>CM073934.1:10017500-15017500 GCA_037179545.1 Sesamia inferens | reverse complement strand
TAAGTGGCCAATAACCATGAAAAGGCTAAAACAATAACACATATGAGACTCTATTGAATAAAGCCTAAAACAATTTTAAGAGGCAAATTCTTCACTGGAATAATGGACCTCAGTAGTCAATATCCACACAAAAAGTTTGCTAAAGGTTTAAAAGTTTGCAACTGAAAAGCTTTTTGTTATGAGAAAATAATTGTTTGAATGATTTTCTAGTTTGTGTTAGTTGATTTTGTTACTTTGCTTCCAAATTTATGTTGTAAATATTTTGTTACCAATGTTTATTTTGATGTCTTTTATTCTTGAAATGTTTATCAGTGGTCACTATTGTAATTGGCCTTTAAATGTATAAATTTTAATGGCACTATGGATATTAGCTGTAACTTTCTTGAGTAAAATAAAATAAATAAATCTGTTCTATGTAGGGAACAGGGACAAGGCACCACAGATGAGTTGCGATCAAGAGACTTCCGTAAGGAGTTAGATGAGAGGGAGAAGGATGGTAAAGGATCAAGCACCAGGAGACTTGTGGAGCCTATAACTAAGAGACCTAAAATAGACCAAGTTCCTGCTGCAAGCTTGGATGCCGATGATCCTCTTGAGGGTGACTCATCAGATTCTGATGATTCTGATGATGACACTGCAGCACTGTTAGCGGAGTTAAATAAAATTAAAAAAGAAAGAGCTATAGAACAAGCTAAAAAGGTACAATTCTTTTTATGTTTTACCACTGCATGACACTAAATACCATCAACACAGATGTAAAATATGTTTTGTTGTGTCTTTTAATTGTTTAATCCACCAGATGATCGCTTACTTGAAGCCAATGGGGTGTAAGCGTGTATCAGTTGTATATTTATTGTTACTGCGGCTGTATTTGCCCTATGAACCAGTGGGGTTCATCCAACAATCAGGAGGATAATAATGACGAGATTACACAGGATGGTACAGACGACAGGAGGTCAAGCTACCCAAAACTGTCAAATATTCCCAATCAACCGTGAGCATTTTGGCTCAAGGTTTCAGAGATAAAGTTGAAAATCTAATAAAGAAATCTGTCAGATTGTAGTAGTTTGATGTGCTGTCGTCTGTACATTCGCATATAAAATTGAATTATATAATTATATTTTTCATTTCAGGAAGCTGAAAGAAAGCAGGAAGAAGAAAGAATTCGGATGGAAAATATTCTATCTGGAAATCCTTTACTAAATTACTCTTCAGCAGGACAGAAAAACGATTTGAAGGTAAAACTTTAATTACTAAATTTTAAGAAATTAAGAGGCTTTATAAAAGAAAAAATTATAAGATTCTAATGAAATATTATGATTTGTTGCAGGTGAAAAGGCGGTGGGATGATGATGTTGTTTTTAAGAATTGTGCTCGTTCAGAGCCGGAAAAGAAAGGCAACACTTTCATTAATGACTCATTGAGGTCAGAGTTTCACAAGAAATTTATGGAAAAATATGTGAAATAGGTGATTCTGAATTTACCGAGAATATAAAATAGATAATTATTGTTTAATTTAAGCATTTTATGAAGAAATAACATTGACTATGGTATAAAAATATTCAAATTACCATTTAGTATGTAACAGATCCACTGACTTATTCTTGAGAATTCCTATTGTGAAATGTGTTAGCTTAAATTCAGCTCAATAGTTTGATGTTGTATATAAAATAGTATGAGCTAGGAGAAACCTTTTGTACATCTGGGTTGCCTTTGGCGATTTATACAATTGTATCGCGTAGGTGGTGTCCGATAATAAATAATACTCCAGATGATTTGACGCAAGTATACCTATTGCAAATTCACGAGCGGAGTATAATAATGTGACACCACTTATGCGCTACAGTGGTGACGCCGACGTGATCTTGGTCTAGGTCCGCGCCTGTTCTTTGGCTCAGGCAGCTCCAGAAATAACTGCCTCATTTTTTCATGTAAGGTAGCCATATTGCTCGCGTGTCTTATATGCGCGATCTAGTTAGACTGCGCAATACGGTCCTTGTTTACCACTTGCGGCAAGTTTAGTAGATCCCTAGTGTTTCTCACGGCCAGAACACTGCCCGGCTAGTTCCCGCATTTTTCGCAACAGTTGTCAGGGTTTTTAGTCATCGAGTTCCATCCTTGAACCTTCCGGGTCTCGAATACCTACCTCGTAGACGCTGATAAGTCTGGCCTTCAGCGTCTCGTACTTGTCCTCAGTGGGCGGTTTGACTATGATGCCAGTCACTTGCTGAAGCACATCCAGGCCTAGTCGGGCAATAGCCCCTTGGTAGCGCGCGTCATCTCCTTGCTTTTGTGGTGCCATTACCGCTTCAAAGTGCGTAAGCCAAATTCTGGGATACGCCGGCCAAAAGTCAAACCCTCCGTCCTGTAAATATAACCTCTTGAAATCCCAGTGGTGAGATCCGCTTGTGGGAGGCCACTAGAATGTGCTAATTACGAGTATCAGTACGTAGATGGTTGCAGGTTCGTTACACCAGCTGGCAGGCAGAAACCGGGTCCATAACTAGTTAGATCACGTCGGGGTCACCACTGTAGCGCGTAGGTGGTGTCACATTATTATACTCTGCTCGTCAATTCGTAATATACTTTCGTGAAATCAGCTGGAGTAGGTATTATAATCTGATACCAACCACGCCCTACACAATGATGTTCATTAAAAACTTACACAACAAAACCCCCACTTTGTTATGATTATACAATTTTTTTTATTAGAACTAAGTACCTCTATTAGAATGATAATCTAAGTACTATGTAGGGAAGTTGCTCTTAGTTTAATTATAATGTACAATAAAAATGTTTGATTTCTATTTTGTGTCTTTTTAAATTACATCTACCTTATACATAATTATAATTAGATTCGGATGCTATGTACAGTGTGGTGCTGACAATACGACAATAAATTAAACATCGTGTACCTCAACACATTCTCAGTGTACCCATAAAAAAATCATATAAATATGTCCAGTAGTTTCGTCAAAGGAAATTATTTTTCATTTTTCTCATTTTATACAATATGTACATGTTGATAAGGAAGCGCTTACAGGTTAATGACCGACGCATCCTGCGGTACCAAACTTTAATAATAATGGCGCGAAAAAAGCAAGTCAATACAAGATCGCGCTGTCGCGCTCGGAGGTCAGTGAGCCAATATTTTTAAAGGATGTTCTATTCAGTTTACAATTTTATTCGATTTAGTTTGTTTGAAATTTTTATTTTTTTATTTGATGCTAGGTTTTTTCTATGGTTTAGGCTTATTCCTATGAACCAGCATTGTCAGTGTTTTCATTTCTTGTCGTATTATCAGCACCAATCTGGATAAATTCCGGAGAAATGCGTAGACACATATATGTATACACATACATCTATAAAAATATGTGTCTGCTGACGAAAAAACTGAAACGATAAGATAATGGTATTTTTCCTATAAATCCGGTGGTATGTTCCTGTGGGATATCCACGCGGGCGAAGCCTCTGACAAATGCTAATCACTACATAGTAAAAACAATTATTATGTGTGTATAGACCACCAAAACTTACTAATCTACACAAATTTTACGAGAACCTGGACATTGTACTCAAAAAGATTTCCAAACCAAACAAAACAATTATTGTATGCGGGGATTTTAATATAGGTAGATATTTTGAAAAAGAACAGAACGAGCATGGATTTTGAATATTTTCTAATGAACTACGATTTAAAGCTAGAAATAAATAAACCTACTAGATTCCATAGTAAAACTTGCTTAGATAATTTTGCGCACAATTCAAAACAAAACTGCTAAAGTGAAATAATAGACTTCGGATTATCCGACCACACGGCTCAAATATTTAAAATGAAAGTCAGGAAGTTAAGACAAATTAGAACATGGAAAACATCAAGACGAAATATATTTGAAGAAAATTTAAATATCTTTAGAAATCATCTTCAAAACATATCGTTTTCTGATGTATATAGCACAGAGGATCCAAATGTAGCCTATGATGAGTTTTTAGAAATATTTCAACTCCTGTATAGTCTATGCTTCCCTTTTAAATCATCATTTTAAGATCTGAAAAAAAGATAAAGTGGGTATCTAGAGGTATTAGAATCTGCAGCAAAAAACAACGCCAATTACTCTGGAAACAAAAATTTAATTCTACTTGTGAAAATAAAAAGATTTTCAAAGATTACTCTAAAAAATTTAAAAAAATCATCAAATTGACTCAGAAAGCACAGAACAACTATTTAATTAATAATTCCAAAAATAAATCAAAAACGTCGTGGCAAATAATAAATAATATAAAATCTATAAGTGAACCCATAACAAGAATAAAAAAGATGATTTAATTTTAACTAGGGTTAACGACATAGCTCAAGCATTCAACGATTTCTTTATTGACCAGATCTCAGTTCCACCCCTGAACTCAATTAAAAATGCTGTAAAGATGATATATAACCCTAACTCTATCTTCATGGCCCCTGTTGTCCCTCAAGACATCACAAGGGTGATCAGAACTTTGAAGAACAGGAAGAGTTAGGGATATGACCGTATTTCGACAAGCGTAATAAAATTTGTCTGTTCTACTAAGTCATATCATTAACCCAAGCATATCCGCTGGAACATTCCCCGATAGTCTTAAAATTACAATTATTAAACCACTCCATAAGAAAAACAATAAAGAAGATATGTCTAACTATAGGCCAATAGCTTTAATACCTGTATTTTCGAAAATCTTTGAAAAAGTCATATACGAGTCTTTTTATTCTTTTCTGTCGAAATATCCATACTAATATTATAAATGTGAAAGTGTGTTTGTTTGTTTGTTTGTCCTTCCTTCACGCCGTAGCTAAGCAATCAATCGACCTGATTTTTGGCATACATTTAGTTGAAAAGATGGAGAGTAACATAGGCTACTTTTGGTCCTGAAAAAACATCAAATTCCCAAGGGAGATTACTGGAATATTTGTATGTGTAAACCAAATATCCTAATATTATAAATCGGAAAGTGAGTTTGTTTGTTTGTTTGTTCCGCTTTTCTTTCTTTAAATTTTGCAGACGTAAAGTTAGAAGTCCAGATTAAATAATAGGGTAATTTTTTATCCCGGAAAAAATTATATTCACGAGGGAAATCTAAAAGCTCGATATAACCGATTCCCACGCGAGCAAAGCCGCGGGCGGAAAGCTAGTAATATATTCTGTGAGGAACAAAAAGGTTTTCGTAAAAATAAAAATATAAATATGGCCATATACGATCTGATAAATAGGGTATGAATGTGGATAAAAAAATACCAATTTGTGCCATTTTCACCGATATGACCAAAGCATTTGATTACGTGAATCATGAAACATTGCTGGCCAAACTTAACACTTACGGTATCGTAAGTCGTATCTAAGTGGACGTTTTCAATATACGGAAATCTCTAAAGTTTGCGGTAAATCAAAATGTGAGGTTAAATATTCATCTGGCCCTAGAGAAATTAAATTTGGCGTTCCTCAAAGCAGCGTTTTAGGACCATTATTATTCTTGCTGTACATAAATGAGTTGCCCCAACATATCCCATACCCTTGTGTTTTATTTGCCGATGACAGTAGGGTAAGGTGGGGTACAGTGTTACAAAAAAAATATACTGGGATGTAATGAGAAAAATATTGTATTAATCAGCTACTTTTTGGCATAGACATAAACTTTAACAATCTCTCTTTAATTAAAATTAATCAAACAATAACAATATTAGCAACTACTTCATTTAAATTGCACTGTAATTAAATCAGTCGATTGTAACACTGAGCCCCGTATCTGGGGTAGTCTGTTACAGGGTAAGGGGCACAATGTTACACCATAAAATATTGTATAATTAACAAAATGAGAAACTAAATGTTAACTAAATATTCTCCCAACGCCTTTTCTTGATCGTCACTGAATACCACTCTTACCGTAATCACCACGCTTGCTCAATGCGCGTTGGCGATTTCACACTTAAAGTCCAGGTTTCCTCAAGATGTTTTCCTTCACCTTTTGATCAGCCATTGGTGTCCAAGATATACTTAGAAAGTACATATAACTTAGAAAATTTACATTGGTACTTGCCTGACCTGGAATCGAACCAGCACACTCATACTTGAGAGGCTGGTCCTTTAACCACTAGGCCACCATATAATTAACATAATTAGGAGTAAGTCGCATATGTTCTTCATCCTCCGAACACTTTTTCTTCTTTTGAACATATCTTTGCAATGTCATAAAATTAACATGCTTTTCATTTGCAGCTTTTCAAAGACTCACACCACTTTCAACCATCAAATTCGCTTCCGCCATATCTTTTTCATTATGAAGACCGTAATCCGTCTTCCTCTTACGATTTCGAACCATTTTCTTGTAATACCTTGAAATAGGCAATAATAATATGTTAACAGGGCCTGACTGTTACACTGTCACACAGTGCCCCGGAGAGGCAAACCAAATTAAAAATTGGAATGAATATTTTAGATTATGTTTACAATAAACTACTTAACGGTAATATGTAGCTAAATAAACATTAAATAAAGGAAAACTACCATATCATACCTTAATACATTACGTCCGGAAAGAAATTTAAAACTTTGAAACAATTTTTTCGTCGTTTAATCACCTAAAAACCTTTTTTGGTTGTTATTTTTCAAGCACGGTATAAACGGTGGTGATGACAATTGTTTGAAGATTGCTGCTTGTGAGCGTGGCAAACGTGTATACCAACATCATAAAACTGAAAGACTAGGACGGAGATATGTGCATTGTAACATTGTACCCCGTGTAACATTGTGCCCCACCTTACCCTACTATACTTATATACTAGTAGACTGCCTCAACAAAGAGTTTTATGAAGACGAAATAAATAAATGTCTTAAATTAATGATGAATTAATGATTAGAACTGGCTTAACGATAATAATCTTATCATAAACCTAAATAAAACAAACATAATGCATTTCTATCAAAAAATTCTACCTTTAAACCTAAAAAATTATTATAAAAGCCAAACAATTGATAGCGTTAATGTGACTAAATTTTTGGGTATATTTATTGACAGTCAATTGACCTGGAAACAGCAGGCTGAAGAAGTTTGCAAAAGATTAAACACGTCTGCGTATACTCTCTACAGTCTGTCCAAGAAAGTTAACGTTGATACGAGTACATTAATGGTTGCGTATCACGGTTTGGTGGTCTCTGTTTTAAAGTTTGGTGTAGTGTTTTGGGGTAACTGTTCTGAAAGGGATTCTGTGTTTAAAGCTCAAAAACGGTGCATAAGAGCCATTTTTGGTCTCAAGGTTACAGATAGTTGCATTCTTTTTTCAAGAAATACAAAATTTTAACTTTTCCTAGTACATACATTCTTGAAATGTCTGTATTTGTAAAAACTAATATGCACCTATTTCCTGCATTGAATGATACTAGGATACGGACGACTGCCATGAGATCAAAATATCAGAGTCTATTATGTATTGGGAGATTTAACACTGCTTTGCTTAAAAAAAACATTATTGGCATGGCACCAATTATATTTCATAAATTACCAAATTGTCTAAAGGATCAGCCCGTAATAAAATTTAAGAAACTCCTGTCATTGTTGCTGACAGAAAAATGCTATTACACTGTTACTGACTTTATAAATGATGACTTGTAATGTTTGCTTTATTTTATTCTAATTAATAAATGTAAATGATTATTATTATTAGGACTATGTAAATGATTTTAGACTTTGGCATGATCTCATTTTTAATTTGACTATCTAGTTTGTAAATTATGTTTAATTGAACCTCTATATTTTTGTATGCCAAAAGGCAGAATGTACTGGGACTATATCTGACGAAAACACCATTATTGTAACACCTGCATTCTAGACAAATAAAGAAATTATTATTAAAGTCGCTATCTCCGTCCCTATATACGCTTAAAGCTTTAAAAGTAGGTACGTAACGGAATAAATGTGTTTATTTTAAATGTAGAGTGATTGACACTTTGACAGCCTCCGTGGCGTAGCGGTAGCGAATGCGGCTGCTGCGCAAGGAGGTGCGGTTTTGATTCCCGCGGGGTACAAATATTTGTATGCATATTTATATGAATACTTGCATTGGTATGGTCGTTCCACGGAAAGTACGTTAAGCCGATGGTCCCGGTTGCCATACGAACATCTAGTGGCAGTCGTTACGGGTTGTTGGAGCCCTCAAAGGTCCAACAATTGGTCTAACTGCAATGCTTCGATATTGGCTTCGGGTTGTGGAGGTCAGACGGCAGTTGCTTCATGGAAAATATCGAAGTTTAGCCAAAATCAGCAGTTAGGCTGGTAAAGCGGACCCCAGACTCCAAAGCTGAAACAGCTTCGATTGCGACTGGGATTAACGCTGAGGTAATGATGATAATGAAGTGTATGAAGAGGTAGTGATTGAATATGTTTAATGACATCCATTAAATAGTGGAGAAATACTGTTATTTTTGTGGTTTCTATTTCTAATGTGATGTCGTAAATAATTACATTTTTTCGCTTACATTCCAAATGCAGGCTGAAGTAAGCTCGTAGCTCTCCCTACGAGATTTATAAAAAAAATATACCTATCTACTAAATATTGTACACACTGAAAAGGTCTACAGTGTAGATCTTTTCAATGTGTTACTACAGAAAACTCCGCGATGGTATATGTATCTATTATGGATATCCCACTATAACATTTTTTGTACTTTTTACGATAAATAATGGCTAATTTTCGAAGCTATTTTGAAACGTCGAGACACCGACTAAAAAGTTTTTTTTATATACAACGTTCACAATTTTTCTGTAGTGTGATTACCTAGTATCAGCATTGTACCCGTGCGAAGCCGGGGCGGCTTCTATACTAGTTCTTTTAACTTTATAACTAGCTTTTTCCGCGGCTTTGCTCGTGTAAATGTTAAGCATTATCTCACGGGAATGTGCAACAGGGGCAAAATGTAATAACAAAAAGTATGTACCTACCTAATTGTTACTTCAGAATATCTGTTATCTGCTTGTGACTCTTGTCAAAATCAGTCGAGCCGTTTCATAAATTAGACGGAACAAACAGATACAATAAAAATTTGTATGTGCTTGTATCTTCAAATCCATTTAAAAAAAAAGCTATCATTTTCATATTACAAACTTAAACTCCAACTTTGCAACATAAACAACCGGAATTTTGGCGGGAAAGTCAAGCTGAGTGTCACGCTAATTTTTCATCGGACTTTTAAAATGATTTATAGTGTTGTTTACTAAATAAAAGTGCGTGATTTATGTAGTAAAAAGTGCATTCCGTAAATAATTCATAAAGAACAGTGAAATATCGCAGCATAGTGGCCACATCATGACTTTGTCTCAAACCTCCATCGTAAGACGGATCTCGCGGCCGTCTTTTTCGACATGAACAATTCATTACGTGACATTGGCTAAATGCACAAACTGTGCGAAGCCATAAAAGAAAGAAAGAAAGAAAACATAAACAACCTTACTAATAAAGTTCCCACTCTTGGGGCACAAGTCTCTTCTCGGTGAGAGTGAGTGGGCCGTAATCTACCACGCCGGCCCAGTGCGGTTTGGTAGATGTCACACGCCTTCAAAGTTTTTGGTTCTAAGATATGTTGGTTTCCTCACGATGTCCTTCATCACCGTCTTGAGAGCAGAGGTGATGAAATAAGTCTTTACACAAAGTAAACCGTCTGACGGGGTTTGAACTTACGACCTACAACTTGAAAGTCGCGACCGATTCCACTCGGCCACCACTGCTAAATAAATTTACGACTCGTCAATTTTGTTATGTAAGTATTTCTATTTATTCAAAGCGCATGAAAGTGATCTCATTGAAAAAGTTGCGTTTATCTCCAAATAACTCACCTTAAGGTACTCGGAAACGCATGTCCGGGACCTCAGCCTACGCTTATGAACCCCGTTCAGGTCTCCGACTAGGCCTGGAGTGGATTCTGGGACATAATATGCGTTTCCGAGAATCCACCATACGGCGTGGCATAGCACCGTATGGTGGATAGACGGAACTACCGACGAAAACTACTCATCTATCTGATCCATCTCAATTATTGTAGTACCTGCTTAATAGAATACTATTTACTTTCTTTTTTTTATGGCTTCGCACGGTTTGTGCATTTAGTCAATGCCACGTAATGAATTGTTCATGTCGAAAAAGACGGCGTGATCCGTCTTACGATGAAGGTTTGAGACAAAATCATGATGTGGCCATTATGCTGCGATATTTCACTGTTCTTTATGAATTATTTACCGAATGCACTTTTTACTACATAAATCACGCACTTTTATTTAGTAAACAACATTATAAATAATTTTAAAAGTCCAATGAAAAATGAGCGTGACTCTCAGCTTGACTTTCCCGCCAAAAAAGAATACTATTTGTCAATTCATCCGTGCACGTGCGTTTAATCCACGTTATATGCCACTTTAATGTTGTCTATGAAAATCCGATTCGATAAACCCGCGAAATATTTACTTAATAATTTTTATGGAACCTCATCCATATAAATCGTATCATACAATAATAGTTAATCATACGGAGAGTTATAAAAATCGAAGATCGAGAGAGTCGGACTCACACATAAGGGTCCCGTAGCCGTATCACCATAGAAATATAAAAACACACCCCCTTATTCATAAAAGATGTTTAAAGTTAACTAATGATTAGCGATTCTTTAATCATACATTTTAGACGTTTGCAGGTCATTTAACTTTAATCATCGTTTATTAATAAACACACCAGTGTTTAAGGGGTTTATTCATAAGCGATGATTAAAGCTAAGAGACGTGCAAACTTCTAAAATTTATGGTTAAAGAATCGCTAATCACTAGTTAACTTTAAACATCGTTTATGAATAAGGGGAAATGTCTATGCGTACCACCGTACGGAACCTCTATGAGTTCGTAATTATCGTAAGTTAGACGTTTGCAAATATGTTTGTATATGTTTGTTCAGCTATGGTTCGGAGACGTGGACAATCAAGAAAGCCAATCTAGAACCGCATTGACGCTTTCGAGATGTGCTGGAGAAAGATGCTTCAATCCTTGGACAGCATTCCGCATAAATCAGTCAATCCTTCGAGAGCTGGGTGTCACAATAAGACTCTCCTCTGTTTGCCTTCGAAGAATTTTGGAATATTTTGGCCATATTGCTAGAAAGGATGGAGACAATCATGAAGGTGAATTTACGACGTTCTAAATTCATTCATCTCTGGACGATGCTATACTCATGATGCCTGCATGATGCTATACTCGTGGCCAGGGATCGTAACAGATGGCGAACTATTGTAAAGGAGAGGGTAATGCCACAGGGACATCATGACTTTCAGTAATGAGGAGAACAACTTCAGGAGGAGTATTTGATATAGCAGTATGGAATCAAATTTCAATTTACATAATACCAGATGACGGACGGAAGGACGACAAATCCTTACAATATCCTGGTCCTTTTGGGCACGAAACCCCGAAGCAGAAGGTTGAAATTATATGCATTCGATTGATGTAATAAAAATAGAGGGTGTTCTTTTTGGCATTTGTGTCGATTCGACATACTTACTGATCAAATAAGCCATTAACCAAGCATTTGGATGCAGTTTTAGATTCTTAAAAAAAAGGCTTTTTCCTTCTGCTGATCGGCTTAAGATGTTATTTCTCTTCTTATTGATGAAATTTTAAAAATGTCACTATGAATTTGTTACTTTTAGATGCCGATAATTCCAAACGAACAAATGGGTACTCAGTCAGTACCTAAGTACTTGTTAGCTATACCTACATTGTGTAGCGCCTACTGTGTTACGTATTCTTATTTGTACCGCACACTTCGGAAAATGAACATTTATAATATACAGTCTGGTTGGCTGGACGTGTCCGGCTCAGTGTTTAGTGTTTACGTTATTAAAACGGACGATGTGTGTAAGGCGAAGGCGGGGAGGAATGTGGCGAGCGCGGCGCCGGCGGCGGCGGCGGCCCACCTTGAGTGGGCAGGTTGACCGGCTGATCCCACCGCGCGCCTCTGCGTTCAGTTCTCGCCAGTCGAGTGAGCGCTCCGACAGCGAACATGGCTGGCCAGAAGACGGTGTGCTTGTGCGCGTGTTTTATTTTGTTTACTGTAGCGGCTGAGGCCGCCCTCTCTGGATTATACATTGATAATGGCGTAGATCAGACTGTGATACATCACTCGATGACTCGGCATGAACGGATGGTCGTCGAACACGAAATTCTGGAGCTGTTGGGTCTCGGGGAGAGGCCACGTCGAGCTCGAGCGCCTCCGCTGGACCGGTCGGCGCCTAGCTTCTTGTTGGATGTATACAAACAACTGGCTGAAGAACACGAGCAGGCTCGCCCCACGCGTAGCTCAGAGATGGCTCTTAGCGGAGATGAGCAACACGCCATCGACGAGAGCGACCTCATCATGACCTTTCAGAGCAAGAGTGAGTTTAATTTGTGGATATTTAACCAAATTAGTTTTTATTAGATGCTTCAGATTCCATTAGAACCTGATATTACATTTGTTATTATCCTGTTATATACTTATGACTATAAAATATGTAAGTAATTGTACTATTGGTACTTATACTGTTGCAATAACTATATTATTGTTGGTTGGTTTGTTGACTACTAAAAACAATGATGATAGAATTTGTTTGTTGCAGGGAGGTTTAAACATGTAGATCAGATAGGTACCTATCCTATGGCATTCTGGCAATAGTGTATCTTTCTGCTAGTGAAAGCTATTTTGTAAGCGGATCAGGACTTTCAAAGACATAATCAAACGAACAATTTTATCTTGCAACAAGCTTAGTTTTATAACTTAATATTTAAAACTACGGTGTCATTAAAATATTTTTTCTTGTCCCAATTAATTGAAGAGGATACAGCTACTCCAATTCATTTCGAAATAACAGCCTCTTAAATGCTTAACAAGTCAAAGCCGGTAAAATAAATTGTTAAAAGTTAATGACACATGCAGTTAGTATAGTCCTTTTCTTTTATGTTCATTGTGGACCTCTTGTTTAAGAGACGCCACCAGGAGCATTCCATTATAATTTGTTAAAAACTACCTGGGAGGTTCAGGTAGAGATTAGGTACTTAGTAGACAAAAACGTTGAGTCACCACTTAGGTAAAAATTCTTGGTATTGTGGATTCGGCTTTTTGATTTGACCGCTGCCGGCGACTGTTTAGACATTTATTTTTAACTTTTTCTTAACAAATCCTTTCATGTCGATTTGGGCATAAACCCTTGATCTCTTCATCTCATTAGGGTATTTGACTAAAAAAAAACTAATTAGTCCGTCAGTCAGATTTCCAAAAAAATATTAGACACGTATTTTTTCTTTTTTCATATAAACAAAAAATGAAGACTGCACAGTGCGTTGAAAACTCGTGTGACGTCACTGCACGCTACACTTTTTAGCGTCCAGTGACGTCACCAGCCACCACTCCTGATCTTTGATGCCTTTTATATTTGTCAATTTTTATTGAAAAACAAAATATACGTGTCTAGTATTTTTTTAAAACCAGACTGACGGACTAATTAGTTTTTTTTAGTCAAATACCCTATTCTAGTGAATTGAGTGTTGCTGTTATTTCTGATGTTTTGGAACAGACGTAGAATTAATTATGGTTACTGGAAAAGTGGAAGTCATCTTATTTTATATCCAGAAAGCCGAATAAATGTGTCTAAGTAGACGCCTGAGGAGCACAGAGCAGTGGAATAATCATGCACATGTAGGTATAACTTTGAGTAAGAGAATAAGATGAATGAATGTTTAGATTACTTCAGATACATAATATTGTAGCTTGTAACATAATATGGGTATTTGTAATTACTGGCCACTGGTTCTTTCTGGATTGTTATGCAGTGCTATCTATTCAAGGAAAATAATGAATGGCTCGTTCATAAATAATATTGTTTTATATTTTGTTTATATGTATATGATACATAAATATATTACATTATTTATATGTGCTAACTATCTAGTTAGGTCTGAGTATATGTACATAGTACGTATTTATTACATCAAATCAAGATTTTCTGTAATTATATCTTGTTATCTATCATGGTCAAAGGCCGTACGATTTGCATTTCTGTAGTCCCTTCGCACAATGCCTTGGTCTTCAAAATGAATGTGACTCATGAATGACTATGTGGATATACATTTCAAATTTCAGCTTTGACTTTTAATACTTTTACCATGGGCGGACCGGGACAGACTAACTTTTAAATAAACCACGCAGTAGAGACTGACAAAATGTACGGTGTAATTGCTAAAAAACCACGTGCGACTATAACGCAGAAAGATTACTCACGATAAAAATTTGACTTGCTCCCCCCTAGGCCTGACTTGCAAAGAACAGAAGCTGGGTACGCCCATGATTTATACATATTTAGGTACCTATTGAAGTAACTGCTGGCATGCAGAAAATGAAGGACCAATGACTTACAACCCATCAAATAGATTCATCCATCACCTATAATCGTTAATATTAAAATTGAAATGAATTACATACATTATTCTATAGTTAGGTATAGAAAAGAAAGAAAGAAATCCGCATCCAGGCTTAGGCTTACCTATTTTAAAATATGAAATGGCTAAACACAAGCTATCAAATAGCTAGGTTAACTAGCTAGGTTAAATTGATTCCTTTTATAATATTTGTGTAGACATAGTGACGCGACTGCGAACTTCATCATATTATGTATGCGTATATTATATTAGTACGTAACGACGTGGCCGACACCAATTTCGACATGGGTGTCGTGACAGGGGTTTTCGGGGGTGCAGATCCCGAAAATGACGTCATTTTTAAAATCCAAGATGGCCGACACGAATTTTATGATATTTTGACATGGTTGTCGTAACAAGGGTTTTAGGGGTGGTGATCACGAAAGTGACGTCATTTTTTAAATCCTAGATGGACGATATCAAATTTCATGACATTTTGATTTGGGTGTCGTGAAAGGGGTTTTTGCTGATCACCAAAATGACATTATTTTTGAAATCTAAGATGGCCGACATCATATTTCAGGACATTTTGATATATGCCCCCGAAAACCCTTGTGGTTTTCGGGGGCGCTGATCACGAAAATTATGTAATTTTTAAGCTATTGCATAGCTTCTTTCTCCTTATTAAAGTCAAACAAAATATAATTATATAAAATATAATTTGTTAATTCGTTTTACTATTCTAGCAGTCGATTTTAACGTTGAATTATTTTTTTATTGCTTAAAACATTTTTTTAAACACGCGTCATGTTTTACTGCCAGATCAATAGTAGTTCAATAAATAATTTCCATAAACAAATATATTAATACTAGCTGACCCAGCAAACGTTGTTTTGCCATATAAATAATAGATTAAATTACTAAAATGGCTATTAAAAAATAAGGGTTGATCGTAGAAGGGTGAAAATTGGGGATTGTATGTATTTTTGTATGTTGTATCATAAAAAAAATAGAAATTAAAAATTTTGTCTAAAAATAAAAATAAAAATTTAGGGGTGGACTACCCCTAACATTTAGGGGGATGAAAAATAGATGTTGGCCGATTCTCATAGATACCGGATAAGCACAAAAAATTTCATCAAAATCTGTCGAGAGAGAGTTTAAGTTCGAACACCGTGACACGAGAATTTTATATATTAGATTAAACTAACCCATAGCTTAAACGTTTTTAAAACTAAGTTTGAAAAATGCCTAAATTATGGTTTTAGTAAATCCTAACATGATTTGACTACAAAAAATAAGTTTAAGCTAATTTATAGATACCCAGTCATATTTAACTGTTGAATGTGATCTTAAAGTCATTGTTTTATAAATTTAAATTAGCCTTTTGCTACTAACATATATAGATCAATATATGTAGATATTATAATTTGGAAAAGTCTTTTTTTTCATTTCATAAAAACCGTTCGAAACAGGGGCGGGTCATTAGCCTATCTATATAAAAGACAAATTCGATAAAGAATACAGGTAAACAAACCGTTGCTAGGCAACCAGTTGTTTACGCCTAAGACAGATGTTTACAACCTTTTCTAGATAGATGATTTTCATAAAAGTAATAATCCTACTTCTTACAGTCATCATCATCTCATCGTTAATTCCAGTCGCCTACGAAGCTTTTTCTGCTTTTGGGAGTCTGGGGTCCGCTTTACCAGTCTAACTGCCGATTTTGGCTAAACTTTGATAATTTCCGTGAAGCGACTGCCGTCTGACCTCCGCAACCCGAAGGCGATATCAAAGTATTGCAGTTTGACCAATCGTTGGGCTTATGAGGGCTCCAACAATCCGTAACGACTGCCACTAGATGTTCGTATGGCAACCGGGACCAACGGCTTAACGTGCTTTCCAGGGCGCGACCAGATCAGTGCAAATATTCATATTTATGCATACAAATATTTGCACTGCGCCGGGATCGAACCCGGGCCTCCTTGCGCAGCCGCGGCCGCGTTCGCGACCGCTACGCCACGGAGGTTTTCATCCTATTTCCTACAGTAAACAGTTTATTTATGTTTAGGTATTTATGATTTACATAGAACGCTTAACTAAGTTGAATGAAATATGACGGACATGTAAGCTAATTACCTAATAGGTTAAATTTTGACATTGAAAGTATTACAATGCATGTGTTATGCAATTGATTTGAAAGTGATTATAATACGCAAAATTGTTTTGACAAATGCCTCAATTTTATTAATTGGCTGAATTCCACAAAATGTGTTTAATACCTGGATTTCATCCATGTTTCTGTTTTGTAGGGCTATCACATCAAATTAATGTCGACTTTTTAATGGTTTTTCGAAATACCAAGTTAATATGCGTGTTATTTTAGTGATTCTATTGAAATAGGCTGCAAGAGGAATTGTTAATAAATAGTTAGCATGTCAAAGGTAATAATCATGTAAATAATAGCAGATTTGTAAATCGTGAGTTGTGATAACCCTAAATTGGTTTGTTTACCTCTATTTTTTATCGAGCTTGGCGTCGATATAGGTATAACTAATTTTAATAATGATTCTTGTCAATATCGAGTCGAGAGGCAATATTCAAAATACGTAATTTCTGTCAATGAACCAGGATTACCTAAGAGATTTGTTGATTGATCGCGACTGTTAGATTTTCTTAATTATTTATTTTATCGCACATGGTTATTTTATGACTTGTTTTAAATTAATTCGCTATGTCCCTTTTTTCTGTAAAGTAGACACCTACTTTGTAAGGAGCTAATAAGGAATCAATCCGGTACGAAAAAGAGTCTGTGATAGAGCGTACGTATGTTACACTACAGGCAGGTCTCCGAATGGGGTACCTAAAGTCAATTTTGTAGCATTCAATGCCGTCAAAACACAAGCGTGTCTATTCATCGCCAAAAGAAGCTCGTTCACCTTGGCTCTTACTTTTCGGAATGCATCCTTGGAGTGCAGCGATCGCCTTCAACTTTTGGGAGTTGAAATTTCTTCGAACCTGAACTTTGGGCGGTTCATTAAGTCCAAAGCCTGCCTGGCTGCCAGGAAGCAGCGTTATCGCAAAGATCCAGCGGTACTTCACACCAGGACAGCTTCTAATGTTATACAATGCACAGGTCCTTTCGTGTGTGAAGTACTGCAGCCACATTTAGGCTGGTGCTGCAAAATGCCACCTGGCTACTCTGGATTCAGTGGAGAGGTGTACGAAGAGGCTATTTGGCGATCCAGATTTAGCTCAAAACGGTCTCTAAAGCCAGGAGCATAGGCGAAGAGTAGCCAGCCTGTCGGTATTCTATAGGATGCATTTTGGAGAGTGTGCTAGGGAATTGCATAATTTAATTTCACCATCTCCGTTCCATCATCGGACGACCCTTCGTACGAGCGTTTCACCTCTTCTTTTATACCGGGTCCGTCGAGGGACTGGAAAAATTAGGTAACGGCGGTGTTTCCATCGGACTACAATTTAAGTGTCTTCAAGGCTAGAGTGAATAGTCTCTTGATAAACTAGCGCGCTTTGCCATCAACGATTGCATCACTGCTTAGCATCAGGCGGGATTGCGGTCAAGCACTAGTTTATAATTTATAAAAAAAAAGTACTACGACGTAGTAAGGATTCTCGATATTCATTATGTTAATTCGAGTCTCATGAATAATCATAATAACTTATGCATTAAATATACCACTATACTTGATGATCAAACTTTGTATTTCTTATTTATTACATACACCTGTAGTTGGAGTCAAATTACAACCGGATAACTGGACACCTGTTCACGATCCTTTCTTAAAATATGACAAACTTATTGATTCTTATGTAGGTATTTTCAAATGTCTATATTACTTAAACTATAGTAGATATGTTTGCAAGTACGTGTAGTTTTATTTTCTATCCATTAGAAAATAGCAGAGGAACAGTTTACTGGTCATGGACCCGCAGGAGACCCGACGCGTAATAGAGAAACCATGCCAACCGCTTGCATGTTGCATGCTTGCTTACTGCAGGAGCTGTGACAAAAGCTGTATTGCTTTTACTTCTTGACTGTTTATGTATTGTATCTTCATTGGATTTGGTAAAAACTAAACAACTGTAATATAACATCATATTTGATTTTAGGTTTTATAATTTTTATTGTTAGTTTTAAGTAATTTCATAAACGGATTTAGGGTATATTGTATTGAGAGATTTCGATTGAGTGCATGTGATATTAAGTTCGGGCAAGTTAAGTATTTGGAAAAATAAGGCTTGGGACGAAAAAATATGGCACTTTAGATCATAAATGAAAAAGATAGGGTACACAACAGAGAACTGTTCTATAGTTCTCCATCACATGCTATGGAATAGTAGTGTCCAGGTGGTGCGACAGCAGCCTGAGCATCACCACTCCTGAACCGTGCTCCGATCTGATATCCGAAGGCATTACTCCGAAATCGACAGTTGTACTTATCTGATAATGTTGATGAATCACAAGTGATTATTAAGAAGACTTAATTCTATTTTTAAATTACAATTAATTTTGAAATTGTTATCTACCGTCGTACATATAATATAGATTCTTCATTATCTTTACTGAAATTTAATATCATGGAGGATGAATTGTAGATGGATGTATTTATTTACCTATATTTTTAGCTTAGCCCTGGCAAAGGTACTTCTTCTTGTCAGGCTTTAGATGTCCACTAACAATGGGCCTTATAAGAAGGCTCAAAGTCGCTCAAACGGCAATGGAGAGGGTTATGCTTGGGGTTTCACTGCGCGATCGAATCAGAAATGAGGAGATCCGCAGAAGAACTAGAGTAACCGACATAGCCCGAAGAATTGCAACACTGAAGTGGCAATGGGCTGGACACATTGCCCGTAGGACCGATGCCCGTTGGGGCCGACGGGTTCTCGAGTGGCGACCACGCACCGGAAGATGTAGCGTGGGTAGGCCCCCGACAAGGTGGACCGACAACCTGGTGAAGGTCGCGGGAAACCGCTGGATGCGGGAGGCGCAGGACCAGTCGTCGTGGAGAACCTTGGGGGAGGCCTATGTCCAGCAGTGGACGTCTTTCGGCTGAAATGATGATGATGATGTAATGTAGAATTATAAGTTATTATTGTGACGTTTCAGGACATCATTTGGGTGCGCTGCGTCACGGGCACGGACGTCACGTCTGGTTCGAGGTAACGGGCGCACCGGGCGACGCGTCCGCACTGCTCTCCGCCGAGCTGCGTTTGCATCAATCGCCCACTCATACCGAGGATCCTACCGCCCTCTACACCGTCATTGCGCACAGAGTCATCAGCGTCGACAATTTGGGGTAAGATCAAGATCCTGAAGTCCTTTTATCGTTATTTTTTCCTGTGGTTATGCAGAACTGGTAAATCAAAATAATTTTTATGTTTGTAAGATTGTAGTTCTGATCTTTATTCGTGTTTTAATAATTTGGGATTTTGCTGAGTCGTTGCACACAGTGGTAAAGTAATTGTAAAAGGAATGTAACGGCTCGATGGGCTGAACTATCTATGTTCAAACGTAGTCGGTCCATTGAGCCAAACGCGTGTAAAATACTGTGCGCGTGAACCGATACGAGCACCATGCGAGCACCAATCTGTTAAACCTGTAGGCTCATCATCACAACCTTTTTATCGTCCCACTGCTGGGCACAGGTCTCCTCTCATACAGAGAAGGATTGAGCGTAATCACCACGCTTGCTCAATGCGGGTTGACGATTTCAGACTTAGGTTCAGGTTTCCTCAAGGTGTCCAAGATATACTTAGAAAGTACAAATAACTTAGAAAAGTTACTTTGTTACTTGCCTGACTTGGAATCGAACCCGCACACTCATACTTGAGAGGCTGATGTTTTAACCACTATGCCACCACGACTATATGGACCCTGTAGGCTGTATCACTGAAACAAACAAACATTTCCTTATCCTTAGTTCTCGGTGGGAGGCCATAACATCGGCCGCCGGCAGAAGTTACCACTCACCAGACAAAGCCTTGCCGCCAAGCGATTTGTCGTGTTCCGGCATGATGTCTGGTGAAGCCGTACGGAGGACGGGTCTGGGCAGTTGTGTTGCGATGTGTGCCGGGTACGATGAGCCTAATGTTGTTGTGTTGGGAGTTTGGTCGTGGAGGGTCTTCAGATCAATCTACCTTTGGCGCCGCATCGTTGATCGTGTTGTTGGGTTTAACATTGCATCACCTCGCTCAACTGCCGTCTTAAAAGTGAGCGAATAGGCTCTTAATAAACTAGCGCGCTTTACCATCAACGATCGAATCACTGCTTACCATCAGGCGGGATTGCGGTCAAGCGCTAGTTTATGATTATTAAAAAAAAAACATATACCTTATACTAATAAAGGAATAAGTAAATAAGAAAAGTATTTAAATACAGAAATAAAATTGCAGACTAATTAGGTATATGTCCATAGTTGTTATTAACAGAAGTCTTAATGCCTACGTCCGTAATATTAGTCAATACTAATGCGGTATTATTGTCATGAAAAATACCCAGGAATAATAGTAAGTTTAATATAAGTTTTAAACCATTTTTGGTTTGTTTTTAATTGCATAACTAAGGCAATGCATTGTAAGGACACCTGTTACGATACTTTGAATATTATGTCCACTAATTGTTGGTGCCAGGTTTAATTATAAAACCGGCCAAGTGCGTGTCGGACTCAAGCACAAAGGAATCCGTACCATTTATTTATGATATTAAAGGATTTAAGTTATTTGTATGAAAGATTACGCGGTAATAAGCGGTTTACGATTTACGAGGTATAAAAAAAAAACTACTTACTAGATCACGTTCAAAACAATTTTCGTTGGTAGTTTTTATAGTACTGTACATCATGTTTTTTTTAGATTTTCCATTTTCTTATTTTAGAAGTTAGAGGGGGTGAACCAACTTTTTCCCATTTTGGAAGCGTCTGTCACGCAAACTATTCGGTTTAGAAAAAAATATTTTGGAAACCTCAATATCATTTTTAAAGATCTATCCATAGACACGTAGCACACGTATGTGTTCGATGATAAAAAAAAATTTAGGGTTTCAGTTCTAAGTATGGGGAGCCAATATTTATTATATTTTTTTTATGTTTGCATCAAAATCTTAATGCGGTTCACAGAATACATCTACCTATCAAGTTTCAACAGTATAGCTCTTATAGTTTCGGTGAAAAATGGCTGTGACATACGGACGGACATGGACAGACAGACATGACGAATCTATAAGGTTTCCGTTTTTTGCCATTTGGCTACGGAACCCTAAAAATTAAAACGATTTTGTTGTATCTCCAAAAATTAAACTTTGCAATGGAACCAAAAAAGATTTTAAAATTAATGGTGAATTAGAAGGAGTAGTTAACTACTCATTTTAGTTAGAGCTGACTTTGAAACATGTACATATTTTGAACTTCTTTGCATCGATATGTAGAAAGACATTAAAAATTCATGACATCTTCCTCTTTGTTATATCTTCATGTTCGTAAAGATACTGAATTTTACTGATTTTAGGAGTTTGCAAATGGAGAAGGTGGCTGCGGTGAACACGAGTGCTGGTGCAGAGGGCTGGCTGGAGCTGAACGTGACTAGTGCGCTGGGCGCGTGGCTCTCCTCGCCAGCTGATAACAGAGGCTTTTTTATTACGCTGCATCCTCATTCACAACCTGGTACTGTATTTAACTGCACGTCACGTGTTGCTTAATATTTTGAAACTGTCTTTAATTCTTCGGAAATACCTACAACTGAGACTAATAATTTGGTAATGGTAATCTTAATTTTAGTAAACATGCAACATTATACAACATTATTTTTTGTATATACCCGAAATACGTGTCCAGTATTTTTAAGTACAGATTCTATGTACAAAATTTCAAAAAGATATAATGAAAAATCACAAAGTTATTAGCTTGTTATCTTAACTGCTTGTTCCAATAAAAATATGGTCAACATGCTGGTCGCCCGCCCGCGCCTGCACTGGCGCGGCGTCGCCTTGCATTTATTGGTAATAATTTCTGTTTGTTTGTAATAATTTCGGTGGTAGGCCACAACATCGACTGCCGGCAGAAGTTATCACCCACCAGACAAGCCTTGCCGCTAAGCGATTCGTCGTGTTCCGGCATGATTTCTGGTGAAGCCGTACGGAGGACGGGTCTGAGCAGTTGTGTTGCGATATGCGCCGGGCACGATGCGCCAATTGTTGTTGTGTCTGGAGTTTGGTCGTGGAGAGTCTCCAGATCAACCTCCCTTTGGCGCAGCATCGTTGGTCGTGTTGTTGGGTTTAACATTGCATTACCTCGCTCAACTGCCGTCTTCCTTCCTATTCGCTCAGTTTTTTTGAGTGAATAGGCTCTTAATAAACTAGCGCGCTTTACCATCAACGATCGCATCACTGCTTACCATCAGGCGGGATGCGGTCAAGCGCTAGTTTATTATTAATAAAAAAAATAAATAGTGATAACATTTTCAAACTTGCAGGCTTTCGACTGTCGTAACGGTCAACTGTAGCTAGATATTATTATGTACTTTACTTGAAAATTCAGCCGTGAGCGATAAAATAAAGTTTTGTATAATTTAAATGTTAATTTTACTTTCAACGTTTTGCACCCCTGCGCAGAGGGGGGGGGGGGGGGGGGGGTAATGTCACGCTGTGCGCATGCGCTTAGTACCACGATCTGCTGTGAACTGTGTTGTGCGCTCGGTAACTACACTGCAATAATTTCTAAATGTATTTGGGAAAAGTATAACATGGTGAATAAATTATTGAAATCGATTCAGTTGCTCATTGTGAACAAACTATATTCAGGTGTCGTATAAAGAAAAATAACGTTGTTTCGTGTAAACTGCAAAATATGTAGGTGTAAGTTCTTCCATGGTTGTACCTATTAGCTATAACGCTTTTGCTGGGAAATCAGCACCCTAATAGGGAGTTGACTAAAAATAAATAGTTAGTCCGTCAGTCAGATTTCCAAAAAATACTAGACACGTATTTTTTTTCATATAAACAAAAAATGAAGACGACACAGTGCGTTGAAAACTCGTGTGACGTCACTGCACGTTACACTTTTTAGCGAGCAGTGACGTCATCAGCCAGCACTCCTGATCTTTGATGCCTTTTATATTTGTAAATTTTTATTGATTTGATAAAACAAATTATACGTATCCAATATTTTTCTATAATCTGAATGACGGACTAACTAGAATCAATTTTTTTACCCAGCAAACATCCCTATTGCCTAATATAATATCAATGTCAATATTCCTATTAGAAAAACAATGTAGGTACCTAGTCAACAATGTACATTACTCAATAAATGTTGTTAAACTGTCAAAACGAAAGACATCGTTACTAATAGTGTTTTACTTATTTAAGGTACAGTATGTATCTACAGACGATTCATATAGGTTGTTTTACAGAACGTCACGTGAAACCAGAAGAAATTGGCTTGGAGGAGCCTCGTGGGGTAATTGTAGAGGGGAAGCAGCCCTTCTTGGTGGCGTTTTTCAAGAGCGGGCCCAAGCTCGCTGGTGCGGATGCAGGAGCACGGAGAAAGCGAGAGGCGCGGCGGTGGCGCTCGCACGGGTATTCCGAGAACTATCTCAGAAACCCACTCACAGGTTTGTATGGTTTATACAATCCAATAAATTGTAACAGCACATACCTACTTAGGACCCATTAACTTAATCACATTTTATTCCGTGGTGCTTGGCAATCTGGGCTTCTCCCAGTTGCAATAATGTCCCTTTGTGCCGATTGGCCTAGCTCTGTTCTGTTTCCTGCTTGTTATGGAGGGAAGTGGAAAAATATATTTTTTCTTACTCCTCCGCTATTCTTTTCTGATTAATTTCGTTGCGGGACCCGAGACAGTTGAATCGTTTCTCCGGGACTCGTCGAGCTTCATTGCTCGGTGTTTTTCTGGCGGTCTCCACTGTTGATTCTGGCTTTTAGGAGTTGCAGTGGGTGAAAAAAAAAAATTCGTTGTGGCCTTGCGGTTAAAAACACCAGCCTCTCATGTATGATATTTCGGGTTCGATGTCCAAATGTCACTTGTTACACGTACTTTCTAGGTATATCTTGGAAACCAATAAATGATTACAAGGTGAAGGAAAATCGCCAACCCGCATTGAGCAAGCGTGGTGATTACGCTCAATCTTTTCTGTACGAGAGGAGACCTGTGCCTAGCAGTGGGACGATAAAAAATGTTGATGACGATAAAAAAAAAACGCATAACTTTGCTGGTGCGTAACCTATACAGCAACCTGCCAGTAACCTTAGTACGTCGTAGTAGATTTGGAATGTGATAATATATAATGAAAAATAACTAGTATAAAATAGTAAAAAGTGTTTAGCAGACGATTATTTTTAATTTAAATATATGAATAATATCCGTAATAACTGAACTAAAGGAGTAATCATTGCCACACTAAGAGATACATGGATTTTTTTTATAGAAACATCGTGAGTACTTGGGGAACTGGTGCAGTTATGAGATATCAATTTTAACCTCATCAGTGAGTGGAAACGATATATCAGAGGTTAAGATAACGGCTCTAACAGCAAGAAGTACTTAATTTGAAAATCCTCGTACCCGGATAGATCTACATGTGTAAATACAGTCATAATTAACTTTGATAAATGAACAAAATGTTATTATAGATATAAGGCTTAAACCATGACATCCTCTGCTGACACAGAACATCGATGACTCGTGTAAATGTCGCTAATCTGATCTGATGGTACTTACACTTGTTCCTTTATCTGTCATGGGTAGCTAATCATAGTAGGTATGATAAATGTTGTTCATAAATATTGAACGTCCTCCGTGGCGCAGCGGTCAACAAGCCTGCTTGCGGCGCGGAGGCCCCGGGTTCGATCCCCGTCATCCGATAATGATCTTTTCCTGGCCTGGGTCTTGGATGTTTATATATGTATCTATTATAAATATAGTATCGTTGAGTTTGTATCCCATAAAGTCCCGTTTACACGCTTCGTCTTGTTGCGAAGTCCAGGCCTGTGCAGTCATGACTGTACAAAAAGACGGAACATTCGGGACTGCACAAACTGGTTTGCACAGGCATGTGAGCAGGTAACACGGAGCGTGTGGACGGGGCATAACACAAGTCTCGAACTTACTTTGGGGGTAACTCAATCTGTGGAGAGGTTTTGGCGTTAAAGTCAAGCTGAGTGTCACGCTCATTTTTCACCGGACTTTTAAAATTATTTATGGTGTTGTTTATTAAATAAAAGTGCGTGATTTAAGTAGTAAAAAGTGCATTCAGTAAATAATTCATAAAGAGCAGTGAAATATCGCAGCATAGTGGCCACATCATGACTTTGTCTCAAACCTCCATCGTAAAACGGATCACGCGGCCGTCTTTTTCGACTTGAACAATTCATTACATGACATTGGCTAAATGCACAAACCGTGCGAAGCCATAAAACAAAGAAACTCAATCTGTGTGATTTTTCCGTATTTATTTTTTTATTGGGTAATTACC
Source organism: Sesamia inferens (assembly GCA_037179545.1). Taxonomy (NCBI): domain Eukaryota; kingdom Metazoa; phylum Arthropoda; class Insecta; order Lepidoptera; family Noctuidae; genus Sesamia; species Sesamia inferens. Next base: position 14,991,535 of record CM073934.1, on the reverse strand, counting down.
TATAGACACAACAAATCTAAATGACTTGTTTGTCGTTACAGATACGTCACATTGGACGACGAGAAGCTGTGAGATCCAGACACTCTACGTTAGTTTTAAGGATCTGGAATGGCAGGTTAGTGTCCAATTAAATCAAAAACCTAAGAAGTCGAAACCCCCTCTTATCTTAAAGAACAGCTGCAGTGACAGCTGCCCTGATTACTAAACAAAATATAAATGAGGGCTTATCTCTAACTTTTAAATAAACCACGCAGTCGACACTGACAAAATGTACGGTGTCATTGCCAAAACACCGTGTTCGACTATAGCGCACAAAGATTACTCTAAAAATTTGACTGGGGGGCAAGTAAAATTTTTAGAGTAATCTTTAGAAGCCGGACTAGGCCTGACTTGCCCCACCCCCCCTAGGCCAGAAGCTGGGTACGCCCATGGGTGTACAGAATAAAGAGTATTCTATTCTAAGTCTAACGCCATGTAGGAAGCCCCCTGTGTACGTGGAATTACAATCTATCCTTTTCCGGGTAACAGCTGGATGAAAGTAGCTGAGGAACGAGTTGTATTGCTTGTTGTAGAAGAGGCCTGTGTCAGTAGCTTCATATAGGTTGATGATAATAGTTCGCCGGCCGAGGACAAGGATTCGTGGCGCAGCCTGGGGGAGGCCTACGTTCAGCAGTAGCCTGCGATTGGTCGAGTTAATTGATAGGTTAAAATTTAAAGTCTTCCATCTTTATTAATCAGGAAGCAAATACCTCACGGCTTTATACAGTAAGTAGACCGTTCCACTGACTACCTCGAAAGTTTTTTGGTACATTTATAATTTGTAATAATAAAGAGAAAATTTAACTATGTCAAATATGTATTTGAACCTGTATCAGGACTGGATCATCGCCCCGGACGGTTATGGCGCGTTCTACTGCAGCGGCGAGTGCAACTTCCCTCTGAATGCACATAAGAATGCGACCAACCATGCCATTGTGCAAACACTTGTGCATCTACTTAATCCTACCAAGGTTAGTGCTGTTGAAGAACGAAAACTTACACCTTTTACTAAAATCTCGAGTCGAAGGGAATATCCTCGCCTGAATCAGGTTTGGACTACATTGTCCTGATCGTTTTTCCAAATGTTTCAATAGACTTTTTAGCTTAACAACCCGAAACACGTACTTTATTAGCATTTATTTTTATAAAGTTTTTACAAATATGCTCAGTTTGTCCTAATCGGAATTTAGTAAATATTATGCATGTAATGAAAGTCGACTTTTCTCTTTTTACCGCTTTACCAAATAGCAAGCTTTATCAAGTTGCAATCGCTTTTAAAGCTTTTTGAATCGCTTTTAAAGAGCAACTTAAACATGTAACATACCTAAAAAAAAGAAAACAATTTACAATTTTACTCATTTTAAAGAAAGTTGCTAATCCATTGCTATCTTCGAAAAAATTGTCTGCCCCGCAACTTAAATAACGTAATCAATGTTGTGGTATTTTGAAAATGAAAACCAGTAGGTACTAGTGTCAGTGTATTATGCAATTACCATAATTCATTAGTGAAATGAGGAAATGAAAACAGCAGATGCACGTTCATTACTACACATATTTATAATATGTATCTATATATTTCTGTAGGTGTCCTGTGAACCTTGAATGTAACAATCCCGATGATCCTTCACTCGAGTAAACCCCTGAACAAATTAAACCTAAACTTTAGAGAATGGAGTTAACCCTAGAACCCTAATGTGAGTCAAAATGACTCAAACCGCGCGCGCGATCGCGCTCCCCCTCCACCTGCGTCGCTCTATCCCCACCACCGCCCTGCAGTGCTATCCCCAGGCAGTCGTCCGCCAGGAGGCGAGGAGGTAACAGATGCTCTCGCGCTGCGCTCCCAGGTGAGTTTTTCGAAAAGCTAGTGAGCCAAATATTAGTCACTATCGATCAACATTAGGGATCTAGGGTTAAGGTTAAAATTATTCAACGTCGTTCAACCTTCTGTTCATGTATTCAGCATTATCAACCATTGTATTATAGGTACCAAAACCATCGTGTGCGCCAATCAAGCTCTCCCCCATATCAGTGCTGTACTACACGGACGACTCCAACGTGATCCTGCGCAAGTACAAGAACATGGTGGTCAAGAGCTGCGGCTGCCATTGATCGAAGAAATGTATCCAACAAAAAACTAGTCTCTTAATATTACTCTTCCAAATAAATTAAGATGAAGCTGTACTTTACTCATATTAATTAGCGTAAGTTTTTTACCTATTTAAGTAAACGTCCATGTTTTTATAATGAGAAAAAATATTATAATTAATTATAAAACCGGATAATATCTATGAGCCATATTTTGCATCATTCCTATGACGATTGCCCTTAGCAGGGGTGATATTTTTAATGATTAATAATTACCAAAATATATCTTAAACCCAGTAAAAATAAATGGTATTGTTGTTACGTCTATTATTCTTTGACTTCTTTTTAATTTATGCAATGAGAATTAAAATATAAATATTAAAAAAAAATCTTTTAAAGGTATCGCACTTGCATGGTGTTATTTATTAAGGTCACAAGAACAGTAAAAAAGTATAAAGTAAGTACAATAAGACCTTCGTGTTGCTTGGAAATAAAATTTACATTTTTATAACTGAAATATTCATTCTCTTGTTCATCCGAGAAATCGAAATGTGTTGTTTTTAACCCCCCAAAGGAAACGGGGTGCTATAAGTTTAATGTTTTACTTGTAACGCTGTTTACCCTCTAGAATATTTCTTTCATTTTTCTTAATTAAATTTATTTTTTGATAATTTTAATGACTAAGAACTGATAAAATTTGATGTAGTAAAATTTATTACTTGGAAAATGATCTTCTTGTCGCCTAGAATATAAGTTTGATAGACCTGAACTTTTTTAGTTTTATTGATTTATACGTACAAATCATAATATTTTCATAATAACATTGTGAATATTTTCATACCAAATGATAAAATAAATCAATTCATATACATGTGCCCCACATTAGATTGAGAACATTTAATTTTAATAACAATTTAAAATATTTTTATACGTTAGTACCATTTACTGAGTTCGTGTCAAGTATCGATTTCCCGAGAGCATAAGTCAGGCAGACCTCCACCGTATGCTCCACCGTGTCCTATAGGCGATACACACAGTGTCGACACCGCGGCATTTATTCCCCCTTATCCAGAACCTTCCGAAACAAAGAAGAGGTCTTGGCCCTGGTGAGGGACAGTAATAGGCGGGTATATAAACTATGCCTTGCATGATGTTCTATTTGCTTTCTTATTTAAAAATCTCCTTCCAAAACTTTGGTATATTTTTACTTCTAACTTAACTAACCTAATGGATACGGCTAAATATTGATTCACACAATGCAATTTAATTGCCAATGGCATGTTGAGACAATGCAAGTTTTATTGTTGCTTCAACTTAATTGAAGCCATAGGTAATTAAATTGCACCGTGTAAATCAGTCTTAATACTTAAAATTTCTGTATTGTTTCTAAATTATATACCTACAATGCACATATTATGTCACTTTATTTTTTTATTTGTTTCGGTTTTAATATCCACCTACAAAGCAAGGTCAGCTAGGGAGTTTTAGGCTTTTGTCTGGTCTAGATTTTGCAGACATTTTTATATTTAACTTTACTAGATACGTTATCTCTTTAGACATACTATGGAGTTGGACTGTTTACTAATGCAACGTTCCAACTATAAGTCAGTACTGTAGGAACTTTGTGTTTGTAGTTAAACTTATTACTGATAAGAATACAAGTAATGGATTGTTGTTATGTGTTGCAAGTCAACGTTATGCATTGATACGCGTAACTCTGTTATGAATTGATATTCTACTTGGAGACAGGCTTAAGTTTGTAAGCATCATTGACTTATAAGTGAAATAATGAAGAATAAATGAACTCGGTTATTTCTGTTTTTTTCCGGACTGATTCACATTAACCCCCTTATTCATAAAAGTTGCTTAAAGTTAACTAGTGATTAGTGACTGTTTAACCATAGATTTTTGACGTTTTAACGCCATTTTAATGAACAAACTCCAAAAACCAGCCGACCATCAACAACAGGCTTAAATTGTAATTATCATTACTGGGAAAAACTACAATAGAATGAAAGGTCTCAAAATTGTAATTTAATAGATATGGCCACAATTGTAGATAGTACACAAAACTCAAACTTTAAAACACAGCCCTAGTTAAGAAGAAGAAAATCGTAATTATAGCAGACCAACAAGGACGTAACCTTCGTTAAAATCTGCAGAAACTAATTGGTGACGAGTATAAAGTCTACTGTTTCTGGAAAGCCAATGCTAAAATGAGTGAAGTTTTACGTACACATAAAGAAGATCTATGTAATTTAAGTAAGAATCACTTTGTTATTATACTTGGCGGTGCAAATGACGTTAACCCAAATGAATTTCAATTCTCTCTAAAAAACTTTTTGGATAGTAAGCAAAATGTTAATGTGATTGTTACCGAAGTACCCTATAACCGGCAACTCAATGAAAAAAATTAAATTACGAGTTGAATTTCACTTGTTCTCAGTATAGACATGCTACATATCTTAATATGAATATTCTGTTCACTTGCCCAGATATGTTTCGCGTCCGCTGCATATGACACAACTTCTTCTTAAGAAGATATTTCGTATAACTTATAAAACTAATTATAACACGTGCATCAGTAGGAGAAAAACATCTCAGCGTTTACGAAGTGCTCCAATATATGTTGACAAGTCTACTCAAACAGATGCACAGTGTAATAGTAGTGTAAAAATCGAACCAAGTTCCGAAAATGTATTGAGCAGTAATGTAGTATCAGAATTAAGCCTCCCAACTATATCTAACGACTGTTTTCGTGTTTAAAGAAATAATATAGATTTTGATGTAAAATATTTAAGTAAACAATAACAACAATTTGGCTATGTCAGCACATGTGTCTAATTCAATATTTATGAATCCTACTACGGCTACAGAAATATGCTCAATAATAACAAATTTGAAAAATACCAAGAGTACTGGATATGATGATATATCTACAATAATACTGAAACGAGTCTCTACAAAGATATAAGTCCCGTTATTAATTTATGTATCAGCGGTGGCATATTTCCTGATAAACTCAAATTGACAAGAATCAAACCACTATTTAAAAAAGTTCTCCATGTTGCATGACGTGTTATTGACCTATCGCTTTGATACCCCCAATTTCGAAAATCTTCGAAAAGGTCATACTTACACGATAGGATCTACCAATTTTTAGAAAAACACAATCTTTTTTCAAAAGCACAAGTTGGTTTTAGGCAAGGTAAAGGTATAAACATGGCCATTTATAACTTTTTAAAAGTGGTTATAGACAGTGTAGACAAGAACGTTCCCGTTTGTGCACTCTACATGGATCTCACAAAAGCATTCGACTGTGTAGATCATGAATTATTGCTAAAAAAATTAAACGCTAACGGCATTAGAGGTAAGGCCTTAGATCTAATTAAATTTTAACTTATAAGAAGAAAACAGTGTACCCAAATAACGCGCTTTATGTCCTAAATTTAAAATAGAGTCACATTTTACGTCAGATTATAGGGAAATTAATCTAGGTATACCATAAGGAAGTGTAATAGGGCCCCTTTTATTTCATATATACTTTAACGACCTTCCGAAAATAACAAAACATCCGACTATTATGTTCGCGGACGATAGTACAGTTGTATTTAAGACGCTTATTGAATCTGACATTTTTGACACACTTAATAATATAATACAATTTCTGACATTAAATAATCTAAAAATTAATTTATGTAAAACCCACCTAATGACATTTAAAAATAGAATACCCGTAATGACGAATATTAATATAAACTATAATGACGAAACATTACTGAGGTAGATACAACAAAATTTTTAGGACTTAATTTAGATGGTAGCCTAAATTGGAAAGTGCACGCAGAGATCCTTTGTACAAAGTTGAGTACTCAATCGTATGCATTGTATATGCTCACAAAAAAACTTAGCGAGATCGCAGTTCTGACAGCATATTATGTGAACGTGGAGAGTATTTTAAGATACGGGTAACGAGATAAGATGGGGAAATTGTACCGAAAAAGAGCATAAGGGCAATGTGCAAGCTCGATCAAATAGATAGTTGTAGGCCATTCTTCAAAAAACTAAATGCATTAACAATGCGTGTCTGCACATATATGAGTTGGTGATGTTTGTCAGATGTAATTTAGCGATGTACGAAAATTATACCTAAAAGTTCACAATTTAAAAGTTAACTGTCCTCAACACAAAAGTGCGTTGATGAAAAATACTGTACTGTGTATGGCACCACCTGTTTATAATCACCTACCAAAACAATTATTAGAAAGCCTAAGCTGTAATATATTTAAACATAAAGTAAAAAAAAAATCTCGTAGAAAAAGCTTCTTACAGTGTAAATGATTTTATAAATGACATGCAATCTAATAATGAGAGATGACATTACTGTATTTGGTACTTACTTATTGACCCTATTATCTAACATCTTTATAAATTCGCAATTGACCTGTCCATAACAATATTTTTGACATTTATTATTTTTATGACATTTTTATATATTTTTTATTTATTTTGTTTTGAATGAATTTATATTTATGTGATTATTAATTGTGTACATACAATTGTAAGTAGAGACAAACGCCAAGTAAAATTGCATGCCTTCAGGGGGATTATGGAGATGGCAAACTATTTTGTCTATCGATGTGAATTATGTAATTACCCATTACCACAATAAATGAGTTTGAGTTTGGGCAACGTTTATGAATAAGGGGGTCTGTTTTAGTGCTTGGGGTATTGAATTTTGACAAAAATCGTAAAATAACATACAGCAGGCTTAGTTTTTACAAAACTTTCTCGTAATATTCACTTTTGCGAATGACAGCTACTTGAGAAGCTTGTTCGACGATATTAAAGTTAGGGCTGATTCTTCAGTCATCTGATCACTTTCTTAATTTTTTTTTAATAGTTATAAACTAGCGCTTGACCGCAATTCCGCCTGATGGTAAGCAGTGATGCGATCGTTGATGGTAAAGCGCGCTAGTTTATTAAGAGCCTATTCACTCAGAAAAACTGAGCGAATAGGAAGGAAGATGGCAGTTGAGCGAGGTGATGCAATGTTAAACCCAACAACACGATCAACGATGCAGCGCCAAAGGGAGATTGATCTGAAGACCCTTCACGACCAAACTCCCAACACAACAATATTTGGCGCATCGTACCCGGCACACATTGCAACACAACTGCCCAGACCCGTCCTCCGTACGGCTTCACCAGACATCATGCCGGAACACGACAAATCGCTTGGCGGCAAGACTTTGTCTGGTGGGTGGTAACTTCTGCCGGCGGCCGATGTTATGGCCTATAATGTTCCCACTGTTGGGATACATGCCTCCTCTCGGTGAGAGGGCCCTGATCCACCACGCTGGCCCAGTGCGGGTTGGTACTTGGTAGATGTCACATGACTTGGAAGGTTTTGGCTCTAGGACACGCCGGTTTCCTCACGATGTTTTCCTTCACCGTTTTGAGAGCTGTATGCCTAATATGAGTTTTCATTACGAGACTCGATCGTCGATATCGATATCGTTGAGAGTTCTTACAACCTTGAAGCGGGCCAATCGATGAGTCAAACGCGCTGGATATCAACGATCGAGTTTCTTAATGAAAACTCATAGTAGGCCTTCTGTGGTGATGTGATATCGACGATCGAGTTTTGTAATGAAAACTCATACTAGGCCTTCTGTGGTGATGTGATATCGACGATCGAGTTTCGTAATGAAAACTCATACTAGGCCTTCTGTGGTGATGTGATATCGACGATCGAGTTTTGTAATGAAAACTCATACTAGGCCTTCTGTGGTGATGTGATATCGACGATCGAGTTTCGTAATGAAAACTCATACTAGGCCTTCTGTGGTGATGTGATATCGACGATCGAGTTTTGTAATGAAAACTCATACTAGGCCTTCTGTGGTGATGTGATATCGACGATCGAGTTTCGTAATGAAAACTCATACTAGGCCTTCTGTGGTGATGTGGTGATGAAATAATTTACACAAAGTAAAGCGCCTGATGGGGTTCGAACTTACAACTTGTAAGTCGCGGCTGATTCCACTAGGCCACCGCTGCTCTGAAAACTTTTCAAACGTGAGAAATAATTTTGACAACAATATCATACAGGGTGTATCTGACATCGTAACGCAAACTTCGCGAAAGGGCTACACCGCATGCCACTAATAAAATTATGATAGTCATTTATATCGTTAATGAACGGTTACAGAAATCACAGTGTTTAAAAAAATGTGTCGACTCTGCCTTTGAACGTTGCAAGCGTGCCGCCGCGCGTGTTTATGGGTATGACGTTGACCTCTGATGTAAACTCTATTAAATCAGCTGATAGGATAGTTTTGCGAGTCTTGTTCACATTGCGTTTTTTTGTGTAATTAGCGAATTAATTATTTTTTCCTTTAACATCTTTTTGGGTTATAAAAGTATAGCAATTATGAACGGTTTAAAGTGAAAAAAATTGCGTATTATTTTTTTTGAATCAGGAAAAAACCGACGAAAAATTCCACCACTGGGGGTTCAAAACCATGTAAGTACCTACTGGATCGGTACTCGTTATGTCGAGACACCCTTTATAGAACTGTGAAACGTCATTTTTATTCCTCGAATAAATGTTATCTGCGGATGGAGAAATCAGTCCTTACGTTAATTATATACTTTTTGTTTATTGTACGGACGACAACAGGACAAGCTACACGTTTCTGACACATATTCCCAATCAACCATAAGCCTTAATCCTTTGCTATAAAGTTGAAAGTCTAATAAAGAAATCTGACAGATTGTAATAGCTGGATATGCTGTCGTCTGTACATAAATTAGCTATTAGCTGTATTTTCACACTAGTGAAGTAATTTACGAGTATATGTGCCAATCGAATAAGTCAGTTTATGTATTGAATATTTACCTACACGTCCTAGTTTTTACTATTATGTACAATTATATGAATAAGATGTAAAATTTTATAATTAAAGGAGTTTACTTTTTTAAAATGTTATTTTTATTTATGTTCCTGGTTTAGCTTCCCGGATTTTTATAACCTTTCCTAGCACGCACAGCTTTAAAGAACTTCTTCATTTTTGTGCCCTTCCTCTCTTCAACCTATAGCTGGACAAAGGCCTCCCCAAAATCAAAAGTCATTTATTCAAATTACGCTGAGAATCAGCACTTTTTGAACGTCAATATTACATAAGACAGTCCCCATAAAACGCCTTTCGACACATCCTAGTGCTTTCGCTAAAAAAGAAGAAATGGCGCAACAAACTCCCCAGCATAGCTGTCTGTTCATTAAAAAAAAACACTTTTGGTTTGCCATATTCCCCACGCTTGGCAGGCTGGATCGGGATCGCAGTAACTTTATATTCCACAGAAGAAGCGCTGCTGCCCGATTCCCTGGTGAGATTTCTCTTAGTCGCCTCTTACGACACCCACGGGAGGATATGGTATGGTACTATTCTAAGACTAATACCACACGGTGTTTGTGCGTTAATCTCAATTAATATAAACTCATAAACCCACAGTCACATTAACACTCAAAACTTTCTCCACGACATTTTCTCATTCCTGCCCATCACAATACATGCCTTTGCAACTTTTCTTTCATCGATACCATACTCTGGTAGCAGGGTTGTAAAGGAGGCCTTGTTAGCGGAGGCGGAGGCGGATGTGGATGCGACGAGTCTCACCTCCGCCGATGCGGAGGTTAACGGAGGCGGAGGCAGAGGTGAAAGTAGATATAGAAAAAAATAAATTTATGGTTAATTAAAACAAAAAAAAAAAAAAAAAAATTAAATACGTACTATCACCGACAGAATTCCACATTCACCTTAAAGACTACAGTCGCCTGCACTAAACCGGCCGCGGCATACTAACGCATTATTTTATATCCGTGTGTGTCATATTAGAACCAATCAACCGCATGTTGTGTAGTATCGCTACGAAGAATTATAGACGTAATCTATGCTAGACAAGGAAAAAAATATTAGTGAACCCTTTTCTTATCGCCGTCAACGTATGTAATTTCGTTACATCAGTTGAAGTAAAATTAGCTTGGTCGATAAAGGGGCTGCTCTTAACAATACGTTTAAAAGCGTGCGATTGTGGGTTCGATCCTTAATATTGGCAAATCTTTTCGTTGTTTCATATAATATACAATTATGATAATTGATTTGTATATTATATGTAAAGTAAAAATTTTTGCAAATAATATTTAAACGAATAGGAAAATTAATTGAATATTTATACCAAAAAAGGTTTTTATTATATGTTTTAGTTTACTATAGATGTAATATAATAACACACAATAAACATATTATAATGCAATATATTATAAAGTTATATATTATATACTTATAAATGAAACAAACGTTGATATGGCAGCATTGTAATATTTTATATAAAAGTAATCCCTGACAAACTATGATATTGTTATGGTAAAAAATATAAAAAACATTTTTGGTTTTTAGATGTGAAAATCATAATACTATATGTTATCATTAAACAAGTTATAACTTAATTATTCATATTCTTAAAGAAAAGATGATTGAAGCTTAACCTGAATATTATTATAATCATAAAATAATTTATAGAACACAAAACAGTACTTTTTACATTTACTATTTTTTTGCGTGTATAGCATGTTACTAGTGCTGCCATCTTGCAGTGACTTTTTTCGGAGTTTGATGGCATGAGATTATAATGTTCAAGCGCTTTCTTCGTTGAATAGTTAACGAACTTATTTCTTTTTGAATCACACAAAACAACACGCATTGGCTTTCAGAGCAATGAGTGTTATTTTTAAACTATAAATGTAACCTCCATTCTTCGCAAGATTTAATGGTTTATTCAACGGTAAATATTGTCGTTTCGTTCCACTTCTCTCGAAATTTTAAGCTACCTTCGTCCTCCAACCTCTTGACCCAACGGCTTAAAGTATTTCTCTAAAACAATAACAATTTTATTACACACTTGCAACAAGCGATTAGTTTGCACCTTACTCAAATAATAATAAAAACAACTTACATAAAAGCCACACTATTTGCCTTAGTTTCGATACTAATATTAGCCTGCATATTGATTAAAAAATGAAACTAATAACACAAACTCGTAACTATATGTTCACCAACCAACAACAGCTAAGTAATATTATTCAAGTTATTGCAGCTAATTAGTAGTGGAATATTTTATGTAAACAACTAACTTTGTTTCAAATCTACCCTCATCTCTCTAATGACTCTAATATAGAAAAAATCTTATAATAAAGTATCATCGTTAAGTTGCGGTTCGATATTTTTACATATTTTTGTTGTCAGCATTCATAACTGACCAATAAACATTAAAAAAAAAATTGTAGGTTATTAGATTTGAACTCGAATCATCTTAAATACTGATCATGACGTAAACCGCTTAGCCATAGAGATACTTACTGTGAACGTTGAAATTAGTAGTACCTTACGATCATAAGCGGGCAGCAAGTTGTCAAAGTGTGTGAGTGTGTATCAAACTTTATTATAGAAGAAGGTCGTAACTACAACTAGTATTGCTTGGCCATAGTTTTGTGAGATTGTAACTCGACTTTTGGTCGTGATAGTACATTAATAGTAGTACACTTAGTAAAAAATTTTACCTTCTAGTAATGAAAATTAAGAAGAAACAAATTGTATTTGTCGCATTAAACGCGGCTAGACGGTTGCGCGTTATTTATTTTATTAATATGTAAATAAACCTCCGTTATAACTACGCAAAAATTGTGCGGAAGCGGAGGCGGAAGCGAAGATACGGTTTCTTACGGAACTTCTGCAGTAACGGATCGGAGGCGAAGCTCCGTTACAACCCTATCTGATAGCATGCTCGTCTCAGTTGCTCTTGTAGCGGTACCTACAAACGCAACAAATGAACAACGCGTCATACTGATGTCACACGAATTCTACATCTCGCAATCAGAGTTTACCGTGCAATTACCATACAAACAACTTGCCACTTTCAACCATCGGGCAAGTGCCCACCAGACATAACACCGTCGGAGGATGAGTGAACTTTACACACTGTTCCTCGTGCCTCCACATTCTCATAATTTTTGTGTCTTTAAGTCCTGATCCATACAAGCTTTCAATAGCCTGTCTAAACAAATATTTTGAACATTATAATGTTTGCATGTATAAATACTTGTTTAGGGAGCGTTATGTTATGAGTAACTACCTATTTACCTGCATTCCTAGAAACCTAACCTATCTGCACTGTTAGCCACTGTAGGTACTGTGTGTAAATACTTCTACCAGAAAAATACTTATTTAATTCTTACCTACATATTTTGTCCCGTACCTTTGGAGCAGAACTGGTTACTGGTAGAAAGTTAAGTATTTGGATGGGGGGTTATTTTTAGCACAGGGAACTACTTTCTACCTGGCATGGTAATTTCGGTCAGTAGGAGCAGGTAACGCCATACGACCTTCTGATCGGGTTTTTCTCAATATCATCGACTTGAACAGGTCCATAGCCCCATAGGTAGGTACTAGATGGTAGAGCCGCGTAAAATATTTATTATTTAGAATACCTAGTAGGAGAATGTTGACAAAAATAATTTATTTATTTTACCATTTATGTAACATACCATATACAAGACAAAAATAATACATAAAATCAAAACAATTCTTAACAACAAAAATTATGATTATTAACTAAATTATGATTAGATATGATTTTGCAAAAAACAAGAATTAACATTAAGTTTCGCAAAGTTTCAGTTCAGATCCACGAAATATGGTGCAATTATACAAATAAGGAGATTTTTTTATATTGACATTGCGAAAAAACGTTCGAAAGCTTATTCCACTGTGAACATACTTTGACATTGCTAAGTAGGAACATGTTTTGCAAACTGGCCTTCGAAGCCATCGTTATAACTGGAGTTAATTATTCAGTTACCGTCCCTTAAGCCACTTTGCATGTGCATGGAATTTAACATGATGTGTAATGTGAGGAGTAATGTGTGATGGCATAAAATATGGATGAATCTACTCAGAAACGACTATTATGGTCTTTTTGTTACGTGTTACGCGTATAGGACATACCTATGTGCTCTACATAACTAGACAGTACTTATTATATTGTGGTATTCACCATTTCCTTCAGCTGAAATTATATCAGTTATCATATTATCAATGATACAAATAAAATATTTATTTACACTTTAAATTCTGAGTATACAATCAGTAGTATCATGTCTTTATCGGCAGATATCTGATAAACTTTTGAGTCGACGTCTTTGTATGTACAATGTGTCTGCGTGACTCGCGACGCGAATACTATTTGTGCTAATTCTGAGGGAGCAGAGACCAACGTTTAACAATAATAATATAGGCTATTAATCACCTTGTATGTTTTTAAGTTTAAGTTAATAGTGTGAGTGACTGAGTAGAGTGGAGCGGTTGTGGTGCTGGATTGTAGTGTCATGATAACGAAAAAAATTATTAAAAAACAACAGCAAGTGTAACAAAAGCTCTGGGGCGCGTCACCGGTCGACGAATTCAAGGGCGCAGCTAGCAGCCTCCACGGGCCGGCCGGCGCTGATCATATTTGAGCGAGCCGCAAAGCCGCATCATTACGTTGCCGACGCTTTGCCACAACACACGTTTCGCACGTCTGGCTTTGAAAATAAACAATGCTCAGCACGCCGATCGACACGCACCACCTGTTGTGAATATTTGTATGTGGATGTTGGTATCAGCGCCCCGAACTCTGGGTCTTCTAATTACAATGTGGGTTCTATTTGTAGTGAGTGCAATTGTCTACACCAGTGCCGATATCATCGAGGAAGCGAAGGTGTTTCATAAGTGTTGTCCGAAGAATCAAAGTTTATTAAAAGTGTCAGATGGTGAAGACTTTGAGGCCTCCTACCAGTGCTTAGATCGCGAAAGTGCTTGGAACAATTACAATACAAGTATTACTCCGCTTTTTGTTGGCGAACATGTACCGGTGCAGTACGGAATACCTGAAGAGTGTGATGAATTACAAATGGTGCAGATGACATCGACAGAGTTAGATAATCGTCTAAAAGAATTAAATAGCTGTTATGACAGGCTTGTGTTAGAAGTAGTGAACGGCACACTGAAACCAAACATTCCTGAAGTTGTAGGTTTAAGCTGTATTAATAATGAAACATTGAAAACACTGAGAGACAAATTAACTGTTCATCACTACAGGAAATGTTGTCCGAGTGGACAGAGTTACGATAGTAATTTCCATTTGTGTAGAAATACTGACGTGAATAATTCAGAAGAATGGCTAATAAGGCGCTTGAAAATGAACGAGAATGATATTTATGAAGTTGATAATGGACTGAGCTGCAAAACAGATGAATATGGTGTTGAACTGAGGGAGACTTTCTTCTCACTGCAAATATATGGAAGCAATCTGAAGGCTGTGAGTAAAAAGGAAAACGGTGGTGGAGACGCCCCGCCAGGAGAGTGGTGCGTGGATAGAGAGTTCTACGGTGATGAGCTGGTCGCACGTGTGTGCACTCGTGACTATTCTAAGTATGGTGCATTCGGTGTAAGGAAGTGCTGTCCCATCGGATACCACTACCAACCTCGACGTTGTGGTAGTTTTGCCAGCACATGTAAGCCAAACGTGGACGACGTCTTATTTAACATATCTGACTATCTGGAGCCCTTGCAACGTAAAGATGAGCATATAACAGGTAATATTTTTGATTATGTCGATACCTTCTTCTCTTCATAAATGATCAGATATAGCTCATGCCGTGGTAATTAGCAAGTCAGCGAACTAATAGTGGCTAACTGCCCAGGGTGCAAATGCAAATTAGAAGAGGCTGTTTTAGAGTCTAATAATAAACACAATCCATTAAACAATTACAATCCATAAAATTGCTATCAATCTAATGTAAGTAGGTACCTAATCAATGTCTGCTATCAGCAGCGGTTAGGGCTGCATGATGTTTAGACGTATCCGCCTAAACATCATGATAACAGTATTTTTTACATACAGTTACATTTTTTTATCGTCATATGATTTTCCCACCAAATTGCGTTATTGCATTGTGGTTTATATGGTATAAATAATAAAGAGTATTCAAAACTTATACAAACAATTTTAGGTTGTTAGAGGACGCATCATAAATTCACTTTTTATTTTTGATAAATTTTTCATGATCAAAATAATAAAAAAAAAACAAACTTAGCAGTAAAGTGTAGAATAGTTAATAGTTCACCGCGTCCGCCATAGCGTTATTAAAATCACACTCTAGATTTACAAAAAATTAAATGTTTGTTCAAAGTAAGTTTAAGTTTTTTTTTATTTTCGGTGGTAGGCCATAACATCGGCCGCCGGCAGAAGTTACCACCCACCAGACAAAGCCTTGCCGCCAAACGATTTGTCGTGTTCCGGCATGATGTCTGGTGAAGCCGTACGGAGGACGGGTCTGAGCAGTTGTGTTACGATGTGTGCCGGGTACGATGCGCCTAATGTTTTTGTGTTGGGAGTTTGGTCGTGGAGGGTCTTCAGATCAATCTCCCTATGGCGCAGCATCGTTGGTCGTGTTGTTGGTTTTAACATTACATCACCTCGCTCAACTGCCGTCTTCCTTCCTATTTTTACAGTTTTTTCTGAGTGAATAGGCTCTTAATAAACTAGCGCGCTTTACCATCAACGATCGCATCACTGCTTACCATCAGGCGGGATTGCGGTCAAGCGCTAGTTTATAATTATTAAAAAAAAGTACAACGTAATATAAAATAAGTCTTGAAAATAGTTTACGCATGGGCGTACCCAGCTTGGGCGCAAATCTCGTAAAACATGTATCGTCATCATCAACCTTTTTTTTAATCGTCCCACTGCTGGTCACAGGTCTCCTCACATACAGAGAAGGATTGAGCGTAATCACCACGTTTGCTCAATGCGGGTTGGCGATGTCAGACTTAAAGTCCAGGTTTCCTCAAGATGTTTTCCTTCACCTTCAGTCACTGGTGTCCAAGATATACTTAGAAAATACATATAACTTTAGAATAGTTACATTGGAAAACATGTATGAATTCCCCTAATTAGTAATCAATGTATAAACGGGAACTTAGGTATACAAGATTATTTGCGCTACACACTACAAATACCTAATGTTTCATGTAGGTGTGCTTGTACTTATAGTTTATAAGACAAATTAGCCGGGGATGATGGCCCCCAGGCCAGAAGCTTGGTACGTCCGTGTGGTATTACAATGTACCTAAAGTAGTTTTTTTAACAGACTTCAAAAAGGAGGATGTTACTCAGTTCGACCGTATATATGCTTTTTTATGTTGTTCACGGATAACTTCGTCGTTTATGAATCGATTTTGATAATTATTTTTTTGTTGGAAAGAAGATATTTCCAAGGTGATCCCATGATAAGGACATCAGGATCTGATGATGGAAGATAAGAGAAATCAAGGGGAACTTTCAAAAATCGTAGGGGCGACTAGTAGATTTCTTAGTATTTTGATTAAGTATTTTAAAGCACTACAATTTAATAAAGGTCTCGAGTAGGTAGAGAAATGATAGAGCCGGGAGACAGTCGAAGGAACTTCTCAACAATTTACAGCAGCTACTTTGTGTTTGGGCTCGATTAATTTGTATAGATAAGAACTTTATATCTAGGTGGGTTGTGACTGTCATAAGAGCTCTGATGATGAAGACAATGGCCAGTTCCGCGAACTCCTCAACGGTTTACATTAGCTATTTTGCGTTTGGACTTAATTCATTTATATTGATGAGAACTTTGCATCCATTGGGTTAAAATAATGGTCTGTAGTAAATATGATAATGAAGATCATAAGCAGTCGAGGGAATTCTTCAAAATTACGGGTAAAAATTAAAGTAAACAAAATTACGTCGATTCCCAACTATATTTGCCTCAGCTTCCAGTCTGACCGGATGCAACTGAATACGTAGTACTTTTCACACCTAAAAAGTGTAAAATTAAAACTTTCGTCCAAAAAAGACAACCGACTTCCAAAAACCACTACGAAGTGAAAAATAACTAATTTCGGAAGTCGGTGTCAGAAAGTAATATACAAAAACCAAAGACACCGACTTCCGAAGTTAGTTATTTTTTCATATGTGTCTTCAATCAACCCCACTTATAAGATATTTCATAATCTTGTGATCTTGTGCATCAACAAAATAGTAATTAAGTAGCATTTTTAGGATTCCATACCCAAAGGGTAAAACGGGACTCTAAGACGGGATTGGGATTTACTAAGACTCCACTGTCTGTTGGTCGGTCTGTCTATCACCAGGCTGTATCTCATGAACCGCGGTAGCGAAACAGCTGTATTACTGCAGCTGATATAATAACAACTAAATACAATAAATATCATTATTTTTATATAAATAAAATAATAGTACCTACATATAATCAGAGGCGAGGCAAGACCTAAATTTGGTGTGGGCAAGATAAAGTTTGCAAGGCCCTGTTCTATGGCGATCTGAAGTCGGATTTTATATACAAATAAAAAAAAACAAAACAATTAACACTGCCAAGTTTTTATTCATAAAAATACAAATTAGATTAAATTTCATGAAAAAGTATAGGTCCTGTCGGTAGGTGAAGATGACAATACCAATAAATTGATCTATGCATCGGTAAAATATCATGTTAATATATTTTACATCTCTCATATTCGGTAAGTAGGTTATTATTACCCCCAAATGGGACTTGTAAGTGACCTATTAGCGCCCTAGGTTAATAATGTAGCTAGAAAAACCCTAGGGCGGTAAGTAATTAAAAATTACCTCACTCTTGCAAAAAGTTCGCGTACATCTAATGTAATCATAATGGCATACTGATATTTAGGCGCCCTCTCTGCGTTCGCGCGCCTAAATACCTCGGGCTGCAATTGATAGCCCTCGGCTACTAATCTACTAATAAAATGTTGACAGTTTCTGATTTAGTGGTGATCTTTAAAGGGATATTGCGCCAAAGTATAATGTTCGTCACTTAAACCCATGTTATTGACAGCCTCCGTGGCGTAGCGGTAGCGAACGCGGCCGTTGTGCAAGGAGGCGCGGGTTCGATCCCCGCACAGTGCAAATATACAAATATTTGCACTGGTCTGGTCTTGCGTCGGAAAGCACGTTAAGCCGTCGGTCCTGGTTGCCATACGAACATCTAGTGGCAGTTGTTACGGGTTGTTGGAGCCCTCAAAAGTCTAACAATTGGTTTAATTACAGTGCTTCGATATCGCCTTCGGCTTGTGGAGGTCGGACGGCGGTCGCTTCACGGAAAATATCGAAGTTTAGCCAAAATCAGCAGTTAGATTGGTAAAGCGGACCCTAGACTCCAAAGCTGAAAGGCTACGGGTTCGACTGGGATTAACGCTGAGATGATGATGATGACTTAAACCCATGTTATTGCTTACTTTTGTGTCTGATTATGGCTGGATATGTTTGAAAAAAAATTTTTAATACTTTTTTAGCTGTATATAACTTATATTTAATAGTGCAGTCAATCAAATATAAGTTTGATTTGATTGGTCGGCCACCTAGTAAAGAGAGTAAACAAATAAAACAAGGGATTCCCCGCACTAGTCGTTGGCGGCAAGTATTTACTCGCGGTAGTTACGCAACGTAAGCAAATGTTGCCAGACTATAAAAATATATTTCACAACTAAGGCCCCTTGTACCGTGAGGCGGTGGCCCACGTCGCCCAGGCCTTATGCCGTCTCTGCATATATTAATATAAAAGCTTTATTGTTCAGGAAATAAACATTACAATATTTGAATAACACTAGGGAATCCGACAAAGTGGGGACAGAATAAGCATTAGTTCGTTTGGTCCAAATCAACCTTTTTGTATTTGTTTGATAATGAATGGGTCGGCTACGGAACGCTTCGTGGGTGAGTCCGACTCGGGACATGGCAGGGTTTTTTTCAAAGTAAACGATCAAGCTATTTTTAAGACAATTACTAAATATATAAAAAGAGAGTTGCTATTTATTTACTATGTTATTCATTAGGGATAACGTCTATCGATCAAACATTAGGTATCTTTACTGATTTGCAGAAAATATTAACCCAAATAAAATTATAGCTGGAAATCTCGATCAATTCATTTTATGAAAATGATTATATATACATCCGGTCTTGTTGTACTCCCAAGTAATCTTCATAAAAAAGCCAAGGTTTAAAATCAGCGTTGGTACTGTGACTGACATGCCTCAGATCCAAGGAGGCAGAACAAAAAAATTTAGAACATACATTATAGTAGTACTTTTAGTTTCAGCAAAAAATCACATAGCTGGCAAATTGGTTTCAACCTTCTGAACTAACCTAACAAGGATTAACCTTGGTCCTACGCAAATACCGGCTAATGTTTGAATTAACAATGAACTCTTTCATCAAAATTAGCTAAGACCAACGTTTGTCGATATAGGCAAACGGTGTCTTACAGGAAAAGAAGGTATGGCCGTGAACTTTTTCGTGAACTGCCATAGAAAAGGCATGTACAGCTTTATTGCAGAGGCAATACCTACTGGTTAACCGTTCTTGTGGAAAGGAAAATAACATTATTTATACTTTTAGATGTCCTCGGGATTCGCACTGACCTGCATTGTCACGAGGGTCGAGTGGTGCTGAACAAGTCTGTGGCCCTGGATCGGCACCGGTTAACTTCCGATGGACGACTGATCTCGCCTATCAGCGTCAGCGATTCCTATTGCTTCGAGGCATTCGACAGCCGCAGATGTCCTGATGGCAATATCTTCGTTACTGCCGTGAATTGTTTCGTAAAGTCACCAGAAAATGTGAAGAATTTCCAAATCTCTTTTATCGTAAGTCGTAATGCTTTATTCATTTGTGAATATGGGTCAAAAGACAAGGTCTCATATGCAAACAAAAGTGTCGCTTAGTCATAAGGCATGCAAATTATGACGGCACGGTTGGCGTAGTGGTTAAGAGTGGTTAAGAGACTCTAGTGCCGAGGAATTTGGAAAATAGGTATTTGAAGAAACGGACGGACGGACGGGTCTGAGCAGTTGTGTTGCGATGTGTGCCGGGTACGATGCGCCTAATATTGTTGTGTCGGGAGTTTGGTCCTGGAGGGTCTTCAGATTAATCTCCCTTTGGCGCAGCATCGTTGGTCGTGTTGTTGGGTTTAACATTGCATCACCTCGCTCAACTGCCGTCTTCCTTCCTATTCGCTCAGTGTTTCTGAGTGAATAGGCTCTTAATAAACTAGTGCACTTTACCATCAACGATCGCATCACTGCTTACCATCAGGCAGGATTGCGGTCAAGCGCTAGTTTATAATTATAAAAAAAAACTATTGCCGTCACGCTGCTTCCAACCTTTACCGGTAAAGTGCGAAAAGGACAGTTGCAGCTCAGGCTGATTTTTCCTACAAAAACGATGACCAAAAGACGTTTCGTATTTCGCTGTTTTCTTTTTCAAAACACGACAGATCTCAATTATTTTTATACTTATACATTTTAGAGGAAAAGTATACCTTTGCTTCTATTATTTTCTTTTTTGTTAAAAACTTAGCACGTTTGTCTAATAGTCATCTGAACATCACGGTAAAAATGGGTTATATTTCGCGATTTTGAAGTATCGTATTTCTTTTATTAATTAAGTTTCCGAAAAATCAAATGATAGGGGCATGTATAATCACCCTGTAAAATTATAGAAAAAAAAAAGTAAAAGTGGTCCTAGCTAGCCTAGCTTCGTGGATAATGCTGTAAAAGCACTATCCACGAAGAAAACAGCGGAATGCGTTTGTATCGAGAAAGCACCACTAGAGTTCCCACTAAGCCATTGACTACTGCGCTGCGTGTCGCGGGTTCGATCCCCGCACGGAATAAATATTTGTATGACCTGCAAGTAGTTGTTTCGGGCCTGGCTGTTTGTGTATGTGTGTTTGAAAACGCATCCACGATACAGGTGAAATTCCTAGTGTGAGGCACGGTTTTTTCAAACCAAAATATTGTAAATAAAATTGTAAATAAAAAAAATTGCAAATAGACAAGTATCTACAAAACTAGAGTTGAATAATAAAATACATTTTTTTTAAATTATCTAATGGTGTAACGTTATGTAAATTTTATCTTGTGAATATTCAGTGCCAGAGTAATATGTTTTTTTAGTGACAGTTTTTATATTGTTTTTAAATAAATTAATATCAACTATCTTAAGAGGTCAAATTGGTAAAAGTTAGGGATATATGTATGTGTACAGCCATATGAAATATACTTTTACTTAATAACTATGTTTTCAGTAATAATAAGTACTCATTCATCAGTCATCACGATTACTACACACTTCAGTGATTTTCATTATTTCATATCTTCAAAAGATAAATTGTTGATAAATTCTGGAGTTGTTGAGGTTATGTGATGGAAATAGTTGTTTTTTCATTGCGATATATTTCTTTTAACTTTGTTTAGATTAGTGTGCGAGTCAATAGATCATAAGGCTGAATTGATTCGTGATAAACAAACGATGTGTGACTAAGACGTACCATACATTCGGGAAATTACTTAACAGGCGATTATTACATTCATATAAATAGAATAGGGTTTGCCAAACAGTTACAGTTAAAACAATAATAGTTAGTAGTTCTTAGCGATTTGTCGTGTTCCGGCATGCTGTCTGGTGAAGCCGTACGGAGGACGGGTCTGAGCTGTTGTGTTGCGATGTGTGCCGGGTACGATGCGCCTAATATGTTGTGTTGGGAGTTTGGTCGTGGAGGGTCTTCAGATCAATCTCCCTTTGGCGCAATATCGTTGGTCGTGTTGTTGGGTTTAACATTGCATCACCTCGCGCAACTGCCGTCTTCCTTCCTATTCGCTCAGTTTTTCTAAGTGAATAGGCTCTTAATAACCTAGCGCGCTTTACCATCAACGATCGCATCACTGCTCACCATCAGGCTAGATTGCGGTCAAGCGTTAGTTTATAATTATTAAAAAAGTAAGTCGTTATTGTATTTGTTATCACCACCATCTTTACTCTAACAGTCTAACGCAATCGCTTAAGTAAACGCCCTAACTTTCTCAGTGTTTGTAAGTCCATGTTTAGGATTATATCGGTTGTGGGCCATGAGGCAACCATCATTCAGAAACGTAAACAAAGGAGATGAGAACTCGCACCGTGACGTCATTGAACAGCGGGTAATCATAACCCTCCGTTAATTTCTCTGTTTACACATTGTAATATGATAGGATTTGACAGATTGGGGAGTTGTTAATTTCATGTGAAATTATTTATTTAATCTTTCTTCACATGAAATGTACAGAGGCGGACTTAATGCCTTAGGCATTCTCTACCAGTCAACCACAGTCCACAGGTGGTGAAGAGATAAGATGGTAGGTGCTTTAGTTTGAAAAAATTTGTAAAGAAAAAAAAAAAAGCTCTTGACACTATTAAAAAAATACTTAAATAAGCTAAATATACATACATACTATTACCAAATGCGGGTTCGATCCCCGCACAGTGCAAATATTTGTATGTATGAATATGAATATTTGCAAGGTCTGGTCGTGCCTCGGAAAACACGTTAAGCCGTTGGTCCTGATTGCCATACGAACGTCTAATGGCAGTCGTTACGGGTTGTTGGAGCCCTCAAAAGTCCTACAATTGGTCTAAGTGCAATGCTTCGATATCGCCTTCGGGTTGTGGAGGTCAGACGGCAGTCGCTTCATGGAAAATATCGGAGTTTAGCCAAAATGAGTAGTTAGACTGGTAAAGCGGACCCTAGACTACAAAGCTGAAAGCTTCGGTAATGACTGGGAATAAAGCTGAACTGAAGAAGAAGACTATTACCAAAATATATACTTATAATATATACATACAAAACAAAAATTTGGGAGAGAGATGTAGCAATAACTCTACCCTAATTTTTTTTTTTTTTTTTTTTATAAATTATAAACCAGCGCTTGACCGCAATCCCGCCTGATGGTAAGCAGTGATGCGATCGTTGATGGTAAAGCGCGCTAGTTTATTAAGAGCCTATTCACTCTAGCCTTGAAAACAACTCCGCAATTTCCGCTTAAATGCAAACCGAGTGGCGGCCATCCTGATATTAAGAGGAAGCGCATTTCACAGAAATTATGTCTGAATTTAGAGGCTAGTATCGACTTACAACCTGTCACTATTTCAGCCGAGCAATCTTGTAAAAACTTCACGGTGAAAAGTTAGCTGAAGTGAGCTTGGTATGAGTCAATAGTGTCAATCCATAGCAATTAGCATTTTTTGGAATGGCAACTCATTCCACCATTACTTTAACTAAGTTTTCACAGTGAGACGGTAAATCGCATTTCAGTAGGTACACGATTATTAACTTTGCAACACACTTTTCTATTAAACAGCAGATTTGTTGAAAGCGAAGTTTCAGTTTGCACGTTGATGGCTAGCTGCCCATACATACTTGTGTATCGATTATGTTAATATTCTCAAATGAGCCCCCAAAACTTGAATTCTTCATTTGTTTAAAAGAAAATGGTCTGAGTATTTCTACAAAAAGAAATAATAAAAAATAAATAAAAAAGTCTACAGAAATCAAAAATTTAGTTTTAAGTGTTCAAAGGCCCTGTGCTATTTTTATAAATTTGCCATTCCAACATGATTGCATTGTCATTGTGCTTAAAAGTTCGTAATCTTCTAAATTCATAATGATCGATCAATTATCTCAGTTATCTCGTAATGGAATAGTGATAGAATGACATTGCCGTATTGCCGTTATTAAAAACCCGATAGTAGAAATCGTTTTCGAAAGGCCATTACTCAATTTGAACATTTATAAATATGGAATGCAGTATCAGTGATTGACCACTGGAAAGTCATAATGACGCCATTTTGTTAGTAGATTACGAAACTTGTCAAAATCAATCATTATGAGATCACTGATCGACTATTCTGACACTATTGTAATAGCAGACTAGGCCACCAGCTTAGAATACAAGTAGATGATAAAATAATTCTGTTTCAGTGAGTACCTATTGGAAAAATGTACAAGATTTTTCTTATTGAATGAGGTTTCAACAAAAAATCCTATACTATTAAAAAAAAAAAATAGTACAGGATTTTTTTAATTGAGTCATCATGTGTATTTATGTATTTAAGAAACCAATATATGTATTTTGAATCGGAATATCCACACTTGACTTTTTTGTGTATTTGATTAAGCGATTTATAGCTACGATGTAATATCGGAGATGACGGTATACTCTGAGAACGATGTACACACATACGCAATTTGGGACACTTTTTCAATAATAAGTGTAATAAACTCTACCTAATGAATATGCTCAAAGTCAAGTCTATTGACTTTGTTGATAAACGGACGTCAATCTTAATAGATTAACGTCTAATTCTCATACACAGACGCTTACCACTTTTTTTTTTTGTTTCAATTGTCATAATCGCGTTTTTCCCCGTTTCAGTTTTCACACTTTTTTGCCTACATTACATACGCACATTTCAAATATACATATATGTATAAAGAGTGTAGCTGACGCAAACGAGTACCATGGATTCAGTACATGATTCTGAACTGAAGTGGTGGAATTTTTGGTCGACTTCTTACTGATTTAAAAAAAATATAAGCAGGTTTTTCACGCTATAATCGTTCATAATTGGTATACCTTTATAACCCAATAAGATTTTAAAGTAAAGAATAATCAATACGCTAATTAGATAAAAAAGCGCAATGGGAACAGAATGGGAAAACTATCCTATCAGCTGAGAGTTCACTCCAGGGGTCAACGTCATACCTACAAACAAGAACAGCGGCACGCTTGCAACATTCAAAAGTCAAGCCGACAATTTTTTTAAACAATGTGATTTAAGTAACCGCTCATTAACTACATAAATGACTATCATAATTTTATTAGTGGCATGCGGTCTAGCCTTTTCGCGGAGTTTGCGTTACGATGTCAGATACACCCTGTATGTAATAATAATAGGGGCGAGCTTATTGCCCTCACCGGACACTGAACGAGAGGGCGTTCTTTTTTGATCCCGTAAACAATTTGCGATTTGGGATTTTAACGATTCTAACTCAAGAGTTAAGGAAATATGGTGCTGATATTCCAGGCCGAAGGAACATTAACCAATACCCTTTGCTTTAAGAGGATCTTCACCGTTTCATAAAGACCTGTTTAGGTATATTTCCTAAAAAATCCATTCAGCCTTATGTATAATAACAGCCTGAGTAATATGACTAGCTGGGTCGGTGTACATAGTAAAGAGTATTTATTTTTTTGGCAGCTGATCTGCATCTCCAGCGTGTGCCTGGCGCTG
Organism: Sesamia inferens; assembly: GCA_037179545.1. Taxonomy (NCBI): domain Eukaryota; kingdom Metazoa; phylum Arthropoda; class Insecta; order Lepidoptera; family Noctuidae; genus Sesamia; species Sesamia inferens. The sequence continues at coordinate 14,966,134 of CM073934.1, read as the reverse complement.
ACGTTAGTGGTATATCTGTCGCTGCCGGAACTGCGTAACTTGCACGGCCGTACGCTAATTTGCCACGTCAGTATGATGCTGCTGGCTTTCAGCTGCCTCGCGCGTGTCCAGTACAGCCGCGTGCCCAATAATACCACCTGCACTCTTCTTGGTAAGTTATTTTTTAACATTGTATTTCTTTCTTTTTTCTTCTAAAACGTTACTACAGCAGATAATATTACCATATTCAGCTTCTAACTGACAACTAACTCATATGAGAAATGATTCTAAGGGCGAATCATTTATTCAATTCCTACTCTATTCAAATCAATCAAATCAAATAAAAAATGTTTATTTGCTAAAATACGGTACAAAGGGTGTTACAGTGCATTTTTTTCCAGCGTATCCTGCCATATATGGCGTGCAAATTTATTATTAAAATTACGTTATCCAAATTTCATCGATTTATCTTCTAAGTAGTCCTTAATTCTATAATAATTCTTTGATAACAAAAATTTAAAAAGCATTTTCTTAAATAATGTCAAAGGTAATTCTTGTAAACTATTTAGTAATTTATTATAAATGATTATGGCCACCTATACACCCATATTAACCTTATTTATTACATTACTACCTGCGCCCTGCGGTTTCACCTGCGTAGGTTTCGAAATGTTTTGTTGGTCGCAGCGTGCTGTTATACAGCGTTATTAGTATTGTTATAGTTTGTTCAGAATAAGCAACCGAATCGATTCTAATCATTTTACACCATGTTATATTTTGTTCCAAATACATTTAGAGTGAGACCGCAGTGTGGTTACTGAGCATAGTTCATAGTAGTTGTGCCGCGTGCTACAGCTGACGCCAGAGGTCAACGCCCGCGCTCGCCTACCCGTAAGGACCTTTGACTATATTTTTGTTGGGACAACCAAGTAGAATAGCAAGCTCATAACTTTCTTGATATATTTTTGAAATTTTGTACATAGATTCTTTACTTAAAAATAATGGACATATGTTTCGGTTTTCGCATAAATAAAAAATAATGTTGTATAGCTTAAAGCCTTCCGGGATTAATGGGCTATCCAACGCAAATGAAATTTAAATTTCATGGGACCAGTAGTTCCTGAGATTAGCGCGTTCAAACAAATAAACAAACTCTTCAGCTTTACTATATTAGTATTGATTAGTCAGACAAATACGAATCTTTCATAAAAGGGAATACAGAAATTATCAATTACGTAACTTAAATTGATGAACGATTAGTTTCATTTAGTTGGTCATGATAAAAAGGTTGTTCCAGCTTAGTTTACTTTTCTAGTAAAACAGGACGGAAGAGTCTTTCTTCTTTATAGTCAGGAAAATGTATTGCGGGTGTTAGTAAAGTGCATTACATAATAAACTACTTAAGTATAAAAACGGCCAAATGCGTGTCGGACTCACGCACAAAGGGTTCCGTACCACTGATTTATGAAATTAAAGGATTTAAGTTACTTGTATGAAAGTTTACGAGGTAACGATTTACGAGGTATTAAAAAAAAAACTACATACTAGATCTAGTTCAAAACAATTTTCGTTGGTAGTTTTTATAGTATTGTACATCATATGTTTTTTTTAGATTTTTCATTTTCTTATTTTAGTAGTTAGAGGGGTGGCGGACCAACTTTTTTCCACTTTGGAAGCGTCTGTCACGCAAACTATTCGGTTTAGAAAAATAATGTTTTAGAAACCTCGATATCATTTTTGAAGACCTATTCATAGATACCCCACACGTATGTGTTTGATGGAAAAAAAAATTGAGTTTCAGTTCTAAGTATGGGGGGCTCCCAATATTTATTATAATTTTTTTATTTTTGCATCAAAATCTTAATGCGGTTCACAGAATACATCTACCCAACAGTATAGCTCTTATAGTTTCGGAAAAAAATGGCTGTGACATATGGACGGACAGACGGACAGACAGACATGACGAATCTACAAGGGTTCCGCTTTTTGGCATTTGGCTACGGAACCCTAAAAACGAATTCACTTCCTAAAGATTCCATGTCTTGATAGTCGCGAACTCTTATTTTGCGTGGCTTACATTTTATTATTTTACGTAAATCGAAATTAATAAACAGAACTACAAGAACTACAAGAGGTATAATATTTCGATGCATGATGGATATGAACACAGTCTGTTTTGAATTAACGTTATCTCATAAGTACTTGATAACATTGGACTGCAATAAAAATCGAAGATATAAGTGGCAAGCTTATCTAAATTATATTTTAAGGCGTATTATTAAATTCATTGTGCTGGAGGTATCATCCAGTTGCATATAGTTAATGAACTGATGCTACAATTTTGCATCAAAGTCCGTAAATTGCTATATTTACTCTCAACTTGAGTATCCAAATGTTGAGAATGGCACGCTACAAATGCAGGTATTATATGTCTGTACTTAATGATCATACAATGGAACAATAAAATAATTAATGATATCTAATATTCCCACAGATTGAGAGTTGAGCTGTGGCGTAATTAACTTGTCATATTTTTTGTCAGGTTCTCTAACAGATCTCGTTTCAATATTCGTGTTTACAAGCGAGGTAACTAGAGCAAAATCTGCTATTAAAATACTCAGAATGTATGATAATTTTACCACAACGGTAGGTACCAATGATGTAAATGATATGACCAAGCCAAACCAAGCTAACCTCTGAACCGGATAAATACATAGACTATACCTAGAGTGTCATACTACACCATAATATTCTATTATATTATTCATGTTTTCTTAAAACAGACTGTGAGTTAGTATTAATATTATTTAAAGGATAGACACTAGGATATCGTATAATGTATCGATTCAAGTTACTATACTATACAAGATACTAAACTTTTTGTTTCACGAATTAATATTAATCAAGGTGATGTTCGCGCAACGAATGCTTGCAAATTGAATTCGCGAAGTTAATACTCATTTCGAGTAATGAGATACACTATTTATAGAACACCGCTAACCTAACCTTAACTTAATTATGTAGGTATGTCAAACATTAAAAAAAACAAAATTAATTAAAATTAAACACAATTAATTTATTTAATGTCTGCGATACTCCCGGGAGTCTTGCACGGCTTTCTGAAATAATTGACCGCTGATGTTCTTAAATGCAGTGTTCCATAGTAGCATCCATGCATTACGAGGTTATTATTTCTCAAAGAATGACGTAAATCAGATCGTTGCAGGTAAATCTGAAGATGTTATATGTAGGTATGCTGAAATATAGTGTCTACACTATATACACACATCAAAAGTGTCTAGGGATCAAGCATTTTTATGCGGATTTCTTGAGATTGAGATGTGGCTTTGTAATAAATTTATGATTTTATAAATTTATATGGATCCTTTTTGGTGCATTTCATAATTTGAATCAGGAACTGTGAATCAAATTCGAGTAAAAGATGAAAATCAGCTGTCAATATTTTCCCTATAAAAACATACAACGCATTGAAGACATTATTAGTGCTACTGTTTCCCTACTACTGATTAAAACCAACGTTATTATGGAGCGGCGACGTCATTTAAGCAGGGAAGAAATGCTCAGAGCCGTGGAAATGATAGAAGCTGGTTCCCGGCAACGTACTGTGGCTTTAGCTCTGAATACAAGTCAGAGTGTTATCAGTCGACTTTGGACACGTTACCGAAGCACTGGTACCGTGGCTGAGCGCCATGGAGGACGGTATCGCTGTACCACACGGAGACAAGACCGATACATTCAAATCTTAACTCGAAGAGCTCCAACAATAACCGCCATGATGTTAGCCGTGAGGCTTCATCACTCTTCAGGGAACTTAATTAGCGACCAAACAGTCAGAAACCGCTTGCATGAAGTGAACCTTCATTCCCGAAGACCACTACGGGTACCACCTATAGCAATGCACAATCGTAGGATTCGATATCAATGGGCTCTTGAACATAGAAATTGGGCAGAAGAACAATGGCGTTTCGTGTGCTTTTCTGATGAGTCTCGTTTTGGTATGAGACCGGATACAAGACGTATACGACACTGGAGAACCCCTGGACGCCAACAGCGATTAAAATCCTGCCAGGAAGTCCATCCTTATAGTGGTGGAACCATCATGGTATGGGCGGGTATTTGGATCGGCGGAAGAACTGAGTTGATTTGGATCAGAGGCAACCTCAACGCTCAAATTTATGCTGAGACGATTGTATCAGACGTCATCGTTCCTCTACAAGTGCAAATCGGTCCCTTATTTCGGTTAATGCATGATAATGCACGACCGCACACCGCAAGAGTTGTAAGACAGACTCTCGCCGCAGCTAACATCAATGTCCTGCCCTGGCCTGCTCAGTCGCCAGACTTGAACCCGATGGAGCATGCATGGGATATGCTACAGAGAAGAGCTCTGCCGAATATGGAGGGTATCCAGTCGCAAGAAGACCTTTTTTTGTTGTTGCAACGAACATGGGCGGCCATTCCACGGCGTGATTTGGATGAACTCATTTTGAGTATGCCAAACCGATGTTCTTGTGTTGTTAGTGTTCGCGGTAGAAACACGGATTATTAATTGTTTAAGTTACCCAATAAAATTTTAGAGAAAACTGTTATTTCAGTCTTTTTTTCGAACTTTTGTGTTAGTGGTTCAAATGTCAAATATTCCTTTATTAGGAAAATGGCAAATTTCTTTATTAATGCAAAGGTGACTTGGTTTATCGTTACTGTGACAAACGAAAACACTTTATTTGATGAATCCTTAAAGAAAATTTTAATTAATATCAATCAGGAGAAAAGTTATTGCAAAAATATATGTTGATCCCTAGACACTTTTGATGTGTGTATATTATAATATTATAAAGAGGAAAGATTTGTATTTTTGTATGTAACGAATAAACTCAAAAAGTACTGGGCCGATTTTAATAATTCTTTTTTCATTAGAAAGCTACGTTACCACTGAGTAACATAGGCTATATTTAGTGCTAGATTACTATAGAAATCTTTAGAAATTCTTATTAAAACCTACCGAAGGTGTTAAGAAATTACCTATAAAATGACTTTCATCGCGTACGCTGCGAAGAGTATTCATGAAAGGACAAAAAATGTTCGACAATATTATAGAATATATCATTATCTACATAAAACTTCGCGAGACCATATGTCTAACTATTGTAGTTACGTCACTATAACCATTTTTTTACATTTAACAAATTGATAGAAATGCCAATCAAAATCAGACCGTGTTATCCATACCATTTACAATTTTTTATCCAAATAAATATTACAAATCCGTTGACGACGTGTGCAACATCGAAGATACAGTGCACTATCCACAGGAATTTTTTCTGCGGCGTGTCGCGTTTGCGGTGGTACACGGTGTGGCGTTCGCGGCGGTTTTTTATACAACGTTCACAGTGTTCCTGAAGTATTTACTATCAGCATTGCACCCGTGCGAAGCCGGGGCAATGCTAGTGATTAATAAAAGTATTGTCCTACACTTTGATTATTTTTAAAATCTAGTTAGTATTGTTTACGTTATCGAACTAATAAATTGCCTAAACAACCATTCTAAATTGAGCCTAAGTATGGAGTGGCTGGCGTATACCTACAGTATTGGCTGATTCATCATCAGCCAGTAGGTATACTGTTTTTTATTAAAATAATAAGGTTTATATTTAGGTTTGTACATTGTTAACGTTGTACATACATATACATATGGTACTAAAAATTACTCATAGAATATCTTCGCTTATGGATGCAAAAAATTACCATAGATTTGATATAACCCTTAGAAACATTCCTTGCTCTAACTTGCTAAACTTGCCAAGAGGGTAGGGGTTTTATCAGTGCATTACACCGCAGAATCTAAAACAGAATTCCAAGAGTTGTTCATATTTTTAGTGACTGCTTTAGTATAAAAACTCTCTACTACTAAATTGATATGTCAAATATCGCCTACATCTAATAAAAAAAAGCATTTTCTATATTTACCTAACTACTAATAGGCTGGATTGCGATTAATCAATGTTAACGTATTATTTTTAGCAAATTAATTTGATAACCGAAGTGGGTCTGTAGGAATGTTGCCAGTAATAGTTAATTCTTTACATGGACGCTTATTGTTTGCACAGGGTACGGGATCTACTTTGGCTTTGTGGCCGCGTTCGCCTGGCTCAACGTCATGTGCTTCGACATCTGGTGGACATTTGGGTAAGTTTTGTTAAGAATCAACCCAAACATTTAGACTGGCTACTATGCAAATGACGTGTGAATTGAAGATGCCTACATTATATGTATCATCATGTCCCTCGCCACAACAGCTATGCACATTTACTGCGTACTCAACCCAGTTAAACAGACTGTTGGCCCTGTTACCAGCATTCTTAGTTCGATCACACGCGTCCAAATGCATGTGGTCAAAGTGTTTTTGCTATAGTAAACACTAAACAAATAATTTCCTGCGATCAAAAACATTATTTCGCACTCCTAATTTCAGATTGAGTACACATCGCGGGCCCAGATAGCGAGGTTTGTTTATATCATAACGTAACGGAAAATATTCGTGTAGTGCGCCAAACACTGATCGGTGCAGTTTTGAACTACATCTATTCCGAAGTGTTTCAAAACCAAATTCACTTGCTATTGTCAGTACCTACAAAGCACAAACTTTTCTTCACACGCTCGCTTTTCATTTTCAAAGATTGACAGGTTTTTATTAAAACTTCTGTGGTTCAATGAATGAAGATGTTTATACTTCAAAATTCTTCAAATACTGTAATTTATTTATTCGTGAAATAGTAGTTCTAAAAATACGAGTAAATGAAATATTGGGTTGGGATAACAAGTCAATCCTGCAGCCTACTCAACTGGATATTATGGATGAGCAATGCTGCTACGAGTATCTGTGCTACTCGCGGTTTGGCTAGGAATACAGGCGTTGTGCTGGCGCTGACGTGACTAACAGTTCCTTTTTCTCGAATACCTACAAACATTTGTTTCCGAACTGAGTCTACGATTACAAATTGAAATGATTTGTGGTAACTCAGTGTCATCATTGATTAAACAAACGCTTGGAGTGTTGCTCGCAGTCGTTTGTCGCAATGTGGGTAAATGTTTGTTTTGTTTTAGTTATCGATGAGTTTACACACCGGTTCTTTGATATTTGCACATGGCGAGAATCCCCGGGATCGCGTTAAGACGTTTAAAATAAATATACAAAAATAACAAATACAGCAATGATCTAATGGAAGTTAAACAATGTATAATTATAGCAAACTATTGTTATATTTATGTATTAATCATTTGTTGTACATTTTTATTGGATAAGAAGCGTATTTTACGTAATAAGATTTAGGATTTGATGAATGTGAGGTGGTAACATACAATTTATCATCATGAGAGGATGCATAAAACTACTGAATCAACCATACGCCAATTTACAATTTACGTTTTAATCCTAGTAAAATATTATAATTGCCATTTTATCCAATAGGCCGCAAAAATTCCGGGTCGCTTATAAAAAGTATGATAATTTCTTAAATATACAACACTAATCGGAGAAACTGTAGTGTTTCATAGGTAGGACTTATGCCTAAAATAAAATATATAACATGTTTGTAAACTCAATAATTTTATTTGAATACTAAAAAAATAGAAATAAAAGCACTTCTAACTTTTGACAACAAAAATAAACAACTCAGTTAATCTGCAAAATGAAAGCTTTTCTGACATTTTAATATCTTGTATTTCTTCCACGAACCCGTATCACTTCATTAAGACGATTGACATGCTGTAAACCAAATTTCCAATACGGTTTTGGTGTATGTTTGACCATTCTTCCACTAGCACACTCCTTAACTCACGCAAGGGAGCTGCAGCTGGAGAGCGTTGTTTAACGCATCTCCCTAGCTCGTCCCATAAATGCTCTATGGGATTTAAGTCTGGGCTATGAGCTGGCCATTTTGTGCTGATGATACCGACATCTTGAAAATACGTGTTGACCAAATGTGCACTATGTGTATGTTTATATTTTTCGTGCATTGTCGTGCATGAAATGGAATTTGCTCCCTTATTCACCAGGAAAGGACCAACATGCTCATTCAAAATCACCTCTACATATCTGGGAGCCGTCAAAGAACCGTTTTCTATGATCACTAACTCCGTACAACTCTCTGAAGATATCCCAGCCTATACCATTATCGACCGTCCACCGAATGGCACCTTTTCTTCAAAACACGCTTGACGATAATGTTCGTTCAGTTTCGTTTTTACTTGTAGGAAACAGTCAGGAAAAAGGATTAGAATTAACATAGATACTTACCACTGAAATAAGTACAGGCATTTTTGAAAATAGTAGATATTTTTCGAAAAAGTAAAGTAAAAAACTACCTGTCAACCAACTGTTGATTAGGCATCCAGCAGAAGCATTGCTTTCGGATTATCTTATTGTTATGTTAAAGTAGACCACATCCGCTAGGTGGGAAAAACGTGTTTTAGTCAGTAGACGTGGCTCATTGAGCTTAGAACTAGTAAGAGTGGGTGTTGGACGACAAATATAAGTATATGTGCGTCTTACTTGCGTGATATCACCTTTGAACATGCCTAGCGCATTACTCACCCACTTGCAGTCCTGCCGCTCTATTCAATAAAATCCCTTAAGTTTAACAATTTATTCTGTAAAAGTCTAAACTTAGATGTGCACACAAAAACTTGCAAATTTTCATTGATCTGGGAGTAAGCGTGCTATAGGGTTCATGATGTGTTCTGGTGAGCCTTGAAATAGAAAGGTTTGCCCGGGAAGTATGTAGAGTTAATTCGTGTTACGTACGTTCAAACTCGTACCTACGTCCCGTGGGCTGCTGGCAACACCTACAAGTTCAGTGACTGAAAGCTTGCATCGAGAATCGGCAGAAATTCGTTACCTCTTTCTGATGATTAGTTGATTATGGACTCTTTCGTCGGATCCAGGAGGACCCTGGTGTATATTATTTGCCAATGGAATTGTTCTTTTCGGTGAAGATAGACCAGAGATTCACATTGGAGAAATACACGTGTAAAGCGATTTTGAAGTAGACAGTTAAGCACAGGTTTATCACTGGATTGTGTTTGCTGGGTGTTGTGTGTATGTTGTCTGCCTTTAATTCATCCCTTTTGTGCCTTAATATTGCCAGGAATGAATGAAAAGCAGAATAAGAAATAAGTACATACGAGGACATCTGAAAGTGGCACCGGTAACTGACATGTTGTGTGGAGATCGGTTGTCATGGTATGGGCATATATTGAGGAAAATGTTATGAGGAGAGTTTGAGAATGGATGTCGATGGCTATAATAGCAGCGAAGAACATAGAATTAAGGGATGATGAAAGGTGTCAATTAAAATTTGATAAGAGAGGATTTTTTTTCAAATCAAAGGATATAATAATAAACTAAGATTGTATTCAAAATATAAGTCAGGTAAGGCTTAAAGCGGGAGTTCTGAAAAGAAGTTTTGATAAATACTACTACTGTACAGCTACTTCGCGTTGCTCACTGCGTTGCGTGGAAGCACATCGGCTCGGTGGCGTGTAGTTTTTGTTTATTTATATTGCGATTTTAAATTTCGTAATATCTTTTGAATGCAATGTCAACGTGTTCATTTAATTCAAAAAATAGTAATCGCAGTCTTGAATACGAAATCATTTATTTGGACCAGAATTAATACAAAGATAAGGATAACATGATCTGATTTTGATCGAACTTTCTATATCAACTTTTAAAATGTAATAAAGTAGTTATAGTGACATAACTACAATAGTTGATCATATGGTTTCGAGAAGTATTTGGTACATGTGAGATATGTTCTAAATATTGTAGAACATTTCTTTGCTCTATGATTAATAATATCCTATTTTCATCCAATTAAAAACATTAGATTTTTTTGCACACCACCTTGATTTGATTTAAGGAAGAATTTCTAAGTATTTCTCATATTTAGCTAAATAAATATATAGCCTATTAAACTAGTAAGTTAACTAGTATTTATTTAGCTGTCTGATTTCAGACGATTTTGGAATCGGGCCACTAGATTTTGAGTTTAAACGTTACATAAAAATACAAATCTTTCCCCCTTTATAATATTATTAGTGTAGATGCAGATTGATTATTCTATTGAATCATTTAGTTACCTACCTACGTTTGAACGTTTCCATAATTTGTACTAAATATTTACTTTTCCAAGAATTATTACAGTTTTTAGTATTTTCAGTAGTTACTTAAGTAGTATTGGTAATTATTATGATAATTATAATTAGTATTGTTATTGGCTTAATAAACTTGCGCGCTTTACCCTCAATGATTGCATCACTGCTTACCACCAGGCGGGATTGCAGTCAAGAACTAGATTAATAATTATTTAAAAAAAAATAAGTATTTAATTTTTTTTTATTACTCAGCTTTGTACCTAATTTGTTTTAAAGATTTTGCTTATTTCTAAAAAGTACTGATGTATAATTTGCCTGAACTAGATAGAACCTGTGCTTCAGGTGTCTACGTAAATAAAGACTTTTCAATTAGTTAGATTATAATCAAAATATTGCAAGCGACGTTAATCTTCAGTGTTTATAATGATTAATTATGATTGTCACCTTTATGGTTTTGAAAATTTATTTTCACCACCTAAATCTAATAACAACAATAAATAGTAGAAAAATAGTATACTTAGTAGTCAAGCGAGTTAATAAGTTTATCACCAACCAAAGAATTGTAAACGTAAATTACTCAACTATACGCAACCTCACATCATGCCTGTTTTTCTCTAAGAATTAGGCCACGGAGGTATACTTTACGTATTATAAGTACATCCACAACAACATGCCTAGTTATGTGGGTAAAATTTGCAAATAGCTTTCAGCACATTTTCTGAAGACTAAAGTCCGTATTCCAGAACGAAACTCAAGCATTGATCTCTGTTTAAACATTACTTAAAATAGTTTCAACCAATCAAATGGCTTGAAACGAGTTTAAAAGTAATGCTTGAGTTTTGAGTGAGTTTCTGGAATACGGCTTAATTCTCGTAATTTAATACGTTCATAATCTAGTCGCAATCCTATCTCGATGTCAAACAAATGTCAAAAATTTATAATAAAGTATATTTTGACAGATTGAGATTGAACTCAGACTGTAAATGTTCTTAAAATTGGGAGAATTGCCTCTCAGGACTACGAATATTCTGGAAAATTCGAAATGTTTCACCATGACACAAATATCTGACAACATTACGGGCGTATAGTATAGAACTAGTAGGTACAGCTGGCGACAGACAGACATTTAGTAAAAGCTACCATTATTATCCACAATTTCGACTAATTAGGCTTCGTTATAGCTTAATTTGATGGCTTGTGATGTGGGATTGAAAAGGCCAAGCGTGTAGAAGACGATTAGGCCACGTTAATGAAAACCGACAGAATAGGAAAACGCACTTTATATTTCGGCACTGTGTGGGTGAGGCCTAATTAAGACGCGTCACTCTAACACAGTACCGCGAATAATTACAATATAGAATAAAAATAACGCTAATTTATTATAAACGAACTGAGAAGGTCATTTAAGGTTGTTTTTTTATATTTAGGGCACCGCATCGTAGTTATCCTAACGGAAAACTCTGTTTTCGTGGTCTTGAACTGCTTTGATTTAACTTAAGATATGATTACCAGGAAAATTAAACAAAACATGTGACTGTGATGTTTTTTGGGATATTACCGAATGTTTCTACAACAGACATGCGGTTGGTGAAATGGACATACATGTCCTGTACAAGTCGTATGATTGATTTGTTTTTAGATTTTCCATTAATTGGAGAGCGTTTTCACTCTCAATGATGCTGCTTTGCTTTGGCGTGGAAATAAAACTCGCTTAATTATGATTGAGTAAAATAACATCCATAAAGCAAACGTATGGTAAATGTTAACACGCAACAGCTTTGTTTACAATTTCCTAGTTCAGTTGAAGTATACCTACATGATTACATGATTAGAAGCACACCGGGGATATGCATGTACGCCATAATGAACTTATTATGTTCGGAGCTTTAGTTATCTACGGCTCAGTTTTTATCTGAAGCCGGGTGCTTGTTATCATATATTTGGTTACAGTACTTTATCTTCATGATTAGTTAGTCAATCCCCATGACCCGGCCGACTTAATGGGAGCACTAAAAACCAATAAAGATTCCATAGGTATGTGTTATTAGCTCACGTCATGGCTGTTACGACTTCCATGTTTGCCGTAATGGCCATAAAAGTAATGGGCACAGGAGCATTATTATTTCAACTACTAAATTAATGGGACTATAGTGATCTCAACAAACAAATAATTGGTACTGTTTTTTAATATGCTCGAAGTTGGAAAATATATTTTTAATCTCATTGTTTAATATATAATATCAGTGTAGGATTCTTCGTAATAGATGTCAGTGATCGTTTGAGGAGTTCCAAGATACAATAAAAAATTAAGTATATTTGTTAATTTATTTAGCTACGTAAATAAGTACCTAGGTATTTTTGTCTGTTTGCTTATGAATATCACAGAAAATAACGATTTGTTTCTATTGGGCAAGGTGGTCTGACCATCAGCACATCTTTGTAGGTAGGAAGTATGGATTTGATTTCAGTTTTGCTATCCTATTTTATCCTGCCAATTTTACATTGTGTAAGTTTTAATAATTTTATTAATGTTATATTGATTTCATAATACAAATAAGCACAACAACAAAAAAAAAAAGAAAAAAACAAAATAAAATCTTGCAATCTATACCTAATACAAATCTTGAAGTTACTATAAGTTCTTTCCTAAGTGAGCTCAGGAAAGGCTTAGCTAAAATAATTGATATTTTAGCTTTTTATTTGAACAAGATTTTCAGTTTAGATTAAATTAATTAAGATGAAGTACTACTAACTAATGTAGTGTGAATGTACAGACAGCACGTCAAGCTACTCCAATCTATGAGATTTCCTTATCCAATTTTCAACTTTATCACTAAATCATTAAGACTCTAGGTTGATTGGGAATATCTGACAGCTTCGGGTGCTTGACCTGCTGCCGTCCGTGCTTGGAAAAGTTCAACATCTCGACAATTGTTATAAAGGTTTCGTGGTCAAACGGCAGAAGCAGAATTCTTATATTTTCATCATGGCCGTCAGTATCTATCATTCACTCAGAGACCATTTGTAGAAAATTGATAAAAATCAATAAAAATAGTCAAGAAGGTGAATTTTATGCACCGCTGAACAATGATGTAGTGAAATAATGAAATAGAAAGTCTTATTGAACATGAAAAGCAGTAGGATGTCGTTCAATTCTATAATTAAAAACCAGCCAAGTGCGTGTCGGACTCACGCACAAAGAGTTCGGTACCATTGATTTATGAAATTAAAGGATTTATTTGTATGTAAGATCTCGTTCAAAACAATTTTCATCACGTACATCATATGTTTTTTTAGATTTTTCATTTTCTTATTTTATAAGTTAGAGGAGGGGGCCAACTTTTTTCCATTTTGGAAGCGTCTGTCACGCAAACTATTCGGTTTAGAAAAAAAATATTTTAGAAAACTCAATATCATTTGAAGACCTATCCATAGATACCCCACACTTATGTGTTTGATGAAAAAAACATTTTTAAGTTTCAGTTCTAAGTATGGAGAGCCCCCAATATTTATTATATTTTACCTACCAAGTTTCAACAGTATAGCTGTAATATAGTATCGTTGAGTTAGTATCCCATAACACAAGTCTCGAACTTACTTTAGGGCTAGCTCAATCTGCGTGATTTGTCCGTATATATTTATATTTATATACGGACGGACAGACGGACAGACAGACATGACGAATCTATAAGGGTTCCGTTTTTTGCCATGGCTACGGAACCCAAAAAATCGTCTATACTTTTCGAGATATAATAAAAATAACACACATTTAAACAAAAGCTGACTTTTCCGACAAATACTATGAAATACTGAAATAATTTTTTGCCGTCGATAAAAACAGAACTGCGGAAATCTTCACCTTCTGCTTGGTCGGTTGTTTGGTTATTTTCCTGTTATAGTAGGGGCTAGCTTTATTCTTAACTTATAACAGTTGTTATAAATATTCAAATATTTTTTTAATATTTCATCTACCAGGAGTGTCCGCACTGTACAGCCCATGCGCAAGGCGGACGCGGAGCTGCGCCGTTTCCTTTGGTACTCGCTGTACGCGTGGAGTACGGCCATACTGCTCACTCTTGTCATGTTCCTCTTCGACAAGTATCCCGTAGCCAATATCCTCGACGCCAACATGGGAGCAGGAATATGCTGGTTCGGACAAGGTGAGTATCTTTTTATGATAATACAAACATTTTAAGATTCTGTACATACTTTCACCCTATTCGTTATTATGTGACCGTTTCTCGCCAAAGAGTTATTGTTGATAAGGGTGGCTGTCGATGATCAGTTGCATTTAGGAAAATCTGACAGCCTCCGTGGCGTAGCGGTAGCGAACGCGGCCGCTGCGCAAGGAGGCGCGGGTTCGATCCCCGCACAGTGCAAATATTTGTATGCATGAATATGAATATTTGCACTGGTCTGGTCGTGCCTCGGAAAGCACGTTAAGCCGTTGGTCCCGATTGCCATACGAACATCTAATGGCAGTCGTTACGGGTTGCTGGAGCCCTCAAAGGTCCTACAATTGGTCTAGCTGCAATGCTTCGATATCGCCTTCGGGTTGTGGAGGTCAGACGGCAGTCGCTTCTTGGAAAATATCGAAGTTTAGCCAAAATGAGCAGTTAGACTGGTAAAGCGGACCCTAGACTCCTAAGTAGAGATGCAACGGATATCCGGTAACTATCCGATATCCGGCCTATCCGGCCGTCCTAATACTATCCGGCCGAATACCGGATAGCTAATATTTCGCACGATGTCTATCCGGCCGAATAAATAGAACAAACTGGATAAATGAAACATATTTTTGAGTAATTATTTGCTTTTTTAATATAATTAGTTTAAGTTTTATATTTTTAATCACACAATAGTAAATTAATGTAATATAAAGAAAATGAATGAATTGTACTCATAGTCCACTAAGGGCAAATTATGGTGAATGAATACTAATTTCTCTGCATTGGGAGTTAGCAGGCGGTTGCGTTTCTCTTCATAAATAAGGCCAGCTTCAGATAAAAGTTTTTCGCTATATACACAGCTACAAGGTGCAGAAAGGTAGATTTGAGCAAACTGTGTTAAATTTGAGTATTGTTAGGCGTTAGCTGCCCACCAAGAATAAGGGTCGCAATTGCGATCAATTAGCACTGACTTGAGATAAAAATCCAGCTCATAGGTTATCGCCGCCTGCGCAAACGACTAAGTTTCGCCGGATATCCGGTGGTCGACCAAACTACTATCCGTTACATCTCTACTCCAAAGCTGAAAAGCTTAAGGTGGCTGTCGATGACGTATACAAGTGAGTAGGTATATTTCTACGTAGGCTTGATAGTACTTTTTTACGTAGGATGGGTTTTACATACGTTATCAAAAATGTTTATTTTCCATCGACACATCCCATTTCTTGCTATACAAACCCGTTACGAAATCATTCCAGCCAACTCACACTTGTTTCCCGTAATGATAGTTTATCTTTCTTTTGAGAATTTGTTTGCATACAATCGACATTTCAGACGTTTTTATTGAAACATTACGTAAGCGTAGTATAAATATAATAATTTGGTAAAGATTTACAAAAGATTAGATAAAGACACGTGGAAGACGTGAATTTATTTTACGTGACAATTATATTATTCGAGTGAGTAGAAGGAATTATTTGAAGAATTAGTATCGTTAATCAGCCATGTTTCAGTTACCAAATCACCGTGACGCATATAATAGATATAATGTAGTAATATTGTATATAAGTAGGTACAAAATATTATGAACATTTATTTCAGAAGAATGTTTCATAGCTGATAAATGTGTAGTTTTAGTAAACGCCCACGCTTTTAAAGTAAACTCCCGGCTCAGTTCTGCGTACAATCAAAATAATAAACAAACTTATTTCGTCATTTTTCTAAAAACTACCTACTCAGTTTAGGCGAATTATGTTTTTTCATTCATTTAAATCACCTTGATGTCTATATGGAAACTACAGTTTTCATGCATTGTCTGAGCAACTATTCGGAAAAATTGTGATCATTTTTATTTTAGTATCTAATGGGTACAACAGCTATGCTAGCAACTACTCATCTTATATGGAGGTTCCTGAAACTTAGCTTTGTAAATAATTAAGGATTTGTTGACCGTGGTCATGAACTTTATAAATTGATTACTATCTTTATCTGTATCTAGATGGATAAATATCAATAATATTTCGACGAGACGATTGACGTAGTGGATGAGCGATCGAGTGCAGCGCTGCGTGTCGCGGGTTCGATTCCCGCACGGAACAAATATTTGTATGGCCTATAATTACTTGTTCCGGGTCTGGCTGTTTGTGGGTGTGACTTTATATATTATGTTTGTAAACGCACCCACGATACAGGAGAAAGTCATAGTGTGGGGCAATGATTAAAAAAAAGTAAAAATAATAGTTATATTAAAGTTGATATAAGTATTTGCTTTACATAATGTTTCAAAATCTTACAATTGTAAAAGTACTTTACGGTACAAATCGGCAAATCTAAGTGATTCAAATCAAGTTCGGGCTAGGTGGAGCGAAATTCTTCTCAGGGTGGCTAGTAGCAGGTGAAGGAGGGTTGCCGAAAATAAAGTTGAATGGTGTGCAATAGGAGAGGTTATTTCCAACAGTGGATTGCTACAGATTGATGATGATAATGATAAAAAACAGAAATTATCTCAATGAAAGTTAGTAGGAGGTATTTAAAAGTCGGTCCAACATTTTAAAATGATGAATGCCTGCGTCCATACTACAAGACTAATCAAATTGAGATTGACACGATAAAAAACTTTTAACTTTGAACTACATAACAAAAACTTTGTTCACAAAAGGCTTAGATTGTTCATCGTATAGTATAGAAAATTACGTCATAACATGAAGTGATCGGAATGATTAGGTTCTATTTTGAACAATAGTCTTGATTGTGTTTAACCGCAATGATTTGGATATTTCTGTCAGGAAGTTTTCAATTAGGCACGGGCGGAAAACACAAACTACCAAAACTGATAATTTTTCTATACTTTGCTATAACTAAGATAAATCTAAATAAATCTACAAACCACGTGTTGAGGTATTTAGATTACCTACATTTATTTAAATTATGTTCCGCCTAAGACTAATAAATAGATAATGACATAAAATCACGCTCCAATCTTTGAAGGGTTGAGCAGCGGTGTACCTGTAGTACATCAATATTCAACTAGATATATTTAAATCCTACGTGATGAGGTTTTAGATTATATTTATTTAAATTATGTCTCGCTTAAAACTAATAAATAGATAATAACATAGTATCACGCTCTAATCTTTTATACTTATATATTATATTTAATAAAAAAAAAATTAAACATTTATACTATATTGAAATCCTATGCAAAAGGGGGCGAACTTTTGCTATTCATCGACCTCTAATCCAGACTTTGGCTTTAGGACCCCAACATTAGCGCTTGCGATAGCATGGCCAAGGGAACACTCAAAGCTGACTAGGCAGCCGTCGACAATTATAGTTTTTAAATAGACACTCTGCGATCAGTTAATCAAGTGTGACGCGAAGCTATACATATTTTGTAGTAAAATCTAGTTACAGTCTCGTCTCGGCGATAAACAAATGTTAGAAACTTGTCATAATGTAGGGAAATGTATGTACATACCAGCTGTTGCCCGCGACTACGTCCGTGTGGACTTCAGTTTACAGCACGCGGTGGTTCCCGTTTTCGTGGGAAAGATTCAGTAGTTTTTGCGTGAACAACAAATACTAAAACATCCTCACAAATTTTCGTTTATTAGGATTTAATTTTAAATAATTCTGTTCGAGAGAAATAAGTTCCGAAATATGTGTGCCAAATTTTATAACGCTAGGACCCTAAAGGTTTTGATTACCGGTCAGTGTGTGTCAGTGTCAAAATTAGCTATTTTAACAGTTGTATTTAAGGATATACTGAAGCTATATCTATGAAATTTGGCATACCTCTTTATTGCTTGTATATAATTAATTCAGATAGACAGACTAAGACTGAGATCAGACTGTGAACGTTTTTAAAATTGCGAAAATCCCCTCTGGATTTTAACATCATTTTTCCATAAACTTAATTAAACCATCGCCAGCTGTATTGCTAATTAATGACTTAGCAATCCTGCCATTGTTATAACTAGTAAGTATGTCTTGAGCAATATTGGCAAATCGCTTTACTATTATGACGATGACCCGTGACGTGTTTTAGTGTTAACTTTATCGCAGACAATGAATCAACACCTACGTACCTACATGTATACAGACATATTCATTAATTAGACAGACACGTCTACTAATTATTATGAGGCGGGTCACACGTTATGTAGGCGCCCCATTTTCTAAGTGTCCAAATATTTGTACTCAATGCAATCTCTCGTAATAGCCTGGATATATTAGTAGTCTCATGATATTGTTTGGTTTCGTGAGACGACTATACTGAGATATAAAACTGAGCTCACGATGGCTGTCGCTAATGCGCCGTCTGTAAGTGTGTTGGGACAGGTTTACTTAAATTGGACGCAGTGGTGTCTTCTGCGAGGACGTGAAGTCGCAGAAGGAAACTGCGGAACCGGAGAGGGAGATCTCAACTCCCTTCCCGGGCCGCAGAATGGGTCCAGGGGCGAGGGACATGGGGAAGTCCCCGCTCCCTATTCGATGGACCCAGAGGCGGAGGCGCGCGCCTCTGAGGCGATGCACGGGGTAGTTTAACACCCCCCTACCCCGTATAGGAGACGAGGCTCGGACAGACCGGGCCAGCACGAGGGTGTGGGGCCGTGGAAGAATGTAGACTCCCGCGGCCCCACGCGCGTTCGTGATAGAAGAGACACCGGGGTGGTTTTAGTTGATGAAAGTCTGACAGACCCCGTCACCCATCCCAGGGCGGCGGACATCCTATGAGGATTTCCACCCCGCAAGAAAAAAAAGGTTTACTTAAATTAAATTACTTAAATTAATAAGGTTTACTGAAACATTCGTCCAAATGTTTGTCCGGATACTGCCCTGCATATTTACACGATATTACAAGGGAAAAGAATCCTCGGAAAGATTTGGGGGAGGCCTGTGACCAGTAGAGGGACCGTATAGGCGAAGTAAAAAATATCACACGTATTTTTAAAGATATTTTTTATTTCATTATTCGATTGTATATTTTTCAGAACTTTATACTGGTTCATCAGATTTTAAGTAATTAGCTACTTTTCGCTTTGTAGCGTTTAGTTAAAACTTTTTTTTTATATTTAAAGTACCTAGGGAAAAACTTCAGGATTTGTTTAGTCATTTTTCCCCAGGAAAAAGAAAAAAGATAGAAAATGACAACTACATCTAAGTATTTAATTTTTTTTAATGGTAAGAAATGCAAATGTTATACGACCTTCATTTAATATTTTATTTTTAATAATTCCGACACGCGGAATTTAGGATAAGTAGAGCGTTTAGTTGAAGAATATTTAGTGATAGTATTTTTTTCTCTCTTAACGGCCTTATATACCCATCAGGCATACAGTATGTTAAGAAAACCCTGTCCGACCCGTGAAGGTGTTGTTAGGTATCGATAACTGATTCTACTAATGCATACAAAACCGGGCTAAACTTAAAAAAAAATCCCCCTAAAAAAATAAATATTATTTCGCAAAAGGAGGTATCTTAATAAATGTGTGTTGACCACCCTTCGCCTGCCGCCAGCGGGGGACGGGCGGCAGGACACGCGGCACGTGGTCGCATCGCTATTCGCTCATAATAATACCGGTGTTGTCACTTTTTAAAAATTACCAAATTTCGGGGAAATTGGAATTAATTCGCGGGAAAAAAGACTATTTCAAAATTCATTTGTATTGGTACTATGATGAATACGTAAAATTTTATATTATATTTGGTCATGTGTTTACCTAACCTTTATTATCCTTATGGGTCGGACAGGGTTTTCTTAACATACTGTATAAAGGTGGGTTCCAAATGATATTAAATTGAATAGACTAATTTATTCATTTACCTAACAATTTTGAAGCATATTGATAATTGATATGCTCCATATGATCCATAATGAGTCTGCGAAACATCGTGAATAATGCAATGAATGTTGTGGAAATGTCTATGTTTATTTAATGATTTCCTCTTCCTTTCCTCCTTAGCCTTAGGATAAGATATGCCTATTTATGTTTACAGTTCAGAACTCGCGGACAGACTGGCCTCATTACATATACTTCGTGATCCCTATGGGCCTGGTGACGTGTACCAATTTTGTCCTGTGGATGCTGACGGCCCGCCATTGTGCACAAGTAAAGTCCGAGGTGCACCGCCTGCAAGCCGGCTCGGCTGGCGACCGCGCCAAGCGACGCTTTAGAGTCGACAGGGCAAAGTGAGTTTATAATCCACCTTTTTGTCATGAGTATGACACTTTTTTGGCCAGTTTTTTTTTGTTACCCTTAGTAAGCGGTAAGTACTTCGATCTGTTATGGAGTAATTGTCAATTGATGTCATTGAGATAGTTACCACAGCTTATTTGCGCCGTTCGACAGTTGAGTAAGGAACCACTGATAACTTATTTGTTTATTTTTTTAAGGAATTTTTTCTCATTATCCAACTAAAATGTTTCAATAGTATTGATTTAGATGTTGTCAAAATATCTCTCCAGAGTAACTTTAAACAAGTAACAATTTCAAAGTATGCGTCACCGTCTACACTCAAGAAATCGTGAACGTTCTCAGAATAAGCGAATTAAGTACTATTCGAAACCATTATTACCTACCATTACCTTCTTTCAATGTTTGTTTGGATTTCTATCAGTAAATTGTTTGTATGTTTTTATATAATCATCTTCATTTCGGCGTTAATCCCAGTCGCATCCAAAGCTTTTTCAGTCTGACCTCCACAACCCGAAGGTTATATCGAAGCATTGCAGTTAGACCAATTGTTGGACTTTTAAGGGCTCCAACTACCCGTAACGACTGCCACTAGATGTTCGTATGACAACCGGGACCATTGGCTTAACGTGCTTTCCGACGCACGACGCACGGTACAAATATTCATATTCATGCATACAAATATTTGCACTGCGCGGGGATCGAACCCGCGCCTCCTTGCGTACTCCTTTTGTATATTTTTATATTTTGTTTTACAAATATGTATTCGATAGATAACCCAATTGTAATATGGTTGTAGATGGTAAGTAATGTAGCAGATCGCAGATTTTAATCTCTAACTGACGTACAGATAAATATTAAAATTGTTAATTAGTATTACTACCTAGGTATATGAGTATTTCAATAAGTATAAATAAGGATGTTATGTGTTTAACTTGTTGCTGTTTAATAAATTACTACAGACTTTATTAATGAATGAAATAGACGTCGACTGTGTGATGTCACGGAGGGCAATTACCCGCCTCGTTGAGTAATCATTGAGGTGTAACTTAGTAGGATTGCTTGAGCATGATCGACACATTCCCAGTCTTTAGCAGACAGAGTCTTTACAGTAATTTTATTTAAGTTATTCCCCGAAAACTGACGTAGAAATAAAATCTTGCGTCATGTAAATGGGGTTTTTAAAAAGGTTTCTAAAATTGTCCACCGATATTAAATAAATCTTCGACTTTTCATAAGGGAATTACGCACATTAGACATTTTGTTATCATACGGGCAATCATTAAACATATTGGCCAAATACTATCAACACAGTTTACATAATACGCAATATCAGTTGATAACACAGTGAGTGCATTCTCAGCTTTTTCTGGTAGCCATTTCCATTTTTCTCATTCATAATTCTACACAATAGCAGAGAGGCCAGAAATTTTATGATATCAAGTTCAGGATCAATATAAAAATGTCCATGGGTTTGACACTTATTTAATGAATACCATAGGGACACGGGGACTTCGTTATAACGGGTCTTATAATGAAGTACCTTTTATGTAAATGTAATTAATGATAAGTACTAAGTTTTTATTTTGTCACTAAATATTATCATTGTACTTTATTTAATAGAACGAAATCATACACTGGATGGAAATAATAGGTACAAGTAACATCTGTCTATTGATATAACTTGTCCAGAAATAATATCTATATACAGCATGTTCATGAAAGTAAGATACTGAAAATATGCCTTCCTCATATTTTCAGTCAGTATTTACGAAAATGGGGCATATAACATATTACATACTTACAGACATATAGTGTAAATGGCCTATTTTGGAACACTCCGTATATGTATATATAACCTTCACTATGATTTCATTAATTATTATCTAAATAATTTGGCCATATTGTTTTATTTTCGGTGACGTACATACTTATAGAAAGCCAATTAATTAGCTTTACTTGGAATATCAATATGCGATCAATACAAAACAAATAATGGACTCGGATATTTTTCGAAGTATTTTGTTGTGTATGTGGTGTTTGTGTAGTTAATTATTTACTCTAGATGAATAGTATGAGTTCGGTTTTTCCAAATGACAGGTAAAGTATATAAAAAACCCGGAGGAATTAGGGAAAGGGAATGCAATGATCAGGGACCGACTGAGGTCATTTATACCTACGTATCAGAATTTAACTTCTAAATGGACGTTGTTTACCTATTATTACTTAAGTTAAGTTTTTACTACATAACTTAGACTTTTTTTAACTTAGTTAAATAGTAAAAGTGTTTATACTGGACATGTTCTCAAATTGTAAAATAGTGTATTTGGCCGAAAAGAAAAGTATTAATTATTCTTATGTCCATGAATATAAGATGTACATTTTCGTGACATTAATTAAATCTTAAGGATTTAGTGCTTCGATGTTTTGTACCTAGATGTGACTCTTGATAGTCCGGAGAACAGCAGTGTGATTACGTAAGTCGTAACACACAATCAGTAGCAATCGGTTCCATTTTGACAGTTCAACAATATTCATTGCCTTACTTATGTTGTCGAGAGACACACATTTTTCCAAGATATGGAGCAATATATTAGAAATATGCTTCAAAATTTTAGTCGTGGTGGCTTAGTGGTTAAGACACCAGCCTCTCAAGTATGAGTGTGCGGGTTCGATTCCAGGTCAGACAAGTACCTACCAATGTAACTCTTCTAAGTTATATGTACTCTCTAAGTATATCTTGGACACCAATGACTGATTACAAGGTGAAGGAAAAACATCTTGAGGAAACCTGGACTAAGTCTGAAATCGCCAACCCGCATTGAGCAAGCTTGGTGATTACGCTAAATCCTTCTCTGCACAAGAAGAGACCTGTGCCCAGCAGTGGGACGATAAAACGGTTGATGATGATGATGATTATGATGCTTTAAAATGATTCCATTTGATTTTAATAGCGTGTTACGCAATTAGGGTAAAATTAGCTGGTGAACTGACCTTACGGCTGACACTGAGCTGATAATTAGCACTTTATATGCAGTAGCATACAGTTTTAAGTTATAAAAATATTGAGTCGTTACTATACCACTTAAAAAACTATAAAACAAGGATCGCTTTTGGGGTATGATATCAGCTTGGTGACTAGCATTTTGAATGGGTTTCCTATACAATAAATGGTGTTGTGGTAGATATGTTGCTAAAGGCATTAAATGGTGTTGTGCCTAAAGGCATTTGAGGTAATGGGTATCGTTTGCTATTGCCATTACCCTGAAACACGCGGAAAAGAGTGTGTTGAGTGATTATTTGCCTGGAATATCCATCACGGTTGCAACATGTCCCTGAATAAATAGTAAGGGAACACTAATATCAAAGTTGTTTTATAAATTAGTATAAATGTAAGTCTATTCGTTTAGCAGCTTGGACTTAGATTAGACTTTTTTTTTTCCGGGGTGGAAATCCTCATAGGATGTCCGCCGCCCTGGGGTGGGCGACGGGGTCTGTCAGACTTTTACTGACCAAAACCACCCCGGTGTCTCTTCTATCACGAGCGCGCGTGGGGCCGCGGGAGTCTAAATTCTTCCACGGAGATTAGACTAACCTAACCTAAGCTATACTTATTATATGCCCTTAGCTATGAAAATGACTAAGTCGGGCAAATACTTATCCTAATATTGGTACATAATGTTTGTCAGTATCGTTGTCTTGGCAATATTTTTAGTGTGGACCAAAAGTACCTAAGTGTTTCGACCGGGCACTAACTATTTATTCAGTAAAAAGTTTTAAAAATAGTTAGAGCCACGGCCGTTGAGAAGTCAGAACGCGTTTCAGTTGTCAAATTAAGTATGCAGAGGCCCGAATAGTTAGTAAAATGGCTAACCTCTAGGCAATAGTATTTCGCAGTAATTAGGTTTTCTAGGTTACGTCATAGTCGGCCCATGTGAATTACTGATACATACGTATAACTAGATAAAAAATCCAATTGACATATGGAAACCTTTTTCCTGCAAAGGTGGAAAACATATATCTAATGTACTCCGTATAATGCGTTTTCAGGTACGTTTTGACTGGGAAACTATGGGTGGTGATGGGTGCTGGCTGGATCTCCGAGCTACTGTCTACTCTCGTGTCACAACCGTGGTGGCTGTGGTCTATCATCGACCTGATCAATGAGCTCCAAGGAG
The DNA here is from genome assembly GCA_037179545.1 of Sesamia inferens. NCBI lineage: Eukaryota > Metazoa > Arthropoda > Insecta > Lepidoptera > Noctuidae > Sesamia > Sesamia inferens. The sequence goes on along the minus strand of CM073934.1, from coordinate 14,941,438 downwards.
TCTTCATATTCCTCATTCTAGTTATCAAACCCAAACTATTTTACCTCATCCGAAAGAGACTCGGTAAGGCAGTTATTGGTATTTTATATAGTTTTAACAATGCCCTTAATTTCTCCAGTAACTTAAACCCGTGACACTCATTTTATAGTAGTGTTTATGTACGGAAAAACACCAGTACCTGAAGATCGATATTAAACTAATCCAAGAGATGAAATAGAATAGGAATTGTCATATTAAGAATCATTTCTTGTCATTAAGTTGTAAATAAATGTAGGTATTGATGGAACTTGATTGACCTTAGACGTCGAGAAGGCACATACGGGTATGTGTTTCCCCTCATATTAATCGATACAGTAAAAACAATGAATGCCAAATATATTTATCATATTTTATTTTGAGTGAAGTGATTTAGAACAGCTGTTATCTGAATTCACAGAACTGTTTGTCTCAAGTGTGAGTCAGACTCGATTAAACGATAACTTTATTTTGTCATTGTTTCAAAGTTTCACGATTTGTGAAAGATCATTTTATTGTTTACAGGTTGTTCAAGGATACCGATTGAAACAAGTATATATTAGAGAGACTATTAATTTTTGAACGTTGTATTGTCTGCTGTCTAATCTACACTTTTCTATTAACTAGTAATGCCACTTTTAACGTGGTCTGCCTAGCTCGTTGTTATGACCGATTCGCTTCATTAATTCACAATGCTAACATTCCAAGTTAAATGACGTATCTAAATGTATTGTTGACTTGTTTTAAATGATTAATTAATTGATTTAGATATCGTTATCTACTTAATCCTAGTTACTGGCGCTGATGCCATTGTTTCCAAACTAAACTATATTTAAGTGCAGTAAACCTCTTTCTTTCTATTTCATTAAGAAAGGGGCAGAAGATAAATATTAGTTTAGTCCTGTCAAATTATTCACCACCTGTCGTAAGTTGACGTATTTTTCGTTGCCACGTTTTCGTTTCGTTTAATCACGTCTAAACTTCCTATGGAATATCTTCTTAATTCGATATTCGAAACCTGATATTAAATTAACTGTCATTTTCGAAAATTAAATGAAAAAAATGCACCGAATGTTTAGTTTGTGAACAAGGGAAGTGGCCTCATTGGCTAACAAGTGCACCCTCCATGTTGTCCTCAGGACATTTTTTGTTTTGTAAATTCTTTAAAATACATGGTGTTGAAACAATTTTAATTTACAAATTATATTAATAGAAATAGTTTTTCCTATATTTAAAAACGAAAATGCCTGTTTAGGTTTTATGCTATATTGGTAACACCATGTATGGACGACAGCAGATCAAGCTACCCGAAACTGTCAAGTATTCCCAATCAAACTAAATACTTTAGAAATAAAGTTGAAAATCTAATAAAGAAATCTGGTAGATTGTATTAGCTTGATGTGCTGTCGTCTGTATATGGCCAAATAGTTTATTAGGGTGGGTCACTAAACTTCGGAAAAATAGAAGTTGCTCTATAATGTTCTGACAGTCACTGTTTTGTCTTTGACTCATTCTGTTCCTGACCTAGTGAAAAAGTTAAGTTTCATTTATGAAAGCAGCATATTACAAGAAAAAGTATAATGCCACACCGTCCCTTGTAAATAGAACCAATTATATTCTATCGAACAAAACTTCACTAAAACTTTTTTTCAATGAAAAATTTTGAAAAGTATTTTGGCCCACCTTATAAAGTGTTTGCTAACTACTGGTGACTAATATTGTACTAATACAACAGGGCTGGAGAAACCGGACGCGCAGAAGAACGGCATGTCATCATCCTCTGCGCGGACATCAACAACTTTCCTGTCCCGCGCGCTCAGCACCGACGAACGGAACAACACACGCTTGTCGCTACAGAACAATGTCAAGCAACCCTAACTGCAACACGATACACGGTACAAGGATCTTTAGGCGCGGGCAAAAATGGCAACTAAAGACGCCATATTGTTTTTTCAATAAAACATTTAATTTATCCATCGACATACACTAATGGACATACCGTACGCGTATAATCTGCAGTAATTTTTTGATTTGAAAAGAATGAGAGAGATGGCCTATGCTTTCGGTTTAGCACTACCTCTTTCCCCATATATTTGAGAGAGATAAACATAGACCGAAATTACATTTCCTCTCTTTCTTTCACAGTGCCACAATTCTCGTTTCTAAGGCATGCCCATTAGTATAAGTCAATGAACTTATCCACAATGTCATTCAAGCTCCAAAAGATCCTTGTACTTAATACTCGAATCTTAGAGGCGATCTGTGGTCGACGCTGAGGCCGAAATGTGTGCAAAAAGCAATAATGTCTTGTTCTTCTGAAGATGTTGATTATTATTTTAGTAGAAGTTGATTTTTTATTCACTAGTTACAACGTGCCTATTTCTACTGCAAACAGCAGCGTTGCAAAACTAGTGATGTCTGGTGATGTCGGACGGGTCTGAGCAGTTGTGTTGCGATGTGTGCCGGGCACGATGCGCCAAATGTTGTTGTGTCGAGAGTTTGGTCGTGGACGGTTTCCAGATCAATCTCCCTCTGGTGCAGCATCGTTGGTAGCGTTGTTGGGTTTAACATTGCATCACTTCGCTCAACTGCCGTCTTCCTTCCTATTCACTCAGTTTTATTTGAGTGACTAGGCTCTTAATAAAGTAGCGCGCTTTACCATGAACGATTGCATCACTGCTTGCCATCAGGCGGGATTGCGTTCAAGCACTAGTTTACAATTATAAAAAAGGTTCAGATCTACTTCATAAATATGAATTTCGGCTTCGGCTAAAGATGTCTCAAACACAAGCTCTCGACAAAATAACAAGCTTATCATAGCATGTTCTTGTTCGCATTTAAGGTCATATTAATGAATATCAAAATTAAATATTTTAATATTGTTCTAGTCATAGAATAAGCGATTAATAAATGATCATCATTCATTGCATTTAGTACTTACTTGATATGCTATATTGTTTTGGCAATTTTGCTTTGATTGTATGAATGTTAGGCTCTAACATATAATTTTGAATTAAATCTCTATTGCTATCTATCTGGCTATGATAAGTTCATAGAGGCTGATGTTATAGGTGGAATAAGTAATAGTTTATATCGTATACTACAACACTAGTTAACTGATAAAGTTATTAACTTAACTATGTTACTGCGCTAAGATTATGTCTAGGTGCGGAGTTGAACCATTGACAATACTTTATTTATTCAACTGTAACCTTGAAACAGATACATTTTAAAATTGTAAATACCCGCTGATTTTTGTGTTATTTTACTTCTTATTTGTACCAATCAATTACAATTCTTAGGCTCATAGTACAGAACCTCATTTAAAACTCGTTTGAAGGCGTTTGATTGGTTTAAAGTTTTCAGTAATGCTTGAGTGTCACTGTCTAAATTATTTCAATAATGATACTTTTATATAAAAAAGAATAAATACACTATAATAGTAGAGGTGATTGATCATCTGTGTTGTACTTATGAATAGTACAATTTTTTTTAATGATTATAGATAGACAAATATTTACGATAGGTAAGTCGTAAATAAAACAAAATACTGTCAATGTACTCCAGTTATTAAACTGGAGTAAGTACTTAGTACGTAGATAATAATGTTATTTACACATTTAGTTATCTATCTAATATATAATTGTATTATGTTTACATCTTCCAGTCTCCGAACTGATACTTAAGTTTTATTTTTTATATTTTCTAGTTTTTAACTCTATGACAAAGTACCTGCCTGTGTGTTTTATAATTTTGTTTCGTGTAAAAGTTTGATTGTATCTGTCGAAGCTTCATTTGTTGGTGATATATTAATGCATAAAGTATTTTAATAATTCATACATTATATAACACTTAATTATAAATGCTGCCCTATAATTGTTGATAATGTATATTTCACTTGATTTTATCAACGAAAAGTACCTTGTTTTAATTAATTTTAGGAAGTTACAGTCTTTCTTAGGCAGTTTGCATATACCCGACTTATATTTTTCATCTATACTTATGACTGAAAACCATTAGACTGAAAGTTGTAAATGAACTCAGCTGTAATTCACATTATTATGAAAATCAGATTTACTCTACTATGGTGGTTCGGCTTTTAGCTAATCCAACATAGCTTGAACCAGCAATTTGCGTAACAAACCATTGCTAACAATTGGAATCATTTTGAAGCGTATCTCTTGCTAATTGCTCCGTATGTTTGAACAAAGTGCCTGCTCAACAACGAAATAACGGAATGAATGTGGTTGAACTGTCAAAATTAAATCCATTGCTACTGATAATCTGTTACGCAAATACCCTACAGGATCAGGATTCAATTAAATATTCAAATTATAGTAAACAGGCGCCATTTAAAGGAAACCAGAAAGATTTTTATGTATGAATAGGAGCAGTCTGAAGACATGGTTAATTTATAGATATTAGTTATAGCTTCTTTAAAAATGTATGGGTTGAATCATTTGAGGAATGAAAGTAAATGTCTGTATACAACTTATTAAGTACCTACCTAAATATACCTATACTTCAGAGTTGGAAAAATTAGTTACATATTTTATTAGGTACATAATTTTTGACAGATTTTGAAATTATACGAAACTGATGTTTAATTTTCCTAGTTCTTGGTTCCAACTCTTAGTAAAAAACGACATTTCCTATGAGATTAAATATGGATTATAAAATAAATCTGTATAACGTAGCTGTCGAAAGGATTTTTGTATTTTTCTCTAGAATTAAATATTATGGGAATGACCAAATCACGTTGACACTAGGATTAATTTGTACCAATTATGTAGGTAACCTACCTACAGTGCACAATGGATAGTTTCTAAATAGCATAGATTTAATATTTTGATAAGTATACTTATTCAATTTATATAATAATACTTACACTTTACAATGTATAATGCCTTCACGAATCTGTTTTTTAAAATACTATACGAATGTATAAGAAAACGATGAAATAAAAAAACATTCTTCATTCCATTATGTAGTACTTATTTATCAAGCCGATACTTTTTTTCAATAAAAGTTGACCCACACTAGGAATTTCTCCTGTATCATGGGTGCGTTTACTAACATATAAAATTACATACACAAAGAGCCAGACCCGGAACAACTAATAGGGTGTTTGGCAAAAAAAAAAACTAATTAGTCCGTCCGTCAGATTTCCAAAAAATACTAGACACGTATTCTTTCTTTTTTCATATAAACAAAAAATTAAGACGACACAGTGCGTTGAAAACTCGTGTGACGTCACTGTACGCTACACTTTTTAGCGACCAGTGACGTCACCAGTCACCACTCCTGATCTTTGATGCCTTTTATATTTGTCAATTTTTATTGATTTGATAAAACAAAAAATACGTGCCTAGTATTTTTTGGAAATCTAACTGACGGACTAATTAGTATTTTTTTAGTCAAATACCCAAAAGGGTATATCAGATATTTCTCAAATATTTCAAAAATATCTGTTTTGCATGCTTCTTCTCCACCGCAATCCACGCCCCTTTTCTATCCTTTACCTCAGTGGCATATACAAAGATGGTTTAGTAGACTGTCATTGGCGCCGATACTGTCCTTTACAAACTAAACTAATTTTAAGTTATGTGCGGCTTTTTCTTTCCATTTCGTTAAGAAAAGGACGGATGATAAAATGTCAGTTTAGACCTGTGAAATTAGTGCCCTCCTCTCGTAAGCTGGCGTATTTTTAGTCGCCATGTTTATAATTGCGTCTAAAACGTCTATGGATTATCCTAATTTGACAGGATTAAATTAAAATATTATCTTCTATAATCCTTATATTAACGAAATGAAAAGAAAAATTTAAGGAATTTTTCTTTTATTTTTTATTTCATAAGTCACTTTGGATTCAGTGGAGAGGCGTGCGAAGAGGCTGATTGGTGACCCTGATTTAACTCGAGATGGTCTCACAGGCGTAGAGTAGCCAGCTTTTCAGTGTTCTATAGGATGCATTTTGGGGAGTGTGTGAGGGAATTGCATGATTTATTTCCCCCATCTCCGTTCCAACATCGGACGACCCGTCGTTTGGCGACTTTCCACCCTTAAGTTGTTAACACCACCACGATCCGGACGAAGCGTTTCGCCTCCTCCTTTATACCGCGTACATCGAGGGACTGGAACAATTTACCAGCGTCGGTGTATCCGTCGGACTACAATTTGAGTGTCTTCAAGGCTAGAGTGAATAGGCTCTTAATAAATTAGTGCGCTTTACCATCAACGATAACGTAAGTATATGTAATATAACTGACAACAACCTATTTGCCAAAAACTTATATAACTGACACATTTCCACTACTGGTGCTATGAGAAAGAAAAGTATGATAAAATATAAAATTTTCCATTATTTATAAGGTCTACTATTTTAAGCATCCTGTTAGTTATACTAACTTCAAACCTCAGACTACAACACGATAGTATATTTTTAACATGTCCTAGTCAAATTACGAGAAATATAATTAGGTAGGGATTCTATGTATTGTCGGTCTCCGTAGCGCAGCGGTGACCGCACACGCCTGCCTGCGACGTGGAGGCCCTGGGTTCGATCCCCGGCCAGGTCATGATAGAAAACGATCTTTTCCTGATTGGCCTGGGGCTTGGATGTTTATCTATATATGTATCTATTATAAAATATAGTATCGTTGAGTTAGTATCCCATTACACAAGTCTCGAGCTTACTTTGGGGCTAGCTCAATCTGTGTGATTTTTCCGTATATATTTATTAATTTATTTATTTATTGTGGGTCACAAACATACAAAACTCGAGTCAACTATTAAAACTATTTTTGACCAAAAAATATTTGTTCGGTTATCGAAGATAAAGAGATAGAAAATTATTTGATACTGTACTGTGGTACTTAACCAGGAAAATTATGTTAATTTGTAGCTACTACCAATTAGTAATGTAGATAATTGTAAAATGAAAAGAGGTGTTGGTGTATGGTAAGTGCGGGATTTGCATCTAAGTACCTATATCATCATCATTAACCTTTTTATCGTCCCACTGCTGGGCCCAGGTTTCCTCTCATACAGAGAAGGATTGAGCGTAATCACCACGCTTGCTCAATGCGGGTTGGCGATTTCAGACTTCCTCAAGATGTTTTCCTATATATAATTATTGAGTATTGAACATTCTTTACAAAAATATCAGCGGTTTGTAGTTAAGCCTCAATGTCTAGGCAGAAAACGTATTTAATCATATAGGCTTCTCTCATGTTACTTGCTGGCTGTACTTACTTTTGCTACAGTGCAAATACCTGAATGAGCTGATTGTGTCTAGGGCTCAATTTTATAATTATTCATTCTGGGGCCATCTAATTTAGGCACTGACATTTTTCTTGCAGGTTCATTATTAATGAAAGTGGTTAGTTATGTTGACTTTTAATTTTCACTTGCAAGCGTCGGATTATTGCGTTATTAATACTTAAACTAAAATAAACATACAATCATCGAGCATCTTCGTAATTTTTTTATTGCTTTTTATACTTTTTTCGATAATTTCATCATGATATTTTTAACATTTTTTCATAAAACGATTTTTTACACATGATAAATGTGGAAAATGGATAGTGATGATCTTATAATATTATTTAATAATACTTTTGGGATAGGCGATGTCTCTTGAGTTATGTTATTTATAATTTCAATCATCAATCGTGGTATTATTTAAAATAAATTGGTCCCAAAGTTTACGCTAAAATAATTGAATTCCACGATGAATAGATAATTAATAATTACTTACATAACAATGTGACTTGGGGTGTTATTTACAAATGATACAATACAAAACTAATCAGTACGTAGTATTTCCGTACGTACATGTTAAAGTGAAGAGAAATTTTTACACATCATATACAGACTACTTATTCATCTAAAATACATACCAACAATGAGCAATGGACATGCTGCATCGAGCCTTACATTAAATAGTAAATTGTTTGTACCAAATAACATTTACAATATCCGTTCTGATAGGTACCTAAACTAAGTTGTTTCCATAAATAATAGCAATACTGATAACCACTATGTAAAATAGAACTTATAGGAATATAGTAGACAAACGTACTTATAAGTTAAATATGTTCTTACTGTGGTAATATTTCATAATAAATTGTAATAATTAAACTTCTCTAGCGAGGCTTTTAAGACACCAAATAATTAAGTATACACCTTTATCACATGAAAATTAAGTTATAGAACTACAAGTATCTTATACTAAACCCTCTAAGTACCTAAATCAAATTGTTTGAAACAATGTTTTCAAAATGATTTAAGAAATAAATTTACTGGTCCATAATCGTACTCACAATAGGTAATAATTAATAAATATTAGGATATCTACTTATAAGTTATGAACAAAATTTTATGTGATTTAACATGATTTCACTGAACAGTGTCCTACAGTGCAACTCAACATTTTCACAAAAGAACATAATCAAATTTCCAGAAAATGGGGTAACTCCTCTGGAATGGGTTAAGCATAAAAAGGCAATTCTTACATAAGTTTGTAACAATCTGGATCTGGAAAACTTTCTTAACAAATGGACGAGACCAGAGTAAAGGACTATTTATATTGAGTATGCTAGATACATTTGGATGTCCTTCGAATAAAATGCCTCAAATCATTGCGCATCGTTTGCAGAAAGGCATCGTTTGAGAATCGTACTATCGTACTAAATCCCTGTATCAAATACTTATACGAGACCATACTATAAGCAGCTAATATTAAAGTAGGTCGGTTCGAACAAGGTCGTAAATGGAATGGCATCAAGGTTCGAAGAAGGAGTTTACTGCAATCAAGAATTGTTCTGTCCAGGTTGCACAGTGATGGGCGCGGGCGTGCTGGTGGCTGTGGCGGCACGTGCCTTGGGGCTGTTGGGTCTCGAGCCGTCGGCTTCCACTTCCTCGTCTCGCTCCGCCACCTCCTCCTCGTCGATAATCGATATATCGCGAATGGACGGCCGATGGGATCGTCGCCAACCTGCACAAAGACATTTACTCATTACATATTTTCCACATGAGCAAACAAAATTATGTCATATATCCATAGCAGGAAAATACGTATAAAACTTCAAGGTATGTACATATACAGCTTATTACAAACAAGGTTGCTTAGTGAGCAGTTGACTCTATTACGTATACCTACCGTAAATTGTAAGATAAATAAGGTCGAAGTTTATCCGATTACCTACTATTTTGTGAGCATTGTACGTATTTAATAGTCATTAAAATGTCGAAGACAGTGCACGTTCCTCTTGCAACTGTAATAGTAACAGTATTATGCAGTGGTATTTGTGGTTTGAATATTTACCAAAAAGATCTAGTGGCAGTGACCGAGAAGTTTCAATACAATACTGTGGAAATAGAATCTCTCCAGTTAGTGGAACCATTAAAATCTTATGAAAACGATATTGATATTATACCGGAGAACGACATCAGTGCAACATTAAGAACAATCGAAGAAAAACAGAATGAAAATGATGACGTTCAAAAGGACACCACCTATGGAGAGTCAGATGATGTCGTCAAACAACGAGTGATACGGCAAGCGACTCACCAATATTCACCCCTGTACCCACAATTACCAACAGGGCCTCCGTATAATCCGTATCAACCACAACCTAGCAATAATCCTCCTGGTCAAAACCCATATCAACAGCAACCTGGTTATAATCCTTACTCGCAAAACTCGGGTTATAATACTTCCGGTCAAAACCCAAACCAGCAGCAACCAAGTTATAATCCGTACACTCAAAATCCAAATCAGCCGGGATATAATTCTGCCGGGCAAAATACAAATCAACAGCAACCCGGTTATTATCCTTACTGGCAAAACTCGGGCTATAATACTTCCGGTCAAAACCCAAACCAGCAGCAACCTAGTTATAATCCGTTCACTCAAAATCCAAATCAGCCGGGATATAATTCCGCCGGGCAAAATACAAATCAACAGCCTCCTGGTTATAATCCCTATGGTCAAAACTCGAATCAACAACAACCAGGCTATAATCCTTACGGACAAAACCCAAACCAATCGCAGCCAAGTTACAATCCTTTTACTCAAAATCCCAATCAACAGCAACCTGGTTATAATTCCTCCAGACCAAATACGCAGCTGCCTTCACAGTGGAATTCAAACGGTTATAATTCTACGCGGCCAGTTAATCCAAATTTTAATCCTAATACGGGTTTTTACAATCCTAATCAAATTCCTTACAGTCCATCCTCTGGTGCTAATCTTTCACCCTATAATAATACGTCTCCAGGTAATTCGTACAGACCGCCAAATGGACAATACCCTTTCCAAAACCAAACATTTAATTCTGCATCAAACCCAGGCAGCTTTAGGCCTCCTAGCGGCCCCGGTTCTAGTTTTACTACTCCATATACGCCTTATAATCCTCAACCTGGCCAACCACCTTACAGTAATTATCCCCCCTCCTCTGGTAACAGTTACCCTGTTCAACAGCTAAATTCCACTAGTTTGCGACCTCCTTATTATAATCCAAGTCAGTATCCTTCTTATAATAATTCTCGCCCTAACCTAGCACCGATGCCAACCAATTTTCAATATCCTAACTTTCCTGGTACTCGACCAGGCGCTTATAACGCAACATTTCCCAACAGGCCTCAAGCTTCTCCTTACTTTCCAGGACCTGATGGAAAGTTTCCCAGCAATTCTTATAATCCCAGTATCCCCAACTATCCTCCTCAGAATAATAATCAAGGCCAAAATAATTTTTTCTATCCTCAAAATAACAATAGTGCGTCGTATGATCCCCGGAGAGTTCCGTCGCAAAACTTCTCTTATCATTACTAACTTTATGTATTAAATTGTAATCATCTTCTTGTATTTCTTTTATCTTTGTGCTTATCATACGTATTTGATATTTGCGTTTGATCATTAACATGTTATTACATATATGTCATGTGTGTACTTTACTTGAATACATTATAAATAGATTTATTCTAGAAATATGTTTATAAATTAAATGAATGATGAAATTCAAAAATATTGTTCGTTATTTTTAAGCCATTAAAATTAAGTTATTGGTATGGGCCAAAATGCTATGCCATAATAGCTGTTATATCTATTTATCTTAGTAAATAAACCTTAACAAACAATATCTTAATAAATAATTTGCAATCAGATTATCATTTTTATAAATACACTAATCGAGAAACGGATTTTTGCATAAAATTATTGCTGTAGATTTATGTAGCAAATATTCCGAATACAAACATTTTTTATATTATTTTGTATTAAGTAATTTTAAGAGGTGGAGAGTAGGGAGGGAAGGCTTGCCTAGTAATGGGATATTCACGGCTAATAAAAATAGTAAAAAAAGTAATTCCACATCAAATTGCATCTCTTTGTTTAAAAGACACAGTATCAGTTTATATGTCTTACCTTCCAAAACGGGTGGTTTAGTGGTTCTTGAGAGCAGTTTGGGGCCTGTGAGTGTGATGACGATGGCTCCAATCGGTGCAGTGATGACAATGGACATAATGCACACCGTGATAACGGTCTCTGCGTACTGGATCATTACTGGGTCGGGTTCCCCTCCGGCCATCTTGCGGACCTCATCCAAAGCAACTGGACCTAGAGCAGCCTGGAAGAAGAGAATGGAATTCGCTTAGTAATTTTAAAAGTAAGTAAAAAAGTAAGATGTTTAAATTATTTTTAAACAATTTAAACGTAGAATTTAGATTCTACATTGACAACTTCTACATTTAACAACTTAAGTGTATAATTTAGATTCTACATTTAAGTCGTTTAATTTTGATTTTATTTAAACCTTATTGTTTTTTTTTTTCTATATAATTTTATAACGAGGTTATACGTGCCCTTATCATTTGATTTTTTCCGATACTTTATTATTTAAAGAAATACGATACCTACTTGAAAATCGTCAAAAATAACCCGTGATGTTCAGATGACTATTTGACAAACTTGATAAGTTTTTGACAAAAAAGAAAATAAAAGAAGCATAGGTATACTTTTCCTTTAAATTTCGATATAAAAATAATTGAGCTCTGTTGTGTTTTAAAAAAGAAAACAGCGGAATATGAAACGTCTTTTGGTCAACGTTTTTGTAGGTAAAATCAGCCTGAGCTGCAACTGTCCTTTTCGCACTTTACCAGTAGAGGTTGGAAGCAGCGCGACGGCAATAGTTTCTTCATCTTCACCTATTTTCCAAATTCCTCGGCACTAGAGTCCCCTCTTTAATATCTCAGAATAATGACAAAATGTGGTTTGGTCTTATTATGTTTTCTGTTTGCATTGATGTCAGCTATCGATTTATATAGGTATCATGCGTAGGCACCATTTTCAAAATTGCGTGCTAGTATGCCTGTATAGCCTTTTTCATCTTTCTTTGAAATCTACGAACTAATATTAGTTTAAATTTATTTCAATTCTCGGTGGTAGGCCATAACATCGGCCGCCTGCAGAAATTACCACCCACCAGACAAAGTCTTGCCGCCAAGCGATTCGTCGTGTTCCGGCATGATGTCTGGTGAAGCCGTACGGAGCACAGGTCTGAGCAGTTGTGTTGCGATGTGTGCCGGGTACGATGCGCCAAATATTGTTGTGTTGGGAGTTTGGTCGTGGAGGGTTTTCAGATCAATCTCCCTCTGGCGCAGCATCGTTGGTCGTGTTGTTGGGTTTAACATTGTATCACCTTGCTCAACTGCCGTCTTCCTTCTTATTCGCTCAGTTTTTCCGAGTGAATAGGCTCTTAATAAACTAGCACGCTTTACCATCAACGATTGCATCCCTGCTTACCATCAGGCGGGATTGCAGTCAAGCATTAGTTTATAATAATTTAAAAAAAAAAAGGAAACATTACCTGTACTGTAGCTTTGGCCATCCACGCTAGACCGACGAAGATCTTTTCCTTCATGTTGAGGTTACTGCGCACTGCACAGGCACTCGTTAGAATGGCACGCAGTACCACGCATGTTACCAAAATACCACCTCCGATCAAAACTAAGCGAGGTTCCAGTTCTGCGATCTAAATAAAATATTAAGAGAAACAAATTATATTAGGTATGTATTTATGAGTTTTTGTTTATTTATAAATAGGTAACAAGTTTCTGAATTCATACGGTCCTATAGCGCTGTATGGATTATGTCATCACGGCATTGTAGTAACTTTAGTATAGAGAATTTCTGAAATGGTCTATAGACTAATGAATTAATTGTTCGATCCACTCCAATGAGTAACGCCTTCATATATTGTCATCATCATCATTAACCTTTTTATAGTCCCACTGATGGGCACAGGTCTCCTCTCATAGAGAAGGATTGAGCGTAATCATCACCCAACCATCAATACCCGCATTGAGCAAGCGGTATATTACACATTATATGTATATATATATTGTGTTACTTCATACATTCAAATAATTAACGGCAGCCCTTTTTAAACCTAATAAAATCATCAGTAGGTATGACATCGTAAGTAGGCCACAACAAATGCCATTGCATTGACTCTATTAGATGGTGATGTAATCATACATTCCACACACGAGCATTCGAGGATTATCCTCTATAAGTACTCATATCGTTTAAAAAATACTGATCAAACATAACTGAATCTAATTGAAGAACTGATACTCGGTTGAATGATTCATCTTAGTAAACTCTAGTGGCTGTGATATCTTTAAGTTTGTTACCATGAACGTTCGAATAAATATCGTCAGGTCACAAATAGGTAAGTAATAATAAAAGCTATTCTTCCTCATGATGATGATGTTAAAGGAAATTGTGAAGTTATTATAGGTGTATTCTTACAACGACTTGAGCTCCGGTAACTGCGAAGAGCATAGGTTCGAAAAACATCCAGAAGATTTCGAAGGCAGTGGCAACAGGGTTATCTTCCAGTTCCCATCCAAGGTCTGTCCAATTTTTGCAGGCCACGAAAGCGAATGCGATGACAGCCAATGGTCCTGGAGAAATAAATTGTTGTAAGAATTAAAAAATAGGAATTACTTCCGCCTGAGAACTTATAATATAATTAATTACAATAGAACCGAACTGTGTGCTTCTTAGGTACTTAAAATTCCAGAACATCAGAGAAACCTAAGAACTTGTAGTTTCCAGAGTGAAGAACACAATTTTATAAAAACTTTAATTAAATGTCCTTTTGTATTTTTTTTTTGACAAAAAAGGTTTTATTTTACGTTTTTAAGTTATATAAGTAAGTAGCATTTGCATCTCTCAGACTAGATCCTCTGCATCCGATCAGACTGGACGTTGACCCCAATATAATTCAAAAAAGCTAGCACGCAAACGACGATATTTCGTTTATTTGAATTTTAACCCGTAATTAGGACCAAACTGAAACTAGGTGGATATACCTAGTTTCAGTTTCTACATATAAAAAATAAAAACAATCAAAATTTGTCGAGCACATACTTAATGCAATACTTATACGATTTTCTTATTTATGTCATTGTTGAATGAAAAACAACGTAAAGTGGGAAGCAACCGCTTTCAAATTAAAAAAAATAATCATTAAAATCCGATCAACCAGCATGAAGTAAACATTAAAACGAGTTGAGAAAATCCTCCTTTTAGAAATCGGTTAAAAACAGTGCCACACGAATCACATGAATACAAAACACGTGACATAGACACGTAAATATTAAACAGTGAACAAAATAAATCATGCGTATGATACCCTTTTCCAATTCTCATTGTTTCCTTGACTTTATAGCTTGTCAACACGGTCATTAAGTTATAACAAGGCATTGTTAGGTGAAAGCCAGGTACTATACCGCTGAAAACAATCATCCATGGTTGTTGACTACAGTTTTTACAATTACGCAGTTAGTAAGACCAATGTGCTCGTCTTTACGTTTACCTTTGTGTTTGAAAATTCTGCAGAATAATGAGTTTAGTTTTATAAGGCGGGGAACTAAAGTTGACGTACTGTTTGTTGCTTTCTGAGGTTCTGACAATTTTAGTTTATAAACATTTTGTATCTTCTTCTGTATCTGAATGTATCTTGAGAACAATTTTTATGCTCTCCTATTCCAGACTAGAGGTTAAGCATGTGCCACATATGTATATTATCTTAAAAAAATCAAACAATGCTTACCAGCACCACCCCATCCGATTTCCTCAGAGCCCAGTACCATCATTAGTCCACCAGCTAGCAGCATCAGTACTCGCAGAGGCACCAAGAATGCGTCATTCCGCTCAGGAACAAACTTCACCAGGTAACCGCATAACACTCCCAGTACTATACCCCCGATGACACTAAGGGGGCCCTGAAAATTAAAAGTGATGCATTTTATTGAGTTGCATATAGTGTATGTACCGGGACTATGTTGCCAGTGTCGACCTCTAGCTAGCTTGGCTGACAGACAGTTACCTGATCATTCTGTAACTACAACATGAGCTCACTTAAACCTGGTGCTGATAGATACAACAGAAGAAGTGATTGTTAAGAAAGTGACTATCGACACCCCATTTAAAAGTAACTTTTAGATCTCAGTCTACCTGCCCCTCATGATCTATAATTTTCTCTGAAAGCGAATGTTGTTGAATAGATTTCTGTGGAATTACGCACATACCTACCCTAAAGCTTCAAAAACGACGTATTTGTTGATTTGGAAACTCATTTAGCCATAGAAGATATTGTAAGGTTAGAAATGTACATGACTACTACTGACATAGTAACAGATTCTATAGTTCAGGGATGTAACAGGATGTCCTTTTGTACTCTAAACATAGTGGCAGCAAGGTCTATTGTTGTGAATCATGCACACAATACTTACCTAACACCTTGTATAAAACAATACTATATCCATTTTCTTTAGAACCTATTTTGAGCTGGTATTTTAGTAGGCCCAAAGGATCTACTAGTTTTACGTTAAATATCTTTCAACTTGCTACTGTTTTCTAGTCATATTTTTGTTCCTGTTTGTGTTAATTGAAACAATTTTGGATTTGGATCACCTTTTTATGTTTTTATTCTTACTGTACTACTGTCTCGATGCCACTTTTAATTGTTTGTTGCATTGGGTGACGTCTTTACGTCGGCGCCGGCTGTCGCTGAAAACCAGCGCTGGGCTTTGTTTTGCAAGAGTCGCAGCATAATGCTGAGCGACAGCCGTTTTGCGTGGATGTGACGCATGTTTCCCTCAACTATGTCTTATTTTTTTGCGTTTTTGTAAACTTTTGCGTCATGTTTTACTGCAAATAAACGTTTTTTCTTTCTTTTCTTTCTTTTTTGACGATACTAGTATGTCAACGACCTCCGGTCGACGAAGATAGTTCAAACATTGTCATTTTAGTAATCATAAACGTTAAAATAATTAAGAAAAAAATTACATACGACTTGAGGTGCGTTAAGTTAGATGCGGTGACAGGCGTATGACACCAGAAGACCAATTCTTGTAATTTAAGACGTTCAACATCTAGCCTCAGTGTCATTTCGGTGACAAACAAATAAATAAATATATATATACGGACAAATCTCACAGATTGAGCTAGCCCCAAAGTAAGTCTCCTCTTTGAGGAGTGACTAAAGAGGCGCCACGGCGCCGTCACCTTCCGCCTGATGCAGGGCTGTTTCGGGAGGTTCCTGTTCCGTATAGGAGGCGGGAGGAAACGCTAGGGTATCACCACTGTGGGGATCGTCCTGAGGACACGGCGGAGCATACGGTGGAGGTCTGCTCGCCTTGGGTAGAGCACCACCGTGACCTCGTGGCGGCGATCGGCGGCGATCTTGCGCGTATGGCCCTGGTCCAGGTTATGGTCCGGAGCGAGAGTGCATAGCAGGCCGTCACCTCCTTCTGCAAAGCAGTGATGCTGGAAAAGGAGGCGGAGCGCGTGAGGGAGCGGGAATCACAGCGCTCTCATGCCTCTAGCCGCCGCAGGAGACGCCCTGTGCGGGAGACAACATCGAACTCCCAGCAACCGTAGGCGCGGGTTTGCGGGCGGTGAGCAGTGAATAGCCCGCCACCCGGTAAGGACCAGGCCCGGTTCGACTTCGCGTTGTGTTTCACGCGCGCCTCAAAGAGATATCAGCACACCGTGACGGGGTCCACGAGGACCGACGACCTCCTGAGCCAGGGTTGTGGGTTGGTCAAAAAAAGTACCGTGGCTCTGGCGCACAGGTAAGTGAAGGAACACGGATGGGTTTTAGTCAGTAAAAGTCTGACACGCCCTTCCGATCCGCCCAGAGCGGCAGAGATCATTTGATGATATCCCATCCAGAACAAAAAAAAAGCGTATCTTTTTTTTATTTCATTAAGAAAATGATAGAGGATAATATTTTAGTTTGATCTCGTCTAATAAGATATTCCATAGACAATTAGATGCGACTATAAACATGGCGACCAATAACATACCAATTTACGTCAGGCGCGGACTAATTTCCGTCAAATGAGTCCGCGCCTTACGTAAGTTGGTATATTTTCTAAACCAACATATTATTTTTTGCCCTTTTCTTAACGAAATATAAAGAAAAAGATGCACGGAACTAAAATTTAGTTTAGTTTATGACTAAGGAAATCTGGGCCAATATGTTGTCAAGATTCGTGCCATACCGGCGTCATAGACGTGAGCGAAGACGGAATGTTATGACAGTCCGACGCTTGTACCGTTGAGGGTAGATCACAGTTTTTGTAATTTCTTTCGTTTTTGGACATATTGTTAAGTTTTGTGGTAGAAGACGTTGAATTTGATAATATTTGTTTAACATTGTGATATCATAATTAAAACTGTATAATTTTAAATGATATGCACATTTGTTCAATTTCAATTTATTATCAGATATATAACTGTAAATCTAGGTACTACTACAAAATTTTTTTATGTCAATTACAGTGACAGAAATGGTGTTGATTGCCTAACTCGTTAAATTCGATTGAGCTCGTTCCGTTGCTCAACATAGTTCATGAATCTATCTATCAGCCACATTATGTAATCACATTTAAATTAATTTGTCAAGTGACATACATAGTTTTATAGTTTATTATATTATATTATATTATATTATAAATTCTATATAACATGTATTTACGCAGAATTGCAAGAAATCCTACGTGTTCAGTATTAGGTTACCTTTTAGTTTGCCTACAAAAGTTTGGAATCATAGAAAAAAGAAATACTTCAGCCATAAATGCTATTGAAGTTTAGTCTTAGACGCCAATTATGCTGACTATTTTTATTCCATTATTTACTTTATAATGAATACTTTGGTGGTTACTGGTTATTCTATTGATCGTTAGCACTACTGCTAAACATGAGGTTCTGCGTTCGTTTCCTCAGTCAATGGGTTATTGGGTTTTTCCAACTGAAATTTATTAGTAGCAGCGCGAAGACTGGATTTGTACCGGGTGAATGGCAAGAGGCTCACTCTTTATATTACTTGTGACTTAGACATAACTGCACACAGCAGTCTAGCTCTTTTGAGGTTACAAGCGTGATGTTAAGTTATTTTTGTAAAGTACGTACTTGAATAACGTTCATCGTAAGCGAAGAACTGGAGAACATGAGCGACGAGACGATTCCGAAGACGGCGACGCTGGCGGCGTCGTCCACGCCTGACACCGCGAGCACAAGGGTCGGAATGCCCTTGGACACCCCGTAGCCTTTCTCACGGAGACGGAATAGGCATGGCACGATAACCGCTGGGGACACGGCCGCGATTATCGATGATAGGAGGAAGGCTGGAATGGTGTAAATATAAAATTTAGATACTGTAACTGGTAAGGGTTAATAGTCAGTTTTTTTTTGGGAAATAAGTTTTACGGTTATAATAAGTACCTATCGACGCCCCTGTAACCTGAAGCTATTAATGCCATTAGCAAAATCCAAAGGGGAGAATGATTATTCTCCCCTTTGGATTTGCAAGATTTTGCTCTGTGCAAATTTACACTTACGCCCCTTGGAGGCGCACTACTAAACTCCTTCCTATATAATATGTATAACATAATATATATAAATATATATATGTATATGTTATATAATTCAAATATTAGAGTAGTATTAATATTAGTCATTAGTATAGTTTTAGCGATTTTGTTAACTATGTATTAGGTCGTCTTGTAATTGGTGAGTGATGGATTTTAAATGTTTTTACATTAGAATATAAAAAGAATAAATAATGTATTTGTTGCTATGGCAATATCTTCCTAAAACAATTATGTACCCAATGGCGAAGATTTTACGGGGCATTTCACGATCTATGTAACTTTGTCTTGTAATTCTATTGTGTTCGTGTCACATAATACATTTGTCGTCTATACAGGGTGTATGTGACATCGGCTCTAGCCTTTTCGCGAAGTTTGCGTTACGATGTCACTCGCATGATGATGTCAATCGCAGCATGCGGTCTACCGCATGCTGCGATTAAAATTGTGATAGTCATTTATGTCGTTAATGAACGGTTATACAATTCACAATGTTTAAAAAAAGTGTCGGCTCGGCCTTTGAACGTTGCAAGCGTGCCGCTTACCAGATTTGTAGGTATGACGTTGATACCTGATGTGAACCCTATTAAATCAGCTGATAAGATAGTTTTTCGAGTTTTGTTTTCATTACGCTTTTTTGTGTAAATAGCGAATTAATAAATTTTTCCTTTAAAAACTTATTGGGTTATAAAAGTATAGCAATTATGAACGGTTTAAAGTGAAAAACACTACATAATTTTTTTTTTAAATCATGAAAAAGCCGACGAAAAATTCCACCACTGGTGGGTTCAGAATAATGTACAGGATCCATGGTACTCGTTTGTGCGTCGATGTCAGATACACCTTTTATGTAAGTAGGTATTTAGTATCTTACTACTTAGCTCTTAGTATTGTCTGTACGTAACTATTTAAATATCTATAATTAAATGGTATTTGTACAAAACTATTTTGAAGAATATGATATACCTTTGAATTAATTTATAAGAGTAAATATTGTCCGTGATTTCATTGGTTTATCGGAAATTCATACTACTTCCATGTTTGTTTTTTTACGCTAAAATGGCTGAAGTGATTAGGGTTTGACATATGGGCCATATGGACCATGACCTGAGTTACGATATTGGATATTTTTTCTCGGTTTTTTCACGGGACCGAGACTTGTAGATAAAGCTGAGATCGCAACTAGTGTGAGATGAAGTAACAGATACACAAATAGTAATTTAAAGGGATATCAATGTAAGGATTTCAAATAAGGGGATTATAACTTTAAATTAGTCAAATTACTCACCCCAATCCCAGGGCAATCCCAAGAAGAAGTAAGCAAGAACGGCGCAGAGCACACACTCGAAGGTCCATGGAATTAGAGCAAGCTTGATGACAGTGAGGAAGTACTTCTTCATAGCAGTGGGATCCAAGTCCAAGCCAGCTCGCGTGAGGATGATGGTTAAAGCTATTTTTCTGGAACACATCAATGAATTCATAATTGTTTTGGTACCTTAAGATTAAAATGTCTATTGTTGCAAAATTCTATCTATTTACTGAAAAAGCCAAGACATTTTTAGGCGTTCAGGACGCACTAAAATTTTCATTTTTATTTATGTTGGTAATCTAACTAAGAAGTACCTGATATAGGACGCAACGTGTTGATAGGTCTCGTCGAAGTTAACGAGCCCGACGTTCTTCATTATGATGCCCACTATGAGCATCCCTATAAGAGCTGGCAAGGTGGTAATCTTCAGCATGAGCCATCCTCCGAAGTACGCGACGAGGGTCAGGACGGCGAAGGAGAACAGTTGACCGCCGGGAGCGGCCGTGTCGCCCATCACAATCCATACCGTCACCCATACCAATATGCCTGTACAACAAGTGTCATCATAAATATTTGTTTCGCATTAGCAGAAGCTTTCCTTGAAGAAAATATTAACTTCAATGTAACTTGCCAGTGATTGCTAAATTGGAGACAAATCCATGATTCCACATTTCCTATTCGAACTGATCGACCAAGGAATCTAATCCCTAGCACAGTAATTTATTGTACTTGGCATCAACAAGGCAGTTTTATGGAATAATTATAAATGTAAACCAGCCATTCATTAATCTTTAACCTCAAAACTTCTTGAAAATGTCTACAAATGTTTGATTTACAGTGTTAGTTAGGCCGGAATCCATCAAAATCACTACCTGATAATATGACGAATGTCTAAAATATCTAAGTGCACTGTTACCTTCACGTTTATAATGTAGCCCTTGAAAGTTACTGTAGACACATACATAAATCCTAACATAATACTAGTTTTAATTCATTGGCGTCTTGTAGTCTACGTTTTAATGGGCAACTTGTAATTATTGCATTTACGGGCGTGACCGTTGCGAAATTATAAGTGTTGTATAAAAATAGTCATAGTTTACCAATAATTAATACTGCGATGTTTTGCGCGAACTGCCGGTATGAAGGACATAGTGGGTAGGGGCAGACCTTCTGCCAATTCGGTGGCTCCCACGAGGGAATGCCGGATTCCTCTGAGTGACACTTCGCGCAACACGCGTACCACCAAGATCTAAACAGATAAAACGTATTTAGTTATTTAATTTACAAAAATAATTAATCGGGAAAACAACAAAGTAAATGTAATTTTACATTGCGTTGCAACTAGGTAAACCATAGTCACCTATAAGAACATCTGTTCTTTAATCTTGATGTTGATATTTTGTAATGAACTAAGAAAAAGGAAGATATTCTGACTTTGACAATAATACTGACCACTACATACCGTATCAAAATGCTCATAGAGATGTCTACTCAACTCATACGTAGCAAGTACTGGAGCTACTCCTAATTCGTATGTTAGTACTTCACTTAAAGCTAAGCAAATTTTGGCAGAAGTTGCGACTAGATTCGTGCTGATAGGTGAAATATAGGTTTGACCTACTTAAATTGGCCTAGATACCTTTTATTCAGATAGGTTGACATATAATTCAACTTGTTAAAGTTATTTTCGCATCAATTGTTAGCAAAGTGCATTATTTACTTCCAGAAGTTCGAGATAATTAACCTTTCACGATTACATTGGACTAAAGTCAATTGATTGGAATTAGAGTTGTAAGCGTAACTTTCTATAGAGTTTTCAAAAACTTTCAAAATATCAAGAGATTTGGACATGATAAGTGTAAAAAAAAATGCTTGTACAATACCTTTCAATGTATTCGCTCTGTTGTGACAGCGCCTTCTTGGAGTAGACGGAGGATGTCGTGGAATATTTCTTAAACCTGCCCTCGATGTGTGTTTGGCGATCTGTGTGCGAGCAGTGGAATGTCAGAAGGCGAGTGCCAGTCAGCGTGGCGATCGATCAAATCGTGGGAACCAGCAACCAGTATATACAAGACACCTGCTGTTTCTACATCGTACCCTCATTACCGTCTGTAATTTGACCTTGCAACTGCTTTCATTTGTCTTCATAGTATGAATTGCAGTAAAGTTTATGGAAAATTGTAACAAGGTCTCAAAACCTTCCAACAATCTGGGTTATATTGGTTCCGGTCGCTAGTTGGCTCTCAAGTACCAGCTTTTTTTGGGAGTAACTGCTTCGAATGACTGTAGTGGTATGAAAATCTGTGCATGAACGGAATTTTTTGATAACTTATTACAAATATAAATAAGTTACTTAGACGGCTACAGACTACAGACACGTTTTTTGCAATATCAGGAATATAAGTAATTGTGTTTAAAACTAACTGAATATCATTCAAGTAACTGTCGCAAATAAATTTTGAACGGAAGATTACCCCAAGAAGAGTCCATGTCCGCGGCCATGGCATTGTGGAGGTTACTTTTGCGGCGCGATGGCCCTTCCGCTTTTGCTGATATGCTTCCATTCCTGTAGACAATTTATACACTTATTATTATATCACAGTTAAAGTAATTTTGCCGAAACAGTTGTCCATAAACCTCATCTAAAACAGAACTCTTATTCAGAATACCTAACTACAGCTTTATTTGTTTTTAATGCAAATTCAATTTGCACTATAGACGGTAGTTATGGATGTTCCAAAACAATTGGTTTGAAACACATGCATATTTAAACTGTCACCACAAGTCTTGACACTTGGTTACCAGTGAACGGCTATTTTACAATGCGCTATTAAAAGAATCATCCTTTATATCACGTGTTGGAGGTTTGTCTGAAATGAGCTGTTTACTTGGTAAACGTCAGTTTACCTCTACAATACGCGGGTAGTATGCCTGTGAAAAAATGGTGTAAAGAAGCATTCAGGAATGACTTTTAGAAACAAAATGATATTTCTAGTACATGGCTAATTTATGGCGCATGTCAGTGTAGGTACCTACAATTGGGGATACAGTCGTCATGTTCTGTATTCTATTATAATTCAAGCACATATGCACTTTTCTCAATAAAATATTTTAAATGGAGACAGTTAACCAGCAAGTTAAAGCCAGTCATCATCAACCTTTTTTATAGTCCCACTGCTGGGCACAGGTTTCCTCTCATACAGAAAAGGACAGTACAAATTTGCCAGTATAGATTCTTATGTGAATTGTTCCACCATACGCTATATAATAATAATAATAATTTATTTCGGACAGTAGGTATCCATATTCAGTTAGTACTACAAAAATCATAAGCCTATGTTAGTAGTAGTAAAAAGTAAGACAATATTAAATTATTTGCGAGTTCAGCCAGACACTCCTTACTAGGACCCGCATGAAACACTCCATTATTTTGGAGTCGGTCCTATCAGCGACTACTTTCAAAGTGCTGCTAGTGCTACCCCGTACTCTACGTAGCAAGGAGGCGGTTCTCTTGCGTATAATGGCATGAAAGCCATCAACACGGGCTTCGGCAAACATGCCAAATGCACTACAGAAACGGGGCAATCCCAGCAACATCCTGAAACCGTTGTTGTATTGGACTCGCAGGGCACCGAGCGATCTCTGTGTATAACAAAACCACAGACTGCTCGTGTAAAAGGTCTGGCAGTACGCTTTAAAAAGAGAGATTTTAACATTCTCGTTGCAACGAGCAAACCTGCGTGCCAGCATGTTATTCTTAACCGCCAGTGCCCTGCGCTCCCTTTCAATGTCCATTTGGTCATCAAGATCTTCGGTAACATAGTGTCCCAAATATTTAAAATGACTTACCCGCTTGAGTTCATTATTATTTATTGTCAATTTGGGTACACTAGATGGATATTTACCAGAAGACTTGAAGACCAAATACTCACTTTTCGTGCAGTTATACATGAGACCATGTTTATTCGCATACCTCTCACAAACATGTAAAAGCTGTCTCATCGCACCGACAGCTGGGCTCAGCAGCACCATGTCGTCAGCATAGCTGATATTATTAATACAAACATTATCAACCGAGCATCCAACACGGGTGCTGCTGAGCTCAACCAACAACTCGTTTACATACAGGTTAAAGAGCTTGGGAGAAGTCAACCCACCTTGTCTCGTCCCACATTCCAACCTGTACATTTCAGACAGTGTACCTGCCCATCTAACATTATTTGTCTGATTAGCATACCAGTAGCGAAAGAGACGTTGTACCTGCGTATGCACTTCCGTTTTCTTAAGCTTTTCCCATAGCAAGTCATAAGACACCAGGTCAAAAGCTTTTGACAGGTCGAGGAAACATGCATATACAGGTGTACTCCTCTGTGTATAGTACTGGACGGTGTGTTTAAGACTTAGAATCGCACTTTCAGTAGAAAGTCCGGGTCGGAACCCGAACTGAGCATCATGTATATCGAGATGTTTTTCGAGCTCTGAATCAAGCACAGCGTCCAGCACCTTCGCCACCACTGTCGCCAATGATATAGGCCTATAATTGCGCTTATCAGACAAGTCACCCGTTTTATTTTTTATAATTGGCACCACAATAGTTCGCATGAGGTCATTGGGCAAGTATGAATGACTCAGACATAACGTGTAAAACATTGCCAGGACGCGTGATAGATGGACGCCAGCATACTTTTGATGTTCAATGCTGAGCCCATCATGACCCGGCGACTTGCCCCTGGACATCTTTTTTATTATACCTGACACTTGCTTAACAGTTACATTAAACAAGTCACCAATCTTGATAGGATCCGCATTTGGCATCGTCTTTGAAGGACCAAGTGGTGAACTCACCCGAAAATGTTCTCTAAATAGGTCAGCTATGATCTTACTGTCACTCATACCACCCACACTCACAGGGATGCCAGGCTTAGTACTTAATTTGTTAGTTGCCTTCCAGAAATCACCAAATTTCTTTGATGATCTAAGTAAAACAAACGATCATGTACTGCAATCTATATTGCGTCGGCTGTTGAGGACCTGATCAATAACGCGGCACCGTCCACTAACCCGGTGCTGCGATTTTTGACTTTGACTGAAGAAACTTGTTTTCAATGGAATTAGCAATGGTTCACTTAATGGTCTGATAAAATGAAATGGAAGATGTTTAGTCACTATAACGATAAGGAAGAAAGAAGAGAAAAACTATAAATAATATTTATTTTTATTGCCAATTAAATTCTGTGCTGCAATTCGCAGTCACACACATACTTACCTAAAGAAGAGCTTCTGCCCATATGAACATCAACGAGTTAAGTGATACATATCCTAACACTTGGAAGTTTTAGCCGTTACGGGTGTATCCAAATTCGTGTCTGTAATACGAGCGTGTCACCTTGATAATAATTTATAATAATAGAACGTTTACTCATTTCCACGAGGTATGTACATTAACAGTCCAGTTAAGTAAATTAAATAATATTTTCGCGCTTAGTGTCTTTGACTAATTCAATTGAAAAAAAATTTGTAACTTTTTTATTTCATTATAAGATACCAAAAATTATAGTTTTTAATATTAGAATATAAAAACATTTAAAAACCCACCCACCGGTATTGGGAACAGGGTCCAAGCTACCTACTGGTAGTCAGGGCTTCCAGAGAGCCTTATCCTGACGTCTACGACAGTGGGAACATATTAAAAATTGCAAGAAGTTAGTAAGAAGTGTTACAATTCACAGAATTTCGTTTGTGCTTATTACACATAATTACTTATAAGATACACGTGCTTTGCGTTGACACATTGTTTGAATATTATCTACGTCAATTTATAAACATCGTTTCATTAAATTAGCGGTTTAATAAGTAACTTAAAATATTATCGTATATTAATGTTGATTTTTTTTTTGCAAATTTTTTGGAATTAATATTGTAAAAATGAACGTAAAATACAATTAATTTCGCTCCAAGCAATTCCGCACAGTATTGAATTAAGCTATAAAAAGAACATTTTAAAAGCTGATATTATCATCTCAACGTTAATCCCAGTCACATCCGAAGCTTTTTCAGCTTAGTCTAGGGACTGTTTTTCAAAATCAAAAATCAAAATCAAAAGTAATTTAATCAAATTAGGAATCAGCACTTTTTGAACGTCAATATTACACAAGACAAAACGCCCACCCATCGACACTTCCTAGTGCTTTCGCTGGGAAGAAGAAGTGGCGGAAGAAACTCCCCAGCAGCACAGCTGTCTGTTCATTTAAAAAAACACATGACTTTATACAATACTATGTATAGTGATGAACGCAAGAAAATACAATAACAATGAAATTATTTACCATATGCCAGCTACTACGCCAAAATACCAGCAAAGTAAAACGAAATATATATAAATTTAAATGAAAATGTAAATAACTAAAAACTTATTACTTAAATAAAAGCCCCAGGCATAAAGGGCGTGACAGCTTACATATTTATGTATTGTAAAAAAGTAAATTATATGAACTCATATAACGTATCAGTAAGCTAATTCCGGAGAAAGAACACAAACATTGTCCCGAGTTAATCAGAGCGACCAGCAAGTCTTATCATTTAAATAATCATTTACGGAATAATATGCTTTTGAACAAAGCTTGGATTTGATTTGTGCTTTAAATGCATTGTAAGGCAAGTCTAGCAAAGCGGAGGGTATCGTGTTATAAAAAGTTATACCAAGCCCAACAAAAGAGTTATGAAAGAGTTATGGCTTGCAGTTGGTCCTTATTTCTGGTGTTAATATTATGAATATCACAGTTTTTGGTGTACACGTGAATATTTTGCCTAACATATAAGATGTTGGCTAAGATGAATGCTTTACCAGTCTAACTGCTAATTTTGATTAAACTTCGCCATTTTCTGTGAAGCGACTGCCGTTTGACCTCCACAATCCGAAGACGATATCGAAGCATTGCAGTTAGACCAATAGCTGGACTTTTGATTGCTCCAACAACCCGTAACGACTATACTACCATTAGATGCTGATGAAAAAGGCTAGCAGATGACCCCTTCAGTCGACTATTTTAATTCGGCACATGCTGCACCAAACACCCTGTTAAAAAATGACAGCTTAGTTCGGCACTAGGTTGTCACTTTTGTGTTAAGAACTTTGACTTAATAGCCCAGTCAAATTAGGTAAAAAAAGGGGTCAACCTCGGAATGAAAGATAATAAGCTGCAAATTGGTATGAACCTTTGTTTTGTCATTCTAAATGTTGTCTCAAAAGTCACAATCGTTATCGTGTCCGCGTCTCAAGATATTCAAGGTCAAAGGTCACAAAAATCGGTTTTTCGCGAATATCTGGCTTCCTATCGGTTAAATGAGATTTGCATTTATAATAAAAGTTGTAGGCTATAAAATTCCCTACAACTTTTGTCTAAACTTTTTTTTCATACGACCAACCGTTTTGAAGTTAGAGCGCGAAGAGTGCACATCGTACAGTCATATACGGCCTAATGCAAGGTCAAGCGTGAGTTATGGTTATCAGTACGTTATAAAGTCAATTATTTACTTGGAAATTATAATTATTAAACAGTGCCCATTATTTATGTACTAACTATTAATTATTTATATTTAATTAAAGTAAGTAACTTGATTATTTATATATAATTATTCATATTTAACTATTTAAGTATAAAATATTATTAATTCTGGATTATATATTTTAGTTTTATTGTAAGTTAAAATGATAGTAAGAGTATATATTTTA
This sequence comes from Sesamia inferens, assembly GCA_037179545.1. Lineage (NCBI taxonomy): Eukaryota > Metazoa > Arthropoda > Insecta > Lepidoptera > Noctuidae > Sesamia > Sesamia inferens. The sequence goes on along the minus strand of CM073934.1, from coordinate 14,913,431 downwards.
CACATATTTTTATTTATTATTAAATACGGCATAATATACATTTATCAAAATGTGAGTTCAAATATCAAAAGTATCTTTGTTGATTTTAATTGTAATGAAATTGGAAATGGAAGCTAATTATATTCTTCTTCTTCGTGGTCTTCTTCTTCTTGTCGCTCAAAAATGTTCGATTCATTGTCATCATCCTCATTATCTGTCATGTTCATCTCCAAACCTTCCAGAATATCGGGATCATATGTATTTTCTTCATCGGGATTACTTGGATACAGTGAAGCGTTGAGACAAGCTTGTCCGTTGCACTGGCCGCAAGCTAAAGAACATTGTAGCCCTGATTTTCTGCATCCACAGCGGGAACCACAACCATTTTTGCAATTGGAAAATATTACGTTTAGTAGTTCGGCTGGTGCTGGAGGTAATAACGTTCGTATGGGCTCCAGGATTTCATTTTCAAGCATCCAGCCCCATTCTTGAGGTTCTAAGTCCTTCCCTAACCCTAAAAAGTAAATAATTGACTTTATAAAGTACTGATAACCATAACTCACGCTTGACCTTGCATTAGGCCGTATATGACTGTACGATGTGCACTCTTCGCGCTCTAACTTCAAAACGGTTGGTCGTATGAAAAAAAAGTTTAGACAAAAGTTGTAGGGAATTTTATAGCCTACAACTTTTATTATAAATGCAAATCTCATTTAACCGATAGGAAGCCAGATATTCGCGAAAAACCGATTTTTGTGACCTTTGACCTTGAATATCTTGAGACGCGGACACGATAACGATTGTGACTTTTGAGACAACATTTAGAATGACAAAACAAAGGTTCATACCAATTTGCAGCTTATTATCTTTCATTCCGAGGTGAAACCCTAATTTGACTGGGCTATAACCTCAATTGTTCTTAATACAAATACTGATTCAACGGTTAAGTCAGGAACGAAAGTTAGATCTTGTTTTGTAATAAGGGGGTAATGGTTTTATTTAATCACTGAAGTTTCACTACCAACAATCATAATCAGAATACTTACTATAATTATTCTGTGGTTATCTAAATGTCTTGAATTTTTTTCTGTTCTCACTTTCGTTAACTGCTAAACATTGATGAAAGTTGTTTTGCTTAAGTTATACTCGTATTTCATTAAACGAAATAAATAAAGATATGCCTAAAGGAAAAAGCTCAATTGTAATTGAACCTTTATAAAGAACAGTCTACTACTTGCTATTTACTATTCATAACATAGACTCAAAGGCGTTGCATTATGTTACACTTTTAATACATATGGTGAAGGTAATATCATGACATACATGCAAATGGACGGGTATGTATCTATCACTTTTTATTAAAAGTATTTTTTAACTTAGGTAGTACTGAATTACAGCTAATTTAATTTATTTTTAAACAGGTTTTAGGAAATTGGGCAAAGTAGTACTACTTTTCCCGATTGACTTAAACATAAATATATATACAATTTCCTTGTATACTCGTTCGTCTCGGCAGTCGACACTTTACATTCCCAATAAATCATTCATAAATGTTTAAATTTGACATTTATTTCATTCTGTTTGAAAATAAATCATGAAATGTAAATAATAATTGTGTCAATAAAATTTGTGAGTACATGTAAAGTTGCTGCCAAGCTGTTACAACTGTAACCAGCCACGTGTCACAGTAGCGTGGAGAACAGTAGAACAGAAATTATACAATATTTAATGTATTGTTTAATCAATCCATAGCGCAAGCGCAAGGTGAGTTCATGGCAAAGGCTTTATCGACAGCAAATTACGCGCAGTGCAGTGGGTCAATGTTTAGTCACTTAAATGTAACAGGCGATGGCTGGAAAATTTACTGTTTACGTGAGCTACGTGAGCAATAAGCGCTGATTTTATTCGCGATATCCGAATGTAATTAATCCTAACGATGATTAATAAGTACCGTACATAATTTTACGCAGGGTATTTTTAGAAAATCTTTTGAAATCATATTTTAAATAAACACGAAACTACTAGAAAAACTTTCTACTATTTGTATTTATTTAAATTATTTATTTTTTCCTGATTAAAAAATGTTTGAGTCGTGGTGTTTATCGTAAGTAGATAAATATTTACTTGTTTTACAAGGTTGCGGCCAAATCTTCAGGAGTTTTAGTTCAGTGATTGCTATAATGTTGCAGTAAATATAATATTCAGCACCTACACCTTCTATTACAGCATGACTATCGGTGTAACAAAATGACTCAAAGTATTCGAAGATTGGATGAAAATACTTTTTACCAGCTAGTAATTACAAGACACAATGTGAGTAATTAGCAAAGGGCTGAAAGTAAATTATTATTCTTTGAACGTAAATTGTGACTGAAATTAATAATAAAGCATACCGAAAACACAAACCTATTGTGTTATAAAAAGATATAGCAGTCCATGAAGACCGTCCCCTCTAGGGAGTCATACCGATGTCCATATATGACTAAGACACGTTGGTAGTGCAGTCTGTGTGTTACCATGACGCGGTGTCAGCCAATATGTCAAGCAATCTTTATACGATGGATTGTTGATAGTAAATGTGGGTCATATAACTAGAAATATGCGTCTACAGCGACCTTAGCCATGGCTTCGATTTTAAATAGCAAGTGTTAAAGAAAAATAATTATGTGTAAGGAGCTTTGCTATCGTCGTCACAACCAGCTCGGTCAACATGTTGGTGAATTTTTCAGTAAACCTTTATTCAGGTGTTTGATGCGCGCTACTGAGAACAGAACCGTTCCAGGTGAGGCTACCTACTAGCTAGTGACGTCATCCTTTTCGACACCCCGTAACATGAGACCGAAAAGATAAGCCGCAATATATGCTCACATTTGTTGTTTAAATAAACAGGATGGGAATTCATAATTTGATGTATGTAGGTAGGCATTATTTATTTTTTGGCAATATTATTTAGATTTCCCTACCTGCGGTTACAGACAGGAAGGATTGTGTACAAATTATCTGTGAGATAATATTATCGTTTTATTTCAGGAATAATATGAACATGTTTATTAATGAACCTTTAAAATTTAACACATGTTTTTTTTATCACTTATGACATGAAATTTATTATTTATTTTTAATAAAAAATGTATTGAATTAATAGGTATATTTTAAACTTACCAATGACGGTTGAGAGCGTCTGTTTCGAGGGATGAATCTGACGGTAGGTAGCTGTCGTAGTGACAACTTAAGCTGCTGTGAGACATTCTACATGGTACTCAGAGAGTCTTATTCACTATAACTAGATTAGCGGGCGAATTTGAGGACTGGTTTACGCGGTGGCATGCCGCTCGGCTCAGCACGCTCCACACCTATGCCGCGGCGAATGTGCATCTTATAAGAGAAGGTTCGGCTGCGCGCGAGTCGGCCGCCGCGCCTCACCCCGGGCACGTGACTGCTTCGGTACGTTCAGTTTCGCCGGCCGGCTGGCCGGTCATTGGCCGACGTGCAAAAGTTTTCCTAAAGTACAGCAAGCCCACTGCCATAAAAATACGTTGTGAACTATTGCACGGGGCGCAGACTCGGTGATGAGTGGCAAAATGAGCCCGAGGCGTCGCGACCGTGTTTATACTACTCACTTCAAACAACGCTCGAATAACAGCGGCGCCCGCGCCGCCCGCACATCCCGCTGCCTCCAATTTTTCCGCACGCATCGTCACAATGTGTGCAATCGCAATCAAAACGGCCAAGTGATTTGTTCCATGTGGTTTTATATGTCGTCTGTTAACGATAATTACATAGGTAGGTATGTACTTGTGTACATAGGAACTCTCAGAACAAACGTGGGCACATGATATGCACCGTTGCTGTCTAATTATGACCCAAGACAGCTCCGTATACCTAGTTGTCAAACTGCTTTCTGCTAATTCGAGTGTGAATTACAATAATTAATTACCGTTAATACATCATTGTTAGTAATGCGGATCTTGTATTTGTGTATCAGTTATACGCAAAAGAACAGATTAATAATGTCGCGGTATTGAAAAAATTCAAATTCAAATTTATTTATTTGTACACATAGGTGTTATAAGGTGGTATTTAAAAAACAAAATAAGTTGCACTATGTGTCGCCTTGAAAGGCGTACAAATATTTACCCATTTGGTAGTGGGTGTACACTGTACATTAATGGCTGTAGACCTAATTATAAAATTAAGTAACAAAATATATATATTTAAAACAATCTTATGAACTAAAGTAAAAAATAATGCAATAAACAGATCTGAGAAAGATGGTGTAGATTCTATATTTCACTAAGGTATTCGTTAATCGTATAATAAGCTTTCTGTATTAAAAACCTACGAAGTGTTTTTTTGAAGGTATTTAAGTCTTTTGAAGCTTTTATGGATTTGGGTAATTTATTATATATTTTTGGAGCCAAAAAATAAGCCCTATTATTATAACCTATTATTAATTTTACTTGCGCTTGTTTTAAACACCAATACCTAAGTGGTGAGCAATAACAAAGTAGGTACAATACAAAATCCTTCTGTTAATACAAACCGTATCGAATAATGTGAGTGAGACTAATTACTCCAGTGCGACATACATAGCTTGAAATCTTTTGTTAGCTGCGTCTGGCTTATTCTGAGTATTGTAAGCATGAGATCTAATCTAAATATACTCAGTATCATCAGCAGCTCCAAACGTAGCGTTTTTCTCAATTGTTTAAACTTGTCGAAACTTCGGAAATGAATGACTAAGTTATGTGTACATTACAATACCTATTAGAATGTGAGTATATGGTTACTGATGTTATTAAAAATAAGGAAATAGACACTAAAGGCGCGAGAAGGAAATCATGTGGTTATCCGGTTGGCTACAAATAATAGAAGAAATGTGATAACGACGAGGAAATATTCATTATATGGTTTGATATCTTAAACATAATAGGGTATTTGACTAAAAAAACTAATTAGTCCGTCAGTCAGATTTCCAAAAAATACTAGACACGTATTGTTTCTATTTTCATATAAACAAAAAATGAAGACGACACAGTGCGTTGAAAACTCGTGTGACGTCACTGGACCCTACACCTTTTTAGCGTGCAGTGACGTCACCAGCCACCATTCCTGATCTTTGATACCTCTTATATTTGCCAATCTTTATTGATTTGATAAAACAAAATATACGTATCCAATATTTTCCTATAATCTGAATGACGGACTAATTAGTTTTTTTTAGTCAAATATCCTATTCAAGTTAGGCACATAAAATAAATACAGGACCGCTGGTAAAATTATAGTTATTAAATAATAGTATGTCGTTACATATTAAATATGTGCCATCACAAACAGGAAATTTTCATGTTTGTGATGATTGTATAAGGTCATCAGAAGTGCAAGCTTTTCAGTAATATATTTGTTTATATGAACATCTATATTTATATTAATAAAAGCTAGAAAAAACTACATAAATATATTCAAAAGGCATTTGTTTACACTCTATTCCGTATCATATGTTGCGGCAGGAAATAAATTATTTTCTAAACAAGATAAGGAGGTGATTTGATAAAAGTTTGAATTATTATTTATTACAAGTTCCCATCATCACATCTTTCCCAACTATCAATGCAGCTTAATATCAGCATGTTACTTTAACTGACAATGTTCAAGTTTATACGCAGATTTACTTCATAAAACTATTTCGTCGGTAAACCAATCGACAATATTTAATTATTCACGTATAATTAGTCAAAATTAGTCTCAGGTTTCATGATTAATCATAAAAACGATCTACTCGTAGGTTATGCATGACTTAGATTATGTTGCTACGACAAATCAATTACTATTCAGCTGTTTACACGTTCTCATATACGAAGAAGCAAATAGGATGAAGATTAGAAGTCGCAAAATTTATTTTAAAAGTACAGCTTTTGATGTTTCCAAGCTCCCATCGCAATAAGCCTGTAGGCGATAAACCTCGTGATACGTCCCGCACGCCTCCCCTGCCCTCCACGGTAAAAATCTGTCAAACGTACAGTTGTATTCTAACCAATGACCAATGCCAATGGAGCGTGACCAACGGTTGGCATTGTGTGCAACACAATCGTAATAATGTCCTGAACACAATAGGTAGGCGTACCTACGATGGTTAAATGTAGCGATCGATAACTTTTCCATTACCTAATATTTTTCACGAAAAAAATACCATATCAAAGAAAATTTGCACGAAACATTCCTAAGTTCTTTGCTGTTTTTGCTCAGTTTTCGTCAGTGGTGATGAAAATTCACACTTATCTACATACATAAAGACATTGACGTTTAATTTTATGATTTATTGAAAAGGTGATTTTTGGAATAACAAGTAAGACACGCTCGACGGGGAGCTATTTTGAAGTGCACCGCTTAGAAAAAGCTAAAATATAGACACACAAATATTTTGTAACTATGTATGTATTTATATTTTATAACTAGGATAAACACATAGGTATCAATACTTATATTAAATCCCCATAGCCCGGTTCAGTGAGATTTTTACCGGTACTTACGACAAAATCAAGTGATAAATAATTATAAATAAGATTATTTTAACCTCGTTATAATTGCGTTAGCGGGTCTTTAAGAAAAGATGCTATGCTAATAATTATAACGTCGCCTGCAATACTCAGTATTGTACGAGTATACATGGGATACGAGTGTGGCTGCCATTCGTCATTCCGCTTGTTGCATTGACAAGGTGAACAGGCGCTGAACATCTTTTAGGTACACATTTATCTAAGGACGTACCTATCTTTTTTGTATATTATAAAAAAATAAAACTCCCTAAACCTTTTTTCGCTAGTTTATGGGTCATAATTTGACCGACTTGTTGTTACTTGATATTACTTATATTGACATTTTTTTTATGGCATGATATTTATTAGACATTCATTCAGTTGTAATATTAACAACAATTATTACTGTATTATTTGTTAAATTTGAATTTCAAAGTATGTTATCATTAGGTATTGTTTCTTTTTTTTATTTAATTATTGTATTCCATCTTCGAGCGGATGAACTGCCAATGTTATGTACGCCAATATTACACATGCATCAAGCCACAAGTTAAATAGTTTAAGTTATTTTCAATGTTAAATATGTGGCAGTACTTTTTAGATGTTTATATACTAACTATATTTATTTAAAAAAAGGCATGCATCTCATATGTCACCTAACCCACTCGTTACAGGTGTCAGAAGCCTGAAAGTCTGACCACCAGTTATGGTCGATATTTTATTATTCCGACACTCGATGGTGGAGATAAAATAAGAAGCAGTCGTTCCATGAATAATATGGGTATTCAACTGTAGCAAGATATATTTTAAGCCAACCCAAACATACACACAAACATTAACACAGTTCAAAGAAAAAACTGGGAAAAGACTAGCCCACTTTGGATTCAGTGGAGAGGCGTGCGAAGAGGCTGATTGGTGACTCTGATTTAACTCGAGTTGGTTTCCAAAGCCTATAGCACAGGCGTAGAGTAGCCAGCCTTTCGGTGTTCTATAGGATACATTTTGGGGAGTGTGCGAGGGAATTGCACGTTTTAATTCCCCCATCTCCGTTCCACCATCGGACGACCCGTCGTACGGCGAGTTTCCACCCTTATGTTGTTAACACCTCTGCGATCCGGACGAAGCGTTTCGCCTCCTCCTTTATACCGCGTACATCGAGGGACTGGAACAATCTGCCGGCGGCGGTGTTTCCGTCGGACTACAATTTGAGTGTCTTCAAGGCTAGAGTGAATAGGCTCTTAATAAACTAGTGTGCTTTACCATCAACGATTGCGTCACTGCTTACCATCAGGCGGGATTGCGGTCAAGCGCTGGTTTATAAATTAATTAAAAAAAAAAAGTTTTAGATTGATCTCATAAAACTGTCATGAGTACAAGTTAATTATTAATGTAGAGCATAATCTATTTGAATGACTAAGTGTTTATTTATCTCTAAAAATATATCGATAACGGGATTCAATTAGATTTAATTTAGGCTAAAGCACACGACGCCTATAGGTACGCCTATCTATTGCAATTGAATATTATTTGGACACCAGTCATGTGATACCTACATTTGTTTTGGAATTAACCAATTGACATGACCTCTATTATCCCCGCTAGTGTCTGTCACTCGTCAGACAACAAAGGGATATGTTATGAGTCAGCAGGGTTCTCTTGTGACTGGGCACGGTCTATGCCTTTCACAAGCAATGATCACGTGATGAGCGAAGGAAACTGTACTACTCGTGGGTGGAGGTGTATGCATCGGGAGGACTCTGTGCGAGCGAGATATTGCTCAGTGAAAGGTATGCAGTTATTAGAAACACTTGCTTGAATCACTCATTAGGTATGTGTCAAGCTTCATAAATCGAATGTCGTCTGTTAGTAGTGAAATATCTAAGTATGCAAAAAAAAAAAAAAATAGTCCATCAATCCTTTTTATTGATATATCTAGTGTTTACTAGAATAGTACTGAGTGAATAAAGGAAGCCTCATTATCGTTTATTAAATTTTGTTGCATGACAATGATAACGTAAGCTTAGCACAAGTATGTAATAATCATTAAATGGGTCAAGAATAAAAGACTTCAACGGTCGCTTTTACTTAAGTAACAAACAAAAAACATGTTTGACGCGTTTTCAATTATTTTATGTTGTTAAAAGGATAGATTCTAATAAGATCATTTTATTTGTACCGAGATAAAAATATTGAATAGCTAGCTGTTTCTAATCCATTTATTCATACAAATATTATAAATGTGAAAGTAACTCTGTCTTTCCGTAGAAGGGTGGTTGTAAAAGGATAAAAATTTAATGTTGTGTATATTGTTCAATTTTAAATGACAATAAGTTAAAAAAGAAATGTCCAAAAATAAATGTTAGGCGTGGACAACCCTTATGACTTAGTGATGTGACTCAGATCTAATAATATCTAATGCCTATAAAATTTTATAAAATCGGTTTTGCCGTTTCGGAGTAGTATGGTAATTAACATTGTGACATGATAATTTTATATAATTAAGAAATTCAAAACATAAGTACATACTTTATAATTCTTAGACCATCGTTACATTTTGTTAAGTAAACTAGCTTTCCGCCCGCGGGAAATTCGGTTATATCGCGTTTTGTAGATTTCCCTCGGGAATATATATTTTTTTCAATAAAAGGTAGCCTATGTCCTTTCTCAGGGCCTAAAGATTGTCTGTGCCAAATTTCATCAAAGTCGGTTGAGAGGTTTAAGCATACTCCTGTTTTTACCACCAATAAAATAATCACCATTAAAAACAGGAGTATCGTAGAAGGGGGTTAATATTTCACAGAAATATTGTGTATGGCAAAACAACGCTAAAAGAAAATAAAGATATAAGACTTGATTTGCTAAATGTCATAATATATTATAACCGAAAATATGATAAGCACTTTAAATCCGGCTGGGGTTTAAATTGTTTAATATATTTTTATATGAAACTAGAAGATTTGTTATTTAAAAAACAACCTTTTTAAGTTACCTATAATAACTGTTCGTTCCACCGTACACACTTATATGCTTAACAATATTTTCAGGAGCACGGTCAAGGCCATCGCATAACTTGAGCGAAAATAGATAACAGTGCGCGCCATCTATGATTTTGTTGCTGAGTTGTCCGGTATCGCACAGAACGCTGTACTTAGTCGATGTAAATTACTGCGATGAATGCTCAATACATAAAGTATCCACTGTGCTTAATATTAGTTCTATACTCGGACTACAGGTGGCGCTACTTTAGCGTCCGTAGTTCAGGATTTCAGATTTTCTTTTTGTACAAACCACAAAGGTACCGATTTTTGGGTACAGCACCTACGTAAAACTTTCACAGCGAAATTTTAGTACAACTGAGCGGGAAATGAACTGTCAATAGTGTTAACTCTTAGGAAATGAAAGATCACTTCAAGCTCACTCTACCCATGTTACCACGCTTAGAATAGAGAAGAATGATTTTTGTACTTTGTTTATGTATGCATTTCTTATTGATTTATTTATTTATACTGATTTCGTGTATAAACAAACGAAATTGATGTATGGACAGATAAAAGGAAATAAAAAGCATTGGATAAAATAATTTCTCTGTTTTTCTGCACTGTGTGCAGAACCACAAACTCACATTTGCTACTCATTTCATATTTTCATAGTATGATTTGGATTATAAGCCGCTGGTCGAATATTATGGTCGAATAAATTACATAGTAATTTAAATATTATATCTTTTATTTACTTAACATAACATGATGCCTGTGTTCCCCAAGGGGTGACTGAAGAAGAAGAAGACTGAATTCAGTCACATTTCGCCCCTTTTAAGTCCTATGTATTTGGTTAAAATAATTTACACTCTCTCTCTCTACAGTATGTTAAGAAAACCCTGTCCGACCCATAAGGATAATAAAGGTTACGTAAACACATGACCAAATATAATATAAAATTTTACGTAATCATCATAGTACCAATACAAATGAATTTTGAAATAATCTTTTTTTCGCGCGAATTAATTCCAACTTCCCCGAAATTTGGTAATTTTTAAAAAAGTGACAACACCGGTATTATTATGAGCGAATAGCGATGCGACCACGTGCCGCGTGCCCTGCCGCCCGCTCCCCGCGGAAGGGTGCATATCGCACATTGATTAAGTTACCTCTTTTTGCGAAAGAATATTTACTTTTTTAGGGGTTTTTTTTTTTTAAGTTTAGCCCGGTTTTGTATGCATTAGTAGAATCAGTTATCGATACCTAACAACACCTTCACGGGTCGGACAGGGTTTTCTTAACATACTGTATAGCCTCTTATTTATTTTATTATATAGAAACCAAGTAAATATAAATTGTGAAGTAAAAAAAGAATGTATTAATTCAACACGGAAAAAATTATGAGGTAAGTACCTATTGTGTTTTCGGTTCCAGTCATTTGATTGACTAACGAAAAAGCTGAATTGGCGAGACATTTATCAAATCAAGTCTTATAACATTTCTTATATTGCTGTATATATGTAACAGTCACTGCTGTCTTCGATGAACGTCGACACCCGCATTTGACAATGTGCGTCTCCTGTGCAGTGTTCATACACGAGCCGCATATTCTCGGCGGTAGCCATCGATGCGTTTATATGGCCACTAAGAGCTGTCAGTGACAAAATTTCACATGACACTGACAGCTCTTGAACGTGGTTCACACATGCTGGACGTATTCAGTCTCATTGGTGAAATTCAACGATAACTTAGCCATTTCTTGTCTTGGTTTGCATATAATCAACTGCAACCACATACCTAAGCATACCACATACCTGTCTGATGGTAGGTTTTCTCGATCCTTGCTCGATTCGTCGGCCATGATAGACACTTTTCTCTTTCCTTCAAGTGAGGGAACTGAAGGGCGCTGCTTGATCGCAGATGGGTTTGTTGCCGTCTGCGCAGGCCGCGGGTCTCCACCGACGGCGCTCGGTGGTTGATTTTGTAAATCACTCAAGTCGAAAGGATATTCCTTTATAGCAGTCATTCGGATGCTCGTCTTACGAACCTGGAAACACAAAATCCAACAATTTAGAAATAATTAAATAAAGTTTTTAAACACTTGAGAACTTTTATAAACTCCATTTTCGTATTGCATTTACAGCGTGTAGGTACACGTTTGACATTTACGGTACTTAATTTACGTACAAGCTACTGTCTCCTAATGCCTGATAAATCATTGACGCAGTCAACCGGAAATAAGGAAAACTACAAAGGGTAAATCTGACAAACAACAGTATATATTTTTATATTTGGTTGTATTAGCATGAGAAGAACCATTAAATGAAAACCTTCAGTGACGCCCATAGATTAATAAAGGGTTATGTTACCAGTTTACCACTGTCACTGTATTTACTCTTTGTAACTGAAAAATGGTACGCACTTGTTGTATTATTATTTACTAGCAGCACGTTGTACCCAACAGCTTACCAAAAAGAGTTATTTGAAAGAGTGGCCCTCGAAGAATAAAGCACACTAAAAAGGTCCTAATAAACTGACAAGCAGAGGTTAGTTGTATACAATATACGTAGAATAAGTTATCGAGTAAGGGAAGGGCCGTGTACGATAAATTATGAAAAATACTGTAAGCTTGATAACAATCTGGTGTTTGGAGTTCCATCTTGAGATTCTAATTTAGCATAAGAAAATCATTATTATAAAATAGTCATACTTTGTAGTTGGTTTAATAGCACATTTCAAACAATGAATTTAATTAAGCATGTGCAAGTGCACTACTGCTTTCTGAAAAATCTTCGATACGAAACAGCAAGTAGTAAGTATCTTCCATGTTATGGCATCCAAGTAAATATTTGGATGGTATGATCCAAGTGTAAATTGTACAAACTATTTAAGCCCGGTAGCTTTTCATAAATGATTAAAACAGAAACAAGAAAGCATATAAGCATTCAAATAATGAGTGTACTAATGTAATGTAATCTAATAATTTTAATGTAATAAAATCAGCATAAGTAGTATATTTCACACACCCAATAACTGTCGTCGCTTAGTCCGAAACATGTTGATGATAATTGTCGATGTTCCGATAGGATAACTTTATAAAGCGTGCGATATTCGGTTAAAAGCTGCGCCCGCGCCCGTCAATGTCTGACAGTGGACTGAACCATTGAGCGATTGAATGTTTCAGCTTCAGGATGTCAGTAAAGAAGCCTTCGGCGACTTAGCAGTTAAGTTCTAAGTGACGATGGCTCAACGTTCACTGAGCATAGGGTAAACTCAATGATGCTAATCATTTCTTTCACCACAAACGTCTTACATAATCATAAATAGAGAAATATTAGTGGGTCTCATTGTTTACATTGTGCTAGTGCAATATCCTCTCCAATCAGTTCTCATTCGTCGGAGCTGGTGCAATATTGCATACACTGCAAGTTATGTGTACAATAAAATACGATTGTACTACAAAAGGTGAGTCAGATCAACGATGGTAACAGGTTGAGATTATAGTTACGCTTGAATACTTACTTTTTATATCATTTAATATATATTTTTTGTGTATACAGATAGCGTTGGGTAATAGTTGAGTCTTTGTGCTTTAAATTACTTTGGACTACATACTTTAAATGTCAATATATCAAGACATTTAAGACGTTTTGTGTTAGCTATATTTTGGCTATTTACGAGTTACTCTAAAACATGGATACATTTAGATTGCATTTAACACGGTAGGATTATAATCCTCGTAAATTTTTATTGTGGTGCTTCTATCCTTCCATAACCCACAATCATATCAGTTATTTAGGTAAGATTTATTTATTTAATCCTTCCTCATTATCGAAATATCTATTTCTAGATATATACGAGTATCTAGACATAGCTAAAGACCGAAGTCAAAATGCTGAGTTTGTATTTTTTGATTTGATTAGGACATTAGATTAAATGACAGCATTGACTTATGATTTTTTTATTTCCGGCTACGTTTACTTAATTCTCCTGAGCTAATTCACCTAGGTGAACATACTTTTAGTAAACTTTAAACATCTTTTTCAAGGTTAGATAGTTTTGAGCACATGTTCACTATTAACTATGTATATAAAGAGTACAATGATAGCACATGTCGGTACTGTCGTGTCTACATAATATGTTGCATTCAGGACGCTTTTAATCATTGCAAGTTTGCGAATGGTATGGTAATGATGATGATAATTAAAAACTTCAACTGTGGGCTTTGCATTCCCGTCTGATAGCATTCAGAGTCCAGTTCACTATAGTTCAAGCAAGTACATATATAAGAAACATCAGGACCCGGATATTGCCTTCGAAAAAATAAATCTAGATCTGGTTTAAAACATTGATACAAATAACTAATAAATACTGAATTGATCGATTACATTCAGGAATGACAACTCACAAGATAATTTCAATCATGTGAATAAGAAGTAAATTTTTTGACAAATCATATCAGAATATAACAAGTGTAACATTTTGTTTAAAACAGATTATCTTATTAGATTAAAGATAATGTATTTTAAGATAAATCTGTACATCCTAAGACAGTAACTCATTTCATATCATATATCAAGGTAATGTCCATAAAGTTATGTTCTGTTGTATTTCACCAACGTACATAGATTGTTTTGATTAAATGCTTTAAAACAGCACCAGAACCTCTATGTACATACGTTGCTCTACAAATGTATACTTTTTCTTCAAGTGACAAGGATGAACATCAAATATTGTGATAATAATATTGTAGTTTATATAACTCGCTTTATACATGGCAAATCCAACCACATTTTTTACACGCAAATGATTACCACCGTCGTGCAATGCTGGCATAGATTAAGTTCTTAATTAACGTCTCCTTAATAATTCAAACGCGTCCCATTGAATTATTTAGGTGAGTGTGTCTTAAGCTAATTGTCGGCATGTGGTAACGATAGCGGTCGCGGGTGTCAGCAGCAGCGTTTATTTGCTTAAGTGGTCAGCATCACAATCACATGATCACTCACGAGAAGGCGACCACGAGTTTCCAATCATGATCATACAAACGTATGCGACGACACGCGCTCTCCTAACGCTTATCGCATCCAAACAATTAAACGGATTGCTCACCCAATCATCTTCGTGACGTATGTGTTATGAGATTTTAATTAAAAGGTAAAGGACAATGGCCTTAATGGACTAGCCATGAGACAGAGTGAGCGGCCCTTGGTTCTGGACGCTGTAAGTCACCGAGGTCAAGTATTCAGGCTATTTTTTATGAATATCGTTTATGAGTTTCCTGTGTTGAATACAAATCGTAAGAAGTTACTTGATATATATTTTCCTTAGTCATTGACGGGCCAAGTTGGTTATCTCAATGAATCTACAAGGCAGTGTTCAGGTTTTTGTCACATTATTATAACAGTTCCTACTATTCATATTGCAAAACGGTTTATGAAACACCGTAGTGTTACGGCTCATAGATTACAATAGGTAAAATATCTAACAAGTCTAGATCTGACTTGATCTCTTGATTGGAAAATTTCCTGTCATTTATTTGTATCAATGTAGGTCATCTGCACTCGACAGTTTGTTATACATATGTAAATGAAAAGATTTGTTTGGAGAACAGTTTTAAAACGAAGATATACACATTGAGACGTGTTGCTGCATTCAGCCCCTAGTCATAATGCAAAGACACAAGTACCTAATGAGTTTCCGAACACTCATCTCTTTGCATAAAAACAAAAGGCGTTTTTTTGCTAATGGTTCACAAAAGAGCAATATATATAAATATTGTGGTCATCCTTTGAAATAACACGTGTTATTGCCAATATACAAAACGTATAAAATATTTACGTCGCTCGCGTCGTTTGAATAATTTATGTTTGCAAAAACAATATCTGAGCATCTATGAATCTACTTGTTAAAAGTGGATATATATTGAGCATTACAAACTAGGTAATAACACCGGCCGCCGGCAGAAGTTACCACCCACCAGACAAAGCCTTGCCGATTTGTCGTGTTCCGGCATGATGTCTGGTGAAGGCGTACGGAGGACGGGTCTGAGCAGTTGTGTTGCGATGTATGGCCGTGTACGATGCGCCAAATGTTGTTGTGTTGGGAGTTTGGTCGTGGAGGGTCTTCTGATCAATCTCCCTTTGGCGTAGCATCGTTGGTCGTGTTGTTGGGTTTAACATTGCATCACCTCGCTCAACTGCCGTCTTCTTTCTATTTGCTCAATCTGAGTGAATAGGTTCTTAATAAACTAGCGCGCTTTACCATTAACGATCGCATCACTGCTTACCATCAGGCGGGATTGTGGTCAAGCGCTAGTTAGTAAAAAAAAAAAATAGTTACAAGAGTTGTTGCTCTGATAGGTATCAAGAAATTTAGTAGCAAATTAATTAAGCAGAATCAGAATTAAAAAAAACAAAGAGGCAGTAAAATGCATGATTGTATGTACATATTGTGTAAGGGGGTATGACAACTATTAGCCAACTTAATATATCTACGAAGATAAGTTACCTATTCACAATGATTGACTAGGTATATAAACATCGTTTGAGTTGATAAGTGTGAATGAGAACATTATGACACTAATTTCTTTCATGTGACAGCAGACCATCAATAAAGGTCTGGGTTTTAGTTTATTTACCATATCATAAACATGATTAGCACTTCACCGGACGGAGGGCGGCGGATAACTCTATCATCACGACTTGCACACATTTCATCCCCACAATAACAAGACCAAATATATTCAATAAATATGCGTTTAAATATACCGTTGCAACTAAATGATCATTAGAGTTGTCTTATAAGTGAAACTATGATGCTAATCTGCTAATCTGTAAAGCTTATATAAATTACTTTGTATTTATATAAGATCTTAGTTATTGCTGTAATATTACATTTAGTGTTAATTTTTCAATTGACCTATAGTTTTTATTCGTTGAATAAGATAAATAAATTGATTGTCTGATTTATGTACTTATGAACTGTCAAAAATTTTATATGAATCTTCTGATTAAGTTGTCCGGCGTTGCAAAATTTGCCTTTAATCAAATAATTACTTGAGATGGGTGGCTTGCTTCTGGGGACATTTGGTATTTAATTATCAATACATAGTATTTAAGCATGATCAATCCTTAATTTTTTACGGAATTGTAATCGATTGGTGTTCTAAAATTACGCATTATGAAAAGCATGCGGTTGCCGTTATGCCGTTCGGTCCCGGCTGTCAATCGTGGGTCCCAACATACATAGATACATAGATGATGATGGCAAAGTAACTTATGTATTTTACTATTTCTACGTAGGTACATTATTAAAAAAAGAATGTTATTGACTTGACAACGTCTTATAATTCAATGGAGCCGGCTGCACGCACGGAAAAAAACATGACTCATGCGGCGTTACCCCGTTCCCTTTAAGGCTTGAAGTGCAAGCAAGAGCGCGGAACGAGCGACAAAGAGGCACAATCGGCCTCCGCGTACGGCAGCGTTCGACATCTGTCTCTCTCCAACTTGAGTGATCGATGCGCCCGCGTGGACAGCTGCTATGCAATAATACATTTACATATTTTCGGCAAGTATGAAGTGCAGTGAAAAGTGAATGTGGTGTCAATTGTTTATAGCAACGATAATTGCGGCGATAAAGGTTTGATAACTGCAACCATTTCATCAGTATTTTTTATGACGTTGTCACTTTCATCTATCGTCAGTGAACGGACTTTACAGACAAGTGATTTTTTTAAACCATATTTGAAATGATGACTTGTGAAGTGTAAATCAAATCAAAATTTCAAGCCTTGTGGGTTAACCAACAACAATACCCTCTCATAATAGTTGGCATGAAATTCGAGATTAGAATTAATTAATAGGCTTTCAGAAATCTCGGGTATTAATTATCCTTGAAAGTACTCTATATAACTATATTATATAGCCATTGTTCTCTATTGTATACCGAATCTCATAAATAAACATTAATACGAAAATAGTTAACAATTGCTTTATTTCATACTTCATGCGTATTTGCTTTATTTTTTTTCCATGATTAATACAATCTTCTCAAATATGAAGCTGTGTGGGGTATTACTTTGGGGAAAATGGTTGAACAACGAAAAATAAAAATGTTTTTGTTGTACAGCCACCGTAACTTGATTAATTACTTTTTTATTTTACTGAGAAGTCGTGATGTGAAATTCAATATTATATAGAACAGTTACGCTCTGTGTTCATAATTATTAGTGGTTATCAAATATTTTTAAGGTTCAATCGACTTAAGGAAAAGTATGGATGTTATAAAATAGTTTGCTATTCAAATAAGAAACTATATTGTAGTTTCCACAGTTTGGTGCTATTTGGTGCTGAATTTTCATTCACGAGATATTGGTCAGTTCTGCAAATAGTCAACATACCTATCTCTGGGGAGACTGTAAAGGGGCCTCCCCTAGGCCTCGCTTTGTACGGCAGCACGTGACCACTGTGCCACCGTTTACGAAAATTATCTAGAGCAATTTAGATTTTACAAGAGGGGTTTGGGTACTTAATACAAGTATCTATCTATCTAGTCTAAACCTTGAGGATGAGATTAGGTATATTGTACCCATGTCCTGACTACATTGTTTTGTTACCAATATTCTATACATATGTATATATACATATATAATATATATATATATATATACATATACATATGTATATATATTATATATATATTATTATATATAATATATATATATATATATTTCTTCGTTTTTGTAGACCTTCCACTAGGAATTACTCCAATATCGTGAGTCTTTATAAACATTTATTTTTATATACACAAATTCGCTCTCTAAATATTTCCATTCCTACTTTATAGACTTGTACATAATATTATTTTTAAACTTTTTAAATTATGTAAATATTAGCCATGTAATATCCTGAAATATATAAAATATAAAAATACTATCAATACGCATTACGAAAAAAATCTCAAACAACTACGCAAAAATCGGTCAGGATCACCACGACGTTTTACGAAAATAGTGTCACAAATAAATATTTTGAACATTTCCGTTATTAATAGGTTAGTTGTTTAAATACCAATACTAGTGAAATGTGATGGTTTTTGCAAGAACCAGATAGAATATATTTTTATGTCGCTCAGGGAGGAATAAAGCAAGAACCTTTATAGTGCTTAGCACATACTCACTTAGTTTTAATAGAACTCGCAACGGGATAGTACTCGAGGGAGTCTGGCGTGTATCAGGTTTCACGTGAAATGTGATAAAAGCCTTTATTCAAGGCGTGAAGTGCAATGCGACATACGTGCCTACTCGACTAACGTATCGCACAGAACAGTAGAACACTATGAAGTGTGGAAATACACCATGGGTGGACCTTCATCACAATTATTTTTTTTAAATGATAATACGATTGGTTTTATCAAGGCATTCTTCACAAAGGCTGGCATGTCGATTCGGACTTGTCCCTGACTGACACAATAACAAGAAAATTGGAAAAGTATGGGGGAAATTTTTGCCCAGCGGTGGGATAATACGGGTTTTATTATCCCACTGCTGGGAAAAGATTTCCCCTATACTTACAAATAAAACTATGATGGAAAACAAGAGTTGTTAAATTATGAATCTTCTAGTTCTTTTTAATTTTTAACAGATCTGTGCTATACATAATACAAAATGATAAAATTAACACGATTCCGATACATTTATTTATTAATTATAATTAATCCATGATGAGTTACTATGATTACACGAAGTTTCTAATTCAATAATAATAGTGTTATGTACTGTTATATAACATATTGCTTGCCACATGACAATAGGTAACCATACAACTGCAGGATTCAAATATGACACTTGTTACTATAATAATATATATTTACAGAATATGTTATTTTCTATTGTTTTTTATTTTTACCACATTCGCCACAATAGGCCTAGAGCGGTTTCCTTATGGCGCGGTAATGTTAAAAAAGACACTAATATACTAAACAGTAGCTACTCAATAGAACTATTGTTTACATCGCACACATCAATTGGGTACATGCTTATACCAATTAAATTATACTTCACTATTAACGCTCTACTTTTCTCGATTGCAAGTATTCGTATGAATCACGACACATAAGAACAAGTAGGTGAAATTATCAAACGAAAAAAAAAAAGAATAATACGGACCATCTTACTCCAGTTGATTATAGATTCACAGTCACTAGGGCGAACTATATACATACAGTTTGAGATATTCAAAGTCTGATAAACAACAATGAATTGAACGTGACTATAGCCATGAGGCCGCTGGCGCGTCCTGTCGATTAGGTATGTGAGGACACTACTAGCGGGACACTGACGACCAACTCACTTGGTCGTTGCACTGACTCGGTGCGTCCTATCCATGCCAATTTGTTCATAACAGCCCAGCGTTAACTATCTCAACAATACAATTTCACAAACATGTGTAAATTTTTTTACGATACAGATTTTATTTATTTATTTTCATACATATATTTTTACAGGTTGTACATGTAAAACGAACATTATCGTTAAGTTATCATTGTCAATGAGGTCGAGGTGACTCCTGCGACATCCTTCTTATAGATTGATCGAGTTGAATACAACTAGCGGATGTTTCTTGTTTTGGAAACAATTCATATCTGATGAGATAAAATCATTTATGCTTTACCTAGTGACGTTTACATCGTAGAACCTATTTTTGAGCTGCCAGATAAATGTTATCGGAGAAATGATTTTGATGAATGAGAATGATACTTTGACAGATTTCCCATAATGTAATTTTTTTTTTTTTTTTTTTTTTTTTTTTTATAAATTATAAACTAGCGCTTGTTTGTTTTGATGGCGAGACAAGACCTTGTAAACCAATTGTGATTATTAGTAAGATCCGCACACTGATTTCGTAACACATGATAGTGTGTTACGAAATCAGGGTGCATTTATCTCAATTAAATATTTTCAAGCTCATAGATAATCCATTGTATCGTATGTTCGAAAAATTTGCCTGTTCAAAGACATAAGTAACGCAATGAATATTGCTGCACTGTTTGAAATTGAAACCCATTGCTAATATAAGTGTGTTACGCAATTAATGTTAAGCAATGTTACCCTACTGGGACTGTCCTAAAAATTAACAAACTGTTACATAAGACAGCATCTGAACTTTTAATTGAAACAATCTACGATTTTTTAACCGATTATTAGTGGTATGTGAGACATAAATGTTTAGACTCAGTGGACAATAATGAGAAACAGACAGTTACTTTGTACTTTTCCTTTGTAATTAAAATTCTTATAACGTTTGATATGGTTAACTTTGTTTGCGTGATGGTCGCTCTCCCAAGGTAGTACCATTCAGAAATATTAGGTAACGTATACGGTCTCTTTACGTGTGGGCGTGGTCCATGATTCTGCGATCAGTCTTGGTCTCCGCTGAGGCAGCGAGTCTCCTTGCAGGTTTGCAGTCATGGGATTTGAAAGTCAAAGTGTTCATCGACTTTAGGGAGTAGATAGGGATATCGGTGGTGGAGGTTTGCCTGAGTTTGGGCAGAGCACCGCCGTGTTCTCGTGGTGGCTATTGACGGTGGCAACCTTTCTCGTCTAGGCCATGAATACGGAGCGAGTGTATACAGGAGGCCACAAAATCTTTCTGAGACGCAGTAATGCTCACGAAGGTGGGGGCGGAGCGGGTGAGAGAAAGGCAATCTCTGCGCCCTCATGCTCCAATTCGCCGCAGGAGATGCCCTGATTGTCCTGAGAGAGCAGCGAATATGGGCAGTTAACAATGGTCACCGATCCGGTAAGGACCAGGCACGTTGTGTTCCACGCGCACCTCGTAAAGATTCGGCACGTTGTGATGGGGTCCATTAGGACCGAATCCTGCCAGGGCTGCGGGCAGTTGGAAAAAGATACCGTGGCCTCTGGCACAGGCAAATGAAGGGACACGGTTTTAGTCACTCAAAGGCTGACACGTTATTCCGTTCTAATTAGAGCGGGAGAAGTCATTTGAGTCATCAAATCGAAGAATAGGTATCGAATACCGATTTTTGTGGCATATTAGGAATTACTAGTATTTTTAAGATCTGGGTCTATAGTTGAATAAATAAAAACTCTAATTTATATGGATTAAAAACATAACAATTAAATAGGTACTTGATAAAACGGACATCGTGTCGTAGAGTGCTGTTTCATACATTCGTTCGATAGGTTTTTCTACTATTCTATGGAACAGCTGATTTTTTCCCAATAACCGGTGATTGGTACATACTCTGAAATCTGAATCAAGGTAAAATATTGTGACATGATGCCGATATACTCCGATAACATTCCCACTGTATTTGTACTAATAACGACTAGGGTATAAACAAACGGTAATGGTGAGAAATCCAACAAGTAAATTCATTATTTGGTATTCACAATCCAGCAGGGTAATTGCGTAACACAATTCTCAGTAGCAATGGGTTTCATTCGGACAGATCAACAACATAATGAATGCTGTTAAGCAGACATATTTTCGAACATATGGAGCAACGGAATAGCAATAAACTTCAAACTGATTCCTACTGACAGTGTGTCAAGCAATTAGGGTGCGGATCAACTCAACCTAACCTACGACCAGACGGGAGCACGGACTTAATCCTTTTGAATCTATTGATTGCACTGGCTACTGGCTATTGACGCATGGAAAGCGTCATTAGCTTTCTCGACGTAGAAAGATATATGCAAAAGAGAACGTTCAAGCGATGTAGATATATATGTATATTACACTAACAGTACCAATGGCTTTAATTTTGACGGTCCAACAACTTTGATTGCGTTAATCACGTTGTTGAGCATACGTTTGTTTTTCTATCCTCTGTTTTTATATACGTGCACATTTTATTATTTACTAGCGGCCGCCAGCGACTTCGTTCGCGTGGTTTAGTTATGCTCCGCTCCTATTGATCGCAGCGTGATGTTATATAGCCTTAAGCCTTCCTAGCTTAATGAAGATCATTACTTCCTGAGATTAGCGAGTTCAAACAAACAAACTCTTCAGCTTTATATATTAGTATAGATTATTTTAAGTTCTAATATTTCTTTAGTCAGTTAACTTTTACGTGAAGAATATAATTTATGACAGTCCAATATATTAGACGACACGGGTTTTCACAGCGGTTAAGCAATTGACTGCTGCGTTGTGTAGCAAATATTTGTATGACCTACAAGAGTTGTTCCGGGTCTGGCCATTTGTGTATGTGAGTTTATATCGTTTTTAAACGCATTTGCGATTCGGGAAAAATTCCTAGTGTGGGATCACATAAAAAAAAAATCTACACTATAACTACATATTTTCTAAGCATTAATTGTCTGCAGAGTATTTATTTCTCACATACCTAAAAATTAGCTATAGACTATTGAATAATTTGCCCTCAAGTCTGCTAGCTTATGCATAATAGGTAAATAGTTTAGCAATATCCTTTAAAATGATTCAGGTTGTCCGTTCAAAGTAAGTATGTAATAGAATTAGGGTGCCGGTTAATCGATACGTTAAAGGTTACGTCTTGTAATGTGACAGTTTTCTTACTAAGGACTTGCTTGGCAATCACATGTATGCACGTAATTTTCCGAGTAACACATCAAAGGTAAATTTTATTCATTATTATAACTTATACCGCGTGACCTAACTTTGAATGATTTCAATGCGAATAGGTACTGTACATCCGCCTACATGTTACATCACTTATAGTTTCGTTTCCTATTGTTTAGGTATAGGAGGACTAAAGACACTCTCAACTTCTATTTAGTAATAAAGAAAGTAAAACCATACACATTTTGTACACAAACATTTTTCTTGCCGTGAATAATTGCTGTAATAATTGCTGTTCAAGCAGTACGGCTAAGAAACCGCGGCTCTGACTGTCGAACAGGGAAGTGAAGAAACGGGTGGGTTTTAGTCAGTAAAAGTCTGACACGCCCTTCCGCCACGCCCAGAGCGGGAGAAGTCATTTGGTGATTTCCCATCACAATAAAAAAAAAGCAGTAGGTACGGCTATGGAATGATTTGCGTGTGTCGGTAAAGCGAGCTCAAAGCCTGTCTACTTTTAAAACTGAAAAAAGAACTCTCTTTAAACATTATCATTATTATGTTATTTGCTCTTGGATGTTGTTTATTAATTAGATGTATATATTTATTTAAATTAGTATGAAACACTTTATGTACATATATATTGTATAATCTATGTTAATAGTACAATAGTAGTACTACCTATATTATTAATTTGTTTCTCCTTCCTCTTGGTATTCCGTCCATAGGTTGTCTGTAAAAGATCGCTCTTAGCGATAAGATCGCCTATTGCGTTACCCATCGTAAAATAATAGTGTCTACGCATGGATTTAGGATAGCCTCTAAGATTCATAACCCCTTTCTCTGCCGTAATAAGATGCAAAAGGAAGAACTCAGAGCCAAATAAACATACGCTTGATTCCTAAGAATCAAAGTAGAGACTAAAACTGACCAAAGAATGTATATTATATTACGGCTTTCATATCTACAAGTATAAGTATGAAAATAGATTACAATTCTCAATAACAGATTGATACAACTTAATTATGCTTATTTTCAATGCCTTATCCTCAATAAATGGTAATTCTTCTTCAACCGTTATTTCTCAATTTTATGTTTGTTTTCAACTGGTAAGGGAACTTGAAAATGACCCTTCAATTTCATATTGTTTAAGAACAATGGAATTTGGCTGAGAACATCTTACAAGTTTCCCAAAAATAATAAAATTAAATATCCTGGGACAAACTATCCAGTTAGGAGGGTTCAACTTCGAGAAAGAGGTCAATCGTCGAATCCAACTCGGCTGGGATGCTTTCGGGAAGCTACGTAAAATCTTCTCGTCCAAAATACCGCAGTGTCTCAAGACAAAAGTCTTCGACACACAGACCAGTGTGTGTTGCCAGTGATGCCTTATGGAATTGAGACGTGGTCGCTAACAATGGGCCTTATAAGAAGGCTAAATCACTCAAAGGGCAATGGAGAGGGCTATGCTTGGGGTTTCACTGCGCGATCGAATCAGGAATGAGGAGATCCGCAGAAGAACGAGAGTAGCCGACATAGCCCGAAGAATTACAACACTAAAGTGGCAGTGAGCTGGACACATTGCCCCTAGGACCGATGCCCGATGGGGCCGACAGGTTCTCGAGTGGCGACCACGCACCGGAAGACGTAGCGTGGGTGGTCCCCGACAAGGTAGACCGACCGAAGGTCGCGGGAAACCGCTGGATGCTAGAGGCGCAGGACCGGTCTTCGTGGAGAACCTTGGGGGAGGCCTATGTCCAGCAGTGGACGTCTTTCGGCTGAAATGATGATGATGATGAAAATATCCGAAAATGAATTAAATGTAAGGATAGCGTGTCTAACATAACGAATAAGGTCACAGCTTGTCAACGCTTCAACAGCTGATTTTGATATTGACAATTTATTTTATCGTACAGTTTGAGTCGTCTTCTTTGACTTTATCGTATTGATCAACACTGGCGTTCAATAAATGTGTCAGATATGCACTTGATACTGATTGAGGTACCCATCTACTAAATCGCGCAAACTTCCAATTCCTGGAGTTCCGTTCTCTGATCGATTAGTTTATGTATAATTCTTAACATTATCAGCTTATAATATTCCCACTGCTGGGATACCAACTATCTCTCTTCGAGAGGAAGTTATGGAGTGGGCTGTAATCTACTTTGGTTAGGAGGTAGATGTTACATGTTTTTTATACGAAACCTGAATATACCTACATAGTTTGGTCGGAAAAAACAACTCAACCGATTTCAATCATTTTTACACTATGTTATATTTTTTCCCAAATATATTTCAAAAATGTGGCAGTGTGGTTACCGAGCGCACAATACAGATTTGCAGTGGATCATAGTGTCCTAGGGCCACAGCCGCGTCGTGCCAATGCAGGCGCGGGCGGGCGCGCGTCCTGTTCACCATATTTTTATTGGGACAACCAGGTAACATAACAAGCACATAACTTTGTTATTTTTCATGATAGATTTTTGAAATTTTGTACATTAATTCTTTACATAAAAATACTGGACATGTGTTTCGGGTTTCGCATATACAAAAAATTAAGTTGTAACAAATTGAGTAATTTGATTTGATTATTTAAATACTTAAATCCGATATTATCATTTTTAATCGCATCATTTTATTATTTTTAACCTTATAACGTCAATTTTCATCGATGCGTTTTTAATTAAAATTTAATATCGTTACTCAAACAACGGTGATATATATAAAGTTCTAAGATAAAAGAAAAAATTACTTTATTCCTTTTAACGAGTTACACCGTAAGAATGTAATGTAACCGAACCAGTGTTTGTTTTCACATTCAATGCACTTTTGGAACAGATCATGCCCAATTTTATTATATTAACATTCTAACATAATAATGTAAGTACCTCGTAAACTATAAAAACAATCAGAATAAATCCTCAGAATCATATTGTCCACTTATATAGATTATCCATGGTTATAGATTATTGTAATCCCTTGTATTACTATCACAATCTATATATGAATATGTAGGCAAATTCTTTTGTTCTGCCTACAAGGCATGTATTTAACGCGGTAACCCACTATTCTGATTATTTAATTAAAATGGGTAGCAAAAATAATAAGTTGGCAGCTTCAGTGTAGTAACATTTTAAGTGTAGCTTTGTGTAAATTTAAATTAGCGGCGAATATTTTGGCGTGGCAACTAAATTTATTGCTAGGCGACAACTTGACGTCGGATAAAAAATAGAAAATAGGCTTTCACAAATTATAATTGGGTTCGTTTATACAATTAACTGAAATGGGAACAAAAAGTAATCTAACGTAAACAATGTTTGAAATCCCACTGTTAATATTACCAGCCAGTCATTATTTTTAATACCTCACTTATTATTTAATTATATAATTTTCGTAGCTTATACACCTAATATAATTGTGCTCAAAATATTTAATCGCTACCAAGTTATTTTTTTGTATCCAAGAAGTTAGTCACCGAATAAGTTTTTATTCGCCTCAAAAATAATTAACTTATTAAGTAAGTATGTAAATAAGATAATTTAATGTACGAATTAATAGTTGATAGAGAACCTATTTACATAGCTCTGGGAAATTATTAACTTCGTATTATTTTTAATTATTTTTTATATTATTAAGTATGTATTCGTTACTGCTATGAACACTTTTGTTTTTAATATGTCGTCACCGCATTTTCTGTTATATCAATAATAATTATTAATATTTTATCTTTCTGTTCATACACATACCTTTAACTATTGAGTTACCTATCACA
The DNA here is from genome assembly GCA_037179545.1 of Sesamia inferens. Taxonomy (NCBI): domain Eukaryota; kingdom Metazoa; phylum Arthropoda; class Insecta; order Lepidoptera; family Noctuidae; genus Sesamia; species Sesamia inferens. The sequence goes on along the minus strand of CM073934.1, from coordinate 14,886,595 downwards.
TTTAACGACAATATTCCATGTGATTTTATGACAATGCTAATAGAAAATTTGTATGTGATTTTAAACGAGTTGTAGCAGTAAGACCCTTTGTTGTAACTACATAGCAATCAAAATATGTTCCTCCGGCTATGTGGCGCCATGACAAGATCGTTATAATTGTATATGTTTAAGTAAGTACATATGTATATGGATGTACATAGTACATATGTATATGGATGGCTTAGTTTCAATACTAGAACAAAAAGATTATAAAATGATTTATGTATTATGAATTTAAAGTTATATGCTATGTAAAAAAGTAATGTTTAGGTACTTAATATTTTTTTCGTAGCTAAAGACTTTATACCTAGTTCCTTGTTATTATTAACAGTGAAATATTTATTCATAATTCGTCATAAAATAGTAATATAAGCGTAGGTTTAATTTGGATAATTTAGTGGACAGATGAATATTTATATTATTATGAGTACTTAGATAATTATATATGTTTAAAGTTAGATATTATGTAAAAAGTTTTGAGTCCTGAACGCATTTAACGATTTTTTGTATAGCTTCTGACTTTTTACCTAGTTCCTTAGTATTATTTACAATGAAATATTACATAATAAACCGTGAACTGATATTCCTAAAATATTAATGATAGAGTTCAGGTTCAATTGGGATAATTTAGTTAACAAATATATAATAATTCACTAACAGACAGAGCACAGCCTAAATCTCTATAAGCATGAAATTTTGCTTAAGAGTGTCTTATGGATGGGCACTCGGCTTGTATGATATTGTAAAAATGACTGTGTATATTTTGAACACTATAGATATCTAGTAGTGTTAAATTTTCTCCAAAAAAATTCAGCGCGTTGTATCCTCAACGATTGCATCCCTGCTTACCATCAGGCGGGATTGTGGTCAAGCACTAGTACTAGTTTATAATTATATATTAAAAATAAATATGTAAATGTTTTTGTTTTCAGTTTTCATTGTAACGCACTGGGCTTATTATGAATGCATTATTATTTCTGTTCCTTATGTGTTCACTTTATGATTTTAAATAAATATTTAAAAAAAAATATGCAGACAATAGCACACTGCTCACTTAGGCAAAAAGGCACAGGGAAAACTCACAGAGAAAAATATTACATACCACCCGTTTACGCGGATAATTAAGTCAGGCACATGGCTTCATACTTGAAAGTAGTGATTTGAGGCGAAACGGTTTTCTATATAATGTCGAACGTTGAAAATTACATCACAGATACGTCAAAAATAAATAGGCACAATAAACATTTTATCCGGACAGTTGATAGCATGCTATCTCGCGTCACCGACAGCAGGTGATCTCGGGCGTAATTCCCAATCACGATGCCATACCTTTTGCGATAAGGGTTAGGACAGACGAGAGTTCAGCGCGACTGTGGACGGGACGGACTGCCGCGGCGGCACAGCGGCGGGCTCTCGGCGCTCAGCTGACTGACTACGTGCTCGCCCCGACTAAGGGCACTCGACAATAATTCACGTCTACACTTTTTTCACGACCTCGGTTTTTTAGGGAACACGTGGTCACTCTACATTCACACCTCGTTATAAACCACCAGTTCACAATATATCGATCAAAAGCTGACGTCAGTTTCATATACGGATTGTCTTTGTTTCACTTATTATGAGGTTAGCGTTAATTTAATTCTATGTAGTCACGAGATAGTAGCTGATAGTACCCGGTAAACGAGTTGAAAATATTGAAGCTTAGACGCTACTGCTGCAATTCCACCTCCACTACTAATTTTATACGGAATTCATGTAAACAATAGAGTTGAAGCTCAACGTTGAGTTAGCATATTATGGTAAATATCATATTTACATAGTAGGACTATAACTTTCAAGTAATACGTGGCCCTTAATAGTATAATGGGTTGTTTTCTTGAATCATCGAATGATGGTTGTTGCACGGTAACAGCTTTCCGCATGACTTTTCTAAACTGAAATCATGTGATGTCCTTATTTACATTTATTGACGTGTTTGATGCACCTAAGGTTATTCATACATATACGTATCTTATTTAACTCGTTTATAATCTCATCATGTGATATTACGAGGGTACATTAGGAAGCGAGTAACGGGCGTCGTCCTCATCGTTTGAACATATGAAATTCCCAGAGTGAGTGCCAAATGAAATTACTAAGTATTCATGAAATATTAAAGTCGCTCTCAGATATAACTTAATAGGGAATTTAGGGGAGATGGTTACTTGACTATAACATCCTGAGACAATGTACGAGCACTGTAGAATTATGCCATTATTTTTGTCAAAGACATGTCTGCTTAAGTATAAGTTTTAGTTATTGATTAAGCCCTAATTTCTTTTAAAATTGAAAATGGTTAATAAGCTGAGGTAAATTCGCCTTAAGCTAAAAACAGGGATAAGTTTCATATATGTTTAGCTTAAAATTATGTGTAAAAAATATTACTTGTTTAATAATATAATCTAAATAACGGTAAAAATGTATATAACAATTTTAAAAATTATTGTTTATTTAATATCATTTCAGTTTAATTCTTTTTGTTACTAGCCGAGGTTATCTAGTATTTTTATTTTATCGTTTGTTTCCTCAAGTTATAATCTTTAAACATTATCTGTCTAAGACGCACATTGAATGTCAAACCATAGACCATTGATTAGGTCATGAAAAATACCGCTACTCATTAAGATGCGTTGCCTAGTAGAAATACATGGTATTAATGTTAAGTATTAATGTTCTTTTTGCATGCACCATGAATGTGAACAAAATTGAACGTGCATGACGCACAATGTTCACTTTTGTCATATTTCAGAAAATTAGGATCATTAAGTTCCAAAAACGAACGAATTAAATTCATATTTCTGCGTATCAACCAATCATTTTTATTGTTGTGTATCTATGTACCTAGAGCAGGTAATCATAATAGGTAATTAGTCAGTAATTACCTAGTTTTTACATGCTTTTTCTTAGCTTCACTTGTATGTTTGCTTGCTTGCTTGTTTGTTTATCCGTCTCTAACTCTTTGGACTACGAGTGAGCGACTCATTACTGTAAAATATCCCACCGTTTTCAATACGTTCGTTGACCGAGCGGTCTAAGGTGCGCGTCTTCAGTGACGACAGCGTTCGGATTCAGCGATCGTGGGGTCTACTCCCGGCCACGCCGAAAAAAAAATTGTTTTACTCCGGCAAATGCTAAGATTTTATTCATACCATAAACTTTACCATTTCTTTGTGACGCTGCAACTCCGAATAGTTATCACAGATGGTAACAGATAGCGTCGGTAACTCGTTTCTCTATGATAAGCAACAACAAAAACACGCCTGCCTGCGACGTGGAGGTTCGATCCCCGGCCAGGTTATGATGGAAAACGATCTTTTCCTGATTGGCCTGGGTCATGTTTATCTATATATGTATCTATTATAAATATAGTATCGTTGAGTTAGTATCCCATAACACAAGTCTCGAACTTACTTTGGGAATAGCTCAATCTGTGTGATTTGTTCGTATATATTTATTTATTTAATGTAATTTCTGAGTCGAGCATGGTTTAATGTTTGAGACAAACAGAGCCTTAGATTTTGATATATTGGAATATCAGTATCAACAACTAGAACGAATTGATTATTTGAAAGCGAGTCAGGGAATCAAATTTTTAAAATTTTTTCAACCTTACCTTACATTAATTTGTGCAGGTAAAGTATTTAGTTTAGATTTAGTTACTTGGGTAACGCATCATTACAAATTTTAGCAATTGCTATTCTTTCTGTTGGAGATCAAGAAAAGTTTGGTAAAAACGAATGAGCACCACTTAAGCGTTTCTTTTCTTTCTTTCTTTTATGGCTTCGCACGGTTTGTGCATTTAGCCAATGTCACGTAATGAATTGTTCATGTCGAAAAAGGCGGCGTGATACGTCTTACGATGGAGGTTTGAGACAAAGTCATGATGTGGCCACTATGCTGCGATATTTCACTGTTCTTAATGAATTATTTACTGAATGCACTTTTTACTACATAAATCACGCACTATTATTTAGTAAAGAACACTATAAATAATTTTAAAACTCCGATGAAAAATGAGCGTGACACTCAGCTTGACTTTCCCGCCAAAACTTCCACTTAAGGGCCTTACTCTCATTTAGTAGCGTAAAATGGTCACTTTAGGAAGCTAATTTCTAATTAACGGCTTAGTTTTGAGATTTGAAAAAAATATATCTTGTCTATTGATTCATGTACAACATTTACTAAAGATAATTTTTTCGTAGGATTTTGCCTTTTGCCTTAAAAAAATATTTACCAAAACGCTATTTTTGGCTAATATTCGTTATTACTTCTAAACGGCATTGATGTGTGGAAATATTTTTACACTGAAAAATTCGTGGTTAGAAGTACTACACATATGTCAGAGCGTATTTAAATCCATCAACATTTGCCAAGAAAATATCCTTATTTTGAAACATAGGTTTAGAGGTGCTCTGCGCGGGCGCGGGCGGCAGTCGTGCGTTAGCATTCAGACGGGAGGGTTGTGTCGCTTGCTGCTCTGCTCCGGCTATCGCCGACTACGCGTGGTTGTCTGTGTGAGTGCAAATATTTACGAGCGAATCGTGTCAGTGTACGTTCATAGATTAGCTCGCAAATGAGAATTGAAGATGCGTCTGGTGGCGTAAGTATCTATCTACCTATACTCTTGTATTTATACCTACATATTACTGTATTTTTCTTTATAATTACTATTAGCTTTTGAACCATTTTTCTTTTACAATTGAAGTTAAACAATTACGAATTGTTCCAGGAAATCTAGAAAGAAATCTTTAGACTTGAAAGGCAATAATCCGACTAACTACATCCGCTGATAATATAGAAGACTCTATTCAGGTAAGTAAACACTCGCACTTAGATTATAATTTATAGGTTTGTAAGGAGATTTAAAAATAAAAATCTTATTAGAAATTTACGTAACTTGAAAATGTGATTTTTTGTTTATGGTGATATAAACCAAAAATTAGGACTCAATTAAAGGTTTTGGTGTAAAAAACAGTTTTACAAAAAGTTTTGAGTTGATAGGACTTTTAGTTTTTGCGATATTGGCAAAAATGTGTAATAAAAACTCTTACTTGGATTATTTTAAATGATTCTTCCTGTAAATATTTTATTTCTATATGTAATTGTTTAAAGTAGCCGAAGCCGATGGACGCGGGCTGGCGGGCTTGGAATGTCACAGTTATCAGTAAATTTTTTTGACGTCCTCCGTGGCGCAGCGGTCAACACGCCTGCCTGCGACGTGGAGGCCGCGGGTTCGATTCCCGGCCAGGTCATGATGGAAAACGATCTTTTCCTGATTGGCCTGGGTCTTGGATGTTTATCTATATATGTATCTATTATAAATATAGTATCGTTGAGTTAGTATCCCATAACACAAGTCTCCAACTTACTTTGGGGCTAGCTCAATCTGTGTGATTTGTCCGTATATATACAGTATGTTAAGAAAATCCTGTCCGACCCGTAAGGATAATAAAGGTTAAGTAAACACATGACCAAATATGATATAAAATTTTACGTAATCATCATAGTACCAATACAAATGAATTTTAAAATAACTTCCCCGAAATTTGGTAATTTTTAAAAAAGTGACAACACCGGTATTATTATGAGCGAATAGCGACAGCGATGCGACCACGTGCCGCGTGCCCTGCCGCCCGCCGCCCGCGGAAGGGTGCTTAACGCATATTTATTAAGTTACCTCTTTTTGAGAAATAATATTTATTTTTTTAGGGGGATTTTTTTTTAAGTTAGCCTGGTTTTGTATGCATTAGTAGAATCAGTTATCGATACCTAACAACACCTTCACGGGTCGGACAGGGTTTTCTTAACATACTGTAGGATATATATATATATATATATTCTGTTTTTCACAAATAATATTGTAATAACATTTTTCGACTTACAGAAAAGAAGAGAAAGAAACCAATCGACAGAACTTAAAAGTTTAATTTGCTTTTTAGGTCGAACAATAACGCAGTTGATTCTAGGTCAGACATCCATACAGAATGTCGTCAAGAAAATGATAATATTATATATCTCTATGTGCACAAAAAAAACGACGCAAGTTCCATCATCATCATTCAGGTAAAATTATGCCTGCATGTCCTACAACCTATATTTTTAGTTTACAAATATATCATATACCTGTAAAATTAATTTTTTGTTAATTCTTAATTAATTTTTCTTGATAAATTCTTCATTCCTTGACAAAAATCTCTAACAGTGTTGCCAGGGTTAATTAAAATGTATGTTATATCTTTTTTTAGCTCAAAATATCACCAAAACCTCAACAAATCTCAAGCTTGTTTCATCGAAGGGCGACGCATAATTAATATTGCTTACTTTTATTCAGAACTAAAGAAAATTGCCAAGCACGGAGAATTATAGACTGTGGTTTAGGATCTGTGGATATTGTTGGAGAATGACAAGTGGGACTTTATTCCCTATTTATTTTTAAATGCCGTATGTGTATGGAAACATTTTGCACATCCTACAGAAATCAATATCAGCTGTGCAGTTGTAGGAACAATAGAAATAGACTGTGGTCATTCTCAACTGCAAGAAATTTCTGCAGCTTTAGATATGCCTATAATCTCGCATGTTATTTATTGGATCGAAGAATTAAAATTTACAGATTTTAAAATAACTCGTGTTTTATTTGAAACCTCATTACGACGAAGTACATTCAATCCGACGTCATTGACACAGTATAAATAGGGTACTATCTCTTTATGGAAAACGGCCGAAACTACGCGCTTTGTAATCTCAAGGCATCTATATAAAGCACGGTTAGCGCAGCGGTTAAGCTATTGACTGCTGCGCTGCGTGTCACGGGTTCGATTCCCGCGCGGAACAAATATTCAGAACATGTCCTACAAGTAGTTGTTCCGGGTCTGGCTGTTTGTGTCTGTGAATTTATATGTTTAAAAATGCACCCACGATAAAAGTAATTTCTAGTGTGGTTCAACGTTTTTAAGCTATTGCATAGCTTCTATCGCGGGCCTTGAGCGCGGGGACCGAATCCAGAAATTCCGTAACGAAAAAACCTCACGCTCCCCACTCCGACGGGCACGGAGGTGTGGCTTGAAGGCCGTACATCGTCTAACGTCGTTTCAGTTCGGCAGTCTTCGGCACGGTATGTTTGTGTGCGTGCGACTACATCTTTTGAAAACAATTTATAGATTTTCAAAAAGAGCATGCATATTGCAGGGCGCGAACTCAGTTCTACACACTTGCCATGTTACTGATAGTCGCGATGTGCTAAACTTGCGATTAATTTTCTCTCTGAAATAGGTCTTCTATAGAGATATGTCATAGACGTCATCGACGTTGTCATGGCTACCTTAAAACACTTTTCATATAATTAATTATTAAGTACTTTTATTCAAATTAATTTAGTGTTTTTATAAAATAGCTTTTTTTTCAACGGAAAAGCTAAGATGAATGTCACGCTAATTTTTCATTGGACTTTTAAATTATTTATAGTGTTGTTTACTAAATAAAAGCGCGTGATTTTATAGAGTAAAAAGTGCTCACGCGGCCGTTTTTTCAACTGTTATTGGCGATATCCGCCATTATTGTGAAATATTTTTTTAAAGAATTTCTATAATTTGTTACACGTGTTATTGGCAAACTTGTGGTATCTATCCACAGGGACCAGATCAAGAGTTGAAGTTGAAGTTTTTATAAAATAAAATATTACAGAAAGATGTCGGTGAACAATGTTAATACGAGTACATTTAAGTGTACAAGTTGTAATATTGTTATCTCCGAAACGAAACAACGAAAGTTTAATAAAAATATGCTCGTCGGCTTTTTCTGAGGAAGACATTGATGAGGCAAAAAAGTTATTGTTTGTTTCTACGAAGACAAGACAAAAACATGTATCGAGGCGTAAGAACAAAAAGCAGAAAGACCTAAAATATACGATTACGGTGTTTAAAATCACGGATCCCGAACAATCCCAGTTTTTGTGGCATATGACCTTCACAAATTGCCACCAGTTTGCTTTGACTACGTAGAACATACGTAAAGAAGTTGATGAAGGATTTATTAATTCTACGGTCAGATGTTAACGCAATCAGAAGTGATTATGTTACTAAAGATCAGCTCGAAAATATTAAATTGATAACAAATAATTCGACACCGACGCCGTTCATCATCAACAACCTTTTTATCGTCCCACTGCTGGGCACAGATCTCCTCTCATACAGAGAAGGATTGAGCGTAATCACCACGCTTGCTCAATGCGGGTTGGCGATTTCTGACTTATAAAGCCCAGGTTTCCTCAAGATGTTTTCCTTCGCCTTCAGTCATTGGTGTCCAAGATATACTTAGAAAGTACATATAACTTTAGAAAAGTTACACTGGTACTTGCCTAACGGTCAGTACTGAAGCCTTACCGGTACTGGCAGGTGTACTTCCAGTCGACCTTGAGGTACAGCGACGTGCTTCAATGTACTACTCCGCGAGGGGGGAGGCCATGGACACTAATTTTGTTACACAACGCGACTTTAATAAAATCTCTAGATTATTTAAACCTCAGACTGAAGTCTGGGAGGACCTCTTATCCGAATGGCAAAGTAGGTGGGATAATTCCATCAAGGGCCGGCACCTCCATCTATTCTTTCCATCCGTTGGCGATCGGCTGGCTAGGACATGGCTGGAGGTTGACCACTGCGTTGCCCAATTTCTCACAGGTCATGGCAACTTTAAAAGTAAACTGTATTCTTTTAAACTTGTTCCTTCCCCTTTGTGTCAGTGTTCTACATCGAACTGTGAATTTGAACAGTCCGCACATCACATCTTGTGGGAGTGTGTTCTTTGGCAGAATGAACGCAATATTATGTTGGATAGTGTACAAGTTACATCCGGAGTCGTTTATTATACGGACCTTGTAGAAACTAGAACCAATTTCCGTGCGTTCAGGCGCTTTTGCCATACCTATTATTGGAATCAATTGTAACAGCTAATACCTACTTAGGACCCATTAACTTAATCAAATTTTATTCCGTGGTGTTTGGCAATCTGGGCTTCTCCCAGTTGCAATAATGTCCCTTTGTGCCGATTGGCCTAGTTCTGTTCTGTCTCCTGCTTGTTATGGAGGGAAGTGGAAAAAATATCTTTTTTCTTACTCCTCCGCTATTCTTTTCTGATTAATTTGTTGCGGGACCCAAGACAGTTGAATCGTTTCTCCGGGACTCGTCGAGCTTCATTGCTCGGCGTTTTTCTGGCGGTCGCCACTGTTGATTCTGGCTTTCAGGAGTTGCAGTGGTTGGGAAAAGTGTGGCGGGTTTTGTTTTGGTACTTGCCTTACCTGGAATCGAACCCGCGCACTCATACTTGAGAGGCTGGTGTTTTAACCACTAGGCCACCACGACAAAACAGTGGGGTATATTGAAAAAGAACCTCGGAGTCTTTGAGTATATTTCGTGGTGCTCCCTATGCGCCGTTTCCGAGTCAACGAAATACCAGTTGGTGGAGTCATAAGGATACTATAGCTGTCTTGCCTGCCCCTCAGTGCCCGGCCGGTCTTGCGATTGCACCGAAACAGCACACAATGACAGAGATTATAAGTAATAGCATAGACAGACCTTACGGAGGAATAGGGATGTATCCAAGGTATGAAAATCAAAAAAATAATTAGTCCGTCTTATAGATAATAAAAAAAATTAGGACCCGTATTTTTTATTTTGTCGAAATTATCAAAAACTACTGAGATACAGAGTATTAAAGTTACGGAGTGGGGGCTAATTACGACACGCCGTCGTAGATTGTGTACAACGGCGTGACGTCATGCGACATTTCAAATCAATATATCTTCCGAAGTATTTGCATGAAAGAAAAAATAAAAAATACGTGTTCAATAGTTTTTATAAATCTATCTGGTGGACATTAAATTATTTTTTAGGATACAAGCCAATTGCCCTATTGTAGAGGAAGTCCGCTTTCTCAAAGGTATCAGTGTTGTTGTGTAATAGTGATCGTTTAGTTCTCACACGGATCGTTCTATGTTAGTTTTCTCATTTTACATGCTTACTGACTCGAGTGATAATATAATAGATTTCATGGATTTTTTCTTTATTTCTTTATTTTTTGGCTTCGCACGGTTTGTGCATTTAGCCAATGCCACGTAATTATGAATTATTCATGTCGAAAAAGACGGCCGCGTGACCCGTCTTACGAGTGAGGTTTGGGACAAAGTCATGATGTGGCCACTATGCAGCGATATTTCACTGTTCTTTATGAACTATTTACTAAATGCACTTTTTACTACATAAATCACGCACTTTTATTTAGTAAACAACACTATAAATAATTTTAAAAGTCCAATGAAAAACGAGCGTGACACTCAGCTTGACTTTCCCGCCAAAACTCAGGGTGCTGATCACGAAAATGATTTAATTTTTTAAATCCAAGATGGCCGACATCATATTTCATGACATTCCGACATGGGTGTGATAACGAACATGACGTCATTTTTAAGCTATTGCTTAGCTTCTTTCTATCTCTTTATCAAAGTCGAACAGAAAACATTGAATATAATTTAGTCGCTTAATCGTCACCATTTTTCGCACTCTTTTGATGACGTTGCTGGTAAAAAATAAATAAATTACAAAACAGAAAGAAAACTTGAATTGATATCAAAGAAAAAAAAAACAAAGGAAAAATTACTGTATAAATAAAATAAATAAATAATTATAATTGCAAGTTATAGTTGATAAAAAAAAGGCTATGCAATAGCTTTACCGCGGCAGTCTCCGAGTGCCACACGCCTTTTTTTTTTTTTTAATAAAAATATCACAAAGTGCCTAGTGCACGTTTGTTTTACGTTAACGCGATGAACTCGTTTATGTTATTCGCATTAGTAATTAATTCAAAGACACTGCAAAGACATGATACTCATATACTGAAAAGTAGTGAAAAAAAAAAAATCAAATATGTTGAATCGATAGATATTACCATCTACCATTAATTTTTATGTTAATGTTATGATATATTATAATGTGTGGGTACTTGTTTTACAAATGTCTGTCAGTCTGCGATCGGCCATTACACTGTGTAACGAGCACTCCTTGATTTTATTTAAACATTGATCAAGAATACTAAAAATATATTATAGTACGATATTACCATTTATCAATGCAAAATATACATTTATCGTCTTGCATCCATACCCCCGTCTGAAATCGTAGGCACAAATCGCGACCTACACGCGGCTTGTCTGCATCTCTGGATATTCTTTGATTGTCGTTTTAGTTTAGCGCGCCACCGCGCGCATTTTACGAATTCGGGAGTACGGCGTTTAGCTCCGCCCACATGCACAAGGTCATTGAGGCTACTATAACCGTTAAGCGTTCGTGTTATCCGTATATTATTTAAAAAAAAAAAGAATATGGAACTAAAAAGTTGAAAATAAATATAGTTTAAAAAACATGCTTTTAAAGAATATCAAACTAAAAAGTAAAAAATAATTTTGAAAATTTAATTTATGACAGTAGTATATAAACAATACCAGTATAAATGAGAAAAAAGCGTGAGGCGCTTAATATACAAAAATTATGGCACAAAGCGACTCACGCTTTTTCCTCATTTATACTAGTATTGTAAGAAGGAAAACTTGTGTGAATAATGACTTGTATTCCTTCATAAGACATTAAACTGTAGCTGATTAGTCTCATGTGGGATGGATGTAGTTAGTAACTTGTATAAATGTGATTCCAAAGCACCAATAAGCTATCGCCACCGACATAGATGTGAGTTTTGTGATAAACACTTTGAACATGAATGTACATAACGTAGATGCTTCAACGTTTTGGGAAGTCAGATTTAAAGCAATCAACCGATAGCAGATGTAGTCAGTTTAATAATATGTAAAGCGGAAGGAGGAAAATTAGGGAACCGTCACGTGCTGCGTCTGGAGCAATTAGGCTTATTTGTCGGCTGTATACAAATTAAATGTATTTTAAAAATTATCATGTTCTGTAAACTATATAAATATATTATAATAATTACTTTATTGAGCATAAACATACATAGATAAAGTTTGCAGCTATATGCATTAAAAAAGAACTAACAATAGATACAAGAAGAGAGAATAGAATAAGGTAATTTTCTATGTAACAAAACAATAAATTCTGCCTCCTAAATTAGGGAATACCTATACCTTAGGAGACAGAACTCTTCGAACACAATTCGAAAGCGCGCTCAATTATGACAATTTGTTTGAAGTGAAAACTTCTTTAGCGTCTTGCACACTTTTGTTGGATGAGAAAAAAGCATTCGCGTGAGCGTGACCGACCCAACATCGTGGCTAGATATACATAATGTATACTCTGTATACAATGGTATAGAATGTGTCACCGCTATAACATTTTTGTTAAAAGAACAAAAATGATAAAAAATGATGTTGATAAAAATATCATCATCATCATTTCGGCCGAAAGACGTCTACTGCTGGACATAGATTTTCCCCAAGGATCTCTACGACGACTGGTCCTGCATTTCCCGCTTTCAGCGGTTTTCGCTCGACCTTCACCAGGTCGTCAGTCCATCTTGTCGAGGGTCTTCCCCTACTGCGTCTTCCGGTGCGTGGTCGCCACCAGAGAACACGTCGGCCCCATCGGGCATCGGTCTTTCGGGTAATGTGCCCAGCCCACTTAAGCAAAGCCCTTTTTTTATTTGTTAACATAATAATTATTTCAGTTTTCGTTTCTTTCGATCAGTCCCACTATTTTACCTTTTTTCATCTGAAAGCATTTATTAAAAAAAAAAAAACAAAAACATTTACAGCCACTCCTGAATAGTTTATAATGATTCAATAAGTTAGAAAGTTGAAGTTAGTTGTCAGTTCCATATAGTAGTAACTTCCTATGGAGAACAACGAAACGGACACTCCAGGGGCACTCTTTTAATTTAAACGCATAGTATATAATATCTTCACTGTTTCGCATAATTAAACTGTTCGAATTTCGAAGAGATGAACATCCCTCAAATTTCATAATAAAAAAAGGACTAGGCAACAGGTCTAATATAATAATCTATTGTTCTCAAGATAAAGAATCTAAAAAATGTTTCCGAAATCTGATATCTTATATGAATAAAAACTGTTTGAGATACGGAATCCGTGAGCTTATGTAAAATATTTGTGATATTATACATAAGCTCTGAGATTCTGATACACAATGATAAATAATGAAGTGTATTTATTCGACGTATAGATAGCTGCCGATCTGTAAAAATTTCACCGTGAAAGTTAGGTATAGCAAAAGATGACATTGACACTTTTGACGGCTGTCAATAGTGTCAATCCAACTGATTCCAAGTTTCAACTGATTCTGATAGTGAAACGTTTCAATCCCTAGTATTGGTTTGAATGACAGCAATACACCACACACACTTCATCTAAGTTTTCACGGTGACATGGTTACAGAATAGCACTGAGTCACACTGCAAAAAGGTGCTACCATCCTTCGCTTGACTGATAACATGAGGCTGATCATGTTATCAGTCAAGCATACGGTGGTAATAGTGCTATCTGTCCCTGGAATAAATTGTCCGTCATGTACACAAGATGTTACGTGATTATACAGATAAAAGATTGCAAAACAACAAATGCAATAAAGTATGTCGCTGATCACCAGTCGACTCGAAGAAAGGAGTTCAGAGGGGTGCGGAAAGCATATATGTATACTTATGTAAATATGTACCAATGCAAGCATAATTATGTCAACACATATTCCGACTACTTGTAATAACATAACACACTCCTAATACTACTACTGTATTTCTCGAATGGTTAGGTAGATATATATATATATATACGGTATGTCACCCACACTCACTTTTCTCCGTGTAAGACGACGCGAGTCTATTGCAATTAACCAAGCACTAATCCAAATTCCTAAGCTTCTCAGCTACCGAGAAATATAAGATGGAGCAACCCGGATAACGAGCCGGGCATGCTCAGAAGTAGCGCTTGTCCCTAGTAATTAGTCTCCAAATAATTTGCTAAAATACATAGATAATACAATGCCAATTCTATTGCAGATGGCACTTTGTTGTAATTAGACAAGAGATGTACTCGTATTGTCTATCCTCTTGACACACACGGAATGCATTAGGTCCCGGAGAGTAGCCATTGTCAGTGCGACGGGTTAAGTGCATTATATAACATCACCCCTATATTTCACGATGGGTTAGGCAGAGATGTGTCTATAGTTCACACACATTTCGCCAGTTATAATTGAGTCCCATGTAATAGGGGGCGGCTCCATTGACATCAATATAAATTGACAATATTATTAAGGTAGTGTGCTCTATAAACTGTTCTGGTATGTGTCGGTGTGTGTCCTAATGCGGGGTACCCCCCGCATTAGGTATACTTACACAAAATACCCGGTTGATTTTAGGAAAGATCCTCTGAGTTGATGTTGGCGTTTCCTCTGCGATTTTTTTTATACACGCTGAAATTTTAATGGTTGTTTTCCCGCGGCAGAACGATTTGCTTTAAGGAGTACTTTCGATGAATAGAGTAAAAGACATAATTAAAAATATTTGTGTTATAAAATAATAAAAAATATATAAAAAAAATCATCAACTCGAAAAAGTTAGTTACGTTACCTACATGTTGTAGGTACTACTCGGAATGGGCATGAAACAGCCTCAATGGAAAGCAATGCATTTAATGTTTAAACCATAATAAGCTCCCGCGCGCAGTGATAAAACAGCTTGTAGGCAACAATCCGAAAATTCAACGCCATTCCGACAAAAGAAAAAAATGTTCAAACCAAAAAAATCTGTCATGTGCGTTAATAAGGTATAAAATAACTTAAATGTACAAATACAAAAAATTAACGCTCAAACTAGCATTCAAAAAAAACTACCGTTCAAAGGCGTTGCCGCTTTATAAATGTTCAAAGTAAAATAAGCTCTCGACTCTAGTGATACGACATAAAGTAGTCTGCGCGCAAAAATTACAAACAATTTTCTTAGATAATAATTTTATTTTCGTGTTCAGTAAATTGCAGCTAAAAAGTATTTATGAAAATCGTAAGCCCGTAAAAGTATGAATGGATAATAGTTGAAGCACGCGGGTCAATGGCCCCGCGCCATTCAGCTGTAGATTATCAGAAGTTTACTATTGGTTTGTGCTCACTTTCGAGTTTTTTTTATCACTATGTTAAATCTGCCATTTTATGTTTCTAATATTTTATTTATTGATGAACCGATTGTATTACTAAGACAAAACCGTTTCGCTGCGGGAAAACAACCATTAAAATTCCACGCTGTATATTTATAAACTAGTGCTTGACTGCAATCCCACCTGATGGTAAGCAGTGATGCAATCCTTGGTGGTAAAGCGCACTAGTTAATAAGCCTATTCACTTAAAAAACTTAGGAATAGGAAGGGTGACGGCAGTTGAGCGAGGTGATGCCATGTTAAATCCAAGACCAACACGACCAACGATGCTGCGCCAGAGGGAAATTGATATGGAGACTCTCCACGACCAAACTCCCGACACTAAAACATTTGGCGCATCGTACCCGGCACACATCGCAACATAACTGCTCAGACCCGTCCTCCGTACGGCTTAATCAGACACGGAACACGGTGAATCGCTTGGCGGCAAGACCTTGTTTGGTGGGTGGTAACTTCTGCCGGCAGCCGATGAAAAGCCGATTATATTATTATTATATTTGTGTCGATTTAATGACTCAAACTAGAGATATAAAGGGTGTCACTCAATTCGTACCCAAATATTAAAATACAACCAAATATTAAATAAATAAAGACACCATTACGATCCGGACGAAGCGTTTCGCTTCATCTTTTATACCGCTTACATCGAGGGACTGGAACAATTTGCCGGCGGCTCCGTCTCACTACAATTTGAGTGTCTTCAAGGCTAGAGTGAATAGGCTCTTAATAAACTAGCGCGCTTTACCATCAACGATCGCATCACTGCTTACCATCATGCGGGATTGCAGCAGTGGCGCTACAGTACTGCGGCAGCCCCATCAGCACCCTGAACGCATTATTGTATTGCACACGCAGAGCGTTGTATGTCCTCTGCGTGTATTTGGTATACAAACTGCATGATCTGACAGAGAGTTCTTAAGAGTGTGACCTCCACTTGCTCAGTACACCCTGCGAATCTGCGAGCCAACATGTTACAGCGAACAGACAACACCCCGCTTTCCCTCTCCACATCCATATCAACTTTAAGGTCCTCGGTGACCCAGACAGACAGACAGAGGTGACAGATTTGATTTGAGTGTCTTCAAGGCTAGAGTGAATAGGCTCTTAGTAAACTAGTGCGCTTTACCATCAACGATTGCGTCATTGCTTACCATCAGGCGGGATTGCGGTCAAGGGCTAGTTTATAATTTTAGATGACATTTGACGCATGGTGACCTAAAGCGCATGGTAAGCTAAAGATATTTTTATTCTGCCATTCCCTGGGATTACGACTTATGTGGGTTAAGCTGCGGCGGGCAGTTAAGACATTGTTAATTTTTACAGTGTTTTTATCGTAAAAAGCGTGCATACCACCTATATTTGTTGTTGTTGAGTTAACCTATATCGCGCGTACTCCATGTTTGATTGTTACCTAAGCTACTTATGTTTCCATGTTGTTATCTTGATTAAGTATTATGCATTACAGTTGTTATGTTAGATTGTACTCGTGTTATGTTAGTGAGAAAGATTACTCAAAACTTGAAACTGGTTCAATCGAGAGCAGAATTCACTTATCAAAGCTTGTTCCAGTAAAATGCATTGCATCGTATCAATCAAGTAAAAGTGGAGTGGCCTTATTTGCTTTTTATTCGACTTTAAAAAAAGGAGGAGAAGCTTAAATTGATAAATTAACATTGAATTCCTTTATTTTTATTTATAAGCTGATTTGAAAAAAAAAATGTGAATTTTCTCCAGATAGACACTTAAGTGCTCATTAGAATTAAATTGATACTACTCGTAATATTATAAATGCGAAAGTACCTCTGTCTGTCTGTCTGTCCGGCTTTCACGCCAAAACTACTGAACCGATTGTAATGAAATTTGGTACATAGATAGGACTAATAGGAGCAGAGCAGTAACAAAAAATGTTGCGAAAACGGGGGCAAATGCGGACGTACACATTGCTCCCATTATTTTAACAGGCGCTTATTTTATACACGCGGACGGAATCGCGGGCAACAGCTAGTCTGTAATAAAATTAACAATTGTGTCAAGCGTACACAACTACTGCCAAGGGATCCACTTCCTATAATATGAGAATCACGATATTCAGACATTACTCTAAACAATACCTAACGCAATATTTGCTAAATGTAATTTCACGATTTTTTTCATGTAATGTTAGTGACGACAATAGATATATGGTGGTAAATAATATTATTAAAGCTTGAATTAGCATTATTTAGATAAAGCGTATCACGTTACCCGGATACATTTAGAAAATGATGTCCAGTTCTTGCAAATTTTTTATGTACTTTCTTATGACGTATAGGCGAAACTTATTGACGCATTTTACACAAAATTAGTACGATAGTAGGTGTTAATTTATGTAAAAAGCGACAATAAGAATGTTATTTTTTTTTCTATTTTCCATTTAAAATGTTTATCTATTTATTTACACTTTCGCACAAAGAAATAGGCAGACTTAATGCCTTAGGCATTCTCTGCCAGTCAACCGCGGTTAGTGAAGAGATTAGATGACAGGTGCTTTAGTTGAAAACAATAAGTTAAAAAAATCTCTTAAAACTATTTAAACAAATAAAAAATAAGTTAAAAAATTGTAATACCTATATACAAAACTAAAACTTGGGAGAGGTGTTGAGATGACTCTACCCTAATTGTTTAAAAAATAACTCTACAATTTCATCTTAAATGCAAACCTATTGGTAACCATCCTGATATCAAGAAGAAGCGCATTCCATAGAAAAATGGAGTAAATATGAAATGAAGAATGAACAAAGTCAGACGTATGTGAAGGACAGAGTAAGAGAAGATTGTTAGAAGAAGCAGATTCTTAGTGTGTGAAGAACATAAATATTGGAAGTTAATCATACGTTAGGAAGGAGTGTGATTAGTAGCAGTGTAAAGAGGGTGATTTAAGCAGGGAGAAAACCGTGGTCAAGATCCGCAAACCTCTTCTCTGGCAAATGGGCGAATAAGGATCTTTCCTGGGTAAACAAAAATTGATTCTATTTAGTCCGTTATTCAGATTATAGAAAAATATTGGATACGTATATGTTGTTTTATCAAAACAATAAAAATAAAAAATATAAAGGGCATCAAAGCTGACCTTTGATGTCTTTTTTATTTTAGAGTGGTGGCTGATGACGTCACTTCTCGCTAAAAAGTGTAGCGTGCAGTGACGTCACACGAGTTCGACGCACTGTGTCGTCTTCATTTTTTGTTTATTTATTTGAACTTTATGCACAAACATTGCTCAATGGCGGACTTAATGCCTTAGGCATTTTCTACCAGTCTACCTTGAGGTGACGCAGAGACAAAACATGGTAGGTGCAAATAAATTAAAGTTAAAAGAGAAAAAAAATATTAAAATATTATAATAAATACGTAAATACATACATACAAAATATAAACAGAAGAGAGAGATAAAAATTATAGATTCACTATCTATAATTTTTATCTCTCTCTTCTGTTTATATTAAAAGAATAATATATATGTGGGATGAAAAAAGAAAAAAATACGTATCTAGTATTTTTTGGAAATCTGACTGACGGACTTATTAGTTTTTTGTAGTCAACTAACCTATTGGGCGAATTTGAGTACAGAGTTGTAGCTCGACACATGGTCATATTTCCTGAGACTGAATATGAACCAAGCTATGAACAAAGCTTATTGCTCAGTAATGGTATCCCCATTGTTGAGCAGTCTGTCAAGCTTATCCAACAAAGCCGCATTCAGGTCAAAGTAGTACATATCATCATAAAGGATTATAGGGAAAATCTAAGTCTGTATAAGTATGGTATTCATTTTAGCGGGTAAAAGTTCCTCAGGCGATATATAGGGAACGTAGCGTAGGTACCGTTGACCCTTTGACTAACGTAAGAAACCTGACGTTGCCACCTAATCGTGGAGTCAATATGCAAGCCATTTGACAGAAGGGGTATCTAATGGATATGACGGTACTATTTTATATAAGCCGAGGGACAGAATTAAGTGTTGAGCGGTGTTGAGCGGTGTCTGAGCTACGTATCATGCGTAAACCGTCATGTTTTTATTAGTTTAGGCCGTAATTATACGGAGTATAAGTTTAGAGTATAAGTATATAGTATAAGTTTATAATGTGTGTGTGTGTATAAAGCTGAAGAGTTTGTTTGTTTATTTGAACGTGCTAATCTCAGGAACTACTGGCCCGATTTAAAAAAATCTTTATAAATTGTATAGCCTATTAATCCAGGAAGGCTTTAGGCTATATAACATCACGCTGCGACCAATAGGAACGGGGCATATAAAAAACAATTGGATACCTACGTGAGTGAAACCACGTGGTGCAGCTAGTTTATAATAATATATAAAGCTGAAGAGTTTGATTGTTTGTTTGAATGCGGTAATCTCAGGAACTAGTGGTTCGATTTGAAAATTTCTTTTTGCGTTGGATAGCCCATTAATCCAGGAAGGCTTTAGGCTATATAACATCACGCTGCGATCAATAGGAACGGAGCATATAAAAAAACATATCGAAACCTACGCGGGTGAAACCTCACGGCGCAGCTAGTAGTATATAAACTTGAAGAGTTTATTTGTTTGTTTATTTATACGCGCTGATCTCAGGAACTACTGGTACGATTAAAAAAATCTGTTATCCTTGGGTAGCCATTAATCTAGGAAGGCTTTACGCTATATAACATCACGCTGTGACTGATAGGAGCGGAGAACATAAACAAATTAAAATGCATGCTGTATATTATGATTTAGAAGTGTAATAATGTATCCATAGAAATCGACTCTTTTGGGGTTAAAATAAAATGTTCAAATAATTAACTTGACGCGAACGAAGACGCGAGCGACCGCTAGTAAAAATATAAAAATGAAGGAGCTCATAGGACATAAAAATATCATACACATCGACTGTCAATACGGAAAGCAGTCGGGAAGCAAAAACGCAAGTCGGGTAACTGAGTCAGAGACGATAAAAAGAGACAATATATAGTACCGAGATTGATGCCTATATCAGATAACTGTAAATTCCCATTAAATAAACGCTATTTTGATTTTTTTTATTATCAAAGCATGATTAGAATAATTGGGTTCTGTCCTTATTCAGCACTTCTCCTTATGTCCACGTATTTTTTCTTTCATTCAAATACTTAAGAAGATATATATGTCGCATGACGCCATGCCGTGGTACAAAATATACCACGGCGTGACGTAATTAGTCTCCACTCGGTAACTTTAATACGTTATATCGCAGTAGTTTTTGGTAATTTCGACAAAATAAAAAATACGGGTCTTAATTTTTTTTTGTCTATAAGACGGGCTAATTTTTTTTGATGTTCATACCTTGGACACATCCCTATTCAATACGAATTATATAAGTATATATACATACCTTTATTCAAAATATTTGTGCAATCCACCCAGCGCCGGCCGAGAATGCAATTATCCTATTAACACCACCGAAGCTAAGTTACCCTATACAATTAGCTGCAAGAAAATTACTTGAACTAATTCATAACTGCTTGTTATTTATACACTTTAGTACTTCTTTACTTATTTTAATGTCGAGAACACATCTACAGTTGGACACTTGTCTCGGCCACAGATGATCGAATGATTGTTTTATACAATAAAAGGTGCTTCTTAAAAAATATATCTCATAGATAATCTGATATTTTTTAAACTAGCTGGACAGATTGAAGTGCCACCACATTCGATTTGCATCACGTGAGTTGCCGTATCAAAACGGGTTTTTTTTTAATGACAGTATTGGGACAGATTTATGAATCTGAGTATGATAAATTCCATACTGAAGGACTTTTTTTTTGGTACAAAACCCGCCACACTTTTTTCTCACCCACTGCAACTCCTGAAAGCCAGAATCAACAGTGGAGACCGCCAGAAAAACGCCGAGCAATGAAGCTCGACGAGTCCCGGAGAAATGATTCAACTGTCTTGGGTCCCGCAACGAAATTAATCAGAAAAGAATAGCGGAGAAGTAAGAAAAAAAAAAAACAAAAGAGGACAGGAGGAAGGAGATACTGAAGGAATAGCAACTTAACTGTGTAACACACATTAAAAAAAAAAAAAAAAATTGGTTGTCTGTAGAACTCCGTCTACTGCCGATATTTGAACGTGACAACGTCTATTCGCTCTAGGGGTGGGGGTAAAGTAGGCGTGGACTCCGTGTGGCGTCAGATTCGGCCGTTACGGTGTTTTCGAGAATGACTCCACGCCGTACCAATTTAATAGACGTTGTCACGTCAAAAAACGAGGGCTATTCAAACTCTTAACCATGAACTATGAATTCTTAAACCATTACTTCATAGGTTGATCAACTAGTTCGTTCAGCAACATAATTAACGTGTCTGAACTGTCCAAATGAAAGTAATAGTGACCGATTGCACTTTCATGTGTGTTATCCAATAACCTACAGGAAGAACTGCGCATAATAAGAATCTGCGCTCTTCCAATAATTGTCTTTTACGATGTCCTTCTCACCGCCCTGGTTTTCTTAAGTCTTCATTTCTGGTTCAGGCGGTTTTCCTTTGGAATGATCTTCCTCAGACTATCAGGACGTTGACAAGTCGGTACACATTAAAAGTGAAAGCTCGGGAATACCTACGCAAGAAATTGGCAGATTCATCACATATATAATTTTTTTTCTTTTCTCTATCTATGATTTTTTTTTTTAACTCTCTCTTCTGTTTATATTTTGTATGTATGTATTTATGTATTTATTATAATTTTTTTTTCTCTCTTTTAACTTTAATTTGTTTGCACCTACCATGTTTTGTCTCTGTATCACCTCAAGGTAGACTGGTAGAAAATGCCTAAGGCATTAAGTCCGCCATTCTGCAATGTTTGTGCATAAAGTTTAAATAAATAAATAAAAATAAGAACTTCTAAGTGTGTAACATTATATGGTTTAAAACAAACTACAATTTACTTATTATGCGAATTAATAAAAGTGAATACTTGATACGAATTTATGAAGAACGGTAGGTAGTCGTATGTATGAAGGTAACAAGGAAAAGTTAGCTAACACTGTTAACTGAGGTAGCAGGTAATATTTTAAGGTTACTTATGACATTTAAATTTGTATCAAACCTGTGTGCTTATGTTTAAATGGATAATTAACTAATTTATATTTCCATGTAAATAAAGTAAAAAGTAGTTAGACCATCCATTATGTCCTACTTTGTTTTCTATATTTATGTCTGTAGTATTGTTAGGTGTGTATTAGGTATAAATAGCATTTTGTTCAAACCACTTAAAACACCCCATAGTTGACCGGTTTCGAATATCATCTTAATATTAAAATGTTTCTAGGTAAACATAATTATCCTAAACTAGCTATCGCATTCCTATTTTCCAATCTATACGCGTTAATAAGTATGCGATAACCTGGTTTTATTTTCAGACAGTCGGAAAATGTACCTATCCGCTATAAGTTAAAGCACATGAAAAATAAAACTCACTATTTGTAAAATTAAGCAGGGTTTTCTAATAAATTTGCGTTCTTATGGAATGACTGCCCCATTCGAGTTTTATGAGCCGCATGGCAGATAAGCGCTTGAATTTCCCATAGTTAGGTACGGATGACGGCAGATCAAGCTACCCCTAATTGTCAAATATTTCCAGTCAACCTTGAGCCTTAGCGCTTTAGAGATAAAGTTGAAAATCGAATAAAGAAATCTGACAGATTGTAGTAGCTTGATCTGCTGCAGTCTGTACAAGCCTTTTTTGTCTATATTTTACTTGATTTTCTTATTTCCTCTTATTATATATAGGGGTTTTGGAGAAATAATACGACTTCCTTGAATGCAGTATATGGTCGACTGGCGAACCGTTTATTAAGAGGACAGCGATCGATACACACATAATGTTGAGGGTACAATGTTGAAACATTTTGTAACACTACCTACTTACAACATACATTACACCCTACCACTTATTCTAAACTGCTCTTATACAACTAATTTACAATTAAGTATATTATTCATGGCTGGTACCTTGTGACCGGTTTCCTTACACGTTTACTTCGGGTCTCGGATGCTGTTGCTGGTGGTGGTGGTGGTGTCAGTGAACTTACTCCACTATCAGGTTCGCCAACGTCAGTTGGGAGTGGACAAGTTAACATAGACCGTGGAGACTTTCTCCAAATTTGATCTATATGTCTTTTTAAAGGTGGACCATTTTCCCTACTAACTAAGTAATAACGAGATCCTAAGTTCCCGTCAATTTTACCTCTAATCCACTTATCCTCCCTTCCAAAACATCGAGCCCACACGTCATCCCCTATCTCTAAGGTACGCATTATACCACCCGCACTTTTGACCTGTTTCTGTTGAGCCTCTTCCACTCTTTGTTTAACGCCTTGAACCTTATTGCCCATATTCAACAGATCTAGGCGAGACCTTAACGTTCTATGCTGCAGTAACCTCGCCGGTGACTCTCCCGTCGTGCTATGCACGGTATTCCTATACATAAATAGGTACGACTTCAATGCCGTATCAACCTCTATACCGTCCCTAAAAGCCTTTTTTAACGCATTTTTACAAATTTTAACGGCATTCTCTGCAGCTCCATTCGATGCAGGGTGATAAACAGGCGTAAAAATATGTTTAATACCGTTAACACGCATAAATTCTGCTATTTCAACACCTGTAAAAGGAGGTCCGTTGTCCGATACTATCTCTTTTGGTAACCCAAACCGAGCTAAAACATCCCTTAATACCTTAAGAACTTCCTTTCCGGTCGTTCTTTTCATTTCAAAAGCTTCGATCCATTTAGACGACGAATCCACTATGACAAAAAACGTCTTACCCTGAAAAGGGCCTAGGAAATCAACGTGTAACCTACTCCACGGCTCTGAGATATAGGGCCAGGGTTGAGGGGGTGCTTTCGGTGGAGCTGGAGCTTCCAACCGACATGTATTGCATTCCTGGCAAACGCGTTCAATGTCTGCATCGATACCAGGCCACCAAACGTAACTACGAGCCATTGATTTCATTTTAACAATGCCCATGTGACTGATATGCAACTCTTTTAATATAATACTTCGCAATTCCGTTGGTATCACAACTCTATAGCCCCACATTACACATCCCGACTCGACATACAACTCATTCCTTCTAACAAAATAAGCTTGTAGCTCCGCATCGGGACATGAAGGAGGCCAACCTGACCTTATATATATCATGACTTTTCTCAAAACACTATCCATATTCCCCAGTTTACTGACATCTTGACTGGTTATCGGTAAAAAATCCTGTACGAAATTTATATATGTGATTTCGTTCTGTTCTTTGTTCCTTGTACCCACTGGCAACCTAGACAACGCATCTGCACCATTTTTATCGGTAGGTACGTATTGAATTCGATACTGATAACCAGAGAGGACTACCGCCCACCTTTGTAGCCTACTTGCTGCCATCGTTGGAATGCCCGTTTTATCCCCAAAAATAGAAACTAGTGGTTTGTGGTCCGTTTTGAGAACAAACTCTCGCCCGTATAAGTACTGATGGAACTTCCTTACTCCAAAAACAATAGCAAGCGCCTCCCTTTGAATCTGCGAGTAGTTTGCTTCCGATGCGTTTAAAACCCGCGACGCGTAAGCGATCGGACGCTCGGTTCCATCGGGCCACACATGAGCTATGACCGCTCCCACCCCCTGCGCACTCGCATCCGTCGTCAGTGTTACCGGCATACGCGGATCATAATGCGCGAGTACCTCACTAGAAGACAACAGATTTTTAATGCTGTTGAAAACTTCCGTACAATCTTTTGTCCAAACAAATTTATTATCCTTCCTTAGTAACTCGTAAAGGGGGGTTAGCCTCATACTAATATTCCTAACAAACTTGGCATAGTACATAACCATACCCAAGAACGATCTAAGTTCGGATACATTGGACGGTATAGGTACCTTTTTTATAGCTTCTACTTTACTTGGGCATGTCTTTACTCCATCTTTACTAATTATGAACCCTAAATAAGATACCTCATCCGCAAAAAACGTACATTTCTCTTTCTTAACCTTTAACCCGTACCGCTGTAATCTATCGAAAACTTTAAATAAAGTATCCATATGTTCTGCCTCGTCCCGGCCTGTCAAAATGACATCATCAAGAAAAACTCCTACCCTAGGCATACCTTCAAAAATTTGTTCAATTTTTCTTTGAAATATCCCTGGACTTGATGACAAACCATATATCAAACGATTGTATTTATATAACCCCCGGTGTGTATTGATTACAGTATATAATTTCGATGGTTCATCCAGACAAAATTGTGCGTATGCTTGAGATAAATCAATCTTTGTAAATTTATGCCCCGAATGTAATTTACTTAATAAATCATCTATTCTAGGTAGGGGAAAACGGTCAACCTCTAAACATTTATTTAAGGTAAGTTTATAGTCACCGCACAATCGTAGCGAGCCGTCTTTCTTAATGACTGGTACGACCGGGGTCGCCCAGTCTGACGTCTCGACAGGTGTGATGATACCGTCCCTCTCCAGCTGATCCAGCGCTTGCTCCACACGCTCCCGCAGCGCGTATGCTAGTGGTCGCGCTCGCAAATATACCGGTCTCGCATCGGGTCGTACACGCAAACTCACTTCACCACCAGTAAAACAGCCGAGACCGTCAGAAAACACCTCAGAGTATCTGTAACGCAATTCATTAATATTAAAAACTTTAGTACTAGTCATATTATTTATACATTGTTGATTGAGTTTATCAATAACTTCTAACTTAATTTTCAATTCGTATAACCATTCTCGACCCAATAACGGCTCTTTACCGTGGTCTATTACAAATAAATCTAACTCTTTGCAAGTATTACCAAACCGTACATAGGGTTTAATTCTGCCCCGTGGATACACCTTTTCGCCAGTATAATAGTTAAGTACTAAATTGCATGTAATTAAAGGCAGGGTACTTAATTTTTTTTTATAAAACTCGTAACTTACACACGAAATTCTACTACCTGTATCTACCTCCATACAAACATTTTTTTCATCTATTGAGACGCCAATATAATAAGGTTTATATTTCACCGAATTATCTAATTGAAGTACATTTAAATTTACCTGTTCTAGGTTATCGAAATAATCATTATCACTGGCTGACTCCTCCCCTTCGTCCCTCACTTGTGTCCACATAAGATCTCTGTCCTTTTTCAGTCTAGGACACATCTTCTTTAAATGACCTTCCAGATTACACACACGGCACGTATATCTTCTAAAACGGCACACACTCTTCTCGTGGTATGCTCCGCAAGCGGCACACGGACTTGCCGCTAGTTGCGTTTGCCTCGACTCGGCCGGCGCCGCTCGTGCACCGCGGCCCCCACGCTGACTCACCGCTGGCGCGCACTTTGTGTCTTGCTGCGGGTTATGTTCCGCTGACCGACGGCCGCGAGCCCCCGACCGCCCGCTGCCTCGCCCGGCCGCGCCAACATAGTGCGTCGCTGCCCCTTGCGCCGCGTCTCTGACGTCACTGCACTGACCGCGGTCCCGAGCCCGAGGTTCTACCATCGCCGCGTCAGACTCCGCCGCCTCCATCGCCACTGCCAACTGGAGCGCCTTACTGAACGTCGGTACCTCTCCCTCGAACAAGCGTTGCCGAATGACGTCATTTTCAATACCGCAAACAAATTGATCCCTGAGATTATTATCCAGAGCTTCCCCAAAATCACAGAACTTCGTCAACTTTTTCAGTTCAGCTACATAAGTTGCGATATTCTCCCCTTTCAACTGTTTCCTTTGTCTGAATTTAAATCTCTCGGCCAGTACATTTGGTTTCGGTTGAAGATGACTTTGCAGTATCGTAACAATCTCATCAAATTTTAATGTAGAAGGCTTCTTCGGCGTACATAATGTGACTAATAATTCGTAACACGCACTTCCCATGACCGTTATCAATGTTGGTACTTTTAAATCCACTTTCACATCATTCACTAAAAAGTACTGCTCCAACCGCTCAATGTACAAAGTCCAATTATCAGTTTCGACGTCAAAAACTTCCAATTTTCCCAAAGACATCTTGTATTAACCGCAGTATAACACGCTATGGTCCAACTCGTCGCCAAATATTATATATAGGGGTTTTGGAGAAATAATACGACTTCCTTGAATGCAGTATATGGTCGACTGGCGAACCGTTTATTAAGAGGACAGCGATCGATACACACATAATGTTGAGGGTACAATGTTGAAACATTTTGTAACACTACCTACTTACAACATACATTACACCTCTGTTTTGTTGAATGTTAGGTTACTACTATGTAATGGTTAATAATATAATGAATGGCGGTTGACATAAGTGATTTCTGCATTTCTTTAGGTGGTGAGATCTGTGGTGATATAATGATATCACCACAGATCTCACCACCAAAATCGTTGATATAGTAATGTATTCTAATCTTACTCACTCATTAGTGAGTGAGATTAGAATACATTACTATATCAACGATTTTTATGTGGATGTATCATACGCACACAAACCTTTTAGTGTTCCCTATTCGTATCGGACCGACCGCCTCATTAATTTTCTTTGTGTACCTACATATCTACACAAAATTGTCCAATACAAGTCATAAAGTGAATACTTGTTTTCATTAACCAAGAGCAGGACAGCTGATACGGAATAATTGTCAATTAAACATTCTTGTCCCAATTAAAGACAACACGTCACACTACATGTTATGACTGATATTACCACTGTGAAATTAAAACAGTACCCAAACCGTCTTCATCATGGTTCAGCATGTTTCTTTATCCGTAACGTACCATAATTCCAAGAAATGACACACAACAAATTAAACAAGGGAATACTGATGAAAGAAATATGGAACTAATCCTGCAGGTAATAGCGTAACATATAACTACGTGCAAGCCTATACGAGAAGCCGTACGGAGGACGGGTCTGAGCAGATGTGTTGCGATGTGTGTTGGGTACGATGCGCCTAATGTTGTTGTGTTGGGAGTTTGGTCGTGGAGGTTCTTCAGATCAATCTCCCTTTGGCGCAGCATCGTTGGTCGTGTTGTTGGGTTTAACATTGCATCACCTCGCTCAACTGCCGTCTTCCTTCCTATTTGCTCAGTTTTTCTGAGTGAATAGGCTCTTAATAAACTAGCACGCTTTACCATCAACGATCGCATTACTGCTTACCATCAGGCGGGATTGCGGTCAAGCGCTAGTTTATAATTATTATTAAAAAAAAGTGGAGGTACTGTGCAATAGTGGATATCATTTGGGTGAAATGATGATAATAATGAATTGTTTAACTCACTATCAGTAGGAAAGGTTTTTATTTTGACAATTCAACAACTTTCATTGCGTCATTAACATTTTTGAGAAGACAATTTTTTGAACATATGAACCATTGGGTTGAGAATATCCTGCAAAATGATTCAGACTGTGATTGATAGTGTATTACACAGATAGAGTGTTGGGAAATGTTCCAAGACTCTCAACTAGCCAGCACCACCTAAGTCTACACATAACTAACAAACTAGAAATATTTGTGTCAAGCGCATTAGATGTACCTGTAGTTAATGACGAGTGCAGATACCTAATATTAATACGTTTGTTCTTGGACATCGTCTTACGTAGCAGTTTTGTATTGTTATTAATTAATTGAATCATTTGATAGTCTCGAGACTGTACAATTTTCCATGTTATTAAATTGAACTACCTTTTTATAAACGAACACGTAATCATTGTAAATAATGGAAAAAGTTTAAATAACAACATAAAATAAATAATCGTAATACCAAACCAACAAGTTTCTAGCAAGTATCGGATAGCTGCTGGGCAGGTTTCACCACTTTCTTTAACTAGTAAGGTATGATTATAAAATGCAGTGCGATTGCTAACTTATATTTACGACACTACCTTTGCACGTAACTTGCAAAAATACTGCACTTTGATAAATTAAAACTTACGTCTCGGAGAAAATTTGCAATGCTGAAGTAGTCTACAATCGATTAGATTCAAACTTAGGTATTAGCAATGAGTTAATTGAAGAATAAAGACAATTAACAACACGACAAACAACTAGTCCTCCATTAACTATTCCCAGCGTGATGCCTATAGCGGTTGTTGCATTGCCACGTCCGATGGCAATAGCTAACCTTGGCACCAAGGATGAGCAGGAGCGGGAGTCATCTGTTTGTGCCCTATCCCACTACTTACCTTCTTGGCATCAGTGCCACAATGGGCACAAAATGTTAGTAGTGATTAACTTTTTCCATAAGTAGGAATGTTTCGAAGACTTTTAAGTGCCTACCAATATTTTCCTTTTCCTGGTCTAATTACGAACTTATTAATATTTGTTAATGAGGATTAATGAATTTCGTACACTGGAATTACCAGTTAATATCATACTTGAAAAAGAATTGTAACTACTTAATATGATTTATTTTTTAGAAGTTATTTAATAGCTGTGTTTGTTTGCTACAAATTTGAATTAGCTACCATTATTTTTTGTAATGTTGTTTCAGATATTACTGCATAATATTTGTAGGTGTCTCATGAGTTACAGGGTAGGAAACTCCCGTCAGATTATTTATAAACTCCATTTTTTTCTAATAGTCATTCTTGTTGTAGTGAAAAATACATTAGTACTGAGACTGAGATTTATTAAAATACATATTAGGTATATCAAGTCATTCCGCCCGAGATAAGGGCTCTAAGCCCCAACATCGGCAGGTAATCTCCGTTTGTCACGATCTTCTTAAATGTGATAAATGGATCACATGGTTTTCTCGTCAAAGTCAATGCATTGCTTTTATTATTTATCTGAGTAACTATTATATTTTTTTGAAATGCAACATCGTGCCTTGTTTATCTAAAGATTTGGGTAGAGATTTATTTACGGTACACGCAGCCAAGTATTATTTTTATTTTTTTTTTATCTGTGATATTTTATAATTAATTGCTTTTAAAAGGATCTTTTTCAAAAATAAAGAATAGTTACTGTTTGTCTTTGAAACGATTTCCACTGCTGAAGTAATGAGAGATCACGTAGTAAGACGTTGAGAAATTTGCAAACCATGCAATTGATCAATCCTAGTCGTTGCTTGTCAGCTACACCACGTTCAATTGTATTATAATTTGTGGTACATCAACAAGCGTGTTGTAGTCTTGTTAACAAGCGTATTACATGGAAGCGCTAATTTGATTGTTTTGTCTACTATTCTCCACCGAGCATAGGTACGTAATCATCACGAGGACTACAGGCAATCGTTTCGTTTAACTAGCACATAAGGTATATGTGTACTCCTTTATGAATTAATTTATAGCAATAAAATGACGCATTAATATTTATTATTATGTGCAAACACGACACAGATTTAATATTACCTGACTTCGCTTCTTTGTATTCTAGAGGTATGTATTAATTAATATAAGACCTTACCGATGTAGCAGATCTAGATGTCCTCCCGACGTCACCGGTCACCTGCAGGTGTAGTTTGACAGCCTCCACGCCGGATCGCTTGGTTCGCTCGCGTGCCTGAGCAGCCGTCTCGTGAACACCAGCACTGTTTGTCTGTCGCTTTCCACCACGTGAAATCTCCTGCTTCACTCCCTTTTTGTCCTGCTTTCCTCTAAAATCCTGTTTCGCTCGACGATCGCGCGTCTTCATCTTAAAGAATATCCAAAGTTCATTCTCACGTTTCACTCAAACATTGACCGATATGTCCACTGACGTCGAATACAATCCAATCGGAAGCTGTGTTGAGATAAGATATTTGTGTTGAAGGTGAAAGAGCTCAGATAAAAAAATGGTACACAAATCAGGTGTCTGTCTACGTGACAGAAAAGGCCCTTTATGTTAGCACCTCGAGCTGGTCACGTAGGATCCTTGAACCGGTGCGGGAGCGCGGTGACGACTCAAGCGCGGGTAAGCGGACGTGTTTCAGTATTTACTAAGTTTATGGAGATGAAGTGGTCGCCGTCGAGCGTGGCGCGGCCGGGGTCCGCTCGGACTGGCGCGGGCGCAGCGAGCGCGCGCTGCTCTCCTGTGTCGCTTGTTTCATCTCTGTTTGTTAATTAAAGGGATCTCGTATGACACTATTAGATGAGACGCTATCACAACATCATTAACACTAATGCACATCACAATAATTGTATTTAAGCTCGAAAATCTTCATAACATCTCTTTAGTGTTATAAACATTTAAGTAAATAAAAGACTACGATATCATTGTATGCAACGATAATATTCTAGTGGATTGGTACTTAATTACAAAGTTATTAGTAGGTATATATTGTAAACCTATACCTACAATTGCTTAAATAAATTCCAGAATTAGTTTTGATTGTCAATTTGGAATTAAGGTGCCTTATGTACAAATTGATTATCGATTCCATATACTCGAAAGTTTCCTAATTAACAAATTTACAAAAAAAAAACGAGGTAACTGTGTCGCCATCTCGTAAGAGTCGTATACAACTAATCACGGCAGTTGTATCTTCCGGTTCGCAAATTACTCCAAGTGAAAATCTACTTCTTAGTTCCGGAAAATTCCAACAGATGGCGCTAGTGTGCTAGCGTCAAAAACTGTTAAAAGAAGTTCTAGGTTCTTTACGTATTCTCGAAATAGTTTTAAGATTTAATAACAGGAAATAAAACAAGACAGCGATGGTTTAACTTGATTACATTGTAGTCAATGGGCCCGTGTTCTATAGCTACTTAAATAAATTGTGGCATCTTTTATTTAACTTGCAATGTTTGTCAGTTGGCTTGTAACCATAGAAATCTTACCTGCACCATAATTGCGAGCTATCGATTGAATAATTTTCCATTGCTCCATATTTTACAAAAATGTGTTTTATCAAGACCATATTGTATATTGCTCAACTGTCAAAATGAAACTCAATGCTACTGATAATGTACGCTGCAATTGCCCTGCTGAAAGTAGTGATGTTACTATGATATTCATAATTAAGTTCAATGAATAGTTGAACTCAACAATAAAGGACAATGAGGAGTTGTGATTGAATTATATAATATCGGACATGGATTTCAATAATAAAAAAAAAGTTGCAAATACAAGATTTGCTGGTAACTTAGAAAAAAACTCTTATAAATTTTTTCAAGAGTGTTCAGATTTAGTAAATATCTGTAGCAATATTAATTGCAGTAGATATTTTAAATCTTGAGAATGTTTTTTGGTATACTTATATTAGTTAGGTACTTTCCCCATCCTGTCTTGTTTTTAAAAACATTAATATGGTTCATGTCGATAATTCGTCCACAGTTAAAGTGTTTAAGTACCTGCTATGAACATTGATTAAATAATATCGAATAAAACATTAATCAAACAGTTAACTAATCCAGTAGGCCACTGTTGACATATGCCTTTCTTAGGCTGCTCCGAAACCCCATGTCCTCTTGAAGTGGCTTGCCCCTAGCTTGGTCGAGGAAGCGCCCCATACCACATAAAATAAAACATAGTTTTGGCAAAATATTATATTGTCATTCTTAATTAATTTCACTTATATAAATATAAAACAATGCAAAACTTATTCAAAAGTAATCAACAAATTATCATATAAGATTATTATTGAGTCAATCGTTTTGAGATATCGCTGAAATTATTTAATTACTACGTACATACCTTACTAACAATAAAAAAAGTACTTTAGATTAACTAAAATTTAAATTATAAATATTAACAATAGTAATCTGTTTAATGAAATCTAAATTAGTTATTCTTACATATGTATAGCAATAATTTTTATTTGATAGACAATTCACAAACGTGAGACTTTTTAACATTCTAAATATCGAACCATCAAAATGAATGCGATTGCTATTGCCGGCGCTTGTATTATATTTTTAATATAGGGGGTTAGGAATTTAAGCTGGGGGTACACATGTCATGTTGCTTGTCAATGTAAATTGGCATGACTGTGTTTCAGTTATTCCTGGTTTTATGCGGAGTGACGAACATGGTACGTCCGCAACTTAATGTAAACCAAGAAATAGCCTGTATGTGGATGGATGGAGACGAAGGTATTTTATAGCGTGATTTTTTCCGTGTGCTAGGCCATAACATCGGCCGCCGGCAGAAGTTACCACCCACCAGACAAAGCCTTGCCGCCAAGCGATTTGTCGTGTTCCGGCATGATGTCTGGTGAAGCCGATCGGAGGACGGGTCTGAGCAGTTGTGTTGCGATATGTGCCGGGTACGATGCGCCTAATGTTGTTGTGTTGGGAGTTTGGTCGTGGAGGGTCATCAGATCAATCTCCCTTTGACGCAGCATCGTTGGTCGTGTTGTTGGGTTTAACATTGCATCACCTCGCTCAACTGCCGTCATCCTTCCTATTCGCTCAGTTTTTCTGAGTGAATAGGCTCTTAATAAACTAGCGCGCTTTACCATCAACGATCGCATCACTGTTTACCATCAGGCGGGATTGCGGTCAAGTGCTAGTTTATAATTATAAAAAAAAAAAACATCCGGTACTAAGATATTTTGGCGCGTGATCAAAATTTGAACTAACGCCTCCATTTTGTTATTTTAAACTATGTGACTATTTCCCAATTATTTAGCAACCTCGCCCTTTTGTTATTGGCATTCGGATGCTAAAAGACCCTTGACAAAATCTTAGTTACATAATTGTTGTTGTAAGTTAGGTACTATTGTAATCACATACACGTTCACTTTGACCTATATAGATTCTTTAATCAGAGAGGTGAGTTTTCTATGGATAAGGATGGAGTAATTCTTAACAATAAATAAACTATTTAATAATGAGATCCTTTGCTTGATTATCTTCTGTTAAGATTCGGATTCTGGAACAAATATGGCAAAGATTTAGTAACAAAGTTGATTCATGAAAGACACAGTGTCACATTGGCCTAAAAAGGGGCAGTTTAAAAAGTAAAGTGTGCATACTTTACAAGATGACATTAAAAAAACATTATGGAAATATCGGGAGGGGACGCCGTAGATGAACATAATTATAGGGACATTATTTGTGATGTTATTTTACTCGCAAGGGGCGCGTGGGGTGCGTATTTACGTGTCTGATTATTTGATCACACGGGCAATTCTCTTCATTTTAAGAATGTTCGCTTTCATCAGTCTCAATCTGTAAAAAAATACATTGTATTACCCTACATTTTGACATATGTCATATTTATTTTTTCAGGTGATGCCTTCCGGAGGACGGGACTGAGCAGTTGTGTTGCGATGGGTGTCGGGTACGATGCGCCTAATGTTTTTATGTTGGGAGTTTGGTCGTGGAGGGTCTTCAGATCAATCTCCCTTTGGCGCAGCATCGTTGGTCGTGTTGTTGGGTTTAACATTGCATCACCTCGCTCAACTGCCGTCTTCCTTCCTATTCGCTCAGTTTTTCTGAGTGATAAGGCTCTTAATAAACTAGCGCGCTTTACCATCAACGATCGCATTACTGCTTACTAAACGCGGGATTGCGGTCAAGCGCTAGTTTATAATTATTAAAAAAAAAATTTTTTTTTGGTTCCTACATGACTGTATGTATAAGATTTATATGAACACCTTTCCTTCGCTCTCTCGCTTTTCATCGCCCTTTGTGTGACTCTGAGCCATCATATGAGGCTCATTGTGAGCGACCACGTTTCAGTTCCGCAAGTCATCATTGGCAACACACGTAGGTCAAAGACTTTAGTCTTGAGACACTGTATCTTGGTCGACGAGAAGATATGAACAAAAGGACTATATGGACTGTAGCAATTGGTGTTCTGTAATCTCCGCCCCATATGAATAAGGCGAGTTACTTTATAAATAATAAGCCAGTGTACGACTACCACAACACCGTTCCGCAGAAAATTTGATATACCTAACAGAATACTCACAGTTTACCCGTACCTACGAACTGCAAAAAGGAGACAAAGGAAAACTAAGTAGGTGATACTTTTAACTTTTCTTTTACTCTCAGATTAATGAGAAAGATGTTTTAGTTTGTACAAAGAAAATTGGGTCAAACTTTAGTAACTAGTTCTTTTAATCTTGTTGTATCGTACATTTGTATTATTACATCCTAAAAGATTCTGAATGTATCTTAAGTAAAATGCTATAATAGCTTGAGCTTCTAAAATTGCAACGATGCAAAAGTATTTATTTGGCTCCTTGCCAACGAACATGTTAACAACTCGTTTCCTCTTTAACTTTTGCTATATGTAAAAAAATCTTATGACAATTGGCTGATTCGATACACCCATCACTAATAATATTTTAAACAGGCTATTTTCCATGATCAGAATTATTCGAAAACATGTGAAATTTATCAATCCGCACTGGGCTTGTGTGCTAGATTTGTACTTACTCTCGGAAAGAGTGTTCTAGCAGTTGCAGTAAAGGAACATTATAAGGCCAATATTCTTATTCTGGTCAATATAATTTGTTTAAGATTAAATCTTCAATCATTACTACTGCTATAGGGAATAGTATGATTTCAATTGCTTAGATTTTATCTATAACACTAAGATATGAAATAAATTAAAAAAGAACATCGTTTTGCAATTAGTTGACGGACGATGACAGATAGAATGTGTGTGTATGTAGCGCTCAACGCATTGTTTTAGTCATTTGTGGTAGAAGCGGGCCTAAGAACTTTGTGTATATACTTATAGCTCGATATACAGAATGACTTGCAATTTGGCATATTATTCCTTTATTACATGACCTCATAGTCTGGCCCATGTGTAACAATAAATAATAGTAAAATTATGGGATAAACAGTGTCAAATTTCAGTTATTGAGGTTTTCTATAACTTCTATATTCTTTCCTCCTTCCACTAAAGCAAACATAATTACCGTTTTCACATTTTTTATCTTTCTCCTTCAGCAGTATGGGTCCTAAATGATTGGTGAGAAGGAAGCCAATGGGAGTCGTGATCAATATGGCCTGCACGATGAGACACATGAGATGTTCTGCGTACTCGATCTGCACGTCATCAGGGTCGCCACGGGCGATTAACACGTTTATTGCTACTGGACATAACACCGCCTGAAAAGTAAATAAGTAGATTGATTTTTAAATATCAAGCAGCATTGACTATAGAGCGAGTAATACTCATAAATTATTGCCATACTTTTAGCACATGATCCTGAACCTTTCGAAGTACAAAATTATCATTGATTTTTCATAAAAAACTAGCGATTTCCTATAAATAAATATTTTTTATAATCTTACAATGTTTATGTAGGTATATATATTATATTGGCTCAGATATTAAGGAAATCAAACTATCCTATCATCACGATAATTTTTAGCCTATAGTCGTCCTTTGTTGGACTTAGTCCTCTGTAACTTTCATTTCATCATTCATCATCATTATCAACCTTTTTATCATCCCACTGCTGGGCATAGGTCTCATACAGAGAAGGATTGAGCGTAATCACCACGCTTGCTCAATGCGGGTTGGCGATTTCAGACTTAAAGTCCAGGTTTCCTCAAGATGTTTTCCTTCACCTTCAGTCATTGGTGTCCAAGATATACTTAGAAAGTACATATAACTTTAGAAAAGTTACATTGGTACTTGCCTGACCTGGAATCGAACCCGCGCACTCATATTTGATAAGCTGTTGTTTTAACCACTAGGCCACCGCGACATAACTTTCATTTAACTATCCTTTTTAACTGCCGAATGGCTGTTTGGTAAAGCCTAAAGTGTATTGATTCTCGAATATGAAAAAAGGAATCGATTATCTCGGTTAACACATCTCTATCGAATGACAGTTTGGTTGAATGCATGCGAATCACACTTCCTTAGATGTTGTTTTTTCGTTGGTCACTATACAGTCAATAGTCCTCGATCCAAGATAAAAAGGCCAGCGGTATAAGATTCTGTGTTGGTGACAAGATTTTGTCTTGTTGTCCTTTTTGCCAATTTGGGCTATGAAACAAAGTAAAGATTAAGCATAATGTTTTTGAGACTTTGAATGGAGTAATTCTTACTTGAAAAACAGATCTGAGTCCCAATTAAATTATAATTTAAACCAGCCTTAGTAAACTTGTCTGAAAGGATGAAGACTACGAATAACTTCTCAAGCACTATCTTAATTATTCACTACGATATAATTTTGAAGGTGAAGATTATCGACCTGAGAATGAACGGGTGATTGATGAAATTGGTTGACGAGTCAGGAATCCATTAAGAAAGAAGAATTAACTCAAAGTGATATTCTCTCTCACTGTTCATTATCATATTATTTTTAAAACAGATTTGATGTTTAAACCTTCACAAAATGTTAGTGGCACAATACTAGGAATTTGAAACTGTAGGGATGTCAACATGACTCAGACTATCATACTGAAAATGAAAATAGTAGAAGGAAATAATTGGCTTGTATCCTAAAAAATAATTTAATGTCCGTCAGATAGCTTTATAAAAAATATTGAACACGTATTTTTTATTTTTTCTTTTATTCAAATACTTAGGAAGATATATTGATTTGAAATGTCGCATGACGTCACGCCATGGTGCAAAATATAGAACGTCGTGACGTAATTAGCCCCCACTCTGTAACTTTGTTACGCTATATCTCAGTAGTTTTTGGTAATTACGACAAAATAAAAAATACGGGTCTTAATTTTTTTTATTATCTATAAGACGGACTAATTATTTTTTTGATTTTCATACCTTGGATACATCCCTATTCTCTGGAACTCGCGGGTGTAATCGTCACCACCCAACGTGCAACGAGCGCGAGTGATAGTTTGTTCTTTTTCGTTCGTTACTATGAATAAACACCATAGTGTTTAAGGGGTTTATTCATAAACAATGATTTTGTTTAAATTACGTGACGTATGAACGTCAAAAAATGTATGGTTAAACAGTCGCTAATCAGTAGTCGAAGTGGCCTAGTGGTTAAAACATCAGCCTCTCAAGTATGAGTGCGCGGGTTCTATTCCAGGTCAGGCAAGTACCAATGTAACTTTTCTAAAGTTATATGTATTTTCTAAGTATATCTTGGACACCATTGACTGAAGGTGAAGGAAAACATCTTGAGGAAACCTGGACTTTAAGTCTGAAATCGCCAACCCGCATTGAGCAAGCGTGGTGATTACGCTCAATCCTTCTCTGTATGAGAGGAGACCTGTGCCCAGCAGTGGGACGATAAAAAGGTTGATGATGAATCAGTAGTTAACTTTGAGCAACGTTTATAATTAAAAGGCAAAGTGTTTAAATACATACCTCTACAATAGACTTGGGCACCCAAGTGCAGCAAACAAACAACCGCTCTCTTATTGTTAATTTGAAGCAAACCAGGAATGCGACGATCAGTCTGACCGCTAGACAGACAAACAGAATGCCGAACCCCACAAGCATCACTTTCGATATCTGCGACTGTATCTGCAATTTTTTGCTTTTATCAATTTTTGTTATTATTGCAATTTAGTGATTATTTACGCACAGGAGGATCAAAAACAAAAAAAAAAAATACAAAATATATTATAGGCTATAAATTATGATTACAATCGGATTAGACATCTGTAATCGAACTAGGCAAAAACCTGTGTTTCAGTTATCAGCGCCCGATCCCTTAAAAAGTAGGCACTAGATATATGTAGGTAGCCATTGAGTACAGTCAATCAAGAACGTAAAGGAGCTTAGTCTTTGTAACTTGAGACAGTGACCTCTGAGTTTCTTCTCAGAGTAGACAGATAGGAAACGCTTAACTCATCTAGATAAAAAAAAAGCTTGTAAAGTGTTTGTATGACCGACAGTAGGTCACTCTAGTAGACAGTAGGCTACTCGAAACTGTAAAATATTCCCCATCAACGTTGAGCCTTAACACTTTAGAGATAAAGTTGAATATCGAATAAATAAATCTGACAAATTGTAGTAGCTTGATGTGTTGTCGTCTGCAAGTAGGTTTATACAACATTATTACTTATAATTTATCAGAGATATTATATCGTCTGGCATAATTATATTTATCATAAAGGAGCTACGTTTAAATTGCGTCGTTATTTTAGTGGAATACTTTTATCTAGGTAATAATTAAATATTGTGCCAACAAAATGTTTGATTTATAGTTTCATATATTTTGATAATAATCGCAGCTTATGTTCAGGTTACATTTTGACTAGCGACCTCACATGGCTTCACACGGGTAATGCTGATACTAAATACACTAAAGAAAAACTGTGAACGTATAAAAAACAGCAGCCCGCCGCCCTTGCTGGCCGCTCATGATCGCAATTTTTAAATCTGTATTCTCTTCGATAATCTTCATTTAAATCATATAATGGCGCCGATTCTGTTGTTCACAAACTAAACTAATTTTAAGTTAGGAAAAGGACAGCAGATAAAATGTCAGTTTAGACCTGTCAAATTAGTGCGCTCCTGACGTAAACTGGCGTATTTTTAGTCGCCTTGTTTATAATCGCGTCTAAACTGTCTATGGAGTATCTTAATTTGACAGAATTAAATTGTTATCTTCTATCCTTTTCTTAACGAAATGGAAAGAAAAAGATGCACATAACTTAAAAATAGTTTAGTTTGTGAACAACAGAATTGGTGCCACTGTAAAGGGCAATATAGATCTATATTAAATCAACAATACAGGTAGTATTGCTGTATTGGTTAAAATCTCATCAAAAATTAGCTGGTATTTGTCGTAGAAATTAATGACAAAAAAATATATACCTATTGTGGGATATCTATAAGAGATAGACATATACCATCGCGGACTTTTTCGTAAATCTTTTTAATATTTATATTTAGTACATTATTTTGATGAATCTCGTAGGGTTCAGCCTGCGTTTCACCGCAAAGGCGGAAAAAATTTAATTATTT
Organism: Sesamia inferens; assembly: GCA_037179545.1. Lineage (NCBI taxonomy): Eukaryota > Metazoa > Arthropoda > Insecta > Lepidoptera > Noctuidae > Sesamia > Sesamia inferens. The sequence continues at coordinate 14,846,525 of CM073934.1, read as the reverse complement.
ACGACATCACATTAGAAACCACAAAAATAATAATATTTCTCCACAATTTAATGGATGTTATTATACATATAAACCTTCCTCTTTAATCACTCTATTAAATAAAAAAACCGAATCAAAATCCATTGCGTAGTTTTAAAGATTTAATCATACAAAGGGACACAGGGAAAGAGAAAGTGACTTTGTTTTATAATATGTAGTGATATTAAACAATCTATTTAAATATTTTACCAATATATCACCTGCCTAACATTTTTCCAACTATGTGGGTTAGCTTCCAGTCTAACCGAATGCAGATCGAGGAGTCCCTCGATCTGCATTCGGTTAGACTGGAAGCTAACCCGACGACGGAAACACCGCCACTGGCAAGTTGTTCCAGTCGGAACAACTTGCCAGTGGCGGTGTTTCCGTCGGCCTTCAAAGCTAGAGTGAAAAGGCTCATAATAATCTAGCGCGCTTTGCCATCAACGATTGCATCACTGCTTACCATCAGGCGGGATTGCGGTCAAGCACTAGTTTATAATTTATAAAAACAATCCATACTGGGATTTTACACTGATTGCCTATATGACCTCCATAACCCATTTATTGGGAACTACGATACCTCCTATCAGACTTTCGGACTTCTGACGACCCGAAAAGACGGTCAAAGATCTACGAATGACAGCCAGGGTTTTGGTATGTTAAGATGGTCGCCCGTCCATGTACAGACGACAGCACATCAACCTACTAAAATCTGTCAGATTTCCTTATTAGATTTTCAACTTTATCTCTAAAGCATTAAGGCTCAAGGTTGATTGGGAATATCTGACAGTTGGGGGTAGCTTGACCTGCTGTCGTCCGTACCAACTGCAGCAGGCTTAGTTTACCCTGTTTAAGGATCTCGTAAAATATATATAAATTGCAGGCCCCTACAGAGTTATATAAAAGAAAGGAAAAATATTACTCTAAAATCCCCATCTCCGTTCCATCATCGGATGACCCGTCGTCGTATGTCGAGTTCCCACCCTTACGTTGTTGACACCACTACTAGGATGGTGCTCAGCGTTTCGCCTCGCATACATCGAGGGCCTGGGACAATTTGCCAGCGGCGGTGTTTCCGTCGTACTACAATTTAAGTGTCTTCAAGGCTAGAGAGAATAGGCTCTTAATAAACCAGCGCGCTATACCATCTACGATTGCATCACTGCTTACCATCAGGCGGGATTGCGGTCAAGCACTAGTTTATAGTTTATAAAAAAAACTCCATCAATCAAAGCCCAAGTTACATACATTCTATAATTCCCTCAAAGTTGGTTTATTCCGTTTGTCAAATCATGACAAAATATGAACATCGAACGTCTCAAATGCAGGGCAGGTGCCTTCTGTACAAAAAATGGTATTTCTATGAGCTTTCTTAGTGTGATTGCTTTTCTGCAGAAAAGATCAAAGCCTTCTTTTCAACAATATAAGTACGCATATATACCTAGAAAAGTACATATACTTCGACAAGGATTTGTTCAGCTGGCGCTTGAAAGACATTTATAGGGATGCGTTTTGGTAAGTATCTGTTATTTTATTTTTTGCAAATAATTAAGATGGCTTAGTTTCGATTCCTGTCACGCACCAAAAAAACCTTGAAGGGCTTTTTTGCTAAAGGGTTGTTACCCATTCCACGTTTTAAAATGTGGTTTAAGCCTGTGCAAAAATTAGACGCGTTGTTTACAATTTGAAGCCAGAAGGAATCGTAATTAATAAACCTTTTCCCACTGGCGTTTATTATCTGCCCAGCGCTTCTATTTACCTAACTCCATTTAATTAGCCTCTGTAAATAATCAATATACGTACCACGAAAAAGGTTCCGGTGTAGGCGAAGAGGGCCGGCTCGACCGCTGACCACATGACGCGGTACGCGGTGGAAGCGGGGTTGTTGTTTAGTTTCCAGCCAGCCTTAGCCCATTGCCGTGCCGCTGTTGCATTGCATACTAATACTGCTATACCAGCTGAAACATGGCAATTTTAGGGTTAAGATTTATTAGGAGATAGATTTTAGCCACTATACTTAGATAAGTAAGCTGTGTTTTTTGTTTTTTATAATTATAAACTAGTGCTTGACTGCAATGCCGCCCGATGCAGTGATGCAGTCGTTGATGGTAAAGCGCGCAAGTTTATTCAGCCTATTCACTCAAAAAAAAAAAAAAATGAGTGAATAGGAAGGAAGACGGCAGTTGAGCGAGGTGATGCAATGTTATACCCAACAACACGAACAACAATGCTGCGCCAGAGGGGTATTGATCTGGAGACCCTCCACGACCAAACTCCCTACACAACAACATTTGGTGTATCGTATCCGGCACACATCGCAGCACCCTTGCTCGGACCCGTCCTCCGTAGGTTCATGCACTAGATGGGACTAAAACAACCATCATAAGCTTTTTTGTTTTTTGGATTTAGAAAAACAAATCCACACTTTGTTTTTTAAATTTACATAATAGTACCTACATTACGTACATAAGTGCGGTATGTTGAAAATTACAGCTGAGGCGATATTGCTATAAGGAAACAGAGGCTGTAAATTTTAAAGCGCACGTACGTCGTATGACGTTTTTTTAACATATTTGCGAGGAAATAAATAAAACTTTGACTTTCTTAAACGAATCAATCTTTAATATCTTTCTTTCTTTCTTTTATGGCTTCGCACTGTTTGTGCATTTAGCTAATGTCACGTAATGAATTGTTCATGTCGAAAAAGACGGCGTGATACGTCTTATGATGGAGGTTTGAGACAAAGTCATGATGTGGCCACTATGCTGCGATATTTCACTGTTCTTTATGAATTATTTACTGAATGCACTTTTTACTACATAAATCACGAACTTTTATTTAGTAAACAACACTATAAATAATTTTAAAAGTCCGATGAAAAATGAGCGTGACACTCAGCTTGACTTTCCCGCCAAAACTCCAATCTTTAATTACTTGTTGAAGCAGTTATAGGCGCGCTTCAACTTTTTTTAGGCAAAGGTACAAAAATAGCCAGTGTTACTTATAAGTAAGTTAATATTTTTATGTTTTTTTTTTTTTACAGACAAATGGTTATAATTTATTGTCAAAATTAATTAAAAGAATTAAATATTTATTTATTTTATTTTATCTCCCAAAGTTATTTTATATTAAAAAAAAATATAGACCACTATTCTGACATGAAACTTTTTGCGAATGTTTTTTTGCGGAGGCCTTGCATGTTACATTATTAAAAAAAAAACTCGTGCGTTTTATTTTACATTTACAGCACAAGTACGTAATTAGTTGACATTGATGACATTACGATTTTGAAATTGGTGTAAATACAGCCACTTTACGAGCGAATAGGTTATAAATGTATTTATTTTTTACCCCTCCCCTTTTTCCCGGTATATCCTGAAGGTTAAATAGAGAGAGGTTCCCTATATTGGTTAAAGGAATCAACAGTATTTAAAGCAGTGTGTATCATTTAAGTATGGGAGGAGCCAAAATTCATAACTAATATTAGCACAATCATTATCACAAAATAGTCTGACACTCGAGTGGCTTTTCGTCGAGCAAACATAACTTTAAATATTCTTTGTTCAATAAAATATCTTTACCGTATACTTTTCGATCTTAAAGTAAAGAAGGCTTTTGTAAATACATATATAAACTGCAAATTTACGCAAAAATGCACGGGCTACAGTGTCGTGGTTTTATAAAATATTATATTCTATCGTGATATTAAAGATGTTGCTAAGACGGCCATGAGAAAAGTCAGCTGTTTGAAGCACAGAAAATAAGACAGTAACTCAACCGAAACTATCATAAAGTATTTTATTAGTTTTATAACGTTATGACATGCTAAAAAGTATTTAAGAAAGAAAGGTCAGGAAAGGTCATGTTAAAAGCGAAATTTTACTTTAACGTTATTTGAAATTTCGTTTGAACTAAACTCGTGGGAGTGTGATAAAAGCGTGTAACACGTGATTGAAAATCTTCCCTGAATCCGCGCTGCAGCACTCTGTCGAGTTCTCGTATACGCGTAATGCAACTTATTTACATTTGAAAAAGAAACATGGTTTGGACTCCACCTACTTTGTAACACGGGAACCCGTTTTACATGAACATGTTTAAACATACCTACATATAGTCAAAGCTCTATCCTTCCTGCGTTGTAAGGCCAGCAATATAAGTCAAATAACAGGATACGATTCATTTTTTTTTATCTATACTAATATATAAAGCTGAAGAGTTTGTTTGTTTGAACGCGCTAATCTCGGGAACTACTGGTCCGATTTGGAAAATTCTTTTTGCGTTAGATAGCCCATTTATCCAAGAAGGCTTTAGGCATGTAACACCACGTTGTGACCAATAAGGGCGGAGCATAACAAAAATTTAAAATGTATGTATTTTGGGGGCTAACAAAATGTGTTTAAATAACTAACTCCACGACAACGAAATCGCCGGTGGCAGCTAGTATAAATTATAAACTCGTACTTGATCGCAATCCCGCCTGATGGTAAGCAGTGATGTAATTGTTGATGGTAAAGCGCGCTAGTTTATTAAGAGTCTATTCACTCTAGCCTTGAAGACGCTTAAATTGTAGTCCGAAGGAAACACCACAGCTGGCAAATTGTTCCAGAATCCATCCCCTCGATGTACGCGCTATAAAAGAAGCGGCGAAACGCTTCGTTCGGATCGTTGTGGTGTCAACAACGTAAGGGTGGAAACTCGCCGTACGACAGGTCGTCCGATGATGGAACGGAGATGGGGGAATTAAATCATGCAATTCCCTCGCACACTTTCCAAAATGCATCCTATAGTAAATAATAATAAAGTCCTTAATGTACTTTGACATTTTACAATAGAAGCTAAAGAAGAGAGAAATGTAATCAGAGTGTTATTTTTTAATTAGATGTCAGTTTAATTTATTTTTTAGTGAAATATTTTGTTCACTAATTAGGATTTTGAAAACAAAAATGTTAATCGTATTTTGTGGCTGACTAAACTTTCGTGTTACGGAAATTCCGATTTACTTGAGTAGAAGGTCACTAATCACTGAAGTGTCAGAAGGTTCATTTAACTATTTGGAATGAAAGTCAGTATCACAAAAATACGAGTCTATAATTTCAATACATGTGTACGCGATACAACTAGCCGGTGCGCGGACGGGACGCAACTGGCTCAAGCGGCGGGGTTAGCTTACGCTGCCGCTACTGACTGATAAAGACATAAGGTGAAGAATGTAGAGTATACAGTATGTTAAGAAAACCCTGTCCGACCCATGAGGATAATAAAAGTTAGCTAAACACATGATCAAATATAATATAAAATTTTACGTAATCATCATAGTACCAATACAAATGAATTTTGAAATAATTTTTTTTCCCACGAATTAATTCCAACTTCCCAAAAAATTTGGTAATTTTTAAAAAAGTGACAACACCGGTATTATTATGAGCGAAGAGCGATGCGACCACGTGCCGCGTGCCCTGCCGCCTGCCGCCCGCGGAAGGGTGCTTAACTCAGATTTATTAAGTTACCTCTTTTTGCGAAATAATATTTATTTTTTTAGGGGGATTTTTTTTCAGTTTAGCCCGGTTTTGTATCCATTAGTAGAATCAGTTATCGATACCTAACAACACCTTCACGGGTCGGACAGGGTTTCCTTTGTATAAACTGGGATGCAATAGATGCACTAGAAGTCTGTTATTAATGCATTATTGAATGTTAAAACAGGGTGAACGGTTGGGTAAGGATTTTCCCATAATATTATCATAGTGGCAACACAGTAACATACTTAGTTACATATTTTACTTAGGTTACTTACTATTTGCATTGTTTTGCCGAGATGACCGTCTTTATTTTAAAAACTAGCGGCCGACAGCGACTTCGTGCTCAGTTATGCTCCACTCCTATTGATCGCAGTGTGATGTTATATAGCCTAAAGCCTTCCTGGATTAATGGGCTATCCAACGCAAAAAGAATTTTTCATATCGGACCAGTAGTTCCTGAGATTAGCGCGTTCAAACAAACAAACTCTTCGGCTTTATATATTAGTATAGGTATGTAATAACTATTTTGGTGACATTTATAATGCATTACTACTGGCTGTTATGTATTACTAATAATTGATTAAAGCCATTAGAGTTATTTACTAAATTAACTTTTATTTATGATTACCCACGAGAAACAGTAATGAAACTTTGGTGAACATGGGTAGCTACTTAGAAACTGATTGCTTTACATCAAAAAAATTGTAAAAAGGTGTTTTTTTTTTAACTTACTTTTGATATACTCGTATGAAGGTGGTTTTATATTGTCAGCTTATTTTAAAAGTTTGTTTTTATTAAAGCCTCTTGTTTTTTGGAATTAATATTTTTATAAATTTTATTTATAAGTATATTGACACGTACTGATGTTTTTGAAGCATGTCTTCTAAATTAATTAGCAGTGCTCAAGACAGTGCTAGATGCAGTCCGCCTTGTACAGGCTCACTCCTAAACGAAACTATGAAATCGAGTTTTCGTACAAGCAGTAGGTACGACATATTTCGTAGAATCGTATTGAGATAATTAATAATTGAAATTAATCACAAAAGGAACATACCTACGTATTTTTACTACATTAGTAGAAAACAGCAAAGTAATTTGAACTAAGAGTATTTATAATCCAAATTTCAGTATAAAATTAGTTATATTTTTATCTCGGTGGTAGGCCATAACATCGGCCGCCGGCAGAAGTTACCACCCACCAGACAAAGCCTGGCCGCCAAGCGATTTGTCGTGTTCGGGCATGATGTCTGGTGAAGCCTTACGGAGGACGGGTCTGAGCAGTTGTGTTGCGGTTGTGTTGCGATGTGTGCCGGGTACGATGGAGTTTGGTCGTGAAGGGTCTCCAGATCAATCTCCCTCTGCCGCAGCATCGTTGGTGGTGTTGTTTGGTTTAACATTGCATCACCTCGCTCAACTGCCGTCTTCCTTCCTATTCGCTCAGATTTTCTGAGTGAATAGGTTCTTAATAAACTAGCGCGCTTTACCATCAATGATCGCATCACTGCTTACCATCAGGCGGGATTGCGGTCAAGCGCTAGTTTATAATTATTAAAAAAAAAAAATTAGCTAAAATATCGCTCCAAATGGTACGTTGAACCCTTCTAAATTCCGAGCTGCCTGCAGAAAATTATAACTTATTGTAAAAATATTACATGTCGTAACATATAAGTTTTTAACAGCAGTAGTCGCTCTGTGCCAGTAATGGCTGTGACTTATATCTTGTAGATCATGGGTTCGAACACAAATAGGCACTTTTTTAAACTATTTCCTCACAGCTGCTCTCAAAATGGAAGAAGGACTACCAAAAAATATATCATCTGTTATCCCTCTGTATATCCCGTACTGGATCCGCATGGTGGATGTAGGCCCAGCCTTTCTCACGGAGAGGAGATCTGTGTGCAGTTGGAACATTATAGGCTAAATTACCTATCATCATCATCATCATCATTTTAGCCGAAAGACGTCCACTGATGGACATAGGCCTGCCCCAAGGTTCTCCACGACGACCGGTCCTGCGCCTCCCGCATCCAGCGGTTTCCCGCGACCTTCACCAGGTCGTCGGTTCACCTTGTCGAGGGCCTACTCACGCTACGTCTTCCGATGCGTGGTCGCCACTCGAGAACCCGTAGGCCCCATCGGGCATCGGTCCTACGGGTAAGGACACATTACCCGTCCGTAGCCCACTGCCACTTTAGTGTTGCAATTCTTCGGGCTATGTCGGCTACTCTAGTTCTTCTGCGGATCTCTTCATTCCCGATTCGATCGCGCAGTGAAACCCCAAGCATAGCCCTCTCCATTGCCCTTTGAGTGACTTTGAGCCTTCTTATAATTAGCATTATTAGCGACCACGTCTCAATAAGTCATCACTGGCAACACACACTAATTACCTATGTAAAATTTTTAATGTGTAGAAAGAAAGTTGAAAACATACATTACGTACCTAACTAAAGAATGTAGGTAGTACTTAAATAGTGTCAATCCTTTAGTTATTTGATTTTGGTTGCGGTGTACAAAGTTCTTAGTATCTCGTTATGCAAAGGTCGTGGTTATTGTGAACGTGTAAAACAATTTTGTTAGTCAAGTGACCTGCAGATTGCGGAAATTCGGGTCACTTTTTTAGTAGATTTTTTGGCAACACGCTACTTTTATTTGTTTTGTATATATATATAGCAACAGGTTGCCCCTATCATATAGTTTTTTTTTGTGTGCTCATTCTCATAGACACGGCACGTCACGCCTATACAGCGCAAAACGTAGGGTTGGGGTAGGGATATTAGGTAATCCCTCATTGCACTTCGGGACTCTTGTAAGTTTTATCTTCAGTGGAATAAATTAATAGTATCAGACCTGTTGTCTTTAAAAAAACGTTTCATTCTAAGTTACCTAACAATTGTTTAAGTGAAGCTGTACGTAATAACCCTATTTATACAGAACTTACAAGTTATGGGTCATGAGTTGGAACCCAGGAAGGGACAGTTTATGTGTATAATTCATTAATATTATTGTTACCTTACATAAAGGTAATAGTGATACACTGGTAATTCGTAAAAACCACCCGGGGATAGAAGACGTGTCTAGAGGTTTCTGTTGTTTAGCTCGCCACCGACTTCTAGAGCCACGACAAAAGTAAAATTATTTTTTCCTTGTAAGTGTTTTTTTGAAGTCGGTTTCTATTTTTTTTTTTGTAAAAAGTTTTTATTTTATGCTTTTCGGTGTTTTAGTCGAAATTCGAAAATTAATTTTTCACCTCATAACAGCAGTGGCAGCCATACAAGTTGTACAATACTGAGCATAATAAAAAAAAATTAATTCCGGAAATATGCGCGCACAAACATAAAAACATGCATACACTTTTGACATTTGGCACATTTGTTTAGACGCTGATATAGACTAACATATACGAAAACCGGGCAGTTCTGGAAATATTACATACTAGCCGCCGCCAGCGACTTCGTTTGGTTTTTTTTTTACGGACAAATCACAACACAGATTGAGCTAGCCCCAAAGTAAGTTCGAGACTTGTGTTATGGGATACTAACTCAACGATACTATATTTATAATAGATACATATATAGATAAACATCCAAGACCCAGGCCAATCAGGAAAAGATCGTTTTCCATCATGACCTGGCCGGGGATCGAACCCGGGGCCTCCACGTCGCAGGCAGGCGTGTTGACCGCTGCGCCATGGAGGACGACGATTTAGTTATGTTTCGCTCCTATTGGTCGCAGCGTGATGTTATATTGCCAAAAGCCTTCCTGGATTAATAGGATATCCAACGCAAAAAGAATTTTTCAAATCGTGCCTGTAGTTCCTGAGATTATCGCGTTCAAACAAACAAACAAACTCTTCAGCTTTATATATTAGTATAGATATACGGGTCGAATTGATAACCTCCTTTTTTGAAGTCGGTTAAAAAAGATAACTAACCTGTGCCACCCCACCCGTACTGCGCGGTAATGAAGCTAGCGAACAATCCACCGATCAGAACGTAGAGCACCCTCAACTCCGTGACGTAAGCGTCTTGTGAGTTAGGCATGAACTTGGCGAGGCTGCCCCAGATGGCGCCAACAACTGCGCCCAACAACAGCGCACACGCCGCCTGCAACAGCCGAAAGTTAGTCGACGTTCTTCAACTTACTAAGATAACTTTATGCCCTTCGGTGTTTTGGTACTTTAGAATTATCGAGATTTTCCGCTGAGTTAGATTTATGATGATTTACCGCCTTTTTGTTGTAAGTTTTTTGTCTAGCAATATTAAGTAATAACTGTAAATGTCGAGAACAAAATGTAATTTCACAATTTCGCTTTCGTAAGTTTAAAGGATATGAGTTTATCTGAAAAAGTAATATTAAATTTGGTTGCATATTATGTTGCCACTAAACATCCTTGCACTGTTTTGGAGTTTTTGATATAGTAGGTAAATATGACACAGAAGGCAGTACAACTTACCCTAATGTACCGGTAGGCATCATCGCCGTCGTACATGATAAAGCTGTGGATCACGCCGTACACCCCAACACTGAGAGCTGTGTCGGTCCCACCCGCGGTACATATCAACTGTGGCCAGTTCTGACCAAGGTTTTTGCCGGCAGTCAGTCGGGTCACGGTAGGCATCAGGATAGCACATGAGACTGACGCGTAGATCGACCCGAGAAGAAAACCTGAAGAAGACAGCTTTGTTTAGAGCCTTCATGCTTATGTTTAATGCTTGAAGCTAATGTATAGCTTAATCAGCATTCAATGTTTCCACAACGGGTACAAACGCCTTCTCTATTCTAGTGGGAGCTGTAAACTACCAAGTAGAGCCTAAAAACTGTACGAGAAATATCTAAAATACGCATTTGTATAACAAGTGACATTCATCAATAAAATCAAAGCTTTATTATGTATTTTTTGCGCCATGACATCACCAATTTCTTTAGCAAAATAACTAGGTTGAAATACTTATTTACATTATTTTCGGTGACGCATTGTTATAAAGATGAAAACGAAATATTGCGAGGTAAGTATAAAGGCTAACAGGTAAGCTTAGCAGACAGGCGCGACGCCACAGTGATGCTAATAGAACAATTTCTATGACTATTTCGTAGAAATTGTTCTGCCAAAATCGTGACACACCGTAGAATCACGCTAATCTGCTTCAGCGTTTAAGCTTTTGTATCAACTAAAACTCGTCAAAAACACAAATTAAGACTTTTTAAGTAAATAAAGAGTTCAAGTTAGCGTTAACAATAATTACAAAGTAATATAAAAGTATCATTGAACTGAACCTCGACTCTTTTTCACTACATTGATAAAATAAGTAAATATATTATGGAAGCGTAAACGGTAATATGTACTTACAGTGTCAGGCTTCAGTGAGCACTGTTCATATTATTAAGCAAATATAATTTACTTGTGTAAATTGAAGGCTTGTTTATCTTTCATATTTTACGTAAACGAATATACAATAAAAATCCAATATAATGAAATCATTACACTATCTGTGGATGTCCATGTTGATATAGTACATACGGGCTGGGAAAATAAAACGCAAAAGTAAAACAAAAGTTGCCGCCGGAAACTTTTTCGCTTTGATGTTTTTCCGGAAAATCCGGGCCGTGAAGGTACTCGTAATTACAGGTGTGCGCACGCAGTGGCGGCGTGGCGATAGTGTGACTGTGGAGTGGCGGCTGCAGCGCCTCTCAATAGTGCGCTCTACGCGACACATCATGCGGCGAAAATGCATTCAAATCTTTTGCAATACCAGCTCCGCACCAGAATTTATTGAATTGGCTTTGTACCGCGCACACACCGCGCTCCATTGTGTTCAGCGTTCGTGACAAATTTTATTTTATTACACGGTTTGAGCTCTTTCGTGTTTCATCGAAAGTTAGTTCGCTATTTTTGCCGGCTAACGTTGGTTAATTTATTTTTCGCGTCGACTTGCTGCTTGCCAATAAATGGATACGTTTTAATAACGGGCGATGATTGCGTTGATTTATCATAACTAATGTGTGACACGTTTTGCTATAAATAGAACAGTATAAAAGACATTACTGTTTAGCATTTGCTATTGAACATTATTGTAACTACCTCAGCGATATACGGCTTTTCGTGATATACTTTGTTTTGTGATATTTAAGATGCATATACTGCAAATAGATAAGATCATCAAAAGCTGATAAAAAAAATTAGTCTTTTTGGAATTCCTGGAAATGTTAGTGGTTTTGAAACGTTCATGTTGTGAGAATAAAATAGAAAGCTCGGTCTCTGGCTTAGTAATGGACTGATATTTCCTTTTTGTGGAGTTTCAATAGGCTACTGAAAGTTTTGAACAGGTTGATTTACCTACTTTTACCAGAATTTTTTTCGAGTATATTATTTGTTGTGTTTGGTTTAACTATATATTTTATCTCTTATATACCTATTTATATGCGCAATAACTACAAATACGAGTAGATACTAAGTATTTGCTTTAAGATTGCAGTATAGCCAACAATGTTATAATGTAATTAATTCAAGATCAAATGAATGACGCAGCTTAACGTGCAAATGATCTTTCTTATAATTGCTCTCACACATTTACACGAGATTACGAAGATATAATTTATTAACAGCCGTCATTATACTTTATTTCATTTAATAATAGGTAAGCTAAGTCACATAATTTAGTTTACTTATAATTATACAGTGACGTGATAATTAGAGTCTGCTTGCAAAAGCCATGCAATGTGAATTGTTTATAAATGATTTAAATATTTGTATAACTTCGTTAGCAAAACGTATAATAGAAAAGGCTCAAGTGTTATTAATCTAGTGGTATCTGTGGTACTAACTACTACTACAAATCTTCATGTGCCTAGTCTGTCTCTTCATTTTTCCAATTAAGCTGAGGTCGGCTTTCAATGTAACCAGAAATACATGATACATTATTCCCCCAACAAGGTGGACTGATGACCTGGTGAAGGTCGCGGGAAGCCGATGGATGCGGGCAGCACAAGACCGGTCATCGTGGAAAGCCATGGGGGAGGTCTTTGTCCAGCAGTGGACATCCATAGGCTAAAGATGAAGAAGAAGAAGAAGCAGCATAACAATATTTTACATGAAGCGACTGCCAATCTGACTTTCACAACCTAATACTGGATAACATGATATCCCTTTGTAAGAGCGATAGTTAGACTTGGTGTTCTGTGTACCCGTAACGCCTGTCAGGAATTTACGAGTGACAGTCATTACCAATGGTAAACGCAGAACGTTAACCTGTTTCTGAGACACGGAGGTGTTCGATATGCGATGGGTGTTCGCCAATCCACGAATCGATAGCGGCAAGCGTAATTCAACTTTCTGTCTGCAGCTAGAACTCTAGAGCTAGTTATTATATAGCCGCAAGCCCAGCTATCATACATCTACCACAAATACCGTTAGTATAATAACGTTACGTTTAATATAAATCCCTCTAAGTTGCAGTTACATTGGAGGATTTCAGAAGCCTTATGAATTTGTATCCTGATATCTGCAAAGAACTTAATTTTCACAAATAAACTGGAAAAAAAAGGAAAATTTTATGAAACAAGAAAAATATATTTGGAAATAGGTATCTTACCCCAAAGCCAGGGATATCCAAGCAGCAAGTTCAAGCAGGCAGCTAGCGTCACGACCTCAGCAGTCCAAGGCAGCACTCCGAGCGAAGCCACTTGTTTCCAGTTTGTTTTCATATAGTCCAAGTTCCAACCTAGAGAACCCTTACCCAGAATTATTACTGGGTATATTTTTCTGCAATAAATGATATTGATGTTATTTCTTTAATTTATGGACTTCTTAGAAGGACTAGCAGAAACTTTTATTTATATAATTTAGTTTAATAGAAATATCCGTGTTGTGGTGTGTAATGAAATGTATTATAATAAAACATCGAGAAAGTCGAGAAATATAAACAAGTAGCCTCATTTGGTTCGCGAGGTTATCGATATGTATATGTAACTGCAATTGTCGGCACAGTGATTTCTAAGACTACGTCTCAGAAATAACTGGGTCTATAGTCATTACGGACAATAGGTTAATAGCCAAGTAGTTTGACCAATACCTGAGGAGGCTCTCGATTGGCAGCTAGATTCAGAAAGATTCAGGACTTGATTCAGAAACCGGTAATTTTGGATACGGCTCGCATTTTCAGGAGGTTCCTCTCTGTGGAGTTATCACTGTCGATAGCTTGGACCCTGTTCCCAGTTCCAGTGGGCTACTAATTCATCATATCATCATCATCAACCCTTTTATCGTCTCATTGCTGGGTACAGGTCTCCTCTCATACAGAGAAGGATTGAGCGCAATCACCACGCTTGCTCAATGCGGATTGGCAATTTATCATATAAAACCTATTTATTATATGTATTTCAAGTAATTAAATAGATTTGGCTCACCTCATAAACCCATCAATTTCCGTGTAATGTCGCATATCGAGGTAACCAATATTTCGGGCTATAATGCCTGTCAAGATGGCCGCCAACAGAGGCGGGAGCGTCGTGACCATCTGCAACACTTCTCCGGTGGCCCACGCTATAGCGGCCACCACCGCTGGCCTGAACCATCGCCCGTTACAACCCCACTCCTCCCCGAACGCACACCATAACAAGCCCCATGACGCTAATCCTACAGATTATGAAAAAAAAAGGTAAACATGTTAAAAGAAAGAAAAACTGTGTTTCTCTTGAAATTTTTGCGTTGCAATGTTATCTGTGGCAAAATGTTGATGTATTCAGTGCACCTCGCCCTAACGCTGTGTGATTACAGGTATGGTGTCAGGTTATGTTTTTTTGTTAATCCTGCTGTATTTTGTTGAAATTGTTGTATTGCCAAAGCAGGTTAAGCTTTGTGATATGCATGTTAAAATGTTCATGCACATGATACATTATTCAGTCAGACGTGTATGCCAAAGCATAGGCATGAATTAAAAAGTTTAAGCCTTTACTGGACTTATCACGGCTTTGTTACAGCTTAGCGGAAAATCTGATCGACTAATATCTAACAGTTACCGGTATACTAGACAATATTTTAGGGTAATTAACGATACATAATATTTTATTTCGTGACTTAGGAATACAGTTGTTTAGTTCAAACTGATGTCTAAAATTGATGAAGAACCAAGGAAAAATAATAAATTGGTAGTTTTGAAATCATGGCTACGCAATTGATCAGCTTTCTTATTGATTTTGTTCATAGAAAAATATGACAAATAATTTTCAATTTAAATACATTCACAGGCATATTTAATCGCCCACCTATATCTTTTGTCATACTCTTGCTTTTGTTTTCTATGGCTTAGCTACTTTTTCAATTTTTTGTCAAATAGGGATGTTTCCTGGGTAAAAAAATGGATTCTATTTAGTCTGTCATTCAGATTATAGAAAAATATTGGATATGTATATTTCGTTTTATCAAATCAATAAAAATTTACAAATATAAAAGGCATTAAAGATCAGGAGTGAAAAAAGAAAAAATACGTGTGTAGTATTTATTGGAAATCTGACTGACGGACTAATTAGTTTTTTTTAGTCAACTACCCTATTGGTGGCACTGTAGGGTTTTTGGAATTTAATCTTTTTTTGACATTGTGGACAATGCGTTAACATTTTCTGTCATAGTGTGTGCAGCTAGGGCAGTGGCTTTAGCTAACGCGGGGTAGAGCCAACGTCACATCGCCCGTACTCTCGGTGTACCCTAAAACACGGTACGGAATGCCATCAGATGCTTTCGGGAGACTAGTTCATATATCCGGAGGCCAGCTGAAGGTCGATATCAATGACGGCCGAGATGACCGTCTCATTGCCCACCGCTACTGAAGCTCGTATGCGTCTCTTTCAGATGAGAAATGTCAATATGAGTGAACGTACGATTAGGAGAAGATTTACAGAAGCAAAATCTGAGGGCTTTTCGTCCAGCTCGTATTCTCACAACACTGTTTAGTTAGACTTACTTTTGCGCAAGGATATTTTGACTGGACTATGGAGGAATGGAAGGACATATTGTTCTCAGAATACCAGAATAGCCTTAAGAGGTCCAGATTCGTGTTCGAGCAAGAATGCCAACTCCAACGACCCCAGGAGACCTCAAGACGGCCACGGTGGAGGAGTGGTACAATATCCCCCAGTCAGATATCGAAGATATCATGGCTGGATTACCAAACTTGGTCTGAGAAGTCATTAGAGCCCGAGACAACAATACCCGCTATTAATTATTCTTTTTTTTTAAATTACGACCACATTTTTCAAAATAGAAATTGATTAATTTTCGTCGAAGTTATTTACAAAATGGATTTCGGTGTGAATCCTCTAATTAATAACTTTTTTTACAAGACTTATAATTTTTTTATACTTTAAGGGTAGTTTTCAACGAATCTATCATCTATATGAAAACATCTGGTATACATTTGAGGATTTCTACAAATTGAAAGAAATATAAGGAGGGCGGTTAATTGTGCTTGTGGGTGTACTAGTACTTTTTGCATAAAAGAGTTTAGCACCTAGTTATTTATTGTTAGATAGATGTCGCAAATATTCTTTGTGCGGTGCTAATATAATGTCTATAAGAAGTCATGTGAGAAGTTAACAAATAGTTATTTATCTAGAGCTCCAGTGACGCAAGTTCACTGCCATTACTGCAGCATTTTGGGAGATATGTAGATGCTAGATTAACACTGCTATTTGCAGTGCATAAAGTCTCTTATTTAGAGTGGCCTTTATGCACACAGGAAACGGTACAGATTGTTTTGAAAATAGGATAACTTTAAAATGCTGTATTAATTAATTTATATTGGTTTTTAAGAAGTTATAGTAATAAAATATGCGTCTCAAAAATGAAATCTATCTTGAGACAGTTCGGGGTACTTATATCACAGTTTTAAAACGATAGTCCCTTGTTTATTCATTTAGCTGTTAATATGATTTGTAGTGGTACCTACAAACGCCACAAAGAAACAACGCGTTTACCTTGCAACTAACATGCATACAACTTCCCAACTTCAACCGTTGGGCAAATGCCCGCCAGACATAACACCCTCCTTGTCGGAGGATCCTCCCTTCTCAAATGTTTAGTGAACTTTACTCCCTATTCCTACTGCTTCCACAAGATTCCTTCGTAGGAATCCAGTAATATCAGCTGAATATCAGATCAGGAATCCACGTAAACATAAAAGTTCAAAATCTAGTCACAATCTTATATCAGAGACATACAAGGTCATTTTATTTTAATATAGGGTTTTTAGAGATGACCCTGATAGATTTGAGATTAAAATCAGACTGATGTTAATCTAAAATCGTTCAACCTATTCTTAAAAATCTCAACGTAAAAACTTATTACAAATGAGCTTGATGTGAGCTGTTAATGTTGTTAGAAGACAGAAAATAAAATAGTTTATTTAGCACAATAAGACACCAACACCAGGCAATCCGTAGCACCAGGTGGAACGACAGACTCATTTCACCTAAGGTGAGAAACCTTTTACAGAGAAGACCCACAGTATTTATCTAAAATAATAAATCACATAGCAGCGTAGCACTTACCTAGTAACAATAAAATGAGGTAATGGAGAATAGTCCCGCAAGCTGTAATGCATCCAGTATTTTCCTTTTTAACAGCGTCAATGGCATTCTTTTCAGAATTATAAGTGAACGTTAATTCGGGCGTTCTGGAAATAAACAGAAAGCGATATCGTTTATATCTTGATTGATAGAGCCAATTAAATTGTTCGATGCAATGAAACTGATCACACCGAACACTCACTCAGACTCAGTCATAACCATACTTCGACGACTCGTTATTGTTACTAATAACGTGTCGTCTTCATTCATACTGTTTAAGTAATAAGTGAAATCTAATGAGGCAAGAACATTAATGTACTCACTTACGTTTTAAAGTCTTCGTTGCGTATGAAATAGACACCCTTATCTAAGGCAGTTGTACTGTTTTTATCTGAAAATTAATCATCTCATGTATTCTTAAGATCACATTTGCTAATTTTATATTTATTTTCGCTACTGCTGTCAGAAAATTGATAAAAAAGACAATGATGATAATTAAATACCCAAGTACATCGAGTGCTTCAGGGAAACTAACATTATTCAAACCTCTCGTCGTTACAATGAAAAAAAAAAATGCACCTAAGCATTTAAACGACAACAGCCTTTAAAATTATGTTTATTAATGAAATATACCAGATACCCTCTAAGATATAGGTATCTTCCCTGTGAGGGGGATTGGGCCACAATCCGCCACGCGGGACTAGTGTTATTTGGAGAATTTTCGAAACACAGGTCTTCGAATGTTTGGTTCTAAGACATTTGAACTTTTACCGTTTTGAGAGAAGTTATAAATACATACATAGATACATTTCTATTGCAAATTTAACACGTCAATATACAGAGCAAGGACTGGTTGATCAATATTCTATGCGATGCCTAGTAGGTACCTACTGTGATTGTCAATACGTCATATCAATCAACAGACGACAACGGTTACTTTGATTGGTCTCTATATGGTACGATTAATATGAACAAACGTACCTCTTAAGCTATTTCTTTATTTAAGAAATACTTCGCAAATAAGGAGACTCTAACCTACAGAATCCTACTGCTACCGTATGAAAAAATATTTGTCAAACACATTACAGTTTGCGTCAATGTAAATATGAGTTTATCTCAGCGTGCTTAGAGATGATAATCAGAAAAACAAATATTACTGAATTTAATGCAAAGCTAACTCGCTGAAACAATCAGATTACTGTATATTCTTAGTGTACTTGAGAACTGGATAAACATTTGTTTGGACTGCGTTGTTTTTATGATTATAGTATAAATCATAGTACCTATCTCAAACTTTTTGGTAATTATGAATGAGTTCATTGTTCGTTGTTTAAAAAAGAGACTTTGGTTTGTTTCGCCATTTCTTCTCCGAGGTATGTAATCAAGAATAAAGGTCTACTCCATCTAGCTTTATTTTTATTATTTGATGTGTAAAAGTAATTCTAATATCCACTGACATATTAAATAATTTCATTCCATTTAAATTTTAATGTCTCCACCAGAACCATAATTATATAATTAATTAATATAAAAAAGTTTTGCCAGTTATTCACATAAAAATGACGGGAAGATCTTTGTAGTCATGAATCTATAAATTCAATTTATTGACATCTCATATTCAACAACTGTTTCCCAAAGGTAATTTATAATATAACAGCATAGTTAGCCCAGTGGACAAGCTATTGACTGCTGCGCTGCGTGTCGCGGGTTCGATTCCCACACGGAACAAATACTTGTATGACCCACAAGTAGTTGTTTCGGGTCCGGATGTTTGTGGATATGAGTTTTATATGTTTGTACGCGCACCCACGATATAGGAGAAATTCCTAGAGTGGGGCAACAATAAAAAATAATAATAATAATAATATAGCGAAAGTGGATTGGATTCAGAATTCTTATATTCAAAACACCAATACTGAAACACATCCATTTTTAAGGGATCTATTTTCACCGAGATCTAGCAAAACAATTAGGAGAAACCTTGAAAGATTAACAGTAACTACAAAGTACTTACATATTCCAATGTCTTATTTTAAAACAATGGTACACAATCTTATCGCCCTTAAAGTCTTTAGAAAAGAATTAGCTATATTTACCCTTTTTTATATAGCTATATTTATGATTTGCATTCAAAGAATGTACCTACTTTTGCTGTGCAAAGATTTCTCTTAACCAATAGAACATTGAATAGGAAAGTCTACAACTTCTGAGGACTGCATTAGAATCATATTGAAGTCATCGACCTTAACAAAAACGACAACAGTACTTTACGGTTATGAGGTAATTCTGAAAATTTCATTCTCCCAGAAATACGTCGTAAAATTTCATGCCTCGTTCTGGATCCTGTTTTTCATGGCACCGATAACGGTTAAAAACTAGTTTTCACCAACAACATTTAAGACAAGTCTTGTTTTAATTAGATTCTGTATTTGAGAGTGTAATCAAAAGAAGATTATAATTAATAATAGGGGTTAATGTATGAAATTGCTGATTTATACTGAAAATCTGAATTGTTTATTTTTTAATTTTTAAGTAATTTATTTAATCAAAATAGTTACCATTATTATCTATACATTGTTGTTATCTAATAGGAAGTCATTTATACCTTTGCGTTAGAACTCTGGGGATCTAGACTGCACAAACTATGAAAGCATTTTGTACTGCCTCCTGGGAAGAAAACTTTTTGCCACGAGTTCCTAAAGGGTCAAAAGGGTTTCTCGTGCTGCATGAGGTCTCGCGTTGTCATGGAGCAATGATGGTGAAGAGCGATTCATAAGTCTAGGCTGTTTTACTGCTAATTTTGCAAATACTGTTCGGAATTCGGCACAATGGACATCTGCTATTATTGCTTGACCAGATTGGCGAAAAATACAGTGAATAATACCACGCTGAGACCACCAAACAGTTACCATTACCTTTTTATTGGTAAATTTTGCGTTAGGTCACAGTTATGGCGTTTGATCTGGGGTCAGCCACTGTATTTTTCTTTTACGGTTATCATAAAGATTCCACTTTTCATCACATGTCACACACAATTTCATCCAATATTATACGGACAAATCACACAGATTGAGCTAGTCCCAAAGTAAGTTCGAGACTTGTGTTATGGAATACTAACTCAACGATACTATATTTTATAATAAATACATATATAGATAAACATCCAAGACCCAGGCCAATCAGGAAAAGATCGTTTTCCATCATGACCTGGCTGGGGATCGAACCCGGGGCTTCCACGTCGTAGGCAGGCGTTGTTGATCGCTGCGCCGCGGAGACCGACATATTGCTTTATATCTGTACCGATGAAACAAAGCAACATAAGTTTCAACACGCGTTTCTTTCTGCAGATCAGACAAATCATGAAGCACCCATTTTTCATATTTTTTTATTTTATTGATTTGACGCATGAGTCGCGAATGAGTCGAACTTGTATTCAAAATACACTGGAATTTTGGCAGTATCCATCCTTCTTGTATAGGTTCAATCCATACTAATATATAAAGCTGAAGAGTTTGTTTGTTTGTTTGTTCCTAATCTCAGGAACTACTGGTCCGATTTCAAAAATTCTTTTTTCTTTGGATAGCCCATTAATTCAGGAATGCTTTAAGCTATATAACATCACGCTGCAACCTATAAGAGCGGGTTATATAAAAAAACGCGAGTGAAACCGTGTGGCGCAGTTAGTTCGTTTATAAAATGAATATACATTGAATATTTATTTTAATCTTTGACTAATTACAATATATTTAACACACACACATTTATGTATATCACAACATTTTTATTTGATTCTGTTTGAGTTTTTATACCATTTGTATTACTATTATTATCTAACTTTAACATTTTTATTATTGCGGACTGAAAACTTTATAAAAATAGCATTTCTGTGTTTTTGAAATTCTAGCGTACGGCATTTATGGGTTGCAGCTGAAAATCAGCGTCAGGTGGTTCACCTTGTGTTGCCATCTGAGATTATGCCGAGCTGAGGCCGTTTTGGCATTGTAAACTTATTTTTATAGTTTTAGGAGTAATTTTTTCAAACAATTTCGTTCTTCTAACAATCTTCTCTTACATTGTCCTTCACATACGTCTGACTCCTGCTGCGACCAATAGGAGCGGAGCATATAAAAAAAACATATCGTTTCGCGGGTGAAACCGCGCGGCGCATCTAGTAACAAATACAATCAAAAGTCAATATTCAAATGTTTCATATTTTTTGAAAGAAGAACATATATCGCAGAAACCATGTGAAAAAAGATTCATTGGAAGACCTCAAACAATGAAGATTTAGTATTATAACAGGTAGTGGGATTGTTAGTTCTTTCATCTTACTTTTTTTTTACAGAAATTAATGGCAACGTTACGCTGGGTGGATCAAGATGTACAGAACTACCACGGCACCCAAAAGGAAGTTGCAAGATGAGTTGGTGAAAGGTGATCACTTAAGATGTTGCAGATTAAGAGAACTGGAGGGGCAGGAGAGGGGTCTATCTAACACCAGCAATGTCGTAGCAACAAAAATATCTCATATGCTTGTTATTGCCTATGCAGCCTGCAGTAAGAAGGGTAATTAGTTCCTTGGATAAAAAAATTGGAGTTGTTATCTCTATAATATATAGAAAAGATGTAAGTGACGAAGATTTATCGCGTGAGGCGGTCAATCGTTTTCGTTATTGGTATATTTGGTATTCGATTTCGAAACGAAATCGTTGTGAAGCACATTGGCTAGGGTTAGTTATTACAAACTATATCTTGTAAGTGTTTACGTAGATATTATACGTTATGAACAAATTTCAATGACGAGAGATCATCCGAGCAATTCGACAATTTAATAGCTCATACCCGTCCCATGGGGTCCGTACCGAAGTAACTCAGGAAAAATCTTAACAGCGACGCGAAGTAACGCAAAGTACAGCTCCATCTCTCGGGGAATTGGGCAACTAATTTATACAAAGTATACGGGTTTATGTTGGATTTCGGTGGTAATTTTGGATTGCGTTTACTGATTTTAATAATTCTTTGTTTTAATTAAAAGAATATACGTTCAGGATAATAAAATCTTTAAACTGAGACAGCAAATATGCTTCCATATATCTACTGTTATATTACAAATTTAGTTTAGAAATTGGTAAAATTTTTAATAAATTATTTAACTTATCAAGTTCAAAATACTTAATTTTCCTAGAAAGTCTTTATAAAAAACAATTCTGTTTTTTTCATATTTTTAGGGTTCCGTAGCCAAATGGCAAAAAATGGAACCCTAATAGATTCGTCATATCTGTCTGTCCGTTTGTCCATCCGTTGGTCAAAGTCATTTTTTTCCGAAACTATAAGAGCTATACTATATTTTTTTTTTTTATGGGACAAAACCCGCCACACTTTTCCCAACCACTGCAACTCCTGAAAGCCAGAATCAACAGTGGCGACCGCCAGAAAAACGCCGAGCAATGAAGCTCGACGAGTCCCGGAGAAACGATTCAACTGTCTCAAAAAAAAAAAAAAAACGCTTCACGATTTTGCGTGTCATCCTTGCGCAGGGGCCATGCTAATCTTCTCTGTATCGTTCCAATTTTGGTATATGTACTGCCGAAGCAAGTACATAAGTACATATCTTATATACATACATATATGAGAGCTATACTGTTGAAACTTGGTAGGTAGATGTATTCTGTGAACCGCATTAACATTTTGATGCAAAAATAAAAAAATAATAAATATTTTGGGCATCCCATAATACATAGAACTGATCCTCAAAATTTTTTTTTTCTTTAAAGACTTAAAATGGATAGGTCTTCATAAATGATATCGAGGTTTCTAAAATATTTTTTTCACAACCGAATAGTTTGCATGACAGACGCTTCCAAAGTGGAAAAAAGTTGGTCACCTCTAACTTCTAAAATAAGAAAATGAAAAATATAAAAAAAACATATGATGTATTACTATAAAAACTACCAACGAAAATTGTTTTGAGCGAGATCTAGTACGTAATTTTAATTTTAATACCTCGTAAATCGTAAACCGCTTATTACCGCGTAATCTTTCATACAAATAACTTAAATCCTTTAATTTCACAAATCATTGGTACGCAACCCTTTGTGTGTGAGTCCGACATGCACTTGGCCGGTTTTTTTTAGGTTAGGGTTCAAAAGTTAGAAGTCGTACGCATTTTGGAGCGATTATTTCCTAAAATATGAACAATATCAAAAAAATATTTTAGTAAACAAGTATTCATTTTTTAATCCCTATCCAACAGTATATCACAAGTACCTAAGGGCGGAAATAAAAAGAAATCACTCACCACTTTACGCTTATGGGGGGTACCCTAATAACGTTTCATTCCACTTTCTATTTTTGTACTTTGTCGGCTTGATTAATATACGTATTAGTACCAAATTTCAGCTCTCTAGTGCTAACGGTCACTGAGATTATACGCGGACGGACAGATAGACGGGTAGACTTGGCGAACCTAAAAGACAACGGAACCCTAAAAAGTGAACGCTAAACAAAAACGACGACAAAGGCGCGGGAGAAGCTAACTTTTGTTGATTAAATGTCAGCAACAAAAGTTGGCCACTTAAGTTTTCAAAATCTTAATTACTGAGCGAAATATTTTATTAAAACCGAAACCGAAGTGACATTTGATTAAAGAACAGCATTGATCCCCTCTCTCTTTCTCTTAGCCTTTATTATAATATGTCAAAAAGTACAATATGGAATCATTATCATCATCGTCATTATCTCAGCGTTAATCCCAGTGGCATCCGAAGCTTTTTCAGCTTTGGAGTCTGGTCTGGGTTCCTTCGTTATAGATTGTTGGACTTTTGAGGACTCCAACAATCTGTAACGACTGCCATTAGATGTTCGTATGGCAACCGGTACCAACGGCTTAACGTGCTTTCCGAGGCATGACCAGACCAGTGCAAATATTCATATTCATGCATACAAATATTTGCACTGCGCGGGGATCGAACCCGCGCCTCCTCGCATTTATTTGTATTAATTGTATTCCTATTGAGTATTTATTCTCTTGCTATCTCTTTATATTATACATATTATATTAATTATAAAGTATTCATTCATTAACATTTTCTTTAATTATATTGAAATTATTTTTATTTGGTACTCAATTAAAATTTGATCATTATTATAAATGTAGTATATATAATTAAGCTTTTTAGTATATTAAATGTTTTTTTTAGTTTCCCTTTAACCTTTCTTTACAGTTATGTATTTTTATTGAATTTACCTGTTAAATATTCTTGTAATGTATAGTTAGCTTTTCCTAATTAAATATTGCTTTAATTTAGTTACAAATATACTGGTTTTATTCTGTTGTTTAATGTCTTCCAGTAATTTATTGTATATTTTTATTGACATAGAATATGGACTAGATGAGTGCAATTTTAGGTTTAATGGGGGCAAATTTAATTTGTTTTTATGACGCAACGTATAATTTGTTTGTATATCTCCCCGTGTCTTATAGGAATCTGGATATTAGCGGACTAGTTTACATAATTCTAAAATATAAAAGCTAACTAAGGTAAGAACCTTGTGTGAGCTTTGTGTTTTTGGAAGTAAGGCAACTGTCTGTTGATTCTATATTTCTGATTATTCTTACTAGCTTTTTTTGCAGGGTAAATAGGGAAGGAGCGTCTGTGCTATTTCCCCATAAGATGATGCCATAGTTAAACCAAGCATGGGCGTACGCATAGTATGTACTTAGTGCGGTTGGTAGGTTTATGGTCTTTTTTATTTCGCGGAGAGTGTATGAGAACTTTGAAATTTTTGATTTTACTGTCTGTATGTGCGTTTTTCAGTTTATGTGTGTGTCTATTGTTAAGCCTAAGAGAGGGGAATTATTTACTGTTTCTAATTTATGTTGTTTAAAAATAAAGTCTATATCTATTTGTTTTTTCTGCCCGGGGTGAATAGCTATTAATTTAGTTTTGGTGAAATTTATTTCCAGATTATGGTCTGTCATCCGGTTTGTAGTCTTTTCAAGAATTGAAGGAAGCCTGT
Source organism: Sesamia inferens (assembly GCA_037179545.1). NCBI lineage: Eukaryota > Metazoa > Arthropoda > Insecta > Lepidoptera > Noctuidae > Sesamia > Sesamia inferens. The sequence goes on along the minus strand of CM073934.1, from coordinate 14,821,407 downwards.
CGTTTAAATTGGCATTTGTTTGGCATGGGGTTAGGATAGAGATATCATCTGCGAAAAGTACACATTGATTTATTAACTTGTAAAACGGAAAGGTTAGTTCGTCAGCGCACTGTCTGAACACAGTCGGTGGGAGTTCGTCTATGCCGTGACTGTTTTTATTTTTAAGGATTTTTAAGATCTGGTTGACTTGTTGCTTGCTTGTTTGCTTGCTTGTTTGCTTGCTCAATGCGGGTTGGCGATTTCAGACTTTAAAGTCCAGGTTTCCTCAAGATGTTTTGTTTCACCTTTTAATCAGTCATTGGTGTCCAAGATATACTAAGATAGTACATATAACTTAGAAATTTACATTGGTACTTACTTGACCTAGAATCGAATCGCACACTCATACTTGAGATGCTGGTGTTTTAACCACTAGGCCACCACGACTAAATCGCCAATATCGAATAATTTGCGTTAATCGAGTTTGACTCGTATCTATCTAGTTATCAATAGTTAAGCTTCATCATTTCGTCATCACATTCCTCGTAAAATGGCCTTAACGAACTATCAGTCTATTACTAAGATTAATACTCAGTCATCTTGTAACTATAAGATGACAGTGTATTACTATTGGAAACACTGTTTAAAGATACAGTGCCTTTCATATTAAAAGAATGGGCATCGAAGAATTTAAATTAAAAACCATCGAAGCTTACTTTATACTGGTTTTTGTTAAATATTAATACAATGGGAACGCGACTTTCTGAACTCGGCAATTAATTTTGGAAAGCGTTTGAAGTTTTTCCGAATCTTCGCCTCCTACACCACCTCGAAGTTTCCTGAACCATGTTATAGAATGTTGTCAAAAGAAACTTAATAAATTACGGAAATACCTTATGGTTTGAATGTAGATTATTATTTCCGTATTGGTAAAATATAGGTAGGAAGTTGAGTTTTAAGAAAAGAAAAGTTATTTTTTATTTTAAATTCTTCTAACTGTGTTGTCTAGAAAATGGTAGTAAAATTTAGTAAAACAGTTTTTTCCTAGTATTGATGATGATTGCAAATACCAACACATTTAAATAATTACAAGAGGTTTGCTTTACTTGACCTAAATAAGACATCTCAGATACGTAGATAGGTACTTAAAATCGTATTTATTCAGCAGGAAAATATTGGAGCATCGTAGTTTATAGAATCTGTGCATATATTTTCCAAGTTTCACCAATGATTTTAATACAATAATAAATTATTACTTAGATTACTTCCTGGTATGAAATGCAACAAGTTTCCAATTGGTTCTTCAACAAAGCCTTGGTAACAGAGTCCTAAATAAGTGAACAGCTATTTCTCGTTGGTTTAATGCTCTTATTCAATAACCAGAGAGTGCCCAAGATATTCCTAGTGCTGCAATAACTCTGAGTGGATGACCACAACGTTAACAAAGGATAGTAAGCCACCAGTCCGTCAGTTTGCTATCGCTTCAGACCGATACATGTTCATTGTTCATCGTGCAACCTATTAATGCTTTTTGGACATGTATCCGCTGCGAGGTTTAAAATGGATGCTGAATAAAATGCAAATCACCCATGTTTAAATAAATAAAATAGGGAACGTATATTGCTTTTTCACAAATCCAATAGCGGTGTTTTGAGTAAAGCATAACGAGGTATTTGAAATTCGTTGATGCAGTGCGAATTTTAGGTGTGGACAAAAAATAAAATAATGGCTGGAAACAATAGACACAATTAAAAAGTTTGTGTGTATCATTTAATGATACACACAAACTTTTTAATTGTGTCTATTGTTTCGCCATTTCAGCCATGATGAGATCCTCGACTCGGCTCTCCATAGCCAAATATTGTGGACAAAATTAGATGGTAACCATACCGTAACCCAGAATCCTTCGTTATGGAAATCTATGGGAAAGCTTATGTAAATCGGTAGACCTCACAGCCTATTATGGTAATGGAATTAATATCCCCAACTGTTTCAAATTTCCAACGTTCTATCTACACTTGATAATCTTGATCATAAAATTTTAGATCATAATAAACATTTATTATTATGACAAAATATTTTCCGACAAAAAATATCATGACTATTGTATTAGCTCATACTTATCGCAATAAATTTATCAATCTCTCGTTAGTTAAACAGATTGGAGTTTGCTTGGCAGTGGCATCAGCCCTAAATATGTATATGTACTAATATATTGCTAATCCATTAATAGTCAAAGTGGATGAGAGAGCAAAAATCACCTTAATTAGCTTATTTGGGAAATCCGATCGTGAGGGTACAAAAACAATTCATGTGATCCTTTTTTATCCATTTTATACGACTGCGCGTTAGTAGACAGGGATCTTTGTACCCTCGAAGTACCCTAACGGTTGAATGGATGGTTCTACACGAGATGCCTATTATCTCGTCCAGATCGTACAATGACCATAGGCTGAAATAGTTTGGAATGAGTATTTTTATAATAAAATTTTTTACTTGACTTCTAGAGCCATGACAAAAGTATATTTTTTTTCCCTTTAAGTGCTTTTTGAAGTGGGTTTCTATTTTTTTTTAAGTTTTCTTTTTCATGCTTTTCAGTGTCTTAGTCGAAATTCGATAATTACTTTTTCACCTCATAAAACAGTGGCAGCCATAACCCATGTTAGAATACCTAAGTTCTCATCAATACGAAAAAATTCACTATCTCAAAAACTACTGAACCGATTTTGATGAAACTTGCAACATTCCCTAAGTTGAACAATACCTATTACAACAAAAAAAAAACTAAGATCGAGCTTGTAGTTCCGGATATATGCGAGCACAAACATAAAAACATACATACATACATACACTTTTACATTTATCAATAATAATACAATTTATCACATTTATTCAAACGCTGATATAGACCAACATATACGAAAACTGGGCAGTTCTGGAAATATTACATACCTACATACGGGTCGAATTGATATCCTCCTTTATTTTGAAGCCGGTTAAAAATGGCGAATTTTTGACTTTAATGAGTTCCTACCTACTTAATGTACGTACTGGACGTACATAATATACATACATATATTATAGAAGAACTACTAGCATAAAATGAAACTGCAACCCACTGCATCCAACTGCAAGAAAAGTGATTTTGTTTTAAGCTTCTTAGTAGCACAGAAGTTTATTTTTAACAAACGCGAATTGATAATAATGATTCCGCCAATGAGTAAGTTTACTACGGGTCATGGCGAGGACTGCTAATCAGAAGATGTCATCAGTTTGCACGCTATGGCATAAAACAATGGCCGCGAGACATATTAAGTATTTTATACTTTGTTGAGTATTGATGCACATTTCGACACGTTCATTAACCAAATTAAAATTCTAATAAACGTGCAAAACAAGATCGCTGATTTAGCAAAATATTTTCTTTTATTTAGTTAAATGTTTTTGTGGGTTCGGTACCTCGATAGGACAAAACTGAAACCTTATACGATTACTTTGTTGACCTTCCGTCCGTCTGTCTGTCTGTCTGTCTGTCAAGACCCTTTTCCTCAAGAACGCGTGAAGGTATTCAGCTGGAATTAATATCACACACACAGATGTACTATCCCTGGAGCTGTGAAGTGGAACTATTAAAAAATTAAATTTGTAAGCAAACGCAATCAAAACATACAGCCGTCGCAAATTTCAAATCCTCAATAATCCGGGAATCAAAACCTATAGGGTAACAAGGTACTTCGCGTGAGCTCAGAATCTTGAAATTTGTTATGAAGACATCTTTTAACGTCTTATAGAATAGATAAAGAAAAAAAATGCCAAAACCTTTATTTTTTAGTTGCATTATATATTATAAAAAAATATTTTAAATAATTTTAAACTTATTAAAGCTCTTTCTGTTGGTCGGTGCGTGAGTCCGACTCGCACTTGGGCGGGTTTTTATTAGAGACATTACAATAAAAATTAAAACAAGTAGGTATAAAAATTACTAAAGTAACTATTAAAACAGTAATACGTTATTTTATTTTATGACAATCACAGAATAAATCGTATTTAATTAGAGCATGAAGATGTCATGAACTTTAGCTCAACGAGAAAATTGCTTCAGGTTTCCCAATGAGACGAACCAATGAACAGAAGAAATAGACACCAATCTTCTACAGAGAAGTTATTGCCATAACATAGGTAAATAGAAAAGAAGATGAATTTGCTTTTGAAATCAATATCATAATTAATTATTAAGCGTGTCAGTGTTATTGTTTCAACGTAGGTACGTAACATTATACACTTACGTACATTATTATTATTTTAATAGCGTGCGCGCACTTTATATAGGCAACAAGACAATTAATTACGGTTGTCTTCATTTATAACCAGTATTGTACAAAATTCAAGATATAAAATTGAGCCATGGCAATTGTTATAATTATTTCAAATCTTTCTTATTTTAATACTGGGAAAATTACGGTTGTGTAATGATTAAGGATGTATACTATTTTCAAAAAGTAAGGATATATTAAATTAATAATAATTTAAAAAATAAAATATAACTCACTTTCTGTCATTTTGTTTAAAAATCACAACGTCGCTCACTTGTATTTACCAAAAAATAATAACTGTATAAAAACTGTAGCTCATTAAACACGGACAATGGTGGACAGGAACATGGTTCATGCGGCGCGGTATTAGCTGTGAGTACGTCGAGGCGTGCGTCGCGGGACTTGAGATTGTACTGCCTGCGGGCACGTCACACGCACCACCAATAAATACCCATTATTATCATTTGGCTATGTAATTTTCATTGCTTGATAAAGATTGCAACTGATATTTCAGATGGTATGATTAATAGTAGCTAAAACAGTAGAGATGTATGATGTGTCATTGTAGGTGTTATCAGTATACACAAGTATTTTTTCATCATCATCATCATTCCAGCCGAAAGACGACCACTGCTGGACATAGGCCTCCCCGAGGTTCACCACGATGACCGGTCCTGCGCCCCCCGCATCCAGCGGTTTACCGCGACCTTCAGCAGGTCGTCGGTTCAACTTGTCGGGGACCTACCCACACTGCGTCTTCCGGTACGTGGTCGCCACTCGAGAACCCGTCGGCCCCATCGGGCATCGGTCCTACGGGCAATGTGCCCGGCCCACTGCCACTTAAGTGTTGCGATTCTTCGGGCTATGTCGGTTACTCTCGTTCTTCTGCGGATCTCCTCATTCCTGATTCGATCACGCAGAGAAACCTCAAGCATAGCTCTCTCCACTGCGCTTCGAGTGACTTTGATCCTTCTTATAAGATCCATCGTTAGCGACCACGTCTCAATTCCATACGTCATCACTGGCAACACACACTGGTCGAATACATTTGTCTTGAGACACTGCGGTATTTCGGAATATATTAAAGTATTTTTTACTACAGCATTAATTAATTGCAATTTTTTTCACGCGCTGCTAGCCTTGACAGGCTATTAAGAAGTCCCTCCTTATCTTTCATTACTAATGTCACCTTTACTCCGAACGGAGCAAATCAGTAAAGTTAGGTAGGTATGCTGAGCACTCTGTAAGTTCAAGATTGACTGCGAACTAAGCGCGGCATTCGAGACATACCATACTTATTTATTACCTAATGTTTATTGGATACTGCCATTGGTGCCGGCTACACCGGTAATGAGAGTTTCTCTCTCTTTTTTAAACATGTTTCTTAAGTACATTCACTTTATTAATTCGTTAAGTCCCAAATGGTTTTGGAAAGCATTGATCAATTATATGTACCGGATAGAATAACATGTAAAGAGATTAGTTTAAACAAATTTTCGCAAAAACACTAACATTATCAATGACTTACATTTAGACAAATCAACATCGTTCGAACATACGAAGCACATGTATTAGAAATTTCCTTTAAAATGATTCAGATGTAGAAAACGTGTTACGTAATTAGGGTTCGAATCGAACGTTCCCTGCGTTAATTTTGATTGCTTTTACTTGCCTAATACGTTTTTGAAATAATGCAATTAAAATGTTTTATTTATGAATATTATATAGAAATTAATTGAAAAGAGGGAACTTAAATGAGGAAAATTATTGGAAATCTCATTTAGTTTTGATTTTGCTCTCAGATTCTCTCAGTTCACTGCTATGTAAAGGTTTCTTATGAAGTCCTATTAATTTCTACCAAAACCTGAATTAATAATAATGTCAATTTACGAGTCAAAATGCATCTCTCTTCGTTATGAAAATATGACTTTATTTAATTTGATTCGCAGAATTTCATTGGAGGCTAAAAATTCTTGGATAACACACAATAAATTGTAATAAACGAAGAAAATTCCTTTAAAACCAAGTTACTAATATTCTGTAGGCAAGTAGGTATATAACGTACATATAGTTGTTACGTCAGAGATGGGTAAGCCCTAATTAAGGAATTAAAAAAATTCATTAATGAATAATTGATCTTAGAAGCATTAGGTTGTATGTATAAGTCAGACCACATATGCATACAACCTAATTGCTTCTAAGGTTGACAATTATTAAAGATTAATAATTAATTAATTAATTAATTAATTTTAAGCTGATTATCCATCATCATTTCAGCCGAAAGACGACTACTGTTGGACATGGGTCTGCCCCAAGGACCTCCACGACATGGAGAGTGTGATTGTCGCAACCCAGTGCTGGGCACGCCACAATAACGGCGGTAAGTCCCCTCTTTGATGAGTGGCTAGAGAGGTGCCACGACGCCCTCATCTTCCACCTGACGCAGGTCCTCACCGGACATTGCTGTTTCAGGAGGTTTCTGTTCTATATAAGGCGGGAGGAAACGCCAGGATGTCACCACTGTGTGGATTGCCCTGAGGACATGGTGGAGCATACGGTGGAGGTGTGTTCGACTTAGGTAGAGCACCTCCATGTGTTCGTGGCGGCGATCGGCGGCGATCTCTTGCGTCCGGCCCTGGTCCAGGCCATGGTCCGGAGCGAGAGTGCACGGCAGGCCGTCACCTCCTTCTGCGAAGCAGTGATGCTAGCAAAGGAGGAGGCGGAGTGCGTGAGGGAGCGGGAATCCCAGCGCCCTCACGCCACTAGCCGCCGCAGGAGACGCCCTGTTCGGGAGACGATATGAACTCCCAGCCACCGTAGGCGCGGGCTTGCGGGCGGTAAGCAGTGAGCAGCTCGCCGCCCGGTAAGGACCAGGCCCGAGTCGACGGCACGTTGTGTCAGCACATCGTGACGGGGTCAACGAAGACCGATGCCTGGGCCGACCCAGGTATCGGTCTTCGTTTCATTTTTAAACAACCCACAACCCCGAGGTTGTGGGTTGTTTAAAAATGAAACCGTGGCTCTGGCCTACAGGCAAGTGAAGGAACACGGGTGGGTTTTAGTCAGTAGTCTCCCGCATCCAGCGGCTTCCCGCGACCTTCACCAGGTCGTCGGCCTACTTTATCGGGGGCCTACGCACGCTGCGTCTTCCGGTGCGTGGTCGCCATTCGAGAAGCCGTCGGCCCCATCGGGCATCGGTCCTACAGGCAATATGCCCGGTCCACTGCTACACGTTGCAATCTTCGGGCTATGTCTGTTACTCTCGTTCTACTGTGGACCTACTCATTTCTGATTTGATCTTGCGGTGAAACCCCAAGCATAGCTCTTCTCAACCTCATTACTCCCATATTTCGATTACGTTTGTATGTCTAACACATTTTTTTTAAATAAGAAGTTTTTGACTATGAAAATAATCAATCAGTGAGTGATGAATAATTTAAAGTACTTGAGAGATAAAATACTACGATCATGAATGGCTAGAAATGTGTTTTGAATGCGGCAAATCGATTTTATTTTTGATCACAGGTCTAAGGAGTAATTCTTCTAATTTTAAGAATGTTTACAGTCTGAAGGACAATTCTTGCAAATAAACGGTCAAAATGTAGTCATAGCCTCATCTCTCGACAAACAAATGACTGATTGAGAGTGAGGTAAGAAGGATGAGAGAGAAGAACGGTCACAGTCTGAAACCGTCAAAATTACCTCTGATTGTCCTAAATTTTTGACAAGGTTTTGTTAGTTGGTGAGATGAGGATGCGACTAGATTTTGAAGATTTTTAGAATTTCGTAGTAAACTAGGAACCTCAGTGACTGTTAGCACTAGAAAGCTAAAATTTGGTACCAATATATAAATCAAACACGCCGACAAAGTGGTAAAATAAAAGGTGTAAAAAAACATTAGGCGGAGGCCCATATCCCTTCCTTAGTGGGGTGTTATGATTTTTCTTGAGTTGGGGTCGGGACGGGTGGCTTGTATCCTAAAAAATAATGTAATGTCCATCAGATAGATTTCTAAAAAATATTGAATACGTATTTTTTATTTTTTCTTTTATTCAAATACTTAGGAAGATATGTTGATTTGAAATATCGCATGACGTCACGCCGTCGTACAAAATATACCATGGCGTGACGTAATTAGGTCCCACTCCGTAACTCGAATACGCTATATCTCAGTAATATTTGGTAATTTCGACAAAATAAAAAATACGGGTCTTAATTTTTTTTATTATCTATAAGACGGACTAATTATTTTTTTGATTTTCATACCTTGGATACATCCCTATTCTTTCACGGGAAACTACAGAACCCTATAATGAGCGTGGCCGGACAAGCTCTTGGTCGGTTTTTAGTTAATGGAAATGGTTTTCAGACATCATATATATATTAAATCATTATTGCTAAAATATTATTACCTGTTCTATACAATATTTCAATACCTACTCCACTCAAGTCTATGAGAAAGCTGATTATGTTATAAGGGGCCATGAAGAAAGTGGTTTAGTTCGATCGTCTGTTTTGAATATAATATGCCTTTTAGATACACGCTGTATTGTGTGGTCCATTAAACGTATATACGAAGTTGGCTCTGCTCCTAATTTAAATCTCTGATGTCAATCTCCATGCAGAAATTTTCATCCACAGGCAGGTGAAAATTTTGACACAGAAGTCAGATTTTCTATGGTAGGTTTCGGGTAAAAGGTTACCTACACCTGAAAAATCGATATCGCAAAAGCATAATAAATGTGCTGTGAAAACCTTTTCTGCTCATCTAATAGAGTCCTATGAAAACTTCAAAAGGTATGTTGACTTTCAATTTATATAATTCGTTTACCTGTGATATAATCCTCGGCCATATGATTTCAAGTAGGTATGACTCAAATCTGAAATGGAAATTCGGTGGTGCAAAATATTTCTCTTATAAAAGTTTCTTTGAATTATATATAATAAGCAGCGCCTTTGTTTGAATATTAGAGGCCAATCAATGCCTAGCCCTATTGTGTTTAAAATTTTGATAGGTATCCGAAGTTTTTCAGTAAATACCCTTTTCGTATTAAATCTTTAATTCAGCGAAGTTTGCAGCTGATTTATTCATAGGTTATGTTTTAGGATAATAGTAGGGTGATAAGAGCTATAGTCTAGACAGGTCGTGGAAAATAAAAGCATTGTTTTAGTTAAATACATTATTTATTGAACGTCTATATACTGTACTGAGCTGGTCGTATTGTTTCGTCGGACGAGGTTCGTCGACACCGGTGGTGATAATGTCTGAGTTCGGTAGAAATCTGGAAATATAAAGAAATGGCTATTATCAGTAGGTTACCAATATTTGCTGTACATTCCTGAAAAACGACTTCAGCTGAGACGGAAACTATTCAAACCCCTTAAAATTCTACAAACGAACTATACACGGGACAAAAAGTGATCGATCAGCGTGAGACACCTTTATAAATATGATTAATTTAACGCACAGGACTAGAAAATGAGAATGTGATCTACTTTAGATTCCAAGATAGGTATTATAACCGGCACAGACTACCTAGTATGAACGCGTTATGTAAACGAAACGAAAATTGGAACTTTTTTTTTGTATAAAAATCTATTGTATTTTATTGGTTCATCACTTTTGTTTAAGAAGTTGCCCACATATACATAACTAGCTGCCGCCGGCTACTTCGTTCGCGTGGAGTTAGATATTTAAACATTTTATTTTAGCCCCAAAATATACAGCATACATTTTAAATCTTTGTTATGCTCCGCTCCTATTGGTCACAGCGTGATGTTACATAGCCTAAAGCCTTCCTGGATAAATGGGCTATCTAACGCAAAAAGAATTTTCGAAATCGGACCAGTAGTTCCCGAGATTAGCGCGTTCAAACAAACAAACAAACTCTTCAGCTTTATATATTTGTATAGATTATGTTACGTCACCACGTCTTTGAAAGGAGCAAAATAAATATAACGTTTATTTATAGACACTTCGTGAAATACAAAACAGAAGTAATAATATAAAAAATGGAAATAAAATTTTATGAACAATAGTGCCGCCTGTTAGTGCCATAAAGGTTCATTTCAGTATCAATGTTAGTTTGTGCTAGGTCTACATGTTGAGATTTCTCGCGAATCAATTTGCTTATATAAAGTTTTCATCAGACTTAGGTCACGGTTACGGTAATGGCACGGAGCAGTCGTAGAGATAAAAAATACAACGAGACCATTTGAACAGTCGCCGATTAAGAACGCAGTGAATGCTGAATTAAGAATGAATTGATTCTTTTAAAAAATGAATCTACTTGTTCCTATCTAAGTATATACTATAATTATATTGTAAATAACATAAATATTGTAGGTTTTTCTTAGGTGATTAGATAAAAATTGTATAGAATTTGTTGCACATTTTTTTCTCTAATAACGGCTATTCTGACTTTGTTTTATCTTTCATACGATAAGCTTAATAAAACGAAACAAAAGAAGGGAAGGCCTGAATTCTATCAAGGTCATAACTTTCAAACAACAAGAAGTGGGAACATGTTCTTGCTTTCACAAATTTTCAAATTTTATGTAGTTGCCTTTAGGATTCAAACAGTAGCTGTAATTTAATGGTTTTATTTAAAGTGCGTAATGAATTTTTACGTGTATGAGAATTGAAGGCCCATATTGAACGAAGATATGCAACGTAGGAAAGTGTTTTGCTATCATAACTTGTTTTTAAAAATTTCATGCTAAACAATGATAAAAAATGAATGCCAAATAGAAAAATTGTTTTCTGTTGTTTCCATAGTTTATTTGGTACAGATGGGCACTCAATTCTCTAACTGAAAACATAGGGGCCAACTTAACAGTCCATAACTCGCTTATTTGACTTTCAGAAAATCTGTTTCCAATTTTCACAGTTCTTTGGAAATGTCCCAAAGGACTGTGAAATAAAATATCTAAAGCTCATTTTCAAAGAGTTTTAACAAACTACCCTCACACCGCAAGTACTTTAAAAATTTGGCGGTTTATAAAAAAAAATATAAAACAGACAATAAGATCACAATCATGTTATAAATCTTTGGTAACAGTTTGCGCGTCGATGACCCCGCCACCTTGTATAAACAATGTTATAATGAATCTAAGTGCAAAGTTCTGACTTCAGTTAATCGATTATTGACAAATACGTGCTCTATCTGTACTGGTTCGCTCGAATTTCCTGTAAATACTTTACTCAAAAGACCACCTAAGATAGAAATCTGTAGTTTCATACAATCCGTTTTGGTGGATTTTTTTCAGAGTAGTCTAGATCTAGAATAAAATATGTATTTTTATTGAAGCGTTTATTAAAACTAATTGACAGAAATTAATCATCATTTTTCATTTAACAATTTATAGAGGTATGAGAAAGGGTGCAGGTAAAGTTCACTCGTCCTTCATTGAAAAGGAAGGATCCTCTGAACAATATTCTTGTGTGTCTGGTAGGTAAGTGACCGACTCATGATGTCGGGTAGCTATACTCCTACGCATGCTAGTTGCGCGGTAAACTCTGCACGATATCAATATGACGCGTTCATTGAATGTGGCGTTGTTGATACCGCTACAAGATGAACTTCTTCATTTTGTTTGGCTTCTTTTAAAATTTTCGTCTGTTTTTCTTGGTTGGGGGGACTTTTAGGACTAGAACCGCCGTACTTTCTGTATCACCGAAGCATTGGACATCGAATGAACAACAAGTGCTAGGAACTGTCTCTCGTTCCGTACCGTTGAATTGTGTGCCTATAGCGTGTGATTTCTTAGTGTGAATAACTTATTCGTAAATTACAAGCTGATTTGAACTGCAAACCATTTTTTTTTGGCTGCGCTCTAACCAACATTACACCACAATTCGATCACAATAATGATTGGTAATAGCGAGGGAAAGTCATACCTTTTCCGACTTTTATACAATATGTAAAAGAAACCCCGTCCTACCCATAAGAATAATAAAGGTTAGGTAAACACATGGTCAAATAAAATATGAAATTTTACATAATCATCATAGTAACAATACTAATGATTTTTGAAATATTTTTTTTCCGGGAATAAATTCCAAGTTCCCCAAAATTTGGTATTTTTTTTAATAAGTGACAGTATTATTTTTGATGGTATTATTATGAGCGAATAGCGATGCGACTGCGTGCCGCGTGCCCTGCCTGCACATGTATTAATTTACCTCCTTTTGCAAAATAATATTAATTTTTTTAGTGGGATTTTTTTTAACTTTAGCCTGGCTTTGTTTCTACTAATGCCCATTAGTAGAATCAGTTATCGATACCTAATAATACCTTCACGAATTTACATATTGTATATTTGAATAGTTTGTAAATATTTTTCACAGCACTATCTCTGTGGTAATGTATCTCAAACTTACACGCCTTATCGCATAGACTTATGTGAGACACAAATGACTATTTAAATATGATTTCAATAGTGATAAGATAATAAATAGGTACAGTGAAATAGTTCATTGTACCAATTTATAATCTTATCTTAATTGACTGCGAATTTAAATAAATTTCATAGATAATTCGGATCACTGAGTGTAGGATTTAACTTAAACTTTATTTATAAAGCAATATAGTATATATTAATATTAAGCTGACTTTACTAAAACCTACTACTATATGATATAATAAAGTTGAATTTAGTCTTGTGTACACGATTGTTTCTATGATCGTTAACGTGGAAAAATGTGACCGTATGAAACGCCAATAAATGAATTGGTATTGACAATGAGGAATTTCAAAGCGGAGAGCGAGTACATTTTCATTATTTTATGTATTTTTTTTAATAACTATAAACTTGTGCTTGACCGCAATCCCGCCTGATGGTAAGCAGTGATGCAATCGTTAATGGTAAAGCGCGTTAGTTTATTAAGCCTATTCACTCAAAAAAAAAAAAAACTGAGTGAATAGGAAGGAAGACGGCAGTTGAGCGAGGTGATGCAATGTGAAATCCAATAACACACCAACGATATTGCGCCAGAAGGAGATTGATGTGGAGACCCTCCACAAATTCCCGACACAACAACACTTGGCGCATCCTACCCGGCACACATCGCAACACAACTGCTCAGACCCGTCCTCCATACATCATGCTTCACCAGACATCATGCCGGATCATTATATCACGATCATTATATATTTTTTTCTTTTTCAGGCTTTCTAAGTGTTTAGAATTATAAAAAGGCTCGAGAATTGAGCTATCAAAACCAATTTTTTTTTTCAAATTCGACTAGTGGTTGTAGAGATTTATTTATTTTTTTTAAACGCTGTCTCTCCCTAGTAATTTCTCCTGAATCGTGGCTGAGTTTACAAACATAGACAAACAATACCGGAACAGTCCCGGAACAACTAGTTGTACGCCATACAAATATATGTTCGGTGCGGGAATCGAACCCGTGACACGCAGCGCGCTAACCGTTCAGTCGAATTATTCAAACAAACTTTAAACGTCGTTACTTAATATTGCAAAATACAATTATTTATCTGTTTAAATGTTGAGAAAAAACAGTTTTTATGCACATTCTACATCACAAATGTTTGAGTAATATTCCTTCAGAAATATGTATTACATAGCTAGATTATCTAAAGACAAATTTGCCTACAACAAAATGACTCCATTTTTATAACCCAGATATTACACGAATATTATCGAATATATGTACATACTAATCACAGTATTTTCCAGAATAATACACCACACAGTACTAGCATGGTGTAGCTATTATAATTTAACATGATATGCGGGTTGTATGGTTTGTGTTTAGAGTTTGTGTAGCGGTCACAATATGGGAATAAAGTTATGACCGCTGCACAGATAACCAACTACTTAGTATGTAGCGTTGAAGTTTGCAACAAATTTACAAGACAGACATGTGACAAATATTTTATTAATTAAAATACTAATCAACAATCGACATACAATCTATGTAGAGGATGTATGTAAGTATAACAATAAATTTGGGTTTCTAGCGTAATCACTAATCTGTCTCGTCCTGTATTACTTTTGTTTTTACTATTTACATAATATGACAGATAAATATTAATGTGAAAACCGTATAACAGGCTGCTAAAAGCTTTTCTTTAGCCTTTGGATGGATATTACGGTGAATACCTATCCCTTTTCCCTTTTCTATGAATCCCTATTCCTTTTGTATGAACTGAAAATGTTCCCGAGAAAACCTAACTTCATCAAAGGTACACGGTTGCCACTAAAATATTTGCTCATCGTCTGCAAATATAATTGCATCTCTAAAGATTTTATAAAGGTTGTGTAATATTGCAACAAAAAATACGGTAAGTAGGCCAACGATAACATTTGGCATCAGTATCTTCAACACCATGAAATTCCAACGAGCAAAAATCAAAATCAAAAGTCATTTATTCAAATTAGGCTGAGAATCAGCACTTTTTGAACGCCAATATTACATAAGACAGTCCCCCAAAACGCCCACCCATCGTCACTTCCTAGTGCTTTCGCTGGGAAGAAGAAGTGGCGGAAGAAACTCCCCAGCAGCACAGCTATCTGTTCATTTAAAGCACTTTGTTAATTAAAAAACTACGCTTTTATATGACACTATGAATGTGCCATAGAAAAGGTACAAACCTTCAGGGGCGACCCTTGAGTCTTGCGAAAGGAGCACAGGACCTAACGCAGTCGTCAGCGCAGATCCCAAAGTTGACGTTATCAGTATGGCAATAACGATGATATTCGAGTGTTGCGAAGCTATCCGCCTGTCTTGTGAGGTGGCATCCACCCACAGGGAATCCATTGCAACCCGCACGAGGACAGCCTGAAATTAATGTTTTTATTTAATGACTTTTTAATTATCTTCTTCTCATTATAACAGCTTAGGGTTCCGCATATTTTGTAAAGGGTTAATTAACAATTTTTATAATTAGTAATAAGCTGTTTTAATGTCGTATCTCGCTTGGTTGAAGGCGGCATTCATTTTTGTTGCTGTTAATGAAGTGGAACAGAAATAAAGATTTTATTATTGCTATTTGTTTGTAAGACTCTCACTGAGTATTATGGAATAAAGTGTAATAAATAACAGATTGTTGCAACTATCGGAAAAACTGTGATAAGTTAAATTTTGACTTGAATCACAGAACGTACATATATGTACATACTTATAATATTATAGCGTGTTGGAATAGGGTTTTAAATTGCGTAGAGTAGGTGTTATGAGTCGGTATACAGATGGAAATTAAGTCCCGAGGGCTCAATATATCCTGATACGACATCAATCAAAGCTGCTCAGCTGTGGTTCCAATCAAGTAATTATACAATCACATGTCATTACAGCATATGGCAGACTTGCGATAACCTGGCCGGGGGCACAACCGATTTACCGTAAACGTCGATTAACTGACAGGCTAGATTAACTACAGAATAAGCTTTGTCCGAAGATGCTGGTCACCCATCGTGCAGTGTGTACTGTGAAGTTTACTTCGGTACCGAGAAATCAATTAGGCATCTATTGAGCTATCGACCTAGCTTCGGCGCGTCAAAGCTGACGTTGGCCGCTTAACATTCGACTACACGGTTAGCGCAGTGGTTAGGGCAGCAGGCAGTCTATTGCCTGCAGCGCTGCGTGTCGCGGGTTCGCTTCACTCATGGAACAAATATTTGTATAACCTACAAGTAGTTGTTTTGGGTCTGGATGTTTGTGTATGTAATTTATATGTTTGTAAACGCACCCACGAAACAGGAGAATTGCCTAGTGAGGGGCAAAGGTTTTACTTATTAAAAAAAAAAATACCTTGTCTAATATAATACGTAGGTATTGCCGTTTGTCGATATTTTGTCAATTTACGTGGGTGTTAAAAATTGTTTGATCACCTTACATAAGTTGACGCTGTCCAAATCAAATCAAAAGTCATTTATTCAAATTAGGTTGCGAATCAGCACTTTTTGAACGTCATTATTACATAAGACAGTCTTAATGGTTCGAAACTGAATTCGTAATGAGCGTGATGAGATCTGTAAGATTTTCTTTTAAAAAAAAAACGTTCCTTTTTTCTATTCCTTAATTTAATAACCGTATGACCACTTTCGACATTGAAACGTGTTTATTTAAGATTGAAAATGTATGACAAAAATAAACACCGTAAGTTATTATACGGTGAATATTATAAAAAAGGTTAGTTTTTATACTAAACTCATACTAGACGACGGCAGTAATTGCTATTTACGGCGCTTTTGATTACTGATGATACATACTGCTAAAAACCAAAGTATCTGGTATTTTCTGTCGTTATATGCTTAGTTTATTTTAGTCGATGTGTACTAAATAGTAGGCATGTGAGTAGTAATTATTGCTTATAGTTTTTAAAACAAGTTTTAGTAATAATTTCTGAGATCCTACTAAAAAGTCAACATATAGGTACTTCGTTAAATATATAGTTCTGGAATAGTGGTAGCCTAGTGGTATCAGCCACGATTTACGAATTGTAGGTCGCAGGTTCGAACCACATCAGGGTTGCGGGTTGGTTAAACAAGAAACCGCGGCCCTCCCCGCCGCACAGACAAGTGAAGAAACACGGGTGGGTTTTAGTCAGTAAAAGTCTGACACACCCTTCCGCTCCGCCCAGAGCGTGAGAAGTCATTTGATGATTTCCCATCCCAACAAAAAAAAAAAAAAAAAAGGTTCGAACCACATCAGGCACTTTATTTTGTTTAAATTATTTCATCGCCACTGCTCCCAAAACGGTAAAGGAAAACATCGTAACGATACTGGCATATCCTAGAGCCAAAAACTTCGAGGACTTGTGACATCTACCAACCCGCACTGGGCCAGTGTGGTAGATTTTTTTTTTAAATGTGCCGTCTCTTTTCTTCTTGCATGGCAAGAATCATTATTTACTTTTTTATTTTTCCCGCCAATTCTATTTTTTCCGCTTTCCGTTTTTTTTGCGGCATTGGCCTTGTCTGTTCTTTTCTGGGTCGCTCTTTTCCCATGTCATTCTTTTTATCTTTTAAATCATTATTTACAGTTTCTTATTCTAATCTTTCTAATTAAATCTATCCTACTTCTATACATTTCCATCCTTATAACATAACTCTTGCCGACGGCACAGTGCTTGGCTGTGCTGCCCTTGTCCTATTTCTCTCTATACATATTTTGGCCACTTTGAGGCAAAACCGCTCCAGGTACGGCCTGGAGTGTTTGTCCGCCATAAGGTCGGCTATGATGATGATGATATAGTGTGGTAGATTACGGCCCACTCCCTTTCATCGAGAGAGGAGGCACCGAGAGAGGAGGTCTCAACAGTGGGAAGATTAAAGGCTGATTATGATATGAGATGTCGGAAAACCGATTCGCGTTTCTGCATAATAAAATAAAATTATAAGATTTAATTTTATTGGTGCTATTACTAGTGATGAAAGAAAAATATATCAATTCAAATCGTTTCGAAACATATTTTGGATCTTCATAGAAAATAGCCAAAATTTATATAAATTTGCAGTAAAATAAGATGAAAAGGTTGTCCGAAGAGTTGTAGTTCTAAAGTAAAATGGATTTACGTTACAATGAGAGGCTAATCCTTATGATTTGTATTTCAAAATGATAAAAGAGGCATGGATATAGTTGACAAATTCGCCAAAACATATTATGAAGTATCTAGTAATGGTAAGCGTTAGCTCCGTACTGTATTTTTAAGTACCAAATGATGCAGGCAATCAATGCCATTATTCATCAACAAGTGAATTAATAGCATAAATGAGAAAATTAAACTGACCAAATATTCATAATACGGGAATGGCTTTAATAGACGAATAATTTCACGAATTTCAAACCACCAGCAAAGATTCAACACAAGATGTTCAGAAAGTGACAAGAAAGAAAGATCGGAAAACCAAATAAACTCGTGAGCGGTGTCACGTACGTAATGCTTAAAGAATGTTTACTTTTGCTGTTAAAGTTGTGCTGAGTTTAAACATTGATGTTTTTTTTTTAGAAATCAACCATAACTTAGTTTGTAATTTGTTACCGTTCTTATGGCTAGTAATACTTGAACAAATTCCATTTTTGGAATACCGTAACGAAATTCCTAAACGAAAAAACTATGGTAAGTTGATTAAATAATAATGTTTACTAGGTGTAAGATTGAATTAATTTTAAATTAAAATTGAAGTAAGTCAAGGTTATCACCGTATTAAACACTGATTCAAAGTAAACTACTGACAGTTCCATTGAAATCTTTATTTAGATGACTTTCACTTGAAATAATTTAAAATGATGATTTTAAATACTGCGCATTAATTTAAGTGAAAAAATTTGGAGAAATTACTGTTTCTATAATTACAGTTGTCTTAGTTTGGAGGGCAAACAATAACTAGTATGGTCCTGTTAAAAGTAGGGAAAAAATTAACAAACAACAAAATTTTGTAACGGTTTTTAGCGGTAAAATACATATATTCCATCAAAGAAAGATTATTGCATTCATGTCTGTGGTAACAATATAATGTCAAATCAGAGGACGTCAAACGGAGTATTTGTTGTAAGAAATAAGATACGATCACTAAGTGATCATCGTTTCCCGATTTATGTAGACGTTTTGTAGAATAAACTTCGGTAAAAAGGATATTAACGATATCAAAAGGAATTGTACTGTCTAAGATAATAATGATTTATCAACTCGACAAAAACACGCAATGAATAAAATAATACGATAGATAAAATGATTGGAAAATTTAGTGATGCGTATACATAGTTTCATATACCAGAACTTTCCTATGAACACATGCAAATACTTAAACATTAGGTATATTTATTCTTTACAAATGAAAAACAACGGGTATCTGAAAATTTATTCTCAGTTGTTATTAAGATAATTTAACATTTTTTTGTTAACATAATTGCTATTTATGTTCTAATGGCATATAAAAAGCAATTATGTTAAATGAACAACATAATAGAAAATATAGAACGAATTAAAAGGAGCGACAGAGTATCTGCTACGATTCACTTCGTTTACAAGAGAAGTGGTGGATTCTATAGTTACCGTTTATTCCCTAGGGAAGAAAGTGTAAGTTTATGTATATGCAACTTGTTTAAAGCTAAAAGAGTTTTTAATTTAATGATAAAACTCAAACAAAAGAAATCATTTTGTTTAGCCTATACAATATGTAACAAAAACCCTGTTGTTCCTTCAACCTACGTTTTAAGAATCGGCATACGGACGTCATAAAGCAAGTAATTTATAAAAATTGTTTAACAAAAATAATTAAAATATTTTTTTTTGTTAATAATTATAAACTAGCACTTGACCGCATTCCCGCCTGATGGTAAGCAGTTATGCGATCGTTGATGGTAAAGCGCGCTATTTTATTAAGAGCCTATTCACTGAGAAAAACTGAGCGAATAGGAAGGAAGACGGCAGTTGAGCGAGGTGATGCAATGTTAAACCCAACAATACGACCAACGATGCTGCGCCAAAGGGAGATCGATCTGAAGACCCTCCACGATCAAACTCCCAACACAACAACATTAGGCGCATCGTACCCGGCACACATCGCAACACAACTGCTCAGACCCGTCTTCCGAACGGCTTCACCAGACATCATGCCGGAACACGACAAATCGCTTGGCGGCAAGGCTTTGTCTGGTGGGTGGTAACTTCTGCCGGCGGCCGATATTATGGCCTACCACCGAGTAATGTGAAAATGTTTAATTATTATTTTTTATAATCTGTAACTGATTTCTTAGCTCTGCAATTCTGCATGAAGAAACTAGACATAAGTAGAACGTTCCCGCCAGTTTATTTAACTTATAAAATCAGATATTCTAAAAAAAATAATCGAATTTGTCGGTTTTAATAGGTATTTGATTGTGATCCCTCGACTAGACAATGATTACTGTTTTCTAATTATGACTTCATTAATGATGTGCTTGTAGCTAAAATTATATAAAATTATATGTCCCTGAAAGGAACAACAGGGTTTCTGTTACATAGTGTATAGTCACACTGCTGGGTAAGTCCATCCAGGAACTCTTTTCCCGTACTATCTCGAACCAGTCTTCGCGGTTCGCCTTGAAACAACTAACTTAATTGGAAAAAAAAATCAGGTGGTTAGTCTTTAATTAGTGGATTACCGGTACCTTATACGTGGCTTCTACGTAGTAAGTAAATGGCACATAATACTGTCAAGTGTAGAGATGTAAGGGCTATGGTTAGTGAGATAAGGTTATAAGTCAGCCAGTTAGTCGGTAAGTGGGTTTCGCCTTCAACCATTTATTGCTCTTGGTTGGGCCCTTAAGGTACCTACATAAATTGCTGAGCTACCTACTAAATCGTCCTCTATGGTTACACGTATACCTAAATCTAACCTTATGTTAAGATGACTTCTTGGTTTTGTATGGTTCTAGGTAAATAATGTGCCTCTCTAAATCTCTAAGTTTCATGAAAGGTGAGTTAATGATTGTGTGTATATGAATACCAGTGTATTCCAGCCTTTAAATAAAATAATGTATCTGACATTTCTATGTGCCGTTCGTCTAATGATAACAAAGGCTACTGCCGACTATGTCTTCTATGAGGGGATGCATGGAAGCTGAAGAAACTGTTGCGTATGGTTTCTTTGAATGTACGGCGTCACCCAAAGGACATGAACCCCCGAGTCATACAGATCTTTAAAGATATTCTTAACAAACCAGGAGATATAAAATTTTGAAGGTAGATGGACTAGATAGAATAAATACCGACTGGCTGCCATAGCCCAAGCACAATAATCCTCCCGAAGGATTAAGTACTGAAACTACACCCTCTGAACATAGAACGTACTATTTCAAATGCCTTATGCCTAACAATACTAGGTACATGATAGTTGTATTTAGAGATATTTGTCCCGTTTATGTACCTACTATATGAGATATGTGTTTTCTCCTGTATCGTGGGTACAAACATTCTAACTCACGTAAACAGCCAGACGTGGAACAACTATCTGTAAGTCTTACAAATATTTATTCCGTGGGGGAATCTGTTGTAGATTATGCCTAATCTCAGCTGTGTAAACCAGGCCTTAGAGCCTACTGGCACGTTTTATTATTTTTCATTGTGTTCTATTCTATTTTTATTTTATTTGAAAGCCTTGTTTACCTTAGCACTTACTTCAATATAAACTTTTCACCGAACAACATCTTTCCTTTAAAATATTTTTTTTACCACGGTGCCACGAACCCCGTCGACCTTTATATCTACAAAAGAATCGAATCCGCGACACGCAACACAGCAATCGCTCAGTCATTGCGACAACCGTGTCTTTGCATAAACATATGTCAGCAATACCTAGGGATATTTAATTTTGACAACCTACGTGGCGTAGCGGTACGAACGCGGCAAATATTAGTATGCATTAATATAAATATTTGCACTGGTCTGGTCGTGCCTCGGAAAGCACGTTAAGCCGTTGGTCCCGGTTGCCATACGAACATCTAGTGGCAGTCGTTACGGGTTGTTGCGAGTCAATGCTTCGATGTCGCCTTCGGGTTGTGGAGGTCAGACGGAAAATATCGCAGTTTAGCCAAAATCAGCAGCTAAGACTGGTAAAGCGGACCCCAATGGGATTAACGCTGAGATGATGATGAGGATGATTTAATTTTTACCTTATTTTACAAAATTCTGAAAATATTTAGTTAAAACAATTTATTATATACATGTATATATTAGGGACCCGGTACGTGCTTCGATACGTATAACTAAAGTGAAATATTAAAAAAAAAATTTGAGCATGAAATTCATTTATTCAAACAAAAAAAAAAAAAATATATATATATATATATAATTGCTACTTATTGCTATTTTAAAACTTAATTCGAAACATTTGGATTAACAACATTTTTTTCCTCTTTGTGTGACACTGAGCCTTCGTATGAGACCCATTATGAGCGACCACGTGAGCCACCCATTATGAGCACAGGTCCGTTCGTGTGTGGAGTACTGCAGCCACATTTGGGCTGGTGCTGCTAAGTGTCACCTGGCCACTTTGGATTCAGTGGAGAGACGTGCGAAGAGGCTGATTGGCGACCCTGATTTAACTAGAGTTGGTCTCCAAAGCCTAGAGCACAGGCGTAGAGTAGCCAGCCTTTCGGTGTTCTATAGGATACATTCTGGGGAGTGTGCGAGGGAATTGCACGACTTAATTCCCCCATCTCCGTTCCACCATCGGACGACCCGTCGTACGGCGAGTTTCCACCCTTATGTTGTTAACACCTCTACGATCCGGACGAAGCGTTTCGACTCGTCCTTTATACCGCGTACATCGAGGGACTGGAACAATCTGGCGGCGGCGGTGTTTCCGTCGGACTACAATTTGAGTGTCTTCAAGGCTAGAGTGAATAGGCTCTTAATAAACTAGTGCGCTTTACCATCAACGATTGCGTCACTGCTTACCATCAGGCGGGATTGCGGTCAAGCGCTGGTTTATATTATAATAATAAAAAAAAAAAAAAAAAACTTTCAGTTCCGTATGTCATCACTGGCAACACACTGGTCAAAGAGTTTAGTCTTGGGACACAGTGGTATCTTGGACGACGAGAAGATGTACGCTACATCTTCTCGATAGATAGATAGAACGCTGATATATGATTTTATATAGAAACTTTTTTATAGTGTCAATAGTTTTTATGTTAAAAAGTCTTTCATGTAATATCCCTAGACATTGTTAACGTGTGTTCATATTACACGGAACATACTTACTTTTTTATTTATTGATTTATTATTTTTTTTATCTTTATTATTTTTTAGGAACTTTTATACAAGAATATACTTACTTGTAATTAATATGTTATTTATAACAAAGGTACACACTTGTCTATCCACTGTATTCTGTAAAGGCGTACCAATAAATATTCGACTCGTATCGTAATGAACGCTTCCAAACGCAAAACAAATTTACTTTATCAATCGTTTATTATACTTTCATGCACGAAGGGATTGGGGATGAAGCTGAGTACAAATAATAGCTTAAGGAGCACGGGAATTAATCCTGTTGGGCCCATTCAACTTCGCCAAGTAAGCTCCGTGTTGATGAGGGAACGAGCTGACGACGCGTTATAAGGGACACCTACCGTACTTCTGACTAAGACACCAATATTTAAGTGCGTAGACACTTCAGTTGTATATGAAGCAAGTTTTTTTTTATAATTATAAACTAGTGCTTGACTGAAATCCCGCCTGATGGTAAGCAGTGATGCAATAGTTGATGGTAAAGCGCGCTAGTTTATTAAGAGCCTATTCACTTAAAAAACTGAGTAAATAGGAAGGAAGACGGTAGTTGAGCGAGGTGATGCCATGTTAAACCGAACAACACTACCAACGATGCTGCGCCAGATGGAGCACCCACGACCAAACTCCCGGCACAACATTTGGCGCATCCTACCCGGCACATATAGCAACACAACTGCTCAGACCCGTCTTCGACGAAGCGCTTGGCGGCAAGACTTTGTTTGGTGCGTGGTAACTTCTGCGGCAGCCGATGTTATGGCTTACCACTGAGGAAATTTAAAACATTCTGGTATCTTATTAAAACACGATCGAATTTCTGAAGAAATTATTATAAGACGTACATAAACATTTATTTGTGATACCGCCGGGACTTAGAAAGCATGTTAAGCCGTTAGCGCTGCGTCTGATTTCTCTACATTCGAGTCGAAATCGCCCCATCGGACTAAGGGAGTGAGCCAAGAGTGCAGAACAGATGCACTATAATGCTCTGGCGTCGAAGATCAGTCTCCAGCCAGAATTCGGATTGGACTATTATTAAAGGCGATATAATGTAGTCACTAAAAATTTGTTTACTAAACCACAGTTAGTAAGTTTACATTAGCGCGGTATGATTATGTACATAAATTAATATTGTTTTGTTAGCAGCAAAATAAACAGTGTTCTAAAGCTAAAATAGCAAAGGTAAACAAAACTGTTACTTCATTGAATTGAATGAAAAGTTTCCACCAGATTGCAATGAAACGGTCTGAACAGTAAAGCAAAGGTTTTTTCACAAGAACAATACCGGTATTGTCGCCATTGACTTGACTATCTCGCTCGGCAGTCTGCAGCCGAGTTAATGATATCGACCGATTTATGATCGTTCTTGTGAACGGAAATACGATTCTCAATTGTTTGACGTAAATCATTCATTTTCATTATTCCAGTGCCGGTGGCGGCTCTGTGGGCTTTTAGGTTATTACCTAAAATAAGCAAAGATATTCAGAGGATTATAATTAATTGAACAGAATACAGGTATTTTCGATTAATTTACAAAGTTCGTTCAAAGGGTTCTACCCTATAAGTATAATCAGCCCATACTGTTCCCACAGTTGGGACACCTCTCTGTCAGTAGGCTGTAATCCTGCCTGGGTTCGAACCTAGGACCTTACTCGTAAGTCGCGTTCGATTCTAGGAAGGTACCACAACTCTGGGGTTCAATGGTTTTACCTAGATATAGTACAGTATTTTTGCATATTCAAATCTGCCATTCTTCCGTCATTTGTTTTCTTTTACGTAACTCGATAACAGCGGCAAGAGGAGTATTTTGAAATGAACGCGGTTCTTCCTATTGTTATTCCGGAAGTATGTGAATGATGCGCTAAAGTTAAAATTACATTTAAAAATTAAATCTCGATGTTTTTGTCAAGTTGTAAGGATCCTGAGAATCAGGGACGTATCGCTAGACAAAAAAAGTCATATTTTGTGTCTTTCTGTGTTTTTCTTAGTTATAAAGCAAGCGCCGATTGATAAAAATCCCTTTTTTAATTGTTTCAATAAAGTATCCGAATTATCCTTTAAGATTCATGCTTATGAAAAACCAACATTGTAAAGATAATCTTATTTTTTTACGTCAAAAATAAATTTACTAATAATGTTTTTTTTTAGTATATTACACTAAAAGCTTTTAATATAAAAGCTTTTAGTACTTGACTAGACTTATAAGATAACCAATAAAAATGTCAGTTTTGATTGAAAACTTAAAAGTCATCAAAATTCCTAGATTGTCCGAATTGATTTGGACTAAAAGATAGCAATAGATTGAAAGGAATATTGTTTTGACAATATATACAGAGTGGTGCTGACAATACGACAATAAAATAAACACCGTGTACCTCAACACATTCTCAGTCTACCCATAAAAAATCACATAAATATGTCCATTAGTTTACTCACAGGAAATTATTTTTCATTTTTCACATTTTCTACATGATGTACATATTGATAAGGAAGCGCTTACAGGTTAATGGCCGCCGCAACCTGCGGTACCGAACTTTAATAATAATGGCGCTGTCGCCGACCGGAGGTCAGTGAACCATTATTTTTAAAGGATGTTCTATTCTGTTTGCAAATTAAAGCGATTTAGTTTGTTTGAATTTTTTTTTTTTTATGCTAGGTTTTTTTCTATGGTTTAGGATTATTCCTGTGAACCAGCATTGTTCGTGTTTTCATAAATTGTAATAAAAAATATAATAATTTAGTTTTAAAAGCATATTCGTAAGTAATTTGACCCTCTCACCAAGAGAAGGCGGGTATCCCAACAAAGTGAACATTATAGGCTTTATGTAATGAGTGTTCAGCTAAGTTCATTGGTTAGCACTGATGGTTTTTAATTTAATTAGGAGTTATGGACGATACGTTATCGGTACTGCTGAGGAATGGTGATTGATTAGAAATCCTGTTTTCCAATTTTTCTTTATTCATGATTTGAAAATGTCAGAATTGGCTTATAGTTTTATGTTTGTTGTTTCAATGAGAGAGACCTTGTTTGCTGGTATGCTTTAGTGTAAATTAGATGTGATGACGAGAGTTTGGTTGGAGAAGGCAACGGACATCGAACATTGGGAAGATATCTAGAAGACCTTTGCTTAGCAGACCTTAGCAGACCTTTGCTTACATGACCTACACTATTCAACCTGTACATTAACCAGCTGATTGTTGAGCTGAGTGGTACCGGGGTTGGTTGCTCGATTGACGGTTACATGGTCAACAGTATAAGCTACGCGGACGACATGGTGCTGCTCAGTCCATCAATCTCTGCACTTAGGAGGTTATTAGATGTATGTAAGGATTATGCGAAAACACATGGACTTCTATATAATGATAAAAAGAGTGAGTTGCTAATATTTAGGTCCCGGGGTCGAAATGTTTTATGTGCACCCCCTGTACTGCTTAACGGTGTCGCACTTAATAGAGTTAAGGAATTTAAATACCTCGGTCATGTGATTACCGAGGATTTGAAGGATGACAAAGACAAGGAAAGGGAAAGGAGGGCGCTGACGGTCCGCTGCAACATGCTGGCTCGCAGATTCGCGCGGTGCAACGTGGAAGTAAAAATAACGCTTTTCAAAGCATACTGTCAAAACTTATACACGTGAAGTCTGTGGGTCAACTATACGCTGCGGGCCTTCAACGCGCTCCGAGTACAATACAAAAATGCATTTAGGGTGATGCTGGGGCTTCCCGGTACTGCAGCGCATCGGCCATGTTTGCACACGCCCGTACGGAAGGGTTCGGGGCGACAGTGAGGCGCCGCGTGGCCTCGCTCATGCGCAGGGTCAGGGGGAGCACCAACACCATCCTGTCGGTCATTGCTGACAAGCCAGACTGCCCCATTCAGCGACATTGGGTGCGATCGCATATGCTTGTTCCAGGTGCCCCTGAAGGTGGCAGGTTTATGAATTAGGTTTGAATATTCTATTTTGTTTGTGTATTTTCTATTTGTATTACTTGTTTTATTATGTTTAGATACTAACATAGTTGTTTTAAGTCATAATGTTACTAATAAAATATGGGGAAACCTGAAATAAACAAATTTTATTTTTTATTTTTTTAGTAGAACATTAAAGGTTGAATAATATAAAAATAAGAGAGCATACTCTATAATACCGTGATGTCCTCAATAGGCTGGTAATACAACGGATATTCGAACATCTTAAAGTAATAACTGTAATTAACTAATTTATAATACCACTAGAGTTGAAATTATAATTTAGTTAATTACAGTAAAATGCATAACGCATTATTTGACAATTATAGAAAGCCTAGAGCACAGGCGTAGAGTAGCCAGCCTTTCGGTGTTCTATAGGATGCATTCTGGGGAGTGTGCGAGGGAATTGCACGATTTAATTCCCCCATCTCCGTTCCACCATCGGACGACCCGTCGTACGGCGAGTTTCCACCCTTATGTTGTTAACACCTCAACGATCCGGACGAAGCGTTTCGCCTCGTCCTTTATACCGCGTACATCGAGGGACTGGAACAATCTGCCGGCGGCGGTGTTTCCGTCGGACTACAATTTGAGTGTCTTCAAGGCTAGAGTGAATAGGCTCTTAATAAACTAGTGCGCTTTACCATCAACGATTGCGTCACTGCTTACCATCAGGCGGGATTGCGGTCAAGCGCTGGTTTATATTTTAATTAAAAAAAAAAAAAAAAAAATAAACGACAAGGGTCTATAATTGTCCAAGCTAACGCATTCAGCTTGGACAACTATAGACCCTTGTCGTTTATAATTGTCAAATCTTTTAAAGATTTTGATGTAAACAAGCCTTAAATTACTAAACAGGTTGTGGGACGACTCAAAGTGAATTAAATTGCACTCTGTTTGTTGATCGTCGGTGTAGTTTCTGCTGTTAATGAAAAGATCTTTTAAAACTTTTATAAGCAGTGTCAGTTCTAAAGTACAGCGGGACAGGCGAGTTTATTTCAGTTATAACGTATCCCACTGTAAATATTTTTTTATAGTGTACAACCTAATGCAAAATATTATTACAAATGCGAAAGATTTTTAGGGTATATGTATGTATGTATGCTTGTTAGCCTTCCACGAAAAAACTGCTGAACGGGTTTGAATGATATTTCATACACAGGTGGTTTACTACCAGCTTAATATATGAGATACCTTTTATCCCAATATTCCCACGGGGTCGAAACTGCAAATGCGGGAATTAGCCAGTATCTAAGTAATCATGTACGCCACGTGTTTAGTAATGAGCAGTGATCGGAATAAGTAGAGTGAATTGGGGTCATTGATGGGAAACGTATATATGGACAGTCCTCCGGATTTACGGAATTGGTTGATTATTAAAAAAAAAATGTATAAGTTTTATTAAGTTGTAAAACCGTTTGGTTTGATCACTACATTAGAGGCTAAAAATAAAATATTGAAATGTATTAATGCTTCGATCGGAATTTTATTGTTTTTATTTTTCAACAAGTAAATAATAAATTAGTTTAGTTTTGTTACCTTCCTTTATTTAAAGGAATTCATTTGAATTTAGTAGTAATAATGTCACTACCAACATTAACAATATTTACTTGGATCCGGAATTACATTCAGGGAAAATGGCTTATCCACAATATTCTTTCTGTGAACATTTATGATACAAGTACCAAAAATCACTCTGCCTATTCCGATCACTGGTAATGAGGTAAGTAGTATTCATAGACCGAACCAATATAAAAGTTGTTGTAGTGGATGAGTTAGGAAACTAATCATACAAATACGTCACTGTAACCTTTTTTTTTATTAATTATAAATTAGTGCTTGACCGCATTCCCGCCTGATGTTAAGCAGAGATGCGATCGTTGATGGTAAAGCGCGCTAGTTTATTAAGAGCCTATTCACTCAGAAAAACTGAGCGAATAGGAAGGAAGACGGTCTTGTCTAACAAAGCTAGATATTATGCAAAAACCCCTACATAAAACAAAATTGTTTCAAAATTAACACTCCTTAACAAATTTACTTTACTATTGCATGCAGTGACAAAAGAGTATTGTCATTAATAAGAAAAAAATTGCTAATTGATGATGATGCCATTCCCAAAAGGAGCGCAACATTGAAGCAATCATTAGCAGCTTCATATGACAAAGCATTTTTTTATATGCGAGTGTTTTCTTTAGCATTTATTTAAAGTTCACCGTGTGCTCTAATAAAAAATATAACAATTGAATAATTAAAGTACATTATAAATTTAAGCTGACATTTCAAAAAGTAATATTTCTCGGTGGTAGGCCATAACATCGGCCGCCGGCAGAAGTTACCACCCACCAGACAAAGCCGGAACACGACAAATCGCTTGGCGGCACCAAGCGATTTGTCGTGTTCCGGCATGATGTCTGGTGAAGCCGTACGAAGGACGGGTCTGAGCAGTTGTGTTGCGATGTGTGCCGTGTACGATGCGCCTAATGTTGTTGTGTTGGGAGTTTGGTCGTGGAGGGTCTTCAGATCAATCTCCCGTTGGCGCAGCATCGTTGGTCGTGTTGTTGGGTTTAACATTGCATCACCTCGCTAAACTGCCGTCTTCCTTCCTATTCGCTCAGATTTTCAGAGTGAATAGGCTCTTAATAAACTAGCGCGCTTTACCATCAACGATCGCATCACTGCTTACCATCAGGCGGGATTGCGGTCAAGCGCTAGATTATAATTATTAAAAAAAAAACACACGCAGTATGAGCTGAATTTTGATTGAATAAAAAAACTAAAACAATGCGAGGTATATGTAACTTGTTGTGTAGCCTTGTGAACATGTGAAAAAAGCAAACGAATCATAGAATATTAAAAAAAATACATCCAAACAGTGCCCTGGTTCATTCAAAAAGGCTGGTATTATTGCCGCGTTGTATAGCAATGCTAATTCTTTGGACAAGAAATAAACCAGCCCTTTGGCCACGTGATGAGTCGACTAACCGCTTCGGGACATCTGTTAAAACCAAGTGGGTATTGGGACCCCATGGCTCTAGTGTTTCAATTCTCTATAGGTTAGAATATTTTCGCCGTTTGTGGTTTTCTGTAACAGCAGCAACCACTCTAGTACAGCCAACCATGTTAGGAAGATGGGATGACACAAGGGTGACACAATAAGTTGCATCCTACACCGAAAAAGAGCATTATGGTCATTTCATCTGGTTTCTTCCCATCGTCGTACGTCAGGCCATTAGGTTTTAAAACAGCTGGTTTCTTTCTGGCTGATGTCATTTATTGTATTGTAAATCTGTTAATGAAGCTAATTGCCCATTCTAATGGCCTGTACGAGTATATTCCTATGGAGAAGAACGGTCATGAAAACTATGCCTAAGTAGTCATGGCGTTAGTCAGCTGATATTTCAAACTATATTGATGTACATGTAATTAGTATGATGTA
This sequence comes from Sesamia inferens, assembly GCA_037179545.1. Lineage (NCBI taxonomy): Eukaryota > Metazoa > Arthropoda > Insecta > Lepidoptera > Noctuidae > Sesamia > Sesamia inferens. The sequence goes on along the minus strand of CM073934.1, from coordinate 14,790,963 downwards.
ACAGAGCACATGATTAAAGGAGTAGGAAGTTAACAGCGATGTGGTGCCAAGGTTTCTTCTAGTGATGGATGGTGATCGAGTGTCAGTACCTACTTATTACAGCTGGCAAACCCTTTTTAACGAAGTGAAATGTTAATGAATATTTAAATTGATGGCAACACATGTATATGGTTATGCCAACGATGGTATTATGTGATATTATGAAGAGCGGGTGTTACACAAACAGTAAAATACCAGAGACACTGTTTTTTTACAGTGTGTCTGGTGCTGCAGACTGAAAAAGGTGTCAGTATTTATCAATATAGTGAATTTGTATACTTTGGTAACATTTCTAATAAATGTACCATTACCCCACAAGAACTTTTTAACATTCCTATTAAATTAAGAATTTTAAACTTCCTTTCTTCGCCTGAAAGAAAGCAAAAATCAAATTCCCACAAAAAAAAAAAAAAAAAATACTAAAAACCTACCAAAAATATTTTTCCTTTAATCATGTATTTGTCACTTGATTAACTATGATACTGACTGAAATTGAAATTTACCATTTGAATACAACTTCACGTCAATAACTTAAATTGACGTGAACATAAAAAATATATTTATCAGTCGAGAAAAAATGTACACTACTAGAATATAAAATCAACGTAAAATTGTTGTTGAAAAAACTGTCACTCACTGATAAATAATAAAGAAAAGAAAGTATAAACAAAACATTTTCAAACAAACAGATCCGCTGTCGTAACAACAATTTATGATGCTCCAACAATGTTTCACCACAAATAATGCTAGTATAAAATAAATAGCGTACCTCTACAATAGCTTTAGGTATCCAGGTGATGGCAATAAAAAGACTCTCCTTGATAGACAGGTCGTTAGCGAGTGCGACTAGAAAAGCTGTCAGAAGCCGAAGAACTAGAGCGGAGGAGATACATCCCAGAATCAGACACAGCTCCCTCACATTTATTTGTGATACCTGGAAGGAAATAGGATTTAAATTGGCGATTTGTGGCAAACTTCATAGTATTTAAAAGGTGTCTATTTGATTTTCTTTTGATTGGAGTTGACCACAATATTATAGTTTTTAAACGTTTAATGGGTGTCTTTTTATGTCAAAATATATCTGGATATCTATACATATAACGAAACAAAGTCGCTTTACTTGTCACACTGTGACCTCATAGACCTTCTAAACTATTAATTGATTTTTATGCGCATTCCAGTAGCCCAATAACTTTATGTAGTTTTGCATTAAAATTGCATATAGCATATAGAAATCTTCGTGTTTTTATATGACGCTATTGATACATCTGAAGCAGAAGTACAATAATCTATACTAATATATAAAGCTGAAAAGTTTTTTTGTTTGAATGCGCTAATTTCAGTAACTACTGGTCCGATTAGAAAAATTCTTTTTGCATTGGATATCTTATTAATCCAGGAAGGCTGAAGGCTATATAACATCACGCTGTGACAAATAGGAGCGGAGCATATAATTAAACATATCGAAACCTACTCGGGTGTAAGTATGTATGGTGGGTGGGAGTAACATTATAAAAACAACTGATCAATTAAAAGGCCAACTATGAAAAAGAAAATGAAATGAAAAAAAAAACTTAGCTTAGCTTAGTCATGGAATATTTTATGGAAAATTTTATGCCATAGTCTTAAAAAAAATAAAGGCTCTCCTGACTTTCAAGAATATAAGAACCAGTTCCCGAGTTGTTCCAGACAGTAAAATAAAACTTAGATTAAATCGTTTCCAGCGGTCTTATAATTTGTCAATCAATCAGGGTGCACGATTTAGAACTTTTAGTTAAAATTTTCTCTATAGAAATTTTGGAAATGATATGAATATATGCAGGTAACGCATGCGGGAGCATGTTATCACTTTTTTCAACTTTTTCAGATTTTCTCGAGATGTTCTTGCTATTTAAGGATGAACATCGTTCAGTAAATATTATCCTGTTGTTATAAAATCCATTGTGTTGAATGCACAAAATGGGCTCTATTTGTTTTAAAGTATAACTGTAGGAATGTGTATAAGAAAGTATTATAAAGATCGATCTCAGATTTCTTTGTGAACAATTATTATACCAGATAACTCTCTCTTATGATGCAACTTATAAAGCGTTGCTTCTGTGGGGTACGATTTTTTCGGATACACGAATATTTAGCAAAGCGTTTATCTTTTCTGGTTTAGCACAATAAGTTGGTAAAAACGATATGTACATCTAAGAAGTACCCGCTAAGGGTGAAGAGCATGGGCTCGAATATCCTCCAGAGTAGCTTGTAGACCTCCCAGACTGGGTTGTTGGCCAGCGGCCAGTCACGGCGCGCCCACCGAGTTGCCGCTGCTCCTGCACACACCATGACCGCTACACCCGCTAGAAAAAAAAAAATGATAACATCTGATGTAGAGAATAACTAAGTACTATTTACGATATAATAATAATCTACAAAACCTGTACATAAATTCAAAGTAAATCCTGGGAATTTAGATAAAGTATGCAAACAGAAAAAGACCTTGTTCATAAATTGCATTTAAGAGTGTCCTTTGCTCTTTTAGTTTTTAATTCAAGCTTGTAGCTGCTTCTACAACCGCCATATGCGAACAACGTCATATTGTCGTCACACGAATTCTACATTTCGCTTACATCAGCTTACATACAACTTCCCAAAATCAACCGTTGGGCAAACGCCCGCCAGACATAACAATCGTCTGGTCGGCGGATCCTCCCTTTTGTATGGAGGATGAGTAAACTTTACTCTCTGTTCCTCATGCCTCCACAAGGTTTATTTTTTGTATTAATAAAGGTTTTAGGAATGTGTGAAAGATGATATGACCAAAAAGTGAATGACTAATATAGAAGTATGATAGAAAAAGTCATGTTACTCGGACCCCAAATATATAAATTGGGATAAAAGCTAGACAATAATGAAATGTGGTTAAGTACCGACTATTCAAATTGGTAGTTCAATTAGTTTGGTATAACAACTTCTAATGTTCTAAAATTAAATTACTAAACCATTTAATATAAATAAAGGGTATACGGTATACAGCTCTCTACTTTTTCTGAGTATAATTTTATACCCACACGTGCAAAAAAATTCTTAATGATTCCTGATGGTAAGCAGTGATGCAATCGTTGATGGTAAAACGCGCTAGTTTATTAAGAGCCTATTCACTCTAACCTTGAAGACACTTGACAGCCTCCGTGGCGTAGCGGCTGTGACCGCGGCCACTGCGCAAGGAGGCGTGGGTTCGATCCCCGCGCAGTGCAAATATTTGTTGCATGAATATTTGCACTGGTCTGGTCGTGCCTCGGAAAGCCGTTGGTCCCGGTTGCCATACGAACATCTAATGGCAGTCGTTACGGGTAGTTGGAGCCCTCAAAAGTGCTACAATTGGTCTAACTGCAATGCTTCGATATCGCCTTCAGGTTGTGAAGGTCAGACGGCAGTCGCTTCATGGAAAATATCGAAGTTTAGCTGAAATGAGCATTAGACTGGTAAAGCGGATCCTAGACTCCAAAGCTGAAATGCTTCGGATACAACTGGGATTAACGCTAAGAAGAAGAAGAAGACTCTAGCCTTGAAGACACTTACATAAATTGTAGACAGACGGAAACAGCGACACTTTGTTTCAGACCCAGATAAAAGACGAACGAGGCGGAACGTTTCGTCCGGATCGTAGTAGTGTCAACAAGGACAGGAGGTATACTCGCTATACGATGGTCGTCTGATAATGGAAGAGAGATGGGGCAATTAATTCAATGCATTTATTTTGGAGAGTGTGCATGGGCTGGATACTCTACGCCTGTGTTTCAGGCTTTGGTTTGGAGACCGTTTTGAACTAAATCTGAGTCGCCAATTAGCCCCTTCGTACGCCTCTCCACCGAATCCCAAGTTAAATAAATAAAATAAATTAATATATACGGACAAATCACACAGATTGAGCTAGCCCCAAAGTAAGTTCGAGACTTGTGTTATAGGATACTAACTCAACGATACTATATTTTATAATAGATACATATATAGATAAACACCCAAGACCCAGACCAATCAGGTTTTCCTGATTGGTCTGGTCGCAGGCAGGCGTGTTGACCGCTGCGCCACGGAGACCGACGTTAGCTTGCTAGGTGGCAATTTGCAGCACTAGCCCAAATGTGGCTGCAGTACTCCACACACGAGCGGACCTGTGCTTTGTATAAGATTAGAAGCTGCCCTGTTGTGAAGTATCGCCGGACCTTTGCAATTTTTTTTTATCGTTCAATTGTTTCTTAGACGTTCATCTTCAAATAAAATAAAACCTTTTATTTGCGGTAAACATAGCGCAAATATTTCAAAAACACATATGATTGAGGGCAAAATATGTGTCACATACAAGCAAAATAAATGAAACAATGCACGCAAACAACGGCTTGACATAACCAATATTACATCTTTGCCAATGTTCGTAAAGACTTAAATCACATCATGAAATACTTGACTAAAATTATAGTTTCGTTGAGATTAATTGAAATGGAGGTTAATATCAGACGCAGAGTTCATTAGTGTGATGATGGTATGGACTTCAAGTATGTGCTTCATTTTAGATAAGAGGGCCTCGTGGTTAAATAATACCAGCAGCACTTGTTCTCTTGCCGCGGCCGGTTCGCGGATAGGTTCATTACATATCTAGACTCTTGTGTCCACATCTTGTGGCCTCGCACTTTAAGCCGTTGGACCTGGCTGTATTTCATTCTTTTATTCTTTGACAGTTGATATAGACAGTCAGAAGCCCAAAAAGTTTGACAACCAGTTTGACGAAGGAGTATTATGTTACTCAGTAACTGGAGTGGGAGGCCTATGGCAGTCATCATCTATACTAATATATAAAGCTGAAGAGTTTGTCTGTTTGAACACGCTAATCTCAGGTACTACTGGGCCGATTTGAAAAAAAAAAAATTTGCCTAGGATAGCCCACTAATCCCAGAAGGCTGGGCTATATAACATCACGCTGCGATCAATAGGAGCGGAGCATAACTAACTCCACGCGAACGAAATCGCTGGCGGCCGCTAGCATATATACGAGTATATATATTTTTTGTAAAAAAAAAACAAAATAAACGAATTCCCATAAAAAAACGATGCCTACAAAGTGAAAATAACTGATTTCGGTATACGGTGGCCGAATTGCCGAATTTTCTATGTACCTAGTGTTTTTTGGAGGCCATGCCTTTAGTATAGGTTTTGTTTAAAAAAATGTTATATTCTACTTTTTAGTTGTCGCTCCATATGAGATGAAAATGATATCCGGCTGGATATCATTTTCATCTACAACAACAGCAACATACAGTGTGATCAGATGCGGCTGCATCTGATCACACTGTATGTTGACCCCAATATAGTTGGGAGAAGGCTGGAGGATAATAAGTTGTGAAAAGCAAACGATGTAATTTCATTTTCTTGAATTTTTACCCGTGATTTTAATATTTTATTATGGGACTAAACGGTAAGTATATCCTGTCATATAAAAATAATATCATAATTTAAAATCGTTTGGGATGATATTGGGTTATCCATCCATTTGTTGCGCACACGAATAATGCAAATTTTATACCTACCTAATGCCATTCTCAGAACTGGACCAAAGTGAAATGTGACTACACGAAACACCAGTTTTCAAATAAAAAATGAATCACCATAATTCGTTCAACCAGTAGAATGTTCTGAGGGAACAAATAAAAAAAAAAATACATTCGAATTGAGAACTTCCTTTTTTGAAGTCAACCAGCGTAATGGAGAAAAGGTTCAACTGATTTTTGCAGGCGGAAATCTGGTGGTCTGCAGTTGGTAAGCTATATCAGAGTACGAACACGCAGGTAAAAAACTATTCAAGAAAATAAGGTATTAGACGGGTATGTGTCCTTCGTACCAGGTAATAGTTATGATGCTTGGCGTATGTATGTTTGTTGAAGACCTGCATCACAACTAGCTTCTCTACTATTAAGAATAGGGTAGTTGACTAAAAAAACTAATTAGTCCGTCAGTCAGATTTCCAAAAAATACTAGACACGTATTTTTTATTTTTTCATAAAACAAAAAATGAAGACGACATAGTGCGTTGAAAAAATCGTGTGACGTCACTGCATGCTACACTATTTTTGTAGTTTTAATTTTTGTAGTTTTTTGGGATAAAAAATAATCTATATTAAAAATGATATAAACCGATTCAGTAAATGGTTCTGAACAAACTATTTTCAGGAAGTGCGTTAACGGTTAATTAATTTACATGTTGTATATTCTTTGAGAAATGACCAGTACTCAGGCTATTTAATAACCAGTTTATACACACCATTAAGTGATGGTAATATTGATGGAAAATAGATCATAATTACAGAGCTTATCACTTTCATTGATCAAATTGAGAAATGACAACAACAGCAAAGGGTGACGTAGTGGACAGCTGCTACAATGTTCATCCACGTTATGATACTGTTAATACTTTATTTATGTGTCTTTGATATGATGGTGAGTTGACACTTTATTTCAACAAAGCGACAACGCCTTCCAAGTAAATAGAAATAATATAACATACAGACCAAAGCAGAAAGTTGATCATTTGTATTGATTAATGGATAAGTTTTGCATTCAACTTCACAGTAAGTTTAATGATTATTTTAGATATTATAAAAAGGAAACTATATTATTTAATTAACTTTATTTAGGTATATTTACTTGATTTAATTTTGCGACGTGATAAAAACTGTTATACATTTTTGTGGACTGCAATTGGTAAATAAAAATATTTACTGCGCAGGTGATGCAGTAAGCAGTTTCACTGGTTAACAGATATGATGATATAAGTGACTTAAAGTGCTACCTATAGGTCGGCTTAAAACTGTTAATTGTTAGTGAACTACTTACAAGACAGTTTTTTTTAACTATTATGAACTAGTGCTTGGCTGCAATCCCGCCTGGTAGTAAGCAGTGATGCAATCGCTGATGCTAAAGCGCGCTATTTTGTTAAGCCTATTCAGAGAAGACGGCAGTTGAGTGAGGTGATGCAATGTTAAACTCAACAACACAACCAACGATGCTGCGCCAGAGGGACATTAATCTGGAGACCCTCCAAGACCAAACTCCCGACACACCAACATTTGACGCATCGTACTCGGCACACATCGCATTACAACTGCTTAGACCCGTCATCCGTACGGCTTCACCAGACATCATGCCGCTACACGACGAATTGATTAGAGGCAAGAATTTGTCTGGTGGGTGGTAACTTCTGCCGGCAGCCGATATTATGGCCTACCACCGAGCTATCTTGGTATCTTGAAGCTACGGGGTACGGATTTCAGAGTGTAGACTAAAGAGGTGATTTTAAGTATTAAAATACTTGTTATCTCCATAAACAACTTATAAAGGTTGAAAATTCTTTAATTCATTCTACACATGAGTATTAACATGAATTTTTTCGGTAATATTTCACTACGGAATTCTTGAAGGCACTTCTTAACGTCAACCCTCGAAGCGTACAGGAACGATGAGTGAAATTCCTTTTTTATACGCATTTACTTGAGTCGGGCTCATAACCCCGCTGGAGCCAAATCCTTGCGACGCTTCATAACTGTGGAACCCAAAAATAAATTTGGGGAAGGGTTCACGACAAAGATTCTCTTTGTATGTTTCGGAGAGATCATGGCTGCAGTTGCTATCTTTTGTCTTCTGTTAAATAGATTATTAGTAATAATAATGGTTGGCTTTTGCTTGATACGGAGAGAGTGCAAACTATTTTTCTTACTTTTTCAGTCTAATTGATTTCATTGAGTTGTGGGTGAGAAGTCGTGACTGTCTTGGAATCCGTGACAAAGTTTCTGTGGCACGACGTCTTTCGCCATTGTAGTTCTGGCTCTTAAGAGTTGTAGATGTTAGAAATAGAAAAGTTAGGCTTAAACAATAATGTGAGGTGACTTTATCCGGGTCTTTTAAGCCCTGAAGCTGTTCAAATGGAATCATTAGCTAAATTCATTTTGCACTTATATTATATCTTGACATGAAATCTAGAATTTATACATATTTATAAGCCACGGGTAGATTCAGTAACGATAGCATTTAACCGTCTTCTGGCAATAAAGATAAAACCATTACATTTTGATTGTGGTCAATATAGAAATAAGTCGTAATAAATCCATGTAATACTTCTTTAGAATACCTACATCAAATTTAGTCAGAAATATTTACTTAGTGATACATTATTATCAAGTTTTTATTGATTTTATCTCTCCACGACATATTTTTAGACTTCTGCCGTTGGATTATCTTATACAACGTTAAATAGATCTTTGTTAAACGAATAATGCCTTATCTAATCATTCCAAATCGGATGTTATTGTAACTTGAAAATAACAATAATGCCTTTGTATAAATAAATTTGAGCATTTATTAACCTGATGATATTCATGTTAAAATCATTTGGAGATTCCCGATAGCAGAAAATATTAATTTCGGATTTTTGAAAATTACTTTTTATTATTTTTATCCTATATAGGTCAGCTCCGCTTATGAAAATCTCTTATCTACACCAAAAAGTTACATTTTACACCATAGTTTATTTATCTAGTAGGTATATGCCAAGGTAACTGTCTCGTGGTTGCAAGCGCGGCTGCTGAGCTCAACGTTTAGCTCTGTGCGTCTTTCCCATCATCTAGGGTCAACTCGCCTAGGTCGGCCAAAGAGTCACGCTTATTCATTAGAAATTCCTTAGTAACAGCTCGAAGTTTGGAAGTTGGCTGCGTAATACTTTAGCGTTTCTGAAACACGACAAGCCGTTGGTCTACTGCGTTGCCATGGTTAAAATTCTGCCTGGAAGTTTATATTTAAATCATATTGTTAGGTTAGAAGTTCAGTTCAGAAGTAAAACCAAATAATTAGTTAGTACCTGGGTATATAGTAACACGGTTAATGTATACAATTAGCTGTGTCGTTCATTAATTATATGAAATTTTAGGAAACTTTGGTAGTACCGTTAATTAAGAAGTTGTTTTGATTACAATTATTATTACTTATTTGTTAAAGTAAGCCAGAAAACTTCTTCTGAAAAACGCTGTGTATTATTTTACTGAATGTTAACGATACTATAAATTTTGACAATATACCCTTTCCAGTACTTTTATTTTAATGTACCTTAATATAGTTTTAATCATCTGTGCTTCTTAATCATGGTGTTATTAATGTGAAATGCTACTAAGAGTCGTTTTTAATCTCTAACATTGTGTAACAAAGGTTTTTAAGCCACATTTAAAAGAAAACCTTCACAATTACGACAAATTGGCATATTTTCTATACAAAAACGGCAATATTTATTGCTCAGATAAAATCTGGGGAATAAATATTGCGTTTTGACAGTTATCTGTATATTACACAATTAGCCCTAAAAAAGACTCTAATATTAATTACATAGACGTACTTCGAGTTTAGCTTACTAAGTAATTTAAGAATTATTTCAGAAACAACACAAATTATCAGAATTCAATTCTAAAGTGAATTCTGAACTAATTGCTTTCAGGTTAAGCTCTTACGTACACATACAGCCTAAATGCAATTAATTCAAACAATACGAATTATGGGATAAGCTATCTTCACGTGCTCTCATTAGTTTAATGAAATTTCGTGGAAAATTTGGTATAGGGCTCACAGATATGTAAGCAGAGTAAATAAGATAACTAGACTGATTGGACCTACACATTGTAATTAACTATATGTAAAAAAAAGCTTGCTTCAGTAAAATTAGAACGCTAATTTTTCCTGCCACTAGAAAATTACTTAAAATACCTACATATGAACGAAGCTATTTCATGTAGCAAGTAAAAAGTATCAATAGGATTGGTCCCCAGTATTTGTTTTCATATATATTACAATAGAGAATTGAACTGCATTCATCTGCCACTAGTCAAACGACTAATGCGTAAATTTTGTGATCCAATGACACCTGAACGGACATCGCGGCAGGCCCGCAAGAAGATGGCGGGACAGGCTGAACTCTTCCAACAAGAACTGGCTTAGCAGATTTAAACTGATAAAAATAGAAAAAGATGGCGGGGTAGGCTGTCTTAGCCTTTCTTCTGCAGTAGAATATCACAGAAAATATAGATATAAGATATCAACTGTCTTTTAAGCGTGATCGTTGCTATGTCAACATTCCCGATGAAAAATTGCTATTGAGTTAGTAATAGACGTTAACAGACAGATTCAGAGGTGCAATTGTGAGGAGGGTCACTGTATTTTCTTAGATCTTATCAAAAATACCTGTCTTTTCCCTACATTCTTGATTCATTTTCTATATTGATTGTCGATATGATAAGATGTTTTTGCTAACGAGAATTCGCCTTTCTTTTATCTTTAAATGAAGATTTTTTCATACTTATTTTTACTGAAGCAATATCTACCTACTAGGCGCTTTATAACAGTTATTTATGTGGAAGTACGTACATTTTGTTCCCCTCTTTTCCCATTGATGTTCCGAACACCTGTATACGAAAGAGTATTCGCTCCATAATGATGCAGAACCCGGCAATAACAAGGAACCCGCACGCACTTGTCCATTTTTATGCCAAATCTCTTTCAATAACTGTATATATTTTTTGCTTAAAGAATGGTACTTGCTAGGAGGAAAAGTAAATGAAATCACAGAAATAAAATTGGCGAAATATAAAGAAACTTAGTTAAATATGTATGTTCATTCTAACATTTATGAAGCACGTGCTAAGTAACGCCAATAAAATTGCTTGCTTTAAGTTCTGATTTGATCGAAACGACTACTGAAAAATGTGTTTACTGACTGGATAGGTCCACTCATATCTGTATGGCTCTTTCCTCATAAGACCTTCTGATACATTAATCTGTGCGCTTCTCTTATGCCGTCAAATATATTATATGTGGACTTTAAAAGAGACTGTGACTTGTGTGTTTATTTCAGTTTTTCTTCTGAGAGTAGTTTTAAAACATGGAGGCGCTGGTTCGATCCTCGCGCTGTGCAAATATTTGTATGCCTAAATATGAATATTTGCACTAGTCTGGTGGTGCCTCGGAAAGCACGTTAACATCTAATGGCATTCGTTACGGGTCGTTGGAGCCCCCAAAAGTCCAACAATTGGTCTAACTACAATGCTTCGATATCGCCTTCGGGTTGTGGAGGTCAGACGGCAGTCTCTTCACGGAAAATATCAAAGTTTAGTCAAAATCAACAGTTAGATTGGTAAAAGCGGACCCCAGACTCCAAAACTGAAAAGCTTTGGATGCGACTAGCATTAACGCCGAGATGATGATGAGTATGAGTAGTTTTAAAACATATATTATTTATCATTAGGGTTATTAGAAACCAAATAACAGTAAAAATTGCCTGTGCTGTGAAAATGTTTATTTCCTAAATATCATTATCTTTTGTCGTGTATACTGGCAACGAACATCTGTATGTCGTTGAGTATGTTTGTCGTGCTCGCGAAAGTACACATTATTATTTGACATCAGCTTGGCACATCAAATACGTAATATGTTTAAGACGGTATGCTGGTATGACGGTAGCTCTATTGTGCGTACATAATAGTTTCTTTCATTCAGGTGTCTGGTACAGATTAAATTGATGCTGACTGATTGAAGTTGAAGATTTTCAATTTAATTTGGTATCTGAATGATTGGTTTGTTTGGAAAGTGGTTCTATATTATTTAATTACTTTGTTTTACCAATAGGTACAGACAATCTAACTTGAGCTTTGTACTCGGATCCGACGAAAGGTTAGATCCAATATTTAAAATAACCTTTAAATTTTGTCAATCAATGTCTTTCTCTGTCAAAAATGTAGTTCAGTTTTAATAATAATTCAATTTTAACTAGTATGTTCAGATGTCGATTTGTCTAAAATGTAGCCAAATTAGAAATATTTTTGACAGATTGGTCTGAGATCAGACTGTGAACGTTGTTAAAATTATATGAATTTTCTCTCTGACCAAAAATAAGGCTACTAGAAACTAGACGAAAGAATAATCCCTACTAATATTATAAATGCGAAAGTAACTCTGTCTGTCTGTCTATTACGCTTTCACGTCTAAACCACTGAACTGATTTTATTGAAATTTGGTACAAAGATAGAGTAGACCTTGAGAAATAAAATAGGATAGTTTTGATTCTGGACTTTTGAAGAGTTCTCTCGGAAACGCGATATAACCGAACTCCATGCGGGCGAAGCCGCGGGCGGAAAGCTAGTTATGATATAAATCAAAACGTGTTAATTAAAAATGCAGGTAGATGATTAACATTCTGTAGCGGCATATAAAATGGCCACATAAATACAACACGTCATACTGACGTCACACGGATTCTACGCCTTGCTAACAGAGTTTGCCGTGCAATTAGCATACATACAACTTTCTAACATCAACCGTTGGGCAAGTGCCCGCCAGACACAACACCCGTCTGGTCGGAGCATCCTCCCTTTTCTATGGATGATGAGTGAACTTTACTCTCTGTGACCGCGCATTCCTGGTCATCACCCTCAGCTTTATAAGAAACCTCGGCACAGCACACTGCACTTTCGGCCGGCCAGCCTCAACCCGGCGCTGTACGACATCCTACATACTGGACTATAAATCAGCGCCGCCATCCCGACTCACTGGGCAAATTCTGTATATGTTCAGACTCACCGTGAACTATGCGGAAACCGGTCCCGACTCACTGGAACCTCAGCTGGCTTGGCAAGCATCTCAAGATACAAGACTCAGCCCACTATCGACCTATCTCCGGAGGCGAGTGATGTAGCGGTATTTATAAACGTCACACACAAATTATACGTCATACCGACGTCACACGGATTCTACACCTCGCAAGCTGAGTTTACCGTGCAACTAGCATACATTCAATTTCCCAACTGTTGGGTAAGTGCCCGCCAGACTCAAAACCCGTCTGGTCGGAGGATCATCCCTTTTCTATGGAGGAGGATTAGTGAAATTTATACACTATTCCTCATGCCTCCACACTGGTGACTCCGACCATGGACGTGCAAAAATGGCAACACAGTCTTCGTGCAAAAACTCCAGCGTGACGTCATTATCATCATTCCCGAAAGCTTTATAGGTGAATCAGACAGCTAGCCAGCATTCGCCAGACAACTTTACACACTGTTCCTTATGCCTCCATAATTCTTTTAAAAGATGAGTGAGAAAATTTATGAATTTCATAAAAATAAGGTCTTGTTACTTTATGGTTCCGGTGACAATTTGACTGATTACGAAGCGGAGAGGTTTATTTCATAAGCACGGCTACCTACGTAGGTACCTATTATATCCTTCATGGTGACATAAGGAACATATATATATATATACATTCCTCATCAAACACACTCATATTATCGTATGTACTTAGGTAAAATAATATACAATGGTACTCTCTAATACAGACGTTTTTCTTGCCTAGTAAATGTTCTATCTATGCTACATTTTTAGTAAACGGAACTTTGTCTTTTGATAATTTATAAAGTGTTGTTTATTTAAAGTTATATATTTTTATTCTTACAGTCATTATTATATTTGTATAATAACAACAACAGAGAGCTACACGTTGACTGATTTGTATCTGTAGCTCTCTGTTGTTGCGGGTAGCCGCGTATGCTTTTGTGACTCGTCATTTTTGTAATCGTTTCTGTTTATACTTTAGCATGAGTTATGGAGCGATAGAGCTAGATAACTCTACAATCGATTAAGCATACACTTACATTGGCTGAAGTCATTTGAGAACTCAGAGATGAATGATCTAAAAATAAAGAATATTTGATTTGCTCTCACGGTTTCTTACTCGATAGCCCCTTTGAGGAAAGCTCTTCGAAAAATTACTTTCTCGTCGACGGAACGCTTAGCAACACAAAATATATAAACACGGAGATACTCACAGGTGCCACCCCATCCGATATATCCACCGGCGTAAGTCAACAACACACCTCCGCCAAAAATAAGTAGACTTCGTATAGTAGGCGCGTATATGTCATTGTGATCCGGCAGACTGTCTGATAACACTCCCCAGAATATTCCGAGGGCGATGCCGACGAGTATAGCCAGCAAACCCTGCGGAATTGCGAACAAAAAGGTTAAGGGCCCTATATCCAAATTGAACCTTAAGAGAAAGCGGTTTGATTTTAAAGAAAACGTAGTTGGAGTGTTTCTTGGAAACGATCTCAAGTGTGGATAAGTGCGGCTGAATTTAGAAATTTGAATTTATTGTTGAAGATAAAAATACATTTCGATAAAAGCGAAACGCTTTCAAGATAGACGCATTATAAAGTATTCTACTTTTGTATTCAGGTTTTGTGTAATGGTTTTATGAATTTGAACTGAATTTCAGTTCGCCCATTAACATTAATAATAGCTTGAGTGATAAAAACTTAAATGATGCAATAATTAAATCGTCACAAATTGCGTTGTAAAATATTTATTGACTGATGTTGTTGAAGATATTGAAATAAAATTGTTTTATGTCTTTTGTTTACCTTTACGATTCTATATACTAGTGGTGCGGGGTAGAATATGGCACTGTTAATGACTCCGCAGACGCCCTCCGTGAAGGCGGTATCCAGCCCTCCGGCGTTTGCTACTAGGAGTGCAATTTGATTTTTTGTTCCTAAGCCTCTTGCATGTAAGCTACTTACGATCGGTACCACTACAGCTGGTGACACTGAGGCTAAAATAGAGCCTAGATGGAGGCCTGAAACCACAAGAAAATATTTCTCAATACTCTCAATACCGGCTTCATCGATTTCAAATAATTGGACATACATACATAGTGCTTTCTTTGAAATATTGTGCTTTGTGTTATTCAACATTCTCGACTCTCACAAGGCTCAATTGTCGTCAGATGAATGGGGATTTGTGTGAATGAACTCACTGAGCCGTGCCCACGCAATAACCAGTGCCACTGGTTTTCCATTTGGCGCTTTTCTATTGGTAAGCAGCGTAAATAGAATCAAGAACATATTTAAGTGCAGATGAATTCTTATTTGGAAGTTTATCTTAGCAATAACTAGTAAATAAGGTAGAATTTATCAGTTCACTAAATGGGCTAGTGTATTGAAAGTTTCAAATGTTACTTACCCCAGTACCAAGGGTACTCCAGAAGTATGTGGGCAAAGAAGGCAGTAGATAAACACTCGACGGTCCAAGGCAGAGTGGCCAATGAGAAAACTTTTACCGAATTAATTTTTATGTATTCCCAGTTCCAAGTAAGCGGGCCCTTTGTCAGGATAATGACGGGGTAGATTCGCCTGAAAGAGTTAAATATTGTTAATTCAACTGTTTCTAATGAAATTATAACAAATTTTTGTGGATCTTAAAGTCATAAAGAGTAAATGCTGAGTGTTGGTACATAAAAACTTCTAACTCAGCATAATAGTTCTAAGTTTCAGCAGGTTAAAGCTAAATTATGTCTATCTATAATATAAATGGTAAACTTCTATGTTGATTTTGTTCAGGGCTTATAGGAATAGCAATACGAATAGTAGTGTACGATATCAATCAGCGTATTAACTTGCAACGAGAAAATACTGAAATAATGTGAATAATTGTTTGAAATACTCGGTACACTCGGTATACTCGGTGGTAGGCCATAAGATCGGCTGCCGGCAGAAGTTACCACCCACCAGACAAAGTCTTGCCGCCAAGCGATTTGTCGTGTTCCGGCGTGATGTCTGGTGAAGCCGTACGGAGGACGGGTCTGAGCAGTTGTGTTGTGAAGCTTGCCGGGTACGATGCGCCGAATGATGTTGTGTCGGGAGTTTGATCATGGTCCATCCAGATCAATTTCCCTCTGGCGTAGCATCATTGGCCGTATTGTTGGGTTTATAAATTTGCATCACCTCGCTCAACTGCCGTCTTTTTTCCTATTCACTAAGTTTTTTAAGTGAATGGGTTTAATAAATTAGCGCGTTTTGCCATCAACGATTGCATCACGGCTTACCATCAGGCGGGATTGCAGTCAAGAGCTAGTTTATAATTATTAAAAAAAAAAAATATCAAAAATAACCGTTGCGTTTGCAAAACTTTAAACATGTTCTTTTTCAATTTCCATATTTTAATATTGAAACGAAAAGTACTTGTGGGCGCTTGATGCGAAAATTTTAATTTTATTAAAGGGTTGATGTCCAATAATAAATAACACGAAATGTAAACTAATTTTGTAATAAAATAAAGTTTCGAAAATGAAAATGAGTCCCGAATTTTTTATGACTATTATTTTTTCACTCGTAAAATCAAGTGCGGAGGATGGCACGTCGGCGTACAGTAATTATTATAATGGCTCCCCACCCTTAGTATCATATAGTACTTCTATTAGCTAAATTAATGTTAGTACCCATTAAATTATAAACTGTTCTGTGAAGCGGTAGCTCATTATATATATACGTACATAATTATGTTAGAAAATTACGATGTGGCAAGATCCGAATCAATTAAGCAAAGTCATTTGTTACGTCATCAAGAAAGCTGAAGCTTTAACAATTTGTTTAATTAATTAACAAAGTTCTGTGTGCAGGTGCTGTTTACGTCATTGTGGTGAACTTTGTGCTTAAAGATATTTTGTTTGAGCGTCAATCTTCAATTAAAGTTATTTGAAATTGATAGCGTAACACCATACACATCACGGTCTGTATTCCCTGAGAAGTTGGATGGAAAGACAGCGAAGTATATAAAATACCTACATTTTGTTAGTCATAGAATTGGATTGTACCCTAAAAAATAATTTAATGTCCATCAGATAGATTTATAAAAAATATTGAACACGTATTTTTTTTTTTTCATTCAAATACTTAGTAAAATGTATTGATTTGAAATGTCGCACCATGACGTCACGCCGTGCTACAAAATATACCATGGCGTGACGTATTAGCCCCTACTCTGTAACTTTAATACGCTATATCTCAGTAGTTTTTGGTAATTTCGACAAAATAAAAAATACGGGTCTTAATTTTTTTTATTATCTATAAGACGGACTAATTATTTTTTTGAATTTCATACCTTGGATACATCCCTATTATGGGGCTATTTGGTACTAACCTTAAATGGTAATCAATGAGGTCTGCGGAGGGGTTCTGCAAAAAGTTTTGAGGACCAAAATATCTGTAGAGAGCTCCAGCTAATGTCATCCCAACGACTGGGTTGATTGAGGTGTACCGTTCAATTGTATGTCCGAGCATGTATCCCGCTATAACCACTCCGCACATACTGAACATGTATCCATCGGGCAGTACTGCATCATTGAATAGGAACCATGAAGCTCCCCATAGGGTTAATCCTGGAAAACAAAACACATCTTTCAGTCTTATTATGGTTTATGTTGGTGAATGGGCCATCTGAAAGACAGTGATTATCACCGATGAATACATGTCAATTTCAGCCAGTACAAACAGACGCATATTTGTAAACACATTAAAAACTCTATAACGCAAAAGTAATTTGAATTATTTTTTTCTTGCTAATAGATAGCAGATATTCAAGCCTACAGAAAAAAAGGAATATGTAAAAAATAAATTTTCTATATGTGAGATAACGGCGCATATTCCCTTGAACATAACCTAAAGTAAGTTTAAATTCAGCCCATACTTCTTTTTCATTAAGAGAGGGACAGAAAATAAATGTCACTTTAGTCCGTACAAAAAACAATCGTCTGAATACCTATAGAATAGATACATAACAACATATAATAGGGTATTTGACTAAAAAACTAATTACTCCGTCATGCAGATTATAGAAAAATATTGGATACGTATATTTTGTTTTATCAAATCAATGAAGATTGACAAATATAAAAGGCATCAAAGATCAGGAGTGGTGGCTGGTGACGTCACTGCTCGCTAAAATGTGTAGCGTCCAGTGACGTCACACGAGTTTTCAACGCACTGTGTCGTCTTCATTTTTTGTTTATATGAATAAAGAAAAAATAAGTGTCTAGTCTTTTTTGGAAATCTGACTGACGGACTAATTAGTTTTTTTAGTCAAATACCCTATTTTAAAACTTTGTAGACATACTCTCAATGAACAGAGTGATTAAAATATAATACACTAGCAGCCGCCAGCGACTTTGTTCGCGTGGAGTTAGTTATGCTCCGCTCCTATTGGTCGCAGCGTGATGTTATATAGCCTAAACCTTCCTGGATTAATGGGCTATCCAACGCAAAAAGAATTTCTCAAATCGGGCTAGTAGTTCCTGAGATTAGCGCGTTCAAACAAACAAATAAACAAACTCTTCAGCTTTATGTATTAGTATAGAGTATAGATAAACATAAACTTTGATATTATTGATATCTCATAAATTACATAGAAAACTTGGTAGCACGATTGAAAAAATATCTAACACGTTACATCATAAGCTTCCCAGGTCTACCAGAAAGACTCTGGAGGAGGCCTTTACCTTTAAAGGAGAGGGTTCTTGCTCAAAATAGTAAAAAAAAAGGTATTATTGTTATGTCTAACTTAACTTTAACTTCAAATATTCCAATAATTAATTAATCGTATTTATATTGTTTTCTTTTTTAAAATGAAATTTCAAAAACATAATGGATTGGAATACCTACTTATTACTATTATAATCTAACTAGCAGCCACCAGCGACTTCGTTCGCGTGGTTTAGTTATGCTCCGCTCCTATTGGTCGTAGCGTGATGTTATATAGCCTAAAGCCTTCTTGGATTAATGGGCTATCCAACGCAAGAAGAATTTTTCAAATCGGACCAGTAGTTCCAGAGATTAGAGCGTTCAAACAAACAAACAAACTCTTCAGCTATATTAGTATAGATTAATTGCTTAGCACACATTAATTTTAATTTTTCTTTCTTAATTCATAAAAATAAAAATTGTATTACGTAAAGGAAGAAATAAAAGGTTTTTTTAAATTTTTGTATTTATTTAGTCTGACTGGACTAACCAATCAGTTATCGTCTAACGTATATTAAAGTATTTTTAGTAGGTAGCCATGTTTCTAATCGCGTCTAATTTATCTATGGAGTATCTTAATTTTTCTATTTTTTCATATCTTATTTATTATTTTTGTAGTACAATAAATGACATGAGTCTTGCATGTCGTTATTTATATCTACTCATAACATATTATGTTAGTAACAGTTTGTAGATTAAATTATAAATTATATTTTTTCTCCAAGGATTGTACAAACACTTTCTACTTCTTTTCCCAAAATCCCGTAATGAAAATAAATATTATTTCGCAAAAGCAGGTAACTTAATACATGTACGGTAGGCAATATATGCGCGGGCCAAGGGGGCAGGGCATGCGGCACGTGGCCGCATTGCTCATAATAATACCGCCGAAAAAGAAATTTTGGGGAAGTTGGAATTAATTCGCGGAAAAAAAAGATTATTTCAAAATTCATTAGTATTGTTACTATGAAGATTATGTAACATTTAAAATTTTAGTTGGTTATGTGTTTACTTAAGCTTTATTTTCTTTATGGGTCGGACAGGGTTTTCTTTACATATTGTATAGACACGTCAAAAAAGTCTAAGCAACACATACTATTTCAATTATTAATGAATTATTATATCATTTCTTACCAAGTAGGTAATACCTATGTAAACTTTTTTGATCTAGAGGTCATACAGTATTCTGCATCACATTTATAATTTAAACAATAATTTGAAAACAGTTATGAACAAATTTGGATTTTGAGATATTATTTACGTCATGAAGCGACGTCATTTGATTGCAAATAAAATGCAAAGAGCTGTAGGGGTGTTGTAAGTAGGAAGAAGTCAATCTCAGGTATCTCGGTATTTTGGCAGCGTTACACTAACACGGGAGTTCCTGCTGAGCAGCACCCAGGTCGATGAAGGCGTACAACCACACGGCAATATCGATACATACACCTGACTGCAAGACACTAGTCAATATTAACCGCCCTAGAGATAGGTTTCATCATCATCATCATCAAACTTTTTATCGTCCCACTGCTGGGCACAGGTCTCCTCTCATACAGAGAAGAATTGAGCGTAATCACCACGCTTGCTCAATGCGGGTGGCCATTTCAGACTAACAGTCTTATTCATAAAACTTTAACCATTTGCTAAGCAACTGATTAGCAAAATTCTTATTCATAAAAGCTGTTTAACGCTAAGAGGATGCTAAGCAATTGATTAGTAGCTGTCAAAATTAAACATCACCGGACCGCTGTTAAGAGGATGGTTAGAGGCAACAATATGGCGGATTTTATTTGAATCAGCTGATTGATTTAATATGATCATTATGCTTCGAAGTTATTTTGTTTATAATATCGAATAGTGCGGAAATATGGATGTTGAAAACCTTTTTGAATTTCCAAAGCGACGTAGTAAAGTTATAGGTATTAGCTTTGAAACTTTTTTGACTTACAAGCTTTACTCGATACTAGGCTATAACATCGGCTGCCGGTAGAAGTTACCACCCACCAGACAAAGTCTTGCCGCCAAGCGATTCCTCGTGTTCCGGCATGATGTCTGGTGAAGCCGTACGGAGGACGGGTCTGAGCAGTTGTGTTGCAAAATGTGCCGGGTACGATGCGCCAAATGTTGTTGTGTCGGGAGTTTGGTCCTGGAGGGTCTCCAGATCAATCTCCCTCTTGCGCAGCATCGTTGGTCGTGTTTTTGGGTTTAACATTGCATCACCTCGCTCAATTGCCGTCTTTCTTTTTATTCACTCAGTTTTTTTTAAGTGAATAGGCTCTTAATAAACTAGCGCGCTTTACCATCAACGATTGCATCACTGCTTGCCATGAGGCGGGATTGCGGTCAGGCACTGGTTTATAAAAGCAGTACTTAATAAAAAAGACAGTGATTTTAGATGCTGCCCTATGTTTCCTTGTGTTATCTTATGTCATATCTGAGGCACAGGACTAAAAAAAGTCATTTTGGGGCAGCAAGACACAAATAATAAAACATTTTTTTAGAAATATTTTATTTTGATAAGCAATAAAACTGTTTACATTTTTGTTATAAAAATAATTCATTGTTTTCTTCCATAAGCATGAGAGCCATTCTTGACTCACGCGACCCTCATTCCTCATCTTTTTCACTCAGCATGGTCTTCTCCTTCGCCGTCATTGCGAGGTATATTGCCGCTAGGTGCTAATAGTGGCTTCGTATACAGCAATAAAACGTGTGCCTGTAAAGAAGTATAATAATACTGTAAAAAGCAGTACAAAAGCAGTAGGAAGTAATGTAATATATACACAAGAACCCACTTAAATTTCTTAAATATCAAATGGATATTTACAAGCATAAAGAGCAGGAAAATATACAGTTACTATCGGCTACTGCTTTAACATTAATTTCGTCAGTTTAAGATTAGTAATTACATATAAATACAGAGATAAATACCTTTTTCTGTTTACTATAATATTATTGGAGTTTATTACTTTCACTACTATCATCACAAATACAATTATTTAATTGTTATAAATCATTTTATTTATATTCAAATTATCCGATCAAATTTCTGACATTTTTCTGCCAAACACGACAGATAAAAAATCGCAGTTTTGACAAGTTTTTTCTAAAAATTCCAATTTTTAGTCAACTATTTTGATTATAATCTGTGCCGAACGCATAGTTTCACCTCTACTTCGTATCGCTACTAATCATCTGCTAACTAGCTTTTATGAATAAAGAAAAGTTAAGCATTGATTTAGAGCTAACTAAATGGTTAGCTAAATAGTTGCTAATGAGTGATTAACGAGTTTTTTATGAATAACACAGTAAGTGTTCAGGTTTCCTCAAGATGTTTTCCTTCACCTTTTAATCGAGTCAATGGTGTCCAAGATATACTTAGAAAGTACATATAACTTAGAAAAGTTACATTGGTACTTGCCTGACCTAGAATCGAACCCGCGCATTCATACTTGAGAGGCTGGTGTTTTAACCACTAGGCCACCACGACATACATATGTCGTCGAGAGATAGGTTTAAAGCTACAAAATTCGTTAGCTGCCAAACTGTGCGAAATCGACTGCATGAGTATGGCCTACGACCCAAGGTGCTCACCGATACGTCACGTAAATCGCGCTCGTCGAAATGAATGGTGTAGGGAACACATAGCATGGACATGGGAACAGTGAGATAAAATTTTATTTTGCGATTAGTCTCGATTTGGGTTCAAGCCGTCCGTCGTCCTGGAAATACTGACAGACTGATCACTGAGGTACGTTCGGGAAGTGAAACCATACAACGGCTCTACTGTTATGGTATGGGCGGGTATTATGAAGAACAGATGAATTGAGATCGTTTTTGTAAATGATAACATGAACGCTGTATATTAACGTTTAGACTCGCACAAACGCTTGGCTCCGATTTCACTTTTATGCATTGCAATGCGCGTTCACATACAGCTTTGCACACACGGGAGTACTTGGCAAGGGAAATATCCTGATATTTGCCTTGGCCTGCATAATCGGCAGACCTCAACCCCATGGAGCATGCATGGGACATGCTCCAGAGACGTGTTTTAAAGGACTTGGATGGAGGGACAACAACCAACAACTAACATTATCATTATTGTGAATGTTGTGTATGCGTATAGGTGATGTATTTACCCAAAACTGAAGACCTGTGATTGCTTTTTATACTACTACTATTATAAATATGTCGTTGGTGTGCCAAAATAAATAAATAAGTTTCATTTATTCTATGAATATAATCGGTGCCAGCAAGTGGCAAGGAGGTAACACTTTGTATGAATTTATGCAATTTTTGTACAACCATGTAATTTTAGTTTAAGTTTAGTTGATAAGGCTCCTTACTTTGTACCACGTACATACAATACTTACCTACTCGTTGTAGCGGTACCTACAAACACCACAAATGAACAACACATCACACACCACATACATGCAACTTCCCAACTTCAACCGTTGGGCAAGTGCTGTACAAGTACTTTACAACCTGTTCCTCATACCTCTTAGCTCGTAATTATTGTTAATTATGTTATTAAAAAAATAAAAAGGAACCAATTGTTGTTTAATGTCAAAGAAGCATTAAAAATAAGATAAATAAGAAAATACTATATGCAAAAAACCACATTTTAAAATTGAAACTTGTATGTGTTGCTTAGACTCTTTTTGATGCGTGCATTTCTTTCTGGAAAATAGCAAGCATTTAGTAATTGCTACTGAATTTAACTATCTCCTTACAACTAATATCATTTCCAGACTTAATCAATATAGTATTGGTAATAAAATCAGTAATGTCATTATCCCAGTATTTCAGAATAAGGTTCAGTAATATCACGATTTAGAAGCGAGGGTCATAATAAACAGCTGTTGTCTGATGCCATTTGTGGACTTCTAAATTTATTGTCGGAAAAGTAATTTATGGCGACATGAAAACCACCAAGAAATATTATTAATCTCTCAAATAAAATATGGACTGAAGTTACCAAAGGCGTTCATAATCTCTGCCTGTAATCGTTCCCTGTTGAAAATGGGCCTTTTAATGTCCGCTAAGAGGAATTGCCTCAACCGCTCTGCGTAACAGATGGATTGGTGAACGAAGTAATTTTATCATGATCCCTTACACCTCATTTCGGATAAAGTACAAATTTAATTAAATCCATTTTTGTAGTAGTTAATGAAATCCAATCCATATTTGCATTTCTATTGACAAGTGATTTGATTTGCTTTTGTTATTTCCGTCGCCCTATAACAGAGGCCTAAATTAGATTTGGCAGAACGGCAGATTTACTGATCAGCGTCTAAGGGACAGGGGGTTATTCGCCCTTGTTAACCCCCGCAGGTAGAGCGTGGGAGGCCTAATCCTCTGCCGTGGAATCAACTAAGGTAATGGGATTTTAACGTCTTTTTAAAAATATGTGATAACTTCTAGTTTTATCTTTATATTTAAAAAGGTGTCCCAGAAATTGAGAATATTATTTTATATCACGTATTATTTAAGTACTTGATATTTTGTATTGCTATTTTCATTTTAAATGTATAAAAAAGAAAAGTAAAAAACACTACAAAAAGTGAACTTTTCGAATTGGACAACTTATATGCTATCTTTTAATATAAGGTACATTCTGTCACAGCGAACTGAAATTTGTTTAAGTGACTAATAGAAACATTCAAATTACCCAACCCTTTGATACTCTTTTTTTACTCTGTAATATTGCCAGGCATTTTATGCTAGCAGGTATTGAAACGGGAACCGTATAATAAAACCACGTTCCTGTTTTATATCCTTGGTGATATCCCGCGCCTATGTCTCAGCTGAAAGAATATTTCAGCAATAGGACAATTTCATGAGATAGGGACGAAAACTAATAAAAGTAATGTATGTAATGTGGCCCTCAGGATTTTTCCATTACTTTGCTGAATTTTAGTCGGTATGAAATAAATTACGATAAACATTTTACTTACTTATATTTATATAAACTATGTATGTGTAACCAACGCTCTAGTTGTTAATGTCAAATATAATTTCTTCTGTATCATTTCATATTATCTACATAACTAAGCATCAATTCAAATAAAGCCTATAATTGTCCTAGTAAGTTACTGCCATTCATAATAAACTAACTGAGACTTTTACATTAATTATAAAAATCCTCTTGGGTTTGAAACCCACGACAGGGAACTACGCACGTCCCGTACAGATGTCTGTCAGTGTCAAACAAACAGTTCACGGATGTGCGGTAGACCGTATATTTTTTGTCTTGTGAATTTTGTCTTTCTAACAATATATACCCGCACTGGGCCAGCGTGTGATAGTAGTGTGTTAAAGTATAGTGGATTAAAGTCCACTCCCTCGCTTTAAGGGACGGCATGTTCCCAGTAGTGAAAATATTGATTATGCTTATACCCCCTTATTGATAAACGCTGCTTAAAGTTAACTAGTGATTAGCGATTCTTTAACCATTCAATTTTGACCTTTTAACGTCACTTAGCTTAAGTCATCCTTAATGAATATACACTAGTGTTTAAGGGGTTTATTCATAAACGAAGATTAAAGTTAAGTGACGTGCAAACGTCTAAAATGTATGGTTAAAGAATCGCTAATCACTAGTTAACTTAAAACATCTTTTATGAATAAGGTGGTTAATGTGTAAAGCTGTAACCGAATGGCAAATCAGCAATGGATCGAAAAGAAATTAAGGAAGACAACGTAATGGATGAAGACATCGAGGAGACTGCTGGTAACTTGCGTGCTAGACATATACGGCCATGACTAATGGTAGAGTCCGGGGGAGTTCTATCTGTCGATATAGATTATGTTGAAATAAACCTGCGGGAATTAATTATTTACTCACCAAAATAATACCTTTTTTGAAAGTAACCGGAAGGTCATTTATCGTACTATAATTAAAAATATTCAAAATCTAGTCGAAATTTCATCTTGGCGACACAAAATGATGTTCTGAAATTCGGGGTCTTTTCGACAGATTGACACAGTGAACGTTCTTAAAATTACTAGGATTGAATTATTTGTCTTTCTTATGTCAAACTGTCAATTATAATTCATTCCTCCTCTCTAGTGTTTTTTGTTTATGCGAAACCTGAAACACGTGTCCAACAATTTTTAAGTAAAGAATCTATGAACTAAATTCCAAAATGATATTATGAAAAAATGTATGAGCTTGATTGTTGCTTGATACTCGACTGTCTTATCAAAAATATGGTCCACGCTCCGCCCGGGTGGGCGACCGGTGCGTTGACCTTTGGCGTCAGCTGTTGCGCGGCGTGCGCAATACTATGATCTACCTTGTAACCACACTGCAACAATTTCTAAATGTATTTGGGAAAAATTATAACATGGTGTAAAAATTATTAGGATCGATTCAGTTGCTTATTCTGAAGAATCTATATTCAGGTTTCGTATAAACAAAAATTAACATTGTATAAGATAATCAAAGATAAGGTAGTTTATACATATATTAATTTTATTACGCATTTCAAAGTTAAATTTTACGAAACATGGCAAATCCGTTTTGGCAGCTGTCTTAAAACGTACACAAAGTTCAATGGTAGCTGTCAAAAAATAGTTAACCTAATGAACATGATATAGGTAGACAGATAGCGTGGAGGTAGTCTTTATTGATGATTGTGAGATGACATTAAGGATAGACATTATGATACTTGCTATCATCAGTAGTGATTTGTCTGTACCTAAAATGGGTTATTGGGTTCGGATGTAGTTTATCAGTAAATAAAAGCTTTATATCACTCTTTTTTATTTTATTATGCATTAAAATGTTAATTTTTACGAAACATGACAAATCCGTTTTTAACAGCTATCTTTAAACGTACACAACGTTCACAGCTGTCAAAAAACAGTTAATCCATTGAATAGGGCATAGACATATAGCGTGCAGGTAGTCTTTATAGATGATTGTGAGATGACATTAAGGATACACATTATGATACTTGCTATCAACAGCAGTGATTTGTCTGTAGCTAAAAATGGGTTATTGGGTTCGTATGTTGTTTATCAGTAAATAAAAGCTTTATATTACTCTTTTTTATACTCTTACGTATCTCGTCATTACGCTGGCTTTATAAGGCTTTGCGGCTGAAACTACTACTGTATATTGATTAAATTTTGATGAGATGTTGGTATGTTCAGATTTTGTAACGGTGAGCGTCCATGAGACTGCATTCATGACGTAGTTGCTGTAGTCACGTGTGAGGTGGCAATTGATATTTCTATATGTTTTTTTTTATATACATTATAAACTAGTGCTTGACCATAATCCCGCCTGATGTTAAGCAGTGATGCAATCGTTGAAGGTAAACCGCGCTAGTTTATTAAGAGTCTATTCACTATAGCCTTGAAGACACTTAGGTAAATTAATTATTGTTGACTTAGGTAAATTAATTATTGTTTCTATGTTCAAGATTTCAGCTTTCTCAAGAGTCTGATACTACATATCAGACTCTTGAGAAAGCTGAAATCTAGTAGTAAAGTTCCATTGTTTTTAAGGACTGCTGGCGTTGTTTATTATTGTTGTTATAAAAATGTGTTACGATTATCAACAAATCGGTATTACGGTATTGTTATGCAAACAGTGACCGCATGCTACATTACTATATTTACTATAAGGTAAAAGACAACAAAAAAGCAACGCGGACGCACTGTGTGTAGTCGTGTACGAAATATGTCAACAAGGCCAACTGGCAATGAAATCGTTTTGGCAGACAATCAGTTTTCATTTGCGGCCGTATTTTTTGTTCGTGTTTTGTTACAGAAGAAACATATTTTTATTACTACAATTAGTCTTCCAATTTTCCATGTACCTACCTACACACTTCTTCGTATTAAAAAAATCAGACTAAATGATGCAATGAATTACAGTCTTCTTATTTTTTTTTAAATTATAAACTAGTGCTTGACCGCATTCCCACTTGAAGGTAAACAGTGATGCAATAATCGTTGATGGTAATTGCGCTAGTTTATTAAGAATCTATACACTCTAGCTTTGAAGACACTTAAATTGTAGTCAGACGTTGGTGGGACAGCCTTTCGTGTGTGGCTGGTACACGACTTTGGCCCCAACTACCTGCAGTCAGCCAGTGAAACACCGTGCTTCGGATCCCGCTACCCTCCACGACTAAACTCCCGACACAATAACATTTGGCGCTTCGTACCAGGCACACAACGCAACACAACTGCTATGACCCGTTCTCCGTACGACTTCAACAGACACCATGCCGGAACACGACGAATCGCTTGACAGCACGGTCTTTGTCTGGTGGGTAACTTCTACCGGCAGCCGATGTTATGGCCTACTACCGAGAAAAAGTCTCCCTCAATAAGGTGAATAGTACAGGGTTATTGGATTGTTATAGTTCACAAGCACGACAATTCGATATCGGAACACGAAAAAATTACAAACCCGTTTTCTCACAAATACTTCAATTATTAACACTAACAGAATGTCGTCGAACTCAACAATAAACATTTTATATATTTTTCATATCGTGTTTAGATATTGATAAGTTAGTCAATTTAGAAAAACTCTGTATATTCATAAAAAATCACATTATTGTCTACAATTTGTCCTAAACTCATACCGTATCAATCTGTAGCTACAGTTAAGGAAACTATCTATACTAATATTATACAAGATTAGCATCTGTTCGCGATTTCGTTCGGTAAAATTCTAAATTCTCGGGAACAGCAGTTCTTTTTTCTCGCTGAAAGATCCTGTGTCCGTTTCTGTACATCTGGCAACGAATATGTAAAATTTTAGGATAATCGGTTCAGTGGTTTAGGCGTGAAAAGGGAACAAAGAAACTTAGGTTCGCAATTATGATATTAGGGGTGGTGTGTGAGAATTTAAGTTAGGTTGTCCTGGAATTCACGCACACTACCGCACCCCAATTAGACTATTATGTTTAATCATAATAAAATTAAACAAAACACGAAATTCTATTATTGTATATACAACGTTGTTCTTATTAAATTAATTATACTGATTATGGCAGAAAATTGTGGTCACTTTACAAATCTACGTACGCACTTGTGGGTTTAGTGTAGTAGGTATTTCATCCATTTTGTTTTGATTGTATAGCGAAAGTATGACAGTAATTTACATAGTTTTAATTATTTTTTGTGATAAAAAGATAACGACATTAAAATGTAAACAAACTGCTGTCACAATTTGCATTAATTCAGTTGCCCATTGTAGAGAGGTAAAGTTTGTAAGTTTGGATGTAGGAGCTAGGTAATCTTCAAAGTTTAGAAATAAAATGATGGATCTTTTCATATGAAGTGAAAAGATTTGTGCGTATGATTCCATCTTTCCGGTAGTTATCCCCAAGTTGATTGAACCGTAGATAGGAGTTTGGTCGGAACATAAAAAAGAAATTAAACATATAAAAGGATCGACCGACGTTGTTATATCAGCTCGGAATACCACAATAGGTAATTGTTCGTTGTCTATACGTTTTGTTGGAAGCCGAATCCTTTCTGCATAGCTAATCACACCGATATGCACTTGCCTTTTATTTTACAACAAAAATTATACCCGAAAAGGTTCTTTAAATGGTTATAAACTACAGGAAGGTGATCTATCTGCATATGTCAAGAAGGTAATGCTATACATCATTCTAAAGAACTTTCGCTATAAAACTATTAACCGAGTTGTAAAAAAAAATAACATCTCATACATACTATATGTGTATAGTTAAAGTTGTTTAATATTGAGAGTAGAATTATCACCCTCTTGAGGAATGCAGGTGACTAAATCGCCACCCAATATACTTTTTAGTGTAAAAAAGTGAATTTTCTACCGTATAAAACTTGGTTATCAAAAATCACTTTTTCATTGTGGACACTATGCTAAGTTAGGTACGAGGCTATATTCGTGTCATGTTTGCGTAGCGACTACACTGTCGATATTTACGACAAACACCTGCATTCTGCATATACCGGCGTTATAGCGCCCGCAGCGAATGTAACATCCCAGTTATTCAATTTGATTCAGTCTATCCCATCTATATTTTATGCTAGACTATTCCGTCCTTCGATCCGTAAACAAACTAGAAACGTTCATTTTACGATCAAAGCCCTACATATTAATGAAAGTCGCCCACGTTTTATCCCCCTTATTCATAAACGCTGCTAAAAGTTACCTAGTGATTAGCAATTCTTTAGCCATACATTTTTGACCTTTTAACGTCACTTACCTTTAATTATCCTTTATAAATAAAATCCACAGAGTTTAAGGGAATTATTCATAAACGACGATTAAAGTTAAGTGACGTGGAAACGTCTAAAATGTATGTTTAAACAATAGCTAATCACTAGTTAACTTTAAGCAGCGTTAAGAATAAGGGGGAACATATCCACCTATTTTATTTCGTAGTATGGTCTTTAGGACGGGTGGTAGGTACAACAAAATGTTAAAACCCAACCACAACTCCCCTGTTACATCAATAAATCATGATTCTCTTCACACTGCTACTCTTTAATCCTACACCAATTTCTCAGTAACGCCTCGGGCTGAACCTTAAGCTGTTTGATTTTATTTTCGACTTCAAACAACTTTTAAAATTGAATCGACCTAGATATTACCGTTAAAGGTAGTACATCAGTGGGTGAGCTTTCCAGTACTTTTCTTTAGAATATTTAATACACTTAAAAAAATTAAATAAACCATTTTCAATTCATACTTTAATAACTATCATTGATTAATTCGTCGACTAAATCGATCGATTCATCGTGTTCCAGCATGATATCTGGTGAAGCTGTACGGAGGACGGGTATGAGCAGTTGTGTTGCGATGTGTGCCGGGTACGATGCACCAAATTTTGTTGTCTCGGGAGTTTGGTCGTGGAGGGTCTCCTGATAAATCTCCCGTCTGGCGCAGCATCGTTGGTCGTGGTGTCAGGTTTAACATTGCATCACCTCGCTCAACTGCCGTCTTCCTTCCTATTCACTAAGTTTTTTAAGTGAATAAGGTTAATAATCTAGCGCGGTTTACTATCAGCGATTGCATCACTGCTTACCATCAGGCGGGATTGCAGTCAAGCTCTAGTTTATAATTATTAAAAAAATAAATAGAGATATAACTGGGTAAAAACTATTTCTCGCTACTCTTATTGTCATATTATACCAGTTTGTGAAGTTACTGTTCAAAGGTAATTAAAAGTGAGGAAGTGCTCTTTGCTTTCTAAGGTCTCTTTACTTCAGTTCAGAATATATAAGTTGTCAGGACGCTCTCAATATTGTCTCTGAAGTCTTTGAACCGACCTTCCTGCTTGTACTTCAATTAATTTATTAATCGACATAATGGGCACCTCCTTCACTTGATGATATTGCGCTCACGAGACTCTAATTATTTTCAATATAAAACGGCATTGGCTGTGACCAAGATAAGTACTGTATCTCTGTTGAATTGTTGTAATTGTCTGTAGTGTGGTACCAATTGACTTTATCACCTCTTATTTGTTTGTATGTAGAACGTTACATTGAATGATAAGGATCTTATAAATTCTTCTTTTTGTAATTACTTTGTCAAAAGGTCTAACGACCCGCCGAACGGGAAGTGGAAACCACTTCTTTCATACAAAGGACAAAAGGCTTTATGTGCTTTTAATTTAAGCGGCACCTTTATACCCTACACAGAGCAGTGGTGACAAAATTAAATACACAAAGTCCCTGCCTTTGTTCGAGTTCACGACCAACAATTCCACTGGCCCACCACGGCTCTAATAATGCGGAAGGAAAACTTCGTGAGGAAATGGGATGTCCTAGAACAAGAAACTTGAAGACACATGGCCCGAAATGGGACGCGAACTGGGCTCGCGTGGTCGATGATGTATGGCCCACACTCTCACGGAGTTTACAGTAAGGGATCAAAAGTGGAGTACCCTTTTCTATGGAGGATGAGTGAACCATACACATAGTTCTTCATGCATCCCTACTGGTGACCCCGACGTGTTTGTGTGTATTAGTGTGATGTAGCGGTATCTATAAACGCCACAGATTCTTACAGGCCTTCTCTGTGTGAGAGGAAGTGGTCATAATCCACCACGCGGGCACAGCACAGGATGACAAATGTCACTTGCCTTGAATTTTTGGTTTCAAGGCATATCATTTTTCTTACGTTTTCCTTCACCGCTTCGAGTAATAATTTACAAAGTAAAGCACCTGCCTGAATTAGAAGCTTCGAAATACAACTCCTAAGACCATTATCACCAGGCCACTATTTGTTGGCTTAGTTTAGCTCTCTCGTTACTACCGCACAAAACTAACACCCGTTTTTGACTCCCTGAAAGGCGGCTATCATGAAGAAGCATCTTAAATAAGCCACTCAAACACACAGCAGCAGAGACAGAGCGATTACCGCTGTTTGCTCGTGTAATGCTGCAGCGCACGTTTGCAGTAACTTTTTGAATAATGGGTTGCAACCAAGCTATTACGATCGTTAAACTGATGTTAGTGTACATATGTGGGATCAAAGCTTACTTTGCCGCTACTTGAAATTGAGTTTATCTTGCGGGTTAAGCTTGACTCTAGTGTCGTAGTTATATTTGTTTAATGACAGGTAAGCTTGCAGCGAGGTAGAATTAAACACATATGCACATCATGTTTTATGACAATTTAAAGGTTCTAAATTGGTGTGGGCCTGATAGGTATTCATTGTAGAAAAGGAAGTGTGGAATCAATATTAATCAATCAAAATTCTCTCGGTGGTAGGCCATCGGCCGCCGGCAGAAGTTACCACCCACCAGACAAAGTCCTGCCGTCAAGCGATTTGTCGTGTTCCTTCATGATGTCTGGTGAAGCCGTACGGAGGACGGGTCTGAGCAGTTGTGTGTAATGTGTGCCGGGTATGATGCGCCAAATGTTGTTGTGTTGGGAGTTTGGTCGTGGAGGGTCTTCAGATCAATCTCCCTTTAGCGCAGCATCGTTGGTCGTGTTGTTGGGTTTAACATTGCATCACCTCGCTCAACTGCCGTCTTCCTTCCTATTCGCTCAGTTTTTCTGAGTGAATAGGCTCTTAAGAAACTAGCGCGCTTTACCATCAACGATGGCATCACTGCTTACCATCAGGCGGGATTGCGGTCAAACGCTAGTTTATAATTATAAAAAAAAAACATATGTAAGTAGGTTAGGTTAGTAGGTTAGCATAGCGACTCGAAAGTACTTTGTGTGTAAAATGTTTTATATAACACATATAGTCTTGCCTATAACGGTCACTATTAAGTTTAAAAAGTCTATCAACTAAGTCTATAGTCAAAGAAATCGTGCACCAATTTGGTAAAGTTAATAAACGTCCGTTATTTAACAAAGAAAAAACAGGCTTCTGATAGCTTTCATTAGAAAAGTTGATCAGTTCGCGACGCTCGTTTAAAGTTTCAAATTGGTCGCATTTTTCAAATAACATTACAATTTTCACCAAAGTTACTTATAACATTGCTTTAGGGTAGCCCTATAGCCCTATATCAATTTTGCCGTATGAAATATCTTTCCTAACATCATGCCGCTTGATCGGCAAATTGGTGATCTCCTTTAACGTTGTTAGATCACAGGCCAGAGAGCCTCTGCCCGCTCAGCCGGCTTAACCTCTTTTCAGAGGTGACAACCCATTCCAAGACAAACTATCTACATCAGAGGTCAAACACAAATTCAAAATCTATTAATAAAATCTTTGCATATTTCACGTTAAGATTTATGATAAGATATGTTTTATTTGGGTATAAGTATCCTTATCATACCATGTCAAATACGTCTGCGAAATAGAACGTTATGCTTTAAAAAACGCGTTTATTTTAATGTAAGATATTGTTTAAAGTAATCGCTTCATGTGGGTTGGCATATTAATGTTCTGAATAATAAACACTTTGAACAATGATGACGGAGATCAGGTTTTTCAATATATAGAAGCTAGTACTATAATTTTTTAGTATCAGCCCGCCGCATCGCCCGCTTGGATGACGGAAATTATCCCACGGGAAAGTGCTCCCGGGATAAAAGTGCATCCTTCTCCACGATACCACTTATTGCCTAATTTTACCGAAATCAGTTCAATGGTTTAGGCGTGATAATATATCATACAATGACAATCATTCAATCAATCAATATTTGATTATTCAACTAGGCCTAATTTGTGAGTAACATTGCCCTTTAAAATTCATTACTTATTTTTACTTGCGAATATAAATATTTAATAATATAGTACTTTGCCCGTGACTTTATCCGCTTGTATTTGGTACTTTACTCTAAAAGTATGTGAAAAGAAATATATATGTACAACGTTAATTTTCTTTACTGACACGTGTTTCGGGTTTTGCATATACAAAAAATAAGGTTGTGTATCATTCGGGCTAATTTCTAAGTTTAGAAAAATAAAAACTGCTTATCTTCATAATTTTCTTAGACAAGTATTCTTCATGCTAAATTTTAAATTTAAAGCTCAATTAAAAAGGTTTTTCATGTAGTAAAATCCCCCCATTTCATCAACTAGTTCTCTCCTCGACCCTGGCAAGAAAATGGGTGCGGGTAACATAAGACGGGTCATCATAGAAAGCCTTGGGGGAGGCCTTTGTTCAGCAGTAGATCTCTAAAGGCTGAATACGAAGAAGGTATGAAATTTCGATAAAGACTTTCTTAGTGTATTATACATTTATATCTACTCTTCACGAAGAACACACCTTCCAAAGTTTCATAGGACTAGTGGTGTACGTCGATATATCTGTCAGTCAGTCATGCAGTCAGGACTTTTAATTTTATATACACACTAGCGGCCCGATACGTGCTTCGCTACGTATAAAGCGAATTAAAAAAAAAATTGGATCATCAAAATTATTTATTCCAACATAAAATATTTTTGTTAATTGCTAGCAATTTCACAACTTAATCCAAAACATTTAGATTATTAAACAAACGACTGGGAGTACCGATAAGGCAACATAAAGTTGGCCATTTGAAAAACATGATTCCTCCAAATTCAGACCACAAACGTGATATTAATTTGTCAAAACAAAGCCTATTTGGTTCGGATAGGTGAGTCCGTTCTTGAATTATAAAATTACAAAGAAAGTGGCATTGATTTTTATATACATACAGTATGTTAAGAAAACCCTGTCCGACCCGTGAAGGTGTTGTTAGGTATCGATAACTGATTCTACTAATGCATACAAAACCGGGCTAAATTAAAAAAAAAAAATCCCCCAAAAAAAGTAAATATTATTTCGCAAAAAGAGGTAACTTAATAAACGTGCGTTATGCTCACTTACGCGTGCGGCGGCGGAGGCGGCGGGCGGCAGGGCACGCGGCACGTGGTCGCATCGCTATTCGCTCATAATAATACCGGTGTTGTCACTTTTTAAAAATTACCAAATGTCGGGGAAGTTGGAATTAATTCGCGGGAAAAAAAGATTATTTCAAAATTCATTTGTATTGGTACTATGATGATTACGTAAAATTTTATATCATATTTGGTCATGTGTTTACCTAACCTTTATTATCCTTATGGGTCGGACAGGGTTTCCTTAACATACTGTATATACATATGAAAAATCGAAACATATACATCTGTTTTACATAGTTCTGATATATTATACATTCAACATAAATGATGTTACTAATATTTTTTTTTTTATAAATATGTAACTAAATAGAGTATCAAGATCAAGAGAGTTTCTCAAGACCAAGTTTCATACGGTACCTCGTCATAAGCCGAGACAAATTTTGCGATGCTTTCAATTTGCTATGACGATGAAAATATTATGTAGCTTTAATTCGGCAAACATAGATTTCAGTACATCAATAGTGAAATTTTTTGTATAGAGCTAGCTGTTGTTTGTTTAATAATAATATAAGTTCGTGCGTGTCTGGATTACACTGGATAATGTTTGCGTAACATATCGATAAGCCATAAGTGAAAAACTATAACATCAGTAGTAAACTCTGTAAAGTGAATAAAAGTGAAAATAAACTTTGTAAACATTACAACAAGATCTGTGAAGTAGTTTTCGTGACAGAGTCCGTCACGAAAAGTCCCTAACATAGATAAACAGTAGTTTTGTTCATGGAAAACAATAGATACGATAACCAGTGACTATATACTGTTTTTTTTTTATACCTACCTACATTTGTTTAAAAATATTCTAAAAATTATTGAGTGAGTGAGTGAGAGGCAAGTAATAGCACTTATCATTATCTACGGTACATACAATGGCCGTACGTTGATCACCAACCGAGGAACAAATTACGAGTACTGATAGAAATGAGTTGATAGCGACTCGTAGCGAATTACAACCACACCCTGACCTGAGACAGTTATGACAGCCAGAGAGGCAGAAACTAACAAAGTCACATTTCGCAAAAGAAAGGCACCTAATGATGACTTTTCTGACAATTTGAGACTAAAATTAAGTCCATTTTAACTAATATGTTTCAAACGCAAACTGATAAATTGGACAAAATATCTTTACAAATGTCGACAATTACAAACCAAATTTCACAAATTAAAATGACTACGGAATAACTCTCTGGAGAAAAATAGGGTTATGAATGAGTTAATTAGATTGGAATCTTTAAAACTTCATTTTGTGAATAAAATTGCTAACCTGACAATTGATATTCATAAAATGAAAGCTCCTGCATCTGACAATATACAGTGAACAACGATCTTTCCACATGAAAACATGATCTCTTAAATGAGCGCTTCCTAAGTGTGAAAAACATAGAAGTGAGAGGCTTACAAGAAATTACCTCTGGATATTCAGTCGAAAGAAGTGAATACGATAAACAAGTAGTTATAAAAAATATGAAGTTAGCGAACCCGAATTGTATTTAATCTATAAAATATTTTCGATTGGGCAAATACAACAGTAATAAATCGCGCCCCATAAAAGTTTGTTTTGCTTCTGCAGATACGGTTAAAGCAATACTCCGTAATAAAGATAAACCCCCTTATTCATAAACGCTGTTTAAAGTTAACTAGTGATTAGCGATTCTTTAACCATACATTTTTGACCTTTCGGCGTCACTTAGCTGTAATCATCCTTTATGAATAAACCCCTTAAACTCTGTCGTATTTATTCATAAAGGATGATTAAAGTTAAGTGACGTTAAAAGGTCAAAAATATATGGATAAAGAATCGTTAATCACTAGTTAACTTTAAGCAGCGTTTATGAATAAGGGGGAAAATTTATAAGGAGATTAAAAACATCAAATGTTACTGCGACAAAACATCGTTATAGAAATAAGCAATGTTAATATTATGAGCTGAACTAAATAAAAGAACAGAAGAAAGCGCATATAATCCAATGTGTTCCAAGCACTTTACGCCTAATATTACTGACGGAAACTTGGATAAAAAGTAACTCTGAGGCTGAGAGTACAATGATAACAGACTACACTCACTCCTACAATTATGGCAGCAGGGGGAGAGGAGGCGGCGTCACGTATTATGTAAGGAGGTCAAGCTACCCGAAACTGTCAAATATTTCCATTCAACCTTGAGCCTTAATGCTTTAGAGATAAACCTGAAAATTTAAGACAGAAATCTGACAGAATGTAGTAGCTTGATGTGCTGTCATCTATACATACTAGTCAGCAGCACAACCTCGTTGATGAATTATGTGAAGATGACAACCATTTTTTATAATAATAATAATAATAATAATAATTTATTTATTTTCTCACCACAATACATGTTTTACAGCTACCAATTATAAATTTAAGGCATACAATTTTCGTATTGTGGGAGACTGGTGCCTAAGCTAAGCTATATGCTTGTATTTCAGGACACCAGGTCTCCGCCCCTAATTACATATAATGAGCCATCGATAGATATTAACAATCAGAAAAGTAATTCAAAATTATTGTGGTATTACAAAAATAAAATGGACAAAATAGAATAAAATAACAAAATAGAATAAGATAACAAAAAAATAATAACAATAAAGGTAAGTGAGCAGTACGTAGGTGCATGAGTGAGTGATTGAGTGAGTGAGTGAGTGAGTGAGTGGGTGGGTGTGTGAGTGAGTGAGTGAGTGAGTGAGTGAGTGGGTGAGTGAGTGAGCGAGTGAGTGAGTGAGTGTGTGAGTGAGTGAGTAAGTGTGTGTGTGTATGTGTGTTTGTGCATGTGTGTGTGCGAATGTGATGGGGTAGAAGTGCGTGCGTATGGATATATACGAGTGCGTAAGCTAAGATATGTGTCATACTGGGCTGATGAGTAGTTTTTCCGTGTCGTCATAATTAAGGTCTTGTAGCCAGATCGATAGTTTCTTCTTGCAAGCAGATTTGGTTAAATTATATATTTCATGAGAGCTGTTGACCCTGTTATACAAGAAACCACCAAGATGACAAAAGAAAAGAATTTTTTATAGATTCATCTCAACAGATTTTGCTTAGACATTTGTGTTATTTACAAGCCGGAAAGAACTAACAGTCAAAATTTTCTAGAATCCTCGCAGCTGCTGCGAAAACAAAAAGCGCTGTCGTATTTTAGATTAAACTGCAATATATTCAAAATGAGCCAGGCGACTACTAACTACAAAATTACACTTACAAAGAAAATGGATTTGAAATACTAAATAAATAAAATAAAGACTACATTCTGCACAAAAGAGACACAAAGTGTGAAAAATAAACAATCCTTGACCATGTCAGCTCCAATATAAAGAACAATACATTCCATCTAGCCGTTATAAATTCCGCGATGTCTGACCACAAACATTTACATCTAGAAAAACACAAATACAAACCAGAGAAGAAGAAAAATATCACAAACACTACTATAGACTACACACAAGACAAAGCTTTTGAAAACTGTTCCAAAAACCACTTAAAATGTGGCAATTAATTAGCTCTTTGAGCATCAACCAAAAAAACTAAAAATACCATAAACCCCATTAAAACTTGATACGCCCTCGGGCTGTGATATCGAAATATCTGACGTATGAAACTGATTTAATTCCTTCTTTGCCGAAATAGGCGCTGACTTAGCTAAAATAAATACCGCCTAAACACCACGACAGTGAAGTATACAACCAGTTGTACAGAAATAAAATAGAACCTAAGTATCCTAGCATACAGAATTTGCCCCTGCTTCTTTAACTGAAGTTAGTAAGATTATTGATAACTTAAATGCGAATACGACAGCTGGTCTCCTTAGCATCTAGTGCAAGTCTCTTAAAAGTATTAAAAATGTTGTACTCGAGAAGATAAACTACCTGCATTAATCACTGCCTTAAATCCAGGTGTTTTTTAAGCTATTGCATAGCTTCTATCGCGGGCCTTGAGCGCGGGGACCGAATCTAGAAATTCCGTAACGAAAAAACCTCACGCTCCCCACACCGACGGGCACGGAGGTCTGGCTTGAAGGCCGTACATCGTCTAACGTCGTTTCAGTTCGGCAGTCTTCGGCACGGTATGTTTGTGTGCGTGCGACTACATCTTTTGAAAACAATTTATAGATTTTCAAAAAGAGCATGCATATTGCAGGGCGCGAACTCAGTTCTACACACTTGCCATGTTACTGATAGTCGCGATGTGCTAAACTTGCGATTAATTTTCTCTCTGAAATATGTCTTCTATAGAGATATGTCATAGACGTCATCGACGTTGTCATGGCTACCTTAAAAACTTTTCATATAATTAATTATTAAGTACTTTTATTCAAATTAATTTAGTAGTGTTTTTATAAAATAGCTTTTTTTTAACGGAAAAGCTAAGATGAATGTCACGCTAATTTTTCATTGGACTTTTAAATTATTTATAGTGTTGTTTACTAAATAAAAGCGCGTGATTTTATAGAGTAAAAAGTGCTCACGCGGCCGTTTTTTCAACTGTGATTGGCGATATCCGCCATTATTGTGAAATATTTTTTTAAAGAATTTCTATAATTTGTTACACGTGTTATTGGCAAAATTGTGGTATCTATCCACAGGGACCAGATCAAGAGTTGAAGTTGAAGTTTTTATTAAATAAAATATTACAGAAAGATG
Source organism: Sesamia inferens (assembly GCA_037179545.1). NCBI lineage: Eukaryota > Metazoa > Arthropoda > Insecta > Lepidoptera > Noctuidae > Sesamia > Sesamia inferens. The sequence goes on along the minus strand of CM073934.1, from coordinate 14,751,499 downwards.
TCGGTGAACAATGTTAATACGAGTACATTTAAGTGTACGAGTTGTAATATTGTTATCTCCGAAACGAAACAACGAAAGTTTAATAAAAATATGGTAGTCGGCTTTTTCTGAGGAAGACATTGATGAGGCAAAAAAGTTATTGTTTGTTTCTACGAAGACAAGACAAAAGCATGTATCGAGGCGTAAGAACAAAAAGCAGAAATACCTAAAATATACGATTACGGTGTTTAAAATCACGGATCCTGAACAATCCCAGTTTTGGTGGCATATGACCTTCACAAATTGCCACCAGTTTGCTTTGACTACGTAGAACGTACGTAAAGAAGTTGATGAAGGATTTATTAATTCTACGGTCAGATGTTAACGCAATCAGAAGTGATTATGTTACTAAAGATCAGCTCGAAAATATTAAATTGATAACGAATAATTCGACACCGACGCCGTTCATCATCAACAACCTTTTGTATTGTAAAATAATAAAAATATTTTAAATAATATTAACTTTTTATTTATTTAATAAAACAAAAATTTGTTTTCTTATCGGTCACCACGCTCAAAAAGTGTAACTTGAATTAATATCAAAGAAAAAGAAATACTGCATAAATAAAATAAATAAATAATTATAATTGCATAAATTGATACAAAATGCTATGCAATAGCTTTACCGCGGCAGTCCCCGAGTGCCACACGTCTTTTTTGATTACCTGAATATAGCTAAAGCTGCTTTCTGTGTGATTTGTCCGTATATATTTATTTATTTTATTTATTTATTAAAGCAATATTGCTTTATTTTATTGCCGGAAAATTGGACATATGTTCAATTTTTATATCTCTCAATAAATCCGACCCAAGTAACTATCGTCCTATCTTGGTGCTACCAGTCATTACTAAAATCTTCGAAAAAATAATCTATAACCGTATGGACAAATATTTGAGCTCTAATAATTTTCTTTACCATAAACAGTATGGCTTTCGCTCTAAATCAAATACACTATCAGCCTGTATAGACCATGTTATCAAATTAAAATGTAAAGTAGACATAACAAATAGCTCTGGTATATTTGTCAATTTAAGAAACGCGTTTGACACGATAAGCCATATACTTTTCCTTCAAAAACTTCATGATATTATTGACATCAGGAAATCTGCACATAAAATTATTGAACAAATATTATCGTACCTCGCTAATAGACACCACATAATTAAAATTGGCGAGGATAAAAGCTCTCTTGAACCAATAACTCACGGGGTTCCCCAAGGTTCTCTATTTGGATCTTTGCTTTTCTTAATACTTATATATTAATAATATAAAAGCCTTAGCCAGTTAGAAGCGTTCCACGAACCAAAGAAAAATAATACTCATAAAAAAGCTTATGAATAGTAGTATCATAAGCAGTCAAAATTAATATGGTTCATGGAACTCTTCTTAATAGAATGATAATTCGAAAACTAATAAAACGACTAAAATGTATAAAAAACTCAAAACACTGTCTGTATGCGCTGCTGAATGGTTCGCACCTTAGTTATTAACTCGAATGATAGTCACAGATAGCCACTATCTTTAGCCAATTTCTTTAACTTACTAATTTATATATCACGTCAGTCTAATATTATAAGAAAATACATATCTTCAAGTTTGCAAATACATTTAAAAATTGCCGGGGTCCGAAACTTTTTTTTGGAGTGTATGATGGGCGATAAATGGCTCTTATCAACAAATACGCGTTAATAATGAACCGTTAACAGAAGTAGAATCGGTGAAATACCTTGATCTAATTTTAGATAAACTAATAGATAAGGGTCTCTGCAGCTAAAACCTACATACAAAATATGCAAATCAATCAAAATTAAATCATTAAATTACTCTTCCATCTTAACTACTTAACGCCTACCGAACTCGTTTTACAAAAAACTAAATTAATGATACTTGCTGAAATATATAAATTCCATACCTGCATCCTTATACGGAAAATACTGACAAAAGATGCACATTCTCAAATACTTTTTTTTATAAAAAAACACAACTGCAGACCCGATTACTGAGAAATGCAAATGATATGTCTCTACAACATACCACGGACCAGCTGTAGTACTAAAGCGCACTACACACCGAAGCCGCCGACCCGCCGACATCGCCTGTCGACACAACCACACGGCGGCCTATGATGAAAGAAGCATGACGGCAAACTTCGCCCGCGCGTGTTGCCTGCCGACACGTGGCGCTTCGTCGGCTTGCCGGCAGCTAGCGTACGCAAACGCTCAGTTGCCCGGTGACATTTCAGCTGTAGTGACGTGCTAGTATTTTAACTGCCAAATAAGTTTCTGATGTCGAACCGCCGACATGCTGCCAGCAATGTTTTACGGCTTGCAATGACTGAAGAAACTGACGCCAACCTAGCCCGTCGGCAAAATGTTGCCGACATATGCCGCCTACTTAGGTGTATAGAACGCTTACAGGCTCCAAAATGTATAAAGAATTGCCAAGATACATTATGGAAATACAATCTTTTCCGCTATTTATAAAGAAGTTAAATATTCCATATTATGAAAACTTTTCAATTATCTTAGTCTTAATAACACAGAATACTCACATAGTTATAAACTTCTAGCTGCGCCCCGCGGTTTCGCTTGCATATGTTTCGATCCTTTGGGAATATCGGGATTAAAAGTATATCATTCCTGGCTGTAGGCTATTCGTGTGACGGGTTTTATTCGGAACTGTTGGATGATTTTGCGTGGAAGGGTAACAAACATCCATACATATATCCATATATCCTCACAAACTTTCGTAATAACAAATTATCCAATGACACACACATACAGTAAGTCCCTTAACTTTACAAAGAAAAAAAAAACATAAAAAACAACATCTTGATTAACTTTTAACTAGGCCAGGTACATACTGTTTACTTCCGTAAAATTATTTATAAAGAGTTTACTGCGTAATTGCTATTGACTTGCCTTCAAGAATCGATTCGTAATAGCACACTCACTTTTTTGCCCTTTACCCAAAGAACTGTAAAAATGGTGTCTTTAACGAACTTATTTATTTACGAGTACCTTTTCCAAAAGTAATTCCTATATTTTAGTTGTAAGATTAGGGGAATAAGGATGTTCCTAGGTTAAAAAAATGATTCTATTTAGTCCGTCATTCAGATTATAGAAAAATATTGGACACGTATATTTTGTTTTATCAAATCCATAAAAATTGACAAATATAAAAGGCATCAAAGATCAGGAGTGGTGGCTGGTGACGTCACTTCTCGCTAAAAAGTGTAGCGTGCAGTTACGTCACACGAGTTTTCTACGCACTGTGTCATCTTCATTTTTTGTTTATATGAAAAAAGAAAAAATAGGTGTCTAGTATTTTTTGGAAATCTGACTGACGGACTAATTAGTTTATTTTTAGTCAACTAGGTACCCTATTGTATTCTTTTTGAGAAATTCTTTAACCGCAAACATGCATTGTTACTCACTGAATAACATTGTTTGAACAACGAGGTTAACATTCAACACATCATTAGTTAGCTGTAGCGTTATTCAACTAATTTGTTTAGCATTCTCATCGAGTTACTAACTCTAACTTTTATAAAACTCTATCCCAGTGATAGAGCACTACTATATTATATTGTGTGGAAGTTTCTAATTGTTCTTGGATAACTAGATCCATTGTGTACGCTATTGTCATTATAGTTGTTCACATACTTACCACAAAGAAAGACGCCGACGTATTGTTTTAATTCGGTGACATTCGGAAGTGCCCCCAACAACTTTCCTAGGAATATATTGTTTTCCTTTTTCTCAGGAACATTACTGTAACAAAGAATGTTGGGCGTGTTAAATAGGTGTTACGTATAGTAATACTAAAACAATAACGATACATGTAATAGGAAGGGGATTGAATGGAAAATTATATACACATACAAGTACTTACTCACGTTTTGGCGGAACCTAGATCGAAGGAGGTTACATTGGTCGGTCTTGCATTTTCATTTTTATCTGGAAAGGAATAGTTTTTGATATTAATACAGGTTAGTTTTCAACACAGCAAATGCAGTAGGAATGTCTATACAGACCTACTATATTAAAGTACTGGTTGGCTGATTTTTTTTTTAATAATTATAAACTAGCGCTTGACCGCAATCCCGCTTGATGGTAAGCAGTGATGTGATCGTTGATGGTAAAGCGCGCTAGTTTATTAAGAGCCTATTCACTTAGAAAAACTGAGCGAATAGGAAGGAAGACGGCAGTTGAGCGAGGTGATGCAATGTTAAACACAACAACACGACCAAAGATGCATCGCCAAAGGGAGATTGATCTGAAGACCCTCCACGACCAAACTCCCAACACAACAACATTAGGCGCATCGTACCCGGCACACATCGCAACACAACTGCTCAGTCCCGTCCTCTGTACGGCTTCACCAGGCATCATACCGGAACACGACAAATCGCTTGGCGGCAAGGCTTTGGCTGGTGGGTGGTAACTTCTGCCGGCGGCCGATGTTATGGCCTACCACCGAGGAAAATGTGGCTGTCCAATAATCCCACTCCATTATCTCATGTGAGCATTTGGTTTATGTGCTTACATTATATATATTGGGAAAGTTTTGGGCCAATCGAAAAAGAGTTAGCAATTCAATCATGATTTTTTAAAGATTTTTAGAATCAGCCGTTTACCGAGGGGGAGGGGATTTATTTTAACAAAATGCTCTTTAAAGTTAAATATCTTGCAAACGGATACCTTAATCAAAAAATCGTCTTAGCAACCTTGCAGTGTTTTAAAAGTCATAAGTATATATTATTAACGGTGCCCCATACTGTGGGGTGGAAGCAAGAAAAAAAAATCCCCTACTTTATGTATGGAGGAGATATCTCAAAAATATATATTCCGTAATTTTATTTTAGCACTTTGTTGACGTACTAAATACACATATCCAGCAACGTTTTATTTTTGTAGCACTAATAGCTTGACGTGACGAAACTGTCAAGGTTCCGAAACGTGAAATATGGAACCCTGAGCAAAGTATCGTTCAATTTTGTAGGTATAAACTATGTCGTAGAAAAAAACGTGTCCGTCCAGATAGTCCAACAACGACGACCGTGCCTAACGGCTAATACACCGCACCAAAGAAAAGACGTATCCGTCAACAATATCCCATAGTGATTCATACAATACTAACTACCGGGCTATACACACGGCGAATAAACCGTCGTTTTTCATAGCAAAGAGAAACAAGAAAAACGTGTGTGTATAAAGGGCCTGAGGATTATAAATATCCAGGGATGAACATCTTTGTCAAAAATAGTGAGTGTGCTGCATACTATATGAGGTGCTCATTTTATGTCTATCATGTCAGATTGTCATATGATGAAACAAATGACGGTTGTAGGTACATGGCGTCGTGTTAATTATTCATGTCATCATCATCATCAACCTTTTTATCGTCCTACTGCTGGGCAAAGGTCTCCTCTCCTACAAAGAAGGATTGAGCGTATTCAGAATTAACCAGGTTTCCTCAAGATGTTTTTCTTCACCTTGTAATCAGTCTTTGGCGTCCAAGATATACTTAGAAAGTATATATAACTTATAAAAGTTACATTGGTACTTGCCTGACCTGGAATCGTAGCCACACACTTATACTTGAGAGGCTGGTGTTTTAACCACTAGGCCACCACAACTGCTCATGTGTATTTAGTTTTAGTTGTGGACAATTAAAATAATGGGTTAATTAGGTTACCCTTTTGTGGTTTATTAAAAATGTGATCGTTCTTTTTGTATAAATATACCTAATATAAAAAACTTATAAAAGTTTATTGTTAAGATAATTTTAGGTAAAAACGAAAGTGATGATTGGATCTTCCTTTTAGGCATATATTGCCTGTACTAGGAGAATCCGCTCTTGCATAGCAAAACGAAGGAAACAAGCATGACTACTTACCAAGTTCGAAATGAAACCGGCTAAACGTGAACTGATGGAACTGGATATTAATGCGCTTAAAATTTCGACATAATTTAATATTTTTTCGCAAAGAGTAGACAAAACAACGTCCCATCATTATCAGTCGAGCCTTTACCCATTTAAGTTGGGTCTAATGCCTATCCGATCGTCTATGTTTATGGGAAGAAAGCGTTTCCTGTATGGCCACTAAAATTTGTAATAAAGCACCACAGTGATGCAAAAGCATTGTCGGTAAAGTTAAAAAAAAAAAAGATTCGAGATTTATTAACAGACAGGTATTATTATAATATAAATTACTTTTATCATGACACTATTTGACGTTAAAATAATTATCAAAATAGGACTACTGTGTTAAAAGTTATGTGTGGGAGTCACTTATATATATGTATTGTAAACGTCCTTTCAAAATTATAAAACTAAAACTCACCCAACGAAAACTCTCGAAAAAATATTCCTTGTACTTGTGATTCAATCATTTTAGTTAATTTATTTACAAATTCATGGAGATATGCACTCACATACTCTTAAAATTGTATTTCGCTAGACAGGTTAAAACAACTGATCTGATTGATACAAATCAATGCGTATTTAAAAAGAAAATTATCTAATTTTATTTAAAAGAGAGAGGACGTGACTAGTGACGGCCGTGAAACAAAGGTAAATAATAAAAAATTCAAGGCTTGTTACCAATATATATCGAGTTCTACCAAAAGTACCAAATAACAACGACTACTTATCATAATTAAAGTATGATTTGCCTCTAAACGCGGATGAGCTAACAACTGTTCTGCTTAACAAAGGATTAGCCGTGAGACTTGTTACTTTTTACGCATAATAAAGTGGCCAATTATGAACCCAATGTTGAAGAACATAATAATATTTATAAAAACCCGCAAAGTGCGGGTTGGCTTAAGGATTTCTTGCCACAAAGTAATGTCTGCAAAAAAAGAGGTTCCTTGTTATGGAGGAATTAGATATCATACCTCATTTTTATTCGGGCTAATTATAAAGTTAGCCCAGATAGGTCCTATTAAAAAAAAAACTGCTAACTTATCTAAAGTATGTATGTGTAACTAAAACATTTATGTATGTTGCTTCTACATTTAGTACGTAGGTATGTATTTATGTACCTATAATTTTTGGTCATTTTTTTATAAAGGAAAAGTAACAAACTTAGTCGAGATAACTATGTGATCAATAACTCAATACCTAAGACTACACGATAAAGGTTCTAGATGTATACATTTGAATTTTAACAATGTGGTATGTAGCTATCAAGGATGACCTTGGTAGGTTCATACCACTCTCTCTGTTTCTCTTTTGAACACAGGCTACGTAGTTACGATTGAACGTAAAATCACGTTACTACGGTAAGTACGTTTTTTGTTTCATTCGACGTCTACCCGCGAAGCAAATATGCGTATTCTGAGGTGTGCGTTCTATGCAGCATTTATCGTGTGTTCACAGCAATATAGTCCTTATGACGGTAATTGTTACGTTCACAAAACTAATTGAGAAACAATCTAAATCGATCTGTTTATATTCTTGGTATTTATAAAATATGGATTTTGAAAGACGTTGGTACTGTCATCAAATTTTTACGATTTTCCCTGTTGTTTTTCCTTGTAAAAACGAAAAAAAAGGAGGAAAAGTTGATTTTTGCTTGTTTAGTCTCGAGCATTAAGTAAATACATCTGATACGATTCTATAATATTATAACGTTATTGAAGGTAAGCAAGTAAATATTTATTGAGGCCAACATTGCTATTGGAAAGATAAGAACACACACAATAAGTGGTCTTGAAATTCCCTTTTTTCTTTTCAGATTGTGAGCACAAAATAAATATTCAATATCACAATACTCGTACGAAGCAGCAGAGTTGTTATTATTAGTTTTGAGGAAATGATGAGAATTTGCAATTTTTTTTCAGTAAATTAAATTAATTATTTCAGTTACTATTATATAAAATATAGTTATTGCACTGTCTTACCTGCACGTCTTATTAGAAGCCTACGGATAAAAAGCATTAATTCAATGTTTGTTCTACAGTAAAATTTTAGAAAACATATCCCTTCTTGTAACGAACATAAAGGACTCCTTAGGGAAACCATTTATAACAGCGCTAATTGTTAAAAATAAATAAAACAAATCCAAAAGTAGGAGCAATCAGTACTTAGTATTTAATTACTGTAAAGTTAACTAATTTACATCAATTATAATTAGCCCAGATTACAAAACCTATGAACTCATCAAAAGAAGTAACAAATTAATTTTGTTTACTTATTTTCCAAAAACTCGAACAAAAGTCGTTATGCGGGACGAATGTTATGACCAGTTAAAAGCATTGTAAATTATATTATTAACTTTGTCGAGGTGTCGACGACAAAAGTTTAAAATTAATGTTATAAGGTCGCAAGAAATGTATAAATTGGAGTATTATCATTATTTTGGCTATTAAACGAATGACACAAAAACGGGAGTAACATTTATGATATGAGTAGGTTAGTGTCGTGTATCATGAATTCATGGCTGACTTTAATATGAGTGCGTTATAAAAGAGAATAGCCAGCCATCATCACAGTGAACACGAAACTATTATATATCTCCTCTATTGTCGCCGGAATGTAAACGGATTAATGTAATGTAGGTTCTATTGAAGTGCCTTTCTGTGTCTAAGTAATTAATTAAATTTGTTCATGCCTTTTTCCATTGTGGACTTTATTTATTTAACCATGTATTTGCATGGTAACCACGTACGTACATTACATTAATTGAAATCATGTCTATTACATAACGTATTATAAAAACATACAAATATAATAATTATTAACATGCTATACTTGGTAACTTTTCTATCCTTTCAGTATGTGGCAACATTAAAGTTAATTTGGCATTATTTGGTAACACCACCAAAAAGTTTATGATTAATTGTTAACATCGTCTCCGCGTGTGTTAGTGGCTTTTTATTTATCAAGGCTAGTTTATATTGCGCCAATTTTTGTACTTTTTTTTTATCAAATTTTCAAACTGTATTGTTTTGTACTAACTGCTGTATTGTTTAATGTGGTTAAGACCGCTCTACCTAAGAATTCTTTATTTAGTTTTTTCTTATCTCTCTCTCTTTCTCCATCATTAGTTTAACTATCACAAGTGAAAGACATTGATAAATATACATTGTATAACAATATAAAACTAGTATATGTATTATTCTATGACAGTCGATTGAAATTATAACAATGGAGATATTCAAAATAAAACCACTTTGGAATGTGTAAAGAACACCTCTTGGCTGTGCTGAAATATGCAAGACAGATTTTATTTTTATTTTCTGTCCAACCAAGACCGCATGGTATTTCAAAGTAATATTTTGGTCTGAGTTTGAAGTTGTACAGAAGAATCTATATTTTTAACTCTTTATAGTCGGTTTGTTGAGAAAATTCTGACATCTGTTAGTGTGAAAATTCCAGTAGCTAATAAAAATCAAGTTTGCAAAATGTATTGGATTGCATACAACTTGTCTGGTATCAATAACATTAGTATGTATATTGCCTTGTCTTAGTAGACGACAGTCAGATCTGAAAACAATGAAGCCATTGTAATCAGATTGAGAACAGATTATACCGTGTTTCTTTATTGGCAAATAGTAGACACGTGTCGTTTTCCATATCAAATCATTTTCCTTTTTAAGCTATTGCATAGCTTCTATCGCGGGCCTTGAGCGCGGGGACCGAATCCAGAAATTCCGTAACGAAAAAACCTCACGCTCCCCACTCCGACGGGCACGGAGGTGTGGCTTGAAGGCCGTACATCGTCTAACGTCGTTTCAGTTCGGCAGTCTTCGGCACGGTATGTTTGTGTGCGTGCGACTACATCTTTTGAAAACAATTTATAGATTTTCAAAAAGAGCATGCATATTGCAGGGCGCGAACTCAGTTCTACACACTTGCCATGTTACTGATAGTCGCGATGTGCTAAACTTGCTATTAATTTTCTCTCTGAAATAGGTCTTCTATAGAGATATGTCATAGACGTCATCGACGTTGTCATGGCTACCTTAAAAACTTTTCATATAATTAATTATTAAGTACTTTTATTCTAATTAATTTAGTAGTGTTTTTATAAAATAGCTATTTTTTTTAACAGAAAAGCTAAGATGAATGTCACGCTAATTTTTCATTGGACTTTTAAATTATTTATAGTGTTGTTTACTAAATAAAAGCGCGTGATTTTATAGAATAAAAAGTGCTCACGCGGCCGTTTTTTCAACTGTGATTGGCGATATCCGCCATTATTGTGAAATATTTTTTAAAGAATTTCTATAATTTGTTACACGTGTTATTGGCAAAATTGCGGTATCTATCCACAGGGACCAGATCAAGAGTTGAAGTTGAAGTTTTTATTAAATAAAATATTACAGAAAGATGTCGGTGAACAATGTTAATACGAGTACATTTAAGTGTACGAGTTGTAATATTGTTATCTCCGAAACGAAACAACGAAAGTTTAATAAAAATATGCTCGTCGGCTTTTCCTGAGGAAGACATTGATGAGGCAAAAAAGTTATTGTTTGTTTCTACGAAGACAAGACAAAAACATGTATCGAGGCGTAAGAACAAAAAGCAGAAAGACCTAAAATATACGATTACGGTGTTTAAAATCACGGATCCCGAACAATCCCAGTTTTTGTGGCATATGACCTTCACAAATTGCCACCAGTTTGCTTTGACTACGTAGAACGTACGTAAAGAAGTTGATGAAGGATTTATTAATTCTACGGTCAGATGTTAACGCAATCAGAAGTGATTATGTTACTAAAGATCAGCTCGAAAATATTAAATTGATAACAAATAATTCGACACCGACGCCGTTCATCATCAACAACCTTTTTAACGTCCCACTGCTGGGCACAGATCTCCTCTCATACAGAGAAGGATTGAGCGTAATCACCACGCTTGCTCAATGCGGGTTGGCGATTTCAGACTTATAAAGCCCAGGTTTCCTCAAGATGTTTCCTTCGCCTTCAGTCATTGGTGTCCAAGATCTACTTAGAAAGTACATATAACTTATGTACTTTCTAAGTATATCAGTTTATTACCATTTGTACCAAGGCTCGAAAATACTTGGTACAAATGGTAATAAATTTCCACTTATCTTGGCTGGCGATTTCAACATTAACTTCGCTGTTAAAAAATCAGAGCGGTTGACAACTTTTCTATCAAAAACATTGAATTTGAAAATGAATAATGATCCACAAGAGTCCACAACAAAATATGGGACCACCATTGACGCGGTATTTTCTAGGTATTTAGAGGATATTAAGTCGCAAACTTATGTTTCTTATTTCAGTTATCATAAACCTATAGTTTCAATGATAAATATTCCTGAATAACCAACAGCTACTGTAAGGTAATAAAACCCACATGTATTGTAAAATAATAAAAATATTTTAAATAATATTAACTTTTTATTTATTTAATAAAAGAAAAATTTGTTTTCTTATCGGTCACCACGCTCAAAAAGTGTAACTTGAATTAATATCAAAGAAAAATAAATACTGCATAAATAAAATAAATAAATAATTATAATTGCATAAATTGATACAAAATGCTATGCAATAGCTTTACCGCGGCAGTCCCCGAGTGCCACACGTCTTTTTTTTTTTTGTTGGGATAGGAAATCATCAAATGACTTCTCCTGCTTTGGTCGGAGCGGAAGGGCGTTTCAGATTTTTACTGACTAAAACCCACCCGTGTTTCTTCACTTGCCTGCGACAGCCAGGGCTACAGTTTCTTCTTTAACCAAACCGCAACCCTGACCTATGAGGTATAGGTCGGCTTTGAGGCGCGCGTGAAACAAATCATTTTCCTAACTGTACTATAGAGCCACCTGCAAGCGATATCTTGACGTATATTTCAGGTAGATGAAATTTCACTGAGTGGCTCCTAAACGGCTGGATCGATTTTGATGATAGAAATATGTGTGGTCGAGTGAGTTCTTGGATGGATTAGATTTCCAATTGTACCAGTAAAAATTGTTTTTTTTTTTTTTAATTGATATTTCAAATAAGTACTCTATCTACTATGATGTAAGACAATCTCATCATAATAATTCCATTTTGTTTGTTTATGCTAAGATAGAAAACACATAATTCACAGCCTTCTTTTGACAACGTTACAGATCGATGCTAGCAGAACAGACTGTATCAGCCCAGTTGCCAAAGAAGGAAAAAAAACATTGCATAATATATGTATAAATATAGCTGATAATAAGAACTTGTAACCGGAACATAAGATTTTCAAAAGTCTAAGGTGCAAAGAACCCATAAAATAGCTAGTTTATAAAAAAGAATATAACATAAGAGTTTCATGACAAAACACATCGCAACTATCTTGAATAGAGTTTTTCACAGGATTAGGATAAACTTGGCATAGGACCAGTGTGTCGTGCCTCGAAGGCGAGACTACGCAGTTCGCAGTATGATCATATCTTTTTGGATCTAACAATCTTTTCATTGGTTCCGGAAAAATTGAAAACTATTTTTCAAATGATAGGAATGTTGGAATTTCAATTTTAATGGTCTGCTGGAAGACTTTTCTTAATAAATAAGCAGCACCTTTGTATTCAGATCTTAATTTTGTTTTATTCTTATGTGTTTTATTGTGTGTACTTTAATAATAAAGTAAATAAATACATAAGAAGTGTTCTGAACATCTATTGGCTTTGAAAACCTTTCAAGGAATTAATCATGGGAAAGGGTAAGCTTCATTAAAATTTGTTGAATATTGACATTTGACATCATACAAATTTACTCCTGAGTTATTAAAACAACACAAATTTAAAACCCTGGTTACAAATAATCTAATTATTATTATTAATTTATTTACATCAGACAATTGTCCATAGTTTTCATAAAAACACATACAAAATACATTTAAATTATTTATGAACTGACTGATAATTAAAAAAATAAAATGTCAAATTTTAAAAATGAAAAAAAAAATGCCAAAATCATAAATAAAATAAAATATAATGTTGAATTAAATAAATTATTGAAAAGATATTTTTTAAAGGAAAGTCTAAGCCGAATTAGTTAAATGACCGGATACTATTATAAATATGCTTACGTCATCATCATCATCATTATTATCACCTTTTTATCGTCCTACTGCTGGGCACAGGTCTGCTCTCATTCAGAGAAGGATTGAGCGTTATCACCACGCTTGCTCAATGCGGGTTGGCGATTTCAGACTTAAAGTCCAGGTTTCCTCAAGATGTTTTCCTTCACCTTCAGTCATTGGTGTCCAAGATATACTTAGAAAGTACATATAACTTTAGAAAACTTACATTGGCACTTGCCTAACCTGGAATCGAACCAGCGCACTCATACTTGAGAGGCTGGTGTTTTAACCACTAGGCCACCACGACATTATGCTTACGTACTATGGATAAATAATACATACATAATTTAAACACATTTCATGTGCCAGGTTGGCAAAGAGGACATTGCTTCGACCTACATATATAATACAGAGTAGTTATGACCACCCACAACCATGCACCATGCACCCGTATTAATTAACTGTGTCATTTAAAAACATTTTAAAAGCCGATTATTTTATAAAAGTGGGAATGTATTTCCTTTCCGTTATTTTTCCACAGGTAACGGTCAAATGGAACCGAGCACCTAGCTAGATTCTGCCCTCTCATAAATTGCATGTGAATTATAGTTATAGCAACCGTGTAGGTACTTTACTTGCCGATGACGTCAATGACCTTAAGTGGGATGTTTCCAATTAGTATTTTCGTTATCATTCTCCACTTACATATTGATACACTTGCGACGGGGAAAACATCATTAACAAAGGCGTTGTTTTGAGTAAATTGACTGAATAATCTTATATCTTTTTTTTATAATTATAAACTAGCGATTGACCGCAATCCCGCCTGATGGTACGCAGTGATGCGATCGATGATGGTAAAGATCGCTAGTTTATTAAGAGCCTATTCACTCAGAAAAACTGAGCGAATAGCGATGCAATGTTAAACCCAACAACAGGACCAACGATGCCGCGCCAAAGGGATTGATGATTGATCTGAAGACCCTCCACGACCAAACTCCCAACACAACAACATTAGGCGCATCGTACCCGGCACACATCGCAACACAACTGCTCAGACCCGACCTCCGTACGGCTTCACCAGACATCATGCCGGAACACGACAATCGCTTGGCGGAAAGGCTTTGTATGGTGGGTGGTAACTTCTGCCGGCGGCCGATGTTATGGCCTACAAAAGCAAAAGTCAAGAAAATTGAAATGTTTTTCTGGCCTTTTTTTTTTCGTAAACCAGGTAATTTGATACCCATTGGCTACCAACCAACTAGACCTACACTGGTTTTCAGACTTTAAAAAATTTACAAATAACAGCCGGTACCAACAAATTTATGTATTTTTCGAGACGGGAAGCAGAAATACGTTTCTCATTAAAGAGAAGCTAAAGTTTTGAGTAAATGTTTATTACTTCATCACGCTCAAAAGGCTAGAACAATTTTAATGCAATTTATGGTGGACGTAGCTGTCACCTTATGTATGGAGATACACATATGCTCTATCCCATTATTCCCACGACATTAAGACGCGGGTATTGTATAAAAATAAAATACTCTTTGTTGGTAACGCATCATTTAGAACGGTTGAACCTAATTGATTTTTTTTAAATCTTATTAATAACCTATGTTAATTAATACTTAGGAAAGGAAATAATGTAAAATTTTCCCGAATAGTTTTAAAATTTGGAAAAGATCGGGCGTTCTGTTTTCCTAACTAAAACAACTTTTGAAGGTGTAATATTCAACTTTTCATCAAACTGTAGATTGATTGAGATTTTAGTACCCACGTGCATATCAACTGCTTATCGGGCATAAAACAGAAGCAAAACCGTTACTGTTTTATGTAGTTAGGTACTATACCGCCGATTGTAATTGTCAATTGTCGTCCTTTGTAAAGTATACATAAGTATTTATTTTCTGATGGTGTAGACAATAAGGATTATTGTATTATTTGCTAATATCGACAACTTCCCATACAAGAATAATAACTAGGTGAGAGAAATTTTATGAAAAGGAATAAAAAACAATTATATTTGGAATTACGTATCGTAAAAAATAGCATTTAAAACTAACAAAGTTACGTTTAAAATAGCCTAAAAAGCAAATAAAGTTCCTCCTCCTTCTTCAGTACTATAGTATTTAACACTATACATTAAAAGTATATATTATTAAAAGCTTATGAAGGCTCACTGCAGGGCAAAACCAGCAAAACCTCGATCCCTCTTTCGAATTCTGTGTCTTTAAAGCTGCTAAGGAACAGTTGTTGTTGGAGGAGTTCAGCTAAAAAACTATGCATAATTAATATATAAAAACAACCAGTTTTAAGCAGTATGAGCTGAATTCCATTACAACAATGAACCAGTTATAGTAGATTTACTAAAAGCCATTGTTCCAGTTTAATGAATCAAAAACATTGTGCCTAATTGGGTGTAATATATAACTTAAGCGACAGTGCCTAGCGGGCAACAATGACACGCATGCCTACCTGTCTATATCCTCTATAGTTTGTTGTATATATATGTAGGTATACATTCACACTTCCAAAAGGACTTGGAAGTAATAGAATAAGTCGGTACTGTATTTTTTACGATATATTTTTTTATAATAAGTGGCCCGGAAATTGTGTGGAAAGAATACAAGACGGAAATAGAAAATGTGACAAAATGTAGACTTACCAACATCACAGTTATTGGCGGTCATCTTCCGAGATATTGGGCACAACTCAACAAACAGTTTCTCTTACGAAATTAATTCTTATTTCCCAATAAAAAACACACTGAACTTGAAAGCATTTCAGCGTACGCACATAGTTTATGTTGAAAGCACAGCGGTCACTTTACTCGCGAGTCGGAAAGCGACCGAGGAACCCGTGTGATCTCGTTTAACGTCCCTCCAATAATACTATCCGCCGCATGCGCACTGCGTTCAATTGCCATAATAGAAAATACATTAATCACTGGACGTCGAAATATGCCGATGCTATAAGTATGTGCCGCACAATCGCTATAGTTTGAAAATAAGCGAGTAACAATTATTCAACAAGAATCGTGAGCAAGACGCAGGTGACGAACCTACAACGTCATCACTCTATGTTTTCATATCAAAACAATAAATAGGAAACTACATTTTCACAACTCTTTGGTACAGAACAATGTTAGTTGGTAATAACCTTTTTATTGCAATTCATGTTATTTTATAAACTGTTATTTTTCATAGCATTATTTCTTGCCATGGTAGAATATTGTGCAATTTATATACATAGATACTTATGATTCAGTAAATATTTATTGCTTAAAGCATAATTCCTACTTCAATATTGTAATAATTAAAATTTTATTTAAAAAATAAAACTTTCTATAAATCGGCTAAGAACTTCTAATGTTGAATTGTTCCGTTTATATTCTAAGTTTTATTGCAGATATATATGAATAAAAAACGTTTACTTTAGCATAATAATAAAAAAAAAACTTTATTTAATGGATGTTTCATTTCATAAATCTTATAGAAAATATAAAATTAAAAGATCTTGTTGATCTTGCGTCGACTTGCCGGATAATGAATTAAAACAAAACTGCCACTTCACAGTTTTATTGTAGCAAACATATTAGGTATATAATGAATTAGCTCGAGATCATTCATTATTACACGGCTCTTGTGCGACAAGCATGAAGTATTCATACAATATACATTGTTTTAAAATACATTACTGTTATTGATACCTGCTCCTAAGCAATCGTTATGTAAGTGTGGTAATTTAAATAACTGAGTAATAGATATCCAATACCCTATTGTATTTCATTTTAGAAATATTTAAATAGGTAACAACGTCCTTGTTACAGAAAGGTACTCATCCATGTTAGTTCAACCGAGTTGGCATTGGCACATATTCAATAGACATTTTATTTTTAGTTATTCCGAGTAGACAAACAAGATTTATGAAGAAAATTTTCAAAACCTCATACAAACTTTCATATAGGGTAGGTAACTATAACTTTTTATAGGTGGTAGGCCACATCGGCTGCCGGCAGAAGTTACCACCCACCAGACAAAGTCCTGCCGCTAAGCGATTCGTCGTGTTCCGGCATGATGTTTGGTGAAGCCGTACGGAGGACGGGTCTGAGCAGTTGTGTTGCGATGTGTGCCTGGTACGATGCGCCAAGTGTTGTCGTGTCGGGAGTTTGGTCGTGGAGGATCTCCACATCAATCTCCCTCTGGCGCAGCATCGTTGGTCGTGTTGTTGGGTTTAACATTACACCACCTCGATCAATTGCCGTCTTCCTTCCTATTTACTAAGTTTTTTAAGTGAATCGGTTTAATAAACTAGCGCGCTTTACCATCAATCAACGATTGCATCACTGCTTACCATCAGGCGGGATTGCAGTCAAGCGCTAGTTTATAATTATTAAAAAAAAAAGGTTGTCATAAAAACTACCAACCATGTGCTCTACCAAATAATACAAACTAGTGTACATTAGCAAAATGTCACGTATTCAAAGCCTGCAGCTATTTTCCCACACAAAACGGGCTATTAACGTCGAGAACTACGTATTGATGGGTATACGTTGTCCGTGTCAAGTAAAAAAGAGATATGTTTATGCAGTTGCATCAGCTTGCAATCTCCGTGTTCGTTACTAGCAAAAGGAAGCCATTCCGCCGGTGAACAATAACGAACGGTAGGAAACGTCTTTCATGCTAGACCGACTTCGTCGCGTTAGCAAACAGCGAGCCTGTAAAGAGCGGGTAATTTGCACGGCAACGCCCGCCGGATACTAGCTGCTCATTAACTATGAACGCCGTCATCAACGACTCTTCTTCAGCTGAAAAAACGGCGTTTAACAGTAGCACTCTCTACGAGTAAACGGTGCGGTGAGGTGCTTTTGAACGGCCACCGCTACAAAGTGCATATAAATTGCGCTGCAAAATTGAAGCGGAGATATGAAAGGAGTGGTAAACTTTTGAAAGACAGGCCGAGGGCAGCCCGCTTTGAAATCTACAGGTCTTTATAAGAAGCAAAGGGGGTTTACTGCGAATAGTTGCTATCGCTATGTAGCTAGCTGACTAAGAAACTTATTAAAGTGACACTAATGCTATGTGTTTACTTAACCTTAGGGAAGTTATAAAGGGTGTATCTGACAACGACGCACAAACGAGTACCATGGATCCAGTACATGATTCTGAACCCCCCAGTGGTGGAATTTCTCGTCGGCTTTTTCATGATTAAAAATATATATTTGTAGTTTTTTTTTCACTTTAGACCGTTCATAATTGCTATACTTTTATAACCCAATAAGATTTAAAGCTAAAAATTAATTATTTCGCTAATTACACAAAAAAACGCAATGAAAACAAAACTGGAAAAATTATCTTATCAGCTCATTTAATAGGGTTCACACCAGGGATCAACATCATACCTACAAACCTGCGCGGCGGCACGCTTGCAACGTTCAAAGGCCGAGCCGACACTTTTTTTAAACATTGTTATTTCTGTAACCGTTCACTAACGACATAAATGACTATCACAATTTTATTAGTGGCATGTGGCCTAGCCTTTTCGCGAAGTTTGCGTTACGATGTCAGATATCATTCTCGATCATTTTGTAACTATTACTTTGTTACTTAAATTATACCAAACACTTTTATTTGGGTCTTACATATTTAAAGTCAAGGTTTTTCATGTGTTTTTACACATACTAAATTTACTTTTCCTTCAAGAATGAGGAAGACGGGGAATCGTTTATCTTGGCGATAGTAGACCTTCTTAGCATATTTAACATGCATGAACTCTTTTGTTACAAATGCTCCCCACGTTACCGACGGAGAGCTCGCGGGTAATCAGATCTTCAAATGACAACTTTCTGTGGGCTGCCATTGACTATAAAATACTTATCTCTTTACTCGTTAGAACAGGAATCCTTGCAACACAATGATTTTCTTTATATTCTTTTGAATCACGTAAAGCTTGCAGTAGCGAGAAAGAAAGAAAACCTATTTATTGTGCCTGGAACAGGAATAAGATCATAAAGGTAAACTATAAATAATAAAATAGTACAAACATTCAGAATTCATCTTGATAAAAGTTTATTTTACACCGTAGTTGATAGAAGAAAGCTTTAATTTTAATGTCTTTAGTTGCAACAAATAGTATGTTTTACCGTTCTTATGACGACAAGTGAGAAATTTTGATTTATTTTAAACCTCAAGAAGGTCAAAAAAAAAAAACAGAAGCCTATGCCTAATAATACCTAATATTAAATGAAGAAGAACGTGTGGTGAAATACCTAATCCATAGTTTTTATTTATAAGTTATGGGAACAGATCTGTTCGAAACCCGGACTTTTATTATAGTCTAGGCTGTTACGTTATGGTCAAGCGTGTAGTTACCATGCATAATTTTAGTTCAAACAAAAAGCCTAGTTGTATAAACATCGAATTAAAGGGTTATATTTTGGTTCATCGGAAGCATAAAACAAATGGCTGGCGGTGGAATTTCGCTCTATGAAAAGGCTTATGTTTGAATGATACAAATATAGCCCACAGGAGGGATTAAATGCCTTATATAGATCAGTTCGAGCTAACGGCAAATGATAACGTGTTTTAGTGGAACAAATACGCCTCTCTGTTCTATTCGAACAACAAACGATGATCGTCCGTTTGATAAACACCTGTGGTATACAGTCAAAATCTGTTGAGTACTACACAATTCTTGAATGGAGGAATTTCTAGATGGTGCATATTGATAAAGGATTCCTTGCAAACTGTCGGAAAGTGCAACAAAGTGCAACAGCGGGGTAGACTAAAGAAATGCTAGCTTGACGTTGTAAGAGATAACATGCGTGCCAACAATCTTTTACCGCAGGATGCTAAAGATCGCGCGAAATGGAGGAGAATGTGCAGGAAAGTGGACCCCGGGCTCCAACGCGAAAACCTCGGATGCAACTGGGATAAACGTTGAGATAATGATGATGAGTAAACTGTCGGGAAGTGATCAGTTGAAGGCCACTGAATTGTTTCTTGAAATGTTCAAGCTTCAAGAAATAAATCACTACTAATTGGGACTAAACCCGCCACACTTTTTCCCACCCACTGCAACTCCTGAAAGCCAGAATCAACAGTGGAGACCGCCAGAAAAACGCCGAGCAATGAAGCTCGACGAGTCCCGGAGTGACGATTCCACTGTCTTGGGTCCCGCAACGAAATTAATCAGAAAACAATAGCGGAGGAGTAAGAAAAAAGATATTTTTTTAAGAAAAAACTCAGTGGAAAATTACCTGGGCATAATTTGCGGTTCTTCACAACTGTCAACATTTTTAGCGTGATGCCTACTATACAATCACGTTCATATCTGGACCATATTCTCAATAGTTGAGCTAACGGCTACAAAGCCAAAAGCAACAAGGACATCAAAAAGAAATTCTTAATGTTTCTAAAAAGTTCGTGTAAGATTTTTTCAACGCGGTAACAGACGCAAAGCTTTAGCTATTTTGAAACATCAGACGCCGTTCAGTTTGAGTGGACATAGATATATGTGGACATACATATGTGGGCATATGCACCTCGTTCACTTCAAACCCCACTGAAAGACAACTTGTTTACATTTTTCAACCCATCTCGCTGAATAGCCACAGGAGATGTCTATAATGTTTGCTATTCATTTCTGAAATCAAAAAGCTTAGATGCACTATGTTTGTGTAGGTGTGATGTAACTCCTAAGCTAAGGTTTTGTCAATATTTGCATTTTCGAGTTTTTATCGTTAGGCATATCGTTTTTTTTTAAACCACGGTCCTTTTAGCTGTATTGTTATTTTCTTAAATGTATAAAACCTGTGTGTTAATCGGAATATCGTGATACAAAGAATACCGCGTACATCGAGGGACTGGAACAATTTGCCAGCGACGGTGTTTCCGTCAAACTACAATTTGAGTGTCTTCAAGGCTAGAGTGAATAGGCTCTTAATAAACTAGCGCGCTTTACCATCAACGATCGCATCACTGCTTACCATCAGGCGGGATTGCGGTCAAGCGCTAGTTTATAATTTATATAAAAAAATACGAAGTGTCCTAAATCCTATATCTTATTCACGGTTATAAACTAGCTGTGTAACAAATTTCGTTCAAATCTGTTCTATAGATTTTGAGTGACAGAGTATCAAATACCCATCCATCTCTCCATACATACAAACCTCACCAAGTTTCACCTTTACAATATAGGACGAAGAAGTTAGAAGATATATTGTGCAAAAGCCTCGAAGTACCTACTTACAGGAATTGTGTGAGTCTACAAACTTAAAGATAACTTAAGAACCATACACACGAAACCCTTTTTAGGCGAGAACTGAAAAAAATTCAGCTTTATTTCAATAGGATAATGACGTAAGCTTCTTATAAGATAATTTCGATTAGATCCTTTGTAAGTTTTTTAAAGTAAACAGCACGTTTAAGTGAGCCGAACCGTTTTATAAGGGTTGTATAATAGAACTTTGTCGGTCCACAATTTGTTCCATCGTGTTTCCTTGCGGTACATAAAGACATCGCGTCGTCGCGTCGGCTTCAAGAATATTCTTATTTATCAAAGAGTTCAGCTCGCGAATAATGTTTGTATAGGCACCGAGCACCGTATGAATAGTTATTGATTTTGAAAATACTATTCCCGCTTCGGTTTTGAAATGTGTTGTAAGTTTTCACAATCTGCTGATTGCGATCCGAGAGAAACTGATATTCTTACGTGATTTTTATATCAATTGCGTATTATATCATATGACATGTTGAATAAATGAAGGAATCGTTTTAAAAGTGGTATTGTTTTTATGGTAGATATATTTGTGCTAAGACTACATTGTATAATTTTGTAACACATTTTACAATTCTAGCCAGTTAACAACTGCATACATGAGTAATTTGCATTAATTACCTAAGTTTCAATAAAGTAATAAATTTTATTCTGCCTATAACTCCCTACTTTTCATCCTAAACGTCTATAATATTTCAACGTTTGTGGTCGATAATGATGATACATTTTTATTTTATTGATAGTATGTATACAATGAAGATTTTGAATTATACAACGAGCCTATACTACCTTAAATTAGGCATGAAAAACAGTATTCATTTTAATTATAAATGATTGTTGATGAGTTACAAAAATTGCAGAATTTCCTTCCCCAGCTGTTATCAGTACAAGTAATGTGGCTTAACTAATTCTTTGAGGTATGACGGTAACTTGGGTTCTTTCACCAGTTTTTCCTTTTCCGCGTTTTATTACTTAGGGGAACTTCGAGCATTGCTCTCCATGTCCTGTTGAGTGACAAAGTTTATGTATGAGGACAAACGTTGGAAGTGAATGGACTACCTTAATGAATATAAACTCAGTAACAGTGACAAAGCGTGAGTAGTTAGATTTCGAAAGACTCTTATAATTTGTAACATTTGAAAGTTTACATTATGACAAAGGTTGAGATTATATTTAAAACTGATTGGCAC
The DNA here is from genome assembly GCA_037179545.1 of Sesamia inferens. Classification (NCBI taxonomy): domain Eukaryota; kingdom Metazoa; phylum Arthropoda; class Insecta; order Lepidoptera; family Noctuidae; genus Sesamia; species Sesamia inferens. The sequence goes on along the minus strand of CM073934.1, from coordinate 14,728,951 downwards.
TGTATATAAATTTCGCTTATAATGTAAATTAATAATTTTTAGTTCTTTATATATATTTCTGCGTAGGTCGCATGTGTAGATATTCAACACAATGTAAATGGTTATATGAATAAAAGAAATGAATAAATGTATAAAAAAGGCTCTGTGTAAATTGTCATTTGTTAAGTAGACTCACAGAGAGGAGATCTATATCCCAGGACTAGGGACTTTTTAGATTATGATTATGCTAAGTGGGGAAGTGTGTAACACGAATTCTTACGACAAAGTTTTTGTAACATATGCTTTTGTCTTTGTACTCCAGAGTCAGGACATAATTCGTGTCTAGAATCTTGACGGGGTATGTTTTTTTGAGTTTTAATCAAAATCAAAATATTTCAAATAAACCAGGCCCTTTTGAATTGTCAAAGGGCCGGTTAGTCAGAAAGATGAAGCTCTAGGTGCTCATACCAAAGAGTAGATAGTTACGATCAGCAAGAAGTTACAAATGTCGATTAACATAGTATTTTTTTTATATTATAAACTAACGCTTGACCGCAATACCGCCTGATGGTAAGCAGTGATGCGATCGTTGATGGTAAAGCGCGCTAGTTTATTAAGAGCCTATTCTCTCAGAAAAACTGAGCGAAAAGGAAGGAAGACGGCAGTTGAGCGAGGTGATGCAATAAATTTTAAACCCAACAACACGACCAACGATCCTGCGCCAAAGGGAGATTGATCTGAAGACCCTCCACGACCAAACTCCCAACACAACAACATTAGGCGCATCGTACCCGGCACACATCGCAACACAACTGCTCATACCCGTCCTCCGTACGGCTTCACCAGACATCATGCCGGAACACGACAAATCGCTTGGCGGCAAGGCTTTGTCTGGTGGGTGGTAACTTCTGCCGGCGGCCGATGTTATGGCTTATATGTAGTTTTTGGCAATTAATAATAGAACTTAAGAGTTAAAAAAGACAGAGAAATATTCGGAGTATTGTTCTTTAATTAAACATCACCTCGGTTTTGATTTTAATATAATTTCTTGCTCATTAATTAAGTATACGAAAACAAATGTGTCTATCGCCCTTTGTTGCTGACTGTACCCATGGAGGTACTAAAGTGCTTCACGGACTCTCTTTTGACTCATTAACTTATAACAAAATATTTGATTATCCAAGTAAGAAAGGTGCAGAATGACGTGCGCGTTTGAAGCGTCCTTTATAGAAAACAAAACCAATTCAGAAATTAAAATAATCCGTGGTAGCTAAAAGGTAGACAGTCCCCACTGACGGCGTTCACGAACGTGACGTTTAGATCAGCACGGTTTAGTTCAACCACTTTTGTGATCTTAATTATTTAACACACACGCCACCACCAGCGACTCATTCAGACTCAGCATGACATACTTTCAACCACCATAGCACATTCAACTCAATGAAATACGTACCTTGTAAATGGTAGATTAAAAGTAAGTATATAGTGCACACTCATGTGATATGTAATTATACAACACTACGAAATTTTATCTCCAATATACCTATATATGGAAATATAATTTTTACCAATAGTGAGCAGCTTTTTTTTGGTGATCATCAAATGACCTGTACCGCTCTCGGCGGAGCAGAGGGCGTATTAGACTTTTACTGACTAAAACTCAACCGTGCTCATTCACTTGCCTGTGTGCCAGGGCCACGGTTTCTCTTTCAATCAACCCGCAACCTTGACCTAAGGTGAGCAGCTCAAAGAATGTTTCCGAAGGCTAATTGGGTTGTATCCTAAAAAATAATTTAAAGTCCATCAGATAGTTTTATAAAAAATATTGAACACGTATTTTTAATTTTTTCTTTCATTCAAATACTTAGAAAGATATATTGATTTGAAATGTCAAATGACGTCACGCCGTGGTACAAAATATACCACGGCGTGACGTCATTAGCCCCCACTTACGGAGTGGAGGCTAATGACGTCACGCCGTCACTTTAATAGGCTATATCTCAGCAGTTTTTGGTAATTTCGAAAAATAAAAAATATGGGTCTTAAGTTTTTTTATTATCTATAAGACGGACTAATTATTTTTTTGAATTTCATACCTTTCATCCTTATTAGTTTTTATGCTACCCGAGCAGGAACAGTGTTGAGCCTAGCATTTTTGGCCAGTGATGGAATACACAGGGTGCACATACATAGGTAGTGTATGCTACATAGTGTACATTTAATACAAGATTTGAATTTATTTTCTTTTAGTTGAAGGACGTAGACAGGAATTTTATCATAACTACTACAATTTGAGTGTCTTCAAGGCTAGAGTGAATAAGCTCTTAATAAACTAGTGCGCTTTACCTTCAACGATAGCGTCACTGCTTACCATGAGGCGGGATTGCGGTCAAGCGCTAGTTTATAATTTAATAATAAAAAAAACTTTTTAAACTATACCTACCCCATGAAGTATGAGTTTAATTCAGCAAGTCCGAAACCAGGTTGAACTAATTGGTCGCTCTTTCTACTCCTATAATTGTGTCTTTCCTTTCACCTCTTTTACTGAAAATATCTAATTTTTGTCTTCCTTTAACTTCATGATGTTTTAACAGATGTCAAGGACAAGGTATGTTCATAATGTCTTTCTCTCACGATATCTCATAACATCTTTAAACAATTCTCTTAGAGAATCAGGCCTGCAGAGGCGGGAGTTTTACTCGTGTAATGGGACTACAAGTAAAATATAGTAAATCAACATTAAATAATAAAATAAAAATAAAAAATGATTTTTATTCCCGACCAGAGAATCCATAGAGTGTTAGTAACATCACAAAGCAATAAAACTTATTACCTAGTGTTTTTACCCACCACCCTTTGTATTAATTGTTTTATAATTGGAGAGCCGAAACTCTCCGATACAGTTCTTAGGATGCTGTTTTTACTGTGTCTCACTCTTCGCAGGAGTGACGCTGTTTTTTTGCGCATAATAAAAATAAACAAAACAATAGATTAATTATGAGATGCACATTGAGTGAAACTGAACCAAATATTGTCAAAGTTGCGAATGCAAAGATATTTCAACCTTCACATAAGTTAACTCCGAGATTTATATGTTACTTTACTAGTTACCTAAACGTGCAATTTCTTACGTAATAAACATATTTTAGTTCAAATTTGTGTGGTTTTAATTACATGAAATTAGCTAGGGGTAAAATCATGGTCGTACCTAGCTTCTGGCCTTGCGGGCAAGTCAAGCCTAGGGGTGGGCAAGTTCGGCCTAGGGGAGGGGGCAAGTAAAATTTTTAGAGTGAGTAATCCTTGTGCGTTATAGTCGGACACGGTTTTTTGGCAATTACACCGTATATTTCCATACTTGTACACAGGGGTTATAGTGACATTGAAAAGGTTAGGAACCACTGACCTAGTAAAAAAACCTTTTCTATATCACAGCTTGCTACGGTAGAACTTATCTCACTTAAAACATCTGTAAAAAAAGGTTAGTCGTCCGGAAAATTTGTAGGCATACCTACACAGAGAAAACAAGAATAGTACGACCCCTACACGTGGCTGTGATAGCCACCAAGCGAGAACTACTACAGTCTACAACAGATACCGACTCAAAAATGCCCCTCCTCCAGAGAATTAGGTATGGTATAATAATATATATATGTAATAAGATATGGTCACAAGGTAAAGTGGCCTAATTAATTTCTACATGCTAATGTTACGAATCAGGAATGAGGAGATCCGCAGAAGAACGAGAGTAACCGACATAGCCCGAAGAATTGCAACACTAAAGTGGCAGTTTTTGACATTGTTTAGTTTCAGACATTGCCCGTAGGACCGATGCCCGATGGGGCCGACGGGTTCTCGACTGGCGACCACGCACCGGAAGACGACACCCAACAAGGTGGACCGACGACCTGGTGTAAGTCGCGGGAAACCGCTGGATGCGGGAGGCGCAGGACGACCGTTCGTCGTGGAGAACCTTGGGGGAGGCCTATGTCCAGCATTGGACGTCTTTCAGCTGAAATGATGATGATGATGATGAATGTCACTTTGAGCATTACCTACATTAAAATGGTTTTAAAACCTTGGCAACTTCATTCACACCATTATCGTATTGCCCTGGAGTCTATTAATCAGAGGCTTCGACGCTTCTTATGGTTCTTATAACTTTTGGTGACAGTGTCGTCATAATCAATGCTGCCGCCAATCCATCATGGGATAATCGCTTTTGATAGATGGGTTTAAGAATTATATGAGTAGTTCATTATTGGCTAGGCTCTGACCCGCATTTGTGTTCCATTTCAGTCCATGCAACTTCAATCAGGCCTTTGAAATCCAACGCGGTGACTAGGTTTTTCACAGTTTTACTACCAAACAAGTTTCACAGAACTTTCACTGCAGCTGAAATAGCCGTCTGAGATCTATATAATTTGCTATGTTTTTTTTTTTATAAATTATAAACTAGTGCTGAACCGCAATCCCACCTGATGGTAAGTAGTGATGCAATCACTCTAGCCATGAAGACACTTAAATTGTAGTCAGACGAAAACACTGCCGCTGGCTGTTCCAGTCCCTCAGTGCACGTGGTATAAAAGACGAAGCGAAATGCTTTGTCCGGACCGTGGTGGCAACAGCGTAAGGGTGGATACTTGCCGTACGACGGGTCGTCCGATAATGAAAGGAGATGGGGGAATTAAATCATGCAATTCTCTCGCACACTTTCAAAAATGCATCCTATAGAACACCGACAGGCTACTTCGAGTGTTCTCCAAAACGGGAGTGTGATTTCAGGCAACCTTGTGGGCCGATATTTATTATTTATTTGAATATAATAGTATAGTGTATAATACACTTATTATCGAATTTTGTTCATGTCAAGTCATGAAGATATAGTCAAAACAAAAAGGACACATTTTCCTCCTAATTGGCATGCATCGATAAAGGTGCAGTTTCACAATAAACGTTAATCGTATTAATGATTATAAACGTCACTTTGATTGTGGTGTAGTCAACTTGTATTATGCATTATCGTATAATAATATAATTAAAGCAAAAACACTATCCTGCTTCGCACGTTTTTGAAAAAATAACAAACATTTTAGTTTTATGTCACTATAATACTTTAATGAATTATAGACATAAAACTTGAGATAATCCCGCCAAGATAATTTTAATTGTGATGGAAAAAACGGAAATAATGGTAAAACTCGCATCAAAATTTTGCATTATTTAAAATAACAACGCGATCACATACAGACATGAAAAGCAAATTCAATACATACGTACATTCATGATACGTGGAAAATTATTGGGTTCTTGACCCAATAGGTATGAACTATCTGTCCAAACTAAATTTCCTTCAAAACGTTGGTTCATTGATTTGGTTAGAATAACTCAGTTACATCTCATCCTTTACTGTAAAGTAAGGATTACTTTCATATTGCATTTAGTACGATTGCAATACATCTTACATTGAAAAAAAGATACGTGTATATACGATATTGCCAATATTTTAGCTAGATTAGAGATTAGAGTACAAGCTTTTAAAATAATTGCCCAGTCTTTTAGAACTTTATTTTAAAGGCAGCGAAGCTATTTGCTGATAAGTCACAGGATGCGGGCGCCGGTACGGCGGTGCGGACACGGAAGCTGCCAATTACAGGTGCATCTACCGGTTCATCCGATGTTTCATCGTGCTAAACCTCACCCGCATTCGACCCCCGACCCCGTAAGCCGCCACAACACAAATAAAATCTGAGGAACCAATAGCCGATTTAAGAAACACGATTAAAGAAAGAGCTAATAAAATAATATTTTATTTTTATTGAGGGTATTTGTGAGTATAGCATTTGAAGCTTGTTCAAAACTCGAAATTTTATTCGATATTCATAGTTATCATTGCAAGATAGATATGAACATAAAAGTTTTTATTTTGTAAGTGTAGAAAGTATGGCTTCTGTGTGATACCAACTTTCTAGATTGAATGATGGTTTTGGTTTAGTTGATGGTTATGGTTTGGTATTGGTTCAGTTTAAATGATACGACTTTAATTTGGTTATGATTTTATGGTTTAGACAAAATAATGGTTATAAGTGACAGAGCTATGTTGGTTTAATCTAAAAGATGGTTTGATTGGTTTTCGTATGGTTTGAGTTACGCGATCGACGGCCGAATACGCACTGACTTTAATATTGAATTGTATTAGTTTTATAGGAATGCACGAAAGCTAAAGTGCTGAGCTGTTCGCTTGTATTGCTCTGAACAGTAAGTATTTGTATTGGTTTGCAGGTGCAAGAATTTATACTTACCGAATAAAGTTCAAAATTAGGCCATGAAGTTAATAATACCTTGAATACTACACTTACCTATATAATGCATTAAAGCACAAGTGGCTTTAGAGAGATTTATACTGGCTACTTAAGCAAGTAGCAAAAATTTAATTAAAATTATTTATGAGAAGACTAAGAAAAAGTTCTTATGGTATAGGCAAGCATTCAGTTAGTAACATAATGCGTTTACAATAATACAATCAATTTTATAAATAAGATATTAGGATTAATCTTTGGTTTAATTCTAGGCATAGAAATATGGAGGCAGTATTAGATACAGACTGAGCCAGTATCAGGCCCGTATAAATATTATTTCATGACTTCATAACCCTGCTTTAAGTATTTACGCTTCTTCCAAAGTCAAACAATAACAATCCCGAAATAAACGATTGTTTCTAATCCCTCTCCAGTCTTTTATATTATAATGCTAATTTTATTAAGAACAGCTTAATACTTTATGCACATAACTTCGCCTTTATTTATTCAGAATGGAAGATGGAAAAAAATGATTATACCTTAATTACAATGTATGAAATTTCGGTTTTTCTTTGCTTTTAGTTTCATTAGGGTTTAAGTTGCGAATAGCTTTAAGAACTTTAATAAAGAGCGCTTGATTATGATATCCAGTACCTATTTATTATTTCTGTTTGTAACAGAATACTTAGTGAGTAGTCCACTAGGTAGGAAGTTCTCTATCTGTGATGCCTGCTTAATTACTTTTAAGACAAAAAAAAAATTAGAAATATTTTGAGTATGCAGTGCTATCGTTCCCAATGATGTGATGAGTAGGTATCGTCCCAAACCTTGTAGCAATTACTTTAAAAAGAAACAACGTTAGAGAAAAGTTTTGATTCCATTTTATTACATAATTATTTATTATTTAAGTCTGAACCGAGTTTCATTTTTATATAATTTTGTCATACAATCTTACGTGAAAATAATAAAAATAAAATAATGTGAAAATTAGAAAATGAGACAAAATTAAAATCAGATGAATATAATAATTTTATTGACTAATTTATTTTAGTTTCTCATTTATTTTCACCAAGAAAGAATAATTGTTGTTGTAGGTATTTAAACTGAGGCCGATTTTCAATTACTGATAACCTTTAGTTTCAGTGGAATATAAATTGCGGTTTGACATTTTTTGTATAAAAATATGAAAAATCAATGTAATAAATAATTTAGTCGTAATTGTTTTCAAAATTGTGAAGTTAAATATTCTGAGGAAACCCACCATTAAAAAAAAAAGCATTAAGAAATATCTTCTTCACCAACCCGCGCTTAATCGACGTGGTAGATTATAGCCCACACCCTCTCAGTAGGACTGTGTCCCAGCAGTGGGATAATTATTATCATCATCATCATCATCATTTCAGCCGAAAGACGTCCACTGCTGGACATAGGCCTCCCCCAAGGTTCTCCACGACAACCGGTTCTGCGCCTCCCGCAATGCCTGCGCCTGCTCTAATTATAGGTTGGTGTTTACCATAATAGGGATGTTTCCTAGGTAGAAAAAAAATGATTCTATTTAGTCCGTCATTCAGATTATAGAAAAATATTGGATACGTATATTTTGTTTTATCAAATCTATAAAAATTTACAAGTATAAAAGGCATCAAAGATCAGGAGTGGTGGCTGGTGACGTCACTGCTCGCTAAAAAGTGTAGCATGCAGTGACGTCACACGAGTTTTCAACGCACTGTGTCGTCTTCATTTTTTGTTTATATGAAAAAAGAAAAAAATACGTGTCTAGAATTTTTTGGAAATCTGACTGATTTGACAACTGAAAAGTCGTCTCTTGTTATTCATTAAACAATGATTGTTTTTAGGAATTCAGTGGTTGAACATGAATAACTACATTGTTTAGGCTTGTAAACTAATCGGTAGTTATCATTACAATAGGCCATAATGAATACCGTATTGAAAGTATTGTTTTCCGTATGTTTAGCATGAAATCGGCATTGTTAGTACTACAGTCAACCTGTCAGCTCTGTCTTAAGGCTCATGAATAACTAAAATTAGGCGAAAAACATACCTAGCCTCTTATTCGCTGACTTTAACGAATACAAAATGGCGAGAGCGAATAATCAGGATTATTTACATTTTGTTTAGGCCCACCTGACGCCAGGGAAGCTCAACAACGCTTGAGTACCTATCACGACAAAGTAAATATTTTAATTTCTCGCGGTCTAGTAGACAAAATGTGAACTTTAGGGTTTAAGCATTAAAATTGAAGAGTTAAGTTGTGAAGTTTTATATATGAACAGTCAGCCTTTTAATTATGATGACGGTGCTTACTCGAAATGTGTACAGTCAAGTTAAATTAAATCGAGTCTTGATTCGGAGTAAGGGTATGAAATGGCTCGCCTTTTTGAATGCGTAATGAAAATATAAGTAGTTAGGTATCTACGTTTATGTTCATATGGTGACATCATCTATTATATAGGGTGTGTCCTGCGAGTATGGTACGCGAGGTTAATGTGTTTTTAATGTACCTTTCTTAAATATTCTTTTGAGTTATTATGGCTATATCGAGTATAAATGTTATTGTCAATACTGTTAATTGTTCAAAACTACTTTTGCGCTGAACTTGTATATACATTCTATGCTATTCATCATCATTTTTATATAGTTAAGGATTAATATTTGTTACAGATAGGGCATACAAGTAATTATTCGTCTTATATCCGTTCACCTTGGCTCCTACTTTTCGGAATGTATCCTTGGAGTGTACCGACCGCCTTCAGCTTTTGGGTATTGAGATTTCCTCGAACCTAAACTTTGGGCGGTTCATTGAGTCCAAGGCCAAGGTGGCTGCCAGAAAACTTGGTGTAATCGCAAAGGTCCGGCAGTACTTCACACCAGGGCAGCTTCTAATGTTGTACAAAGCACAGGTCCGTTCGTGTGTGGAGTACTGCAGCCACATTTGGGCTGGTGCTGCTAAGTGTCACCTGGCCACTTTGGATTCAGTGGAGAGGCGTGCGAAGAGGCTGATTGGTGACCCTGATTTAACTCGAGTTGGTCTCCAAAGCCTAGAGCACAGGCGTAGAGTAGCCAGCCTTTCGGTGTTCTATAGGATACATTCTGGGGATTGTGCGAGGGAATTGCACGATTTAATTCCCCCATCTCCGTTCCACCATCGGACGACCCGTCGTACGGCGAGTTTCCACCCTTATGTTGTTAACACCTCTACGATCCGGACGAAGCGTTTCGCCTCCTCCTTTATACCGCGTACATCGAGGGACTGGAACAATCTGCCGGCGGCGGTGTTTCCGTCGGATTACAATTTGAGTGTCTTCAAGGCTAGAGTGAATAGGCTCTTAATAAACTAGTGCGCTTTACCATCAACGATTGCGTCACTGCTTACCATCAGGCAGGATTGCGGTCAAGCGCTGGTATATACTTTAATAAAAAAAAAAAAATACCTCACTTCACAAGCAATTACAGACAAATACAACATGCAGAATGTTTTATGTAATTTTTTATATTAAAGACTCAATGTATTCCTAAATAATTTAATACATATTAAAACTTATTACATCTGACAAACGTCGATAGTGTCTGCGTGCATATCAACCAGTTCAATGCGCTCGTTTATGAGGTTACACATGCGGCGTACGGGTGAATTAACATCAGACACATGTTGAGGTGGAGCTAAGATTGTTATAGGTTTACGAGGAGAGCTACGGCGTACTCTGAAATTGAACCTACATACCAATTGGCTTATATCTTAAAAATGATTTAATGTTCATCAGATAGATTTATAAAAAATATTGAACACTTATTTTTTAATTATTCTTTCATTCAAATACTTAGGAAGATATATTGATTTGAAATGTCGCATGGCGTCACGAAGTGGTACAAAATTTAGCACGGCGTGACGTAATTAGCCCCCACTCCGTAACTTTAATACGTTATATCTCAGTAGTTTTTGATAATTACGACAAAATAAAAAAATACGGGTCTTAATTTTTTTATTATCTATAAGACGGACTAATTATTTTTTTTGATTTTCATACTTTGGATACATCCCTATTGTTTTCAGTCGATAGCGTTTTTGTACAGTTTGTATGCGAATCTCAGATCTAGTTTGTCAAGGTAGGAGAGATTTTAAATTGCCTTAGTAATGTATGTAATAATTAATTCATACTCACACTTATTTGCATTAATTCCTGCAGGTCAGAAGAAGTATAACATTACTGTGAGGCGTTGTTCTAAATATCTTCTACGATACCAGGACTCATTACTCATCCACAAATAGTTCACAGACGTAGCCTTCAACTTATTTATTTATTTATTAAAATTATAAACTAGCGCTTGACCGCAATCCCGCCTGATGGTAAGCAGTGACGCAGTCGTTGATGGTAAAGCACACTAGTTTATTAAGAGCCTATTCACTCTAGCCTTGAAGACCAAGCTAAGTTCACCAAGTTCGCCAAGTTTCGACGACTTAGTGACATCTCAGCGCTAGGAGTTGTACCTACGCTGGATGGTAATAAATTTTACTTCTACTACACACAACACATATATTTTTTAATACAATATTACTTACGATATCATTGCATCAACAACAATATTATAAATGTGATAGAGTTACTGTTTGTTTGTTTGTTTGTCCGTCTTTCCCAGCCAAACGGAGTGACGAATTGACGTGATTATTTAAGAGGAGATAGTTGAAAAGTTGACAAGTGATATGAGACAAGGTGACTTTTTGTCTCTTGCTAACTTCCCTAAAATGGGGAGTGGAAAGAAAGTTCTATGAAGCATACCACAATTTTGAAGGTGGAAAGGTAACGATTTTAATTTTAATTTGTTATGAATTCTTTTTGGATAACCGCGCCAACTCCTTAAAGGACGAAATGAAATATTAAATGGAGTTTCAGCGTTTTCAAGGTAGGATGTTAAAAATCAGTACACAAACTATTTAAAAAAAGAAAGAATAATAATTTCTATTAAAATAACATACAGGTTCTAGTTCCCTTCTGTGTTCTAAATCAGGAACAAGGAACCGTGTTACCCCGAATTTAAAAGCCGCAGGCAAAAGCTAGTTTTTTTTTATATATTATGACACTTTTTGGTAGCCTTACTTCATATATCCCCATTATAACATTTCTTGCACATTATTGATAGTTTGTTATTTTTGTACCTGACTAGATTTGCAAACTGTTCCAAAATTATGCATTTTTCCAAGCCACTAACGGTTTTCAAATTTCAACTTAAGGACGTTCTGCGAGGTTTCATTATAAATCCATGCAGAGCTGTGGTAAATAAAGAGAAGCATAGAATATACTTGTAGCATGTATTTACAAACGCTACATATGAACAACCGTCATACTAAGGTCACAAAGATCCTGCATCTTCAACTTCTCGACACCAGCCGTTGGGCAAGTGCCCGCCAGACAAAACATCGTTACACACAGTCTGATCGGAGGATTCTCCCCTCTCTATTCTAAGCTTTAGAGTTTTAAGGAACATGGTGTAAAATTCACTCATCCTTCTTAGAAAATGGAGGGTCCTCCGACCCGTCAGATGACGATGAGAGGTATTAGTTTAAGGCCTTATTACAGGAACAACTCCCAGATCTCATACTTTATCCACCTCGCACAAGTTCACTGCGTTAATTTGTTATCATAATTAGCCGCCATGGTCTTTTGTCTGGAGAACACAGCCCTCCTCCCATTTGTACTATACTTCTATGACAGATAATTGCGGAACTCACGAACAGCAGCAATGGCTTTTATATTGACATTTCAATATCATTCATTGCGTTATTCACATTGTTGAGCAGATAACTGTGGAAGATACCAATTCGCTCACCAGTTGACGAATAAGTGAATTTTTCGTACATAATATGAAACAACAGACACGCAATATACTTCAAAATAGTTCAGATTATGATTGTAAGTCATCATCATCATCTCAGCGTTTATCCCGGTTACACCAGCGGCTTTCGCGTTGGTGCCCGTGGGTTCGCTTTCCTGCACATTCTAATCCAATTCGCGCGATCTTTAGCATCCTGTGGTAAGAGCTTGTTGTCACGCATGTAACATGTTTTAAGATGCTGTTCTGTACGAGTCTCCAGATTTTCTTTATCTTGTATCCAATATTCTATTGCTCAAATACTTTCACGGTTAAGTTGGCTAGTAACCGTGTTTCGTAAATATTTCTTCTTTCTAACCCTTCTGGTGTAGACGTGCCGGTTGTAATTCAATACGTAACCTTATTTTACTTTCAAATCTCATTTATTTTCAAATTGTATTAGGTATGATCCGCAAGTTTTGGTATTTGAATTTAAATATTTTGTCTAAGTCTGGGATTTGAAGTAAATCAAAATAAATGTGATTCAATTGTCCTCTAGACAAAGCTTCAGACTTTACTTAAGCAAATCTTAGACGCCATCAGGATATTTTGCGCTGTACAATAAAGTATATTTAAATATATAATATAAAAAGGTAAACAAACTTGACAGTTTTCTTCAAACTTTTAATTTCAAAGATCTTATTAAAAGGCTTACTAAATCATAAAAAGAAAACTGGAAAGGGAAGAAATTAAAACAAAAATACTCTCCTCACTTTAGGTGTATGGATCCCCCATACACCTAAAGTGAGGAGAGTATTTTTGTTTTAATTTCTTCCCTTTCCAGTTTTCTTTTTATGATTTATTACCCAAATAAAATATTCTTTTCCACTTTTTATTTTAGCGCTTTGTCGGTGTGTTTAATATACATATTGGTACCAAATTTTAGATCTCTAGACCTAACGGTCATTGAGATTATCCGCGGATAGACAGACAGACTTGGCGAAACTATCAGGGTTCCTATTTGACTACGGAACCCTAAAAACACCATATATCGTATGCCTTGATAATAACTTCAGACCTGAATAAATTTCTCGGTGTATTAAGCAGAGTTATGTACCTATACCTACTGAGAAATTCATCATGAAGAAACCCAATAATACATTTCCCAACCTCAGGATTAGGTTTTTGTGCTATATTATATTCTTAAATCTAAGAAAAAAGTGCATGTAATTGGTCTTTAAAATAAAACTCATGACAGCGAATTAATCTAACAACGCAATCCTTACAGACGTACACCAAATAGTTCCAATTCAACATAAGCGAAACCTAAGGCAATGCTTACTTCCAGCTTTCCCGTTTAGCTACTTACGGATATTCGTTTTATCTTGGGAGCATTACAACATGTCGTTATGCTGCAGTGGCTGCAGTGAGCAATTGGTCCATTGAGTAAAAGTAAGCCTGACGGACCGTAAACGAGCTTACATATTGCAGGCAATGCATTGTTAACTGAAAATTTGCAGTTAAGTAAGAATAGATTCTTAAACTTCTTCTATTTATAAGTTGTGGACTTTACAGAAGGTAGGTATAGCTGACCTGATAATTGTTACCCTAAGGATGAATCTTACTTACACGTGAACATATTGTGTCCAAATAAAAATCCACACAGCTCTGTTATTACCAGGCACAAAGTTATAGGCATATGAAAGCACTCCAAACTAAAGGCATTACTGAAAATACATTGCATTAATATAATGGATGAATTGTATCAGACATAACTTCATCGATTGTAGTGGCTGTAACCGTGAACAAAATTCAATACCAACTCGTTTAGACCGTATTACAAAAGGAAGAACAGTGACAATATGTTAGCGAGAAACTTCTAGAGTACATGTAGTTTGTAAGCAATTTCTACTCATTTATCGTGGGTAATGAATAGCAATCTTCTGGGTACATTCGTTTCACTGTAGGTACTTATACTTCATTCATTGGAAAGCATTCATAGCTCGAGGACAAGGGTGCCTTAATTTAATTAATAATGGCGTAAATTGTTTAACAAATTAATAGTGAAAGGGTCAAGAAAGAACAAACGTTGTTCAAATCATAATATTAATTATACACGGGCTAAAGTCAAAGGTTTCGGTTACTGTTTTTTGGGTTACTATATACACTTTTGAATAAGTACCTAATCCAGAGATTATAGCCGATTTGAATTCCCAAATAGGTTATTAATCTCTGAAGTGCTTATAAATATCAACCTTTTTGATTATTTTGATACGTTTGTAGATGACAGAAATGCAAGACAAACGTTGATATATGTATAGAAACAAAGGTAGGCAAGAGGTGAGCTGTGAGGCGAAAGAGTAAAGTATAAGTAAAAGTTTAAAAATGTAGATCCATTTTCTAGGAATACTATTGTGCGTGTAGTATGACAAACTGTGGCTTAATTTACTCGTCCCGGTACTGATATCTTGTAAAACTCTCACAGTACCTACTTTTCATAAAAACCTTTATAAAGTTTTATAGTATGTATTTTTTGAAGTGAAACTTCTTTAGGCACGCTTGACTTGGGGAGTAAACTCGCGAAAGCGTTACGAAAAATGAAGCAAAAAAAATCGGGCAAGGCGAACGGAAGCAGAGTATAGTCCTATTTCGTCTGTACTACAAACAAGGAGTTGGCTCATGTAAATATTGCGTGACATGTCGTGTATGAAGTTGTGAGTTCGCATCTCGCCGAAGGCAATATATATTTTTTGGATCTTTTTAAGATTTGTTAACAATTGAGTCGAGTATGAAGTTGTGAGTTCGCATCTCGCCGAAGGCAATATATATTTTTTGGATCTTTTTAAGATTTGTTAACAATTGATTACCTAAGAGCACAAATAATTTATAAATTTCGTTCTGTTCTGGCCTTTATATTGTTTTATATATTTTTGCTGAACATTTCTGATATAATTGAAAGTATAGAAGTTTGAAGATATTATACACATGATATACACATGACATACAATGATATACAAATTGCTTTCGAGCCTCATAAGCTCAATTATTAAGCTAAGTACCTTGATTGATTAAGAACTATGAATTTCTTCGAGAACATGACGCTGCGACCACCCCCCGACCCCCCTCATTGATTACCTCACCCCCCCGTGGATTATCTCGGGAACCAGAGGTCGTGGACTACCCGAGTTTGGGGTCCCCTGATTCACGAGGAAGAGCCCGACCTTTTGGCCCCGTGGGAATCCACTACCCCCTCCCCCCCCCCCTGACACCCTTTAGTTACCTCACTTCCCCGTGGATTATCTCGGGAACCAGAGGTCGTGGACTACCCGAGTTTGGGGTCCCCTGAATCAGGAGGAGGAGCCCGACCTTTTGGCCCCGAGGGAATCCACTCCCCCTCTCCCCTTCACCCCTCTCTTCTTCACCCCTCTCCCCTTCACCCCTCTCCCCCTACCCCCCGCAACCCCACGAAATGTACCCCCCCCCCCGCCCCCTTTAGTTACCTCACCCCCCCGTGGATTATCTCAGGAACCAGAGGTCGTGGACTACCCGAGTTTGGGGTCCCCTGATTCAGGAGGAAGAGCCCGACCTTTTGGCCCCGAGGGAATCCACTTTTTTTTTTTTTTAAATTGGAGGTCTATGCAAAAATATTAATTTATAAATGAAGGCATGAAATAAATTTAAATATTTATAGAAAATTAATATATGTATATGTGTATACATGTATATATTGTACACACATATATTTATATATATATACATACAGATGGTGCGAAAGAAGTTTCACTTCAGTCGTGTGGTCATAAGCACACTCGTTTTTTTTTATTTAAATGTGTTTAGATTGCCTAAAAGAATAAGCTTTTTTACCTGAGAAATTGTAAGAAGTTTTCACTGTTTCTCTTTTCTAAACGTATTTCGCTAATAGTCTAACAATCACGGTACATTACGCCATCTGTCTCTTTAATGGCACCGAATTAAAGTTGGTTTTAAAAAAGTCACGAACTTAGAAATAAAAGATTTAAGTATTGTAGATTTCTTTTCTACCGTTTCATCTGAATCGTTTTCTTCCTATGGTACCTATTTGTTTAATTTATTCACGTTAAACCTACTAGCGTTACTCCTCTTTCAAACAAAAAAGATCTTCATGTTACAGTGACATATGTCTCACTTTTTGGTTGGCAGACTGGGACAAATGATCGCGCCGACAGAGGGCGCCTTCTGGTTTTCCGAAGAATGACACATGAACGCAACGATCGCTTTTGTTTAGAACGTGGCCGTACCAATGGTACGAAAACGGTCCATCAGTCGGTCAGTTAATCAATTTGTTTAGTCAACGCCCAACGATGTTAGGGTCGGCTTCCAGACTAACCGGATTCAGCTGAGCACCAGTATTATACATTGGAAAGATTGACTGATTGACCTCCACAACCCAGTAAGTGAGTTATGGGCCACCTCTAAAGCAAAGCTGTTTGTCAGTCTTTCGACCTTGTAACGGCAGTCAAAGATCCACGAATTACAGCTGAAACCAACGGCTTAACGTGCTTTTAGAGACACGGAGGTGTCCTGGTGTGTTAAGATGGACAATAAACGGATCAAATCCAGCTATTGTAGCTATACTTACTCCTCTCTATAGCTATATTTACTCCTCTCTGCAATTATCTTTTTGTATTTTATGTTGTTGTTTGGTTTGTTGTCATCAGACAGTGTCGCGGGCGCATTACGGATGACATGCGATTGCCAAATAATGTGTGCTGTCTAATGGAGGTAATAAGTACTACGTTGTACGTAGTACTTATTACTTCCATGGTCTATGGTCTATTGCCCTGGCTTTGACATCAAATCAACTTTGTTTATAGTTTGGCAGTTTTGCATGTTAGAGTACGAGACTTTTGGTGATATTATTTTTTTTTCCTGTATTTTGTTTGTTATTATAATGTAAAAAAAAAATATATGGTATTTAGTTGTAAAGTTCGTTTTGTTTGTGCGGAATAAAAAATATTTCTTTCTTTCTTTTTTCTTCTTTCTATACTTTTTTCTTAAAAAAAAAAACGTTGCCTTACACTAGAAATTTCTTCTGTTTCGTGGGTGCGTTTAAAAACATACCACTTACATACACAAACTGCCAGACCCAGAACAATTACGTGTAGGTCATACAAATATTTGTTCAGTGCGGGAATCTAACCGCGACACGCAGCGGATCAGCTGATTACTATTTAGACCTACTAAAACAAGGTTTATGAATTTAAAGTAGTGTTATAATATCGACGGTTTATTCACTGTGCTGTTACTGGGCGTAGCCCATCGTCCCTCTGGTCTATGATCAATATACCTAAATCCTTATTCCAAAATTCTTCCAAATACTAAGTGGCTCTCCCTTGGGTAACGCGACGTTAGCTAGAATCGCAGAAAGACGAATTGGAAACTACAAACAGCTTAGATTTATATCTCTATCCGTTTCAGAGAAGTTCGACCGAGAGTCTTTCTACAAGAAATTCATTTTGTAGAAACCTAAAAGCAAAATTAAAATTGTAGTAAAATATGACAAATGGAAATATGAATAAGATTCAACGATATTAGTTCCCTAGATTATTATTTTGGGTCAATGTGGTTAATTATTTGATTAAAAAGTGAGCACTAAAGTAAGAAGGTCATTTAGAATGACCAAATCTGATAATAATACAATCTGAAGTAATAAAAGAACTCAAGTGCCCTTCCTAACGACATTGAAGTTCATTCAGTTAGGAGGAACATTTTGATTGCTTTCTTTCTAATTAAAACTGAGATAATTTGCGATGGGCGACGGTTTTTGACGAGACTGGAGTAGAGACCGAAATATTACAAAAAGGAGAATAATTGTTTATTTCTTGCTTAAAAAGTTACTTAATAATCATTTAATTATCACCAGCCAGTAGTACTTAATCAAAATCAGTTGATAACCTCATTATAAACCACTTCAATTTCAATTCACGAAAACCTAATTTGCATTTTGGAGTCTAATTAGGTTTTTGTGAAAACAAACCTCATTTTTACAATAGTTAAGTAGATATTTATTTACCATACTGTTACCTACTTTAGTCTCGTATAATAAACGAATAGGAATCAATGTTTCTTTCTTTTACTTCACCAGAAGTCATTTATAAGTATATAGTCATCATCAGCCAATATTAAAACTCTGTTATTGAGCGCATCACAAATTACCTCAATGTACTAAATAAAAAATATGAAAATAGGTTTTTGTGAAAACCAACCTCACTTTTACAATAAGTACTTTTTTATAAGTTACACCCTCCTCTCCATTGCTTACCTATGTATAACAACGAATTGTCTGTTAAAAACCTTTACGTGAGATAGCTTCGTTTGTGTGTGGAGTACTGCTGCCACATTTGGGCTGCTGCTGCAAAATGCCACCTGGTAACTTTGTATGTATTCAGTGGAGAGCCGCGCGGCGATTCGTGACTCAGATTTGTTTCAAAACGGTCCCCAAAGCCTGGAGCACAGGCAAAGAGTAGCCAGCCTGTCGGTGTTCTATAGAATTTCGGTGAATGTGCGAGGGAATAGCCTGACTTAATTCACCCATCTCCGTTGCAACATCGGACGACCCGTCATACAGTGAGTAACCATCCTTACGTTGTTGACACTACTACGATCCGGACGAAGCGTTTCGCTCGTCTATTATACAGCGTACATTGAGTACTACAATTTAAGTGTCTTCAAGGCTAGAGTGATGGCTTGGCTTAATTAATAATAATTTATTAAAAGCCTATTCACTCTAGCCAAAGCAGCTAGGTAAAGCGCGGTAGTGCGCGCTTTAACATCAACGATTGCATCACTGCTTACCATCAGGCAGGATTGCGGTCAAGCACTATAATTTTTCATTATTTACTTCATGTTATTGAACTTACATTGTGAAAAATATTGCTACTATTAGAGTATTACGTAATAATCCTGCAGAAGTATCGCATGATTCTTAGTTGGTGTAGATAAATAGAAAAAAGGGCGTTTTATTTACTGAATATTTTTTCTATGTATCCCGTTCTGTATACACAAAAGTAAAATAAAAATAATGAAACTTTTATCTACTACACACGGAGTCAGTCAAAACGACATAACTGCAGTTATAAATCTAAGCCAATGTTTAAAACAAAATGGGCACTATGCCCGGGCTTTGTATACATAAAACATAGAAAAATATATATATAAAAATACTAACTAGCGGTCAGTTTGTTACGCAACTTCTGAAAGGCAAGTTACATGGAGGCAATCTGTAACGTGAAATGTGGAGCCGTTATAACCAACTAGTTTGGCGACACATAAATTATTAATTTGTTTGCTGGGCATTCATTTGATACTGAACCTATTCATGAAATGGTTGGTACTTAAACCTTTTCGTGGAATGTATGTCAAATGAACGTAGTAGTTGTTTCAAATAAACACATTCGCATTTGAAGTCAGTTATCTCTGACTAACTGCTATAAAATATTTACATATAAAACAATAAATCTATCTTTAAAAACGTTACGCTATAACATTAGACATATTTTTTAACGGTATGTTGAAAAAAACAATAGAATTCAGTTTTTGCAGATGTGACTATTAAAATAATAATCTCATAAACCGTTCACATGCTTACAACAGGCACTGCACTGCGGCAATTTCAAGTAGCTCTCAAGTTTACTTGGAAATTTGAGGCCTCCGAGTAAAGTACCTAGAAACAACCCTAAGTCAGCCTTAGTTTTCCCTGTGAAACAAAGCTCTTGCGTGAATTTAACGACGAGTCAAGCTAAGTCCTCCAACTTCAACAGCAATTGTACTCACTCCAGAACCGGTCGATGTTGTAAATCGGTTCCGCATTGTATGAAAGAACTAATAGGTATTATTTATTTGTAAACGGCTAATGAATTCTCTTTTATCTACGT
The DNA here is from genome assembly GCA_037179545.1 of Sesamia inferens. NCBI lineage: Eukaryota > Metazoa > Arthropoda > Insecta > Lepidoptera > Noctuidae > Sesamia > Sesamia inferens. Next base: position 14,708,937 of record CM073934.1, on the reverse strand, counting down.
ATATTGTATATATATATATATATTATATACGTTAAATATTATTATTTGTGAGAAACAGTTGATGATATACCCTTAGAACTATTTCACAATAATATTCAAATTTAATCCACCAATTGAATTGATACAAAAGACAATTAGTGGCCGGGAACCGAATTAATTTAATAAATCTGCCTCGGTAGACAATTCAAATACGGACTAAGCCGAGATAATCGTTACATTTCATTAATTTAGTGAAGTCTTCATTACACGATTTGAAGTCCGTAGGTACCTATTCTTAGCAGTTAAATGAAAGTTACGAGTGTAATCTCGGGACTGCCAAAGTGAGTTCAAAAACTGTTCGGAAGGAATCATAACACGAAGGAAAGAGTTGCCCTATTACTACAAACTTCCACGCAGATCTAGCTAACAGTTTGCTCAAACGGTTTACGTTGTAAGTACAGCGCCGATGTAAATACAAAAATATTTTAGTGCTCCATTCTGAAACTTCAAAACTTTTAAAGCAGTTTTCAAGTCGCTGTAGATAGGTATTTATTTTGTTGGTGGAATGTTAAATGACTTTGTAACGAGGTGAATGGGCAACATCAATTGTATATTCCGCTTGGTTCTTTCGTAGTCTTAGTTGTTAATAGGAAACATGTTTGTCTTTAATACAACAATGAGTAGGTTAGCTATTAATTGTTTTCTAGAACTATTATCAAAGAATATTTAGTTAGGATTTCCTTAAATATCTACAAGCTTATTTTTATTTTATTTTATTTTATTGGGGATAACAAACAATTGTACATTAAATTATAAATTTAGGTATACATTACTTTAAACTAATGCACGATCCACTACATTTCCACAGGTTACTTAAAATACAAAGTTGGAAAGATAATAAATGAATACAATCTTAATGAAACTTAATCTAGTTTTTATTTACGAACTTTGTTTACATTAATTCTCAGGACAGGGTTTTCTTTACATATTATATAAATATATAATCAGCTGAATAAGTGTTTGGGCCAATGAAATTTATACATACTTTTTATAAGTTATGACATAAAGCTAAAATTTTTAAATAATAAAAAAAAAAATCTGTGAGACATATAACAATTTATTTTTTAAAGTTATTTTTACTTAAGAAGAATATATCTACCTTGATAAAATGAGTATTATAGTTTTCCATTAATCTTCGAAGCGGCGCTCTCTCACCCGCGTTAGTGCGACAAGAAGCTACAGCAAAGAAGGGATAAGAGCGCACCTCTCATCTCAGAACAGTTCTGTGTACAACAAAGCATAGCTTATTAACTAATGTCGAGCAAGCAAACCTGTTATGGACCAGTCCATGCAGCATCATGGCTTGAAGCAACAAGCGTCTTGAACTTAAGCTTAACAAGGCAAACTTATTCAAGGAATCTTTATAGCAGAAATGTTTAATACGACATTTATACTGCATTGTTTTAAGGAACTTATGCTGCACTGTCTCAATTGCTTTAACATATTTATTGTAATATGGGTCCCAAATCACTATACTGAGACACCTACAGCTTTGTGGTACCACGAAAAAACCTTTTAAGGAACTTCGAACAAATACATCTTGTATAAAAGAACTAAAAAATCGCAACAAGGATATATGTAAATGAAGTGACATTATAAGAACTGCGACGGAGTTTTATAGGAAATTATACAGCGACAAAAATAACAACATAACAGCACCAAATAACAACAAACAAGACAATAATTTTAAAGACTATATAGAGATCAGTGAGTCCGAAATTACAGAAACAATTAAGAAACTTAAAGTTGAAAAATGTCCAGGCTCTGATAACATCACAAATGAAGCGATAAAAACTGCTCAGTTCATCTTGGCTACACCGTCAGCCAAACTATTCAACCTGATACTACTAAGCTCTGAAACTCCCACAGAATGGTTGGAAGCAAGCATTATACTTTTGTATAAAAAAGGAGACCCCAAGAATGTCGAAAATTATATACCAATCAGCCTACTACCCAGCTTCTACAAATATAAACAAAAGAATAACTACAACATTAGAAACAAAAACCGGTAGAGCAAGCGGGCTTCAGGAAAGGTTTTTCAACAATCGACCACATCCACACAATTTAGCTAGTCAAAAAGAAATACCAAGAACAGCAGAGAACTCTTTATTTGACTTTTGTTGGTTATCAAAAAGCTTTCGACTCCGTTTCACACAATAGCATATGGGAAAGCTTGGTAGAGCAAGAAGTGGAAGAAGTATACATAAAAGCTATTCATAGTATATACAATAACAATAAAGTTAGGATCAAACTCGAGACAATCGGCCCGTCTTTTGCTATAAAAAGAGGAGTAAGACAGGGAGATCCACTTTCTCTCATACTATTTATATCAATCCTGGAAAATATAATTAGTAAGCTGGATTGGCACAAACTAGGACTCTATGTAAAAGGTAACTATTTAAGTCATCTCAGGTTCGCAGACGACCTAGTCTTCCTGTCTGAGACGGCCGGCCAGATGCAACACATGATAGAGTGTCTGCACGAAGTCAGTACTAAGGTGGGACTAGAGATGAACCTAACAAAAACCAAGGTAATGACCAGCGACAGCTGGAAAAAACCCATAATTATCAATGGAGAGCCACTAGAACATGTCGAGAAATACATTTACTTGGGAAAATTGTTAAGTTTTGACAAATACAGCGACATATTGGAAATAGAAAGAAGGGTACAATCCACATGGAATAAATATTGGAAACTAAAAGAAATATTTAAAAGTAATTGGCCGATTGACATCAAGACAAAAGTCATGAATTCGAGCCTCTTACCATGTTTGACATATGGGTGCCAGATGTGGAAGTTCACCTCTAAAGCCACAAAAAAAATCAGTACCTGTCAAAGAGGGTTAGAGAGAAGCATGCTCAGCATAAGGAAGTTAGATAAAATAAGGCATACTAAAATAAGAAAAACTACCAAAGCGATCGATGCTCTAACGCATGCACTACAACTGAAATGGAAATGGGCTGGCCATATCTCGAGAAATAAAGATGATAGATGGACCGCGAGAGTGACATCGTGGAAGGGCCCGACGGGCAAAAGAAGCCGAGGTAGACCACTAACGAGATGGGAAGATGATCTCAGACGTACAGCTGGCCCAAACTGGACTGTCTTAGCAAGAGATAGGGATCTATGGGCATCTTTGGAGGAGGCCTTTCCCCAAACCGGGTTCTTGCTGAATAATTCTATTGCTATAGAAGTAACATGTTTTCTTTTTGTAAAAAGTTAAATTAAAAACTGACAAAACTAACATTTAAGTATTTGCTACAATTAGAGTTACTAACCAAATACATATATTATCCTTTTTCTTATATAGTTATAGATACTTTCATATCGCATTTGAACTTGTAATATGTAAGGGCAAGAAATAAATGGCTTATTTATTATTATTATTTTATTATGGGTCCCAAATCATACAAGCATATTCCAATTGTGGGCGCATCAAAGAATTAAACAGATTTAGGTATGTAGATCATTTGCAATGCTTTACCTATAAATTATTTTGTCAACATGCAGATTCAAAAGAATTTCAAAAGAAGTGACAAGTAAATCTCTGATGTTCGTTTCTTTGACTAAAGTTTCATTACAGAGAGAGTAGTTATTTTTTTTTTTTTTTTTTTTTTTTGGGACAAACCCGCCACACTTTTCCCAACCACTGCAACTCCTGAAAGCCAGAATCAACAGTGGCGACCGCCAGAAAAACGCCGAGCAATGAAGCTCGACGAGTCCCGGAGAAACGATTCAACTGTCTTGGGTCCCGCAACAAATTAATCAGAAAAGAATAGCGGAGGAGTAAGAAAAAAGATATTTTTTCCACTTCCCTCCATAACAAGCAGGAGACAGAACAGAACTAGGCCAATCGGCACAAAGGGACATTATTGCAACTGGGAGAAGCCCAGATTGCCAAACACCACGGAATAAAATTTGATTAAGTTAATGGGTCCTAAGTAGGTATTAGCTGTTACAATTGATTCCAATAATAGGTATGGCAAAAGCGCCTGAACGCACGGAAATTGGTTCTAGTTTCTACAAGGTCCGTATAATAAACGACTCCGGATGTAACTTGTACACTATCCAACATAATATTGCGTTCATTCTGCCAAAGAACACACTCCCACAAGATGTGATGTGCGGACTGTTCAAATTCACAGTTCGATGTAGAACACTGACACAAAGGGGAAGGAACAAGTTTAAAAGAATACAGTTTACTTTTAAAGTTGCCATGACCTGTGAGAAATTGGGCAACGCAGTGGTCAACCTCCAGCCACGTCCTAGCCAGCCGATCGCCAACGGATGGAAAGAATAGATGGAGGTGCCGGCCCTTGATGGAATTATCCCACCTACTTTGCCATTCGGATAAGAGGTCCTCCCAGACTTCAGTCTGAGGTTTAAATAATCTAGAGATTTTATTAAAGTCGCGTTGTGTAACAAAATTAGTGTCCATGGCCTCCCCCCTCGCGGAGTAGTACATTGAAGCACGTCGCTGTACCTCAAGGTCGACTGGAAGTACACCTGCCAGTACCGGTAAGGCTTCAGTACTGACCGTTCTATACGCCTTGCATAAAAATATCAATGCCAAACGTTGGCTTTGAAGCAGTTTACGTCGTGCCGCCCCTATGCTGGCCCTATCGGCCCAAACAGGTGCACCGTAGCACATACATCCTAAGTAGGTAGCTCCATATATAGTTTTTAAAGTTAGGAATGATAGACCCCAAGTTGCTTTCGATATTCTAGTTAGGGCATAAAAGTTCCTTTTAGCTTTTTCACCAACTATTTTTATATGTTCTATAAATGAAAAATTCCTTTCTAAGATCATACCAAGATAGCATACGGATTGCTGTTTTTTAATGGGAACGTTATTAAATTTAATAGTAGGCAATGATTTAAGATTACCTTTTAGTAGAAGTTGATAGGTTTTATGTGGCGCAAACGTTAGGCGGTTACGATCACCCCACTGAGATATTAAATTTAGGCAAGTATTGGCCAAGTTCTCAAGTCCAGCTCGGGTACTTGACTGAATGAGCAGTAGGCCATCGTCCGCGTAACCAGTAAGTGAACAGCCGCAAGGAAGCGGGATCGCGAGGAAGTCATCAAAACCCAAATTCCATAAATAAGGACCGACAACTGAACCCTGAGGACATCCCATGGTTAGTGTTTTAGTACTAGAAAAATGACCGAGCTTAAGTACCGCGGAACCGTTTATAAAGTAAGAGTAAACGAGATTATATATGTTTTTATAGCAACCGCGGGTTTTTAATTTTAACAACAGCATAGGCCACCAGGCGTTATCAAAAGCCCCAGAAATATCCAGGAAGATCCCAATTACGTACTTGTTTTCGGATTGGTTAACGGTTCTTCTGACAGAAAGCGCCGCGTCGACTGTAGATTTACCTATGGTGAAGCCATACTGATTATTATGGAATTTTGGACCGTTCGGTAGTAAACGTGGAACAATGAGGCGCTCAAGAAGTTTACCCAAAGATGGTAGAAGTGTGATAGGACGATATGACTTCGGATCATCCGGTGGTTTGTCACCACACTTTGGTATTATTCGTATGAAACCGCGTCGCCATTTACGAGGAAAAACGCCTTCAGCAATGCATCGGTTGTATACAGTTAAGATGGCATCACCCGCTGTTTTACACGCTTCTTTAATCATCCTATTAGATATTTTATCTTCACCTGATGATTTGTTGACCGGTAGTTTTCTAACAATATTTATAAATTCGTCATTAGATGGTACGTCTGACATTGGTGATTCAGGTGGCACAGGAGCCCACGCTCTAATCTGTTGGTGGTAGTCGCTATCGTTAGCCGGTGAATCATCAGGGATAAGTGTATTAATTAGCACTTCTGTTGTTTCCTCTATGCCTGTGGTATGCTTATCATTGACTTTAATGTTTTGAACGTATGCAAGGTCGACCGATCTGTTAGCTTTAAATTCGTGATATAAGGGAGACCACGGACCCTCCCTGTCAAGTTTATCAACGATTTTTCGCAACAAGTTACCCTTAGATTTTTCCACCGATGCTTTGTAGCGTGACTTGGCAACTCTAAAAGCATTTAGGGTAAACGCAGCTATCAACGACCCATTGAAAATCTGCAGTTATTACCGACCCATAAAAGTAATTGGAAATATTTCGTTTCTGGAACTATTCTAGTTATAGGTAGGCAAAGTTTCACACGGGTTTATTCCTTGAGCATCGTATACTTTTACTTTGGTGTAAGTATCTGTGCAAAAAAGACATAAAATACGTCAGGTACTGCGGGGCAGCGTGAACGCAGCACGTTTCTTACTGTGCCCTTGTTCCTTCAAGTAAGTATATGACTTTTCTATTTAAGACATTTATACAAACAAATGACGTCTATTCTTTATCTTATATTACTAAATATATTCATTTAAGTGTCAACTCTTGATTTCTTACGACTTTTAATTATTAAAATTAACTTGAAATGATAAAACTTTAAATTAAAAAAGGACGATATTAGCTTCATCAGTTTTAGTCGTGGCAGCTATCAACGACCCATAAGTCGTTAATGGCAGCGACGTAACTTTTCGTTTTATTTTTCTATTATGTTATTATATCACACTAATACAAGTATTTTTATGCACCAGTTTAAATCTAAGCTATCAGTCTTTATAAAAATCTATTAACGGCTCAACTTTTTTTGCCTAGTTTTTACCTTATAGCGTTGTCAATTTAACCAAAGTTATGATTTTTATCGAGGATCGATATTGAATAGTTACAGTAATAAATCATTGTTTTTGTGTTTAAAACAGTGTGCATTTGTTCATATTTTCTGCGACATTAATCAGTTACAATTTATTTTATAGTCCGAAGGTCAATTGAATTAAAATATCCATTTTTTTATAAGTCGGTAATACAATTATGTTTATACTTACATACTTTATTACCGACCCATGAGGGTCGGCAATAGCAACTATAAGAAGCTATTACCGATCGTATATAGATTAATTAGTTTCTCACCTACTTTTATGACATAATTTCTATTAATAAATGGTACTTCTTGTCTAAAGCAATATAAAACATACAATTATATTTTTTCCAGAAGTATGAAGTCAAGGTGCGTGGTGCTGTTGTTTTTCAAAAAAAGGTGATAATACCCTCCTGAAAAACTACAGACCGATATCCCTCTTGAGCCATATCTATAAGCTGTTTTCTAGGGTCATCACGAATCGTCTCGCTCGCAGGTTCGACAGAAGACACAGAAGTCCGAGAAGTATAACAAACCACTATGCTTGGCGTTTGTGGACTATGAGAAGGCCTTCGATTCGATCGAGACTTGGGCGGTGCTACAGTCTCTCCAGCGGTGCCAAATTGACCATCGATACATTGAGGTGATAAAGTGTTTGTACAAAAACGCCACCATGTCAGTCCGTCTCCAGGATCAGGATTCGAAACCGATCCAACTCCAGCGTGGAGTGAGACAAGGAGATGTCATATCTCCTAAATTGTTCACTGCTGCGTTGGAAGATATCTTCAAGCTCCTGGACTGGAGAGGACTTGGCATCAACGTCTATGGCGAGTACATCACTAATCTCCGTTTTGCAGATGATATCTTGGTCATGGCTGAGACTCTGGAAGACTTGGGCAAAATGCTCAATGACCTCAGCAGAGCTTCCCAACAAGTGGGTCTAAAGATGAACATGGATAAGACGAAAATAATGTCAAACTCTCATGTCGCACCCACTCCAATTCTAGTTGGTTGCTCTGCACTCGAAGTTGTTGACGAGTATATATACCTGGGACAAACGGTTCAACTAGGTAGGTCCAACTTCGAGAAAGAGGTGTCTCGTCGAATCCAGCTCGGCTGGGCAGCGTTCGGGATGCTACGAGACGTCTTCTCGTCGTCCAAGATACCACAGTGTCTCAAGACTAAAGTCTTTGACCAGTGTGTGTTGCCAGTGATGACTTACGGAATTGAAACGTGGTCGCTCACAATGGGCCTCATACGAAGGCTCAGAGTCACGCAAAGGGCAATGGAAAGAGCTATGCTCGGAGTTTCTCTGCGTGATCGAATCAGAAATGAGGAGATCCGCAGAAGAACCAAAGTCACCGACATAGCTCTGCGAGTCGCTAAACTGAAGTGGCAGTGGGCCGGGCACATTGCTCGTAGAACCGATGGCCGATGGGGCAGTAAGGTTCTGGAGTGGCGGCCACGTACTGGAACACGCAGCGTAGGGAGGCCCCCAATAATGTGGACCGATGACGATGATGGTGAAGGTCGCGGGAAGCCGATGGATGCGGGCAGCACAAGACAAGGCCTTTGTCCAGCAGTGGACATCCATAGGCTGAAGAAGAAGAAGATGGAGTCACAAAAGCGGCAAAAAGTATATAGAGAAATACAGCTCGCCGAAGCAATCAAAGCAATTAATGACGGTACTCGTACAATTGTATATCAGGCATCAAAAAGTTTTAATATTCCCAAAACTACATTATGAGGCAAACGGGACGGGAAATATAAGAATGAAATTTGCGGAGTAAACCGGTTCTTAAGTGATGAAGAACAGATTGTAGACTGGAATCACTACCTTGGCAAGATGGGATTTCGAGTTACAAAAGAACAGTTATTAGAAGCAGTGGCTAAGCTAGTCCATGAATTAAATTATCCAAATCCTTTTAAAAATGGTGTGCCTGGCAGATATTGGTTTGAGAATTTTATAGAGACATCCAACAGTGTCTAAACGCGTTGCACAAAGTCTTCCTTCAAGCCGAAATCAAGTCACGTGGTTCGACAGAGTGAACAATTATTTTATGACAAATAATCTGCATCATATTTTAGTAGATCCTAGACAAGTTTTTAACTGTGACGAAACTTGTTTCTTTTTATGTCCAAAAGAGAGTTTTGGTCAGCAGAGGTAGCAAACGTGTGTATAATAGAGTTGCTAATGACGAAAAGGAGTGCTTGACTGTGCTTGTGAACGTTTCAGCTGACGGAAATGTAGCACCTCCAATGATACTTTTTCCTTTTAAACGTTTGCCAAAAAATCTTGTGCCTAGATTACCTCGTGGACTTGGTAACACGGAATTGAGTTGGATGAACACAGAAGCATTTTATGAACATGTCACCAACCGCTTATATCCGTGGCTTGTAACAAATGAAATACCAGTCTTCTGTTGTTTCGTTTGTAAGGACCAGATGTACCAAATCATATAATATGTAACTACGTAGTTGCAATTTATTTCTAAAAAGAGCTGAACCAATGACTATAATTTTTGAAAAATGATTATGATCTCAATAGCATAAGGAAATATCCTAGAGTTTAAACTCCTTAAATATAAATATATATGTGTATTAATAGTATTATGTTGATTAATTTAAAAATATATTCATTTTATTAAAAATAATGATAATTAAAAAATACGAATAAGTATTATGTTTTATTTTATTAAGATCGGTAATCATCATCATCACTAGCATACATATCCACATTCCATTGCTGGAAGAAGGCCTCCTCTCATACACGGTCGGGAATAGCTGCATAAAAATCGTTAATAGCTTCACAGCCGTTTTTATGGGTCGGTAATAGCAAAAATCGACTAAGACACATTTTAAATCATTTTTTACAAGATTATCTTTTATTTAATGTATTTGATCCAGTAAATACATTTTTTATACATAACACTGGCATATAAATTGAAAATATTAATCTTTAGAGGAACCAGTATACTAAAAAAACATGGTTGATTTTAAAATTGCCTTAGGGGGGTCGTTAATACCTGCGTTTACCTTAAAGCGAACGTAAGAAGATCTCCAGTAATCTTTCGGCTCTTGAGTTTATTTAACTGTCTACGCGCTCTGCGATATCTTTTACGCTGTTCAACTAAATAATCACTCCACCAGTCACATCTACGAATATTGGTCATAGATCCGCGACCAATGGCAATGTCAGCACAGTAGGTAAAGGTTTCTGACATAATGTCAGCACTTTCTTCGGCTGACAGCCCGTCCCGAGTGAATTCTTTGGCGTGACACGCAAAAAGCGAGCCGAAAAATTCCCAGTTCGCGCCTTTACATCTATATCTGAAATTACCGGGAATATGAGACGGACCCTGAATATAACCAGGAACAAATTCGTACACGATCAGGCGATGATCACTACAAGACGCGTCCGGTAGGACACGCCACCTATCCAAACGTACGTCGGCACTTGAAAGTGTGACGTCAATACAAGATTCGCCCATTTGGCTGCAGAAAGTAGGTGGTGCATCAGGGGTATTATGAATCGATAGGTTCATCTCAGCAATGAAATCCTCAACAGCGCAGCGTCGTTCGGTATCGGTGGCCCGAACCTTGCCATACCACAGAGACGATGACGCGTTGACATCCGCGCCAACGATAACTTTGCAGCCCGCGAGTGACCGCAAGACATGACGGAGATTATGTATATGAGGAGTAACAGGATCTGAGTATTGAAAGTAACAGCTTACAACGAATACTTTAAAAGAAGCTGATGATACTTCGGCAACCGCACAGTGTGGCGTCATGAGGTCACGTAAAGACGTTACCGTAAAGTTAGAAGACCGCGCAACATAAATTCCGGCTCGTGCCTTGCAATCCAGTTGTACTACCCTGTGACGTAAACGTGAGTTTTGATATTGTTCCTGAATGAGTACAAGGTCTAAGTTGTAGTCAATAATTAATTTATCTAACTCTGATGTCGCCACCTTATCGTTGTGAAGGTTTAATTGCCCTATGTTTAACCTATCCATCTTAATTAGTAATTAGTATGTAGGATAAGTTGTTCGAGTTTTAATTTATAGGTACCGCACTGGTCCGACCCGCATCTATGATCATAGGGTTTTTTAAATCGTTTACACGCCGCGCAAACCGGGGTAAAATTCGAATCGCCCTTATGCGGGCAAACATTGGTTTCGTGAGCCTCGGAACAGACAGCGCAGGTTGGTGATTTATTAGCGCAATGCTTTTTAACATGACCGAATTGTTGACAATACGCGCAACGAACTACCTCGATATCATCAACAAAACGGCAAGTGGCCCAGTCAATAAATAATTTATCCTTGGTAGTCACAAGATGTTTACGTACCTCAGGTTCAATTTCTATGCCTATCCATTTCCGACCGGTATCGGTAGAACGCCTACGGACTATTTTGGTGGATTTAATGAAATCGTCTTCTTTTATTGGCAACTCATTTTTAATGTTTTGGCGGTAAATAGCTTGCAAAAAATTTTTGTCTTCCATTGAGGCGGGAATGTCCTTAACTAATAGACGGGGGCGGCGACCCTTTGGTTTTTCTAAGCGAAGACCCGCAGACTTTATAGCATCTACCGATTCTAACTTTTTCAATTGGTTTTCATTCGCTACACGTAAAACAACCCCCGATTTGGCGGTTTTTTTAATACCGACTATTTGAAACCCATCGTCACTCGGTCTAATCGCTTTCATAAGAGCTTGTTTAGTGGCGGATGATGACGCATAGTCAGCTGATCGCTCTTGGGTCGGATAGGCGACGACACAAGGCAGGGGCACTTTTGATTCAATAGCGGGGGCAACTTTAGGTAGCCGCAGTTTCAAAGAATCTGCGTACGACATTTTATTGTCCTCATTAATGGTTTTAACGCCGGATTTTAATTTAATTATTTCTAATTCGCGCTCGGTATTAGCAAGCTTGGTTTCGTTACACGATGATTTTAAGGCTAACAAAGACACGATACTTGTGACTCGTTGAATCATATCCATAATAGCTGATTTATTCGCGATATTTATACGAGAACCGTTATCGTTAACCAGTTCGTTGATTTTGGCCAGGTACACAGACGCCTCCGAAACTAAATCATAATAATTGTCACTGTTACTGCGATTGGAAATATTTAATGTAGGCGAGGACTTTTCGGGCGAGTCGGGAGCAGTCTGTAGACGTTTCGACCGATCGTCTATTAATTAGAGAGTAGTTATAAGAAATATTTTTTTTGTAAAATTTATATACTTACACTTAGAAATACTACATTTTAGTTTATTTTTATCACAGTATTTAGATAACCCAAACAGGTCTTCTTGAACGAGGCTACAATCATAAGTACTTTTAATTGTTCTAATTTTTTTTAGATCATTAGCGTATAACAAGAAATTACTACGTAGAAAGCAGCTACTAATGTCGTTAATATAGACAATAAACATCAATGGACCGAGAATAGAACCTTGGGAACTCCTGAAGTTGCCAGAAATATCGAGTTAGAGCAAAATCCATTGCTAACCACAGTTTGGTTTCGATTACTAATATAGGACCAAAACCATCGCAGTGAATTACCTCTAATGCCGTTAAAACCAATCTTATTTAATAAAATTGAATGTTCTACTCTGTAAAACGCCTTTTTAAAATCTGTATAATAAATAAATGGCGTCAGTTTGATGTCCACCATCCATATTACTGAACAGATGATCTGTATTTTTAACGAATCCATGTTGCTCGGGTATAATACTTTGAAGCAAACATGGATAAATGGCCTGATGCACTAGTTTCTCGACGATTAGCATCGTCATTTGGGTATAGCATCCTCGACACTATTTATATATTTATCCAAACATTTTTGGTATTCATCCTAAAAGCGAGCCCTGTATAAAGAAAAAAATTCGTAGTCACTAATATTGCGATACCTTTTCCATTTGGACCACGCTTTCTTTTTGTTCTTAAAAATGTGTATGAGCGCTTTCGAGAACCTTATCGGAAAATGCGTGTTATTTGGTTTCGCTAAATGCACTCTGTCTTTTATTATACCATATATTTGGTTGTAAAAAGTTTCAATGGACTTCTCTATTTGACGTTTAGTTACTTACGTTAGTCGTTGTGAATAAGCCAGTGGTGCAGCACACGCAGATACGAGTACACACAATTATTCACACGGCAGAGGCACGTCCGTCCTTCCGAAACCGGGTAATTTACGGGCGGCCTGATCTGTCGCGGCGCATCGTAAACTCCGCGTACTTCACGCTCAAACTGACTATTTTACAAATGTAGCAAAACGTGACGTTCGTTCGTTTTATTTTTAATTTATGTGGAACAGAATTGTTGTACCTCCTACATGATCTGGTTATTTATTTATCATTAGACTTTACGCCCCTGACTTGAGATCCGACGGTCGATAAATTTTGTTATAAAGCCTGTGCGCGTGTATTTATGTCATTTAAGTCATAATAAAGAGACATTAAATCTGGGTAATGAGTATTTTTATAAGACATTGTATTTTTACTGACAACGTGCGTTCACACAAAATAAGTCAAGGAATCGCGGAAAGAAAGTCAAACGCACATAGTTAGCAGATATGCAGCTTCTAAATGCTGGAACAATATCCTTTAGCATAAAGTATGTAAAATCTTTCAAATCGAAATTAAAAGAATATCTTTTATGTCATCAAAAAGAATTCGAAAATGTCCGAGCAGATGTATCTGCCATATAAGTCATTTCCTATTTTTTATGAGTGGGAGGGTGTTTTTCTGTTTTCTTGATTTGTTTATTTATTCTTAATGTAGGTATTAATATTTAACTAACTTATCTATCTATACTAGTATATAAAGCTGAAGTCTATACTAATATATAAAGCTGAAGAGTTTGTTTGTTTGTTTGAACGCGCTTAGGAACTCCGTTTTGAAAAGTTCTTTTTGCCTTGGAAAGCCCATTAATCCAAGATGGCTGTAGGCTATATAACATCACGCTGTGACCGGGGAGGAGGATAGGATAGGAGCGGGTCATATAAAAAAAAAACGCGGGTGAAATCGTGTGGCGCAGCTAGTTTTACTTTTCGAAATGTATCCTTGAAGTGTACCGACCGCTTTCAGCTTTTAGGTGTTGAGATTTCCTCGAACCTAAACTTTGGACGGTTCATTGAGTCCAAGGCCAAGTTCGCTGCCAGGAAACTTGGCGTTATCGCAAAGGTCCGGCAAACTTCACACCAGGGCAGCTTCTTTTGTTGTACAAAGCACAGGTCCGTTCGAGTGTGGAGTACTGCAGCCACATTTGGGCTGGTACTTCTTTAGGGACAAAACCCGCCACACTTTTCCCAACCACTGCAACTCCTGAAAGCCAGAATCAACAGTGGCGACCGCCAGAAAAACGCCAAGCAATGAAGCTCGACGAGTCCCGGAGAAACGATTCAACTGTCTTGGGTCCCGCAACGAAATTAATCAGAAAAGAATAGCGGAGGAGTAAGAAAAAAGATATTTTTTCCACTTCCCTCCATAACAAGCAGGAGACAGAACAGAACTAGGCCAATCGGCACAAAGGGACATTATTGCAACTGGGAGAAGCCCAGATTGCCAAACACCACGGAATAAAATTTGATTAAGTTAATGGGTCCTAAGTAGGTATTAGCTGTTACAATTGATTCCAATAATAGGTATGGCAAAAGCGCCTGAACGCACGGAAATTGGTTCTAGTTTCTACAAGGTCCGTATAATAAACGACTCCGGATGTAACTTGTACACTATCCAACATAATATTGCGTTCATTCTGCCAAAGAACACACTCCCACAAGATGTGATGTGCGGACTGTTCAAATTCACAGTTCGATGTAGAACACTGACACAAAGGGGAAGGAACAAGTTTAAAAGAATACAGTTTACTTTTAAAGTTGCCATGACCTGTGAGAAATTGGGCTGGTACTGTTAAGTGTCACCTGGCCACTTTGGATTCAGTGGAGAGGGGTGCGAAGAAGCTGATTAGTGACCCTGATTTAACTAGAGATGGTATCCATAGCCTAGCTAGAGCACAGGCGTAGAGTAGCCAGCCTTTTGGTGTTCTATAGGGCACATTTTGGGGAGTGTGCGAGGGAATTGCATGATTTAATTCCCCATCTCCGTTCCACCATCGGACGACCCGTCGTACGGCGAGTTTCCACCCTTATGTTGTTAACACCACTACGATCCGGATGAAGCGTTTCGCCTCCTCCTTTATACCGCGTACATCGAGGGACTGGAACAATTTGCCAGAGGCGGTGTTGCCGTCGGACTACAATTTGAGTGTCTTCAAGGCTAGAGTAAATAGGCTCTTATTTTATAAACAAACTAGCTGCGCCACACGATTTCACCCGCATATGAAATTGAATATTTATTTTAATCTTTGAGTAATTAAAATATATTTAACACACACACATTTAAGTATATCACAACATTTTTATTTGATTTTGTTTGAGTTTTTATACCATTTGTATTACTATTATAATCTGACTTTAACATTTTTATTATTGCGAACTGAAAACTTTGTAAAAATAGCATTTCCGTGTTTATGCAATTCTAGCGTACGGCATTCATGGGTTGCAGCTGAAAATCAGCGTCAGGTGGTTCACCTTGTGTTGCCATCTGACATTATGCTGAGCTGAGGCTCTTTTGGCATTGTAAACTTATTTTTATAGTTTTAGGAATAATTTCTTCAAACTATTTCGTTCTTCTAACAATCTTCTCTTACTCTGTCCTTCACATACGTTTGACTTTGTTCACTCTTCATTTCATATTCCATCCATTCTTATGTAGAATGCACTTCCTCTTGATATCAGGATGGCCGCCGGTCGGTTTGCATTCAAACGGAAATTGCAGAGTTATTGTCGAAATAATTAGGGTACAGTCATTGCAACACCTCTCTCCCAAATTTTAGTTTTTTATGTATATATAATCCCCCTTATTCATAAACGCTGCTTAAAGTTAACTAGTGATGAGCGATTCTTTAACCATTCAATTTTGTTCTTTTAACGTCATTTAACTTAAATCATCCTTTATTAATATACACCACAGTATTTAAGGGGCTTATTCAAAAACAAAGATTAAACTTAAGTGACGTGCAAGTGTCTAAAATGTATGGTTAAAGAATCGCTAATCACTAGTTAACTTTAAATATCTTTTATGAATAAGGGGGTATAACTATATATTTTGATAATAGTATGTGTATATTAGTATTAGGAGCTTTTCTTTTTCTTTACATTTTTTTTCAACTAAAGCACTTGTCATTTAATATCTTCCTCACCTGTAGTGGACTGGTAGAGAATGCCTAAGGCATTAAGTCCGCTCCTGTACATTTCATGTGTGAAAGATTAAATAAATCAATAAATAAATAAAATGCGTTTATTGACAAACGCATTTTTCTTTCTTCTTTAGATATTATTGGTTACAATTACCAAAATAGGTACGTGTTCATAATTAATAAAAGTCATTCTAGACAGGACTGGTGAAGTAGTTATTATTTCTGAGCGGTTTTATTTATCATCGCCCATAAATACCACTGAAACCGAATTTGGGCGTGTGGGTGTGATCCGGCCGGCGGTTTCCTCGGTTATATAACAGATTTGTCGTGAAATGAAATATTCGATGCGTTAATTTTTATCAAATTTCCGCCGACCTTATTTAAGTGGTGGCTGGTTTGGGTGTGGTCCTTGTATTAGGGTCATGGAAATTGTTATAAGAATGAACACCAATCCCTTATATGGTTATGAAATACCAGCCCTAAGCTGGGTTTGTTCCAAATATAGGCCTCACTTTTTTGGTTTCATCAGCATAAGTTTCGATCCTGGGAATATCTGGATATAATTCTCCATATCCAACCCATCTGTGCGCCCAGTTTTTTCCAATTCTGTTCAGTAGTATTTATATGAAAGAGTAACAAACATGTGCACATAGATAAAAACTTTCACGTTTATAATACACGCATTAGTAGCATATTTATTCATACCACCACCGAGAACAATGTAGTGCACATATGATCACAGAATAGGAAATACACCTGTCAGTCAGTGCCCTTAGCAACAGACAAAAGCTTAACGACGGAGAAGGATCACTTCTGTGGCCAATCCATTAATTACCACACACACATAAGGGTAAAGCTCCAACTTTATCTAAATAAATCGTAGATACACAATGGCTACTAAGTATAAACTAGACACTTTTGAAAAAATAAGACTTTAGGTAGTAAGTCATAGTTCAAACAGCCAGAACCAACCAACTAAGTAATCGAATTTTCCAATATAACTTAGCGGCAGAACTTTGTTAACATCGCACGCCTTAGGACTACTTACTTCGCTTGCTAATAATAGTGGCAAATACACTATTAGGAACCAATGGATTGTAAAAATTGTTGGTTGTTCATTTTATATAAATTTTGTGACGTCAGTATTTTGAATTTTTTACGTAGATATCGGCGTGTATCCACAAATACGGTATAGGCAGATTTTATATTAGTTAAGACAACGATAAATACTGTTAACGGCATGATCTAGTAACAATAAAGGATACTCTCGAAATAAATATTAACTGTTGAAAGTTATCTTGAGAGTGTCCAACTTTTAATAAAAAACCGAATGTTGTATAAGATATTGAATCGCATTGCATAGATACTCGTTTATCACGAAATATCCAAGTGAAAGGTTTCCACTCGGTCATTTCGAACTACGATTAATTATAAGAATAACCAAACTCTAATAAACTCGCGATGTCACGGAACACCTAAACAAGTTACAGCCAATAATTCTCGCAGTATATTTGATTTATTGTAATAACTATACATACAAGTTTGGTAGCAAAACAAAAACTAGGAAAACAAAGCGTCTCCCATGAGCTTTGCTGTAGTCGAATAAAAATAAATATAACTCGGGACAGAATCAATTATGGAGAAAAGATTCGGGAAGCCATGTCTGCATTTATGTGTCGCATTTCAGGGATGAAAAAGCTTTTTAACATTACAATGAGAGCCATTTTATATTTCCTGATGTAATAAATCAAATCTCCTTGGCGTAGTGACGTCCCCCTTGAATCTCGGAGCCAATACTGAATGGATTTAATTCCGTGTTCCGTAGATGGGAAAAAGAACGTTCATCGTACCTAATTTGGAAAAAGTATGTTTGATTGCTAGATTGGCTTAGGGTTTCCCAAACCTTGCAAGAGAGCTTTGGCGCGCCGAAGATATTGGTTCAATATATCATTCACGGATACAGTATACCATTATAATACATAACACATATAATCATACTCTAATATCCTCTATTCTTGGGATGCAGCTCTCCTCTCTCTGAGAGAGAATTGGTTTCCTCACGATGTTTTTCGCCATGGTTTTGAGAGAAGTGGTGATAAAATTAAATACACAAAGTGACTGTTTAGGATCGAACTCGGTGTACCACTTATAAGTTGGGGCTGATATTATTAAGCTATCACTACTTATGAGAGCACTAGCAGCCTAGTGGTAGCAGCCCGCCCGAAATAACGAATCTATTATGACGTTGATGAATAATAGTTTAACACAATATCTTCTTCTTCTTCAGCAGTGGACATCCATAGGCTGGATGTCCACTGCTGGACAAAGGCCTCCCCCAAGGCTTTCCACGCTGACCGGTCCTGTGCTACCCGCATCCATCGGCTTCCCGCGATCTTCACCAGGTCATCGATCCACCTTGTTGGGGGCCTCCCTACGCTGCGTCTTCCAGTACGTGGCCGCCACTTCAGAACCTTACTGCCCCATCGGCCATCGGGTCTACGAGCAATGTGCCCTGCCCACTGCCACTTAAGTTTAGCGACGCGCAGAGCTATGTCGGTGACTTTGGTTCTTCTGCGGATCTCCTCATTTCTGATTCGATCACGCAGAGAAACTCCGAGCATAGCTCTTTCCATTGCCCTTTGTGTGACTTTGAACTTTCGTATGAGGCCCATTGTGAGCGACCACGTTTCAGTTCCGTAAGTCATTACTGGCAACACACACTGGTCAAAGACTTTAGTCTTGTGACACTGTGGTATCTTGGAGGACGAGAAGATGTATTGTAGCTTCCCAAACGCTGCCCAGCCGAGCTGGATTCGACGAAACACCTCTTTCTGGAAGTTGGACCTACCTAGTTGGACTGTTTGTCCCAGGTATATATACTCGTCAACAACTTCGAGTGCAGAGCAACCAACTAGAATTGGAGTGGGTGCGACATTAGAGTTCGACATGATCAACACAATATAATTAGGTTTATTTTGGTTCTTAGCTCACGATAAGCAACCATCACAAACCAACAGTATATCTTCAAGTGCATTGCAAAACTCTGTTTACGTTATCAATATGGTGTGAATTTGGATATCTATGTTCGGAATGACCACTTAGATTAGTTTTAAGTTCAATTATGTAGTTTCATACCGACGTGCAGTAAGCCGAAACGTGTTTTAATTCAAATAGAGTAGCAAGTTGTGAAGTCAACCGGGAGGAACTAACCTAACGGGTAGTCGGGTAGTACGGCTAGAACGGGTAGCACGAACGTGCAAGACGACGACTTTCAACCCTGCACAATACATTACAGTTGTACGTGGTTTCAGGCACTTGGCACAATCTTGATGCTTATTCTGTTTTAATAATATTTATTAAGGCCAAAGTGTATAATTATGTAATTTCTTAAAGTTTTGACTTGGAGAAAATTTTTGATTGATTACTGTGTGGTTATTTTGTTAATTTATTTTTTCCAAAACCTTGCAAGAGACTTTGATAATTTGTTTATTGATGCTTCCTTTAATTTGTTTCACCACTCTACCTAATACAATTTACCCAACTCCTGTTATAACGTTAAAATTTTGGTATCATCCTTGATAAAAACAAGCCACGCTCATAGTCCTAGTAATAATGGGTTGGGATCAACATTATCCTTATAATCCCTAACAGGATAGACCAAAGTACAGACGGAGATGTTCTAATTGAATGTAAATCTTCGTGGTCGTGACCTGACCTCGGTTCTGTGCTTCATAATACACTAGATAGATGGCGCTATCTACCGCTCAACTTCTTATCCGGCTCTGAACTTGAAAACGCTTTAATAAGTACTTTAAAGTGAAATAAAATACCAGGGGAGTTAAAATGCAGTTGCGTTAATAAATTCGAACAATGTCGACAGAAAACTAGAGAAATATAGTGTTTTTCGAGATGGAGTTAACTGGGTAGGCTAGATTATTTTAATAAAGAATTGATAGAAGGAAAAATATTAGATGAAGAAGATAAGAAAGCTCCTTGGTAGCTCTGAACAGAGAGAGGTGGAAAGAGAGTAGGGATACCTTATGTTATCACTGCTATTGGAACATTGACGGCTAATAAAAACAAAATTTACTCTAAGGAATGGCCAACGGTACTTATATGGAAAAAATACGAGTATTTTTCGAATCAAAATAATTAACATATTGAAAAAGATGTTCTATTCCATTACATATAAGTAAGTTACAAATATTTGCTGAATTAGTAATAAGCTTGAAATACCTGTATAAAATATACTTAAGCGGGAACTTCGTTTGAGTTATTTAATAAGGAATATCACAAGAAATCTTTTCAGTAACAAATGTTTTTAATAAACTTTTATCTCATAAAACGTAATATGATCTCACAAATCAAACACCTGGCATGATTGTTGACGACGGTTTCTTTCCTTTTTATGGAAAATTAAAGTATATACTGATTGGCGAAATCTTGCCAACCAGAAGTAAAAAAATATCCCTGTTTTAAACTCAAATACTTACAAAACTTATTGTTCACAAAGACCTACATGAGCAATCTAACGCGATAATGCGTTCGAAGTCAAATGCACGGTTCTAATTGGTCATTCCCTATGGAGAGAAACTCAAAACTCACCAGAAAAAGAAAAAAAAAACGTTGATCACTTGTTCAAAAAAATATTTGGCTTTTACAATGTTTTCAAACTACCCCTATGTGAGGATAGTGATATGTTAGCCTTTAAACAAGTAGGTACTAGGTACTTAACAAAATAGTCTATAATTTTACCCTTTTAACCTGAATAAACAATCCGATTACGCGGCGAGACTGGTATTTTTCATACGAGCCTTATTACAATGAGCTTTATGTACCTATATAACTTTATTTCAAAGTATTCATTACAGAGCATACTTCTAACTATTAATAAATATTATTTTCAGAACGTTGTTGGATCTTTTCCGTATACGTTGCAATTAGGATGCCAGTGCCACTAGTTTTATTATGATGACAGTCTTCATAAAATTGCAAGACGCACTACAACATCTCGGCAGCCCCAACAATATCCTAAAAGATTTATTACATTGTACATGAAAAGTATCGAGTGTCCGCTACTAAACCTACACTGCTGTTTAGGTTTTCCATCCTGTGTTTAATAATAATAAAGCCTTTATTTAATCCACAAACCACATTCTGTTTAACAAACTAATGTAAATAAGATTATTTTTTAAATAATTTCAATGATTAGATTAAATTAATTCATTTTAAATTTATATGGACCTCTTTTAAAGGCCCTCCAAAGACATCCATTGTTCTATGTGTCTAGCCTGCATTGTTCAATTTTCCCCTGCTGTCTTTACCAGTTCACTGTCCATCGACGTCTAAGACCTTACCATTTCATCACTTTGACAGTCCACCTGTCGTCGTCGTAACGGGTTAATTGTCCCGTCTATCTCTATTTCATTTTCAGCAAGAAAGAGCATTGGTTAATTAAGTTTTGTTGCAAATGTGCTTATTTTTAGTCTTGGGCTACTTTTACACCCAATAGCTTTCGTGCCGGGAGACACCATCAAACTTCCCTTCCGAGCTCTGCCTCTTCCTTTGCCAGCATCACTGCTTGGCAGAAAGAGGTGACGGCCTGCCATAACCTTTCGCTCCGGACCATGGCCTGCACCAGGGCCGGACACAAGAGATCGCCGCCGATCGCCACTACGGCAGTGCTCTACCCAAGCTGGGCAGACCTCCATCGTATGCTCCATGACACCCTGGCGTTTCCTCCCGCCTTATCCGTCCGTCCGAGTCCGGTGTGGACCTGCGTCAGGTGGAAGGTGAGGGCGCCGTGGCGCCGCTCTAGCTACTCCTCAAAGAGGGGACTTACCGCCACTATTGTGGCGTGCCCAGCACTGGGTTGCGACAATCGCACTCTCCTAGCCGCCATGACATCCTACCGGAGCTCTGTTCGCCGTGCCGCGATTTCTCGCACAAATGGAGTTATGCCCCGGCGTTTTGCCTCCTCTCGCCTGGCGTTTCCTCCCGCTTTAACAAAATTATCCTTGACATCACTTAGTTTCGATTAACATTTTATAAGATACTAGCTAGCTTTTATCGCTATTAATCGAAACTTGTACCTGGTGGAATGATTTCTTGTAAATAAACAGATTACCTAATGATAAAAGAACTTTCCTTTCATTGATTATTGATTAATTACTAATAACATTGTTATACCACAAATATTACAAAACATAAACTAGAAGGTCTTATGAAATATGATTTTAGTAAAGTATTGTTACAGGCTAGGGGTATTAAAATGCCGGTTAAGGGGTATGAAGTTTATTGGCAACGAAGGTACAGTCGATCAAAGGCAATGACAAGTAGAACGTAGCTGATGTCGCACCGAAGTCTTCCTTTACGTCCTCGAAGTCTGTGTCGTACACACACAATAACACTATAGTTGTTACATCACGTAGTCCTCAAAGTTCACGTTGGGTTGTAGCTGTAGATCCTCTTCCTTGTATTGTTTCTTAACTGTCGCTTATATCGCGTCCGTAATCAAGTGCAGACTGACTGTGCGCTGGCCTCACGGCGTTTTATATAGGCCAGCTGATCGAACATTCCAGACCTCTCTAGAATTAATAATAATAGCGCATAATTTCGAGTACTTTCAGCAAGTACCTACAGGTACTTCCCGGAAGCGAGTTTCTAAAAATTTTAATGTCCACACTCCGTTTACGATGCTGATGAAACCTTTACCTTTAGATAGACGACCCTAAGTTTAGCAATGCGTTTTTATATTGTACCTCTACGATACCTAGGTCTCGAGTTATAGCGCTTAAAAGTTACGCACTGCATGTCACGTGATATTGAACCTTATGCCATGCATGCATTTATTCATAACAGTATAACAAACGATGTAAAGCATTTTAGCAGTCAATATCATCGGCATTGAAACAAACTGATATTATTGATTTGGAGCAAAGCAAGATCATCATTTACTGTTGTGTAAGTATCTAATTTTAGTTTTGTGAAAATTCTAAGCAATGTCATGCGATGTTGAATCTATGCATGAGATTTACAATACTAAATCGATACCAAAAATGGTTACGAGTAAATCGTATCGATCGAGCCAACAATATATCGAATACTTTCACATCTCTAGTCAAAAGGTACCGTCGTGCAGGTGTTTACCTATTTTTATGAAATAAAAATCAATTTTACTTTAAATTATCAATTACGCCTAGACTTTCCGTGTATTGTGTGATCATGTCGTTTTCTAACGTAAAGTATTTTAACATGCTGATGTGTTTGGGCTGGAGTGACTGTAATTATGCAGAAGCTCGTAAAGACTATAATATTCTCTACCACGGTGCCGTGTGAGCGTGCGTTCCAACGTGCGCACAATTGCATCTATGGAAGGCGTAATGATAATGAAGCGCTTCACGCTGATGCAGGGAGGCCACGCGTCCATGATCCGGATATTGAAGAGCAGGTGCTCAAGTTATTCAACGAGTATCCCACTGTCAGTACTCGTTCTGTGGCACGAGAGCTGGGTGCTAACCATATGCAAGTGTGGAAGGTCATGCATGAGGTCAACTGAGTTCATGACCTTTCGACACCGCTATGGATAAGCGATGCGGCCAAGTGCGCCATGTCCTGTCTCTTCGGACGCGCTCTCCTGTTTTGCCATGTAAGTTACAACCTCTTGTGAAATAATATTTATTGTTTTGGGGTATTATTTTTAAGTTTAGCCAGGCTGTGTAGGCATTACACCTAACAATAATTTTTCAGATCGGACAGGATTTTCTTTACATAATGTATATAGTTACTAGCTGTGCCACGCGGTTTCACCCGCATAAGATTTAATCACTTCACTTTAATTAAACGACTTTGACTTTATATCTAACGCTAATCTATTAATTTAACGTTTAGGACGTTAATCTGAGATATAAAGTAGAAGTCGGGTCCAAGTTCAAGTCAAAGTCAAAGTTAGTGTTGTGTATGTTAATGTTAAACTTAAACTTTGACTTTAAGGTCAATAATGAAAAAAACATAATGCAGTATCCTCCAACTCGCGATCTTAGTTTAAATTAGAAGAACTGAGCATTGTAAAGTTGTATCTATTGACGTTAACGGTGTGAAGAGGCCATGTTTAGATTATGTAAATGCTCCGACAGTATCGCAGCGGGTTTTATAAATAAAAGCGGCCGTCCGAGGCTTCGTTCCAGTGGAGTTAGTTATCAGAACATTTTATTTTAACCCCAAAAGAGTAGATTTCATATACGGACAGCTCGTCGCTGGTGGTATACCAAGCCCGGGTCGACGGTCGCGTTGTGTCTCACGCGCACCTCAAAGAGAAGTCAGCACATCGTGACGGGATCCACGAAGACCGATGCCTCGTGGATCAGGGTTGCGGGTTGGTTAAAAAAGAAACTGTGGTCCTGGTGTACACGCAATTGAAGGGACACGGGTGGGTTTTAGTCAGTTAAATTCTAACACGCCCTTTCGCTCCGCCCAGAGCGGGAGTTGATGAAAAAAGTTGTCCTTTTTTTGAGTAGGAAAAATTTTGTTCACAAGTAAACACTATTAATTTCTTTAGATAAGGATTAATATTTGTTTTTTTTTTTGGATGCTCCGCTCCTATTGGTTGCAGCGTAATGTTATAAATAGCCTAAAGCTTTTCTAGATTAATGGGCTATCCAACACAAAAATAATTTTTCAAATCGGGTAAGTAGCTCCTGAGATTAGCGCGTTCAAAGAAACAAAGAAACTCTTCAGCTTTATATATTAGTATAGATAGATGATCCATAGCACCACCAAATAGGGATGTATCCAAGGTATGAAAATCAAAAAAATAATTAGTCCGTCTTACCGATAATAAAAAAAATTAAGACCCGTATTTTTTATTATGTCGTAATTATCAAAAATTACCGAGATATAGCGTATTAAAGTTACAGAGTAGGGGCTAATTACGTCACGCCGTTCTATATTTTGCACCATGGCATGACGTCATGCGACATTTCAAATCAATATATCTTCCTAAGTATTTGAATAAAAGAAAAAATAAAAAATACGTGTTCAATATTTTTTATAAAGCTATCTGACGGACATAAAATTATTTTTTAGGATACAAGCCAATTATGTTATGAAGAACAGGGAGTAAAGTTAAGTCATCCTCCATCCATATAAAAGGGAGTAACTTGCCCACCGGTCGATGTCGTGAGCTTGTAGCGTGCAAGTTGCACAGTAAACTCTGCTTGCGAGATGCAGGATTTACGTGACGTCAGTATGACGCGTTGTTCGCATGTAGCGTTGTAGGTACCGCCACAAAACCATGGTGAAATGACCTGTCAATAATGTGTAGATAATAATAATTATACAAATAAACCCTAGCATTGGGTAGAATGACGGTTTGCTTGAACTGAGTTTTCTCTGTGAGATTTTATAGTATACATCGGTTGGTATAAAGGTAATTGTATTTAGTCAATCTTTCTTACTTACAAATAAACATCCGCTGGTGGGTAGTGCGCTTGTTCTATCACCAGATGATAACACTCTAAAGGCCCATTTTCATTGGTAGATAGGATTGTATGAAATTATATGTAGGTACCCCTACAGATAATTTCTGTAACACCTGGGGCCCGCATACATGGTATCACTTTCATAAGTTGCAACGATTTCTATGTGGAGTGTTAAAGTTTCTGTGAAGCATGACCATCTGCATGGCCCATATTCGGGAAACGTTATCTGTAGTCGACAGGGCGCGATTGATACAGAGATCTTATACCACACATTTTGCAGTTGAAAAGCCGTAATGGATTTCATTGGCTGTGAGTCTCCGCAAGATTTTTACCGTTGAGTTTTACTGAGTGCCTTATCGCCTTATTTATGGCTTTGGTTAGTCATTACCGACCTTAGTTATTTCTAGCTGTTGATTTCTTCACAAAGAAATCTTGGTCAAAGCGTTATTCCTGGTATGGGTTTATACTGTATTACCCTTAGTGTAAACTTTTAAAAAATGGAAGACATTGACATGCAGTAAAAATGTAAACATTGAATTTTGAACAATATCATACTTTAGAAAAGGCTATCCAAAATTGTTTGAGCCTTTTATTAGTTTACCCCGGAATTGAGCTACACAATTTTTTTGCCACTGAAAGGATATGGCAGGAAATTCGCTTCTTTTCGCCTTTTCCTCTTTTCCCCTTTATTACCTGCTCTTACTGAACTAGCCAAGTATAAGTAGCGTTTTACCAACACCTACGTATTTAAAGTAAGTCTTATTTCGTAGCATATGAAAAATACAATGAATGTAAAGGTGGTTTACCTAACCTCAAACCAAAGTAGTCCCGACATTTCTTAACTTACTTTACTAAGTTGTTTATATTGAGAATAAAGAAACAAAATGTCGCGTTCGTCGCCTCTGTGCGTAATTAGTGTAATACCACAACTCCACAGCTGCCTCCCATGCTCAACAGTGTGGTTTTATAACAACGCTTGCGACACTGGCTCAACTCCTATTGCGTTCAAAACGTGCAACACAACGACGGTTGTAATAAATCTTGTAGAAGTATGAAGACTTTCCACATAGTTGAGATTAAAAGTTTTAGATGACAACTAAAGTGTTAGTTACCATAGCACTATGCGTAGTCGCATAGCAAGGCTGTAGGCTGCCTTACAATCTCATACAGTTACATTATTTGCGATTTATGTACATTATGTACATTCGAATAATTGTAATTAGTAACTCGTTTCATTATACAGCAGTCGTTTAATCAATTTAAATAAATACGAGCTTATGATTCGCCAATATTGTATCCGGGACGTCACTTTGTCCAGCATTAATGATGTTAATGATATATCCTGTATTAATTGCGCACTGACGGTCTCTTCGAAAAAAATATCTGATAATATAAATTATCATCTTATAATATATGTCGGTGCAAGGCTAACTTAAACCTTTAAAATATTACCCTTAAGTTTAGACTTAACAGTTTATATGACTGGCTAGCTGTAAATTGGTTTAGATTTGTTTGTTGTTTTCAGTTTCCTTCTTTTCAATGTAGAAAATCAAGTTAGGATTTCCCGTTACTTTGATAGCAACCCATAATTGAGGGTTTATCTAAACTGAGGTTTAAGATAATAGTTATCTATAGTTAATTCATTTCACGATTAATAAGCGACATGCGTTAGTTTTATAATAGACTTTGATTAATATTTGTTTAAAAGAAATAGACTCTTGATAAAACGAAAAAGCATGGCGCATGTTTTAAATAAACGTTTAAACATGTTAAGCTATGAATAATTAATTCAATGTTAAAATCACACGTTAGAAATAGTAAAACGAATTAGCAAATTATAGTTTGTAACTCTA
The DNA here is from genome assembly GCA_037179545.1 of Sesamia inferens. Lineage (NCBI taxonomy): Eukaryota > Metazoa > Arthropoda > Insecta > Lepidoptera > Noctuidae > Sesamia > Sesamia inferens. The sequence goes on along the minus strand of CM073934.1, from coordinate 14,681,580 downwards.
ATAATTGTTACCTGCAAATTGTTATAAAATAAGTGTAACGACTTGTAAGAACGACGCCGACGATCTTCATAAAAGAAATGCCTAGCGGCTGTGAGGACAGATTGTCAACGAGAATTTTGATGAATATGTTGTTTTTCACTATAATATCTTGTAAGTAGGTACGATTTCTGTATTTTTTTTTTATTAATTTATAAACCAGCGCTTGACCGCAATCCCGCCTGATGGTAAACAGTGACGCAATCGTTGATGGTAAAGCGCACTAGTTTATTAAGAGCCTATTCACTCTAGCCTTAAAAACACTGAAATTGTAGTCCGACCGAAACTGATTATTAATTGAGAGGTTCGGGTTTATTTTATTGTGTTTGTGATCGCTGTTAAGCGAGAACAATAAAAATGTAGGTACGTTAAATCAATTAGTTGTATTCATTTTTGCTACATCTGAGCCTAGTGTTCGAGACAATGGCGTCCACCCTATTGACGCCACAGTTTCTACGAATTCCAATGACCATGGTGACCATGGTGGTGATGGTGGTGGTGGTCATTGGAATTCGTAGAAACTTAGGTAGTTATAATTAGTAGAAACATACTAAACGTTATATAAAAACGTAGGTAGATTGTTTTCTTTTGACAATTAATTATTTAATCTATTTATTTATTTAATGTCGTGGTGGCCTAGTGGTTAAAACACCAGCCTCTCAAGTATGAGTGCGCGGGTTCGATTCCAGGTCAGGCAAGTACCAATGTAACTTTTCTAAAGTTATATGTACTTTCTAAGTATATCTTGGACACTAATGACTGAAGGTGATGGAAAACATCTTGAGGAAACCTGGACTTTAGGTCTGAAATCGCCAACCCGCATTGAGCAAGCGTGGTGATTACGCTCAATCCTTCTCTGTATGAGAGGAGACCTGTGCCCAGCAGTGGGACGATAAAGAGGTTCATCATCATCATCATTTCAGCCGAAAGACGTCCACTGCTGGACATAGGCCTCCCCCAAGGTTCTCCACGACGACCGGTCCTGCGGTTTCCCGCGACCTTCACCAGGTCGTCGGTCCACTTTGTCGGGGGCCTACCCACGCTACGTCTTCCGGTGCGTGGTCGCCACTCGAGAACCCGTCGGCCCCTTCGGGCATCGGTCCTACGGGCAATGTGTCCAGCCCATTGCCACTTCAGTGTTGCAATTCTTCGGGCTATATCGGTTACTCTCGTTCTTCTGCGGATCGGATAGTGATTTATTTAATCTTTCGCACATGAAATGTACAGAGGCGGACTTAATGCCTTTAATGCCTACAATTGTGATATGATAGAGATTTCTTTTGCGACCTCAGTTTTTTTCGACGTCTTTTCAATTAAAATTGAATACTACTGTTCAAACTATATTGGAAAACGCGGTTATCTTTATATAATATAAGTTGAAATTTTATATGCACACTTTTATCGACAACATCAAGGAGGTGGTTTTGGTCCTCCTTTGTCACTCAAACTCGGAGGACGTCTCCGAAGGAGGACCAAAACCTGTGGGAGACGAAGCTGTGGGAGGAGAATAGCCATCTCAGATCCGAGCTCAAGGACCTCTGTCATCCCCCAAACATCAGAACCGGAGATGGCAGCGCGAAGGGTTCCACGCACGCCACTCTTAGACGTCACAGGGGAAGTCAAACACCTCACTCCCCCTCCCTGACCGGAAGAGGCCCACAGTGGTGGGCCAGCACTAATCAGGGGTTGCGGAAGCAGTGTTAGTTCTCGCAACCCCCGGCGTAGGTGTAAGATGGAACACCAAATCCATGATGATTTTGCAGCCTGGGAAATAAAAGTGGTTAGGTTAGGTTTTTACTGCCCAAATTGCCTCACTGGTGAGCCAGTCTGGGCAGTGCCGGAATCTTCTCGGCTGAAAACCACTCCTGCCTTCGCTCAGTGTCCCTCTAATCATTCATTAATTTTTACCGGCCATTTAATTATTTGCCTGCTTATTTATATTTAATGATCCATTTCACTATTTTTATTAATCATTTTTGTTTACTTCATTGTTTAGTTTTAACTGCTAAACTAGTTATTAAACGTGCCATTTATAATTTTTAACTTTCCAAAAACGCATGCCAGCTTATGTGTGAATGTTTCAACAAAGTATATTCAGGTTTCGCATACACATGAAATAACGTCGTATAATTAATCAAGTGATAATAATTATTAATTATATTATTAGTATTTTCAACACGAAAACCTGCCAAGTTCTTATAATTTTATGTCATCTAAACTTGGCATTGCATCGGATTTCAACCCTTTTTAGACTAACAATTAGCTGATAGGAACTTGGCCTCCTTTTTAACAGGTATATTTTTGGCGGGATCTATATATACCTATATATACATATACAAAGTAGTTAGTCACACCGCTCGAACACGGCTCGACCGGTTTTAATGATGTTTGGATCTCCCTCCCAAATAGCATAATAATTAAAAAACGAGGGAAAAATCACGAAAGTTAAATAACGAATTTTCTTATACATATTGTATTTATTGATTCTGAGGTGGTACGAAGATCGCGTGGCTAGCCGAAGTATAAAATCCAATATTGCATATATACATGTATCAAATCTTGGCAAATAATCCGTGTGTCATACCTATCCCAAGCAAACTCGCGCGAAGCATAATTTATTGTAAGGAAAAGTCCTGATTTCATAAATCTACCACCATTCAAGTCGCAAAACTCAAAAGATTTACAACACTTCCACCGCCATCGATCAAAAAACGATTGAATACTTCACTACGACGTAAGACGTTGCCTTTTCGCTTAAAAGTTGTGTTCACGAAGTTCTTAACGGCAAACTTGTGGAACGTTTTTTCCGCTGTGATCGAAGGCGGCGGGCACTGCATCACGTGTTGCCGGAATTAAGCTTGCAAGCGCAGCAAGCGAGAGGCTAGAAAGCCATTAATTCTGTTCAGCGCCTTACAAGTTACAGCGGACGCTAAGCCACCGCCCGACTGCATTACAAAAAGAATATTATCAAGTGTCTGCACAACGGAGCCGGATTACAATGAGTCGCCTTGATCCTCTCCTCATATTGCTCACTTTGCTGAAAATTTTAGTCGTTTAAATTCTTTGTCTCCTTATTTTAAACAGACCGAGTTAATAGATACCTTTCAGCTTATTAAGATATTTCTTTGAAACCTGCTAACAGTTCTGATAGTAAAGCGCTTTGCGGATAACTTGACTTTGAGATTTTGTTATTTGAATTATGTTTCGTGGAAAACAACTATTTTCTGTTTCAGAGCTAATAAATTGAGTTTTATCTTTTGATCCAAGTTCATCTCCGGGCTCTTCAATGGCATGTTCTAATGGCGATTGGTCTCACAAAAGAGATTTAATAATTACTTAATAATGTCTATTAATTTCACTGTATACATAATTAATGTTTACATCGAATAACTTGTACTTTTTATATATATTTTTTTTATGAAATAGGTAGTCTATTCCCACATCTTATTATATATGTCGGAGATCGTCGTTTAATTTTAATAGAAGTTGCTGATTTGATTTACGTAGTAGAGGGGCGAACGCTTGTGACGTTATTTTGTGATGGCGTCATATGGACAGAGTCGCTTTGGAAAGTGGGGTTCGTCGACCGGTGACTTTGCATCGAGACGCGGACCAAGGCACATCTCCGAACCGAAACTGTCGGTTTGCCTATTCAAATTGTTATTATGAAGATTGGAGGGTATATCTACACGTCGTGCTTCAATTCAAAACTCACCTACGAAATGGAACCTGTACCACCACACCAAGATGCTGTCAACCCTACCGCTCTGCCGTCGCTGTCTCCGACATCAGAAGTTGGATGAAGAACTACACTGCTCACAATCTCGTTATAAATCAAGAAACAGAATAACAGTCACTTTCTGTCATTATGTGTGTAGTTGTTCATTGCCTTTGTATGACCTTCTGTAAATACTGGATGTACTGGCAGTGAGGCTGGAAGTGAACGTCACGTAACGAGGTGCGCTCAATTGCTGACGCAGAAGAGATCGCTGCGCGTGATAGTGCACTGTAGGAGTGCGCTGCAGGAGTCCGCTGCAGGCGTGCACGTGCGGCTGGACGCGGCGCTGTCGCGACAGTGTTGACTGTTGCTTGGCGCGCGACAGTGTTTGCTGATGCTTGGCGCGCGACAGTGTTGGCTGATGCTTGGCGCGCGACAGTGCTGGCTGATGCTTGGCGAGCGAGGTGCGCTTGCGGAACATGCGAGGTGCGCTTGCGGAACATGCAAGGTGCGCTTGCGGAGCGCGCAAGGTGCGCTTGCGGAGCGCGCAAGGTGCGCTTGCGGAGCGCGCTACTAGCTGCGTGGTGAATCACATCAATGGCGTGCGGCGCTGCTGAAGCTGCGTGTGGTGCAGCCAGAGCTGCGTGCGCTTTGCGGAACGCCCAAGGTTTCAAGACTTGAGCCTCTACTCTGCAGGCGATGAAAAGATTTCAAAATACCCAAAACGTTTGTGGTAACCTAATGGGGTTTTATGAGAGCTCAGAGATGTCTGGTGTGCAACGGTTGACAACTGCCAAGTGGCAGGTGTTTGCGAGAAATTGCCACAATCCGGTGAGTCGTACTATTTTTATTTCGATTCCGTGGCCGAATGTTCTCTTGTCAAGCAATCTGTGATTTCATTGGTGTATGTACACACGCACCAGTATATATAGACAGTGTAAAAGGTTGTGCCAGTGTATTGTGTACTGAACAATTTCTTTGCGACATGATAATAAGAGTTATTTGCAAATTTTATTTCTTGTACTACCCGTATTTTTTGTTATAATGGACTGAGAAATTTTAAATCAGGGTTTTAAAATTATGATGCCTGGTTTGTCTTTATTTCAAAACTAAAGTTCACTGTGGCCTATAGTTACGAGCTCACTTGAGCTTTTGATAGTATGTGTGGCTAGACTATCAAATCTTCTCAAGAGAACAAGCGGTAACGAACATGGAAATGAGTGCTATTTACGAAAAATCTAAATTTGATAGAAGTGAGCTAAAGTAATGAAATTTAATATTGGTGTGTTGTTTGATGGCGATAATGGCGATCGTTACCTATTGAAATCTTTGATTGGAAACAGAACTTCTAAGTACCCCACGATCGCATAAGTACGAAAGATTTTTCCAAGTAATGTCTGCTGAGTTAGATTTTCATAATGTAGAAGATGGTGAGGAGGGTGCCTCCGCCAGCAAAATGGAACACGTATCATGGCTATGTGGTCGCGCTGCACGCACTAGTCTGTAGTCGTAACTGCAACCCAGTGAGTGGTTGTTCAGAGCGCGATGGGCAGCTAGTGGTGTAGCGGGGACACTAGTAGGTATGGTCGCACTGCATGCACTAGTCTGTAGTCGTAACTGCAATCCAGTGAGGGGTTGTTCAGAGCGCGATGGGCAGCTAGTGGTGTGGCGGGGACACCAGTAGGTATGGTCGCACTGCATGCACTAGTCTGTAGTCGTAACTGCAACTCGGTGAGGAGTTGTTCAGGGCGCGATGGGCAGCTAGTGATGTGGCGGGGACTTTGGTAGATATGGTCGCACTGCATGCACTAGTCTGTAGTCGTAACTGCAACTCAGTGAGGAGTTGTTCAGGGGGCGATGGGCAGCTAGTGATGTGGCGGGGACCTGGGTCTCGGAGGAGACTATTAGTTGTACGGTCATGTGTTGACCTGGGAGTCGTGGACTCTAAGAGTTGGTCGTATCACAAGAGGTGATGACGATATGGGTGTCAACTATGAGTTGTCACTAGCTACTGTGGTAGCGAACCATGGTGTGTTTTCTTATTGAAGATTATGATTTTGATTTGATAATTATGAGGCTTGGAGGAACCTTTTGTGTTTTCTTTTTGAAATTTGATAATTATGAGGCTTGAAGGAAGCTTTTGTGTTTAAGTTGTTAAAATAATTAAGTTTGGTTTTCTAATAGTCAATGTAACTAAACGTGACGTGTGACGGTCAGGTTGGCCGAGCTCTCAAAATGCTTCCAAGTCGGTTTTCTGTGTTTTTTTTTTTAATTTGTTACAGACGTGCACGAGGACGTGCAACGGGAAATATCGACATTTGGCCGGAATCCGCGGTTGGCCTGGTGAACCGGATCCCTGATTCCGGGGCTGAGGGAGCTTCGAATGCGACTGGGATTGGCACTGGGATGATGATGACGATGATGCACGAGGACGTGCAAATCGTCAGGCTGGCCGTGTCGGAGATCGTCGTTTAATTTTAATAGAAGTTGCTGATTTGATTTACGTAGTAGAGGGGCGAACGCTTGTGACGTTATTTTGTGATGGCGTCATATGGACAGAGTCGCTTTGGAAAGTGGGGTTCGTCGAACGGTGACTTTGCATCGAGACGCGGACCAAGGCACATCTCCGAACCGAAACTGTCGGTTTGCCTATTCAAATTGTTATTATGAAGATTGGAGGGTATATCTACACGTCGTGCTTCAATTCAAAACTCACCTACGAAATGGAACCTGTACCACCACACCAAGATGCTGTCAACCCTACCGCTCTGCCGTCGCTGTCTCCGACATATATTTTCTGTGGCGACTCTGTGTCCGCAGGCACGTGAGTGCACGTGCTGGGCACGCTAGTCGTCTGTAGGAATTTAATTTTTCGCCTCGGATTCCTGCCTGAGTCCACGGAGTCACGACATATTCAATTTGTTGATTTATTTATCTATTTACAAAAATCAATCTTTAGTCGATTCTGTAATAATCGATATATTGTGGGTACTTATTTAATAAATAAGAAAACCCCTACTACCCACAACATCAGCCTCTCCCTTGGTCGTTTGCGCTTCTGTATAGACGGACGTATAACCTTCCTAGTGATTTTTAAATTGGCTGATAATATACAAAGTTATAAAAGGCCTATAACTCGTTTTATTCAAGTGTTAGAACCAAGATATCCTACAGGTTATCGGCCCAGGATACGTTTTTACTGCAATATAAGTGTTCACAAGTAAGTTCAACATCATTTTAAAAATGGAAAATTTAAAATCTAAACGTAATATCAAGCCATTCGATGGGGAAAAATACAGTGTCTGGAAGTTTAGAATACGGGCATTGTTAAGTGAAATGGATGTGTTAAAAGTTATTGACGAAGACCCGATAATTCGATGTAACTTGTGGGAGAAAAACAACCGTATAGCAAAAAGTATTATCGTCGAGTATTTATCGGATTCCTACCTCGGTTTTGCAAAGGAAGACAGTACCGCAAAAGAAATTTTGAAAAGTTTAGATGTTTTGTATGAAAGGAAAAGTATTGCTACTCAGTTGGCTTTACGAAAAAAGCTGTTGACTTTAAAACTGCAAGCTGATGTAATACTTATAAAACATTTTAGAATTTTTGATGATTTGATCACTGAATTGTTAGCCGCCGGAGCGAAGTTGGCAGAAACCGATAAGGTAGCTCATTTGTTGCTCACCCTACCCGCAACTTATGACGGCGTGATAACTGCGATCGAAACTTTATCGGAAGATAATTTAACGTTAGCATTCGTTAAAACAAGACTTTTAGATCATGAAGTTAAGTTGATGAGTGAGTCCAGTGACACCAGCTTGAAAGTTCTGCAAGTTGAAAGGAGCAATGGACACGAAATTCGAAAAAGAAAATTTGATAATTCACATTATAATAAAGCAAAATATAGCTACAACCAGAAGAATAATAAGCAAAAGAAAAAGTTTTTAAAGTGTTATCACTGTGGTCGCAAGGGTCATGTGAAAACAGATTGTTTCTACTTCAAAAAAGCTCAACAGCAGCAGCAGAAAAATATGGAGAGAACAAGGACAGTCCATGCCGTTGAGACCAGTGAGCCATCTACGTCGAACAATTTTTCTGGATTTGCATTTATGATGGGAGACTATCAAGCGGATGATGATGCAAGCAAAGTTACTTTCCTGTTGGATTCTGGAGCATCGGACCATATTATAAACAGGGAAGATCTTTTCAGTAGCCACACCATCTTGCAACCGCCATTATGAATTTCTATTGCTAAAAATCATGCATTTATTTCAGCTACAAAAAAAGGAACGATCTATGTGACAAGCCACACAGGCGTTCAAGGAGTCTTGGAGGATGTGCTCTTCTGTGCTGAGGTACCATACAACTTGCTGTCTGTATCCAAAATGCAACGTGCTGGGTTGACAGTCATTTTCGACCAGCATGGAGCCCAAATACGTAAGGATAATAAAACCATTATGCAAGGTATGTTGAAAAATAATTTAATTGCTGTAGACTTAATGGCATCTGTAAATAAGTGTCAATCTATTTCTCAAGTATGCAGTAATAAAAATATAAGTATGTACAAATTATGGCATCAACGATTTGGTCATATTAGTAAAAATAAATTCATCGAAATTAAAAATAATAAAATGATTGATGACACCAGCCAAATCGAAAGTGTAATGCCAGATGATGAGTTGTGCGAGGCCTGTATAAATGGAAAACAAAGTCGAATTCCATTCAATAAAGTCAAAGATAAAAGTCATGTTAACCGGCCATTATTTATTGTGCACTCAGATGTTTGTGGACCTATTACTCCCCCAACTAATGACAACAAAAACTACTTTGTACTTTTTGTTGATGAGTATACGCATTATTGTGTTACGTATCTATTAACATATAAATCTAATGTATGCGCTGCTTTTAAAGATTTCGTGGCTAAAAGCAAAGCTAATTTTAATTTAAAATTAGTCAACTTATACTGTGATAATGGTGGCGAATATCTATCGACTGAAATGAAAAGTTATTGTGTAGAAAGAGGGATATCGTATCATTTAACAGTTCCGAGAACACCACAGCTGAATGGCGTTTCTGAACGTATGGTCAGAACCATTACTGAAAAAGCTCGTTCCATGATAAGCGGTGCTCAGTTAGACAAAGTGTTTTGGGGCGACGCAGTACTGACTGCTGTTTATTTAATTAATTTAACCCCAACTAAAGCTTTGAAACTTTCAAAGACACCATTCGAAATGTGGCATAGTAAGAAACCTCAAATTAAATATTTGAAGGTATTTGGTTCAACTGTTTATGTGCATAATAAAATCAGTAAGACCAAGTTTGATGAAAAATCATGGAAAGGGATACTAGTGGGTTATGAACCAAACGGATATAAAGTTTGGAACCCAGAATGCGAAAAATACGTAATAGTCAGAGATGTTATTGTTGATGAGACTGGTTTTCTTCAATCTAGGCCAGACCTCAAGTTTGAAGGGAATATTAAAAATTCTCACGGCAAAACTGATGATGTAATATCTAAGTCAGTGCCGGTAAAGTCTCATAACTCTGACAAATCAGATACATCCAAATCTGATGGGCAGCAATGTCCTAGTAAAATTCGCAAATTAAACCATGATAATTTAATTGAATCGGAACAAATAGTTGATACATTTTCTAATAACCCGTCTTCAGCAAAAGAAATAACTAACAATAACCCTGAGGTTAGAAGAAGCAGTAGGCTCAAAAATCTACCATCTGTTTCATATAATGAAGAAGATGTTAATGATTACATTTTGTGTGCTCAGTCTATTCTATGTAAGATACCAAAATCATTAGAAGAGATCAAAACTCGAGAGGATAGATCTCAGTGGGAAAGCGCAATTAGAGATGAACTAAATTCTCTAAAGTTAAATAATACTTGGACTTTCGTACCAAGACCTGAAAATAAAAACATCGTCGATTGTAAATGGATATTTACTATAAAATATGATGAATTTGGAAAACCTTTAAGATACAAAGCACGACTAGTTGCAAGAGGTTTCAGTCAAGAATACCTCACGGACTATAATGAAACTTTCGCACCAGTTGCAAGAATAGCTAGTTTCAGATTTATACTTAGTTTTGCCAATCAATATAATTTGCTCGTTCATCATATGGATGTGAAAACCGCCTTTTTTAAATGGGGAATTAAAGGAAGATATTTACATGAAAGTCCCTGAGAGTATCTCTTGTCCAAATAATTATGTGTGTAAATTGAACAAAGCACTTTATGGGCTGAAACAGGCAGCTAGGTGTTGGTTTGAAGTTTTCGAACGATCTCTTAAAGAAAAAGGTTTTCAAAATTCTTCAGTGGATAGATGTATATATGTGTTAGACAATGGAGATGTACATAAAAATATTTATGTCATTTTATATGTAGATGATTTAGTTATAGCATGCGCTGATATTGATAAAATGAATAATTTTAAAAGGTATTTAATGAGTAAATTTAAAATGACTGATTTAAAAGAGATAAAATTATTTCTTGGTATAAAAATTACAAGGCATGCAAATGAAATTACATTAGATCAAAGTGCATACATAAAAACGGTATTAAATAAATTTAATATGTACGATTGTAAACCTGTCAAAACACCCATTGAAAATAAACTTAATTATGTAGCATTAAACTCTGCGGAAAAATATAATGCTCCATGTCGAAACGTTATAGGATGTTTAATGTATGTCATGTTATGCACTCGTCCAGATTTAAGTGCAAGTGTTAATATACTGAGTAGGTATACGAACAAAAATAATAAAGAACTCTGGCAATGTCTCAAGAGAGTGCTAAGGTACTTGAAAGGTACTGTTGATTTAAAATTAAGTTATAAAAGATCTGTCTACAATAATATTCTATGTGGCTACGTAGACTCAGATTGGGGTGGCAGTGATTCAAACGACAGGAAAAGTACAACTGGGTATTTATTTAAGGTCTTTGAGCATTGCTCTATAACCTGGAGTACAAAGAAACAAATGTCAGTTGCTGCCTCTTCAACTGAGGCGGAGTATATGGCATTATTTGAAGCTGTTAGGGAGGCATTATGGCTTAAATCACTAGCAGTTAGTATTAAGATAGATATCGATAAACCTATCATAATCTATGAGGATAACAATGGCTGTATAAGCATTGCAAATAATCCAACCAATCACAAGCGTACTAAACATATTGATATAAAATATCATTTTTCTAGAGAACAGATTGAGAAAAATGTAATAAAATTAAATTACATTCCAACAGGTCAGCAGCTGGCAGATGTTCTGACCAAACCATTACCTGCATTCACTTTTCAACAGATGAGAAGTAAAATGGGCTTAGAATAAGATTCTGTTCGATTTTTTGTTATTAGTTTAATGATATGTTTTTGATATGATTTAATCTAATGGTCTGATTAAGGTTTTCTGGGTTTTCCTTAATCCTTGCAACAAATGTTGGGCCATGAGATGTATTTCCCAGCAAACACTAGGAAGATAATATGTTTTGGTCATTCAGGTATTTATTTACTTTGATTGTTTTATTTGTACAATTGACAGATTAATTTTTGAGGGGGCGTGTTGATTTATTTATCTATTTACAAAAATCAATCTTTAGTCGATTCTGTAATAATCGATATATTGTGGGTACTTATTTAATAAATAAGAAAACCCCTACTACCCACAACATCAGCCTCTCCCTTGGTCGTTTGCGCTTCTGTATAGACGGACGTATAACCTTCCTAGTGATTTTTAAATTGGCTGATAATATACAAAGTTATAAAAGGCCTATAACTCGTTTTATTCAAGTGTTAGAACCAAGATATCCTACACAATTTACTGCTGGCTAACGCATGAATACAGATTTCTTGTCCGACGATACTCAATAGACAGTAAAGGCCATTATTCATGATTGTAGCATATTTGTCTTGAGCTGTAAATAGTAAAATAAGGGAAGTTTGGCTCTCAAATTATGGAGTCGCAATTTGGTTGGTTTTTTTTTTATGTTAAGCTCGTTTATATAGTCGATGATTGGTATATTATTATATATTATCAACACATCTTTTTGAATAGCTTTTTTAAATCATGAAATCCTACTAAGGAATACACACGGAACTCAAGATAGCCAAGCAATAATATTAATTTACGACTCCTTCCAGACAAAACGGCGACAATTTTCTAATTGTTCACTCTAGATTTAGTTGATAATACAATATTAATTTATCCACTGGAATTTAATCATTTAGAGACAATCCTGTCGTTAAATATCCAACAGTAAGTACTACGTGATACGAAATGTTCGAAATCAATAGCCATCGATAGCTTAATTTGGGTCCAACCGCAATGTGCCAAATTTTCAGTATTGGTATGTGCGATAATACCTTGCTACGTTCAAATTAAATGCTTGTCCATAATTCGAGAATAGTTGTGTTTTGGCAGCCAGTTGCATTGCTTATAGTGAGGACGTAGTTGTGAAGTATAATTTTTGTGAGTAGCGGTCCGGTCAAAGTCAAGTGTGTATTCTACCAGGTCACTCAGAAAGTATTGCTACAAAAAGTTTGCCAAGTTTGAAACTGGCCAGTTATAATTTATTTAAAAAATATTATTATTTATTAGGAAATAAATAGGTACGTTACAAATTCAAATTCTCTACACATTTTTTGAGAGGTAATTAAAATTATCGTCTCTCTTTGAAAAAGGATTTGCGTCGAGTTACCATTTTCGCGCTATGATTTTTACGATTTCAAATGTCACTAGATGAATCTTACGACAGACTTCAAATGGCATTCATGGATGAAGGCCGTTCTAAGACAACCATGTATTGGTGGTATAATGAATTTAAGCACCGTCGACTAACTTTAGGGGATGAAGATAGATGTGGTCGCCCTTTGACGGCTGCTACAGAAGAAAACGTGCTAGTTTAAGTTAAAGTAGTTTGAAAATTTTTAAGCAGGCTGATCTCAGCGTGTTAACGACATCGTTACAGGTAATGAATCTTGGATTTATCAATATGATTTAGAAAAGAAGCGCCAGTTGGCGGTTTGGATGTTTCAGAAAACCTACAAAAGTGAAGCGATCTAGAAGCGGAATTCGGGTAAGATTTTGATCGCGAGCTTTTTCAGTTGCTGACAGGCTACTTGGTGTCAATTCTTTACGAAACTCAAGAAGCATTAACGCTGAATGGTATACTACCAAATGCTTGACAGAAGTTTTCTATGTTGTGAGCAACGAGCAACCAAACACAGGGCTCCGCGGGTTATTGCTTCACCACGACAATGCGCCCGCCCACACCGCAATCAAAATGAGGGACTTCCTGGATGGTACACCAGTCAAACTCCTGGGTCACCCTCCTTATAGCCCTGACTTAGCACCATGCGACTTCTTCTTATTTCCAAAAATATAAGATCAGCTCGAAGGGACACAATTTTCGTCGCTGGATAATGCGCTGTCAGCGTTCTAGCAGGCTGTAAATGAGGTGTCAAAAAGTGTTTTGACAACTGGTTCAGACGCATGAAATTTTGTATAGAGGCTGGTGGTGTGTATATAGTGTGGTGGGTGTTTATTACATCTTTTCAAAGTACTCTACTTTGAAAAGATGTAATAAATATATATGTACTATCAGATGTAGAAGTTCCCTTCCACCTTAAAGACTACTGTCTAACGCATTATTTTATATCCGTGTGTGTCATATTCCAACCAATCAACCGCATGCTGTGTAGTATCTCTACGAAGAATTAAAGATGTAGTCTATGCTAGACAAGGAAAATAATACTAGCAAACCGTTTTTTTTATCGCCGTCTTCGTCTTTCTTAAAATTAATACCAAATTTCATTACATCAGTTGAAGTTAAGTTAGCGGCCTCACTTAACAATGCTAAGGTCGGCAGACTAAAGCACATAAGTCAAAATTTCCGATATATTTTTTAATACACCGTTGATTTACATTTTATTCAATACCGAAGCTGACTAAAGCACATAAGTCACACTCAATTATTTCATAGTGTATCAGAGTTCAGTACTTTATCAACCAGTAACAATTCAATTACACTCTGATGAACAAAAGCACATAAGTTGACAAATGTTAAAAGGAACAGGAAAGGAACTTCAAGTGACCACTGGCTTGGCTCAAAAACTTTGACTTATGTGATTAGGAACTTCAAGTGTAGCACTTTGTCATGAGAATGAAGGTACTTAAAAATAATTTATGGTCTAAACAGAAATTAAGAAGTGGATCTAATCATATGCATACTCGTAAAATTAGTAGTATACTAACTGTTGCTTTGTGAGTTTATTGTGAGTGCAATATTTGGTACTATGCATGTCCAAAGGGGAAAAACATAGTAGAAATGGCGTTAACGAGACAACCAGAAGCTGACGAATTAAAAAGGAGAAAAAGTTTAAACGGAACTTAGGGCAGGCCTACAAAACTTTAAAGGGAAAGGATATACCAGATCGTAAGATGAGGGAATTGCCTGTTTGCAGGATAAAATGTAAAGAGCGTATAACATATACCGATAAACGTGCTATTTTTTAGAGAATATTGGAAAATAAATATATAATAATAACGGAATATTGGGTTCATACTTAAAAATACAGAATGAAATCTTGCAAATTTTTTGACTATTCCCGGTAAACGTTTTTCCGATATGCCAAAGGTGTTTGATAAAAACTTTAGACGAAACCAATAATTTAAAAAAAACCAGTTGCTTTAAAAAATAAATCTTCTTTAGGTGGTAGGCACTGAAACCGAAGACAAACGTGGAATAACTGTTCCAGATCATAAGATATCAGACGAAAAACGACTGGAAATGAAAATGGAAATGAAGTATCATGTCCTGTTATTTCCATCTTATGATAGCCACTATACAAGAAGGAGTACACCAAAAAAGTAATTGCCATCCCACTTAACAATACAGAAAATGTATAAGCTATTTTGTCAAAATTGTAATAATCCACCATCAATCTATAGCCACGAATTTTACAAATTAGGACTTTCTAAAGCTTCGTGATGGCACTTGTTATACAAGTGACAAGTTTCAGATGCAGATAGAGTTGTGTCAAGATGAACCGGATAAAATCAATCTCATATCTCAACAATAAAATCATAAAGCCCAAGCTGATGAAGCCTATTCCATGAAACGCACTGATACAGAAATTTGTAAAAATGATGACTCTTTACAGGTTTACACATTTGACTTGCAACAGTGTTTGCCTACACCATCACTCACATCTTCTGTTGCTTTCTATAAGCGTCAGATATGGATGTATAATTTGACTGTCCATGACAACAAAACTGGCAAATCTGTGTGCTATATCTGGTACAAGACAATTGCAGCTCATACAGCTAATCAAGTAGCCTCATGTATCTACAAACACCTTGAAGCTGGTGTACCTCGAAACACGAAACATATAATTTTTATTTTCGTTTA
This sequence comes from Sesamia inferens, assembly GCA_037179545.1. Lineage (NCBI taxonomy): Eukaryota > Metazoa > Arthropoda > Insecta > Lepidoptera > Noctuidae > Sesamia > Sesamia inferens. The sequence goes on along the minus strand of CM073934.1, from coordinate 14,666,409 downwards.
CAGACGGAGGGCAGTACAGGAACTCTCATGTTAGTTCTATGTTCACTTGGATTTTGCAGAAGCCTCGAATAATTGAAACGATTGATCATAATTTTGTGGTTCCGGGTCATAGTCATACAAATTTTTCACTTGCATGATTGGAAACAATAGATACGTTCAAGTAGCAAGAAGTTTACAGTAATATAAATGAGAAGTACATACTTCTTTGACTTTTCATCCCTTTTGCTTTGGTTTTGAGAAATAAAGATACTGAGGGCCACCAGTTTAAGTGGCTGGATAAAAGATGGCTACAATATGAAAAAGAAATCGGAAGAAAAATGATTTGATTTCGCTATTACCTTTAATTAATACCCGATGTTTTCCATGAGTTTTATTTAAATCTTCCAACATTAGAAAGTCTTCGTAATACTGATCCTGACATTTTAGAATCAGAGGGAGAACAAGAATTTTAAATAAGATTAAATTATTCATTAAGATATTATATATATAGTTAATTTCACTCCTTTTTAAAAAAAGTTCGAGTATCATAAATTTTATAAATGATTGAACTTTTTCACTAAACTTATATTATTACAGTGTTCCTTATAACATAAGTCATCTAAATATTAAACTACAATGTTTTCATTTAAATACTAAATCTTAACTGTGACTTGTTATTATTTACTTACATAATTAAAATGTATTGTTTAAAGATTAGCGCTTTCTTAATTTTAAAACAGTTTTTTTTATCTCCTGAAAAGTTTGATTTTTTTACTTAAGTGCTTTAGTTTGCCAACCAACAACAGCTAATATTATTTGAGATATACTGCAGCTAACACGTAGTGGGATATTTTATGTCAACTAGTGATTCACTTTGTTTCAAATCTACCGTTACCTTTTTATAATGACTCTAATATAGAAAAAATCTTAAAAGAAAGTGTTATCGTTAAGTTACGGATCGACATTTTTACATATTTTTTTTTTGTCAGCATTTACAATTCATTAATAAATGTTTTAAAAAAGTTTTGTTAGTCATTAGATTTGAACGCGAACTATCTTGAATGCTTATCACGGCGTAAAACCACTTAGCTACCGAGACACTTATGGCGAGTGTTGAAATTAGTAGCACCTAACAATCATAAGCGGGCAGCAAGTTGTCAAAGTGTATGAGTGTGTATCAAACTTTATTATAGAGGAAGGTCGTAACTACAACTAGTAGTGCTTGGCCATAGTTTTGTGAGATTGTATCTCGACTTTTGGTCGTGATAGTACCTATATACATTTTTTTTTTATTATCGCAAAACTTTCTGAGTGTCCCACGTATGAATTTTCCTCGTGCGCATATTTTGAAATAGTATAGTGAGATACACTACATACTTTTAAGACCGTTTCTACACATTTGTGACCTGAAAAGGTAAGTTCATTAAATTATAGTTATATATGTGAAGGAAACGATGCATTTAATTTACTTTCATTTCCAGCCTATAGAGGTTCACTGCTGGACAAAGGCCTCCCCCAAGGCTTTCCATGATGGCCGGTCTTGTGCTGCCCGCATCCATTGGCTTCCCGCGACCTTCACCAGATCATCGGTTCACCTTGTTAGGGGCCTTCCTACGCTGTGCCTTCCTACGCTGTGCCTTCCGGTACGTGGCCGCCACTCCAGAACCTTACTGCCCCATCGGCCATCGGTTTTGCGAGCAATGTGCCCCGCCTACTGCCACTTAATTTTAGCAACTAGAAGAGCTATGTCGGCGCGGATCTCCTCTTTCTGATTCGATCGCGCAGAGAAACTCCGAGCATAGCTCTTTACAGCGCCTCATCGCGCCGCATCCCCTTTTGTGTAACTCTGAGCCTTCGTATGAGTCCCATTATGTGCGACCACGTTTCCGTTCCGTAAGTCATCACTTGCAACACACACTGGTCAAAGACTTTAGTCTTGAGACACTGTGTTTGATTTACTTTAGTTATGGTAAAATTGGTCATGGTCATTTCTTAATTCAATCCTACGCGGTTGGTTACTATCCGCCCCCTTTTTTTTTTTTGTTCCGAGGTGGAAATCCTCAATGGATGTCCACCGCCCTGGGGTGGGCGACGGGGTCTGTCAGACTTTTACTGACTAAAACCACCCCGGTGTCTCTACTATCACGAGCGCGCGTGAGGCCGCGGGAGTCTAAATTCTTCCACGGCCCCACACCCTCGTGCTGGCCCGGTCTGTCCGGGCCTCGTCTCCTGCGCGGGGTAGTGGGGTGTTAAACTACCCCGTGCATCGCCTCAGAGGTGTGCGCGACTCGGGGTCTATCGAATAGGGGGCGGGACATCCTCATGTCACTCGCCCCTGGACCCATTCATGGGCGGGAGAGGCCCTTATCCGCCCTTCCTCGGCGCCCGGTGCGTCTTCTGCGGCCCGGGAAGGGAGTTGAGATCTCCCTTTCCCTTTCCGCAGCTTTCTTCTGCGACATCACGTCCTCGCAGAAGGACACCACCACATTCTACGACTCTGCACTACCGACCATCCTCCGCACTACTGCCGGCAGCGTCAGGTCGCCTCCTACTTCATTTGTGAGGACACGGCGCTGCTCCTGCCCACACTTGGAGAGCGTGTGCTGCGCCGTGTCCTCCCCGCATTGGACGCAGTGGTGGCACCGAGCGTCCGGCTCCCTGCCTATGCGACGCAGGTACTTGCCGAAGCAGCCGTGTCCCGACAGTACCTGCGTAACCCTGAACGACAGCGAGCCGTGCCTTCTCCCGAGCCAGTCGTCGAGTACTGGCCGGATCGCCTCGCCGGTAGCGAGGCCGGCGGTAGGGCACATAAGCCTCTGCTGCCAGTCCGCCACCAGGACCTAACGGAGCTCCTCTCGGCACAGCTCAATCTGACTATCCGCACCTACTACAACTTTGTTACCCATTCCAACATTTTAGCTCTAACCCAACTCAACGGAAACTGAAATATTAAGTTCCATTCTAACTTAATTCCTTACTGCGTGTTTCAAGTGTGGTTGGAAACAGAATTCCCATCTTGAAGAAAATTAGTTAAGTAGCAATTTTGTAGATGCTACGAATTACCCTGAAACATTCGAGTTACTCGTAAGTGCATACATGAAGATTCGAACACTAAATTCCAAAACGAAATTCTTTCGAGACTTGCAGCTACTTCCATGATACGAGCTGTGAAATATCCTCAGCTGAATATATTTTAAAGAAAATAGATTTTAGCTCTAGCCAGCAAAGAAAGCATCTTAGCATTATTTTGTCTCTAAAATGTAAAACCAATGAAAAGAGAAGAAATTTTTATTATCGTTCATATTTATTTCAGAATGTTTGATTAAAAAACATTAGGTATCTTCTATTGGAAGATATAATTTGGTTTCTTCACTTTTCATTGTTGTTTGTTTCAAAAGCAGACAGACATCCTTGAGTGTTAGTCTGCTATGCAAAAATCAAACCCAAGACAGTTAATATACTTACCTGTCTTGAGTTTGATAATTGCCCCAGTAGCAAAGAGGTTAGCTACATTTATAGTTATATGTATGGATGAACTTATCACATTAAGAGCGAATTCCACGAACTTTTATACCTAGAGAAATTCTAATCCTGAGAATAATTTTAGTAGTTGAGAACAGTTATTCCATATTAGAAATGTCAGATGTCAATTCTATTCCATGAATAAAAGATATCCAAGTTAGGCAAAATCAACCCTTAATCAAACAAAGCAGATTATTTACTTGGCTTTGTTCAATTCAAAGTCTGAGCTAACTACCCGTACAATAACTTACTATCCGAATAATATGTTTCATCAGCACCATTCATATTATTTGAGGATCGTTATCAGCTTTACCCAAGTACGTTTTATCGGGATTACCACACCAGCTTGGCACTTAACTGAAGCTTTAAATATTGCAAGCGTTTATTGGTTTCCTGACTCTATAAAATACGCTTCTCATCGTGAAAAGGTTAAGTGAAGTGAGTTGCCAATCTACCAGAATTCAGAGATCAATTCCCGTAATTAAAAATATTCTAAATCTAGTCGTATACTGATCTCAGCGACAATAAATGTCAAAAACTTGTCAAAAATGTAGGAAAATTAGAGGCAATTTTTGTCGTTCGCTTTCAATGACGATTATGATTGAAAACGACCGAACCGATTGTTATATCTCTTATAAATACGAGAATTGCCCTCGGATGATAGCTAAATTGGCATTATTGACAGCTCCCTTTAAGCTCAAGTCACCTAAGTGTACACAAGGAGATTTCTACAGAATATATCTGCTAAGACACAATTTCTATTCTTTTCTTTTTCTTTTATTTTCTGCCATCTTTCGCGACGTGATATTCTGACACCTGAAACACAGGGGCCCTAGTATGCTATTACAACAGTATCAGAATGGTCGATCAGTGATCTCATAATGATCGATTTTGACAAGTATTGTTATTCACTAACAAAATGGCGTCATCGTGTCTTTGCAGTGGTCAATCACTGACGCTCCACTCTATGTTAATAAATGTTCAAATAGAGTAGTAGTTTTTAAAAAATCATTTCTACTAACTCGTTTTATAATATCGGCAATACGGCAACGTCATTCTATTGCCATTTTATTACAAGACGACTGACTGAAATGTGCATGTAAATGATTGGGTCTACTTTCAGTGCGGATTTTGTTAAATTTCGGCAATCAATGTCATGCTTTGATATTATTATTGTACAGAAAAAAAGTTAACATTAGGGTAATGAAGCAATTACGTGATCAATATTATCAGCAATATGTATTTCAATAACCACTTGATTTCGACGACTCACTTTAGAATCAGAGACATCTCGTCTACACTCTGTAACTATCACGTCTTTTCTCTTACATCAACGACAATAGGGATTTTTCCTGGGTAAAAAAAGAAATGATTCTACTTAGTCCGTCATTCAGATTATAGAAAAATATTGGATACGTATATTTTGTTTTATCAAATCAATAAAAATGGACAAATATAAAAGGCATTAAAAATCAGGAGTGCAGTGACGTCACACGAGTTTTAAACGCACTGTGTCGTCTTCATTTTGTGTTTATATGAAAAAAGAAAAAATACGTGTCTAGTATTTTTTGGAAATCTGACTGACGGACTAATTAGTTTTTTTAGTCAACTACCCTATTAACGTTAGGTTTATAAAAAAATTAGGAGGTTGACTGAGCCTTCATTAAGTGTTTGAAGAATCACTTGGCCTTGATGATTGACACAAGATTCAATCTTGTACCGGGTTCATCGATCAACTATCCTGTCTTGCTTCTCACATCAACCTCTATTGTTAAATAAGAACCGGCCATTCAACTCACACTTATCGAGCCTTATATCCCACGAAATATCATGGGCAACAACATAGGTAAAGCCACACACACATAACGTACTCGAAACATCAAACAAAATACATGAGTGATTTGGCAAACAATAGAATGGGCATTTTTTGTTTGGTTATTCTATTACCATGTTGTCGAAATATACTTAATCTGTTTTGTTACAAAAGCATTGTAATATAATAAAGAATTTTGTTCGTTAACTCCTTTTTTAACGCTAGACTTTCGTATAAAAGTCTTATTTTAAAATAATTACGTATAACTAAGTATTTTTGTGTTATCAGATTTCTCAGATCAGTCCTTTCTAGAGACTCATTTAGATAGAAATATAATTAAGTACTTATCGTTAATTATTCAAGGCGTCCAATTTCTCGAACAACTTCTTTCTCACGAAAAAGAAACAAGATAAGCGTCTAACATGAAAAAGATTCTTAACTTTTTATACATTATTTGTAACAGAACGAGGTATAGCCGTAACAACAATCAGCCTTTAGCATCAGTTTGTAAATAGGACGGACAGTCGGGACGGGGAGAAGTTGAGTGATCAGATATTATTGTTACGAGTGCCACAATTTTGCAATTGATTAAAATTGAACCACCAATTGAAAGAAGGGAATAATTACAAAAAGTTCGAACTGAGATAATTAGAAAAAACTGATTTACTCTCAACATCCCATGATATCTTATTTAGTAAACATTGTTGCCGATAATATGCTGTAAAAAAATACTTTATATAAAGAAAAACAAAAGTTAGGATAGTTTGAAATTCTTGGAATTATTCCCATTTTCCAATTTATGAAAATAAAAACACAATTATTAAAGAATAATATAAGTATTTATTATATTAATAACATAGAAAAGATATGGTATTAATCCTCATCTATATCATCTATATCCTTCTCTGTATGAGAGAAGACCTGTGCCCAGCAGTGGGACGATAAAAAGGTTGATGATGATGATATCAGCATCATACAATGTTGTTGTAGGCCATGTCAAAATTAATTCATAAAACGTCTTATACTCTTAATATAGGGTACGATTTTCGCACATCATTCATCTTTTTTTCGTTTATGGGTAGTTTTGACGGGTATTTTAGGATTAGTTCCTGATTTTTGGAGCAAAAAAGATGTCTTTATAAATCCGTCAATGAATTCGGAACAGGTTAAGTAACCTTTATTACCACTATTGGTCCAAAATGTTTATATTTTGATACTTTAGATGGAGATGATCTAAGCAACCGACTATCCAGCCAATTGAATTCAGTTATTACTAATGGTTTAAGTGAATAAGAATGTCAAATTAAAATGACCTTTAATAGGGTAGTTGACTTATAAAAACTAATTAGTCCGACAGTAAGATTTTCAAAAAATAGACACTTTTTTTTCTTTTTTCATATAAACAAAAAATTAAGACGACACAGTGCGTTGAAAACTCGGGTGACGTCACTTCACGCTACACTGTTTAGCGACCAGTGACGTCACCAGCCACCACTCCTGATCTTTGATGCCTTTTATATTTGTATTTTTTTATGGATTTCATAAAACAAAATATACGTATCCAATATTTTTCTATAATCTGAATGACGGACTAAATAGAATCAATTTTTTTTACCCAGGAAACATCTCATTGATTAAGTTGGAAGAACTTACTTTTTTTTAGGCTGCTAGTACCTATTACAATGGCGTTTGACCTTTTTATTTCCTTTTTAACCTAACGCGTAGTTTTACTATTGAAAAGAGCTAATATGAGTAAAAATCTATTTCGTCAAAAACTGCTTTTATTCCGTTCTTCCAATTGGTGGTTCAATTATTTTACAGTCAACAAAAAAGCAAAGTACGTTTGCAGGCAGCTTATCAAATTAGGCAGATACTTCATGTTAGTAATACGAAGGCCATGATTTCTGTCAGTAAATAAAAACTTATCAAATCCTCACATTTATTTAGTAATTTGGCAAAATGGGGCCATACCCACGTATAAACTACCAATTTAAGGGTAGGTACAGTAACCAATATTGGATAGTAACATCGGAGCGTACGTTAATGACCAGATATATTCTTGTCAGTTTACGGTCTTATCGGAATCGACGTCCCATCCATTATGATCGAAGTGCGGGCTCTGAGATCTGTCAGCAATTTGACGCAGCCACGAGAAATTAGGTTATGCAAATTGGATGGTTATTGAGCCGCCCCTCTTTTCCATTCAAGAAATGTCAAAGATAACACTGTTATAGTCGTCGAGATAAGCCGATGGAAAAAAAGACAATAATTTCATATTTTTTGTAGTTATTCAAAAATCTTTTCATGTTGAATCCTACAAGCTTTTTGAGAAAAAATATTTTAGTGAATTACCTAAACGTTATTTAAGAAAATACTAAACAAAATATCAAATATTTCGCATAACTAAAAACATTCAAAATCTTTTAGCAATTTAATCTCAATAAAAAACGAATACAAGTCAAAACTTGATAAAAATATAGAGAAATCGGAGGTATTTATAACTACTTGAGACTAAGATCAGACTGTGAACATTCTTAAAATTACGAAAATTTCATCTTTCTGATGCCTTTTAATTTAATATATGTAGATATCATCTTAGGCAATTGTTTCTTTTACTCTATCTTTGCGCCTAGTGTCAATATAGAATAACTAATAAATACTAAATAGTAACTTGCTTAATTTACATTGATAAGAGTAGATGCATGTTGCCCCCGATAGGGTTGCGGATATATTTCATGAAGTGAAACAGTAATGTGACAGAGGAGTACCTATTACGCCCCCGCCATTGTCATAAATGTCTACTTAACTAGAGTGGCTTGCAAGGTAAAAGTAGGAAATGCGGTTATTATCGGTAAAGTAACTTTATTCTCAAAGCTGCTGTATTATCAGGTATTTTAAATTCCAACCGAGGGGAGAGCTACGATACTTATTGTATTCATGGTTCAATGAAGAAAGTTTTCTGCTCGAAAGGGTTGTAAAGCTTCTTTTAAGTAAGTGGTTAGTAACTTGTGGTTTATGAATGGATTTGTTGTGTGGCATTTGAAAACTTATAATTAGGTAAAAAAAAAAAATAGTAAAAATCGTTAAATATTATGTGATTCCAGGAAAGTGGTTTACAAGCTTTTGTGTTACTTTATTTATTTTATGTACACACAATAAAATACATAAAGATACAACAAAATGAAGATCTGAGTACAAAGGTTTCAAGCATTGGAACCTACAAACATTCTATCTCATTTATAACAGAAAAGGGATGTATCCTGGGTAAAAAAAAAATGATTCTATTTAGTTCGTCATTCAGATTATAGAAAAATATTGGATACGTATATTTTGTTTTATCAAATCAATAAAAATTGACAAATATAAACGGCATCAAAGATCAGGAGTGGTGGCTGGTGACGTCACAGCTCGCTAAAAAGTGTAGCGTCCAGTAACGTCACACGAGTTTTCAACGCACTGTGTCTTCATTTTGTGTTTATGTGAAAAAAAAAATACGTGTCTAGTATTTTTTGGAAATCTGAATTAGTTTTTTTTAGTCAACTACCCTATTCCGAGGTAGTTGTTTTAGAATTTAAAATAGAGGCTAAATTAAATACTGAACAACATTTTCACAGTACAGTCACTGATAATTAAATAACGCCTAGTTTAAAGTAAAGAGTTAACAGTTACGAGTCTGTTAGCTATAAGGAATAAGACAGGAGTTGTAGAGAAAAGGGTTTAATGTGTTGGAGTCGCCCCTCGGAGATAAACTCCTTGCAAGCACCGTGCAACTGTGCCAATAGCACTAATTAAATCAGCTTTCGTCTGTGAGAACTTCACTGTTGTGGAAAGGTAAAGGCTACTTAAATAAAGAAAATCGACAAGCGAGTCAATATAATTATACCTTCTATAAGTTCTTTTTCAATTACACCAAAGGTGAATGAAATCTAATTAACAAGTTTTGGTTTGTTTGAAAAACATAGAAAGCTTGCATATACCTATCTAAATCTTGACAGAGATTTTCTTTTCAATTACATTAGCTTGATTGTGTTCAACCTAAACTAATCTAATTGAAAACAAATATCTTCTATATTTTATTTTCCCACCAATTAAGTCAGGTTCACCTACAAAAAGTTTAAAAAAAACCTTTTCATCCTCATTTCAACATAGGTAAATAAACTATATTATGAGGTACGGTGACAGATAGGTACTAAAGGTGGTAAAAGATAAACAGTAAGTGTTGTGGAGGCATGAGGAACAGGGAGTAATGTTCACTCGTCCTCTGTAGAAAACGGAGGATCCTCCGACCAGACGGGTGTTATGTCTGGACGGGTGGGCACTTGCCCAATGCTTGAATTTGGGAAGTTGTTTGTATGCTAATTGCACGGTAAACTTTGATTGCGAGATGTAGAATTGTAGTGACGTCAGTATGACGCGATGTTCCATGTGGCGTTTGTAGGTACCGCTACATCACTCCCCTCCGTAGACGGGAGGTCGATAGTAGGCTGAGTCTTGTATCTTGCGATGCTTGCCAGGCTAGCTTAGGTTCCAGTGAGTCGGAACCGGTGTCTTAGGAGATTCCCCAGTGAGTCGGCGTGGTGGCGCTGCGTTATACTCCAGTGCGTCGGATGTCATACACCGCCGGGTTGAAGCTGGCTGCTGCGTCGACCAGGAGAGAGGGCTCTACTTGTTGACCGGCCGAAAGTGCAATGTGCTGTACCGAGGTTGCTGATAAGGCTGAGGGTGATGATCAACTATGCGCGGTCGCTGCATGCTTGTGGTCAGGAGACCTGTTGTAGCCGTGGGTGCTGGCTGGCTGGGTGACTCGCCGCTACAGCTTTCGGGAGTGATGATGATGATGACGTCACGCTGAAGTTGTTGCACGAAGGCTGCGCTGACGTTCATACTCGGTGTCACCAGTGTGGAGGCATGAGGAACAGGGAGTAATGTTCACTCGTCCTCTGTAGAAAACGGAGGATCCTCCGACCAGACGGGTGTTATGTCTGGACGGGTGGGCACTTGCCCAATGCTTGAATTTGGGAAGTTGTTTGTATGCTAATTGCACGGTAAACTTTGATTGCGAGATGTAGAATTGTAGTGACGTCAGTATGACGCGATGTTCCATGTGGCGTATGTAGGTACCGCTACAGTGTATTAACACATACAACACGTAATGGTGAAGAAGAGAAGGTCGAAATGTATTTTACTTTCGTATTTATATATATGTATGTGTATACCTCTTCGTGACTCTATCGTGCGATATAAAAGGAAGTGCCCTTAAATTGTTTGTTGGTTCCCACCCACACGAAGTGCTGAATGGATTTTGATGACTGTGTTTTGCTTAATATTATATAAATGTTACGTATCTCTTTTAATATATGGTTTAGGGAATGTCTACTAAACATTGCGCAATTGATTTTTATTATAATAATTAGCACTTCAATTATCTTAATAAAATCAAGCCTGTATTATCCGGAGGGCTAGGCAGAGGTGCTTAACACACTCAAGCTTCGCTAGATAAATATTTGCATTTATTAAATTAATATTTATTTTAACACCAAAAACTTATTCATTCATTGTTTTGCAAGTCAACACGCCACAGATATACCCACGGTTTCAACCAATTTACTTTACAACACAGTACCTATATATCAAATTATTTATTCGTACCTACAGCTTCGGTTCTTTTGTGCATTGATAAGCTACTTTCTTCGTTATTATTTGATCAAGGTCTTGAGAAAGATAAATTAAAACTATTAGAAAAGTTTACAACGACAACAAAGCGAACAAAGTTTTCTGTTTAGCAGCGGCTAAGTTCAAAGAAAATATTTGCGGGTGTCCCTCAAAGATATTTATACGAACGCTTACTATTATTTAGGGTGTCAGGGAGCGCCATGTATCACGCTAGGGCTACAGCGACATAAAGGCGTGTCCCCAATACTTGGGGCCTCAAGCATTCGTTAACAACGCGTAAGGACCTCGTATAAGAGAGGATAGAAATATTATGAAGTAGATATCTATATAATTCGTCTTTGTGTCCTGTGTGCTACACATATTTCGTTTAAAAGTAAAGCAGTATACGTGTATTTATTTTTTATCCTGCGTACAGATCGTGTGCAAGATAAGGTAGGTCAAATTGCTGCTTCGACAGGTGATATTTCTTCTGACATAATCGTGGTTTCTTTCAAAGTAAGCTCTAATAATTTTTCAAATGAATAATAATACTAGTATTAGAGTCTAGTAGCCCACAGAACTTTGGCATCATGCGACTATCCAATACGTGAAAAGTCAATGTTTCGGATTAACAACCCGGAACACTACCACATCACTTGCCCACCACCATTTTTGCGGTTGCATTGTCAACGCTGAAATAAAACGTTATTCTTTTTTATAAGTATTTATTTGTTTTTCAACGGACCCGTTACAATGCTTGCCGTCACGGATTGACTACCCCTGGCTACAGGCCTAGTAAAAAGTTCAATGCATCGCACATAGTACAAAGCAATTCGCCAAATTATTTTTAATCCAATGCCATTTAAACAATACATTTTGCTGATACCTAATGAGTTCTACCCGAGCACACTCTGCAGTGTTAGAGGTATTGTCAATGATGAATTAATATTTCTTGCATAATGTACTTGGTTTTATGAACGAACCCGTTTTATAAACGATAGCTGTTGCTTGCTTACCGCAAGTAACAGCTATCGTTTAAGCTCGACTGAACATTTTTACGTTAACGTTAAACACATTTGAATTCTCTTTCACTCAATTGAGGTTGGTACTGAGTGGTTCGAGACAAGTAGTCTGAACATCACTGAATAATGTTCTGTGTAAATTGTGGGCGAAGGGCCCTCAGCATCCGGTGGGAGCATCCACTCAACGGTTCATAACATCATCCTTCATAGACAGATGCTCATAATTATGGTTGTCCTATCATTGTGTTTATAATGAGCGATAACAACGACATTTGTGTTAGAGTCGCTAATTCGACATGTCAATTCTAGTCGCAGTTGTTTAGGACTATTTATGAGTTTTATGGATTCATATAATCAAGCTTTAGCTGACGCATGCAAGTAGGTTCTCGGTGAGAGCAGCGGTGGCCTAGTGATATTGGACTCGACTTACAAGTTGTAAATCGTAGGTTTGAACCCCGCAGGCGGTTTACTTTATGTAAATTATCCCATCACCACTGCTCTCAAAACATCAACATCATCTCAGCGTTAATCCCAGTTGCATCCGTAGCTTTTTCAGCTTTGGAGTCTGGGGTCCGCTTTACCAGTCTAACTGCTGATTTTGGCTAAACTTTGATATTTTCCGTGAAGCGACTGCCCTCTGACCTCCACAACCCGAAGGCGATATCTAAGCATTGCAGCTAGACCAATTGTTAGACTTTTGAGGGCTCCAACAACCCGTAACGACTACCACTAGATGTTCGTATGGCAACCGGGACCAACGGCTTAACGTGCTTTCCGAGGCACGACCAGACCAGTGCAAATATTCATATTCATGCATACAAATATTTGCACTGTGCCGCGCCTCCTTGCGCAACGGCCGCGTTCGCTACCGCTACGCCACGGAGGCTGTCGAAACCACTGCTCTCAAAACGTTGAAGGAAAATAGCCTGATGAAACGGGCATGTCCTAAAGGCAAAATTTCGAAGACATGTGACATCTACTAACCCGTACTGGGCCATCGTGGTAGATTAAGGTCCACTCCCTCTCACCGAGAGGAGGTCTGTGTTCCAGAAGTCGAAAACTATACGCTTGATTATGTTATGTAAGTAGGTAATTCAAGTTTGAGTTTTGACGGGAAAGTCAAGCTGAGTGTCCCGCTTATTTTTCATTGGACTTTTAAAATTATTTATAGTGTTGTTTACTAAATAAAAGTGCGTGTTTTATGTAGTAAAAAGTGCATTCAGTAAATAATTCATAAATAACAGTGAAATAGCGCCGCATAGTGGCCAAATCATGACTTTGCCTCAAACCTCCATCGTAAGACGGTTCACGCGGCCGTCTTTTTCGACATGAATAATTCATTACGTGACATTGGCTAAATGCACAAACCGTGCGAAGCCAAAAAGAAAGAAAGAAGAATTCAAGTTTATCAGTTTTATATTAAATTGAATTAAAAAAATAAAATAAAACGTAATTACTTACGAATGAACATCTTGACATCTCTGTGTTACCCACTTTTAAAAACATTAGGTTCATTATTAACACCATTTATTTTACCCCGATGCCTTTAATAGAGTGTCAGTATTTCGAGGGACGGGTGTTACACTGTGTCGTACTTAAGTTCTCAGCCAGTCAAAGATCCCAAATTACGTCTTTGTTTTTGTTAGAATATTAACTCGCAGACTAAGTTGTAAGTCGAACACTAAATTGTGTTCGTATAGTGCTGAGACAAATAGCGATGTCTATTATAAGAAGACTTAAGTCTTATTAGGCATCTAGGGGTGCCACTACTTAAACCAATAAAAGAAAACGAGTCAAGTTGAAAGTGTAAAAATGTATACAGTTAAAAGTGGCCACGTACGACAATAATTTCATTTTTAAGTGCATGGTGTAAAGTCCCAAGGTATCTTGTCTATTGTATCACCGAGTGAAAATATAAGAACTAACACGGCATTAAATAAAGTGCCAACTTCAAAGGAGAGAGGAAAATATAAATGTGGAGAAAAAATGCTCAGCTTTATTTGCGTTGCTCGTATGTTAGAGTGAAATATTTGTCTATAAAGTAACCGGTCGGCCCGGCTGAATGCTAAGTGCTTCGCAAACGTGCACGCATAAGCAGAGATTGAATAATGTAATTCATACAGCTGAAATATTGTTTAACTGGAATCTTTAGCTATTAAACTTTCACCTGTGGCGTTTTGTATACATAATGCTCGCCAAAACACCTCTTAATTACATTAAATAAATAGTACGCCATACAAAAGGTTTAGAATGGTTTTATAATTGGAGTATAATCGTTAATATAAATGTTAAGTGAACTGATCGCGGAGTAGTACTCCAACTACCGACTATTTCTTAAGTTTTCGATTCGTTGCGATCGTTTGTTGGGTGAAGTTTATATGGTTTAAATTCCAATTTAAACGATCGTAATCGAATAAGCAATTGACGATGTGATAACGAACTCAAGTCGCAAGTAATTAACTCGAGATATAATATTTTAATATCATAATTAAAATATTTAAGGATTTTCTGGAGGAGTCATATCCGTGCAATATTGGTTGCACATATTAAGTTTTAACAAGTAATTGAGAGCATTTTTTGAAAACCCTTTTGTTCCTTTTCCTTCATTTGTTGCACAATAAACATGTTTATGAGTGAGTTTAAGCTGATATTATGTAGGGTCCTGTTTGTTAATGACGTTCGTGGCAAAGTCTTCAGTGCGGGTATTACTCGCAGCTCCAATTTGTACTTAAAACAGACACGGCTGCCTGACGGAATTAAGTTCTACTGTATGTACGACTTAATTATTAGAAACGGGGACCATCACCTAAATGCAGTCAAAGACAAACATTTTGAAATTTAGATATTTAAATTATACGCTTTGTTCATACGATGACTGAATGTGGCAGCACTGTCACATCATACCTATATTTATTTTTGATACAAAAGTCATTAATTATTTTTTCTGTAGAGAGGATATGGCTTAATTGAAGTATGGAAGAGACCCAGCAATGAAAACTCATGTATAAATATGATTCCTAGCAATATATATTATAATGCTGAATACATTTTTTAATTAAAAAGGTTTGGGAAGTTTTCATGTCTGCACAATATTAAAAATGATACCGCGTAACTCCCACAAGAAAGGTGCAAAAACTTCAAACAATAACATTGGTGTGATCTTTTATTTAGGCCTTTAAAGGCGTCTGCGACGATTTTTATTGATAATTAAAGAAGTATATAATAAAAGAAGTATATATTTTATATAAAGAGGTAATTGCAAGAAAAGAAGTTGATACAACGGATTTTCGATACTCCCTGATATTGTAATATCAAAACAAAATAGTGTATAACAAGCAAAAAGAATTGAGAAACTTTTTTATGATTATTAGTTCTTGAAAGTTATAAGAAAGTTTTAAACACTAAACAATTCATGAATGAACATATGTATAAATATTACGTGCGAGTGTGAAATTCCTATTCATTTAATCGAGCTGGGGCAGTCGTTTAGCCATATCTTTTACCTTTGGCAATTAAATTATATCCAAAACTAACTACGACCTAATTGCGCTGTTTCATCCTATAAGTTTCGATCCGGTGGGAATATTGGGATAAAAGTAAAATTCTCTATGTTAATCTTGGCCATATAACCATATTATGTGTGCAAACTCGATTAGTTTTTTTTTTTTTTGGTGTCATGGGATATTATCAAATGACCTCTCCGGTTCTGGGCGGAGCAGAAGCGGCGTGTCAGACTTTTACTGACTAAAACCCACCCGTGTTCGTCTGCCCTGTATGCCACGGTTTCTTTGACCAACCCGCAACCCTGACCTAGGCATCGGACTTCGTGGACCCCGCCACGATGTGCTGACATCTATTTGAGGCGTACGTGAAACGACCACTTGACGTCGACCCGGTCCTGGTACTTAATTGAGCTGTTCGCTGCTCGCAGCCCGCAAGCCCGCGCCTACGGTGGCCGTTAGTTCGATGTTGTCTCTCGACCAGGGCATCTCCTGCGGCGGCTAGAGGCGTGAGGGTGCTAAGATTTCCGCTCCCACATATGCTCCGCCTCCTCCTCTACCAGCATCACTGCTTTGCAGAAGGAGGTGAAGGCCTCCTACTCTTGCTCTGGACCATGGCTTGGTCCAGGGCCGGACGCGAGAGATCGCCGCCGATCGCCGTCACAAGGACACAGCGTTGGTCCGCCCATTCATACATACATCCTGACAAACTGTCGCTTATTTAATACATATTAGTAGGATTAAATTGGTTGATATTGGACCAAATTCCCTTGTTCACAAACTCAATCAAATTTAAGCTTATTGCATCTTTTCTTGCTATTTCATTAGCAGAAGGCCAGAAGATAAAATATAAGATTAGTTAGAGGGGCTCCCGGGAATGGGATTCTGTTTCTTTTTTTTTTGTAGCTTGTGTTTCCCTTCTTAAAACAGGTGGTGCAAATCCTGCAAGCGAGTAAAGTCACATCCTATCACTTTACCTGAGAAAGAAGTGGTGAACGCAGCTCTTTGTATAGTTAGAAAAACTCAATTCTACGCAATAGTAAGTAATTTACATTAACATACATGACCATGAACCACAAATGAGTTCCCACTATAGTTTAAGACCTGTTCATTCAAAGCTTTTATTTTAGATAAACTGGAACACTGTGATAAAGTCGAAGATACTAGTTACATACAATCGTATAAGAGCACCCCTGTAATTCGTTTACCACGGTTGACTCGTACAAATTGTGGAGCTAATATATATCTACTATGTTTTATCTCTCGTTCGCGTTTCATTGCTATTGTTTACGTCCATATTTTTCTTACATCAACAGTGAATTGGTGTGTAATCCATTATTTTGATATTTCTTATCTTAAATCATCGTTTTCTTATTAATCAAATCTTCTTCTTGATTTGTTATGAACCATGACCGAAAGGTAAAACGTAAGTTACCATGTTATTGTATATTTACTACCTAGAAGGTAGGGGCTTCTAGCTAGTAAATGTACGACACAACATACATAGTCTACGCTTGCTAGCGAAAAAGAGACACGTCGTAGCACGCTACGATGCTACGAAACCGTAGCACAGGTGCTAAGCTTTCGTAGCACCGATATGAATACATACGAACCGTAAACTGTGATGAAACGAAAAAACAAATATAATTTAATCATTATTCTAGACATCATTAATTCAGGCTTTGGGAATTTAGTAGCAGAGCTTACCAAGAAATCCAACCTAAAAGGTTTGATTTTTCGTTAAAATACAACTGAGTATCAGAATTCAAAATAAATTGCTTTGGGACAACAAAAAGCCACGTTTAACATAAATAAACAACAGTCTGTTAATGTATACAGTTACATTAAGTGAACATTTTAAAAGAGCAACAGTTTTCGTCAGCTTGTAGATATAACATCGTCGGATGGGGAGACAGTTTAAATGACTTGCAAGTTGTTACGCCTGTAATTAAACTAAATTGTTACTAGCGTTTGACATCGGAGTCTGGCAATCATGACTATGAAATTTACTAAGTGCGGAATTATTATTTCATTGCGTACTTCATAATTGTGTAGCACATTGACGTACAGCTATGTATATTGCTACATACAGTCTCAATTATTTTTTATGAATTAAATACATATATTTAGGATTCAAAAAGGGTGACGAGAATAACCGCTCTGTTACAGCCTCTGTTTCCTTACAACAATATCGCCTCTGCTGTAATTTTCAACTTACCGCACTTATTTCGTAATGTACAGAAAAAAAATAGAATAGAATAAATTATTTAATTTCATTCAAAATAACCATACTCGTATATACAAAATCATACTAAGTAATGTAAAAAACACTTCGTAGTTAATGGTGATGCAAAGATGACGAGATATTGAAGTTTCGTATAGGACTGTTGTTAATTTTAAGGGTTCCGTATACTTAGGATAGGTAATTTCCGCTGTCTGTATGTCTTTCACGAGGTTGCATCTCATGAACGGTGATACCTATAGAGCTGAACTTTGCACCGATAATGTATTTCTATTGCCGCTATAACAAACAAATACCAAAAAACAGAATAAACTTAATATTAAAGCGGGGCTGTCATACAACGTGATATTTGGGCGATTTCGCTCGATTTTACTAGCAGATAAACGGTTGAAAAATGAACAAAACATTTAGTTTTACACAGACTAATTTTAAAAAGAACCAATAAAACAACAGAAGTTTTAATGGTTCGGAACCCTTAGTACGCGAGCCCGTCTCGCACTTCGACGGTATTTTTTTTCACAATTACAATGTTGCTCACACGAATAAAATAGTTCAGTTTGATGGTTTCTGCTACATTCTTAAATATGACTGTCTACATTCTTAAATATCCATGATGATACATCATGAGTTATTATAAAAAGTTTTTTCACAAAATATTTATAAAAGTAACTGCAAAAAACCTTTTTTTATATAAATTTTAAACTAGTGTTTGACCGTAATCCCGCCTGATGGTAAGCAGTGATGCAATCGTAGATGGTAAAGCGCTCTAGTTTATTAAGATCCTATTTACACTAGCCTTGAAGACACTCAAATTCTAGTCCGTGTAGTTCTAGAATACCGAAAGGCTTTCTACTCTACGTTTTTCGCTCTCCTTCTTTTGGTTAAAAGACATTTTAACCAAGCAATATAAGTATTCGTCTCAACGTCCAATCAGAGCAAAACATTTCCTGCCCTAACTTGTTAAAATGTGAAAGTAATCTCTATAACTATGTTCTATTGCGCCAACATTTCGACGCAACAACCCTTATCAACCTAGATAAAATCAACTATGACAGAAAAACGAGTGATCTTATTACAGACTCGTCTTCTTTTTTACATTGCGGAACTCTGAAAATGAGTTGAAGTTAGGTACGCTTTTTTTTCATTTTCCGTTTTCCCTTTATTTTGTTTTGTTTTATTTCTTTGAGATATTGAAATTTCCACGAATAAAAATAATTTGTTTCTTTATAATGATACTTTATACATGATAAAATATTTCTGGTGGCATGTATTTTTTTCATTTTAATTATTTTAATGTTACTCCACCAGCAATCTGACAAAATAATTTAATGCGGGCCGAATAATGGAAAAGTGTGGTCCATTAAACATATTTTAGCGGTATCTCTTCATCATCAACCTTTTTATCGTCCCACTGTTGGGCACAGGTCTCTTCTCATACAGAGAAGGATTGAGCATAATCACCACCCTTGCTCAATGCGGGTTGGCGATTTCAGACATAAAAGTCCAGGTTTCCTCAAGATGTTTTCCTTCACCTTTTAATCAGTCATTGGTGTCCAAGATATACTTAGAAAGTACATATAACTTAGAAAAGTTACATTGGTACTTGCTTGACCTGGAATCGAACCCGCACACTCATACTTGAGAGGCTGGTGCTTTAGCCACCACGATACCATCATTTTCCGTTTTCCCTTTATTTTGTTTTGTTATATTTCTTTGAGATATTCCATCTTTGTAGGCATTAGTAGAGTCAGTTATCGATACCTAACAATATCTTTACGGATCGGGCAGGGTTTTCTTTACAAATTGTATAATTCAAATTTGTTGTAAGTTACCAAGTAACAGTACCATAAAGGTTGTGTTGAAGTTGTAACGTATAAAAATCGGAAAAACTAGTGAAAGATATAAGCAGCGACATCTAGCGGCAAATTGTAGAATGAATTAATGATAGGTCCCATAGGTTCGTATAGATGGCGTTGTTTAATAATCGATTTTTAAAAAAATAAACCTTTATAACCTTGTGTCTTAAGAACTGAAGTTGAATTCAATTAATTAAAATAATGATAATTTTCTTTGAATTATTAAAAGCAAAAGAAAATAACAATTTAAATTAGAAGAAATGCATTGTAGATACATTTATTAATATTATGAGAATAAAAATAACTAAAATGAGCTTCTTTTTCTTGACAAGTAATTGGTGTAGAACTTTAATATTGTGAAGGAATATATATTCTGTGGTCCGGAGACATAACGTAGATAGACTGAAGAAAAGCAGAAGGCTACGGAGTATTTTTAGAATAGAAGTTTTTTTTATAAACTCTGATCTAATTAATAATTAAAATAATATTGAATGTCGCGTGTGCAGAAGGAAATTGGCCCCAAAATAAAGAACCGTGTTGGAGATTGGACCACGATGAGTACGTATTAAGGAGATAAAACTCCAACTGTAATGCCGTTTGATACACGTACATTGACAAATTCACATATGATATTTTCTTGTTGGCAGGGTTCAATTAACTCTTATGTTTAATACGGCAGCCCAGGGGCCAACGCTCTTTCAGCCACAAATGTAAACTCCGCTCTGAGTCACCCCTTACTAAATGTGTCAACAGCCGTCTGCCTAGAAAGAAAGAAGAAAGAAAAGACGTTTATTTGCAGTAAACATGACGCTAAAGTTTACAAAAACACAAAAAATGAGAAATAGTTGAGGGATACATGCGTCACATCCACGCGAAACGGCTGTCGCTCAGCATTATGCTGCGACTCTATGCAAAATAGAGCCCAGCGCTGGTTTTCGGCGACAGCCTACAAGGTTTTATGACAATTGAAACGACTCGTCCTTTTGCTCGCTCGAATTGCTGGCACAAAGTTTTTGTGTTATGTAGTGAGTTCTGTGTTGTATTGTCGTGTACAATATATAATACATTAATAGATCTGTATCTAATCAAGTATAAAACTGTTTAATACTTGATTGTGTGCAATTCCACAAGGCCGTGCCTTGTCGCGTTGTCTATCTTCAAAACTGCCGGTCTAATTTTGAGAATCCGCTGGATAAAACTAGGTACCAACTAAGCGCCCTGTGCACTCGATGTCAATCACTTATAGAATGTAGAATTATTCCCGATTATAAATTCTTTCCCAAAAAACACTCTCGCCCATATCGCAATTTCTGTTGAATCCTCCGTCAAAGACATTGACGTTTTTGTTTTTAATAGTGACGTGAACATATAAATTGCGGTTGCAAAATCTAGTGTTTTTATCCTTAACATCTTATAACAGTTTAATATAAGTATTTTAAAGAAAATAAGGTCTTCTCGAGGGATGTATACTGCTGCGTGTAGGCCTATTGAGGATTTGCATCAGTGAGGCGGCAGGCACATGCTGAGTCTATAAGGATCACATAGGCTGTAAATGCTGTCTGCGACGTCGAATCCATGGATTGATCTACATTGGGGTAATGTAACATGCCCATTGTAAGTGTTAACCTGAACATTTCTTATGAACTGCAAAAATCATAGTGTCAGTTTAGTTTACGCCTTCTATCTATTAAAGCTTATGAGTAGACCAAATCTCAATTGATCTTATTCCAATCAATACATACCTACATTTATAAGCAGCAAATATATTAACATTTGCACGCCATATGTAATGGTAGAATGTTAAGGTGACATAATTTTAAGATCATACATTATGTCAAATCGAATTCATTTATTTACTAGAATATAAGTTCATTCCAGTAAATAAATGGATTTGAGTTGGGATCACAGTACAGATACCTAATTTTAATAATAATAATAATAATCTTTATTATGACAAACACTCATGATTTTAACATAAGAGCAGATGTACAAAATAATATGACATATCTACATGAATCTATAAACAACATGACACCCTGTCTCCTAAACTAGGTAATCCTGTATCTTAGGAGACAGAAACTGTGTTTAACTGTGTGAAACAGTCTTAACTTGCAAATTTACCTAAGTGTTATTACTACAAATGACTTAGTAATACTTGCTGTAAATTTTAGATTTTAAATTGTTATTTTCATATAATAGCTTGTTTTAAAGTCTGTTGTCATAAATAAACTTTTTATTGATTTCTAAGAATCATCTCTTATCGTGTTTTAAAATTGCTTCACTGCTTAAAATTTGTTTAATATTTTACCTCTGTTAGAGATATGAAGTCAAAATATATGAAGTGATTCATTAAAAATGTCGGTTGGTGTTTGACGTAACAGACGCTGGTAGTTTTTAATAAGGACTTTAACGACATTATCAAGTCATTTGATTTGGTAGATGTTCACTTGGTTAGTTCTAGTGCCGTTGTTATGTGAAGCACCAGATGTCACGTCCTCCACATAACAAAGGTAAGTTAAGTAATTTGATGTTATACTACTGTGTTGTTGGGTAAGTCCTATTATGGGCAACATTTCTAACTATTGTTAACATGTTGCTAGTTCTCTTTAGCTCTCTAGTATTATTGATAGTTCTCTTGGACTCATGTCAAAGATATAGAATTAATTATTTTAAAATTTATGGTAACCTACGAAAACTATTAATAAAATAGTTTAATATTGTTTCCACAGTGTTTCTTGTCTATGTGCCTATGATTGACTTGTCAATATACATTATTGACAAGTCTAAATTGAAATAAATATCTAGTCTTGTCTAGACAGACAAGCCATATTCATAAAAACACAGTAAATTACTAACAAGTAACTATTCTGATAGCTTGACATTTGGGTTTTTTTTTTATATTTCAGTATATACATACTGAAATATATCTAAAGTTCACTCATTTCATTCAAAACACATTTCATGTTTTAATTTTCATATATTTCTTAAATTTTATGATAAGTAAGTAAGTATGTAAGTCCTTCTCTGTATGAGAAGAAACCTGTACCCAGCAATGGGACGAAAAAGGTTGATGATGATAATGATAAGTAAAATTCATAACATGGCTTATTTTCAAATGGTACCTATTCATGCCATGCAAAACAGCCATCACAACATCCTAACTTTATGCTTTCATGAAGAAAAAACTTTTCATACCTAGTTTGATCACGTACACAATTACACGCCTAGCCTGTCGGGAAACACGAAAGCAACCACGATGTCACGACATTAGTAGTCTAATAGTACCAAGTCTCGAGTAGTTTGGAGACGGGAACCGGTATTTATGAGCGAACTTGGCAAATCATTCACAGGAAGCATAAGTCGCACACGGGAAAATTGGCTACCTCCGTGCGTTCGGAAACTCACACAATTTACATTAAGCGACTATATTTAGGTACAGCAAACAGTTTGGGAGCTGAGTTGGATGTATAAGTAGGTTCCTTAAACAGCGATGTTACCCATCGATTGGTAAGAAACCTAGAATGTGTTATCATATTACAAGAAAACTATAGTTTATTGAATCATAAAGGTTATAGTTATTGAAACAGTTTTATTGGGCGTCAAATTTGTCCTACAAAACGAAACCACAACTTCGTCAAAACGAAAGTATATCTCTTTTCGTTTGATTGCGTCCAACAATATTTATTAAAAAGCAAATGAAAACATTCAATAAAAATGTTCAGTAGAAATACAGTAGCGACCGGTGAGTAACTATTTAAAAAAGCGACGCATATTCCATTGTATTGCGAAATTCTGCATTGTCTGTATTTGTAGAGCGAAAAAAAAATGTTACGGGTAATTTCTTCCACACACGTTATAAGCCACCAAAGTTAACAATATATTTCATTCAGCCATATCATTTACTTTTAACAACGTATTTTACTACTTGCAAGATTGAGTTCGAATGGTTTTTAACTAAATAATAATGATTTCCGATACTATAACTTGGTCAATATTAATACAGTATTATTAATTACTTGTACTCTACCATATATCGATGAATACTTAAATGTGTGCTTAACTTTTAGAATTATTTTTATTTCTTAGAGCTATTTTACATTATGTGGGCACAGTGGTGCATGCATTACCAGAACCGCACATAAATCAATGTCAAAAATGAAATTCGCGCTTTTACGATGAATATTAATGAAACTTTTTGGGCTAGTACAATATTGCACGAACGCGGAACAGTCTTAAACCAGCCCAATATTTTTCACCTAAATATTTCAACGGTTTTGATTTAATATTGAATAACATTTTTCATGGATTACTTTTTCGCGTGAACGTGCAAATAATATATTTAGAAAAAAAATCGTACTCTCACTCACCCTCTGCGTTTTATGCAACTGGTTTCCAGAATATTTTATCCAGTGGGCATTTCAAATTCAGCTGAATTAACAAAAATCAAACGAATATTTATGATTCGATGTGCATAACGTATCCATATTTTATTTTATAGCAGCTTTTTATTTAGAAATTTTATGCTATCAGATAATGTTTATACGTAGTACGTTCGATGATTCTTTCGTAAATAAGTTTTAATTTTGAAGGTTGATAGGTTTTATACATCACTTTGTTCCTGTTGCATATTCGTATGTAGCGCTATAAAGCACCGCCTGAAGTTTTCAACTCTGTGTTTAATATACCTACTCGTGTATATGTAATTTCTCCATTGACATTGTTAAGCACAAATTAGACTTAACTACTTTAGGGTTATCGCTAGTTCAGAAGTTATAATTAACAAATATTTGTGCGCACGAGATCATAACGGGTCTACTGGCCAGTAGGCACCCACCGACTAATTACCTATTATTGAAGTTATACCTACGTAAGTACAAGCTTAATTTATAGTTATTTGCAAAGTTATACATGATAATGTAAGAAACTATTTGTCTACATAAAGCTGCTTCTAAAGTAAACATAATTTGGAATTTCAGCTCGAATTTGTGCTGTCTGTCTAATACTCATTAATCTTATCCCATGGCTTTACTTGACTACATGAGTACAGGTGTACATTCACTAACACAGTTATAGACTTAACGATATTGTTTGGTTAGAACTTCAAATTAAAGGGGATTTAGGGATAATTCAATTTAAGCCGTAAACAGTTCGCTGTATAATATAGAATGTTTTTTTTTTTTTATTAGAAACTAAAGATTTATAGTTTCTAATAAAAAAACATTATAAATTAAACTTTGAGCTCGTATAAATATAAAGTCTCCTGAAGAATGCCATACGGCTGCGTATAGGCCTATTGATAGTATGCAACATTGAAGTGAACCAACTGGATGTGAATACAAATACATGAAAAATCTATAAGGATCACAAAGGCTGGAGATGCTCTCTGCGACGACGAGTCCATGGATTGATCTACATTGGGGTAATGTAACATACCCATTGTAAGTGTAACTTAAATCATCTTATGAACTGCTAAATACACAGTGTCAAGAGACATGTCACTTTCCGGACATCAGAAAGCAGGCAACCGTGGTAGTCCTGAGAAAGCCGGGCAAGGATGACTACACGAACCCCAAAGCTTAAAGGCCTATTTTCAAGGTCATTGGATATAGAGGGGGCCTTCGATAGCGCATGGTGGCTGAAAATCCGAAACCGTCTGGCTGAGGAAAAGTGTCCGGTTAATATCAGGAGGCTACTAGATAGTTATCTGGACTGCAGAAAAGTCAGTGTAAGGTACGCCGGGGAAGAATGCACGAGGAGCACCAACAAAGGTTGTTTGCAGGGGTCAATCGGTGGTCCCGTCCTATGGGACCTTCTAATGGATCCTGTGCTGCGAGAACTGGAGGCGATGGGGGTGTATGTACAGGCTTTCGCGGATAACGTCGTTGTGGTCTTTTACGGAGACACTGGCCTTGTCCAGTTTGCGCCACATAAAACCTGCGCTATTGTGTTAACCAGAAAACTTAAGTACGATGCCCCGCAGCTGAGCATGGGAGGGGTCAGCGTTGGCATGTCGCGGGAAGTCAAGATTCTAGGACTGACAATTGACGACCGACTGACTATTAAGACGCATGTAGCGTTACAGTGCTGAAAAGCCTTGAATATCTACAAACAGCTATCCAAGGCTGCCAAGGTAGACTGGGTTCTGCACACCGACGTAATCCGCTCAATCTATACGGCCGCTGTAGAGTCGATTATAATGTACGCGTCTGCTGTGTGGGTGTGCACCCGCAACTAAGAAGATCGGGGTACGTATGTTGCTCAACACGGTCCAGAGAGGTTTCGCTCAGAAGCTCTGCAAATCTTTCGTTTCTCTACACTCCGCTCAGGTCTTCGCGGGGATACTTCTTCTTGACCTCAGGGTACAAGAAGCAGCTGCATTGTACGAGGCAAAGAAAGGGTCGCACTCGCTGGAGTTGTGCGATAGGGAAACGGAGCGTTCTTGCAGAAACTCCTCACCCGGCAGAGCATATGGCTTTAGAATTCACCCAACTGATATACCAAAGCCTTGTGGACAGGTGTAATGTGCAGCAGGTGCGAATCTCCACAGATGGCAGTAAGATTGATAGGAAGGTCGGAACCGCGTTATCCTTGTGGAATAGCGAGGCCGAAGTCTGGAACATCAAGCTTTGTCTGTCCGCGTATTGCACTGTCTATCAGGCGGAGCTTCTAACCATATGTAAAGCCACGAGTGTCATCCTCAAGGGTAAGGAGTTAACCTAAGGTCTATACAGCGACTCGAGAGCCGCTTTGGAGACGGTCGTTAACCATGGGTCACTCCACCTACTGGCCGTGGAGACGAGGGAGAACCTGCGGAAAGCCTTGGCTTGGGCAAGGCTGTGCCATTGTACTGGGTCAAGGTCCATGCGGGACTCCCGGGGAACGAGCGTGGTGACGATTTGGCTAAAGAGGCGGCTCTGGCATTAAGAAGGAAGCCGGACTACGACCAATGTCCCATATCGTACCGTAAGAAGCTTATACGTCAGTGATCATTGGATGAATGGAACAGTCGGTATATAACCGAGGACACTGCGTGGGTCACTAAGATGTTCCTTCCCGATGGCAGAGTGGCCCACCGCCGTAGAAGATATCATGCACATTCTCATCGACTGCCCGGTTCATGCAATGCAGAGGTTCAACTTGGTACAGAGTTTGAAGGTAAGAATAGGTAGGCAAAATGTGTGCGATTTACTTACAAGTGAGAATAGCCAATACAAATTTATAGATTACTGCACAACTATATGTAAATTAGTAAATAATAGAAATAAGTAGATATATAAGTTTTTAAACTATATATTTGAAAATGTATAAAAGTTAGCAAAGTGTTGTTATTAGATAAATAATTAAATAGAGAGTAAGTAATAGTAAGTAAGATTGTAGTAAGTAGGATAGATGAAGCAGAAAAGGTTGAAATTGTTAGATTAAGAAGTACGTAATCTTACATACTGTTAGTATAATTGTAAGTGAATAAAAAAAAAGATGTAACTGGTGGTAGAAAAATTATTGTCATAAGTAAAAGGATGAAATGTAATAAGAGTAAAAACCTAAATGTAAATAAATATTAAAGAGGTAATAAATAGAAGTAAGAAAAGAAAAATAACTGTCATGTAGTACTAGTATATAAGATGTTAGTATATATCTTCAAAATAAATAAAGATAAAGATCGGGCTAGCCGAAAAAGAATAAAATAAATACATTTAGGAGATCCATCCTCTCATCCCTTCCCGTAGCAGTATAATCCTGGAAGGGAATCCGGGTTCCCCAAGTAGGATAGCTCATAATGCCCTATGATGGCGGGTGCATCCAAGCCACCCGCATCCTTTAAAAAAAATACATAGTGCCAGACGCGTGTACGCCTAATAACTCATTAAAATTCTTGAGAAGACTGAATCACATTTGTTTTATTCAAATCAAGACCTCGTGCACAACAACCCAAGTCCCATGAAAAGGCTCCGATGAGCCAAGCCGGTGGTAAGTGACCCCGAGGTCAACAATCAAAAAATGTTATGGACATATGTCCATAACCAACCGTGCAGCATACGTCCGTTAGTCGAGTCTAGTATATTCGCAAACTGGATCTTCTATTCAAGTTACAGTTACGTATTCGAAAAGCCCGACCGGCTACATCCGAAACTGTTACGTCCCTCGGCGATACGATACGACATTTGTAAAGATGTTGCCTCCAGGATATTCTGCAATAGGGGCGAGGAGTAAACCATTTTACTCCGAAGGATAGTCAACTAGATAAAATACTCTTTTCATGTGTGAAACTGGCCTAATAGTAATAAACCCGCTTTTGCCCACTATCTGGATAATCTCTAGGATCTTTTAATTAGCCTTATGTAAAATTCAATTGGGTCTGGTGCTGAAATCCGTTTTTAGTACGCTATCAAAACCTCTTGGCGACATAATATCACGATTTGGCAGCAATTTGAGTTGCGCTTTATACAATTCATTTCAGCTGCTTTCTATGTGATATCACGTCATATTTTAGTAGCGGCAGTATGTTTTCCAAAATAAAAACCGAAAAAGGCTGATAACAAAATATAAAACTGTTAACTTTTTTTAAAGCAATAACGTATTTTAAAAAAAAGTTTTATTTGTATAAGAATTTCAGTCAAACTAACAAAACTATCAAATCCTGATTACTTTTTTATAAAATTCTCCCGCCATATTTCCTTCATGAAAGAAAGACAATGCCGAAGGCCAAAGGCGATCCCAACTTCCATCATTCGGTAAAACAAAAACTGAAAGAAAATGTCCATTGTCCGCTTAATGCAAAGTAGGGCATTATGAAAAATGACAGAAAAAAAGGGTTCATTGGAATTTAACATTTTTGTTTATTCACATACACATTATTATCCCAATAAAAGTTTTAAAAAGTATAAAAAGGATTCATGCATCTGGTAGTGACGTTTTCAAAGAAATAAATATCTTGACAATGTGTATTTAATAATATAATTGTCAGTCAAAAGTGACTTTTCTTTTATTCCAGCAATAATTTAAAACATTATTGTCTCAATAAGTAGGTAATACAAATAGGTACATATTGAGGACCTTCGGTTGCCATTAATCTATCTCAATCAAAGTTCACGTAAAGTGTGTCACCTGTTGTAATGTTCGTGAAAGATAAGAGCTCGAATACGATTTCTTCGGTTATCCCTGGATTAAGCTCTGTGTTTGTGATGATTATTACACATTACAATAAAGTGTATTTTGGCAGTAGTTACAAATATTCTATGATATTGAGAACTGAAATTAGAACATCAAAATAACAAACAACATGTTTTTTTTTATTTTTGTATACACTTTGACATGGATGAATTTCATTTAAAATTTTATATACGTTTTACATACAATGACATAATATTTACTTTGCAAAGCATTAAAGTATCTACATAAGTTTTTTTTTTTATGAATAATATATAATATTATGAATTTATTGGTCTACGTGGGTTATTTCTTTTTCACTAAAAAGGAAAAAGAAATAGACCTTCAAATTGTTTAACTCCTCAAGTTCTAAGTTGAGCTGTACGATTTTTGACAAATGTGTCCACTGACTGGACAGGTCCTCTCAATCTTTCCCCGAAAGATTTGAGAACATGATTGACGTATAAAAGTATTGAGGGTTATTCAATAGGGACGCTCAAACTTTGACAGCGTGCAGCGGCCATCTTGGTAAAGCGATAGCTGTAAACACGGTGGGAATACATAGTCATGGAATTTGACGATGGAATGCTACACACTTCAATAACGCGTATAAATTGCTAAAAGTAATATCAAAGTCAGTGCTCTGTTCGCCTAACGTGCCGAGCGATGACTGCAATAAAGTATCCATGGCCAACATACAGATTCTACAATCCTTCGTCTCAATGGCAATCGATATCGGACGATGATCACATTTTTTTGTAACCTGGATCTCACAAATATCTGGTTTCAACTGGACGCTGCCAATTGCCAAGCAGCACATTAAAAAATATGGATGAGAAGTTCGAGGGCTGCGTCATTTCTCTTGGTGGCGACATCAACTGGGCATCGAGATCGTGTGACTTTATAATTTCTGTTTGGCTACCTAAAATCTCTATCTATCTATGGGTCTATGTAGACAAACCATAGAAGATTTTCAGCCAAAATTCGTATACTTCGTAAAATTGATCCTTATAAATAAGGCTCAATTCAATCAAAAGCCGCAAACAAGACGTCCAAAATCCGTCCTTCAGAATATAACTCACAGCGGAGTAGCGGCGGCTATTTGAATGAAACTATATTCTGTAAATACTTTCTGGAATTCACTTTAAAGTAAAACCATAATTGTGGTAATATCGCTTAATCGTTTTTTTTATTTTATTTCAAACTACGAGCGCTCTTAACGAAAAACTCTGTACAAAGCTACCTACAGAAAATAAATCAGTTAGGTATCATTAATAGTAATTATTTTTCACCTAGGCTTCTATTTTTTTTTTCAGAAAGTCTCCGATATTCGTTTTACTTAGAAAACTTTACTAATTACACTTTAAAATATGTCCAAGTAAACTCACTGTAATATTCATGAGGAATAATAATGCTTCAGTAAATAATGTCACAATTTATATAAAACCGTAAAGTACAGTCTATTTATTAGTGACGTCACCAGGTGAAATTGCTAAAAAGATGTTGTTACGTTGGTAATACAAATTAGATTTTATAACAGTGGACATAAGCATGTTTCATGTTTTGTTACAACTGACACTGAACTGTCGTTAGCTATGTAGGTATGAGTGTAGGTACTTTACCCGGATACTACAACCCTCGTATAAATGCTAATATGAGTTAATTTTATTACAGATATTGAGAACCTTCGTCAAATATTTGTATAAGATCAAAATAATACATACAGGGAATATTTTTTTAAATATTCTATAATATTATGTATATTATAAAACTATTGGCAAATGACAAAAATTCGTAATCAACAATCAATGAAAGTTGTGGTGGCCTAGTGGTTAAAACACCAGCCTCTCAAGTATGAGTGTGCGGATTCGATTCCAGGTCAGGCAAGTACCAATGTAATTTTTCTAAGTTATAATTATGTACTTTATAAGTATATCTTGGACACCAATGACTGATTAAAAGGCGAAGGAAATTATTTTGATGAAACTTGGACTTTATGTCTGAAATCCCCAACCCGCATTGAGCAAGCGTAGTGATTACGCTCAATCCTTTTCTGTATGAGAAGAGACCTCTTCCCAGCAGTGGGGCGACAAAAAGGTTAATGATGGTTGGCAAATGATAGAATGAAAAATTGTTGTCTTATTTTCAACATCGGGGCAGTTCGGTCAAAAATCTATAGCGGAATAGGAACCTACATTTTGTAGCGGAACTGAATTGAATAAATCTCACTGTTTCACCGAGTAGTTTATACCGTGATTGACGGCAGTCACACTGAAATATTTTAGGGTCGAACATTTTTTTATGAATATTCAAAACTGTAAAACTTTAATCAAAAACTACCACATTCTAAAATAAAAAGAAGTAATTATTTATTTTGTGCGTTACAAGCTGGTCCGGCTACACTCGCATGCAGGTTCGATTTCATGAGTTTTTATACTTTTTAGTGAAATTTAATTTAAATCTTTCTTTTATTATATTATACATACTTTTATTTTAGAAAAGGACTGAGGAAATGGGAACCCATTTCTTATTTCAGAAAAGGAAATGAGGATTGCTTTTATTAATAATATATATATATATCTATCACCC
This sequence comes from Sesamia inferens, assembly GCA_037179545.1. Taxonomy (NCBI): domain Eukaryota; kingdom Metazoa; phylum Arthropoda; class Insecta; order Lepidoptera; family Noctuidae; genus Sesamia; species Sesamia inferens. The sequence goes on along the minus strand of CM073934.1, from coordinate 14,635,087 downwards.
CTCATTTCAGTCATCATCATCATTTCAGTCGAAAGACGTCTAATTCTAGCTCCCACTCGACACACACTAAGCTTCCCTAAACATCGCCTTCGGCTGGTGCTGCGCTTCTCGCATCCACCAGTTTCTCCAGTTCACCAAGTCGTTGGACCATTTTGTGAGAGGCCTTCCAACGCTATAATCTTTCAGCTCCTTGGCCATCCATTCAGCAAGGAATGTCCCCGGCCCAAGCACCTGCCAAAGCAGAATTAAGGAAATCGATAAGCCCGAATAAATTGCGAAACTTAAATGATGATACTGTATTTTAAAGCAACTGTAACGAGATCTGAATATTATTTTTCAGACATGTACATAATAGCTCTCAAAATCTTAGCAATAAATAAGGTTTAATATGGAAGAATGGCCTTTGATCTATGTTGCTTGAGACTTAGAATATTAATTTGATATTACCTCGTTTCTTCAGTCTTTCATCATCTACTTACATAATATCATACTTTGGTAATATATTAAAAGGTTAATAATATGACGGTGTATTCTAAAAACCAGGCAGCTTGTGTAATATAACTTGCCATACATTATTTTACAGTCATATTTACCTGCAGGTACCGTTCGCCTCTCGGAAAGTAATGAAACTCTGAAACCCACCTCTTAAGTATACGTAGATAACGTTTACCAAAAGAGAAATCAGAGCTTTGGAACAATAAAATATATTGTTCTTACAAATTCCGGTAATATCAACGGCAGATTCTATTAGTAGAAGCAACATTCTTAATCATGCAAGGTTCAGATGATCTAACTTGTGCCTTTATTGGAACATCTCACGCTTCCCAGCAATACAGTTAGGTTCTAAAGTATATAGTAACTGTTAAAGGTCATAGTACACTTAAACGACTCTGCTCTCACCCGGAAAAAAGAATATTATTCAAATATGTGCTTAAAATATTACACTTTAGATATATTTACATTGGCATCATGAATTAGCCAAAAGCGCGCTGTCAGCGAGCTTACCGCCGTCAGACTGCTCGGTAGTTGACACCTCGCTGGCCGCTCGTTGTAGCGGAGCGGTCGACGCGGCGTCCACGAACAGACGGCTAGCAGTCGCCGCACGGGCGCCCGCGGCTTCGCCGCTGGTCGCAACTCGGTGTTTAGTCCAAGTACTCTGTGGCTCAGTCAGGCACGATATATCAAGTAATCCGCTCCCTCGATCTTGCGCCGTTCTGAATCGGAACATTGTAAAAAAGACGAATTGCTTCAATAGAAACCGATCGCGAACTGTGTCAATCGCGAGAAGCTAGAGCGGGCGACTGTTGGGCAGTTGGGCGTCTGCTAGCTGTTGCTGCGCGGATTGCGAACAGTTGGCTGGTGTTGGAGCAGAGTCGTTTAAGTGTATTATGGCCTAACGCTGGGTTCCTTAAATGTACCAAGAATGTGAATCAAGAATATAACAGTAAAAAAGATTATACCCAGTTAAAGTTATAATCCTTTCATTTATATACTTGTTAAAGTTAATGTTTGACCGCGCTAATCTAGCTTTCCATCGGGTATTGAAATAACTTTTTGACTTTAGAGTCCATTTCTCAAGGAAGACTATTAATTTTTTTTTTTTTTTGGCAGTTTCATCACATATATAATTTATTCTTTTTCTCTATCTATAATTTTTTTATCTCTCTCTTCTGTTTATATTTTGTATGTATGTATTTATGTATTTATTATAATATTTTTTTTCTCTCTTTTAACTTTAATTTGTTTGCACCTACCATGTTTTGTCTCTGCATCACCTCAAGGTAGACTGGTAGAAAATGCCTAAGGCATTAAGTCCGCCATTGTGCAATGTTTGTGCATAAAGTTTTAATAAATAAATAATATTACGTGAAAACCCTTAGTAACTGAGCAAAAAGAAAAATGCCAGATAAGATTGCAAAAACGATTATAACTTAAGCACGACGGTGCGATGCAACGGAGTGGGTCGGGGAATAAACTCACGGTGCAAAGCCAGGTATTTAAATAAAATTAAATTGGTCTATAACATTTTCTTTTTTCTTTTAAAAAACATTGCCTCACACTATACACTAATTTCACCTGTATCGTGGGTGCTTTTACAAATATTTAAACTCACAGACACAAACAGCCAGACCCGGAACAACTACTTGTAGGTCATACAAATATTTGCTCCGTGCGGGAATCGAACCCGTGGCACGCAGCGCAGCAGTCAATTGCTTAACCACTGTGCTAACCGTTCCGACAAACACATGACAGACATTACACATGATGTGCTCTGTTAGCTCACGGAGCGGAGACTTTTATTTTCTTAAATACGAAGTAGTGCTTATCTCGTAACGTTATGCTATCAACTGATAATATACGTAGGTTGCATAGAAACGCCAAGGAGGCTAAAGCCCGTACATTTCCTACTCGTGTTATCATATTGTACCAGACCCGGAACAACTACTTGTAGGTCATACAAATATTTGCTCCGTGCGGGAATCGAACCCGCGGCACGCAGCGCAGCAGTCAATTGCTTACCACTGTGCTAACCGTTCCGACAAACACATGACAGACATTACACATGATGTGCTCTGTTAGCTCACGGAGCGGAGACTTTTATTTTCTTAAATACGAAGTAGTGCTTATCTCGTAACGTTATGCTATCAACTGATAATATACGTAGGTTGCATAGAAACGCCAAGGAGGCTAAAGCCCGTACATTTCCTACTCGTGTTATCATATTGTAATGTATGCGAATCGCAGCGGTCGCACAATTATACGATTGAAACAATTGTGTTACGTTTAATATGTTACCAATTCAATAATTTGAACCGAATGCTGTAATTGGAGTTGGTAAACAGTTATTACTCTCACGGGGGATAATTAGTCTAATTTACTACTAACGAGGGTTTGGGACAAATGGCTCGCCATTTTAAATTTAACTTACCGAATAATGCAACGAGCTGCCAAATATTTTCGTTTGGTTTCACGTTATAATTTATATCTAATTGAGTTTTATCTCTATTTGTTACTGTGCGTGACTGTGACAAATTGATATGCGAACGCTTGATAAATCGTATTACATTCCTCGGTAAATTAAATTCCACAACCTAAAAGCTGAAATATCTATGAAAGTTCATTTCGTCAAAACAAATTTAAAGAGATCTTTGAAAATTGCTTATAATTTATTGTAATTTTCTTTTCTAAAAATAACACGATTGCTTTTTAGATCGTGAACTTTATGAGTTTTTATAGGGTTCCGTACCCGAAGAGTAAAATCGGGACCCCTTTTAGTAAGACTCCACTGTCCGTTTATTTGTCTGTCACCAGGATAAATTGAATGCACCGTGATAGCTCAGTTGAAAATTTTACTATAAGCTATAAGAACAAATACTAAAAACAGAATATTGTTTTATATTTTTTATAGATGGAACCGAGCCCTCCGTGCGCGAAGCAGACACTCAATTTACTGATGTTCAATAAAAACAACACAATTTCGGCGTTCAGATAGATATTGAAAGTTGAGGCCGAAACCTAGAACGTAATCATAATATTGCTAAAACTTTAATATTTCTCTTGCAATGTGAAGTGGAATGAGAATGTTTTTATTAGAAGAGATTTATGAGATTTATGCGCGCCGAAAGCGGTTCAGATGGTGCAGCTGAATGCTAGCGACAAGTATGGAATTTAATTTTGTCGTGAGAGCTTTTCTATTTGCTTACTACTCGAGAATTACCACAAGTAGTATACTTACTATATATTGTAGGTATAGCGGAGAATGTATAAATGATTTTATTTAAATACGGTTTCCTTCGATGAACATCGATGGAAACAGTATTTGCATTAAATCTTTCAGAGTCTTTTGAATTTGTTGAGCTTGGTTATTATATCAAGCGCAACAAATTCTATTGTGTTTAAAAATTGATATTTTTTCCAAATAAAAGTGTTTTTGTTTCGATATTGCGGGTTTGCGACCAGAGTGGTGATGCTATTTCTTAGATAAATGTTTCTTCGTTGATCTACTGAAATTCCATCGCCATGATATGACGGACAACACAAATCCAAGATTACTTCACACTATTTAAAATAAAACACGAATCATATTTTTCACAGTAACATGCATAAAACAAGCTGAAAAATGAAAACCCAGTAGCTGAAACTTTAAAGAAACCTAATTAATACATAAAAATTCACATGTTTCTTACCGGTGAATTTTATAAGAACGAGCAATACTTGTATCAGAGTCCGTGACGTCAGCTGGGAAACATTTTAACCCCCGAAGCAAAACCAACAGGCTGTTGTAAGTTTGACATGTCTGTGTGTGTGTGTGAATGTGTGTGCGTGTGTACGTGTTTCTGCGTACTCGTACATACGTACTACGACTTAAGTAAAATAAATTTCAAGGTTATTTTTTTCCTTTTTGTAAGGTTTCACATTTATACCTTTTTTGTTTTTGTGGCTATTCAATTCAATTCAATTCATTAATTAGTGTGATTTTTGGTAAGTACATTTTACAATGTGATCTAATAAATCAGTTCCTCAAAAAATCTACCATAAAGGCATACACTCTTTAACAGCACTTAAAATCATAAAAAGGATTATTAATATATTAAAATGATGAATAATGTAATCAATATAGGCTTTTTTTAGGTTTTTTCCATTATTATTAGCTTGTTTTACATTTTTACATATATGTTATTTGTGTCGGAGTTTTTTAAATATTTTAATTTTTGGATTAATTTGACGTACAATATTATTGAATTTTCATTCTATATTTGGAATCAAGTTTGAATTAAAATGGATGTTGCTAATACAGGAGGTTCAGTAAAACCAAGTTGGAACTCTGCCAAATTAATTTATAGCTACGCAGAGTAAAATACTTTATCATAACATCGTTTAACAGTTTTAAAACTGCAAGGCGGAAGCCATTTTATTTCTTTGTTTCAAATGGGTTCTGAATGTCTGATATTACATTGAATTAGTTCTTTAGTTAAGAAAGTAGTAGTTTTAACAAAGAATATGATATTATATGATTTGAAATTATCTAGATTTCATCTGTATCCATACTAATATATTCCTGAAAAGTTTGTTTGAACGCGCTAATCTCAGGAATTCCTGCTCCGATTTGAAAAATTCTTATTGTGATGGATAGCCCTTTAATAAAGGAAAGCTTTAGGCTATATAAGATCTGCTGCGACCCTTAGGAGCGGAGCATATAAAAAAAAACATATCGAATCCTCAACGGATGCAGCTAGTAATAAATAATATTACTTACATTCGGAAATATGTGAAACTATAAAAGTGATTCCCTGAAGAAAAAACGAATTACCACACCATCTAAGGTCTAACAGATTACCGTGACACCGCGACAATACAATAAATGAGTAATGCGTTACCTAAAGTGATAATTATATAAGCGATTACGCCATCACGTTCATTGCTTTACCCGCGAAACCCGTGATTGACTGCACGATGACACGTCCAATCATTACAACTCCCCATCCATCTGGTTTCCAATTACACATAACACCACCATTCGAAATTAAGCGGTTATTTTGAAAACCAATACAATATTGAGCTTGCGGGCAAATCAAACTAATGTCATTTTAAATTGTCCGATGATTTGGAGTCTTCGTCAAAAGTGAGCATAGGTAAAAATTAAATGATAAATGCTCGTTGTTGTGTAAAAAGATTTCACTTTTGCTCATCTGTGGAACAATTGAAACCAAGAACATTTAAACTACCCAACATTGCAATATTGTTTTTGCACTGGACCATACCTGGAAATCTTATTTCTATGGAGCTATTGAGGGTCAACGAACATTTTTGTTACGAAAACATAACTTTCAGGACCCGCACAACTGTTGTACCGTTACAGCATAGCATACATCCAAAAGCAAAATGTTTTGTTTGCGTTACATTACATGATGCCTACTGTGAACTGCGAAATTTCACACGTAAATTAAAAATAGTTTCCAACCAATGATTTTTCCCAATGTTACACAATTAAACGTACACACTGCGTTGGTACAGGTTTTGTGATGAGTCTTTTTATATGTAGCTAGCCTTAACTCAATTATAATGGGGTCGTATTCCAGTCTCACCGATTGCAGTTGAATACTAGAATATTACATAGAGCGAGACTGTCTATCTGACCTCCACAATCCAGTTACTCGGTAATACACTGTACTCTCCCCTACCCCCTACCTCTCAGTTCCCCCCTTTGATAATACTGGTTGTCAGATTTTCGGGTTTCAGACGACCTTTAACAACTTTCAAAGATCCACGAATGAGAGCCGAGAAAAGCGGAATCATTTTACATTTCTGTTATTGAATTTAATTGGTTCATTCTCAATTAATTGTTTCCTATCGCAACTGACTCAATTTACAAGTGAACATCGATATTTCAAGTGACTATCCGATATCTATCTATCTGTCTGTATTTCATAACAAAACGATTACAAATACTTTAGTTACCTAATTAAAAAACTTTTATTACTTCAAACCAAATAAGTAACCAAACAATTAACTACCTTCATCTCGAGTAGAATATATATATATTTTTTTTAATAATTATAAACTAGCGCTTGACCGCAATCGATGCGATCGTTGGTGGTAAAGCGCGCTAGTTTATTAAGAGCCTATTCACTCAGAAAAACTGAGCGAATAGGAAGGAAGACGGCAGTTGAGCGAGGTGATGCAAGATTAAACCCAACAACACGACCAACGATGCTGCGCCAAAGGGAGATTGATCTGAAGACCCTCCACGACAAAACTCCCAACACAACAACATTAGGCGCATCGTACCCGGCACACATCGCAACACAACTGCTCAGACCCGTCCTCCGTACGGCTTCATCAGCCATCATGCTGGAACAGGACAAATCGCTTGGCGGCAAGGCTTTGTTTGGTGGGTTGTAACTTCTGCCGGCGGCCGATGTTATGGCCTACCACCGACGAAATATTCGTAATAATGAAGGGTATTTCAAATGAATATAGGCAAAAGAATTGCATCCGCCCTATTTTCCATGGAACTTGAGTTCTTCGTTTAGGTGTTGTGAATATTAAGAGGATACTTTTACTTCCATTTTTTGTGTTGAGACTTTGGTGTCTGTTTCTAAAATAAACAATTTCAAAATCTGCCATAAAGAAAATAAAAAGGCCAATAACTTTACCTAAGTACGGTCTACCTATTTATTAATTATTAGTGAACCTGGTTACTTCACCCTAACACTAAAGTACGTAGAAAATTAATAAATGACAGGAGACGCAATTCATGAACAAATTTAGAAATTAAACACATCTACAATAAAACAGTAGGTATACTCTATCAATTATATACATCTGTGAACAACAAAACAAAAGACCTTCATGGATTCAATCCTCAGATCGTCGTCCAGTAAGTTTACAGCGGCTTACAGTAAGTGGGTAGGTATGTAAGACGCTGTTAAGTACGGCAACCACTTCTTGTGGCGGCCCTGTGGTGCAAAGCTGATCTGTGCAGGGTACCCAGTGTAAGAAGGCATTAGTCAGGATTCACCCGCAATAATGCACGCTGTACGTTAATAAACGCGCCTGTGGAATAGTGCTGAATAGTTCTAGATTTAGTAGTGGATGTTTGTTTTCAGTAAATTTAAATTCGTGACATGGTTCTGACTCTGGGACTGTTTAACATAAATAAACTTACTGCAATCTATTTATTGAGTGGTATAAATACCGAGTAAACAAAAGTCAGTAATTTTTTGTGTTATTTTAAAATTAAATGAAATACTCAATCCAAAAATGATCACATGATGTAAATATTATATTTTATGAATAAATTTATTTTCATATTATGTGGGCATTTGGCAGTTTGAGTCTGGTATTTCCAGAGATTAATATTTGTTTATATCTTGTACAATATACCTATAATAACAATGTATATAATAATAACAACATGATAACTTGTAAATATAAACATTACACACTCATTTTGTTTTATTATTGTACTTATTGATTTATTAAAGGTTTCTTTATTTCCTTCCTTCCTTCCTTTTTCCTTTCTTTCAAAGAGTCACTGTATTGGAAAAGATCAAAAGTATTTTTAAACCCGCAGTTACATCATCTATAAAATACAATTAATAAATACAACATAGCGTCGGAGCGCGACAATAACTAGATTTTCTGATAAGCACCGGCAGTTTTCTGCTCTCACTTCCCTTTGGTGTGTAGGAATAAAACGTGTTATGGGGAAATTCCATGACTTTCTGTAACCAACCTAAATCTGGCTGTTAGCATTATTGTTATCTGTTTTCATACCTTGACTAACTATTTATTTTGGTTAGAATAAACAAATGAATAATATAAGAGTGTATCAGTGACTGAAAAGTTGTGTGGAAGTCGATAGTCATGGTTACTTTATCCTATAGAGGAAAGAGGAAACTGTCGTGAGGAAAGGTTTGTGTATTGTTATTAATTAGGGATGAGCCCTGCGAATATGGTTCTTGAGCACCTTTCTTGTGATATACATAAGTTGTAAAATCAACTATATTAAAATTCATACAATATTAAAATTCTTGTTGCCACGTCAAGTCAATCATAGTATATCATGAATAAGCGAGGGTACTGCTCTAAGAAGTTTCGAGCAAGAAGTATTCTAAGAATGCTGTTTAATGTAGGGCAGTGTCGGTTCTAGACTTACTAAAACATCAAAGGAATATTTCTACTTGTATGAGCTTCACTTTACAAAGAACTCTCATTTATCATGGTCAATGCCAGGCATAAAAGATACATTATATACAAGCTGTGGACTTGAAGTAAGTAAAAAGAGCAGAGTACCACTTTTCCCCACTTCTGTGACAGTTCTGTTCTGTTTTAAAAATCATAGTCGGAAGGATGAGCATCAGATCAAAGGAAGTTATCTCAGCTGTGAAATATTTGATAATATATTTATTTCGAATATAAATAGAGGGTCACAAGACAAAAGACATTTCAAGGGTTTTTCTAAAGGGTTCGAGTTTTTTTTGCCAGTTTGTACATTTTCCTCGGATGAACGAATGTAACATTAGTCAAGGACATGAACATGAATAACAAACATATCTATAGATGCTAAACATGCAAATATTAAAAAAAAATTAAAAGTTTAGAAAAATTCAGAAGTAATATAATATCTAGCAATTTTTTTTTATAATTATAAACTAGCGCTTGACCACAATCCCGCCTGATGGTAAGCAGTGATGCGATCGTTGATGGTAAAGCGCGCTAGTTTATTAAGAACCTATTCACTCAGATTGAGCGAATAGGAAGGAAGACGACAGTTGAGCGAGGTGATGCAATGTTAAACCCAACAACACGACCAACGATGCTGCGCCAAAGGGAGATTGATCTGAAGACCCTCCACGACCAAACTCCCAACACAACAACATTTGGCGCATCGTACCCGGCACACATCGCAACACAACTGCTCAGACCCGTCCTCCGTACGGCTTCACCAGACATCATGCCGGAACACGACAAATCGCTTGGCGGCAAGGCTTTGTCTGGTGGGTGGTAACTTTTGCCGGCGGCCGGTGTACCTACCACCGAGAAAAAAGCTAGAACAAAAAAATGCCCATACATGATAAACTATCAAGCTTTTATCAACGACTTTGCCCACCTATTTCTTGCTCCCTTGACCCACCCCGTCCAGTGCATCGCTTGTTTGTCATCCAGTACATCGCGTAGTTAATTAGTTTTCTGTTTTTTTTTTCATTTTTGCTCAGTTCCTAATTCTCTCAGCGTGGCGATAAATAGTGTTTCTCAGGAATTGGGCGAACATATACAATAATATTTTTAAAATCCGAAACGGTCGTTCTAGAAATTGGCGTCTTCAAACATACAAACAAACAAACAAACTCTACTACACTGTATGATTAATTTGATTATAGGTACATATGTAACAATAAATTAAGTGAACTGTTTTATGTCCTTTTTGAGAATAATTGACTGATATTATAGCAGTAATGTGAAAAGAATCATTGAAGAGACCCAATAAGTTCTAGTGGTTAAAACACCAGCTTCTCAAGTATAAGTTTGCGGGTTCGATTCCAGGTCAGGCAAGTACCAATGTAACTTTTCTAAGTTCTCCGACACCGATGACTGATTGAAAGGCGAAGGAAAACATCTTGAGGAAACCTGGACTTTGAAGTCTGAAATCGTCAACCCGCATTGAGCAAGCGTGGTGATTACGCTCAATCCTTCTCTGTATGAGAGGAGACCTGTTCCCAGCAGTGGGACGATTAAAAAAGGTTGATGATGATGATGATGAATAAGTTCTATAACATGTGTTTTGTACTTTTGACGGTAACCACTATTATATTAGATTCAAATAATCCGTTAAAGAGATCAGTGTCACAAATTAATTGACAACCTGTTCAGGACCACTTCAATATATCGTGGTGTCATCTAAATTGAATACAGAGCATGTGATGCACTTTTAGCAATCGATATCTTATCATTTATCTAACAATTGTCTGCAAGTTATAGAATGGAAAATGACAAAACATTTATTGTGCCGTTGCACGACATCATAAAACAAGTGTTTGCCGAGTTGTTGGAACGTGTACCGTCGGTAATAATAAACCTAATGTCGATACATTGCACATTGTTAGCACCCTTTATTGTTCTATTACTTCTCATATGCGGCCGTAGAATTAAACTACCGAATTGACAGCGCTATAATATCGCACACAGAACCCACGCAGCTCGCTATTTTTGCGAGTGTTCTGAACGGCACCAGATATCGGCTTGGATATTATGTAACTACTTTATTACTTTATATTAATACTGACTTTGAAATAAGATCCGACGGCTATCTAGGTACATTGTCTAGCTTTTTAGTCTTGGCTGGGAATAAGGCGTAGCGTGTCTGCACTCAGCTTGACAATTTGCTCTATGCGGCGACTTTTGAATTAATGCCGTTGCAATGCAGCCTCGCCCGGACTTTTTATACCATTTTTTAATTTAATCTCTTGCCCCTCTGAAGGTTTCCAGTTTGCAAAAAATTAAGAAGATAAATTTAATGTCTCACTATAAAAAGTGCTGAGTAGTTTTTAATTGTCACAAGCGGAGATGCAGGCGGTGGTGGGCGCTAAGCAGCATTTGTGTAAATTAACTTCAGAATGCGTGGCGGTAAGTCCTACAGAAATGTTAATCCAAATAACAAGATAAATCTTCTTAATTGTAGAAACACAGCGGCCTGATCCGCTTTTCCAAACTCAATTTTGCAAAGATCAAAACGGAAAAGAGTTAACGTTACGGAGCGGCGACATGAATGCTTTCCAAGGGCCATTTCGGCAGATAATGCAATTTGTTACAAGTCGTTCGCTCGTTTGCTTTTATTATTAGTAGCTATTAAGGAGGCCGTAGCTCTCGGCGGCAGTGGCACGTGAAGCGGCGTGGGCGGCGGGCAGCGGCGGAGCGGCCCAGCTGCTCGGCGTCTGCCAACGCACTAACAACCCCATCCAACATCTGGCTATTTAAATCGAGTATTTAAGCTGATTGCCATCATTACACTGTTGTTACTGAAAGGGTGCCTCAAAATGGATTGTACTTTACTTTTATGATGAAAGTAATGGTTAAAAATCGAAGTAAGTTCTGTTTACATTATGTTGATTACTAATTTAAGTCGGTAACTGTTTTGAATTACTCGTTGGGCAATAACAACGGCTCACTGCTTTGTAAATTTATGCCTTTTTATTATGGGAATAATTGATTTTAATAACAAAAAGCCACCAATTTAAAAAGCAGTAAGCCACTTTTTATACAAGTATTTACATATAAATAGGTAAAATGTATATGTCCATCTGCATACACCCGTATGCAGATGAGTACATATATATACAGAGTGGTGCTGACAATACGACAGTAAATTAAACATCATGTACCTCAACTCATTCTCAGTCTACGCATAAAAAATCATATAAATATGTCCATTAGTTTAGTCACAGGATATTATTTTGCATTTTTCACACTTTCTACATGATGTACATATTGATAAGGAAACGCTTACAGGTTAATGACCGCCACATCCTGCGGTACCAAACTTTAATAATAATGGCGCGAAAAAAGCAAGTCGATACAGGATCGCGCTGTCGTCGATCGGAGGTCAGTGAACCAATATTTTTAAAGGATGTTCTATTCCGTTTGCAATTTTATGCGATTTAATTTGATTGAAATTTTAATTGTTTTATTTTTGGTGATAGGTTTTTTTTCTATGATTTAGGATAATTCCTATGAACCAGCATTGTTCGTGTTTTTATTTATTATCGTATTGTCAGCACCACTCTGGTATACATGCCCATGTACATAACTTTATGAGAGAAGTGAATATTTCTATTTTACGAAAAAGCTACAGAAACTTTAATAAGTATCTGATTTTGACTAACTCAATACGAATTGAAGCTATGTTTAGAAGGACAAACAATCTCAGCCGTTTGAGTCATTATTCAGTCATTGATTGAAAATCGTTCGAAAGTGGAGTGATTTACTTGTGATTAAGTAAAACTGAAGAGTTCTGTAAATAGTAGGTACAAATGAGTGTTTACGAAAGCGTCGGCAACAAAAAAGACCGCGCAATTTCGGATTGGAGTGGCCATTACCCGCGCCGACTGCGGAAAGAACGCTCGCAATTGCATTGAAAATGTCGCTTTTAATTTTTGAAAATGCAAAGCGTAAATTCGCATTTGTGGCTGCCACGATAACTGCCCGCCTAAAAGCTCCGGCGATGCAAGTCCCGGTGTGGCTTTGTTGCTAATACAAAGCGCTCGCTCACATACAGATGGTTTTGCAAAAACTTTGTCCTATCGTAGTTCCTCTTACATGTTAATAACTCAGCTGTGTGTCACTGTGGAATTGTTGCCATCGGCGTATGCGAAAAATGAGACTGGTGACAGTACCAACAATGTGAGAACACGAAATGAAATATAGAAGAGGGTGGTAGGTGCTCAGCGGCGGACTAGGTCGCTGCAACATTGATCTCAATTGTCTGAACGATGGGCTCGAACTCCAATAGCACACAGAGGCGAGCCTTCTCCTTTATGTCTCTTAATATATTACGAGGCGCTACATACTGACTTGGTAATATAGCTATGATTTATCCCCCGTCACAGACAATCCTACACCAGAAGATGTGTTGTCGTCAGCGACGCTGCCATCGTCCTTAGATTAATATTGCGGCGCTAATATTGGACGTGTAGTTTTTCTTCCTTGCGACGTCATTTATTATGTGCTCCTCACTAGACACGTATCGGCTACGACAATCGAATGGAACGATAGATTACACAAAATATGTTAATATCAGAATATTTTGACGAAATAAACATTTGAGTACTCGCTGATTAAAAGAGGAACAAATACTGAGCAAGATGTACCTTAGTATTGTGCTTTTATTCGACGTCTCCAGATTAAAAAGTGGGACGGGTACAATGAGCGGCACGACGACGACTGCGAGATTTCACGGGGGGCGGATGAGGTCACAATGCGAATATGATGCTTGGATAATATCGCGTAGATCTTCAGCATGAGGTTACATCTTTTAACTTGCGTTGATGAACCACTGCGTAAGACAATATGCCTAAACCGACCCCTATATTTAGATATACGGTACGGTTTAGACCATATATTAACATTATACACGTGGTATGAGGTAGACCGCATTATAAATGAGATGCAGAATTTTTTAATTAACAGAGGACTGGAAAAGCCCTTGTGGAATAAGATAATGCAACAAAGGTACCGTCATAAGGATTCTGATTTATTTTACCTGAGTATTAACTTACGTTCCGCGCCAAGGCGCACTTCCAATCATTTCTATGGTAGCAATGTCAAACTATTTATTAATAAAGGGATTTGCTGTTCCTATTATCGTAATGTGGCTAAAATTAAGACTATAATGACAATATTATTTTTTAAATATTAATTTCATCTTCCTCGGTGGTAGGCCATAACATCAGCCACCGGCAGAAGTTACCACCCACCAGACAAAGCCTTGCCGCCAAGCGATTTGTCGTGTTCCGGCATGATGTCTGGTGAAGCCGTTCGGAGGACGGGTCTGAGCAGTTGTGTTGCGATGTGTGCCGGGTACGATGCGCCTAATGTTGTTGTGTTGGGAGTTTGGTCGTGGAGGGTCTTCATATCAATCTCCCTTTGGCGCAGCATCGTTGGTCGTGTTGTTGGGTTTAACATTGCATCACCTCGCTCAACTGCCGTCTTCCTTCCTATTCCCTCAGTTTTTCTGAGTAAATAGGCTCTTAATAAACTAGCGCGCTTTACCATCAACGATCGCATCACTGCTTACCATCAGGCGGGAATGCGATCAAGTGCTAGTTTATAATTATTAAAAAAAAAAAATAAAAAAAAAATCTTGTATGATGACGTCAGCGACGCGCGACTGCGGAGCGGTAGGGTCGTCAGCAGCTTGGTGTGGTGGTAAGGCTCCATTTCTTAGGCTAGTTTTGAATTAAAGCACGACGTGTAAATATACCCTCCAATCTTGACAATAACCATTTAAAAAAGGCAAGCCGATAGTTTCGCCCCGGAGAAGTGCCGTGGTCCGCGTCTCAGTCCGACCTCACCGTTCATCAATCCCCACTTTCCAAAACGACTCTGTTCTCGTGCCGCCATTACAAAAATAACGTCACGGCGTTTACACCACTACTACACAAATCAAATTAGCAACTTTCATTATAATGCCACCGCCATCCACAACCCGGCCAGCCTGACAAGCTACACGTCATCGCGTGTATCTGTAACTAAATAATCGGCTTTGAAGCATTTTTGAGAACTCGGCCAACCTGACCGTAACATTTAATTACAATAAATAAATAAATAAATAAATTGTTTATTTCTCAGCTTTGTACAAAATTTTTATAAAAATTTTCTTAATTCTAAATAGCACTGATGTATAATTTGCAACAACAACAACAATGACTATTAGATACCCAAATAAACTTAATCATTTTACAACTGAACACAAACGGTTCCTCCAAGCCTCATAATTATCAAATTTCAAAAAAAAAAAACACAGTATGGCCCGGCTACCACAGTAGCTAGTGAGAAATCGTTATTGACACACATATTGTCATCACCTTATGTGGTACGACGAACTCTCTGGAGTTAGTCGAACCACATGAGCTGGCCTGTCTGACCTGGGAGTTGCGGACTCTAGTCCGCAACTCCCAGGTCAATACTTGACCGTACGACTAATAGTCTCCTTTGAGACCCGGGTCCCCGCCACACCACTAGCTGCCCATCGCGCCCTGATCAACCCTTCACTGAGTTGCAGTTACTAGTTCACTGAGCTACAGACTAGTACGTGCAGTGCGACCAAATAGCCATGGTATGTGTTCTATTTGCTGGTGGAGGCACGCCCCTCACCATCTTCTACAGTAAGCAAGTCTAACTCAGCATGTACATTACTTGAAGGAATCTTTCGTACGCGATCGTGGGCGTTCTTATAGACACTGTTTGTAATCAACGATTTCAATAGGTAACGATCGCCCAAATGTAATTCTACGATTTTAAATGGTCCCTTGTACTTCGGGTCTAATTTAGTCTAATTTCTCTCTTCATTCTGAATTAAAACTAAATCACCAACACTAAACTTCACTTTTTTATGTTCATTACCGCTTGTTCTCTTGTCTTGTCAAAAGATAGAAGATTTAATAATCTTGCCACACGTTCTATCAGAAGCTCAAGTGAGCTCGTAACTACAGGCCACAGTGGACATTAGTTTTGAAATATCCATAGACTAATAAGACACCATAATTTTAAAACCCTATTTTAAAGTCAATCGGCCCATTATTATACCGTATTTTAAACAATTATCGGGTAACACTTGCAATAAAATTTGCAGATCTACCCTCTATTATCACGTCGCAAAGAAATTGTTCAGTACACAATACGCTGACATATCCTATATCCTGTGTACGTACTTTCGCGTGTGTACAAACACCTTAGGAAATTATGACAGAGATTGTTTGACAAGAGAACATTCGGCACCGCAATCAAAATAAAAGTAGTACGACTCAACGGATTATGGCAATTTCCCGCAAATACCTGCCACTTAGCAGTTGTCAACATTTACAAACCGGGCACCTAGGGGCTCTGGGTTGATTTTTTGTGTGGCTTAAAATAGTACCAACCCCTATCCTCCCGTGGGTGTCGTAAGAGGCGACTAAGGGAACTCATCAGGGAAGCGGGTAGCAGATCTTCTCCTGTGTAATATCAAATCACTGCGATCCCCAGCCCGCCTGCCAAGCGTGGGGATTATGGCAAACCCCCCCAATGATGCACACGACACAGCCCAGATCTCTAGTCTCCGGCAGCTCCGCTATTCCAGTCTACGGTAGCGGACTCGGTTACGGCGGAGCAAGGGGTGCGAAGAATCTCCGGAAGAGATCCGGCTACCATCACCAACGACTTTTGGCCCTGACAACATATAACACGCGCACACTATGGACCAATGAGAAGATTGTCGAACTGAAGGAAGATATGAGCCGGTCGCACTGGGACATTGTGGGGTTATCTGAAGTCCGAAAAGAGGGAGAGGACTCGATAATCCTGAAGTCTGGCAACCTGCTCTATTTCCGGGAAGGCGACCAGCTGTCCCGGGGTGGCGTGGGGTTTATTGTCCACAAGTCCCTCGTGAACAACGTTGTTAAAGACGGGAGCTTTTCGACTCGGGTGGCGTACCTTGTACTCAGAATAACCAAACGATATTCGCTAAAGGTTATACAGGTCTACGCTCCGACGTCTAAACAGTTCGACGATGAGGTGGAGCCTATGTATGAGGACGTCAGTAGAGCCATACATTCCTCCAAAACCCACTACACTGTTGTCATGGGGAACTTTAACGCAAAACTGGGCATACGAGAGGCGGACGAGACGAAAGTGAGCCAATTTGGAGTTGGAAATCGGAATCCCCGAGGTCAGATGCTAATGGATTTCATGGAAAAGGAAGGACTCTTTGTGATGAATTCTTTTTTCAAGAAACCATTGCGCCGCAAGTGGACCCGATGATCAAACCAAAAACGAGATAGACTTCATAATGTCAACGAGAAGGCAAGTGTTCAACGACGTCCCCGTGATCCATGAGGTCAAAACCAGGAGTGATCCATCCAAAAATGTTTATTTGCTAGAATACGGTACAAAGGGTGTTACAGTGCATTTTTTTCAGCGTATCCTGCCATATATGGCGTGCAAATTTATTATTAAAATTACGTCATCCAAATTCCATCGATTTATCGTCTAAGTAGTCCTTAATTCTATAATAGTTCTTTGATAACAAAAATTTAAAAAGCATTTTCTTAAATAATGTCAAAGGTAATTCTTGTAAACTATTTGGTAATTTATTATAAATGATTATGGACATACAATATACATTTTTCTTAAATAATTTTAATTTTATTCTTGGTAAACGAAGTCTGTCTTTATGTCGTGTTCGGCTATTTGGCCTGTCTTCCAGAGTTTCAAATAAATTGTAATTTCTTTTTACAAAAGTGCATGTTTCAAAAATGTATAGACACGGTAAAGGCAGTATATTTAATCTTTGAAACAGTGGCTTACAGCTGTCTAAAAAATGAGCTCCACAGATTGCTCGGATGCATTTTTTTTGGGATTTGAATACTCTATCTACCTCCACTGAGTTCCCCCAAATTATTAGACCGTATCGAAGTACGGACGATACATAGCCATGGTACGCAAGCATTGTCGTATCATGATTAGTTGTTTGCCGAATCCTTTTTAAAACATAAACAAAACGATCAATTTTTACAACAACTTTATCAATATGTGGTTTCCAGTTGCAATTTTTGTCAACTGTTATACCCAAAAATACACAATTATCCACAGTAGTTAAGTTAGAGTCTTTGTATTGGATGTCCAGATTATTTATTGTATTCGATTGGTATGTTTGAAATTGTATTATATTTGTTTTAGTCATATTAATTTTTAAGTTATTCTTTATTAGATAATTTACTGCATTGTTCAGCGCTAGTACGGTATCCCTTTCCAAGTTTCTATTATTTTCACTCTTGATTATTAAAGTAGTGTCATCGGCGAATAATATGCAGTCTTTGCCTACTGCCTCGGGCAGGTCGTTAATATATATCAAAAAGAGAAGCGGGGATAAAATCCCTCCCTGTGGTGTGCCATACTTATTTTGTTTATATCCTGACCGAAACATTTTTTGCTCTTGTTTACAGGTTTTGGTTATTTCCACGTATTGCACTCTTTCCGCAAGATAGCTTTTGAACCAGTCGTTGGCTTTCCCTCGGATTCCATAATGTGCAAGTTTCGTGAGTAGTGTTCTATGACAGACATAGTCAAAGGCTTTTGTCATGTCTAGAAATACACAGCTTATTTTTGATTTTTGATTTAGGGCTTCGGTTATATGTTTCAATAGCGAGAAACATGCTAAAGCCGTGGAGCTACCCCTCCTAAAACCGAATTGTTCTTTTTTAAGAATATCATATTTCGTTAAAAAGTTCTCCACTTTAATATACATAACTTTTTCAAGTACTTTCGATAGAATGGGGGTTAGAGTTATTGGGCGGTAATTGCTCATGTTCGTTTTGTCACCTTTCTTATATATAGGTTTTACAACCGACGTTTTTAAACGATTTGGGAATACTCCTTCAGTTAGGGAAAGGTTTATAATGAACGCTAAAGGTGACATTAGACTCTTCGCACATCTTTTTAACACTTTAGTGCTTAAGTCGTCATACCCAGTCGAGTTTGTGTTTCTTAAATTATGGATTACTTTGTAAACATCGCATTCATCCACTGGTGTAAGAAAAATGCTATTTGGATTTTGAGGAATTATTATTTTAGTGTCCTGGATATTTTTATGATTAGTTTTTGTGAAATTGGTTAGGGATACAAAATATTCATTAAATAAATCAGAAATTTCGTTTGGGTTGTCATACTTTTTACCATTAATATTAATAATGTCAATTTCAGAATTATATGTCATATTATTTGTCTCTGTTTTAATCATGTTCCATGCTGCCTTACATGTGTTTTTGGCTTTATTAATGTAGCGTATGCTATTAATCTGCTGTGCATTATATATACATCTTTTTAATATTCGCGCGTAGTTGTCATATTTTTTTTTATTTTGTTTTTTATTATGTTTCTGAATGTTATATGTAAGGTACAATGTCCGTTTTTTTGTGCAGCATCTTTTTATGCTTTTGGTTAGGCCTCTATTTTTTATTGTTTTTAAAGTATTTTTAACTTTCACTATAGGGAAGCATAAATTGTAAAACAAGGTAATTGTATCGTGTAGTTTATCGAATGCGTCATTTGTATTTTGGGCTTCGTATACTTCAGAAAACGATAGGCTTGACATGCAGTTTTTAAATTTAAGTATATTTTCGTCACTGAGTTCTCGTATACTTTTAAACCAGAAGTTGTGCATGTCTTTAACTTGATAATCATTAACTAATTTAACCGTTATTGTTTGTGCAGTTTCATGGTCTGAAAGCGCTAGATAGTGAAGTCCAGGCTTACCATCATGTATGTTACTTACAATTAAGTCCAAGCACGAGGTTTTTCTCGTAGGTAGCTTTATATGGTTTTTTAGATTGTTATTATTAAGAATGGAAATTAGATCATTAGACGTTTTATTTGTTTTCAGTATGTCTATATTCCAGTCGCCACATATGATAACTTTTTTGTTTTTTTTGCTACACAATTTATTAGTTAGTTGTTCGAGATTGTTTAAGAATATAGACGTATCACGCGTAGGTGTTCTATATATGCATACCACTACAAGATTAAATTTAATAATTTCAATAGCACAGCATTCGAATTGAAGGGGGATAGGCTGGGTGAGATTTTTAATTTCTCTGAATTGTAGGTTATTTTTCAATAAAATACATGAACCTCCCCGGCGTTGGTTTGCTCGAGAAAAGAAGGATACCAGTTTATAATTATTAATCCTAAGGTTAGATTCACAACCGCTTTTAAGGAACGTTTCTGTTAAACATATAACATCTACGGAACCAAGTTCCTTTTGTAAGTTCGCAATGGCTATCTCGATGAATTCTTGTTTGTTAAGTACACCAGCAATATTTTGATGAATTAAGGTGAGAGCCGTTCTATTATCTACGTTCGAGAAAAAACCCAGTTTCTTTGATATTTTTGTGTTGCTTTATTGTGTTAAAGAAGGAAGTAATCTTGGTTTGTGTATGTTTTCGCGGTGCCGTATGTGTATTTATTTTGTTCTGGATATCGTGCTTCTTTTTAAATTGATTTAGTATCTCCACTTGGTATTTTTTGTAATCAATTCTAGTGTTCAATTTTAAGCATAAATGTGTCAGATATTTCTGGTGATAATTTTTCGCGAAACTACCGCTGGTATCATGTTGGAATTCGGAATTGTGTATTTTCACGTATTTACAATTTCTGTAGTTTTGTAGAATTAGCTCAAGATTGTAATTGATCGTTGTTTCGTTCAGGTAAGGGTTGTATTGAACGTTAGTAATGTATACTGTATTATTACGCAGTTTATATAGTGTGTTACATAATTCTGTCATAAAAGAGTAAGGGTTTTTATCATTGCACCCTATCACTAGAACTATAATGTCATCCTTGGTCAATGTCTTTAAGAAGTCGTCGTTGCAGCTATTTAGGATCTGAGCACTTGTTGCATGGGGCTCAATGAAAGAAGTAATTTTATAGATGTCGTTCCATTTGTCTGATCTAGTACGAGTCATAATCCTATTCAGTCCCTGGGCCTGCTGGTCACCGAAGATTATAATATTATGTTTGTCACTCTCATTTTGTATGTCAATTAAGCCTCTATGGGCAATATGTTCCGTGGTGTCGTGGTGCGATTTTCGTTGGTCCATCGAATATATCCTTTTAAAATCGTCTTTCTTGCTCTTTTGGCAAAGTTGTGGTTGAGCGGGCTGTATTGCGTCAAAACTAGATGTTGACCCGGCCGTATTAAAAGAGATGTCCCCAGCATCGCTTGTCGCCTGTATTGTTGCGCCATTGTCTGATTGGTGAGTCATTGAAGGCGCAAGACTTAGCTTGGTCGGAGTAGAAATACAGCTTGTTCTTAGCTTATTTCTGTTACGCGCTGACCTCGGCGAAAAGGTCTTAGTGTCTAATAGGTTTACCTTTTTATAAGTTTCAATTATTCTTAGATATTGACCTATATCCATTTTCAGTCTAAAATTTTCGCTATTTAGATTTTCGATTTCTAAGTGGGCGCCTTCTAATTCCATGTTTAACTTTTTTATGGTCTCTTTATAATTAGTAACATCGTCGCTATCATTCATTGTAGTACTTGGCAAACTCATCATTGTACTATCGAGTATTGCGCTGTTATTGCTTATGTTGGTATCTAGGATATTATCAACCGACTTTGCCCTTGCTGGTTTGCGGAAGGTAATATTATCAATTTCTACGTTATTCATTTTGTCAACCGCAGCTACTAATAATCAGCAATCAGTTATTGGACTTTATTTAACTAATGCGCTAAAACAACGTGAATATTCACTTTAAATATACCAAAAAGTCGTTACAACTTGCGGGGTTTGATCCGATGACTACGGCGTGCAGTGTGGTAAAGCTGCTACATACACCGCTCCGCCAACGAGACTTAAGTTACTTCGTCGAAATTTGTGCTCGCTACGCGCTGGGTTGTGAGGTATACGCGGGCGACAACGGGGGCTGTAGCGGTTGGCGCGGGAGGTATCAAGCGCGCTGCGGGTTGTCGTAGGTCATGGATAGAGTTCGTTAAAGACACTTTTTAAATATGATTTTTTTTCCACAACTTTAATTCTAATATAACTTTGGTTTACATATGTTATTTAAAAAAAAAATTACACCATTCAGTAGGTCACTTTACTGGTTTCGAGTTAACAGTATATTAATGTCACAATCTCCACTTTTTACCACTTTTTTTATTTTAAAACTGAGGGGCAAAAAATAACGTTCCGTCTTAAACAGCAGTCTACCGCCGATCTCGATTGTTAGACATCTTGAACCTCAATATTAGGCTCGATCGCTCTGGACTTATCAAGTATACGCTCCGACCAGCGTCAACCCAACTCCAAAATCCCGAAAGCTTTCAGATCGAACTGAAAAATCGCTTCGAATGCCTCGGTAAATGCGTAGATGTGGACGACTATAACAACAGGTTTGTGGAAACTCTCCAAACGGAAGGGTCCAAGTTTCACAAAACCCTCCGTTCCAAAGGACAGAAGAAGATCTCAGGTCCCACCCGTCGGCTAATGGAAGAAAGACGGGAGGTGGTCTTAAAATCCCCTGATGACGCTTCGCGTATCAGATGCCTTAACAGACAAATCTCAAAGTCTCTGACTCGCGATATACGCCAATTTAATACAAATTGTATTAAAGAGGCTGTCGAGCGAAACAAAGGCTCCAAGGTGTTCGCACGAGATTTGCCTGTTGGACAGAGCCTACTTGCGAAGCTGAAGACTGGGGGTGGTAGGATCGTCACTTCCAAAGTCGATCTTTTGGGTGAGATTGAGAAATTCTACGGAGAGTTATACACATTAACACACGCACCTGTTGTAAGCCTGGCTACTGATCCTAGAGCTAGACTAACCCGACACTACACCGACGATATCCCGGACGTCAGCCTTTACGAGATTAGTATGGCCCTGAAACAGCTCAAGAACAATAAGGCGGCTGGAGATGATGGAATTACGGATAAGCTTCTGAAAGCGGGTGGCAACCCGGTTCTTAAAGCACTTCAGAAGCTATTTAATTCCGTCATTCTTAAAGGCGAAACGCCTAAGGCGTGGCACAGGAGCGTGGTGGTGTTGTTTTTCAAAAAAGGTGACAATACCCTCCTGAAAAACTACATACTGATATCCCTTCTGAGCCATGTCTATAAGCTGTTTTCTAGGGTTATCACGAATCGTCTCGCTCGCAGGTTCGACGACTTCCAGCCTCCCGAACAAGCAAGCTTCCGAAAAGGCTTTAGCACCATAGACCACATACATACGCTGCAGCAAGTTATACAGAAGTCCGAGGAGTATAACAAACCACTATGCTTGGCGTTTGTGGACCTTGAGAAGGCCTTCGATTCGATCGAGACTTGGGTGGTGCTACAGTCTCTCCAGCGGTGCCAAATTGACCATCGATACATTGAGGTGATAAAGTGTTTGTACAACAACGCCACCTTGTCAGTCCGTCTCCAGGATCAGGACTCGAAACCGATCCAACTCCAGCGTGGAGTGAGACAAGGAGATGTCACATCTCCTAAATTGTTCACTGCTGCGTTAGAAGATGTCTTCAAGCTCCTAGACTGGAAAGGACTTGGCATCAACTTCAACGGCGAGAACATCACTAATCTCCGTTTTACAGACGATATTGTGGTCATGGCTGAGACCCTGGAAGACTTAGGCAAAATGCTCAATGACCTCAGCAGAGCTTCCCAACAAGTGGGTTTAAAGAAGCATGTCGAACTCTCATGTCGCACACACTCCAATTCTAGTTGGTTGCTCTGCACTCGAAATTGTTGTCGAATATATATACCTGGGACAAACAGTCCAACTAGGTAGGTCCAACTTCGAGAAAGAGGTGTCTCGTCGAATCCAGCTCGGCTAGGCAGCGTTCGGGAAGCTACGATACATCTTCTCGTCGTCCAAGATACCACAATGTCTCAAGACTAAAGTCTTTTACCAGTGTGTGTTGCCAGTGATGACTTACGGAACTGAAACGTGGTCGCTCACAATGGGCCTCTTACGAACGCTCAGAGTGACACAAAGGGCAATGGAAAGAGATTCAGAAATGAGGAGATGCGCAGAAGAACCAGAGTTACCGAGCAATGTGCCCTGCCCACTGCCGCCCATGGCCGATGGGGCAGTAAGGTTCTGGAGTGGCGGCCACGTACTGGAAGACGCAGCGAAGGGAGGCCCCCAACAAGGTGGACCGATGACCTGGTGAAGATCGCGGGAAGCCAATGGATGCGAGCAGACCAAGACCGGTCAGCATGGAAAGCCTTGGGGAGGCCTTTGTCCAGCAGTGGACATCCATAGGCTGAAGAAGAAGAATCTTGGACAATAAGGCTGGTGTTCCGATAGCCTCGATCAACTGCATCGTATTCTTGCTGAATCTCGAACTTTGTGCGCCAGTGAGTTTCAGATCCCACTTCTGATGACGGGGTTAGCGACGGCGGAGCGGTAGGGTCATCAGCATCTTGGTGTGGTGGTAAGGGTCCATTTCTTAGGCGAGTTTTGAATTAAAGCACGACGTGTAAATATACCCTCCAATCTTAACAATAACCCCAATACGAGTAATAACGAGAAGTGCCCTGGTCGCGTCTCAATCCGAAGTCACCGTTCGTCAATCCCCACTTCTTTTCAAAACGACTCTGTCTCGTGCCGCCATTACAAAAATAAAGTCATGGCATTTACCTCACTACTACACAAATCAAATTAGCAACTTTCATTAAATTGCCACCGCCATATCTAGAAAATAAGAGAAAAAAGTATCAAATTTTCCAATTTGCGGTAGACGGTGAAATAGAAAAGTCCCAAGCTCTGAATTTGGCTTGTACATATTTTTGACGTTCACTTACCCAAGGTTTGAATTCATCAGTTTTCTCAGACTATTCTTTATAAACTCATCTTCATCACCGCAGTGTCAGTATTAACACTGAGTTTGTTCTACTAGTTTGGAAATGACGCTTATAGAGTCGTTTTTGTGCAGAGCAATCCAATCCGTTACTGCTTTTAAATAGCAAACATGCACATTAAAACTCTACAATAACAAGGGTGCGAGACTACAATAATAAAACACATGAAATGTGATAATATTAACGTTATTTGGAAACATTGCGGTGACGGTACGCGGAACGGCAAAATTGCTGTTATATGACGCTAACAGCCCCTAAATCCTAACCGAATGGACTCCAATAAAAGTCTCTCAAGTCAACGCCATTACAACAACGTTAAAAAAGTAGAACACGCCGCATCTGAAAAGATTTACTTGCACTACAATGAACAACAAGATTGCTGAAATATGACCGACGACGGGTGGGAGATATGAAATGTTTGAACTTTGCAATTATGTGTCTGTATCCGTCCGTTGAGGCGGGCGCTTTTTGAGAGCTGTCTTTTATTGTAAGAAGTTATGAACTGTATAGCCTTGTTTAGATAATATATATTATAATACTCATAGTTTAAGAGACACGTATGTAAGTGACTGAGTAATTTTAAAATAGCAACCTAATCTTTGCGGCTCAGAGTTGACGCGAAGAGACAGTTGAAGAGCATCTCAAGACTGATATCCCCTTTGCGCAGGGTGATATGTTTTACATAAATGAAGTAAAATGCAAAAGGTATTCTAACAAAGAAAAGAAGCGACTCTTGCCTCGTCGCACTGCCGTTTAGAGCACATAAATCAAAGTGATTTACATTGTATTCCGCAAGGATAGCGGCCACGAGTAAACCGACCGAATAGCTCCTCGAGGCATTCCATGCGGACCGTGGCACACTAGTCATGCCTGTGTCTGAAATGACAAACAAGTTAGTTAGCAGCACACAATAATATTGTAGCAGAGTTAGCAGCGCACTCGCCCAAGTCTGTCCGTCCTATTTACAGAGCAGCGCACACTTGACTCGCGCTTGGCCTCCGCTACGTTCAAGTTTTGCATTTCATTCTCAAGTTAGCGCAATTTGTGTTGCGCACGTCTGCATATTTCATGGTGCTCGCTTTTCTTTGTTAACTCATTTTTGCATTCCTCACTTACCATTACACAACATATGAAGCCGTATCCATTTTTTCTATGTAGTTGTGCTTTGTCAAAGAAACTGTAAAGTCAATCAAATATATTTTGTACAGAGCTCTTTTAATGCCATTTTTTAATTAATCAATTAGTTGTTGTTTGTAGGTAGAAGCGAACAACGTCTAATTATAAATAAAATTAAACTGAGCACAATGTGAAGTTCATTTAAAAGGTCTATTGAAATAGAAGTAAATCAGTTCGATGTGAACAATTCTGTTAACTTTATACAATCATAATTGGGATTCCGTCGTTGTGGTTCGCCGTTTTGCATTTTATGTTGAAAATAACAGGCTTAAACAACATCATCATGATAAATACAATACAATATTGTACCTAAAAATGCAATTAATTTTGTTGCATTTAAGCCTTGTTTCCGGAACGACAATCAACTCAAAAATTTGCTAACTATGTTATGCACGCATAATTCACACGTTCATCATTTTTGTTCCAGAAATTGTGCGTTGATGAACATAATCAGCCTGCAATGTGGTCACTTCTGGGACATAGGCCTCCTTAGCTCAAGAGCGAGGCCTAGTGTGGGTTTATTTGATTACTAGCTTTCCGCCCGCGGCTTCGCCCGCGTTAACTTCGGTTATATCGCGCGTTTTAGATTTCTCTCGGGAATATAATTTTTTTCGGGATAAAAAATACCCTATTAATTAATCCGGACTTCTAACTTTACGTCTGCAAAATTTCAAAGCAATATATATATATATATATATATATATATATAATATTTGGTGTACACATACAAATATTCCAGTAATCTCCATTGGGAACTTGATGTTTTTTAGGACCAAAAGTAGCCTATGTTACTCTCCATCTTTTCAACTAACTGTATGCGAAAAATCAGGTCGATTGATTGCTTAGCTACGGCGTGAAGGAAGGACAAACAAACAAACAAACACACTTTCACATTTATAATATTAGTATGGATTTCCCACAGTATAGAGACTGCCTGGGTTCGCACCCACGACATGCGTCTCATCAATCGGACTTTCTAAGCCATCAATGCGCAAAAACTTAACTACCACTCCACTGCTCTGTCTTACAATCTGCTCCAAGATAGAACACAGGAATTTCCAAGCATAATAATATATATGGCTATAAACTAGCACGATTTACCATCAACGATTGCATCGTTACGATCAAGCGGGATTGCGGTCCAGCACTAGTTTATAATATTAAAAAGAAATAGGGGCCATTATTCTCAAAATTATGTAAAACAGATCTCCAGATTTATATGCTGTCAAATTTGGCAATATGTTTTTACAGCTTCTTTTCCGTAAAAAATACTATAGTAACAGTTCCGGTGCAGCTTCTCAGAGTTGGTGAGCTAGTAGGTAGCATGTTGGATACACGGCTGGCTGCTTGCCGGCACCGCACCGTACCGCAGAGAACCGCGCCGTGCAGCGCCGCATGCAGTCCGCGCCGCGCTTCGTGGCTGCTGACGCGCGCACTGGTGAACTTCGACTGATTTATAAACCGATATCCAGTTACACCATCACTAGAAACTGTTGGCTATCGAAATAAATGATATCCCATTTTATACCGTAAAGCTGAGAATAGATATCATTGACTGACCGTCATGTGACGGTGTTACAGATGTCCTTTTGAACGAAACACACTCAGCAACGTACTCTTGTAAAAATATAAATTACAGTTTAGTAAGTATAATAATGTTCACAAAACGAAATAAATTTATTTTTCAAGTTCGTTACCAACAAGTTGTTTAATTGGTTTTGAACAAGCTTTCGTGAAGAAAATGTCGATAAATCGAAATTGTTCTTGTGAAGCGAAGACACTTCTTTAACAAGAATAGAGTAAAAAATAAATAATAAGCAAAGTTTTAAGAAGTTTGATTTAATCAGGAGTTAAAATCTTAATGAACGGATCATGGTTAGTTTCCTTGAGAAAGCAGTTCAATATTATGTGGCGAAGATTTCCAATTACTTCAGGGTGCAATTAAGAGGATTCACTTTGCAGACTTGCACGCTGCAGATAGATAAGTGCCTCCACACGGACTGTGGTCATTTATTAATTTAATTTAATTTAAACTCGTCTTTACCTACTTACTTTTTAAACTTTATTGCTAGGCAACATGCTGAACAAAATGCAATTTTCAAGTCTTAGAGTCAAGATTCAAGTTTTAGAATGTAAGCACTAATGCATTAAGACACTCATAGTGAAAGGTTCATAAGTTCTGTAAAAATGCTTATTTAGTTCATGGATGCTTTAGTGAAAACAGGGCCCCATATTCAAAGTGAGGCCCTGTTTTCAATAGTAAGTGGATTATTATGATGATGAATGGATTTTGTTATTATTTTCTGTTCAAATAATAAGTACCTACTGAAATAGAGCTGGCATGAATAAATTTTATATATACGAAATACCGTTATGTTAAAGTAATGAACTCTCCGCTTATTAATAAATCTGCGTGATATTCATAGATACTATTCTACCTTTTTATCCGTCGACCGCATTTGGATAAAAACATTGATTTCCTTCCACTTACAAAATCTAAACACACATGTAAGTAACGTGTGCTATTTAGGCACTTTATATTTGAATTCAAATATAGATATGGTGTGCTTCATCAATTATCATGAAAAACTTTTATAAACACAATATTTTTATATCGCTTGCGTCTCCACTATCTTGGCCACTTTAAAGATGATTTACGTTCACGACATAACCTATGAAAATTTAATATCTCTTTCGTACAAAGTACTTGTATAAAGGTGATTGTTATCAAGCAAGAAATGTGGTGACACCCAAAAAAAAATTTCGATAACATTTTCGGCATCACAAGAAAAGACTTGAAAGGAGTGAAG
Organism: Sesamia inferens; assembly: GCA_037179545.1. Taxonomy (NCBI): domain Eukaryota; kingdom Metazoa; phylum Arthropoda; class Insecta; order Lepidoptera; family Noctuidae; genus Sesamia; species Sesamia inferens. The sequence continues at coordinate 14,606,479 of CM073934.1, read as the reverse complement.
GCAAGCTTTGACACTAACGGCCCTCTAAATTCTCTTTGAATAGATTAAAAAACCTTTTAATATAAGAAGTTTAGCGGCTATGAGCACTTTCGCGATGGATAAAATTTTTCCGCTGAAATTACATATTTGCTGGGACGTTAAGCTTTTACGTATCTACACTGCCGATATTTGTATTTATTTGAATGGTCGTGAGTAATAGCTTTAAAAGTTACATACCTTATATAAGACTTTAAAGCTCACAATGGGCCTCAAAGGAAAGCTCAGAGTCGCACAAAGGGCAATGGAAAGAGCTATGCTAGGAGTTTCTCTGCGTGATCGAATCAGAAATGAGGAGATCCGCAGAAGAACCAAACTCACCGACATAGCTCTCCGAGTCCCTAAACTTAAGTGGCAGTGGGTAGGGCACATTGCTTGTAGAACCGATGGCCGATGGGGCAGTAAGGTCCTGGACTGGCGGCTACGTACTGCAAGACGCAGCGTAGGAAGGCCTCCAACAAGGTGGACCGATGACCTAGTGAAGATCGCAGGAAGCCGATGGATGCGGGCAGCACAAGACCGGTCATCGTGGAAAACTTTGGGAGAGGCCTTTGTCTGAAGAAGAAGAAAGTACAACTTTATGGGCTATTTTTCGACACGCTTTCAAGATTAACTTATATTTTACTTTGGCGAGTTTCTGGACTTGTCTATGAATATATGTAGTGATGTCTGCTTGATAGAACAACTTGCGTAGGCGTAATGTCATATAAACTAGAACCCGTCACATACGATTATCTTTGCATATTTCCCAAATACCTGTCGGACACTAATCCTATCATTGTCATTTTTCTTGGACATAAGAATTTTGCTATGAAACCTAAACAGTAGGTATGCTCTCACATTTTGGTAAAATATAATAATATGAAGGTCAATGTCCACATCTCATATAAAATAATAGCTATCCGCCCGCGGCTTCGCCCGCGTGAACTTCGGTTATATGGCGCTATTTAGATTTCCCTCGGGAATTTCAATTTTTTTCCGGAATAAAAAGTACTCTATTATTTAATCCAGACTTTCTAACTTAACATCTGCAAAATTTCAAAGCAATCGGTTCAATAGTTACGGCGTGAAAGCGGAACAAACAAACAATCTCACTTTCCGATTTATAATATTAGTAAGGATATGATGTGGACTATCTAATTCTGCAAAAAATAATGCTTTTAAACTTTGATATCATCACAATTATTTGGATAGTATGAATGAGTCTAATCAGTTGGTTAATACAAAATGTATGTTCACTGTGAAGGTCAATTTACTCAGGAAAATAGTCCTAATAAATGAAATATACCAGACAGCTTTGTATTCATTTTTTCTTTAAATTTGATTTATAAAGAAATGCTTGCACCATTTTCTGTCAGGTATTTGCTTTTCTTTGTGAACGCATCTTAGATAATCAAACCAACTTCTTGAATTCTACAAAAAAGCTTACAATGCGTGTACTAAATTACGTAGTATATTTGGAAACGGAACCGTGAACATGTCAATAAAACGCCATGTTTCATGGAGGTCAAGCTCGGTCGGTGGCAGCCTAAGTTCCGAGGTAGCACCTGCAAGGACCCAAGACGACGTATTGGCGCCCTCACTGCCAACTCACGTGGAAATCTCGTTCCAAATCTGTTTCTAAAAGCTAAAATCGGATCCGTCGGATCTCCGTCGAACTGATTGAAATGGACTTAAATATTCAGCGTATCTATATCTATTTTGTTTACGTAATTCTCTCTATTTTAGCGTACTAATATAATAATGGACGCCGAGACAGGTCGGTAGTTCGCACATACTCAGTACCATTTTGACGGTTAAACAATAGTATTCTTTGCTGGTCCAAACAGTCATCCACCCCTGAACAGGGCTTCTCATCGGCAGTGGGATAAGGCGCTCTGCATGCTGGTTCGAAACTATTTATTAGAGTCACCCGCTAGTCACAGTGCTAGCTGCGAGTCAACGTGGGAACGCGGCCAGCCTTTTGGGTACCCTGCCCGGTGATCGCAACGATCTGGGTTTAATTTTTTATATACTTTAAATTTAATTTGTAGATAGTTTGTATTTTATTTCTTTTTAGCTTTAATTTATTCATAATTTAATTTTAATTAATATTAATGTTATTTTTATTGTGTGTATTTACAGTAAAAAATTAATGTTATTTCTTCTTTGCGTTATTTACATTGCCAAAGAGAATAATATTACAAACTTATAAAGCCAGGATCAACTAAACAAGCGCAGCAAAGTAACGAATATGACTGGACTTGAAAGAAAATCAATGGAAACAAGAATAGCCGATAATTAATAAACACTGTATTTTTATTTTAATCTGCTTTGTAATTACACTGTCGAAAACTGCTGCAGGCACGGGGAAATTGTTTTGATTGACTTTGTAAACTAATTAACAGCGAGAAAAGAGCTGGTTAACAGACTATCTGACTTCCGAGAAAGTGGCGCGATTTAGGAAACTTGTGATAATAATCAAATATTTCTACATCGAGGTGAGAGTTGGACACTTCTGTCACGAATGAGTTACGCTGTGTTCATTTCTATGAGCGAACTACGAAAGCATTGAGCGAGTTATCAGATATTAACGAGTCCTTGAGTTGCCAGATTACACCTCATACATTTTTACCCATTACATAGTGTGTGACCGATTTATCTAGAGAGTGCGTTATGGCACTCTCTAGATAAATCGGTCACATATATCTCCGCTTACCGACAGGTAGTTGAATATTTGTCCAAAACAGAAGCTCCAAACTTTCAGAAATTTATCACGTTTTGCCTACACAAATTTAGTGGAAATTTTCTCAATTAATTTTACTCAGTGAGAGTTAACTAACAGACAAAGTTGGGACAGGCGGACCGTCGTTATTAATCTAAGTACCATAATGAGATTCACCTTCGGCTTATAATTAGGAAAAACAAAATTACCCATTTGCATGAAATGATTTAAAGACCTTTATGAACTTTCTAACGCTTCCGGAACTGTCCCCGTCGTCTTACCTCAAATCAGAGGTTTCTTTACTTGTTTTTGTGTTATAATTTATTGACTAAAAATATATGAGTTGTAACTGGCAGAGCTGGTCCCTTATCGAAGGTTAAACATATATAAATATTCAGTATTTATTTATTTTATTTTTATCCATCTTATCTTATTTTGTGGGCTCAATTTAAAAAGTATTAGCATTAGTTACTTTTTCTGAGTCTAGGCATAAAGGTATATTCACTGGTGCTAATTATATTTATTTTTGCCTACAATATTTCTAGAGCGAAGTAACTCAAGAAACTCTTCCACAAAATACCTACAATACATTTTCTTTTCATTTCAACTAAAACACAATGTTTAAATTCCATTTCTCGGTAGAATAGGCGGTGTCGTTAATTCAGCCGCGTGCAATAAGTACGGACTAGAGCAGCTTGCCAAGTACGGTCAGTAAACCGGTTTCTTTCACGAAATCCTCGTCAATTGGGGACAGTGCTAACCGGGTCACATTCGCACGGATAACCGATGCCAGCTTTCTTTGGGCGCCTTTATTTAGACACGACGTGTAATCAACGGTTTACTTATTTATTTATAATTTACAATATCTGAAACTGTGTTCTATATAATACATTGTAATAACTTACTAGAATGAAGTGGTTTTTAGGTAGTTTGAATTTTGCATTGTTATTTCCCGCAATGGATATCCAGTTACCAGCTGGTCGATCTTAGAACCAAACATTCGTAGACATGTGACATCTATCAAACCGCACTAAGCCTGTGGCGGCGGTGTATTAAGACCTTCTCCCTATAACCGAAAGGAGGGCTGCCTCCCAGCAGTGACAAAAGTTATAGGCTTATTATGCATCAGTTGGTATGCTAGTTATTGATGAGCTATTATAGAAACGTACCAAATTAATTATTACTACTCTAAATCAAATATGGAAAATGGGCCCATAAGGAAGCATTTAAATCGAAGATACCAACTTCAATCAAAAAAATTGTTATGGACTCAGAAATTCTACCATGTCTTACATATGGCTGCCAGACTTGGGCGTACAAACTAAAAATAATTAGAAAGATACAAACCACACAAAGAAAAATGGAAAGAAGTTACCTTAATATAAAACTCAAAGACAGAATTAGGAATACAGATATTCGTAACAAGACACAAGTAACCGACGCGTCAACCTTTGCTTTACAAAGAAATTGGAAGTGGGCCAGCCATTTAGTAAGATACACAGACGACAGATGGACCTTAAGGTCGGTAAGATGGAACGGGCCGCAAGGCACCAGAGCTAGAGGCCGCCCAAGCACCAGATGGGCCGACGATATGGTAGCGATAGCTGGTCAAAGCTGGCTGAATACTGCTTTAGATAGAGAGAGATGGAATACCTTGGAGGAGGCTTTCACCCGAAGGGGGTTCATACAATAACTTGACATATTAATCACTAGCTTTCCGCCCGCGGCTTCGCTCGCGTGGAGATCGGTTATATCGCGGTTTTAGGTTTCCCTCGTGAATATAATTATTTTTCGGGATAAAAAAGTATCCTATTATTTAATCCAGACTTCTAACTTTACGTCAGCAAAATTTCAAAACAATCTGCTTAGTAATTACGGCGTGAAAGCAGAACAAACAAACAAACAAACTCACTTTCCGATTTATAATATTAGGATATTTGGTGTACACAGACAAATATTCCAGTAATCTCCCTTGGGAACTTGATGTTTTTTTAGGACCAAAAGTAGCCTATGTTACTCTCCATCTTTTCAAGTAACTGTATGCCAAAAATCAGGTCGATTGATTGCATAGCTACGGCGTGAAGGAAGGACAAACAAACACACTTTCACATTTATAATAATAGTATGGATAGTACCTAAAATATTATCTCATAAGTAACACTTAACCTTATTGTAAGAAATTTCAAATAAAGCTTTATTATTATTATTATTACTCTAAATCAAAAGTCATTTATTCAAATTAGGCTGACAAACAGCTGTTTTTGAAGGTAAAAATTACAAAAGACAGTCCCTCAAAACGCCCGCCCTTCATCAGTTCCTAGTGCTTTTCCTGTTTTCAGTAGGCTTGTTGGTTACAGCTAAACGTTTTTTTAATGTTTTCTCTGACTCACTTCACTGTGTTATACTCATTTTCAAAATACAATTTTGAGAAGTTATTAATACTCACGCCAATATTATTAAATTCTGGCATATTTTTATGCTTCCCCAAATTGAAAAGAAAAACGCTAAAAGTAGGTACACATGAGAAAAAAACGGCTAATAATGTGTTCGTCAAGTGAAAAGATTGGCAGCTTAATAACCGGAAGATAAATTGATTTTGAGGAAGGCTGTGCTTCGAGGGGCATATTTATCACAATACCAACGCTTAGCTATACGCCTTTGTTTGTAGGCCAGAGGTAATGCTAGCTTTATTAATTATTAACAATAACGGTATTTTCATAGGTGGTGGTGAGTGGGTAGGTAGTTAGGTATACAGAAAATAAGATAAGCTCAAAAACTAAAAGCGATGCTGCTCCACTTTCTGATTATTCAAGGACTAGTTCCGTTACCGAGCGTGACAGCGATATCGGTTATATGCAGATAAGGCGAAAATTTCGCAGCAAATGGTCGTGCGTTTGATCTCGTTGGACTATGTGCATGACCCTTCTAAGACTAAGAATAGGTTATATGGAGGGGGGATTTATAAGATTACCGTATAGGCATTCTAAAGTCTATTGTATGAACAATCAACTTCGAAAAGATGATGATGAATTCGTTTGGTTGCCTCCAATGTATTTTCCGAAATACAGCATTGATGAAAAGCTACAACAAGTAAGGTACCCAATGTGTAATAAGTTGAGCACGTAAGACACAATATTATGGAACAAAAGACTGTAGGGAAGTAACTAATGAATTTCTGTTGATGTATCCATCTTTTTCAGATTGACGGCACTTACAAGACTTAAAATGTTAGTCTTGTGTAAAAATTCGAGCACATTGCCTTTTATCGAGACCCGTTCCAAAATCTAGCTTTGCTTTCGAAACCGCTGAAAATTTCATGCTATATTAGATTACATAGCTCATACTTTTGGCCATCACCATAAGAGGAAGTAATAAACACTTACACCAAATAATTGATGTTGTATGGCACTGATATAATTAACTTACAGCATCCTGTCAATCAGCGTCATGTGAATCCAACAACTACTACTGATTACTAATGGTCTATTTTTACAACAAAACCAGTCTGTAATGGTCCCGTTGCTGGGCTATAAGGGGCCCTAATCCACGATACGGGTCCAGTGTGGGCTGGTAGATGTCTCTTATTCTTATCTATATTATTGTCATTTGTCATATATATGAGAAGAGAGGGAGGTGAACAGTGGCGTAGCGTGGCTTTTCGCCGCCCGGGGCCGTCCGAAAATCCGCCGCCCTTTATTTTATTTATAAATAATTTAAAGTTTTAATATTATATTGAATGGACTTCATGCCCATTATTCACCTTAGGTATTTGTTGCAAGTCAAAATAAACTACCATGCACTGCTTCAGAAGGAAAATAAAGGGTTTTTTAATAGGGACGCTCGAACTTTGACAGTGCATAGCGGCCATCTTGGTAATGCGACAGCTGTCAAATTTGGCATGAATACATATTTAGTCGTGACATTTCACCATGGAACGCTACACGCTTCAACAACGCGTAGAAATTATTAAAATGTATTATCAAAATCAGTGCTGTATTCGCCTAACGTTCCGTGCTTTGCGTCCAATTTATGGCGTTTATGGCCGTCCTGCAGAGTCCACAATCAGTCGTTTGATAAAAAAATTTGAGTCAACCGGATCGGTGATCGATGAAGCAGTTCCTGTTCGTCAAAGAAACGCAAGATCGTTGCAGAATATTGTTGCCATTTGAGACAGTGTGCGAGAAAACCCCAGACAATCCATTCCGCGTCGTGCGCAAGAACTGGGTCTTTCTGCGACATCAACATGGCGAATTTTACGCCGAGATTTGGGTTTTCATCCATATAAAGTCCAATTAACTCAAGAGCAAAAACCCAATGACCACAGGCAGCGCCGTGTATTCGCTGGTTGGGCGTTGGAGCATCTGGCAGCTGATCCTGCTTTTGCAAGAAAAAAATCATCTTCACTGATGAGGCTCATTTCTAGTTAAGCGGCTTTGTTAATAAACAAAATTGCCGGATTTGGTGCGATGAAAATCCGTGGGAGATTCATCAGGTGCCTTTACACTCCAAAAAAGGAACTGTTTGGTGTGGATTTTGGTCCGGCGGTATTATCGCCCTTTATTTCTTCGAAGATGCGCAAGGAGCCGCACTCACTGTCAATGGCGACCGATATCGGACGATGATAACAATTTTTTTGTGGCCTAGGGTAGGTGGTATGGATCTCACAAACATGTGGTTCCAACAGGACGGCGTCACTTGCCATACAGCACGGGAAACATTAAAATTATTGAAAGAGAAATTCGAGGGCTTCGTCATCTCGCGTGGTGACGACATCAACTGGCCCCCGAGATCGTGTGTCTTAACACCGCTTGATTATTTTCTGTGGGGCTACGTGAAATGTCTGTGAAACCACAGTCAATTGCTGCCCTAAAGGCCAACATAACTCGCGTTCTTCGTGAAATTGAGCCCCATTATGCGAAGACTTCCTTCAAAATTGGTCCACCAGAACACACCACCTACAGCGGAGTCGCGGTGGCCATTTCGCTGATATTATTTTCCACACATAATGTCATTGAATATTCTTTAAAATGTAATAAAAATTGTGGTAATATCACTTAAACAGATTGTTTTATTTTATTTCAATGTTCTAGTGCTCTTAATGAAAAACCCTATACATCTAAGAGAAGCAATTGCGCGAGAAACCCACGGGAAGTTTGATTTTCTTAAATGGCTCAGCTTTATTATGTAACGCTAGGTGTATAACAATAAATAATAATAACAGGTATTAAAGTATTTATTTGTATAAGTGTAAATAATATCTTAAATTATACATAGTGCTCATTGAACGTAGAAGGAATGAAATATGTGCTTAATATTATTAGGGTTGTACCCTAGCTAACCAGTGCCACCATATTTTTTTCTTGATTACTCTTGTTATAGACCGACATTAAAAAAGTGGTTTGAAAAATAATATGTATCGAAGCTTTTTTTGAAATGATTTGTTTGAATTCATTTGATATTTGCAGCTAGTTACAGATTTAATTTCTGCTAAAAGTTGTCGTTTTTAGCTAATTTTGAATTTCGAACTTGCAGAATATAATATATACATTGTTTCAAAAGTAGCTTAGACCACCACTTTTTTTATTTCGGTCTGTAACAAGAGAAATCACGAAAGATTATCTGTGGCACTAGTTTTAGAGGGGTAAGTAAGCTCCTTAAATATTTTTGTTACTTTTACTTTAAAAAAAAAAGATTAAAAATGTACTCTTCGTGCTTTTTTCAAAGCAAAATCTTTTACACAATCGTCAATATCAAATTGTATCTCATTTTAAATTGCCAGTATAGCTAGATTTGTTAGCCTCAACGTAGACATAGTCGACCTAAGGTAATTTTTTATCAGCTTTAGTTTAGAAAAGCTTCTCTCACAACTGGCATTGCTGACGGCAGACGTTAAAAAAATTCTCAACATAATTACAATGTTTGGCAAGCCATCTTCAAGTTTGGAGTCAATAATATATTTTAATAGTCTCAGAGAGACGGACTTCATAAGCTCTTTTTTACAGTCTGGATTCGATGTGATTTGGAATAACTTTTTTTTTTCTTGTTCATGCAATGTTTTTTTCCTTATCCGCCGCCCTCTTTCATATGCCGCCCGGGGCCATGGCCCCCCCTGCCGCCCCCCCCCCCCAAGCTACGCCACTGGAGGTGAAAACTGTAGAGGTTGATGGCCCAAGGCCACCTAAAAGGAAATGAGATTTGATTGAAATGATTATATTCGATCATCTAAATGCATTTAGAAAACGCTGTCAAATATATAGTTTGATTGTGATTTTATTTTTAGAAGGCAGTGCTACTGTAGCCAAAAATAGCAGGGGCTAGTCTGCTATTACAATAGTGTCATAACGGTCGATCAGTGATCTCATAATGATCGATTTTGACAAGTTTCGAAATTTACTAACAAAATGGCGTTATTATGACTTTGGTCAGTCACTGACTGAGTATTAGTTTTAAGAAAATCATTTTTATTAACGGGTTTTATAATAATGGCAATGCGGCAATGTTTTTTTTTAACGGTTCCATTGCGAGAAGACTGAGATAATTAATCGGTCATTATTCATTTAGCAGATTTTTAAGTTTTGATAATGAAATGACAATAGAATCGTGTTGGAATCACAAATTCATAAAAATAGCAGACTAGCGCCCCAGAAGACGTTCTAAAGGAATCCAATAGCCGTTTGATTCCCCAGTAGGCTTATACGCCTAGAGTACTTTCTGCCTCATCTAATAAAAGTAGTAAGTAGGTTTAGCTACTTATTACGAAATCTATACTATCCGAGCAGATGTAATATAGCAGTTAAAACTGATATGTTAAATAGTTATTTTCAACGGGACAAAATTGGACAAACTTAACGAATTATTATAAATAAATGTTTGAAAAAGAAGTGGAAAATAATTTAGTAGAATTTTTAGTAACAATACTGATGGGGTGAAATGACAGATAACGTCATCATAGTCTCTCAAAAGACGTGTGTTGAGCTCAAATTGATTTGTCCTTATTCGCTAATCAATTATATACCTATACAATATGTAAAGAAAACCCCGTCCGACCCATAAGGATAATAAAGGTTAGGTAAACACATGACCAAATAAAATATGAAATTTTACATAATCATCATAGTAACAATACTAATGAATTTTTAAATAATCTATGTCAGTTCTTGAGTTTGAGAGAGTTTTTGAGTCTCAGGTCTTTTTTGTTTGTCCGTATATATTTATTTGTCTTTCTTTCTACAAACCAATATTAGAGTGAGGCAGAAACAAAATTTGGCAGATGCAGTTTGGGTGCAACATACGGGTACAAATAGGTTGAAAATAACTACAAAATACAATAATATATACTAACATATTACATACATATATACAAAATCAACTCTTTCAGGAAAAATAATGATTGGTAAAGAAGACTTGAATCCTCGAAATCAGCCCTGGGTTGTTCCTTCTGATGAATATGTTCCCTTGTCTTCACTTTGAAAGATATTCGGATGATTGCTGATGTTCAGAGCAGGCGAATTTGAAAGAAAGAACACCTGGACAAAAATAAATAAAACAATTTGTGTTCTCACATAAAATACTAAGCGAAACTAACCCACTAAGGGCAGCTAAAATTTTAGTTATTCGAGTGAGAAGCAACTGCTCCTGAAGTCGATCTTCAGTTATAATTTCCTTCAGAAGCTTTTTTTGTTTTAAGTATATTAAAGAATGCTTGCGTTCCTTTATTTCTATCCTACCTAACTGCACAATACATTGACGGGTGCATTGTTACAGAATAACCTGAAGAACATAGAAGAATATTAATTTTAAACTAAGAATATTATAAACACATTTTTTTTTTATCTTTTTATCACTGTAATTAGATTCTATTAGACGCAAATTACATGTTAACAATTTAACGTTTTCCTTATATATTTTGTGTTGGATCACGCAATCTTTATATTTTCTTATTAGCGTCATGAGGGATCAGTGTGAAGTATGAGATCTTCTTTATTTTATGCCCCATAAAAGTGACCATTCCGTACCATTAGGACCGTCAGCTCATGGTGGGTTATATGTCGTTATCGCCAGCAAATGTTGCTGAGAGTGCCTGCATTTTGAGTGTAATGTCACCTTTACATATTACCTTAGGCACAGAAATTTCAATTTAACGTTAACATAACTAGAGGTGGTTAATATAGCGCCTAGCGCCATTATATAGCACGTTATTTCCTCATAGCGCATAGCTAGGTAGGTGGACGTTTCGACGCTATCACGCTATGACGCTATGAATGAAATTGATTGAATGTCATCGCGTCTGAGCGCTGTGGACTACTGACGCCTATGTATGTTTGTCGTCGCAGCACGCTACTTTCATCGCGCGCTATCTTGCTTGTTAGTGTCTGTAATTAGTATAAAATTCTTGCAAAACGAACTAGTGACGATTAGTATGTACAAAGGTAACTCTATGTAAAATGTCTAATCGCAAAGGTGGGGGTTTGGCAATTTGGAACTTTTTTGAAAAGTCCGCAGACGGCAACAAGACTGCTATTTGTAAATTGTCGCCTACAGTTGCCCATTAAAACTACTATAACCAATTTAAAGGCTCACTTAAAGCAAAAACGTATTACAGTGGATAATATTTTTTTTAATTGTTCTAATTTAGAAAACAATTCTCCGTTAAGATCTGAAAATGTAAATATGCTTTTATAGCACGCGGTCTGTCTAACGAAGAACGATATGTAATGTAACGTGCTACGAAATGTACCGCGTTGCGAGAATTATCGCGCCTGCTGGACGCCAACGTGCTTTCTTATTTATAGCGCGCTATAACATAGCGCATTTAATAGCGCGCTAGAAATTAATAGCTTATAGTCTGTAGCGTCCTATTGTTTTATAGCCGTTTTGAACAACTCTAAACATAACTCATTAACATGAAAAGCAATAGCAATATTCGAGCAGAGCAGTGGTTTCCCAATGATTTAATATCCACTGTTCTCAAAACAGTGAAGGCAAATATCGAATCAAAATTTCGAAAATGTTTGATATCCGTCAACCCGGATAACCCTTCGAGGTGGATTATGGCCCAAATTTCGAAAACGTATCCGTCAACCCGGATGACCGTCCGAGGTGGATTATAGCCCACTTTCACTCACAAAAAGGCAGACTGTGTCCCGGCAGTACATAGGAACATAGGCTGATTTTACTTAGGTATATAATTTTAATGTCAATATTCCTAATATGTAACTAATGATTTAATTTTATTTCAAAACTAGCTGTGTCCGTGACTTCGTACGTGTGGACGACGAAACTTATCAATCCGTAGTTCCGTAGGGCAAAAAACGGAACTCTTATAGATTCGTCATGTCTGTCTGTCCGTCTGTGCGTCTGTCCATCTGTATGTCACAGCCATTTTTTCCGAAACTATAAGAGCTATATTATTGCTATTGAAACTTGGTAGGTTGATGTATTCTGTGAACCACATTAAAATGTTGATGCAAAAATAAAAAATAATAATAACAATTGGGGGCTCCCCATACTTAGAACTGAAACACAATTTTTTTTTCATAAAACACATACGTGTGGGGTATCTATGGATAGGTCTTCAAAAATGATATCGAGGTTTCTATAATATATTTTTTTTTTTTCTAAACTGAATAGTTTTTGTGAGCGACGCTTCCAAAGTGGAAAAAAGTTGGTCTGCCCCCCTCTAACTTCTAAAATAAGAAAATGTAAAATCTAAAAATCATATGATGTACATTACTATAAAAACTACCAACGAAAATTGTATTGAACGAGATCTAGTAAGTAGTTTTTTTTAATACCTCGTAAATCGTAAACTGCTTATTACCGCATAATCTTTCATACAGATATCTTTAATCCTTTAATTTCATAAATCAATGATACGGAACCCTTTGTGCGAGACTCCGGCACACACTTGGCCGTTCTTTTTTTTTTTCAATGTATATAATTTATGCTTCTACAGATATAAATATAGATATTCCATTGACTAGGCTTTGAATTCATTATCAAACTTTTTATCGTCCCACTGCTGGGCACAGGTCTCCTCTCATACAGCGGAATCACCACGCTTGCTCAATGCGGGTTGGCGATTTCAGACTTAAAGTCCAGGCTTACTCTGTGTTAAAGAGCCTTATGTGACAGAAGAGTAATAAAGTAGCAAGTAAGAGATATAAAGTACCATAGTTTTCTTACTCACTTGGTAAATACTATTGTTGCAGTGTATAGTGTAGTGCATGCGACTTCATCTTCAACACAGGCAGACTGCAAACTATTAGTGCGCCTTATATAAACAAGGTAGGTATTTTCAGCTAACAGGAGTTAAGAATATTTTGAAATCAACGATAGTTTCCAAGTTCTGAGTATTATCAAACTATTTAGCTTTATATGGGAGAGCTCGACTGTTCTATAATAATGTCAGGAGATGTTATTACACCGAACCCAGAATGTGATTTTTTTTTAAATTGAGTGTCTGTCTGTCTACCTGTTTGTTCAGGCATCACGCAAAAGCTACCGGTTCGATTACAATGAAACTTGTAATAATTATTCTTTAATATCATTAAAGTTATACGTATGTTCTAAGTATATCTTGGACACCAATGACTGAAAGTGAAGGAAAACATCTTGAGGAAACCTGGACTTTAAGTCTGAAATCGCCAACCCGCATTGAGCAAGCGTGGTGATTACGCTCAATCCTTCTCTGTGTGAGAGGAGACCTGTGCCCAGCAGTGTGGCGATAAAAAGGTTGATGATGATCATGGATTCCACACTGGCTACTTTTTATCCTGGAAAAGTATATACAATAAAAAACAAACTTAATTTTGTTCGATCCCTAGACCCGATTACCATACGAACCGAAAAAAATGTAAATCAATATGTATATATAGAAAAAAAAGGGAATTATATTTTATATTTTCGTTATTTTATAATAGATACTGTTAGGTAGATTAGTCTTTTTTTTTTTTAATTATACATTTTAGTTTTTAGGGATATTACTTATTTATTAAGTTTAGATAAGTTATCAACAGAAGTAGGTTTATTTAGGTAGGCAGATATTTTATTTTCTGTTATTGACTTTATATTTTTTAATTAGGTGGGTACTTAGGTTTCCTTTTATAATGCATCTTTTTCTTCTTCTTCAGCCTATGGATGTCCACTGCTGGACAAAGGCCTCTCCCAAGGCTTTCCACGCTGACCGGTCTTGTGCTGCCCGCATCCATTGGCTTCCCGCGACTTTCACCAGGTCATCGATCCATCTTGTTGGGGCCTTCCTACGCTGCGTCTTCCAGTACGTGGCCGCCACTCCAGAACCTTACTGCCCCATCGGCCATCGGTTCTACGAGCAATGTGCCCTGCCCACTGCCACTTAAGTTTAGCGACTCGCAGAGCTATGTCGGTGACTTTGGTTCTTCTGCGGTTCTCCTCATTTCTGATTCGATCACGCAGAGAAACTCCAATCATAGCTCTTTCCATTGCCCTTTGTGTGACTCTGAGCCTTCGTATGAGGCCCATTATAATGCATAGACCGTAAAATTTTTAACTTGAAGTATACAAGTACACACAAGCAAATATATTAATATTTGCTTGTAATATAGGTTTTTTTTACTTAGGTAGAATTAGTCATTCGTATAGATATTAGTTTTTAGGGATGTTGCTTCATCATCATCATTATCATCATCTCAGCGTATAATCCCGGTTGCATCCGTGGCTTTCATGTTGGTGCCCGGGGTCTGCTTTCCTACATATACGCCACCATTTCGCACGTTCTCTGGCATCCCGTGGTGTGAGATTGTTGGCACGCATTTCATCTCTTACAACGTCAAGCCAGCACTTTTTTGGTCTACCTTGCTCGTTCCGGCCCGGAGAAGGCGCCATGGCAAGACGACCCTCTTGCAATTTGTCTGCTATGTATATATGCTATTAATATATACATGTAAGAGTAGGTAGGCGCTTGGTGTTAAGGAGCATCTATAAAGATAGGCTTAACGATTTTGTAATTAGCTACAAAGTGCCCGCGCCGGGACAAAAGTATGAATACCAGTATGTTTACACAAATAGCAATTTACACAAAAACTGATTGATAAGTTTCGTGGTCCACGCGAACGAAGTCGCAGGCACAGCTAGTTACTTAATAAAAACAAATAGGTATATGAACAGATTTAGAACAAAATATAACGGATTTAAAAAAAAAAAACAGAAATTTATTCACAAAAAAATTCAATCGGGATAGGAATTAGAGCTCCATGCAAATATAGAATTATTCAGGTGCCCAATGTATACAATGTATTAAGGTAACTTTATGGAAATCGGGAGCCCGGACCGTAATAATTCTGGCGTTTGTTTGTGTACATGTGCTGCCTGTTACGCAATATCTCAAACTGCGAACACACAGCTAAATTCGATTGTGAGACGAATAAGGATATCATTAATAGTTTCAGCAAATAGTCTTGGCCTTACAGTTGGTTAATCCGGCTTGATCGAGCAATTTGATTGATATCTAAATCGGTACTATTTTGGCTAGATATTTTGTCATGCCTCTTTCTTATGTAATCAATATTGGTTCTCATATAATTCATTGCACAAAGGCAACTCACTATGTGTGGAAACGTAAAAATAACAAACAAAAGGCTATCGATTTAAGAGTTAAAATATACTTTTTACTTACCTATTGTAACTCAACTTAGCTAATTAATACCCTTGAATTTAATTCTGCCAGCTTTTAGAAAATCTCTGTACAAGAGGGAAATGAAGAAAAGCTTTTAACTGCCTTTATCCTTTTTTTTAAGAAGATTCAAAATTGTAAGTCGAACAGACATAGCAGGCCATAAACATCCACTGAGGAGTATTAATTCAAACATCCTAATTTGTGATCGATGTAATGAGCAGCCAAGAATAAATTCTCATAACTACCTTGACAGATTGATGATTGTAGATCTCTCTTTGCGTGATGCGGGCTGAAAACGTAGCCAAAGAAACCCTGCCAAATTCACAGATATATCAGAAAAGAGGTTGGTCATTTCGTTAGAAGGTTTATTCTAACGAAATGACCAACCTCTTCTCAAATACCAATCGCTTCCGTATAACGACATAATATCCCAAGTAATAAGGTTTCTGTGTAATATTGACATTATAGCCCTTATACGGCATACCATACGGACCCCAAACCCTCCACATTCCCTACGTCAGTTTTTTTTAAAGCACCTTAACGACCCTTTATCCGGTGAAAACGATTTTCTTTATATTCTGGCCTTGTTCAATGAATAATCTTTTTTGTTTTCCATATCATCAGTTTTATATGATAGACCAACTTCTGACCACGATTTTGTTGCGTAAATTTTCTTGTTCTTCCAACCTAACCCCACGCATCGCATCGCCTGACCTCGCTATTACTTTGTTTTTGCTTAGGGTGTCGTCTGACTCTTAATCATTTTATCATTCTGTCCGGCTACTGTGGCGGTCTTTCAGTATTTAAAAAGTATTACAATAAATGAAAGATTTTTTTTTTAAATCCGACGAGGAGTTCCTGAGATGAGCGCGTTCAAACCAATAAATAAACTTAATATAAATTAAATAGGGTTACCCAATTTAAATACCTGGGCTATTATTTGACTGCGGATCTCAAAGATCAAGTAGACATTGAACGCGAACGCAGGGCGCTAGCAGTTAGATGCAACATGTTGGCTCACAGATTTTCACGTTGTAGTAATGGAGTCAAAATCACTTTGTTCAAAGCTCTTTGTCAGTCGTTCTACACGGGCGGTCTGTGGGTTAACTTTACGCGGAAGGCTCTAGACGCCCTGCGGGTGCAGTATAATAATGGTTTTAGGGTGCTACCTAGGTACTGCAGTGCGTCCGGCATGTTCGCTTTGGCGCGGGTTGATGATTTTCATGCCATCATGAGGAAAAAAAGGCGGCCTCGTTGCTGGGTAGAGCTAGGACCAGCGCTAACAGCATCCTACAAGCCATGGCCGATAAGTACGATGCGCCGGTGCTTAGGCGCTGGTTAGCATTGCTTATGCGGCAAGCATGATTAGTTTTTAAGTGTTACTAACCCTTAGTAGATAAGTTACTAACCTTTGGACCATTGTTATCTTTGAATAAATAAATTATTATTATTATAAATATAGACCCAAAACCAACTGTAAGGTTCAGATATTGGAGCCTTTAAACAAACATACTCTTCAGCTTTATTAGTACTAGCTGCGCCACGCGGTTTCACCCGCATAAGATTTAATCTCGTGGGAATATCAAAACTATCCTACACGTAAATCTTGGATATAGTCATGGTAGAGGTCGAGGTCGAGGTCAAGGTAGAGGTCAAGGTCGAGGTCAAGATAGATGTCAAGGTAGAATTCAAGGTCAAGGTCGAGGGTAAGGTCGAGGTCAAGGTCAGCGTAAAGAGAAAAATAAAGGTCAAGGCGTCAAGGACTCAAAGCGTCAAGGCGTCAATGTCATGCTCAAGCGCCAAGGTTATGGTCAAGGCATCATGGCGTCAAGTGGTCAAGGCGTCTCATGGCGTGAAGTAGTCAAGACGCCAAGGGGTCAAGTCGTCAAGGTTCAAGGTGTCATGGCGTCATAGGGGTCAAGCCGTATAGGCGTCAAGGCGTCAAGGCGTCAAGGTCAGGATCAAGTCTAATTTTTCAAATCGGACCAGCAGCTCCTGAGATTAGCGCGTATCAGCTTTATTTTACATTCACTAGATACTCAACAAGTTTATTGACCATAACTTAATACCCCATTTGGGCTCATGTCCATCACCACCTTGAGACTGAAAAGCCCCACCTACTTTTCTTGACGGAGACCCAGATCAGATGTCCGTCTGATGCGGCATACCTCAACAACCCGGGATACTCTTTGGAGCATCATTTCCTGCAGCGTGCCGGGGTCTGTGTGTATGTCCGCAATGACATCTGTTGCCGGCGTCTCCGTCACCTCGAAGACTCTCATCTATCGTCCTTATGGCTGTTGGTTGACACTGGTGTGAACAAAATTGTCTACACCTGTGTCTACCGATCGCACAGCGGTGACCAGGAGACAACTCGTCTATTTGACCACCTCAGTGTGGCTACGGACAATGCACTGCATCAGCACCCTGACGCACAGTTCGTCGCTCTGGGGGACTATAATGCCTGCCACCAAGACTGGCTTTTCCCATACCAGAGGACCGACCACGCTGGGAGAGAAGCGCGAAACTTTGCGCTATCAATGGGCCTTTCCCAGCTGGTGGAAGAAGCGACTAGGGTGCCTGATGTGGCTGGTCATACCGCCAATTGTCTGGACCTTCTGCTGACCACTGATCCGGACAGATGTGTTGTTACAGTTTCCTCACCGTTAGGAACTTCAGACCACTGTCTGGTGAAGTCTGTGACGTCCTTCTCCCCACCTGATTGCGACTCACGAGGTGAGCGGCGAATATGGCGTTACAAGTCAGCAGAATGGGATGAGATGCGCCACTTCTTTGCGTCTTATCCTTGGCAGCAGATCTGCTTCTCTTCTAGCAAGCCATCGAGTTGTGCGGACGCTATAACCGACGTGGTGCGTCAAGCTATGGAGTATTTTATCCCCTTCAGTGACGTGCCCTTCGGTGGCTCGGCTCGCCCATGGTTTAACGTCGACTGTGTTCAAGCTGAACAGCGTAAGCACACGGCATTCCTCACCTGGGTTGACGCTCGTGACCGCAGAGCTCTGGATCTAAGCTCAAAGAAGAGAGCCTTTAACCGTGCTGCCAAGTCCTACAAAAAGGCGCTTAAAAAGGCTCGCTTCGACCGCATTACTAACATTGGTAACAAGCTCTCTGCGCACCCTTCCGGTAGCAGATCTTTCTGGTCCTTAGCCAAATCGGTCGAGGCGAACTTCTGTCGGCCCACACTGCCTCCGCTGGTTAGGCCTGATGGAGCACTGGCTCATACGGCGAGAGAGAAAGCAGGTCTCTTTGCATCTCTCTTTGCCCACAGTTCGCGTCTTGACACTGGCAGTGCTACTCCACCTAATTTACCTCATTGCGGAACTTCAATGCCGGAGGTTCGCATTTGAAACAAGGAGGTTCTGAGAGTATTGTGTCGTCTGGACGTGAATAAGGCTAGTGGTCCAGATGGTATACCAGCGATTGTTCTCAAGGCTTGTGCTCCCGAGTTGTCTCCTGTATTGACGCGCCTGTATCGCCTCTCATTTAGGACTGGTATAGTGCCCAAGTCCTGGAAGCTTGCCAACGTGCAGCCCGTTGGGCAAAAGGGTATTCGTGCCGATCCTACCAAATATCGGCCGATTTCAATAACCTCCATACTCTGCAAGATTATGGAGCGTGTATTGAACTCGCGCCTCTTGGCTTACCTAGAAGGTAACGATCTCCTCAGTGACCGACAGTACGGGTTTCGCCGCAATCGGTCAACTGGGGACCTACTAGTGTA
This sequence comes from Sesamia inferens, assembly GCA_037179545.1. Classification (NCBI taxonomy): domain Eukaryota; kingdom Metazoa; phylum Arthropoda; class Insecta; order Lepidoptera; family Noctuidae; genus Sesamia; species Sesamia inferens. The sequence continues at coordinate 14,587,342 of CM073934.1, read as the reverse complement.
TGCCACTCACTTGTGGGGCGAGGCCCTCGAGAAAAATGGGGAAGCGATTGCCGTCTCCCTTGATGTCTCGAAGGCCTTCGACCGGGTATGGCGCGCTGGCCTTTTGAGTAAGCTTCCAGCGTACGGCATTTCCGCTGGCCTGACTGGCTGGGTAAAAGACTTCCTGACCGAACGGTCCCTCCGAGTTGTTGTCGACGGATGCTCAGCTGAGCCCATGTGTTCCTCAGGGGTCTGTTCTCTCTGCAACTCTGTTCCTGCTGCATATTAACGATCTGCTAATGCCCGGTATCTATGGGTATGCAGATGACAGCACAGTTGTGGAGAGATACCTGCCGGAAGCTCGGGCTAGTAAGGAAACAATCCGGTCCAAAAGAGAGGCCATGGTAGAGCGTGTGAGTGCTGCACTGCAGGCAGTCTCCGAATGGGGCAATGCCAATCTTGTAGCATTCAATGCCGCCAAAACACAGGCGTGTCTTTTTACCGCCAAAAGGAGCCCGTTCACCTTGGCTCCTACTTTTCAGAATGTATCCTTGGAGTGTACCGACCGCCTTCAGCTTTTGGGAGTTGAGATTTCCTCGAGCCTTAACTTTGGGCGGTTCATTGAGTCCAAGGCCAGGGTGGCTGCCAGAAAACTAGGCGTCATCGCGAAGGTTCGGTGGTACTTCACACCGGGGCAGCTTCTAATTTTATACAAAGCACAGGTCCGCTCGTGTGTGGAGTACTGCAGCCACATTTGGGCTGGTGCTGCGAAATGTCACCTTGCCTCTTTGGATTCGGTGGAGAGACGTGCGAAGAGGCTGATTGGCGACCCAGACTTAACTCGAAACGGTCTCCAAAGCCTGGAGCACAGGCGTAGAGTAGCCAGCTTTTCGGTCTTCTATAGGATGCATTCTGGTGAGTGTGCAAGGGAATTGCATGATTTATTCCCCCATCTCCGTTCCATCATCGGACGACCCGTCGTACGGCGAGTTTCCACCCTTACGTTGTTGACACCACTGCAACCCGGACGAAGCGTTTTGCTTCCTCCTTTATACCGCGTACATCGAGGGACTGGAACAATTTGCCGGCGTCGGTATTTCCGTCACATTACAATTTGAGTGTCTTCAAGGCTAGAGTGAATAGGCTCTTAATAAACTAGCGCGCTTTACCATCAACGATCGCATCACTGCTTACCATCAGGCGGGATTGCGGTCAAGCGCTGGTTTATTTTGTATAAAAAAAAATAAATAAATATATGAGACCTAAGTATAGTTTCATGTTTCAAGATAAACTTCAATTCACGAGTTTGAAGTTTAAAAGGATCAGAACTAAAGCCTACCCATCAACATTCAACAATTATTCATTAGATAAGCTGTGAAAACACGACTATGAGGTGGACAGAATAATTTTCGCATATAAGTAAGGATTATGCAAATAAAGCTCCCATTATTGTATGTGTCATTATGTGTGCAAGCCAAGCTAAACTATAATGAACATTAACAGGTGTTAACAGAATTTACAATGTGACCACACAGCATCGTATACACCTCAAAATGATCTCCTGTCTACATTTGTAGCATAAACAAACTTGCAAGTGACGATGTTTCTTATGTGTTAGACGTTATTTAACAAAATACAAAAATAGATTATGTGAAATAATATACCTAATCTGTTAAATGTCTTCATAGCAATACTGTACTACGTTATGTTTTAATCAGCGCATTTTCTTTTCTTTTCTTTTCTTTTCTTTTAGGTTTAACATTGCATTACTTCGCTCAACTGCCATCTTCCTTCCTATTCAAGGAGTTTTTTTTTTTTTTTGAGAAAATAGTTTTTTTTTTTTTAATAATTATAATAAACTAGCGCTTGACCACAATCCCGCGTGATGGTAAGCAGTGATGCGATCATTGATGGTAAAGCGCGCTAATTTATTAAGAACCTATTCTCTCAGAATGAGCGAATAGGAAGGAAGACGGCAGTTGAGCGAGGTGATGCAATGTTAAACCCAACAATACGACCAACGTTGCTGCGCCAAAGGGAGATTGATCTGAAGACCCTCCACAACCAAACTCCCAACACAACAACATTTGGCGCATCGTACCCGGCACACATCGCAACACAACTGCTCAGACCCGTCCTCCGTAAGGCTTCACCAGACATCATGCCGGAACACGACAAATCGCTTGGCGGCAAGGCTTTGTCTAGTGGGTGGTAACTTCTGCCGGCGGCCGGTATTATGGCCAGCTACCACCGAGAATAGGCTCTTAATAACTAGCGCGCTTTACCATCAACGATTGCACCACTGCATACCATCAGACGGGATTGCGGCTAGAGGACAAGACTAATTTATAATTATAAAAAAAAAAGACGTGTGGCACTCGGGGACTGCCGCGGTAAAGCTATTGCATAGCATTTTGTATCAATTTATGCAATTATAATTATTTATTTATTTTATTTATGCAGTATTTCTTTTTCTTTGATATTAATTCAAGTTACACTTTTTGAGCGTGGTGACCGATAAGAAAACAAATTTTTCTTTTATTAAATAAATAAAAAGTTAATATTATTTAAAATATTTTTATTATTTTACAATACATGTGGGTTTTATTACCTTACAGTAGCTGTTGGTTATTCAGGAATATTTATCATTGAAACTATAGGTTTATGATAACTGAAATAAGAAACATAAGTTTGCGACTTAATATCCTCTAAATACCTAGAAAATACCGCGTCAATGGTGGTCCCATATTTTGTTGTGGACTCTTGTGGATCATTATTCATTTTCAAATTCAATGTTTTTGATAGAAAAGTTGTCAACCGCTCTGATTTTTTATCAGCGAAGTTAATGTTGAAATCGCCAGCCAAGATAAGTGGAAATTTATTACCATTTGTACCAAGTATTTTCGAGCCTTCTTCAGTGTACTCCAGTAAAGTGCCATGAATAAAATGCTCTACCTCGTCCAATTTTGGATTCGGAGAAAAGTAAATTGCTACCATAACTATTTGTAGGCCATTTCTAAGTTTGCATAAGCACGCACAAATATCTCCAACAACCGAGCGCCTAACATTAACATCGCTAACGTGTGCAATATTTATTTCAATATTCGGAGTCATAATATTAGTAATATCATTTTTATTTTGGTAAATAGCTACCCCACCTTTTGAAACAGTATCTCGTTTGAACTGAACAATACAATTAAAATTAGGTATTTCAATTGGATTATCATGCGTCATGCAAGTTTCGGTAAGAAGTAACACATTTGTTTGTCTCGTAACTGAATCTTGTAAATCGTATTTATGACTATTTAGACTTTGGCAGTTGAAAGTCATTATTGAAATGCCATTTCTATTACTAATGAAATCTAATACACTTTGAGCAATCGTCTGAACACTATTTAAAGACAGTCTTTTGAATTCTTGCAACAATTGAAAAAACGGCCGCGTGAGCACTTTTTACTCTATAAAATCACGCGCTTTTATTTAGTAAACAACACTATAAATAATTTAAAAGTCCAATGAAAAATTAGCGTGACATTCATCTTAGCTTTTCCGTTAAAAAAAAAAGCTATTTTATAAAAACACTACTAAATTAATTTGAATAAAAGTACTTAATTATATGAAAAGTTTTTAAGGTAGCCATGACAACGTCGATGACGTCTATGACATATCTCTATAGAAGACCTATTTCAGAGAGAAAATTAATCGCAAGTTTAGCACATCGCGACTATCAGTAACATGGCAAGTGTGTAGAACTGAGTTCGCGCCCTGCAATATGCATGCTCTTTTTGAAAATCTATAAATTGTTTTCAAAAGATGTAGTCGCACGCACACAAACATACCGTGCCGAAGACTGCCGAACTGAAACGACGTTAGACGATGGGGAGCGTGAGGTTTTTTCGTTACGGAATTTCTGGATTCGGTCCCCGCGCTCAAGGCCCGCGATTGAAGCTATGCAATAGCTTAAAAACATAATTTTGCATGCTAGACCCAACGAATTGTTTCAGAAACTGTTAAAAAAGCCTTTATTAGTCAGTGGATAGATGAATTGGACTGTCTTAGCAAGACGACTAAATTTTCCCGGTGTATAGATACTTACCTATTTTTTTTACACTGCCCTACTGGGCAAAGGCTTGCCCTAATTTCTTCTAAAACCTTCACTGCCTCGAGCGATATACGGCCTTAATGGCCCTGAAAAATTTTTCGTCTAAAGAGACGCGATCTTTCCACTTTAGCTTTTTTTGTTTCTCTATCCGCTTCTTTAGTTAAGAAGTGTAGCTTGGTAGTTTTAACTCGCTCTGTAGGTACGCTGAACATCTATTATGTTACGCTCTATCATCATCATCATCAAACTTTTTTTTTGTCATCCCACTGTTGCACAGGCCTCCTCTCATACAGAGAAGGATTGATAATCACCACGCTTGGTCAATGCGGATTTCAGACTTAATATCCAGGTTTCCTCAAGATGTTTTCCTTCACCTTGTAATCAGTCATTGGTGTCCAAGATATACTATACACTATACTTCTACACTCTATTGCCCGTTGGCAAAACTTGAGTTTTGAATTTCAGTTTCCCATTATATGATCAACTTTGATGGCAGGATGCATATACCGAAATATAATAAATTTAAATCTAATTGATTAGTTCCCAAATCTAAGTGACACGGATCAGTGTCATATAGTTAAAAATAAGAAACATTATACTTAATTTATGCACATCTCAAATACCAAGGGCACAACGTGTTATATGAACATTAATAAATAATTATCACAAAGAAACCACTGTCTATGGCGCTGTCGAATGAAATTTTGAGAACGGTTCGTCACAGAACCATGCATGTATTCCGTATGTGATTATTGTTATAATTGGAACAGTGGGACTGCTCTTCATTGTTCGCTTTCAGACTACAAATTAATGAAAATGATAATTATGAATTTATGATTTCAGCGTTAATTTTTTAATTAAACGTTTTCGTGTAAACTGTGCGTACCTAGGTGGCAAAATTGGCAGCGAAAATACATAGCTATTAAATTGTCTACCTCCATGCTTATGCATCTACAAAAATACCAATGAATCATGCACTAGTGTAATTTATTATACCTTCTAAGTGTTAGAATGAATCGACAAGAATTTAATTCCATCCATACTAATAATATATTATTGTTATATTAGAAAATCTCTGCTCGTATTACCTTTAACCCTAAACTGTTGAACTGATTTGGATTAAATTTGACAAAAAGATAAATGTATCCTGGAAAAGGAATTTCTACACTCTTTGTCCCTGTAGCACGTTTCCGTGGGATGAAACGGGATCCGCATGGTGAAACCGGTGACAGAAACTGGTGAAAAATAAAAGGCTCTTCTATCTGTTTTAATGCTCTATGTTACTGACCAACCTCCTACCCACATTTTTTGTCTATATTGAAAATATTTCTGCGAGCCAGTAATAAGTCGGCTTTCTCTCGTACAAATAGAATGAGAATCTGTAATGTTGATAGAAATCGATTTTTCATTCAATAGATATTCATAGGCCGAGACAACTTTTATATATTCTTGTAATATAAGAACGGTTAGACACAGATGCGTACTACAAAAACCGGAACACGAGATTCAGTAATCAAAAACCTGAACAAGAGAAGAAAGTTTGAATTGCATATAACCGCATAAAAAGACAATTTTCTAAGATAACTTGGTAGATATTGTCACATCACTAGCCCCCGGGCATGGCGGAACGTTTTTCGTTCCATCAATCTATAAAAACAAGGGCGTTATGACAAGGACCTTATGGACAGTCATAACCGCTATGTGAAAGTACAGTTTAAATGTATCAAATACACAATTCGCAAGAAAAGGAAATTTTGTACGGATATCTTACAAAAGTGGTGCCGGTCTGGAAGCGGCCCCCAGAGATGCGTGCTAGCCACCCAGCCTCATAGAAGACGATCCTGAACTCTTTACTTCCAAGATAAAACTTTTTAACTACCTTCACTTCGCCCAGATCGAGATTTAATTTAAAAATATGAGTTTATTATCCTTATTTACTGTTTATTTTACAAGGAAAAACATTACGTTATTTTTTGTAATTTTCTGTTCACAAGGTTAAATTTATCATTATGAAGTACAATAAATAAGAAAGAAAATACAACATTATTTTTCATATAGGTAACAATTCTGTAATAGGTTGCGCCCAAACAAAATTATAACGCAGCCAGAACGTGCAAATATAAATAATAAGAGTTAGTATTCTAAAGAAATTTAAATAAATATATAATTTACTCCAGGATATGTAAACAGATATATGATAGTTTATCTTTGACAAGGCGAAACAAATAACCTACATAAACACGTATTTGTACGTTATAAAATAACTTACAAATTCATATTCATTAGACCAGTATATTATTTAATTCCAAATAATAGCATAATCTATAACGTATTATTATTACGTTATTATACACACAGAACACAAGCTTCATCTAGGTGAGAGGGCATTCCCTCTCACCTCACCTGACCTGTAACAGTCTACAATGCGGGCTCAGTGTGGGTTGGATGTCACAGGTCTTAAAAAATTTAGTTCTAAGACTTTTCCGTTTTGAGAGCATTGGTGATGAAATTATTTACAGAATGTGCCAGCTTAGATTCCAACCCTTTTTTTTTTTTGTTTGGGGTCCAAAATCATCAATTGACCTCTCCCGCTCTGGGTCGAGCGGAAAGACGTGTCAAATTTTTACTGATTAAAACCCACATCGATCTTCGTAGACCCCGTCACTATGTGCTGACATCTCTTTGAGGCGCGCGTAAAGCACAACGCGCCGTCGACTCGACCCTGGTCCTTACCGCGCGGCGAGCTGCCCACTGCTCATCGCTCGCGCCTACGATGGCCGGGAGTTAGATATTGTCTCCCGACCAGGGCGTCTCCTACGGCGGCTAGAGGCGTGAGGGCGCTGGGATTCCTGCTCCTGCGCGTGAAGGAGCAGGAATCAAGGACCAAGGAGAAAGGAGCAAGGAGGACCTTTGCTAGCATTACTACTTCGTAAAAGGAGGTGACGGCCTGCCATGCACTCTCGCTTCGGACCATGGCCTGGAGCAGGGTCGGATGAGAGAGATAGCCGCAGATCGTCGCCACGAGGACACGGCGGTGCTCTACTCAAGCCGAGCAGACCTCCACCGTATGCTCCACTGTGTCCGCAGGGCGATCCACACAGTGGTGACACCCTGGCGTTTCCTCCCGCCTCATACGGACCAGGAACGTCCCGCAACAGCCGTGTCTGGTGAGGACCTGCGTCAGACGGATGGGAAGGGCGCCGTGGCGCCTCTCTAGCCACTCCTCAAAGAGGGGACTTACCGCCGCTGTTGTGGCGTGCCCATGGATTCCAACTCTTAACCTACGACTAGTTAGTCAGGGTCGTTACCACTGGGCCATCCCAATAATGCTCTCTAAATTCTTGCGAAATAATAATAATCGTGATTAATTTGTCTTTCCAAATAACTAGAATCCCAACTTCAGAAAGACAAAACAAAATTCACAAAGACAAACGCCAACAGCGTTCCTTCATAAAGTTAATGAAAATACAAGGGATTGTAATGAAACTCGCTAGGTGCCTATCATTGGAGTTACAAGCACGAATTCTAATTTTATGGTTTTCAAGTCGAGAGTTATCGTAATTTGTTTCCAAGTTTGGAAACAATTTGGGACATTTATTTGTCTGCGACGTAACATACACCAACCTATCACAGTAACTTGATAACTGGTAGCGTTAAATTACTTTAGATATAATACAGTGGAGAGTTAACAATATTGACTCTCTTGGTTCATTCAGAGAGAAACATGTTGAACAAATCAAGCCGGTGGAGACGCGGAGTAGTGGCCACTCAGCTGTCACCGCAAATTGGATTGACTTCACAAGATAGAAATATACTCCCGAAGTTCACAGACCGCACCACTCCCCATGGTGCATTTGGGATGGCGACAAGTCGGAACACGTATTATCCACAATCACCATGAAAACCTATTAACGTCATTACAGTATTGTAAGAATAACAGATAACATGCACTTTCTATAGATATATAGGTGGATGCAAACACAAGGAATCAGGTGCTGTCATGCAAAAACAAAATACACCAACACTTTCGATGAGATATTTTATGATAGGTATAAAACTAGGCATTCCTTTTTGTATTACCCACCACGTTCTCGAAACACAAAATATTACCTAATGAGAAAGTTGCTTTACAAGGCACTGTAATACCAACTGAATATAAAATTCTAATAAAATATTTTATTACAGCACTGCTGCACCGAATGTACGTGTTAGATAGTTTTGCGTCGTTCTATATTGGGGCTTATTTACGATGCCTAGAAAGCGGGAGTTCAAACAAATTGTTGTGCAGATCCCCCCGGCTAAACCTCGGTAAATTGTCGACATAAAACGTTATGAGAAAACGCCTTAAACCGCAAAGGCTGCCTCCAATCTCTTGCTGCCGTATTTTGCATCTGGAGTGTACTTCTAAACCGAGTTTGGGTTCCCAAGACACGGTATTGTCTGCGCTGAATGACCATTCAACTTACTTACTGAGAAAATTTTCTAAACTCGCATCGGTAATTTACTGTGGACACATAAAACATACATGCAACGATGTTGTAAGGGTGAGCTTGCTGGCTTCAGTCTGTTGCGCAAAAGTTGTTTACTAACAAGTTGTTTTTAATTTTCCTGGTGCTGTTTTGGTGTAATGAGTCATTAGTCTAAAGTAGACGATTAAGTATGCTTTTTCATATATAATGTGATCTTTATGATTTCGGAAAAGATATTTAAATTTTGGTATGATTCCAAGTGCAGTCCTTGCCAACGTTCTCTAGTCTCTCTAGAGTCAATTTATGAGCTCGGCCTGACAGTGAACTAAATGCCGAGGATATAGTGCAAGGTGACTGTAGCTTGTGAATTTAGGTACGATATTCAAATGTGGATTCAGTTTTCAGAAGTATTTTGACGTCACCCGCATCGATGAGCAATTCAACACGCGTGTATTCCGTATACGTTTGTGTGTATATGGACTTTAAAAATGACACGAATTGGAATATGTATATATTTTATGTGACTACTTAATATTTATTCAACAGCCACATAATAATTTAGATGTCAGAGTATATTGCCTATTTTGAAAAAGGTACCACATGTATTTTAATTAAGTTAAAACAGAATACCTAATTCATTTTGCTTAAATAATTCGAAAATTAGACCACTACAAAGATAAGCTCCCGTTTCGTTCAAATACCCCTTAACAAAAGGCGCAAAATGAAGTTACGTTCGCCATTTTGTATCCACAAAAACCAGCTGTTGGTCAGCGCAAGTTTGGTGCAAACATTAAATGTACGGCCCTTATCGCCGTGCAAGCGAACAATTTGCATGGCATTATACGCTGAATTACGTTACGTTGCTTCTACATAACGGTGCGCAATGGTGCACGATGGTACGCAATGGTGCTCGAATTACGTCCTTCGCACGATTCAAACAAGAGACCCATCAATGCAGTTCATCGGTAGACATTGAACAAGTTGTGTCATTGTGTCCAGCTTATATCACACACAATTGGCACTCGCTTGTTTCCAGATGCGGAAAACTGAGATGCGAAATGGAAGCAATCAGTACTGACAATTTTGTTTTCTTTAATTCCCAGATTAAAATCTAAATAAAAGAATAACAAATCAGTACAATAAACGGCGCGATAAATCGAAATAAAAAGTGGTCGACTTCGTATATTGGCAATTCGAAAATACAATTAAACACCAACGCCATCTGTCCGGACCGGGATCACTAAGGCGGGAGATTAATGATTAATCCGGCCAGCGTAATACTGTTACAAGGTATTATTTATGACTACAAGGGCAATGATGCGAAGCAAAGTATCCATTTTCGACAAAGATTTATGTACCAATCCCAGAAGGTGTGAGTAAAACAGAGCACTATAGACAAAACAGTGGGATTTGTCGACGCGCCGCCCGTCTGAATATTCATCACTATCAATCAAGTGCGTAAATAACATAGCGATGAGACAGAGGTCTCGTTATCGCTAAGGAGTTACGGTCTGCGCTAGAATAATAAAACTATATCTTATTCATTCATTAACTACTCTAGTTTATGGTCGACACTAAATTTTCTGAAGGTATCGAAAGCAAACACTCCTTATCCAGATAAATGTAATTAGATTTCAATTTTATTATTATTATGTCGTATAAAATGGGGATCTATTAATTTATTCATTCATTCACCCGTTGATTACTCCCCACCCAGCTGACGAAGATGGGTATTCATCAGCTATCGCATTTGTGACTACACAAGTGCCAAATAAAATGGAGAATGTTTTATTGAACTCATGCGTCTTAACCTTTTTGTAATTATTAGCAGATTAGACTTTTAAAATAGCTGAATTGTCTCACATCTCATAATTAGGATTTCTCCTAACGTTAACTTAATGAGACCACCAAGAGAAGCATCACAACTGTAACCGATGATAATAGTCGGACAAAATCCGAATTACAACGACAGATGTCATGTCATAACAAACAGCCGTTCTTTGCTATGACATTCTATGCAAGGTGTCCGTTATGATCATGAACATACGAACACGAGTACGCAAATGATTATAAAATAGTTTAGCATCTGACTGTGTGACTGACGAACTGAAAAGCGATACACATCAACAAAAAAATCGTTTAATCAAAACATCATTCCACTACAGTAGTATTATATACCAACATACCTTCGAGGGATTAGGCACAGACCTATCACAGACCTAACACACCTATCAGTAGTATCACCCACAAATTGTCAGTTACTCTTAAGTTCCATGTATTTCGTAGGGAGCGAACATATTGCCATCATCCAGGCACGAATCCAGACTCCGGGCCATGCTCCGGGTTGCAACTGATATATTCCGAATAGAAAAACACAGTAACACTTTGCTCGTCCTAGTATTTGAAACTAGGAACTCATGGTCAGCAGCGCTTGTGACTACTAGACCCGCCTCGTTGTTCAAGTAGCCGCAAGGTCTGCCAGTAGAGTTCCCCTTTTCATAAAAAAAATTCTGGTGACCCACGCTGGTTCGCAATGTTTTTAACCGACTTCTTCTTTCTTATAATTCAAATCTTTTTTTATATATGTCGCATACCTAGATCTAAATAAGAAAAGTCAAAAAGTACATTTTTCAAGAGATGAAAAAAACGTATTAAACTGTTTTTTGTTAGGGAAGCTATGAATGTAATTTTTATTTTAGATCTAAAATAGGTTGCAAAATGTCATTTTATATAAACGGGGGCTAACAATTAAATATTTTTACTGATAATTGAATTTTTTTGAGATGTTACACTTTAGCTTAATAAGTTTTGTATGAATGTTGAACACATTTAGACTTGATCCAGTTTTATTTAACTATTTTGAGTTAAGCTTACATTAAAACAAAAATTAAATGGAAAGCTCTACTTTCATTTTCAGAAAAACGACTACTAGTACTACTACTGCTAGAACTTTCGCTAGATTTTCTTTTTTTTTTTTTTGGTCGAACATAGTTTGGATCAATATCAGAGTCAACTATGTATACTTTCTTCACTTGGCGAAACATATAGATCATTTTCAATTTGCTGGCTATGGCATGGATTGGTCAGCTCTGAAGTGTTTATAGATTTATTTTCTTTATTATTCTCTTGTTTAACATTTATAGACGTTTCTATGTCTTGTTCATCATCTGGTAATAATTCATCTTTATAAAGTTCTTTTATAATATTAACGAGAACACGGCCTCGCTGCATTTTCATCTGAAAAGACAAATGACCATTGTAAGAAATGAAAAGTTTGCACTTCGTTTTTATAGACGAATCGAACAGAAATATATGTACGTAACCAACAAAAGTAGTTTAACTCAAAAACCCTTTTATAACAAATTGGTAGTCAGCTTAAGTAAAACCAGTATAATTTTAAAAGAAACACTATAATATTATACTATGACTTTTTTAGACAGAACAAATAAAACTACGCATTAAACCCCCTTATTCATAAACGCTGCTTAAAGTTAACTAGTGATTAGCGATTCTTTAACTATACATTTTTGACCTTTTAACGTAACTTAACTTAAATAATCCTTTATGAACACCACAGTGCTTAAGGGGCTTATTCATTAACAATGATTAAATTTAAGTGACGTTAAAAGGTCAAAAATGTAGGGTTAAAGAATCACTAGATAACTTTAAGCAGCGTTTATGAATAAGTGGGTTTATGTATAAAAATATTAAAAAAATATTGTATGAACAAATGTAGGTCAACCTTAAATTTACATGATGATTCATCAAAACAAATTTAAGTCGAAATAGTAACAAAACTATATCGTACCTTTAAAAACAAAACTGGAACAAATCAAATAACTCGACGTAATGTGACAGAACAATTCACCAACACTGTCAGAACTCTAATTAACTCTGTGTACTTATTCATCAATACTGTAACAATTCAAAATATCCGAGTCTTCGCTCATTTCAATATGTGCACTTTTTAGGATTACCGAAGGGCCCGCAATACATTTGTTTTGGTGAGAGGGGGTGACAAGAGTTGATTCAGCACAAGGAGAATAACATCTTCTATCGAAGAATCTTTCAAGTTTTTATTGAACCTGTAAAGTTGGCTAGATGCGTAGAATTGTCGAGCATACGAATACAATGATAACTCAAAATACACAATTTTTGAGTTGTCTTACTTTAAATCTAGGTGTGCGATGTATGTTCACCGATTCCTCCGTCTGAACCGATTTGCAAAATTTCTTGTTTATTTGATGATCAGATCTGATGATGGAAAACCAGAGAAATCAAGGGGAACTTTGAAAAATCGTAGGTTCTAAGTTAAATCGTTAAGTATTTTGAAGCACTAAAATAGCTAATTTCAAAGGAAAGACGGTGTCAAAAACGAATATACAAAAACCATAGACGACTTCCGAAATTGGTTACTTTTCACTTAGTAGTGTGTTTTTGGAAGTGGTTGTTTTTTTTTTTTGTTAATTTTTTTTTTGTAACTTGACATATGTAACTGATGTTATTTATTAATAAAAGTTAATATTAATGCATTGTATACATAAACTTTTGAGAATAAATTCTCTGAATGGGGAATATCACATCAAAAGCCGTTGCGCGGTTTTGCGGTCACAGGGGTCACACTGTCAGACACGAAAAGCGACTTCAGTTCATGTCCACTGGTAATAATAAAGCTAAAAGTTATGTTTGGTGCGCTAATCTCGAAAACTGCCAGTCACATTTGAGAAATTCTTTATGCATTTGATTAATTCTTTAGGAAGGCTATTTAACATCAAGTGTATCACTTCAAGAGGGGGAAGACAATGCGACGGGGTGGCTCAAGGAATGAAGAAATTTCACGCCAACGAAGTCACGGGCAGTAATATAAATAAGTATAATGATGAAATAATGCAAAATTTATTTAAAATAACAACACCATTTTCGGTGCTTGCTTACAAGCTTCACAGTAATGTAATCGTGTATCGCGAAGTGAAACAAATTCATATTTCGTGACTGCGGCCCATTACCCAATAATTTTTCACATTTCGTATCGCCGCGAGCTCTTGTGTAATTGACGCAGCATTAATCCGAATTGTGCATGCACTGTTTAATTTTATAAATGCTTTGTTTTCAACTAAATAAAATAACGAAGTAATATACTGGTTAACCTTCTCTCTGAAATGAATTGAACTTTTATATTATAATAACTTTCGTGAGATGTTAAAATGGTGTGTTATGAATGTATCTAGAACAGAGCCTTATAAATAAATTGCTGTCTACTGTACTCAAACAGATCTCCCGTCAAAGTTATTCGGGCAAGGTCAAACGCTAAGAGAAAATCCTGTATAAAGTTACGATATTATATTTGTATTTAATGCAAATATAAAACAGTGTAAATTAAAAAACAGTGGTTTAAATTATTTAACGTATGAATGTCGAGACATAACATAATAACGCCGTGCTCCTAAAATATGCGAATTTAATTACGGACATAATGGTTTAAAACAACGTTTGCGAAAATTATTACCAAAAACCAGGATATTCGTTCAATTAAAACTGTTTGCTGTCTCTGAGTACTTACCAATCATCATCATCATCATCATTTCAGCCGAAAGACGTCCACTGCTGGACATAGGCCTCCCCCAAGGTTCTCCATGACGACCGGTCCAGCGCTTCCCGCATCCAGCGGTTTCCCGCGACCTTCACCAGGTCGTCGGTCCACCTTGTCGGGGGCCTACCGACGCTACGTCTTCCGGTGCGTGGTAGCCACTCGAGAACCCGTCGGCCCCATCGAGCATCGGTCCTACAGGCAATGTGTCCAGCCCACTGCCACTTTAGTATTGCAATTCTTCGGGCTATGTCAGTTACTCTCGTTCTTCTGCGGATCTCCTCATTCCTGATTCGATGGCGCAGTGAAACCCCAAGCATAGCCCTCTCGTCAGCACATCGTGACGGGGTCCACGAAGACCGATGCCTCCAGGGTCAGGGTTGCGGGTTGGTTAAACAAGAAACCGCGGCCCTGGCCGCCGCATAGGCAAGTGAAGAAACACGGGTGGGTTTTAGTCAGTAAAATTCTGACACACCCTTCCGCTCCGCCCAGAGCGGGAGAAGTCATTTGATGATTTCCCATCCCAACAAAAAAAAAAAAAAAAAAAACTTAGCCCTCTCCATTGCCCTTTGAGTGACTTTGAGCCTTACCAATATTACCTAGTTAATGGCGCCGATTCTCTTATTCACAACCCAAACTAATGTTAAGTGCATCCTTTTCTATCTATTTCATTAAGAAAAAGATAGAAGATAACATTTTACTTTAATCCTGTCAAATTAAGATACTCCATATATCTATAGAACTAGTTTAGACGCGATTATAAACATGGCGACCAACTTTACGTCAATTTACGTCAGGAGCGGACTAATTTGACAGGTCTAAACTAACATTTTATCTTCTGTCCTTTTCTGAATGAAATAAAAAGAAAAAGATGGACTGAACTTAAATTTTATTTAGTTTGTGAACAAGGGATTCAAGGCTATTGTCTAAAATCTACTTTGATACAGAGGGATCCAGAGACATCGATGCTAACAAGCTACTGGGGCCACGCCACTAAGCGCAATAGAAGTGCGTCGCTTGTGCGGCGAGTGCGGGGGAGCGCAAACAGCATGCTGGCCGTGCTTGCGGGAAGGATTGACTGCTCCGTCATCTCCCACTGTTGTAAGTAGCATTTGGTGGGCTGATGTGACTAAATGGAGATTGTAATTATGTGTATTGTTGTTTTTGTGGATGACTTTTTATTTAATTGTTTAGATAATTATTATTTAAATATGTGATTTTAATTTATTTTTTAATAATATTTCTAATAACTTTTATGAAGGTATGATTGAGTGTTGTGTTTGTAATGTGACTGTAAGTGTATTATTTCTATATGAGGTAATGATACTTGAATTAAATTATTTTGATTTGTTTTATTATTTTCTTCTGAATCCCACTGTATATGTTTTTGTCGGTAATAAACAAAAACTTGTTCACATTTTGGCCGAGTATTGCACTTTTCAAGAATCACCAGTTTGTTTTTTGTAGAATTGTCTAAAATCGCGTGGTTATTTTTTTAGTTTACATGTCAATGTTACTACCATCCTTTATAAGTTCTGTAAACATGAATATTCTGAAACATTTTCATCCGTGTCTATTTAAAAGTTAGATACAAATTACCAATATTACATTCCTAATATAACGTCCATCATCATCTCAGCGTTAATTCCGGTCGCATCCGTAACTATTCAGCTTTGGAGTCTGGGGTCCGCTTTACCAGTCTATCTGCTGATTTTGACTAAACTTCGATATTTTCCGTGAAGCGACTGCCGTCTGACCTCCACAACTCGAAGGCGATATCTAAGCATTGCATTAGACCAATTGTTAGACTTTTGAGGGCTCCAACATCCCGTAACGACTGCCACTAGATGTTCGTATGGCAACCGGTACCAACGGCTTAACGTGCTTTCCGAGGCACGACCAGACCAGTGCAAATATTCATATTCATGCATAGAAATATTTGCACTGTGCGGGTTCGATACGCGCCTCCTTGCGCGATGGCCGCGTTCGCTACCGCTAAGCCACGGAGGCTTTCCTAGCACATATGTAACTTTTGTAAGGTACTTGTCTACTTTCTAAGTATATCTTGGATACCAATGACTGATTAAAAGGTGAAGGAAAACATCTTGAGGAAACCCGGACTTTAAGTCTGAAATCGCCAACCCGCATTGAGCAAACGTGGTGATTACGCTCAATCCTTCTCCGTATGAGAGGAGACCTATGCCCAGCAGTGGGACAATAAAAAAGGTTGATGATGATGATAAGTTTTACGTACGTAGATGGGTCTAAATTAAATTAATATTGATCGATGAGACATATAAGGACCATAAAACACAAGCACGTAGAGTACACAATCTTCATATTTCATAAATTGTTTATACATGACTATCTTTCGAAGTCACTGAAGTTATTTGTCTACTATGTTAGACCATTTTTAGGGTTCCGTAGCCAAATGGCAAAAAACAGAACCCTTATAGATTCTTCATGTCTGTCTGTCCGTCTGTCCGTCCGTATGTCACAGCCATTTTTTTCCGAAACTATAAGAGCTATACTGTTGTAACTTGGTAGGTAGATGTATTCTATGAACCGCATTAAGATTTTGCAAAAATAAAAAATAATAATAAATATTGCGAGCTCCCCATACTTAGAACTGAAACGAAAAAATTTTTTTTAATCAAACACATACGTTTGGGGTATCTATGGATAGGTCTTCAAAAATGGTATTGAGGTTTTTAAAATATCTTTTTCTAAACCGAATGGTTTGCGTGATAGACTTCCAAAGTGGAAAAAAATTGCTCCCCCCCCCCCCCCTCTAACTTCTAAAATAAGAAAATGAAAAATAAAAAAAAAACATATGATGGTACATTACTATAAAAACTACCAAACGAAAATTGTTTTGAACGAGATCTAGTACTTAGTTTTTTTAATACCTCGTAAATAGTAAACCGCTTATTACCGCGTAATCTTTCATACAAATAACTTAAATCCTTTAATTTCATAAATCAATGGTACGGAACCCTTTGTACGTGAGTCCGACACGCACTTGGCCGGCTTTCTTTATTAATATGGCTAAAATATATGTTGTTCTTCCTTGTGCGGCAATTATAACCATTCTTAATATATTATTATGTAGCCCCGAATCAAATATTTGTATTCCTAATATAACGTAACAACCTTGAAATCTAATTTGAACCCAATTTACTAATCAAAGTATGTTAGTGATATATCTTTGAAAATAGATAATATTCAGGGGGTCAGCCCCTGAAATGAACAAAGATGGCCCCATAATTAATTTTAAAAATGGGAACAGAACAAAAGCTTTTTCTTAGAATTTGATTCAGAATTCCATTATGAAACTCGAAGGCTTATATACTTTAGCCAAATTGTTTTAATCACGCGAAACTTGCTTTGGAATCTTGTCTATTTTCACAGTAGGTACCTACCTACTTGTTTCACATTTTGAAATAAAACTGCAAGGCTTTTATCTTTTCAACGAGTGTTCACTTTCGATACAGTTTCGTAACGCATATAAATTTTGTATTATTAATTAGACCCTTAGTTTCACATGTCACAGTAGTGGTGGCTAGTGGTTAAAACACCAGCCTCTCAAGTATGAGTGAGTGGGTTTGATTCCAGGTCAAGCAAGTACATATGTAACTTTTGTAAGGTACTTGCCTACTTTCTAAGTATATCATGGACACCAATATTATTATGTAGCTCCGAATTCAATATTTGGTAAACACAACCAGATCATAAAAGGTCAACAAAACATGTTGACTTTTATCTAAACAATTCTATGTATCACCTCAGAATTTGTTTTATTCTAATGTACATATTTAATAACTGATATAGGATTATTGATGCAATGGTGTGCTTGGTATGACGTAATATTTAATGAATCCAGAAAAAGTATTTTTCCAGCTGGAAGTTTGTTATGGAATTCTATTCAAAAGCTCATAGAACCGTAAGTCTAATAAGTTTTTGAATAAAAAGTCAACCGTTTTTCATGATAACAAAGACGGTTTGCTAAAACACGAAAATCTTTTCCGCATGAACTCAAGTAAGGCGACAACAATGAATCATTTTGAGCTTTTTAAACTTCCTTCTGACACGTAACAGATACCACAGCCGATTGTCTTTTATATTAAAGCAACGGCCATGCAGGAAAACTGACGATCTTCTACTGAGAAAATAGTTTATAATGTTTTGGTGTAGAGAATCTCTCGACTGTTACCGGCCACGCTGTTTCTAAAGGCTAGTGTGGACTTTATGTCAAATTCAAGTCTTGTTCATTTAGTTCCTGAGACATTCTTCACACTTGTTTGTTTAAGAAAAAAACAAACATCACTACCCGGCGACAGTATATATTCTAGCCTACCGCTCGGCTATGTTTAATCGTACCGTCCCGAACACCAGTAAGTAGTATTACTACCCTTACTATCCACCATTAAAGAAATATCAGTCCAGAATTCGTAGTACAAAATAACAACCGTCTTTTGTTTGTAATCGAGTACCCAAACACAGAAACGAAACAGTAGTAAATATAGTTAATGACCATTTATGAAACGTACAGAAGCTTGTACAATTTATCTCGGGAAATAGTAACGTCATATGTAATGTGAAATATCGCTTTGCTTATCTGCAGCGGATGGAAATTGCAGCGCGTTGTTGAGGTACCGGGTGCACGGTGCACGAGGGGCGGTACGCCGCGAATCTTAATTTCCTACAAATAAAATGCAAGCATATTTGCACAAGGTATACTTAGGTAGATCCCGCTGCGGTGTTGTACTGATGAAAGATTATGCCAAATTGAAACGCTAGATTATCTCAGTACCTACATAGGTTAGATAGGTTTTCAGAGTTTGCTGATCTAGTGAATGTGTGCAAAATGCTGTTTAAACAGATGCATATTGTCTAAGAGTGAAGAATTATATGCACAGGAAATTAGTAAAGCAATTATAGAAACTTTAAGGAATCATCAAAAACTATTAAAATGAAAAAAGATCACAATTATTTTTATTAATTCCGAAAAATACCTTCAATAGTTGAAGCAATTTATATAATGTAACACAATTTAAGTCTCTGTTGTCTTGTAATATGATGTTACGCATATAAGCATCATACAATCCACATATATCTTCAAAAGTACCTGAGACACTCCCAATTTATATGTATTTACTCGCCGACTTAGCTAATTACTCATAATTAAAACATTCACATGAGGAACAATTTAATTTCTAAGTCCGTAGCTAAATGTACTCCATGTTGATTGGATGCTGGCGGTTCGATAGGTACCCACAGTTTTTCTGCTCCCTCTGGTAATTCATTGCCTGCACGACACCTAACTTACTGGATGGGGTCAAAAGGTTATTAGTTTCTCTTGATGAGAAATGTTAATGGAAATGTATTTATTTATTTGGATTCGCTGCTGTTCAGCACTGTATTCCGCTCTTTTTTTTTCAAGAATTGGTTGAACTAAGTATTAGAGGATCACTAAAAGTTATGCAGATTAACTTCTGATGTAATTTAAAACAGAATATCGCACATCTCGATGACAAGGATTTAGAGCCTGATTGAGTCCCTGGTCGGAAGACAACATCGGAATTCTTGTTGTTTGACAACAGGTTGTTTAAAAAAGACAACGTGGCCCTGGCGCACAGGCAAGTGAAGAAACACAGGTGGGTTTTAGCCAGTAAAACTCTGGCATGCCCTTCCACTACGCCCAGAGCGAAAGAGGTAATTTGATGATTTCCCATCCAGGAAAAAAAGGGCCTGGTGGAGTGGAGCGACATATAAGACGACCAATACATACATCACAAAGTCATCAATATAATCATTATTAATTAAATTATGTATAAATACGGTGAAGTAGAGTGAAACGTCACCGTAACTGATTCATCACAAGTCACGACTAACAGTCTCACATAAAACTCTTACAATTTCAGTCTAAATTACCACCCACCAGACAAAGTCTTGCCGCCAAGCGATTCGTTGTGTTCCGGCGTGATGTCTGGTGAAGCCGTGCGGAGGACGGGTCTGAGCAGTTGTGTTATGAAGATTGCCGGGTACGATGCGCCAAATGATGTTGTATCGGGAATTTGATCATGGTCCATCCAGATCAATTTCCCTCTGGCGTAGCATCACTGGCCGTGTTGTTGGGTTTAGAAATTTGCATCACCTCGGTCAACTGCCGTCTTTGTTCCTATTCACTAAGTTTTTTAAGTGAATGGGTTTAATAAACTAGCGCGCTTTACCATCAACGATTGCATCACTGCTTACCATCAGGCGGGATTGCAGTCAAGCGCTACTTTATAATTAATTGAAAAAAAAAAACATATTCATATACATAAGCTGCTAGAATTAGTCACCCTCGCCAAAATATGTTAACCGCTCCATGTCCTTCAATCGACGCGAAACGACTATCTTTCCGAGGACTTCATAACATGAAAGGATACTTGTATAAGAAAATGAGATGAAATACCACAGCTTTATACCTAAGTATACATAATACACACATCAAAAGTGTCTAGGGATCAACATATATTTTTGCAATAACTTTTCTCCTGATTGATATTAATTAAAATTTTCTTTAAGGATTCATCAAATAAAGTGTTTTCGTTTGTCACAGTAACGATAAACCAAGTCACCTTTGCATTAATAAAGAAATTTGCCATTTTCCTAATAAAGGGATATTTGACATTTGAACCACTAACACAAAAGTTCGAAAAAAAGACTGAAATAACAGTTTTCTCTAAAATTTTATTGGGTAACTTAAACAATTAATAATCCGTGTTTCTACCGCGAACACTAACAACACAAGAACATCGGTTTGGCATACTCAAAATGAGTTCATCCAAATCACGCTGTGGAATGGCCGCCCATGTTCGTTGCAACAACAAAAAAAGGTCTTCTTGCGACTGGATACCCTCCATATTCGGCAGAGCTCTTCTCTGTAGCATATCCCATGCATGCTCAATCAGGTTCAAGTCTGGCGACTGAGCAGGCCAGGGCAGGACATTGATGTTAGCTGCGGCGAGAGTCTGTCTTACAACTCTTGCGGTGTGCGGTCGTGCATTATCATGCATTAACTGAAATAAGGGACCGATTTGCACTTGTAGAGGAACGATGACGTCTGATACAATCGTCTCAGCATAAATTTGAGCGTTGAGGTTGCCTCTGATCCAAATCAACTCAGTTCTTCCGCCGATCCAAATACCCGCCCATACCATGATGGTTCCACCACTATAAGGATGGACTTCCTGGCAGGATTTTAATCGCTGTTGGCGTCCAGGGGTTCTCCAGTGTCGTATACGTCTTGTATCCGGTCTCATACCAAAACGAGACTCATCAGAAAAGCACACGAAACGCCATTGTTCTTCTGCCCAATTTCTGTGTTCAAGAGCCCATTGATATCGAATCCTACGATTGTGCATTGCTATAGGTGGTACCCGTAGCGGTCTTCGGGAATGAAGGTTCACTTCATGCAAGCGGTTTCTGGCTGTTTGGTCGCTAATTAAGTTCCCTGAAGAGTGATGAAGCCTCACGGCTAACATCATGGCGGTTATTGTTGGAGCTCTTCGAGTTAAGATTTGAATGTATCGGTCTTGTCTCCGTGTGGTGCAGCGATACCGTCCTCCATGGCGCTCAGCCACGGTACCAGTGCTTCGGTAACGTGTCCAAAGTCGACTGATAACACTCTGACTTGTATTCAGAGCTAAAGCCACAGTACGTTGCCGGGAACCAGCTTCTATCATTCCCACGGCTCTGAGCATTTCTTCCCTGCTTAAATGACGTCGCCGCTCCATAATAACGTTGGTTTTAATCAGTAGTGGGGAAACAGTAGCACTAATAATGTCTTCAATGCGTTGTATGTTTTTATAGGGAAAATATTGACAGCTGATTTTCATCTTTTACTCGAATTTGATTCACAGTTCCTGATTCAAATTATGAAATGCACCAAAAAGGATCCATATAAATTTATAAAATCATAAATTTATTACAAAGCCACATCTCAATCTCAAGAAATCCGCATAAAAATGCTTGATCCCAAGACACTTTTGATGTGTGTATATAAGAACATATTAAATCCAAATTGTTTATTTAATTTTTATATGTTATCGATAAAAAAAGTTACAAATAATAACTTAGATTTTAATCTAACGTATAGGTACGGATCACAAACAATCACAAACGCATGGTACTTATTCAAGCAAAATATTTTCTAGATCACATCCAAAATTGGATGACAATCAAAAAGCTACGCACATAACCCGACTCCGGGCGAGTAGACTAAATCAATAGAATACACGTGTCACCCAAGTTGGCACGTAAATTAGAGAGCGAGCGATTTGGTTGAGACGCACCAGCATTGCCACTTACACTCACCAGTTAATGTCCTCCGCACTTTGCGATGAGAAACGAGCACACTAATGGTTTGTTGTCGGAGTCTTCGGGCTACAGTACTGTTTACATTCCTAACAAAGTTGCAAACGTGAAATTAATATGATATCTTACGTTGTGAAGCGGGAACTCGCCAACTTCTCAACACATTCCCTCTGTTTCACATCAACAGAAGATCAGAAGTTGTGTTTCGTTTTCAAACTCCACATATACGTATAGAATTTTAAAGTTCTCCCGGATGGGCAAATGTATGGCGAGGCGTAATAAGAACGAATGGCGGCCACGTACGTATAAAAGGTTAGGTAGATATTTGAGTAAAGAATAGCCTCACCTGTTGTGTTAAGAGCTAGAATACCGCTCTCCAGCAACATACTCCAACTTTCATATTTATTGTAAGTACAGTTGAGCGCAAATGTATAAATATTTTTCCTTCGGCTTTATTTTTAACCGACTTAAAAAAGGAGGAGGTTCTCAATTCGTCTGTATGTATAATATTTTTTTTTATGTATATTCACCGATATTTTCGTCAATTATAGACGGATTTCAATTTTTTTTTTTTTGTTGGATAGAGTTCACTTCTGAGGTGGTCCCATTTTCACCAGTCCAGAATCTGATGTTGGAATCCAGGAGAAATCGAGGGCAACCACCAAAAATTGTATGCTCGTATGGTGTTTTTCATTAAGTATTTTAACGTCAGCATCCAGTCTAACCGGATGCAGCTTTTTTACAAAAAAAAACAACTGACTTCCAAAAACACTACAAAGTGAAAAATAACTAATTTCGGAAGTTGTGTCAAAAACTAATATACAGAAACCAAATACACCGACTTCCAAAATTAGTTATTTTTCACTTTGTAGTGTTTTTGGTAGCCGGTTGTTTTTTTTTTTTTTTTTTTGTAAAAAAGTTTTTAAGGGAACCATGACTTATTTTTTTTAATAATTAAAACTAGTGCTTGACTGCAATCCCGCCTGATGGTAAGCAGTGATGCAATCGTTGATGGTAAAGCGCGCTAGTTTATTAAGCCTATTCACTTAAAAAACATATTGAATGGAAGGAAGACGACAGTTGAGCGAGGTGATGTAATGTTAAACCCAACAGCACGACCAACGATGCTGCGCCAAAGGGAGATTGATCTGGAGACCCTCCACGACCAAACTCCCGACACAAGAACATTTGGTGCATTGCATCTGGCACACATCGCAACAAAATTACTTACTACTACCCAGTAAGTATTTTTTTTAGTAATTTTAAGTAGCTTAAAGCTAAATGTGCCGCCACATCGTCAACTTATTATCTTAGAGCAAATAATGCTAGCATAACCTCTCCTAGCAGAATCACAACATTATACATAACACACATGAAAATCCAACCTGTATTCTTGCCCTACTCTCAAATATTAAATTCCATTCATATTAATATTCAAACACTTTTTCTCGTTCGAAGATAAAATTCCTCCTCTGAAAGTCATTGAGGCAATTGCACAAAGCCCTCAATTGTAAAGAAGCCCTTTGAATCGGATATACACGACTTTTATTTATAATAGAGAACAATTCGTTTAATTAAAATGCCTGACCACTTTCTAGAATATGTTTAGGTATATGACTTTTAGGATCTTGAACCAACGTTTGAAAGAAAATACTTAATCCGGACAATCAAACAAAAAGGAGACTGAAGATCACTCGCGTGTCTGTTTGTCTGAAAGTCAATTTGCTATGAATCGAATGGGTCTTCAAATTTTAGAAGTTTAAATTTTACAGATATACATTTCTTGATGGGTGTTACTGACGTTACGATTGGGCTCACTTTTTAAGGAAAATATCAAAGAAAAACTACAACTTTTCTCGGTGGTAGACTATAACATCAGCGTCGGCAGAAGACACCACCCACCAGATAGTCTTGCCGCCAAGTGATTCGTCGTGTTCCGGCATGATGTCTGGTGAAGCCGTACGTAGGACGGGTCTCTGCAGCTATTTTGCAATGTGTGCCGAGTAATATGTGCCAAGTGTCGTTGTGTCGGGAGTTCGGTCGTGGAGGATCTCCAGATCAATCTTCCTCTGGCGCAACATTGTTGGCCATGTTGTTGGATTTAACATTGTATCACCTCGCTCAACTGCCGTCTTCCTTTCCTATTCACTCAGTTTTTTTTATTTTTTTGAGTGAAAAGGCTCTTATTAAACTAGCGCGCTATACCATCAACGATTGTATCACTGCTTACCATCAGGAGGCATTGCGGTCAAGCACTAGCTTATATAAAAGAAAACGCTGTACCACCAAATGAGAGTTGTATGAATTCAAAATTATTTGATATAATTGATGAATATATTTTTATCTCCTACAGAACCAAACATTTGGAAAAGAAATTATGTTTTTTTTTTATAATTATAGATTTCATAAAACATTACAAGAACTCTCTAATGTTAAAACTACATGATAAATCTCTGAACATTGTGCGCACGAACTTATGTTACTAGCGGGACTGTATTGGACAAAATGTTTTGCATCTAAGTTCGATGTTTTGTTTGTTCTTCGGATAAATTCATCCCAACTACGGAACCCTTTGTTGTGTG
Source organism: Sesamia inferens (assembly GCA_037179545.1). Lineage (NCBI taxonomy): Eukaryota > Metazoa > Arthropoda > Insecta > Lepidoptera > Noctuidae > Sesamia > Sesamia inferens. The sequence continues at coordinate 14,562,259 of CM073934.1, read as the reverse complement.
CGGTCCAACACGTAGTTGGCCGGGTTTTCTTTGTTATGTACGAGGAAACCAGAGTAAGGTATCGAGAACCGGTAACGCCTTTTCATCATATAAAATACAATCGACTAACCTTTTCCAAACATAGGTCCCAACGTAGAAAGGCTAGGCAAATAATTAAAATGGAACGAAACGAAAACGTATGTAGTTACTAAAAAAAACACACAAATAAAAAATCTCATTACAAGCCCCACAATAAATCAGCAGACGCTATGTTTGGCAGGCGTACTTGCTTAACCAAAACAATCAGGCTATTTTATTTTTTATCAGTTCCTAAATTTTGTTGTCCACCGAAGCGATAAAATCTTTAAGTCGCCTCCCTAGGACGCCCACGGAAACATTAAGCTCCCAATTTGTGGGAACTAAGTAAAAAATACTTTGTGTTACTTAAAATCAGATTTCTTGTGACCCGGGAGTTCAAGACATTCTAATATAAAAAGAAAACAGCTCCGTCTTTATGCTGTAAATCTGTAAATCCTGGAGACAATGTAACAAGATTTTTGTTCAGTCATCGCATATTTTATATTGTCGTAGAAATGAAATAACATTGTTCGTTCAGGTGCAGCTGTCGGTAGATCGTAAAGTGTGTGATCGATTCCGGCGCCATTTATCGCGTGCGGTTCATCGAACGCAGCATGACACGACGAAGACTCTACTTAGAACATAGAGAGAGATCTGGTCAGGAACATAGACTTCTCAGTTCAATTTTTAAGCTATATTATTTTACAACATAACTATCGTAATTGTTACAGTATCAATCATATTATTTATAAATTATTTTATTTTATTATTATTATTATTTTATTTTTTATTATTTCACAGCTTATTTTATTTATAAAATAAGTGTGGATCAAATAACATCAAAACAAACGAACAATAAGAGGCTGACAGCAAGAATCGCTCGAAACCAGCACACGTTACAAGAAAAGTAATTTAATTTGTTCTTTCGGTCCTATATGATATTACTTTATATTTTGAGGCTTCCAAATAAATTAAACAAGTTTTCCCTCATATCCAATTATGAAACTTGTTCAAGTCATAATGACTATTTGCACAAAGTAATTTAATGAAGGGTAAACTAATTCATTGTAGCTGGTTTACTTAAAGTTGACACGCCATTATATCTACTAACTGTCGCAACTTTAGTACGTAGGTAAATATTGCTTCTTTAGTGCTGAAACAGTTTGATTCGTGGTGTTATTTGAGGACTGATTATGGGGTAAAGCAGATAAGATAAATTAATGAAGGCATATGCACACATATTCACGATAATACGGTTTCGAGTAGCATGTATGTACATTGTGTATTAGCAGCTCGTCAACACAAATAAGGGCTCAATCCTTCATACAGAATATGATTCTATATTTATCATTTATCACCCGGAAGCCATGCCTGACTTCTGAAAGGTCTGTACTCAATAAATACTTCGGTGACGCCACGAATATTTTGTTACGTTTAGAAATAAGACATTTTATTGCGCCTTGCGGTAAAGAATTGGTGGAACTAATCATATCTCACGTATATCTGGCACTTTAGTGTACAAAAAATAGTTCTTGATTTAGTGACGAAGTTTGAATTCAAAAAAAGCATGCCTCGGCATTCTGACACCATTTATTTCTCACTTCAGCTGGTCCTTTTACTATCGATAAAAGGGCACTGAAAAAGTTGAACTCGTATATTAGCGTGTTTTCGAACGTGACCAGGAGCGAAATTCGTTTACCAAAAAAAATTGCTTTCTACCGGCCTTTAACAAATTTAGTATTTGAGCCTACGAGTATGTTTTGGTTGTTAGAAATAAAAAGGGGCGCGTAACTTATGTATATAACTAGCGACCACATGTTCACACTTACACTAAGTTTTATGGGTATGTTAATATTATCGATGTAAGGTAGAAGAAAAATCAATGTTATATCTAAATGTAGGTCGTATTCGGAACTACATATAACCGTATTTATCACGGCTCTTACACATGTCGGGAACGAGATTAGTGCAACTGTCTGCGCGGTCACGTAGACATCGTGTTGAGTGTCAGCGAGAGGCGGCGCGAGGTGCGCCTCGGGCTTATGCCGACGCACGCGCGCCTTGAGTCGAGGCGCCTTGAGATCTCATGCCGCCGCCGCCGCGGAGTCTTTGCGCCTCCACTTGCCACAAAATTCACTTGTCAATAATTTGTCGTCTGCCAGGCTCAGATGAAGTTTAATCTTAACAAAGGCATTGTTGTCATGTTTATATATTCATATGTTACGTTTACCTGTGTCAAAGAAAGCTGTTATACTTTCAGAATTGTTCAGATATCTTCTAAGTTTTATCAGGCTGTTGTTGTGCACGTACTTGTTGGAATGTGCTGTATAGAACAATAAAGTACCTACTTGAAGGAGTCTCTATATTGCATAGAAATGTAAATATACAATATGATGAGTACGCTCCATGCTTATCTAGTTCTAAACATCAGAACACGTAGTATCAAAAATTAATATAGAGTCAGTCTTTAAAAATTCAATAGCACTGAGACTTTCATTTTAAATCTCTGCCTGCGATGGGTGCAACTTGTTCAACACCGCTGCAACGCATCGCCTCGGGCGAATCTTCTGGACATGACATCGGAGTCAATTGCCGCGGGCTGCTGTATACACATTGGTCATTTTCCGCCTTATTCATAACCGTTGCTTAAAGTTAACTAGTCATTAAACATGATTTAATCATACATTTTTGGCATTTTAACGTCACTTAACTTCAATCATCGCTTATGAATAAACACCACAGTGTTTAAGGGGATTATTCATAAACGATTATTAAAGTTAAGTGACGTGTAAACGTCTAAAATGTATGATTAAAGAATCGCTAATCACAAGTTAACTTTAAGCAACATAAAAAAATAAGAGGTAAAAAGAGTAAGTAAGGTAAAGAGTTTCTGTCAAAAGCTTTTTCACCCTGCAACTGTCATTAATACGAAATGAATGTAATAGCACAAATTCGAGTAATAATACTACCATTAAAATTTAACAGTGTTCAAAATTGACGCAATCCATTATGGTAAATGACCGCCCATGTTGAAATTGTCGCAAAATGAACATCACTAGTACATTTCATCTCCGTTTTATTGGCAATTTTGTGAAGGGTCTAATTTTATCTTATTACTGCACCTACGCAGGTCACGAAATGCTTTTACCGAATATCTGTGTCGATACACCTTAATGCATTTATGCTCCGAACTCCACAAATAACTACAGGCGAGTTAATCAATTAACAGCGCATAGAAAGGTAGTAGTAGATAGTATAACTCCTTCCAGGTCGGTTGCAACAGCTCGTCCAATCACATTAGGCGGATTCATCTATCTCAGATAAAGTAAACACATTGTGAAACAAATAGCAAGTAGCTACAGAAACATATTTGCATCCACTACTTTTGTATACTAGCTTTATCAACGTAAGTAAAATTTTAATATTGAAGCTGGGTAAAGTTCTGTTCATCGAAAGATACGAGTTCTTTGTATACCTACTGTCTGTCACGAGAGGAAAAAGAGGAAAAGTTGACGTCCAATCTGCTGCTTACTTTCAGAAATGAGAACGTCGTCGGTCTGAAGACGTACGTTAAAGTTTCCTCTTAGCTATTTGTTGTGTATTTTTTTCTTTGTCACCGAAACGAATTTTTAATACAACTCATCTGAAATTCAGATCTAACAGCGCTCACCGTTATTAACTGGAAGTTAAAGTGGAGTACTTTGAGCGAGATTTGACCCCCGAACATTCACTTAGGCGTCGTGTAGTGCGCGTCTTTTCAACTTTACGAGCGCAGTTTCAGCTGCGCTATAAAATCGTCTTTACGTGTTAGTTCATAGTGTCACAAAGATCTCACACAATTCACACTTTTAATGTTAATGTGTCGTTTTCGGTCTTATCAGATGAACACTTTTATTTTGTCATTCAATTTAATAAATACTCATAAATACCAACGTTTTCAATGAAACAACTTAACTATTAACTTAATTAATATGACCTGACCAATCATAAAAATATAAACTCGTGAGGATGTGCGTTGAATTGTTCATTGCTCGGTTTGTCTGAAAACTTTGAAGCGGAGAAAGACATCCCAACAAATTTAGGATTATTTGACTGTACGACAATGGGTATTGTCTATCTTTAAATGGGTTGGGCGCGAGCCTGGGACAATGGGCTCATTTATTCCTTCCCTTAGGCGTAGACACAAACTACGGCTATAGGATTAACGGGTTGAACACAACGAAATAATTACTTTTCGTGGACTACAATAAGTATTTATTTTGTTGCCACGAAACACAAACTACTGGAAATCTGTTTTATTATTAGAGTTAAGTTTTAATGGAATGGAGTAACTTGAAGCAGCTATTATGGTTTCAAAGTAAACAATGAAGGTAGGTAGAAGTGGGTAATGAAGCTACGATTTCCCCGAAGAACGGTGACATGCGACCGTAATGACTAAATAAAGAGTATTTTTTGACATTTTAATATCTAAATGAATATGGCGCAAACGTTGTTTTAAGATACCCTACAATTACTGTGATCACCTGACAGCAATAACTTTCGTTTATGCTGAACATAGTTAAGAAAATGCTTGTTACTGTTTTTTTAACAAATTTTATCATTGTGTCGTGATGGAATTGTTTGTTTAATATAATTTTGTTGTCATTGTCTTAAAATTTAGTTTAATATAACATTGTTTTAAAATTTAACTGTTAACGTTGTATCAAACAACCTTAACAATTTGTATTCATGCTGTTATATTATTATTTGCATGCTGTGACTTCTTAAAAGTGGAGAAGCACAAGGTCATTTCCTGTTATTTATATTTTCTAGCATTTAAGGTGTTTTCTCTGTTAGAAGTCCAAATAAATAAATAAACTCATTTTAGATTCAGACCAGTGCAATGTATTATACAATAAAATACTCATAATATGTTCCTACATAAAATGTGTATAATCCATATCAAGATTATTCACAGAAGTTAAGTAAGTGTCACATACCTAAAATGTTGAACAAGTCCAGTGAGATGGGTCGTAAAGATAACTAAAAAGCGAAATTCGAAGCGATTGTGATCATTCGTCTCGTAGCTCATTTTGATGGATATAAACATTGCAGATATCGATGCGAGCAGCGACTGATACATATCTTCAGTGGGAACTCATAAAACGCACCTCTTCAGCGCAACCCTCCGAAATTCTTCTATCATTTTGAGGAACCCTTGTCACTTCTATTACGTTTCCGACGCGAGAGGTCATTCTGATCCGTCCGTCCTTCATTTACTGGAGTTATGCCCTTCTCATATTTCCTAAGTGGCGTGTACTTTAGTCTTGACGAATTTGGACTCTCAATCAGATCTTACATCATTCTCTGGTGGTCTTACTTTACTAACAATACAAACACTTGAACCGTCGACGCAAGTTGGTTGGTGAGTCGTTGGTGAGGCTTTGCTACATGAATTAATCATGATAACATTGCGAACTCCTGCCATTCGCTCTTATGAGTCTAAGGTGCTAAATTTTAGATCACGTTTAACTCCTCCAGTTAACTGTTTGTAACTAGCTAGTAGCGACCCACTTGAGCCTTTGTTCGCAAGATAAACATAGATTTTACGGCTTTTCTACTCATCTTTTATTGACTTTCCACATAAGCGCTTTGTTATATGGCTAACAAAGAAAAAACGTAAAGACCAGAAGGTACAATCCGTCAATGTAAGTTTCTTCTCCAGAGTAGCTTCTACTTCTATTTATTTGAAATAAATGCTTTGATTTTAATACTGCCCACAAATATGTTATAAGCATCTTTCTGGGCTAGTGAAGTTTGCCAGAGAAAAACTGCCAAGTCCACAGTTTCAAGCATATTACTTTGATCAACTACAATGCTATTTTTTTAAACCACAACTTGATTTAAATGCTTATCCTCGTATTTTGAGACATAACTAAAATATTAATATAAGGACAGGACTGATCTGGATCGTTACTTTCCTGCTCCTGTTCATTGTTGAATATTTCCATCGACTCCTCATCTTTTGCAGGGACTACTGGTTGCACCACGTCGTTAGCCGGGGCCTTGCCTTTCTAGGCACGTTTTCTCAGCATGTAGTGGATCATATTGTCTTCGACTAATTAATAAGGAATCATCATATTCTCCATCACCTAAAAACTCCTACAATGTTTATGAAGGAATCAAACAGTGGCAAGATTCCTTTAAGATTATATTGGTGACCTGTAACACAAGCTTCTTCAAAAACCGACTTCAGGCACCAGTCTCTTTTAATGGTGGAATATAAGTCAAAACATTGTTAATTTATTAAGGAAACCAATGTTCTGAAGAGAGAAATAAATAGATAAGTACTAATAATAATAATATTGTCACAACGTCTATTTACGTGCATACACAAGTATGTATATATATTTGAGTACACGAGCATTGAATTTAATACACAAACAGTTGGAGTGTTTGACAGTCAGTTAGAAACAGTGACTTTATGACAAACACTGGTTTTCAGCTGAATCCAGTTGGATTGAAAGCCAACTCCAACATAGTTGGGAAAAAGCTATGCGCCTGCGTAATTTACTTTATTTTTAATGTACCACCGAAGACCCCGAACCCCAGGCTCCAACGCGAAAGCCGCGGATGCAACCAGGACTAAACCCGGAGATGATGTTGAATTATCTTATATATGGGCCCTTGTATAATCTGTATAATTTTATATGTTTATGGTAAAACCATCCAATCCACCAATTGAATAGGTGCAAAACTCACAACTTTGGGCTTCTTATCATACGTTAGTATTCTGCTTTATTTGTGGTTCTTTTATATCATTTATTACACAATTTATGAGAGCATTATAATGGTCGCTCTGCATAATCATTTATGGGGTCACAGTCATTGTTGTTAACACTCGTGTCAGTACGAAACAGAGGTTATCTAGCATACACTAATATACAATGTGGAAAGAAAACCCTGTCCGACCTAATAGGAAGCATTAATGAGATCGTTGATGGTAAAGCCACTCAATGACGTAGTAAAATAAATTAACCAATCGATTTCTACTTTTCCATTAGATGGGCTCGGTTGTATTGGGGCTATTTACTTAGATTGTTTGCTCTCTTGGTACAAAGCACAGCTCCTAATCCGGGCTCAGTGTAGACAGATGTCACATGTCTTAATTTTTTTATTTTAAAATAGGTCTTCTTCATCTCAGCGTTAATCCCAGTTGCATCCGTAGCTTTTCAGCTTTGGAGTCTGGGGTCCGCTTTAACAGTCTAACTGCTAATTTTGGCTAAACTTCGATATTTTCCGTGGAGTGACTGCCGTCTGACCTCCACAACCCGAAGGCGATATCTAAGCATTGCAGTTAGACCAATTGTTAGACTTTTGAGGGCTCCAACAACCCGCAACGACTGCCACTAGATGTTCTTATGGCAGTCGGTTATTATTCTAAAATAGGTATTCTCAGGCTTGACATTAATGATTTCCCATCCCAAAAAAAAGGTTTAAATCTATACTACCTACAACTTGTAATTCGAGGCCATTACCACTTGGTCATCACTGCTCTCACTTTCCCTTGTACTTGACTAATGTCAGTCACAAATTACATGTAAAATTAAGACAGAAAATTTGCTGAATACGAAATTATTCAATAATGTCGTTTTTGCATTTCATAAGAAAAGAACACCAGTGATTATCTCGTTGTGATTACTCTGAATTAAATGTCAATAAAATATTTCGCTCAATAATTAAGAATTGTCAATAATTAAACTAAAGTGCTAATCGACTTTTGTTATGCTGGCAGTAGCTGCACAAGTAAACAGTACAACACCACCTTCACAGTGTAGTTCTCAAAACGAGCGCACTAAAGCAATAGTATTATTAGCCACTCGAGCTCCGAGGGGTTCACTAAAGGCGAAAGTAGTAAGTTTATCCTCTCTTATACAAGTGAGGCACAGACAATAATTTATAGTGAGTCACAGCGACTACAGGCACTAAGCCGAGCCAGATTAACCAACTCAGGCCAAACCACACGCGAATTTAAACATAAAGACCTCTTTGTGCTGCGCTCAAATCGCATTTATCATAACATCCAAATGTAATTTTAACATTTGCTTGCAGCTCCCTAAATCCTGTGTAATATTTACAATCTGCACTCAGTGTTAAACTGCTTCTAGTTGCAAATAATACTGACTTTATCGTCTTTCATTTTCTGATACAATCCTTTTGACAATTTCTAAGCATTTTATAACAATCATCATCATCATCTCAGCGTTAATCCAAGTCGCATCCAAAGCTTTTTAAGCATTGGAGTCTGGGATCAGCCTTACCAGATATCGGAGCATTGCAGTTAGATCAATTGTTGAACTTTTGACGGCTTCAACAACCCGTAACGACTGCCATTAGATGTTCGTATGGCAACCGATACCAACGGCTTAACATGCTTTCCGAGGCACGACCAGACCAGTGTAAATATTCATTTTCTGCATACAAATATTTGCACTGCCCGGGGATCGAACCCGCGCCTCCTTGCGCAGCGGCCGCGTTCGCTACCGCTACAACAACATTTATAACAATCAAACAATTTAAATCGTTACAAAACAACCCTAACAGGGCTCAATCAAATTTAACCCTGTAATTTGATATAGTTATATTAGCCTTTGTAATTGAGCTCAATCATTGGATTGACTTTGATGAGCCTCCAATCTCGCCGCCGGCGATGGACTCAAAGCTGATCATGATATAATATTTAAATTATATTTAGTTGATCTTTGAGGTAGGTACGGACGGTAGACTATTAGAAGACATATAATAATGACATTTGCTGTATTTTTATACAATATTATTTAAAAAAAAAAACATATTTCCTGCGCAGCGACCGCCGTAGCGAACTGCTACGCTGGCTTAGTAAATGCTACGCATCGATTTTTGGACAATGAAACAGTGTTTCATACATAAAGATCGGATATTAGATATAATAAACTTGATTTTATGAAAGAAAAATATGGATATGCCTTTAGGTACACAAAGTTAATGTGTATGCCACTATAGGATTTTTTTATAAATACCTCTAAAAATACCACCAGATGGTGCATAACAAGGTATTTCGCTTTTAAAGGACAACATTATATAAATATACAAAAACTAAAATATTTTACACAATCGTTAGTTAAACGACGTATCCATATCATTCTTTCGTCGGCATTTTATTCAATCTAGGTATAAGCGCCGCAATATCTGATCTCTAATTATAAGTCTATAATAATTATATATTTTTGCGCATCCGGTTGTGTAAGAATATTTTTAGGAACAAAGTACAACCCACCGACATTAATATACAAAAAATCGGTTGAAGCTATATCGATACTCAAAAATGGAAATCTAAACAAGCAAATCAAATTATAAATTGGTATATTGTTTGTTGTCGTGGTGGCCTGGTGGTTAAAACACCAGCCTCTCAAGTATGAGTGCGCGGGTTCGATTCCAGGTCAGGCTAGTACCAATGTAACTTTTCTAAAAGTTATATGTACTTTCTAAGTATATCTTGGACACCATTGACTGAAGGTGAAGGAAAACATCTTGAGGAAACCTGGACTTGATTAGTCTGAATTCGCCAACCCGCATTGAGCAAGCGTGGTGATTACGCTCAATCCTTCTCTGTATGAGAGGAGACCTGTGCCGAGCAGTGGGACGGTAGAAAGGTTGATGATGACGATGATGACTAAAAAAATAGAAATAAAAGCACTTCTAACTTTTGTTACGGTTGCTATTCGCTTAGTTTTTCTGAGTGAATAGGCTCTTAATAAACTAGCGCGCTTTACCATCAACGATGGCCTGACTGCTTATCATCAGGCGGGATTGCGGTCAAGCGCTAGTTTATAATTATTGAGTTGCGTTTGTGTTTATAATTATTGAGTTGAATTGCGTTGAGCAAGTGTGGTGATTACGCTCAATCCTTCTCTGAATGAGAGGCGGCTTGTGCCCAGCAGTGGGACGATAAAAAGGTTGATAATGATGATATTGATTTTGCGTGTACAAATATGAACATTGATAATTATGTAAGCGAGCATCTCTGGCATATCCCTTTATCCTTGTAAATCTGACACAATAATACAATCGGTATACCGGTAATACGAATTACGAAGTCAATTCCATTTAGGCAGGTAATCGTCAGGGAAGCAATTTTGCGTGATGTATTGATTCAAGGTCGTCCTTTTCGAACTGTGTCGATACGAAATGAAACTTACGAGTAGATACAGTTTATTGTTGACTGACGAGGGTCGACAAGTGTGTTAAACAATTTGCCGAGTGAGTTAATTCAGAAGACGTTACGTATAAGAATTTGGTGAAGTCGTTTAAGTAATTAGGCTATTATCACTGTATAGAGTGAAAGCGTTTAACAAGACACTTTTTAAAACAACTCCGTTTACTCCTAAATTTAATTCAGGTAAAAATTTTAACAAATTCAATTTTTCATAGGAGCATGACGTTTATACTAAAGTAAACAGACTGAGGTGTATAAAAGTCGTACTTGAAATATTCCAATGATATCTGTTTCAACGCTGTAACGGATAACGCTATAAAAGCTGTATCTGACATCGACACACAAACGAGTACCATGGATCCAGTACATGATTCTGAAACCCCCAGTGGTGGAATTAAAAAAAAATATATGCAGTTTTTCTCACTTTAGGCCGTTCATAATTATTAAATTATTGCTAATATTATTATTATTGCTAATTACACAAAAAAGCGCAATATGAACAAAACTCCAAAAACTATTCTATCAACTGATTTAATAGAGTTGACATCAGGGGTCAACGTCATACCTACAAACTCGCACGGCGGCACGCTTGCAACGTTCAAAGGCCGAGCAGACACTTTTTTTTTAATTCTGTGATTTCTGTTATCACTCATTAACGACATAAATGGCTATCATAATTTTATTAGTGGCATACGGTGTAGCCTTTTCGCGAAGTTTGCGTTACGATGTCAGATACACCCTGTATAGATACGGCGAACTAAAAGCGATCCCGCTTTTAGCTTGCCGAATCCGAGCGTTAATAAATAACTACGGAATGAAAAGTTATATCAGAACCACATTTCGTACATACATACATTACGATTTCTCGCTAAAGTTTAACGTGCACGAAACTCATGGTTAAATAAAATATATACATACCTATTTCAAGCTACCTCCGTCCATGTGGTTCCTCAGTACAACACAGAACCACTGCGGCAAAAATTGCTCAATTGATAACCAAATTACTTCATGAATATGGGCCGACGACTATTTGCTAGTTTTTTACTCCTTTAAAGAAGCAAGGACGTCATTCATTTCAGTATTTTGATACAAATCGAAAAAAGTAATAGGAATTGATAACAATAATTACAATTATTAATTAAATTTCGAAGCTTTACACTCAACAAAATATTGGCATTCATGAAATTTCCGAAATTAAAATTTCCTTATATAAACATGCTGACAGAGCAAAATAAATTGAAATCACAAAAAGGCATTATACTACGAATATACGAAAACAACAAAAGCATATTCAACCAAAAAAATAAAGAAAAAATTATAAAGTAAGATCGCTTCGTTCACCTACGAACAAACGTTTAGGGTTAAGGCTCCGTGTATATTATACGAAGCTTATCTCTTCTTCTTCTCACAATTGTACAATAATTGTGTAAATAAAAGAAAAAACAAACCCATAGTTTATTTGGTGTCCCGGTTCTACGCCATTTTCGCGTCACTTTGTTGATAGAGCTTTGCGAAGTAGAATGCTTTAATGCATTCTAATGGTGTTTTCACTTCATTTACATTTCCGGATTCACAACTCAACAATAATTTGATGCAGTCTATATCGTAAATGAGCAATGAACTCTTCAAGTAGTTAGGCTGCTGAATATTTGCGCAGTACATACGCAAATACAAACTTCATTATACAGTTGTCGCTGTTCAGATTCAGCGGCATACAGTTCCCCTCGTGCGGCTACACATCCGACTGAACACAATGTGACTTTCTGCACAGTGTGTACCGGACTTTAAGCTATTAGGACGAAGGTGAAGCTCAGAGAATAAATCTGAGACACACCCTTTTAACAGACATCTTTGTTGTCACGTGTACAACGTAGAAATATTTTCGGAATTCTTTTCAGCTACACCCGACATTACGCCGGGATCGAAGCCTTGAGGACAATGGAGTAGTTATAACTCGCGTCATAGACTCAGTGGACTGCGAAACAGACCCTCATTATTGCGTTATCAGTCTCTAGTGGGACCCGGCATCGCCATGCGGGTCAATCATACAATACGGATCCCAATATAATAGTATCTTGTTGAAAATATTCTGAAGAAAAAATATTATCTCACTAAAAACACGATATCTAATACGTGGTTTGATTGTCTTCCTAACAAATTACTGCGTCTACAAAGACAAACAACGGAAGCTTACAAACATTTGTGTAACAGATATTTCGGGGTTAATTTATACTTTTAGCTTTAGCCGTGTTTTTGTTCAATATATTTTTGTAGAAATGGTTGGAAGAATGGCGTATTGTCTTGAACTAAATTAATTAATTTTGTTTTAACTTATCTTGAGTTCTAACACAAACAAATCTTAACTTTGATAAGCATATTTATTTTATAACCCTCCAAATATTTCTACGATGTAGAATCATGTGCTAAATTTGCACGACGATGTCCCTGTCTTCCTCTATAGCTACCTACATATGTACTAGGTAACTAGGTACGCTAATCAAGTCTTAACTGGTGAACTGTCTCAAAATGTTTCCCTATTTAACTTAATCGTGTCTGCGCGAGGAATGCAATCACTAGTAGTGCATTCACTGGTTTTCAAACTCGAGATGTCTAGATTAACCAACCGATACCAAAGCTACTGATAGATATGTACTTTGATTAAACATGAACAGCAATTAGCTGGTATATTTCAGAGTTTTTTATTTTCTTGATTTAATTACAAATTACGTATCATTTCAACTTACTATCGACTTATAACTGGGACCGTTATCTTGTGATTAATGGTAATCTAGGAACGTTTCTACAAAATACTTAACACACTACCTTCGGTTAATAAATAAATGACATCATAAATTACATCATTATTATTGTTTATCGTTAGATGTATTGGTTAAGGATTCAAGTTTTGATAATTGCTTGTAATATAAAAACATTTTTACAAAAAAAAAAATAACCGACTTCCAAAAACCACTACAAAGTGAAAAATAATTAATTTTGGAAGTCGGTATCAAAAACGAATATACAAAAACCAAGGACACCGACTTCCAAAATTAGTTATTTTTGTAAAGAAGGTGTTATTTTACACTTTTTAGTTGTGAAAAGTACTATGTATTCAGTTGCGTCCAGTCAGACTGGAAGCTGGCGCAAATATAGTTGGGAAACGACGTAGTTTTGTTTTACCCGTAATTTTGAAGAATTCCCTCGGCTGCCTATGGTCTTCATCATCAGATTTACAACAGACATTAATATATATATTTTAACCCAATGGATGCAAAGTTGTCATCAATATAAATGAACTAAGTCCAAACACAAAGTAGCTACTATAAACCGTTGAAGAGTTCCTGGAACAGGCCTTTGTTTTCATCATCAGAACTCTTATGACAATCACAACCCATCCAGGTGTAAGGTTTTTATCAATACAAATTAATCAAGCTAGAACACAAGGTAGCTGCTGTGAATTGTTGAGGAGTTCCTTCGGCTGTCTTCCTGCTCCATCATCAGTTCTACTCCAGACCTTTATTAAATTGTAGTGCTTTAAAATATTTAATGAGAATACTAATAAATGTATTAGTCGCCCCTACGATTTTTAAAGTTCCCCTTAATTTCTCTGGTCTTCCATCATCAGATCCTGATGTCCTTATTATGGGACCACCTTGGAAATATCTTCTTTCCAACAAAAACGAATTATCAAAATCGGTTCATAAACGACGAAGACTTGGTTATGGGACTGAGCGTTCTTGAGGTCATACTGGCTTTTCTAAGAGGACCTAATATAGGATCGCTGGTATGTTCTAAAACAAATTTAAGAGTGTTTTAAGCCTATCGCTCTTAATAAGTGTGAGTTCTGAGACTGTTTTGCTAGTTGGGCTGTGACGTCACTCCATGATTATTCCTGGTTATAAACCATCTGTGTGCTAAATTTTATCCAAAGTCCATTCACTAGTTTTTGCGAGAAAGAGTAACGAAACATATATACAAAATTTCACCTTTATAATATAAACTAGATGCGGCCCGCGGTTTCTTACATATATGAATTAATATATTGAAACTTATTAGAAACTATTTTTGTTCCAAATTTCATCTAAATCCGTTCATTATTTTTTTCGTGAACAAATAGCAAATATCCACACATTCATCCATCCATTCATCCTCATAAACTCATATAATCAACATACCTTTATAAAAGTATGATGTAGATAAGTATACATCATAAAAAACAATTAATATCATACAAAGAAGCGAAGCCCTTGGTATTTATACACTCTTTTTCGTTACACGATTTAAAAGCTGACAGACTTTAAATTATTATACATAGATACATGTATATAAAACAAAAAAATCAAAAAGTTCGCCCGCATCGTCTCAGCGGGAAAATATTTGCCAAAAAGCTGACAGATTTATTACGTTGCAAGGCAATGCTGATTCATTGGACAAAAAATAGGCCAGGACCCTTGATCACGTGAAGAGTCGACCAACCGCTTGGCGATGTCTCGAAAAACCAAGTGGGCACTCGGACCCCAAGACTCTAGTGTTTCAATCCCAAAGGGTTTATATATATAGGTATATACTTATAACTCCCAATAAAATTAGAATATTTTCTGCACCTGCAACAGCCGACACGGCATAGCCCGCCGTGTTGGAACGGGATGGCACAAAGGTATAGATATGCTCCTACTTGTATTAATTAAAAAAATGTGTGCATGCAGATAGAACACACTGTCTGTTAAGTTTACATGAACTCTGAGAACTATAAACTAAGTATTAACACAATCCAATGAAACTCACTATACTTTACCTTTAACCCAGTATAATTCAATATCTTGTTCCGACTAAGGAGAGCGGCTGCATAGTTAAGCACCTGCAGCTCTTACACTAATATAATTAATTACTTATTGAAGGTAGGTACTTAGAGCTTGCGTTCCTTCAGTTCGAAACCTCGTATATTGTTCTACCAAGAACTTTGTCAAACTCACAAACTTTACCTGTTCATAATATTATTGTAGATTATTAAATACCTGCGCTATTGATTAAATAGTTCGATACTGAGATAATATTCCTGAAATGAATGAAAGGCTATAGAAATATGCTGCACTATTGAATTATGCGTAAGTATATTTCTATGTTCTAATCGCACATCAAAGGTGCGTTTAGATCGTTTCTCCGGGACTCGTCGAGCTTCATTGCTCGGCGTTTTTCTGGCGGTCGCCACTGTTGATTCTGGCTTTCAGGAGTTGCAGTGGTTGGGAAAAGTGTGGCGGGTTTTGTGCCATAAAAAAAAAGAAACTAAAAAGTGTAAAATAAAAACGTTATTACCAAAAAAAACGACCGACTTCCAAAATAATTTCGGAAGTCGGTGTCAAAAACGAACACACAAAAACCAAAGACATAACTATTACACTTTTTTTTTTTTTCATTTGAATGACGATATTGTTATCAGGTTACGTTCTGTTATGTTGCTGTGTGTGTGTTTCTGCCTTTCCTCATAGAAGGCGACGTTAAAGCGTGACATATAAAAAACATGTTAAATCTAAACGTGCGTTTAATTGACTAGAACTTGAAAAAGAGACATGATTAAATTTGATGTCACATAGCTGTCATGATTTCTATTCCTAATACAGGTTTTCAATCTAAACATGCAGAGCTTTAACGACTTTCAATTTTCGGTTCCTTAATTCTCAACCTCTGTTGTTCTAAGACTAGTTTCGTGTTATTTGATCATATTATAAGTTCGCCCACCTTCTTAACGGTCAAAACAGGGAATTTTCTATAAAGATTAAACGTTAGCCAGCTAACTCCTCAGTTTCCTACAACTTACACTCATATCACTTAAAAAATAGAAGACTAATTCATCAATGTTGAACGAAGTGGTGCAATGACAACAAACATGACCAACGATGCTGCGCCTGAGGGAGATTAATTTGGAGATTCTCCATGACCAAACTCCCGACACAACAACATTTGGCGCATCGTGCCCGACACAGAACGCAACACAACTGCTCACACCCGTCTTCCGTACGGCTTCACCAGACATCATGCCACACCACGACGTATCGCTTGGCGGCAAGCCTTGTCTGGTAGGTGGCAACTTCTGCCGGCACCCGGTTTTATGGGCTACCATCGAGTAAACTCTTCCCTTTTCCGAACTATGTTAGCGTCAGCATCCAGTCTGACCGGACGCAGCTGAACAATATTTTTCACAACTAAAAAGTGTAAAATAAAAACGTTATTACCAAAAAAAAAACGACAGACTTCCAAGTTAATTTCGGAAGTCGGTGTCAAAAACGAATATACAAAAACCAAAGACATAACAGTTATATTTTTTTATTTTTTTGTTTTTGGAAGCCCGCTGTTTTTTTTTAAGTTTTTTTAATTTTATCCTTATGATGATGAACAAAATAAATTGATATAAAAACCAAGTAAGACAATTGCCATTCACTTGTCAATACTTGCGTTCGCAAGTATTCACAAGTGAATGGCATCACATTTCGATGCTTGTGAATTTATTTTGTTGTGTATATGTATTGTTTTGTTATTGTTATTAACATTACCTTTCGAGTTGTTAAAATGTTATATTGAAACAATTACTTAGTTATTTATTAATTAAAAATTAACTCATCCCGAAAATTCAATATTGAGCATCTCTACTTTTATTTTTTGTCTAAAACTAAAGCAAATGAAATATAAATTAATATAGTAATTTAATAATAACATGATAGCTGAATGGTTTGAACCTTTTCAGGTATCTAATTAAGTATTAAATAGCTGGAAACATAAATCCTATACTTATAACTATTGTTCTTGTTGTATCAGTAAAATTATTCACAGAGATTTCAGTAAAATATGACAGGAGAACCCAACATGTAGGTAGGTATTTTAACTAATATTAAAATATTTATACTCTTTGCTTTGCAATTTATTAATCATCATCATTATCGCAGCGTGAATCCCAGTCACATCCAAATCTTTGGAGTCTGGGATCCGTTTACCAGTATAACTGCTGATTTTGGCTAAATTTCGATATTTTCCCTGAAGCGACTGCCGTCTGACCTATACAACCCGAAGGCGATATCGAAGCATTGCAGTTAGATCAATTGTTGGACTTTTTGAGGGCTCCACCAACCCGTAACGACTGCCTATTAGATGTTTGTGTGGCAACCGGGACCAACGGCTTAACGTGCTTTCCGAGGCACGATCAGATTTATTAATATAGGTACTTAGTTTTATGCTGCAGACACTCTATGCTTACACAACAGTTACTATTATATTGTAGCTGTTAAAATCTGCTGCTATACTATTTCAACTTGATGACAAAACATTGGTTACATTTCAAATTCATAAAGTTACCGTTGTTCATAACAAATATCACATACGCACGCCCTAAAGTATTAAAACGCTTGTTTTAGTGCATTTAGTCTCGGGAAATTAGTTCTCAGGGTCAACCGTATTGCGGTTAATGTTAACCATAAAACATTCTCGCAGTTAGGTGGTGTGCACCCCGCCCTTGTGATCCCCGCTGATGTATTTACGTACCACGAATTATATGGAAGCTTGTTTACATTTTAATGAAAGGCATGGGCTTGTAAATTCTCTCTTTATGCTCGCACTCGCACCGGATCCCACAATTCTCCACGCCGAGACATGCCCTCAGTGTTAAAGTTACGTCACATAGGCATGTCTCTGTAATTTAGTACAATATACACTCCCGGTATTTATTGACTAATAAAATTTTCATTTCAAACAACGCACCACTCCAACAACGCAATAATTGGAAACACTTTCGCACGAACACAACGGAAGCCAAGAAACGCGGCGCTAAGCTGCGTCTTATTATAATTTCCCCGAAAGCGAAAATAATATACGAAACGTCGAGTTCCGTTACCTTTTAAAAGGATTTTCTTTGGAAATCTCTCAGGAAGATCAACGAGAGATGGTGACATTTCCGATAAATGTCAGCTTCGCTTCACAATAACGCCTACACTAATCTGAATATTTTGAGTATCGTGCTATAGTCGCGTTAGTTTTATATAGTATAAAAAGGCACTTTCCGCAATGTAAAAACTTGCCATTACAGAACTTCGTAAGATTTAAATAAAGCCTGAGAATAAAGGGTGTTCTTAAATCACTAAGATTAATTTTCTACGCAAATAATTTATATCAGCAAACCAGGACGCAGGTCGACGAGACCATGAGGCAATTTACAAACTCGAAAATCGCGGAAGTTCGTTAATTATTCGACGGGAGCGGGCTCGGCGCGCCGGGACTCACGGTTATTGACAATTAAGACAAGGCCCGACCGCTTCACGCGCCTTATTGCTCTGCTTGCGGTCGACTCGCCCACTCGCCTACTCTTTCGCTTTACCCAACCGGATCTCAGATATTCACTATTCAATAAACTGCATCTATAAAGTTTAAGGATTTAGAGAGGTCACACCAACATAGCCTGCTTTACAGCCATTCTGAATATTAACGATCATTATTATATTGAATTAGTTTGGCGTAATCTAGTTCGATTTCAAACTAAAGGGCATTTCTTTAGGCGACAAATCTAGAAAGTAACCACAAAGTTTCCCGTTGATATTAATGTTCACGCTGATAAATCTTAAAGGCGACAACGTGCTCTCTGCTGTCTTCTAATCCGATTTCGCAAAGTATTGGTTGGTATAAGTTTACTTTTCTTACAGATAAATTAATTTTATATACCTGAGCTTGTTTTACAGATTGTTTGATTGTTGTTGTTGATTGATTGATTCTTTTTTTTTTCCCAAACCACGTACCAAGCAAGTGGAGATTTTTATTTTGTATTTTCATAGCAATATAATTAAGACTTCAAATTAAATGGTATCCACATTCAACACAAGCAAAATCCTTCCATATATTAAAATTATGTGTGAGCTACCCTTAACGTCAGCGTGTCTGGATTTGAGTAAGCAAAACAGCTAATGGATTACGAGCATGCGATAAACCAGTAAACCAAAAGACTCCATATTCTAACGCGATATGTCGCATAGATATCGATATGGATGTAAACCATTTGTCTTGAGTATATTGCTATACTTACCTACACACATGCGTCCGTATTATATAGGGTGGTAGGGAAATGGACACAAAAAAATCATGCATTTTCACACAAGTCTTCTACTCCCGTAGCGCAGAAATTATTTGTCGATTATAAAAAAGGAGTTTTTATAGAAAAGAGCGGCCTAGATGTGATAGCATTTAATTTTTAATAACCAGCATTTATTTTATTAACCAGCATTTAGCAGAACCGATGGCCGATGGGGCAGTAAGGTGGCGGCCATGTACCGGAAGATGCAGCGTAGGGAGGCCCCCAACAAGGTGGACCGAAGACCTGTGAAGGTCACGGGAAGCCGATGGATGCGGGCAGCACAATACCGGTCAGCGTAGAAAGCCTTGGGGAGGCCTTTGTCCAACTGTGGACCTCTATGGCTGAAGAAGAAGAAAAAGGACCAGGCAAAAAATTTTATATTATTTATGTAGATTCAGAGTGTGTGCCTCGAGATCCCGTCCAGTTGAAAAATATCTAATGACAATATGTTGATGGTAGCTCGATAAAAAATACACAGTAGAGAGACGCTACAATCGCATAAGACACGTAAGTTCAATGTAAACAAGTAGCGCGGCTCCGAGGATCCCTCTCAAAGTAGGCCATGTATCGTATTATGGGTGGCTCCACTCTGTATTCATAGCGAATCTGGGACAGCGAGCAAGCCAAAATGGCGAATATAAAAATGAGTTAAGTGATAGTAAACGACGCTCTGCCCCGGAATCCGTTATTATAACTTCGGTGTCTAATAGATTCTAAAAAGAAACTTCAGATGACCATATTTAGTGTTACCATAAAAGTACACTAACTTCTGATACTTGTTAGTGGACAAGTTTGGGAAATGTTATCAATCTTGTTTATTAGATACATTGATATGTAGCCGAGTAAATTAATCGTTATGTTTTGCTACAACACTAAGTAAACAACATATTATTTCGTTTACATCGTTGCGGTATTCACATTTAAAATGTTAATTATCTTTTGCGTAGACCAAAAGAACATGTTACAATTCAAAATGATAGAACCGTTCTTACCAGTGACAACATTCATGTACATAATTATCATTCATATGCATGCATTTCCCGTTGGACACGAGAATCCGCGTCTCAAAGTACTATTCTAAGTATGAAGCAATAAAATAAAATAAGTAGGAGACAATTTCGTAGGGAGTGAGCTTAAATCAAATAGGAATGGAAGGCACAAGACGGGGTTTATTACACAATTGACAAGTGAAATCGCTGTCCATAAAATGTTACAACGACGACCGTAAAGTGTGTTTCAAGTTAAGCTAAAACTCTGTAATGCCGAATGCATTTCAGTAATATGAAAGAGGCGAAAATACAAAGTCTACTTTATTATGCACTAAACGCTTTAGTTTTCATTCTAAAGCGGAGTTAAATTTAATTACCAAGTTCGCGACTAGACTTTATTAATAAATAGGTAGTATCTTAAAGTACATAAACGTAAAGAAGAGTTGTTCTTAAGAAAATTAAAATTTTTAATTTAAACGTTAAGTATACAAAGTTTTTAGAAGAGTATGAATAATTTACTCTCGTCTGAGAAAACCTTTCCGGTATTGCCGAACTCTTCTAATGATATTTTTTATTCATAATTCATACATCATCTACAACAGTTTCAGTTCATCGGTTACCGAAGGCTTTCCCATTTATTGAAAAAGGTTCCAAGAAGCCGAACCCACGCATTTGTTCGCATTATCTTCGTGTCCAAATGACGGTGAACGATTCAAAAAATGACACTTTGATATGAAAACGCTTCAACGGAGCGGTTGTTTATTGGGAAACAAAATGGAAGAGTTTCTATTTCAAAATACAGTCGCAGTTGGCAATTATCTATGCCGCTGTATGTACCTACTTGATGTTAACTTAATTTTAAAGCTTACTTTAAATACTTTGAACACAATATAAGTAAGAGAATAACAAGAAAATAACAGTTTTTACATATCCATGAAAACAAAAATTATATGTTTTGATTCCGCACGCTCGATTAACACACACTCAAAGATTGTACTGCGTGGCCCTCCGAGCAGCGTATCCTGATTGCCAGTATCAGTCAAGACCTGTATTTGCCCACACTTGTGACCCTTGGCTATATCTGTGCTACAAATTGTACAGAAATAGCCTGCTGATGTGGTCCATGACTTTTATAGAGCACCATGGAGAGTGCGACTGTCACAACCCAGTGCTGGGCACTCCACAATAGTGGCGATAAGATATTGTGGTGTGAGGGGGCCTCGCGCTCCTAGTCGAAAAAGGAGACTCCCTAGACGTCAGGAGGTAACAACAAACTCCCAAGCACCGTAGGTGAAGGCAATGCGTAGCTTGGTAAGGACCAGTCCCAGGACGACGGCATGTTTTGTTCCACATGCGCCTCAAATTGATGCAGCACATCATGACGGGGTTCACTAGAACCAATTCGTGCCAGTGCCGCGGACTGTTTGAAAAAGATACCGCCCGTCGCACACAGACAACGAAGGAACACGCATTTATTGATTTCCCACCTAAATAAAAAAGGGACAGGCGTCAGGAACACAACCACCTTCCCCAATATGCCGAAACTCGTTTACCAATCCAGGAAGGTAGTACTTTGTGGTCGCAGGCGCATAAAGTAGGGAATCTATCCACTCACTAAGTAACCCCATAGAAGACGTTGGTACGACAGTGATTCTTTCAGGTGTTGCGCAAGGGGGGTTCAGGAAATTGTATTAGAAGGGAAACCCGGACCACAACATGTGCTGATGGTGATCATCAGGGTGACTTCAATTGAACCTTACTTCCTGGAGTTCACCCGCTTTCAAAGGTTTCCTTCCAAAAATAATAAATGTATTTATTTGAACTTTTCGCACAAATGTATAAAGGTGGAACGAATGCCTTAGGCATTCTCTATCACTCAACTAAGGGCGATGAAGAGAATAAGGTGGCAGGTGCTTTAGTTGCAAGGAATAAAGATAAACAACAAAAAACTCTTAAATCTAGTTACGCTAATACTTAAATAGATTATATACCTACACATACATACTATTACCATAAACTTATATATCAATACTAAATAAATAGAGGGATGAGTTGAGATGACTCTACGCTATTTGTTTAGAAAATAACTCTGCAATTTCCGTTTAAATACAAACTGACTGATGGCCGTCCTGATATCAAGAGACATTCCAAAGAAGAAAATTGTTAAAGCGTGAAAGTATCTTCTTTGGCGATTGGATATCCATATGACCTCAGACCTATAACTAGACACATGGGCATAATTCCTGAGTTTGAATATGAATATTATACCATTGTTGAGCGTACGGAGGACGGGTCTGAGCAGCTGGCTTGTGATCTGTTCCCGGTACGATGCACCAAATATTGCTACGTCGGGAATTTGGTTGTGGTGGGTCTCCAGATCAATCTCCCTCTGGCGCAGCATCGTTGGTCGTGTTGTTGAGTTTAATATTGCATCACCTCACTTAAAGGCCATCTTCCTTCCTATTAACTCAGTTTTTTGAATGAATAAGCTTAATAAACTAGCGCGCTTTACCATCAACGATTGCATCACTGATTACCATCAGGCGGGATTGCAGTCAAGCACTAGTTTATAAAAAAATGTCCAGTAATTTTATTTTATTACTACATACTTTACTTGAACAACCAAATAACTTCATGAAAGTAAAAACCCGCGCCCAGCAAAAAGATTGATGCAGACTTGATGAAGCCAGATAGCTGAGTCACAACCGCCATTTATAAAGACAGGGATGGGTAGTATTGCCTACACGTAATTATGTGCCCTGCTTACGTACCTACGTGGTCGGATTATCTGGGGCGGAGACCCGATTATTTTGTCTTGAAAATGTGTAGATTAGATTGCTCGATCCGTGAATACGTGGTTTGGTCACGTGAACACTTG
The DNA here is from genome assembly GCA_037179545.1 of Sesamia inferens. NCBI lineage: Eukaryota > Metazoa > Arthropoda > Insecta > Lepidoptera > Noctuidae > Sesamia > Sesamia inferens. Next base: position 14,538,995 of record CM073934.1, on the reverse strand, counting down.
GGCCCTGATATTGCTTCTTAGGTTTGATGATGTCGTTTATTTTATGCAAAGCTATTAAATTTTTACTTAGGTTTATAGGTAGATGGGCTCTTTTATATTATTACTGCCAATTATGTTTGTATCTAACATAAAAAATAAGAGTTACTCTCCCAAGTCTTGCAATCGAATTTATAAAAGGCCTCAAGCTCTACAACCTTGTATCTACTTTAACGTTAAAAACATTAAGTTTTATTACAATTTCCCCCATTATTAAATAAATTTCTTTCCAACATTTTTAATTCATACATTAGGCGAGTCAATAAAGAAATGGTTATGATTTTTAAGAAACTTTTTGAACAATATCCAGCGGCCGCCCCGTTATTAATACTAAAATCTTAATTGAAGCGACGTACCTTTCGGCACGACAAAGTGAGGACTTAAAAAATATAAATAAAAAAGGCATAAAACTTTCTCTTTTTATCTTATTGGACAGGCATTTCTGCAATTAAATTGAATGGTGTCGTGTTCATCATTAATCACGGGGGCTCTGGCTTGTTCGCGAACCTCTCTTATGAACTTTTTCCTTTTCAGACAAAAAATAATATTCTTGTTTATCAGTTTTTTTTTTTGTGTAAAGATTATTGCGTCGTGTTTTTCTAATGAAATGTTAGATTTTTTTAAAGCTTTGTTCATAAAGACTGTGTTTTCACAGATAACACACATTTCTGATGTTTAAAACATGAATTTGATGTGAGACCTAATAAATTATGCACTCAACCGAACCAAACGATACAGCTATTACACCAACACCGCTATACCACCATGTCCTTGTAGGCACCTGTTACATATACAGCAGGGTACAGTAGAGATGAGTTTTATATTGATATTTGAACAGCATTCATTACACACACATTAGATTGGTATTTCCGTTGTTAAGCAGACAAATTTCTCAAATCTATGGAGCGGTGGATCAAAGCAGCAATTTGCTTTAAAATGATTCAAATTGCAATGAAAATGCAGTAGTAAGGTACAAGTGTGTGTTCCTATTACCATTATGTACACCATTTTAAACTTCGTTCCTTAGTGTACTTTGTGGATTAGAAAGAACACGAAGCCAAAATTATACCCCGAATTGTTAACAAGTAGGTTTAGTAGGTACCTAACCAAAACCACAGCTAATTTTGAAATCAAACTTTCGAGGAAGTGAATAATAGGTATTTCGCTTCCTCGTTATTATAAAGCATTGAATTCTAAGTTTCATACTAAGAGATATGTTGATGTTGTTTATATAGAAACTTATCGAAATGTTAACCCAATAATATTGTTCCTAGTTAGCTATTTTATCAGTTATAACAAATACACATACACATGTTGTTTGCAAATTCTAAATGAACGTTGAAATACGTAATATTCAATAACATGTCGGGTAACTATGCACTATTGTCTGTTGATTTTGGCTGAAATTAGAACTAAATTGAATTAGGTATCCCATGCATGCAATTTTGGCAGCTGTAATGGTTGTTTGGATTAATTATGAAGTAATTTATCATATTACAGTATTAACTACACATAAAGTGTTATTGAGGCATCTCGAATGTACGTATCTTTTTAGGATTCCATATCTCAAAAAGAGAAAACGAAAGCCTTATAGGATCACTTCCCATTAAACGATTTAAAAGCTATATAAAGGCCAAACTTTGCAAAAAGGGATATTATAAAATCACTGATTATTTAGAAGACATAAAGCCTGTGACTGAGCTGCTCGCTCTGCTAAGCATTGTTAGATAAAACATTGTTTTTTTTTTTTAAGTCACGTAAATGATTGTAAAGGTTTTCATTGTTAATATCTGGACTTGAAAAAAGACGATGATCCCTGAGTTTGTTTCGGCTATTTCTTCTCCGAGGTAGTCAGTTAGGAAATGCCGGTTCCATCTAAATAAAAAAAAATGGCGTGTAAAAGTGCTCAGTGGTCCTATTTGCTTAATAAACGATTTCATTTCATTTCACTTCGTTGTCCAACCTTCCGCCACTTTGTCTATCTGGCAATACCCTTATTCCAAGAAACACGTGGAGGTGTCATAAAATAAATATGAAATACGTAGGTATACTGCGAGATTTTGTAAGACGAATCACATCCTCTAGACAAGAAACTACATAAGGGCCGCGATCGCTCTGACAAGAGTTTTATGAAGGTCTACTGTCCCTTGGAACTTTAAAAAAAATTAAGCTACTAAGTAAGCGCAGTAAATATTTATTTAGATTTGATTTTGTCCCAATGACTTTCTATACTTTGGATTTGGCAAAAATTCCGAAAATCGTTCATTTACTTTTTTTCGCGGTTTGTCCGTAATCTGTTGCGCACTCGGCCGCTTCTTTACTCGTACGTGCATTAGCAAAGGTATTATACCTAATACTTTTACTTGCCTATACTGTACTAGTAGTTGTCGCACACATTTTGACAGATCAATGACATGATTATGTTAGTCTTGACAAAATAAAGGACGATTTGATGACTTCTTCAGTGAAGTACAGGGATTTTATTGCTGTACTTAAGAAGGGTGATTACGTAAGATACTAACAGATGACACGGTTGGTGCAGTGACTGAATGCTCATCTGCTGCCCTGGGTGTCGCATGTTCGATTCCCGCACGAAACAAATATTTGTATGGCCTACAGGTAGGCCACAATTATTCCAGGTCTGCCTATTTGTGTATGTGAGTTTAAATGTTTGTACACGCATCCACGATACACGAGCAATTCCTAGTGTGGGGCAACGTTTATTTACAAAAAAAGTTGGAACGGCTTTCATTTTGACAACAACATTCATAACGTCTTTTGCGTTGTTGAGCAACCACTTTTTACGTACATAAAAAGCAATAGACTAGAAATAAAGTACCCTTCGAAATGATTCAGATTGTGATTGATTGTGTACCTCAATCAGGGTATAAGTCGTATGTTCTTATTCCTGTATAGTTTCAAATATCTATGTATATGGTCCACAGTTAGTACTTAGTCAAGTAGTGATTTGCACCTACTGACACATTGTGGAGCTTCACAATATTTCTCAAATTACCTAAATAAACATTTACAAAACTTTACCAGGAACATCACACAAGACATATTAATAAATTAGAGTGAGAAATCATCAATATGTAGGGTACAGAATCTATGCTTTCGGGAAATGTTACCTGCCTCGGTCATTTAGTTCTTATGGTACGGTCAATACCGATGGATCTTTTAGAATGACATTTAATCTAATTATTAGAAAACAAACAACTTATTCACATGTCAATTATCTTACATAACTATGTATATCCGACGACGCTGGTTACTTATCTCTTTTGGAAATTGTACCATCCTTCAGAATTCATGTAGGTATGACTGCTCCATATATAGGTTTTTCAAGGAAAGATTGTTCAAAATATATATGTTTACTCCCACTATTAATTCGTCCAAAAATATTACATTTCTGTGAACACAATATAAATTTAAAGTTATGTCCATTCTAGCGCGTAATTGTACTGACACATGCTTTCAACTTTAGATAATTTAATGTGCCTAAAAATATTATGAGCGGAAAAAACGTATTTAGGTAGAGTCAAATTGTTTACAAATTGACTCACAATCAGCAATTTATTTTAAAAAAAATATTAACATTACATACAAAGAAATTTTCTGAAGAATCTAATCATGTACTGATTTCTATTATAAACAAAAATATGATTAATATTTTCTATCTCCAACAGGGAATAAAACTCCAAACAATAAAGTTTTTATTAGTTGAACACATGGCTAATGTGGTCCCGGCTCCCGATAGTTATTTTCTAATGAATAAATATTACAGAAATGAACCGTGAGTATTGTGTTTCAGAATGGAGTCATGATAGTATAATACGTATGGATGTGTGTATACATACATTTGTATTTGTATTCTTGAGCAGGAAGAACGCGGGTTGGACTTCGTACAAATATTGGCAAATAGTTTAGTCCAATCGAATAAGTAAACCCTTTCCCAACTTTATTTTTGGATCAAGACAACAACGGTTTGCGTTTAATGCAACATTTTTTTTCTAGTGTGATTGTTTTTATTAGATAATCGTAACTTGGGTCCAATATCTTAAAAGTACATATTGTACTACTAGTAGTACTACCGTACGTACAGTATTATCTTCCCTTTCCGAGACTGAATTCGGAAAATATTTAGCATCTCAAGGGATTTTAAGCGTACTAAATGCGTATTATCTAGGTAATATGAACTTTTATCACTACCTAATAAAGATCGCCATAGGCAGACCATGCTGTCCCTACTTCTGGAACACCTTTCTGTGGGAGCGAGCGGGCCTTATTCTACTACACATATCTTCGTATCTTTTTTTTTTGTTTCTAGAACATGCTAATCTCCTCACGATGTTTTCCTTCGGCGTTTAGAGAGCAGTAGTGTTTAAATAGTTAAGGTAATAATAGTAAAGGATTTCTAACTTACGACCTGTTATCAACTCATAAACCTACTGACTTCCAATATTGAATAACGTTACTTGTTCTATCTCACCACCGTTCAACTACTCACTCACCATCTACTTTTTGACTGCTTCTATTTTTATATTTAGTTTATATTGCTGTTTATTTTTATTTTTTCTTCTCGTTTTTTCTTCATCCTCAATGCTCTAACTTCTCATTTTTATTTTATTGGTTTAAATGTTTAGTAGGAAAACTGCCTGATTGTTTGCATAATGCCACTAAGTGGAGCCTGGTGACCTGTAGGACTACAGGTATTTCGTAAAACCTACTTCAGGCACCAGCTCTCACAATGTGAATTTATGATTGTACAAAACTGTTAAATACTACAAAACCATTGTGAGAGAAAATATACGAATTCATTATTTATTTATTATCTTGTTAAGTCGGAGTTTCTTTTGTTCTATCCAACAAAAACAATAGAGACTACAAATCGTACGGTTTAGGTATCGAAACTGTCACTGAACCTTAGCTTTACTACGACATTGACATGACCAAAGGCATATCAGCCGTTAAACCACGATTCCCTCCTTCATGCTCAGATTATCGTTAAGAAATTCAGTGAGGCGGTAAAGCGGTCATTTGGCTCTTCAGGGCTGCTCATAGCCTGTCGAAGGCGCATCACGTAGGGTCGTGTGCCGCGATCAGTTTTCAGCGCACCTGCAGCCGCCGCTCGCATACTAATCCACAGAAATATTCATTTTACGTGAGAAAATTAACATACCTTTAAACTATATACTGCATAAAAAAAAAAAATCTGCTGGAGAATTACGTAACACACTATCAGTAGCAATGGGTTTCATTTTGACAGTTCAACAACAATCATAGCGTTATTTACGTTGTTAAGCAGACACATTTTTCGAACATATGGAGCAATGGATTAGCAAGAGGCGTCAAAATGACATGAATTGATAGTTATCGTGTGTTACGCAATTTGGGTGCCGATTGTTTTTGCACATCAAGTTGAGATAGATCATTTGATTGAATATAAATTCTTAATAAACATTTTGCAATAATGTTACTTTTATATTTTATATACTGATGTGGATACAGCCCGAATTGTTTATTTTAGTTATTTATATAGTCTTATGACATATGGGATTCTTCTCTGGAGAACTTGTGCGAACAGCCCTTTTCTGTAAAACAAAGATGGTATTGAAACATATTTGTTTTAACAGAAAAAGGCTGTTCAATTCAGAGAGGTGAACATTCTGACTGTAGCTTCACAATATATATTTGAAAATCTTATGTATGTACATAAAAATATATAGAATTTTAAGAAAATAAGCGATATTTACATTATTAATATCAGGAACAAACACAATCTTGCTGTACATCACACTCGTCTCCACAGAGTAGGCAACTCGTCCATGGGTCAATGTATACACTTTTACAACAAGCTTCCCATGGACATTCAAAACTTACTCATTAAACGATTTAAAAACTATATAAAGGCCAAACTTTGCAAAAAGGGGAAAATCACAGATTATTTAGAAGACAAAAAAGCTTGGGACTGAGCTGCTCGCTCTGTTAAGCATTGTCTTTAAGCAATATGCGTAATTATAACGTAAAGTTTTGTAAACATTTTCATTTTTTTCCACGAAGAGATATTTACTAAGGTTTTTTTCAGTGGCCGGGTTAAACTTAATAATGTCTGAACTTGAAAAAAGACGATGATCCCTGAGTTTGTATCGGCTATTTCTTCGAAGACGTTAGGATACGCCTGCTTCATCTAGTTTAAAAAAAAATAAACATATGACGTGTAAAAGTGATCAGTGATCCTACTTGCTTAATAAACGATTTCATTTCATTTCATAAGGTAAATTTTCGTCCGTCAAATTCACCTTTGACAGCAAATTTTTTCACTTCTCTAATGTAATTAATCGAAGAAAATATATTGTTATTAATTCGTACCTTTTACTGGAAATCTACTCTGCCCGTAGACAATGCTATCCGTATTTTTAAGAAACCTTTTTAAACTTTGCTAAAATTCGACCTACTCAACCGTTTATTCTTTAATTTGTAGGAATAACCTTTGTAACGATGATACTAGAACCCTTTTATATTTTGATAACGAACTAAAAAAAAGTGTTATAATTTTTTTTTTTTTTTGATAAAGTGCAATGTTCATGACGATTCCAAGGGCGACTTGTTAATTAAAACCACACAATGATAATGCAATAACTGTCTCCCGCACTTTGTAAATAGATCTCTCACAAATTCGTGAGCACATCAAAAGCGGGGCGCGTAAGCTGTAAAATAAAAGTGAGTGTTTGAAGAGGCGTGAATTATGTAACGGGCACAGCCTCCTCGCTGTCTTACCTACACGCAGGACTCATTTGCTCGGGTGTGAGCAAATTGCATAGTATGGCCGCCCTTTTTATTCCGTTTTTCCGTTCCTTAGTTAAAATTATAAAAATTTTCAGTCTTTTGATCATGTAATCAATTATATAATTATATTAATATATAACATGATCAAAAGACTGAAAATTTTATGTTTAACGTGTATTAACAAAATTAATATGAAATTAAGCAAAGCTCACTTTCTCCCTGTTCTGAAAAAATATTTTACTTGCTGTTTTGTTTGTCATCATCATCATGATCACTGTTATATAATTTATTACATACCCACTGCTATCTACTGTTGGACTTCACAACACCCCGTCCACCGCCTTCCGCATCTAGTCCATCCCTCGTTGACCATTCAACAACCATGGTTAGCCAACTGTCACTTTAGCTTGCTTACTCTGCAGTCTATGTCGATAACTCCGATTTTCTTTTCCGGATCATAATAATTTCTATAGATATGCATTTTATACATAGGATACAAAGCGAAAACTATGGAATTCATTTGAAGTGAAAACTTCTTTATCGCCGTGCCCACGACATCCAACAAAAATGCTCACACTTTTGTTGATTGGAGAAAAAGCATCGATTTCGCGTGAGCGTGACCGACCCGACAATGATTATAGAATTTTGTCAATTCTGTATTTTATAGTGATTTCAGTTTTCACTTCTGTTGGTCAATCCCAAGACTGATTATTTCTTTGCTGCAGAACTTCAAGCAAAGCTTTTAGAAATTCTAATGCGTCGCCTAGTCTTTAGATCTTCATTTCAGCGCGTTGGCGGTCTTTACCGTAGTTGGAGAGCACTTCATGACTATTTTATCATATTTTGAGGTTTTGTAGAGGTAAAACTTAAATGTGTTTTTTTAATTTGATATTTAAATGTAGGTATTCATGTTGTCTTCACTCTAAAACATGTGAGTGTGAGTACCAAAGTATCCATAGTCAAGTATAATTACAGATAAACCTTCGTATTTATTTATTTTTCTGACTTTCCTCTAGGAAAAACAAATTAAGCCTTTGCCTGTGTATATAAGGTTTTTTAATTCAATTTTTAGGGTTCCGTAGCCAAATGGCAAAAAACGGAACCCTTATAGATTCGTCATGTCTGTCTGTCCGTCTGTCCGTTCGTATGTCACAGCCATTTTTTTCCGAAACTATAAGAGCGATACAGTTGAAACTTGGTAGGTAGATGTATTCTGTGAACCGCATTAAGATTTTGATGCAAAAATAATAATAAATATTGGTGGCCCCCCATACTTAGAACTGAAAAACTTTTTTTTCATCGGTCTTCAAAAATGATATCGAGGTTTCTAAAATATTTTTTTTCTAAACCGAATACTTTGCGTGACAGGCGCTTCCATAGTGGAAAAAAGTTGGTCCGTCCATCGTCCTCCCCCCCCCCCCTCTAACTTCTAAAATAAGAAAATGAAAAATCTAAAAAAAACATATGATGTACTTTACTATAAAAACTACCAACGAAAATTGTTTTGAACGAGATTTGGTAAGTAGTTTTTTTTTTAATACCTCGTAAATCGTAAGCCGCTTAATACCGCGTAATCTTTCATACAAATAACTTAAATCATTATTTATCATTAATTTCACTTGACCGGTTTTTTCTATGTGTTTATGCCAAGGTCTAAAATTTAGTTCAATTTTGATTTAATGTTCTTCATTCACACATACGCCTTTTGAATGAAAGAATGAATAGTCTATATTCATTCTCTTTCATTCGTTCGTGTTCGTGTCTTCATTCGTCCGTGTATTTATTCGTCTGACATAAAAATTTTGACCATTAATATCTGGATGATTACCTACACATTTCGCCATTACACGGTGCTAAGCAGGCGCGAGTCGATAGTCTATGTATAAAAGAAAAAATATTGCTATTATTATACAATGATACTGATCAAATAAAGAGATTTACCCTTCATTGAGTATTTTTAGAAGTAGCGGGAAAGAGTAGAAGAAAAATACAAACTATTATTTTCTTTACTCCACCTATCAAATCGGAAACGATGGAAATCATCCATCAAACCTTTACATTTACAAAATATATTTTTCCTTCTTATATTTCAAAGGGGTAACGTCGGGATAACAAATCTACCGATAAAACAATCTTTACGAGTTCAAAGCGCAGAAATATGATTATTTATTTAAGTTTAACCCGGCCACTGAAGAAAACCTTAGTAAATATCTCTTCGTGGAATCCGTTTACTTAGGAACTGTTACATACTCTTTTATGAAACCACTTTAAAACTATTTTAGTTCACAAAGGCTTAGTTACAATAACAGTAACATGTTTCAAAATAATCATTGAATTATCTAGAAAAGATAAAGGCCAAAAGCCATATCTAAAAGCCCCATATATCACATATTTTCACAGTTTTCACGACGTCGAGGATTTGTTTTTTGAACAGGGAATTTAATTTAATGCACAAATTTATTGATATTGTTTTATCTATATACTAGCTGACCCGGCGAACTTTGTTCCGCCTTAAAGGCAATAAATATCACATGATCACATTTTTTACTTTTTAAATTAGGAACACTGTAAATTAAAAAAAAAAAGGTATTCCATGATTTTTTTATTTGTCATTTATTTAGTGTAGCACCTTGTGAAAGAAATGAATTTCTACTTGTGCTTCGTAAATTATCTAGCTATTGATCTCTGAGATGTCGTGGTGGCCTAGTGGTTAAAACACCAGCCTCTCTTGTATGATTGCGCGGGTTCGATTCCAGGTCAGGCAAGTATCGATGTAACTTTTCTGAAGTGATATGTACTCTCTAAGTATAATATCTAGAACACCAATGACTGAACGTGAAGGAAAAAATCTTGAGGAAACCTGGATTTTATAAGTCTGAAATCGCCACCCCGCATTGAGCAAGCGTGGTGATTACACTCAATCCTTCTCTGCATGAGAGGAGACCTGTCTCCAGCAGTGGGACGATAAAAAGATTGATGATGATGATGATGATCATCTCTGAGGTTTGTTCGCCGATTTCGCATTGTCAACGGAACAGTTTCACGGACTGCCGCCTCCCTTTGCTGTTGTGAGTGAGAAGCACGAAGTCGAGTCATAGTAAGGCGGCGCTCTGCACGTGCAATTTCTTGCTCTTCTTCAGTGCTTTCATTCAGAATGTTTCGATTTACTCTTGCATTACCGCTTTGTCGAGAAAGATTTGATGGTCTTGGTCACGGCATGATATTTTTATTGATGATAAATGGCAGAGCAATACAATATTAGAAATTTGAAAAACCAGCAAACCACCAGAGAGCAAAAACCAGCAGAGAGTATTTAAATTCTTTGCTTTAAACGATTGCTTCAACCGGTTAGACTTTTTTTTAAATATGCTCAGCTGTCATTTGCTTTTTGTTATACCATTTTTGGTATATGAATTGCTGACTTACATTTTGAATGAGTTGGACCATGTCTTATGTCACGTCACACGGGAACGACGGGGACGGGTTCTTAACTACCTCCCACCAATATTCAGCTAAATCGGTTCAGCCGTTCTTGAGTTATATTTAAATAGTGAATAAGCAACTGAATCGATTCCAATAATTTTTACACCATGTTATATTTTGTCCCAAATACATTTAGAAATTGTTACAGTGTAGTTACCGAGTGCGTCACGCAGCTTACGATACATCATCATAGTACTGTGCGCGCGCAACAGCTGACGCTAGAGGTCAATGCACCGCGCTTGCTCGCCCGTGGATCTTTGACCATATTTATGTTGGGACAACGAAGTAGAATACACGTAGCAAGCTTATTATAACTTTGTGGTTTTTCATTATATCTTTTTGAAATTTTGTACATAATATTATTAACTTAAAAATACTGAATACGTGTTTCCTACTTTGTGGAGGTGCAAGGTACCAGGGTAGCACAAAACTGTAGGAGAAGTCGAAACAATAAACCTCATTCATTCATCATTATCACAAATCATCATAATACATGAAAGAAGTTTTATTGTGCATAGTTTGTGGACGTGCAAGGTACCAGGGTAGCACAAAAGTGTAGGAGAAGTCGAAACAATGAAGCTAATTCATTCTCATGGGATCGACGGGAACGGGATAAAAGGTATCCTATGTCCTTTTCCTAGTTTTTAGCTACCCCCCTACCAATTTTCAGCCAAATCGATGGAGCCGTTCTTGAGTTATAAGTGGAGTAACTAACACGACTTTCTTTTATATATATAGATAGTGAATAAGCAACTGAATCGATTCCAATAATTTTGACCCCATGTTATATTTTGTCCCAAATACATTTAGAAATTGTTACAGTGTAGTTACCGAGTGCGTCACGCAGCTTACGATACATCATCATAGTATTGTGCGCGCGCAACAGCTGACGCTAGAGGTCAACGCACCGCGCTCGCTCGCGCGCGGATCTTTGACCATATTTATGTTGGGACAACCAAGTAAAATACTCGTAGCAAGCTTATTATAACTTTGTGGTTTTTCATTATATGTTTTTCAAATTTTGTACATAATATTATTAACTTAAAAATACTGGACACGTGTTTCCTACTTTGTGGAGGTGCAGGGTACCAGGGTAGCACAAAAGTTTAGGAGAAGTCGAAACAATAAACCTCATTCATCATTATCAAATAATCGTAATACATGAAAGAAGGTTTATTGTGCATATTTTTTGACGTACAAGGTACCAGGGTAGCATAAAAGTGTAGGAGAAATCGAAACAATAAAAAAGCTCATTCATCATTATCAAATCACCATAATACATGAAAGAGGTTTTATTGTGCATAGTTTGTGGACGTGCAAAGTACCGGGGTATCACAAAACTGTAGGAGAAGTCGAAACAATAAACGTCATTCATTCATCATTATCAAATAATCATAATTACATGAAAGAAGGTTTATTGTGCATATTTTTTTGACGTGGAAGGTACCAGGGTAGCACAAAAGTGTAGGAGAAGACGAAACAATAAACCTCATTCATTCATCATTATCAAATAATCATAATACATGAAAGAAGGTTTATTGTGCATATTTTTTTTGACGTGGAAGGTACCAGGGTAGCATAAAAGTGTGGGAAAAGTCGAAACAAAGAAGCTCATTTATTCCCACAGGAACGACGGGGAGCGGCATAGAAAGTATCCTATGTCCTTCTCCCAGTTCTTAGCTACCTCCTTACCAATTTTCAGCCAAATTGGTATAGCCGTTCTTCAGTTATAAATGATGTAACTAACACGACTTTCTTTTATATATATAGATATACACACATTAAAAGTGTCTAGGGATCAAGCATTTTTATGCGGATTTCTTGATATTGATATGTGGCTTTGTAATAAATTTATGATTTTATAAATTTATATGGATCCTTTTTGGTGCATTTCATAATTTGAATCAGGAACTGTGAATCAAATTCGAGTAAAAGATGAAAATCAGCTGTCAATATTTTCTCTATAAAAACATACAACGCATTGAAGACATTATTAGTGCTACTGTTTCCCTACTACTGATTAAAACCAACGTTATTATGGAGCGGCGACGTCATTTAAGCAGGGAAGAAATACTCGGAGCCGTGGGAATGATAGAAGCTGGTTCTCGGCAACGTACTGTGGCTTTAGTTCTGAATACAAGTCAGAGTGTTATCAGTCGACTTTGGACACGTTACCGAAGCACTGGTACCGTGGCTGAGCGCCATGGAGGACGGTATCGCTGCACCACACGGAGACAAGACCGATACATTCAAATCTTAACTCGAAGAGCTCCAACAATAACCGCCATGATGTTAGCCGTGAGGCTTCATCACTTTTCAGGGAACTTAATTAGCGACCAAACAGTCAGAAACCGCTTGCATGAAGTGAACCTTCATTCCCGAAGACCGCTACGGGTACCACCTATAGCAATGCACAATCGTAGGATTCGATATCAATGGGCTCTTGAACACAGAAATTGGGCAGAAGAACAATGGCGTTTCGTGTGCTTTTCTGATGAGTCTCGTTTTGGTATGAGACCGGATACAAGACGTATACGACACTGGAGAACCCCTGGACGCCAACAGCGATTAAAATCCTGCCAGGAAGTCCATCCTTATAGTGGTGGAACCATCATGGTATGGGCGGGTATTTGGATCGGCGGAAGAACTGAGTTGATTTGGATCAGAGGCAACCTCAACGCTCAAATTTATGCTGAGACGATTGTATCAGACGTCATCGTTCCTCTACAAGTGCAAATCGGTCCCTTATTTCAGTTAATGCATGATAATGCACGACCGCACACCGCAAGAGTTGTAAGACAGACTCTCGCCGCAGCTAACATCAATGTCCTGCCCTGGCCTGCTCAGTCGCCAGACTTGAACCCGATTGAGCATGCATGGGATATGCTACAGAGAAGAGCTCTGCCGAATATGGAGGGTATCCAGTCGCAAGAAGACCTTTTTTTGTTGTTGCAACGAACATGGGCGGCCATTCCACAGCGTGATTTGGATGAACTCATTTTGAGTATGCCAAACCGATGTTCTTGTGTTGTTAGTGTTCGCGGTAGAAACACGGATTATTAATTGTTTAAGTTACCCAATAAAATTTTAGAGAAAACTGTTATTTCAGTCTTTTTTTCGAACTTTTGTGTTAGTGGTTCAAATGTCAAATATCCCTTTATTAGGAAAATGGCAAATTTCTTTATTAATGCAAAGGTGACTTGGTTTATCGTTACTGTGACAAACGAAAACACTTTATTTGATGAATCCTTAAAGAAAATTTTAATTAATATCAATCAGGAGAAAAGTTATTGCAAAAATATATGTTGATCCCTAGAATTTTTTTTTTTTTTTTTTAGACTAATCACACAGATTGAGCTAGCCCCAAAGTAAGCTCGAGACTTGTGTTATGGGATACTAACTCAACGATACTATATTTTATAATAGATACATATATAGATAAACATCCAAGACCCAGGCCAATCAGGAAAAGATCGTTTTCCATCACGACCTGGCCGGGGATCGAACCCGGGGCCTCCACGTCGCAGGCAGGCGTGTTGACCGCTGCGCCACGGAGACCGACTTTTGATGTGTGTATATATATGATGTTCCGATTCAAATGATTGGATTATTATAAAAATTGATTTTTTAAATTGTCATGACCATGTCTTTCCTGAACCCTGCACAATAAACAACTTCTACAGTAAATAAAAATAACTTGTACATGTTTTTTTATATAAATTATAAACTAGCGCTTGGCCGCAATCCCGCCTGATGGTAAGCACTGACGCAATCATTGATGGTAAAGAGCGCTAGTTTATTAAGAGCCTATTCACTCTAGCCTTGAAGATACTCAAATTGTAGGCGAAACACTTCGTCCGGATCGTAGTAGTGTTAACAACGTAAGGGTGGAAACTCGCCGTACGACGGGTCGTCCGATAGTGGAACGGAGATGGGGGAATTAAATCATGCAATTCCCTCGCACACAACACAAAATTAAAAACAAAATTAAATGTATTTATTTTTATTTTGTTCGATATATGTATACTTAAAGTAATTTGTTTAACTTATTTCTTTTTTATTAACTTCAAAATCTCCGGTATCCAGGTTTGTTTACAAAAAAACCTTGAGCAGGAGTTCATGAGTGTAGTCTATAAAATCAAAGATTTACGCAGCATTGGCAGCATTTGATGCAGCATGTGATTATTATTATAATATATTACTTTAATATAATCACACTGCAGCCGATCGATTCTGTAAAAATCTTACCTCGAAAAGTTAGGTAAAGTGAACTTAGAGTGAGCTCTCAACAGTGTCATTCCCTAGTATTAGTTAGAATTACAGTTCTGTTCACCAAACTTTTTAAGGTGAAATGGTTACAGAATCGCACTACTCGGCTATATACTTATCACATACTGGAGCATCAAACATAAAAGTTAACTGAACTAAAAAAAAATTCAAACATAAATTTAAATGTACAAAAATCGTTTAAGTTGCGATCTACATTCGAATAATTTGTTCGCACCCGACTGGTTTTGAGAATTGGAGATAAGTGATATCGAAGATAAATTCCAAAAAGGCGTGAAATAGTTCTACGGAATATAAAATACCAATCTTACCTATATATAAATACCAATCTACCTCAGCGACCTATCCAGCAACGTAGGTATGTACCTAACGTAAATTTTATTTCCATGTGGAAATAAAATTTACGCTGGGGATTAAATCGTTGGAAATAACTATTAAGAAGTATACAGCACAATAATCTCAGACAGAAATATCCCAAGAACCAAACTCCGTGCTCGTTAATAAGTATGTGGTAAAATAAAATCATTAAAGTTTAGAAACACAATAATGCCTCATATTTTTCTTAATGAAAACACAGTTTTTATTTTAATAAATGCACGCAGTAAATAAATAATTCATCGAAATCCCGTTCGAGGTTACAGTGCGGCTGGCAAAAATCGCTTTACGAGTGTGGGAACTCGCGGGAGGCACGGGTAGCCGAGTAGCGCGATGCCGCGTTGATATAACCCGGTACAGGCGGCACCACCGCGCAAACAAATTGGATGCTTAAAATTCAATTTGAAGGTTTCGCGGTCCGCTTCATTCGCTCTCCCCGTTCGTTACAAGCTGGACTCGCTCACATATCCAAATGGAATCGCAATTATTTTGCCGTAACTTGGTATGTTTAAAAGTTTATCGCCGCACTTGTTTATGTAATAGAAGTTGGCTTGTTTACAGCGAAATCAATTGAGAGATTAAAATCCTAACATATCCCTGTGTATTTATGTATGTGTAGGTACCTAAATTAGTCTTGAGATAAAAGTCAGAGTTAATCATGGGTATAAGACAGTAATGATTACAGTGTTCAGGTACGATGAAGCAGATATTAGGCTGTGTGTTTTATCAAATCATATCATTTATCAGTAGGCCGTTCGTTTACTACCTGTTCTTGTTCTCTACATATTGGACAATGCAACATACTGTACTTATTATCCAACGCCAAAACGGTTGGTACAGTTACCCTGTGTATATATACGTACTTTAGATGTCTAATAGTTACGTATTAATTTATGAGCGGTAATGAAAACAAGTCTGGCCCTCTCAAAACTATAACTAAACTGACATATAGCTACCACTCATTGTCGCGCTTAAAATCACTTTGTTGTAATAGAAACGTGAACAACAAAACAAAACCAAACGAACACTCAAAATAAAGCACTAAATATTGTGGTGGGGAATATCCCGCGAAGAATTTGAAGTTGAAATAACTACTAGACGAAGTTTCGCTTCTTCAGATTCACAAAACTTTACGGAATAAATTTAAGTTTCCTCAAGCTGAAAATTGATGAGTACTTCTATGAATTTAAATATTACCCGCATAATTTGAATTAGCATAATAGCAATAAATTCATCCATAATTCTTGAACCGCACTGTCTCTTATATAGCAAAATCCTATTGGTACCGTTCCACAATAAAGAGAGCATTGACAATCTTATAAGAGAGATATGTTAGATACCTACTACATAAGTTAGAAGTTGATGTTATGTCGTCTCAGTGCCGTCCAGAACTTTTCTAATCCTGTATTCTTCGGTAAACTTTTCCAATATTGCGAACATAACAACCTTACATGTGCGCCTAATCCGAGAACATCAAAGCGACGAGGGAGTGCACGGTTTCCATAAGATTAACTAATTTATTCATATAACCCATCTGAAGCGAGTACGGATATTTTTAATCCTGGAAATAATGTATGTGTTTGAATAAGCAACAAGTGATGGTGCGTCCAGAATTAATGACCTCTGATTTCCCTCGTCATACATCTCTGTGGATAGTGGAAATAAATTTAGTTCGTTCGCTGTGAATTAATCACAATGGATGTGTCGAGGCAAATTAGACCGCTGCGATTCCAAACACACCTCGCTTTGTCGCAAAGTAACTAAATGAATTATCGCGCAGCTGTAGCTCGAGAATCAGCACTTTCATTAACTTTCTACCTTGCAGTTCTACCAGCAGTTTCATTTATTCCTAGTTCAATTTATTAATAATCCTTGTGAATTATGTACGTGAGAGTAAGCCCCGTGCGCTTAGCTCAAAACGAAATCCTCAAAACTTGAGTTTGAATAAAAATTTAGTAGTTAAATTTTTATACTTACTCAACAGCGACTATTCGTTTCATTCACTAAGTTACGGCATGAGCTTAAGGTAATGTAAATAATAAAAATACACTTTGAGTACCGTGCTTTTTTTAATTTCAAGAAACGCAAAAGTAAATGAATTAGTGTAGGTTAGGTATGTTCACAAAAATGCAATGGATTGTTAAAATGAAAACCATTTAAATTTCAATTCTTTATTCGACACCATATTTTATGCATCCCATTAAACACCAATTGTAACAAAATGTTGATGTTCGGCATTTTTACAAAAATTATGAAATTATTTATTCCAACATAATTGTTTTAAATATAAATATTCCATAAAATTATAGTGTAACAATTATAAACATATATCAGTGATTTATAACAACTTAATTGCCTACACAACCTCTAAGGATGTCAAATGACATTTTTATACCCCTATTAATATTTGCTATATCTGTATTGTATCATTTCGTTTGAATAAATATTTTCATTTATCGATTTAAAACTCAATATTTTCCTAAATCGTCACTACTTACGAGTATTACGAGGGTACTCCAATTCATGAGATTTTTAAAGAGCCTTTTAAAACTCGGCTCCATAAAGTTTTGTGTTTGAAATAAATAGTTTCCTGCTAATAAATGTCGAATCGATATAATTACCTATCTAACAAAATTCTTTGACAAAATTAACCAAATGTTTAATTTCAATACATTTCCATTTATTTCAAAACATTTTCATATGACATAGGTTACTAAGAACCCTGTTTAGCGTTTTCAATTGACTCTTCCACTCGAATTTCATTTGTTAAATAGTTTTCTATACATAGATTGGCACGTGGAAAAGTTTTGACATTAGAATATTATATAAAAAATTAAATTTATATTCATTAAATAACATATCAATAAAGACAGGTAGAAATAAATTTTATTAAGTAGGTCATGCAATTTAATAAACAGTCGTACTACACTAATCGTCAATTCCAGTTTACCTACATTTTAACATTTCGTCAATAATAATTAATTAATTAATAATTAAAGTACAACAATGTATTAAATAATTTTATTACAGTTCACATTTTGTCACAATGTGGAAAATGGTGTAAGTATTAAATATTACTCACCATTAGTTAATCGTTATCAATTCCTGTGAAGATAAAAATATGGACGAGTACTGGGAATTTATCTACTGTGGATCGAGATGATAATACCTGACTATTGAAAAGAATTAGCTCTTCTTTATCAATTTACTTTTTAATAACTTCCAATAGACATATTTTACGATGATAAAGCGCGATCGCTGGTAACAGAGTAATATAAAAGAGACGTATTTCACGCTCAATGAGGGACCAGTTGATGATTTGCTGAATAAACAGCTCTGCTGATTCCACTTATATATGATTTGCAGAAAAAAATATTAGGTTTATAAAAAGGAACCTTGCGATAGGTACTTATGCTTCTCTGTTTAATTGAACCTCAGGAGAGATACTCAATGGGGCTTATTTTGGGGAACCGAAGAGTTGACTGTGTTGTCTATTACCCTGATTACCTTATTGAGATTTGCTTGGGAAACAGCGTGAACTAGTGCTATAGATCTATGTGTACTCGTCCATTAAGTAATAAGTTTTCAATATTTACTTATCAAAAACTACTCAAAATCAATACACCTCACTTAAAAGTAACTTTACAAAAAATTACAACATATGCGCTGTTTTTTAAACAATGTTTTATTAATTAATATTATTTTACCCTACATACCTGAAACACTTCGTTTGATATAAGTATGTACAGCTAATGTCGGTTTGTCGTTAAGTCTTTTGTCACTAATTTATTGTTATATTCACATTTATTAAATACGTATATATTCACAAGAACCTACAATTCCTTCAATCTATATCCGACAGTAGAAATAAATTATAACTGGCATATTACCATAAAAGGCAACTTGCATGTATGTAATATCTCTGTCGAGTCATATAAACAAGACAAAAATTACAGAGTAGGACTCGAGCCAAGTTTGCCTTTCACAGTAAATCAGACGATCTGCCTTTCACACCATTATCATATATTCCAATCATTACGTCAGTAGGCCATTAAATTGAATGTTATAAGATGTCGCAGGCAGTAAATACTTATATTTTTTAGCTAAATGCATTTCAGATACTGTAACGGAAAATGTCACATTCAACCGAAAAATATTCGTGTTACACCTGGCGATATCTATTCATGGCATAATGTGAAAACGTTTCTACATTATGAATCACATGACATCGACGCTCACTTTACCCACTTTTAATATTCTTATATTCTCAATCCAATGAGAAATAAAGCGGAAAATGAAGCCATGGCGGCATTACGTCACAAAACTGTACCGCAGTATCTAACGGGCTAGTCACATGTTTCTCGGTTCTATTTAGCACGCACTCACAAATCATTATTAATCGATACAATTATATTTACACGTACACGAGATAAGTTCATACACGGACCTATGTACAATTGTACATGTTCAAACCACACATCACAACTTAGTCCGCTTGTTGACCACAACCTCGGCGGCGGCGTCAAGGAACCCTCATACAGATATCTCCTGTATCTGCACACGCTTCTTCATGATGCCGGGCGGCGCGGGCGCGGCGGGTGCGGCGGGCGCGCGCAAAATGCCGCCCCCCTCCCCCTCCGCGCCTGCGTCGCCCGCACCCTCCGCGCCGTCTGGCCCGAATTTCACCTGCGTGGAGCTGTCCACTACGCGTGGCTCAAAGGTGCTGGTGCGGCCCACTAGGCCCGCCGCATCGCCCGCGCGCGCTGGATCTATCTTTTGGATATCAGGCTTCTGCGTGTCAATGCATACCACACTGCCCGCCTCGATGGCGCTGCCCACACTCACGTCGGGCATTGAGCTGCGCGCCGCACGATGCTTCTCGTCGTAGCAGCTGTACTCGCCGAACGTCGGCTCACCGCAGTCAGACAACGTCCGCAGGTCGAATTTAGAACCCACACCACGCGGCACGTGGGCCGATTTACACTCAAACCCGAACCCTTTGCCATCAAAGGCGCGCACTTCGTAGTCGAGCTTTCCGTCATAGTTATCCGAAGACGAAGAGCTCCCGGCCTCGGCAAGATCGTCTTTGGAGCGACGTGGACGCGAGCCGCGCTGGTGGTAGATGCCAGCAAAGATGAGCACGTTGAGAAGCAGAAGGAAGCAGCCCACGGCGATGGTGACAGTGAGCGCCGCCGTGTAGGACTGGTAGTGTGATGAGGCGAGACGGCGCAGCAGCGCGTCATCGGGGTGCACGGTCGGAGCCGTGGCATTGGGGGGACACTCAGTTGAAGACGGCGCGGCGGGCACGGGGCGGGGGGGCGCAGCCCGTGGCGGCACGGTGCTGCGCGCGCCCGTCCGTGCGCCACCCTCCAGTTCCACCACGTGAGGCACATGTGCGCGCGACATGGATTGCGCCCGCACCGCACCTGCAGCACAAATATCAAGTTACATCTGACCAACATAAAAGTAAAAAGTCATGTTCACGATGACCACATCACCCTTTTTGCGTCCAAGAATACTAAATTAATATTTAGTTCAATATGTTTTATTATTTCCAAGTTTCTCAGGCTCTGTTACAACGATCAAAAATTTTTGACCGGGGAGTCTTTATTGGACATTTTCGACAACACTAATAGAACAAAAAAGGACCAAGGATGAGAAAGTTTTGATATGCCTATTTATACTTAACATTTTGTTGTTATTAAAATGACAGGAATAGTCCTTACGATGTTCAGATTGATGGGATCGTTAATCAACTGCTTCATTTATTATAAGTTTAATTATCTTAAAACGCTATTGATACCCACCTTCGTAATAGTTAGCGTTGTCTTCCTGGAAGTGATGGTGTCGCATGGCGGCGTCAG
This sequence comes from Sesamia inferens, assembly GCA_037179545.1. Lineage (NCBI taxonomy): Eukaryota > Metazoa > Arthropoda > Insecta > Lepidoptera > Noctuidae > Sesamia > Sesamia inferens. The sequence continues at coordinate 14,518,161 of CM073934.1, read as the reverse complement.
GCAGGTCGGATCCGGGCCGGTGCAGCTGCGGGATGAGTGATAGCCACAGCGACATCTTGTGTCCGTGATAGTGACTGCGCATCTCTGGCTTGCCACCTGCGCCGGCCACCGCACAATTGAAACAAATGAACCCGAAATGTAACCGCATGGGTCACAGGGGCGACCCAAAAGTTTTAAACGACCAACTCTAAATGCCTACAAACAGAATGCTGAAATACATAGTAATTTTACTTATACGTTGTTCTGTTAACAGATGCTGATCTTCACAACAACTACACGGACTACGAAACTTTCCGAGTTCCATTTATTTTACTGTATTACTACGACATCGAGTTGTCGAGCTATAAAGGGAAATCGGGAAGGTCCATAAACTAGGAATCTGTAACATATGTATTCGTATAAACTAATCAGGAAGTTTTTCGTCGACAGTGATATATAAATATTGAAAGTTACGCACTGATTTCCATGTAGAGTTGGTTGATGGTGTCGTAAGTGTCCCAATACGGGGTCTGGTCGGAGCCCAGCCGAGGAGTCTCGCCCAACATTGGACTAGGAGGTGGTGTTGCCGATGGATCATTGGGATTTCTAAAGAAAAAAATACATTAAAGTGTGTTTTCGGTGAGTTTATTTAAACGACACGATGATAGTATTAAGTTAATACTAAATAAAAAATACTCCTGTTATCCTATTTTGCTGTGCCCTACAGGGTCCATAATTGATCTCACATAAATTGTTACCACCCTTATATGAACTTATGGTAAAGCAATAAAGATATTAAGTATTAAGTATTAATATTACTGCAGACTGTTCACGTAAATAAAGTTTTGTTGTAAGATCTTGCTTCACAAAAAAATTCAATTTAGAATACCTTGCCTTGCCATTGCCACAAAATTCTTGATTTATCCCATTATAATACGCGTGTTGTACGCTATTAGGTAAAGCTAAACCTTTTACGTAGACATATTTTACTCGTGGTATATGACACAATATAGATTGACATGTACACCCACCCACACGTTCGTTACGTATTGAGACACCTTCATTTCTTCGAAAGTGCCTACAGGATTTATGGATAATCAGAATTCAAAAAATGATTTACAGTAATGTCGACAATCTTTTAGGTTATGAGGGATACTGACGTTATAACAAACTATGAACATAGTTCGGAAATTCAGATATTTATATTACTCGTAGACACATTACTGAATGCATATTTATGTATACGTTAGCATATCAACGTATAATGTCCCCACTGCTCAGACACAGTCCTCGTCTATGGTAGATAGATAGTCGACCAAAACTCACCACGCAGAACCAGTGCGAGGTAGTGAACGTTATATACATACATATATATTACGGCGCGAGACTGGTTAATTATAAATATTGTGATCTGTTTTATCGTAACAGTATCAATTAACCGTGAATTACTCTGTTGTTTCGCTCACTTTGGACAACGGACTCAGACTGGTAACATCGTCGTGCAAACTATGTGAGACCTATATTTTCTATATTAATTAAGAGCTGCTGGGTATTGTTTGACATATTGTTGTGTGCTCAGTGATTATTATTGTGTTCCTATCTTAATTAATAAGTTCTGGTTGTAATTGTAATTCATATGGATAATATACGAACATTGGAACGTCCTGATTTGTTTCTTTACTAAATACCACTTCTGATCGCTAACATACTATTTTTATTAAGTAGATTAATCGGTCGGTATTCTGATAAATTACGATTTTTATTAAGAGCGGGTAACACCGACTGGAGTTGCATTTGACATAGCGATCGACCGTTGGCGCTGGGTATTCTTTGCTCAAGCTTCGATCGAGTGCGTTGGTCATACTCAAAACCAGTGGCTCTTATCTGTTTTAATTAGAGATTATCATTGTAATCCCTTAATATTAAAGTGATCTAAGTGTCTGTACAGTAAAAATAATAAGAATCGAACATCACGCTATAGTTATTTTTCAACGTTTTCTCGAAATACCGCCCACGATGGATGCTCATGCGGATGAGAAGACACCTCAACTATCCGGAACTTCGGCCCCCGCCTTCCTGACGGTTTTTCCCCTCGTCATATATATGTATGTATATGACATTTACTAACCCACTCTGGGTATGTTTATCTGTGGTCTGTGTGGGGTAGAGTATATGTATCTCCGAATTATTAATTATAAGATTTGTTTTCTGAATATTTTCTTGCACAGTTTTGAGAGAAAGGGTGATTGATATCACTGCTCAAACATTCATATATAAATTTTTCAAAGACTCAAATTACACTGTTAAATTTATTTCGTGTTTGAATTTAACGTCGGTTTGCGTTTCCTTATCGTTCATTATTTTCCGCAATGCTAAACCGAATTGAAATCCCATCTTTTCCTTAACCCGAGGCATGAGTCCCGCTATGAGGCCGCTATGCCCTCAGCGGTTTCTTAGCTAAGAGCTATCTACGTTGATGACGTGAAATTAAAAAAGTCATCTGCGACTAATTAGATATTCCCATGGAAATTCTTCAAAGAAAAATATATTCTTACTTTATAAGTAATGGTATTTTAACTGTTTTGGTAACCAATTTTCATTGAGTATTTGAATTAATTTACGCACATAAATTAAAATGGAAGTGGACGTATTGTCCGGCTAACTGGTAACATAGATGGACCAAAGAAGTAACTTTCTGGAACGGCCCACTCCGCAAAAGATCAAGAGATAGACCAACTACAAGATGGGAAGACGACATTAAAGCAATAGCTGGGCAAACTGCAGAAAAACAGCTGAAGACAGAGACAAATGTACGTTACTAACGGAGGCCTTCACACATTCTGGGGTGTCGACAGATTAATTGAAAATTGCACAACAATAAATATTACTTAGTACATAGGGCACAAATAATATTAAGCATGAAAACTATATACTAAGCAAGAAAGTTATATCAACCATGAATAAACTAACACAAAAATAGATTTTTAAAATATGTATTTTTCTACTGGAAATAAAAAGCTTTATTATTATTATTATTATTTGGATTACATCGGTAGATATTATTACACTGATTTACTCAAGTAACAAGTCACTCTAAATCGATATGATACCTCTCAACTTTTAAGCATAGATATAACAACATTTAGTACAAGCTGGCTCGTAAAAACTATTCTGCTTTACCATCAAGTTAACCCCTAGTTCATATCAAAAAAATGTATGATGTACAAAATATATTAAGATTAATACAGATTAATAAACAAAACAATATAAACAAACAATTTCTTCAGCTCCATAGCTGAAGAAGTTCAGTCGAATATCAGTCGGATTTGTATTTTATCATTTCATAGCCAATTTTAAAAAAAAAAAAAGTAAATACAAAAGTGCGCGTTGCGGGAAGGGAGGGGATATTTCAAGGTATAATGAATGAACTAACAAAAAAGAAACAAGAATGTTCAAATGCAACAAGTTTTTTACCCATATCTGACAAAGTTAGAGATGTAATGAATGCACAATTTGGATACTCGTTGCTCCTGCTGCGTGAAGTTTTGCTGATGATGCGTCAGGGAGATTGGTACGCCCATGTAATATGGCAGCTCCTCGCCATGAACCGAACCTGGCCTCTGTACAAACACAATTTGAATTATACGGTTTTACTTCTATACATTTAATAATATAGTAACAAAGTCAAACTGTATTAAATTATTAAATGTTTCTAAAAAAGTAGATGGTAGGTTATAGAGTCTGATGGCGAATATATAGTTTTAAGTTTTAAACTTAAAAACGTGTTAGTTTAAAAACTTAAAACCGTATCCGTATCTAAGATAAATTAATACATGTGGTACTTTTAATACTTCAATAGTAAGTACTGTCCCGCAGGATATTTTCACGGGTGAAACCGCAGTATAAATCTAATCGAACATAATTTAGCAGTTTGGTTTCAGCGCCTTATTCAGTAGTAAAACTTATAGGTAACCCAAGGTCCTAGGTGTTCTCTGCCGACCCTATATTTATTTCAGCATTACATTTTGCAAGCCCATCTTATGATACAAGGTCGTATACCGTTATTTTAGAATGACATAACATTGGCAATTACTACCGCAATTACGTAGTTATTACCCTTAACACTAACCGTCAAACTTGACCCCAATCAAAACCAAAAGCCCGCATAGTCCTATTAACAAGTCCATTCAAGAGGTCGCACTAGGGTTGTCGAAATAACAAACAGGTATATAGACATGGTACAGTTCACAACAATCACGTGTCCATCGACACGTTTTGACAACCGCAGCATGCCACCGAATGCTGTATCAACTTAGTACTTGTCACATTGCAGGATATCTTGAGTGGTGTAGCACAAACTGTTTAAATCATGACATAGCTTGTAGTATATTCTAGTCAACATTAAATTTAGTAAAATGTAGATATATTTCATGCTGTTCAAAGTTTACTGAATACTTTTGGTAGGCTTCCAGTCAATTACACTCCTGACAAAAACTGTTAATCAAGATTTAAAACAGAGAACAAATTGACATTCGCTTCAATCAACTGAGATTTAGTCTGTTTACTTATAAAAAATACTTTCCAAAATATAGCTGTTTGTTTGTCCTTTTAGTTAACGAAATCTATTTCAAACAAGAGTTTATGGCCGACATAAACGAAGATTAACAACTTTGGAGAAGAAAAGCGCTACGCCACCATCCAGTTGATAAGCGGTTGCCAAGATTCACGTTATGTTGAGTGTGCATGTCGCCGATATACATACTAACTGGCTAATTTATCTACATGAAACAGTATTTTTGTAGAAGAGAAATCCGCACTTGTTATATTTTCTGTATAGTCCGGTTAAGTAGTCACGACTTCTCAAGGTCAACTACGAGATGCCATAGTCAAAAAAAAAAACTTTCTGCCAATTTTGATGAACAAAAGACATTTTTAGTAACCCAATTCAAAAAGCATAGTTTGCAATTACGAACCAAATATCTGCTGTAGTCGTACATAATTATTTTTGATACGCATAGGATTTAATAACTCGTTCAATGACTTCCTAAGATTTTGTCCTTTTGACATCTAAGCAGCAGAGCTGTTAGTAGCAATACTCAGGAAGCTCTTGAAAGTGGATCCTCTAATCGCGATTTGTTTAATTAGTGAAATTCACTCTTAGATATTTAACTCACCTGCGGATAATCCTTCTCTTGAGAGAGATGGTGGAAATGCGTAAAGTAAGTTGTGCCTCCTCTAAGAGCGTGGAGATAGCCCAGCCTGATCAGAGGCGCCGCTGTCCGTCCGTCACTAAGCACCTGCATTAAATTAGTAATTCAAGAAAATTTTTTCAACGCTTTCCTGGAAGAAACATGTTGGAAAGTACGGAACAACAACTGTCGTTAGAAATGCGTAATTTTATTTTAAAAGCAGTATTTTTATTTGCTCTTCAGATTTTTTTTAACAACTAAACATTTTGAAAATTGAGATAAGGCCATAAAACAGAAACGCACACTAACATCTACATTACCTCTATCCAATAGTACGCACTTATTCCATGGGTCTATCAACCAATTTAGATCAGTCAATCTTACTTTCTAAATTACATTACAAGTTACATTTCTAACGCGTTTGCCCTCAACACAAAAGCTACCATTAGTAATGCCGTCACCTGAAACGTAACAATGCCGTCGTCGTGTTATTAGGCGTTGCAAGTATTTTCCAATAAAGCCTTTTAAATGTCATCGTTATTCAACGTGTGCGAGCGTCATTAAATCCATTTGTACGGCGAAGGAGCGTTCGGTGAAAACCACTTGAGGCTTAAATTGAGATCGTCTGCGATGCCGGCAACGCCTAGGCGCCTAGGCCGTGCGCTACTCTAATGTCAATTCAGTCGACAGTTACCAACTTTCAGCAGTTTCGCAAGCGTCGAACCTAGTCCTATTTTGTTCTATATTCAATGTACAGAAATAAAAACAAAAGAGAAATAGGAGACTCTGTTGATCAAATATATTCAGAGTCCCCTCTTCCATTATTGCTGTTCTTATATTCACCCACGCCAGTGTGTACGACTAATATCATGCTGATATTCTTATTTTTTTATACAATATTAAAATATCTTCTCAATTACATTCGTAATTACATTCCATCTGTTGTCGTCTGTGAATTGAGTCTTTTTGGGATAAGAGCGTTTAACTATTAGTATCTGTATTTATATTGTCTTAAATTATCTCCTTATTTTTAATAACACTGGTTTGTACAAACTTCTCAGTGAACGAACAATGAACTGTTAATGTGGCTATCAAAGGGATCAAATTACTTCTTTTGAGATACATTATTACACCTGAAAGTGAATGTAGCTTCCGCGCTCAGGCAAATTACAATATAACCAGCACTACATAATAAAATGAGCAGAATTATCTACATCTCGTCAGTGTTAGGGAATGCAATCCCGACGAATTACGACTATTACAATGCTTTCTGCTTTCTCGACGAACTACAGTGCTTTCTGCTAACCGGCATCTAATGTCCGTTGCAACTTACCCAGCTGCTGAGAATGATATCTCCAACTCAACACTAATTAGTAACAGCGTGTCTAAGCAATTATGTGCGAACAGAAAAAATTTAACCCCTTAACCCAAACTCAAATAAATCTATTTAATTTTTCCGGTGTTTCCGTCGGACTACAATTTGAGCGTCTTCAAGGCTAGAGTGAATAGGCTCTTAATAAACTAGTGCGCTTTACCATCATCGATTGCGTCACTGCTTACCATCAGGCGAGATTACGGTCAAGCGCTAGTTTATAATTTACTAGCGGCCGCCAGCGACTTCGTTCGCGTGGAGTTAGTTATGCGCCGCTCCTATTGGTCGCAGCGTGATATTATATAGCCTAAAACCTTCCCGGATTACTGGGCTATCCAACGCAAAAAGAATTTTTCAAATCGGATCAGAAGTTACTGAGATTAGCGCGTTCAAACAAACAAACTCTTCAGCTTTATATATTAGTAAGATAGATAAAAAAATCCCGACATTCAGAGCAATATGTCGATATCTCGAGCGGTTGGGTGCAGCATCTCAGACCATTGTCCAATCCTGTTAATCTCAAATAGGATCTCGTCATATTAGGCTTTATGCTATGCGCGTAATCGGGATTGCATTCCTAATGTCTTTAAAAAAACACCTACAGTAAGCTCGGTAAATAAACAAGCACTCATGTTGCCTACTGACTATAGTACTTGACCTATTCATATAAATATAGATAAACGATATAAATAAAATAATGTTATTTTTATATATGTTTTAACTCTGCTGAATCGGTAATGCAAAAATGTTATTTTTGGTTTGGTTATGGATTAATTCAAGCACCCAAACACCTAACTATGCAGACGTCAACTTAGTGCTGTACGTAAAAAAAAGTATATAAATAATAGTAGGATCGTAGTAGATCGTATTAATAGTAAATAAAATATGTTCGCAAGCGTCTCGCACCGACCGTGTCGTCATGTTACATCGTCTGCTGCATAGGTACTCTTGGTGAATACTGGTATTTACCGAGGTTGCAAAGAGCTTAGTTTCGGCAAAATTTGTATGAAGTCGTACTAATATTTACATTATACTGCGATTGCACATACTTTATGCGTTGTCATCCATAACACGCGGTGTAAACAGACGTCACTCACCTCAAGCGTGGCGTCGCGCACACTGAGCGGATTTTGCACGGGTTTGTCCCAGTCCGTATACTCGTTCTTCAAGGTCGAGTAGATTTCGTTGAGGTGGTAATAGTACGCGTTCCGGACAAATGTGCGAAGAATGCGGTCCCGTCGGCTCTCGTTGAAGCCAAACTCCAAGTCTTGGGCGTTAAATTCCAGGTATGATTCTGCAAGGAAGGCATTCCTCTCATTTGCATGTATTTATCATTCATTTATTCCGAAGTATGTTAACGCTATTTGAATTACAACGAACCACAAAACACAAGCACTATATGCCGTTCCGTTATACGGGTTCACATAAAGCGAGAATTTAAATAAATAGTCTAATTCATAAATTTAAATGAAGACGTAATTAAGACAGATATTAACACCGTTTATTATGCCTGTTTATTTGTACGACACGAAATACCTCGTGTACAAGTGAGGAGAAGAGTTATAACATAGGTACTTGAGGCTTGACAAACTTAATGATTATAAAGGGTTACTGTCGCTGCTGTTTTTTTCACTGGGTAAACGATGGTTTCTTATCTAGCTTTTACGTGATAACATTTTAGGCAGTTTATATTCTCTGATGAGCTGAGGGTTTGAAAAATTAAATAGATTTGGTACTTGCAGGTTTTAAGATTAGAAAATCAATGAGCCATGCGTCCAATGACGGTTTGGTTCGGATGTTTACGTTGATCACCTTCAAGGCTTGATTACTATAAGTTGTTTATTGTTAGCGTTCTTACCCGTGGTGGTGAGTCCAAACAGCAGTTCTCTATGTGAAAAGTCGGCGAGTTCGTGTCCGGCTGCGTTGGCGACGGCTGCTGCGCCTGCGCCGAGTCGTGAGCTGTCCGTCGGAGGTGGTGCCTAACAAAGTAGGTATCATGTTATAATGCACCATAAAAAGCAGATAAAGACCAATATATTATCGCCTAAGGGGGTATGTAAGAATTGTAGCAGGTAGCGATCTGTAGTTTCTGATTAGCCCTATGGAAAAAGACGCAGTGTATCAATATAATATTGCCATTTACGCTAGTATTTTTTTTTTTTAATAATTATAAACTAGCGCTTGACCGCAATCCCGCCTGATGGTAAGCAGTGATGCGATCGTTGATGGTAAAGCGCGCTAGTTTATTAAGAGCCTGTTCACTCAGAAAAACTGAGCGAATAGGAAGGAAGACGGCAGTTGAGCGAGATGATGCAATGTTAAACCCAACAACACGACCAACGATGCTGCGCCAAAGGGAGATTGATCTGAAGACCCTCCACGACCAAACTCCCAACACAACAATATTAGGCGCATCGTACCCGGCACACATCGCAACACAACTGCTCAGACCCGTCCTCCGTACGGCTTCACCATACATCATGCCGGAATACGACAAATCGATTGGCGGCAAGGCTTTGTCTGGTGGGTGGTAACTTCTGCCGGCGGCCGATGTTATGGCCTACCACCGAGAAAAAAGTAACAACGGAGTGCAGAAAAATAGTTTGTGCAATATTATATTGACTGGACATTTGAACAGAATCTAATGAGAAAATTTGCAACTAAACATTCTGCCTAGCCTTTAATGTTCATTCCATTTGTCGCATAAAATACCACGTCCATACATCTATAAGTCTAAAAACCTACGCAGTTAGCACGATATACAAACAGTACTTTCAACGAAGTTGCTAATTGAAACAATGATCAACATAAAATTTAATTTTCTTTAATAAGAATCAGGAATAAAAAGCTTTTCGTTGTGTTCTGAAAATAACTCTTAACGATTTTAATAAAAAAAGGAACATAATGTTAGCGTATTTGAATAAAAAAAGTAATAGGGTAGGAAAACACGACTCAAGATTGATAAAAATATTTTGTTTAGGTGTAAAAAACAATCTGAAGAATTACGTAAATACAAATAGGTAGAGCAAATGTAATTAAATATTAATCTTTTCGTTTTTACATTTATTTCCCAGTAATTTTATTTAGCAACTAATGTTAATAAGTAGCTAGTAGCATAATAATTTATATAAGGAAGTTAATTAAATACCATTATTAAAGAAAACCAATTTAGTATTATCATTTTCTTTAATAGTCAATAGGGATATTTCCTGGGTAAAAAATTTGATTCAATTTAGTTCGTCATTCAGATTACACAAAAAAATTGGATACGTATATTTTGTTTTATCAAATTAATAAAAATTGACAAATATAAAAGGAATCTAAGATCAGGAGTGGTGGCTGGTGACGTCACTGCTCGCTAAAAAGTGTAGCGTGCAGTGATGTCACACGAGTTTTCAACGCACTATGTCGTCTTCCTTGTTTGTTTATATGTAAAAAGAAAAATACGTGTCTAGTATTTTTTGAAAATCTGACTGACGGACTAATTAGTTTTTTTAGGTCACAATAGGTGTGTAATAATGTTAAATAATCTATACTAATACATAAAGCTGAAGAGTTTGTTTGTTTGTTTGAACATGCTAATTTCAGGAACTAGTGGTCCGATCAGAAAAATTCTTTTTGCGTTGCATAGCCCATTAATCCAGAAAGGCTTTAGGCAACATATCATCACGCTGCGCCCAATAGGAGCGGAGCATATAAAAAAACATATCGAAACCTACGCGGGTGAAACCGCTGTGCGCAGCTAGTGTTAAATAAGATCTTTCTCTCTCTCTCTCTCTCTCTCTTTAAGAAGAGACTGGGTCACAGAGTTTGGTCAGACATTGAAATATTCACCTAAAATGTACATAGATATGATATTCTTTAAGGGTACCATTAATTGATACATATTATACAGAACCCAAATTGGTAGTCGAAGGCCGACATAAGGCACCAAATATTATTCAGTTAGGCGGCTATTAGGCAAACTGCGGCAATCAGGTGAAATTCTAGACGGTTCCATATTCTAATTAGTTCTCGATACCTGGCTGCTTGAAATGTAAATCGACTGTTGCGTAGCCAACAAAATAGCTTCGTTTAATTTTATTGGCTCAATTTAATGTTTGGCTCTCCACGTTATCTGTGTAGATAGATGTGTGGTAGAGATAGAGATAATTTCGGTTAATTTTTTTATCCGTAGAAAGTTTTTACATATAATTATTATAGATAATGTTTAATACCTGCTAATTCTTTATCTACCTGCTCTTGCTTCTCGTTAAATTCTAAGGGGATACGCCAAAGTATCTCACCAAATTCACCGTAACAAATAACACTTTACAGGATAACAATGTCATCATTAGAATCAGCAATAAAACTGCTTGGACTTTAATTTAATAGGACTCAAATGACATGGTTTCATGAAATAATATTTTATGTGATAACATTAACTTACAGTATTGGTAATTATAAATCTATTAGTAAAGATGTCGATCAAAATGCGTAATAAACATTAAATTGAAGCTACCCTGATGCTTTCGCCTTAAATCTTTTCTTTTTATCTTTTTTTTTTATCAAAACTTTGCCCCACACTAGGAATTTCTCCTGTATCGTGGGTGAGTATAAACTCACATACACAAAAAACCAGACCCAGAACAACTACTTGTAGGTCATACATATATTTGTTCCGTGCGAGAATTGAACCCGCGATACGCAGTGAGTGAGTGTTGATACGCAATGTATAAACAACAATAAAAAATGATTGTCAATAAATCACACCTACACAAAGAGCCAGCGACATAGACCCGCAAATTGTTATAATATTATATTCAGGATCACAACATTCTGGAACAGCGTTGAAAAATGTCAGTTGTTTTTAACTTACACTGTGTAAGCAAGTAGGCATACAAAATACGCAAAAGGAAAAAAGTAAATGTTCAGCGTTAAATTTACAACAATATTAACTGGGACACAGGTGTGACGCCAATTTGTTAGCGAAAACATCCTGTTAATTTCGTCAAAGGGGTTGTTCGTCTGAAGCCGGTACAATAAACGCTGAAAGTTCCAGTGGGATGCTAAGGACTACATTGCTATGAGCGCAGTCAATGCGTGTGCTTTTGCGTGTCTCGACATTCCTCAGATAACACTCACTAATTAACTGCCGTCGCATGACGTGGAATAACATTATATTTCTGTTGCATTTCAAATATGAATTGTAGTGGCGTTGCCATTGCTAAAATTCATGTAAATTTATTGTGTGTTGTTAGTTGTTTAATAAACTATTGCTCCTTACCATCACTGATTACAAAACTGCTTACAATCGGGCAGTTTCACGACCAAGTACTACTTTATAACATTAAAAAAAAGCAATCGATTCACAATCAACAAACTCTAAGTTCGAAGCTCAATTACAATATGTAGCTGATTTTTATTTCTTAGAAACCATACAATATGTAATTGAAGTTTTAGAACATTTTTTCAATCAGTTTTTCAAAACATTTTAGATATTTGTGTTTATTTATAATGTATTCATGCTTACGAGTATAAGAAATAGTTTCTTTGTGTAATTCTGCCTAGGTATAATAACAAATGTGAATAAAAAGGGAAAAAGATGGGATTTTCGTCCAGAATGGCGAAGTTTATTTAACATTAAATTACCAAAGTAATATATTAAATTTGGCTAACAGTTGAGAGCACGTATTGACATCAAGCACTGAAACATTAACAAATGTTTTCGTTAAGTTTTAATGATTATGTTACTACTTCAAACTGAACTAGACTTCAAAGCTTCTCTTATAATTATTACAATGTGTAAGGGACGCACAAGCTGATATTTGAATAATTAAATCAGTATATAATCTCAGAGTGAAGAGAATTGTTTTTTATCAGATTTTCCTTATGTTTTATTTGTTTATACTGTATACTAGGTATTTCATTTCGTATGAATCAGCAGATTATTTTTAATAACTTAAGAAACAAGATTGGTGGATCTATAATACTTATTATATACTTAATTCATGATGTCGGTTATACTACTTTTGTCTTACACTGTATATATGGTAATACTAAAATATAAAGACAAGCCTAAATCTAGAAATGGGCGCTTACGGACGGGTTGACGATGACAGTGCCGTCGACGAAGGGTGCGAACCCCGGCAGAAACCGCGGCGGGTCCAACCGCACCGCCAGTAATTCTGCCAACGGCTTGTTCCTCAAACACGGCGCGAGATCGTCTTCCAACAAGTCTCCATGACACCCCGTTTGTTCCGCCACCTGGTCATACAATACTTATGAAACTGTTGAAAGAATGCCTGTGAATGTCTAAATGTCAGCATCACATAAATCGTTATTATTTCAATATACAATAAAAAGATTTCACCGTTTCCATCGCAAATTGGATAAGTCGAATGCATGAAAACTTTCCATGTTCCCAATTTAGGTTCCCCTTATTTTTTCTAAGCAATGTCCTCTCGCCTGTTTAACAGAAGCTCACACCCGATATTCTTAAACGTAAAGATACCTTTCTTTTTATCGTGAGCGGTTCCCTCTGCAGCGCCCATGAACTCAGCCCCGACCCACTTAACAAGATGACACGCTTCAGTAGTTCTGAAACAGATAACCTAATTTAATTTTGTCATTTTGAACAAGGATCACCCAGATAATGAAATCTCTTCAAATGAAATCTCTTCAAAGAAAAACATTTTTATTTCTTCCTCCGTTTTTCGTATTCTTTAGTAATAATAAGAAAGATTTCAGAAATAGTCTCGGGTGTTTATATTTAAATTATGTGGAGAAAGCTGCCCTCTAGTGCATGTCTGATGTGACCCTTTTAATCGTATTAAATAATGGAGGATCTCAACAGGATGGTGACACGAAATAATGAAATCTGCCCGGAGCGGTATAATTACGCACAATGCCTGTCCCACGCGCGTACTGGCACGTGAGCGATCCCCGCTACGCTTCCCCCTTCGAGCCCAGATCATTATTGTTCCAGCTGACAGTATATTAGAAATACTCCTAATTCTTTCAACAGTTCCGGGCAATTTACTCTTGTTAAGGGTTTTAAATTTTGCGTAGTTAACATCACACCATTATGGGTGTGGTGTTAACTACGCAAAAATTTAGGTACGTAATTATAGAATTCTCTTCCAACATTTATGAATGGATAGAATGACAAAGCTCTGTATATAATCAGTATTTATTTCACAAACTTAATAGACTAAATAATATTCAAAATCTGGTTCATCTTAATGGATTAACTGAACAATTCATACCCCTAGCGACGGGCGAGACGGCGAGAAAGTTGGCGAGCGCAGCCCCCGTCCCGTGGCCCATGAGCGTGACCCGTTCGGGGTCACCCCCGAATGCCGGCAAGTTCTCCCGCAACCAGTGCAATCCCGCCACCAGGTCCATCAGACCGAAGTTACCCTGAGCCGACCCCTTAGCACCAGTCTTTAAAAAACCTACCAACAAACAACAACACTTAAAAGTTAAAATAACATAAAATAACTTAAAAAAAACCTTAATCTCCCACAAATATAAACTACTTCAAAGTATAAAATGTACACATAAATACACATTAGGAGTACGACCATGCCTTGCAGCTGAGAAATAGTGGCTCATAATGCAAAATATTTCACTGTCGTCTGTGGAACAAGACCCGGAAACAGTACAGAGCGTCTTCAATAAATTATGATATAATGTATTTTTTGCGCACCACGAACACGTCTGTCTGAGGAGATACACTCCAGTGGATAGCGACACTTATGTAAATACGAAAACTTACACATTTCACACAATCTCCCAGATGTGTCATCGTTATTCAAAGTTTCCTCTCACAAAAATTGTTCACAAGTGAATCAATATTTTCTATCACATCAATTTCCAGTAGTGACTTCGGAAACAAATATTTGGAATAGTGTGTAGGGTAGGAGGGAGTATCGTTCCGATATTTGCATAACATTTTGCACAAATATGAAAACAAAAATAGTATTTTAATTTAGACACATGTCAAGTTTAAAAATACATATGGCATGAATAAATATATTTTTGCAAAACCTATCGCATATTTTATTGCGTAGGTAGGTAAAATAATTCGCCCTACAACGTATTGTTGCTGAAACGTTAAAAGCATTCCTAAACACTTTCTGATTACATTACAATACAAACAAAAAGAAGTGGAAACAAGTACAATTTTGCAGACAAACGACTTTATTTAACGAAACAGTAGCGGTCTACTTGTGCGTACGCGTATATTCAATTTTGTTGAGAACATATCGACAGTCAGTTTACTTATATAGGCGCACCTTTTTATGTTCTGGATGGGAAATCATCAAATGACCTCTCCCGCTCTGGGGTTTCTGGGTGGTTTCTTTTTTAACCAACCCGTAACCCTGACCCAGGAGGCATCGGTCTTCGTTCACGAAGTACTGACATCTCTTTGAGGTGCACGTGAAACACAACGCGCCGTCGACCTGGGCCTGGTCCTTACCGGGCGGCAAGCTGCACACTGCTCGCCTCCCGCAAGCCCGCGCCTTCAGTAGTCGGGAGTTCGATGTTGTCTCCCGACCAGGGCGTCTCCTGCGGTGGCTAGAGGCATGAGGGCGCTGGGATTCCCGGTCCCTCGCGAGCTCCACCTCCTGCTTTACCAACATCACTGCTTCACAAAAGGAGGTGACGGCCTTTCATGCACTCTCGCTCCGGACCGTGGCCTAGACCAGGCCGCCGCTACGAGGACATGGCGGTGCTCTACCCAAGCCGGGCAGACCTCCACCGTATGCTCCACCGTTTCCTCAGGGCGACCTTTACCGTGGTGACACTCTGGCGTTTCAATCCGTCTTATACAGAACAGGAACCTCCCAAAACAGCCGTGTCCGGTGAGGACCTGCGTCAGGCGGAGTATTGGTGGGCCTTCATTTGATATGTATATTCAAAATTATACTTTTCAGAGCCTTACTTTTACTATCGATTTTTATCGGAAATACCATACAAGTTTCCAATTAAACCATAATGCTTCCTCACTCTTTCTAAAGTTACAATTTAGTTCTATACAAAATATATGTATGTATATACGAGTATGTAATCACATCACACAACATTACTAAAAGGTCATCAAGAAGTAATTTTCTGAGTGGGATCTCTATTTCCATCAAAAAAAAAAATCTAATACCAGTTTATGGCTCTAAAAAATAAAATTACATCGAGGAAAATGATGTTACTGTGAAACGCAACGCAAACGTAATTTTCATTTTATTATTTTCGAAATTGTCTTTTTACAGCTGCATCAAATGTCGTTCTACAAAAAAACACGTTTGTGAGATTTTTTCAGGTTATTATTATAGCTTAAGATATAGGATACTTTAAGTAGCCTATGAGACTTTTATGACAAAAAATAAAAAAATATTTCGAAATAAATTGTAATCGTAGGCTCGAGCAACAGTGAATCATTTCCCGCTGGATATCATTCGTTAACTAACAATAACAGTGTTTATTAACATACATATCTTCGATTCCAAAAAAAAAAATCTCTACTTACCATGTACATAATCAATTACTCTATTATTACATTAGGTAGATATAACTAGTAATATTTTCACTACCAAGCAAAATATAGTTAAAGGGAAACTTAAAATAAACCAGTTAAAATTACAACGCTCGTTACAGACAACAGAAAATAATAGGACTCTAAATGGAAGTTTTATAAAGGCCTTCAATTAAAACGCTATTCTTTTAATTAATGTCTGTTCAAAAGAACCTAAACTGTGTGATGATTGAAATTTTTCTTAACAATTACTTGCAAAATGCCATTTGCTTGTCAGACCCCGACATGATTGAAATTATTATCCAGGCAAAGATCTTTTCCAAGCTGCCCCACGACAATATTAGCATCAATGACTTACCCAATACACCTAACCTAAAGTTGATGGTGACAACCACAATGTTGCCGTTGGCCGCCAGTGTGGTGCCGTCATACGCATTCCCGGAACTCCATTCATAAGACTCGCCATGCACGAACACCAAACACGGGAGCCCCCCGCCCTCACCTTCCTCACCCCCTGCACAGGCAAACATAAGTTAACACCCTGAAAACTCTGGATTATATCGCAAAGGAGGCTGGTGGCTTATTATACGAAGTTATAACAGACTCGAGTTAATTATTCAGGAAATTAATTAAAATAACTTTGTAATTGTGGTTACTTAATATGTACTTGTAAAATGTTAGCACTGAGAATAGAAACACAAAACAAGCGGATTTGTAACAACGTAGCTAAAACTTTTATTTAAAAAAAGATTATATTTAATAATAATTATAAAATAAAATTATCGATTAAAATCAGACATCTATATATAATCTGTTCGATGTGGATTACAACTACCTATAAAACTACATTAATCACACGATGGAGGCTTCTGCTGGCAGCTTATAAATTACGAAGTGGTATCTATACGATTAATATAATTAATTAACCAATAAACATTATTTATTAGGATACTTAGAAAACACAGGGAGTGGTGTTTAGTAATGTTTATAAAATAAGACTCATGTCGCATATAACATAGCATTTAACCTAGTTAGATAAAATTCTACCATTACAGCAGATTTTCTTTACAAAACTTGTTTAAAAATATCATATAAATTCAAAAGCTCTCTAAAAATACTTTTATTCATTCGTAACCCATGGAAACAATAATAAGTAGTCGAATCACGAAAGTCACACCTTTACGAATTTTTATTATATTTTATTTTATTTTTATTACACAGGGTGTATCTGACATCATAACGCAAACTTCGCGAAAAGGCTACACCGTATGCCACTAACAAAATTATGATGTCATTTATGTCGTTAATGAGTGGTTACAGAAATTACAGTGTTTAAAAAAATGTGTCGGCTCGGCCTTTGAACGTTGCAAGCGTGCCGCCGCGCGTGTTTGTGGGTATGATATTGACCCCTGATGCGAACTCTATTAAATCAGCTGATAGGATAGTTTTCCGAGTTTTGTTCACATTGCGCTTTTTTGTGTAATTAACGAAGTAATTAAATTTTCCTTTAAAATCTTATTGGGATATAAAAGTATAGCTATTATGAACGGTTTAAAGTGAAAAAATTTACAATTTATTTTTTTTAAATCAGGAAAAACACCGACGAAAAATTCTACCACTGAGGGGTTCAAAATCATGTACTGGATCCATGGTACTCGTTTGTGCGTCGATGTCAGAGACCTTTATATATTATGTATTTTTAACATTATGAAATTACAAATACTATTTGTCCAAACCATAATCATTGTACCTCAGCAAAATGAGACAAATATTTGAGAGCACACAATAACAGTAACTTTATACCATACTCACACAGTTGATATCAAAACATGGCCGGCGTGAACCGTAGATATGGGGTGCCTCAGCCTCACTTCCGCACTGCTTGCAGGGGGCAGGCTGCACTGCAATGCACTACGGAATTGAGGCCTCGACACCCTCCGCAGAGCTCCGTTTCCTCTACCCGATGCATCTTCTGTGTCATCTTATGCGCCGTAAGTGCTTGCTTTCATTTCTCACAAGTAAGCGCCGACATACGTTTACTTATAACTTCTGAAGCGGTAAGTGCTCTGCAGCTGAACCGGCCGTGCATAAATTATAGTCGTGTCAAGTTTAGATGGAGGTTACTATTCAAAGTAACCCCTTAAAATGGGATTTCGAACTAAAATTTGGTTTGTACCTCAATATTTTAGTGTTATTTACCATTAGGAAACCTATATACTGATACTGCACATATGTATGTAGGTACAGCGTATTGTGAACTTATAAGTTAACATGTAAAAGTATGTTGTGTCTAATAAATTGCCAAAATATCAGCATGTCACCCAAAGTTCATTTACCAAATTATCCGCATGTTACCCAAAGTACATTTAACAAATTATCTGCGTGTTATCCAAAGTTTATTTAACGATCGATCCGCATGTTATCCAAAATTCATTTAACTTGGCATTTGATGAATATAGCAGTGATATGTGAATGATGATGCATAGCAGTGTCCAGATATAATAGAAACAGATTATAATTTACTTTTCCGACCTAAAAAAAATACAGGAGATATGTGTAGTCTTCATAACCATGATGAAAATCACAATTTGTATAACGGTCAGAAGATTAGGTTACTTATTGAACAATTGAACAGGTATACATGCATTCTCCGCATATCTTTACTTATAAACTGCTTCACGCCATGCCAAATCTTAAAAATAAAGTGTTCTAAGAGGACATTCGCGGGCCTAATTTTCTTATAAAACTTAATCTAATCTTTAAAAATTCTACATACTTTTATTGTTTGCGCACAACAATAGCATATTACTCATAAAGTATATTCAACCTAAAGTATAAATACCATAATCTCATAATAGCATAGGCTTTATGAAGCTAATGGGTTAGTATTACATTCGTAGCTACATGTGTTGCAAACACTAGTTAGATGGCACAACTTGTAAGAGATAAGAGTGAAATTGCCAAGCGCGTCTACTCATGCATATTTCGCGATTATTACTAACATTTTACACTTTATCACTGTTTGCCGTCAGCTATAGGATAGGTTTTAAAAATAGTAATCTCTTTAAATCGCTAAGAAAGTGCTACGAGAGTGTTTCGATGCTCGAAGCGCTACGACGGCGTAGACATGCTACGGTGCTACGACAATAAACGGAAGTATAATAATCCATGAGTAAAGTCTACATCGCTCTATAAGGAAATTATAAGTGCTTACAACGAATGGCAGCTTAATTAACAAGCTAATAATACTCAGAAACTAAATTAATTCCCGCACGAGGTACAGAAAACGTATCATACAAAATCTACCTTGTTACATTTTTAAAACGACATGCTTAACGGGCAGTGAATTAACTGGGAAATGACGTGAATAAATTATATGAATAAACCGCTGGCGAGGATTAATGAGCAGCGAGCTCTCGTCGCACGGCCGCTCTATTATGTTGACATCATTGTTCTGCTCTATTAGACAAGTGCTACACAAGAAAAAACAGGAAACAAAGACAGCGCGCCACACATTCTACACACATAGTGTTGCGTCGGTAATCCCGCAAGATTAGGCAGAGGAATTTCAGTACTCTCACAGTTCGCCAACTGCAATATGAGAGTGTATGGGATGAGGGCAAAGGTATCGCCATTTACCGGGCAAGTTGCCAACCGCGACACTGTATTTGAGAATTTCCTAACTGTAATTCTCATATACAATCTCGTCGCTTAATCCACTCGTTTTGGAAGAGACCACCCGTAAATACAGGATATACACATAGGCAAGTTGCGCTACCGCCACCCACACACAAGGGCAGGTGTACATGAGAGTGTCCGTATTGACGGGAACCTTATTATACGACCTGTCAGCAACTCAACGGTACGTAGCGACTACCTATTGGTCAGTAAGTATACTAAACAATTCATTTGAAAAAAGTGATTACAATAAATCCATAATTACAAAAATCCTGGTTAAACCTGATTCAACGCACATTTTCATTTATTTTATTTTTATTGTTTCGTGCGGTTGTGAAAATAAGGAATGAAATAATTCATTCGTTATATTTATTTTAACTTTTCATTGTTTATGCTTCGTACGTACAAATTATGAAAAGTTCAGCAAAAAACATACATAAAACAACTGCTTACCATTAACAGGCACATAGAGGTTGACGTAGAGGCAGTCCTCGCTCTGATTGGCCAGCACAGGCAATAGTCGCTCGAGCTGCCGTATGCGAGCGCGTGGGTGCAGTAATAACGCGTCGTCGCGCGGCGCTGCGGCGGGCGGCACCTGCGGGCAGGCCGGCCCCGACGCGTCCGCCAGCCGCGTCGTGCGCCATTGCGACGGCGTCACCGGCGGCATGTATCTGTTTTGTAATACATGGTTCATGAAGCGACACGCTGCACTAACTGAATAACAACTTACACGTAAGGAGAGACGTAAAATTTGTTATACCTATGCCTTTAACTCTGCCGGGATCTTCTTTTGTATTAGTTGTGACCGGGTATTAAAAGCTAAACTTCGTCTGGCGAGTCATATCAGCAGGGCAACGCATTTTCATTACAACAATCAAATGTCAAGTTATATTTTCTGCAGTTTGTTTATTCTTGAAAATATGATGATTTCTATTTTAAATGATTAAGTTGTATCGTATCGTAATTACCACATCATTTGCATAAATGCAACGTAAAAAAGACCACGTAAAAAGAAAAGCTGGAAGTGATTACTTATGAAATGTGCATCACCTCTATACCTATTTTTCTGTCGTGTTTTTTCTTGCCTGTTTATTTAGTTGTGTATATAAATAATTAAGGAAAACCCTGTCTACATTTCATTTCTCGTCCATGACATACAAACTGTGATAATTGAGACCTGATTTAACCTCTCAAATTGACTCCGCGAAATCACGTTGCATTAAGTTCCACACAACATTGGGGTTTTCGCCATACTCGATGCAAAATTAGTCATCTCAATTCAAAGACGATAATATCTCCAGCATTTTGAAACACATAAAACTGCGCTAGGTTACGTTTGTCTGAATGCGAGCTTGCGCATAACAAACTACATATTATGCACTACCAGTGAGACACATTCATGATTATGACTTTTTACAGTTTCGCTCGTGTGCATGTTCCGAGATTGTTTTAATAAAATTAGGAGATAAAGTTAGTCTCATGGCCTGCAGGGTAATTGTGTAACACATTACCAGTAGCAATGGGTTTTATTTTGACAGTTGAACAGCATTCATTGCGTTATTCATATTGTTGAGCAGACACATTCTTACAACACAAGAACATATGGAGCAATGGATTAGCAATATTTTTTTTTTAATAATTATAAACTAGCGCTTGACGACAATCCCGCTTGATGGTAAGCAGTGAGACGATCGTTGATGGTAAAGCGCGCTAGTTTATTAAGAGCCTATTCACTCAGAAAAACTGAGCGAATAGGAAGGAAGACGGCAGTTGAATGAGGTGATACAATGTTAAACTCAACAACAGGACCAACGATGCTGCGCCAAAGGGAGATTGATCTGAAGACCCACCACGACCAAACTCCCAACACAACAACATTAGGCGCATCGTACCCGGCACACATCGCAACACAACTGCTCAGACCCGAAAAAAAAAATTAAAAATTATTACATTATGGCAAATAATAATGTGTTACGCTATTAAGGTGCTGGTCGTATATCCTAAGCAAAACCGTAAATAAATCAGAAACACATAACTAAAAAGGAATTTTTTTTATGTTATATGTTTTCATTTGCATTGTTCGAAAGATTGGATTGCATAAACTACAAGTATATCCCATTAAGCGTCTACTGCATGCAAAAATAGTTGCCTCACTAAAATAAGTAATCCATAACGGTGGAAATATTGTCTGAAAAGGAATCTGCTCAGTATAATTTTTGCTTCGGTTCCTTTAAATATTTCGAGTAAAAGGAATTCCATATATACTTGTAACAAATCATCATAAATCATTTCAGCGTTAATTTATTTTATTTATTTATTTAATTCAAGCCACTAGGGCCCATAGAAAATACAATACAAACTATAACATAAAAATACTTGTAAACGAATATATAAAAAATTTAACAAAAAATACTATAAGTACTATTAAAACTTAAAAAATTCTTTAAATACATATAACATAACAACTAAAACTACTGAACACGGATCATCGGCGTCGTGTTTTGCTGACTGGTGTCACGCAGCCGGCCACGAAATCGACGGTACACAAGCTTTTTCAGCTTTGGAGTCTAGGGTCCGCTTTACCAGTCTAACTGCTCATTTTGGCTAAACTTCGATATTTTCCGTGAAGTGACTGCCGTCTGACCTCCATAACCCGAAGGCGACATCGGAGCATTGCAGTTAGACCAATTGTTTGACTTTTGAGGGCTCCAAAAACCCGTAACGACTGCCATCAGATGTTCATATCCGGGACCAGCGGCTTAACGTGCTTTCCGAGGCACGACCAGACCAGTGCAAATATTTATATTCATGTATGCAAATAATTACACTGCGCGGGGATCGAACCCGCGCCTCCTTGTGCAGCGGCCGCGTTCGCTACTGCTACGCCACGGAGACTGTCAAACATCCTTGTAACAAATGTACTAGCGTTAATCAAGACATCTACGTACGCGTAACGTCTACTACTAGACTATGCTCACATTTCTACAATAAGTTCAACAATTACCTGAGGCTACCTAGCGGCGGCGTAGCATATGGTACTCCGAGGTAGGCCTCAACTTGCGGATGCGAGTGCACGACGATCCCGCGCAGCGGTCCGTACTTGGTGCGGACTACGCGCGTGCTGTACTTGTGCGCCGACAGCGCGGCCGCGCAGCAGACGAGCCACGCGAGCAGCGCGGCGCGGACCGCGCGCATCACGCGGGCGCGGCGGGCGCGGGCGCGGCCCACGCGCCGCCGGCGACGCGCGCGCCGCGCATCACGCGCCCCCCCACACGCCTCTCCAGCTCATCACACTCCCTCCTCACGCGCCCTCGCACACTGACATTACATATGTTTACGCACTCTCTTTATAAACCACTGTTTCACTAATAAAATTCTTAAAACACTTACCCGAATCATTGTTTTGTTGCACTACCAATACGTTTGCAAAGATTAACCATTTGGTCAACCTGAAACAATAAAACGATTCGCTAACGAAAGGCACACAGCGGTAAAATAAAATAATTTGTTTAAAGGTTCTTAGCCCATGGCTATAATAGGTATAGCAGAAGCAAATTTTCATGAAATCTCCATTTTAATCAAATATGAGCGGGGTAAGCCAGGCCGCGTACAATGGAGTACGTAACGGAAAATGTTTGCCTAACAGAGCTAACCCGACGTTGGTAATTTAATGTAACACAAATACGAAAACAACGTCGTGTTTCTAAACGAAATTTGCGGTTTCCGTAGCGGTTCCTTAACCACGTCACGCGGCGGGACTCCTGCAGACATTCACTTCCGCTTCATTTGTACAACCAAAGACTCAAAATTATTTATTGCAATTAAATGTGACCACAATTCAAGGGGGCCTTACAAGTTCCTATGTTTACGTGGTACATATATGTAAATAGACTGTCGAATTGTCTAATTCTTTAGCGGCAGCCAACGACTTCGCGTGGAGTTAGTTATGCTCCGCTCCTATTCGTCGCAGCCTCCCTGGATTAATGGGCTATCCAACGCAAAAAGAATATTTCGAATCGGGCCAGTAGTTCCTGACATTAGCGCGTTCAAACAACCAAACTTTTCAGTTTATATTAGTATAGATTAGTGGTTTAGTCTGTGATAGAAATGTTCATTGTTTACTATTATTGTGTTTTATATTTTCTATATTATCAATCGCGTTTGGAGTATATGCATGTTGTATATTTTATTTTACATATTTTATACCTACCGAACTTTCTTGAGAAAGCAAATTAATACATTGAGATATTACAATTACAAAATGATAACAAAGGACAACAGAAGAAGACAAGACATTGAACAGGAAATCAATCCAAATTAATCGCATTTAGAAACTATCAATCCGAAACAAATCTTGAAATCCTACATCGCATCAGTATCACATCACACGACGGACATCAATTATATAAAAGCAGACGTTTATTGGTGACACAGCGGTGGTATTTACGGACGCATTTGGTTGCGCAAGGGGCACAAAGAGCGAGGCTAGTGAGAGGATACGACAGCACACCATCAATCAAGCGCGTGACATGCAGAAGCTTTGTGAGCGACCCGCATTTTGTTGCAAGCCTATTGATAGCATGTCACCGCTGACCTTTCAATGCTTCAAATTTAATAAATTTCACTGTTTCGTCAGCAAAATTAAAGCTAAAATTGCATAATAAAAGTCATGCTCTGTAATGGGTACAGGCATTTAAAATTCATCAGGAACACCATTATGAATATTTCAGTTGTCGCCAGCATTAACAAAACCATTGCAAATATTTTAATCAAAAAATGCTATGCCTTGTTACAGAGTGGTGAAAATGACTAGATTGAAATCTTTTAAATGATACCTATTATCCCCGGGCATAACCGGTTATGAGACGGGCTTTCATATACAAATAACAACGGGAGGCGGATTCCTCCCTTATCAAAATTAACATTTCATATAAATATAATATGTTGTGCCTTAATAAATCCACCCATATTACACAAAAATACTTTCATATTTATTATTTTATTTTAATCTAAAATTTAATTAGCATGAGACTAGCGAGAAAACAGGTTTCTGGGTAAACTAGTATATAATGAAGACCATAAAATTGTTTCCCAGGTATCAATCTCATCGCCGCAACGTTCACAAAAGGTTATTATAGTTTTTTACAACCTATCTACTCGTACAACGAAGGACGTGCTACTTCATATAAGTAATAGCCAATTTTAAAGACTGAACGAGCTCTCTTATTGGAAAGCAGATATACTGTTATTAATTGCAAATTGTGGAGCTCTTAAATCTCGACGTTCTATTTTGGAAAGTGTCGGCATCAATCTGCGGGTAATATGTTAATCTTTTTAAGCGTGATCGAGCCCTGGGTGTCACGCTGCGCTCAAGATAACACGCCGATTACCTAGCGCTCGCTCCCGGGATCGCTTGTGATCGATCGCCTGTCTACTCAAGCGTCGCATAAACGTTATAAGGGATATCAAAAATATTACTGTTACTTTAGGGATTTATTATATGAGAAAGGTGCGCCATATATTGAAGAAGAATCGTTTTCTTGTATATGGATTTAGAATAGTGAACAAATATTACAGATAGAAATTATTCATCCCTTTATATTTAATAACACTTATGCTTTATTAGCTTTTACTTCCAGTTTTATTGAAAACATTTATTATTTCCGAGGAACATAATAGCTTAGAAAAGTACTTCAAAGTGTAACGAGATACGTGATGCGATCTCTTTACACACATTTGTAATTGGAGTCCCAATTTATTTCCGAAAGTTTCAATGCGTAAAGTTGGATTATCTAACTCGTCGCGCAGGTGTTTACAAAGTGTTAATTAATTTATATACAGCGATATTGATTCTGTTTAACTTTACATTGATAAAACACTGACAATACACTTTATTAACAAACGATAAACTTTTTGTTACCCTGTAATCAATTTAATTTATGAGTGACTGTGTTGAAAATACCTGATGAAATGTTTTATAATTATGTTACCTTATATTTATACCTATAATTATATTTGTTTATACTTAGTAACAGAAAATATACTTTAATTTACTATAAAGCAGTAGAATGTAGAATGTTAGTAATACAGCATCTCCACAATAAACAGATCCTCAGTACAGCACCCTAATTGCGTAACACATTATTACTACCAATTTGAATAATTTTGAAGCATATTACTGACCCACTGTTCCATATTGTTGCATTAAAACATAATTAATATTTCTGTAGCTTTAGTCTCACTGTTATTAAGTGACCGCGAATGACAAGACTATTTTTCATAATCTGTCCTGACATAAAGGCCGGAACATAATATGCAGTAAAAAGATAAATAAAGCTAGTTATTTAATATACATAATACTACATTACTCCTCCCCTTAATTAAGTTGGTCTAGAACCCAAAAAATCCGAATCGTGCAGGTGGTTTTGTCTTCCGTCCCGACCGGCGGCGCGGCGATGATGCATCCGGTTGGACAAACTGTGATGTCGTGTGAAAATATTAGTGTTGTCTTGGTGATCCCTGCTGGTGGAAGCGACAGGTGCCGGCGGTGACGTGGAACCATCAGGATGTCTCCTGCTAGTAGACGCCGCTGGAACCGGCTGTTCGCCATGGTCGCCGCTCTGTTCACGTGTGTTAAGATTTCGTCTGTAATAGGTAAAACTCCAAGTCTTGATCGTTCTTCTCGGGGCTTACTCTAATTCTGATCGTTTAATTTCAACTACATGTCGGAAAGATGGTTGTCTTCTTCGATAGCTGGCTTAGTCACTTGTTCGAATCTTAGGCGAAGCTGGTCTGAATGTTTTCGTCTAATTTCGCCATTAGTAAGTTCTACTTCGTAAGAGTATGGTCCGTTACATTTAATTATTGTTCCAGGGTCGGATCCTTTTCCAATAGGTTTGTTTATCAATACTTTATCTCCGGGCTTGTACGTTGGGGGTGTGACTACTTGGTTGGTTGGCCTTAGTATTTGTTTCAGGCGTGTTTTTTTCCATGTTTTCCCTTACGTTAGGTTTCCAAAGATCGAACGTGGTGCGCATGGGCCTTCCGAACATAATTTCGTACGGTGACCTTTCTGTAGATCGACGAGTACGACGATATCCGCGAAGAAAACTGTTTAGCCTTTCGTGTATTTCAGCTCTTCTGTCACTGGCTAACATGTGTTGTTTAAAAGTGCGCACTGCGCGTTCTGCCAACCCGTTGGTTTTTGGATGACCGTTTTCACTAACTATATATCTAGCATTCCGAATGTTGCAAATATATTACTTAGTTATGTTGTTATGTTCATTGGCACAACTTCTAGCCACTTCGTGTATGCGTCTATGACAATAAGCCACATGTGACCCACAAATGGCCCTGCGAAATCGACATATAACCTATGCCAAGGCTCGACTAGTATTCCTCACAGCTATACCGATGCTTCATTTACGTTGCTTCTGGACTACTGGCATAGATGACACTCTTTCGAGAACGTTAAAATATCTTTGTCAATGTTTGGCCAATACACGTGAAGGCGTGCTAGTGACTGCATCGCTGTAATACCGTTGTTTCCGTGCAGCATCTCTAAAATCGGTCGTCGAATTGTCTGGGGGATAACGAGCCTTTCGTTCCACAGTAAAATCCCGTCTTCGTAAGACATCTGGTCTCTTTTTTCGTAAAAATTGTGAAGCTCGTTAGGAAGGTTTTTCTTCTCTGGCCAATGTATAGTGACATAAGTTTTGACTTCGTTCAGTGTCTTGTCTTTAATTGTTTGTTTTTGTAGCTCACGTTTGGTGACTGGAATGTTCTCGAGTCTCAGGTGTAACAAGTGCGCAAATTGTGGTAAACCGGTTCGTTCCCCCAGTGTTGTTTCTAAGCTTGTTAAGGGTAATCTTGATAGAGCGTCGGCCGGGGTGTTTTCCCGGGCTGTTTGGTAATGTATGGTGTATTCGTAACTGTTTAGAATCATAGCCCATCTCAGAAGTCTGCGATTTTAGGTGTTTCTTGATCTTGGCTAAAAATTCTATCCAAAGGTTTGTGATCCATCAGCAAAATTAATTTTCTACCATAGAGGTATTAATGGAATTTAGTGACCGCATACACTATTCTAATGCTTCCCTGTCGATTGTTGAATATCTTTGTTCGACGTCGGAGAGTGTTCATGGCACATAGGCTACAGGTCTCATTGTGTCGTCGATTTTGTGAAACCAAACCGCCCCAATTTCTTTCTCTGAGGCGTCGCTGCTAACAAATATAGGATTGTTGTCGTCGTAGTGTACTAGCATGTCGGATGATGTTAAAATGTTTTTTAATTCATTTGTTATTCTTGTATCTTCTTCGGTCCAGCTCCTTTGATTCTTTTTAAGATGTCTATATAAAGGCTATGTATAAAACGGCTATAGTAGGTTATTGAACCCAAAAAGGCACGGAGTTCAGTTGTGTTCGAAGGAAGAGGCATGTTCTTAATTGCATTGATTCTTTCTTCGGTCGGGTGCAAGCCGTTAGCGTCAATTTTATGTCCGAGGAAGGTTACACTCTTCTGAAGCCAAGCACATTTGTTCACTTGGCTCTTTACTCCGGCGTTGACTCGTGTTAAATGTTCTTCTGTGTTATTGACTGGTATGAGAATTTCGTTCAGGTAATATACGACGCCATCGAAGGCGCCGAGGATTTGGTGCAATGTTCTTTGAAAAACGGCAAAGGATATTCAAAAAGGTAGGCGTTTGTAGTGAAAATAGCCCCTATATTTCGATATTGTTAGGTATATTCTCGATTCCGGATGAATTGACAGTTGAGATCGATCTTTGTTAAAAGTTGTCCTCCAGACAATTTCGATGTAAACTCGTCAAATCTTGGAAGTGTGTAGTAGTAGGTTTGTACATGTTGGTTGATTGTGACTTTGAAATCGGCGCATATTCGAAAACTAACATTTGATTTAATCACTATAACAATTGGGGAAGTCCATTCGATAGGTGTTGACATTGTATCAACTGGCTCTAAAACGACTTCTTGAACTAGTCGCTGAAGTTCCTTGTTTACTTGTTCCCTTAAGGCGATTGGTACAGGGCGAAGCCAAAATGTTTTCGGCCGAACGTCGTTAGGCATGTGGATTATAGCGCTATGCCCTATTATTGTTCCCGGCTTACCATCGGAAAGTGACTTAAATTCTTGTAGAATATTATTGATAGTGTTGTTATTGCTTGTGTCCAATTGACTTGTGACCGATGTTGGTGTTTTTACAGTACACAGTCTGGCTCCCGGAGGTATTGGTAGATCAAAGCTTAAAATCCCATCTAGACCAAACAGAGGAGTGTCGTTCTGTTGGGTGACCTATACGGTCAAAACCTTTTCCTTGTTAAAAGCTTTTACTGTTATTTCGCATGTTCCCAATGTTTCAATTAATATGTCCGTGTAAGCAATAAGGTTAATGTATTTCTTATGTGTGGGTCGGCCAATACATTTCGAAATTTTCTTTCCAATAACGGAGTGGACTGCACATGAGTCATAAAGCATTTCAATACTCTTTGTGTTTAGATTGGTACCATAATCTTTGATACCTGCTTGCCTTTCTTTATTGCACAAGTTATGTTCGTTCTATGTTCATTAGAGTCTTCCGTCGCTATTTGTTTGTCGCGTAATTTGTCTTGTTGTGTGGATGTGTTGTGGTAACTTGAGTCGACCACTGGTTATACAGACGCTTGAAAAGTGGTTTTCTTTGCCGCAAGAGTGGCATTTCTTGCCTTTTGCCGGGCAATCGTTTATGTTTGTGTGAAAATCTCTCCCACAATATGTACATGTTTTTACCTTCGGCAGGTGTAGTTGAATCTTATTTTGTTAATGTTGTGTTGCTCGGTAATCGTTGTTGCTTATTCGATGGTTCTGTAGTTCTGCTTGTTCTAGTTTGTTTGCAGTTGCTATCACGTTACAGAGCTTAGCGCTGTTTGTTGGGTGTTCTTTGACGAGTTCTTGCTGCCACGTGTTGTTTATTAATGCCTATAACCAGCTGGCCTCGAATGCGCTCATACAAAGTGTTACTGAAACCGCAATAGCCAGCTAGTGATCTTAATTCTACAATAAATTGTGTAATTGTTTCTTCCGTATTTCTGTATCTCGTTGCAACAGCGACTCTCTTTGAGAGTACATACGTTTTTTTACCGTAAAATTCATTGAGCACTTTTTCAAATCGTCATATGACTTAGAAGTAACGGCGGCTGATCGGTAATAATCTACGAGCACCTTGAATGCTGCAGGTTCAATTCGAGAAAGGAGCAGTCGTTTACATTTGTCTTTGTTATTTTTGTTGAATCCGTGAACTTGAAGTTCTATTTCGAAACGTTGAACTTAATAGTCCCATTTTTTTTTATCGGTTTGTTATCAGAGATTTCAAAATGAAAACGATCAACACGATCGGTCATTACTCCGTCCGTCGTCGCCAGAAATGTTGCATTAAAACATAATTAATATTTCTGTAGTTTTAATCTCGTTGTTCTTCTTCTTGTTTTTTCAAGGTGAGATTCAATCTTAAGTCTTGATCAATGGCCTCTGTGGAATAGATAGGTACCACAATTTTGCCAGTAACACGTGTAACAAATTATAGAAAATCTTTGAAAATTTTATTTCACAATAATGGCGTGTGAACCGTCTATGTCGGAGGATTGAGGCAAAGCCATGATGTGGCCGCTATGCTGCGATATTTCAATGTTCATTATGAATTATTTACTGAATGTAGGTACTTTTTACTATATAACTCACGCGCTTTTATTTAGTAAACGACACTATAAATAATTTTAAAAGTCCAATAAAAAATGCGCGTGACATACATCTTAGATTTCCCGTCGAAAAACTTTCATCTCGTTGTTATTACGTGATCGCGAATGACAAGACTATTTTTCATAATCTGTCCTGACATAAAAACCGGAACATAATATGCAGTAAAAAGGTAAATAAAGCTAGTTATATAATATACATAATACTACACATGTTTTCTAAAAATGTGTCTGCGAAACAATGTAAATAACGCATTGAATATTGTTGAACTGCCAAAAGGGTACCCATTGCTACTTACAGTGTGTTACGCAACTGCCCTGCAGGTTTAAATTCCGAATAAAATACTTAAACCAACTAATTCTTTCCGCAAATCCCACCAAAATTCACTATCATATTTCCTTCACAAAATTTTAAGTAAAAAATGTCCAATTAAATGGAATGAAGCGCGCCAAGTCGCATAACGACGGCGACGGTGAAGCGAGAGTGGCGTGCACTGGCCGGGGCTGGACAAGTGGTGAATTGGCGTCATCAATCACGGCTACAGTCGGCCAGCCGTCCTCCGCAGAGCTTTAATGGGCCACACGCTCGTCTTCCAGCCCCGACACGCTCCTCTGATCAATTCCACGTCGATTACTTCCGCAGTCGGAACATTTGAACTAACCACAAGTAACGCCATAACATTTAGTCGATTGATAGCTTGAATAGCAATTCGCTTCAATCTTATTTTAATATTTACCTAGCACATGTTCTCATAAAAAATAAATATGAATAAAACAAATACCTACATCACAGTTTTTCCGACAAGACACGTGAAAAAATTACAAACTATGAAATCATTATTCAACACACGGATCTGAATGCGAATTGAAAGCAGTCGAATCTGTATATACCTTTGAGACCATCATAAAGTTATGAGCAGAGAAGAAATGTAACATTTTCAAAAATCTACGACAATTTCTACTCACATTTGCATTGCAAATTCAGAAATTCAAAGCTTCTCCCAGTTTAACTTTAACTGTCGACGAGAACTTAATGGACGCCGGAACGCTAAACCTCGACAGCTTTAAGCTTCCCGCAACAACCACATCGGTTACAACTTGACGTAACCATACATGAACGGGCAATTACGTTTAAAGAGCCATATGTCTATGTTTACAAAGCACCATGCAGTCGTCAGGTTATATTTACGGTTCTTTGACAATTCTTAAAGCGAATAATATTTCTTTTTCGTGAAATTACCAGACTTGAGACCTCACAATATATGAACGTATTAACGTTGGACGTATCTCCGAGAACATTAAAAAAGATTAATGTCAATTCACGATATATGTATTTCACGTTGATTCAAAATTAGATATGTGTATTTACAATCTTCTACAAAGATGTCTCTAGCTGCTTTCAAAGGAATTAACTTGTGGACTGAGTTTAGATTACAAAGAAATTCTTGGGCTTGCTAATCAAAATATTGTAAAAAATCTTAACAACAAAGTCCACTATGTTTCAAATTCTAACGTTAGTAGTTACAAAACGTTGCACATAAACAAGAAAGTTTCGCAAAATTCTCATGAAATAATAAACGCTCAGTCATCGGGAGCTCATAAATCTTTCCTTCTTTGACACAACTTTTGTTATTTGTTACCAAATAAGGTTTTCATACATTTGATTGGCTCTTGGAATTGTGCAATCTATTATATGAGTTTGCTGTTTGGCAATCATCTCAGGCATCATAAATTTAGTGCCATACTTAATTATGAAACGCTAATTAACTTAAGTTATATTTGAACAACAGAATTTCAATGTGAAGTCTACTTTGTAAGACTAAATCTAATATGAAATTGGAACACAAATTATATTAAGCTGTGTCTCCACAGTTAATACAATTTATTCTCAAATTTCTACTCTTACCAGTTTCTATAACATTAGAATTCCGCGAAATAGCTGTTCTAAATGAAGTGCCATTAATCAAATCTCAAAACCAACGGCCGTTTACATAATTCCATCTAACCGCGGCGCGCCGGGCGCCCCGGCCGCTAGCGACCGTCCTATTGTAAACGGTAATCCTTGCTGCCGTATGAATAGACATGTACGGGTAGTCACGCTTATCGTTTAAATTATGCCTTTTTGAATTTGATTTAATAATTTACACATAAACAGAAACTTTAACTGATATTGACAAAGCAATGTTGCTAGTGAAATTTTGCATGTTTTTAATAATTGGAAAAAGATCGAACGTAACACATATTCTTAATTTTAGTCATTCTGTGCACGGACACGGTGATACCGATTTTCTCCGTTGTCTTATAACGGTAGAGAGCTCGATCGATATCGGCTGTCGACTCGAGTGGGTTGTGAGAAGAAATGCGAGGCTATTTGTACTAGGCCTGCTGTCGCGTCGAGCACCCTCGGCCGCGGCCGCCTCACCGCACAAACTAGATTAACTAGGCGACCTCATCATATAGACCCTATGCCCGGAATTACTATATTATACAAAGTCTCTCATAAAATTGTATGGATAGTCGTGTGCTAGCTGAGATAACGATATTAGAAAATAAGATCTTAATTTTCTATTTTTTCGAATAAAAAAATTTATTCGAAATATACGTGAAGATACCTTCATGGTTACGTCATCTGGACTTTCATATTGTTTAGTACTTATAATTTCAACAAGTCAAGCTTAATACAAATAGTTGATTTTTTCAAGAATTTGTCTCTTTACCTAACATATGTATAAATAAGAATTATCATTATTATATCATTACAAGAGACCAATATGGTAAAAAAAACATATAAAAATAAGAAATAAATATCAGAACTCAAACAAAATCACAGGTTAGCAGTCAATTGCCTCTCAAATGTAGTCAAGAGGCAATTGACAACCAATCTGCTACAGTAAAAGATGTACAGACGTACCTACACCAATTTTTTCCTAAAAGTGCTATATTCTACTATTAACGACTAACGAAATAACTTCCACATATTGGTTCCTCTTGAGCATAAAACCTTTTTATAAAAGTAAGTTCGAGGCTAAAAGCTATTTGCTAAAGGTCAAAGTAAAAGGAACATTTTATCCAAAGTTTTAATGAAAATCAAATTTAGACTGTGTCACTGACCCTTTTATTTAATCGAAACTTCTAGAGTAACACACGGGTTTTTATACAACACTTTGTTTTTATTTTGTCCACAATCATTATGAAACATGACAAATATCTGTAAGCAAACATTGATGTGTTTTCTGCGTTTTATAAGTAAGCGGATAAAACAAACTGAAAATAAATGGGAAAAACAAATCATTGCTCAGTAAATCCCAAGTAGTAGCTACATTCCCGGAACAGTCGCCAGTCGCCGAGAGCCAAGAGCGGGCGGGCCAACAAAGTCCGCAATACATGTAAAATCAATTTAACAAAGCCACTTTGAGCCGTACTGACCCTTCCACGCTTATTCACAAACACTTAGGGCTATCTACTCGGTAGTAGAACCAATCACGACTTGCTAGTGCATATACGAAATGTATCCGTTGTATGAATGTGATCAATTACTATATGCTTTTCCACCCAGGCCTTGTTAGGGCTCCATAGTAATAAGCAAGGAACTCTTACAGTTTCACAATGTTCGTCCGCAGCTTAGCTCAGACACTTTTAGTACCAGAAAGCTATAATTAGTAGAGGAAAGAGGAAGGAAACCGGACAGGGGGTAAAACCAGATAGTGGATAATTCATTACTAAAAGTAAAGCTGTCTCGTTTTAGTTAGCAATGTAATACGCGCGAACGCTTACTCAGTGCTATTTCAAATGACGGCGACGGTAGCACGTCAGCGCGTGCGTTTATAAACAAAAATTCTAAATAAAGGTAAGATATCTATAATATTGGATTTTTGAATGTGTTATCACTATGTTTAGCTATCTGCTATCATCTATAGTTGTGTTTTCTTATGATTTAATACATATTAAGCTTTTTAAAACTGGATTTGTTATTTCTCTGAGGGTAAATATAATATCTGATACCATTACAGTTTCGACATGACACCTGTGGGGTAGAAGCAGACGTGGTGATTTCGACTATCCGGTGTCACCCGGATTGCTTTTAAATGTATGTATTGCGGGCGTATGTTTTATTTCTCTGTTTAATTTCTGTATTTTTAACGTTTTAGACAATTAAAATGATTTCACTGAATGGATGCGTCACTTTATCGGCCATGTCAAACCAAGTAATGAAGATCCTGTGCTTCTCGTCTTAGATGGTCACGCTACTCATATAAGAGCTTAGAAGCTATTGAGTTAGCTCGGCAATAAAACTATTTCAATTAAAACAAAAAAGGCAATGGTAGAGGTATTGCTAAAAAGATGCATAAAGAGAACTATCAGAACGATTCGAAGTGTTTGGGTTGTGCCAAAAAGTACAGTCAGACTAAAGCCATAGATGATAGGTACCAATGCACTGTTTGTCTTAAATGGGCTCACAAAACTGCATTAGTTGTTCTGAACATGAATTATTATTTTTTATATGCAAAACTGCGAATAATTTGATTATTTGCTTTTATTATTAGTATCCGTATTTACCCCTTGAATATAAAATGCCTATCGGGTTTGACCCATAGGTATGGGGTGAATTCGGATTTATATGTTTTTATTAAAACAAATATATTTTGTATATACTAAGTTTGATCTTAAATTTTTTGATGCCAAAGTTATGCCTAAAGTACACGTATACTTAAACATTTATAATATTGATTACTTCAATAAATAACAAATTGATTTATTTATTGTGTCTTTCTCTTAACTATCCGGTGTCCCCCCACCTTCCCCTATATACATATTAACCTCGCCGATAAAGTGCTAAAAATGAAATCATGAAAAAAATACACATAATTTTTAGGTAGGTACACGTAAATTATGGATGCTTTTATATCGACTACCCCATAGTGGGTGTTGAAATATGGGTCTTTCAAAAGTATTGCGGGTTTATAAAACGATTTTGCGATTATGGAATACGTTTCTGAAATATTAAGATTTAAAGTGATAATTTTTGGTCCTGGATAGGTTCAAGTTTATGAGAAATAGTTGACACCAGTCCCTTTTTGGGCTGGTCGATTTCGAGTAGTCGAGCTAAAGTGTTTATTTATCTTTTAATAAGAAAAGTTTAAATATAACTTATATTTAAACTTTTCTTATTAAAAGATTAAATTATTAAGTTATAATTCATAAATATTATACGTACTCAAATTCAATCCAGTTTCATTAGATACATGTGTTCTGTTAAAACCCCTTTGATGACGTTCATTCTAATTAACTTGGTAACTATCCTACTACCTCACAGAAATGTAAATTCTTTATTTGGTTTTCTATAATCTACCTTTCTAACTTTACGAAATGAGTGAACAAAGCGAACATAATCTATACTTAAGCTGAAGAGTTTGTGTGTTTGTTTGAACGCGCTAATCTCAGGAACTACTGCTCTGATTTGAAAAATTTGTTTTGCGTTGGATAGCCCATTAATCCAGAAAGGCTTTTGGCTATAACATCTCTCTGCGACGAATAGGAGCGGAGCATAACAAAAAATTAAACTGTATACTGTATATTTTTCGAATGTTTTTTTTATTTATTACTCGAATGTAAACGAAGTCGCGGGCGGCCGCTAGTTAAGAACTAAGACTTTTACTGACTAAAACCCACCCGTGTTTCTTCACTTGCCTGTGTGACAGAGCCACGGTTTCTCTTTCGAATAACCCTTCGCAGGATATGCACATTTCCTTAAAACTAAAAGGACGTAAGTCAAATGAAATGTCTTGCTTTGTGATTTGAGTTTTGGTCGAAACTGCAACTTTGTTTAATAGTGCAATTCATTTATTATTAATATATATAAAAAAAAATATATTACTTTGCTGCTTTCTTAATCCAGTATGTAACATAACCATGAATTAATGTAAAACAATAAAACATAAAAATGGCAGATAATAAAAAAGTAACAAGAATTTTCGCCGAAATCATAATTTAAATCCAAATTTAATGTCACTTTAAATCAGACGAGAAAATTCATCTTACAGCTTAGGTTAGGTACATTTTATCCTAATTTGATTTATTTTGCTGCTTATTCTTCTTGACATTGTTTATTTTCTATGCCTTACGTAGAATTTATACTAATTGACAAGTTACGAATCCCTTGCGTGTACAACACGTAATTTTCCAACCTACACCGAGTTTTTTATGCTCAGAAAACAAGGATTTGCATAGATATGAAAATAATATATTTAAATATTCCTGTCTTAACTTTTGTACATAATAAAAATATATTATGGACTATGGCAAGGAAAAATTTAATTTGTGTTAGACTTCGCACCGCTGGTACTAAATGACATAATGATGAAAACTGATGTCTGAAATATATAAATGTTTAATAAATATTCTCCATTTATTTATTTTCTCGGTGGTAGGCCATAACATCGGCCGCCGGCAGAAGTTACCACCCACCAGACAAAGCCTTGCCGCCAAGCGATTTGTCGTGTTCCGGCATGATGTCTGGTGAAGCCGTACGTAGGACAGGTCTGAGCAGTTGTGTTGCGATGTTTGCCGGGTACGATGCGCCTAATGTTGTTGTGTTGGGAGTTTGGTCGTGTAGGGTCATCAGATCAATCATCTCCCTTTGGCGCAGCATCGTTGGTCGTGTTGTTGGGTTTAACATTGCATCACCTCGCTCAACTGCCGTCTTCCTTCCTATTCGCTCAGTTTTTCTGTGTGAATAGTCTCTCAATAAACTAGCGCGCTTTACCATCAACGATCGTTACTGCTTACCATCAGGCGGGATTGCGGTCAAGCGCTTGTTTATTAATATTTAAAAAAAAAAAATAGAATTGAATGAAATATAGATACGCTTTGGGAGTACATCAAAAGCCTATAACCATTCGGCCGTAACTTTCGATGAACAAGAATGAACTCAAGCCTGCTCCTTGACGAACGCAATACCGGAAAAGTTTAAATAAAAACCTATCCATTTCGCAATTCCGAGAAAAACATAAGGGGAAATACAAAAAACTGTGACGTCCCAGAGCATGTTAACATAACAAATTGTTCGCTCTCCTATTCCGTTACTAACAAATAAAAACTAAAATCCTTTCCTGGATAAAACAATTTCTATTTCTTTTAACCGTGTAATTCGACACAGGCCAATTAACACTTTTGCCTTTGAAAGTTTACGAGAAGCCAATTGCCAGACCTGCTATTGATGAAACCAGTCTAATACCAAACAACATCCATTAAGCGAAGCAGATAAAAACAAACTTTAGTCAAGTTGATGAGGAAAAACAATTAAAAGCTGTGATTACTATTAACCCTTTAAACGCCAGTGTCGACTTAAATATTCTAAGTAATCGTGCCCAAGACGCCAATGACGTCTTCAGGAGCCGTAACTTATATTTGAATTATTAAGAACAAGTTGTTCCGTGATTCTACCTTCACTTAATGACTCTAGGTTACTTTAGAGGTAGTAAACGAACAAGTAGATCGTAGTTTGTGTACCGTTTATGTGAATCTTTTATAAATTGACCTTAAATGAATCTTAAGTTAGCCTAAACTAAGGGATAAATAGATTTATTGGACCAGTTTTGACGACATCAGCAGTAGTGTAGATACGAATGTTAAAACAATAGTTTGCATTCTGTTCCTTCAAACCATTTTTAGACTTCATTTCTAGCTTCATGACTAGCTTTAAGCGAGAATGAACACAATTGAAGAAAACCAATACATTCTATTAATAATAAAACCACATAAACTGGAGCGTGTGTAGTGCCTGGCGATAGGTACCGTGGTGTGTTACATAAAGCGGTACTAACCGCGGCACAAACTGGACACATTGGGTGTCAACCCTTCACCACTGCGGCTTACACTTCACTGACTATTGTATCTGATCCCTCAATTAAATTGGGATTTTATCATAGAAACTTGTATTTCACTTTCTGTTATTTTCATTTGGATAAGCAGAAATTTTAGATACTAAGCATTTATGAGTTAATAGCTGTGGTATTCAGTACATCTTAAAATGCCTAAAACCCTTCTACAGCGCGTTCTTTCTACGACTTGCTTAAAAATAGTTAATGAGCGCGTCTCTATTTCTGTTACCAATAAGTGATGAAAATAAAGAGATTTCTACTGAGTGATCTCCCTAATTTTATTATAATTTATCATTTGTTTTTCCGACTCGAATTCATTTTAAAGGAACAGCTTTTTAATAATACAAAATTGGCTAAAAGATTGGAGTCTAGTCAATCAGCGTCGCAATTCTCCTAATGGAAAAACTATTACTCTCCTGCCTTCCGGGAACAATAGAATAAAAAATTTCTTCCCCCGTAGGTACTTACTATGGTAATCTATGTGACGACGTGTTCTAGCGTGTCGCGCAATTTGTTCTACAAATGGTTTTTTTTATATACTTATAATGGTCGTTATATCAAGGGTGACATTGAAATAGTGGCCGTGATGTGCAAAATTAATATTTATCGACGATGCTATTGACAGATTCAGTTTGAGTAAGCTTATGCCTGGATAGATACAAATGTAAATTAAAACGGACTGACAAAAAGATCAACGTGACGAATATTAATGGGAGGTTGCAGGTGTTTTGAGAGAAGGAGCTTTTAACAAAGCTAATGAAGGGTTGAGATACTAAAATATTATTTAATTAATTAAAAATGAAAGAGTAAACGATATAAACAGCTTACGCCAGAAAAGGGTAAACTTCATAATCAATCTTTATTAATGATTTACTTTATCGAAATAATATTTAAAAAAAAATGTCCAGTTTCAATTATATTACTATACACACACGATATTACTATATATTAGTAACCTTAATATTTATTTCATTAAAAATACACGGTACATAATTAATTCGTAAAACTATTCAATACCAAATATCATCCATGTATTTAATTGTAGTCAAAATTTATATCCCTACATCCAACATTAATTTTGAAAAATCAAACCTTATAAACAAACTTACGCCAAAAGCAACAGTTATTTATAAAATATACTTATTTCACAGGAGAATATTTTTTAAAGTAGAGCAAAAATATTGCATAAGAAAATTCTAGTAAGTAGCTACCGACAGTATCTGCAAAAGCAGCTTCTTTTTCAAGTTACATCAAACCCACTTCGTTAACGAGGACACTAGACTACTGCTTTTGTTTTAATAAATAAATATACTTTAAAAAACTAAAAAAACGTGCTTTTAAAGAATATCAAACTAAATAGTTAAAAATTAGAAAAAAACGTGAGGCGCTTTGTGCCATAATTTTTGTATATTAAGCGCCTCACGCTTTTTTCTCATTTTACTAGTATTGTTTATATACTATTGTCATAAATTAAATTTTAAGATTATTCTTTAAAAGCATGTTTTTTTTTAGTTTTTAACTATATTTATTTTCAACTTTTTAGTTCGATATTCTTTTTTTAAATAATATACGCATGACACGAACGCTTAAGTGGTGCTCATTTGTTTTTACCAAACGTTTCTTGATCTCCAACAGACAGAATAACAAGTGCTAAAATTCGTAATGATGCGTTACCCGTTATTGAAAAAATTTTGAGTTAGAGACGGACAAGCAAACATACAAGTGAAGCTAATAAAAAGCATGTAAAATACTAGAGATTTTGCGCTCACTGAGTTAAGAACTGTTAACATGCATGCACTTACTTTAAGTGTCGTATATTAAAGGACATTATCTTGTCTTTAGTTCAGGCCTAAGGTCTAGCTGAGTTTTAAAAGATACATCGTCACCATTAATAATCTTTTTTGTAACATGGAACTTTTAAATGTAAAATGAATAAAGAATGTGTAATGTAAATATGATTGACATGTAAAAGTATTTGTACAAACCTACATACAAAACAAAATCATTTATCATTTAAATACCTACTCACATACAAAGTGGAAAAGACTGTTTTAACATTTCGGACGGATATTTGGATATTTGTTTTACATGAATTTACAAAGACTTTTGACAACAATGTTTATGTTTGTGTTACAGTTTTACAGCTGTTATTTGATAAAACTGCCAGATCAGAGCCCGGCCAGGTCATGATGGAAAATGATCTTTTCCTGATTGGCCTGGGTCTTGGATGTTTATCTATATATGTATCTATTATACCTAAATATAGTATCGTTGAGTTAGTATCCCATAACACAAGTCTCGAACTTACTTTGGGGCTAGCTCAATCTGTGTGATTTGTCCGTATATATTTATTTATCTATTCCTTATTTATCTAATTTAATAATATCTTGTACAGTTCTTGAAAGGGAATTTAAAGAAAATTACAGCGGAATTTACTTCCACAGTGCTTTTTAATTCTTTAAACGATAACGTAGAACCGATCTTAGCTTTACATACTTCTTTTTCACTTCCATTTCCTTAATAATACATTTTTGGAGGTCCACTCGTGGTTCCAATGGGACCAATGTTACACTAAAGTCACAGAACTCAAAAAAAATTAAACAGTTAGAGATATTTTGGTTTTTATTCTCAAGATATTACGGATTTGAAACGAGGACAAAGGGAAGCAATAGCGCCAAAATAAACTCGATTAAGTAAATCTGTCCTGCGTCAATATTAAACAATTGTCGCTTCAATGCCGTTCTGGCGCTTTGCAATATTTTTATGTAAAAATTCGTTTTCTTTACGTAATGGGAAACGATTTAAAGGGTCCTGACCTCAGACCGTTCTTACGTAAAACTACAATTGTACCAAATGACAAACAATACATGGCAACCTTTACGTCCAATGAGCCCCTAAAGTAGCGAGCATTATGTAACAAAAACATTCCGTATTTATCTTATTCTTGTGAATAACAGATGTTCAGCGTCCTTACAATACCATTTATCAGTGTCGCTACTGTCTAATCATTCCGACGCACATTTATCACGACATTTTTTATATTTCTATATATAGCATTTAAAGCATCTTACCGACCGCGGCATCATAAAAATGTCACAAATAGCACCTTTTAGCTTTTTTATTACTACAAGGTTATATCACAGTCTGATCTGAGCACGTGACTTTGCGGTCGCTGTTTGTGATGTCTTCACACCACGTAAGCATTGTCTCGTCTGACACAATAGGCTATGCCACGCCTTTCCGTAGAAAATTATTAAAGGCCTTCCCAATACCATTTGTGCCTAAACGGTACCGACACATTTATCTTGTTTAAAGCCTGCTTATCTTCCTGAATTTATTTTGTACCTGAATTTATCTTCAAATAAATTTCATTCTAGCTGCTCACGCATAAATATTTATAGGCTAGTGTTTCCCGACACGAAAATGTGGAGCACATACTTATCTGCTTCTACATTTTAGTGCGGTTATAAGTTTTATTTTACTGAAAAGGATAAGGCTTCATAAAATATGACTTAAAACGCCTCAGTTACCTACGCAAGTATGTCACGCCATATTAAAAAAACATATTAAAATGTTTCAGACATTATAAATCCTAAATATGAACTCGTACAATCATAGCTAGCTAAGATACAAATCTCAAGTCAGTATCTGGATAAGCTCAAAGAAGTCGACCAGCATTTCTGCTACTAAAGCGAACGGTACAAAATAGAGTTTTGTTTTATTTTAAAAATCCCAAGAATTTTTCAATATAAGACCGTAAAAATATCATCTTTAATAAATAGTATATTGTTATACGAGGAGCTAAAACAACCCATGACTCACGAAGAACTTTTACTCTTTTTTTTTATTAATTTATAAACCAGCGCTTGACCGCAATCCCGCCTGATGGTAAGCAGTGACGCAATCGTTGATGGTAAAGCGCACTAGTTTATTAAGAGCCTAATCACTCTAGCCTTGAAGACATTCAAATTGTAGTCCGACGGAAAAACCGCCGCCGGCAGATTGTTCCAGTCCCTCGATGTACGCGGTATAAGGGAGGAGGCGAAACGCTTCGTCCGGATCGTAGAGGTGTTAACAACATAAGGGTGGAACCTCGCCGTACGACGGGTCGACCGATGGTGGAACGAAGATGGGGGAATTAAATAGTGCAATTCCCTCGCACACTCCCCAAAATGTATCCTATAGAACACCGAAAGGCTGGCTACTCTACGCCTGTGCTATAGGCTTTTTTACTCCGATTTGACTTTTTACTACGAATGCTAGAGAATGAAATATTTCAATCCAATATTAAATAAATTATGGTTACCAATAACCATACAACGGAATTTGCAATTAGAAAAAAAAATAATCATTTCGCACCAATAACTATTTTTGTATTTTCGTGGGAGGTGTCCATGCCTAAAGAATAACAGCCACACAGGATCGATCATGTTAAACTACGCTTGCTGCGGTTGGTCAGTGGATGGGTGACCATCTTTACATACTTAGAGAAAGCAAGTGGTCCCGGCTGTCAATCGTAGCTCTTTGACAATCGTTACGGGTAGTCACAATTCTTAATAAGGAATATCGTATTATCGCTTCATGTAAAATAGTAGCTCCATATAAAATACTGATATTAAGATGCATCCCGTTAGACTGTACGCCGACCCAAATGTAGATGGGAAAAGGCTAGGCAATGATGCCTTTTCCTTTAATTTCTTCTGTAGCTGCAACGCAATACGCGCATTCTACTGAAGAAATCACCACTGTTTGTTCCATTTTCAAACATAAATGTTTTACTTATTTATGAAAAAGTAATAAGTCGAGTCTTTATTCATGATTGTTCAAATTCTGAGTAAAGACTTTTTCGTTTATATAGGCTGTCATAGACAAAAATTGAAAAAAAAACTTATTCCCCTAGCGGAAGAAATTCTATTTTTTCCTTACTTTGATACGATACAATGGCAATTTTTTGAGCAAGAAGAGTGAAAAATATGTATTTTGTTCCGACAATTTTCTCTGCTTATTATACATTATAAAATCTTTAATAAATTTCTAAAAAATATGGCTTTTGGAAGTATTATAAGTAGTAAGACAAAAAGCTAAACGTGTGTGAAAGTTTAAATGCAAATAAAAATTATTGCAATCAGAGTGGCGATTCTCGTGATTTTAAGAAAGTTCACAATTTGATATCGATATGAAGCTGTCAAAAAATTCTTCAAATATCCTGAGGTACATTTTGACAAATTTTTGACATTTCTCTGTCGCCAAAATGAGAACGTAACTAGATTTTAAGTAGTAGTACTGTAGTTTTGGAACATGCTTCATAATTCACATAGACTCTTACCATATATTGTATATCACATTGGTATTTCCCGATAACACTTTAATCAAAAGAGCCGTTCCCTAAAAATTATACCGAAAAATGTTTAGCAAAGATAAAACCTATTTGTTGTTATAAAATAAATCGGTTGTTATGGGGAAACTGGAATACCTTTTTTTTTTATTCAGTTTATTTCAGAACTGTCCCTACATAATAACTGAACCAAACATCGATATTCCATATACATCTTTCTGTCTTGTTTAGGTCGGTACTATTAGATATTTTAAATGCGTTCCACGTGATGTACGGTTACATTAAATACATATGAAATGTCCATTCAAATCCAAGCTTACGGCGACCTTCCACTAGGACCGTTGCCCGCCAGGCCCACGGGTTGTTCAAAAAGATACCGTGGCCCCAGACACAAGCAAATGAAGGAACACGGGTAGGTTGAAGTCAATAAAAGACTAACAGCCCTTCCGCTCCACTCAGAGAAGCTTACAGTGACCTTGTTAAAAGCATCTCCAACAAATCCTAGAAAAATAATATACTTACAAAAAAAGTATAAGTTTCACAAATCCTTATGGCTGAAACTAAGTGCCTACCTTTATGTAATCCAGTTTCTTTGTCGTCGGATAAACGGAGAAAATAAAACTTCTAAGTCCCGGGCCATCCTTACGAAATATCTTAAACTTCACATTTAGTGAACCCAAATATAGGCAAGATCAACTTTA
Source organism: Sesamia inferens (assembly GCA_037179545.1). Lineage (NCBI taxonomy): Eukaryota > Metazoa > Arthropoda > Insecta > Lepidoptera > Noctuidae > Sesamia > Sesamia inferens. The sequence continues at coordinate 14,473,771 of CM073934.1, read as the reverse complement.
AGTTATACATATGAGAGACTTATTTTGTTTAATTATTCTTGGAAGCAGACTGATATTTTAAATTTTATTATGTACAACCTCCCCTCTAACTTATAAAGAGACTTATAGAAACTTATAGAGGTGCCGTCTTTTAGCTCATAATCATCCCCACAAAAACAAATTGACTTAAAAATGAATAGGTATTTTGTATATCTTTTTTATATGATACGCAACCTCAAAGGGGATTTTTCCGTAATTTTAAGAAGGTTAATAATCTAATCTCAATCTGTCAAAAAATCCTGTTCAATGTAGGTAATTATAACAATACTAGCTGACCGCCGGCGAACTTTGTTCCGCCTTAAAGGCAATAAATATCACATGATCACATTTTTTACTTTTTAAATTAGGAACACTGTAAATAAAAAAAAGATGTGTGGCACTCGGGGACTGCCGCGGTAGAGCTATTGCATAGCATTTTTTATCAACGGAAAATAACCTAACACCCCCACTCCTTAAAAACAAAGGAAAAAAACTGCATAAATAAAATACCTAAATAAATAATTATAATTGCATAGGTTGATAAAAAATGCTATGCAATAGCTCTACCGCGGCAGTCTCCGAGTGCCACACATCTTTTTTGGATATTTGCTATGTTCTTACGCATTTATGAAGACATGGTAACTCAGCATACTACACATCAGCATATACATATGTATATTAATTGTTATGGTGTTATTGGATATTTGGTATGTTCTTACGCATTTATGAAGACCTGGTAGGTCAGCACATATTGGGGAGCGTGAAGATTTTTCGTTACGGAATTTCTGGATTCGGTCCCCGCGCTCAAGGCCCGGGCTAGCTATGCAATAGCTTAAAAAAAAAAAGTATTCCATGATTTTTTATTTGTCATTTATTTAGTGTAGCACCTTGTGAAAGAAATGAATTTCTACTTGTGCTTCGTAAATTATCTAGCTATTGATCTCTGAGATGTCGTGGTGGCCTAGTGGTTAAAACACCAGCCTCTCTTGTATGATTGCGCGGGTTCGATTCCAGGTCAGGCAAGTATCGATGTAACTTTTCTAAAGTGATATGTACTCTCTAAGTATAATATCTAGGACACCAATGACTGAACGTGAAGGAAAAAATCTTGAGGAAACCTGGACTTTATAAGTCTGAAATCGCCACCCCGCATTGAGCAAGCGTGGTGATTACACTCAATCCTTCTCTGCATGAGAGGAGACCTGTCTCCAGCAGTGGGACGATAAAAAGATTGATGATGATGATGATGATCTCTGAGGTTTGTTCGCCGATTTCGCATTGTCAACGGAACAGTTTCACGGACTGCCGCCTCCCTTTGCTCTTGTGAGTGAGAAGCACGAAGTCGAGTCATAGTAAGGCGGCGCTCTGCACGTGCAATTTCTTGCTCTTCTTCAGTGCTTTCATTCAGAATGTTTCGATTTACTCTTGCATTACCGCTTTGTCGAGAAAGATTTGATGGTCTTGGCCACGGCATGATATTTTTATTGATGATAAATGGCACAGCAATACAATATTAGAAATTTTGAAGTTGAAGTTGGCTTTGTGGTTTTTTATTAGAAACTTTAAACCAGCAGAGAGTATTTATATTCTTTGCTTTAAACGATTGCTTCAACCGGTTAGACTTTTTTTTAAATATGCTCAGTTGTCATTTGCTTTTTGTTATACCATTTTTGGTATATGAATTGCTGACTTACATTTTGAATGAGTTGGACCATGTCTTATGTCACGTCACACGGGAACGACGGGGACGGGTTCTTAACTACCTCCCACCAATATTCAGCTAAATCGGTTCAGCCGTTCTTGAGTTATATATAAATAGTGAATAAGCAACTGAATCGATTCCAATAATTTTTACACCATGTTATATTTTGTCCCAAATACATTTAGAAATTGTTACAGTGTAGTTACCGAGTGCGTCACGCAGCTTACGATACATCATCATAGTATTGTGCGCGCGCAACAGCTGACGCTAGAGGTCAATGCACCGCGCTTGCTCGCCCGCGGATCTTTGACCATATTTATGTTGGGACAACGAAGTAGAATACACGTAGCAAGCTTATTATAACTTTGTGGTTTTTCATTATATCTTTTTGAAATTTTGTACATAATATTATCAACTTAAAAATACTGGACACGTGTTTCCTACTTTGTGGAGGTGCAAGGTACCAGGGTAGCACAAAACTGTAGGAGAAGTCGAATCAATAAACCTCATTCATTCATCATTATCACAAATCATCATAATACATGAAAGAAGTTTTATTGTGCATAGTTTGTGGACGTGCAAGGTACCAGGGTAGCACAAAAGTGTAGGAGAAGTCGAAACAATGAAGCTAATTCATTCTCATGGGATCGACGGGAACGGGATAAAAGGTATCCTATGTCCTTTTCCTAGTCTTTAGCTAACCCCCTACCAATTTTCAGCCAAATCGATGGAGCCGTTCTTGAGTTATAAGTGGAGTAACTAACACGACTTTCTTTTATATATATAGATAGTGAATAAGCAACTGAATCGATTCCAATAATTTTGACACCATGTTATATTTTGTCCCAAATACATTTAGAAATTGTTACAGTGTAGTTACCGAGTGCGTCACGCAGCTTACGATACATCATCATAGTATTGTGCGCGCGCAACAGCTGACGCTAGAGGTCAACGCACCGCGCTCGCTCGCGCGCGGATCTTTGACCATATTTATGTTGGGACAACCAAGTAGAATACTCGTAGCAAGCTTATTATAACTTTGTGGTTTTTCATTATATCTTTTTGAAATTTTGTACATAATATTATTAACTTAAAAATACTGGACACGTGTTTCCTACTTTGTGGAGGGTACCAGGGTAGCACAAAAGTTTAGGAAAAGTCGAAACAATAAACCTCATTCATTCATCATTATCAAATAATCGTAATACATGAAAGAAGGTTTATTGTGCATATTTTTTGACGTGCAAGGTACCAGGGTAGCATAAAAGTGTAGGAGAAATCGAAATAATAAAAAAGCTCATTCATCATTATCAAATCACTTTAATACATGAAAGAGGTTTTATTGTGCATAGTTTGTGGACGTGCAAAGTACCAGGGTATCACAAAACTGTAGGAGAAGTCGAAACAATAAACCTCATTCATTCATCATTATCAAATAATCATAATACATGAAAGAAGGTTTATTGTGCATATTTTTTTGACGTGGAAGGTACCAGGGTAGCACAAAAGTGTAGGAGAAGTCGAAACAATAAACCTCATTCATTCATCATTATCAAATAATCATAATACATGAAAGAAGGTTTATTGTGCATATTTTTTGACGTTCAAGGTACCAGGGTACATAAAAGTGTGGGAGAAGTCGAAACAAAGAAGCTCATTTATTCCCACAGGAACGACGGGGAGCGGCATAGAAAGTATCCTATGTCCTTCTCCCAGTTCTTAGCTACCTCCTTACCAATTTCCAGCCAAATTGGTTCAGCCGTTCTTGAGTTATAAATGATGTAACTAACACGACTTTCTTTTATATATATAGATTACTTAATAGTGAACAAATCAAAATCAAAATCAAAATTAATGTATTTAATCTTATTTTAGGTAGAACCTACTTAGGCGAAACTTCACGTATTTCAATTTGTCGTCCTCCGTGGCGCAGCGGCCAACATCTGGCGCCTGCCTGCGACCCCAGGTCCCAGGTCATGATGGAAAACGATCTTTTCCTGATTGGCCTGGGTCTTGGATGTTTATCTATATATTTATCTATTATAAATATAGTATCGTTTAGTTAATATCCCATAACACAAGTTTCGAACTTACTTTGGGGCTAGCTCAATCTGTGTGATTTGTCCGTATATATTTATATTTATCTGAATTATATATTATAAGTACATATTAAATATGTAAGTCTAAATCTTTTGCGTCGTCTGGGTTGCGCATATAAAACCAACTACCTACAAGTCTTAGTCCCTAATATTTATATTATACCAACACAAGGTTAACTCATATACATAAACCCCGATAGATAAAATATGGAAACGAAAAGACAGAATAACTGAGCGCTTAATTCTATGTCTACTCGTACATCATCATTATCAACCTTTTTATCGTCCCACTGCTGGACACAATTCTCCTCTCATTCGGAGAAGGATTGAGCGTAATCACCACGCTTGCTCAATGCAGGTTGGCGATTTCAGACTTAAAATCCAGGTTTCCTCAAGATGTTTTCCTTCACCTTCAGTCATTGGTGTCCAAGATATACTTAGAAAGTACATATAACTTTAGGAAAGTTACATTGGTACTTGCCTGACCTGGAATCGAACCCGCGCACTCATACTTGAGAGGCTGGTGTTTTAACCACTAGGCCATCACGACTTCCACTCGTACATTATTGTATATTTGTTTACATAATATTGGTGGCTGCAAGTGATATATTTACACAGTATTGAACAGTCGAGATTACCTATTGTTACATACTTGTAAATATTACGTTGGGATCCCGTGCTTCGTAAATAAATAACAAGTAACTGCTCAAAAAGGTCTTATTCTTGATTGAGTTCCGATTGTACTCCATTAACAATGCCTTTATCAGAGAAAGGAAGTCTTTATTTTTGGGGTAACAATTGGTTGCTGGCATACAATCAAAGTTTATTCAGCCTGGAGGCGTGTAACAGGGCAAAATTCAGGGCAATAACAAACTTGCTATACCAGGTCACTCAGAAAGTATTGCGACAAAAAGTTTTTATGTATGAGAAACTGGCCAGTTATAATTTATCTAAAAAATATGATTATTAATAATCATATTTTATTTAATAATCATATTTATTTAAACATATTAATTTTTTAAATAAATTATAACTGGCCAGTTTCTCCATACTGAAAACTTCCCTCCACATTTTTTGCGAGCTAATTAAAATTATCGAGTCCCTTTGAAAATGGATTTGCATAGACACCATTTTCGCGCTATTATTTTTTACGATTTCAAATGTGTCCTGAAATCAAACGAATCGTACGATAGACCTCAAATGGCATTCTCGGATGAAGGCCCTTCTACGGCAACCGCGTATCGGTGGTATAATGATTTTAACCGCGGTCGACTAACTTTGGGGGATGAAGAAAGAAGTGACAGCTGTTACAGAAGAAAACGTGCTAGCAGTGAAAAGTTTGATCTAAGACAATAGACGAATTACATACCAAGAAATTCAGCATAAACTGCAGATTGGATCAGGAAGCCTTGAACGAGATTCCGCTGCCGCAAAGTCTCACCGATGCTCAGAAGCAGGCACGGGTGGAATGGTGGCATGATATGATAGACAAATTTGAAGCTGGCTTGTCTCGGCGTGTTTGCGACATCGTTACAGGTAATGAATCTTGGATTTATTTTATCATTACGATCCAGAAACGAAGCGCCGGTCGACGGTTTGGGTGTTTCAAAACGAATCAACGGCTACGAAATTGAGTTTTCTCTGTTGTGAGCAACAAGCGACCAAACACAGGGCTCTGCGGGTTACTAGTTCACCACGACAATGCGCCCGCCCCCATCGCAATCAAAACGAGGGACTTCCTGGACAGTACACCTGTCAATCACCTGGGTCACCTTCCTTACAGCCCTAACCTAGCACCGTGTGACTTCTTCTTATTCCCAATAATAAAAGATCAGCTCAAAGGAATACAATTTTCGTCGCCAGATGATGCACTGTCAGCGTTCGAGCAAACTGCGAAAAGTGTTTCGAAAACTGGTTCAGATGCATGCAACTTTATATAGAGGCTGGTGGAGAGTACTTCTACTTGAAAAGATGTAATAAAAATATATGTAACTATAGAAAAAACAAAACAAAACGAAACAAAACAAAACAAAACAAAACGAAACGAAACGAAACCTAACGAAGCGAAACGAAATGAAACGAAACAAAACAAAACAACGAAACGTAACGCAACGAAACGAAACGAAACGAAACGAAACGAAACGAAATGAAAAGAAAAGAAAAGAAAGAAAAGAAAATTTATTTATTCAACAGAACGCACATTACAATAGAATTTTCGCAAAACATTCTGAGTGTCCCACGTATTTAACCAGTAGCTTAGGGATTCTGTAAAACCAATTAAGAACACAGTCATGCTCTGAAAAAGTATAGTGCCAAATTAGGAGCTGGTCTTTAGGACAGTTTTCTAAATTACGCAACGTCACCAGAGAAGTGTTTCCAGTGTGTGTGTCTGTGTGTGTCCTACGTGCCGGGAGCAACGACAGGATACAAACTAAAACAGCTTCATTGCGGGTGCAACTATAGCTGCTCTCACAGGATTTATTTACTAGTTTCTCAACTTCGAGTTTCCAGGGCTGAATTGTATAACTAATGAAATAATCTACAAAATAACACATTTTGAATTATATCATGTATTTTATCCAAAACATAAGAAAGTATTCTTCATAAACTGCCGAATGAACTGAACTACAGCACAGATTTAGCTCCCCACATGCAACTATATCGCGATTCAGCAAACCCTGTCATTGAATTTGCAGTTGAATATAGTTACGTATAGGGAGGAGACTACACCAGGACTATAAATATCACAACAACAGCACGCCCACGCTGTTTCTGTGGCTTGTTGCTGCGATTTCCAAATGTATATTTAACTTCACGCAATATTGGGCCCTATTGGCAAACATAAACAACAACTTCAGAACAAAGTTCCGGCTTAAATTGAATACTCCAACAAATTTTCATTAATTTTGAAGCAGCAGTAACATTGTCTATTTATTTCTTCATTTATAAAACCATACTTAAAGATACAGTAATAGTATGAAAAAATTACAGTTCCTCACAAAGTTCACGTAAAAAAAAAAACCATACTTTCATTGTTTCTGCAAACTTCGTTTAAATATTGAATCCGTAACTTTTTCAACGTTTTCGTTCATTCATCACGGCGAAGAGTTTGCTGAAACAAGTGAAAAAATACAAAATGGCTCGTACCGTGAACGCGGTTAGCAAAGCCGATAAAAGGTGTACTGGTCTTTTTCTACATCGTTTTATGACTTCGCAATCTCCGGTTATTTTGGCTTCTTCCATTTCCATCTTCATAGTTTTCACATCTGCCTAGTCTCCTAACACAAGGAATACCTTGCTTAAAAGGTTGACTCGAGTTGGTCTCCAAAGCCTAGAGCACAGGCGTAGAGTAACCAGCCTTTCGGTGTTCTATAGGATACATTTTGGAGAGTGTGCGAGGGAATTGCATGATTTAATTCCCCCATCTCCGTTCCACCATCGGACGACCCGTCGTACGACGAGTTTCCACCCGTATGTTGATAACACCACTACGATCCGGACGAAGCGTTTCGCCTCCTCCTTGATACCGCGTATATCGAGGGACTGGAACAATTTGCCAGCGGTGGTGTTTCCGTCGGACTACAATTTGAGTATCTTCAAGGCTAGAGTGAATAGGCTCTTAATAAACTAGTGCGCTTTACCATCAACGATTGCGTCACTACCTACCATCAGGCGGGACTGCGGTCAAGCGTTGGTTTATAAGTTAATAAAAAAAAAGGTGATCTCCAATAACATGCATCGAAAAAATACTTAAAGCTTTAGGTTCACGATGCGACATAACAGTTTCTGGAGAATGTTACCACAGCAATGTGTGTAAATACAATGCAAATTGGAATACGAATATTACTGGGGTAAGTTCGTAGTGTCTGGCGCTCTCTGCTTATTGTAATTTTACATTTAATTACACTTGCATTTCTATTAACTTGTCGAATATTGCTGTCGTGCTGTTGTTTTATACTTTGTTTTATTTAACGTGCATGCTTGTGTCATGTCAATGAACTTTGCGCAGGATGTTAAGACGATCAGCTGATGCCTTATACAACTGGGTCACTACGCGAGTATTTGTAGATTGTCGCTTTCAGTATCACTTGATTTGCATATAGTTATTCCCATATCGATTTATTTCAAACGACTGGTACCTATTGGTTTTTAATGACCGAATACCGCAAAATAATTATCAATTTAGAGATCCTAAAACATGCAGAAGTCGCGTTAATTACAACTCATATTAATTAGTTAAGATACCCCACCCAATAGAAACTCCCTCTAACTCCTAGTATAGGTAAGTGCGTAGTAAGTTAACGTTATGGCACCAACTAATTACAGCGCAATATACCAACATGTTTATTTAGGTAGGTACATAAGTTTACACTCTCCACACCCAATTTCTTTGTGTTACAAGTACTTTAGAAAACAAATTCTTATCTTAAATTAGCCAATTACTTCCTGCGGCATTTTAAACTCTGTAGCAAGACGCCTTTGTTACGCAATTTTATGTAATTAGGTGCTAATATAATTACCAATACCCTTGGAAATAGCTTTGCATACTTGTCTTAATCGGTGCTTTTGTTTACGCACCCAATATAACCACCATAAACTATGGGTGGGGCGAGTCCTATGGACCGCTACAATGTGTAATCTTGTGGGGATAATAGTGTAATTAACATGCACGCTTGAGGTTGATTTGTAACTGTAGTGCTATGGAATTGAAAATGAACGGGTCCATGCCTTTGAAGTAGTATATTTACTAATATGCATTCACGTATGTATGCAATAATGAGCAGCGGAGGCCTGTGGTATCGGCCGCGTCTTACTACGAGTTGTATGTCGCTAGTTCGAATCCACGTTCACATCTAGCACTACTTTGTGTAGTTCATTTCATCAATAGCTCTCAAGACGGTGAAGGAAAAATTCGTGAGGGAACCGTCATTCAGTCCTAGATTGACAAAAATTTAAGACTTACGCACACATGCACTGACCCGCACTAGGCCAATGAACCGAATCACTGCCCACTCGTTCTCACAGAGAGGAGGCCTGTGTACCAGCAGTGCGAACATTATAAGCTGATTATGTAATCACAAGTATACATTAAAGGAAATAAGATATTCAACGCATACGAAATAAAGTAAATTATTAAAACTATTCGTACAAGAAAGTTTGACGAACAAAGAAAGAGCAAAAAAGTATTCGGTTAATCTGAATAAATCGAGGATCGCCATTGTTTCCCTAGCATTGTTGATGTTACCCATAAAAGTAAAATCCGGGCGGGTAATTACTGGAGGCCGTTATCCGCATCGATACGACCGCGGTCGCGACCTCCGCCGACGACGTCACACTGTTTATTCGGCCGCACGACTGAACTACATAATGAGTTTTTCTATCAGCTAAATGCTCCCAAAAACGTGTGATTGCTTTGACAGTGATTCAACTGACTAATGTACCGTGCTACATTGATGATTTCCACTGACAACAAATCAATAATATTCACTGGCGACAAAATATACCTACTCTACGTTTTGCGATATTTCGCCACAACTATCGCAATTCACTTTGTATGTTAAAGTCGTAAATAATATCGACCACGCATGTAAGTTTAGCCAAAAAAAAATAAAAACACCCGAAACTGAGCCATCACGGCATAGTTTATTGTCATTGTTGTGAAAAGCGTAACGGGGAAAACAGTTCGGTTTTCCGTATCACGGTCATATTTTTGTTGGATTTTCTCAACTTATTTTTCCAAATACATTTTTTATTTTTTATGGATGCTATTGATATAGAATTACTTTCAGTTTCATGCTCAGATTGTTGTTACTTAGGTGTATAGCATACATGTTGTGATATAACTACACCCAGTAGTAACATTTTATGTGCTTGGTGTGTGTGCTCTGGGTAATTGCCACTTTGCCGCACAATGCTGTTAGGTACGCGTGATACTTTGTCATCACATTGTTAAAATTAGCTATGGCCAGCAAACAGCCGAATCGATTACTGAGCTTTTAGTATCTAATCACTGACATTCATTTATCTCTAGTGACTGGATTCAAGCGCCATTTACTGAGTAGCCACTTTATATGTTGATTGGGTAATTTAACCAAAGCTTCGCCTGCTTCAAACGATTTGCGTCCCTCGATTTAACTTTTTCGAACATTCACCGTTGTATATTGATGTGTAATATAACATTTCTAAAACAAATCTGAAGATCATTAATGGTAGGGACATAATGAGGAGATAAATACTTAGGTAGATGATGCCTTCAACTTGACTCCAAGAAAAACATAATTGTAGAAGCTATACCTAAAAACCCTCAAGTCGGTTCGACATCATAAACATTTCATGTCTGTAAACGAAATATCAGCGTGTAGTATGTATTACGTCATAACAGTCTTCAGCACGAGACCAATTAGGTTAAGTACGGTACGACAAAATACTTGACGCGACCAAAAAACATCTGTCAAATAGGAATTTGAAGCAAACAATGTCCGGATTACCAGCTAGTCGCACAAAGGGTGAGCTTGCTTAGAGATAGTTCGCTTTGAACTCGCCGGACAGCAAAGGACCTTTGAATAAACGCGGATCAAAGGTAAAAAAGGTCGTAGACATCAAATATAATTGGTAACTTATTAAAAGATTCAACCGAACAGCCAAGAACAATTATTGTTGTAAGCAAAATATAACGTTATAAAATAAATTTTTAGTCTGCGAGTTGCAATTTTAATTAGGAAATGAATTCTTGACAAGTTGAAGAAATCAAAGATTTATTTTATGATTGATTCTGATTTTGAATTATACTAAATATAATAGATCAGCTCTGGCTAATGTGTTATCGCCCAGGTCTATAAATAATTTGTAACCGCACCAGCTATGCTCGTCGATAAATAAAATTCTAGCAGACAAAACAATAACGATATCTTTGAAGCGCATTTAACGCCTAATATAAGGAAAAATATTTTCGAGATAAAATACCCTGAGGCTATACGAAGTGTGGCTGTTTTACCAACAATAGTGTCGAAGTTTGTTTGGTTACGGGCAAATGGGGCTGTCTCCGTCTGTGAATTATACCTCCTCTATTATCTTTGCTCGTGATCGTCTATTGTCTTTGACACGATATTCTTTCTATTAGAAGATTAGTATTCGGCGTGAAGCTAATAGCGAACGTTAATTTCTGTTGTCAGAAGTTCTGTCGCCCTTTGTCCTTGAATGAAGAATATAAAAATATGGCCTTAAAAACTTAGTGTATAAAAATAATAAAACAAATATGTAATAAAAAACAAATCAATAAAAGAAAAACATGGTCATGGACAGTAAAATATCACAGAGGATCTTAAAAAGACCAGGCCCAGGTCAACGGCACGATATATTCCACGCGAGGCTCAAAGCCATGTTAGCACATCTCGACGGGATCCACTCCGACCAAAGCCTGCCAGGACCACGGGTTGTTTGAAAGAGATATCGCCTGTGCTCCAAGAGCACACGGGCACACATGTGGATTTAGTCAGTAAAAGTCTGACACGCCCTTCTGCTACGCCCAGAGCGGGAGAGTTAATTTGATGATTTCCCAACCATAAAGAAAAAGAAACGTATGTCTGTACACACGGTGTAAGTACCGATGGAGTCAAAATATTAACAGCCACTAGCTGCCTCGGAAACTAAGACGTTTTCTACTAGGAAGTGACTAAGACGTTTACTACTGGGAGGAGACTAATTGCCAATCACAGCTCAGAACTTAATAGGCTCAGAGCTTGTCACGTGAACTTGCTCCCATCGGCATGGTTATCAAATGAGGCAGCAAATATTCCGAATCGAGAGCGAACCTTTTTATCGTCCACTGCTGGGCACAGGTCTCCTCTCATACAGAGAAGGATTGAGCGTAATCACCACGCTTGCTCAATGCGGGTTGGCGATTTCAGACTTAACGTCCAGGTTTCCTCAAGATATTTTCCTTCACCTTTTAATCAGTCACTGGTGTCTAAACATGTTCGATTGACGATATACCCATTAAAAATTTAATTAGAAAAACAAACAATTGGTTAAAACAAATCCTACTATCTAGATAATGCTGATAAGAATTGACTATCCGAGCTTATCCAATATTGATTCGGCCCGGACCATGTCGACAACGCTCATTAAGCAAAATGTTCTGTAGTAATATATAGATTGGTACCTAGGAGATAGCACGAGACTTAAGGGGACATGGTAGCTGGCATGTACCCGTGGCAGCGGTGGCGTGACTGATGGCTTTCATTAAAACCCTCCCGAATAAACCCGATTATCCCTCCGAACTCGCACCTGATCTATTCCACTGATGTATCTCTTTAAAGAATATTCTCCAATCACAGTAGATGGTTTATTTTATCTCTAGATAATCTTTTTTTTATTTTAAAGCTTATTACCGTATATGGTGGGCAGAATTCCAATGAATTGCAATATTCAAAAAATATGATCCATCTTAAACCTAAACCCAATCAACGACAAGGTTTTGAGATCGAATATAAAGAACCGTTAACTTTATACTATCGCATAACGGTTATAAGGATATTATACGCTTTCAAACTGAGTAACCTAAGAGTAAAATACCAGTATATATGTCGTATCAGGTAGCCTAAGCCTTGGGCATTAGGTAAATAACAAGTAATTTGCCAGTTAGCTAACCTAACCGAGCATTAAACAACGGAAGCGGCAAACGTTCTGCGACATATCTCTACGTACTGTAACGAATCTCTACAGTCTCCTCGTTTAGATTGCTGAGGTTTAGATGTCTACTCTAGGATGTCTATATAGGAACTTAACTATCCTATGAACATTGTAGAATACAGGCTGCGGTGAGTATGTCGCGGATGAATTTATAAAATTGCATCGTTAATGGGTCCTAAATATAAAAACTGTAGTGCTCTCTCTCGCTTATAGGAGGAACCTCCGTTGAAAGTTTGATCTGCAAAGGCTCAAATCATACTTAGTTTCCTATATTACATACGTTTCACGTTTACTAGCTAGCCTCCTAATCAGGAGTTTGTTAAAGCGTTTCAATTTTAGCCGTAACTTGCACTCAAAATTTATAGCGAAGAAAACAAGAAACATTTCCCCGCACTCGTTACAAGGATTCCTTCAAGACGCAGCTTCTACCCTCCGTCGTAATAAGATTAAATTTTACTAATGAAACAGAAAATGAAAATTTCTTCAGCTGAAACAGAATATCCTAAATAACTCTCTGCCATTTGTCTCGCTAATGAATGAGTTTTTTTCTTGTGTTTTTTGTCTTAAGGCCAGCCTATGTCGCCTTTGAGAACTGTAATGTTCTACTACATTTAGCTATGAAAATGTTTCATCCGTTTAGTTTACTTTCATAACCTCATGACTTTCTTCATACTAAGTAAAACAAAAGTTTGTGATTTTGCTATAACGTAAGTATTTAAATCGCGGACAAATCTGTTAGCTTGCGTCTGGTTAACCTATAATAATAAATCATTTATTCTGGATGATTCGGCCTGTAATTTTCTATGGAAGACAACTGATAGCAGGCCTTTTTGCTCGAGACGCCAAGAGGTGAACAAGCACATTGACATTATTTTTATTTTGTGGAGGTCAAGTAAGTAATGTGTGTTATTCGAGTGATGTGGCAAATATAATAAATATGTTTTTTGTATTAGTATCGTGTTCAGTTTTTTTGGGAACCCTTTTAATTTCTGAGCTGTAGTTAACAGAACCTAGTAAGGTTCTGCCTGTGCCCGTGCCGTGGATATCCGCGAAAAATATCATGTTTTAACATAAATTATCGTAAACCCTGCGACACTTGACAATCCTCTAGCTTTCCATTACTCGAATTGAATCGGCTTAATAGTTCCCACTACATAGAATTCACCATTGCACAAATTTTACCTCCCTAAATACAGTTAGGGAATATAAATATATTGTTTTATCGTTTTTTTTTTAAACTTTGCCCCAAACTAGGAATTTCTCCTGCGTCGTGGGTGCATTTACAAACATACACAAACAATTATATAAATTCACATACACAAACATCCAGACCCGGAACAACTACTTGTAGGTCATGCAAATATCTGTTCTGTGCGGGAATCGAACCCGCGATACGCAGCGCAGCAGTCAATAGCTTAACTACTGCGCTAACCATGCAATCTAAAATATTGGTAAGTAAATATATAAGTTACCAATTAATCTTGAATATTTACTATTCTTGTTCAAGTAGTTCCAGTTAACTTTTACGGCTCCTCGTACACTGTTAGTGTGTCGACAGCAATTTTATGTTATACAACACAATATTATTAATGGTAAGTGGGTAGTATCACTTTTCCTAGACATTTTCTTATTTGCATAAAGTCATAAACATTTATGAACGTACCCAGATTTATGCTCATAAAATATTACAAACGTTAAAAAAGTTACCACGGAGATAATTTAGTAGGTGGTTTTGAGGGCCCAATAGACTCTACATATTTGATTACGGTTAGCAACCTTATACTGTTATTTTAGAATTAATCTGTCTTTTGCCTACGGCTGGAAGTCGATTGCCATAGTGACAGGATTTTATTATACCATGTGATCATTTTAATCTAGGTCGTGGGTTATCCGTGTGCCAAATTTGACTTAAATCCTTTTAGCTATTTTTGCGTGATTGAGTAACAAACATACCAACTTTACATTTACAATACCTCTAGCTGCTGGTATTTCTAATACCTCCAAGAATATATATATTAGGTTCTTACATATGAAATGGACGTTTTGTGGTACTGGCCACTTTTATCTCAAATATCTCCTCTTTGGTTTAGAATTCCAAATTCAAATTTATACAGCTATTTACCCATCAATTTGTGTCTCGAAAACCGTATTTCTTTTGTTTCTTTTTTTTTTCCTTTGGTTTTTTCTCTGCGTTATTGAGTTTACAAAATGGAAAATTTAAAATTTCGCGTTATTTACGAATATGAGTTCCTCCGTGGCACCAGTACTGCAGAAACGGCTCGAAGAATTAATGATGTGTATGGCAATGGTGTCGCTAGAGAAAGCACAGTGCCTTTTCGGTTCCAACGTTTTCGTTCTGGAAATTTCAACCTACAGAACAATCCCCGTGGACGGTCGGAGACCAAAGTCGACAATGAAGAATTGAAGGCTATTGTGGAAGCGGATCCATCGCAAACTACATCCGAGTTAGCTGCAGGCTGCGGTGTTAGTGATAAAACTGTTTTAATCCACTTGAAACTAATTGGGAAGATAAGAAAGCTCGAAAGCTGGGTACCTCATGGATTGAGTGAAGCAAACCGACAAACGCGCGTCGACTGCTGCGTTACATTACTGAATCGGCACAATAATAAAGGGATTATAAATGAAATCATTACCTGTAATCAAAAGTAGATACTCTACAATAATAGTAAGCGCACATCGCAATGGCTGAACTCCGGTGAACCATCCAAATTCAACCCCAAGAGAAAATTGACTAGGAAAAAGTTATTATATAGTTAGGTCAGCGTTTGGTGGACTAGTTCGGGGTGGTGCACTACAGCTTCCTTAAATCTGGCCAGTCGATTACTGCAGATCTCTACTGTGGTCTGCTCCACATAATGATGGATAAATTAGCCGCTAAACAACCAAGACTGGTCAATCGCACTAGGCCACTGCTGCTTCAGGACAACGCGAGACCACACACTGCACAACAGACTGCTACCAAATTAGAGGAGCTTCAATTGGAATGTTTACGACATCCACCGTACTCCTGAAGATGAAACTTTAAGACATCCCCGGACCTTGCTCCAACAGACTACCATTTTTTTAGAAATTTGGATAACTTTTGCAGGAGAAAAAATTTCACTCCGATGAGGCAGTCCAAAAGATTTTATTGATTCCCGTCCTAATGTTTTTCTTTTAGAAAAGGCATAAACGAACTACCTATGAGATAGCAGAAGTGCATAGATAGCAATGGATCATACTTTGATTAAATAAATATATTGTTAGCGAAGACCGTTACCCCACCTAAAGCTTTTAGAATCGTCACTTGAAGCTGTAACATCACTGAAACTCTGTGAGACCTATATTTTCCGTATTAATTAATAGCTGATTGCTATCGTTTTACATGTTATTGTATACTCAGCGATTGTTATTTTGTTCCTATCTAAACTTATAAGTTTTGGTTGTAATTGTAATTCAAATTGATAATACACGAACATTAGAGTGTCTACCTCCTGATTTGTTTTTTTTTATTAACACCACTTCTGATCTCTAATAATATGGTATTAAAAAAATAAACGACTTTTATTCCTCCCATACAAAACGCCAATTTCATATGTAAGGACCTAATACAAAGTTACATGATGATTGGTTATATAGATTTCGCGTGAAAGCATAACAAACTTACAGTTATAATAGCAAAAATATAGGAGGATTATCTTATTAGGACTTTTACAGAAAATAGTCCAACTATATGATCATAGAAAGGCCTCAGGGTTGAACCTGACAGCAATTCGTACCTCAGAAATAAAAAAAAAAATGTTTGGATATACATGATTAATTCCTTTAACGTATCATCAAACAGTACAAAAAATAACGCCTATAAAACTTATAATATTTGTTAGTAAAGGACTAGCAAAAAATTAATATGTACATCTCGTCACGTCACGAAATTAAATGTTACCAAAGTACCAGCATTTTATACAAATGTAAATGTCCTCCCCAAGGAGGTCTGCCGTACCCACAGCTAAAAAGTAACGACCTCTGAAAAGGGTTGCCGACTCCCAGGAGACGCGGATCCAGTTCTCAGCATCGGATTCGGATTTTGCGTCAGAAATCATTACACGATGTGAACAGTCAGCCGTAAAGTCTAGGTCGCCGCACTCGTGAATAAGAAAGCTAGGTATATACAGCTGACTCGCGATATAACTAAGAAACAATCAAATAAATTCTGTAACTTTGTAAAACAACAAAACGACTATAGAAAAACAAAGGCTTAGCAGCGAAAGGTGTAAGAAACACGTACAATTAAGTCTGAAACACACTTAATCTCATCGCGGTAAATCACAGCGAGTCAATGTTAAATAGTAAAAGAGGGCCGTACTCATTAATAGACTCTTAAACTCGTTTACCTAACACTAACGTTTATTTCTATACAATCGCATTCTCGCTGCGCTCTCGCGTCCACAGCGCTCTCCTGAATTTTAATAGGACTCTAACTTCTTAATTGAAATTCTAAACGGAATTGTTCTTCGTGTCTATCAACATTCAGTTACGGATTTCGGGGATCCTTATTAATTTTGTTTGTTCAAAGTAATAAACAGCGGGCTCGCTGTACCTACGTGCCGCCTTAGCAAATAATTTTATTATGATCAAAATTATGTGGTAAGGCAAGTGCGTTGTTTTACATTTGTGTGCCACTACCTACATACGGAAGATGAGAGCTTATTTATGTCAAGGAGTTATGTAAATAGGCAGGTACATATTTAATATTTCAAGCGGTTAATGCGAACATACTCTTATATTTCTCGGATGAAAAATGACATATTCTTTAGTGCTGGCTTAGATATTGTTGGTGTTCTTCGGTCTGGCTTTATTAATATTAACTTGTGCATAGGCTTACGTAAAGATTTACATAACTTAACCTATTCACAAAAGTAACATAAGCTACAAATCGACTGGAATAACCCACATTTATAACATAAAACACCTGTATTTAAAAAACTCTTAAAGCTATTTTTAAAAGTAAAATTTAGTTTTCTCATCTACTTTTGAATGCTACACTTTTAACACCCGCCAGTTTCTGATTTTCCAAAAAAGCCTATCGTCTGACAGCCCTTAATAATATTAACGGAGTTACGTCTCACCGCTACGTTCCCACTACGACTCAGATATCTTATTAGCGGAATTGAGTAGCTGTTTGTATTCAGCGCAGACCAGAAAATATTTAACTTTAGGTTAAAGTGAATTGAGGTCAGGAAACCGGGGTGAGAATCGTGTGATTGTAAAAATATCTCTGTTTAAGTTACTGTGTCGAAAAGAGAAAGTTGGTGTCTATTGTGAATAACACTATAACAAGAGATATGTGAGACCATCAATCTATCCGTCATACTCAGTGAGAAAATACTGTCCTAGTATTGAGTTATTTCGATAACTAATTCTCGCAGCAAGTACGTTTAAACTTTGTGAACATGATTTTAGCAGAGAAGAATATGAGTATAGAAAGATATTTCTTTGAATATTGAACGAATGAATTAATATAATTTCAGCACAAATCTCATCATCAATAAAATAAGAAATATAGAATTGCTATAGGTATTTCCTTAGAGAACTAGGAAAAATTTGTGACACCCAGCAGTTACAATTTATTTTGAACAACTTAAATATATAAGTAGTCTTCGAAATAATTTGGCAAGCATCAACTTTTCGGTCCATAATAGCCATCCGTAAAAAACCTCTAAGCACTTCCTGTGCTGAGAGGTGTGAGGTCTGACTTTAGTTTAACATTTTGTTGAAACGATTTTGTCGGTTAAAAAAACGTTCAGCGTGTGAGTGTACTGTGTGTGACGTCATTTAATCACGCTGACAAATGTACCGTTGCCGTCGCCGGCCGCTGCTGTCAGCCACGTATCCCCACAAATTGATAATGCTCGATTGCACGCTCTACAATATGACTTATCGTTATTCAACGTGTAATTGACAGTGGGATCACAGATACACAAATCTTCCGGATTTCCCGGCAACTCGTTTTAAAAATATCATTGTTTTTAATTCGCTCAACATTAATTCCGCTCTTATCTTTTCTATTTTATGTGTTTGCACTCCATTCCAAGCATCCATTTTCATTTCTGTTTTGTTTTCTTTCTATTTTGTATTTTTATCATCCGGCAGCTCGTTGTTCCTGTTGCGTTTTGCATGTGTGATCTATTTTTATACACTGGGAGGCTGGGTTACTTTGTGGCCATTGTTTTTTAGCAAGTTGGGCTGTCGATCGCTTCCGTAGTATACCTAAATATAAATTGTTTTCATCACAAATAACTTTTGAAGCCCGATAAAATTCAACTCATATTATTATTATTTTCAATTAATAATTGAAAGTCATAAAATTGGAGTTTAAATAGCATTTATTCGTGTAGTATGGTACGAATCTCGTTCAAATCCAGTTATACTTACCAGTCTGTCTTTCCTTTTTTCAGCGTGTCTTGCAATAGTTATACTAGCTAGTTATAGAGAAGTCGAGGAAGATATTCAAGGTAGATACATGACCCATTACACAAAATATTTTTTAAATCTTTTGGTAATGTCATAATTCTCAATTATTGTACCAAATATTTGCAAAATACTCACATTTACACGTTTTTACATAAATAATTCTATCACTCCAATTAGAGACAGAGTCGTTTTAGAAGATAAAAATCACAAGCACGTAAGATATTTAAAGAGAAACATAAGTGATTTATTCAGTCTTAAATATTAAAACGAAAAGATGAAAATACTTGAAGTGAGTACTTGTACTATAAGTGAATATCAAAACGATTTATTCCTTAATGAGCCTTCGTTACCGTTGAAGTGGATTGCCTTTTAGCTTATAAACTCAAAAGACTGCACACCAAAAATGTCTATAACCCTATATGCCTCGTGTGATGGATATAATATATCAGAAATTTATAAGAATTTCTAATACATTGATAACAGAGACAGACCTTTTCAAGTTTAAAGACATCACTTTATCACAATATTGGCAAATAACGTGGAAACTTATTGATCTACGTTGACCGGTGACACGGTTGCTATTATTTGAATTTAGAAAACATATAAAACTGAAAATTGTATATCAATCCTTAGAGCATTTTATTTTTATCTGAAACTACAGTTCAGTAAATGAAATATCACTCACTATACTGAAGTTTGCAATGTAGATATGAAGCAGCTGGTATAGAAATACCAGCTGCTTCCTATCTACATTGTTTAAGAATAGGATAGATAAGTGTTTTAAAGTAGGTAAACGTTCTGTCAATCACATTTTATTGTGGCGTCATCATAAACTGAGGTATATAAACAAATATTCTCTTAAACCAATGACTGATTACAAGGTGAAGGAAAACATCTTGAAGAAACCTGGACTTTAAGTCTGAAATCGCTAAACCGCATTGACCAAGCGTGATGATTACGCTCAATCCTTCTCTGTACGAGTATTAGAGGAGACCTGTGCCCAGCAGTGGAACGATAAAAAGGTTGATGATGATGATCTCGGTTATACTTACCTAATATTTATTTACTATTTATTAAGGCATTGCAATATAAAAATGAGTTGGAATGAAAATATATGAACTTGGAATGAAAATTCCATCCATTCCTAGATTACCCTCAATAAAACTTTGCACAGTTACCTTTATGAGGGTCCCGTGCCCAAAGGGTGCCAACGACACCCTAATACTAAAGGTTCCACTGTCCGTTCGTACCCCTGTCACAGAACTGGCAGTACAATCTTTTGAACCGTAATAGCTTCCTTCCTATTACGGTAGTATTTGAAACTTTTAGTGTAATACTATGGCTGCTACGTATATGATAAATTAATTAAAGTGAATACTTTAAGGGGTCCCCGAGTGAAACACACTTTTTTTATATTGTACGGTGCTACGGAAACCTTTGTTTACGAATTGAACTCTCACTTAAAAAGTAAAAAGACACACACACAGTAAAAAGACGCCATTAATTCATAAATACCACATAAAGTTTAAAATATGGATAGTTAATTACTATCATTCGCATGAGCTGCAGTGGTTATTAAGTATTTTCCAATAATAAATCCATTAATTATTTTTATCACGGTCACCATTCCACCGCCTCAGTCGGTTGGTTAATTTTGTTTTGCGTTCGTATACATCTATGAACATATATTTAACTGGAACAGTTTTCTAACAACTATATTTTCTTTGTATAGATATAGATTGAATTTTATTCGTAATTATATTAATAAATAAATAAAACAGTAATATAAGTAATGTAAAGAATACATTGCCAACATAAGTAAATATAATCATTTTGAAAATATAAAAAGACGTACATAGTATAAAATAAAGTGAGTAAGTAATTTTGTGAATTCAGACCACATGACCTCGCCAGACATGTAAATTTTCCATTAAAACCGCGCGTTAATTAAAGCCCAAAGCCTCTAAATCTTCAAGTAAAGTGGCTTAAACCGTATATTCTTAAACGAAACGATCTTTTGAAAGTGGTACTTCAAATTTTATTGGATTACGTACCTACCTACGCATAATGAGATTAGAATCTTATTTCAAAAGCCTTTTCTCTATCGATAACAAAGGATAAGTTTGAATGGGAGCGTGCCATTGATCGATTAGAGGAGACGGGTTTCGGAAGGCTTCGATTTGGGTAGCCATGCGATACTGGGAGCCGTTCGACCTATTGCTTGGTTGCCGCCGGCGCAACACAATTAGACAACTCTTTAGTTTCTCCGACTGTATCCTACGTGACTTGTTTGCTTATCTAGTCAGAAAAAATTACATGGAACAAAACAATCCTAAAATAACGAGGCGAAATAAACTGTCCGACGGTACAGTCAGTTAATTGGACCCAGATGATAAACACTTTCCCAATATATCTTCCTCTTACCACGTAACTTATTCTAGATTAATTATATTTTCCACTGAATGAGAAAATAATCATTTATCAGCAGAATAAATCTTCGTAGGCACTTAATGAATTACTAGAATTTCACAAATGAGGTACTTTCTATTCCAAAGGTGTCATCTGGCTTCAGCTACGAATTGAAGGCCATTATTTCCCAAGGGTCACTGAGTATGCATCTGTATTGATACCGCCTATATTGACCTTCTGAAGCAGAACCTTGTGGTAGAAAACGTTCCAATAAGCTGAATAAAACAAAGTGCTACGACATTGCTACGCCGTAGCAGCCTACAGTGCTACATCAACTTGCCTACTACGCTTTTTCAGCAAATGAATACGTAAGTCATCTAGCCCCTTTTTAGAGTTCCGTAGCCAAATGGCAAAAAACGGAACCCTTAGAGATTCGTCATGTCTGTCTGTCCGTCTGTCCGTCCGTATGTCACAGCCATTTTAAACCGAAACTATAAGAGCTATACTGTTGAAACTTGGTAGGTAGATGTATTCTGTGAACCGCATTCAGATTTTGATGCAAAAATAAAATAATAAATATTGGGGGCTCCCCATACTTAGAACTGAAACTCATTTTTTTTTTTTTCATTAAACATATACGTGTGGGGTATCTATGGATAGGTCTTTAAAAATGATATCGAGGTTCCTAAATATATTTTTTTGTAAGCCGAATAGTTTGAATAAAGTTGCCCCCCCCCCCCCCCCGTCTAACTTCTAAAATAAGAAAATGAAAAATCTAAAAAGAACATATGGTGTACATTACTATAAAAACTACCAACGAAAATTGTTTTGAACGAGATATAGTAAGTAGTTTTTTTTTCATACCTCGTAAATCGTAAACCGCTTATTACCACGTAATCTTCGAGACAAATAAATCCTTTCATTTCATAAATGAATGGTACGGAACCCTTTGTGCGTGAGTCCGACACGCACTTGGCCGGTTTTTTATTATAAGCTTGCAATGTATGTTCGGGTAATATCTTGCAACTCAATTTTGAAGCAGATATCTTTAACCGATTGAGCTGAAATTTGGAATACTCGTTCAGATTGGATGGCACTGCATAGTTAACTATAGTATAACGTCATACTCAATCATTCATGGCGGAACACCCAAGATGGAGGATATATTTATATTTAATTCATTCATTTTGATGTGGGTATCAAATGAAGGCTTGCTGAGGATAATAAGTCAAAAAATAAAGACTGAAAACAAATAACTTAAATTAGGTTTTCTAACGCATACTATACTGTCAGTGAATTCCTAACTGAGAAAAATGATGAAAAAATATTATGTAGTGATCTGAATATATAAAAATGTATTTTTTATTATTATTGTTACTATTTTTCTTTACATATTATTTGACAAGTTTTATTACAGTTGTCATTTTTTATTATTGATTATATTTGTTATTTTCTAATCATAATGTATTCAATTATTATTATTTCTTTCTATTGTGATTGCTATTTTTTTTTCTTTTACACTTCGTTGATATCTTATTTAAAATTGTATTATATGATATTTTTATTGTTAATGACACTAAATGTTGTTTTCAATAATAATTCTAACTGTTTTCTGCATATTGTAATATTATGTAATTTTTATTAAGATAAATTATGCCCTTAAATTATTCATAATATAAATAATCATTCTAACTATTAATTTCCAGTATTTTTAGCTCCAAATTATAATTTTTGCTTGCCTATTGGTAAAATGTGGCTGAACCTATCTGTTATCACTATCATAATGCACTGTACCCATATTTGCAAAATAAATGACTTACTTACGTACTTACTTACTTAATAAAGTGATGACATTCTAGATCAATATGGCAGAATAAGGCCTATATAAAAGAGTCCGCAGATGAAAGGAACTGATGTGAATAATTTGATCTATTAAAATTTTCAAACAAAGTACGACTACCATTACTACTAGTTTGAAAATTATAAATTGTGTCAAGTGTGAAATGACGTTATTAGTAAACAGTAAAAGTATTGAAGCAAGAATTTTTTTTTTTCTTTTCAACGCATGTACATTCTTTATGATCGGGTTTTTTTTGCTCACAATTTATTAAAGTGTTAAATTGATTCGCACGCATCAATTTAATGTGACTGTCTATAACTAACTAGTAATATTCGAATAATTTACGTTTAACAATTGCTAAGAAGTCGTCAACTTTACATTAAATTACTGGCATTTTTTTAAAAACAGAGAAGAAAGTAAGAAGAGAAAGATATGAAAATAAAAGATGTTTTAAAAATCATGCCAACGTACTAAAACAATTTTAAATGAGGTCATACGCCTCGAAATAGAATTATACGCAAGTACGAGTGCGGATAAAATTCGAGTAATTGGAAATTTAATAATGGTTTGTAGAAACTGGTGACACACACCCGTAAACCCTAGCAATATAAAAATTTACGATGTTCTTGACGCAATTTTTGTATTTTATTGCTGTAATAAAATTACTACAGTTCATAGTTCGTACTTTTTTATTTATTCATCCTTAACTTGTGCCAAGTACGGAGGACCGCGAAATTAAATGGGCCGTTCTACCCATTTAATTTCGCGGTCCTCCGAAACGTATGAAATTAATTATCTTATTTTCCATTTTGCAAAAACAATAACAACGTGACATTTTGTGACTCTTGTAGTTAGATTGATAAGTTATATTTTCAGGAAATGGTTTTTATATTTAAATTTATTACGAAGTCACCGTTCAGAATCAGAATCAATTGAAAATATCTTAGGATATTTTATCACAAATCCGAATGTATTTGAACACTGGAAATATATCCAAATCATCGGGTCAGTACAAAAGTAAAATTTCTTGGAAATTCAATACTATATCCAGTTCACACTGAAAGCTCAAAGTTCCTAGAATGAACTCGCATGTATGTAGGTAGGTATCATAAAGGAGCATTTTATGAGAACTAAAACTATTCTCGAATGTAAAGTAAAACATTATAGACTTATAGTGGTTTTGTCGACCTTTTATGACAATTAAATTGCTGAATAAAAAACCAGGAATGTGATGTGTCACAAACATGTTATGTGGAATGTTACCCTTTATAAGTATTTCTTCAGAACATAAGTTATCCTTCATTCGTTTTATGATTGCATGAGAAGAAAGTATTTTGTGAATACAAAACACATTCTTAAAGTATTTTGTGAATACAAAATACTTTCTTTTGTATTTTGTGTATGTTGAATACGCATGTACAAACGCTATGTTGAAATCACAATTGACAAATAGCTTGTTAGTAGAACTACCTCTTCCTTTCAACTTTAGGTATTTAATCAACAACACAGTACGGACATTGTATGCATAACGAATGAAAAAGATCTGGTTTATGATAAAGAAACTATTGAACTAGAGTCAAGAGTTTCAGTTCGTTGACTGACTTCATTCTTCAATAACAAAATTGTGGGTTTATTGTAGATTACAATATACTGCCATTTATATCAACGAAGTCATCAGTCATAGGTTGCCTGTAGATAAAAGAAAATATACAAGTCCAGCTTTTGAATTGTTTGTTTTTTATTACAAACATTATTTAAGTCAAAACTGCAGTCATTATTTTATGAAAACATATTCAATATTTATCAGTATGAATTGACACAATCAAATAGCATTAATATAAATATTATGAGTTTCAACTAACTTTAATATCGTATGATGATAACTTCATGATGTGTGATGGTGACACGCCCGTTTTACACAATAAAGGGGGGTGCACATTTGGCAACCGACACAAAGGCATTAAGGATAACGGATAAAGAATTATCTGTAGAAAGCGTCCAGTCGGGTCATCTATCAGACACAACGCAAGCGATAGAAAATTATAATACGAAGTATAGCTACAATACCCATCTTTGCTTAAATGTTATAAATGCGAAAATCTGCCTACCTTTTAAGTCATAACGGCTAAACGAATTTCGAAATAATGTATCTCACTGGTAGACCAAGACCTAGGCCACACCATCAGAATATAAATAAAACATAGGATTTTTATTCGATTGAACGTTTTTATGAGACATACATAACTTTTTTTTTAATCATTATAAATAAGCGCTTGACCGCAATCCCGCCTGATGGTAAGCAGTGATGCGATCGTTGATGGTAAAGCGCGCTAGTTTATTAAGAGCCTATTCACTCAGAAAAACTGAGCGAATAGGAAGGAAGACGGCAGTTGAGCGAGGTGATGCAATGTTAAAACCAACAACACGACCAACGATGCTGCGCCTAAGGGAGATTGATCTGAAGACCCTCCACGACCAAACTCCCAACACAACAACATTTGGCGCATCGTACCCGGCACCACAGACCCGTCTTCCGTACGGCTTCACCAGACATTATGCCGGAACACGACAAATCGCTTGGCGGCAACACTAACATACGACTTACTTTAAGGAAGCAGCACTGGGGAAAACCTAGTACCTCATTCCCAATAGCTTTATAGTTTCATATATCTCGAAACTTATTCAAATTCATTGAGACTGTGTTGGCTGATTTCATGGTCCCTCGTGATTAAAAATCCTTAGCGTGTCACTTGATGCTAAACTGATTCCAAATGATACCTTTGCCTGCTAAGACGTATGCTAGTAATTTATTTACTAACACATATCGTACTTACCTTTACGTTCAACCGATAACTAGCTTACTGTTTACTTGCTTTACCTTCACTATTTCGTTTGTAACAATTGCTCTATAGTTTCATATATCTATCAGCGTAACTTATTCAACAAATTCCATATATCACGGCTGTGTTGGCGAGTTCCTGTTCGCTCGTCAGCATATTATCCATAGCGTCATTGATGCTGAATTGATCTGACAGGCGACATGTCGCCGGCCAAGACATATACTTGTTATTAATAACATATGTTGTGTTGTTCTGTTTTTTTTTTACATTATAAACTAGTGCTTGACCGCAATCCCGCCTCATGGTAAGCAGTGATATGCATCACTCAAACTAGCGCACTTTACCATCAACGAATGCTCGTTGATGATAAAACGCGCCAGTTTATTAAGAGACAGTTAAATTGCAGTTCGGCGGAAACGTTGGCAAACTGTTCCAGTCCCTCAATGTACGCGGTATAAAAGAAGAGGCGAAATGCTTCATTCGGATCGTTGTGGTGTCAACAACATAAGGGTGGAAAATCGCCGTAGGACGGGTCGTCCGATGATGGAACGGAGATGGGGGAATTAAATCATGCAATTCCCTCGCACACTCACCAAAATACATCCTATAGAACACCGACAGGCTAGCTACTCTTTACCTGTACTCCAGGCTTAGGAGATCGTTCTTACACCAGGCCTTATCAGAATACCAGCGTTACAACTTTTACTTTTAATGTCGAAGCATTATGCTGAGAGATTGCGCCTTTTGGCCGCCTAAGGGACTTTCTGATTTTTGTTACTTTTATATATACATACATTATGTATAGAAAACCCTGTCCGATCCGTGAAGGTATTGTTATTTAGCGATAAATGATTCTACTAATGCCCACACAGCCGGGCTAAACTATAACAAAAAATCCCCAAAAAATAAATAAATATTATTTCGCAAAAAAGAGGTAACTTTTTCAGTAGGCAATCCATGCGCGGGCGACGGGGGGCAGGGCACGCAGCACGTGGTCGCATCGCTTATAATAATACCGATAAATTGGTATAGTCACTTTTCAAAAATTACCAAATTTCGGGGAAGTTGGAATTAATTCGCGGGAAAAAAAGATTATTTCAAAATTCATTAGTATTGTTGCTATGATAATTATGTAAAATTTTATATTATATTAGGTCATGTGTTTACCTAAGCTTTATTATCCTTATTGTTTGATTACTTTTCAATGTGGTTTTATGAGTGTGTTAACAGTCATTTTGTGTTGGTTAATCCTTACTTATATTATAAAATGTGCAAGTGAGTTTGTTTGTTTGTTCCGCTTCCACGCCTATACTACTGCGACCTAGTGTGCTATTTTTTATAAATTTGTTATTTCAACACGATTCCATTGTCATTATTTCTAAAAATCGTCATTACGAAATCACTCATCTACCATTCTGACACTATTGTAATAACAAACTAGGCCCCTTGAACGGATTTGAATGAAATTTGGCACACATATAGCTTACAACCAGGAATAACACATAAGCTACTTTATATCCCGACATTCCCACGGAATCGAAACATGCGCGGGTAAAACCGCGGGGCGCAGATAGGTAACAAATAAATATTTTGTATTTTTGGTCGGTGGAATTTCATATAATTCTATTAATTACCAATTTGGAAAAGATATTCACCGTTATTTCTAAAAATAACTTTCAATGTGTATAACTTAATAGACGATTGTGGCAAAGTTTCTAAAGCAATTATTGAAACTTTGTGTCACTTTGCTTGTCTTTGTTGAACTGGTTTCATTTGCATACATACTTTAATTACAACTGGTATTTCTCTGTAAAAGTATATGAAGTCCGGAAAGATGGTTACAGCGATAGAATATAGATCACCTTTATTCTAAATTAATGATAGTTAATGCATAAGTTTGTTCGTAAATCCTGGAGTACTTTTGACTTCAGAGCAAAACCACAGTAGTAACGTAAAGTAAACAATTGTAGTAGTTAATCTAGTTTGTAGGCGGTGAACAAATAATTGGGGCATTTGGGGTTGTTTACCTCGCCATGCCAGCGTACACGCGCCACACGTTATCATAATTGCACCACCACTCACCATTCAGCCGACGACTCACTGAGCCGATGCACATAACCACACCGATGACCAACACCGCATAATATTATCATCTCACTACTGTATAAACAATCAAAACTAATGTTCTATTGGGCGAGCCGATATCAGCACAGCTTGCTAGTTGCTAGTTCACTACGAGGTATTAGAATATTTACTAACGTACTTGGAACTCACTAGAAATGATAATACAAACTATGTGGCCTTTATCGTAGAAGCTACATTACTGTAGTAGACCTGATAACGAGTTTGTATTTAGCAGGAGTAATCTAAATATCTATTCCTTTATGACTTCAGCAAACAAAACTGAAATGAAAAGACACGGTAAACAAATGAAACATGTAGTACCAAACATATTAACTGAACAGCGCACTGATATTAATTGCACGGTTTTATAACAATATATAGCAGTAGTGATCTGTAACAGGCGTCATTACCGGTGTTACGATAGTATTCGCAAATTATCCGTATAACAACGCCGTAACAGTGATTTTGCGGTTCACGTGCTCTGTCCGAACCTATAATAAAATATTTATTATCTGCCACCGTACCAAATTGTTAGTGCCTGTTACGCACATTAAAGTGAGCTACATAACGTCGAATACAATAATAACAAGACAATAACTGTTATACTAAAGGAACATAATCAGTATCTACACGTATGCTAACCGCAGCTACGTACTGGTGCCATTTCATGTGGTTCATACACTAATTTATAGTTGATGTCTACTGGGACGGTAAGTCCTTCTTGATATTGTGATTAGATGTTACTGAAATCAAGACAGCAAATATATGAAATTACATATACCGGTATATGTTTGATGTTGATTGCAGAGAGATTGACGGATAACCTGTTACTGTGAATTAAAGACATAATTGAAACCTGCAACGTCGACATTTTTAGTCGGTTATTAAAGACTGCTTTTCAATAAAACAGCAGATATTTTTTGTAACCAACAAAAATTTCTATGCTAAATCTAGATCTAGAATTAATTCTGAATTCAAGATTACCGTTTGCGTCTCGATATCCCTGCCAACCTGTATTCGCAATAGGTCTGATTTATCAAAACTACCATTTTTTCTCAAGTTCACTAAAGCCATAGCAGAACGACTACCATAATTTAACATCGAACTCGATGTTTACTGACTCCAACAATGCGACGTTGTAGTCGCTTTGTTTCCAACATTTCCCGTCTATATGTAAAATTATTCACTTTTATAGGTCGTAAAATAGAATTATACCTACACTACATCATAAAGCCTATGTTTTGTATAATTTGTTTAGTATTTTAGTGTCACGAATTCAAGATAGAAATTCGTAATGTTAGTATTTTGTTGCTGTAGAAAACCACAGAGAACGAGGCATCCAGTAAATATGAACTGACGATTTATTTATAGTATGTGAATTGTAACGTTTGTGTGCTAATGAGTAAGCACTTGACTAATGACCGAGAAATGGTGCGCCGCAGACGGTCAGTTCATTAATTACATTCTAGTTAAATTACTAAAGTACTGGTCACTCCGAGCCTTAACTAGCCTGCTCCAAGATTGTTCGCAACTATGACGCTGTTAATATATATGTAACAAGCGCGCCAACTATATTTTGTAATAAGACACATACGTTTCAGATACATGACGAGTTTATGAAGTTGGATGAAGGGTTAAAACTTTTTTTATGATCCTAGACCTAGAGACCTAGGCAAAGAAGTCATAAACTTAACTTTTTATAAAACCTCCTTTCTAAAACCTTATCAATAAGTACAATACGATTTTTACATAAATAAGTATTTTTGCAAAAATAACAACAAGTTTGACAACAGTGAAATGGTTCTTGTACCTTTTTCTCAAGTATTCGGGTGTGTAGCAGTCGTCCGAAAGGATGAGTGTGTAAAAAGTTAGTAACAAATGTAAATATAATGGAGTGAGGATATGCAACATTTGTTGATGGAGTATACTCAGAATAAAGATGAACGGACACTATTCTTAAATAAATTAGATATAGGTTTAATACAATCCATTTTGTCAATACCATCATCTGAGATGATGAAACAGTTGAGTCGCTTAATTGCGTTTGTAAATGAATAGCTCTACTTTTTTTTATACAATATGTAAAGAAAACCCCGTCCGACCCATAAGGTCTCGCTCCGACGTCAAGGATCTGGGTTTGCATGTTGATACTTGCCGGGACTGGCGTAAGCAGGTTACAAGTATGAGCAATAAAGTCACCGGGACGTTGTGGTCGCTTTATAGGCTAAAAAAATGTTCTTCCATCACACATAAAGGCAATGTTTGTTCAATCCCTTATCTTCCCCATTATTGATCATGGTGATGTGTGTTATTACGACCTGAATGCAGATCTACTCAATAAACTTGACCGACTTCTAAATAAAATTCGATTCGTATTTAATCTTCGTAAGTACGATCATGTATCTTCTCACCGGTCCATCTTGAAATGGCTACCCATCAGGCAGCGCAGAGCTCTAAGAGCTTTGACGAGCTTGTTTTCACCCTTGCACAAACCCTGCTCTCCTTCTTTTCTTACTTCTCTTTTTCAATATTTATGCTCTGCGCATAATAGGAATCTTCGTTTTTCCAATAATTGTCTTCTACGATGTCCTTTTCACGCGGTTTTCCTTTGGAATGGTCTTCCTCAGAATATCAGGACGTTGTCCAGTCGGTACACAATTGGCTTGTATCCTAAAAAATAATTTAATGTCCGTCAGATAGCTTTATAAAAAATATTGAACACGTATTTTTTATTTTTTCTTTTATTCAAATACTTAGGAAGATATATTGATTTGAAATGTCGCATGACGTCACGCCATGGTGCAAAATATAGAACGGCGTGACGTAATTAGCCCCCACTCTGTAACTTTAATACGCTATATCTCAGTAATTTTTGGTAATTACGACAAAATAAAAAATACGGGTCTTAATTTTTTTTTATTATCTGTAAGTCGGACTAATTATTTTTTTGATTTTCATACCTTGGATACATCCCTATTAAAGTTATAGCTCGGGAATACTTACGCAAGAAATAGGCAGACTCATCCCACATCTAATTTGTTATTTTTCTCTATCTATAATTTTTTATCTCTCTCTACTGTTTATGCACTCATTTGCAAAAAAAACGGGCGGTTTTGATTTTCATTCATCTTTAAAAGGTACAATACAAAAAAGGTTTCAATCGCTGGTACACGTTACTGGCCGGTTTTAAAAATAGCAGTATTTAAAAAGTACGTTGTAAATTCAAATTCATTTCATTTGATGCTCTTTTTTACAGAAAACCCCTTTTTATCCTACATTTTTAGCGCAAAGTTCCAAAAGTTAACATCGACTTTCATAACTTTTATTGAATTTTTATCGGTTAAATTCATATCCTTGACTGTCAAAGCTTTATTTATTGCTGTTTGGCTGTATCAAAAATGGTTGATAAAGTGGTAGAAGCTACCAAAATTATCGCGCTGCTTCAAGAGGGTTGCAGCCAATGCTTCGTGGCTAGAAGGCTAAATGTTAGTCAGTCGACGGTCCAAAGGACCTGTCTGCGATATCAGGAGACTGGTTCCGTCAAGAGAAGGCCTGGTCCTGGAAGAAAACTGTGTACCTAACGGGATAATTGTTTTCATGTGAGCAGCACATTGAGAAATCGCAAATCTTCGTATGTGCATCTTAAGAACAACCTCCAAGAAGTAAGAAATGTACATATTAGTCTATGGACGGTCAGAAGGAGGCTTTTCGTGGCAAATATACGCAAACACTGCCCGGCCCGCGGCCCCAAATTATTCCGTGAGCACCGAGTTCACAGGCTTAGGTTCACTAGAAATTGTGAATCATGGACTCAAGAACATTGGAATAGGGTTTTGTTCTCTGATGAAGCCAGGATATCTCTGTTCGGTGAAGATCGACGTCAGCGAGTGCGAAGAAGACAAGGAGAACGCATTGCAGAGGCATGTTTCGAAGAAATCACACCTTATAGACACCGCCCGGGCTGCGGCCCCAAATTACTCCGTGAGCACCTAGTTCCTGTGAACTCAAAGCCTATGTTTAGGTTCGCTAGAAATTGTGAATCATGAACTCAAGAACATTGGAATAGGGTTTTGTTCTCTGATGAAGCCAGGATATCTCTGCTCGGTGAAGATCGACGTCAGCGAGTGCTAAGAAGACAAGGAGAATGCTTTGCAGAGACATGTTTCGAAGAAATCACACCTTATGGTGGGGGCTGTGTTATGACTGGGCATTAAGGAAGGAAGGTTTAATTCCTCATGCACAACCCGCATTGCCCGCTCTAGGTGAAGACTCGATTTTTATAGCTCGCGCCCACCGATCTCGCGATGTTGAAGCTTATGTGCAAGATGTCGGCATTCGTCGTTTGGATTGGCCAGCTCGGAGTCTCGACCTCAGTCCCATTGAGCACGTCTGGGACTTTCTGAAACGGCGTATGAGATCTGTACAACCGACTCCGTAGACAATCAGAGAGAAGAATGTGATTACTGCGGAGTGGGAACGTATTCCGCAAGCAAGTATCCGGGATATACTCGCTAGCATGTCCAGACCAATTTAAGCTGTGATTTTAGCTAGAGGGGGTCACACGCGATTCTAAATATTTATCTGCTTTTACTTTATTAAAGAAAAACAAAAATAAAACTTTTTTTAATTTTAACTTCATGAATATATGCACTACTAGCGAACATACACTACTAGTGACGTTTTTTTTTTTGCAAATGAGTTTATTTTGTATGTATGTATTTAAAATATTTTTTTCTCTTTTAACTTTAACATCTTTGACCTACCATGTTTTGTCTCTGAATCACCTTAAGGTAGACTGGTAGAAAATGCCTAAGGTATTAAGTCCGCCATTGTGCAATGTTTTTATTTGTGCATTGTCAAGGTTTAATTAATAAATAAATAAATAAGAATAATAAAGGTTAAGTAAACACATGACCAATTCAAATATGAAATTTTACATAATCACCATAGTAACAATACTAAAATAACAAACAATACTAACAATACTAAATTTTGAAATTATCTTTTTAATTCCGCGAATTATCTCGAACTTCCTCAAAATTTGGTATTTTTTTAAAAAGTTACAACACCATATTTTACGGTATTATTACCGAATAGCGATACGAGCGCAATCGCATGCCCTGCCCCCCTTCCCCCGCGCTTGTATTGTCTACCGCACATGTATTAATTTACCTCCTTTTGCGAAATTATATTTTTTTTTCCAAGTTTTGCCCGGCTTACAATACCTTCACAGATCGGACAAGGTTTTCTTTACATATTGTATATTTATACTTATCATATTAGATTTTATACTGTGTTTAGTAAGTAAGATCAATGTAAAAGGTACGATAAGGCTGACATATCCACATAAAAACTCCAAAATAAAATAAGATTAAAGAAAAAAATTATTGTTCCGAGACACAATATACTTACAACGTTATTTTTTCTTTATACTAAACCTGAATATAGTTTGTTTAGAATAAGCAACTGAATCGATGCCAATCATTTTTACACCATGTTATAATTTTTCCCAAATACATTTAGAAATTGTTGCAGTGTGGTTACCGAGCCCGCCACGCAGCTTACGGTAGATCTTAGTACCGCGCAAACCCGCGCAAGAGCTGACGCCACATGTCCCGCAGGTCTCGCCCTCCCGTGCGGAGCGTTGACCATATTTTTGTTGAGACAGCCAAGTAGGATAACAAGCTCATAACTTTGTGGTTTTTCATGATATCTTTTTGTATATAGATTCTTTACTTGAAAATATATACTTACATATAAGTATAGTATAGTGCTTGGCTTATTGTCATCGCAGTACATTATAAGCACCGGCCTCGAATTATTATTTAACAACGTTATTGTATGTACCCTACTACTGGGTACTATTTTTCTTCATTATACTTGACATAACTGAGAAAAATAGCAACCTTACTTGAAAATGAAATTAATCTCTGGTTAATTAATATTCCCGAATTTTTACAATAACTAACAGTTTTCATCATCTGAAAACAGTTCCTTAAGTTTCTATCGTTTATTAAATTGCGCTATTGAATGAGTTATACCAATTTACAGTTTTTTTGTTTTGCGTAGATATAACCTAAAAGGCCCGTGTGGTGCCGTGCTTAGAATAGTAAGAACCCATATCCTCCCGTGGGTGTCGTAAGAGGCGACTAAGGGAACTCTCACCAGGGAAGCGGGCAGCAGCCCAGGCCCCTAGTCCCCGGTAGCTCCGCTATTCCAGTCTACGGTAGCGGACTCGGTTACGACGGAGCAAGGGGTGCGAAGAATCTCCGGAAGAGATCCGGCTACCATCACCAACGACGATGTTTGACCCTGGCAACATATAACACGCGCACACTACGGACTGATAAGAAGATTTTCGAAATGGAGGAAGAACTGAGCCGGTTGCGCTGGGACATTGTAGGGTTATCTGAAGTCCGAGGATAGGGAGAGGACTCGATAATCCTGAAGTCCGGCAACCTGCTCTATTTCCGGGAAGGCGACCAGCTGTCCCAAGGCGGCGTCGGGTTTATTTTCCATAAGACCCTCGTGAACAACGTTGTTAAAGTGGGGAGCTTTTCGACTCGGGTGGCGTACCTTGTACTCAGAATAATCAAACGATATTCGTAAAAGGTTATACAGATCTACACTCCGATGTCTAAACACTCCGACGATGAGGTGGAGGAGGACGTCAGTAGAGCCATATATTCCTCCAAAACCCACGATACTATGATCATGGGGGACTTTAACGCAAAACTGGGAAAGCGAGAGGCGGACGAGACGTAAGTGGGGTAATTTGGAGTTGGAAATCGGAATCCTCGAGGTCAGATGCTAATGGATTTCATGGAAAAGGAAGGACTCTTTGTGATGAATTCTTTTTTCAGGAAACCATTGCACCGCTAGTGGACCTGCATTAGCCCCGATGGTCAGACCAAAAACGATATAGACTTCATAATAGCAACGAGAAGGCAAGTGTTCAACGATGTCTCCGTGATCCATGCGGTTAAAACTGGGAGTGATCATCGTATTTTTAGAGGCATCTTGAACCTCAACATTAGGCTCGAACGCTTTCGACTTATAAAGTCTACGCTCCGTCCAGCGTCAACCTAACACCAAAACCCCGAAAGCTTTCAGATTGAACTGCAAAATCGCTTCGATAGCCATGGTGAACGCGTATATGTGGACGACTATAACAACAGACTTGTGGAAACTCTCCAAACGAAAGGGTCCAAGTTTTACAAAACCCTCCCTTCAAAAGGACAGAAGAAGACCTCCGGTCCCACCCGTCGGCTAATGGAAAAAAGACGGGAGGTGGTCTTAAAATCCCCTGTTGACGCTTACCGAATCAGATGCCTCAACAGACAAATCTCAAATTATCTGACTTGCGATATACGCCAATTTAATACAAATTGTATTAAAGAGGCTATCGAGCGGAACAAAGGCTCCAAACTATTCGCACGAGATTTGTCTGTTGGACAGAGCCTACTTGCGAAGCTGAAGACTGGGGATGATAGGACCGTCACTTCCAAGCCCGAGATTTTGGGTGAGATTGAGAAATTCTACGGAGAGCTATACACATCAACACACCCACCTGTTGTAAGCCTGGCTAATGATCCTAGAGAGCCAGACTAACCCGACTCTACACCTACGATATCCCGGACGTCACCCTGTACGAGATTGGTATGGCCCTGAAACAGCTCAAGAACGATAAGGCGGCTGGTGATGATGGAATTACAGCTGAGCTTCTGAAAGCGAGTGGCAAACCGGTTCTTAAAGCGCTTTAGAAACTATTTAATTCCGTCGTTCTTCAAGGCACACGCCTAAGGCGTGGCACAGGGGCGTGGTAGTGTTGTTTTTCAAAAAAGGTGTCAATACCCTCCTGAAAAACTACAAACCGATATCCCTCCTGAGGCATGTCTATAAGCTGTTTTCTAGGGTCATCACGAATCGTCTCGCTCGCAGGTTCGACGACTTCCAGCCTCCCGAACAAGCAGGATTCCGAAAAGGCTTTAGCACCATAGACCACATACATACGCTGCGTTATCTGTATGTCTGTACAAGTTGTACAGAAGTCCGAGGAGTATAACAAACCACTATGCTTGGCTTTTGTGGACTATAAAGAAGGCCTTCGATTCGATTGAGGCTTGGGCGGTGCTTCAGTCTCACCAGTGGTGCCAAATTGACCATCGATACATTGAGGTGATAAAGTGTTTGTACAAAAACGCCACCATGTCAGCCCGTCTCCAGGATCAGGACTAGAAACCGATCCATCTCCAGCGTGGAATGAGACAAGACCTAAATTGTGTCACCGTGTCATATCTCCTAAATTGTTCACTGCTGCGATGGAAGATGTCTTCAAGCTCCTGGACTGGAAAAGACTTGGCATTAACATCAATGGTGAGTACATGACTAATCTTCGTTTTGCAGATGATATCGTGGTAATGGCGGAGACCCTGGAAGACTTGAGCAAAATGCTCAATGACCACAGCAGATCTTCCCAATAAGTGGGTCTAAGGATGCAACATGGATAAGACGAAGATCATGTCGAACTCTCATGTCGCAACCGCTCCAATTCTAGTTGATTGCTCTGCACTCGAAGTTGTTAACGAGTATATATACCTGAGACAAACAGTCCAACTAGGTAGGTCCAACTTCGAGAAAGCGATGTTTCGTCGAATCCAGCTCGGTTGGGCAGCGTTCTGGAAGCTACGATAAATCTTCTTGTCTACTACTACTAAGATACTACAGTGTCTCAAGACTAAAGTCTTTGACCAGTGTGTGTTGCCAGTGATGACTTACGGAAATTAAATGTGGTCGCTCACAATGGGCCTCATACGAAGGCTCAGAGTCACACAAAGGGCAATGGAAAGAGCTATGCTCGGAGTTTCTCTGCGTGGTCGAATCAGAAATGAGGAGATCCGCAGAAGAACCAAAGACACTGACATAGCTCTTCGGGTCGCTAAACTTAAGTGACAGTGGACAGGGCGCATTGCTCGTAGAACCAATGCACTTTCGAAAGTTGTCCATTGGTTTAATGTAAATAACCTTCTTTTGAATGAAAAAAAAACTAAATTCATTAAATTTTCTACGCCAAATGTCAGGCAGTTAAGTACCAATGTTCAACTGAATGGAGTAGAGTTGATCCCTGTCGAGTCGACAGTTTTTCTTGGATTGACTATTGACTCCAAGTTACAATGGGGTCCTCACATTGAGAAGCTGTCGGGTAGACTCAGTTCTGCCGCTTATGCTGTTAAGAAAATTAGACAGATAACTGATGTGAATACAGCCAGAATTGTTTATTTTAGTTATTTTCATAGTCTTATGACTTATGGGATTCTTCTCTGGGGAACTTGTGCGGACATCAATACCATCTTTGTTTTACAGAAAAGGGCTGTTCGAGCCATCTACAACCTTGGTCCTAGAGATTCTCTTAGAGAAAAATTCAGAGAGGTGAACATTCTGACTGTAGCTTCGCAATATATATTTGAAAATCTTATGTATGTACATAAAAATATATCTAATTTTAAGAAAATAAGCGATGTTCATAATATAAATACCAGGAACAAACACAATCTTGCTGTACATCACACTCGTCTCCACAGAGTAGGTAACTCGTTCATGGGTCAATGTATACACTTTTACAACAAGCTTCCCATGGACATTCGAAACTTACCCATTAAACGATATAAAACCTATATAAAGGCCAAACTTTGCAAAAAGGGGTATTATAAAATCTCAGATTATTTAGAGGATAGAGAGGCTTGGGACTGAGCTGCTCGCTCTGTTAAGCATTGTTATTAAGCAATATGCGTAATTATAACGTAAATTATTGTAAACATTTTCATTTTTAATGTCTGGACTTTAAAAAAGACGATGATCCCTGAGTTTGTTTCGGCTATTTCTTCTCAGAGGTAGTCAGTTAGGAAATGCCGGCTTCATCTAGTTTAAAAAAAAAAAAAAAAAGAAGAAAAAAAAAACATATGACGTGTAAAAGTGATCGGTGATCCTACTTGCTTAATAAACGATTTCATTTCATTTCATTTCATTTCAACCGATGGCCGATGAGGCAATAAGGTTCTAGAATGGCTGCCACGTACTGGAAGACGTAGCGTAGGGAGGCCCCCAACAAGGTGGACGGATGACCTGGTGAAGGTCGTGGGAAGCCGATGGATGCGGGCAGCACAAGACCGATCATCGTGGAAAGCGTTGGGGGAGGCCTTTGTCCAGCGGTGGACATCTATAGGCTGAAGAAGAAGTCTAAAAGGTCAGCAACGAAAAATCCAACAGTGACTTAAATATTCGTAGGTCGCAAAAAATGTAGTATACTGATTTTTTTAAATGTGAATTTGCAGCTTCGAAATATCTGTTAAATACGTAGTGCTCGAAAAACCTCCACATTTTCGGACTTACTTCAGTTTTTAGGTTAAAACTTCTAAAAGGTACTTTCAATGTAGAAATTTATTCTATACATGTCTACGGTGACTGGCGTGTTAGTCTATACTCGATCAACAGGTTATAATAATTTGAAAGTTTTTACTCAATATGTATATTGTAAAATATTTCTTTGATATATTACTCCTTCATCATAACTTTATTCGAACAAAATTTCAAATATGTAAGAGTGACTTCTTGTTTATCAATATGTGTAATAGTAGTTTATGAAACTGTTACATAATGAGGGATACTATGCACGAGTGTGTAATACCTAATTATGTACATTTTCATACACTACTTTATCTAATCTCATGCATTGTATTAAATATATGAAATAAAAGATAGAGATCGATACAGTTTATTTACTGGTTATTGTAAGTGTTAACATTTTGTATATTACAATTATGAAACTGAATATGGAATTGTGTTGCGTTGGCGTTAGACGCACTCGCACTTGGTGTAGGTGCAACTGGTACATTAATATTGATTTCATTTCAATTATTTTCTATGGCGTTTAGAATTGAGTTAGACATCAATATTTTGTTTGTCATGGATTCATCTATATAGCCTTCTGCCACGGCTGTCGATTTCCATTCGCCGTGGCGCTTTAGCGTAGTGATATCCCCATCGGCGTCAATAAGTAGGGTAGCAAAAATGCGTCTTAAGCAATGTCCAGTATACTGCTCTGAACTTGGAAGTTGTAGATAATCGGCTATAGTTTTACCTAAAGTTCCAAATTTGTTGATGCCAACTCTCTGTTGCGTGCATTTTCTACGTTGGTAATTTAAAAAGAAACAGGCATTTTTACAAGAAACGGGCCGTAGATCCAAGTATTCTTTACATACGTCATAGTATTTTCCTGTAATACTAAACGAGCTTGTACGAGTCATGTTTATTTTTTGTATTACGAATTGTTACTAATATTGTATTTTCGTAAACTTCTACGTTCTTTCGTTCTTGTCTCCGACAGGCACCTATAATATCGAAAATAAGTGCAATCTGGAGCAAATGAAAATAAAAATTTAGAATACAAGCAAGAACAAGAAACGCGCTAATACAATTTCACTTTAATATAACTAAAATCCAAATATTTATTTATAAATAGGTACCTTCGTCAAAAGATATTCGCGTCCAAGAACTTTATTTAGGAATGTATTTAATTGATCAGGTGTAAACGTTTTCACTTTCTTCTCTTTAAATCCTTGAGATTTTCTTTTCAAAATTGTAATCAATTTTGCAAATTTCAATATATCAACTTGGTTATATATGTTTAAAGTACTCTTTAGCATTGAATACTTAGACCAAAGCGACGAATATTTAAAACTTTCAGACAGTTCTTGAAAATATGCCAATAGAACATTTTCTGAGAACGAAGTAGCACTTTTATTCATTTTCCATGTTAAAAAATCTTGATAACATTTATCGTATAATTTTCTTGACTTAATTGATAGTAAATTAAGACTGACTGCTGTCGCAGCCTTT
Source organism: Sesamia inferens (assembly GCA_037179545.1). Lineage (NCBI taxonomy): Eukaryota > Metazoa > Arthropoda > Insecta > Lepidoptera > Noctuidae > Sesamia > Sesamia inferens. Next base: position 14,433,682 of record CM073934.1, on the reverse strand, counting down.
AAAATATCGGGCGGCGTCAAATTTTCTTCACTGTCACTTGACATTTTAAGAAACAATAATAATCAATTATGTGTCCAGCGAAACACAACAACGACTTGCAATGCAAAGAAACGTATTTGGCGCCAAAATTTTGCACCCTGCATCACCGCGCAAGCGCCAAAGCGCGCGCAGCCACAGATAAAAAATGAAATAGTGCTGTCTATAGTTTGTAATCTGTACGGTAAAGAAAAAAATATTTATTATAACATTATTTTGTTAGAGAAATAATGTTATAATTTAATTTTTTAATTTCCTTTCCATATACTATTGATTTTAAAGAGATTTGAGATTGATTTTAAACGCCTTACGGTGCAAACACACCATTTCAAAACTTATTACTTACAACAATCTTAAAGGCTATAATATAACTTCAGCGATGAAGACATTAATGAAATATGATTCCAATATGAAGTCATATCAATATATCATACGATTACATTGAGTGGAGTAGATATACGTGTACTTTACTCATCGCTTAACATCATGTGGACGTGCGGCTGCAAAAGTAAACCACATTACAGGCGCGCGACGCGATATCGTCCGCTCCACGCTCGTACGTTACCAATAACGTTTATGTACTTGCTCTACACCACCATATGGCTCGGCATACGTATTGACTCATACGACACGCCAGAACACGACCACTCGAATATTTAGTAATATAAGCCCCGCATTCAAACGTATATCGACTGCCAATCATTTCTCAGACTCGCAATTCATATTCTATGATGTTTTTATATCAACTTGGCGTCAGATAGATAACAGTTCAGTAATACCAGTTTTACGGTGCTTTTAAAATAGAACTATAAAACAATTGACACGAATGACCGAACTTTATGAAGCACATTAAAGAATTTATGGTGCTCTCAAAAATTTAACCATGATTATGTCATCGTACAACACAGGTAAAAGTGATTTGCTCGATCAGTTACAACGACCAATAAAGAATATTCGGACGGTTCTAGAATGAAACGTTTCTTTATGGAGCAATAAACAAGAGCACTCGTTTAGAGGAGACCGCAGACCCAAAACATAAATACGTGTACTTGTAATATTTCTACTTTGTACATACAATAACGTTTGTCCCTTTACCAAAAACGTTTTAAGAGCAGTCAACGCAACCCCTCACATACTATACCTACATCAACAAACCCTATTGTTCTTAGAACAGCCACAATCTAACGTAACTTTAACACGTTCAAGTGTCTTAAAAATATATATACCAAATATTTTGCATAGATGGGTACATAAACAATTAACAATTTTCTCAAGACGCATTAAAAGAGGCGATAAAGGTTATAGATGAACATCGTCTACAGTAATTACCAGCGCCCGCACATTGGCATCCAAACAAACTTCGCTCGAAATTTGTTCCAACAAGATTTCCTCTCCTAATGACTCTCATAACAAATAAAACTTGATTATCAATTGGCCTACTTAGGCAGGATTCTCGAAGAACTTGATCAAACTATGGCGATGGCAACAGTCCCGGGGTAACGTAAATTAAATTGCTGGATCCGCACACAAATTTGTGAATAACTATATTTTGGTGACATTTTGAATAGTTTTCATGTTTCAGTACACTCGCTGTTGTGAACCGTCGTCATATTGTCATGGGTATCTTAAGAACCTATTCATAGTTTGTGCAAAAAAGCTTGAAAACAGTTAACAGACTTTTCAAAATTTCTACCTGAATCGGTAGTAGTGGTTCATGGTAAAAAATACAGTAAAGAAAACGATAATGGAGGATGTGGAGGAAAAAAATATAAACATAATTTTTATTTACCCAGTACCTACTTTTAATATTGTGGCTCGAATGAAACGTAATCATATTTACTTTATGTTTTACTTAATAAGAATCTCCGTAGCTGGCGAAACAGATATGAAAAGGCAGTTAACAAGCTGGTTGGCACACAGCACGCAGCGGTTAAAGAACAAATTACAATAAACTAGAAAAATATGACCATATAAAAACAGAAAAAACTATATTATCATTTTAATAATTGTGCTCTTTTATCAAGCATATATATATATATATAATTAAAATTGTGGATATATATATATACATCCACAATCTTAATTAAGCCATGTTTGTTAAAATCACAGTTTTATAATCAGATAACTACACAAAAAATGAGCGTTGAGTTACTAAGATCTAAGGAACATAAAATGATTTGCCTTAAACAATCTTAATAAAATACACCCGCTACGGATCGTTAAATAATGAAATATTTTTTGTAAAAGTTATCAAGCTGTGACAAAATTAAGGAGAAACAACAGGAAAACCGCTGAGTAAATAGAAATCCCAAAAATTTTCTAAGAACACGATGGTTACCGCTTCAAGTAAATGTGCTCGTCACAAAAACAAGGGTTCATGTTTAAAACCAGCGCCGCTCCCCCTCATGGGATAATGTGTACGGATGCAATAATCATAACACTTAAAGTGACTCAGTTCTGCTGTGGATTTAATACTCTTAGACCGAGGTCTAAGGCTGAGAAAACGAGAGATTTCACAACGCGCGCGTTACGCTGTGGCGCGGCGCTGTCAGTGTGCTTTTGTTTTGTTTGGTAATCTTTACTATTACATCAAGAAACTCATATAAAAAAGGACTTTCAGTTTTTGCCAAATTTGAACATATTCCGGGCATTTTCAAATTTTGTTACCAGAACAACGTAATCCGTACTACGTATTACGAATATTTCATAAACTTATCATACAGCCGTTTTCAATAGACACACGGCACTGTTGATGTAGTGGCTGAACGATAGACTGCTGCGTCTATCGTTGAGTTCTTATTTGAATCTTAATTTAATTATTGCACCTGTTCAATAATTAAATTAAGATTCAAGTTGTTCGCACGCAGCAAATATTTTTGTATGAACTACAAGTAGTTGTTCCGGATCTGGCTATTTGTGTATGAATTTAATAGTAGGGGTAACAATTATTAAAAACGAAAAAATAAAGTTTACATTTATTTACCCACCACTTCGTCAGCATCAAATTTCTTATTTCCCCGTCCGCGTCGCTTCTTCGCTTCGATTTCCATTAGCATTCTTTCTGACTAGTAGCTCTAGATTTTTGACAAAATGTCAATTATTATTAATTGTTTGCGGTATAAATGATATAGGTACCTATAACATTTAGTACTATTTAGTCACCAAACTTAAATAGCAGTGGAACATGATATGCAATATGGTATTTAGAATCGGCGCGGATATAATCTCCTTGCATCTAATAAGCGCTTCCATCGGATGCTCAATTCCAATAAAGACCGCTGAAAGCAATCTGCTAAAGCATTGCGCAAATATGCGTGATAATGAAAATAAGCTGTATAACACGATGCAGTGTTAATCAAATGATAAAAATTTGTTTGCCGCCCTTGTTCTTCAATAATTCTATGCATTATTGGTACAGTAAGAGAAACTAACTCTTGAGCAGGTTGACACAGAAAAGATTTACTCACTAGCGTATAGTTATTTGTTTAAAATTTTGTTCATATATACTAGTAAATCAAAGATAAAAGAACTTTGGAGACATGTCATACTCTTACCAAACAATAGGTCTAATGTGAAAAAGTAAACAATAAGGTATTTGTTTAAAAAAACTAATTAGTCCGTCAGTCAGATTTCCAAAAAATACTAGACACGTATATTTTCTTTTTTGTTATAAACAAAAAATGAAGACAACACAGTGCGTTGAAAACTCGTGTGACGTCACTGCACGCTACACTTTTTAATGACCAGTGGCGTCATCAGCCACCACTCCTGATCTTTGATATCTTTTATATTTGTCAATTTTTTTGTTTTGATAAAACAAAAAATACGTTGTTATTTAGTAATAGGCCAAGTAGCATTAATTTGTAGTACGAATTAGGAGCTACAATAAAATTTACGAAAGACTTCTAAAGTACGTCTAGTAAACACTATCAATAAAAGACCACCATTTTGATTCAAGTCGGGCTGTACTGACTTTCGCAACACCGTCCCAAGGTTAACGTTAATGCGACTTTATAAATCACAGATTGTCGCATTACTTAACCTTGGTAGCACGTACAATTCCAATTGTTTTTGACGAAATTTATTAACGGTCGGGTGTCAAGTGGCTTCCGTTGCCAGAAGGCGGATTAGGGTGAAAATTACATTTTTGTATAGAAAATTCAAAGGAAATTCACGTAGCTAGCCCATATGAAAGAAGATAAAATAACCATTTCATTACTGTGAGAATAAACTGACGTCTTTTACATTCACTTGGAGTAACGACGTTACGCGAGGGTTAAATTCAGGAATCAATTAGTGCGCGACGCAGGCGGCGCATGTCGCCCATAATTCATAAGACGACCTAAAGAGCTCTCTCTCTCTTGGTATGTACTTGAGACTTCCTACGTGTACTGTTCGTACAAGTAGGCTGCCAACCTCGCTTTACTCAATAGCAGACTGTGATTTTTAAACATATTTTTATATTACAATATAATAATAAATATTCCGGTGTCAATAACCACTTTAATTAACAAACCCTTAATCAAAATCGAAGCAACAAAGGGCTACCCCGGTGGTCAACTCCGTGTGAGGTATCGACGAGTACCTATGTATATGCTTACATTATTCAAAGCAATTAGAACCCGTCCCTTTCTAGTGGCCCATTAACAAAACCGTGGTTTACGAAAATTTTCAAAATTCTATTGTTCACCAAAAATCTCCACGAATAACTTCTGAGGACAATGAATAATGCAATTTAATGTCTGTGTTAAGGTAGGCACGTCAACAGAATTGTATAATTAATTACAGTCCCTACAATGGCATAAATATGCACCATAAATTCAAGGTAAAACCATCTCATTTCACATTGCCTGCCCACACTTGCCACTAAAAACCATAGCACTCGTAGCACAATTTAATGGCTCTAGTTCAACTTTACGGACAATTTATAAAGCTTTCTTCAAATGAGGACATCGGATATCACATTTTTTTTTTTTTTCAGTAAAACCAACAAAACTCTTACGAAGTCATGAAATGTGATCATAAATTTTTAGGGAACCTCGAGCCCAGCGAAACGAAGTCACAAAAATTCTTATCTTTATGGACACAATTTTAAGGTATTCGGATACCAGCCGAGCTTGTATTATGAGTGAGTAAAATATCGGAAGTGCTACGTACATAAATACTGTTGTGTATACTGACAAAGCCTAGGATTTTTTTTTAAATTGGACGTAGTTATACAAAAAGGATCCAGCTAGCAAACTTGCTTTTGAGAAAATAGAGTTTGAAGTAAAATTTATATAATAAAATAAGATGACAGTAGATTTAAATTTCCTTCTAAATAATGGGCATTATCCTGTACTTTTTTGCGGCTTGGATATTTTTGCTTATACTAAAGTTGATGTGTACATTGTAAACATTTCTGACAGTACCTCAAAAAACGGTTTTTGTGGGTTGGATCCATTTTGCATAACTACGTCCAATTATAAACTAGTGCTTGACCGCAATCTTGCCTGATGGCAGTGATGCAATCGTTGATGGTAATCGATACATTTTTCTTGATATAAATAACTTAGCCTTATAATAAATTAATTAACTTCAGTTGAGCAACTTTTAAATGAAATTATGATTTAAATAGGTTATTGAAACATGTCTTACACGAGTCGGGTGACTTGGAAAAGTTACCCCATTATTTACGTACGCCAATGCGAATGTGAATAAACAGCAGAGGCACGCGTGACTTGAATGAATAGACATACCTAATATTCCCAAGGACGAGCTACTGTGAAAGTTTTACGTTCCGATAATATTTATATTTTATTCAATACGATATCTTCTTGCAGGATGTTTTGTTTGACCTAAAAACAGGTAATTTTTTAACAAAAATTGTCACTTACAGTTAGTACGAGTTATTAGTTTGGAGTTAGTAGTCACTTTTAATGTGTGCACTTTAATAAACAATCATATTTGTAGCGAAATTACTTTCTGGACCCGTTCAAGTAAATGTCAAAGAAATGTATAAAAGAGTTATATTTATACATTTCCCTCACGTTTATGATCTTTTTATACATGACCTTTAAAAAGGACAATGCTGGAAATAGCTACATAAGGGTAACATACAAAGGCACGCCAGGAAAAAAGTGAAAATCTTAATCTTTCTTTTACTTTTCAATTGTCATTTGGACTATAGTGAAAGCTCACAAAAAATATTGCAAGTGTTAATATAGAGCCAACTATTAAAATAATTAAATCTCGCATTTTTTATTATTTTAGTAATGGTATCCAGTACAGTGACAAAATGCAATACTGACATCATTTATGTATATGTATTTTATTTTGTGGATTTTTACACATATTGCCATTTTAGTTAGAAACTGATTGCACCTGATGCAAAAGCGTAGAGGTGGTTACTAATAGAGAGAGTAAATTGTTCATTTGCTTTTCCATTAGCGATACAATAGCCCAAACCAGGGCCGGATTGACCATAGCATAACAAATGCTACAATTGCTGGTTTCGTCCGCCGCCCATGTATTTACAAAAAACCAAGACAGTGCATATATCGTCCAATAAAATAGCTATTAATTTATGTATACATGAACACTATCATCATCATCATCATCATCAACCTTTTTATCGTCCCACTGTTGGGCACAGGTCTCCTCTCATACAGAGAAGGATTGAGCGTAATCATCACGCTTGCTCAATGCGGGTTGGCGGTTTCAGACTTAAAATCCAGGTTTCCTCAAGATGTTTTTCCTTCACCTTCAGTCATTGGTGTCCAACATATACTTGGAAAGTACATATAACTTTAGAAAAGTTACATTGGTACTTGCCTGACCTGGAATCGAACCCGCGCACTCATTCTTGAGAGGCTGGTGTTTTAACCACTAGGCCACCACGACTATTTCTACAGTAGTATGAAGAATAGGGTCTAGAATTCACTCTTTTCTCCATAGAAAGGCAAACCCTTTCTATTGAGAAAGGGTCAGGTCAGGGGTGAACTGAACGATGGTTATACATGCATCATGTTCATGAGCGGGTACCATCAGTAGGAAATGGTCATCTCTTGGCATCCACGGCTTATTTTAATTTACATTGTAAGAATTGTGTTTTTTGACTTTAAGTCACGGAGTCACGAATGCTTTTAACCTTCTTCATCATTATCTCGTCAAAATTATGTACATTTGAAGAAATATTTTGTAAGCAAATTTTTGTTTAAAAGAGTGTTAGTGTATTTGTTTTCCCGTTCTTCAGCAATGAGATCTACTATACTTTGGAGAAGACAATTAGTTTCATGTTTTTTTCTCTCCCCTTGATAATTTAAATATGCCTGTATTTAGTTTTGTTTTAGATAAATGCTTTAAGTTTGAGTTTTGAATTTATGATATAGATATAAATATGTATGATAGATATAACAATGGCCCTATTATATTTATACTCGTTGATAAATGTTCAAAAGAAATCTGATCTCTCTGAGGCGGAATCCTGATTTTCGAGCTCGCTACTATCGCTCTTGCATTTTAGTTTTTCTTAATTTATCAGATTTTCTGCATTATGATCTTCATTATTTTCTTATCAGTCTATATTTTTTTTTCTATTCCATGGATGACGCACATCGTGGTTGTTGCAAACACGTACCTAAACCAATAAATGAATTATTTCATTTAAAAAAATCTGGATTAAAAATTAATTTAATATAAGATTAATTTCCATTTTCTAAACGTTGGCATTTTCGTTGCGTTAGTAATAACAGAAGTGCCTAATTCTGTAAAACTTTACCACAATGTGAACCTTTTAAAAACGCAGCTGGCCTATTGTTCGAAACTGTCCTACTTTCCCAATCAACTTTAAACCTTAATACTTTAGCGATAAAGTTTTAAAAAAATTGATAGTTTGCAGTAGCTTGATGTGGTTGTGTCTGTACTGTAAAAGTAAAAAACAAAGTCTGACATAAATGTGTTATTGATTATGTATCATTAAACATATATGTGGAAAGGGCGAGACGATTTTTGAGAGATAAGTCCTCGTTTATACTTTTTTTAGTAATCAGGGGAGTTCATACATGTTTTGCGAGATTTCCACGGGGGGGCAGCCGGGTCGGAACGCCCATGAAGCTTGGTATTAACGGATTTGGATGCGGTTTTTGTTAATAGATAGAGTGATTAAAGAAAAAGGTTTATATGTATAATAACATCCATTAAATTGTGGAGAAATACATTTTTATAATAAATCGATTTTTGAGGTTTCTAATGTGATGTCGTAAATAATTAAATTTTTTCCGTGGTTACAGTGAAACGCAGGCTGAACCCTACGAGATTTTTCAAAATAATGTACTAAATATTGTACACATTGAAAAGGTATACAAAAAAGTCCGCGATGGTATCTCTTATGGATATCCCACAATATTTTTTTTGTCATTTACTTTTTACGACAAATACAAATACAATAAATTTTAACCAATACAGCATTTATCCATATCCAATTTAATACCTTAAATACATTATTGATTTAATATAGATCTATATCGCCCTTTACAGCATATGATTTATTTGAATATTTTCGAAAATATTACAGACTAGCTTTCCGCCCACGGTCTCGTGCGCGTGGTGTTCGGTTATATCGCGCTTTTTAGATTTCCCTCGGGAATATCAATTTTTTCCGGGATAAAAAGTATCCTATTATTTAATCCGGACTTCTGACTTCACGTCTGCAAAATTTCAAAGCAATCAGTTCAGCAGTTACGGCGTGAAAGCGGAACAAACAAACAAACAAATTCACTTTCCAATTTATAATATTAATAAGGATTTAAAAATTGCGGGGCGTCGCTTTTAGAGCTGTACGCAGCGGGAACGGCGGCGGCCCGCTATGTTTTTATACAACGTTCACAATTTTTCTGTAGTGTATTTAGTATCAGCATTGCACCCGTGTAAAGCCGGAACGGGTCGCTAGTCACTTATAAAATAATTAAGATCATCTCCAAATGTTTGAAATTAATGTTTTGGAGCGTTATAAGATTTCGTCAGTTTCGTCATCGATCGTAGGCGTGAAGCCTTGTATCAGTTAGTCGTAAAAAAACAGGTAGAGAGAAAAAACTATTCAAGTGTACGTAGGTAACATGTGTCACCCGGGAGGCGGTAGCGTCGGTGGGCCACGGTGAGTATTATCGTCCCTGACGCATTCATTATTCAGCGGCGAATGGCGATCGGAACCAACGCGCCGACCTGTTCGTATATTCCATTCATTCGCTCCTTTTGCCAATTCACTCTTTAACACCTTCTTACGGTTCGATTCACGAGCTGAATAAAATAACGAAACCTCATGAGAGAAGATTGAATACTCAACACGACAGGCTGGTAATACTAATAGCAACTTAAAAGCGGATACGGATTTTGTTATAATTAAGTTAAAACGAAACTGGCAGACGGACTCCAGCTATATTTCAAGAGCCTTTTCATTTTCTTCTGTTCCCTAATTAATTACCACATTATTTCGTTTAGAGTGCCATTAAATCATCTACCTACACACCACCTACGCGCTAGGCGAAGTATTAATAATTAAGTTTGAAAATCCTAATCAAAACTCAATTACTATCGTTCTTGGCTCTTAGACCTTCACAAAGTGCCCTTATACAAGAAAGGGACCGAGGTCAATATTTCCATATTAATAATAGTGGACAGGGTCCTTGTGTAACTGCTGTACGTTATTATTATCTACAGATACTATTTGTTCAGTCGACATAATTAAACAATCTTCGATGAAAATTGAGATCCTAGAAAGAAGTTTTTTGCAAACACTGGAGTTGTTTTTTTTTTTAATATAAGAGAGATGGCTGAGAGGGAGATGAAGACTAAAAGACACAATGAACCAGTGATCATATGAAGGGAACGAAAGCATTTTCTGTGGATAACTAAGAAAACCATATATTATGTAGTTATTTATATACATACTAGCTGTTCCGCACTGTTTCACCCGTATAAGTTTCGATCTCGTAGGAACACCAGGATAAAAAGTATCCTATGTGTTATTCCTGGTTATATATCCTCCTTCAGCCTATAGATATTCACTGCTGGACAAAGGCCTCCCCCAAGGCTTTCCACGCTGATAGGTCTTGTGCTGCGCGCATCCATCGGCTTCCCGCGACCTTCACTAGGTCATCGGTCCACCTTGTTGGGGGCCTCCCTACGCTGCGTCTTCCAGTACGTGGCCGCCACTCCAGAACCTTACTGCCCCATCGGCCATCGGTTCTACGAGCAATGAAACGTGAACGGAACTGAAACGTGGTCGCTCACAATGGGCCTCATACGAAGGCTCAGAGTCACACAAAGGACAATGGAAAGAGCTATGCTCGGAGTTTCTCTGCGTGATCGAATCAGAAATGAAGAGATCCGCAGAAGAACCAAAGTCACCGACATCGACCTCTGCGAGTCGCTAAACTTAAGTGGCAGTGGGCAGGGCACATTGCTCGGAGAACCGATGGCCGATGGTTATATATACTTATATGAGAATAATAACCATTCATGTATACTCACAAACTTTCACATGTATAACATTAGTAGGACTAATATCATGCTATATAATACACTTTTACAATACGAGTACATCGCCCTGTTTTCTATTAGTTAAAGGAAACTTATAATTGAATGAAACGCATTAAAAGCAAAATTTCTAATTTGTTTCACCACGCGATAGGGTCATAGCCTTTTGAGAAAAGGTCGCAGCCGCAGCATACGAACTTGTCGGAAGGTCGGAAAACGAATTTTTAAAGTACCCTGTGGTCGTGAGAGACGTGAGGTGAATCACGGCCAGCCCTCGCCCTGCTATCTATTTGTTCGGCTAAATTTTCTGAAGATACGTACCTAAACTCGTAATTTTCACACAAAATTGAACCGCGGGCGTCATCGCACGATTTATTTTGTGGACATGCTCGGGGTCTCGTCTGAAGATAAGAACGTCTTCAAACAGATACTGTTCAGTAACGCGACTGATGAAAACTTGCCGCTCCCTAGGGTGGCCTTTCTTTTATTTCTCAGAGTTATAAAAAGTAATGAGGTATTTTATATCTATGGCTGGTGCGTTCTATTGTTCGAAGTTTTCCAACCAAAACGGGTTTCTTAAATATATTTTTTTGTCCAAACGTCTTAAAACTTTATTGTGTTTATTGTATATTATAAATAGTGATCAATAAACACGTAAAAAAGCAACTATAGTTTGAATCAGATCGTATGGTGAAATCCCTAGACGTTTTACTAGTTTTAAAGAACATTTGTCTATCAATAACATGAACGTACACACGCCAGAGTTGGCAATTTGTCTTTTTCGTAGCTCCTGTAGGGTGAGTTATCGTTCGATAGTAGTACATGAATGGTTCTCAATACATTCCAACACCGCGCCTCATTATGTGTCATTTCATTTGGTTCACTTTCCATTTGGTTTCACCGTGATCATCTTAACTGAAAACATGATCAAACGTTGCTTGTCATTAATAATGTTTGCATACTGATATTTGAGGCTTTTATTCAGAACGATGGTTAATCATGGCATGCCAAAAAGACTGATCTAATAATACCTACAGAAAAGGTTGTGCGGTTCATTTTAGAAACTGAACATAACACGATTAATCTGAATGACACGTACAAAGAGGTAACGTCTGAAAAGGTCGGTTGAGGCATGGCCGACACCGGTCATGTAATCCGACGCTAGAGCCACTGCCCGTTGTGTCCGACACACACACAGCCATTGAGGCACTTCTCCAAGACAAACGACATACGCATAAATTTTCACGCAAATTTGAACCTGTGGCATTTCTCTACAATGAATATTTTTAGGCTAACCAGTGTGTTATTGAAACAGACTTTTCCGTCAGAAAGCACACAAACGTAGTGGACATTTCATTCCTGTAGAATGAATGTAAAGCTAAATGGAGCAGAATTATTGTAGCTATATGTGCAAAGTAAATGTGCTGGGAGATACCTTAACATGTGACTAATGGCAGTACTTACAACTACTGCTGAATGTGTTTGTTTGTCTGTGTAATTTACTGACATGATAAATTAGTGTTCCTATTTTCTTATAACATGGCCTAGGGGAGCCACCCGCAGTTCAAAAACTTGCATACCTGCTGTCACAAGAATATACAGATACTTTATTTAAGGTGTTAATGATGATCCAAGATAAAATATGACAAGATAGAGTTAGAAAATAATATCGGATAGTATAGGGTTACAGACATAATAGACTGGAACAATTTTCTCGCAGCGGTTTTCCCGTCTGATTACAATTAAGGCTAGAGTGAATATTCTCATAATAAATCAGTGTGCTTTACCAGCAGGGGAGATCGCGGTCAAGCACTAGTTTAAAATAAGAAAAAGCTTACTGATACCATCATAAACAAATTAAAGATACGGGATATACCCGTAATATGCGTAGATATTTTATTTACCAAACCGTCATAAAACTCTACTCTCTATTGATATAAATTAAGGTTCGTGGATATAAATCCACGAAGCTTCTACTTCCTTATGGAAGGAAAATATGCGGTTAAAATTATATTATAAAAAAGCTTTTCATTTTCTTTTTTCTTTGATGGCTGGATTGTGTGGGAATTTTAATAGATTATAGGTTACAAAAAAGTCGTGGTGGCCTAGTGGTTAAAACACCAGCCTCTCAAGTATGAGTGCGCGGGTTCGATTCCAGGTCAGGCAAGTACCAATGTAACTTTTCTAAAGTTATATGTACTTTCTAAGTATATCTCGGACACCAATGACTGAAGTGAAGTGAAGGAAAAACATCTTGAGGAAACCTGGACTTTAAGTCTGAAATCGCCAACCCGCATTGAGCAAGCGTGGTGATTACGCTCAATCCTTCTCTGTATGAGAGGAGACCTGTGCCCAGCAGTGGGACGATAAAAGGTTGATAATGATGATGATGATAGGTTACTTGGTTAAGCTCATATACCTAAATGTATTAAGAGCATTTACCCGATATAGTCCATTTACCCGGTGTACCTGAAATTATACATAGTAAGAAAATGCTGCTAATCTAAAGTGTCAATAAAGAAGAAACTATCCAATGGTGCTCAATTACACTAAATTATAGGAGGGTTAGTTATCAGTGGACAGTAACGACGGCAATATGTAATTGTATTGTGATAAGAATAATGAATGGAGACGCTCGCCTACTGAGGTGGAGCAGTAATTACCGCAACCGCGTCCGAACGGCCGACACACGCGCGCCGCCGCACAGATAACGCACCCAACCCTTATCAATACACGCTCCTTACCGTTTGTCATAAATTTTATCACTCCGATGAGCGGACGTAAGCGAGACCTCTTTTTTCGGATCCTCTCCTCCAGCGAAGTAACGACCCGTGAACTCGTGAGCAACGCTCCCAGCGTCTGTTTTATTTTTTCAGTCACAAACACGATCACTTCAAAAGACTATCATGCACCGCATTTTTTTATACTTTGCACCACCACACCAACTTTGAATTAGCTTTGAGATATACTCCGTTAATGCTGTTTTTAAGTTTTAATTTAAACATCTATTAAAGTATGTAAATAAATAAAGTTCATCACTTTTTGTTGAAATATGTCAATTCAAAGTCAAGATAATAAGTAGACGCCGTCGTAACTATAAGTTTTAAATAGTTTCGAAGTGATAACACTAGAGCAATTCCTTTGAGAGAGTCGATTTGAGGTTGTACGAATGTTGTCGCGCTTTGAATGTCAAACGTTGCGAGGGAAGGTTCGCGTGGCGCGGAGTCCCGGCGGTGTCGGCAGTCGCTTGGCTGGCGGCCGGCTGCTGACTGCGCGGGTGGCGCTCGCTCGCTCGGCTCGCAGCGCGCGCTCGGCGCACGCGCCCCGCGGGGATCGATACCCCCGGCCCAGTCCACCACGGCGCCCACCGGGGCCACCCACACCCACACCACCAAACCACGCACATCACATCTCCTCGTCAACACGCACGCACACTACGCGCCGCTTCTCTCGCGAGCCTTGATTTTTTGAGTCTCCTCCACAGTCACCTCTTAGTCAAGTGCAAACTAAAACTTTGAGATAGTGTAAACAGACAGCCTTACAAAATTTCTGTTTTGTCTAAATTGTATAATTATTTTATTAAGTTTGCCAACTACTGCTATTTTCACCTTATGAATGTGCGTACAACATTAAGTTCTACACAAATAATAAAAAAAAATACAATCTACTTCATGAAAACTCACAACTTTTTAGGAAAGAAACACGAAACAATCTTTATCAATATTATAAACATTAACAACAAAAGTGTCCAGCTACTCCGTCCGCACTACTTTCACCACCAGACAGTTCAACGTGTCGACTGCTCGATATTATATTCTCTACTTTATATGCGCCATAAACATATTGGTTTAATATGTCCCAAATATAACATTGAGCTCCACCATGTGAGCTCTGAACATTTACCACGCAGCAAGCATTTACCGCATTTTATTTTTCAAGTGGTTGTAAAAGTAAGTTTAGAGGGGATGACAAGAACCGTCATTACTTCCCAAAATAAGGAGAAAACTGACAGAAGAAACAACAACAAACGTTGGCGATCATATTTATGTGTACTAAACGTAGTCTCGCGCCCAACCTCGGTTAATTCCATTACCACCTTTCTGTTGGTTAACGTTTTCTTTTATGTACTCCTTTTACTTACCTCGTAATCTCGTGCGACTCGTGCCAGTTGGAGGAAGTGACTACAAGAAACAAACGCACGCTTACATTCGCAAACAACGCATGCTTCCATGTTTAAGTTGGTAATTGGCTTAATTTATTTACGTTATTCTCCCTCTACTCAAGCAATGCTTACGTAATGCCATCACAATACTATGGGAAGCCTAACAACAAGCGCTGGTTATAATTCAGTATAAACATAGCATTTAGAAGAGTGCTCATGGAGTTTCTAGGCCATGAGAAATAGGCAACTAACAACATTATTTCTTACTGACCAATCCTTGACAATCAAGTGTCTGTCAATGGTTTAGTTAAAATATACATACATCCTTTGATCCTATTCAATAATGACAGATAGCTGCTCGGATTGTAACCATCTGCTTTAGTTTTAAGTGTCACCATCACTTTTCAGGGACAAAAAAGCTCAGCCCCACGTGTCATGCTTCTATTCTTCTTCGATAACTTACTATGTTACAGTTATGTCTGTTATTTTTTATACCCTATGACTTAGGGGTATATTGGTAATACGTCAGTATTGGTCTTTACAAATACTGACGTAAATGTAACAGAGTAATAGTTATTAATGTATTAGTGTGTTCCGCGAGTCATAGGGGCGGTGTACACGTAGGAAAGCAATCCGAATTTATTGCGCGCTCAATCAGCTCCCGATAACCGTTCCCTCCACCGCCGATACACCGTTACACTAAATCGAATAGCAAGAAATCTGTCTCGTGAAGCTACGCGTTCCCTAGATTTCGTTTAGTGATCAAATTTTTAAGTAAACCTTATGTTCTATTAGCAAAATATAAATCTACAAGTTTCAGGTAAACTTTCTACATAATTTAATGAACTATGAAAAGGAATTGGTATAAAAACATTGCCTAGTCAGCAAAGTGGTAGTCGAGTAGCCAGCACCCCTCTTGCGTAACACACTATCAATCACAATCCGAATCACTTTGATTTGTGGATATATCTATTGCTTCAAATGTTCTAAATACTTACCAGCTCCAAAGCGTAAAAAGCGCAATGAACTGTTAGTTTCTAAGTTATTTTTTTAATACGTTGCCCCACATTACTCCTGTATCATGGATGCATTTACAAACATTTAAATTGACATACACAAACAGCCAGATCCGCAACAACTATCTGTAGGCCATACAAATATCTATAGGCCATACAAATATCTGTTCCGTGCGGGAATCGAACCCGTGACACGCCGCGCAGCAGTCGATCGCTCAGCCATGCCACCAACCGTGTCGTCATCAAGTAATTAAACCCCGGAGATTGCCCTGGTCGTAGAAGATACATAGTATTTTCTACTTTCTTCTTTCTACTTCACTTATTGTCGGTCTCCGTGGCGCAGCGGTCAACACGCCTGCCTGCGACGTGGAGGCCCCGGGTTCGATCCCCGGCCAGGTCATGATAGAAAACGATCTTTTCCAGATTGGCCTGGGTCTTGGATGTTTATCTATATATGTATCTATTATAAAATATAGTATCGTTGAGTTAGTATCCCATAACACAAGTCTCGAACTTACTTTGGGGCTAGCTCAATCTGTGTGATTTGTCCGTATATATTTATTATTTATATTTATTATTTATATTTATTTATTATTTGCACTTATGGAAGCTATTTTACATCGCTGCCAAATAAGTCTATGAGAGGTTCCTTCAAGGCCATGCCACAATTGCGGTGATAAGTAAGTAACTGGAAAAGCGTCACGGCCCCCTTACCTTCGGCTTATTGCAGGTCCTAATCGGACACGGTTTTTTCGGGTGGTTGTTTAAAGTATTTATTACAATCTCCTGAAATTTGACGAGGATCTTGCATATAATACTTAGGACTTACCTATGTGTTTATTTCGTGCAAAATTGGGATTAAATTATTACAGTACTCTATATTATGACAGAATAATTTTAGAACTAAAACGTAAAAAAAATATTGTTAACATTGTGCTAACTGCTGTTTGTAGCAAGCATGTCATGGATAATGATTTTCGGGCAAATAATTTTAGGAGAAGAAAGCAAATATCCCATATGAGTCTGTCATTTATTATGGATATCAAATGTAGTCCAAAAAAAAGCCAAACAATTTTCTGCTAAATGAGGTTTATGCTATCATCTGATGCAAAATAATATTATGAAGTTCTGATAAAAAGGGTATGAACGTCTATGAACATCCGATGCTCCCGAGACTCTACCGGCCATCACTAACCTCGGCTATTGAAACCGATATGGATTAAGTTGATGGGTATTCCCAATATCCGATACTCAAGCGGAAGTCATAGGTCAGTAACACATAACAATACACCGCTATCGAATGAGGGTGATGTTTTCGGGAAAAACAACGTTTACCGCTATAATAGACTTACAAAAGCTTTTGAATAATTGTATGAGAAATTCTAAGATACTAGCAATTTCAAGACATGAGTTCATTTAATTTGTGTTCTGAAGTTTTAATTATAATTAATACATATAACCATATATATACACGAGGGTGGGCTCTTATTCGGAAATGCTAGCACTCAATAACGGTTACATATGACAAATAAAAGAGAAGTCTTTAGTAGGGAAATATCAATTCGTTAAAGTAACACATCTCAATCGTGGGTAACATTCCTAATCAAGAAGTTTTGATCAATAAATATCGCAGCCCGCTGTCCCGTAAAAATCACAAAATATTCATCGGGGTAGAGAGGAGGCGTGCGGGAGGTGCGGTCCTCCGCATTACTCCGACAAAAACCTCCACTAAACCAGAAAAAACTTCCATTCAACTGCCTGAGGAGTACATAAAACGTGATGAAAGGACACCCTGGAGGCGCAGCAATATGAACACTATTTTTCTTTCGTTCAATAACCTTTTATACAGTATCTCAGACCGGATAGATATTTCGGCCGGCAGGCTTGTTATTAAACACTGAACTTTGCGTTAAGAGTTTATCTTACAATTCAAGAACATAATTAATTTGCTTCATTTGTAAGATACCATAGTAACTTACTAATAAAGCAAAGCTTAATTATGTTCTTGAATGTATGTTATGTGTTTTTGAATGTGGGTAATGTGTATGTTACAATTCAAGAACATAATTTTATTAAGCTTTGCCTCATTGGTAAGATACCATAGTAACTTACTATTAAAGTAAAGCTTAATTATGTTTTTGAATTATAACATATTACCAAGTTACTGTGTCAAAGAGCAGACGACGTAGAGCGACCTTCCCAACAGTTATCTGTGGTAGACGTTTTTAATTGATGTTTATTTCATTAGCGTATTTATAAAGCTTGTTTTTCTATTTGGTTTCAGTGCTTGCGTAACGAGCCCAGTCCTTCTCCGAATCTGGAGTAACAACATAACTTGATAATGGTTTTAGGGAAAGGCTGCCTGCTCGATGATAAATACGAAAGGTAAAATAACAATAGGGTGTGACAAAAGAAGGCAACAAAATGTTTTGATTTGATAAGCAGAACTCTTCACGTCCTAAAAATATATGCCAATAAGAAACTTCACCCGGATGAAACCTTCCTTTAATTTCCTTCGGATGAAATTTCTTGTTACATCCCACCTCATCACATCGCACACATAAATACATTTTAATTAATGAGTATTAATATCTGCTCAAGGTCTGTCAGTCACGAATGAACGATTTGAATAAACACCATTCACACATGACGTCCCTTTAATATATTTCATTATGTATCAACATTTACACCAGTTTCAAACTCAAATAACACACTTGAAATCTGGTCTTAATATTAAAATAAAATACTGAATTAGAGGAGTACCCTGGGGCGCATTTTTCATACGGCTAAACAGAACACCTGCCCATCCTACCAGCGTACAAACCAGGCACAATTGTCATTTAATTTAGACTCGCCGTATGTCGACTGTTGGCTCATTAAAAAGCTATTTTAACCCTTAAAAAGGAGAATATATGGTTGCTTCAATTCATAGAATAAATATAAAGGAATATTTATGTGTTTGAATAATTTAAACGTTTCTCATTAAACCGGGAAGAGTGACTCTGATGCGACTGACGCATTTTTATGTTTTTGCAGCGATGTTGACTTTGTCTCAAATTTACGATGTCGAATAAAAATTCTATTTATTAAAAGTAACATGCCATTTTCTATATTAGCAATCTTCTAAGCAGTAAAAAGTTTATGTCATATGAATTATACATACTTACATATTTTTGAATGAAAATGTCTTATTCCAGCATGAGGCTATAAAATACAGTAGGTTTCACTTGAATAAATAAACCGATGCCTTCCCACATACTATACAATCTGCACAAAAATATCAACCTAAAGGTACTAAAAATAGAATTCACAAAGTACAAACATTATTCCAAACACCGGTGTGGACGTGACCAGGATTACTAGGTATACAAACCCGTTCTTTTTGCGCACTCCGAGGACATATGTAACATCTGGCTGAACTTACAAGGTGAGATGCTAAACATCATCTTTATATTTTCCAATCGAAAACATGGAAATCGAAAAATGATAGCGGTTCTTTCGCGTTTTCGAGTCTCGTATTTATCGCAAATGCGTGCAATATCATACATTATGTATTTTGTTTTGAGAGTGAAATATATACTCTGGCTAGTTGAGAGAATACTCCAGAGATCTATTTTTGAATGATTTAGTTAGCTTTCATTTGTTTATTCTTTTCAATTTTTTTTTTACTCTTAGTAGTCACCCACACCAGATATATTTTTATTAGGATTATCTTTATACGTTAAGTTTAATTATCGAATATGCTATAGGTAGATTTTGTGTTGTTGCTGTGTTGCTGCACAGCCCTTCAATGAAAGTGCACCCTATAAAATGCTAAAAACCGCAGCAAAGAGAAGTGAAACGAACAATGTTAACAATGTTTCATGCACGATTAGTAATGATGGAGCTCTTCGGTCAACACTGATCAGCCATCCAGGGTCATTCAGGCTATTATTTCCAACATGCCATTTTAACAATTTTTTCAATTATTACCTCCAAATTAAAATTTTATATCCCAAATTCGTAAAAAAATATTTATCGAATTTAATCAATGAAGCAGGAATAACTAAGAACTCATTATGTGGCAGGTGTTTCGGTCCACGGCCAATAAAACAACTTATATTGGTTTTTCTTTTACTGCTTATTTATTCTATCGCCCTTAAACATATTTTGTTACAATATTTTTTTTTATAAGTTATAAACCAGCGCTTGACCGCAATCCCGCCTGATTGTAAGCAATGATGCGATCGTTAATGGTAAAGCGCGCTAGTTTATTAAGAGCCTATTCACTCTAGCCTTGAAGACACTCAAATTGTATTGTGACGGAAACACCGACGCTGGCAAATTGTTCCAGTCCCTCGATGTACGCGGTATAAAGGAGGAAGCAAAACGCTTCGTCCGGATCGCAGTGGTATCAACAACGTAAGGGTGGAAACTCGCCGTACGACGGGTCGACCGATGATGGAACGGAGATGGGGGAATTAAATCATGCAATTCCCTTGCACACTCACCAGAATGCATCCTATAGAAGACCGAAAGGCTGGCTACTCTACGCTTGTGCTCCAGGCTTTGGAGACCGTTTCGAGTTAAGTCTAGGTCGCCAATCAGCCTCTTCGCACGCCTCTCCACCGAATCCAAAGTGGCAAGGTGATATTTCGCAGCACCATTCCAAATGTGGCTGTACAATCTCCATCCCATGTCTTTAAATTATTGCCCTCAATAGGATTTTTTACCCAATAAACAATAATTTATCTTGAAAAGAACAGCATAAAAGGCAACATCCTAAAAGCATAGACGATAAAAAAAACTACATTGCGCCTTATTTCACACCTGTAGCTTTATTAAACTGGAAGACCACCTAGATGAGAGATTAATTAATTTACCCGGCTATTTTTAAAATGACGTGACTTCCGTCGGTAAACTCATAAAAGAAAATAACCGTGAAAACCTTAACGACAGAAATTGCCTTCCATTTTCATCTGCGTTTACGGGTGAGAAATTCGTCTCAAATTTGATTTATGAGTTGGACAAGCAAATGTTGAGTATTATTCAACCGCTGTTTATAATGTAAAGACTTACTGAAAGTAATCATTTTCAGGTAGATGGTATCCAAACGTTTCACGGATAATTCCAGAAATGGTTAGCCATCAGTAAATATGGATAAAAGCTTTAGCACCTTCCCAGGATACCTATTTATTTGCCATGCGCATTTTATATCAATCTATGAAACTAATCTAATAAATGGATTCCGCGTGTAGTGTATTACAGTGTTTATATGCAGATGCAATAAAACTGCTTATATTGTTTTGGAAGACGCACATTTTCAATACACAAAAATATTTTGTTTTGAATGAAATGTTGGCAGCTCATAGAAGTAAATGGCTAAACTTTTAATAGAGACATTTGTGGTGCAGTTTCAATAGGTTCACGGCTTAGTGGATAACAAAAGCCACATTAGGCAGTTGCAGATCAATAAACAGCATTGGATATTAACTAGCGGCGCGCGAGCGATGCACGTTTGCTACTATCGTCGCACATCACTGACTATATTCCAGTGTCCACGAACATCATTCATTTTTCAATCCATTCGAAGTGTATTTCTCTTCATACGATTCTATTAGGATGAAGACTTAAGAGTGTAATTTTATATATACATATGTCTAGCTAAACAAGGTGAATAAGATCGTTTAACTAAAAAACGGAGTGTTAATTTAAAATATCGTAATGGTGAATTTACAGGTATAATATTTGCATAGTCGCTGTCAGCATAACTGTAACGCAGCGAGTGCTCGGGCGATATTTGCCGCGTGCTCGAGTCGTCCGCTATTTGCCAGACAAACACTCCTTGAGCGTACCCCTCCCCTCCCCGCCGAGCGCACTAAACATCAGACTATCACCTGTCGCGCTACTTAGTGACTAAGAATTTCACTTACCTACTTCTATTTTGGATAGGTATATGTACGTGACTGTAAAATCTCCTTACTAGGGTAAAAGTTGACTTGCCTGTCATTCTGAAACATGGTACTTTTAACTAATGTAATTTGAGCTCTATTTTTACAGGTTCAGGATTTTATAGGTTCTATTTTTACTTTTGACGTGACAGTTCAACAATTAGGTATTAGTAAAAAATATAACTGAAATAAATGTGCTACAATCTCATAAAATTACAGGTGTTCATAAAAGTCGTATTGACATCGTGAGTAGTTCATACCGTAATTTTAATATAAGTCAGAGCTTACAGAATGTTATATTTTCATATTGAGACATTTATTATAAGTTTTCCTTCAATTATAATTAGACAAACAGAGAACAAATCTTGTCACGCGATTGCTGTTAATTTGCAACGTGCCTGAATCTGTGTGTTCTCAGTTATCACCATAGAAATATGAATTTTGTATCTATGGTTATCACTTACAAATTCTGAATCACACTTTATTTCCATAAGAAATAATACCTAAAAATTGTCTCCAAAACTATTAAACTAGTGGCTGTCACACTTTTCTAGATAGTTTCAAGTCTTATCTATTCAAAAAAGTGTAGCTTCAGAATAATTTTCTTTAACAATACAGCGTGAAACTTGTGACCGCATACGAAATGAAATAACAAAATGTTAAAGTTTTTGGCACAAACTCGGTATGTTGTCCTGCTCGCGTTGTACTGACTTTCAGAATAACTTGAACATGTTCATCGCTATTTTCATGCTGATATTAAAATTAAAGTAGCTAACAACCATGCTACCGTTTGTAAGTTTTTGGCAGAGCATAAAAGGGGTAACCCATTTCTTACCGCAGTTGTTAATATATATAGTAAACTATAAATATTACAACATGGTTTAAATATTATAAATTATTTATATAATTATGGAAATAAAGCTAGAATTTTTAATAAAGTTTATTAATCACTGCTATTATATCTAATTGTGCACACATGGCATGCTAAATCTTCGTTTATTGGTTTTATATAACGGATCTATTTTATAAAACTCTATTTGAAACATACATTCATAAGACCTTGGTTTCTTAGAACGTTTGGTATAATTGCCTTAATAGGTACCATTATTACCTAAGAAAAAAAAACAGTATTAAATATATGTCCACGTTCGAATACAATAGAATAGAATACTCTTTATTATGTACACCATATAGATACAGAACATAAATATAAAGTTTTCACAAAGGATGACACAATGGGCGGTCTTATCGCTAAGAGCGATCGATGGAAAGAGCAATGCTCGGAGTTTTTTTGCGTGATCGGATCAGAAATGAGGAGATCCGCAAGAACCACAGTCACTGACACAGCTCTTCGAGTCGCTAAACTTATGTGGCAGTGGGCAGGGCACATTGCTCGGAGAACCGAGGGCCGATGGGGAAGTAAGGTGCTGGAATGGCGGCCACGTACTGGAAGACGCAGCGTACGGAGGCCCCCAACAAGGTGGACCGATGACCTGGTGATGGTCGCGGGAAGCCAATGGATGCGGGCAGCACAAGACCGGTCAGCGTGAAAAGCCTTGGGGGATGCCTTTGTCCAGCAGTGGACATCTATAGGCTGAAGCAGAAGAAGAAGATACAGTAAAAATATACGTTAATGTTATACTAGTTTAAATAAATATATACATCATACAAGATCAAATAAAATATAAAGAGAGAGGAAGTAGGTTAGTAGGATTAGGTCGACACATCATTAATTATCGTTTGTTATTAAAAACGTGTTTGTCATTCCTTTCTCCGATAGACAATATGATGCCTTAAGAAATAATCAGCCACATCTCAAGAGGAATGTTTACGTGTTGGCGTAATGTTTGTAAGCAATCTGCGAAAAATGTAAACCAATTGACACAAGCAGAGGAATGCGACGCGCGTCGCCGCCTCGTCACTCTCGTTATTCTACAAACACAACAGTTTCACACAACAACTGATTCACAACAGGCCTAGTTGACATCATCAATATTCGAGCTAAGCGCCAAACGATGGCGGTATTCATTTTTCATTTTCATATCAACCACTTTTTGTTTTCATTACATTTATATTCCCAGTTAAACTTTTTGTAGCTTTAATCTGTTAATGTCATGCGGTTGTAAGTGTTGATAACACTAATAAAAGTAGTTTTTAAGCTATTGCATAGCTTCTAATGCGGGCCTTGAGCGTGGAGACCGAATCCATAAATTCCGTAACGAAAATAACATAACACCCTCCACTCCGACCGGCACAGCGGTGCAGTGTTGAAAGCCGTGCTTAGTCTAAACGTCGTTTCCGTTCGGCAGTCTTTGGCACGGTGTGTTTGTGTGAGTACGACTACATCTTTTGATAATAATTTATAGATTTTCAAAAAGAGCATGCATATTGCAGGGCGCAAACTCAGTTCTACACATTTGACAAGTTAATGACTGTCGCAATATGCTCAACTTGTGATTAATTTTCAGTCTGCAATAGGTCTTCTATAAGATGTACACTTCTGGACACATCTATTGGCCCACCTTGCATTTTCAGTTTCGTTTGGACCTAGCTAAAATTTTATATTAGGTCGGCAAAAAGTTTTTATGCAGTTTTGAACCTGGCACAGTCACAATTTCATTCAATAGTCTTTTTTTGAATTTCGAACACAGAATTTAAAGAAACAAAAGATAATTTGGAGTTTGTTTTTTTTATATTAAATAATCGAATACTAAGAAAACTTGATTTTATTGATTTACTTGGATTTAATTCTTGAAAAAGTGATTGATATCTTTGGTTTTGCAACAAATAGAAGAGGAATGGGAGATGATCCCTCAAAATGTCATAGAGCGGTTGAAAAACTCTATGCCTAATCGTATGAGAGCTATGGTAGATGCCCATGGAGGCAACACGCATTATTAAATTAAACCTTTATTAGATAAAACATGTTTTTTATTCAAAAATCAATTGCCTTTAACAAGGCGCATATCCGACTTGTTAGGCGTAGCTCCATGTCGCATGGTATTCTGAATTCAAATTTAAAACAATACGATGGAAAAAGATGTTAAAATTTATCAGGTTTAAAACTGCATCAATAGTTTTTGTTCAATCTAGCAATCATATTTCGGTAGGGGCCATCGAAACCTAAAATCTAAGGTGGGATGGTGGGATGGTAGGGTGGATGTGTCCAGAAGTGTATATAAGTAAGAAGGTTTCTATTTTCTATAATTTTTTTTTTTTTGCCGCTGTTGCCAGCCAAGTTAGAGAAAGAGATCATGTGATCATCGGCCGCCGGCAGAAGTCACCAACCACCAGACAAAGCCTTGCCGCCAAGCGATTTGTCGTGTTCCGGCATGATGTCTGGTGAAGCCGTACGGAGGACGGGTCTGAGCAGTTGTGTTGCGATGTGTGCCGGGTACGTTGCGCCTAATGTTGTTGTGTTGCGAGTTTGGTCGTGGAGGGTCTCCAGATCAACCTCCCGCTGGCGGAGCATCGTTGGTCGTGTTGTTGGGTTTAACATTGCATCACCTCGCTCAACTGCCGTCTTCCTTCCTATTCGCTCAGTTTTTTTTTTTTTTTTTTTTATAAATTATAAACCAGCGCTTGACCGCAATCCCGCCTGATGGTAAGCAGTGACGCGATCGTTGATGGTAAAGCGCGCTAGTTTATTAAGAGCCTATTCACTCTAGCCTTGAAGACACTCAAATCGTAATGTGACGGAAACACCGACGCCGGCAAATTGTTCCAGTCCCTCGATGTACGCGGTATAAAGAAGGAAGCAAAACGCTTCGTCCGGATCGCAGTGGTGTCAACAACGTAAGGGTGGAAACTCGCCGTACGACGGGTCGTCCGATGATGGAACGGAGATGGGGGAATTAAATCATGCAATTCCCTTGCACACTCACCAGAATGCATCCTATAGAAGACCGAAAGGCTGGCCAAACTACGCCTGTGCTCCAGGCTTTGGAGACCGTTTCGAGTTAAGTCTGGGTCGCCAATCAGCCTCTTCGCACGCCTCTCCACCGAATCCAAAGTGGCAAGGTGACATTTCGCAGCACCAGCCCAAATGTGGCTGCAGTACTCCACACACGAACGGACCTGTGCTTTGTATAAAATTAGAAGCTGCCCAGGTGTGAAGTACCGCCGGACCTTCGCGATGACGCCTAGTTTTCTGGCAGCCACCCTGGCCTTGGACTCAATGAACCGCCCAAAGTTAAGGCTCGAGGAAATCTCAACTCCCAAAAGCTGAAGGCGGTCGGTGCACTCCAAGGATACATTCTGAAAAGTAGGAGCCAGGGTGAACGGGCTCCTTTTGGCGGTGAAAAGACACGCCTGTGTTTTGGCGACAAGATTGGCATTGCCCCATTCGGAGACTGCCTGCAGTGCAGCACTCACACGCTCTACCATGGCCTCTCTTTCGGACCGGATTGTTTCCTTACTAGCCCGAGCTTCCGGCAGGTATCTCTCCACAACTGTGCTGTCATCTGCATACCCATAGATACCGGGCATCAGCAGATCATTAATATGCAGCAGGAACAGAGTTGCAGAGAGAACAGGCCCCTGAGGAACACCGGCATTGGTCACATGGGCTCAGATGAACATCCGTCGACAACAACTCGGAGGGACCGTTCAGTCAGGAAGTCTTTTACCCAGCCAGTCAGGCCAGCGGAAATGCCGTACGCTGGAAGCTTACTCAAAAGGCCAGCGTGCCATACCCGGTCGAAGGCCTTCGAGACATCAAGGGAGACGGCAATCGCTTCCCCATTTTTCTCGAGGGCCTCGCCCCACAAGTGAGTGGCATACACCAGTAGGTCCCCAGTGGACCGATTGCGTCGAAAACCGTACTGTCGGTCACTGAGGAGATCGTTACCTTCCAGGTATGCCAAGAGGCGCGAGTTCAATACACGCTCCATAATCTTGCAGAGTATGGAGGTTACTGAAATCGGCCGATAGTTGGTAGGATCGGCACGACTACCCTTTTTGGGCACGGGCTGCACGTTGGCAAGCTTCCAGGACTTGGGCACTATACCAGTCCTAAATGAGAGGCGATACAGGCGCGTCAATACAGGAGACAACTCGGGCGCACAAGCCTTAAGAACAATCGCTGGTATACCATCTGGACCACTAGCCTTATTCACGTCCAGACGACACAATACTCTCAGAACCTCCTTGTTTCTAATGCGAACCTCCGGCATTGAAGTTCCGCAATGAGGTAAATTAGGTGGAGTAGCATTGCCAGTGTCAAGACGCGAACTATGGGCAAAGAGAGATGCAAAGAGACCTGCTTTCTCTCTCGCCGTATGGGCCAGTGCTCCATCAGGCCTAACCAGCGGAGGCAGTGTGGGCCGACAGAAGAATAGTGAATAGGCTCTTAATAAACTAGCGCGCTTTACTATCAACGATCGCATCACTGCTTATCGTCAGGCAGGATTGCGGTCAAGAGCTAGTTTATAAATATAAAAAAAAAGAATATTTAATCACCATTTTGATCAATTAAGACAGCTGGAGGTCATCTTATTTGATCAGCAACACCAACAATTAAAATCGAAAAATAAGCAATTACACAAAAACTACCAATCAACTGATAGAGAGCTTTGATACTTTTATGCAAGATGTTTCTCCATCTTACATAAAAGTATCAAAAAGCTCTATCGAAGGTTCAGTACTAGTAAAATAAGAAATCGCAAAAAAACTTTTCCCTTACGTTTCGTAGGAAATGAGACTCCCAACTTACTTTTTTATTAAGTTAAGGACAGTCTCAAAAGACCGTTTTCCTGTAACTAAAATGGTTAAGGTCCCTTTATTACCCATTGCGAGAGTTAACCCTGTACATTTCTGTGATATGCATTGTGTTGTAAACAAAGTGCGGATAGCTCCATGCAGTGGCGTGATAACCAGGTAGAACGTGAATACATAATTAATCCCTCAAACTTTCCGTCTCTGGTAAACAGTTAACCAACTTAAAATGTAGGTTGCTGCCGTAGAGCTAACCCACCTACCTAACTACCTACATTTATGTAAAACTGAACACGAAAGTTTCACGCAAAACTCTCCGTTCACGCTTTTTATAGAAAACTGTTTTAGAAAACGTTTCGAAGATAAACTTGAGGGTTGTGTTCCAAACTGTACTCGAGAGAGTTCAAACTACACATAAGTACGCTGTGAAGAAACAGTCGTGCGTCTCGGTACAGTAATTATAATATTGCCTCACTCAATCGCTCGATGTCAAAGCCCTTGAGCCCACACAATGAGCACGCGATTGCCAGTATTTTACCACGACACGTTTATTTTACTTTCTGGATCTCAATTCGTTAGGTAGGAGACAATGAAAGGAATAATTTCCCCATGAATATTAATGAACCAAGGTTCACACTCGTCTTGCCGCTCACGCTTTTACTGCGTACTAATATAATAGCTTCTCGTTACCTGCCAATAACGATAAATCCATTAATATTGATTTTACCTTTTGTTAGATACTTTTACCAAGTACTTATCGTAGGCAACATTTGCATATTTCGCAGATGAAATGTCTCACCGTCTACATTAGCGTATTGAAAATAAAATAGTCCATAATGAAAGCTAATGCTTTCCACAAAGTATGAAATTAAATTAAAAGTAAACATACTTTACAAATATAAAATAAAATTAGGCAGGAAGTCTAAGTAACCCGCCGCGGCACTAGCGAGTGGGCTGACCGCGTAGCCGCTGCCCGTAGCGGTGGCCGCGGATCGTAGCTCTTAAATGTTTGCTACGTCAACACTAAGTAGCGCGTGCTTTGCCAGCTACGACATGGCTACACGACGCATCGGACTCAGCTTTTCGAAGATAATTATATGATACTTGATTGCTTTACAAAATGTAATATCCCAGTCTATTTGTTCATGCGTAAATAAAAGTTGTCGTGTTAAATATGAGGCCTCATGTTTAGATATATGAAATCTGAAAGTGTACAAGTCAGCGGCATATTTGATGGAATAATAAAATAAGTTTTATAGTGTTTGTTCGCCTCTACGAGTATAAATCTCAGGGATTGTCCGACAGGGCCGACACAGATGCGTGCACGATAGCAGACAAGACTGTTTGTTGACAGCTTTACAACGATACCATCGCCTTATCATCAGATTTATCTTTTTATGGTCGTTCAAAAAATAAATGCGATTTCTTTCAAATTAAGATAAAGGTTTAACCCTCTTTGACCGATTCATAACCTACTAAGAAAAGATAATAGACTATACATTTATTCCTTTTTGTGTAAGATTAAATCTATACAAATATATAAAGCTGAAGAGTTTGTTTGTTGGAACGCACTAATCTCAGGAACTACTGATCTGATTAAAAAAATTCTTTGTGCGTTGGATAGCCCGTCAATCCAGGAAGGTTTCAGGCTATATAACATCACGCTGCGTCCAATAAGAGCAGGTCATATTAAAAAAAAAACGCGCGTGATACCGCGTGGCGCAGCTAGTTTGTGATATTTGTATTGTAACTATACTATCCTTATCTATAATGAATTTACTAATTTCTATCGTACAAAGGATTAGTACCTGCTTCCTTTAGTTATATGATTAGTTTTGTTGTGTATTTGACTAATATATTAACATTAATACGTTACTTAAGCTTAGTGAAAATGATATTATTCCATAAACCTTAATACATGATAGAGTTTCGTCGTTTTCTATTTTAATTTTGCCTCACGCTATATCTGTGTTTTATTATTGAGGCTAGCGCGAATTTTGACGTATTCCTTCCGGGGTCTAATATATATACCACCTTATGGGATTCGATATAACAAGATAAAGAGTATTTTTGAAAATTAACCAGAATTTGTCACTACTAAATATAAAAGGCAGCGTGAATTACCCTGAAAATTTTATAGCAGGCTTGAAGGTTAAATATCCCATCCGGAATTGAATACAAATTACGTGTTTTTTCTTTCGATAGGATTTTAAAATTTAACTTGCACGTTCTGACTGACATTGTTCCTAGCGTTCGCATCGCATATACTTTAAAAATACACTTAATTGGACTTTATTCGTTTCCTGGTTAATACCTAGTTATCAAGAGTATTCACCTTAGTGATAAATAAAAAATCACAATAATATTGAACTCTTCATGTAAATTAAAAGATAAAACACATAATCGGGAAGTTTCAGTAATAAAGCCAGCAGGTGCTGAGTCTACACTGCAGTAACAAGAGAAGGGATCAAACATCGCCTGTGTTTAACGACCGCAGCAAATGTTTCAAACGTTCTCACATAGTTACAGCCACATTGTGGAACGCTAAACACACTACGTCATCAAATCCTCAATTTACTCCTAATAATATTAAAACTTCTTGTTAATTTAACAAGGAATGTGACATAGACTACTCGCTTTTTGTAGATTTTTTAAATGCTCTATATTGTATATATAGGGGTTTTCATTAAGAGCGCTCGAACATTGAAATGAAATAAAACAATCTGTTTAAGTGATATTACCACAATTTTTATTACATTTTAAAGAATATTCAATGACATTATGTGTGGAAAATAATATCAGCCAAATGGCCACCGCGACTCCGCTGTAGATGGTGTATTCTGGTGGACCAATTTTGAAAGACGTCTTAGCATAAATGGGGCTCAATTTCACGAATAACGCGAGTTATGTTGGCCTTTAGGGCAGTAATTGACTGTGGTTTATCTACATACACTAGAGATTTCACGTAGCCCCACAGAAAATAATCGAGCGGTGTTAAGTTACACGATCTCGGGGGCCAGTTGATGTCGCCACCACGTGAGATGACGAACCCTCGAACTTCTCTTTCAATAAATTTAATGTTTCCAAGCAAGTGGCGCCATCCTGTTGGAACCATATGTTTGTGAGATCCATACCACCTACCCTAGGCCACAAAAAAATTGTTATCATCGTCCGATGTCGGTCGCCATCGCAACGCACGGAACGTTAGACAAATAGAACACTGATTTTGATAATAAATTTTAATAATTTCTACGCGTTGTTGAAGTGTGTAGCGTTCTATGGTGAAATGTCACGACTAAATATCTAAGTAAATAAGTATGTCTTCATTCCAAATTTGACAGCTATCGCATTACCAAGATGGCCGCTATGCGCTGTCAAAGTTCGAGCGTCCCTATTGAAAAACCCTTTACCTATTCGGTACTGTCAGATTGAAAATGCTTTTCAACGAAAAAAAAAACCGGCATAAAAGGACATTAACCAAGGATTCTATGCTTTGATATCATAATCTAAGCTAAGAGGTCGTCACCATCTTAGTGTGGTGGTAAATGTGGCCCATTTCGTAGGTGAAGTTTTGAATTAAAGCACAAAGTAGTATACCCTCCAATCTTGATAATAACAAATAATAAAAATTAATTATATAATAAATAATAAACAAAAATTTAAATGGGTAAACCGACAGCTTCGCCCCGGAGAAGTACCCTGGTCCGCGCCTCCAAACGAAGTGACCGTTCGATAGTCCCCACAATTATGCAATAATATTTCAGCGCTTTGTTAGAGGATTAAACTTAAAACCTAAATACGCATTTAAAATTACTGTTTTTTTTATTATAATCTACACTAATATATAAAGCTGAAGAGTTTTTTTGTTTGAACGTGCTAACCTCAGGAGCTACTGGTCCGATTTAAAAAAATATTTTTGCTTTGGATAGCGCATTACCTGCATTAGTAAGCTGCCCATTGCTCGCTGCTGTTTAACCTCTTAAGGGGTGAATTTTTTCTTTGAATTTGGACTTGGACCTTGGGCTTAGACCTAGGAGTTGGAGTTGGACTTAGACTTGAACTTGGACCTTGGACTTGGACCTTAGACTTGGACCTTGGACCTTGGTCTTGAACCTTGGACTTGGACTTTGGACCTTGGACCTCGGACTTCGACAAACAATTGCAAATTACACGTATATCGATAATTGTTATGTAACAATTACAGAGCGCGTAGTGTTCTTAGTACCTGCGGATAGATAAACACATCATACAACACCATAAATTAATTGTATCTCAACTATTGCTGTGCACCATTTTTCTATACAAAGGGCGAGCAAAAGTGGTGCTCCTATGTATATCTGTATATTATGGTAAGTAAACCCAGTATACATATATTCTTGTGGAAATAAACATTTACTAAATCTATGTCTATACTAATATATAAAGCTAAAGAGTTTGTTTGTCTGTTTGAACGCGCTAATTTCAGGAAGTACTGGACCGATTTGAAAAATTTGTTTTGCGTCGGATAGCCCATTAATCCAGGAAGACTTTAGGCTATATAACATCATGCTGGGACTAATAGGAGCGGAGCATATAATAAAAATATCGAGACCTACGCGCGTGAAACCGCTGGGAGCAGTTAGTAGTTAATATATCCGCAAGACCAGCTTGAATGAAAAAAAAACCTGAATATCTTTGCTCCCAAAGATATTTTCATAACTCAGATAAAACTTTATTCATTGCACTGATTTATTTGTTCATGTGCTTGAAATTATTCGTATTTTTTTTGATATATTGTTATGATTCAGAAACTTTGTCCGAGACCTCCATATAGTAGAAAAACGTATGAACATTTGAATACCTCATATCTTAAGAACTAGAACAAATTATAGCTAACATATACATATTTGATCAATCGAAGGTTGTGGGTTTGCATTATTTTAATCAGAACTGACATTTTATTCAATGAAATCGTACTCGTATCGAGCAGCTAATCTTGCATAGCGGGAAAATTACTGGCAGGTCTGTGCACAGGGCATGTCTTTAGCTGGAGCTTATTCCAAGCCACTATTCATTCGAGCACGAACACGCCGGGCGGAGGCGTCGTCGCAGACGGTAACTCGACAAAGATCAAAGGAGAGTACTTTTCGATTAAACGCCGCCGCTCTTCATATTTTCTTGAATTTCAAATGGGCACGCTCTGCTACCTTGACAATGTTCAGCATTAACTCTGACAATTGAATTATCTTCAATTAATTACTAAGACTCGGGCATTCACTGATAGATTTATGTTAGTTTCAAACCTGATTATATATTGATTTTAGTTAGGACACACTTTTTCACAGCTAGATAATTTTATCCTTGGATTAATGTTGGCCAGTATTTCCATGCAAAAACTAACAGATAACAATTTTATTACACAATAATAAAAAGTATCTGTCGATCTTTCAAACTGTAATCAAAGCTATTAAAACTCTATCCCACCAAAATCATAAATATAAGAAATGGGATCCAACTTCATTCATTATGATATGTTGTGACTGTCGATTTCACCAACAAAAGAATTAAGATCTAAATGGGTGACAAGTTCTGTATGTAATCCTATATATAACAATATGAAACCTTCTTAAATTAATTTAAAACATAATTTATTGACTCTTTTCTGTTCTAATAATGTTCGATATTTATAAATGACTTTTTAATTTTGAATAATCTTTTTAATATAGAAATATTAACACACAGCTATTAACTTATGTTCTATTGGACATTATCATTTGAACTGGCTAGTTTTGTACTAGCAAATTCAGTATCTAGAAGAGTGGAACCTTATAATATAAAACAATAACATGCGTATAACATAATTATAGTGAGTCGATTGACCTAACATGATGACTAGTATGAAAAAACTAGCCAAGTCAATTAATAAGGTTCAATAGAACATAAGTTATTAAAACACATCCACACACCTTAAGGATTTTTAGAAAGCAGATGTCGCTTATCTATCCAGTACTTGTAAAAATGTCATTGATCAACTCTTCAACACCAAATGTTGCCAGCAATATGTTAACAGAAACTAAGCAATATGTTTCCCTAAAATACGGGGCTTTATGAGTTCCCAAAGAGATTTAAGATAGTTACTAACCTACCACTGCGGAGGGCAAAAATAAACAAATATTTGCGTGTATGGAACATTATAGCATCGAAACCATGAATTTAAATACTCTACACTAGTTGTGAGAAACACTACGAACACTCATGCTGAACCTCCGCTCATATTGGGTTTCCACGAACCTTTATAAAATAGTCCTTACAACTCTAACCATTCGGTCGCGTTGTTGAAGCCGCGCATACGAGAAGATTATAATAAATATTTTAAGCTGTTGTACATTTAGTAGATACCTTTTAGTACCTGTTGCCGTTCCAGTCACGAATAGTTCATTGTATTCAATGCACGCTGGCATAATTTACGATGCAGTGGGCTCGCGACCTGAGCTGAAACCATGCCAGCTACGCTATTATTGCCTCCTAAAATAAACATAAGTATTCCCCACCTGGTAATTTATATTCTTTTGCTGGGCGAGTAACTAATCTCATATTTACATTGTTCATACACACCTTTGCAGAAACTTATTTGTATAAATAGCTGTCTAGACTGTAGCCATAACCTCACAGTTTTTATTATCTACTGTCTCATTCTCATTACATCTCGACTCGAAGAAGTGTCGGGATAGCTCCGAGTTACTTTCCCGAGTTACTTTCACTGTTATTTTTTATATCTGTGTGTTAAGAATCATTTCTTACTCAATACTCAATACTTTTATTGTTTTCCACATGTATTCTTAGATGGTAATAGGTACTTAAAATTAGTTCATGTGGACCCTGTCGGGCACAAACAAAATAAGTGAAGTTAGGAGAGAGGAAGCACTTTTTTACACTTTACTACGTTGCTTGCTAACGGGTGCGTTTGTGGGGGTGTGTGTGTGTGTGTGTGTGAGGATGCGTGTGCGTATGTGTGTGTGTGTGCGAATGTATGTATGTCTATTTAAGTTTGTGTCTTTATATTTCTATCATTGAGGTATTCGTTGACAGAGTAGTAGCATTTATTTATAAGAAATTGTCTAAGTTTTTTTATAAATATATTTATTTTATCTTCTTTTTTTATTTGTGCGGGTAGTTTATTATATAGTTTAATAGACATCACATAAGGACTTGTCGAGTGCATTTTTAACCGTGAACGTGGCATGTTTAGTTTAGAACGATGCCTGAGTTGATAGCGTGACTGGTGGTCTTATATTTCATAACCATAATATTTTATTTGATACCTACTTTGTTTTCTTAAAGTGTTATGCAACAATATTAGTTGATCTCTAAAATATAAATAAAAGTTTTTATAATTTATCTGAACAATTAAAAACTGACAGATTACAAATGAATCTTTAAATAAACCTTAAAGTGTGCATCTACATATACAAATCTATTCCAGAATCAACTACCTACCTGGAGATATAATATAATGTACATTTAAAGTGTGCATCTACAGATACAAATGTATGCCAGAATCAACTACCTACCTGAAGATATTAATATAATGTAGGTACATTTAAAGTGTGCATCTACAGATACAAATCTATTCCAGAATCAACTACCTACCTGGAGATATAATATAATGTACATTTAAAGTGTGCATCTACAGATACAAATGTATGCCAGAATCAACTACCTACCTGGAGATATTAATATAATGTAGGTACATTTAAAGTGTGCATCTACAGATACAAATCTATTCCAGAATCAACTACCTACCTGGAGATATAATATAATGTAGGTACATTTAAAGTGTGCATCTACAGATACAAATCTATTCCAGAATCAACTACCTACCTGGACATATTAATATAATGTAGGTACATTTAAAGTGTGCATCTACAGATACAAATCTATTCCAGAATCAACTACCTACCTGGAGATATTAATATAATGTAGGTACATTTAAAGTGTGCATCTACAGATACAAATCTATTCCAGAATCAACTACCTACCTGGAGATATAATATAATGTACATTTAAAGTGTGCATCTACAGATACAAATGTATGCCAGAATCAACTACCTACCTGGAGATATTAATATAATGTAGGTACATTTAAAGTGTGCATCTACAGATACAAATGTATGCCAGAATCAACTACCTACCTGGAGATATTAATATAATGTAGGTACATTTAAAGTGTGCATCTACAGATACAAATCTATTCCAGAATCAACTACCTACCTGGAGATATAATATAATGTACATTTAAAGTGTGCATCTACAGATACAAATGTATGCCAGAATCAACTACCTACCTGGAGATATTAATATAATGTAGGTACATTTAAAGTGTGCATCTACAGATACAAATGTATGCCAGAATCAACTACCTACCTGGAGATATTAATATAATGTAGGTACATTTAAAGTGTGCATCTACAGATACAAATCTATTCCAGAATCAACTACCTACCTGGAGATATAATATAATGTACATTTAAAGTGTGCATCTACAGATACAAATGTATGCCAGAATCAACTACCTGCCTGGAGATATTAATATAATGTAGGTACATTTAAAGTGTGCATCTACAGATACAAATGTATGCCAGAATCAACTACCTACCTGGAGATATTAATATAATGTAGGTACATTTAAAGTGTGCATCTACAGATACAAATCTATTCCAGAATCAACTACCTACCTGGACATATTAATATAATGTAGGTACATTTAAAGTGTGCATCTACAGATACAAATCTATTCCAGAATCAACTACCTACCTGGAGATATTAATATAATGTAGGTACATTTAAAGTGTGCATCTACAGATACAAATCTATTCCAGAATCAACTACCTACCTGGAGATATAATATAATGTACATTTAAAGTGTGCATCTACATATATGACGGAGGAAGAACCTCCGTGGTGTTTTTTAAAAAGCGTGACATCAGCTATGCTGACGTCACAAAGGTTGTCTTCACGATGATCACTCATTGTGGATCTTCCAAAGGAAACTTCACAAATTCCGCAACAACTTCTTTTATTCAACAAACAACGTAATGACGTCACAACTAGGTCCTTACTGTTCGGTGGCTCAGAACTGAAAGCGCAAGTGCCTCTTTTTTTTTTTTTTTTTTTGATATGGCATCTCGTAGTTGACCTTGAGAGGTCGTGACTACTTAACCGGACTATCCTGTGGCTGCCTTAAGTGAATTTAAAGCCTCCAGCCAGGGCTACTAAAAGCTAAGCGACTACACGCTAAGGGCACCCCCTGTGGGGTACGAACCTCGGCTTAGGGTGTCGCTGGAGAGAACAGCAAGGGACGGCTGGATCGAATTATTTAATTTTTATTTCGGTTTGATGACCACGGCGTTTCCTAGTACTAGCTCTGAGAAGAAACGGCCGAAACAAACTCAGAGGTCATAGTCGGGAGTTTATATTTACTGGCTCAGCTGCGGCGCGGGCTGGCCTTCATCGGACAAGGGACGGGGAGGGCGATTACTACGTTGAACGCGTCGCGATGGACCTCGGCGGCGAGGTCGGTAGGTCGGTTTTTTGTATTTTGTGCTAGTGGCCCTATTGGCCTCTTGGAGGAGGGTTATGGGGTCATCAGGGTCTGAGAGAGCGTGCCTAGGTCGGCGAAGCTTACTTATTTTGGAGGGGGTGTACTTTGCTGCCGCGACAACCAGAGGGTTGTGATGTTTAGCGGCTGTGTCAAAGAAACGCTTGGAAAGGCGTTTCATGTACTGCTGGATAGTGGGGATTTTGAGATCTAGATGGAGGATCTCATTTCGGACGAACCAAGGGGCGCGAGTGCCGGTGGTGCGGTCGTATTTATAGTCGTCGCCCCCACTCTCGTGCAAATATTACAATAACAAAGATAGTGATTTGCTGTTTAACGTTAATTTGACATCGTAATAAACTGTAAAGTAATTAATCTACTGATTTTAGAACCATCAAATTATGAATGTCAATTATTTAAGTGATTAAATATTGTGATTGCGCCGATATATACAAATTAATTACAGAATCAACTACCTACCTGGAGATATTAATATACTGTACATTTCCTTCAAGTTAATTTACCTTAATGTAGCCTTAACATTGACTAACAATATGCAGCAACATCGCCAAGAAGCCAAGTTTTCAAGTTACAATAAATGCGTCGATAACCCGTTATTTATGTCGCTAGATTAAATACCGCGCAAATTTGTCCTGTTTGTCTTATATATACATTCAAAGAAGAAAAGATCGTTTTCCATCATGACCTGGCCGGGGATCGAACCCGGGGCCTCCACGTCGCAGGCAGGCGTGTTGACCGCTGCGCCAGGGAGGACACATGAGGATTATAGATACATGTATGTATGTAACGTACGTCCTGTACATATAGTACATGGTTATAACGAGGGAATCATTTAAATATCATGACGCTACGTTAACCAAGTTAATATAAAAAAAAACTATAAAAACAAAAAGAAAACGATTTTCGGATCAATTTATGGTGTGTACGGAGTTTCTCTCACCTTAGAGAATTAACTATTTTATAAAAGACAGTTCGCTAACCAACGTGATAGACTGTCGTTTTGGGACTCTATAAGTTTTAATCCCAACAGAATAGCTACAGAACTACGGGATGGCATCCTGACATCAGAAATTCATTAGTTTAAAATTGCGACATATCTACATTGAATATTTAAATTCAATTCACCTTGCTGATAGAAATGTGAATATTTCAACTTTCTGGATATTAAGTTCATGGAAATATTACTCCAAATGCGTATTTTCATCAAAAACCCACGATATACGATTGTACAAGCTCATTTTAAACTTTTCCTGATGTTTATTTATTCACTGCAATAAGTACAGCATCTTACAGTATTCCAAGACTATATTATACACAACAACATATATATGAAATTACCTATAAAAAATACTAAAATTAAAACATTTTTAGTTCAATTTGTTTGCATTCGGGTCAGTGTTAGAACATAATTTTGACGTAAAATATGTTTACAGTTGTAGTTAATTTTGTTCGTTGTGTGTATTGAATTTATTAATACCTATAACAGTTGGAAATTGTTAGTATAAAACAATGATTAGTATTTATTATTGGAATTATAGATAGAGTTTGTTTTGTTTTGTGCGCACTTAGTGAAATTGCCTGGTAATTAAATATTAGGGAGGTAGTTAGTTAATTAAGTTGGAATTACTTATCTAGAGTAGTTTTAAAAGAAATCAATTAGGATGGCATTATTGGCAGTAGATGGTAGTTTGATGCTTTGTAAGGAAACGTGACTTTCATGGTTAAGATTTGTAAATAATAACAGGTACCAAATTGATTTAGGTCATACTCACACGGATATGATTATGAATTTAGGTAAAATTAGGTACAATCGACTCGATGGATTATTACACAATCAATCGAATATTTTAATGTTTTAAAAATACGATAAATGGCCGACTGGCAGTTGTAAATTAAATAAAAAGTTTTGTCTCCCGTGTCTGCTTTTCTCAGATTCTAGTAGTTTATGGAATAAAGGGGATATATAGACAATTAGACATTGTTACGTGCTAGAGAGTACCCTCTAGCACGTAACAATGTCTAATTTTAAAACGCCGGTTAAGAGTTACGAGGTTTATTGACAACGATGGTACTGTCGATAGTATGGCAATGACAAGTAGAAGTCTTTCCTGATGTCCACAAAGTCCGTATCGTACCTACACCACACAAGTCACCTGATGTAGTCCTCAAAGTGCTCATTCAGTCGCTATAGATTTTCTCAATCATCGCTTCTTACTTATCGATTATTTCACTTCGATAGTCAAATGTAGACTGACTCGTGTGCGTTTTGTTTTTGTTTTTTGATATGGTATCTCGTAGTTGACCTTGAGAGGTCGTGACTACTTATCCGGACTATCCTGTGGCTGCCTTAAATGAATTTAAAGCCTTCAGCCAGGGGCATTTATAAAGTAAGCGACAACACGCTAAGGGCAGCCCCTATTTCGAAACGAAGTTTCTAACAATTTCGATGTCGACAATTCGTTGTCATATTGATGAAACCTATACCGTTCGATAGATAACCTTAGATCTAGCCATGCATTTTTAGAACCTACCTCTATATTTCCTAGGTCTCAAGATATAGGGATTAAACATTACGTAAGGCATGTCACGCAATATTGAACCTTATGCCATTGACATATGGTGCACTCGTAACAATATTAATAATCTGACGAATCTATCAAAGAAACATCTCATAACTGAAAAATGTTATAGTTGATTAGCATTACATGAATTCTGTACTGGGGATCGGGTATAATCATTTCTGCTAATTCGCATGAAGCTCACAATAGAAAAGTAGATCGAAATACGAGTATAAAACGTTTTATTGACATCGATATTTTTAGGTAAACAAGAAGTAGCTTTTCGTGGCTATGAGTCTGAATTCCCAAATTTTATTTTTTGTTCCGGCTTACCTCTGTCATAATTCACCCTTCATCACTGGTACCCACACTGCTTTAAATATAAATACGTCGTGAATTTGTTTTGTATTTTTTCAACCATTAGACTATAATTTGTCTTGGTGTGGATTCCATATAATGGCATATATACGATCGAATTGAGTAACCTCCTCCTTTTTGAAGTCGGTTAAAAAATGGTATTATAAAGTATATTTTATTTATTTATTATCTACCTTATTATCCACCATTAAAATACATGAAACACAAAGAAATTTACAATAGGCGGCCTTATGGCTTCTGCGATCTCTTCCAGGCAACCTTAAAATGGACAGTGATTCTCCTTGACATAAAATGGGATTGTCGCTGGTGCAGATATGCAATACCTTTTTCTTTTTTTGGGATGGGAAATCATCAAATGACTTCTCCCGCTCTGGGCGGAGCGGTAGGGCGTGTCAGACTGACTAAAACCCACCCGTGTTTCTTCATCTGCCTGTGCGAAGGCCAGGGCCACGGTTTATATGCAATACCTTCAATCAGATATATACATATCTTAAATTGTAGATATACATTGTAGATATCATACACCTCACCCCCCCCCCCCCCCCCCAAGCGAAGGCCCACAATGGCGGGCCGGCACCACTTAGGGTTTAAGGAAGCAATGTTCGTTCTCGATCGGTTTTTAGTCAGTTAGAGTCGAACAGTAAGATCAAGATAGCTCTCATTAGCATGGTCAAGGATGAAGAAGAAGCAATTTTCAAGCACAATTTTGTTAGCAGTCGATAGGAACTTCCACAATCTCTTCAATAAAGCAGCGGATGCAAATAGCTTGCGACTAATTTCCTTTAGCTGAAAAGTCCAAGAGAAGGTCTTATCAATAAATAACCCCATGTTTTTAACTTTGTCACTAAACACAACTTTGTAACTAACCACTCACTAATTCTAGAGACTATCTTAGAACAGCGCACTACTACAACCTGAGTCTCTATGGGGTTCACCATACACAATTAATCATTAAGATAGCCTCGGACAGATATCCAAGAGGAGCTCACGACTAAATTTGTAAATCGTCTGCTTGATGGTACGAAGAAATTAGTTCCTGCAAAAAGTAAATGGGATATAAGCCCACCCAGAGGTACACCAGCAGACGTATTACTTCAGAAAAAGAAGTTCTCGCGGATGCAAGCAAAACATCAGATTACCTATTATCAACGTTAGATTACCGTTCTCTTAGCTGACCTTATACCTTATGTTCAGAACAAAAGGCAAATTTGAAGGAGTTGAAAAGATAATTTATAAATAGGTAAGTGCTTACTTGATTTTGGACTGTTCACGGATTTTGAATAGGAATAGTAAGAAGAATGTTGAACAGTATTCAGATAATGCTGTGGGATTTAGATAAATGAATTATTTGTACATCTTACCACCAGCATGGACATATACCTACTATTACGACAAATCGAGGATATGACAAATGATGACAAAGATAACATCCAACACAAGGGCCAACATATTATGGTTGATACAGAACAGATAAATTGTTCTGTGGCTGATACTTCCTATTGCATTGGAAGTAATCGATAATATACCCTTCTTAATATCACACGCGGAAAACTGGCTAAAACAAATGAAAAACAACTGGGAGTCAGAAGAGAAGAAAGACAATTAATTCAGTGTATTCAATTTTGTTCTCATTGCATTTATGCCTGTTTTTTGGGATTGTCTCTTGTCGGGTTTTATCGAACCCCAATGATCTAAAAATTTCCAAACTTTGGATGCGTCCGCAATTTGTATTTTTAAAACGTTTAAAATCCGTAGATTGTCTCATTACAAAACCCAAATTTCTAAAGGAGAGTACAAAAGTCAACAATATCACTATATTATTGACATAGTAGCCGAGTTGACGTTTTGCTGCACTTAGCAAGACGTCATCTCGGCTACCATGTGATTCCTAAAATCACGCAGATACGTGGCACGTGGCATCACTTATCGTCAACCTCATATGTGATTTTATAGCGTGCAGATATAGGATCTATGCGACCACGTAAACAGAGAAAACTAATGAACAAATATTGCACCAGGTTGACATTCTAAAACAACAGGCTGAGGTTTTAGATTACTCGTCTCAAGAGGTTTCACAGGACACTTTGTCGTTGGCATATACATTTCATTATGTTTCGTAATTGTGTAATTATACGTAGGTACGATGCCACTCGATCTTTTTACAAGCTCGTCCTCGCCGCGAGCTTTACCCTCCGCCCCCAAAGCCTCAGCGAACCTACGCATAAAACTCAAGTGCTGAAACTTGAGTGCCGAGCTAACTCTAAAGTGGAAAGATTGACTTCGTACTGTACACAGGTTTCAGCAACTATGTGTATATATACACACAGTGAATTCGTGTGTACTATAGATAGTATGAACTTTAAAAAAAGTACTAGTTTAAACTCTATGAACGTGATATGATAAAGATAAATGAATGATGCATTTTGTAAGTAAACTTCCACAAACGCTTTAAAATGTCAATCATATTATATAACTAGATGATATCGATGTGTGACATTCATTAAGACATAATGTGTATTTGAAATATCACTACTTAACATTCTTAGGTAAATTATTTGTATTTACACAAAGTAACTGTACCTAAACTTATTGAGTACTTGACGACAACACAGATGAGAAGTTCCCTTTTCCCGGATCATTAAATTTCATTATGGGCTTACCTCCTTCAAACTCTGTGGATTGTTTGAATAACCATAAAACACTTAAATGGGGTCTTAATGACGAATCGAATTAAAGACGATAATACGGTGACGGCTCACATTTTATCGGGAGATAATATTTGTAATTACTTCATACCTACAGATACAAAAATATCCATAAATCACAGTTAGGGAAACGGTCTGCGTATCGCGATATATTTTCGTCAGAAACTTTTATGTCCCACATAATAAATACAAATAATAATTCCGATAAATTCAGCAATAAAAGTGTATCTACAGAGACATAACAAAAAACAGGAACAAGGACTTCCTTGTGGCGATGAAATAGCGTGACAAACGGAACGAGCACCACCCGGAATCAATCCATCCCGAAATTTTTCCATTTATTGTATCAAGCCCGATGCCGACAGACAGAAATAGGAAAAAAATCTTTGATCTATATTTGCTTCATTTTCGTATACGAAACGATACATTGTTCATTAATAATAATAACTAATACTGATTGTTTTCTTGTGCACAATATAAAACTTATTAATCGCCCTAAAATTAGGTACGATATTCTATTATTTTCTTTGATTCGAGCGAACATTACGATAGTGTATACCCACAGTTTGATGGGAAATATTCGGATAATATGTATATGTATTGGGGAAGCAAGTCGACGTCGAGGGGCAATGTCGGTCATTACTGGCAAATGAAGTGAGAGCCGCGCAAATGATTCGATGCCCGCTGGATTGTGCCCGGGAAGCGCTATGCGTGTCACGCGGCCAGTATCCCGCCGACCCAGTTTGATGGTTATGAACGTATTTCGCCCATATTTGCAAACGAATCATTTTCTGCGGTTAATGTTTTAATTAAAGGGAATGTATTTAGAACTAACCTTCCGCCCGCGGCTTCGCCCGCGTGGAATTCGGTTATATGGCGCTTTTTAGATTTCCCTGGGGAATATCATTTTTTTTTTCAATAAAAGGTAGCCTATGTTCTTTCTCAGAGTTTAAAGATTGTCTGTGCTAAATTTCATCAAAATCGGTCGAGAGGTTTAAGCGGGAAAGCGTAACAGACAGACAGACAGAGTTACTTTCGCATTTATAATATTAGTATGGATGATAACTTATTGCGTCATCATATCCTATACAATATATTAGCCCACGTCTGCTCGTACCATTGCATTATTAGATATTATATGAAAATTGATAAAGTACCTACTCGATATAAATACCTAAACATATACAGATAGATATATTTTACATACACAAGCAGGCAGACCCGGAACAACTAACTGTAGGCCATACAAATATTTGTTCCGTGCGGGAATCGAACTCACGACACGCAGCGCAGCAGTCGATCGCTCAACCACTGCACCAACTGTGTCTTCTATGATTGTATAATGTAGATTTTCTCTCAAAAAATAAAAGATAAAGGGCCATTTTGCATTGATTTGATATTAAAGATA
This sequence comes from Sesamia inferens, assembly GCA_037179545.1. NCBI lineage: Eukaryota > Metazoa > Arthropoda > Insecta > Lepidoptera > Noctuidae > Sesamia > Sesamia inferens. The sequence goes on along the minus strand of CM073934.1, from coordinate 14,389,661 downwards.
ATATCAAAGTTATTTTCACACCTCAAAGCGGAGAGTATAGCGTTCAGATTAGCATGTAGATAGATCGTATCCTATTCCGCTTTGCACTCCACCACACAGCCCCGGGCGCCTTCCACATATCGATACGAAAGTGTCTTGTGTCGTCTTCACCCTCAAAATAACTCGAATCACACACCGAATTACATTCACACCGACGGGTTGAAAAACTATGTTGTCCAATTATTATGTACTTGAGACTTACAAACAAGCAGTTCTTGAAAAAATACCTAAATACCTAAGTGATGCATTGAAATGAAATGAAATCGTTTATTAAGCAAGTAGGATCACTGATCACTTTTACAAGTCATGTTTTCTTTTTTTTTTAAACTAGATGAAGCCGGCATTTCCTAACTAACCTCTGAGAAGAAATAGCCGAAACAAACTCAGGGGTCATCGTCTTTTTTCAAGTCCAGACATTAAAAATGAAAATGTTTACAATAATTAACGTTATAATTACGCATATTGCGTATTAACAATACTTAGCAGAGCGAGCAGCTCAGTCCCAAGCTTTTTTTCTAAATAATCTGTGATTTTATAATACCCCTTTTTGCAAAGTTTGGCCTTTATATAGTTTTTAAATTGTTTAATGGGTAAGTTTCGAATGTCCATCGACATTGTTCATTCGTTAAGTAGTTCCAGGTTGTATCTACAGGTCAGGAACTAATTAACAAACGTTTATGGCAGGCGCCATGCTCTCTCAATGCGGTCATCCGACCAGTAGGGTAATTACATAACAAACTATCAATAGGAATGGGTTTCATTTTGACAGTTCTACAGCGTTCACTGCGTGATTTACCGTGTTGAGCAGAGACATTTTTCGAACATATAAAGTAATGGATTCGCAATATGGTTCAAAATAAATCCAGTTGATAGTAATAGTCTGTTACGCGATTAGGGTGCTATTTCAGTCGTCACACTCTATCGCTTACTAGTTGCTGACACACCTCGAATTATTCATTCTTATTTAACCTGAACGTTTTATTTCCTTTGCGAACAATCATACCATTACATTTTGTTCAAAGTAATAAACCACAAACATTTATTGGTTTCATTCAAAGATTCGATTTCGTAATGTTTATTCGATAACATAATAAAAAAGAAGTTCAATATTTCTCTGACAAAATCCATTTCCTCAATAGCGCCCGCTTTATGGAATCGCAGACAGAGGTGCACTTGATAAATATGTTCCATCTGCATTCGCTTGCCGTTTGCATTTCACTGGAGAACACAGGTCCAACAATAGCTCCACAAATCACTCGGTTTTATAAATCTGTTCAGAGTGCTCGCCGCGAGTCACCGCATTTCACGTTGATCAGTTTATAAGAACTATTTAGAAGCAGATTATTTAAAAACTCGTTGAATACCTAATAAGACAGTTCTGAAACTAAAGCCTAGACTGTGATGCTAGCCGGGTAATTGCGTGACACACTTTCAGTAGCAATGGGTATCATTTCGACAGTTTAACAACATTCATTGCGTCATTTACGTTGTTGGGCAGACACATTTTTCGAACAAACGGAGCATTGGATTAGCAATAAGCTTCAAAATGATTCCAACTGACAGTAATAGCGCAATTAGGGTGCCAGTACACAGCACTTTTAAAGTCAAGCCAAAGTATTTCCAATAATATCCTGCAATAACTTGTACAGTCAAGGCATCCTGACCTATAGACTTAGCTATGTAGGGCGGTAATAAACTCGTCTGCTGTCAGACCGAAACTAAACTAATGACCAACTCTGTCTTGATTGGGTAAATTTCCAGAAATAGGAACAGCCATGTTCCATCGACGTGCGGCGAACTTCTTCATTTGCGGTTGAACTGGCGTTGTCTCATATAATCTCTACGTGATGGGAATAGCACACCGACTTTATTTCATTGTTCGCCACTGACAATTATTGAACTTAGCCGAACATGCCGGACGCCATCGCACCACATTGGCAATTAATTAAAACTAATTTTCAATTTCTGTTCATTTAATTTAATACTGACAGAAATCCAAAAAAGTTAAATGTTGTGGTTTTGAAAAATGGGGCATATTATTAAAAGTAGCACATTACCTACCAAAAATACTCGATAAATAACACGATGTTCATAAACATTCAATTACTTACTTATGAAACATTATTTTTATAGTGACAGGAGAATGGTGACCATGATAAAACAATAAGTAATGCCAAACAGAACAAACTATTCACCGCCATCAGTCAGATGACAAAACCTCTTGTTTTGTTAAACGTTTTAATGATGAAGAAATATTTAGGTAATCTCTACAATATATTACAACACTACGTGCCTCAAGATGATTTGCGTGTTTTCTGTAAGTTGGCCCGAATAAAGGGTCTGAGGGAAAATCTTGAGTGACGCAGGTCCGACAGCGAGGGATACATTTTTGTCATTCCACGCCTTTACATTAGTCCTTCTGCATGTGCCATGTCCACTGGCCATTGAAAGAAAATGATACAGATAAGCTACACTGCCGAATAGGACCACAAAGGACATAGTCGAAGGGATCTTCCTGCGATTTAGATTGATTATTTGAACGATTCTCGTATGGAGTTGTTCTTGTATGAGAAGTTTAAACTAATCACTTTCTGTGACTTACCTAAACGAATATTAAACATAAACCTAATGTGTTATCGTGTTCTAACCTAACAAAGCTAACTCAAATATCAAATAACTCTTCCATAACACAACAGTATTATTTAATAATTGTAATGCCGATCTACGTCTGTGATCGTCGACAACACCAACATTTTCGCCAATACTTTGTTACTATGCCCAATGTGCACACATATCTTTAAGTTACCCTGTTATTTATTTAAGCCTTAAAATATTTATAGAGCAAAATTTCATTAAATACCTTTCTCCTGTAGGACCTGTCCGAACAATTTAAACCGCCCGAACGTTCAGAGAGGGTTCAATGGGAATTTTGTGAAATAGGTAACAATACGACCTAAATAAACATTACGGTATAATTCTAATATCCAAGTTAGCTTATCATAAATATAAGTCCCAGTAATCTGCGCTGCTTCAGCACTAGTATCCCAACATTAGATTTAGAAATTGTTATTACCTTTTGATCATGTTTGAATTTTTTTCGCACGTTTGACCTATTGAAGATACGATGTTTCCCTTTCAGAGCCCTTAAAAAGTAACTAACCAGTGTACGGTTAACAATAACCTAAGCTTTATATTTTATAGCTAAATATAATAGACAAACTTTGCAAAAAGGGGTATTATAAAATCACAGATTATTTGAAAGACATAAGAGCTTGGGACTGAGCTGCTCGCTCTGTTAAGCATTGTTATTAAGCAATATGCGTAATTATAAGGTAAATTATTGTAAACTTTTTCATTTTTATTGTCTGGACTTAAAAAAAGACGATGATCCCTGAGTTTGTTTCGGCTATTTCTCTCAGAGGTAGTCAGTTAGGAAATACCGGCTTCATCTAGTTTAAAAAAAAAACATATGACGTGTAAAAGTGATCGGTGATCCTACTTGCTTGATAAACGATTTCATTTCATTTCATTTCACAATAAAATGAGCAATCTGATACAATGTATTTAAAAAACGGCTTAAGGTGGTACTTAGTTTTCCGACACATAACGCTGCAATTTAGACATGTGCTTATTCCGACGCGACGCAGGGCAGAGTGCGATGATCTGTAAGTAAGAAGAATGGAGAAACTACGTGACTGTGACACACGGATAGAAAGATATAGCGACGTTTTAACAGCTGCTAATGTGACTGAAGTTAGGAATACTTGTATACTTATTGCACTCTTTAATGACAAAAGTATGTTATAGGAGAAACATCTTTACAAGATAGGTGATAGGAAATCTAACAACCTTATTCTTACTAGTTTAGTAGTGACACTGATCAAAATCATGTATCGCTAACTTTTTTTCATCGTTTTTGCAGTTTTTGACAAGTTTTGTAAACATTCTGTCTTTACCTAGAACTCATTGTAGCTGTAAACATAAAACTATACAGTGAAACTACTAGACACCACAATATATATAATACAAGTTCTTTGCATAAAATATACAGTAGTGAGTACATTTACCCGACCCTGATCGTAAAATATCTGTTTAAAAACGCCCCATTCCCGTTTTGATTTCATATTTATATATACACTTTCCCTACCACTTTTGATCATTTCATTCGATATTCATGATATTTCATTTGTATTGACTTCTACCGAAACATTGGAAAGATGGTGAACAGCCATTACGACTCAAGTGTATTTTACCAAATTAATTCAATCAAATCACATTTTTCTTGTATAAATATATCAACATGAATAATTTTGATGAAAAAGGAGATTTTAATGCCTATTTAGCAGACACTTTCTAAAAAGGAGCTTCTTAACTCGAGTGTATTTTTACTTTAGGTAAATATCCGTAATTTTCTGACCGTTTCGTTTTGAGTATTTTCGGTATTTTAATATATAAGCCAGTTTTTATCGCAGAAATGATTATTTCTCAAGCTTCTTTTTTCCCGGATTTTAACACGGTCATTCTGCAAGAGAAGCTTAATGCCACTCGTCCTTAGATATTTACTTCTTATTCTATTTCGTTTATTTTTTTATTTTATTCCGTTCTGAAAAAAACAGTGAAGGTTGAAGTATCTTTCTTACATTTTTTCATATTTTCTTACTTATTCTGTGTTGTTTGGCAAATCTAGTCAGTTAAATGCATTTAGTAAGGAGCTGTCGCAAAGAAAAGGTTGCAACAGATGAACTGGCACTGGTTACAGTCCCCGTGGGTAATCTTGCTTGAGACTAGCGATACTGCGGCCCCACGAGTCATCTTAACAGCTACTTGTCTGCACAACAACCATACTAAATCTTAACACACACGAAAACATGATCGTATCTCTTCTACTGTCGCAACAGTAAAATTTATGGTTTGACGTTTTCTTTTACCTTTTTCCACTGATGATAGCATCACACTAACTAAAAATAATGCATAGAGTGAACAAAATTCAACTTTTACAACCAACTTTTACTAAACAACTTATGCATTTCCATTACACTGGGACTGAATAAAAAGAAAGAACTTAAATAAAATCCCTCATCCTACTTTCCTTTTAAGGGAGAATCCGAGAGAAATATTACGTCAAAGTGGAAAGATTTTATTGAGAATTATTTCATTGCGTGGATCCCTCCATGAAGGCGATGATGGCGGCGTGTGCTCCACTAACAGAGTTACGGTTGATCGGGGACTCTTCCGCGTCTCGTTTGCTCAGATTTATGTTGACTCGTTTAATTACACAAAGGCCAAGCAACGATCTCGCCAACTTTTAAAAATTCTGTAGGTATAATCTCACCCAGAAAAACAGCCAATCACTTTTACTGGGGAGCCAATTACAATATTTCTACTCGAAATCAGAATTTATCGTCGAGCTAATTAAACATCAAGATGGCCATTTAGCCGACTCGATTTATTAAACAAATGGATAAGATCTAATAGTAGAATTGTATTATATATTTAACACATAATAAAGTGGATGTAAGAACCTATAAAGTTTTATATGGGCCGTAAAAGTAGGCACGCTGGTAGAGAGGTCAGCCTGAGATGACATTGTCCTGGGCGGCGAATAGCCTAGTAAATTGCTTTACTAATATTAACAATCACCTCAGCATTACCGAAAGTATAAAATATAAACGTTATGTTTACGGTGTACACGTTACGATAAAATCGAAAGTACTTTCCCTTATCTGTAATGATGATATTGCTCACATTCTTCAGTTTTTGAGTGGTACAGTAGCATCTACCTTATTTTGAACTTTCGCGACCGAGGCAAAAAAAACATTGATCTAGTGCTTCGGTAGCGCTTGAAAAAATGGAATATAAATCATAGAATTGTATCAGAAGCGAACTTCGTACAATACTATCTTTAAATACCATTAGTTTCTATATCTTTCCGCAACATGAACGACTATAGCGCGCGTATTAAATCTTTACGTCACCATTTATTACGACTAACGCCCTTATATATCTATGCGGACAGGAATAAACTGGAGCTCTTCCTAGCTCTCCCCCTTGTGTTCATGCATACGACACAGCGGGCACGACTCATCTAGTAAAATATGATTTTTCTGACTTCTTGATAGCTTTTCTGATTTAATGAGCATAATATGAACGGTACAGTGGAAGAATACAAACCCATTTCAGTGCTTTGGGTTGTCCTAATATAGTCCCCTAACTTGAAGACCGTTTTAACTATTCATTCTCGGGACTTCTAATATACTCCCTCTGACTTAGAATGACAATAATATTATCGACTTATTGACCTTCCATCAGTCCTCTGGGAAAATTGGTTTCAATCCCCTTCAAAGAGGTCAGTATGTTACTGATTTCCATTTGATTTTATTAGTACATACCCGAGTATAAATGTTATTGGAAAACCGTATTAGGTCGCTGAAGCTATGACTTTGCTGAGAATACGTCTGGATCTATATGAAAATTTGAAAATCTGTTTTCTGTATTGGTAACACAATTTTTCTGTCTCATTTTCTTCACCAGGCACGTATTAAAGTATCAGTCTATTTGGTTTCCTCGATCCACTTAAGCTAATATCGCATATACACACACACACACACACACACACACATTAGGAGCATTAACGCGCATCCAGTTTCGGGTTAGTTTAATCACAAACAAGCAGATCTTGTTACTGCCAAAAGTCTTTTTGTCCTTCAGCGCCGATTTCACCAGATGAGTTCTTTATATTTGGCTAAGAACGATTCTCTCAAAGTCCTCTATTTGAGGAGAGATTTTATGATTGCAATTAAAATATCTGCATCGTTTAACTGATAAAGTTAATTTTTAACTTTATTTTCAAATTAAAAAGGCAACTAACTTTTAAGTTTATATTTGCACATTTTAATCATTCTGATTTAAAATCAACCAATTTGCAATTCAAATGTACGCGAACTCTAAAGTTATGAAGAGATAAAGTCACTTCTAATATCTGACGTCATTAGGAGTGTAGACGTTATAGATTAATTAAACTAAATACTACGGACAGCCGAGAACTCAAAGAAAGTGAATAAGTTTCTGAAAGTCTTGAAATATAATGTTATATACTCAAATTTAACTTTCAGCTACTTTAGGAGTAGAATGAAAAATATGACATCATTATAGGTACATCAGCTCTAAGTTTAATATAAAAACGTCATAGAACGTAAATTTAAAAAACTTTCTATCAGTGGAGATTTATAATATATGTATGTACGTATATTTTATAAATACTATTTCAAATAACGCTCATAAGTGGAGTAGCTTCGTTAAATAGCAACAGATTGATTGTTGAACCTTCTTCTAATGAGTAATTTCTATACTGTAGACAGGGGCAAGACTTAGTTAACTTACGACGTTGTTATTGTGAGTTAGTTATTGAAGTGTGTTTAATCTGTTAGCGATGATGAAGTTCATTAATAAAGTGCAAGGAAATTCAAATATTGCATCAATTCAACTATTTAAGCATGGCGACTAAACATACGTCAATTTATCTTTTATACTCTTCTTAATGAAACAGAAAAAAATGGACTGAACTTACATCACATAAATACACACAGATGTAGGTGCTTGTTTACCACAATACGATCCTTAACGTGCTCATGCAATATTGACCGTTTATTATAAACAATACAAATTCATTCTTATATTTTGCCCGAATTTATGTTTTCCGCTGTTCTAACAGATAAAACAACTGTTTTTGTTCCACAATCAGTGCAGCTCATGTTATATTATTTTCTTTGTTGTATCGAAGCAGGAAAAGACTATAATATCCTCAATGACGAAGCGAAAATATTAAGTGATTTATATTAAATAAGGAAAGGAACTTGAAGTGCTTTCACTTATTTTATCATGTAAGAAGCCTGTATAATCAATTTGAAATTTTATTATGGTAGTAATCCAATTTAATTGTACTTTTTTGTATGTTTATTTGAAAGGTACTCCATCAACTTAATGTATGTATATATGGTGAATTTGTTCTCACTTATACGAATATACAGAACTTACAAAACAATGCTTTGTTCTTAGATGTAGGTAAATGATGATGATGTATCTACATCTATATGTGAATACATCTAATCATTATGTGAAAAAATATATAATCTCCATTATTCCCTTAACCTAGTCTTAATTTTTTTTCACCTTTGTACTCAGATCTTCATTTTGTTGTATCTATATGTATTTTATTGTGTGTACATAAATAATAAAATAAATAAATAAACATATAAAAACAAAAAACTGTCAATATACAATCACTTTTTGCCACCATAAATCGTACGATACCATTTCGTTTTTTTTTTTTTTGCCAAAAAGTTGCAATTCAAAAAAGGCAGTAGTGGGACTGGCCGTAACGAAAAGATTATTATGTTAATTAAAAAAAAAAACAAAAAATGTTACAGCGGTGCGCATTCTATACCATTGTATACATTCACAGTATGTATTATTCGCTGTGTCGCACGGTATCGGGTCGGTCACGCAAACGCGAATTAATGCTTTTTCGCATCCAACAAAAGAGCTCAACGACGCTAAAGAAGTTTTCACTTCGAAAACAAATTTAAAAGCAGCATTTTAAACTAAAAAACCACTAACAGGCATTGTAAACATATAAAGGGTTATATTGAAATCACTTAAGCGCATATCAGGCAGCACCACAAATAACAAACTTTTATGTCGGAGATTATAATAATCTTCTCGCTTACTAGTTGTAATATGTTGTTAATCGGAGTGTAACGTTTAAATTACGTCGGCAGCGGCACCTCCATCCTGTATAAGCCCCGAGGTGCTCGCTTTACGGTAGCTATGGGAAATGATAAGGTGTTCAAATAGTAACTACCGTACTTTATGTGTTTCAGATAGCCAAGTGTGAAGATGTGAACGAATTAATTCAATATTTATTATTTTTGGCAGAGTAGTTAACAAACTAGAATAGTTTTAACTTTTATTTAACAAGATATTTTATGTAATGCCGCCTATGGTACAAACTGTGTCTCATTTGGGCCCAACGTTAACTAAATGGTAGTTTTAATGATGAAATCAATTATTTTACTTTTTTCTTTTAAAAATTAATTCTTGGAAGTAAGTTAAGCAAACGCAATCCAGAGCACAATTAATGAAATTAAATAAAACATTAATGGCTTCTATTGAGATTAGAAAGACAATTCACGACCTGTTTGGCGCAGTGACTGAGCAATCGACTGCTGCACTGCGTGCCGCGGGTTCGATTCCCGCACGGAACAAATATTTATATGGTCTACAAGTAGTTGTTTCGGGTCTGGATGTTTTTGTATGTGAGACCCACGTCACAGGAGAAATTCCCAGTGAGGGGCAACGTTTTTTAAAAAGAAAAAAATATATTATCTAAAAAAATAAATATTGTTTCGCAAAAAGAGGTAACTTACGCGGTCGCATCGCTATTGGCTCATAATAATACCGTCAAAAATAGTGTAGTCACTTTTTTAAAAAATACCTATTTTTGGGGAAGTTGGAATCTATCCGCGGAAAAGAAAATTATTTCAAAATTCATTAGTATTTTTACTATGATGATTATTTAAAAATTTCATATTTTATTTGGACATGTGTTTACCTAACCTTATTATATTTATGGGTCGGACGGGGTTTTCTTTACATATTCCGCCTTATTCATAAACGCTGCTTAAAGTTAACTAGTGATTAGCGATTCTTTCACCATACATTTTTGACCTTTTAACGTCACTAACTTAAATCATCCTTTATTAATAAACACCATAGTGTTTAAGGGGTTTATCCATAAGCGATGATTAAAGTTAAATAAGGTTGAAAGGTCAAAAACGTATGTTTAAAGAATCGCTAATCACTAGTTAACGTTAAACAGCTTTTATAAATAAGGGGGATTGTATAAACATTATTTTTTATTTGAGCGAAACCTGAATATAGTTTGTTCCAAATACATTTAGAAATTGTTGCTGTTTGGATACCGAGCGCGCATAGGCTGCTTTACGATAGATCATAATAGTCGCGCGCGCAACAACTGACGCCAGAGGTGTGACGCACCATATTTTTTTGGGACAACCAAGTAGAATAGCAAGCTCATAACTGACGTATGGAGGATGGGTCTGAGGAGTTGTGTTGCGATGTGTGCCGGTTATGATGCGCCAAATTTTGTTGTGTCGGGAGTTTGGTCGTGGAGGATCTCCAGATCAATCTCCCTATGGCACAGCATCGTTGATCGTTTTGTTGAGTTTAACATTGCATCACCTCACTCAACTGCCGCCTCCCTTCCTATTCACTAAGTTTTTTTTAGTGAATAGGCTAAATAAACTAGCGCGCTTTACCATTAACGATTGCATCACTGCTTACCATTAGGCAGGATTGCGGTCAAGCACTAATTTATAATTATTAAAACAAAACTTTGTGGTTTTTCGATACATCTTTTTGAAATTTTGTACATAGATTCTTTACTTAAAAATTGTGAACACGTGTTTGGCATAAACAAAAAATAATGTTGTATAAGGACACGTAGCCATGATCAGACAGATTCGGGTTCACTGCTGCTGCCAAGCTATCGTGAGTTAGCGGGCGAGGTGAAATACGGAGATTCTCCACCGAACATGTCTCTCTCATCATCATCATCTTAGTGTTTATCCCGGTTGCATCCGCGGCTTTCGCGTTGGTGCCCGGGATCCACTTTCTTGCTTAATTTCCTCCATTTCGCGCGATCTTTAGCATCCTGTGGTGTGAGATTGTTGGCACGAATGTCATCTCTTACAACGTCAAGCCAGCACCTCTTTGGTCTACCCTGCTTGTTCCAGCCCGGCGGAGGCGCCATGGTAAGACATTAGTGACCCACGTAACGTTTTCGTAAGACGTGACCGTACCAACGTAGGCGACCCTCCTGCAGTTTTTCCGCTATGTCACGGGCATGAAGACTGCCACGGATGCGAGAGTTCCTGATGCGGTCCATCCGCGTAACTCCACACATCCACCGCAGCATATTCATCTCCCTGACACGCAGCTCTTGCTTGTGTCACTCAAGCACAGGCCACGCCTCACTGCCATACAGGAGAACAGGTCTAATGATGGTCTTATAGACCTGCCCCTTAAGCTTAACCGGCATTTTGGGGTCACAAATGACACCTGTCACCTCACGCCATTTTGCTCATTTTCTTTCTTTCTATTCCATGGAAATCTGTTATACTCTTTGATGCCAACGAGTTATGATCCGTCCGACGGAAGCATGAACAAGCCGGGCAAAGAGTATAACAAAATAAAAAGAAGCCTGGAGTTGAGTCAGAGTCAGTAGCGGCGTTAGGGTAGGGCGCGGTTGGGCAATCGACCAGGGCGCCGGATAAAAAGGGGCGCCGCAAGCGCCTCCCCAGCCCTTTTCGCTAACGCGAAATATCGTCGCCGATGGCCGATACGAGGACACGGCGGTGCTCTCAAAGCCGGATAGATCTCCACCATATGCTCCACTGTGTCCTCAGAGCGAACCCCACAGTGATGACACCTTGGCGTTTCCTCCAGCCTTATCCGGAACAGGAAACAGCCGTGTCCAGTGAGGATCTGCGTCATGTGAATGGTGAGGGCGCCGCGGCTCCTCTCTAACCACTCATCAAAGACTGCTTACTGCCGATATTGTGACGTGCCCAGTCTCTCCAGACCTTCGTTATAGTTCGAGGTCTACTTAGTCGTAAATTCCCTAAATTAAGCGAAAATCAATCTGTCCGATCGGAGTTCATTAAAAAAATATATAATGAATTTGTTTTTTAACCAATTATTCACAAAAACAATACAAATGAATGTATCAGCAGCGGAGCCTCTATCTGATTGAACTTATTAGTCTGATATCCTTTTTTCCTGATCAGAATGTGGTTTACTCCCATTTTTGTTTTAAATTTCATCAAGGATCGCAACTTAGAACTGTATACTGTATGGATAGCATTGCGAATATTATTGACTGTACCTGTACCTAATGGTTGGTAGTGGGGAGCGGAGTTTTTCAGAGCTGAAGCTGAAAAACCTATCTTCGATCAACATTATCTCAATCTATATTGACAAACTTAGCAACTTTGTCAATTGAAAACGAAATTGCTGAAAACATCGACTTTGATAACCTTATAAAACAGTTCGCTGGTAGAAAAGCCAGAAAAGTAAAATATTATTAGTTTTTTTTCTACCAAACGGTTATTTTTTAAAATAAATAATTATTTCTTCTAATAAATGGTTAATTCATTATATGCTAACCCTTTTCGTTTGGGTTTGAATTAAAATTGGAGGGGGAGTAGAAATCTCGCCCAGGGCGCCGGTAGAGTTAAAACCGACACTGGTCAGAGTGAAGAAATGTCCACCCGTGCTTGTCAGATCTCCGCTGTCATTCTTGACGTTACGTTTATTTACACTCTCATAATATCGAAGCTACGACATATACATATATATGAATTGCTTTAAAAATAGAATATGTTTTATAATTCTTTGTAAATGGACTTTAATTGTGATCAAAAATGATGAATAAAAAATCAAATGCGACGAAACATTCGTTAGTTAATGTTAACAGTCGTAGTGGTAGGTTTACCTACAACTTCCATATCGTAGTTTTTACCTTACCGTCAGTGCTTTCACAAAAGATTGTGAATACCTACCACTATATATTAGGAGATTAATGAATAGAACAACTTTGTGCAAAAGGGACCATTCTTTCCGTATGTTCTGTGGTATTTTAAAATAAACTTTATGAACCAATACTTAAAGTTTGTTTCTATTTGCAATTTCAAAGCCTGAGAGCACTCTCTTTGAATGAGGTTCAGCAGCTGTAGTGGTGGGCAATAAGTAATTAGCTATTCTCTGTCTACAGCAATAATATTGTCCTATTCCGTGATGTTGTGATACTAATCTGTAAAACCGTAAAAAAATCTTTTGGCGTGTAACCAAAATTGGAACTAATATTGCCAACTTTACTTTTTAACGTTTTGTGACCACTTCACAAAACGTTAAAAAAAACAAAAACAAACCATCGAATAATATATATATATAACGTATATATAAGCGTTGTACATATATATTGTAAATATATATGTACAACGTTATTTTTTCTTTATACGAAACTTAAATATAGTTTGTTCAGGATAAACAACTGAATCGACTGCAATAATTATTAAACTATGTCATATTTTTGCCCAAAAAATTTTTAAGCGTCGTGCGGTAAGCGGAGAAAGACAGTGTAATTGTAGCTCCTCTATTTTTATTCCATAAATTTGTTTTTACTTGCTAATCTCATTAAAATCTTATATCAATAGTATCGCATATTGACTCTCTAAGTGTTAGTGTTTTGTGTAAGACAATCCTATATCAAAATAGTGCGAAATCACCAAAAAACAAAGTGAACTTATTTTAAACTACCGACAGCGCATCTGTTTGGAAGTGTGAGCAGTGTAACACGAGGTCGCAAGAAACCACGACGGAAGGGACTTCGACTATGTCAACGCCTAACCGGGGCAAGAGTGTCGCCACTACACCACATATAACTCAGCGTTCTAAAAAGCGTCCGGCCTTAAATACTTCTCCGGACCCTTGTCCCCAATCACCTCTGTCAAAGGATGACGTACGTGAAGTCCTCAGGGAACTTCTGCGGTCTGAGATGGGCGGATACATTAACCAATTAAAGTCCTCAATTACTAGCTCCATCACAGCTGAAATGAGGTCTCTTCAAAAGGACGTGCAAGACATAAAAACTTCCATGGATTTCATGAATTCTACTTTCGAAGAGATCAAAATAAACCACAGTACCCTAAACGAAAGTATTAAATTTTTAGAACATAAGAACTTAGGCCTACAGCAGTCATACGATGAACTCAAGAACCAAGTCGATACTCTCGAGCAACAGGCCCGCTCTTGCAACATTGAAATACAGTGTGTGCCGGAATCCAAGGCGGAAAATCTCGTCACGATTGTTAGGGCACTGGGAGAGACAATAGGAAACTCTATAAAAGATGATCATATTCAGAAATGCACCCGTGTTGCCAAGAAAGACCCTGCATCGCCGAGGCCGCGTTCGATTGTCGTACAACTGAACTCTCCAATGACTCGTGACAGCATCCTGGCATCTGTGACAAACTTTAACAAGGCTAGACAGAACGACAAATTAAACTCTTCTCATCTTGGTATAACCGGATCCATTAAACCTGTCTACGTTACTGAGCACTTATCTCCCTCTATCAAGTCTTTACATGCTGCAACCAGGCTGAAAGCCAAAGAAAAGGGCTATAGATTTGTCTGGGTGCGCAACGGTCGGATTTTTGTGCGCAAGGCAGTGGAGGAAAAGCAAATCCAGATTAGAAGCCTCAAATGTTTGGAGAAACTGTAATCATTAGCTGCTGTTTGTTTTGTGTTCATTTTTTTTTGTATTAGTTTGTTTTTTTTTCTTTTTGTTGTGATCAATTTTTGGCAAAGCATTAATTCAAGGTCTTTTAAAATTCGATTCGTTATCAATTTATTATCAGAATGTAAGAGGTCTACGCACTAAAACCGACGATTTTCATTGCAACCTTTGCAGTAGTTGTTATGATGTTATAATTTTAACAGAAACGTGGTTGAATGATAATATCTTTAGTACGGAATTATTTGACAATAGATATATCGTGTTCAGAAGGGACAGGGCTCCATCTAAATTTTACAATAGAAAAGATGGCGGAGGTGTTCTGGTGGCTGTTTTAAAGAAATATAACCCCAAGCGTATGAAGTCATGGGAAAGTGAGTGCGAGGAGTTATGGGTCACAATTGAAGTTATGCAGAAAAATAAGGAAGTCACTTTGCTGTCCGTGTGTGCTGTGTATTTGCCGCCCCCTCTGAGCGTAATATTGTTGGATGCTTTCATTGATAACTGCAATCAGATTGTGGAAAAGCCGAATGTCACTCCTTGTATTGTGGGAGATTTTAATTTAGCATGTATCGACTGGGACTCAATTCATAATCCTGTGATGCTCAAATCTCTGAATAAATTGGCTCTCTCTTTGCTGGATTTCATCAATGTTAATAATTTACAGCAATTTAACAAAATTAAAAACAGTAAAGGGAAGATTTTAGATTTAGTATTATTAGGCAATTCCTTGCAGAGCAAAGTCCTTGCATCCAGCAATGCCCTCACTACCATTGATTCACTGCATCCTCCAATAGAGTTTTATTTATCTATAACGGTCACCGCAAAATTGAAACCTTGTAAGGATGGTGTTAGACGTAACTTCCGTAAAGCAAATTACGAACACATACAAAGATATCTCGGTGGTATTGACTGGGCTGAAACTCTTAACTGTAGTCATAGCGTCAATGAATTAGTAGAGATATTATATCTTAAAGTTGAAGAAGCAATTGAAATGTATGTACCTTTATCATCTATTAAAAATAATAAATTTCCTCCCTGGTACAATCGTAATCTTATTAGACTCACACGCGAAAAGATTAAATACCTGAAGCTATATAAAAAATACAAAAATCCAAGAGACGAAATTACCGTGAAACTACTTAGCAAGAGATGTAGGACACTATGTATTTCGTGTTATAATGACTATGTTAGGTATTGTGAGGACAAGATTGCTACCCACCCTAAATTTTTTTGGTCTCATATTAAACATAAGCGTAAAAATGAAGGAACTTATCCCGCCACGTTGTCTGATGGACCGAGATCAGTTACAGACGGCGCGGATATGTGTGAAATGTTTGCTACTCATTTTCGCTCTGTTTATAACAATAGCGATACCGTTAGGGATTTTTCTAACTGTTCGTTAGTTCGTGCCTATAGATTGGGACAGGGGTTGGGTACCGTTGTCCTGAAACCTGATGATGTCTACTTAAAGCTAAAACATCTTAATGCAGACAAAGGTGCTGGTCCGGATAAGATCCCGCCCTTATTTATTAAAAAATGTGCCAAACAGCTGTCAATTCCCCTGCACATTATATTTAACACATCTTTGCAACAAGGTGTATTTCCGTCATACTGGAAGCTCGCAAAGGTAATTCCATTGCACAAGGGCGACGACGACTCAGTCACAAATAATTACAGGCCTATTTCTATCCTGTCCACATTTGGCAAGATACTAGAGTCACTTATCTGTCCCGTCGTTCAACGACATTTTCAGGGCTTTCTTACAGAGTTCCAACACGGTTTTGTTAAAAACAGATCCACTTGCACCAACCTGACCCTTTTTACTGAGGAAATTACTGCAGCTCTGGACAAACAACAGCAGGTAGATGTTGTTTATATGGACTTCAGCAAGGCCTTCGACAAGGTCTCACATTCAGCACTTCTATATAAACTATCAGCTTACGGTTTCTATGGGCCCTTTTTGTCTTGGTTGGAATCTTATTTGCGAGACCGAAGTTTTTACGTCGTGATGAACGGATTTGATTCCGAAAAGCATCACATCACTTCCGGCGTTCCGCAAGGCTCGCATCTAGGTCCCATTTTATTCATTATCTTTATCAACGATTTACCATCGTGCTTCTCGCATTCCAAACCATACTTATTTGCCGATGATTTAAAAATCTCAAAAGTCATAAAAAATCAGGAGGATGTGGAGAAATTACAGTATGACATCGATCAAATAAGCAAATGGTGTGATAGTAATAATATGGTTCTTAACCAGGATAAATGCCATTTTATCACCTTTTCTAGGAAGCATGAACCTTATCCCTCTTCATATCGAATTGGCCTCAATAGACTTTCCGAAGTAAGCTGTGTTAGAGACTTGGGAGTGCTCCTTGACAAAAAAATGACCTACGTTCCTCATATGGAGAATATCATTAAGAGTGCCTCTAGGATGCTGGGTTTTGTAATTCGAAATTCTAAACCTTTTAGAAAGCCGAAAACAAGAATCTTACTCTATTGTAGTCTTGTCAGAAGTACCCTTGAGTATTGTAGCTCTGTGTGGAGGCCACACTATGCCACACATTCCCTAAGGCTCGAGAGAGTGCAAAAAAGATTTCTGTGGTACTTAAGTCGCGGTACAGCTAGCGGCGGTAGAAGGACCTCGTACCATGACAGGCTACATTTATTCGGGATGCAGACCCTCTCAAAGCGCAGAGACATCTTGGATCTTGTCTTTCTTTTTAAAATACTTCGAGGTGAAATAAACTGTCCACAGCTCCTTAATTCTTTTAGGTTTAGCGTGCCATCGAGATATCCACGTAAGCCAGTTCAACCTCTCTCGGCCCCTTTTAGGCGCACAGAGTTCGGTAAATCATCACCTATTCCCCGTCTCTGTCGTTTATTAAACAAATGCAGTGAATCTGTGGACGTACACTTTGACTCTTTGTCACAGTTCCGGAGGAAGTTGGCTGAACTGAATTAGTCTGCTCCACCTCTTCCCTTTTATTTGCTACTTGTTTGTTTTTATTTTTTAATTTTTAATTTTATTAGATTTAAGTATTTTGCATTTTGTATAGTAATATTTTATTTTTGTTATCTTTAGAATGGATTAATACTTGTTATGTATAATTTTATTAACCACTGTCTATAACGCTCCTCTAATTGTACGCTGTAGCTACCTTAATATGTTGTGCAACTAGCTAAGATCTTATAATTATCAACTGTACATTTAAGTGTTGTAACAATAACTGGTGGCTCTAATAAATATAAATATATAAAATAAAAGTGTTGTAGTGTGGTTACCGAACGCACAACACAGTTCACAGCGGATCATAGTGCCCTAGTGCCCCCGCCGCGCCGCGGCGATACGTAGGCGCGAGTGAGCAAGCGGCGCTTTGACCATCTGTTTCTAGGGATAACCTGGTAACATAACAACCTCATAACTTTGTGATTTTTCATAATAGCTTTTTGAAATTTTGTACATATGTAAATTCTTTACATAAAAAATCTGGACACGTGTTTCGGGTTCCGCATATACAAAAAATATATATATATATATATATATCCGCATATATATATTATTTATTTTTCTCTGTGTACTAGTGTTACAGTAAAAAATAAATATATGTATTTTTTTTTTAATAATTGTAAACTAGCGCTTGACCGCAATCCCGCCTGATGGTAAGCAGTGATGCGATCGTTGATGGTAAAGCGCGCTAGTTTATAAAGGGCTAATTCACTCAGAAATACTGAGCGAATAGGAAGGAAGACGGCAGTTGAGCGAGATGATGCAATGTTAAACCCTACAACACGACCAACGATGCTGCGCCAAAGGGAGATTGATCTGAAGACCCTCCACGACCAAACTCCCAACACAACAACATTTGGCGCATCGTACCTGGCACATATCGCAACACAACTGCTCAGACCCGTCCTCCGTACGGCTTCACCAGACATCATGCCGAAACACGACAAAAAAACGCTTGGCGGCAAGGCTTTGTCTGCTGGGTGGTAACTTCTGCCGGCGGCCGATGTTATGGCCTACCACCGAGAAAATATATACATATATATGTCGGAGATCGTCGATATAATTTTAATAGAAGTTGCTGATTTGATTTACGTAGTAGAGGGGCAAACGCTTGTGACGTTATTTTGTGATGGCGGCACATGGACAGAGTCGCTTTGGAAAGTGGGGTTCGTCGAACGGTCACTTTGCATCGAGACGCGGACCAAGGCACTTCTCCGAACCGAAACTGTCGGTTTGCCTATTCAAATTGTTATTATGAAGATTGGAGGGTATATCTACACGTCGTGCTTCTATTCAAAACTCACCTACGAAATGGAACCTGTACCACCGCACCAAGATGTTGTCGACCCTACCGCTCTGGCGTCGCTGTCTCCGACATCAGAAGTTGGATAAAGAACTACACTGCTCACAATCTCGTTATAAATCAAGGAACAGAATAACAGTCACTTTCTGCCAATATTTTTATAGTACTTGTGTGATTACTTGTGTGGTAGTTGTTCATTGCCTATGTATGACCTTCTGTAAGTGCTGGATGTACTGGCAGTGAGGCTGAAGTGAACGTCAAGTTACGAGGTGCGCACAATAGCTGGCGCAGAGATCGCTCCTCGTGATGGTCCGCTGTAGGAGTGCGCTGCAGGTGTGCGCTGCAGGCGTGCAAGTGCGGCTGATCCTTGGCGCGCGACAGTGCTGGCTGATGCTTGGCACGCGACAGTGCAGGCTGATGCTTGGCGTGCGACAGTGCAGGCTGATCCTTGGCACGCGACAGTGCTGACTAATCCTTGGCGCGCCACAGTGCTGGCTGATCCTTGGCACGGGACAGTGCTGGCTGATGCTTTGCGCGCGACAGTGCTGGCTGTTGCTTGGCGAGCGAGGTGCGCTTGCGGAACATGCAAGGTGTGCTTGCGGAGCGCGGAAGGTGCGCTTGCGGAGTGCGCAAGGAGCGCTTGCGGAGCGCGCAAGGTGCGCTTGCGGAGCGCGCAAGGTGCGCTTGCGGAGCGCTCTGCTAGCTGCGTGGTCAATCACATCAATGGCGTGTGGCGCTGCTGGAGCTGCGGGCGGCGCAGCCGGAGCTGCGTGCGCTTTGCGGAATGCCCAAGGTTTCAAGACTTGAGCCTCTACTCTGCAGGTGATGAGAAGATATCGAAATACCCAAAACGTTTGTGGTAACTTAATGGGGTTTTATGAGAGCTCCCAGATTCCTGGTGTGCAACGGTTGACAACTGCCAAGTGGCAGGTGTTTGGGGGAAATTGCCATAATCCGGTGAGTCATACTATTTTTATTTTGATTCCGTGGCCGAATGTTCTCTTGTCAATCTGTAATTTCATTGGTATATGTACACACGCGATTGTACGTATACAGGGTATGGGTAGTACCAGCGTTGTGTACTGAACCATTTCTGTGCGACATGATAATAAGAGTTATTTTTGCAAATTTTATTTCTTGTACTACCCGATTATTGTTTGTAATAATGGGCTGAGAAATTTTAAATAATGTCGGTCAGTCCAAGAAAAGTGAAGCTAAATTGCATGTTTCAAAGCGTAGATCTCTATTGAGAAGAACGTGCAGGAAACTCCATGGTCAAGTCTGGTTTGTCTTTGATTATTTCAAAACTAAAGTTCACTGTGGCCTATAGTTACGAGCTCACTTGAGCTTCTGATAGGACGTGTGGTTAGATCATAAAATCTCCTAACATTGAATGATACTGAACCAGAAAGACTACAACAAGACAAGAGAGCATGCGGTAACGAACATATAAATGAGTGCTATTTACGAAAAATGTTAATTTGATGGAAATGAGTGCTATTTACGAAAAATGTTAATTTGATAGAAATGAGCTTAAGTAATGAAATTTAATATTGGTGAGTTGTTTGATGGCGATAATGGCGATCGTTACCTATTGAAATCGTTGATTGGAAACGGAACTTATAAGTACCGATCGTATACGAAAGACTTCTCCAAGTAATGTCTGCTGAGTTAGATTTTCATAATGTAGAAGATGGTGAGGAGGGTGCCTCCGCCAGCAAATGGAACACGTATCATGGCTATGTGGTCGCACTGCATGCACTAGTCTGTAGTCGTAACTGCAACCCAGTGAGGGGTTGTTCAGGGGGCGATGGGCAGCTAGTGGTGTGGCGGGGACCTAGGTAGATATGGTCGCACTGCATGCACTAGTCTGTAGTCGTGACTGAAACTCAGTGAGGAGTTGTTCAGGGCACGATGGGCGGATGGTGGTGTGGTGGTGACCAGGATCTCAAAGGAGACTATTAGTTGTACAGTCGTGTATTGACCTGGGAGTTGCGGACTCTTGAGTTGGTCGTATCACATGAGGTGATGACGATATAGTCAGGTCAATAACGAGTTGTCACTAACTACTGTGGTAGCTGGGCGATGATGTGTTTTCTTTTTGACAATTATGATTATGATTTTTTTGATTGCCCCGTGTGGTACCGGGCTTAGAATAGTACCAACCCATATCCTCCCGTGGGTGTCGTAAGAGGCGACTAAGGGAACTCTCACCAGGGAAGCGGGCAGCAGCGCTTCTTCTGTGGAATATGAAATCCTGCGATCCCCAACCCGCCTGCCAAGCGTGGGGATTATGGCAAACCCCCCCAAATGTTGCACACGACTAAGCCAAGGCCCCTAGTCCCCGGCAGCTCCGCTATTCCTGGTCATTGTGGTAGCGGCCAAGGTAACGGCGGGGCAAGGGGTGCGAAGAATCTCCGGAAGAGATCCGGCTACCACAAGCAACGACGGATCGACCTGGCAACACTGAACGTGCGCACACTGCGGACCGACGAGAGGGTTATTGAACTGGAGGAAGAACTGAGCAAGTTGCGATGGGGTGTCCTGGGATTATCTGAAGTCCGAAGAGAGGGTGAGGACTCGATAATCCTTAAATCCGGTAACTTGCTCTATTTCCGGGAGGGCGACCATCAGTCCCAAGGTGGTGTCGGGTTCCTCGTCCACAGGTCCCTTGTCGACAATGTAGTGAAGATCGAGAGTGTGTCGACCAGGGTGGCGTTCCTGATACTCAGAATAACCAAACGGTATTCGCTGAAGGTCATTCAGGTATACGACCCGACCTCGACACACTCCGACGATGAAGTAGAGACTATGTATGAGGACATCTCTAAAGCCATACATAGCTCTAAAACTCACTACAGCGTTATCATGGGGGACTTCAACGCTAAACTTGGTAAACGGAGTGGTGAAGAGCTCGGACTGGGAAATTTTGGATTTGGGCGTCGGAACCACCGAGGCCACATGTTAGCTGGCTTCATGGAGAAGGAGGGACTCTTTATGATGAACTCCTTCTTCAAAAAGCGTGAACAGCGAAAGTGGACTTGGATCAGTCCCGACGGGGTCACTAAGAATGAGATAGACTTCATTTTGACGACAAAAAGGCACATATTCAATGATGTCTCAGTGATCAACTCGCTCAAATGCAATGCAGCGATCACCGTATGGTCAGAGGCACATTGAATCTGAACATAGTGTCCGAAAGATCTCGCCTGATGAAGTCCACGCTCCGGCCAGCACCCATTCAGATCCACAACTCCGAGGGTTTCCAGCTCGAGCTCCAAAATCGCTTCGAATGCCTAAGTGGCGACGTGGACGAATATAATGACGGGTTTGTAGAAGCTGTCCGTACGGTCGGGACTAAGTATTTTAGGACCCGCCGTACAAATAGAACTAAAAAGCTCTCGGACTACACTCTCGAGCTCATGGAGGACAGACGTGAGATGATTTTGCGTTCGTCAAGTGATGCTTGCAGATACCGGCAGCTCAATAAGCAGATCTCAAAGTCTCTGAAGCGCGACCTACGTCGGTATAATACCGAGCGTATAACGGAGGCTATAGAGCGAAACAGAGGCTCTAAAGTTTTCGCTAGAGATCTGACTATTGGGCATAGCCGGCTAAGCAAGCTGAAGACTGACGACGGCAAGATCTTAACGTCCGGGCCCGAGCTTTTGAGGGAAGTCGAGAATTTCTATGGACAGCTCTACACTTCAACGACAAGACCCGCATTAAATCTTGCTGAAGACCCTAGAGCAAGATTAACCCGACACTACACTGAAGATATCCCGGACGTCAGCCTGCAGGAGATTCGATTGGCTCTGAAACAGCTTAAAAACAACAAGGCGCCAGGCGATGACGGAATAACGGCAGAGTTACTGAAGGCGGGTGGTGAACCGATCCTTAGGGCCCTTCAGAAGTTATTTAATTCCGTCATAGATAAGGGAAAAACGCCACAGGCATGGCACAGAAGTGTGGTGGTACTCTTTTTCAAAAAGGGTGACACCACCCTTTTGAAAAACTACAGACCCATCTCACTTCTGAGTCATGTCTATAAGTTGTTTTCAAGAGTCCTCACAAATCGTCTCGCCTGCAGGTTTGACGACTTCCAGCCGCCCGAACAAGCCGGTTTCCGGAAAGGCTACAGCACAGTAGACCACATATATACGCTGCGGCAGGTTATACAGAAGGCCGAGGAGTATAACCTACCCCTTTGCTTGGCGTTTGTGGACTACGAAAAAGCCTTTGATTCGATCGAGACCTGGGCTGTACTGCAGTCTCTCCAGCGGTGCCAAGTAGACTATCGATATATTGAAGCGCTGAAGGGTTTGTACGAAAACGCCACCATGTCAGTCCGAATACAGGACCAGACCTCGAAACCAATACCTCTGCAGCGTGGTGTCAGACAGGGAGATGTTATCTCTCCGAAACTGTTCACCGCTGCATTGGAGGATGTCTTCAAGGTTCTGGACTGGAAAGGACTGGGCATCAACATCAATGGCGAATACATGACATACCTTCGGTTTGCTGATGATATCGTAGTCATGGCTGAGACCGCGGAGGACCTGAGTACAATGCTCGAAGACCTCAGTAGGGCCTCCAAGCGAGTCGGTCTTAAAATGAACATGGGCAAGACGAAAGTCATGTCTAATGCCCATGCTGTACCGACTCCTATAAAGATTGGAGACTCTGTTCTCGAAGTTGTTGACAGCTACGTGTACCTGGGACAAACTATCCAGTTAGGAAGGTCCAACTTCGAGAAAGAGGTCAATCGTCGAATCCAACTCGGCTGGGCTGCTTTCGGGAAGCTACGTAGAATCTTCTCGTGCGAAATACCGCAGTGTCTCAAGACAAAAGTCTTCGACCAGTGTGTGTTGCCAGTGATGACTTATGGAATTGAGACGTGGTCGCTAACAATGGGCCTTATAAGAAGGCTCAAAGTCGCTCAAAGGGCAATGGAGAGGGCTATGCTTGGGGTTTCACTGCGCGATCGAATCAGGAATGAGGAGATCCGCAGAAGAACGAGAGTAACCGACATAGCCCGAAGAATTGCAACACTGAAGTGGCAATGGGCTGGACACATTGCCCGTAGGACAGATGCCCGGTGGGGCCGACGGGTTCTCGAGTGGCGACCACGCACCGGAAGACGTAGCGTGGGTAGGCCCCCGACAAGCTGGACCGACGACCTGGTGAAGGTCGCGGGAAACCGCTGGATGCGGTAGGCGCAGGACCGGTCGTCGTGGAGAACCTTGGGGGAGGCCTATGTCCAGCAGTGGACGTCTTTCGGCTGAAATGATGATGATGATGATTATGATTTTGATTTGATAATTATGAGACTTGGAGGAACCTTTTGTTTTCTTTTTGAATTTTGATAATTATGAGGCTTGAAGGAAGCTCTTGTGTTTAAGTTGTTAAAATGATTAAGCTTGTTTGGTTTTCTAATAGTCATTGTAACTAAACGTGATGTGTGACGGTCAGGTTGGCCGAGCTCTCAAAAATGCTTCAAAGTCGGTTTTCTGTGTTTTTTTTTTAAATTTGTTACAGACTTGCACGAGGACGTGCAACGGGAAATGTCGAAGTTTGGCCGGAATCGGCGATTGGCCGGGTGAAGCGGATCCCGGACTCCGGGGCTGAGGGAGCTTCGGATGCGACTTGGATTGGCGCTGGGATGATGATGATGATGATGCACGAGGACGTGCAAATCGTCAGGCTGGCCGTGTCGGAGATCGTCGATATAATTTTAATAGAAGTTGCTGATTTGATTTACGTAGTAGAGGGGCAAACGCTTGTGACGTTATTTTGTGATGGCGGCACATGGGCAGAGTCGCTATGGAAAGTGGGGTTCGTCGAACGGTCACTTTGCATCGAGACGCGGACCAAGGCACTTCTCCGAACCGAAACTGTCGGTTTGCCTATTCAAATTGTTATTATGAAGATTGGAAGGTATATCTACACGTCGTGCTTCTATTCAAAACTCACCTACGAAATGGAACCTGTACCACCGCACCAAGCTGCTGTCGACCCTACCGCTCTGGCGTCGCTGTCTCCGACATATATATATACATATATATATTATTTTTGTGGGGTACATACCGCATACAAAATAGTATAGATACACAAAGCTGACTATTTATGTTAAAACACTTATATGGAGCGACTACGTGAGCTTCCTGTATCCTGTATGTGTAAAATCGAGTAAATCAGCACAATAATCGTGAAAAAACACTCAAAAACTCTTTAAGTCGAAAAACCAGTATTGCAAATATGTACTGTTTACTTATTTTTTATAGCTAAAATGTTTTCAAACCATTAAAAAATGTTACATTTGTATCTACGTTAAACCTTTATATTTCTAAATAAAGTATTCATCTTCTCATTCAATTCTGTTCCAGCTAAAGCCAGATTTGATACGTGAAACATGGCAATCAGTTATGTTATCATAACCGTTCATCGCGTATACTCGAATACGCTCCGTCTCCTACGTTGTATCAAAGTGTATAACGGCGTGTAAGCTGAAATACACATATTTATACGGTCAGGTTCACACAATTTTCCATGAAATTATTCCTGTACATTCCTCTTTGAAGTGCTCAAGGTACATTTAATCTACATTAAAACGTCAGAACTCCCTATAAACAATTTATTTAAAATACACCACTAAGCCGCGGTCATGAAATAAAACATCTCCAGGCAGATGTCCAAAGATCAGTATCTACTTACAGCTAAGTTAGCTTAAAATAAAAGCACTCATCATCTGGCGCTGTCTTAAAACAACCAGTCAAACATATCCGAGTCTAGGGAGCAATAAATTGTGCAAACAAGTTGTCTGTTACGAGTGCTACGCTGCTGTCGTAGCATCTTGTACACTTGACTACGTCGTAGCAAGAAAGTGCAAGATGCTACGGTACATACAAACGAGCTTGCTGTCGGTATCAGAAATATTACTTGAATACTAAGACCTATGTCAAGAAATATAAACTTTGTATTTTGATTTACAAAAAAAGTTATACAATATTTAATTTTTCAAACTTAAACAGTACTATAGATCATAATGTCCTCGGCCATTATATAATTCATCTCCCATATGAACATTTTCCAACATATAACGACCTCAACAGATATTTTGTTGTTGTATTGTAAAAAGCAATAAAATGATCCGGTCGGCAGGATGGCTCCCGGCCAACTGGCGGCTTCATCGGGATTTCGATGCTTTTAACTCAATACAAACGACGCTATGACCTACACTAATTCCGCTACCACGTCGCATTTACATTGTCAAACTAGAATCAGCTCTTTCTTATTTAGGGCTAGCCGCAAATTGCACTCTAATGTCGTGGCGAGGTAGTACTTTCTAGAAAAGGCTATCTTATAAGCAATATCAGCACAAGACTTCCCAGATAGCAGTGCCGGTTATAACCATTATAGCAATATGTACTAAGCTTAAAAGATTGCAATAGTGCACAAGTGTTAACTATTTGTTATTCTTTCAACTCTATAATAAAAGCCTTTTTCCTCATTTGCTTCATGCTATTTGCCCGAGGGAGAAACAACGTTCATAACATTTGTTTATTGTAAGCCCAAAGCAATATGAACACAAAAAAATATTAAAACTAATTATTTACTTACATATAGAACAAAAACATAATGGTATTAATAACTGTGCATGAAGTAGGTGCCTCGAGTTTCGAAGTAAGTACATCAAAAGCATGAGAATGAAACGCTTTTATGAGTTTAATTTTCAAGCTTTTATCAGCGTTCCAAAATATCTATTTGTTGGAGTGCATCTATAATAATTTGAGGTTATCCGTTTGTGACATATTTTCCACGAGATGTCTAAAACGAAAATAAAAAATGAATTTTATTTGGATTAAATTACGATAAAATGTTTAGCTCTTATGAAGAACGTCTTCATGAATGTTTGAGTAACATTGGATGTCTTCGATAATATTTTCAAGTGCGAGATCCGAGCTTGTAATACAAGCAGGCTTATATTTTCTGCTATTGTTCTAGGAACAATTTCCTGATATGAAACCCTTTGTTATAGTGTGATGCAAGCAGTTGGCGGCCTGCCAGTTCCCCTACATGTTTCATATTTCACTGGATCAGCGCAGCTTACAATAGCTGATGTAACGTTTCTTTAATTTTTGCTTTATGCAAAAATACAGGTCTTTCAACTATTTAGCCAATAAAAGATAATTTGGTCTGACAAATAGGGCTTAACTATTGCATTCATTATTCAAAGCTTAACCACGTCATTTATTTATGGATAACTATTAAGTATCCTTTTACCGATTGTCCAAATTCTTGTCATAAAACAACTTTAAGTATATTTCGAAAGTTGTTCCATAAAGTACTTTCGTTATCTTAACTTAATATAGCAGTTTATGCGAAGATAATGGTGACGTTTATCTGGGTCACAAACTAAACTAATTCGGAGTTCATTGCATCTTTTTCTTTCTATTTAATTAAGAAAATTACAAAAGATAAAATATTAGTTTAATCCTGTCAATTTAAAATACTAAATAGACAATATAGACGCTAATAAAAACATGGCTGCTAAAAATACGTAAATTTTCGTGAACCGCGGACTAATTTGACAGAACTTAACTAACATTTTTCTTCTGTCCTTTTCTTAATAAAATAAAAAGAAAAAGATGCAATTAACTTAAATTACGTTGGTGAATAAGGGCCTTTGTTAAACTACCAACACACACCAACAAATACCACAAGGTAAAAGGGCCAATTCCCGTAATTTAAAATTTTCACAATCTCGTCTCAGTCTCATTTCGGCGACAAATAAATGTCAGAAACTTGTCAAAATGTAGGGAAATTAGAAACATTATTTGACAGACTGAGACTAAGATCAGACTGTGAACGTTATTTTTTTTTTTTTGTATATATTAAAATTATAAAATCACCCTCAGTACACACGCACCAAAAAAAAAGTATGACTTCTAACTAACCATTATTGTGCTTACGATGGTAATGCACTCTTTTCTTGAAAATAGGGATCGAATGGAGAATTCCTCGAGTCGAGTGGATTCATTAAAGCGAATACTTCACATTCGATCGCGAGGTAATGGCATTGCTTAAACGAAAGACGGTATAGTAGCTTGCATAAAAGAGAATCGTTCACAAAAGAAAGGCTGTTTTCAACAAACCGTTGTCCTCTTTAGATCTCTACATTGACTTCTTTATTGTATGTAAGTATTCTTTTGTCTAGCGCTATCGGAACCATAGTGCTCGACTCGTCCAAAAATATAGCTGCGGGGCGTGTTTTGTGTCCGTCCTCAACGAATTTCTTTCTTTCATTTTATATCCGCAAACTGAATCAGGTCCGCTGCCTACATGATTACAGAGCTGTCACAGATTCATATTTTCCTGGTTTTGGTAAAAAAAAAATCAAAACTTTCGAAGCCTTTAAGCCATCTCTCTAAACTATAGTTTATAGGTGGTAAGTTTTTAGCTACATACACACACAAGTATGTGTATCTACGTATGAGTATCTAAAAGATTTTGAATATCTAGTCGTCGAGATTCATGTTGAGTCGCAGCGACAGTGAACCGATAAGACGAATCGGGGTCAGCCAACTCATTTATATGTATATTTACTGACCACCCCGCAACCATTCTTAGTCTCATTTACACTTTCATCCTGGGCATTTTCAATCGGTTTTAAACTACACCTCATTTGTATCATAGTAGTCTAGTCAGAATGCTTTCAAAACGTGTCTTACATGACCCGTATAACTACTGCCTACATATTATATAGCTACCTGTGTCGATTGTTTTCACTTTACGAAAAAGCCTACCGACGCGAATAAAAAATGAGTGTTTATCAAAACCAGTGAGTACTCACCCATCCAAATACAAACCAATTTGTTGTTACTTATCGAGCACACGACGAAAGCGGCAACATTTATACTTTCAAAAGAATAAGATATTAATAGATAGCAAATAGAAGTGGTATTGTATTTCTTAAATTCATTCATGAAGTAGCAAAATACCATAGCAGTGGTTTAATTAATACCTATATCCTTTATTTCACTTAATAAACTGAGAAATGAATAAAAATAATACACATTTAATGAAAAAGAAGACAAAATGTTACGTAATTCAAATTACAATGCCTGTTTTCATTTTTATTATAAGAACAACGTCTTAACATCAGAAACAATTCCAGGTCAGTGTTCTCAAGCAGGTATACGATTTGAAATGATTTAAACATATTAAATAAAATGTCTTTAATATCTAACGCTGTAAGTACTGAGAAGGGTTGCAAATCACGTATCAAGCATACGACCGTTATCTCTAACCCCAAGCTCCGAGCCATTGAGATACAAGAGCCTAGCGTGGGGCTTGTAATGATGCCGAGTTGTAATGAGCGCTCCCTCCCTGACTAGGTATTGTACGATGATAAATCAAAGAGATCTCCATTAACAACACACAATGCATAGGTATATGGCAAATGAAGACAGTTATGATAAGAAAAGCAGTTCAAGAGACCAAGGAGGTCATTACGTGACACACTATCAGCTACAATAGCTTTCACTTTGACTATCAGTTAGCTAGTTAGTTAAGCTGACAATTTTTTCGAACAAATCTATACTAATATATAAAGCTGAAGAGTTTGTTTGTTTGAACGCGCTAATCTCAGGAACTACTGGTCAGATTTGAAAAATTCTTTTTGCGTCGGATAGCCCATTAATCCAGGAAGGCTATAAAACATCACGCTGCAACCAATAGGAGCGGATCATAACTAACTCCACGCTGACGGCCGCTAGTAGTTAATAATGACCTTTAGAAGGTTTCAGATTATATTATATTGAACACCCGAAATTATAAGTATACATATTTAGAAATAAAAGCAAAAAAAATCATTATACCTTCGATGCCATAAATATACCCTCGTCTATAAAACCTTATCCAAAATATAACTGAAAACCAACAGATCTATGATCCAGTAACTGTAAAAGGTGGTAAAAGGCCTGGCCACCAATCCCCGTGGATGCGATAAATGAACACCAGTTCTATTTTTAGATGTTCAGC
This sequence comes from Sesamia inferens, assembly GCA_037179545.1. NCBI lineage: Eukaryota > Metazoa > Arthropoda > Insecta > Lepidoptera > Noctuidae > Sesamia > Sesamia inferens. The sequence goes on along the minus strand of CM073934.1, from coordinate 14,359,889 downwards.
AGCTTTCTTCGTGTTCTAATTACAGTGATCAAGACAACATGGGGCTTGTATAGAGCCCTAGAAGGTACTCAAGTTACTTAATTTTAGAACGGACTATGTTATACGTTTATGGGCTTATAATGGAAATAAAGAAAATGACCGCCATTGTCATTAGTCCCGATTCCGTTTATGTCTCTTTCAACCAGGACTCTTTTGAGTGGTATCATTCAATCACTATTATCATCATCATTTCAGCGGAAACACGTCCACTGCTGGACATAGGCCAAATCCAAAAATCTCCACGACGACCGGTCCTATGCCTCCCGTATCCAGCGGTTTCCCGCTACATTCACCAGGTCGTCGATCCACCTTGTAGGGGGCCTACCCACGCTGCGTCTTCCGGTGCGTGGTCGCCACTCGAGAACCCATCGGGCATCGGTATCATTCAGCATCAACATCTATATATTACGAGCCGATATATAAAAACTGGACATTAATGGAACCATTAATAAAACTGGCTTACTATTACCATCCATTACTACCGGAATTAAAATTATCCCCGGTGTTCATTCTGGTTATCAACTATCTGCGTCATTGCGTTCTAATCCATTCAACTTTCTTTGTTTTTTGCCCTAATTCGGAGAATACAGAACCAAATGGGAAACATTAAAAAAAACTGTATTTTCGGCATCAGACTCGTTCCCACATCCCTTCCTAATACCACATATATAATTATAGGTATGTATATACTGTTTATTTTAATACGAATGAAGTTAGCAAGCAATCCCGTATAGGTAACAAAGTTTTCATGAGCAAGTTAATAATGACGATGTTTATTTCAAATAAGTATGAGTTCATTTATCATGGAATATCAGAGCTTCATAGAAATCCACACTGAATTATATGATATTGATTATATGAGAGCAAATCGGAGACGGAGGAATATTGAAATAGGTATTCGAATTCAATAGCTTTTCTTGACTTGGAATTCAATACTGACTTACATATTACTTTAAATGTCATCTAAGTCACTTGTCAATCTAGTTTTCTAACAAAATTATATCTTAGGTAAAGTGTGTATTTATTATATCAGTTATAGGTACCGTAGATATAATAGAATTTAAGAAAGTGTTCGAAGAAGAGTCTTATCTAATTTTTTTATAAAGAAACTAGACATAACCTACCTAAATTCAATAATACTTCTTGGTTTTTTAATCTCTGTAAAACTAATTTTTACTATCTACCTAATCAAACCAATCTCTGCAACTTGTATTCTTTTAGACATAATATGTAGTATGCAAAAGCATGAATCAACAACTGAAAGAAAAGATTACATACTTGAAGCTTTATTCATTACAATACAACATTGCACATAAGGTTCTATACAAGTGCAGGGATTGCCACAATAGAGCTGTGGTCGTAAACGGACTATCAGCCGGGAGGAAATAGGGCCATAGCCACGAACGCACGCACGGAAATGAACCCGCCCACAAACGCTTCCTCAGCGCGCCGGTCTGCACGCAGCCGTTTGTTAAAGGTTACTCCGGAACACTCCCACCACTGCTCTTCCTATATCGCAGATGTAAATAATAAGTGGACGAAGCAATGTTATTGGATTTTAGGCTTAAGATGAGTGTGAGACGAACATTTTCAATATAAAAATAGGATGTTGAATGTTGCTGTACCAACAAAACTCTTAAATAAGAGAAGAAGGAAAGGAGTAAAGTAGCCGTTGATGAGCTCTTTATGAATCTGTCTATAACCATAACCAAAATGGCAGTGAGTTTTTTTCCTAACGAAACCAGTAAACAAGCGATATCTTATTATGAAGCCGAGTCAGCGCGCTGACAGGCCGGAGTGACAGCCGACTGAGTCACCCTCCTCTCATTACATACCTTTCGTCCGGCTGTCTACTCCAGCATAAAAAATAATAATATACTTATTCGTTTCCTATGTGATGATAATTAAGTTGAGTCACCAAGATCTCTTCCAATATTTATTATCCAATTTAAAATCGGTCGGCGTTTAGAAAATTTATTTCTGAGGCTTTCTTTATTTCATGATCAGAACCGCTTATTCGGGAGTGGTTCAGTTTATTTTCGACGGCAGTATCCGTACGGCACATTTGCTTCCAATTCAATTCTCTGCTCGGCTCGTTGCAGCAGTGAATGAGCCATCGCCGAGATTGTCTCCTCGCCCGCGCCGCACCCTACGTCCGCCGCACCGCTCCTACCCGCCGCGACCGAACTCGCGACGCGACAAATACCTTCATGCCTTCACCTGCGAGTAAATCCGTTTATGCCATTATTTAACGGTAATGTACGCGTAAATTACCTACCTGTTCCTTGGAGCGCGATCATTCCATAAAAGTACCGCAATTTGGGAGTAATTTTTTTTTTACACATTTTTATTAAAGTGTGTTAATTCTTCGAACCTGTCGCGATGTAAGTGTAATGGAACTGCCTCCATATTTGATCGCTCCCTCCGTGCTCAGTACACACAGTGTTCGCACGATATGTGTATTGCACTTTCGGTTCCGTGCTACAGAATAATAATTACTAAACACAAAACAACGTGCTGAAAACTTTTTACTATTAACCCAAACGGAAACTGCAGTAGATATCCATTACACCGGTAGTTTGTTCCAGTGAACTACATTTTACTATAGGTTGTAACGAAAACAAACGCAAAACTATTCAGCTGTTTGTTTTTTACGTATATACAAGACGTAAAGAAACCCCTAATAAAGATTAGGTAAACACATGACCAAATAAAATATGAAATTTTACATAATCATCATAGTAACAATACTAATGAATTTTGAAATACTTATGTAATCTTTTTTTTCCGCGAATTAATTCCAACTTTCCCAAAACTTGGTATTTTTTTCGACGGTATTATTATGAGTGATGCGACCACGTGCCGCATGCCCCCTTCGCCCGCGCATATATTGCCTATCGTACATGTATTAAGTTACTTCCTTTTGCGAAATAATATTTATTTATTTAGGGGTTTTTTTAAGTTTATCCCGGCTTTGTAGGCATTAGTAGAATCAGTTATCGATAGCAATGTGGTAACGAAGCCACGTCCTGCTGTTGCGATTACTGCTCTCAGATTTAACTCAAAGTCACGTGTTCAACTTACATTACCTACATATGTAGTAATAATTACGAAGGAATTGTATGAAAAGTCCAAAGTCACGCCGATCGAACATAGCGGCTTTGTATTGTAAGCATTTAGGACTCATGAACACACGCTTGCCCTCTACCGGACTCCAGACAAACCCCACCGTATATAACTGTAAATCTAGATCGACAGAGAAATAAACCCACTGTCTACCAAGATAGATAGGTTACGCCTCTTTGCGGTAACCACAGTAAGAACCCCGGCTATATCTGTGAGTTTGGGAATTCCCTAAGAGCCTTTTCCGAAAACATGTTCTTTTACTTTGATTTATCGAGTGTTTTCACAAGAGCATTATTAGTATTCTTTGAAGTTTTCATTCAGTTGCTCTGTTGAATTTGAATTGAAGACATATTTTCTGTAAAACCACATAATATATCTGAAAGTCTCATAAAACATTTTTAGAAAGCAAGCAATACGTAAGTAGCTATATTCACAACAAAGGAGGCATGGGACAGCTGGTGGCGTCGCTACCGCGGTATGGCGCTGCAGCCGCCGCCTTGGGCACATGTCCCACCGCGGGCTAGGAAGCGGCTATAGCTATCGAGTATTTTCTTCAAGTGTTTTCTCGAGAAACGTACAATAGATGTAAAGCGATACATAATATTAATAGTGGGTCAATAACTATGCATACTGCTAGGAACTCCCTCACAACAAGTTTAATGCTGCATGAAGGGAATCAAAGAAAATACTAGATCTTTCGGAGTGTCAAACATTCGCTAAAGATTCTGTTAGTACGGTCAGCAAAATAGTCAATTAACATGATATGATTCGATTTCGATGTACTGACCGTGCCGTCTCAATATATTTATGAAAATCTTTTGTATGCTCATAAAAATATAAAATTGTATAAAAAATACAGTGATGTCCATAATATAAATACTAGGAACAAGCACAAATTTATTGTACCTACAACAAGGCTCAAGAAAATAGGTGGCTCTTTTAGATGCCAATGTATACATTTTTACAATAGACTTCCAGAGGTGGTTCAAGATCTGAGCCTGAATAAATTCAAATACTTCATTAAACGTAAGTTGTGTCAGAAAGCATTTTATAGTGTTAAAGATTATATTGACGACAAAAAGGCTTGGGCTTGAGCTGCGTCCGATTTCTATGCTTACACTGATTGTTCTTTGATTTTTCCTCTCGTAGTTTAAATTTGCAATTGTTTGTTTTTTTTTTTAACTCAAAGCCAGTACACACTATGTAGCCAGGCATATTATACGTTACGGAATTGCATCGCTGACAGGGGTATTCGGCACTGGTGCAGCTGCACAGGAGCTAAACTTAGCATTCGGGAACACCGTTGGAGCTGCTGAACCTTGGACAAAACTGTCTTTGCATTGTGTAGATTCAATTTCTTAGTATTGTATAATTGCATGGAACACGTGTGAGCACGATCTACTTTCTGTAAAGCATCTATTTGTTGGGTTAGTCGTTTATTGACTTGATAGTGCTATGGCTGTTGAGAGTATGTCATGCTCACTCAAATGTCTCGCTGGTGGTGGCGTGTGTGCTGGGTCATTAGGTTCCCTTCAATATGATTGAGCTGAATGATGCTGATCCATACGTCATGTTCGTGAACGGACGCCGTCAGAGGGGACTGATCATCTCTTAGCTGCTACGGCGTATTTTAATTTCTGAATTGTTGTTTTTTTTTCATAATGGACGCTCTCAGCGTACAATATATTTCTGCATCGTTCTCACACGATTGATTTCAAAATGATTGATGTAATCAAATATTTGTATCAATAGCTTGATAATTTAAAAGAGTGTCCATGGAGTTTCTTGCCCGTTCTTCTCCATAGGTACCTACTCTTTGGAATGGGCGACTAGCTTCACCTTACTGACTGACCGACCTTCTGACAATTCAAAAGTGCCTGTAACTGGTTTATTTGAAATAAATGCTTTGATTTTGATTTTTTTGATTTTGATAATTTACAGACGACAGCACTTCAAGCTACTACAATCTATCAAATTTCTTAATTAGATTTTTAAGTTTATCGTAACTTTGTCGTCTGTACATTTTGGTATTATATAATAGAAACTACATAGAAATTGAGTGGGCAATCATTATGCTCATGGCACTCACACACTCGATCATAGTCACACAGGCAGAATTACAACAACTACACACTCACTGCTCCCTAAATCATCTCTAGTTGTTAGCTCTACTCGCTTCTCGCTAAAATTTGGCGCTGGAACAGGTAACATTGGAAGGAAGCTTCCAATCAGCGAGCTAGATATAGCGGCTGTACCGTGTACCTACCGGAGGAAGTGCAGAGTACAAATTACATATATACTTTGGATCGTGGTTGGAGAAATTTATTGATGGTACCTTTCCATTTGTGGTTCTATACAGTATGTTACGAAAACCCTGTCCGACCCGTGAAGGTGTTGTTAGGTATCGATAACTGATTCTAGTAATGCATACAAAACCGGGCTAAATAATAAAAAAAAAATCCACCTAAAAAAATAAATATTATTTCGCAAAAAGAGGTAACTTAATAAATCTGCGTTATCCACACAAACGCGCGCGGCGGCGGAGGCGGCGGAGGCGGCGGGCGGCAGGGACGCGGCACGTGCTCGCATCGCTATTCGCTCATAATAATACCGGTGTTGTCACTTTTTAAAAATTACCAAATTTCGGGGAAGTTGGAATTAATTCGCTGGAAAAAAACATTATTTCAAAATTCATTAGTATTGTTACTATGGTGATTACGTAAAATTTTATATTATATTTGGTCATGTGTTTACCTAACCTTTATTATCCTTATGGGTCGGACAGGGTTTTCTTAACATACTGTATAGGTAATTAACACTCTCTTTGCTGTCAGTTTCAGCTTTCTGGCATTTTCTTGTTTTCCATTTAGTTACATAATCGTTAAAACCTCTGTCACTATAGAATTTTATGTAAACAGTTCAATTATTTCTGTATAACTTTTCTACACATTTTATTATTTATTTATTTATTCCTTCGCACATAAATTGTACAATGGTGGACTTAATGCCTTAGGCATTCTCTACCAGTCAACCATAGGTGGTGAAGAGATTAGTAGCAGGTGTTTTAAATGAAAACATAATGAAAACATACTCTTAACACTATATAAATCAATACTAAAATAGGCTATATACACATACATACTATTACCAAAATTACTATTATTATTATTTTACTTCATCTCTTATCTTGATGTAAATAAGCACTTTCACGGGATTCCCTACCTAAGCGCATCATTTTTCGCGTCATTGGTTAGAAGATATCTTAATATCTTTAAAAATGTGTAACGCTTTGATTACTTTTCGCGTAGCGTACCCGCGAGGACCATCGTAATGAGATTTTTATAAACAATAAGATTTCAGAAAAGAAAGAAATTAATGCTAAGATGGTTAGCAGGCAACTTAAAATAACGAGCATTTAGGGAAATTGTTTAGATAAATAAAGTTGCGGGGTTTTTTCCTTTTCTTAATAACAACTTATCCAAAAGAAAACCGCGCGCTCGCTTTTGTTTCTTAATGTGGACATTTCGTTATTGGTTTTTTGGCTGAATCGGCTATTAATTTTTCGTAATCAAAATCAAAAGTCATTTATTCAAATAAGGTTGAGAATCAGCACTTTTTGAACGTATTGTATTCTTGTTGAATCATAATTATAAGCATTCGAATGCGTGCAGTTATATAGCTCTTCATTACCAACTCAAAAAACCGTCACGTAAACAGATACAATCACTTTCACATTAGGTAATTTAATGGTCGTCTTTTATTATACCTAATGCGCCTATGTGTACTTAGTATCTACTAAAATATTAATGTAATAAACACACTAGCGTGCAAAAGGTTCTAATATGTCAACGAATAAGTGCCGAGAACAGGGCGAGGGTCGCCTACTTTATAGGTACCTTTAACATTTTACCCACCAAATGGAAAGCTTTTAGCTTGTAAAAGAATTTCTATACTATTCGCAACGATCGTGCTTACTGGAGACGCACATCGCACGACTAGATTTGAAAAGTGTCTGTCGATACAATTTTGTTGGCACTTATGTAGGTAAGTATGGACGTTTACCATTCCACTGTAAATTGTTTCGTTATTTCCCTAGGGTATGTCGATATTCTGCGACAGTGACGTTTTATAGTTTTCTAAATAAATGTTAGAGATATATATTCAAAACCGCTAGTTACGCTACATGCATGTTTTATTGAGTATAACAACCGGTACAATACAAATGGTGGCATATGCTAGTGTATGCTCGCGTATCGTGGAGCGTAATTTCTCCGGAAGACTAATTTACAGCGGGTTAATTTTAATTAAACTCGAATTAAATATACTGCTGACGGGACCGCAGTGAAAAACAAATTACTATAAAATTATTATAAAGAAGAGATAGTAAATAAACTATTATTTACTATCTCTTCTTTAGGTATATATAATTCACGTACCTACCGTTTTTTTAATTTGCGTAAGCGGTGCAGTTAGATTTATAAATAACACAAACAAGGTGAAGAAAATGAGGAAGTACTTTTTTACGTCCCTCGAGATTTCTTGGAGCAAATCAATTTACTTTTCACCTACCATTAACGTCACATTTTCGGCAATTATAGTCGACATTAAAAGTTATTAAAAAATAAATAATAATAGCCAGCTATTGTAGAGAAAACCCCATTTAGACGATAGTTTCTGTTCGAAGTTCTTTAATGCAGCTTCCGGTAGTAGTAACCTGATGAAAATAGTCTAGTACAGGGTTTTTCATTAAGAGCGCTCGAACATTGAATTGAAATAATACAGTCTGTTTAAGTGATATTACCACATTTTTTATTACATTTTAAAGAATATTCAATGACATTATGTGTGGAAAATAAAATCAGCCAAGCCACCGCGACTCCGCTATAGATGGTGTATTCTGGTGGACCAATTTTGAAGGGCGTCTTCGCATAAATTGTGCTCAATTTCACGAAGAACGCGAGTTATGTTGGCTTTTAGGGCAGCAATTGACTGTGGTTTATCTGCCTACACTAGATATTTCACGTAGCCCCACAGAAAATAATCGAGCGGTGTTAAGCCACACGATCTCGGGTGCCAGTTGATGTCGCCACCACGCGAGATGACTAAGCCCTGGAACTTCTCTTTCAATAAATTTAATGCTTCCGTGCTGTATGGCAAGTGGCGAATCATAGAGAACAAATGCGATTTTTTTTTTAAGTTTTTGACTTATGGTTTTTGCAGAATTTACAAGATTTTAATATAGTACGTACCCTGCGTTCTATATCCAAATCTGTAACAATAGGGGTGTTTCCTGGGTAAAAAAAAATATTCTATTTAGTCCATCATTCAGATTATAGAAAAATATTGGATACATATATTTTGTTTTATCAAATCAATAAAAATTGACAAATATAAAAGGCATCAAAGATCAGGAGTGGTGGCTGGTGACGTCTCTGCTCGCTAAAAAGTGTAGCGTGCAGTGACGTCACACGAGTTTTCAACGCACTGTAACGCCTTTTATTTTTTGTTTATATGAAAAAAGGAAAAATACGTGTCTAGTATTTTTGGAAATCTGACTGACGGACTAATTGCTTTTTTTAATCAACTACCCTATTGAAAGTGCACAGTATATAGGTATATACTATATTTTATACAGAGTCGTGCTGACAATACGACAATAAATGAAAACACGAACAATGCTAGTTCATAGGAATAATCCTAAATCATAGAAAAAAACCTAGCATCAAAAATAAAAAAAAATGAAAATTTCAAACAAACTAAATCGCATAAAATTGCAAACGGAATAGAACAACTTTAAAAATATTGGTTCACTGACCTCCGACCGGCGACAGCGCGATCCTGTATCGATTCGCTTTTTTCGCGCTATTATTATTAAAGTTTGGTACCGCAGGATGCGGCGGTCATTTACCTGTAAGCGCTTCCTTAACAACATATACATCATGTAGAAAATGTGAAAAATGAAAAATAATTTCCTGTGACTAAACCAATGAACATATTTATATGATTTTTTATGGGTAGACTGAGAATGTTAAGGACCACGATGTTTAATTTATTGTCGTATTGTCAGCACCACTCTGTATAGTATTTATTGTATACAATATGTAACAAAAACCCTGTTGTTCCTTCAACCTACGTTTTAAGAAACGGCATACGGACGTAATAAAGCAAGTAATTTATAAAAATTGTTCAACAAAAATAATTAAAATAAATGTTTAATTATCAATATTTATAATCTGTAACTGATTTCTTAGCTCTGCAATTCTGCATGAAGAAACTAGGCATAGGTAGAACGTTCCCGGCAATTTATTTAACTTATAAAATCAGATATTCTAAAAAAAATCGAATTTGTCGGTTTTAATAGGTATACATATGATTGTGACCCCTCGACTAGACAATGATTACTGTTTTCTAATTATGACTTCATTAATGGTGTGCTTGTAGGTAAAATTATATGTCCCTGAAAGGAACAACAGGGTTTTTGTTACATAGTGTATATTATGGTAGTTTTTTTTGTTTATAAGCATATATATACTATATAGGATTTCGCATTTGTTCTCCAAGATAGATTTGCGGCAAATAAATAATGGCTTAAGAAATGTTAGAAATCTAGGACCAAAGATCGTCTTAGATAAACAGGTGTTTGAAACGGGTGTCTTGAGATTTTTTCTGGACATAACTTCAGTAGGGCTTAGGTACATACATATCAGCCTAACGCGGACGGTCAATTCGGCTGCTTACGCCGTCAGGAAAGTTGGGCAATAACAATGACGTTGATACAAATCGGTTAGTCTACTTATTTTTACAGCGTTATGTCCTACGGATTCTGCTATGGGACAAATCTGCTGATATTCAAACGATTAATTCTAAGTGGTATGTGTCAGTTTGTGTCCCAACCGTTTTACCAGCATGGCGTGACAAGCGACCGAAGTTAGGTATCCGGCACCTTCTTTGGCATCACGACAACGCCTCGGATCAAAAAAAATGTGCATATCCTGCGTCACCCACCATATTCCTCTGACTGAGCTACTTGCGATTTTTACCTATTTCCTAAAATTAAAGAAAAGTTTAAAGGCAGGAGATTCGAGAGCAAGGAAGATGCACTAGCAGCCTATAATTTGGAAATTTCGGAGGTATCTGTAAAGGAGTGGGCAGAGGTATTTTCCAGATGGTTTAAACGTAAAGATAAGTGTACACATGCCGAGGGTGAATATTTTGATTTTAAAAGTTAAACATGAGTAATAAATAAATAGAATTTTTGAGTATCTAGTTTTTTTTTGGCATACCCCTCGTACTAATGTTTTCCATACCTATACATTCCAGAACCCATCACATAGGAAACAGGTAACGTCAACCTTCATTTATGAATTGGAGAGACATTTAAAAGGGAACAGAGAGAAAAGCAACACGGCTCCCGAATTACCTTACATTAAATGTAACAGGCATCCCATACCGTCGACAACCCTTTACGGAAAGTATGATTTCACTCAAAAAACTCTGTATGAAGTTACTATAAGGTCTATAGATATAGGTATATTGAAACGATACACGTAACGAGATCCTTGTGGAGCAGCGCGGTCCAAACTCGGCCCCCTGAGACACCGGACCCTTCCGAAAGGTAACCGTTGTGGAAATATATATACCTACTCCATTTGCTCGCTAAAGCTTTTATACCAATTCTACTTGTTCGCACGACTGCCAATATAAGCGCGACTATGTGACCGCAAACTCATCTCATATCCTGTTATCATCTTCATCTAACAAATGGCGATGGAGCCGCTGATATGTCAAAGGTTTATGTGTTATAAATTCAAATGCTAAATAGGACATTTTCTTTATTACTCAATTAAATGGCCGAATGGCCATCTAATTATGTCATAAATAAAAGTAAAGGAAAAAGACCATGGAACAAAGAAACCAGCGAACAGCAGAAAGTACACAAAAATCGGCACACAAACAAGAGTCAAATCCTGAAAATGACGGTGTAGGCATAACGAGCCCGGTTTCATTACAACGGCCCTGATAATTGATGGCGTATCAAAAGCAAGTAATTTATTACAAGAAAGTTGGGCAATTAGAGCTAAAAACACAAAAACCAGACACGAGGTAGAACGTTATCGACGACGACATCCATTCCGAAGTCCCATTAGCCGCAGCGGGTATGGAACCACAGCGTTTGCACCTACAAAACTCCGTAACTACCGTACTACATAATATGTATTTATGTATACGTATGGTACTTATATACTAGGTGTGAATTTTGTATTCTAGCATGTTTTATTTTAATTTGTACATGCCTTCGTGGAGCTTGGGAATTATCACATGAAAATCTTAGGTACGTTTTAATGTACTAAAGCGGGATGTATTCTACCGGGATAAAAAATGTATGTTTCAGGTCAAATTTCAACGAAATCTCTTAGACGCCATGACGTAAAAATAAAACAGACTGACTAAACACGACTTAATTTAACTTTTCAAATACACTCATTTGCAAAATAACGGGCGGTTTTGATTTTCATTCATCTTTAAAAAGATACAATACAAAATAGGTTTCAACCGTTTCTACACGTTACTGGCTGGTTTTAAAAATGCCGTGGTATTTAAAAAAGTAAGTTCTAAATTTAAAATTTCATTTGATGCTCATTTCTACAGAAAACCCTTTTTTATCCTACATTTTTGGCGCGAAGTTCCAGAAGTTAACATCGACTTTCATAACTTTTATTCAATTTTTATCGATTAATTTCATATCCTTGACTGTCAAAACTTAATTTATTGCTGTTTGGCTGTATCAAAAATGGTAGATACCTGAAGTGGTAAAACCTACCAAAATTATCGCGCTGCTTGGAGAGGGTTGCAGTGTTTGGTTGGTTGGTCGGTCGACGGTCCAAAAGACCTGGCAGCGATATCAGGAGACTGGTTCCGTCGAGAGAAGGCTAGAAGAAAAATATGTACCCAATCACGGGATGATCGTTTTGTTGAGACGGCCATTGAGAAATCGTATGTGGATCTTAAGAACAACCTCTAAGAAGTAAGAAATGTACATAATAGTCTATGGAGTATTGACGGTCGGGAGGAGGCTTCTCGTTGCCAATATACACAGAGCACCGAGTTCATAGGCTTAGTTTCGCTAGAAATTGTGAATAGTGGACTGAAGAAGATTAGAATAGGGTTTTGTTCTCTGATGAAGCCAGGATATCTCTGTTCGATGAAGATCAACGTCAGCGAGTGCTAAGAAGACAAGGAGAACGTTTTGTAGAGGCATGTTTCGAAGAAATAACACCTTATGGTTGGGGATCTGTTATGTTTTGGGCAGAAATAAATTCAATGGATCGTACAGAGTTAGTCTTCATTAAAAACGGCTCACTGACTGGGCATCGATACATAACGGAAGATCTAATTGCTCATGCACAACCCGCATTAGCTGCTCTAGGTGAAGACTCGATTTTTATGGACGACAATCTCGCGCAACTGTGAACTGTGAAGCGTATGTGCAAGAAGTCGGCATTCGTCGTTTGGATTGGCCAGCTCGAAGTGCGATCTCAATCCCAATGAGCATATTTGGGACATTTTGCAACAGCGTGTTAGATCAGTACAACCGGCTCCGCAGATCATCAGAGAGCTGAAGAATGTGATTACTGCGGAGTGGGAACGAATTCCGCAAGCAAGTATCCGGGACATACTCGCTAGCATGCCCAGACGAATTCAAGCTGTGATTTTAGCTAGAGGGGGTCACACTCGATACTAAACATTTATCTGCTTTTACTTTATTAAAGAAAACAAACAAAAAAACTTTTTTAATTTTAACTTCATGGACATATGCACTACTAGTGAACATACACTACTAGCGAGTTTTAGCATTATTTCCCATAAATTGTATCAAAATGAGTTTATTTTATAAGTGTGAGTAATTTGCAATTTTTAAGCAAATTACTAATTCATTATCCTATTAGTATCTACCTACCTACTAATTCTTTATCCCATCATTAATTCTGCTACAAAACTGCCTAATATTCCCCAGAGCCTAAGAAAAATAAATTATTAGTCGATGATTGATAAGGCACACAATTTTACTCACTATTCTGATTATAGATATAAGAAAGAAGGTTTTGACCTTACCTAGGTACATCTTTTTTTAAGAAGGCCGATTACCTACATCATCATTCTCACGGTATGATAGTTACTATTTACATAGCGAGTCGAGTCGGTCAAATAGTCATTAAAACTGTAATAAAGTTTAAAAGACAAACTTTTTGAGTAACATAAAATCTTCTTTGATATAAGTAAGCCGTTATCTTACAAAGTTTCATCATGAGTTCTAATAAGAGGTAACTTAGTTGAAAGTTGTGCTTTTGTAATAGGGGGAAGTGCAAGCCACCTGGAATACCAAAAACAAGTTCAAGATTTCACGAGAATTTTAATTTGTTCATGACAAATAGAAAAGTTGCGGTATAATAATTATAATGTCGAACCTGTTACCAAATAAGGAAGTTTTGAGTCAAGTTGCGCTGTTTGTACGATCCTTATACTTAATGTAATACCTACCTACCCACGCAAATTGTGTAGATACATAATTTGAGTACATAATAAAGTATTGATAATAGATACACTTAGGAAATGTGGAAGCCGTATTCCGGATGTCCCGTTTTAACTTACAAAATTATGCTTTTTCTTTCTTATTTTTGGTTTTTTATTTAGTTTAGCATCTTCCTGTACGAGTCGACTTTTTCGTTCTTTTATTTTTTTCTATTTTTGACACCGAAAAGTTTAATGGCTCGTGGCTTAGAAATAACCACCGCTTGCTTAAATCGATTAGATTAAGCCACACTTACCATGGTTAATCTATGGATGGGTGACCATTTTTACATATTAAAATCCTTACATGCCTCGATGCAACATGTCTTCTTCTTTCATACTTCTCTATTAATAGTTTATAAGGACTCTACGTAAATTAAATATAACCTGACGTCCTGGTATTTTTCTAAGTTTTATCATATTCATTTCTCCAAAACCCTTTAAAAATAAATAGGTATCTTCAGGCGCACTGGATTCCGTTTTGTACGCATCTACCGTATCTATGTCATAAATTTGAATGAATTATTTCTGGAAATTTGCATAATTATCGAATTAACATTGTTCCGCTTCCAGCTGGAATCATTTTAATGAGGGAAATGTCGTCAGTTCTCTCGACTCTCTTGGATCCTTTTTTTACGACTACCATTGGTGCTTATTACAGAATAAATTTTAAAGAAGTGCGCGAAGAAATTATATTTGGCAGGGCTATTTTAATTAGAAGCAAGAACGCAAATTTTCGTTCAAGATCGCGTATCTTGAACGAACGATCGCGTATCTAACTGGAGTTATAAGAGTGATCCCTTTAACGATCTCAATTCAATCTGAATGCAACATTCTGATCTGATGGAGATGAGTTACCTACAAATTTACTCACGAGCGCTTCTTGGAAATCTGTCTAAAGTTATCTTAACGATGAATAGTGGTCAACCCCATAAAGACGCAGGTTGTAGTCATGGGCAGTAGGGATGTATCCAAGGTATGAATATCAAAAAATAATTAGTCCGTCTTATAGATAATAAAAAGAATTAAGACCCGTATTTTTTATTTTGTCGAAATTACCAAAAACTACTGAGATATAGCGTATTAAAGTTACGGAGTGGGGGCTAATTACGACACACCGTGGTATATTATGTACCACGGCGTGACGTCATGCATGTCAATCAATATATCTTCCTAAGTATTTGAATGAGAGAAAAAATAAAAAATACGTATTCAATATTTTTTATAAATTTATCTGATGGACATTAAATTATTTTTTAGGATACAACCCAGTTCTAGGACTGTCTCTAGATTCGACTGGACGAACCTTAACCTTCACCGGAATGCTCATATTCTTTCCTTTCTCTATAGGTAATGTGTTTTTTTCCTCTTCCACCCCTCATTATCTCAAAAATCATTTTCAGTTTCTTTGCGACTCACATACTAAATCTGTAAGGTCAACAGACAACTTGAAGCTGAAAATGCCTATGCATTCCATAATATTCCTTGATAAGTGTTTTAATATTCAGGCCCCTCGCTTGTGGACTGCATTGCCAATAGAAATAAAACGCGCGCAGTCGTTACAGGTACCTATTCAAAAAAGTCGTGAAGGAACACTACTTGTCGTTATGATCTATGTATAATTATTTATTTATTTATATATACTTTATTGTACACCAAAACATAAAAACACAATGAGCGGCCTTATCGCTAATGCAATCTCTTCGAGGCAACCTTAGAAGGGACAGAGATTTTCCTGAACATTAAATGCGTCTGTCGTTGGTGCATATATTACGCATACAATACACTAAAATAGCATACATATCCAAAATTATACACACATCAAAAGTGTCTAGGGATCAAGCATTTTTATGCGGATTTCTTGAGATTGAGATGTGGCTTTGTAATAAATTTATGATTTTATAAATTTATATGGATCCTTTTTGGTGCATTTCATAATTTGAATCAGGAACTGTGAATCAAATTCGAGTAAAAGATGAAAATCAGCTGTCAATATTTTCCCTATAAAAACATACAACGCATTGAAGACATTATTAGTGCTACTGTTTCCCTACTACTGATTAAAACCAACGTTATTATGGAGCGGCGACGTCATTTAAGCAGGGAAGAAATGCTCAGAGCCGTGGGAATGATAGAAGCTGGTTCCCGGCAACGTACTGTGGCTTTAGCTCTGAATACAAGTCAGAGTGTTATCAGTCGACTTTGGACACGTTACCGAAGCACTGGTACCGTGGCTGAGCGCCATGGAGGACGGTATCGCTGTACCACACGGAGACAAGACCGATACATTTAAATCTTAACTCGAAGAGCTCCAACAATAACCGCCATGATGTTAGCCGTGAGGCTTCATCACTCTTCAGGGAACTTAATTAGCGACCAAACAGTCAGAAACCGCTTGCATGAAGTGAACCTTCATTCCCGAAGACCGCTACGGGTACCACCTATAGCAATGCACAATCGTAGGATTCGATATCAATGGGCTCTTGAACACAGAAATTGGGCAGAAGAACAATGGCGTTTCGTGTGCTTTTCTGATGAGTCTCGTTTTGGTATGAGACCGGATACAAGACGTATACGACACTGGAGAACCCCTGGACGCCAACAGCGATTAAAATCCTGCCAGGAAGTCCATCCTTATAGTGGTGGAACCATCATGGTATGGGCGGGTATTTGGATCGGCGGAAGAACTGAGTTGATTTGGATCAGAGGCAACCTCAACGCTCAAATTTATGCTGAGACGATTGTATCAGACGTCATCGTTCCTCTACAAGTGCAAATCGGTCCCTTATTTCAGTTAATGCATGATAATGCACGACCGCATACCGCAAGAGTTGTAAGACAGACTCTCGCCGCAGCTAACATCAATGTCCTGCCCTGGCCTGCTCAGTCGCCAGACTTGAACCCGATTGAGCATGCATGGGATATGCTACAGAGAAGAGCTCTGCCGAATATGGAGGGTATCCAGTCGCAAGAAGACCTTTTTTTGTTGTTGCAACGAACATGGGCGGCCATTCCACAGCGTGATTTGGATGAACTCATTTTGAGTATGCCAAACCGATGTTCTTGTATTGTTAGTGTTCGCGGTAGAAACACGGATTATTAATTGTTTAAGTTACCCAATAAAATTTTAGAGAAAACTGTTATTTCAGTCTTTTTTTCCAACTTTTGTGTTAGTGGTTCAAATGTCAAATATCCCTTTATTAGGAAAATGGCAAATTTCTTTATTAATGCAAAGGTGACTTGGTTTATCGTTACTGTGACAAACGAAAACACTTTATTTGATGAATCCTTAAAGAAAATTTTAATTAATATCAATCAGGAGAAAAGTTATTGCAAAAATATATGTTGATCCCTAGACACTTTTGATGTGTGTAGATAGATCATAACGACAAGATATATATAGATAAGGCCGCTCATTGTGTTTTTATGTTTTGGTGTATAATAAATTATACATAAATAAATATTTTGAAAATCAGTGTCTGGATGCGATCTTATATCTTTCTCGGTGGTAGGCCACATCGGCTGCCGGCGGAAGTTACCACCCACCAGACAAAGTCTTGCCGCCAAGCGATTCGTCGTGTTCCGGCATGATGTCTGGTGAAGCCGTACGAAGGACGGGTCTGAGCAGTTGTGTTGCGATGTGTGCCGGGTACGATGCGCCAAGTGTTGTTGTGTCGGGAGTTTGGTCGTGGAAGGTCTCCACATCAATCTCCCTCTGGTGCAGCATCGTTGTTTAATATTGCACCACCTCGCTCAACTGCCGTCTTCCTTCCTATTCAGTCAGTTTTTTAAGTAAATGGGTTTAATAAACTAGCGCGCTTTAACATCAACGATCGCATCACTGCTTACCATCAGGCGGGATTGCGGTCAAGCACTAGTTTATAATTATTAAAAAAAAAAAAATCTTACAAAAACTTATTTACAAAAAAAAACAGCAGCTTCCAAAAACACACTACAAAGTGAAAAATAACTAATTTCGGAAGTCGGTGGCAAAAACGAATATACAAAAAACCAGACACCATGATCATGAAAATGTACCTATAAGTATTCGTTTTTGCCACCGACTTCCGAAATTAGTTATTTTTCACTTTGTAGTACTTTTTTGAAAGACGGTCGTTTTTTTTTTTTTTTTTTGTAAAATAGTTTTTTATTTTACAATTTTTTAGTTGTGAAAAGTAGGGTGTCCGCCACAAACTGGCCGCTACCGCCAATATACTTGGGAAAAAAAGAACAAACGTCGCAATTTTGTTTACTTGAATTTTGACGGGAATGCTAAGATGAGTGTAACACGCATTTTTATTTTTAAAATTATTTATAGTGTCGTTTACTAAACACAAACGCGTGATTTATGTAGTAAAAAGTGCATTCAGTAAATAATTCATAAAGAACATTGAAATATCGCAGCATAATGGCCACATCATGACTTTGCCTCAAACCTCTTTCATAGACGGTTCACGCGGCCGTCTTTTTCAACTGTCATTGGCGATATCCGCCATTATTGTGAAATACAATTTTCAAAGAATTTCTATGATATGTTGTTGTTTGTGTTATTGCCAAAATTGTGGTATCTATTCCACAGAGGCCATTGAACAAGAGTTGATGTTGAATCGCACCTTGAAAAAAGAAGAAGAATTTTACTCCTAATTTTAGTTTAAATACAAACTACTGAACCGATTTTTATAAAATTCTTCTGGTACCTAACTTAAATTCGTTCGCAACTTAAATTCAGTATCTCGATTTTTTTTATTGTCGCATCAGCATGACGAGTAGGTAGTGGTTGTCCTACGTTAAACTGCAATGCTGTAAATTGTTGAGGAATTCCCTCGACTGTCTATGGTTTTTATCATCAGATCTACTGCAGACTCTCATTATAACCCACATGGGTGCAAAGTTTCTATCAATATAAACAAATTAAGTCCAAATACTTACAATGTAGCTATGTACTGTAAACCGTTGAGGAGTTCCTTGAACTGATTTTCTTGATCATCAGCACCCTAATGACAGTCATAACCCATCTAGGTGTAAGGTTCTTATCAATATAAATTAATCAAGCACGAACACAATGTAGCTGCTGTCAATCGTCGAGAAATTTCCTCGCCTGTCTCTCGGCACATGGACGCAAACTTCTCATCAATAAGAATGAATTGAGTCGGAACACAAGGTAACTACTGTAAACCGATGAGGAGTTCCTTGAACTGATCTTGGTCTTGGTCATCAGTACCCTAATGACCGTCATAACCCATCTAGGTGTAAGGTTCTTATCAATACAAATTAATCAAGCACGAACACAAGGCAGGTAGCTGCTGTAAACCGTTGAGAAATTTCCTCGCCTGTGTCCCGGCTCCGTAATCAGATCTACTGCAGACCGTCATTATAACCCATATGGATGGAAAGTTCTCATCAATATAAATGAATTGAGTCCTAACACAAGGTAACTACTATAAATCGTTGAGAAGTTCTATGAACTGACCTTTGTCTTCATCATCAGCTCCCTAATGACAGTCACAACCCATCTAGGTGTGATGTTCTTATCAATACAAATTAATCAAGCATAAAAACAGGGTAGCTGCTGTGAATTGTTGAGGAGTTCCCTCGCCTATCTCCCGCTCCATCAACAGATCTACTCCAGACCTTTATTAAATTGTAGTGTTTGAAAATAACTAATGAAAAAACTTACAAATACACTAGTATCCACAATTTTTGAAAGTTCCCCTTGATTTCTCTGGTCTTCCACCATCAAACCCTGATATCCTTATCATGGGATCACCTTGGAAACATTCTTTTCAACAAAAATAACAACATATATGTATATGGCATATACTTTTATAGTGAAGACTACGAGTACGTGTTCAGTGTAGCTACCATGAGTTCACATTACGAGACTCTATCGTCGATATCGAGCGCGTTTGGCGCTCTCATTGGTTGAAGTTCTTACAAACTTGAAGTGGGCCAATCGATGAGTCAAACGCGCTCGATATCGACGATCGAGTCTCGTAATGTAAGCTCATGGTAGCTACACAGTAATGCTCTTTTATTGTATTAACTTAAAGATTTATATAGTACGGACGGTAGCAGAAGCGTAGCGTGCCTTAGCGGGGCCCCGTATAAAAATATGTTTGGGGGCCCTTAGGAAGGAAAGAATTCTCAAAAAAGAAAAAAAAAATGCATAAAATTAATAGAAATATTTATTCAACATAATTATCTGTCTGTCACTTTTTCTTATTGCTCGTCGCCCGTCGCTCGTTGCGCGCAGTGTGCAGAGGCCATTACGCGGGAAAAAGAAAAATTGCTTTTAGACTTTTGTCAAATCTGAAATAAATAAAAAAATACGAGTGTGCTTATGACCACACGACTGAAGTGAAACTTCTTTCGCTCCATCTGTATGTATGTATATATATATGTGTGTACAATATATACATGTATACACATATACATATATTAATTTTCTATAAATATTTAAATTTATTTCATGGTTTCATTGGTAAATTAATATTTTTGCATAGATCTTCTATTTTTATTGAAAAAAAAAAACTCGTTGTAGACCTTGTAGTACCAAGCTAGCGCCACGGGCGCCTCTGTGCTTATATCCCCCACTTAACTTCCGTTCGCCTTGCCCGATCACTTTTCGTAACGCTTACGTCACGCGTTCGCCAGCTTACTCCCCAAGTCAAGCGTGCGTAAAGAAGTTTCACTTCAAAAAGCTGGGAAGTTTTTATTAATTTTTGCTTAAGCGAGTTGGGGGCTCCCGTGGCTTGGGGGCCCCGTATAATTGATACGGCAGACACGGCGGTAGCTACGCCCCTGGACGGTAGCAGTCTTGAGTTTAGGATAGCCTAAACTCTCAGATATTCCCAATCAACCTTAGCCTTAGCCTTAATGCTATAGCGATAAAGTTGAAAATCTAGTAAAGAAATCTGACAGATTGTAGTAGCTTGATGTACATTATTAATATTGTGTGATCAAATAAATATTGTATACATAGAATGGAAAGTTAGATGGTTCGAATAAAATAAGTATTAGGTACAAGTAAACAAGATTCCTAAAATTAATTATAGCTGTAAGCATTTGCGAATAACGACACGTGTGACATACATAGATGCAAAGTGCCTACACTTTCTTTACATCCCAGATACTAATAACTGAGTAAACTACGTTAATAAGTACATAGAATATTTTCTGTGAAAGAATTGAGATTCCATTTAAAAATGTGCCAATACACATCAAACAAAAGTTATTGGTAAACAGTGATGCAATCGTTGATGGTAAAGCGATCTAATTTATTAAGAGCCTATTCACTCTAAAAAATTTGGTGAACAGGAAGGAAGACGGCAGTTGAGCGAGGTGATGCAATGTTAAACCCAACAGCACGACCAACGATGCTGCGCCAGAGGGAGAAACTTTTTCTACGTCTTGGCGACTTGACATGAATTGTGCAAAGTTATGTACCCATCTATTAATTTGCCAAATACACTACATATTTAATCATTTCATTTTTTACAGCGGACAGTACAAGTTGAAATGATGCAGTATGATATCCGTTCGGCAAATATTACGAAGCTCCATACATAGTTTCGCCCTCTTTGTAAAATAATTCTCAGAAATAGTGCTAACTTTCGATATGTAAGTAACAGTACTTTTGTGCAAAAAGTTTGATCCGAGTGGTTTAGGCTATGCGTTGTCTGCTGTAAAATGAGTTTAAAATAAGAAAATGTTTAAAATTTTTACCTTCTTTTAATCCTTTCCACATTAGCAACGGTCATGTTTAGTTTACTCATTAAATTGAATATGAACAGCTTTTTTCATCATTATAATCATGATGGGACTCGTAAACCATAGTACCCCGCAGCATTTTTCGACTTATACGGAATTTCGTATACTTTCTACTATCGAATTCCGTCATCAAATTACCTCTCCCGCACTAGGCGGTACAGAAGGGTGTGTCAGACTTTTACTGACTAAAGCCCACCCGTGTTCCATAACTTGCCTGGCCACAGTATCTCTTTCGAACAAAACAACCCACAGCCCTGGTAGACATCGTTCTTCGTGGACCCCACGTCACGATATGCTAACATTTGTTTGATGCGCGTGTGGAACAAAACGCGACTCCGACCCGGGCCTGGTCCTTACCGGGCAGCGAACTACCCACTGCTCGCCACCCGCAAGCCCGCGCCTGCGATGCGGAACCCCGCAGGCGTGGGCAAGTTCGATGTTGTCTCCCGACCAGCGTCGTCAGGAGTGAGGACGCTAGAATTCCCACTCCCGCACGCACTCCGCCTCCTCCTGTGCCAGCATCACTGCTTCGCAGAAAGAGGTTACGGCCTGCAATGCTCTCTCGCTCTGGAATATGGCCAGGACCAACGCAGGACGCGAGAGATCGCCGCCGATGCCGCCATGAGAATATAGCGGTGCTCCGCCTAAGCCGGGCAGAACTCCACCATGTCTTCAGGACGAACCACTATACGTATTAATTGATTCTCTTAAATTCCAAACTCTACAGAGTTCACGGAATATAGTTGTAACTAGATATGGTTATATTGTGGAAAAAAATAGGAACCTTCATTCATAACAACAATGGGACAAAACCCGCCACACATTTTCCCACCCACTGCAATTCCTGAAAACCAGAATCAACAGTGGAGACCGCCAGAAAAACGCCGAGCAATGAAGCTCGACGAGTCCCGGAGAAACGATTCAACGGTCTTGGGGCTCGCAACGAAATTAATCAGATAAGAATAGCGGAGGAGTAAGAAAAAAGATATTTTTCCACTTCCCTCCATAACAAGCAGGAGACAGAGCAGAACTAGGCCAATCGGCACAAAGGGACATTATTGCAACTGGAAGAAGCCCAGATTGCCAAGCACCACGGAATAAAATCTGATTAAGTTAATAGGTCCTAAGTAGGTATGTGCTGTTACAATTATTGATTCCAATAACAGGTATGGCAAGAGCGCCTGAACGCACCGAAATTGGTTCTAGTTTCTACAAGGTCCGTATAATAAACGACCCCGGATGTACCTTGTACACTATCCAACATAATATTGCGTTCATTCTGCCAAAGAATACACTCCCACAAGATGTGATGTGCGGACTGTTCAAATTCACAGTTCGGTGTAGAACATTGACACAAAGGCGAAGGAACACGTTTAAAAGAGTACAGTTTATTTCATAACAACAAGTAAAATTTAAATTAAACTCGTACTTTACTACAAAATTTTATTCAGATTTACAATCGTAACATTATAACATCAAATGTCCATATCCTAAACCTCGTATTTAGCACCAGGTAATAATCTAACAATTATGAGATGTAACTACGATACGTTTTTGTAGATTAAATAACAGCTTTATACATAAACATCTCAGAAATTGTGGTCCTGAGTGCCCATTGTGATTTTGTTTTACGTTTACACGATGATGTTCGACGCTTAGGCCAAAAATGTGTCGATGTAAAACAAACTCTCACTAGGCACTGTGGTTGATTATGTTGAATTATTTACATTTTAAAACTGGTCAAACAGGCATCTTGAGGAATCATAAAACCGAAAATTCAAAGGCATGTAGTTTACAGCCTGTAACCTACTACGCGGACCCAGTGCCCACTCCTCTCAATGAGATGAAGTCTGTACCCCGGTAGTGGATACGTAAATAGACTGATTATGCAAACAAGCACGTGATTTCTGAGCATAGCATACTTAATGGCCCCGATTCTCTTGTTGTATGTGTATACAATATGTAAAGAAAACTCTGTCGTGAAGGTATTGTTAGGTATCGATAACTGATTCTACTAATGGATACAAAGCCGGGCTAAACTTAAAAAAAACATCCCCCTAAATAAATATTATTTCGCAAAAAGAGGTAACTTAAACGGCGGTAGCAACGGCGGTAGCGGTAAGCAACCCTTCCGCGGGCGGCGGGCGGCAGGGCACGCGGCACGTGGTCGCATCGCTATTCGCTCATAATAATACCGGTGTTGTCACTTTTTTTTACCAAATTTCGGGGAAGTTGGAATTAATTCGTGGGAAAAAAAAAAGATTATTTCAAAATTCATTAGTATTGTTTCTATGATGATTACGTAAAATTTTATATTATATTTGGTCAAGTGTTTACCTTTATTATCCTTATGGGTCGGACAGGGTTTTCTTTACGTATTGTATAGCTTATGTAAGTATTTATTTATATAGTGTTAAGAGTATGTTTTCATTATAATGTTTTCATTTAAAGCACCTGCTACTAATCTTTTCACCGCCTATGGTTGACTGGTAGAGAATGCCGAAGGCATTAAGTCCGCCACTGTACAATTTATGTGCGAAAGAATAAATAAATAAATAAACAACTTTAAGTTCTGTAGCGGCTTGGTAACCGCGATGTGCTGAGTCACATCTTTGGCGATATAGGGGAAAGCGAGTGTATGGCTCGCCAGTCGCTTACAGTACACCGCCCTGCCTCTACACACACGTAGTACATAATTAGTTATAATGAAATATTGTAGAACCAAAATTATAGAAATTTGTTTAGTGAAGTCACATTTTATTTGATAATCCTTTACATACAAAGAACACGCACAACAGTTCTTTTAAGCTCTGAAGCATATGAATTTAGAACCAAAAGAATCGGCACAATAGTGGCAATTTAAACGGTGGAATTACTCATATATCTTAATATTGCTTTGCATCTTAAAACAAAAAATCCTATAATTATTTTTTATTCTTATCGTACATAATAATCATTTGAAATGCATTGCGCTATTAGCAAACGATACGACAATAATATTTACATTTATAAAAACAACAATATAATAAAAAATGCAACTTAGAATAACTCATATTGAGTTGTTTACACTAGAGCAGGAAACGAGTATAAAATCCTTTACCTTAATGCAAACGGTGGAGATGGTCATGTACCTCCATATTCTAATTCCATCGCGTCAGATAAAATAGTACCATATCAACGTTATATCGAATCGAGGCCGTCGTCACCGGTTGGCTCGACAGCGGCGGGCGTATTCAGGTACCACTTGGTGCAGCCACTGTGGCTGAATGGTTGACACTGTCAACATGTATGTGCGGCTGGTGGAGAGTAACTCAGTGTATAGCAACACAGGTGGGGAAGGACGCTTGGCATGTAGTGCTGAGGCGGGGTGTATTGCGGCCGCCGCGCCCGCCGCCGTTACGTAGCGGCCGGCTACGTTGGCGCCGCTCCCACCGCCCGCACCGCCCATACCGCCACCACGCTGCCACGCGCAGTTCGTAAACAGACCGCATAGCAGACATTTTAGTACCTAAAAGATAAAGGAGTTTATGAAAACAGTTCCTTTATTTATTTTTTTATTTTTGTTTTATCAATTATAAACTAGTGCTCGACCGCAATCCCGCCTAATGGTAAGCAGTGATGCAATTGTTGATGGTAAAGTGCGCTAGTTTATTAAGAGCCTATTCACTCTAGCCTTGAAGACACTCAAATTGTAGTCCGACGGAAACGCCGCCGCTGGCAAATTGTTCCAGTCCCTCGATGTACGCGGTATAAAATAGGAAGCGAAACGCTTCGTCCGGATCATAGTGGTGTTAAAAACGTAAGGATGGAAACTCTCCGTACGACGGGTCGTCCGATGGTGGAACGCAGATGGGGTAATTAAATCATGCAATTCCCTTGTTGTTTTTTTACTGTGAGTACAAGGCAGAAAGAACTCTGCCGAAGATACAAACTTTAATCGACTTTGGGAGATAAAATTCTAAGAAATCTTTAGTGCTCACTCACCAATATGCAAAAAGTTTGACACACTGGGTCAAACATTTAGGCTATGCATTCTCAGTTATAAAATGAGTTTAAAATAAGAAAAAGGTAGATTATGTACCTGATCATAAGCCTGTCCACAACTAGCGACAGTCATGTTCAGTTTTTGGCAGATCCCAAGCAACTGTTGTCGAACTTCATATGCATACGTCAAATTCTTGTGGTTCAGATAATTTTCTCTACACCATTGCTGAAAAAATGTGCACGAAACGTTTAGCCTGACTTAAATTATTAGGATACTATGTTATAACGAAAGATTCAAAATCACCTTTGCTCTTGATCGAAAATCAAATATGTACGTATAGTCAGCCTGCTTGCTTGACCACTTTTAAAATTCCTAGTAAATTGAAACTTAACTAAGGTTGAAACTGTGGAAAATTAGTCTTGAAAGCAAAATAGAATTTGATTATGGGCAAGTGGCATCATTAGGGTATAAAAACAATTAAGACGTCGACTATTATTTTAACTCTTAATTTGAATCACAGTAGACTTTAGGCTCATTCCAATAAGGTTGCTGTTGGGTTACTGCCACTGACAAGTCTGCCAAAATCATTGATGTCTTTATTCCCGATATAATAACATTGCTGTTAGCTTGCAGCTGTCAGAGGTAAAATAACGAATGAACTGCACCTACAGTAATAAATCTTAATTTACTTATACATAACCAACCTTTTTTAATGGTGCTTTACAAAAAGCTTTGAACACGTTGAGGAGAGTAATATGGTCTCCGAGAGGTGACAAGAACTTCTGTTTTACTTTTATAGCTTCCTCTCTCTTGTGCATCGGAGTGTGGAACACGTTTTCACTGGATAAGACTGCTACTAGGCTTAGTGCCTGGAAAAAAAAGATACCTCAAAATATACGTCAATTTATTCATAAGAACAGCATTACATGACCAATTTGTATTGAATTTACGAATATACTACGTACTTCGTCTAAACAGTTATATTCCGGCGCACTTAATAAAACTTTAGAATATTTCGGCTCTATTGGGAACGTCGACATCTTTTTGCCAATTACTGTCAGTTTAGGGTTGCTCTCATTGTCAATAGCACCTGAAACATGGATACATAAACGTTTTACATGAGGCAGAAGGCATAGAAAATTTCGATTGAATTTTACAAAAAACTTTGTAGTGAAAAACAGTTACAGATATTTTCTTCTCATTGCTTTGATTTGAAGCAGCTGATTTTTCAAGTTAATATCTAGATATAAGTAAATTAAAAAAATAAACAAGTTACCTAATTCCTTGAGCAAAGTGAGTGAGGCTTTAACAGAATCAGGTGGCGGGGTATCAATCAGCGGGAATGTGCTCGGATCTGCACCCGCCGCTATCAGCAGCAGCAGTGTCGATGCTAGTGGACATCTACAACCGAATCCAATTAATCATCAAATTTACAAACAATAATTAAACACATTAAATTTTAAAACTCGTGTATCCCTATAAAAATTATATGTATTATAATAATAACAATCTTTATTATGACAAACATGCAAGATTCATGATACGCACCAGCAGATGTACAGTTTAATACCGAATATCTACACAGCACATGTCACCATTATGCCTAGTATGAGTTTTCATTACGACTATTACGAGACTCGATCGTCGATATCGAGTGTGTTTGTCGCTCTCATTGGTTGAGAGCTCTTACAACATTGAAGCGGGTCAATCGATGAGTCAAACGCGCTCGATATCGACGATCGAGTTTCGTAACGAAAACTTATACTAGGCCCACTGGTCTTCTAAATTAGGTAATCCTGTATCTTAGCAAACAGAATTACCTTACTTTTGTCGATCAAAATCAAAATATTACGTATTTATAAACCTACATGGGCATTTATGAAAATACAAAAGAACTTGGACACATCAACATTTATGTTTATTGTATCTCTATATTTACTGATTTTCGATTCAAGAAAGCCTTAAGCATATCAGACACGCTAAGCTGTACCTGTTTGCCTGTTCATTTAAACTGTACAGGGAAATCGCTTGTACAGGCAAGAAAATATGAATGTACTCAATCTTAAGCAGCAGTACACTATCAGTAGGAATTTCATTTTGACAGTTTAATAACATTCATTGCGTTATTTACGTTATTGAGCAGACACATTTTCGAACACATGGAGCAATGGATTAGGAATATTCTTCGAAATGATTTCAACTGATAGTAGTAGTGTGTTACGGAATTAGGGTGCGGGCCATACACGCTAGAGTGTACCTGACAGCAATTTTTTCATGGGGAGATTTTTACAGCACCTATCGTCTGCTTTAGTAAGCAAAATAGTACCGGAGTATCTCGGGCGTGTGGTGGAGCGGGCGCGCTCGGAAGTCGTCGGCGGTGAAGAGGCGGTAAGCGGCGCCGGCTTGCGTGCGGCCCGCCCGGCCGGCGCGCTGCCAGCCCGCCGCCTGCGACCCCGCGCGCACCGCCAGCCGCTCCGCGCCCGTGCCGCCCGACCACGTCCTGCAACACGCACATATTCAAATGAAGAACGAATGGGACGTTAGGGCTGAATCTTCCTGTGTTTATGTTTTTTAATCGTAATTATTCTGCTAAAATAGATTTAAATAATTTGTATTACTAAGATAATATGGGCCTTCTAAAATTGCAGCTGAAAATATGCGAAATCACCATCAAGTTTAAATTTTTAGGGGCTTTTTTTAAATAATTATAAACTAGCGCTTGACGGCCATCCCGCCTGATGGTAAGCAGTGATGCAATCGTTGATTGGTGGTAAAGCGCGCTAGTTTATTAAACCCATTCACTTAAAAAACTTAGTGAATAGGAAGGAAGATGACAGTTGAGCGAGGTGGTGTAATGTTAAACCCAACAACACGACCAACGATGCTGCGCCAGAGGGAGATTGATGTGCAGATCCTCCACGACCAAACTCCCGACACAACAACACTTGGCGAATCGTACCCGGCACACATCGCAACACAACTGCTCAGACCCGTCCTCCGTACGGGCTGGAATTTCCCAAATTACGTCACAAGTAAGCAGATTAGAATTACTTTAGGTAAGTATCTCCTATGATAAAAACAAATCAAGTACTACAAAACGTGTAATGGAATGGGTATATACATACCTACGACAGGCCTCCTTTGGATGATATCAATCGATATTGGAAGGGTTTCAACACTTTCAACTCAAAATAAAAAAAACTTTGCAAAGCACTCACTATTAAACGAACCTTTCTTTCACAACGCCAGTGTCAATGACGCACTTGATGCGTGGTATAGTGACGGAAGCCTCGGCTATATTGGTAGCCAGTATGATCTTTCGAGTGCCTGGCGGCGCATCCCGCCACACTTGCAGTTGCTTCGCCGCTGGGAGCCCAGCGTACAGCGGACAAACCCTAATAGGGGGACCTGTGGCTTCCTAGAAGTAAGAGCAAATGCAATGGTAATTACATTAATAAAGAAAAATTAAAACTTACATCCTTACAAATTTCACATTTATAATAGGAAACAGTACTATAATAGGATATTAACATAGCTAAATAATTCACTTAATTATTACAAATATTAATTAATTACCTTTGCTATCTGCTTGATGTTGTACATGACTGTCTCGATTTCTTCTTGTCCCGTTAAAAATACGAGAAAATCGTGACTGAAAATAGTACATACAATAAAATAGATGCAAATATACAGTATGTTAAGAAAACCCTGTCCGACCCGTGAAGGTGTTGTTAGGTATCGATAACTGATTCTACTAATGCATACAAAACCGGGCTAAACTTAAAAAAAAACCCTAAAAAAATAAATATTATTTCGCAAAAAGAGGTAACTTAATAAATGTGCGTTATGCACCCTCCCGCGGGCGGCGGGCGGCAGGGCACGCGGCACGTGGTCGCATCGCTATTCGCACATAATAATACCGGTGTTGTCACTTTTTAAAAATTACCAAATTTCGGGGAAGTTGGAATTAATTCGCGGGAAAAAAAGATTATTTCAAAATTCATTTGTATTGGTACTATGATGATTACGTAAAATTTTATATTATATTTGGTCATGTGTTTACCTAACCTTTATGGTTCGGACGGGGTTTTTTTAACATACTGTATAAGTAGAATAACTGTTCTTTAAAACAAACTTTATGTATGAAAATGATAATGAAAGGCTTACTTTGCAGGAGTAGTAGCATGCAGTTGAAATATTGTGCATACAGCAGCATATTGATAATCATCCTGTTTCATCTTTGAATGATAAATAGTAACCGGATATGTTCTTCCTTCCAAATATATCACCGGGCAGTTGTGGAAGTATTTTCGAAAAGAATCAACATCCATTGTAGCAGACATGATTATTATCTGAAACAAGAAGCATTTAAAATTTAATGAAAAAACCAGTATCTATAAAAAATCCAATGAACTGAAATGAAATCGTTTATTAAGCAAGTAGGACCACTAATCACTTTTACATGACATGTTTTTTTTATGTTAAACTAGATGAAGCCGGCATTTCCTAACCGACTACCTCTGAGAAGACATAGCCGAAAGAAACTCAGGGATCATCGTCTTTTTTCAAGTCCAGACATTAAAAATGAAAATGTTTACAATAATTTACGTTATTATTACACATATTGCTTAATAACAATGCTTAAAAGAGCGAGCAGCTCAGTCCCAAGCTTTTTTGTCTTCTAAATAATCTGTGATTTTATAATACCCCTTTTTGCAAAGTTTGGCCTTTATATAGTTTTTATATTGTTTAATGGGTAAGTTTCGAATGTCCATGGGAAGCTTGTTGTAAAAGTGAATTATTAACTTTAAAATTCTTTTAGAATATGTCTATCAATACCAAGAAATGGAACAAATATTTATGAGGTTGAAACATAACTAAACAAATAAAACTAAGAAAACAATAGATTTATGTTCTTACCTTCAAAGGATTTAACTTCTTTTCATTTCTTTCTTTCTGTGCAAGTTTTACAATGCCAAACAGTACATCAGTGCTCACAGTCCGCTCGTGTGCTTCGTCCAGTATTATTATAGAATATTTTTTGAGCAAAGGGTCCAATATTGCTTCTCTGAGCAACATGCCATCTGTTAAGTACTTGACTTTAGTTCTTGGACTTGTTACGTCTTCAAACCTTACCGAATATCTGTAAAAATAATTTAAATTGTTAATAACCTGTAACAGCTCATATATTTCGAGAGGTCCACTGTTGGACAAATGTCTCCCCAAGGCTTTCCATAATGATAGGTCTTATGCTGCCCTCATCGCTGCCGTCATTGGTCCAACTTGGGGGCCCAATGACGGCCCCCAAGGTCTTGCCCAAGGTCTTCACTCCAGAACCTCACTACCCCATCGGCAATCGGCTCTACGTGCAATTTGGTCCGCCCACTGCCACTTAAGATTAGCGAATCGAAGAGCTCTGTTAGCTATGACTTCGCTTCTTCAGCGGATCTCCTCATTTCTGGTTCGATCGCGCGAGTATTGCTCTTTCCGTCGTCCTTTATGTGACCTTGAGCCCCGTATGTCACTGACAACACACAATGGTTAAAGACCTGTCTTGAGACACTATGGTATCTTGGACGAGGGGAAAATATAGCGTAGATGCCCGAATGCTGCCCAGCCGAGCTGGATTGATTAGAAAACACAAGAGCCCAACCAAACTTTTAGAGATCGACATAACACTTTTACAAAAAATATTCAACTTGGTGGGCCACTTCATTTGATGTCAAAAATCTAAGGTCTTCTGATGAAGAACACTTAGCTGGTCTGAGCTGTATTAGAGACATGGTAATGCCCCCTTCTACTATTGATACATAAAAAATCGACTTTTATTGCAAAAATCCAGCATAGTGGGACACATCTTCTAATTTAAGCCTATAGCGTCCCATTGCTGGGTGAATACTTCCTCTTAGGTAAAAAAAAGTGTGTCACATAAGAAAATCTAATAATATAAATTAAAATGCCTATATGTTTCTACAAAAGGTAGTTGACAATTGACAATTTTCCTTCATCAATGGGTAAGGTACAATGGTGCCATGGAGCACCTGGTTTTATACCCTTGTGTACCCTTTCAACAGCCAAGTCACACAAGATTAACTACAATAATAAAGAAATCACAGTAAGAAACCTTAGACATGGCATAACTTTGTCTAGATTTCATTACTTTTTAGAGAGTTCCATCAAGACTAGGCTAGTTTTTTTAGAATGTTTTTGCTGGAATTAATATTTTACTAATTGTTGTCAATTGATAATTAATATTAATAAAATTAAATTGTTCATTTATGAAAGATAAATAGTTACATGTTGTTAAAGTTTATATTAGTCTGATTCATACCCAACAATAGATCCTATTTCTGTGTTCATCTCAGCAGCTACTCTCATAGCTATTGTGATAGCAGCTACCCTGCGTGGCTGGGTCACTGCTATGGCTCCAAAACCCTCAAGACGCTGCTCGTGGATCAGTTGCGGGATCTGTGTTGTTTTGCCACTGCCTGTCTCGCCAATCAGTATCATAGTATCATTCTTTTTTATTTCTTCTAGAAGTCTGAAATACAGATAAAGTTTGTATAAACAGGAGTGGTATGAGTTTCTAAGAAAGAATGCCACTATACAGAGGTTAACTTAATTGATGATTACTGATGATAATGAAAAAACAAATTCTTATTGTTTGGCATAAACCATTGGTATACACATACCTGTTTCTAACCATATAAACAGGCAACTGCCTTCTTGCTGCTTGTAAGTCCTGTACAGTTTCTGATACAATATTATTTTCTTTAACATTATCATGTCCATTTGTTTCAACCTTAATGCTGTTTGTTTTACTAGCATTATTATCATTAGATAACTTTATTTTCTTCACGTTTATGTTTTCAACTGTATGTTTTCTTTTGAGGCCATTTGATTTTTGGCTGTTACCCATACCAATAGCAGTATATTTTGAATCCATCCTTTTTAGATCTTAGTCTTCAATGTCTGTTGATAAGTTTTGTTTTAAATGTAATGTATCTAAATTATCTTGGACTTATGTTCCGATCAGCTTGGTGTGTGTTAAATTTTAAGTGTTAAACTCATAGAAATCAATTCAAGACACATTTTTTTAATTTCATTGAACTTAAGGATATAAATAGAAGAATGTGCCAAAAAACCACGACTTTGTGATCAAAGTTTATTATGCACCCATATTACAGGATCTTAGTTGAAACCTCGAAGGTTCAACCAGATTAAATCCATTGTTCTAGACAGGTACTTAATGCCAGATTACTTGATATTGATTGGCCCAGACAATAAATAAATATATAAGTATATATATTTTTTTTATAATTTGGACTCCATATGCCTTTTTATTGTAGTTTTATACTGAAACTTAAAGCACTACTTGGTGCAATTTTTTCATATTCTGCCCGCCTAATGTAGGCGGAATACAATCAACAGTCTGTCGTAATATGTATAAATAAACACACGTTACATATGTATCCCCAAAATGTATTAAATACTTATATAATAATACTTGCTAGGTACTTCTGGCAGTTGGGATATAAATAATTCTTTCTTGTAACTTCCTTGATACTTGCTCCAAAAAAACACGTGAAATAAATGACACGCTTCTATTCAGAACACAACTACTCCGCATTGATATCCCATAACATTACCTAAATAAGCAATACGCTTACTGAATTAATATGTTATCAAACATTATCAGCTTGATCAAATTTCTTAAAACACATGCCACGAAATTCCATTTAATTTTCGGTTTTTGTTTTTATTTCAATGTGATTTCGACTACTGACAAGTTTATCAGTGTCTCACCCTGAGATGATAAGTGTCACTGATCAGTGATCAACACAGGGTGCAGTGTTGCCAACTCTGATTTTGAAAAAGGCGTAGACCTTTTGAGAAAATTACGTAGATTTAGTAAAAATGACTTACTAAAAGTTCGTAGATCTACGTATTTTTTTTTTCAAGGTAAAATGAAGAAGTTTGGGTAGGTGAAATTAAATAAAACGAGTATTTTGATATACCTTCACCTTGTAATCAGTCATTGGTGATATACTTAGGAAGTACATAAGTAATTAAGAAAAGTTACATTGGTACTTGCTTGACCTGGAATCTAACCCGCACACTCATACTTGAGACGGTGGTGTTTTAACCACTGGGTCACCACGACAATTTATACACATTTTTGTTAAAATATTCTATGTGTTCGTGAGTAGGCTCAATGTTTCTTTTCAGATCACTTTTGGACAGAAAAGTAAGTCTGTTAGCGTGTTAGTAGTAAGTCTGTTTCTGATGTCATTTTTAATTACATTGATCGACTGAAATCATTACAGGCACTGACGATCCTCTCCTTATCCTTAATCCTTTTTTATATACCTAATTAAAATATCTGTGCCAAGAAGAAGCGCTCTTCGTTATCAAAAATATATAAAAAAAAATATTATATAAAATATTTTCATAAAAAATAGAACCGAATCCATCAGTTTAGTTACTTTGCATACTTTTACAAATTGATTAAAAGTACGTAGATTTTGGGACTGAAAGTCGTAGGTTTTCAGGAAAGACCTAAAATACGTAGATCTACGTAAAAAGACGTAGAGTTGGCAACGCTGACAGGGTGACAGGACAATGCAAAGAGTCATTGACGTAGTATAACATGGACAGAAAATATTTGACTATAAAAATATAGTTATACAAATATGAGGTATATCGACGCCAAAATAATAAAAATACTGTCATCTCTTTCTAATTTTAATAATTTTGCGTAAGTAAAATGAACAGCACTATCCTTGATAGTTACTATAATGGCAGCACTTCATTTCCAACATCATTGAAATACCTATTTGCGGCCGGTTCGCCATTTTATCATCTCGGTAACTGGGTACATAAACTGTCAAATGCTCTTGACCTGTGGATAAAATTTGTTAATTTTCAAGCAATTTTTTTTTTTTTTTTTTTTTTTTTATTAAAATATAAACCAGCGCTTGACCGCAATCGCGCCTGATGGTAAGCAGTGACGCAATCGTTGATGGTAAAGCGCACTAGTTTATTAAGAGCCTATTCACTCTAGCCTTGAAGACACTCAAATTGTAGTCCGACGGAAACACACACACAGTTTTATTGCGTTTAAACTGTGTTCTGTAGTGAAAATTGTGAATAGCAAAATGCCCAACAGTAATATAATAGGATGTGGCATTAAAAAAAGCGGTAATCACCCGAATATAACTTTACACCCGAACGTACTTAATTTCTGCCTTTAGATTTAGATAATAAACCTATACTTCATGCATTTATCTGAAAGTTTCAACAGTAAAACATATATAATTTACGTTTTGCCTTTATTTTCTTAATAAAACCAATTTCTTGTTATTAAATAAATAAATAAATATAAATATATATATACGGACAAATTACACAAATTGAGCTAGCCCCAAAGTAAGTTCGAGACTTGTGTTATGTGTTATTGAAGGGCTAGGATTGCGCATTTAGACAATTTTGTATTTATCGATAGTATTATTATTTTATCGATAGTATATTCTTACTTATTACCTTTATTTTTTACTTTCAAGGCTGCACAGAAAATTTGGCTGGAAACATTTGATGTTGAAAATAAGATGTCAACTAAAACGATTCACATTAATTCCCTTCACTTTGAAGAATCATATTTCAACCGGACACTGAATAAAGTCGGTCTTCGTGGCGCAGCGGTCAACACGCCTGACTGCGACGTGGAGGAAAACATTCTTTTCCTGATTGGCCTGGGTCTTGGATGTTTATCTATATATGTATCTATTATAAAATATAGTATCGTTGAGTTAGTATCCCATAACACAAGTCTCGAACTTATTTTGGTGTTAGCTCAATCTGAGTGATATGTCCGAAAAAAAAAAACATATTTCAACCGGACACTGAATATAGTAACATTGTGTGACGATGCTTTACCTTCACCAACCTTATTGGTAAGTAACATGCGTGTTACAAATTTTTGTCCAACATGATTGCGTTGTGGCTGATAAATACTGATGTTGCCCCCAACAGCACCATCATTGCTGTACTTGCAAAGAGTGATGTAAAAACGTGTAATCTAAGGATTATTTAAAAATTCCATTTAAAACATCAAAAAACACCAAAACATACTAACAATGTATTGTTTGTTTACAGCTTGCAATTCGATCAAATATGTTAAGAATTTTAGTCGAAAATGATCAAAATCAAACAAACTTCCAATCAATATCTGAATGTAGTGCTCCTAATCTGGTACTTCTTTTTTCCTTAATAGAAAATAGTAGGACTACTATTATTGAAGTGTCAAACTAAGAGTAATTACTTAACTTTAACGTTAATATTAAATGTTTACAGGTCAAAGCTGTTTGTATATCTACCATTCAAAGCCAACCTGGGGAGATTTTAAAGAGGAGTGGCATAGATTTAATCTTTGGCAATCCGCTACCCTAGGCTTAGTCAGTAGCATCTCCGCGCGACCAATATATTTGCTAGCACATCCACTGCACCTGATTTATCGGTATGACTTCAATTTTTCAATATTATTTGCAAATCCAACTGATATCAATGATAACATCTCATGAATTGAATTGAGATGGTGAAAGATATTTCACACTTGTCTTCAATATCTGTTAAAGCTTATTTTGATTTGATTTCAGGTACACCAAAAAAATCAAAATCAAAGCATTTATTTCAAATAAACCAGTTACATTACAGGCACTTTTGAATTGTCAGAAGGTCGGTCAGTCAGTAAGGTGAAGCTAGTCGCCCATTCCAAAGAGTAGGTACCTATGGAGAAGAACGGGCAAGAAACTCCATGGACACTCTTTTAAATAATCAAGCTATTGATACAAATATTTGATTACATCATTCATTTTGAAATCAATCGTGTGAGAACGATGCAGAAATATATTGTACGCTGAGAGCGTCCATTATGGAAAAAAAAACAATAATTCAGAATTTAAAATACGCCGTAGCAACTAAGAGATGACCAGTCCCCTCTGACGCCGTCCGTTCACGAACATGACGTATGGATCAGCATCATTCAGCTCAACCATATTGAAGGGAACCTAATGACCCAACACACACGCCACCACCAACGAGACATTTGAGTGAGCATGACATACTCTCAACAGCCATAGCACTATCAAGTCAATAAACGACTAACCCAACAAATAGATGCTTTACAGCAAGTAGATCGTGCTCACACGTATTCCATGCAATTATACAATACTAGGAAATTGAATCTACACAATGCAAAGACAGTTTTTTCCAAGGTTCAGCAGCTCCAACGGTGTTCCCGAATGCTAAGTATAGCTCCTGTGTAGCTGCACCAGTGCCGAATACCCCTGTCAGCGATGCAATTCCGTAACGTACAATATGCCTGGCTACGTAGTGTGTACTGGCTTTGAGTTAAAAAAAAAAAAAGCAAACAATTGCAAATTTAAACTACAAGAGGAAAAATCAAAGAACAATCAGTGTAAGCATAGAAATCGGACGCAGCTCAAGCCCAAGCCTTTTTGTCGTCAATATAATCTTTAACACTATAAAATGCTTTCTGACACAACTTACGTTTAATGAAGGATTTGAATTTATTCAGGCTCAGATCTTGAACCACCTCTGGAAGCCTATTGTAAAAATGTATACATTGGCATCTAAAAGAGCCACCTATTTTTTTGAGCCTTGTTGTAGGTACAATAAATTTGTGCTTGTTCCTAGTATTTATATTATGGACATCACTGTATTTTTTATACAATTTTATATTTTTATGAGCATACAAAAGATTTTCATAAATATATTGAGACGGCGCGGTCAGTATATTAATTTCTTTAAATTTTTCTCTGAGAGAGTGTCTTGGACTTAATTTATAAATTGCACGAACAGCTCGTTTCTGCAAAACAAATATTGTCTGAATATCAGTGGAATTTCCCCACAACAGAATGCCGTACGACATTACGCTATGGAAATAGCCAAAGTACACTAAACGGGCCGTCTCAATATCAGTCAAATTACGAATAGTTCGAACTGCGTATGCAGCAGAACTTAGTTTTTTTGACAATTTTTCTATATGGGGACCCCATTGAAGCTTAGCATCCAGAGTTATACCCAAGAACACTGTGCTGTCTTCAGATTTCAATTCTTCGCCCTTTATCAACACTTTAGTTTTCACCTGCCTAACGTGAGGTAGAGTAAACTTAATGCATTTGGTTTTTTTCTCGTTTAAGAGTAAATTATTAACATTAAACCAGTGGACTACTTTGGAGATCGCGCTATTTACATCATCAGTGATCAAATGCTGATCAAGTGCTGACGTTTAAGTTTAAATAAAAGTGAAGTGTCATCTGCAAACAACACTATATCGTGATTATCCTTTATTAGGTACGGCAGGTCATTAATGTAAATAAGAAACAAAAAGGGACCAAGAATTGACCCCTGTGGGACTCCCATTGTTACTAAAGATCCGGAAGATCTTTTTCCATTAACGTCAACGCTTTGAATCCTACCACTCAAGTAGGATGTAATAAAATCCAATGCAGAGTTCCTGATCCCGTAGTGGCGGAGTTTCCTGATTAACGTCTCGTGAAGAACGCAATCGAATGCCTTGGACAAATCACAAAAAATGCCCAAGGCATCGCGTTTATCCTCCCATGCATTGTAGATATGATATAGAAGTTCAACACCGGCATCAGTAGTTGAACGACCCCTTGTAAAACCGAACTGTTTGCTATGTAATAATTTATGTTTATTAAAAAAACTTAGCATTTGGTTTAAAATTAATTTCTCAAAAATTTTACTAAAGGTAGGTAGTACAGAAATAGGTCTATAATTTGTGGGGTCTGATGTACTGCCTGATTTAAACAAAGGTATTATCTTACTATTTTTCATGAGATCAGGAAACTCTCCACAGTCAATACAAGTATTAAAGATAACCGCTAGAGTGGGTGCCACAATATCAATAATAGACTTCGCAACTTCCACCGAATGACCCCATAGGTCAGCAGTCTTTTTTATATTGAGAGTGTGAAAGATTTTAATTATATCTTTACTGGTAACATATTCAAAATTAAATTCCGAATTACAAACATTAACATTTTCTTTAAGCAAAGACTCAGCAACAGAAGGTGATGAGTTTAGGGATTTAGTAGTTAAAACTGGAATATCCGAAAAAAAATTTTCAAACACCTCAGCGACTTGCGAGTCTGATTTTATTATGTTGCCATTAACAGTCAGGCTATAGTCAGTATTTCTATCACTGGACCTTCCCGTTTCACTATTAATAATTTTCCAAGTCGTTTTAATTACATTACTACTGTTTTTTATCTTTGAACTCAAGTAACGTGACTTGGCCATATAGCAAACTTGTTTAAATAATTTTGAGTATTTTCTAACATACAAATTAAATTCAACAGTGTTAATATAAGTCCTCTCATTGTACAGTTCATAAAGCCGAGTTCTACTTTTATGAATACCTATGGTAGCCCAATCAGAGAAAGATGCATTACTATTAATAGAGATAGTCTTGGGAACAAAGGTGGAATCAAATTGCTTACAATATATATTAAAAAAATTATCATAGAGATGATTAGGATCAGCATTAACATAACTGGATAAGACTGGCACTTTATTGATGAGATTAAATCTAAAAACCTCCAAGCGGCTTTCAGTTTTGGGGTGTTTTGGGTGATATCCTTTTTGGCCACTTTTTTACTATTGTTTGAAATAGTAATCCTTTGTCCGCAGTGATCAGAATCAAATAAACTTACAACTTCTTTGCGGCTTGGTATTATGTTAGTAAAAATATTATCTCACCATTATTATTATATATTATTATTATATCACCATTTTAAAACAATAAAGAAATTAAAGGACAAAGGTCAAAAACAGTCCAAGAAGACAAAGAGAATAGGGATGTTTCCTGGGTAAAAAAAAAATTATTCTATAAATAGAACAATTCTTTTTTTTTTTTTGAATGACGGACTTTAGTCCGTCAAATTATAGAAAAATATTGAATACGTATATTTTGTTTTATCAAATCAATAAAAAATGAAAAATATAAAAGGCATCAGAGATCAGGAGAGTGGTGGCTGGTGACGTCACTGCTCGCTAAAAAGTGTAGCGTGCAGTGACGTCACACAAGTTTTCAAAGCACTGTGTCGTCTTAATTTTTAGTTTATATGAAAAAAGAAAAAAATACGTGTCTAGTATTTTTTGGAAATTGACTGACTGACTAATTAGTTTTTTTAGTCAACTACCCTATTAATGAGAAATTTAGAACACAGACGACAAAAGTTGCTTATTTTAGTATTATTATCAAAGGTTTAAAGGAAAGAAATTTATTGAATTTTGAGTCCCACGCTTTGCTTACAGAATGTGCAGGACCCCAAAACTTCTTAATGTGAGTTTTTAAAAAAGTTTTTAGTACTTAATTGCTTTTAAATCTCGAGATGGTCTGGTTTATCTATCAAAAAAAGTTGTAAAAATTTTAGAAAATATCGAAATAATATTAAAAACTGTTTTTGTAAATTTTTATGCCGAATCAAATAATTTATTTGATTCTGGGGATTATAAACATGACACAAAACATAAATATTTATTATTCAAAAGTATAATAGAGGTGTAGATACGGACGACAGCAGGTCAAGCTACCCGAAACTGTCCAAAAAGCCAAATAGTCCCAATCAACCTTAAGCCTCAATGCTTTAGAGATAAAGTTGAAAATCTCATAAAGAATTCTGACAGATTGTAGTAGCTCGATGTGTTATCGTATGTCCAGGAAAATTTTAGATACAAATATTATGGAGAAAAATCTAACTTTTTATGGTAGATTTTTTTTCGTAAGACTGATTTGTTTAAATACATTGTTATAATTAATTTTTTATTGACTTTCAATTAAAACCCTCAATCACCCTGCATGTTACACCTTCGGTGTTGGAAATTTAAAATATAAAATATTAATTAAGATGATTCCTTCAAGGAAGTCTGTGAAAAAGAAGTTATTGTATAGGTACTTTTTGCAAATTAGAACACTCTATTATACAGTATGTTAAGAAAACCCTGTCCGACCCATAAGGATAATAAAGATTAGGTAAACACATGACCAAATATAATATAAAATTTTACCTAATCATCATAGTACGAATACAAATGAATTTTGAAATAATCTTTTTTTTCCCGCGAATTAATTCCAACTTCCCCGAAATTTGGTAATTTTAAAATAGTGACGTACCGCGTGCCCTGCCGCCCGCCGCCCGTGGAAGGGTGTTTACGCACGTTTATTAAGTTACCTCTTTTTGCGAAATAATATTAATTTTTTTTAGGGGGATTGTTTTTTTAAGTTTATCCCGGTTTTGTATCCATTAGTAGAATCAGTTATCGATACCTAACAACACCTTTACGGGTCGGCAGGGTTTTCTTAACATACTGTATAGAACTAGCGACAGCCCCGCAGTTTCACTCGCATATCCTCCTGCCTAGTTTCCTGTGTTAATCCAGGTCATGTACGGACGACATTGGTGTCGAATATTTGAATATTTGTCAAATAGTTGGATATATCTGAGTTTCGGGTAGCTTGACCTGGGTCAAGCTACCAAATATTCCCTGAAAGGAACTGTCAAATATTCCCAATCAACCTTGAGCCTTAATACTTTGGAGATAAGGTTGAAAATCATATAAAGAAATCTGACAGATTGTAGTGGCTTCATGTGCTGTCGTCTGATATGTGTGCTAAATTTCATCCGTTTAATGGTTTTGGCGACCATCTTCACTTTCACATTTATGTGTTAATAATAGTATAATAGGAAGTGATAGTAGGATTATGTATAACAGAATTCTTCCGTGCCGAGAGCCC
The DNA here is from genome assembly GCA_037179545.1 of Sesamia inferens. NCBI lineage: Eukaryota > Metazoa > Arthropoda > Insecta > Lepidoptera > Noctuidae > Sesamia > Sesamia inferens. Next base: position 14,318,556 of record CM073934.1, on the reverse strand, counting down.
ATTGTGAATATTAAGATTTCTTTGAATATGTTCCCTCCGTTGCAAACGTCTTACAAGGCTCTAATACAATTACATAAATTGTTCGATATATTTTTTAATTCTTGTAATAGCTAAAAGCTTAAATTCCAAGACCATAAAATTCAAAACAAACTTCAAAATAGTAATATTCTCGTATTAAACTTTTATCGATATTGTTATAAACATGGGCAGCTCTATTAGCGGCCATTTTATCCTCGCAGTACAGTGTAGGTATGCACATTTTTTTAGTAGTATGGCACGTCTATGTTATATTATGTCTATGCTAACAACTGTCAATCAAATTGAATCAAACGTCACGCACGTCAAGAGATCACATAAAGGGAGATTATCTAGACTGGTTTGGACGATACGTTTATACAAGAATTCTTTCAAGAAGTTTTATGAATTAGCGGTACTTACTAAACAATAATTATGATTTTCAAATTATTCAACAAGGTCTCCCGCATCCAAAAAATATGCGTCGTTCGCCAGTATTCAAGAAGCCATAACCCCTTCAAAAAAACTTTGAATATTTTAGCAAACGATATGCAGTCATTATTTGGTTCAAAAGATAAATCTATAATATATCCAGAACATGCTGATGTAGTTATTATAGGAGGTGGTTTCATTGGATCTGCAATTGCCTATTGGTTAAAAAAGAGAACTGGTGAGGGTCTCTCAGTTGTAGTCCTTGAGAAAGATTTTACAGTAAGTTGCAAATTAACATTCTTATTAGGCCAGAAAATAAGTAACATAATTTTCTTATGACTCAACCCTTTTTTTATAAATTTCAGTATAAAGAATGTCAAAACAATGTATCTTTAGGTACACTGAACCAGCATTTCTCCCTACCTGAAAATGTTCATCTATCTCAGTACTCCATAGACTTTTTGAGGAATATTCAAGAGAACTTGGGATTTGGTGCTGAAATTCAATATACCCCTACAGGTTCCCTTATTTTAGCAAGTGAGCAATATGCTGACAGACTAGAACAAAACGTTACTCTGCTAAATGAACTTGGTGTAAAAAATAAGCTTTTAACAGTAGCTGAAATTAAAAGTAAATACCCTTGGATAAATACAGAGGATGTCAAACTTGGTAAGACTGTAATGCACTAGCAAATTTTATTTCACATGCACTATCCTATCTCTAACTAAACAGTTCTAAGTAATTATTTATAATAATATCTCTACCTTAGAAGCATTAGGTTGTATATGTATCTCGACTTTAGAAGCAGTAGGCCATTGGACCTATAGATGCAGTATACACCATACCTAATGCTTCTAAGGTTGAGATATGAGGTGACAGACTTAGCAGCAAGACAGGCAGTTGGGAGGAATCGGGAGGTCTTGTGCCTGCCTTATGCCTTCGAGCTATTACCTACCATTAGAGAGTTTAGCATAGGGAAATGGAAAAAATATTTTAATAAGTGCTCTCAGACAAAAGGGATTTGTTATAGGACAATCCAATACTCACCTACGCTGGTGCCCTGGTTTGGCAGTGTCGGCTTCGGTAGGTAACTTCTTGTCTGTGTATTTAGAATTAGATCTGGCCATGTTCCAGTAAATAAGTTCCTTTCACTAATGCGTGTAACTCAAACTGATTTGTGTACTTATTGTGGTGCAGAGGAAGACTTAATACATGTGTTGCTGGAATGTGGTCAATATGTGACTCTACGGGATAGGTTTTTGGCTGGGGTGCCGCTGTGTATTATTTTAAATAAATATGTAGTGTTAGTAGCTACTGCTGATTTTATTTTGTTTTAAATACAATGCTCTAATAATGCAATTCAGACAAGTTAATAATGTAGTTTACATTTAATAGGATGCATGGCGATAGAAGGTGAAGGAACCTTTAATTCGTGGGTATTATTAAGGTCATTAATAAAAAAATCCAGAGAACTTGGAGCCAGTTATGTAAATGGTGAAGTAATAGGGTTTGAAATAGAAAAACAAAAGGATGTGCTCATGGAAGGTGTTGCGCCTGGAGGATTTGAAAGAATTAACAGGGTTCTTTACAAAACAAAAGATCAAGAAGAATATGCAATCAAATTTGCTGTTGCTGTCCTAGCAGCTGGTGAAAGCTCAGGAAAGATAGCTAGTTTAGCTAAAATAGGGACAGGTGATGGGATTTTAAGCATGCCACTGCCAATAGAACGGAGGTGAGTTCTTAAGCTCAGACAACGATCATAAATGAAATACATTTGAATGTATAACTGCATTTTATACATAATGAAGGCATTGCATAAAGTAATGATTATGATAATAAATGTTGCTTATGTTCAAGATATAAATTAATCTAATTTTAAATAGCATTTGTTTTTTTAGGGAATTTGATGTATATTCCATTCAAGAAAAACCAGCAGAAATAGGCCTGAACACTCCACTGATTATGGATACTACTGGACTGTGGTTAATGAAAAATGGTCTAGAAAGTAATCTCTTCTGTGGAAATTTACCACTTCTAAAGGATGACACGAAAAATATATCTAAGAGTGACTATTACAAAAAAATTATTGAACCATCATTACTAAACCGTGTTCCAAGCTGTAATAACACAAAAGTGAGTATATTTTTTTATCCAACTTGGGGGAAGGAGGATGTTTTCAAATCTTCTACTTTTTTGACTCACCAACATTTCATGCTAAGATAGCAAGGACAACAATAGGCTATTTGACAGTATGATTTTTTTTGTGATTATTTATTTTAAATGCAGAAAATGAGGGTTCTTTATGTCATTAACATGAGTTTTATTAAAAATAATAACAATGAATATATCCAAAAACTCAAAAATATATTTGACTCTTTGTATCTCGCGCCACATATTGTGATACGATTCGGATTGGCTAATGTCACGATGACGACATATGCGTATCGGCACTTGTTGTTGTTCTATGTGTTCACAGGTGTTTTATCGATGTATTTGTACAGCACACCACTTGTAAACCATTTTATTAGATAAAAAAACAACAAATAACAGAAATACAAACACCACTGCGGAACCGAAAATCGTTTATATGCTTGTGACGTCACTTACAAAGCGCGACGCCATATTACTGAATAAAGCGTTTCGGCGGCTTATTTGAATTTTTATTTGCACGTTTCTTACGAAATACGTTTTTAAAATTAAAAAAAAAAATTCTTTCGGTGAACTTCTTAACCACAACCATGTAATTCAAGATAGAAATTATAAATCTGTCAAATAGCCTATTGTATTACTTCAGTGTACCTATACAGCGTGGAATTTTAATGGTTGTTTCCCGCAGCGAAACGGTTTTGTCTTAGTAATACAATCGTTCCATCAATAAATAAAATATAAATGATGTGTGATAAAAAAAAAACTCGAAAGTGAGCACAAACCAATAGTAAACTTCTGATAATCTACAGCTGAATGGCGCGGGGCCATTGACCCGCGTGCTTCAACTATTATCCATTCATACTTTTACGGGCTTACGAAATTCATAAATACTTTTTAGCTGCAATTTACTGAACACGAAAATAAAATTATTATCTAAGATAATTGTTTGTAATTTTTGCGCGCAGACTACTTTATATCGTATCACTAGAGTCGAGAGCTTATTTTACTTTGAACATTTATAAAGCGGCAACGCCTTTGAACGGTAGTTTTTATGAATGCTAGTTTGAGCGGTAATTTTTTGTATTGGTACATTTAAGTTATTTTATACATTATTAACGCACATGACAGATTTTTTTGGTTTGAACATTTTTTTCATTTGTCGGAATGGCTTGAATTTTTGGATTGTTACCTACAAGCTGTTTTATGCTCTATCACTGCGCGCGGGAGCTTATTATGGTTTGAACATTAAATGCATTGCTTTCCATTGAAGCGGTTTCATGCCCATTCCGAGTAGTACCTACAACATGTAGGTAGCGTAACTAACTTTTCTCACTTTTTCGAGTTGGTGATTTTTTTTTAAATTATTTTTTATTATTTTATAACACAAATATTTTATCTTTTACTCTATTCATCGAAAGTACTCCTTAAAGCAAATCGTTCTGCCGCGGGAAAACAACCATTAAAATTCCAGCGTGTATAGTGGTACAGTAGACTCTCGTTGTGGCCGAACAGTGATAACGTGGGATTGCTGGAAAATGATAGAACGTATCTCGATTCGTACTCGATTTCTTATGGTAAACCAGTAACATAGAAATGTTACTGGTTTGGTTTCCGCACTCAGTCCCTTCAGTGGACCATTGTGCGTGGACCATGGCGGATTATTCCAGCCAGCCCACCTCCCTCCAGAAGCCCATCAGGTCTCCTAGCCTGTTGAGAACATCTGTGTAAGATCTTGGTGCTCCTATGAATTTATTCCTAATTTGGGTAACGCCTGTACACTCGAAGAGTACATGCGCAACTGTCTCGTCAGCCTCTATGCAGGCTCTGCACAGAGGGCTGTCCGTTATGCCTATTGTGTGGAGATGCTTATTCAGCAGGCAGTGGCCCGTAATGATCCCCGTCATCAATCGTAGGGTTTTCCTATCCAGGCGCAACAGCCTTTTGGTTAGCTTGCCATCTAGGGATGGCAAAGCCTCCTTGGACTGCCTGCAGCCCGGTGACGAGGACCACCAAATCTCCGCTTGTTCGTAGGTATACCTTTGTAGCCATCTGCGTATTTGAATGAAGGGGATAGGCACAATGGGCTCCGGTCCGCTGACCAACGCGCTGGATGCCCTTCTAGCCAGCTCCTCAGCTGCGTCATTACCCAGTAAACCGCTGTGACCCTTTATCCATTGTAGTGTCACGGTGTTGCGGTCTGGTGCGGTTATCCGTTCCAGTGCGTCGTGGCACTCAAGTATTAGACTTGATGTGATACATCCCTGCTTTAGGGATTGGAGGACGGAAGCACTGTCAATGAGTACGCGGATGCGCGTGTCCGCAACTCTCCTGGCTTTTATGGCTAGGGCGGCAAGAGTTATGCCCACACATTCTGCTTGATAAACCGTGTTGAGCATCCTTAGCGATCTGGATATATTTATGTTGAGGTCCTGTGAGAACACCCCGACGCCCGTTCCTTGGTCGGTTTTTGATCCGTCGGTGTATACTCTCAACTCCTCCAGACCTGAGTAATCGCACTGCTCTTCTTCAAGTACTATCTGATAGTGCTTTTGAAAGCAGTATTGCTTTGGTACTCTGTCATTAGGTGCTTGCATCATTGGTTGCCTTTTGATTGCATCTAGCATTAGGCGCGTATGTTTGACCCTGGAGTCTTTGCTCAGGGTTCCTGATAGGTAGAGTCTGAAGGCAGCCAGTGTCGCTTCCTCCCTCACAACAAGGTGAAGGGGGGGCAGTCCTAACATCGCCTGCAGGGCGGCTGTAGGCGTGGTACTCATGCAACTGGTGATTGCCACACACGCCAACCGTTGTAGTTTCTCGAGGTCCTTTTGGGTTGTGCTCAGACTAGTTCTTGGCCACCAGACTAGTGAGCCGTATGTAATAATTGGCCGGATGATTGTGGTATAAAGCCAGTGAGTGACCTTGGGGCTAATCCCCCAGTTTTTGCCAAGCATCCGCTTGCATTGCCACATTGTATGCTGGCTTTTGTTGTGATGTAGTTGGTATGTTTCGCCCAATTCAGCTATTTGTCCAGGTACATGCCTAGGTATTTTGTTTCAGCAGATAGGCTTAGGGCCAAAGAATCTTGGCAGATTTAGCGGTGTGAGCTTTCTCTTTTTTGTGAAGAGGATCAGCTCGGTTTTAGTGGGGTTCACAGATAGTTGGTGTGTATCACACCAATTTTCTACGATTTTCAGGGCCTGGTGCATTAGATTGCACAGGGTGTTTTCATGCATACCGTTTATTATTATTGTTATGTCGTCGGCATAACCCACGGTATAGTAACCTTTGCATTTACTGTTTTTATTAGACTGTCAACGACCAGATTCCATAGTAACAGCGAGAGAACGCCTCCTTGCGGACAAGTCTTCGCCACGATGGCCCTTGTAGTGTCGTTCACGGTAACTTTCACAGCTCTTTGGCCGAGCATGTTAGCGATCCAGCCTCTCAGTGACGGGTCTATGGTATGCCTGTTCAAGGCCGTGCTAATGCTTGTGAAGGTGGTCTTGTCAAAGGCGCCTTCGATGTCAATGAAGACGGCTAGTGCTGAGCATTTGTAATCCACGGCGCATGCAATCTTGGATAATACGCTGTGCAGCGCGGATTCTGTTGATTTGCCTGTGGAGTACGCATGCTGTTGTCTGTGGAGTGGCTTTGCCTGGAGAGGTCCGTCGCGAATGTACCGGTCGCAGATTCTCTCTAGGGTTTTTAGCACATATGTACATACATAAGAAATCGAGTTTAGAGTGTACTAAAACTTTTTTACAAAAAAAACACAACCGACTTCCACAAAAAAAAAACTACAAAGTGAAAAATAACTAATTTTGGAAGTCGGTGGCAAAAACGAAGATACAAAAACCAAAGACACCAGGACCATGAACATGTATATTCATTTAGTTTTTTTTTTTTTTTTTTTGTAAAAAGTTTTATTTTACAATTTTTAGTTGCATAAAGTACTGTTCAGCGACTACCGGTCAGACTGGACGCTGCCGCCAACATAGTTGGGAATAGGCTAGCAAATGACGCCTAATTTTTATTTGAATTTTTACCCGTAATTTTGATTTAAATATCAAAGTACTGAACAGATTTTTATAAAATTTCTCTGGGACCGGATTGAATGCACATGAGCATTGCTAGAAATGACACGATTATGCGACTTAATTTTAGTCTCTTGATTTTTTTGATTGTCACATCAGCATGGCGAGTAGCAGTGGCTAGTGGTTGTCCTACGTTAAACTTCAATGCTGTAAATTGTTGAGGACTTCCCTCGACTGTCTATGGTCTTTATTATTAGATTACTGCAGACTTTCGTTATAACCCACATGGATGCAAACTTCTCATCTATATAAATGAATTGATTCCAAACACAAGGTAGGTCATCATCATCATGATGACCTACCTTATGTTTGGAATCAATAGGTAATTACTGTAAATTGTTGACGAGTTCCCTGAACTGACCTTTGTCTTTATCATCAGCTCCCTAGTAACAGTCACCACCCATCTAGGAGTATGATTCTTATCAAAACAAATTATTCAAGCACAAACACAAGGTTGCTGCTGTGAATCGTTGAGGAGTTCCATCACCTGTCTCCCGGTTCCATCATCAGATTATATCCAGACCCTTATTAAATTCTAGTGCTTTAAAATACCTAACGAAAAACTTACAAATGCACTAGTCGTCCCTACAATTTTTGAAAGTTCCCCTTGATTTCTCTGGTCGTCCACCATCAAACCCTGATGTCCTTATCATGGGACCACCTTGGGAATGTCTTCTTACCAATAAAAAAAAAAATTAAAATCCGTTCATAAACGATGAAATTATGCGCGAACAAACATAAAAAAACATATGGGCGAATTGAGTAACCTCCTCCTTTTTGAAGTCTGTTAAAAACAGAAGATGTTCGCTACACACGAAATAAGAGGCTACTTGGCTGATCAATCGGCATTTGTTTGTTTATACAGTATGTTAAGAAAACCCTGTCCGACCCGTGAAGGTGTTGTTAGGTATCTATAACCGATTCTACTACCACAAAACCAGGCTAAACCTAAAAAAAAAACCCTAAAAAAATAAATATTATTTCGCATAAAGAGGTAACTTAATAAATGTGCGTTCACCCTTCCGCGGGCGGCGGGCGGCAGGGCACGCGGCACGTGGTCGCATCGCTATTCGCTCATAATAATACCGGTGTTGTGACTTTTTTAAAAATTACCAAATTTCGGGGAAGTTGGAATTAATTCGCGGGAAAAAAAGATTATTTCAAAATTCATTTGTATTGGTCAATTCATTTGTATCATCATAGGAAAAACGTACGTAAAATTTTATATTATATTTGGTCATGTGTTTACCTAACCTTTATTATCCTTATGGGTCGGAGTGGGTTTTCTTAACATACTGTATAAGTATGTATCATGTTTGAACAACATACAAACGCGTTTTTCAAACGCGTTACACAAGTTTACACACGCACTAATAAATAAAATTATATAACTCAAATAACGTTCGTAACACAACAGAAGTAAAACGACCAAACTAAAATAAAACAAAGCGTCTTTATCGCGGTACCATAATCTAATTACTATCTTAATTACACAAAAAATAATTAATAAACCAATAGGTAAGCGTCTTTTCCACAAAAACATTCACAAAAATTGTATTCGACGAAGTTATGCACAGCCGGTAATAAGCGTGTCAAGGACACGATTTCGGCTGGCGCACTAACAAACAAAAAATAAATATTTAATCATTTGCGGAAGCGCGCGGTGTACCGGGAGGGGGGTGGGGCCGAGGGGAGGTGGTGTCGCTTGCGCCGATCGCCGACAAAGAGAATACCTCTATTTCTTTTCTTTCGTGTATTCATTTTAATTTCATTGATGAAATGTTATTATCCAGGACCCCGGCAAATGACCGCTGCACGACAATTCTCTAAATACAGGTTGCTCTAAATGGTAATTAAATAGTAGTTTCTAAAAAGTTAAGTCACTTCGTAAATAATAACATTTTATGAAAATAAAATCTCTCCATGAAGCCAAAGTATAACAAATGTAAAGACATGCTTCAGAAGCGGGGAAAATAATAACGCCGTAGTATGATCCAGTACAAGTTTGTTTAATTAATAATCAACAGTACCTATAGACATCAGTAGTTTATATATACTATTGAGTCAAAACACTAACGAATAGTCACAAGAATAATAGACAATTGAAAGGGAAATTAACAGGTATTGAATAGAATTAAGAAAAAGTTAATAATAACGCTAGTAATTGTCAATAATTGTGTACAGATATTTGGATTAACCTAAAATATCGTAAGTAATTTATACTTATTTATTTGAACAATGCTTGATTTAATAAATAAATATCCGATGGGCGGGAAGCCTAATCCTCAGTATGATTTTATAATAAGAGTTGGCGGTAATCGAAAGTTGCATCAATAATATTCTAAAATTAATAAATTAATGGCCGAAAGACCGCAAGTGTACTTCCAAGTGTGATTTTAGAATAAACTAAGCTTATAAAATCCTCCCAAGTATTTAAAGTAATCATAATAAATTTAAATTAACATAAATAATTACGTAACTACGATCAAAATATAAATAATTATGTATAGCTCGAACTAAGTATAGCTTCATAGATGTGCGGGAAGCGGAAGCTGTAACACAAAGTATATGTGTTTTCAGTAAATGTCGCCATTATCGCGGCACGTTGTATAAAAAATATGGCTGTAAATTTCCAAACTTTAAAAATGAAATAGTGGGCAGTGGGCTTATTTATACATCTTGAGGAAATGTAGACTTTAACCCCCTTATTCATAAACGCTGCTTAAAGTTAACTAGTGATTAGGCGATTCTTTAACCTTACATTTTTGACCTTAAAAGGTCAAAAATGTAAGGTGAAAGAATCGTTACTTAACTTAAATCATCCTTTATGAATAAACGCCAGAGTGTTTAAGGGTTTTGTTCATAAAAAATGATTAAAGTTACGTGACGTTAAAAGCTCAAAAATGTTTGGTTGAAGAATCGCTAATCACTAGTTAACTTTAAGCAGCGTTTATGAATAAGAGGGTAAATCTGAAATCGCCAACCCGCATTGAGCAAGCGTGCTGATTACGCTCAATCCTTCTCCGTATGAGAGGAGACCTGTGCCCAGCAGTGGGACGATAAAAAGGTTGATGACGATGATGATGGGCTTGTTTTATTTTTAGAGTTCCATTAATTAATTTTCACAAGCTTTTATTTAACTTAGATTGTATTTATTTTTTTTTTTCAGATTGAAAAGTTTAATACTGAAGCATATGATTGCAATGTATTCGACAACTCAGGTGTATTAGGACCACATCCCTACCACAATAACTTATATATTGCAGCTGGATTTGGTAAATTAGGTTTGTATTTCTATATTTATTTGTGTCAAGCTATTATTTTTTTCATAGTTTGCTATTGTTATCAAGCAATTTATTTGTAGGATAGGCTAAAATTCATTTTACTCTTCACTTAGCTACTAGCGCCTTGTATCTTCTATCTTCAGAAACAATATTTCAATTTAGGAAAAGTATGTAATATCAAGAGTACCTAAGTGACGAGTTGAATGAATTTGAATGAAGATGCACTGAAACTTAAATTCAGTTTGTGAACAATGGAATCAGGACCAATATTGAATGTCTTTGTCAACAGGATGTCAACATGCACCAGGCATTGGAAGGGCAACTGCTGAACTTATTATTGACAGTCAATACACAACTGTGGATTTAACGAGATTTGGTTTTGACAGGTTTCTACTTAACGAGCGAATAGTTGATTTCAATGTATACTAAGCTTGAAGGATAATTATTCCTTTTGCCATATAATATGTTCGGCTTTAAAACGTATTGTATTGGAAGCTCTGTTTGAGTTTATTGAAAGTTAGGGATTTAGTTAACAAAAACATTAAAACAAGAGAATATTGTACCTTGTAAATATATTAAACCTTTATTTTTCAAACTTAAATTCACTGCATTTATTCTTCAACAGCTACATTTTACTTAAATTGAGCCGGTGGTGCTCCAAACAATGCTCCACCTTGTTTTGATGCAGCACGAGATGGGGCAAATCCTAATAGCTTCTGGATGTTTTGCCTAGAAAAAAAAGTAACTCATTATTATTTTGTACAAAAAAAATCCCAATAAAGTAAAAACACAGCTAAAGAATTCATGTCTTTTTTTGCAAGCTATTTGATAAACTTGACAGTAATAACAGCACAGTGACTGGCACAACTCCGCAGTGCATGTTGAACAACTAGTGGGGGACTTTATTACCATAGGTTTCACTGCGCAACTCTAAAATCAGGCACACCAGTTTTGTGCCAGTAACTGTTCTTCACAGTACAAAAACTTTAGACAATCAACATATGAAAGTGTAAGTGAATGTTTGTTGTCTGAGGGTGTGCTTATTAAATTTTAATGGCTGTGTAGATAATAGGGTATTTGACTAAAAAAACTAATTAGTCCGTCAGTCAGATTTCCAAGAAATACTAGACACGTATTTATTTGTTTTATCAAAACAATAAAAATTAACAAATACACGCTGGAATTTTAATGGTTGTTTTCCCGCGGCAGAACGATTTGCTTTAAGGAGTACTTTCGATGAATAGAGTAAAAGATAAAATTAAAAATATTTGTGTTATAAAATAATAAAAAATAATTTAAAAAAAAAATCACCAACTCGAAAAAGTGAGAAAAGTTAGTTACGCTACCTACATGTTGTAGGTACTACTCGGAATGGGAATGAAACCGCCTCAATGGAAAGCAATGCATTTAATGCTCAAACCATAATAAGCTCCCGCGCGCAGTGATAGGGCATAAAACAGCTTGTAGGCAACAATCCGAAAATTCAACGCCATTCCGACAAAAGAAAAACATTTCAAACCAAAAAAATCTGTCACGTGCGTTAATAAGGTATAAAATAACTTAAATGTAAACCAATACAAAAAATTACCGCTCAAACTAGCATTCAAAAAAACTATCGTTCAAAAGCGTTGCCGCTTTATAAATGTTCAAAGTAAAATAAGCTCTCGACTCTAGTGATACGACATAAAGTAGTCTGCGCGCAAAAATTACAAACAATTATCTTAGATAATAATTTTATTTTCGTGTTCAGTAAATTGCAGCTAAAAAGTATTTATGAAAATCGTAAGCCCGTAAAAGTATGAATGGATAATAGTTGAAGCACGGGGGCAATGGCCCCGCGCCATTCAGCTGTAGATTGTCAGAAGTTTACTATTGATTTGTGCTCACTTTCGAGTTTTTTTTATCACTATGTTAAATCTGCCATTTTATGTTTCTAATATTTTATTTATTGATGAAACGATTGTATTACTAAGACAAAACCGTTTCGCTGCGGGAAAACAACAATTAAAATTACACGCTGTATAAAAGGCATCAAAGATCAGGAGTGGTGGCTGATGACGTCACTGGTCGCTAAAAGGTGTAGCATGCAGTGACGTCACACGAGTTTTTAATGCACTGTGTCGTCTTAATTTTTTGTTTATATGAAAAAAGAAAAAATACGTGTCTAGTATTTCTTGGAAATCTGACTGACGGACTAATTAGTTTTTTTTTTAGTCAAATACCCTATTATGAAATATACATAATTATACAGGGTCTATCTAACATCGTAACACAAACTTTGCGAGAAGGCTACACCGCATGCCACTAATAAAATTATAATAGTTATTTATATCGTTTAAAAAATGTATCGGCTCGGCGTTTGAACGTTGCAAGCGTGCCGCCGCGCGTGTTTGTGGGTCTGAATCAGCTGATAGGATAGTTTTTCGAGTTTTGATCTAGACATTGTGATTTTTTGTGTAATTAACGAAATAATTATTTTTTACTTTAAAATCTTATTGGGTTATAAAATTATAGCAATTATGAACAGTTTAAAGTGAAAAAACTGCATATTATTTTTTTAAATCAGCAAATAACCGACGACAAATTCCACCACTGGGGGGTTCAGAATCATGTCCTGGATCCATGGTACTCGTTTGTGCGTCGATGTTAGATACAGCCTTTATATATTTTTACATTACCAAAATTTAGTTATTAGTTAATTTTAGTTATTTTTTAATTGAATTCTGCTGTTCACAAACTAATTTTAAGTTATGTGCATCTTTTTCTTTCCATTTCGTTAAGAAAAGGACGGAAGATAAAATGTCAGTTTAGACCTGTCAAATTAGTGCGCTCCTCTCGTAAACTGGCGTATTTTTAGTCGCCATGTTTATAATCGCGTCTAAAATGTCCATGGAGTATCTTAATTTGACAGGATTAAATCTTTTATCCTTTTCTTAACGAAATGAAAAGAAAATGATGCACATAACTTAAAATTAGTTTAGTTTGTGAACAACAGAATCGGCGCCAATATTATTAATTACAATAAGGCATACCTACTATTCTGCCATACTAAAGGCAAAGGCGGTATCTCAAAAAAAATCGAAATATTGATATTTATGTCATCGGATAGCTTTAAAAAATAAGCAACTTATGCACTAAACAATTTAGATGTATCTTGTTCAAAACATGAAAAAACCTCAACAATGATTTTCCTATCTTAGTTTTACCTCAAATAACTAAGGGTATAAGAGGTATAGCGATATTACATAGACAAACAGCTGTATACTTGAATACCACCAAATCATTTCATTAAAAAGCAAAAAAGGCATCAAGCAATTGAATTTTGATGAAAATAGAATAGGGATGTATCCAAGGTATGAAAATCAAAAAAATAATTAGTCCGTCTTAGAGATAATAAAAAAAATTAAGACCTGTATTTTTCATTTTGTCGAAATTGCCAAAAACTACTGAGATATAGCGTATTAAAATTACGGAGTGGGGGCTAATTACGGCACGCCGTTGTATATTTTGTAGCACGGCGTGACGTCATGCGACATTTCAAATCAATATATCTTCCTAAGTATTTGAATGAGAGAAAAAATAAAAAATACGTGTTCAATATTTTTTATAAATCTATCTGATGGACATTAAATTATTTTTTAGGATACAACCCAATTGTCCTTTTGAAGAGAACTTCCTGCATTTGAATTAATTTCATTTTTAAAAATTGATTAATTTCCATGTAAAGTTTTATGTCATTATAAACTGAAATAATAAAATACTTCAAAAATATAATTTGTTTGTTTTTGACGTGACAACGTCTTAAATTAGGTTGCGGCTGGGAGTCACTTATGAAAAAGTGTAACGCTCGGTAACGTTACGATGAGTCACCGAACTAAAAAATATATTTCTATAGTTAAAATTTGTGCAATTCTTATTTTCATTCAATTCCTTGTTCCTATTGTGCAATTTAATTATATTCATATCAATAAATATTCTACCGAGAAAAAGACGTTGTCACGTAAAATCTTCGCCCGTAAAACCGACTTTACAGGCAACCATTTTTATGTACATATTCACACATAATTTTATTCGATAGGTAGGAGAAAAGCTAACGAATTAGGCATATCATAAAGGGTGTATCTGACATCGACGCACAAACGAGTACCATGGATGTATGGATGATGTACATGATTCTGAACCCCCCAGTGGTGGAATTTTGCGTCGGCTTTTTCCCGATAAAAAAAATAATAATATGCAGGTTTTTTCACTTTAGACCGTTCATAATTGCTTTAAATTTATAACCCAATAAGATTTTGAAGTAAAAATTAATTAATTTATTAATTATACAAAAAGCGCAATATGACCAATACTAGAAAAACTATTCTATCAGCTGATTTAATAGAGTTCACATCAGGGGTCAACGTCATACCTACAAACACGCACGGCAGTACATTTGCAATGTTCAAAGGCCGAGTCAACATTTTTTTAAACACTGTTATTTCTGTAACCGCTCATTAACGACATAAATGACTATCATAATTTTGTTAGTGACATGCGGTTGTAGCCTTTTCGCGAAGTTTGCGTTACGATGTCAGATACACCGTGTATATAATTTTGATATTTTTAATTATTGTAATAATAAATAGATCCAACATAATAATATAAATTCTATTTAAAAGCAAAAAAGTTAATATAGAAAGTGTCAAATAACAAATTTTACAAAACATCTATTATCTTGAAACTCACTTACATTGAGTTAAAACTTTTGTGCTTAATATGGCAGTATTATTGTATCGAAAATGAAACTATGAATAAGTTGTATATTTCAAAATATGTTGTTGAAAACCAAGATAAGTGTAGATTGATATATGTAGATAAAAAATTAAACATAAATCTAGTTCACAAACACTGAATAATAATTAGTGCTTACATACTACTCATATTATTTTTAAGCATTGAATTTTGTGACCCAAACACATTATTATTTACTATTATAATATTACCTTATACTCATGGTACACAATATGTACAAGAAAATAAAGGAGCAGTCTGTATAATCATCCCCAGGCAAGTTCCTGTGGCTCAAACCCTGTATCCATGATATAGGGTAGAATGGAAGTTTAGCCACTACTCTTCCATCAAATCTGTAAAATAAATTTTCAATTATTATCATAGCACAAAATCTTGATAGATATATTCAGCCTATTATGACCCTACTATGTATAATATAATATGACCTATAATGACTGCTAGGCTTCCAGTCTATGAAGCAGTGCAACTTAATCCACCATGCGGGCCCAATGTAAGTACAGTCTTTTAAATCAATATTTGTTAATCAATTGTGAAGTAGTCCATATCCAGCAGTGGACAGCTTCTGGCTGAAATAGCCTTTACTTCAATGGTATCAATATAAAACATGCATTACTTTTGAACAATAAGTTCTTATTTCATGCCTGGTAGATTTGTTTTCTTTATTTAAATAATACTTATCTTACATGCTATTGAACATGCTGAGTAAGGCAGTGAACGCAAAGCCAATGGCAAACATTGATTTCATCTTGACTAAAGAAAGGTCTCTATTGTTGTTTTTTAGTCGTTCTTCTTCTCTTTCAATTTTCTTCTTATGCTGTTTGTCTAGCGAGTCTCCATGAGCTTCTTTCCTTTTTTCAACTACAAGAAAGAACAGGACGTTATTTAAATCATTAGAGTAAGTAAGTATTGCTTCATAATATTTATTCATCCTTAATTGCTAAGAAAATGATGGCAATTGAGCAAACTACATCCCCTAAAAATTTGTCAGGCCTACCTCTCTCCCTCACTAACTAGCATTAGTGTTTGTATGACTAACAATAGGGTATATAGGGAAACCAGATGGTATCTTAGTAGGATTTTAAATTTTCATACCAATTAGTTTAACCAGTATTTTTAAGATTTCATAAACTTACGCTTTTTGCTTTGACGTTCCACCTCGACTTTCAGTTTTTGGTATTTTTCTGTCCTGTACACCAGTATCCATGTTAGACCTACAAACCAGGGCAAAAACTAGTAAGATGACATAAGTTAGAGGTACCCTTTCGTTGATTAGAACCAATACTAAACGTACCTTCGCCTAAAAATGCCGTACATATTGAAATAAATACGATGAGCAGAGAATCACTCCACATGACTGGAAACGAGTTCAGCGAAACTTTGTTTTTAAAGTAAATCACTGGCGTTACCTAATTCGATTTAGACAGAGTTTGTTTTAATGTATGAAATCAATAAGTTTGTGTAAGATAAGATCTTCAAGAATATAGTGAGATTTTTTTTTTTTTTTTTTTTTTTTTTTTCTCTTCTTTGGCAACTGAGCCGGTTTCGACTATTCTGCCAGTGTCATGTGGTGACGGCAGCAAGTAGTCAGGCCGTCGAACTTTTCTCTTCGTGGTAGGTGTTAGTATGCTGCATGGACAAACACATGGGTTAGTAAGACAAAAAATCTAATATACAAGAACACATGAGACAACAGTTAAACTAGTTTATAATATATACAGACTATTTACACACAAAATACGCACCAATTAAAATTTTAACTCGTTCTCTTTTAGGAATTTGGACAAAAGGTTAATTAATTTAGGGGAGAAGTGGGAAAGTAGGGTATGAAAATTAGTTGGGAGAGGGATGTTGATTTGGGGGATTTTTGGATAGAGGTCAAAAGATTTATTATTACGGGAGCAGGAAAAGAAAATATGGTCTAATGTACCATCCTCAAGACCGCACTCGCACAGGGAATTATCCCGGACGTGGATCTTTTTCAGGAACACTGGGCTACAACAATGTCCGAGTCGAAGTCTACACAGTGAGGAAACAGTTCTCTTCGACAATTTAGGACATTTAGAAAACCAAGGCCTACGCTGAACCTCAGGCTGTATGGCAGCGTAGTAGATGCCCTTGGTTTTAGAAGTCGCCTTCCATGTTTCAGTCCACGAGTTAAATAACTTGGGTCTGGCACCATTCCGCAAATCATAGTTATGCGCTACGTAGTGCTTTTGATCAACCGGATTCGATGTGGCATACTTTGCTAACGAATCAGCGCACTCATTGCCAGCAATACCCGAGTGACCGGGGATCCAGGTTATCTCAATGTCCAAGCCGTTTTGGTAGCATTCAAATAACAAGTTCTTTATATCCATAATGATTTTACTATTAATTTTGCTATGAAATTGATTTTGTTTAAGGGCCTGAAGACTACTAAGGGAATCTGAAAAAATTACTGACCTTGTTATTTGATGGGATTTAATATAGTTTAAGGCTTCTAAAATAGCAACACACTCTCCTGTAAAGACTGATGCTTCTGGTGGACATTGGAACAGTAAGGCTATTCTAGAGTTTTGAAAATAAACTGCCACCCCAGTACATTCAGTTTCAGAAAATTTTGAAGCATCAGTGAAAAAAAAATTCCATCCTTCCCAATAACGCTTGACAGCTGACTCGAAGTCCTCTCTAGCGTTTTGAGAATTCTTTGGTATACCTAAACCTAAAACGACTTTTGGTTCATAATAAATCGCCTCGTATGCAGCGGAGAAGACCGGAAGAGATGGATATTGGCAGATAGGCACGGAGAGTTGTTTAAGCTCTCTATACCTACCTATCAATAGGGGAACTGTTTTATGGTTCCAATAGGAAGAATTATGGAAAGAGAGGTCAATTTGTTCTAAAATTGGGAGCAAGGGATGGGATGAGAGGAAAAACACTTTAGTTAGAAATCGATCTGCCAAGTATTGTCTCCTAAGATGTAAGGGAGGGTCAGCACATTCCACTTGAAGTGCGTTTATGGGAGATGATTTCATAGCCCCTATCACTATCCTTAGGCATTTGGACTGGATGCTATCTAGTTGCTTTAGCGCTTCTTTATTGCAAGGCTCAAGTAGGTAGCTGCAGTAATCCATAGCACTTCTGGTCAGAGCATTATAGACCAGTTTAAGGGTGTAGGGGTGAGCTCCCCACCACACCCCAGCCAAAGCCTTAAGGACCGACACTGAACGTTCACATTTTTTGACCGTGTTGCTGATGTGATCAACCCCAGACAACTTTGAATCCAAGGTTACTCCCAGGAACCTAGCCTTATCTGAGACTGGAATGCTTTGGCCGTTCACGTTTAGGTCGATGAGAGGAACAGAACGCTTGCGTGTAAAAATGACAGCTTTACTCTTTGGTGCACTTAAAGACAAACCATTGTCAAGTAGCCATTGGTTTAATGAGGCCAGAGAGACATTCATTGAAAGGGCGGCATCCTGAATGGAACTGCCGCACACCATTAGTGCTATATCGTCAGCATACTGAAGGATCTTACAGTCGAAATTAAGGGAAGAGGGCAAGCTAGCTGTGTAGATGTTGTATAATGGGGGACTAAGAACTGATCCTTGAGGTAGACCTCTCCAGACCGATCTTTGTTCAGAGTCACCCCCTGGTATTCTAAGTTGAATGGTGCGACTGGTAAAAATGCTACCAATGATGCGACAAATCCTAGCCGGGATTCTCAGCTCGTGCAATTTTTGCCTGAGATTAGGGAGGAGAACGGAATCATAGGCAGCTGATATATCCAGAAAGACAGCAACCACAGACTCATTTCTGCTAAGGGCCAGCCGGACCTCTGACGTGAGGATACCCACACTATCAGCTGTGCCCAGACCTTTCCTAAAGCCAAATTGAGTCGTTGGAAGCAGTCTCCTGTTTTCCACCAACCACACTAACCGGTTTTTAACTAAATGTTCCAATAGTTTGATAAGTATGGACGATAGGGCAATGGGTCTGTATGAGCAATGATCATTCGGATCTTTGCCTGGTTTTAAAATCGGGATGACAACTTGAACCTTCCACTCTGTGGGAATGAAGCCAGAAGTAAAACAGAAATTAGCCAGGTCCAGGTAATATTTGTGAGTTTTTGGTCCAGCTTTAGAAATAAAGGAGTACGGGAATCCATCCACTCCCGGAGCGGAGTCTTTGACGTGGGACAGCACGGCTTTCAACTCGTCCAGGCTAAATGGCATGTTCATTGGTTCATCAATGTTGTCTGCATCATAGATGTCAACATTGGTTTCCCCAAGACTTGGAACATAAGCCGGAGCGATTTTTGAAAAAAACCGGTATCCCAGTTCTTCCGTGAGGTTGTTGGAAGAGGAGGTAGGTGCTAAGCTGCTCCTAAAACTTTTAACCTTTCGCCAAACCACCGAAACCGGGGTGGACGGAGCCAGCGAACTACAATATTTTGACCAACCTTCACGTTTTTTCCTTTTTAGAAATTTCCTGGACTTGGCCAATATCTGTTTGAAGGTAAGGAGGTTATCCAGGTTCATATTGCCATTGACTGTCTTTTCAGCCTCATTCCTGGCCCTGACCATGTCAGTGCATTCCCTATCCCACCATGGCGGGGGGGGGAGTTTACCAGAAAAAGGTTTTTTGGATGGGAAACAATCATCAGCAGTGGAAGCAATGGTGGAGGAGAAGGATAAGAAACATTCCTGGGCGTTAGCATAGTTAACTTCTGGGAGGGAGGATATTCTAAGATCTAGGATTTTAGAATATAAATCCCAGTCTGCTGAGTTTATTTGGTATTTTAAAAGAGGAGGAGAAACTTTAACAGGAGTGCTTTTGGAAGGAAATTCAATTATGATGGGGTAGTGATCACTTCCATAGGTCATATCCAAGCGACGCCAAATGAGAAGGCTAGCTATATTGGATGAGCAGAATGCCAAGTCAACACAGCTACTATTCTGACCAAGCAGAGACCTACGAGTAGCATTACCATCGTTGATTAGGCATAGATTGTGTTCATCCAATATATCCAGCAAGCCGATGCCAAAGTTATCACAAGTATCTGATCCCCAGCGGTAATGGTGACAATTGAAATCACCCATGACAAGTATCGGACCACTAACATTGCATAATAAATTCCTAATTACTGACAGATATTCAAGTTGTGGGTGCGCAATATAAAAAGAAAAAATATTTATACCCTCAGCCTTCACAGCAACAACATTTATGTTATCGCCAACAAAGGTTAGAGGAATCTGAGAGAATGATACCTTGCTATTGATGAGCAAGGCACATCCTCCGTATCCATCAGATCTATCATCACGAACACTGGTGAAACATGGCAGCCTGAAATTGCTTCCAGGCAAAAGCCACGTCTCAGCAATGCCGCAGATTGATGGTTTAAACCTATTAATTAAAAAAGAAAGATCAGGCTTCCTGGGAGTAATACTCCTCACGTTCCACTGGAGAAATGTTAGAGGATGGAATTTTGTGGATATAATTTAAAATGGAGGTCAATTTTGATGCAACGTGGTCAGGTATGGAGTGAGATGGGCTAGCAAGAGCAGACATTAGCATGTCTGTGATTAAATTTAAAATATCACTATATTTATCCTGCTGTTTGTGGAGGATTGGCTCTGGAGCTTCCAGTGGAAGGGCACAGCCATTTTTAGATGGTGAAAAGGAGTAATTTTGGGAGAGGTTCAGATGGGTCCGTTTATCATAGCCGGGTGAAAGGGGGGTATGGGATTTTGGTTTTAGAAGAACCGTTTTCCGGTATGAATTTTGGGTTACTGGGATGGGTCTTGGGGATAGGGGTTGAGGTTTATTTATGGGAACTTTGTTACGTGAGAAAGATTTGGAAACATCAGCATATGATCTGGAAACAGGTGGAAAGACCCGACTTGCCTCCGCATACGAGATCGATTTTTCCGCCATCAGAGCTTTGATGCTCTTCTGTCGGCCCAATTCAGGACAAGCACTGTCATTTGCGAAATGGTTGCCAGTACACGAAACACAGAGACTCAACTCACGGGTGACTTCACATCCATCACCTGGATGATCTTCACCGCACTTAATGCACCTAGGCTTTGATCTGCAGAGGGTGCGGGTATGGCCAAAGCGACAACAATTATAACACTGGACTGTTGGGTAGGTATATCTTTCAACTGGGAGAGCCGAGTAAAAGCTATACACACGCTTAGGTAAGATTTGTCCATCAAAGGTTATGACCACAGTCTGTGTGGGCCTCCACTCGGTCACACCGGCAGAAGACACCTTCCTGTTCATTCGTCTCGCCTTGATGACAGGTCCACACCCCTCAGGAACCTGGATATTCTTAATTATCTCGTCTTCCGACCATTCAACTGGGATATCCCTCACAATACCCATTCTTGTGATGTTGTATTGTGGAATGGCAGCCATGTAGTTGTGTTGGGATAATATCTTATTGTTAAGAAAACTGTTTGCATCCTGGTAAGACTTGAACTCGACTGACACACGATTTCTGCCTACACGTTTGATCCCATCGAGACGTATGTTATTCACATTATTCATTGTCAAAAACATACCAAACTTGATAGGTTGTAGCACAGTGCCTGAAGTTTGTTCGTCTTTGAGTGAAACGTTGACGATATATGGTGAATTATCTTTGGCTGTGTATGAAAGCCTGCCTAGAATGTTTTTTGCCATCTTAGGTTTAGTATTAGAAGAGACCGGGGGCGAACTAGCGGCCCTCTTACGACTAAGAGTGTCCGTTTCCATAATAGGGTCCTTTGGGGTTATGTCATGGGGGAGGGTAATTGTAAGACCTGGGGAGAGATCGAATAAAGCATCTGGGGGGTCAGGATCAGGAGGCTTTTTAGAGGCCATTTTGGATTATGCTAAAGTAAAAATTAAAACACCAATACAAAAGGACGATTACAACAAAAAAAACCCAAACCTTACACCAAGTACACTAAGTCACAAACACAAGGAACACTTTCGATCGAGTTTCACAACAAAAAAGTTCACTGCAATCGGAAATATTCGTAGCACTGACAAAAGCACGTGTTAAGCCTTTCACCACTACCGACGAACCTCCGTGAGATTTTTTATTCAAGATAGAAAAATTACAAGGGCGACTGTCACTGTCAAACAGTGTTGCCACCTTTATTTTTTTTAAAGCGCTAACTGATCAGTAAAATTCCGCCAAATTAAACAAATTTGAATTTAAAAAAAAAACACCAAATACCGCTAAATTATTGCATTTTATAATCTCAGACAAAAGAAAACCTAGTTGAAATTAAATACGAATTAACATGTATGAGATGCTAAAAAAAATGCTAAAAGAATGTAGTAATGGTTTTTATTACCTAATTAAACAAAATTAAGTATTTACCAAACATAAACATTATATTTGTTATTACAAAAGGAGTGAATTAATACCAATTCAATCAATAGAGTAAGTAGGAATTTAGATAAACAATAAAAAAATTAAATGTTAAAAATCAAGATCAAATATTATATCTTCTATAACTTCATCATCTAAATTCTCAGACACTACTGTTGATGACGTCGATGCCGATGATGTTGCTGGTTGAACTTGATTTTTGTACGAGTACTTTTTGTTTTTTCCAATAGATGCAATGACATCGCTTGGTAGTTCGTAATTGTAGCATTTAACATCAGTAACTTTTAGTCTATTTCTGATAAAAATTATGGCATTTAGAAGTGGACCAGCCATCCTGGTCCGTAGTTTGGTTTTTACGATGTTCATGACACTAAAAATTCTTTCGATACCCGCATTTGAATGAGGTAATGTTAACGAAGATATAGCAAGATCAACTAGTTCTCCAAAGTCATTTATTCCAGCTGCGTTTCTGTACTCATCTACCTCATTCCAAAATTTTATTACATCGTTTGTATTTTTCCACTGGACAAAACAAATGTTGTGCCACTGGTTCAATATCTTGTCAATGTCACTAGCATTATAGCCAAGTTCTTTAGCTAGTTCTGAAATGGAGTTGTCCTTACCCTGGCGTAGAATCGTCTCTGGCGCTAATCTTGACATCAACTCTAGTACAGTATAATTGGTCGGCAGTCTTTGTTGAATTTCCTTAGCTAGCTTTACATTAAATTCAATACATCGACGTTTTATGGCTGATATAGCATCCGCTGCTAATAATGTTCTTTCACTCTCCGATTCAAAAAGGTATCCCATATATGGGACTGGATTAAGGTGAAGGTCGATGTCAACGTTTAGAAAATCCTTATCTGTGACAGCCGAATTTGGTAACAGTATCCTGTTGCAAACTGAGCGTAATAGTGTAATCAGCACATTTAATAGTTTAAGCGGATTTGCACTTTCACTTTCAAAGGTTTTCACAGCGATCTGCACATCGTTTAGTATACTTCTTAAAAATAACATATACAAATAATTAGATTCGTCCTTGTACATACGATATAATAGATCTGCAGTGTAGCATCGATCTCTCACAAGACCAAAATGCAAAGTCAGTTCTTTCCACTGTGCCAAAATTCTTTGGACTGCTGGTTCTATAGACAACCAGCGCGTATCACATACCTGCAAAATTTTCAAAGGTGCTTCACCGCAATTTATAGTTTCGTAAATTTCATGATATTCATTTTTACGTTTTGTAGAGTGGGCAAACCAATTGTAAGTTTCTCTAATTAAGAATTCAATATTTCTTGGTAGAGTTTGTTCTGAGGCATGTGACACTGCAAGTTGTAAAGAGTGGCAAGTGCATTTGATTAGAATTAAATTTGGTATATCATTTTTTAGAATTCTGTACACTCCATTATTGATGCCAATCATGACAGACGCATTGTCTGTTCCCAATCCAACCATTTTATTTTTATCTAGGCCATATTTTTGTAAGCAAGAAATAAGGGCTCCTACGATTCCGACTGCATCGCATGTTTTAAGTGGTTCTAGGGCCAGAAACGAAGAAATTATTTTTTTTAATTTTCGACTGAAATATCTGATTACAATACCAAGTTGTTTGCTCGTACTGATGTCAGTTGATTCGTCAATAATGAGACTGTATTTTTGCTGTCCTATGTCCTTTCTTAGCTCTTCAACGAAGTGTGGCGCCAAGACGTTTTTAATAACTTCAGTGCACTTAGTACGATGCATTTTTAAGTCACTCGTTATTTTGGAATCAGGGAAAGCTGATTTTACTAAATCTGTTAGATGATCAATACAGGAAACAGAACTGTGTTCTGAAATGTAAAGAGCGAGCATTCCTTCAGCTTTGCGAGAGTTTGGGTTTGAAATCGTTTCAGCAGGCGTGAATTGTATCGTTTGATTGCCCGATATAATTTGCATCTTTTGTTTGTGTTTATTTGTTTCAGTATGTCTTCTCAAATCTACTAATTTTGCTAGTAATTCTGCTTTACAAAATGTGCAAAACGCTTTCGTATCATCACCAGGTAAAGGCTTAAGCCAGGTTTGGAATTCATTTAGTGATTCCCATTCCTTTCTATACTTTTGTGCGTATTGTTTTTTCTTGAGTGGAACTTCCATTATTAAATGTTATTTACAGCTTCAAGAGATCACACGCTGTTTCAAGACACAACTTTATCAAACAGGCTTTTCAACAACACAACACACACAAATCACACAATTTATATTGAGAATATATAATAGAATGACAGTGACAGCTAAACTAAAACAAAACATTAATTTACGAGTCTGCCTAGGGATTCCCCGGTCATAGAGTAAGCATAGACCGTATGAAATTCAGTAACGGTAGGGGATTTGCCTTTCAAAAAGTGTTGCCAGATTCCATATGTAAAAACCGCTAAATACCACTAAAAAAAATAAAAACGCTAGTCATTAAAAAATGACCACCAACAGCCTTGAAAAAGCACCAGTTCTGGTGAGAAAACCTCTAAGGTGGCAACACTGCTGTCAAAGTGTTTTTTTTTGGTTCACTTTTTCCGTTCAGAGGAACGCAAAAGGCAAAGGCATAGTACGCCATACAGCCTAGTCTTAAGTAACTTTTTCTTCAATAAGTTTATATCCTAATTTATCTTTTTTTTTTTTTTTTTTTTTTTTTTTTTTTTTTTTTTTTTTTTACGTGTGGAAATGCCTTTACGCACCATACCCGTTCGCTAGCTAGGCGACGAGCGTGTGTGGGACTCGCCCGGCCGAAGCCGGGAATACCCACTAAAACCACCCGGTTACTGTCGGGCCCTGTGTTGAGAGTGCCACGGGACCGACCCGGAGGCCTAGACTCCGTGCCACTCTCAGGGCTTACCGGCCTTTTTAAGGCCGGTTTCCGCGCCAATGGGGGATTACCCGGTAACGGAGTAATCCCCAGACGTGGTGACCGTTGTGCAATGCGCGTGCGGGAGCTACCCACACGCGCTAGTCACACCCTGGGGCTAAAGGAGACGGGGGTTCATCCCCCGCCTTCTTCGCCCCACCCGTCTACGCCGGAGGGGAGCGGCAAGAGCAGACTCTTCCCGCTCCCTCTCCGCAGCCTCCTTCTGCGAGAGGACGGTCTCGCACTCTCGCTTTCAACCATGGCTCGCACCATGGTTGCCAGGGAGAGGCGTCCGCCTCCAAGCGCCGCAACGAGGACGCGGCGCTCGTTTCGCCAGGCCGGGCACTCCACGAGGGTGTGCTCGGCCGTGTCGTCGGGGGAGTCGCAGTGGTGACACCGCGGTGACTCCTCCCGACGGGCGACCCGGTGCAGGTAGTGACCGAAGCAGCCATGTCCGGTCAGTACCTGCACCAAGCGGAAGGTAAGGCTGCCATGCCGGCGCCCAACCCATCCCTCCAACAGCGGACGAATCGCTCCAATCGGTGGCCGGCAGCTGGGGAGCGGAGCGCCTCACTGAGCCGCTAATCGGACCCGCCTTACTTCCTCGAAGGCGGGTCGTTCCCCCCGTTCCCGGGCCACGACACGGTGTCGATGCACCTGGGACAGAACCAGGGCATCGACCTCGACCACGGGGGCGTGCCCGCGAGCACGCAGGCCGCCCCATGACTGACCGTGCGGTATGCCCGCACGGTCCGTGTCGCGATGACCCTCTGCGGCCTCCGCAGCAGGGCCACTGTGCGCCGGGAAAGGCGCTCCGCCATCACCGGGGCTCCGTAGAGTGCCATCGACCGCGCCACTCCCTGGTACAGCCGACGGCACGCCGAATTCGGCCCCCCCAAGTTGGGGAGGAGCCGTCCGAGTGCGGCTGCGAAAGAGCACAGCCGCGGAGCGAGGAGCCTAAAATGCTCCTCGAAATTCCAGCGGGGATCCAGGATCAGGCCGAGGTACTTGATGTGCACCTCGACGGGAACCTGGACCCCCTCCACTCGGATACGAAGCCCCGGTGGGGTTCTGCGTCGCGGGGCGTGGAAGGTCATGGCCCTCGTCTTCTCGAGGGCCACTTCCAGCCCCAGGAGGCGGATGCGCCGGACGACCAAGGAGGTGTCGACCGACGCAAGGTGAACCGCCTCTTCCCACTCGCGCGCCCTGGCCGCTACCAGTGTGTCGTCTGCGAAACAGACGACGTCCATCCGCGGCAAGAGCGCGCCACGCAGAACCCAGTTGTACCCCAGGTTCCAGAGCAGGGGACCGAGCACTGATCCCTGGGGTACTCCTACATTTACGGTCCACGACTGGACGCGACCCTCCGCGTCCTCGTACAGAACCTTCCTCTCACGGAGGTAGTCCCGCACGAGGGCGCAGAGGTAGAGGGGCACTTCATGGTACTTCAGTGCCGCCTCTATGCATTCGTGGGGGAGGGTGTTGAACGCGTTCGCGATGTCTAGCGACACCGCGACGACACCCTCACCCCTCGCTGTGGCCGCCTCAGTCCATCTCTTGAGGCGAGCCACCGCGTCCATCGTGGACCGGCCGGTCCGAAAGCCGTATTGGCAGTCCGCCAACTGCGGCCCACGGCTTTCTAGGTGCTCCTGGATGCGAGAGGCGATGATCCTCTCGAAGCACTTCCCGCTTTCATCCAGGAGCACGACCAGCCTGTAGCCCGACGGTGAGTCGGGGGGACGTCCGTCCTTGCGAAGGAGGCAGAGCCTGCCCACCCTCCACCTCCTGGGGAAGCGCCCCTTCGCGATGCATGTGTTCATGACCGCGCGGAACCGGTCCCCCAGGTGTTCCATGGCCAAAGCCATCACCTTCGCAGGGACGCCGTTCGGGCCCGGAGCCTTATTCTTGGCTCTGAGCCTCTCCCGAACGGAGTCCAACTCACCGTCGGATACGGGAGGCCCATCGGTCCACACCTCCAGAGTGGATGAACTGGAGGCGGGCATCCTGGGGGGCGTGAAGGGTTCCGGGTTCGGAAACAGAGTTTCCAGGACTCTTCTGAATAGGCCTGGCTCCATACAGGATGTGGGGGGTGCCGCTCCCTGCAGCTTCCCCCTCACCATCCTGTACGGCCTTCCCCAGGGGTCGCTGTCGAGGAGTGCCAGAAACACCTCAGCGGCAGCGACCTTTGCCCTGCATATGGCGGTACGCAGGGCTCCATGGGCCTCCCTGTATGCCCGGCGAAGACCGTCCTCTTCGCCGGGCCCCCTTACGGCGCGCCGCCTGCACCTCTGGTAGGCGCGCCGTGCAGCCATACTGGCGGCACGCAGGTGAGCGAGTTCCTGCGTCCACCAGTATGTCTGCTTCCTCCGACGGTACCCCCGGGCCCTCGGCATGGCGGCGCTGCAGACCACTTCCAGGTCCTCAGCGAGGAGGTCCGCCATGCCGTCCGCGTCTCCAGTGAGGTGGGCCGGTGGTTCGGCCCACGCTCGGAATACCGCCGCCTCCTCGGCGACGTCCCTACGGAGGTGAGCAAGCGCCCACCTCGGAAATGAGGTGGCGCCTGCCGCGGGACCCAGGTGGAGCGGGGCCGCAGGGCCCGCCGTGGAGATCTCGAACCGGACGTACCTATGATCCGAGATCTCCACCGCTGTTTCCACCCGCCAGTTCTGGACCCGGGGTGCCAGGTTTGAGGTGGCCAGGGTGACATCCACTATCGACTCACCCTGCCACCTCACGCACGTCGGAGTGTTGCCCCGGTTGAGGACCTGGAGACCCAGGCAGTGGGCCCAGTCCGCCAGGTCCTCACCGAAAGCGTTCGTGACGGGAGACCCCCACGCGCCATGCTTGGCATTGAAATCCCCCGCCACCAACACGGGGCGTGGAGCCGCCCTAAGGACCGCCACCTCGACGGCTGCCAAGAGGCGCTCGAACTCGGCCCGACTGCGATTGGGGGAGAAGTATGTCGATATCACCACTACTCCCCCCCACTGCATCGCCACAAACCCCGGACCCCTCTCCCTGAGAACGAGAGGGGGCCAGTGCTCGCGGCGGGTCTTGCGATCGCTGCCAGGCCATCCGACGACCCCAGCCAATTGGCAGACGCCGGGATATGATGCGGCTCTAAAACCACCGCCAGATCCGCCCCCCACTCCGCCATGTCCTGGCACAACAGGTCCTGCGACCCGGCGGAGTGGTTGACGTTGACCTGTAAGATGACACCGATGGACCTACTGGGCATTAGCAGTATCCATCGGTGCCCCCCCTGCTGCGGTGGTCGCAGAGCCGGCCGCTGGTCGTCCCATTAGGGGGCGGCCTCGAACCGGTGGCGCGTTGCAGGAGCCACCTGCCATTCTGTGGCCGCTGGGTAGGCCCCTGTCTGCGCACAGCGCGCACTTAACAGGGGCCCTGCAGCCCAAGGCCTGGTGGCCCCCCTGACCGCACCGGAAGCAGAGGCCGCTCCTGTCGGTTTTGGACGGGCAGAGCGCCGCCGTGTGCCCCCTCTCCAGGCACCTGAGGCAGCGCAAGGGGCGCTGCTCCAGGAGCCGGATGGAGGCGACGCTCCAGCCAACGTCTATCTTGCCCCGTTCCGCCAGCCCCTTCGCGGCCTCGATAGGGCACGACACGCGGACGGAGCCCGTGCCCCTCACTCCGAGGGCAATGGTGCCGACCTGGATCTGATCTGGATGGCATTTGGTCGCCGCGACTAGGACCTCCTTCAGGTCCTCAGCCGTCAGCGACTCATCAAGCCCTGCCATCCGGATCTCCGCCATCTTCGTGGGCCGCGACACCTCGGCCACCTCCCCAATTGCCTCTGTCATCTTCCTTGCCAAGGTGTCGGCCTGGGCAGGGGAGGTCTCCTTCGGGAGCTCGAGGAGGCAGGTTCCCGCCATCGTCCTCCGGATCCTATCCGGCCTCACCCCGAGCTCCGCCAGGTTAATGGCCGCCTTCGCCCTTTTCAGGGCATCCACATATGTGGTGCCCTCTCTCACCGCCTCCGGCTTGAGGGCCACCACGACGGCAGGCCTCTTCGGCACCTTTGGGACCTTGGGGCCTGGCTTTTGTGCCTTCTTCTTGGGCTTCTGGGCCGGAGCAGGAGCAGGAGCGGGAGCGGGAGCCTCGATGGCCTTCCTCTTCCCCTTCTTTTTGACCACCGTAGCCCACGACTCTCGCCCCTCCAGCACCAAAGGCTGTACCACCCTCGAGCTGCCGGCGACCTGCTCCCTCGCGCGCTTTGGCTCGGGGGCAGGTCTGGCCTCTGCCCCTCCGCGCCCGCTCGGACCCTTGGCCTTACTCGGCCCGCTCGGTCCCTTTGCCCTGACTGGCCTGGCGACCTTGGGCATATTAGCCGGCGGCATGAGTGTCGCCGGCTGAGCACTCGATCGCCCATCCGCCGCCAGGGCGGGGCGGTGCGACTTGGCCGGCAGGAGCCGACCATCCTTTTCGAGTCCCTCCAGCCGCGCGCTGATGACACCACCCATGTGGTTCATTAGCTCACGCTGGAGGTGCTCCATTTCCCGAGCAAAGTCGTCCCGCGTAATGCCCCCGGGAGGGGGCTGCGGGACCGGCTGCGGGGCCGGCTCCTGGGGCCGTTTCTTTTTGCTGCACGGGCTTCCCCTTTCGGAGAAAGCCTTGCGCAGCGCCGCCACCTCTTGCCTCAAGGCCGTCAGCTGTCCTTGCAGGCGGTGGTTTTCGGCCTGCAGACGACGGACCTCTTCGCTCTCCTTCCGGGTAGCCAGCTCTCGGAACGCATCGAGCATTTTATTAGACGCGTCCCGGATCTCCCGGATACAGGTCCCCTTCAAGTTTTTGGACTTTTTTATTACCCTCTCAATGACCGCCGCCCCTTCCTCCGCCTTCGATTGGAGGTCTAGGGGTGCAGCCACCGAGGGGCCAGTCCCACTCTCATGTCCTGCCTTCTTTTTGCGGGATTCCGTCTCGGAGTCAGCCAGTGTGGACTCCGAGTCCGACGGACCATCCCGCAAAAATCTCCTGGCCTGGGAGAGCCCCACCGAATGGTGGGACCCACCCCTGCCAGCTCCCGTCCTAAGGATCTTGGAGGCCGGTCTCTCCGGTGGTCCGGATCCAGCCCCCTCACCTTCAGACCCTCTATCTCCCCAGTGTTTCCGTGAGGCCTTCCGACCTCCCCCCACGGAGCCACTTTGGGCAGACGTCGTGTCTCGTGCCCCCTCGCTTGATTCCACCGTTAACACCGACAATCGTCCGGTGGCACCGGTGGCATCAAGCTCCATCATTTGCCTAACAGTGTCCTTAGCGCTCGTTTTGCCGTCCGTTTTGCTAATCGAGTCCATCTTTTCATGCGTAAGGTCAGTTGTGTTTGCGTCAGTCCGTTTTTTTTTTTGTTTGTTTTTAAAATTCTCCATACAATTCCCACGATGCTTAGCGATTTGAAGTCAACACAAGGGCAGAGCGTCGTACCCCAGGTAAGCCTACATACTGTGGAGGGCGGCAGGTATCCACAGTGGGGAGCTCTAACGACTGGACATCCCCCAGCCATTCATCCTCCCGCCGAGCCCCCAAAACTTAGGATTAGATCGCACTTTCGACGGTTATTAGTCCGTCAGGTTCGCGATAACCTTAAACGGGATATGCCGCCCGTGGTTCGGCCGTTTTATAGAGGTGTCCCCTCGCGGCCCGGACAAATACCCCGACAGCCCCCGGTCCCCGAAGGGATTACGGTATGCCCCCGGCATGCGACCACTTACCATACTCTGTAAACAGAGTGGGAAGCGGTCGCATGCTGATCCCCATAGGCCAGGTTCCCATCAACGACTATCAAAGATGATCGGTGATTGAAACCTGACCTACTAGATCGCACTTTCGACGGTTATTAGTCCCTCAGGTTCGCGGTAACCTTAAACGGGATATGCCGCCCGTGGTTCGGCCGTTTTATAGAGGTGTCCCCTCGCGGCCCGGACAAATGCCCCGACAGCCCCCGGTCCCCGAAGGAATTACGGTATGCCCCCAGCATGCGACCACTTACCATACTCTGCAAACAGAGTGGGAAGTGGTCGCATGCTGATCCCCATAGGCCAGGTTCCCATCAACGACCATCAAAGATGATCGGTGATTGAAACCTGACCCTTCCCCGTGTGAAGATTAGCCGCCAGGCCCAAGAGTCCACCAGAACGCGGTGGGCAGTTGGGGCTGGCGTTGCCCAGGGTGCGCCACGTGGAGGCTCTTCGACTGCACCCCATATCCTAATTTATCCTACCTTATCCTAACTTAACTTAACGACTGCCACTAGATGTTTGTATGGCAACCGGGACCAACGGCTTAACGTACTTTCCGAGGCACGAACAGACCAGTGCAAATATTCATATTCATGCATACAAATATTTGCACTGTGCGGGGATCGAACCCGCGCCTCCTTGCGCAACGGCCGCGTTCGCTACCGCTACGCTACAGAGGCAGTCGAGTCGTTTGGCTATATAGTGTGTAATACTGGCGTTGATTAAAAAGAAACATAAACAATTATAAATTACAACTACAAGAGGAAAAATCAAAGAACAAGCAGTGTATAGAAATCGGACGCAGCTCAAGCCCAAGCTTTTTTGTCCTCAATATAATCCTTAACACTATAAAATGCTTTCTGACACAACTAACGTTTAATGAAGGATTTGCATTTATTCAGGCTCAAATCTTGATCCACCTCTGGAAGTCTATATGTAAAGAAAACACTGTCCGATCCGTGAAGATAAGTGTCGATAACTAATTCTACTAATGCCCACAAAACCGGACTAAACTTTAAAAAAAAATCCCCTAAAAAAATAAATATTATTTCGCAAAAAGAGGTAACTTAATGCATGTGCGATAGACAATTCATACGCGGGCGATGGGGGGCAGGGCACGCGTCACGTGGTTAAATCGCTTATAATAATACCGTCAGAATGGCGTTGTCACTTTTTTTAAATTACCAAATTTCGGGGAAGTTGGAATAAATTCGCGGGAAAAATGAATATTTCAAAATTCATTAGTATTGTTACTGTGATGATTACAAAATTTTATATTATATTTGGTCATGTGTATACCTAACCTTTATTACCCTTATGGGTCGGACAGGGTTTTCTTTACATATTGTATACATTGGCATCTAAAAGAACCACCTATTTTCTTGAGCCTTGTTGCAGGTACAATAAATTTGTGCCTGTTCCTAGTATTTATATTATGGACATCACTGTATTTTTTAAACAATTTTATATTTTTATGACCATACAAAAGATTTTCATAAATATATTGAGATGGCACGGTCAGTACATTAATCTCTTAAAATTTTTCTCTGAAAGAGTGTCTCGGACATAAATTATAAATTGCACGAACAGCTCGTTTCTGCAAAACAAATATTATTTGAATATCAGCGGCATTTCCCCACAAGAGAATGCCCTACGACATTAAGCTATGAAAATAGCCAAAGTACACTAAACGGGCCGTCCCAATATCAGTCAAATTACAAATTGTTCTAACTGCGTATCCAGCAGAATTTAGTTTTTTTTTGATTATTTTTCTATATGTGGACCCCATTGAAGCTTAGCATCCAGAGTTATACCCAAGAATACTGTGCTGTCTTCAGATTTCAATTCTTCGCCCTTTATCAACACTTTAGTTTTCAGCTGCCTAACGTGAGGTAGGAGACTAAACTTAATGCATTTGGATTTTTTCTCGTTTAAGAGTAAATTATTAACATTAAACCAGTGGACTACTTTGGAGATCGCGCTATTTCTATTTCAGTAACCTGCTGCTGACGTTTAAGTTTAAATAAAAGTGAAGTGTCATCTGCAAACAACACGTATATCGTGATTATCGTTTATGAGGTATGGCGGG
The DNA here is from genome assembly GCA_037179545.1 of Sesamia inferens. NCBI lineage: Eukaryota > Metazoa > Arthropoda > Insecta > Lepidoptera > Noctuidae > Sesamia > Sesamia inferens. The sequence goes on along the minus strand of CM073934.1, from coordinate 14,285,700 downwards.
TCATTGATGTAAATATATTAAACGGCAGAGACCATAGATTTGTGTTTTCATTAAAACCAGTTTTGCTTCTAGTACAAAATAATGCGCTAGTATCAAAATTATTTCAGACAAGTAAACAGGGTTGCCATATGCACGACCGCAGCGCCCCCATTTATTTTCATGACTTTATAGACAACCGTAAATGTCCTAAAAACTGGAGTATTTCTTTCGAATTTTATTATTGGCAACATAGTAAGTGTTTCTCATTCAACTTGTCTATTATTCAGTTTCCGTTTCTTGTCTCCCCGTTCACCATTCCTGAAGTCCTTGATTCTGTTCCATCCATTTCATTCTTCAATCTTCTCTCTGCTAATCCGCTCGCCAGCCGTTTACTCGGATCGAACGTTTTTAGCTGGCCCATATCTTGGAAATCTGCCAACTCACTGAATTAGAAAGTGTTGTAGTATCCTATAAATTTAATCAAATTCTTTTATAAAAGGATACAATTGAATAATGTATCAGATGTAGGACTATTTAATAATACATATCTTATTATTACACCTTAGTTAATCGGAATTAACATATTTGTCACTACTGTGATTACAGACAATTATATAATATATTTTTAATAAATAGTGTAATTACATTGTTATTGGACGTAATAACTAGAAAATAAGTGTTCCTTTGTGCAAAAATATCATTGTTAAAAATGATAAAGGCGCCATGTTGTATCTGGACCATAAGGCGTGGCATGGCATAGCTTTGTGCAATCGGGTGTCGTGATAATTTTGAAGTAATATAAAAATTATAATGGTAAGTTTTGTCCCAATATACTACAATATATACCTAACTACCTACTCTATTATTTTAGCGTATTAGAATAAATATTTTAAACATCCCAAAAATCGATTTACGTTAAGTAGGTACCTAAGTAGAATATTCTTTCATGCAAGTCTTGTCAAATGATATGATAAAACGTGCAAACAAAGGAAGTGCATAGAAAAATAAAACATTCGAAGCTTCTAGAACAGTATCACGTGATTGGTATTTATGCAGAAGTCAAGCGAGGGCTTTACGTCATCAACGTAGGCGCTCGCTCTCGGTTGCGCGTCCATTTTGTTTCATTGTTAAAAATAGTAGGTAACCTACTTAAAGAGACTGCAACGGAATTTGATCACGATCGTACAATAAAATTGAAAACTGTTACACAAAATACGCGCTTACCAATACCTGTTAAGCTACTTTGTTAGCATGAGCTTTGTATGTGCCAGGTGTTGGTCGATCGAAGTACTGCTGGCTTGGCTTAAATCTCTCTTTTATTCCAGATTGCCTGTAATGTCGGAAAATATTACCTATTTGGCAATATCCTTCTAAGCTCACAGAAGCATAATTATGTTACTGCAAGCAATGCATTATTGTATGTATTGCTATGTTGTTCACAAAAGCATGGTATTAAAGTAGGGGTGGATTACTAAATCGTTAGTGATAAAATCAGCTGGCCTCTTTATTATATGAACTCCGTACTGCTATAGGCCCGCTCAAGGTCAAAGTATTTTCACAAAGTGCGGTTTATTGTATAGACGACAGCACATCAATGTACTACAATCTGTCAGATTACTTTATTCGATTTTCAGCTTTATCTCTAAAGCAGTAAGGCTCAAGGTTGATTGGGAATATTTCACAGTTTTGGGGTAGCTTTACCTGATGTCGTCCGTTCGTGACACGATCCGTGACCCACGCAATGTAGCACATTAATCATCCGACTAAATCAGCTCGCCCCTTTGTTCCTTGGCATTTAACACGAGCGTTGAAGATTTTACGTTATGCGTAATTTTTATTGAACAACTATCGGCATTCACCGCACCTAATGCAGAAGTACGTCATTGCAACAAACTTATTAACTTCATTAATGTAGAACTCGAGATTTATAAGCATTGTGTTATTTCTTTAGCAGCTAAGCCCCGCAGTTTTACCTGCACAAGTTTCGATAGAAAATTATAAACTACCTGTATACCAAATTTTATCCAAACCCGTTTAGTAGTTTTGACGTGATAGAGTAACAAATATACATCCAAACTTTCGCGTTTATAAGGTTATAGATGTTTAATAGGCTTATTTTTTTAAAGCAATTGTCTCTATTATTGTATAGTTGATAGTTCGTCTCTGGATCTAAACTCTGCGACGGACATACTCTACCTTTCTCATTAACTTTCGCATTACAAAGAAGTAAACCATAATGTATCGTTTGCTAATTATACTATCTGTACGCGATTAGTTGTAAGTGTGGGTCGTAACGCCTTTTTCAAGAAACTTAATGTAACCGGTTGCTTGATCGGCGTAACTGAATTAGCTGAAGCTGAATAGCATTGAAGTAGCTGAATTAAAATAACTAGCTACAATTCCAAGTGGATTGTTAAATATAACCACCAATTATACAGTTACACACGAAACGAAACTAGACGTGGTCCTTATTTCACGTAACTAGTTACAATAACCAATTAACCAGCGACGCGCGCCGCCGGTGTGATGCAGCATACGGCTACCCGCTACGGCATAACGTGTGTATGAAATAACGCATTTACAAAAATGACTACTTTTTAATTTGACTCTGAACTAGTTATTCAGTTACACATCGCGTCGATGGTTATTGTAACTAGTTACGTGAAATAACAACCACGTCTAGTTGTCGTGACCTAGGAATGCGAACTCCCCTCCGGTACCCCGCACATCTTCAATGGCGCCCATATTATGTCGTTCGGTTAAACACGCTATTATGACGTCAGCGCTCAGGGTCCCAACTTTTCGCTCACGGGTAGTACAGTCGACGCCACACAAAGTTCGCCAGCTGAAGGTAAAGTAGGCTTATCACACTGCGACATATAATCGCTCATGGATACATTGTTTTTGTAAAAAACTGAGAACGTTAAAACAGTGTATTCACGCGCTACACTGAGTAGTGCTTGGCAGTGTGATAATCGCCTTAACCTCACGAGAGTATACTAAAATTAAACGTTTTTATTGGCCGCGCCCATACCGTGAGAATAACGGGATAAAAGTATCCTATGTTATTCCTGGTTACGAATCATCTATATGCCAAATTTCATCCAAATCCATTCAGTTTTTGCATAAAAGACTAACAAACCTCTATCCATACACACATCCTCACAATCTTTCGTATTTGTTAAATTGTAGTATCTAGTAGCATTCTTCAACTGTTTTGCAAGTACAATTAAATATTAGTTTTTTTTTTTTGTCTGGTTCTGATCTGATCTATGTATATCTTACATGAACAGTAGATGTGATTTGTCTTTCTTACTACTGCAACTTAATTTTTTCTTTAATGGAGCAGTAGTATTCATTGCGGTGTATCAAATAACAGCCATCATCATTTCTACAAAAAATCATCCACAGCTGCCATATTATCCTTACTAATATTATAAATCTCAAAGTGAGTTTGTTTGTTCCGCTTTCACCTTAACTACTGATCCGATTGCTTTGCAAGTTTGCAAAGTTAGAAGTCCAAATAAATAATAGGCTACTTTTTATCCCGGAAAAATTGTATAGTCCCGAGGGTAATCTAAAAAGCGCGATATAACGATCTCCAAGCGTGTGAAACCGCAGGTGGAAATTTTTTCTTCATAAATTGATTATAGTTGATCTTCAGAATAAATCACCACCATTAACATAAACATTTGCTTTAGTATTCAAAGAATGGTTTTAAATCACATCACTTTAAGTGCTTTCACTATCAAAATACCATTTAATTAGATAGATTCCTTAAATAATTATACAGAAATATCAACTAATGTAATTATTTCCTGTGAAATTTATTTTGTTCACCACTTCATGACATTGAAAGCCTTCGGGTCTATTATCTGAATCTAATACCTTTAAATTATTATTACTACTCTATTTTAAAAACTAATAATATTGTAAACCAAGTACTTAATATTTTGAAAGTACATAAAAACAATATCTTTACTTTTCTTTGTTACAGCCACGTATTGATCCAATTCAGTTGCTAAACTGTCTGAGTGTGCTTCTGTCACCGAATGGCGGGATCAAAAGCAGAGATGAAGTCCAGAGGCTAGCTAGGTATGATTTCAAGTTAGTTCTAAGCTTTTCATGGCATCACCAGCTTTGTATTTGCTTTGGGTTTTTATTATAAATTTGAAATTTATAAAAAAATTGAAGGAAGGTTTTATAAAATTGATATTTTATACCATATTCTCGTATAAATTAATGCTCAAATTACTGGAGAGTGACATTACTTCCGATTTTTAAAGTTCTTCAACATTGAAAACGGATACTTGCACTAATAAATTGTAAGCAAAACTTGTTTATAATGAAATTGCGAAAAGTTACAGTTAAAAAAGTTAGTTTTATCATTTTAGAAATAATCCCTTACAAGTTTTTATTAGACGGGGGAACCACCTCGCCGTATGTTGTCTAGCTAGTTATTTACTGTATTCTAATATGATTTCAACATCCTATTAGAATACATAAATAGTATAGCAGAGCAAGCCTAGCCAGTATGTCTTTTTAAGAAAGAAATACTTGCTATGCTTGCTGTACTATACTATTTATTTACTCTAAAGGGTGTTTCAAAAGATTTTAATAATATTTTGGAACACCCTTTTAGAGAAGAGCAAGCATTGTATTAGACTATATTATATCGACATTTTTACTTGACAATCTATAAAGATATATATTTGTAATGAACTTTTTTTTTTCAGCCTCATGACTAAGTTTTCGAAGAAATTGGTTTCTAAATGTATTTACATACAAATACTAAAACGTACCGAGACCGACCTTCTAGGGTTATTCATGGGATCCGGCGGTTGGGTTTTGGTACACATGTGGTTGACCGAAAGTATAGTTGCCAAAAACTGGCCTCTTGTAAAAGAGTTATTGGAGCTGCTATTATTATGCCCAGTTGATATAGAGCGTTTGAAAACTAACAACTGCCCGAAACTCGTAAAGGAGTTGTCTAAGGATGATAACCACTTTGGTAAGATAATCATATTAACTAATTGTTTTCTAGGAACAATTTCTACAGGATCGTTGGACTGGTGGTCACAAGCGCTACTGCTGAACTTGAGGTCCTGGGTTTGAATCTCAGGTCGGGCAAGTTATTGAAGTTTTTCCATTAAGAATATCTTAATAGCTGCCCAGAGACTTGATAGTGGTAGATTAAGTACAATAGGCTCGACACCTATTTATTATATGCGACTTAAACATAACTGATTGAATGTACTCCTTTGCCCAACCCCACGGTGATTATCGGCATAATGTTACATTTCGAAGGAACTGAAATGAAGTTTATTTTCGAAGAAATTGTTCTTATTTCTGTAGCAATATTACAATTAAAATACTTTTATTGTTTTTGTGAATTATTAAAGCATTCCTTTCATTTCAGGTATCAGAGCCCTAGCATCAAAGTTAGTGGAACAATGGTTAAAAACCGTAAAGGGAGAACAAGTAGTTTCGGTCCAGATTTCAGATATACCTAAAATTATATCTGAAGCACAAGCTGATTTAGACTTAATAAAATCAGAGTGCAATGTAGAATATAAAAATAATGACATTAATACTGAAATTAAAACCATTAGTGAAGAACGCATACAATTGGACAAATCCGTTTCTAACAATCCCAATACCGATAAGAATGTAGGTGATATCAAAATAAAAGATGAAATAGACGACGAACCGGAAACTTTGCCTGTATTAAAAATCAGTTTAAAAGATGGAAAGCAAATTATTTCGCAAGTTGATGATGACAGTGAAAGTAAAACTTCTGAAGGGTTATCAGATTCCGAAAAATATAAAGATAAATCAAAAAGTAGAAGTAAAGATAAAGCAGATGATAAAAGTAATAGTAGCGGGTCAAAGTCAAGCAGTTCGTCAAAACATTCGAGTAGATCTCATTCTTCAAGTGAAAAACATAAAAGTCACAAAAGCAGTTCTAACAGACATAGTAGTAGTAAAGACAGGTCAAAAGATAAGGATAGGCATTCTTCTCACAGTTCTAGATCGAAAAGTGAGAGTAGCAGAAAATCTAGCGATAAATTATCGTCTTCTAGTAGTAAATCTAAAGAGGAACGGAGTTCACGGTTGTCATCTGATAAAGATAAGAATAAAGATAAAGGAAAAGAAGATAAAAATGAAAAGAGTAAGGATACCTCTCTAAACAAATCTTCATCTGAGAAACCTGAAGATAAAATGCCATCAGTTCACAAATTGGGAAAAATACCGAAATTGAGTGATTCCAAAAAAGAAAAACCTTCAATATCCATTGAAGTCAGAAAACCAGATGAACCTAAACCAAAAACGGTTAAAACTTTCAATTCTAAGTTTAGGAAACATGGACTAGAAGAGGAAGTTAAACCACCACCTTCTCGTGCAGCAGTATTAACAAAAAAATCTACGCCTGTATTGCCACCTACAGTATCAATACCAAAAAGGCCATCACCAGTTCACAATGAGTCTCCTCCAGAAAAAAAGCCAAAAACTGTAGTTGAACCTGTTGAAAAACCGGGTGCAATCAAATTAATTCCTCCTAAGCCTAAACGTAAGTATCCTACTTTTTATTCAATAAGTAACATATTTTTAATAGTTTCTTTTTTTCCAGATTTACATTGGTGGTGGCAAGTCCTTCCATTAATGTCACCAAGTTCTCTCAATTGTTTAGGTTGCATTTTCTTCAGTGGTAAGTCTAAAATGTATAACTTAACGGGTTCTAAAGTGTTTTTACCACCTGTAAAGTATTTTTTTCAAATAAATATTGAAATCAATATACATGACTTTTTCCGTTTACTACTTAGTTCAAATTTAATAACCTAAATTTGTTTAGTTAATCGTGAGGTGAAACCTACTGGATGTTACCTACTGGATCCGTGGAATCGTCGCAGAGCTGATGAAAACGACTGGTGCTCCAGGAGTGATTCTTCAGCAATCCATGTAATCAAAAAATGACTTAATATTTCTACATGAAAGATACAAACAATTACCTACGATAAAAACGACTGCGAGATTATTTTACGAAACTAATTCTAGCAATGATCCTATAAATTTCAACAAAATATACATATATGAATTATTGAGATAACGATATTAAGGCACTACCTTGTTACGTTAGTTAAACAGACCAGTAATTTCTATAAAGAATATTTTACATAGAAATCCAAGAATGATAGTATCTCTTACCGTAACATATTTTTAGTTTCGTAGACAAGCAAGTCTCGTTTAGTATATTTACCAAGTGTAATTTAGTAACTTCTATGCTAGAAAAAATATCTAAGCCTGTACATAATAATGCCAACGATTACCTAAATGCTTACATGAGTCTCGAGGCTATCAGGCTATCTATAACGTTGGGAGTTGAAGTCTGCTAAGGGTTTGATTGTGTAACAATCGACATCAAAATGCAACATCACTATGCTTAGGTAATTTACAATACTTTTTATAAATGCTCAAATAAGTATACTGTTAATAAGAAATTCTCAAATAGGTTGCTAATAATAGGAACTTGTTGCAAAACTCTCATTTACAAGCAGAAGTGGAAGTATTATTAACAATGTTTCTAACCGTGAGTGGTAGTACCAACAATAATAAGACTGCCACCGATTTTTTTATTTTTTATTTATTTGTGATGTGGGTCAGAATATTAACAAAAAAATCCTTTTAATTTTAATGATGATATGAATAGTAACAATGGAATTCACCCCGAAAATATTTTTGAAAAGTCTAGGCAGAGAAGTAGAATAACAGCGGCAAATGCTCGAAAGATACCACCTAAAACAGTCCACAGCGAAACTTTGGTGTACAAACCGTAAGTGACAACCAGCTTCACGCCGTACAGAACTGCAGACCCACTACAAAGAATTATTTGGGAGAAACGCTACGGAAGTAGAAGTCACGTTGAGAAAATAGTGTGTAGTGTAAAACTGATACGCTATTGTCCTATTAACCGTACCTATAAAAGTAACACGAATTAAAAATTAAAGTTTGCAGGTAATATCTTTGTATCTACTTTAATTTTTGGTTCTGAAAGTTATTTTCAATAAAGGTAGGTATATTTATTATATGGACATTTCTCCATTTGACTACAATAATAGTTCTTTCTAGATGGGACTTAATCATACTATCCCCACTGCGTGGGTATAAGAAACCAACGACGTCTTACATCGAGTTAGAAGATTGTACCTACGCATCCTGCTGTCCCAATCCGATAGGCGTTAAGTTATGCTTGAGATAAAGGATATCGCAAAATACATAGGAAGTGGTCTGTAAACTAATAGAAATGCGATTAATAATAAATTAGATACACTTGTAGTCGATCACTTCATTATGACTACGTCATCGTAATGACATCCTGAAATGGGAATGAATGTAAAAGAGCAATAATTTAAAATTATACTTGTAGTCGATCACTTCATTATGACCTGATATTAGCGAAATGAAAATCTGACACTGCAATAATAAAAGGGCAACAATTTCAAATCTGTTTATTCAGTCACATGCCACTAAAATTGCGTCCCTTGAGGCGGATTATGAAGAAACTCGAACCATATGTACCTATCCATAATATCTTAATTACCCCCTTACAAAAGTAATTTATTTCGTTTGATTACCTACCTACGTTCGTATTATAGATTATTTTGGAAAACATTCTGGATCATTCTGTAATCGAAAACGCCCTTTCAAAAGAACTACCTACCACTGAATACTCTGAACTCAGACTACATTGACAAATATCAATAGGTACCTGGGGAAAAAATCCCACACCCACATGAACTTTAAGAAAATTTTCTTACATATATTATTTCATTCAATTTATGACATCGATATAATCTTGTTTGGTCTTCAAACTCAATGATTTGAAGACTTACCGACATTATATCGATGTCATAATTTAGTAATGGTTTATGTATGTACCTGATCTATTTTTAATCGCATTTTCTATTGTAGTAGCCCAGTTTCGCTCAGTCTCTTAATGCTTTAAATAATTTTAGTACCTATATGGGAAAAGGTACTTTATTAGGAATAATAATTATGAGGAAAAACTTTTGGTTTGCAACAACAACCGCGACACTGTTGGACATGGATTGCTTGTCTATCTGGCAGCCAGATAAACTGTTGTTGGTCAGGAAACTAACTGGTCACTAAATAATGTGAAATGGTACCTAGATATTGCATAAATATTGATACCTACCTAATCTGCTGTACTTCCACCCCTATCAAATTACCCACTAGGTATACTTATGTGCCTAGTTGTTGAATGATAAATGTTATGTACCTACCAGCTGAAGTAATACCTAGGTAGTGATGATAATAATATTAAAATATATTCGACGCAGATTGTCACAGTAAACAAATAAATAGAAATGGAAAGAGACATGCCTTGTAATTACAAGACCGATATAATAAAAAATCTAAAATACTGCTATACAGGCTGTATCCGACATCGTAACGCAAACTTCGCGAGAAGGCTACACCACATGCTACTAATAAAATTGATAGTCATATATAGCGTTGATGAGCGGTTACAGAAATGTTTAAAAAATGTCTCCTGCCTTTGAACGTTGCAAGCGTGCCGCCGCGCGTGATTGTGGGTATGACGTTGACCCCTGATGTGAACTTTATTAAATCAGCTGATAGGAGAGTTTCAGAGTTTTGTTCACATTGCACTTTTTTGTGTAATTCGCGAATTAATTATTTTTTACTTTAAAATCTTCAATTATGAACGGTTTAAAGTGAAAAAAACAGCATATTTCCTTTTTAATTTGTAAAAAACCGACGAAAAATTCCACATGTGGGGGGGTTCAGAATCATGTACTGGATCCATGGTACTCGTTTGTGCGTCGATGTCAGACACCCTTTATAATAGTGAATACATAGGTGTTAGGTACATATAGCAAATGTCTGTTATCTTCCTGGATTTTCTACACCTGAAGTCCACACAAAAGAGATGGCTTACGTAGCTAAACTCTATTTATACGGGAAACAAAATGATGTATAACGCACATTTGAATTCGAAAATCTGCTTTTAGCATTCGATTTATTATATTATATAGGTACCTACTAGGTATGTAATTTCAATAAGGTCTGGTCTGCTCAACTAATGTTTCAATCGTATGAAAATTTGTATTTCTTGTACATTTCCACTCAAGTAACCTATTTTCGAAATTTATCTTGTCTTCCGATATCAATGAACCTATTGTTTTTCAATAGCACGATTAGATAGTCTGTATTTAATAGAAGATCTTACAAAATTTGTATTTAATTATAATGGTTCACTATAAAAGAAATTTAAAAGAAGATTTTTACTTGAATAGAAATAATTATATATGAATAAGGCAGTCCGTAGGTTGGAACCAATCACAACATACCTTCCTACTTGCCTGTTTATATCTCTAGATGTTATTGAAATATAATCAGAGGTGTTTATTGAAGGTTTTGCATTCTGATAGTTTTTAAGTAAACTAGTGAATTGCCTCTTAAATACCTAACTAGATTCCTATTTTGCATTCTACTTTTCTAATTTCGTAAGTTGATTTCTCAGGGTGCGAGAACTCGAAATTTTATTTAGTTGGCGATAGTTACCACCATTGCTAACGTAGCGAAGTTCGACTTTTATTAGTATAGTCTTGAATAAATATTTCTAGTATTGAAATAAATATTAACAAATAAAAAATCTATACGTTGACGCTTGCGCGTTTTGTGATGTAGGTTTACACACCTATGACTTGTCGTATCACTTGACTGCTGCTCACATTTATTAAAATTCTGTTAAGTGAAATTAGCTCCTCTGCACCAATACACAGGTCGTCATAAGCCTGCGCATTCAATATTTTACAACTATAGGTAAAGCACCCGGTAACATACCTATTATAAATTGTACAAATCAAGCTATACATATGTATTTTTATAACCAGTATAAAGAAACCCGACTTTTGATGGTACGAAAGACCTATAGAGTGCAAAGTCAGCTAAAACTGGAAATTTATAAGTGAAGTAGTCTTATGTACTAAATGCAACAGATTTTGATGCGATTTTCACCCACTGTTAGGGAATTAATTCAGAAATATTTGGTGTAAGAAAACATACTAAATTAAACTTACACATAAAGAATGTAATAAAAATATCACAAATTATTCAGTCATGAAGCATGGACGGGTCCAAGGAGTCTAAAATAAAACTTAACTTGTATAGTTTTCTTATTGTTTGGATATTTTGAACTGATTATTTAACAAACCAGCTTATTTTTAATACTGTGGAGGAAAACTAATCTTGGATAGATTCCAATATTATTTACAACCTCCAGTACAGGTGTGCGTTCGCGCAGCGGAATGTTGTTGAATTTAAAGATTTTAGATATGCAGATATTTAGTGTATGACGTCGTATAATTGTGTATGGTAAAAAAAAATTTGTGCACGCAGCCATTGTGGAGAAATTCACAAAATACTGATTCCGCTGGGCGAACGTTGTCCTGGCGGAACTTTTTTTAATCCTTTGACTTTAGTAAAAAGAGATGTGTCCAAAAATTAGTGTGTATTTGTGTGTAATTGTGTATGTATGAATAAAATTTGTGCATGCATAAACTTCGGAGATATTCAAGTTTCCGCTGCGCGAACGTTTGGCCATTAGCTAGTTTTCATATAAAGCGCTTACATAGAGAGCTGTAGATTTTTACATACTTTGTTTTGAATTTGTGTATATTTGTTTAAAAAACAGATTTAGAAAAAAACGTAAGGCTTAAAAGATAAAAATATAAACGTAAAATACGCTTATTTGGTCTTAGTTCTTAAAGTATGCACTTTGGGGTCTAGATTTTCACGTTTATACAAACCTTGTAAGTGTCTGCAATATATTGCCAAGTATCAATGATGTTCCTTTAGTAATTAAAGAGTTATAGGACAATTTACCATGACATAATCACTGTTTACAAAGCAGTCAAATATCACGACATTCTAAAGGAATTGTATGGTAAAATGTATGCCAATAATTAGTGTATTCATTCAACTATTCACATGCAAAATTTCATGTCATTAAATTCAGTAATTAAAGAAATACAATTATAAAACTGACGAAGCATCGAAAACCTACATAACCCGACCAAGTTCGGATAGCTATAAAAAAGCGGCCGTGCAATATATTTAGGTAACATCCCAAAATTTACAGTATAATACCGGTATTGAATTGGTATAGGTGATAACACAATTGTTTCGATATAATATAAAGGTCATTTATTTTTGTACACCTATTTTTTTAAATGTATTTGACTATGACAAAGTAGGTACTATTTACGTAGTTATTTTATTTAAGTATGCGCTTGAGACTTCAGATATAATCTAGATATATTAATCAGGTTCAAATACAACAGCAAATTAATACGCGCGGGCCGCGGCTAATGAAAACATATTGCCCTCTCTTTTCTTCAAGGATGGAAGTACTGTTTCAAGCGGGAAGCCGCCTACCGCTCGTTGCGCGCAGCGCGTTGTCTATTGTTTCACACTAGAATATTTTTGATCAATTCATAACTACAATAGTAAGGTCCATTACAGAACGTCACTCAAAACTCCAGCTTTACTTAAGTCTCGTTTGAAGCCTTTTGATAGGTTAAAACTAGTTTTAAGTAATGCTCAAGTATTACTTAAAACTAGTAAATAAAGCTTGAGTTTTGAGTAACGTTCTGTAATACGGACCTTATACTATTTAACCAAAAGACTAGCCTTAAGCGTACTTCAATCAAAATAATTCTGCATATTTTGGTGGGGTGCGGGGGAACACGCTCACTTAAATAAGTCACAACCTGTACAACAGTATAGACCATCAATTAAGAAATCGATTGAAGAAGTAGTTTTTTTTAAGTTATTAGATTGTTTGATCCACTAAATTTGCAAAGGGGAACGCTCGTCTAGTGCATTGGTTAAGAAGTGTTATAAGCTACAATATGATAAATATTTACCTAAACAGTAGTACTTACTTGTGATAATTATTTTATATCCCTGGGGGGTCTATAGTAAGAATCCTGATGCGTGAAATCTTCAATAGAAATTAGCTGTATCAATTTTATTTGCCTAAATTAATATATCTAGATTATATCTCAAGTCTCAAGCGCATACTTAAATAAAATAACTACGTAAATAGTACCTACTTGGTCATAGTCAAATACATTTAAAAAAATAGGTGTACAAAAATAAATGACCTTTATATTATATCGAAACAATTGTGTTATCACCTATACCAATTCATACCGGTATTATACTGTAAATTTTGGGATGTTACCTAAATATATTGCACGGCCGCTTTTTTATAGCTATCCGAACTTGGTCGGGTTATGTAGGTTTTCGATGCTTCGTCAGTTTTATAATTGTATTTCTTTAATTACTGAATTTAATGACATGAAATTTTGCATGTGAATAGTTGAATGAATGCACTAATTATTGGCATACATTTTACCATACAATTCCTTTAGAATGTCGTGATATTTGACTGCTTTGTAAACAGTGATTATGTCATGGTAAATTGTCTTATAACTCTTTAATTACTAAAGTAACATCATTGATACTTGGCAATATATTGCAGACACTTACAAGGTTTGTATAAACGTGAAAATCTAGACCCCAAAGTGCATACTTTAAGAACTAAGACCAAATAAGCGTATTTTACGTTTATATTTTTATCTTTTAAGCCTTACGTTTTTTTCTAAATCTGTTTTTTAAACAAATATACACAAATTCAAAACAAAGTATGTAAAAATCTACAGCTCTCTATGTAAGCGCTTTATATGAAAACTAGCTAATGGCCAAACGTTCGCGCAGCGGAAACTTGAATATCTCCGAAGTTTATGCATGCACAAATTTTATTCATACATACACAATTACACACAAATACACACTAATTTTTGGACACATCTCTTTTTTCTAAAGTCAAAGGATTAAAAAAAGTTCCGCCAGGACAACGTTCGCCCAGCGGAATCAGTATTTTGTGAATTTCTCCACAATGGCTGCGTGCACAAATTTTTTTTTACCATACACAATTATACGACGTCATACACTAAATATCTGCATATCTAAAATCTTTAAATTCAACAACATTCCGCTGCGCGAACGCACACCCAGTACAGTACCTACCTACCTCTAGCAGATATAAGATTTTTTTTTTGCTTAAAATCCTATTAAATTAATTTACAACTATTTACCTACCTTTGCTGTGTGTGCGAAACTTCTAAGAAGGTATTTGAATTAATAATTAAATACTAATGGTGGATACAAAAGTTAAGAAATAAAAGATTTAGTAAGTAGAGATATCTACCTAATGCAACTGCGACTTGATTTGACAGCGTCACGGCAACTTATGATTTTATTTAATGTTTCCTAATAACTTAGATTAGTAAACACAGTCACCTGCAAATTAGTAGTAACAATTGGGACTACTAAACTCACCCTTTCTGCTGCAACATAAAGGTTCTGGAAAAAAAATTGTTACCATGGGCCAGACGGGTCCCAAGAACAAAAGTCCTATCTTCAATATTGTCTTGTTGCAGTGCGAATCAATAAAGTTACGCGAATCTATTAAAATGCAAAAAAAAAGAAAACTAATAGAAAATTATGGTAAAGGGTTTTTTCTTTCATCATAATTTTCTATTAATTTTATTTATTTTTTGCAACTTAATAGCGTAACTTTATTGCTTCGCACTGCAACTAGACAATTTTGTAGATAGGACTTTGTTCTTGGGACCCGTCGATTTATTCTTTTCCATGGACGTGCGGTTGACTGTACATAGCTCATTTTGCTGAATGTATAGTTGAAAGCTTTACAATTTTAATCAAGAATAAGTTTATTTTTACACCCTTTATTTATTTTTAACGTTTGTTTACCCATTTCCTATTCAAATTGCATGTTATGTATAAAGGTTTATCCACACTTTTTAAAGTTACTTTTTGTATAGCAATTTTTATCAGTTAATGCGCTTTCGCGTGGAAGCACATTAATTTAAAATGAGATATTTATGAAATTACAGCAATATTATCGCATGTTTGATTTTAAACTCTCAGCGCTGAGCCTAACATTGAAAATCCATCAAGCTTCTGTTTAGGCTTTTAGTTGCCATGTAGTATTAATAAAACAGGCATTACCTTTTAGTATTCGTTATAATTTAACAGTAGTCCGCCACCGTCTATTTCTGTAAACACTACTTTTATATATTTAACCGACTTCAATAAAGGAGAAGGTTCAGAAGGAATTCGCGCTTTTTTATGTTTTTACATCGGTCTCTCAATGATTACCGTTATAGGATTCTTTTTTGTTTTTAGGGTAAGAAGCCTGCGGGGTGGTTTCTTATAAATATTATTAACCTTGGTAGCTTCAATAATGTGCATTTGATCCAGTTTGTAGTATTATATTCAAGGTGTGTCGATAAGGTATTGTTAAGATTAAAATAGGAGCCTACAAAAACCACAATGTTGGTCTCTTGTAATAAGTTGTTCAAATTGGTGTTGCTGTATCACACAATATTGACTATACCTTACTGATACATACTGTAAAATAGGCGTTTTAAATATTAAAAATGTCTTCGGAAGTCTGTGACAGAAAAATGAAATACATAACCAGACACCGACTTCGAATCTTTGCCCGTGAAGACGCTACCGGAAGTGAAAGCAAATCCGGAAACCTCATAGGGGAGACCTGACCCCAAATCGGCGACCACATTTTTGCCAAATGATTGCGACTAGTTGGATCGTTGATAGTTTGGACCGAACGGGCCAATGGGCGGTCCAAGCAATCCGCTAAAAAGCAATGTTCGCCGCTTAGGGGCAGTCCCCTAATCGTCGCACACATTTTTGTAACTTATAAATATATGCATCGAATGCTTATACTCTCTCTTTATTTTTATTTTTTTATAAATAAAGGAAAATATAAATTCAGCTAAATTCACAAACACAAAGTGTGCGGTTTACTGAATGATATACATACATTAAATAACACAGCTCGTCGATTAAATGTGTTAAACAATTCATTCTATCTAGATTTGATAATCATATCACGAGAGCATTTTTAAAATTCTTTTTTCAGATGTATTTACTAATTCCCTACTTTAAAAGTAAGTGCATTGTGCAAATAACTGTTCTAGCATCAAGATTGTTAACTGTTAGGATCATGTAAAAATCCAATCTTATTTAGCATAGGTATTTATTCGTGTGCATATAGATACTTCGCCATAATCAAAAGATATTCGGCGGGATAAAAAAAAAAATAGGAAAAAGAAACCGATAAGAAGTCGTCAGCGTCCGAACTTTGCGTAACATCTTATAATATCAAGATGTCGCTAATTCATTTCTTCAAATGTTCGATTCATCTACTCAACAACAACTAACGCAATGAATGTATTTTATGTATTTACCCAATATCCCCCGCGAATCACACTGGACGATTACAGACATCCATAATTATGTCATAACATAACTGAATCGGTTCAATTCAATGTCAGAGAAATATTGTAGATAGAAAAGAGACGGGTTTGTAGATAGTAGTTAGAATACAATATTTATTTCATCCATAGAAGAGACGCCATTTTTCATTTAGTTAGGAATCACATATGCCTATGTACTACCATCCATATCTACCATCTAACAATATTATATTGTATGAACATTGCTTTGTATCGTTTCGTAGATTATTTTTATCACACAAGTTCGCCATAATTATGCCCAGTGAATGTCAAATTGTAAACACTAATGTGCTTTTGGAGGAGGAATCTTCTTAGGTAGAATAAAACTGCGTGTCCGATATGATCTGTTTGGAGGTACGGTAATTCTATGAGTGCTGTATGTGTGTTCCTACAGCATCCCCCTCTTAAGCGAATCGTACGTTTTTTTTAACGGTGCGTCCTGTGCGAGTGACGTAGGATTTGCGGGTTGTACTCGAGGTCGGCGGGGTCAGCGGCCGCGGCTCATTATTAGCGCTCGATGTATGTGTGCGGCGAGTGTCACGTGCGTCTGTTGTTCCTCTAGTAGTAGATTCTTCTTGCTTGAGTAAGTGTGCTGGTTTGAGTCTGTCGATTGTGATGACAGATGTTCGTAGGGGCATCTGAATGGTAAATTGTTTGTTGCCGCGATGTAGAACTTTGAATGGGCCTTCGTAAGGTGGAGTCAGTGGGCTTCGTACGGTATCATTACGCACGAAGACATGAGTACACGTAGCCAAGTCTTTGTACACGAAAATCTTTCTGTTGTTGCTATGTGACTTGCTGTTTGGAGATAGTGTCGACATTGTTTCGGTCAGCTGACGGGCGAATTCTGCGTCGTCGTTTTTTGGCTGTGTAGGCGTGAAAAAATCTGACGGTATTCTTAATGTTGACCCGTATGTCATGAGAGCTGGGCTGACTTGCGTATCTTCACGTAAAACTGTTCTTAAACCGAGGAGTACGGTCGCTAGTTCCTCGCTCCAGTGTACGCCGGCGTTTCGCGCCATAAGTGCGGATTTCAAGGTTCGATGCCATCGTTCGACTTGACCGTTTGCTTGAGGGTGAAATGCGGTGGTTCGAATCCGTGTTATGCCAAATTTCTTCATCAGTGCGTTGAATAATGACGACTCGAACTGTCTGCCTTGATCCGTTGTCACACGTAAGGGGCAGCCAAATCGCGCTATCCATCCCTCGTAAATTGCCTTGGCAACAGTGTCGGCGGTGATGTCACGAGTAGGTATTGCTTCGGGCCATTTAGTGCAACGGTCGACCATCGTGACTAGGTATCTATAGTCATTAGACGGCGGAAGTGGTCCGACAATGTCTACGTGAATATGTTCGAAACGCGCTGATTTTTGAAACTCGCCGAGCGGGCTGATAACATGTCGCTGGATTTTCCCGCGCTGGCATCCGATGCATGACCTTGTCCACATACCGACTTCTTTATTCATATTCGGCCAAAAGAATTTAGTGACAATAATCTTTCTTGTCGTACGTACACCTGGGTGACTAAGTTCGTGTTGTGCTTTGAATGCTACAAAACGATAAGACGCTGGTAGGTACGGGCGTAAGTTGCCTGTTGATGTTTCGCATATGATAGGTCGTTGACCTCCGGGCAATGTGATTTCTGCAAACTTCAGATTCGGGTTGGTCATGCTGATCTTGAGTTCGTCGTCGTTCTCTTGGTCTTTAGCGAGTTGATTGTAGTCGATCGTAGATTGCGACAAGTCGATTTCTTCTATACGAGATAGGGCGTCGGCCGCTTCGTTATTATTACCGTGAACGTATTGAATTTTCGAGCAAAACTGACTTATGTAATGTAGTTGACGCTCTCTTCTCGGTGTATCGCTGGTACTTGGCGCTCTTGTTAATGCATACGTTAATGGCTTATGGTCGGTGAATATTGTTACGTCGTTGCCTTCTATCAGCCGACGTAGGTGTTTAATTGAGGTGAACATTGCCAATAATTCGCGATCATATACGCTATATTTTCTTTGCGTATCATTCAATGTTTTTGAATAGAATGCCAGTGGTTTCCATACGCCATCGACCTTTTGTTCTAATACAGCGCCAATGCTAGTGTTTGACGCGTCTGTGTATAGACGTAATATTGCGTTGGGAATCGGGTGCGTAAGTGTTGTGGCCTTGAGAATGCTTTGTCGGCATTTCTCAAAAGCTTGCTCGCTTTCTGGTGTCCATTGTATCGGAGTTTTATCATTTTTCTTGCTGTTGTGTAGGTACTTGTTTAATTCATGCTGATGTTCGGCTTGATGTGGTAAACAGCTGCGATAAAAGTTAATCATGCCTAAAAATCTTCTTAGTTCTTGTACTGTCTGTGGTTTCGGGTAATTGACTATTGCTTGTATACGTTCTTGCGTGGGATTGATACCATTTGCTGATACTTGATAACCGAGGAACTCTATGTTTTCTTTATCAAACTCGCACTTGTCGATGTTAAGACTGACGCCGTAGGTATTTAGGCGTTCGAGTACTATTTGTAAGTGCTGGCGATGTTCTTCCTGGTTATTTGAATAGACAAGTAGATCGTCGACGAAACAGAATACGATGTTGTCCAGTCCTCGTAAAACTTCATGCATGAAACGTTGAAATGTTTGGCCTGAGTTGCGTAATCCAAACGTCATGCAGTTGAATTCGAATAGGCCGAAAGGTGTTATAATTGCGGTCTTCTGTGCGTCTTGTGCAGCTATAGGAATCCAAAAGTATGCCATTTTCAGGTCCAACTTTGAAAATATTTTCTTGCCGTGTAACTGGTACGTAAAATCCTGAATACGTGGAATGGGATATCTGTCAGGTACGGTGACTGCATTTAGTCTCCGGTAGTCTCCACATACACGAAGTGACCCATCCTTTTTCTTGACGACGTGGAGAGGACTTGCCCACGGACTTTTTGACGGCTTGCATATACCCATCTCTATCATGCGCTCGAATTCCAGTTTTGCCGCTTTGTATTTGTCCGGCGGTAGAGGGCGCGGCCGTGCGTATATCGGCGGTCCTGTAGTCTCGATATAATGTGTGACGTCATGCTTCACTGGAGTCTTGAGTGACATCGGCCGCAGGACATCAGGGTATTTCTTCAATATGTCGTGATATACGTGGTCTCGATTGACCATGTGTATAGTTTCTTCGTTGTTATTTATTTTGATGGCGTTCACGGTGAGATCGGTGACGCGGTCGATAAGTTTCCTCTGGTGTAGGTCGACTAGCAGTTTGTGGTATACTAGGAAGTCTGCACCCAGTATTGAGGTTTTTACATCGGCGACTACGAATGTCCATTTGAAGCTTCTTCGTAAACCTAAGTTGAGTTCAAGCGTGCGCTCTCCGTAGGTACGAATCTCTGTTCCGTTTGCCGCGAACAATTTGTAGGTATCCTTGGTCGGTTTATTTTTCTTATTTCGGACGGCTAATACCGATATGTCGGCTCCTGTGTCGACGAGAAATCTTTCTCTGTTGTTGATGTCGATCACGCATAGGCGGCGAGATGTGTGGTTTACATCGACACCCGCCACAGTCGATGTACTTTTTAGTTTTCCTGCTTGCTCTTGGAACACGGGAATTCGCATTTACGAGCATCGTCGCCGTATCGATAGTGATAACGGCATAGCCAGTCGGCGTCCCTCGGTGTACGTGCGTTACTAGCGCGCGGCCTTGACCTTGAGTGTGAGCGAGAGCGGCTATGTTGACGGCTAGCAAAGTGCGAGCGGGAACGGCGATGTGATGCATTTTGCTGATTACTTCGTAATTCGGCGACTTCGAGAGATAGCTTTTCAATTTGTTTGCAAAGCATGCTGATTTGCAGATTTGTGACGGAGTTCTGTTGTACTTCGTTGACCGATGCTGGCGGGGGAACTACGGAGACTGCGGCGACTGTTGGTTCGAAGTGTTCCATCATTTTGTCGGCCATCGCAGCTAGAACTTCGAGTGTAGATTCTGTGTTCACGGATAATACTGCGCGAACTTGTGCGGGCAGGTGATTAAGCCACATGACCTTGAGCGCTTCGTCGGACAGAAGTTTGCCACTTAGGTCGCGCATTTTACGTAGCAGCTGGCTCGGTTTCTGATCACCGAGTTCGAGACCGCTGAGGAGTTTCTGAAGCTGGCGATGGTCTGATTCTTGATAAGTGGAAATCAGTCTCTCTTTCAGTGCGCTGTATTTACCGGTGGCTGGCGGTTCCAGTATGATGTCGGCGATTTGTTCCAGGTCGCTGCAGCCGAGTAGTGGGACGACAAGGTTAAATTTTTGCTCGTCACCTATCTTGCTGGCGGCGACGGCGGCTTCAAACTGCGCGAACCAAAGACGTGGATTTTGGCGCCAAAATGGTGGTAGTCGTGCAGGCAGCGATATCGTAGCTACGTCGTTCTTCATTGTTGTGACGCCTAATGGATCGCTGAATTCTTCGCTCCTCGACATTTTTTTTAATATAATTTCTGCAGGGATTCAGTCTTGATATTTCTTCTTTTCTTCGGGGTCACCAATTTGGAGGAGGAATCTTCTTAGGTAGAATAAAACTGCGTGTCCGATATGATCTGTTTGGAGGTACGGTAATTCTATGAGTGCTGTATGTGTGTTCCTACATGCTGTTGACTGGACGTAATGGCCATGACAAACAACTCGACCTACCACAAGCCGCATAGTTACAAAAAATATTTGTATCGTTATATTTAAAGTTGAAGGTCATCAAGCTATACTACCAAAAAGAAACCGAATTTACCAAGGTAGATTAAACCTTTGTTATTATCTACCTATGTCGAAGTAGGTAGGAACAAAACTTCTGAAGAATTATGTATACATGTAAGGGCCAGTTTATTGAACCGTAGTTATTGTTAAAAACATGGTTAAATATCGACAAAATGTTTTTTTTTTATCAATTGTTGGTTTATCTAATCATATACCTATAATATCATTGCTAATGGTCAATAATATAATTAACTATCAGTTAAAAAATCATTAGTGATACACTAACAATAGTACAAAAACATATTTTGCCAATATGTATTTATTAGCTATGTATATAACAACTGGTTGTTGCTTTTAAAAACCTGGCCCTAATAATCAAACTTTGAGAGAATTCCGTAAGCTTTTCACAACGATGAACTTGCATGTTTTTGATGCTCATAGTCTGGAAAATAAGTACCTATGTATAAATTTCAAGCGAGTAAAATGTGCGTGATTTCAATATTAAAATTTTGATTCAATACCATACGTTCTTAGTAGAAAAACAAACGAATGGATATTGTCGTTTGGTTTATGCAAGCTATGCTGCGCTATCGAGTTCGTACAGATTTTAGCAATAGTGACTTACTAATCTGTCGATCTTTTAATATGAAAAAATCCCGCACTTGTTCGTTATGATAATAAATGAGAATAAAAATCGCAAATACTCGACCTTCACGGGTGCAGTAAAGTATTTGTGAATAAGTCACAGGTAGTATAACAAATTATCTCACTATTTCCGAGATAGCTTTAATTAACTGAGCACAGGAGTGGCCTCGAAAAGTCACATCTATTCAGTCTCATTTTTTTAGACATATTCCATTGCGGAGTTCGGGAGACACCTCGGAATGTCACGGCTTGAAATATTTATTAAAGCCTAGACGGTACTACTAGCTAGCTAAATAAAATACTCGTGAGCTAGATACTTAGCTCGGATTCAGTTCGGACGCGGTCCCGTTTTCCCATATAAATTTTGTCTAACATGTATTAAATTTAAACCCTACCCGACAATCATTGGGTAATAAATACGGTTTGTTGACAAAATTTTTGTCCAAGCTAAATATAACTTAAGATTATCAGCTAATAAAAAAACGCAGGCAAACAAATTAACCAAATATTTACCTACATGGCTTAGGGTTTCGCCGCAGTAAGGCACGCGATCGCTAATCGGCGGCACCTTTGATTTTTTTTTTACAACCTTTCAATGTTTTTTGTCCCTAATGTTATACATCTAGCTTCAATACTGGAGGGAGCAAACTAGATTTATTTAGGTTGCTTTATCAGTATGCAGAAGGTGCGATTCTACTGAAACACCATTGACCTTATTAGAACAACGTATCCAGGGAACACACCTACGAACTATTCGCTTAAGTTAACTGCACCTCGCTGAAATGCGACCACTCTCCCGCTTCTCCACGAGACGCCCCACAATCGCCGTAAGCGCTTGTAGCGTTAGCGTCTTTGTTACAATTGTCTAAATACAGTTTAAATCCCCTGTTGTTATTACTGTTTCTGTGGAGTTTTTGCTTAGTTAAGTTTTTTTTTTTTTATTAATATTAAGGGTTTGTTTTTTTACATTGTCTACGTGATAGTGAATCCTGTTGGTTGCACCGACATTATATTGTATCAATTTAATTTCAAAACTTCGTGATTAAAATGACTTAGTATTATGACGCTTTATCATCAAGGCGACCTTTTATTGTATCGTATCGTCCAAATGACGTCACAGAGCGAGGTGCACAGTTAACTTGCGCGACATATAGTTTTAGATAAAACTACTAAAATAAGATTGCAAGTAGACAGCAACAGTATTTTGATACGCATGTATGTGATTTATTATTTTTGTTCGTTACTTTGTATTAGCAGAGCAGTGGTATAATGGTGGTCATAGGTTGGAATCCAGTTACGCGCTTTAATTTGTGGAATTATTTACCACTACTCCTCACAGCGGTGAAGGAAAACATCATGAAGAAAGCAGCATGTTCTAAAGTTTGAAGACTCGTTTATGTAACATCTACCATCATCATCTCAGCGTTAATTCCAGTCACATCCGAAGCTTTTGAGTCTGGGGTCCGCTTTCCCAGTCTAACTGCTGATTTTGGCTAAACTTCGATATTATCCGTGAAGCGACTACCGTCTGACCTCCACAACCCGTAGCCGATATCGAAGCATTGAAGTTAGACCAATTGTTGGGCTTTTGAGGGCTCCAACAAACCCGTAACGACTGCCATTAGATGTTCGTATGGCAACCGGGACCAACGGCTTAGCGTGCTTTCCGAGGCATGACCAGACCAGTGTAAAAATTCATTTTCATGCATACAAATATTTGCACTGCGCGGGGATCGAACCCGCGCCTCCGGGCGCAGAGGCCGCGTTCGCTACCGCTACGCCACGGAGGCTGTCAAAGCGTCGCTTCGTTTATGTAACATCTACCAACCTGCACTATAGGCCAGCGTGGTTGGTTACCTCCCACTCCCTCACGGGGAGGCCTGTGTCCTAGTTAGAATATTATAGCCTAATTAATTAAATGACACTCTGCTAACCGTACTTCCGGTCCCTTAAAGATAGCGACCTATTTTCTAGATAAAATAAGTACTATACTATTTTTGTTACGTGTTAGGTACGGTTAGCAATAAACGTCGATTAACATAATATGATTCGATAATATACTTTTTGTCATTTTATAGTAGAAGCTAAGAGTTAAAGTAGAGAGATTAATACAATCAGTGTGCTTTTCTTTAATTAAATTTCACATCGGTATCGATTTTAATAAAATTATTTTTTATTTATCACTTACGACTGTCCTTACAAGCCGTAACCTAATACAGTTATCCATTAATACTTAAATATACACTAATTCTTAAAGATAACTAACAATATTTAATAAAACTCTTGCGAGTACACTTAAAGAACCCGAAAATATATCCAGTCTTTCATGGATTTCGTTCACCACACTGATTGCACGGGTGAGGGGTGCTTTCCCCATTAGGTTGTTGGTTCTGGCCACAGGCGCGTTTAGCAATTGCGGGCATCGCCGCCCCCAATATTTTGCTTTGTAATAAACGATTCCGAAAAATCAACTTTTGTTGCTGACTATCTATTTGTTTCTTTTGCAATTGTGATGCAGTAAAAAATAGTCCCTTATGTTAGCCATTGCTAACTTTTAACATCACGCCTGAAATCGCCGATAGGTTAGACAGGAATACTACCTGCAGCACCTACATTCCGTGAGAATCTGAAAAAGAATCTGTCGTATTATTTGAATGTTTTTATAGGCTTGAATTTTGCATATTAGGCGGCTATGTACACAACTGCCACTCCGGATGCACCATAGGCACTTTTCGACTAGTTTTTTTATACCTACCTACCTAGGTATAATATTCTATTATTATTTTCGGATGAAGGGAGGCCTTGGCTCAAATGGGAGAGTTTGTGTAAGCTAAATGTAGATATAGCTATGGCAACAAAGGCACCATATTTGTTTAAATCTCTGTCGTAGTAAACTTAGGTATTCATCTAATATACAAAATTCTCCCGACATAGTGTTATCCTCGAACTCCTCCAAAACGGCGGAACCGATTTTAATGAAATTTCATATATATATTCGCTAGGCCTGGGAATAGGTTTTTATCTGTTTTTATTTTTAATTCATAAGAGCTACTATTTACGCGGGTGAAACCGCGGGGTGCAGCTAGTTCTTATATATCAGCTACCTCAATATTTCTACTTGTGTGATGTCACTGTATACTAAATTGATGCCAAAATGTATTTTAATCTACTTTTAATTTTCGAGAACCCGTTATACATTTTAGTCTTAGCACTTAAAAAATAAAAAATTCTGTATTTTCTTCTTCTTTTCTCGTTGTATCCTACAAAATATGCGTTTATTATGTTTATTTATAGTAACATTTGTGTTTTTTTGTTTCAGCAATCCTTTTGTTAGAAAGTGACATGTTCATGGATGCTTTGAATGCTTCAGCAACCAACAAAAGAGACCCAAAGAAAAGAAAACGACGAACAAGTGGATCTAAGGATGGAAATCCTGGAAACGATGCTTCACCGCCACACACACCCACTAACATAAGTAGTCCAAGTAGTGAAAGCAAATCAGTGCCACCTAGATTCTACCAGGACACTCTTGAAACAGAAGAAAGCAAAGAAAAGGTTTCAGAGAAAGATGCTGATAGCAATGATGTCGATGAAGAAAAAGATGTCAAGAAAGAGATTGAAGAGGCTATGGACACAGAACCTCATACTGTAACAGTTAATGGAATTAAAGGAGTTTTATGCTACCATAAACGAAAAGGACCTAAGAAAAGTATTAAATGGAAGCCAGACTCTGAACTAGAGGAAGTTCAATACTTTGAACTTGATGAAACTGAGAGAGTTAATGTAACGAAGACCTTTACTGATATGAAATATTTGGAAAGAATCCACGAAAGAGATGCATTCCAGAAGGGAAGGAATATTAGTAACGATGACATCATGGAAGAAAAGACTAGTTGGAGGCCTTTAATCCTTGTCGACACCGAAGGCCAAGTGCAGGTAGAGCATGGTAAGAACAGCAAAGAAAAGGACATTCAGGCATTACGTCAAAAAGGAACGTTACAACCTCTTTATTTCTCAAAATCAATGATACCCGACTCTGCATTTGAACCTGACCCTGAAACGCATCCCTATACTGAACCAACAATCATACCCTTAGAGGATGTTACTGGCAACCAAGATAATATAAGTGATTTTAGAAATATGCCTTGGCCTGAACCTAAGGGCAACGCGCCTCCAGCATCTGCTAACATGAATGTTCCTAATATGTTCCCACCAAACATGAATCAATTTCCTAATGGCTTTCCAAACCCACAATTCCCTGGCGTACCTGGATTTCAAGGAGGTAATATGGTTAACGCTGAGTGGCCAACTGGAGTCCCGCCACATATGATGGGCAACGGCATGCCAGGTCCTATGGCACCTGGAGGTATTCCTCCCGGAAACATACCTCCGGGAATGATGATGCCTCCAGAAGGAATGATGATGTCTCCAGAAATGTTTGGTGGACCGAATCCGATGTTTCCTGGTCCCCCAGAAGGTTTTAATATGCCGCAAAATATGTTTCCAATGGACTTTAACATGTCGGGACCCCAAGGGCCTCCACCCGGCCCTGATAATTTCCCTGGTATGCCAAATTTCCGAGGAGCTATGCGAGGCCGTGGCAATGGCGGACACTGGCGAGGTAAAAACGCTGGAAATTGGGAAGGTCCTCCGCGGGGTAGAGGAGGTGCTCGTGGTGGTCGCAAAGCAGTTTGTATATATTTCCAGCGAAAGGGTTCGTGTCGACAAGGTGACAACTGTACGTTTTTACACCCTGGTGTCAACTGTCCATTTTAAAGGGAAGTACATAAAGTGGTTGTTCTAAAAAAATAGTCATTAATATTAATGGGCTGCAATTACGCAAATAGCTGCGGCTGTAGTGTGGGATTGTAGGAAACTTAAACAGCTCTATCAATCTTCATGTCTACTTAGCACTGCGTTGTAAATAATATAAGCACAGCCTTTGTTAGAGTTAGATACTCAAAAAGACTGATAAATGTAAATAAATATTTAAGTAATACTTGTATAAAATGTGTATATTTGTAAAAATATAATACTTATAAGCGTTTATACGAAATACAAATTCAATAATATGTTAAATATTTGTTTCATTTAATTTTATCATGGATGACAGAATATACCTAGAATATACAGCGCAATTTATAAGTCTGAAATCGCCAACCCGCATTGAGCAAGCGTGGTGATTACGCTCAATCCTTCTCTGTATGAGAGGAGACCTGTGCCCAGTAGTGGGATGATAAAAGATTGATGATGATGATGATCAGGGCATTTATACAATCGAGCCCTGAAATACAACCACAATACAAAAATAAATGTTTCTTAAAAAACACAAAACAAACATAACTTTTAAGCCAAAATTACAATTATTCCTCTTTATGGAATCATAAATCAAAGTCTTTGTTAATTAATAAAGTCCTTAATTGTAACCAGACTCATTATTATTTGTGTGAGTTGAATTAACATGTGGTAAATTTACACAGGCACAGGTCTTCTCTCATATAGAGAAGGTTTGAGCGTAATCACCACGCTTGCTCAATGCGGGTTGGCGATTTCAGACTTAAGACCCCTTAATACCCTGATACCTTCTAGTTATTTATAGGGAGGCAGAGGCTTTTTAGCAGTTGATTACACAAGGGAACAAAATTTAACTTTTTTTTTGTTGCATGGCATTTCATGCCTGTTGTTTACTAATTTGGGGTCGCTGATTTTAAATCTACCCTTATTTTTTCTCTAACAGCTTTTGTTCTTGATATACAGCGGTCAGACGTATTTTTTACTAGTTACACTTTAAATACAAATC
Source organism: Sesamia inferens (assembly GCA_037179545.1). Taxonomy (NCBI): domain Eukaryota; kingdom Metazoa; phylum Arthropoda; class Insecta; order Lepidoptera; family Noctuidae; genus Sesamia; species Sesamia inferens. Next base: position 14,258,108 of record CM073934.1, on the reverse strand, counting down.
AATCTTGCTATTCACTAAAAAAAAATTTTTTTTAACGATGTCAACGATGATTGTAAAATTGTAAAAACGATCCCTACTGTTTTTGTAACATCTGTGGTGAATATACATTTAAATATTGTAGACTAACTGTGTCAGAGTTCATAAAACAAGTGTATTTTTATTACTTTGGATTCCCTTTGGACACCCGTGACAAATACTGGGTTCCTCATATGGTTTGTAAAACATGTGTGGAGACTTTGAGATTATGGAATAAGAAAAGACCCTGAGTGAAGAACAAGGGGAACGGTTCCATCAAGACATTCGAACTACATATAGAGAAACTTTACCAGGGTCACTGGAATGCTCATATGATGGCGGACTATTGTTGGAGCATTAAAAACAGCCCTTGTGAACCATCCCAAGCCAGAAAATCATACAAAAGAATTTTTTTTAATAAGTAGTTTGCTTTTCTAGTGATTTTTGAAGTGAAACTTCTTTACGCACGCTTGACTTGGCCAGTAAGCTGGCGAAAGCGTTACGGAAATTGATCGGGCAAGGCGAACGGAAGTTAAGTGGGAGATATAAGCACAGAGGCGCCCGTGGCGCGAGCTTGGTACTACAAGGTCTACAACGAGTTTTTTTTTTTTTTCAATAAAAATAGAAGATCTATGCAATTTTTTTTTTTTTTTAATTTTCAGACACGGATACACTTATTTATTTATTTATTTATTTACACTTAACAATATAAGTTAAATTTTATGTTGACTGACAACGATTAAGGGGGTCAGTAAACATAAAATTTGGTACCGCCTACTTCACAGTCCCTCCTGTATCCCCCCCGACCCCCTTTTTACCATTGATTACCTCACCCCCGTGGATTATCTCGGGAACCAGAGGTCGTGGACCACCCGAGTTTGGGGTTCCCTGATTCAGGAGGAAGAGCCCGACCTTTTGGCCCCGAGGGAATCCTCTACCCCCATCCCCACGAAACCTCCCCCCCCGACCCCCTTAAGTTATCTCACCTCCCCATGGATTATCTCGGGAACCAGAGGTCGTGGACTACCCGAGTTTGGGGTCCCCTGAATCAGGAGGAGGAGCCCGACCTTTTGGCCCCGAGGGAATCCACCCCCCCTCTCCCCCTCCCCCTCAACCCCACGAATCCTATCCCCCCTCCCCCCCACGAAACCTATCCCCCCCCCGACCCTCTTTAGTTACCTCACCCCTTCGTGGATTAACTCGGGAACCAGAGGTCGTGGACTACCCGAGTTTGGGGTCCCCTGATTGAGGAGGAAGAGCCCGACCTTTTGGCCCCGAGGGAATCCACTCCCCCCCCTCCCTCCCCCGCATCCCCACGAAACCTATCCCCCCTCCCGACCCCCTTTAGTTCCCTCACCCCCCCGTGGATTATCTCGGGAACCAGACGTCGTGGACTACCCGAGTTTGGGGTCCCCTGATTCAGGAGGAAGAGCCCGACCTTTTGGCCCCGAGGGAATCCACTTTTTTTTTTTTTTAAATGTAGGTCTATGCAAAAATATTAATTTATAAATGAAAGCATGAAATAAATTTAAATATTTATAGAAAATTAATATATGTATATGTGTATACATGTATATATTGTACACACATATATATATATATATATATACATACAGATGGTGCGAAAGAAGTTTCACTTCAGTCGTGTGGTCATAAGCACACTCGTTTTTAAATTTTCTTATGTTCAATGAGTCCACCTTGTTGGCGGACACAGAGAGCTAAAAGACGTTTCATGTTTTCCTCCACGTTTGATAGTAAATTATCGTGTATGTCCTTTCCCTCACTTTTTCAAACGCGTTTGTTATTCGATGGCGTAATTGTTCAACCGAATCCACGTTTTCCACGTAAACATGGTCTTCGACGCACCCCCACAAAAAAAATCGAGTGGCGTGAGATCTGGCGATCTTGTTGGCCACCTACGAGGTCCGAATCTGCCGATCAATTGGGCGCCAAATGTGTTATTTAGCAACTACCTGGCTGCTGTTACGGAGTGGATTGGCGCGCCATCTAAATGATACCACATTCGTTGGTATTGATCGGCGTTTAAGTTGTTGGTGTATTCTGACACCGTATCATTTAAATCAAATCAAAGCATTTATTTCATATAAACCAGTTACAGGCACATTTGAATTGTCAGAAGGTCGGTTAGTCAGTAAGGTGAAGCTAGTCGCCCATTCCAAAGAGTAGGTACCTATGGAGAAGAACAGGCAATTAAATTATAGTTCTTGCAATTTACGAGCGCGCGTGAGTCTTGCTTGTGGTATGTTGTGTACATGCACAATGCGTTAGTGTGTGTGCCTGACGGAGCGTTTAGTAGCGAGCGGTCGCCCGCTCAGTTCACTTGTGCTTATTGTTTTCACGTGCTATCCGCCACGAAGTACCGTCAGCATGTCAAATACCGATAAAAAGCGAAAAATTATTCGTAGTGAGGTGAGTTATTTAAATATGCATTTATAGCGTTAATTTAATATTAAACTATTTGTATGGATCAACGATCATGAACATTGTATTATCGTTATTATTTGTAGGGTCGTGCAATTATCGCCCGAGTTTTTCATTTTCTTCAAGAATATAATTTCATGAAGGCGAATAATAATGATAATTGTGATTTGAGTCCTTTAGCTAACGTAAGAAAACGAACCGCCGAAGCAACAGGGGTCAGTGAACGTACTGTAACTTCTATTTTGAAAGAAGAAAAAGAGATGCCCTCTACATCTGCCAAGTTTCTTTCACCAATGAAAAAACGTCGTAAAAGAAGTAACAAATTTGATTTTGATAATTTCGACACTAATTTGATTCGAAGTACAATTCAAAATTATCACATCGAACACAAGGAAATTCCAACTTTAAACAAAATTCGGTCAGTTCTCAGAGAAAAGATAGACTTTGACGGGTGTCTAAGCACTTTAAGTTCATTGCTCATAAAAATTGGTTATAAATGGCGAAAGATTAGCAGTAACCGACGAGAATTACAAGAAAGGCATGATTTAAAACTATAGCGTTTAAAATATTTGAAAAAGATTTCTCAGTGCCATGCAGAAGGACGTCCTATTGTTTACACTGACGAAACATATGTTTTAACGTCACACGTTCGACAAAATACATGGGGCATAAAGGATAAAGATACTCCATTTATGAAGAAATTAGGTACTGGGGGCCGGTTTATTATAGTGCACGCAGGTACTAAAGATGGATTCATTCCAAATGCCTCATTGATATATAAAGCATCCTCCACAACTGGAAATTATCACTCAAATATGAGTTTTGAAAATTATAAGAAGTGGCTAGAAGAGAAGCTTATGCCAAATTTGCCAGAAAGGGCAGTTATTGTGATGGATAACGCGTCCTATGCCCGCAGCAGTAAAATTCCTACGTTCAGTTCAAGGAAGAGCGATATGATAAAATGGCTAACTGACAACGGAATTTTATGTGACGAATGATTAAAAAAATCGAACTCTATGATTTAATAAAAAATTATAAACATCGTTTCATAACATTCAAAATCGACGAAAAAGTTAAAAGCAAGAATTTTTAAATATTACGTTTGCCGCCCTATCACCCTGAGTTGAACTGTATCGAAAATATCTGGGGAATTTAAAAAAATAAAATTGCAACTAAAAATATCGGGCAAAATATGACTATTTTACAAAATTTAATAAATGAGTGTTTGAACGATATCGACAATGATACCTGGCGTAAAACTTGCAAGCATATCGAAAACTTGAAGAAGAATATAGAAAATATTTCGATTTGGATTTCGAGTTAACGATTAATGTAGAATCAACTGATAGCGACACTGAAGAGTTTGAAGATAGTAACACTTCTGACGATGAATAATAATTAGGTAATTTTAATAAAACTTACTATTAAAATATTTGTTTTATTATCATTGTTGGTTTCAAAGAAAAAATAATTTTAACATTGATTATTTGTATGCTAACCGTAGCGCGTCTACGCGCACGCACACATTTACACGTATACAGATACGACTTGAACACAACTAAGAGCCACGCGCGTTCGTGAATTGCAAGAACTATATATCAAGCTATTGATACAAATATTTGATTACATCATTCATTTTGAAATCAATCGTGGGAGAACGATGCAAAATATATTGTACGCCAAGAGCGTCCATTATGGAAAACACACAAAAAAAAAACACAACAGCTAAAAAGACTAACCCAACAAATAAATGCTTTACAGTAAGTAGATTGTGCTCACACGTGTGCCATGCAATTATACAATACTAAGAAATTGAATCTACACAATGCAAAGATAGTTTTGTCCAAATTTCAGCAGCTCCAGCAGTGTTCCCGAATGCTAAGTTTAGCTCCTGTGTAGCTGCACCCGTGCCGAATACCCCTGTCAGCGATGCAATTCCGTAAACGTACAATATGCTTGGCTACATAGTGTGTACTGGCTTTGAGTAAAAAAAAAAAACAAACAATTACAAATTAAAACTACAAGAGGAAAAATCAAAGAACAATCAGTGTAACTATAGAAATCGGACGCAGCTCAAGCCTTTTTGTCGTCAATATAATGCATAACACTATACAGTATGTTAAGAAAACCCTGTCCGACCCATAAGGATAATAAAGGTTAGGTATACACATGACCAAATATAATATAAAATTTTACGTAATCATCATAGTACCAATACAAATGAATTTCGGAATAATCTTTTTTTCCCGCGAGTTAATTCCAACTTCCCCGAAGTTTGGTAATTTTTAAAAAAGTGACAACACCGGTATTATTATGAGCGAATAGCGATGCGACCACGTGCCGCGTGCCCTGCCGCCCGCTCCCCGCGGAAGGGTGCATATCGCACATTGATTAAGTTACCTCTTTTTGCGAAAGAATATTTAGGTACTTTTTTAGGGGGATTTTTATTTTAAGTTTAGCCCGGTTTTGTATGCATTAGTAGAATCAGTTATCGATACCTAACAACACCTTCACGGGTCGGACAGGGTTTTCTTAACATACTGTAGAATGCTTTCTGACACAACTTACGTTTAATGAAGGATTGTAAAAATGTATACATTGGCATCTAAAAGAGCCACCTATTTTCTTGAGCCTTGTTGTAGGTACAATAAATTTGCCTGTTCCTAGTATTTACATTATTTAATAAATTAACAAACCTTTCCCCGTTCAAAGTCCCATCAATGAACACGGGTGATGATGATGATTATCACCGTGAACAGCTGCCCAAACATTTACTGAAAATCTGTACTGATGGGCTGTCTCCTGCCAAACGCGTGGGTTTTGGTTTTTGGGTGCGTGCAGATTGTGCTAGTTCCACATGCCGTTTCTCGTAAACGTGCTTTCGCCAGTTCAACAAATTTGGGAAAGAAAGTCACTCTTCAACTTTACGCAGTAACCACTGCCAATATTCCACTCTAATTAATTTATCACGCGATAACAGAGAATGTACTTTTCGAAACTTAAACGGGTGCCACTTTTCCCACTTTAAAACCCGTAGTATGGTTCTGTGATGAACCTGAAAATGCCTAGCGCTATGGCGGAGGCTAGTTTTCGGTTGGTTTTCAAAATGTTGTAGCACATTTTCAGTTAGTCGAATCGGGGTTTGACGTGTAGGGGGTCGATCGGGGCGTTGAGACCTAGGATCCACTGGCCGGTTTTCACGGATGCGCTGAAGAGCTCCTACAATATTGCGAGAATTGGTAGGGCATTGTCTGGAATTCCCATATCTCTCGCGATATGTCCTTATTGCAAGCGCTGCATTTTGATGACATTCTCCGTAAATTAGAATCATGTCCGTATATTCAGCTGCTGTGTAGTTGGGATGTGTACTCGCCACCATAGACACAACTTTACACAAGCACTAATAAATAAAATAAGTAACACAAATAATGTTCGTAACACAAGAGAAGTAAAACCACCAAACTAAAATAAAACAAAGCGTCTTTATCGCGGTACCATAATCTAATTACTTTCCTAATTACACAAAAAATAATTAATAAAACAATAGGTAAGGGCCTTTTCCACAAAAACATTGACAAAAATTGTATTCGACGAAGTTATGCACAGCCGGTAATAAGCGTGTCAAGGACACGATTTCGGCTGGCGCACTAACAAACAAAAACTAAATATTTAATAATTTGCGGAAGCGCGCGGTGTACCGGGAGGGGGGAGGGGCCGGGAGGTGGTGTCGCTTGCGCCGATCGCCGACAAAGAGAATATCTACATATCTATCTCTTTTCGTTTCTTTCATGTATTCATTTTAATTTCATTAATGAAATGTTATCATCCATGACCCCGGCAAATGACCGCACTGCCGACAATTCTCTAAATACAGGTTGCTCTAAATGGTAATTAAATAGTAGTTTCTAAAAATTCAAGTAACTTCGTTAATAATTAAATTTTATGAAAATAAAATCTCTTCATGAAGCAAAAATGTTACAAAGTATATGTGTTTTCAGTAAATGTCGCCATAATCGCGGCACGTTGTATATAGGAGACCTGTGCCCAGCAGTGGGACGATAAAAAGGATGATAATGATAATGACAGAATATAACATCTACGGCACTGGATCACTTTTTATACAGGATGGGCCAAGAATTCGTTATCATTTAAACTTAACACCCCGCGCTAATACAAGCCGCGCGGGGAGCGGGGAGGGGTGTTACCACTAGCTCGCTTCTCGGAAATTTAGTCGCAATGGATCGTTTTACGGGGCCGCAGCGCGCTTATTGTGTGAAACAATTTTATTTAAACAACAGTTCGCTCATTACTGTGAGACGCTTATTTCGCGTTGAATACGACTTACACGATTTAAATCAGTGTCCGAGTGCTCCATTAATAAAGAAATGGGTTAAAAAGTTCGAAGAGACCGGATCTACACTAAACGTGAAGCAAACCGGCGGCCCACGGACTTCTCGGAGCGAAGAGAACGTGCAGCGAGCTTCCGGATCAGTTCGACGTGATCCAAATTTATCGACGCGCAAACGTTCGGCTGAATTAGGACTATCCCGAACATCATTGCGCCGTATTTTGAAATTAGATATGAAATTACATCCATATAAGATCCAGTTAGTACAGGAATTAAAACCTAATGATTTAAATTTGCGCAAGTCCTATGCCGAAACAATGTTAGATCGATTCGATAATTTTGACAACCTCTTATTTTCCGACGAAGCCCATTTCCACCTCAACGGACACGTAAACAAACAGAATTGCAGATATTGGAGCAGCGAAAATCCCAAATCTAAACACGCGAGGCCACTTCATTCTCCCAAGGTAACGGTATGGGCTGCAATTTCAGCAAAAGGAATCATTGGGCCCTATTTTTTCGAAGATTCTCGCGGCCGTTCGGTTACTGTGAATTCTGTTGAATATGTGAAAATGTTACGGGGGTTCTTGGCACCGAAGCTACTGGAATTTGCTGGCTACAATCGTAACACATGGTTTCAACAAGATGGAGCCACTTGTCACACATCCAACGAGTCCCTGCCGGTAGTCAAAGAAATGTTTCCGGAAAAGCTGATTTCCAGACGAGGCGACATCCCATGGCCACCCAGGAGTCCAGATTTAACCCCAGCAGACTTCTTTTTATGGGTTATTTAAAGAGTCGTGTTTACATCCATAAACCAAAAACACTACGTGAACTAAAGGAAAAAAATAGCGAAGAAATGTCAGCGATCTCGCGGTCTCTTTGTCGACGAGTATTCGAAAATTTCGGTGCTCGCTTACAAGAGTGCAAAAATCGAAACGGTGGACATTTAGATGATGTTATTTTTAAAAAATAAATTCCAAATAATTAACTTTCTTGTAAATAAATAATTTTAAAAATATGTCAAATAGTTTTCTTTATACGATTTTTTCAATTGTTAACTAATTCATGGCCCACCCTGTATTAAACAAGGTCAAATCAAATAAGTAAACGAAACACCACAGACATGATGGATATTAGAAAAAAAAGAAATAGTGTGTTTCGACCCATTATCATATATAGCGATGATACCCAACACGTCTTCAGTTTCAATTGCTAAAAATTAGACCTGGGTATTAGATACCTAATAAAATTATTTATTTACCCATTACATTACACTCAATATCAAACCAAGACAGCATGGTTGGCGCTGTAGTTAGCGATTGTTGCGCTGCGTGATGCGGGTTCGATTCCCGCACGTAAAAAATATTGGTAGGTTTATTCCGGGTCTGGTTGTTTGTGCGTGCTTGTTTGCATGCTTTTAAATGCAGTCACCATATAGCAGCAATTCAAAGTGTGGGGCAACGTCTAAAAAGAAATGTACAGCCTAAGTTGTTCCAGTTCACATTCTTAAACTATTGTAGCGGTACCTACAAACGCCACAAAATGAACGACGCGTCATAATGACGTCACACGAATTCTACATCTCGCAATCAGAGTTTACCATGCAATTAGCATACATACAACTTGCCAATTTCAACCATCGGGCTAGTACCCGCCAGACATGACACCCGTCTGGTCGGAGGATCCTCCCTTTTCTATGGAGGATGAGTGAGCTTTACTCCCTGTTCCTCATGCCTCCACAATGATGACCCTGACGTGATCCAGCTCATGCCCATGCATGAACATGCTTTCACAATGGATCACGTCGGGGTCTCACCGCACTAAATGCTTTTCCTTCGTCTAGACAAACCCAAAAGGAATGTATTCTAAACTAATAAAATTGAGGTATCTGTTTGTAATGTGAAACACACATTTTAACATTTTCTTATTAGTTTCCGCCGTTCAACGGAATGATGTGTTAATTATTAAGAGTGTAGCGCGTAGGTCGTTGTAGCATCTATTGTAGCAGATGCTACACATGTTCTCTTACCCGCTGGGAAAGGTCGGCTATAAATCACACCAGGACCGCGGAAGTCATGGCGCGCGTCACTGCGACCCTGACCCCCGCAGCGAGGGTTCCCATAAATCTCACCCCGGAAGACATCTGTTGACCAACGGTCAATGTGCGTAAGAACCATAGCGAGTCGTCTAGCACGTGAAGACTGAACTGGCGCGCTTTCTACATTAACCAATCATACGCCGCGGCCTGCCTCGATCAACGAATCAACATCAAGAACGCACGCAACACCGCGTGGACATCAGCAGGACAGCAAGCTGATTTGCTATTGGTTACCCACTATTATTTAGAGATAGTTAGTATTTAAGTGAGCGCATAGCTTGTAAGAGACATCATTATATTCTATTCCACTCTATCACATTACATCACACTCTATTACATTACAGTCCATTCCTGTTCACACTCACTCACTATCACGTACACGTCAAATACATTGTACTCTTTTACATTCGTGCAATACACAAAGTTCGATTTATCTAAGTTTTAATTACGCGACACGACCTAAACGCTACAGTGGTGACCTAAGCGACGTGAATCAAGACAGACGTGACTATACTCGTGATTAGCACATTCTAGTGGCTTACCACAAGCGGGTCTCACCACTAGGATTTCAAGAGGCTATATTCACGGTATTGCTACGTCATATACCAGAAGAGTCTGATCAGGATGGCGACCAGCATCGCACCACAGGTAGGAGGGCGAGTCGACACGCTCACACTACAAGCACGGCTGTCTGACTTTTGGCCGGCGTATCCCAGACTATGGTTTACACACTTCGAAACAGTAATAGCGCCACAAAGGCAAGGTGATGACGCGCGCTATCAAGCAGCTATCGCCCAACTAGGCCTGGACGCACTTCAGCAAGTAAGTGACATATAACCAACCCGCCCATTGAAAACAAGTACGAAGCCTTGAAGTCCAGACTCATTAGCGTCTACGTGGAATCCGAGAGCCGAAAGCTGCAGAAGCTGATGGATGAGATGGAACTCGGAGATCAAAAACCCTGACAGCTGTTGCGAAAAATGCGGGAACTAGCGGGACAGAAAATACCAGACGGTACACTGCGCATCATGTGGACCCGGCTACTTCCACCCTCAGTACGCGCTGTCCTCACCGTGAGCAACACAGTGGACTTAGAAAAGTTGTTGCAAGTGGCAGACAATGTCATGGACACTATCGCGCATCCCAACCAGGTCGCGCAGATCACACGCACGAGCGATATGGCTGTCCTACATGAACAATTGCGGCAGCTGTCTCTGGAGCTGGCAGAACTCAAGCACAGACAGGAATCCAGACTCACCACTCGACAGACGGCGTTCAAGATCGCGTTCAACAAGCAACGATAATAGCAACCGCAAGTATTCAGAACAATCACTTATCTGTTATTATCATCGCAAGTACGGCACGGAGGCGCGTAACTGTACGCGTCCGTGCAATTTCGATAACAACAGTGCCCAGTCGAAAAACTAACGCCTGCGTCGGTTGAGGCGGCAACTGACGCGAACAACACTTCTCACCGCCTATTCATAACTGATAGGAATTCGCGTCTGTCATTTCTAATTGATACGGGCGCAAACGTTTCCGTGATATCGAGGACAAAAGGCGGGAAAGCAAAACATACCGATTTCTGTTTGTACGCGGCAAACAACACGATCATTCCAACGTACGGAGAGAAAAACCTACAACTGGATCTCAACCTACGACGGCCGTACACCTGGAAATTCATCGTCGCTGCAGTCAGCAAACCTATCATCAGTGCAGACTTTCTGAAGCGTCATCAACTTCTTGTCGACATAGCCGGCCGACGTCTCGTCGACAAAGTTACCAATATGACCGTCAGGGCATCAGTCATTCATTCCGCCGAACCTACAGTTCGAAGTATCGACATGGAACAGCCGTATCACCAGCTCCTCAGTAAGTTTCCCGATATCCTGCGACCATCAAGCACGAAGGATACTCCCAAACACAGGGTAGAACACCACATCGAAACTACTGGCCCACCAGTGTTCAACAAGTGCAGACCTCTTCCTCCACATCGCTACCTGCCCGTGAAGAAAGAATTCGAGCTCATGATGCAGCAAGGAATTTGCCGACCAAGCAAAAGTCCTTGGTCCAGTCCGCTACATGTCGTTCCTAAGAAAAACGGGGACTTACGCATCTGTGGTGACTACAGAAGATTCAGTGACGTCACCAAACCCGATCGCTATCCAGTCCCACGCCTCAAAGATTTTACCTACCTGCTTCACGGCAAGAAAATCTTCAGCACTCTCGATTTAAACCGAGCCTATTCTCAATTACCTATCTTCGAACCCGATATCGAGAAGACAGCAATCACTACACCATTCGGTCTGTTCGAATTTCCACGAATGTGCCCAGGTCTCAAGAACGCCGGACAGACATTCCAACGATTCATAAACAAAGTACTCAACGGAATAGACTACACGTTCCCATTCATCGACGATGTTATCGTTGCATCTGAAAATGAAGCAAGCCACATTGGAGATCTGCAGGAAGTTTTACGCCGATTAGACACGTATGGTGTCACTATAAATCCATCTAAATGTGTCTTCGGCAGCGAAACCGTCAAGTTCCTAGGTTATGAAGTATCAAGCAAGGGAATCAAACCACTTCAAAACAAACTCACAGCAATCACAGAGTACCCAAAACCCGAAACCATTCAAGATTTACGAAGATTTATGGGGATGATAAATTTCTACCGAGACAGTTCCTTCCAGTTCCTTCATAATTCAAAAAAACGAGACAAGACGGAAGTAAAGTGGGACAATCAATCGACAAAAGCCTTTGAGTTGTGCAAACAGAGCATAATAAACGCTGCTTTATTGTCTTACCCATCCAGTTCGCCAGAGGACCAAATCGCTATTTTATCGGGCGCCTCAGCTACCTGCGCCGGGGCATCTCTACAACAAAGGCGAAACAAAAAACAATGGGTGCCACTCGGATATTTTTCAAAAAAGTTTTCGGAAAGACAAAAGCGCTATTCTAGTTTCGATCGGGAGTTATTGTCTATACATATGGCAGTAAAGCACTTTCGAAAGATGTTTGAAGGCAAAGAACTCGTGATTTATACTGACCACAAACCGCTGACCTACGCAATTCGCAAAGCTCCTTCCTATAACGACACACCACCGCGAATTCGGCAGCTACTGTTCATCAGCGAGTTCACTACTGACATTCGACACGTGAGCGGAGCTCAGAACGTTGTAGCAGATGCATTATCACGCGTCGAAACCATCGACGTGCCATCACCCATCAACTACGACGAGTTATCTCAAGCTCAAGAAAACGACAGTTGTATCCCAACATTGTCTCACCAGACCAACATACAACTCAAAAAAATCATCTTACCTGGTACTAACAAGCCAATATTCTGCGAAACATCAACGTCACATGTTCGTCCATACTTAACAGCTGATTTTCGTCGCATAGCTTTCAACGCCGTGCACAGCCCAAGCCACCCAGGAGTACGAACCACACGGAAGCTGATGCAAGAGCGATTCTTTTGGCCTTCAATGAATACCGACATCGGCCAGTGGACTAAAACACGCAATTCGTGTCAGCTCTCCAAAGTTCAGCGACACAATCATAGTGACATAGCAACATTTCCACCGAGCGAACGATTTCAACATATTCACGTTGATATCGTTGGACCGCTACTTACATCAGCATGTGGACATAAATACTTGCTCACGATGATCGACCGGTGCACACGATGGCCCGAAGCTGTACAACTTCAGGAGACAACCGCTGAAATCGTCGCAAGAAAATTTTACGAAGTGTGGATATCTCGTTTCGGTTGTCCAATAAGAATCACTACTGATCAAGGACGACATTTTGAAAGTCGACTATTCCGAGACCTCGCTCAATTACTCGGTGTAGAAAAAGCCCGTACTACTGCATACCACCCGCAGAGTAACGGAATCGTCGAACGCTGGCACAGGACATTAAAAGCCGCACTCATGGCTAGGCTAGAAAACAGCAACAAATGGATCGACGAATTGCCTGCTGTTCTAATGGGCCTCAGAGCCGCTATCCGCTCCGACTCTAACACAAGCGCAGCGCAACTCACCTACGGTCACGCAATACGCCTACCAGGCGATTTCATATCACCAACACCAGCCACACCGAAAATGGACCACGACTACGTTAATCACCTGCAAGAAGTCATCACGAAACTCACACCTACATACAAATCGCATGCAAACAAGCGATGTATGTTCGTCCACAACGACCTACAAACATGTAGCCACGTGTTTGCACGCGATGACACCGTCCGCAAACCTCTGCAGCATCCATACCAAGGTCCATACAAGATCATCGAACGTAAAGAAAAGTACTTTACAATCCAATTACCAGGACGAATTAGCAATATATCGATTGACCGCCTCAAACCTGCGTACACAATCAACACAGAAGATGATCCCAGGCATACAAACAGCGAGACCACAATCAAGCACCTGCAGCTACCTCAGATGAGCAATCCAGCCTACATCCAGACCCGCATACGAGGGAAATTTCGATATTGATTTCAACAAACATAATGTTCATAATAAGTATAACTTTCATTATAAAATTAATCATGAATGGTATGACAGGCACCAAATTTATTGTGACGCATCAAAACCTTCTCCTACTAAACCTGTTGGAGTTGGTGTCTATCACACCACCAATACCAGATAGTTCAAAAAATTAAATTACCAGTGGAAACTTCAGTTTTCACTGTGTGCAAGTGCCCCGTGTGGCACCGGGCTTAGAATAGTACCAACCCATATCCTCTCGTGGGTGTCGTAAGAGACGACTAAGGGAACTCTCACCAAGGAAGCGGGCAGCAGCGCTTCTTCTGTGGAATATCAAATCCTGCGATCCCCAACCCGCCTGCTAAGCGTGGGGATTATGGCAACCCCCAAATGATGCACACGACTAAGCCAAGGCCCCTAGTACCCGGCAGCTCCGCTATTCCTGGTCATTGTGGTAGCGGCCAAGGTAACAGCGGGGCAAGGGGTGCGAAGAATCTCCGGAAGAGATCCGGCTACCACAAACAACGACGGATCAACCTGGCAACACTGAACATGCGCAAACTGCGGACCGACGAGAAGGTTATTGAACTGGAGGAAGAATTGGGCAAGTTACGATGGGGTGTCCTGGGATTATTTGAAGTCCGAAGAGAGGGTGACGACTCGATAATCCTTAAATCCGGTAACTTGCTCTATTTCCGGGAGGGCGACCATCAATCCCAAGGTGGTGTCGGGTTCCTCGTCCACAGGTCCCTTGTGGACAATATAGTGAAGATCGAGAGTGTGACGACCAGGGTGCCGTTCCTGGTACTCAGAATAACCAAACGGTATTCGCTGAAGGCCATTCAGGTACGACGAAGTAGAGACTATGTATGAGTACATCTTTAAAGCCATACATAGCTCTAAAATTCACTACAGCGTTATCATGGGGGACTTCAACGCTAAACTTGGAAAATGGAGCGGTGAGGAGCTCGGACTGGGAAATTTTGGATTTGGGCGTCGGAACCACCGAGGCCACATGTTAGCTGGCTTCATGGAGAAGGAGGGACTCTTTATGATGAACTCCTTCTTCAAAAAGCGTGAACAGCGAAAGTGGACTTGGATCAGTCCCGACGGGGTCACTAAGAACGAGATAGACTTCATTATGACGACAAAAAGGCACATATTCAATGATGTCTCAGTGATTAACTCGTTCAAATGCGGCAGCGATCACCGTATGGTCAGAGGCACATTGAATGTGAACATAGTGTCCGAAAGATCTCGCCTGATGATGTCTACGCTCCGGCCAGCACCCATCCACTCTAAAGGTTTCCAGCTCGAGCTCCAAAATCGCTTCGAATGCCTAAGTGGCGACGTGGACGAATACAATGACGGGTTTGTAGAAGCTGTCCGTATGGTCGGGACTAAGTATTTTAAGACCCGCCGTACAAATAGAACTAAAAAGCTCTCGGACTACACTCTCGAGCTCATGGAGGACAGACGTGAGATGGTTTTGCGTTCGTCAAGTGATGCTTGCAGATACCGGCAGCTCAATAAGCAGATCTCAAAGTTTCTGAAGCGCGACCTACGTCGGTATAATACCGAGCGTATAACGGAGGATATAGAGCGAAACAGAAGCTCTAAAGTTTTCGCTAGGGATCTGGCTTTTGGGCCCGAGCTTTTGAGGGAAGTCGAGAATTTCTATGGCTAAGTTATTTAATTCCATCATAGTCAAGGGGAAAACGCCACCGGCATGCGACCACGCACCGGAAGACGTAGCGTGGATAGGCCCCCGACAAGGTGGACTGACGATCTGGTGAAGGTCGCAGAAAACTGCTGGATGCGGGAGGCGCAGGACCGGTCATCGTGGAGAACCTTGGGGGAGGCCTATGTCCAGCAGTGGACGTCTTTCAGCTGAAATGATGATGATGATGATTTTCTATTGCATAAATTTCGTTTGAGTGGATTTGATGTAGTGTTTTTATGGGTCCCGAGTCCGAGCCATGATGGCATACCGGGAAATGATAAAGCGGATAGTTTGGCAAAAGATGCTGTCTATTCTAGTGATTTATATCCTTATCAAAACTATTGTCATAATCTGGCTTCTCAGGCTGATATTTCTCTGAAAAATGGAAGGAAGAATGGAATGAAAGCACTTAGTAAATATAAGGATCTATATTACAAGAAAATCCAAAATCACATTCTCAATAAACATGGTTCGTCACGATGAGGCTTGGTAAACTTGCTACCACAATTTTAACAAGAATGAGACTAGGACATACGTGCGCTCCAGCACTCCTCGCAAAACTTAATATTATTTCAGAAAGTACGTGTGAATGTGACACTGAATCCGGAGATGTAATCATATATTTTTTTCTTGCTCGAGGTATGACCACTCCTCCTTGTATGAATCTCTTAAATCCTTCAATATTCCGCTTCCCACTTCTCTATAATGTCTTTTATATACATATGATATAAATATATATAAACTATTATCCTCCTTTATTAATTCTAATAATATAAAAATATAGTATATACATATGCAATCCTAGCCATCCCACAATCCTATTACTTCCAAATTCCTTAAATTCTTTCACGGTTCCTATATAAAGTTTAGTTTCCCTACCTTTTAATTTTGTTGTGGCTAATGTCCAAGAGCGACAAAGCCAACAAGAAAAAAAAATCTCCATAGGTTGTTTTTATTAGGGGAAAGCCAAGATGAGTGCCACGCTCATTTTTCATTGGACTTTTAAATTATTTATAGTGTATATACTTTTAATTATCATTTACTAAATTTTTCTCGGTGGTAGGCCATAATGGTAGGCCGCCGGCAGAAGTTACCACCCACCAGACAAAGCCTTGCCGCCAAGCGATTTGTCGTGTTCCGGCATGATGTCTGGTGAAGCCGTACGGAGGGCGGGTCTGAGCAGTTGTGTTGCGATGTGTGCCGGGTACAATGCGCCTAATGTTGTTGTGTTGGGAGTTTGGTCGTGGAGGGTCTTCAGATCGATCTCGCTTTGGCGTAGCATCGTTGGTCGTGTTGTTGGGTTTAACATTGCATCACCTCGCTCAACTGCCGTCTTCCTTCCTATTCGCTCAATTTTTCTGAGTGAATAGGCTCTTAATAAACTAGCGCGCTTTACCATCAACGATCGCATCACTGCTTACCATCAGGCGGGATTGCGGTCAAGCGTTAGTTTTTAATTATTAAAAAAAAAAACTCGTGATTTACGTAGTAAAAAGTGCATTCAAGTGAATAAATCATAAAGAACACTGAAATATTGTAGCATAGTAGCCACATCATGTCTTACGGTAAACCCCTCCTAATCGACCTCACGCGGGAATCGAAAGGAATTAGGTTAGATTAAGTTAAGTTAGGATAAGTTTAGGGTCCGTGCGCAGTTTCTGGCCTGCCATCGGACGCGTCCCCAGGTGGCGGATAGGGGAACGGCCCCCAGATATGGGGGTTACCGGTTTACCGGCGCGGACCAAAACCAGAAGTGGGGACCGCTTCGGCGGTCATGCGCGGCGGGTCGGCCACCACTCCAGGTGGCTGACGTGACCCGAAGTCCGGGTCACCGTCGGGCAACCCGGTCTCCTCACTGAGAGGAGCTGGGGGCCCCGTTTGCTTCCGGGCAAACGAGTGGGGCTAAGAGGAAGGACACCTCGCTAAAAAACCTTTGGCTGCTGCGTCTTCTTGCACACGAAGACGTACCCAGCCGGGCCCCTCCCTATGGAGGGCCCACTGTGGGCCTGCCTTCGGGCGGGAATCGCTGGCGGGGGATTGGTAGGCAGGCATGCTATTTCCCATGACCCGCCACTAAAGCGATGTCGGTGTGCCGCTGTTCGGTTTTAGTGGGTATTCCCGGCTTCGGCTGGGCGAGTCCCACACACGCCCTTCGGGGTATGGTGCGTAAATGTCATTTCCACAGCGTCAAAAAAAAAAAAAAAAAAAGGATAAGTTTAGGGTAAATTAGGATAAGTTAGGATATAAACTTGCTCAAGAAAAAAGTTACTGACGTCTAGGCTGTATGGCCTACAATGTCTTTGCCTTTTCCGTACAAAAGTACGGAAAGAAGTGAACCAAAAAAAAAATGGTTTTTATTATTTTTTTTTCTTTCTTTTATGGCTTCGCACGGTTTACGCATTAAGCCAATGTCACATAATGAATTGTTCATGTCGAAAAAGACGGCGTGATACGTCTTACGATGGAGGTTTGAGACAAAGTCATGATGTGCTGTGATATTTCACTGTTCTTTATGAATTATTTACTGAATGCACTTTTTACTACATAAATCACGCACTTTTATTTAGTAAACAACACTATAAATAATTTTAAAAGTGCGATGAAAACTAAGCGTGACACTCAGCTTGACTTTCCCGTCAAAACCCCTTTATTATTTTTGTATCTCGTTCTCATCGTGTGCGTTCGCGCAGCGGAAGCCCCTCTCTTCCCATGCATAATAAATATGTAAGTAACACGTTTCTAAGGAATGTCCATTAGTATTATGTCGATGAGAACGTGTGCGTTCGCGCAGCGGAATGTTGTTGAATTTTAAGATTTTAGATATGCAGATATTTAGTGTATGACGTCGTATAATTGTGTATGGTAAAAAAAAATTTGTGCACGCAGCCATTGTGGAGAAATTCACAAAATACTGATTCCGCTGGGCGAACGTTGTCCTGGCGGAACTTTTTTTAATCCTTTGACTTTAGAAAAAAGAGATGTGTCCAAAAATTAGTGTGTATTTGTGTGTAATTGTGTATGTATGAATAAAATTTGTGCATGCTTATATCTCCAGTCTGAGTGAGTCCAGTCTGATTATATCTCCAGTCTCAAGCGCATACTTAAATAAAATAACTACGTAAATAGTACCTACTTTGTCATAGTCAAATACATTTAAAAAAATAGGTGTACAAAAATAAATGACCTTTATATTATATCGAAACAATTGTGTTATCACCTATACCAATACAATACCGGTATTATACTGTAAATTTTGGGATGTTACCTAAATATATTGCACGGCCGCTTTTTTATAGCTATCCGAACATGGTCGGGTGATGTAGGTTTTCGATGCTTCGTCAGTGTTATAATTGTATTTCATTAATTACTGAATTTAATGACATGAAATTTTGCATGTGAATAGTTGAATGAATACACTAATTATTGGCATACATTTTACCATGCAATTCCTTTACAATGTCGTGATATTTCATATTTGACTGCTTTGTAAACAGTGATTATGTCATGGTAAATTGTCCTATAACTCTTTAATTACTAAAGGAACATCATTGATACTTGGCAATATATTGCAGACACTTACAAGGTTTGTATAAACGTGAAAATATAGACCCCAAAGTGCATACTTTAAGAACTAAGACCAAATAAGCGTATTTTACGTTTATATTTTTATCTTTTAAGCCTTACGATTTTTTCTAAATCTGTTTTTTAAACAAATATACACAAATTCAAAACAAAGTATGTAAAAATCTACAGCTCTCTATGTAAGCGCTTTATATGAAAACTAGCTAATGGCCAAACGTTCGCGCAGCGGAAACTTGAATATCTCCGAAGTTTATGCATGCACAAATTTTATTCATACATACACAATTACACACAAATACACACTAATTTTTGGACACATCTCTTTTTTCTAAAGTCAAAGGATTAAAAAAAGTTCCGCCAGGACAACGTTCGCCCAGCGGAATCAGTATTTTGTGAATTTCTGCACAATGGCTGCGTGCACAATTTTTTTTTTACAATACACAATTATACGACGTCATACACTAAATATCTGCATATCTAAAATCTTAAAATTCAACAACATTCCGCTGCGCGAACGCACACGTTCTCATCGACATAATACTAATGGACATTCCTTAGAAACGTGTTACTTACATATTTATTATGCATGGGAAGAGAGGGGCCCACAGAGTACATTTTGAGGGGCCTTTATATGCAGGCATTTTTATGCTTATAATAACTTTAATGTTTTATTTTGTATAATAAGTTGGTACTACTATACTGGTATTATTATACTCTTTGTACTACATTATAGTCTATTAGTAGCCCAAAACGTCATCTAACGTCATCGGTTATCGCATCGCATTCGCAATCGCAATTCGCAGGTGATCACCGACCGCATCCGACGTGATATAGACTAGTGACTAGTGATGGGCGATTCAGAGATATTTTATCAATCGAATGAATCGGAGTCGTTAAAATAAACTATCGAGTTAACCATCGACTCGCCGTTCTACAAAACAATCGAGATGTTTTTCGATTGTTCCTAGTCAATGGATTCGACCACTGGTTTTCAATTGTTCGAATCATTGAGTCTCGCAGCTCGCTCCACTCTATGAACGAGGGAATCGAGGGAGGTCAGTCGATTGCATGCATCGAGTCGAGGTACATGTCGGAGTGAAGTCGTGCAACCTGCGCATAATTTGTGAACATTTTATTTATACCTTTACTTACGATGCACTGTTTTATTTTTAGCTAGTTTTTCACCCGACAGATTTTACATTTAAATTTATACATGTCTAATTATTAAAAATAAAACAGATTCAATAAGATACTTTGATATGTTTTATTATTTTATTTTTACGACTCCTTCTATATAATTATTCGTACGTAAGTTAACTACTAACAATTATTTTTTCCCGTCGCGGTACTGCATATTTTCGATTGTTGAAAAAATTAGTTTGGATTCGCAAACACAAGAACTCGCGTCTAAAGTCTAAACCATATAGGAATAACCACAGAACACAATTACTCCTACAATATAGATAGAAATAGGAATAACTCTCCATTGCTCCCGAATGAACATTGAACACGCCGTGATTCGTGAGCCCGTCGCAATAACAGACTGAGTCGGACTCGAGTCCAAGTTGAAACAATCGAGTACCATCGAGATATTTGAACAATCGAAAGAAACCTCTCGTATCTCTTGCTATCTGGCATCGCTAAATTATTGACAATTTGACATCACTTTGTTTTTGTGAAATTGTGAAGCTGGCTGGTTGGGTCGGGTCGCTGCTTCGCAATCGGAACCGAGTAAGGAAGACCAAATAGATTAGGATACTATGTTTAATTAATGATTTAATAATCTAGTGTATTTTTTCATATGCTTAAATTTATTTTTTTCGATGTTGTAAAACAAAATACAAAAACCTGTCATAAAAAAATGCAACGCTGGTTTTTTTTAGGGGACCCGAAAAAACCAAAATACAAACCACCAAAAATAATGGCAGAGAAAAAATCAGAATCTGTAATTGTAACATCACAAAAATGGAAATTCACGGTAAGCGCACCAGATGTTGGACCCAAAGAAATAATGTTCATCACAGGAAACATTCCAGAGCTGGGTGAGTGGAAATATGACAAAATAGTGTTTCTTGATCATGAAGAAGGTACAGATATGTGGTGGAAATCAATTACAGTTCCAAACACCTGTGACATATTATACCGTTATGGTAAATGTATTCTGAATGACGCTAACCCAAAAGAGATATCCATTCACCAATGGGAAACACATCAACAGGCACGCATTCTCAAAGACACTATACTACACCCTTATATTGATACATATGGTTATTATGATGGCAAACATTTAGTATCTTCTGGTTGGCTCACAGTAAATACATTGCTGCAGTTCCAATTCATGAATAATCCATTAAAACTTAAGAGTTGTTTGGCTAAAAGAATTATGAGTATAAAACTTACACCTGTAAAATTATCTTTTGGGACTGACATGCAGGCTGATGACTCATCCCATAGTATGGATGTAAATGGACCAGCGTCAGGAGTGCCTGTTGAAGTTTCTACTCTAAACAATGATCCATCTGTTTGTGCAATGAGGCCACAGGAGCAGTTTGGAAGAGATTACAAACCAGATGATGTGTTACTCATAAATGTTATGGCTCCAGATATAACATCTTTAGCATATCTTATAGACTTCTATTGCTACAGTAGTCGGTCTGTATCTGAAGACCCCCCTTGCCATGTGGGCTATACATATGTGCTGCCAAATATGTTTAAGTCATCTGAGGGTATGATGGATCTGCCTGTGACATGCAATGTAAAACATCGTCCTTTAGGAACAGTGAATATTGGATATTTAATTGTGAAGCCTATGCCCAAGCAGCTATGTAACCTTAAGGTATCATTTGCAAAATATTGGGATCCAGCCTGGACAGGTCTGGAGGTTGGACATAGAGGATTAGGTGCAAGCTTTAAAACCAAAGAGTGAGTAGCTTTAATCATTTAATTATTCTATTGATTACCTTTAATTTTATAATAATATAATTATAATGATTTCAGTGGAGATGCCATTCGTGAAAATACCATAGCCTCCCTTAAAAAAGCGGCTGCCAGTGGTGCAGACTTGCTGGAATTTGATGTTCAATTAAGCAAGGATATGGTACCAGTTATTTATCATGACTTTTATGTATGTATATCATTGAAAAGAAAGAGGGAAGTTGACAAATTAGAAATGTTGGAAGTACCTGTGAAGGATTTAACTTTGGAACATTTACAGAAACTTAAGGTATGCTATCATATCAATACTAATTTTCTCTGATTTACTTATTTAAATATAGGTAATATTATTTTCACAATGTTGATACTTTGGTAACTATTATATTATAGATAATGCAGTTTCTGTACTATTTTGACTAGTGGCGACATTGAACTGGGATTACCAACCACAACTTTAAATGGGAACCCTGCATCCTTGGTGATAACACCATAATGTGTAAAAAAAATGGATGCACTACAGCATATACTTAAAATACCTATATTTCCTCAAGCAGTTTTTCTTAGGCTTTATACTGACAATGTCCCAATCTTGCAAATGTTACTTACCTACTTAAAAGCTATAACTTTTTTATCAAACCTCACAATCTGGAGTTGTACGAACATTGAAAGGTATCAATTCTCATTAGTCTGACCAGGCCGTAGGACACCCGAGAAGGCTGTTTTATGCCTGCGTCGATCTTCATAAAACTTTGTCACTGAAAATAATGTAAAAATTCAATGTCATCAGAACATATGTTGTAGTAATGAAAATGTTATTCACACAGTCATGCCTGAGATTAATAACAATTTATCGTTGAACATGTTACACCACTGCAACCGAAACTCTTGACTAAAGTACTTACGTCGCGCCAATATACAGTCTGGCCCCGATTCCCTAGTTTACAAACTAGTATGTAGAAATAAATTGACGACATACATCGACCATTTGGCGATTACACAAAATCGGTTGTCCGTCAATAGATCTACGCTCATCGCGACAGTTTCATGGCCCGTTCTTTAAACATCGCCATCATGGTCAAGTCACTAAAGACATACAAGAATAACTCCGACAGTCATTGTAAGTTTCTAATATGTATGTAGCAGTGGCGAAGAGTCCATACAAGCCGATTCCCACCGGGTTACCTTTCAAAAATCAGTTCCATATTCATACAAAAGTATTTACATTCTATTTCATTAACAAAGTATTATTAATCAAATGCCTGCGCGATTTACAATAGCAATAGTAATTCTTAGCAATACTCTAAGTATCACATTTCATTTTATAGTCGTAAATTAATCAGCGCTTCAATTTTTCGTACATGAAGGCAACTCGACGAATGTCGGCTTACCTCGGTCAACGTTTTACTATGAGGCGAAAAGAGACAGAGCGTGTCAGACCATCTCATTCTAATGCTCGCTAACTGTCGGTAAAACTTGATAAATATAGGCTAATGTCAAACGGCTTGCAGTTCTCTCCTCTCCTCTATTAGAAAGAGACAAAGAAACCACGCCACTACTTTTGCAGTACGTTTAGTAGTTTTGCATAAAATATCCTGCAGTAGGTAAGTGTTTAAGTGTTTTTTTTTTTTTTTTTTTTTTTACCGGATTCCCTTTGTCAAAATTTCACCCTTCGCCACTGGTATGTAGGTACCTAACTCCAGGATCAAAACCCCTTAGGAACTATGATATTAGTAGATACCTATGCGGCACCTATACCTACCTCAGTAAGAAAGTCGAAGTGGTCTGATAATTAGAAATGATCGAACCGAGGCTAATTGAATAGAAACCACCGGACAGAGAGACTAGCAAATTGGAAAAGGCAGTTATAAATCTGATTAGATCAAACAGAGGAATCCTATGAGCAGCGGCAGCAATAATTAGCTTGTATCCTAAAAAAATATTTAATGTCTATCAGATAGATTTATAAAAAATATAGAACACTTGTTTTTTCATTTTTTTCTTTCATTCAAATATTTAAGAAGATTATATTGATTTGACATGTCGCATTACGTTACGTCGACTCGTGGTACAAAATATAGCGCGGCGTGACATAATTAGCCCCCACTCCGTAACTTTAATACGCCATCTCTCAGTAATTTTTGGTAATTACGATAAAATAAAAAATACGGGTGTTAATTTTTTTTTATTATCTATAAGACGGACTAATTATTTTTTTTGATTTTCAAACCTTGGATAGGGATCTACCTTATCCGAACTATCCCGGCGTGGTTAAACCAGACTCGTTTAATCCAATGGACCCCAAGATTCGCACTAGACGCTGTATCCTCATGTCTCATGGGGCTACAGAGGCCATTGTATATCAAGAAGTAGATCGGAAGGCGCGATATTTGTAGGGAAGTTGTGCCCTTTAGGATTGGAAAGCGTTAAAGAGCCATACCGGATATGCATTGGATTGGGTGTTCGTTGACTATGGATGGGCATCTTTTAATGTCGTCGATGCCATGTGCAAGCTTCGTCGGTGAATCTTTTGGTTGAGTTAATACTCTTTCAGCTCTTCTATTTCATAATTCTGCTGTGCTAAATATCGCTCTCTCTCAACGTTTCCATCGAAGGTTTTGCTACACTTTGTTTCCGTCCATTGTATATGTCCTTGTTATGTTGTGTTAAGTGTTGAGTTCCCAATGTCTTCATCGAAGGTCTTGTTACTTTCTGTTTCCGGTATATCTGTCTTCTACGATTTCCATCCAAAAATTGATTCCCTCGGTAAAGTATTTTATGTCATGTTTTAATGTGTCGATAGATAGGCCGAACTTCTTGAATTCAGTGCCGTGTTATCCATAAGGCACTTTAGGCCAGTGCCTAGGGGCCCACTATGACCAGGGGCCCTCCCGAATTAAAAATGAAAAAAGGGGAATGTGTGATTTATTAAGGCCCCAATAAAGGACACTAGGTATAAGAGTGACGATGAATGTCTGAATTTTTTAATTGTATTGAAATTAATCTAAATATTTTTTTCTTTGTGTTAGGCACTTTTATGAACTTATATATACATAATTTAATTTTGTACTTTAATAATCCCTTATGAAATGACAAATATATTTTTATTTGAAATCAGCAACTCAAGTGTGGGTATTGTTGACAGGGCAACATGGTATCAGGGTCTATTATTGACACCCCAAAGACCCCATTATTGCCAGGTCCAATGCGCTTGCGCATAAGTTTAGTGAACAGGAATTAAATAAAAAAAATCTTTTTTCGCCAATCAACAGAAAATCAACCATAAGCGTCAACAAGCACTTTCGCCAGCCACACGATGGCGGTGGAACCAGTAGAGATGTCTTGCGATATTTGTGAACAGTCAAGGCAAGATCCAGAAACAGCTACGTTGGCGGGAGTGGGAGTGAGAGCTGAGGAAGATCAAATCGAGACCGAGATCAAATTACAACACCAAAACGAAACACTTCTAGGGCTAGGAGTAGAATTTGAGAATGACATTGGCTTATGGCAAAATACTACACAAAATACTACAGAGTTAGTAAAAGATTTTTGGTGCACTAGCGATCCTAAAGAATGTCAACATTTGAGTGTGATTTTTCTACTTCAGCCCGACGATACGACGATGGCAAAAAGGACGTTTTTCTCAACCTATGTATTTTCGGAAATATATAAGTGGTGGTAAAATAAAACGAGAGTGGCTCATGTATTCGCTATCTACTGGGAAAGTATACTGTGTTCATTTCCATGTGTACTTTTTGGTGATGCTCAAAAGCGATCAAAATTTCAAACATTGATGGAACATGGATTTTCTGATTGGAAAAATGTATCGTACCGAATTCAATCGCATGAGAATAATGCAACGCACCGAGTATGTGTGCGAACACTGATTAGTAGACGACGCGTTCAAGGACGCATTCAACAATTTCAATTCAATTCGACCTCTTTAGAAATTTCAGTCAACAAAGATAGGGAATATTGGGTGATATTTTTACAAAGAGTGGTCTCAGTGATAAAATTTTTGTCATCCCGTGGATTAGCATTTCGTGGTGATAACGAAATCCATGGTTCTAAACATAACGGCAATTATTAAAGAATTTTAGAGTCATTTAATTGCAGAGTGCGACCCGTTCCTCTGTTCTCATTTAGACAAATACTGAACCACAGTATGCAAGGGTAAGCAATCATATTTGTCTTCAACAATTTGCGAGGAACTGATTGAAATATTGGGAAATAATGTTTTAAAATTCATTGTGAACGAAATCGTTAAAGCTAAATATTACTCAATCAGCGTGGATTCGATCGTTCAGAACGTTTTCTTGGATTTATTCTTATAGAAAGTCACAAAGGGGAAGACTTGGCCAACACAATTTTAAATTTCTTAAATCGACATGACGTCGACAACGCGTCGAATATGTCCGGTTGTTACAAGTGTCTACAGGCGCACCTTAGAAAATTAATCCCCTGGCACACTACGTTCTCCATGTGCACTATTCCGATATTTCGTCCTGTAGATTGTGATGAAAGTCTTTTCACTTAAAGGAAGGCGTATGTATACCTTTGCAATGTGATGACTGACTTCTGTTGTTGATGATGATCGTACTTTCATTCTATTTCGTAATGTGGACAGTAAAAAATTCGATAGCATTGTTGTGGTATAAAAATGGGAGGCCCGAAACGAGCTGTGCCTTTTTTTTTTTTTTTTGTCGCTGGGGAAAATGACAATTACGCATCCCCTCCCGTCGGGGAACGGGAAGGGTATGTGGGACTCCCCGGGAGAGAGCCTCCCGGTATACCCACTAAAAACCCCAGCGGCGCTCCGGCATCGCCATAGTGGCGGGGGAGTGGGAAACTAGCACAGCCTGGGCTTCCTCTCCCCCGCCGGCGAAACCCGCCTAGTAAGGCGGGCCCTCATTTGCCCCTCCTAGGAGGGGGACCGAAGCTCCCACACGTGGTGAGCCCTGCAAGGCGGGCGCGGGCACCCCCGTGCCTCACGCCCGCCGCTCACCTCAGGGCGGGAGAAAGCGGGCGAAATCCCGCCTTCTCCTGCCCCTACGCCGCCTACGGAGCGCCGGAGCGAGGGGATCCTCCTCCCGCTCGCGCTCCGCGGCCTCCTTCTGCGACATCACGAGCTCGCAGAAGGAGGCCATCGCCGCCCAGGCCCCCTCGCTCCCCACCATCGCTCTGACGACGGCGGGCAGCGAGAGGTCCCCTCCTACCGCCGCGACAAGATCGCGGCGCGGAAACGAGCTGTGCCTAGCCTAAGGGCCCTGAGTTTGTTAATCTGGCCCTGCTTGAATTGGGCACTGCATTGCTCTAAATCTGTGAACCTTTGCGAAGTAGCACTTCTAGTGTTTTTTATTTAAATATTCCGCGATGAATTACTCGTGTGGCGTGGGTGCTCTTAACTCACATATATGTACATACAAATAGCCAAGCGGCAGTTTGGTTACTGTATTTCTCTCAAATATTTCTCGGTGGTAGGTATAATATCGGCCGCCTGTAGAAGTTACCACCCATCAGACAAAGTCTTGCTGCCAAGCGATTCGTCGTGTTCCGGCATGATGTCTGGTGAAGCCGTACGGAGGACGGATCTGAGCGATTGTGTTACGATGTGTGCCGGGTACGATGCACGAAATGTTGTTGTGTCGGAAGTTTGGTCGTGGAGGGTCTCCAGATCAATCTCCCTCTCGCGCAGCATCGTTGGTCGTGCTGTTGGGTTTAACATTGCACCACCTCACTCAACTGCCGTCTTCCTTCCTATTCACTAAGTTTTTTTAAGTGAATAGGCTTAATAAACTAGCGCGCTTTACCATCAACGATTGCATTACTGCTTACCATCAGGCGGGATTGCAGTCAAGCACTAGTTTATAATGATAAAAAAAAATCATGCACGTTTTATTCTATTGGTAAACTAGTACCTTTAGGTGGTAGGTAGTACCTTTTTTTCTTAGTAAATTAGTGGCTTGATTAAACACGCTAGGAATAAAATCCTAGCGAAGTTAATCAGCAACTCATGATAACTTGTTTTTATCTTTTGAGTACCTATAGACTTTAGTGTGGCACGCACGCACATTTGATGTAGGTAAAAAATGTTCGTTCATTTATGCATACCTTGATTCTATTACGTGTTAGCGATTTCTTGGTTCGTTGTAATATGATATCTCGAGTCTTAAGTGCACTGAACTCGACGTTGTCAGAGACCTTTTATATGTTGCGCGCTTTTATTCTTTCTTTCTTTCAAAGACCTTTTTAAGCATACAGATTTGTCGTCCGTTGATGGGAATTTTGTGTTTGCTCAATTTATTTATTATTTTGTCAAGTTCTTTAATATCTCATCATCATCTCAGCGTTAATCCCAGTCGCATCCGAAGCTTTTTTCAGCTTTGCAGTCTGGGGTCAGCTTTTACCAGTTTAACTGAGCGGTAATCGCGCTAAATAAAACAGTAGGCCTAGTATGAGTTTTCAATACGAAACTCGTTCGATCGTATCGAGCGCGTTTGGCGCTCTCATTGGGTGAGAGTTCTTACGACCTTGAAGCGGGCCAATCGCCGAGCCAAACGCGCTAGATACGATCGAACGAGTTTCGTATTGAAAACTCATACTAGGCCTACAGTAGAAGTTCAACTTTTGTTCGTATCTAATCCAGTTAAAGTTATGGTTTAGTTTCGATCACATTTCGTATCGCGCTAAAGTTTTAACTTCCGTTGAAGTAAAACCAATGTAATGTATGAGTGATACATTTCATCAGATATAATAATTAAAACTAAATCAATTATAAGTAAATCTAAGCGTTTAGACGTAAGTTTGACATGGCATAGAAAAAGTTAGCTTTGTTTCAACTTTGTCATTTGGCAACGGTTACGTTCCAATTGCGATCCAGTTATGGTTAAACCGTTAGCGCGATACGAAACATAACAAAAGTTATGGTTTGGTTGCGATCCAATTCTGTTTTGGTTGAATTATTTTAGCGCGATTGCCCCTCTGCTGATTTGGCTAAACTTTAATATTTGCCGTGAAGCAACTGCCATCTGACCTCCACAACCCGAAGGCGATATCGAACATTTGCAGTTAGACCAATTGTTGGACTTTTGAGGACTCCAACAACCCGTAATGACTGCCACGACCAGACCAGTGCAAATGTTCATATTCATGCATACAAATATTTGCACTGCGCGGGGATCGAACCCGCGCCTCCTTGTGCAGCGGCCGCGTTCACTACCGCTACGCCACGGAGGCTGTCTTTCTTTAATACCTATGAGTATAATATTACTATTAAATAATATTATGAGTCCTAATATTGTTCTTACTCTTCCTGTGTGTTGCACTGGTTAAAAATTAGGACTATCGGGTTGCTGCTATAATATTCATATATCATAATACAGGTCCTTGTAGGGAATGGGTATGTTACCGGGTACTTGTTTTCATGTACATTTGCCCATTTAGATAGAACTCGGGTGAGGCAATTAGGATATCCTCTCCTTCCCGTATACCTACGTATGGTTAAGCTGTGGTCGTGTAATTTGTTCTCGTTTGTTAATAGAAGAAATATGTGTTAGGCGAACAGAATACTGTCGTCATCTTGTTGCTACAAAGCACATAAAGCGACATTTAGACATGACGGATATGTGGTCGAAAGTTAAACCCAATTGCTTCAAGGAACTCGCGTCTTTTGTGATCGGCACAATTCAATTTCAATCGGTACAGTCAATTGTAATAACGTTTGTTTTCTTGGTGGTCTCAATCGTTTAGCTACCTTGCTAAGTGAAAAATATGTGGAAAGCATGAGTGACACAACATGACAGCTTTATTCTTTTCGTAATACAAACTACATACAAAACATTACAATACCTCCACCCTTAATCATTACACATGTATTTAACTTGAACAAAACAGAATTTAGGCATTATTACTTACTAGATTTCCGCCCGCGGCTTCGTCCGCGTTAACTTCGGTTATATCGCGCATTTTAGATTTCTCTCGGGAATATCAATTTTTTTCGGGATAAAAAGTACCCTATTATTTAATCCGGACTTCTAACTTTACGTCTGCAAAATTTCAAAGCAATCGGTTCAGGAGTTACAGTGTGAAAGTGGTACAAACAAACTCACTTTCCGATGTATAATATTAGTAAGGATATATTCGGTGTACACATACAAATATTCCAGTAATCTCCCATGGGAACTTGATGTTTTTTAGGACCAAAAGTAGCCTATGTTACTCTCCATCTTGTTCAACTAACTGTATGCCAAAAATCAGGTCGATCGATTGCTTAGCTGCGGCGTGAAGGAAGGACAAACACACTTTCATATTTATAATATTAGTATGGATATTTGGCGTTGTTAACGCCAGAAACGTTCTGAAAAGATAGGTAGGTTTACAATATAAGAGGTCATATTTTATAATTAGCTGGATTATTAAGGCGACAACTACGCACCGGGCGAGACTGAGACTGAGACGATTCGGCGGGCAAAGCAAGAGGAGATTCAACGCAATCTTGGAACTGATCGTCGGCTAGCACCTCACTCGCGAAATACATAAACATGTAGATCAGCTTAAGCGCAGGCGGAGTTCATTGAACTGTCCTTCCACTAGTGGGAATCTCTCAGAAGAATCAGAAAGAGTTTCAACTCGTGGTTCCGACGGAAGCATTCCGAGCCGTCCGCCACACACACACGTCTGAGCCCCGTAAAACCGAGTGAGGTGCTAGCCGACGATCAGTTCCAAGATTGCGTTAATTTTCTTCTAACGAAATGCCAAAGCCGCAGTTTTTCGTCAACTTTTTAAGCTCAGAAACATAATTATGAATGGCTTCACCGCCACACTGTCTACGTTGACGGAACCTGTACCGTTCCGCAACTTCAGACGGTTCTGGTTGCAAGTGATCTCTTAAGATTTGTACCACTTCCGCGTATGTTTTCCGATTAGGCTTCACCGGGCTGGTCAAGTTGCTCAGTAACTCATAAGCCTCGTCCCCCATAGCCGCTATCAATGTCGGCAGTCTCATTTCTACCGACACATTATTTACCACAAAATAACTTTCCAGCCTTTCTATGTACGTGGCCCAGTTACCATCACTCACTTTGAACTCCGAGACCTTTCCAATAGACATTTTCACGCGTATATTTCCCTAAAATAATTAAAATCCTCGTCGCCAATGAAAAATATGTGGAAAGCATGAGTGACACAACATGACAGCTTTATTCTTTTCGTAATACAAACTACATACAAAACATTACACTAAGTTTAGTAGGCATGAATCGTTTCACGGGACCGTAGCTCGTGTTTTGCGTGCAAGCGTTTTTATTAAAATAACGATTCTTACACTGTTTTTCGTCGTCTATACAGAACACATTTTAATTTAACCATCTTAAAACATGTGCCAAGTGCCAATTTAATTAAGCATTGGGTGTACTAGTTTGAAGAGCCTGGAAATACAATGCCGGACAAATCGTCTGGGCGCAAAAGGACGAGGCGATAATAACGAGCATGAACGTCGACCGCGTTCGCCAGTCTGTTATACTTACGGACGACCCACGACAGTCGTTGAGATTGCGCGCAGCTTCTCTTAATTTGAACAATTCCACGATTCATCGCATTATTTCGGAAGACTTACATTTTCACCCCTATAAAATTGTTATTGTTCAAGAAATTAATTCTGCAGGTCAATGAAAAACCGTTCAATTCGTTTCAATAACATCTGGTTCTCCGATGAATAGAACTTTCACATCAACGGTCACGTTAATAAATAAAATTACAGATACTGAACTTCCGAGAATCCGCTAGAACTGCATCAAGAGTCGTTGCACTTGCCAAAACTTATTGTTTGGGCTGCCATATCAAGTCAAAGAATTATCGATATTTATTTTTTTGAGGATGACCGAGATCGAACTCAGACCGTAAATTCTCATCTTATTATTGAGCTACAGAAATGCAAAATCAGGATTGCTACAACCGCAACACCTTTATCAGCAAGATAGAGCAACTTCTCATCTTACAAATGGCTCATTAGCTGCTCTTCACGATTTATTCCCTGGAGGAATGATAAGCCACCGAGGAGACTAAAACTGGCAACCGAGGAGCCCTGATACGCCTGCTGATTTTTTTCCTATGGAGCTGTTTAAAATCCATTGCCATCCAACTTGAATGTTTTGAAGCAAAGAATCACTGAAGAAATCCATTCTATTCCAAGAGCGATGCTCCAGCGAGTGATTGAAAAATTTAGTTCCAGGTTAATTGAGTGTGACGAAGCCAATGGTGCACATTTGCAAACGGTTGTTTTTTCATAAATAAACTTCAAGAACTGCTCTTTAACGTAATAATAAATAAAACGAGTTATAATTGATATTGTTGTTTTTTTTATTTAACACCTAAAAACGAACAACATTCTGAGACGCCCTTTATCTTGGGGAATAAGTTCAAAATCTGTTAGAGGAACTTGACAAATTATTGTAGCTTAAAGTACTAGCGTCTATACAAGGGCTACTCGAACTATATGCTCGATACCAATATGAAAGTGAGCTTCGCCACTTGTTTATCTTTAGAAATATCTTTTCACGTAAGTTTAAGAGTTTCGGTTCCGGAGTTTAAAACTGCTGCTGCAGGCTGAGATTTAAAACTTTTTCAAAGCAGTTTTGGTTATTTAGTACAGTATTACAATAAGAAAAACGCGTGGTGCGAAATCTAGAGCGATAACGAACATTTGTGACAGAATAATAATACTATAGTGGTAATTCTACCAAATTTAATGTAATATGACCTAAAATCTTTCTAAATACAGAAATCCTAAAATGAATCGGGTATATCAATAGTAACTTACTTGTGACAAAATCGCTCCTTAACTAATTCTATTTGTAGGTTTATCACTTAGTTGAAGGTCGTAATCGAGAAACATTATTTTTCGATGATGACTTAGAGGAGCATCAACCTTTTCCTACTTTAGAAGAAACACTGAAAAAAATTGATCCTCATGTTGGTTTCAACGTCGAGTTGAAGTGGACCATGCAGATGAAAGATGGTACCTTTGAGCTGAACAATCCCTTTGATATGAATACTTACGTTGATAAGGTAAGACGCAGACAGAATTATACTGTTATTGAACCAATGTTCATTGTTTTGATCATTTTTAATTGTATATTATGGCCGGACTAGCCGGAGTACCGAGAATACGATGCTTGTAAACACTTTGGACAAATGACTTTTTTTACTTCCAGGTTTTAGAGACTGTCTTGAAGCATGCTGGTGATCGCCGTATAGTATTTTCCTGTTTCAATCCAGATATTTGCACCATGGTTAGGAAAAAGCAGAATAAATATCCTGTCATGTTTTTAACTATTGTAAGTATACTTTTAGGAAAAACGTGTTTTCCATTTTGTTTAGTAGCCATTTGGTTAGAAGGCAACAAAAGTCTTAATAGACTTTTGTTTTCGAAATCTTAATTGCTGAGTAAAATATTTTATTAAAAACGAAACCCAAGTGACATTTAATTAAACAACAGCACTTTGATTCTTTTCACTTTTCTACTCTTAAACTCTTAGCTTCTATTATAAAATGCCCAATAGTACATTATATCGAATCTTATCTTGTTAATAAATTTTTTTGCTGACCATACATATGTGTAACAAAAAAAATTCGTTCTACTTTCAGGGCATAACTAAAAGGTATGAACCGTATCGTGATCCTAGATGTTCCTCTATACCAGCTGCTGTGCAAAGCGCAGTAAGCGCAGAAATATTGGGAATTGTTGTACACACTGAAGATTTGCTCAGAGATCCTTCTCAGGTGACAGATGTTATAATAAACCTTAACCTTGTTTCACCGCTAAAAGCAAATATATGTTGGCTTTCTGCCAAAAATTTACAAAGAACACAAGTGCTGTAGATAATTTATTTATCTTAAACTCATTATGATTAGATATTATAACTCATTATGATAGAATTTGACATCACAGAACACAACAGTAGCAGGTTTCGGTTCAATATATTTACTTAGATAAAAGTGATCGTTCAAAAGTACAATAAAACGACGTGACGACGCTTGAATCGGTCCAATTAGGGCGTCAAACGTCGTAAACGCGTCGTTCGCGTTGATGTTAAAATTGGTTGTCTGTAGAACTCCGTCTACTGCCGATATTTGATCGTGACAACGTCTATTACATGGTAATAGACCTCGCGCACGAGTGTGACACACGCTCTAGGGGTGGGGGTAAAGTAGGCGTGGACTCCGTGTGGCGTCAGATTACGCCACGCCGTACCAATTTAATAGACGTTGTCACGTCAAAAAAAAAAAAAACTGTCAGTAGGCCCTCTGTTCACGTGACTGCTCGCCATGTTATCGACTTATGACTGTATGTATTCTTGGACTGATTTATTAGCCAACGTCACAGGCGTATTCCGTTATTGCCGGCGATTCTCTTGTTTACAAACTAATTTTAGGTTCCTTTTCTTTCTACAGTATGTTACGAAAACCCTGTCCGACCCATAAGGATAATAGAGGTTAGGTAAACACATGACCAAATATAATATAAAATTTTACGTATTCATCATAGTACCAATACAAATGAATTTTGAAATAATCTTTTTTTCCAACGAATTAATTCCAATTTCCCCGAAATTTGGTAATTTTTAAAAAGTGACAACACCGGTATTATTATGAGCGAATAGCGATGCGGCCACGTGCCGCGTGTCCTGCCGCCCGCCCCCCGCGGTCGGCAGGCGAAGGGTGGTCAACGCACATTTAATAAGTTACCTCCTTTTGCGAAATAATATTTATTTTTTTTAGGGGGATTTTTTTTTTAAGTAAAGCCCGGTTTTGTATGCATTAGTAGAATCAGTTATCGATACCTAACAACACCTTCACGGGTCGGACAGGGTTTTCGTAACATACTGTATATCATTAAGAAAATGACAGGAGAAAGAGAGGAAAAGACAGTTTAGTCCGGTCAAATGACACACATATTCTTTCAGACACACGTATTGTGATGTAGTTTTTGACAGAACAATTTTTTTTTTATCTTCTGCCCTTTTCATAATGAAACCGCGGGGGGAAATAGATGCACTGAACATAAAATTAGTTTAGTTTATGATCAAAGGGATTATCGTCGCTATCAATTATTTAAACTTTTATTGGTGGATAAAAGTATTTATTATATTCTATTGTATTTTTTTTTTTTAAATTGAGGATAACTATATTATAGCTAGTCAGCCAGATTAGCATCGCAAACGTCATTGAAATCTTCTTTGAGTCTTTATTCTACAATCGTCATCGAGTCTAAAAGAGAAACGGTGGTAGAGCGTACGAATGTTTCACTACAGACGGTCTCCGAATGGGGTGAAGCCAATGTTGTGGCATTCAACACCGCCAAAACATAAGCGTGTCTAGCCACCGCCAAAAGGAGCCCGTTCACCTTGGCTCCTACTTTTCGGAATTTATATCCTTGGAGTGCACCGACCGCCTTCAGCTATTGGGAGTTGAGATCCTTTCGAACCTAAACTTTAGGCGGTTCAAGGACTAACTTTGGACAAGTTAAGCTGGCTGCCAGGAAACATGGTGTAATTGCAAAGGTCCAAAGCTTCACACCAGGACAGCTTCTAATGTTATACAAAGCTCAGGTCCGTTCGTGTGTGGAGTATTGCAGCCACATTTGGGCTGGTGATGCAAAATGCCACCTGGCAACTTTGGATTCGGTGGAGATGTGTGCGAAGAGGCTAATTGGCGACCTAGATTTGGTTCAAAACGGTCTGCAAAGCCTGGAGCACAGGTGAAGATTAACCAGCCTTTTCGGGTTCTATAGGATACGTTTTGAAGAGTGTGCGCGGGAATTGCATGACTTAATTCCCCCATCTCCGTTCCATCGTCGGACGACC
The DNA here is from genome assembly GCA_037179545.1 of Sesamia inferens. NCBI lineage: Eukaryota > Metazoa > Arthropoda > Insecta > Lepidoptera > Noctuidae > Sesamia > Sesamia inferens. The sequence continues at coordinate 14,222,611 of CM073934.1, read as the reverse complement.
CGTCGTACGGCGAGTATCCACCTTTATGTTGTTGGCAGCACTCTACGATCCGGACGAAGCGTTTCGCTTCCTCTTTTATACCGCGTACAGCGAGGGACTGGTACAATTTGCCAGTGGCGGTGTTTCCGGTGTTTCGGACTAAAATTTGAATGTATTAAGGCTAGAGTGAATAGGCTCTTAATAAACTAGCGCACTTTACCATCAACGATTGCATCACTGCTTACCATCAGGCCGGGTCACCAACCCAAATGTGGCTGCAGTACTCTACACACGAGCGGACCTGTGCTTTGTACAACATTACAAGCTGCCGTGGTGTGAAGTACCGCCGGCCAAGTTTCCTGACAGCCACCTTGGCCTTGGACTCAATGAACCGCCTAAAGTTTAGGTTCGTCGAAATCTCAACTCCCAAAGCTGAAAGCGGTCAGCGCACCCCAAGAATACGTTCCGATAAGTAGGAGCCAAGGTGAACGGACTTCATTTGGCGGTAAAAAGACACGCCTGTGTTTTGGCGGCATTAAATGCTACAAGATAGGCTTTACCCCATTCAGAGACTGCCTGTAGTGCAGCATTCGTACGTTCTACCATAGCCCCTCTATCGGACCGGTTTGATTCCTTACTTGCCCGAGCTTCCGGCAGGTATCCCCTGACCCCTGAGGAACCCGACATTAGTCGACGTGGGATCCGATGAGCATCCGGCGACAACAACTCGAAAAGACCGTTTAATAAGGAAGTCTTTTACCCAGCCAGTCCGGAACAGCGGAAATGCCGTACGCTGGAAGCTTACTCAAAAGGCCAGCATGCCATACCCGGTCGAAGGCCTTCGAGACAAGGGAGACGGCAACCGCTTTCCCATTTTTCTCGAGGGCCTCGCCCACAAATGAGTGACATACACTAGTAGGTCCCTAGTTGACCGATTGCGGCGAAACCCGTACTGTCAGTCACTGGGGAGATGTTTACTTTCCAGGTAAGCCAAGAGGCGCGAGTTCAACACACGCTCCATAATCTTGCAGAGTATGGAGGTATTGAAATCGGCCGGTAGTTGGTAGGATCGGCTCGACTACCCTTTTTTGGCAAGGGCAGCACGTTGGCAAGCTGCCAAGACTTGGGAACTATACCAGTCCCAAATGAGAGGCGATACAAGCGGGTCAATATAAGAGAAAACTCGGGCGCTAAGTTTGGTCTTTTTTTTATAATTACAATCCACTGCTTGACTGCAATCCCGTCTGATAGTAAGCTCTGAAATTTATTAAGGGCCTATTCACTCAGTTTTATGAGTGAACGGCCATGACCCTCTGAGACGCCGTTAGGCCTTTCCAGTCTGCGTGCCAAACGTCGGAAGTGCTCCTCGAAGTTCCACCGGCTGTCGAGGAGGAGTCCCAGGTACTTCATCGTCGACCCGACGCTAATGTGAACCCCTCCTATCGTTATGTGGGAACCCGACGTTGCGCGTTCCGAGGACCGTGAAAGCACATGGCCTCGGACTTGTGCAGTGCCACCTCGAGTCCCAATTACCGGATCCTCTCCACGAATGTCTCAACCCTAAGGGTCGCTGCATCGGCCGCCACCTGGTGCGACCTCGCTTTTGCCAGAACTAGTGTGTCGTCAGCGTAACAAACTACGCTGACGCCGATAGGAATGTCGGCGCGCAGCACCCAGTCGTACCCGATGTTCCACAGATGCGGCCTCCAGACCGATGCCTGTAGAACACCGCACGACATCTCTCGCCGGTTCCACATTCCTTGTTGACTAGGGTAGATGACGGCCCTGTCTGTCAGACAGGCCTCGACCGGAATGCCTCCCTGATGCAACTAGGTAGGATGTTGAAGTCGTTGGCGATGTCTAGAGACCCTGCCAAGACAACTCCGCCCCGGGCTACAGCATCCCCTGTCGTGAGGGCTCGCACGCGCATGATGGCATCCACCGTAGAGCGCCCCCTGCCGAAGTCAAACTGGCTCTCCGCCTAATAGAACAGTGAGTCTCTGTTCTTAGTAAATTACGAGAAGATATTTACATAATTATATTATCTCAACAGGTACAATTGGCGACTGATGCTGGCTTGGTGATATTCTGTTGGGGTGATGACATCGACAATAAAAACGTCGTCAAGAAGCTGAAAGACATGGGACTGCATGCAGTCATCTATGATAAGCTGGATCAATATACCACCAAAGAAGTAAAGGTAAATAAATTAAGTGATTTATTATAGCAGTGAGACATAATGAGAATCACCTATTTATTCTCTTTAAACCTAGAAACTAAAATTTGTTGAGGTTTAATTTTTCTTGCCTACGCCGGACGAGCTTCAATTAAGGCGAATTTAAAGAGCTATGGCTTATAGAATATATATAGAAGTTTTCTCAATTGTTAAGAAGTCCATATTGGTTGATTTTTGTTTAAATATTAACAACAATCATCTTTTAATTGCGCCTATACTATAAAAATGTAAAGTGTGAATATGCCATGCCATAAAGTGCTCATTGGTTATAAAGCAATAAAAAAACGGATTATTATTGATTGCCTCCAGCAAACCTAGAAGTCAACCATAACTCCATGTTCATGTTCTATATTACTGGTTTGGTTTCCGCACTCAGTCCCTTTGGTGGACCATTGTGCATGCCATAACACCATGTAAATTAAGTTCATTTTAGAATAATAAAAGAATTTCATTTCTCGATTATTGTAAAAACAATAGACACAATTTTAAAATTGATAAGACATTTGTGTTGTTCAACTTATATTCATAAAAGTACTTAATACATTTTCAAAGACTTTAAATCTCAAATAATAATTTTCAGAGGTAAAACACAATAAACAAAGAAAACACATTTTTTCCAAAGCTTTGGGAAAATTTATGTCTTTGTATTTCAGGTGATAAGATTCATCAGTAGGTATGTCTCTATGTCTTACTGTTACATAACTCAGGTATTAATCACTTAAGAATAACCTACGTAGGAACAGAAGATAGATACACAGAAGACAGGTGAATTAATAATATAAAGATGATTTGAATATAATCTGAAAACATTCGAAAGAAAGGAAAGAATATGTTCAATTCATCGACCAAATCATAAAGTTCTCAATAAATAACAATATCCTTATTTCGTGTTCGATTTTTCAAGTGTGGTAAGTAGCAAAGAAAGACTAAAATAATAACACAAGTCTTGAAGAAGACAGCCAGATTAACATATACTGCAATTAAATTCTTATTGAAAGTAAGTAATGCTAGCATTTTTAATGACTATAACTACATGCTTGCTCTATTGCTTTATCATGATGCTAATCAGTTTCAATTGATCTTATTGTGATCTTACTATGCACAGCGACAAAAATATGTAATCTATAAAGAATTTATTCATCATTTTCTAGACAAAGCTTGATAGACAAGCGGACTATCGTTTTCCCACCTATTTTATTTATCACTGTTGTATTAATTGTTTTGTGTTATTAAACAGGAGAGCATATTCCTGATGGAAGCGCGTGAGTCGCAGCGTGCCCTCATGGAGCAGGCCGCTCTCGAGGACGCTGCACAAGAAGACGGCGCTCTCGCCAAGCCGTCTACCTCCGAGCACAGCGCCAGTGTCGTAGAAGTCAAAAACAAACCATTCCTGGATCTCTCTGTTCGTGAAATAATACAAAACCGGTCCACTGCCACCTCGCTGGCGTCGCTTGCGTGTCCTGATGACCAAAATGAGCTCGATGAAGGTATAGCTGGGTCTGTCGAAACAGAGCCCCAAGTTGAGGCTCAGCCTAACAACTTCAAAGGTCTCTTTGTCTATCCGTATCCATGCGGTGATATGTCCAAGACACCCAAAAAAAAGAAAAGGCTTTAATTTTATTTAAAATCCGTAGGTAAAAAAATTTGAAAAATGAAAGTGCAGTCCTTGTATTATTAATTTGCTCAAAAACACGTTGAATACTAAATAAAACACTCGTGATCTTTGTTTTATAATAGGATTGTTATCTGATGTCTGTGTTATGAACTACGAATTTATTTTTTTGTTATAGCATTAATAATTTGTCATTTTTAGGTGATTTTTATTTGTAAAGATAATTATTAGCTCTGGTTTGTGTTGAATTATTGGGCTTGGACAATTATAAACAATTTCCTAAACTTAGACCTAACAAAAAACTGATGCCAATTCCCATTTTCACAAAGTAACTGAGTAGGTTTATTGCATCTTTTTTTTTTCTATTTCATTAAGAAAAGGACAGGAGATAAGTATTAGTTTAGTCTTAATCATGGGCGTACCCAACTTCTGGCCTAGGGGGGCAAGTCAGGCCTAGTAGTGAGCAAGTCCATCCTACTATCCTTTGGGGGCAAGTCAAATTGTTTGAGTATGTAATCTTTGTGCGCTATAGTCGGACACGGCTTTTTTTGCAATTACACCGTACATTTTGTCAGTGTCGACTACGTGGTTTATTTAAAAGTTAGAGATAAGTCCTCATTTATTTTTATACTTTGTTTAGTAACACAGGGGAGTTCATATATTTTCTGCGAGAATTCTAGCAAGGTACGCCCATGGTCCTAATAGATACGTAAGAATAAGCTTAGCACTAAACTAATATTTCATCTTCGTTCCTTAGTTTGTGAGCAAGTGAATCAGTTACGAGTATTTAGCTACCTACAGGGTAAATTATAAAGACAAAATAAAAGGGGGACAAAGTAATCATTTACAGACGACAGCACATCAAGCTATTACAATCTGTCAGATATCTTTATTAGATTTTCAACTTTATCTCTAAAGCATTACGGCTCAATGTTGATAGGGTATTTGACAGTTTCGGGTAGCTTGACCTGCTGCCGTCCTTACGTAATCTGTTTTGGAGAAAATTTAACTGGGGCGTAGTCTCTCTTAAAAAAAATGTATTGCATTCTTTAGGCATTCAATACATTTTCTTTTTTATTAAATACACCTACTGTAAAGGATGTATCTGACATCGACTCACAAACGAGTACAACGGATCCAGTACATTATGCTGATCCCCTCAGTGTTAGAATTTTTCGTCGGCTTTTTCCTGATTTAGAAAAAAAAGTTTTTTCAATTTTGACCGTCATAATTGTTACACTTTTATAACTCAATAAGATTTTAGAGTAAAAATTAATAAAATTAAAACGCTAATTACAAAAAAAGCGCAATGTGAACAAAACTCGAAAAAATATTTTTGTTTACTGTAACCACTCATTAACGACATAAATGACTATCATAACTTTATTAGTGGCATGCTGTCCAGCCTTTTCGCGAAGTTTGCGTTACGATACACCCTGTATTAGCCCGGCGATAGTTTTGCTAAAAAGGATTAAAAACATTTGATCGAATTTTGTAAATATAGTTACGATTTATTCAGCTTACTTTTTATCGTTACACTTGTTTCGTGAAGTGTCTCTTTATGTATTGACGCCACCCCAATAATAAATACATAAACAACATATTCTTGTCAATTAGATAATGATTTATTGTGTTTATATTATAAAAATCAACGAAGTTGAAAACTTCAAATTAATCAAATTCCAGACTAAACTTTATATACTCTGTTTCAAATAATTTGGTATGTTTTAGATTTTCTGTGATATTGTTTAATATTTATAAAATCAATAAGTCAGGCTAAATAAATGATAGTTAAGTAAATGTTATGTTACCCACGACCACGTATTAATATTAGATAAATGAATTATTAATTTATAATAGTAGACTCTGATCATATCTTGTATTTGGCGTTAACTCTTATATCGCCATAAACATTATTTTAAAATAAATTTTATCTGTGATCAAGTAATGTTTTTATTGGCTACTGCTATCCTATAGTTCCTTTTATTTTATTTTATTTATTAGGGACAAAAAACAGTTATACATTAAAGCATATACATAAATTAGATAGAAATACAGATGTGAAAACGTATAACCCACACTATTGTCCACGAAGTGACATCGGAGTAAGAGAACGAATGCATGCAATAGAAGAAAAGTTAAAAGGTAATTTATAAAAGTGAAATACTGAATTGAAAGGACAGATTGACAAGAGCAGCCGACCTATAGGTGACTTGCAAGAGATTGTGAAACCATTTTTTTAAATTTAGCTTTCGATAGTGCGAAAATATCAATTTCAGAAAATTGAGAGTTATACGCTTCAAACAGCCGGCGGAGAGGGGCCCGCACCCCAGCGTTCGTTCTACATTGCGCAGTATAGAATAGCTGTGGTGCACGCACCTCCCGGCGCACACTAGATCTAGGTACAATGTAACATAATTTATTCGACAGCTCAGTACAATTAAATTTATTATTGCATATACCGTGCAGCATCACAACCATGATCAGTAGACGTCTAGAATCCAAGCTCAATACTTTATAGTGTGTTAGCAAATCTGCGTAGGGAATCCTTGTACGGAAGCACTTATAGTGCGTGGCACGAAGAAATTTTTTCTGAACCATTTCTATTGCTATCTTATATTTGTCATAATACGGGCACCAGACGGGTACCGCGTATTCCAACTGTGAACGGACTAGTGATTTATATAAGAAGTGAAAAGTAGAAGGCTTTTTAAAGTCATTACAAGACCGCATTACAAAACCATACATCTGGAAGGCCTTGTTAATTATGTTGTCGATATGGGTATCCAAATGTAATTTGCAATCAAGCAGTACGCCAAGATCACGCGTGCGATCGTTTTTTTTCAATTGAGTGCCATTCAATGTGTACGGGAAGTCAATAGTATTTTTGTTTTTAGTAAAAGAAATGAAATGACATTTTGGAAGACTAAGATGAAGTTTGTTGACTAGACAGTATTGTGAAAGCCTGCATAAGTCCTCTTCAAGTAGCAAACAATCCTGAGTATTGGCACAAGCCTTATAGATTTTAATGTCATCGGCATACATTAAGAATTGAGAGTTGACTATGCAGGATTTTATATCATTTATGAATAGGACAAAAAGCAATGGGCCTAAGACCGAACCCTGGGGCACACCTGATTCGACGACCACACAATCTGACTCAAAACCATTGATGACAACCTTTTGGGTCCTATGAGATATATATGAGGCAAACCACCTGAGTAAATTGCCTCTTATGCCATTGAACGCGATTTTATCTAGAAGCAATTTATGGTCCACCCTGTCAAAAGCCTTCCGAAAATCCGTGTACACAGCATCAACCTGCGTGCGCATATCCATATTTTCAAACAAGAATTGTGTAAAAATGATTAAATTTGTAGTAGTGGATTTGGATTTAACGAAGCCATGTTGCTCTGGTAAAATAAGGTGATTTAATTGTGGGAATAAGTGGCCATGTACCAAACTCTCAAAAAGCTTAGACAAGGTGGACAAGATGGAAATGGGTCGATAATTCTCAACGTTTCCTTTATCACCGCTCTTGTGAATGGGCGTAATGAAAGCCATCTTCCAGACACGGGGGAAAATTCCATCCCTGAGACACTTGTTAAATATAATGTGTAACGGGACACAGATGGTGTGAGCAGTGTTTTTAAAGAAAGAAGGTGGTAGACCATCTGGGCCGGCGCCCTTGGTTTTAATAATTTAGCAACGGAAAATTACTGAATATGTAGGTAAGCATATTATACAACCTATTTATGGATTAGTAGACTATAGGGCAAGGCCGGGTAAAATGAATACTGCCTACTACTAAATTATAAGTTTTTCATTCAACATGCCACTACTATTGCGTTTGGCCATTTTGGTTTAGTACACGACATACATCGAAGTGAGGGGCTGTGTCGCGTCCCGTCCGCAGAGTGAAGATTTGATTACATAAATAAAACAGTGATTTTACGCGGTAAGTACATTGATTGCTAGTTCTTTATTTTTAGAAATCCCTTAATTCGCTAGCGTATCAAAGTAGATTGTTATAGCATATTTAACAGAATTATTACTTTTTGTATGAAATGTGTTAAACTCAAAACTTACCTAGACGGGCAAAGTGGATACTATATCCACTTCCATATACACTATCCGACAAAGACAAAAAAAACTGCTAAAAAGGTTAAATAGCCAAAGAAAATGTAAGAATTTAAAGATATTTTATTCGTTTCTTGCGGTGAAATGTATATTGAAGAAAACAATAAACAAGCTGAAAATTGGATTCAATGTGACATTTATCAACAATGGTGTCACAAAGATTATTCTGTATTTAATGGTACTCAAGGATATACCTGGGACAAATGAGAATCTTATTTTTATGATCAAGTTTTTTTTTTTTAATTTGTCAAAGTTATTTCTTTGTTTTCAGAGATTGAATACGAGTATCCACTTTGCCCAAGTACTTTATCCGCTTTACCCGGGGTACCGGGCAAAGCGAATACTTTCGTACTTTTAAATTTTAATTGCAGTTGATTATTGTTTAAATATTAATGTTAACTGATGTTCGTATTTGTAGGAGCAGTAAATAAAGACTGATTTGTGATTATTATTTTGTTTTTGTATTGTATACCTTTTCTGCGATGACCTTAACCCTAGATTACTAACCTTATTTTACAACGCTTATTACTAACCTTCGTCGTTTCGACTACGCCACGTAAAAGGGAGGCTTGTAAGGGTTTATTAAATAAAATATTTACATGTGTTTTATCTATTTATTACAATAATCATTTGTTAACATAGTTATAAGCTTCTTATTTACTAAAATCACATTTTCATTGCTTTGATAGTCTTTTAATTGAGACTCGAAAATTTAAAACATTTGTTTTTTAAATGCTTAAAATCTTACTAACAAAAAACAAAGACTAAAAAAACACATTAAAATATTAAAATTAAGAAATAAAATCAACAAAGAAACATTAAAAAAAAAAAACAATTAATACATTTATGACAAATGTCAAGTTAGTGTTCGCCACTAGGATTGTTGCACACTAAGTGCCTCTTTGTTTAGTTGATGAAGATGTACAGGTTGGGCCATGAATTAATTAACAATTGAAAAAATCGTATAAAGAAAACTATTTGACATATTTTTAAAATTATTTATTTACAAGAAAGTTAATTATTTGGAATTTATTTTTTAAAAATAAAATCATCTAAATGTCCACCGTTTCGATTTTTGCACTCTTCTAAGCGAGCACCGAAATTTTCGAATACTCGTCGACAAAGAGACCGCGAGATCGCTGACATTTCTTCGCTAATTTTTTTCTTTAGTTCACGTAGTGTTTTTGGTTTATGGATGTAAACACGACTCTTCAAATAACCCCATAAAAAGAAGTCTGCTGGGGTTAAACCTGGACTCCTGGGTGGCCATGGGATGTCGCCTCGTCTGGAAATCAGCTTTTCCGGAAACATTTCTTTGACTACCGGCAGGGACTCGTTGGATGTTTGACAAGTGGCTCCATATTGTTGAAACCATGTGTTACGATTGTAGCCAGCAAATTCCAGTAGCTTCGGTGCCAAAAACCCCCGTAACATTTTCACATATTCAACAGAATTCACAGTAACCGAACGACCGCGAGAATCTTCGAAAAAATAGGGCCCAATGATTCCTTTTGCTGAAATTGCAGCCCATACCGTTACCCTGGGAGAATGAAGTGGCCTCGCGGGTTTAGATTTGGGATTTTCGCTGCTCCAATATCTGCAATTCTGTTTGTTTACGTGTCCGTTGAGGTGGAAATGGGCTTCGTCGGAAAATAAGAGGTTGTCAAAATTATTGAATCGATCTAACATTGTTTCGGCATAGGACTTGCGCAAATTTAAATCATTAGGTTTTAATTCCTGTACTAACTGGATCTTATATGGATGTAATTTCATATCTAATTTCAAAATACGGCGCAATGTTTTTTTTTTTTTTTTTTTTTTTTTTTTTATTATAAACCAGCGCTTGACCGCAATCCTGCCTGATGGTAAGCAGTGATGCGATCGTTGATGGTAAAGCTTATTAGGTATTAAGAGCCTATTCACTCTAGCCTTGAAGACACTCAAATTGTAATGAGACGGAAACACCGACGCCGGCAAATTGTTCCAGTCCCTCGATGTACGCGGTACAAAGGAGGAAGCAAAACGCTTCGTCCGGATCGCAGTGGTGTCAACAACGTAAGGGTGGAAACTCGCCGTACGACGGGTCGTCCGATGATGGAACGGAGATGGGGGAATTAAATCATGCAATTCCCTTGCACACTCACCAGAATGCATCCTATAGAAGACCGAAAGGCTGGCTACTCTACGCCTGTGCTCCAGGCTTTGGAGACCGTTTCGAGTTAAGTCTGGGTCGCCAATCAGCCTCTTCGCACGCCTCTCCACCGAATCCAAAGTGGCAAGGTGACATTTCGCAGTACCAGCCCAAATGTGGCTGCAGTACTCCACACACGAGCGGACCTGTGCTTTGTATAAAATTAGAAGCTGCCCAGGTGTGAAGTACCTCCGGACTTTCGCGATGACGCCTAGTTTTCTGGCAGCCACCCTGGCCTTGGACTCAATGAACCGCCCAAAGTTAAGGCTCGAGGAAATCTCAACTCCCAAAAGCTGAAGGCGGTCGGTACACTCCAAGGATACATTCTGAAAAGTAGGAGCCAAGGTAAACGGGCTCCTTTTGGCGGTGAAAAGACACGCCTGTGTTTTGGCGGCATTGAATGCTACAAGATTGGCATTGCCCCATTCGGAGACTGCCTGCAGTGCAGCACTCACACGCTCTACCATGGCCTCTCTTTCGGACCGGATTGTTTCCATACTAGCTCGAGCTTCCGACAGGTATCTCCCCACAACTGTGCTGTCATCTGCATACCCATAGATACCGGGCATCAGCAGATCGTTAATATGCAGCAGGAATAGAGTTGCAGAGAGAACAGACCCCTGAGGAACACGGCATTGGTCGACATGGGTTCAGATGAACATCCGTCGACAACAACTCGGAGGGACCGTTCAGTCAGGAAGTCTTTTACCCAGCCAGTCAGGCCAGCGGAAATGCCGTACGCTGGAAGCTTACTCAAAAGGCCAGCGTGCCAGGATAGTCCTAATTCAGCCGAACGTTTGCGCGTCGATAAATTTGGATCACGTCGAACTGATGCGGAAACTCGCTGCACGTTCTCTTCGCTCCGAGAAGTCCGTGGGCCGCCGGTTTGCTTCACGTTTAGTGTAGATCCGGTCTCTTCGAACTTTTTAACCCATTTCTTTATTAATGGAGCACTCGGACACATTTAAATCGTGTAAGTCGTATTCAACGCGAAATAAGCGTCTCACAGTAATGAGCGAACTGTTGTTTAAATAAAATTGTTTCACACAATAAGCGCGCTGCGGCCCCGTGAAACGATCCATTGCGACTAAATTTCCGAGAAGCGAGCTAGTGGTAACGTCCCTCCCCGCTCCCCGCGCGGCTTGTATTAGCGCGGGGTGTTAAGTTTAAATGTTAACGAATTCTTGGCCCACCCTGTACTTACCTCGATGTGTACCTGGCCTACAGGCAAGTGAAGGAACACGGGTGGGTTTTAGTCAGTAAAAGTCTGACACCCCTTTCCGCTCTGCCCAGAGCGGGAGAGGTAATTTGATGATTTCCCATCCCAAACAAAAAAATGGTCTTCTTTCTCACTCTCAGAGCAGTTTTCTTCGTCACTATTGTCAGTAAATAAAAGGTGATGAATATGCGTATCTAATATGAAAATACAGTATGTTAAGAAAACTCTGTCCGACCCGTGAAGGTGTTGTTAGGTATCGATAACTGATTCTACTAATGGATACAAAACCGAGCTAAACTTAAAAAAAAATCCCCCTAAAAAATAAATATTATTTCGCCAAAAGAGGTAACTTAATAAATGTGCGTTAGCACCCCTCCGCGGGCGGCGGACGGCAGGGCACGCGGCACGTGGTCGCATAGCTATTCGCTCATAATAATACCGGTGTTGTCACTTTTTTTAAAATTACCAAATTTCGGGGAAGTTGGAATTAATTCGCAGGAAAAAATTCCAACTTCCCCGTAAAATCATAGTACCAATACAAATGAATTTTGAAAAAAATTCATTTGTATTGGTACTATGATGATTACGTAAATTTTTATATTATATTTGGTCATGTGTTTACCTAACCTTTATTATCCTTATGGGTCGGACAGGGTTTTCTTAACATATTGTATATACAAATAAAAATAGTGTAGGTACTTATTTCAATGTAAGCAAAATAAGTATAAAGTTTAAAAAACACTGAAATAATTATAACACAAAATAATAATAAAAAATAATTCTTCATGAATAATATGTTACTACGTTAATACTAACCTTCGTGGATTCGACGACTCATGGTGGCTGGAACGACGAGCACAGAGCTATTAAACAAAAAACACATCCATGTACCGTACGAGTTGCAGGTCGACTGAGATTAACTGGAATTTGAAATGCATACGACGGACGCAATCCAAATGTATACCATTTTTTTTTAAATCCTTGTCGTCGTTTCGACGAAGGTAAGTAATCTACGGTTAAGTACCTTATGGTATCCACTTTGCCCGGCCTTCCCCTAAGTTTCTTTTCTTTTTTTTCGTTTACACTAAATTTTATTCTTTTTTTGTAACATGTCTGTGCACAGGACCTAGGAGCTTCATCATCAAGGTACCGGTTTTTATAGGCTTAGATTATATTCAATCATAAAGATCTACCTGCTTACCTCCAATTGTCTAGGAACTTATAATGAAGGTATACCGTTTCTAAAGGCTTGCTGCGAGAGCAAACCTAGTTTAGCAGTTCACGTAGCAGTTGCATTTTTGTCCCTTAAATGTACCTATCTGCTCTACTAATGGAGAGTAAGAAGGAGTCAACCTTACTAGCAGAGGTTCACGCAACCATTTAGGTAGATATAAGGGGCAGTAAGCTTTAGGTAATACCTACTCTGTCTATTACTTTCAGTCTTCAAGGCTATACTGAATAGGCTCTTAATAAAGTAGCGCGTTTTACCATCAGGCGGCATTGCGGCCAAGCACTAATTTATAATATAAAAAACAGGTAGAAAACCACAGTACGTCACTACCCACCCTCCAGTGCTAAGTAGCACTTTCTAAGTAATACAAATCACGACCGCCTAGATGATTTTTTACCACTCTTTCTGAGCATGGCTTGCTTTATAATTTGATTAATAAAACTTTCGAACACGGACGTTATCATCATTGTTCCTCTGGCACAATTTTCCAGTAAATACCGTACCGTAAAATATGCCAACGTTGTCCACTAAAACGCGCCTCGTATTCGACGAGTTCTAAAAAGTTCTAAGTGAAGAACCTATTTCTCACCTAAGTATCAGTTTCCATAGTATTAAGGTAGTTTTGCAGTTTAAATATTTGTTTATAAATTGATGTTAGGGCGAATCCTTAGTGGCATTGTTGGCGTATTTCACGGTAGGTATTGTCTTTAACATAAACAGAGAGAATACCTAACGGCCATAGGTAAGTATCTACATAAATTATTACTAGCCCAGTCAAATTAGGGTTTCACCTCGGAATGAAAGATAATAAGCTGCAAATTGGTATGAACCTTTGTTTTGTCATTCTAAATGTTGTCTCAAAAGTCACAATCGTTATCGTGTCCGCGTCTCAAGATATTCAAGGTCAAAGGTCACAAAAATCGGTTTTTCGCGAATATCTGGCTTCCTATCGGTTAAATGAGATTTGCATTTATAATAAAAGTTGTAGGCTATAAAATTCCCTACAACTTTTGTCTAAACTTTTTTTTCATACGACCAACCGTTTTGAAGTTAGAGCGCGAAGAGTGCACATCGTACAGTCATATACGGCCTAATGCAAGGTCAAGCGTGAGTTATGGTTATCAGTACTTTATAAAGTCAATTATTTACTTTTTAGGGTTAGGGAAGGACTTAGAACCTCAAGAATGGGGCTGGATGCTTGAAAATGAAATCCTGGAGCCCATACGAATGTTATTACCTCCAGCACCAGCCGAACTACTAAACGTAATATTTTCCAATTGCAAAAATGGTTGTGGTTCCCGCTGTGGATGCAGAAAATCAGGGCTACAATGTTCTTTAGCTTGCGGCCAGTGCAACGGACAAGCTTGTCTCAACGCTTCACTGTATCCAAGTAATCCCGATGAAGAAAATACATATGATCCCGATATTCTGGAAGGTTTGGAGATGAACATGACAGATAATGAGGATGATGACAATGAATCGAACATTTTTGAGCGACAAGAAGAAGAAGACCACGAAGAAGAAGAATATAATTAGCTTCCATTTCCAATTTCATTACAATTAAAATCAACAAAGATACTTTTGATATTTGAACTCACATTTTGATAAATGTATATTATGCCGTATTTAATAATAAATAAAAATATGTGTAAAATATATACTCTTACTATCATTTTAACTTAAAATAAAACTAAAATATATAATCCAGAATTAATAATATTTTATACTTAAATAGTTAAATATGAATAATTATATATAAATAATCAAGTTACTTACTTTAATTAAATATAAATAATTAATAGTTAGTACATAAATAATGGGCACTGTTTAATAATTATAATTTCCAAGTAAATAATTGACTTTATAACGTACTGATAACCATAACTCACGCTTGACCTTGCATTAGGCCGTATATGACTGTACGATGTGCACTCTTCGCGCTCTAACTTCAAAACGGTTGGTCGTATGAAAAAAAAGTTTAGACAAAAGTTGTAGGGAATTTTATAGCCTACAACTTTTATTATAAATGCAAATCTCATTTAACCGATAGGAAGCCAGATATTCGCGAAAAACCGATTTTTGTGACCTTTGACCTTGAATATCTTGAGACGCGGACACGATAACGATTGTGACTTTTGAGACAACATTTAGAATGACAAAACAAAGGTTCATACCAATTTGCAGCTTATTATCTTTCATTCCGAGGTTGACCCCTTTTTTTACCTAATTTGACTGGGCTATACGTGCTTGTACGTGAGTCTGTCAGAGGCAGCGCAGCAGTAAATTTTGGCAAGTTTGTTGCCTGCGTCTATTATTTTTACTACGAGCTTTAGAGACTACTAATTTATTTACTTACTAATCACAGGTATGCCTCTTATGTCTCATTGCTTTTGAGCATGTGTATAAATGTCTAACCTCACTGTCATTAACGAAGGCATACCAATTTTTCAACAAAATTATAGTTATTTTCTTTGTTGATGTGACAAATTGACACATGAAGCATAATTAGCAATACCTATCCTATAAAATCATTAAGATTGTGATTGATTTACGCAATTAGGGCGGTATAGGTTTAGATGCTGTCACTCTTTTTCTAAGTATTAAAACTCTATAACTGGGCCATTTGAAAGTCCAGCACCAACGTGCGGTAGTCTGTACAAATATTAGTTGAAAACTAATAAAAAGGGACAAATCTATTTAACTAGATATTAATTGCCTGGCCATTTTGTTTTATCGCTATTATAATTATCATTAGATATCGATGGCAATCTTTTAGTAGTTAGCCTTGCATAATCTGTAGTAGCCTCTGGGTCAGACACGATGTAATAGGAGTCTAAAATGCAAATGCACTAAACGTTTGCATTTACCCTACGATTGTGCTTTAGAATAATAACTTTTAACCTTTTGAACGCCAATCTACATAATACGCGATGTGTCCTCCAGCGCCACGCTACAAATGTATAACGTATCTATAGTAAAACGTAGGGATGGGATTAATGTCCTATCGACAAATTATATGATACAGTTATTTTTCTGGTTTGTACAAACTAATAGAAAACGGAAGAAAATTCCTGAAACGGAAGTTGACGACTTAACGGAATGTCAAGACGACGAACTATTTTAAAATTCCGATTCAGACTTGAACAACTCGCAATAATTCGTCATATTCACCGTCACAATTTTTTTTTTTTGTAAAAACACGTGCGTCAACTGAATACAACAACAAGCTGTAAACATTGCACTACACTAAAATGCACAAAGTCACTATGACCTTGAAACCTGTCCGCTTATGACGTCACAGAGTTACTTCTATACAAGTCGGTGGCCTGTGGGGAGTGACAAATTACTAACTTTGTAGGGATGGGTTTTTCAAACGGTGTTTCACTATCGACAATGATTAGAAAACCTATTTATTCTTGATTAAGGTGAATAAAACCTAGTTTACAATATTTATAAAATATTATTAATTCACGTCATTTTCTTGCAATAATAGTATTTATGATCATTTCGATGAGATGAAATATAGCGAGGTCTTCATCGTGTCCCATCACTGGCTTACTTGATATCAAGTAATTGGCGCTGGGGGCATTAAAATATTTTCTGGCGTTTTTGTTTCTATTGAAAATAAAACTAATAAGAACTTATTATGCGTGAAAAAGTTAAAAATATGGTTGATAACAGGGCAATTTTCCATAAAAACAAAATAAAAGGTCTTGTAAAAGTAGTAAATTTATTTTATACTGTGATTACTTCTAATCAAGTAGTGGCGCTGAGGGCACGAAAATCTCGAACTTGTATAGAAGTGATTGGTGTTCAAAAAGTTAAAACTCTTAACGCTTATGACATTAACAGAAATGAAGTTCATCGAGCGACATCTATATGGAACTCCCCTTATTCCTCCTCGCTTCGCCTGCTATCACCATTTAATATCGTCAAAAGGAGGTTTAACTTTTATAATCAATTACTATTTTGATAGTTCAAAGTCAATAATTATTCAATGTGAAGAAGTTTGTTGGTTTATTTTTTTCTTGTAAAACTTAAATAAAATATCTTGATTAAGTATGGGCGGTTCTTTTATTCAACGCCTTTACCTGTTATTCAATACCGAATTTACATCATCATCATCAGCGTCTACTCGTCCACTGCTAGACATAGGCCTCTTTCATGGCACGCCAACAAGCTCGATCCTGAGCAGTTCTCCACCAGCCACCTTTTTGATGTCGTCACTCCATCTCGCCCAAGGGCGTCCTACGCCTTATGAATTTACATAATCAGACCACTGTTGGGACACAGGCTTCCTCTCAGTGATAGGGAGTGGGCCGTAATCTAGCACGCTGGCCCAGTGCTGGTCGGTAGATGTCAAATGTGTTCGAAGTTTTTTGGTTTAAGAACATACCGGTTTCCTCATGATGTTTTCTTTCACCGTTTTGAGAGCAGTGGTGATGAAATAATTTGCACAAAGCGCCTGATGGGTTTCAAACCTACGACATACAAGTTGTAAGTCGCGGTCGATACCACTAGGCCACCGCTGCTCTCTTATACTAGAATTGACTAAAAACTGTTTTTAAATCGACAGATAATTTCGTAGAATAAAATTTATATTTTTGTATGAAAAAGTTATATTCCTGAAATAAAATGTCTGGTCATGGAAAAATCAGCTTTAAGAAGAATACAAACGAATCTTTAAAAATATGTATATATTACATTATTCAACGCAGTTACATAAAAATAATAATATGTAGGTAAGTAAAGGTATACTGTATTATACAGAGTGGTGCTGACAAAACGACAATAAATAAAAACACGAACAATGCTGGTTCATATGAATAATCCTAAACCATAGAAAAAAACCTAGCATCAAAAATAAAAAATAAAAAATTCAAACAAACTAAATCGCATAAAATTGCAAACGAAATACAACATCCTTTAAAAATATTGGTTCACTGACCTCTGATTGGCGACAGCGCGATCCTGTATCGACTTGCTTTTTTCGCGCCATTATTATTAAAGTTTGGTACTGCAGGATGCAGCGTTCATTAACCTGTAAGCGCTTCCTTATCGACATGTACATCATGTATAAAATGTGAAAAATGAAAAATAATTTCCTGTGACTAAACTAATCGATATATTTATATGATTTTTTATGGGTAGACTGAGAATGTGTTGAGGTACACGATGTTTAATTTATTGTCGTATTGTCAACACCACTCTGTATGTTTAAAGACTATACTTACGCTTAATATTTAGGACGGAAAATGTTTACATTAATCACAACGTTGCAAATACTTTCTTAATTTTTACAAAACATACATTGTTTAACCAGATTCGTTAATGAGAAGGATTGAATAACACTTCCTCTTTATTCAGTTATATGTTTTTCCATACACCATTATGATATTTACCGTGAATTCCTTATTTTCAATCTAAACACACTCGGTATCCGTCAGACCAAAGAGGACTGAAGATCGGAGGTTAACGATATGTGAATGATATGCCAACCTTATTTTGAGTATTTAAAGCGAAAAAAGACTTCGGGGATGTCCGCGTACCCCCCGGAACTTAGTGATGTCATGTGAGGAGTGTGCATTTGGCACTGTTCCACGCAATTCATAAAGCGAAAGGCAAACATAAAGATGTCAACCTTATTTTATTTATTTTATCATCGAAAATAGTTAATATAAAATAGGAAACATTATCACGTTCATTAGAAAAAAATTTGGGTAATAAGGAAGTTGAATGGTGAAAGAAATTTAAATAGCAACATATTCACAGTTTTAAATCAGTTGTGTTTGACCCTATACTAAAAATAATCAAAAATAATATAATAATTCTTATTTATTCATATGGTGCATCGAAGATGTTTACCGATTTGATTACATCTCTTTTATGTAAAGTACACTAACGTATAATGGCAACCCTTATTACAGAATAAGTAGGTTGAACATAAGAATCTTTATTATAATACTTTTATATGTACTTATATATGGATATAATGTTAAAATGGAATGTATGTACATTGCACGTAAGTATTGTTATTAAAATAGTAAGTAGTGCTTAAGGTAAGATTATCCCTAATTATAATATTATATGATTATTTTAAGTCTATACTATTTTTAAGTGATCAATTATAAGATATACTTCATAAAAAAAATAATCATTGGAAAATAAATAGTTCTGAAACAATTTCACATTTTGAGCTTTGGTTTTACTATGAATCATTACAACACATTGAAATTATGGGTGCAGTTTAGCTACTGTAGATGACTAGTCTATGCGATTGTGATTCCATTGTCTCGATACCATCGCCTAGCTCCATAAAGAATAGAGGTAAACAAACCAATTTAGGGTTATCACAACTCACGTTTTACAAATCTCCTGTTATTTACATGATTATCGACTTTTACATGGTTGCTATTTATTAACAATTCTTATTACAGCACATTTCAATAGAATCACTAAAATAATATGCATAATAACTTGGTATTTCGAAAAACCATTAAAAATCGACATTAATTTTACGTGATAGCCCTACAAAAAAAGTGTTTTTAATATAAATTATAAACTAGCGCTTGACCGCAATCCCGCCTGATGGTAAGCAGTGATGCGATCATTGTGGTAAAGCGCGCTAGTTTATTAAGAGCCTATTCACTAGCCTTGAAGACACTCAAATTGTAGTTTCACCGTCGCTGGCAAATTGTTCCAGTCCCCCGATGTACGCGGTATAAAAGAGGAAGAGATGAGGAGGATGAAATCCAGGTATTAAACACATTTCGTGGAATTCAACCAATGAATAAAGTTGAGGCATTTGTCAATACAAGTTTGCGTATTTAAATTACTTTCAAATCAACTGCATAACACATGCATTGTAATACTTTCAAGTATGGACTAATTATAATATATATGTATGAACCTATTAAGAAATTAGCTTACATGTGTGTCATATTTCATTCAAATCTGTTAAGCTTTCTATGCAAATCATAAATAACTATCAAAAAATAAATAAACTGTTTAGATTAGTAGAAAGTAGGATTATACTTTTATGAAAATCATCTATGTAGAAAAGGTTGTTAACATCTGTCTTTTAGGCGTAAACTACTCGTTGCCTAGCAACGGTTTGTTTACCTCTATTCTTTATCGAATTTGACTCAAATATACATCTTGTATTCTTAATAGCGATTATTCGTGAACACATGACATAAGGATTAAAATTTTATACAAGAGAGATGAACAAGAGTCATTAGTAAACAACAGGGTTTAAATTAATAACAAGTAACAATATTTTATGCTGCTGCTGCTTAAAATCACTTAAAATACAAAATCTGTGTAACTTAAAAAATAAGTAATAAAGATCTATGAATGATGAATCATATGATGAAAGAAATACAGTTTTTTACGAGACTTTCCTCCAATAAAACAACTCTTACATCTGTACAACAGTAAAAGCTTAAATGTATGGCCACTCGACATAAATACACGTTAAAAACACTATAACTACATAAATCAGGTATATATTCCTTGAGGCTTCTTAATTTGAGATTGTTGTTTTTTATTGATTAATCTATTTTCAAATTTTAAGTAGCTGTGTTGTTATAAATAATGAGCATTGATGATGATACTATACTTTTAAAACCGTGATCCCACTATATCTTGAGCCAAGTGGAAATATGGCAAAGCGTTAAGAAAGTTTTATTTATAAAGCTCTCGCCGTTCGCAGTTTTGCTTCAGCAGTCATCTGTTTTATTTTATTCAAATTAAGGTTGTACTATGTCTGGTAAAGTGCACGTTTAGAGAAATTGATAGATCTTTATCGTTGGATGACCACCGCGCACAGTACGGAAAACGTAAATGATATGCTCCGTTGTTGTATGGCGTTCCATCGCGAAGATAAGCAAAGAAGAAAGAAACTACATTTATTTAATTAGAATAGATAGTGTAAGTAATATGGGCGGCAAGTCATCAACTTTTTCGCAATTAGATTTTTCATAAATAGGTATCTACCCAGTTATAAAGATTTATTTCGGTGTACAGTTGACATTACAAATAATATTTCATTTGAACTGAACGACGAGAGCTTATTGTCAACTTCCCTTAAGCTGCACATGCACATACTTACACGTTAATCTTATTAATTATACTAATAAATATATTCTATTTAAGTACGTTTTTACTTATTGCTAATTAGCATGATATGTTATGTAATAAGGACGGAAGGTTACATATTGTATAATATTGACGAATACATTTCAGTAATACGAATTTGTATACCATTAAGTTGATTAATAAACTTGAACATTCTGGTTAGGAAGTGTAAAATATTTAGCAATGCCCGCGGGAGGTTTAACCTTTAGGTGCTCTTCTATGAACTGACAAGGACAAACATATTTCTCACCATGGCGTCCAGGCACGATACTGCTCAAGTTAAGCCTGTTTTTAACAGCCTGCGATCCCCAGCGTCCTGCATACCGTAAATATAGAAGAGCCCCCCTTTCCTGCGAAAGATGAGAATCCAATATAAGACTATTAAAGGTAAATAAAATGAATTAATGGTTTCGTATACAAATCTGAAGACTTGCCAAAAGTGAAGATATTTGGTCAATCAAGACCTCGGCGCCTGAGCCAATCGTTGCAGAGTGGACAACAAGCGCGTGTGTCTCTGGGCTCTTTGTTCCGCAATACTTCCTCAACATATTGACAAGGGCAGAGCGCCTGTGTTAAATGTCGCGGGGCAGCGGGGTTGCCGCCATCCTCATCAAGAGTCCAGTCGAGCCGGCGGCGCAGGAAGTCTTTTCCCCACCGCTGCAGGTACCGGAGGTACACTTGCTCTGCCATACCCTGCACATTCGTATGCCTTGCTTACCCACCAAAAACTACATTAGTGTCTACCAAACTACTTATGTGTTAACACTAAGTCCGTTACGGTACAGTACGTCGCACGTTGAAAATATAATAAGGAAACCTGACAGATTGTAGTAGCTTGAAGTGCTGTTGTCTGTACATACTACATGGTAATAAAAGAAGCTAATAAAAATGAAATACCCACAGTTAAATTATCAGGAATTAAAATAATAAAAGGAAAACGTGCATTATGTACATATTTTCGCATTAACCTGGATCATTATTTAAATCTGGAGAGTTGCGCGAATGGCATACTTTCACAATGCATCAATTATGTATACTAGGTAGAACACCAGTGGAAAACTGCACCTAATTAACTGTCAGAATTCACTTAGCACCTAACTGTTGAATTATAATTATTCTTGGTTACTTTACTACTTCAATGATCATTAATTATATAATTACCGGTAAACTGTTTTTACAATTTATTAATAAAATGTTTGTTGATTAACTCCAATATAATTAAATATCATCCAAATAGAATTAAACACTGATACCAACTTCTTAATAATATGAATAGAAGCCGCCACCAATAAATTGGCGAATATGATAATTGATAACAGAAAACAAATTTATATGGAAAGCCAAAAGCATACCCTCTTCTGGGCTTTCGCACAGTCAGTGTTACATTACTAATTTCAGTATCTACTGAAGATACTCTAAAAAGAGAAAGCGTGGACAGAGGTGGAAGTCTTATGTATTTTATTCAAACAAAACAGTTTATTTTTTAGAAATGAATAATTGTATAAACTGTATATAGCTTAACTTATTTCAAAGAATAATAAATAAATATACGGGCAAATCACATAGATTGAGCCAGCCCCAAAGCAAGTACGAGACTTGTGTTATGGGATACTAACTCAACGATACTATATTTATAATAGATACATATATAGATAAACATCCAAGACCCAGGCCAATCAGGAAAAGATCGTTTTCCATCATGACCTGGCCGGGGATCGAACCCAGGGCCTCCACGTCGCAGGCAGGCGTGTTGACCGCTGCGCCACGAAGGCTAGCTAACACAGTAAATTATGTAAAATTAGTTATTGTAGATGCTGTTGGCGTGACTTGGTATTTTAAGTAAATTACTGTATGACATTATGTACCAGTGATTCCCCTTTTCTAAGAACCGCACTATGTGTGAAAATGAGTTGCGCGTATTCAACTTAATATTTAAAAATATTAAGATAATAATTTTGTAGGTTGTCATTGACATGCAAAACTGATGTTATATGTATGAGAAAGTGTGGAGTCTTTAATGGAGTGGTTGTCAACATGTAGTACTATTAAGTTCTCTCTAAATGAAATAATTTCTGTAACACAAGATTCTTTCTTATTTTCTTTTATTTGTATTATTTAATTTCTTTTAGCACCATTTTATCCCCACAACTGTTGTGGGGATGAAATGGTGCTAAAATTGTCGCACAACTGGACACCGGCGAAGATTCACTTGTTCACAAACGAAACTAAATTTAAGTTCAGTGCATCTTTTTCTTTATATTTCATTAAGAAAAGGACAGAAATAAAATGTTAATTTATATCTGTCAAATTAGTCCGTTCCTGACGTAAGTTTACGTATTTTTGGTCGCCATATATAATAGCGTCTAAACTGTCTATGGAGTATCTTAATTTGCCAGGATGAAACTGAAATGTTATCTTCTATCATTTTCTTAATAAAATAGAAGGCAAAAGACGCACTTAACTTAAAATTTGTTTAGTTTCTGAACAAGAGAATCGGCGCCAAAGGCCTCCATCCTCCATGTCTTTTTAAAAACTCTTATCCCGTGATTCAGGCTTGCTAAGCGCATTATATAAAACATGTTGTTACCTATATAGATCCTTCACTTATTGTGCAATAAAAAATTAATGAACAAAATCCCCATTTGTACTTAAACTATAGAGAAACTTGCAGAGCACAGCAAAGCACAGATCACCTCTTTCCCCAAACAATAATGCAGACACATGTAAAAAAAAGTTTCAAATTAGAAACAACCTTATGCCCTTAGTTGTAGGTACAGCCAGACACAAAGTAATTTTCAAATTTTGAAAGATGTAGAAAATCAACCTGTGTCTTTTACATATTAAATAAAAAACACTGTATCCACAATTAAGATGATAATTATGTAAAAGTAAATTAATATATTTCTGTCTGTACTACAATATCAAAATAAGAATAGAATTAAGTCACAAATACAAACTCCACATTGATGTCTCAGTACATTAAATTCAAACAACTTGAATTTGATGTAATAGAAATTAACTTTACTACTATAACACCCAAAATTTGTACACATTGTATAATAAATGAAAACACTGGCAATACTTATGCACAATAGTATTTTGTCTGCAAATTATCAACCATTGTAAAGGAATAAGTGATTTTAGACTAGCATTTTCTTTGATGACTAACTATTGGATATATCATTCTTATTTTGATTACAGTTTTAACAGAATTTCCTATGCAATTATGACTAAAACCACTTTTTATTGTTTTCTTAAATATATTAATATAGTATAAGTCCTCTAAGCAAAATGTAACCCAAGCAAAAAATATTATCAAGCAATAAGACAGCATGCATAATAGTACCCAAAATATTGATCACTTAGGCAATAGACACACAGTCTCGAACAAAACTCTTATCAAAAATGGCGACAAGTATTAATCAAGTAGCAGTCTAAAGTAATCAAAATAAATATACATTAATTTAAAATCAGCCTTAAGTGCAGTGTATAATTTGTGTTCTTATCACAAAGCAGTACAAAAAGCCATTATTTTTTATGACCGAGTCTGACATCAAACCAAATTAAACCTTACACACATGCATTAAGGTCAGAATTATAAAGTAAGTACTAAATGAAAGAAGCACCCAAGTGATGCATTGTGCGCTTGTTCAGTTCAACCAATTTCTTATGCTGATTGTGAATCTAGTGTTGTAAGTGATCAATGTCCAAAAATCATGTTACATTATGTGTGTCTTGGTTAAACCAAATTTTAATAAGTGCAGTTTGTTAAATTGTGTTTGATACTGTGTACTTATTAGAGTTTATAGCATTAGAATGCTTAGGTATGGCAAAATTAACTTCAAACTAAACACAGATAGAATTGAAGTAAACAATTTACAATGACAACTTCTAATATTTGTTTTGTGTACCATAAATATTTTTAATATTTTACCTTAGCTGACCAATATAGCACCTATATTGGTCTATATACTCAAACAAACATCATTATGAAAGATATTGCTATTCCATTTCTGCAATAACGCATTCAATAATAATGTTATTGAACTGTCAAATTGAAAGCCACCATTACTGGTAGTGTTAGGTAATTACCCCAATGTTCAGTATGAACCTACTGTAGTGTTCTAAAGGATATGTATTCAGAGGGCTATAGCTCTTATGAAACGGTTTAGTTACTGAACCAACAAAACATACATACCTGTTTTCTGGACAGTCTAGTTGACTGTGATCCTTGAATCACAATGTCATTTGTGGGTACATCAAGCCTCTGTTCCCAGCCTTGCATTATTGTTTTACCTTCTTCGCTTTCAATGAACTGTTGTATGTGTGCAATACAAGGTCCAGCATCAAAGTATATAAAGCAGAGATTCACTTTATGACATGAAAGTTTTCCTCTATCATCAAGAGCTAGAATCAATTTATGTTTACTGAGCAGTTTATTAACTCTGCCCAGACATTGTTCTAATCCTTTTGACAATCTCAATTTTATCCACATGCACAAAAATATTGCAGCTGCATTAAGAATCAGCCATAATACACCCAGCGAAAATAATATAAGGCCAGTCAGGCCTGAAAACAAAAGTGCTAAAAGCACAAGGAATGCAAGTGTTATCCAACAAACAAGAACACGCTTGTAGCAGATGTTGTACAATGTAAAACGAGCATCATTAATAAGCAGTTCCATCGCATGTACATATTCTTCAACTGTGAGCTGAAAATAAATAAACAATTTTTACTCATACCAAATCACAAACAGAGCATTAACCAAATCACATGATATTAACAACTTACAGTTAAACCTTGCGCCATTAACTCCTCAGGTACAAGTTCTGGTCGAAAATGTGCTGCTGTCACCCAAGGCCATTTTGTATTAACAGGCAGTAGTGTGACAATAATATCACCATTAGCTATAAAAATCATAACTTATATGTTTAGCGTCAAAATTGTCGTATTGTGTTATTACAATCAGGTCTAGAATATGCACGATACTTACAGAAACCTTGACGAACATTAACAAACTCAACATTTTTCGATAGTGTCCCTAATGTTACGGGCTCTATATTTTTGTCACCTCTTTCCAAGTTAATATGGACTGTTTCTGTTTTTAAAACAGCGGCAGATTCAGTTAGTGCAGATGTACTCGTTCCTGCTGGGGGTAAACTTGGTTCTGGTTGTATTACTTTTTCTGCGTTTTTTGGAGATTCGTCGTCGAATTTCACCCATCCTTTGCGCACTTTGTCTTGATTTAAGTTTCCATTTAATTCGTTAACTTCAGATAAATCACTCCTAATTTCTGCATTACTCATGTTTTTATTTATTTATTTCGTTTGACTATAATTGCGTAGGGCGGTAGTTTATCCAATGTATGACGAGCCTATTAGTAAATCTCTAGTAAATAACTCTAATATTTTTTTTACTGTGCGTGAAATTTTAATTTGTGAAACTTATTGGATTTGGATTTTTGGAATGAATACGAAACTGGAATGGAATCTACTTCTTTTCTTAAGAGTGAATACTACTTCAACTCTTCAATGGCCTCTGTGGTTAGACACCACAATTTTGCCAATAACACGTGTAACAAATTATAGAACTTCTTTAATAAAATTATTTCACAATAATGGCGGATATCGCCAATGACAGTTGAAAAAACGGCCGCGTTTGCCGACTACTAGGAGATTTGATGCAAAGCCATGATGTGGCCACTATGCTACGATATTTCAATGTTCTTTATGAATTATTCACTGAATGCACTTTTTACTACATAAATCACGCGCTTTTATTTAGTAAACGACACTATAAATAATTTTAAAAGTCCAATGAAAAATGCGCGTGACACTCATCTTAGCTTTCCTGTCAAAAAACGGAATGGAATCTAATAAGTAACTTGTACTTAGACAGACAGATGTTATGTCATGATAGAAATGTCGATGTCATTAGCGTATGACTTGTCTATGTGTCTATGCTTCTTGTGTAAGTCATAGAATTAGTATTATTATGTATTTATGTATATCTAAGACTACTTCGATAGTCTGGATTTTAGATATATACCCGATTGATGATAACAGGTCCGCCCCCTTTTACACGGGACTAAAACTTAACTGGTAAAATGTTACTATACTTTAGGCACACTAATGCCTCAGCCTAAATTTCTGCCTAGTCGTTCAAGGATTACAGGTTTGATGTTATGTAGCACAATCGTCAGTACCTAAGTCAAGCTATCCGAAACTCAAATTCATTCATAGTATTTTTTTTTTTCTAATCAGCCTTATTATACCTGGAAGGTAATGATCTCCTCAGTGACTGACAGTACAGGTTTCGCCGCAATCGGGTAACTGGGGACCTACTAGTATACGCCACTCACTTGTGGGGTGAGGCCTTCGAGAAGAACGGGGAAGCGATTACCGTCTTCTTAGATGTCACAATAGCTTTCAGCATTTCCTATGGATGAACTCGCTGGGTAAAAGTTTTCCTGATTAAACAGTCTCTTCGAGTTGTTGTCGCAGGATGCTCATCGGATCTGTCTCTGGAGCCTGTTCTCTCTGCAACACTCTTCCTGCTGATATTCTTCAGATCTACTGTTGCACGGTATCTATGGGTATGCAGATGACTGCACAGTTGTAGAGAGATACCTGCCGTGTGCTCAGTCAAGTAAGGAAGCAAACCAGTCCGAAAGAAAGGCTATGGTAGAGCGTATGAATCTTGCACTTCTGCAATGTATCCTTGGAGTGCACCGACCTCCTTTAGCTTTTGGGAGTTGAGATTTCCTCAAACCTAAACTTTGGATTTCGGCTTATTAAGGCCAAAGCCAAGATGGCGGCCAGGAAATTTGGCGTTATTGCAAAGGGCTGGCGGTACTTTACACTGGCACAGCTTCTATGTTGTACAAAACGCAGGTCCGTTCGTGTGTGGGTACTGCGGCCACATTTGGGCTGGTGCTGCAAAATGCCACCTGGCAACTTTGGATTCGGTAGAGAGGCGACCCAGATTTGGTTCAAAACGGTCTCCAAAGCATGGAGCACAGGCGAAGAGTAGCTAGCCTGCTGGTATTCTATAGGATGCATTTTGGAGAGTGTACGCGGGAATTTGCATCACTTAATTCCACCATCTCCGTTCCCTTATGTCATTGATACCACTACGATCCGGACGAAGCGTAAATTTCGCTTCGTCTTTTGTACTGCGTACATCGAGGGACTACAACAATTTGCTAGCGGCGGTGTTTCCGTCTGACTACAACTTAAGTGTCTTCAAGACAAGAGTGGAAGATTCAAGTCAAGACTAGAATGAATGCATCACAGCTTACGATCAGGCAGGATTCCGGTCACGCAACAGTTTATAATTATAAAAAAAAATTGGTTGTCTGTAGAACTCCGTCTACTGCCGATATTTGAACGTGACAACGTCTATTACATGTTTACACATCGAGCGCTCTAGGGGTGGGGGTAAAGTAGGCGTGGACTCCGTGTGGCGTCAGATTCGGCCGTTACGGTGTTTTCGAGAATGACTCCACGCCGTACCAATTTAATAGACGTTGTCACGTCAAAAAAAACCTCACACCACACTGGTTTTGATTTGGTTTTTGGCGGGAAAGCCAAGATGAGTACCACGCTCATATTTCATTGGACTTTTAAATTATTTATAGTGTCGTTTACTAAATAAAAACGCGCGATTTATATAATAAAAAGTGCATTCAGTGAATAATTCCTAAAGAACATTGAAATATTGTAGCATAGTTGCCACATCATGACTTTGTCCCAAATCTTCCTCCTAGTCGGTTCACGCGGGAAACGAAAGGAGATAGGTTTAGGTTAGGTTAAGCTAGATTAGTTAGGATAGGATGGTTGAAAATTCTGCGGGGAACCCTCCTTCGAGGCACGAGTGTCATCTGCTACGCGGATGACACTCTCCTCACTTCCCGCGGGAGCACCTTCCGGGAGGCGGCCAGTTTGGCGTCGGCGGGCGGATCCTTAGTGGCGGGAAGGATCCGCCGCCTGGGCTTGAGGGTGGCGCTGCACTAAACGGAGGCCGTGTTCTTTCACGGCAGCCCGGCAGCGCCGCCCAACTGACGCCCACATTTTTGTGGATCGCGTCAGGATTGGGGTCGAGGCCCAGATGAAGTATCTGGGCCTCATGTTGGACAGCAGGTGGCGCTTCGGCCCCCACTTCGGCGGGCTGTCGACGCGCCTGCTGAAAGCCGCGGACGCCCTCTCATGGCTCATGTCGAACATGAGAGGGCCCAGCTCGCGGTGCCGGCGTTTATACGCCGGCATACTGCGGAGCATGGCCCTATATTGGGGCCCCAATTTGGGCGGACTCCCTCCACAGGAGGGAGAACCTCACCGCTATTCGGACGCCCCTAAGGGCCATCGCCCAGCGGGCAGCGCGGGCCTACCGCACGGTAGGCTTTGCTTCGGCATGCGCTCTGGCGAGCACCCCGCCCTGGAAGCTCGAGGCCTGGGTGCTCGCCAGAGTGTACGAGTAGACGGCGGGGCGCAGGGCGTTGGGCGAGACACCATCGTGCCATAGTTACGGCGCGGCGGAGGACACGACGGATCACACCCTCGCAAATTAACTGAAGACATGGCAGTATATATATATATATATATACAAACAAATAAATAAATTTGAATTTGAATTTGAATGGTCTCTGACCTTAGCCGGTTCCAAATGGAACAAACCACGGAACTTATATCTAAAGTGGAATGAGTACTTGCATAAGTCTCTTGTTTAAAAAAGACTCTACTACAAGAATAAACGGGTCAATCTAAAATAACACCTTATTTGAAGAGAACACGGTCCGAGGGAGAAAGCTTTCCAGTAGCCCTTTGTCTCTTTCTAGGTGATACCCGTATAATATATTCCTATGATATTTTTGAAAAATACATGGACGAAGTTTTATTAACGACTTGTCACAGTAACAAAACAGTTGTTGTCTGTGGAGACTTCAACATTAATGTTCTAGAGAAATCAGCTACAGTTAATAAATTGATGTCATTATTCAAGTCTTATTATTTGTACGCAAGATTCTTTGAGCCGACTAGAATAACTGCCACCTATTTAGACAACATCTTTACTAACATAAGACCTTCTGACCATTTAATTATAAATGTGTTAGACTCTGATCACTGTGGCCAGTTACTTACTTTTCCTCAGAAAAGTGAAGTCAGAGCTCAAAGAAAACTTGTGAGTTTTGTTCCAGTAAATGAAAATCGGTTAGGACAATTTAAAAATAATTTAATTGAAAAGCTACCCTGGCTTGCCTCATCACACCAACCCGGATCATGGGTATAGTGTACTATTTAACCTGATTAATTGTGAATTTATGAAAGTTTTCAAAAAAAAAAAAAAAACATAGCCTGTTAGCGACTGCCTTATATTTAGTGACTGAGCAACCCCAGGTAATTATAAAAGCAGGGAAAAAATGTATGATTTGTATCAGGAAAAAAACATATAGGTAACCATGATGAAACTTTTCAAGAATTTGTTAAATATTATTCAAAAACTTTTAAATGAGCCTGTTCCTCATCAAAAGCCATACACATTAAAAAAAAATGTTCTAGAAATAAAATCAAAACAACTTGGCAAATTATAAATTCTGGAACTGTAAGAACCAAAGTACAAAATCGCGATTTTCATCTTAAAATTAATGATGAAGATATAAAGGCGGACTTGGAGGTAGCAACTGAGTTTAAGAATTTTTTAATAATATTCCAATAATAACAACAAAAACTTTTACGTCAGGAGCGCACTAATTTGACGGGTCTAAACTGACATTTTATTTTCTGTCCCTTTCTTAATGAAATAGAAAGAAAAGAATGCACTGAATTTAAATTTAATTTTGTTTGTGAACAACAGAATCTGGGCCACTGTGAAGCTATCTCCCTCGGACCGCATTTTGATCGATAGTGCACAATCCACTTTAGTTAAAAGTTCCTTGGAACAAACGAAACAAAAAAAAAATGGTTTTGAATCGCCATCGCCGCAAATAGGTCGGTTACTAAAGTCAATCAAATCAAATCAAATCAAAAATGTTTATTTGCTAAAATACGGTACAGAGGGTGTTACAGTGCATTTTTTTTCCAGCGTATCCTGCCATATATGGCGTGCAAATTTATTCTTAAATTTTGAAATGCATAAAAACGTTGCGTTTGCCACTATAGACAGGAGTTATAAAAAAGAGTTTTGGCGGGAAAGTCAAGCCGAGTGTCACGCTCATTTTTCATTAGACATTTAATATTATTTATAGTGTTGTTTACTAAATAAAGAGCGTGATTTATGTAGTAAAAAGTGCATTCAGTGAATAATTTATAAAGAACATTGAAATATTGTAGCATAGTGGCCACATCATGATTTTACCCCACACCCCTCCTAATCGGCTCACGCGGGAAACGAAAGGAATTAGGTTAAGTTAAGTTAGGATAAGTTTAGGATAAGTTAGGATAAATTACGAAAGATAACAAGAATAACGAAAAAATGGCTACTAAATGGTCTTAGCAAACAAGCCAAAAACTCCTATAAAAAGGAGTTAAAAAAAAATGTTTTTGGGGATTTTTTTGGCGGGAATGCTAAGATGAGTGCCACGCTCATTTTTCATTGGACATTTAAATTATTTATAGTGTTTACTAAATTAAAATGCGTGAGTTATGTAGTAAAAAGTGCATTGAGTGAATAATTCATAAAGAACATTGAAGTATTGTTGCATAGTGGCCACATCATGACTTTGTACCAAATCTTCCTGCTAGTCGGCTCACGCGGGAAACCAAAGAAGGTTTAGGTTAGGTTAAGTTAGATTAGTGCGCACCTCGCAAAACTTAATATTATTTCAGAAAGTTCGTGTGAATGTGGCACTGAATCAGGAAATGTTAATCATAATTATTTGTTTTTCTTGCTCGTGGTATGACCACTCCTTCTTTTATGGATCTCTTAAATCCGGAAGAATTCATGGATATTTCAATACGGAAGTATTCCGCTTCCCACTTCTTTAGAATGTCTTTTATATACAAATGATATAAATACTATATATAAACTATTATCCTCCTTTATTAATTCTAATAAAATAAAAATATAGTATATACATATTCAGTATATTCTGTTCATAATCTACAGTATGTTAAGAAAACCCTGTCCGACCCGTGAAGGTGTTGTTAGGTATCGATAACTGATTCTACTAATGCATACAAAACCGGGTAAAACTTAAAAAAAAAATCCCCCTAAAAAAATAAATATTATTTCGCAAAAATAGGTACCTTAATAAACGCGCGTTAACCACCCTTCGCCTACCGCCCGCGGGGGGCGGGCGGCAGGGCACGCGGCACGTGGTCGCATCGCTATTCGCTCATAATAATACCGGTGTTGTCACTATTTAAAAATTACCAAATTTCGGGGAAATTGGAATTAATTCGCGGGAAAAAAAGATTATTTCAAAATTCATTTGTATTGGTACTATGATGAATACGTAAAATTTTATATTATATTTGGTCATGTGCTTACCTAACCTTTATTATCCTTATGGGTCGGACAGGGTTTTCTTAACATACTGTATATATCCGAGCCAACCCACAATCCTATTCCTTCCAAATTCCTTAAATTCTTTCACGGTTCCCTTATAAAGTTTAGTTTCCCTACCTTTTAATTTTGTTGTGGCTAATGCCCAAGAGGGACAAAGCCCACAAGAAAACAAGTTAGATCATTTAGGATCTAAGGATAGTTGAAAATTAATTACTGAACAAACAAAACAAGAAAAAAATGTTTTTGGGATATCCTTTGTACAATAATAAAAGTACAATAATTCTACTGATTGATGCTGAATTTATTATAATCAAAAGATATACCAATTATTATATTTAAATCAACTGATTTGAACTATCTATTTTCTGGATTTATGACGCTTTTAATTAAATAAATTAGTTATACCTTACGCAAACTACTAAGGAGCAAGCAGTACCTATGCCAGCCAGATTAATCGTCAGAATGCATATACACGAGCAGTACCTATATTATCGACGGCTGTTGTACGATATTTACGTCGTGGTAGTAAACTGTGTCAGTTAATTACCTATCTCAAATATATAAGTAGTGTCTAGCCTCGTTGCCAAGCGCGACTGCTGTGTGCTGACCGTGGGATCCTAGATTCGATTCCTCAGCCACTAAACGCAGTAATGCGTACCGTGACATCTCTTAAAATTGATACCTATTCAATTAGAACTAATTTTGGTTAGTATAATCATAATAGTTGGGTAAATTACTAGTCAAATGATTATTACAATATTGTATATATAAATATTATATTACTTAGGTATACTTATTACTTTAATTGGTTAAAAGGTTGTAATCGATGTGTAACTGATTGTCAGTGATTGTGTCGATGTGTGTGTTGTTGATATTAAGCAACTTCTATGCCTGTTTTGGACTACGCGTGTCTGAGATTTTGTATCTATGAATAATAATTCTCAACTATTGAGATGTAAGAGCTAACGAAACCGTTTTTTATGAGGTCATCATTACTTAACTTTTGAAGTTATTTTAAATTATAATCTCGGATTTAGAAAATTTTTTTGGGTAGCAACAATAACAGTTTTCCTCACAAAATGCTAAGAAGTCAGTCAAACGCCAATCGATGTATAACAGTTACCTCTATCAAAATAGAACTTTGTAGGTTGTCACCCAAATGAGGTGTTCATGTGATTTCTCTAACGCATAATTAGGTACAATATAGAAGTACCTATTAATAAGTAGGCACCTATGCAAAATGCGTTGACACTAAGTCAATGCCCTCGAATGATACCTACATGGAAACACAAGGCTCATGGTAGTAACTTATATGCACCTAATATAGGTTTAAATTAAATATTAGGTATTGTACCTACATTCTTATATACGATTATTAGTCTAATACAATATTAGCGTATTGTACCTAAACTAAGCGACCAAGTGTATTAAAATATTTTTATTTCATATAATATCACCATGAAATAGGTACAGACTACAAAAACAGACCTACACGTGCCGTCCTATGCGCAGCTTACCTGCCTGCTCGGCGCCAAAGTGACCGAAATGTCGTTTGACCGGTTCTCCTGCTCGCACTCGTGGGCTATTATCTCTCGCAAATTCCCTCCCAGCGGCCGATTGGTTCGCCCACCATACACGTACCGTTTGACAAACGGTCAGATTTTTGTCCTCTCCTCATGTGGCCAAACAACAGACGACGATGCGCTCCGTGCGCTATATGTTATAGAGGCCGCCTAATCGAATTCTCTTTAAAATTTTCGGCTTTTCGTGTTTAGTAATATATAATTAGTAACCATAAAAATTGCAATCCGATTTTAAAAATTTTAAATTATCTTTGCGTTTTTATTCCGATAGTTCAGTGCGACTTTGAAGTTATGCACTCTTGGAAATATTAATTGTTGTGATTTAGTGAAAATTAAATAAGAAGAATAAGACAGACAAAGACTGTGTGAAATTTAAAATGTGAAAAGCCTTCCTAACTACTTTGGTGAAGACTATAACATCATGAAACGAACTTCTTCCAGAAGTATGGAATCTTTACCGAAACAATTTGTTTCGGCAATGCGAACTTTATTTGATATTATGGACGACAAACACACCGGATATGTAAAACTCACGGATATAGAAAATCGTTGGAGGGACGATCGCACCAGAGGTCTGCCTCGCGGTGTTATCGAAAGCTTACAAAAGGTAGCGTCTCACGATGGCCTGCTAACATTCGAAAGGTTCTGTACTGGCCTTAAAATGTGCCTGTTACGTAATCAAGTCGACGGCTCTTGTGGCAAAGAAGACCGATTTAGTGACGATGTCGATAGCACAGGTTTACATGTTCAATTAGTTTCCCAAACGCACCGACCGCCTTCAGCACCGTTGTTGGATGTAAACGATACGCAAAACATAGAGCGTAACTGGTTAGTTTTAAAAAATACTGAAAGTTCATCACAGCACAGAACTATAAGTATGCCTCAGTTAATAGGACGTAAGGATGTGCTAGTTCAAGAGCCTCGGCACCTCGGAACGGTATCTATTTCTAAGCATGATGGCTCTCGGAGAGTTTATGGTCCCCCAAAACCACCACGTCTAGAAAAGCAATCTACAGAAAGAAATGAAACTTCAAAATCTAGCTACAAATCGGAGGAAGAAACTGTATTTGACACTGAAGAAATATCGGTAGATAAGATTGATTTCGAAGAAATGTCACGAGCCGTAGAAGAACAGAGCAGAGGCCTAGGTGACGGAAGATCAGCAAATGAGACGCAATCACAATTGCGTCGCGTCTCTCGTCGGCGAGAACCTCGCCGTCACACATTACACAACGGTGTAGACTACAACCTTTTAAAACGCATGAAACAGATAGAACAGGAAAAGGACGTTCTACTGCAAGGCTTGTCGGCAGTAGAGGAAGCAAGAGAATGGTACTTAAAGCAGTTAGCAGAAGTTCAAGAAAAAATGCGTTACGCTGGCAGAATGGGTGCTTATGTAGTAAGTAATTTAGTATTTTCAAAAAAAACCCCAGAATCCTACCTAGAATCACTATTTCAAATATTGCTCGTTTAGAGTAGGTATTAAGTTTTTCTTCAATATATTTTTTTTTTGTTTTCCAGCCAATTCAAATTCACATAAATACGATACAAACGGTTTAGCTTAAACGATACAAAGGGATTTATCATTATTGAATACTTAGGTACTTATTTAATAGGACATGAAATAATATTGCATAGTTTGAAGCCTTTAGCATAACTTAAAAAGGTAGGTAAGTTTCAGGTCATGGCCAAACAAGTTCTTTTTGCTTACCTATTATAGTGAACATTCTCGAATGAATTAGGTATAATTTATAATTTTTTTCATAGACAAATTAATTACTTAATATAGAAAAAATAATGTC
Organism: Sesamia inferens; assembly: GCA_037179545.1. Taxonomy (NCBI): domain Eukaryota; kingdom Metazoa; phylum Arthropoda; class Insecta; order Lepidoptera; family Noctuidae; genus Sesamia; species Sesamia inferens. Next base: position 14,186,974 of record CM073934.1, on the reverse strand, counting down.
ATCCGTTATTATAGTATTCCTGCCAATACACTAGGAACAATAGGTTACATTTACATTTGCTCAATATCAAGTTCATAGTTATGACTCGTGAACGTGATTTAGGGAACCAAAACAAAAACATTACCTTTTTTCTTACCTTTTATAAATATGCAGGGTAATTTCATAATATACTATTAGTAGCAACGGGCAGTTCAACAGCGTTGATTGCGTTATTTACGTTGTTGATCAAACACATTTCGAACATATAGAATTATAGAGCAATGGATTAGCAATACGCTTTAAAATGATTCCAATTGCTGGTTATAGTATGTTACGCAATTAGGGTGCCGATCTATAAGAAAAATCCATTAAACTGACCATTTGAGTAGGTACTTACATAAAGACGACGTATTATTATACTCTTTGAAGACGACTTACTTTTTGGCATGACCTACCTACCGAGATATTAAGTAGGTACCTACGTAAGTGTCACGTGTCGTGAGTACGTAGGTAATAAAAAATGCTTCAGTAAGTAATTGTGGGAGTCCGTGATTTTAACGTTCATACCAAATAGTTTATACTGGCGCCGATTCTGTTGTTGACAAATTAAACTAATTTTAAGTTAAGTGCATCCTTTTCTTTCCATTTCGTTAAGAAAAGGATAGAAGAGAACATTTTAGTTTAATCCTGCCAAATTAAAATATTCCATAGACAGTTTAGACGCGATTATAAACATGGTGACTAAAAATACGCTAGTTTACGTCAGGAGCGCACTAATTTGACAGGTCTAAACTGACATTTTATCTTCTGTCCTTTTCTTAATGAAATAGTTAGAAAAAGATGCACTGAACTAAAATTTTATTTAGTTTGTTAACAAGGGGATCGGGGCCAATGTCTACATATTGACTAAATCGTTACGGTAACTACAGGAATGAATGGGATCACGACGAACACCAAAATTACTAAGAGCTCTATTTCCTGTGTTACTCGAAGGCTCTATTAGATTAGGTACAGCTGTGCGATTCTGTAACCATCTCACCGCAAAAACTTAGGTCATGTGGGCGTGGAATGAACTATCTTTTCAACTAACGCTAGAGATTGTAACTATTGACAGCTCACTTTACTAGTTTTCACGGTAAGATTTTACAGAATTTATCGGCTGTTAGTGGAGAGCCATACCACCTGAGAACACCTCGCTGTTAAAAACTACTTCCTTCTACTACTTACTTATTACTTTACTTCTTTCTTACTTAGAGCTATCAGGAAAGTACTTAGACCTTCTAAGTAACAAAAATGAAACCCACCTACCTAATCTAACAATCATTCAGAGATATGTAGAGGTACATATCTCTTTCTCGTTTTTCAATCCAAATGTATTCAAACTAGGGTTGTAACGGAGCTTCACCTCCGCTTCCGTTACTGCGGAAGTTCCACAAGAAATCGTATCTTTGCTTCCACCTCCGACTCTGCACAATTTTTGCAGAGTTATAGCGGAGGTTTATTTACGTATTTATAAAATAAATAACGCGTAAGCTGCGACGCTCGACAACCGTTCGACCGCGTTTGAGGTCGAAATGGTCAAGAATCAACTACTGCGAGACGGGAATGCGGCAAATAACAATTTGTTTCTCCTTAATTTTCATTTCTAGAAGGTAATATTTTTGATGTGAAACATCTATAGGCGCACGTGAGACCGATTTCTGGCGTGGCGACGCGTCGCCACGCGCAATCGACTGTGCGTTTCTCTCTCACTCGATCCGGCGTTAAGCCATCTCTTTCGCTCCACTGAGCTCGGAATCGACTGTGCGTTTCTCTCTCACTCGATCCGGCGTTAAGCCATCTCTTTCGCTCCACTGAGCTCGGATACCTATAGTGTATACTCTGTTTATTACAGTACTCATAACCTGTGTTTTTCTGGTAAATAAATCATTTTTCTGTTCTGATAATAAAATGTCTGACCGTGATAATTTAGAGAGTTATCAAGTCATCAGTATGTTAATTTTATTTTTATAATTAAAGTATGCATTTATCTGTGCATTTAGCACGCGTATATTTGGTGTGTATTGAGCGCCAGTAAATGTAAAATCTACTCTCTAGGTAGATTAAAATTCACATAAATTTCATTGCATATCATGTTTTTAAATTAATTATTAATTTTAATTTCATTCTTATTGAAATTAATGCATTAAAACAATTGCTTAGAGAATAAATTTATTAAGACTGACAGAACTTTATTTTAAAATCAGCTGATGGCGTGCAGCGCACGAATCTTTTTCTTATTTGTTATTAATTTAAACTTAAAAAAATTAATTAATTTTTCTAATCATAATGGTGTTTATAGTGAAACATTCATTATTTATATTTATAATTTACGATCTTTAGTAGTATATTGAAATAACTAGCTAAGATTCTTGAGTTCACTAATATATTGAAGCCATTTAAAATTTTTTTCTGCATATTTATTTTTCTAATCATAATGGAGTTTATAGTGAAACATTCATTATTTATATTTATAATTTACGATCTTTAGTAGTATATTGAAATAACTAGCTAAGATTCTTGAGTTCACTAATATATTGAAGCCATTTCATCAACGCCATTAATTACGTTTCTTCAAGAAGAATTTCAATTGGAAATTAATAACAATCCAAGAGAACCTACCACCAGATACGGAACAACAATAGATGCTGTATTTATTAGATATCTTAATAATGTTATGTCCAATACTTTCGTATCGTACTTCAGTTACCATCGACCAATTGTCACAGTAATACCGTTCTCAGAGGCAACATCGAATGTAACTATTACCGAAGTCACTGATTAAACTAATTGAGTAGTTTCGATTTAAAATAAATATGTAAATTTTTGTATTTAATGAAAATGAATGTTTATTTAATAAAAAATCATCGTTATCTAGAAAAAAAATCGTTATATTTTTTTTTATTTTATTTTATTGACATTTTTAGTTCCTACCACAATCTGTTCTTTTCTGCATACTACTTTTACGAAATAACGTCGATGTTTCACATCTACCAGGCGTCCCGTGACGGCTCCATTTTTTTTTACTAAGTGTACTACTGTATTATAGAGTACGTATTTACAATTAAAAAAAAAAGACGTGTGGCACTCGGGGACTGCCGCGGTAAAGCTATTGCATAGCATTTTGTATCAATTTATGCAATTATAATTATTTATTTATTTTATTTATGCAGTATTTCTTTTTCTTTTATATTAATTCAAGTTACACTTTTTGAGCGTGGTGACCGATAAGAAAACAATTTTTTCTTTTATTAAATAAAGAAAAAGTTAATATTATTTAAAATATTTTTATTATTTTACAATACATGTGGGTTTTATTACCTTACAGTAGCTGTTGGTTATTCAGGAATATTTATCATTGAAATTATAGGTTTATGATAACTGAAATAAGAAACATAAGTTTGCGACTTAATATCCTCTAAATACGTAGAAAATACCGCGTCAATGGTGGTCCCATATTTTGTTGTGGACTCTTGTGGATCATTATTCATTTTCAAATTCAATGTTTTTGATAGAAAAGTTGTCAACCGCTCTGATTTTTTATCAGCGAAGTTAATGTTGAAATCGCCAGCCAAGATAAGTGGAAATTTATTACCATTTGTACCAAGTATTTTCGAGCCTTCTTCAGTGTACTCCAGTAAAGTGCGATAAATAAAATGCTCTACCTCGTCCAATTTTGGATTCGGAGAAATGTAAATTGCTACCATAACTATTTGTAGGCCATTTCTAAGTTTGCATAAGCACGCACAAATATCTCCTACAACTGAGCGCCTAATATTAACATCGCTAACGTGTGCAATATTTATTTCAATATTCGGAGTCATAATATTAGTAATATCATTTTTATTTTGGTAAATAGCTACCCCACCTTTTGAAACAGTATCTCGTTTGAACTGAACAATACAATTAAAATTAGGTATTTCAATTGGATTATCATGCGTCATGCAAGTTTCGGTAAGAAGTAACACATTTGTTTGTCTCGTAACTGAATCTTGTAAATCGTATTTATGACTACCTATTTAGACTTTCGCAGTTGAAAGTCATTATTGAAATGCCATTTCTATTACTAATGAAATCTAATACACTTTGAGCAATCGTCTGAACACTATTTAAAGACAGTCCTTTGAATTCTTGCAACAATTGAAAAAACGGCCGCGTGAGCACTTTTTACTCTATAAAATCACGCGCTTTTATTTAGTAAACAACACTATAAATAATTTAAAAGTCCAATGAAAAACTAGCGTGACATTCATCTTAGCTTTTCCGTTAAAAAAAGCTATTTTATAAAAACACTACTAAATTAATTTGAATAAAAGTACTTAATAATTAATTATATGAAAAGTTTTTAAGGTAGCCATGACAACGTCGATGACGTCTATGACATATCTCTATAGAAGAGAAAATTAATCGCAAGTTTAGCACATCGCGACTATCAGTAACATGGCAAGTGTGTAGAACTGAGTTCGCGCCCTGCAATATGCATGCTCTTTTTGAAAATCTATAAATTGTTTTCAAAAGATGTAGTCGCACGCACACAAACATACCGTGCCGAAGACTGCCGAACTGAAACGACGTTAGACGATGGGGAGCGTGAGGTTTTTTCGTTACGGAATTTCTGGATTCGGTCCCCGCGCTCAAGGCCCGCGATAGAAGCTATGCAATAGCTTAAAAATGTTTTAATTAACCATAAATTTTAATTTTTTCTATATCTACTTTCACGTCCTCCTTTGCCTCCGTTAACGGAGGCGAGCCAAGGAGGTGAGACTCGTCGCCTCCCCATCCGCCTCCGCTAACAAGGTCTCTGTTACAACCCTAATTCAAACTACATGGCTACACGGTGGGTGCAGTGGCTGAATGATCGACAGCTGCTCTGCGTCTTACGGGTTCGATTTCACGGAACAAATATTTGTTTGGCCTTCAAGTGGTTGCAACGGATCTCTTTTACTCCGTGCAGGAATCTAACTAGGAACTAATTTTGGGACTTATTTGGGGGAAATAAAAACTTCTCGACCACCGAAACAAAAAAGAAAACGTAATATTACCGAAACTTCCTATAATAAACATTTGTTCATCTTTCAGGAGCCTTGGAGTGAGGCACACCAAGAACGGCTTGAACTACTAAAAGCACGTGTGTTGGAACTCAATCGACAATTGGGAGCGTTAGCAGCTGGTTGGCGGCATGGGCAGCTATCGCTTCATATGAACTTAGCGTTACCCGCTTCATCGCTGTCAGCCACCGGAACTACCGCCACGCCTAACAATGCGACTGTACTTCGCTCCCAAAATCGTATGTTGTCAGAGGTATGTATAGAATATAAATGAATGGACCACTAAACGGTAAAATTTTGACTTAAAATAAGGTAAATAAGTCTTGTGTTTAAAAGATCATTTTTAGCGATTTGACCGCCGTAGACAGAATGGAATAGAGTTTAGGGTTTAGTTTAGGACAAATTAAACTAATTTTAAGTTAAGTGCATCCTTTTCTTTCCATTTCGTTAAGAAAAGGATAGAAGAGAACATTTTAGTTTAATCCTGCCAAATTAAAATATTCCATAGACAGTTTAGACGCGATTATAAACATGGCGAATAAAAATACGCCAGTTTACGTCAGGAGCGCACTAATTTGACAGGTCTAAACTGACATTTTATCATCTGTTCTTTTCTTATATATCCTTTTTTTTATGAACAGTTTTACACTTCAATCAAAAGTATTAAAATACATATATCAAAACTTACTTAATACAAACCTTCAATGTGTGCCATTGAAGTTTTGTAATACATGATTAAAGTGTATTTAATATTTTGTGACTGTGATTAAATGAAAACTAATGCAATAAAATATAATAAAGAATAATTAACCAAAGTAATTAGTGAAATAAATTCTGTTAAATCAATTTTTACTTTATTTTAATTTTTCAAATGTAAATCATTATGCAAACATTCTGTATATATTTCTATGTAAATATATATTTATCTATGTGAAGCTTTACCTCAAGCTTAAATATTTATTTATGTTATTATATACTTCATGTTCATTTAATATTGACTCACACTTTCCCTTTTAATAATTTCTTGTCATTTGACTCTATTACTTAGCAACGGAAAATAAACACATAATTTTATCAATGTTTTATTTAAATATTACAATAAGATGTTGATAAGATGGTGAAGAAATTGTAATTAAGGACACAGGCGCGAGAATAAAGTGAAACATAACTATAATTGTAGGTATTAAAGTCACCATCAACATTATCGCTTCTGTGCAACTAATCTATGTCTAATGCGTTCGCATCTTTGTCACACTCGCAAAAAAATCCAATTAGCTCTCATTTTTTTTTACTTATTATGGCCGCCTAAGCGTCATTTGTAAGAATTTTTGACAAAATAATTGAAACTATATTATTTATCTAAATATTTTGGAATACCTACTTTCTTATAATATGTGATTCCATGACTTTTTTTGGCTTTTCTAAAATAATTCGTGCATTTACGCATTACACAAAACGCCACCAGGATACACGCGCGTACTGAACGAGAGTACCGAGAGTGCAGTGTGACGTGTGACCAACCTTAAATTAGAGATCCTGCCCTACTTAGACAAGAAAACTGACAAATCCTGCCAAAACCAAAAGCACAAAATGCCAAAATAATAAAGCCTTTGTCATTTGTCTAATCATTTCTTTAGTTGGCTGGAATGAGACGCAGTTACCATGTACGCTAATGCCCTGTTTAACATGTACGAACGACAGCAGGCCAAGCTACCCCTAACTGTCAGATATTGCCAATCAACATTGAGCCTTAACGCTTTACAGATAAAGTCGAATATCTAATAAGGAAATCTGACAGATTGTAGTAGCTTAATGTGCTGTCGCCTGTACACTAAACAACATTCCAGATGATTATTATTATTATTATTATTATTTATTTTATTTGACATTAGAATTTTGTTCTAGATACATTCTAGATTATTTTCTTTTGACATTACTTTTTAGGATTTTTATTATTTTATTTATTTGTATTGTTCCTAACAACAAATTGCTCTGTTCTCTGGTTGTAACTGACGATTCGAAAGTGCTTGTATATAAGCCTACTTGAATAGAGTATTATTTGAATTTGAATTGGATACTGAATCCTACTCTTTTTGTGGGCTGTAGCGGCTAGCGGCTATACTGCCAAATTTGTCAGCTTATATATATTTTTTTTTTTTTTACTAAAATATAAACCAGCGCTTGACCGCAATCCCGCCTGATGGTAAGCAGTGACGCAATCGTTGATGGTAAAGCGCACTAGTTTATTAAGAGCCTATTCACTCTAGCCTTGAAGACACTCAAATTGAAGTCCGACGGAAACACCGCCGCCGGCAGATTGTTGAATCCTGCCAGATTTCTAAAACGTCAAACGAAAATGCCAGAGAGTAAAATAAAGGACTAAACCTGCCAAAAAGGCAGGATCCTGCCACATCTGGTCACACTGCGAGAGTGACTAAAGCAAGAGATTTGAATTACAATCTTTTATACGCTTCGTGTTCAATGCGCTAGTGACTTATCTACCTTAATTTAATATTATATCAATGACCGCAATGTTATGGACAACAATAGAAATCCTGAAAGTGACACGGATAAATCTTTTATTACCGGTATAAGTATGTAACGTAAGGAAGAAGACATGTTCCTAAACTCAAATAAATTGGTTACGAGCAGGAGAGAGTGATGATGGAAGATCACGTGATTCTAAACAGGCACCTACCATTTATTGAATGATATTTTATTCACAAAGCCAACTACTATATGGCTTCGTGAATAAATAAACTTGGGCTGCCAGTGTTCTATAAATAACAAGTAAATATGGAATACGATATACGAAATTAAAAATATTAATAATAATTTTGACAATCAACTTTTAACCTTAATAGAAAAGAGTATAACAATATAATAGGGTAATGCTTCAAGTTTCATCGAAAAAAGGACATTAGGCGCCTTCCATATATTGTTGGTCCAAAAAAAACGAGTGTGCTTATGACCACACGACTGAAGTGAAACTTCTTTCGCACCATCTGTATGTATATATATATGTGTGTACAATATATACATGTATACACATATACATATATTAATTTTCTATAAATATTTAAATTTATTTCATGCTTTCATTTATAAATTAATATTTTTGCATAGACATCAAATTAAAAAAAAAAAAAAAAAAAAAATTGGATTCCCTCGGGGCCAAAAGGTCGGGCTCTTCCTCCTGAATCAGGGGACCCCAAACTCGGGTAGTCCACGACCTCTGGTTCCCGAGATAATCCACAGGGGGGGTGAGGTAACTAAAGGGGGGAGGGGGGGTAGGTTTCGTGGGTTTGCGGGGGGGAGGGGGAGAGAGTAAGGGAGGGGGGATACTGGAGGGACTAAATAAATAAATAAGTGTATCCGTGTCTCAAAATTAAAAAAAAAAAAAAATTGCATAGATCTTCTATTTTTATTGAAAAAAAAAAAAAAACTTGTAGTACCAAGCTCGCGCCACGAGTGCCTCTGTGCTTATATTCCCCACTTAACTTCCGTTCGCCTTTCCCGATCATTTTTCGTAACACTTTCGCCAGCTTACTCCCCAAGTCAAGCGTGCCTAAAGAAGTTTCACTTCAAAAATAAAATTGCGCGGCCCACCTTCGGTTTGCTGATGATATCGTAGTCATGGCTGAGACCGCGGAAGACCTGAGTACAATGCTCGAAGACCTCAGTAGACCCTCCAAGCGAGTCGAAAGTCGAGACGAAAGTCATGTCTAATGCCCATTTTGTACAGACTCCTATAAAGATTGGAAACTCTGTTCTCGAAGTTGTCGACAGTTACGTGTACCTGGGACAAACTATTCAGTTAGGAAGGCCCAACTGCGAGAAAGAGGTCAATCGTCGAATCCAACTCGGCTGGGCTGCTTTCGGGAAGCTAAGTAGAATCTTCTCGTCCGAAATACCGCAGTGTCTCAAGACAAAAGCCTTCGACCAGTGTGTGTTGCCAGTGATGACTTATGAAATTGAGACGTGGTCGCTAACAATGGGCCTTATAAGAAGGCTCAAAATCACTCAAAGGGCAATGGAGAGGGCTATGCTTGGGGTTTTACTGCGCGATCGAATCAGGAATGAGGAGATCTGCAGAAGAACGAGAGTAACCGACATAGCCCGAAGAATTGCAACACTAAAGTGGCAATGGGCTGGACACATTGCCCATAGGACCGATGCCCGATGGGGCCGACGGATTCTGGAGTGGTGACCACGCACCGGAAGACGTAGCGTGGGTAGGCCCCCCGACAAGGTGGACCGACGACCTAGTGAAGGTCGCGGGAAACCGCTGGATGCGGGAGGCGCAGGACCGGTCGTCGTGGAGAACCTTGGGGGAGGCCTATGCCCAGCAGAGGACGTCTTTCGGCTGAAATGATGATGATGAGACCTAATTATTTCCTATATCTAGACCAACGGTCAGCAGCAGGCGTTGCTACATCACGTTATTGTACACGTCATACACATTGCAACGCATTTTTTTTTTAATAATTATAAACTAGCGCTTGACCGCAATCCCGCCTGATGGTATGCAGTGATGCGATCGTTGATGGTAAAGCGCGCTAGTTTATTAAGAGCCTATTCACTCAGAAAAACTGAGCGAATAGCAAGGAAGACGGCAGGTGAGCGAGGTGATGCAATGTTAAACCCAACAATACGACCAACGATGCTGCGCCAGAGGGAGATTGATCTGAAGACCCTCCACGACCAAACTCCCAACACAACAACATTAGGCGCATCATACCCGGCACACATCGCAACACAACTGCTCAAACCCGTCCTCCGTACGGCTTCACCAGACAGAACACGACAAATCGCTTGGCGGCAAGGCTTTGCCTGGTCGGTGGTGACGCCCGATGTTATTTTGTGTGCAGCCTATCGCACACCGTTTACAACGACAAAGAATTCGCGTTCAGTAAGATACGACTTGTACCAACCCTTTTATACCATATACTGCTAGTTTATTAATCAGTATAGAATGAGACATTTTGTCAAATGCCTTACTGAAGTCTCTACATACTACGTCAAATTGTTTGCCTTTGTAGCGCGTAGGGCGTGTTACGTAATTAAAACTCAGATGAACTGAATGTTGTACAAGAGTACAATGTGTGTGACGTGTATAAAAATGTGATGTACCTATAGATTAATATGTACAACAGTCTGTATCAGAATGTATTACATACAGGAATGATTAAGGGTGTGAACAATAATGTGAATAAGAATGTACAAGGGTGTGCACTGACTTCAATAATCTTTACTTAATCTAAACAATAGTGGGGTAACCAATAGGAAAACAGTTTGCTGTACTGCAGAAATCCAGCGATGATGAGGTGATTTATAGACAACCCTTCACAGCGGGTCGTCGGGTCGTCCCGTCTGAATGAGTTGCAGCTGCTACACATGCATCTACAGCCTGTATTAAAGACTCCGTAAATACTACACTAGCTAGCTATAGACGTAATGCTACAAAACGTTTTGATTGTCGCTAAGATACCTACTTAAGTGTTGCTGAATGTGTGAACATATAATAGATTCAAAAATCCTTGCGAATGTGGATAAAATTGAGATTGGCCTGTAGTTACTTACGGTATCCATTTTATCTAATTTATGCACTGGGACTACCTAAACTACTTTGGCTTTTTTTCATTTTTACGGAAAAGTTACCCTAAGTCAGCGATGCATTATATATTATTAGTAAGGAAGATACTAGAGCTGTGGCACAGTTGGAAATAAAAACAGGTGGGATGCCATCCGGGCCAGGTCCTTTACTAATGTTTACTGTTTTAAATTTCTTTAGTAAAAAGTGGCGGTCAATTGACCTGACCTGACTATTATTAGGTATGTAGTGCTAGGAGGAACTGTGTGTGGCAGTTAGAATTTGTATCGTTGTCAGTCGCACGATAGTTGTACACGCTAGCAAAGTGGTTAGCGAAAAGGTCGCAGATTTTAGAACCGTTAGATGTTACAACTTGTCCATCGGTCATAGTCAAAGGGTAGCCACTAGAGGCACCGGGTTTTGCTTTTATGTAATTCTAGAGCAGTTTGGGATTATTCTTTATGTCCTTTTCAATTCCATCAATATAGTTGTTATATAAATTCGTGGCTAATTTTTCACACCGCTTGGATAACAGTTTCAATTCAATTCCAACCAAAGGACTTCCGTATTTTCCATAACGCAACCTCAGCCTATTTTTTTCTTTTAAAGATTTAATTAATGTCAAATCAAACTATGGCGGGTAGTGACAATTTTTTGTAGTGACAAATTTCCCAATAGCATCACGCAGATAACTACTCAGAATATGCAACTACAGGGTGAAGTCATATTTTTTTTTAAAGGTCTTAATAAGGTCTAGATATTGGAAATAATCCTAGGCTTGGCCGCGCAATATTTTTTAGACCAGAATACCTGATATCATCTTCAATTTCTAGTAGCTATACCTACTGATGATGTACTTTAAAAATAAAAAAAATAGATATGTATAAACTATTCGTGCAAGTTCAGCATTACCCTGAAGCAGTGAAGCATTTTGCGCCAGCTGCAAGTAAAATAGAATATAGCAAAGAATTTACATATATTTAAATTTCTTTGGAATATAGACACTTGAACATACATAGGTATACCGTTTCTGTTTTGAATCATGTTATGCTTCTTTTTCAGGAGGTCAACAGAAAAAATGAAAGAATAACGGTTTTGGAACGAGAAAAATCAGCACTCATAAGGGAACTGCTACTTCAAAGAAACAGATCAAAATTAATAGATACTTTTACTTAACTCTAAAAAAGATGAAATCTTTGACTACAGTTTGCGTGTACGAGTATGTAATGATTGCAGATAAAATATAGTAATTCAATCCATAGGGTTTATTATTAATACAGATTGTTACACTGATAGTTGTGCCATATAAAGCCAAAATTAACAATCTAGCAAGAAGAACATCATATGAGACAGAATATTGTTTTTCAAACTAATCTAGAAAGTCTATTCTTCATACTAAAATGGGACCTTTTGAGTTTATATAAAACAAGGCAAGCCTATGCCATTATAATATGTAGGTAACCTTGAAAGTTTTACTTAATAGATAAAATCGCAATGATGGTATTTCCTCATTGGTTTGTAAAAATATTACAGGCTAGACTAGAGACAGCTTCGTACTAACATCTTAACCCTTTAACCGCCGACAACGTAATATTACGGGCTCTGACATCTGTGCCCAAACCGCCAACACTCATATAATTACGTTATTTTATCAAATAAGTTCTTATAGTGCACAAACTCCATATAAAATGTGTCAATTATAAAAAGTAGGGTATAATCGTTATTGACATTTTTCAATGTTTTGAATGTTTTATTTTTTACGACAAAAATATAAAAATCTCATTACGCGGTACGTCACTAGTGCAGACATTCGCAGGTCGCCGTCACCGTATTATTACGTGCGGCCAAGGAGCTTCCAGGTTAAATCGCACTGTATTGTGTGAGTTGCCTCACCGCCATCCCCGTCAAATCACGGGAATGCTTTATCGCTCAGCGCAACTAGTGTTGTAGGCCTTTTTCGTGTTTCGTGAAGACTAAGAGTTATTAAATATTTTGCAATCATGAATTGCGAAGCGACGACAGTTCTCAACATAAAAAGTGATGTTGATTTGATAAGTTTAATTTATTTTTTAAATCGATATTTTAATTTGACAAGTAATTGTGTTTGTTTGTAACATACCTACGAAGGTTCATCATGGATACTAACCAAAATTTAAATGATACATTCATAGGCTGGAATTATTTAATATTAAGAAGCTACCTCGGTAGATAGGTTAATAACAGATTTTGTTGTGTTATTACGTTTAGGTATATACCTATATTTTTATAATAATGCCTCTATGTATGTATGAGCAGTATAAAAGTAAATATTGTCGAATATTAATACTATGGCGCTGGAGGTATGTTAAAGGGATCAGTGACATGGCGGTTAAAGGGTTAAACAATTTATCAAAGGTTATTTATTAACAGATTTAGAATAACTCAATTATTAATAACTTAATATTAAACTCAATAGCTCATTTTGAATTAGAGTTAGAAAATTATTTACAACAAATAACATTAATATATAATTTTAAAATAGTGCCATAAGTTAACTTTGGGCTTCCTAATAAATAATTTGGGAAATGAAAACACTCAAATCAACTAAATATTATCTATATTTATGAAACTAAGAATATATTATTATAATGGTTTTAAACCGAACTGGCATTTTTATTATATAATTTGTAATCATATTTCCTGAAGGGTACATCATAAGTGAGGAGCCCATGGTCCCAGGCTCTTTCAATGGCGACTAATAACTCCTTATGTTTTCTTTGACAAATTCCAGTTTTGAAAGTATCCAGTATCTGGAAAAAAATATATGACATTATTGTTCTTTACATAGACATAGAAATAAATAAAATTGATGTTTCTATTTCTAATTTTGAATATTAACAAAAAGCAGGTGTTTTATACCAAACTCTGTCTAAAAATCAGAAAGCCATTCTAAATGAATTCATTTATTGATGCATAATTTACATATAAACCAATGTGAGTGCAATATTATCCTACTGCACTGCTACCGGGGAGTCCCACATACCCCTCACGTACCTCGTCTGGGGGGCTGCGTAATTGTCATTTTCCCTAGCGACAACAAAAAAAAAATAGATAATGAGGATGACATTAGTAATAGACTATGACATACCTGTCCAGTGTACTCAGATATGAACTGCTCCAGAAGTTTAGTATTTCTGTGATCCAAAACTAGATATTCGTCTCGACAAATGGGGCAAGGATTCCCGGTAGATATCACACCATTTCTGACGCAGGACTTCCTTGTTTTTTTTGGGGCAAACCCACCCTTGTAGTTACGTCGATACAAGGTCCAAACTGCTTTGTCGCCGTAAGTTTGCTGATAAGCATTACTTTGCATATATTTTATGCTAGTTTCAACAGGAATTATTTTGGTTCTATCCTTGGCAGGATCAATTTCTTTTTGTTCTTCATTAGATCCCTCTTGTTGATCAGAGTAAAAGCGAATAGAAGCCCGAAAATCAGACGACACTAGTCTTCTGACCAAAGTACGGACGTTAAAAGAAAGTGCCATAGCGTTTAAATAAGTTAGAAGATTATTTTTATTTACTAATGTTAGATTTATCTAAGCATAGGATTCCCGATATTCGTAACCTCAAAACTTAATTGAATTTGAAAGCTAACCTAAGCAATCTGACAGCATGACAGTTGAGTGACGTTGACAATTAAATTTGACAGCGTACTGATTTAGATGTCTATCATTTTGTCAGTCGATTTGTCCTTTATCGTGACGTCAAAAATATAATGTCATAAATTGTACAAATGTTTATGATCGCACTTCCTCTAGAGATAGTCTTTTATCTCTTGATATTCCTTTTCCAACTTCCATTATTGCCTTACTTCACACTTACGACATCAATGTATATAAAAGTATAGCTACATATGTACATCTCATTAAATAAAATAAAATAAAATACCATCCCAAGCATCCAATTCATATCCCCATCCTCTTTTCTAACGGCCGTACTAACTACTAGCGGCCGCTTGAGTTATGCACCGCTGCTATTGGTCGCAGCGTGATGTTAGCAGCCTAAAGCCTTTCTGGATTAATGGTCTATCCAATGCAAAAATATTTTCTCAAATCGGACCTGTAGTTCCCGAGATTAGCGCGTTCAAATAAACAAACAAACTCTTCAGCTTTATATATTAGTATAGATGGATGATATTTATGCTTGAATAGTTGCGAAAACAGGTATGTCATCATGTTAATGTTTGTTTTTATCTACTAGAAGTTTCAAAATTACTGAGGTCCATTTTCCAGAAGGAAATTCAAGCATTGATCTCTGTTTAAGCATTACTTAAGACTAGTTTCAACCAATAAAAAGACTTCAAACGACACTTAGTAAATCTTGAGTTTTGAGTGATGTTCTGTAATACAGACCCAAGTAAACGATTTTATACTAAAATAGGGATTGTTTACATTGCGAATTTTGCGAATATATAACTAACTTACCTAGTAGTTCCCGAGATTAGCGCGTTCAAACAAACAAACAAACTCTTCAGCTTTATATATTAGTATAGATGGATGATATTTATGCTTGAATAGTTGCGAAAACAGGTATGTCATCATGTTAATGTTTGTTTTTATCTACTAGAAGTTTCAAAATTACTGAGGTCCATTTTCCAGAAGGAAATTCAAGCATTGATATCTGTTTAAGCATTACTTAAGACTAGTTTCAACCAATAAAAAGACTTCAAACGAGTTTTGAGTGATGTTCTGTAATACAGACCCATGTAAACGATTTTATACTAAAATAGGGATTGTTTACATTGCGAATTTATAGGTTAGGTTTGAAGTATTTAAGTAGACCATATTGTAGTGCGTTTTGATATATTAGGTCATTTAATTTACCTCTGATTTTAAAAATGAATTATATCATGCTGGGAATTAAAATGGGTATTTTTAATATTTCAAAGAAATGTGAGAGTAAACCCTTTATCAAGATATATATGAGTTAGTTATTCGCTTAAGTGAAGATAGCAGGCTGATGAAAACAGTAACGGAGAAGTTGTTAGTGACGCAGTTGACAATGAAAATATTTTTAACGAAGATTATTTGGAATCAGATGATGAAAGCAATTATTATGTTTTGGAATACTTGTCATGGGTAAAATGACGTTAAAACATACAATAATAAATATGTATGATTTTATTTTTTGTTTTACTCATTTTATTTTAACGCCAGAGACCATAGATTTGTGTTTTCATTAAAACCAGTTTTGCTTCTAGTACAAAATAATGTGCTAGTCTCAAAATGATTTTAATCACATTAACAGGGTTACTATATGCACGACCGCAGCGCCCTCATTTATTTTCACGACTTTATAGACGGAGTATACCGTAAAATGGGGTTATTTGGGAATCACGGGGTTATTTGGAACTGGCGAAATAAAAGTTTTGATCAATTATATTTCTTTATCTATTGGTAGTAGAAAGTATATTACACCACCTAGCAAGACATCTACCATTCAACGTCAATTTTGCAGAAAAAATTGAATAATATCGGTGGCAAAAGTTGTGACTTTTATTTTTTAACAAACTTTTAAATTTTGGTGTCTTTCGAGCTAGTACAACTTTTGCCGGGAACTAAAAATCTAGAGAGATATTGTATTGAAGTAAAGTAATCTACGAAATAATGTGTTTTCAGCTCTTCTTTTTGCTATTTTCTATCTCTTAGGACATTTTCAGATATCGTTTAGAAAAACAATGCAATGTATTCAGGTACCAATTAGCCCCATTGTTGTAATAGTTAGGACGGAAATTTAAAAAAAATATCTCTGGGCCTAATAACAGGAGCCCTATATTAAAAACAGATAATTATGAGAAATTTATAAAAGTACAAAAAAATAAAAATAAAATTCAAACGTACTAATTTAGTAGCTTTATTTTTCGTAAACATACATTTAAGAAAAAAAGTGCTCTAATCAGTTCCAATTAGCCCCACTTTACGGTTAACATTGCCACTATTGGAATTATGTGCTCGATGCCACAAACGCTACACTCTACATCTGAGATACCGATGTCGGTAGCATAGCTAAGAGCGTATTAATAGTTCGATTATTTTTTTTTAAACAATTTTCTGGCCTTAATTCTATAATTTAGTATAGATAATTATTTTCTTTGCGAAAATCGACAAGTTCGCGATAAAGTTCTGTAGAATACCGATGACATAATTTTGATAACTTTGAAAGTCGAGATTAGGTACCAAATGAAACTTAACTGGACTTTGCTATTACGACCGAGAGTCAACAGAATGTCAGAAAATAAATCGAAAGTTCCTGTTGAGCATCACAATATCATATTTCTTTAATACCGTGCCACATCCAGCTTTCGTACGTCTTGGCTAGCATTTAGCAATTCGGCAATAAAATAAGACCTCGTTTTTTCGACTCATATTTATTTTTATTTATTTATTTATGATTATTTGCATGGGCCGCGCTTCACATGACAGCCGAGGCGATTGGGATCGGTCTTGACGTGAAGTAATCGTTATTAAGTCGAGATTGCTACCCCAGTTGAAATTAATGATTGTTCTTACATGAGATTGCGACTACATTTTAAACGTTTTTAATTACGGGACCTGGCTATGTTTGTAGGATTTGTAACGTAAAAAGATTGTAGAGTGAGTAAGCATATAATCTAAAGCAGTTTCTAAAGGAATGAAAATCTTTAAAGTTCAATTTGGGGGTCCTTAATAAAAAAGTAGGCACGTCGGGTAAGGCGCGTTCTCTTCTTCTTAAAACCAGAAAGCAAGAGAGTAAATCAGACCACAGGTCTGCGAAGCTCTTATAACGGGGACTCATTGCAATAAAATTTTTCAACCTCGCGAGCCTAGCGTCGAGGGCCCAAAATGTCACGTAGATCACTCTTGTCGGGATTAAAGTCGTTGCGTGTGTATCTAGCATTATTCATAGTAACGTGAAGTAACGTCTTGTCCGTTTGAAAAGTTGAAAAGTGAACAACGGAGAAAAGTTGTTATATTTATAATACATTATTATTTATTACTCAGCTTTTGTTTATACTAGGGCGTATAAATAATCACCAGTGCTTTCGCATATATCATTAACGTAATTAAATAGATGTGATTAGCTGTTTGTTTACCAACCTAGAGCAGCTTGAAACAGCTTTTTTCCATTAACAGTTTTAGAAAGCATATTGTAAACGTTATTATCAATCCTGTAGTTTAAATTCATAAAATCTGAAACTCAAATGGCTGAATCAATGCCGGAAGTTGGTGTTATGTGAGTAGTATTTTATACTTAATACTAACATCAAAGAACGATCCTCTAACTTTAATATGTAGTAAGAAAGATGATCCTAGTATCGTACATACAAATTAAACCATTTATTACAGTTATGACGACCCTTTGACTCAACGATTGTACATTTTTTTAGTTATAAAAAATAATTTCCTGTAAATAATTCTTTTTAAATTTCATACCCACAATTCGTATTATAAAAGTACCAAAGCGTACTTTCAAAACTCACTGTACACTTCCTTCTCATGTAATCTTCATACAAAGAAACTGTTTTCCAGTATAATTGTTCTCCCACATCTTTCCAATAAAGAGTGGTGACATATTTCAGTACAGGGATTTATGAGAGATAAAAAAACTTGATTTCCTAATGATCATTAATTTCTCAGATGTTCAGTTATAAGATTATTAGGTACTTTAAAAAAAAAAATATGCCTCAATGACGAATAGAACTCTCAATTCATTGAGAGGAGCATAAAACTTCATGGAGTAAAGCTAAGTAATTATTAGCAACTGTTTTACCTTACCTACTTTTTGCCTGTTTATTTGTAAAATTTCTTAAAATTAAATAGTGAGCAACTGTTGAGCCATAAGTTTTTGATGTTTAAACATCTCTTAACTTTAAACAATATTGTAAACAAAGGGTATGTGCAAGCAGTGATCTCCTAAGAGTCAATGATCTTCTTGATACCTTTTATTGCCTGTCTAAATGTCTTGAATTGAGTACTAGTTGACAGACTAATCCCAAGTAAGTGAAATGTAAAATATAAAGAACGAAGACAAAAAAAGGTCAAAGTAAGTATTCCAATTAGACCGAGAACCAGCATGTTTCAAATGTTAAAATTCCTCAGCGTGCCCAACCCTTATCACTTCCCAGTGTTTTTGCTGGGAAGAAGTTACAGAACAAACTCCCCAGCAGTACTGCTGTCTGTTTCGTTCATTTCAACTCCCATGGTAATATAAAAGTATTGCTAATTTTTTATCTGCTTAGGTAAGGAGAACAATACATACTTCTTTTGTATGGGATACTACATAGTATCAGTAAGAGTTTTGATAGTTCAACAAAGGTCATTGCATTATTTTTGTTGCTGAGCAGACACATTTTTGAACATTTCGTGCAATAGATTAGCAACATGCTTCAAAATGATCCAAATTGAGAGTAATAGTGTGTTGCTGTAGTGGAAGTGATATGAACACCTTATGATGTATGTTCTAATGACATACATGTAGAGTCCATCCAGCACAAAAGTTGTCAAAAGATTTTGCAGGGGGAGAATTTGTACTGGTAAAAAAGTATGTGAGTGTGTGAAGTTCTCCCACTATAAAATCTACTCCAATGTAAAAAAAAAACTGCCTTGTGTACGACCACATACAGAGATGAGTTCCATAATCATGTTTTCAAAATGGTGCTGAATGAATGGGCGCAATCAGTAGGGACTGGTTATCTCTTAGCTGCCATGCCTCATTTCAATTTCTGATTTGTTTTTGTTTTCTATAATGGACACTTCCAACATGCACATCTTTCTGCTTCATTCTCACATGGTTAATTTCAACATGCATGTATGATGTAGGTAATCAAATATTTTGTAACAATATTATGATTCAAAAGTGTCCATGGAGTTTCTTTCTGTCGGTTTAAATGAAATAAATGCTTTGATTTTGGTATCTATTTTTGCTGTAATAGTGGGTAATAAATACATACGTATTTTCAACTTAATGATGCAAAGCAAATAGTCTCTGGTTAAATAAAATCCGTATGATGTTTGAGCAGATGGATATGTAAACGAAATTAATAGGGTTCTGTATTTCCCATTTTGCTACGGAATCCAAGAAAAATAGTAGGTACTTATTTACATTTAAAGAAAAACTTCAGACAATAGGGTCTTAGACTAAAAAAAACTAATTAGTCCGTCAGTCAGATTTCCAAAAAATACTAGACACTTATTTTTTGTTTTTTCATATAAACAAAAAATGAAGACGACACAGTGCGTTGAAAACTCGTGTGACGTCACTGCACGCTACATTTTTTAGCGATCAGTGACTTCACCAGCCTCCACTTACGTATCTAGTATTTTTTGGAAATCTGACTGACGGACTAATTATTTTTTTTTAGTCAAATACCCTATTATAACTACTAAACCATACAGGTGAGCGTAATGAATATTATGTATTAATATCAAACTTGCCTAACATTATCATCAACGCTCTAATGCAGGAAGTCAGGTATAAATTCAAAATTTGGAACAGAGCATACTTAATGGCGCCACCACTTCTATTTCTGTATATCGTGTAGTTCACAGTATCCGCCTTCGGTCCATTTATCTCTGTTTAACACCACATCATCTGTCTCTTTCCTTTTTCCTATTCCCTCTTCAATATGTATCAAAATGCAGGTTATCTGCGTAACACGCTCAGCTACTCCCGATGATATGCGATCGTTCCCGAATCCCACTCGGAGTCCCGTATGCCATTCGTCCTAAATTCAGTAACCTATCGTGTACCACGTCAAATATATTACAAAGTGATTAACTAACTACGCCGTTTATTTACAATTTGTTAAGTTTTTTTTTTGTCAAACTTGGACGGGTTTTAATGTGCAGTCGTTCAACTTACGCATAATAACAATCGTTATCTCTACTTTAATAGTATTCGACGAAAATAATTTCCAGTAGTCGTTGATTTGCGTTCGTTATACATCGTGTTGTTCTGTTTATTCTGATCGGTACCTATAGTTTATATGTGTTGTATTGTTGATATGTGAAATGTGTAACTAAAGGTGTCGTTATATAACTAGTCTTTTCTCAAATAAGATGGCAACATTGCCTAGGATGCATACCTCTAAACAGGGAGCTGGTATATCGTCCCCATTTAGGTAAGCATATAAATTCTGAGTACCTATATAGTAGCTACCTATGTATTAACATGTTGTTTAAAGAACAATATTATGTTAGTGGTATTACTACTCTTATCATAATATCGTTCTGAACACGACTTGTTACAAATTGAAATAACACTAACTTTAAGTATTAATAGGTACAATTCCCCCTGCTCGAATGCAATCTAAGCGGCTCGAAAGTGCGCATCGCTGTTTGAAATAAATACCTATGTAAATAAAATGCATGTTGCGCCCACATGCGCGCGTGTTTCATTAAAAAAAAAACAACAACTAACTTCTTAATTATGCGGCTAAAAGCTACACGACATTTATAAATCTACTAAATAAAAACGGCGATGTGCGAGCTGGACCAGAGTTCCATGATCCATATTATAAGCGAGTGCTGTATAACCTGTGTGTATTTACATAGGTACCTTCTTTTATTATTTCTCAATTTTCTCATGAGGCTCTAGTAGTATGCAACTACTTGCATATCTACATATTCGATATTCTTTAAGAATTTCGAAAACTGCCTGTTACTTTTATAAATATTCACAGCACAGACAGCCTCTGTGGCGTAGCGGTAGCGGACGCGGCCGCTGCGCAAGGAGGCGCAGGTTCGATTCCCGCGCAGTGCAAATATTTGTATTTCATGCATACAAATGAATATTTGCACTAATCTGGTCTTGCCTCGGAAAGCACGTTAAGCCGTTGGTCCCGGTTGCCATATGAACATCTAATGGCAGTCGTTACGGGTTGTTGCGACCCTCAAAAAGTCCAACAATTGGCGATGCTTCGATATCGCCTTCGGGTTGTGGAGGTCAGAGGGCAGTCGCTTCACGAAAAATATCGAAGTTTAGCCAAAATCAGCATTTATACCGGGAAAGCGGACCCCAGATTCCAAAGCTGAAAAAAAAAGCTTCGGATGCGACTGGGATTAACGCTGAGATGATGATGATGACTTTTATAAATATTCAACCCTTTTTATAATAGACTGACAGATATAGATACAGAAAGCACCGACAAAGTAATAAGGCCCTGATTTAACCGTTTGTGTACAGAATATAGCACCCTAAAATATAAGAAAGCGTGTTTTTATCGCTGATTTATACACAGCAGCACACTTTACTGTACTGCATCAACACATGTACAAACACCAGCAATTCGTGCTATCCGAAATTCTCAAATTATTCCAATTAATCTTGAACCTTGAATTCGTTGATGATAAAGTTGAAAATCAATTAATGAATGTTGAGACATTGGGTTGTTGTTTTACATATATATACATATTCCCAAGCAGTTGGGTCTCTCTGTGGGCTATACTTAAATTATCACGCTATTTGCAATAGAAAATGAATAATATTGCATTATGTATATTCTACTATGAATTACCAAAGCTTGTGAAAATGACCTTAAGTATAGAATATTGCAGATCACGCTATACTTGGCTAAATAAGAACAGTCGCACAGGTCGAGCTACTCTACTCTACTCGGGTGGTCAGTGAATGGTCAGTTTTTCTCTTTCTCAGTCTTTAAGACCCCTCCGAAAGGAGCCACCAAAAGCCTCGGAAAGTACATTAAGCAGTTGGTCTCGGCTGTCATTCGTAGATCTTTGACAATCGTTTCGGTTAATAAGAAACCCGAAACGCTGACAAGCTTCGTCTTCGCGCATAGTGCGCATAAAGTCGAAAATTTTATAAATCTTAACCGTTTGCATTTGTATCTGACCATAACCATGCACCGTGAAGAGTTCCATTGTCGAGATGAATATTTACGCTTGCACAATATTAATATTATCAATATTATTATTAAAATACGGATAGCATAATAGATAGATCAAAGAAACCGAAGAACAAATTTTGAACACCGCAAATGCTTTGTTGTCAACAAACATAGCACATCTTATTCAAACCAATTTTCGTTGACTTTTTTACTACTATTACTACTTAAAAATAATCTCTGAATTTACACTACAAAATTTAAAAAGATTGCGCTTTTGAAAAGCGCACATTACTATTGACTTGGAGCTCTACATGTGTGCATTATGTTTTATTTACTTTGTCCTACATATATTATTCTGTTTTATTTTCAGCACCAGCCCGCGAAAACTACAAGAAATGGGGTTACCCTCTTCTGAAGGGCATGGTTCGTATACATAATTATTATGTTACACTAATAATAAAATTTCCTAAACTGTGTTCCAAAACAGTATTTTGATTAAGATGTAAATAAATCTGTCAGAAAACGTGCTTATCGAGATAATTAAAAATTAAATGATTTGAATCCTGTAACCTTATTTACAATCACAGTAAAAATGTCTTCAATTAAGTAGAATATATTTATCGATTTTATTTTATTATTTTTTTTTTTTATTTTACGTGTAGAAAATGAGTGGCATTGTACTGGTAGGAACGAATTAAAATTTCATTATACAGTAACAATTTATTGAGGGTTTTAAAAAAAAGTCACAAAATGTACGGAACCGCTAATTTCATGGATATAATCTCCAAGGAAAATGACTGCGAAACATATGGATTGCCCACATGTGGGAGTGGCGAGAGGAGGTAAAATGCCGGGGCATAACTCCGCTGCCGCGAGAAATCGCGATACGGCGGACAGAGCTCATGGCGACATGGAGGGTGCGATTGTCGCAACCCAGTGCTGGGCACGCCACAATAGCGGCGGTAAGTCCCCTCTTTAAGGAGTGGCTTGATATGCGCCACGGCGTCCTCACCTTCCGCCTGACGCAGGTCCTCACCGGACACGCTTGATTCGGGAGGCTCCAGTTCTGGATAAGGCGGGAGGAAACGCCAGGGCGTCACCATTGTGTGGATCGCCCTGAGGACATGGTGGATCATACGGTGGAGGTCCGCCCGGCTTGGGTAGAACACCGCTGTGTACTCGTGGCGGCGATATTTCGCGTCCGGCCCTGATCTAGGCCATGGTCCGGAGTGAGAGTGCATGGCAGGCCGTCACCTCCTTCTGCGAAGCAGTGATGCTGGCAAAGGATTAGGCGGAGCGCGTGAGGCTGCGGGAATCCCAGCAACCTCACGCCGCTAGCCGCTGCAGGAGACGCCCTGGTCGGAAGACAACATCGAACTTCCGGCCACCGTAAGCGCGGGCCTGCGGGCGGTGAGCAGTGGGCAGCTCGCCGCCCGGTAAGGACCCGATCTCCCAGGCCCGAGTCGACAGCGCGTCATGTTTCACGCGCGCCCCAAAAAATGTCAGCATATCGTGACAACGAAGACCGATGCCTCCTGGCTCAGGGTTGCGGATTGTTTAAAAAAGTAACCGTGGCCCTGATGAAACAAGGGTGGCTTAAAAATCTGACACTCCCTTCCGCTCCGCCCAAAGCGGGAGAGGTCATTTGATGGATTGATGCCATCCAGAAAAAAAAAAAAAAAGAAAAAAACCATACTAATTCATATAAAACGCACGACAGTTATGCACGACGATTTTTGCATTGAGGCGCTGCCCGACTTCATTAGCACCACATTATAAAATTTAACATTCTAAAATTCCGATAATATTTCGACAGATGTTACTACTGCAAGTGGTATAAGCATGAAACAGTATGAAGAACAACTCAATGGTTTAAGGAAAGAAAACTTTCATTTGAAACTGAGAATATATTTCCTTGAGGAGAAATTGGGCACTGGATCGCCACCAGCTGTTCAAGTAAGTACCTTTTTATTACTTTTTGTTTTTAATTCAATTAGTTTGAATACAGCAGTGCTGATAAGATTGACCCTTTACGGGACACCGCTGTAGGTCCTTGAAGCAGCGACCAGTTCGCTCGTTGCTCGCGCTCCAAAAGAGGAGTTGCCTTGCCGGACCGGTCGACTGCCATGGAATCGCTAAAGTTCTCGCTCACATATGGGAGTGACGAGAGGAAGTAAGCCGGGTTTTAATTCCGTTGCTATAAGAAATAAAGGCACAGCAGACAAAGCTTTGGCTTAGGCAAAGCACCGCTTGCGCTATCAACGCTGGTTCCCAACATGGGGGGGGGGGGGGGGGCGCCTGTAGGCGGTTGTACGTGGGAATCGTGCGGTCCATGGCCCTGTATAGGGCCCCTGTGTGGGCGATGGACCCGACGGCCGGGACACTCGCCATTCTACGCAAGCCGCAGAGAGCGATGGCCGTCAGGGTCATCCGCGGGTATCGCACGATTTTCTACGAGGCGGCTTGCGTCCTGGCCGGATCCCCGCCCTGGAACCAAAAGGCGAAAGTACTCGGGTCATTGTACCGATGGCGCAAGGAAGAGCGGATACGGGGCTCCAGTCCGGCGCAGCGGCAGATCGAGCTGTGCCGAGAGGAGCTCCGTCAGGTCCTGGTGGCGAACTGGCGGCAGAGGCTTATATGCGCCCTACCGCCGGCCTCGGTACCGTCGAGGCGATCCGGCCAGTACTCGATGATTGGCTCGGGAGAAGGCACGGCTCCCTGTCGTTCAGGGTGACGCAGGTACTGTCTGGGGAACGGCTGCTTCGGCAAGCACCTGCGCCGCTTAGGCAGGGAGCCGGACGCTCGGTGTCACCACTGCGTCCAATGCGGGGAGGACACGA
The DNA here is from genome assembly GCA_037179545.1 of Sesamia inferens. NCBI lineage: Eukaryota > Metazoa > Arthropoda > Insecta > Lepidoptera > Noctuidae > Sesamia > Sesamia inferens. Next base: position 14,161,607 of record CM073934.1, on the reverse strand, counting down.
CGCAGCACACGATGTCACAAATGAAGTAGGAGGCGACCTGACGCTGCCGGCAATAGAGCGGAGGATGGTCGGTAGCTCAGAGCCGTGGGACGCGGTGGTGTCCTTCTGCGAGGACGTGATGTCGCAGAAGGAGGCTGCGGAACGGGTGAGGGAGATCTCAACTCAAACTTGCTACTAAACAAAAACTGAGCTTAAATATTAACTAATGAATAAATAATTTTAACCTCACGGGTAATATTGCCTTACTCGAAACAAGAAAAGAGTGATCGAGAAATTCTGAAACCAAACAAAACTAAAACCGTACAATAGATTATTCCCTAGCAGCTCTAATTTAGATGAATATGACACAGACACATACATACAGACATCGGAAAACGAGCATCTCGAGCAAGCCACATCCTTTGAGCTGAAACTAAAACAGGCTATTGAAATGGCAGCAACAAACACTCTGAGCTACATTGAAACTGCTTTTTCAAGAAGCTTGAGTAGAAAAGAGTTTCTGTTAGCAAAAGAACACCAAATCTGGAAAACTTGTATAAAGCTGTTATGTCAGTAAAGCCTCGACATAAAATGAACGGGTTTTCTCCTTGTCTGGAAACTTTGTGATGAAAATACGAAACCGATTATTAGATGATTATTTTTAAAGGCCTATTTACAAGAAATAGTGGGCTAGCTTCTGAAGCAGTTTACGCTTCAAATTATGTTTTTAATTAGTCTAAGATTATTAAATACTAGCTGCGCTACACAGTCTCACCCGCGTTTTCTTTATATGTCCCGCTCCTATTGGTCGCAGTGTGATGTTATGAAGAATTTTTTCACAATAGTTACTGAGATTAGCGCGTTCAAAGACAATCAAACTCTTCAGCTTTATATATGTACTAGCTGCGCCGCGCGCAGGCGCACAGGCGCGCACCCACGATACAGAAGAAATTCCGGGTGTTGGGCAAAGTTAAAAAAAAACCACTTTCTGGTTCAACCCATGGCTCACTAAGAGCAGCAATATGTACTTTTTCCTGGCACAATAGTTCATAAAACGTTGCTAACTTTGGTCTTATACTTTGGGCATTCCATTGCAAGATATTTAAGTGGTTTGTTAGCCATCACAGGGAATAAAAAAAGAACCTGTCTTTTTGAGGTAGATAACTTCCTTTATTCTGGAGCACAGTTCTCTGAAAGAGGGACATTTGTCATTGCCCTCTTCCTCAACAAGCAGTTTATGAAAGTCTCCTGTTTCTGACGACCAAAACATCCCGTATTCTATATATTTCTTTATTTTTCGATGGCTTTGGAGTATTATTGACCCTACTAGCCGTGACAGGTGTTTGTACCTTGTGCATTTGTTTTAATTATCTCGGCAAAGGTAGGAGGTTTTAATTGTTCAGTGATGTCCTCAGAAGATGTAGAACAGAAACGGTATTCATAGGTGGTCGCGGTAACTCGAGGCAGGACAATAGTATCAGGGGCATTTTCGGGGATATAAGTTTTGCAGGGACTGGGCGTAACATATTTAAGCGGATATCTTCAGCAGTTAAATCGATGTCTACTTGATTATGCGGTAGCAGACATACAGCTGCATAGCCTTCTGGAACCTCCATCCTCATTCTAAAAGCTTCTCGCATTTAAGTAGGTTATGAGCTGCCGATTCACATTGAAATTGTAGGCGTATTTTAAAAGGGTTTAAATACTTAACTTCGCTGATCTTTAATTATGTTATTTTGTATATTTTATGTTAGTTTTAACGTGCCGTGCATACTCGTCTTAACTTCTTTCCAACCCACTTCATCATCAGTACTGTCCTTTCGAACCTTCTTTTCCGGTCTTGTCTGCTTCTCATGAAGTTTAGTATCATCATCAACAGCAACTATGTCTGACGAATCATTTAATAAGCTGTCTACAGTATTTTTAAATACGAGCGTATTACAACGCGGTGAAATGCTTATTTCGTCAGTCATGATATAGTCCTGTAAGGTACGTGCAGCCGGAGGGTCCGGCGTCCACCTCTAGTACGTGACAATGCAACGCGTAAACGAATTTCTCGCCCAGTGGGGCAGGCGATTAAATCCGCGACACACTGAATATCACTTACGATTACCAAAGAAAATGTTTGTGCAATAATTTTCTACAACTTCAGAAAGAGGCCTACCGCCGGACACGGCTTCAGTGTTTTAAAGAGCTAACATCTGTATTCAGTGATGAAGGCCTGTGTCGGCGAAGTGTCGTTTGCGCGTTCGCGGAAAAACGGCCACTTTCGTTGGAAAAACCGGCCATGTTGCGACTATTGCACTTGAAGATCACAGAACGGTTAACGAAGAGTGGTATACCACAATGTGTTTACCGCAACTCATCGCTGGACTTCGAAATTCTAACTCAAAGCGACACATCATCCTGCACCATGAGAACGCAACTTCACACATTGCTCGTCAAACGATTTAGTGTCTGTAGCAAGAAAAAGGAGAAATTTTTAACCATCCTCCATACAGCCCTGGCCTAAGCCCGAACGATTTCTTTACATTTCCTAAAATTAAGAAAAGTTTTCTTGGTCCAGTCCGGTGAAGAAGCAGTCGACGCTTTCAAGTCAGCCATTTTGAACATCTGACTAGAGTGGAATAAATGTTATAATACTGCTTTGAGCGAATGGAAAAGTGTATTAAGCTACGTGGTGAATACTTTGAAAAACAATAAAAAGTACTATAAAGTTCTAGTTGTATTTGTCACGGCGGTGGTAATCCCCTCTTTGAGGAGTGGATAGACTGAGGCCAGGGCGCCAGGTTCCACCTGACGCAGGTCTAAGCAGGATAAAGCGAGAGGAAATGCGAGGGTATCACCAGTGTGGGGTTTGACCTGAGGACACGGTGGAGGTCTGCCCGGTTTGGACGGAGCACCGCTGTGTCCTCGTGGCGGCGATTGGCGGCGATCTCTTGCATCCGGCACTGGTCCAGGCCATGGTCCGGAGCGAGAGAGCATAGCAGGCCGCCCCCTCCTTCTGCGAAGCAGTGATGCTGGCAAAGGAGTTGCCCGTTTAGGACCAGGCCCATATCGAGGGCACGTTATGTTTCACGCGCGCCTCAATGAGGTGCAGCATATGACGGGGTCCACTAGGACCTGCCAGGGTGGCGGGTAGCTCGAAAGAGGATACCATGCCCTTAGCACAGGCAAATGAAGGAACACGGGGTGGGTTTTAGAGAGTAAAAGTCTGGCACATTGTTCCGCTCTTCCCTGAGCGGGAGAAGTCATTTGATGATTTCCCATTCAAAAAATAAATAAAAAAGTGACATGAGATCAGATAATTTACATCTCATCGCCACTTCAAGGTTTTTTTCCATTGTCAGATAAATTTTAATTTCAAGAATAATATTGTATTTCCTAAATGAAATGAAATCGTTTATTAAGCAAGAAGGATCACTGATCACTTTTACACGTCATATGTTTTTTTTTTTAACTAGATGAAGCCGGCATTTCCTAACTGACTACCTCTGAGAAGAAATAGCCGAAACAAACTCAGGGATCATAGTCTTTTTCAAGTCCAGACATTAAAAATGAAAATGTTTACAATAATTTACCTTATAATTACGCATATTGCTTAATAACAATGCTTAACAGAGCGAGCAGCTCAGTCCCAAGCTTTTATGTCTTCTAAATAATCTGTGATTTTATAATACCCCATTTTACAAAGTTTGGTCTTTATATAGTTTTTAAATCGTTTAATGGGTAAGTTTCGAATTTCCTGAAGTTCCAAATTCCTCGAATAAAGTTATCATATAATTGAAAAACCAACCTTGAGTGAAATGTATTATAAGTTGATATTTAAGTGACCATCTGTAACAAAAAGGTAATAAGTAAGTTTTTTATTGCAATGAAATTTAAACTTTGTCAAGAATGACATTCAGTTTATTATTCCGTAACTCTTAAATTATCTCAAATTCAATATGTGCATAGGCTCTCTAGTCCATACATATATCCAACTGTATGTTGAATGATCATAACATCAACCGCACAGCAAATGTAATGCCGATAAATAGGTATGACGATCTAGTTGGAAAATATTATGAACCTACTTAAAAATGTCGTATAGAATACAAATCCATTTAACATATACATAAAATATCGAGTAGTAATTTAACTAGCAATTTTTTTCCAGGGCCTTTTGGAACATAACGTAAGACTTCAAGTGGAAGTGGAAGAATTGAGAAGGCAGCTGAGTGATAAACAAGAACTACTTGCTGCAGCTGCAGAAGCCATTGATGTCCTGGAACAGCAGGTATGATTTAAAGATGGTTTTCTCTCGAATAACATTTCTATTCTATCCCTTATCAATTATCATAAAATGTACTAATCTATGTAGATTTATTAATATCCTGGTTATAAGGCCCTGAGCAGGCATTCAACTATATGTTCTATATGTTCTGTTCTATATGTAGTGTCGATTTGCACTTTACCAATACCACCATTTTTTAAGAAAATATTGAAGAAATGGTCATTTTGTTACAGGGTTCCATATCTACCGATAGTGTAGAAATATCCATGAATAATAGCAATTTAATAAAAAAAGATGTTACGTCACAAAACCAGGTAAATAATTCAAATCTAGTCTAAAGTTTAAACAAAATTTCGACATCTAATATTGGAACATCCGTACATTAAAAACATCTGCCGGCGGCATATCGACCGATGTCGTGTGTTCTCTAAATGATTACGATTGACTTTTTAATACCTGAATCCCTTATATTTTAGGAAAATGAAAAGAAAGAACCGGTTGATGATACATGTGCAGAATCTGAATCGGCTGGGTAAGCAACCTAATATAGATAACTTGTACGATATTTTTGTATTCTTCATAAGTGCTGGTTTAAATTGCTTAATTGTTTGTTTTCAGTGACTATTTAGCTGCTACGGTTAATAACGATGACTTGGTAAGTACCTATATCGAAGAAGCAAACCATATGTTGGTCTTATTTAATACTACTACTCGCGCGAGTTTACTGTGCACCTCGCTCTGTGACGTCATTCGGACGGTACCGTTTATATAAAAAAAAAAAAAATTAAAAAATATAAGTTACATTTTTTTTTGTATGTTAAGAAAGGGTCATTTTGATGATAAAGCGTCATAATACTAGATCATTTTACTCATGACGTTCTGCAATTAAATTGATACATATGGACTGAAATATAATGTTGGTGCAACCAACAGGCTTCACTAATGCGTCGAAAATATAAAAAACAAAAACAAAATTAATAAAAAAAAACTTAACAAAGCGAGAACTCCACAGAAACAGTAATAATAACAGGGGATTTAAACTGTATTTAGACATTTGGTAACAAAGATGCTAACGCTACTCATCGCTTACGGCGAATGCGGGGCGTCACGCGGGAAAGGGAGAGAGTGGTCGCATTCCAGCGAGGTGCAGAGTTAACTCGCGCGAGTTATACTTGTAAACACAACACCACAACGACTAAAAAGGAAAATCTGGCGGAAAATTTCTAAAGGGAAATCTGGTGGAATTTGAAATAGTTGTCACTACCCTTAATATTGATAATTTTTCTACCAGTTACAGTATAAACGAGTCGCGACCCATGTTCGATTTATTATATTTAGCATCAAATTGAGAACATGCTATATGTTACAATAAGACGAAATACTTCTTGCAGGATGAACTTTTCAAATTACGCAGAGAAAACAAAAAGGCTTTACAAATGATAAAAGGATGTATGAAAAAAATTCAACAGCAAGACAAAGAAATAAAAAAAATTAAACTCGTAAGTGACTTGTGGGTCTATTCATAGGCTTTAAATAGACTTTAGATACAATATATGTTTTGTGTTGTTAAATATATAATTTTTCAGGACAAGGAACTAGTTTATGCGCATGTAAGCGACTCACAATTAGAGAAATATGAGGAAATACTGAAGTGTAAAGATGAACATATCAAAGACCTCGAAGGCAAAGTTAGGGATATGCAGAAACATTTCGAAACAATTCAGGATGCTGATGCAGGGTAACAATTGTTTCTATACACCTCACTTTTTAAACATCCTCTTATTAATCTATATCATACTTTTTATAATTTCAGAAATCTTCAACAGCTGCTTACTAAAAGACTACAAGGATTGGCATATTTCCTTGATAAGTTACTATCACACAAGTTAGTATTTATTATATTATCCATGAATAATCAATATTATCCATGAATGCAATTGTATTTAACATAGCTAACACTAACACAATTGTATTTATCACAGCTATTCTTATTTAAATATAAGTAGTATGTACCATTAAATCCAAATATGAAAACTGCTTTTTGACATGATTATTTATTATTTTATAGATGTGTGCTTGGTGAAGATAAGAAAAAGTTGGCTGAAAGTATACTAGAGCAAAGTCTTGCCTTGCCTGTGGGTTTGGAGTTGGACGAATCTATGGCGCCGGAGGAATTCACCATGGACGAGAGTAATATGGATATATCGCACTCATTGAGACTTGAAGATTTAACTATGATGTTTGGTCACCATGTGGGTTGTAGCGATGATAATAGATATTCGGCACAAAGAAAAGCTTTATTCAAACATTTCCCTCAAGCGGATATCATATCAGAGTCTGAATGTTGGTCAGAGCCAGATAGGAATGTATCACTCGCCCGCGTTGGACTGTGTGATACTGGCATCGGACAGCGCGAATCTAGTACTGATATTAGTAAAGTTCGCACAAGACGGGCGCGTCTATCGAATGGATCCCGATCAGAAGACAATAAACCTACCAGTGAAACCTTGATTGAGGAGCTGAACCATATAACTAAGCGAAATGAACAGCTGGAGGAAGAAAACAAAGAGTTAAATAGTAAACTTGAGTTTTCAAAGGAGCAAATCGATGAATTAATCACAGAAAATAATGAATTAAAAGAAAGTTTAATGTCTGAACAATCAAGTTTGGCTGATGCTAATAAAACCTTAGATGATTTAAGGACTATAGTCAAAAACTTAGAATCTAGAGTTAAAGATGTCGACCAAAAGCTTTCTGACGCTGTACAGACTGCTGATAGATTACGATCAGAAAGGCAAGAATTGGAAGCCACGTTTATGGAAACTGAACGTTCCTTGCGGCGCGCCGCTGACGAAGCTACTGTTCAAGCGTCACAGGCTGCATTAGAAAGAGCTCGTGCCCAACACGATAGACTACGCATTGAAAGAGAGTTGGAAGAGACACGCGAAAAGCTTTCCAATGCATTAGAAGTAAACTCTCAACTTGAGATAGAAGTTACACGCAAAATGGCTTTAGATGTCAATAATAAAGTAGCTATTGCGCATGATGCTCTTCATTCTGAAGAAGAGCGACCTACTTCACCAGACCAAGGTATTGATAGTGATAGGCTATCAAGCTTAGAACAAAACGATCCTGTTGCTTTGTCACCTCGTAAGTATTACAATAATCTTGTTAATTTTTAGATTTTTTTTGTGAGCGCTCACAATGGGCCTTCGAAGGCTCAAGGTCACACAAGGGCGATGGAAAGAGCTATGCTCGCAGCTTCCGCAGAAATACCAAAATCACCCACATAGCTCTTCGAGTCGCTAAAATTAAGTATCAGTGGGCGGAGCACATTGCTCGTAGAACCGATGGCCGATGCGGCAGTAAGGTTGTTAAATGGCGGCCACGTATTGTAAGAAGCAGCTTAGGGAGAACCCAACAAGGTGGACCGATTAACCAGTGAAGGTCGCGGGAAGCCGATGGATGCGGGCAGCACAAAAACTGGTCATCGTGGGAAGCCTTGGGGGAGGCTTTTGTCCAGCAGTGGACCTCTAAAGGCTGAAGAAGTAAATTTTCTTAATTGCTATAGTGTCTAAAAATGCTTTCTATGTGCCTAATTGAACCACATATTATACCACATATTATAACTTATTATAACTTTAGAACATATTATAACTTTAGAACAAGAATAAAAATCCAATATCTCTTTTTTTGCTGCTTTAATACTTTCACATCAACAACTTTCTTTGCAGGTTCGTTATATGAGGAAAATGTAACATTGAAGCAAAAGCTAGCAAGGACCAAGGCGACACTCGCAGAAACTCTGATGCAACTGAATGCCGCTAATTTGCGCAAGAGAAGTGTACAACGTGCTATTTGTAGAGAGATTCACAAGACTCAAGGAGTGCTGCGCAAAGCTCGTGATCAATTTGAAACCCAAACTAACAACTAAGAAAACAATTATGCACAAAACCGGGACTGTTTTAAAATTCTCATTAATTACCCACCTCCGAGGGAGCCTAAGATAGTGATGGCATGTAAGATAAATAATATTCATTGGATATATATTATAAATAACTAATTAAATTGACTTCCAAATAAACTCTGTTTGAATGGAATTGTGTGTCAAGGGAATGACTGAATATTTTTGTATGTTTATAATAATTTTTTACTAAGACTTAGTGCTACGTATGATAGGCAGTTATAAAATAATGAAATTTATGTGTTACATTTTGCAATTTATTTATAATTTAACTGTGTAGTCTATAAAATCACGATGTGATCAGCTAGCTAGTAAAAAGTATTGCAGTTTTTTTTTCAATTGAACAGTTGCTATCAATGGATCTGTGATTGAAATTACATCTAAAGTTAGATAAGCTGAAATATGTATTTGACTTGATGTTTTTTTTTATATTTGTGTACCTTAAGTTGTGTAAAATGTTTACCGAATTTAGTTAACCATGTCTAATATTATTTTAATTTGAATAAAAACTAACTTAAAGATTGACTTTTATTCTAAGCGTTCATGTAAATTAAAATAGTAGGTAATCTACATTAGTTTTTTGACATCTTGTGAGGTATACTCATACGCTAAAATGCTAATGGGTAATTAAACTTGACGGTATTGTGTACGGTATTTATTGACTGCACATTTTTAGAGCTTACAAGATGCCTAGTCAGGGGGTTCGGTCAAATTTCAGGTTATTTCAGTATACTTTCAGTTTTTTGTTCAGCGTAAATTCCAAAACCCTCATAGTTAGCTAGCCGCGGAGCTGCGTTTCTGGACACCTCGTTCGTGCGCCTAGCTCACTTAGAACTTCAAAAAATTACCACCCACCCGTTCTTCACTGGCCAGGTAAGCATTCAAATTTTCATTGAAGTTTTGTTGAAATTTTTTGCCCGGTTTTATTACCAGACTGTGTCCTTGTTTATAAGGACTATCAAAATTATAACTTTTTCAAGCTGATCCCCCCTTTACAGGGACACAGAAGGTACCAGTGCCCTCGCGACTTATTTTGATACAGATGAACTCTACGTTCACAAAGGCCACTACTATGTTCCGCAAACGGGCTAAAAAGGACGGGAGTTGGCCGTACCGCGCGGGCTTGCCGCCCTCTCTCGAAAATAATCGTCCTTCACTTTCTAATGTGAGGCGTAGTATTGGGGAATGAGGGGCCGGAAAAATCTACAGACCGAGACTTCGACCAATCCTACCGTGCCGGCAGTTCAAAAGACACTGGAGGCGCGGCAAGCACCTAGAAACGCCACAGTTCCAACAAAGAGACCAGAGTCGAGGTACCCCAGTCTCACAAGGCAAAGCTACATTTGCCTGCGCCTGCGGCTGCGACGGCAGTCACGCCTGCACTTGCAGTTGCACCTGTAGTCGCACCTGCACCAGTCGATGGACCCGCTGTCGCGCCGGCAGTTACGCCACCTCACCCGACCACATTCCCGACAGAGCTGGTGGAAACTCTGGTGGCAAGTCTTAAATAGCAAAGAGGGGCTCTAGAGGAATGCCAGCGGCACACTCGAGCCCTGTCCGTTCAGCCGTATACATAGTATATTTATTCAGCCTATAATGTTCCCACTACTGGGACACAGGTCTCTAGGTGAGAGGGGCCGTAATCTACCACGCGGGCCCAGTGCGCGGTAGGTGTCACATGTCTTCAAAGTTTTTGCGTCTAGGACATGGCGGTTTCCTCACGATGTTTTCCTTCACCGTTTTGAGAGCAGTGGTGAAGTGGTTCGAACATATGACCTACAACTAGTAAGTCGCGGCCGATACCACTGGGCCACCGCTGCTCTCGCCTCAGCCGTATGGGCACGGGGATTTTCGTGCCTGAATTTGTTTTTTTTTGTTTTTTATACGGACATTAAACGACGGAATTGGAACTCTTGACCCATTTGTATCCTGTGTAGGATAATCACAAACTACTTCATCGCGGTATTTTAATGTATTCATATTCCTTATCCAAATGAAATCGGTTCGTGCAGCCATACGAATACCAGCCCATAACACAATAGTCCCGTCATAATAGGTTTGAGTGAACTTTTTGTGGATCCTGGAGAGTCTCGAGTTCTCGAGCCCACAACAGTCTCCGCCTGCGATTGCCACGCCGCAATGCTGGAACCCGAAGTGGTCCGAGAGGATGAAGATCTTTAAGTAATCTTCTTCGAGCTTCATGTAATCTTCTTACAATTGAAACTTCCTTACCTTTGAACCATTGGCATAGCCGTACCTAGGTAATATTGGGTTGTCTCCTAGCGATATTTTAAAGAAAACGGTCCTGTCTAGGAGTAGTGATAGGATTTCTGCCTGAATATCGTTCAGCCACATCACCTGTAGTACGATAACGTGACTATAACCTGGAGATTACATTATGGCCGGTTTCCAGTTTCAGCAACCACGCGTTGTCACGCCAGCTTCTAACATGCCTACAGCCCTAACCTGCTCTTCCCTAGGCAAATATCGACGTGACGTAACAATAAATGTAACATAAGTTTTTTGGATAAAAAAGTGTGTGATCGCTTTTAATTTTCCAAAATTTCAGTTTTAATTCTTTTGTTTCAAAATGATTTTTTGCTTTTTATTTTTTTTAATCTCGAAAGAGGTGGTGGAGGAGAAAATATGTTAGTACCTATATAAAACTTTTACACTGGAAATACACTCGGCGTTAAAAAAATCGCACCTTCGTGAAAATAACTATCGAGCGTTATTAATCGTTAAAACGAGCGTGTAACCCACCCAATATTGACGTTATTTGAAAGCCCATTAAATAAACTTACAAACAAGGGTCGCTGACTGCTCACCGGTACACACAGAGATCCTGGAAGAGCATGTGGTCCCTTATGCACGGCATTAATTGTGTCATTTATTTTTATATACTGTAAATTTTGGGGTGATACTTGGCAATATGTTGCAGACACTTACGAGGTTTGTATAAACGTGACAATCTAGCCCCCCCAGGGCATACTTTAAGAACTAAAACCTAATAAGCGTATTTTACGTTTATATTTTTACCCTACGATTTTTTCTAAATCAATTTTTTTAACAAATATAAATAAATTCAAAACATCGTACCTATTTAAAAATCTACAGCTCTCTATGTAAGCGCTTTATATGAAAACTAGCTAACGGCCAAACGTTCGCGTAGCGGAAACTTGAATTTCTCCGAAGTTTATGCATGTACCTACTAATTTTATTTATACATACACAACTACACACAAATACACACTAATTTTTGGACACATCTCTTTTCTTCTAAAGTCTATGGATTAAAAAAAGTTCCGCCCAGACAACGTTCGCCCAGCGGAATCAGTTTTTGGTGAATTTCTCCACAATGGCTGCGTGCACAATTTTTTTTTTACCATACACAATTATGCGACGTCATACACTAAATATCTGCATAATTAAAATCTTTAAATTCAACAACATTCCGCTGCGCGAACGCACACGTGCGCGATTACCTTCAAGAGGTTGGGGTCTCTTGTCATGCAGTGGTCAGCGAGAAGTCCAGACCTGATCCCGTTAGAGCACCTCTGGGACCATTTCAAACGCAAAGTTCGGTCTCGTGATCCCGCTCCCATCACTCTCCAGGAGCTCGAAGAGGCCGTTATTAAGGAATGGAACAGTATCCCTCAAGAAGAGCTCCTAAAACTGGTGAGATCCATGAGGGAGTGTATGGAAGTCGTCATCTAGACATTTGGGCAACACTAGGTTTAGGTTAGTTTTAAGAAACTTTTTGTAATTTTTTGTGTAATTCATCATTTTTTAACTAAGGATATTTTTTTCTTTGTAAACTTTATTGTTTTTAGCGCGGTTCCAAAGGATATAAAAATTAATTAAATTGATTTTTTTAAGCGCCTGTGTTGTAAGTTAGATTTTTAGAATAGAATACAATACTTACTTTTATTTCAGACCGGAGTCCATAAGGTTAGTAACAATCTTACTTATCTTCTAGTGTTAGTAGGTTACAGACACAGATATACATACATAAAATTAACTTAAAACTTAGCGTGGAGCTGCATCCACCTCTGCCACATGGGAGAATCCCACCAATCAGCGAACACACGGAGAATACTGTTGTTACTGCGGCGAACACGCGTCATTAGGGATGCGCATCTACTCCTAATAATGGAAGTAAAACCATTAATATTACTATCCGCAAACATCCCTGGCGCACTACAACGCCACGGCAGCCTCAACAGCACCCTCACTGCGTTATTATATTGAACACGTAGGTCGCTGTATGCCCGCTGAGTGAAGTTAACCCACAGACTGCACGTGTAGAAGGATTGACAGTAAGTTTTAAAAAGCATAACTTTAGTTGGCTTCGTACATCGCGAGAACCTGCGGGCGAACATGTTACAGCGGAAAGCCAGCGACCTAGGTTCCCTTTCAATGTCGCAATAATTGTCTCTTAGATCTTCGGTGACCCAGTGGCCCAGATAATTAAATTTGTCCACCCTTCGCAGGGTTTCACCACACAGTGCGACACGAGCAATACACCAATATGTCATGCCACCTGCTTTAAAAACGAATGATTCACTCTTTACGACGTTATAACTGAGCCCACGAGTCACCGCATATAGTTCGCATATAGCTATCAGTCGCCTCAGAGCATCGATAGATGGGCTCAGCAACACCATATCGTCAGCATAACTAATATTTCAAAATTGGTATCTCTCGAATGGATTATATAGGTACCTACATTTTAATTCCATATTCAAATCTATTGGTATCTTCAATACCTATTAATTTATTGATAAACTACAATTAGGTGTTCAAAAAATCGCGCTTGGCCGAATAAGTAATCAAATAGTTATTTCATTTGATATTACTATAATATTATTAGTTATATTATATTTCCACAAAGGCATTAGGTATAACTTTATCAAAGATTTTTTTAACTCTTTAAAAAAAAAAAAAATTGGCGCCTTTTTGTAGAGGAACTTTAGGTATATGACGCAGAACAGAAAATATAGGCGAAATGAGAATAAATATAGTAAATGCTGATTTTAAAAAGCTGGGTTATATTATAGCTATTGCAAATATTAGTGATAAGCATGATGGATCCACGCCTTCAGATTATCATTGGAAAATACTTAAATGTAGGTAAGTACGTAGAACCTACTACAACTTATTTTTCATAATTTAGTTAAATGTACTTATATCTACTTATTTATCGTTGTTTTACAATAACAATAAAATGTACTACGACTAATGGATCACTTGTTAAGGGATATATTATGTTATTTATATGTATTTTCAGAATGATAATCTTCTCTCATTCATCAATATTGGCTTGCCCAGACAAGAGGGACGTAAGACAAGTTCATATAATTTTCAATAAGGCAGGAGCTGACTATGATATATTAAACTCTCTGTTTGTCAAATTTTCACTGATGCAGGTAGGTTGCATACTAGGTAAGGGCAGCTAATTCGCGTTTAGGAGTTCGTCCAGCGTCGCCTACGCGTTGTCGATGCCTTAGCTAACGTACAGGTCTCCCAAACTCCAAAGTGATAATGCGCATAGAAATCTTCGTCACTGTTCGGCAACGGTCGTAATCCCCGAGCGTTCGGAAGAAGATATGTATATAGAGTGGTTAAGTGCATAAAAAGTGGTTAAGTGCACTACTCTATACAGTATGTTAAGAAAACCCTGTCCGACCCATAAGGATAATAAAGGTTAGGTAAACACATGACCAAATCTAATATATAAAATTCTCGTGTCACGGTGTTCGGATTTAAACTCCTCCGAAACGGCTCGACCGATTTTGATGAAATTTTTTGTGCGTATCCGGTATCTATGAGAATCGTCCAACATCTATTTTTCATCCCCCTAAATGTTAGGGGTAGTCCACCCCTAATTTTTTTTTTTATTTTTTAGACAAAATTTTTAATTTCTATTTTTTTATGATACAACATACAAAAATACATACAATCCCCAATTTTCACCCTTCTACGATCAACCCTTATTTTTTAATAGCCATTTTAGTAATTTAATCTATTATTTATATGGCAAAACAACGTTTGCCGGTCAGCTAGTATAATATAAAATTTTACGTAATCATCATAGTACCAATAGAAATGATTTTTGAAATAATCTTTTTTTCCCGCGAATTAATTTCAACTTCCCCGAAATTTGGTAATTTTTAAAAAGTGACAACACCGGTATTATTATGGGCGAATAGCGATGAGACCACGTGCTGCGTTTTTTAGGGGGATTTTTTTTTAAGTTTAGCCCGGTTTTGTATGCATTAGTAGAATCAGTTATCGATACCTAACAACACCTTCACGGGTCGGACAGGGTTTTCTTAACATACTGTATACATATCACTTTGGGAGACCTGTACACTGCGTGTAACATTCATAATGAAGGAAGATAATTATATTAAATCTGCAAACATAGCCTTGTTTTAAAAGTTTGTTGTTTTAGTTATTATGTAACAATACCTACTTACTACAAAGTTATTATGAAAGTTTTATTGTGACTGACTATTACTACGAACTCTACGACATTAAACATCGAAATCTATAGGTACTTATAATAAATCTGTAGAGAGGTCAATTCTGCGCATGAAATATATTTCCAAAATAACTATCAGGGGGTGATTAGTGATCGATACTAATGCCAAAAATGCAATCAGTAAAATTTTTTGTCTGTCTGTCTGTATGTTCCTTAAAGAAACAAAAACTACTCGACGGATATTAACGAAACTTGGTACAATTATTCTTCATACTCCTGGGCAGGTTATATTATACTTTCCATCACGCTACAATCAATAGGAGCAGAGCAGTGAAGGGAAAAGTTCGGAAAACGCGAGAAGTTACTACATTTTTTTAGCTTCCGTCGCGTGTGCAGCCTTAATGGCAGCTACAATGAAATCATGTATAACAAAAATGTTCTACATAAAATTATCTAAAAATATTTCAAAACAGCATTATGTCCATTTTTATGGTTGATTCACAATAACACGCATAACTCCCGATAGCTTAGCAGTTCGGAGCTTTCTGCTTATATAGTTTGTTACTCTTACGTTTATAATACTCTCACTCATCCTTAATTAAAAAATGTTAACATTATTACCTATTCAATAAAAAAAGAATCATAGAAATCGGTATAGAAACACCAAACTTATACATGAAATATGCTAATACGCCACCGCGCCCGTCGCGCGTGAACACTGAATGCTTTGACTGAATGATTAATTATTTTTGTGTAACGCTTGCCGCGCTCAACGCGGGTCGCGGCGGTATTAATTATACCCAAAAAGGCGGGACGGGAGGTCCGAGCGCCAGCTTCATTCAATTTTTGGCTGTTGATGTGTTGACAAGCAATAATTGATATTGACAAATCGTGCTATCAGCGCGGTCTTTAAAATAGTTTATTTGAATTTCTTTTGTTATTATTTTATGAAATAGGTATTAGTTATTTTAGTAGTGTTTAAATATTGATTCAAATTACAAATTATTAATAAGTAAGTAGTTTCCATTTTATTTCTTTTAATATTTCTCTATTAGATTATTTTAGTTTAAATAGGCACTTAGATTTTAAGTGTAAGGTAGCTATAGTTAGGACCTCTAAAATAGGTTGTTAGGTAGGTAACTGACAAAATACACAATGCCACCTAAAACGATTATCTTTATCTCGAACTTCGAGTAAAGTCAAGAGAATGAGAATTACGCGTTTTCTCAAGAATCGGCAGAGGAAAGAGCACATCGGTTAAACTCTATGAGAGTTAGTGCCTCAACTTCTCGAGCCAAAGAAAGCTCTCCAGAGAAAGAGATGCAATTAGCAGCTGACAGAGTGAGACGAGCTGCATCACGGGCGTCTCAAAGCTCTTCTCAACGATTACTGGGTTGTGGAGGTCAGATAGGCAGTCGCTCCATGTAGAACACTGATACTCAGCTGCATCCGGTTAGACTGGAAGCCGACCCCAACCCTGTAAAAGGCAGATGATGATGAGTTACTGATGGAGTCGCGGGCATAGCTATTAATAATAATATTCTGCGGTTTCTTATTGCGATATTTTTCAACAGTATTGTAGATTGACATTATTATATTTCCCTACTAAAATACGAAAGTTAATCTGTCTGTTACATCAAAACCACTGAACCGTGAGGAAGGACTTATGCTACTTTTTCACGAAAAACGACGGAAACGCGGACAAAGTCGTGGTCAAAAGCTAGTATACAAAATGTAAAGAAAACTCCGTCCGACCCATAAGGATAATAAAGGTTAGGTAAACACATGACCAAATAAAATATGAAATTTTACATAATCATCATAGTAACAATACTAATGAATTTTGAAATAATCTTTTTTTCGCGAATTAATTCCAATTTCCCCAGAATTTGGTAATTTTTGAATAAGTGACAACACCATTTTTGACGATGCGACCGTGTGGCGCGTGCCCTGCCCCATTTCGCCCGCGCATGTATTACTTACCGCACATGTAACGAAATAATATTTATTTTTTTAGGGGGATTTTTTTTTAAGTTTAGACTGGCTTTGTAGGCATTATTAGAATCAGTTATCGATAGTTCGATACTTACCTAACAATACCTTCACGGATCGGACAGGGTTTTCTTTACATATTGTATACCTACCGTAATTGTTGATTTAATATATAAAAAAATGTACTTCATACTTATATCCATGTTTAGACCTAGTTGCCTTTTTAAGGACGGTGGAATTAAATCGGTCGCTACAGAAATATATCAAAAATGTTTCCATTACACTATGACTGCAAGAATCGCACCTATTTGGAATACATTAGGAGATAACTACCTTATAAATAATAGAGATTTTCTCACTGCAAATGGACCTCAAGAAGGTGTTAAATATAATGTTTCAGTTCACGGTAAGACAATGATATTGTTACGGCAACCACGACTCGCCTCATGCTGTAAAGTTTGAATCAGACTGTACTTAGGTACGGACGACAGCAGGTCAAGCTACCCGAAAATGTCAGATATTCCCAATCACCTATGAGCCTTAATGCTTTAGAGATAAAGTTGAAAATCGGATAAGGAAATCTGACAGATTGTAGTAGCTTGATGTGCTGCCGTCTGTACGAACGACAGCAGGTCAAGCTATCTGAAACTGTCAAATATCCGTGGCGCAGCGGTCAACACGCCTGCCTGCGACGTGGAGGCCCCGGGTTCGATCCCCGGCCAGGTCATGATGGAAAACGATCTTTTCCTGATTGGCCTGGGTCTTGGATGGTTATCTATATATGTACCTATTATAAATATAGTATCGTTGAATTAGTATCCCTTAACACAAGTCTCGAACTTACTTTTGGGCTAGCTCAATCTGTGTGACTTGTCCGTATATATTTATTATTATTTTTTATTATTGTTAAGACACAGACATAAAATTGAAAATCTAATAAAGAAATCTGACAGATTGCAGTAGCTTGATATGCTTTGTTTGTACATATTTAGTGTTGAATCAAACGATTATAAACCAATTAGTGCTTCTGTTCCACTTCTTTCTTTCAGACAACTACACTATTATTGAAATAAATGCTATTAAAATAAACTTAATGATATCGGATGAAGAATTTTTGCCTGGCGAATGGATTAGGGTCCTGCCAAGGTCTGGTCTTATTTATTTTTCTGTCTTGTTAAAATATCATAATCACTGATACCCACTTAATCATTATTTCACAATTGGCGAACTAGGAGCAGGGCTAAATATTTGATTATATTACAGCTAATGTTTTTTTCCTGTTCTAGCCTGAACAAGGCTATCATTGAAGATAGTCATAAGAATTTTCCCAAAATATCAAAATATAGATCCTATAAAGATTTACGTCGCCATTGGAAAAATATCGTAAGTCCTAAAGGTTTTGTTTTCGTTACCTTAGGTATAGGAACTCCTCCTAGGACAGTTTTACATGGTCCAACAGCCTAATTGCGTAACACATTTACGGCAAACGATTCAGACTAAGTTGTGATAGGAATGGTTGTACACATCTGGCAAGGTAACAATTATGATAGGAATGACTGTGGATATTTGGCAAAGTATCAATGACAAAAAGGTAAACGTCATAAAGTGCTCCCTTGTTATAAAATGCAACAGACATAAAATTGTAATAGAAATGTCCCACATTAGTTGGCTTAGTTTAGATAGGTATTTGCTACGTTTAAGTTTTCATGTTGTGTAACTACACTTTGGGTCATACTGAATTGTGTAGTTCTTCAGTGCCTTAATTCAAAGAATGGCGATACTAGTATGTAATGATGGACTATCTGACTGACTGTGCTATAACCTACAAAATGGATCGATAGTATCCATGGTAGTCACTGACCTCTATAATTACCACTGGACTGGCGGCTGTCAAAGTGCTTTTGTGCCTGTTTGATAATCGCCATTTTGGCGCTGTCGAACGTAGCGAGTGTCTGTGGTACTAAAACTAGTGATGTCGACATCAGCGAACAAAATATATCGATAACTCTTGATAATAAGTTTACAATTATAAATAAAAGTATTATCATAACTATTTCCTATATTATACTAACAATCTACAAAACACTAAATATGAGTAGTTGCTTAACTTTATGTAAATAAAATATTAATTAAAATGATTAAAACCCGACCTCAAAAATAAATATTAATTTTCTTCAGTCAGTGTTTTTATAATTTGTTTTTGATGTGAAACATCTATAGCCGCACATAAAACCGAACTCATACCACGGTATGAGTTCGGTTTTATGCTGCTATTTCGGCTGGTATGTTGGCGTATGATGGTATATATATTTTACAAAATAATGTCGATGTTTCACATCTGCCAGACGTCCCGTGAAGCCAAATCTAAGCGTTATTCTTAGGTTTTTCAATGTATTTTTTTAACATTTTATCTTATTGTTTTTAGCTTTCTTCATTAATGTTGCAATTGGCCTGTTAGTCTAGTGGTTAGTGACCCTGACTACTATGCCGGAGGTCGTGGGTTCGATTCCCACCCAAGTCAAATGTTTGTGTGCACGATCATTTGTTCTGTCTAGTTGTAATTTATCTATTATATGTATGTATTTAGAAATATATATGTATGTTTATCAGTTGTCTAGTACCCATAACACAAGCTCTGCTTAGCTTGGGACTAGACGGCGTTGTGTGATAGTTGTCCGATATTATATTAATTGCATTGCTCCCCAAGTTAAACTACTAACTAAAAGAATTTCAGCAATCCAACTTCATTCTTAGATGTACGCGGACAAGCGTGCATACATAAACATTTGGAACACATGTTAAAACGCTGGTATAGACTAACATACGTGTATGCAAAAACTATGCAATTCTAGTGATATTAGATAGGGCAGAAAGGGTAACCCCCTTTTTTGAAGTCTTAAAATACACGATCTAGGTCTTAATCAGACTGGTTTTATACTGCGAATGTTTAGATGAATATTTGTTACAATTTCACTTTTAGGTCCGTATTCCAGAAGGAAACTCAAGTATTTATCTCTGTTTAAACTAGTTTCAACCAATCAAATGGCTTGAAACGAGTTTAAAAGTAATGCTTGAGTTTTGAGTGAGCTTCTGGAATACGGGCCTTAGCTACATAATCATACGATATTTGGCACATGTTAGATACCTGGATTAACAAACCGATAGATATTTTTATCGGTTGGCTACGAGAAGCCATGGAATAATGAATTAAGTAACATAGTCGTAAAGGTAAAATAAAACACGTTTTATAATTTTACTTTATATTTTTAATTAAGAAGAAAGAAATTTCTTATACTTTGACCTGTAATCGACAAAGAATAATTTTTCGTAGCTGCAAAAATTCTTACATCGATGAAACAAATTATAATTAAGTAAATTATAATTTGTTTAATTAATACATCAAAATGACTATTTAAAGTTTCAAACATCATTGTTTTTAAAAAAAGAACGCGTAATTCTGGAAACAAATTATTTGATTTTGGAGCTGAATAAAAATGAAGAGTTATTGCAAAAGCACGTAACTGTGGGGGGTATTTATCATGATTTACGCTTTTTTTTTTTGAGGTTGATTATTTTGAATTTCAACCTCCGTACACTTGGCTTAAAGTTTTTGCTTTTGAAATTTTTAAGGATCTTCTCCTTTGTTGGGCAAGGTTTTTTGACGACCTTGGTGTAATTTCATAACAATGGTCATGTAAAAATCCAAATTCAATTCTTGCCTTTTTAGGAGTTGATGAGACATCATAATCATGATCAGTTAGCTGTTCTTGATCTCTCTTTGACTTATCCGATAATTCTATAATATTTGCATCACAAAATAATTTTCGTTTGGCTGAACTAGTACCTACATTAGCCGACTTTGTAGTTAACGGACTAGGCAATGACGTAGACGCTGACGGACGAGGCGAAGATGTAGACGTTGACGGATGAGGCAATGAAGTTGAAGTTGACGGACGAGGCGATGATGCAAAGGTAGAAAAGTAGACAAAAATCTTAATATCACAGCTCAATGAATATTTATGATAATTTTAGCATGAAAACACAGGGTAGATTTGATGTTAATATACACATCCAGAAATATGCTTGCTCGGTTCGAGAGATTTAGGTGTCACATATATGTATATACTTGCATATCTATTTATACTTTTGCATACAAATGTATGCAGGCGGACTTATGCCATAGGCATTTTCTACCAGTCAACCATTGAGTGATGCAGAGACGATTTGTGCTAGGTGCAATGAAGTTATCATAAAAGATACATAAGTATCACATTATGAAACAGATACCCAGATACATGTGATATTGTAGGAATCAGTATTTAACCAACCAAACACATTGGTCCGAGTAATAGACCCAGGTCTGAGAAAATGGTGGCACTCAGTGTCTGTGCGATGGATCCTTTGATTAATTATAAGGATTGATCAGGTAAGGAGGGCAACTGTATCATATAAGTACTTCTAGTAAATTAATTTATATAAAAACAACAAACATTCAAATATTGTCGGAATGCTACCTGGTTTCAATGTTGTTCTACTGAATGTTTGTCGAAACATTATATATATGTTTTAGAAGTCAAGTTTATAGTTTCCATATTCTCAAGCCAAACTTTTCTCTCCTCAAAGTCCTTTGGAAATCTGGAAAAAATATAGATTAAGTAACATAATTTACAATGAAGGTTTGAACATTACATATCCATTAGCATCCTGACCATGATCATTGATCTTGACTACACAAGTTATATCAATATCACGGAAAAATGTGTTAAATTAATTATCGATAATGAAAATATCGATATGATGCAACCACTGATGGTTCTAGTTGAAACTTGTAAATAAAAAGATTCTTTAGTAATACGTATAATTGCATTAATGTTTCTTTAGAATAAAACATGATAAAAGAAGTAAGAAGACAGCATTATTACGAGTAAAGTTTCTGATATGTAAAAATATGACTAAATAAATTATTACAAACAACAAACCTGTGGAATGATATTTCACTGCCTTTTTTATAGCGTCGCTTACAATATACACATGACCTCATTCTTGATAACTTTTATATAATGCTTATAATAATCACAACATAAAATTCTAACCAAATATTTAAAAATGCAAAATTACTTTACTGTAAACAAACACTTCTCTC
Organism: Sesamia inferens; assembly: GCA_037179545.1. Classification (NCBI taxonomy): domain Eukaryota; kingdom Metazoa; phylum Arthropoda; class Insecta; order Lepidoptera; family Noctuidae; genus Sesamia; species Sesamia inferens. The sequence continues at coordinate 14,139,766 of CM073934.1, read as the reverse complement.
GCAGCCATTTACAATATACGTCAAAATTAGTTCTGTGGACACTCGCTAGTGGCGCTTCAAATAGGCACAAAAACATAGCTGTCAAACTTACGGAACAGCCAGTCCAGTGGTAATTATACAGGTCAGTGATGGTAGTATAGTATGTAGATAGTAGTAGAAAGGATCGCTCTTAGCGATAAGACCGCACACTGTGTCACCCTTTGTAAAATATTTTTATTTATGTTCTGTAATCTATATGGCGTACATAATAAAGAGTATTGTATTCTATTCTATTCTTAGGCAATAAAGTACGCTACTTATCTTCTTTTTTCTTTTCAGCACGGATATCGTCTACCCGAAGAAGAATCTTCGTATTACTCAATTCAGTTTTGGCGCGGGGAGCCGTTACTTTATCCAAAGCTATGTGTTATCAGAAATTTTCCTATTGTGATACCAACTGCAAAACCATTAGAGGTAAGTATTACTTCTAATACCTATGTACTTCTAGTAGGCATACATACATATAAGTAGAAAGGCGGTTTAATGTTTAGGTACTACATAATTATAACATACTACATAATACATAATTCTTTAAAAATGTCGCCGTGCCACTCACAATATTGCACTTGAAGGATTAAATGCGAATGCGGGTTCGCTTAAAATGGATTGATTATAGACGGTCACAGTGAAAAGTTAGCTGAGTTCAGTAGGTATTTTCGACCTCATATTTGCTTTACACCTTTGACAACGATTTTTACTCTAAATTGTAAATTCCTCAACTCCTTCCAATCTGGCTTTCGTCCTGGTCATAGCATCACCACAGCGCTTCTAAACATTACGGATGATATAAGGTCAGCAATGGAATGTGGTAATCTGACGGTCTTAGCTTTGCTGGATTTCAGTAATGCTTTTAATACTGTTGATTTTGATGTTTGGCTTGGCATACTTTGTTCTCTTAACATATATCCATCGGTAATTGACTGGTTTCGTAGTTACCTGTTTGGTCGCCGGCAACGTATTTGCTTTGGGCAGATCTTATCTTCCTGGTGTAATACGTCTGCTGGTGTACCGCAGGGTGGCGTGCTATCGCCTTTACTTTTCGCAGTTTTTATTAACTCTATATCTGTACACGACAGACATGCAGGACCATTTAGTGGACGTATGCGGTTGCACTCTGCACGTTCTGATGCACACTCTGTTGCTGGGTTGGTGGAAATAAGTGAGACTTCGGTGTGTAGACTTACTTGGTTTATATTCTTCAAATTATTAGCGGAGTCACTATTTAACTTATACTACTATTGATTTTAACTATTACTTCTTGACTGTTGATTCTGTAGAGATCTTGTAGGGATCTTGCTCTTGATCTGTGCTGTAGCTATTGACTTCTCGAAGATGAAGATGAATGTGTTGAGTTTCACTGTAACTATTGACTCCTCGAAGATGAAGATGAATGTGACTCTTCTTACTGTAGCTGTAGACTCCCCAATGGTGAAGATGAATGTGTGATCTTCTTACTGTAGCTGTAGACTCCCCAATGGTGAAGATGAATGTGATCTTGATGCTCAAACGTGGGGCCTATTTATACTGTGACAAGGGCGCAAACCGTGGGAAGGGACGAGATCGTCGGGTTTCACCAGCCATTGTCTTACGCACGTTTTTGGGCTGCATCCTAAACCTGAGGGTCTGCACTTTATAACGTCCATTACAAGGGGTCATTTTATTGCGCCTATCCCAAGGAACCAAGGACAAGGGATTTTATGGCGCCCACCTTTTTGGTGTTGTTATGTTCAGCCAGATGTGGGACAACTATTTCTAATTTTATAATTGTATGTCTGCTGCATTTTATGACAAGGGAACACTTTATGACGGTTAACTTTTGTCACTGATATTTTACCAAATGTTCCCAGTCATTCCTATCATAATTGCCGCCTTGCCAGATGTGTACAACCATTCCTATTACAATGAATGATCGCCCATCTTACGCTTTCTAAATTCTTATGCACAAATGTTCTATTATAAGTAATTACAATAACATCTACTATACTGTATACACTGTTCGTAACACTATTCCTAATTAGTTCCTATATACTATTTAAAACTATTCGTCCCGCACATCACTCCCGCCGTGCGACCGCGTCGCAGCTATCTCCGGTGCGGGTTTGTCTTCCGTTTGGAGAGGCAGGACTACTAGCTTCCTCACCGGCCGTCGTAGCACACCTCCCTTAGTTCGGACGTCCACTGTTCGCACGATGTCGTCGGGGCCCGGATACGTCGCTATGACTCTGCCACGCGGCCATATATTGCGCGGCAGGTTGGGGTCGACGACATGTACAAGGTCGTCGACTTGTATTTTTGGACCTCTTCCATGCGGCTCCCGCCGGTGTTGCAACTCCGGGAGGTACTCCTGGATCCAACGCTTCCAGAAAAGGTCGGCAAGCCTCTGTGCTGCTCGCCAACTGAATCTCGATGCGGCGTCTTTTTCGTCGAATGTGCCGGGTTGAGGCACTCGTCCCGAGCTTCCCAATAAGAAGTGGTTCGGAGTCAGGGCTTCTGGGTCCTCTGCACTGACTGACACATGCGTCAGAGGGCGGCTGTTGATGGTATATTGCACCTCTGCGAGTAAGGTGGTGAGTACTTCCTCTGTGGGGTGACGCTCGTGTGGCATCGCGGCTAGTGCTGTCTTCACTGAGCAGATTATACGTTCCCAGGCTCCTCCCATGATCGGGGCGCCCGGAGGAATGTAGCGAATTGGAGAATCTTATAGGATCATCTGCTAAACTTAGTCCCTTCTTGTTCGACACGTGGCATATCTTATCTTTCCCGGGCGATTCTGTTACCCGTGTAGAGGTGGCGGTTAGTCTCTTGGGGTTGATGCAAAGGGCGTCCATCTTAACGTATTGCTTCGCTAGGACTTCCTCACTGTCTTCCGCTTTCTCAGCGACATGAGACACAAAGTCGATATTGTGCCTGGAGGTCCGGATCTGTCTGCCGTGTAGTACCCAACCGAGTGACGTGAGAGATGCCACTGGTTGGTACTTATTGCCTCTTCTGACCTCCGATGTCAACAGGAGATGCCAGTTGTCTTGCCCAATCAGCACTTTAGGCTTGGCATTGGTGTACGTGAGGTAGTCGCGGATGTCTGCCATGTGCTTGCATCCCGTTACTATTTCTGTCGGTACCCGCTGAGACGAAACATGCAAGTTCTTCACCGTGCGTGCTTGTACTTGTTCTTCGTACCCGTTGAGCCCTTTCAACTTGATACTAACTCGACGCGAATTTGATTCAGACGCCTTCAGATCGTTGATGGTTTCTATTTTCAGTGGGTCGACGGGGCCTGTTGCTCCGATGCTGTTTGCCACGCTGTCGTCAACTAGCGTGACTGTTGACCCGTCGTCCATCATCGCGAAGGTGTCGACTGTACCCTTTGGACCCTTTATTTGGATCGGTAGAATTTTCAGGAACGACTGTTTCTTACTCTCGGCCCAGGCTGAGTTGATGATTTCTGTAGCTTCCTTCGATGCCTCTTCTTTAGCCTCCTGCTTCTTAGTGTGATGTAACAGCTTGTGATGTGAAAATCTGCAGCTGTTGACACCACACTCACGAGGACGGCAACTGTGAGTCTTGTTTCTGTATCGAAGACATCTGAAGCATAGGCGTTTGGACTTAGCTGCGTCCCATCTGCCGTTTTCATCTAACTTCCTGAATTGATTGCAGTCAACCGCTGTGTGACCGGTTTGTTCACAGACCGGACAGTTCGACGTATTCGTCCTTTCTGTTACGTTGTGGACCTTCTGTATTCTCTTCTGTTGAGTGGCTGCTGTTCCTGTATTTAGTTGTTCGGGTACAGCGTACGGTGCGCACAAGTCCGCTTCTCTTTTGAGGAACTTGTCTAGCTTCACTAGGTCAGGATCTTCCCTCGGTTGTACGAACGAGAAATCGTAGTATCTGTAGCGAAGCGTAGGCGTCAGCTTGTCTACGACGGTCTTTGACACTTCTGGGTTGTACAGATAGTGTACACAGCCGAGAGTTTTCAATGTTGCTACAATGTTGGACACTTTTGTTGCAAAGATGCAGATGTCCCGCGGTGATTCGGTGAGGCGTGGCAGGGCACGGAGCGCGTCCATTTCCATCATGGCGATGGATTCCGGTCTTCCGAATCTTGACTCTAAAGCCTTCATTATGTCTGCTGGATCCGTGTTGGTAATCAGCAAAGAGTCCACTGCTTCTTTCGCTTTGCCTTTCAGTGTTCTTCGTAGCCTGTTTGTATTTTCAATCGGCGTGTATATATTTTCTGTTTCGTAGTAAGCGGCGCGGAACGGTAACCACTCTTGATGTGATCCACTAAACAACGGTAGCTCTACGGATCTCGGTCGTTGAGCTGCGTTGACGGCACTTGTGATTGCGTCGGCGAGCGCGGCGAGGTCGGATTGACCTCCCGCCGGTAACTGTAGTACGTTATGTACTTGACGCTTCTGTTCTGTACTGGCTGGGACGCTATTCTCTATGCGCGTGATCACCGGCTCTGCTGTAGGTTGATTCTGTTGTACGGCAACCACGGGCGTTCTGTTCTGTTGGTCCTCTAGCCAGTTGTCTACTCTTCGATCTGTTTCTTCCTTAGAGTAGATGGAGACATCATCTTCTTCATTGTCGGAGTCTTCATGTTCCAAAGTAGCTAAGCGTGCGGCGGCTAGCTCCACTTGCAGTCGCAGTAAGTCTTCCTTTGCCTTCGCCAACTTGTATGCCTTTGATTTACTGTAGGTCGATCCCCCCGCGCCCTTCCTAGCGGGGGTGCGGGGGTCTTGTAGTCCGCTCGGCAGTGGCAAACCATCTGTATTCTTGACCCGCTTTACTGTTGATTTTTCTGTTGCGGGTCGTGTTCCTTTGTTGCTGTGGCACACAGTTGTAGGCGGGTTCATCGTTGTAGCTGTTGACTGTGTCACGGAGAGAGTAGTAGCAGCGGCGGCGACAACAGCGGGGGGCGACACAGCGGGCGGGGCGGCGGCGGCGGCGGGCATTGATACGGCGGAGATCCCTGTGGCTGTCGAGGTACCAGTATATTCCGTGGTACCCGTTTCTGTTGTCTCCCTCGTGGTCGCTGTCCCTGTGGTAGCCGTCCCGGTAGTAACTGTTCCGGTTTCTGTGCACGTTCCCGTTGTTGATTTGCTAGCGGCTTTTCCCTCTGATCGTGTGACCGGCATATTGTTTATCGATAGCCGTCAGTCTACGACGCGAACTTATCTTGTGGCGAGGACTTGAGAGTCTTCACGTTTCTTCTAGCTGGATGCGTTCTTCACTTATTTTCCACTTATCCGGATATCGAAGCACCATTAAATATGTGCGTGTATCCGGATACGTTCTTCACTTAATTTCCACTAATTCGGCTATCGAAGGACCAAATTATGCGTGTATCCGGATGCGTTCTTCACTTATTTTCCACTTATCCGGCTATCGAAGGACCAAATTATGCGTGTATCCGGATGCGTTCTTCACTTATTTTCCACTTATCCGGCTATCGAAGGACCATTAAATATGTGCGTGTATCCGGATACGTTCTTCACTTAATTTCCACTAATTCGGCTATCGAAGGACCAAATTGTACACGACAGACATGCAGGACCATTTAGTGGACGTATGCGGTTGCACTCTGCACGTTCTGATGCACACTCTGTTGCTGGGTTGGTGGAAATAAGTGAGACTTCGGTGTGTAGACTTACTTGGTTTATATTCTTCAAATTATTAGCGGAGTCACTATTTAACTTATACTACTATTGATTTTAACTATTACTTCTTGACTGTTGATTCTGTAGAGATCTTGTAGGGATCTTGCTGTTGATCTGTGCTGTAGCTATTGACTTCTCGAAGATGAAGATGAATGTGTTGAGTTTCACTGTAACTATTGACTCCTCGAAGATGAAGATGAATGTGACTCTTCTTACTGTAGCTGTAGACTCCCCAATGGTGAAGATGAATGTGTGATCTTCTTACTGTAGCTGTAGACTCCCCAATGGTGAAGATGAATGTGATCTTGATGCTCAAACGTGGGGCTTATTTATACTGTGACAAGGGCGCAAACCGTGGGAAGGGACGAGATCGTCGGGTTTCACCAGCCATTGTCTTACGCACGTTTTTGGGCTGCATCCTAAACCTGAGGGTCTGCACTTTATAACGTCCATTACAAGGGGTCATTTTATTGCGCCTATCCCAAGGAACCAAGGACAAGGGATTTTATGGCGCCCACCTTTTTGGTGTTGTTATGTTCAGCCAGATGTGGGACAACTATTTCTAATTTTATAATTGTATGTCTGCTGCATTTTATGACAAGGGAACACTTTATGACGGTTAACTTTTGTCACTGATATTTTACCAAATGTTCCCAGTCATTCCTATCATAATTGCCGCCTTGCCAGATGTGTACAACCATTCCTATTACAATGAATGATCGCCCATCTTACGCTTTCTAAATTCTTATGCACAAATGTTCTATTATAAGTAATTACAATAACATCTACTATACTGTATACACTGTTCGTAACACTATTCCTAATTAGTTCCTATATACTATTTAAAACTATTCGTCCCGCACAATATCTGACTAACTAATTTCTTCCAACCATCTTTATGCAGATGATTTACAAATGTACTCACGAGCGCCTCTTGAAAATCTTTCTGAGGCTATATTAGCGATCAATCGTGATCTGACCCGCATATGGGACTGGAGCAAAAAATATGGGCTTTTGGTCAACCCCATAAAGACGCAGGTTATTGTCGTGGGCAGTTCTAGGACGGTCTCTAGAATCGACGGGACGACCCTTTTTTTTTGTTCCGGGGTGGAAAATCATCCTCAATGGATGTCCGCCGCCCTGGGGTGGGCGGCGACGGGGTTTTTTTTTTTTTTTTTTTTTTTTTTTTTTTTTTTTTTTTTTTTTTTGACGCTGTGGGAATGCATTTACGCACCATACCCCGAAGGGCGTGTGTGGGACTCGCCCAGCCGAAGCCGGAAATACCCACTAAACCCAACAGCGGCACACCGACATCGCCTTAGTGGCGGGGTCATGGGAAGTAGCATGCCTGCCGTCCAATCCCCCGCCGGCGATTCCTGCCCGAAGGCAGGCCCACAGTGGGCCCTCCATAGGGAGGGGCCCGGCTGGGTACGTCTTCGTGTGCAAGAAGACGCAGCAGCCAAGGGTTTTTTAGCGAGGTGTCCTTCCTCTTAGCCCCTCTCGTTTGCCCGGAAGCAAACGGGGCCCCCAGCTCCTCTCAGTGAGGAGACCGGGTTGCCCGACGGTGACCCGGATCGGGTCACGTCAGCCACCTGGAGTGGTGGCCGACCCGCCGCGCGTGACCGCCGAAGCGGTCCCCACTTCTGGTTTTGGTCCGCGCCGGTAAACCGGTAACCCCCATATCTGGGGGCCGTTCCCCTATCCGCCACCTGGGGACGCGTCCGATGGCAGGTCCAGAAACTGCACACGGACGACGGGACGACCCTTTTTTTTTTTTTTTTTTTTTTTTTTTTTGCCGGGGTGGAAATCCTCATAGGATGCCCGCCGCCCTGGGGTGGGCGACGGGGTATGTCAGACTTTTACTGACTAAAACCACCCCGGTGTGTCTTCTATCACGAGCGCGCGTGGGGCCGCGGGAGTCTAAATTCTTCCACGGCCCCACATCCTCGTGCTGGCCCGGTCTGTCCGGGCCTCGTCTCCTGCACGGGGTAGTGGGGTGTTAAACTACCCCGTGCATCGCCTCAAAGGCGCGCGCCGACACTCGCGCGCGCCTCCGCCTCGGGGACGGGACGACCCTACCTCAAGTTTATTTTGAAAACTCCGCTGAATTTTCCCTTTACTGAAAAAGTTAAGAACTTGGGAATATATATTGACAAAGCCTTCTCTTGGACTGACCAGCTGCAGGAAGTTAGCCGCAAGCTATTTGCATCCGCTTAGTCTCTGAAGAGATTACGTAAATTCCTACCGACTGCCACCAAGATTGTGCTTGCACAATCACTTCTTCTACCTATCCTTGACTATGCTGATGTCAGCTATCTTGATCTTACCCAAGACCAACTAGATAAGCTTGAGCGACTTCAAAATGTTTGTATAAGGTTCATATTCGGCCTGCGCAAATATGATCATGTATTCGAATTTTGTGTGAAGCTCAAGTGGTTACCAGTTCGCCTTCGTCGGAATGCTCATCTTCTTTCCCTTCTATATAATGTGCTTTTTTCTCCTTTCACCCCTCTTCATCTCAAGAATCGCTTTAAATTTATGTGCCACATACTAAATCTTTAAGGTCATCAGATAACTTAAAGCTCAAAATGCCTACGCATTCCACAACGTTCCTTGATAAATCTTTCACTGTTCAGGCCCCTCGTTTGTGGAATGCATTGCCAATTGAAATTGAAATAAAACGTGCGCAGTCGTTACAGGAATTCAAGAGACTTGTGAAGGAACACTACTTGTCATTATAACATATAACATATAGTTCGTAATAAATCGGTGCGGGATGTCTGCACCAAGAGACCTAAGATAACAGAAGGATAGTGGGTAGGATTTCCAGGTAAGGGTGAAGGGTAAACTCACTGCCAGTCCAGCAGACTCACAGGACTGATCAGAGATGGCTAAAGGTGTCTTGGCCACAGTGAGGGGTAATGAGACAAGAATAACTTGCTAATCTGATTTATTTACACAATATTGAAGCAGACAAACGTCTTGGTATTCTATGCGTGTAATCTGCAATTATAACAATATTTGAAGTAGGCCGCGCGTCAGCTGCCGAAAAGCTGAATCAATGATCAAAGGTAGCATTGAACAGTGTCGATACTTGTAAGGTACACGTACATGGGTTTTAAAACATATTTATTACAATAAGTTAGCCAGTAGGCTAGCGTATCTGCATTTTGGGAGCGACCTACATTTGGCAGTGCATTGACACAGACGTATTACATTATTCTATGCATTTAATGTATATTACTTTTAGTGTTCAACTAGATGTGGTTTGAATCGGACAACTTGCATTTTTATTTATATTCATCCCGTTGAGCATTCACTGACATTTTATGCATTTAAGTTTAAGTTTGACATTTTACATCTGCATTGACATTACTTATGTTAGGGAAGCACCCTACAATACTCGACTTGGTAATCTTGGTTGGTATACTTACAATTTCATTATAATAAGTAGTATTCTGTAATCTATGATATATGGCAGTCCGAGTTTCGACCCTTCGCGGTCCGCCTGTTGCTGACGAGTGACCGTTGCATTAGATTAGACCGTAAAGGGCCATGCCCATGCATGACCTATTTGTCACGTTTGTCTTGTTTATGACATGTTAGTGACATCCAACGGGTAATAAATAAAGCTTTAACAGGTCGACTATATCTCGTAGAGACAAGTCACTTAGATCCTAGATGTGATAATAGTTAGTAATATTTCCTTTCTTTCTTCAGAAAGTAATAGTTTCAAGATTTCTGAACTGTCTCCACAGCAAAATGGACAATTTTCTTGGTACGCCACTCAAAATTCAGATACAGGGAGAAAATATGATTGTAAGTACTTACCTACTTTACACCGTCTCGTCAGATAGAATTCATTAAGAAAATTAGTTACTTACGTTCTGACGATCCTGAATTTTCGTGCCGAGCCGCTGTAATATCCTAGGATCAGACGCCAACACACCATGCTACTACAATGCTCTAGCTTGCTCTGTACCATGGGTTTACCGCCCCATTGGCCATCGGTTCTACGAGCAATGTGCCCTGCCCACTGCTACTTCAGTTTAGCGACTCGCAGAGCTATGTCGGTGACTTTGGTTCTTCTGCGGATCTCCTCATTTCTGATTCGATCATGCAGAGAAACTCCGAGCATAGCTCTTTCCATTGCCCTTTGTGTGACTCTGAGCCTTCGTATGAGGCCCATTGTGAGCCAATTGTGACCCATTGAGAATACTATAAATAAATATCACATCATTCAATTTTCAGGTGCCAAAGGATAGTCTATCAGAAACACAAGCAGTGAGTCTTTGCACACCAACACAGAAATGTAGATTCTTTCATACTTAAAGTGAACCTAGCTACAGCAAGTAGTAGATTTTAGTCGGTATGAACATGAGGTCATGTTCATTAACATCCGTGGCGTGTACTGTACGGCCAGCGACAAAAGATTACACATACATGCCTTTTCTGCATTTCATGTAATTTTTGGTGTTTATTATTGAAATTTTAGTTCATTATTTCGTGGCCAACTGTACCTAATGAACTTCGTGAAGTTGCTAAGGTATACGTACCTATAAATAATAAATAAATATAAATATATACGGACAAATCACACAGATTGAGCTAGCCCCAAAGTAAGTTCGAGACTTGTGTTATGGGATACTAACTCAACGATACTATATTTTATAATAGATACATATATAGATAAACATCCAAGACCCAGGCCAATCAGGAAAAGATCGTTTCCCTTCATGACCTGGCCGGGGATCGAACCCGGGGCCTCCACGTCGCAGTCAGGCGTGTTGACCGCTGCGCCACGGAGACCGACATGTATTGTGACATTCTATGTACTTGTACTTATTCTGGAACCACCTTACCGTGAAGACTTAGGTGAAGTATGCATGGAGTAAGTTGTCATTCCAATTACATAATAGATTGACACAATTAGCTGCTTACTTCACTCATTTTTTCCAAGGTGAGATTTTTACGGAATTGAATGACTGTTTTATAATAAAAGAACGTAATTATTGTTATCAGCGTCTTTATTTCTGATTAATTAATAATATTGGTCATCTTAATTAAGTCAGTATTCTAATTAAAATTCAATGTGGGAACAGATGATATGTTTAAGCTATTATTGAATTTAAATAGTCAAACGATTTCATACGGAGTCAATTCTTAAAAAATACGTGGTAGGTACGTAAATGGTACTGTAATGGTACTGTAGGTACCTATTACTTCACTACCAATTACCTAGTTACTTCAATGGTGGCCCTAGGTGGTGCAAGAGGTGCAAGGGCACCAGGCACCAGTCGACCGATGACAGTAACTTACTGTAAGAGACTAACCACGTTTATTCAGCTCTTTTCAGCTTTTATTCATACAATCGTTGAAAAGCAGACGCGAATTATCGAACGATTTCGGCGTGCAATCAAGTCACTCGATTTCAATAACTGTCAAATCTCGATGTCACGTGGTCAAGTTAGGTGAAGCGACTGTGGAGTGAGCTGTAATTCTAACTAATACTAAGGGATTGACACTATTAACAACCCACTCTCTTCACCTAACTTTTTACGATGAGATTTTTACAAAATCGATCGGCTGCTACTGTTGGAGCCGATCAGAGAAAACACTGTCTGGATAGAAAATACTACAGCCCAAAAGAGAAATTAATCTAAATTATTTCTGAAATTTGCTAATGTGCAATCTAGAAAAGTAGCAATGGCTATCACGTCGTCACGCTCACACAAACAGACAGATTTCACTGTCCTTGTCACGCATATACACCTACATATCTGTTGCTTACGTATATATTATGTACAATCTGATAATTTGTTTAGTCATACTTACGAACAGACAACTAAAGTTACGTTGCGTTTTATTCCAGGCTAGGAGCCTGCGATTTTGTCCGTGTGGAAAAGGCCAGCGTTACCAGTTTTATTTTTTTCCTTTTAATGGGATTTTTAACCCTTTGAGAAATAATCTATGTTCTTTCGTCGAAAACCGTAAAATACGTAAGTATTTGTCCGACCTCCGAAAGTACTTATGTCTTCGACATACGTCGTTGCCATTACACTCTAATAGGCCCTAGCTAGTAATGATCAACTTCGTAAAAAACATACACGTTTATATGAAACACGTGTATCAAGAACACAATATCTCGACAACACTGGAAGGTACGACCGAGTAAAGGAGGGCTAGTGCTGCACACCCCCGTCCTATTTTATATCAAATAAATACCAACTTTAGTACACCGATAATTAAGTTGATTTCAGAACAACTCGTACTATTGAAAATAATTTTTTCTTGTTAATATAGTATTTTTCCATTAATTCGTACTTGGTTAAATTTTTGGCGAATATATCGCAAATTTTGCTGTGCTTACATTTGTTATTATTTACTACATACCTACTTATTATTTTATCCGAGTTTAAATTAAGTTTCCAATTCTGGCTGATAGTCGTAGAAAATGTATTTCAATGAAAATAGGTTACTTAACTATTCAAATAACAACAACTGACTGGTTTACCCTGTAAAGGGATTAATTATTCAGAAAAAAATAATATTGTATTAATAAATAATTACATACAAAAGGGATAGAGGGTGATTACCTAGATGACGAATAATAGAGAAGTATGAAAGAAAAATATATGTTGCGCCGATCCCAAATAAATTGGATTAAGGGTAGAAGAATGATGATAAATAACCAATTTTAAAATACCGAAAAGCGAGACATAGTCGGAAAGACGTTTTATTTTAGGCTAAAAATCGTTACATCAAGAAACGCTGACTTAGGTCCACGCGGATGAAGTCGCGGGCACACCTAGTCTATGTAATATCTAATTAATCCGTGTAAGCAACTGTATATACATACATATCGTAGGAGCGTTATACAAAAAGGGGCGTCACTTTAAAATTTTTGACGTTCTAATTTTTTTTTCTAGAATGGCCGCAGTGTTACATTATCTACATTATACATATCGTTTTCCGAACTGGCATTCCATTTTCATAGTCCCTAGTATTAGTGTTAGATTGTAATAAATCAACTAAAAGTGTCACTTGTGGGCGAAGACGTCAATAAAACTCCTCTTGTAGGTGATAAGGCTGCCTGGCTTGCTGTTTGATGAAAAAATCTGGCTACTGACGGTGATAAATTTCTGTGTGCTTGATACCGAGATAAAGTGGGTCCGGCGGCTTCCTGTAAAAGTACGCAAAATCATCGTTCATTAATAGATTTTGTTTTGAATCATCGACGAAATTATCAATAATTTATCACCATCCATATACTTTTTATAATACCTACGTATAAGTAGGTACCTACTTATTACCAATCCGCACCTGGACATATAATTTTGTTTTTTGTTTAAGTTTTGCCCGGTTTTGTATGTATTAGTAGAATCAGTTATCGATACCTAACAACACCTTCATGGGTCGGACAGGGTTTTCTTAACATACTGTATACGTAAATATAACTTAGTTACCGATTGTCGATCTGTCTGTCTTGATATCCTTGCTGATACTATTGGTGCATGTTCATTACAATTTTGTATAGCATGTGGGTTCAGTAAATGAGTTAATTTGTAGCCTTTTGCCAGAATTTCCAAAGTTTTACCTAAAACATTTAAAACTTATAGATATGGGTAGCTACAATCAGCCATAGAAAACGTTCATGATTACAGAATGTTGATGACTTAATCAACATTCTGTAATCATGAATCATGTAGAGAAGGGAGCAGTAAACTGGCAATATATTGTCGTACCCATCAAGAATCAAGCAGACATAATTTAGGTTTTTAGAATAGAGTACTCTTTATTATGTATTACTACTATACTTATTACTATACTTATATTATACTTATTACTTACCTTATAAATTACTGAACATAAATATGAAGATTTAACAATGGGTATCAATGGACGATTATTTCGCTAAGAGCAATCTTTTACAAACTACCTTTGGGTAGAATACTAAGAAGAAGGTAGGCACGTGCATTTTTATACGTATGTATTAAAGAACCTAATAAAACTATAGATACCTGTTAAGGTTGTAGGAATGTTAGTATTACATCTTCCAGTAGCCAAAATCTTCTTCAAAGCCGGTTCGTTATTAAAAATAATTGCCACAGCTGCTCCGTCGGCTAGTTGAGATGAATCACAACACGAGAGTAAAGGTGACCATTTATCAGTGTCCCAGTTTTCACCAGAAAACACTGCTAATTGTAAAGTTGACGCACCTGTAATTATGAACAGAACTTGATATCACACCTCTGTTCCACAAAGAATTAAATAATAATGTTAGTTACCTACAGTCGGTTAGTCAGTTAGGTATCTTAAGTGTCATGAAATAGATGGAAAAACCAAATACCACTGCTTAACCTCAGTAGGTATATAACCCAGGAACCCATGTTTATGCAAGGTAGGTATTTAGATAAACTTTGATGATATGTCACATATGTATTTCTAAATATGGACAATAAATTAGGCCTAGAAAGTCAAAACTACAATACAAAGGGCAATTATAGTTAAATTAGGAATCTACCTTCAGGAGATGGTAAGTCTAAACTGTTATAGAATCTATGAACATAATACTGAATAGTTTGTTTGTTTGAATACACTTGAAACTACCAGTTGGATTTTAATAAATATTTTTGGAATTGATAGCTCAATTCTTCTCTCAGGCTTTACGTATATCTTAACATCACCCACCCAGGCATATCTTAACATTATCATTAAGAACCGACAAAACCAAAATAAAATCAGTCAGGATGAAAGTGCGGGCAGGCATTTCGATACAATGGAGTGGGTTGGAGCCGAAATTTTACAAAGACGCGATCTAGTACTGAAATAAGCAAATTTCATCCGCCAAATATTGAGTGGAATATATAAAACAAACCATAACAAACCTCATTTGCTTCTTGTGATATAATAACGCTACCTACCGTATCTTACTAAATATTATTTTAATCCTGGTGACCAGAGGAAACACATTTACATACCGAATATCGGCCTACATGAGTTAAATACATAATACGTATCATGTAACATGCAACTCACCAGATTCGCTTAATAAATGGGGATTCGCTCCAAATTTCAGCAATGTTTCTACTATATTGGTATAGCCATATCTGGCCGCCAACCTGATTGGCCAACCACCTTCGAAATTAGGATCTAACCCCGACCGCAAAAGTTCAATAAAATCAACATCCTTATTACAAAATATTAAATTTTTGATTTCGCGCGTGTTGCTTTCCATTTTGACGTGGAGCAAATACTATTTTCCCTGTCATTTCTAACTACCCACATAGTAAATTCTGTTGTAAATCATTTATTATTCACATGATTACCTACTAATGCTAAATACACACATAAATACTTGCAAACTAGCCCCCTTATTCATAAAAGTTGCTTAAAGTTAACTAGTGATTAGCAATACTTCAACCATACATTTTTGACCTTTTAATGTTATCGCTTATCTTTAATCATCCTTTATGAATAAACATCACAGTGTTTAAGGGGTCTATTCATAAACGATGATTAAAGTTAAGTGACGTGCAAACGTCTAAAATGTATGTTTAAACAATCGCTAATCACTAGTTAACTTTAAGCAGCGTTTATGAATAAGGGGGCAAGAGTATAACAATACCTATACATAATAGAGAACTTTCAACCACGAGAGATTTCGAATGTGTGAAGTGGGCATGAAATTTTTAAATAGGTATATAAAGGCAAACTACTAGACTAAAGTCGCTATGTGTATACCAAGCATATCCATTAGGTAGACACATGCATACTGCTGCTTGCACCGGTTCAATACTCAGTAACAATATGTGGATAATTTACCTACTACGAATTAATTCTGGAATTCTGAACTCACAGTGGAATGGCGATTTTAGACTTGTACTAATTATAACATTACAGAATTCCTCACGATTAATTTAAACCTTAATTCTTAAGCCATAAAATTTAAAATCTATTAAAGAAGCTGGCGTCTGCGATCTGTCAGTTTCTGCTATTTCTTCCAGGTATAAAGCATTAGGTATAAAGTGTGTGGATAAAAAATAGATTTGTCAGTCATGCAAAATAATATTACAAATATAGGCTGCTATTTTGTTTGTTAGAAAAAATCTCTTTTTCAATTTCAATGCTAGAGTTTATTTTATAGTCTCTTACGAAGAAATTCTCTTACGCATTAGTAATGACAGTGTGTTCATTTAATATCGTATTGTTGTCTCCACATTGTATAAATGCTTCTACTAGTTGAAGTAACAGTGATGTATGGGCGTTAAAAGATGAATCCGGAAAAATGGTATAACGTAGGTGTAGTGCGTAGGGCGTGTTACGTAATTAAAACTCAGATGATCGTTATGTAAAAAATAATTAGTCCGTCTTATAGATAATAAAAAAAATGAAGACCCGTATTTTTTATTTTCTCGAATTTACCAAAAACTACTGACATGTAGCGTATTAAAGTTACGGAGTGTGGGCTAATTACATCACGCCGTGGAATATTTTGTACCACGGCGTGACGTCACGCGACATTTCAATTCAATATATCTTCCTAAGTATTTGAATGAAAGAAAAAAATAAAAATACGTGTTCAATATTTTTTATAAATATATCTGATGGACATTAAATTATTTTTTAGGATACAACGCAATTGTACGTATATAAAAGAGTACAATGTGTATGACGTGTACAAGAATGTACAAGAGCATGAACAGGAATGCAAATATTTATGAATATGGATGTACAAGGGTGTGAATAGGAATGTCAACCAGAATGTGAATAAGAATATCTCTTAAATTTTTTTTTTATTATGGCATCAGTTGACCTTGAGAGGTCGTGACTACTTAATCGGACTATCCTGTGGCTGCCTTAAATGAATTTAAAGCCTCCAGCCAGGGCAACTAAAAACTAAGCGACTACACGCTAAGGGCACCCCCTGTGGGGTACGAACCTCGGCTTAGGGTGTCGCTGCAGAGCACAGCAAGAGACTAGACGGCTGGATCGAAATTTGTTTTATTTCGGTTTAATGACCGCGGCATTTCCTAGTTCTCGCTCTGAGGAGAAACGACCGAAACAAACTCAGAGGTCATAGTCGGGAATTTATATTTACTGGCTCAAGCTAGCCTTCATCGGACAAGGAACGGGGGGGGGGGGGGGGGGGGAATTACGCGTCGCGATGGACCTCGACCTTGACGGCGAGGTCGGAAGGTCTGTCTTTTGTGTTTTGTGCCAGTGCTCTTGGAGGAGGGTTATGGGGTCGTCAGGGTCGGGTAGAACAGGCCTGGGTCGGCGAAGCTTACTGATTTTGGAGGGGTGTATTTTGCTACCGCGACAACCAGGGGGTTGTGATGTATAGCGGCTGTGTCAAAGAAACGCTTGGAAAGGCGTTTCATGAATTGCTGGATAATGAGGATTTTGAGATCTAGGTGAAGGATCACATTTCGGACGAACCAAGGGGCGTTTGTTGCTCTACGAAGAAAGCTGTTTTGGAGTGTCTGAATCCTGTGGATATGACTGGGCTTGGCGTGTGCGAAGACTACGGAGGCGTACGTCATGATGGGGCGTATGCAGGCTGTGTACAGGCGCATTTTGCACTTGAGGGACAGCTTGCTACGTGGGTTGAGGAGGAGCGGAGGCGGTAGAGTGTGTAGGCGGCGCGCGAGCGTACCTTATGTGCTCTCCGAGGGTGAGGTGTTCATCTAGGATAACACCTAGGTATTTGGCTCGCTTTTCCCAAGGGGTCTGCTTGCCAGACATGGTGATTGGTCGGGGAAGGGTGGTTTTGCTACGCGGTTTGAAGTGAAGTACCACTTGGCTTTTATCGGGATTGACTTCGATTCTCCATTTCTTAAACTAGTCAGCAAGTTTGTTGACAGCGGTTTGGAGATTTAGTCTTATTTGATTGGATTCCTGAACAGTAAATGACTGTGTCATCTGCGAAGACAGCGAGGTGAGCCTTTTTACTTTTGGTTATGTCGATGGTCAATAGTGTGAAGAATTTTTTTTTTTTTTGTTGGGATGGGAAATCATCAAATGACTTCTCCCGCTCTGGGTGGAGCGGAAGGGTGTGTCAGATTTTTACTGACTAAAACCCACCCGTGTTTCTTGACTGGCCTGTGCGATGGCCAGGGCCGCGGTTTCTTGTTTAACCAACCCCGTCACGATGTGCTGACATCTCTTTGAGGCGCGCGTGAAACACGACGCGCCGTCGACTTGAGCCTGCTCCTTACCGGGCGGCGAGCTGCCCACTGCTCATCGCCCGCAGGCCCGCGCCTACGGTGGCTGGGAGTTAGGTGTCGTCTACCGACCAGGGCGTCTACTGCGGCGGCTAGTGGCGTGAGGGCGCTGGGATTCCCCTTGCCTCACGCGCTCTGCCTACTCCTTTGCCAGCATCACTGCTTAGCAGAAGGAGGTGACGGCCTGCCATGCACTCTCGCTCCGGACCATGACCTGGACCAGGGTCGGACGCGAGAGATTGCCGCCGATCGCCGCTACGAGGACACGGTGGTGCTCTACCCAAGCCGGGTAGACCTCCACCGTATGCTCCACCGTGTCCTCAGGGCGATCCACACAATGGTGACACCCTGGCGTTTCCTCCCGCCTAATACGGAACAGGAACCTCCCGAAACAACCGTGTCCGGTGAGGACCTGCGTAAGGCGGAAGGTGAGGGCGCCGTGGCGCCTCTCTAGCCACTCCTCAAAGAGGGGACTTACCGCCGCTATTGTGGCGTGCCCAATAGTTTGAAGATCAGTTGGGCCAGTACGGAGCTCTGGGGGACTCCAGCCCGGATTAGGTGGGGCGGGGAGAGAGCTCCTTCGATCTAATAGCGGAAAGTGCGGTTTAACAGAAAGTCTCGTAGGATGAGCAGGAGACGGTTAGGCACGCCGAGTTGGTACAGCTTGTTTATTAAGCCGTTGTGCCAGACTTTGTCAAAGGCCTTCGCTATGTCGAAGTAGATAACACCTGTCATCATACCACGTAGGAATCCTGCGTGTATGTTCTTGCTGATGCGGTACACTTGTTGAACACTGGAGTGCCGGTAACGGAATCCGAATTGTTCGTCGGGGATGAGGCCCTTGTTTTTCGGCAAAGGCCCTGAGACGCTTATAAATAAGCATTTCGTAGACCTTGCCGAGAACTTTTAGCAAGCTAATAGGACGATAGCTCGAAGGCTCAGATTTGGCTTCCCGGGCTTAGGAATAACGGTCGCTTTCTTCCACGTTTGTGGGAAGATATTGTTGCCCATGGCTCCATTGAAGATAGTGGCCAGTAGGCTAATTGTGTGGGCAGGGAGGAGTCGAATCACTTTATTGGTGATACCGTCAGAACCGGGAGCTTTTTTATGTTTGAGACCTCTGATAATATCCTGCACTTCGTCTAGAGTGACGGGAGGCAGAGGATCTTCAGGGTCTTCGACGGGTGGCAGGGAAGCTCTGCGTTCGCCCTCTGCGTCAACCTCCAGGAGGTGAGCTGGGTCTACTGGTTGAGCGCTGGGGGAGCATTGGGCTTCAAGGCTGGTGGTTAGACATTCAGCCTTGTCATTACCGTCAAAGGCGATGGTTTCTGTCGGACTAAGGGGGGGGGGGGGGGGGGGGTATGGTGACTTCTTCTCTGGATTTGAGTTTTCTTTGAAAGCCCCAGAAGGCTAGGTGGTTTGGCTCTAGTTCTCTCAGCAACTTGTCCCAGCTAGCTTCACGCCATTCCGATATGCAATTCTTTGAAGTTTGCTGCAAGTAGCGCATATGGGCTTTGTTTGCGTCGCAGGGGAAGTTGTTGTAAGCCCGGACGGCTGCATTCTTCTCGTTGAGTAGTTCACGTATGTCGTCCGGGAGCTTCCCGCGACTTCTCCCTTGAACAGTCGTTCAAGACTGACTGTACGTGTTCCGTGAACGAGTCGCCTGCGGCCGTCGTGCTCGCGATCTTCATTGTAGCCACGCACAACGGCACAAACATCAATTCAATGTTGACATGCGAAAAACTACGTACTATTCTAAATTGAAATTACGTCTACGTTAAGTTTTTTTAAGTTTTACCATATATAAGCACAAGTAAAAAATTTGGGTAGTATACATATGTATGCATACCCTCAACAAAATCTCTGTGCACGTCCCTGGTTCCAGGCAGTGTAATTGGCATTGAGGTCGCCCGCTATGACAACGGAGTCGCTCATACCAAGGAGAAGGGAGATGTCATCTGACAAAAGCGCATAGTTTTCTGCAGAACTAGTGGGGGGGAGATAATACTATGGTGATCGGCTAGTGACTTCGAGTCGTGAGAGGGGGGAGGGTCCATAGGGATCCAGTTTAGGGCCTTATTGTAGTAGATTAGGATGCCGCCCTTGTGATATCTTGACCTGTCATTGCGTACTTGACGGTAGTTCGCAATGCAGGGGTCACGATGATTGGGCTTAAGGAAAGTCTGAACGAGAAGGATGTCAATTTGATGGTCCCTGAATTAGGGACCCTGATGCCGTTGGCATTGAAGTATGCCAGCTTGAGGGATTAGGGCTTGGTTCGCTCGATTTACCTACTAACCATTATTGGGGGCTAGGGGTGACAAAGGAGTGGAGGGCTGTTAGTACCTCTGGGTAAGCGTTGTATATCACTTGTATGCGATATAGGGCGCACGCTCTTCTGGCGGCGACTAATTCCTCGGCCATTTTCTTGGCCCGGGGGTGAGGAAGATGAGGAACGTGCTGGAAATGACATTGAAGGGATCAATGTTCCCAGCTGTCATGGGGGGAGGGGGCCATTTGTTCCACTGTGATTGGAACTGTGACTTGTAACTGATTTGTGACTGTGACTGGGATTGGAATCACTTTTTGGGCCGTGTCAGGGTGGATGTGAGGATCCTTCCAGGCGGTGGTGGGTGCAGGGGGTGGGGTTTGAGGGGCTGTTGCCACGAGGGCTGGGAAAGCCTTCTGGTGGTTCAAGATATTCCAGGGGCTGTGCCTTTGAGGGCTCAGTTTTTCTTGGGGGATTTGCGGTGCTGGCGTGCATTGGCACGCTTTGTCAGCTTGAGGGAGGTGGATTTAGGGGCGAGGAAGAACGGACACGGGGCTCCAGTCTAGTGCAGCGGCAGATCGAGCTGCGCCGAGAGGAGCTCCGTCAGGTCCTGGTGGCGGACTGGCGGCAGAGGCTTATGCGCCCTACCGCCGGCCTCACTACCGTCGAGGCGATCCGGCCAGTACTCGATGATTGGCTCGGGAGGAGGCACGGCTCCCTGTCGTTCAGGGTGACGCAGGTACTGTCGGGGCACGGCTGCTTCGGCAAGTACCTGCGTCGCTTAAGCAGGGAGCCGGACGCTCGGTGCCACCATTGCGTCCAATGCGGGGAGGACGCGGCGCAGCACACGCTCTCCGAGTGTCTAGCTTGGGAGGAGCAGCGCCGTGTCCTCACAACTGAAGCAGTAGTAGTGCGGAGGATGGTCGGTAGCGCAGAGTCGTGGGACAAGGTGGTGTCCTTCTGCGAGGACGTGATGTCGCAGAAGGAGGCTGCGCAACGGGTGAGGGAGATCTCAACTCCCTTCCCGGGCCGCAGAAGATGCACCGGGCGCCGAGGAAGGGACGCCCTCTTCCGCCCCCCATGAATGGGTCCAGGGGCGAGGGACATGGGGAAGTCTCCGCCCTCTATTCGATGGACCCCGAGGAGGAGGCGTGCGCGAGTGTCGGCGCGCGCTTCTGAGGCGATGCACGGGGTAGTTTAACACCCCACTACCCCGTGCAGGAGACGAGGCCCGGACAGACCGGGCCAGCACGAGGGTGTGGGGCCGTGGAAGAATTTAGACCCCGAGGTAGTTTTAGTCAATAAGAGTCCACCTCACCCCAGGGCGGCGGACATCCTATGAAGATTTCCACCCCGGAAAAAATAAATAAAAAAGAAGGTGGCTTTGGGGCACCCTCGATAGTTGGCCGTGTGGCCGGTCGTGCCGCAAAGGACGCAGCTGGAAGGCTCAGAGCAGAGCCCGCGGCACTCTGATGTGCCATGGTTGCCTAGGCACTTAACGCACCTGGGCTTGAGGTGGCAATGAGCCTGCAAGTGCCCATAGAGCTGGCATCTGTGGCATTCGCCGATGCCGCTCTTACGGGGCTTTTCTAATTGAATTCCGGTAAAGGAGCATATGCTCTTTACCTGGAAGATGGGAAGGTGGGTAGCTCCTTCAACAAGAGGGCAGACTACTAACACCATATCATAGACCATGTTTCCGCGGGCCTTGTGCATCTTGTGGAGCTCTTGCACAGGAACTTTATGTGACTCGAGGTCCGCCTTGATGTCGTCAGTGAGGATCTCCTTGAGGACCTTTCGGATCACCACGCGGGTGAGACGTTCTTCCGGGAGGGAGTAGGTGTGGAAAGCCACACCTCTCTGCCGGAGGAGTCGGGTAATTTTCCTGTAATTCCTGGAAGTAGGGAGGGAGACCTTGATTCCGGTCTGGGTCGATCGGGCGTTGGTGTAACCGATTTTAAGCTCGGTACACCAAGCTAACACTTGGGTGCACTTCCCCTTGTCCTGTATGAAGACAGGCGGGGGAGGGGGATTTTCCTCTGGGAGGTGGAGGGCGATGCCTTTGAGGAGACTGGGGAGGGTATCGCGACTGAGGGGGAACCCGAGCCGGGGACGGGGGAAGCCATGCGGGTGATTTGGCACCTGGTGGGCAGGGTGGTAACAGCTAACTTGCTGCTTTTAAGAGGGGGCTGTTTCTTCTTCTTCAGCCTGCGCCTCTTTCCGGCGGCGACGGTGAAGCTAACGTCGTCGTCCAAGAGGGGGAAGGAGGCTGCTGAGTCTGAGGAAGATACTTCTTCAGGCGATTGTTGTGCTCGGCGCTTTGACGATGCTTGGGCAGTTTCAGGAGGGGAGGGGGGGTGCTGCAGTGCAGCGACCTTACGCCATATTTGGCGATGAAGAAGGGGTTATTAATTATGACCTCCTTAAAAAATAGGTATATTACTTCGTCCATGGTGTAGAGAAGTATAGGGTAAAATTAGGGGAACCTATCGCTCCCGGGTGTATTGCCCCGGGGGAGTGTACCCTCCCTGTCGGGTATAAACAGGGAGGTGAGTGCCTAAGGGTGAGCCCTAAACTTATATTCCGTTGCCAACCTTAACGTGCCACGGGGCCCTAACCGGTCTAGCGCGAAGGGTAAGTAACTGTAAAGACGCTAGGTGAGTAACTGTAAAGCAAAACTGTTCACCAGGTTCCAGCTAGGAGATCCCCCAAGGCCGGAGGTCTGGGACCCTTCCAACTCACTGCCTAGCTCTGAAGGGGTTCGGCGGGTGTAGTTTGGTCAACACCCCACTCGGTTTCGTTAGCACCGTTAGGTTTCGGCTGAGGACCACGAAACTGTGGTTTTAACCCTGAAGGGGCCTAGCGACTCTAAAAAACAAAACGCGGCTGTTAAAGAAATAGGATAGTCTTGAAAAAGATTGTTGATAAATACTCAACAAGCGGTCGAGTTAACAGTAGAGTATAATGTCTACCGATTAAGTAAGGAACGCCGGGGGAGTAGCGGGGCGCCGTAGGCGGCGTGCGGTCGGGGCGAGTGCTGTCCGCTAATGTCTCTTACATTTCTTTTTTGATATGGCATCTCGTAGTTGACCTTGAGATGTCGTGACTACTTAACCGAACTATCCTGTGGCTGCCTTAAATGAATTTAAAGCCTCCAGCTAGGGCGACTAAAAACTAAGCGAGTACACCCTAAGGACACCCCCTGTGGGGTACGAAACTCGGCTTAGGGCGTCGCTGGAGAGAACAGCAAGGGACGGCTGGATCGAATTTTTGTTTTAATTAGGTTTGATGACCTCGGCGTTTCCTAGTACTAGCTCTTAGAAGAAACGTCCGAAACAAACTCAGAGGTCATAGTTGGGAAATTATATTTACTGGCTTAGCTGCGGCGCGGGCTGGCCTTCATCGGACAAGGGATGTCTCTTACAAGCTAAGATGCACTCACTTAAATAAACTTAGCAAAAATCGAAACAAAAGTAGGGTTAACCAATAAGAAAACAGATGCTGTGCTGCAGAAATCCAGGCGATGGCGCGTGCGTTCTCGCTGTTGATTCGTTGATCGAGGGAGGCCGCGGCGTGTGATTGGTCGGTATATATAGAGAGCGCGTCAATTCACAGTTCATGTGTAAGACGACGCTATGGTTTCCCACGCACATCGACGATGGTCAACAGATGTGCTTCCGGGCCAAGATTTATAGGCAACCCCTCAATGGGTGGCAGCAACGCCCGCCATGCCTTCCGCGGTCCTAATGTTATTTATAGGCAATCCTTCACAGCGGTTCGTCGGGTCGCCCCGTCCGAATGTGTTGCAGGTTGCAGATGCTACCTATGTAGCACCTAAGTATATGTCTTTTTTTAAATAATAATATGTTCAAGTCTATACTTGAACATATTATTATTCAAAAAAAAAAAAATAAGTAAATGCTATTAGAATTCATTATATAAAATTTATTTTAGTGGCATAAGACTAAAAGCGTGTACAAAAATAAATGAACACAGTTTAATTTTTGGTGCCGTAAATCCGGTTATCTTTATTTATTTATTTTATTATTTATGTCTACATACAATACAATAAATAAGGATAATAATATGACAAAATTAAGATCTGAATACGAAGATGCCGCATAATTCTTAAAAAATTTCTTCCAGCAGACCTGTTTATTTTAATTTTTTTGACCTGCTCATTTTAAACTAGCCCCCTAATCGGCGAACACATATTTGTCAAATGAATTTGGAAATAACCTTTTTTTCCCGTGAATTAATTCCAACTTCCCCGAAATTTGGCAATTTTTAAAAAAGTGACGACACCGGTATTATTATGAGCGAATAGCGATGCGACCACGTGCCGCGTGCCCTGCCGCCCGCCGCCCGTGGAAATGTGTACGCACATTTATTAAGTTACCACTTTTTGCGAAATAATATTTATTTTTTTAGGGTGATTTTTTTTTAAGTTTAGTCCGGTTTTGTATCCATTAGTAGAATCAGTTATCGATACCTAACAACACCTTCACGGGTCGGACAGGGTTTTCTTAACATACTGTATTTGGATAAGACACACTTTCGCAAATTGGTATGGTGCCACGCCATTGTATTTTATTTCTATTGTTTGGTGGACCAAAAGCTTTGACAGGTTGACCCAACCAACAAAATTTTCTGTGAAATATGGGCACAAATTGTTATTGTGTACAGGCGACAGCACATCTAATTACTACAATCTGCCAGATGCCTTTAGTGGATTTTCAACTTTATCTTTCAAAGTTAATTAAGGCATAACATTGATTGGGAATATTTGACAGTTTTGGGTAGCTTGACCTTCTGTCGTCCGTACTAAAATATACCGTACTTACTACTTCCATTGTGAAATCCGTATCTGTATTTTATCTGTATTTGCAAGATAGATTTAAAAATGAAGTTGACTTAAAGGTCCAGTAATCCAGCCAGAAATAAATAAACAAAAAAAAAGAAGAATGTCAAAAATGTTAGTTTCTGTTTATCAACCACATATAATTGGATTGTTTTGTGTTTTCGCTTATAATATTATGGGAAGGTAAGTTGTAGGAAAAGTAACTTAACAAATACTGTCTTATTTATTTATCCATTCACATAGTGGATATATTATTTACCTAATATGTTTGTATTTATCAGGCACGCAGAATGGAGGAAAATTGCGAAAAAGGAAAGAAGAAAACGGATCCGCACTATTCAGGCTAAAGAAAGAGGTATGTCAACAAGAATCATGCTTATTTGTTTCATCATCATCATCATCATCATTTCAGCCGAAATACGTCTACTGCTGGACATGAGCCTCCCCCAAGGATCCGACCTGTCTTGCGCCTCCCGTATCCAGCGTTTTCCCGTGATCTTCACCGTTAGGCCGTCGTCCACCTTGTCGGGGGCCTACCCAAGCTGCTATTCGTTTCTTCTTCAGCCTGGACAAAGTATTTTTGTCTGTCACAGGACTGTATTGTGTAACTTTTGAATTATAATAGATAGATTTTTCTCGGTGGTAGGCCATAACATTGGCCGCCGGCAGAAGTTACCACCCACCAAACAAAGCCTTGCCGCCAAGCGATTTGTAGTGTTCCGGCATGATGTCTGATGAAGCCGTACGGAGGACAGGTCTGAGCAGTTGTGTTACGATGTGTGCCGGGTACGATGCGCCTAATGTTGTTGTATTGGGAGTTTGGTCGTGGAAGGTCTTCAGATCAATCTCCCTTTGGCGCAGCATCATTGGTCGTGTTGTTGGGTTTAACATTGCATCACCTCGCTCAACTGCCATCTTCCTTCCTATTCACTCAGATTTTCTGAGTGGATAGGCCCTTAATAAACTAGCGCGCTTTACCATCAACAATCGCATCACTGCTTACCATCAGGCGGGATTGCGGTCAAGCGCTAGTTTATAATTATTAAAAAAAAAAAAAATAGACACTTAAATTTATACGGAGAGTAAAAAATTAAAGGGATGTCCCCCATATGAGAAAGCTTGGCCACATTTTCTAGTTCCATTATTCTAGTAAGTTAAGTTAATGTTGCTACCTAGCCACTGCACGGATAGCATACATCTAGTTCTGGTTTATTTTCTGGCATTATTTTCTTAAAATTACCAATAAATTTTATAGAAGAAATATTTAAAATAGCTTCAAAGGTAGATAAAATGCTTTATCACATACTAATCATAATAAAATAAATGCTTTATCACATACTAATTATTATTGTAATAATTTACATTTATTCTTCTTCTAGATAAAATTTTCCTTACTGAATGGTATATCAAACAACAAGAATTAGAGGAAGAATTGCTACTTGAACAAATTAATAGAAAAAATGAGGAAGAAAACGAAAAATGGATTCAAGCTGAAAAAATTACAAAATTACAATGGGAAAAACTTCAAGAAGAAAAAGAAAAACTTAAACAAAAACGCCTCGAACAAGAAGCTAAGATAAAGCTGGTAAGAAAGACTATTGAAAATGTATTCTTTTATATTCAAGAAATCTGTATCATGTATGCAAATGATAAGATTTATCTCTCTACAGTCTACTCCATTGTTCAATAATATTGTATTATTTGTATTATAAATGTTAATTTTATACTTAATAAACTATTATAAATCATTATAAAAATTAAATTATGGCAGGAATGGGAGTTAGAACAGAAGAAAAAACAATTAGAAGAAGAGAGGATAAAAGCAGTACAAGAAGAATTGAAAAGAAAACAAGATATCTTCATGAAAAACTTGGATTTGTTTTTATCTGGAGATTCAGTTGAGCCTCCGGCTGAATTGCAAGTGATGCATGAGACTAGACCTGATGCTGAACTTTGTCCATTTTTCTCTAAAACAGCCTGTTGTAGATTCGGTGATCTATGTTCTAGGAACCATCAATATCCTGGCATCAGCAAAGTATATCCTTTTCATAAATATAATCATGCTTTTAATGAAACACCTTTGTTTACAAGCCATTACATAGACAAAATACTATTTTATTTTTCCTATGCATACCACTCTGAGTGCATTTTGAGTTAATGGCTATTAATTAAAAATAAACTTTTTTTTAGGTTTTATTAGGTACAAATTTTTATAACCATTTTGGATTAAGTAATGCAAATGTCAATGAATATGACACAGATATTATGCTAGAATTTGAGGATAGTGATACATACAAGGAATACAAAGACTTTTTCTTTGATGTTTTACCAGAATTTGAAAAATTTGGTAAAATAACACAGTTTAAGGTGAGTAATGTAAAATAGCCCAAAGCCACACAATATAATTAACCCTGACTATTAAGACACTGACTACTGACACTGACACTGAGACTATTGACACTGTATGGAAAGTGCCATAACTACTCAGAATATAAAGTCATATATTTTTTTAAAGGTCTTATAAGGTCTAGATTTTGGAAATAATTCTAGGTCTGACCGCGCAATATTTTTTTTTTACCAACAATATATGGATAGTGTCATAACTACTCAGAATATGCAGCTACAGGGTTAAGTCATATATATTTTTTAAAGGTCTTAATATGGTCGAGATATTGGAAATAATTCTAGGTCTGGCCGCACAATTTCTTTTTTGGACCAACATTGTATGGAAAGTGTCTGATGCCCTTTCTAAATTAGGTGATCAGAAAATATTATGTTAGTTAATGATTCAAGTCATGACAGATTGTTAAGCACTTTATATTTTTTATAGACATGTATTTAATTATAAATAGTCTCATAGTCTTCATTAACTAATCTATTATTTTTAATACTATTGAATAAAATATTTTTACTCAAATCATCTTCAGATTTTTACCATCTACAGATGGTTGACAATTTTATAATGAACAAAAGGTTTGTATAGAACTATTGAAGTTGTATTATTTACATAAATATGAGATATCCGTATCATACCTATTTAAAAGTTGTTATACTGAAGGTTTAATCTGGTTATAGGTCTGTAATAACTATGAAAAACATCTTCGAGGAAATACATTTATAGAATTTGCTGAACTACGATGTGCTGTAGCAGCATATAGATCATTACATACTCGCTGGTATGGTGGCAAACAGCTATCCTTACAGTTTTGTCTTATAAATTCCTGGAAAAATGCTATATGCGGTAAATAATTTTTCTTTTTATGTATTCATGATGTGTATGCATAATGCGGCATTTAAATTAATGTAAAATTGTTTGCATTACAGGCCTCCACTTACGAAGGCGTTGCCCAAAGGGCCGTGCTTGTAATTTTTTACATGTCTTCAGAAATCCAAATAACTTATATAATGGATATTACAATCATGACATTTTTAAAGAGAAGGATGGGTGAGTCTCGGATACACGCATTATTTATTATCTTAATCGCTTTTTTGGTAGCTTCAGTCAGTTTGATTGGCTTTCAGTCATGGAGCAACTGCCTATCTGACCTCCTCCACCTAATAGCAGGGTATACAATACTTATCCTTTGACTACACTAGTTATCAAACTGTCAAAATTATGAACCGACGAGAAGGTTATTGTACTGAAGGAAGAATTGAGCAAGTTACGATGTGGTGTCCCGGGATTATCTGAAGTCCGAAGAGAGGTTGAGAACTCGATAATCCTTAAATCCTGTAACTTGCTCTATTTCCGGCAGGGCAACCATCAGTCCCAAGGTGGTGTCAGGTTTCTCGTCCACAGGTCCCTTTTTGGACAATGTAGTGAAGATCGAGAGTGTGTCGACCAGGATGGCGCTCCTAGTACTCAGAATAACCAAACGGTATTCGCTGAAGGTCATTCAGGTATACGCCCCGACCTCGGCACACTCAGACGATGACGTAGTATGTATGAGGGCATCTCTAAAGCCATATATGGCTCTAAAACTCACTACAGCGTTATCATGGGGTCTTCAACGCTAAGCTTGGGAAACGGAGCGGTGAATAGCTCGGACTGGGAAATTTAGGATTTGGGTGCCGGAACCACCAGGGCCACATGTTAGCTGGCTTCATGGAGAAGGATGGAATCTTTATGATAAACTCCTTCTGCAAAAAGCGATAACGGCGGAAATAGCACATTCAATGATGTCTCAGTGATCAACTCGCTCAAATGCGGCAGCGATCACTGTATGGTCAGAAGCACATTGAATCTGAACATAGTGCTCGAAAGATCTCGCCTGATGAAATCTACGCTCCGGCAAGCACCCATCCAGATCCATAACTCCGAAGGTTTGTAACTCGAGCTCCAAAATCGCTTCGAATGCCTAAGTGGCGATGTGAACGAGTACAATGACGAGTTTGTAGAAGCTGTCCGTACGATCGGGACCAAGTATTTTAAGACCCGCCGTACAGATAAAACTAAAAGGCTCTCGGACTACACTTTCGAGCTCATGAGGGACAGACGTAAGATGGTTTTGCGTTCGTCAAGTGACGCTTGCAGATACCGGCAGCTCAATAAGCGGATCTCAAAGTCTCTAAAGCGCGACCTACGTCGTTATAATACCGAACGTATAACTGAGGCTATAGAGCGAAACAGAGGCTCTAAAGTTTTTGCAACAGATCTGATTATTGGGCATAGCCGGCTAAGCAAGCTGAAGACTGACGACGGCAAGATCATAACGTCCGGACCCGAGCTTTTGAGGGAAGTCGAGAATTTCTATGGACAGCTCTACACAAACGACGACAAAACTCGCATTAAATTTTTCTGAAAACCCCAGAGCAAGATTAACCCGACATTACACGGAAAATATCCCGGACGTCAGCCTGCAGGAGATTCGATTGGCTCTCAAACAGCTTAAAAACAACAAGGGCCAGGCGATGACGGAATAAGCTACTGGAGGCGGGTGTTGGACCGATTAGTAGTTCCCTTCAGAAGTTATTTAATTCCGTCATAGTCAAGGGAAAAACGCCACAGGCATGGCACAGAAGTGTGTTGATACTCTTTTTCAAAAAGGGTGGCAACACCCTTTTGTAAAACTGCAGACCCATCTCACTTCTGAGTCATGTCTATAAGTAGTTTTCGAGAGTCCTCACGAATCGTTTGCCTGCAGGTTTGCCGACTTCCAGCCTCCTGAACAAGCTGGTTTCCAAAAGGGCTTCAGCACCGTAGACCACATACATACGCTGCAGCAGGTTATACAGAAGACCGAGGAGTATAACCTACCCCTTTGCTTGGCGTGTATGGACTACGAAAGCCTTTGAATCGATCGAGACCTAGGCTGTACTGCAGTCTCTCTAGCGATGCTAAGTAGACTATCGGTATATTGAAGCCCTGCAGGGTTTGTACGAAAACGCCACCATGTCAGTCCGAATACAGGATCAGACCTCGAAACCAATACCGCTACAGCGAGGTGTCCGACAGGGAGATGTTATCTCCCCGAAGCTGTTCACAGCTACAATGGAGGATGTCTTCAAGGTTCTGGACTGGAAAGGACTGGGCATCAACGTCAATGGAGAGTACATTACACACCTTAGGTTTCCTGATGATATCATAGTTATGGCTGAGATCGCAGAAGACCTGAGTACAATTCTCGAAGACCTCATTAGTCTCCGAGTGAGTCGCTCTTAAAATGAACATAGACAAGACGAAAGTCATGTCTAATGCCCATGTTGTACCGATTCCTATAAAGACTGGAGACTTCTCGAAGTTGTTGACAGCTACGTATACCTGGGACATAAACTATCCAGCTAGGAAGGTCCAACTTCGAGAAAGAGGTCAATCGTCGAATCCAACTCAGCTGGGATGTTTTCGGGAAGCTACGTAGAATCTTCCCGTCCGAAATACCGCAGTATCTAAAGACTAAATTCTTCGACCAGTGTGTATAGCCAGTGATGACGTATGGAATTGAGCCGTGGTCGCTAACAATGGGCCTTACAAGAAGGCTCAAGGCCACTCAAAGGGCAACGGAGAGGGCTATGCTTGAGGTTTCACTGCGTGATCGAATCAGGAATGAGGAGATCCGTAGAAGTACGAGAGTAACCGATATAGCCCGAAGAATTGCAACACTAAAGTGGCAGTTGGCCGCACATTGCCTGTACGACCGATGCCCGATGGGGCCGACAGGTTCTCGAGTGGCGACCACGCACCGGAAGACGCAGCGTGGGTAGGCCCCCGACAAGGTGGACCGAAGACCTGGTGAACACACAAATGTTGTAATGTTATTTGTTAAATAATAAACTATTATTATTATGGTAGCTCCTCCACGGACCAACCTCCATTTAAACTGATCGATCGAACCGCCGTGGGCTTATTACTTACAAATAAAATAAAAATAATATACTTGATGTTTTTTAGAAATCCTCGTTATTCAATGCGGTCATGGAGGTGGTCGGAATCACCGGAAACGGACATCTCTAAGAGAATGATTTCAAGACGTTCTGAAAGTAGTGACAGACGACGTCGGAGATCTCGGCACCGCGACGAAAATGATAAACATTCCCGACGAACTTCATCTCGACGTAGTAACCGTCGGTAAATTCATAAATTGTCAATTGTAATTACAGAAAGTCCTGTAAATAAAATTAAGTACTTCGGTATTTTACTTAATTTATATATTCCGCTCCCCTTGATAAAGCTCATGTTTCGTTTTTTGACATCGACTTTTGAAATAATAATATTTTTTAGTTTGTACAAGTGTTTTTTTTTTCTAATAACATTTTATTTTTTACTTTTTAGTATTGTAAGTACTTACCAATCCTACAGAACTTCATATAATTATACTTGCAAGATTATTAGAACTAAAACAGAAATTAGGGTGTGCCGTGGTACACACGACAGCACATCAAGCTACTACAATCTGTCAGATTTCTTTATTAGATTTTCAACTTTATCCCTTTCACATTAAGGCTCAGGGTTGATTGGTAATACAAGGTGTCTCAAAAGTAAGTTCACATTTGCTTATCTTATTACGCGAAAGCAACTATTCTGAGGGGCGCTGGGGGTATGTCAGTCGGTAGTCTGGCTCTTGGGAATTTAGTCGCTATGGAGCGTTTCTCTGGTGCGGACCGTGCGTTGTGCGTACGTGAGTTTTACAAAAACGGTAATTCGGCGACTGTAGCGCGTAGAAAATTCTGCAGTATTCGACATATTCGTCACTTAAATGATGCGCCTAGCACTCGTCTCATTGCAAAATGGGTTGAGAAGTTTGAAGAGACTGGGTCAACTCTGGAGAAACCAAAATCTGGGCGACCAAGAACATCAAGAACAGCCGAAAACGTGGACAGTGTTACTCAGTCTATTCGAGATGATCCAAACCTCTCGATTCGGAAGCGTGCTGTTGCTTTAAATGTGCACAGATCTTCATTATGCCGCATTTTACACAAAGATTTAAAGCTGCACCCGTACAAAATTCAGTTAGTGCAAGAACTGAAGCCTCAAGATGCTGGTCAGAGGCTTGCCTTTGTAAATCAGATGATTGAGCGCTTTCCAACGTTCACCAACATCTTGTTTTCCGATGAAGCCCATTTTCACCTGAATGGGCATGTAAACAAGCAAAATTGTCGTTACTGGAGTGCAACCAACCCAAAACAAAAACATCAGAAACCGCTACATTCACCCAAAGTCACCGTATGGGCAGCGATGTCGGCGCGAGGAATTATCGGCCCTTACTTTTTTGAAGATGGAAGGGGACGCACACTCACAGTGAATTCAGAGCGTTATGTGGAGATGTTAGACGAGTTTTTCGTACCCCAACTGCAAAACTTTCCTAGTTACAACCAAAGAACATGGTTCCAGCAGGATGGAGCAACTTCACACACGTCCAACAGATCTCTGCCTCGAGTTCGAGAAATTTTTCCGAACAAATTAATCTCCAGGCGAGGTGACATAAATTGGCCTCCACGGAGTCCCGATTTAACGCCTATGGATTTTTTCCTGTGGGGTTATGTCAAATCAAAAGTTTACGCTAATAAACCGACTTCCCTGGCACAATTAAAAGAAAATATCCGTCATGAAATGGCAGCCATCACGGAGACTACCTGCCGAGTTGTCATAGGCAATTTTAGTGCCCGACTAAATGAATGCCGAGAGCGCAACGGTTTACATTTGGACGATGTTATTTTTAAAAAATAAATTCCCAAACAGTGTACTTCAATATAAAATAAACATTTTTTCAATAAAGCTAAGACTTTTCTTTTAAAAAAAGATTTAAATGTGAACTTTCTTTTGAGACACCTTGTATTAGACAGTTTCTGGTAGCTTGACCTGCTGTCATCCGTACATCTGTCATCATAAATATTGTGTGATGGGGTAAACAATGCATGTCGCAACTTATTAATTGTGTCGTTTAGTGAATCACCTGGCTTAGAATTAATGCTCGCTTCGCTCTCTCGGCTCTAATGCGATTGATTACAGTTCTAAAAGAAACAAATCAATCCAAAGAAAAGATTAAATGGTCGCGGTGCCCTAGCTTAGCTACTGCGAACAATTCTGATTACACGTAATTGTTCCAACCCAAACTATAATTTATTCAATATCATTCAAGCCATTTAGTTAAAAAACTAGGCGATATACTTACATATGCGATAGCAGCAATCGCATTAGATTTGATAGTATATATTCAAGAGTTCTATTTTCTGTATAAATGTTACGAAAATTTCAATAAAACTCTTTCTAATTAAAAAAAAACTGGTTGCATTCCAGAAGTGTGCCTACAGAAGTAAAAAATTGAACATTAAATTATTCCTTAACGTTTAGCTACGTAATGTACAGACAGCACATCAAGCTACTACAATCTGTCAGATTTCTTTATTAGATTTTCAACTTGTATATTTTAAAGCACTAAGGCTCTTCTGGCCATATGTAAAGCCACGAGCGTCATTCTCAAGGGTAAGGAGTTGACCTATGGTCTATACAATGGGTCACTCCACCCACTGGCCGTGGAGACGAGGGAGAAAGCCTTGGCCCTGGGCAAGGCTGTGTCATTGTACTGGATCAAGGCCCATGCGGGACTCCCGAGGAACGAGCGTACTGACGATTTGGCTAAAGAGGCGGCTCTGACATCGAGAAGGAAGCCTGACTACGACCCGTGTCCCATATCGTACGTGAAGCGGCTTATACGTCAGTCATCATTGGATGAATTGAACAGTCGGTATATAGCCGGGGACACTGCGTCGGTCACAAAGATGTTTCTTCCCGATGTCAGAGTGGCTCACAGCTGTGTACTCAAGGTCAAGCCCGAGGGGAAGCTCACCCAGATACTGACGGGGCATGGTGGATTCCAATACTTAAACCGGTGTAAGTTAAAGGGGAGTCCATCATGCATCTGTGAGCCAGACGCCGTGGAAGATGTCGTGCACATTCTCGTCGACTGCCCAGTTCTTGCAGTGCAGAGGTTAAACCTGGAACAGAGTTTATAGGTAAGAATAGGTAGGCAAAATTTGTCCGATTTACTTACAAGTAATAATAGCCAAAACCAATTTATAGATTACTGCACAACTATATGTAAATTAGTAAATAATAGAAATAAGTAGATATAGAAGTTTGTTAAACTGTAGGTTATATTTGAAAATAGGTATATAAAAGTTAGCAAAATGTTGTTATTAGATAAGGTAGAGAATAAGTGTGTAGAAATAAGTAATAGTAAGTAGGGTAAATGAAGCAGAAAAAGTTGAAATAGACTAAGAAGTACATAATATTACATTGTATTTTTTTTTCTCTTCTTGGCTTTGTCCCTCTTGGACATTAGCCACAACAAAATGTTACATCTTATATATATAAAAGAAAGTCGTGTTAGTTACTCCACTTATAACTCAAGAACGACTGAACCGATTTAGCTGAAAATTGTCAGGGAGGTAGTTTAGAGCCAGGAGAAGGACATAGGATGGACATACTATGCCGCTCCCCGTCATTCCTGTGGGAATAAATGAGCTTCTTTGTTTCGACTTCTCCTACACTTTTGTGCTACCCTGGTACCTTGCACCTCCACAAAGCAGGCAAAATCTCCCTGTATATGTATGTCTTCAATACAGGTAAGAACGACCCACGATTATAAAGTTTTGATTGTAGTTACTTGGGCAGATAAAAGCTAGAAAAGGTGTTTAAAATAATGCCGTAAATTCCTCAAAGTAGAAAGTTCAATTTTTGCAGGATATGATATACTGAAATCACGTTATCCATTCTGGACATTTTCGCAGTTTCTCCTTGCTAGATACCCCTAAACTGTACTAAATTAAAATTATACTTTCGTTATAGTATAAAAGCTGAATTTTATATACGTTACTTGGAGACCAATAAAAAAATGTTACCTCAATAGCCAGACAGTTTGAATGGTTTTTACACGTTGCCAGACCCTGAGAGTCAGCTGTAGAGTTTAGCTAAGGGTGTGAGTATAGCCAGTGTATTCAGAGATTTATAAATATGCAAAGTTTACAATGCCCGTAATCTACACTTCTAAACTACTACTACTACTTCTCGGTGGTAGGCCTCACCATCGGCCGCCGGCGTAGTTACCACCTACCAGACAAAGTCATGCCGCCAAGCGATTCGTCGTGTTCCGGCATGATGTCTGGTGAAGCCGTTTGGAGGGCGGGTCTGAGCAGTTGTGTTGCGATGTATGCCGGGTACGATGCGCCAATTGTTGTCGTGTCGGGAGTTTGGTCGTGGAGGGTAGCGGGATCCGAAGCACGGTGCTCCGCTGGCCGACCGTAGGTAGTTGGGGGCCCAAGTAGTGTGCCAGCCACATACGAAAGGCTGCCCCGCCAACTGCGAAAAATCCCAGGGTGGCCCCATCGTGCCAGTTGGCGACCGGACGAGAGGACCCGATGGCGATCCCTGGGGGGGTTCGGGCGTCCCCGCAGTCTCCAGATCAATCTCCCTCTGGCCCGGCATCGTTGGTCGCATTGTTGGGATTAACATTGCATCACCTCACTCAACTGCCGTCTTCCTTCCTATTCACTCAATTTTTTTTTTAATGAAAAGGTCTAAAAAGAAAAGTAGGTGTGTACAGCGGGCGCACGTCCTCTCTTTCAAAGTGCACCTCTCTAATATTCGAGGTCTGCACTCCAATTTCATTGCAGTACATCACCACCTTGAGACTGAGAAGCCCCATCTACTTTTCTTGACGGAGACCCAGATCAGATGTCCGTCTGATGCGGCATACCTCAGCTACCCTGGATACGCATTGGAGCACCATTTCCTGCAGCGTGCTGGGGTCTGTGTGTATGTCCGCAATGACATTTGTTGCCGGCGCCTCCGTCACCTCGAAGACTCTCATTTCTCGTCCCTATGGCTGTTGGTTGACACTGGTGTGGACAAAATTGTTTACACTTGTGTCTACCGATCGCACAGCGGTGATCAGGAGACAACTCGTTTATTTGACCACCTCAGTGAGGCTGCTGACAATGCACTGCAGCGGCACCTTGACGCACACTTCGTCGCGCTGGGGGATTTCAATGCCTGCCATCAGGACTGGCTCTTCCCGTACCAGAAGACCGACCACGCTGGGAGAGGAGCGCGAAACTTCGCGCTTTCAATGGGCCTTTCCCAGCGTGGTGAACGGCGAATGTGGCGATACAGGTCAGCAGACTGGGATGAGATGCGCCATTTCTTTGCGTCTTATCCTTGGCAGCAGGTCTGCTTCTCTTCTAGCAATCCGTCGAGCTGTGCGGATGCTATAACCGATGTGGTGCGTCAAGCTATGGAATATTTTATTCCCTATAATGACGTGCCCGTCGGTGCCTCGGCTCGCCCATGGTTCAATGCCGATTGTGCCCAAGCTGAACAGCGTAAGCACACGGCATTTCTCACCTGGGTTGACGCTCGTGACCGCGGAGCTCCGGATCTAAGCTCAAAGAAGAGAGCCTTTAACCGTGCTGCCAAGTCCTACAAAAAGACTCTAAAGAAGGCTCGCTTTGACCGTATTACCCATATTGGCAACAAGTTATCTGCGCAGCCTTCCGGTAGCAGATCTTTTTGGTCCCTTGCCAAATCGGTCTAGGCGAACTTCTGTCGGCCCTCACTGCCTCCGCTGGTTAGGCCTGATGGAACACTGGCTCATACGGCGAGAGAGAAAGCAGGTCTCTTTGCATCTCTCTTTGCCCATAATTCGCGTCTTGATACTGGCAGTGCTACTCCACCTATTTTACCCCACTGCGGTACTTCAATGCCTGAGGTTCGCATTCGGAACAAGGAGGTTCTGAGAGCACTGTGTCGTCTGGACGTGAATAAGGCTAGTGGTCCGGATGGTATACCAGCGATTGTTCTAAAAGCATGTGCGCCCGAGTTGTCTCCTGTATTGACACGCTTGTATCGCCTCTCATTTGGGACTGGTATAGTGCCCAAGTCCTGGAAGCTTACCAACGTGCAGCCCGTGCCCAAAAAGGGTAGTCGTGCCGATCCTAACAACTATCGGCCGATTTCGATCACCTCCATACTTTGCAAAATTATGGAGCGTGTATTGAATTCGTGCCTCTTGGCATACCTGGAAGGTAACGATCTCCTCAGTGACCGACAATACGGGTTTCGCCGCAATCGGTCAACTGGGGACCTACTAGTGTATGCCACTCACTTCTGGGGCGAGGCACTCGAGAGGAATGGGGAAGCAATTGCTGTCTCCCTTGATGTCTCGAAGGCCTTCGACCGGGTATGGCACGCTGGCCTTCTGAGTAAGCTTCCAGCGTACGGCATTTCCCCTAGCCTGACTGGCTGGGTGAAAGACTTCCTGACTGAACGGTCCCTCAGAGTTGTTGTCGACGGATGCTCATCTGAGCCCATGTCGATTAATGCCGGTGTTCCTCAGGGGTCTGTTCTCTCTGCAACTCTGTTTCTGCTGCATATTAACGATCTGCTGATGCCCGGTATCTATGGGTATGCAGATGACAGCACAGTTGTGGATAGATACCTGCCGGATGCTCGGGCAAGTAGGGAATCAATCCGGTCCGAAAGCGAGGCCATGGTAGAGCGAACGAGTGTTGTACTTCAGGCAGTCTCCGAATGGGGCAATGCCAATCTTGTAGCATTCAATGCCGCCAAAACGCAGGCGTGTCTTTTCACCGCCAAAAGGAGCCCGTTCACCTTGGCTCCTACTTTTCGGAATGTATCCTTGGAGTGTACCGACCGCCTTCAGCTTTTGGGTATTGAGATTTCCTCGAACCTAAACTTTGGGCGGTTCATTGAGTCCAAGGCCAAGGTGGCTGCCAGAAAACTTGGTGTAATCGCAAAGGTCCGGCAGTACTTCACACCAGGGCAGCTTCTAATGTTGTACAAAGCACAGGTCCGTTCGTGTGTGGAGTACTGCAGCCACATTTGGGCTGGTGCTGCTAAGTGTCACCTGGCCACTTTGGATTCAGTGGAGAGACGTGCGAAGAGGCTGATTGGGGACCCTGATTTAACTCGAGTTGGTCTCCAAAGCCTAGAGCACAGGCGTAGAGTAGCCAGCCTTTCGGTGTTCTATAGGATACATTCTGGGGAGTGTGCGAGGGAATTGCACGATTTAATTCCCCCATCTTCGTTCCACCATCGGACGACCCGTCGTACGACGAGTTTCCACCCTTATGTTGTTAACACCTCTACGATCCGGACGAAGCGTTTCGCCTCCTCCTTTATACCGCGTACATCGAGGGACTGGAACAATCTGCCGGCGGCGGTGTTTCCGTCGGACTACAATTTGAGTGTCTTCAAGGCTAGAGTGAATAGGCTCTTAATAAACTAGTGCGCTTTACCATCAACGATTGCGTCACTGCTTACCATCGGGCAGGATTGCGGTCAAGCGCTGGTTTATACTTTAATAAAAAAAAAAACTAATCTATATATATAAAAGAAAATTGTGTTAGTTACACTATTTATAACTCAAGAACGGCTCCATCGATTTGGCTGAAAAATGGTAGGGAGGTAGCTAAAAACTAGGAAAAGGACATAGGATGCCTTTTATCCCGTTCCCGTCGATCCCGTGGGAATGAATTAGCTTCATTGCTTCGACTTCTCCTACACTTTTGTGCTACCCTGGTACCTTGCACGTCCACAAACTATGCACAATAAAACTTCTTTCATATATTATGATGATTTGATAATGATGAATGAATGAGCTTTATTGTTTCGACTT
The DNA here is from genome assembly GCA_037179545.1 of Sesamia inferens. NCBI lineage: Eukaryota > Metazoa > Arthropoda > Insecta > Lepidoptera > Noctuidae > Sesamia > Sesamia inferens. The sequence goes on along the minus strand of CM073934.1, from coordinate 14,100,578 downwards.
CTCCTACACTTTTGTGCCACCCTGGTACCTTGCACCTCCACAAACTATGCACAATAAAACTTCTTTCATGTATTATGATGATTTGATAATGATGAATGAATGAGCTTTATTGTTTCGACTTCTCCTACACTTTTGTGCTACCCTGGTATCTTGCACCTCCATAAAGTAGGAAACACGTGTCCAGTATTTTTAAGTAAAGAATAATATATGTTTGTTTACAAAATTTCAAAAAGATATAATGAAAAACCACAAAGTTATGAGCTTGCTATTCTACTTGGCGGGGTGGCGATTTCAGACTTATAAAGTCCAGGTTTCCTCAAGATGTTTTCCTTCACCTTCAGTCATTGGTGTCCTAGATATACCTAGAGAGTACATATCACTTTAGAAAAGTTACATTAATACTTGCCTGACCTGGAATCAAACCCGCGCACTCATACAAGAGAGGCTGGTGTTTTAACCACTGGGCCACCACGACATACTAAGCCACCACATCTCAGAGATCAACAGCTAGATAATTTACGAAGCACAAGTGGAAATTCATAATTTCTTTCACAAGGTGCTACAATAAATACAAAAGTCATGGAATATATATTTTTTATTTATTTATTTACAATGTTCCTAATTGAAAAAGTAAAAAATGTGATCATGTGATATTTATTGCCTTTAAGGCGGAACAAAGTTCGCCGGGTCAGCTAGTTTTGAATAAACAAGTAACTGGAAGTCACACTCTGAATTAACCAGTGAAGATAAATGAATGACCTTGGAAATTGTGATTGACGCGCTATCTCTTTCTTAGGGTGTTCATAAATCTTGTAAATATTTAGCATAATAAATAATATCCATCCAGGGGTGAGCAACTGGGCAACCGAATCAAGAGCTGTTTCTATTCAAAGTTTTGCAGCGTAATTGTTGCTCTTTCGAGAAATTGTTATCTTAGGTGTCTTATAAACAGCCTTATATCTTAAACAATCTTCTTTGAAGGTTTGAAATATAAGGCTGTTTATACTAACACCCGTTAAAATTAGTAACTTTTCCTATAGGACCAATACCTACTGGAAACTCGAAAAGGATGACTGTTTATACTAACAACTACTATACTGAAAGTATTCAAATTCGAAATGGGTAAAAAATATCTATGAAAATCCTAAACTATTATTAACTAGCGACCCGTCCCGACTTCGCACGGGTGCATCTCTATTCATTTAAAAAAATCGCATCAAAATCCGTTGCGTAGTTTTAAAGATTTAAGCATAGGGTAAGGTGGTACCTACACAGTGGTTAGCTTTTTTTCTGATCCTTCTAATTCGGGTTAGGCTTATGTTAGGATATTATATTGGATACCAAATTGTAGCGAGTTTATCGTAGTTTAAGAGTGTATGATATCTTTTTGAAATAGTGTCATAATAATTTACATACAGGATTATTTTTAAAAAAGGAAATCGGTCCATTGTGTACCGTGAGGTTTCTACAGTGGCTCATCCTAAAGTACACTATGGATCATGTAGTACTATATAATTAGGGGCAGACCTAAAAATTAAACAAACTATATACATCACAAATCAGTTTTAGTCGATCTTGAAAAAAACAAATAAAATATATGTCGGAGACAGCGACGGCAGAGCGGTAGGGTTGACAGCATCTTGGTGTGGTGGTACAGGTTCCGTTTCGTAGGTGAGTTTTGAACTAAAGCACGACGTGTAGATATACCCTCCAATCTTCATAATAACAATTTGAATAGGCAAACCGACAGTTTCGGTTCGGAGATGTGCCTTGGTCCGCGTCTCGATGCAAAGTGACCGTTCGACGAACCCCACTTTCCAAAGCGACTCTGTCCATGTGCCGCCATCACAAAATAACGTCACAAGCGTTCGCCCCTCTACTACGTAAATCAAATCAGCAACTTCTATTAAAATTATATCGACGATCTCCGACTCGGCCAGCCTGACGATTTGCACGTCCTCGTGCATCATCACCATCATCATCATCCCAGCGAAAATCCAAGTCGCATCCGAAGCTCCTTCAGCCCCGGAGTTCAGGATCCGGTTCACCAGGTAAACCGCCGATTCCGGTCAAATTTCGATATTTCCCGTTGCACATCCTCGTGCATGTCTGTAACAAATAAAAAAAAACACAGAAAACCGACTTTGAAGCATTTTTGAGAACTCGGCCAACCTGACAATCACACGTCACGTTTAGTTACAATGACTATTATAAAACCAAACAAGTTTAATCATTTTAACAACTTAAACGCAAGAGCTTCCTTCAAGCCTCATAATTATCAAAATTCAACAAGAAAACAAAAGGTTCCTCCAAACCTCATAATTATCAAATTTCAAAAATAAAACACAAAAGGTTCCTCCAAGCCTCATAACTATCAAATAATCAAAATCATAATCATCAAAAAGAAAACACATCATGGTTCGCTACCACAGTAGCTAGTGACAACTCATAGTTGACACCCATATCGTCATCACCTCTTGTGATACGACCAACTCTAGAGTCCACGACTCCCAGGTCAACACATGACCGTACAACTAATAGTCTCCTCCGAGACCCAGGTCCCCGCCACATCACTAGCTGCCCATCGCCCCCTGAACAACTCCTCACTGAGTTGCAGTTACGACTACAGACTAGTGCATGCAGTGCGACCATATCTACCAAAGTCCCCGCCACATCACTAGCTGCCCATCGCCCCCTGAACAACTCCTCACTGAGTTGCAGTTACGACTACAGACTAGTGCATGCAGTGCGACCATATCTGCCAGAGTCCCCGCCACATCACTAGCTGCCCATCGCCCCCTGAACAATTCCTCACTGAGTTGCAGTTACGACTACAGACTAGTGCATGCAGTGCGACCCTACCAACTAGTGTCCCCGCCACACCACTAGCTGCCCATCGCGCTCTGAACAACCCCTCACTGGGTTGCAGTTACGACTACAGACTAGTGCGTGCAGCGCGACCACACCTACTAGTGTCCCCGCCACACCACTAGCTGCCCATCGCGCTCTGAACAACCCCTCACTGGGTTGCAGTTACGACTACAGACTAGTGCGTGCAGCGCGACCACATAGCCATGATACGTGTTCTATTTGCTGGCGGAGGCACCCTCCTCACCATCTTCTACGTTATAAAAATCGAACTCGGCAAACATTACTTGGAAAAATCTTTCGTATCTATGCGATCGTGGGGTACTTATAAGTTCTGTTTCCAATCAACGATTTCAATAGGTAACGATCGCCATTATCGCCATCAAACAACTCACCAATATTAAATTTCATTACTTTAGCTCATTTCCATCAAATTAACATTTTTCGTAAATACCACTCATTTCTATCAAATTAACATTTTTCACAAATAGCACTCATTTCTATGTTCGTTACCGCTTGTTCTTTTGAGAAGATTTAATAGTCTAGCCACACATACTATCAGAAACTCAAGTGAGCTCGTAACTATAGGTCACAGTGAACTTTAGTTTCGAAATAAAGACAAACCAGACATCATAATTTTAAAACCCTGATTTAAAATTTCTCAGTCCATTATAACAAAGAATACGGGTAGTACAAGAAAATATAATTTGCAAATAACTCTTATTATCATGTCGCAAAGAAATTGTTCAGTACACAATACACTGGCACAACCTTCAACTTTGTACACTGTATATATACTGGCGCGTGTGTACATACACCAATGAAATTACAGATTGCTTGACAAGAGATCATTCGGCCACGGAATCAAAATAAAAATAGTACGACTCACCGAATTATGGCAATTTCCCACACACACCTGCCACTTGGCAGTTTTCAACCGTTGCACACCAGACATCTCGGAGCTCTTATAAAACCCCATTACGTTACCACAAACGTTTTGGGTATTTTGACATCTTCTCATCGCCTGCAGAGTAGAGGCTCAAGTCTTGAAACCTTGAGCGTTCCACAAAGCGCACGCAGCTCCGGCTGTGCCGCACGCAGCTCCGGCTGCGCCGCACGCAGCTCCAGCAGCGCCACACGCCATTGATGCGATTCACCAAGCAGCTAGAAGCGCACTCCGCAAGCGCACCTTGCTCGCCAAGCAATAGCCAGCACTGTCGCGCGCCAAGCATCAGCCAGCTCTGTCGCGCGCCTAGCAACAGCCAGAACTGGCGCGCGCCTAGCAACAGCCAGCACTGTCGCGCGCCTAGCAACAGCCAGCACTGTTGCGCGCCTAGCAACAGCCAGCACTGTCGCGCGCCAAGCAACAGCCAGCACTGTCGCGCGCCAAGCAACAGCCAGCACTTGCACGCCTGTAGCGCACTCCTGTAGCGCACTCCTGCAGCGCACTCCTGTAGCGCACTCCTGCAGCGCACTCCTGCAGCGCACTCCTGTAGCGCACTCCTGCAGCGCACTCCTGTAGCGCACTCCTGCAGCGCACTCCTGCAGCGCACTCCTGCAGCGCACTATCACGCGGAGCGATCTCTGCGCCAGCAATTGAGCGCACCTCGTAACTTCACGTTCACTTCCAGCCTCACGTTATTCTGTTCCTTGATTTATAACGAGATTGTGAGCAGTGTAGTTCTTTATCCAACTTCTGATGTCGGAGACAGCGACGGCAGAGCGGTAGGGTTGACAGCATCTTGGTGTGGTGGTACAGGTTCCGTTTCGTAGGTGAGTTTTGAACTAAAGCACGACGTGTAGATATACCCTCCAATCTTCATAATAACAATTTGAATAGGCAAACCGACAGTTTCGGTTCGGAGATGTGCCTTGGTCCGCGTCTCGATGCAAAGTGACCGTTCGACGAACCCCACTTTCCAAAGCGACTCTGTCCATGTGCCGCCATCACAAAATAACGTCACAAGCGTTCGCCCCTCTACTACGTAAATCAAATCAGCAACTTCTATTAAAATTATATCGACGATCTCCGACATATAGTTTCTTCTGCTAAACATAACATCAATAAAATTAAACACAACAATAGCATTATAATAAGATAGCAGGCTTCTTTGGTATTCAAATCATTCTAAATTTAAGAAAAAAGGACCAAAAAAATAATGTAATTAAAACTGACTTTACTTAATTTTCGGCGGCCTTTGAGGGCAATCACACGCTGAGTTTTTAGATTGTCATAGTAGAAGTCTCATCGAGATTATAAATTCGTGTCCCATCTGCAAATTTTGGGTTTCCTTAGTACAATTTCTCGAGGTTGTTGTAAAATGGTTCGATGTTAGCCTTGTTAAAAGTAGTGGCTCTGGCAAGACTACATGGTTCTGGTTTTCGAAGACTTGACATCTTTGTATCTACGCCTAAAGCTCTGCAGCCATTCCTTCCCAGCCATTTCATTGGTCCATCGACGAACTATTGGATGTTGCACTCACATGATGACGGTAGTGTGGTACCTTGGATAGGCTAGGTGCGAAGACAATATATCTGCATCGCAGAATTTCTGGATGACGTAGTTATAAGAGAACTGGATGATAATGAGTATGAATAATAATGATGTAGAATGATAATGATGAGTATTAATAAACCATTCCACTGTAACATAGTATTTTATTTACTTTTCCCCGTTTCATTCAACGGGTAAGAATGTAGGATCAGTAGGATGGTAAATAAGTGATCACTTCTGACAACAAAAATTGAGTTATATAAATACAATAATTCTCATTTTATAATGGCAATCATCTAGTCTTAGCATTGGCTTAGGGGTAGTTGGTTTCTAGGAATCAAAAAAGTAAAAAAGATGTTTTACACCATAGGCAGCCAAATATTACCTACTATTTTAGACTAAACTTCGAGCGTTATTAATTAGTTCATGCACGTTCGTTTTATTGGGTATTTCTGGTGATGGCAAATGCTAACCTAAAAATAAACAATATTTTTCGAACTTCGTGGCGTTTAAATCGCAAAAATGAATATAAGACATTATTTTCTAAACTTACAGGAAGTATTTCTACTACTTATATCTTATAGTTATACATTTACTTTCATTATCAGGATTTTTCAATGCATGGAAAGTGGGCTTGTTCTTTCAAATTATTTCATATTTTTTGAATTGGATCTTTCTTTAAACGACATTCCTGAGGAAATTATTTTACAAGATATTTTTTTTTTGCATTGAGTGTAGTAATCGAATTCTTGCCTCCTCTATCAAGTGATGACTCTAGAGTCCCGCCTAGAATAGCACCAGGATCAATACCAGAGGCTGACTCCTATTTGACCTCTCCACCCAAATGAACTTCGATGTCGTGGGCCCTATGACCCCCACCCACTTCCCCTAAGATCCCGACCACACCCCAGACATCCTAGACGTAGCGCTTCTAAAGAACGTCAACCTACGGTTAGACTCTATAGAAGCACTACCAGAGCTATCGTCCAGTCATCCTCCGACTGGCTCCCCTTACTGGTCTCTCTGATCCAGGTCAAGCACCTCAGACGAAAGTGCTAACGGACTTGAGGAAAGAAAATGATCGGCTGAAATCCACCACATCCCCCCACTTGGCTGCATACCTGCACGCCTCGACTCTATCGCGGGCACGACAGCCGCGATCGACTCGTTCTCGGATCACGTACGACTGTACGTGATCCGTGAATGAGTCGATCAGTCAGTCCTGAACGACTGTTCAAGGGAGGCCACAGTGACAGAAGACTGTCGCTGGAATCTCCCGGCTGACTTGCGTGAACTGCTGACCGAGAAGAACGTCCGTGCCTACAGCAACTTCCCCTGGAAGCTAACAAAGCCATAAATGCCCCTTGGTTCGTCCGAAATGAGCAGTTCATGAAGCTTCTTTCCAAACGCTTTTTTGACACTGCTGGCAAGCACAGCAATCCCCTGATAGCAGCGGCTGCTAACTATACCCGCTTTGACGCGACTTATCGCGATATCACTCATAATATTGTAAGAGAAGACATTGTCGCGAGGTCACTGACAACTTTGCACAAGGTAAGAGACAATACCATAACTTGGTCATTTATAGTCTGTGGAACTTTTACCTAACGAACCGACGCGACGCGTTCATTCCTGTTAGAATCGTTGCCGCCATTTCCCTCAGCTATTAAAGTAATAAAATATACTAAAACTATTGTTATGAGTGTTGAGTAAGTGCCGGAGCAGTTGTGTAGCCTCCAGTTGACGAAAGCTAAGTGCCTAGGGTTAATTAATTATTTATTGTCAATCTAATTGTATATGTACCATGATAGTTTGACCGGAATCAAGTTACCGAATTGAAGTAACACGAATTATCTTAATGGTTGTATGTCCTGTAGAACTGTGTTTAAATCTGATGGAGTCACGGAGTTGCTGTGACTTAACTCTGATGGAGCTGCAGAATTGCTGTGGCTTAAATATATAAGACCTCTTAAGTGAGGCGTATGAGCCCGGCGCCGCAAGGCGGGGTCTCCTGAAACATGGAGCAGATAAGACCTCTTAAGTGAGGCGTATGAACCCGGCGCCGCAAGGCGGGGTCTCATGAAACATGGAGCGGATAAGACCTCTTAGGTGAGGCATATGAACCCGGCGCCGCAAGGCGGGGTTGTCGGCGAGTCGCCTACGTGTGCCCAAAACCGCGACTCGACGAAATGTTTATTTAACTTGGTCCGAGGATGGTTGCGTTGACTTACCTATGTTGATCCTGTTTCAACTGGTGTGTAATGGATGTAATGATCTGCTTCGCTTTGTTACACGATGTATGCCCTCTGCGTTACGCCCACGCTCGATGTTAACCTCTCCATTCCTTAGTCTGTAGGGATTAAGCAATCATCATTTGCTTGTTATGGAACTAAGTGCACAAGGCTAACCATACATTATGCAATATTGATTACATTCATATTTATACTCTAATACAGCGCCTCGCGCTCCGACATAGTGAGTCGTACTAGTCGGCTTTAACATTGGATGTCCTGTATAGTGTGACCCACGCTCACGACGTCAGTATCTGCCTCAATTAAGAGGTGCTGCTCCTTTCCCAGGAGACCCCGCCTTTCGGCGCCGGGCTTATCCTCACAGTTATATAGAACATACAATAATTACGATACTTTGTGTTACATAAATTCGGTAACTTTCGTTCCGATCAAACTATCACGGTACATTATAATTAGATTGATATTAAATAGTTACTTAATTAACCCTAGGCACTTAGCTTTCGTCAACTGGAGTCTTCCTAGCTGCCCCGGCACTCGCACAACACTCATAACAATACTTTAAATATATTTCATTACTTTAATAACTGATGAAGATGGCGGTAGGATGCTAACAGGAAGGAACCTGTCGCGTTGGTTCGTTAGGTAAAATAACCATAGACTATAGATGACCAAGTTATGGTATTGTCTCTTACCTTGTGCAAATTTGTCTGCGGTCTTGTGAGAATGTCTTCTCTTACAATATTAAGAGTGATTTCGCGATAAGTCGCGACACTCCCGCCGGAAACATTTAGAAGAAGGTAATCATCAAGTATTTCGTGATAAGTCGCGACACTCCCGCCGGAAACCTTTAAAAGAATGTAATCATCAAGTATTTCGCGATAAGTCGCGACAGGGGTCTCCTGAAACATGGAGCGGATAAGACCTCTTAAGTGAGGCGTATGAACCCGGCGCCGCAAGGCGGGATCACCTGAAACATGGAGCGGATAAGACCTCTTAAGTGAGGCGGATCCCGACGCCGTCAAGGCGTGGGTCACACTATACAGGATATCCAGCGCCGTATCCTTGGATATCCGAAATATTGGAGGACTGGTACGAAGCGCTATGTCGGAGCGCGCGGCGCGGTATTAGACAATCCCTCCTTTGGAGGTTAAGGGAGAAAACGATCGATTAATATGAATGTAATCAATATTATAAAAAGTCGTGTTGACCCTGCGCACTTAGTTCTATAACAAGCAAATGATGATTGCTTAATCCCTACAGATTAAGGAATGGAGAGGTTAACAACGGGCGTGGGCGAAACGTAGATGGCATACATCGTGTAACAAGGCGAAGCAGATCATTACATCCACTACACACCGGTTGAAACAGTATCAACATAGGTAAGTCAAGTCAAGTTATCATCGGACCCCCCTTTAAGAATTGGTAAGCTACGTATAACACTACGGAAGCATTTCAACAGAGCCAAAAACAGCAGGAAAGAAACCCAATAAGTACACCTACAAAAAGCAAATCAGGACCGCCAAAAGGACAGCATGGCGGAAATTTTGCGAGTGTATAGAGAAGCATCCTTATGCTTGCGCTGCAAGGGTAAGGAAAATCCTATCAACGGATCAGACGGAACCCTCGGAGCGCTGAAAAAACCCGACGGCATTTACACAATAACGGATCAGGAAACCAGCAAAATCCTCCTGAAAACTCACTTCCCGAACCGCAAACTCTTAGAGGACAGGACCTGGGAGGCTGCACCAGAATGGACTCCAACAGAGCAGGACTGGTCCAACGCCTACAAACTAATAACAGAAGACCAGCTAAAGTGACTGGCATTGACAGGACATCAATTATGTTGTCCTGTGAATGCCAGCCCAAACATTGATAGCAAATCGGTATTGGTAAGAGTCTAACACGTCCTTCCGCTCCGCTCAAAGCGGGAGAAGTCATTTCATGATTTCCCATCCCAACGCTGTTTCCAACAAAGGTTCCGCCGCTCGTCCTAGTCGTGAATTCACGCGACTCCAGTATCGAAGATTTTGTCGGTTCCATAGACCATTTCTGGCAAAGGTGCTTTCATTTGTCCACATCTCATTGTAGACGAGATCCGGATTCTCTACATACTTTGTTTCATCCAGTGCCAGAAGGTTTGTCTCGGGGTAATAAGGCATGAAGTTTATGTACTATTATTACTATTCTATTTACTATACTATTATTATACTTATACTTCTTTCTTTTGCCGCGTTTCAAAATTTTTATTATCATCACCATAGATTTAGGATTTCATTTCTTTCTTTCTTTTATGGCTTCGCACGGTTTGTGCATTTAGCCAATGTCAAGTAATGAATTGTTCATGTCGAAAAAGACGGCGTGATACGTCTTACGATGGAGGTTTGAGACAAAGTCATGATGTGGTCACTATGCTGCGATATTTCACTGTTCTTTATGAATTATTTACTGAATGCACTTTTTACTACATAAATCACGCACTTTTATTTAATAAACACCACTATAAATTATTTTAAAAGTCCGATGAAAAATGAGCGTGACACTCAGCTTGACTTTCCCGCCAAAACCTCTAGGATTTCATTGCTATGATCATTACAAACATCAGCCAAACATGTTGCATAGACGCTTTATACAATAAAAATTAAAAATGTACTCTATGCTTGTTTGATTTTTATGGCAACACTAATATTTAATAATACTTGTCAAAGAACAAAGAAATTATAATATACGTAGAATTATTACGAGTAATAATAATATCAAAACAACAACATTCAAGACTAAACCTAAAGCTTATTCCATAAAGCTTATATTGCCACAAAGCTTACGCATAAATGCGTAAACTTTGTGGCAATGTAAGTTCCGATGAGAGGCATCAAGGACAGCATGGCGGAAATTTACTATATATATATATATTTGTTAATTTACTATATACTTACTGTACTCTTTGGAGTGGACCTTTGTGTCCTTTTCCCGCAGACTGCCAGTGTGAAATAAAACTACTATATTACCATATAGTAGTTTTATTTCACACTGGCAGTCTAATAACAAAACAAGTGCCTGAAGTTTATGTATCAAAGTTACCACTTTGATACATAAACTTCAGGCACTTGTTTTGTTATTTACGCTGATATACAATATTATATCAGTGACTCGTGATTGTTTGAGCATTAAAATAACTAACTGCTTAGCTCAACATTTAATTAATGCATTTATTGTGATTAAAGAATAAATAAAAATAAAAACAATATTAGTAAACTATAGAATGGCAAAACCATTGGCATATTGGGTTAAATTAATCGAAATCGCGAGATGTAAAAAGCAGCCTAAACACGGAGCGGCAGATTTTTATGTCATGTACCTACAATAATATATGTTTCTGGGTCAAAAGTAAGAAGTTTGGTATATTATAAATCTACATAATAAGCAGCCTATCTGAAATTATATAGCTTTCAAAGAATCTATGTTAGGATAGAAACTAAATTTAAATAACCTTTGTGTATCTCTTTTATACGACTTTCTTAAAATAAAAACATACATAATATGATTTTTTGACCTTTAATTAACTGCAGTACAATTTACGAAAAAATAAATACCAATAACAGTTGATAATAGCAATAACAGTAGCTAACGGTTTTTTTTTTTAACCTATTGATTTATTTACGAGTACACAAGCGTTAAAGTTGCTAGCGGCTAACTTCAGGCATACCATAACTCACGAATTGCAGTGTACCTAAACCGACGGACGTAGACAGATATAAAATTATTATTGCTAACATACAAGGTCGTCTGTTTACAGTAGTAATAATAATAATAATAATAATAATAATAATAATTTATTTCGGACAGTAGGTATCCATATTCGGTTAGTACTACAAAAATCTTAAGCCTATGTTAGTAGTAATAAAAACTAAGACAATATTGAAGTATTTGCGACTGCAGCCAGACACTCTTTACTGTCTAACTAGGACCCGCATGAAACACTCCATTATTTTGGAGTCGGTCCTATCAGCGACTACTTTCAAAATGCTGCTAGTGCTACCCCGCACTCTACGTAGCAAGGAGGCGGTTCTCTTGCGTATAATGGCATGAAAGCCATCAACACGGGCTTCCGCAAACATGCCAGATGCACTACAGAAACGGGGCAATCCCAGCAACATCCTGAAACCGTTGTTATATTGGACTCGCAGGGCACCGAGCGATCTCTGTGTATAACAAAACCACAGACTGCTCGTGTAAAAGGTTTGGCAGTACGCTTTAAAAAGAGAGATTTTAACATTCTCGTTGCAACGAGCAAACCTGCGTGCCAGCATGTTATTCTTAACCGCCAGTGCCCTGCGCTCCCTTTCAATGTCCATTTGGTCATCAAGATCTTCGGTAACATAGTGTCCCAAATATTTAAAATGACTTACCCGCTTGAGTTCATTATTATTTAATGTCAATTTGGGCACACTAGATGGGCATTTACCAGAAGACTTAAAGACCAAATACTCACTTTTCATGCAGTTATACATGAGACCATGTTTATTCGCATACCTCTCACAAACATGTAAAAGCTGTCTCATCGCACCGACAGCTGGGCTCAGCAGCACCATGTCGTCAGCATAGCTGATATTATTAATACAAACATTATCAACCGAGCATCCAACACGCGTGCTGCTGAGCTCAACCAACAGCTCGTTTACATACAGGTTAAAGAGCTTGGGAGAAGTCAACCCACCTTGTCTCGTCCCACATTCCAACCTGTACATTTCAGACAGTGTACCTGCCCACCTAACATTATTTGTCTGATTAGCATACCAGTAGCGAAAGAGACGTTGTACCTGCGTATGCACTTCCGTTTTCTTAAGCTTTTCCCATAGCAAGTCATAAGACACCAGGTCAAAAGCTTTTGACAGGTCGAGGAAACATGCATATACAGGTGTACTCCTCTGTGTATAGTACTGGACGGTGTGCTTAAGACTGAGAATAGCACTTTCAGTAGAAAGTCCGGGCCGGAACCCGAACTGAGCATCATGTATATCGAGATGTTTTTCGAGCTCTGAATCAAGCACAGCGTCCAGCACCTTCGCCACCACTGTCGCCAATGATATAGGCCTATAATTGCCCTTATCAGACAAGTCACCCGTTTTATTTTTTATAATTGGCACTACAATAGTACGCATGAGGTCATTGGGCAAGTATGAATGACTCAGACATAACGTGTAAAACATTGCCAGGACGCGTGATAGATGGACGCCAGCAAACTTTAGATGTTCAATGCTGAGCCCATCATGACCCGGCGACTTGCCCCTGGACATCTTTTTTATTATACCTGACACTTGCTTAACAGTTACATTAAACAAGTCGCCAGTCATGATAGGATCCGCATTTGGCATCGTCTTTGAAGGACCAAGTGGTGAGCTCACCCGAAAATGTTCTCTAAATAGGTCAGCTATGATCTTACTGTCACTCATACCACCCACACTCACAGGGATGCCAGGCTTAGTACTTAATTTGTTAGTCGCCTTCCAGAAATCACCAAATTTCTTTGATGAGTGGTAGTCAGCAATTAAGTTCATTCTAATTTGTTCACGATTGTCTTGACACCATTTCAGTTTATTTTTAAATATTTTTCTACTTTCGCACATTTCTACATACAAACGACCTTCCCTTGGTCTATTATTCCCAACCCAGTTATGAAATTTGAGTCTGGCATCCCTATGTGCCTCGCGTACATGTTTATTCCAACCTGTTACATGCCGTTTTTTACTGGACTCAAACGTGTAACTACTACAGCTACTGTTGATAGATGCAGCTTTTAAAGTACTGATTATATCATTATACATTGAATCCAGCAAATTTCTGTGCTCCAAATTATTACAGATATTTAAACTGCACTGTCTAAATTCTTTAGGAAAGTCTATAGTTTTAAGCTTATTATTACAATATTCTCTATACTTATCTATTTGTTCATTAGTTCTGTTTCCCCATATAACATTTCTGTTTACACAGTCGTCTTCATTAAAACTAGTTTTGCTTATAATTAAGTTTAAATTACATTGAATAACAAGCGGCAAGTGATCTGACCAATACGTGTCGTATTTTATAGTAACATCACCTACCGTTTGCCAAGCGGAATGACTCACAACACAATGATCGAGCCACCGAGTACAACCATATACATCACTTATAAATGTATAGTTATCCGTTACATTGCCTAACTTATTAATGTCAGCGCATATCCATTGTTGATCTGCACATAAGTTATCCAACTCTTTACCGAATAGTTCCCCCGGATGCGCATTAAAGTCACCTAGGACGTAGACAGCTTCCACAGAACTACTTTCAACTATGGCACATACCTCGCTAAAACAATCCGTAAATTCGGGTAAATGATCCACCCTGTCAGTGGGCATGTACACACTAAATACTAAAATATCACGGTCACCAGCAACAGCTTTTATCGCACTAATACGCGGATTACTGCACTCAATCACTGAAACACTACTAAATCTGTCTTTCCGCCACAGTATTGCCACTCCACCATAAGGCCTTCCACTCAAAAGGCCCGCAGAAGTATCGACAGCCGACGTGCCGGTGTATGCAAAGTCTGAGTGTATTGAACCGAGTACTGGTATGTCATGTGGTAGCAACCATGTTTCTTGTAGTGCTACGATGTCTGCTATCTCACACAATCCTCTCACGCAGTCAATAGACCTTTTAACGGACTTGCAATTAAAACTGATAAACGTAGACGTAATTTTATTTGTGGTCACTTGTGCAGCCATTATTGTTCTTCCGTAGTTCCACTGTTCTCGTTACTATATCTATTAACATAGTTGCTAGTTTTGTTGAAATAAACAAAACGGCGAAATGACACGCCTTCCGGCCATAAGTTGTCATTTAAAAACAACGCAAGCTTGTGGTGTGGTACAAGAATTTTGTACGCATTGTAATTTTTCTCCTGCCTTATATTTATTTTCTTAAGAACAATTGATGTTTGCGTCTTAGATAAAATATATTCACGGATATCATTTTCTGATGTCTGCTTATCCACATTCGTAATAAAGAGTGGAATTCGAATATCAGCTGCTCGGAATTTATTGTTCGGTTCCATTACAGCTTTCCCTTGATTTCCTTGAAAACGAGATTTTGATTTCTTTCTTTGTACCAACGTCCATTTATTAACATTTTCATTAGTTTTTGTTTTCTCATCGCTACCGCTATGCGCTTGTGGTACAGACCGCTCCGAACAACTACCCTCGATTAGTTTCTTATCGGTTTTGTGGTGCGCCGATACTACTGTGGCGGGAGTCCTAATACGCACAGATGACTGTTGCTTGACGGTGTTAGACTCGTTTATTCCGCTACCGGGCGACAACAAGTTTTGCGTACTAATTACTTCTGTATCAGTTGCTACCGAACGGTCAGATTTCTCAAAAAAGTGGGGTAGACCCATTGGGCCACTGTCCAAGCAAGTAGTTGTTGTACTCCTACCTCCTCTTTTACAATTAATGTTCTCTGGAATATTCCTCAACTGATGTTCGCTATTTGATAGTTCTTTTTTAAATTCTTCGAACTGATCATTAGTCACATAACATTCTTTCACTGTACGTAGCTCGCTTTGCAATAATAGGAGGTCTTTTAGCAGTCTAGTCACATCTATGTGATCAAAAGTGACCGGTGGTAACTTGTGGAGCTCTCGTGCTACGAATATCGGCACCTCTTCTGGATCAACCTCTTTCAGCAACGTTATGACATCGTGTAGATCTCTCTTCGACTTGCCGTCCCTTTTGCGTGAAATTTTTCGCTTCGAAGTCGTGATCGACTCAAAACAGCATGCATTATAATAAACTAGTTGTAGGTACCCCGCGGATTCACCCGCATCTTTGTTTACTGGTTCGCTCCTATTAGTAGTAGCGTGATGTTATAACTTTCCTCAATTAATGGGCTATCTAACAGTATAAGATTTTTTCAAATCGTACCAGTAGATCCTAAGATTAGCGCCATTAACAAACAAACTTCAGTTTTAAAATACACACATCAAAAGTGTCTAGGGATCAACATATATTTTTGCAATAACTTTTCTCCTGATTGATATTAATTAAAATTTTCTTTAAGGATTCATCAAATAAAGTGTTTTCGTTTGTCACAGTAACGATAAACCAAGTCACCTTTGCATTAATAAAGAAATTTGCCATTTTCCTAATAAAGGGATATTTGACATTTGAACCACTAACACAAAAGTTCGAAAAAAAGACTGAAATAACAGTTTTCTCTAAAATTTTATTGGGTAACTTAAACAATTAATAATCCGTGTTTCTACCGCGAACACTAACAACACAAGAACATCGGTTTGGCATACTCAAAATGAGTTCATCCAAATCACGCTGTGGAATGGCCGCCCATGTTCGTTGCAACAACAAAAAAAGCGATCTGTCGAAATCTTCTTGCGACTGGATACCCTCCATATTCGGCAGAGCTCTTCTCTGTAGCATATCCCATGCATGCTCAATCGGGTTCAAGTCTGGCGACTGAGCAGGCCAGGGCAGGACATTGATGTTAGCTGCGGCGAGAGTCTGTCTTACAACTCTTGCGGTGTGCGGTCGTGCATTATCATGCATTAACTGAAATAAGGGACCGATTTGCACTTGTAGAGGAACGATGACGTCTGATACAATCGTCTCAGCATAAATTTGAGCGTTGAGGTTGCCTCTGATCCAAATCAACTCAGTTCTTCCGCCGATCCAAATACCCGCCCATACCATGATGGTTCCACCACTATAAGGATGGACTTCCTGGCAGGATTTTAATCGCTGTTGGCGTCCAGGGGTTCTCCAGTGTCGTATACGTCTTGTATCCGGTCTCATACCAAAACGAGACTCATCAGAAAAGCACACGAAACGCCATTGTTCTTCTGCCCAATTTCTGTGTTCAAGAGCCCATTGATATCGAATCCTACGATTGTGCATTGCTATAGGTGGTACCTGTAGCGGTCTTCGGGAATGAAGGTTCACTTCATGCAAGCGGTTTCTGACTGTTTGGTCGCTAATTAAGTTCCCTGAAGTGTGATGAAGCCTCACGGCTAACATCATGGCGGTTATTGTTGGAGCTCTTCGAGTTAAGATTTGAATGTATCGGTCTTGTCTCCGTGTGGTGCAGCGATACCGTCCTCCATGGCGCTCAGCCACGGTACCAGTGCTTCGGTAACGTGTCCAAAGTCGACTGATAACACTCTGACTTGTATTCAGAGCTAAAGCCACAGTACGTTGCCGGGAACCAGCTTCTATCATTCCCACGGCTCTGAGCATTTCTTCCCTGCTTAAATGACGTCGCCGCTTCATAATAACGTTGGTTTTAATCAGTAGTAGGGAAACAGTAGCACTAATAATGTCTTCAATGCGTTGTATGTTTTTATAGGGAAAATATTGACAGCTGATTTTCATCTTTTACTCGAATTTGATTCACAGTTCCTGATTCAAATTATGAAATGCACCAAAAAGGATCCATATAAATTTATAAAATCATAAATTTATTACAAAGCCACATCTCAATCTCAAGAAATCCGCATAAAAATGCTTGATCCCTAGACACTTTTGATGTGTGTAATTATATTAATAGATTATTATTAATTAGCATAGATATACTACTGCTAACACAGTAGGAAACCACATTAAAATGTTAATGTACAGACGAGAGCAGGTCAAGCTACCCCAAACTGTCAGATATTCCAAATCAACTTGAGCTTTAATGCTTTAGAGATAAAGTTGAAAATCTGAAAAGGAAATCTGACAGATTGTTGTAGATTGAAGTGCTGTCGTCTGTACCAAATTTTCTCAATTTAAGTATAAAAATAATTTCACAAAATGTTCTAGCTAGAGCAAGTAAAAATGTTGTCACCCTGGTGAAAGAGATACAAAACATAAATGAATTGTTTCAAGATCATTTTTTAGGCTGCAGTTCTTTATTCTTGGCGCAACATCCAGTGTTCTTATAATATTCTTGGTAAACACATATTGTAGTTCTCAATCGCAAAGAAGAATACAATATTGATGGCGAGGCGGTATGGTTTAAGATCTTAGCCTAAACAAAAGGCGAATCAATGAAAAAAAAACCTACTAGACTAGTGTCAACGTCAATGTTATGTTCTGTCATTAACGTCAATGTGTTCTGTTCTGTTGTTCTTTGATGTGATGATATGGTATGGCAAATTGGCAATAATTATAGTGCAGTCTGCAGTATAATCTGTGTTTATTATCAATAACTATTTACTTTATAGAGTATTATCTTTTTCAGATTTTCGTATAATGTTTGAATATTTGTATTACGCTTAATCATCTATCCATTTCAACATTTCAACAATGGTTTTAAGATCAGTATTTTCTATGTTACTGACTAGACCAACTTGTTTGTCGTATTACCATGTTTGCAAACAAACTTCTGCAGCAATTTTTACAAGTATATTAAGAAAATCTTCAAACAATGGTTTTACTAACTTAATAGCTTCTTATAAGACTAGAACAAGTGCTGTAAAGAATACTGGTAGATACATTTTTAATCTCTGTATATTTTATATTATGGTTTTGATTACAGTAGAAGTATCACTCAATAATTTATACCTTGTTTTTTTAGGATTTGATGCCGTCAAAGCAAAAATCGTTTTAGCTCTTAATTTTCAGTCAGCTGAAGATGCATTACCTTTTTATAAATTACCAGTTAAAACTTTGACTCATATATATAAAACTTCAAAAGATGATGAAAGTAAAGGATTCTGCCAAAATAGATTATACTACATTGCATCCCGCCTAAAGGTATTGCTTTTTTCTGTCTTCTCTATGAAAAGTAATTCTTACATATGTAATTAAATTAATTGATCCTGATCGAATCTGGGTGATTTAATTTCACAATTGAGCCCAGTAGGTTGTGCTGTTTAGGTAGGTCAACATCTAATAGGTCTGCTAGTATAATTATAAGTAAAACTCATTGATTTTTACAGGTACCACCATCTGTGCTAAGTGAAAAGCTTGCTAAAAGAACTTTTATATATAGCTTATCATTTAATTGGATTCAAAAAGCATTAGATGTGTTAATAGGTAAGAGGTTACGATGCATAGTGTTACGCAATGTGGTATTTACTTTAAACATAAAAATATAAATATTATTCCAGAAATGGATGTGTCTGCAGATAGAATATTGAGAGACCTATGGGTGCTGAAGTACCATCACGAAACAATCTATGAGAGGCTTCTAAGAGTAAAAAATATGGGCATTGACAATGTATATCCATGGATGGTTAGATGTTCTGAAGATATATTGAATAGGTATGAGAGCAAAACAAGGTATTATTTTTTAATTATGATTGTGGATTGGGTTACCCGTTGGTTTGTTGGGTGCTGTGGGGTCCCACCACCATCTTTGGGACTCAAGTCAACCCCACCTGCCAGACGGTGCACCTGCTGACATACGGACGGGGCCCTGACGCCGGCTTCCCTTTCGGGGTTGAGTGGTCAGACGGCAGTCGCACTCGTAATAAGCCAAACAACCGCCAAACATGAAAAGGTATAGAAGAAAGTCACGAGTTACAGTTAGGGCGCCGCCGTAAAACGGCGCGCAGGAGCCCCGCCCGACTCCTGTGACCTGTGGGCTAGGGCTACCGTGTCAGGGGCGGACACGGCTGAAGAAGCGAGCCCAAACCAGTAAACTCCGTTTCGCTTCGTGGAACGTTGGCACGCTAACTGGACGCGCGAGAGAATTGGCCGAAACTCTCCACAGGCGGAGGGTGGCCGTGGCGTTCCTGCAGGAGACTCGGTGGAAAGGCAGCAGATCCCGACTTATTGGGAATGGCTACAAGCTGATCTACACGGGTGTACCTAGTGGGAGAAATGGGGTCGCCGTGGTGTTGTCTGAAGAGGTCCAGGATGACGTCTTGGAGGTAAATCGCATCAGTGATCGGCTAATGTCGGTGCGGGTGCTTGTCAATGGGGTAATAACCCACTTGATAAGTGCTTACGCTCCGCAGGCCGGGTGCGGTGACGCCGAAAGGACGTTGTTCTGGAGCCAGCTCGAAGGATTGCTTCACGGGATCCCGTTATCCCAGGGAATCGTTCTGGGTGGTGATTTGAACGGTCATGTGGGTGAGAAGTGTGACGGGTTTGAGCGTGTTCACGGTGGCTTTGGGTACGGTAGCCGCAACGCGGAAGGGGACAACATACTCCGAACGTGTGCGGCCGCTGACCTGGCAATTGTGAACACCTACTTCAAAAAGAAACCGGAGCACCTTGTTACCTACCGGAGCGGGCGAAGCGCTACCCAGATCGACTTCCTACTAACTAGAAGACACCACATCGGCAAAGTAGCCAACTGCAAAGTCATACCCGGTGAGAGTCTTACTGCACAACACCGTCTCCTTGTCATGGATCTCT
This sequence comes from Sesamia inferens, assembly GCA_037179545.1. Lineage (NCBI taxonomy): Eukaryota > Metazoa > Arthropoda > Insecta > Lepidoptera > Noctuidae > Sesamia > Sesamia inferens. The sequence continues at coordinate 14,080,566 of CM073934.1, read as the reverse complement.
GCGTTAAGGCCCAACGTAGACGTGTAGAGCGCTGCCGACGCCAGATCCGGTGGTGGCTGCTTGATGAAAATAAGTACCAGGAGTTCGCTTCGGTTATTGGCGACAAGTGCGCTGGTACCGAGGGAGAATCTGTCCAAGATCACTGGGACAGAATCCAGGCAGCTATTACAAGGGCGGCGCGGGTGGTACTCGGCGTGTCTAAGGGCGGTCGCAAAAGTGACAAGGAGACCTGGTGGTGGAACGACACAGTCCAGAGGGAGACAAGGGTGAAGAAAGCCCTCTTCAAAACGTGGCAGGCGACCGGATCTCCTGAAGATCGCGACGCATAGGTACAAGGTTGCCAAACGTGCCACTAAAAGAGCTGTAGCCAGAGCCAGACGAGACCACTTAGAACCGCTCTACCAGAAGTTGGAATCGTCTGAGGGGCAGAAGCTCATTTACAAGTTGGCACGTTCTAGGGTGAAAGCGGCACAGGATATATCCAAGTGCCGTTGTGTAAAAGACCCTACTGGCAACCTGCTTTGCGAGGATCGCGCGGTGAAGGAGAGATGGCGTACGTACTTCCACGAGCTGCTGAATAAGCAGCACCAAGAGGTGCAGACACCGGAACTCCCTCCGAACCTTGGATTAGTGCCCCCGATAACGCCTGAGGAAGTCCACACGGCTCTTCGTCGCATGGCGAATCGGAAAGCTGTCGGCGCTGACGGAGTCCCCATTGAGGCCTGGAAGGCGATGGGTCCTCGCGGTGTGGGCATGTTAACAAACTTTCTGAACCGCGTGCTCCTGTCCGGCAAAATCCCGAGCCAATGGAGGCTGAGTATTATCACTCCAGTCTTCAAAGGCAAGGGCTCCGTACAGGAGTGTGGTAACTACCGCGGTATAAAGGTCATGTCCCACACCATGAAGATCTTTGAGAGGATTTTAGACTTCCGGATCCGGCAGGAGTGTGCTGTCTCGACGTGTCAATATGGGTTCCGTCCAGGGTACGGAACCACGGACCCTATCTTCGCCCTAAGGATCACCATGGAGAGATATAGATCGAAGAACGCGCCTCTGCTTATGCTCTTTTTAGACATGCAGAAGGCCTTCGACTGTGTCCCTCGGGGGTGATCTGGTGGGCACTGAGGTCCAAAGGGGTACCAGAAACCTATGTTGACATAATTCGAGACATGTACCTCAATTCCGATTCCGTTGTTAAGACCGCTGTTGGCGACACTAAACCCTTCCCCATCACCGTCGGTGTACACCAGGGATCCGTCCTTAGTCCGTTCCTGTTCAGCGTGATATTAGACGTCTTGTCAGACAGCATCAAGAATCCACATGAGCAACCTCCCTGGTTGCTCATGTATGCTGATGATATCGCGCTGGCAGACGCGGACAGGGAACGGTTGGTGCGGCGGGTAAATGCGTGGAAGAACTCGCTTGAGAGCGGTGGTCTTAAACTCAATGTGGCGAAGACGGTGTACATGGCCAGCAACACCACAGACCCTATGCCTGTGTGCATAGGCGGAGACAAGGTCGAGTGCACAGACCAATTTAAATACTTGGGGTCTGTGCTCCACGCGTCCGGCGACATTGATTGCGACGTTAAAGCACGCATTTCCGCAGCTTGGGCAAAATGGCGTGAGATGACAGGTGTCATTTGTGACCCCAAAAAGCCGGTTAAGCTTAAGGGACAGGTCTATAAGACCATCATTAGACCTGTCCTTCTGTATGGCAGTGAGGCGTGGCCTGTGCTTGAGCGACACAAGCAGGAGCTGCGTGTCACGGAGATGAGTATGCTGCGGTGGATGTGTGGAGTTACGCGGAAAGACCGCATCAGGAACTCCCGCATTCGTGGCAGTCTCCATGTCCGTGACATAGCAGACAAACTGCAAGAGAGTCGCCTACGTTGGTACGGCCACGTCTTACGTAAACCGGCATGTTACGTGGGTAACAAATGTCTTGCCATGGCGCCTCCGCCGGGCCGGAACAAGCGAGGCAGGCCAAAGAAGTGCTGGCTTGACGTCGTAAGAGATGACATGCGTGCCAACAATCTCACACCACAGGATGCCATAGATCGTGCGAAATGGAGGCGTAATAGCAGGAAAGCGGACCCCGGGCTTCAACGCGAAAGCCGCGGATGCGACCGGGATTATACGCTGAGATGATGATGATGATGTGGATTGGGTTACCCAAATGTCCTTTCTTTGGCATTGTTTGACAAATGTGTGTAATAACTGGACTGGGCCACTCAATCTGTGGTTCTTTTCTCAAAAGATCATCTCAGACACCAATTTACATGATCCTCAAAGATTCTGCCTGTATTTATATTTCTACATACAGTTTGACATGATAAATTTTATATATACAATGGCATTTCCTAACTTCGTAAAGTATTCTATTATTTATTGCGAATGTGCAGACTGTTTGGGTTGTTTTGTTTATTTTATTTTCACTATTCTATTAGTTTTGTTGTGGGTTTTGCAGCTTGAGTAAATCATATGGCCTAACCACAATGACTTTGACATTGTTAGCTGAATCATTGGGCTCCTTAAGTTTTGAGATGAGTTGCAGAATTTCTGGCAAATGTGTGCACTGACTGTATGGGTCCCCTCAACCTGTATGGTTCTTTCTTCAAAAGACCATTTCAAACATCATTTCTACATTATCTTCATATAATCTGACCAAGATTATGTATGGACCTTAAAAGAGACTGTGACTTCTTGAGTTTATTTCGGCCTTTCTTCTTCGGAAAATAGGAAAAAAACAGATTTAAAAAGTGTTTATACATATAAACCTACTTACAGAAAATAAATCATTTATCATTGCTGATTAAATGGTCCTTAAAATTAAAATGAAGAAGCCAATCATACTGACTGCATGAAAACAAATCAACCGGCACTTATATACCTCATTTTTTTTTATTATTATTTGTTGTTAGTTTTACTAATCTGTTATTGTTATTTTCAGATTTATAACTATTTCACAAGAAACAAAGACCATATTGGGTGAAAGTAATTCCAATCAGACATACCTTGCTGGTCGTTTAAATGTGTCTGTAGACAATATTCAAGAAATGTGCTTAAAAATACCTGCACTGAAAACCATTCGTGTAACAAAGGTATAATAACTGAGTTACATATTGTAACGATAATATTATTGGTTCCTCTTAATTTATGTAATTGCAGTGTATTTTTAGGTGAAGCATTTCATAGACTTCCTCCTAACAGAAGGTTTTGATGTGGAAGAGATTGCCAGTAAACCTAGAGTTTTTTCAGCATCTCAAAAGACAGTAAAGCAGAGATTAGATAGACTACGTGAATTGGGATTAAGTCAAATCAATTTAAATGTGCTTTGCAGAAGTAAGAAAGACTTCAAAAAGTACTGTGAATCAATTGAATCAATGTCCAAGGAAAGTAAGTATAATTCATATATTAGTGACATTAGTGTGTTTGTTTATTACATTCATTCACAATTGCACTAACTACAAAATTTTCAATACAGTAGAACCTCGTTAAATCGTATCTCGATAAGACTAAGACCTCCATTACTCGAAATCTCAGCCCTCTATTACTTGAAATAATATTGAGTCCCTCCAAGCCATTTTGGTGCATACAGTAGGACCTCAGTAATCCGGCCGGCTCGGTAATCTTAATTTGACAGGATTAAACTATAATGTTATCTTCTATTCTTTTTCTTCAAAATTCAACAGAATTAGAGCCTGATATTATAAAGACAAATTGCTCGGAAGTTTGGCATAGGCTGGTCCTGGTCAAGTTCAGGCAGGACCTTTACCATAGGCAGGTCAACTGTAGGCGACATAAAGAAACTAAGGTTAAATATGTGTTTTATTAACATTAAATATGGCATACTATAATCCGGACGCCTCGATAATCCGAAAAGGGTCTTGTTTTTGACTCTCCGGATTAACGAGGCCTTACTGTATTTTGACAGCCTCCGTGGCGTAGCGGTAGCGAACGCGGCCATTGCGCAATGAGGCGCGGGTTCGATCCCCGCACAGTGCAAATATTTGTATGCATGAATATGAATATTTGCACTGGTCTGGTCGTGCCTCGGAAAGCACGTTAAGCCGTTGGTCCCGGTTGCCATACGAACATCTAGTGGCAGTCGTTACGGGTTGTTGGAGCCCTCAAAAGTCTAACAATTGGTCTAACTGCAATGCTTAGATATCGCCTTCGGGTTGTGGAGGTCAGACGGCAGTCGCTCCTCGGAAAATATCGAAGTTTAGCCAAAAATCAGCAGTTAGGCTGGTAAAGCGAACCCCAGACTCCAAAGCTGAAAAAGCTACGCCATTGTTAAACCATTGTTTCGTAGAAAGCAATTTTAAGGTCCGTATATTCCAAAAGGAAACTCAAGCATTGATCTCTGTTTATTTTTAAGCATTATTTAAAACTAGTTTCAACCAATCAAAAGGCTTCAAACGAAACTTAAGTAAAGCTTCAGTTTTGAGTGACGTTCTGTAATACGCACCTGAGAGTATACAATGAATAGAATTAGGTACCACGAATTTATGATATTAGTTTTTATTTCATTTGAATTTTAGCGAAGCAATTCATTTGTTGTCGAGTGAAATATTGTCAAAAGTAGTTTGGTTCTACTGATAATACAAATTGATGTGTATTGCCATCAATTTGTATTGCAGTATTGAATCTCAACCTCTGTGTGTCGAATAAAAATCTGTCTAAGTCGAAAACTCTATACTTAACTCGAATTATATATATATATATAGTTTTAATTAGTCACCTACTTTATATTTATTTATTCTTCATTAACAATTTTTAAATTGTGTTAAAATGATTTAGTTCTAAAACAAAATTTAGCTTATGTCAATGAAATTTTAAAAAATCGTGTTTTGGCAATGTTAATAATTTTCGGAAATCGTACTAAAAGTTGTGTCCCGTTATCTTTCATGTTAAGGTTAGTGTGTTTACCTCATCACGTTATCTGAACCACTACAATTTGTCGAAAGCCAAATTACCTGTCAGTGGTGACTGGTCTCTGAATAGTCTGAATGGTAACCACCAGAAAAGCGCAGAGGCAATGAAGCTGGTCTCGTACCTTTTTAGAATTTGCACGAAATTTTCAAAAACAAAGAATGGCATAAGGAGTTAGAAAAACCCTGTTGCTTTCCGGACCACAAACACATTTAGCATAACAAGCTTATTATTTTGGTCGCATAATCGATATAGGCGTAACATTATCTCTTTCTTTTCTTTAGAGTGAATACCTACTACTTCAACTCTTCAATGGCCCCTGTTGTTAGATACCATAATTGTGCCAATAACACGTGTAACAAATTATAGAAATTCTTAAAAAAAAGTTATTTCACAAAAATGGCGGATATCGCCAATGACAGTTGAAAAAACGGCCGCGTGAGCCGACTACGAGATTTGATGCAAAGCCATGATGTGGCCACTATGCTGCGATATTTCAATGTTCTTTATGAATTATTCACTGAATGCACTTTTTACTACATAAATCACGCGCTTTTATTTAGTAAACGACACTATAAATAATTTAAAAGTCCAATGAAAAATGAGCGTGACATTCATCTTAGCTGTCCCGTAAAAAAAAAAACACCAAACATTATTTCAAGCCATAAAGCGAAACAGAATAAGTATGTGTACCTATATAGGAATGCGTGAAGCAACTAAGCATTTTATGCAAGGTCAAATTAAATTAGCCCACAAAACGCTGACAATATACTTAGTCATCGATATCTAAATACGATAAAATTACTGCTGGTAATGTATTTACTTAAAGTAGAAAATGAATTGGTAGTTTATGAATTAGTATTTATGTTAAGATATTGAGGGCTATCCTAGGCTTCCAATACCGAAATTTAAATATTCGATCTCGGAATTCCGGTTTTAGGGATTTTATTTTCAGTAAAAACGCAATACCTACTGGCCTATTTTACATTGTATATCAGTACCTACACTATTTTTTTTATTTGAGCATGTTTAAAAATCTGCGTATTTTAATTACCACGTGGCTTCAGTTTTTTCATTTTAGTATGCACTACACGAACAGGTAAAGACTGGGATTTAAAAAAAATCTTTGTAGGTATGTAGGCTTTGGGTCGAGGCGAGGTATATAGAACAATAGGAGTATTATTCTGTTATAAGCACCTGAGGTGCAAAGAAAGGTAGGAGAATGGCAGCGCTATTCTACCACGCGCTAACAGGCGCTTCCTACGCAGTCGTCCAATACTTACATTTTTATACGGTCGGTACAAATTTTGAGCGCTGCCACTGTTATAGTTTAGCAGTGTTTTAAAACAATTACTAGTATTATGACATGATTATATCTACTTTATAACGCAAAATGAGTGCAAAGTCGTGAACTTGCCGACACCAGCCTGTATTGCCAAAACATGGCTACCTACTAAAAAATTAGGCGCAGACTAATTTGATAGGACTAAACTTTTTGTTAATGAAATAGAAAAAGATGCACTAACTTATTTTAAATTTAGTTAATTTGTGAATAAGGACTTAGCACCGAACTAACCTGAAAATTTTGTATAGTGGATTTAGATTAGTAGCATTTTTTATAGATATGAAAAGATTGGAAGTAAAGACATGTAGTTACTTTCAATCAAAAACTGACGTCTAAAGAAAAACCTTGTTTTGTAATAAGGGTGTAAGTCCAAAGAAACTAGATTACAAATACAAAATTGAAAGTTCAAAAATTTCAAGCACCAAGCAGTTGGCAGTCTTTCGAAAGTACAAACTCAGTTTTACACTATTTTAACAAATCTAATCAATATACAATAGCGCAATTTTTTGCGACTACGCCCTTTTTTGTTTAATTTTGCTGGTCTATATGTAATACATATAATCATGTACGATGTAGTATATATTTATATAGTTACATAAAAAAAATGATTTTGTACTTATTTTTTTTTTTTAATAATTCTAGGTTTCCTGTAATAGACTTCGGCATAACTTTACTAGTCTCATTATTGCTAAATACAACCTTTCTTTCAGGTAATGCATAGTGGACGAGTTAACAAATGCTCCCAGAGTTTGCTTCTGATCTGAAAACTACAAGTATTGTTTTGGTATTTAGTGAATTTCTAACTAAAAGAAAAAAATGTAGAGGATATTTTCTATGTAGACCAAATAAAACAAAAATATATTTATAAATAAAACCTTTACAAAACCTTCACAACTATTGTTAAACTTTTATTTTACTAAAGCAGCATTTCCATGATACAGTAGTCTCCCTCTACCGATTCATTTCGAAAAAAAAAAAAAGTAAAATATAAGCCATCTAAAACTTGTCTTCTAATAGCAGTCTAGCGACTTGATATCTAACTGTTAACACGATTTAATTGCTTCATTTTCATTTAATGATTGAACACATTATGTTATCAGCATTCAAATAGGGGGTTTAATTTTCTGGTTTGTCATATTATGTGGACAATAATAAAGATAAATATTTAACTGTACATTTCGTTCAAGCATTTTTATCAAAAAATGTTTGTTTTGTAGTTTATAATTAAAATATATTCATAAGGTATCACTAAATTTTATTTTTCATTTCATATTATACATATTATTATGGAATCCAATAACCCATTAGTGGATTAATACTATTCTAGTGCCAAGTTTGAGCCAACTAGTGCAGTTGAAAGGCAGGCTACAACTCAAACTGCTCTGAAACTCAGAAAACCTAGCACTTTGTGTAATTACAAACAATACATTTTTAACACTGCCTAGTAATGATAGCAATTAGACCTATGAGGTATCACAGGCAGGTTATTGAAATTGATTTCTAAATCTAAGTTATGGATATCATAAGCCTACAGCCAATTTTAACAACAAATTAACTGCACCATCATTCAGTACATTAGACAGGACCCACAATATACATTGTGGGTCAAGCTTACAATTTCCTTGAACTCTGCAACAAATTTAACTAGAGGCATAGAAATACAGTTACTCGAAAAAGTCAATACACTGCACACAATAGTCAAATAATTCTAGCATTCTGTGAACTAAATATAACAGTATAGTGTATACCTACTTAGTATAATTTATATAATAACCTATGATAAAATTATAGTGTGAGGTTTGAGTAAAAATCCAAAAATATGGACAATTGATCTACTGGTGTGCACACTGCACACCAGGCCCAGTGTGCATGTGTTCTTCATCATCACTAGCATAGGCTTCTTCTCGGCCCCTGCCACGTTCGCTGGCTGTGTACTCCATCAGATTAACTTCCTCAACATCCTCTCCAGTAGGCATCACAAAGGCTGGGCGAGGTGGCAACACAGTTTCTATCTGTTTTAACTGGTCTTCCGTAGCAAAGTTGTTTTCAGGGAAAACAACATCAAACTTTATGTAAAGATTGCCTTTCTCAAATGGGTTTTTAAATTGAGGCATTCCTTCTCCCTGTATGCCTTTGAGATCTCCAGGCTTGATCACTTCTCCTGGAGCATGTCTAACAAGTAAATCCCTGCCATCTAAATGCTTTATAACAAATTCAAAGCCACACAATGCTTCAGTTAATGTAATTTCATGTTTAATCACAAGGTCATCACCAGTTCTCTGGAATACATCATGAGGTTTTTGTTGTAGCACAATAATCACATCTCCAGGTTGAGTGTCAGGCTGTTGATCACCCTCTCCCCTAAAGAAAATCTTTTGATTTTCACGCATTCCTTTCTCAATATGCACCTCTAAGATTTTTGTTTCATTCAAAACTTTCTTACCTTTGCATTTTGGGCATTTATCTTTTTCATTAATGGTTTCACCTTGACCATGGCAGGTGGGGCAGCGTGACTGGAATTGACGAGTCATATGCGGTGCAATCTGCTGGTAAGACACTTTGACACCTTGACCATGGCAGTCCTTACAAGTTACAACAGATCCTGGCTTTCCACCAATACCTTTACAGGGCCCGCAAATGATGTTTTTACTTAGTTGTAACTTAGTAGTTTTACCCATATACATGTCTTCCAAAGAAACTTTAAGTGGATGCATGGTATCTTCACCACGAGCGGGCCCTCGTGGCCTACTGCCGCCTCCCATGCCAAATATGTCACCAAAAAAGTGTCCAAACAGATCATCAGGAGGAAATCCTCCACCCTGACCACCCTCTTGTAAACCTTTCAACCCGTACTTGTCATAAATTTGCCTTTTCTTCGTGTCGGACAAGACTTCATAGGCATAACTAATTTCTTTAAATTTATCCCCTGCAGCAGGATTTTTGTCAGGATGGAATTCTTTTGCTAATTTATGATAGCTCTGAAATAATAAAATAAGGAATTAATACCAAAATGATGATGAAGTGAACAATGGACAGAAATCATGCAACGATTAGATGACATTACATGTGCGATCTGTTCATTGTAGAATTTTACAAAACTACACTTACCCGTTTTATTTCAGATTCACTTGCACTTCTCGAAACTCCCAAAATGTCGTATAATTTATTATCAGCCATTTTTCCAAAGATAAAAAGGAAAGAAAGAATGAGGAATAAGCTGTGATTAATGTGCACTAGAAAGGTTTTTAATTTTTCAAGCACAAAGGTCGTATGTACATTCAGCCTACGACAAACGACAATGAAGCGGAAAGCGATTGCTTTTGCTAGCGATATCGATTTAGTCTATGGGACTATTAAAAACTATTTTTTTAACCTTTTACATATATGATGTTAAAATATTCAATATTTTTATACAAAAAACAATCAAGTAATGCATAATGTAGAAAAAATAATTTTAAAATGTTTTTCTTATATACAGAAATAAGCACGTAAAATTGAAAAAACATTTTATCGACGCTAAATTAGGGTGCTTCGGTACTTCTCGTATTTTAAATTCGCATCATTTACCTTAAAATCCCTTGTCTTGCGTGCCGTACTTGGGCACCCTGCCTAAAAAGTATAGACAATGTTACTAACAAGAGTGTGACGCAAAAGCCACTCCATGGACGTATTCATAGACGTATACTAATGGACATGCCTTACGCGTATAATCTGCAGATTTTTTTTGGTTTGAAAAGAGTGAAAGAGATGGCCTAAAGTTGTCTGTGTTCAAATGTTTGCGTAACCTGCTACACACGCGCAATTATTTGTATAAATATTTGTCTATGTCTATTATCGCCGGATTTATACCAGTGCTTCTCTTTGACACGGTTCCAAAGAGTAAAATACCATAAATCATACCTCATACTTTTGAGAGAATTCTTAAGAAAACTGCACTAATAATCCCGCTCCCTTTGGCAGAATAGTCGACAATTCGACATTGGCTTCACTTGCCATAAATAAAAAAACTAAAAAAAAAACAACCGATTTCCAAAAACCACTACAAAGTGAAAAAAAAAGAAAAAAGCGCGGGAAACCTCAAATTTGGCGGACTTTATTTTTTCTTGGTTTTTGAATTAATTTTTAAAATATTGGATTAGATTAAGTTTTTGTATATATTTTATCTAAATACTAAGTAGTGTAGTTAGTCGTAGAGTTTTCTCCTATTTGGTAAGTGTTTTAAGTCTTTTTTTCTTTACAAAATATTTATCATGGATCGTCCGGATGACCCCGGAGGAACACTGCCACCCAGTGTTACCAGCCCTACTGTTTTAACAGTAGATTTGCTGTTTTCTCATTGATGTCCATGTTTTCTGTTTCATTCCTATTTTCTACTGTTTTTCAACTGCCGCTCAGCGCAACCTATTACACTACTATCCAAACATTTTTTGATATCCATTACGTAATATAACGCAATGACAAACCACTACCTAGTAAAACGAAATGACACTAGATGGCTCATGATAACCCTGATTACCCTGCACTAGATTCCCTCGAATCCCGACTCGGTCGCATGTGGTCACATTAGGTATATGTATTTGAAGATCATATTTTTATGCACGGGGAAAGCCTAATTTATGAATAACAGCTACACGCCTGCTGTATTGCGTATTGTTTTATAGCTACAACACCATGAACAGTATTTTTGTATTGAGACGTCTATAAAAAAAAAAAACAATAATTACAACCTTTTCGAAAAATGAGTACTGAAAATAGTCCGTCTAAGAAGAAAAATGTGAAATATGAGCAAAAATTCATAGATTTGTGTTTAAAAGATGAAAGATTCAAAGGCTGGTAAAAGAAAATCAGTAGGTATTATTATTATTTAATTATATGAGCAAAATGATGAAATCTGCCTTATTTTTCTTTATCTACTGTTTTTTAAAAGGCGAGTTGCTGTTTTTTTAGCTTTTTGAGGTTGGTAACACTGCTGCCGCCTGAAGTTGGGCATTATATCACGGTATCAAATAACGACACCAGTGTCCCCATTCAGCGGATAGCCCTCGCCCCGACCACACGTGTCGCCGTAAGTGCTCCCCGCGCCCCGCTCCCCTCGCTGCTCGATCGTCCGAGACGCCGCCCGCACGTCGCCACAGGTGCCCCCTGCGCCCCGCTGCCCCCGTGCTCGCCGGTATTGATGAAATAAACAAGCCGGTCGTACGTAGACAAATTGTTTACCCGACCGCTCGTTTATTAACTATCCTATTCCTTTAACATACATCCGCGTTTTGTCTAGAGTCTCTAGGCCCCTTCAGGGTTAAATCCACAGTTTCGTGGTCCTCGGCCGATACCTAACGGTGATAACTAAACCGAGTGGGGTGTTGACCCAATACACCCGCCGAACCCCTTCAGGGCTAGGCAGCCAATTGGACGGGTCCCAGACCTCCGGCCTTGGGGGATCTCCTAGTCGGAACTGGTGTACAGTTTTCCCTTCCAGCTACACACCTAGTGTCTTTAGGGTGTGTCTACACCCTTCGCGCTAGACCGGTTAGGGCCCGTTGCACATTGAGACTGGCAACGGAATACAAGCTTAGGGCTCACCCTTAGGCACTCACCTCCCTGTCTATACCCGACAGGGAGGGTACACACCCCCGGGCCAATCCACCCGGGTGGGATAGGTAAATAAAATGTCCTCTCCCCACTATGAGGCGCTTCTCGCCATTCTAAAGGAGGTTCTGCTTGAAGAACCTTCGATCCGCGCCAAATATGGCGACAGGGTGGCTGTCCTCCAACAGCTGGCCCCCTCCCCCCAGTCCGATGCCGCCCCCGCCGAAACCGAGGTGTCCATGGACACCGAAGTCTTCTCGGCCAAACGCCCCAATCCCATCTCCTCGGACTCCTCCGAGGAATCAACCCCGCCCACCCAGGCGTCAGACGACGACGACGAACCTGACTTTAAGGTCGTCGCCCTCAAGAGGAGGAGGAAGAAATCCTCCTCCTCCATCCAAGCCCCCAAACTGGTGGCTGCCGAGTCGGCCAGCGGCCGTCCCAGCCCCTCTCCCGCCCTCCCTAAAGGGACTGACGCCCCTCGTGCCGCGTCACCCAAATCCACCCCCTCGGCCCCACGTGCGGCCTCCAAAATCCCCCCTCCCCCCGCCTGTCTTCATCCAAGACAAGGCGAAGTGGCCCTCAGTGTCCGGCTGGTGCACGGAACACAAAATAGCATTCACGAATGCTAAGTCCACTCAGACGGGGATTAAAGTCTCAGTCCCGTCAGCCAGGGACTTCCGCGAGCTAACAAAGCTCCTCCGCCAAAGAGGTGTGGCCTTCCACACCTACTCCCTCCCTGAGGATCGTCTCACACGCGTGGTGATCCGAAGGGTCCCTAAGGAGATCCCCACTGAAGAGATCAAAGCTGATCTCATTGCACAGGGGATCCCAATCAAGGAAGTCCACCGCATGCACAAGGCACACACCGTACGACATGATCCTAGTGATCAGTCCCCCCGTCGAGGGAGTCACCCACCACCCTTTATTCCTGCTTAAGAGCATCTGCTCTCTATCAGGCATAATAATCGAGAAGCCGCACAAAAGCGGCACCGTTGGCCAATGCCATAGGTGCCAACTGTACGGCCACTCTCAGGCACACTGTCACGCCAAGCCCAGGTGCGTCAAGTGCCTAGGCGACCACGGCACAGCAGAGTGCCCACGGCCCAAGGACCGCGCGCTCTGCACCGAGCCACCAAGCTGCGTCCTATGCGGCACGACCGGCCACACGGCCAACTACCGTGGGTGCCCCAAGGCCCCCAAGTCATCATCCCCTAAACTGGCGAAGCGCGCGAGCGCTCGCCAGCAAAGGGAGGCCCCAGCAGGCCAGACCCAGCCCCCGGTGGCTTTGAGCCCCCAGAGACCTAGTCCCTGGAACGCCTTAAACCACCAGAAGGCCTTCCCGGCCTTAGTGGCGGCCGCCCCCACGACCCCTCAACCCACCCCCGCATGGAAGGACAAGGATCCTCGCATCCGACCTTCCACGGCCCAAAAGGTGGCAACAACTGCTGCTGCGGCGACAACAACCCCCGCACGCACAACCCCCGCAACAACCACCGGAAGCAACCCCCTCGACGCATTCAACGTCATCTCGGGGACCTTCCTCATTTTCATGTCCCCCCGTGCCAGGCAAATGGCAAAAGAACTCTTGGCTGCCAGATCTGCTGGCAACCTTGAGGCCGTGATAGGCATTTACAATGCCTACCCTGAAATCACCCAGGCCCTGTCCTCCATCGCATCCAACTAATGGATTGCAGGAGCAGCAAACGAACCAAGCCCCGATCCCTGAAACTGGTGCACTTCAATGCCGATGGCATTAGAGATCAGAAATTAGAGATCTCAACATTCCTTCGTGAGCACCAGATAGATATCTTCCTCGCCCAAGAGACCTTCCTCAAGCCTAGCCACCGCACACCTCTGATCGCGAACTACCGCGTAGTTCGCAACGACAGGTTGCGTTGTCACAAAGGCGGTACCCTTATTTATTTCAAAAGGGCTCTACATTGCATCCCAATGGACCCCCCACCCCTCTCACGACTCGAAGTGTCAATGTGCCGCCTCGGCATGACAGGCCACCAACCTATCACATTAGTGTCGGCCTACCTCCCTCCCAGTTCCTCTGCAGAGAATCATCAACTCTTAGCAGACGACATCGCCCTACTTCTGGGGTTGAGCGACTCCGTGATAATAGCGGGCGACCTCAACGCCAAACACACCGCCTGGAATAGCACCAGGATCAACTCCAGAGGCAGACTCTTGTTTGACCTCTCTACCCGAATGAACTTCGACGTCGTGGGACCTATGACCCCCACCCATTTTCCCTACGACCCCGATCACACCCCGGACGTCCTTGACGTGGCGCTCCTAAAGAACGTCAACCTACGGTTAGACTCTATAGAAGCGCTACCAGAGCTATCGTCCGATCATCGACCAGTCGTTATCAGACTGGCTCCCCGCACTGGCCTCTCTGACCCAGGTCAAGAACCCCTCACGCAGGTGGTAACGGACTGGAGGAAAGTAAGCGATCGGCTGAAATCCTCCACTTCCCCCCACCTGGACTCCATACCCGCACGCCTGGACTCTATCGCGGACACTACAGCCGCGATCGACTCGTTCACGGATCACGTACAGTCAGTCCTGAACGACTGTTCAAGGGAGGTAACAGCGACAGAAGACTGTCGCTGGAAACTTCCCACTGACTTGCGTGAACTCCTGACCGAGAAGAACGCGGCTGTCCGTGCCTACAGCAGCTTCCCCTGCGCGGCCAACAAAGCCCATATGCGCTATTTACAGAGAACTGTAAAAAGACGCATATCGGAGTGGCGTGAAGCCGGCTGGGATAAGATGCTGGACGAGTTAGAGCCCACCCACCTAGCCTTCTGGGAACTTCAGAGGAAGTTAAAATCCAAAGAAGTTGTCACCATGCCTCCTCTGGTTCGCCCCGACAATACCATCGCCTTCGATGACGATGAAAAGGCTGAATGCCTTGCCTCCTGCCTCGAAGCCCAGTGCTCCCCCAGCCTCCTACCAGTAGACCAAGCCCACCTCCTAGAGGTCGACGCTGAAGTTGAACGTAGGACCTCCCTCCCGCCCGTTGACGACCCGGATGATCCCCTGCCTCCCATCATTCCAGATGAAGTGCAGGACATCATCAAAGGCCTTCAACCCAAGAAAGCACCCGGATCAGACGGCATCACCAACATAGTGGTCCGTCTCTTCCCAGCCCACCTAGTCCTCCTCTTGACCACCATCTTCAATGGTGCAATGGGGAACAACATTTTCCCACAAACGTGGAAAGAAGCCACAGTGATTGGCATTCCCAAGCCCGGCAAGCCCAAAGCCGAACCAACTAGTTACCGTCCCATCAGCTTGCTGAAAGTTCTCGGCAAAATCTATGAGAGGCTTATTTATAAGCGTCTCAGAGCTTACGCCGAGAACAAGGGCCTCATTCCCAATGAGCAGTTCGGGTTCCGATCCCAACACTCTTGTCCACAACAAGTCCTACGCATCACTGAACATATACACGCAGGGTTCATGCGTGGTATGTACACAGGCGTAGTCTACTTCGATATAGCGAAAGCGTTTGACAAAGTCTGGCACAACGGCTTAATCTATAAGCTGTACAAACTCGGAGTGCCCGACCGTCTCGTTCTCATCTTACGGGACTTCCTGTCAAACCGCACCTTCCGCTACAAAATCGAAGGAGCACACTCCTCCCCCCGCCCCATCCGTGCAGGTGTTCCCCAGGGCTCCGTGCTAGCCCCCCTTATTTTCACGCTGTACACAAGCGATATCCCGAAAGGTGGTAAGGCCCAAGTCGCTCTGTTCGCAGACGACACCGCCATCTACTGCTCGGGACTCAGCCCTGACCGAATTCGACACCATCTCCAAACCGCAGTCAACAAACTGGCTGACTGGTTCAAGAAATGGAGGATCGAAGTTAACCCCCAAAAAAGTCAAGCGGTACTCCACACAAAGCCGCGACTAAACGTCCCCACCCCACGACCCATCACCATGTCTGGCGAGCTGATCCCCTGGGGGAAGCAAGCCAAATATCTCGGTGTGATCCTCGACCGCAACCTCAACTTCTCAGAGCACATCAAGGCGGTCCGCTCACGTGCCGCCTACGCTCTGGGTCGACTCCACCCCGTCCTCAACCCGCGTAGCAAACTGTCGCTCAAGTGCAAAATGCGCTTGTACACAGCGTGCATACGCCCGATTATGACATACGCTTGTCCTGTCTTCGCACACGCCAAGCCGCGTCATATCCATAGGATGCAAGTAGTCCAAAACCGTTTCTTGCGTAAAGCCACAAACGCCCCTTGGTTCGTCCGTAATGAGATCCTCCACCTAGATCTCAAAATCCCCACCATTCAGCAGTTCATGAAGCGTCTCTCCAAACGCTTCTTTGACACTGCCTCCAAGCACCGCAATCCCCTGATAGTAGCGGCTGCTAATTACACCCCCTCCACCATCTCCAAGCTTCGCCGCCCAAGGCATGCTCTCACCGACCCAGATGACCCCATTACCCTCCTCCAAGAGGCCAATAGGGCCACCAGCACTCTCACAAAAAACAGACCGACCTACCGACCTCGCCGCCGAGGTCCATCGCGACGCGTTCAACGTAGTAATCGCCCCCCCCGTCCCTTGTCCGATGAAGGCCAGCCCGCGCCGCAGCTGAGCCAGTAAATATAAACTCCCGACTATGACCTCTGAGTTTGTTTCGGCCGTTTCTTCTCAGAGCTAGTACTAGGAAACGCCGTGGTCATCAAACCGAAATAAAAATAAAATAATTCGATCCAGCCGTCCCTTGCTGTTCACTCCAGCGACGCCCTAAGCCGAGGTCCGTACCCCACAGGGGGTGCCCTTAGTGCGCAGTCGCTTAGTTTTTAGTAGCCCTGGCTGGAGGCTTTAAATTCATTTAAGGCATCCACAGGAAAGTCCGGTTAAGTAGTCACGGCCTCTCAAGGTCAACTACGAGATGCCATATCAAAAAAAAAAAAAAAAAAAAAAAAAAAAAGACACCAGTGTAGATACTGATGGTTCCGTCAGTACCACCAGTACAAAAAGAAAAAGGGTTTCTACTCGCCCCATTATTTGCAAACATTGTAACAAAAAAAGGCGCAAAAGTGGCGGGGGAAGCGTCACAACGATTGTAGTTGCGGCGAGGTGGAAATGGAGACAGAAACTTTAAATACGTCATCCAATCCTCCCCTTAATTCTCAGATTAATAATTTAAATGAAGAACCACAGAAACCCATTTCGGTGGCCAGATTATTGTACAATTCCTCAGATGCCGCACCGTTTCTAGTTCATGTGCAAAGGCAGCAAACTGCTTCCAATGATAATACGTTTTTAAATCCTATATCATTTGGTAGGTTCTTGAGGAGAAATGAATTTAAAGGTATTGTTAATGGAAGTTTGAAAAAAATTAGACGTAATCGGCTCGTTATATCTTTTGCAACATTTCAAGATGCCAACTCTTTCATTACCAGCAAGTTTTTGGAAAAGGAAAACTTTAAATCTTTCATCCCGACGTTCTCGGTCACTCGCATGGGCGTCGTCAGAGGCGTTCCCATGGAATGGTCTGATGACGAAGTTCTGGATAATATCTCTGTCCCAATTGCTTGTGGGAAAATTCTAAAGCTTAGGAGAATTAAAAGGAAAGTAATAATAGATGGTATACCTCAGTTAAAAAATACAGAAACAATAATTTTGACCTTTGATGGGCAAATTTTACCTAAGCGGGTGTATATGTGTTACACTTCTCTCACTGTGGACTTATATATTTATCCAACTATACAGTGCTACAGCTGCTGCAGACATGTTAAAAGCCAATGTAGGTCGACACCCAGATGCTTTAAGTGTGGTCAAGGTCACTCTGGGGATGCATGCACTGTCTCCGAGGACAACTTACATTGTTGCCTTTGTAAGGGTTATCATGAGGCAACTAGCAAAAAATGCTTGGTATATGAGAGGCAAAAGAACATTAAGGAGTCAATGGCTAGTAAGTATTGCATTTCATATGCTGAAGCTTCCAAACTTCATCCAACAATTTCAAAATTATCATATGCTGATGCCTTGATCTCCACACCCACTATTTCTAGTAATATAAATGCTCCAGTCCAACATGATTACTCTCCGTCAAAAAATAATACTTCATATAAAAAAACAGTTTTTATTAAACTTGATGACCACCAACATTTTCTAAAGGTTATGAACAGCAGTTCCATCAGGAACTTAATAGAAGCATGCCTGAACCAAAAGATGGTAGTGCTCTCATACCCAGAGATGATCTATCTGCAGCGTCTGTAAATGAATTAATCATTGCTTTAATTAAATCATTAACACAATCACATCACCTCTCACAGAATTTCGCTGCCACTGTAATGAATACAGTTACGGAGTCTTCTAATATTATTAATGGACAACAAAGTCAAGGCAATCCAGTGGAATTGTCGAAGTGCAACAAGTAAAAAATCAGATGTAATATATATTGTAAATAAATATAAACCTTTTGTTTTTGCTCTTCAAGAGACATGGCTTAAACCAGGGTCTTTGTTTAAGGTCCCTGGGTATGCCTGTCTCAGGGAAGACCGCTCTGATGGGTATGGCGGTGTAGCGTTACTCATCAAACATCATCATCCATTTTCACTCTTCTCACTCCCATAATCATAATAATGACTTTTCCATAATTGCAGCAGTTGTAGATAATATTTGTTTTGTTTCTATATATATTCCTCGGCCTTCTGCTGTAATTTTTAATGAAATTGTAAATATTTTTTTCCATACTACCAAAACCATTTATAGTTCTAGGAGATTTTAATGCCCAAAATGAAGTATGGGGAAGTTCGTCAACAAATAGCTTTGGTAGTTCTGTGTTAGATATTGTAAATAACCTCAATCTTTGTATTCTAAACACTGGGTCCCCTACTCGACGCATCTCTCCAAATCAGGGTGTTAGTGTACCTGACTTGTCACTATGCACTGATAAATTAGCTTCGCGGATAAGTTGGGAAGTTATGATTTCCTCTTATGGCAGCGATCATTTCCCCATAGTTCTAACATTTCCTTACAACCAAAAATCTTATACCAAACGACCTCCGCGGCTGAAATACAAACTAACGGATGTAAATTGGTATACTTTTAGGGAACATTTGGATAAAACAGTTTCAATTCTTCCGGAAATTAAGCGTGGAAATGAACAGCTTTGTGCTGATGCTTTATCTGAAGCCATTATAAAAGCCGCCGATAAAATTTTCCCATTCAAAACGTCACATAATAACAATAAAATCCCATCACCACCATGGTGGGACAAAGATTGCACAAGCTATTGTAAACCGTTGAGGAGTACAGTGACAACCCATCTAGGTGTAAAGTTCTTATCAATACAAATTAATCAAGCTCAAACACAAGGTAGCTGCTGTGAATTTTTGAAGAGTTCCTTCGACTGTCTCCCGGTTCCATCTGTATCAATTTAATAAAGGTCTGGAGTAGATCATCAGATCTACTCCAGACCTTTATTAAATTGTAGTGCTTTAAAATACTTAATGAAAATACTAAGAAATGCACTAGTACCCCTACGATTTTTGAAAGTTCCCCTTGATTTCTCTGCTCATTCATCATCAGATCCTGATGTTCTTATCATGGGACCACTTTGGAAATATCTTCTTTCTAACAAAAAAAGAATTATCAAAATCGGTTCATAAACGACGAAGTTATCCTCGAACAACATAAAAAAAAACATGTATACGGTCGAATTGAGTAACCTCCTCCTTTTTGAAGTCCGTTAAAAAATAGAATAAAATAGAATCCCGCTCCCGATATCGGTGGACTATAAAATAAATCAAAAATATGTTTTAAAGAACATCATACAATTCTTACAACAATAATAGTAGTTTATGAAACTGTTACATAATGAGGGATATTATGCACAAGTGTGAGTTTAAAAAACGAGCGAAGCGAGTTTTTTAATAGTATCACACGAGTGTATAATATCCCTCATTACTTTTGCAATAACGCCAAGTTTCTTGGCAGCCACTTTGGCCTTGGACTCAATGAACCGCCCAAAGTTTAGGCTCGAGGAAATCTCAACTCCCAAAAGCTGAAGGCGGTCGGTACACTCCAAGGATACATTTCGAAAAGTAGGAGCCAAGGTGAACGGGCTCCTTTTGGCGGTGAAAAGACACGCATGCGTTTTGGCGGCATTGAATGCTACAAGATTGGCATTACCCCATAGACTACCAGTAGTGCAACATTCGTTCGCTCTACCATAGCCTCTCTTTCGGACCGGATTGATTCCCTACTAGCCCGAGCATCCGGCAGGTATCTCTCCACATCTGTGCTGTCATCTGCATACCCATAGATACCGGGCATCAGCAGATCGTTAATATGCAGCAGGAACAGAGTTGCTGAGAGAACAGTCCCCTGAGGAACACCGGCATTAGTCAACATGGGCTCAGATGAGCATCCGTCGACAACGACTCGGAGGGACCGTTCAGTCAGGAAGTCTTTTACCCAGCCAGTCAGGCCAGGGTACCCTGGAAGCTTACTCAAAAGGCCAGCGTGCCATAGCCTGCCGAAGGTTCTTTGTGAATAATTCATAAAGAACATTGAAATATCACAGCATAGTTGCCACATCATGACTTTGCCTCAAAACTCCCTCGTAGATGGTTCACGCGGCCGTCTTTTTCAACTGTCATTGGCGATATAAGAAAAGAAGAAAGAAACGAAAAATCGTTTATTTGCAGTAAACATGACGCATGAGATTACAAAAACACAAAAAATAAGAAATAATTGAGGGAAACATGCGTCACATCTACGCAAAACGGCTGTCACTCAGCCTTAATCCGTCATTATTGTGAATTTGTGAAATAAATTTTTCAAAGCATTTCTATTTTAACTTGAAATTGGCATAAAGTCATAGCTAGTGCCACACTACAAAAAAAAAAAAGAATGAACTCTAGTCGTGCCTTTTTTTACACAAGTACTCGGTGATACAAAATATTAAATTATAAAATCTAAATTATAGGCAGAGTAGATAGGAGTCGCATTCGTATTCTTTGTTAACAACACTTTCTGTAGTTAGCTATCCTCTACCTTAGCGAAGGATGTTGGTTACATTTTGTTTTAAAAATAATCCTATGTAGGGGGTGATAGGAGCCACGGATTATTCGAAAGAGATGCCGTGACCCCTGGTGCACAGGCGAGTATAGGAACACTGCATCTGCACTGCACTGCTGTATCAAACTTTTAGTGACTAAACCCAAAGTCAGTAAAAGTTTGATACACCCTTCCGCTCCGCCCAAAGCGGGAAAGGTCATTTGATGATTTACCAGGGGTGACAACAGGGGATGAAAGTTTGTAGGATTATATTAAACTTAATTTAGTGATAAAATTTAAATTTATGATGTAGGTAATCAGGTATGATTCTAAAATTCACATGACTATTAATTAATGTGTTTACCCACAAAGTTCGACGGAATTGTAAGTAAGTATAGTAAAAAAACGCATATTTGAGTTTTAGTGTTTATCCTAGTTTTAATTTAAATCTGTCCACTCGCTGAATTTGAAGCTAATAAATAACCTAGCTAATAAGTTAACATTTACTAACGAAATCAAAAGTGCATGGAGAATTCCAAACCAAAATCGTTTGTACAGGGAAATCTCTTGTTAAAAAATATTAACTTGTTTTTTACTAGTTACAATATTAGGTAATTTTAGCACGAATTCTCCTACGACATTACAAATCTCCTAAAGCAAGTTCCAAGTTGGAAGAGTATCCAGCCTGGGCAGGGTTGCGCCGTGACCTTATCGTGGCTATAGGCGGGGGCGGCCTCTCGCTCGCGGCCGTCGTTCAATCAATGGTAAGAGTTAGAGCGCTTGGGGCGGGCTTACCTTCTTTAGAGAGGATGTCATATATGTCTGCAAAGGAGGTGGCCGAGCGGGAGAGAGAGGCCGCATCTTCTTTCTCCTCTCGTAAAAGACAAAATGACTTGGGACCTCTATGAGAGGTAGCCTGCGGGCGACTAGGGGCGTCCGTCGTCCGAACAGACAGGCCCGAATTGGCACCACAGTGTTTCACGCGTGCCACTCAAGACTCGGCATACCCCTCTGCCAACCCTACGATGAAGGAAGTCCATGAGGATATCCACTGAAAACAAAAAAAAAAACAGGCATATGAGTTTCCTTTGCGAAATTAGAATATGTATACAAAAAGGACCGTAAGATAACAAGGAAGGCACCATATCAGGGGCAAGCTGGGGATTGCTTGCCCCCACCATGGCACCCTGCCATATCTAAATATTTATAGCTTTCGAGTGAGGAGAGGGATCTAAGGCGTATGGAGTCCGAGAGTGTAATTCCCTCGGATTCCATAATCTCCCCTCGCTTTACATGCACTGAACATTTGTCCACTCCAAATTTCATCCTGGTAGCACTACTAAAAGTCAGTTAATTTCAGTAGCTTCATCAGATGCAATTAAATATTATTACCATTTACTTAATATTAATTAAATATTTTATTATTACATTTTGACGTTAAACTAAACTTGCGCAAAATTGATTTAGCATTTTAAAACTTCTTGATAGAAGGCATCTTCAGACTCTAGAGCCTTAGTAGGTATACCGAAACATTTCAATACTTATGTCTTTACTTACCTTAGGTACGTACTTACTTCCTTATAATTCTTAATTTCTAAGAAAAATTACCACTTATGGTTAATTTGAGGCACGCAAAAACGGTGCAAATAGACCTAGATTCACGTTAATTGTAGAACCAATTGATGATAGCCTGAACCTCTAAATATAAAATTGATGCGCGATGTACTTATACCACGCAGGTACAAACATAGAATACAAGGCCTACAACATTCACTTGCTAGATACCTACACCTATTTTATTTTATTATTGTAGGTTGGCTGCTGGTTGGCTACATATTACGCCGATTCCAAATTAATTGGGATGAGGGCAGGAGGATGACGTAGGGTGAGGCCAACGAGCACTACTCGATAGGTGAGGCGAATAAAATATTGTCATGTGACTAGGGTAGTATAATATGTATTTCTGCAAAAACGACACCTTTTGTTTTCTAAGCTATCGCCATAATGTAAGATGTAACACTATCATAATCATCATGAACGAAGGGGTAATTGTGGAACGAACTATCAGTAGCAATGTCTTTCATTGTGACAAATCAACAATATTCATTTTACGTTCATAATTACGTTACAAAGTTTTTTTTTTTTTTGGAATGTAATTATAAGCAATGATGAAAAATATTCTTCTATACCAATCAATATCATTTTCATCTCATTTTAAATTGGTAGGGTAATTTTTGTAACGTTGTTGAGCAAACACATTTTTCGGTCATAAAGAGAAATTGATTAGCAATTTTATGCTTCAAAATTATTCAAATTAAAAGTAATAGTGCATTACGCAATTAGGGTGCTGATTAGGATGGAAAGTGCATTATGCAATTTGTGCGGTGAATCACTTTAGCGCACTGAAGAGGCGAGTGGGTAATTTCGGGATGATATTATTTTAGTGTACGGATAACAGCAGCAGGGTTATTACGTAGTATAGTACCACTAGCAATGGGTTTTATTTTGACAGTTCAACAACATTCATTGCGTTATTTACGTTGTTGATTAGCAATATGCTTCGAAATGATTCCAACTGATAGTAATAGTGTGTTACGCAATTAGGGTGCTGGTCAAGCTACCCGAAACTGCCAAATATTCCTTTCAACCTTGAACTCTAATATTTTAGAGATAAAGTAGAAAATCGAATAAAAAAATCTGACAGATCGTAGTGACCTTGTTATGCTGTCGTCTGTACCTACAAGGTCAAATTAAATTAGCTACCGAAATTTCGCTGACGTAATGGGTATCAAGATTGTTAAAAAGTAGAAACTAGGTTCTCATAATGGTTGAAACCCGAGGATACAACAGTATTCTTGGGCTTAGGCATAACTTTGAATGCCAAGCTCCAAAGTGAGCCCTCATAATTATAATCTATACTAATATACAGTATGTTAAGAAAACCCTGTCCGACCCATACGGATAATAATTAGGTTAGGTAAACACATGACCAAATATAATATAAAATTTTACGTAATCATCATAGTACCAACACAAATGAATTTTGAAATAATCTTTTTTTCCCGCGAATTAATTCCAACTTCCCCGAAATTAGGTAATATTTAAAAAAGTGACCACACCGGTATTATTATGAGCGAATAGCGATGCGACCACGTGCCGCGTGCCCTGCCGCCCGCCGCCCGCGGAAGGGTGCTTAACGCATATGTATTAAGTTACCTCTTTTTGCGGAAAAAAAATTTTATTTTAGAGGGATTTTTTTAACTTTAGCCCGGTTTTGTATCCATTAGTAGAATCAGTTATTGAAACCTAGCAATACCTTTACGGATCGGACAGGGTTTTCTTTACATATTGTATAAAGCTGAAGAGTTTGTTTGTTTGTTTAAACGCGCTAATCTCAGAAACTACTGGCCCGATTTGGAAAATTCTTTTTTGCGTTGGATAGCCCATTTATCCAGGATTGCTTTAGGCTATATAACATCACACTGCGACCAAGTAGAGCGGAGCATATAAAAAACAAATCGATATTTATGCGGGTAAAACCGCGTGACGCAGCTAATTAATAGATAAACTGACAAAAAAGCTTACCTCTGCAGCACTCTCGTTTAGAAAAATTCGTGATTTAGATATTTTAAAGACAGCCTGTTTAATTATTTTTTCTTTTTCATTCCAAAGCGTGATGTCGTACAGTATAGTGTTGTGGGAAAATATTTGTATGACCTACAAGTAATTGTTCCGGGTCTGTCTGTTTGTGTATGTGAGTTGAAATATTTGTAAATACAACCACGAAACAGGAGTACTTCCTAGTGTGGGGCAACGTTTTTTTTTTTAAGAAACCGCCGATATTCAAAGAATTTTTGTTTTACAAAAAACGCATTCCCACGTTGTTTTATAATTTTCTTAGCCACATTCAAGAACTTAGTTCAAATATTGTCGTCATCATCGTCATCTCAGCGTTAATCCCAGTCGCATCGGAAGCTTATTCAGCTTTGGAGTCTGGGGTCATTGTACATTTAGAAATTGTTGCACAGTGGTTACCGAGCGGTTACGATAGATCATAGTACTTGCGAGCGCGCCACAGCTGACGTTAGAGGTCAACGCACCGCGCTCTCCCGCCCGATTGGAGCTTTGACCATATTTTTGTTGGGACAACCAAGTAGAATAATAGCAAACTCATAACTTTGTGGTTTTTCATTATATCTTTTTGAAATTTTGTACATAGTAAATAATACTGGACACATGTTTCGGGTTTCGCATAAACAAAAAATACGAGTGTGCTTATGACCACACGACTGAAGTGAAACTTCTTTCGCTCCATCTGTATGTATATATACATATATATATGTATTAATTTTCTATAAATATTTAAATTTATTTCATGGTTTCATTGGTAAATTAATATTTTTGCATAGGTCTTCTATTTTTATTGAAAAAAAAAAATTCCCTCGGGGCCAAAAGGTCGGGCTCTTCCTCCTGATTCAGGGGACCCCAAACTCGGGTAGTCCACGACCTATGGTTCCCGAGATACTCCACGGCGGGTGAGGTAACTAAAGGGGGTCGGGAGGGGGGATAGGTTTCGTGGGGATGCGGGGGGAGGGGGGAGGGGGGATAGGTTTCGTGGGGATGCGGGGGAGGGGAGGGTAGTGGATTCCCTCTGACCCCCTTAATGGTTGTCAGTCAACATAAAATTTAATGTATAGTGTTAAGTGTAAATAAATAAATAAATAAGTGTATCCGTGTCTCAAAATTTAAAAAAAAAATTTTTGCATAGATCTTCTATTTTTATTGAAAAAAAAAAAAAAAACTCGTAGACCTTGTAGTACCAAGCTCGCGCCACGGGCGCCTCTGTGCTTATATCCCCCACTTAACTTCCGTTCGCCTACGTTTCGTAACGCTTTCGCCAGCTTACTCCCCAAGTCAAGCGTGCGTAAAGAAGTTTCACTTCAAAAATGATGTTGTATAATATTGACATAATATTTACTTTACATACTTTTTTATTGCAAGGACTTAGTAGTATGTCATTAGTATTTTCATTTTTTTTTTATTTCGTTTTAATCATGATCTCAGTTTGAGTAATGGCGGCCTAGCCAAATGTCCTATCTTTGGTAGATACTCTTCGTCAAATCATTGAGTTCCTCAACAGACTGGTCCACTCAATTTGTGTCGTTTTTCCTCAATAGACCATTTCAGACACCAATCTACGTGGTCATCAAAGATTATGTCGGTGTTTTCATTTTTATATACAGCTTTACATTGATAAATTTTATATATACAATGGCATTTGCTTAGTTCGTAAAGTATTCAATTATTTATTGTGAACGAGAAGACTATTGTGAGTCATCTAGTTTATTTTTATTTTCTCTGTTCTGTTAATTTCTGTCGTGGTCTGGTTATTTCAGTAATTTATGTGGCCCACCAAAATGTCCTTTATTTGGTATTGATCGTCGAATCGTTGAGCTCCTTAAGTTTTGAGTTGAGCTGTACGATTTCTGACCAATGCGTGCACTGAATGGACGTGTCCCACGGAGTAAATACAAAGAAATGCACTCTCAACCTGTGTAAATCTTTACTCATAATACCATCTCAGACTCCGACTCTGTATAGTTTTTGACTACGAAGTGACCAAGATTAGGTCTGGACTTTAAAAGGCACTATGATCTCTAAGTTTGTTTTAGTCTTTCTTTTCATAGTAATCAGGCAAGAAACGACAAATTCTTCTGTTAAAAAAATATGATTAACTTGCAAAAGTGTTTGTACAGACCTACTTACAAAAAATAAATTAATTATCAATATCATAACACGACGAAACATTAAAATCCAGGACGCCCGGCACAAACTAAGTTTAATTATAATGAAATCCAAGATGGCCGCTGCAACATTACGAAACACCAGAACATTTTGCAGCCGCGATCTTTTATTTTAATTTTGACCTCACACCGCACTTGTAAATTTACCATGAAAACGACACCCATACACATAGTGAGCGTTTTCGTAGAGCAATCGTAGGTACGGAAGTTCGGAGAAAGTGGAAATGAAATCGTCAATCTGCATAGAGATGTCGGAGTCACTCTTACATGACATAACTAATTATTAGTAAAAAAAAAAATTACTCAATGAAGGCAGAACTTGTGTTGCCAAGTATGGGCTACAAGCAGTAAGATATCTTATTTTGACATTTGTCAGATTTTGTTAAATTTTATTGACCATGTACGGACGACAGTAGCACCCTAATTGCGAAACACACTATTACTATCAATTGTGATCATTTTGAATCATAGCATAACCTATTGCTGATCCATGTCTCCATTGTTCGAAAAATGTGTCTGCTCTGCCCAGCAACCTAAATAACGGAATGAATGTTGTTGAACTTCCAAAATGAAACCTATTACTAATGAGAGTGTATTACGCAGTTACCCTGCAGGTCAGGCTACCTGAAACTGTCAAATCATCATCATCTCAGCGTTAATCCTAGTCGGATCCGTAGCTTTTCAGCTTTGGAGTCTGGGGTCCGCTTTACCAGTCTAACTGCTGATTTTGGCTAAACTTCGATATTTTCCGTGAAGCGACAGCCGTCTGACCTCCACAACCCGAAGGCGATATCTAAGCATTGCAGTTAGACCAATTATTGTTAGATTTTTGAGGGCTCCAACAACCCGTAACGAATGCCACTAGATGTTCGTATGGCAACCGGGACCAACGGCTTAACGTGCTTTCCGAGGCACGACCAGACCAGTGCAAATATTCATATTCATGCATACAAATATTTGCACTGTGCGGGGATCGAACCCGCGCCTCCTTGCGCAACGGCCGCATTTGCGGCTCGCGCCCGTGCCGGCCGCCTACTACTTGAGTGTTTCTTTGCCTAAGGGAGTGGACCGGAGCGGCGGACCATTATTTCGAACAAGCTTGCTACCCGGGTAGGCTTTCATTATGTTTGAAGGTGGTGGAACTGGGTATCCATGGACAATAAGATCGATGTATCTTGCATAGTAAGATATTGGCTGATGGGCGGCACAGTAGACATTATTTTTATTTTATTTTTATTGAAGGGCCACCGCTTCTTAAGGAAGGCTTAGGTATCTATATCATTTGTCCACGTGCGAAGGCGGGGCGGGTCGCTAGTTAATTATAAACTAGTGCTTGACCACAATCCCGCCTATTTGAAAGTTGTGATACAATCGTTGATGGTAAGGCGCGCTAGTTCATAAAGAGCGTATTCACTTTAGCCTTGAAGACACCTTAATTGCAGTCCGATGGAAATACCGCCTCTGGAAAATTGTTCCAGTCCCTCGATACATAAAAGAGGAGGCAAAACGCTTCGACCGGATCGTAGTGGAGTCAACAACGTAAGGGTGTAAACTCACCGTACGACGGGTCCTCCGATGATAGAACGGAGGTGGAGGATTTAAATCATGCAATTCCCTCACACACTCTCCAAAATGCATCCTATAGAACGCCAAGAGGCTGGCGACTCTACGCCTGCGCTTCAGGCTTTGGAGACCGGTTTGAGTTAAAGACGATCCAGTAAATGGAGTGTAGGAGCTGTGTAGCAGGATCAGCGCTGAGCTTGGCTACATAGTGTAGTCTAGACGTGATTAAGAACACCTTTTGTTATTTTATTTTGACATTTGTCAGATTTTGTTAAATTTTATTAACGATAAACCATTGTGAAACACACTATTACTATCAATTGTGATCATTTTGAAGCATAGCATAACCTATTGCTGATCCATGTCTAAATTGTTCGAAAAATGTGTCTGCTCTGCTCAGCAACCTAAATAACGAAATGAATGTTGTTGAACTTCCAAAATGAAACCTATTACTAATGAGAGTGTATTACGCAGTTACCCTGCAGGTCAGGCTACCTGAAACTGTCAAAGATTCCTAATCAACCTTGAGTCTTAATGTTTTAGTTTTCTTCTTCTTCAGCCTATGGACAAAGGCCTCCCCCAAGGCTTTCCACGATGACCGGTCTTGTGCTGCCCGCATCCACCGGCTTCCCGCGACCTTCACTAGGTCATCGGTCCACCTTGTTGGCGGCCTCCCTACGCTGCGTCTTCCAGTACGTGGCCGCCACTCCAGAACCTTACCTTAATGTTTTAGTTATTAAGTTGAAAATCTAATAAAAGAATCTGACAGATTTTTTTTGTAGTAGCTTGATGTGCTGTCGTCTGTCCTAAAACTTTGAAATTAAAAAAAAAAATATTTGTGGAAAAAGCCGTTACATTTACAAGTTAAGCTACGCTAGTCGCAGTTGGCATGCGTATGGATGACCATCTTTATTTTTATCAAGTGCGTACGTACTGTCCGTGGCTGTGTAAGAGCTGTGTAGCAGGATCAGCATTGAGCGTGTTAAAAATAACCTAGGTCATTTAATACTATATTAATTAATGAAGAGATTAGTGAGTGCTGCAGTACCCATTAGTCCTCATCGTCGAGGTCGGTCACTAATGAGCCACTGCTCCTGCAAAGAATAACGTGGTTGTTTTGTATTAATAAGTTATGTAGTAAGCAGCTGTTTACGCTTGAAATATATCACAAAACAGTACATCTGTGTGCACAGTGTACCTATACATATGTAATTCGTATCTCTATCTACCATTCAAATACTGTCATAAAGGTAACACACATACCTGTCTGACGTCATGCAGTGAATATTTATGACACTATATTTACCTGTGAAAGTTCGCCCCGAGCACCGACAGCCGAGCAAGCAAGTTGCATTGCAACCCGCGCGGTTGACACAAGATGTTCCGGACCGGAAGGCACTTGGCTGGCATTCCTTATGTATTAACAACCTCATAATAACATAATAAGGTTTTTCACACAGCAGCACACAACACGTCGTTGGCGGACTACCAGAAGCTTGGCTTTTACGATGACGTGTTTGCTAAGATTCTTCGAAAGTGATATGAAAGTGTTAGGTGTATGAGTAAATCAAACAGGCTGCTCCCACGTTTGCATAACATATTACATAACTTTAAAAAAATAATTGTGTCCTGATGGACCCGTATATTCCGGCTGATCATGCCTCCTCCATGGTTATCGCATTTCATGTCCTAAAATGGTCACCAATCACTCACCATCGATAGGTACCAGTGATATTTCCGGGTATTATATAATAATATTTATTATGCTGTATTATATTTTGAAATCATTGTGCCGCAGACTACTTACCGATAACAAGAGAGTAATTTAAAAATCTAGTGAGCCGACTCGAAGGGGCTAGATTTTAGATAGGCCTACTTCTGTAGGCCTAGTATGAGTTTTTATTACGAAACTCGATCGTCGATATCGAGCGCGTTTGGCTCATCGATTGGCCCGCTTCAAGGTTGTAAGAACTCTCAACCAATGAGAGCGCCAAACGCGCTCGATATCGACGATCGAGTCTCGTAATGAAATTCATACTAGGCATACTGATATGTTACGGACGTTTTACGAGTGTTGACGTTTCTCCAACGTCTGAGCAGCGCCAACGTTGCGCAGATGCAACGTTTACATCGCGATTTTCTAGTGGCAGCGTTATATTCGCTGAACACTATATAACTTTACGCTTTCCGCATTTTTCCTTTACATACGCGTGCCATAAAAACGTTGCTTCGTACCAGATTTCAAGATTCGGAGTTCATGGGAAGTACCCTCTATTATAGGTACGTTTTGATTCCGTTGTGAGTGTCGAAAATTTGCGGCATAAACTGCTATATTTTTTGATTGCATTACCTAAGAAGCCTGATTTTTTCTCTGCTCCAAGGGACAGTAGACAGGAGTATTTAATAAATTTCAGAGTTCAGCGTTGTTGAAAGGGTTTTTTTTTGACCGACAGACAGACGGACGGACAACAAAGTGATCGTAAGTTTCTATTTTATTAGTTCGAGGTACTAGGTACCCTAAAAACGGTCTTATTTTCTACATAATCTTGTTTAAATTATGTAATAAATAAAAAGAACTGTGCAAATGTAAAACTTTAATGATAACAATCATCTCATTGGGGGATGAAGTGCTTTCATCGATAGGAACTACTTGAATTATTATGACCACTCTAAACGTCTGACCAGAGCAGTGCTAAACGTGATAATAGCGGCTTAACAGTTACCACCAACAAAGTAAAAAATAAAAAAAGTCTTACTTAAAAAAAACAAAGTGATTCGTTGTGTTCCGGCATGATGTCTCGTGAAGCCGTACGGAGGACGGGTCTAAACAGTTATATTGCGATATGTACCGGTTACGATGTGCCAGATGTCGTAGTGTGGGGAGTTTGGTCGTGGAGGGTATCGGGATCCGAAGCACGGTGTTCCTCTGGCCGACCGCAGGTAATTGGGGGCCCTAGTAGTGTACCAGCCACACACAAAAGGCTGCCCCGTCAACTGTGCAAAATCCCAGAGTGGCTCCATCGTGCCGGTTGGCCACCGGACAATATAGGACCCGATAGCGATTCCTGGGGGTTTGGTCATCTCCGTAGTCTCCAGATCAATCTGCGCCTTATGCGCAGCATCGCTGGTCGTGTTGTTGGACAGAACATTGCATAACCTCGCTCAACTTCCGTCCTACTTCTTCTTCATCAGTTTTTTTTAATAAACCAAAAAACTGACACGGAGTTCGTTGCTCTAGGGGACTTAACGCCTGCCACCAAGACATGACTTTTGCCATACCAGAGGATCGACCACGCTGGGAAAGAAGCGCGAAACTCTGTGCTATCAATACCTTTGGCCTTTCCTAGTTGATAAGACAAGCGACTAGGGTGCATGATGTAGTTGTTCATACCGCCTACTTTCTGACCTTCTGCTGACCACTGATCCGGACAGATGTAACAGTTTCAACAATTCACGTCTGGATACCAGAAGTGCTACTTCACGGAATTTGCCTCACTGCGACAGTACAATGCCCGAGGTTTGCATTATGAACAAGGTTCTGAGGGTACTATATCGTCTAGACGTAAATAAGGCTAATGGAGCTGATGGTATACCAGCGAATGTTCTCAAGACTCGTGCGCCCGAGTTGTCTCCTGTATTGACATGCTTGTATTGCTTGTAAGTCCTGGAAGTTTGCCAACGTACAGCCCGTGTCCAAAAACGGTAGTCGTGCCGATCTTACCAAATATCGGCCGATTACAATAACATCCTTATTGCATGATTTAATTCCACCATCGGACGACCCGTTGTACGGCGACTTTCCACCCTTACGTTGTTGACACCACTACGATCCGAACAAAGCGTTTCGCTTCTTCTTTTATACCGCGTACATCGAGGGACTGGAACAATTTGCCGGCGGCGGTGTTTACGTCACACTACAATTTGAGTGTCTTCAAGGCTAGAGTGAATAGGCTCTTAATAAACTAGCGCGCTTTACCATCAACGATCGCATCACTGCTTACCATCAGGCGGGATTGCGGTCAAGCGCTGGTTTATAATTTATTTAAATAAAAAAGATATGAAAATTAAAAAATAATTAGTCCATCTTAAGACCCTTATTTTTTATTTTGTCGAAATTACCAAAAACTACTGAGATATAGCGTATTAAAGTTACGGAGTGGGGGTTAATTACGTCACGCCATGGTATATTTTGTACCATGGCGTGACGTCATGCGACAAATCAATATATCTTCCTAAGTAGGTATTTGATTGAAAGAAAAAATAAAAATACGGGTTCAATCTTTTTTATAAATCTATCTGATTTGACATAAAAATATTTTTAGGATGCAACCCAATTCCCTTGCACACTCACCAAAATGCATCCTATAGAACACCGAAAGGCTGGCTACTCTACGCCTGTGCTCCAGGCTTTGGAGACCGTTTTGAGTTAAAACTGGGTCGGCATAAGCCTCTTCACACGCCTCTGCACTGAATTCAAAGCAGCTAGGTAACATTTCGCAGTACCAGCCCAAATGTGGCTGCAGTACTCCACACACGAGCGGATCTGTACTTTGTACAACATTAGAAGCTGCCTCGGTGTGAAGTACCGCCAGACCTTTGCGATAACTCCAAGTTTCCTGACAACCTCCCTGGTCTTGGACTCAATGAACCGTCTAAAGTTTAGGTTCGAGGAAATCTCAACTCCCAAAAGCTGAATGCGGTCGGTGCACTCCAAGGATACATTCTGAAAAGTAGATAGAGTAGATTGAAAGAAAAAATAAAAGTAGGAGCCAAGGTGAACGGACATCTTTTGGCGGTGAAAAGACACGCCTGTGTTTTGGCGGCACTGAATGCTGCAAGATTGGCTTCGCCCCATTCGGAGACTGCCTGTAATGCAGCAATCGTACGCTCTACCATAGCCTCTCTTTCGGACCGGATTGACACCTTACTAACCCGAGCTTCCGGCAGGTATCTCTTCACAACTGTGCTGTCATCTGCATACCCATAGATACCGGGCATCAGCGGATCGTTCGGGCATCGCAGCAAGAAGAGAGTTTGAGAGAGAACAGACCGCTGAGGAACACCGGCATTGGTCGACATGGGCTCCGATGAGCACCCGTCGACAACAACTCGGAGGAACCGTTCAGTCGGGAAGTCTTTATCCAGCCAGTCAGGCCAGCGGAAATGGCGAACGCTGGAAGCTTATTCAAAAAGCCAGCGTGCCATACCAGGTCGAAGGCCTTCCACTTTTCATCACCAGTTATCAGCTTCTTCAAAAATCTTCTTCTTCTTCAGCCTATCCTAGAGGTCCACTGCTGGACAAAGGCCTCCCTCAAGGCTTTCATTACATTGGGAAGGTCTAAAAATGATTCGGTTTTATTACGTCTAGGCGCTAAGTCCATTTGCGGTGCAATGGTTTCTTGAAAAAAGAATTTATCACAAAGAGTCCTTCCTTTTCCATGAAATCCATTGGCATCTGACCTCGGGGATTCCGATTTCCAACTCCAAATTGCCCCACTTTCGTCACGTCCGCCTCTCGCATGCCCAGTTTTGGGATAAACTTTTATTGACAGGTATTGAATTATATGGAAAGTGGTCATTCTTCGTTATGCTACTCTCACAGACCCTGTACTAGGCCCATAAACATGGCAATCGTTTTTCGCGGCTTGCGTTTTTGTAGTAATATTTTAAAATTTATCGAATTTCTACATTAGATTCACTCATCTTGACGGTACGAAAAACAAATGAAAGTCTCACATTTTTCTAATTTGAATTTGGAATTATGTTCTTTAAAATTAAACTTGACAACTAACATGGATACCAAAACCAGCCAGATAGAAATAGTAGGTATAGCCAAAGAAATTTTATTACATGTTCATACATACTTACTATAATGAGAGAAGATTGTTTCCCCAACCTATTATTTATTTATCCCAAACATGATAATATGTAGGTACCTAGAGCTTCCTAGAAAGAAATTATCATATCACTAAGAAGTGGCAATTTCTGATGATTTTGAAGGTCTTGACAAATCATTGTTTTTCGAAGATATGAACAATTAATTAAGTAGGTAGTAGATTTTTTTTCCCAATTAATTATTTCTTTTAACCCCCTCTCCTTTCATTCCGCGAAATTTTTGACCTTCCCTCGTATTTTAACGGTAAGACCAGTCGAACAATTCGGTAAAAAATTCACCGTGACAAGTTAGGTGAAGTGACCTTAGAGAGCGTGAGTGATAACTGATAACACTGTAATTTTGACCTGGACCAATGTAAGGAGATTTATCACATTAAAATGCCAGCACCCTTACCTACTCCGTAACGCATCATAAATCTCCAAAAGAATCATTTTATGTGCATGACTAATCCACTTATATAGATATTATACAAATAGGGTAGTTGACTAAAAAAAATAATTAGTCCATCAGTCAGATTTCCAAAAAATACTAGACGCGTATTTTTTCTTTTTTTTATATACCTAAACAAAAAACGGAGACGACACAGTGCGTTGAAAACTCGTGTGACGTCACTGCACGCTATACTTTTTAGCGACTAGTGACGTCACCACCCACTCTTGATAAACGTATCAAACACGTAAACAAAATATACGTATCCAATATTTTTCTATAATCTGAATGACGGACTAAATGGAATCATTTTTTTAACCCAGGATACATCCCTATTACCACAAAAAATCTTCTTGGCAGCTTTATTGTTATCTTGTATAATATTAATAAAAAAATGACGTACCTATCATATACACAACGTAAGGAAGAAATACTTGTTTAATCATAATGATGACATAAGTAGATACCTCCCTAATTGGTGATATAATTATTCTATGATTTAGGCACGACTGTATACGGAATTATGCAAAAATTAAAATCTAAAATTCTAAATTCACAGAAATAGTAAAAGGTGGAATGCAGCTTCTGCAAGGGACTGGGGGCACCAATAACCTCATGGTTTGGTCATGTGCCAGGCGGGCACGCGGGCGCCGGTCGCCGGCGTTGCGCAACATACAGCACTCGACGTTCATCTTCTCCAAGCCTTTCGATAATAACCTCGTGGGTAATTATCTAAGTCGAGGATATCGCTGGGAATGTTTCGAGAATATTGCAAGACTGCAAAATGAGCAGTTTAGCCTCTAAATACGAGATGTAATGCTGCGAATGATAACTACTCCTTTAAATAAGACTTATGAACAAATTTCGAGCATGTTGTTGGCTTGCTTGCTTATTATTCGCTGGATGTAGGTTTAAGATTTCCATGTAAGCTTGAAAGTTTTTGCTCATTTATTTGCTTGTCTGTAGAAAAGTGTTTATAGACTTGTATTAGTATTAGTGGGTACTATGGCAGACATGGAAGGGTCGAGTTCAGCTAGGTTTATTTTATCTACCAATGCGATTTCTCGCGTTTAATTTCCTTTGTTTTCTCAAAGTCACCCTCACGAAATGGGTCATTATGTTCCAAATTTACTATTATCTTTTAAATATATATTTCTATGACAATTATAATATAAATTACTTTAATTTCTATTATAATTATAACTTATAATCTAACAGTGAAGTACGGTAACCGAACCCACCCCTAGTCCGGCGAAGACCATGTGTCGAATAAGTATGTGTAACAATCAAAACTTACACAGTATATTCGTGCTTAATTACCTTATAATTGGACTAGCTTTCCGCCCGCGTGGAATACGGTTATATCGCGCTTTTATATTTCCCTCGGGAATATCAAATTTTTCAATAAAATGTAGCCTATGTCCTTTCTCAGGGCCTAAAGATTGTTTGTGCCAAATTTTATCAAAATCGGTTGAGAGGCTTAAGCGGGAAAGCGTAACAGACAGACAGACAGACAGACAGAGTTACTTTCGCATTTATAATATTAGTATGGATTTCAGAAAACGATCATTTCTCCATCCAAGTGCTTACTTGTAAGAAAATTTCTCTAAATTATGCCAACTTACTATCTCCCTCGCTGGTCATGAACTTCATGCACTTACGTAAGCACTGTTAAAAACAAGTAAACGACTACTAAATAAACGTAAAAATTAATTACTTATAATACTACTCTTTACTTATATTTATTATACTATCTCTGTTTTATTTAACTTTCACTCGACATACCACACAGTTAGTTAAGTATATCAAAACATTCAAGTAACACGACCTCGCATCCGATGCTATTGCATTTGTATATTGCACAAATGCATTTGATGTTGCATACAAGTAAATCACACGTTAATAGTAAATAGACGGTTGCAAAACATAAATTGTAAGTAAAAAAAGGTAGGCACTTATTCATTCATGTTATAAGTATTAAAAATAGTATAAACAGAGTTTTTTGTTGTAGTGGCGTGGCGTGTTGTATATGTATAAAGGTCATCAGTCTCATGCAAAGATTAAAAAAGTAATTTAACGTCTCGTTTCTTTTTAGCAGGCATTCACAAAACTTACGCAATACATATGTACATACATTCATAATATACTATACAATCTATACACTAAATAGAGATAGAAGAGGAAGTCTAATAAAATACTACGTAATTTTCGACATTTATTTCATATTCACAAATCTACATCGTTATAATAGCCATTTACACATTCTTCTCATGACCCGAGCGTTTATGCAAATCCGTAGTTAAGAGAGTGTCTGTAGACTCTTTAATTATTTTTTTATTGTTTATAGACATTATGTAAGTACCTAATCATCAATAAATTGCTAAAAATCTGATCAAGACTTTCGGCTACAGAGAATTAAAACCTTTAATTAATAGATGACAAGTTCTAATATACACACATCAAAAGTGTCTAGGGATCAAGCATTTTTATGCAGATTTCTATCTATCTCTATTAGATTTATTTCTATCTATATCTCTTTCTATCTCTACAAAGAGACCGGATACAAGACGTATACGACACTGGAGAACCCCTGGACGCCAACAGCGATTAAAATCCTGCCAGGAAGTCCATCCTTATAGTGGTGGAACCATCATGGTATGGGCGGGTATTTGGATCGGCGGAAGAACTGAGTTGATTTGGATCAGAGGCAACCTCAACGCTCAAATTTATGCTGAGACGATTGTATCAGACGTCATCGTTCCTCTACAAGTGCAAATCGGTCCCTTATTTCAGTTAATGCATGATAATGCACGACCGCACACCGCAAGAGTTGTAAGACAAACTCTCGCCGCAGCTAACATCAATGTCCTGCCCTGGCCTGCTCAGTCGCCAGTTTTGAACCCGATTGAGCATGCATGGGATATGTTACAGAGAAGAGCTCTGCCGAATATGGAGGGTATCCAGTCGCAAGAAGACCTTTTTTTGTTGTTGCAACGAACATGGGCGGCCATTCCACAGCGTGATTTGGATGAACTCATTTTGAGTAAGCCAAACCGATGTTCTTGTGTTGTTAGTGTTCGCGGTAGAAACACGGATTATTAATTGTTTAAGTTACCCAATAAAATTTTAGAGAAAACTGTTATTTCAGTCTTTTTTTCGAACTTTTGTGTTAGTGGTTCAAATGTCAAATATCCCTTTATTAGGAAAATGGCAAATTTCTTTATTAATGCAAAGGTGACTTGGTTTATCGTTACTGTGACAAACGAAAACACTTTATTTGATGAATCCTTAAAGAAAATTTTAATTAATATCAATCAGGAGAAAAGTTATTGCAAAAATATATGTTGATCCCTAGACACTTTTGATGTGTGTAGTCTGTTCCTGTCTACGCTTCGTAAGCTTTTA
The DNA here is from genome assembly GCA_037179545.1 of Sesamia inferens. Classification (NCBI taxonomy): domain Eukaryota; kingdom Metazoa; phylum Arthropoda; class Insecta; order Lepidoptera; family Noctuidae; genus Sesamia; species Sesamia inferens. The sequence goes on along the minus strand of CM073934.1, from coordinate 14,042,559 downwards.
TTTTAGACCTAATTTGTCGTAAAATGAACGAAAATACGTGCACGTTATAACGTTATCTTGGATGAAAAACACGACTTCATATGATTTCCTCACTTCACGTCGCCGACGTCGACGTCCATAACAATCACCATTTGTATGATGTCCTTTCAGTAATTTAGTAGAACGATAATTTAAAAAACGTTGTAGTTACACAGCTTGACCACGATTAGATTAATCGCTGAGGAAGCTACTAGAAAACCTTGAAACAACATCAATACATTTACAGACCAGCTATCATTTATTTAATTTCGATAACAAACCGAATCGAATACCAACAATTTTTAATGTAATCGATTTGTAATTTCCACGGCATTATGTCAATGTCGATTGAAAAATAACAACAAAAGTTTGGCAAACTAAGTACGGTATATGTTTATTCAAGCAATCAGACGGAGTTATTATTAGCTGAAGTTTGAAGAAATCCCCGTAACGCTAATAAAAAAGCAAAGTTCATTCAGGAATCCTGCATTTAACATAAATACCCTAGTATGAGGCTTTGTGGACATCCAGGGACATGTTGGTACTATTTGCATCCACGATAGGTTAGAATTATTTCGACATCGTCTACGCTGCATAACACTGATTTAGTTCGAAGTGATCTAACAATAATCTTAAGTTTGTCCCCTTTGCATTGCTTCTAGAACCCAGCATAAAAAGCTCATATGCTTGTGCTGTTTTTGGTGTACACAATTCGTTGAACATGTTTGACAATCTATATTTACAGCTTTGCCTACACTATAAACTTCTTCCTACCAGCTGATTCTGAAATAAATTATAATTGTTAAAACTCACACTGGCCTGATTATAGAGTTATCGTCATCCTTCCTAAGGGTCACTTCAAACCATCTTTTTCTTCTTCTTCAGTACAAACAGTAAGACTATCATTGGGTTCTCTATAAGACTATTTTTTGCTCATCATAGTTTATAGGTAAATAGTACTCCATATGCGGTCACCTATCCGCTTGCTTAATGGATACCGTGCTGATTTTGTGAGGTAGGTACAGTGAATGGCTTGCGTGCGGCTTAGCCATGCATGAGTCGAGATTGTTTATAGGTAACATACCTACAAGGAGCAGTTTTGTATCCTCGTCAAAATTCAGGAGGCTTATAATCTTAACAGTAGCAATGCACAATATACAAAATACACTGCGTCGAAAAATCTTCGGGTCGCTTATAAAAAATGTGATAGTTTCTTAAATCTACAACACTAATCCGTGAAACTGTAGTAGGTATGTTATAGATGACTGACTTATACATAAAATAAAATATTTACATAACATGTTTATAAACTCAATAATTTTATTTGAATACAAAAAATAAATAAAAATAAAAAACTCTTCAAACTTTTGACAACAAAAATAAACAACACAGTTAATCTGCAAAAAGAAAGCTTTTCTGACATTTTAATAACTTGTATTTCCTCCACGAGCCAGTATGTTCGATCATTCTTCCACTAGCGCACTTCTCAACTCAAGTAAGGTAACTGCAGCTGAACAGCATTGTTTAACGCATCTCCCGAGCTCGTCCCATAAATGCTCTATGGGATTTAAGTCCGGGCTATGAGCTGGTCATTCCATATGGGTAGTTCCGACGTCTTGAATATATGCGTTGACCAAATGTGCATTATGTGATCGCGCATTATCCTACATAAAAATGGAATTTGCGCCTATATTCGCCAGGAAAGGACCAAAAAACTCATTTAAAATTTCGTCTATGTATCTGGGAGCCGTCAAAGAACAGTCAAAAATAAAAAAAAATTGTACGGTATTAGTGATTATAGATAAATTATCACTAATACCGTAAATTTTTTTTATAAATTTTAAACTAGTGCTTCGTTGGTGTAAAGCGCGTAAGTTTATTAAAAGCCTATTCAGTCTAGCCTTGAAGACACATAAATTGTATTACGACGGAAACACCGCCGCTGACAAATTGTTCCAGTCCCTCGTTGTATGCGGTATAACAGACGAGGCGAAACGCTTCGTCTGAATCGTAGTGATGTCAACAACGTAAGGGTGGAAACTCGTCATACGACGGGCCGTCCGATGATGGAACGGTGATGGGGGAATTAAATCATGCAATTCCCTCGCTCTCTCTCTAAAATGCACAACCCTATAGAACACCAACTGGCTGGTTACTCTACACCTGCGTTCCAGGCTTTGGAGACTGTTTTGAGTTCAATCTGGGTCACCAATCAGCCTCTTCGCGCGCCTCTTAACTGAATCCAAAGTAGCTAGACTCGTAACGTAACTCCAGAGTAGTAACTCTCTGAAGATATCCCAGCCCATACTATTATTGACCCTCCATCGAATGGCCCTTTTCTTCAAAACACGCTTAACGATAACGTTCACCTGGTCGCCTAAATACTCTACATCTCCCATCCTGTGTGAAACACCAATATCTAAGACCCATTGGAAAACATAACCCTGGACCAATTTTCATCTGTCCATCGGATGTGTTCTCGAGCAATTCGCAACCTGGATGATTGTTTCAAACTCGATGTTTTTTGAGCAATTTAGGGTCATTTGCTGGCCTATAAGGCTTTATATCAGCTTCATGAAGTCACCGCAGGATCGTGTCAGAACTCACATTGTTGTGGTGAACTTCTAGAAGGCTATTTCGGACCTGAACAGCCATGATATGTGTGTGCAGTTGTGGGCCTTGGGCCTTGCAAGGCCCGCAACTATATGAGAAGACCGCGGAGAGAAGACGTCTTCTGATGAATGAAGAGGTCTTTTGATGTTCATGCCGGTCTCTTGAAATCATTGGTGTACTCTTTGAACCGTGGATAAAGATACACCTACTGTTTTAGCAGTACCTACTCCGCTGATTTCTTCCTTCTTAAGCCATGCTAATAATTCGTGTACATTGTTAGGGAGATAATGACATGTTGGTACTCAAGATCAAAAATCTTTTTGAAATCTTTTTGATCTGGTCCTGTGACCAGATCAAAAAGATTTAAGAAAGTTTCTTGTTTTTCTTCAAAAAAATTTAAATGTTTATAAGACAGCTCAGTTTGAAATAAAAGCTAAAAATATTCTTATATAAAAATTCGAAATTTGATATTTTTCATCATTCAGAATTTCTTTTTTTTAAGCTGTAGCTAGTTCAAATGAAACCTTTTTTTGAAGTTAGAACCTTTTATTTATACGTATATGTACATAACTTTCGGAGATATCACGGTTTTTCTAAGTGACCCGTTATTTTTGCGTCCAGTATTGGCGCAGATTCTCTTGTTCACAAACTGAACAAAATTAAAATTCAGTGTATCATTTTCTTTTTATTTAATTACGAAAAAGACAGAAGATAAAATATTATATTGTTCTTGTGAAATTAAGATAATCCATAGACAGTTTAGACACAATAAAAAAACGCCTACTAAAAAAACTTCGATTTACAAACGTCGGGCGCCAACTAATTTGAAAGGACTTTATATTTACAAAAAAATATTTAAATTAATTATTTAAAAATAAAGAAAATATTTATTTATTACTAGGTGTACCCTAACAACAACCTATTTGACTTCTGTCTAATGCTATCGCGAATGGAGTATTAGGATTTTCAAGGATTTTTAAGTTCTACTGAAAATTCATAAGTTTTCCGCAAGCACTTTTATAAAACATATTGATGTATGTTATAGTATGTGTATGTTAATATGTTAGGTACCGACTTGAAGGACTCCGATTTTAAGTGTGTTATAAATTGTTAAAGATGGTTTAAAGTCAAACGCAAACGTTGCAACACGTTTAATTTTGGGTAACAAGGTCATTTTTGAAGTGAATCTTGGTTAAATTAATTCTAGCATTGCATTCACTATTTACATACAAAATATTGAAGTTGTTCTTTCCATTTATCTATTTTTGTTAATGGAGTTTTAAAAACATTATTATGTCAGATTTTTTATTCAATGTTATAAACTAGTGCTCGACCGCGATCCCGCCTGATGGTAAGCAGTTATGCAACGCTTTATAGTAAATCGATGTAAAGATTTATCCATCTTAATATGGAGAGTAAATTTTAGGAATAGGTTTCCTTAACTATCCCTATATTTTGAACTACATCTAAAATGCAACTTTTCACGAACTAATAGTTCTCCCATCTGATTCAGTGTGGCGGCGGTGCCGCGGTGGTGCGTTGTTTGTGCCTACATGTAGGTTTTTGTTGACGTTACAATGCCAAACTAAACTTTGTTAAAATGAGGTCACAAGAGTTTACTCAAAGTTAAGCACATTATTTAATTTGAGTTGTAATTGTGTACGATACTCGTATTTGTTATGTAAACTCAGTCTTGTATCCGGCTACGACCTCCAGAAGGTCTTTAGGTTCTGTATGGTGAAGAGGTGCGGCGAAGCGGGTGGGTCTTCTCTGGTATTGGAAGTGAAAGTGAATGAATGTCGGCTTAATTAGAGAGGAGAGCTGCGGCTGCGTCAGTCCCTCCGACACCGTCGCACTATACACCTGTGCCCCGCGTACAGACAGACGCACGCGCACCCGCTCAGCCGCACGCAAGCGCATCATCAACTTACTTCGTTCGACATAATCTCAGAGGTACGCGCTGCCTTTATCGACGCTATCATTATTTTTCAAGTGATATTAACGTATTCTTTTTGTTGTGAGTGGATTTTTTATTGACAGAGCCCCGATATCATTTACATGTTGAACAATAGATTATTCCAGCAGAAAGTTCTAATTTTTCGTAGTGAAATCATGCTAATCGCGCTTCTTCAAAACCACATTTTTCACGACAAACTGTATAAATAAACTTGCAGAGACTAATTGAAACGTGATAACATAAATGTGTAGTTTTCATTGAAACCTAAATTATTAATAACGTACTTATCATTATTTTTCACGACAAATAAGGTACTTTTTAATAAATTTACACAGAACTTAAAATAATGAAAAGCTTCAGTGAACAAATTGGAACTTTTATACAAAGATTGTTATCGAAGTAGTTATCTGTTACTACAAAGTGATAAACAAAAACTTGAATGAAATCGATTCCCAAAAAACAGACACTACTTTTACATAATAATTGTCTACATAGCAGGTATCTAACCAAAAGTGATTCATGTCTGTCAAACAAAAACTTGTGAAGTTGCATAACGACGTTTTCATTTTTATGTTTAAACAAGCTTCGTGACATGAAGTGAACAGCGCTGCTTTCCGTTACCATAAAATACGTCCCAAATCGACGATTTCTCGCACTGAGTAGCTTTTCACGCAAACATTTAAACTCGCAGCAAGGAGGTCAGCGAGGCGGGTTTTGCTTTCACAAATACAACAAAATAAATTCATCTCACGTATCGATTGTCCTCGAGCATTCGCGCTCTGCATAACTAAAAGAAAGCGAACTTGCAATACGGGCTCACCCGTGACCACTTTCGTCAAAACGAGGGCCCGACACCGGTGTCAGTAGCACCAACTGAGTGTCGGCGTCTCTGCGTCGAGGGACGGCCCAGTCACTTCGTCTGAACCGCGGCCGCACCTACTCGAGGCCATCGTCTCACATCAGACTTGCCCACCGCATTTGCCTATAATCAACAACTTTATTATGACACGAAATATGATATCTGATCATCTTTCTCTACACAGATGAGCCGGCACGTGTGCCTTGCGGCCGTCGCGTTGATGGCCGTACTCTGTATTGCTGATGCCCAGAGGCGTCTAGCTCTACCAGACCCCAGGAGCTGCGCAAACAGTAAGTATACCCCAAAATTGAGCCAATTGGTTGCGTAATCGAAGGAGTTATGACACGGACATAATTACGAATTATACGGTGTCAATTTGCCAAATCGAAGATCATCGACCTTACCAAATATCCTTCTCTTGTAATTGTGCACTGTAGCCACTAAAGGTTCGTTGTTCTCTTTACTGTTTTATTGAAGTTGGATTAAATAGACGTGATGGGTTATAAGGTCACCATGAATTTAAAGTAACATGTGCCATTATCCATTATGTATCAAAGCACGTCGGCACGTAGTAGACGGCAAATTTAGAACATGCCATTTGAACTCCTACGCATAGGTACGCCAAACGGTATACGGCAGATGAAAGATATTAGACAGGTCCAAAACAATAAAAAAAGCTATTAAATACTGATAGTTATGGTGTGGCTAGCGTGATTTATCATCGCTATATTAATTAAAATAACTAAAAACTTAGAAAGAAACTTTTTACTATTCGAAAAAAAATCGCGAAAAAGCATCTGCTGCTTCATACATTTTAGTTCGCATAACTCATCAAAATGGGGAAACAATAGATTTTTTATGATTTTGGGGTTGTTTCTCTGTTATAACTTGTTTGAGTAGGTATTGATTATTTTTTATTGAGGACCTCAAAGTTGTTTGTTGTTGTTGAATAATGAGTTTTCAGAATTTTTGTTACATAAATTTTCTTCCCTAGAAGATTTCGCTAAGAACTTTTCGAAAAGATAATTTCGCACATCACGAATAAAGTAGGCCACTACACAGTGCATCTCACGCACCTCTTGTAACGCATTCTTGCTCAGTGCTAATTGCAATGTTTGAAAAACACGGCGTTAAAGAAATATAACGAGATTCTTAAAACGTATGAACTTAGATGTTTAATCAGGCATTTTCATTGGTAGCATTTTTATATGACGCACGACCAAAGACAATCCCTTGACTCGCGTGATCTTAATTCTGGGCTGCAGAAAACCATAGAAACTTGCTCTGCCCTCGAATATTAATAATAAATAGGCAACTGAGAGTAATCTTATGACATGATAAAGACTTTTGAAGTTGTTGTCTGATGTATGACCCCAATAATGATAGTTATCGTAATAATAAATTAATAATTATGATCAGTTATTAATAAATTACAGCAATTCATTATTTGAATTGCTTTTGGAAATACGTTATGGGTACTTACAGTTTGATGCATACACATCAAACTAAAATATGTAAATAAACTGTTTGATCGTGGCTGTAATGTCCAACCATCCTGATGCTTAGAAATCATCGCACTAGGAGCCTTGGGTAAGATTGAATATTTTGACGCTAGGACTAGTTTTATTCTTGTTGGAAACCACTGTTATTAAAGTTACTGGTTCACCGAATCCTACACTTACTTAATTGTTGTATAATTAAATCATTTGCATAAAATTACATTCATGCCAGTTCTTCATTAGCATTAGCAGCGTAGTGTGACCACTTTTGTGGACCAGTGTCAAAGGTGACTGTAGCTTGTCACCTCACCTCATGACTTGTAAGTGTAATCCTTAAAAGTTGTTACTGTTACATCAGGCCGGTTCCTGTTATCTAATAGAATCTAAATATAGCGAAATAATTACGGTAATAACCTGAGTTACAGGCGAAGAGCTTTCAAACTGGTTACTAAGCAAATGAACTAAACCTGTAGATATAGGTAAATAAGAGATTACCACCTTATGTAGTATGTATAAACTAATAAGACATAAAGAAGATTGAGTATCAATATATGACCTGAAACAGCTTAATTCGAATAGGATAATGTACCTACCTAATGTTGTAAACACTACGGACGTAGAACCTAACTAGTGGTTTGCCTTCAAAATAATGACTATTCTAATATGTAAAGAGGATTCTTAGGTCAGAAGGTGTTAATTGATTCTAGGTCTCTCAGTAAATACCTATCATTTATAATAGGACCTTCATCTATTAAAGGAGATTCAGGAGATGATAAATGGTTAGGTTAGTTACGCTCTATCCGCCTAGGTGATACCAGCCATGCTGAACATTATTTTATAGTTGTAAGTACTTGGAGAGCATACGAACAGTTTGTCCTTATGGGAAATCAGTGGATATTTTGCAATTCAGAGCCCGCATGGAAGGCGTGGCGTGTCCCATACGATGTCATTTGGGAGCGTATTGGTAATCACAATCGAACGATCCATTCATGTTGAACTCCCTCACAAAGCGAACAAAGATTCTTTGTTAGTTTTTGTGGCCACATATTACATAGTACCTACGTACGTATCCATAAAAAGTTTGCTCGTAGACTCGTTCTCAAAAATACCACGGTCGGTTTCTCGGTGGTAGACCATAACATCGGCTGCCGAAGTACCACCCACCAGACAAAGTCTTGCAGCTAAACGATTCGTCGTGTTCCGGCATGATGCCTGGTAAAGCTGTACGGATGATGGGTCTGAGCAGTTGTGTTGCGATGTGTGCCGGGTACGATGCGCCAAATGTTGCTGTGTTGGGAGTTTGGTCGTGAAGGATCTCCAGATCAATCGGCCTCTGGCGCAGCATCGTTTGTCGTGCTGTTGGATTTAACATTGCCTCACCTCGCTCAACTGCCGTTTTCCTTCCTATTCACTCAGTTTTTTTAAGTGAATATGCTCTTAATAAACTAGCGCGCATTACCATCAACGATTGCATCAATATTTACCGTCAGGCGGGATTGTAGTCAAGCACTAGATTATAATAATAAAAAAAATCAGGATTGCAATATTGTACCAACCAAACTTTTTTTTTATAAAAACCTATTATTCGAAATCATCACAATTTGAATACATGAGTAGCCATTTATAATAATTTGTTTTTGAATAATTTTTCAATCATATAAAATGAGAAGCTCAGACACGTTGGTTTCTTTCCTAACTTTCTCTCCTCAGAAATGCGAAACAACAATGCTCGTTTTACACGTAGGCAGGTAGAAAGATAAACAATAATCATAATTTCATAATTTAGCTTTGGTGAGTTCCTATTCCAGAGCACATAAATACCTACTTATAGACAATTACATAAGTGCACCACTATATGTAACCACTATGGGAACATTCACCAATGATCTATGATTTTTAATTTACCTATTCACGCTCAGCCATTCACTGTTATGTAAAGTGACATTCCTAAAATTACGTTCTTCACGGAAGATACGCAAAATGGTTCCGGTACAAAATACGCGTTCGTTGAATGAAATTTATGTCAATATAACTAACGCGAATTTTATCTGGTAGGTAATTAACTATGTGAAGATATATAATTGAACTTTCTAATTACGAAAGAATCGCTTCATTTAACGACATGACGATGGGTTCGTTTTGATTGCACACTTTATGAACGATGATGCCTCGTATTAAAGCGAGAGTTCTAGTAGATAGATACCCACGAATATAATGCATTTACCTTCCATGGGCACAATGTTTGTGCTAATCATTACAATAATTTGACAATCTACTAAGTACCTAATTAAACTAAAGATTGCACTGCACCTAATTTAAACCCCAGATCCTATCAGAATCAAATTAATTAATGAAAGTAAAATCTATTCGCTAATCGGTTTATGGATCTGTATGCCTAAGTAATTTGCTCAATAAGGTCTTAAATAATAATAGACATGTCTGAGTACCTGCTCACATGGATGTACCGCAATGGTTGTGTGAATCAGGACAACGTGTGGTGTTGTGCAAACTTGTGAACGATGTTTTAGATAAACACCATTTCGAAATTCAAAGTAACTACCTACATCTGTCGTCATCGACTGTTCAATAGGTGACATGCTTTTGTACTAAGTTCTTAGTAGTTCTGTGACTTACAAGCGAAATGTTGCACAATTATCTACACTTTTCCTCACGCAACTGTTATTGAATGCATGGCGAGGACCCAGCTTACTCGGATATATGTCTGCAGATTGAAAACTGTTAGAAGTGAAAAAGCTACTCTACTTACCGAATGTAATTTGTATCCTCATAGGAGTCCGTCATTCAACGTACCGCGACGCCCGAGGAGTCCTCCACTCGTACTTCTTCAGCTGGGAGCACGCTCCCACTCGCAACCTGGAGGTGGACTGGCTCGACGCGAGGAACATCTGCCGACGCCACTGCATGGACGCAGTCTCGCTAGAAACTCCACAGGTATGCGAATATAAACTATACAATCAAGAAAAAAGAAAAAGCTCTGGCAACACTAAATGAGCTAAGCTACCTGAGATGAAGGTGAAGTTAGAAGGTCAACACATAGAAGTTATCTTATTAGTTACTTTTTCAAGGTTGTCTATCCATTGCAAAATAAAATACACTCCATTAAGTACGCACACATGACTGGGCCAATGTTTAGAACAATCGTACACATCCAAGCGAATGTAGATGAACCTTGAGATAATCATCTTCATTATCCATTTGGTCATTTAAAGAGAACAACTAGGTCGAGCGTGATGATATGAATTCTCCCCCGACATCATCACCTGCAAATTTTATGGCCGATACGTTTCAGTCACCTGTAAATTGTATGGCCGAAACGTTTCTTCCATCAGCAATTTGTATAGCCGAAACGTTAGGTGTCTAGGCTAATTTAATTTTGAATATCTAGCAATTTGTATTTCATCACGACGAAGTGGTATATCTGCTGCAATCAAAAACGTATTTCACAATGATGTATCTTGGGAACAAAGCAGCTGAACTCTCAGATTAAAGCGATGTAGGTAGGTGTTGCATGAAACATAATGGTCATATCGTGGAATTGCCTCATTTTAGATTGCACTTAAACATAAATCAGATTATTAAGAAATACCTAAGCAGTATATGATGTTACCTATTCTAATGAATTCTTCCATATCTGACTATGAGCATGAGAAGTAGATAACAAAAGATCAAAAATTTTGTCATAATGTATAAAAACTAACAGGCTTTAATGAAACATTTTAACACATTAGTTTTAATAGACATCTATTGTTAAAGTTCATCCGAGTGAGCCATCAATGAAAAATACATAGGTACGCAAGTTTTCTCTAAACACTTCCTGTCTCTTATAAGATCAACGAACGCGCACCTCTATTGTTATGAAGCCATATTACGCCAAACAAGAACCTTTTGAGTATTTTCTTGGTTGTTTTTAGTCTATCCATACAATTTCACAGAATTCGATGCATCCGCAACTCCGGTAGATTACTGTTCCTACATCCATTGAGTCATTAGTGCGCATCAATATTCATTAGGATAGATCGATTCGATTTGTAGAGCGTTGAAGACGTCTCGTGAAAGGGGTGCAACGGCCGAGTGCGCGAGGCAAACGCTTCGCAAGTAGCACGTGGCACAAATTCCTCCCGCAGCCGTGTTGCCCACTTCTGTGCCGGACGCACGCGGCGGACGTGGACTTCCCGCTACTGACATTAACACACATGACACCATGCCTTAGTATCGAAACCCATAGTACTTACTGGGGTACCTAGAGAAGGTACACCTAACACTAGTTTTATGCTAACAGGTGAAAATGCAGAAACAACGTTTTCTTTTTATTGAAAGAAATAAAATAAAATATAAAGAAATACATTTGGATGTATTGATCGCTCATCGATCGTGTCCGTGACACTTGTTAGTTTCAAGGTTCCATGTAAATATGCAGGCCGTGCGCATAATACCAAATGGCTGATTTACATGGCATAAAATAGATAGCTTTGCAAGTTTTGTGTTTTAGTAGCAGTAATCAGCAGTCATTAGAGAAAACAATAATTAAGTTTAACTTAGTTAGATTCGATATTTTTCCAAATTTTAAGATATCAATTTTGGATCCATTTTTAAGAAAATATTAAATGTACCATGTAAATATGCAGGCCGTGCGCATAATACCAAATGGCTGATTTACATGGCATAAAATAGATAGCTTTGCAAGTTTTGTGTTTTAGTAGCAGTAATCAGCAGTCATTAGAGAAAACAATAATTAAGTTTAACTTAGTTAGATTCGATATTTTTCCAAATTTTAAGATATCAATTTTGGATCCATTTTTAAGAAAATATTAAATGTAAATAAGCTTAGCTTCTGGCACTTATCTTACTTCTTAGGACGATTTCTCGCACGATCAAAAAAGAAAGCCAAAACCATACAGGTTTGCTACTGACGATCGGCTTTCTTTTGATGCTATGCCTTCGGGGATTACAGATGGAATGTTATGACTTGTGTACAAAAATGATTAAGTAGTGAAAACGGGTTCGTGTGCATTAAGTATTATTTCATCCGGATCCAAATCATTTAAATTATAAAGGTTTCAAAATTGATAATATGCTTGTTTTGTTTTTATAGGAAAATGAATTCGTCAAACAAAGGATCGCACGCGGTAACATCCGGTATATTTGGACTTCTGGACGTAAATGCAATTTCGCTGGCTGCGACCGCACTGACCTGCAGCCTCCTAATGTAAACGGCTGGTTCTGGTCGGGCTCCGGCGGTAAGATCGGACCCACCACTCAGCGCAACACTGGCGACTGGTCTTACACTGGCGGATACGGACAGCCCCAGCCTGACAACCGTGAAGCCGCTCAGGTCAGTTAAAGTTGGCTATAGATTAAATATTTCTCTTCAAAATTGTCAAAGTGAAATTAATAGAAATACGCAACGTTCTTTTTCTTTACAAATTCTATATTTATGTCTGTTGTACAGGGTAACGACGAGTCGTGCTTGGCGATCCTGAACAACTTCTACAACGACGGCATCAAGTGGCACGACGTGGCCTGCCACCACGTGAAACCGTTCGTGTGTGAAGACAGCGACGAGCTGCTAAACTTCGTGCGCTCGCGCAACCCCGCCCTCCGCCTATGAGACAACAATCATTTCGGACTCGCGCCTTCTAGTACTTTAGATGGCTGACATTGTACAAAACAAAGTGTCTATCTATAATTAAGTTATTTATTAAATCAACAAATTGTTAACAATTTGGATATTTTACTCAATGATAGCCATAACTACATCCTCAATACAACTAGAGTGAAATAGTATTATATGAACAGAGGTGACAGCCGCAAATAAGCCAGTTATTATGAGCCAGTAGCATGATGGAAAAAATCAAGTAACAGGCGAAATATTTATCAAATCGCATAAAAAAAAAATTAACTACAAAACTTAGAAAACAGTCAATACAAATTCCTGTAACTTGAAACCAATTTACAAATGATACTTTCTTGGTATTATCAGTATTAATTTACTTCCGTCAGTCATCCCCCTCCAAGCTACATTTAACACTATAATTATTTCACTCTAAGTAGGTGTTAAAAAATTGTAAAAAGTATTATTTGCACGAATAGGATTAACTTTTTAAGTGTTAGCTTTAATAAAACGATTGAAAAAAAGTGTTAAAATGATTTTTATTGAATTATAACCACATCAAAAACTCATACATACAATTGAAGTCAAATACAATCAATACTTGCCTCTCCTTATAAACCTTAATTAAATTCTAATAATTAATAATTTGACGGTCTCCGTGGCGCAGCGGTCACCACGCCTGACTGCGACGTGGAGGCCCCGGGTTCGATCCCCGGCCAGGTCATGATGGGAAACGATCTTTTCCTGATTGGCATGGGTCTTGGATGTTTATCTATATATGTATCTATTATAAAATATAGTATCGTTGAGTTAGTATCCCATAACACAAGTCTCGAACTTACTTTGGGGCTAGCTCAATTTGTGTGATTTGTCCGTATATATTTATATTTATTTATTCTAAAATAGTACACGTCTAATAATAAATACAACAAATCTTAGGTACAGAAAACTTGAACACGTAATTGAACTTTAAAAAAAACGCTTGATACTCTCGACTAAAAAATGAGAGTGAAAAAAATAATCCATAATTAATATACTAGATTAAAAAGTTTTTTGAAAAGACTATTCGACACAACACAACATGATAACATTACATAATTTGAAACTTTCATCACGTAATAAAACTGTACCCACAACCGGATTTGACGGCAAAACAGTAGCCCTGCTGTTCAAAGTATCCAATCACCAAAGATAAAGAAAGTTTTAGCAACTTTTATCGTAACAGAACTTATTTATGAACCAGTTACCAATCTCTTTTATTTAATATGCACATAATAATGTGTATATTTCACAAATCAGTCGACATAATATATGATTATTATATTCATTATAACTATAGCGCTATTGTAAAGAAATTAGGTGCATAACATAGAATTGAAATTCATGAATATGTAGGCACATGGAGCAATAACAAAAGGTACTTCTATCTACATAGCCCACTGTCATCCACTGCAGATTACAATTGATATCTTATGCGTTACGGCAACTTACTTAGCCAATTCCAAAAGAAAACCAACTTTTACCCATACAAGTGTCCAATATTATTTACTCTGGAGCCAAAACTAAACTTAAAGAATGGCAGCTGGGCCGGACTTAAGGTAAAATAGAAAGTTTACTGTGCTGCTTAAGTTAATACCCATCACACTCTCTGATAATATACACAACTACACCCATTAACGTGGGTGTTGTCCATGTAAAAAAAAAAAAACAAAATGATGTGAGTACTATACAATGCTTCGATAAAATATTGCCTTCGGGATGTGGAGGTCAGACGTCAGTCGCTTTGCGTAAAATATAGTAGTTTAGGCCAAAATCGGTAGTTAGACTGGTAAAGCGGACCCCAGACTCCAAAGCTGAAGAAGCTTCGGATGCGACTGGGATTAACGCTGAGATGATCATGATGATGATGAGTTGTTGTGAGTATTCATATAAACAGTTTTGTATAGCTGCAATATGTTTAGGCATGAACGACTTACAGTTTATTTGTTGCGAGTGCGCTCGAATCATTGCAAATTAAGCCTAATGGTAATGATAACAAAAACTCCTACAGTCGTACTGCGAATTACAAAAATTATGCGAACTGATTTTTGGTGCTTTTTATTGGACGTTGTAAATCAATACATATTACTAATAAAACAAAGGTTTTTCTTACCATCACAGCTAGTTATAGCATCATTTTGTTAAAATTCGTCAGCGTATGGACGTTATTATAAGTATTCAACAAAAACTGCGCGGCGGCTAAGACAGAGTTATACTTACCCTGTTTGCAGTCGCGTAGTCGGGAAAAATTTTAAGATAATTTAGCAAACCACTGCTCTTATTTTTTTAAAGCACGTAAATTGATAATTAATCGATAGCACTAAAATATTATTTTACCTACTGACTTCTTACAGGCACCTAAGCTAAAAACTTTTATAAGTACAAAAATTATCAGTGTCTTTGGTTTTTGTAAAAAACAGATTTTATTTTCACTGTTTTTAGTTGTGAAAAGCAGTCGCTTCTTGTAAAATACTGATATCCAGCTGCAGTCAGACTAGACGCTAACCCCAACATAGTAGGGAAAAGGCTACTTAATTTCGTTTACATGAATGGTTAAAAAATCAGTCAGTTTGGTTTGAAAATCAGACGACCAAATCGATTAACCCATAAAGAAAATATTTATTTATTCGTTTATTTGTGTATATAGGTTAAAAGTTGTGAGATATTTACCATTTGTCACGCACATGCTTAATACAAATTTAAGACTTATACGCCATTGCGAAATGGGTCCAAATGAAGAACATCATCTTTCAAATAAAGAAGAATCCTCAAAATCGGTTCAACGAATTGAATGAATTAAACAAAAATAAAAGAAAAACTCAGTTGAATTAAAAACATACCTACTCCTTTTTTGAAGATTGAATAAAGTACTTGAACAACGGTGTTTCCGTTATATACATATATTATGTAAAAAGAGTAACAGAGGCAAGCAGACTTGAAGCATGGAACACGCAATAAAGCGTAAAACCGTGAGAAACGAGTTAATTTATGGATGTGTATATGTAGTTTCAGCTTTTATTACGGTCTTCGAATCAGTGTGCCAATATCACCCCATTGTAATATTCTTCTGGTTTAGCTCAGAAATCAATACATTAACAAATAGGAATAATAAATAAACGGCCTCCAGACTAAAGGTGATTGAAGATTGTTGAGCATGACATACCTACCCGACATATTGCTTTTTTATTTTCAAAAGGCCGGCTGCGTTTTGTTCCTAAATAAATCCTATAAAGATAGAAATGAAAAGTGGCCAACAAATTGAAAATAAAGCAATGATCAATAACCAAAGATAAGTAAACAGGTTTATCAGATATACTTGAAGATAAGCAAGAAACTGATGGAAGTTTTCGAACAATATTTAATTTTAATAGTTCAAAACAAACAGTCCATTTATCAAGTCAGATTTCTTCAAAATCATCTATAGGTTTCTGCCATCCGACACGACCGGAGGAAGGGAAGGCATCAGAAGCAGGATAAACGGATTCATTAATGGCAAGATATTAAAGTAGTTAAGTCTCTGAAATAATAGTACACACTGGCATGTTTGTCTATTATTTTAATTTAATATTGATTCCTACCTACTTGCTAAAATAAATAGCTAACAAATACAATGTTTTTAAATACCACACATTGTCTTATGAACTAGTCTAATAGGAAAACTTGTGCATTATAATGCCATCAATACTCTTAAACACTGTATGTCAATTTCCCTGATCGCAAACATAATACATGTTATGGGCCAAGTGATTAATGCGGGCAGTAATCATAATGCCCGGGCAGTATGAATAATGCCCAGCCATATCGGGCCAAGTGAGTAATTACAATCTAAACTCTTCTATTTAGCACATTGCCCGGGCATTATGAACATGGCTACATGATGATCGGGTAATGTGATTAATAGGTATTTTTTTACGTGGTGCGTTGCGGTGCGGACACGTGACTGTATCCATGAAATCAGTTTACAGCAGACGCGTGCGCTCTATAGAGGCATATAAGCACTGCAGACCCTTATAATTTTCTAATTCAATAATAAAAATTTTGTACTACAGTAAAAACTTTGTTAAAACACTACACTAAAAAAGCAATACTGCCATCTTTTGGGGCTAGCGCAAACTAGCTAACACATATTACAATTTACAATGTAGGCGTAACGCGGCTTCGTCACTAGCGCTACGGAGCGTAGAGTGACGTAGGCACGAACTAAATGTGCTTATTTTTTATGGTCGTGTATATGGATCAAATTATTGGATTGTGTGCGTAAACTTTTCGTGTGTGGCCGCAGAATTTCATTCGGTTTTAAGGCAGAAAAAGCAGTGCCAATATCACAAACCGACTAAGTTTAGAAGCTATCACAAATAGCATTATTGTTTTTCGTTAAAATACAAATTTATTTTACCAGCTTAGCAATGATATATTACTCCAATTTTTAAAATCTCTGCGCATTCTTGGTTTACAGTGTGTAAAGAAAAATTAATTAACTCAAAATGCCATCACAGCAGCAGTTGTTCTAATATATAGATCTGTTACTGGATACCTAAAGTAATAATTTTTTTATTCAAACTTATTTTTGATTATTTAAACGAAACTGATGACTAAAATTATTCTAATTTTTATATTATTTGATGCTTTTTAACTTAAGCTTAAAAAGCTTTTTGTCCCTTTAAACTTGAGACTTGAGGATCAATCCTTGTGTGGTTTAAGTTTACCTGCTGAAATCCAGAGAGTGTTTTTTTTTTAATTCAGATAATGAGACTGATTTGGTAACTGAGTTAAAATTTTAGAGTTTATTTTAAGTGTAATGACCACAGCTATGACTTAAATTCGATTTTAGTATTATTTGTTGTTATTCGATTTTGTAGATTTTACTTATTTTCGTTAGTTTTTTTTTTTTATTTGCAATTATTAAGTTAATTTTTGTATGCTTATTTCATTTTATTAAGTTTCAAGGATTTAGTGAAAACTACAGTTTTAAATCTGTTAGGCACAAAGTTACACATAGGTAGGTCTTTTTTTTCAACGTTATTTTTTGTTTATTAAGTCCAAAGATTGAGAACTTTTATTGTATAAATAATCTATTCATAACAATAACTCTTACCTATGAGACTGATTACTAAGACTCTTTTAACTTTAGGAAGTTGACTAATCGGAGATGTGATTGTGTGTGTGATTTAGTTCCATATAGATTGTTATTTTCATAATTAAACTTCCTCACTGCAGCTTGGAAGTGCGCTTACTCGCAATATCTACCTACTTGTGAGTGAAAGCGAGTGCGAAATATTTTAAAACTGCATTGAAACTACTATATAATATGTAAAGAAAACCCTGTCCGACCCATAAGGATAATAAAGGTTAGGTAAACACTTGACCAAATATAATATAAAATTTTGCTTGCCCTGCCGCCCGCCACCCACGGAAGGGTTGCTTACCGCACATGTATTAAGTTACCTCTTTTGCGAAATAATATTTATTTTTAGGGGGATTTTTTTTTAAGTTTAGCCCGGCTTTTCATCCATTAGTAGAATCAGTTATTGATACCTAACAATACCTTTATGGATCGGACAGTTTTCTTTACATCTTGTATACTATAGTTTCTAAATAAAGCCCTTCGTAAATTAATCGAAGTAAAACCGAAGTCTGATTATTTAAAGTTTAAAAATAAATTGTATAGTATAAAACATGTTTTTATTATTACTCTACCCGATAATATTGGTTTCATTACTTGTAACGCCCACTCTATATAACTAAGTATTCATTGGAAAGTATTAAACATGCTTTACATTCTGCCCAATAGGCACTGGGCATTATTCATAATGCCCAGGCAATATGAATAATGCCCGATTAAGCACTTGGTCCATAACACAGATTTTATGGTGTTTCCTTAAATTTACCTATCCTCATTTCATGCAGTCAATATGACGACGACGACTAAGTAACATACAAGTATGAGTCCATAACGATAACACTTAAATATTACCAAACATTTGAATTACATAGTCTAACAAAGATTTAACTTCAAATTGCAATTATTGTACAAATGCTAAAAATCAGTCAATTATAATAAAAACACAAACTCAATCAATAAAACCGAAATACAAAACTAACCCAAACAACTGGGCTTGTCGAAAGGCTAGAATAATGCATAGTGATAACTAACCTAAAATAAGTATTCTTCAACTATGAGAGAAGTGGGTGTTAGGAAGGCAGACAGCTAACGTCATCGAGTATGGCGGATAGTAAGGGCTTGTCCCTGAGCGCGGCGGCAAGTTCCGTGTGGTCCCACAGCAGGCGCACGCGCCTCGCCCGCGCCGTGCCCGTGCCCAGGCGCAGGGCCCCACGAGCCTCCAGCAGCGAGCACGCCGCGCTCGTCTCACACATGTCTAGCGGCGCGATGTTGCGCGCCAAAGCCACCCTGCCAACAATACCGAACATTTACTCACATGCATTCGTATACATGAAGCATTTTAGTACTTACTAAATCAGCACTTTGCAGCAATGTATGCACGCACGAACATAAACAAGGTGCATCTCTCATATTGGGTACGTATAACTCGCGCAAGTTAACTGTACTCCTCGCTCTGTGTGTAAAACATGAGAATCGTGTTAAAAATATAAATTATAATTTTTTTATGTTAATAAATGGTAGTTTTGATGATAAAGCGTCATAATAGTAAGTAATTTTACTCATGACGTTTTGCAATTAAATTATACATATGGATTGCATTCAAGCGAGGTGCAGTTAACTTGCGCGAGTTATAGGTCCTTATTACCCCCAAATGGTGCTTGTAGGTGACCAATTAGCGCTCTAGGATAATGATGTAACTAGAAAAACCCTAGGGCAGTAAGTATTAAAAAAAAAAAACTCTTCACTCTTTCAAAAAGTTCGCGTAAATCTAAACATCATACTGGCAATAGATATCATGCATTCAGCCCAATGATAAAAGAGGTCGCTTCGTTATTCAGCCTCGTCTTCGTATAAGTATAATAGTCATCAATGGTAAATATCAAACGGCGAAGCTACATTCGTTCTTGAAAAATATTTTTTTTTTAAGTTAAAAAAAAACGGGATTAGAAAACTTTCACTTTATATATTGTTTACTAGCGGCCGCCAGTGATGTCGTTTGAGTATAGCTAGTTATGCTCCGCTCCTATTGGTCGCAGCGTGACGTTATTAGAAATTATAAAGCCTTCCTGAATTAATAGGCTATCCAACGCAAAAAGAATTTTTCAAATCGGACCAGTTGATCCTGAAATTAGCGCGTTCAAACAAACAAACAAACTCTTCAGCTTTGTATCTTAGTACAGATTCTTGTAATGCCGGTTTTTTTCTACTTACCTCACGATCGAGATGTAAAGCAGAGTAGTTAGCACGGAGTGTAAGCATCAATTGCATAAATACCTCGGGCTGCAATTGATGCCTTACAGCCCTTGGCTACTAATCTAGTATTAGGTGTATTGTGTGTATTTTAGTATGTGCTAAATAAATGTATTTTCATTCTTTCCTTCTTTGACGAACATCAAACATTTTGTTCGTATTCAACATGTTTTTGTTCGGTCGACTTACTTTTAGTGCCCGTGTTGGGCTTGACATTCTATTGATGAGATGAAAGGAAAGAGATTGAATTTAGTGTGACGTTTGATTTTTTGATAAAGAAGATTCGTAAAGACGACCCCGAGTACCATGAGACAAGGATAGGACGAGAAGAAACTTACTTTTTATAAACATCGTGCAGTTTTCCCATTACGATTTCTTTCACCTTGCCCTTCGTCAGCATTAACATTATGCTACAAAGTATCAATTTCTGCTGCAACGGGAACCCATCCTCAGCGTCCGACTCGATCTTCCTCGACCCACCATAGACGTCGTTCAATACTTCTAGTACTTGCTTCAGTTCTACAGTTACTGTAGAATCATTCATCATGCTGTCAATGGATTGATTATCCGAAAACTTTGTCCTCCTCGCGAGCTCTATAACTCTTCTTCCTATGTCTAAAGCTCTCCTCATGTCTCCAGATATCGCCGAGATTTTAGCTGGAATAAATTACAATTGGAAATTAAATCATCATCAGTCATTCTATCACGATAAGCCTTGGTACTCGTAGGACTGGTTGTCAAAGTTTAGAGGCACGAATGCCAGCCGGGACTAACGGCTTAACCGGAAGGGCCTCGGTATGTGAAGATCACAGACTGTCCCAAGTGAGCGATTGTTCTCGGAAGCTGGAGCAACCATTACTCAACAAACAAATAGGCTGTTAGGGTCTAGATTATCCAAGCTTCTTTTACTTAACTGTTTCTAGATTTTTTAATTCAAAATACATAATGTTTATGTAATAAAATGTGTTCTAATGTTTACAGACATAGTAAACATTAGAACACATTTTATTACATAAACATCAACAACCATTACTCAACAAAGAAATAGGCTGTTAGGGTCTAGATTATCCAAGCTTCTTTTACTTAACTGTTTCTAGATTTTTTAATTCAAAATACATAATGTTTATGTACTTAATAAAATGTGTTCTAATGTTTACATGTCTGTGATCTTCACATACCGAGGCCCCTCCGGTTAAGCCATTAGTCCTCTGTGAGGCCCCTCTGTCTGTGGATGTCACAGACCAACAGCGGCAAGCGAAGCTTAACCTGATCGATGGCCCGTCCAGCTGTTATGTGTTACATAGCCTCTCATCTCGGAATTTAGTATACTTCATTTTTAACTTAAAAATCAAGCGCGGAAAATCTTTTTTCTAGCAG
The DNA here is from genome assembly GCA_037179545.1 of Sesamia inferens. Taxonomy (NCBI): domain Eukaryota; kingdom Metazoa; phylum Arthropoda; class Insecta; order Lepidoptera; family Noctuidae; genus Sesamia; species Sesamia inferens. Next base: position 14,021,193 of record CM073934.1, on the reverse strand, counting down.
CGGGACAGAAAAAGGGGAAAAGAATTACCTGCAAGCATTTGTAAAGCGACAGGAGAAAACACATTGCTCTTGTCTTCACTGGCCAGTACATTGGTGAATATATTGATGATCTGTTGCTTGGTGTAGGGCGCGAAGTGCAGCGTCTGGGGGCGAAGCGAGCAGCGCGCTTGCAGGCGCGGCAGCGTGCGCTCCGTGAGGTCCAGTGCGTTGGCCACGCCCACTAGCACCACGCGCGACCCGCTCATCGCCGGCCATTCGAATATCGTGTACAGAACCGATTGGCGCTTGCTGTCTAACTGGTCTATCTCGTCTAATACTAAAAGTCTGGAATCAATTATCAACCTTTACGCATCACAAATACATATAGTGCTAAATTAATTTAAAATTTCGTTCTGTTTCTTTCAATTTTATCAAGACTGATACATTTGTTTCACGATTTGTGATAAAAGCAGGTTTTAAAGTCATGTTTTTTTAAATTTCTACTGAATAGCAGTGGAGATGTCAATTCGTTACTTACATCATTTTATGTTTCTTTTTAAAATATTTTTCAATGGCATTGAAACAAGCTTTTTCGCTTGATCCAGATGTTGATACTTGAAGTTCCTTACAAATTCTGCTATAAATACTAGCAGCTGACTTCATCATTGTGCAATTGATGTATACTTGTTTGTATCCTTCTCTAAACTGAAAAAAAAGCAATATTCTTGATTATATAAGCTATAGTTTTGCGCCTAAGTTAAGTTAAAGGGCGTAATATTAATAAGTACTTTTTTTCTAATTTTTTGAAATCAAAATATGTGAGACCCGCATGTTGTAAGATACACGAGGCGATAGCGTCATAATCGAGCGAAACTGCATATGCAACGGGGCAGTCTGTTCTTTGAAAATGGTTTGTTTTGAAATAGGTAGGTACACTAAAAAACAAGTATGTATTAATTATTGAAACATAACAGCTTAAAAAGTAAATTTGACCAGAATGAAAAACTGCACTTTATATTTGAGACGCCAAAGGAACCCCATAGAAGATAAATATGTCTTTGAATTTAAGGAAGTTTCCAAAAGCTTAATTGTGTTTTATGATCCCTTTCAAAATCATAGACACAACAGTCACCGGTTTAATATGGGTAGAAAATTGAGCAAAGGTTGATGTGGGAAAATTAACATGAAACTGGCAGAAAGATGACATACCTTAGACTGGCTCAAAATGTAGGATAAACTTGCAGTTTTCCCGGTGCCAGGCTGTCCTGAGACATACAGCGATCCTGACTGCTCCTTCTCGAGATGTTCAGTCAAAAAGCTTTCTAACCATTCGATCTCCTTCTCTCGACTTGTGAGTGGCTTTAGGGTCTCCTCTTCACTGTAACCATATTAAACGGAATTTAAACAAACTATGTAGGTACCAAGAATGAGTTAAAAACTCCACTCAGTCGGATGACCTTAAGAATCCAAACAAACCCAGAACGCATTTTGATTAGTTTATAATTCAGTTGCATGGTTTGGAATCAAACAGAAACTTTGATTCATGTTAGATAAACCACATATTATTACACTAGAGAGACCAATATGGCTATAACTAGAAATGGTGTAAATATTTAAAGCTAAATTTACACCGCAGTGAAATCGAATGGAAATGAATAAAATAATAGCGGTATTAATTTTGATATATTATAATGCACTTTTTCAATTGTGTAACATACATACTAGATCAATATCATCAAATAATTTTCGCGTATTTTCGCGAAATCGCGAGCCTTCTTGTGCAACGAGGCGGTTTTGACGCGTTCGTTCCATTCCCTTTCGGCCGCAATGGTCTTATGGACCAACGTTCGGACATAGGGATGTACGGTGTGTGAGAATATGGTAAACATTTAAGTTACTGAGGCGATTACCTGTTATTCCTTGAAATAGAGTTGTTCTCCGTTTTATCTTTGCGGGAAATCTTTATAGGCTTGCAATCTGAAAATAAAGGGGACTATCAGTATTAAGTACTCAATTACTGACTAGATAGTAAAAAACCTAAAAATTATGTAAACAGGCCTTAGTGAATCGCGACTCGGATAACCAAAACTCATTAAACAACCGACTGTGGTTTATTTTGTTTTTATGGGTCTGCGGGGTAATTGAGTAGCACATTATCAGTAGCAATAGGGCTCATTTTAACAATTCAACAACATTCATTGCGTTGTTTACGTTTTTGAGTAAACACATTTGTCAAAACTCATCAAACAACCGACTGTGGTCTAATTTGTTTTTATGGGCCTGCGGGGTTAAAAACATGTTTACTCAACAACGTAAACATATTTTTTAAACTTATGGAGTAATGGATAAATAATATGCTTGAAATTGAGAGCAATAGTCTGTTACGCAATCAGGATGCTGCAGAATGAAGTCTACGATGAGACGAGCGTGACCAGGAAATGCCTGTCCACTTTTGATGTGAATGGTAAAATGTAGATGGGAAATAAAATAAGGGGTATTACTTACACACATTTAAAGCACTTAAAACAGGCTTACCGTCATCAGTATTTTTCCTTAAATCATGTTCTGTATAACGTCGTTTCAATTTTCTTTCAGTAGACCTTCTAATATTTAACATATCTTTATTTTCATTTGAGGCGACGTCAGCATCGTCATCCACATATACCTTCTTACGAGACCTGAATGGAATAGTCGCCTGAACACCAGCCATCTGCAATAAATGGTTTCTTTTTATTAAGGTTACTCATATACTTAATTACAGTGAGAAGTCAATGCTGTATGAACTTATGTAGGTAGCTTTAGTAGCAATGAGAGTCCCACAGGGGTCAATGCTTGGTCCTTTTTTGTTTCTTATTTACATCACTTTATTTAAACTTAAACGTCAGTAGTCTCCAAAGTAGTCCACTGGTTTAATGTTAATAATTTACTCTTAAACGAGAAAAACCAAATGCATTAAGTTTACTCTACCTCACGTTAGGCAGGTGAAAACTAAAGTGTTGATAAGGGGCGAAGAATTGAAATCTGATGAGTGCACAGTGTTCTTGGGTATAACTCTGGATGCTAAGCTTCAATGGGGTTCACATATAGAAAAATTGACAAAAAAACCAAGTTCTGCTGCATACGCAGTTAGAACAATTCGTAATTTGACTGATATTGAGAGGACCCGTTTAGTGTACTTTGGCTATTTCCATAGCGTAATGTCGTAAATACTGCTGATATTCACATAATATTTGTTTTGCAGAAACGAGCTGTTTGTGCAATTTCGAAGTTCGTGCAAGTCCGAAACACAAATATTTAAAGAGATTAATGTACTGACCGTGACGTCTCAATATATTTATGAAAGTCTTTTGTATTCTCATAAAAATATAAAATTGTTTAAAAGATACAGTGATGTCCATAATATAAATACTAGAAACAGGCACAAATTTATTGTACCTACAACAAGGCTCAAGAAAGTAGGTGGTTCTTTCAGATGCCAATGTATACATTTTTACAATACTTCCAGAGGTGGTTCAAGATCTGAGCCTGAATAAATTCAAATCCTTCATTAAACGTAAGTTGTGTCAGAAAGCATTTTATAGTGTTAAGGATTATATTGAGGACAAAAAGACTTGGGCTTGAGCTGCGTCCGATTTCTATACACTGATTGTTCTTTGATTTTTCCTCTTGTAGTTTTAATTTGTAATTGTTTATGTTTTTTACTCAAAGCTAGTATTACAAAACTATGTAGCCAAGCATATTGTACGTTACGGAATTGCATCGCTGACAGGGGTGTTCGACACTGGTACAGCTACACAGGAGCTAATCTTAGTATTCGAGAACACTGTTGGAGTTAAAACAAAACTATCTTTGTATTGTGTAGATTCAATTTCATAGTCTATATATACTAATTTTATAATGAGGAAAGATTTGTATTTTGTATGTAACGAATAAACTCAAAAAGTACTGGACCGATTTTAATAATTCTTTTTTCATTAGAAAGCAACATTATCACTGAGTAACATAGGCTAAATTTTATTTTAGAAAAAATAGGGTTCCGTAAGATATCCGGGTTTTTTGAACACAAGGTGTAAAAAATCAACCATAAAAGTTACTAACAAAATATACTGATGATTAGGAGATCATTAGTATATTTTGTTACCTGAAAATTATTTTCTTCAAATGTTGTTTATAGAGAAGCTCTACAATAATCGCTTTATTTATCTATCCTAAAACAACGGGTAGCACTCCGGGACTGGCAGAAGTGAAAACTTGGCATTAATTACATTTAAATAATTTCATCATTAACAACTTTAACATCCTCATAAAGACAATATATGCAGCCTGCGGATAATGATTGCGTTGTCGATGTTAGTGTCGGTGTTTGTGAATTGACTTGGGAATCATTTTTCAGACCGTGTCTTCCCTGGGTAGGCGTTTTGTAACGGTAACCGATATCCACGCGGGCGGAGCTGCGGGCGACCGCTATGTAGTATAAAACAAAGTCGCTTTCTCAGTCCGTATATCCCTATATATGCATAAATCTTTAAAACTACGCAACGGATTTTGATGCGATTTTTTTAAATAGAGTGATTAAAGAGGAAGGTTTATATGTATAATATATGCACCCGTACGAAGCCGGGGCGGGTCGCTAGTATTATATTGTATGGCACACGTGTGAGCACAATGTACTTGCTGTAAAGCATCTATTTGTTGGGTTAGTCTTTTTTTGTTGTTGTTGTTGTTTTTTTTTTGTGTGTGTTATCATAATGGACGCTCTTAGCGTACAATATATTTCTGCACCGTTCTCACACGGTTGATTTCAACATGAATGATGTAATCAAATATTTGTATCAATAGCTTGATAATTTAAAAGAGAGTCAATGGAGTTTCTTGCCCGTTCTTCTCCATAGGTACCTACTCTTTGGAATGGGCGACTAGCTTCATCTTACTGACTGACCGACCTTCTGACAATTCAAAAGTACCTGTAACTGGTTAATTTGAAATAAATGCTTTGATTTGATTATGCATCAATAAAACTCATGTTAATTTACTATCGAAGCTTATTTAATACTAGCGGCCGCCAGCGACTTCGTTCGCGTGGAGTTAGTTATGCTCCGCTCCTATTGGTCGCAGCGTGATGTTATATACCCTAAAGCCTTCCTGGATTAATGGGCTATCCAACACAAAAATAATTTTTCAAATCGTACCAGTAGTTCTAGAGATTAGCGCGTTCAAACAAACAAACTCTTCAGCTTTATATATTAGTATAGATGAGAAAGGCACTACGTTTCCCGCCATCTACATCCGTCTCTATCTTTCCGGTATACTTCTCTTTCTTATTCCTCAACCTAGCAGAAGGAGTGCACTGAATGAGCTGTCATTTTTATGCCTTATTGAGTCAAAATTCAGGCAGACTACGAGGCAAGGCTTCCGATAAGGTAAGTGAATTATATGAGTTGTTATGGTACGTAAAACGTTTACATTAATTAGACTTGAACATTATTCGAAGCGTTATTGAACGCCAATGAGAATTACTTGTTAGTAAAGTAAAATGTTACGGTTACATTGATCATTTGAATGAAACGTGTATCTTAATGTTTGTTTTTATGTAAACAAAACTTTTAATAAACTCATAATAAGATGAATATTATTTTGGTATAATTAAGTATTGGTTTCAACTTGATTAATCGTAACGTTGAATCAACATTATAGTAACAAGATCAATCAACAGAATTAAATGACATAGATATACTTGAAGATGGTAGAACTGTACGAAAAAGTATTTTCTTCCAATGTCAATTCGCAAGAATATCTAATAAGATATCCTCTAATGGGAAATTGTCGTGCCAGTTTTTTCAAGTATGAATGGGGCTGCCAATGTTTGGGCCTTCAGATCTACCCGCCAATACGTATACTCGACGCCAATGCGAAACTATAGTAATTATATCAACAGCAATCCGTTAAAGATATCTGCTTCAAAACAGAGTTGCAAGACATCAACCAAACATACTAACATACATTGCAAGAAACAAAAGCTCGTATTACTTAATTAGGCGCATCGATAATGGACATAATTACTATCACCTAATTCTTCGTAAAGATTACCACTAATAAGTACCTGACGTTATAGACATATAATATGGAATCGTTATAGTAATGATAATGATAATTACTATATTGACAGCCTCCGTGGCGTAGCGGTAGCGAACGCGGCCGCTGCGCAAGGAGGTTTCGATACCCGCGCAGTGCAATTATTTGTATGCATGAATATGAATATTTGCACTGGTCTGGTCGTGCCTCGGAAAGCACGTTGGTCCCGGTTGCTATACGAACATCTAATGGCAGTCATTACGGGTTGTTGGAGCCCTCAAAAGTCCAACAATTGGTCTAAATGGAATGCTTCGATATCGCCTTCGGGTTGTGGAGGTCAGACGGCAGTCGCTTCACGGAAAATATTGAAACTTAGCTAAAATCAGCAGTTAAGCGGACCCCAGACTCCAAAGCTGAAAAAGCTTCGGATGCGACTGCGATTAACGCTGAGATGATGATGATGATGATAAATGATAATTACTATAATGATTCTATCAGGTTTGCCACATGATGCACATTATCACAAGCATACAAAGATTTACGAAGATCACTTACCTTCTCTGAAAATTTTCGAAAAACTTCGTTTTGCCGATGAAAACTTTAAAATTATATTCGCACGGAAATAACAAAAATCATGCGACTACTGCACACTGAATTTATGTTGTAAAAAAACTACACAGTATATTAAAATTAATTATTAAATATCGTGGTAATGTTATCGTTAACACAACCGTACGTGACGGGAAACAAGACGCCAATGAGGCATAAAGATGACGGCACAGGCACGCTCAGTGCGCCCCCACTCTGACAGGCAATGGGGTTAATTAAGATTGACTAAAAGAGACGGATATTGATGGCGGAAAACGAATCCACTAATATTGTATTATTAAACCGAAGAGTTTATTTGTTTTAACGCACCGATCTCTGGAACTACTGGTTCGAATTGAAAAAAAACTTTTTGTGTTAGTCTATTTATCAAAGGCTTTAGCCTATAAACATCATGCTGTGACCACGAGGAGCAAAGCATCAGAGAATATTGTAGCAAAAACGAGGAAAATCCTTATTATCCTTGCTAATCTATACTAATATTATATTAGTAATATATAAAACTGAAGAGTTTGTTTGTTTGTTTGAACGCGCTAATCTCAGGAACTACTGGCCCCATTTGAAAAAAATATTTTGCGTTGGATAGCTCATTAATCCAGGAAGGTTATAGGCTATATAACATCACGCTGCGGCCAACAGGAGTGGAGCATAACTAAATCCACGCGAACGAAGTCGCTGCCGGCCGCTAGTATTATAAAATAATGTTAAAGTAAGTTTGTTGTTTTTTCCGCTTTCACGCCTAAATAACTGAACGGGTCTGAATGAATTTTAGCACACATATGGTTTATAACCAGAAATAACACATAGAATACTTTTATCCCGATATTCCCACGGGATCGAAAATTAAGCGGGTGAAACCGCGGGGTCGCAGCTAGTTATTCATATTTGAGGGCTTCAGGTGCATCATGCACTACGTAGACGGTTGAAATTACCCAATTAATAAGCAGGAAAGAATGATTCCTCTTTAAATAAAAAAAAAACCCGGGGTAGAATATGCCTATCTTTTAACACAATATAACTACACAATATAATTTGACACAATATAAACTTTTATATGGCAATCTAATTTGGTCAAAATTAATGCATTATTGTTAATTATTTTCCAAAGAGTTTTATCAATATAACTAGCATTGAGGACTTAATATCGAAAGTTTACCCTGCTATCGTCGAAATAGAAAATAAAGATTACCAATGGATGTGTCTAAGGGCATGTATTGGCGGCGAGCAACAGTAGCGTTGATGAAATTAAGGACCTAATTATTTTGGCTAAACTTCCAGCAGATATAGTTCTATACCCACATAAACTGATAATGTAATGGATCAAAAGATGCGGTCTTTCTTCTTATCGCATAGTGGACTTCTCCACATTACCTCAATTGAAAAATAGGTGTCCCAATAATTTTACTTAAAAATACTAAACCACCAATTTTATGTAACGACACCAGACTTCATGTCAATTTTTTTCGCAATAACGTAATCGTTGCAATACTTTTAACTGGTCCAGCAGTTGGTTGACCAACTGCTGGACCAGTGCTTATACCTCGCATTCCAATGATTCCAAATTATTTTCCTTTTAATTTAAAAAGAATTCAGTTTCCCCGTTATGTTTTGCAGTAATAATGAATAAATCACAGAACAAAAAGAAAATTAAACATGTAGGAATCGATTTACGTCAAGACTGATTTTCATACAGCCTACTATAATATATCGCGATGTCAAGATCGGTTTGCGGAGAAAATCAGTATGTTCTTCTGTCACAGGATAATAAAACTAAAAATATCATTTACGCAGCATTATTTAAAAATATATACCTTTAAAAACATCTTAATCGCGATTGTCATTCATTTGTCATTGTCACTTCATAAAACCCTTTCCCTGCAAAACATATCCATAAAAACATTATTATACAATAAATAACTAGTTAGCTTCTATTCTGATATACAAGGCCTATATTTGAGTAATATACGTACGTTTCTATTATACCTACACTGAATCAACCTAATACGGGCTACAGCTAGTCTAAAATAAAATAAGGTTCGAATAATGGTAAAGTCAAATTAATGTTCAATGACCTAAACAGAATGGATTAGAAACTGGATTTCGTTTCTATTCAATTATTGTGAGTAATTTCCAGGGCTTAAGAAAACAATTATGCTGGGGTCTTATATTTATTACACAATTTAAATTACATTTCCAACACATCCTTTGTATGAAACTTAAATCTTATGAAGATGATTAATTAGGTACATAATTACTTCACATATAAAAAACAAACAGTCAATTTATAATTGTTTTTTTTTTTCACATAGCATTTGAGAATTGAGGGAGAATATTATCATTATTACCGTTACAGTCCTAATAATATGTGAAACATTTAGGCTACATACACGAAATCAACGAATCGCTGGGAGCGCCGTACGAGCAATGCGCGCTAGTCTAAGATAGACATATTAGTAGTAGATTTTTGATAGGACACTTCCATGAAACAAAGATTTAAACCATAAAAACCAGTCAAGCGAGAGTTCACCAAAAAATACTATGCAGCCCTAGCGCCGCCCAAACTGGCCGCTGGCTTCCGAGACAGGGTCTGCCGTTGCCGTATCGTTCCCGCCCCACAATCGCTGACTTCGTGACCGTGGCCTTCTGAGAGACATTCCTTAGGTAACAGCAATTCGAATTATTTAATGACTTCGAGTGTCAGAAAAAACTGCAATACCGCAAACAACAATTCCATGAAGTTGCTGTACTAGTGATGTTATTTTACATGTATGAATTACAAATCCTGCAAAAAAGCCATTTAAAAAATAGCCATGTGGTTAACTCACATTACTACTATATTACATGATGATATTAGCCGTAGTACGGTCAGCAACGAATACCGATTAACAGTGCTACTTTTTTTTTATAAGGCTTATTTGAGCATTTCGTGTAGCTATCCAAGAGTTTGCAATATTACAATTTTCAGTCTGTTCCAAAGAGGTTTGAACTTCTTCCTATTTAGTTGCTGATCGGTCGATGTAGGGATCTGATTTAGAGGTCTCCATAAGAGAAAACGAGATCATAGTTATACCAGATATTTGGAGGTCAAAGTACTCAAGCTGCGAACATTGCTTCCAAATATCCCGACGTTATGCTTCAGGACGCTATATCCCTCGTCATTTTCTATTTGTTTAAATGTTCTTTCCCCTATTTATGATCAAAGTGCATCTAAATTTTTTTTAAACTGATTTGTTGACGACTTTTGTTGCTGTCAGTATCACATTGAACACTTTAAGTGCTAATGATGAAGACTTCCCAAGAGGGTTTAAAACATAAGCTATTATTAAAAAAACTTATAGGTAATTTTAATAGGGCACAAAGCTCATAAACCACAAGAATTTATTTGTATTTAAATAATGTTATAGACCTAAAATTATAAATATGAAATTTAACATTAAGATACAATTTGTAAGATCACATGTTATATAAAAATATCAATTAGTCTGGTATTTACATAATGATAATTGATGTTATATACAAAAATAATTTAAAACTTGTTACAAAGGACTGTAAGCTTTATTTTTTCATTCTTTGTAATTCATTGAACATAATTGCTAACAAAAAAATATAGATTTAAAGACATTACATACATTTGTATAACTTTGTAGAATCTATGTATTGTATGATTTGTAAATAGTGTCAGCCCTACAATGAAATTAATATTATTTATTATTTCAAGAGTCCTTGAAAATAAATCTTAGCTGCACTATAGACAAAGTCCTTAAATCCCAATACAAAAATTTGTTTTAATTACCTTAAGCATGTATGTATTAGTCTTCATTATTTTAAAAGTAGATTCAATATAACTGCTCAGCTTAATGAAATTATACTACACCATAATTGAAACAGCATTTAGTGCCCCCCTAAGGATGAACAGAGTGATTATGGCATCAATAAAACATTGGCCTAGTCATGAATAAAATAAATAAATAGGTGTATAATACTGCCTATATCTAAAGAAACATAATTATGTTAAATTGACATGAACATAATTAAAATCGTTTTTCTCACAATTAAGCAGTTTGCCAGACACTAAATGAGCCAAAAATAAAGTTTATTTATGTTTTCCATGCTTTAAAAAAGGTCCCATAATATACTAATTTACTATCAGGATAATATGTGTTATAATTATGGTTCATTAAATTAATACAAAAGTAATGTAACACTCACAATAAAACTTCACTAGGGATTCTTGACCCTTACAAAAATGTTTCACAATTGTCTATAAACACTTATAATCACTGTTTGTCTTTATTGTTGAAGTCATTTTGAGACTGGTGCGCCATATTCGTTGATATACTCTTATATAAGTCTATCTGCCGTTTAGCTTCTAGCCAAGCATTCACTTCCATTTGATGCCGTAGTAGCGCATGGTGATGGGGCATCAGTTGTGGCTGCGACAATCGATAATCAGCTGAAGTATTCATAGTGGGATTTGTTTTTTGATTTTGTGTTATTGGCTGTCTTATGCCAGGTAATTTTCCTGTTGAAGACATAAGTTTCAATCCAGGCTTTGAAGTCCCTGGTGATGTTTTTGATAGATCATTATTTGCAGAATTCATATTCGGTATCTGAGTACTGCTAATCTGGTTAGATTGGTTTATATTTGGTTCTGGAGCAGAAGTACCGCCTTGTTTTTCTTCTGCTATTACTAACTTCGGAGAGGAGCTAGGTGAGCGAGTTTGCGGCCTTGGGGAAGGTTGTGCTGCACTGGGTGGTGTATGAGGAGCAATATGAGAACTTGGAGAAGCAACATTGGGGCTCCCACCGGATGGCTTCATTGGATTTGGTTTGTTTCCAGCCATGTCCTGTCTGTTATTAATCTGCGATCCACCTGAGCCACTTCTATCCATTTTTAGTTGATTTATATTAGATGTTGAAGGAATTCTCAATGGGCTGATGCCAGAAGACAGAGGTCTGTTGGTAATGCCACTAGGAAAAACGTTACTTTGCGGCATAGTCAGAGGCATATTCTTAGTTGGAAGATTCTGTTTCTTAGCTAAATTATCAATAGACTGCATAGTTTCAAATGCTTTATGAAAAGTTTGTTGTTGTGCTAGTTGATTTTGGATGTTATGAGGAGTAGATAAATCCAGAGCAGTGCTTGGCTTGGTGTCTAATACAGGCATGTTATTGGTACTGGACTTGTTCACAGGATTGTTTGACTTGTTTACTGCATTAAATGATTTTGGAGTGGCAGGCACAAGCTTAGGAACCTGTGCCTTGTTTTTCGGCAACTTAGATTTTTTATCACTTTGCAAGGTTTGTAACTGCTGTTCAAATGTTTGCTGAAAAGTAATAGGAGCTGAAAAATTTCCACTTTGTTTCCCTAATTTAGTATCAGAAATAGGCTTCAAGTTAGGAACTGGGCCTTTAGCAGAGCTTTCTGATGATTTAGTTGGAGGTTTACTTGGTGCTGTGGTATTATCTGTTTTACTTGGTTGACCTGATTTGGTTTCATTATTACTTTCAAGTTTTTGTTTTTTTGTTTCTGTGTCTGGCAATTTTAGAATTTCTATATAGTTATGTACTGGTGGACTTGGAACTTTATGGGATGTATTACTAGCACCAGCAAAGTTTTTATTTACCATTCCACTTTTCTTGGTATCAGGATTTGTTATTTCACTAGGAATTCGAGAATCTAACTTTTGATCAGTAAGTGTGATAGATAATGATGATGGTATATTAATTTTACATGAATCAAATAAAGACTTTAAAGGATCACCAGAAGGTTGTGTTCCTGTGATTGGAGACCCAAGAGACGATTTAACCTGAGATAATATTTTAGTTCTATCAATTGTAGGGTCACTGTTATTTGCTAATAGATCCATTCTTACTTTATTAACAGGCTGTCCTTTGTTTGACATTGGAACACTAGGCTTTAAATCAGGCATCTTTTTAACTGGAGGTTTTTGTACTTCTTGTGGCTTCAAATTTGCTGTTAGTTCAGGCTTTGGTATTTGAAGTTTAAGTGGAGAAATTGTTTTCTGATTTCCGAGGTGTGGCTGCATAGTAGAAGGAATCTCGTTTGGGGGTTTGCGTTTAGGTGATGACATATTTTGAGTTACTGAAACTGTCCTTTTGACTCCAGAACTTTCTTGCTGCTTTGTTCCACTAATTTGCTGCTTTATATCTTTTGTGGGAGCAGGCATGGGAGAAGATACCTTAGGTGTCACTGGAGGTACTTGTAAATTTTTAGGGGATCCTTCAGACTCTTTGACTTTTATTGCAGTATCCTGTACTTTATTATTTTGGCTAGCAATAGTAACACTTGCGACACTAGGGGGACTAAGCAGATGACTTATCTTTGCCTTTTCAAGTTCAATTTTTAGTTTCTTTAACTCTGGTGTTTGCAGAGTTGCCTGATATTTTCTTTTGGATGGTTCTCCAATCTTCTCATCTAATTTTGGAGTATTCAATTGATTTTTAGATGGTGCATCATTAGAAGTAGTAGTTTGTTCATCAGTAGATTTTACTGGTGATGATTTTAGTGGCAACATACTTTTTGCAGTAAGCTCAAAAGAATTTAGAAATTGAGACTTTTCAACTTCATCATCATTTTTCTTAAAAGATGTGTCGGGATGTTTAACAGGATTTGTTGTATCAATCAAATCCTTACTTTGTTGTCCTGTTTTTTCATTATTCTTAGAGATGTTACTTGCCTGGTTTACCACATTATGGCCATCATCAGGCATAGGACTATTGGTACCAGAAGAAGCTTCAGAGCCTTGATCATTTAAATGGGGAGCTGGACTACTTGCATTTGTATCTTCAGTTGAAGCAGGACTTGATTTTCTGTCACTTAAATGACAAGAAGCTGAGCCTTTCCTATTGATTTCAAAAAGCCTATTTCGAATGGCAACATAATCTGTTATTTGGTAGAAAAAGCGCATTGGCTCATTCCTCTTCCAATTGTATATGTAAGCTATGTCCATCAAAGTGTAATAATCTGGTAAAGGAACTCTCTTGTACAAGATATCTATAGCAAATTGGGTGCTGTCAATATCAAATTTCATACTTAAAAATTTCTTAAGATGATTTATGTTGACAACAGCAGGGCATTGTAAAAACCTTCTTGGTGTTGCTGGTACATGTTGTGGTTCATTGCTGTCAGATGATTTACTAGATATACTATCAGTGTCAGTGGCATCAGCATATTCTAAAGAGAAGGATATCACATCTTCAGGACTGAAAATTATTCTTTCAGTATCCTCTCCTCTCTGTTCAGGAGTAGCTGATGCAGCAGGACCAGGTCTTGAGGAATAAAACTGCTGTCGTCTCTCCATTTCTCTTTGAAAAAGACCTGGTACAAGTTTGTAAACTATGTCTTGAAGTGCTTTGTCTAATTTAATGTTTGGCTTGGCAGAATTGATCATCATTTCACACACAGGGCAGTAACTCTTTGCTCGCAAATGTTTGATGATACAACTTCGACAAAAGGAGTGTAAACATTCCACAATCGTTGTTGCATCGATGTAATAACCCCTACATAGAGGACATGTTATGTGTTCGTTGACTTCACCAAGTAAGGTTCTCTGAGGCACAGCTGCAACGCTATTCTGCTCAGTCATTTTCACTACTTTTTTCTCTGGTTGTTTAGTAGACGTAACCATTTTCAGGAACCACCGTTACTACAATAATAATGTATGGTCACACGTAGCTGTTAATAATACAGCTAATGAACAGAGCATAATTTAACGTGTATGGGGAACTTATCACTACCGCACTATAGATTAAAGGTTTTATTTATTTGGAAACTCATTTTATACGGAAATCAATCAATAATATTACGGACAAAGCCTACAATAAAAAGTACAGAACTCAACTTGTCGCATCGCTTATCGCCATGAAAACCGATTATGTTGGTAACACTGTTTTATTTATGTTCATTTATCATGACAATACCATAATTCATCGATTATACGATTATTTATAAACGCTAACATATATCTGCAAACACTTACCCTGTCAATATGTTGAGAGACACAATTTAAACTCTGAAACAGTAAATAATTACTGGGTTAAAACTTTTGGCGCGAACAGATTGAGTGTGCCATGCAACTGTCAAATTTACAATTTACTTAGGTACATTTCTTAAATCGTGATGTTGGTAATACAAAGTAAAAACTCTTTTTTTTTTAATATAATAACTTATTCGTGGTATCAACTAATGCTGCCTACTACACACTACATGACATAACAATTTCCATGGTAAATTATTTATATGAGATATTACTTTTAAATGGTAAAGGTTATAAGTTTAAAAAATACTGTGTTAGAAATACATGTTAAAATACATGTTAAAAGATCACTCTTGTTTGTCTTGGGGTACCGTACCCGAAGGGTTCCAATTACTAAGACCCTACTGTCCGTCTGTCTGTCTGTCTGTGTGTCACCAGACTCTATCTCTAATTCTCTACACAAATGATGTATTTCTGTTCCCGCTATAATATAATACAATAGACGATTTTATAGATAGTACGGAACCCTCGAGCGCGAGTTCGATTTGCACTTAGACGGTTTTTTATTTCTCTGAAGTGTAAAATATATTTTTAGACTTAAGAGAAAAAAAAGGAATTTTGTTGAACAGAAATATTTCCTTTGAGCTAAGATTTTCTCACTCTGGGTATTGTTTAGACGGATGATATTGTTGATCTTAGGCGGTGCTTAGACTTAGGTAATATTGTGCAATACATTTTATTGTACAATAAGATTGAAAGATGTTTTGCATCCAAACGATCAATTATATTGCACAAAAATACGAAGAGCTCAATGTTTTCGTGTTCAGTTGGAGCAACATGTCGGAACAAGATGCAGCTGCAGCTGTAGTGTTGTTGCTTATGATTAAACGTAAACGAACACGTCGCTGGTATAAAGAGTGATACAAGAAAAGACAGAAATACACTCACGAAAATATTTTAAAAGATGTGATGTTAAGTGGCCCGTGTGGTACCGGGCTTAGAATAGTACCAACCCATATCCTTCCGTGGGTGTCGTAAGAAGCGACTAAGGCAACTCTCACCAGGGAAGCGAGCAGCAGCGCTTCTCCTGTGGAATACAAATTACTACAATCCCCAAGCTGTCTGTCAAGCGTGGGGATTATGACAAACCCCTCCCAAAGCAATGAAAGTCTTGGGGGAGACCTTTGTTCAGCAGTGGAACAACATTTTTGAAGTGAAACTTCTTTAGGCACGCTTGACTTGGGGAGTAAGTGAAGTGGGGGATATAAGCAGTTAAGCACAGAGGCGCCCGTGGCGCGAGCTTGGTACTACAAGGTCTACAACGAGTTTCTTTTTTTTTTTTCAATAAAAATAGAAGATCTATGCAAAAATATATTTTTTTTTAAATTTTGAGACACGGATACACTTATTTATTTATTTATTTATTTACACTTAACACTATACATTAAACTTTATGTTGACTGACAACCATTAAGAGGGTCAGTTAACATAAAATTTGGTACCGCCTACTTCACAGTCCCTCCTGTATCCCCCCTCCCTTACTCCCCCCCCCCCCCCTCACCCCTTAATATTACCACGAAATTAACCCCCCCCCCCCCCCGACCCCTCTCATTGATTACCTCACCCCCCCGTGGATTATCTCGGGAACCAGAGGTCGTGGCTACCCGAGTTTAGGGTCCCCTGATTCAGGAGGAAGAGCCCGACCTTTTGGCCCCGAGGGAATCCACTAACCCCCCCCCCCCATCCCCACGAAACCTACCCCCCCCCCCCCGACCCCCTTTAGTTTTCTCACCTCCCCGTGGATTCTCTCGGGAACCAGAGGTCGTGGACTACCCGAGTTTGGGTCCCCTGAATCAGGAGGAGGAGCCCGACCTTTTGGCCCCGAGGGAATCCACTCCCCCCCCCCTCTCCCCCTCCCCAACCCAGCAACCCCAAGAACCACTTTTCTTTTTTTGCAATAAAAATAGAAGATCTATGCAAAAATATTAATTTACCAATGAAACCATGAAATAAATTTAAATATTTATAGAAAATCAATATATGTATATGTGTATACATGTATATATTGTACACACATATATATATATATATACATACAGATGGAGCGAAAGAAGTTTCACTTCAGTCGTGTGGTCATAAGCACACTCTTTTTTTTTTTTATTGTTGCGGTCATGATATTCTTTGCTCTTGACATTCCACAGAAACGGTAATTCTCTGTATAATTGAATATATTCGACGATAAACTCTCTCTCCTTAACTTTTAGATTCTCATTTCCCGTCATTTTGGCGAGCGCGCGCGCACGCGTGTACTCCGCGTCAAGATGAAACACGAACACAGACTACTAAGAGGATACTACGTATAACACGAACTAAAAAAATTTGCACAATATTGACCCTACACGATGCAATGCAAAAATATGGTAAAATAAAAATTAAACTCGCTCTAACTTTTGTTTAATCATTGCACAGCAGGATTCATTCAGCTTTTGCTGCAGCTCATTTTGTAAATTTCAAAGTGAACTGATTACGGGGCTGGAAACAGAAACGCTACTACTTTCTTTTGTTGGTAGAGATAAAAAAAAAATAAAGTAGCGTTTCAGTTTCAGTGCTTGCCGCCCCTTTTCAGTTAGCAACTGATAGTACGAATTACCAAAACCGTCTTAAATCTGACACGAAATCCACAACATTTGACCGTCTCAGAGTGCCCTTTACTTTAAACATATTTTTTTAATAGTAACATCAGAATATTTTGCCAAACTCTCTATGGCTTAAAAGCCTAGGAACCGAGCTAGAAACTTATATAAAAAAAATTAAAAACCAATCTTTCTAGTCTCTAGCAACTTCGGTGTAAACCTTCTTTTCATTCAACGGAGTCTCGAGCACAGACCGATATCTGCATCGTGAATTATACTGCTAATCACGAACTCCTTTTGAAGGAGAAAAGTTAAACCTTTTCCTTCTTAAACATGAGAGCAAAGGTATATATCTATTTGTGTAGTATAATAACGTTCCACCAAGTTGTTTTTAATCAACATGTTCTGTTAGCCCGAACCGCGTTTTGATTTGTGGTGTTTTTAATTGTTTCAGTGGCGTAAGAAGCGCATGCGAAGGCTAAAGCGTAAAAGGAGGAAGATGCGTGCGAGGTCCAAATAAAATGGTATGTATAAATAGTAAATTTTCTATCACAGTCTTTGCCCCCTTGGCTCGTTCCTTCAAGTCTCCCGAGCTTTTAACCGGCATACTGTAATTGTTCATGTCATTTCTGTAAAGATCGTGAATTCTTTTTCATTTCATTTCAATTCAGTTGCGATTGTTTAGTTTTGACCTCGTGTCAAAATATATATCCGAACTGCCCATTTTGGATTATTTCTAGTGTTACTGCAATCTTTAGGTCAATTTCATCAAAAAAACGTGCACGATATTCTAGTATTAACATAATTTAGTTTTCTAACCTCTAAATGTGTTTCTGGCAGTAAAAACTTTTCATTTAAATACGTACTTAATTGTTGGCATAGAAAGAAAATATCACATGCGAGTGCAGTTTATTACAGCAAACATTGGAAACGTGGCTGAGGTGTTCTGCGTTATAGATTATCTGTCATGTTATTTATAAAAATTAATTTGGTCATTTGAGATTATCTTATCCGAGTTTAAAAACTCTTTGTGTGTTCTGAATAAGTACTAAAGCAATTTGATACAGTTAAACCGGATGGGCTCAAACCACAATGTAACTAATTGTGGCCCTTTGTTTAACCCCTCGAGTGTCAGCCTCTGTGTATCTAAAACGCCCGAAATGTCGGCGTTATCTCAAGTACTTTTCATTTTTGGGTAGGCCTTCAGAAAAACGGAGAATTCGTCACTATACAGCCATTAACACGATATAAATGATACCTTCCTGGCTTCGTCATGAGTTTACCTAACTAGTCGTATCATTTAATAAGCAAATAAAACTGACCTCATCTCACAGTGATGAGATATGTTTTCATTTTTATAATTTTCACTCATTTAACTTTTAACTTTATCACAAAGAAACCGAATTAACTCACAGATTCATCAAAAAAAAAAAAAAACACTTTATTATGATAACACAATATGTGCAGGCAATGATTACATACTTTTATTCCACTTTGAAACAATAAATACACCATTATAACGATTTATCTATACATCGAAAAATCTCGTTATATAGATGTTTTCGTTTGGTTTCGTGGTGTTTCCTTTAAAATGATACTAAAATCGGTCAAGTATGACTCGATTATTCGAATGATACAGTCAGACCGTTGCAAGTGCAAGTAAACCCTCAAATACCATCGTCCAATGGGGACCATAGCCATGACAGTAGTTGTGTACCTATGAGGTACGGTTGACAATCCTGGCCATTTTTTTTATGTACCTATGGGGTTCATGTGACAGTCAAGAGGTTAACTGTCCAATTTCAGTCTTGAAAACAGTACAAACTTAGTTCTATTGATAAGTTAGTATTGTAATTCGGTACTGTCACATTTAGTATTTCGCTTAAAAGGGTAAAGGAATTAATTTAACACATTCAGTAGTTCTTTTAATTCATCTTTCATAGCAACCCCACTTCACCCATAACTGCCGCCTCGTCTCTTTTCTTATGCCAATCCCCACACTCCCAGTCTCTTCCAGGACACACTGTCACTGTCCTATACTACCTGTCATTTCAGTGTCTTGCCATGTGACTTAACTCTTTGACTTTCTTTATTACCCATCTCTTTCATGTTTGTGTAAATTCTCTTATGCATAAGAGTAATCAAGAAACCATTGATGTCACTAGCTGTAATTTATACAATTCATGCATTGCAAAAACTTTCTTAAAGGTCAGTAATGTATTTTGATGTGGTGGTTATAAACATCATAAAAGTCCATACCTATAACTCGCGCAAGTTAACTGGGGGGCAATCATACTAAAATAATTCAACCGAAACAGAACTGGATCGCAGCCAATTCATAACTTTTGTTGTTTCGTATCGCGATAACGGTTTAACCATAACTGGATCGCAATTGGAACGTAGCCATTGTCAAAAAACTAAGTTGAAACAAAACTTTTTCTATGCCATGTAATACTTCCGTCTAAATGGTTAGATTTACTTATAATTGATTTAGTTTTATTTACTTATTTTATTATTTATGTACACACAATAAAATACATATAGATACAACAAAATGAAGATCTGAGTACAAAGGTGCTGCTTATTTCTTAAGAAATTTCTTCCAGCAGACCTGCGAAAGGAGAAGTAAAACAGAAATGTGACAAAAGTGTAAGAACAAGGAGGAAATAAAATATGAATATGATAACTATTAAAGTAATATTATTAAATATACCTAAACATATAAACCTAAAATAATTATATAAGCCAAACCAATAAAACCAAAAATAAGTATACTACTTAAATACATAATACTAAAATATATAAATATGTATAAATAATAACAAATTCTCACAATATAGAGGAAAGGTAATGCTTTTTAATTGACGCTTAAAGTTAGAGATAGTGTTTAAATCACGAATGTTAGGCGGGAGTGAGTTCCACAATCTTACAGCATGTACAGAGAAGGAATAGGAATAGTAAATCGTTTTATGAGGATGAGATTTAAGGATGGATCTTAGGTGTGATCTACAAGGTGCGTCGCTAGAGCGCGCGTAAGAAAAACGCTCACACAGGTAGGAAGGATAAGACGGGTTGTGTAAGATGTTGAAAAGGAGACATAAAATCCTAGTATTCCTGCGAAGGCGAATTGGGAGCCAAATGAGTTCCTTCCGTGAGAAACATGGTCATACTTACGAAGACCGAAAACAAAGCGAATGCACAGGTTTTGCAAGCGCTCAAGCTTGTTTAACAGCTCTTCAGTAGCATCCAGGTAACAGGCATCGGCATAATCTATAATCTCGGCTGAATAAGGGTTTTTGCTAAAGAAATTTGTCTTCTTTATTATATCTGATGAAATATAGCACTCATACCTACATTGATTTTACTTCAACCGAAGTTGAAACTTTAGTGCGATATGAAATGTGATCGAAACTAAACCATAACTTTAACTGAATTAGATACGAACAAGAATTGAACTTCTACTGTTTTATTTAGCGCGATTACCCGCGCGAGTTATATAATTCATATATAATCATTATCAGCATTTTTTCAGTTAAATATATGTATACTGAAAAAATGCCATAGAAATGTAATTTCCTGATTTGAGTCATATTTGTTCAGCCACTCACTAAGGCGTGATCCATGCAACAGATGTGATTTTTATAGACATTGGTATGCAACCCCAGACTTGCTTGGCCTATTTTTTTTGCAGTTTGTTTACCCCTCTGAGGCAGTCGTTATCTCAACATGAGACAAACGTAAAGAATTGGAGGGCATATTAGTAGGCTTTCTCCACCCTTGTAATACGAAATTATATTATAAGGACTATTAAAAAGCATACAAACAGATTATATTACTTCGTCAGTAATGTGGGTAATGTCCTATTGCCCTTGATATGGACACGGACTTACAGGCACTATCTAGTGTTAAATGGCTGTCATGCAGTTTATTTTAATCAAAAAGTATTATGAAATAAATAACATGTTGAATATTATAAATAACCTGTTAAAAAACTTTTGAATGGTGTACCCCTGTATATTGAACCACAATTTAATGTTTATTTTATTGTTTCAGGTACACAGGTGTGGAAGTTAGATTCATCTAATATTACTACTAGTGTATCAAATAAAAACTAAAAAAAGTTATGATTTTGTTTAATTTCATGTCAGGTGCTACAGAGCATTAACCCTTTAACCGCCGACAACGTAATATTACGGGCTCTGAAATCTGTGCCCAAACCGCCAACACTCGTATAATTACGTTATTTTCTCTAATAAGTTCTTATAGTGCACAAACTCCATATAAAATGTGTCAATTATAAGAAGTAGGGTATAATCGTTATTGTTATTGACATTTTTCAATGTTTTGAATGATAAATATTGTGAATTTTTAGATTTTAATACATCGTGATCACTGGTCTCCTTACCTGTATCGCCAATCACGTAATTTTACGAGTACTAGGGATGGGGCAAATTCCTAAAATATAGCTTGTCTAAGAATAAACAAGGCTCTTTAAGTTCTATATTGTTTAATTTTTACGACAAAAATATAAAAATCTCATTACGCGGTACGTCACCAGTGCAGACATTCGCCGTCACCGTATTATTACATGCGGCCAAGGAGCTTCAAGGTTAAATCGCGCTGTACCTATTGTGCGAGTTGCCTCACCGCCATCCCCGTCAAATTACGGGAAAGCTTTATCGCTCAGTGCAACTAGTGTTGTAGGCCTTTTTCGTGTTTCGTGAAGACAAAGAGTTATTAAATATTTTGCAATCATGAATTGCGAAGCGACGACAGTTCTCAACATAGGAAGTGATGTTGATTTGTTAAGTTTAATTTATTTTTTAAATCGATATTTTAATTTGACAAGTAATTGTGTTTGTTTGTAACATACCTACTAAGGTTCATCATGAATACTAACCAAAATTTAAATGATACATTCATAGGCTGGAATTATTTAATATAAAGAAGGTACCTCGGTAGGTAGGTAATAACAGATTTTGTAGTGTTATTACGTTTAGGTACCTATATGAGTACCTATGTTTTTATAATAATGCATCTATGTGTGTATGAGCAGTATAAAAGTAAATATTGTCGAAAGGTCCCCGGGTGGATTGACCCCGGGGTATGTAGGGGAGAGTTGGATATTACCGAGCCCCTAAGGACTTGGGCCTATAATTAGGAACCTGATTGACATAAAAAGAAATAAATTTGAATAATTAGTAGGACATTTATTCAGGTACGCATACCATATAACAAAAACTTCCAGAATCTAAACAAATAGTAATTATTGCCAATTAACAAAATAATACACACATCAAAAGTGTCTAGGGATCAACATATATTTTTGCAATAAGTTTTCTCCTGATTGATATTAATTAAAATTTTCTTTAAGGATTCATCAAATAAAGTGTTTTCGTTTGTCACAGTAACGATAAACCAAGTCACCTTTGCATTAATAAAGAAATTTGCCATTTTCCTAATAAAGGGATATTTGACATTTGAACCACTAACACAAAGTTCGAAAAAAAGACTGAAATAACAGTTTTCTCTAAAATTTTATTGGGTAACTTAAACAATTAATAATCCGTGTTTCTACCGCGAACACTAACAACACAAGAACATCGGTTTGGCATACTCAAAATGAGTTCATCCAAATCACGCTGTGGAATGGCCGCCCATGTTCGTTGCAACAACAAAAAAGGTCTTCTTGCGACTGGATACCCTCCATATTCGGCAGAGCTCTTCTCTGTAGCATATCCCATGCATGCTCAATCGGGTTCAAGTCTGGCGACTGAGCAGGCCAGGGCAGGACATTGATATTAGCTGCGGCGAGAGTCTGTCTTACAACTCTTGCGGTGTGCGGTCGTGCATTATCATGCATTAACTGAAATAAGGGACCGATTTGCACTTGTAGAGGAACGATGACGTCTGATACAATCGTCTCAGCATAAATTTGAGCGTTGAGGTTGCCTCTGATCCAAATCAACTCAGTTCTTCCGCCGATCCAAATACCCGCCCATACCATGATGGTTCCACCACTATAAGGATGGACTTCCTGGCAGGATTTTAATCGCTGTTGGCGTCCAGGGGTTCTCCAGTGTCGTATGCGTCTTGTATCCGGTCTCATACCAAAACGAGACTCATCAGAAAAGCACACGAAACGCCATTGTTCTTCTGCCCAATTTCTGTGTTCAAGAGCCCATTGATATCGAATCCTACGATTGTGCATTGCTATAGGTGGTACCCGTAGCGGTCTTCGGGAATGAAGGTTCACTTCATGCAAGCGGTTTCTGACTGTTTGGTCGCTAATTAAGTTCCCTGAAGAGTGATGAAGCCTCACGGCTAACATCATGGCGGTTATTGTTGGAGCTCTTCGAGTTAAGATTTGAATGTATCGGTCTTGTCTCCGTGTGGTGCAGCGATACCGTCCTCTATGGCGCTCAGCCACGGTACCAGTGCTTCGGTAACGTGTCCAAAGTCGACTGATAACACTCTGACTTGTATTCAGAGCTAAAGCCACAGTACGTTGCCGGGAACCAGCTTCTATCATTCCCACGGCTCTGAGCATTTCTTCCCTGCTTAAATGACGTCGCCGCTCCATAATAACGTTGGTTTTAATCAGTAGTAGGGAAACAGTAGCACTAATAATGTCTTCAATGCGTTGTATGTTTTTATAGGGAAAATATTGACAGCTGGTTTTCATCTTTTACTCGAATTTGATTCACAGTTCCTGATTCAAATTATGAAATGCACCAAAAAGGATCCATATAAATTTATAAAATCATAAATTTATTACAAAGCCACATCTCAATCTCAAGAAATCCGCATAAAAATGCTTGATCCCTAGACACTTTTGATGTGTGTATATACCTAGTCGCGATATTGTCAAACTGGTCTGATAATATCGTGCCCAGGGTTGACAAAATCGTGCCCGCATTAATTGCACACAAATGGGTGAATAATAAAAGTAAAAAAATAAAAATAAATGAATACCATAAGTAATTTTCTTGTGCGAAGATAGCGAGACCCAAAACTTAAACTTTTCTAGAGTTTAATCAGTAAATTAAGTATCACGCAATAAGTATTAACAAAAACAAATGTTTACATATATTTTATAACAAGAACTTTTAGTAAAGTTTTGAATAGGTTTTTCCAGATTAGTCCATAGATACCTAATGGACTAATCAGTCTCAAAAATACCTAATATCTATTAAATATCAGACATCAAATTATATTAATCACAGCATAAAACACAAAAAAATTTCGGCAGAATCTTTTCCGCTACATTCCTTGTGTATTCAATTCGAGCATCTACATCAACGCAACCAGTTCTCCATAACGACCAAACTCTTGACATACGGCACAAATATCCCGATTCTCTATGTCATCATGAGTTAGGGGCGCATCATCCATACGATATCATCACTGCGGCTGTCGATATGTTTCTTAGACTCCCCTTTACCTTTCTGTTTTCCTTTCCTGGCCTTATTTATCTTCTTGCTTTTCATATTATTATCTTTATCCTCAGTATTTTCGCTACTGTTGAAAACTTTTCTCTTGACAAACTTTCCTTTAATTTGTTTCCTTTCTTTAACTTTCTTTTCTGCAACGTTATTTTCTTTTGCTATCTTCATTTGTCTTTTTCGTTCTTTTTCCTCCAACTGCTCCTTTAAAGATGATGTGAGAACAATAGAGTGCAGTTTTTTAACACGTCTCTGTATTTTCATTTTCTTTTGTGGTATAGGGCTCAAGTATTCTAAAATACGACGCAAAGTGCTCGGCTCAGAGATATCTTTACCCAAAGCAGCGGAAGGCGTGTTTTCATTTCTATTGCTGTTAAATGGTAAGGGTCATAATTGTCTCCCAACTTTAGTCGATCTCTAATTGTTGATTCAGGAATACTGAAATTCCTAGCAGCTGTCTTTATTTTACTTCCGCTTCGTATAGCCTCAAATACAGCTTTCAAATTTTGGAGATCCCATAACTTTTTCTTTTTCTTTGGAATAGATTGGTCCATCTAAAGCGGAAATTATTAAAGCTACATTATTTTGATTTGTATGTAGGTATTAAATGCCACTAATGTTAATGTAAATAAAACATTCTTTACATAGTTTATAAATTCGCGCCCTGGGCTGATAATACCGCGCACCCAGCACGGAATTATCAAACTTGACCATTTTATTTTTGAACCTCAAAAATATATGGAAAATATTATAGTACGTAGAAACGTATTCTGACATGAATTCTACAGAATACAAGCATTAAAATGTGTAGTATCAAAGTATTACAATATTAATACAGTATTGCTTACCTCTTTCCGAAAGTACACGAAAAATTATGGGGACTAACGAAAAAAACTACTATGGCGTGTGCTATCTCCGTCGTTGCGCGAACTGTAAAGGCGTTGCTCGGGAAGGGGTGCAGGCATGTCCGGCTTCGAAGTATATGCACTGATTCGCGGAACTAGTGGATAGTTTTTGAACTACTCATACGCGCGGAATTATCAACCGCGCGGTAATATCCAACTCTCCCCTACCTATGGGTGAGCCCTAAGCTTGTAAACCGTTGGCAATTTTATTGTGCAACGGGGCCCTGACCGGTCTAGTGCAAAGGGTGTAGACACCCTAAAGAGACTAGGTCTGTAACTGAAAGGCAAAACTACACCAGTTCCGAATAGGAGACCCCCCAAGGCCGGAGCTCTGGGACCCGTCCAACTGACTGCCTAGCCCTGAAGGGGTTCGGCGAGTGTAGTTGGGTCAACACCCCACTCGGTTTTGCTATCACCGTTAGGTTTCGGCCGAGGACCACGAAACTGGTTTTAACCCTGAAGGGGCCTAGCGACTCTGAAAAACAAAACGCGGCTGTCAATGAAATAGGATAGAAAAAGACTGTTGGTAAATAGTCAACCAGCGGTCGAGTAAACTAGATAGACTATAGAGTCTACGGGCGACCGACTAGTTGATTAAGACAGACGGGGTGACTGCTTGCGTGCGGCGTGAGGCGACGATCGACAGCAATTCGCGCGCACCAACGAAGCAAAGCACCGTAGGCACACAGGAGGGGCGGTTGAGGCAAGAGCGATAGCAAGGCGGTGTGGCACGAGCGGCAGCGCGGCGGTGCGGCACGAGCGAGCGCGGCGGTGCGACACAAACGCTTCATGTTTAATTCGCTAGTGATTTATCTACCTTACTTTAATATTATATCAATGAATAGAATGGTATCAATAAACACATTAAGACCGAAATTTTATATGGAAAATATCACTTATTAATCAGTATTTAATTTTGTTGTTGTATTTATTTTATGAAGTCTTGCTTTTTATATCGCTATTTATAGTCCAGGAGCCGGTAACACCGAAAGTCCCATCATAGAGGAATCAAAAAATTTTTATTCAAATAAATATAACATAAGGATTGGAATAAATTAAGCTCGGTTTGCGTGGATTCCTATTGCCGAAACAATGTGAAAAAAAAAAAATTAATAAAATGGAAAAATGTTTTACCGTCATCGCGGATATTTTTTTTTTTTTATGTATTCGATAGTAAATTTTATTGGCTTTTAGAAAAAGATCACGCAAACTACTTTTTTAATACAGTTGCTCAAAAAGTGGTGTATTACAGGGACGTATAGCGTTCGGAAAGTGGGCTATTACACACTCGTGCTTTTTCTTTACCTTTTCCGAACTAGTGCGTTCTCTTTCCCAACTGTCAAAATATTGTCTATTAAAAATAAAAAAAAAACCAACCATGAAGTTTTTACTTTAAAAAAATCATAGAAGTTTTTATGATTCATGCAAATAATTCTAAAAAGAAGCTACTAATTTGTTTCAATAACAGATTTAATGATTTAATTCAATGAGTTAGGTTAGGTTTTATTTAATTTCATCTCATTTCATATCAATAAAAAAATTCTACTGAAGACTTGGCTGTATGGGCATAGTTCCCTTTGCCTAATCGAATGGGTGAAGAAAAAAAAATCTCTGCTTATATTCTTTTACGGTTTGCGCCATTTTTCAAAAATTTTCTTTGCGAGTTTATTGTGTTTTTATTATTTTAATAAATTGCTTAATTTTTTCGCAACTGTATTAAAAATAGTTGTTCAGTACACGTGCGGAACCGTCATTGCAACTTGTTCCGACTGTCAACCCTCACCTTCAGCTGCGCCTCGGCTCGGGTCGACATTTGTCGGAACTCGTTGTAATGACAGGCTTTCCGCACTTATAATGAAATATACTATTTCTTGCCGGAAGGGTCTAGCATACCTATTTGAAGTGTGATGATGGCTAAAATTTCTCCATCATTTTTTTTTTCCATATTTTTTTTTTTATTTTATTCATTTTAATGTAATTTTTAAAAATATCTTGGTATGCGCGCTCAAAAACTGCCAGAAAAAATCCGCATACCATGTTGGAGTATATAAACTATATTAGCATATACTCCAAAATTTATAATGTACAATACATTTATTTTGGCGTAAATGCTTTTTGTAGAATTACCGTCGTTGCATAATTATTATGATCTTATATTACATCAATAATAATTATGTTTCTTGTAAAATTATTCTTGTTGATGAATGTTTTTTTACATACGTTATATAGTTTAGTACCGGAGAATAGACTATATAGTCTTCGTGGTTTTTTTTGTATATATTTGTCGGAGATCGTCGATATAATTTTAATAGAAGTTGCTGATTTGATTTACTTAGTAGAGGGGCGAACGCTTGTGACGTTATTTTGTGATGGCGCCACATGGACAGAGTCGCTTTGGAAAGTGGGGTTCGCCGAACGGTCACTTTGCATCCAGACGCGGACCAAGGCACTTCCCCGAACCGAAACTGTCGGTTTGCCTATTCAAATTGTTATTATGAAGATTGGAGGGTATATCTACACGTCGTGCTTCAATTCAAAACTCACCTACGAAATGGAACCTGTACCACCACACCAAGATGCTGTCGACCCTACCGCTTTGCCGTCACTGTCTCCGACATCAGAAGTTGGATAAAGAACTACACTGCTCACAATCTCGTTATAAATCCAGGAACAGAATAACAGTCACTTTCTGCCAATATTTTTATAGTACTTGTGTGATTACATGTGTGGTAGTTGTTCATTGCCTTTGTATGATCTCTGTAAATCCTGGATGTACTGGCAGTGAGGCTAAAAGTGAACGTCACGTTGCGAGGTGATGGTTTTAAAATTATGTCTGGTTTGTCTTTATTTCAAAACTAAAGTTCACTGTGGCCTATAGTTACAAGCTCACTTGAGTTTCTGATAGTATGTGTGGCTAGACTATTAAATCTTCTCAAGAGAACAAGCGGTAACGAACATAAAAATGAGTGCTATTTACGAAAAATCTAAATTTGATAGAAGTGAGCTAAAGTAATGAAATTTAATATTGGTGAGTTGTTTGATGGCGATAATGGCGATCGTTACCTATTGAAATCGTTGATTGGAAACAGAACTTATAAGTACCCCACGATCGCATAGCTACGAAAGATTTTTCCAAGTAATGTCTGCTGACTTAGATTTTCAAAATGTAGAAGATGGTGAGGAGGGTGCCTCCGCCAGCAAATAGAACACTTATCATGGCTATGTGGTCGCGCTGCTCGCATTAATCTTTAGTCGTAACTGCAACCCAGTGAGGGGTTGTTCAGAGCGCGATGGGCAGCTAGTGGTGTGGCGGGGACACTAGTAGGTATGGTCGCACTGCACGCACTAGTCTGTAGTCGTAACTGCAACCCAGTGAGGGGTTGTTCAGAGCGCGATGGGCAGCTAGTGGTGTGGCGGAGACACTAGTAGATATGGTCGCACTGCATGCACTAGTCTGTAGTCGTAACTGCAATTCGGTGAGGAGTTGTTCAGGGGGCGATGGGCAGCTAGTGATGTGGCGGGGACTCTGGTAGATATGGTCGCACTGCATACACTAGTCTGTAGTCGTAACTGCAACTCAGTGAGGAGTTGTTCAGGGGGCGATGGGCAGCTAGTGATGTGGCGGGGACCTGGGTCTCGGAGGAGACTATTAGTTGTACGGTCATGTGTTGACCTGGGAGTCGTGGACTCTAGAGTTGGTCGTATCACAAGAGGTGATGACGATATGGGTGTCAACTATGAGTTGTCACTAGCTACTGTGGTAACGGGCCATGGTGTGTTTTCTTTTTGATGATTATGATTTTGATTTGATAATTATGAGGCTTGGAGGAACCTTTTGTTTTCTTTTTGAATTTTGATAATTGTGAGGCTTGAAGGAAGCTTTAGCGTTTAAGTTGTTAAAATGATTAAGCTTTAGTCATTGTAACTAAACGTGACGTGTGACTGTCAGGTTGGCCGAGTTCTCAAAAATGCTTCAGTCTGTTTTCTGTGTTTTCTTTTTTTAAATTTGTTACAGACATGCACGGGGACGTGCAACGGGAAATATCGAAGTTTGGCCGGAATCGGCGGTTGGCCTCGTGAAGCGGATCCCGGACTCCGGGGTTGAGGGAGCTTCGGATGCGACTTGGATTGGCGCTGGGATGATGATGATGATGATGATGCACGAGGACGTGCAAATCGTCAGGCTGGCCGTGTCGGAGATCGTCGATATAATTTTAATAGAAGTTGCTGATTTGATTTACGTAGTAGAGAGGCGAACGCTTATGACTTTATTTTGTGATGGCGCCACATGGACAGAGTCGGTTTGCCTATTCAAATTGTTATTATGAAGATTGGAGGGTATATCTACGTCGTACTTCAATTCAAAACTCACCTACGAAATGGAACCTGTACCACCACACCAAGATGCTGTCGACCCTACCGCTCTGCCGTCACTGT
This sequence comes from Sesamia inferens, assembly GCA_037179545.1. Lineage (NCBI taxonomy): Eukaryota > Metazoa > Arthropoda > Insecta > Lepidoptera > Noctuidae > Sesamia > Sesamia inferens. The sequence goes on along the minus strand of CM073934.1, from coordinate 13,991,116 downwards.
CTCCGACATATTCATTACTTTTCTCTAGTTCAGGTAAGGTTGTCTTTGGGCATTTTAGATGGTACACACCATTCTGTCCCTTCAGTTTGCTTTACCTTCAAGTGTCGAATGTTTCGTCATTTCGTTTTCTATTTTGGATAGAAGTGTTGCATCTTTATATTTTTGAATACTATCAACTCGTATTGTTTTTTTTTGTACTGTGTCGTAGTGACAATTAATTCAGTGTGTTGTAGTTTGTTGTGAAACATTTCTATATCTGTGTCAAATTAAGAATAAATATAAATAATTAAAGTAAATAAATAAATATTAATTTGAGAATAAACTTCTGTCAACTTTTTCAATTTTATTTTAATGTTTCAGTTAACTAAAATAAAAATTCTCCTATTATTCCTTAAATCATATTAATCCTCATATTCTTTTGAATCTAATCAGAAAAAAGACATCTTATTCGACAAAAAGTATTTACTCCGAAATATATGTATTGAACATCGTACATTTTGGAGTAGATGCTAATATAGTTTATATGTGTATATAGGTACTTCAAGATGGTATGCGTATTTTTCCGGCAGTTTTTGAGCGCGCATACCAAGATATTTTTAAAAATTACATTAAAATGAGTAAAAAAAAATCCATCATGATGGAGAAATTTTAGCCCTCACGACACTCTTCAAATAGGTATGCTAGACCCTTCCGGCAAGAAAAAGTGGTTTGCGTGATTTTTTTCTAAAAGCCAATAAAATTCAACCCGTCAACCCGCATTGAGCAAGCGTGGTGATTACGCTCAATCCTTCTCTGTATGAGAGGAGACCTATGCCCAGCAGTGGGACGATAAAAAGGTTGTTGTTGATGATGATGATGATGAATAAAATTTACTGTCGAATACATAAAAAAAAAAATAATATCCGCGATGACGGTAAAACATTTTTTCATTTTTTTAATATTTTTTTTTTCACATTGTTTCCCACGCATACCGAGCTTAATTTATTCCTATCCTTATGTTCTATTTATTTGAATAATTTTTTTTTGATTCCGCTATGACGGGACTTTCAGTGTTACCGGCTCCCCGCCTATTATGGTAAATACAAGCTATGTAGCGTTAAAAACAATATGATGATTTTAGATTCAGTTTCACCACTGTTCAAAATAACCTTGTAGCGTTGTACTTTCGGGTTTCATGTAACACTTCCTTTAAATAAGGCATTCTTTTTTTAAAGCTATTGATGTCATTGCAATGTCAATTGCAATGACATCAATTGAGATCGATGACATGCTTCTTTTTTTGTCACATTTTGAAGAAAATTTATTTCAATAAATTTTATTTTATTTTGTCCACACATGGACATATGAATTTAAACCGCAATGGGTCGAATGGTAGGTATTAAATGGGAAAAAACCACGCAATGTCGACCTGTGCATAACATTGTGTCCTCGGATTTCCCAAAATACAATCCCCAGCCATGGAAGTTTATGGTAAGTCTCAACCACGAAAATAATGCGAGTATTATAGTCAACAAAAAGCATAGCTTATTTGCCGCTCACTAGCTCATAGATGCAGGAATTTTTCATATACTTATGTATAAAACTGTAGGTATCAGTATCGTTTTTAACAATAAAATCAAAGTTATAATTTATATAGATGTACAGTTCGTAAGTAGTAGTAATCTATACCTACTAATATATAAAGCTAAAGAGTTTGTTTGTTTGAACGCGCTAATCTCTGGAACTACTGGTCCGATTTGAAAAATCTTTTTGCGTTGGATAGCCCATTAATCCGGGAAGGCGGGTAAATTTTTTGGGCCGCCGCACATGTTTTTGATGAAATAATATGATTTTAGACTAATTATTACTATTAAGACAAGAAATCTTGCCGCCCCAGACCTTGGCCTAAGACACCTCTAAATAAAATTTCGAGTGATGAAAACTCATAGTTTCCGAGAAATTAATTCGCAAAAATCTTTTTAAATTCACAATTTTAGGTTATGAATCGGGTCTTTTTCTTGTCATTGCCATAGGTTCGGTTAGGTTAGAACTGTGACCAAAACAGCGCGCGAGCCGAGCGAGCGTGCCGCGGCAGCGGCCGGCTAAGCGCCAGAAAAACAAAATATTTGTTTTTATTTCTTATTAAAATTTACTTTGAATAAATAAATCTGCCATAGTAAATTAAAAAACACTCAAATTGTATCGCCATATTCCTTAATCATTGGACCTAACCTCTAAATTGTCAATTTTCTATTTCTCTATAACCATAAGTTTTTGTTTTCATCATCCCCTCTTCAGGAGAGGGTTCCCTCTTCAGGGGAGGGTTCCCTCCCTCGCCCCCCCCCCCTCCTCCTTCCAAAAAACCCTAAAATTCAGTGGTCTATAAAGTATAGTTTAACTAGGAAGGTTTTAGGCTGTACATATAACATGACGCTGCGACTAATATGAGCGGAGCATATAAAAAAACATATCAAAACCTACACGGGTGAAACCGCGGGGCGCAGCTAGTATATAAAATAAATAAAAACCTATTCTTATGCCTAACGAATGCACCAATATATGAAATTTCATTAAAATCGGTTCAGTCGTTTTTAAGGAGTTCGAGGACAAAATACTGACAGGAGAATTTTATATAATAGATTTTATAAATTACAATTACTTGGCTAAAAGTTAGGTTTAATATTTTTTTTTAAATTTTAAATCAAATCAAATCTTTCTTTATTGTGGATCATAGGTTTGTACGTAATACAGGTCTTAAATAATTACATGGATCAGCTATGTCCCGCCCTTAGGGCATACAATAGTCATACTACAACAATATAGGGCATACAATACAATTTTTTTATTTTAATTACGTACATTAATAGTAGTACACTTAGTAAAAAAATATTACCTTCGAGTAATGAAAATTACACACGTCGTATAGTCGTGGTGGCCTAGTCGTTAAAATACCAGCCTCTCAAGTATGAGTGCGCCGGTTCGATTCCGGGTCAAGCAAGTACCAATGTAACTTTTCTGAAGTTATATGTAGTCATTGGTGTCCAAGATATACTTAGAAAGTACTTTCTAAGTAAGTATATTTTGGACACCAATGACTGAAGGTGAAGGAAAAACATCTTGAAGAAACCTGGACTTTATAAATCTGAAATCGCCAACCCGCATTGAGTAAGCGTGGTGATTATGCTCAATCCTTTTCTGTATGAGAGGAGACCTGTGCCCAGCAGTGGGACGATAAAAAGGCTGTTGTTGATGATGATGATGCTGATGAATGAAAATTAAGGAGACATAAATTGTATTTGCCGCATTCCGGTCTCGTACTAGTTGATTCTTGACCATTCCGCGCTCAAACGCGGCCGGACGGTTGTCGAGCGTCGCAGCTTGCGCGTTATTTATTTTATAAATACGTAAAATAAACCTCCGTTATAACTCCACAAAAATTGTGCGGAGGGGGAGGCGGAAGCGAAGATACGTTTTCTTGCGGAACTTCCGCAGTAACGGTAGCGGAGGCAAAGCTCCGTACAACCCTAGTTGATTATATATTATTTTTACAATTTTTAATATTTACTGAACACATCATGACTGAGAGGGGCTATAATGGAGCAATGATTTGTCCAATAAGAAGTCTTTTGTAAGTAGCACTTGTCTACCAACAGATCATGGAGGCACTTTTTAAATTTTTTGATTTCCGTAGTTGCTAGAATAGGCCCCGGAATACTATTGTAGATGCGCGTAGTCATACAAAAGATACTTTCATACATAAGGTGAGTTTACTAGCGACTGTGCGCAATTTGTCCTTACGTTGTATACGCGTGTAGTAATTATACATGTCAATATTATTTTTTACAAACACTGCAGCTTCAAATATGTAGACACTAGGCAGTGTGAGTACTTTTGTCTTTTTAAAAAATGACTTCCAGGAGTCAGTTTCACCTAAATTAAATATGGCCCTAATGCACCGTTTTTGAGCAATAAAAGCGCGCTCTTTGTTCGTACTGTTGCCCCAGAATATTACGCCAAATCTGAGGATGGAACAAACGTAACCGTGGTAGGCTGTAAGTAAGGTAGTCAGATTTGCTATTTTTCCCAATTTTTGTTTGCTGTCTGTTGCTAAGGTATGATTCTATGAGTTTGTACACGTTACCCATCACACCATATGCATACATCTTTCTTAAGAAGATTTTGTGGTCGACACGGTCGAAAGCCTTTGACATGTCCATGTATAAGGCGACAGCCAGCAGTCCTTTATCCAAGTTAGTCATTGAAAGCGCAAAGTTTCGCGCTTCTTTTCTCTCGCTTCTCTACCATAACCGATTGCATTACTGCTTACCATCAGGAGGGATTGCGATCAAGCACTAAGTAGTTTATAATTATATAAAAAACACACTAACAGTATCATTTCCTTTTTTTAAGTTGCTGACCAGACAAAACTTTCGAAATTATGAAGCATTGAAATTTATTTCCTTTAAAATAATTCTGAAAGTACAAAAAAAAACAACCACAGTCTGGAACATTCGGGAATGCCAGGATATACGGGGACCAAGGAATGAAACAGCTGATCTCTTCCACACATATATTGCGACTAATTAGTGTAGAACAAGCTACGAACATATTGTGGGTTTACCCTCATAAACTGATAAACACTTATAAACTAATATAATGCAGGTACTTTATTCCTCATACATCACACAGTCTACTGTAAGGGCCATAGCAAACACACTAATAACTCAACTTCATTATTATGTTGATAGACACTTAGTTTGCCTAACTGTAAGCTATCTAATCTATGATGTCTGGGTGTTTATAATGATAATGGTAACTTAAATTAACAGGAAGGTAAATCACGTGTCGAGTGGTTACTCTCATACGAGTACCAGAGAATGTGGATGGAAGAACTCGAAGCTTGGAAAAAGAGGATGTATCCGGAGAACACGACGGTCAACGTAGATGTTGTGAAGCGTTACGTCCTGACTTTCAAAACTGATCACCAACCTCCGAAGCCAGAAAAAAAGAAACCGTTCAAAATGAAAAAGTAAGCACGTAAATTTATTGGTTTTAGACCTTATATTTCAGCAGATCAACAAAGAGATAAGACGTACCAAATGCTAATGTGATATTTGATTCTATCCACCACAATAGATCCGCGTAGTGTTTGACTATTACAGAGCAATAATAAGAGCAGGCCAAGTTACCCGAAACTGTCAAATATTATCAATCAACGTTGAGCCTTAATGTCTTAGACATAACGTTGAAAATCTAATAAAGAAATCCGACAGATTGTAGTAGCTTGATGTACTGTTGTCTGCACCTAACTAATTAAAAACAACGTAATCATTTCAGATTTCAAGGTATAAAAAGCAAAACAGAAAGCAAACGTCTCCCGAACGATAAAGCAATAAAAAGAGATCAGAAAAAATCCAAAGAAGAATCGAAATGAAATAAGTACTTGCACATTTATGCAGACTTTTACTATAATCGAAAATAATAAAAAAAATTACAAACTATTGATTGTTTTAAAAATTACAAACTCTTGCCCCGTGTGGTGCCGGGCTTAGAATAGTACCAACCCATATCCTTCAGTGGGTGTCGTAATAGGCGACTAAGGGAACTAACCCGGGAAGCGGGCAGCAGCGTTTCTCCTGTGTAATATCAAATCACTGCGATCCCCCCAACCCGCCTGCCAAGCGTGGGGATTATGGCAAACCCCCCCAATTATGCACACCACACAGCCCAGGCCCCTAGTCCCCGGCAGCTCCGCTATTACAGTCTACGGTAGCGGACTCTGTTACGGCGGAGCAAGGGGTGCGAAGAATCTCCGGAAGAGATCCGGCTACCATCACCAACGACCTTTGGCCCTGGCAACATATAACACGCGCACACCGTCTCATCGCATAATATCCTTTTTTCGAAATGTCCTTTCTCATAATGTCCCTTTTGTCCTTTCTCAAAATGCCCTTTTCTCGAAATGTCCTTTTCTCATAAAGTCCTCTTATCGAAATGTCCTTTTCTCAGAACGTCTTTTTCGCGAAATATCCTTTTCTTAAAATGTCCCTTTCTCAAAATATGTGCACTACAAGATTACAGCCTTTATTAATTTTATACCAGAATGTGAATGAAGAAAAGAAAACAAAATGTTTTTAATATTCAGCTTCCTTTATTTTCAGACAAAAATGATGATGAATGAAAATATTATTTTGTCAAAATAATCAACGATAAGAAAAAGAATAATTAAACCTGTCGTCACTACCTTGAAACAATTCACTTATGTTTTGCGGCTCTTTCACCAGGGTGACAATGTTTTTACTTTGCTCTAGGATATTTTGTGAAATCCATAGTAATATTATAAATATAATTATTCTAAAACTGAAGTTTGTTTGGTTAATGGCGCTAATCTCAGGATCTACTGGTACGATATGAAAAAACTTTTCTCTGTTAGATAGCCACAGGTTTCACTGTTAGGTAAACAAAGATGCGGGTGAATCTACGGGGTACCTACAGCTTCTTCTTCTTCTTCAGCCTCTAGATGTCCACTGCTGGACAAAAGCCTCCCTCAAGGCTTTCCACGCTGACCGGTCTTGTGCTGCCCGTATCCATCGGCTTCCCGCGACCTTTACCAGGTCATCGCTCCACCTTGTTAGGGGCCCTCCCTACGCTGCGTCTTCCAGTACGTGGCCGCCACTCCAGAACCTTACTGCCCCATCGGCTATCGATTCTACGAGCAATGTGCCCTGCCCACTGCCACTTAAGTTGTAGCAACTCAAAGAGCTATGTCGGTGACTTTGGTTCTTCTGCGGATCTCGTCATTTCTGATTCGATCACGCAGAGAAACTCCGGGCATAGCTGTTTCCATTGCCCTTTGTGTGACTCTGAGCCTTCGTATGAGGCCCATTGTGAGCGACCACGTTTCAGCGTAAGTCATCACTGGCAACCACTGTCACCTGCAGCTAATTTATTATAATGCATTACTAATGTAAACAGACGACTGTGTATGTTAGCAGTAATACTTTGATATCTGTCTACGTCCGTCTGTTTAGGTACAGTGCAATTCGTGAGTTATGGCATGCGTGAAGTTAGCCGCTAGAAACTTTAACGCTTGGGTACTCGTAAATAAATCAATCGGTTATAAAAATAAATACCGTTAGCTATTATTATTGCATCAACTGTTATTGGTATTTATTTTTTCGTAAATTCTACTGTAGTTAACTAAAGGTCAAAAAATCATTATGTAATCACAAAGGTTATTTAAATTTAGTTTCTATCCTAGCATAGATTCTTTGAAAACTACATATTTCCAGATAGGCTGTTGTATTATGTAGATTAGATTTACAATAATTTTTACTCTTGACCCAGATACATAAATTACTGTAAGTACATTACTTAAAAATCTGCTGCTCCGTATATTTGTCTGCTTTTTACTTCTCGCGATTTCGAGGTTGGTCCAACTTGTTTAATTGTTTAAGTAAACTTGTACAGCACTTACCCAGACAGTGGTTTGATTTACATATTTCAAGCTGGCAGGATATGTTAAACAAAAAACATTTTCATTTAAACAACTTTATTAGGGTGAATGATCCAATTATCGTCAGTTTTAGGACTGTGTTTGCAATAAAAACTGATAAAAAATAAACTACAAAACTCAGTTTAACAGCACTTAGTCCAAATAACGATCAATATTCTCAAGAATGCGCACAATGATTTACAATTGAAGTATAAGTAATACGTGATTAGAAAATTGTCAAAATATTAAAAAATACTAAAATCACCAGTTATTGACATCTAGGATCCAGTTGTCCATACCCAGTGGCCGACAGTTACCCAGTAATGGACATCCAGTCATCGACACCGAACAACATAAATTATGACTGACATGATAGTATTTGGTAAGGAGAAAAATAAATTAATACAATTCAATTTGAATCATTATATTAATAATTTAAATTAAAAGAAGTACCTATGTAATCATTAAATATACAGTCTGTAACTTGAATGTCATTTGTGCACAAAATTTCGAGAGGTGCAAATTAAGATGAGATTTGTGGCCATCTAAAAAAAGTAGAATTGGCTTCTATATTTTCTCCTTTTCAAGCCTGGGGTTGAAGATATTAGTCACATATTCATAGAATGTGCTGCTGCACATCCACCCACTTTCATACTTCCCTATCGCCCAATTTTCAGGCACACTGACTGCGATATGTGACTGAATTCGTTCGTAGTTGTAAACTACATGGGTGGGGCAAGCTGTCCAGCAGCGTTTCCGGTAAATAAAACTATTAGATTTTCTTTTTCGTCACCACACACAAAGTAAAGATGTATATCCTCTTTTTTGCTATAACACGGCCTGGTTTTGGCGATAAAAAAATGCACTCTCGTCAGCATTGAACATTCGGTTTGGGTCTTTGAATATTTCTTTTAAATTATTTTCTTTTAAATAGCCATTTATTTCTTGAAACCGGTTTCTTATACGTTTCCGCTTTTTCAGATACGTTGTCCCGAGCCATAGATACCTAGATTTTCCGGCAGTTTTGCAGTCAAAATTGGATGTCTTTTTAGGAACAAATTGCACCACTTTTTTCCAGGTCTGTTGTTTGTAAAGGGGTTCGATATTATTTCATCCTTTATTATTTATTGCACACTGTCTAGTAGGCAATCATTTATAATAGGAAAGTGTTTTTCAGCCATGTCTAAGAGCTACCTAACCAAAATTTCTCCATGCTCATTTAAAATTATTGTTAGGCCCCATTGTACACTTTATAGGAGTCTTTCCTGATATTTTATTATAAAGTGTTACACGAGGCACCCCAAATGATTTAGCAGCAATGGCAACCTTCTCTTCATTGCGAACAGCTTTCACCACATAGCCCGTCTGTTCAGACGAATAATTTTTTCTTGGAGGCGCCTGAAAGAAAACCAGTAATGGACACTCATTGGATCCAGTAATCGACACTTTGTTATTTACTGGTACGTGGACTCCAAATTGTTTATTTTAGAAATGTAATTAAACTGCATGGAAAAAGGAATCAGAACGGTGTACCCACTTAAGAAATTTCTAAAAAATTAATTATGGACATGTGTCCATTACTGGAGAAAGTATGTATGTCGGAACCAGTTAATGACACTGGCTTAACCTTAAGAAATGCGTGATAATGAGCGGGACAAATCATTACAAATTATCTCTCATTTCAATGCTTAGCTTTAAAATGAATTAGAATTCAGTTACAATAAATAACAATCACATAATTAAAAAAAAAATAGACTCACCTTCTTAACGATTATGTAAGTAAAATTGGATTCTTCCAGAGGAACATTAACTTGGTCAATGTTTACTTCGCCAACTTGAAACAAAACGGCCGATCGCACTGACGCATTATTATAGGGCTAATAGGAGGGGGTAAATCCGCGAAACAACAAAAAAAATATGTTCCGATCGATAAAACAAAATTGTTGTTACTTCTGGTAAATTTAACTTCTGAATAACGATTTATACACGTTTCCACATAAGGCGTCATGATCTATATTGATTAAATACTTCAAGTTATTTCGATAATCAAGAAAACACGCACTAAACATCATAACCATCACAGTAAAAGTACTGACCTTTGCCGTTGTCTTTTAAACTTTTTTATTTTACCTATACACAGACTAGATTTTAATTATAAATTTAAAATTTACATATTTACCGTGACAAAATAACAAAATTATATTGAAATCGTATTAGCCAATAAGATGGAATCATGAATTGAAATATTGTCAGGAGAAATCGTCATAGCCATCGCGGCTATATCAAAGGTTCCTTGATGTGGTCACGACGTGACTTATCCAGGCTTGCGTCCGCGGGACCAGCTCTTCTATTCGTTGGCCGCAACAGACGAGAGTGTGCGTAAAATTTACGCAGCTCCGAGACTTTTTTCACCTCGAAAACTAGGCGACACGCGCAGTTCGTCTGCGATTTCATCATTCCCATTTTGTTCGAGTTCGGTAAGTTTTATACATCGATATTTTTCTAATAATTAGGACTTTGTAGCATGTGATTACAATGAAAAAATTGCGATATTGAAGTGACCCAATAGTGGTGACAATTATTTTTATATAATTTTAAAATCGTTTTAGTCATTACCATTAACATCACTACCATCTCATTTAGGCTTATGGTGATGACACTTTGTATATGGTAATGATGACTATGAAAGGTTTCCTAAAATTTCTTTTGGCGCATGGAGCTGTTACTGTCAAGTGTCAAAACAAGGTGAGGGGGAGGTAAGACGGATTCGCGCGGAAGATTTTTTGACAGCTCCATGCTACAAGTTAGAATAATCGTGTTATACCTCTTTGGAGGTAAGTGCGTAGGGATGATGATACTAAGGTAGAACCTAACGACACCTTCATTTAGCGCTTTACATAATAAATAAAAGATCGTAATTGGTCTCACCTTAATATTATAAATGCGAACGTATGGGCTTGCCCACATCACGACGGTGCGACGTCGGCCCCGTTCACCAGCGCGGTGCCGGTCGACGTACATAGGTGCCGGTGCCGGTGAACGGCGCCGATGCCAGTGCCAGCGGCGGTGTGAAACGGTGCGATGGTCCGGATGACGTTTTTTAATTGGTGGACGCACCGTTTCACACCGGCACCGGCGCCGTCACCGTTCACACTGATTCGGTGAACGGCGCCGACGTCATGGGGACAAGCACTATGTCTGTTACATTCCACTAATCTAACTCAGTTTTTCGCATGATTTAATATGTTATCTGACCGTGAGCAAATAATAGACTTATATGGAATCATGAGAAGCCACGGTCAAGTAATTTGAAGAAATGGAGAGTGGTTCAATGAACAGAAAACGGCAAATTCTTTTATATTTTTACAATTAAAGTATTATAATCAAAGTTACTAAGTAAAGACCAAGATCAATGAAAAACTATTGTTGAGATTAGCAAAATATAAATGATATATTATAATAAGGAGAATTTTATGGAACAAGAGTTGATTCTAAACAATGACTATGGCATAAACTAACATAATATTATGGAGACAAGTTATGAAGGTGTACCCCTAATGACTGTTTATTAGCAAATAGTAATTATTTATGTAACCAAAATTAACAATATTGGTTACATAAATAATTACTATTTTTAGTGCTTACTGCAGTCATGCCCAGGAAACAGAAACCCAAAATCAGTAAAAGGGCAGAAAAAGAAAGAGTGTACAGAAAAATTAAATATGCGGAAATTAAACAATATCCAGTTTTATATGACTTAGAGAGAAAAAAGGAAAGAAAAAGATATCAGGAAAGGAAAAAAAAAAAGAAACAAATCAAAAGTATCGACGAAGAATCTCCCCGTGATCAAAGAGTAAGACGTAAAAAATGGCGAGAAGCTTTTCGAAAATATACACAGAAAAAAAAGAAGACAAAATGCGTCCTATTCCTGTCACTCCTGGATTGCTTTTGGTAGACCAATCAACAACAAGTAAAGAGAAGGCTGAGAAAAAAAATCACTCAAAAAAACTTGACATAAAATCTAAAAAAAATCGCATAAAAAGCTCAAGAAAAAAAAAAAAAGGAGTGTGCTTATGACCACACGACTGAAGTGAAACTTCTTTTGCACCATCTGTATGTATATATCAGTGGCGAAGAGTCCATACAAGCCGATTCCCACCGGGTTACCTTTCAAAAATCAGTTCCATATTCATACAAAAGTATTTACATTCTATTTCATTAACAAAGTATTATTAATCAAATGCCGGCGCGATTTACAATAGCAATCGCAATTTTTAGCAATACCCTAAGTATCACATTTCATTTTATAGTCGTAAATTAATCAGCGCTTCAATTTTTCGTAATTCTTTTCGTAGTTCTCTTGAAGGAAGCCGTCGAATTTCAGCTTACCTATGTCAACGGTTTACTATGCCGCGAAAAGAGAGAGCGTGTCAGTCCATCTCTTTCTAATTCTCGCTAACCGTCGCGGTAAAACTTGATAAATATAAGCCGCCCGCGAGCGGCTTGTATTTCTCTCCTCTCCTCTATTAGAAAGAGACAGAAACCACGCTACTACGAGATAGCGTTCTATACCTACCTATGGTGCGTGAGTTTTTCGTTTGTTTTTAATATTTGTGTTATTTAAACTGTGACGGATTCTGTAAGGTAATTTAATCGCAGATTTGGTTAAATACTGTTAATTTTGTTTGTTATTATGGCTTTAATTCATATAGAGTGCTGTTACTGTTAATTCGTCTTTGAAAGACGCATTTTCTCAAGTTTCGACTCTTTGCAGTTTAATTCTGACCCTCCCCATTTCAGTAGCTTCAGCTGAGCGGTCATTTTCTGCTTTAAAACGCATTCACACGTATGTGCGAAACTGCCAAAAAGAGCAGAGATTGTCCGATTTGGCTATCATGTCAATTGAAAAAAATTTGCTTAATAAAATTAAAAGTAATCCGAATTTTTATAACAACATTTTAGCTCATTTTGTTAAAAAAAAACAGACGCATTGCATTAGAATATAAATAACGTTGTGATTGTGTATAATTTGCTTTATTTTTGCTTAATATTTTTGTTGGTTTTGGATCGGTGTCTGTGTGGTTCGGTTTTTAACACTTTATTATTTTTATAATTTTTTATTTTATTTAACTTAGTACTTACTAACAAGCATGCATGTGTGGTATAGAGATGCACGTCGAAAAAGGCTTTTCACAAAGCCGCTTTTATCATACTTGAAAGACATTGTTATCAAATCATCAGTCCTTTTTTGTAAGGTGAAGGTGGGGCTTTTCATATTATTCTTATCTGAAGACCTCCTCCAAGATATCCTGCAGTAGGTAAGTGTTTAAGTGTTTATTTTTTTGGACCGGCTTCCCTTTGTCAAAATTTCACCCTTCGCCACTGGTATATATATATATATATATATGTGTGTACAATATATACATGTATACACATATACATATATTAATTTTCTATAAATATTTAAATTTATTTCATGCTTTCATTTATAAATTAATATTTTTGCATAGACCTCCAATTTAAAAAAAAAAAAGTGGATTCCCCTCGGGGCCAAAAGGTCGGGCTCTTCCTCCTGAATCAGGGGACCCCAAACTCGGGTAGTCCACGACCTCTGGTTCCCGACATAATCCACGGGGGGTGAGGTAACTAAAGGGGGTCGGGGAGGGGGATAGGTTTCGTGGGGTTGCGGGGGGAGGGGGAGGGGGAGAGGAGGGGAGTGGATTCCCTCAGGGCCAAAAGGTCGGGCTCCTCCTCCTGATTCAGGGGACCCCAAACTCGGGTAGTCCATGACCTCTGGTTCCCGAGATAATCCACGGGGGGGTGAGGTAACTAAAGGGGGGGGGGGGTAGATTTCGTGGGGTTGCGGGGGGTAGGGGGAGAGGGGGGAGTCGATTCCCTCGGGGCCAAAAGGTCGGGCTCCTCCTCCTGATTCAGGGGACCCCAAACTCGGGTAGTCCACGACCTCTGGTTTAGGGTTCGCAATACCGAATCATTTGACCAAAACCGGTATTTTCGGTATTGGCCCCAGACCAATACCGATATCCCGGTATTTTCGATATTTCCGGGATTAACCTAAGTTAGCAAATTTAGTATAATAAAGTTAGTTTACGGAGGAATAGTAAGTAGGTTCCTAACCTAAATGAATTCATCTTCTAAATAAAACAAAATTTTCATTGACACAAGGTTTATTATTATTGTTGGCAATCACCCATTTAGTTAGTACTTAGCAATAATTTACTAATGTTCCGTTTACAATAACTTGAGGTAACTAGTTCAAATACTTTAATTAAATGTAGTTGACTAGGAAGTAGGATTCATACTAGAAATCAGTTCTAAAAATAAAATGTTTATCAAACTTAAACATCACACAACAGTCTCAACATAAACAAAACGAACCCAAAAATACACTTGTAATTAACTCTCATAAAACATAAAACTAATAAAATATTCTCAGAAAACATAACAAACTAAACTTAACTCTTAGTATGGTTTACTAATCATGAAATAATATTCTGATTACCAAAATAACAAAAATTCTTAAATTAAATTTAGTCCAAATCAAATTGAGTTATAAAGAGGTACCTAATCAAAATATTATTAAAATCTCCATTAAATTTTTGGTTGAGCCTTGTAATGAGATCGTAGAAATAGTAAAGTATCTAAACTTTTATCACTCAATCTTGATCGCAAATGATTACACAAGTAACCCGATGAAGAGAAAGCTCTCTCCGACTCTACACTAGTTGGTGGAATACTTATTAAATTGTTGAAGGCCATACTCAAATATTTTCCTCTACACCCCCCGTTTTCGTAAAGAGCCATTTCTATTTTTATTAAAGTGTCAAAGTCAGGTGCAGTTTCTATTGATGTGCTGTTCTGATTTAGCATTTGCTTTTTCACTGCCATTTCTAACTGTTTCTTTAGCGGCACTGAAGCTGAAGGAAGATCATCATATGCAGAAACAGCAACATTAGGTGTAGATTCCACATTAAAATTTTCTTTGGGTTTAACAACATCCACAATGTGTTTTCTCATCTCTGTGCAATCTGGCCTTAAAAATACATCACAGTATTCATTTGCTGAATCGAAATAAGTTTTTGGGTTATGTAGATAATTTAAGGTTGAAGCAACCAGCAACCTTCGTTCCTTAACCCTACGTTTCAGAGAAGTTACAAGTTCGCAAGCAACTAACTCATGTTGCATGGCGTCTAATCTTGTATACATAAACTTCAGAGCAGTATCGGCAGTAATTAGACTAGCAGTTCTTTTGCACAGTTCTTCGACAGTGACTTTAAGTATTTCAAATACTTTGCTGAGATCAGCCAGACGTTGGTATTCACTTTCTGATAGCTCTTGATTTATTTTTAAATCTATCATTGCCTTCTGGATCGGAACTTTAAGCTTCACAAATCTCTCCAACATAGCTGCTAAACTGTTCCAACGCGTCCTGCAATCTAAAATCAAATTAGTTTCACCAATCATTTCCTGTTTGACATATTTTTGCAGTAAATCATTTTTTGTTGGCGACTTTCTAAAAACTTTCACAATTTTACGGACTTTTTCTATTAATTCTTTGAAAATAAATTCGTTGTTAGGATTAGTCCTTACGACTACATGAAAACCATCATTTTCATCTTCATCATCATCGTCTGAAGCAAAGTTGTCATTATTCTTATCGACTTCTGTTTCGATTACCCGTGTTTGGCAATTTTCTTTATTTTTATACAAGACATCTAGTATTGCAAGCTGTATACCGTGAGCAAGGCACTGTTGATGGAAAATCGAAGCATCACGGCCAAATGCCACCATTACAGAAGCACCGTCGGTTGTGGTACAAATTACGTCGTCCTTCAGAGATAATTCGAACGCTAACAATCTTTTCTCCAGCAGCTGCAAGCAAATTCTGGCTGGCATACTCCCAATTATTCTTACAAGGCCGAGATTAACAAAATCGTTTTTCATCATAGGACTATGCACATTGACATTCATAAAACGTCTATTACTTGTCATTCATCTAGAGTCACAGAGACCTTTACTCCATCATTTTTTAGTTTATGAAGTTTGTTTATTATAGACAATTTTACAGTTTCACTGTGCTTCATCACCATATTTTTAATCGAATTTGAAGATGTAGGCAGTTTGTAGCCAGATTGCGCCATGACTCGTCTTTGGTCAGTTGAAGTAATAAAAAAACTAAAAGGTAAGCCATCTACAGAAGTCATACGAGAAAGCGTTTCTGGTAAGCTATTGGAACTTGTAAAATAATCAGTTAATTTGTTCCTTTTTTTTGGTATTTCATCTTCCGCAGCAGTGGCAAATAATGATGTATTTGCCGTAGAAGTCGTTGCCAGCTGACGTTGAGTGTTAGCATCAATATTATGTTTTAAAACTATAGAATGTGCTGTTTTTAAATGAGTATGAAGCCCTGAAGTTGAGCCGCCCGATGTCTTGATTATTTTATTACAGCTTATACATTTAGCAGTAAGATTATCTGAAGCTTTAAGAAAACGACTCCATACTGATGTTTCTGTTTGTGACATTTTTTTGTGCTTTTCATATAGAACTTTGTCTTGATCTGCCAATTCTGCCATTGCTTTCGACTAGTAATAACAACAACCTGTAAAGAAAATATCAAATTGCACTTACAAGAAATAAATCTCTGAACTTGAACCCTGCATAAATATTATTATAGGATACTCTTTATCCAGATATACCTACTTAGGTCACTTTTTATTGCGATGTATGATACACTTTATTGTGCGATGTGGAATACTTTTTAACCTCATAAAGGTAGGACACTTTTTACTAATTACTATATAGGAACTTTTTATCTTCGATAGGTACTTTTCTTTCGGTAAGTAGGTATGTTTAATCCACGCGGACAAAGTCGCGGATACAGCTAGTTTGAAAGTTCATTTATACCTACTATGACAGTTTAGCAAAACTAAGTATTATGGCCAATCAAAGAGCAAAGCTATAAAAATAAGTTGAAAACAATTGCGGTAGAAACCATTAATTAAACGTTCTATCTTAGCCATTTGCAGTACAAAGTACAATACAATACAAATGTAGAAAAATATTTGCACATCTCTCACTCTCCACATGCAGCTCTTTTCAAAAATAATTAAAAACTCCATCCCATATTTTTACGACATGCATGCCATATAATAATTTAAAATCATTTACTTACCAATTTGTCTATTTTATTTCTAAATTCCGAGTGTGGACAACAAAAGCAATTAAAAAATCACAACCAACACCACCAAACCAAAACACGCAATGACGAAATGTACCTAGGTTAGGTAAACTAAACAGTTGAAATAGGAAATTTGACACTTATCGGTCGCAACTAACTTCAACTCACTTACTTGCACCGTTCGAGCCACGCTATTGGCTCGTTCGCTAATCGTTGCGCGGGACAGAGAGCGGGAAGTTCGGCTACTCGGCTGTCGCCGGATTCATCAGTCTTGTAGTAGGTAAGGCGAGGTGAACGAACTCGCGCGCGCGTAATTTGAATTAAATGGCACGTAACTTTGTCTTATGTGTATTTGTTTTTTATTTATTTTACTAAAACCGAAAATACCGAATATCCCGGTTTTTGTGAAATGACTACCGGTATTAATTAGACCTAAATTTGGCCCGGTATTCCGGTATTTTCGAAATTCGGTATCCCGGTTTGCGACCCCTACTCTGGTTCCAGAGATAATCCACGGGGGGGTGAGGTAATCAATGAGGGGGGTCGGGCGGTGTTCGCAGCGTCATGTTCTCGAAGAAATTCATAGTTCTTAATCAATCAAGGTACTTAGCTTAATAATTGAGCTTATGAGGCTCGAAAGCAATTTGTACTTTGTGTCCAATTATCGTATTGTGACGATATCTTAAAGCTTCTATACTTTCAATTATATCAGAAATGTTCAGCAAAAATATATAAAACAATATAAAGGCCAGAACAGAACGAAATTTATAAATTTACTAGGTGACCCGGCGAACTTTGTTCCGCCTTAAAAGCAATATGACGTGATCTTATTTACTACTTTTTAAATTAGGATAATCTATCTATATATCAAGAACGGCTGATCCGATTTGGCTGAAAATTGGTAGGGAGGTAGCCAAGAACTGGGAGAAGGACATAGGATGTCCTTTTTATCCTGTTCCCGTCGTTCCTGTGTGAATGAATGAGCTTCATTGTTTCGACTTCTCCTACACTTCTGTGCGACCCTGGTACCTTGCACCTCCTCAAAGTAGGCAAAATAAAACTTCATCCGTCTAATTAAAAAGATTAATAATGATGAATGAACTTCATGGTTTCGACTTCTCCTACACTTTAGTGATACCCTGGTCCCATTGACCGTACATCTTTTAAAAAAGTCTCACCGGTTGATGCATTTGTTTAAAGTAAGGAATATATATATATATATATAAAATATACTCTCTGCCGGTTTAAAGTTCCTAATAAAAAGCCACAAATCCAACATGAACTTCAAACTTTCTAATTTTGTATTGCTGTGCCGTTTATCATCAATAAAAATACCATGCCGCGGTCAAGACGATAAAATCTTTCTCGACAAAACCGCAATGCAAGAGTAAATTGAAACATTGCTAATGAAAGCTGAAGAAGAGCAAGAAATTGCACTTGAAGAGCGTCGCCTTAATAGGACTCGACTTGGTGCTTCACCCAAAGAGCAAAGGGAGGCATTATTCCATGTTTCTTTATTTGTCATTGTAGCACCTTGTGAAAGAAATGATGAATTTTTTCGTGTGCTTCGTAAATTATTTAGCTGTTGATCTCTGAGGTTTGCTCGACGATTTGGCATTACCAACAGAGCCGATTCACGGGCTGCCTCCCATTGCTCTTTTGATTGAGTTTTATTTTGCCTATTTTTTGGAGATGCAGGGTAGGTCAGGTCGTTTTCCCCTTGGCATTGTAAAGCGGCATCAGATAATAATGTTTTCTTCTTTCTTTCGTTTATATGTATGGCACCCGCAAAAGTCAAAACAAAGATACTATGCCGCAAAACTACGCCGCAAAAGTAGCTATACTACACTCAGAATAGTGAATGCACAATAGAGGTGGGTAAGTACTGTGAGTAATGTATAGCGCGTAATATGGCTTGACCGCGTACTGAAACAGTACGTATTACCCGGCAAAATTTAGCATGACACATGACAAAACAGTACGCAGGGCGAACGAACGGGTCAGCGACGGCGGTTGGTTTATCGGTGTGGCTCGGGTGGCGGCGACAGTATGCCGAGCGAACTGTTGATGTTCGTGCGCTCGCCATGTTTAGGTTTTGTCAGTTAACATTGTAAATGTTCGCTTTATTGTGCGAGGGAGACTCTGTCACTCGTTTATGGTAGAATTTTTAAAACTAAGCATTATTGCCTTCTTAAGAAGGATTATTTTTTTGGTACCGCCCCGTACAGTTGTTTTATTTCACGAACGCGGGTGAGCCATGCCTTGTGTGATGCGCATTCTTGTCATTCTTCGCACGTCACGAATTGTTCGTTTATGAAGTTATAATTATTTGAATATGGCGTCAAAGAGAAAAAGTAGTTATCTTTGGAATCATTTCGAAGAAGTAACACCCAACAAACAGGCGAATTGTTGTTATTGCTTCCGTATATTAGCAATTCATTCCAGCTCAATAGGAAGCCTGAATCGACATATGAAGTCTGTACATCCTACAATAGACATTAACAGCAGCAGACACCCTGCCACTATTGATAACGATTGCGACGAAACACAGCCGGTTCCCCCAACCAGTGTGAATGTATTTTTTAGTATAGTATACCATAATAAGGGTTAAGTATGAAGGGAAATCAACTTTGTCGAATATTAAACGTTGCGTATATGGGAAAATCGAATTGTTGTTATACTCTATCTTCTTCGCAATTTTTCCTTAATGGCTCACCTTTTAGACCTACCCTGGACTACGACAAACATTTTAAAACCAAAATCAGCTCAATCGGCCCAGCAGTTCTCGAGTTTTAGCCAGACTAACGAACGGCGATTCATTTTTATTTATATAGATTTGTGCACTTAGGTAATCAATTGTTAACAAATCTTAAAAAGATCCAAAAAATATATATTGCCTTCGGCGAGATGCGAACTCACAACTTCATACTCGACTCAATTGTTAACAAATCTTAAAAAGATCCAAAAAATATATATTGCCTTCGGCGAGATGCGAACTCACAACTTCATACTCGACAGGTCATGCAATATTTACATGAGCCAACTCCTTGTTTGTATTACA
The DNA here is from genome assembly GCA_037179545.1 of Sesamia inferens. Classification (NCBI taxonomy): domain Eukaryota; kingdom Metazoa; phylum Arthropoda; class Insecta; order Lepidoptera; family Noctuidae; genus Sesamia; species Sesamia inferens. Next base: position 13,971,385 of record CM073934.1, on the reverse strand, counting down.
GACGAAATAGGACTATACTCTGCTTCCGTTCGCCTTCATCATTTTTTTTCCTATCATTTTTCGTAACGCTTTCGCTAGTTTACTCCCCAAGTCAAGCGTGCCTAAAGAAGTTTCACTTCAAAAGACTCAAAACTGATGAAATTGATAAAAAAGGTATGAGAATTTTATCAGAATGATCTGAATAGCACACTTCCTGCAGGGAAGAAACAATATGTTACGAAGTTAAAAGTGCAAAAACAAAAATGGTACATGACATGCACTCAAAAAGCGTTACACAAAAAAATCATGGTCAATTATAACGTGACAGTTACAGTTTCTTTTGTAAGCATAAACGATTTTGGGTTTTGAAATCAAGAGGCTCTCAACGCGAAACATGCTTAAGCATGATTCATGAAAATGTTAATCTAAGGGTTCAAGCTGTCAAGACACATTCTATATTAGACGAAACAAGTTCTGAAGATTTGATAACTAGCCTATGTAGCTCTAGCTCTAAATATGACGAAAAATGCTTAAAAAGGCAGGGTGAGTCATGTAAAAGTAAATCATTACAAGTGAAAGAGTTTTCCAATAATCAGGAAATTACTTATTAAAAATGGAAATAAAATGTACAAGAGAAAGTATAAAGACAAAGCAAGGTCAGAAAATTGTTACTGCGACTACAAAAGAATCAGTGTTAGCTAAACCAACAGAGGTGATCAATGATTTACATGAAAGTACCTATACCAAAATTCTTGAGCGTTGCTGTGCTATTCATAACCAATATTGCAACATGACACTCCTAGAAGATTCATTACCCGTTAACTGTGCGGTTAACGCAGACTTTTCCGGAAATTACGGTCTGAAATTTAAAAATGAAGTGCAATCAATGCACTATGGTGGAAATCGCAAGGAAGTATGCCTTCACACAGCCGTAATATACATTTTGATTTCCATATTAATGAAACCAAACCAACATCAATATGAACTGCGAGTTCTTGTCTAAGACACGATAGTCCAGTTGTATTGACACATATTATTATCATACCACTGATCGAAAGAGCTCTCATAGATAATCCTTTCATAGACACTTTACATTTTCAGACAAACTCTCCAGTCACACAGTACCGAAATAAATACATTTCTTACATGATTTCCCAGTTTCACCACGAATTTCCACAAGTAACCTCAATTATTTGAAACTACTCGGAGGCCGGACACCTGTGTTAATCACGGTGAAAATGTGGGTACATATGATAACTTCCTGCGTTCGGTTAAAGAAAGTGTAAGTCAAAGTAAGAGTACCTAGGCATATTTTTCAATCAAAATCCTCATTGGTTTAAATATACATTTTTTGTTTATGCGAAACCTGAATACAGTTTGTTCAGAATGAGCAACTGAATTGATTCCAATCATTTTTCCACCTTGTTATATTATTTCCCAAATACGTTTAGAAATTGTTGCAGTGTGGTTACCGAACGTGGTACGCCCTTTACGGTAGATCATCGCCCGCGCAACAGCTAAAGTTGGTCTGAGGTCAATGCACCGTCTGCCCACCTGAGCGGAGCGTGGACCTCATTTTTGTTGGGACAGCCAAGAAGGATAACAAGCTCATAACTTTGTGGTTTTTCATGATACCTTTTTGAAATTTTGTACATTAATTGTTTACTTAAAAATTCTGGGTACGTGTTTCGGGTTTCGCATAAACAAAAAATAATGTTGTATTTTTTTCTGATTCTGAATAATATTAGGAACGTAAAAAAAAAATTAACTAAAGACCGTATTGTTCCAAATTTAATAAATTTGTAGCGGTACCTACAAAAGCCACAAAAATAAATGAACGACGCGTCATACTGACGTCACACGAATTCTACATCTCGCAATCAGAGTTTACCGTGCAATTAGCATACATACAACTTGCCAATTTCAACCATTGGGCAAGTGCCCGCCAGACATAACACCCGTCTGGTCGGAGGATCCTCCCTTTTCTATGGATGATGAGTGAGCTTTACTCCCTGTTCCTCATGCCTCCACAAATTCATTAAAATATTGAATACATTTCTTTTTATTTCCAACCCATTCTTTAGTAGGTATGTGCTTAGCCACTAAAATAACACAGATAAAGTTGGTGTTTAGCTAAACAATTATGTTTCGTAATCACCATTAACATAAGATCATTACCATTTTTAAGAAAATCATTACCATTAAGCAAACGTCATTACCATTCTGTGAAAAAATATTTAGACGGTTGTTACTTCTAAAATTACGATTGAATCTAAGTGCCTCATACTGATCTAAAAAGCTTATTACTTACCCTTTCAGCTTAAGCTAGTTTGCACGCATTCCTGTTAAGTTTTTCAAAAAACGTGAAAATAAATCTCGCGGAATAAAATCGGCGGATCCACCCGAGGTCAGCCTCTAAGATTAAGTGTTGCTATACCAAAATATGAGTGTACAAGGCTTGTTTTCATTCAATAAAGTTAAAAAGTGTCCATCACTGGGATCTTGTCCATCACTGGTTCTTTCACATAACAAATCATTTTTTTTTATCACACATGTAAAAATAAAACGCTTTTGTGTAATTTCTGCCCTCTAGTGCTAATGTCACCAAAAGCTTTTGGGTATGATTTTTATGATAAGAATGAATTCTTATTTTAAAGAACATATTTGAAAAAATGTGTGCGTGTAGGTACTAGTGTACACACGTAACAAGTGAAACTTCTTTATGGCCTTATTTTTCGCAAAATGATCTACATGCAACTTTCCAGAAATTGGTTAAATAAACTTAAATTAGATAAAGTTTAAACAAAAGGATTTTATTATCATAGACATGAATACAAAAAAGATGGCGCGTAACGGAAAAATATGACGCGTAACCGAAAAATGTGACGGTAAATTTTTTTCCAACGCCGATAAAGAAGTTTCACTTCAATAAATTTTATTATTTCAGTTTCATGTAAATCCATGCAAATTTCATTGATTGAATGTTTCGGAACAAATAGTTCCTGCAGTAATTGCTGGAATTTTTCTAAAACCGCTAACACCAATTTCGATTGCAAATTTCAAATTTTGCTGTGTTATAGTCTTCAAGAGCTATAGTCATTAACCATGAATGTTAATATTGTAATGTCCAACGCTAAGTTATAAGTATGTACGTACAATGTTTTCACTGTATATGATGGGCATGTCCTCCTCAAAGTAGCTGCGGTTTTTTTTCTGACAGAGAGGAACAAGTATCAGTTTTAGTTTTTATCATTACATCAGGTAAAGCTGAGCACTTGAATGGTGTTGTACATTCCTGTAATTTGAAATAAATTGTTATCAACATTACTGGGTTTGTAAGCAGCACATTTTGACAATGTATTTAACATACCTTAACACTATTACCACAGGAACATAATTGTACAGAATAAACTGGTAGGTACTACACTAATTAAAAGTCTTGATGGATCGTTTTACATCATGGATTTAAAGTGTAAGCTATAAATCTTTGCTGATTCATAAAGCTTTCCTTTTAATGATATACTAGATGACCATTTTTGCCTTTTATCCAAGTCCTTGGGAGAACTGAAACAGAAAATTTGTTGTATTTCCTGAAACCGAGTTAACTGATGTATTGATATCTAAAACTTTGAGTAATTTAATTAAATTATATTTTAAAGACATGCTTTCATTAAAATCTTATTATATTTTAATGAAAACATGTCTATTTAGACATGTGTTACCATTATTAATATAAATCTTATTTTCCAGTAGGTAACCTAGACTCTCTCATCTCCTAAACTACCGGACACAATAAAGGAAGAAGAAAAGTTAAATCGTCGGGGATAGTGCAAATCCGCGAATCTACCATATGTAAAGGCCGCGTATCTGCAATAGATCAAATTTTACAGGGGAAGGTTAAAACTTAATAACTTTTTTAATTCAATGAATTTTAAGCTTATTTTTACAGAGAAAGTAATTGATAATATGTTCTTTATCTTGTTAGAAAAATAACATCAATTATGTAAGTAATTAAGATCCTACGACAAATACGCGGATTTGAGTTGACCGTAAAAATATAACATTAGAACTTAAGAGGAATATACGCGGTTTTGAAATCCATCATCATCATCATTTCAGCCGAAAGACGTCCACTGCTAGAGATAGGCCTCCCCCAAGGATCTCCACGACGACCGGTGCTGCGCCTTCCGCATCCAGCGGTTTCCCGCGACCTTCACCAGGTTGTCGGCCCACCTTGTCGGGGGCTTATCCACGCTGCGTCTTCCGGTGGGTGATTGCCACTCGAGAACCCGTCAGCCCCATCGGGCATCGGTCCTATGGGCAATGAGCCCGGCCCATTGCTATTTTAGTGTTAAAATTCTTCGGGCTATGTCAGTTACTCTCGTTCTTCTGCGGATCTTCTCATTCCTGATTCGATTATGTGGTGAAACCCGAGTATAGCCCTCTCCATTGCCCTCTGAGTGACCTTGAGCCTTCTTATAAGGCCCATTGTTAGCGTCCACGTCGCAATTCCATAAGTCATCACTGGCAACACACTGGTCGAAGACTTTTGTCTTGTGACACTGCGGTATTTCGGACGAGAAGATTCTACGTATCTTCCAGAAAGCAGCCCAGCCGAGTTGGATTCCACGATTGACCTCTTTCTCGAAGTTTGACCTTCCTAGCTGGATAGTTTGTCCCAGGTATACGTAACTGTCAAGAACTTCGAGAACAGATTCTCCAATCTTTATAGGAGTCGGTACAACATGGACATTAGACATGACTTTCGTCTTGTCCATGTTAATTTTAAGACTGACTTGCTCGGAGACTCTACTGAGGTCTTCGAGCATTGTACTCAGGTCTTCCGCGGTCTCAGCCATGACTATGATATCATCAGCAAAGCTGTGTAATGTACTCGCGATTGATGTTAATGCCCAGTCCTTTTCAGTTCAGAACCTTGTAGACATTGGAGTGCAGCGGTGAACAGTCACGGGGAAATAACATCTCCCTGTCTGACCAGACGCTGCAGAGGTATTGGGTTCGAGGTCTGGTCCTGTATTCGGACGGACTTGGAGGCGTTTTCGTACAAACCCTTCAGCGCTTCAATGTACCGATCTACTTGGCGCCGCTAGGGTCTCGATCGAATCAAAGCCTTTTTAGTAGTCCACCAACGCCAAGCAGAGGGGTAGGTTAAACTCCTCGGTCTTCTGTATAGGTAACCAGCCGCAGCGTATATACCTATGCATAAATATTTCACGATTTTTAAATTTTCTTTCAATTATAGAGTAAACGGAATCCAACTCTATCTAGGTGTGACCCTTTTCTAATTTTTTTGTGTAATTATAATGTTTTTTGCATCTCCAGTAGCAGGAGAGCTGTAGAAGTCACAACATTTCCGTTTTGTGTTTGTCCATTTTATTTTGTCTATCATTATTAGTGCCCAGATTGTAAATTATGAACCGTAAGCTTTGTTTTGCAATACAGTACACTAGCTTTAAATAATAAAAAATGGACACAATTTCACAGCTGACTTATAAGCTGTGAAATTGTTTCCACATGAAAAGACTTTAGACAAAGAAAGAGCGAAAAATAGAATACTACTTTGTTTTTTTTACTTCTTTTTTTAAAATATTTTCTTGTATAGCTAAATCTTTTTGTGACAAGTGTTGTTGATATATTTCTTCAATATATAATATTACATACTATATGCAAATAACATAGATTATATGCATCTTTTTTTTTAGTTGAACAACTTGAAATAGTTTTCTGGAAACTACCCTATGCGCCTTTTTTGTTGTCTTTTCAACATAGATACTGTATAGTTCATGTTTAGACTGTATTTTTGATTTTAAATACAATTTCGTACTTTCTTTTCTGCAGTTAAAAAGGATTTTGGGCATATCCCTTAAAAAAAATTGCGCAAATTCTTTTAACATAGGCAACGCATTAGGTATTTTCCCTCTTGTTCATTGTTGTTTCGTTTCTCAGTGTCTCTCGTAACCAGTACCTTACTGTACACTTCTTAATGTCTAATGCCCTTAAGAATGTCTTTAAACATTCTTTATATTTTTGGTCATTTAATTTCAAATAATACACCTTTTTACTAATTTTCGTTCATTTATGCGGTGTTGACACTTGCTCGCGATAGATACGCAGTGTTGTTACTGGAGGATTTCTGGCTTCCGATTAGTCGAAATGAATTCGTGTCAAGGCGGTGGCAGCCAAATAAGATTTTGAGAGATTTGGCCGCGAAAACTGTAATTGGCTACCTTTGTCAGATACGCGGGATTGTCCAATGCTAGTTACGCGGATTTGCACTATCCCCGACGAAATATATTTGTAAATAAATAAAAAAAAAAACTAATTAACAAATGTTACTACACTATAAATGAATATCTTAGCGATAAAAACAAAGAATTGAAATTAAAATTAAGTACCTATACAGTATGTAAAGAAAACCCTGTCCGATCCTTGAAGGTATTGTTAGGTATCGATAACTGATTCTAATAATGGATACAAAGCCGGGCTAATTTAAAAAAAAAGATCCCCCTAACAAAATAAATATTATTTCGCAAAAAGAGGTTATATATTTGCGGTAAGCAACTTTTCCTCGGGCGGCGGGGGACAGGGCACGCGGCATGCGGTCGCATCGCTATTCGCTCATAATAATACAGGTGTTGTCACTTTTTTGAGAATTACCAAATTTCGGGGAAGTTTGAATTAATTCGCGGGAAAAAAAGATTATTTCAAAATTCATTAGTATTGTTTCTATGATGATTACGTAAAATTTTATATTATATTTGGTCATGTGTTTACCTAACCTTTATTATCCTTATGGGTGGGACAGGGTTTTCTTTACATATTGCATAATTAATTATACTTATCTTAAACATACTACAAAAACACCGTCTGAAACGTTATAATTACTCATAATTTAAACACAAATATACAAATAAGGAAATACGTAACAGTTTTAATTATTATACACGATTTAAACATATAAATGCCTGAATGATGACATTAATTATTAGAAAAACATTTTTGACACAATTTTGAACGAGAAATATTGGCTTGTATTATGTAGAGACTGTGTTTAATTTAAAATCTGGTATTTCTGAACTTACCTATGAAAGATAACATTTGATGTTGGGTTCCACACACTTCCACAATCTTTAACTACACAATACATAGTAAGGCACTCTAAATTAACTCACAAATCCTCGAATATATTCAATAAAACATTTCAAATGGTAGAAAAGCGATTGACAGAGTAGCCATTTTTGTTAATAGCCTTCCAATTGGCTTAAAGGTCCAGTAACCGAGCCAGAAATAAATTAAAAAATAAAATTCCAACAGTGTTGCAAGCTTTGAACTCGATGCTACATGTGGGTATACTTTAGACACCTTAAATATAATTTTAATAAAAAACTACTTTATAATATCATGTATAATTTTTGAATAACTATTAAAATATTAGAACCTTTAAGACCTGTATCTGAATTTCACAATATATTAAAAAAGTGAGTTTATCTGTTTTTGTCGTACATTTATGATCAGGTAACTAGGAAAACTTCATTTTATTTTGACAACTTTTAATTTAAGTGTAAGCGAGATGGAAAACATAAGAAAGTTATTTCTTCTAAGTGAGAAATCCATGTTCTTCAATATTCTTGGTTCAGATCTACATAAGGGGTGGGCAAATGGAAAAAATATATCGAAATTTTTCAATTATATCGATATAATCACCCAAAAAATATCGATATTTCGATATATCGATCTTTTTTGCCCAAATTGGAATTGGTTATAAAAATTGCCAAAATATTCGAAATTTTAAAGCAAATACACCTGTGGCTGTTTTGACATAAGCTTTATTATTAAAAAAAACAGGTTCATGTACCAGAAAAAAATCAACATCTTCAACACGACACTTTGCTAGTGTAATTAATGGTTAGAGCAGTAACTGACTAATTTTTGGTTACTGTTTGGCACTGCAGCTGTCCATGGGCAGAGGTGACGCTTGCCATCAGGCGTGCGTAAAAATAACATTATTCAAACCAGTATTTGTCTGATATTGACATCAGGAGCACTCTTTGTTTGATGCGTTCCCCTGTTAATCTGCTCCTACCATTTGGCACAGCCAAATTTACCACTGAAGCTACCCTTTAAGATGACACTGAAGAAGCTTGACAAATCAAATATCCGACCGATATCCGAGAGAATCGCCGTGAAATGTTGACAATTTACCCAGAACTTTATTGTATCCGATTTTCGTTCTAAAAGTGGTTGATTCAAATAGAGTTCATTGGGGACACCGCTACTGCTACCTCTGACGAAGCTGTGTTCTGTACTAATAATGTCTGTACCTGATAGAGGACCCACTTGCTCTGATGCTGCTTGATCAGGATTTTTATCCGGAGAAAGTTCTCCTCTACGCCGATGTTCTGCATGAATCTCAGCACTAATTTTGGATATAGGTAGCATTTGACACGACAATTGGCGAGGTAAAGTGGATACGCTTGAACCGAGGGTCCAAAATAGTAGCTATTGAGAGAAAAGGATATCTTTCTAAAGAAGCCAGTTTGTCTTACACTTTTTTTTTTAAAATAAATTACAAACTAGCGCTTGACCGCAATTCCGCCTGATGGTAAGCAGTATTACGCAATCATTGATGATAAAGCGCACTAGTAGTTTTTGAGTAAAGCTTTTTACAATCAACCCTAAAGAGGTTGATGGAGTTGCTTGATCTGTAACTTGGGTCACCAAATTTGTAAGAGGAATTTTATTCTGTTTTTGTTTATGGCAATGGTGCTGATGTCGACAATCTGCCAATGTCTAATGTGATATGAGAAAACGTGCGAAGGCAACTAAATAAAAAAAATGTAAGAGGAATGGCTAAGCTTTACGTTACATAATTCGCAACACTTATTTCCTCAGTAGCTTCTTTGAAAGGGCCATGAAGAGCACTAAAATCCCGTATCACATAGACTGTAATTTTTGTTTGTGTCTGAAGCAAAGAAACTAAACCCATACAGCCTACTGCATACAAATTCTTTTTCTAAATTTAAGAAATCGGACTGGTCAATACATGATGTGACGTATGAGCATACAGCAGAGCTTTGAAAATATATCGATTTTGATATCTGAAAATAAATATCAAAAATCGATATATTGCGGGAAAAAATATCGCCGATATATATCGATATTTTTTGTCCATCCCTAATCTACAAGTCAGTAATACATGGATGTCACGTCGGATAGTTTCTTAAAGATAATCGGGCCCATACACATAACACTTTTCTTTAATAGGGCGGTATCGAAGCTACCAAAAATGACTTCTGATTGGCCGGTTCCTATTTTCCTTTACAAAAACAGCCAGTTCGAAAATATAAAGTGATAGAAATGTTAATATGTTTAGGGACCTAAATACAGGTACGCAGCTATCTGTTACTATTAGATTGCACATTGCCCTTATGCAGCGTTTTTGAGCCTTGAACACCTGTTCCTTCAGACTCAATTTCCCCAGAATATTATACCGAATCTCAAGACCGACGCGACCAAACCGTGGTATGCTATTAACCTTGTGGCAATATTTATTTTTCTACACAAGTTAAAGAGTGCTCTATTTCCGGGAAGGCGACCAGCTGTCCCAGGGTGGCGTCGGGTTTATTGTCCACAAGTCCCTCGTGAACCACGTTGTTAAACTCGGGAGCTTTTCGGCTCGGGTGGCGTACCTTATACTTAGAATAACCAAACGATATTCGTTAAAGGTTATAGAGGTCTACGCTCCGACGATAAGGTGGAGGCTATGTATGAGGAAGTCAGTAGAGCCATACATTCCTCCAAAACCCACTACACTTTTGCCATGGGGGACTTTAACGCAAAACTGGGCATGCCACGAGACGAAAGTGGGGCAATTTGGAGTTGGAAATCGGAATCCCCGAGGTCGGATGCTAATGGATTTCATGGAAAAGGAAGGACTGTTTGTGATGAATTCTTTTTTCAAGAAACCATTGCACCGCAAGAGGACCTGGATTAGCCCCGATGGTCAGACCAAAAACGACATAGACTACATAATGTCAACGAGAAGGCAAGTGTTCAAAGATGTCTCCATGATTCATTCGGTTAAAACCGGGAGTGATCACCGTATTGTTAGAGGCAGCTTGAACCTCAACATTAGGCTCGAACGCTCTCGACTTATGAAGTTTACGCTCCATCCAGCGTCAACCCAACTCCAAAACCCCGAAAGCTTTCAGATTTTTTTTTTTTTTTTTTTATAAATTATAAACCAGCGCTTGACCGCAATCCCGCCTGATGGTAAGCAGTGACGCGATCGTTGATGGTAAAGCGCGCTAGTTTATTAAGAGCCTATTCACTCTAGCCTTGAAGACACTCAAATCGTAATGTGACGGAAACACCGACGCCGGCAAATTGTTCCAGTCCCTCGATGTACGCGGTATAAAGGAGGAAGCAAAACGCTTCGTCCGGATCGCAGTGGTGTCAACAACGTAAGGGTGGAAACTCGCCGTACGACGGGTCGTCCGATGATGGAACGGAGATGGGGGAATTAAATCATGCAATTCCCTTGCACACTCACCAGAATGCATCCTATAGAAGACCGAAAGGCTGGCCACTCTACGCCTGTGCTCCAGGCTTTGGAGACCGTTTCGAGTTAAGTCTGGGTCGCCAATCAGCCTCTTCGCACGCCTCTCCACCGAATCCAAAGTGGCAAGGTGACATTTCGCAGCACCAGCCCAAATGTGGCTGCAGTACTCCACACACGAACGGACCTGTGCTTTGTATAAAATTAGAAGCTGCCCAGGTGTGAAGTACCGCCGGACCTTCGCGATGACGCCTAGTTTTCTGGCAGCCACCCTGGCCTTGGACTCAATGAACCGCCCAAAGTTAAGGCTCGAGGAAATCTCAACTCCCAAAAGCTGAAGGCGGTCGGTACACTCCAAGGATACATTCTGAAAAGTAGGAGCCAGGGTGAACGGGCTCCTTTTGGCGGTGAAAAGACACGCCTGTGTTTTGGCGGCATTGAATGCTACAAGATTGGCATTGCCCCATTCGGAGACTGCCTGCAGTGCAGCACTCACACGCTCTACCATGGCCTCTCTTTCGGACCGGATTGTTTCCTTACTAGCCCGAGCTTCCGGCAGGTATCTCTCCACAACTGTGCTGTCATCTGCATACCCATAGATACCGGGCATCAGCAGATCATTAATATGCAGCAGGAACAGAGTTGCAGAGAGAACAGACCCCTGAGGAACACCGGCATTGGTCGACATGGGCTCAGATGAACATCCGTCGACAACAACTCGGAGGGACCGTTCAGTCAGGAAGTCTTTTACCCAGCCAGTCAGGCCAGCGGAAATGCCGTACGCTGGAAGCTTACTCAAAAGGCCAGCGTGCCATACCCGGTCGAAGGCCTTCGAGACATCAAGGGAGACGGCAATCGCTTCCCCATTTTTCTCGAGGGCCTCGCCCCACAAGTGAGTGGCATACACTAGTAGGTCCCCAGTGGACCGATTGCGTCGAAAACCGTACTGTCGGTCACTGAGGAGATCGTTACCTTCCAGGTATGCCAAGAGGCGCGAGTTCAATACACGCTCCATAATCTTGCAGAGTATGGAGGTTATTGAAATCGGCCGATAGTTGGTAGGATCGGCACGACTACCCTTTTTGGGCACGGGCTGCACGTTGGCAAGCTTCCAGGACTTGGGCACTATACCAGTCCTAAATGAGAGGCGATACAGGCGCGTCAATACAGGAGACAACTCGGGCGCACAAGCCTTAAGAACAATCGCTGGTATACCATCTGGACCACTAGCCTTATTCACGTCCAGACGACACAATACTCTCAGAACCTCCTTGTTTCTAATGCGAACCTCCGGCATTGAAGTTCCGCAATGAGGTAAATTAGGTAGAGTAGCATTGCCAGTGTCAAGACGCGAACTATGGGTAAAGAGAGATGCAAAGAGACCTGCTTTCTCTCTCGCCGTATGGGCCAGTGCTCCATCAGGCCTAACCAGCGGAGGCAGTGTGGGCCGACAGAAGTTCGCCTCGACCGATTTGGCTAGGGACCAGAAAGATCTGCTTCCGGAAGGGTGCGCAGAGAGCTTGTTACCAATGTTAGTAATGCGGTCGAAGCGAGCCTTCTTAAGCGCCTTTTTGTAGGACTTGGCAGCACGGTTAAAGGCTCTCTTCTTTGAGCTTAGATCCAGAGCTCCGCGGTCACGAGCGTCAACCCAGGTGAGGAATGCCGTGTGCTTACGCTGTTCAGCTTGAACACAGTCGGCGTTAAACCATGGGCGAGCCGAGCCACCGACGGGCACGTCACTGAAGGGGATAAAATACTCCATAGCTTGACGCACCACGTCGGTTATAGCGTCCGCACAACTCGATGGATTGCTAGAAGAGAAGCAGATCTGCTGCCAAGGATAAGATGCAAAGAAGTGGCGCATCTCATCCCAATCTGCTGACTTGTAACGCCATATTCGCCGCTCACCACGCGAGTCGCAATCAGGTGGGGAGAAGGACGTCACAGACTTCACCAGACAGTGGTCTGAAGTTCCTAACGGTGAGGAAAATGTAACAACACATCTGTCCGGATCAGTGGTCAGCAGAAGGTCCAGACAATTGGCGGTATGACCAGCCACATCAGGCACCCTAGTCGCTTCTTCCACCAGCTGGGAAAGGCCCATTGATAGCGCAAAGTTTCGCGCTTCTCTCCCAGCGTGGTCGGTCCTCTGGTATGGGAAAAGCCAGTCTTGATGGCAGGCATTAAAGTCCCCCAGAGCGACGAACTGTGCGTCAGGGTACCGATGCAGTGCATTGTCAGCAGCCACACTGAGGTGGTCAAATAGTCGAGTTGTCTCCTGGTCACCGCTGTGCGATCGGTAGACACAAGTGTAGACAATTTTGTCCACACCAGTGTCAACCAACAGCCATAAGGACGATAGATGAGAGTCTTCGAGGTGACGGAGACGCCGGCAACAGATGTCATTGCGGACATACACACAGACCCCGGCACGCTGCAGGAAATGATGCTCCAAAGAGTATCCCGGGTAGTTGAGGTATGCCGCATCAGACGGACATCTGATCTGGGTCTCCGTCAAGAAAAGTAGGTGGGGCTTTTCAGTCTCAAGGTGGTGATGGACTGCATCGATATTGGAGTGCAGACCTCGAATGTTTGAGAGGTGCACTTTAAATGAGAGGACGTGCGCCCGCTGTGCACACCTACTTTTCTTTTTAAAACTTTTCATTTTGATAAACTGAGTGAATAGGAAGGAAGACGGCAGTTGAGCGAGGTGACGCAATGATAAACCCAACAACACTACCGACGATGCTGCGCCAGTGGGAGATTGATCTGGAGACTGCGGGGACGCCCGAACCCCCCCAGGGATCGCCATCGGGTCCTCTCGTCCGGTCGCCAACCGGCACGATGGGGCCACCCTGGGATTTTTCGCAGTTGGCGGGGCAGCCTTTCGTGTGTGGCTGGCACACTACTTGGGCCCCCAACTACCTGCGGTCGGCCAGCGGAGCACCGTGCTTCGGATCCCGCTACCCTCCACGACCAAACTCCCGACACAACAACATTTGCCGCATCGAGCCCGGCACACATCGCAACACAACTGCTCAGACCCGTCCTCCGTACGGCTTCACCAGACATCATGCCGGAACACGACGAATCGCTTGGCGGCATGACTTTGTCTGGTGGGTGGTAACTACGCCGGCGGCCGATGTTGTGGCCTACCACCGAGAAAGCTTACCGAGAAAGCTTACCGAGAAAGCTTTCAGATGAAACTGCAAAATCGCTTCGAATGCCTCGGTGTATGCGTAGATGTGGACGACTATAACAACAGGTTTGTGGAAACTCTCCAAACGGAAGAGTTCAAGTTTTACAAAACCCTCCGTTCAAAAGGTCAGAAGAAGATCTCCGGTCCCACCCGTTGGCTAAAGGAAGAAAGACTGGAGGTGGCTTCGCGTATCAGATGCCTTAACAGAGAAATCTCAAAGTCTCTGACTCGCGATATACGCCAATTTAATACAAATTGTATTAAAGAGGCTATCGAGCGGAACAAAAGCTCCAAAGTGTTCGCACGAGATTTGTCTGTTGGACAGAGCCTACTTGCGAAGCTGAAGACTGGGGATGGTAGGATCGTCACTTCCAAGCCCGAGCTTTTGGATGAGATTGAGAAATTCTACGGAGAGTTTTACACATCAACACTCGCACCTGTTGTAAGCCTGGCTAATGATCCTACAGCCAGACTAACCCGACACTACACCGTCGATATCCCGGACGTCAGCCTGTACGAGATTAGTATGGCGCTGAAACAGCTGAAGAACGATATAAGGCGGTTGGAGATGGTGGAATTACGGCTGAGCTTCTGAAAGCGGGTGGTAAACCGGTTCTCAAAGCGCTTCAGAAGCTATTGAATTCCGTCATTCTTAAAGGCGAAATGCCTAAGGCGTGGCACAGGAGCGTGGTGGTGTTATTTTTCAAAAAGGTGACAATACCCTCCTGGAAAACTACAGACCGATATCCCTCCTGAGCCATGTTTTTAAGCTGTTTTCTAGGGTCATCACGAATCGTCTCGCTCGCCGGTTCGACGACTTCCAGCCTCCCGAACAAGCAGGCTTCCAAAAAGGCTGTAGCACCATAGACCACATACATACGCTGCGGCAAGTTATACATAAGTCCGAGGAGTATAACAAACCACTATGCTTGGCGTTTGTGGACTATGAGAAGGCCTTCGATTCGATCGAGACTTGGGCGGTGCTACAGTCTCTCCAGCGGTGCCAAATTGATCATCGATACATTGAGATGATAAAGTGTTTATACAAAAACGCCACCACGTCAGTCCGTCTCCAGGATCAGGACTCGAAACCGATCCAACTCCAGCGTGGACACGACTACGCTACATCTTCTCGTCGTCTAAGATACCACAGTATAAATAAATAAATAAATATATAGGGACAAATCACACAGATTGAGTTAGCCCCAAAGTAAGTTCGAGACTTGTGTTATGGGATACTATCTCAACGATACTATATTTATAATAGATACATATATAGATAAACATCAAGACCCAGGCCAATCAGGACAAGATCGTTTTCCATCATGACCTGTCCGGGGATCGAACCCGGGGCCTCCACGTCACAGGCAGGCGTGTTGACCGCTGCGCCACGGAGGACGACAAAAATATCGAATACAGTGGCGCCGATTCTGTCGTTCACAAACTAAACTAATTTTAAGTTATGTGCATCTTTTTCTTTCCATTTCGTTATGAAAAGGATAGAAGATAACATTTTAATTTAATCCTGTCAAATTAAGAACTCCATAGACAGTTTAGACGCGATTATAAACATGACGACTAAAAATACGCCTGTTTACGTCAGGAGCGCACTAATTTGACAGGTCTAAACTGACATTTTATCTCCTGTCCTTTTCTTATAGAAATGAAAAGAAAAAGATGCACTCATCTTAAAATTAGTTTAGTTTATGAACAACAAAATCGGCGCCAGTGACTCAAGACTAACGAAACTGAAACGTGGTCGCTCACAATGGGCCTCATACGAAGGCTCAGAGTCACACAAAGGGCAATGGAAAGAGCTATGCTCGGAGTTTCTCTGCGTGATCGAATCAGAAATGAGGAGACCCGCAGACGAACCAAAGTCACCGACGTAGCTCTGCGGGTCGCTAAACTTAAGTGGCAGTGGGCAAGGCACATTGCTCGTAGAACCGATGGCCGCTGGGGCAGTAAGGTTCTAGAGTGGCGGCCACGTACTGGAAGACGCAGCGTAGGGAGGCTCCCAACAAGGTGAACCGATGACCTGGTGAAGGTCGCGGGAAGCCGATGGATGCGGGCAGCACAGGACCGGTCAGCGTGGAAAGCCTTGGGGGAGGCCTTTGTCCAGCAATGGACATCTATAGGAAGAAGAAGAAGATTGTTTTGTTATAATAGTTTCAGGTTCCGTATAAGCCGGCCCGGCTGCATATATCGGTAACATTTTGCTAGCAAGCTAGGTTAGCGGCTTCAGTCATTGCAAGCCGTAAAACTTTGCCGGCGGTTCGACATCAATTTGGCAGTAAAAATACTAGCATGTCACTACAGCTGAAATGTTGCCGGGCAACTAAGCGCTTGCGTACGCTAGCCACTGGCAAGCCGCCGCATGTCGGCGGGCAACACGCGCGGGCGAAGGTTGCCGACATGCTTCTTTCATAATCCTTCATCATAAGCCGGGTTGTGTCGGCGAGCTATGCCGCCGGCCGGGCTTTGGTAGTGCGCTTAAGGGTAGGCGGAAAAGCCCTGACTGCCTTGATCACTGCTGATCCTTTGCTCATATTATGATTGTACCTCGTTGTTACCACCCGTAGGTCCAATAGAATATCATGCATTTGATATGATTACCTGGATGAAGTGCCTATCTGACCTCTACAACAAATTGTACTATGTATAGTCCGTCTATAAAGTCGTGAAAATAAATGAGGGCGCTGCGGTCGTGCATATTGCGCAAGCAACCCTGTCGACTTGTCTGACCCTGTCCACCTGATTATCCTACTGCCCACCATCATCAATGGTGCTATGGGCAACAATATCTTCCCACAAACGTGGAAGGAAGCGACCGTAATAGGCATTCCTAAGCCCGGCAAGCCTAAATCAGAGCCTTCGAGCCACCGTCCTATTAGCTTGCTAAAAGTTCTCGGCAAAGTCTACGAAAGGCTTATTTATAAGTGTCTCAGGGCCTTTGCCGAAAACAAGGGCCTCATTCCCGACGAACAATTCGGGTTCAGTTCTCGGCACTCCAATGTCCAACAAGTCCTCCGTATCACCGAGCACATCCACGCAGGATTCCTACGTGGTTTGATGACAGGTGTTATCTACTTCGACATAGAGAAAGCCTGTGACAAAGTCTGGCACAACGGCTTAATATACAAGCTGTACGCACTTTCCGCTACAAGACCGAAGGAGCTATCTCCCAAATCCGGGCTAGAGTCCCCCAGGGCTCCGTACTGGCCCCCCTGATCTTCACGCTATTCACCAGCGACATCCCTAAAAGTAAAAAGGCCCACCTCGCTCTCTTCGCAGACGACACAACCATTTACTGTTCAGGAACCAGCCCCAACCAAATAAAATTAAATCTCCAAACCGCTGTCAACGCACTTGGTTTAAAAAATGGAGAATAGAAGTAAATCCCGATAAAAGCCAAGCGGTCCTCCACTCCAAACCGCGCAGCAAACCCACCCTTCCCAGACCAATCACCATGTCTAGCAAGCCGATCCCTTGGAAAAAGCGAGCCAAATACCTAGGAGTCATCCTTTTTTTTTTTATTTTTTTTTTAACGAGTGGAAATGACATTACGCACCATACCCGCCGCTAGCTAGGCGACGGACGTGTGTGGGACTCGCCCGGCCGGAGCCGGGAATACCCACTAAAACCACTCGGTTATCCTCGGCCCCTGTGTTGAGAGTGTCACGGGGTCGGCCCGAAGGCCTAGACGCCGTGCCACTCTCAGGGCTTACCGGCCTTGTTAAGGCCGGTTTCCGCGCCAAAGGGGGATTACCCGGTAACGGAGTAATCCCCAGACGTGGTGACCGTTGTGCAATGCGCGTGCGGGGGCTACCCACACGCCTCCGAACCTAGGAGTCATCCTAGACGAACACCTCACCTTCGGAGAGCACATAAGGACGGTACGCTCGCGCGCCGCCTACGCACTCTATCAACTCCACTCTCTTCTCAACCCGCGCAGCAAGCTGTCCCTCAGGTGCAAAATGCGCCTGTGTACAGCCTGCATACGCCCCATCATGACATACGCCTGTGTAGTCTTCGCACACACCGAGCCCAGTCATATCCATAGGATGCAGACACTCCAAAACCGCTTTCTTCGTGGAGCAACAAACGCCCCTTGGTTCGTCCGAATTGAGATCCTCCAGCTAGTTCTCAAAATCCCCACTATCCAACAATTCATGAAACGCCTTTCCAAGCGTTTCTTTGACATAGCCGCTGAACATCACAACCCTCTGGTTGTCGCGGCAACAAAATACACCCCCTCCAAAATAAGTAAGCTTCGCCGACCTAGGCACGCTCTCACAGACCCTGATGACCCCATAACCCTCCTCCAAGAGGCCAATAGGGCCACTAGCACAAAACACAAAAAACCGACCTAACGACCTCGCCGCCGAGGTCCATCGCGACGCGTTCAACGTAGTAATCGATAAAGGGTTTACTCTCACATTTTCCTGAAAGATTAAAAATAATAATATGTAATTTCTATCAGAAAATGGACAGCACTAATTTTTATTCCGAACATGATATAAGTAATTTTTAATTTCAGCGGTAAATAAAATCACCACTGCATGCTTGTGATCAGGTCGTCAGGATACCCGTTGTAGCTGTGGGTGCTGGCTGGCTGGGTGATTCGCCGATGAAGCTTGCGGGAGTGATGATGACGTGACGCTGAAGTTGTTGCACGAAGGCTGCGCTGATGTTCATGCTCGGGGTCACCAGTATGGAGGCATGACGAACAGGGAGTAAAGTTCACTCATCCTCCGTAGAAAAGGGAGGATGTCTGGTGGGCACTTTACCAATGCTTGAAATTGGAAAGTTGTATGTATGCTAATTACACGGTAAACTCTGATTGCGAGATGTAGAATTCGTGTGACGTCAGTCTGGCGCGTTGTTCCATGTGGCGTTTGTAGGTAGGTACCGCTAGAATGCAATCAGTAAACCCCGATCAATACGGTGAGCGCCGTGCGTGGCGTTATGGCCAGACCGGCAGTGTAATTGCGTAACATACCATCAGTAGGAATGGGTTTAATTTTGACAGTTCAACAACATTCATTGCGTTATTTACGTTGTTGAGCAGACAGTTTCCGAACATATGGAGCAATGGTATAGCAATTGGCTACAGAATGATTCCAATTGATAGTAATAGAGTGTTACGCATTTGGGTGCGGATCAGTAGACCTTCACCTTTACGACTTGATAATGTCGGGATCAAAATAAAAATTGTTATCTAGTTAAAGGCTTTATTTCCATTCAATAATTAATCAAGTTTCATGTATTAGATTAAAACTACTGTGAGTCCTTGATTATTTTTTTTTTTTCAGAATCAATGTAATTTAATTGTTGAAACTCTTATTCACAATTTCAGCAATAAGATATAACTACAATATTTTATTCTACTTGATGATTGAACACAACACCCAATCTTAAACAAGCGATTAAACAAAATAAATCCTATGTTTAAGGTTTTCTTTGTTATATACATATACACGTATTTTTTTTTTAATTTTCTGCTATAAATCTTGTCGTGTCTACTTACACGTACATAAATATTATAATTATTCAATTGTGATTTAAATTAAAAACTGAGCCACTCAACTTAACCAGGTTACAAAGAAGTATTAAAACACCGTTTAACAGTTCTTCAGGTTTAACAGAGTAAAAAGGAATCACATTTATTAAAAATTATAAATTTGCTGTTTTAATTTTAATATGCTTTTCATCAACCTTCGGGCAGACAAAGGGGCAACTCATTAAAAAACCCGAGGTAGGTTTGTTATTTTCTAGTTTTATTAATTATTATTATTTCATTATATAAAGCATGTTCACACATCTCCGCATGTGGGGGCTAACAATCAAAAATTACTTAACCAAATCAGTCATTATTACAATAATTAGGTACTAAGTTCTGAACGTAACACCATTATTGCACAGTTATTATTTATTAGTCCTATGTGCCCAACTACATACTTGGTCATAGTTCGTTGCGATATTGTATGGCAATCAGGTAAATATATTTTATACAGAACACTTCTAACTTTCGAATATAGGAAGAAATAAAACCAAAAAATTTACCAAATATCAATCACTCTTTCAGAAACATTTACATAATTTTTAATGTGGAATGATGTATAAGTGTTCAGATAGAATTATTCCTTTTAATTCTTTAAAGTACACATACGAATTTATTTATTTATGCATAACAGTTGTCGATTGTCGCAATTATATTATGTTACGAAACAGACATAAGGAAATTAGCCGAACTGAAAGCTGAATCCCTTTCCAGGGAACCCGCCGCCCGGGTGGAAATCGAAATGCTGTCCCCCACGATTGAAGAAAGTCTGGAATACTACGTTGGGGTCAATGTCTGAAAAGCAATAAAAACGTAATTAGAATTATTTTTAAACCTTTTATGCACCAGCATTTTATGTTTTACCGACACGACGAGTTGAAAAAATAATATTGAGAGTGTTCTACACAACAATCATCTCTCGGCTCACTTATATTCCTATTACTAAAACAGTTCTATTAGTAACAAAAGGCTTACAGTAATTACAGGAACGTGGCGATAACAATCGATTGATGACGTCAAGTAAGGTCACTAGTTGCTACATAATCTTTTTACTGACTAGGGCAAGCTAACTGTATAATTTCACAATGGATCAAAATTAGAAGCAGTGAATAAATTCACACTTCTAGGACTAGACATAGATTGGAAATCACATATTCATAATGTAAGAATGAAATCCAAATTTCCATACACTCTCCGAGAAATCAAAAAAACAGCAAACCTCAACCAGCACTAGTAATATAATATTACGAATAAGCATTTGCATGGCTCAAATATGGAGTTATACTACGGGGAAATAGTACAGACGCGCCTACATCATTAACCTTACAGAAAAAAAAATTAGAATTTTAATAAATATCAAAGATACAAACTCTTATAAACCCCAGTTTAAAAACCTAAAAATATTAACCCTGTCCTGCCTATAAATACTTGGAATATGTAAATTCGTACGAAAATATGCGCAATTCTACACTAAAAGAGGATACATCCAAATATATATTGCACTTAGACATGAAAGCATATTAAACATACCCACTTCACATTTAAAAATTCACTCTTCTAGTACATTATTTAGTTATGTCCATATTCGACTATTGGCAAATATGTATTTGAAGAAAAACTAATTTTTCGTATTACGTGGTATTAGCTACATTCCGTTTTTTATTTCTTTAGGTTAGAAAATAAATTTATTTTAAAACACTAAAAGCAAATACTGATAATTTTATATTGTGCTGAATCGGTGCACAATTTATGATAAAAACATTCTACAATGCCTACACAATAAAATTCAAAATAATTAAGTAGCTTATTATAATTAATAGTGATAAAGATAAGGAGGCGCGGTTTCGATACCGGCGCAGTGCAATTATTTGTATGCATGAATATGAATATTTGCACTGGTCTGCCTCGTGCTGTCGTGCCTCGGAAAGCACGTTAAGCCGTTGGTCCCGGTTGCCATATGAACATCTAATGACAGTCGTTACGGATTGTTGGAGCCTTCAAAAGTCCAACAATTGGTCTAACTACAATGCTTCGATATCGCCTTCGGGTTGTGGAGGTCAGACGGCAGTCGCTTCACGGAAAATATCGAAGTTTAGCCAAAATCAGCAGTTAGACTGGTAAAGCGGACCCCAAACTCCAAAGCTGAATAAGCTACGGATGGGACTGGGATTAACGCTGAGATGACGATGAGTAATAAAGATAATAGATGCTTATAATAGTAAATACTTATATAAAAACCATAAAAGCATAAAATACTGTTCTTTAATTCCCATAAAATATACCCTCTCTACTATTAAAAATTAAAATTAAATTACTGTGCCCGACAGGGACCAAAATTGATTCAATATTTCAATATACTATGGCAAACCAAATTAATTGTTCGTGGTTCCCATCGGATCTAAAAGGACACCACTAACGTGTCTAGCAGGTGTCTATGGACAGCCGTTTTTTATTTAGACCGTAGACAATCATTAGCAGATAACCAGCTGGCAAGAATTTTAATCTAAATGTGTATACTCAATATAATACTTTACTTCATGTAAACCACAACTATTTATCTAACATTCTAACCTTGTATTCTTACGCCGGGGTTGTATAAGGAATGAGGAAATAAACACCTGCTGAACTATATCGAATTTCATGGGTATAAACGAGGCGCCAACACCGCGCCAACATCACAAAATACCAACTATTATGTACACATTATGGAATGCAATAAATTATTCAGTATTTAGAATTTTGATGAATACTTTGGCACGCGTGGTTTCCGGGTGGGGCCATCAATACCGATCGTTTCGGCAAAAACAATGTTTCCGTGCAAGAAAAGCATACAGTAACATCAACCAGCCTGCGTGAGTAACATAAGGCTTTTATAAATGTGGATTATTTTGAACGTACCTGCCATACCGGATCCGTCGTCGTCGAGGTCTTGTCCATGGTCGTAGCGCGCACGCTTCTTGGGGTCGCTGAGCACTCCGTAGGCCTCACCCACCTCCTTGAAGCGGCGCTCCTGTTCACGACGCTCTGTGTCAGGAGCCCCCGCGTGCCTGTCCGGGTGGTGCACCAGGGCACGCTTCCTGTAACGTCACATAAAATAAACTTTTATATCTCGCTTCACTGCTATAGAGTCGAAAATTAATTTATGGCATAACTAATTATTTAAGAAGTTTTAAATATTGAAAAAAAAAAAAAATGCAATAATTCTTAACTTTAAGCAACATGTATACAGGATTTTTTTTATCCATTGAGCAAACTTTGTCAACTTACAGTTAAATAAGTTATATGATAAAATAATATTACTTCCACGCGGCCCCCGCATGTTCAGTACGCGGCCTATTACCTTAGGTCAACGCCCTTTATTTTTCATTGAAGAGATTGCTATTTTATCAGGTTCGAATTAGCTGTTATTTGCAGAGTAAATCCAATTTTTCCTTAATACTTTTATGGGATTCCTTCGAAATGCAGAAAATAAAGCTTCGATTAACAATAAACAAAACAGATAAAAAAAAAACGGCTGAGCAACTCAGAGCTCAATTTACGCAATTCTAATTTATTTTTTTGTCCTTAAAGTGTAGCTCATAAGGAACAATTTTATAAATATAAAATTATGGACTACAATGTATTTTAAAAACTATGTGTTATTAAAAACTTTTAATAAAAAATTAATTAATTCAAATTATTGGCACACCAAGCTACTACAATCTGTCAGATTTCTTTAATAGATTTTCAATTTTATCACTAAAGCATTATGATTCAAGTTTGATTGGGAAAGTTTAACAGTTTCGGGTAGGTTGACCTGCTGGCGTTCATACTTCTGCATTAAGGCGTATTTAAAAATTGGAATCAACTACTTATGTATAATAATGTTCAATCAAAAACAGTAAAAAAATCCTTACCCCTAAATAATGTCAATCAATCTTAAATCAATCACTGTATTTTAATAATTGTTCAAAATGTAGGCCACGTCTTTGTAGGCATAAACGTGCACGTTTAAATAAATTGTCATTTAGTTTATTTAAAACACTAGGGTCATTTTTCACTTCGTCAAAAACGTTTATAATCCTAGATTTTAGGTCTTCCAGGCTTTGAGCCTCTTCCAAAAACACCCGACGTTTGACTTCACCCCACAAATAAATATCACAAGTTTTTAAGAGATTCACAATTCGTAAACGGAAGCCCGTTAACTGTGGCAGCGAGGTTTGCGCGCGAAATATTGAAACACACCGTCAGGTCAGCGTGCGCGTGAGTCACTGTCGTGCGTAGAGGTGGTTAATATAGCGCCTAGCGCCATTCAATAGCACGCTATTTCCTCGTAGCATATAGCGCACGCTAGGTAGGTGGACGTTACTACGCAATCACGCTATGGCACTATGAATGAAATTGATTGAATGTCATCGTGTTTGAGCGCTGTGGACTACTGACGCCTATGTATGTTTGCTGTCGTGGCACGCTATTTTCATCGCGCGCGATCTTGCTTGTTGCAAAACGAAGTAGTGACGATTAGTGTGTGCAAACGTAACTCTATGTAAAAATGTCTAATCGCAAAGGTGGTGGTTTGCCAATTTGGAACATCTTTGAAAAGGCCGCAGACGGCAGCAAGACTGCTATTTGTAATTATTGTCGCCGACAGTTGTCCATTAAAACTACTATAACCAATTTAAAGGCTCACTTAAAGCTAAAACATATTAATATATTTTTTTAATTGTTCTAAAAATCGATCTATCTATAATCTAGATCTGAAAATGTAAATATGCTTGGCACGCGGTTTGTGTAACGAAGAACAATATGTAATGAAACGTGCTACGAAATCGAGCGTGTTGCAATAATTATCGCGCCTGCTGGACGCCCACGTGCTTTCTTATTTATAGCGCGCTTTAACATAGCCCATTTAATAGCGCGCTAGAAATTAATAGTTTATAGTCTGTAGCGTCCTATTGTTTTATAGGCGTTTTGAACAACTAGTCGTGCGGTGTCACAACGAGCTATGGCCTACGGGCCCTAGGAGGGCGCGCGGGGTAAGGGCGGCCGCAGCGCGCAGTAGGAGCATATGCTAATACTATAATATTGATAAGAATAATTGGTGTCTATCATTTGCTGATTTTAAGGTGGACAAAAACTTTTTGAAGTGAAACTTCTTTAGGCACGCTTGACTTGGGGAGTAAGCTGGCGAAAGCGTTACGAAAAATGATCGGCCAAGGCGAACGGAAGTTAAGTGGGGGATATAAGCACAGAGGCGCCCGTGGCGCGAGCTTGGTACTACAAGGTCTACAACGAGTTTTTTTTTTTCAATAAAAATAGAAGATCTATGCAAAAATATTGTTTTTATTATTTTTTTTTTAATTTTGAGACACGGATACACTTATTTATTTACACTTAACACTATACATTAAATTTTATGTTGACTGACAACCATTAAGGGGGTCAGTTAACATAAAATTTGGTACCGCCTCCTTCACAGTCCCTCCTGTATCCCCCCCTCACCCCTTAATATTCCCACGAAACTACCCCCCGACTTCCCTCATTGATTACACCCCCCCCCCCCCCGTGGATTATCTCGGGAACCAGAGGTCGTGGACTACCCGAGTTTGGGGTCCCCTGAATCAGGAGGAGGAGCCCGACCTTTTGGCCCCGAGGGAATCCACTCCCCCCTCCCCCCCGCAACCCCACGAAACCTATCCCCCCACCCCCCCGTGGATTATCTCGGGAACCAGAGGTCGTGGACTACCCGAGTTTGGGGTCCCCTGATTCAGGAGGAAGAGCCCGACCTTTTGGCCCCGAGGGAATCCACTTTATTTTTTATTTTTTTCAATTAAAATAGAAGATCTATGCAAAAATATTAATTTACCAATGAAACCATGAAATAAATTTAAATATTTATAGAAAATTAATATATGTATACATGTATATATTGTACACACACAGATATATATATATATATACATACAGATGGTGCGAAAGAAGTTTCACTTCAGTCGTGTGGTCATAAGCACACTCGTTTTTTTAATGATGATGATGATTTGATGCAGATATGTTCTGTTATTGATTCTGAGCCACCCATATTTTTTGCGTACTAGAAAAAAAATTCCCTGTATATATATTATTAGATTAGAAATTAAAGGAAATACCTGTAAGCTTTTTTGATTTCATCTTCAGAAGCACTTTTGTCAATGCCGAGAATTTTATAGTAGTCTTTGCGTTTTGATTTCTTAAGAGCAATTTTGGCTTCATGCAACAACTGCTTGTTTTCCTTGCTCTTATCAATCTTATAGAGTCTTTCGTAATCCTTGACAGCCTCTTCAAAGTCACCAAGTTCAGTGTAACACTTGGCGCGTCGAAGTAGTGCCTTCACATAGTTGTCATCTAATTCAAGGGCAGCAGTGCATGCTTCAGCAGCTTCTTTTATTTGGTTCAATTTAGCACATACTGTAGCTTTGTTGAAGTAAAGTTTGGCATTCACAATCTTGTTATTTTTGTCAATCGTCAAAGCTTCATTATACAGGCTGAGAGCTTGCTGCCACCTGCCCATTTTGAATGCTTCATTGCCTATGACCATGAAATAAAACATATAAATCAAAGTGATCTACATGAAATTAGTTTGTATTAATGCTAATTAATACAAATCAGACTTGTGTGAACCAGCATTTTGATGAATAATGATAATTTAAATTATCAAAAACTAGAATGAAAATCAAGGTTACCTTCTTCTTTCTTTTGCTTCAGCAATTTAGCCTTTTTGTAAGTTTCCATGGCTTTCTTATGATCTGGGGCAAGTCTTAAAACTTGTTGGAAATGTTTGAATGCTTGTTCGTCTTTATCCTTCAACAAGAAATATTTTATTCATTAAAGCTGTAAATTCACATTTATATTAGTTTAAATAATGTATGATGGATTACCTCGAAATACAAGCAAAGACCACGCACGTATATAGCTTCGGTATCGAAACTATCGAATCTTAATGAGTCATTTGCAATTTCCTGAGCTTCCTGGCAGCGTCCAATCATGGCCAAACATTCTGCTTTTGTGAGCTTCGCCCTGCAAAAAATGAACACGAAAACTATTATAATGTATTAATTGTGGAGCTTGGATGATACTCCAGACTACATGCTTGTTGCTGTCAACAGCTTTGAGGTGTCTTACATACCGAAGCTGTCGGCCCGCCGGCACGAATCTGGCGGGTTAGTGCCAGCGGATTTAGAGGTTGTGGAGACGGAAATTTTCACGGCGGCACTACAGTCGCGGCATGTAGTATTCAAAATTGGTGATTGCCTACTGCTTAGAGATTGCGCGTGTGCCGGCAAGTAACTGAAAAGCGGAGAGGGGCGTGCCACCAGATGGATTGCGCGGGCGGAAGATCTTTCAGGCCGCCGGCGGTTTTGGCTTCAGTTTGTAGTCAGCCTTATCTAAATACTTGTGCCTGATGCCATATTACTATTTGAGACATTTACTAAGAATTAACCAACACAACAGAGTTTTCAGTTTAACACACAAAGAAAAAACAGAAAGAACTCAAACTATATAATATAGTTCAGAGTCCTTTCTGTTTAACTGCATCCACTTTATCAACTCTTGGTTATGTCTAAAAGTTCTTGAAAAATTGAATGAATTACTTAACCTGAACATACTGACAACAGTATTTAAGTAAGAAAATGTAACTAAAAACATGATTACTGACTTAGTGCAAGAGGGGCTGTAGTCAAGACAGCGGTCCATGCAGAAGACAACGCGGCGGTAGTCGTTGGCTTCCATAGCCCGCTGTGCATCATCGTGCAGCTTGCGCAATGTCTCGAGAGCGCGGCGCTCACTGCTCGCACACTCCACGCCACCCAGCTCGCTCGCGCGCCTCACCGCCTGCTCGCCTCCCGTGAGGTCGCCTGGTAGTTAACATAATACTTATTTATGAATGCTAATCATTGACAGAGGGCTGCTTCGAGGTGGCACAAGAAAATAGATTTGGAAAGGAATTAGGGAGGCCTTTTTCAGACGACTTCCTTTCCGATAGACGGATAGAAATTAAAAGGGGATATTTTATGGGCACCTTTAAGGTCAAAGGACATGTTTATCATCTCATAGGTTCCCCTGTTATCCTTTTACCAACAAAGCCCTCAATTTGTGCAGATATATTTTATACCAGATGCTCACCAATTATTATTGTGATTGACCACCCATGTTAAAACTAGAGTAATAGAATATAAAATATACACTCTAAAAAATACTTAAAACAAAAAATATACACCCTAAAAATATAAAAGATAAGAATAGGAAACACAAAATACAATTTTAAAGTATAGACGACAGCACACCAAGCTACTACAATCTGTCAGATTTCCTTATTAGATTTTCAACTTTATCTCTAAAGCATTAAGACTCAAGGTTTATTTGGGAATATCTGACAGTTTGGGATAGCTTGACATGCTGTTGTTCGTACCTTCAATGAAAATCACTTTTTTTAAATTTGGACAAATCAAATCATGGACTGCTGATGAATGTTTTTATACTTTACTTATAACTTGAGTTAAATTAAGTTGTCATTTTTTACAATGTACATGTGTAAATAAATGTTTAAAACACCAATGCAAGGCTGGACAGGCCACTAGTTGTTGATAAAATACCTCTACTATATGGCAGTAGTTTTTTATCATAACTAGCAGCCTAGCTGTAGTTATATGACTACACAGTTTTACATCTGTGCACACAAAGATGATACTAGAAGAATAAGTAACCTTTAGAAATTTTGCACAACTAAACTGTGAATATAAATCTGTAATAACAGCTGTTATTGTGGTGATATAATTCTAATAGCATTATTATAGTGAAGTAATAATATGATTTTAGAGTTTTGTAAATAGGCTTGTCAGATGGCAAAACCGCAGGACATATCAAATTATGGATAAGAAATTTATCATTCAGTACCATACTATAATAATATGCAAGGTTCTTTCCTGGGCTGATAAGGACTAGCTAATGAATAAACAGTCCATTATGAATCACTTATAATAATCACCATTCAAAACTGATTTTACAATGATATGATTTCACCAACAAATGGGACAAATTTGTCATAAAATGATTGGTATGTTGGAGGTTTACTTTATATGTAACACTTTCATCTCCTCAAGAAAATTGTTAAAAGCGTCCAATTTTTCAGTACCAATAGCATTTCAGACTTTTGTTTTGCATTTCCAGATTGAACTTAATAGGTTCCTAACTTAAATTAAGCTAAAAATAAAATGTAAACATAGTTACCTAGTGCAATACAACATTTGGCAATGCGGATGTATCCTTTAGTAAATGTTGAATCCAGAGCAACAGCTTTCTGAGCATCATCCAGGGCTTTCTTATACATGCCTAGCATCATGTAGCATGCTGATCTGTTGCCATAGTATGCTGCATTTTCTGGACAAAGCTGTATAGCTTCATCATACATAGTCAGGGCACCCTTGTAATTTTTAAATTTGTACAAATGATTCCCACTTTCTTTCTTTTCTTCAGCCACTCTAGAGAAATTGTTGAAAACAAAGAAGAAAGAAGTTAGAACCTAATATATAGTATATAAATTTTGTTTATTACTTATTATACATTATCATGCAAGTTCTTTACATATTATTGAATTGAAATTTGCTCTAACATTCACAGCTGATTGAGTCTGATCTTGAAATTATTCTGTAAATATAGAATTAGGAGTCAAGCCTGGCTAATTTGTTTAGATGAAGATCAAAATTACAACAGTAATTTAATATTATTTGTGAGTCATAAATTCAAAATATGGCATTGCTAATATGCGTATTTATTCATGCATTCCCACACACACGATTAGGCTATTGTACTTTAAGTAGGTCATAAGTCAAGGCACCCCTATTCTAAAAATATTACAATTATTGATAACAAATAGAGCTATCCAGCTGGTATATAAAAAAGAATTCCTATTTTCTAATATGTTCATAAAGGTGAAGAGCATATTTTCACATGCATTTACACAAACATTCATAAATATTTACCTTTCGGGACTCTTCGGAACCAAATTATCGATTGTTAAATCCAAGTCCACTACATCTGAGTCTGCCATTTTATATTTTGTAATTTTTCAGGTAAATTCCAATTTTTCCAGAATTTTAGCCCTCTTTATTTTGACGACGAATTCACAAAAGACCCGTTCAGGGTTGCCAGCGAAACAATCTCACTAGCCTCACTAGCTACGAATACAGTGTGACCAACCTTAACTTAGAGATCCTATCCCACTTAGACAAGAAAACTGACAAATCCTGCCAAAATCAAAAGCAGAAAATGCCAAAATAATATAATCTAGAAGTTTAAAATAAATAAACATATTATTTTTTAAAGTTTTATTTAAAATAATTGATCTTAAAGTCTAAAAGTGAACTGAATTAAATTACACATTCGTATTAGCATCGTATTCTTCTTGATCACTTTCTTTATACATCGCTTTTGTCATTTGTTTAATCATTTCTTTAGTTAGCTGGAATTAAACACAGTCACCATTTTCACTATAAATGCCCTGTTTAATATGTAGTTACGACATTAAACAACATTCTAGATTATTTTTATTAAGTAATATTTTTTATTTTATTTGACATAAGAATTTTGTTCTATATACATTCTAGATTATTTACTTTTTTTTTCTTTTCACATTACTTTTTAGGAGTTCCTAACAACAAATTGTTGAACCTTACAGGTCTCTTGCAGGGCTCACAAATGAAAGATAAAATTTAGGACTCAAACCCCTTTATTACATGCCATCCTTTGTTCATATATATAACTAGAAATAATTGTTACAATTTAGACATCTTTACGACAATATAGTTTATAGTGAACTACGTCAATTTGACGCAGTACAAACCTTCTAGTTATTTTGACATTCACTATTTAAAAACACGCAATCCATGATTCGGCCAGTATTCTCACAAAGGAGTTGAGATTACTTCCAACACACCCCCTTAATCTCAACCCTTTGGAGAGAAAACATCCAGAACCACTTTAAACATCTTAACTACATTCTCGAAAACCTTACTGTAAAAATTTTTTAACACTTTGGACAACACACCATTTTCTCAAAAACTTTCTAAACAACCAAACCCAAACACAAAACTAACCCTAAACCTCACAACAATAAGACAAAAACTAAACACTCTACCAACCTTAACAAAGAAAAACTACAAATCATACACAACCACATAAATCTAAAAAACATATACATAATCCCATAAATCGTACCTATAAACCAAAAATTATTATAAAGAGAGGAGTCAAAAAACGCATAAAAAAGAGTTCACAAACCTTTTCCAATGTTTCACAAACCTATTCCAATATTATTATGCTCACGCTTCCACTGTGCTAACGCAGTGTTTCTCCTCCCCTAATAAAAATCTTTGATTATCACAAAACTTAAGTGCACCCCCTTAAACTAACCTAACTTACAAGTCAGTAATTTTCTTCCGTTAGCTTCTTTTTCGTCTACTAATTCCCATGTCCCATTCTTCTCTAACGAACACTTTTCCTCCTCTATTGCTTCTAACCATTCCCTATCTATAACTTCAACAAACTCCCTATTTATAACTTCAACAAACTCCCTATCTATAACTTCAACAAACTCCCTATCTATAACTTCAACAAACTCCCTATCTATAACTTCAACAAACTCCCTATCTATAACTTCAACAAACTCCCTATCTATAACTTCCAAAAAACTCCCTATCTATAACTTCCAACAAACTCCCTATCTATAACTTCCAACAAACTCCCTATCTATAACTTCCAACAAACTCCCTATCTATAACTTCAACAAACTCCCTATCTATAAGTTCCACTGCGCTACTCTGCTAAGAAATCCATCTCAAACTCATTAAATCTACTAGGAACCTTCCTCTCTCTATAAGGATTCCTCCTGGGTACACTAGATTCTTCTTCACACTCATTAACTCTCTCTTCAATAATCTCTTGACTCGCATCTAAAAATAGATAATCATCTACTATTTCCGCATTTACATCTTCTAAATTCTCAATATCTTCACTAGCTTCATCTATATTTGCCACACTTTCAGTTATCACCTCCTCTGTATCAGCTTCATTATCAATCTCATGATTTATTTCAACTTCTACTTCAACTCTATCTCCAAAATTTCTCCCAATACTGGTTTCCCTTTGGTTGTCCAACTGTATCCTTGTGTTTTGTTCCCTACACTCATTTATTTGTTCACTTATTTCTTCATTCTCTGAATCACTTTCATTTGTTCGCCCTTCATTTGTGCGCCCTTCATTTATTCCATCTTCAATTGTTCCATCTTACAACCGTATTACTTTCTTCGCGTTCCTGCGTTCTGTGCCCATAACCTGTTGAACCTTACAGGTCTCTTGCAGGGCTCACAAATGAAAGATAAAATTTAGGACTCGAACCCCTTTATTACATGCCATCCTTTGTTCATATATATAACTAGAAATAATTGTTACAATTTAGACATCTTTACGACAATATGGTTTATAGTGAACTACGTCAATTTGACGCAGTACAAACCTTCTAGTTATTTTGACATTCACTATTTAAAAACACGCAATCCATGATTCGGCCAGTATTCTCACAAAGGAGTTGAGATTACTTCCAACACAAATTGCTCTGTTTTCTGGTTGTAACTGACGATTCGAAAGTGCTTGTATCTAAGCCTACTTGAATAAATTATTATTTGAATTTGAATTGGATACTGCATTCTACTCTTTTTGTGGGCTGTAGCGGCTTGTAGCTATACTGCCAAATTTATCAGCTTATATTGTTAATACTGTCAAATCCTGCCAGATTTCTAAAACGTCAAACAAAAGTGCCAGAGAGTAAAATAAAGGGCTAAACCTGCCAAAAAGGCAGGATCTTGCCACATTTGGTCACACTGTACGAATAGTCCGAATCCTAACAAAAAAGCAAAAATCATAGCAATATATCAATCATATATCATCATCTATTACGTTAGGTGAAATTGGCAACATTGAGAGTTCCACAAAAACTAAAAAGCAAACCATGGAATCAGCAAAACCCATGTTATGACCCGTCTACACGCTAAATTCAATAATAAAATTAAAAAGGTCGCATCAATACCTAAATATTCATTAAAACTCAGGTAATATAAGTGAAACAAAATATTTTTCGTATATTCCTTATAAATTCCATTATAATAGTCACCCTACACAACAAGGACAGAAGGCTACTGTGAAGCTATCTCTCTTTTTATCGATAGTTCCCATTCCAGTTTAGATTTAAGTTCCTTGGTGACAGACCACAACCACGGAACATTTATTTATTTATATTGGCAACACATTTTAATGTCAATGGTTTGATTGATTGTTCGCAGATTGTCAAAAAACTTGTTTCGTAAATCGTCAATCGTGTCGTACTACTTGTCGGTCGTGTTATGAATGTGAGTTTGTCTTGATGTTAATATTTATCGTTAGAATTTTACGTACAATTTGTACCCACATGATAACTGTCTCAATTTTCTAGCAAATGAAGCAAAAATGGTGGATGAAGCTGTGTCTGTGAATGATGTTTTGCATAATAACGGTGATATTGAATGGCAACCACTGGCTCTCACTTTAGTTGAGTACCCAAAAGGTAAGGATAGCATAAAGTGCATCGGTCTTATACTACTCTATTCATATTCCAATAGTGATTTGTTATATCTATTTTCAGGAGACTGGCTTGGAAAGTTCTTCGCCCTTATAAGCTTGTCCCCATTTGGTATTGGCGCTGGGTTTGTTGCGCTGATTTTGTTTCGTCGAGATCTTCACACTGTAAGTCATGATATTTGTTTTGAAACTTGACAGTACCATACAGAATATTCATTTGCTATGGGTACCATTGCCTTTAATATTATCTGAGTTCTCAATGATTGTTCTTCAATGTTACTTTGCAGCATTATTTATTTAAATTATTAAGAATATAAATACATGCAAACTTGATTTGAATAATGGTGCCATTAACATGATGACACTTATCCATTCAAATTTCTTTTGATTGAGTATTCATAATTTTGGCAGCATTGCATTAATATATTATTTGAGTTAATATATTAACAAAAATTTAAATATTCATAAATATTTTTTTACAGATAACTTTTTTCACGGGCATATTGGTGAATGAAGTATTTAATATAATTCTAAAACACATAATATGTGAAGCCCGACCCCTCTCCAGGGGGAACTTGTACAATGAATATGGGATGCCATCATCACATGCTCAATTTATTTGGTTCTTTAGTACTTATGTTCTATATTTTGTATTAATCAGGTGAGTTGACATCACACTTTGCATCTTATAACCAAATGTTTCTAGTATTGATAGTTAATAAACAATATTGGGTCTATTTTCTCCTATGCTATAATGAACAAATGTATTTCATGCCTCCACAATATAAATATTAAACTATCCTGGCTCTGCATGGGTGGCCTTTTTTTACAGTAAGATAAAAATGAAGATAATTTAATTTAACTCTTAAGTATGCTAATAAAACATCACAAATCAATATGTCTAAATATTCAAAATGAATAACAAATTCTCCCTTTTAACTAATTTTCATTACTTAAAGTTACTGTAAATTTGATTTTTTATTATAGTCCTATTTATTAAACTTGATTTGTTTTTTTTAAATTTCATTTATATATTTTTTGTTGTTTTATGTATTTTATTTGTAATTGTTTTACTTATGTATTTTTTTAATACCTATATGTGTTAGTATGTATGGGTCATTTGATGCTAATGTGTAAGAAATTGTTACACTAACCCTATGTTATGGTAGATAGTTAGTTTAAATAATTACAATGTAAACAATTGCTGTTTGGCCTATAAACAAAAAACAGTAAATAAAATACATATTATTATGCTTATTTTAATTTTATATTGTAATATATTGTCAGTGCTACATTCGTTGTTATTTGAGTCTGATTAGAGAGATAATAAAAATTAGCTCGTTTTAATGTATTATAATTTATTTTCAGATTACACCACATAAATAATAACAGTATAATATCCGCACTATGGAGAGTGATAATCGTAGGCGGTTGTATGTTATTATCATTGCTAGTGTGCATTGCAAGGGTGTATCTACACTACCACACAATATCGCAAGTTGTAGTAGGAGCTATAATTGGATTCATTTTTGCAACCATTTGGTTTGCAATAGTTCACAGAGTGTTCACCCCACTATTCCCGCAGCTTGTGTCACTGTAAGAAATTTTATTTTTGCTAATCTTGAAGTGAAATCATCACAAGTATTTCATGCTTAATAATTATAATTCATAAATATGTTTGCAATTTTTCAGAAAACTATGTGAATTGTTGATGATAAGAGATACAACGCTGATACCCAATGTGTTATGGTTTGAGTACACGACTTCACGGCAGGAGGCTCGAGCGCGCGGACGCAAGATGGCAGCTCTAAAGCCATCACAATGACGGTGCGCCATGGCGCGCCCGCCCGGCTGCGGGTCACGGCCGCGCGCGTGACGGCTGGCGGCCGCTGCGGCGCTCGCGCTGCTTGGCGGCGTGTTACTGACTAAATCTAACCCTGCTCGGTCCCTCCTTCCCTAAAGATCCGTAAAGATCTAAACTTCTCATGTGGCAGGTAGGAATTGGTTTCCAGTGTTGATCAATGTGAATTCTAGCTTACATAATACTTTTACTAAATAATGATGTTGTAATCTTAATGATGCAATAATAATTTAGTTTAATGTTAATTAAAGGTGAAATGTGTAGTGTAAATGTTCCTTTGAAGTTGATTTGACGTGTTAATTGTACAGTCGAGAATTTTATAATAATTGAGGTAGAATTAGCATATAGTATTTAATATGTATATGTTACTTTTGATGTGTCGAAACCATGAAAGTATTTAATTCATAGACAACCTTCAGATTAACTTTGGGAAGTATCTGCTATTTGTACAGATACACATAATCCAGTGGCCAATAACGACTTCAGGCGAAATAACTAGAGCTATAATATAGATAGCATGTACACATTAACAATACATTATATACATTAAACTTCTAGACCCACGCCTCGTTTAATTCAAGCAGCATTTTTAAATCAATATATATCTTATTACACTAGGAAAAGTATTAAATTATGATACAAAAACCTTCTCATGGTGTCCATGGTTGTGTATAATGTAGGTATACTTGTATAAACACTATCAACTAGCATATTAAGCATTCAAATCCTTTAAAATTGTATTTTTGAATATTGTAAAGAAACATGCTTACAAGATACTTTTTTATGCTCAGACTTAAAATCTAAACTTTGATACTTCATGTAAGGGAGACATGATACTTTGAGATCATATTTTGATTTGTATGTGTAGTGTGTACCTATGTGCAGAGCACAAAATTGGATTACAATGGGTACTTGTCCTCCCAAGAAAGTGTGTTGTTTGTCGTCTTCATAAACCCTTAATATAATAAATAAAGCTATGATTAATGTTGAATGATACATGAATAAAGTTCATTTATTTACATTTGGTATTTGGAGCCTCAGTTGGTACTTTAATCTGAGTGACAAATTCAATATAACGGTAGGGTAGTTTTTACTATTTCAATCTTAAATAAATAAGAAACATGGAACAAATATAATTCGAAATTGACAATAGGAAATTGTTTCTCCGTAGAACATTGTAGGATTTACTTTTTCTAGGAAATATTATCTAAATGTTTGTAAAGTTGTTAAATATACTTTGTGTAAAATATTTCCTAACAAAACATTTTTATATGTAATACTTATTTAATACTCCATATAAATGCTCTGGCATTGTTTTAATTATTCATATGTAACAACACTGTATTTTTAGTTTTTAAATGTATACATATAATTCATTTATTTTCAAAATAACAAAGATCCACGTAATGGGTTGGTAAAAAAGTACAGCAAGTCTATTCTTTAAAGATTTCATTGTTAAAACTTACCTGGAGTGACCAGTCAGTATCATCGCACTGATGCTAAGGATTGACCAAGTAAACATTAACAATCATTATCGAGATTTTAACAATATTTTTATGTACATTTTGCTATTACTTGCTAATTTATACTAGCTTTTAAATTATATAAAATGTGCAATAGAATTAATAGAATTTTTATGTTCGCTAAGATTTTTCTTAGAGAGCATAAAAATTCTATTAAAATTATGATTATGATTGTAAATATTTGCATGGTGGAACTGACTTCTCAATCCACGCTCACTTCATCCAAGTGCACAAGGAACCTCACCAAAGGACTGTCATATCTCCCAGCTATAATATTAATAAGCTGTTAAAAATTATCAATTTGATGGTGGTCTTGCTTTTTTCTGAGGAAGGATGGAAGTATTTCACTTTTTGAACGCCAATGTCGCCTATACTCGACAAGCGCAAGCGTGACCTGTGCGACAGAAATAAATCAAAAGTAATATAAAGTTAATTTTAACATATTAATGGTCCATTTTTTGTGCTATAAGCGTTGACAAAAAATATAAGTAATATTAATGGTTATCGATATAAAATTGGAATCCCTACCTATATGTTACGAAAGTATTTATATCGATTATCGGGCTTGGCGTACAGGGCACGGAGATGCCGTTTTGGCGTGGCGTTCAAAAGGTTAAGTACCTACATCGTGACAATTTTACTTTGAATCTTCCTTCGCTTTGACGATAGTATTAATACAAAGGACATAAAAAAAACATAGGCCCAAACGAAATATGTCAAAACATAGATTCCATTTGTACCATGTCCGTGTGATGTAAATGTATGTCTAGTTTAATAATAATACGCTTAAATTGATATAGGTACCTACCAGTGGCGAAGGGTGAAATTTTGACAAAGGGAAGCCGGTCCAAAAAAATAAACACTTAAACACTTACCTACTGCAGGATATCTTGGAGGAGGTCTTCAGATAAGAATAATATGAAAAGCCCCACCTTCACCTTACAAAAAAGGACTGATGATTTGATAACAATGTCTTTCAAGTATGATAAAAGCGGCTTTGTGAAAAGCCTTTTTCGACGTGCATCTCTATACCACACATGCATGCTTGTTAGTAAGTACTAAGTTAAGTACCTATTGTTAGGGAATAAGAGTCAAGAAAAAATAAAATAAAAAATTATAAAAATAATAAAGTGTTAAAAACCGAACCACACAGACACCGATCCAAAACCAACAAAAATATTAAGCAAAAATAAAGCAAATTATACACAATCACAACGTTATTTATATTCTAATGCAATGCGTCTGTTTTTTTTTAACAAAATGAGCTAAAATGTTGTTATAAAAATTCGGATTACTTTTAATTTTATTTTTTTCAATTGACATGATAGCCAAATCGGACAATCTCTGCTCTTTTTGGCAGTTTCGCACATACGTGTGAATGCGTTTTAAAGCAGAAAATGACCGCTCAGCTGAAGCTACTGAAATGGGGAGGGTCAGAATTAAACTGCAAAGAGTCGAAACTTGAGAAAATGCGTCTTTCAAAGACGAATTAACAGTAACAGCACTCTATATGAATTAAAGCCATAATAACAAACAAAATTAACAGTATTTAACCAAATCTGCGATTAAATTACCTTACAGAATCCGTCACAGTTTAAATAACACAAATATTAAAAACAAACGAAAAACTCACGCACCATAGGTATTAGGTATAGAACGCTATCTCGTAGTAGCGTGGTTTCTGTCTCTTTCTAATAGAGGAGAGGAGAGAAATACAAGCCGCTCGCGGGCGGCTTATATTTATCAAGTTTTACCGCGACGGTTAGCGAGAATTAGAAAGAGATGGTCTGACACGCTCTCTCTTTTCGCGGCATAGTAAACCGTTGACATAGGTAAGCTGAAATTCGACGGCTTCCTTCAAGAGAACTACGAAAAGAATTACGAAAAATTGAAGCGCTGATTAATTTACGACTATAAAATGAAATGTGATACTTAGGGTATTGCTAAAAATTGCGATTGCTATTGTAAATCGCGCCGGCATTTGATTAATAATACTTTGTTAATGAAATAGAATGTAAATACTTTTGTATGAATATGGAACTGATTTTTGAAAGGTAACCCGGTGGGAATCGGCTTGTATGGACTCTTCGCCACTGGTACCTACTAATTTACAATAAATATGATATTTGTACCAGATACTAGATAACCATCTAGCAGTGGCGAAGAGTCCATACAAGCCGATTCCCACCGGGTTACCTTTCAAAAATCAGTTCCATATTCATACAAAAGTATTTACATTCTATTTCATTAACAAAGTATTATTAATCAAATGCCGGCGCGATTTACAATAGCAATCGCAATTTTTAGCAATACAATAAGTATCACATTTCATTTTATAGTCGTAAATTAATCAGCGCTTCAATTTTTCGTAATTCTTTTCGTAGTTCTCTTGAAGGAAGCCGTCGAATTTCAGCTTACCTATGTCAACGGTTTACTATGCCG
This sequence comes from Sesamia inferens, assembly GCA_037179545.1. Lineage (NCBI taxonomy): Eukaryota > Metazoa > Arthropoda > Insecta > Lepidoptera > Noctuidae > Sesamia > Sesamia inferens. The sequence continues at coordinate 13,932,616 of CM073934.1, read as the reverse complement.
CGAAAAGAGAGAGCGTGTCAGACCATCTCTTTCTAATTCTCGCTAACCGTCGCGGTAAAACTTGATAAATATAAGCCGCCCGCGAGCGGCTTGTATTTCTCTCCTCTCCTCTATTAGAAAGAGACAGAAACCACGCTACTACGAGATAGCGTTCTATTATACCTATGGTGCGTGAGTTTTTCGTTTGTTTTTAATATTTGTGTTATTTAAACTGTGACGGATTCTGTAAGGTAATTTAATCGCAGATTTGGTTAAATACTGTTAATTTTGTTTGTTATTATGGCTTTAATTCATATAGAGTGCTGTTACTGTTAATTCGTCTTTGAAAGACGCATTTTCTCAAGTTTCGACTCTTTGCAGTTTAATTCTGACCCTCCCCATTTCAGTAGCTTCAGCTGAGCGGTCATTTTCTGCTTTAAAACGCATTCACACGTATGTGCGAAACTGCCAAAAAGAGCAGAGATTGTCCGATTTGGCTATCATGTCAATTGAAAAAAATAAAATTAAAAGTAATCCGAATTTTTATAACAACATTTTAGCTCATTTTGTTAAAAAAAAACAGACGCATTGCATTAGAATATAAATAACGTTGTGATTGTGTATAATTTGCTTTATTTTTGCTTAATATTTTTGTTGGTTTTGGATCGGTGTCTGTGTGGTTCGGTTTTTAACACTTTATTATTTTTATAATTTTTTATTTTATTTTTTCTTGACTCTTATTCCCTAACAATAGGTACTTAACTTAGTACTTACTAACAAGCATGCATGTGTGGTATAGAGATGCACGTCGAAAAAGGCTTTTCACAAAGCCGCTTTTATCATACTTGAAAGACATTGTTATCAAATCATCAGTCCTTTTTTGTAAGGTGAAGATGGGGCTTTTCATATTATTCTTATCTGAAGACCTCCTCCAAGATATCCTGCAGTAGGTAAGTGTTTAAGTGTTTATTTTTTTGGACCGGCTTCCCTTTGTCAAAATTTCACCCTTCGCCACTGCCATCTAGAAACCACTAATGGAATGAATGATTATGCTTAAAGCCTTGAAGTTAATATTAGGCTATATGACACGTAACAATGCCTGCATGCAAGAAAATATTATATATTTAAAACTAAATGCTGCTCAATAAAAACACTGGTAAAAATTTCATTATAGCTTCTAAGACTTGAATGTAAAAACGCAGCTTGCTTCAATTATTCGGAAGTGGTTTGTGGATGGCACTTCGAGTGTGATATTCTTTTCTCGTAAAAAATATAGACTTATTGTATTTTTGTAATCGTAGTCGTCGTGACTAGTTTGGAAATTGAACGTAGTATCGATAGTATTTATTAGAAAGTTATAGTCGATTAGCGGTGGCTCCATCTTTTGCTGAGAATTAGGGGCGCGACGACTTTTTTTGGACAAAGCATAGAGAAGAAATAGGCCTAATCCTTTCAACTCTTCATTAGTGACCTAAACCTTTAAAACAAGTTAGTATTGTATGTTTGTGCCTAAAAGCTTTCTATACATACCGCCAGACTAACCTACTTCCAAGAAACTACTGCGCAACAGAGTGCTAAAGAGATTAGCTCCTCAGCAGTACCTACGCATTATAAATGTGAAAGAGACTGCAAAGGAATGCTTCATGGGATAAATATATTAACAATTCAAACTACAACAATCTAATTGATAACTCCATGTTTTATGAGTTTTAGAACGCCTCATTTAGGTGTTTATTATTATTTTCAAGATGATGAATAATTAATATGCATTCCTGCCCAGTATGGGTTACAAAAGGCATTCTAGAACAGTTACTAGAAATCATCACCAGCGGGTCACTAAAAAATCAAATACATTGGACAATATCGCGTTTCTATGATGAAATGGCCTATGATAAATTAAATTGTGCAACTCCCAAGCTCAAATCACGAAGGTCACCTACGTGGCTATACTCTATTAGGCTTACCTACCAGCTTGACACTGACCATTCCATCGCTGTGAATTAGCTCCTTTGGTTTCTATTACAAGTTAGCATGGCAAATCTAACCATTAGGCTAATGGAAAACCGTGGGTAGTTTGGGAAATTTTAAAAGACTAATTGAAACCGACCAACTAAATTAGTTGGAGCTTTAGGGCTTTATACTTTTGATCAATCATGATCTTATATCATTCCAACCGCAAGCCTCGCTTAGGTGATTAGGTGCACGCGCCCCTGGGTGGAGCCGCCCCTCTAGTCTGCGGTACGGAAATAACTTTTATAATAGAGCGCGTACACGGACAACTCTATAAACACATATAATAACAATAGATGTAATAGCTTTATTGATATATACTATACCGACACTATTTAAAAGTAATCATCTTTTTCATAGACGCCTTATTCTTCTGGAAAAGCAGTGACTGGGATAATACAGGTGGTAGGGTAGTCAGGCAAGTGAAGATATTGTAATTCTACTTTTCTGCTTAATATGTATGTATTTAAACTAGGGCCTGATTATAGCAATTGGGATTATTAGCTTTTATGTCGGTTATTCCGTTAATCTACCCTAGGTATAGTTTGATAGACAGAATTTATAGGCGAACGGTGGTACAGTCGAGTTAACAAACATATTGGCAGTGACAATGTTTCAAAATATTTTAAACATTAAAATGATCTAAAAGTTCTATACAAACTTAGATATTATTAAAATTATAATATATATTTCGTTATCATATAAACTGTTCATAAGTTTTTATGGTAACGGTAGTACCTACAGTCAAAAACATCGGACTACTCTTTGGAAAATAAATATGTATAAGAACATCTTTGAACATTAAACTAAATGGCCTTAACCATTAAATTTATTTTTGCTTGCCGCAGCAGAAGTAAGGTAAAGAGTGCACTGACGCAATCATGTTTGAATTGTAACTTGAACCCTTAAATTGGTGACTGATCTAACCTAACTCACGTCATACGAATTAAAGCGATATACGTACCTCTGTAAAGAGGTTTTCAAGTTTAGGGGAGTACCTGGCTGACACGACAATTCGTTACCTACATGTCAAATTTTCAAGATTCATAGAAAAAAAATTAATAAATAATTATGTATGATCATAACTATGCGCGAAAAAAATATTATGAACAAGAGATTGCGCATATTTTTTACAGTCTTGTGACTGTCGCCAAGTTATTGATATGATGTAGTCAGATAATTATGATGTCACAGCTTGTTTACAATTTATTGTAAGCCCTATATACAATGTTATTTTCTCTTCATACGAAACCTGAATATAGTTTGTTCAGAATAAGCAACTGAATCGATTCCAATCATTTTTACACCATGTTATATTGTTTCCCAAATACATTTAGAAATTGTTGCAGTGTGGTTAGCAAGCGCGCAACATTGCTGACGGAACACACAGTTGAGACAGGTCAACGCACTGCCCCCCGCGCCGCGCCGCTGCAGGCGCGGGCGGGCGTGCGATGCGTTGACCATATTTTTGTTGTGACAATCAGGTAAGATAACAAGCCCATAGCTTTGTGGTTTTTCATGATATCTGTTTGAAATTTTGTACATAGATTACTTAAAAATCATGGACACGTGTTTCGAATATACAAAAAAAAAATCGTTGTATTTTTGATTCACGAACATGTTTACATATTAAAGAACTGGACTGTACCAACCACTCACACGTCCCGGGTGATTTTTATACTTAGTCCCTACGATCGTATGCTCATGCTATAGAAAACGATGTAAATAGGACATTTTATTACAAAAGGAATCAGTACATACTATGTCTTCTTAATAATGTTTTTGCTCATGTGTTCGTAGTGAGTAAGAATTATTTTCTTTAAATATGTACTTTTAAACTTTAGCTATATTTTTAATTACCTATTTGTGTTTGAATTATGCAGCTACATATTTCCGGTATGAAAATGCTCGTCTCGTAATGGGTGGCTTATGTCTCTACTTTAGCAGATACCTACTTATTTAATTTTGTTTAATTTCAGCTGTATAACTATTTGTAGTTTTTGAAGGAAAAGACATTTATCTCATTCTAGCAGTACCAAATAGTATGCATTAACAGTCTTAAAAGATTTTGCATAGAATTATAAAATAATATGTTGCATAGGTAAGGGATTTTTTTATAATACTGGAGTTACTTTGCTAAGTCTACAACATAATTATGTACTTACAGACGACAACACATCAAGCTACTACAATCTATCAGATTTCTTTATCCAATTTTCAACTTTATCTCCAAAGCATTAAGGCTCAACGTTGATTAGGAATATCTGAGTTTCGGGTAGATTGACCTGCTGTCGTCCTGACTTGGGTGTACCTACTGGTTAAAAATAGGTGAATGTATCTTTAGTCATTAATTTGAGTGGAAACATACGGCAGGGATAAGAAAGGTATCGGTTATATTTAGCATTTATTAATTAGCTGAGTAATCTGAAAGTATACAATATTAATTGCGGTTGTCCCTTTTATCCATCCACCATAAGCCTATGAATTGCTTTTATCCAATCTAGGTCTAGGTTGGGTTCACGGACATTCGTAAGTACTCAAGGCTACACATCAAGCCATATATAGGTAACCAGTATATGTTGTACCAGAAACTTATACCTACAATACGATACGAAGTCAGCTAAAACTGGAAATTCATAACTTGATGTGTAGTCGTTAAGAGTGGATTTATCGGTGTGGATAAACGGAATAACCCAATACATAATTATTTCGCAATATTTACCTAACTATTAATGTGTACCTAGTTCAAATACCTATTAAATTTTAATAATCTAATAATAGTATTCTTTCATAAAAGCATCTTTTTATAATGTACATACTTTATTAAAAATTGGTGTCTTTTGTATTTACGTAAACCATTTGAAAGTGTTATGTTAAGAATTGACTCTTAAAATGCCTCTTTTTGTATGTCGCTGGGTTAATAAGGATGAGAACCATTGAGAATCATTGTATAAGGGGTATAAATCCATATTTTGTTCTTATTTTCTGTTTTTAATACTCGGGCAATTTATTGTGATGCATATAGGCATATTTATTTATATGCATCACATAAATTTTCTCAGCTAGCTAAATTGTGCTAGCCACCTAAAATCTATTGTTCCCGCCAGTCAAATATCAGCATTGCGTTCCATTAAATATAGTAAAAATTACAGGACCTAACATTAAACTGAATTAGACAGCAAATAATAAGGTTTCAAGTAAAGCATTGCCATGGAAATGCACGTTTCGATCTTTTTGTCATTATAATGCAAAGGGAGCGAATTAAATGTTACGTAATTACTCACAATAGTATAAGTGGACTTTATGCTGAGAGTGTTGTCATCCAAAAACGGCAATATTCGAATCGTTTTTAAATGAAACAATATGCAATTTATGGATTTATATAATGCCAGTAACTTTAAATTGTTATTTTGTGTATAAATCGTTAAAAAATAACTATGTAATTAGTTCTTGGTTCTGTTTCTTCTATCTTCAGATTTATCTGCAAAAACGGTGAAGCAGTTTTATATTTTTGCTTCAGCGTCTAGAGAAAACTTTTGAATATATCGCCCTACTTACTGGTACCTTGGATTTAATATATCATTTGAACTTAAACCATCCGCAGTTGTTTGATTAGAGCTTCCAATGTGCTTTCGTTTTCTCTTTGTTTTACTTGCGCTCAATTCTCTGTCAGTAACTTCACTATCTGCTTCATAATCACTTGATAATGATAAACCTTTTCAAATAATAAGTTATAACATTATAAATAATATTGTTGAAAAAGAGAAAGGCGAAGAAATTGAATAAGTATTTATTATTGTTTGTTAATATTATAAGAAAGTTGATAAATTTACTTACAATTACTAAGTAGTCCAGAATCTATAGACCCAAATGAATTGCTGTTTTCAGTCAAACTTTCCATCCATTGCTGTAAACAACAATATAATAATATAGAATAAAACTGTTTTTTATTTGGAACTAAAAGCTACACTTCCACGTCGGCAACGGCAGAATCTACGGATTATTTATGTAGGCATCAGCACTCTTAATTACGTAACACGCTATTACTACCAATTGGAATCAGTTTGAAGCATATGGCTAAACCATTGCTCCATATGTTCGGAAAATGTCTGCTCAACAACATAAACAACGCAATGAATATTGGACTGTCAAAATGAAACCCATTGTAACCCTACAGGTACAAGCCCCCAGGCCCAGCCCCTACGGTACACTACAGGATTACCCTGCAGGTTTGTCTTGATACCTGGATATCAAACGAGAGATATGACACTTTCCTTCAGTTTATGGGAAAAAGCTTTCACTACCCTCCGAAAATGATCTAAAAGCTGCACGCCGACACCTTACAGGACAGGATACAGACTTCAGACATCCAATTATACACGGTAAAACTATCTTTAGACAATAAATCCTCTAATATTTGAAATTAATGGGGATACCTTTTCGGGTGGAATCAAACGGTCTGCTTTCTTCATGAACGTAAAATTAGCCTTTTGTCCAAGGTCCACTAAATGTCTTGTTACTTCTGTTGTTGACATGGCTTTGGTCAGCATTCCTTGCAGTGTTTTAGGATCTTTGTCAAGTAACCCCGGAAACATAATAGCCAGTGGTTTCATTTGAGGCCCATCTTCACATTCTACCTAAAAATATTACCTATGTCGTTTTCACACGAGTTTGGTAAATTTATAAATAAAATAATGCATTTATTATTTACAAGTTGTAATACTTCCTCCTCGTCAGAAACATTGGCAGAAGAAGATCTTTGGTTTTCTATTTGGGATGTCTGCACTATGTCTACCCATTCCGAGTCTTTTGCTAACAGAGCACATAATGGTTGAATTGTAGTTTTCACATCTTCATTTCGTCTATTTCTTTGCCTCTGTAATACAACTTTTATGTAGGACAAACAGATTCGACTTTTCAAAATACTTATTGCCTAAATCCGGCGCTTATTAAGGCGAGGAAATGATTCCTTGTGCATCCCTATAAGCAAGCGCACACTATCTAAAACTATGCCCTGGCATGTTGCAACGTTCTTAGGGATGAAGAGGCGTCCTTAAACAAACTAACCCCGTGTGTTGCCCCGGCGACAGTGGCGCGGCGGGCGATTGGCCTCAAGCATACCGAAGCGGTATTCCTGTTACTACGATCATATGCAACGGTATTTTTTCTTAGTTATAGTTTTTAATTTTTACACTATGTTATATTTTTTTACATGCTTTTTATTAGCTTCACTTATTCCCAAATACATTTAGAAATTGTTGCACTGTGGTTAGAGTCAGTTAGATACTGAGCTGCTGCTGGTACTAGGCGCGTAAGACAGGGAACCCCGCGCCGCGCCGCAGCAGGTGCAGGCGGGCGAGCGGTGGGTTGACCATATTTTTGTTGGGACAACCAGGTAAGATAACTTTGTGGTTACATGATGTCTTTTTGAAATTTTATACATAGATTCTTCACTTAAAAATATTGGAGACATGTATCGGGTTTCGGATATACAAAAAATAACGTTGTTTCATAGAAATTTCTACTTTATAGCCATGAAGTTAATGTATTATATTTTTATTACCGCTTCAATGTTGTCATAGGAGATTTCAATGCTAAAGTTGGAGTAGGTATAGACTTGCGGCGAATCGGTAGTAGGATCACATGGTTTCGGTATCAGAAATCATACGAGGGCAAATGCTCGTCGACTTTCTTGAAAAAGAGGGTCTTTTATTGATGAATTCGTTCTTCAAGAAACGGCCCCAGCGAAAGTGGACGCTATGAGCTATGACGAAAAATGAGATCGACTTCATCATGACTGACAAAAGGCGGATATTCAGAGATGCCTCCATGATCAACAGGTTTAAAACCGGAAGTGATCACCGATTGGTTCGAGGCACTCTGAATATCAACTACAAGCTTGAACGTCTTCGTCTGAAGAAGTCCACGCTCCGAACTAACTTGAACCGAACCATTGCTCGATCTGAATCATTGCGTTCTAGCTAAAACTGGAAAACCGATTCGCAGCCTTGGAAACCACAGTCGACGTTGAAATTGACATTGACGAGGACTTCGATCGGGTAGTTGGAATCTTGCGAAAAGAAGGCGCCGATTTCAGCGGGATGAAACGAACTGGCACAAGGTCTAAACTTTCGCAGGAGACTCTCCGGCTTATGAAGGATCGACGAGAAAACCCACCATCAACCTCGTCAGAACTCAGGGCCCTCAATAAGAACATCTCAAAATCGGCAAGGCGAGACCTCCGGAGTTTCAACACCAGGGGCGTGCACAGAGATTTTGTTGAGGGTAATCACACATACACTACCCAAATCTCTGTGCTTAAACTTAAAAAAACGTAACGTAGACGTAGTTTCAATTTAGCATAATCGCGTACTTTTTCGCATGTCAACATTGAATTGATGTTTGTGCGTGGCTACAATGAACATGTAAGTATGTGATTGATGATAAGAACAAGTCAAATAAATGATATCCTTGGGATGTTAGGTTTTTTTTTTGCCCAAATGAATACAATGAAATAATCATCATCATCTCAGGGTTAATACCAGTCGCGTCCAAAGATTTGGAGTCTGGGGTCCGCTTTACCAGTCTAATTGCTGATTTTGGCGAAACTTCGACATTTTCCGTGACCGCCGTCTGACCTCCACAACCTAAAGGCGATATCAAAGCTGCAATGCTTAGACCAATTGTTGGACTTTTGTGGGCTCCAACAACCCGTAACGACTGCCACTAGATGTTCGTATGGCAACCGGGACCAACGGCTTAACGTGCTTTCCGAGGCACGACCAGACCAGTGCAAATATTCATATTCATGCATACAAATATTTGCACTGCGCGAGGATCGAACCCGCGCCTTCTTGCGCAGCGGCTGCGTTCGCTACTGCTACGCCACGGAGGCTGTCAAAATACAATGAAATGTTATTACTAACTCAACTGTAAATAAGTAATAATTTATTTCTCAAAAAACTAAAAAAATATATTTTACTATCTATAAATTAAATCAACGAGCCTATCTTTTTTTAAATAACTCTGTAAAAATTAAATATATATAAGATCGTTATAAAATCGCTAAATGTTCTTTTTCAATGGAAATATAGACAAATCTGTGAGTCTGCTTTGGCCCTGTGTGTTTCATAAATATGCGTGATGCACTACTCATTGGAATTAGAACTATTAAATTTTGCTAATTTGTAAACTTCAGGAAAATTATTACAATATAAAGTATAGTATTGAAATTCAAAAGAAAAACTTAAGGTCTTTTAAGTTTTTATAACGACGAACTGTCAATGCCACGTTTTAAAATAATATACTTACACGAGAAACAAAACAATTTATTTGTGTGTAGGTACACACTACCTACTCAGTTCTTTTGAGTTATACCAAAAACTCTAAAATAAATGAATATTCAATTCCGCTTAAAACAACCAATATAGGTAGGTACATATTTAACCAAATACACCAATAACGAAACAACATAAGCTGATAAAATAAAAAGGTATTTTAACGAACAACAATCATGCTATATTTGTGAACTTCTTAAATTCGTCGCATTATTAGACTGTACTTACTCGGCCTCAAAAACACAATGAAATTACACGCCCACGTACGCAAAGTTTACGTACACAAATAAGTAATTTTATTCACAGACACGTATGGAAGAGGCACATTTATTAACTGCTTACGTCGCGACGAAATCGAGTTCCGCGGGCAGCATTGTAATGTGTGTTAGTAGTTTGTACTAGCCCCAATAGATGGCAGTATTATCACTAACTTATTAACAAAGTCTTTCAGTTTTAACTTTGAAGCCGGAGGTACTTGCGGAAGTTGAAACCTTCTATAGTCAGCTGTATACCTCGCAAGCGCCTAAACGAGTTCCCCGCACCTAAGATTCCAGAACCACTCTCACACGACATTACACCGAAGACCTCCCTGAGATCAGCCTAGCCGAGGTCGTGGTGGCTCTTGGACAGCTTAAAAATGGGAAGGCCCCAGAGAAGACGGGATTACCTCGGAGCTCTTGTAAGATGCAGGTACGCCTGTGCTAAAAGAGCTTCAGCGTATATTTAATTCTGCTCTTTTTACAGGGACTACTCTTAAGGCATGGAACGGAAGCGTAGTGGTTCTGTTTTACAAGAAAGGTGATAAAACCTTACTGAAGAACTATAGACCCATTTCGCTTTTGAGCCATGTCTACAAGCTTTCAAGAGTGATCACGAACTGACTAGCGCGCAGATTCGACGAATTCCAGCCGCCTGAGCAGGCCGAGTTTCGAGGAGGTGTTAGTACCATAGACCATATACACACAGTGAGGCAGATCATACAGAAGACCGAAGAGTATAATCAGCCCCTGTGTCTAGCATTTGTGGACTATAAGAAGGCCTTTGACTCCATCGAGACCTGGTCTGTTCTGGAATCTTTGCAGCGATGCCAAGTCGATTGGCGATATATCCAAGTGATGAGATGTCTTTACGATGCCGCCACAATGTCCATCCAAGTCCAGAACCAGCAAACTAAACATATCCACATATCCCTCTTAAGCGAGGAGTGAGACAATGGGACGTTATTTCCCCCAAATTATTCTCCAATGCCCTCGAGGATATGTTTAAGACGCTGGATTGGCAGGGTCGGGGCATTGACATCAATGGCGAGTACATCTCACACTTGCGATTTGCGGACGATATTGTCACCATAGCGGAAACGCAGCAAGAGCTGGAACGAATGCTGACCAACTTAGCTGAATCCTCGCAACGCATCGGTCTCCGGATGAACTTAGACAAGACCAAAATTATGTTTAATGAACGGGTCACTCCGGGACCGGTTGCCATAAACGGAATACCGCTCGAAGTTGTTTCAGAATATGTATACCTCGGGCAAACGTTGCAATTAGGGAAAAACAACTTCGAGAAGGAGGCAAGTAGAAGGATCCAGCTGGGATGAGCAGTATCTGGTAAACTTTGTCGGGTATTTTCGTCGCCCATACCCCAATGTTTGAAGACAAAAATCTTCAACCAGTGCGTCCTACCCGTCATGACTTACGGAGCCGAGACGTGGACACTAACGGTCAGACTAGTCCATAAGTTTAAAGCCGCTCAGCGAGCTATGGAGCGGGCTATGTTGGGCGTCTCTCTGAAGGACCGCATCAGAAATGAGGTGATCCGACAGAGGACCAAAGTCACCGACATAGCTGAGAGGATTAGCAAGCTGAAGTGGCAATGGGCTGGTCACATATGCCGCCGAGCCGACAACCGTTGGGGTAAACGAGTCCTCGAGTGGAGACCGCGTCTCGGCAAACGTAGCATGGGACGCCCTTGGGCGAGATGGAGCGACTACATCAAAAAGGTGGCTGGTAGCGGCTGGCGGAGAACTGCTCAGGATCGAGATTGTTGGCGTACCATGAAAGAGGCCAGCAGTGGACGATTAGAGGCTGATGATGACTTTTATCACCTAGAATCCTGAGCCGTGCCGAAGCGGAAAACGGGTGCCAGGCCTTAATGGTGGCCGATGAAGACTGGGGGGGCAAAAATACCTTAGGCTCTAACAACTTTCCTTAAATTACCCTTTAGGAATCTCAGTTACATCTGTTGCTCCGCCTTACCGGTGCCCTCTTGAACTCTTTGATGTTTTTTTAACGTAATAATTAATTTTACTTCTACCTGCCTACGTGGTGAATTCTTGAATTATTTAGTTATACATCCAAGTATAAGTATTATACATTTCCAATTTTAGCTGACTTCGTATCGAGTAGGTTTTTCGTACTTACAATCAAGTCTGCTTAAAGCATGATATGTAGCCGTGCGTCCATATGCAATATATATGTATTTAAGCTTACATGACAATGGATAGGTACATATACAACAGATTTATGTAATGATCAAGCCACCAAAATACCAGTTAACGACTGTTACCTACTGAGGTTCCTGGATTAGTGGTTGCTAAAGTATTTTGTTTTGGCCTTTTGTATTTCTTATTAGAATCACTGCTCATTTTGTAGATAGCATACTGTGAAAATAATGAGTGCTGTTTCAAGCCAAAACAAGTTGTGTTGTTGTTGACATGACAACATATTGACAGCCAGAGAGATTCTGCAAGTGGTGGACACTTTTTAGTAAATAAACAAAAAGTTTTGCTGACCGTGTAATTTATTATCTGTACTAAAAACACAATATATAGATATATATATATATGTAGTCATCAATAAAAAATTAAATTATCCTTAACATAGGTATGATTTACAGATCAATCTAATGGATAATTTACAATGTTTTGTTTATGATCTATGAGTAATCATCATCCTCTTCATCATCAATTCTAGGTCCAGGGGGAGGCGGAACATATGGCTGTGGAGCTCCCTCAGCTCCCACTAATCCTTGTTGCTGTAACAACAACCATTGTTGTTGCTCTTGCTTTGCTTGTTCCTCTCGTGCCTGGAATTTATAATTAATATCTAAAAGTAAGTTATGGAATAGCTTTATTATTTTATTTTTACATTTTAAGGAAACTTACAGCTAGCATATATATAGGTAGAAGTTAGTTAGTGAAAGAAGACCAATTAAAAGTTTCCACGGACGATATTAGGTTAGCACAAGAGACTATAACAGGTGGGGGACTCCCCACAGCGCTGACTTCCTTGTAGTATTCCCGATCAACGCCGTGTCTGATCACCGTAACGGAGTGGCAGACCGGTGGCTAACGAGCGCTGTGACCTACGCGATCTTGCGATTTTACTCTGATTTGATTCTGATTTTTATTTAGTGCGCTTTACCATCAACGATTGCGTCACTGCTTACCATCAGGGGGGATTGCGGTCAAGCGCTGGTTTATATTTTTTATAAAAAAAAAGAGGGCGATTGCCTAATTGTGGATATTTTAATTGTGGCTTTTATTATTATTGTGGGTTATTTTACTGTGGGTTTTTATTGGATTTTATTGTGGTTTTTTTTATTGTATTGGTTTTTCATTTTTAGTGTGGTTTTCTCTAGTCGTTGACGCGATACCAAAACCCTTGAGAAACGCCTCTCAAATCAAATCAAAAATGTTTATTTGCTAAAATACGGTACAGAGGGTGTTACAGTGCATTTTTTTCCAGCGTATCCTGCCATATATGGCGTGCAAATTTATTCTTAAAATTACGTTATCCAAATTAAATCGATTTATCTTCTAAGTAGTCCTTAATTCTATAATAATTCTTTGATAACAAAAATTTAAAAAGCATTTTCTTAAACAATGTCAAAGGTAATTCTTGTAAACTATTTGGCAATTTATTATAAATGATTATGGACATACAATATACATTTTTCTTAAATAATTTTAATTTTATTCGTGGTAAACGAAGTCTGTCTTTATGTCGTGTTCGGCTATTTGGCCTGTCTTCCAGAGTTTCAAATAGATTGTAGTTTCTTTTTACAAAAGTGCATGTTTCAAAAATGTATAGACATGGTAAAGGCAGTATATTTAATCTTTGAAACAGTGGTTTACAGCTGTCTAAAAAATGAGCTCCACAGATTGCTCGAATGCATTTTTTTTGGGATTTAACTACTCTGGGCGTTTCGCCCCAAAAGGCTCTTCTCAGGGCCAACCAAAGGCCCTTCTCAGGGCCAACCAAAAAGCCCTTCTCAGGGCCTAGCGAAAGGCCTTTCTCAGGGCCAACCCAAAGGCCCTTTTCAGGGCCATTTCGAGATGTCGGCGTCAGAGGTCAGCCGCGCACCGTCTGTAGCGAGCCTCTGTACGAGTGTTGCGGACGAGTTCTCGGACTCGGATATCGAGTCCGTAGTCTTGGACTCGTCCGTGTGCGAGGTGGTTGGGGAGAGCAGCCTGAATAGGCCTTCTATTTGACGCTCGGGTCCGAAGGTTCCTCGGACTCGGACAAGAGTAAGCCCAAGAGGAAGTCGAAGGCGGAGACTGCTTCGCCTTCGACTTCTTCTCAGGCCGGCATCCACGATGTGGGTCTGGCGGACGCCCAGCGCCAGCTCGGCTTGGCCAAACGGGCCGAGCTCGAGCTGGATCTGGAGGAGAGGGTTGCCGCGAAGGAGAGACAGGCGCGCGCGGCGAAGTCCGTATCGTATCGAAGCTGGATACGGTTCGGCCCTCGTCTCCTTCGACGGCCTGCCTGTGGAGGAGCTGGCTCGACTGGCTAAGGAAGACATGGAGGAGATCGCCTCCAAATCCTCGAATCTGAAGGGTACCTTTCAGAAGGCCCTGAAATGCCGTGCAACCAGCTTGCACGGTGTTGTGTCGGAACTGACGCAGCGCACTGCGTCAGAAGAGACGAAGCAGCTGCAGGCGAGAGTGGACCTCCTGCAAGCGGAGGTCAGCCAGCTTCTTGTGAAGCTACAGCCCCGCCCCCGAAGGTCCCGACGGCAGCGGTTCCCACCCTCCACCAACCTTGAGGAAATAATCCGCAAGGTGGTCATGGGGGAGAGGGCGTTCACCCGGGCCTGCTTTGCAAGCATCGAGGACTGTCTGCTGCCGGAGAAGCGTCTCCGTCCGCCACTAGCGGCGGACAAGGCGCCTACAGCGGCTCCCCAGGCCCCGAAGCCCTCAAAGGACAAGGGCAAGAGGAAGACGTCGCCGGGGGCTCTGCCTCCCTCTGGCACGAGTGCGGGCGCCGAACCGGGGCCGGTTGCCACCGCAGCATCCGCCCCTCAGATTCAGGAGATCGATGCCCCTTCTTCCCTCCACCACCCCGTCCAACCAGCCGTGGTCAGAGGTGGTAAAAAAAGGGCAGGAAGAAGACGAACAAGGCCCCGGCGGCCCCGGCTGCCCCGGCAGTCAATAAGGCCCCAGTCGACGGGAGGAAGCTGGTTCCTCCCAAAACCGCGGCGGTGACGGTGACGATCGTTCCCGAGGCCGCCGAGAGGGGCGTCACCTGAGTCCGTCCTGAGATGTGCTCTACTGGAAGATCTCGGGAAACGATGGATGCAGGCAGCACTAGACGTTTCATTGTAGAAGGCCTTGGAGGCCTTTGTCCAGCAGTGGATGTGTATAAGTCGAGAAGAAGAAGATGAAGAAAACCACTTCACTAAATTAATGTTACTTAAAACATTTTGAAATGTTGTGAGTTTGATGCCAACTGTACTGCTGAAATACTGGTAGATGTGAGATACAGCCAACCTAATTTCCACCTTATTTGTAGTAATTATTAACTAGGCCAACATACAATGTGTGGATGCTGACCAGGGATGTTGCGAATATTCGCATCCGCATCCGCATATGCGGAACATCTGCATTGATTTTGACATTCGCATCCGCATCCGCATCCGTATAGATCGATGCGGAGCTGATGCGGATGCGGATTTGTAGCAGGTCGCGACAAGAAAGGGGCGGTCCCAGCGAGTGGCGTGTGTCAAGCGCATGTGTTGATTGACCAATAGGAAAGCAGTGATTTTTGTTTTGGACTTCGGTGAATCGGTGACGGTTACGCGTCTCGTTATTGTTTTGTAGTAATTAGTAGTGAGTAGTTGTGTGTGACAAGTGATAAGAAGAATTGAAGCGCACGTTTGATTTTATTGTGATTTTTGTTAAGAACTGAACTAACTACATTGTTTAACGTAATACCTACATTCATATTACGTATTTAAGTAAAGTATTGTTTACTATTGGATAAGTGAACTATGCCACCACCTACACAAAGTGAAATTTGGACGTATTTCAAACCTGTGGACAACAATCGGGAAAAATCGCAATGTAAAATATGTAATAAAACATATTCGCGAAAGGGCCAAACAACATCGTCATTAAAAATCATTTGAAATCAATGCACTTTGAGGAGTTTGCTATGTTTGAAAAAACAAATAAAGAAAAGCTACAGAAAATAAAAAATTATGATAAAAAAAAAAAAAAAATTGTTAAGGCTGGCGAGATTTTGGAAATTTTTGAGTAAAGAAAGCGGATTTCTTATCGGAATAAACAAAGGTATGCCTAATTGCCTATTACCAAAAACTTTTAAAAATATATTTACCCGAAAAGGCGGCCATTCTACTATTTATAAAATATAATGCTCCTTTTTTAAAATTTAAGTATTAAGATCAACAATTACTAAAAATATTTCTTTCACTACTTTATTATTAAATAAAAACATATAAATAATACTGTGTTTTTTATCTACCAAACCAACATTTAAGTTTTTTGTACAGATCCGCATCCGCATCCGCGGATGTGAGTATCTTAGAATCCGCATCCGCATCCGCATCCGTGGATGTGGAAAAAAGTAGATCCGCAACATCCCTGATGCTGACTATACACATGGTATTCAGCATCAATTGACAATTTCGTCAGTTTCGTAAGGCCTAGGGGGGCTTGTGCACTATAGTTGCATGCGGTTTTTTGGCAATTACACTGTACATTTTGTCAGTGTCTACTGCATGCTTTATTTAAAAGTTAGAGATAAGTCCACATTAATACTTTGTTTAGAGCTAGTATTTGCTGTTAAATTACCTTTGCAAAAAGTTCTTGTTGTTGCCTTAACAATTCTTCTTCAGGTATACCAAGATTCTCAAGTCTTGTGCTTTGTCGTCTTCTCTTTGCTGCGACAGCTTTGCAATCCTTCAATACGGCTTCCGCTTCAAGGGTATAGTCACTAAAACCTAATCTGTCAAGTGCTGAAACAAAAATATTTGGATAATGTTTGTTCAGACTTAAAACTACGTGTTTTGTTCAAAAATCTTACATAGTTAAAACTTAACATGTCAACTTACCAGTCAGTACATGTTCTGCATTGATTGTCTTTTTGTTACTCTGATTGCAAACTTCGTTAGCCTCTGAACTTAATAAATGGATAAATTCCGTACAGCAGTTTAGAATTAATTCTCGCGATTCAAAAGCTACGCGCACGGAAGGGACCAATTCTTTTATCATTTTATTGATGCTTGCTCTAGGTAGAGTTAGTTCGTCTTCCTCTGAAGGGGGCGGGCATAATTCTCTTTCTGGACTTCCCATTTTAGACTTGATTGGGAACTTTATAAATTTTATTTGGTGACAGTAAAAGTAATTGTAAATAATAAAACTTGGAAAACCTTTTTTCTCGATAAAGTTACGGAAGGATAATGAAATATTGAGGTAGACAATACATTGTTTATTTTAAATGTCATTGTGATTTGTTGTCACTGTCACTTGTCAGTGTTTCATTCATTGACGTAACATAACATGGACAGGAAATGTTTGACTATAGAAAAAATAGAAATATAAGACACAACGACGCCAAAAAAAAATCAATCTCTCTCTCAAAGCATCTCTTTCTAATTTTAATGATTTTGCGTAAGTAAAATGAACAGCACTATCTTTGATAGTTACTGTATTGACAACCCTTCATTTCCACATCATTGAAATACCTACAGCTTGGCAAAAAAGAGTGTGGAATAATTGAGGTCACTAGTATCGCACCTGTGACAACCCAGAATACTTAGGGTCAACAAGTTTTGATACTTGTTATTTTTGGAGACGTGATCCCAATCTTAAGTGGGTGATTCAATCCCTCAGACACATCAATGTCCAGTATTGACAATATTCATAGGGGAAGCCCCGAAGCCCTGTAAGAAGGCTGTGTAATAAGTACCCACATACAGATAATCATGCCTGAGGGCAATCTAACAGTGGTATTGTTAGGAATTGACAAATATTACAGGATAAGGAATGAACACGTTTTGTTTGAAGTTTTATTTTAATACATAACAATTTAATCAGACAAATTGAAAACACTTTCATTTAAATATTAAATTCCAGAAAAGCTCACATTTTGGCTTAAGCTTCCTGCATCTTCAGAATCACTGGAATATTCTGATTGTGAAAATCACTGCTACTGTCATCTCTTAAATTTATTGTAAGTTGTTCCACCAGTTCATACATAATCGCACCTCTGTCAAAATATTCTTATATCTATAAACCCAGAGTGTAATATCTTTCTGAGATGTTTACGGCTTCCATCATAACCCAAGTCCTCTCTAACTACCGGCGGTAAATTTCTCAGTGTAGGTACCTGAAACATTGTATTTTGTATTAAATCTGCTTTTTTTAAAATCATGAAATCTGGAACAGTGTAAGAATAAACCATACCTGCTTTTTCACAGTGTAAAAGAAATGAACCTTTTGTCTTGCACAAAAGCCTTGGCTTGCTAAACGTATTGCACATAAATCGAAATTATCTAAATCTTTCTTCGGACGACCTTTGCGATGTTTTCCCGGTGGTGAAAAAATGCCATTGTTTTCACCTTCCTGAACAATTTTTCTTATAGTATTGACAGATTTACCTAAAAAAAAAACATAATAACAACACTGTTATTAATTCCATCTTCATAATCTTCAAGTATCTATATTGGAGGATAGCGTATACGAGACTTGTTAAACTACAAAACATAACCTCAATTTTCAATTTCTATAAACAAGATTAAAAGTTACATAAATCTGGATAACCACAAAACTATGCATTGAATACATTTACAAAAACTTATTTAATGTATAATTACTTATTTAAAGTACATAAATACCTGTCATATCGGCAGTTCTTTGATAAACATTCTCGATTATCGATAAAACTTGTCCCGCTTGAGATTCGGATAAACACCGCATATAGACGTGGTAAATCACTGTTCTGCCACTACTATGAATAGTTCTATTTATTTTAAATGGACAATTATGCAATGATAATTTATATTTCCTGTAAATTATAAAAAGATTGTTATAGTAAACGCACTGTTGACACAGAATGTACTAGCAATTGACAAGTGAGCAATGTTGCCTCAATTATCCATTTTTAGTTCCAACTGTCACCGCGTCAGACTCTTTTTTGCCAAGCTGTATTTGCAGCCGGTTCTCCATTTTATCATCACGCTAAGTGGGTACATAAACTGTCAAATGCTGTTGACAGCGCTTAATGCGCTAAAACTTCTTAAAATGAGAATTTTAAAAAAGTTTTTAGTAATGACTTTAAAATCTCGAGATGGTCTGGTTTATCCATCAAAAAAAGTTGCAAAGATTTACAAAACATTTCGAAAAAATATTAAAAACTTTTTTGTAGATTTTTATGCCGAATCAAATAATTGATTTGCTTCTGGGGATTGTGAACATGACACAAAACATAAATATTTATTATTCAAAAGTATAATAGAGGTGTGGGTACGGACGACAGCAGGTTAAGTTACCCGAAACTGTCAAATATTCCCAATCAACCTTAAGCCTCAATGCTTTAGAGATAAAGTTGAAAATCTAATAAAGAAATCTGATCCGTTTTGGTTTTGTTTGCTCTCCAGTTGTACCTCTCCTCTTTGTGAAT
This sequence comes from Sesamia inferens, assembly GCA_037179545.1. Classification (NCBI taxonomy): domain Eukaryota; kingdom Metazoa; phylum Arthropoda; class Insecta; order Lepidoptera; family Noctuidae; genus Sesamia; species Sesamia inferens. Next base: position 13,913,367 of record CM073934.1, on the reverse strand, counting down.
GTGGTCTTGAAGAGGGATCTCTAGGACATATATTTTTTCCTGTCCTAAACTCTCCCATGCTCTATATGATCTGCTTCCTAAACAGATTCCTCGTCCTGTCAACCTTTTAACATTGGCTCATACCCCATTCATTAAAATCTTATATAAGTTTATTTCCCTTAACAAAATCAAAATTTAACCTTTTCCAACCTTTATGTTTACTAATATTTGTGTTGTCTTGTGTTTGTTTTAGCCCAAAGAAGAACCATCGCTAATACTGCCGATCAACAGTCGATATCCACTACGTATATATTACTTTTGTTCTCTCCACCTTGACGTTGGCAGAATCATCGGTCATCGATGGAGCCAAACCACAAAAAAAAATCTGACAGATTGTAGTAGCTTGATGTGTTGTCGTCTGTGCATGAATTTGAGATACAAATATTATGCAGAAAAATCTAACTTGTTAAGGTAGTTTTACCTGAAATTACCTAAATAAAATTGTAATGTTCAGAAATGAATAAGACTGATTTGTTTAAATACATTGTTATAATTAAATTATTGTTGACTTTTAATTAAAACCCACAATGGTCCTGCATGTTAAAACTACCTACCTGTTGTTGAAAATTTAAAATATAAAATATTAACTAAGACGATTCTGTCAAGGAAGTCTGTGAAAAAGAATTTATTGTATATTTTTTGCAAATTACAACACTCTATTATATAGAACTAGCGACAGCCGCGCAGTTTCACTCGCATAGACTCCTGCTTAGTTTCCTGTGTTATTCCAGGTCTTGTACGGACGACACCAGGTCAACACGAACGCTTAAGTGGTACTCATTTATTTTTACCAAACTTTCATGATTTGCAACAGACAGAATAGCAAGTGCTAAAATTTGTAATGATGCGTTACCCAAGCAACTAAATCTAAAACTAAATCTAAACTAAAAAATACTTTGCCTGCACAAATTAATATAAGGTAAGGTTGAAAAAATTTTGAGTTAGAGACGGACAAGCAAACATTCAAGTGAAGCTAAAAGCATGTAAAAATTAAATTTGGTCCCTCCAGTTTCGGACACAAGACTACCGAGGTAAATGAATTTGTGGATCCTTTCTACAGTTTCTGTGCCGATGAGCAACGGCAAAGAGCTCGTCGCTACGCATCTCAGATTCAGGGTCTTCCAGGTCTTAACTTTAGTCCCATCTCCTTTGCCCCTCGTAGTAGGTCATCCAGTTTGGCTTGCAAGTCGGCCCGAGTGTGACTCAGCAAGCATAGGTCATCAGCGTAATCCAGGTCTTTCAGGAGATTGGGTAGTCCCCATTCTATGCCACAGCGTTTGATGTTTGATTCGTTGCTCATGATGCCACCCAGAACAACCAGAAAGAGGTGAGCTGAGAGAAGAAACCTCTGTCGTATATTAGTACGTACATCCATGAGACGAGGCCGTCATTTGGAACTTTACAAGAGTAATTCTTGTAAATTGCCCTTATTACGTTTATGATTTTCTTGGGGACACCAATATCACGCAGCGGGTCCCATATGAATCTCATTTTCCACGTCAGTTAATTTTTTCTTTATACGAAACTTGAATACAATTTGGTCAGAGTAAGCAACAAAATCGATTCCAATCATTTTTACGCATATTTTAACCCAAATATATTTAAAATTGTTACAGCGTGGTTACCGAGCACACAAATCAGATCACGGTAGATGGCTAGCGATCACAAGGGACGTCTTATTGTGACCCCTGGGGGCTTACCATGACCTTTTAACAAAACGTTCAGTTTCCAGTCAGTTTTGATTTAGGCCTAATTTAGCGCTGCTAGTAAACCGTACCATGAGAGTATTAAAATTGAACGATTATTGAACGAAGTTCACCAATGTTGAATCGTCATGCTTGTCTGTGGCCTGCTGTAATGCCACTGGCTCTTTAATACGCATCGTTCAAAAACTTATATTTTCACTTTACCGGTTTTTTTTAAATAATAAAAACATTAGATTCTTGGGTATATACATATTTTAACTATGATTATGTGGGACTATTTTCATAGATTCATTATCTAAAAGCACTACAAAGGTCAATTTACCTTTAAAAACAACTTTATAACTTTGAAAGATTCAACGTGATTTTGAACGTGTTTACTCATGTCATGCAACAATAAAAAAAGTATTGTAGCGCGCCAATATTTGTATTTTTTATTCAATATGAACTCTGTACAATGTCTTAAGTTTGTTTGCTAAGAATTTTAGTTGGAATGTCGCTGAGGAGAGTAATTATGATTCATGTGCTGAATTTATTTTTGATACATGTACGGACGACAGCAGTAGGCCTAGTATGAGTTTTCAATACGAAACTCGTTCGATCGTATCGAGCGCGTTTGGCGCTCTCATTGGTTGAGAGTTCTTACGACCTTGAAGCGGGCCAATCGCTGAGTCAAACGCGCTCGATACGATCGAACGAGTTTCGTAATGAAAACTCATACTAGGCCTACTGGTCAAGCTACCCGGAACTGTCAGATATTCCCAATCAACCTTGAGCCTTAAGGCTTTATAGATAAAGTTGAAAATCGGATAAAGAAATCTGACTGTGCTGTCGTCTGTACAAGTCTTTGTGTTAGTATAACCCAATCATTGCAGTTTATCAATTTTATATAGGAAATTTTATATATGTAGAAAAGGGTTGCAGGGAAAATATAGTATTTTTGGGCCGCTTGTATTATAAGGTGTACTTATTGGTCGTTTCTTTTTACGGAAAGTCTAATCATGATCAAGATTCAGAATAAAAAGAAGTGTGAAGTGTGTTGATAATTATCGTCGTCGTCGTATTGTCAATGTAATAAATAATTGTATTGAAACGTTATAAACGATTTCGTATTTAAAAAAAAAACTAATTCTTTACCTAATTACAGTTAAAGGTGGTACTTAAATCTACTTTTAAAAATTAAATAATGTATCGCTGACAGTGTAGTGTGTTTAAACCCATTTTTAGTTGATTTACTCTCGTGTGAAATGGGTAGGTAAAAATCAGCGTGAAACGGATTACAGTTTTTGTTTTCTCGTTAGTTTCGACATTAGTGTTGTTACTTAGACTACCGGCAATCGATTATCTCAATTATTAATAAAATAACTTAAAATAAAGTTTTATAGCAAGATCCATACTCAGTGACATTCAATTTATTCGTCTTTGTAAAGATCTTATTCTCCTACTGACATTCCACTGTCCATCTGATAATCAATGACGTTAGGATAACGATTTTAATGAAAATTTTAGTTCTGTCAGTTCATCAGTTGACTACGTGTAGAATAGACAGAACTAACTCACGGAACTGTATAATTTTCATTACAGTATTATGACCGTTAATATCAACATCGCGTAGCATTTAAGTGAAATAACTGTATAAAACCAGAAAACATATACATCGAAACTTCGTGTAGTGTATCTTAATAAATATATAATATCTATTCTCTGGTTTATAATCTACCATCGCATTTAATTATAATAGAATTAATACGACAGTTATGTAGTGTGTATTGGTGATACTAATTTAAACCATCAGGCACATCAATTCGATATCGAATCGAAACTTAATTAGATTAACGATAACGAGTTATAAGCATCAACACTATCTGACATTGTCAATGTCAACATGCATGTGTGAAATGACAACAAAACTATAACCTATTTTCTTATAATATTTTCATTTGTATACATTTTTATTTTACTCTTAGTATTTGTACTTGAAGTTTTACGGAGTATATCCGTTTTACTCATTGATCTACCCTACTCTGTTTGTTCTGGGCATAGTTGATTATAATCAATCATAAGTCATCAGACGCGAATTTACTCTGGTTGTCTACTTGGTGAAGGTGGTTCTTGGAATGGAGACAAACTATTGCAGCGCATGAGTCTGTTTGTGCCGCACCACTACGTGTGGAGGAGACTTCGTCCGCCGCTGCAACTGGTGCCTATAGCCAGAACTAATCTGCTAGCAAAGCCACCCCTAACCAGAGCTGCGCACACCATCAATGAGATACATGTGGCAGGAGTTAACTGACCAAAGCACTGCTGTTTATTCTATGTTTTACACATAATAAAAGTTTTTGTTACTAATTATATATATTATAGATTTAGTAAGATTATAATATAAGTGTTTGTGTATGTTTATATTTCGTTAAATAGTATTAAGGTATACAATATGTTAAAATGTTTGAACTGTCACATTAAGGTAATGCCTGTAAAGATAGTTTCAGTAGATAAATAAATAAATTCTCATTTTTTTTTTAATGCATAGGATTGATATTTTGGTTATTCTGAATATGGTATTTTCAAGATGGTACAGCATTTACACCAGAATGATGATGTGTTAATTGTTTTTGTAAGAGTCCAATGCAATGTGGAAAGACATTGTTAGCGGTTGTGCTCATGTACTGTACCTAATATTGAGTGTGTGTTATTTATGTTTTGATCTGACACCAAAATTGAAGTAGTACTCATAGTAATAAAATATTTTGTTAAAATCTGATTTTTAATTTCTTGAACCGTTATAAACAGCCTTTATTTCTACTATTTGTTTCTGAACAGTGAACTATTGTACTAAATTCTAAAAGGGGGTCCAAACTACACACTGCTCAGGATTTTTTAGGTTCCTTATTATCATATTTCTCAATATTCCTGTTAGACGCAGGTTAAATATACCACAATCTAGACATGGAACAATTAAACATGCTTTTAATTAATAGATAGATGTTATACAAAGAGTATAACAATATGATAGGCATTACAATTTTTGGAGGATTGTGAGAGAGCACCATACAAAAAAAACCTCTTAAATTCTGCTGGCAAAGCTGTTAAGTCAGTGGGTGCACCCAAAGGAAGTATTTTTTACCTTACACTACAATGTTATAGTATAGTTATTCTGCAATTATAAATTCCCAGTGCAATGCATTAGGTACATAAAAGGCTAGAAGCAACTTATGGGTTTGATTTCTAAAATATTTCCCATTGAATCCCTGTTTGAGTATATTAGATGGCTATAGAAATAAGGTACTTATTTAACATGAGTATGTGTGATTATATTAAGGTTAAAATAAGAAAAATATTCATTTCAAGAGGCTTATTTACTTTCTTATAGGTATAGGAGAATAGATGTTTTATTTCCCAGGTTCATATTCATTCTTTTCAGCATTTACTCCAGAAGGATGCTGTGTTAATTGTTTTTGTAAGAGTTCAAAACAATGTGCAAAGACATTGTTAGCTGTTGTGCTCATGTACTGTACCTAATATTGAGCATGCGTTATTTATGTTTTTATCTGACACCAAAATTGAAGTAGTACTCAGAGTAATAAAATATTTTGCTAAAATCTGATTTTTCATTTCTTGAACCGTTAGAAACAGCCTTTATTTCTACTATTTGTTTCTGAACGGTGAACTATTGTACTAAATTCTAAAAGGGGTCCAAACTACACACTGCTCAGGATTTTTTAGGTTCCTTATTGTCATATTTCTCAATATTCCTGTTAGACATAGGTTAAATATACCACAATTTTGACTTGGAACAATTAAACATGCATTTAATTAATAGATAGATGTTATACAAAGAGTATAACAATATGATAGGTATCACAATTTTTGGAGGATTGTGAGAGAGTTCCATGCAAAAAAACCTCTTAAATTCTGCTGACAAAGCTGTTAAGTCAGTGGGTGCACCCAAAGGAAGTATTTTTTCCTTAAACTACAATGTTCTTAAAGTATAGGTTTTCTGCAATTATAAATTCCCAGAGCAATGCATTAGGTACATAGGCTAGAAGCAACTTATGGGTTTGATTACTAAAACATTTCCCATTGAATCCTTGTTTGATCGTTAGATTGCTATAGAAATAAGGTACTTATTTAACATGAGTATGTGTAAATATTAAGGTTAAAATAAGAAAAATATTCATTTCAAGAGGCTTATTTACTTTCTTATAGGTATAACAGAATAGATGTTTTATTTCCCAGGTTCATTTTCATTCTTTTCAGTGGTTGTAAAATTATGGAGGTGCAGCAACAGCAAGTCTTCATTATGTCTTGCGTTATGTATCCCAATCGAGGATATCCCAGAGTACTAAGGTTTAATTCATTTATATACTTCAGGTACTGTTGTTTTCATGATGCAGTTCCGCATACACGTCCAAGATTTCTGGCATGGCTTTTTCTAGGTTTTGTATAGTCATTTCTCGTATTCTGCGTCTGTTGTGATTTCCTTTGGTAAGTGCGTGATATTATCCTAGATAGGATTTGTAGGAATTGTTGTCTGATATCTTTATTGTTTGCAATAACGCGGGTATTTCTTGACATTCTTGAAAAATCCTCCCGGCACTCGTTAACTACGATTATATGTGGTTTAAAACGAACGAATAAGGTTTTTATTTCATATAATCCTTGCACATTGATGTGCAGCATGAGTAATTTATAATTTTGAGTTTTATTACACATAAACATAAAAATAAGTTTTCTATGGATACTGTATATTATCAAAAAATGATCAAAACAATGTTGATTAAGCTTCTATAATAGTAACTTATTCAAGATGACATTACAACCGTTCAATATTAGTTTTGTTGCTGTCAAATAGCAGGTCATGGTACGAAATTCTATACAAAAAAAAAGGTGAACAGTTTTTGTAAACGTCAACGCAACAGGACTGTTGCAGGCCTGCTAATAAGACGTCATGGTACAGAAAACTAATTTAGGACTGTTTCTGCCCTGCTATAAGAGCTCATGGTAAGGCCCCTGCTCGTTCTAAGTATTGTAAGTAAAATTAACATGTTATATGTAAATTTTACATTTTATTTTATCACTTCCGGCTGCAATTACAAGTACATTATAACATCTACGTACACTTGACCGTTGTGATGGAAAATATTATCACTAGTTAATTACAATACAAACAGAATTTATTATCAATAAAAGCAATACGTCTCCGCGTCGCTGTAGGCGCGACCGGGCGTGCGATGCGATGATCATATTTTTGTAGGGACATCCAGTTAACGTAACAAGCTCACAACCTTGTGATTTTTCATTATACCTTTTGTACATAAATTATTTACATAAAAATACTGGACACGTGTTTCAGGTATCGCATATAAAACTAACGATGTATATCCTGAATTCAAATAACTGGCTGCGGCCTGTACCCAAAACCTCAAAAACCTCCTCATTTCTATTTATCTTTATGGCAATTATTTTCATCTAAGTCTCACCGGTGTGAGAGTTTTTGGCGGGAAGGCTAAGATGAGTGCCACGCTCGTTTTTATTGGACTTTTAAATTATTTATAGTGTCGTTTACTAAATAAAAATGCGTGATTTATGTAGTATGAAGTGCATTCAGTGAACAATTCATAAAGAACAGTGAAGTATTGTAGCAAAGGGCCACATCATGGCATGACAAAAAAAAAAAAATAAAGGTTAGGTTAGGATAAGTTACTACCTCCGTGTGCAGTTTCTGGCCTGCCATCGGACGTGTCCCCAGGTGGTGGATAGGGGAACGGCCCCCAGATATGGGGGTTACCGGTTTACCGGCGCGGACCAAAACCAGAAGTGGGGACCGCTTCGGCGGTCACGTGCGGCGGGTCGGCCACCACTCCAGGTGGCTGACGTGACCCGAACTCCGGGTCACCGTCGGGCAATCCGGTCTCCTCACTGAGAGGAGCTGGAGGCCCCGTTTGCCTTCGGGCAAACGAGCGGAGCTAAGAGGAAGGACACCTCGCTAAAAAACCCATGGCTGCTGCGTCTTCTCGCACAAGAAGACGTACCCAGCCGGGCCCCTCCCTATGGAGGGCCCACTGTGGGCCCGCCTTCTGGCGTTCCACAGGGGTCCGTTCTAGGACCTCTTCTGTGGAACGTCGGGTATGACTGGCTCCTGCGGGGAACCCTCCTTCGAGGCACGAGTGTCATCTGCTACGCGGATGACACTCTCCTCACTTCCCGCGGGAGCACCTTCCGGGAGGCGGCCAGTTTGGCGTCGGCGGGCGGATCCTTAGTGGCGGGAAGGATCCGCCGCCTGGGCTTGAGGGTGGCGCTGCACAAAACGGAGGCCGTGTTCTTTCACGGCCCCCGGCAGCGCCGCCCAACTGACGCCCACATTTTTGTGGAGGGCGTCAGGATTGGGGTCGAGGCCCAGATGAAGTATCTGGGCCTCATGTTGGACAGCAGGTGGCGCTTCGGCCCGCATTTCCTCGGGCTGTCGACGCACCTGCTGAAAGCCGCGGACGCCCTCTCATGGCTCATGCCAAACATGGGAGGGCCCAGCACGCGGTGCCGGCATTTATAAGCCGGCATTCTGCGGAGCATGGCCCTTTACGGGGCCCCAATTTGGGCGGACTCCCTCCATGGAGGGAGAAGTCACCGCTCTTCGGGCGCCCCAAAGGGCCATCGCCCAGCGGGCAGCGCGGGCCTACCGGACGGTAGGCTTCGCTTCGGCATGCGCTCTGGCGAGCACCCCGCCTTGGGAGCTCGAGGCCTGGGTGCTCGCCAGAGTGTACGAGTGGACGGCGGGGCGCAGGGCGCTGGGCGAGCGTCCGGCCCCGGAGGTAAGGGAGGCCGTCCGCCGGGAGGCGAGGGACGCCATCGTCCAGCATTGGACGCGGGACTTCGCCTCCGCGGTGTTCGGCTGCCGTACCCTCGACGCCATCGGGCCGGTCCTGAAGGACTGGCTCGACAGGCGTCAGGGGTTCCTCTTCTTCCGTCTGGTGCAGGTACTCCCCGGTCACGGCTGCTTCGGCAGGTACCTGCACCGGATAGGACGAGAGGAAACGCCGTCGTGCCACGGTTGCGGCGCGGCGGAGGACACGGCGGAACACACCCTCGCGGTGTGCCCGTCGTGGGCCGTGCTGCGCCGCGATCTTGTCGCGGCGGTAGGAGGGGACCTCTCGCTGCCCGTCATCGTCAGAGCGATGGTGGGGAGCGAGGGGGCCTGGGCGGCGATGGCCTCCTTCTGCGAGGTCGTGATGTCGCAGAAGGAGGCCGCGGAGCGCGAGCGAGAGGAGGATCCCCTCGCTCCAGCGCTCCGTAGGCGGCGTAGGGGTAGGAGAAGGCGCGACTTTGCCCGCTTTCTCCCTCCCCGAGGTGAGCGGCGGGCGTGAGGCACGGGGGTGCCCGCGCCCGCCTTGCATCGCTCACCACGCGGGAGCCACGGCCCCTCTTTAAGAGGGGCAAATGAGGGCCCGCCTAACTAGGCGGGGTTCGCCGGCGGGGGAGAGGTAGCTCAGGCTCCGCTAGTTTCCCACTCCCCCGCCACTATGGCGATGCAGAAGTAGCGCTGGGGTTTTTAGTGGGTATACCGGGAAGCTCTCTCCCGGGGAGTCCCACATACCCCTCCCGTCCCCCGACTGGCGGGGATGCGTAATTGACATTTTCCCCAGTGACAACAAAAAAAAAAAAAGGATAAGTTACTAAGTTAAAATCTATTTAAGTATGCGACTGAAGGACTTGTATCCATGTATGGTCATGAACTAAATAAAAAAAAATCTCACCGGTGTCATGTCATTTGTCAGCAAAAGTTCTATATACTCTTTCTTTGTTTGTCACAGTTGTCACTTGTCACAGCTTGTCAGGTCAGCAGACTGAAGTTGACTGAACTTGAAGTTGAAGTGGAACTTGTGTGCTGTAGCGGTGCCTTGGTTGTAAAATTTTAGTATAAAACGCTAATCGCGACGTTGTTTTGTATATTGGGTTAGACTAAAACGCAAAAATGGTTTTTTACTTTACTAGTAATGTAGTTGTTCCACCAGTAACTCTATTCATGGGCGCTGATAAACATGAAAGTAAGGAACTAGTAACGTTTTAATAATTCTGGATTTTGTCACAACTGCAGTATTGTATGTAGTAATAAAACTAACACTGTTACCATTTATGCTTAAACATGTTTCATTTGCAGATGAGGATTTAATAAAATGGGGATGGCCCGAAGATGTGTGGTTTCATGTAGATAAAGTATCATCAGCTCATGTGTATCTTCGATTAGCACCAGTAAGAATAATGTTTTGCTACTACATAATATATATCTATGTAATTTTTTCAGTTTTGGGTATAATTTAAAGAAAGCGTGGTGATTATCAATCCTTCTCCGAATGAGAGGAGACCTGTGCCCGGCAGTGGGATGATGGAAAGGTTGATGATGATGGGTATAATTTAAAATTTATTTTAACTTTTAGGGTCAAACTATTGACGCAATACCAAATGCAGTTTTGGATGATGCATGCCAATTAGTCAAAGCAAATTCTATAATGGGTAATAAAATGAATGATATAGATATTGTCTATACCATGTGGTCAAATCTTAAGAAAACTGCAGGAATGGAGGTAAGTTCTATTAAGTATATTTACTAGGCATTTGTACTCCATTTGCAATAGTATTAAACAGATGTTAAAAAAGGTTCTTTATAGGGTACACTTTGTAATAAATGTGCAATATATGTACTTTCTTAAAGTTGAGATTGATGCTGAATTTCTTATAATCAACTCTTATACAAACTGTTACACTTACATTAACTCTTAAACTATTTATCTTTTGAGTTTATGAGGATTTTAATTAAATAATTTATTTAGTTTTTATGTAAACAGTGTCCATATTTAAAAACCTTTTAGTATCAGAACTAGTCAGTGCCTGAAATGCTTTATATTTTACTATAAATCTACCAAATCTGAAATGTTTCCAAAACCAGGTGTATGTTGTGGCACTTGTGGTAGCAAGATTTTTATTTTACTAAATTATAATGGCTTCCGCCAATACACATAGCTGCATTTGATTCTCATTGCTTGCTAAAGAGGAATTAAGGAATGTGCTGGAAGAATAAATATGGATAGTCAAGTTAAGCAGATATAATTTAGTTCAGTGTTAACCACATGAGGTTTCTAAAGCAATTGTCAAATTGAAGTACTTGCATAAATATTACAATAAAAGAAGAACAGTTACAGTTAATTACATGAATTGCCATTGACCAGCGCTTAAACATTAACTGGTGTTCAGCAGCAGATGAGCTGACCAAAGTAGAATAGAAGAATACTCATCAAATCAAATTAAATCAAGGCATTTATTTCAAATAAACCAGTTACAGGCACTTTTGAATTGCCAGAAGGTTGGTCAGTCAGTAAGGTAAAACTAGTCGCCCATTCCTAAGAATAGATACATATGGAGAAGAACGGGTAAGAAACTCCATGGACACTCTTTTAAATTATCAAGCAATTGATACAAATATTTGATTACATCATTCATGTTGAAATCAACCATGTGAGAATGATGCAGAAATATATTGTACGCTAAGAGCATCTATTATGGAAAACACACAAGAAAAAAAATAACAACAATTCAGAAAACAATTTAAAAAAAAAAACTAACCCAACAAATAGACGCTTTACAGCAAGTACATTGCGCTCACATGTTTGCCATGCAGTTATACAATATTAAGAAATTGAATCTACACAATGCAAGGATAGTTTTGTCCAAGGTTCAGCAGCTCCAACAGTGTTCCTGAATACTAAGTTTAGCTCCTGTGTAGCTGTACCAGTGCCGAACATCCCTGTCAGCGATGCAATTCCGAAACGTACAATATGCTTGGCTACATAGTTTTGTAATACTAGCTTTGGGTAAAAAACATAAACAATTACAAATTAAAACTACAAGAGGAAAAATCAAAGAACAAGCACTGTATAGAAATCGGACGCAGCTCAAGCCCAAGCCTTTTTGTCCTCAATATAATCCTTAACACTATAAAATGCTTTCTGACACATCTTACGTTTAATGAAGGATTTGTATTTATTCAGGCTCAGATCTTGAACCACCTCTGGAAGTCTATTGTAAAAATGTTTACATTGGCATCTAAAAGAGCCATCTATTTTCTTGAGCCGTGTTGTAGGTACAATAAATTTGTGCCTGTTCCTAGTATTTATATTATGGACATCACTGTATTTTTTAAACAATTTCATATTTTTATGAGCATACAAAAGATTTTAATAAATATATTGAGATGGCACAGTCAGTACATTAATCTCTTTAAATTTTTCTCTAAGAGAGTGTCTCGGAGTTAATTTATAAATGGCACGAACAGTTCGCGAACTCTTTATTATATACACCATATATATCTTACAGAACATAAATATAAAGATTTTACATAGGGTGACACAATGGGCAGTCTTATCGCTAAGAGCAATTTTTTACAGACAACCAAAGTACATAGATGTAGATGACAATGATTCAACCCTTGTTGTTACTTGTATGAATGCTGTTTTACTTGTTTTTTTTTTTTTTTTGCCATTATTCATTATTGAGTTGTAATGTGTTGACTTTATTATCATTATTAAGAGGGGACTCTAGTGGCGTTTTCTCCATACAAACGTATTCCGCTGTTTTCTTCGTGGATACCGCTTTTAGAGCAATGATTTTTTTTTCTACAATTTCACACCTTGATTATACGTCCCCGTATTATTTGATTTTTTCGAAAACTTTAAAAGAAATATGATATTTTAAAAATCCCGAAAAATAACCCATTTTTACCAGACTGTAATTTCTTTTTTAAAAATTATAAACTAGCGCTTGACCGCAATCCCGCCTGATGGTAAGCAGTGACGCAATCGTTGATGGTAAAGCGCACAAGTTTATTAAGAGTCTATTCACTCTAGCCTTGAAGACACTCGAATTGTAGTCCGATGGAAACACCGACGCTGGCAAATTGTTCCAGTCCCTCGATGTACGCGGTATAAAGGAGGAGGCGAAACGCTTCGTCCGGATCGTAGTGGTGTTAACAATGTAAGGGTGCAAACTCGCCGTACGACGGGTCGTCCGATGGTGAAACGGAGATGGGGGAATTAAATCACGCAATTCACTCGCACACTCCCAAAAAATGCATCCTATAGAACACCGCAAGGCTGGCTACTCTACGCCTGTGCTCTAGGCTTTGGAGACCCTTTCGAGTTAAATCAGGGTCACCAATCAGCCTCTTCGCACGCTTCTCCACTGAATCCAAAGTGGCCAGGTGACACTTAGCACAACCAGCCCTAATGTGACTGCAGTACTCCACACACGAACGGATCTGTGCTTTGTACAACGTTAGAAGCTGCCCTGGTGTGAAGTACCGCCGGACCTTTGCGATAACACCAAGCTTCCTGGTAGCCACTTTGACCCAATGAACCGCCCAAAGTTAAGGTTCGAGGAAATGTCAACTCCCAAAAGCTGAAGGCGGTCGGTACATTCCAAGGATACATTTCGAATAGTAGAAGCCAAGGTGAACGGGCTCGTTCGCTCTACCATGGCCTCTCTTTCGGACCGGATTGATTCCCTACTAGCCCGAGCATCCGGCAGGTATCTCTCCACAACTGTGTTGTCATCTGCATACCCATAGATACCGGGCATCAGCAAATCGTTAATATGCAGCAGAAATAGAGTTGCAGAGAGAACTGGCCCCTGAGGAACACCGGCATTAGTCGACATGGGCTCAGATGAGCATCCGTCGATAACAACTCGGAGGGACCGTTCAGTCAGGAAGTCTTTTACCCAGCCAGTCAGGCTAGGGGAAATGCCGTACGCTGGAAGCTTACTCAAAAGGCCAGCGTGCCATACCCGGTCGAAGGCCTTCGAGACATCAAGGAAGACAGCAATCGCTTCCCCATTTCTCTCGAGGGCCTCGCCCCACAAGTGAGTGGCATACACCAGTAGGTCCCCAGTATTTGAGGGTATTTGAGTATTTGTTCAAAGCTTTGTTAAAACATTTGTATTTTGCCATTCGTTGTTGGTTTCGATCGCACATCAAAGCGTTCAAAGGTGTCTGTGTTCAAATGTCTGCGTAGCCTGCTACACACGCGCAAATATTTCTACAAAGGTTTGTCCAAATATTTTTCTGTTTCTGGCGCCGGCATTATAAACATAATTTGTCAAAACTAAAAAGATAGAAATAAAAAAAAAAATATTTTAAAACAAAAACCCGCCTGCATAAAAATCTAACGAACTGAAAAGGCAAAAACAAGTTGCACAATCGCAGTTCGGGGACCTCTTCGCTAGATAAACAAGTCTTCCATAGAACAGTCCGTTCATACGACTATTACACAAATGTGATAAGTTTTTAACAAAAAATAAAATAATAGAGGCATTGTAATACTCATTCTCTAAATTTTGATATAAAATAATTGAGATCTGTCGTGTGAAAAAGAAAACAGCAGAATACGAAACATCTTTTGGTCAACATTTTGTAGGTAAAATCAGCCTGAGTTACTGTCCCTTTTGCACTTTACGGGGAAAGGTTGAAAAGCTTTTAAAATTTAATGTAGTAAAAAATTATTATTAAAAAAAAAAAATCATCTTAACAATTCAATCTGCATCTCTGCTTTTACAAACCTCTTTTGTTTAAAGCTAAATGCAAATGGAGTAAAATGAATAAATTCAAAGCATGTTTCATTTAGTGTCCGACCGAAACTGGTTTTTCTGCCGAAACCGAAACTGAAACCGAATCTTCGGCCAGGGCTTCAGTTTCGGCCGAAACCGAAACCGAAACCGAAACTCACGTGTCTAAGTATAAAATTTCTTAAAATACTGAAATTTGGAGAATTTTAGGTACCTATTATTTTGCATTAATGGCAACACAGTATATTAAGTTTGTTGTAATCATTTATTTAACATATTATAAAAAAATATATCTATTAATAACATTTTTATTATTTTGACAAATTAAGTTTCATTGCAAAATTTTAATCATCATCATCTCAGCGTTAACCACAGTCGCATCCAAAGCCTTTTTCCATCTCTGGAGTCTGAGGTCCGCTTTACCAGCTTAACTGCTAATTTTGGCGAAACTTCGACATTTTCCGTGAAGCGACTGCCGTCTGACCTCCACAACCCGAAGGCGATATCGAAGCATTGCAGCTAGACTAATTGTTGGACTTTTGAGGGCTCCAACAACCCGTAACGACTGCCACTAGATGTTCGTATGGCAACCGGGACCAACGGCTTAACGTGCTTTCCGAGGCACGACCAGACCAATGCAAATATTCATATTCATGCATACAAATATTTGCACTGCGCGGGGATCGAATCCGCGCCTCCTTGCACAGCGGCCGCATTCGCTACCGCTAAGCCACGGAGGCTGTCCAAATAGCAAAATTTTAATCATTTCACAATAATCAAATCAATAATTTAAAATTATGTTTCAAAATAATATATAATAATAATTATTATTATGTGTCAAAATAATAAAAATGTTATTAATAGATATTTTTTAGTTACCACATTATTAATTAGTTACTGTTTCATTAAATACTATGTATTGGTATTTTTTTTTAATATAAATTGAGACAACATCACATACATTGTCCTGAAACCCAAATTAAGGTTTTCCCTTGTGTTATGGATGACCAGAAACAATTTTGAGATCTTGCCGCGGGAAACGAAGTTAGGCGAACGCTATCGTGCGGAAACTTTCGAAATAAGTTTCGGTTTCGGTAAAAGTTTCGGCCTATTTTGGCCGAAACCGAAACTGCCACCGAAACTTGATTTTTGGCCGAAACTCGGCCGAAACCGAAACCGAAATTTCGGTCGGACACTAGTTTCATTCAACTGACTCAAATTGTATAATAGGCTATTTGATAGATTTATAATTTCTATCTTGAATTACTTGGTCGCGGTTAAGAAGTTCACCAAAAGTTTTTTTTTTTTAATTTTAAGTATTTCTTAAGAAACTATGCAAATAAAAATTCAAATAATCCGCCGAAACGCTTTATTCAGCAATATGGCGTCGCGCTTTGTAGGTGACATCACAAACTTATAAACGATTTTCTGTTCCGCAGTGGTGTTCGAGTTTATCTGTTATTTGTCAGTCAGAAAACAGAAAAATAACTCAAATTGCTCCAAATATCGTTAAAAATCTTCTAAAAACGCTAAAACACCTGAAAATGCACAGAACAAAAACAAGTGTTTATGAGCGTATGACGTCATCGTGACATTAGCCAATCCGGATCGTTTCACAATACTTGGCGCGAGAAACAAAATGCCAAACATATTTTTGTGTTTTTGGATATATTGTTTTTATTTTCATTAAAATTCATGTAAATGACACAAATAACCCTCATTTAAAGCAAATAATCACAAAAATATTCATACTGTCAAATAGCCTATTGTAATAACTTATAGGAAAGCATGACTAAGAAAGAGCCCTTTGGGTCATAAAACTTTTTGTTTCTGGAATTTTAACATTAAAATTACATGTAACAAGTATTCAATCATTTAATATTTTTCAGGCTGGACAAGTAGCATTTCATAGAGATAGAGATGTCAAAAAAGTGAGAGTAGCTAAAAGATGTAATGAAATTGTTAACAGACTAAATAAAACTAAAAAAGAATCCTTCCCAGACTTGAGACTTGAAAGGGAAACTAGAGACAGGTTAGAAAGAGAAGATAAGAAGAAGGTACTACGAGAGAAGAAAGAGAAGGAAAAAGAGGAAGAAAAGAAAAAGAAGGAGGAGGCAGAATTGAGAAGTTATTCCACTTTAATGAAAACAGAAAACATGTCTAATTATAATGATGGAAACGATTCAGATGATTTTATGTAACAATAAAACATTTACAATCATTTCTAAATATTTTTTTTTTAATATACAGAGTGGTGCTCACAATACAACAATAAATTAAACACCGTGTACTTCAACACATTCTCAGTCTACCCATAAAAAATTAAATATAAATATGTTCATTAGTTTAGTCACAGGAAATTATTTTTCAAATTTTCTACATGATGTACAATTTATTGTACATGTTGATAAGGAAGTGCTTATAGGTTAATGGCCGCCGCATCTTGCGGTACCAAACTTTAATAATAATGGCGCGAAAAATTCAAGTCAGTACAGGATCGCGCTGTCGCCGTTCGGAGGTCAGTGAGCCAATATTTTTAAAGGATGTTCACTACCGTTTGCAATTTTATGCGATTTAGATTGAATTGATTGATTCATTTTTTTATTTTAGATGCTGTTTTTTTCTATGTTTTAGGATTATTCCTATAAACCAGCATTGTTCGTGTTTTCATTTATTGTCGTATTGTCAGCACCACTCTGTATAAGGACATACATATTTTAGTATAAAACAAAAACCAAGGATGTGTTTTTTTTTTTTAAGAAAACAGTATATTACTTTGCAACTAAATTTATTCCAACTGAACTTAATGAATCAACAACCCAGGTTGGGTACTCACTATCAGTATAATACTCACTAACAAAATTTTTCACAAACTGAGGGTATGTTCCATTTTCAATGCTCTCCCTAATTTTTTTCATTAGGTTCATCTACAAAAAAAAAAAAGGAAATGTATAAACAAACAACTTCTTTTAAAATAATAATTCAGCACAAGAAAAATATAGTAAGTATTATTGAATTAGATATGATTAGCTGGTATTTTCAGTAACATAAAATATAGTATTGGTTTCACTGTTTTGTGTTTCACACTTTACCTGATATGCAATATTGTGCACAGATACCAGGTGGCAAGCTACAGTTTCCACTGTAACTATGCTGTGTAAATAAGCTCTGGTGTAGTTTTTACAAGTTGAGCATGAACAGTCCTTGTCAAGGGGATTCAAATCAGCTTCATATATTTTTTGTTTCAAATTCAGTTGACCATTTGAAACCAGAGCACAGCCAAATCTCTGGAAAATTAATAAAAGTTGTGTAAAACTGGGACATCAATTTTTGTAGACATTATAAATTGTTCCTGTTTAATTCAACTTA
This sequence comes from Sesamia inferens, assembly GCA_037179545.1. NCBI lineage: Eukaryota > Metazoa > Arthropoda > Insecta > Lepidoptera > Noctuidae > Sesamia > Sesamia inferens. The sequence continues at coordinate 13,895,647 of CM073934.1, read as the reverse complement.
CTGCAGTGCGAGTTGGGAAGACACAGTCAAACATATCTACTCCGAGGGCCACACAGACAACAAGGTCAATTGCTAGACCAACACCCATCAGATATCTAGGTCTATGCTTGTCAAGTATACCTGTGCTCAGACTGACCATTGGCCAGAAATCATCCTTTGCTTCACCTCCACTAAAACAATGGTGTATTTGAATGTTTTTGAAATACAAATTACCCATGCATTAGTTAAACAAAAATATGCTGCTTTTGTACTAGGTACAGTTAACACTTTAACAGCTATTTTCACTTTATTTGTACTTGGAGTAGATTTTCCAATGCCTGTCATTCCACCATGCAAAATGTCATTAACGGGTATAGTAGCCTCAATGACCTTGTGCATGTGGGCGGAGCTAAACGCCGTACTCCCGAATTCGTAAAATGCGCGCGGTGGCGCGCTAAACTAAAACGACAATCAAAGAATATCCAGAGATGCAGACAAGCCGCGTGTAGGTCGCGATTTGTGCCTACGATTTCAGACGGGGGTATGGATGCAAGACGATAAATGTATATTTTGGATTGATAAATGGTAATATCGTACTATAATATATTTTTAGTATTCTTGATCAATGTTTAAATAAAATCAAGGAGTGCTCGTTACACAGTTTAATGGCCGATCGCAGACTGACAGACATTTGTAAAACAAGTACCCACACATTATAATATATCATAACATTAACATAAAAAATAATGGTAGATGGTAATATCTATCGATTCAACATATTTGAATTTTTTTTTCACTACTTTTCAGTATATGAGTATCATGTCTTTGCAGTGTCCTTGAATTAATTACTAACCCTTTAACCGCCAACGCCATAATATTACGTGTTGTAAGAACATTACATCAGACGCCACGTCAGAATATTGTGTAGAAAGTCCTGTCATTTAAAAAATGTACAATAAATGTTGAATTTGCTTACTGAATCTTAGTATATTTCGTGTAATTACTTTATTTTTAACAGTATTATTAAAGACGTAGCGTGGGTAGGCCCCCGATAAGGTGGACCGACGACCTGGTGAAGGTCGCGGGAAACCGCTGGATGCGGGAGGCGCAGAACCGGTCGTCGTGGAGAACCTTGGGGGAGGCCTATGTCCAGCAGTGGACGTCTTTCGGCTGAAATGATGATGATGATGATAACAGTATTAAATACATATTTTAGCTAATTGATTGAAATAATTACATGTTCTCAGTTCGTGATACGTCTAAATATCAACCTACTTCGCCGAACCCGTAATTTCAAGTAGACTAGTGTTGTACCGCATATGAAACTCCTGATAGTAAATTAATAAAAAACATCCTATTTTTTACAAAACTATCAAGTAAACATTAATCAAAATTTCATAGTTTGTTAAACATTTATTTATTTATTCAAAATTCAATAAGCTTTAGTGAAGTAATATGTAGAAATCAACAAATAAGTATAGGTAAATTAAGTACAAACTTATTCTAGAACGTCACTAGTACAGGCTATCCGCGAACGCCGTCGCCGTAATTTTACGTGCGGCTCAAGGTCAACTAAAGTCATATTTTGAATAAACGTCAGTTGCGTTAGCGCCATCGCCTTGATAACATGTGCTCACATTATTATTACATCTAAGCTAGTGTCGAGAAGTTATCGATGATGTTATACGACGACGAAGAACTATTAAACATATTGCCGCAAGCAAACAATGATATTTGTAGTAGTAGCAGTTCAACGGATAGTGATAATAATTCTGTAAATAACTCTTGTTTTCAAGTCTGTTTATTTATCCTCAGTCAAAAGGACAGCTAAATAATAATATGTGTACTTATTTACCCATTAAAATACAGTTAATTTAGTTATTTTATTTGTTGTTATTTATTATTATTTGTATCCTAATATTTTAAACGCGTATCATTTTTTTACATAAATGTCATACCGTCTTTTTGTCCGCGGGATAGTAAACGGACTAAATAAGTTTACTGTTTTTGAAATTTGTTATCTATGTTTCATATAATACTAATCTCATTTTAAATTGCTACAGGAGAAGCTTTATCGCTCAGTGCAACTAGTGTTGTAGGCCTTTTTCGTGTTTCGTGAAGACGAAGAGTTATTAAATATTTTGTAATCATGAATTGCGAAGCGACGACAGTTCTCAACATAGAAAGTGATGTTGATTTGATAAGTTTAATTTATTTTTTAAATCGATATTTTAATTTGACAAGTAATTGTGTTTGTTTGTAACATACCTACTAAGGTACATCATGGATACTAACCAAAATTTAAATGATACATTCATAGGCTGGAATTATTTAATATTAAGAAGGTACATCGGTAGGTAGGGTAATAACAGATTTTGTAGTGTTATTAAGTTTAGGTATATGCTATATTTTTATAATAATGTCTCTATATATGTATGAGCAGTATAAAAGTAAATATTCTCGAAAGGTTAATATTGTGAATAAATAAATGCATCGATATTGAGTATTCGCAACACTGTTCCAACTTATACCTAAAGTGACGTGGCACTGGAGGTTCGTCAAAGGGATCAGTGACGTGGCGGTTAAAGGGCTAATGCGAATAACATAAACGAGTTCATCGCGTTAACGTAAAACAAACGCGCACTAGGCACTTTGTGATATTTTTATTAAAAAAAAAACGTTGAACCACACTAGAAATTACTTTTATCGTGGGTGCATTTTTAAACATATAAATTCACAGACACAAACAGCCAGACCCGGAACAACTACTTGTAGGACATGTTCTGAATATTTGTTCCGCGCGGGAATCGAACCCACGACACGCAGCGCAGCAGTCAATAGCTTAACCGCTGCGCTAACCGTGCTTTATATAGATGTCTTGAGATTACAAAGCGCGTAGTTTCGGCCGTTTTCCATAAAGAGATAGTACCCTATTTATACTGTGTCAGTGACGTCGGATTGAATGTACTTCGTCGTAATGAGGTTTCAAATAAAACACGAGTTATTTTAAAATCTGTAAATTTTAATTCTTCGATCCAATAAATAACATGCGAGATTATAGGCATATCTAAAGCTGCAGAAATTTCTTGCAGCTGAGAATGGCCACAGTCTATTTCTATTGTTCCTACAACTGCACAGCTGATATTGATTTCTGTAGGATGTGCAAAATGTTATACGGCATTTAAAAATAAATAGGGAATGTAGTCCCACTTGTCGTTCTCCAACAATATCCACAGATTCTAAACCACAGTCTATAATTCTCCGTGCTTGGCAATTTTCTTTAGTTCTGAATAAAAGTAAGCAATATTAATTATGCGTTGCCCTTCGATGAAACAGCTTGAGATTTGTTGAGGTTTTGGTGATATTTTGAGCTAAAAAAAAGATATAACATACATTTTAATTAACCCTGGCAACACTGTTAGAGATTTTTGTCAAGGAATTAAGAATTTATCAAGAAAAATTAATTAAGAATTAACAAAAAATTAATTTTACAGGTACATGATATATTTGTAAACTAAAAATATAGGTTGTAGGACATGCAGGCATAATTTTACCTGAATGATGATGATGGAACTTGCGTCGTTTTTTGTGCACATAGAGATATATAATATTATCATTTTTTTGACGACATTCTGTATGGATGTCTGACCTAGAATCAACTGCGTTAGTGTTCGACCTAAAAAGCAAATTAAACTTTTAAGTTCTGTCGATTGGTTTCTTTCTATCTGTAAGTCGAAAAATGTTATTACAATATTATTTGTGAAAAACAGAAAATATATATATATACATATATATATATATATATATATATATATCCTACAGTATGTTAAGAAAACCCTGTCCGACCCGTGAAGATGTTGTTAGGTATCGATAACTGATTCTACTAATGCATACAAAACCGGGCTAACTTAAAAAAAAATCCCCCTAAAAAAAAATAAATATTATTTCGCAAAAAGAGGTAACATAATAAATATGCGTTAAGCACCCTTCCGCGGGCGGCGGGCGGCAGGGCACGCGGCACGTGGTCGCATCGCTGTCGCTATTCGCTCATAATAATACCGGTGTTGTCACTTTTTTAAAAATTACCAAATTTCGGGGAAGTTATTTCAAAATTCATTTGTATTGGTACTATGATGATTACGTAAAATTTTATATCATATTTGGTCATGTGTTTACTTAACCTTTATTATCCTTACGGGTCGGACAGGGTTTTCTTAACATACTGTATATATACGGACAAATCACACAGATTGAGCTAGCCCCAAAGTAAGTTCGAGACTTGTGTTATGGGATACTAACTCAACGATACTATATTTATAATAGATACATATATAGATAAACATCCAAGACCCAGGCCAATCAGGAAAAGATCGTTTTCCATCATGACCTGGCCGGGAATCGAACCCGCGGCCTCCACGTCGCAGGCAGGCGTGTTGACCGCTGCGCCACGGAGGACGTCAAAAAAATTTACTGATAACTGTGACATTCCAAGTCCGCCAGCCCGCGTCCATCGGCTTCGGCTACTTTAAACAATTACATATAGAAATAAAATATTTACAGGAAGAATCATTTAAAATAATCCAAGTAAGAGTTTTTATTACACATTTTTGCTAATATCGCAAAAACTAAAAGTCCTATCAAGTCTAAATTTTTTTTAAAACTGTTTTTACACCAAAACCTTTAATTGAGTCCGAATTTTTGGTTTATATCACCATAAACAAAAAATCACATTTTCAAGTTACGTAAATTTCTAATAAGATTTTTATTTTTAAATCTCCTTACAAACCTATAAATTATAATCTAAGTGCGAGTGTTTACTTACCTGAATAGAGTCTTCTATATTATCAGCGGATATAGTTAGTCGGATTATTGCCTTTCAAGTCTAAAGATTTCTTTCTAGATTTCCTGGAACAATTCGTAATTGTTTAACTTGAATTGTAAAAGAAAAATGGTTACAAAAGCTAATAGTAATTATAAAGAAAAATACAGTAATATATAGGTATAAATACAAGAGTATAGGTAGATAGATACTTACGCCACCAGACGCATCTTCAATTCTCATTTGCGAGCTAATCTATGAACGTACACTGACACGATTCGCCCGTAAATATTTGCACTCACACAGACAACCACGCGTAGTCGGCGATAGCCGGAGCAGAGCAGCAAGCGACACAACCCTCCCGTCTGAATGCTAACGCACGACTGCCGCCCGCGCCCGCGCAGAGCACCTCTAAACCTATGTTTCAAAATAAGGATATTTTCTTGGCAAATGTTGATCGATTTAAATACGCTCTGGCATATCTGTAGTACCTCTAACCACGAATTTTTCAGTGTAAAAATATTTCCACACATCAATGCCGTTTAGAAGTAATAACGAATATTAGCCAAAAATAGCGTTTTGGTAAATATTTTTTTAAGGCAAAAGGCAAAATCCTACGAAAAAATCATCTTTAGTAAATGTTGTACATGAATCAATAGACAAGATATATTTTTTTCAAATCTCAAAACCAAGCCGTTAATTAGAAATTAGCTTCCTAAAGTGACCATTATACGCTACTAAATGAGAGTAAGGCCCTTAAGTTTATTCCACAAATTAATAAAACATGTCTGTTGATTTAAAGCCTACCCGTATAGTCAACCCTATGTCTTGTGTTTTTGGTCAGTAATAGCATTTCCCTTTACGTTTTCTATATGCAAAGAACTGAGCTGATACTTTTGATACAGATAAAAATGTATAGGTACCTTAAACCTCCAATGGCAAATCCATTGACATCCTTGGTCATATGATCATTTGCACTCTGTTCTCTTAGTTCTTTGTTTAGCAATCCTTGAACAATGGGAAATATGCTTTGTTCTGTAGGTCTCCTATGAGCAGCCAAGCAGCGATCCAGCCACCTGCTTGTCCTCTCTGTGGCTTCCTTGATGCGGTCATAGTCCTGGAATGTTGTTTGAACAACATCATCCAGTTGCATTATGATGTCGGCACCTACAAATTGACATATCAGTTCAAATTAACAATATTATCTGGTCATAAATTATAAGACTCACATAATGAAATTGATACAATTACATACCAATGCAATTTTGAATTTCAATTGACTTCTCTGGAGTTAACATGATTTCAGAATCATCATAAGGAGATCTAAATTTAACACCTTCTTCAGTTATTTCAGCAAATTTTAAAAGTGAGACCATTTGGAAACCTCCTGAATCAGTAAGAAGTGCCCTGTTCCATCCCATAAAATTATGAAGGCCTCCGGCTTTTGTCAAAACTTCGATACCTGGACGATTACCTAAATGATAGGTATTGCCTAAAATTATTTCACAGTCCAGACTTTCAAGCTGGTCAGGTAAAAGTCCCTTTATTGTCCCCTAAAAGTTATTATCACATTATCAGAAACTATTTCAACATAAAATACAACTACAAGGCTTATATTCAACAGTTCATTTATTCTGGCTGAAAAGACTAATATAAAATTGAATAAGCAGTAAACAACCTCACCTGTGTTCCTACAGGCATAAAAACAGGTGTTTTAACTTCATAATGAGGTAATTTCATCAAACCAGCTCGCGCTCTGGATACATTACATTCAGCTTTTACATGGAATGATAATGCTATTGATTTGGCACCCATGTTAATTAATAAGTTCCTCTAATATGTAATGATCAGTTCCTGATTTTGTGCTATCTTTTTGTTTGGAAATCCAGTTAAACTAAAATCAAACCATTTCATCTAGACAATCATGATAACCATATTTCAGCCATGATAGCTAAACAAAACCTAGAATAGCCTCTGTGCAACACATACTCTAGTACACAAGTGTGTAGGTATACATACAAACACGCAAATGTACCCCCTCTTCCCTTATTCTGATAGTCTGATGGTACTGCAAACAATCTGATCCGACCGGAGTGAGGGCAGGTGCAGGACATCGCCTTAACAAGCTTTCCGAAGACAGAAGAACCCTCAACATCCCACATCAGGTTGTTAATAAAAAAAAACCCAATAACACAGCCCGCCCTGGGAATTGAACCCACGACAGGGCACTTAACATTTGCGCTATCGACTACGAGATCAATAGGTCAGTCACATTGCTGGTCACAATATTTTGTTTTTAAAGTTCCTTCATGTGGGCTATAAACTCTATGAGGCTTCAAATATTAAGAACATCGAATGATGACGGTCTGTTTTTATAGCACCACTATATCCGCTCCAAGATCCCATAAGTGATTAACAGACTGGGTTAAATAATTTATGAATCTAACCTTATAAATAAACAAGATAAATATTAAACGCTGTGGATATACTTATACTCATCTATGTGGTATAGTGAGGAAATAAAGTTATTTTTAAATATGAATAATAATTAATTAATTCTTGATTAATGGCTTTTATGGGAGAGACGCCACAATTTTTCGAAATACAAATAATATATTGATAAAATCAAAATCACATTGACCAAGTTGTCAAAATTGACTGCAAGTGCCATAGTGACAGTGATACTACCGAAGTATAGTGCGTCTATAAAGTCGTGAAAATAAATGAGGGTGCTGCGGTCGTGTATATAGCAACCCGTCGTGTATTAACTTTACTAAAATCATTTTGATACTAGCACATTATTTTGCACAACTGGTTTTAATGAAAACTCAAATCTATGGTCTCTGGCGTTTAAATAAAATTAGTAAAAACAAAAAAAAAAACATATTTATTATTATACAATATGTAAGAAAACCCTGTCCGACCCATAAGGATAATAAAGGTTAGGTAAACACATGACCAAATATAATATAAAATTTTACGTAATCATCATAGTACCAATACAAATGAATTTTGAAATAACCTTTTTTTCCCGCGATTTAATTCCAACTTCCCCGAAATTTGGTACTTTTTGAAAAAGTGACAACACCGGTATTATTTTGAGCGAATAGCGATGCGTACACGTGCCGCGTGCCCTGCCGCCCGCCGCCCGCGGAAGGGTGCAAGTTTAGCCCGGTTTTGCATCCATTAGTAGAATCAGGTATCGATACCTAACAACTAATTTTAACAGCACTAATTTTAATTCCGAACATGATATAATTCATTTTTAAAATCAGTGGTGACTTAATTTCACTAACACTAGTAGCACAACAATATGGTCTACTTATACTTACAATCCAACCCATAAATGCGCAATGTAAACAATCCTCATTTTAATCTTAAAATCGTTTACTTAGTAAATATGAAACTTTAGTATATAAAACAGACAGTAAAATGATTACATACCTGTTTTAGTAACTGTTGAAGTATAAATATCATCCATATTTGATAAAATTTGTCCAGCTTGGTGTACTAACAAACTTTAAAAATAATTTCCCGAGCTCCACTCCAGTTTGTTTTTGTCATATTTAATACATTTCTTCGATATTTTGTCTAAATAGAATTGAAAATTAAGACAAATATCAATAAATAACAAGTCACAAAACAAATCAATGACTGCCGACGACATCCGATGTACTAAGATTTAGTGTTGCCCTACTTTTAAAATTTTTAGTTCCAGAAACATTCGGTTTCACGACTTTATAAACAAGGTATGCAAAGTAATAACAGGCGCAAAGAGTAAACCATCGAGTTTTGACGGGAAAGCTTAGATGAATGTCACGCGCATTTTTTAATCTTCTTCTTCTTCAGCCTATGGATGTCCACTGCTGGACAAAGGCCTCCCCCAAGGCTTTCCACGCTGACCGCTCCTGTGCTGCCCGCATCCATCGGCTTCCCGCGACCTTCACCAGGTCATCGGTCCACCTTGTTGGGGGCCTCCCTACGCTGCGTCTTCCAGTAGATGGCCGACACTCCAGAACCTTACTGTCCCATCGGCCATCGGTTCTACGAGCAATGTGCCCTGCCCACTGCCACTTAAGTTTAGCGACTCACAGAGCTATGTCGGTGACTTTGGTTTGTCTGCGGGTCTCCGCATTTCTGATTCGATCACGCAGAGAAACTCCGAGCATAGCTCTTTCCATTGCCCTTTGTGTGACTCTGAGCCTTCGTATGAGGCCCATTGTGAGCGACCACGTTTCAATTTCGTTAGTCTTGAGACACTGTGGTATCTTGGACGACGAGAAGATGTAGTGTAATCGGGAAGCTACGCTACATCTTCTCGTCGTTCAAGATACCACAGTGTCCCATGCTGCCCAGCCGAGGTGGATTCGACGAGACACCTCTTTCTCGAAGTTGGTCCTACCTAGTTGGACTGTTTGTCCCAACAACTTGACGTCAACAACGAGTGCAGAGTAACCAACTAGAATCGGAGTGGTTGCAACATGAGACTTCGACATGATCTTCGTCTTATCTGTCTTCCTTCCTATTCGTTCAGTTTTTCTGAGTGAATAGGCTCTTAATAAACTAGCGCGCTTTACCATCAACGATCGCATCACTGCTTACCATCAGGCGGGATTGCGGTCTAGCGCTAGTTTATAATTATTAAAAAAAAAACCATGTTCATCTTCAGAGCTACTTGTTGGGAAGCTCTGCTGAGATCATTGAGCATTTTGCCCAAGTCTTGCAGGGTGTCAGCCATGACCGCGATATCATTTGCAAAACGGATATTAGTGATGTACTCGCTGTGGATGTTGATGCCAAGTCCTTTCCAGTCCAGGAGCTTGAAGACATCTTCCAACGCAGCAGTGAACAAAGTTAGGAGATATGACATCCTTGTCTCACTCCACGCTGGAGTTGGATCGGTTTCGAGTCCTGATCCTGGAGACGGACTGAAATGGTGGCGTTTTTGTACAAACACTTTATCACCTCAATGTATCGATGGTCAATTTGGCACCGCTGGAGAGACTGTAGCACCGCCCAAGTCTCGATCGACTCGAAGGCCTTCTCATAGTCCACAAACGCCAAGCATAGTGGTTTGTTATACTCCTCGGACTTATGTATAACTTGCCGCAGCGTATGTAAGTATGTGGTCTATGGTGCTAAAGCCTTTTCGGAAGCCTGCTTGTTCGGGAGACTGGAAGTCGTCGAACAGGCGAGCGAGACGATTCATGATGACCCTAGAAAACAGCTTAAAGACATGGCTCAGAAGGGATATCGGTCTGTAGTTTTTCAGGAGGGTATTGTCACCTTTTTTGAAAATTAACACCACCACGCTCCTGTGCCACGCCTTAGGCATTTCGCCTTTAAGAATCACGGAATTAAATAGCGTCTGAAGCGCTTTGAGACCTGGTTTGCCACCCGCTTTCAGAAGCTCAGCCGTAATTCCATCATCCCCAGCCGCCTTATCGTTATTGAGCTGTTTCAGCGCATACTAATCTCGTACAGGCTGACGTCCAGGATATCGTCGGTGTAGTGTCGGGTTAGTCTGGCTCTAGGATCATTAGCCAGGCTTACAACAGGTGCAAGTGTTGATGTGTAAAACTCTCCGTAGAATTTCTCAATCTCACCCAAAATATCGGGCTTGGAAGTGACGATCCTACCATCCACAGTCTTCAGCTTTGCAAGTAGGCTCTGTCCAACAGACAAATCTCGTGCGTACACTTTGGAGCCTTTGTTCCGCTCGATATCCTCTTTAATACAATTTGTATTAAATTGGCGTATATCGCGAGTCAGAGACTTTGAGTTTTGTCTGTTAAGGCATCTGACACGCGAAGCGTCATCAGGGGATTTTAAGACCACCTCCCGTCTTTTTTTCATTGGCCGAGGGTTGGGACCGGAGATCTTCTGTCCTTTTTTTTTCGTCATTGGCGATATCCGCCATTATTGTGAAATAAAATTTTCAAAGAATTTCTATAATTTGTTACACATGTTATTGGCAAAATTGTGGTATCTATTCCACAGAGGCCAGTGATCAAGAGTTGAGGTTGAAACATCACCTTCATGGACGTGCCTTAGAAATGAGAATTGTGGCACTCCGAAAGACCATTTCATGAGAGAGTAGAAATGAAAAAGAAGAAACCTAGTTCCGGTTTATTTTATCTCTCCAAATCATCAATCATCTATGAGGAAAGAGATAGTGCTAGACCGCAAGCATAGGCCATCTCTCTCACTCTTTTCAAACAAAAAAAATAATTGCATATTATATGCGTACGGCATCTCCATTAGTATAATATGCCGATGGAATAAACTACCTAGTCAACACGCCTGCGGTGCGACATGATTATTTTGACATTTGATTTGACGACTGGATCGTGCTGCAACCGGCTGCGAATGATGACATCATTGAATTTTAGTTCGTTGAGGCTATCTACGGGTGAACGTTAATTGAAAGTTATAAAAAAAACTGACCTACTGCACATATATTATAGTTTGTGATGATCTATACACGAATATAAAGACACAGGTGTATATATTTCTACTGTCAATAGACAGTAGAAATATTAATTACAGGATGATATGGATATAAATTTCGGAAATTAAGTATATACGTCTACGTCTCAGCCCATTTCTTGGGCAATTATTGAAGTGAAACTTCTTTAGGCACGCTTGACTTGGGGAGTAAACTGGCGAAAGCGTTACGAAAAATAATCGGGCAAGGCGAACGGAAGTTAAGTGGGGGATATACGCACAGAGGCGCCCGTGGCGCGAGCTTGGTACTACAAGGTCTACGTTTTTTTTTTTCAATAAAAATAGAAGATCTATGCAAAATTTTTGAAGTGAAACTTCTTTAGGCACGCTTGACTTGGGGAGTAAGCTGGCGAAAGCGTTACGAAAAATGATCGGGCAAGGCGAACGGAAGTTAAGTGGGGGATATAAGCACAGAGGCGCCCGTGGCGCGAGCTTGGTACTACAAGGTCTACGAGTTTTTTTTTATTTTTCAATAATAATAGAAGATCTATGCAACTTTTTTTTTTAATTTTGAGACACGTATACACTTATTTATTTATATATTTGACACTTTGATTGTTTTTCTGGCTTTCTCAATATTTGTATTATAAAATATTTCCTCTGTAATCTTTAACTAGACTAAAAACTACGAATAGCTGAAAGACACAATGTTCTTTTTTATGAAAATGGTAGATTTTGCTTTGTATTTAAGATCACAACTGTTTAATTTTCGCAATTAAATTACTTCCTAACTTGTATTATTAATTTGTTTATTGAAACAGTTACTTTTCATCATAATAGAGTTATTTTTACTAGATTTCTATTGCCTTCCCAGTTGTATACCTGGTCTATAAAGTCGTGAAATTGGATGTTTCATAAACTAACAATTTTAAAAGAAGAGCAGCACTAAATCTTAGTAATTACAAGTACATAGAATGTCATCGGCAGTCATCGATTTGTTATAATGACTTGTTATTTAATAAAATTTGTATTAATTTTCAATCTGCGAAGAAATATTTTTTATTTTTTAACTTAACAAGAAATATATTATTATTATTTGAATTCGCGCTAAATACTCTCCAGCGTTTGATGGTTTATTATTCGTTCGTACGTGATATCGGCAAAATTGAGGCGTCTCTCTCACAAAGGCCATTAATCAAGAATTGAATTGAATTGTATTAATTTTCAATTCTATTAAATGTGTTAAATATGAGAAAAACAAACCGGAGTGGAGCTCGGGAAATTATTTCTAAAGTTTAACATGAATGTTAGTTATTAAAGTACGCAATATTAAAGTACGTAAATTAAAACAACGATTAGCACAGTGGAATAAAATGTAAGTGGAATAAATTGTAAGTTACTTAGCATAGAGCATGGAGAGACATCTTCACACCCTTTTAAGAATTTACTTCTAGACCAATTCTTTCACTTAGGTTTCTTAGACGTGGTCCGTATAGAGGCTTTGTGAACATGTCAGCAAGTTGTAACTCTGCACAAACTTGCTTTACTTCCAAGACCTTGTTCTGTACACATTCTCTTACGAAGAAATTTTTAAGCTGAATGTGCTTGGTCCTTCTATGGAATTCGTAGGCGGGGTTCTCTGTCATTTTTATGGCAGACTCATTATCTACGAAAATGGTAGGTATCTTTTCTATTTTTGTCAATTCTTCCAGCAATCCCTTCATCCATATTAATTCTCTGGCTGCTTCGGATAGAGAAACAAGTTCTGCTTCGGTAGAAGAAAGGGCCACTGTTGATTGTTTGATACTTCTTCACATTACGGGACCAGAAAACATCAAAATCATTCCTGATGTAGAGTGTCCGGTTGTAGGGTCACCGCCTAGGTCAGCATCGCTGAAGCATATCAGCCTTTTTTCCTTGTTCTTTTTAAATGTAAGCCCGTAATTTGAAGTGCCTTTCAGGTATCTCAAGACACGTTTCACTCTTATAATGTCGTGTTTTGTGGGAGAGTCAAGATGCCTTGAGGCAATGCTAACTGCGTAACTGATATCTGGCCTAGTAGCCACCATCAGGTACGCTAGAGCGCCCACAGCTTCTCTGTATGGAAAGTTGTCATCTCCTGAACTTTCTACTTGCTCTTGGCCTATTTTTAGAGCTGGTGTCGGAACTGGTTTGCAGTCACTCATGCCAAACCGTTCTAAAATTTTTTTAGTGTAACTCTTTTGAGTTAATTGAATACTGCCATCTTCTGCAGCTCTATTAATTTCTAAGCCTAGGAAATATGACGCTGGTTTGGTCGTAATCTTGAAAGATTTCTGCACTTCTCTAATAAACTGTTTGCCTGCTTCTTTTGATGTAGTGGCAACCAAGCCGTCGTCGACATACAGGGCTAGCACGACTTGTTCCCGGATGTATAAGCATGGATCATATTCACTTTGTTTGAAGCCCTTTGATTGTAAAAACTCGGAAATGCAAACATTCCAGCAGAGTGGAGCTTGTTTTAATCCGGAAAGGCTCCTTTTTAGCCTGCATACTTTCTTCAATCCATCTTCATAACCCTCAGGTTGTGAGATATAAATCTGTGGCGGCTATGGATTTGCAGCGTAAGCTAACCCCGCCGCTTGGAGCCGAACAGCGGCGAGCCACGCCAGTCTGTTCCGGACACCCAGTATGGTCGTACATATGTAATCCTTCTGATATTTGTATTAGGGAAAAGTTAAAGTAAAGTATAGAATCAGTACAAGTTGAGTTTCATTTATATCGGGAGTCACCCACCCCATAAAGTGGTGACACCCGACGTGATCATGAAAATTAGCAAACAAGTGTTGGACAGTGGTGACGCAGTAACAATTGTACTTTGAACCCGGTGTCCGGAAGCGACTCCCTGCATTACATACCTTACAACGGGAAGCAGGTAAAACGGAAAGGCTCTTGAACCTCCCGTTGATGGAGGCAGAGTCAGGAAAATTAAGAGCGGCGAGATTATATAACGGCACGTGGCAACAGAGCACGTGGTCGCCGGAAGTGGCAATGGAGATACCACAAGAGAGAATACGCTGGCGCTGGAAGTGCACTACGTAATGAGGCCAGCGAAGGACATACAGCTGCAACGCCTAGAAGAAAGTTCTTGACAGAGGATAGGTACCGGCAGGGGCGTGCACAGAGATTTTGTTGAGGGTAGGCATACATACACTACCCTAATATCTGTGCTTATACAATATGTAAAGAAAACCCTGTCCGATCCGTGAATGTATTGTTAGGTATCGATAACTGATTCTACTAATGGATACAAATCCGGGCTAAACTTAAAAAAAATACCCCTAAAAAAATAAATATTATTTCTCATAAAGAGTTAACGTAATACATGTGCGGTATGCAACCCTGAAGCGGGCGGCGGGAGGCAGGGCACGCGGCAAGTGGTCGCATCGCTTATAATAATACCGTCAAAATAGTGTTGTCACTTTTTACAAATTACCGAATTTCGGGAAAGTTGGAATTAATTCGCGGGAAAAAAAGATTATTTCAAAATACTTACATTAATATTGTTACTATGATGATTACGTAAAATTTTATATTATATTTGGTCAAGTGTTTACCTAACCTTTATTATCCTTATGGGTCGGACAGGGTTTTCTTTACATATTGTATATAGTAAAACTTAAAAAAAACGTAACGTAGACTTAGTTCAGCATAGTCGCGTACTTTTTCGCATGTCAACATTGAATTGATGTTTTCCGTGAAGCGACTGCCGTCTGACCTCCACGACCCGAAGGCGATATCGAAGCATTGCAGTTAAACCAATTGTTGGACTTTTGTGGGCTCCGACAACCCGTAACGACTGCCACTACATGTTCGTATAGCAACCGGGACCAACGGCTTAACGTGCTTTCCGAGGCAAGACTAGACCAGTGCAAATATTCATATTCATGCATACAAATATTTGCACTGCCCGAGGATCGAACCCGCGCCTCCTTGCGCAGCGGCCGCGTTAGCTACCGCTACGCCACGGAGGTTGTCAAAATACAATGAAAAGTTATTACTAACTCAACTGTAAATAAGTAATAATTTATTTCTCAAAAAAACAAAAAATAATATTTTGCTATCTATAAATTAAAACAAACGCGCCTATTTTTTTAAATAACTCTGTAAAAATTAAATATACCTATATAAGATAGTTTTAAAATCGCTAAAAATTCTTTTTCAATGGAAATATAGACAAATCTATGAGTCTACTTTCGCCCTGTGTGTTTCATAAATATGCGTGATGGAATCATAACTATTAAATTTTGCTAATTTGTAAACATCAGGAAAATTATTACAATATAAAGTATAGTATTGAAATTCAAAAGCAAGTAGGTTGAAAAACTTATGGTTTTTTAAGTTTTATAACGACGAACTGTCAATGCCGCGTTTTAAAATAATATACCTACACGAGAAACAAAACAATTTATTTGTACACACTACACAGCCTGCTACTACATATAATTAACATAATACTTTTTATTAAGACAACCTTTCTTTTGAGTTCAAACCAAAAACTCTAAAATAAATGAATAATCAATTCCGCTTAAAACAATCAATATAGGTACATATTATTAACCAAATACACCAATAACGAAACAACATAAGCTGATAAAATAAAAAGGTATTTGAACGAACAACAATCATGCTATATTTGTGAACTTCTTAAATTCGCCGCATTATTAGAAGCTGTGCTTGTTCGGCCTAAAACTCTGAATGAAATTACACGCCCACGTACGCAAAAATTATGCACACAAGCAAATAATTTTATTCACAGACGCGTATGGAAGAGGCACATTAGTAACTGCTTATGCCGCTACGCGAAGTGGCGCGAGCGTCGCGACGAAGTTGAGTTGCGCGGACAGCATTGTAATGTGTGTTAGTAGTTTGCATTAGCCCCAATAGATGGCAGTGTTATCAACAGTCTTTCAGTTTTAAGTTTGTAGTATATAAATTATTTTAATGTAATTATTATATATTTTTTTAGAAAATTATTAGGGTATGCAATGCTTATCTGCTTATATAGAGCGCACGCGCCTGGGTACCGGCAGCACAGATGGCGGCGATAGAGGCGCCCCAGCCCCGCAAGGTTAAGGGACAGGCGGAGGGAGTAGCGAAACTTTTTTGACGAAGTATGGGTTGTGGTTTTGGCCCCCCGGTATGCAGAACAAGCGACCAGGGACGGCAATTAAAAAGTGGATTTAGAACAACCCCATACCATCCACAGAGTCATGGGATGCTGTAAAAGTGGCATCGCAGCAAGAAGCGGCACTAATGGCATGGCAAGGAGACACCTCGTGGAATGACGAATTACCTACCGTACTATAAGGGCGGCAATTCGAAATAACACGTGAATTATGTGCGTCATAGTGTGATCATGGTGTTAATTAAGGTTATAATATTGTATTGTATTGTGTTTATCTATAGAGTTAAATTAAGTAAAGCTTGACTGTTGCCCGATTAATTAAGGATAATATGTGTAAAGTGCGTTGTAATTGTAAAATGTCTTTTTCAAAATAATGTAACCATAAATATTCCTTAACGTGTACAATTAAATATAGGTCAAACTAAATTCACAGAAACATGAGCGATAGCAAGTTGATTACTTGCTATCGCTCATGTTTCTGTGAATTTAGTTAGTAGTCCACCACGGCACACACACGAGCAAGTAGCTGAATAAGCAAATAGCAACGGTGTCGTGTGCAGTGGCAGGTATTTTGCTAGAAGTACAATGTAGTACCCAGGTTTCATTTATAGAATATTATATATGTATTATTAAGATTCTCATATTGTCAAATTTTTTTTTCTAAAAGGGGGAATGTTGTGGCGGCTATGGATTTGCAGCGTAAGCTAACCCCGCCGCTTGGAGCCGAACAGCGGCGAGCCACGCCAGTCGGTTCCGGACACCCAGTATGGTCGTACATATGTAATCCTTCTGATATTTGTATTAGGGAAAAGTTAAAGTAAAGTATAGAATCAGTACAAGTTGAGTTTCATTTATATCGGGAGTCACCCACCCCAAAAAATCTCTTCCTTTACCTTACCATTTAGGAAGGCTGTTGAAACATCAAATTGTTGAAGAATCAAGTTTTCCTGTGCTGCCAAGCCCAGTACAGCTCGTATTGTATTTAGTCTAACAACTGGGCTGAATGTCTTGTCGTAGTCAATCCCTGGTTTTTGAGAAAAACCTTTGACTACCAAGCGTGCTTTGTACCGTTCAACGGTTCCGTCGGGGTTTCTTTTTATTTTAAAAACCCATTTGCACGGTAAAGTCTTTCGGTTCTTCGGCAAATCCATTAAAGTCCAAGTTCCCATTTCATTAAGTGAATTTATTTCACTTTGCATGGCATCCAGCCATTTTAATTTATCTTTACACTCAATGGCTTCTTTGTATAATTTAGGTTCGAGTTCCTCAATCTGAAAAGCTTTTTCAATAGCCGCCACAAGGCAATCTTGGAATCGACTGGGTGGATTAATTCTCGATCTATCTCTCAAATCGTATCTGGATCCTGTTTCATGAACCTCCAGATTTTCTGAAGAATTATCACCACTTTCATTCTCATTGTGGGAATCATTTTCAATATCTTCATAGATAGAATCATTTAAATTGTTACCATCAACTAGGTTTTCCGTACTATCAATCATCGGATTTTGAACTGCATCATTATTTGGATTATTAACAATCACAGGATTATTCACGATTTGAATTTCATCGTCATCTCCACTGTCTGTATCTAGTACCGTTTCAGTATCCAAGTTGTCAATTGGTGTTATGTTATTACCATCATAGAACATCTTCTTTATAATCCGCACATCTTTGGTGATCACAATTTGTTTTTTCATTGGTACATACACACGGAAGGCTTTAGATGTTTCTGAGTAGCCAACAAATATACCAGTCATGGCTTTAGGAGAAAACTTATGTCCTTGTTTTCCTTTTATCAGAACAAATGCTTTAGCTCCAAAAACATATAAATGGTTTACACATGGCTTTCTGCCCACCCACTTCTCAAAAGGTGTTAAGTTGTGTATGCTTTGATTAATGCTTCTATTAGATAAATAGTTGGCAATAAAAATAGCTTCACCCCACAGGTATTTGGGTGCTTTTGATTCTATCATCATGCATTGAGCCTTTTCAATTAAGGTTCGATTTTTCCTCTCTGCGATACCATTTTGATGTGGAGTATAAGGTGCAGTTAGTCTTCTGGATATACCACAGTCTTTGAGAAATTTGTCAAAGTTATGGTTACAATATTCTGTTCCATTATCACTTTGTAGGAATTTTATTTTATTTCCTGTAAAGTTCTCTACTAAGCTTTTGTATTCTTTGAAATTTTCCAGTGAACCCTTAATTTCAGCAGTCTTATCTTTTGAAGCTAGTTTTAAAGTATTTGTCTGTTTTTCCATATTATTCAACAGTTTTTCTGTGTATGTCATGTGAGACGTGCACCCACTGTCTAGAATCCATCCTTTTTTATGAGAATTATTGGTGAGAAGGCACGTGAAGTTATTAAATTCTTCAGAGTTTTTTGATTTATAATTCAAATTTTTCTTTTTATTTTTGTTTATGCTTCCCGTTTTTTTATTTTTGTGTTAACATTTTTCTGTCTCATGGCCTTTCTTTTTGCATATTTTACAAAAAGTATAAAAAGCTTCAATATTTTCAGTACTAGTGCTGGGTTCGTTATTATTTCGACAGCGAGCAACAGTTTCCTCTATAATTTTTATCTTTAATTTTTCTGGAGTCAACAGATTTTCTTGAGGCTCTATAGCTATGCGAAAATTTTCATAATCAGCGGATAAACTATACAGCATCATTATGGATAATAGTTCAGCATTGATCGATATATCAAGATCTTTTAATTTGTCTACCGTGTCCATGAAACTATTAAGATGTTCGCGAATATCATCGCCATCTTTAAGTTTAGATAAAACAAGTTTCTTCAATAGTGTCGCCTTTCTGGCAGGTCCTTTACTCGCGTAAATTGAATTTAGGGTGACCCAGATATCTCTAGCATACTTGCAATTCTTTACTTGCCGTAGCTCTGAAGGTGAAATCAGCAGGAGCAATTCTGACCTTACTAATTCGTCGTTTTCTAGATCTCCTGCCTCTGGTACACGGCATACATATTGCCAAAGTTTATTCTTTGTTAGATATGCTTTCGCATGAATGACCCAAGTGTCATAGTTTTCTTTACCAAGTGGTTGGATTTTAACTGCCGACATTTGTTTGCCTTTTATTTATTTTTCATCCAACTTACACAACATTTATTTTATTCATTTATTTATTCGTTATTTTTTTGTTTTTTTTTTGCTCTGCTACCATATTAAAGTACGCAATATTAAAGTACGTAAATTAAAACAACGATTAGCACAGTGGAATAAAATGTAAGTTTTTATAAGGATACATAATGATGAGTAACAAGAGAAGAAAATTGAAATTATGACATAACAAAGTCTGTTGCTAAGTTACTTAGCATAGAGCATGGAGAGACATCTTCACATTAGTACACCAAGCTGGACAAATTTTATCAAATATGGATGATATTCATGCTTAAACAGTTGCTAAAACAGGTATGTAATCATGTTACTGTTTGTTTTTATCTACTAGACTAGAAGTTTCAAATTTACTAAGTAAACGTTTTTAAGACTAAAATGAGGATTGTTTACATTGCGAATTTATAGGTTAATTTGCAAAAATAAGTAGATCATAGTGTAGCAGTTTTGATAATTTAGGCGATTTAATTTACCGCTGATTTTAAAAATGAATAATTCATTTCTAGATCATCTTCTGTTAGAAATTAGATATTATTATTTTTAATCTTTTTTTTTTTTAATGATTATAAACTAGCGCTTGACCGCAATCCCGCCTGATGGTAAGCAGTGATGCGATCGTTGAAGGTAAAGCGCGCTAGTTTATTAAGAGCCTATTCACTCTGAAAAACTGAGCGAATAGGAAGGAAGACGGCAGTTGAGCGAGGTGATGCAATGTTAAACCCAACATCACGACCAACGATACTGCGCCAAAGGGAAATTGATCTGAAGACCCTCCACGACCAAACCCCCAACACAACAACATTAGGCGCATCGCACCGGGCACACATCGCAACACAACTGCTCAGACCCGTCCTCCGTACGGCTTCAGCAGACATCATGCCGAAACACGACAAATCGCTTGGCGGCAAGGCTTTGTCTGGTGGGTAACTTCTGCCGACGGCCGATGTTATGGCTTTCAGGATAATGTGAGAATAAACCCTTTGTCAAGATGTGTATGAGTTAGTTATTTGCTTAAGTGAAGATAGCAGGCTGATGGCAGCAGTAGCGGAGACGTTGTTAGTGATGCAGCTGACAGTGAAAATGCTTTTTAATGAAGAATATTTGGAATCAGATGATGAAAGCAATTATTATGTTTTGGAAAACTTCTCATTGATAAAAACACGTTAAAAAAATATTATAATAAATATGTATCATTCTTTTTTTTGGTTTACTCATCTAAACTAATATATAAAGCTACAGAGCTTGTTTGTTTGAACGCGCTAATCTCAGAAACAGCTAGTCCGATTTGAAAAATTCCTTTTGCGTTGGATAGCTAATCCGGGAAGGCTTTAGGGTATTGTTATAACTAAAGGGAGGTGGACGGATAAATAAATAACCGATACGTACAAGCTCATATATTGGACTGACGCCGCAGTCGTTAACTTAAAACTAGCTTACTATCTACCCTACTGTAATTGCACATCGCAATCAGTAGGTAACCTTATAACATCCCCTCCACCTTTAATCAGAAGAACTTCTTATAGTCTACTGATGGTATGTTTCGTTTCGAGCGCGTGCCTGGCTCGGTTTCTACAGAAGATTCTCCTGGAAGCACTTCCTTTTCCATGGCATTACCATGTCCGTCGGCCGAGCTGTTTCTTGTGCTCCCATACGAGCACTGCGTACGCCTTCTGCTAGTTCCAAGGCCTTGTTCAAGGTTAATTCCGACATCGCTTTGATAAATAGCTTGTCTCTTCCTGGTCCAGGTGCCATGCCTAGCACAAAACAGTCGCGAAGCTGCTCGTCAAGGTTTGTAGAAACGAACCCGCAGTGTATTGCCAACCCACGTACTCGTGCAGCCCACTCCGGCAATCCTTCGCCGACATGTTGCGTGGCACTATGGAATTTGTACCTTTCCGCGAACGTGCATTTCTTCACCTTAAAATATCCATCCAATAGAGAAACTACTTCATCATAGCTCAAGGTACCGACCTGATGCGGTGCAGCTAGATCGCGAATCAGTTTGTAGCTTGATTCCGAGCAGTTACTCAACAAAATAGCTCGACGTTTGCAACCGGCTTTATCCAAGTCTACCCCAATTTCGTTTGCAAGAAACCACTGTTCCAATCTTTCTTTGTATAATTGCCATTCTTGATGTTCGTGGCTGAATATTATTAATGTGCCGACCGAAACTGTAGCGGATACTTTTGCCATTTTACGCGTAATTTACGTACTTTGTTCTCGTCGCCAACTGTTATAACTGAAGGGAGGTGGACGGATAAGTAAATAACCGATACGTACAAGCTCATATATTGGACTGACGCCGCAGTCGTTAACTTAAAACTAACTTGCTACCTACCCTACTGTAATTGCACATCGCAATCAGTAGGTAGGTAGGTACCCACATAACAGGTATATAACATCACGCTGTGACCAATAGGAGCTGAGCATATAAAAAAAAAATGTCGAAACCTACGCGGTTAAAACCGCGACGCGCAGCTAGTTTTATTTAAACGCCAGAGACCATAGATTTGTGTTTTCATTAAAACCAGTTGTGCTTTTAGTACAAAATAATGTGCTACTATCAAAATGATTTCAGACAAGTCAACAGGGTTGCTATATGCACGACCGCAGCGCCCTCAATTAGTTTTCACGACTTTATAGATGGAATATATTTTTAATCTTTCAGGAAAACGTGAGAGTATACTGTCCTACCAACTTATCTGTGAAATGGAGAAAATGGGAACTACGGCCGCCATGTTGAAATGTTATTCGATTTAGTTCGAGGTTAGTGTTGACTACTTTCTTTTTGTAAATTACCCGATATTTTTTTTCATTGATTACTTTTTAACGTAACTGTGACTTAAAAAATATAAAAGCTGAGTGATTCAACTACCTATAGTTCTCGTCACGTAAAAAGAACGCTGGAATAATTTGAGGGGCTCTCCCGTACCTACGTTTGGCTTAGCCTAAATTCTCTCCACTCCACGCCTTCCAGCGTTCTTCTTACGTGACGAGATTTGTACGCAAGCCGCAAAAAAAAAATTACTCATACTTACATTTAATATTTTAACTACAGTATGTAAATACTTAATTAATTTTGTCTATATTTCAGGTGTGAGTCAAGGGCTAATTTCAAAAATAGTTAAAGATGGGCATGCTGCAGAAGAAGCTGGTACAAAAATTCGGACCCCAGGCAAGGAGAGGAATCGTCAAAGTGGGTTTATTCATGTTGATGATTTTGACATGGGAGTTATCCGGAGGAAAGTACAAGTAATATTTGAAGCATGATGTGTACTTGGATAAACCGTTCATTATAGAAGTGGTAAGTGACTCGGAAACTGAAAGTGACAGTGATAATGATGACATGGACATAAGTGGCGTATGGCCTCACAGCCAGGATGAAGTTGGGCGTGCAAGTTCATCAAAAGATCATAATTATTGTAAACCGGGATTCTAATAAATTATTGTTAAGCAAACTTTTGTTTTTTTTTTTAACCCCTCACATCGTTAAGGGAGGCCCGTGCCCCAGCAGTAGGGACGTAGGTATATGGGTTGATGATGATGATGAAACTTTTGTTTTATTCTATCTATTAACTAGGTCATGTAATACAGGACACATCTTGAGTGTCTAGATATTTGAGTTTTGTTTAAATAGAGATGCTAGTAGCTAGTACTAAACTATGGGTTTTTTGTATCAACTTATCAAGCTTGTAACTGCTGAATCCATCTAAGTAGGTACTTATGCAAAAGTTTGTAAGTGGGGTACCTACATTATATCAATTGAATGCCAGAGAAAAGCTAATGTATGTATCTACCTACATTAATTTTCTTATTTTTGAAGACTATTTAGTACTTATATTAGTATTTTATTATTATAAAACAATGTTAGGTATTGTTTAAAATAATAAAATTATGTAAAATTATGTTTATATGTTTACCTAGTTTCTTATCTGACATACCCAATCATGGGTAAATTTTATTAATTTGCAACACTAAAGCGACGGTGTTGCTACCACTCAGTTCCCAGATAAGGTGGTAGGACTGTACCCTTTATCAAGATATTTATATATGAGTTAGTTATTCACTTAACCATTTGAACGCGCATCTATATAATACGCGATGTGTCCTCCTGCGCCACGCTACAGATGTATCCACTCAAGCGTCCGGGCCAACAAAGTTGCCTAAAAATTTTTGGCGCGCTTAACGCCAAACATTTTTCAGGCAACCATGGTGGCCTCGCCGACATGTACACTTTAAACGAGTTTTGACATAAGATATGTATCAAAGAGCTTCATGAACTTTTCACTAGATGGTTCTGTATTAAACAACGATTCTCTGATGTATAAAACAGTGCCCCACCTGACACATAACATCGGAAAAAAAGTTTGTTTATGAACGGTAAGTGCAGCTTTGTACAGTGGAAGTGAGTTCTGCGATTAAAATAAGAGTAATAAATTAATTATTTTTATTAGTGTTACATATTAAAATAATTATCGAGATTTATTCTTTCTGATCATGTATAAATACTTTGTATCCAATGTCTGATAAGTTGTCTTTACGAGCGTTAAAGTGGACGATGAAATGATTACTCATTGCTCATTGTGTGCCGGATTTTCGTCAAGTTTTTGTTTGATATAGCATATTAAAATATGACAACATAATCCCTGCAAGATAAATAGTTCATATTTAGTCATTAAATAGACTTCTACTAAACAATAAGAACAAAATAAGGAGGAATTTACGAGCGCTCGGCGCGGTTTGATACCGATCGCGTGCTCGGACGTACAACGCATTCCCAGCTGTCACATTGGGACGTTCGAGTGGGTATAACGTATCTATAGTAAAACGTAGGGATGGGATTAATGTCCTATCGACAAATAATATTATACATTTAAATTAATGTTTATTCACCAATTTACGAAGCTAAATAAAAACTGTAACCGTATTTTCATATTTTACTTTATTTCTTAAAAAAACCAATATGAAAGCCTGGATATATTTCCCATAGTAAAGAAAAGAATTGTAAATTTATTAGACATGTATTCTAGAAAGCACCTCCCTATTTGTCTTCAAATGTAATCCTTCTACTTCATATCAAGTCGTTGACGCTCGAGGCACGTCAAAATCCTTTCTGATATAAGGATGTCTAGATTTCTATGGTATTTATTTTTATATTCACTGTGGTCGAGTTACACGTGCATAAACTCAACCGATTCCTGCATAATTTATTTCGTTTACTTACAACAAATACAATTAATAGTAGCTACATACGTGGTTCTCCTTTTTTTTTAAATTAAAGTGGTGGGTAAATTACTTATACAGATGTTACAGACCTTTTTTAAATGGTGTCGCAAAATAGTCGTAATTGTTTTTCTGGTTTGTAGAAACTAATAGCGTCATATTCACCGTCACATTTTTTTTTGTAAGAACACGTTCCCAACTCAATATGTAAACACTGCACTACACTAAAATGCACAAAGTGACTATGACCTTGAAACCCGTCCGCTTATGACGTCACAGATTTACTTCTATACAAGTTGGTGGCGTGTGGGCAGTGACAACTTACTAACTTGGTAGGGATGGGTTTTTCAAACGGTGTTTCATTATCGACAATGATTAGAAAACCTATTTATTCTTGATTAAGGTGAATAAAACTTAGTTCATAGTTTACAATATTTATAAAATATTATGTATTCAGGTCATTTTCTTGCAATGATAGTATTTATGATCATTTCGACGAGATGAAATATAGCGAGGTCTTCATCGTGTCACATCACTTAGGCTTACTTTTACTTGATATCAAGTAATTGGCGCTAGGGGCATTAAAATATTTTCTGGCGTTTTTGTTTCTATTGAAAATAAAACAAATAATTACTTATTATGTGTGAAAAAGGTAAAAATATGGCTGATAACAGGGCAATTTATTATAAAAACAAAATAAAAGGTCTTGTAAAAGTCGTAAATTTATTTTATAGGTACTGTAATTACTTTTAATCAAGCAGTAGCGCTCAAGGCATGAAAATCTCGAACTTGTATAGAAGTGATTTACGTTCAAAAAGTTAAGTGAAAATAACAGGCTGATGACAGCAGTAGCGGAGACGTTAGTGACGCAGCTGAAAATGAAAATACTTTTTAACGAAGAATATTTGGAATCAGATGATGAAAGCAATTATTATGTTTTGGAATACTTTTCGTTGATAAAATCACGTTAAAAGATACAATAATAAATATGTACGATTTTATTTTTTGTTTTAATCATTTTATTTAAACGCTAGAGACCCTAGATTTGTGTTTTCATTAAAACCAATTCTGCTTCTAGTACAAAATAATGTGCTAGTATAGTGCGTTTCATTTAAGAGTTCCTTTGCCGTCATGTTGGCATTCATTTTTTGTCACTATCGTAAACAAGGTAAACGCACTCTGCGTCTCTTTCTCTCTCACACTAATTTGCATTAGTGCCAACATGACGTCAAAGGAACTCTTAGATGAAACGCACTATATCAAAATGATTTCAGACAAGTTAACAGGGTTGTTATATGCACGACCGCAGCGCCCTTATTTATTTTTATGGCTTTAGAGTATATTTGAGTATATTTTTAATAATAAGGTCCGTATTCTAAAAGGAAACTCAAGCATTGATCTCTGTTTAAGCGTTACTTAAAACTAGTTTCAACCAATCAAAAAGCTTCAAACGAGACTTAAGTACAACTTGAGTATTGAGTGACGTTCTGTAATACATACCTAATTGTCTAGTGTTATCTGTGCTTCCATTCGGTTTCGGCGCCATCTATGGCTCAAACGTGATAAGGTTCCATTTATTTCTACGGTCACATTTTACAAACTCGACCTTATTGCTTTAAATTTGAACGAACGTCATACTGTACGAATCATTTTGTATAGATGCATGCATTGCATACTGCTCTGCAAAGAGTATAGTAAGTATATAATTAAAGAGTGCCAACTCTGCGGTAAAATTTGCATGTATGGAAAGTGATGCCCTCTACCATTCAGCGGATGAACAACTACTAGTGAATGATATAGATACGTAGCTATGCGTATGTAGCTATGTATATTATAGCTACGTACCTATGCATACGTAGCTATGTATGTTATAGCTACGTATCTATGCGTACGTAGCTATGTATATTATAGCTACGTACCTATGCATACGTAGCTATGTATGTTATAGCTACGTATCTATGCGTACGTAGCTATGTAATGTATATCTATGGTCTGGGTTTTCAGATGATTAAAACAAAGTATTTAGTAATTTATTTATTTTATGAGTGGAAACTTCACAGCTGACAGTATGTAAACATAAAATCGTTACATAAAACATTACGTTAATTATGAAGTACACAGAAATAATATTACAAATTAGCCGAAGTGTCAGAAATTAACATTACTTTAATCCTAGTTACAAAGTTTCAACCCTAAACTTTGTTACTAGGATTAAAGCCGAGATGATGAGTATTTATGGTCTGTCTCCACAAAGGTACTGATTATTTGTTGAATACCTGTAACATACAATGCAAGGTTATTACCAGTTCACATTGTGATGGGGTCCACGAAGACCAATGCCTCCTGGGTCAGGGTTGCGGGTTGGTTAAAAAAGAAACCGTGGCCCTGGCCGTCACACAGGCAAGTTAAGGAACATGGGTGGGTTTTAGTCAGTAAAAGTCAGACACGCACTTCTGCTTCTTCCACAATTTTCAGAGTAGGTACTTTTAAGTTATTGATTAGCAAAATCCAATTGAGGAGAGACTCTTCGGAAGGACTGCATTTCTTTTGCAGAGTTCATACAGAAATAAGCCTTTCACAAAGTCATAAGGGGCTATTTCTCTGTAGAGTTCACACAGAAATAAGTCCTTTTGAAAAGTCACCCCCCAAATGATTGTAAATATGAATTGGATCAATTTGGTATGGTAATAAATGTTGTGTTCACACAAATATTGAGCTAACTTAATTCTACTTACGATTCTTATTAACTGTGGGTGCTGCTGAACAAATAAGACGACCTCCATCTGTCTTGATTGATCAAAATGGTGATCACATATCCTTTTGTTCTTATAAATCTTGATATGATCACTTTCTCTAACTTGGCTGCCAACAGCGGCTATCAAAGTAGCGAACAAATCAGGGTCCTTTTCAGGGTTTGGGAATCGAAGAATGGGTACACCG
Organism: Sesamia inferens; assembly: GCA_037179545.1. Taxonomy (NCBI): domain Eukaryota; kingdom Metazoa; phylum Arthropoda; class Insecta; order Lepidoptera; family Noctuidae; genus Sesamia; species Sesamia inferens. The sequence goes on along the minus strand of CM073934.1, from coordinate 13,867,941 downwards.
TGTGCAACTGAAATTGGAATGGAATTTGTGAATAATTACTTATCAGAATTTGGGCAAAAAAAAAAATATTATAGAACATAAAAACCTTTTTACTTATATAGATAATACGATAGGGTACAGTAATAAACACTTACCTAAAGCATCACAGTTAAAAATACAATATTGTCTTGGGAGATCAATTTTCATGATTTGTTATCATGTTTCAAACATGATAACAAATCATGAAAATTGAACTTCAACTTCAAGTCTTGATCAATGGCCTTTGTGGAAGAGTCACCACAATTTTGCCAATAACACGTGCGTACATCATATCAATCTTTGTTATATTCATTCAACAGGAGTCTAAATAAAATAAAATTGTTTGATTCTCTATCCGCCATCTTGCTTCCATATCTTGAAAATTGAAATTAAAAAATATGACACTTGGACTTCACCTTTATTTGACCATTGGGATAAGATGGCTGCTCAGTTGTTCACTCGTCAGAGTCTAGATGTCGCTGTCGACTGTAGAAATTGATAAAGTACCTACTAAGTGTGCCCCCACTGCTGCTCTGCTTCAGTCATTCATTATTCATTATACATAAAAAGTATTCTGTGGTCATTTTAGATGTGCGATCATAACCTCAACGATTTTCATGTAAATTTGTTTTTTTTCGTGTTGCGGTTGCCTGTTGTAATTCCGTACAAAGTTAATTACGATCATTTGTAATGTAGTTGGAGACAATCGGTTTTTATGTATGTTAAATTTCTAAAGCGTGTCATGTGTATGTGATGAAAAATGTAATGTCAAGAATTTTCTTCAATGTCTAAGTTGAGCATTAGGAGTGTCGCAAGATTAGTAAGTTGCTTGATTTTTAATTTTACATTTGTGGACATCTAAATTTGCTGTTTTATATTTTTTTTGTCATTGCCTAAAATAAATAAGAAGGGAACACCATTTACGACAACGTGCAAAGCGGTTCCTTTGGCGTAGTTAATAACACGTGTGATCATTGATTTTGGTGACCACGGTTCGATTCTGGGTCTCCGTATTTAGTTTTTTCTAATCTTTTGTTTTACTTTTTATATTTTTAATTTCATATTTGGTTTAGATATAGTTGGTGGAACTTCACTATGTACTTATGTTTTTTTTTTTGCTGAAGTGATTTTTTCTGCTCAGTTTTAATAGCTGTCTTATATTGATATACATATTTAATCATAAATTATTTATTAATCTAATTTGTATTTTTTTTACTTTTTTTGATGTAATAAAAATAAACAAAGTACATTCCTGTAACTTTTAATATAAATGTGCTCTATGAACATATGCAACTTTTTGTATATAAATTATTGTCATTTGATTAATTAATATCTGATTATTTTTAGTGTAACAAGTTCATGAAGAATTTGAAGTCCAAATGACAATAACTTCTGATTTCTAAAAATGGATACTAAAAGTCTCCATCGCAAACATCCCAAAAAGATGAAATCTGCCACAAATGAAACTGGAGAAGTTATGGTGGTGCCACCAGATCTTTTTAGGAAATTTGCATTAAGCTATAGAAATAATAACGAAGCACAAGTAATTCCTGCAAACAGCTATGGTTCACCTAGTAAGTCTATCCTTTTTTTAAATTCTTTATATGTTCCTTGAAATATATATATTTATTTTTTATTGTTCTATCATACTGCTCTTGCCCTCGATCACACCTGATGAAAAGCGATGGACATGTAATGTATTTTGGTCTAGTAATCTGTACCTCCATATGACATCGACACATAAACAAGTACCATGGATCCATTTTGATCCATGATGGAATTTTGCGTCGGCTTTTTCCCGATTAAAAAAAATATATATGCAGTATTTCTCACTTTAGAACATTCATAATTGTTATACTTTTATAACCCAATAAGATTTAAAAGTAAAAATTAATTAATTCGTTAATTCAACAAAAAATCGCAATGTCAACAATATTAGAAAAACTATCCTAGCAGCTGATTTAATAGAGTTCGCATCAGGGGTCAACGTCATACCAACAAACACGCGGCGGCATGCTTGCAACGTTCAAAAGCCGAGCCGACACTTTTTTAAACACCATTATTTATGTAAGCGCTCAGTAATGACATAAATGACTATCATAGTTTTATTAGTGGCATGCGGCCAGATACAACCTGTATACAGTATGTTAAGAAAACCCTGTCCGACCCATAAGGATAATAAAGGTTAGCTAAAATAAATGACCAAATATAATATAAAATTTTACGTAATCATCATAGTACCAATACAAATGAATTTTGAAATAATCTTTTATTCCCGCGAATTAATTTTAACTTCCCCGAAATTTGGTAATTTTTAAAAAGTGACAACACCGGTATTATTATGGACGAATAGCGATGCGACCACGTGCCGCGTGCCCTGCCGCCCGCCGCCCGCGGAATGGGACATAGGTGTGCATAACGCACATTTATTAAGTTGCCTCTTTTTGCGAAATAATATTTATATTTTTAGGGGTATTTTTTTTTTTAAGTTTAGCACGGTTTTCATCAGTTATCGATACCTAACAACACCTTCACGGGTCGGACAGGGTTTTCTTAACATACTGTATATCTTATAATTAGCAATATTATGTAATTAACTTATGACAATTGCTCTTTTCAGCAACAAAGACAACTTTGATTGACTAATTAAAATTAATTGGTAGTGAAAGTTGTTCAAATACTAAATTAAAATTTAAAAAATATATCTTAAATTATTTAAAATTTAGAATAAATTTTGCTAGTTTTGGAAAAAATAATATATTTCATTATTGAATAAACACCGTTAATTTGTTTTATGTAATTGGCAGTGAAAGTTGAAAGAATTCAATAATGAAATTGAAATTAAATTATTTTAAATATACATTGAATTATTTAAAATTTTGGATTAATTCTGCAAGTTCGGAAAAAAAATGTTTTATGTTATTGAATCAACACCATTAATTTTTTTTCATATGAAAAGTAATAACTAGCGACCCCCAGCTTCGCACGGGTGCAGTGCTGATATTAAATACATTACAGAAAAACTGTGAACGTTGTATAAAAAATATAGCTACCTGCTCCTCCCGCCTCGCCCCGGCCGGTCGATACCGCCGTAAATGCGACGCCCCGCTATTTTTAAATCTATAATATCTTTGAAAATATTCATTTAAATCATATGCTGTAAAGGGCGCTATATATTGTAGATCTACATACAATGTATTTAAGGTATTAAATTGGATAAGGATTAATGCTGTACCTATTAATGAAAACTGCATCGAAAATTAGCCGATATTTGACCGATTAGATACACATATACCATCGCGGACTTTTTCAATGTGTACAATATTTACTACATTATTTTGATAAATCTCTTAGGGTTCAGCCTCACATTAGAAACCTAAAAACTAATAGTATTTCTCCACAATTTAATGGATGTTATTACACATACAAACCTACCTCTTTACTCAATCTATCTATTAAAAAAATCCGTTGCGTAGTTTTAAAGATTTAATCATACAAAGGGACATAGGGAAAGAAAAGTGACTTTGTTTTATAACATATAGTGATGTTACCTTACCTGTAAGCTGAGGGATACAATGAATACACACATAGATACACTTATTCGTGTCAGGAGGTTCGAGGTTTTTGAGAAATGTTGATAGCAGTTGTTACTAACTTAACTCTTTAATAAATAATATGGCTTCATAAAAAGAACCACCTATAATAGTTTCACAATTAATTGTCCATACTGACCCCTCTCAAGGGATAACTGATTCTTTATACTTTATTTGATGTCTTTAAATTATTTTTCTAGGTACTGCAACAATACAGCATGAACACATAGAAAATGTTCTTGCATCAAACTGTAGCCAGGAACCATCTGATGCATCAATTTTGGAAACTGCAAACTTGATGAAGAAATCTGTTTTCTTGAGTCCTACCTTTGTTTCTACTGTAGCAAATGCGATTACAGGCGAAGTGGAAATTTCAAGCAAAAGCATCTTAGAAGATACAGTTGCTGTTACTGAGTTGGTACAGCCACAAGATAGTTTTTTCGAACCAACAGATGTCATCGACGATACAAACCCACCGGAAGGTTGTTTTAAAGCAAATGAATATAATATTGTTCTGAATGGAGAATGGATATCTCTGTCAAACAATAATCAAGAAAACCAATGCATGCCTCACGAAAGAAATGAAAAACAAGTAGTAGATATTAATATGTCTTTTGATGAAAATTCAAGAAAATTAGGAAGCAGAGTTAGTAACGATTTCAATGATCATTCACTGAAAAGTGACAATTGTGTTGAATTGACTTCAAGTTCGGCAGTTACAGATTCTGATAGTATTTCTTCCAATAATTATCCATATGATATCCCCGTATCAAAATCATCTAAAATAAACATTATCTCGGAAGAAATAATTCCACTATCAAAACTTAGGGAAATGAAAAGATTACATTCTGTCAAAAAACGTACGCTTGTAAGTAATGAAAACTGTAACTCTGGGCTACAAAGTATTATGGAATCTAACTCTACAGTGCCTATAGTGAACACTGAGATATTACATTCGGAGATACATCAAGTAGAAAATAGTAATGTACGAATAATGGCTACTGCTATTCCTAGTCTTGTATCTTCAAGGCAAGTTGAACAGACAAGAACAGATATAACATCAACTATGACTGAAGATGTTAATTTGTTAGAAAATGAACAGAGTTTAAAAGATACCAGTAAGATCACTTTTCTTACCCGGGAATCAACTGATACAGACAGCACAGATTTCAATGACGCTAACACTACTAAGACGAGTGACTGTGAATTAAGTCATCAAAATAAACTTCCAGAAGGTGATATATCAACAGTAGCAAATGCAACAGTAAATGGTTTAGATAGAGATGAAGATATGGTAATTGACGAAGATAAAAGTGTTAAGATGTCCAATGGTCAATTAAATGAAGGCCCTGAACCTGCAGTGGAACATGGAAAACATTATCGTATCCCCGAAAACGAGTACAAATGTATTATGGATAACACGGAAAAAGATAGTCCTATGCAAGAAGCAACTAGTATTTTAGAATATTGTAGGGTGAAAGAAAATATGGAACAAAAAGTTAGTTCTTTACAAGAAGCAACTTGTATTGAAGAACATAATACGGCCAAAGAGATAAAATATAAATGTAATAACAAGCAAAGTAGTACTTCAAAACCCATTCTTGGTAATTACAGTGGAAAGAAAAGATTAATAGAACCCAAAATTTCCTCTAAAAATATAGAACATGATGAGTTGGCTACTATTTTGAATGCAACCAAAAACCTTTCAAGTAGCATTACAGACATAAAAGTAGATAAGGTTAAGGAAATAGCTGCTTATTTGCGGAAATTTTCTCACATATATACCGATAAAAAGAAAACAAAAACAGCTCTTAGCAATGTTATTACTAAAAAGGAAACAGTCAATTCGAATACAAATACAATTGAATCTAAATTATGTATTCAAGGAGTTGAAAAACCTGGCGGAAACATGGAAGTAGATAGAGAGCAGACTGGTGAGTGCAAAGTTCTTAAAACTTACGCTAAGCGCAACCCGCCAAAAGCGTCTAAAGTATCTACACATATTTTACACAAACATGAAACATTTAACACCGATCATGCTTTGGATCTGGATCTTGATGATGTAAACATCTCAACAACAAGTGAAATGCAGGAGTTCTGTTTATGCGATGATTTTGGCCGTTTAGCTTACTATGATTGTGATACCTCGTATGAGCATATACATTTTTGGCATCATCATACTGCACAGTGTGAATTAGATTTAATATTTGCCATATACAGTGATGAGGCATTTATTAGTAATAGTGAAAGTGAATTAGAAAAAGAGGAGAAGACTGAAGAAATAGAACCATATAATGTTTGTTGGAATACATATAAAAGTGAGTTTTCTAAAAATGTAGACAATTCCGACACAGAGCTGAAAGGGAATATTTATGTGGTAGATGAATTGAGAGATGATTGTTCTGGTGAAAATTCACAAGTGCATGTGTTGAATCATGTAGCTCAGAAAGTAGATGTTAGAACTGCGTCCAACATCCATGAAAAAGTTCGTATGGAAAATAATACAAATTCTGACATTATTTTAGAATACATTGACCATGATATGGTTGGGACAGCGGAATCCAATAGTAACGATGGCAAAACAAATATAGAAAAGCCTTTAAATACTGATATTAACAGTGCTGCAGGTAGTGAGCATACAGATACTGGCTTTAGCTCTTCACAAACAAAATTGGCAGTAAGTATTTAAATAAATACCATCAACAGGATTAAACCAGATCATTCACCAAACCGAAACCTACACATTTTTTAAATACATAAACTAGTAATAATTGTTGGTATTAGTGGTATTATTATTTAGGGTAAAATACTGTTTTGAGCTTTATAATAGGATCATTTCAAGATAACCCCCATTTTGAAGTTTAGTTATTAAAATATGGCTGATGAATCATCGCTGGTCTGAACTTTGAGCAGGAGGCTGCGCAACGATATATTTTATGAAACAAATGGTAACAGGCGGGTGTGAGTGAGAAGCCTTCCTGAAATTTGTGAAAGCCTATGTTCGGATCAACAATGTTCCATCAGCCGAATTGTATAAAGGAAGTGTACCTAGTTCCTTAAGAAAAACGTAACTGTATTGAGACTGTTATTTACTTCGAAAACTAGTAAACTGCTAAGAAAAATCCGATCTACAAATTTGCTAAAAAATTAAAATACCGAAAAAAAAAATGTGAATCTCGGCTTGGTGATGGTTCTTTTTGTACCCGTTTTAATGTGCATGCAGATTAAGTAATGTAGATTGGAGTTATATCTTTCTACCCTCAAGTAGTGTTGCAGCAACCTTGCGTCACCGTAGAATGAAACCTCGGGAATGCATTTTTGCTCAAATTTATTTTATTGCGTTTCTGGGAAGAAACCCTCACTACGCACATCCTGATCTGACTCATTTGTTCATTCGATACTGTATAGCTGTCAGTTTCGTGTGAATATCTAGCAACGAACGTGTAGTTTCATTTATTTATTTTTTTTTCATTTGGGCAATCTTATAGTACTGAACCGATTTGGGTATGAAAGCGGGTTAAATCTCCATATTAATTAATAAAAAACTTTTATTAAATTTTACAGCCCACAGTTTTTTTTTCTCCAGAATAGTTACTATTTTTGCACTTACGAGGTTTTCACTCTATGCGACACTTAGGTTTAACACAACTCGCTTATGTAGCTAACTAATAATTACATATTTTCAAAAGTGCTGCATCAAGTGCCTGTCTGCATATTGTCCAACTATTTTACATATTTTTTACTGTCGTACGACGATAAAAACGCTTCAAACTTGGACATCGACCCCAATTCCCCTGTTCACAAACTAAATTAATTTTAAGTCCAGTTCAAATATTTTATTGAGAAAAGGACAGAAGATAAAGTGTTTAGTCCTGTCAAAATAAGATATTCCATTGACAGTTTAGACGTGATTTTTAATCACATAGGTACTAAATGTACCTACCTCAATTTATATCAGGCGCTGACTAATTTGACAGGACTAAACTAAGAATTATCTTCTGTCGATTTCTTAATGAAATAGAGAGATAAGATGCCACGGAACTTAAATAGTACTTATAATTTTTTTTTAAATTCTATTTCAGCCCAGTTCTGCGTCAAATCCGGGATCGTCTGAGATAAGTAACGTACTGGAAAAGGTGTGTAAAAGAAAAAATATATTACCTAGTTAAAGTGCCTTACTGTCTCCAAATTTCATTGAAAGATGTTTAACTGATATTGAATTTAAAAATCATTTCTATTGTGCATTATTGTCCTTTAGCACTCTGCACCCTAATTGCGTAACACACAGTTGGAATCATTTTGAAGGCTATGGCTTATTCATTTCTGCATATGTTAGAAAACTTGTCCGCTTAATAACGTATGAATAACGCAATGAATGTTGTTGAATTGTCAAAATCAAACCCATTGATACTGATAGTGTGTCACGCAACCTGCAAGTCAGACTTGGATGGGGAATGGCGTTAAAAATAGTAGTTTAATATTATCCTAAATGTCTCATTCACATTGCCACAAATTTGGGGTAGACTATAACCTAGACCCTAGATAATAGGACATAGGATAAATCATCCTACGGGAACGTACTAACAGGATAAATCTCGGTAGTACCTACCTACTACGTTCCCGTAGGATGTTTTATGATACCACGCGGGGGACGTCGCTGGCAAATGCTAATCCTACTTTTTACTTATCCTACTTATATTATAAATGCGAAAGTTTTTGAGTATGTAGTTTTTGTTCTATGAACATGTGTATGAATGGATGGATGGATAGATAGATGGTTGGATGTTTCTTCTCTTTCACGAAAAGCTGTTGGTTTCATACGAAAAAAAAAAAAATCTAAATTAATTCATGGTCCCACTGTCAATGTTACCCGAACCAATCAAAGTTACCCAGATTGACCGTATACTTACCCACGCGTTTATTATTCTGCCAAGCAGGTGAATTTTATATATTTTGTTTTTCAGACATCCTCAGAACATAGTGAAGCTAAGGAAAAAACCAATCAACGTAGACAATCTTCAAGCATTGAAACTAAATGCTCAAGAAAAGAAGCGAATACATCTAAAAAAATCAATAAAACTGCTACAGTACGTCCCCTGAGATATTTATTAAAAAATAAAAACACCAATCTTTGCAGATTTTCAATAATAATGATTTTTTAACGTTTTTCAGAAACACGGTTTATCAGGAAATTCGACGCCTGGCTCTGAGCCATCCTCTAAGAAAAGTGTAAAGTGTGGATTATGTAATAATATATTTTCTAGAGAAGAATGGGAGCATCATGTTGCTGATCAGCACCATTTAATCGCTTGGCGAGCAGGTGGTTCAATCGTAAGTGTAGCAATTTTACGTTTCTGTTGTTCATTATTTCTTCTTCTTCATTACTTTTTATATATAAATGCACCGGCGCGAACAATTCGGACTGGCAACTTGTACCCTTGTTATTACCTCGCTGTGATATTTTTCCACTGGGTTTTCAACGGACTGCTAAGCACCGAGATTGGAAATCTAACCATGTATTTTTTAACGCGCTGGGATACGGTCTGTTGGATTCTTAACAGAGTCCGACCGAAACTAGTTTTTCGACCGAAACCGAAAATGAACTAAACCGAACCTCGTGTTTTTGCCGAAACTCAAAAAACAACCGAAACCGAACGTTCGGTCGGACAGTAATTCTTAATGCTCGGCGCAACATCGAAATTTGAAAATCTGGTGCGCTCTGTGCGAACGTGTGCTAAATGTCGAATGACTCTTGGAAATTATTGCAAAATATTTATTTGAAACTTTGTTTGTTTTTCTATTAGCTCAAAGACACGACGACTTATTACTTTTTCTCTAGACTTTCGTGATTTCCCATAGAGGCTACCTCAAGCATATATTTTAATATACCGTCTATTGCTGTTACAGAGATTGGACGACCCTGAATTAATGAATAAGTTGAAAAGTAGATTAAAAGACCAAGGTATACTGGAGTGCAGTATATGCAATATGCAATATAAGAAGTTAAATCGATTCATGGAACACATAAAGTACTGTATACGAATGAAAGTAAGTTGCTTATTTTTTTTAGTTTGTACTGAGATCCTCGAGAACCCTATGATAAATTAAATAACCTTATGATCATCGTGATTCCTCACCGGAATGTTCTAGATCCATAACTTGAATGTGACATTTACCAACCCACTCTGGGCCCGCTAGTTGGATTACGCCCGTTCAACGAGGAGGCATGTATCCCAGCAATGGGAAACATGGGGCGCATGAAAATAAGAGCAGCAGTGGTCTAGTGGTATCGGCTACGACTTACAAGTTATACGTCGTACATTCTAATCCCATCAGGCCCTTTACTTTGTGTTAATTATTTCATAACCAATGCTCTCAAACCGATGAAGGAAAACATCATGAGAAACGAAACGGATGCTGTTTCATAGAAAAGTGCATTGTCTACGAGGGCAAAGTGTATGGCAAAGCTAATTCTATTTTTAGAACGAAGAATTATATACATTTTTGTTTATTCTAGCTTTCTGAAGCTGAAAAACCGGACAAGACCCCGCGCAAATCAAGAATAGCAGTACACGAGAATGTTACATGTGGCGTGTGCCAGAAATCTGTACTGTCTTCTAAATGGCTTCAACATATAGGAAGTGTCCATGATTATTTAGCTTGGAAGCAAGGACAAGAGGCTTTGGTGAGTTTAATTGTCTATACGTTCGTGTACTGTGCTCGCCCAAAAGAGTACTCTGCTGAAAATATGGCACGTCGTCTTTTCGAAGTGCGGTTTTGTAGAGCGCCGTCTCCGTCACTCATATTCTGGTGACATTTTCTTTCTTGAGCTCAGTTTGTTATATTAATGCCCATGTATAGTATATTTAATCTCACGTACCGATGCGCGTTTTTGGTTGTGTAAGTAAACAAACAAAAACAAGTATACAAACACTTTGGTAAGCACAGGAGGTCTTGCTACAGTCTGAGACAGCGGCGAAAAGTCGTAACTAAGTGTGTTTATGATTTGTGCTAACACTACTCTTCATAATGCAGTCATACATACAGCGGTGCCTTGGTTACCACAAGTAAAGCCCGATTTACTTATGCTTTTGATACTTAGCTGCCGACATGCTATCGATGGACATCAATGTCTATTATAATTGAAACAAAAATGTCCATTTCCCTTTTCAGAAATTAGATAATGAATCAGAAGTTTGGCAACACCTGCAGAACATTATTAGGTTGAACGGAAGTTTGACTTGTTACAAGTGCGGGTTGCAACGCAGTCGTGTCAAGACGTATCAGGCGCACATTAAATCTTGTGATGGCAGCGGGGTAAGTAGAGATAATGCTGTATAATAAAGGAATTAAGTTGACAGCCTTCGTGGCGAAGCGGTAGCGCTGCGCACGGAGGCGCGGTTTGGATCCCCGCGCTGTGCTAATATTTGTATGCATGAATATAAATATTTAATGGCAGTCGTTACGGGTCGTAGAGCCCTCAAAAGTCCAACAATTGGTCTAACTGCAATGCTTCGATGTCGCTTTCGGGTTGTGGAGGTCAGACGGCAGTCGCTTCACGCTGCCAAAATCAGCAGTTAGACTGGGAAAGCGGACCCCAGACTCCAAAGCTGAAAAAGCTTCGAATGCAACTGGGATTAACGCTGAGATGATGATGATGAATAAAGGAATTAAGTTAATTACTACTAGTATGGGGTTAATTGTTTTTCCAATGTTGCAAAGAAAAGGTCATATGGGCACGAAAAAAAGTTTTATTGTAAATTGCTTAATCCTTTCGTTTCAAGCGTGCACTTTGCGTAAAATTGTACGATAGTGATTAATTAAAAAGATCCGATAATTGCTTTAGAAATAAGACAACCGCAATTACTAATTTCCATGTATTTTATTTCAGGTACCTCTGGACGAATCCTCAATAATCGTTGATTTGAACTCATCAACTATTCCTGAAAGTAACATCACTGAACCCAGTACCGTTAAGTGTGGAGTCTGTGAGCTGGAGGTGGAACATAATTACTGGATTGAGCACATTTCCAAAGAACATAAGTATTTGGCCTGGCAGGAGGGTGAAACACCATTGGTATGTATTTATTAATTGAAACCTTCGTCAACATATTTCTTAACTCCATAATACCGATGATAAATAATATTCGTTGTTCTAACTAGTGTTGCAAAAAACCGCTTTTTTCTAATGTGAAAAAAACACTTGAAAAAATACTGTTTTTTTTTCTGGACCATTGTTTTTTTTTGGTTTTTTAGGGCATTTACCGTTAAATAATTAATACTTAAGAGTATGTAGCGGTGCCTACAACGCAACATGCGAACAACGCGTCATACTGACGTCACGCGAATCCTGCATCTCGCATTCAGAGTTTTCTGTGCAACTAGCACGCATACAAGTTCACCACATAAACCGGCGGGCAAAGTGGCCCGCCAGACAACTAGTCTGGTCGTAATAGTCTTAGGTTTATTATTGAACCTACGGTACTTTAAAATAGTGAGTACCAAAATTTCATAAAAATATTGGCAACATTCATTGATATTAACATCAAAGAAAGGGAATTGCCCGCACACAACACAAATAATATGATTTGGGGTCTAATGATATATTTGTGTTGTGTGTGGGGAAATTCCTTTTCGATTTGTTGTTTTTTAAAAAAGTTAGTTTAGCGTAGTTGTGGTGTGGTGTGTGTGTTCGATGCTGACTGACGTATGTGACGTATGGAGAAAATTTAATTTAAAATTCTTTAGAATTTGTATATTCAAGTGTTGTTAATAATTCGAGCCTGATTAAAAAAATAAATATCTAAGTATGCCGAAACGAGCTGGTTCATCTGAATGAAATGGTTACATCTTCGAATGAAGAATAAATTGAAAAAAAAAAAAAATGAGTTGTGATTTGTGATATAATGTTGGAAGTAGTGAATTATTAATAAATAATACGTATGTTGATTTATTATACAAATTTAATTTATAATTGAACTAAAACGTAGGCTAGAAAAAAAAAATTAGAAAGAATAACAAGGACGCATAATTCACTGACCTTTTTTGAAGTTAGTTTAAAAACAACATACTTTATTCGGGGGTTCTATTGGGATTAGGGGCTATGGGGATATGGGTTCTATTTGGGAGTTATACCTGAGCAGCTCTGTCCAAGTATAACAGTGATATGCCTACTGTACCTGTGTTCAGAATATTTAAAATTTAAAAATTTACATAAATCATTTGTCTATTCCAGGATTTAGGAGAAGAGGAGGCAGTGTGGAATCACTTGCAGCAATTCATCAGACAGAACGGCGGATTAGCTTGTCACAAATGTGGCTTAGTGCGCAAACGCGTCAAATTGTATTTGACTCATGTTGACATGTGTGATGGGACAAATGTAAGAATCTTTCGGGCATATAAGTAGATATCTTAGAAAAGCGATGCAGTTTTCATTACAGTAGGCGACATCTAAATAAAAGCGCTGTTGGATTTTCTACTTTCGGCGCTGAGCCGAGCGTTCAATTCCAACAGCACACTGTTTTATAATTAGATTTTTTAAATAGATGATCATCTAGGTGCCGGTTAGTGTTGGTGAAGACGAGCATTAGTTCAAAAAAAAAGCACGACTGAAATGAAACTTCTTTAGCTTCATCTGTATGGATATGTGGGTACAATATCTTTTCTACTTTTGCTTAGATATACGGAATGTATTTGGCTATGAGAGGAAGAGAGAAAGAAAATGTGCGCGCGCACTGCTTTCTTTCTGATTTGCGTATAACCCCCTTCAGTTCTCGTTCACCTCGCCTGATCACACTTTTCGTAACGCTTACGTCACATGTTCGCCAGTTTGCTCCCCAAGTCGAGTCGTAAAGAAGTTCCATTTCAAAAATGCCGATTTAAATTTTGTGGCGGTTTGAAATATGTGGAGAGTCGATACGAAATAACAAATCAAGTGTCAGCGGGGGTGCCGAGTTAGGTACTACAGAGTGAGCGCTCTCGGAACCGTCATGAAATTAGAAGCGGGCTTTAAGGATATGGTATTTGACTAAATAAAACTAATTAGTCTGTTAGTCAGATTGCCAAAAAATACTAGACACGTATTTTTTGTTTTATCAAAACCATAAAAAAATGACAAATATAAAAGGCATCAAAGATCAGGAGTGGTGGCTGGTGACGTCACTGGTTGCAAAAGTGTAGCGTGTCACACGAGTTTTCAACGCACTGTGTCGTCTTAATTTTTTGTTTATATGAGAAAAGAAAAAATACGTGTATAGTATTTTTTGGAAATCTGACTGGCGGACTAATTAGTTTTTTTTTTTAGTCAAATACCTTATTTGACGTTTAAATTATGTTTTTTGTATTATACTTCATTTTTCAGAGCCAAGCAGATACGTCGTCTACTAATATCAGCTTCAACACTACAACTAGAACTACTGACTTGAACACTACAGCTGAGTCTACTGACGAATGGTATGAAGTACCAATAGTCAACGAAGATAGAAAAGTTGTCAAATGTGGAGTTTGCAGTGAAGAGGTGCCGATCTTAGAATGGATGCGGCATATCGGCAAGGAACACGAATATTTGGCTTGGCAAGATGGGGCAACACCATTGGTAGGTTTTTAGAATAATGTAGAATGTCTAATCTTTATTATAGAATAGAATAGAATACTCTTTATTATGTACACCATATAGATTACAGAACATAAATAACAATATTTTACAAAGGGTGACACAATGGGCGGTCTTATCGCAAGAAGCGATCTTTTACAGACAATCTTTGGATGGAATTCTAAGAGGTAGGATAAAGAAATAGTGTAGGTAGTCTACAGTGTACTATTTACATAGATTATACAATAAATATATACGTTAAGTGTATCATACTAGTTAGTACTAGTTACCGGGCTTAGAATAGTACCAACCCATATCCTCCCGTGGGTGTCGTAAGAGGCGACTAAGGGAACTCTCTCACCAGGGAAGCGGGCAGCAGCGCTTCTTCTGTGGAATATCAAATCCTGCGATCCCCAACCCGCTTGCCAAGCGTGGGGATTATGGCAAACCCCCCCCCATAATGTTGCACACGACTAAGCCAAGGCCCCTAGTCCCCGGCAGCTCCGCTATTCCTGGTCATTGTGGTAGCGGCCAAGGTAACGGCGGGGCAAGGGGTGCGAAGAATCTCCGGAAGAGATCCGGCTACCACAAACAACGACGGATCGACCTGGCAACACTGAACGTGCGCACACTGCGGACCGACGAGAGGGTTATTGAACTGGAGGAAGAATTGAGCAGGTTACGATGGGGTGTCCTGGGATTATCTGAAGTCCGAAGAGAGGGTGAGGACTCGATAATCCTTAAATCCGGTAACTTGCTCTATTTCCGGGAGGGCGATCATCAGTCCCAAGGTGGTGTCGGGTTCCTCGTCCACAGGTCCCTTGTGGACAATGTAGTGAAGATCGAGAGTGTGTCGACCAGGGTGGCGTTCCTGGTACTCAGAATAACGAAACGGTATTCGCTGAAGGTCATTCAGGTATACGCCCCGACCTCGACACACTCCGACGATGAAGTAGAGACTATGTATGAGGACATCTCTAAAGCCATACATAGCTCAAAAACTCACTACAGCGTTATCATGGGGGACTTCAACGCTAAACTGGGAAAACGGAGCGGTGAGGAGCTCGGACTGGGAAATTTTGGATTTGGGCGTCGGAACTACCGAGGCCACATGTTGGCTGGCTTCATGGAGAGGGAGGGACTCTTTATGATGAACTCCTTCTTCAGGAAGCGTGAACAGCGGAAGTGGACTTGGATCAGTCCCGACGGGGTCACTAAGAATGAGATAGACTTCATTATGACGACAAAAAGGCACATATTCAATGATGTCTCAGTGATCAACTCGCTCAAATGCGGCAGCGATCATCGTATGGTCAGAGGCACATTGAATCTGAACATAGTGTCCGAAAGATCTCGCCTGATGAAGTCTACGCTCCGGCCAGCACCCATCCAGATCCATAACTCCGAAGGTTTCCAGCTCGAGCTCCAAAATCGCTTCGAATGCCTAAGTGGTGACGTGGACGAATACAATGACGGGTTTGTAGAAGCTGTCCGTACGGTCGGGACCAAGTATTTTAAGACCCGCCGTACAAATAGAACTAAAAAGCTCTCGGACTACACTCTCGAGCTCATGGAGGATAGACGTGAGATGGTTTTGCGTTCGTCAAGTGATGCTTGCAGATACCGGCAGCTCAATAAGCAGATCTCAAAGTCTCTGAAGCGCGACCTACGTCGGTATAATACCGAGCGTATAACGGAGGCCATAGAGCGAAACAGAGGCTCTAAAGTTTTCGCTAGGGATCTGACTATTGGGCATAGCCGGCTAAGCAAGCTGAAGACTGACGACGGTAGGATCATAACGTCCGGGCCCGAGCTTTTGAGGGAAGTCGAGAATTTCTATGGACAGCTCTACACTTCGACGACAAAACCCGCATTAAATCTTGCTGAAGACCCTAGAGCAAGATTAACCCGACACTACACCGAAGATATCCCGGACGTCAGCCTGCAGGAGATTCGATTGGCTCTGAAACAACTTAAAAACAACAAGGCGCCGGGCGATGACGGAATAACGGCAGAGCTACTGAAGGCGGGTGGTGAACCGATCCTTAGGGCCCTTCAGAAGTTATTTAATTCCGTCATAGTCAAGGGAAAAACGCCACAGGCATGGCACAGAAGTGTGGTGGTACTCTTTTTCAAAAAGGGTGACAACACCCTTTTGAAAAACTACAGACCCATCTCACTTCTGAGTCATGTCTATAAGTTGTTTTCGAGAGTCCTCACGAATCGTCTCGCCTGCAGGTTTGACGACTTCCAGCCACCCGAACAAGCCGGTTTCCGAAAGGGCTTCAGCACAGTAGACCACATACATACGCTACGGCAGGTTATACAGAAGACCGAGGAGTATAACCTACCCCTTTGCTTGGCGTTTGTGCACTACGAAAAAGCCTTTGATTCGATCGAGACCTGGGCTGTACTGCAGTCTCTCCAGCGGTGCCAAGTAGACTATCGGTATATTGAAGCGCTGAAGGGTTTGTACGAAAACGCCACCATGTCAGTCCGAATACAGGACCAGACCTCGAAACCAATACCTCTCCAACGTGGTGTCAGACAGGGAGATGTTATCTCCCCGAAATTGTTTACCGCTGCATTGGAGGATGTCTTCAAGGTTCTGGACTGGAAAGGACTGGGCATCAACATCAATGGCGAGTACATGACACACCTTCGGTTTGCTGATGATATCGTAGTCATGGCTGAGACCGCGGAGGACCTGAGTACAATGCTCGAAGACCTCAGCAGAGCCTCCGAGCGAGTCGGTCTTAAAATGAACATGGGCAAGACGAAAGTCATGTCTAATGCCCATGTTGTACCGACTCCTATAAAGATTGGAGACTCTGTTCTCGAAGTTGTTGACAGTTACGTGTACCTGGGACAAAATATCCAGTTAGGAAGGTCCAACTTCGAGAAAGAGGTCAATCGTCGAATCCAACTCGGCTGGGCTGCTTTCGGGAAGCTACGAAGAATCTTCTCGTCCGAAATACCGCAGTGTCTCAAGACAAAAGTCTTCGACCAGTGTGTGTTGCCAGTGATGACATATGGAATTGAGACGTGGTCGCTAACAATGGGCCTTATAAGAAGGCTCAAAGTCACTCAAAGGGCAATGGAGAGGGCTATGCTTGGGATTTCACTGCGCGATCGAATCAGGAATGAGGAGATCCGCAGAAGAACGAGAGTAACCGACATAGCCCGAAGAATTGCAACACTAAAGTGGCAGTGGGCTGGACACATTGCCCGTAGGACCGATGCCCGATGGGGCCGACGGGTTCTCGAGTGGCGACCACGCACCGGAAGACGTAGCGTGGGTAGGCCCCCGACAAGGTGGACCGACGACCTGGTGAAGGTCGCGGGAAACCGCTGGATGCGGGAGGCGCAGAACCGGTCGTCGTGGAGAACCTTGGGGGAGGCCTATGTCCAGCAGTGGACGTCTTTCGGCTGAAATGATGATGATGATGATACATCTAATTAATACATATCATACAAGAGTACACCATAATAAATTACAGAACATAAACGTATAGAATTTACAAAGGTTGATCCAATGGGTGGGCTATTTTCTTAGTTATTTGCATCTCGCTAAGAGCGGTCTTTACTTGTAGAGTTAGGGAATTTGATAAATTTTCTACGTAATATGCCCGAATATTATCAATTCTGTCGTTTTTTGACAGTTGTATGAAACATCTTTTTTATAATAAGTACAGTGAATCAAAAGTCATTTATTCAAATTAGGCTGAGAGTCATCACTTTTCGAACGTCAAAATTGTAAGAGTAGTGCTGTAAAATAACTTAAAATATTTGATGATTTTATAAGTTTAACAGGTTCCCTGTTCTGAGTTGTCTAAAACATTATTAATAATTTTTAAAGGGACACCTTATCGTATTTATAATTTTATAACACACTAGCTGCGCCCCGCAGTTTCACCCGCGTAAGTTGTAGTAATATATGTTGTACTTGTGTTATGGGATACTAACTCAACGATACTATATTTATAATAGATACATATATAAATAAACATCCAAGACCCAGGCCAATCAGGAAAAGATCAATTTCCATCATGACCTGGCCGGGGATCGAACCCGGGGCATCCACGTCGCAGGCAGGCGTGTTGACCGCTGCGCCACGGAGGACGACAATATATAAAAATAGATAAAAACCTATTCAACATTTAGTAGTTAGTAGTGTTGAAGCTGATATTAGTAGACGACGTATCTGCTTGGCTCTGAAAAATGAAGTATAATACAAAAAACATAATTTAAACGTCAAATAAGGTATTTGACTAAAAAAAAAAACTAATTAGTCCGCCAGTCAGTGCGAATAGGTTTTTATGTTCGCTGAACCGATTTTAATGAAATTTCATTAAAATCGGTTCAGCCGTTTTGGCGGAGTTCGAGGACAAACACTGTGACAGGAGAATTTTATATAATAGAAGATTTATAAAAATGTTTCAGGACTTAGAGAACGAAATGGAAGTAAAAACGCATCTCCTTGAAGTGTCCCGGCAGGGCGGCGGGCTGATCTGCAACAAATGCGACAAAAGATTGAAGTACCCGAAAACGTTTCAGATCCATATTAAAGAATGCACTGGCCCTAGCGTAAGTATATGAAAATCTATTTTAACAATATTTAATTTTGCTAACAAATTGTCAGTTGATGAGCTGGCTTGGGCTTATCGTAAAAATGGGAATTTATATCAACATGACCGTAACCATACAATCTTTTCATTTACCAATAATAAGATTACGATTACGTAAGTATATTTTTCTATATTATATACATATTAATTTACATTTTTAAACATTTCAATATAAAAACAAACAAAGAACATTAAAAAAAACAATAGTAGATCTACCGACGTCGGGAGTCGGGAGCAGGGTGCAAGTTACCGGTTGTTAGAGCTTCAGAGACAGGAACCTCCTCACGATGCTGGTCGTATCGGGAAGTCCCAAGCCCTTGATCCAATTGCCTAACGAGAGCCTCAATAGATGTTAGTGGAGGTTCTTGGCTATCAAACCATTGACCGATTGAACCATTGGAGCACGGGGTGAACTCGGCTGTCCTTGTACCTATTACAAGGACAGCCGAGTTCACCCCGTGCTCCAAGTCGAGATACTTAATTTGTTTCTCTTTCTCAGCTTTCACGAGATTCCAATCGTGTGCAATATCGACAAACGATCTATCACTACTATATTAGGCTTATTTGCAACAATAGTCCTGTCAGTAATGATAGACCGATCCCAGTATAACGTGACTTGGTAATTTTCAAGAACTGGACCGGACACATACTTATAATACGGTACTTCAGAATCCACAAGTTTATATTTCTAAACAAGTTGCTGGTGGATAATCCTAGGTACTTTGTTATGCCTGTGCAAATACTCGGCTTTAGGCAGACGAGAGCAACCAGAGATAATATTTCCAATGGACTCACCCGAATGATAACGTGCCCGACACACGTCAATCGTACCGTCCTTTATAATATATCTCTAGTAGTTATTCGTCAAGATAACTTCGTCCATAATTGCACAGACGAAACCTTCAGTTTCCCCGAAAAGGTGACCAAATTGTAGCTAGGATACGGACGCTAAGAAGTCTACATCGGGCTCATGAAGAGCCCGATAATATCGCCCGTAAAGTTCCTTGATTAGCCATACTTTTTGTGGTCATCGGGTAGTAAGTATTATAGGCTTGTGCCAGTTCTATTTCGCCTCGGATAGCGGGGTGAGCCCCTTGTCTACTGCGACCACATCACAGTGCATACCCACACTTCGGTTTTAAAAAATATTCCCTGAGATTGCATACCTCATGGTTGTGGAGAGTCCTTCACATTTAAAAAAAGCCTCGACCTACCGCACTTCCGCCGGATATACAGTCTCATTACCGACGATAGTGGGTGATGTATCCGATTTGCTGTCAGCAGTGTACGAAACCTTCTATTAGGGCGTCGAGTTCAGTCTGAGTCCATTACCATGGCATGACCCACCCGTTGACCCCTTATTTCCGCCCGAAAGAAGACCAAGGAAGCGCTCCTTCAACGATGGCGATTATTATTATTTACCGTTCTTACGGTATTCCGCAATCCCGCCTGATGGTAAGCAGTGATGCGATCGTTGATGGTGCGAAAGCGCGCTAGTTTATTAAGAGCCTAGTCACTCTAGCCTTGAAGATACTCAAATTGTAGCGTGACGGAAGAACCGTCGCTGGCAAATTGTCCCAGTCCCTCGATGTACGCTGTATTAAAGAGGAAGCCAAACGCTTCGTCCGGATCACAGTGATGTCAACAACGTAAGGGTGGAAACTTGCTGTACGACGGGTCGTGCGATGGTGGATCGGAGATGGGTGATTTAAATCATGCAATTCCCTTGCACACTCACCAGAATGCAGCCTATAGAAGACCGAAAGCTGGCTACTCTATGCTTGTGCTTCAGGCCTTGGAGACCGTTTCGAGTTAAGTCTGGGTCGCCAATCAGCCTCTTAGCACGCCTCTCCACTGACTTCAATGTAGCCAGGTGACATTTCGCAGCACCAGCCCAAATGTGGCTGCAGTACTTCACACACGAGCGGACCTGTGCTTTGTACAACATTAGAAGCTGCCTTGGTGTGAAGTACCGCCGGACATTTAGGATGACGCCAAGTTTTTGGCAGCCACCTTGGCCTTGGACTCAATGAACCGCCCAAATTTAAGGTTCGAGGAAATCGCAACTCCCCAAAGCTAAAGGCGTTCGATGCACTCCAAGGATACATTCTGAAAAGTATGAGCCAAGGTGAACGGACACCTTTTGGCGGTGAAAAGACACGCCTATGTTTTGACGGCATTGAATGCTACAAGATTGGTTTCGCCCCATTCGGAGACTGTCTGTAGTGCAGCACTCGTACGCTCTACCATGGCCTCTCTTTCGGACCGGATTTTGTCTCCACAACTGTGCTGTCATCTGCATACCCATAGATACCGGGCTGTCCTTGTTCACAATTTCACAAAAAAAGCACAATGAAAACAAAACTCGAAAAACTATCTTATCAGCTGATTTAAT
Source organism: Sesamia inferens (assembly GCA_037179545.1). Classification (NCBI taxonomy): domain Eukaryota; kingdom Metazoa; phylum Arthropoda; class Insecta; order Lepidoptera; family Noctuidae; genus Sesamia; species Sesamia inferens. Next base: position 13,846,716 of record CM073934.1, on the reverse strand, counting down.
AGAGTTCACATCAGGATCAACATAATACCTACAAACTCGCACAGCGATACACTTGCAACGTTCAAAGGCCGAGCCGATAATTTTTTTAAACACTTTGAATTCTGTAACCGTTCATTAACGACATAAATGGCTATCATAATTTTATTAGTGGCATGCAGTCTAGTCTTTTCGCGAAGTTTGCGTTACGATATTAGATATACCCTGTATTACTTATAGGAAACTGGAACAGAACTTACAGGAACTGTATTATATATATACAGGGTGTATCAGACTGCACATTTGGTACAACAGGCAAAAACTGTAAACATCTTTCATTTACTTTACAGGCTTCTTCTGACAAAAAATTGGATCCTTCAACCCCGAGCTGGATCGAATTATTTAGTAACAATAAAATCAAAGATGAAGTTTTTACGTGCGGAGTGTGTGAAACTACAGTGGAAAGTGAAAAGTGGATCCGTCACATCGAGAACAAACATCAGTACTTGGCATGGGTGCAAGGACAACCTCCACTTGTGAGTACCTATATGAATGTGATTAAAAATGTATCTAAATACGATCAAGGAAACATTGCCATCTTACATAATGACATTGAAATGTTTCCCTGGAAGTAGCGTGACGTGCTAGGTCGACTACTTTTCCCCTTTTTAGGGTTCCGTAGTTTACTTCTTGGAACCATTAGTTTCGTCATGCCGTTCGGCCTCGGTTTACCTTTTAAACGATTTGCTTTAGAAGTTTTTTTTGGCGGACACTTGCGTACCGGTTGATGTCGTGAACTTGTATGCGTGTTAGTTGCACAGAAAACTCTGACGTCATTACGACGTTCGCTTGTAGCTTTGTAGGTACAATATTTTTGGGTAACTCTCTTTCACGTAAAACAGGGCTGCTCCGTAGTGGTATAATTAAATAGGTCTTTTAAAATAGAGGTCGTTTTTCGAATATCAAACCGTATTTCTTTGTTAAAATAGAGTGCCGCCAGTCTTTTAGCTTTATAGGGCAGGGTCCCCTGATTCATCAGGGGATGTTAAACGGCTGGCTCGATAAATCTGAAAAAATAATCATAGTAGTCCCCGAGTTGAACTTTGAAGGGAAATTATAACGGCTTAGAACTGTGTTAGCACAGTTCTGAGCCGTAATTTCAGGAGTTATACAGGCCTTTACGGAGCCCTATATGCACGAGTTCGAGGCGTACTAGCGAGCGGGAAAAAGTACCACACATTTTACGTGAAAAAATATTGTGCACGAAACTCATCAAGTTGGGTAGTTACCTGTCGGTTTAATTAAATAGGAAAGTCGTGGGTAATCGCTGTATCGCGCATGGCGATAGTTGGGGACACCTACAATAGAAAGAAATATTTCTTAGTTTATTTGTCGCTATAATCAATGACGCGGGTTAAGGTAAAATTTCCAATAACAATCTCTTGACTAAAATTCAAAATTTCAGAACCTTGACGACGCTGCAATGGTACACAGACATTTGACCGATGTTTCCAAAATAGTAGGCGGTCTAGTGTGTATGAAGTGCGGTTTCAAGCGGAAGTACGTCAAATCTTACCTGCTTCACATCAATTCGTGCGAAGGGAAACTCAAGATCGGTGAACTTTCCTCCACGTCGATGAGTCAAGGTAAGAAATGTTTTTATTTAAAGGATTTAAAAAGATCTAAAGAAAATACATTAGTAGTTTTTTTGCACTTACCATAATTTTTGATGTTTTGAATGAGTCGCGGTTTAAGAAAATGCGCTTGCGCATGTGTACCAACAAAAACGAAAAATTCGCATCTTGTTGATTCTACAGTATTAATATTCTTTCTCTAAGGTTATGACGGATTTTTTCTTCCAGATATCGTTGAATGTGCTATGTGTGCTGCAAAGATGGAACCCAAGTACTGGCGGGCTCATGCTATGTTAGAACATTACAACATTGCCTGGGTGGTTGGGGACAATCCCATTGTAAGTCTTATCATCATCCCTTGAAAATCTTTTTAATATCCAGCCTTACTTATTCTCTAAACTATGTATATCGAATCAAATGTGCAAAAAACATTATATCACTTTATATTTCAGGAAATAAATAATCCGTATGCAGTAGAAAGTTATTTGAAGGAGTATTTGCTTGCGAACAATAAATTAGTTTGTAAAGTGTGTAAAGCAAGCAGGGTATCGTTCGCCGGATTTTATGCTCATATCATCGTTTGTGGTAAATCTGAAGAGGTTAGTTAATTTTTTTCGTAAGATTTGAACTCTTTTGAGCTTAGAAATAGATTTCAACTTTTGTTTTAACAATGATTTCAGGAAACGGAAATATACAAAACTGTGTGTAACATATGTAACAATAAGTACTTGCGGATATACAAGAATCAGCACATGACCATGCATAGAGAGAAGGAGTATGCGCAACAACGCAAACTGCTGGCCGCCGAAGAGCTGAAGAAAGAGGCTGAAGAACCCGTCGATGTAATTCCGAATGGCCGTAGAAAGGCAGCTGAGAAGTAAGTTTTTTTTTTAGATTCATGTTCAAAACTACGGTGTCATTCTGACGTCTTTTTGGTCTGAGGGTGAAATAATCAAATGACGTCTCCCGCTCTGGGCGGAGCGGAAGGGCGTGTTAGACTTTTACTGACTAAAACCCACCCGTGTTCCTTCACTTGCCTGTGCGCCAGGGCCACGGTTTCTTTTTTAACCAACCCGCAATCCCGGCGCAGGGGGCATCGGTATTCGTAGACCCCGTTATGATGTGCTGACATCTCTTTGAGGCGCGCGTGTAACACAACGCGACGGTCCGTACCGTGCGGCGAGCTGCCCACTGTTGTGGGCGGGAATTCAATGTTGTCTCCCGACCAGGGCGTCTTCTGCGGCGGCTAGAGGCGTGAGGGCTCTGGGATTCCCGGTTCCTCACGCGCTCTGCCTCCTCCTTTGCCAGCATTACTGCTTTGCAGTAGGAGGTGAAGGTCTGCCATGCACTCTTGCTTCGCCCATGGCCTGGACCAGGGCCGGAATCGTGAGATCGTTGCCGAATGCCGCTATGAGGACGTCCTAGACAGCAATCCGTCTTCTAACCAGTTTTTGCCTTGTTTTAACTGAGTTGCGGATTTCAGATCGTAGTCATGGTAGACGCTCCATTTGTATTACTGCTATTCAGCTGTGACCTTCCAGTCTGGAAGTCTACCCCTAACATATGTAGTAGGAAAAAGGCTAGGTTCATGATGACAACAATCAGTTATTGTGAAAAACTACTAATCATTTCATACTTCTGTTATATATTTTCAATTATAGTTGAAAATTTGTGTTGAAATACGGGATATTGTTACAAGAATTTCGAGACACATAATTTTCACATTACTTTGTGATTCTGTTACTGTAAAGACATTGACCTTTACGACAGCTCGTTATCGATATATCGACGAGACAAATCGATATCATATCATGTGATTTTGGTCTTATTATTTCAGTGGAGTAATATCCCTAATCTGCTATCTAGACTTATCTGCTAAGAATATAAACAAATATAAATTTATGGAAAAATAACTCACTCCTATTTAATACAGTTTCCGCGACTTCAAATATTTTTATAACTTTTTCAATACTCAATCTAAAATGTACTTAATTAATAAGACAATGTTGATACTTGTTTATATGGAATAATTCTGATTAGCCCACTTTTCAGACGACGTAAAATGATCCATCGATACTAATATTATAAATGCGAAAGTAACTCTGTCTGTTACGCTTTACCGCTTATATCTCTCAACCGATTTTGATGACATTTGGCACAGACAATCCTTAGACTTTGAGAAAGGATATAGGCTACCTTTTATTGAAAAATTTGATATTCCCGAGGGAAATCTAAAAAGCGCGATACAACCGACCGCGAGCAGATAGCTAGTTACACATTCTTTACACAAATTCACGCCTTCTTCCCGTAGGGGTAGGTCTAAATTTAATAATTTATCATTGTAATATTTTGTTCTTTTCTTTTATAGAGCCAAGAACGTCATCGAAAAGTATAAAAACAAGTTCCTTGATGTAAGTTAACTATGCTTTATTTTATGTAATTTGAACTTAAACAATTACTATTTCACACACACGTCAACGACTTGAATATTTTAATAATTCTCCTTACATTTTACTTTCTTCAGGGTAACTACCATTGCTCAAAATGTGGTTTTAATTCGGAAGTGGAGAAAGAGTTGTCTGATCACGTGTGCGTAGACGACAAATGGTGCGACGCAACCGATTCTGACGAGTCAGTCAAGTTAGAAAACTGTTCTGGTGACGAAACTGATGAGACTGACATTGATTCTAACGTTTCTGACGAGGAACGAGAAGCACGTGAACATTATAATAAAAAGAAGAAGCATTCGGATTCCAGTAAGTGATGATAACAAAAATTAGTTAAAAAATGACACAATAACATCTTCTTTATAGAGGTGAAGTAGCTAATACTCACAGACACGAACTCACCAATGTCTTCGCTTTTTCCAATTTTATTGACTTTGCCCTTTGACCATATTTACTATTGTTAATAAATATAGGTATTTATTAATTTTCGTCGTTTCTATTTTCAGGTTCAGCCAAAATAATCCGATTACCTTACCAAGTTGGCAATGTAAGCAATTATATGAAGAGAAGCACTGAAGGATTGTGAGTAACAAGATCCATAATAATATCTTATCTATACATTTTTTTTTTTTTTTTTTTTTTTTAATTAAAATATAAACCAGCGCTTGACCGCAATCCCGCCTGATGGTAAGCAGTGACGCAATCGTTGATGGTAAAGCGCACTAGTTTATTAAGAGCCTATTCACTCTAGCCTTGAAGACACTAAAATTGTAGTCCGACGGAAACACCGCCGCCGGCAGATTGTTCCAGTCCCTCGATGTACGCGGTATAAAGGACGAGGCGAAACGCTTCGTCCGGATCGTTGAGGTGTTAACAACATAAGGGTGGAAACTCGCCGTACGACGGGTCGTCCGATGGTGGAACGGAGATGGGGGAATTAAATCGTGCAATTCCCTCGCACACTCCCCAGAATGTATCCTATAGAACACCGAAAGGCTGGCTACTCTACGCCTGTGCTCTAGGCTTTGGAGACCAACTCGAGTTAAATCAGGGTCACCAATCAGCCTCTTCGCACGCCTCTCCACTGAATCCAAAGTGGCCAGGTGACACTTAGCAGCACCAGCCCAAATGTGGCTGCAGTACTCCACACACGAACGGACCTGTGCTTTGTACAACATTAGAAGCTGCCCTGGTGTGAAGTACTGCCGGACCTTTGCGATTACACCAAGTTTTCTGGCAGCCACCTTGGCCTAGGACTCAATGAACCGCCCAAAGTTTAGGTTCGAGGAAATCTCAACACCCAAAAGCTGAAGGCGGTCGGTACACTCCAAGGATACATTCCGAAAAGTAGGAGCCAAGGTGAACGGGCTCCTTTTGGCGGTGAAGAGACACGCCTGCGTTTTGGCGGCATTGAATGCTACAAGATTGGCATTGCCCCATTCGGAGACTGCCTGAAGTGCAACACTCGTTCGCTCTACCATGGCCTCTCTTTCGGACCGGATTGATTCCCTACTAGCCCGAGCATCCGGCAGGTATCTCTCCACAACTGTGCTGTCATCTGCATACCCATAGATACCGGGCATCAGCAGATCGTTAATATGCAGCAAAAACAGAGTTGCAGAGAGAACAGACCCCTGAGGAACACCGGCATTAGTCGACATGGGCTCAGATGAGCATCCGTCGACAACAACTCGGAGGGACCGTTCAGTCAGGAAGTCTTTTACCCAGCCAGTCAGGCTAGGGGAAATGCCGTACGCTGGAAGCTTACTCAAAAGGCCAGCGTGCCATACCCGGTCGAAGGCCTTCGAGACATCAAGGGAGACAGCAATCGCTTCCCCATTTCTCTCGAGGGCCTCGCCCCACAAGTGAGTGGCATACACTAGTAGGTCCCCAGTTGACCGATTGCGGCGAAACCCGTACTGTCGGTCACTGAGGAGATCGTTACCTTCCAGGTATGCCAAGAGGCGCGAGTTCAATACACGCTCCATAATTTTACAAAGTATAAATTATTTATTGTATTTTACATATTATAAATTGAAGTCGCTCATCGCACTGTCTATTGATTTATGTAGACTACGCGGTTCAAATCAAATCAAAGCATTTATTTCAAATAAACCAGTTACAGGCACTTTTGAATTGTCAGAAGATCGGTCAGTCAGTAAGATGAAGCTAGTCGCCCATTCCAAAGAGTAGGTACCTATGGAGAAGAACGGACAAGAAACTCCATGGACACTCTTTTAAATTATCAAGCTATTCATACAAATATTTGATTACATCATTCATTTTGAAATCAATCGTGTGAGAACAATGCAGAAATATATTGTACGCTAAGAGCGTCCATTATGGAAAACACACAACAACAAAAAAGACTAACCCAACAAATAGATGCTTTACAGCAAATACATTTTGCTCACACGTGTGCCATGCAATTATACAATACTAAGAAATTGAATCTACATAATGCAAAGATAGTTTTGTCCAAGGTTCAGCAGCTCCAACAGTGTTCCCGAATACTAAGTTTAGCTCCTGTGTAGCTGCACCAGTGCCGATTGGTTGATTTTGATGAAAGTATAATAACTGTTTGTAACGTTTCTTTCCTCTTTTCAGTATTGAAACGTATCTAACTGACGAAGATTTGTTCCCGCTGTGGCATAGTTGTGAACTTGAAGAAGTGCCTGAGAACGAGGTGGTGACTTACATGCCGCCCATTGAGGAGTCTTGTAAAGTTAGATTTGATGAAAATCTGGACTGGGTGACTTTCAATCGACTTGAATCTAGCATAGTAAAAGGTAAGACCTATAAATCTAAACAGTGATCGGAATTATGTAAGAATAGATATTGATTTTATCTATAGTTTTATTTCAACATACATTGGCTCAAGAGTCGTGAATGTATCAACCGGGGCGCAAGCATCGCCTTTACTCTACGTCAATATTACGTTTGGGTTCGATCAACGTCTGCTTGACCGAATCTATAGCTGTCAAAAAAATAACTCGTGTCAGTTACATTACTCCACCGAAACGGTTTGACAAATTTTGTATATGCATATTCAGTAGGTCTGAGAATTGGCTACTATCTATTTTGCATACCCCTAAGTGATAAGGTTGTTGTAAGGGTAAAGAGTGTGTAGGATCCACCCCTAACATTTTATTTTTTGACATTGGTTATATTTTTTTGGCTTTAAAAACCCTAAAATTTCACCCTTTTACCTCTGTTTATCTTAACCTAAACCTTATTTTTAAATTGCGATTCTAATGAAATATTCCCTAGAAATAATGTATATTGCAAAATAACGTTTGCTGGGTCAACTGGTGGTCATATAATTTCGTTTTGATTGTTCTTTTCTTATCACCAGACTATAAGCGAAATATCAATAAAGAAAACATTATAAGTACGGTATAGGTTATGTCTGGCTACCATTGCATGACACTGCGGGGATACAGGGGTAATGTTCTGGTGTGTGACCGTATTTTTGATTCCTTTCCCAGATACACCGGTACTGTTTTTGGGCGCGAGTATCCAATGTATGTCCTGGGTCCCCGTGGCGGCCGAGCGGGAGCGAGCGGCGCGAGAGGCGCAGTACCTCGCCGTGGTGACGCACCGCGGGCCCGACGCGCCGCGACTCGCCTGGGACACCACGCTCAGCGAGAGTGGGCTCGTACAGCTGTGGGACTGCGGGAATTTGATAGGGTGATTTTTATATATATGCTAATATATGAAGCTGAAAAGTTCGTTTGCTTGTTTTTTTGTTTGAACGCGCTAATCTCAGGAACTACTGGGGCCCTAGCCAATGTAACATCGCTTCATAACGAAACGAAATCGAAATTCATCATCGTCTACTTTATTAAGCCTATTCACTCAAAAAATAACTGAGTGAATAAGGAAGACGGCATTCTGTTTGGTTTGTTTAATGACTATTAAAAATACATGTGATTGTGTAACTTTACTAAGAATAGAATAAGGATGTATTATATTATGTACACTAGCTGCGCCTCGCGGTTATACTCGCTTAGTTTTCGATCGAAAGTGATTTAAGTAATAAAGAGTAACTTAGGCTAAGTTACTCCTTATTAAATCAGCTACCTACCAATAAAAGTCTCGACAAAATAGAAAAAAATAATGAGTGAATAGGCTTAATAAAGTAGACGATGACGAATTTCGATTTCGTTTCATTATGAAGTGATATTACGATAATGTAGGCAGGTGAAACCGCGCGGCGCAACTAGTTAAATAATAATACTGCCATGTGACCTCAACACTCTTCAATTGTCTCTCACCCCCGCAACATCAGATTACGTAAAGCCTTAATGACTTTTGACCTCTACATAATTGCTGTTAGTCAGTGGTTAAATTCTTCATCGCTACCTAATCCAATAAGATGCTGTACTATTAAATTTCATAGTTTCGTACTAGACTAGTTCTTTTTTTATATAAATTTGACTTCTACCACCTTTTCTCCATTCGAAAGGGATATTGCGTCATTCAATGGGTGTTATACAGTATGTTACGAAAACCCTGTCCGACCCATAAGGATAATAGAGGTTAGGTAAACACATGACCAAATATAATATAAAATTTTACGTATTCATCATAGTACCAATACAAATGAATTTTGAAATAATCTTTTTTTCCAACGAATTAATTCCAATTTCCTCGAAATTTGGTAATTTTTAAAAAGTGACAACACCGGTATTATTATGAGCGAATAGCGATGCGACCACGTGCCGCGTGTCCTGCCGCCCGCCCCCCGCGGTCGGCAGGCGAAGGGTGGTCAACGCACATTTAATAAGTTACCTCCTTTTGCGAAATAATATTTATTTTTTTTAGGGGGATTTTTTTTTAAGTAAAGCCCGGTTTTGTATGCATTAGTAGAATCAGTTATCGATACCTAACAACACCTTCACGGGTCGGACAGGGTTTTCGTAACATACTGTATACGCCTGCGCCGCCCGACATGATTATAATAAAATATAATGTTAATTTCAGGACTACGCCAAAGTTCGTGCTTGGAATAGCTCACGACTTTGGAACCGTATGGGCTATTGACTGGTGCCCATCCGGAGCGAGGGATGTTTTCGACACCGCGCCCGCATCAGGCAATATGCACAGACTGGGTTTAATGGCCATAGCCTGCTCCAACGGAATGGCTTACATCTTCGTAGTACCTTATCCAACATCTATAACAGAAAAGTAAATATCATTTTTATATCAAGTTATATAATATTTCCTCATTTGGTGCAAAATGTAATCTAAGAATTATTTCATTATTGTATTTTTATTTAATTTAATGTGATAATTATTATTTATTCTGTTTACAGAGAGAAACCATTTTATAAACTGAAGCCGGTTGCAGAATTCAGGTTAACAAGTAAGGAGGATAGGAAGGTTTATCAGGCTACTGCTATCAAGTGGTCTATGGTAAGTTAATATATTTATTTTTTGATCTATACTATTTATTATCTATGGTCTTTTGCTGGCACTGCACAGCAGCCATGGTACTTGCTATTTTCCACGTTGAACTCATTTACAGTATAAATGTAAGCGCGCTCCACAAAAAAAAATCTTTGCGGAAAATAATACTACCACCAATATTTATGTACTAGAGACCGCGAATTTAGATGAAAAATAGCTTGAAAAATTATATGTCATTAGCGATTTAATTTTTCTTGAAAATGCATATCGTTGTGCGCGTTTGATTTTTAACCAAATAAGTGTCCTTATAATAAGTAAATAATATATTTCAGCAAAAAGGACATTCTCACGTGGTTGTCGGCTACGCAGATGGAACCACAGCGTACTATGATGTAAACGGAGATTCTCCATTACTGAAGACTACAGAAAACAACCGAACCGTATTTTATCCTTATCACGACGAGCGTGTTCAAAATGCCTGCATCGAGGGTAAGTAGAACTTTGGCACGTATAAATAATCCCATTGCAAATAAAGTTTTATGTCAGTGAATTTTATGCCAGAATGTAATGACTACATTCCTAGATTTATGGCCCGTTATGGTCGATGCCGTAATCGATAATTTTCACTTTAGTACTCCTTCATTGTGAACATTATATTTAGCACTGATGCCGTGTTTACATCAAAAAGGTTATGTTTCAAACAGTCATGGATTGATTTATGGCTTATTGTGTGTGGGCCTGTCATTGTCTCAGTGGTACTGCGTATCTTTTGGCTCGTGTATGAGTATATAATTGATATTTGTTTAAAACTGGGTATTTTTATAATTACAGTAGTAGATCGTAGGGTGCTGGAAGCAATTATTCTTTAAACGGGTTATTTATATAGTGAGCAAATGTTTGCGTTACCTCTTAAGTACACTGGGTAGCGCGGTAGCAACATAAAATTTCATTGAAATCCGTGCCACCATAATAAGCCCATGTACCGCGTTGCTTTTCGGAGAATTCAGATGTCATTATTTATGTTATGTTAGTCTGCATTGTTTAGTTTTGCGTCTAACGTAGTACGCTATAGTAACAAAAACGTGCGAGGTACCTAAACGTAATATTTGGTACATTTTAATGATTTTGAAATCGAAAATACCTCAATTTTATAGCATTGAGTGATACTCGAGTTTTAGGAATGAGTTAATATTAAGTCCGAACTGAGACTATCGCTAGAAGAATTTTTTGGCGCTTAAAGTGACATTGACAAGGGACGCTGCTGGTATGCAGAACTCATAAAGGGTGTATCTGACATCGACGCACAAACGAGTACCATGGATCCTGCACATGATTCTGAACCTCCCAGTGGTAGAATTTTGCGTCTGCTTTTGCCCGATTTAAAGAAAATAATATGCAGTTTTTTTCACTTTACAACGTTCATAATTGCTATACCTACTTTTATAACCCAATAAGATTTTAAAGTAAAAATTAATTAATTCGCTAATTACACAAAAAGGGCAATGTGAACAATATTTGAAAAACTAAACCTATCAGCTGATTTAATAGAGTTCACATCAGGGGTCATTGTCATACCTACAAACACACGCGGCGGCACGCTTGCAACGTTCAAAGGCTGAGCCAACACTTCTTTCAAACATTGTTATTTCTGTAACCGTTCGTTAACGATATAAATGACTATCATAATTTTATTAGTGGCATGCGGTGTAGCCTTTTCGCGAAGTTTGCGTTACGATGTCAGATATACCCAGTATATAACCACTTGAAGAAACAAGATGGGAACGTTAGTTCCGCTCTTGGCCGTGCTCCAAAAGACTTTTCACGCCTTTTTTCATATACCACGTTATTTTCTTTATATGCGAAACACGAAACACTTGTCCAGTATTTTTAAATAAACAATCTATGTACAGAATTTAAAAAATATATTATCATGAAATATCACAAAGTTATGAGCTTGTTATGTTACCTGTTTGTCCCAACAAAATTATGGTCAACGCACCGGGGGCCCTAGGACACTGATCCACTGTGAAATGTGTCGTGCCCTCGGTAACTACACTGCAGCATTTTTTAAATATATTTGGGAAAAAATCTAACATGGTGTAAAAATTATTGGAATTGATTCAGTTGCTTCTGAACAAACTATCTTCAGGTATCATATAAAGGAAAAATAACTTTGTATAAGATCGTTCGAATGTAGTACATATGTTTCTGTTTATTGTTTGTGTCCGTACTAAGCTAACCCTCTCTGTTGGTATGTCCAGACGTGGACATGTACCCGAGCGCGGCGGGTCGGGCCGGCGGGGCGGTGTGCGTGGGCAGCGCGGGGGGCGCGGGGGGCGGCGCGCTGCACTCGCACGTGGCCACCACCAGGGTGCTGTACCCGCCGCACTGGCCAGCCGCACTGCTAGCAGGCGACGATTGCCTACGTAAGTAACTACGCCTTACACAAAACTGATAAAAACTTTCATTATACAATAAATATGTAAAGAAAACCACGTCTGACCCATAAGGGTAAACACATGACATGACCAAATAAAATATGAAATTTTACATAATTATCATAGTAACAATACTAACGAATTTTGAAATAATCTTTTTTCCACGAATTAATTCCAACTTCCCCAAAATTTAACAATTTTTTAATAAGTGACAACACCATTTTTGACGGTATTATTATGAGGATCACTACCACACATGTATTAATTTACCTCCTTTTGCGAAAAAAAATTTGTTTTTAGGTGTATTTTTTTTTAAGTTTAGCCCGGCTTTGTAGGCATTAGTAGAGTCAGTTATCAATACCTAACAATACCTTCACGGATCGGACAAGGTTTTCTTTATACAGGGTCTTTGCACATATTTCAAGCCCAATTTCCGTACTAATATTAAATAGGTGGTTGTGTGTTTATAAATGAGTTTTCTCTGGTAATACTGATTTTAACAGATCCATTCTCTCACTGATAGAAAGCTATAGGCCTAGTATGAGTTTTCAATACGAAACTCGTTCGATCGTATCGAGCGCGTTTGGCGCTCTCATTGGTTGAGAGTTCTTACGACCTTGAAGCGGGCCAATCGCGGAGTCAAACGCGCTAGATACGATCGAACAAGTTTCGTATTGAAAACTCATACTAGGCCTACTGCACTATTCTGGAGTGATGTAGGATACATTTTTTGTTTCTTTAAGAATATTTTCGCGAATAATAACTTGGGCTGTAGTGAGTTTGCGGGCATGTGCATTTTATAATTGATCTCTTTCTCTTACATAATCAGCCTATATTGTTCCCACTGTTGGGACAGGCCCCCTGTCGATGGGAGGGAGTGGGCCGTAGTTTACCACGCTGGCCCAGTGCTGGTTGGTAGATGTAACATGTCTTCGAAGTTTTTAGCTCTAGAATATTTCGATTTCCCACGATGTTTCTTCCTTTCACCGTTTTTAGAGCATAAAGTAAAATACCTGATGGGGTTCGAATCTGCCACCTACAACACGTAAATCGCGGCCGATACCACTAGGCTACTGCGCGTTCTCTCTCTCTCTTCTCCTCTGCTCTCTCCCCCCCCCTCTCTTATCCCCAATTAATTTCACGTCGGTGCAACATGCTCTTTTTTATATACTTCTCTATAAGTCGTCATCTTGGTACTAGTAGCCTCTCGTATATTTTGTTTCTTAATGAACCGATATTGTTCTGTACCAGTGAACCAATCCATCAACGAGCTGGAGTGGTGGGGCGTCGGTCGGCGACTGGGCGGGATCAGCTGTGCGGCGGGCTGCGCCTGGTGCGGCCGCGTGTGTACGGCCGCACTGCCGCTGTTGCGCCTCATGCGGGTGCATCCCTGCTTCCCTGATATTAATAAAGAGGTAAGCTAATGACTACACCTTTTGGGGCTGTTGCCCCCTACCACAGATAGGCTTGTGTAATTTGTAACACAAAATAGCCGGGAATGATTCGACCTTAATAATCTGACTTGCCCTAGTCCTACTAGCAAAGTTATGAGCTTGTTATGTTACCTGGTTATCCTTAAAAAATATGGTCAACGCGCTGCTTGCACGCTCGCACCTACGGCGACGCGGCACGGCGGGGGCCTAGGATACTATGATCCGCTGTGTTCTGTGTCGTACGCTCGGTAACCACACTGCATCATTTTTTAAATATATTTGCGAAAAAATGTAACATGGTGTAAAATGGTTGCAATCGATTTAGTTGCTTATTCTGAACAAACTATATTCAGCCCCCTAATCGGCGAACACATTTTTGTCAAATGATTGCGACTAGTTGGCATCAGTTGGGTTCGTTCGGATCGCCTATTGGTCCGTCCGGTCCAAACGATCCCAATTAGTCGCAATCATTTGACAAAAATGTGTTCGCCGATTAGGGGGCTGGTTTCGTATAAAGAAAAAATTACGTTGTATATTTCTAAATCAACTAAGAATACTTACTTTTGTATACAGTATCTTAAGAAAACCCTGTGCGACCCGTAAAGGTGTTGTTAGGTATCGATAACTGATTCTACTAATACATACCAAACCGGGATAAAATCCCCCTAAAAAAATAAATATTATTTCGCAAAATGAGGTAACATAATAAATGTGCGTTGAGCACCCTTCCGCGGGCGGCGGGCGACAGGGCATGCGGCACGTGGTCGCATCGCTATTCGCTCTTCGTTTGAATTAATTCGCGAAAAAAAAAGATTATTTCATAATTCATTTGTATTGATACTATGATGATTACGTAAAATTTTATATTATATTTGGTCATGTGTTTACCTAACCTTTATTGTCTTTGTGGGTCGGACAGGGTTTTCTTAACATACTGTATACGTACATAGGTAATAGGTAATTTTAGGTTCATTTATGAGTGACTATTTACTTAACGTTACTTAACGTTATCGCTTAGGGGTGGATGGCACGCACGTTAGGTAGCACGCGAATTTCAAAATTTCTACATTTGAGTTTTTTTTGCAATTTACGGTTCAGTGTCATGTTTAATTTTGCCTGCTACTTAGCGCAGCGCCATTTTATAGATAATTGAGTAGCCTTGGAATATAAAATATCTGTCATTATACATTCTAGGATATAAGTTGTAAAATACTACGCTCTACGTACACTTACTTTACTACACAGTGTAATGCAATAACACTAATTGGATCACATTTTCAAGAAACAAATGTCAAAAAAAAATCTAACATTAACTAAGACTACTAATATTTTGTGTTAAACAGGTCATAGCCAGAATCATGATGATTCCTTTTGGGGGTAAACGTAAGCGGCAGAACGACGAGTTGGCCATGATTGTGGAACCCATTACCTACAGCGATGCAGTCAGGAAGTACGGCATTGAGTTCAAACAGATCACTATGAGGGATCGGGTAAGGCGCTACACAAACTTAAATAAATACCTATTTATACTAATAATTCGCCCAGATTTGAAACAACAATTGAAGTACACAGAGAGAGAGAGAGTTAAATGATGCAAATAGTAAAACAAAATAGCAAATTTAATGCGCAATTAACGGGTAGCAAATTGAGCTGGGAGTCAATGTAATTCATTAGTCTAACGTCCAATTGGACTAAAATATTTCCTTATCTTTCTTTGCCAACTTTTTTTTTTAACATTGCTCTTAGAGATTGATTGTCAATAAGTCTGGGGTTTAAAAAAATCACAAAAATTTATGAGAGTGAATGTTAGAACGTCGTTTAAAATGCTCTGGTTCAGTCTGCTCATTTATACAAACAGAAAGTTGTTATTAATAATTCCATTTGGGTTTAGGCCAAACAATCCGTCTGACGTAATTTAGTCGTTGAGTGAAATGGATTAAAAAAAAAAAGATGCCGCATAATTTTCTTTCTTATTGCAAGTAAATTGATGCACGAGGAAGCCTGACTGATGACTGATTAGTAATTCCATCCATTATATTTCATCCATCCAATGTGATATACGGTCATCAGTGAAAGAAAACGTCGATTTTATTCGTAAACTAAATAGTAGGTATAAATTCTCGCAGTCTTCTCTAGAATGACGAAAAGCATGACGGACATTACCGGCTAATAAATCAGACCAAAAGTCATTTATTCAAATTAGGCACTTCATAGTGCTTTCACAGGGAAGAAGAAATGGCGGAACAATCTCCCCAGCAGCACAGAAGTATGTTGATTTAAAAAAAAACACATGACTTTATACAATACTATGTATAGTAATGAACACAAGAAAACACACCACAAAATGAACTTATTTATTTAAATAATTGCAATGGAAATAAGTAAAAACTTATTACCTAAATAAAAGCCCCAGGTATAAAGGGCTTTACAGCACACATATTTATGCATTGTAAGAAAAGACATCATCATAATATGAACTCGTATAACTTGTCAGTAAGCTAATAAAATATTTTATTACAATAATGTCACTAATAAACCTTAAATCGAAAATTTAAATTGCTTTTATCGTCAACAGACCAAACAGCATAAGTTATCGGGAACTCCTCGAGACGCGTACCCCGAGCGCTTCCCTCTCTCGGACGTGACAGCCATGAAGTTCTGCCCCACCTTCGAAAAACACAACAAGCTCGCGATCGCCATGCACTCCGGCCTCATGTTCATCATCACCGTATGATAGTTACACCATCTTATTTTATACAAACATGATAGCCAATAGCCACAAAGTATCTAAAAATAAAATTAGGATCAGCCACCAGGCCAGAGTGATCTTATCACAATAACAATAAAGACTACAAAATAATTGTGAAAGTAAAAGGACTCTCCAACAGATTTCTGAAAACCTGATCAAGTCTCGTCAAAATTCTTGTAAGTTTTTGTGATTGGCTGAGAAAACGCCGTCCAATCATGTGAGATGATGAGTGATTTGATAAGAAATTGACGAGGTTTTCGAATTATAGTGCCTGGAGTTCACTCGGCAATTAAGACTATTTATAAGAAATGTAATGCAACTGTTTTATCTAAAGGAATGAAAGTAATTTATATTAAACTAACTGTTAGAGTAAGCATTATATTACAGATGTCAGTTGTCTTAATTGAAATGACAATATTGAATGAATGAAAATGAGTGAAAGGAAGTTTTATATGTCGTGGCCGTACGTTTAAGACCGGCTGGTGTATCTAAACTGTTCTCAAATTTATTTGTTACTAGTTGCGCTCCGCTGTTTCACCCGCATAATGCCCCGGACTTACCTGCTCACATGTCTGTGCAAACCAGTTTGCGCAGGTAAGCGTGTGTGCGTAGACGGCAAGACTGTAGCGCGCGCAGTCCCGAATGTTCCGTCTTTTTGTACAGTCATGACTACACAGGCCTGTGTAGCGTGTAGATGGGACTTAAGTCATGAGGACTTGAATACAGGAATAATAAGTATGTTATGTCCTAATCCAAATCATGGCCTACCAATGTCAATTTTATACAAATCCGTACTTACAAAAATTTAACATTTTCCCTTTGTAATATTTTTAATGAGGGGCCAAAATTACAAAACCTTAAGTCACAAACACAACATCTTACTATAAATAAGCCCGTCACTCAATGAAAACAATATTGAATGGTCATCATGAGAAATAGCGAGAGACCAGCAGAGAGCTTCAGTGCACAATACTAATAAATAGTTTAATTTTACTAAAATCTTAGATAGTACAAAAAAACAAGAGGATTTTTTTCTTTTGTGCCGGTTTTTCACCATTTCTACAGCCACACATGTTAGACGTACGGAGGATAGCAGAGCTTGAGCCTTATGCTTTAGAAATAAAGTTGAAAATCTAATAAAGATATCTGACAGATTATAGTAGCATGATGTGTTGTCGTCTGGACCTACCTACATATACCAAAGAAAATATATTCGTAACCATGCGTGATTTTATCATTCGTTACTTTATTTTTAAACTAGAAGAACCAACAAAGCAGGAAATCGTCAAAAGACAGTTTTCAGTGCAAATTAACGATTTGGATTGCTTAGAAGTGTACAGAAGATGTGTAAGTTGTATCCTAACACAACATATCCGAAAAAACGCTAGAGGCGTTTTATAATTAAATTTAATTCATATTCGCATGTGGTACAGACATCTCCAAAAATATTTCTGCCGATACCTAAGGTTTTTAAGTCGCAGTGAAAGGCATTTGGAGTTTCATGTCCAAGTTATCAAATGACTGACGTTATCTTTATGAACGATTGTGTTGTTTGTACCGATATAAGCGAATCGTCATGAAAGTAGTAAGCTGGGAAATTATCATTATTTTCCTCATTAAACGTGACACATTGAAAATAATCAGTAAATTATGACATGGTATATTAAATAGACACAAAATTTACAAGAATTGGGGAATGAAGATTGATACTTATTGGCGCCAATCTCCTTGTTCACTAAATTTAAGTTCACTGCATCTCTTTCTTTCTAAGAAAAGGACAGAAGATAAATATTGGTTTAGTCTTGTCAAATTAAGATACTAAACAACGTTATTTTTTGTTTATGTGAAACCTGAATATTTGTTCAGAATAAGCAACTGAATAGATTCCAATCATTTTTACACCATGTTGTATTTTATCCCAAATACATTTAGGGTGAGACCGCAGACTATCGCTGTCCGTCACGATAGATCATAGTACTTGCGCAGCGTGCCACAGCTGACGCCAGAGGTCAACGACCGCGCTCGCCCGTCCGTACTGACCTTTGACCATATTTTTGTTGGGACATAGAAGTAGAATAGCAAGCTCATAACTTGGTGGTTTTTCATGATATCTTTTTGAAATTTTGTACATAGATTCTTTACATAAAAATAATGGACACCTGTTTCGGGTTTCACATAAGCAAAAATTAATGTCATATAGACAGTTTAGAACTTTAGAAGTCATTTAAACATGGCTACTGAAAATACGCCAATTCGCATAAGGCGCTTTCCTAATGATATAGAAAGAATTACATTGCTAGCTAATAAAAAGCTTGTTAGCAAGATGTTCTAACTTAAATTTTATTTAAAACAAATAAACATATACGGACAAATCACACGGATTGAGCTAGCCCCAAAGTAAGTTCGAGACTTGTGTTATGGGATACTAACTCAACGATACTATACTTTATAATAGATTCAAATATAGATATACATCCAAGACCCAGGCCAATCAGGAAAAGATCCTTTTCCATTATGGCCTGGCCGGGGATCGAACCCGAGGCCTCCACATCGCAGGCAGGCGTGTTCACCACTGCGCCACGGAGGACGATTTAGTTTTTGAACAAAGGATTTGACGCTATTATGGTTTTAAAAAGAAGAATGGAATCTAACGTAGTGACGTTTGCGGTAGAAAGATCAAAAATGTATAGTTAACCATAGCAAATGATTGTAAAGTATATATGTAGATATATGTATATAGTTTTTTTTTTTTTAAGATAAATAATAATATTTTTGAAGTTATAACCGTGTTTCATCTATCTCAATTGAATATGTATGTTTTATATTTCTCTATAAGTTGTTAGTTATTTTGTAGTAGTCATTACTTTGATTTGGTTTGGCTTTTGAGATATTTGATCATTGAAAGTCGTAATTTTGATGTATAATACTTGAAATCATATAACCTGTGTTGTATCTATTATCTTCCAGATATTGTATAAGGATTGTGATTTGTGATTTTTTATACTATGTGAAGCACATAAAAATTGAAATTTTTTATTAGATAAGTGAGTATATTAGCATTTTATGTCCGTATCAATTATCTAAGTCTCAAATTATATAATTCCAAGGTTTTAACAGTGAAGTTTGATGTAATTTTAGTTTAAAGGAAAAGTCTTTGAAATATGATTGTTTTTCTTTACAGTCTGCGCACTTTTGTCGCATTCACATCATTTTCTCTAAAACAGCAAAATGTGCGTCAATGCATTGCGTAGTTATTGATTATGTCCACAAAACATGACGCACTGGCAACTTCACACAATTTTACTCCAGTATTTGTGGTCAAATTAACAAACTTTTCCTGTCTGCACCATGTAAATGCGTCATTAGTAACTCATCTACATTTACAGATCTTTCTGTCCGTACCTATATATTGCCTATTCTGTAGCATCATTTGACATAGATATTAATCCCGTCTCGATGTTTTATTTTTGACACCAATGGCGATAATCAAATTATAAAATCAAGGTGTTACATCACTTTCACTTTGTTTACTGGTTTCGAATTTAAGGCCTCGAGAAAGGTCAAACTAATGGTAAGTTGAATTAGATGAGAAAATTGTGGAGAATTATTTTATCTTGTTGATTGTTTTTATTCGACAGTGACAAAGCCCAAAGGGACGGTATTATTTTTTGCACACTAATCTTTATCGACGCTTATTATTTATTATATATATTAAAAACTATAATCTAGTGCTTGACCGCAATCCCACCTCATGGTAAGCAGTGATGCAATCGTTGATGGTAAAGCGGGCTTGTTTATTAAGCCTATTCACTCAGAAAAACTGAGCGAATAGGAAGGAAGACGGCAGTTGAGCGAGGTGATGCAATGTTAAACCCAACAACACAACGATGTTGCGCCAGAGGGAGATTGGTCCGGAGACCTCTACGACCAAACTCCCGACACAACAACAATAGGCGCATCGTACCCGGCACACATCGCAACACAACTGCTCAGACCCGTCCTCCGTACGGCTTCACCAGACATCATGCCGGAACACGATGAATTGCTTTGCGGCAAGACTAACATCAAAAAGTTTTTTGTGCCTATATTTCAAAGTTATAATTTTAACATCGACGTAACAATACTGTATCTGAATATATTTAATGTTAATCTCCATTGCCATATGTATTAATAATAATATATATACACATAAGTTTATTATAAGGGGTAGTTATGTACGGGAAAGAACTTTGTAATTAATGTAGTGATTGTAGTTTATTTATTCATAGGTAATATCAGAAACTTTATATCGGATTCTACAGTGATATTATTATTTAACTTCCTTGTATATGTATCTTGTTTGATCGTGATATGCTTGTTGCAAATAAACTTTTTAAATAAATATGGTCTTTCATTATATCTGACTGATGATTTTCTAAAGAAAGAAAGTGTTGCTGAAAGTTGTGAAAGAGCTTAGTTGAAGTTGTGAGTCATCGTGTTCACATTCCGACTTTTAAGCATTACTGTATCAAATTAAAAAATAATGACTAACGTTGGATCCGATACTCGAGCTTTCTTGGTATTTCTAAAGTAGGTACCTAAGTAAGAACGCAAAAGTAAATTATTGCTGCTTCCATTTTCAAGCCAGTTCAGTTCATTAATATTTCAGCAAAATGATGTCTCTCAAAGTCAGATACATCCGTGAAAAGAAAAGTCATTTATAAGCTTTCAGGCACGGGAAAACTGGTCAGGTAAAACACTGAACGTCTGAAGAAACAGTGAACTTTTGTGGAAATTAGTGTCTATATTCCCTAAATTTAAAATCTTATACGTTTTCAATTGTTTTGTAATTACTGCGATGCCCAACCTGTCTGCCAAGCAAAGGAACAATGGAAAGAAAGCCTATTAGGAGGCATTTGTCCAGGAGTGGCTCTCTATAGATTGAAAAGTAGAAGATTGTTACACCGAGGGATAGTATAAAAGGAAGCTTCTGCAGATATAAAGAAATATGGAGAAATTCTAAGTAATTTATTGTTAGCTAATTTTATTTATAATCAAGGCTTCTTATTGTTTGCAGGCCAAGTGGTACTCGATTATTTAAATTATTATTGCAAGTATGAAGAGCATCGTCGACTTTGCCGGCAACATTGCAGAAACAAGAGTTTGTCAGGGTTTATTTTATCGTGGTCGTCTCGGCTCGCGTCTCGTTCGGCTCGGCAGTGAAGCGAGCGAGGTCGCCTGCCCGCCAGTGAGATTCAAACCGCTGCGCGCACGGAACGCCTTGCGACTGTTGCCGGTAGCGCGCGTATCTTCACGATAACACACAATTAATTTAATATTTTTAATAACAATATAGAATATACCAACAATTATTTAATTTAAAAATAATACACTCATATAATATTGTTAATCGGAAATTAATAAGATAATTAAAACAAACTGCTATGTTTATGTTCTTGGGAAAAAAAATATAATTTATTATGAACTGAGGAACACGTAACAGACACTTTTAAATTTTAAATTTCGATTGTGAGAAACTTGAAAATGATGATGGCTAGTGCAAAACTGGTGAGGGACTGCAGCTCTGACCTGAGTTCTGACGTGCGGTCCCTGTCGGTGGCCTCTTCGACCGAGGAACAGGAGTCCACCACCACGGAGTCAGAATACACCGAGGAAGAAAAGGAGTACGAATTGGAAGACCTCCAGATATTGAAAACTATTGGTAAGTGATATTGATATGATATATAATATATTATTATTATTATTTTTTAAACATTTTTTAAAGAAAGCCGAGAGATGTTATCACATTTCACTTATGACGATATTAGATAAATAATGATTGATCTGTCAACAAATAAGATTCTAATCTAGCTGAAAATTAAGTGCGATTTAATTTTAAATAATGAGTTTATAGTCCAGGAGTCGAAATAAACTTAACAACACTTGTGCGTTTTACATGACTCCAGAACTCTATAAATAGTGAAGACTCACATTTTGCTAATTTTACAAGATAGTCATCGTCATTTAAAACCTTCCGTTATAGTAAAAGTTAGGTATATGAATCATTGCCCGTCTCTGCCCACGTGAATTAGATAAATATGAAAATGTCGTTCGCTGGAAAATATATTTTTCATTTCAGTGAAAGTCAGTAAATATCGAACTTATTATTGGCCATTAGGCATTGTCATAACTTTTAAAAAATTACAGTTGGCGTATTATGTAAAAACATCGCTAACTTTCTGTCGTTATATTATCCGTTGTTATTAAAACCGCTGTAATAATTTCTTGGGAAACATGTATAGGTATATAAAGGTCATGATGAAGTCTTGAAAATAAATGACACCGATAATTTTATTCCATGTTTATATACACATTTCACGCGAGACCTGAGCTGAACCTACAGTTATAATGGACTTTAGAAATAATTTCTCATAACTTCATAATATTGACACAATTACATAAATGTTAATTGTAGTTATAGCTTATAACTTTCTTTAAACATTTTATTCTTTTATCGTATAACCCAGTGACTGGGTTGTGGAGCTCAAACAGGCAGTCGCTCCATGTAATCTTCCGTTCAGACTGGAAGCCGACCACAACATACCTAGTTGGAAAAAGGCTAGATAGGTAATGGCGCCGATTCGCTTGTTCACACACTAAACTAATTTTAAGTTAAGTGCATCTTTTTCTTCCTATTTCATTAAGAAAAGGATAGAAGATAACATTTTACTTTAATCCTGTCAAATTAAAATATTCCACAGACTGTTTAGACGCGATCATAAATATGGCGCGTCCACGAAAAATACATCAATTTACGCCAAGCGTCTAAACTAACATAAGTATTAAGTTCTGTCCTTTTCTTAATGAAATATAAAGAGAAAAATTCACTGAACTTAAATTTTGTTTAGTTTGTGAACAATAGAATGGGGGCCGATGATAAGTTATTTTATTATTTTACAATATATTTCTAAAAGATTTGTTTACTTGCTTAGACTGATACTTACTTACCACTTTTTCTCGGTGGTAGGCCATAACATCGACCGCCGGCAGAAGTTACCACCCACCAGACAAAGCCTTGCCGCCAAGCGATTTGTCGTGTTCCGGCATGATGTCTGGTGAAGCCGTATGGAGGACGGGTCTGAGCAGTTGTGTTGCAATGTGTGCCGGATACGATGCGCCTAATGTTGTTGTGTTGGGAGTTTGTTCGTGGAGGGTCTTCAGATCGATCTCCTCTTGGCGCAGCATCGTTGGTCGTGTTGTTGGGTTTAACATTGCATCACCTCGCTCAACTGCCGTCTTCCTTCCTATTCGCTCAGTTTTTCTGAGTGAATAGGCTCTTAGTAAACTAGCGCGCTTTACCATCAACGATCGCATCACTGCTTACCATCACTCATCAGGCGGGATTGCGGTCAAGCGCTAGTTTATAATTATTAAAAAAAAAAAAAAAAACTTACTAGGTGTGCTTACATGAACTATGTAACTGTTCCCTCAGACATAAAGTTAAACATTTCGTTCTATTACGTTCTGCTGCCTCTATAGGTCCCTTGAAACTGCATTGACACAGTGGAAAATTATTATGCAGTTTGGGTGAATAGGGAAACCTGTTTAATTTACTTTAGTATAGTGTTTTGATTTAACAGGCCGTAGCACGTGTATCGCGTTTTGTTTGATCGTGGTAGTCCTTGTTTTGACTTGCGTGTTATTAATTGCGGATTCATAGCCTAACCATTGATCATTCTAGCGTTGTACTGTTCTACACTATAATATATTCTGTTATTCGCTTAAATAGCGACGTCGAATGACATAATGGCTTAACCCAAACACATTAATATTCTGTCTGTGGTTTTGTTTGTTTCCACTTGATCGGACAGTTTTAGATCTCTTATTTCATTAGTACGATGTAACTTTTCGGACAAAATAACTCTTATTCTATCAGGATTAAGACCACCTTTGTTCTAGGCAATTATTCAAAACGCCGCCGGTTTATTGTTTGACCATGTAGTAGTAATTCAAAAGATGTCATAAGTTTATTTTCTTCCGCACATTAAAAATTTTCGACGTGATTTATGATTATGAAAATGAGTGGAAACAGGTTTTTTACAAGTTTCTTTTATCAGCTTTAAGTGTGTTTATGTGTATGTTTATCGAATGCATTTTTCCTATCATCAATCAGTCTACGATTGATCGCGGGGAAATTTTGCATACCTATTATATAAATGTATCTGCTTATTCCTATATCTCGCGAAAATTGATGAACTTTTATGTCTTTTGTATATAATTTTTCTGTAACACATAAATTAGACATAAAGGACCACAGCACGTAACGAGAATTTTGAAATTGTTAACAACAGTATAGTAATTTTGCTGTCAACAACAACAATACATACGATCTATCTGACATTTTATTTGATCGTCAAGAGTATTAAAGTTGTTTGAGTAAATATGCGAAAACAAACATAAATGGATCAAGGACATAACGAGTATGTGATTAATAGATATCTTTATCGCCTTGTATAATGTGAATGCAGGTGATAACAGCCTCGACCCATTTCTAGGAGAGTGGAATATAGGCCAAGGGTGGCCGAGCCACCCGTGACCCAGTAGGATGCGGCCCGGGATTGACATTTCCTGTTTCCTGTGCATATTATTTTTATTGTATTATTTAGATAGCACTGTTTGAGTATATTTGGGAATATATGTATAAAGAAAATTATTGACGCTAAGTTTGCTTTCTGCTGTAAGCACACTCTTACGTAATTCGAAATTCGGGGATATCGTAATATTTATTCTTATCATAGACTAGTTGTGGTCGCTATTAGCGTGTTTTTTTCAGAATATACTGACTACTATACAATGCATTCATTAATTCTATTGAATGACAAAATTCTTAAGCACTATAAATAATTATTATTTTAATCTAAAATTCGAAACGAACAATAAAGTAACTAAGATTACATGAAACAGTAAAGCGATATTAAACGAATGTAAGTAAACTAAGTGCACTAGTTATAATAATATAGGTAACGCACAAGAAACTGCAGGAAATCACAAATTACTATGTAGTTGGAATAATTTAGTGCAGAATGGTGTTTGAATGTACCTAATAGCTGAGGTATGAATGATAATACTAAAACTGCTGCTTATTTGTTGACCCAGTTACATATTAAACACTTCATAGTTCCCCGAACTCGGGAACAAAATCTTGCAATAACTGTTAGGGTAACAATAAAGAGACATTATTAAGAATTAAATGAAATTTAATCAAAATACTGAGAAAGTTTAGAGAAGCGATAACACACACATTACACATGATTAAACTCTGATCAGTATTCTGGTTGAAGACTACAGATTTGTATTGCACTCATATCGAGTGAGATGTGTGCTCCTATGCATAAAAAGTTGAATTTGTTCTTGCTTGGCTTGAGCAAGTAAAATGTGTAAACCATGCCAACAACAGCTCAGCAGAGAAATGATAAAGCTTGGCAATGGTGTAAGAAAGAAGGAATCCCACCAAAGATCATAGAAATAAATTTATAGTAAACATAATCCTACTTACACGAACACGAGGAGCTTTTAATAGATCGCTGAAGGAATGGAATCCACTGATTGTGTTGGCTCTAGAGCTATCAATAATCGTTGTCCGATTTGTTGACAGAAATATGTTCTTGTTGTTATTACTGCACTAAGATGTTGCTGTCAATCAAATGTATTGTAAAAATCTATTAACCCAACTGTTACATAAAGACAGGGTTTTATTTTACATCGTTCTCTGAAAATTACATGGTGTATTTGTATCTAAGAGCTCTCATGGTTATTGTAATTAAATTCTCCAACCATAACCACATTTGCTTCAGGCGAGAAGAACATCTTGAAAACGAAAAATCGATTTCACGTTCAACGGCAATCTACCTAAAAATGTTTCTGAAAATTGCCTCCTGAAATTCGGGAACTTTAAAACATGTTCTCTGAAAATATGTATTTAGAACGGAATATGACTATGAAATAAATACAGTTATGTCGTCATATTATTTATTGTACAATTATACGCTTTGTTATACAAGGCGGGCAGTAGTCCAAACGATTTAATTATAAGTGTGAAAAACATGAATAGTCTAAAGATTGGAATGGTGCATAACTATATGGACTAGGATCATATCGGAGTGGTTTAATTAGTCTTGGACCGACACATGAGTTCTATGCATTCTTCTCGAAATTCTAAAGTTCGAAATTAATGCCCAACCGAAGTTGTGGCGGAGACAGACAGAGATGGAAGGATGAGCTGAACTGCTTCAACAAGAACTGCCTGAAGCTTAGCAGCTTTAAATAGTGAAAAGTGAATTTATGAATACTTAGCATACAAATCGATAAATTTTACTTATCTATAAATACGAGACTAGAGTAGTTTTTGTAACGGCTAGGGATGAACTTACAAGGTTTCATATTCTCTGTTCTCTACATTGAAATAGAACGAAAGGTGTCGTATGGCTTGCATAGGTAGGTACCTAAAATATATTTGTACAGCGTGCTATTCTCTTAATTGTGGAGGTGAAACAGAGCACGAAAGTCTCTCGGTTAGGCAGTAAGTACAGGCACGCGGATCTAGTTTGTGCATTATCCTCTCGGTGCCATTCGGTGCTCCAGTTACTGTGCTAACGACTCCATCAGGCGGTCGCGCTGTAACATACAATTTGAATGAAATACAACTATCTAGCATAACAATAATGATGGCCAAGAATATAACTAAGGTAGGTATTATAATCACTTTGAAACACAATGAAATTAAACACCCATGAGATAATGATGAAACAAGAAATATTAAATTGGCTGACAGTCGCGGAATCATTTACTGCAATAACATATCTACAGGCAAGATGAGCAAAAGGATGTAACCATATCGTTCATAATAAGTAACGTTGTGTGGAAATTAGTAATTGAAACGAATAGCACAGACAAAAGAATTCATTTGTGCTTATGTTTACGCACGCGAACGATTGTGTTTGTCACGCGTGATTAACAACAGATATGTAGGTTAGTATGTCGCGTGGTTACTACTATAATGCTAACCAGATAATAACTATATTGGTTATTTAGTGCATTTCGTGACATTTTTGCCATAACCACGAGGTTAAAATGGCAAGCGATGAATTTATGATAAGTTAACCAATGCGGTTTAACCCGCGCTAATTGTAATGCCAGAGATGATATCTCTAGTTGCTTATCAAAATGTAATCTGATAATTAAAAGAAAATGTATAATGCAACAACAGTTACCGTTGTTAATCAACCACATATTAGAGCCGTGAAATCTGCGAAATGAGCCGTTCCCATACTTCATAGTGCACTCGTGAACAATTGAAAGTAGGTACTTATGCGTGAAGTTAAATTAAGAAAAGAAAGTTTTTAAGAACAATGAGGCAGCCGGTGTGGTGCAGACGCTGATCCAGACGGAAATGGGACCTGTCACACACCGCATGCGCCTAAATGTTCCCACTGATAGCCAACAAACTAATAACTAAACGAGACAAGACATGACGTTTATGAGCTTTCGTGGAACAACAATGACCAGGCAGGCTACTATAAATCTTTGTGTCATTACCAAGTCTGTTGAAGTCTATAGCGGTTCCACACTAAAACTCTTAAGAACATTTTGCAGGCTAACTAAAAAGTACATGTGCTAAATAACGGAGTTGAGTAAATAAAAAAAACAAATTTTGGAACAATAAACAACATCAAGCAAAACAATCATCATCAATTTATGTAAAGACGCCAACAAATCCAGTCACTACAATCTGTCAAATTTCTTTAATTCATTTTCAACTTTATCATTAAAGCACGAAAATTCAAGATTGATTAGGAAAATTTTATAGTTTTGGATAGCTTGACCTGTTGGCATCTGTACCTAAATTTATAAAATCGCTGTATCAGTGCTAAGAGTTACTGACGAATCAGGATCTATAAATAATTAAGACTATTATGTCGATTGTAGTAAACAATTCGCTCCCGCCGGCGGCATCCATTCCTACCATAAAATGTAAATTTGCGGATAAATCTATCATCAGATCTTTAGCTCTGTCTTTGTTTATTAACTTTACGACCATGAATCTCTGGAAATACAGCTTTCTAAGCTATCGTGAAAACACAGACATGTTCTTAAATTAGTAAAGCTTTATCCATAAAACTCTCTGAATAATGCATATATGCAGCCATCATGAAAGTGCCACGGTATGGCACATGGATGCACTATCCTTGACCGTTTTCCATCGTGTCGTTATTAAATTGTCATAATTATTAATATTCATGTAAACTGGGATGCGGGCGAGGTCGGTGAGAATACTCATGACTGATCCCATCCTCGTTTTGTATCTGGTACTTAACCAGGATTTACAGACTCAATTGTTACGTGTTGTACGAGACCATCTGGGCGTAATCTTTGGTTACATGGGTGATCATTATCTGTTTGATATGTATAATATTCAAAATGCTAAATATATTCGTTAGAGCAGTGCGCATCTGAATCTTATAGTTAAAAAACCAGATCTAAATTTGTGAAAACATTACTTGGTTATCAAGAGATCAGATCGAACGTTTATGGGTTATTAATTCGTTTGTTTTTGCTACATTGTTAACTTTTTACCTTTAGAAGCGTATAAACAGTAATTGCGTAGTTACAGTAGTAACAGAACGATGTTCGACTGTTTTCCTTGTGCTGGAGTAAGTCCAGCAGACGTAGCTTGTACACGTGCCAAAACATATGTCACAGATGTTGTCAAATTTGATACAAGGAGATATTCTACGACATTATATCTCTTTCATATCTACGCGTGCGTGCTACGCTGCAGTCGTGAACATACAAACTCGCATGTACTTTCTCCATCACGAGTTGGTATATCGCAACCGTGACATTGCGTGCTTATCGGTTACACAGTAAAAACTCGATAGAAATAACTAATACAATACCTACTCGGAATTACAAACAATGGGTTTTTGCAGCGGCTGCTTGATAGCCTCGCTTCATTTTAAATGATTGCGATTTTATAAACGACTTCAAAAAGGAAGTGGTTTTAGGAATCTACTACTTTTCATTAGAGAAATTGCATGTTTTCGTTACGTAACCTAACTAAGTAAGTAGATTATTTTTAAGTATATTATCTAAACCGTTAAAGTGCTCCTCGAAAAAGCTAAATAAGGTTTTATAATCGACATTAAATCCAGTGATAAATTAAATACATAATATTTATGTACTATATAATATAGTATCTACCGAATACAAAACTATTACAAACACGTTACCTAATTTGAGTGAATTAGTAAAAATAGGCTTATTTTAACCCCACTCAATTTTACCTATATAACTCTTATCAACCAGGCTTAAATGTTTCCTTCTATATTTTGTATTTCAATAACACCTATTATACTACAAAACAAAATTACTATTCTAAAAAAATACATAAAACATAATTTTCAATCGATCGAAGACTGGTTGGTTTATGCAACACTACGTAATCGATAAAATTTTTGGAACACCAAAGAGTCGGAGATACGAAAAAAGTGAAATGTTCTCGAGTCAACAAACTCGAAAGTGGAGAAGCGCAGGCGCAAACAATTTAAGGCGAAGTAAGTATTTGTCGGCGGAAACTTGATTGCCGACAGATTTCACAACTGCCGATTCCTGTATCTCACAATGTGACTGGCATGCTTCGCTGCTTTGGTTTGTTGCTCTAGCTCCGTAATAATAAACAACGAAACTACAGGGTGCCATTAACTAGAGCCACTGATGAAACAAGATTAATGGATAAGTTCTTTTTGTATTGCTTAATATGAATCATCTCACTAATAGATGCCCTAATAGTCCGATTATAATAACTATAACGTCTGTAACGAATAAAGTAGGTGAAGTTTTTCCTTTTTCCGGTGAAGATGACCTACTTTCTGCACCAGATCGCAACACTCTCACGCTTCTGAGAATCGTCCATTTGCGTTTTTACAATTTAATAAAACGTCAAAAGCGACGTGAGAATTAAGTTTGTATATTGTACACTTATTAAATTATATTATTTAAATGTAATTATGTATGAATATTCACACGTGTCTAGTTCCGTTCTTTAATGTAATCTGCATCGCGTGCCGTAATGTTAGTTCCTAATTTGAAAGTGACATTTCGTAGGTACTAGTGATTTACTTAACTCTCGTTTTCTTTTGTGTGGTGCGCCGGCGCCGGTAGTGCATTACGATCTAGCATCAGGTTAAACAGCTCTTATAAACAATGGGAAGCGTTGGTGGTACAGCTACATTGAATACAACAGTTAAATATTTCATTAAATTGTGTCTAATATTGCTTACATTTTTGGACGGTATTGCTTGCATTAGATAAGAAAAAAAGTTCAAAGCATACGGAGGTTGATCATATCCTTTGAAGATATTCAAAATAACCCGTGTACCAGTTGCGATTTCCCAGGGGTAAAAATGACGACGTTCATAAAAAGTTTCATCCCCTATTTAACCCCAATTTTTGATGAGGATGGGAAATCATCAAGTGACCTCTCCCGTTCTGGGCGGAGTGGTAGGGTGTGTCAGACATTTGCTGACTAAAACCCACCCGTGTTCCTTCACAAGCGCCAAAGCCACGGTTTCTCTTTTGACCAACTCGTAACCCTGTCCCAGGCATTGGTCTTCGTGGACCCCGTACCGATGTGTTGACATCTCTTTGAGGCGCGCGTGAGACACAACGCGCCTTCGACTCGGGCCTGGTCCTTACCGGGCGGAGAGCTGCCTCTATTAATCCCTTAGTTGCTATTGCTAAGTTAATGAGTTGCTACTTACGTAATCGAAAGTCATTATTACAGGAAAGCGTTATTGTATACCGTAGTACCTACTTTTATGACGAATATTATGGGTCATTAAATTCTACCTACCAAATAGTGTTTTCTAGAGGTTTTATTATTTATTTACCCTGTTCGTGATTATGGCGTTGTGTTACAGGATAAATCTCTTTGATGTGCTGGACGTCATAAAACAATGCTATAAAATATGATTTTCATATAATATTTACTTATAAACATTACGCGCTCCATCAAAATCATCTCCAGTGTAATACTGTTTTTCTTGGAACGGTTAGGTATGGAATGAGTGGATTTGACTTACGTCTTATATCAGTCAAAAGCATAATGTACGTCATAGATGCCAATAATAGATGTTCAATGGGTAAAAAGTTTTCAAAAAAAACGACCTTAGTAAGGATTCTGAAACAAAATACAAGTTATTTTAGATTTGAAGTGAAGAAATTGTATGTTTGCCTGTTTGCCTATTGTATGTTTTGTGTTCAATGTATTTTGTTCGATGTTTAATTGGTGTACAATAAAGAATAAATAAATAAATATTTATGACACAAAAATGCATAAATCTATGTGTTTTAAACGATATGGACTTAGAGCCTGAAAAATGCGCCTAGAACAGAATTTTTACCGTAATTTTGGTTAAATCGATTTTAATAAAATTCCTATGGGACAAAATTGAAAGTATGAGCATTCTCATTCTTTCATAAATTTAGTTTTTTTGATTTTCATTGATTATCGCATCAGCATGACGAGTAGGCCTGGTTGAATTCCCTCGACTAAATTATTAAATCTTCGATTAAATTATTTACCATTATGTCAGTTAGCTACCAGAAAAGTAAAAAAAAAAAACATTAAAAATGTAAGTAAAATTTATTGTATAAATAACAGCCTCCAGACATAAAAAGCATCATAACTTTAAGGGGGAGTCGTTAGATAGATCGCGAAATTCAAATTTTCTTAAGAATTTGTAATGTGCTATTAGTGCCCCTGATTTAGATAGATTTTGTAATTTAATTTCGGACAGTATTAGGTTGTAAGTTTAACAAATATGATACACGAGCGTAACAAGTATGCATGGTAGGATTCATTCAGTATGTAGAACCTGATATATTTCCATTATGTATTTCCGCAAGACCTGTAGAAATCGTGCTAAAACTATACAGTATGTTAAGAAAACCCTGTCCGAGCCGTGAAGGTGTTGTTAGGTATCGATAACTGATTCTACTAATGGATACAAAACCGGGCTACACTTAAAAAAAAAATCCCCCTAAAAAAATAAATATTATTTCGCAAAAAGTGGTTACCACTTTTTAATAAATGTGCGTTCACCCTTCCGCGGGCGACGGGCGGCAGGGCACGCGGCACGTGGTCGCATCGCTATTCGCTCATAATAATACCGGTGTTGTCACTTTTTTAAAAATTACCAAATTTCGGGGAAGTTGGAATAAAATTCGCGGGGAAAAAGATTATTTCAAAATTCATTTGTATTGGTACTATGATGATTACGTAAAATTTTATATTATATTTGGTCATGTGTTTACCTAACCTTTATTATCCTTATGGGTCGGACAGGGTTTTCTTAACATACTGTATATATTACTACTGAGTGATTATGTACTTTGCTGAATGGTAATTGTAGGAACACTGCGAGCTGCAGGTTAACACCTTCCGTATTCTAATTTTAACTTAACTATTTTAGATTTTCTTGCAAATGATAAAAAAATAGTTGTTTTAACTAATAGCCACTCATTTTTTGTAACTGAAATTGGTTTCACCACCCGATTGCAGCGAAATACCATGGTAGCAATGCTTAATTATATAAATAAACTTCTCAACAATCTTAACTTTTTGTAGTTTTTAAAATGTTAAGAATTACTTGTTAGAAAGTTTGGACTAAATTACGGGAAGACAAATTAGAGTTTGATTAAAAATTACCGAAGCTATCGGTGATTACCTACGAGTAACTGTGACATTGACATATCTGTCGCAAGAACCATTTATTATTTTAAGAATCTTCTCGACTTTCTTCAGCTTGGTCGTTTGGTTTTTCGGTTGTCGTCGACGTCAACTTGTGACGTCCGACTTGAAAGGTTTCCCGATGATAGAATAATTCATTGTGCGTCAGTCAGTGCCCACATCACATGGACGGTTACATTATAACTAGATCAGTTTTACGATTATTTAGATTGTGATTCCAATGAGTGATATTCTCATATTGTATATTTAACCTTTGTTTCGAAAGATTATTGTATCGGATGCTGCCAAAACGTGGCGTCCGTTAGGAAGTTAGGTGAAAACATATCTACAATGTTTTGGGGATTTTACGTTATTCGTTGACGTCGGCTATAGAATGTTTGGAATCTATTGTCTAGTTAGTAGTACCTGCCTCTGAATGGTACATAACCAAGCCAACATTGTTAAACTTCGCGAATAATAAAGCTTTTTGACAAGTAAGTGTCAAACATTTATAAATCGCTTGAAACATGATAAGGCATCATGAAATAAAGATGGTCATAGTTTTTTTTAAATGTAGAACTTAAAAATCGGAACAATTGACTAGGTATAATCGTAGTCTGCCTTTACAAGATGATTTAATAGAGAAAACATAATCTGATTTATGCTGAAATTCTTATTAACGGCCTCAATTCAATTGTTTAGGTACGTTCTATCCTAATTGATTAAAAAATAAGAACAATAGCAAACTAGAGGTACCTCTTACCACGAGGAATCATCAAATATTTGCAAGTCTCAGAATCATAAGTATATCTGCATAATTATGTGTAAGTGATATAGAAATATAAAAAGATTCTGAAGGAAACCGTTGTGAGCAACATCCGATTCCGGTAGGCGGGTACAAAGCAATAAAAAGCGCGCGTTTAAGTAGAGATGCACAGTAGAACCGTCATTACCGATTACGTGCATCGCGATCAAAGATCATTGAACCATTAAAACTTGAACTTGCTCTTCATGAATATAAAATACCTTTTATGTCCACACGTATTAAATATTCATTGCTTACCTACAAGAAATTAGCATAACGATTGCTGCCTCGATTAAAAACGCTATTTTCTCGCATAAAGTCTTTATTAAAGGTTTTTAAATCGCGCTAAGCGCTTTGATGGGCCTAACACTGTAATAATTCGTTGCCCCGTTGGGTATAAAATTTCAAATATTTGGATAATAGTTATATACAGATAGTGATCACATTGTACAAGCGAAAACATCTACGACTGTATGTTTTGCGAAACGAAACAAGAAATAGACGTAGTTAAACTTCCCAAGTTGTCTGTTTCATTGCCAACATAATTGTTTTATTATAAACAACGATAAATTTGACGTAGTCTACTCTTTAAAAACGTATTGTTCACTTATTACGTATGATGGCGTGATTAATATTTGTCGTGATCCCGGCGGCACGCGATTCAGGGAACATGCTTCAATTTCATGTTTGAAACCTTTATCTTTGTCACGAACGGGCTTTGTTATTGTGTAAAAAGTATATTAAATTGTAATATACGTTTTATCGGAGATTCATGACGTGGAAGTTTTACACCATTGAATATTTATTGAATATTTTTCCTCATTGGGTCTGTTAACTTCCACATTCGGTCTCTAAGTAAATATTGCAACATTGTAAATAGATTAATTAATAGATACCAGCCCGCCGGTTCAAGCAACCTGTTAGCCAACATCCAGTTTAAAGTTAAACTACAGAATTTATTTATTTTCTTTCCTTTTCCGAACGTCGGAAATGACTGGAAAATGTAAAACGAATATTAAAAATGTTACTTTATCTATGTCCTTTGTGTGCCGCGTTACATTTTACCTTAGCGCTTATAATATTGTCAGGTTCCGGTGTCTACAACAATAACAATAGTTTGGTAACTCTAAACAGTGACTTCAATTGTTTTATTGAAGGACCTGTAACGGTTGCAAACACTAGGAAATTACGAGACCGCAATCATGTAAGAAGAATGAAGGATATCTAGAGAAAGATTTTGTCTCTAGATCTCCTCCTTTTTTTATCTTGTTTTTCATTTTAGGCATATTCAATACTTTTTATAAGATATTCATAGTTATAGGTACACTAATGACATTTTTATTACCTAAAACTTAAGTCATAGTATAAAAAAAATCAGTTAAAGTTTTAGGAAGATGGTAATAGGGACGCCTCTAATTTCATGGGAATTGAAGATAACTGGTGAAATGTAGGGTTTTGTATTTAGAAAAAGGAAAATACCTAGATAGAGAAAGAAGAATAAAGTACCTTTGGATTATTTGACACTCCTTTGGAATTAGATGTAAACTTTTAAGTCCTTCAATAAATCTTAATTATCCAATAAGTGAAAACATAACATTAATAACAGGAAGCATGATCAAATAAACTTTTACGTAATGCGTCCTCACTTATGATCGGCAATTATCTAGCGCAATCGTAATACAGTTATCAAATATGTTTAATGTTCTAACAACATTGTATGTAGGAATGCCCGAAGGCGGATTGACTTCGCAAACTAGTTTACAGAATGATTGTAGCTCTTATGTCATCGAACGTAATACTTACTCGTGAATGCATCTGTTTATTAAACTTGAAATATACTGTTTCCATTTTGCAATAACGAACAAAAAATATTGACAATGTTGGCAATTTAATGCAATATACAATAGTAGATGGCAAGCATATTTTACAGTATCTTACACATTAATCAGTTCGTCAGGCACGAAAATATTAGTTCTTCGAGTTTCAACTCGTCATGATAACTAAATCTGTCCTACGAACATTTCTTATAAATACATTTCATTAATTAAACAATAATGCTAACGATGTTGGCGGAAAATCGGTGTGTAAATCTACGACAAAACTATTTGGCTTTTGTGCCCGTCTCGGCTTTCGTGACTTTTCAGAATCTTGCGATTGGAACGTACGGTTGTGGTTTAACCTTCGCTTGAATTGATATCTATTCTTAGGTCACTAAATTACTTGTTCCACTAAATTTATTGTAAGTACCTTTATCGGTTCATTGATTCATTACAATTTACGCATTTATAGTTAGAGATTTAGAGTCAGAGTCAGGGCGGTGAAACTTTAGGATACATTAAAATGTTCATAAGTCATCAACCTATATTATGATAGCTACTTAATATATCTATCAACGTTGAAAGTTGTGAAAATGACATGTCACATAAATGTCACTTTTGGCCACCTACGTGGATATGTTTGGGGTGACACTCGGTTTCCGTCGTGTGATTCAACACAGACTCGTTTGTATAAATTGTCTGCGCCTTTTCCAAAAAAGCCAAGTGCGTGAAATAAAGAAAATCTGCACTTCCTCGGGTAACGCGTATAATGCGTCCATTCATAAATTAAAGGAACCGGTGACATTTTGGGTCTTGTCCAAAAATCACAACTTTGACTTTCATCCTTGACACGAGGTAGACTGCCTCTACAATATAATAAAATATGCACGCAGCCATCCTACATTCACAAAGCAGCAGCTACGGTTTAGTAAAACGACCGAAGTTTTGTTATAGATCCAGGTATTCTCATAAAACAGTATTTATAACGAGATGACTTTGACTAATGACAAAATCGTTTCTCAGAACGTGCAATATGGTTGGTGTTGACCACTTAACGAGAAGAATAAAATATTATTTTAAAGAATATCAACCTGATTTTTTGTTGCTTTTCAGAAATTCAAGAATAATATCGCAATGATATATTTAGCATTTCTTGAAACACTGGAGCGTTGTCCCAGTTTGGTGTCAGGACTCGCTTTATGGGAGACTATACTAAAAATAAGTTAGTAGTTGGAACACTACCACCAGCTGCAGAAATGAGTCAACCTATCTCAAAACCACATTCTAAGATTAAACAAGTTCTTTGTAGTCAAGAGCTTATTGGACAACAGTGGGCTGGCATTGGAGGCTTTCGACTTCAGAAATATGACATCCATTGTTGTCTATAACGATTTCTTTGAGCACCATTAGTGAAATATAACGCGGCCGCAGTCAACAAATACAAATATAGTTATGATCGAAAGGTTTGCTTGCTTGTTTACACACCATGACTTCTGTTACTACCTAGCGGGCTGTAGCCATTTATCCTATGTATATAACAGTACTATATCTGTTAATCAATTAAGTTATATTAAAGAATACAGTATAGTTATTGATATCAACAGTGTTATAAGGCCACCAAGCCATTCAAGCAGGCACCTATTACCTACCCGGTTACTTAATCAAAATAGGTAATTGATCAAAATAAGTAATTGCATTATGTTCTTTTCTAGTTACAAGATTATGTACTACATAGTTGCTTCAGTCCACTTTTTCAACACGTGATCTGATTAGCCGCTCACATAGTGTTTATTTACCTTTCTAAAAAAACAAATATATACAAATAGAAAGATGTGTATCTTTAAAAACTGTTTCCAAACTGTTGTGTGAATTATGGCCATATTTTTATGAAGCTAATGGAGTTGTTTAATAAGGATTTCCAGCAAATGTAATTCAGAAATTGTTTCATGACTAATCAATTTCATTGCAACTTTGCATTACAGCGACTGAACTTGGTTTTTATGTAGATGTTTTATGTTACCTTCATGTGAAGGCCGGACCTCGTGGGTTGGTCTGGCAGGACGTCATCACGTCACCCACCAGCGCGTCGCCACCTAACAGAAGATTAATGCTGATAAAAGTGTTTAAGATTATAAATAATAGCGTGTATGTCAAGTTCTCGACGTGACGGGAGGGACAGCTGTGCTCTGACGTCACTGCTTGTGAAAACACCTCTCTTCACAATTCAATTTAACAATCTTTCTGAGGGGCGTGAATCCGTCCGAGGAGTTAAACTAACAAGTTTAGAGCATGATTGAATGTCATGTTTGTTAGTATATAGTTTGTTTTTGAAAGTTTATTTTTATTTTATAACCCTACTCTATATCTAGGTTTTCATAACGAAATTTTAACAATAAATATCTTTATTAAACTGAAATATAAAGTAAAAGAAAGGTTTCTGAAGTCCCAAAAAATGCGTGTGTTGCTTTAACAAACAATCGAATTAAAAGAGGTGAGGCCAAAGAACTAATAAAGAACAAAGTGTTGAAGAGATGTTTGAACTTCAAACGTCTTCTTTTACATTAGAAAGCCGTGATGCGGTTGGCAGAGGACACAAGCTTAGAATCAATTTGTTGAGACATTTGCGTCAGAGGTGACTAAACGATCCCGACCGTGACAGACTAGGAAAGCTCCAGGAACAAACAGAAATACGAGTAGATAAGTGTTCCTCACACATTTGTCAACGTACACAGCTGACGGAATTAATTGCTAGCTTTTGCATGTCACTGCATTTATATTACTTTCTTATTTATTGCGAACGTATAGGACGTATACGAATAGTATTGAACGTTTGTGGTTACTCATGATTATGAAGCGGTGTTTAAATTAATTTATAAACCGATGCAAAAACAACCACAAACGCGGCATTTTATAAACGTAGCTAATTAACAAACTACTTGACGATGAAAGCTACAAGGAAAGTTAAAAGTAGCCCACGTAATTAATTAATGTAGGTAACGATGCACTTACACGAAATTGGAGCAAGGTTCTCTCCTAAATAAATTTTATGATATGGGCATAACGTAAACCAAAATATTTTGACTGATCGGCTCAATATTTGTGTATAGTATATTAATATTCAGGTTTACAACGAGTGTAAAACTGTGATACTTCATTGAACGTTTAACGCGCAGTATATTTTAGGGGTGATAAAATATAGACTGCTTCTGTAAGAAGTAAAGCGATGTGCCTAGAGTTTGTTGACCTGTTAAGTGATTGGTTTAAATAAGTGACTATACAAAAGAGAATGCCTAAAATAAAGTACTAAACTGGTTACTTCTTAACCAATCGCAACTGTTCAGCTTAAATGTGTTAGCTACCTGGCTACATAACAAAAGACTCAATATTGTGTGAAATGTTGAAACAAGGAAGCTTTATTCCGCCAGATTAAAAAAAATGAACAAAAAGACAGCTGCAACGATACGAAAAAATTCTTACTCAGGACGTTATAAATTATGTGAATGTAAATGATGTTATAAATTCAGAATGGTATTCATATTATGAGTTATGTTTTAGTATTGATCGTATTGTATGTTTGACTTGATTTTTATTGGTTAGTCGAAGATATCGGGCCATTGCGCTTATGCACTTATACTTTCAGATTTATTGATGACGTTAAACCTATTAATTAGGATGTCACACTAAGTGAAAACGATTACCTATAAATTATAATCTGATTTAAATATTAGAAAGTAACTTAGGGTCAAGTGGTTAAAGGTGGCGAGTGTTTGGCTGTTGAAACATAAATTAGGCTTTACGTATTTTTAAATACGAGTTACTCGTATGTGTTAGTATTTATTGTATTGTGTTGTACGTATGATTTCATTTGATTTTATTGGTTGGTCGAATATACCGGGTCGTTGCTCTAATGCAGTTAATTTTGCTATGTAGGTAGTCTTATGGATGATGTTATATCAACAAATTTGGATGTCGCACGAAGTGAAAACCATTATAAATCATAATCTGATTTAAATATTAGAAACCACCTAAGGATCAAGTGGTTTCTTTCTCGTTCGGCTCTGGTCTAGGCAATGGTACGGAGCGAGAGTACTTAGGAGGCAGTCACCTCCTTCTGTAAACAACAATGCTCGCAAAGGTGGGTACAGTGTGTGTGGAGGAGAGGCAATCCCTGTGCCGTTACGCCCCTAACCGCCGTAGGAGATGCCTTAGATGGGAGACAGCAGCCAACCCTCAGCCATCATAGGCACGGGCTTGCGGGTGGCGAGAAATGGGTAGCTCGCAGCTCGACGGCGCGACATCGACGACGCTTTGTATTCCACGCGCGTCTCAAAGTGATGTCAGTGCATTATGGCGGAGTCAACTAGTGCCGATGCCTGTCATTGCCCAGGGTCACGTTTTGTCCGACAGAGATACCGTGGCTCCTAGCACAGGCAAATGAAGGTCGTAGTCACTAAAAGTCTCATACGTCCCTCCGCTTCGCCGAGAGCGGGAAAAGTCATTATATATTTCCTACACAAAAAACAGTCAAATGGGAGTGTATTGGCCGTTGAGAGATAAAAGAGGACTTTTATTAAGACTTCAAATTGTATTATTAAAACTGATTATTAATGTTCATAAAGATACACAGATAAGATATTGACGACGCTGGTACCTATGTGTGAAAGTCGAAAGTAAAATAACACATGTATGATGCTCCTATGCATACGATACATTACGTTACGGAAATGCTCTTTCTCCCTGTCCCCTTTAAACGTTAGTGAAATATCAAAATGATTACGACTTCAATTTATAATTTGTCGTATTAGATTTCACTGCCAAAACCGTGCCGTGTTTAAGACATAATATTTATCAGCATCTCGACACCTGTATCGTTTCTATCACCGATTGCGTAATCTCTACATACATCAGAATTTGATTTCGGATGAACGTACTATGAGGCCGTACCTAGCTATATTTTGTATATTTTACATACATATCACCTATCACTTTTATTATTGCAATGGTATCTAATATCGTCTTGCTTTTAGATTTATATTACAGAGTTCACTTTTATTTTTATCCTGCTGCTCCTATAGGTACCGCGTCGTAGTAAAGTTCCGCGTTTTGCAAATATTTTAAAATCAGTACCCCAATTAGGTTGATGCATGGTTTTTTTTCGGAGTGGAAAATCCTTATGGATGTATGCCTTCCTGGGGTGGGTGGCGGTGTCTGTCAGACTCTTGCTGAATAAAAACCGTTCCTATGTTGTTGTCACGAGAACGAACTCGTGGACGTGGAAAGTTTTCGTTACTAACCTAACCTAACAGTAAAATTAAAATATTTAGTGTATACATAATTAGAGTAAACGTCATCAGTTTTGTGCGTTATGCGCAGTCTCAGTGAAAGTGGTCAGACGAGTGCGCCCGCGGCGGTTCAACTGTGAACGAATAAATTAGTCGCAGCGCCCTTCACTGATACACAGATCTAAAACGTCACTCGTCATAGGTTTGTGAAAGAAACTCTTGCGCAACAAAAAGGTCACTTGTTTGTGCTTTCGTTCCTCAAAGTTCTGGTCGAGACGCATAATATCTGAACTCAGTTTTGACAATATTCTGGTTTACGAGTACATAATTATATAAGGTTTGATATTTAAGTATTTATTAACGGCACAGTTGGCGGAGTGGTTAAGCGATTGACTGCTGCGCTGCGTGTGGCGAATTGAATTCCCACAAGGATTAAATATTTGTGTAAAGAAGTAGTATTTCAATTATTCCAACATCGATTTTTTTTCTAAAATTAAGTTTCCTCAAGGCTAGAGTGAATAGGCTCTTAAATAACTAGCGCAGTTTACCATCAACGATTGCCTCCCAGCATACCATCACTTCAGGGGGCATTGCGGTCAGGCACTAGTTCATAATTATTATTAAAAAAAAATGTCTAGTAGTCATTAGAAGTGGGCTTACTTTGTAAGATGACTAAAATGTCACGGTTTATACACATATGTATGTACATATTATTAGTATATATGTTTGTATATAAATATACAATAATAACAACACATATACAATGGCGCCGATTCTGTTGTTCACAAACTAAACAAATTTTAAGTTATGTCCACCTTTTTCTTTCCATTTCGTTAGAAAAGGATTTTATTTTAATCCTGAATCGCCATTCACACTCTAAACTCTCTTCACGAAATTATCCCAGTATAACGTAACGTGGTCATGTATTTATTTAATTATAAGGAAAAACACAGTCACATCACATATATGTATGTACTAAGTTTAACATAAAAACTACAAAACCTTCATGTTATTTTTTTAAAAATATACACTATTCTATCAGAATTATAAGTAAGTACTTAATAATAGATACTTTAAGTACTAAAGGAGAGAGTTTGTTTCGATAACTGCAATTTCCGCTAAATGCAAACCGACTGTTGTACGTCCTATTATTAAGAGGAAACGCAATCCAAAGAAAGAAGTATGGACTGAATATGAAAGGAAGAATGAACAAAGTCAGACGTATGATACGTTAGAGTAAGAGATGATTGTTAGAAGAACGCAGATTCTTAGTGTGTACAAAAGACAGCCAGGAACAAGCTATATGATCATATTTCTTGAGTTTGAATGTGAACCGGATACTATTGTTGAGCATTCTGCTGACTTTATCCAGCAAAATTGCATTCAAGCTAAAGTAGCATTCATTTTCATAGTGGATTATAGGGAAAATCAAAGTCTGCACAAGCATGGTTTTCATTTTAGCGGGTAGAATCTTTCCCAGACTGATTTCAAACTTTCAACATCGCAAAGTACCGTTGACTCTTTGTCTAACACTAGAGCATCGAGTCAAGATGCAAACCGGCAGGGTAATTCAGTAACACACTATCAGTAGCAATGTATTTCATTTTGACAGTTCAACAACATTCATTGTGTTATTTACGTTTTTGAGCTGACAAATTTTCGAGCATATGAAGCAATGGATTGGCAATTGCCTCGCAATGATTTCACGTAATAATAATAGCGCGTTTCGTAATTAGGGTGTCGGACCTTTGACAATAGGGGTAATAGCCTAATGGGTATGACGTTACTATTGAAAATAATAGGAAGATAGCTAAGCGTCACCCTACACATAATGTATATGCTCCCGATTACAATGGACGCGACGGCACTTCGAGGAGCTTCCTGAAACCCTGAAAAAACACTTTTTGATAGTATTTAAGACTCGGTTTACAGCTACTTTAGCACTTCCTACCTAAATATGTATAGTTAAAAATCATCAGCATTTAGATGATACGAACACCGAAGACAGTTATAAAATTAATAAAGATAGAAAATAATAATGGAGAAAGAATTCCGCCTTGTGGAACGCCAGAGTTTTCAGTCTTACTCAACAGTAAGTGGACATGTACTGGTTTCTAGTGAGCAAGTGTCAAACTCTCATATTTACTTTTATTTACAACAATTTGTGTTTTCACAGCTTTCTTTACAACGCAATGTACCACTGTTTAACAAGTAGGGTGTATTCAAATTTTAAAATGCAAACTTTTCGTCTCTTCTTCCAAGATTGGATCCATTGAAGTTCTAAATAAAAAGAATAGACTAAGAATACGTAAACATTCGTAATAATATGAACTACTAGTCAAGTAAGTACAAGTCCTTATATTTCAGTACTCCAAAATTAAAATTTGCCTCGAAAAATTGTCAAACGGTAGCGTAGTGAGGGGTCAAAACCAGAACAAGATCATAAACCTATATACTACAGAACCCGAATCTTAGAATAAACCAACTAGTATTATCATACTGCAGCTTTAGACGCTAGACTTGAAGATTTTATGCCAAACAATGGCTCCTAATCACTACGTCAATGATATACAGAGATATGAAATATTTTTCATAAATCTATGCTTTATGCACAAAGATAGTGAGGAGTTAAGCTTTGTATTTTGTTTGCAAGATTCAGTCGACTACGCCATCGGTAATACTTTGACATAGAGCTGCGTAAATACAATATCAGTAGCAATATGTATCATTTTGACAGTTTAATAACACACATGGCGTTATTTACAGTATTGAGCAGATACTTCTTGGATTAGTAATAATAATAATGTACTTTTATTTGTTAATATAGGTAATAGAGATACAGTTCTTGATTAGCAATGTCTTTCAAAATGAATACGATTGTTTAATTACCCAATTAGGGTGCCAGGCCTCAGTTTCAAGTTTGAAGACCATACGAAGTCAGTATATGTTGGTTTTGTTATCACTGATGTATAGCCTGCTGTACCTAAAAACTAAGTTTATCGATGATGGCGACATGTTCAGACGCTGTATTATTTATAACATGAATGCATATATCTAAATATAAACGAAATTATAGTGAAAGTGGCGTTTCAGAAACGGCGGATCAGTGATAGGTATTCCAAATTAAGAGGAACCCAAGTTGTGGAACATGTTTTATACTGGTTGATTTTATAAATTTTATGAAATTCGTTATTGTATGAAATTAATTTTCATTCGAAAATATCCACAGGTTTCTTATTTAAATTCAACTATATCCGACGATACTGGTATGTCCCCTTTGGTGATCATACATATTAATTACATATTCACATATTAAACAACAATAATATTAGCTCGCTACTTGTGGGTATTTCTTTGAAGTGTCCAATGAATAATTTATTTTTTTCAGTTTCGTTTTTTCGTGCATTACTTAGACATTAAAATCTATATGATCCTGTTCCAGCAATTTCAATTGATAGATAGATAAATTTATAGAAATTTATATAAAATGGGTGCTTATGGTTCTTAATTTCGGAAGACATTATGTGAAAATCTGTGATGATTAAGTATGGTACGGATGTGGGGATTCAAGCTTCTGTAGGTAACTATGGAAAATAGAGAAAAGTAGGCTTCGCAGGGAACTAGACTGAACTCCTGTTCTGCCCGTCCTGTTCAGTACAGTAGGGAGGGGCTTTCATTTTCACAGTTCAACAGCATTCATAGCCTTATTTAAGTTGTTGATTTCTTAGAATATGTATGAAAAAATAGATCAGCAATAGCCTTCAAGGTTACACAATTAGGATTCAGGTTGTGTTTCCAAACGCTCATTGTATTTTAAACTTTAATAAAATAATAATGTCTGATCCTTTGATGCACAACTAGATAAACTTGAGCGACTTCAAAACTTTTGCATAAGGTTTATATTTGGCCTGCGCAAATATGATCACATATCTGAATTACGTACAAAGCTTAAGTGGCTTCCCATACGTCTTCGCCTGAATTCCCACATACTTTTCAGCTCTACAACATTTTGTTTAATCCTAAAACCCCCTCTTATCTTAAAGAACGTTTCAAGTTCCTTCATGACACACATAATAGATATCTGAGGTCATCGGAAAACCTGCTATGAGAGATGCCGATGCATTCCACTAGTTTCTATGATAAATCCTTTACTGTACAGGCAGTTCGGCTATGGAAGGACTTGTCCGTGTCCGTAA
Source organism: Sesamia inferens (assembly GCA_037179545.1). Taxonomy (NCBI): domain Eukaryota; kingdom Metazoa; phylum Arthropoda; class Insecta; order Lepidoptera; family Noctuidae; genus Sesamia; species Sesamia inferens. The sequence continues at coordinate 13,801,759 of CM073934.1, read as the reverse complement.
GGCGTGCTCAAACACTGTTTACTTTTAACACTATGATAAAAAAGCACTTCCTCTCTCTTTAAACATATTATATTTTATGTGCTCTTGCATGATATTTATTAATTAGATGTATAAATTTATTTAAACTAGTATGATACACTTAACGTATATATGTATTTATTGTATAATCTATGTAAATAGTACACTGTAGACTATACCCTAGACCTACATTATTTCTTTATCCTTCCTCTTAGAACTCCATCCAAAGGTTGTCTGTAAAAGATCGCTCTTAGCGATAAGACCGCCCATTGTGTCACCCTTTGTATAATATTTTTATTTATGTTCTGTAATCTATATGGTGTACATAATAAGGGGTATTCTATTCTATTCTATTCTTTGCATATTTGATTTGTCTTTAACTATTTATGTATTACTTACTTAGGTTTAAAGCCCGAATAATATAAGGTGACTAGGCATGGGCTGCTCTAGTCCGCATAATATGTTAAAATACTTCAAAGGTTACCTACCTATCCACTACAGGCATTGTGACCAGTCGTTTCTTTCTATAACATTGAAAATATATTACACAATGTCAACAAAACAATATTGAAAGTACATATCTATTGCTTAAAGGCTTTTGATAGGATTATTGAAGCCAAATCGAATCCGTCTTTCTTCAAGATTAGATTCCATACGAGACAAGTATAATATGTTTATGAAAGAAATGTATGGTTTTATTTTGGTAAGTTAATCATCCCTTTCAGACAAGATATTCAATGGTGCCGTAACATCATCTATGCAATTAATAAATTTTCAGGAGCATATTTGTGTTAACCCTGTATATTTTCGACGCAAAGGCAACACCACCCTGTGGTGTCGTGAGGCTGTGAGTTGTGATAAAGGAATTCAAGTTTAGATAAATGACCATTAGGGTGGTCCTTATTTTTCAACTTTCGAATTATCCTCCGGGCACTTTCTTATTTGATTATATACCTCTAAATACGAAATAGGTGTTTTTTTGTTTGTGATTTTGTTAAGATTTAGAGGTCGCTACCAGCTGTCAATTTTTTACAAAAAGTGTTCAAATACAGCTTAAATGGTGATTCCATTAATTTAAAATTTAGGTACATAACATGTTACGTGCAAGTGAAACTAGCATGGACTATACCTTCTAATCCCCCCTCCCCCCTCTCCGTTCCTCGACCCCCTCATTTGTACTACGATCGCCCCGCACTTCAGTTCAGTAGGCCTAGTATGAGTTTTCATTACGAAACTCGTTCGACGATATCGTGCGCGTTTGACTCAGCCATTGGCCCGCTTCAAGGTCGTATGAACTCTCAACCAATGAGAGCGCCAAACGCGCTCGATACCAACGATCGAGTTTCGTATTGAAAACTCATACTAGGCCTACTGTTAAGCAACAAGAGCGCACGTGTTGTTTTTGTAAAAGTTACGGTGAAGTGTTTCAATTTGCAATGGCGTCTACTAGTAGCAGACTCAGTATAACTACTAGAAATCAAAGTGAGATTTGGCTTATCGGTCAATTATTATCTGAATTAAGCCAATCAACCTTACCATCCATTGGCGAAGTGTTGCGATATTTTTTCTACTACAAAAATGAAGAAAAGAAAAGTATTCGTGAATCTGCGACTTTGACGGCTTGTGGGGTTATTAATTTGTGGGAAAAAGCTGGCATACCTATTCAATTAAAAAAACATGTCATCAGCAAAATTGAAAAGCTGTTCAAAGAATGGCAGAATCTTAAAAAAATAAAGAAAACAAGAAAAAACGTTCAGAAGCATTGAAAACAAAAGAACAAAACTGGCAACAAAAGTTAGAAGATTTATTTGACATCGCTCATCGTGATGCTTTAAATATTATGACTTTAGAAGAAGATAAACAGTTTTTGTTAGCAGTGCGGCAAAATCGACGCCAATTTTTGATTGGTTCAGTCGGCAGAAAAAAATAAAAGAGAAAAAAGAACGGCTTGATAAATTGCGCGAGCGTGAAAACAAAGATATCTCGTCTATAACAGAAAAATGCTCATTGTCTTCATTATCATTTTTTTCGTCATCGTCTGCCACAACAAGTGGGGAAGAAACTCCATCTGACTCCGAATGTATATCAAAATTGACGAAGATGCAACCACCTCAAAAACGAGCTCGAAAAGATATTATTAACAGTCAATTAGCTTCCAGTCTTGATGTTTTTAAATTGAGTGACAGAAAAGCAACTATGGTCGTGACATCTACTTTGAAAAGCGCAGGCTGTGATCCATCAGAATTTAATGTCAATAGATCTTCTATTCGTCGGCAGCGTGTCAAAAATCGCAAAGCTGTTGCAGAGTCGCTCAAAAGCGAATTTAAACCTAGTTCGTCTTTAACAATTCATTGGGACGGTAAACTTATAGAAGATATTACTGGACACAAAACTGTAGATCGGCTGCCAATTTTGGTATCAGGACATGGAGTTGATCAATTACTCGCCGTCCTAAAATTAGAACGTGGAACAAGCGAAGCTTGTGCGTCGGCTGTCTACGACGCTATAAATTCATGGAATTTGACCGATAAAGTAAAATGTTTGTGTTTTGACACTACTGCTGTAAATACCGGCTTAAGGAGTGGAGTATGCGTTCTCTTGGAGCGCAAAATAGATAAAAATATGCTTTGGTTTGCTTGTCGTCACCACATAATGGAAATTATGTTGTCAGGTGTAGTGGATCAATCGCTTGCCCCATCTAGTGGTTCTGATATACAATTATTCAAAAGATTTAAAAACAGTTGGGACTCTATTGACCAAAGCGACTTCAAAACAATAACAGATGACGCTGAGGCAAATATTCTTGCAGAAGTGGCCGCAGACAGGATTTCTTTTGCCAAAAAGCAACTTCAAGTACATCAACCTCGAGATGACTACAAAGAAATGTTAAATCTTACAATCATATTCTTAGGAGGTGTTCCTGAAAAAGGCGTTTCATTTCGGAGACCTGCTGGTCTATATCGAGCTAGATGGATAGCAAGAGCCTTGTACTGTTTAAAAATTTATTTATTTAAGCATCAGTTAAAGCTAACGAAAAAGGACGAAAAGGCTGTGAGAGAAATATGTATTTTCACGGTGATGATTTATATCAAATATTGGTTTCAAGCCTCTACCAGTCAGTCAGCACCAAGAAACGACTTACAATTATTAAAAGACCTTAAAGCTTTTGAAAGTGTTAACAAAAATCTAGCTACTATTGCGCTGAAAAAGATGTTAAATCACTTGTGATATTTGTCGGAAGAGCTGGTTTCGCTTGCATTTTTCGATAACGAACTTTCAGTCCAAGAGAAGAAAAAAATGGTAGAAGCACTCAAAATTGAAGGCACACATGATTGCTTAAAACGACTAAACCTTGACATGGCGACCATCCACGAAAAAAATATAGAAAACTTTGTGAGCAGTAATTCTTTAAAATTCTTTCAGGTCCTAGGTATCTCATCAGATTTTTTTTATAAAGACGTTGAAACCTGGAACGAAGACCCTGATTATATAGCTGCCAAAAATATTGTTCATTCATTGCGGGTAGTGAATGATATAGCTGAGCGTGGTGTTGCTTTAATGGAAGAATACAATAAATTAATTACCACAAATGAAGAACAAAAGCAATATTTGCTTTTGTTGGTAAAAAGAGTATAGAAAAAAGTATCCCAATACTAACAAGTCAACCCTTGCATCTTAAAAGTAAATCATTCAGATTATTTTATTTCATAGCATCAACAAAAATTGTGTAATATTTTTAAGACCTGGTTAAAAAAAAAATAAAGGATTCTGAGAAAAACAAATTTTGGCTTTTTATTTAAAATTTAAACCTTGGTAGCGACCTCTAAATGTTATTAAAAAAATTCAAAAAAATTACTGTAATATTTTCTTATGGTATATAACCAAATTACGTGGTGCCCCCCGAAATTAAAGAAAAAAAAAAATCCTTAAGAATAAGGACCACCCTAATGACCATATCTATAAAAGGTGCAGAGACGAAGATAAATAAAAAATGATAAGATATATTCACACCGCTATGAGATGAACCATTTTCAATATATATTGATGGTTTTTTTTTAAACAAAAGAACATCCACTTAAAAACCGCTCATAAAATATACATCCTCATTGAAACAACAATAAAATCAATATTTATGATCTAAATATAAATATTTACAGCATATTTACATTCAGGGATGGCAGCACTCGTGTTGCCTTCACACCGACGATTATTTTATGGTTTCTGTTCCTATTTTCTAAGAAGTTGGCTCATCTGAACCTTGCGCAAGAGACGGCAGAAAATAAAGTGCGTAGAAAATTGAAAGATGCCACGTCACGCCGCGCTGTAACTAGTGTTACGCAAATTAAAGCGCCAGATTAAGATATCGGGCCTGCTTTCTGACATAAATAGGGTGCTTTGGTTCCGTGGGTGGAACCCTTTTATTGGGCCATCCTAATTTAATCTTGAATCGTTTTTAACTCTAACACGTTCAAGTGCTCTTCTTCGAAATAGAATACTGTTTATAATACCCACTAATTGCCACCGATATAATGACTTCTCTCCGGTACGCTTAGGTATATAAGTAAAGATAAAAGTATTAACATCGTTTTCTTAGTAGGCCTTAGTAGGTAGTGTTTGAAATCGTTCTGTTAATAAGCATCTGACGATAGCCTTACGGATCACCACAATACCATACACCGACTTTTCCACTCGGACCGAATGCTATTCATGTCTATAAATTATGAGGTAATAAACTTTTTAACAAGTTAAGTATAGAAAATATTATATTTTGAGAGATCACGAATCTGTATAAGATACAGCGTTTCATAAATAGATGTTTCACAATAAGTGTGTTAGCTCATAGCGTTGAAAATAAATATAATATCATTTGTTTATTAGTTACGAGTCTAACTTCATTTTTATTTTATATTTTCAAAATATAAGTGTAATGATAAAACCTCCGTATTTAATTTTGACAGGGGTTACGAGAGAGAGAACGAAATTCATTTTTTTTTAAAATTAAATTAGTGCTTGACCGCAATCCCGCTGATGGTAAGCAGTGATGTAATCGTTGATGTTAAAGCGCGCTAGTTAATTAAGAGCCTATTTATTAAAAAAACCTGAGTGAATAAGAAGGAAGACTGCAGTTGAGCGAGGTGATGGAATCAACACGACCAACGATGCTGCGTTAGAGTCAGATTGATCTAGAGACCCTCCACGATCAAATTACCAGCAATTTTCTTTCGAAGTATTTATTTTCGTTTTAGTTCTACTAAAAATATTCAGGATCCCGCAAGACAATATTTTCAAATCCTTATTGAGAGAAATTCAATATTTACAAGAACTAAAAAAGTATAATAACTGAAAATGCAGAAAAATGCTTTTACCGCTTCTAATAACAAACGCTAAAAGATAAAAACTATTTATTTATTTGAATTTTGCTAAAAAAACCTGTAAAAAAAACAGCGTTTTAGGTTTTCAGACAAAAATAAAAATCTATTTCTGGTCGGACTACTGCACCTCCTGCCATTCTAATAAGGTAGCATATTTATTATCACAAAAGTGATGCAATAATGACAAAACGGTTACCAGCAATATAGAATATGCTATCACAGATGACCATGCAGATATTTAAAAGGTCAAAAACAACCACATATCCAACAAAGACCACCGTCAAGTAGGTTTATTATAGCGTAGGTTCAATAGCCTATTGTTTTGAACTTTGCAGGCAATGTTCAGTGACATTGATATTGAATTCTATCGCACGTAACCCACGGCACATGAATATTTAAAGAGTTAGGTACTAACATAATACTTTATTATGTATGAAGCCTTACATAAGTAGGTAGTATTCGATTGCCAAGAAATTACATAATTATGAATTTTATAGATAAAAACTTATTATAGAAACTCTCAGGATAATTCTTGAAATAAATGATTTAAAAAACTGAACACTTAAGCGACGACACTCATTGTGCTATTTTGAGGTCATTATATGTGTTACATACAGAACAAGAAACTCGTGATTTAAAAATAACAAATATATTGTAAGAGAGCCATATGTCGTTTATGTACACTGAATTGGAACAGATATCGGATATCACCAGGAAACAGGCGTACAATGTTTTTATAAGTTAAACTTATCAAAACATTGTACGGCTGTTTCCTTTACGGATTTAGGAAACTTGGAATACCTACGGCCTAACCAGAATCTGAAGTAGATAGTTTCAATAAAATCGAAATGTTACAGTAACCGTAACATACGTTTGTTATGACCGTCTGTTAACTTTACGCTAGTAGTTAAATAAATAATTATATGTTTATTATTATGCGTGGTTTCACGTTAATATAGAAGGAAAAGTTTCAACACCACTCACGAAGTAAACGAAAAACAGTCGATCGATTCTGTAAAAATCACACCTTGAAAAGTTAGTTGAAGCTAGCTGTCAAGAGGCAATCCCTAGCATTAGTTGGAATGACAGCTTAAGGTCATAGCACACTTAAACGACTCTGCTCCAACACCGCCCTAAACTAAGACGACAGCTCGCAGTTCACGCGGAGGCAGCTAGCAGGCACCCAGCAGTCCACGCGATGACAGCTAGGAGACGGCCAGCTGTCCACCCGTCGACCGCTCTCGCATCTCCCGATAGACATAGTCCGCGGTCGGTTTCCATTAAAACAACTCGTATTTTATACTACCTATGTCCCGATTCACAATGCACGAACTAGCAATTCTTGCTATTGCACTCGAAGAAGAAGAGAGAATATTTTGGGTGCATAAAATGCTGAAAGCAACTGACTGAGCGGCGACGGCGCGGCGACTGCTGGCATTCAGAGTGTGGACATCGTACCGACCGCTCGTCTACAACGTGCGGCCAGTGAGGCATCAACTACCGAGCAGTCTGACGGCGGTAAGCTCGCTGACAGCTGTCTGCTAATTTATAATGATAACGTAAAATAAATCTCAAGAGAAATATTTAAAGCCCACATTTAAATGGTATTCTTTTTGCCGAGTCGGAGGAGAGTCGTGTAAGTGGGCTATGATGACCTTTACTGCTCTCTCAATTTACATAAGTTATCACGGTAATTTGGTTGCAAAGTCGCGTTGCTGAGCTCATAACAATAACAATACCAAAATAATAATAATGTAATTATTTTAAAACCATAATTATGTGGTAATTGTCTGTGACTCACAAATCCACCACAGAGGTTATTTAGTAGGTCATATAATGATTCATTGTGTAAAAGAATGACCTTGGATGACACATAGAGCTGTCCTTGGAAAAACTTAGAAATAATGAAGCTAACGTATACTTACTTCAACTTTCTTAGAAATTGAAACGAAGCCCTACATGTGAGGGGTAAAATGATTAGGATGGTTAGGCAAGTCAGCACGTGTATGATGTAATCATAAACGTAAATAAGTATAAAATAACAAATTGGGTGACAGCATAGTAATACTCGATTTGGGTATTACATAAGTGAGATTAATCTAGTGTCTCTTAATTGCAAACCTTCTTCGAAAACCATGTTCCCCAAGGTTGCCAAAATCATTTAAAAATCACTCTCATAAACTATTCTCCGTTATGTTAGTTTCAGACGAAAGAGTTTCATAAAGGCAAAGATGTACCTACAACATCTAATTATTAAGACGGATTCAAGCGATTTTAAGAAATATCATAATTAAAACAAAAAGACACTTATAAAATGAATGACAATAAAACACAGATTCGTGTTACAACGAAATTTAAAAATACTCAGCTACCACAACTATGTACTTATTAGGAAACATTTCAGATTTGGTAGACTTACATATACTGAAATGTAAATGTCGGTTTTTAACATTGACACTAGTAGCTTACGTACAAACTAAACAATTTAATTATTTAAAAGACTCATAAATTCAGAAGATGGATAGATCAAATGGGTTGAATTAAGTATAACAGTTGGTATATAAGTTGATTACAATAAATTCAGCATCAATCTTAATTGTAACAAACCACAATGCACATACAAAACAACCTTTTTTAGCTTTTGCCTTATGCTATCTCGAATGGAGTATTTTTTGGGATATTATAAATATTACAATGAGAGATATGTCATCTAGCATGCACTTCAACGCCATTCATTTTGTTTTCGAAGATTCTTTGCATTATTTACGTCTGAAGCTGACCAGTTTTTGAAGCAGAATGCAACAATGGATTAGGCATTTTCTTGAAAATTTTCATCATTTTGGCTAATAATAAATTTTACATGCTTAAATAAACTCAGCGTAGAGCTCCAATGTTCTAAAATATGCTATACTAATGCATCAATTATGGGATCACATGGCCCACTTTGCCTCTGTCCAGGCTTTTCGTTAAACCTCCAAAGATTTTCTTTTAAATCTGAGGTGTCTGTTTTATTTCTATTATCTATTTATATTTCGTAAATATTTCAATAACATATGTATGAATGTTAAACGAACTTGAGCTTTTATTTCCAGCAAAGTTTCACAACGAAATATTTTAGTTTAGAGGTTCAAGCCTTCAAGGACTAACCAAAATATCCTACATATATGCTGCACTAGTTTGAAAAGTTGAGAAACTGTATATCGAACGACAGACAGAAAACATTCTGATACATTTTCGATGAGTGAATTTTGTTTATAGGTAATTTATTACTCAATATGTTAACGCACTACCACGAAGGTATTAAGATCATTTACTTCATGTTTATTCTGATCTCTACTAATACCGTCGACTTGGAAATCTCCGTTGGTGATTCATTTATTTATTTCATTGTACTCGGAATTGTTTTCACCAAAACACGATTTATGAGATTATGTTTCAATGATTTCTCAATTTTACAGAATGATAACCATGCCATATATTATAATGCAAAGCTTGGTAAACAAGTTGCTTTTGCGTCTGTTATTGTATTCAATTGTTATCCTGCAAGTGCAGGGTATTACGAGTGTTTGAATAGTTTGAGTGTTTAATAATATTTAATAGCGTAGTAATAATTATGAGAATGTTTACTAACGAAGTAGCATATCAAAACAAGTAAATATTTATAATTTTTCAAAGTACAATGAAATAACGTTTTAATTTCCACTGTTTCAGGTACTGGTACTTTTGGTCGCGTGTGCCTGTGTCGTGACAAGGCTGCTGATGAATATCTGGCAATGAAGATATTATCCATGGCCGACGTCATTCGTTTAAAGCAAGTGGATCACGTCATGAACGAAAAGAACATCCTCGCCGAGATCAATCATCCCTTCATAGTAAATCTGTAAGTACATCACTTATCAAGTCCATATATTCAAGTCCCCGTCAATCATGTGATGCAATTAATATTCTTGGTGGTTATCCAAAGCGTCTAGACTGATGCGACATGTCTAAAGGGTACCATTATTTTCGCGGGATAATAACAACGCTGTTTACTATTGAACACAGTTGGACGTTTAATTAAATGTGCAGGGATGCATGTGACGCACGTCAATTATGTGAGCGCCAAATGTTGGCATTGAGCCAATGTCATTACTTACTCCTGTATTCATTCCTAGCGTTCCACCTTCCAGTGAATGGCCTACCAATCCAAAACAAACATATAATAGTCATTCTGCTGTCTCATTGGCAGTTTAATTTTGTTAGTGAATTGGCTATTAAGATTGCCCCACATAACTTCTTTGTTAGACTCCTGAGCTCTGTCCGTATTGAATTCATTAAACCCATTTACCTGTTAAAACGCACCAGTTATATCTAAATAGACTACTCTTTAATATTTTTTTTGAGCTATTTTGTGGTGGGAATTGTAGGCGCGAGCCGACAAATTTCAGTGCGCGTGCCCTATTGATGACGATCTGGCAACTATCACCATGTCACTCCTGATCAGTAATCCATGGTATATTGATTTACGTAAATTTTGTATTTATAAATATATTCATTTTGGAGTGTCGGTATTGTTTGTTTACTAGGGATTTCCAACTGACTCTAGGAAAAAAACAAAAATCTAAGAAATGTAAAATATTTTTCCTTTGTAGTTTATTTTTCTGAAATTGGTTTGGCTTGTTTATTCGACGACTCCTATTTACTATATTAGAGTTAATTAATATCTGGCACGCATCTGTAACTGTAATTAGCTTGCAGAAGATTAATCAAAATTGTCAAAACCGTGGACTTCAATTTTCCTTGAACTTTGCTTTCGCGTTGTATGATGATGTTGATGTGACTGATGACTTGCAGACGGTGGTGGACACATGACGACTCCTGTATCTACATGCTATTCGACTACGTGTGCGGTGGGGAGCTGTTCTCTTACTTGAGGAATGCCGGCAGGTTCAGCAACAGTATCGGTAATAATGATTTTTATTAAAGCTATGCTATTTAAACGACCATGACCTTTTTATCGTTCAACATGTGAACATCTACATACAATATTATTAAAACTAAGAAATCTAAGTCATACAGTCATCTAAGTTATCATCAGTTGTCACAAATTTCCTGTGATGACTATATTTAAAATAAAAATCTGTAACAATTTTGCTTGTTAATCTTTGTAAATAAATAAATTGGAACGGAATAAATGAATAATGGTTGGAAACACGCCAACACAACGCAGGCCGTACCATGCCGTACGGCTTGTGCGCACGATGCTCTGCAATCACCCACGATGTCCACTTTTCCAATGAATTTTATCACATCGCTGTATAGCCCGTATCCAATATAATTCCTATAGTTTGGGACAGTAAAGCTGAATTTCAAACAAAGAAAAACGGCGGGCTGTGCCTTTCAGACAGTCAATTGACGACAGTCACTGAAACGCTACCTACTATATTTTACAGGCGTATATGAAAAGGCGACACTAGAGTTATTTAGTATTATATGTATTTAATATTTTATATCATTAGCACGAGAGTTACATAAAGTTGCATAATTTTATACTTTACTAGCTGACCCGGCGAACTTTGTTCCGCCTTAAAGGCAATAAATATCACATGATCACATTTTTTACTTTTTAAATTAGGAACACTAAATAAATAAAAAAAAAGTATTCCATGATTTTTTTATTTGTCATTTATTTACTGTAGCACCTTGTGAAAGAAATGAATTTCTACTTGTGCTTCGTAAATTATCTAGCTATTGATCTCTGAGATGTCGTGGTGGCCTAGTGGTTAAAACACCAGCCTCTCTTGTATGATTGCGCGGGTTCGGTTCCAGGTCAGGCAAGTATCGATGTAACTTTTCTAAAGTGATATGTACTCTCTAAGTATAATATCTAGGACACCAATGACTGAACGTGAAGGAAAAAATCTTGAGGAAACCTGGACTTTATAAGTCTGAAATCGCCACCCCGCATTGAGCAAGCGTGGTGATTACACTCAATCCTTCTCTGCATGAGAGGAGACCTGTCTCCAGCAGTGGGACGATACGACGATTTGTTCGCCGATTTCCCATTGTCAACGGAACAGTTTCACGGACTGCCGCCTCCCTTTGCTCTTGTGAGTGAGAAGCACGAAGTCGAGTCATAGTAAGGCGGCGCTCTGCACGTGCAATTTCTTGCTCTTCTTCAGTGCTTTCATTCAGAATGTTTCGATTTACTCTTGCATTACCGCTTTGTCGAGAAAGATTTGATGGTCTTGGTCACGGCATGATATTTTTATTGATGATAAATGGCACAGCAATACAATATTAGAAATTTTGAAGTTTAAGTTTTTATTTTCAAATATATACAATCTTATAAAACTAAATAAATACAAATTACTAAATAAAGCTATTACCCTAATTAAAACTATTAATAAGTTAAGTTAAGTTGGCTTTGTGGTTTTTTATTAGAAACTTTAAACCAGCAGAGAGTATTTATATTCTTTGCTTTAAACGATTGCTTCAACCGGTTAGACTTTTTTTTAAATATGCTCAGCTGTCATTTGCTTTTTGTTATACCATTTTTGGTACCATTTTTGGACCATGTCTTATGTCACGTCACAATGTAACGACGGGGACGGGTTCTTAACTACCTCCCACCAATATTCAGCTAAATCGGTTCAGCCGTTCTTGAGTTATATATAAATAGTGAATAAGCAACTGAATCGATTCCAATAATTTTTACACCATGTAATATTTTGTCCCAAATACATTTAGAAATTGTTACAGTGTAGTTACCGAGTGCGTCACGCAGCTTACGATACATCATCATAGTATTGTGCGCGCGCAACAGCTGACGCTAGAGGTCAACGCACCGCGCTCGCTCGCGCGCGGATCTTTGACCATGTTGGGACAACCAAGTAGAATACTCGTAGCAAGCTTATTATAACTTTGTGGTTTTTCATTATATCTCTTTTGAAATTTTGTACATAATGTTATTAACTTAAAAATACTGGACACGTGTTTCCTACTTTGTGGAGGTGCAGGATACCAGGGTAGCACAAAAGTTTAGGAGAAGTCGAAACAATAAACCTCATTCATTCATCATTATCAAATAATCGTGAAAGAAGGTTTATTGTGCATATTTTTTTGACGTGGAAGGTACCAGGGTATCACAAAACTGTAGGAGAAGTCGAAAAAATAAACCTCATTCGTTCATCATTATCAAAATAATCGTGAAAGAAGGTTTATTGTGCATATTTTTTGACGTGCAAGGTACCAGGGTAGCATAAAAGTGTAGGAGAAATCGAAACAATAAAAAAGCTCATTCATCATTATCAAATCACCATAATACATGAAAGAGGTTTTATTGTGCATAGTTTGTGGACGTGCAAAGTACCAGGGTATCACAAAACTGTAGGAGAAGTCGAAACAATAAACCTCATTCGTTCATCATTATCAAATAATCGTGAAAGAAGGTTTATTGTGCATATTTTTTTGACGTGGAAGGTACCAGGGTTGCACAAAAGTGTAGGAGAAATCGAAATAATAAAAAAGCTCATTCATCATTATCAAATCACCATAATACATGAAAGAGGTTTTATTGTGCATAGTTTGTGGAAGTGCAAAGTACCAGGGTATCACAAAACTGTAGGAGAAGTCGAAACAATAAACGTCATTCATTCATCATTATCAAATAATCATAATTACATGAAAGAAGGTTTATTGTGCATATTTATTTGACGTGGAAGGTACCAGGGTATCACAAAACTGTAGGAGAAGTCGAAACAATAAACGTCATTCATTCATCATTATCAAATAATCATAATACATGAAAGAAGGTTTATTGTGCATATTTTTTTGACGTTCAAGTTACCAGGGTAGCATAAAAGCGTGGGAGAAGTCGAAACAAAGAAGTTCATTTATTCCCACAGGAACGACGGGGAGCGGCATAGAAAGTATCCTATGTCCTTCTCCCAGTTCTTAGCTACCTCCTTACCAATTTTTAGCCAAATTGATATAGCCGTTCTTCAGTTATAAATGATGTAACTAACACGACTTTCTTTTATATATATAGATTAAAAAATGTACTGTATGATTATAATCATAAGGATAATATAATTAGAAATATAATTGTACTATTCTTTTTGTAATAATAGGTTTGAGCTCTCGTAGTTTTGCACGTAGCACGTTTGTCTAATGTGTTTTTTTTTTAATTTGGAGTTACAACTCTCAAAGAAGTCGATTTCTTTTTGTAACTAAGTCATTATACTCTTTACGAATTTACCGGTTGGGAAACCATTTATGGATGATGATGTCAACATGGTAGTTGTTTAGGACTTGGGTTTTAAAACAAGGTAATAACAATCAAGCCTATTTTGATTTCATGATTAATTTTTAGGATATTATTTAGGTTGTCTTTTATAGGTAATCCTAAATGATTTTTGAGAGGTGCAGAGAAAAGTTGAGGACGGATACGCACTATAGGCCCATTATGGTCTTCAGCTGGTATTCAGGCAATTTATCAATATTGCCTGAATATTACTATTGGTAGGTTAGGCTACGTGAGGTTAGTTATGTTTTGGGATTAGATAAACCATAGCAATGTGGAGTCGCAATCTGTGCAATATGCAAAGCGTAACATAGCTTCTGTTCTTAATTATCTACATCGTATTTTTAAATTAAATTGATGTACCCAATGTGAAGCATACAGGAATAAATAGATATGTATCGTATAGAGAAATAGAATTTCAAAAAACTGAATAGATACACGGTAAACGACCGCCTCGTATTTCTGGAGACAAGACAAGACAGAAATAGGGGCTCATGTGGGTTCAGTGACGCGAGGAGTGAGCGAGTAACTGTCGGGCTTCAGTCGTAGATTAAGTAATAATTCTACGTACTGGGTGCCGTGTGACTGAAGGTGGCTCAGCCCGTGTATCATGGGTGTCGTTAATATAGCGATGACGTCGGGAGACAGCGGCCTGACAATAAAAATGTCTGCGCCATTTGGCTACTGCTGCTGAACCAGACATATCGACGCCCGCGCCCGCGCCGCTTTGCCGGCCCCGTGCTCCTGCGCGATCCACTTGTACCTACTAATCAAAATAATTACGTTGCGCAGTGCAACTATATCCTTTTCTGTATTATTTTATTTGATATTGACAAATATTTACAATGTAAGTATAACAGAATTTCACACAGAACCTATTTAAGATTGTTACACTGATAAAACTTGGAAAGCGATTTTAGATAATAAAACTAAAAATACATTTATGTTACATAAAGTATCGTTCTGACAGGATAAGCCGCCTAGCCGTATGTATCTATGAGCGTCGGCAGATAGAAGGATAGAGTGCACTTGAAAAACAGCGATGACTGCAATATGGATGAAATTTTTTATTTTAAAAACTTGTGTAAGAGAAACTAAAAGCTTTTCTAAAGTAATTAAAAAAAAAAAAAAACGTTTGAGTTAAACTCATAAAATGAGAATTCTGGCAGCAATACCCATCTGCGAACAAAATTACACATCGAAGAAGAAGTAAACTTACTTTTCACCCTATAACATGTATGAGGCGGATACCTAAGTGACGCGCTCTGATTTAGTTAGAGAAGCGGGGAGAACATTTATTATTTCAAATAGTCTTTTTTGTGAAGATTACACATCGGGTTAATGGGTTCATTAGATAAGTATCGTTTGGGAAGTTTAGTCATGGTGTGATGTCATGCGACGATCACGACGACTCCGTATTCGAAATGCTTCCGCGTGGCACCATATCGCCCACATGGCTGGCGTTCTCATGTACCTATATAAAAAAATTCGTGTGTGGAGTACTGCAGCCACATTTTGGCTGGTGCTGCAAAATGTCACCTGGCCACTTTGGATTCAGTGGAGAGGCGTGCGAAGATGCTAATTGGCGACCCAGATTTAACTCAGAACGGTCTCCAGAACCTAGAGCACAGGCGTAGAGTAGCCAGCCTTTCGGTGTTCTATAGGATGCATTTTGGTGAGTGTGCGAACGAATTGCATGATTTAATTCCCCCATCTCCGTTCTATCATCGGACGACCCGTCGTACGGCGAGTTTCTACCCTTGCGTTGTTAACACCACTAGTTTATAATTTATAAAAATAAAAAAAAAAAAAAAACAAATCAGAACAAGAACAAACATCAGAATAACTATGATACCGGAGTTTTGGCGGGAAAGTCAAGCTGAGTGTCACGCTCGTTTTTCATTGGACTTTTAAAATTATTTATAGTGTTGTTTACTAAATAAAAGTGCGTGATTTATGTAGTAAAAAGTGCATTCAGTAAATAGTTTATAAAGAACAGTGAAATATCGCAGCATAGTGGCCACATCATGACTTAACCCCAAACCTCACACGTAAGACTGGTCACGCTGCAGTCTTTTTCTAAATGAAAAATTCATAATTACTTGACATTGGCTAAATGCACAGACCGTGCGAAGCCAAAAAATAAATAAAGAAAGAACTATGATACCGAAACATTATTGATAACAAAGCATATTACAAAATACCTCGTAAAAAGTTCTTGTGCGGCTTGCCGTTCGAAAAACGAATGCAATGCAATGAATGTATAGTACCAAAAATTTTAGATTTCAATAAACGCGTTGATTATATGTTGCAATAAATGAGTGCTGTCAGTACGCCGGCACGATAGTGCCCACACACACGAGAACGAAGTGACGACACGCCTGTTCCAGCTGGCATTGACTTTACTTCTGATGAAAATAGACGTGATTTGGCTAATCCTGGAACGAAGCAATCACATGTTTTTAGATTTCGCATTTTTAGTCGTATAATATTTTGTAACAGTTAGTGAAAGTGAACTAATAAGTGATTTTGGGGATGTGGAGAATAAATGTAGGAATTTCATTAAAATTGCAAAGTGGTCGTAAAATTTTATGAAAACATGATCTATACAAATATGATATAAATAAACTAAACAAATAAATAAAATTAAAGTGCAGATATTTTTATAAGGTCTAAACAACCGTTTTTTTACTAAATGCATATGAAAGTATATACGGTATCTACATATAAACAAATCAATATTTTTTATATTGTTTGTCTGCCTGTTTTTTAACTGGTTGCACTGTCTGATTTCCGATATTACCTACTTTGAAGTATAGAAAAAATTAAAGGATATTTTTTCCATATAACACGTGGGTAAAACCGCGGGTTTATGTTCTATAGAGGCGCCAGTTCCAATATTAATATTATAACTCAAAATGTAATTTATTTAATATTTTTTTCATTCTACTGAACGGATTTGGTTGAACTTTGGCACATAGCTGGTTTATAACCAGAATTTACATAAAGGATACATTTTATTCGAATAATCTCATCGAAACTTATGCAGGAGAAACAGCGGGGCGCAGCTATACAGTATGTTAAGAAAACCCTGTCCGACCCATAAGGATAATAAAGGTTAGGTAAACACATGACTAAATATAATATAAAATTTTACGTATTCATCATAGTACCAATACAAATGAATTTTGAAATAATATTTTTTTCCCGCGAATTAATTCCAATTTCCCCGAAATTTGGTAATTTTTAAAAAGTGACAACACCGGTATTATTATGAACGAATAGCGATGCGACTACGCGCCGCGTGTCCTGCCGCCCGGCCCCCGCGGGCGGCAGGCGAAGGGTGGTTTTCGCGCATTTATTAAGTTACCTCTATTTGCGAAATAATATTTATTTTTTAGGGGGATTTTTTTTAAGTTTAGCCCGGTTTTGTATGCATTAGTAGAATCAGTTATCGATACCTAACAACACCTTCACGGGTCGGACAGGGTTTTCTTAACATACTGTATAAAATAGCATTATTTGTTTTAATAAAAACTAGCTGACCCGGCGAACTTTGTTCCGCCTTAAAGGCAATAAATATCACATGATCACATTTTTTACTTTTTAAATTAGGAACACTAAATAAATAAAAAAAAAGTATTCCATGATTTTTTTATTTGTCATTTATTTACTGTAGCACCTTGTGAAAGAAATGAATTTCTACTTGTGCTTCGTAAATTATCTAGCTATTGATCTCTGAGATGTCGTGGTGGCCTAGTGGTTAAAACACCAGCCTCTCTTGTATGATTGCGCGGGTTCGGTTCCAGGTCAGGCAAGTATCGATGTAACTTTTCTAAAGTGATATGTACTCTCTAAGTATAATATCTAGGACACCAATGACTGAACGTGAAGGAAAAAATCTTGAGGAAACCTGGACTTTATAAGTCTGAAATCGCCACCCCGCATTGAGCAAGCGTGGTGATTACACTCAATCCTTCTCTGCATGAGAGGAGACCTGTCTCCAGCAGTGGGACGATACGACGATTTGTTCGCCGATTTCCCATTGTCAACGGAACAGTTTCACGGACTGCCGCCTCCCTTTGCTCTTGTGAGTGAGAAGCACGAAGTCGAGTCATAGTAAGGCGGCGCTCTGCACGTGCAATTTCTTGCTCTTCTTCAGTGCTTTCATTCAGAATGTTTCGATTTACTCTTGCATTACCGCTTTGTCGAGAAAGATTTGATGGTCTTGGTCACGGCATGATATTTTTATTGATGATAAATGGCACAGCAATACAATATTAGAAATTTTGAAGTTTAAGTTTTTATTTTCAAATATATACAATCTTATAAAACTAAATAAATACAAATTACTAAATAAAGCTATTACCCTAATTAAAACTATTAATAAGTTAAGTTAAGTTGGCTTTGTGGTTTTTTATTAGAAACTTTAAACCAGCAGAGAGTATTTATATTCTTTGCTTTAAACGATTGCTTCAACCGGTTAGACTTTTTTTTAAATATGCTCAGCTGTCATTTGCTTTTTGTTATACCATTTTTGGTACCATTTTTGGACCATGTCTTATGTCACGTCACAATGTAACGACGGGGACGGGTTCTTAACTACCTCCCACCAATATTCAGCTAAATCGGTTCAGCCGTTCTTGAGTTATATATAAATAGTGAATAAGCAACTGAATCGATTCCAATAATTTTTACACCATGTAATATTTTGTCCCAAATACATTTAGAAATTGTTACAGTGTAGTTACCGAGTGCGTCACGCAGCTTACGATACATCATCATAGTATTGTGCGCGCGCAACAGCTGACGCTAGAGGTCAACGCACCGCGCTCGCTCGCGCGCGGATCTTTGACCATGTTGGGACAACCAAGTAGAATACTCGTAGCAAGCTTATTATAACTTTGTGGTTTTTCATTATATCTCTTTTGAAATTTTGTACATAATGTTATTAACTTAAAAATACTGGACACGTGTTTCCTACTTTGTGGAGGTGCAGGATACCAGGGTAGCACAAAAGTTTAGGAGAAGTCGAAACAATAAACCTCATTCATTCATCATTATCAAATAATCGTGAAAGAAGGTTTATTGTGCATATTTTTTTGACGTGGAAGGTACCAGGGTATCACAAAACTGTAGGAGAAGTCGAAAAAATAAACCTCATTCGTTCATCATTATCAAAATAATCGTGAAAGAAGGTTTATTGTGCATATTTTTTGACGTGCAAGGTACCAGGGTAGCATAAAAGTGTAGGAGAAATCGAAACAATAAAAAAGCTCATTCATCATTATCAAATCACCATAATACATGAAAGAGGTTTTATTGTGCATAGTTTGTGGACGTGCAAAGTACCAGGGTATCACAAAACTGTAGGAGAAGTCGAAACAATAAACCTCATTCGTTCATCATTATCAAATAATCGTGAAAGAAGGTTTATTGTGCATATTTTTTTGACGTGGAAGGTACCAGGGTTGCACAAAAGTGTAGGAGAAATCGAAATAATAAAAAAGCTCATTCATCATTATCAAATCACCATAATACATGAAAGAGGTTTTATTGTGCATAGTTTGTGGAAGTGCAAAGTACCAGGGTATCACAAAACTGTAGGAGAAGTCGAAACAATAAACGTCATTCATTCATCATTATCAAATAATCATAATTACATGAAAGAAGGTTTATTGTGCATATTTATTTGACGTGGAAGGTACCAGGGTATCACAAAACTGTAGGAGAAGTCGAAACAATAAACGTCATTCATTCATCATTATCAAATAATCATAATACATGAAAGAAGGTTTATTGTGCATATTTTTTTGACGTTCAAGTTACCAGGGTAGCATAAAAGCGTGGGAGAAGTCGAAACAAAGAAGTTCATTTATTCCCACAGGAACGACGGGGAGCGGCATAGAAAGTATCCTATGTCCTTCTCCCAGTTCTTAGCTACCTCCTTACCAATTTTTAGCCAAATTGATATAGCCGTTCTTCAGTTATAAATGATGTAACTAACACGACTTTCTTTTATATATATAGATTACCTATACCTAAATACGTATCTATTTTTGAATACATTAATGTCTATGGTTGTAACATAAATTAAGCTTTCTGTAATAAATATATAATTCAACCATTTCTAATCTGGTGATTAAGAATTAATTAAATAACTTAAATTATTAGACACAGCTAATAAATTATTTTTAATAGATTGGTTTATTTATTGGTTGGCTACTTCTTTCTTTATACAATACTAGCTGACCCGGCGAACTTTGTTCCGCCTTAAAGGCAATAAATATCACATGATCACATTTTTTACTTTTTAAATTAGGAACACTGTAAATAAATAAAAAAAAAGTATTCCATGATTTTTTTATTTGTCATTTATTTAGTGTAGCACCTTGTGAAAGAAATGAATTTCTACTTGTGCTTCGTAAATTATCTAGCTATTGATCTCTGAGATGTCGTGGTGGCCTAGTGGTTAAAACACCAGCCTCTCTTGTATGATTGCGCGGGTTCGATTCCAGGTCAGGCAAGTATCGATGTAACTTTTCTAAAGTGATATGTACTCTCTAAGTATAATATCTAGGACACCAATGACTGAACGTGAAGGAAAAAATCTTGAGGAAACCTGGACTTTATAAGTCTGAAATCGCCACCCCGCATTAAGCAAGCGTGGTGATTACACTCAATCCTTCTCTGCATGAGAGGAGACCTGTCTCCAGCAGTGGGACGATAAAAAGATTGATGATAATGATGATGATCTCTGAGGTTTGTTCGCCGATTTCGCATTGTCAACGGAACAGTTTCACGGACTGCCGCCTCCCTTTGCTCTTGTGAGTGAGAAGCACGAAGTCGAGTCATAGTAAGGCGGCGCTCGAGAAAGATTTGATGGTCTTGGTCACGGCATGATATTTTTATTGATGATAAATGGCACAGCAATACAATATTAGAAATTTTGAAGTTGAATTTGGCTTTGTGGTTTTTTATTAGAAACTTTAAACCAGCAGAGAGTATTTATATTCTTTGCTTTAAACGATTGCTTCAACCGGTTAGACTTTTTTTTAAATATGCTCAGCTGTCATTTGCTTTTTGTTCTACCATTTTTGGTATATGAATTGCTGACTTACATTTTGAATGAGTTGGACCATGTCTTATGTCACGTCACACGGGAACGACGGGAACGGGTTCTTAACTACCTCCCACCAATATTCAGCTAAATCGGTTCAGCCGTTCTTGAGTTATATATAAATAGTGAATAAGCAACTGAATCGATTCCAATAATTTTTACACCATGTTATATTTTGTCCCAAATACATTTAGAAATTGTTACAGTGTAGTTACCGAGTGCGTCATGCAGCTTACGATACATCATCATAGTATTGTGCGCGCGCAACAGCTGACGCTAGAGGTCAACGCACCGCGTTCGCTCGCGCGCGGATCTTTGACCATATTTATGTTGGGACAACCAAGTAGAATACTCGTAGCAAGCTTATTATAACTTTGTGGTTTTTCATTATATCTTTTTGAAATTTTGTACATAATATTATTAACTTAAAAATACTGGACACGTGTTTCCTACTTTGTGGAGGTGCAGGGTACCAGGGTAGCACAAAAGTTTAGGAGAAGTCGAAACAATAAACCTCATTCATTCATCATTATCAAATAATCGTAATACATGAAAGAAGGTTTATTGTGCATATTTTTTGACGTGCAAGGTACCAGGGTAGCATAAAAGTGTAGGAGAAATCGAAACAATTCATCATTATCAAATCACGAAAGAGGTTTTATTGTGCATAGTTTGTGGACGTGCAAAGTACCAGGGTATCACAAAACTGTAGGAGAAGTCGAAACAATAAACCTCATTCGTTCATCATCATCAAATAATCGTGAAAGAAGGTTTATTGTGCATATTTTTTTGACGTGGAAGGTACCAGGGTTGCACAAAAGTGTAGGAGAAGTCGAAACAATAAACCTCATTCGTTCATCATTATCAAATAATCGTGAAAGAAGGTTTATTGTGCATATTTTTTGACATGCAAGGTACCAGGGTAGCATAAAAGTGTAGGAGAAATCGAAACAATAAAAAAGCTCATTCATCATTATCAAATCACCATAATACATGAAAGAGGTTTTATTGTGCATAGTTTGTGGACGTGCAAAGTACCAGGGTATCACAAAACTGTAGGAGAAGTCGAAACAATAAACCTCATTCGTTCATCATTATCAAATAATCGTGAAAGAAGGTTTATTGTGCATATTTTTTTGACGTGGAAGGTACCAGGGTTGCACAAAAGTGTAGGAGAAATCGAAACAATAAAAAAGCTCATTCATCATTATCAAATCACCATAATACATGAAAGAGGTTTTATTGTGCATAGTTTGTGGAAGTGCAAAGTACCAGGGTATCACAAAACTGTAGGAGAAGTCGAAACAATAAACGTCATTCATTCATCATTATCAAATAATCATAATTACATGAAAGAAGGTTTATTGTGCATATTTTTTTGACGTGGAAGGTACCAGGGTATCACAAAACTGTAGGAGAAGTCGAAACAATAAACGTCATTCATTCGTCATTATCAAATAATCATAATACATGAAAGAAGGTTTATTGTGCATATTTTTTTGACGTTCAAGTTACCAGGGTAGCATAAAAGCGTGGGAGAAGTCGAAACAAAGAAGTTCATTTATTCCCACAGGAACGACGGGGAGCGGCATAGAAAGTATCCTATGTCCTTCTCCCAGTTCTTAGCTACCTCCTTACCAATTTTTAGCCAAATTGGTATAGCCGTTCTTCAGTTATAAATGATGTAACTAACACGACTTTCTTTTATATATATAGATGTAAAGAAAACCCTGTCCGACCCATAAGGATAATAAGGGTTTGGTAAACACTTCACCAAATATAATATAAAATTTTACGTAATCATCATGAAACAATCCTAATGAATTTTGAAATAATCTTTTTTTTCCCGCGAATTAATTCCAACTTCTCCAAAATTTGGTAATTTTTAAAAAGTGACAACACCGGTATTATTATGTGCGAATAGTGATGCGACCACGTGCCGCGTGCCCTGTCCCCAGCCGCCCGTGGAAGGGTTGCTTACCGCACACGTATTAAGTTACCTCTTTTTACGAAATTTTTTTTTTTGGGGGATGTTTTTTTATGTTTAGCCCGGCATTGTAGCCATTAGTAGAATCAGTTATCGATACCTAACAATACCTTCACAGATCGGACAGGATGCTCTTTACATATTGTATAAAGTCAATGGGAGAATGATTTTATTGAAGCCTCAAGAAGATTAGATGGATACCGCTCGATGGCCACGTAGATTTTGTACCTACAACAAATTTTGCTTGATACACACTTTTCATTATTGAACAAACAATACAATAGTTTACTAAAGTATAACGTATATTGATAGGCGTGAAAGATATAGCAAGAATTGAATGAGTCAATAAAACTGAACTATAAAACATTTAACGTTCTCGTAAATATCGTAAACAAGAGAAAACGATAGCTTAAGAATAGATTTAAAAATGTTTAGGTCATAGATATGAATGTTGTGTTTTTTTTTCATGTTTTCTGTATGCACATACACAAGTCGTATGGAAAAAACCTAACAGTTTTAGATTGGAGAAAGTATTGAGGCAGACGTGAAATTATTTACATCTGAAGCAACCGATAGTATCTAAAGTAAATATCTTTATGAATAATTAATTTTGTGGTAAAATATTTATTTTATACACTATTAAGAAAGTAAAATGGTAAATATGTTATTTTTATTTTGACTATTTTAGCAACATTCAGATTTTACCCAGCTTCTGTTCGACGCAAAGGTTTTCCATAACTGCAGTCAAGTAATTATTGTTTTTCCTCAGTAGTTAAGTAGCAGGGGAAAGTACGCCGTCAGTGTGTTGTGATTTCTTATTCCTAGACCTTTATTGCAGCTATTTACCTCAAGCTTTAACATCGTTTATGCTATCGTTTCCATTAAATATAAAGTTAACTGTTAATTGTCAAACCTGTGTTATCGTTTCAATACAAAATGAGGCCGCCTCGTAAATATATAAGTTATAAAAAAATCGATGCATTTTAAAACTTTATGTTCGCAGGAAATTTCTACGCATCAGAAATCGTGTCAGCATTGGAATATCTTCACGCCCGTAACATCGTATACCGAGACTTGAAGCCAGAAAACCTACTGCTTGCCCGGGATGGACATTTGAAAATAACGGATTTCGGATTTGCAAAGAAGTTGACAGATAGAACATGGACTTTGTGTGGTACTCCTGAGTACCTGGCGCCAGAGATCATACAGAGTAAAGGACATAACAAAGCCGTCGATTGGTGGGCCTTGGGTGAGTAACAAACATTGATAGGCATGATAACGGAATCATTTTGTGTAAATTAGGGAAAAAAATTACTTTGTTCCAACCGAAATACCGTTCAGAAAACAAACATAATATTTGTTCGTAAATATAGTATTTCGTCGTTATCATAAATGACGTTGCGGTAATGTAATGCAAAAAACGGGCTCCAGTCACGCCAACAAACTCTTTGTATTCGAGGAAAGGTTTTGTTATTATAATTATTAACGTTTTGGGACCTCGTGGAATTTAGGATTTATAATATTAACTGTCGGGACACAGGCCCTCTGTCGTGTGTGGGCCGTAATACACTATGCTGGCCCAGTGCGGGTTGAAACCTAGGTTCCTAGGTAGGTTGGAACCTAGATGTCACATGTCTTCGAAGTTTTTGGCTTTGGGACATGCTGGTTTCCTCGCGATGTTTTCTTTCACCCTTTTTTCATTCACATTCTTCGTAGCAATGGTGATGAAATAATTTTCACAATAAAATATTATTCACATAATATTTTATTTGCTATTATTTGTGCATACAGTTTAAATGAATTAAAATGGAACTAACTAAAGCGTAGTTAGTTTGGTAGACGATGATCTGACAAAGACAACGTGTGAGCTAAGGAATTAATTTGAGAGCTCGTCATTTAAATAATAAGTCTCATGATTCGTTCCTAATTGACATTGATGACTATAGTATTATTTGTCAAAGCTTTTATTTACACAACGCATATATGTTTGCAGGAATTTATTGTTTGTATTTTCAGTTGATTCTTGTTATGCACCTCGTAAAGTGTTTCTTGAAATTTGTTATTGTTTGTTCAAATATATTTCATTAGCACATTTTCTGCCGTTATATCATGAAATGTGTACATCATTACTGTTATTCAGTATTCTGTTGATTTACTATTGGCTCTTACATCTTGGGTATAGCGCCTCCTTGCCAATTAATACAACGTTATTTTTGCATATGCGAAACCAGAAACACGTGTCCAATATTTTTAAGTAAAGAATCTATGGACAAAATTTCAAAAAGATATCATGAAAAACCACAAAGTTATGGGCTTGTTATCTTACCTGGTTGTCCCAACAAAGATATGGTCAACGCACCGCTCACCCGCCCGCGGCTGCAGGGGCGCGGCGCGGCGTGCCCTGTCTCACGCGCCTCGTACTATGATCTACCGTCAGCTGTGTTGCGCGCTCGGTAACCACACTGCAACAATTCCTAAACGTATTTGGGAAAAAATATAACGTGGTGTACAAATTATTATTGGAATCGATTCAGTTGCTTATTCTGAACAAACTATATTCAGGTTTCGTATGAAGAAGAAATAACGTTGTATACATATAGCATAGTTGTACATGTTGCTAGTATTTTGTTATTCCTGTGCTTGGCATCACGTTCTATGGCAAAACATTACAACAACAATACTAAATATAATTCCACTTCGCTACTGCTCCACAATTATAAAATATCAAGTTACTGTCTAGTTTAAACATACCACTGCTAAAGTGAGTTTTAGTTCACCTCAATGTAGGTATTCTATTTTAATATAAGTAGCAATATTTTCAGTGCTAATTACTGAACTCGTTTGTTGGTGGCGAAACATTTTGTATTTTCTGCGCACCTCTTGTGCGCTCCTTTCAAATACCTACTAATAAATATTCTCTAAGTACTAATTGCTAATTATTAACTGAGACATAAAATTATTAACTTAATATAGCTTTGGCACGAATATTCTATTGCGCATAATGTGTAGCCTTTATTAATTAATTAAATGGAACATCCATTAAAGATCTTGACATTGATTATCTCATGAGAATTGATTTTACGATTATCTTCTTGCAATTATTAACATTATTGGTATTTATATCTGTGTAAAATACGACTTAATTGTTTTTGTAATGTTGCCGATCACAAAGTTATTTTGATGATGTTATTTATCGATTTTAATAATAAACTTTTATCTTTTCTATTTTCAGGCGTGCTCATTTACGAGATGTTAGTGGGTTATCCTCCGTTTTATGACGACAACCCGTTCGGGATTTACGAGAAGATACTGAATGGTCGCGTGGAGTGGCCGCGACACCTGGATCCCGTTGCAAAGGACATCATCAAGAAGTTGCTCGTGCAGGATAGAACGAAGAGGCTGGGAAATATGAAGGTATAGCTTTCAGCCTACTTAACTATTCGTTTAAGGCTTTTTCAATTATTCACCACGAAATACGCACTGAAAGAATTTAAAACATCTGTTATGTTTCTTGTAATCGTTTGGAGAAAAACAGATTTATATTTTAAATATGTTTAGCGGTAAACTAATTCAATGATTTGTGGACTGTAGTAAATTGCAACCAATGATTCAATTCATTTTAAATTCTTTTAGACCCGAGTCCATAGTATCAATAAATGGAGTATAGATTTAGTAATATGGGACACATAAACACACAAAAGCTGGTATGGATTCTTATCCAGTGACGTAGCAGAAGGGAATCCCACCGATCTGAGACCACGTTCAGGAGACCGTACACCCCATTGGGTTGTATCCTAAAAAATAATTTAATATCCATCAAATAGATTTATAAAAAATATTGAACACGTATTTTTTATTTTATTCAAATACTTAGGAAGATATATTGATTTGAAATGTCGCATGACGTCACGCTGTGGTACAAAAATACCACGGCGTTACGTAATTAGCCCCCTCTCCGTAACTTTAATACGCTATATCTGAGTAGCTTTTTCAAATGTATGAAAATAATAAAAAAAAAAATATATGTATATATAAGAACGGCTCCATAATAGGGATGTCCCTATTATGGAGGCGTTCTTCTTTTTTATTATGGCGTAAAAAGCGTCCGAGCGCGCCTCCGAAAAAACGATGGAGGCACTACAACACCACGACAGTCCCAACAGTATTCTAAACACTTTATTATGTTGGACACGCAGATCGCAGTATGTCCTTTATATACAACTAGTCCAAAAACTAAACGTCTAGAAAGATTCATAGAAAGCTTTGAACAGGTTGGCCTTAACCAGACTTGTACAACGAGCAAAATTTCAAATTAACATGTTGTTTTGTACTTGTACATCGAAAAGGCAGCGAATAGAGCTCCTTCTTTATATCCATTCATCAGTGGCCCAATAATTAAAGTACTTAAACTTAGTCACCCAAGCTAAAGAAGACCCATAGAGCGAGACTACAGGAATAACAAAATAGATTAATTAAAGAATCATTTTGAAAAAGAATCAGTTTAATCTCTGACAAGTATTTTGGATAAAATCTTTTCACCCAAGGAAAATTCCCACTTCACGTTCTATTTCCATTTTTCATTGAAAACTGTTTTTTATTGCCACAAGCTTATGTATGTGCTACAACTTCGTGTCACGCGCTCAAATTAATTGCCACTTACTATTTTGTTTACTTGCCAAATTGAAATACATATTTTATTTATAATACTTATTTAGCAGGGACTATCGATTAACATTACTCGTTGAAGGTTTGGAAAGTAATCAAACACGGTAAAAGTACAATCACAAGCTTAAGATACACTTGGACTTTATTCAATAGAGATTTACTCGATTAATTATAATGAAAATATATTTTGATGTGAATGATTTACGAAAGAAACGGTATCAAAAGTTTTCAAGTGTTGACATATTAGTGCTCGTGAATGTATTTAGTGAAATGTTATGTTCATTTTTAGTGTTATGTTTTTCCTTATATTGTAAATACTACCGGTATTTACAACGTATCTTGAGGCAGTCATTATTACTACACTACTACATAATGTTGACCTCAGTGTATAAAACATTGTTCCAATAGTTATAGTGTCAGTAGGTATAATGAAATTGAAGGTCGATGCACACAATACGTACGAGTATAAACTGCAGATATTGTTGCGAAGACACAGGCCAGCTGTGGTTTACGCTTACGCAAACTGAAAATACATCAGCCTTGCGCTTGACCTGTTTCGGCACCAGTTTTGGATTATACACGCGACGGATTGCGCACGAGTATATCCAATATAACCACATGTCTAACAGAGCATTGCGTGAGCCATTCATTTGTTGCTTCAGCTCAGATATGACAAGATAATAATCTTATTATCTTGTCATATCTGAGCTGAAGCTTCTCTATTCAAGTAAGCACCTATTCCTGAAAATAAAATGAAAGTGTCACATCACTGGGCTGTACATATATTGCGTTGCTACTTTTAACATTCTTTTCTTTCATGCACTTTAAATCGTGTGGATTGTGTTCAAAATGAAAATTTATTAGACTTTTGAAGTTGGCTGTGCTCCAAGATATTTCCATATTTTTCTTCTAATCTAACTCTTGACACTTCAAATGTTAAAGGTTTTATTAATTTGTTCAAGTTTTTAGATGTTTCGATACAATTTTCCTCAACCATTTCAGTTTTAATACAATAAAACCAATAAAATGTAAAAGTGGGACAACTGCAGATCGTTGAGCTTTGATTAGAATAAATCTGAATTCTTATTGCGTAATACAGATTGCGAAGGATTATAAAAGTATAGAAGAATGGAAATAGAACTAAAAAGTGAGCTCTTTCTAGGCACTTGAACAGAATCATTATTTACTGTAGGTATCTACGTTGTATTATTGATAATGCGAAAATAAACGTGTCTAGCTAGAATGAATCAGATCAATCAAAGCAATAGCTTTGATTGATCTGATTCATTCTAAATTATATAATAATAGTACAATATATAAAAACAAATAAATAAAGCAGTAGATAATAAAACTAGATCCATACGAGGAACATGCGGATCGTGGAATAGAAAGTCCATTTTGTATTCTTTATAGTACAGTACATAGAGTATGTTATAAATATCCCACCATCGGTCGTGCCTCTGTGGTCATGGCTAAAGCGAGAAATCGGGATGCGGCGTGCCCAATAAAGTGTCGCGCTATCATGCCGAGAATGTATTTTTAAACGGTTGCAGTTAGTGGTTGGTTGTTTTCACCGAGCTTTTTACCGCGATGTCGCCGAGATGTTTAGAAAGCCATCAGTCAAGTGTCTGCCGGCGACTTCAAAAGCCGCTGTCTGTCGCTGAATTATGTCGCGACGCAAATACTTACGACATATTGCCGATGTCTCGCGCTCTGTTAGAAACGGGGTGTCTTGTTAGCCGCTTGTAACTTGCACGCATTGAATCTGTTTTCTGATCCCAGACTATAATAATTTTGGCACGAATTTTTTGACCTACATTGTGATTACCTATTATAGCCTAGTGCTACACCTAGAGGCCTAGATAGTTGTAAGACGGATTTCATGGCTATCAATTGATTATATTAAGCTAATGGGTTACGTAAGTACATACATGTTACTTACTCCATGTTTACCACAAGTCTTCTTAATTGGGTAACAGCTACCGAACCTTTCCTACGTCAAAGTTTAGTAGAACAAGAATAGACTTATTAAGGGCCTTATTATTAGGTCAAGGAAATGCTAAAAGGAGAAAGTAGATCTAGGTCAAAGGGTACTAGCGCTCAAACAGACGCAATAAGTGTTTTGATTTACAACGTCTATCTTATCCGGAAACAATGCGGATAATAAATAGCACATCGGCTGTAGAAGCGGTAATGATACTTATTACAAAATCTACGTAACATGAAAGTGGAAAGTAGGTTAATGTCGGCCTTTTCATCAATACACTTTATTATATTGGAGTAATAACGATATTACCGCAGGTTTGCAGGAGTTATGGAACAACTCCCTGCTGGTATTAAAGCGAGTGGCCCGCTTGGCATCGCCGTACAATAATAAATTAAGCTCCAATATGCTGCTAACTCTAAATCTGAGAATTTACGATGTCCAACCGTTGGAGAACGTCGCGAACGCCAATAATAACAAAGTTGCTCTAATTCTAGACAGCCACAAATGCGCATTTTGCTCGTAGTCAATACCGCTGTTATGATTGATTGATTTTTCACTGATACTTGAATACATTTCAGTAATTGTCGGTTGATTTGTTCGATGATCTATGTACTGGTTTTCTTTGTATATTTATTTCAATCGTTTCATTTCCAGTGCGGTACTGAAGACGTCAAACGGCACAGATGGTTCAAGCACATAGACTGGGCTGACGTCTTCATGAAGAAACTTCAGGTATATACATATTAGCTCATCAATAATGTTTGTATGTTCCCATTATGTTATCGGAATCAAACTAGATCGAAGTAGCCTGGTAAATTATGAACGCCCACTTATATAGAAAAGTAAGTATAAAATAGAACTGTTTAGTGTGTGAAAAATAATGGCACCGATTCTCCTGTTATGTAAACTAAACTAATTTAAAGTTAAGTGCATATTTTTCTTTTTATTTAATTAAGAAAAGGATAGAAGATAACATTTTAGTTTAATCCTGTCAAATTAAGATATTCCATAGACAGTTTAGACGGGATAATAACATGGCGACAAAAAATACATAAACAAACGTCAGGCGCGAACTAATTTGACAGGTCTAAACTAACATTTTATCTTCTGTCCTTTTATTAATGAAAAACATGCACAAACTTCAATTTAGTTTAGTTTGTGGACAAGGGAATTGGGGCCAATGTCGGATTGATATAACGACAAAGACTTTTGTTTTATGTCAAGTAATATAAAGGAGTTTCGAGTTCAATAAACTTTTGCGCAATACCATCGCAGCACGATATAAGAACTGATTTAAATTAGGTCGCGTGGCCGAAAGAGATTCACGAAGTTTACGTTACCTAATTTCAATACTTTAACGTTTATACTACTTACTTCATGCTTATTTATGGATCGATTTACGATATACAGGAAACTGTACTAAATAGGCACAACGGTCAATTTAAGTCTTATTGTTACACATAGTTTTCTGAACTGCGTTTGTGTTGTTCACAGCCTCCAATCATCCCGGCAGTGTCGTACGAAGGAGACACCTCCAACTTCGACGAGTACCCCGAGACGGACTGGAAGGCAGTGCGCGCGCTGGACTCCGATGAACTCAAACTGTTCGCTAACTTTTGATGGCCCAAGCGTATGACATTGGTTAAAATAAGTTAATAGATAAATATCGCTATAGATGCGAGGTGGAGAACAGGTCGCCTAATCATATTTATGAAACTACTTATACCAAGTATTTGTTCATATTATATTTAACATCGTATGTTAAGTTTATCTTTGTTAGTTATTGAGGCCAAGAGCTCCGTTGTGTTTGCAGAGTCGATAGGAAACCGTCCGTATTTGAGTAGAGTAGAGCGAATTTGTATTTTATGAATAACCTATTTGATTGTTTAATTGTGTTAAGCCGGCGACTGCCTGGAGCCAAGTGGTCTAAAAATTCCTGGGTAGGTATGTAAGCAAGGGGTTAATAACAAAAGAAGGAGATTGAACGAGTAACTAACCACGGCGACGATATCATTCCGGGATCATGCACTGTTTTCAAAGGCAAACCAAAATAAGATCTTCAAATAGGTATGAAATTTAAGATAAAGATAATATTGAAGACACTATATTTATTGTAATTGTATCATTTGTATCATATAACTTCGTATCTATTTCGTCATTAACTAGTAATAACTAGATACTCTTCGACATGATAAACTCAATGAAATCCTTGTAAGCAGCCTGTTATTGTACTTATCTTACAATGTATCTTTGTAAATGAGACTTTTCTACCTTATTTCACTCTTCTGGTTGAATATGGTGTCGTGTGGATACTCAATTCCTTTCAGTAAACTATCACTTTGGCTTTAGTCAGTTTGGTATCAATCCTACTTGTGTGTGCATTTATGAGGACGATTGGCGTTTAATTTAGGACCTGATGAAATCATTATTATAGAATCACACTTTCACCCTCAATTCTCTTGTATGTTTTTGTACCTATCACTAAGTAATTTAAATGCCTCAGCGACTATCTAAGTCCAGCCAGAGGCTTAATTAAGAATTTGTAAATATTTATTTGTAAGTTTATGCGTTACATTTCCAATGCTTTCTAGTTCAAATGTTAGTAATAAGAAGTAAGCTAGGTCGCCATCAATGGCACATAATGTTTGTGATTTTAAAGTATGTTATAGTATTTTCCTTTAACTTAATCATTTAGAATATATAAGATTTTAATATTTGATTTATATTTCCCGAATACATTGTTTGAATATGAATTTCGTAGCGCCATCTAGTGAGTGAGGCTTAAACAATTAGTCTAAATTTAATTTTCAATAAGTAACTTTCGCCATAGGTTATATTTCTTAAATATGACATTTTGTTTAAATTCTACTTCATTAATTTGTTGGCTAAGCCACTAAAAGATCTCACACAATTTATGATTGTGAAGAAAAAATAAAGCATAAAATGTCACTATAGTATTATCTATTTATTGTCATGTTACTGTAATTATCAGGCCATACAGTATTTCTGTGATCTTTTTAGTCTTGACAAAGATAACTTGTTGACGTTGTTTACTGAGAAACAATTGTGTCATAATTAATTAAATGAAAACAGCCAGTAATTGAAAATAATGTAAATGTTACTAACCAAACCAGATTTTAGAGAGAATGCGGAATAAATTTAGTTGATTGTCAAGTGAAAAAGGAACATTTGATTCACCCTATTCATTGATATAATACAGCGACAGACATGGAAAATTATTATAATGGTCATTATACCTACTTACTCGTAGTTAATCATTCATATTTGCATAACGCTAAAGTTCAATTTATCAGTCATTTAGAAATTACACTTCCAATTTAAATCAGTGAAATACAAATAAGGTTCATCATAGTTAAGAATAAACGGACTAAACAGAGTTTTCCTGAAATCGGATTTGGCTAGTAACATAGTGTTTAAATTAATGTAACAGGGTTGTAGATAATTTATAATAACTGTAAATACACAAAAATAAATGTGTTGTTTAAAGCAATAGCAGTGTTTAATTTAATTATTGAATGTGTTATGTTATGAAAGGTGTTCCTGATTATCATTTGTAAAGAAATATGATTTATTGCTTCCAAAGTGCGTACAGGTGGCTAGTCACAATAATCAATCCGCACCTCTTTAACATAAAACGGCGTAGATTGTAGATCTCTTGAAGAAAAGAAAATATTAGCACAACAACCGATATACATACATTGTTACTAAGCTTTGTTTCACATGAAGAATTTACCACCCACCAGACCTTGTCGCGGCGCCATCTTTTGTCTTGCCGCCAAGCGATTCGTCGTGTTCCGGCGTAATGTCTGGAGAAGCCGTACGGAGGACGGGTCTGAGCAGTTATGTTACGATGTGTGCCGGGTGCGATGCGTAAAATGTTGTTGTGTCGGGAGTTTGTGCTTGGAGCATCTCCAGATTAATCTCCCTCTGGCACAGCATCGTTGGTCGTGTTGTTGGGTTTAACATTTTATCAACTCGATTTTATTATTAATAAATTAGCACGGTTATCATCAACGATTGCATCACTGCTTACCATCAGTACAAACAATTAAAATATGCTTGGACTCGTCTTGGTTGAAGAGTTTACAATAACAATCTGAGCAAACGTAAAAAATAATTCGATATAAACAATTGTGGCTTTGTGATTTTTGTATTTATCTATGCTGAATCACACAGTGAAACAGATTTCGAAATAGAAACTATTAGTAATGGAAATTCGGTAACGAAATGGGAATGAGCTATAAGCCGGTGAATGACGGTTCCGAATGTAAGCAGAAGTTTATGTAATAAAACAACGTGTAGGTACGTTGTTGTTTGCCCACTGTTTTTTTATGATCTGCATGTAAGAGTTCTAGCATGATATTAATTAAAGAGTTGCAGAAGAATTGAAATGCAAAAAGATTTGTTGAACTATAACCCAACTGCAAGTTTCTCTCATCATCATCATCATTTCAGCGTTAGTAAAATTATACAGGGTGTATCTGACATCGTAACGCAAACTTCGCGAAAAGGCTAGACGGCATGCCACTAATCAAATTATGATAGTCATTTATGTCGTTAATGAACGGTTACAATGATTAAAAAATAAGTGTCGGCTCGTCCTTTGAACATTGCAAGCGTGCCGCCGCTCGTGTTTATAGGTATGACGTTGACCCCTGAAGTGAACTCTATTAAATCAGCTGATAGGATAGTTTTTCGAGTTTTGTTCACATTGCGCTTTTTTGTGTAATAAGCGAATTCATAAATTTTTACCTACTTTAAAATCTTATTGGGTTATAAAAGTATAGCAATTATGAACGGTGTAAAGTGAAGAAAACTGCATTTAATTTTTTTGAGATCAGGAAAAAGACGACGAAAAATTCCACCACTGGGGGGTTCAGAATCATGTACTGGATCCATGGTACTCGTTTGTGCGTCGATGTCAGAGACACCCTTTATTATTACCGTATAAAACGTTATTTTTTGTTTATGCGAAACCCGAAACACTTGTCCAGTATTTTTAAGTAAAGAATCTATGTACAAAGTTATGAGCTCGTTATACTACTTGGTTGTCCCAACAAAAATATGGTCCACGCTCCGTTTGGACGGGTGAGCCGGGTACATTGACCTGTGGCTTCAGCTGAGCGCGACCATGCGCACGTGTAAGCTGCGTAGCGCGCTCAGTAACCATACTGTAATAATTTCTAAATGTATTTGGGAAAATATATAACATGGTGTAAAAATGACTGGAATCGATTCAGTTGCTTATTCTGAACAAATTATATTCAGGTTTCGCATAAACAAAAAATTACGTTTTATAAAGATTATCATCGTTATTATTGACTTTTGATAACCCATAAAAGTTCAAAAGTGTCTTTGTCAACCCTGAGGCTGGCAAGAAGACAATCACTATCTCTAAGAGACGTTATCTGTTACTCTCAATGACAGTCTCCTACATCTACATAGAGAAAGACATTTATTTACAGAATTTTTATTTAATTTTTTTATATTAGGAATTTCTCCTGTATCGTGGGTTTGATTACAAACAAATAAACTCACAAATACAAACAGCCAGACCCAGAATAACTACTTGTAGGTCATACATGTTGGGACGCTAATGCTGCATATATCGGATAATTGGCGATGTAACACCTAACCGGAGGGAGGCGACATCTGAACTAATGTTAAAAACATGAAATAATCTAAAACGTCATCAATAATTTTATTTTATTTTTTAAATTAGAAATATAAATATGCCTGACAAACGGCTAGCCGTCTTCAGATTGGGGACATACTTAGGAATCAGAGACTACTAGAGCTTAGGTATACGATTGCGGGTTAAAACTTAATATTGTAAAGCTCATGTAATTGTTACCTAAGGAAAATTTCCAGTAATTATTTATAGAAAAATTAGGCTACCGATAAAATATCTTCTTGGTTTCAAAACTGTTCTTGGCACCGGTATATTACATCGATTTTTCAACAGGCTATAAAATATTTTTTTAATATAATACGTGTTGGCCGGTAGTCGTGTTATTTATGAATCAATAGAGGACATCGCCATTTGTGCTATCACCACTTCACTTTATCTAGTCGTGAACTGTGAAAAGATATGATAGATATTTTTTGTGTACTTCCATTCACAATGTATTTCATAGACAATACATTTTGTTATGAAAATGGTAATAATCTTTCATCACGTAAATGTCTTCGTTCATCACGGTCGATAACTTGGTATCAAAATGACGTTGTAAATAAAATGATTTATTTATTCCAACAAAAGATGTACAGTCGACAGCACATCGAGCTATTACAATCTGTCAGATTTCTTTTATGAGCTCGTTATACTACACGGTTTTCCCAACAAAAATGTGGTCCACGCTCCATTTCGACGGGTGAGCCGGGTGCATTGACCTGTGGCGTCAGCTGAGCGCGACTATGCGCACTTCCTTTATTTTATTGTTTCTTTTGATTTTCATTTTTATCTCTAAAACATTAAGGCTTGTGGTTAATTGGGATTATGTGACAGTTTCGGGTAGCTTGACCTACTGTCGTCCGTACAAAAAGCATCATTCTCATTATCTGCCTAACCTTTTCTCAACTATGTTGGGGCTTCCAGGCTAATTCGATTGAGCCGAATATCGGTATTTTAGATTGAGCGACTGCCTAACTGATCTTTCCAACCCTTTTATTGAATAATATGACGCCGCTTGGTAAGACTAGTTATCTGATTTTTAGGGTTATGGCGACCTGCATTGACTCTCAAAGATCTACGAACAACAACCGGGGCCAAAGTGCTTCTAGGGAAATCTTGGTATGTAAAGATCACTGATTCACGGACCAACCGCGACAAGCGTATCTATATCTTCAGCCTATAGATGTCCGCTGCTGAACAAAGGCCTCCCCCAAGGCTTTCCACGCTGACCGGTCTTGTGCTGCCCGCATCCATCGGCTTCCCGCGACCTTCACCAAGTCATCGGTCCACCTTGTTGGGGGCCTCCATACGCTGCGTCTTCCAGTATGTGGCCGCCACTCCAGAACCTTACTGCCCCATCGACCATCGGTTTTACGAGCAATGTGCCCTGCCCACTGCTACTTAAGTTTAGCGACTCGCAGAGCTATGTCGGTAACTTTGATTCTTCTGCGGATCTCCTCATTTCTGATTCGATCACACAGAGAAACTCCGTGGATAGCTCTTTCCATCGCCCTGTGTGTGACTCTGAGCCTTCGTATGAAGCCCATTGTGAACGACCATGTTTCAGTTCCGTAAGTCATCACTGGCAACACACACTGGTCAAAGACTTTAGTCTTGAGACACTGTGGTATTTTGACAAGCGTAGCTTAACCTCATATATCGAAACATGCAGCTGTAATTTCTTAGTCACAAATCCCCCATCAAAACATAGTTCATAAAATAAAGGTTAACAATGTCAGTCAATGTTAAGCCAGTAAATCCTCATTTGGTTTTACGATGACTTAGCAATAATAAAGCGAGTTCACGATATCACCGATTAGATTGAACTCAAACTTGATAAACGATAGACTTTTAATAAAACCAAAACTTGTTCGTAAATATAAAATTATACACGAAGAGATAAGGTGAAGGAACGAATAAAACCTACAAACTGATAATGTTATAAAGGGTGGTTAAATTTTACGGGCCGATGTTGAATGTGGACCACACGTAAACTTCAAGATTTTTTCAGCATTTCATTTGACATTTCTCAATTTCAGACTAACTCAATTTGAACTATGGAAGCATACACAATCGAGCAACGCGTTAAAGTTATTCAAGCATATTAAAAAATGGACGTTCAAATCAAAATGCATATAATGCGTACAAATGTGCGTAAAATTGGAAAAATCGTGAAAAATTTTGAGTAAACCGGGTCTCTAGGAGATTTTAAAACACGAGTGCATGCTCGTACAACTTATACTGCAGAAAATATTGCTGCTGTTCGCGATAGTGTGGCTGAAGAGCCGTCCACATCAACTCGTCGTCGTGCCCAATAATTGCACATCTCACGCTCGTTGTTGATGAGCATTATGCATAAAGACTTGCGTTTACACGCTTACAAGGTGCAATTGACTCAAGAACTAAAGCCTCTTGACCATTCCAAGCGACGTCAATTGTCAGAATGGTGGCAAGAAATGGCAACAGTGGATGAACAGTTTTAGAAGAAAATCATCTTCAATGATAGGCGCATTTTCACCTCGATTGTGTGTTTGAAATATAATAGTGGATTGTGAATAAGCAGAATTGCCGCATTTGGGCGAATGATAATGAAAAATAGTGACTGTTTGGTGCGCTTTATGGGCTGGCGGCATCATCGGGCCGAATTTTTCCAAAATATGGCGGGTCAGGCAGTTACTGTGAATGGTGTTCGCTATCGTGAGATGATAATGAATTTTTTATGGCCTAAATAAGTTATGGATGTGGACGATATGTGGTTTCAACAGGACGGTGTCACTTGCCACACAGCTAACGAAACAATGGTTCTTTTACGCTACAAATTGAATGGTCGTGTTATCTCACGTGGTGGCAATGTCAATTGGCCGCCAAGATCATGTCTTGTGACACCGTTGGACTTCTTTCTTTGGGGTTATTTGAAAGAAAAGGTGTACGTCGATAAGCCAGCAACAATTCAGCGGCTAAAGGATGAGATAATTTGGCACATTAACAGCATAGAACTTCAATTATGCCTCAGCGTCATCGAAAATTTGGACCATCGGATGGAGGTGTTGGCGCTCATTTGCCCGATATTTTGTTCCATACATAATTGTAAGATACCCCGTTTGTTATCATAATAAAAAGTAATTACAATAATTTCCCAAATAATTATTTTTGTTATATTCAAAATTAACATCGGCCCTTAAAATTTAACCACCCATTACAACATACAGCAGATATATTGCGAGCTGGATTAAATGGTAGATAGCTAATCAAATACAATTATCTCACTATCGATATATTATCATTGTTGAGTTGGGTCCTTTGTGTGACAGGAGGTTTCTGCTCAAAATGTCTGTGAGGCCATTGATTCCTGCTCTCGCGGAGAAGGCTCGTGTGGAGTTGAACGAGGATCCGCAGAGGCTGCAGGATGATCTGCAGAATATTAAGGACTGGATTGCCAAGCAACCCCATCTTAATGCTAGAACAGGTGAGAAGTACAACAATATTCCTAGTATGATGTCACA
Organism: Sesamia inferens; assembly: GCA_037179545.1. Classification (NCBI taxonomy): domain Eukaryota; kingdom Metazoa; phylum Arthropoda; class Insecta; order Lepidoptera; family Noctuidae; genus Sesamia; species Sesamia inferens. The sequence goes on along the minus strand of CM073934.1, from coordinate 13,763,128 downwards.
GATTCGTATAAACTACGAGTAAATAGATGTATCAGGGCTTTGTAGCAAGGTGCATAAGTAAATTGCCTGTAGGGTAGCAGTGGGCTCTTATGAAGTTGGTGATTGCTACGCTACTTGAATTGCTGCTGCTTTTCGAGGTCTCTTTGGCCTGTACTCGGTTCTGTTCTGCACCTCTATAATACTGAGTCGTATGTGATAATTGGTCGGAAGGGTGGAGTATAACTATTAAATGTCCCTGGGGTTAATCCTCCTTATTGCTAATCATTCGCTTCCGCTCTGGGCAGAGTGAAAAGGCGTGTCAGACTTTTACTGACCCACCCTTGTTGAAAACCTACCCGTGTTCCTTTACTTGCCTGCGCGTCAGGGCCAACTGTATCTTTTGTTGGTTTTGTTTGTCATTTACGGTGACAAAAAATTTGTCGTAATAAAATAAACTAAAAAACTTTACTAGTTTGTGTATGACTTAACACTCTTAATACTTAACCATTTATCGTTTTTAGGGCGCTCTGAAAAATTAATATTTGGTAACTTTAATTACAGGGCAAATATGTTAATATTACAAATTGTATGTAAATGTCAGTGTGCTACTAAACAAACAAAGAAGTCGGTGCAGTTGAATTTTTTTTGTTTTTCAATTTGTAATATTAACGTATTTGGCCTGTAATGCGTTTATAGTTCTATTCTGTAATCTACAAAATATTAGATTTACGGCGCTCTAAAAAGATAAATGATTATTAAAAGTGTTAAGTCATACATAAACCAATCAGTTAACAACGAAAATTGTAATTTTTGCTTTGGAGAACCTAAAAAAGTATCTTCTGGTGACCGAGGTTTGTTATGATGACCATATTTCACTAGGGAATTAGTTTTTAATATATTACTATCATTATTTTATTATATTATGAATTAGATAGCTTCGCTATAATTAAAAATAGTAGCCAACAGATTTGATTGTTGTATTCTTCATAGTATTTAGTAATTAAGTAGTCTTGTGGCATTTTATGCCGCCAAAACACAAGCGTTTCTATTCACCGCCGAAAGAAACCCGTTCACCTTGGCTCCTACTTTTCGGAATGTATCCTTGGAGTGCATCCACCGCCATCAGCTTTCGGGAGTTAAGATTACCTCGAACCTAAACCTTGAAGGGTTCATTGAGTTCAAAGCCCAGGTGTTTTTTTTAGGAAACTTGGCGTTAATGCAAAGATCCCTCGGTACTTCACACTAGAACAGCTTCTAACGTTAGGTATACAAAGCACAGGTCCGTTCGTGTGTGGAGTACTGCAGCCACATTTGGGCTAGTGCTGCAAAAAGGCCACTTGGCAACTTTGGATTCGGTGAAGAGATGTGCGACGAAACTAATTGGGGTATGTACCCAGATATGGTTCAAAACGGTCTCCAAAGCCTTGAGCACAGGCGAAGAGTAGCCAGCTAGTGAATAGGATCTTAATAAATTAGCGTGCTTTACCATCAACGATTGCATCACTGCTTACCGGCGGGAATTATAAAACAAAAATATTCGAGGATTTTTTTTTATTATTTTCAAGTTCTATATAGGATATCTAATAGGATTAATGCTATTACGATTACCTACGCGACGTAATGTAGCGTTATATGTAAATTATCGTCTATTTAGTTAACTACTTACCTTTTGTCGATATTAATTAAATGTCTAATTTGGTACATAATCTGCGACGACGTGCAAAATTTTCAGATGATCAATGGCTGGTGGCTTTCCTTCGTGGTTGCAAGTTCAGTCTGGAGAGGACGAAAGAGAAGCTGGATCTCTTCTACTCCATCCGCACTACGGCACCAGAACTGTTTCGGATCAAACACACCGATCCCATTTTTGACGAGATCTTGAGTCTAGGGTAATGCCATAAATAGTACTTCTTTATTCCCCAGTCAAAATCGTGAAAAATCGTGACTGAATTGAGGTTAACGCAACTTGTTGTCGTTGTTAGCTGGCAACAATCAACCCAAGTGCATTCTTTTTGTAGCTATACCATCTTTCACACTCATTCATAATTTTTTTAGCATAAGTATAATCAGGCTGAGTGTGCACTCAGTGCTGGCATTCAGATATCCTTTTTGTGAGAGGGAGTAATGTAATAGTGTGGGTTGGCAGTTGTCACATACCTTCGAAGTAGAGTTTTAGTTTGAGGTCATGCAGATATTTGCCTTTTTTTGTTCTGGATGGGAAATCATCGAATGACCTCTCCTCTAACAAAAAAGCTCGCTCTGGGCGGAGCGCGTGTAGGGCTTGTCAGACTTTTACTGACTAAAACCCACCGATATTTCTTCACTTGCCTGTGCGCCAGGGTTCTTTTTTAACCAACCCGCAACCCTGACCCAGCACGCATCTCTGTCTTCGTGGACCCCGTCACGATGTGCTGACATCTCCTTGAAACACAACGACCGCCAACCTGGGCCTGGTCCTTGCTATCTTGCTTTCCCTATTATTATGTTATCAATTATTTAGTTATTTTTTATTATTTTATTTTTTGTATTTGTATGCCTATAAAAGGCATTTTGCATTTTCATAGCGCATTTTATCCTCAAATCATAATAACCACTGTACCTATGTATTACAAATAAAATATTTCTGATTTTTGATTGCTGAGCTGCCAACTGCTCGCCCCACGCAAGCCCGCACCTAGGGTAGTCGGGAACTCGATTTTTTCTCTTGACCAAGGAGTCTCCTGCGGTGGATACAGGCATGAGGGCGCTGGGATTCCCACTCCCTCACGCGCTCCGCCTCCTCCTTTGTGAAGGTGATGGCTTGCTATGCACCCTCGCTCCGGACCATGGCCTGGACCAGGGTGAGACCGCCGGTCGCAACCACGAGGACACGATGGTGCTCTACCCAAGCCGGGCAGACCTCCACCGTATGCTCCACTGTGTCTTCAGGGCGATCCCCACAGTGGTGACATCTTGGCGTTTCCTCCCGCCTTATTCAGAACAGGAACCTCCCGAAACAGCCCTGTCCGGTGAGGACCTGCGTCAAGCGTAATGTAAGGGCGCCGTGGTGCCTCTCTAGCCACTCCTCAAAGTGGGGACTTGCCGCCGCTATTGTGGCGTGCCCAGTACCTGGTTGCAACAATCGCACTCTCCATGTTGTCATGAGATCCCGATGGAGCTCTATACGTCGTACCGCGATTTCTCGCGGATACGGAGTTTTGCCTCCTCTTGCCACTCCCACATGTGGGTGAACGCTTAGGTGCAGATGTTTGCCTCGCGATCTTTTGCTTCACGGTTGACCATTGTTTCCTTGGTCTTTCTCTATTCTTATACCCACATTCTAATCAAAACTTATCTCGCAAAATGTATGTATTGTTGATGGTTTCAGAGCGTTTGTTTTCTTGCCCCAAGTACCAGGCTCCAACGCGCCACAGACAGCCATTTTTAGACCAGGAAAATATGATCCCAACAAGTACCACATATTAGACGTCATGTCCGCTACAAACGTTTTGATGAAGGTCTGTGCTTGGTTGTTTTTTTTTACATTTTTAAACTACTGGTTATTACGAAAACCAGATTTTGAAATCTCGTTTTGGTAATAAACATAGAACCAAATCTATATACATATACAATATGTTAAGAAAACCCTGTCCGACCCATAAGGATAATAAAGGTTAGGTAAACACATGACCAAATATAATATAAAATTTTATGTAATCGTCATAGAAACAATAGTAATGAATTTTGAAATAATCTTTTTTTTCCCACGAATTAATTCCAACTTCCCCGAAATTTGGTATTTTTTTAAAAGTGACATCACCTGTATTATTATGAGCGAATGGCGATGCGACCACGTGCCGCGTGCCCTGCCGCCCGCCGCCCGCGGAAGGGTGATTAACGCACATGTATTAAGTTACCTCTTTTTGCGAAGTAATATTTATATTTTTAGGGGGATTTTTTTAAGTTTAGCCTGGTTTTGTATCCATTAGTAGAATCAGTTATTGATACCTAACAATACCTTTACGTATCGGACAGGGTTTTCTTTACATATTGTATATAATGAAATAGTAACGAAGTCAAAATTGTATGTGTGAGTAGGCTTAGTTGGGTCTCCTCTCCATTCAATGAGCCGTTACTTACCTACATTGAAAACAGATTGTTTTAGGGAATACAAACCCGCAACATACTTTTAATCCAGGTATTTCTGGGACTGAGAGGTCAATGTCCCGTGGGATCCTGGTATTTGCAGAATCCCGAATGAATCTGAAAGTCATTGAGAAAAAAAAAATACTGTAACATAAATGATTCTAGAACCAAAAATTAAATAATAAAAAGAGACAAAATTATTACATAAGTAGTTTAGCCATCATTTTGAAAGTAACTGTGCATCAAACATAGTAATGTCTTGTCTGCCTAACGACTCTTTATTTTACATGCCAGTAGCCAGTAGCAGAAAACGCTTGTTCATTTCCTACGCTTGTATGGGTATAACTGTTAATGAAGATTCTGCTCAATTTATTGCGGGATTGGTCCCGCAAAAATATTGCAGGATCCTGCTACATTAGGATCCTGGGGTACCGGTATTGCATTCTCTAATTTCCTTTGATGGCATTCGATATAAGATAAGAATATCGAGTCGATTTTCCAGATTTCATGATCTCCCTATTCTGTTAAAAACGAATGTGTACATTTTCAGATAATATTGAATGAAGATGACCAAGCTACAGTAGCTGGTGGCCGGAGTATCCTAGATTTGGAAGGAGTGACAATGGCACACTTCATGCAAATGACTCCAGTTACCATGAAGAAGATGGTAACCCTAGGACAGGTAATTTTAGCTTTTTTGGTTTGGAAATTATAATTAACTTGCAGCTGTCGCTGGTTAAGCCTTTCTTTGGTATTGAAGATATTTTAAGAAATCCCACTTATTGACCTATACTTAAAATACTTTTCAGGATGCATCACCAATGCGTATGAAAGGGACACATTACCTGAACACTCCTCCAGGTTTTGAAACTGTATTCAATGCGATCAAAGTGTTGCTTAATGAAAAGAACAGAAGCAGAGTAAGTGGACAAATAGCACTTGCCATCCGTATAAAATAATCGTTTAAAAATTACTTGTGTTGTTATAAATAATGTTTATTTTTTGTAGCTCTATGTCCATAACAAAAATTACAATGAATTGTACCAATATATACCGAAAGAAATATTGCCTGCCGAATATGGTGGAACCGTTGGGACAATAGAGGAAATTACAGGTGAGTAAAAGAAGAGCATAAAATGCCGGATAATACGTATTTTAGTTACACACTTAACCCGAGAGTCAAAAACCACTTTTACCTATGTTTTTATTTTAAGCCGTTGTGGTTCGTATAGCAAAATAGGTAAATATCACAATTGATTTTACATTGAAAGTTAATTGGGTTTCACAATAACTTTCAGAATACTGGAAGAATAAGGTGAAGGCGTATGATTCCTGGCTGAATGAGGATTTGAACTATGGTACAGACGAGTCAAAGCGAGTTGGTAATCCCAGGACTGCCGAAGATATGTTCGGAACAGAAGGTTCCTTTAGACAACTTCAAGTTGATTGATAAAATACTTTTATTTTTAGCTTTTGTAAAGAAATTAAAAATAAATATGGTTTTTCACATAAATAGGAAGTTTTTTTTTTACCAAACATTGGAATGGTTAAATCAAGTAAAAAAATATGTACACAAAAACAGTAGAAATTTCGGTAGGCGCATTACATTTTAAACAGAATTAAAAGTCTGTCATAAGTTGACCCTACCCTAAGAAATAACAAACTTTTGAATGCTGTTTTTGTTTAAAATAAAAATCAATTTATGTAGCGGCAATTCACTAAATTTTTAGAAATTTTAATTTCTACACATTTTGATAATATTAACTGAGACTGTGACTGCGATTTTGAAAGATTTAATTTACGAGAAATATTTTCAGACCTTCAGTACACACACTTCAGCGTTCTTATCGAATAAGCAAAAGGCACTTTTGCTTATTCGATACACAATTAACGATTCACACAATTAACGACTCTACATCACTTTTCTGTAAGGCTTATGCAAGATCAGTTCAGTTTTTTTTTGGCAGTGAAACCCTTGTGGACTTTCTCTATCGTGACAAGATTGGATAACCAGATGTGTATGCCTCTCATCAGGGTGGTAGCTGGGAGTGCTTGATTCGAATAAACATTCACCGCACCCCGGACCGACGAACCACTGTTTCACTCTGGGTCTTTCTCACAAAGCTTAGAGTCTCGAGAATGTCAAACCTTAATAAGATCCAATAATTTAGGCTGTTTATCAACAAACTGACTTAGTGTTTTGTTATAATGTTTTTTTAAATTATTTTATACAATTGATGTATTTTATGATTGATTTTATTTTATTTGTTTTAAACTATTTTCAATGAATTATTGAAGATTATCGGTACAGTAAGTCATGGTTTACTGTTCATTAATTAAAATTTTTATTTGTAGGCTATAGTAATCAAATTTAATTTTCGGCAAATAAAATTTGATTATTATAGGCTACAAATATTTTTCTGTGGACATGGATGGAATTCTTTCTGTGGACAGAAACAATGTCCAGAATAAAAAGATACAAAGAGAAGTCACAAGCATTAATTACTAGGATTGCTCATTAAATAATAATTAAAACTGCGGATGGGCCATACAATATTGTAGGTATGAGCCTCAAAAATTAAAGTACATGACGACCGTCAAGGTAAACACCAAACACGTTTTTATAAGTACCTACTTATAAGGTACTCATACTTATGTAGTTATCGTGGAATAGGCGAAACAAATTATTATGATTTTGTTTACTATATTCACACTTCTAATCAGTGGTGGACGCGTATGATTTAATGTTGCTCTGTTCTCATAGTTAAATAATATAATAACGTTTTCGATCGTTCGCTACTCCTTTTAAATCTTGTGAATTTATTCAATCAAGAAAAGTATTGGAAGGTAGATAGAGGTAGAACTTTGGTCAGTGAAGCAAAACAAAGTAATTAAAGCGTAATTTTCGATGATGATGGTAAGACCCTTGAATCCTGACTTGAAGCGGAAGGCAGAAGTAGAATTGAACGAGACTCCGAAGAAACTCGAGCAGGGCATAAAACACTTGAAAGAATGGATTAGTCAACAACCTCATTTGAGGGCAAGAACAGGTAAGTTTGATTTATATTCCTTCTTTTTTTGTTTTCTTGTCTTGTGAGAGTAATAAGTCTAAGTCAGACACTGCAAAATAGTCATATTTAATGAATAATATAATATTCTTGGGTACTTAAATTATCTACTATTATATATATTTATTGCTTGCTTGTGGATTTTAATCGAATTATTTCTTTCTTATATCTGGAGGCTTAATACTAACTAAATAAATATTATATTCTTTATGTCATTAGATTGTAAGTCTGTAAGCCTTCTTTAAAATAAAATGAATAACTAAAATTATTGGAATAACTTAAAATAAAACAATTAAATCCTAAACTTTTAGAAAACACTAATACTTATAGTTTACTAATAAGTTTTACTGTTTTAGGTTAGATACGTATAGATAAATGAAAATGCTAACGTTAAGCCGGTGGTATCGGTTGTCAGTCATAGACCTTTTGACCTTTGACCCTTGTTAAGGGTCATGAACCAGTCTAGGTATCGCATTAATTAGTAACTTGGTTGTTAATATTTACCCGAGTCATAGCCAGCCATATACATAGGTCATCCATCCTAGGATCGTGATCCATTTTTTTAAATTTTATCTCACACTAGGAGTTTCTCTTTTATCGTGCCTTTACAAACATATAAAGTCACATAAACAAACAGCCAGACCCCAGACCCGGAACTACTAATTGTAGAGCATACAAATATTTGTTCCGTGCGGGAATCGAACCCGTGACACGCAGCGCAGCTGTGAATCGCACAGCCATTGCGAAAGTCGTGTCGTCAATTAAAAGTAGAACAATAAAATATTCCATTATTATATATTATCGTGAACACAATGTCGCATGGCAGAGAGGCATCCAAACAATTTAAGTGAGAAAAACCAATGTTGCCTATAATATAATTATCTGTAAATAATTTTTTATAAAGTTAATTGTATAAGATAATGAAGATTAATGTAAAGGATAAACAAATTAAAAAAAAATATATAAAAGGCGACTAACCCTCTTATTCATAAAATATGTTTAAAGTTAACTAGTGATTAGCGATTCTTTAACCATACATTTTAGACGTTTGCACGTCACTTAACTTTAATCTTCGTTTATGAATAAACCCCTTAAACACTGTGGTGTATATTCATAAAGGATGATTTAAGTTAAGTGACGTTAAAAGGTCAAAATTGTAGTCACTAGTTAACTGTAAGCAGCGTTTATGAATAAGGGGGTAAAAGGGCATTCTATCAAAGTTTAATATAAATATATTATATTTTTAAAACCTTGTTGTATAATAGTAAGTACTCCTGTATCGTGGGTGCGTTTATAAACATTTGAACTCAGAATATACACAAGCAGAAATCCGGAACGATTAACTGTAGGTCACATAAATATTTTTAATTTTAATTAAGCGCGCCACGCAGTGCAGCAGCTGATCGCTTATATATTGCACCAACCGTGTCGTCGTGTGTTAGATAGATTATATATTATCTTTGAGTGTTGAAGTCTCTGGTAGCCCACTGTATAGTTACAAATACAAATGCTCACAAAGGTCTAGGTAGACATAGTCCATATAAGAATTCTTCTAAAGTAGCCCTGAATTAGTAATTCTTAGCGTGGGGCAACTATAAAATGATATGCGGTTAAATTTTTATCGTTTTAATTCCATGGAAGGTCGAACAGGATCATGAAACACTATTGATTTGTAAAGATAAAAGTAAAAAGTAGCGTTTGTTGGATCACGGATAATCCTGGACACCTTCACACGCTCAGGGCCGCGGTCGCCAACCTGCATATACTTCTGAGATTATTCTATCAATATCATGGTTTTCCAACAATGTGCTACGAGCGTAGTGCGTAAGCTACTACAATCTGTCAGATTTTTCTTTATCCGATTTTTAACTTTATCTCTATAGCATTAAGGCTCAACGTTGATTGGGAATATCTGACTCGTCCGTACGTAATCACCTAGATTCCATGTATGGAGATAGTTGGATTGGACTGGATATTTATTTGTCTAGTGGAGTGAAGTTTAGTGAAAAAAAAAAACGAGCATCAAACACGTGAAAAAATGAAAAGTGCGATAGTGGACGCCTTCAATGTGATTAAAAGTGACAGGGACTTAGCAAAATTAAAAGACAAACTTATTAAACGTGCAAGTTTGTGTATCGAAAGAAACAGTTTGCACTTTGACCAATTTTTACGATATCGCGAAATCTAATCACCAACCGTTAAACATAGCACTTTTTAAATCGTTGTACATAAATTTGATTCCACCTTTTTAAATACGCTATAACTAGTTCTCTACTGGCCTTGTAGAGATTTATTTTTACATCACAAGTTACCGCTTTTAGCATAATTATTTTATTATTTATGTCTTAGACACAAAGCAGTTGTGACGATCCTATGATCGTAAAAGCATGAAGGAAAATTTGGAATCATTATATTTGTTCACGTAAACATCAGCTGAGCGAGTCAATAACCTTTAGCTGGATCGGCGGTGGTGCCGGTGACGCAACGAGTAGGTAACGATCTCGTTGTGGTACTTCTCATTTCATGAAATGAGCAAGCAATAGCAATAGATAAGAACTACTTATCGCTTGCTATTTTTTTTATTTTTAAGTTAGATGGCTGTCAAGGCTTATAATTCATAGTATTTTGTTAATTAAACCACCGGTTCAAGAGATTAAAATGATCAAAATTTAACGGTGTATAGAGTGAAATTTTTGCTCATTTAGATAAACTTACTGATACACAATGAATGAAACTATAATAATATATTTGGGATCCAGAAGCGGAAAGTATTAAAAAAAATAAAATTTTAACACTTATTTATTGATTAAAAACAAAATTATATTAATAGACAAAAATACAAATAAATCACCAGTTTCATAAATCAAAAGTACTTACAAATAATAAATAGTCCTTACTCTTATTTACTTAAGGAATAGGATTAGGACTTGTCAGTATTGTAATTGAGACCCATCCCATTACAACATCATGCTGCGACTTAGATCCTGGGAGATAAGTACCTACAGTAACCAGCTACTATTTTGTAGATGACCAGTGGCTAGCAGCCTTCCTGAGGGGGTGTAAGCACAGCCTCGAACGAGCGAAAGAGAAAATAGATCTGTACTACTCTTTGAGATATTTGTCACCGGAGATGTTTGCAGTGAGACCCAATAGTAAAAGATTTAAATATTTGTTGGAATCTGGGTAAGTAAATTGATTTTTTTTTATGCTCGAGGGCAATCTCGTCTGATACAATCGTTGATGGTAAAACGCGCTGGTTTATTGAAAGCCAAGTTACTCTAGCCTTGAATACCCTTAAATTGTAGTCAGACGGAAACATCGTCGCTGGCAAATTGTTCCAGTCCCTCGATTTACGCGGTATAAATACGAGGCGAAACGCTTCTCCCGAATCGTAGTGGTGTCAAAAACATAAGAGTGAACACTCGACGTACGACGGGTCGTCCGATGATGAAACGACGATGGGGGAATCCCATCCCATTCCATCATCGTCCCCCAATCCGAGAAAATCATGTAATTTCCTCGCACACACTCCAAAAGGCATCCTATAGAACCCTGACAGGCTGGCTACTCTTTGCCTGTGCTCCAGTCTTTGGAGACCATTTTGAACTAAATCTGGTCACCAATTAGCTTCGTACGCCTCTCCTCCGATTCCAAAGTTGCCAGGTGGCATTTTGCAGCACCAGCCGTACTCCACACACGAACGGACCTGTGCTTTGTACAACATTAGAAGCTGCCTGGGTGTGAAGTCCGCCTGGACCTGATTAACCGCCTGAAGTTTAGCTTCGAGGAAATCTCAACTCCAACAACAAAAGCTGAAGGCGGTACCGACACACCAAGGTTTTGGCGGCATTTAATGCTACAAAATTGGCAGTGCCCCATTCGGAGACTGCCTGTAGTGCAATATTCGTAAGCTCTACCATAGCCTCTCTTTCGGACCGGATTGATTCCCTACTAGCCCGAGCATCCGGCAGGTATCTCTTTACAACTGTGCTGTCATTTGCACACCCATAGATACCCGGCATCAGCGGATCTTTAATATGCAGCAGGAACAGAGTTGCAGAGAGAATTGACCCCTGAGCAACACCGCCATTAGTCGACTGGGCTCAGATGAGCATCCGTCGACAACTCGGAGGTACCGTTCAGTCAGGAAGTCTTTTATCCAGCCAGTCAAGCCAGGGGAAATACCGTACGCTGGAAGCTTACTCAGCTAGGCCAGCGTGCCATACCCGGTCGAAGGCCTTCGAGGCATTAAGGGAGACAGTAATCGCTTCCCCATTTTTCTCGAGGGCCTCGCCCCACAAGTGAGTGGCATATACTAGTAGGTCCCCAGTTGACCGATTGCGGCGAAACCCGTACTGTCGGTCAACGAGGAGATGGTTACCTTCCAGGTATGCCAAGCTTCCAGGACTTGGGCACTATACCATTCCTAAATGAGAGGCGATACAAGCGTGTCAATACAGGACATAACTCGGGCACACATGCCTTAAGAACAATCGCTGGTATACCATCTGGACCACTTTATAACATATATACCAAATTTTAAATAATAAATGGTCATTCAGGTTTTATTTTTGTCATAATTAATTTCGATATTAGAATTTTGAAATCCACACATAAAATTTACCATGTAAGTATCTATATCGATCTAGTGGAAGACAGGTCTCAAGTGACTTGTTACATACGTCACACTTTATTGACTTTGTAAAATGTATTTCTGTATTGAATAATTTCTTTTAGGGCGGGGCTAGTGTTGCCGAAGCTGGCGTCTCCTCTATCCCCAAGAGTCGTCATAGTCAAACCTGGGCTCTATGATCCAAACATAATTTCGCCTCTCGATTTCTGCTCGTTTGCACATTGTTTTCAGCAGGTTTGTACATTTTATTCTAGAAATTGATATCAAACTATGTGTGTATGATTTTGTGTTTTCGCTTTTTTAAAGCTGTTTTACTATTCTTTTGACTTTCCACTAATTTACTATCTCAGGCAGTTTAAAAAAGCTGTTGTATTCTTTCTTTATATTTTACAGATTATGTATTTGGAAGACGATGATTTTATGGTAAACGGGTGTATCCAGGTAATAGATCTCGAAGGGATAACTATGACACACTTCATGCAAGTGACACCGACGGTGTTGAAGAAATTAGTTGTAGGTGGACAGGTAATATAAAAAAGTCTATACATAGTTTTCGTTTCCCCACTCTTTCTTCTTAGCCGGCACATTCATACACAGGTTGTTTCACATTCACTTGACGCACGCGCATACGTCACAAATGGCGCTAAATATTATAGTCAACTCAAAAAAGCGTTGTGTCACAAGATTATTATTATTATTATTATTATTACTTTGACTTACGTAATTGTTGTTATTTGACATTTCAGGATGCTTCACCGATAAGACTGAAAAGCCTACACCTCATAAATACCATTCCGGTGTTTGAGAGACTATTCAATCTTGCTATAAAGCTTCTTAATGAGAAGCATCAGAAAAAGGTAAGTATGGTATTCAAAACTTGTCTGATCTAAATTGCTAAGATATTGTGTATTAACAGGGTTCGTATATTTTTCAGATGTTTATGCATAGCACAGATTTAAAAGTCTTTCACGAATATGTGCCACCAGAAATATTGCTAAAGGAGTACGGAGGGCAAGGTGGAACCAAACAGGAATACATAGGTAAGATTAATTAATTTAATCCAAACCCTAATTTCGTAACATACTATCAAAATGAAAATCAAAAGTCATTTATTCCAATTAGGTTGAGAATCAGCACTTTTTAAATGTCAATATTTCATAAGACAGTCCCCCCAAAACGCCCGCCCTTCGCCATTTCCTACTGCTTTTGCTAGGAAGAAGAAGTGGCGGAACAATCTCCCCAGCAGCACAACTGTCTGTTCATTTAAAAAAACAGACGACTTTATACATTACTATGTACATTAATCAACACAACAATACACAACAACAATTATATTATTGACCAAATGCCTGATAGCCACGCCAAAATACTAGCAAAGCAAAAAATAAAATAATTATAAGATTAATTGCGAAGCAACCGCGAGAATACCAATATCTTTAAACAAATCTCTTAAAGAAACTTTGACACCAAGCTGGTAAATTGTTCGAACAGCCCGTTTTGTAGTACACATATTTCGTATGTCAGCGGCTAGGCCCCATAGTAAAATACCGTAGGACACAACGCTGAGGAAATAACTAAAATAGACTAAACGAGCTGTAACAACGTCAGTGTATTGTCTTACTTTCCTGACGGCGTAGGCGGCTGACCTGAGCCTTCCTGCTAGGGTTGATATGTGTAGTCCCCACTGAAGTTTGGCATATTGTTATTCCCATAAAAACTGCCGAGCCCACAGGCTCGGCAGGTAAAGCACCTCTTTACCTAAAACGATGTTGGGTCCTAGATTTCTAACATTTGGCAAGGCGACTTTACACATTTCGTTTTCTTAAACCAATCCGTAACTATTGAGAGTGCACTGCTTACTTCGTCAAAATCTTGTCTATTCCTGCCGCGCTACTGCAGCGCGATGTTCATTCAATCATGCGCAAACGTTGCGCATCAATCCTGCGCCGCACGCGCGGTAGTCCCAACACCATCCTGGCCGCACTGGTGGACCAGTGGGATTCTCCGATGTTGGCATGGTGGATACGGCTGCACGCTGTTAAATAGCGACTGATAGCGTCATTGGGGAGTCCTTCGAGTCTAAATAATAACACCTTAATTTTATTTACTAACAAAATATTTTAAGTTCGCAAATTTATGTAATAATAATTATGGATGGAGAATCTGAGAGCCTTGCGGTACATCTAACTGAACTGGAAGCCCGGAAGATTTCACACCATTATTATCTACATACGGTATATCTATTATCATCAAACACAGTACTTATTTTATTATTAATTATCTATATATATAAAAGAAAGTCGTGTTAGTTACTCCACTTATAACTCAAGAACGGCTCCATCGATTTGGCTGAAAATTGGTAGGGGGTAGCTAAAAACTAGGAAAAGGACATAGGATACCTTTTATCCCGTTCCCGTCGATCCCATGAGAATGAATTAGCTTCATTGTTTCCACTTCTCCTACACTTTTGTGCTACCCTGGTACCTTGCACGTCCACAAACTATGCACAATAAAACTTCTTTCATGTATTAAGATGATTTGTGATAATGATGAATGAATGAGGTTTATTGTTTCGACTTCTCCTACAGTTTTGTGCTACCCTGGTACCTTGCACCTCCACAAAGTAGGAAACACGTGTCCAGTATTTTTAAGTTAATAATATTATGTACAAAATTTCAAAAAGATATAATGAAAAACCACAAAGTTATAATAAGCTTGCTACGTGTATTCTACTTCGTTGTCCCAACATAAATATGGTCAAAGATCCGCGGGCGAGCAAGCGCGGTGCATTGACCTCTAGCGTCAGCTGTTGCGCGCGCACAATACTATGATGATGTATCGTAAGCTGCGTGACGCACTCGGTAACTACACTGTAACAATTTCTAAATGTATTTGGGCCAAAATATAACATGGTGTAAAAATTATTGGAATCGATTCAGTTGCTTATTCACTATTTATATATAACTCAAGAACGGCTGAACCGATTTAGCTGAATATTGGTGGGAGGTAGTTAAGAACCCGTCCCCGTCGTTCCCGTGTGACGTGACATAAGACATGGTCCAACTCATTCAAAATGTAAGTCAGCAAATCATATACCAAAAATGTTATAACAAAAAGCAAATGACAGCTGAGCATATTTAAAAAAAAGTCTAACCGGTTGAAGCAATCGTTTAAAGCAAAGAATATAAATACTCTCTGCTGGTTTAAAGTTTCTAATAAAAAACCACAAAGCCAACTTCAACTTCAAAATTTCTAATATTGTATTGCTGTGCCATTTATCATCAATAAAAATATCATGCCGTGACCAAGACCATCAAATCTTTCTCGACAAAGCGGTAATGCAAGAGTAAATCGAAACATTCTGAATGAAAGCACTGAAGAAGAGCAAGAAATTGCACGTGCAGAGCGCCGCCTTACTATGACTCGACTTCGTGCTTCTCACTCACAAGAGCAAAGGGAGGCGGCAGTCCGTGAAACTGTTCCGTTGACAATGCGAAATCGGCGAACAAACCTCAGAGATCATCATCATCATCATCAATCTTTTTATCGTCCCACTGCTGGAGAAAGGTCTCCTCTCATGCAGAGAAGGATTGAGCAAGCGTGGTGATTACACAATCACCACGCTTGCTCAATGCGGGGTGGCGATTTCAGACTTATAAAGTCCAGGTTTCCTCAAGATTTTTTCTTTCACGTTCAGTCATTGGTGTCCTAGATATTGTACTTAGAGAGTACATATCACTTTAGAAAAGTTACATCGATACTTGCCTGACCTGGAATCGAACCCGCGCAATCATACAAGAGAGGCTGGTGTTTTAACCACTAGGCCACCACGACATCTCAGAGATCAATAGCTAGATAATTTACGAAGCACAAGTAGAAATTCATTTCTTTCACATGGTGCTATACTAAATAAATGACAAATAAAAAAATCATGGAATACTTTTTTTTTATTTACAGTGTTCCTAATTTAAAAAGTAAAAAATGTGATCATGTGATATTTATTGCCTTTAAGGCGGAACAAAGTTCGCCGGGTCAGCTAGTATTTAATAAAATATAATGATTTTGAAGAATATAGTTGTTTATATCCTTTATAAATCACCAGTATCATTGCTGTATATTTTAGAAAAAAAAACCCAACATCATTAACTAAGAAAACCTTTAAAATGTTCAATAAAAGGATTTTTTTATTAAATTTAATTAATTTATTAACAGATTATTGGTTGAAAAAAATGGACCAGTATGAAGACTGGTTCGAAGAAGATTTGAAGTTTGGGACTGACGAATCAAAGCGGCCAGGGAAACCAAAGACTGTGGAGAACATGTTTGGCGTCCAGGGATCTTTTAGACAACTTGACGTAGATTAACTACTTATTGTTTAATAATTCATAAAGCAATAAATAGCACCTATAATATGATATAACATCACGTTTTTATTTTCCGAATAGTTAAGCAGAGATATACCATACTTGCAGTACATATACATAACTTCAGACTTTCATTAAATTTAAACTCGATCTTCGTTCGCGTTATTTGTACCATACAGTTTCTGTGGTGTTGTTGATTGTTTGATTTAGGTAAAATTTTTGGCTTCGAACGCTTCCAGCATCGGCCTACCAGCCACTGTTTGGGAACTTACAAAACGTTCGCCTAATCATGAGATATTGTGTCTTATTTAGCAATATTTGCATAACAACAACTGTATAGCTGATATGATACTTTGTTTTAGCAATTAAACTTGACAACTATTATAACTAGTAATAATTTACTATAACAGTTGTCTAGTTTAATGTAATCATTATGATTACGGGAGAGGTCGCCTATATCTTATCTAAGCTCAACTTATTCTGGTGATTCTCAATGAGTTGACATACACTGTCTGTTCAAAAAGTATTCGTAATTTTCGTTTAAAAAAAAAAAAAATTAATTCGCCTACATCAATATGGTCCATCATCATTATCATAATTTATTTATTCATAACAATTTACATTGTTTAGATCAATGCATATAAAATTAAAATAGAAATACCACATGCGGCTAAAAATGTTGAATTGAAATATAAATGAAACATAATCACAGACAAACATAACAAGTCAATCAATTATACATAAGTATGTCAATAGATATATAAACTAATGTCAGATATGATTACACGAATAATAAAAATAAATAATGTCAAATGCGTAGCTACAGTCAAAGCATGTTGTTACAGACAAAGTTAAGGAATTCAGTCGAAAGCGTGTTCACTGGTACATTATTTATTTTGTATCATTTGACATGAATTCTGATACTGAGTATAAACTTCTTTCCATCAAGAAGGTTATTAATTTATTTTTGTTAAATTACTATTATATATTAACAATTTCAAATCACTTGGTAACCTATTGAACAAATCAACTGCTTGCAATGCAGCAATGCCTGACTACGTAAAAAATTGATGACAACTTGTGTTTAAACTCCTTTCTTCTTGTGCTTTGTCTTATCTTACGTTCCTCTTGTAATTCATACTGTTCAATATACTTAGCAAAGTAACAAAGAATAACCAATATATATATAAACTTGGTACTGTCAAAATATTCAACTTTTTAAAATGCTCTCTACATGATTCTATTTGTGAGATCCTTACTAAAGTCCTTACAGAACGTTTCTGTAAGATGAACGGTTTCTGACAATTATAGTTGTAGCTGTTACCCCAAAGCATGATGCTATACCTCAATCTAGCTTCGATAAGCGCATAATATATAGCCTTTAGATGCTTTAAATCTAAAATATCTCTAAGGCTCCTTCCTGAGTGCATAGCATGCTGATGAAATAGAAGAGTCAGTAGCATCAATAACCTTAAAAGTAGTCCCCCCAGATATAATGCCAGTGTTTTTTCCAATCTTCGAAGCACTCTTGATATTCACTTTTTAATATATCCTTGAGCACTAACAGCGATTTGGCCTTTACTTCTTCAATCGAGCAAAAACGTCCTTTCATGGGAAGAGGAAATAGGCATATTTAGTCATATCTGGTGAATATGGAGGTTGGGGCATGACAACGGTATTCTTTTGGCCAAAAAATTACGAAAAAGCAATGACGAGTGAGCAGGTGCGCTATCGTGGTGCAAAAGAATGAATTGATTACCTATAAATCGTAGCATTTTTTCGGATTGCTTCACTAACTTCGAGGTAATAGTCCTTAATAACCGTACGATCTTGTGGTAAGAACTCTTGATGCACTATACCACTATAATCGAAGAGAACAGTTAGCAAAACCTTGATATTTGGTCGAACTTGACGTATTTTTGCTCTTGGTGACGTTAATTGCTTCCAAGTGGACGATTGTGCTTTGATTTCGACATCATAACCGTACACCCATATTTTATCACCAGTTTTTTTGATAAAAATTCAGCGGTTCAAGCAAAAATCGCCGAGCTCAAAAAACACATCGAACCAAAGCGACTACTTCAGAGAAAGTAAACAAGTGAATATAGTTGAAAATTTCATGTTACTTTAGGGCCATGATTCTATTTGTGAGATCCTTACTAAAGTCCTTACAGAACGTTTCTGTAAGATGAACGGTTTCTGACAATTATAGTTGTAGCTGTTACCCCAAAGCATGATGCTATACCTCAATCTAGCTTCGATAAGCGCATAATATATAGCCTTTAGATGCTTTAAATCTAAAATATCTCTAAGGCTCCTTCCTGAGTGCATAGCATGCTGATGAAATAGAAGAGTCAGTAGCATCAATAACCTTAAAAGTAGTCCCCCCAGATATAATGCCAGTGTTTTTTCCAATCTTCGAAGCACTCTTGATATTCACTTTTTAATATATCCTTGAGCACTAACAGCGATTTGGCCTTTACTTCTTCAATCGAGCAAAAACGTCCTTTCATGGGAAGAGGAAATAGGCATATTTAGTCATATCTGGTGAATATGGAGGTTGGGGCATGACAACGGTATTCTTTTGGCCAAAAAATTACGAAAAAGCAATGACGAGTGAGCAGGTGCGCTATCGTGGTGCAAAAGAATGAATTGATTACCTATAAATCGTAGCATTTTTTCGGATTGCTTCACTAACTTCGAGGTAATAGTCCTTAATAACCGTACGATCTTGTGGTAAGAACTCTTGATGCACTATACCACTATAATCGAAGAGAACAGTTAGCAAAACCTTGATATTTGGTCGAACTTGACGTATTTTTGCTCTTGGTGACGTTAATTGCTTCCAAGTGGACGATTGTGCTTTGATTTCGACATCATAACCGTACACCCATATTTTATCACCAGTTTTTTTGATAAAAATTCAGCGGTTCAAGCAAAAATCGCCGAGCTCAAAAAACACATCGAACCAAAGCGACTACTTCAGAGAAAGTAAACAAGTGAATATAGTTGAAAATTTCATGTTACTTTAGGGCCATGTATACCAACTCAATTAAAGAAAGAAATTGACAATCGGTCTCTCCAGACCCGCGAAATTTAAAAAATCCCGGTACTTTTTGAACAGACCTCGTACATTTTTGCACTAATGATACATATGTTGAATATATATTTAAAGATCATATCATTTCAAGATAGTTCAAAGTAGTAAATTAAATATTTCAAGAAAATTCCATTTATGTTTTATTTATAACTAATAACCTGCGTCCAGTGGTTTCATCCGTGTAAGTTTCGATCCTGTGGGAATATAGGGATAAAAAGTTTCATATGCGTTATTTCTGGTAATTTTTTCGTGGAAGAGTAAAAAACATCCATTAATCCTTACAAACTTTCACGTGTATAACATCAGTAGGATTTAAGTGCGTAAGTGTTTAGGTATATCTCAAGGCATAAAGGTTTCCGGGTTCCATGTGAAACAAAAGCAATAATAAGTAGTAATTTTGAAGGTAAGTATTTATCCAGATTGTTTAACTACCTTAGTCAGGGTCATGTGGCTAAAGGTAGAAACTATAAGTAGACTAAAATCCACCTACAAGTCTGGTACTTGTAAGTGTTGTACTTAAAAAAATATTGAAAACCAGGTCACCCAGAAAGTTTTGCGACAAAAAGTTTTTATGTATGAGAAACTGGCCAATTATAACTTGCTTAAAAAAAAAATGATTATTTATAACGAATAATATTGCCTAAGAGCCCACGACCGCCAGACCTTCGTTATTTTATAAAAGCTGAAAGTTTGTGTATGTCTCCAACACAGGTAAAAACGACCCGCGATTATAGAGTTTCGTTTGTGGTTACTTGGGCAGATAAAAGGCAGCAAAGGTGTATTAAATAGTACCTTAAATTCCTTAAAGTACAAAGTTCAATTTTTTATATTTTCTTCAGGATATCTTTAGAAAACACGTTATCCATTGCCAGAAATTTTTGACAGTTGCTACCCCTTGCCAGACACCCCTAAGCTATACTAAATTAAAATTATACTTTCGTTGTAGTATAAAAGCTGAATTGTATATATGTTACTTGGAAACCTATAAAAAAAATGTTACCTTAATAGCCAGACAGTCTGGATGGTTTTTACATCTTGCCAGACCCTGAGAGTCAACTGTAGTCAGCTGTAGAGTCAGCTAAAGGTGTGAGTATAGCCAGTGTATTCAGAGATTTATATGCAATGTTACAATGCCCGTAATGTAATTGTTGTTGATGCCGCTCGACTTCAAATATTCATTGACTCGTATACAGTTTCCGATGTAAATGAAGGTTTTGATCGAAAAAAAATTCGAGATTTTGACGCTAGCTCACCATTATTGTTCCATGAAGACACGAGACCTCATCTCGTGTCTTCATGGAGCAATAATGGTCACGATCGATTCATGAATCACACGATTGATTTCAAAATGGATGATGTAATCAAATATTTGTATCACTAGCTTGATATTTTAAAAGAGTGTCCATGGAGTTTCTTGCCCGTTCTTCTCCATAGGTACCTACTCTTTGGAATGGGCGACTAGCTTCACCTTACTGACTGACCGACCTTCTGACAATTCAAAAGTGCCTGTAACTGGTTTATTTGAAATAAATGCTTTGATTTTGATTTTGATTTTATTTATTTATATTTACAGAAAGTTTAGGTACAGACTCATATTACCATAAATACCATTAATGCACAGCACAATTTGCTAATTACAAGCTTTTACATATCTAGATACAAGAACTTCATTTCGTTATGTACGCACGTTAACAGAGAATTAAACAGAAAATAAAAATATAATAAAATGAAACACTGATTACAGAGGTTATAAAAGATAATTACTTTTGCCAACATTGTTCGGAGTTCAGCACAATAGACATCTGCCATTATTGCTTGACCACATCGGAGAAAACTATAGTGAATGACACCGCGCTGACACCACCAAACAGTTACCATTACCTTTTTATTGGTAAGCTTTGCTTTAGGACACCGTTATGGCGTTTGACCTGGGGTCAGCCATTGCATTTTTCTTTTACGGTTATCATAAAGAATCCTCTTTTCACGACTTGTCACATATCGATTCAATATCTCCATTTCTATATCGATTCAACAGGGCAACACGCGTTTCTTTCACTGCAGATCAGTCAGCCATTTTTCGTATTTTTTTATTTCATTGATTTGACGCAAATTAATCAATATTGTGCCGCTAATTCTTGGGTAGTTTGACTAGGATTGGCTTCCACCATCTCTCTTCATTCATCGTTATTCACCTGTGTGGGTGCCTGGGTGGTCTTCCTCGTGCCTCGGTCTTCAAGTCGAAGTTTCCATCATGAAAGTGTTTAAACCAAAAGCGCACGGTGCGTTCATTAGTAGAAACCTCTCAAAACGCAACATTGATATTGCAGGCTGTTTCTGCCGCGTTACTTTCGCGTTGGGATTCGAATTCAAAAATTACTCGAAATTTCGCAGTATCCATCTTTCTTGTCTAAATTTAATAACAAAAACTATTGAAAGTCGATATTCAAATGTTTTATGCCCTAACTAGAATATCCAAAGCAACTTGGGGTCTATCATTCCTAACTTTAAAAACTATATATGGAGCTACCTACTTAGGATGTATGTGCTACGGTGCACCTGTTTGGGCCGATAGGGCCAGCATAGGAGCGGCACGACGTAAACTGCTTCAAAGCCAACGTTTGGCATTGATATTTTTATGCAAGGCGTATAGAACGGTCAGTACTGAAGCCTTACCGGTACTGGCAGGTGAACTTTCAGTCGACCTTGAGGTACAGCGACGTGCTTCAATGTACTACTCCGCGAGGGGGGAGGCCATGGACACTAATTTTGTTACACAACGCGACTTTAATAAAATCTCTAGATTATTTAAACCTCAGACTGAAGTCTGGGAGGACCTCTTATCCGAATGGCAAAGTAGGTGGGATAATTCCATCAAGGGCCGGCACCTCCATCTATTCTTTCCATCCGTTGGCGATCGGCTGGCTAAGACATGGCTGGAGGTTGACCACTGCGTTGCCCAATTTCTCACAGGTCATGGCAACTTTAAAAGTAAACTGTATTCTTTTAAACTTGTTCATTCCCCTTTGTGTCAGTGTTCTACATCGAACTGTGAATTTGAACAGTCCGCACATCACATCTTGTGGGAGTGTGTTCTTTGGCAGAATGAACGCAATATTATGTTGGATAGTGTACAAGTTACATCCGGAGTCGTTTATTATACGGACCTTGTAGAAACTAGAACCAATTTCCGTGCGTTCAGGCGCTTTTGCCATACCTATTATTGGAATCAATTGTAACAGCTAATACCTACTTAGGACCCATTAACTTAATCAAATTTTATTCCGTGGTGTTTGGCAATCTGGGCTTCTCCCAGTTGCAATAATGTCCCTTTGTGCCGTTTGGCCTAGTTCTGTTCTGTCTCCTGCTTGTTATGGAGGGAAGTGGAAAAAATATCTTTTTTCTTACTCCTCCGCTATTCTTTTCTGATTAATTTCGTTGCGGGACCCAAGACAGTTGAATCGTTTCTCCGGGACTCGTCGAGCTTCATTGCTCGGCGTTTTTCTGGCGGTCGCCACTGTTGATTCTGGCTTTCAGGAGTTGCAGTGGTTGGGAAAAGTGTGGCGGGTTTTGTCCCATAAAAAAAAAAAAATCAAATGTTTCACATTTTTCAAAAGAAAAAAATTATAAAAATCATGTGAGAAAGTTTCATTTGAAAACCTCAAACCATGATGATTCTATGTCAATTCAAAGAACCAAATGCAACAAAACGTCAATTTCATACTTTAACCCCTAATAAAACAAATCAATCTTTAATTTCGACACATTTTGGAACTGTAAAATGAGATTGCAACTGCGATTTTGAACGTTTTAATTTAAGAGACAATATTGACCTTCAGAACACACACTTCAGCGTTCTTGTACCTACATACACAATGTTTAGTAAAAGGCAACAAATTGACGGCTCTACATCATTCTTCGTAAGGCTTTTAGAAGGTCAGTTCAGTTTTTTTTTGGCAATATAATCCTTGTGGGTTTACTCTATCGTGTCCAGATCGGGTGACCAGCCTCCTAATCGGCGAACACATTTTTGTAAAATAATTGCGATTAGTTGGGATCATTCGGGATCGTTTGGATCGAACGGACCAATGCGCGGTCTCAACTAGTCGCAATCATTTGACAAATATGTGTTTGCCCATTAGGGAGCAGATGTGTATGTTTCTCACCAGGTTGGTAGCTGGGAGTACTTGATTCGTATAAGATTCACTGCTCCCCGGACTGACGACCCACTGTTTTACAGTGGGTTCTACCTGAGGCCCGTGCGGTCTTTCCCACAATAGCGCATCCAAGGAGTTCATTAACTTAGGGTCTCAAGAATGTAAAACCTTAATAAGACCCAATCATTTAGGTTGTATATCAACAAAACTGACTCAGAGTTTTGTTATAAAAAAGATTTATTTTCAAATTATTTTCTATAATTAGTATATTTTTTATTTATATATTTGTTAAACTATTTTCAATGATTAATTGATTCGTTGCAGTAAATCATGGTTTACTGTCATCATCAACCTTTTATCGTCCCACTGCTGGGCACAGGTCTCCTCTCATACAGAGAAGGGTTGAGATGGCGATTTCAGACTTATAAAGTCCAGGTTTCCTCAAGATGTTTTCCTTCACCTTCAGTCATTGGTGTCCAAGATATACTTAGAAAGTACATATAACTTTAGAAAAGTTACATTGGTACTTGCCTGACCTGGAATCGAACCCGCACACACATATTTGAGAGGCTGGTGTTTTAACCACTAGGCCACCACGACTCCTCAAAATTAATTGTTGATTGCAGCCTATAATAATCAAATTTTATTTTCGGCCTAGGGTCCACAGAAACAATTTCCAAAAAAGGATACGATGAAAATCACAAGCATGAATTATCAGAATTGCTCATCACTACATATTATGAAAAAAAAAATCACTTTCTTTTTCCCTATGTCCCCTTGAATGATTAAATCTTTAAAACCACGACACGGATTTTGATGATTTTTTTTAATAGATAGAGTGATTCAAGAGATAGGTTTATATGTATAATAATATCCATTAAATTGTCGAGAAACACTATTATTTTTGAGATTTCTAATGTGATGTCGTAAATAATCACATTTTTTCCGCGTTTGCAGTGAAACGCTGGCTGAACCTTCCAATATTTATAGAAATGAATGTACTAAAAATTATACACATTATAGTATATGTCTACCTCTTATAGATATCCCACAATAATATTTTTTGTCATTTATTTTTTACGACATAATCTGGCTAATGTTCGAAGCGATTTTGACCAAGACAGCATTAATCCTTATCCAATTTAACACCTTAAATAAATTGTTGATTTAATATAGATCTATATCGCTCTCTACAGCATAAGATTTAAATCATTATTTTCGAAGATATTACAGATTTAAAAATTCCGGGGCGTCGCGTTCCGTCCTGGGTCGCGGGAGCAGCGTAAGCGGCGGTCTGCTTTTTTTGTAGAACGTTAACAGTTTTCTCTTTATTATTTATTTATTTATTTTATTATTTATGTACACACAATAAAATACATATAGATACAACAAAATGAAGTAGTATCAGCATTGCACCCGTGCGAAGCCGGGGCGGGTCGCTAGTTATACAATAATTATAACTGGGAGTCCACTGGGAAACTGGGAGTGGGCCATACGACAGCATATTATGGCCCATACGCTATCGTATGGCCCACTCCCAGTTTCCAGTGGACTTTAATTTTTGATGCTCATACCCACACAATTGTAGGTATGAGCATCAAAAATTAAAGTTCACGACGGCCCCGTACAAGGTAAACACGTTTCTTATAAATACCTACTTATATTTAAGTTACTTATGTAGTTATTGTGGAATTGGCGAAGCAAATTATTATCATTTTGTTTACTATATTCATACTTCGAATCAGTGGCGGACGCGCACGTTTTAATGATGCTCTGTTCTCTTTTTAAATAATATATAAAAGTTTTATGTTGTTCACTACTCCTTTTAAGTCTTGTGTATTTATTCATTCAAGAAAGGTATTGGTTGGAGGAGGAAAGGCTTTGGCCAGTGGATTAAAGTAAAAAAAGCAAAAGTAATTAAAGCATAATTTTCGATGATGGTGGTAAGACCCTTGAATCCTGACTTGAAGCGGAAGGCAGAAGTAGAATTGAATGAGACTCCGATGAAACTCGAGCAGGGCATAAAACACTTGAAAGAATGGATTAGTCAACAACCTCATTTGAGGGCAAGAACAGGTAAATTTGATTATATTTTGATATTTTTAATATTTTCTTTGTCTTGTGAGAGCAATTATTAGAATACGTCTAAGTAATAGTCAGACACTGCTATTTTGCAGTGTTTGACTACTACTTGTGTCTGCTATCTCTTTCCTATGTCCCTGTGTATGATTAAATCTTTAAAACTTCGGAACGGATTTTAATGCAGTTTTTTTTTTAATAGAGTGATTAAAGAGGAAGGTTTATGTGTATATAACAACATCCATTAAATAATGGACTATTATTTTTGATGTTTCTAATGCTATGTCGTAAATTAATACATTTTTTCCGCGTTTGCAGTGAAACGCAGGCTGAAGCCTACGAGATTTATCAAAATAATGTACTAAATATTGTACACATTGAAAAGTTTTACAGAAAAGCCCGGGATGGTATATCTCTTATGGATATCCCACAATAACATTTTTTGACATTATATACGAGATATATTGGCTAATTTTCGTAGCGATTTTAACCAATATACAGCATTAATCCTTATCCAATTTAATACCTTAAATACATTGTTGATTTAATATAGACCCATATCGGCCTTTACAGCATATGATTTAAATGAATATTTTCGAAGATATTACAGATTTAACAACCGGCGGGACCCACCGGGAGCGGCGGCCCGCTATGTTTTTTATACAACGTTCACAGTTTTTCTGTAATGTATTCAGCATTGCTCCCGTGCATGGCCGGGGCGGGTCGCTAGTTGATACTTAACTTATGAACTCTTAACTAATTTATTGCTTGCTTGTTTGTGTTTTTTTTATCGACTTTTTTCCTACCTATATCTGGAGTTATTTCTAACTAAATAAATATTATATTGTTAAGGCCGACGGGTTCTCGAGTGGCGACCACGCACCGGAAGACGTAGTGTGGGTAGGCCCCCGACAAGGTGGACCGACGACCTGGTGAAGGTCGCGGGAAACCGCTGGATGCGGGAGGCGCAGAACCGGTCGTCGTGGAGAGCCTTGGGGGAGGCTTATGTCCAGCAGTGGACGTCTTTCGGCTGAAATGATGATGATGATGATATGTTATAGGGTCGTTAGTCTGTAAGCCTTCTTTAAAATTTTGACGACACGATTGGCGCTAGGCTGAGCGATTAACTTTTGCGCTGCGTGTCGCGGGTTCGATTCCCATACGGAACAAATATTTGTATGGCCTAAAGTTGTTCCGGGTCTGAGACAAAGTATTTTTTGTAAAAAGAAAAACTTAAATTATTGGAATTGCTTTATGCTTTAGTAACGAAATTTAAAACTGAGGAACTTGAAACAAACCAATTAAATCCTTTTAGAAAACACAAATAATAACGTAAAAATGTTACTGTTTTAGGTTAGATAGGTACGTATAGATAAATGCATGCTTCGGAAACAGGTTAAGCCGGTGGTACCGGCTGTCAGTCGTAGACCTTTTACCTTTGACCTTTGTTAAGGGTCATTAACCAGTCTAAGTATCGCATTACCCAGGAACTTAGTAGTCCATATTTAAATAAATATATATATACGGAAAAATCACACATATTGAGCTAACCCCAAAGTAAGTTCGAGACTTGTGTTATGGGATACTAACTAAACGATACTATATTTATAATAGATACGTATATAGATAAACATCCAAGACCCAGGCCAATCAGGAAAAGATCGTTTTTCCATCATGACCTGGCCGGGGATCGAACCCGGGGCCTCCACGTCGCAGGCAGGCGTGTTGACCGCTGCGCCACGGAGGACGACAAACTGATTTACCTGAGTATATTGGTCATTTAATTTGATAAACAAAACTGTGGCCCTATTTTTTTTTTAATAAAAAACTTTGGAATATGTATATCTTATGATCTAGATTTATCTGATTATCTAGGATTTTATATTTTATTTGTATCGTGGTGCTTGCGTTTACCAACATATAAAGTCACATTTACTGGAGCAACTAATTGTAGGGCATACAGATATTTGTTCTGTGCGGGAATCGAACCCGCGACACGCACCACAGCAATCGATCGCACAGCCACTGCACCAAACGTTTCGTCAATTGAAAGTAGAACAATAAAATATTCCATTATTGTATGTTATCGTGAACACAATGTCGCTTACTAATGTTGGCAGAGAGGCATCCAAACAATAAGTGGGAAAATCAGTGTTGCCTATAATTATGTTTAAAACATTTTTATAAAGTTAATTCTATACAATGTATAAGGCTAAGAAGGCTACACCGCATGCCAGTAATAAAATTATGATAGTCATTTATATCGTTAATGAGCGGTTACAGAAATAAGTGTTTAAAAAAATGTGTCGGCTCGGCCTTTGAACGTTGCAAGCGTGCCGCCGCGCATGTTTGTGGGTATGACGTAGACCCCTGATGTGAACTCTATTAAATCAGATGATAGGATAGTTTTTCGAGTTCTGTTCACATTGCGCTTTTTGTGTAATTAGCGAATTAATTATTTTTTACTTTAAAATCTTATTGGGTTATAAAAGTATAGCATGTATGAATGGTTTAAAGTAAAAAAAAACTGCATATTATTTTTTTTTTATCAGGAAAAAACCGACGAAAAATTCCACCACTAGGGGGCTCAGAATCATGTACTGGATCTATGGTACTCGTTTGTGCGTCGATGTCAGATACACCCTTTATTTTGTTCCGTGGGGGAATCGAACCGCGTCACGCAGTGCAGCAGCAGATCGCTCAGCTATTCCGCCAACTGTGTCGTCGAATATGGTGTAGTCACTTTTTAAAAATTTAGCATATTTTGGGGAAATTGAAATTAATTCGCGGCAAAAAAAGATTATTTCAAAATTCATTAGTATTGTTACCAAGATGATTATGTAAAATTTGATATTTTGTTTCATGTTTTTACCTAAGCTTTATTGTCCTTATGGTTCGGACAGGGTTTTCTTTACATATTGTATGACTATACTGGATAGTTACACTGATGCTCAGTAAAGTCTAGGTAGACCTAGTTCACATAAGAATCCTTCTGAACTAACCTAGAATCTAAGTTCAGTGAAATTTTTGCTAGTTTAGATAAAACTAACAGACAGACAATAAATGCAATGAAGTGCTCGGTGGTAGGCCATAACATCGGCTGCCGGCAGAAGTTACCACCCACTTGCCATTTGCCGGTTTTTGTCTTGCTTGCATTTTGTCTTACCGTTTGTCGTGTTCCGGCTTGATGTCTGGTGAAGCCGTACGGAGGACGGGTCTGAGCAGTTGTGTTGCGATGTGTGCCGGGTACGATGCGCCAAATGTTGTTGTGTTGGGAGATTGGTCGTGGAGGGTCTCCAGATCAATCTCTCTCTGGCGCAGCATCGTTGGTCGTGTTGTCGGGTTTAACATTGCATCACCTCGCTCAACTGCCGTCTTCTTTCCTATTCGCTCAGTTTTTCTGAGTGAATAGACTCTTAATAAACTAGCGCGCTTTACCATCAACGATCGCATCACTGCTTACCATCAGGCGGGATTGCGGTCAAGCGCTAGTTTATAATTATTAAAAAAAAAATGGCCAAACTCGGGCCTTCTCTATGAGTGGGTAGTCATCCAGTTCGTGGGTCCAATGCGAATGTCACATGTCTAAGATTAGGGTAGTTGACTAAAAAAACTAATTAGTCGCGTCAGTCAGATTTCCAAAAAATACTAGACACGTATTTTTTCTTTTTTCGTATAAACAAAAAATGAAGACACAGTGCGTTGAAAATTCGTGTGACGTCACTGCACGCTACACTTTTTAGCGAGCAGTGACGTCACCAGCCACCACTCCTGATCTTTGATGCCTTTTATATTCGTCAATTTTTATTGAATTGATAAAACAAAATATACGTATCCAATATTTTTATATAATCCGAATGACGGACTAAATAGAATCTTTTTTTTTTACCCAGGAAACAACCCTATTATGGGTTCTAGGACTTGCCAGTAATGTAATTCAAACCCATCCTATTACAACATCATGTTATATCATAGATCCTGAGTGATAAGTACCTACAGTAACCAGCTACTATTTTGTAGATGACCAGTGGCTAGCAGCCTTCCTGAGGGGTTGTAAGCACAGCCTCGAACGAGCCAAAGAGAAACTCGATCTCTACTACTCTTTGAGACATTTGTCACCGGAGATGTTTGCCGTGAGACCCAATAGTGAAAAGTTTATATATTTGCTGAAATCTGGGTAAGTTAATTGACTAGTTCAGAAGATAGGTTCAGAACGTTATCACTTTTATACTAAATTTTAAATAATGATTGGTCATTCAGGTTTTATTTTTAGCAAAATTGATCCCAAATGTAGGATTTGATATCCACACATAAAATTCACCATGTATGTACCTACCTATATGTATAGATTTAGTAGAAGATAGTTGTCAAGTGACTTGCTAGGTACCTCTGACTTGGTAATATGTATTTCTGTCTTCATTAATTTCTTTTAGGGCGGCAATAGTGTTGCCGAAGCTGGCGTCTCCTACATCCCCAAGAGTCGTCATAGTTAAACCTAGCCTCTATGATCCAAACATAATTTCGCCTACGGATTTCTCCTCGTTTGCACATTGTTTTCAGCAGGTTTGTACATTTTATTCTAGTAATTGATATGATGCTATGTGGTTGGTTTTGTGTATTTTCGCTTTTATAACCTGGTTTTAGTATTATTTTGACTTTCGACTAATTTACGCCGTGCTTATCTCATGAAGTTTAAAAAAAGTTGTATTCTTTCTTTACAGATTCAGTATTTGGAAGACGACGATTTGGTGGTAAACGGGGTTCTCCAGGTAATAGATCTCGAAGGGATAACTATGGCACACTTCATGCAATTCACACCGACGGTCTTGAAGAAATTAGTTGTAGCG
Organism: Sesamia inferens; assembly: GCA_037179545.1. Taxonomy (NCBI): domain Eukaryota; kingdom Metazoa; phylum Arthropoda; class Insecta; order Lepidoptera; family Noctuidae; genus Sesamia; species Sesamia inferens. The sequence continues at coordinate 13,732,779 of CM073934.1, read as the reverse complement.
GGACAGGTAATATATAAAAAAGTGTATATTTTGCGTTTCCCCACTCTTTCTTCTTAGCCAGCACGTCCGTACTACAGACGGGGTTGTTTCACATTCACTTGACGCACGTTCATACGTCACAAATGGCGCTAAATATAGTGAAACCAAAAAAGCGTTGTTCACAAGATTATTACTTGACTTACGTAATCGTTGTTATTTGACATACCTACGTATGTTATGTTCACACAGTTCCTCTCTGTGAGCTGTAATGTCTTTATCTACCACGTCAGCCCAGTGTGGGATGGATATATACGTATGTCATGTGTTTGTTGTAATTAATTCGACATAATATATGTGTGTGTGAGCTATTTGGATTTCTATTTCAGGATGCTTCACCGCTAAGAATGAAAAGCCTACACGTCATAAATACCATCCCGGCGTTTGAGAAAATATTTAATCTTGCTATTAAGCTTCTTAATGAGAAACATCAGAAAAGAGTAAGCATAGTATTCAGCACTTGCCGGAACTAAATTGCTATGATGTTACGTATTAACTGGTATATTTTTCAGATGTTTATGCATAGCAAGGATTTAAAAGTACTTCACGAATATGTACCTCCAGAAATATTGCCAAAGGAGTACGGAGGGCAGGGTGGAACCAAACAGGAATACATAGGTAAGATTTATTATATTTAATCCAGACCCTAATTACGTAAGATACTATCAAAATCAAAAATCATTTTTCAACAACACGCCTGCCTGCGACGTGGAGGCCCCGGGTTCGATCCCCGGCCAGGACATGATGGAAAACGATCTTTTCCTGATTGGCCTGGGTCTTGGATGTTTATCTATATATGTATCTGTTGCAAAATATAGTATCGTTGAGTTAGTATCCCATAACACAAGTCTCGAAATTACTTTGGGGCTAGCTCAATCTGTGTGATTTGTCAGTATATATTTATTTAATTATTAACTTTTTTTTATTAAACTAATGATTTTGAAGGATATAGCTGTTTATATCCTTTGGCTATACAAAGCAATGGTTTAATGGGTTCATATGTTAGAATAAAAAAACTTTTCAACAACATGTACAACGTAATGAATGTTTTGTTATGGATTTAATGACAATCTTTCAAGGATATTATTACTACTCACAAATAAAAGCAACTTTTATTACGAGACTAACCTTACTGGTTCCTATAGTGAAGGGAGCGGTACTCACAAAACAACCTTCAAAATGTTTAATTTATTGACAGATTACTGGTTGAAAAAAATCGACCAGTACGGAGACTGGTTCGAAGAAGATTTGAAGTTTGGGACTGATGAATCAAAGCGGCCAGGGCAACCAAAGACTGCTGAGAACATGTTTGGCGTCCAGGGATCTTTTAGACAACTTGACGTAGATTAACTACTTATTGTTTAATAATTCATAAAGAAATAGCACCTATAATATGATATCACGCTTGTATTTTCCGAATTGTTAAGCAGAGATGTAATACAGTAAATCTACATATTGTCAGGTATAAAAAAAGAAAAATATATAATAACTTTAGACTTTTCATAAAAGTGAAATTCGATCTTGGTACGCGATATTCTGCGGTGTATGTGTAGGATACTTTTGCATCAGCTAGGATTTTTTGATTCAGGTAAAATCTTTGGCTGCGAACGCCTCCAGCATCGGCCTAACAGCCATTGTTTTGGGAACTTATAAAACGCCCGGTTTCGCCCAATCATGCGATATTGTCTCTTATTTAGCCATATTTGCATAACAACAACTGTATAACTGATAAGATTTAATAGTAATTAAACTTTTTTTTAGTAATTAAACTTGACAACTATTATTACTAGTAATAATTTACTATAAACAGTTGTCTAGTTTAATGTAATTATTATGTTTTTTTTTTTTATAAATTATAAACTAGCCCTTGACCGCAATCCCGCCTTATGGTAAGCAGTGACGCAATCGTTGATGGTAAAGCGCACTAGTTTATTAAGAGCCTATTCACTCTAGCCTTGAAGACACTCAAATTGTAGTCCGACGGAAACACCGCCGCTGGCAAATTGTTCCAGTCCCTCGATGTACGCGGTATAAAGGAGGAGGAGATACGCTTCCTCCGGATCGTAGAGGTGTTAACAACGTAACGGTGGAAACTCGCCGTACGACGGGTTGTCCGATGGTGGAAAGGAGATGGGGGAATTAAATCATGCAATTCCCTTCACTGAATCCAAAGTGGCCAGGTGGCACTTAGCAGCACCAGCCCAAATGTGGCTGCAGTACTCCATACACGAACGGACCTGTGCTTTGTACAACATTAGAAGCTGCCCTGGTGTGAAGTACTGCCGGACCTATGCGATAACGCCAAGTTTCCTGGCAGCCACCTTGGCCTTGGACTCAATGAACCGCCCAAAGTTTAGGTTCAAGGAAATCTCAACTCCCAAAAGCTGAAGGCGGTCGGTACACTCCAAGGATACATTTCGAAAAGTAGGAGCCAAGGTTAACGGGCTCTTATTGGCGGTGAAAAACATGCTTGTGTTTTGGCGGCATTGAATGCTACAAGATTGGCATTGCATGGCCTTTCGGAGACTGCCTGTAGTGCAACATTCGTTCGCTCTTCTATAGCCTCTCTTTCGGATCTGATTGATTCCCTACTAGCCCGAGCATCCGGCAGGGATCTTTCCACAACTGTGCTGTCTTCTGCATATCATAGATACTAATGTTAATATACAGCAGGAACAGAGTTGCAGAGAGAACAGACCCCTGAGGAACACCGACATTAGTCGGCATGGGCTCAGATGAGCATCCGTCGACAACTCGGAGGGACCGTTCAGTCAGGAAGTCTTTTACCCACCCAGTCAGGCTAGGGCAAATGCCGTACGCTGGAAGCTTACTCAAGAGACCAGCGTGTCATACCTGCTCGAAGGCCTTCGAGACGTCAAGGGAGACAGCAATCGCTTCCCCATTTCTCTCGAGGGCCTCATCCCACAAGTGAGTGGCATACACTAGTAGGTTATTCTGGTGATTGTCAATACAAAGTTGACATAGATTTTTACACTAATTGAATATTCATACGTTGATATCTATTTTAAGATCATATTATTTCAAGATAGTTTCAAGTAGTAAATAAAATATTTCAAGAAATTTCGAATCTTGTTTTATTTAATAACTAGTTGCTCACGGGAATATCGGGCTAAAAAGTATCCTATGTGTTATTCCTGGTTATAATCTATCTGTGCGCACAATCTCATCTAAATCTGTTCAGTAATTGTGGCGTGAAAGAGTAACCAAAATCCATTCATCCTTACAAACTTTCACGCTTATACCTAACGTGATCATTTATTCTTTGCCTCAAAACGGGACGTTGGTTGACTTAGTCAAATAATCCATACTAATATTATAAATGCGAAAGTAACTCTGTCTGTCTGTCTGTTACGCACTTAAATTCTAGTAATATTAGGTATAAGTTATACCTAATATTACTAGAATTACTAATAATACTAGAATTTAAGTGCGTAAGCGATTATATATGTCTCAGAGCAAAAAGGTTTCCGGGGTACACGTGAAACAAAAGCAAAAATAGGTACGAATTTTAAAGGTAAGTATTTATAATTTTTTTTTAACTACCTTAATAATCAGAATCATGCTAAAGGTAGAAAATTATAAGTAGACTAAAATGTACAAACAGGTCTGGTACTTGTAAGATTGTATAAATAAACTAAAGAATATTAAAAAAGTAGCATTAAGAATAGTCTAAGAACAAGACAATAGAAGAATAGTAAATGAATGACTTTACACACGTGTAAGGCTTTACAGTGGTGATTTTAGCTGCATTATTTTTTGTTTGTATTGTCCCACTGCTGGGCAAAGTCCTCCCCAAAGTCCTTCACCTCGAACTAGCTTCACCATACACCGACTCTCTCTCGATCTACCTTGTCTTTTCCCAACTATGATGGAGTCGGTTTACGATCTTAGCGGAGGCATCTGTATACCAGCATTTTATATGGATCGAATGCTTATCTGACCTCCACCACCGAATCACTGGGTAATACGATACCCTTAAGTGAGAGTAGTTGTTAAATATTCGAGCTTTTGGGGGCCCATAAGCACTGTCAAAAGTCCACAAATGACAACCGGGCCCTGGAAAGGAACAATCTACGGATCAGCCGCGGCAAGTATAGCAGGCCCAGCTGCATCTACCTATATGTTGATAGTTGCAATAAGGTGATTTATATTCAGGCGATTCTTATCTAAATCGGAAAGCGACGACGAATGGGGAAAATACTGTACCTAAAATGTATGTTCTGAATTATTGTTAATCCAAAGTCGAATTTGAGTAATTACGGTTGAAATAGGACATTGATTGCGCCTGTAGCATGATTGGATAATATTGGCAGTCGGTGCCGTTTCACAACATGGCTGTGATAACAACCGAGTTCTTTATCAGTTAGTCGATACGCCGGCAGCGCACGATACCATAGGTGAGACTTACCTAAATTTCTATTACTTTGATCAAATGCTGTTTTTTCAGTGTGGATATAAATGTTACTAATTAAAACCGGTTGTCTGTATTGATAATATTGCTAGAACAGAAACTTTTACTTTGTGATAATAATCGAATTGTTTTAAACAGGTCTACTAGATAATGATTCGTGAGCTGAGCCCGGAACTGGCGAAAATTGCCAAAGAGGAGTTGAATGAGAACACGAATCAGATTCCTAATGATCTGCAGCATCTGAAGGAATGGATCTCGAAGCAGCCTCACCTGAAAGCAAGAACAGGTATGTCATTTGGCGATATATATAACACCTGTTCTGCGGGTTCAATCCTCGCGCAGTGCAAATATTTGTATGCATGAATATGAATATTTGCACTGGTCTGGTCGTGCCTCGGAAAGCACGTTAAGCCGTTGGTCCCGATTGCCATACGAACATCTAATGGCAGTCGTTACGGGTTGTTGGAGCCCTCAAAACTCCTACAATTGATCTAGCTGCAATGCTTCGATATCGCCTTCGGGTTGTGGACGTCAGACGGCAGTCGCTTCACGGGAAATATCGATGTTTAGCCAAAATTAGCAGTTAGAGTGGTAAAGCGGACCCCAGACTCCAAAGTTGAAAAAGCTTCGGATGCGACTGGGATTAACGCTGAGATGATGATGATGACGATAACACCTGTTCTCATGGGAAAGATAGGCTGCGGGTGGGTTTTAGTCACTAAAAGTCTGACACACTCTTCCCCTCCTCCAAGAACGGGAGGGGTGATTAGATGATTTCCCATGCAAAAACGAAAAGGATAGACAGACGTGTGACAGCAGATATATACGAGTATACATACACCCATATTTTTCAAATGAAATGTGAATGTTTGATGTTATCTATAGATAAATGCGGTAAAATGAGAATTGAAGTTTGTTTAATTGTAAGGGCTTATCTTGAATACTAAACTCGCCGGCTGAATTGTGACTTAAGGTTTCTAATTATCAGTTTTGCAAAATAAACGATGATTATATCATTGACATAATCTCTGGATTTTATAGATAGTGAGATAGTGAAGGATATTTCGTTATATTTTTTTATATCATAATTATTTTTTTATTGTAACAAATTGTTTATCAAAGCAAGGAGACCTTCTTTGTATCAAAACCAAGTAATAAAATATTATTACATTTATCTATTATCGTAGTGACGTTGTATCAAATACCGTACTTAGGGACTTTTTGCACCGCTACGTCAATATTTTTTATGTTATTTTGTCCAAAGTCATGTTCGTTTATCCATGGAAGATAATTGACATCTGACAATTTTAGTACTTATAGAAAAACAATAATAAAAACTTCAAAATTGTTTCTCATATAAAAATATCTATTCTAAGTTCTGATTTTTCAGTAGAATCGAAATTTAATTCGAGGAATAATTTTGACATTTATACAAATATTGTTCACCTGTATTGTTGTGTTATCTGGCGATGGAAAAGTCAGCCTTAAATGATGAGCGATCGATTTCTGTATTGCATGTAACGGGTTCGTTTGCCGCACTGAACAATGGCCGGAAATATTCGTATCTAGTTGTTCCGGGTAGTAGAAATATTTTGTGTGGGGTAATGTTTAAAAACCGGCCAAGAGCGTACGGGCCACACTCAGTTAGAGTTTCGTAGTTTTCCGTTCGTCATAATAAGTCTCCCCACTTAAGAGTTAAAAAAATGGATATGTGTAGGTACATAGACATAAGTACAACTGTTAACTTAGACAAACTAAGTACGTAATCCTAAAAACGGGCTCTTTGAAGGACGGTGATAATCCATACTAATATTATAAATGTGAAAGTGTGTTTGTTTGTTTGTTTGTCCTTCCTTCACGCCGTAGCTAAGCAACCAATCGACCTAATTTTACTTGCATACACTTGGCATACAGTTACTTGAAAAGATGGAGAGTAACATAGGCACTTTTGGTTCTATAAAACATCAAGTTCCCAAGGGAGATTATTGGAATATTTGTATGTGTACACCAAATATCCTAATATTATAAATCGGAAAGTGAGTTTGTTTGTTTGTTCCGCTTTCACGCCGTAACCACTAAGCCGATTGTTTTGAAATTTTGCAGACGTAAAGTTAGAAGTGAGGATTAAATAATAGGGTACTTTTTTATACCAGAAAAAAATTATATTCACGAGGGAAATCTAAAAGCGCGATATAACCGATCTCCACGCGAGCGAACCGCGGGCGGAAAGCTAGTTAAAGATAGAGTTCAACTGCACATGGAAAGTTCCAAAAAAAATACAGTCATTTGAGCCGAAGAAACGAGTAGTTAGAAGGGTGTAACATGGAGTGATAACCAGACAAGGCAACTCCAAGTTTCTACGGCTAAATAAATGTCGCATACACGCTTCATTTACTATATCCTGCAAGAATTTACGTAGATATTGTACGTTATGGACAATGAACAAATTTCATTGACGACGAGAGACAAATCGAACAATTCGACAATTTAATAGCTCATACCCATCCCATCGGGTCGACACGAAAAATCTAAACAGCGCGAAGTAACGCAAAGTATAGCGCCATCTCTCGGGAAATTGGTTTACTAATTTATACAAGTCCGAGGATTATAACAAACCACTATGCTTGGCGTTTGTGGACTATGACTTCGATTCGATCGAGACTTGGGAGGTGCTACAGTCTCTCCAGCGGTACCAAATTGACCATCGATACATTAAGGCTGGGCAGCGTTCTTAAGCTACGCTACATCTTCTCGTCGTCCAAGATAACACAGTGTCTTAAGACCAAAGTCTTTGATCAGTGTGTGTTGCCAGTGATGACTTACGGAACTGAAACGTGGTCGCTCACAATGGGTCTCATACGAAGGCTCAGAGTCACACAAAGGGCAATGGAAAGAGCTATGCTCGGAATTTCTTTGTGTGATCGAATCAGAAGTGAGGAGATCCGTAGAAGAACCAAAGTCACGTACATAGCTCTTCAAGTCGCTAAAATTAAGTGGCAGTGGGCGGGGCACATTGCTCGTAGAACCGATGGCCGATGACCCACGACCATCGGGACAAACAGTCCAACTAGGTAGGTCCAACTTCGAGAAAGAGGTGTCTCGTCGAATCCAGCTCGGCTGGGCAGAGTTCGGGAAGCTACGATACATCTTCTCGTCGTCCAAGATACCACAGTGTCTCAAGACTAAAGTCTTTGACCAGTGTGTGTAGCCAGTGACGACTTACGGAACTGAAACGTGGTCGCTCACAAAGGGCCTCATACGAAGGCTCAGAGTCTCGCAAAGGGCAATGGAAAGAGCTATGCTCGGAGTTTCTCTGCGTGATCGAATCAGAAATGAGGAGATCCGTAGAAGAACCAAATTCACCGACATAGCTCTTTGAGTCGCTAAAATTAAGTGGCAGTGGGCAGGGCACATTGCTCGTAGAACCGATGGTCGATGGGTCAGTGAGGTTCTGGAGTGGCGGCCAAGTACCGAAAGACGCAGCGTAGGGAGGTCCAACAAGGTGGACCGATGACCTGGTGAAGGTCGCGGGAAGCCGATGGATGCGGGTAGTACAAGACCGGTGAGCGTGGAAAGCCTTGGGGAGGCCTTTGTCCAGCAGTGAACATCTATAATAGGCTGAAGAAGATGAATTTATACAAAATAGACGGGTTTATATGTTGGATTCTCACTAATAATTTTAGATTGCGGGAACCGATTTTACTAATTCTTTTTTATTAGAAAAAATATTATTAAAAACTCGAGTTGGTCTCCAAAGCCTAGAGCACAGGCGTAGAGTAGCCAGCCTTTCGGTGTTCTATAGGATACATTCTGGGGAGTGTGCGAGGGAATTGCACGATTTAATTCCCCCATCTCCGTTCCACCATCGGACGACCCGTCGTACGGCGAGTTTCCACCCTTATGTTGTTAACACCTCAACGATCCGGACGAAGCGTTTCGCCTCGTCCTTTATACCGCGTACATCGAGGGAGTGGAACAATCTGCCGGCGGCGGTGTTTCCGTCGGACTACAATTTGAGTGTCTTCAAGGCTAGAGTGAATAGGCTCTTAATAAACTAGTGCGCTTTACCATCAACGATTGCGTCACTGCTTATCATCAGGCGGGATTGCGGTCAAGCGCTGGTTTATATTTTAATAAAAAAAAAAAAAAAAAAAATAACGTTCAGGATAATAAAACATGCAAAAAAATGCTTACATATATGGTTTAATTACAAACTATGTGTTTAATTTACTTACTTCAGAAATTATTTTGTGCATTTTTTTCAAAACTATTCAACCTATCAAGTTCAAAATAATTCAGTTAAGTAATTGATTTCCAAATAAGATTTTATCCAGATTTTTAAAATTATGGTTCAAAATTATTTCGCGATTATTTCCGAAAATATTAACAGTATTCAAAAATGATTTTAGCAATTCCCTATCCACACGTTAGGCTTCAAAAGACAAAAAAGTCTCTCCCCACTTTACTTACCTGATAAACCCACTTTAACCAATAAAACATTTTTTACACTTTTTATTTTAACACTTTGTCGGCGTGATTGATTTACATATTGGTATCAAATTTCAGCTTTTTAGTGCTAACGGTCACTGAGATTATCCACGGATAGACAGACAGACAGACCGACAGACCGACAAACCTGGCGAAACTAAAGGATTCCTAGTTTACTACGGAACCCTAAAAAAATCTTTGGTGGAAAGCCCTTTTAGTCGCCTGTCCTGTTCATTTATTTAAGTTTTTGCATTCATCTTCTAAAATTATGTAAAAAAAAAAAAAAATTACATAAGATTATAGGCAACATTGGTGTTTCTCATTCATTGTTTGGATGTCTCGCGATCTCTGCCAACAATAGCCTCGGGTCATTTAACATTGTATCATGTGTATTTTTCACTATTTCATTAAGAAAAGGACAAAAGACAAAAATTTGTTTAGTCCTGTCAAATTAGTCCGCACCTGATGTGAATTAACGAATTTTAGTAGCCATGTTATTAACGCAGCTGTCTATCATTATCATCACCAACCTTTTTTCATCGTCCCACTGCTGGGCACAGATTTCCTATCATACGGAGAAGGATTCTATGAACTGTTCATGGAGTATCTTAATTTGACAGGACCAAACTAATATATTATCTTCTGTCTTTAAGCTAATAAAATAAAAACATAAATATGCACTGAACTAAAATTTAGTTTAGTTTGTGAACTGGGGAGTCGACGCCAATAATACGCGACATTGTATTCAAGATAACTTACAATAATGGAATATTTTACTGTACTTCTTTTAATTTGGGTTACGGTTTTTAACCCCCGACGCAAAAACAACGGGGTGTTATAAGTTTGACGTGTCTGTGTGTGTGTGTAAATGTGTCTGTGTCTGTCTGTGGCATGGTAGCTTCCACACGGATGATCCGATTTTAATGCGTTTTTTTTTTGTTCGAAAGGTATATCAGTCGAGAGTAACTAAATGATGATGATAGACAGTTTAGACGTGTTAGTAAATATAAATATTTATATTTTATGTTCGGTCCCAGATTTCTAACGTTTGGCAAGGCGAACTTTACACATTTCGTTTTCTTTTGTATATAGAATTAGGTTATTTGACGTAAACCAATCCGTCACTATTGAGAGTGCACTGTTTACTTTGTCAAAATCTTGTCTATTCCTGTCTACTTTAAAAATAAGGGATGTATCATGTGCAAGCAGCTCAACTTCACAGCTTTAAATAAAATGGTAAATCATTAATATACATATACTAAAAACAATAATGGACTTAGTATTGAGCCTTGCGGTACACCTAACTGAACTGGTAGCCTGGAAGATTTCACACTATTATCTACACACATGAATCTATTTTATAAATAAGAACTAATTACCTTGAGAGCATGATTTTGGACACCATAATGGCGTAGCTTACGCTAAAGTATATCATGGTTCACGCAATCAAAAGTTATGGAGAGATCACAAAAAATTCCAATAGCATTTTGCGACCTCTCCTATGCGTTAAATATGTGTTTCAGCAGAGCAACACTCTCATCTGTAGTCGAATGACCCTTTGTGAAACTTATTTATGCGAAGGGAATATCCAGCCAGACAGTCAAACTTTTACTGACTAAAGCCCACCCGTGTGCTCCGCCCGAGCCGGACAGACCTCCACATTATGATCCACCGTGTATTCAGGGTGATCATCACAGTGGTGATACCCTGGAGTTTCTTCCCGCCTTATCCGGAACAGAAACCTTCCAAAATAATACTGGTTTTAACCTTGTGTGACAACTTCAAGTGATAATTTATAATTTCCAGATGATCAGTGGCTGATAGCATTATTGCGAGGCTGTAAATTTAGTTTAGAACGAGTTAAGAAGAAGCTGGACCTGTACTACACTCTCAGGACCACGGCTCCTGACATAACCTTGAGGATAAAACCAACAGACCCGAAGTTTATAGAGTTTTTCAGACTGGGGTAAGGAAGATAAATGAAAAAAATGCGTTAATTTTATAACAACCAGATACAGGCTTAATCATATTTAAGTCGATTTCTTCCGATACGGTGATAGAGGTGTTGATCTAACCCTGTCCTACCATCGTCAGTCAGATTAAAGTCTTCCTTAAAAAAAGTGTCTATATTTAGGATTATATCTAATTTTATTTTTATTTCTATAAATGCTTCCGTGGCTTCACCTGCATAAGTTACGATTCCGTGAGAATATTGGGGTATTAAGTTTATATTATTTGTTAGTCGTGATCATAAATTATGTATGTGCCAATTTCATCAAAAATGGTCCTGCCGTTTGAGCGTGAAGTGATAAATACGTATATTATATGTACAAACGCACACACATACTCATGCTCACTAATAAACTTTCGTCTTTATAATATCACTAGCTGCGCCCCGCGGTTTCACCCACGAAAGTAGTAGTATTATTGAAAATAGATAAAAACCTATTCTCATGCTTAAGACGTGTATATACGTAATTTCATTTAAATCGGTTCAGCCGTTTTGGAGGAGTTGAGGACAAACACTGTGTCGTCCAAGATACCACAGAGTCTCAAGACTAAACTCTTTGACCAGTGTGTTGAGATTGATAAAGTACGGAACTGAAACGTGGCCGCTCACAATGGGCCTCATACAAAAGCTCCAAGTCACACAAAGGGCGATGGAAAGAGCTCTGCCCGGAGTTTCTCTGCTTGATCGCGCAGAGAAACTCCGGGCAGAGCTCTTTCATCAGAAATGGGGATATCCGCAGAAGAAACAAAGTCACCGACATAGCTCTTGGAGTTGCTAAAATTAAGTGGCAGTAGGCGGGGCACATTGCTCGTAGAACCGATGGCCGATGGGGCAGTATGGATCTGGAGTGGCGACCACGTACCGAAAAATGCAGCGTAGGGAGGCCGATGACTTGTTGAAGGTCGCGGGAAGCCTATGAATGCGGGGCCGGCAGGACAGGACCGGTCATCATGGAAAGCCTAGGAGGAGGCCTTTGTCCAGAAGTGGACCTCTGTAGGCGTAGAAGAACATTCCCTCCGAAAATACTATAATGAGCAAGTCACAACATTAAAAAATCACTTTTAGTTTTCAACTACAATGAGGTTTATTATAAATTTTGATTTAATAAATTTTTTTTTTTTTTTTTATTATTTTATAAACCAGCGCTTGACCGCAATCCCGCCTGATGGTAAGCAGTGACACAATCGTTGATGGTAAAGCGCACTAGTTTATTAAGAGCCTATTCACTCTAGCCTTGAAGACACTCAAATTGTAGTCCGACGGAAACACCGCCGCCGGCAGATTTTTCCAGTCCCTCGATGTACGCGGTATAAAGGAGGAGGCGAAACGCTTCGTCCGGATCGTAGAGGTGTTAACAACATAAGGGTGGAAACTCGCCGTACGACGGGTCGACCGATGGTGGAACGGAGATGGGGGAATTAAATCGTGCAATTCCCTCGCACACTCCCCAAAATGTATCTTATAGAACACCGAAAGGCTGGCTACTCAACGCCTGTGCTCTAGGCTTTGGAGACCAACTCGAGTTAAATCAAGGTCACCAATCAGCCTCTTCGCACGCCTCTCCACTGAATCCAAAGTGGCCAGGTGACACTTAGCAGCACCAGCCCAAATGTGGCTGCAGTACTCCACGCACGAACGGGCCTGTGCTTTGTACAACATTAGAAGCTGCCCTGGTGTGATTTAACATTCGCATATCACTACTTACCTTTAAGTAATGCTTATAAATAAAGGGGTTAATGTTACATTATTTCCATTTCAGAACAGTTTTGATCCTGCCGAATCCCAAAGACAAGCTTTATCCCAGAGTAATCGTCATCCGACCAGGCAGGTTCGATCAATCCACACACCATGTGGGTGACGTCATGTGCATGCTGTACTATTTAGTACAGGTAATTATGGCAATTTAACCGGTATGGACATTGGCGGACAAACCGACAGGTTGTGTGGCATTATTCTGAACCACTCTTTAATGGATTGTAAAATATCAAATGACCTCTCGCGATCTGGGTGGACCGGAAGCGCGTGTCAGACTTTTACTGACTAAAATCCACCCATGTTCACTCGCTTGTAGACCAGGGGCCAAGGTATCTCTTTCGAACAACTCACGGCTCTATAGCACCTCATGCGATGTTTTTCCACCACCCTTGGTTTGTTTTTTTTTGCGATTATTAAACACCAATCAATGTTCTTCTTTAATATGAATCGGGACTAGTAGGCGGTGTTACTATTGTGTCAGTTATGTTATATGCGGTCGTCTAAGAACTAAAGAACGGCGCATGTTTAGAGAAAAGTTCAGATGTACGGACAATACAGCAATTGTAATTTTTGATAGCTTAAAGAGTATATTGTAGTTTTTTCTTTCCAAAAAAGACATCATCCCACATTAGGAATTACTCTTGTATTATGGTTGTGATTACAAAACTCACATACACAGCTGGAGCCGGAACAACTGCCTATGGGCCATATAAATATTTGTTCTAAAACGACGAACCCGCGACACACAGTACAGCAGTCGATCACTCAGCTACTAAGTCAACCGTGTCGTCAAAGTAAATAGGATTTAATTATGTTTGTCGAATCTGAATGATTAATATTAATTGATTTGTTGATAGCTTCGGATAAAGACTGTAATACTATTTCGATGCTGTCATCGAGAATAAAAGCAAAAATAGACGCATTGAAATCACTTTTGAAAGTCAAATAAGTATACAAAAATGTAATTAAAAGAATGAATTTAATTTTTAATTAGAAGAATGGGCAAGCAACTCCACCGATACTCTTAACAGAGACGCATGCAAAGTACCTATGTACGGACGAAAGCAGGTCAAGTTACCCGAAACTGTCAGATATTCTCAATCAAGCTTAAGCCTTAATGTTTTAGTATTAAAGTTGAAAATCGAATAAAGAAATCTGAGAGATTGTAGTAGCTTGATATGCTGTCTGTACATATTTAGGAATCCATTATACGTACAGTTTAACGATCTTAACGATACGTACCTTATGTATACGCATGTACCTATTCATATTTGGTAAATAGGCACAATTTATTACTTTAAGGCGAACACTTTTGGAATCGTTCCCGCCTGGCTGAAAAGGCTGAGTCGAAGCTCTAGATTCTAGAGCTTCGACTCAGCCTTTCGTCAGAGTCTAGAATATATGTGGAAGCTTCCTTTAAAATTATATTACGAATGTCCCTTTTATTTTTGACGAAAATCGTCCCTTGCCGTCCGTCAACGGACAGACGCTATGCACCAATAACGTGTATCATTTTGCAAATGTTAAATGACTTTTTTTTTATAATAAATATAAACTAGCGCTTGACCGCAATCCCGCCTGATGGTAAGCAGTGATGCGATCTTTGATGGTAAAGCGCGCTAGTTTATTAAGAGCCTATTCACTCAAAAACTGAGCGAATAGGAAGGAAGACGGCAGTTGAGCGAGGTGATGCAATATTAAACCCAGCAACACGACCAACGATGCTGCGTCAAAGGGAGATTGATCTGAAGACCCTCCACGACCAAACTCCCAACACAACAACATTAGGCGCATCGTACCCGACACACATCGCAACACAACTGCTCAGACCCGTCCTCCGTACGGCTTCACCAGACATCATGCCGGAACACGACAAATCGCTTGGCAGCAAGGCTTTGTCTGGCGGGTGGTAACTTCTGCCGGCGGCCGATATTATGACCTACCACCGAGACTAATTAATGATGTAGGTGTTTTATCTAATTATGTTATGAGAGTTGATTAAGTTCACACCAATTACAACTGTAGAACTAACTCGTGTAATTTTTTGTGAATATCAGATATATTTCTGACACTCGTTTGGGAATTCTTCTATTATGTATTTCCTGGTTTAAGAAACGGATTGCGTTTTCGATTAAAGTTTCCTAACACGAAGGTAACTTTCGATTTATATTTAAAATTTTAATAGCTCAACAGGAAATGTGATGAATATAAAAATATAAAAACTAAAATATCATTATGGACACGAATTACAGGTGTGTTTGAAATGAGTTGCAAATTGGTATAAAACTCTCTTGGATTCTAGAAACGAGCCCAACTACAGTTTTATATATCTACAGACCTACATCATGCTACTACAATCTGTCAAATTTCTTTATTAGATTTTCAACTTTGTGGCTTATCCATTAAAGCTCAAGGTTCAGTGGGAATATTTGTCAGTATCGGATAGCTTGACCTGTTGTCGTCCATGTACATTGATGATGACATTTGTAATGGTTCTGAATTCAAATAATGAACACGTTTTCATAACGGTGATATGGTTAGCAATATCGACTTCATACTATTTTAGCTCTTTACTTAAAAATGCACGAATCTTTATTTAGGAGTTTGATAGTATACAGGGTGTCCCAAAAACGACACGTCACAGTGACACTGGAGTTAGGCCAGCACAAGAGGCATCGAACAAGCCTAACATGACCTCAGTAAAAGTTGCTCGGTTTTCAAGATATTTCCAATTTAAACTTTTTCTAAATTTTCAAGTTTCTTAACATGTTCAGTGCTAGCATTATGTTAGATAGCCCTCAGGTTTCCATTTTTCTTTTGCACTCTTGTTGCGAATAGTTGCTTAAGATGATAGAAGTGTTATTTCGTTGACAACTTATGTAAAATGTGGAAAAATACTGGATTGAACTTGAAAAAAATTGAACAACGAAAAATAACTTTCAACTTTGATCACTTGCCGTGAAAAAAATTTCAAAGAAACTAAATGAGCAAATAACTTTAAAAACTTGCATGTGTTATGCCAATTCCAAAATGGTATAACACATGTATCTTATTGGTTTAATAAGTTTACAGTAAATGCTCGAACTGTCTCCCTTGAACTCTAATACATAAGTGACATCGCCTAATAAAATTACGGCTCAATGTTCTTAAGCTGATTTCTGATATGGTGCGAGCTGCATCGAATACACGTCGCCGTAACTCTTCTTCGGATCTTATTGGTTTCGCATAAACTTTGTCTTTTAGACAACCCCAATAAAAGAAATCTAAGGGATTTAGATCCGGGGAACGCGGTGGCCATGAAATTGGCCCCTGTCGCCCAATCCATCTTTCGGGGAATGCGTTGCTTAGGTACTGACGTACTGGTAAGGCATAGTGTGCTGGGCAGCCATCTTGTTGGAACCACATCCTTCGTCTCAGCGCCAACGGAGTATCTTCCAATAATACAGGAAGGTTGTTTCGCAAATGTTCTAAATAATTTTGTCCATTCAGAACAGGCGGCAACTCGACCGGTCCCAATATTTGACCGTTGAAAATTCCCGTCCACAGATTAATTTTAAATTGGTACTGTGATCGGTCTTCTCTTTTTTCATGTGGGTTGTCTAATTGCCAGCTATGGATGTTGTGCAAATTGATATACCCATCCCTTTTGCAGGCTGATTCGTCGCTCCATAACACTTCATTGAAGAAATTTGGATTTTCTCTCCATTTCTGAATCATTGTCCGGCAAAACTGGACACGCGCAGCGTAGTCCGCCGGAAGCAGTGTTTGGACGCGTTGGATATGGTAGGGATGGTATTTGTGGCGTTTTAAAATTCGATGTGCCGAAGATTTGGGAACACCAGTGCGGCGTTCAATAATTCGCACTGAAGTTCCTGGCTCCTCTCGTACTTGCTCTAACACCACGTTGTCGTCAACAGTCCGAGGTTTTCCTTCTGAGTGACTCACTCCAGGTAATCTGCCATCACGATAAGCGTTCACAACTCTTAAGATCACTTCGTAAGTCGTCGGATTACGGTTTGGATATCTTTCGGAGTATAATCTTGCAGCCAATCTTGCGTTGTACGAAACATTGCCTCGATTGGAAACCTGCCTGGTTTCGCCGTAAATCAAGTGCATGTCCGAGTAGTCACGGTGAGTGTATTGGGTACCACGATTTGCCATCGTTAATAAGACAGTTCCGTAAAGCAATATCAGTGTCCAACAGAGCGCCGAGTTGTCGTTCAAAACAGAAATCAGAGTCCAGAGAAAAGCCAAGTCGATTTAAATTAAGGAATACACGGAAACAAGGAACGCAGAGATTAACACGGTTGTCGTACGAAACGCAAGGTAACGAACTGTCGTAACAACTTGATTTGCAGTGCAGGGCCATAAGAATTAAAACTACAACCCCTCTTTCTTCTCCATTTCTTTGAAAAGATGATAACGACACGTACGTCAAAAACAAAGCTATTTGCTTACAATATCTAGCCGACAAAAGGGTAATAAACTATCCTTATCTTTCATTCTCATGCATTTGACAAACAAAAAAGCTAATAGATAACAATAACAATGCCTTATCGTTGCGCGTGACATTATTTTTTTACCTGCTAGCGGTAGCTTCCGGGGTTCCTAGTATTAGTGAAGCATTAAAAAATCGTATAATATTAAAATAAGACACATGTGTTATACCATTTTGGAATAAGCATAAGACATGCAAGTTTTTAACGTTATTTGCTCATTTAGTTTCTTTGAATTTTTTTTCACGGCAAGTGATCAAAGTTGAAAGTAATTTTTCGTTGTTCAATTTTTTCAAGTTCAATCCAGTATTTTTCCACATTTTACATTAGTTATCAACGAAATAACACTTCTATCATCTTAAGCAACTATTCGCAACAAGAGTACAAAAGAAAAATCGAAACCTGAGGGCTATCTAACGTAATGCTAGCACTGAACACGTTAAAAAACGTGAAAATTTTGAAAAAGTTTAAATTGACAATATCTTGAAAACCGAGCAACTTTTACTGAGGTCATGTTAGGCTTATTCGATGCCTCTTGTGCTGGCCTAACCCCAGTGTCACTGTGACGTGTCGTTTTTGGGACACCCTGTATAATAAATTTATGTATTATCTTTGAATCTTATCATTGAATTCACTATCAGTCTCGTTTTGATTTGCTTGAGCAGTTTTAACCATTGTTATATTGGTGCCCAAGGACACATTGATTCTCAAACAAAAGAAGAGTTTGTTTGTTTGTTTGTTTGAACGTGCTAATATCAGGAACTACTGGTCCGATTTGAAAAATTGTTTTGGCGTTGGATAGCCCATTAACCCAGGAAGGCTTTAGGCTATATAACATCATGCTCCAACCAATGGGAACAGAGCATATAAAAAATAAACATATCGAGACCTACACGGGTGAAACCGTGGGGCGTAGCTTTTTAATAAAAAATATTTAATAAATCATCCCCAATGTTTCCAGATTATGGTGATAGAGGATGATAATGCCTGCGTATTGGGCACCAAGATTGTGACAGATTACGAGGGTATCACCATGTCTCACTTTGCTCAAGCCACCCCGTCGACGCTGAAAAAGTTGGTTGCTGTGACCCAAGTAAGTATCATGCCATATTATTAATCAGCACTCTAATTGCCTAATACACTATTACTATAAATTGGAATCAATCTGAAGCATTGCTAATCCATTGCTCCATATGTTCTAAAATTGTGTCTCCTCCACAACGTAAATTACGCAATGAATCTTGTTCATCTGTCAAAATGAAGTCCATTGCTACTGATAGTGTGTTACGCAATTACCCTACTGATATATATTGAACATGTTGAATATGACGGCTTTATCTTTCTGTCATGGTGTTGCTAGAAGAAAAAAAAAATGTTGTTTTTAAATTCATTTAATCTAGGTATATTTAGGTATGTGGTGTTTACATAAGTAGTGTGGTTAATGCAGTATATTACGGCGTCGCTTGTCCTTAACAGACTTGCCCGTGTCCATAAGGCGTGCTCAAACTCTGCCCACTTTTAAAACTATGATAAAAAGGCACTTCCTCTTTCTTCTTCTTAAACTTCTCTCTCTCTTTAAACTTTTTATATTTACTGCATAATCTATGTAAATACACTTTACGATAATATTTATTGCATCAATTATTATTTATTTCTCCATCCCCTTAGTATTCCATCCAAAGATTGTCTGTAAAAGACCGCTCTTAGCAATAAGACCGCCCATTGTGTCACCCTTTGTAAAATCTTTATATTTATGTTCTGTAATCTATATGGTGTACATAATAAAGAGTATTCTATTCTTGTCTCGGTAAGCAATTTTGGTTTTCCTTCGATGTTACATATTTGTGCTGCCGCTGATGTTTTTCATAAATGATAAGATATAGGTATTTGCCGTTATCTTGAGGACAAACATTAATGGATGAATCATGAAATCTGGTAGTATTGCCGGTCTGTCCACATTTATCCTCATGACTCATCATCTCTGTCAAGTCTTATTGCCATACCTGATAAAAACAAGCATTGCGGACAAATCACACAGATTGAGCTAGCCCCAAAATAGGTTCGAGATTTGTGTTATGGGATACTAACTCAACTAATAGATACATATACAGTATGTTAAGAAAACCCTGTCCGACCCGTGAAGGTGTTGTTAGGTATCGACAACTGATTCTACTAATGGATACAAAACCGGGCTAAACTTAAAAAAAATCCCCCTAGAAAAATAAATATTATTTCGCAAAAAAAGCTAACTTAATAAATGTGCGTTAACACCCTTCCGCGAGCGGCGGGCGGCAGGGCACGAAGTACGTGGTCGCATCGCTATTCGCTCATAATAATACCGGTGTTGTCACTTTTTAAAAAATTACCAAATTTTGGGGAAGTTGGAATTAATTCGCGGGAAAAAAAGATTATTTCAAAATTATAGTATTGGTACTATGATGATTTTACGTAAAATTTTATATTATATTTGGTCATGTGTTTACCTAACCTTTATTATCCTTATGGGTCGGACAGGGTTTTCTTACCATACTGTATAGATAAACATCCAAGACCCAGGCCAATCAGGAAAAGATCGTTTTCCATCATGACCTGGCCGTGGATCGATTCCAGGGCCTCCACGTCGCAGGCAGGCGTGTTGACCGCTGTGCCACGGAGGTCGACAAAGAGGGTATTGTATGATTTAATTCCCCCATCTCCGTTCCATCATCGGACGAACCGTGGTACGACGAATTTCCACCCTTACGTTGTTGACACCATAACGATTTGAGATCTGAACGAAGCGTTTCGCCTCTTCTTTTACACCGAGTTCATCGAGGGACTGGAATAATTTTCTAGCGGCGGTGTTTCCGTCGGACTACAACTTAAGTGTCTTCAAGGCTCTTAATAATCTAGCGCGCTTTACCATTAACGATTGCATTACAGGCGCGATTACGGTCAAGCACTAGTTGTGTACACGCGGGGAGGACTGAGAGCTATTTAAGGGTATATTTTTATTTTTTCCAGGATTCCTTGCCTCTCCGATTAAAAGGCAGTCACCACATAAACTTACCGTCAGGCGTTGAGAAAATATTTACACTCATCTCAGGATTTTTAAATGAAAAAGCAAAGCAACGAGTAAATATTTATCTTATTTATTTAATATTTAACAAATTATTTAAGTATTAGTTTTCTGTATCAATTCGGACTTGAGAAAATTCCGTTCATAAATATTTTAGCTCTGACAGCGGCAACTGAATAATAACTTTCTTTAAATGGGAAATATATTCTCATTCAAATAAAGTTAATAATAAAGGAAAACATCAACCGCAGGTAGGTATTAACTGTATATATTATGTGTCTGTGTATGAGTGCGGATACAGTTAGTAAAATCATCAAAAGAATACAACATTTTTGAGACTGTCCATTATTTTTGAACATTTTAAAATTAGACCTATAAGAGATTTATAAATACCTATTTATTTCTGTGCAAGAAGGAGCGAAACCTTATTGCTTTCAAATGCGATGAACTGATCATAACTGTTATAATATGCCGTCATCCATTAATGAGTAGTATTGCGATAAGTTAGTTTAAAAAATGTCCAAGTCCAAAAGTTATGGCAGTGCAGATGGCACTGCCATAACTTTTGGCATTATTTAAAATAAATTTGATTTTTTGCGGTTAATTTAGTCTGTGGCAAGAAAGAACTTTATTGACAGTGACAGAATGTCATAAGTTATATTTTGATTAATTTTCCACAAATAAGGGAACCAGATGTCATGCAAGACTCTTCTATTACCAAAGTGCCGGCTGCACCATCTAGCAAATTATGGGAAAGCTCCTGGAAAACTGCACACTGTTTTTTGTCTAGTATATCGCGTGCATTATTTAAAAAAAAAAAAAACAGCCTACGTTTTAATTATCTGACGTTAACTTTTTCCTTTCCAACATTTATATCTACTAAAGTACCTTTAGTATATTTATGTATCTGTTAACTGACGGCAAAATATAGCTTAGGAGTTAATTGCATGATAAATATTATAATAACGTATCAACGTTGTGGAGATCCCTGGGTGAGGCCTATGTCCAGCAGTAGACGTCTTTCGGCTTAAATGATGGTGATGATGATGATGAAATGTTATAAAGACACAAATAATAATTTCGCTTGTATTAACAGTTGAAAATTCACAAGCACCAAGAAGAAATGATGGAAGATATCCCGAGAGAAATAGTTCCTCCTGAATATGGTGGGACAGGGCCCTCTGTTGCGGAACTTATAGGTAACTTGTATTATTTTGAAGTAAAAACTTCTTTAGTATCATTGTGATTAGTAAGTCGATGAAACGAATAAGCGATAGTAAAAAGAGACAGAATCATACATTCATAAGATTTAACGTGGAAGAAAATGAGATAGAAAGCATTATATATTATAATCTTTCTCTTTGGGCTCTGTTTTTGTACCCCATCCATTTGTGTTTACCAAGGCATTTTAAGAATTTGCTTGGACCTCAGCGTTGAACGTGTGTTGATATGTATCTGGAAAATAAAAATTTGAAGGTTTCACTTCTATTACGAGTGAATTGCACACATGCTTTTTTGTCTAACAAAATTAATATTAGGGGATTTTTAATGAAGTTTGTCACCCAAACCCATTGGTCAAACGAAGTTGACTGCCTCATTAGTCTGGTCGCAAGCGCAACTGTTGAGCTTGGATAAAAAGACATTAGGTATTTACCTTCAAGACTCACTCACTAGCATTCTGGAGGCTGGATTTGGGCCCAATTAATGGCAATAGATGAAGAAGAAGGAAATGATAACAGGAAGGTGAAAGCAGACGTTTTGGGGATTGTCTTTTCTAATTTTAACTTTCGAAAATGCAATCAGCATTTCTCTCACTCTGCATAATTTGAATAAATGACTTTTGATTTTAATTTTGAATAGGCCACCTATTAAATGAGACTTAAATCTAATTCTGATTAATTATGTATAAATAGATCTGAAGTGCGCTTTTAACAGGTGCACTTCAGCCTCACCCCTTTTAGCCCCTTTTAGGGGATTACAAATGTGATGTTATATGTTTTGTTTAGTAAGTTTAAAATGTAATTTCAGAGTATTGGATATCAAAAATTAAGGAGTACCACGACTGGATGAAGTTTGAGGAGCAGCTGGGTACAGACGAGTCTAAGCGGATTGGACCTCCTGTCGCCGCAGACCTCATGGAAGACGGATCCTTTAGGAAATTAGATATAGACTGAGCCATGTGTGGTGCAGCTATGTATGATGTTAATGTTCCTTAGTAAAATATTTTTATTAAATGTTGTCTGCTTCGTGAACTTGGTTTTTCTTATCTTAGTTTTTTAGGCTTTTGAATTTATCATCAGTAACCACATGGTGGGCAAAAAGAGTGACAAAATGGAAGGAGCCACTGGGGAAAAGAAAGAGAGGGAGACCTTGTAACACATGGGAAGATGAAATTTTAAGCACAGCTGGCCAAAACTGGATATAAACAGCGCAATCCAGAGAAAACTGGTTCAAATTGGAAGATGCCTTTACCCGCAGAGGGGTTCCTACAGAATAACTTCACAATAATAATATTATATCAACCTTACCTATACTAATATGTAAAGCTGAAGAGTTTTTTTATTTGTTTGTTTGTTTGAACGTGCTAATCTCAGGAACTACTGGTCCAATTTGAAAAAATATTTTGTGTTGGATAGCCCATTAATCCAGGAAGGCTTTAGGCTATATAACATCACGCTGCGACCAATAGGAGCGGAGCATAACTAAACCACGCGAAAGAAGTCGCTGGCGGCCGCTAGTTCTAACATAAAACTTAAAAATAATGAAAAAAATTTCTTTTTTTTTTCTCTTCAAATATTAAACAAAGGAGATTTCAAACTTGTAAACTAAAATTTTCTGTAAGAAATCAAAGAATTTATAATTTTATTTATTTATTTGGTTACCAACAATGGGTATACAATTTCTTACTAATAACTAGCGGCCGCCAGCGACTTCGTTCGCGTGGAGTTAGTTATGCTCCGCTCCTATTGGTCGCAGCGCGATGTTATATAGCCTAAAGCCTTCCTGAATTAATGGACTATCCAACGCAAAAAGATTTTTTCAAATCGGACCAGTAGTTCCTGAGGTTAGCGCGTTCAAACAAACAAACAAACAAACTCTTCAGCTTTATATATTAGTATAGATATAGATTTACGCCTCCTCTGATCAAGGTCATGACTAGTGCTTGGAATAACATGTCTGCGCTCATCATGCGTGTGTATAGTGCATGGGCTCATCTCGTGCGCTAGTCTCCTGATGAGCTGATCTCCCTCCATCGAGGTGTGGTAAGCTACATAAATGAACAAATAAGGTAGTTATTTATTTAAGGACTTTGTATCACTTATTGCTAAATACAATGGTGATAAATGACAGTATTAAAGTCAGACAGTCAATTAGAAGTCTTCACGTTTAGAGTTTGTTTGGTATAAAGTATTAAGGAATAAGTATATAAAGCGCCAAATATTATCAAAAAGATAATAAAAATAAATATAAAGATTTGCAGGCAGATCACCATCTTATCATCATCATTTCAGCCGAAAGACGTCCACTGAACATAGGCCTACCACAAGGATCTCCACGACGATCCATCCTGCTGCTCCCGTATCCAGCGATTTCCCGCGATCCTCACCAGGTCGTCGGTCCACCTTGTCGGGGGCCTACATCAACTTATACATGTAAAAAATTAATATAGTTATGACAGGTTATTTCCCAGAGGAGATCCTAGATGTCAAAAACGCAACTAAAAGAATAAATAAAAGAAAACAAAGTCTGAAGGATTCAAGCTTTAAGCTTTAAATAAAATCTTTGAATTTAATTTATTCAATATTGCTAAATGGCGTTCCAGTGTGAGAATAATTTAAATATTTAAAGTACCTAGGTATATGCTTTCGAGAAGAATACTGCTGTTTCTAATTTAAAATAAAGAACAATTCTGTGGGACACGACACAGATCAATCATCGTTTAGAAAGCGTATGAACGTTAGAAATGCGTTAAAATAAGGTATTACAGATATAAAGCCGTTACGGACAAGACCGCGTCAGGCAGAATGAGTTCGTACACTTTACCTCTTTCGCTGAACGACCAATATTTATAATCTGTGTTGTTTCTCAATTCAGTGATAATCATAAGACCATGATTGGTTTTTTGGCGGGAAAGTCAAGCTGAGTGTCACGCTCATTTTTCATCGGACTTTTAAAATTATTTATAGTGTTGTTTACTAAATAAAAGTGCGTTATTTATGTAGTAAAAAATTCATAAAGAACAGTGAAATATCGCAGCATAGTGGCCACATCATGACTTTGTCTCAAACCTCCATCGTAAGACGTATCACGCCGTCATTTTCGACATGAACAATTCATTACGTGACATTGGCTAAATGCACAAACCGTGCGAAGCCATAAAAGAAAGAAAGAAAGACCATGATTGAAGTTATTCGTAAATATTTATGACACACTTATACCTTATATTAACGTACTTAGGTTACGAGTGAAATTATTTAAAATTAAGACTAACATGGTTATTTTGACTAAGACTTCCATGTCCATGTTCCATTTGAGTCATTGGCCACTAAAGAGAAGCCGGATAAATAATATTTTAATTTATAAACCCATTCATCTCATCGTGGAAATGTATGTGAAGTGAATCACAAGGAAGTGAATAAACAGTCACTGGTCCCGATTCTCTCGAAATTTAAGGTCAGTGCATCTTTTCTGAAATGGTTTAGACCAGGGATGTTACGGAGCTTCGACTCCGACTCCGTTAAGGCGGAAGTTCCGATTATTATCATAAGTACCTTCGGTTCCGACTTCGGTTCTGATACTTTTAAATCAGAGGTTTTAATCGGAGATTAGTAAAGCATACCATAGCCAACAGCACGGTAATTGCGTAACATACTATCAGTAGCAATGGGTTTTATTTTGATAGTTCAACAACATTCATTGCGTTATTTACAATGTTGAGCAGACACATTTATCGAACATATGGAGCTATGGATTAGCAATATGCTTCAAAATGATTCGAATTGATACCTAGTATTGGTGCGTTACGCGATTGGGTTGCAGGTTCATACATATCACGCGGGGAATTCCCTGACTCCTGCTACGTGCACTCTATCGTCAATTATTTTTTCACTTGTTATTAGTTTGTTGTGCACACGACACGTTCATAGGTTGTAGACATTTGATTTGATTTTTCGCTAGTTTTGAAGTCAACACATTTGATATAATTTGTTTCAAAGCTTTTGTTCATTTAATGTCATATAATATGCTACTTTGGATTTTTTAATTAACATCATTTAATTTCTTGTTCATTTGGAAACATGCCAATTTTTGTTTTCACTATTTGTGCTTAAATTCACAATAAAAAATATAAATGAAAAAAAAAAATAACTTTTTTTTTAAATAATTATAAACTAGCGCTTGACTGCAATTTCGCCTGATGGTAAGCAGTGATGCAATCGTTGATGGTAAAGCGCGCTAGTTTATTAAACCCATTCACTTAAAAAACTTAGTGAATAGGAAGGAAAACGGCAGTTGAGCGAGGTGGTGCAATGCTAAACCCAATAACACGACCAACGATGCTGCGCCAGAGGGAGATTGATGTGGAGATCCTCTACGACCAAACTCCCGATATAATAATACTTGGCGCATCGTACCCGGCACACATCGCAACACAACTGCTCAGACCCGTCCTCCGTATGGCTTAACTAGACATAATGCCGGAACACGGCAAACCGCTTGGCGGCAAGACTTTGTCTGGTGGGTAGTAACTTCTGCCGGCGGCCGATGTGGCCTACCACCGAGAAACCTACTAAATAATGTTTTTTGTGTGTAAATAAAAAATCCCTCTCCTACCACCAACTTCTGACCCTGCCCCCGCCTCCGGTTCCGACTCCGATAAATCAAATTTAAAAACTCCGACTCCGGTTCCGGTTCCGATATAACTACCTCCCTTACATCCCTAGTTTAGACCTATCAAATTAGTCCGCTCCTGACGAAAATTGAAGTATTTTTGTTCGGCATGTTTATAATCGCGTCTAAACTGTCTATGAAGTATCTTAATTTGACCGGATTAAACGAAAATATTATCATCCATCTTTTATTAATGAAATAGAAAGAAAAATATACTCTTAACTTAAAATTAGTTTAGTAGAAGGATAGGTCACTTCACTTACGTTTTAATTTAGTGACTTTTAGGGAATAGGTTGAATGATCCTGAAAAAACTGTTATGTCATCGGCAGTCGTATCTGTTTTGATTGTGGTGTTCGTAAAGCCCAGATTATAATTTCTATGGCTTTACATACAAGATGTTCTCATAATTACTAGACGAAGTTTATGGCTTGTGTTACACCTATCTTTATTATATGTAACAGAAAGAGGCCATTTTCTATTGTATGCAATTTGTAAGGAAGCATTACATTCACCACACCGATGTTCATTTGTTAGTCAACGTATGTTTTCAAGACAATTATTGCTACATTTGCATGTAAACGAACACGTACACGTTTCCGTTTTCAAGAGGAGTTGCGAAAGACTATATTGAATAGTCAGGTTACAAATGACGTAGGGAATAGAGCGAGCGAATTCAATGTCAATGCGATAAGTGATCTTGGTTCATTTTACAAGAACGAAGACGAGATCAGGCGTGTACGGTTCGGCATTCGGTTCTGATCATGTGGCGCTAAAATGCATACGAGAAGATATTTCGGAACTAGGCTATCAGTTTTCATTTACAGTGAGTGCCGTGAAGTTTATTAAATTGTTGTAAAGAAGGTAAGTCTAAGATTTATTTTTTAACATTTACTATAACTGCTTGTGTTAGCAAGTCAGCCGTTTGTTATACACTGTTGTTTTGTGTGTACAGCGTTATAATCAAAACCGACATTCATGTGTTCATACTGTCGTTGATATGGCTGTGATAAGTAATTAGGAATGATTAAAGTTTTAATTTAATGTAAATGAGTCACCATTATTAGCCTGTAGGCCTAGTATGAGTTTTCAATACCAAACTCGTTCGATCGTATCGAGCGCGTTTGGCGCTCTCATTGGTTGAGAGTTCTTACGACCTTGAAGCGGGCCAATCGCTGAGTCAAACGCGGTCGATACGATGGAACGAGTTTCGTATTGAAAACTCATACTAGGCCTACTGATATCTTCTCGAACTATTATTATTTATTTTGTAATGCCTAATTAGACAAATTATAAAAGTAGGCAGTCATAAGTAATTAAGAAATCAAGTAGTTCCATTTTTAGTTTTAGTTTGTATATCATCTAAGTGTCTGTTTCCCAATTGTGATCTTTGTTATTCAGGTTTCACCTAGCATTACATTATTATCTGTTATAATACAACATGCAACGCACTTCCTGAAAACAGTTTGTTCAGAATCGTTTACTGAATCGCTTTATACCATTTTTAATAAAGCCAATTTTTTATCCTAAAAATAATTAAAACTACGGTAGTTTCTCTCGGTAGTAGGCCATAACATCGGCCGCCGGCAGAAGTTACCACCCACCCGACAAAGTCTTGCCGCCAAGCGGTTTGTCGTGTTCCGGCATGATGTCTGGTGAAGCCGTACGGAGGACGGGTCTGAGCAGTTGTGTTGCGATGTGTGCCGAGTACGATGCGCCAAATGTTGTTGTGTTGGGAGTTTGGTCGTGGAGGGTCTTCAGATCAATCTCCCTTTGGCGCAGCATGGTCGTGTTGTTGGGTTTAACATAGCATCACCTCGCTCAACTGCCGTTTTCCTTCCTATTCGCTCAGTTTTTCTGAGTGAATAGACTCTTAATAAACTAGCGCACTTTACCGTCAATGATCGCATCACTGCTTACCATCAGGCGGGATTGCGGTCATGCGCTAGTTTGTAATTATTAAAAAAAAAAAGTTATTGTCATATTAACCCTGTTGTTTGCACAGAATTTTAAAACCGCAGTTTTGCTTGTATCCATACAAATTTAATCATTCAATACAAAATAAAGAAAAACAATCTTATTCCAAAAACGTTAAGGCTTCGTTTTCCAAGAATTGGTATACGTAACTACATAATTTAATAAATAGCAATGCATATACGTACCTACATGTTAAAATAAAAAAATCAGTGTAAGTACTATGTATGTATTATGATTAAAAATAATATTCTAATTGTGGTGTTTGGGTGTGCGTTTATTAGGTACATTAAATGATGTATATGGAATATTATATTTGTGCTATATATATTTGTGTTATGCTATTTGTGGGATTAAATGAAATGTCATCTTGTATCTGTGTACCTATTAATATGTCAAATAAATAATAATTCTAGAAAGGACTTCGTTGCCATATGGTTTAGTTGAGCAATTTTGCAATAGTGGGAAGTTATTAACGTAAATTACTCAATAAAACGACATAGCATCATCAGAGGTATCGTCGAAATGAACAGGATTTCCTAACGTTTAGTGATATTCAAACATTATATCAACATGATGTAATTATGTCCCTATGTATACTGACCCAGTAACCATTTTCGAGTGATAACAATTATTGGATACCAAGAATCATGACGTGATTAGTTTGTTTATTAGGGTTTTGTGGTTTCCATTGATGACACAAAGATACACACTTTGAACCTGTTTGTTTACTTCGTTAGGCAATATATCTATCTACATTTATTATATCTAGATAGCTACTTTTTAGGATTCCGTAGCCAAATGGCAAAAAACGGAACCCTTATAGATTCGTCATGTCTGTCTGACCGTCTGACCGTCCGTATGTCACAGCCATTTTTTTTCCGAAACTATAAGAGCTATACCTACTATTGAAACTTGGTAGGTAGATGTTTTCTGTGAACCGCATTACAAACTCAAAATTTTTTTTCATCAAACACATACGTGTGGGGTATCACCTATGGACAGGTATCGAGGTTTCTAAAATATATTTTTTCTAAACCGAATAGTTTGCGCGACGGACGCTTCCAAAATGGAAAAAAAGTTGGACTCCACTCTAACTTCTAAAAAAAAGGAAAAATCTAAAAAAAAAACATATGAAGTACATTACTATAAAAACTACCAAAGAAAATTATTTTGAACGAGATCTAGTAAGTAGTTATTTTTTTTATTACCTCGTAAATCGTAAACCGCTTATTACCGCGTAATCTTTCATACAAATAACTTAAATCCTTTAATTTCATAAATCAATGGTACGGAACCCTTTATGCGTGAGTCTGACACGTACTTGGCCGATTTTTATATAATACACTTTAGGTGATGATTTTGATAGCCTCCGTGGCGTAGCGGTGGCGAACGCGGCCGTTGCGCAGGGAGGCACGGGTTCGATCCCCGTTAAGCCGTTGGTCCCGGTTGCCATACGAACATTTAGTGGCAGTCGTTACGGGTTGTTGGAGCCCTCAAAAGTCCAAACAATTGTTCTAACTGAAATGCTTAGATATTGCCTTCGGGTTGTGGAGTCAGACGGCAGTCGCTTCACGGAAAATATCGAAGTTTAGCCAAAATCAGCAGTTAGACTGGTAAAGCGGACCCCAGACTCCAAAGCTGAAAAGCTACGGATGCGACTGGGATTAACGCTGAGATGATGGTGATGACTTTAGGTGAAGATTTGCAATTGTTTAGCTAAAACGAAGAGGTATTGAAATGCATACATGTATGTTCTTTTTGAACGTACACATAATGTATGTCTTTAGATTTTCTTGAGTCTATTATTGCGTATTTTCCTTATTGCTGTCTGTAATTACCCAGAAATATACTTAGGTATAACTGTTTCGAAACCAAAATAATAAGTGAAACACGATACTATTCAATTTATCGCTTGTTACTAAAACAGGTATCTATAAGTACGCATGTAGATGTTTAGGGGTTTTGAAGATTTTTACATGGAATCTGGTATACCTATTGTTACATCCCGTTTCCAAGATATCAACGGTCGAAGTTGTTGATTGAGTCACGTGATTTATTTTGAACGTTAATATTTGAGACATCCTCACTCACTTTACTCCTGATGTCAGCTATCATACAAACGGACAGTGCAGACTGAGAAATAGATCCTGTTTTAACCCTTGTTCTACGGAACCCTATCGTGAACACAACACTACGCGGCTATAGTGACGCGTGATCTGCCCGCTAGTTACGAGAACGGGTCTTCGATTCCCGCCCGGCTCCCGCGCCGTTGCGTTGCCACCGCCACTCCGCTGCCCGCAAGATTCGAGGCAGCTGCCTAATGAATATGCAAAATTTTGGAAAAAGCACTATTAAATGCGATTCTAATCTCCGTTCCACCATCGGACGGCCCGTCGTACGGCGAGTTTCCACCCTTACGTTGTTAACACCACTACGATCCGAACGAAGCGTTTCACCTCTTCTTTAATACCGCGTACATCGACATCGAGGGACTGGAACAATTTGCCAGCGGCGGTATTTTCGTCGGACTACAATTTGACTGTCTTCAAGGCTAGAGTGAATAGGCTCCTAATAAACTAGTGCGCTTTACCACCAACAATTGCGTCACTGCTTACCATCAGACGGGATTGCGGTCAAGTGCTGGTTTATCTATATTAATATATAAAGCTGAACAGTTTGTTTCTTTGAACGCGCTAATTTCAGGAACGATTTGAAAAATTCTTTTTGGGTTTGATAACCGATTAACTCAGGAAGGCTATTTAACACCAACGTTTTATTTACCTAATTTATAAAAAAAAAAAAAAAAAATTAAATCGCCAAAAACATATCACACATCGTGGCTAGGCTAGGCGGTACTAATCGCTACATATAGGCTCTACGCTCGAATGCCTTTACGCAGCGACTACGTAGCGGCGCACAGGAATCTACGCGGCTTCGACGCGAGTTCTACGCTGCGTCAGTCTTCGATACACACTGTTATTTTTCTTTTTGATGCGCGCGCAACAGCTGACGCCAGAGGTCAACGCACCATGCTCGGCCGCCCGAGCGGAGCTTTGACCATATTTTAGTTGGGATAACCAAGTAGAATAGCAAGCTCAGAAGTTTGTGGTTTTCATTATATCTTTTTGAAATTTTGTTCATAGATTCTTTAGTTAAAAATACTGGAAACGTGTTTCGGGTTTTGCATAAACAAAAAAAAAATGTTGTAGGTATAATTCTACCTAAACAACCGCCAATTTTAGTCGAAATTAAAAACGTTAATATTTACAGAATTACCTAAGTTATGTTGAAGTATAGACAATGAAATGTCTGTAATTACAATGATCAAAGAGAATACAATGTAAACAATTATAATATGTTGCTAATTATCAACTAGGAGTTTTGGCGGGAAAGTCAAGCTGAGTGTCACGCTCATTTTTCATCGGACTTTTAAAATTATTTATAGTGTTGTTTACTAAATAAAAGTGCGTGATTTATGTAGTAAAAAGTGCATTCAGTAAATAATTCATAAAGAACAGTGAAATATCACAGCATAGTAGCCACATCATGACTTTGTCTCAAACCTCCATCGTAAGACGGGTCACGCGGCCGTCTTTTTCGACATGAACAATTCATTACGTGACATTGGCTAAATGCACAAACCGTGCGAAGCCATAAAAGAAAGAAAGAAAAATTAACAACTATTAGCTAATTACGTTATGTACAGATTACAGTGATTATTTTAGCATTAGCATTACGCATTACATTTTTCTGTCTATGTAAAATACCCAAATGTCTTGCTTATTAATGAAATTAAGTATAGGTGTTGCCATTTTCATTAAAATAAAAAAGTAATTGTAATAATTAAGTATGTTCTTTGTAATAATGATAAAGATTGCAATAATGATATTCTGCACTGTTAGCGCAGTGGTTAAGTTATTGACTGCTGCGCTGCGAGTCGCGGGTTCGGTTCCCACACGGAACAAATATTTGTATGACCTACAAGTAGTTGTTCCGGGTCTGGCTGTTTGTGTATGTGAGTTTATATGTATTTATGACAGCCTCCGTGGCGTAGCGGCAGCGAAAACAGCCGATCCTTCCGCAGTGAAAATATTTGTATGCATGAATATGAATATTTGCAGTGGTCTGGTCGTGCCTCAGAAAGCACGTTAAGCCATTGGTCTCGGTTGCCATACGAACATCTAGTGGCTGTCGTTACGGGTTGTTGGAGCCCTCAAAAGTCCAACAATTGGTCTAGCTTCAATGCTTCGATATCGCCCTCGGGTTGTAGAGCTCAGACGGCAGTAGCTTCACGGAAAAATCGAAGTTTAGCCAAAATCAGCAGTTAGACTGTTAAAGTGGACCCCAGATTCCAAAGCTATGGATGCGACTAGGATTAACGCTGCGACAGTTTATATGTTTGTAAACCTACCCACGATAAAGAAGAAATTCCTAGTTTGGGGCAACATTTTTTTTTAATTATGTATAATTAATACATCAATAATTTCACCAACATTTTATTACAAAAGGCAAAGGTAAGTCAGGCATAATGACTTTTGCAATAACGTACACTTTTGTACCAAAAGTAAACAAATACAGGTAGCTCTGATATTGCATGCGAGCATTTAATAGCCACTCAAGTTTCACGAACTGTAGGCCTAGTATGAGTTTTCAATACGAAACTCGATCGTTGGTATCGAGCGCGTTTGGCGCTCTCATTGGTTGAGAGTTCTTACGACCTTGAAGCGGGCCAATTGCTGAGTCAAACGCGCTCGATATCGTCGAACGATTTTCGTAATGAAAACTCATACTAGGCCTACTGAACGATAAAACATGGATCGATATACACTATCTCATAGGTACCCACGTATTAGGCTCGAATAAAAACAATTCAGTAGGCAGAACAACTGTGGCATTAACAAACAAAAGTGAATCGTTAGATACGAAGAATCATTTAGATAATTATTCCGTAATTTTAACCGCATTCTAGATCTGATAACGTAGCAGTTATTGAAGATGGCTGTTCGGTCACTTACACCAGCTCTCGCAAAAAAGGCCGCCAAAGAAATCAATGAGGATCCCCAAAGGATTCAGTCTGACGTCACAGCCATTAAAGAATGGCTCAAAAAACAGCCACATCTGGAATCTGTGCAAACAAGTAAGTAAGATTATTAAAATAAGGCGCAGATTCAAAATAAATTAAACTTTTACTTTAATTAAAATTCTATTTTAAGTAAAAGTAGAATTTTAATACCTAATTAAAATTCTACTTCAAGTAAAAGTAGAATTTTAATTAAATCCTATAGGATTATAGCGCAGAATAAAAGAAATGTACGGACGACAACAGGTCAAACTACCCGAAACTGTCGAATATTCCCAATCAATCTTGCACCTTAATAATGTGGAGACAAAGTTGAAAATCAAATACAGAAATCTGACTATTAAATTCTCCACACATGTCACAGTGTTTGTCCTTGAACTCCTCCAAAACGGCTGAACCGATTGTAATGAAGTTAGGCCTGAGAATAAGTTTTATCTATTTATAGATTCATAACTGCAGTTTTTTTTAAATAAATAATCGTCGTACTACTACTACCTTACGCGGTTACGCGGTTGAAACCGTTTGGTGCAGTGCAGCTAGTATAATATGATTTTCTGTGCTACATGCTTGTATAGTAGCGACATCTATGTTAATAATACTGCATGAAATACAGCAGCAGTTGCCGCTACAACCTGCGGTCTCTACGTCAGACTGTTACTTTTTTCATTAGTTCGGTGTTTATTGAATAGATGTCGCTGCTAGGCTCTTTTGCATAACTATTGCGACATATTTCCCAATATGAAACTGCGCAATGATTTTACAAGGATTACCGTATTACGTGGAATCGTGTGAATCTAAAACATGCAATAAATATATTAAAACGAAAAACAATTACTTTTTCAGCGGATCAATGGCTGACAGGATTTTTGCGCGGTGGAAAGTATAGCCTCGAAAGAGCAAAAGAGAAGTTGGATATGTATTACACTTTAAAAACTATTGTGCCAGAATTTTTCGCAAACAGAGATCCTAACGGGCCGAAGATTCAAGAAATACTTAAACTCGGGTAGGAAAATATTTTTACCCCAGAGTCTAATCAATGCTGACTAAATGAGGAAAGTAGAACAGTGGGCACCTTCCGCTAAAATGTGGTTTTGGAAACGACTCCAGAGTTCTAGTTTTATTTTTGTGCGAATACATTTATATTCTAGCATTTCGTGTCTGTGGGATAATTAAACATGAATTTTTTATTTACTTTCAGAGTTTTCCTGCCACTGAAGAATTGTTTAGGAGAAGATGGCCCACGAATATGTATAATGAGGCTAGGGGTGTTCGACCCCTCTAAATATCACCTGTCTGACTTAATTAAGGTGGCTCTCATGGTAACCGAGATATTAATGCTTGAAGATGACAATTTCTCTGTTTCTGGTGAGGTAGGATCATTTTACCGACATTCCGGCCAGGATGGGATAATAAGGGTCGCGCCGGGGTCTTTCTTTTTTCTGTAATAAGAACTCAGCAAGGACGTGAATCTATATTAATGAAAAAATGCCTTGAAAGAGGTTGTATGGTTAATCAACATATAAGAGAGACGCACTAAGGTAGCCAGTATGATTGTGAACCTAACAAGTATGGTTTTGCAGAATTATAATTATTAGAATCAGCAATACAATTTTTGGCGTCAAATGTGTATTCAATCAAACAGTTATTAAATATTGGCCTATTCTTCATTTATCATTATCATCATTCTCCTTATCAATTTTCTTTTAAGTTAGAATAATGTTGTTTCGAACTATTTTCCTAAATTGTATTTTCTAGTTTTAAGTTGAATGTTTTAAAAAAAATTTGCATATTTACATATACATTTTTCTGTCATCGTTACTTACTCATGTTTGCGAAATAAAATTATCTTTATCCCAATTTATTTGGGGTCGGCGCAAAATGTAGTTTTGTTCCATACATATCTCTATTAGACGTCCTTTCGGCAGTCATCTCCTTTCTAACAATATCATTAACACATTCCATCTATTATAGGAAAAAAAAAACATACCGAAATATATTAATGATGTTACGTGCATGACATTTTTACTTATATTTAGAGCCTACCCTTACCTGAAAATTTGTACAAATGTAAGAAAATTTGAATTATTTTTTACTTTCTAAGGCGAAAATGTAAGGGTAGCCCGCGGAATCAAACCCGCGCACTCATACTTGAGAGGCTGGTGTTTTAACCACTAGGCCACCACGACTTCAATTCAATTAATTTATATAAATTGAATTATACAGTATGTTAAGAAAATCCTGTCCGACCCATAAGGATAATAAAGGTTAGGTAAACACATGACCAAATATAATATAAAATTTTACGTAATCATAATAGTACCTACCAATACAAATGAATTTTGAAATAATCTTTTTTCCAACGTCCCCGAAATTTGGTAATTTTAAAAAAAGTGACAACACCGGTATTATTATGAGCGAATAGCGATGCGACCACGTGCCGCGTGCCATGCCGCCCGCCGCCCGCGGAAGGGTGCCTAACGCACATTTATTAAGTTACCTCTTTTTGCGAAATAATATTTATTTTTTTAGGGTTTTTTTTAAGTTTAGCCCGGTTTTGTATGCATTAGTTGAATCAGTTATCGATACCTAACAACACCTTCACGGGTCGGACAGGGTTTTCTTAACATACTGTATATTTTACATACAAGGGCCATTGTTGATTCAACCATTTTTTTCAGGTTGTAATAGTCGACATGCAAAATGTAGGAATAAGTGTACTAAGTCAATGGACTCCAGCCTTAGCTAAGAAGGTGATATCGTGTTTCGAAAAGGCTCTCCCCGTGCGAGTAAAAGGAAACCATATCCTGAATACACCGGCAGGATTTGAAACGGCATACACAATATTTAAAGCATTTTTAGGAGAGAAATTAAAGAAAAGGGTAAGGTTATTACTTATTATTGAAATAATGTTAGTCGTATTACCTGGTGTTTTTGTGAACAAAACGATACAACTTCTAATCAAACGTAAGCAATATAAACCAAGTATCGATTCTCTGAAGCAGAGTTAACAAAAGCAGGCGAGTAATAACATCTTTGTTTTGATTTCAGATTCGTGTCCATAATCAAAACTACGCAGCCATGTATAAAACAATACCAAAGTCTGTCCTTCCAGTTGAATATGGCGGTATCGACGGAAACTTGCAAGAATTAACAGGTAACTATTTAACATCATAAAAGTTAAGGCGCTGCTCAAACGTAAGTCGGCGTAAAACTTTCAGTTTTTGTTGCTGTTTAGTTCAGCGTAGGTATTGGCAAATACTACAAGCCAAAAAAAAATCGTTGTCAAATTTTTAAAGAAAAGACTTATTTAAAATAATTTAATAAAAATAAAAATAATTTCAAAAAAAGCGTGAGGCGCTTTGTGCCATAATAAATTTTTGTATATTAAGCGCCTTACGCTTTTTTAAACATTGTTTTTAACTTTTTGGTTTGATATTCTTTAAAAGCATATTTTTTTTTAGAATAGAATAGAATACTCTTTATTATGTACATACACCATATAGATTACAGAACATAAATAAAAATATTTTACAAAGGGCGACACAATGGGCGGTCTTATCGCTAAGAGCGATCTTTTACAGACAACCTTTGGAAGGAATTCTAAGGGGAAGGATAAAGAAATAATGTAGGTAGTCTGCAGTGTACTATTTACATAGATTATACAATAAATATATACGTTAAGTGTATCATACTAGTTTAAATAAATTTATACATCTAATTAATAAATATCATATAAGAGCACATAAAATATAATAATATGTTTAAAGAGAGAGGAAGTGCTTTTTTTATCATAGTTTTAAAAATAAATAGTGTTTGTGCGCGCCTTACGGACACGGGCAAGTCATTCCATAGCCGAACTGCGTGTACAGTAAAGGATTTATCATAGAAACTAGTGGAATGCATCGGCATGTCTAATATCAGGTTTTCCGATGACCTCAGATATCTTTATGTTTTTTAGTTTTTTAAACTATTTTTATTTTCAACTTTTTAGTTCGATAGGTATTCTTTTTAAAAAAATGAAACGAACGAACGTATTGAAAACGGTGGGACATTTTACAGTAATGAGCCACTCACTCGTAGTCCAAATAGTTAGAGACGGATAAACAACATACAAATGAAGCTAATAAAAAGCATGTAAAATAAAATAGTATAATACAAAACAACCATAAAACAAAGCCCATTAAAATATGTTTCATTGCATATTTGTTAAAAAATTTTGCAATAGCTAATTCAAATCATATTTTATGTAAAAGAAAGGGTATTCAAACAATTATTGAAATGTCTTAAAATATATAAATAGCACAGGCGTAGAGTAGCCAGTCTTTCGGTCTTCTATAGGATGCATTTTGGGGAGTGTGCGAAGGAATTGCATGATTTAATTCCCCCATCTCCGTTCCATCATCGGACGGCCCGTCGTATGACGAGTTTCCACCCTTACGTTGTTAACACCACTACGATCCGGACGAAGCGTTTCGCCTCCTCCTTTATGCCGCGTACATCGAGGGACTGGAACAGTTTGCCAGCGGCGGTGTTTCCGTTGGACTACAATTTGAGTGTCTTCAAGGCTAGAGTGAATAGGCTCTTAATAAGCTAGTGCGCTTTACCATCAACGACTGCGTCACTGCTTACCATCAGGCGGGATTGCGGTCAAGCGTTAGTTTATAAATTTAAAATTTATAAAAAAAAAAAATATACCAATAAGTTGTGCATTATTTTTTTAGTATAATGACAACAGCTTGATACTTTTATTTTGGCGGGAATTCAACTGACCTCAAACACACCGGGGTTTTGTACCTTGTTAATTTTCGCGATGTATTTTTGTCGTTCTTTTGTAATTTGGTTTCTTAACGCCTATTAATTATTAGACGGTATGTCGTTGTGTAGCCAGTAACGATTACCTGCACAACAGTATTAAGTGTCAAACAAATGATAGGTGTAAACAACCGTGGCGGCTAGAAACTCACACATAATGTAATTTTTGCAGATCACTGGAAAGCTAAATTAGAGAGTTACGGCGACTGGTTCATGAAACAAGAGGAGGCCCGCTCCAACGAGTCCAAGAGGCCTGGCACTCCAAAGAACTCCTCAAACTTATTTGGAGTAGAAGGATCCTTCAGGAAATTAGACTTTGATTAATTATAATAAACTTTGTAGTGTAATAATTTCATGATGATTTCTGTGTTGCAAAAATAAATAATTATTTTTAAGCTTGAAGGTTTATTTTATTTTTTACTTATTTAGGTATGACTTCTATCACAAAACTCTTAAGAAGTGGAAAGTCGTAAGTACACTAGGTTAGTTAGTTTAGAACTATCTTTTCAATACGGCATTGTTTATTATATTTTCGTCAGTTTTAAAATAGAACACATTTACGCTTCATGGTATAGCAATCAAATTTTCTCTAAAGACTTTAATCTAGAAAACATGCAGTAATAATAGCATTCTCAGTTATAATTGAACGATGCATTTTATAAGCACATATCATGCTTCGGAAGTAGGTAGCATGTTCAAGCACGCGGTTCGGATACGTGTAAATCATTCGGGTAAAAATGGACATATACTTGGGCCAAATTCGATAAAGAATAGAAATAAACAAACTGTTGCTAGGCAACGAGTAGTTTACGCCTAAAAGACAGATGTTAACAACCTTTTCAACATAGATGATTTTCATAACAGTAATAATCCTACTTCCTACTAATGTACACAGTTTATTTATGTTTACATATTTATGTTTTGCATAGAACGCTTAACCGATTTGAATGAAATATGACACACATGTAAGCTAATTTCCTAATAGGTTAAAGTTTTTGATACATATAATATTATACTTAGTCCATACTTGAAAGTATTACAATACAGTTGATTTGAAAGTAATTAAAATACGCAAAATTGTATTGCTATTGACAAATGCCTCAACTTTTTTCATTGGTTGAATTCCACAAAATGTGTTTAATACCTGGATTTCATCCATCTTTCTATTTTTGTAGGGCTATCACGTAAAATTAATATCGATTTTTTTAAGGTTTTTCGAAATACCAAGTTATTGTGCATGTTATTTTAGTGATTCTATTGAAATATGCTGCAATAGGAATTGTTAATAAATAGCTAGCATATAAAAGTCGATAATCATGAAAATAGCAGGAGATTTGTAAAACGTGAGTTGTGATAACCCTAAATTGGTTTGTTTACCTCTATTCTTTACGAAGCTAGGCAATGGTATAGTGTAATGTCTGATACATGAGTGTGTTCAATCATAAATTGCATTACAAGCAGTGGCGTAACTACAGGGTGGCAAGTCGGCAAAATGCCACGGGCCCCCAGCCAGAAGGGCCCCCCGGTCAGATGAAAATATCAATTCCCAACATTTATTATAAAATTATAACACATACACAAGATATTGATAAAATGTTTTGTCTTTAGTTTATTTAAATTGTTTACTTAATTTCATTCTTAAGTAAATAAAAATGTATTGAAATTTCAATGCATGTGTAAAAAAAGTTTTAACCTAGTTTATAATAATTTATGTTGGTAATACTTACTGATGCTCGGGGAATCCCCGATTCAAGTTTGACAGACTCCACTATTTTATTACGCAAGAACCATCAAGCACTTAGCATTTTATTTTATTTTTATAATGAGGAGGGGGGAGGGGGGGCACGGGGGCCCATCCGATGAATTTTGCCAGGAGCCTCGAACGGTGTAGTTACGCCACTGATTACAAGCCTTTTTGTAAGGCTTGTTCTGCAATTCTTATATACAGGCATTCTGATATAAAGTATAAATTAGAAGTAATTATGGCAAGTTAGTGTTATTTGCACTAACGGATTCAAATTTAATAATTATGTAGGCTAGTTGTATATTGTGGGCTGAGGTAACCTTGGCTTGAGGCTCGAAACTTAATTAATACAATCTACCGCCACTAAGTTTAGTAAATCAGACGCTTGCTTGGTATTACCGGATTGCCAATCGGATAATAACAACCGATCACTTTAAAATAAACAAACATCTTGTTATATATAAACAGACAATCATATTTATAACTGGTTTTATTTCACTTTACACATAGTCAAGTTTTACACTGACATTCCTGTTTATTAAAAAAAAAAAGGAAAATGGATATAATCGATAAAGATAATTCCCCCTTATTTATAAACGGTGCTTTAAGTCAACTAGTGATTAGCGATTGTTTAACCATACATTTTAGACGTTTGCACGTCACTTAACTTTAACCATTGTTTACGAATAAATCCTTTAAACACTGTAGTGTTTATTCATAAACGATGATAAAGTTAATTGACGTTAAAAGGTCAAAAATGTTTGGTTAAAGAAACGTTAATCACTAGTAAACTTTAAACAACGTTTATGAATAAAGGGGTTTATATATAACGTTATTTGATTGAGACTTTCGATGAAACGTGAGTTCATATTGCTTTAGACTAAAGTGAAATTATACTGTAAATGTTGTTTTCCTTACTTGTTGTTAAATCACAAGACAGCACAAAAGAACCAAACAAAATTAATTTTCTAGGGTACACCGCAAATCGTCCAGTATAAGTAGAACTGCGCGTTCCGTTTCCAGCTGGCAGTGTGTTCTGTATGCATTAGTGTTTTATGAAAGCGATGGGCGTTGTGGCGTGCGCGCGCGCGCGCGGGCTGCTGTCAGTCGTGTTTGGTTATCAGTAGCGCGCGCGTGTCGGAGGTGCTCAGCGTGGAATTTTGATATGAGCCCGCTCACCCGTACCCGCGGCTTGTGTAACCTTGTGTTTGCCACCACCACGCCATGACACAAGAGGAGTGTTGTACTCGGCTCGACTACGAGCTCCAGTCGTCTTCCGGAAATGCTTCCGACGAAGACAGTGTTATCATCAGAGAGGACAGAGCAACCGTTAGAGACATGATACTCCGCTTCGAAAGAACCAACCTAAGCGGCTCGAGAGAGTCGCTCGACAAGTGCAAATCACCTTTGGGAAGTTTGACAAGTGTAGCTAATCCTATTCAATCCCATTTTCAGCATTTGTTTCCAGTGACAAAGTCTCAAGACAGAAACTCTAACGTATCAGTGAATTCGATTTTATCTAATGCTTCAGAACATAGTTATGAATCTAGTTCATCAGGTTTTATCTCAGATAGGAAATCAGGAGACACACTTGTGCCTCACAGACCTGCCCCACCACCTCCTGATCAATTTAAGGATGCCCCTTCACCTTTACCGGAGGGGAAACCACCAGTTCCGGAGGATATCACGTTTAAGGAAAGACGGTATTCCTTTACAACGCCGAACTCGTCACCGGTTGTCACGAGGCGCTCACGACAGCCACCTGTCATTAGGAGAAAATCTACAGTAGGTCAAGGACACCCTGGGGAAAGGCATTGGTCGTACGGGGTTAAACAAAGTGATTTAGAGAAGTTGCTAAGACTTAAACGTTCAGATCCGTCCGACAACGAGGAAGAATCGACTAGTCAAGAGACCGTTGAAGAATCGTCAGAAAATGATAGCTCTGACAGTAGTAGTGATTCAAGTGATAATTTGAGTAGTGGCAAGGAATATGTACTGAATTTAGAAGAACGTGCAGCAGAAACGTTGTCCACTGATCATTCTACGGACACACTGATACACGAAGAAAATAGTGATGAACAAAGTGAAAGAGGGGATGATGCGTCGGTTTCATCGGGAGACTTTGGTGATCGTGCTAATTATGACAATATTAGTATTAAGTCGATATCGTCTTTCGACATGGTTCCGTACCAGAAGTACGATAGCATTACTGTGTCTTCAGACGAGTTTGGCTCTGAGGTGTGCCACGCTCCGGACTCAGAGTTTCTCACAGTGAGTGCAGTGAACGAATGGTGTATTTCCAAGTCTACGGAACCGGTATTGATGCCGGTGGAATCTAAAAAGGAGAAATATCGCAGGTGAGGTCACTCGAGTTTTTTTAAGATATCGAGGGAAATATTTGCGATATCGCCGCCGGGCTTTGTCACGGCATGATAAGATATCTTTTACCTTCTAAGTGTATAGTATATGTACTTGTGGCTAGTGCGTCTTTGTTTTAGCCTTATGTGCGATTTGTTGAATGAATAACTCATTCGTTTTCGTTTATCGTTATGTAATTTTACAGCTAAATCGCTTACTTACTGCATATAAACTCGCACATGTACCTACATGTTGCCGTGTATGAGGTTTCACCTTGATGTTTATTCATATGGTGCGAGGCAAGTGGGCAGGTGGCTTATACTCATTACCGTCCGATGATGACATTTAGATTTATTTCTACAATATATTGATTATCAGTATCACATCACACAAGTAATATTTAAGCGATGCGCGCTCATGAATCAATAGTTATAAACTCTCAAACGATTCCATATTTGAAACTTTTTGCTCGGAGCCAGAAATAAAAACATCCGAGATCAATGAGCTGCCGGAAAAAAAAAATAAACAACATGGCGGTCATTTACGAAACAAATTTAACAATAACAAAAAACAGAAGTGCATTCTATTTATTCTGTTTTGTGTATAATCATTAAAGTAATTAGAGATATCTGGACTGATTGATTGAAGAAGCTAATAATAGGGTATTGAAATTATAAAATCAAAATTCTTGATCTATTTTTGCACGTGATTCACTAAGATTATTGTATCTTAAGAAGCATGATAAATAAAATCGTCAGCGTAGGTGGCAAGGTCGTTCTATGTTGTTTCTGTGCGAAGCATAACTAATTATTATGCTCATATGAATAATTATTATTACGACATGCTATGCCCAGCTATGGACTGCTATGTCTACCATGTAAGTAAGTTAAGTTGATGGGTAGCTTGCAATAGTAACTATTTTTTTTTTAAAACAAATGAACATTCACGTTGTTTAACGTATTACGTACGTTTATTTTTGACTTTTTAACGTCACTTAACTTTGATCATCGCTTATGAATGAATCCGTCAAACATTGTGGTGTTTATTCATGAAGGATGATGATCGCTAATCACTTATCAACTTTAAGCAGCGTTTATGAATAAGGGGGTTTATTTCTGTAAGTAGGTTTGTACCAAAAGATTTGCAAGTGAATCATGTTTTAGAAAGTAGATGAAGTCGGCGTATCTTATCACCTTCTCAGAGAAAAAAGACTGAAAGAAACTCGGAGGTCACAGTCAAGATTAAAATTTCTGGCATAATCTTGGTCGAATCATGAGAAGACCACGTAGACTGATGTCCGAAATGGTACTTTCGGTTGAGGACAGTGTAGGTACGCATTTGGCAGTTATCATGAAGCTCAAATCATGCACCCTTATAGAATCGTCATGTCTGTCTGTCTGTCCGTCCGTATGTCACAGCCATTTTTTTCCGCAACTATAAGAGCTATGCTGTTGAAACTTGGTAGGTAGATGTAATCTGTGAACCGCATTAAGATTTTGATGCAAAAATAAAAAAATAATAATAAATATTGGGGGCCCCCCATACTTAAAATTTAAACTCAATTTTTTTTTTCATCAAACACACACGTGTAGGGTATTTATGGATAGGTCTTCAAAAATGATATCGAGGTTTCTAAAATATTTTTTTTCCAAACCGATTACTTTGCGTGACAGACGCTTCCAAAGTGAAAAAAAGTTGGTCCCCCTCTCTAACTTCTAAAATAAGAAAATGAAAAATCTAAAAAATACATAATGATGTACATTACTATAAAAAATACCAACGAAAATTGTTTTGAACGAGATCCTAGTAAGCAGTTTTTTTTTAATACCTCGTAAGTCGTAAACCGCTTATTACCGCGTAATCTTTCATACAAATAACTTAAATCCTTTAATTTCATAAATC
This sequence comes from Sesamia inferens, assembly GCA_037179545.1. Taxonomy (NCBI): domain Eukaryota; kingdom Metazoa; phylum Arthropoda; class Insecta; order Lepidoptera; family Noctuidae; genus Sesamia; species Sesamia inferens. Next base: position 13,688,743 of record CM073934.1, on the reverse strand, counting down.
AATGGTACGGAACCCTTTGTGCGTGAGTCCGACACGCACTTGGACAGTTTTTTTATAACATTAAACGCTCATCTAATCATTTGAATTTGAACTAGATGAGTACTCCAACGTCTTTTGGCTTTAATATTATATACCACATATTCCTTGTAGGTAATCAAAGAAATGCCTTGTATTCATTTTGTAGGAAGAAGGTTTTATAACGATCCTTATCACTTTTTTTATAAATTACAAGCGGCCGCCAGCGACTTTGTTCGCGTGGACTTAGTTATGCTCTGCTCCTATTGGTCGCAGCGTGATGTTATATAGCCCAAAGCCTTTCTGGATTAATGGGCTATCCAATGCAAAAATAATTTTTCAAATCGTACCAGTACTTCCTAAGATTAGCGCGTTCAAACAAACAAACTCTTCAGTTTTATACGAGTATATTAGTATATAGATAAACTAGAGCTTGACCGCAATGTCGCTTGATGGTAAGCAGCGATGCAATCGTTGTTGGTAAAGCGCGCTTAGTACTAAAATGGTAGCTGTTCCAAAAACGCAAGTAGTACACTTTAGTTACAAACTCGTTGCATAAAATATGTTTGAAAACAAAGGATTTGAAAAGCACCATATCGTTTTCAGCACATTCAATGAACGGTGTTAGTATTACAAAATCAATATTATCAACATACAGTTCATTGTTTGGTTTCACTGTTTAGTTTTAATTTTACTTACATATGTACGTATATATATTACTAGCGTTGAGTTTGGCTAAAGGATAAGTTGTTGAGGTACTAAAGATATTGTTCATAGTTAATGCACAATGTGTAGAAAATGCAATTTTTTATATATTATGTAGATTGAATAGGTACTTAGGTAGTAAGTCGTAGGTTTTTCTTTAGCGTTGCTTTGTCAACTCTTATTATATTAGTAGGTACTAATAAACAAAGCATGGTAGCATCCTTATAGATAGTATTGGATCATCGGTTGACTTGTCTCAGTATCGTTTACTAATTTGCTGTATTTAGATGTATTAGAATTATAACTACAACCGAAGCGCTACGTACTACTGTTTTTATATAAAGTTATTTAAATCCAATGTGTACGTATTGTGCATGTGAATTAAGTTTGTGAGTAAAATAGAGATATTAATGACTTTTGTGACCCAGGTTAGCAGCTACCAACTAAGCTTGTTTGTGAGTGAAGACTAAGTTTTTTTTTTTCAAATATTAGTATTACATATAATATTTGGGTGGATGAAAAGCATTGTCGTGTTTCCCTGAAAATGATCCTAGTATCTGTACTCTGTGAGAATACACGAGATTTTGGGTAAGATTTCAGATATGAACAAAATAGTACAATAACAAAATAATAATATCTTTCTTGACATCTACATATAGGACTTCTTAATGCAAAAAGATAATTCCGTTGTTTTATCCGTTTAACTTAAATTTGTTTTTAATAGATTCAATGTAATTAAGAGTACCTAAAGTATTTTGTATCATTGGGTCTGTAGTTATTCCGAATTGCTGCCGCTTTTTAATGAAGTTTGGCATTGTTTTCATTCACGTGTACCCAAATACAGCTGTGAAACTAAATTGAATCGAAAGAACAGGGCTCATTTGTAAACATAGAAAACGAGGGCGAATAATAATCAAGCAACGACATTAACAACATATTTTATAAGTTTATTAAGAAGCTTTGAAGTAAAATGAAAAAATACACTGCAATAGGCAACCAGCAATAGACCACTGCACTGCAGCTACCATTATAGTAGTTGACTAAAAAAAACTAATTAGTCCGTCAGTCAGATTTCCAAAAAATACTAGACACGTTTTTTTATTTTTTCATATAAACAAAAAACGAAGACGACACAGTGCGTTGAAAACTCGTGTGACGTCACTGCACGCTACAATTTTTGGCGAGCAGTGACGTCACCAGCCACCACTCCTGATCTTTGATGCCTTTATATTTTTAATTTTTTTATTGATTTGATAAAACAAAATATACATGTCCAATATTTTTCTATAATGTGAATGACGGACTAAATAGAATCAATTTTTTTTTTACCCTCGAAACGTCCCTATTCCAATTATGTAACAGTAGGACCGTACGATTGATTTAAGCGACTGATGGAACATGCATGACTACGGTACAAATATTTGTACGACCTACAAGTAGTTAGTAGTGTCTCGGTGGTAGGCCACATCGGCTGCCGGCAGAAGTTACCACCCACCAGACAAAGTCTTGCCACCAAGCGATTCGTCGTGTTCCGGCATGATGTCTGGTGAAGCCGTACGGAGGACGGGTCTGAGCAGTTGTGTTGCGATGTGTGCCGGGTACGATGAGCCAAGTGTTGTTGTGTCGGGAGTTTGGTCGTGGAGTCTCCACATCAATCTCCCTCTGGCGCAGCATCGTTGGTCGTGTTGTTGGGTTTAACATTGTACCACCTCGCTCAACTGCCGTCTTCCTTGCTATTCACGAAATTTTTTAAGTGAATGGGTTTAATAAACTAGTGCGCTTTACCATCAACGATTGCATCACTGCTTAACATCAGGCGGGATTGCAGTCAAGCGCTAGTTTACAATTTAAAAAAAAAAAAAAAGTTGCTCCGGGTCTGGCTGTCTATGTATGTGAATTTAAATGTTTGTAAACGCACCCACGATACAGTAGAAATTCCTAGTGTGGGGCAATGTTTTGTGTAAAAAAACTAAAAAGAATTTAAGAACCAAAAATTATTCCATTATACTTTAACTATAATATTTCAAATGCACTGACTGTTTTTCCACTATTTATATCTTTGTGTTTGGAACCTTACTGCTTAGGAGATGAGATCCTGCTCGTAGATTGGGTAGGTACCTGTATAACATAGAACCTAAAGTGCGATAACAAGTTATAAGTTTAGACATGTACTTACTTATCATAGGTGCTGAAATGCTGAAAAAATCTGTTCATTTTATCTTAAAGGTTCCGAGTCTTGTGTGTTAGGTCGTTTTAGGAAAGGAAAGTACCGCGTGAAACGACAGATGATGTTGATAATGTTATAGCTTTAGTCCTTGAAGTAAAGGGGATCATGGATACTTTATGAAAATGAAATCCTTAAAGTTATTTTAATGAACTAGAACGTAAATTAGCTTTGTAGTTTATGTTTAACTGCCTCTTTTGTCTAGTGTTACGTATCGCTATAGTTTTTTCTTTGTAATTAAAAACTAGTGCTTGACCGCAATCCCCCCTGATGGTAAGCAGTGATGCAATCGTTGAAAGTAAAGCACGCTAGTCAAAAAACTGAGCGAATAGGAAGGAAGACGGCAGTTTAGCGAGGTGATGCAATGTTAAACCACCCACCAGACAAAGCCTTGCCGCCAAGCGATTTGTCGTGTTCCGGCATGATGTCTAGTGAAGCCGTACGGAGGACGGGTCTGAGCAGTTGTATTGCGATGTGTGCCGGGTACGATGCGCCTAATGTTGTTGTGTTGGGGGTTTGGTCGTGGAGGGTCTTCAGATCAATCTCCCTTTGGCGCAGCATCGTTAGTCGTGTTGTTGGGTTTAACATTGCATCACCTCGCTCAACTGCCGTCTTCCTTCCTATTCGCTCAGTTTTTCAGAGTGAATAGGCTCTTAATAAACTAGCGCGCTTTACCATCAACGATCGCATCACTGCTTACCATCAGGCGGGATTGCGGTCAAGTGCTAGTTTACAATCATAAAAAAAAAGAGTTTTCATTACGAGACTCGATCGTCGATATCCAGAGCGTTTGGCGCTCTCATTGGTTGAGAGTTCTTACAACCTTGAAGCGGGCCAATCGATGAGTCCAACGCGCTCGATATCGACGATCGAGTTTCGTAATGGAAACTCATACTAGGCCTACTACTCATACCTATCCTCCGTACTTACGGCTTCACCAGACATCATGCGGAAACATCTCAAATCGCTTAGCGGCAAGACATTGTCTGATGGCTGGTAACTTCTGCCGGCAGCCGATGTTATGGCTTACCACCGATAAAACTACTACTTCTGAGCATGAGCCCTTGGGCAAATTGAGGCATTGGATTTTCCATCAGTAATTTCTCAGTAGCTGTGACGATTGACTTTGAGTGGTTCGTTGCTTTAGTGCACTTTACCGTCAACGATAGCATCACTGCTTACCATCAGGTGGGATCGTGATCAAACACTATTTTTTAATGTTAGAAAAATGGATTAATTCCCGGTTGGTAGGAATAGGCCCACCCCCTAATACATGGGACTTTTACCTTGAATACTTACGATGAAATGAGCATCAAGTGAGCTTTTAACAATGGCAATTCCTATTACCAGGGGCACTAGTCTGCTATTTTTTATAAACTTGTCATTCCAACACGATTCCAATGTCAGTGTGCTTAAAGGTTCGTAATCTGTTAAATTCATAATGATCGATCTATATCTCAGTCGTCTCGTAATGGAACTGTGATAGAATGACATTGCCGTATTGGCATTATTATAAAACCAGTTAGTAGAAATTATTTTCTAAACCCAACTCAATTTGAACATTTATTTTTATGGAGGGAAAGATCAGTGCTTGACTACTGGAAAGTTATAATGACGCCATTTTGTTAGTAGAATACGAAATTTGTCAAAATCGATCATAATGAGGTCAGTGATCGACCATTCTGACACTATTATAATAGAAGACGAGGGCACCATGTAATAATAATAATTCGTTTATTATCCAAATAATAGTCTGACAACATAACTTATCGATTTGGAGAACAATTATAGTGAGCAACAATAGTGTAAGAGAGAAGTAAAGTAAAGTGTAAAGTGAAGTAAAGTGTAAAGTACCGTAATGAGCGGTCAAAACAAAAACAAATGAGCCCTGACGCCTAAACTAGGAAGATATTCTTGAAAGAACAACTCACTTCACGTGTTCACGGTGAGAATTTTTACAGAATAGCTGCGCAGAACTAATTAAATTTAGATGTACGGGCAACAGCAGATGAACCTACCCGAAACTGACAAATATTCTCAATGAACTTTGAGCCTTAAAGCGATAGAGATAAAGTTGAAAATCTAATAAAGAAATCTGACAGATTGTAGTAGCTTGACGTGCTGTCATCTGAACTACAGGTAGACCTCCGCCTAACCCAGGATACAGGCATGATGGTATGTTTATATTTAAAGGGGATCTCAAAGACTCTTGATACCTACCTTAGGTATGAGTAACGCCTATTTATTTATGGTATTAGAAACCTTTAAATTGTAACAAAAGTAATAAAGACGTGACCAGCATGCTTACTACAAGGAAAATCTTTTTGTCATTGTACCTATACCTACACATACTCAAATATAATTTCAAAACAAGAATTTGAAACAGTTATAAATAGATGTGAAATAAACATTCTACATCTTAACAAGATTGACATTAGTCTAGTATAAGATTTGATGTTATCTCCAAGTAGTCTTCATTATCCTCTACCAGATGAAATGGTTTTATATAAATGTTGGTGAACCTTTAATTAAAAAGAGTTAAGATCTTGCTCATGCCTTCCTTTGTGACTGGTGTCGTTAGATCTCTCTAATGTTACTGTATTCAGACTCTCCTCTTTTCCAAGGAAATGTATCTCAACTACCCATTTGGGTAACTAATCTTATACTGAAGACAGCACTTCTGATTCTTCAACAATTGAACTAGAAATTCTGCTAAAAGTACTTACTTAATCAATACGTTCTTCACAGACGAATAGGTACTAATTAGGTAAGTCTAGGACTTTCTTGGTCACTCGCTCAGTCAACAGAAGTTCCTTATTTCCTTATAGAAATATAAAAAAAAAAACTATCATACAGGGTGACGAGAAACTATTGTTATGAATTCAGTACATGTATGATTGTTGACTCATAATTAGCGTATATATGCTCTAATGTTCGTATTGCTGGAGGAGAAGCCACCTCTTTTTGAGAGGGAGACGCATGCAGCGTTGAAATGTTCCGTGAGTTATAAAAAAAAAACAAATGTTTCATACAGTGCGTCGTCCTCCGTGGCGCAGCGGTCAACACACCTGCCTACGACGTGGAGGCCCCGGGTTCCATCCCCGTCCAGGTCATGATAGAAAACAATCTTTTCCTGATTGACCTGGGTCTTGCATTTTTATCTAATATGTATCTATTATAAAATATAGTAACGTTGAGCTAGTATCCCATAACACAAGTCTCGAACTTACTTTGGGGCTAGCTTAATCTGTGTGATTAGCCCGTAAAAAGTATACAATATGTAAAGAAAACCCCGTCTGACCCATGAGGATAATAAAGGTTAGGTAAACACATGACTAAATATAATATAAAATTTTACGTAATCACCATAGTAACAATACAAATGAATTTTGAATTAATCTTTCTTTCCTGTTAATTAAATCCAAGTTCTCCGAAATTTGGTAATTTAAAAAAAGTGACAACACCATTTTGACGGTATTGTCATCGGCGATGCGACCACGTGCCGCGTGCCTTGCCTCCCGTCACCCGCGAAAGGGTTGCCTACCGCACATGTATTAAGTTACCTCTTTTTGATAAATAATATTTATTTTCTTAGGGGGATTTTTTTTTAACTTTAGCCCGGCTTTGTATCCATTAGTAGAATCAGTTATCGATGCCTAACAATACCTTCACGGATCAGACAGGGTTTTCTTTACATATTGTATACATTTTGGCCGTGAAGACTTTTTACATAAAAAACTGATTATTTTCTACATTGCCTGGTTTATAGAATCATTGTGTATCCCTGACTCTGAATGGCAAGAGTTAGTTACATGTCCCGTTACATTAGTGAGAACTAACCTTTAAGAAATTTAGTTTGCTTTGCATGCTTCTGATTTCTAGAACAGTAGTTCTAGAAATCAGAAGTTTCTTTTCTAGTTTCTTTTTTTCATATCAAATAAGCATATTTGACACGAAAAAAAGAAAGAAAAAACATTTATTTGCGGTAATGACGTGACATGACGCAAAAAATTACAAAAAACCCAAAAAGAAATGTTTGAGGCGTCACAGTCACTCAAAACGGCTGTCGCTCAGCATTATGCAATCCTATGCAAAATAAAGCCCAGCGCTGGTTTTCAGCGACAGTCGTATTGTCGTATTGTCAACACGGGTTATCTAGTTGGTGTTCGAGGTGATTTGAACAATCATATTTATAATGAGTTGCGCGGTATTCAAAACAGAACTATAAAATTGGTGGCAGGTTATTTATTATCTAGTCTCTAAAACAAATAACTGAATTCCACTGGTTTTAGTATTTTACGTCAGAACTCACTGAAACGGAATGCCGTTGGCGGCCAATGATAGTGGCGAATTCCTTCAAAATTATGTAGGATTTCAAACCAAGAATAGTTAAAATATTTTACTGTCATAGAACCCTCATGTTGAAAATGCGATCTCATACAAACATATACTAGTTTGTATTCATCATCATCTAATTTGGCAAGTTTGTAACGTCACATCATGTATTTTTGTATGGATGCGCAAGCGTCGGCGTGGATGCCAAGGTTACTGTTGTAGTTACGTTTTGTTAATTACGTATAAAGAATACAAATACAATTCTCACTTGTTACTTTTATTAATTCTGCCGCAGTCTTGTTACTCGACTTACGTTGAATCGCGGAAAAACGTCAAGGATATTGTAAAATGTTGCTGTAGGTATCTTTAAATCTATTTATATTTTTTATACGTTTACAGATAAAATTAGAAGGTTATGATAGAAGAATAAGTGTGTGAGGCACAGTTAGGTATAAATGTTACATACGATTTAGATTACTAACTATGTGAACCTATGTGCTGTGGTGAAATCAATAGGTCGAGCTGTCACTTTCACTAATATTGGCTATCATTCGAAGACTACATTCAATTCCAAACTGTAACTATTACGTCATTAAACCGTAATAAGTGGGCTGTCCAAACGACACTTCCAAGACATTTTTAATGACAGCAATATTCTGATTAGTAATAATTTATACGCCCCCGATAAAATAGATAATATTTAATAACAGATAGAAGCACTTAGATAAATTAAATATGATATTTTTTGTTTATCCTTATATGTATAAAACTATCGGACAAGAAATAGTTTTAAACGCTTTGGTAGTAAAGAATTTATACCTTGATAGAGATTTCTATGATTTGGGAAATCCAACCACAACAGAATAGTATGTAAGAAAACAAGGTTTATTTTCAGATGCAGGTTTAAAACATCGAGATATTTTTAAATTTTTTACTTTATTTCAACAACGATAAAGCTTTTTCACAAAAAAAAAATGGCGTTAGTTCCGAGCCTAAGTTATTAATTGAACTTTAAGATAGTCGGAATAAAGTTCAAAATCCAGTAATGGTCGCTAGGTCTAAAGTTAGAACTTGTTTTGAGAAAGATATGAAACACATTACTAAATGTTGATCTACTCTTATACAGTTGTTGTCACAAATAAAAACATAATTATAATTTTGAATTCTTTTAGAATCCATGCATTGTTCATGATTTTGTTACAGATACGCTATAATTGTGTAGTTGAATCACTCTCACAATCGTAGCCAAGTTTAAATACGTTAATGAACTAATTTGTAGGTACCTACGTCACAAAAACTTGTTCTGGCTTTCTTAAAAGGTACCTATCTAATTACCACTGATTGTTGTAATTGTTATTCTATTATTAGCGGTAAAAGGAGGTGTCCTTTCACCGCTAATAATAGAATAACAATTTATGGTTATTATTGTCAATTTACTCGGTGGTAGGCCATAACATCGGCCGCCGGCAGAAGTTACCACCCACCAGACAAAGCCTTGCCGCCAAGCGTTTTGTCGTGTTCCGGCATGATATCTGGTGAAGCCGTACGGAGGACGGGTCTGAGCAGTTGTATTGCAATGTGTGCCGGGTACGATGCGCCTAATGTTGTTGTGTTGGAACTTTGGTCGTGGAGGGTCTTCAGATCAATCTCCCTTTGGCGCAGCATCGTTGGTCGTGTTGTTGGGTTTAACATTGCATCACCTCGCTCAACTGCCGTCTTCCTTCCTATTCGCTCAGTTTTTCTGAGTGAATAAGCTCTTAATAAACTAGCGCGCTTTATCATCAACGATCGCATCACTGCTTACCATCAGGCGGGATTGCGGTCAAGCGCTAGTTTATAATTATAAAAAAAAAATATATTAACATTCTTAGGGTGCTAAGAATGTTAATATCCTGTCATTGGGTACGCACTGTTTCTAGAATAGAAAGATATTAAAACTTTTAATACATTATAGAAAAATGTCAACAATTTTTGTTGCTCCTCAAAAGTGATAGAATCGTAGCAATACTTCCCAGCACCATTGCGTATCATACTATTACTATCAATTGGAATCAATCTTAAGTCTATTGCTAGCCCATTGCTCCACAAGTTCGAAATATGTGTCCGCTCAACAACGTTAATGCCGAAATTAAAATTGTTTAACTGTCAAAATAAAACCCATTGCTACTGATAATGTGTTACGCAATTACCCTACAGGTTATTGAATTGAAATGATTTGTTTGTTATTCAATATCATCGGTAGTGCAATCTTTGCATTGATGCCAGATCTGAAATATTGTGTACATAATATCACATAATGAGAACTACTCGTAGCATCGTTGGAAACAATCGAAATAATTTACACTGAGAACACACACATTTACACTTTTTCTTGGTGGTAGGCCATAACATCGGTCGCCGGCAGAAGTTACCACCCACCAGACAAAGCCTTGCCGCCAAGCGATTTGTCGTGTTCTGATGTCTAGTGAAGCCGTATGGAGGACGGGTCTGAGCAGTTGTGTTGCTATGTGTGCCGGGTACGATTCGCCAAATGTTATTGTGTTGGGAGTTTGATCATGGAGGGTCTTCAGATCAATCTACCTTTGGCGCAGCATCGTTGGTCGTGTTGTTGGGTTTAACATTGCATCACCTCGCTCAACTGCCGTCTTCCTTCCTATTAGCTCAGTTTTTCTGAGTGAATAGACTGTTAATATACTAGCGCGCTTTACCATCAACGATCGCATCACTGCTTACGATCAGGCGGGATTGCGGTCAAGCGCTAGTTTATAATTATTAAAAAGAAAAAAAAAAAGAATCAGATCCATAATGGGAATGATAATACAAGGAAAAATGTATGAAGTGAATTGTTAAAATTTGATTACATTAAATTGTGTTGGCCTTGATATAGATTACACGTAAGCTAATAATTGAAATTTTCAGTATTTTTTATTGCTTGAAAACAATATTTTGCTTGTAACTATAACTACATTCTTGATATAATGGATAAATACATACTATCACAATACCAACAATCTGAATACTTACAAACTGAATTGTAGCATAGTTTATTTATAACTCTATTATACATATTGGTACCTCATTTTAGATATCGAGTTAAAATAGTTACAAAAGACTTCTACTCGATAAATTATGACCAGAAACCTGTCAAATTTCGCAGTCATTAAAAAGAATCAGATATTTCAACTAAACCCGTTATCTATCGAATAACTTCAGAGTACTTTTTTTGTCGCTGTTGAAAATGACAATTACACATCCCCAAGGGGTATGTGGGACTCCCCGGGAGATAGCTCCCGGTATACCCATTAAAAACCACAGCGGCACACCGGCGTCGCCTTAGTGCCGGGGTCATGGGAATCCGGCAGAGCCTGCGCTACCAATGCGCCGCCGGCGATGACCGCCTAAAAGGCGGGCCCTCATTGGTCCCTCCATAGGGAGGGGCCGGGCTGGGTGCGTCTTCTTGTGCAAGAAGACGCAACAGCCAAGGATTTTTTAGCGAGGTGTCCTTCCTCTTAGCCCCACTCGCTTGGATACATACAATCGGGGCCCCCAGCTCTTCTCAGTGGGGAGCCCGGGTTGTCCGACGGCGACCCGGAGTTCGAGTTTGTTAGCTCACCAGGAGTGGTGGCCGACCCGTCTCACGCATGACTGCAGAAGCGGTTCCCTCGTCTGGCTTTGGTCCGCGCCGGAAAACCTAATTGTGAAACTGAATGTGCAACTAAAGTAGTGCGAGGGAATTACATGATTTAATTCCCTCCATCTCCGTTCTATCATCGGATTACCCGTCGTACGGCGACTTACCACCCTTACGTTGTTAACATCACAACGATCCGAACGAAGCGTTTCGTCTCTTCTTTTATACCGCGTACATCGAGGGACTGGAACTATTTGCTAGCGGCGGTGTTTCCGTCGGACTACTTACTATTTAAGTGTCTTCAAGGCTAGAGTGAACAGGCTCTTAATAAACTAGCGCGCTTTACGATTGAATTACTGCTTACCATCATGCGGGACTGCTGTCAAGCACTAGTTTATAATTTATGTAAAAAAAAATGTAACAATAATTTCTCTTGCTTTGGTTAATGATTAGTTTATGTTTTAAATATACAGACAACTTAGTATTGTGCAGCAAATAACGATGAAGGAGTCCCTGTGTATTGAACACAGAGACTCCCTTATCGTTATTAATTTGCTACATAACTTGAGATTTCCCAAGAATGAAGGTAGTGAGATAAGCACCACCAAAATCAGCCTTGCTTCCCCATAACATTCGGGTAACCTCATGGATTGGTTATTTAGCTCTCAGACTTATCTAAACATAGACTGCAGCGGAACCAAAAGTTAGGTCATTCTGCCGGCAGAAGTTACTAACCATCAGACAAAGTCTTGCCGCCAAGCGATTCGTCGTATTCCGGTATGATATCTGATGAAGCCGTTCCGAGGACGGGTCTGAGCAGTTGTGTTGCGATGTGTGCCGAGTACGAAGCGAAGTGTAGTTGTGTTGGGAGCGCAGCATCGTTGTTTCGTTTAAAATTGCATCACCTCGATCAACTGCCGTCTTCCTTCCTATTCCCTCAGTTTTTTGAGTGAATAGGCTCTATTAAAACTAGCGTGCTTTCCTACCATCAACGATTGCATCACTGCTTATCATCAGGCGGGATTGCGATCAAGCACTAGTTTATGATTATAAACAAAAAACCCAAAACCATCTTCTAAGTTGTTTAATGGAACATATACAGTATGTTACGAAAACCCTGTCCGACCCGTGAAGGTGTTGTTAGGTATCGATAACTGATTCTACTAATGCATACAAAACCGGGCTAAACTTAAAAAAAAAATCCCCCTAAAAAAAATAAATATTATTTCGCAAAAGGAGGTAACTTATTAAATGTGCGTTGACCACCCTTCGCCTGCCGACCGCGGGGGGCGGGCGGCAGGACACGCGACACGTGGTCGCATCGCTATTCGCTCATAATAATACCGGTGTTGTCACTTTTTAAAAATTACCAAATTTCGGGGAAATTGGAATTAATTCGTTGGAAAAAAAGATTATTTCAAAATTCATTTGTATTGGTACTATGATGAATACGTAAAATTTTATATTATATTTGGTCATGTGTTTACCTAACCTCTATTATCCTTATGGGTCGGACAGGGTTTTCGTAACATACTGTAGATGTTTCATTAAACAACTTAGAAGATGGTTTTGGGTTTTTTAATGCCTAGTTGCTATTTACATAGGTAAATAGCAACTAGGCATTTTAAAAACGTAATACATTTTCTATGCTGAACATTTCAAGGCAGTCTTACGGAATCAAGTAATATAATATTGCTTAAACATTTAGATTGTATTAATTGTTCAATGAAATGACAGCGCTGGCCAGAAGCAGTATCTCGCAGACAAGACGTTCATGTTGGAAGTACTGCATTTTATCATTTGGACTCAATACTATTAAGTCCTTATTGGCAGTGGAAGAATCTTGACCTGTTTGATAAAATAATATGATAAGGATATATTTAGCATCATTTGAAGTGTAGATTCACTTTATATGCATTGAATAGAATTGATCAGAGGAACATCTATGGTTATTTACTTTGTAGCAGTGGTGACCCAGTGGTAATGCTCGTGACTTAGGTACTAGTTGCAGGTCGTAGGTTCGAATCCATACAAGCGCTTTGTGAAAATTATTTTATAAGTACTGCTCTCAAAACCTTGAACGAATACATTGTATATCCAGAACCATAACCCACAACACTGGTCCAGTACTAGCTAGTATGTTATAGTTTATCTAATAAAATATTTGTCAAACACTGATGTATTGTGTCTACATTAGGCGATAGTGACTGTACATAAATGCACAGATAATACTTATCCAATATTTACATCTTTAATGTATTATGATAAAGGCTAACACTTTGATGAGTTGGTTAATGACTCGTATGCACAGATAGCAAGTTTCTCTAGTTTAAATAAAATAACTAACATACATATATATGTTAGTTATTTTATTAAAACTAAAAGGTCATCGTTTAAGTCTTTTTAAATACCTCGTGCATCGAGGGACTGGAACAATTTAATTTTTTTCAAGGATAGAGTGAATAGGCTCTTAATAAACTAGCGCGCTTTACCATCAACGATTGCATCACTGCGTTCCATCAGGCGGGATTGCGGTCAAGCACTAGTTTATAATCAATAAAAAAAAAAAATAAGAATTATACGTTCAGTAACATACAAGAGATTACATTTACACCCATGTTCCAAAATAATAAACACTGGATTTACAATAAACTGCATTTGTAAATATAAACAGGTCAAGCACCTACCAGCTTTTTTTGTTGTGGATGGGAAATTATCAAATGACCTCTCCCGATCTTGGCGGAGCGGAAGGACGTCTCAGACTTTTACCGACTAAAAGTCACCCGTGTTCCTTCACTTGCCTATGTGCCAGGGCCTCGGTTTCTTTTTTAACCATCCCGCAACCCTGATCCAGAGTGCATCGCCCCAGACCTGAACCTTACCAGGTGGCAAGCTGTTCACTGCACGTCGCCCGCAAGCCTTCGCCTAAGGTGGTCGGGAGTCCAATGTTGTCTCCCGACCAGGGCGTCTCCCCATCGGTGACTAGAGGCGTGAGGAAGAAATGGCCTGCCGTGCACTTTCGCTCCGGTCCATGGCCTGGACCAGGGCCGGACGCGAGAGATTGCCGTCAATCGCCGCCATGAGGGCACGGCGGTGTTTAAGCCAAGCCCGGCAGACCTCCACCGTATGCTCAACCGATTCTTTAATTGGAACCTCCCGAAACAGCCGTGTCCGGTGAGGAACTGCGTCAAGCGAAAAGTGAGGGCGCCGTGGCGCCTCTCTAGTCGCTCCTCAAAGAGGGGCCTTACCGCCGCTATTGTAGCGTGCCCATGCCAAGCTACCCCTTCATTACGTTATTCTAACTTTAATCTGCGATGTATATTCCAATTACAATTAGGAAAAACCGTATCCTAACACTGGGCGTTTTCACTATCAGCTGTAAACTAAAATACTTTACAAACGTGTGGGTACAACGTACATTGTTATCAATAACAATGGTTCACCCTTTATTAATACAATGTTTTATTCACAGACGACTCACAGAACGCGTAAACGAACTGGTTCATACGGAGAACGTCTACGTGGAACGACTGAGGCATGTTATCGAAGACTACATCCCGAAAATGCGAAAACCTGAACTATCTCCCACTTTCAAATCTCTGGAACCTGAGATCTTTGGCAACATAGAGAGGATATTCAGGTTTCATTCTGAAGAGTTCCTACCAGCTTTAAGAGAATGTGAAAATGATCTCAGGAAGTTGGGTCAGTGCTTTAGGAGATTCGTAAGTGTTGTTTTTATATATTTTTTAGATATCACATCATCAAACGTCAAGTTTGGTGATCAGATATCTGATAAAAATTGATTTCTTAGTTTATCTTCTGGAGCTTATTTTATAAACGCAGGTCTTGATATGTCGAGTTTAATTCACGACTAAAATAACAGGTTATTTTCCTTTCACAAAATCATATATGCTAATGTATGATCGTTAGCTGACGTAGTAACTAACTGTAGGTACGTGCTAAAAGCGCCCAATGCTTTTATTTTTTTAATGACCATCTATTTTTAAAACTGATGAACTACCGCCATGTTCACCCTGAAATAATTATGTTTCCTAACTAGAGTAAATAGCGTAATGAGTTAATGACCGAATAAGACCCAATCGTTATAAAAACATTGGTGTCACGGACTGGCCGAGCGCATGATTCTAAGCCGTCGCACTTCACAAACATAATACGATCGTCTTTTTTCTCAGTTTTGATTCATAGAAATAGCTACAACACGGCGGCAATATCTATTAACGTGTTGTACGATTATTCACAGTTCCTCAGCTTATCGCTACATTGGCCTCTAGTCATTCATAGTTTTACTTAGTTCAATTGTTTTCGGAGAAAGTAGAAGAATTTCTCTTAAATTACCGAGTGTGTATCACTGAAAATCACAAATAATGACCGTGGTTAATGTACGTGAGGTTTGATTGATTCAAATCGAAGCCAATATAAACAATACGAGATAGGATTTACACAACAATCACGTTATTTTGTTTGCAGGAAAAGAGGTTCAACATGTACGTAATGTACTCTAGGAATAATAAGAGAGCTACGAGACTGGTATTCGAACACAAACAGTTTTTCCAGGTAAAGAAAGTTCATTCCTTGCTATTTTTGCGACATTAAATTACACAGGAAAGGTTTCGCTTGACAGCGGGCCATTACAATTTCTTTAAAATTAAATGAATCCTGTAATTCTGATGATAAACCAAATCACAAGTTATTTCCGCCATTGCCATAGTTATCACAAAAATTAAGGATATTTTAAACTGCGCATCCGTTTATTTATATCAGCTAATGGGATTTCCCTGTTCATAAAAAAAACCTTTCTATCAGCTTCCCACATACAGGCTAATATTTCTAAAATTAAATGACATCATATTTTAAGTCTTTCTTTGTGTGCCGCTTCTATGGAAGTCTTAAGTCTAATGTCCCATTATAGTTTAAATGGCAGTACTCATAAGTAGGTGGGATATATACCGTAAAAACTAAATTGATTATAGCATTATTGGTTAACCGCGTGCACGCATCAGTAATCATGATGCTCGGTGGATGCTGAGCGTTATTTTCTCATTTCTGTAAGTGTACGGTGTGCGAGATAGCGCACGCTGCTGTACAACCGCCTAACTGTTGGCGCTACCGTTATACTTGCACATTCATAAGCATTACTCGACCGCCACTGCTTCAAAAAACAATATTCCGTTATGTATAAACAGTCATTAATTATACAAATGAATTTAATTCTCCCCACCCATTGTTAGCGACTGGATTAGAAGCTCTATTAGCGCGTTATTTTTCAAATTAGAATTTTCATTTCTTTGACCAAAAAGCTAAATGTTGCGGCATGAACGTCTAAGTTGAGTGAAAGTTGGAATTTTATTATTATAATTGTCGCGCGCCATTTCCCTTCTCTGAACCTTCTCAGTCTACTTGTTCGGATAAAATTCTGCTCTAGTTATTCCATACCTCGATCGCGATCACCTATCATTCGACTCAAATTACGCATGAAAACTGCTAAGTTATATATATTTACTGAATGTCATTTAACTGCAAACATTTATATTTATAGCTATCGATTGAATCGGTTTGCAATTGAGTTATGTCTAATGTTTATTTTACAGGGAATACAATTAGAATTAGGTGATCGATTAGATCTGTCAAGTTACCTTTTGGAACCAGTGCAGAGGCTACCGAGGTATAAGTTGTTCTTGGCGGATTTAGTTAAAACTTATTCTAATTATGAGAACGAAAGATGTGAAACTGAGTCGAGGATATCGAAATTAAGCGTGGACAGTGATGAAACGGGCGGCAGCAACGGAGAATCCTCGGAAAACGACGAGGCACCTCTGGAAAGTTTAAAACTAGCAAAAACTATGATCGAATGTGTCCTAACAGCGGTTGACGAAATCATGGCACTAGAAAATATTACCGATTGTCCGGTGAGTGAAATATATGCGATTGTTTTCTAAACATTTATAACCTGAAAGTGCTATAGATTATAAAACATGTATGAATTAAATGTAGAAATAAAGATCTGTAAATAATATCTACAATAATGCTAGTTAGTAATATGGAATACACGTTGTTTGCCACAGGCGTCCAGCAATGTTTACTACTTATCTCTCATTTTATGATATCTCAGATAAGGACTTATGGAAGATAAAGATAATTTTAGTATTAGTGAGACCAATTTTACGAAAAATGTGCAATATTATAGTTAATATATCTGTAGTTTACAATAAATGTAGTACTTTACAATAAATGCTTTCACCTTCTGATAACAGCATTCACCAGGTGAATCAACTAAGGAATAATATTATAATGAATTACATGTTATTGTGTGCACTATTTATGACTGTTACCTTACTGTGATATAATGTTGATTGCCTTGTAGAAACAACTTTGCAATTTTGTTTACTAAAATCCTGCACATGCCATTTCCATCCGAAACTATAAAAAATTTTTGAGTCTCTCAACCGTTACATGTAGGTTTCATCCAAAATCTATTTGTGTCCGGCAGGGCTTTAGTTGAATTCGCAACACTATTGATTGTTTCTGTTGCAGTTATATTTGAACCTACTGAACCAAGGCCGGCTGCTGCGCCAGAACGAGTTCTATGCGATGGACACGGCGCGCCGCCGAAGGCAACTAATGAGGATATTCCTCTTCGACAAACTCGTGCTCATCACTGTGGTGTATAGAAAGGTCAGTGTCTACTGTTATGTCCTACACAAACACAAACACTTGTGTGCACACAAACAAATAAGCGTTGCAGACACCTAGATTGTTCGTTTTTGCATATTTTGAGTGTCTGGGTATTTTCATTTAAAAACTATTGCTGTTAGTTTTATCGAGAACCTGTTGACTAAACACTGACAGTTATTAGGAATTATTACTCTAGCTATTAAGTCATTAGGAAGATAACGCTGCAATTATCGTTTATAGTAAAACGTCAATTAGTACTAATTGTAGCATGTGAATGTAATAATATTAATAAAGTTCAGAGACATAACTCAGTCGTAAAACGCATTTTACTTACAATAAACGTCAAGGTATTATAATTAACCTCATCGATTATGTAAATGTAGATTCATTAAAATTACTCTAAAAGGAATCAATTTATACTTTGCAAATAGGTCGGCAGCGAGTTAAGTAATTACGAAGCTACTTAATTAATTACATAATGATGGTTGCCATCGTTTGTTTTGACTAGAAAAGACGTCTAACAGAATTGATCGACAGCCTTGCCTAAAGAAAATTTGCAATAAGCAGACTTCGTAAATTATGAGATTGACTCGTGATAAACGTAAGTTCTAATCGTTGGACGTCATACAAAAATGAAATATCAGCAAATAGATTAAATAATACGTGTGTGGTTTTGGCTTTGTTGCTATAATTATGATTGAATAATCAAAAACACTTATTATAAGGTTTGTTGGTTATTTTTGATAAGAATGTCAATATTTTGATAGGTTTTATGTCACATTTTGTTAAATTATGTAAGTGACGTAATTTCTAAGACATCCGTATAATGACGCTCATTTATCAATAAATAAACAAAGTGGAGGAGTATCTTTTCTCGGTGGTAGGCCATAACATCGGCCGCCGGCAGAAGTTACCACCCACCAGACAAAGCCTTGCCGCCAAGCGATTTGTCGTGTTCCGGCATGATATCTGGTGAAGCCGTACGGAGGACGGGTCTGAACAGTTGTGTTGCGATGCGTGCCGGGTACGATGCGCCTAATGTTGCTGTGTTGGGAGTTTGGTCGTGGAGGGTCTTCAGATCAATCTCTCTCTGGCGCAGCATCGTTGGTCGTGTTGTTGGGTTTAACATTGCATCACCTCGCTCAACCGCCGTCTTCCTTCCTATCCGCTCAGTTTTTCTGAGCGAATAGACTCTTAATAAAGTAGCGCGCTTTACCATCAACGATCGCATTACTGCTTACCATCAGGCGGGATTGTGGTCAAGCGCTAGTTTATAAATATTAAAAAAAAACCTACTCAACATTAATTAGCAGTACAGACACTTCGTATGTCTTAGTAGTCTCGCGTATTCGTTCTGCAATGTGAGTTGCACTTTTTACGACTACATTTCAGTTTTAAACAATCGACTGCCCCACCTCTATTTCGCAGACAAAAACTTTGTTTCAAAACAGCAGTTTCAAAATAAAATAGATAGTGCTTGTTCTTTTCTGCTATCAATGGGAAAGTTGTTTACAATTGAATTTATTTCATTGTTATTTACTCTTGTTTTTAGTTTTCAACAGTTCTCAAAATTTTTTATTACCTTTATAGATTTTGTCTCATTGAAGTCATCTCTTATCTACTTTCTTATTACTTAATAACCTTATATGCACAGGTACCTATGCTTATTATATCAAGACAAATTCATATTAATGTACCAAATTACATACATTGAGTATATATGCTATATAGTACAAAGTTATCTAAAAGTTCCAACTGATTCATACTTGACCCCTGATCTCTCTCTATGATTTCTGGCTTAAACAATATTTACTAATACGTCTTTGGATATATGTATGTGCTTTAGCAAAGTACGGAAATTGTATAGAACATGGAAGAATAATATAAACATTCTATAGATGATATATCGTTACTGTAATTATTGTATGGCATTTAATATAGAGAGAAAGGACAGTCCTCGAAATTTATACAGGTACAATAGAGTAAAGATATAAGATTAATTTAACCCATGTCAATGAACTCGCGTATTCTTCGATGACATTAGACAATATCGCAACCTTGTATAGTCTGTCTATAAAGTCTTGAAAATAAATGAGGGCATTGCGGTCGTGCATATAGCAACCCTGTTAATGTGATTGAAATCATTTTGATATTAGCACATTCTTTTGTACCAGAAGCAAAACTAGTTTTAATGAAAACACAAATCTATGGTCTCTGGCAAAAATAAAATCATACACATTTATTATTATATGTTTTAACATGATTTTACCAATGAAAAGTATTCCAAAACATAATAATTACTTTCATCATCTGATTCCAAATATTCTTCGTTAAAAAGTATTTTCATTGTCAGCTGCGTCACTAACAACGTCTCCGCTACTGCTGTCATCAGCCTGCTGTCTTCACTTAAGCGAATAACTAACTCATATATATCTTGATAAAGGGTTTACGCTCACATTTTCCTGAAAGATTAAAAATAATAATATGTAATTTCTATCAGAAGATGGATAGAACTAATTTTAATTCCCAACATGATATAATTAATTTCAAAATCAGCGGTAAATTAAATAACCTAAAATATCAAAACGCCTTACAATATGGTCTACATACTCGCAATCTAACCTATAAATGCGCAATGTTAACAAACCTTATTTTAGTCTTAAAATCGTTTACTTATTAAATTTGAAACTTCTAGTAGATAAAAACAAACAGTAACATACCTGTTTTAGCAACTGTTCAAGCATAAATATCATCCATATATTTTGATAAAATTGGTCCAGCTTGGTGTACTAACAAACATTGATGATAAACTTTAAAAATAATTTCCCGAGCTCCATTTCGGTTTCTTTTTCTCATATTTAACACATTTCTTCGATGTTTTGTCTAAATAGAATTGAATATTAACACAAAATTTCAATATATAACAAGTCACAAAACAAATCGATGACTACTTACTAAGATTTACTGTTGCCCTACTTTTAAAATTATTAGTTCAAGAAACATCCATTTTCACGACTTTATAGACAAGCTATAATGGAAATGACTATGCAAGTAGTGAACATCGATAAACTTCGTCAAACGTGAAAGTTCCGTCATGATGTCTGGTGAAGCCGTACGGAGAACGGGTTTGAACAGTTGTGTTGCGATGTGTGCCGGGTATGATGCACCAAATGATGTTGTCAGGAGTTTGGTCGTCGAGGGTCTTCAAATCAATCTTTCTTTGGCGCAGCATCTTTGGTCGTGTTGTTGGGTTTAACATTGCATCACCTCGCTCAACTGCCGTCTTCCTTCCTATTCACTAGGTTTCTCAAGTGAATAGGCTCAATAAACTAGTGCACTTTACCATCAACGATTGCATCACTGCTTATCATCAGGCGGGATTGCGGTCAAGCACTAGTTTATAAATAATAAAAAAAAGTATTATCGTATTTGACAATTCAGCGTTATAAATTGCTTTTTAATATCCTGTTCATTAGGTTAACCGTATTTTTAACAACTGTTTTAGAGCCTACATATATTATTCCAGATTTCGTTAAATTTATTTTATAATATGTCTTATTTAGTTCTTCTTACAAATATTATAATACTGTACGTGTAAAAGTTTTGACAAAATAAACCAGTTAATCTGTCAAAAAACGAAAACTTATTGCACAGCGTTATGACGTTAGTGCCCATCTCCCAGTAATGCTATACGATTTCGAATTTTGAGCACTACCCGAAAATTACATATTGTGTAATAGGGTAGTTGAATAAAAAAACTAATTAGTTCGTCAGGCAGATTTCCAAAAACACTAGACACGCTCTAAACAAAAAATGAAGACGATACAGTGTGTTGAAAATTCGTGTGAAGTCACTCCTCGCTACACTTTTTAGCGAAGAGTGACGTCACCAGTAGGCCTAGTATGAGTTTTCAATACGAATCTCGTTCGATCGTATCGAGCGCGTTTGGCGCTCTCATTGGTTGAGAGTTCTTACGACCTTGAAGCGGGCCAATCGCGGAGTCAAACGCGCTCGATACGATCGAACGAGTTTCGTAATGAAAACTCATACTAGGCCTACTGCACACCCCCTGGTCTTTGGTGCGTTTTATATTTGTCAATATTTATTGATTTGATACAACAACATAATATAATATACGTATTCAATTCTTTTCTATAATCTGAATGACGGACTAAATACAATCAATTTTTTTTTAACCCAGGAAACACCCTATTCCTTATGTAGATAGGTGAAATAAAATATTTTTTGGATGAATCATAATTATATGTGAGTCACAACTTATCAATGTAACAATAAAATTATTATAATTACGTTTGTCTGTGCCCACTGTCGGTTGATAAATATGATAAGGTAGCTATTTCATGACAAACTTAATGGTAATTCAGTATCGGTTGGGACTTTTTATTGCTCTTCATGTTTATTTCAATGTGCCCTGAAATTAGGGAAAATACAGCAGTTGTGACTAAGAATAGATGTTCGATTGATAGGAAATGACTAAGCCGACATTGTACTATCTGTATCAATAAAGATAACTGGATTAACCTTTAAATTAGGCTGTGTAATCTTGACGTATGAACTGCGTACGTCAGTGGCGTTAGATCGACCAAATATTGAATTAAGAGATAAGCAACCTGTGTGACTTATGAGAATGCATTATGATTTTTGTGATACTAATAGCTGACATCAAGATTACACGTATTTTATCAAAGTACGTAGTTCATTTTTATTCTCACTCTCCACCTTTACTTTCTCTCTAAAAGCGCTCTCACACTTTGCCAGTATTTGCTCAGATTTGCTAAAATACAATAAATTCCACTATTGGTAGAATTAAATTCCTTTACACAAACGATGGAAGCGCTTTATTCAATAGTCAAGTTAGTCCAAGATGCCTTTGAAGTCGTTTAGAAATCAGTCAAGGGGTGACGTTTGAAAGAAAGATGACTTGCCAAGTATTGACTTGAACGCGGCGAATTTGAGTCGGAAACTAAAGAGCTTTACATTCATAATTACTTGTTTCAGTCTGTATTACAAGCCGTTCATACTTTTATTTTTAATTTGAAGCCATTTGCTGCCACTTAACTTGCATCATAATGAGATATTGTGCGTCGGACGTTACGAAGTGTTTTATGACGCAGACGCGACGCAATGGCGTCGTCGCGGACGGAATTATCTGTATTCCATCATTCACAATTTGCGTACAGCTTCATAGTTTTGATACAAGTTTGTATCATTGCCGAGTGTATTGAAGTTAACATAACAAAGGATTGTATTCTGAGTAACAACTCAAATATTTCAGTCTTATCTTTGGAGTTAAAATTATTTAAACACTGCAGAGGTTCTCCACAAATTCAAAGTACAGCTGGTTCTATGACCATGACATGTTGAATGAATACTTAGTCGGTCATTGTCATGGACTTTATTGACGCATCTTATAACAAAAATGTTCATTAGGAGCTAGAGAACACACAAAAGCAAATTGTGAGATATTTTTGTAATGAAGTTTGTACACAATAGCAATTGTAGTGGCGAGAGTTAAATGACCTTGCCAATGCTACGGAACGACTAATTTACCACGCATCGTCGATTTCAGCTGTTTGATGCTACAGGAAATACGTAATACTGGGAGACTGTCCCATTGTACACAAGCTACTAATATAATATGACCGTTTGTTCAACGCCTGAATGACACCGACTTTTATTAAAATAAACTAATATCAAAAGCAGAATATCAATTATTCTGTTATAAATTTTAGTTTGAATTCGATGAAATAAGATATTTTAATTCAAACGGCTAAGTTGAGATGTATTTTTGTTTTCTTATTGAGTTTCATGATCGCTATTATTCTTTTGTTATTTACTGATCAGACTTCTGTTTTAGTTTTAAGAACAATCTCAACTAGATAAAATCTTTAAGATATATAATATTAAACTATCAAATATACTAACTGGTTGATATCATATTTTCCAGCAACCTAGAGTGGAGTACTTCATATACAAAGACGATATACCAGTGGATGACTTGGGGATAACAGCGAAGGAAGATGATCAGCACAAGTTTACAATTTGGTACAAGAAGAGGAACTTGAAGTCTTACAAGCTGGAGACCAGTGACCCCGCGGTTAGGAACGCGTGGGTCGAAGGTATCACATCGCTACTGTGGGACCAGGCCATGAAGAAAAAAGGTAATGCTTTCTAAAAGTTCCATTTTCTCTTATGATTTGTTTATGATCAATCATAGCACTGATTGCGTTCTGCGGTTTACAGAGTCTAAACGTCAGTACTAAAATCAATTTTTAGTGATTGAAGTAAGGAATAGCAATTTCTATGAACTGTACGTTAATTCCTTATATCTTTTTATCTTATACCTTATAATCGAGAGGGCCAAGTAGTGTCAAACATCGTCACTCTTATGACGCTTTATGGTTATCTGTGAAAATCTTGTTTTGCGTTGAAATCATAACCTTGCTACAACACGAATGGAAGAACTGGTTGTGTTTGTATTAGCAAGACCGGGGCAAGTTGCCATACCTTATGTACTGTACACGGTAATTCAATACGATAGTTAAGCGATACGAAGAAAAAAGGAAACGCTCTCCGGGATAAACGTTTAAAAGATAGATACAAGTTTATCTAATAAAGAAAGGAGAATCGAGGCAATAGACACAAATAGTTTAAACACCATGCTAAAACTGCATATGTACATATACAATATACTGCTGAAACTAGGCCGTATTTTATCTGTATCAACACTTACAATAATATGGCTGAAATATCATTTTATCCATCTAGATAACTGGGCATTGTTTTGGGGCAATTTGTCAGCATTGGTTAAAATGTACCTAGATGTTGTTCAACAATTAGTACGAAACGTGACCATCAATATCAGCTAATATTGATAAGGGCACTGCGTTGAAACAATGCACTGACAAATGATGCAATTTTGAGTACCCACTGTTGTGTGACGAGCAAAATTCATTATAATTGATGCCTCAATATAATACTACTTTTGTAGATTTTTAAATCCACTTGGGGACTTTATTGTCTACGATTCGGTCAAGAAATCAAAATAACAAGTCATTAACTTAAAATAGGCTGAGCATCGCCAAACCTCAAAAGTAAAAAAGACAGTTCATAATGCCCGCACTTCTAATCTAGCCATGTCGCCTCTATGAACGTTGGCCCTGGCCGTCATCACACCAGTTTTGCCGTGGTTTACCGCGACGGCTGTGTCCTCCTTCAGGAAGCTCCCGAGTGACTGCCGATATTTACCCATCTCTCAGGGTGCATTCGCGACACATTTCCAGCCCACTCCCCTAGAATGCGGTGGATCCACCTAAGAAAAATACCATCATCATCATCTTAGCGTTTATCCCAGTTGCGTCTAGAGTTTGGGGTCCGCTTTATTAGTCTGACCGCTGATCTTGGGTAAACTTCGATATTTTCCATGAAGCGAATGCCGTCTGACCTCCACAACCCGAAGGCGTTATCGAAGTAGTGCATACAAACAATTGCACTGTGCGGGGATCGAACCTGCGCCTCCTTGCGCAGCGACCGCGTTCGCTATAGCTACGCCACGGAGGCTGTCACCTAAGAAAAATAACATTCCTCATTTATAAAATAACTTAATCCTCAAATCTCAATGACCGAAACCGAAAACCGTTTTCGAACAAAAATTTAAAATAACCTACGCCTCTCCTGAATTCACTCAGGAAGGAACTAGAAACTGATTTGTGCTCTAGATGGCGGGATTTGGTACATTAGAGATGTTTCGGTGCCAAGGGCAGTTTTTACTTTGATATAAATGTAACAAAAACCTCAAAAAACTATTATTTTTCTGTTGTGCGTATTAAAATCAGCAAAATATTTAGAAAATGATTGAAATTTACACATAAATGAAAAAAGCACAACAATTTATATTAGGGACTTAAACTACATACAGATTTGGTTCGGGCACAGATAAATGAAAAATAATACTATAGGACAATTGAAATCCATATATGATATTTACAAAGTGCGCATACGCTGATAGTCAGTGACCTTACCGTGGCCGTTCGACTCATAGCCGAGGTCTTGGCGTCCCCTAGGAAAAATGCCTAGTTACGCCAATGCCACTCCCACTTCAATCGAAAATCGAAATCAAATTTTTAACACGATCTATACGCTTAACACCTATCACGCTGCGTTCCATTGCTAAATCATGTGTACTCTTCCCTGAAAATCTTTTCCCCCTTATTCATAAAAACTGCTTAAAGTTAACTAGTGATTAGCATTTCTTTAACCATACATTTTTGACCTTTTAACGTCACTTAACTTAAATCATTTTTTATGAATAAACACCACAGTGTTTAAGGGGTTTATTCATAATCGATTATTAAAGTTAAGTGACGTGCAAGCGTCTAAAATGTATGTTTAAAAATCGCTAATCACTAGTTAACTTTAAGCAACGTTTATGAACAAGGGGGTTTGTTCAGTAATTGACCAACTTTGTGCACCATAGGTCAGAACGGGCAGGGCGAACATTTCGATGAGATTTCATTTTAGTATCATAGGAAGACTACCTTGTATTCTTTAAGGGTTCAGTTGATCTTCCAAACATAATGGACTCGTTTTTAGACTTCCTTGTCCATTGTGACCAAAGTACGTGTAATCATCGATATATTGCAACCAATGTTCGTCAGTCTACCTTTGTGCTGTTGTGTATTGTATCTATTCATTGAGAGCCCAACCTCAAGATTTACCGTGCTTAGATCTCACAGAATTTGTCCAAGTTCTGAAGAATAAGATACGTTAAATCATTTACCATATATCAGCTACCCATGCCAAAATATATCTAGTAATGTAAATAAAAATTTACTACATAAATAAAAGACTTTAATAAAAAGACGTGGCAGCTTACGTACATATTATTTCATTGCATTGCTGAGTTCTGTTCAAATAACTGTCACTTGAAGTTACAAATGATAAACTAGGGCCATCCCAGTAAAATAAATAAACACTTTAATATTAGTAACAACAATAAAACCTAGACGTGTTAACGACCAATCGTAAATACTGTACTCGTCTCCATGCTCCATGGGTACATTATTGTAGAAGTCGCTAACGAAAACAAAACACGCACAATAGTAAACAAGTCGACATAATTATTTCATCTTTCAAATATTGCGTACGTCTATGCAACAATGTATGTCCCTAACCTAACCCCCCTGAATATTCTTGTCAGTAGAAAGTATTTATATCTGACCAATTGATAATAAAATCAGCTTTAAATTAATGACCAGAAAGTTTATTTTTTATTAGTTCGGTAACCCATCTCCGATGATGAACATGCTGCGTTCACGTGATGTTTTGATATCTATTAATGGCATCCATAAATGTATGTATATCAATTGACATTGAGGCGAATGTTCAGTAGAAAACGTATTCACATCTTCTATTGAACATTCGTTTTCAGTCATCAAGACCAACATAATAAACGTTACATTTAGATAAGTCACATTAACTTTAACTTAGAGCCCATTTCTCACAAAGAAATTCGTTGAGTCCATGTGGCACGCACGCTGAACCAAACTAATTCCCGCATAGTTAATGCGAACAAACTTTTTAATTGATCGTCATCTGCTCCCCGTATTATACGTGACGGAAGAAGCGGGGTTCTTTATCACGGGCTGACGCACGCGGGGTCGACGACATAGTTTTTTATTGGACACTCGTTGGCAAGTTGCATGTGCACTGCGTTGCGTCTGGTCTGTGGGAACGTCAGGAACTCGACGTTTTTCTTTGACGTCGTTGTTTTGTAAATGCAAATGAATACGCAACAATCGTTCAGTTTGTTGGTTTACGAAAAACAAAATTAAGTATCAGCTGTATACTTCCCAGTACGGTTCACACGTTCCTTCGATCCTTATCTTCATATTCTTTATTCCTCTTTAAAGAACGTCTGTATTATCTAACTTGCACAACCTTTCCTTACGGATAATTAGATAGGGTATCACAAGGGAATGCTGCGACGAAAGTACGATCGTTTTGAACTCTCACTGTTACAATGCCACATTTCTCGCTGAGATTACGCCGATAAGCGTAAACTGGTGTTTAAATCTTTCTGGTAACGCGTTTCTTTGTTACTCAGATCTATTAAGCGACAATTGTTATTCCTTCAAATGTACAATGGGCTTTTGACTATTGCAAAATCGGTTCGCACCATGTAGTCGGACTGATCCACTTGTTGTATATGCGAATCATGTGTGTTGTGATTATGACTAGTGTAGTTTTACTGTCGTCTTGCCTGTCTTCACTTAACGTCATTACGTAAATATTATCTAAACTATCGACAGAGGTGATGGCCTTTCGATCGAGTTCTATTATTGTCTAGCTGTGGAGTTTATTGATGACAGTACACTTTGAGCTGCGTCTCTCTTTCGGCCAATGTTCGCTATTATGGAATTTTGTTTCAAAACAAGATCGTTGGTTCTCAAAGTTTCCCTCTGATACTTAGTGTACGACTCTTACGTGTAAATGTCTAAAAATTTGATTGTACATGTACATGATGTACGTTGAGAAAAATAGATTAGTTCAATCTAACGTAAATATTTCTCTTTCTCGGTGGTAGGCCATAACATCGGCCGCCGGCAGAAGTTACCACCCACCAGACAAAGCCTAGCCGCCAAGCGATTTGTCGTGTTCCGGCATGATGTCGAGTGAAGCTGTACGGAGGACGGGTCTGAGAAGTTGTGCTGCGATGTGTGCCGGATACGATGCACCAAATGTTGTTGTGTCAGAAGTTTGGTCGTGGAGGGTCTTTAGATCAATCTCCCTTTGGCATCGTTGGTCGTGTTGTTGGGTTTAACATTGCATCACCTCGCTCAACTGCCGTCTTCCTTCCTATTCGCTCAGTTTTTCTGAGTGAATAGGCCCTTAATAAACTAGCGCGTTTTACCATCAACGATCGCATCACTGCTTAGCATCAGGCGGGATTGCGGTCAAGCGCTAGTTTATAATGATTAAAAAAAAATATTTACAGTTTCTCAATTATTTCAAGGATGCAGTTTATAGTGCAGTATTCAAATATCCCTTTAAAATTAAAACATCCGAAGCAAATTCAATCATAACATATATTATTTCTGTGAATGATTAACCAACATGATCTCAGGTTTTTTTTTATTTAAGAATGCTTTTTATTATAACTTTAAAGTGATCATCCGTAGATCCATCGATCAACGACCTATCGAAGGCATCGACCCAGTCGATTAGCAAACCATACTGAGTAATCATTCATATTAAATTTACAAACGTCAGTTGTATTACAGAAATCGTTATATTGTTCTGAATGGGGTACCGATGAACGTTTTCGCGGTATCGTATGCTTTATCTGTGTTCTTATCTGCTCCGTTAACGTAGTCAGGTGTGGCTTAACTGAGATAGCAGCGCTGCCTCATAATAAATCACATACTAAAATTGTTGTTGTGTTCATACTCGCTAATGTAAGACCAATATCAAGCTCAAAAACATTTATTTAGAATAAACAAATTACGAGCACTTTTAAGTTGTCAAAGAGTCGGTTAGTCAGTAAGATGTGCCTTTTTTATTTTTTGTTTTGGATGGGAAATCATCAAATGACGCGGCTCATTGGATGGAGCGGGAGGGCGTGTCAGTCTTTTACTGACTAAAACCCACCCGTGTTCCTTCACTTGCCTGTGCCAGGGCCACGGTTTCTTTTTAACCAACCTGCAAACTAAAATGGGTCATGTTGCCTGTTTTTAAAACGTACATAGTAGGTAGTAATAAGTGTACTTTTGGAGGAGAACGGACTTGAAGTTTCACGAATACTCTTTTGAACCAATATATTAACTTACTGGAATTAATAACCCATGCCAGTTTGCAGATGCAAGAGAAGCTTTGTTGGTGGTGGTAATATTGGCTTTCCTTTGATGGATGCTACAAGTAAATAAGTCTTCTAGACTAGAATAGTACATTATGTACACCATAAAAAACTACCAACAAGATATCCTTGTAGGATCCGTAGTTCTTGGGATTCATGATTGCCGGGGGTTTTAAGAATTGAATTTTGATGACTGATATATGCATACCCATCACATTATCCTTAATGATAACATAACTTGTTTAATGTGATAATTAGTCATCATCATCATCATCATTTCAGCCGAAAGACGTCCAGTGGACATAGCCCTCCCCCAAGGTTCTCCACGACGACCGGTCCTGCGCCTCCCGCATCCAGCGGTTTCCCGCGACCTTCACTAGGTCGTCGGTCCACCTTGTCGGGGGCCTACCCACGCTACGTCTTCCGGTACGTGGTCGCCACTCGAGAACCCGTCGGCCCCATCGGGAATCGGTCCTACGGGCAATGTGTCCAGCCCACTGCCACTTTAGTGTTGCAATTCTTCGGGCTATGTCGGCTACTCTCGTTCTTCTGCGGATTTCCTCATTCCTGATTCGATCGCGCAGTGAAATCCCAAGCATAGCCCTCTCCATTGCCCTTTGAGTGACTTTGAGCCTTCTTATAAGGCCCATTGTTAGCGATCACGTCCTAATTCCATAAGACATCACTGGCAACACACACTAGTCGATGACTTTTGTCTTGAGACACTGCGGTATTTCGGACGAGAAGATTTTACGTAGCTTCCCAAAAACAGCCCAGCCGAGTTGGATTCGACGATTGACCTCTTTCTCGAAGTTGGACCTGATAAATAGTACATATACACAATTTAGAAATTTATGACATACCGATAAATTATCTGAGATATGCCATCGATGTGTAATCTAATACTTGCGGTCAATAGACAAACATAGCTATTGTAGATGATGTACAGATGAGAGAACTTTAAGCTATTACAATCTGACAAATTTCTTAATTACATTTTCAACTTTATCTTTAAAGCGTTAAGACTCAAGGTGTTTTGAGAATATATGACAGTTTCGGGTAGCTTAACCTGCTGTCGTCTGTACACAATTTAGATATTCTAAAACAAAACCGTTTCACCTCGACCTTGTTTCTTTGTTATTAAAATCTATTTTTATTCTTTGAAAATAACTTTCCTTCTTTACCGTCAATTTTGTCGTAATTTGACAATAAAGAAGGAAAGTTATTTAAATAAGATTCATCTAAATGATTTAAACGTCGACAATCGTTTCAGTTTTGTTTTGACAAACGAGATGTCATTAATGTCTCATTGGAGAAAGTTGGGAGATCAAAAATTTATAAACGTCGTCGTCATAAATGCTAATGTTTCGAGCCATTTAGACAGTGTATTTCTTATCTTTTTCATAATTATTTGTGCGAATCCTATCTTTTATTTAATTTGTAACCGTAGTTTTTTAGTATAATCCAAAAATAAACAGATTCTTTTTGTTGGCGTAATGTAAGAATTAGAATATACTACAGGTCTCCCAAAGTGATAATGCGCATAGAAATCTTCGTCACTGTTCGGCAACGGTCATATTCCCCGAGCGTTCGGAAGAAGATATGTATATAGAGTGGTGCACTTAACCACTTTTTATGCACTTAACCACTCTATATACATATCTTCTTCCGAACGCTCGGGGAATACGACCGTTGCCGAACAGTGACGAAGATTTCTATGCGCATTATCACTTTGGGAGACCTGTACCTCAATTTACTGCATTAGCTATACGTTTCAAATGACAATATTTCTAACAAAAATATTTTCGGTTTTCAGAACTTCTTCTGCAGCAAAGAAACAAAAGAATATCGATGGTGTCCATGAACAGCGAAGATTCAGTGTCATCAGAGAGGAACGAAAATGACAAATGTAAGCACGAACACATATTTACAAGCAACTCTATCGATATTTCTTTGTAGCACGATAAGAAGTTGCGCACATCGGACTTTAGACGTTACTGAGCTAATATACATAGGTAGATAGTACAAGCCTAACGCTCGGTTTCTGAATTGAGAACTAGTCACATTGTAGCAGTACTTAAAGTGAAAGCATGCGAAATTCAATTTTATTTTTTACAAAAAAACCTAACGGTTTATTTTTAATTCCGTGGGCTATGTTTTAAAGTACAATTTGACAGGTACTTTACTTCAAATTCTCAATTCAAGAACTGGGTATTACTCACATTGGTTGATAAGTCAGGTTGTCACTGATTTTGCCGCATCTTTTGTGACATACCACGAGTATGTCATTGCGTCGTATACTTTGCATTGTTTTGCATAACGCATTAAGTATGTCAGGACTGTCCTGTCTAATACGTAGGTACTCACGTATAAGGTATGGATTTATAGAACAACGTTTGTAACTGTAAGCCACCCGTGTTGTATGCAATCCGTGTTACCCAGTTTTGATGTGATGGATTTGATATGAAGAAAGTTACGTTATGCTTTGTAAAGTTTGCATAATACATAGCTCTTTTGAAGATGATGAAATATAACCTTAAAAAAAGTGAGATTGTTGTTGACTTTTTTTTTTTTTTTTTTTTTTTTTATTATTTTATAAACCAGCGCTTGACCGCAATCCCGCCTGATGGTAAGCAGTGACGCAATCGTTGATGGTAAAGCGCACTAGTTTATTAAGAGCCTATTCACTCTAGCCTTGAAGACACTCAAATTGTAGTCCGACGGAAACACCGCCGCCGGCAGATTGTTCCAGTCCCTCGATGTACGCGGTATAAAGGAGGAGGCGAAACGCTTCGTCCGGATCGTAGAGGTGTTAACAACATAAGGGTGGAAACTCGCCGTACGACGGGTCGTCCGATGGTGGAACGGAGATGGGGGAATTAAATCGTGCAATTCCCTCGCACACTCCCCAAAATGTATCCTATAGAACACCGAAAGGCTGGCTACTCTACGCCTGTGCTCTAGGCTTTGGAGACCAACTCGAGTTAAATCAAGGTCACCAATCAGCCTCTTCGCACGCCTCTCCACTGAATCCAAAGTGGCCAGGTGACACTTAGCAGCACCAGCCCAAATGTGGCTGCAGTACTCCACACACGAACGGACCTGTGCTTTGTACAACATTAGAAGCTGCCCTGGTGTGAAGTACTGCCGGACCTTTGCGATAACGCCAAGTTTTCTGGCAGCCACCTTGGCCTTGGACTCAACGAACCGCCCAAAGTTTAGGTTCGAGGAAATCTCAACACCCAAAAGCTGAAGGCGGTCGGTACACTCCAAGGATACATTCCGGAAAGTAGGAGCCAAGGTGAACGGGCTCCTTTTGGCGGTGAAAAGACACGCCTGCGTTTTGGCGGCATTGAATGCTACAAGATTGGCATTGCCCCATTCGGAGACTGCCTGAAGTGCAACACTCGTTCGCTCTACCATGGCCTCTCTTTCGGACCGGATTGATTCCCTACTAGCCCGAGCATCCGGCAGGTATCTCTCCACAACTGTGCTGTCATCTGCATACCCATAGATACCGGGCATCAGCAGATCGTTAATATGCAGCAGGAACAGAGTTGCAGAGAGAACAGACCCCTGAGGAACACCGGCGTTAGTCGACATGGGCTCAGATGAGCATCCGTCGACAACAACTCGGAGGGACCGTTCCGTCAGGAAGTCTTTTACCCAGCCAGTCAGGCTAGGGGAAATGCCGTACGCTGGAAGCTTACTCAAAAGGCCAGCGTGCCATACCCGGTCGAAGGCCTTCGAGACATCAAGGGAGACAGCAATCGCCTCCCCATTTCTCTCGAGGGCCTCGCCCCACAAGTGAGTGGCATACACTAGTAGGTCCCCAGTTGACCGATTGCGGCGAAACCCGTACTCGGTCACTGAGGAGATCGTTACCTTCCAGGTATGCCAAGAGGCGCGAGTTCAATACACGCTCCATAATTTTGCAAAGTATGGAGGTGATCGAAATCGGCCGATAGTTGGTAGGATCGGCACGACTACCCTTTTTGGGCACGGGCTGCACGTTGGCAAGCTTCCAGGACTTGGGCACTATACCAGTCCCAAATGAGAGGCGATACAAGCGTGTCAATACAGGAGACAACTCTTAACTCGACAACTTTAAATAATATAATATCGTCACCTTGACAAAGAAGTCAGATGACGCATACCATAAACAAACATTAGATTTAAATCTACATAGAACACAAAGACATTAAATTTATATTGAGTACAACACAAATTATGATATATATGAAAAATGCAAAATCGACATTCTTCTAGAAAAGTTCTAGAATATTTCTTTGTTTGTGAATGTTGTAAATAACACTGTGCCGTACCTGGCCTGTGGTACATCAAGTTTTAGAAAAAGTTCCTTTATAAAATGCCGTATTTATCACTCATATCTATGTGCTGGACATTTTCTGATGCTCGATGTGACTTATTCAAGTTCTATCCACACATACCACGGCCGTGTTCACGATGTGGGCCGTGCTTGGTAAAAAATATCGGTTTCTATCTACATTTTATATGAACTCGTTTACACACCCGTGTCCGGGCTGGTGATTGAGCTTCAGTCCGTGCCCTATGTGTGATTCGGCCCTGCCATATCCCAGACCTGTGTCCGGGATACCGGCTGTCACGTATGTGTCGATAGACCTTGAACTGCCGGGTTATGTATGTCACCAATTACACTGAGTACCAATGTACCATCTCTGCTGCAGGTCTGTTAGATGGTTACGTTCTCGTGAAGTTGCACCAATGAATTGCTTTGTAGGTCAGTAAAGTTTAGGCACGCTTCCAAACATTACACTTTGTATCTGTTCGGCTTTCGTTTTCTTTGGCTTCGCTTTTGTAGATTGACGGGAGATCGGGACATAATACTGTAACA
This sequence comes from Sesamia inferens, assembly GCA_037179545.1. Lineage (NCBI taxonomy): Eukaryota > Metazoa > Arthropoda > Insecta > Lepidoptera > Noctuidae > Sesamia > Sesamia inferens. The sequence goes on along the minus strand of CM073934.1, from coordinate 13,654,389 downwards.
ATAAAATTCTGCTGACTTTAACAGTACTGGCATTTTCAAGGAATTACCAACGCTTCTGGAGATATTTAATAGGCATATGCTCCTGTGTATTCAGGTGATAAAATCCTTGTCTGAGATTAAATGGTATATTCTACAAACAGTTTATCGGAATCACTTCTACACGTAATATAAAAAATAAACAATAAATAAGCTAGATCAGTTCGGCTCTTCTTATCTGACTACTGTGAGAAGAAAGGCCGACACAAACTCAGAGGTCACAGTTTCTTAAAAGTCCAGACTTAATCTTCTTCAGAATAAGAACCTTGAAGTAGGGCAGAAAAGATTTGGGTTATTTTCTAGTCCAGTTTTGACTGAAGTTAAAACAATGCTGAGGACCAAATTTGTTTGTAGTACTATCATCAATAGTAGCATGAGGGATTGGCATTAGTAGTTAGTGTATACCGACGTAGTTCTAGATTCCATAGTATACTCGTATATTGGTGTTGGTTTTTTACGAAGTACCTTCGTGTCTTCAAAAGGTTCGAATAAGCCAGTGATCCTTGTATTTAAGAAAGATTCAGTAAACCTTAGATCACAACCTTATTCCCATTTTACCTGTGCCGTAAATCCTAGGCCCCGAATTCGACATTTATTTGCACTTGAATTATTGAACGGCCTAAGCTATTGACTCCAAATATTTATAGGTCTAGAAGTGGTTCAGTATAAAGCTTACTTTAGCCAACATGCCTATCCAACTTTTAAATAAAACTGACATCTTTTCTCACTTAATTTACGTATCTTTTTGGTATAGTTTGTTCATTGTATGGATTGTTTTAATATATTACTTCGCAGATCGTTCACTTTCTTCCTCCATGGTGGTGGTTGTTGGGTTCACTAATCTATTAAAAAAAACATGTTGATATACATTAATGTAGTAATTTGTTAATTTCAGATAATTCCCTGCGTGGAGTGCCCGGTGAGTGCAAGAGATTGGGCATAATAGATAAGAAAATAAGAAGAACCACCTGGTACTGTGAATGAGTCCCATCTGAAAACACTACTGATTCATTTGACTTTCCTCCATAAGGAATAGGATTAACTTCCCGACATCATACAGCAGGGGAATATGTGAGTTTGAATGTGCCAACGTTGCTCAAAAATATATGAACAAATTTTGTTGAAATGTAGAAAAATATATTGTCAGAATTTTGAAGTGAAATATTCAAAATTTCTGATCGACTGATACCGAAACCATTGAATCCGGGATGTACTAGATTATAAACTTAATGATCACAATAGAGATATTTTAATGTTATTAAGAACGTGTTTTGGAAGTTATCATTAAATGCTACGTTGAGAATAATAGTTTTAAAGTAAATAACAGAGAAAGTAAATAAAATCATCTTTGTATTATAAACGAGAAAAATGTTCTTCAAAATCTTAATAAAGAATTCAACAGCAGTATATTTAACAGTACATGAATAAACCTTAATATTATAGTGTAGTTGATAAATCCAAAGAAAGATTTTATGTATAGTTAAAAAAATAAAATAATGCTCTAAAATTATTACTTAAGATTTATTGAAAGCTGCAAAACGAGAGATCTCTTGCAGGATATAAATAAGATATAGCATCGCCAAAGCGTCGCAATAGAAATTTTACGATATGTACGAGAAATGTGATAAAACGTTATTCGAAAATGTATTATACTTTATGTTATTATGGTAATTTCAGTCATTATTTTATGGGACGTATATGTTACAGTGTTATATAGTGTTATCTTCTTTGTAAATAAGTATTATTGTATCAATAAATAAATGTATATCGTCCGATGTAAAGTGAATATTGTAAATGTTAAATTAATTACACATATTAAATAAATGTATTATTTTCACCACAAGTTTATTTTATTTTTTTAAATGGATAGTGAGTTTCAGAACAGCTTTGCTATTTTGTTTTATAATAAAATATATGTGTATTGAAGAGGGGGGAAATAGGCTGGTTATACAAAATAATAAAAACCTTGGTTTTAGTTGTAGAATTACAATTAGAATGGATCTGGAAATTTGTAATTAAATATGTTGTAATAAACAATCATTTGTGGTTAGTTATTTAGTTAATAGGTATGTATCTATATATATTTAAAACATTGTTTTTCGATATTATCAATATCTGACAGACTTTTTTTAAATAAATTCTACTACAATTTCCTATATTCGTTCTGCAATTGTTTTAAATCTACTACAAATTCCTAGAGCTTTTATTTTACAAATTTCCAGTTTGATCAAGTTATGGTCAAGCGAATAACTCAAATTAATTATGACTGGATTTCCCGACAGTTTGGTGTCTGTTGGCTTTACAGTTCTTCTTTGTAACTGACATTAAATATCTTCTATTTTCTGATAATGTCTTCTGAAATGCTCTTGTGGACATTAATTGGAGTTGCTGGCTTTTATTATTACGTTATACTAGTCACCAGGCTTACAAGTAAGATTTACAGTTGACAGGAACATATAAATTTCTGAACATTCAATGTAAACTGAAGTTACAGAAGAAACTGCAACTTATTTTTAGTATTTAGGTAAGATTGTACAGTTCTCAAAAACAGATTATGGAAATAGTGTCTTAAGCTTACCTTGGCTAGGATATATGGCACGCCAACAAACTCGATCCCGAGCAGTTCTCCGCCAGCCACTACCAGCCACCTTTTTGATGTCGTCGCTCCATCTCGCCCAAGGGTGTCCTACGCTACGTTTGTCGAGACGCGGTCTCCACTTGAGGGCTCGTTTGCCCCAACGGTTGTCGGTCCTGCGGCAGATGAGACCAGCCCATTGTCACTTCAGCTTGATAATCCTCTCAGCTATGTCGGTGACTCTGGTCCCCTGTCGGATCACCTCATTTCTGGTAATTTCGCTAGACGCTAATTAATAATGGAATCTTTGCAGAATTTGAGCTTATATTTATTGTTAATTCAATGTTATTTTTTGTTTAAGCGAAACCTGAATATAGTTTGTTCAGAATAAGCAACTGAATCGATTACAATCATTTTTACACCATGTTATATTTTTTCCCAAATACATTTACAAACTGTTGCAGAGTGGTTAGATCATAGCACTTACGCCGCACGCCACAGCTGACGCCAGTGGTCAACGCACTGCGCTCGCCCGCCTGTGCGGAACTTACATAGGTATTTACTTAAAAATACTGGACACGTGTTTCGGGTTTCGCATAAACAAAAAATAATGTTGTATATCTTGAAACTCTTTACAGTGGCAAACAAGTGTGTGTGACCGTATGTTATATTAGAAGGCAAAGGACTTATCGCTGTAGAGCCAAAGATGACGTAATTATAGATTAAATGAAGGTTATTTACTTTTAGCGATAAATAACAATAATCCGTGAATATTTTACAAACGCACAATAGTCACGAGTAACCCTATTCCTTGAAATGGATTTCGTATTTACTAATTTAAAAGAAAAAAAAATGTACAATCCCCATTGTATTAATTTCGATTTATAAATTAAGAGGAATTTAGACTTTTATTTATCTGTATCTATCTTATTCTCTGTGGTAGGCCATAACATCGGCTGCCGGCAGAAGTTACCACCCACCAGACAAAGTCATAAATTATGTTCAATGAACGGGTCACTCCGGGACCGGTTGCCGTAAACGGAATGCCGCTCGAAGTTGTTTCAGAATATGTATACCTCGGGCAAACGTTGCAATTAGGGAAAATAACTCCGAGAAGGAGGCAAGTAGAAGGATCCAGCTGGGATGGGCGGCATTTGGTAAACTTCGTCGGGTATTTTCGTCGCCCATACCCCAATGCTTGAAGACTAAAATCTTCAACCAGTGCGTCTTACCCGTCATGACTTACGGAGCCGAGACGTGGACACTAACGGTCAGACTAGTCCATAAGTTTAAAGCCGCTCAGCGAGCTATGGAGCAGGCTATGTTGGGCGTCTCTCTGAAGGACCGTATCAGAAATGAGGTGATCCGGCAGAGGACCAAAGTCACTGACATAGCTGAGAGGATTAGCAAGCTGAAGTGGCAATGGGCTGGTCACATATGCCGCCGGGCCGACAACCGTTGGGGTAAACGAGTCCTCGAGTAGAGACCGCGTCTCAGCAAACGTAGCGTAGGACGCCCTTGGGCGAAATGGAGCGACGATATCAAAAAGGTGGCTGGTAGCGACTGGCGGAGAACTGCTCGGGATCGAGCTTGTTGGCGTGCCATGAAAGAGGCCTATGTCCAGCAGTGGACGAGTAGAGGCTGATGATGATGATGATGATGATGAGACAAAGTCTTGCCGCCTAGCGATTCGTCGTGTTCCGGCATGATGTCTGGTGAAGGCGTACGGAGGACGGGTCTGAGCAGTTGTGTTGCGATGTGTGCCGGGTATGATGCGCCAAATGTTGTTGTGTCGGGAGTTTGATCGTGGAGGATATGATATTTAAAAGAAATATACAATAATTGCATTTGACAACATCCACTATTGTCTAATGAGTAAAGGAATATTTTTTATTCAGCCAGTATTCATTATTACTAATAAAGTAAATTATTATTTTTTTATCTTTGTTACACGTTAATGTATATGGTGATAATTTATTATCATAATTAATTAATTTAAAGAATTAAATGATTATTTATTATATTTTTATCTCCAACACTTAATTTTACTTATAAAATGTTGACCACTTTTCTGACACTAAAAACTCTTTGCTAAGATTTAAAAAGTATAATATACTAGCGACCCGTCCCGGCTTCGCACGGGTGATGATACATATAAACCTTCCTCTTGAATCACTCTATTAAAAAAATCGCATCAAAATCCGTTGCGTAATTTTAAAGATTTAAGCATACATAGGAATATAGGAACTTTTTTTTTTTGGGGCAAAACCAGCCACACTTTTCCCACCCACTGCAACTCCTGAAAGCCAGAATCAACAGTAGAGACCGCCAGAAAAACGCCGAGCAATGAAGCTCGACGAGTCCCGGAGAAACGATTCAACTGTCTTGGGCCCCGCAATGAAATTAATCAGAAAAGAATAGCGGAGGAGTAAGAAAAAAGATATTTTTTCCACTTCCCTCCATAACAAGCAGGAGACAGAACAGAACTAGGCCAATCGGCACAAAGGGACATTATTGCAACTGGGAGAAGCCCAGATTGCCAAGCACCACGGAATAAAATTTGATTAAGTTAATGGGTCCTAAGTAGGTATTAGCTGTTACAATTGATTCCAATAATAGGTATGGCAAAATATAGGGACTGAGAAAGCTACGTTGTTTTACACTACATAGCGGTCGCCCGCAGCTCTGCCCGCGTGTATGTCGGTTACCGCTGCGAAACGCCTACCCAGGGAAGACACGGTCAGAAAAATGATCAATTCTCAGACACCGACACTAACATCGACGACACTGTCATTATTGATGCCAGTCCCGGAGTGCAGCCCGTTGATAGATAACTAAAGCTACTATTGTAGATCTTCTCAATAAACAACATTTGACGTAAAATTATTTTTAAGAAACAAAATATACTGATGATCAGGAGCCCCACATAGTGATAAGGCAACGTAAGTGATAGGGCAACGTAAAGTTGCCACTAATTATATAAATCAATTCCCACTAATTTTAATGTTAGGCCCAGGGATTTGTCTATCGTTAGTGCGAAAGAAATTTTTACTGGAAATTTTAGCCTTTTGAAGGGTATAGGCAAATCAGTAGGAATCATGGGTATCCGTAGTATATTGAGCTAATTCACCAGCTGCAGGACCGGTGATAATCTTCGCTACTATTAAATTATCTTTTAGCTTCTTTATAAGAAGTCTCGTGCCATTACACATGTTGGGAGGGCTTAAATTTCTGCGAAGCATTATCGGCGTGCCAACTTTTAACGACAGTTCTTGAGGTGGTAGCCCAGCGGGGTTCAGAGATTCTAAAAATTCCTGAGTTTAGTGCACTGTGTCCCTTCACGCTCACTTCGCAACGGGCCGTGTAATATTTTAAATTCGCCATAAGATCAAAACAGGAAGTCCAATTTTAATCATTCACATACCAAATATAATCTGCATAAACTGTACTTAGTGATGAAATAATTTATTTTAATAAGGATTAATAGCATGAGTAAAATAAATGAGTTTAAACATAGTCAAAAAAAAAAAATCAAGATTTTTAAATAAATAATGGTTGTTGTGCCTCACTCGACATAGATATGTATAGTGTGTCACGGACTTTTTTTTGTAGATATTTATAAGATCTACAATTAATTAGAACATTTTATGGTTCTATATTTTATAGTTAAGGCAGCGTACGCAAAATAAGTAACTTTTCTGGTTGCTTTTTTACACCGACAGTACGGTTTTCGACGCAATCGGTCAACTGGGGACCTACTAGTGTATGCCACTCACCTGTGGGGCGAGGCCCTCGAGAAAAATGGGGAAGCGATTGCCGTCTCCCTTGATATCTCGAAGGCCTTCGATCGGGTATGGCACGCTGGCCTTTTGAGTAAGCTTCCAGCGTACGGCATTTCCGCTGAAGGTTTGCAGGTGGCTTCGGTCTTTTTGAGTTCTTGTCTCTAACCTCTAGCCTTGAAAATGAATAGGCTCTTAATAATTACATGTAATTTTTTTTGATTTTTACTGATCGGTGTGAGTCTCCATGCTGCAAGGTGGGTGCGGTTTCATATATATATATTTAATTTTTATTTTTGTTTGATAATACTAACACTAGTTTTTAAGTTCATTCGTACTTGTCCTCTTATTAGAGCCATACGGGTAGTCAACGAAGTTCATGAGAGAGTTGATGTACTGTATTGCAACTTGAGTGAATTCGCAAAGGTTACACTACATATCATATGTAACTTCGACGTAGGTTAAGTTTTTGGTTAAAGTGTACAATTTTATATAAGATTTAGATTAGGATTAGTATGTAAGGCCGCGGGGCCTTACATACTAATCCGGCTCTAGCTAACTAGCGGTATCAGTGGTTGTAGGTTAGATTTTAAAAATAAATAAATAAATCAGATTTACATGGACATGGTCTGAAATAAATATTTATAATATAATAATAAACTAGCGCACTTTACCATCAATGATTGTATCACTGCTTATCATCAGGCGGGATTACGGTGAAGCATTAGTTTATGATATTAAAAGAATACAAAAGTGGTATTTTTGTAGTTTGTAAGTTGTCACTATAATATCTATAGTGACAACTTACAAACTATAAAAAAAGAGTTTTCACAGTTGTAACAGGTCATCAGTAGCCTTTTTTTCCCTCGCGGTGGAAATCCTTTTTTTTAAACCAGCGCTTGACCGCAACCCCGCCTGATGATAAGCAGTGATGTGATCGTTGATGGTAAAGCGCGCTAGTTTATTAAGAGCATATTCACTCTAGCCTTGAAGACACTCAAATTGTATTGTGACGGAAACACCGACGCTGTCAAATTGTTCCAGTCCCTCGATGTACGCGGTATAAAGGAGGAAGCAAAACGCTTCGTCCGGATCGCAGTGGTGTCAACAACGCAAGGATGGAAACTCGCCGTACGACGGGTCGTCCGATGATGGAACGGAGATGGGGGAATTAAATCATGCAATTCCCTTGCACACTCACCAGAATGCATCCTATAGAAGACCGAAAGGCTGGCTACTCTACGCCTGTGCTCCAGGCTTTGGAGACCGTTTCGAGTTACGTCTGGGTCGCCAATCAGCCTCATCCTCATGGACTTCCTCCATCGTGGGGGTGATAGAGAGGTATCTAGGACTCAAACCACCTCTGTGTTTCATCTCCACCTATGACCGAGGATGCGGGATTCACACAAGCATTCACCGCATATAGGCGACCGGCTGTTTCTCAGCAGATCCCATCTTCCCGTGCGACCATCCGCGCAATAGTGCGACCATTGCGCTGATGGTCGCCCACTCGCGAGTGGCGCGCGTGAAACACTTCCAACTCGGGCCTATCTGTTCGAAAAACGGACGTCTCTAGTCCGTCACCCGCATGTCATCTCTCATGGAGGTCGCAGATCGTTTTGCGCCCTTCTCGGAGGCCCGGTATGTATCCTGCGAGAGGGGAGAGAAGATGTGGTCTCCCTCGCCCGCTCGGCCACCTCCTTTGCAGACATGACATCCTCGCAAAAGGGGTTAAGCCCGTACTATGCGCTCTCACTTTCAACCATCGATTGAGCGACGGCCGCGAGCGAGAGGTCGCCTCCGCCTATAGCCACTATGAGCTCTCCGCGTAACGCTGCCTTCTCAGCCTCTGGTGGAGCTCAGATCGTTTGGCTTTAACAACCCCAGGCAGGGGTCTCCTTGCTCCAGTAATGTAGTGGTGCAAGTGTTTTCACCTCAAGGTCCCATGGTGGGGATGAGGCCAACAGGGTCGCCGCCTCGAATGAAATCGTGTGGAACCCGCGAAAAATCTGCGACTGGATTCCGATCCCAACATACTTGGGAAAAAGTAGACAGATAATGATGTCGTCACAGACGCAAACATGCACTGTCGCTGGCTTTGGTTACAAATAGGCAACTAAAGAAGAAAATGAAGTATGAATTCAGCACAGACTTATTCTGCTCGTGAGGGTAATAAAGTCTCATAGCAATAGAGGACTGGAACCTAAGTCTTAGAAAGTAAATAGGAACAGGATCAGCAGCAGCTTTTTCAAACAGGAATCAAATGTGATGCCCAATTCATTCAGAGAATATATAAGCGCCAGTGCAGATCATTGCTCTAAATATTTCAACAGGATTATGTTTAGCAATGTAATGGCAATAAAGTTATTAAAAAAAATAAAAATAAAATGTAGTATCTAATTAAACATGACCTCGATTTTTTTTATTAAAAATAATGTAATAATCTATCTGCATGCAATCCCTACCTCGTTAAAATAATCTCATTAGTCGTAAAAACATAAAATGAAGTAATGAAGTATTTAGATACCTGAAATCCGCAATGCGAAAAATTATAGCTACGGCTGCGAAGTGGGGCGGAATATTCTACCTGAAGGCTAAATTTTATTGCCCCGCGCTGTTTTCGAACAATTGCATTAATAGTGTATCAACGGAGCGCCTCGCCGACTTCTTTACGGCTATGGAGTCGGGCGCCGGAATACAATTAAAGTTTTAATATTTTAACACCGTGAAATCACAATTTGAGCTGGAACGGCGAACACAACTGGCATAATTAAATACATAAAATAAACTAATTTTCGTGCTCACTTGGTATGTGTTTTCTTGTATTCCTCACTAGATTAATTTCGCGGCCTACTTGTTTTAAATATGATTTATTGTAATAATGAGAGCGAAGATTTGTAGAGGTGAAACCAGAATTGGTAGACCTAAGATCAAAAATATTTAACTGTTAGCCTTCTCTTATGCGGAATTTATAAAAGCTTCATGCCTATTTTTTCAAGCAGGCAATTTCACGATAAACACAACCACAATGAAGAAAATTATCTTATACGTATATAAAATTCTCGTGTCACAAGGCTAGTTACCATACTCTTCCGAAACTCAGTAGGTCTAAGAATCGGCTACTATATATTTTTCATACCTCCATCCCTAAGACTTTTTTTTTAAATGTTTTTTTATGAAGTATTAAAAAAATATATATAACGCAAAATTTTCAATCTTCTATCACCAACCCCACAATTCTAAAAATCTTCCAAGAAATAATGTTAAAGACAAAACAACGTTTGCTGGGTCAGATAGTTTAATTCAAAAACAAAGCGGAAATAAATCTATCATACAATAAAATTAACAGAACAAAACAAAATTTTGCAAGAAACTTTATTTAGCCAACTACGATGGTCAATGAAAATTGGCTCGTTGTTCCAAATTTACAAGTCTTATTATATTTTTTTGTGTTCCAAACAGCAGTTTCGTACAAAGAGCAAAATGACGTCTCAGCGGATGGGGTGGTTTACTGCGCCATTTCTCTGAGCCCGACTTGTTTCGACAGGAGTTCTTTGGCGGCGTCTTTAACACTCCCTCGAGGGTTCATTTATATATTCGCAACACGGAGCCGGCAATAAAACTGCGTTATCCTGGTCATTATTTAGTCATCGCCCAGCCTCCTCGCCTACTGTAGGAAAATAAAATGCATTCGAATGACTCTTGTATGTACGGTGCAATTTCATGCACCATCACATGTACCGCGGGTCGTAACTTTGTTTATGATCTTTGTATTGAAAAAGTTTTATATGCTGTCGTCAAATATATTTGGCAGTTTAAATGTTATTTTTATAATATCAACGCTTTTGTATATTCACTTACCTAAGAAATACTAAAACCAGAATTCAAATCTAAATTTCATTTTTCTTCTCGTATTGGTGTCGGTGTTGTTATTTGTATTGGTTTGGTTGCAATCTACTAAATTTAGACTTATTGTAACATTATCGAGGAACGTTAGGTAGGGAACTGGTCACGGCCGGTTACGAGCAAGCCATTTTATGAGGCGGCTCTCGGCGTCGCCGCTAAATCTCCTTATTTATCCGGGAAAACATAAACCGAGGTCTCAGCAAAAATTAATTGGCTCCCACGCTCCTTCTTGGCACATTAACTATTTCAGGGTTTATTGTTTTACGTGTTGTTTTTACCTCGTATTGATTTCTAGTGAGACAACATTTTTTTAATTTAGCTTATATTTCATTCTTGCACAGAACTGGAGTCTGAATTATTCAAGACCTGGCACTGTGTGTCGTATAGATAATCTTCCGAGCATGTGTTATCCAGACTACTTCACTTTTTATTTTTATGACGGGACCAAATTTGGCGTGTTGCTGAAACGACGGATCATAACCGTTGGACACAGCAACTGTTTGCAATCCTATCCGTAAACCTGGCATTGTTTTGTTCACAGACAGTTCGAGGTTAGAGTGAATACCAGCTTTAAAGCTTTGGGATAAGGAACGTTTTCGTGTTTGTATTCGCATTGTTGTGGTTGCATCTATTGGGACCTCTCCTTATTCACGCGTGGCGATTTTGTTTTAGTCGCTATAAAAAGAGCTTGCTTTCACCTGGCACTTCTTAAAGCGTAGCTTGGGGTACGAGCGGACACACTTCATTAAGACCTCCGTATTTGTTGCGTTATAAAACTTTGTAGTTTTTTATTGAAGGTGTTTTCACCAGACAGAAAAACGACTTTTGCAATGTTTGAAAATAACATTCGATTCCAACAATAGGAAATGGGAAGGATTGTTTTAAAAATAAAACACAAGAATATTTTTGTTTACTTATCCAGTTTAAGTTCGTGCTTACATGACACGTTTCCTATAGAAAGGAAGGCAACAATGAGCATGGACTTAAGATTGCAGATGCGGCCACCCGGTGCGTTGCCAACTACAGCAGATGAGATTGGAGGTGCTCCAGAACTATGCACCTGCCTATTGATGTAGACGTCAACTGCTCTAAATTTAATCAGAACATTTATTATCCGTGTTAGTGGAAATATTTTATTGATATTTTATTCAGTTCGATCGCTAGTCCTTTAATATTGGATCAACGTAAGTGTGAAGGTACGGGATTTTATTTGCTTGGAAAAAAGTGTCCTCTCTAGCCAAATTTCGCCGGGCCGAGGTAAAGGTACATATTTTTATGTATTCGGCCGTAAACTTAGAGTATAGTTTTATGGATATGTTTCTCAAAGTGCGACGAGTTTTAAGAGGGATTTCTTTTTTCGGGAACGAGGCTGTCGAGGTCGTTTCATAAAGCCTTTTTGTATCTACATTGGCAAATTACATGGGCGTGTCCAGTTAGTCAGGTGTCGTTGTTTAGACACCATATCACAGGCTGCAGTGATCCATTGCGATGGCCGCGTAATCCCGGCTAGAGGCTTTGTCTCACGTCCAGCTTACTTTTATTACCGTGCCTGCATCGCGAAATAAAACAAAATTGGCGGGAATTTATGGGCCACAGCCCCAGCATGGCTAGTGGGGTGGAAAGTTTTCAATTTGAAACGAATAACTTGTTTGTCTCGTGTAATAAGGAGGGTTTTGCAGCGGGTAATATGGGGCTGCAATGGCTGTCGCGGGCTTCCTTAAAACTACTTTCTTGGTTTTATTACCTAAGTGCTGTGGGTGGGTGTAACTCTTGAAGGTGTGTGTTTATATAGTGGTTACAATGTTCGCCATAAAACTACACCTACTGGCAATAAGCTGATCGGAATTTGGGTGGAGTAGTTACTTACATGGTGGATGATTTCATATACTTAGAACATGCTTCGTTTCAGGAACGTAATATTCTGAGGCTTTAATATCTCGAGTCGCTTTAGCATGGCAACAGCGTTTTTTGCTATTCTTTCCCTGATATTTCTTCACAGGGATCCAAACAAATAACAATAACATGATAACCAACTCGGATATAACCTTTTCTAGCATGATTTAAAATTTTTTTGTAACAAATTAAAAATACAAGAAATTTGAAATATTTTCTGCCTTAATTTAGAACCAAAACGAAACCTCACATTCAATTCATTTGATATCCTCCTCATAAATACAATAACAACCACGCTTCGTTATCACCAACGAGCGCTGCACGTACAATGACACTGTGGCGCTTCCCGCCACTCCCGCGACGTTTACCGACCATAACGTTTCTTCTGCTACCAAATTGAATGTTAAAGCATGTTACCTGCCCCTAACTGAATAAGTTATGAGCTCCGAGCTATTGGTAATGAAACTTGAATGACCCCGGTCGTGTAAACCGCCTGCAGGATGGAATTTCCGTGTTTACATGACTACGCCAAATGTTTATTCTGTAGCGCTATGCCACTTCTGAACATTTTAAACGAGTAAACGACCCAAATATATTGTTACGGTTTAAAATCAAATATTCCAAATATTGTGCTGTCGAGTCGAGAAGCCAACTTTTGTTTCTCAAACAAATCTGACAACTTTTATTCGGGATTGATCGATTATTTTGTCTGGTCTGGTTATTTTATTTTTGTTATTGCTTTTTCCGAATTAAATAGTTTTAGTTTTTAAAGAGAGTTAAATTTATGTTCCAAAGAGGTTCATCAAACCTGTGCTTGAGAATGAAGAACTAAGTTTACGTTTACTACTTCAGCTAGTGTACTTAGGAAGCCAGACGTGACGTCATCATGGCACTAAACACTAGGTTTTATTTTTGTTTACTTCTTTGAACTCTGTATAGGATGAAAGAAGATACTTTGAATCGGTATAAATGAACTATTATTTAAACTTAAAGTCTAGAACCTGAAAACTTCCCCAGAACTGACAATGAGTTGTATGAATAAATTTTTCTACGACATTTAACAGAGAAAGTAAACGCAAAGCGAGGTGCCGGGGAAGGTTTTTCTAGGAACAATAGTATTGGGTAAACAAACCAAACTGAATAAAATTCTCGGAGAAGCAAGTCTCACCTAAAGTTTGTGAAGAATGCCAGTTACTCAGTTAGTCTCGATCCTAGCCAGCCAGTAGAACTTTCTATTTTTCGATTGCTCGTGTTACTGAGTTGGCAAATGTAGTTTAGCTAGTATTTCACGCTGTCGCCGCTTCACAACTGAATTTCATTGCTAACTTATTTTGCATTGTGTTTCTATAAGTAGACGTTGGTCACAATTCAATATATTACACACTCTATGCAGGTCTTCTCTTGGGAAAGTTTTGTAAAATTCTGTCAAATAGAAAAATTCTTATTTGTAAATATAGATAGAATAAATAATGAGATTCTTTTTAGTAAGTAGGTATCAGCAAAGTTGGGCATTTTACCGAAATTAACAACCATTGTTCTGAACTAGATAGATAAGTTAAAAACTTGTCAATACTAGTGTCATCTATAGTTCTATAGAAATAAGTAAATATTGTTATAATTATCTTACTTCAAATTTATGAGAGTTAAACAATAACATATTCACAGCTAAATGCCTAACTAATAACTAGTTCAGAGCACTTTAAGGTTGTGTTTGAATAATTAATTTATTAAGAAACTGCTGTGTTGGCTATGTTTAGAATGACAGTAGTCCTAATGTATCTTGTAGAAACAGGCCGTTCTTGCGGGGGTTGTCGAGACAATGTTCTTGCGTCATTAGTAACGTCTCAGGCGGCGATTATCAAAGCAATCAGCCGTTCTGCAAACTGTTACCATCCGACTGGCTGGCGATAGTGCTAGCGGCCTGTGTCGATATTTTTTTCAATCTTTTTTCGTATCGATATCGAGCCGAGCTACAACACTGGAATTGTATTGATATTAGTGTATTCTGGAAACGAATTTCAATGTTATTATTATTTTAATCGACGCGAAAACATTTGTTACCAATCAGTCTGTTTTCGAATGAGTAGTAAAATTTAGTAGAACGTTGATATTGTATTATAAATATATTTAAAGACAACAAATTTGTTTCAAAAACATTGTTTGCAAAGAGATTTCACTTGCAAACAATTTTCCACTGTATCGATAGTTTTGTAATTCTCTTATAAACATCACTAAGGCAATTGAAGAGTGTTTGCTCGAGTTTGAGCGGCTGCGGCGCCGCTGGGCGGGCGGAAGTGGTCGAGGGCTGTTCCTAGTTTAACTGTTGCGTCACTTGATTGTCGTTGCCGACCGGCGCCAAGTACTCTTACTAAATTCAGCCTCACGATTCACAACCCGATTATATTTATTATTTTAATACAGAACCAGTTAACATTGAATTGTTAAAAGTTATAATGCCAACGGTGCCTGCCAGTTGGAGACAAAATGTAATGTGAATTTTTACTTTTTCTTCGTATTTTTTTCTGACGAATCTAAAGCCGATCTGTCTGTTGATTTAAAGACCCGAGCTCTTGTAATTTAATACCGGTATCGAATCACAGGCAATCGACTTTACTTCTCGCATTTACATACTAAATAAAAGATGGTAGATATTAGAAGATTAGGGAGTTAAGTGGTGAAAATAGGGACAGTAAAAGTGATTTACATTTAACTGAGAGTCAGGAATATATACTTCGAATTACTAAAGCAATTCGGTGCTTAATTCGTAGGCCAGCCAAGAAAGATGGGCGGCCAACGCTCCCGGCGCGCCCGGCACCCGACTTTAATTACAACGCAGGTTTATTCACTCTAATTTCGGGAATTTTGCATTCCCCGCGCGAACCGCGGAAGGGTCAGAGTAAAAGAAAATGACATTCGTTATTCTATTACGTTAGGCAAAGGAGCAAAGAAGAGCTCTGTAAGCACTGGTAATTACTTTTGTGTCGGTATTATATCAACAGGATCTGTTTTGGTAATAGTAATCTGTAGCGGGAGCGGGTTCGGCCATTGTGTCGTGGATAGACTGCCCCGCCATGCGGAACGAGAAAATTGCTCCTTTTTGTTGTTACTCATGCCTCTCTGCAATCAGATAAAGGGTTCCACGATTTACGTAGGACGTAGTTCGCGACTTTTGGTGAGGTATTGTTGTATTTTTTGTTTGATGTTTTTGAAGTAAAGTAGATAAGATTTTATACAACATTATGTTCAGTGAATTAACCCACTAAAGGGAAATTACGTTTGTTAAGACTTAAAAATGTAATGGCCTCAAAACTTTTGTTCATCAATTTGCACAAGACATGATTATTGTAAGTTTTGGGCCATTAGTGGTTGTTTGTAGAGCAAGTTTGAGTCGGATGTAGGTCAAGAACTGTGAAATGTGCGCGGGCGCCCGTGGGGCGGCGCGTCGGCCGAGCGGCTCAAACGGGTGAAGTTTTCTCCTCTCGGTCGTTACGAGGCGCGAATTGCCCGCGTTACAATTACTGCGCGGCCCGCCATATTTATGCCAGCGGTAACCAAATTGCCCGATATTATTCCATCCCATTGAGTACGAAAAGCGCAAATTAAACCGATTTTATATTGGACGATTTTCCTCCAGAGCGGGGGCGAGATATGTTCGTTGTTAGATAAGAAGCCGAGAAGATTGCGTTATGAAATAAAGGAATAGCACATTATAAAGAGTTGCCTTTGAATAAATACGCCGCCGTGGTACTTGGTGGTGCGTGTTTGATTGCGATTAAATTTGTTAACTGCAGAAGTTTGTTAATAAACTGTTGATTAAATATACATCGGTTTTATGTTCAGATAAAAATAAAAAAGTATCTTCATATTTTAAAAGGATTTTCTGTATTTCATGCTACCCAATATGAATGTTTTAAATATCGTATGAAAAATAAATTTACGAAAGCACTTACTTGTTTTTTAAGTACTTTGATTTAAATAAAACACAGTCATATACAAAGGCAGTAATAGAGATAAGAGTGTGGTAGAGTAGGTCATTTTAACAGTTTTAAAAATTCATTATATTTTGAAAAGTTTAACAGCCTTGTTTGTTGTATAGTTCAGACCGGCATTTGATTATGTTTTAAATAAAAGTATCGTCGGCATGTTCAAGCCGGCTCCGGCCGTCGAATAAACCGCGAAACACTAGTAAAATTTTACAACTGAGTTGCTCCCCGCTTTTCGCATAAGCGAACTGTTAGAAGAAAATGGAAAAGCAACCGAAAGATATATCTCTGAGGGGCCCAGATATTTGGGAAACTATATAGCCTAATGAAAGCGAACGAGGGCGGCCGGGCGCTAACAACTAATTGGCTATTCCGAAAACTCATTTGAACACAAAATGGATTCTGTATTTAAATTTCAGCATTCCGTAAAACAACGGCGAAAGTTAAATGCATAGGGCATTTTGGTTTCCATGGATTTACTTGCCATTTATCGGTTAGATTACTTCGAATGTATTGTTGATACTACAACGCATGACCGACAATGTGAACGACTACCTTCTCGTCTAAGTGTATTTTGTACTAAACTTCGACCCGCCTCGGCTCGCACGGGTGCAATACTGAAACTAAATATAGTACAGAAAAACTGTGAAGGTTGTATAAAAAACATAGCGGCCCGCTCCATCTCGCACAGGTATAAAATATCACTCACTTAAAAATGATTAAAATCGTTCCAGTAATTTTGATTTATTTCTTATTGCCAGTGGTCCGCACACGTTAAATTTGGACTAAAACAATTCCCAAATTAATTGTCATTTAAGAATTTATTCTCAACTAAGATTTCTTGCTATCTTTGAAATATCTAAATTCATACACTACATTTTTACTTATTTACTTTGTATATTTTTACGTATTTATTTTATTTTTACAACAATGAATATATTGCAGAACGTCTTTATATACAACGTTCACAGATTTCTTGTCATTAGATAATACAAACATGTTTTCATTAGAGGTTACTCTTGAAAGACCGGTACCGCCGCAAACGCTACATCCCGCAATTTTTAAATTTGTACTAATTTCGAAAATAATCATTTAAATCAGATACTGTAAAGGGCCATATAGATCTATATTAAATCAACAATATATTCAAGGTATTTAATTGAATAATGGATTAATGTTGTATTGGTTGAAATCGCTTCGAAAGTTAGCCATTAATTGTCGTAAAAAGTAAATGACAAAAAAAAAATGTGGGATAAGAGATAAACATCTACCATCCCGGAGTTTTCTAAAACTTTTCAATGTATACACTATACAATACTAAGTATATTATTTAGATAAATCTTGTAGAGCGTCTGCGTTTGCAGTGTAAGCGGAAAACATGTAATTGTTTACGACAGCATATTAGAAACCTCAAAAATAACAGTATTTCTCCACTATTTAATTAATGTTATTATACATAAAAACCTTCCTCGTCAATCACTCTATCTATTAAAAAAATTACATCAAAAACTGTCGCGTAAATTCAAAGATTTAAGCATACATACACAGACACATACACACATATCGGACATAGGGATAGAAAAAGCGACTATGTTTTATACTATGTAGGTACCTACATAGTTACAACAATAACACATTTATAGAACAAGAACTCTCTAATATTAAAAAATAATTATAGAACAAGAACTCTCTTAAAAATAAAAAAATATCGCTTCATTCGAACTTGAAATTGAGTCGGTCCGATGTCATCATTATTCAGCAGCTCAGGGTAGGTACATTCGAGCTGCTTCTGGGAAATCCAACGTCTGGCTCGGTTAATGACGGGTGCGCTCTGAATACTGAGCGGCCAGCTTCCCACATGGACCACCTACTACATAGACATCCATCTAACTCCAAAGACTGCTTCAACTTATGACAAATACTTCCAATATTCGTCCTAAGAAGCAGAGGCACAACTAAAAGTTATTATAAATCAAATAGTTCACTTTCTCTGTCGGATTAAATTGTGTTTTGTTTAAGTCGTTCGTTCCGCGTGCGTCTGCTCGGGTGGCTCGCGACATATTGTCTGAGAACTCCGCCGACGCCTCTCCAATAAATAAGCAGGTCACATATTGAAGGGGGCAAAGGGGGAATACAATTGTAACTTTCCTGCTCCGGCTTACGGGAAGGCAAAAGTTTAAAAAATACAAGTTTTCTTGCCCCTGGCTCGCGGGTACGCATGACAACATTCGCACGTACACGCCGATCGAGGTCATCAATTTAAATATGTTTTACTTAACTTCAAAGAAATAGAAAGTACGTAATTACTCCTTATAAACTGAAAAATAATTTTCGAAACGTATTATCATTTGTATGCGGTAACCATCCCCGATGGCCATCCCCCGTAACGTTAGTCGGAATAAGAATGAGAATCCATTAAAATATCCAAAGATTTAGTGCATGACAAGCAGCTACTTTTTCAGAAGTCCTTTCTCCACGAAAAAAATGAGCTTATATTTGGATGATCCTTTCAATAATTTAACGGGCGATGCGAACAAAAGCGGTTTGAAATCGAAGCTTATAAAAGGCCGATGTTAAGTGATCGATCAAGGGTAGAAGTTGTTAATCTTGTCTCGCGCCGCCGAAGTTCCGCTCGGTAAGTTCTGAATATTACTTAAAGAGAGCGACACAACAAGCAATTAGTATGCAGCAGGGCCGCGTTACATTTTTTCACATTATGCTAAGTCCCGAAGAGAAACTGTAGGAAGTCCATGGGGTGGGAGGAGGCACTCCAGCGATTCCCAATAATTCATTAGAGAGACCGTCGTCACGGGGTACGAATTAAAATTAATGATTCGCGAGGACAGCAGCCGCCTTCGAAGGATCTCATTGTATTATCTAGTCACTTTTTATCTACAGAGATAATTTAAACTTGCCTTCTAACAGGTGTCCCAACGACTTTTCTGTATTACCGATTTTAAGAGGCTAATAAATTCTGAATCGGGGAGTTATTAGCATTTTTATGTAGCTACTTACTTTGAAAGCGAAACGCTATGTATAACTAGGGACTTTATTAGATTAGTCACTCGATGTAGATTATATTGTATTTGCATTAATCTTTTTCACATCAGAAATCATACAAAAGAAGTCATATCAAATCAACGTCTCTGTTGTAACCGTGAAAGCTCCCCACTCAAGCATTCCCAGCGCGTATGAAATGTATACGTACTGTGACAAACATATGCAATTAGGTATCATCACTGCTTCGGTTCAATTTAGCTCTAATATCTTTTGATCCCGTGTTGGGATTTGCAACGACATTGTCGCGGGATGATTTGATGAGAATTCGGGCGACAAGACGCGACACGACATACAAGTCGAGTTTCCAGTTTCACGTCACGCGCGCTTGGCTCAAATAAGGCTTACTACCCCTGCTGCCGCAGCGCCGCCGCGCCTGACGCCCAGGATAAAGTAGACAGTAGAATACCTAATGCATCTACGTGAAAACTATTCGGTTTTCTTCTCCATGTTGCTGAGCAAACTTAGCTAACAAAATTACTAAAAAGGTGACAACATTGATGTCTGAATTTCAATGACCAGCAACAAACTGGCAGCAAAGAACTTAAGAAGGAAATTTTTGCTTTTTCTCAATAAAAGAATAACCAAGTCTCAATTGGATTTCTCCGGAAGCAAGAGAGGAGCGTTTAATGGAGCTTGTAGGCGAGGGGTTAGCGATCTGTCACTAATTGCGAACTATTATAGACTTAGAACAAAATATGTTATTGCGGTGAAGTACATTAATAAGAACCGAACAAAGTTCTGCAATTTAGCTCATCTCGGGTCCGTACTTGGTACAATTAAGAGATATAGTTATGGTTGTATTGGATATATTGGAAATAGAGAGAGAGAACCGGTGTGTATTCCGCCGGGAAAACAAATTCATATTTCGGTTCATATTTTTAGGGCAGAGCATATTTTGAAACTGGCCTTTTAATCCAGTGTACGAGTATTGTCTGATATCAAAACAGCTAACGCTACGTCAACTAGTTAAGAGTTATTTGTTCAAACAAAATGTGTGTGAACGAAAAAAGGGATGATAACGTGACTTGCGGCTAATCGGCTGACATCTCAACTTTGTTGTTCTTATTGGTGGTGTGTTCATAAGCCCGGACGGCGGGCCGAGCGTCGGCCGAATCCTAAGCAGCGCCGAGAAGAGCAGCCCTAACAAATTGACGACAATATCTGTCGGCAGTTCGCTGTCACCCGACGCCGGTTATTAGTGTTGCCACACGATGGAACGCCGCCTCGGCCTCGGCCTCGGCTTATGTACGTGTATTATTATTTATGTGCTCAGTATTACCTTCTTTGAATTTATTGTAATGTATTGTATTGTGGAAATGTGGATAGCGTGTGATAAATTGTGACTTTTATTAAAAGTGTATGTACATACGGCTATATTTTTAGAAGAAATAAAATGTATTGTAATAACTGAAAATCAAATACTGAGTTTTTAATTTGGTGCTATTGATACCAGTGAGAGATGGCTAACACAAACAAAAGTTTAAAAATGCCCAAAAAAAACTTGTTGATACGCCGCCTGTCCAAACTGCATTTACGGCAATTCACGCGTACACGCGCATGGGCCCGGGATGTCTGTTTTAATTGTACGTCAGTCGTTACGCCTCGGTCTCACAAGCACGTACAACCAGCCCATATATCACGTTGATTACTCAAAGTGGAAATATCATATTTTTATTTCCTCGTGTTGGAGTAGATTAAGGTTAGGGCGAATTAGCTCACTGCTGGAACGTCGTATGAGTCGTAATAAATGAAGTGTTTGGCTTCTAAAACAATTATGTTGAGGGACTGAGGGTATTACGTAGGTGTTGTATCATTTGTGGGACTATATTTTTGGAGGTGAGTAATATTTTCAGGTAATTTTTCCTTTGTACAGACGGCAGCATGTCGAGCTACTACAATCTCTCACATTTCTAACTTTAATGCTATAGCATTAAGGCTCAAGATTGATTGGGAATACTTGACAGTTTAGGGTAGCTTGACTTGCTGTGGTCCGTTTATATTTTTGTGGTTTTCTAAGGATTTTTAATGGCATAGCTGAGGTAATATCTTTTCACATCATTTACCTAAGATAAATAAAACATAAACAGCATTCGATGTCAGGAGAATCTGGTCACTCCGGGGCTAACACATTGCCTAAGTCATTTCCGATTTGATAAGTAAACGAATCAAGTAGGTAAGTAATATAAACCGACAGTAGAGGTCGCGTGCAACAACCCGGATAAAAGCTACTTTCATTTTTAAAAGATATTTGATAGATCTCTAATACTTTATTAATAGCTACGTACCATCAGTATAATAAATGGCAATAGAATTTAAGGCTTTGAAAAAATATATGTGCGTGACTCGGCAGGCGCCGTGAGGTCGCCCGCCATACAATGGTATAGTCCTAGAAAAGGTGACCAGATAAGCTGGAGCTTAGAATATACAGCAGTAAACCCCTCTACACTGTATATATACAAGAAACAGCAGGGGAAAGGAGGGTCTTTAAAGCTGGTGGGTGTATAAAGTGGCTAATATGAGCAGAGCACGCGTATGGAAATTACAGTGGAATCAATCACGAACCGCCCAAACATGCCCTATAGATAACACAAACAATGGTTTTCTTACCTAATGGTTTCCCATAAAGATTTCAATCTTTTATTCTTCTCAATTTATACTAAAATCTACGACTTTCTCTGTCACTTTGTTCTCCTGAAAACGATTTAACAACGAACAAATATTGATAAATCTGTTTTTTGTTTCATCGGAATTAATTTCACGATATAACAATCAGAAAGTCGGGGACAATGGAATCAAATTAGTAATATTAAAAAGCGTCTATTGCTCACCTATTGTATACTAAAGGAACAATTCACTAGTTAGGCAACTTTATGTTTAATTTTAAAACAGAATAAAATGTTAACTTAGCCGTTTTAATAAACAACACAATATGTTTACAATGAGTTATAGAATACCAATAACAAGAATGTTTCCGTGTGTAGGAGTATGTAACCCATTTACATAGGAAACGCCTTAAGAGACGTGACCGTAATGTTTTTCCTATGGTAATATGTAGTCATATTGAGCACACATAAAATCAGATAATAAAATACACATCAGAAAATTCAAAATCACTTACGTTTCGGGACGAAACCGGCAGGCGGTGTCCTAGCATACCAATAAAAATGTAAATGCTACCAATAAAATTTTGCTTTTGAAGTAGTCAGGACTTGGTCCGCGGCTTTGATGTGGTGTGTATGTTATAATCAGAATTGTTTGTCAGTGGCCATGCCACCCGTCCTCTGTCGACCTCGGCCAAATCATAATAAACAGAATTTCCCAGAGGAGAGAGCGATATCTGATAGGAATCATTGAATTATTTCTGAGAGTCGGTACACTCGCCAGTCTCGACAATATATTATTTTTTGTTATTTATCAATTTACACAAAGCACTTATCTAATAAGATTCCTTCGTTCGCTTTATTGGAATTCTCAATAATTGCTCTTTCTCCGTTCTTACTGTTTATAACTCGCCCTACGGACTACTTGGGCTTCACCCAACGTCTTCTATTACTGTAGACCACTCGAATGAAATTTCACGACAGAGGTAAGTTTCAAACCTGAACCGTATTGTACATTGTTATCGGTAAAGTAGGTATTTTGCACATCTGCGTACAATAAACTTATTCATAGAATAATATACTGTAGATGTTCAGGGGTGGAAGAATTTCAATATGTACTCGTATATGCAGGTTGGTTCTTTGAGCTCGGGTCGGACAAGGAGCATTTGAATAAACCGATATCGCGGGAGCCGAGCAAAATATTGTCCGCCAGAGGTCGCTGTGTTTAGCCGAACCCCGGAAAATATGTATTTTTTTGCCTCCGAGAGAGCCCCGTTATTAGATTCGAGATATACGAAGATGCTGCTTCGTAAAATATCGAGAAACACATACACGGTGAGCCAGACAAACAAACACAATAAAACGTTATTTATAACCTATTATAGATCACTTAATATCAAAGCGGTACTTAAGCTTCTTGCAAATAAAACGTCTAAATGTCCTTAAATATATCTTTATCACAAATATAATGTATTATTATGTTCTACGAGAAAACATTAGACTTATCCGTTGTACTTCATGCTAAAAATGTGATATCAATTGGATTGTTCTATTCGATTAGTCTGCAGGAACCGAGAACTCAAGGCGCTTTTACTTTAGTGAGAATAATTCAGAAACTAAAAAATAAATATGGATAACGTTATCTTGGTAAAAGTGAAGAAAATAAACATTTCAAATATGCGATAGCGATCGGGCATGATCGGGTGACGATCGTGAGCGTGTAATCCGTGATCAGGGCTCGCTCAGCAGATGTATAGGGCGATGAGTCTCGCCCTGCCATTACACGCTGTACTCGCACTTACATTAACGCTCTGCCAGATGAAAGATAAACATTTGACGTGAGGATGGGGCGAATCCGTATTCTCGTCACACGGACCGGGTTAATTCAATAGCTGATTGGATTTGGGGCACGCTGATCTAAAACACCTTTTACAACTCACGACCCTTTCGACTCTCTGTGTTTTCTGTGTTTTTGTACACGACATTTCAACTCCTTTTTTTTGTTTGAGATGGGAAATCTTCAAGTGACCTCTCACGCTCTGGACGAAGCGGAAGGGCGTGTCAGACTTTTACTGACTAAAACCCACCCGTGTTTCTTCACTTACCTGTGCGCCAGGGCCAGGGGTTTCTTTTTTTACCAACCCGCAGCCCTGATCCAGGGTATCGGTCATTGTGGATCCCGTCATGATGTGCTGATATCTCTTTAAAGCGCTTTTAGGAGCGGTTTAAAGGTTTACGACATAAACTGCTATTTTGAGATTCTGTAAATAAAACGATTACAATATTTAGAGGACCAAAATAAAAGATAAAAGAACACATTTAAGTAAACAGCAGCATCAAAACGAAACAAAACAAATTAATTATGAAAAGTATTTGGAAATCAACTAACAGCCATTTAACGAGGTGAGTTGCATTTTATAGTCTGATTTGACAAGATACAAAAGCTGCTGGCGCCAGCGCACTGAAATAAAGTCGGAAAACTTGGTGCTTATTTAAGAATGTTATTATGATATTTTTCGTATGCAATTTTTTTTAGTAACGCTATACGAAGAGCTTATAAGCCTTCAACCAATGTAAGTAAAGGACAAAATTTGTCCAGCGATTAATGTTATTCCTAGTTCCGTGTATTTATTAGATACATAATACATTTTAATATTTTGGTTTTCGGAAATAAATCTCAAAGGTACATATTTAAAAATATTGTACAAAACATTTATACTGCCTGGTTTGAGAACTTTTTATAGTTCTGAAATAGCAAACTCATATATAAACAAATGATCAAACATGATCACAATTGTGTTACAAGTCGGTATAACAAAAATACATTCTTTTTAATATTATAAATCGGAAAGTGAGTTTGTTTGTTTGTTCCGCTTTCACGCCGTTACTACTGAATCGATTGCTTTCAAATTTTGCAAGATCGAAAATTAGAAGTCCGGATTAAATAATAGGGCTTTTTAATCCGAAAACATTTGATATTCCCGAGGGAAATCTAAAAAGCGCGATATAACTGAATTCCACGCAGGCAAAGCCGCGGGCGGAAAGCTAGTATAACATAAATTTATTTTTATTTTATATTCTTTAAACAAAGGTAATTCAAGAAATTTTGTTTCTCTACGGGTCACAGCAATGAGGAATAAGGTATATCCCACTGCAATGCAATGTTGTCTAGTGTGATTATTACTGGCGGCCTTTTAGATTGTAAACACTGTCAGTGAAGGCCTAAGATTGGATTTCCATTTTCTAACGGAAAAACGAAATCCATTTATACATTTCCACAAAAGGCCATTCGGTTCTTTTCGATTTTTAAATTAAAATTTCTAGTAATCGTGAGATGTAAACGGGGTGTAAGTACGGGCCGTCACTTCGCGCCCTTTTATATTCCATCTTGTGTTGACACTGCATTGTTCTGCGGGATACCCTATTTATCTGCTGATTTGTTTGCACCACGACGCGCCAGGTCTCTGCGACGTACGGCCGACCGACGCTGGGGTAACTTCACTGTAATTGAGATGAGAAATGCGTGGCTGTTGAATTGTGTTCATTTACAAATAAATTTGTTCACGTTGGACGTGTTTGTGATTCTGATATATCACCTATACGTACTTAGTGGTACTCTGAGGGTGATATCGATGGTTTTTATGTTTATTAGATCGGGAATTTGGTGTTTCGTTTGTGCGTTGACGGCAGTAGATTCAAGAAATGAAGCGACAAAAGAAATGAAATGAAGCGAAGCGCCTACTGCTCATCGTAATAGTTTTGACCTTAAATTGTTCTCTTCTTCTTCAGCCTATGGATGTCCACTGCTGGACAAAGGCCACCCCCAAGGCTTTCCACGCTGACCGGTCCTGTGCTGCCCGCATCTATCGGCTTCCCGCGACCTTCACTAGGTCATCGATCCACCTTGTTGGGGGCCTCCCTACGCTGCGTCTTCCAATACGTGGCCGGCACTCCAGAACCTTACTGCCACATCGGCCATCGGTTCTACGAGAAATGTGCCCTGCCCACTGCCACTTAAGTTTAGCGACTCGCAGAGCTATGTCGGAGACTTTGGTTCTTCTGCGGATCTCCTCATTTTTGATTCTATCACGCAGAGAATATCCGAGCATAGCTCTTTCCATTGCCCTTTGTGTGACTCTGAGCCTTCGTATGAGGCCAATTGTGAGACCTTAAATTTAGGCCCACAATAAAGTACTCCAGGGTTAAGACTTACAGAAATTCATATACAATATTATTCACCATCATCATCATCAACCTTTTTAGCGTCCCACTGCTGTGCACAGGTCTTCTCTCATACAGAGAAGGTTTGAGCGTAATCACCACGCTTGCTCAATGCGGGTTGGCGCCTAGTCCAGGTTTCCTCAAGATGTTTTCCCTCACCTTTTAATTAGCCATTGGTGCCCAAGACATACTTAGAAAGTACACATAACTTAGAAAAGCTACATTGGTACTTGCCTGCCTATATTATGACAAGAGAAAAATAAAGCAAAAAATCTGTTTAAAATAACTACGATCCACTTCTTTGGCATCTTTAGATAAATAAAAATTGATGTCTATCTCGTCTTGTTATTTTTTATAGGTGTACCTAGTAGTCTATGTATGGCAAACTAGACTTTTTTTATTATCCTTGAAGCTTGGGCTGATATCGTTGAAATTGATAAACGATGTGCCATCCGATTTACTAGAGAAAATAAGTTTGTTGATCCCGTTAGAACAATTCGTGAACGATTAATTATTTGTTTAAAGGGTTTGCTCAGAAGAATATGGAGGAAACGATAAACTTAATTATAATTGTTGAATTGTTTAATTATAATGTTGATATCCTGAAAGTTCCCAGGTTTAAGAATATAAAAAACAAGCAAATGTTTTTAATAAATCGAATGTACACGATTCCTTACATATTAAAAGCTGTTTAAAAAGGTGAATTTATCTGAGTTAACGTTTCAAATGTGAATTTAGACATATTTTTTCTTTTTTATGAAAGGTAAAACGCCGATCACAAATTGTGACCTAAGAAAATACACAAGGAAAGAAAAGCACTTGTATTTTTCAATTCCAAGAGATACGTATATTCGTGAGTGACCTTGTGTACTGCGTAGGTACAAATGTGGGGAGGTTTTACGATCGCCTTTCTCGTTTGTGCCGAGAAAGGTAAATTTTGGGAGAATCTATTGGACGTTTTGACTTATTGCACAATTGAAGAGAATTTTGTATTTTATATATATTCCGAGCTGTGCAAGGAATACTGATACTGGCCGTCAGTTATATTCAGTGACTTAGTAGTAGGTCTATTAAACTGATGTTACGATAGTAAATATTATATGTGAATATAAGTACTGTCTTTTATTTTTGTTAGTAGATCGAAATCCTCAAACAAGTTTCCTGTAGTAAATCTAGGTACTAGTCCCCAATCTGTATCTAATTAAATCCACCTGGATTAGGGTAGGGTCGATCCCTGATGTTAGTGTACGCTGTGTAGTGTTAGTGTAAACAACTATATTTATCGAATGCCAAATTTCATCGTTTGCTCAACAGGTTCATGTAGCTATTGAAATATTTCCAATTAAATCCCGACTTACATTACATAATGAACTATGTAAACTATGTAATAAAACCGAACAAGTTCTGAAACTGAATTC
The DNA here is from genome assembly GCA_037179545.1 of Sesamia inferens. Classification (NCBI taxonomy): domain Eukaryota; kingdom Metazoa; phylum Arthropoda; class Insecta; order Lepidoptera; family Noctuidae; genus Sesamia; species Sesamia inferens. Next base: position 13,626,918 of record CM073934.1, on the reverse strand, counting down.
ATATACAATCTAATCTGTGGAATTTTACGAGGAAAATATCTTCCCTGTGGCATAAATCTAATATCCTTAAATCCGTCCCTATTATTTCAAGATGAACCATAAAATACGCATATATTCGTGGCATGACACATCTCAGCGGGAGGGGCGGCGCAGAAAGCTATGCGGTGTAAAAAAATCCCCTAATCTAGTAAACAGGGGCTAAATGACTCACTTCACGGCGGGCGCCATGTATTCGGGGAAATTCGGGAAAATTCGGGGGACTTAATCTTTACGGGATAAAGTAAAAGGAGACATGACCCAGGTGCTAGTCACACCGCCGTGCGCGTAAATTGTGGCCTCTTTGTCTTTTTGTAATGTTATCTCCAAGGGCCCGCCTGTTAATTATTAAACTGAGAGCCGTTTTAATTTTAATAACATAAATTTTATAAGTATGTCTGCATACTGGTTTTTTGGTAAGAATGTTTTGAAAAGTGGATCTGCTTTTGGTCGATCTAAAATTAATTTGAAATTGCTCAGAGTATAATAACACAAGGCTTACTTGCTAGAGAGTTTGGTGTTCGCGGACTTAGTAGAAATAGGCACGAAATAATACTGTGATAATCCAATTTATGGATCTTTGGTTGTTATCCAATTTATTACTGGCCGATAAACTGTCATAAACAAACTTTATTGCAGGCATTATCATTTGATTTTGATGACAGTCAGGCTTGTTATCATTTCACCAGATATAGGTACACAGATGTGTGAGTAGAAGTCGCATTTTCAAATTAACCTTTGCCAGATAGCTCACGTACATTTTAGCACCTGAACACCATCTGTCGACCTACACTATAAACATTTGAGTCTCTAAGACAAGGAGCCGTTAAAGACAAAGGAGGATAAATCTCGAAGTTAACATTTACAGCATTACCGGAACGGTTTTTCATGTTTAAAACACAGCATTAGGTGCTGGGCCAGCCGACGCCAGGCCAGTGTTCTCCTACGTGCGGCGTAATCGCCACGCGGACCTCTCTCAAACACGGAAAACCATTCAGACACCCCCCGCACCTACCCCTTCACCCCCAACCCTCACCCACCACATTTACGATGAATCTTCGTTTCTCCGCATCAAGAAGTAATTTTAGTGTTCCTTTGCCGATTCAATGATACCACTCGGCCTGATTGGTTAAGCCCCTCTTTGATTTAATTTCGGGTTAAGTTGCCCTGTGGTCGGACCCTGTGGGATTTGGATACGTTTAGTACGGAACATACGGATATTTGTATCGGCCTGTTATACTGGTTTAACGGCTTTACGACTCAGTTTTGAGAGGGCATTGAATTGATCAAGTCAGGTGAAGTTGGTTTTCCCGCTTGGCCACGTAGTTTTAACGTTAACTTGGACCAATCCATTGATTTCTCATGTTAATAATACACTTTCCCTTTGTCTGTAAACTTTTGTATCCCACTCGTATGTAGGCGTACGTTTAATGTCAAACGTCAGGAGATTTCAAAATAGAACTGGAAAAGGTCAGCGGGACGGTTTGGTCAATTCTCTTTTGTATTAAAACCTCAAACTCCATTAATAGACACTTTGGAGTTTATTTATAAACAAATATTTAAATGATGCTTCAACGTCAAAAAAATTATGGTTAACTAGTTCTAATCACTATCCAACAATAAGCAATGTTTAGAGTTTTGGCGGGAAAGTCAAGTTGAGTGTCAAGCTCATTTTTCATTGGACTGTTAAAATTATTTAGGTATAGTGTTGTTTACTTAATAAAAGTGCGTGATTTATGTAGTAAAAAGTGCATTCAGTAAATAATTCATAAAGAACAGTGAAATAGCGCATCATAGGCCACATCATGACTTTGTCTCAAACCACCCTCGTAAGACGGTTGACGTGGCCGTCTTTTTCGACATGAACAATTCATTACGTGACTAAATACACAAACCATGTGAAGCCAAAAAAAGAAGGAAAAAAAGCAATATAATAAAAAAAACTATACATACATATAATACTGAAAATATTAAAGTTCTTTTTTTTTGCAGCTATCTAATCAAAGTAAATGAATTAAAGTATGGCTATTTTCATTATATCCTCGTGTAGCTAATTCTATAATTTTAACAAGTTAGATGAAATTAAAAAAGTTTATTTCAACACTCAAAAGTTTCCTGACACCAAATTTTTGACACCGGTTACGAAGTAACGTGGTTTATGCATTCTCCATCCATGACTTTTGATATTCATTTACCATTTTAATAAAGGAATGAAGAATTTTTGAATGGCCTCTCCATTCAAAAATTCTTAAAGTTACTAAAATTTGATTGGAAATATAAATAAATAGAAATATCTCTATTATATTAAAAGTGTTTCCATATTAATTTAAGCTTATAATATTTTTTATCAGGGTTCCTATATACATATTATTATTACACGATCTCATAGAATACTTTCTATATAAGTGAGTATGTAACGCTAGTAATTGTTTGTTAAATCTAATATATAAAATTCTCGTGTCACGGTGTTCGACATTAAACTCCTCCGAAACGGCTCGACCGATTTTGATGAAATTTTTTGTGCTTATCCGGTATCTATGAGAATCGGCCAACATTTATTTTTCATCCCCCTAAATGTTAGGGGTAGTCCACCCCTAAATTTTGTTTTTAATTTTTTAGACAATATTTTTAATTTCTATTTTTTTATGATACAACATACAAAAATACATACAATCCCCAATTTTCACCCTTATACGATCAACCCTTATTTTTTAATAGCCATTTTAGTAATTTAATCTATTATTTATATGGCAAAACAACGTTTGCCGGTCAGCTAGTCTAATATATAAAATTCTCGTGTCACGGTGTTCGAACTTAAACTCCTCCGAAACGGCTCGACCGATTTTGATGAAATTTTTTGTGCTTATCCGGTATCTATGAGAATCGGCCAACATTTATTTTTCATCCCCCTAAATGTTAGGGGTAGTTCACCCCTAAATTTTTTTTATTATTTATATGGCAAAACAACGTGTGCCGGGTCAGCCAGTTAAATATATATGTATTCATTCATTCGTTTATATTTATATTAGGTATTCATTTAAATATTCATTATATATATTTCAGGTAAGGAAAATGCTTTTACTTGTCTATAACCCAGTTTAATTATAATTTAAATATTTTTTATGTCTTATTCAATAGATAAATGAAAGATTTTTTCACTTTGTTGTATCTACTCGTAATTGCATGTGTATTTATTCATTATCATTGACCTTTTTATCGTCCCACTGCTGGGCACAGGTCTCCTGTCATACAGAGAAGGATTGAGCGTAATCATCACGCTTGCTTGATGCGGGTTGGCGATTTCAGACTTTTAGAGAGCATAGCAGCCGAAACCTCCTTCTACGAAGCAGTGATGCTGGCAAAGGAGGAGGCGGAGCGCGTGAGGTAGCGAGAATCCCAGTGCCCTCACGCCGCTAGCCGCCGCAGGAGACGCCCTGGTCGGGAGACAACATCGAACTCCCGGCCACCGTAGGCGCGGGCTAGCGGACGGTGAGCAGGGGGCAGTTCGTCGCCCGGTAAGGACCAGACCCGAGTCGACGCGCGACGGCGCCTCGTGTTTCACGTGCGCCTCAAAGAGATGTCTGCACATCGTGACGGGGTCCTACCACGGCCCTGGCCGTCGCACAGGCAAGTGAAGAAACACGGGTGGGTTTTAGTACCAAAAGTCACTTAAACCCACACGCCTTTCCGCTCCGTCCAGAGCAGGAGAGGTCATTTGATGATTTCCCATCCCAAACAAAAAATAAAAATGTTACCATGATACAAGGCGCGCAGAATTACAGAAGAGATTTATCGTGATATTGGCAAGTACACGTTACTTGCTTACCTACATGTATCATAATTGACCTAGGTAGTGAGATGATGGCGAAAGTACTCGAGTCATTTTACCGATGGCGCGAGGAAGAGCGGACACGGGGCTCCAGTCCGGTGCAGCAGCAGATCGAGCTGCGCCGAGAGGAGCTCCATCAGGTCTTGGTGGCGGACTGGCGGCAGAGGCTTATGCGCCCTACTGCCGACCTCGTTACTGTTGAGGCGATCCGGCCAGAACTCGACGACTGGTTCGGGAGGAGGCACGGCTCCCTATCGTTCAGGGTGACGCAGGTGCTGTCGGGGCACGGCTGCTTCGGCAAGTACCTGCGATGTACAGACAGGGAGCCGGACGCCCGGTGCCACCACTGCGTCCAATGCAGGGAGGACACGGCGCAGCACACGCTCTCCGAGTGTGTGGCTTGGGAGGAGCAGCGCCGTGTCCTCACAAACGAAGTAGTGGGCGACCTGACGCTGCCGGCAGTTGTGCGGAGGATGGTCGGTAGCGCAGAGTCGTGGGACGCGGTGGTATCCTTCTGCGAGGACGTGATGTCGCAGAAGGAAGCTGCAGAACGGGAGAGAGAGATCTCAACTCCCTTCCCGGGCCGCAGAAGACGCACCGGGCGCCGAGGAAGGGCTGATAACGCCCTCTTCCGGCCCCCATGAATGGGTTCAGGGGCGAGGGACATGGGGAAGTCCCCGCCCCCTTTCATTGAACCCCGAGGCGGAGGGGCGCGCGAGTGTCGGCGCACGCCTCAGAGGCGATGCACGGGGTAGTTTAACACCTCACTACCCCGTGCAGGAGGCGAGGCCCGGACAGACCGGGCAGGCACGAGAGTGTGGGGCCGCGGCAGAACCAGGGACTCCCCCGGCTCCGTGCGTACGTGACCGGAGAGACACCGGGGTGGTTTTTAGTCAGTAGGAGTCTGACAGACCCCGTCGCCCACCCCAGGGCGGCGGACATCCATTGAGGATTTTCCACACCGGAACAAAAAAAAAGGTAGTGAGATGACACGTTTGCTATGATTTGAATTTAATATACATGAAATCGAAAATTTCGTGTTGTTACAATACGTAACTATATTATTTTGAGTTGAAAAAAACCAATATCGTTTAATATAATCAAAACAAGCCTTGTTATTGGTATATATGAACATTATCGTTACACGTGTTGTGTCTAATATTAAAAAGTGCAAAAGTTTACGTGACGCTTCACTAGATGGCGTTGGGATCATTACCGAGCAAACCATAGGTATATAGTTTTCGATTTTATATTGTGAGCGCAATCTTTTGGATTAAGTCGTCCTAATTGGAAATTTACAAAAAATAAAAATCAGAACCTGTCAAAAGAGTATGGAGAGAAGCTTATTAAAAGTTAAAAAAAAAAAACAAAAAATACCACATCAAATTATTAGGAAAAAGACGAAAGTCACAGATGCGCTATGTCACAGCAATAAACTGAAGTGGCGCTGGGCCGGCCACATAGCTCTTCTTACAGACAATCGTTCGACAAAGCGATTGACTTCTTGGCTAGGAACATCGGTCACAAGAAAGAGAGGGAGACAGACGACATAGTGCAAGTGGCTGGCGAGCAATGGATGAACGTGGCAGGCGACAGGGACACTTGGCATTCTCTAGAGGAGGCCTTCGCGGGAAACTGCTGGATGCGGGAGGCGCAGGACCGGTCGGTGTGGAGAACCTTGGGGGAGGCCTATGTCCAGCAGTGGACGTCTTTCGGCTGAAATGATGATGTTGATGATGATAAGGACCCAACATCGTTTTAGATATAGGGATGCTTGAAACTGTGGGCTCAGTAGTTTTTCTGGGAATAACGGTGGATGCCAAACTTCAGTGGGGACCACACATATCAACCCTAGCAGGAAGGCTCAGTTCGGGCGCCTACGCCGTCAAGAAGGTTAGACAATATACTGACGTTGATACAGCTCGTTTAGTCTATTTTAGTTATTTCCACAGCGTTATGTCCTACGGTATTCTACTGAGCGGCAAAGCTGCCGACATACAAAATATATTTATACTCCAAAAACGGGCTGTTCGAACAATTTACCAGCTTGGTGTCAGACTTTCTTTAAGAGATTTATTTAAAGATATTAGTATTTTCACGGTTGCTTCGCAATTTATCTTAACCAGTATCGTATATGTTAGGCAAAATATTCCCAAGTACACCAAAAACAGTGAGATTCATAATGTTAATACCAGAAACAAGGACACTCTACGAGCCCCTTTTCACAGACTTCAAAAGGTTCATAACTCTTTTGTTGGCCTTGGTATAACTTTTTATAACAAGATACCCTCTGTTTTACTAGACTTGCCTTACAATGAATTTAAAGCACAAATCAAATTCAAACTTTGCTCAAAGGCATATTATTCTATAAACGACTATTTAAAGGATAAGAATAGGACAATGTTTGTGCTCTTTCTCTAGAATTAGCTTACATACACGTTATATGAGTTCAAATAATTGTCTTTTTTTACAATGCATACTCGTAAATACGTGAGCTATCACGCCCTTTATACCTGGGGCTTTTATTTGGGTAATAAGTTTTTACTTATTTACATTTCCATTTTATTGATATATATTTTTTCTCTTTGTTAGTATTTTGGCGTGGCTAGCTGGCATATGTTAAATAATGTAATTGTTGTAATGTCTTCTTGTGTTCATTACTATACATGGTATTGTATAAAGTCAAGTGTTTTTAAAAAAAAAAAAGACGTGTGGCACTCGGGGACTGCCGCGGTAAAGCTATTGCATAGCATTTTGTATCAATTTATGCAATTATAATTATTTATTTATTTTATTTATGCAGTATTTCTTTTTCTTTGATATTAATTCAAGTTACACTTTTTGAGTGTGGTGACCGATAAGAAAACAAATTTTTATTTTATTAAATGAATAAAAAGTTAATATTATTTAAAATATTTTTATTATTTTACAATACATGTGGGTTTTATTACCTTACAGTAGCTGTTGGTTATTCAGGAATATTTATCATTGAAACTATAGGTTTATGATAACTGAAATAAGAAACATAAGTTTGCGACTTAATATCCTCTAAGTAAATACCTAGAAAATACCGCGTCAATGGTGGTCCCATATTTTGTTGTGGACTCTTGTGGATCATTATTCATTTTCAAATTCAATGTTGTTGATAGAAAAGTTGTCAACCGCTCTGATTTTTTATCAGCGAAGTTAATGTTGAAATCGCCAGCCAAGATAAATGGAAATTTATTACCATTTGTACCAAGTATTTTCGAGCCTTCTTCAGTGTACTCCAGTAAAGTGCGATGAATAAAATGCTCTACCTCGTCCAATTTTGGATTCGGAGAAATGTAAATTGCTACCATAACTATTTGTAGGCCATTTCTAAGTTTGCATAAGCACGCACAAATATCTCCAACAACTGAGCGCCTAACATTAACATCGCTAACGTGTGCAATATTTATTTCAATATTCGGAGTCATAATATTAGTAATATCATTTTTATTTTGGTAAATAGCTACCCCACCTTTTGAAACAGTATCTCGTTCGAACTGAACAATACAATTAAAATTAGGTATTTCAATTGGATTATCATGCGTCATGCAAGTTTTGGTAAGAAGTAACACATTTGTTTGTCTCGTAACTGAATCTTGTAAATCGTATTTATGACTATTTAGACTTTGGCAGTTGAAAGTCATTATTGAAATGCCATTTCTATTACTAATAAAATCTAATACACTTTGAGCAATCGTCTGAACACTATTTAAAGACAGTCTTTTGAATTCTTGCAACAATTGAAAAAACGGCCGCGTGAGCACTTTTTACTCTATAAAATCACGCGCTTTTATTTAGTAAACAACACTATAAATAATTTAAAAGTCCAATGAAAAATTAGCGTGACATTCATCTTAGCTTTTCCGTTAAAAAAAAAAGCTATTTTATAAAAACACTACTAAATTAATTTGAATAAAAGTACTTAATAATTGATTATATGAAAAGTTTTTAAGGTAGCCATGACAACGTCGATGACGTCTATGACATATCTCTATAGAAGACATATTTCAGAGAGAAAATTAATCGCAAGTTTAGCACATCGCGACTATCAGTAACATGGCAAGTGTGTAGAACTGAGTTCGCGCCCTGCAATATGCATGCTCTTTTTGAAAATCTATAAATTGTTTTCAAAAGATGTAGTCGCACGCACACAAACATACCGTGCCGAAGACTGCCGAACTGAAACGACGTTAGACGATGGGGAGCGTGAGGTTTTTTCGTTACGGAATTTCTGGATTCGGTCCCCGCGCTCAAGGCCCGCGATAGAAGCTATGCAATAGCTTAAAAAAAACAGATAGCTGTGCTGCTGGGGAGTTTGTTCCGCGAAAACACTAGGAAGTGGCGAAAGGTTTTAAGGGGGTGTCTTAAGTAATATTGACGCTCAAAAAGTGCTGATTCTTAGCCTGATTTGAATAAATGACTTTTGATTTTTTAACTAAATACATGGTAATAAAAATGAATGTCTACATAAAGTTTAACCAGGAGCTATTTATAAAGTTACACGTGATGTCACCAATCCACTACAAAATCTTATTCTGTTAACTCATGGGTATATAAATGTTTAGCTAAGGTATAACATAGGTACCGGTGTCAGTGATGGATGTGTTACCGAGACATGACGGTACGAAAGGGGGAATGTTTTCATGAAACAGACCATCCCACGGATGCCACAACATTTGCGGACAATGATGACTGTTATAATGAAAAAGGTTTTTCTGTAATCACTCGTCTGATACTTCATAAAGATAATTTTGGTAAAGGTTCTTTTACATAGTCCTTGCGCCTTTAAAGTGGTTTACAATACAGGGTCAAATTAAATTAGTTGGCTAGACACTGGAGTTATGTTGTTACCTACTGTTTTCTTTGTTGTGAAATTATTACATGACTTCTCCCGTTCTGAGGAGTGATGTCAGACTTTTACTAATCTAAAACACATTCATATTCATTCATCATTTTTCATACCAATGCCAGGCTATGCCTTCATTTGCCTATGCCAGGGGTCACTATACCAGAATTATATCTTTTGAACAACCCGCGGACCTAGCAGGCTTCTGTCCTAGCAGACTTCGTCGCACAATTCTGCATAGCACACGATCGAGGAATGCCCTGCATGGGCCTCCGAGTGGAGGGTCGATCGAAGAGGATCGGGCGAGACCTGTCTCTGCCAGCAGTAGTGAAGGCTATGCTGGCAAAGACAGAGAATTGGATAGAAGTTGCTTCCTTCTGTGAGACCGTGATGGCCAAGAAGGAAGCCCCCGAACGGAATCGAGAGAGGGCTGATCCTGCTCAGAGAAGTAGGCGTCGGGGAGGTAACCGCCTTGGTGCTTAATACGCCCAAGCCCGCCTACCTATTGAGGAAGGTGGACCTTTGCGGTCGCAGGCGCACAGAACGGGGACTCTGCCTGCCCACTAAGTGACCCCAGAGAAGACGTGATCACTGTGCCACCGCACAGTGATCAGTAGAAGGTTAGACCCTCTTAGAGTCTCCCCAGGGATGTGCCTTACAGGCGTTGCGCAGAGGGGGTTCCGGAATTGATTTTTTAAGAGGAACCGGGACTACCCGTGATCACCGGGGCGGTTTTAGTGAGGTAAAAATCCCACACTAAGCGACTTTATTCCTCGGAGGCCGGGTGCCTTTTGAAGGTTTCCTTCCGCTGTTGACTCCTCTTCTGCGATGAGCATGCCTCCTCTTCCTCCTTTACGAGCATTACTACTTCGCAGAAATAGGTGATGTCCCATGCATTTATGGTACGGAGTGAATACCATGACCTGGACCAGGGCCACTATCCCACCTTAAATGATTTTGTAAGTAGGGTTGTATAAACACTTTTACGTTATCCGAAACAGGAAGGTAGAAGTTGCAACCAATCCGAAAGATGGGATGGCTCAATTTTAAATGGTTAATTTTTAAAAATCAAAGTAACTTTCTAGAATATACAAGTAGTGGTTTTATCACCGGAAAACATTAAGTACATGTATCAAACTTATGTCTTATATTAGTTATCTGTGCAGTGCGGCCGCCGGCCATTTGGCATCTGTACAATTAGTACAACAAACCTCTTCTAGAAACATTCTGTAAAAAGCCTTGAAGACTTGCCAAAATTACTCTGTAAGAGGCGAACGGGCTGTATAAAGCTAAATAACATTGAAACTTGCAAGCGATGTCAACTGTTCTAAGTTGACGAAGTGGGTCGGCTAGAAAAGGGATGCCGATTGTTGAAGCTCTGTTGGTCTTCTAAGTCTTTTCCTAACAGTCAGTAAGTCTTGTCTTTTCCTAGCTGGTCTTTTAAGTCTATTTAAAACAGAAAATACTTAAACTGATTGTGTATGTCGCGGCTGATTTTCAAATAGTGTGTGTGAATGTGACCAGCGAAGTTTAACCTGGGTCTATTTAATTTATTATCTTTGTTTCATTATCCTTCTCTCATGTTTATGACACAATGAATAAGGAAAGTTGAATATCACACAAAATAGTTCTAAAGACAATCAGCTAGTGGCGGCGGCCGATGCAGCGACCCTCGGGGTTGCGACAATCGTCGAGAGGATCCGAAAATTTGGACTCGAGGTGGCCCTGCACAAGTCCGAGGCCATGTGCTTTCATGGTCTTCGGAACGCGCTACCATCGGGTTTCCACATAGGAGGGGTTCACATCGGTATCGGGTCAATGTTGGCGTACCTGGGACTTGTCCTCGACAGCCGGTGGAACTTCGAGGAGCGTTTCCGACGCGCTCCCAGACTGGAACGGGCTGGGGCTGCCCTGAGGTGGCTCGTCCCCAATCTAGGGGGACCAAACGCTTCCTATCGGGGGCTCTATGCAGGGGCTGTGCGGTCCATGGCTCTTTACGGGGCACCGGTGTAGGCGCAGTCCCTAAGGAAGCGACCAGCTCGATGCCTAAGCGCGTCCCAGAGAATCATGGCCGTTCGGCTAGTCCGGGGATACCGCACGGTCTCCACTGAGGCGACAAGCCTCCTTGCCGGATTGCCGCCATCTGATCTGGAGGCTAAAGACGTCGCCCATATGTGGGAGTGGCGAGAGGAGGCAAAACGCTGGGGCGTAACTTTCCTCTCGAGCTCTCGCTCTCTGAGCTCCTGTGGGAGTGCTGGGCACGCCACAATAGCGGCAGTCGCCTCTTTGAGGAGTGGCTAGAGAGGCGCCACTGCCCTTTCATCTTCCGCCTGACGTTAGTTCTCACCGGACATGGCGGTTTCGGGAGGTTCCTGATCCATACAAGGTGGGAAGAAACGCCAGGGTTTCACCACTGTGGGGTTCGCCTTGAGGACACGCTGGAACATAGGGTCGGAGGCTGCCTGGCTTGTGTAGAGCACCGACGTGTCCTCGTGGCGGCGATCGGCGGCGACTTCTCTCGTCCGGCCCTGGTCCAGGCCATGGTCCGGAGCGAGAGTGCATGGCAGGCCGTCACTTCCTTCTGCCAAGCAGTGATGCTGGCAAAGGAAGAGGCGGAGCGTGTGAGGGAGCGGGAATCCCAGCGTTCGCCTCTAGCCGCCGCAGGAGACGCCCTGGTCGGGAAACATCATCGAACTCCCGGCCACTGTAGGCAAGGGCTTGCAGGTAAGGACCAGGCCCGGGTCGGCGACGCGTTGTATTTCACGCACTTCTCAAAGAAATGTCAGCACATCGTGACGGGGTCCACGAAAACTGACGCCTTCTGGGTCAGGGTTGCGGGTAGGTTAAAAAAGAAACCGTGGCCCTGACGCAGAGGCAATTGAAGGAACACGAGTGGGTTTTAGTCAGTAAAATCTGATACGCCCTTCCGCTCCGCCCAGAGCGGGAGAAGTCATTGGATGATTTCCCATTCAGAATAAAAAAAACGGCTAGTTGCGTAAACGTCGCTGGCTGGTTCTTGGATTTTTAATGACTATCAATGGATGGATTTCAGCTGCTTTAAGAGGATTAAACCAAATTAGCTATCGGAATCGTAAACATGGTGGGCGGCAACCTCCAAATTAACAAATTAAAAAAAATGTACAGTCAACAAGTACATAGACAGAATTCACAAAAACTTTCCTTAATTGCCAATTGATGCTGTTTCTTATATAGATAAAAAATCAATTGATAGTCGCTCACCTCAAACTAGTCAGGATCATTCCATGCCAAGCATTTACTTTTGAACCTTCACTTAAAGCAACTTTTCATACTAACTTCACTAGAAAATACCGAAATATTAATATCCATTATTTATAACTTAAAGCGAGCATAATATTTGCCACGTTTGTGAGTTCAATTAGTTCATAAAAATACTTTGCAGTGATAAATGGATAGACGGAAGGTTGGTTGACAAAAGAAGATTAATATTCCCGGTGGTCGCTGTACCCTGCTCGGGTATATGTCCAGCATATTTGTCATAACAATAGTATACTACAATAAATTATTTATTTATATAAATAAATAATTTAAATAATGCCAGGGCACATTGCTCGTAGAACCGATGGCCGATGGGGCTGGGGGGCAATCGCGCTAAAATTTTTCAACCAAAACAGAATTGGATCGCAACCAAACCATAACTTTTGTTATGTTTCGTATCGCGCTAACGGTTTAACCATAACTGGATTGCAATTGGAACGTAACCGTTGTCAAATGAAAAAGTTGAAACAAAGCTAACTTTTTCTGTGCCATGTCAAATTTACGTCTAAACGATTATTATATCTGATGAAATGTATCATTCATACCTACATTGATTTTACTTCAACCGAAGTTAAAACTAGCGCGATACGAAATGTGATGGAAACTAAACCACAACTTTAACTGGATTAGATACGAACAAGAGTTGAACTTCTACAGTTTTATTTAGCGCGATTACCCCCCAGTAACGTTCTGGAGTGGCGGCCATGTATCGGATGACGCAGCGTAGGAAGGCCCCTAACAAAGTGGACCGATGACCTGGTGAAGGTCGCGGGAAGGCGATGGATGCGGGAAGACCGGTCATCATGGAAAACCTTGGGGGAGGCCTTTGTCCAGCAGTGGACTTCTATAGGCTGAAGAAGAAAGAGATAATAATAATACTAATTTACACCAATCATCTTTTCAACAGCCAGGAAATAAAGTTACTAACGTAATAAATACTAAATTTTTTATAATAAATGAATGAAAGTTACCCATATGCTTATTGGTCTGAAAATTGGAGCAGCATTTACCGGACATGACACAAAACGTAACGCAAGTAACTTCACTGGCTGGCGCTTAGCTCATGCATAGAAACTGCTGAAAAGTTTTTAAATAGCAGCTCTCCAAAAAGGTTTTCAAGAAAATGTTTAGTCCTCTCCTTGCACATGTGAAAGTACATTAAAATCGTAAGATATAAGAAGTGGCGGTGAAGGAAAACATCGCGAGGAAACTAAAAAAATAAAAATGAAACTAAATGTTCTAGAGCCGGCAGAAGTTACCACCCACCAGACAAAGTCTTGCCGCCAAGCGAATTGTCGTGTTCCGGCATGATGTCTGGTGAAGCCGTACGGAGGACGGGTCTGAGCAGTTGTGTTGCGATGTGTGCCGAGTACGATGCGCCTAATGTTGTTGTGTTGGGAGTTTGGTCGTGGAGGGTCTTCACATCAATCTCCCTTTGGCGCAGCATCGTTGGTCGTGTTGTTGGGTTTAACATTGCATCACCTCGCTCAGCTGCCGTCTTCCTTCCTATTCGCTCGGTTTTTCTGAGTGAATAGGCTCTTAATAAACTAGCGCGCTTTACCATCAACGATCGCATCACTGCTTACCATCAGGTGGGATTGCGGTCAAGCGCTAGTTTAAAATTATTAAAAAAAAAAAAAAACTCTTCGAAGACATGTGACATCTACTAATCCGCAATTGGCGAGCGTTGTAGATTACGGCCCACTTCCTCTCACGAGAGGAAGCCTGTGTCCTAACTGAGGGAACGTTATAGCCTGGTAATGTCATGTAAGGTGTGGGAACATGAGACATCGGTAGGTATTACAGCTTATCAGCAGCAGCACATCAGTGGTACCAATAGTATGACGAAAATTACCCTCACTGTCGACCAAAACTTTTTTTTAAAATAATTATAAACTAGCGCTTGACCGCAATCAAGTCTGATGGTAAGCAGTGATGCGATCGTTGATGGTAAAGCGCGCTAGTTTATTCACTCAGATTGAACGAATAGGAAGGAAGACGGCAGCTGAGCGAGGTGATGCAATGTTAAACTAAAACAACACGACCAACGATGCTGCGCCAAAGGGAGATTGACCTGAAGACCCCCACAACCAAACTCCCAACACAACAACATTTGGCGCATCGTACCCGGCACACAACGCAACACAACTGCTCAGACCCGTCCTACGTACGGCTTCACCAAACATCATGCCGGAACACGACAAATCGCTTGGCGGCAAGGCTTTGTCTGGTGGGTGGTAACTTCTGCCGGCGGCCGATGTTATATCCTACCACCGAGAGAATTATCATCGTCATCATCTCAGCGCTAATCCCAGTCGCATCCGTAGCTTTTCAGCTTTGGAGTCTGGGGTCCGCTTTACCAGTCTAACTGCTGATTTTAGCAAAAGTTCGATATTTTCCGTGAAGCGACTGCCGTCTGACCTCCACAACCCGAAGGCGATATCTAGGCATTGCAGTTAGACCAATTGTTAGAATTTTGAGGGCTCCAAAAACCCGTAACGACTGCCACTAGATGTTCGTATGGCAACCGGGACCAACGACTTAACGTGCCTTCTGAGGCACGACCAGACTAGTGCAATTATTCATTTTCATGCATACAAATATTTGCACTGTGCGGGGATCGAACCCGCGCCTCCTTGCGCAACGCCCGCGTTCGCTACCGCTACTCCACGGAGGCTCTCATACTAAAACCTCAACAATATATATGTCAATTACTTTCTTTCTTAATTTCTTTTATGGCTTTGCACGGTTTGTGCATTTAGCCAATGTCACGTAATGAATTGTTCATGTCGAAAAAGACGGCCGCGTGATCCGTGTTACGATGGAGGTTTGAGACAAAGTCATGATGTGGCCACTATGCGATATTTCACTGTTCTTTATGAATTATTTACTGAATGCACTTTTTACTACACAAATCACGCAATTTTATTTAATAAACTACACTATAAATAATTTTAAAAGTCCAATGAAAAATGAGCGTGACACTCAGATTGACTTTCCCGCCAAAAAAAAAAACAAACTGACAATTACTTGTCATAAATGTAGGTAAATTATACCATCGACGTATACTTATGGACATGCCTTAGAGATGAGAATTGTGGCAGTCCGAAAGAAAGAGAGGGAACGAAATTTCGTCTATCTTTATCTGAAAAGAAAAGGAAAGAGATTGTGCTAGACCGAAAGCATAGGCCAATCCGCTCACTCTTTTCAAATCAAAAAAATACTGCAGATTATACGCGTACAGCATGTCTATGAATTACACGGCGTTTATATATTTTTTTATGATTGATTGAGACTGAGATCAGACTCTGATGTGGGCATGACTGTACTAGTAGGTAGGTACTGGTATCTACATGTGTGGGGCGCGTGACTGTACGCTTCGGCGCAGCATCGCGTCCACGGGGCCAGTCGTCATGAATACGTAATACAAGGGCAGGACGCGAATTCTTTCGTTTATTATTCAATCATTCGTTCGGCGCGAGTCGGCTTTAATTTCATGGCGGGTGGGCACGAGCCCCGAGCGTCGGCCCGGCCTCTTAGTGTGGAAACGATCCCGATACTATTGTTGGAATTATGCTATTAATTAGAACATCGTGGCAGATTGTCGGAATTTATAGGGCTGCTTCAACGGTTGGGAACTTGTCTTTTAACTCGTGCCGCCCTTAATTTGAGCTGGACTTTTACGAGATTTTGTATTAGCAATTGTGTTTTTATTAATTTTCTTTTTACCCTTTGTTGGTATATACTGTTAGTTAAAGAAGGTAAGTTCTATTATAATCATCCACAGTACTACTTTAAACCCTGTAGCGCCTGCCCCATTTCGCTTAAAATTTCCCAAAACAGAACGTAATTTATACTGAAATGCAAAGCGAGAGGAAGCACTTTCCTTACTTGTTTGTCCGTCACCGCCAAGTACTGTGAAAAAGACAATTCTTATTCTAAAAGGCGAAGCTGGTAAGGATGTGGAGGAGTGCGTGCCCATTTTGATTGAAACCACCGGCGCCGCCCCTTCCGACGCCATCGCGACCGACGCTGAATTGAAAACGCAAATTTAGTGACACATCTATTAACGAAAATGTGAAGAAGGCACCACCAGAAAATAAGATCCGCGAGGGAGAAAATTTCCCTACAATTGTAGCGATACTTTATGCTGGCAACATTCTTATTTTAATAAACAGGTGTTGCCATTATAGGGGTGTAGGAATTTTCTACTGTACATAGTAACATTCATTAAGTATATTTTTGCAGCAAAGGGTTCTTGTTATTCTGTACAACAAGCTGACTTTGTTTAGGCTTTGGAATATGTAAAATAATGTATGTTTACTTTTATATGAATGCATGCGTGAGGTACGGTGGGGACGAGCGGGGTTAGCGACAATCTCGAGAAATCATTTTTACGACTATCAAAGGGAGAATAACATTAAAATTCAGGAGACGGTCACGCGACCTTGTACTGTCATGTTTCTTCATGCCGCGCCGTGTAAGGGTCTGTAAAAATGCGTTCTTCTTTAAATAAAACATGTATGTGAATTGCAGACATATTCTGTGTGGGGTTTCTTTTGGAAATCGTATTTTTATTTTATTCTTTGAATTTCTACATTTGTTTTAGGAGATTTAAGACATACCTTAAGCCAGGAGCCTGTTGGAAAGAGTAGAATCCAAGCAGAATTATCAGCCAGATTTAACTAATGCGTCGTTTTCCATTTAGTCATAAAGAAATACTCACGTAGCATCTACCTATCTCCTGCTCCTGTATATATTTGCTATAATTTATTGAAAGCCAGCACCCCGTCTCGGGTTGGTCTATGTAAGTAATGTGTCGCAACAACGCGTCTGGGCATTCGAACGGTCGCATTCGCACACGATTCAAATAAAAAGTCCACCATCACTCAAGTATGCGTCGCCATTCACTCGCTTGCCTAGAAATTTGCGCCCTCGACCATTATAATAATGTGGACATGCTAGAATGAAAAATACTATAGTTATAGAGTACATAGTAGAGTCTAGACAGCTCTCATGTTTGAAGGAGATACGGCGACATAGGGTCGAGCTGATAAAGTCTTAAGTGAATTACGTTCTACATGTGTTTCGGGTCGTATCCATACAACGGCAAACATGTCAGTGCCGTAAGGTTTGCGTGATGTGAGATCTACACGGTCCTTGCAAATGGACAGGAAAAAGACGCGGGAGGAATGCGTGGGTGCTTTTAATTTAATATCGACTGACACCGAATTGGAATCGAAAGTTTGCCAAGGACGTGCTCTGCTGTTTAATCCGTACCGCCTGTTTGCCGGTTTAATATTTATTGCCCACCTACCGGGCTCGGGATACTTATTTATATCTAAATATGAGCTATTAAATTCCTGAGAAAAACATGCATGACGTGACTGAGAGATTAGAATAGGAATACTTCAAATATCTGAATGATATGTTTAGATATACCTAACACGCAGATAAACGTGCCTTGTCAAAGATTTAATATTTCAAGCGAAAACATGTTATTAGTATAAACCTGTAACTTTATTCTTGAACAAGGTTTCAAAGATGAAATAAAACATCGACGAGTACGAACAACGCAAGATTTATGGAGCAAAAATATACGTTAGTTTCTCGTTTTCCGTAATTGAACCACGTACAGCAGCATAACTTCGTACAAAATATCTCATTGAAGACGCTCGGTTGTGCTGCGAAAAATAACGTACGCATTTAAAACAATAAAAACATTCGCGTCTGACGGAGGCGGCTTGAGTGAATTTTCGCGGGGGAAGTGCGGCGCGGGCGTCGGGCAGACGCGTACTTACCGCGACCAGAGTATGTCTACAATGTTGCCATGGGAAATGTGGATACGGTATTGTATTCATTTGATTTCTGCTAAAAAAAAATCCTGCTATTCCAAAGTTTTGCTAATGTATATACAGCTTTTGCAAGAGTTAGATGCAGTTTTGGCCATATTTCCGTTTCGTATAAATATAAAACTTTATCAGTAAACAGTAAGTATGGCTGGAAGCCGTGGTGGCCTAGTGGTTAAAACACCAGTCTCTCAAGTATGAGTACCAATGTAACTTTTCTAAAGTTGTATGTACTTTCTAAGCATATCTTGGACACCAATGACTGAAGGTGAACTGAAATCGCCAACATTGAGCAAGCGTGGTGATTACGCTCAATCCTTCTCTGTATGAGAGGAGACCTGTGCCCAGCAGTGGGACGATAAAAAATGTTGATGATGATGATGAATGGATGGAAGCAAACTCTGAAACGTCGAGTATGAAGTTATATCAAGATAAATTTATTGTTTAAAAATACTTCCTTAAGTTTGGTTTCGAGATCGAAGTTAGATAGAACTCACTAACAACAAGATATTGGTAACAATGCCTTTAGTATTGGTCAACCAGACAAATCCGTTTGTAACAAAAGATAATTTCAGGCAGCAAGTTTCGCTTAAAACAATAAAGCACACCTGCTAGACACTTATATTCTTATCTCCCTCGTTGGCCGGTGTCAGTGGGGCAAATTTCATTTGGGCCGGCAGTCCGAAGCGAAGCCCCGGACTGAACTTCGCCCCAACTTGCAAACACGTGTTAACATGAGTCGTCTTTGAAAAACTGGATAAGCACCTTATTTATATGGGGCCAGCGTACGACGCGACACAAAAGAACTTGATGATATTACTGTTAGCCGGGACACGCTAATGTCATGTACATAATGTTATTTACCAGTCACGAATTACTTTGCCTTTTTATGCCTAAATGTGGAATGTAAAAGAAATAACGAGCCCTTAGATGTGAGGAAGCGCCTCTGACATGTTATTGCCTAAGTCTTGAGTAGTAGGTACAGGTGGATAAGGCAAAAACTCATAAGCAACTTAGAAGACAAATTCAATAAGGATACCGTTTTCGTTGCATTACGTCGTTGTAGGTTACAAGTCATCATCATCTCAGCGTTAATCCCAGTCGTATCCGAAGCTGTTCAACTTTGGAGTCTGGGGTCCGCTTTACCAGTCTAACTGCTGATTTTGGCTAAACTTCGATATTTTCCGTGAAGTAACTGCCGTCTGACTGTCTGACGTTGTAGGTTACAAGTGTTTTTTTTTTTCTGTAAAAGCTACGTTTCCAAAAACATGAGGAAAACATGAGGGAATTCTCCTAACAAGCAAGCAAATGCATAAGAGTTGTACATATACTTGTAGGTAATATATAGCCATTGACGCTGCGCAACAGATATTAATCTTTTCCAGCACGGACGTCGGGCTTACAACTATTTAACTTTCGATACTCCATTTTGTTTTTAGATACAGAAACAAGTGTTATTTCCTGTTCATAAAAATAAAATGGTGCGATGGGAATTACTTCAGTTTAGGAACAGACTGTTACTTATATATTTGATTTATTTTATTTACCCAGCGAGTTGGTTTTCTCCTCGCACGTACTAAACGATATTTGGCGATCCCTAAGACGAGCCGTTTGTCACGTACGTGACGCCGCGGACAAAATGGAAACTTCACTGTGTTGCCGAAACGGACAAATAAATACGTAACTGTTTTGTGAAAAACTGTTATTGCCATTTATGTTTTACTCTCGATGTTTGAAATAAGTATTTTAGCTTTCATGTGACTTTACCCCCAGCGCAATCGTTAGTTTGTTGCGGTGGCATTTTAATCTTAGATATGGAATCTTTTGAACAGCTTTGTAGCTTTAATGGTAACGCACACAACATAGTATTCAATCCTAAAAGTTTTACAATTATTATAGTGAATGTATGTTATCTCTTACAATAATCTCTCTCTTCTTTCATCCCACATTTTCATCTTAATATTTAAGCGGTTGACTGCTGCGCTGCTTGTCGCGGGTTCCATTCCCGCACGGAACGAATTTGCCAACAAGTAATAGGGATGTATCCAAGGTATGAAAATAAAAAAAATAATTAGTCTGTCTTATAATAGATAATAAAAAAAATTAAGACCCGTATTTTTTGTGTTTGTAAACGTATGTTTGTAAACGTACCTACGATACAGGAGTAATTTCTTAAAAACACAGAATTGGTGATGAGGGTTCAATACTTCTTTCGGGGCAATATCTGTATGTAATAGGTATCATACATATATACACATACAGAAATATACATAAAATATACAACACACATTAACATATAACATATGCAGCAGATGATATTTATGGTCTATACAGTATGTTAAGAAAACCCTGTCCGACCCATAAGGATAGTAAAGGTTAAGTAAACACATGACCAAATATAATATAAAATTTTACGTAATCATCATAGTACCAATACAAATGAAGTTTGAAATAATCTTTTTTTCCCGCGAATTAATTCCAACTTCCCCGAAATTTGGTCATTTTTAAAAAAGTGACAACACCGGTATTATTATGAGCGAATAGCGATGCGACCACGTGCCGCATGCCCTGCTGCCCGCCCCCCGCGGGCGGCAGGCGAAGGGTGGTTAACGCACGTTTATTATGTTACCTCTTTTTGCGAAATAATATTTTTTTTTTTAGGGAGATTTTTTTTTAAAGTTTAGCCCGGTTTTGTATGCATTAGTAGAATCAGTTATCGATACCTAACAACACCTTCACGGGTCGGACAGGGTTTTCTTAACATACTGTATAAATGAACCTATACCCATATCCAAAAATTCCACAAACTATTTCAATTAGTTTAATTCAACTCAATTTCAATCTAATTTAAATTTTTCATTTAAGGAATATAAATGTAATGCATTGTGGTTTATTAGAATTAATATATGTAATATCGTAATATGTTATACTCTGTAATATATGGCTATGTAACTGTGTAACTTCTGGGTATCTGTTGTTTTTTTGGTTGAGGAATACTTTCCGCTCGTGATACAGTTATATACTAGTACGAGGGGATAGGGCGACTCAGTTGGAAGACAACCAGAACAATTTCACAATGTTTAACAATTTTTTTATTATTTTTTTTAAATTCATATATGTTATATTTTTATTTTTTGTTATTAATTGTATGGTTATCTCTTAATATTGAATAAAGTTTATTATTATTATTCCGTTTATTTTTATACATACATATTCATTTACATTTTTAAATATTTATAAAAAACATAAAAACATTTAAAAATATAAAAAATAGTGTTCCACCGATGGCGGGAGCGGGGTCCAAGCTACCGGTGGTTAGAGTTACAGAGACAGGAACCTCCTCACGATGCGGGCCGTATCGAGGAGTACTGCCTTTTGAATCTGGCCCTTGATCCAACTGCCTAACGAGAGCCTCAATAGATGTTGGTCGAGGCTCTTGGCTATCAAACCATTGGCCGATACGACAATCGGTACAATGACTGCCGAGTTCACATTCCACATGTCAACAATCTTGTAGCGCACGAGATCGTGCGCTAGGAGATTGTTGCTGTCGTGGAGTCGGGAAATTTAATTATTATTATTCCCTTTATTTTTTTATACATACATATTGTTTTACATTTTTAAATATTTATATAAAAACATACAAAAACATTTAAAAATATAAAAAATAGTGTTCCACCGATGGCGGGAGCGGGGTCCAAGCTACCGGTGGTTAGGGCTCCAGAGATAAGAACCTCCTCACAATGCGGGCCGTATCGAGGAGTACTGCCTTTTGAATCTGGCCTTTGATCCAACTGCCTAACGAGAGCCTCAATAATAATAATAATAATAATAATAATAATAATAATAATAAGCCCCCTAAACAACCTAAGCCCCCTAAACAACCACACGTCCTGATTGACCATCTAATCACGTGGGGGGCGGACACACGAAAGAGAAATTACTGGCGTGGCTAACGTGGCTCTGGAAACCCACTTTAAAATGGAGACTCGTTCAAAAAGAAAACGTCTAGGACCGCTGCCCGGGGGCGATCGCCGGGGCGCACTTGGAGCTGACGCTAAGTGTCTCAGCATGCGAACCGTCAGCGGTGAGGAGTTGAGCAGGCGGACTCTCACCGACAAAGATGCTACAGCCGAAGTTATTGATGATGGTGATAGACAAACAAACAGGACAGACACCCCTGTAGATTCATATAGTCCAAGTACAACATCGTACGCACCTTCAAACTCATCATCGTCATCAATACCATTTTCACCCACACCACCATCACCCTCCATTATTAATTTTAATACACTTTCACCCACTCCAGCCTTGAATGTTGCGCGGGAGGTATCCACCTTCTTACCCGCGTCCACCAAGGCTGGGAAACCTAGAGTTCGCATGAGATGGAGCAAAGAAGTTAACTTATTTATCATGCGAAGTTATCTTTATATAACTAAATTAGAAACCGATATGACCACCTACAGACAACAACTGCATGAACATTTTTCGCGACAATACCCTGAGATTTCAGTTTCAGAACAACGGATTTCAGATCAACGAAGAACTATAGTTAGGAATGCACTCTTGTCACAAGCCGAATTAGATCATTTAAAAGAAGAAGTACGCACACAATTAGAACACGAATCAGAAAACTATGCAAACACTAACATTATCGAACCAACACAAAACACAAACGCTGAACCGCAATCGCTCACTCATTTTCATACTATTAGTCAATACCTAACAGACAATCAATCACAAACATCACATTCATTCACACAAACCGAATCTATAACCTTAACTTTAGAAAATGATATTGAAATAGCCGCCGCAACGAATAAAAACCCGATAACAGATATGTATATACAAGATATACATGACAAACTTAAAACTACTCTAACACTGTACTCTGGGATGGATCCAGCAGCTCGACCAAAACTACCTAAACTCAAATATGGTCGCAACCTTTTCCGGTTAGTTAATATATTTAATGAAGATATACTAAAACTGTTCCTATCTAATGACACACAACTAATAGACATACACACTCTTATTTATTGCACTGCGGCTGTTATTTCTGAAGAACTCAACTTTAAAATTACTGAACATGCGAAAAATACAAGACAAAGAGACATTGGCAAACCACCGTGGCAACAGAGGCTAGAAAAGGATATTGAAAAATTAAGAGCAGACTGTGGTAGACTAACACATTACATCAACGGTACTAGATCACATAAAGTAGTTAAAAAAGTAGAAGCAATATTTAAAAACAATCTCACACACACTAGACATGAAAAAAATAATAGAAAACCTGAAGAGTTTTTAGATACATTAAAACAGAAATTGGCACTTAAAGTTCATAGGCTTAGAAGATATTTAAAGGCACAACAACGCAAAAAAGATAATGCCATATTTTCCACAAATGAAAAATTATTCTATAGGAATCTACAAAAACCACACACAACAACAGAGAACGATACTGACACACCCTCAAAAGAACACTTGGAAACATTTTGGTCTAACATATGGGAAGAGCAGGCATGTCATAATGATAAAGCATCTTGGATTACAGAAGAAGCAACAAAATGGAGAGCAATAGGCGAAATGGAATTTAAAGAGATAACAGAAGCTGAAATTACATATATAACATCTAGGTTACATAATTGGAAGGCACCGGGTATCGATAAAATACATAATTTCTGGTATAAAAAGTTAACAATACTACACAAACCCATAGCAAAAAATTTAACAGATATAGTATTAGGAGATCAGAATATACCCGAATTCATTGCCACTGGAATAACGTACATGCTACCTAAATCTAAATACACATCAGAACCTTCTCAATACAGACCAATAACATGCCTCCCCACAATATATAAAATTCTAACGTCAGCAATAACTCATAAAATTAACTCACACATTGAACACCACAGTATAATTGCAGAGGAGCAGAAAGGATGCAGGAGAGGCCACATGGGATGCAAAGAACAATTAGTTATCGACTCTACTATCCATAAACATGCCACTACAAAAAATAGAAACCTTCACTGTACCTATATAGATTACCAAAAAGCTTTCGATAGCATCCCACACTCTTGGCTAATACAAATCCTACAAATATATAAAATTAATCCCAAAATAATTGACTTCTTGCGCATTATAATGACAAGATGGAAAACCACACTTCTTATAAATAATCGTCTCAGTTCTCTCATAACTCGACAGATACATATTAGGAAGGGTATCTACCAGGGCGATTCCTTGAGCCCGCTTTGGTTCTGTCTTGCCCTGAACCCCTTGTCTAATTTACTCAATCGGTGCCGGATTGGATACCAGTTTAAAAACAATTCCGAAGAAACTACTATCTCGCATCTCATATATATGGACGACATCAAATTATATGCTAAAACTGAAAAAGAAATGAAGACTTTGATAGACACAACAAAAACATTTAGTCAGGATATTAATATGCAATTTGGATTAGATAAATGTAAGACATTGCATATTATAAAAGGAAAAGTAAAGCCCGGCAACTATACAGTAAGCGACACCGACATAATTGCAGCTATGGAACCATCAGATCTGTACAAATATTTAGGGTACAAGCAACTAAAAAGACTCGAACACACAGCAATTAAACAGACACTAAACACCGAATATCGGAGAAGAATAAATGCAATTTGCAAAACACAGCTATCTGGAAAGCATCTTATAAAAGCTTTGAATACCTTTGCCATACCAATACTGACCTACTCATTTGGCATAATAAAATGGTCAAAAACTGACATCGAACAGTTAGAAAGAATTATACGCACAACACTCACAAAACACAATAACCTACATCCTAAATCTGCGATCGAACGACACGTCATCAAAAGACAAAATGGAGGAAGAGGCCTAATCGACATACATCAACTTTGGCAGAAACAAATCACTAGGCTACAAACATTTTTCTACACAAAATCTCGCACAAGTAACATACACAAAGCCATTACCTTAAATGATTTTAATTACACTCCGCTGAACTTAAACGAACAAAATACACAAGAGACTAACATCAGAGACCCACAAACGCAAAAAATTGAAAACTGGAAAAAGAAAGCCCTCCACGGTAGACACCCTCATGACCTAGAGCAATCCCACATTAACAAATTAGCATCAAATAAGTGGCTAAAAATAGGAAACCTTTTTCCAGAAACCGAAGGCTTTATTATAGCTATACAAGATCAAGTCATAAACACTAAAAACTACAGAAAATTTATCATAAAAGACCCTAGTATAACAAATGACAAATGCCGCAGATGCCATATTCAAACAGAAACCATACAACATATAACGGGAGCATGCATAACCCTCACACAGACAGATTACACTCACAGGCATAACCAAATTGCGAACATCATTCATCAAAAATTAGCGCTTAAACACAGTCTCATACAAAACACTAACACTCACTACTATAACTACACACCACACTCTGTCCTAGAAAATGACACATATAAACTATATTATGACCGCGCTATACTTACAGATAGGACTATCCATTACAATAGACCAGACATAACCCTACAGGATAAAGTAAGAAAAATTACTTATTTAATAGACATTGCAGTTCCCAACACCCATAACCTACAAAAAACAATAACAGAAAAAATTAGCAAATACACTGAACTTAAAGAAGAAATAACAAGAATATGGAGACAAGAAAAAGTTTATGTCGTTCCTATCGTCCTTTCCACAACAGGTGTTATCCCCAACCATCTCCTCTGTAGCCTAAAACTAATAGACCTAGAAGAATCCACATATATCAACATGCAGAAAGCAGCCATCCTAAACACCTGTAGAATAGTTAGAAAGTTCATGCAGTTAGAAGAAAACACAACACAATAAACTACACCACACTGCTACATTTACTTGGCTTTGGCCCGTAAATGCAGCTAAAACCAGCATAAGAGCTGAGAAAAAGAACTGTCCCAATAATAATAATAAATATGGGGCAATGGAGGACAGTCCTTCGCTATCCAGGATGTCGAAATATTCAGAGGAATAGCGAACCGATAAGGATCGAGCGAGGTATATTTCAGGGCGACAGTTTGAGTCCGCTTTGGTTTTGCTTAGCATTGAATCCTCTAAGCACACTATTGGAGGATTCAGGTCTAGGCTATCGGTTGAGGAGAGGTGGTCAGGTTATATCGCACCTCCTTTACATGGATGATCTGAAACTTTTTGCTCCCAACAATTCACAACTAAAGGAGCTACTGAAAATTACTGAAATTTTCAGTAGCTCCATTAGGATGGAATTTGGTGTGGACAAATGTGCGGTCATGCATGTAAAGCGAGGAGAGATTATGGAATCCGTGGGAACCCAACTCACGAGTTCCATAAACCTTAGAGCCCTCTCCGCATCCGAAACCTATAAGTATTTGGGTATGTCGGAAGCGTTGGGCATCAATGTTACTGACATGAAGCAATCGTTGAAGGAACGCTTCTTTGGCCGCCTGAAAAAAGTACTTAATAGTCTTCTATCAGGCGGAAACAAGGTGCGCGCTTTCAACGGTTGGGTCATGCCGGTATTGATGTACTCTTTCGGCATACTCAAATGGACTCAAACCGAACTTGACGCCCTGGATCAGAGGGTCCGTACGCTGCTGACTGCAAATCGATTGCATCACCCACGATCATCGGTTATGAGGCTGTATATCCCGCGAAAATGTGGAGGTCGTGGCTTTTTAAACGCTAAGACCCTCCACAATCGCGAGGTATGCAGTCTCAGGGAATATTTTCTAGAAACCGACGTGGGGATGCATCGAGATGTGGTCGCGGTTGACAAGGGCCTCACTCCGCTCTCCTTGGCTAAAGAGAACTGGCGTAAACCAGCAGTGCTTGACACCAATGATCGCATGGAGGTATGGAAGAACAAGGAGCTTCACGGACGCTTTTTCAGAGCCCTACACGGGCCTGATGTAGATTTACAAGCGTCCGTGGCCTGGCTACGATTCGGTGACCTCTTTGGGGAAACCGAAGGTTTTGTATGTGCAATTATGGACGAAGTTATGATGACGAACAATTACCGGAGATTTATTGTGAAAGACGGCACAGTTGACATCTGTCGGGCATGTCACCGGCCGGGGGAATCAATAAGGCATATTATCTCCGGGTGTTCTCGTCTAGCTAACGGAGAGTACTTGCATAGACACAACCTTGTGGCCAGGATAATTCATCAGCAACTTGCTCTCAAATACAACCTTGTGGAATCGGAGGTGCCGTACTACAGGTATATGCCCGACCCAGTTCTCGAAAATGGCCATATCACATTGTACTGGGATCGATCCATCATCACTGACAGGACTATTGTTGCCAATAAGCCTGATATAGTGATGGTGGATCGATCAGAGCGGCGTGCAATGATTGTTGACATAACCATCCCGCATGATGAGAACCTCGTGAAAGCCGAGAAAGATAAACAAATCAAGTATCTTGACTTGGCTCACGAGGTTGTCGACATGTGGGAGGTGGATTCAGCAATCATTGTACCGATAATCGTGACAGCCAATGGCTTAATAGCCAAGAGCCTCGACCAACACCTCAAGAGGCTCTCGTTAGGCAGCTGGATCAAAGGCTTGATTCAGAAAGCTGTACTTCTAGACACGGCTCGCATTGTCAGGAAGTTCCTCTCTCTGGAGCCCTGACCGCCGGTAGCTTGGACCCTGTTCCCGATGCCGGTGGGCTACTATTTTTTATATTTTTAAATGTTTTTTATGTATTGTTTATATAGAAATATTTAAAAATGTAATTTATATGTATATACAGTGAAATAAAGGAAATAATAATAATATTTATTGTGACAAAAAATACATTTTCCACTTATCGTATACAATAAAACTGCATTACAAAAGGTAGTTACAAATAGGTTTATCCCTGTCCCCTAAACTAGGCTAGGCCTGTATCTTAGGGGGCAGTGTCCAGTTACAGGGTATGCTATAATTATAATGCAATGAATTTTGAGCTAGTGACTTTAAAACTATAAACATTAAAGTGTGAGAATGAGATGGTGAAGAGTGAGATTGAATGGAGTAAGAGTGAGTGTTTGGTGATTGATTATGTTTAGGAAGTGTTTGTGGTGTAGTGAATAATGATGAAGTGAATGTATGTATGTACAAAGGTGGATAACACTTAAAGAGTGGATATTATTGTATTGTGTAGGTTGAAAGTGATTCCGTTCCGTGATATTCCTGATTAAGCAGCCAAACAAGGTAAGACATATGTGAGACTTATATGTGTTCTGGTGTGTACGTTGTTTGAGTGTAGATATGAGAGAGAGTGCATGTATTGTATGATGTGTAAGAGTATGAGTGGTGAGTATTTGAGAGTGAATGTACTTTTAAGGCTGCGTGTGAGCGAGACAGTGTGAGTATGCAGGGAAAGGGCTTATTGGTAGATAAATAAGTGTACTTGTATGGAGCATGGACCAGGAAGTCTATAGGTTATTGGGATTATTCCACAAATGTAAGTAAGGACTCCGTGAATGAGTAGTCTTTTTGTATTAGCCATTCAGTCAGTTTGTTTTTTAGGTTGTGAGAGTTGAGATCCATTATTTTTAGTTGATTATTAATTTTTCTATACAAATAGTAACCAAGAATATAGAACTGGTGTCGAGCGAAAGTGGTTCTGTGCTGGGTGTTGGGTAAGACTTGAATGCGTTTGGTCCGGTCCGGGGGTGGAATGGACTTATGTATCCTCATTA
The DNA here is from genome assembly GCA_037179545.1 of Sesamia inferens. Classification (NCBI taxonomy): domain Eukaryota; kingdom Metazoa; phylum Arthropoda; class Insecta; order Lepidoptera; family Noctuidae; genus Sesamia; species Sesamia inferens. The sequence continues at coordinate 13,598,302 of CM073934.1, read as the reverse complement.
TTGTCAATAGATGTTGATCGAGGCTCTTGGCTATCAAACCATTGGCCGATACGACAATCGGTACAATAACTGCCGAGTTCACATTCCACATGTCAACAATCTCGTGCGCCAAGTCGAGATACTTAATTTTTTTTTCTTTCTCACCTTTCACGAGATTCCCGTCATGTGGAATGGTAACATCGACAATCATTGCAAGGCGCGCTAATCGATCTATCACTACTATATCAGGCTTATTTGCAACAATAGTCCTGTCAGTAATGATATACCGATCCCAGTACAACGTGACATGGTCATTTTCAAGAACTGGGTCGGGCACATACTTATAATACGGTACCTCAGAATCCACAAGTTTATATTTCAAAGCAAGTTGCTGGTGGATAATCCTAGCTACTTGGTTATGCCTGTGCAAATATTCGCTGTTAGCCAGACGAGAGCAACCAGAGATAATATGTCTGATGGACTCACCCGGATGGTGACATGCCCGACACGTCAATCATCCCGTCCTTCATAATATATCGCCGGTAGTTATTCGTCAAGATACCTTCGTCCATAATTGCACAGACAAAACCTTCAGTTTCCCCGAAAAGGTCACTGAATCGTAGCCAGGATACGGAAGCTAAAAAGTCTACACCGGGCTCATGAAGAGCCCGATAAAATCGCCCGCGAAGTTCCTTGTTTTGCCATACCTTCTTACGGTCATCAGTAGTTAGTACTATAGGCTTGTGCCAGTTCTCTTTCGCCATGGATAGCGGAGTGAGCCCTTTGTCTACTGTGACCACATCACGGTGCATACCCACTACGGTTTGTAAAAAATTTTCTCTGAGACTGCATACCTCTCGGTTGTGTAGGGTCTTCGCATTTAAAAAGCCTCGACCCCCGCACTTCCGCGGGATATACAGTCTCATCACCGATGATCGTGGGTGATGCATCCTGTTTGCTGTCAGCAGTGTACGGACCCTTCTGCCTAGGGCGTCGAGTTCGGTCTGAGTCCATTTAAGTATGCCGAAAGAGTACATCAAAACCGGCATGACCCACCCGTTGAAGGGGTGCACCTTATTACCACCTGAAAGAAGACTATGTAATACCTTCTTCAGGCGACCAAAGAAGCGCTCCTTCAACGATTGCTTCATGTCAGCATCGTTGATATCTAACGCTTCCGACATACCCAAATATTTATAGCTCTCGAATGAGGAGAGGGATCTAAGGTGTATGGAATCCGGGAGTGTGATTCCCTCGGATTCCATAATCTGCCCTCGCTTTACATGCATGACTGCAAATTTGTCTACACCAAATTCCATTCTGATGCCACTACTAAAAGTTTCGTTTACATTCAGTAGGTTCATCAGATGCAATTTATTGGGGGCAAAGAGTTTCAAATCATCCATGTAGAGGAGGTGAGATATGACCTGACCACCTCTCTTCAATCGATAACCCAGACCTGAATCCTCTAAGCAGTGTGCATTCAGCAGAGGATTCAGAGCTAAGCAGAACCATAGTGGACTCAGACTGTCGCCCTGGAATATTCCCCGCTTAATCCATACAGGTTCATCATTCCCCTGGATCTGTCGACTCCCTGGATAGCGAAGGTCTGTCTTCCATTGCCCCATACACGACTTAAGGAAAGTGCGTAGAGTTGCATTTATCTTGTACAACTCCAGCACCTTCATAAGCCATGTATGTGGCACCGAATCGTAGGCCTTCTTATAATCTATCCAGCAGGTTGAGAGATCCTTGCGGGATCGACGAACCTGTTGGCTAATGGCCATGACTATGAGGAGTAGCTTAGTACCACGGGACCCGCTCCTACATCCATTTTGAGAGACAGACATGATGGAGTTGCTTATAAGATGTTTGTTTATTTTAGTTTTCAAAATGGATGTAAGAACTTTATAGACCGTTGGTAGATGATTAATTATTATTATTATTATTATCCGCATGCATAGTAGTGGTGGCCCACTTGGCCATAATCCAGTGTTTACGGCTCATGTCTTACAAGTTGTACATCGTAGATTCTGAACTCAGATTGGTGCTTTCATCATCATCATCATAAACCTTTTTATCGTCCCACTGCTGGGCACAGGTCTCCTCTCATACAGAGGACTGGTGCATTGCTATGTGTAAACTATTTTATCACCATTACTAATGAAGTATACAGTGAAGGAAAACAGCGCGGAGAAACCGGAACCGTTCATAGAAGACATGTGCATCATGGAGGATTACCCTACACTGAGAGAAGTCTCTGTGCCAACAGTTGCTGCAATACACAAACGGACGTTACACGTTTTCTTGGTGGTAGGCCATAACATCGGCCGCCGGTAGAAGTTACCACCCACCAGACAAAGCCTAGCCGCCAAGCGATTTGTCGTGTTCCGGCATGATGTCTGGTGAAGCCGTACGGAGGACGGGTCTGAGCAATTGTGCTGCGATGTGTGCCGGGTACGATGCACCAAATGTTGTTGTGTTGGGAGTTTGGTCGTGGAGGGTCTTCAGATCAATCTCCCTTTGGCGCAGCATCGTTGGTCGTGTTGTTGGGTTTAACATTGCATCACCTCGCTCAACTGCCGTCTTCCTTCCTATTCGCTCAGTTTTTCTGAGTGAATAGGATCTTAATAAACTAGCGCTTTACCATCAACGATCGCATCACTGCTTACCATTAGGCGGGATTGGGGTCAAGCGCTAGTTTCTAATTATTAAAAAAAAAATGAACTATATCTCCGAAACATCTATGCACTCGAAATGTCTCAAAATTAAACAGTTTGTTCTTCGCGAATTGTGCTTATTTCAAAGTCACGTGGCGGATCCAGTGAGGACAATAAAGCTGATTATTATGGTTAACATTTGTTTCGGGTTTGAAATTCTATAAAAAATCTATAAATATTTGTTGTTAGTTGGTTGTTACAGTCGATTTCTGAAGTTTTCAACTATACGGCAGCTACCAAAAGCTTAAACTAGCTAAATCCCAAAAAGTAGTGATGTAGATTTGAATTCAATCGGAAATAGAAACAAAATTTTCGCGAAAGTGTGGTTGTTGCTGGAATATAAAGTAGTTTAAAAAGAGTAGTATTGAAAGTTCAATTTTCTCTGAATAAATTAAGTTAAAGTAAATTAAAAAAAAAACTTTGGAGTCCTTGGAGTTGTTCGTGTAGTTTTTAATTTTTCCAAGTCACGTTACAGGGAAATTCTTGAGAAGCGACCTTTGTGGTTACCTTGGGGGTAGATACAGGCTGTATCAGAAAAGTCTGGTCATATTTAAAAGTGTGGCCAGGGCTTGGAACTAAAGGACATGTCCTTTATCGGTACTTAGTGGTTCTTGCCATTTTGATACCTGGGTTCCAGACGGTAAGTAGGAATGAATGAATTGGTGGACACTGTTGACTGAATTGATTTTAGTGAAAAATGTTGGCAAATTCAATTCAGTCAACCTACTTAGCGAGTACCATAGTTATCATTTTCACACGAAGAATCTCGAATGATTGGCAATGTTGAAGTTATTTTTGTAATGCCTATCAGTTTATAACTGATAATAGTAAAAAGTAAAAGGCTAATTAACCTTTTTATTATTATCTGTTTTCTTACTCTAATTTACAGAATTATTTCTTTGGTACTGGTACAATGTCGATACTGATTAGAAATACCAACAATACCGGTACTAATCTGCTACCGGTAGTACATCAAGATCTACCATTGGACCGGTCCTACAAATTCAAATCAACTGTCTCCATAGGACTAACATTGTAATCAAGAAAAAAAAACCTGCTCTCCTATACTTTTGATTCGCTTAGGTAGTGAAATTTTAAATGAGACAGATGGTCTATAACCACACTCTTAAATGTGACCACGCCTTTCTGTTACATGCTGTATACCAAATACATGTGTGTGTATTCGGTGTTCTTTTTTTGATAAGTATTTCTAGTGCACTGTTTAGCGGGGGAGGGACCGGTGCGGTGCGGCGCGTCGTCGACGGCGGCTCGGCGTGGCCCAGAGTGTTTGCACAGAGATTAATGATGCGATACTGAGCGCACTATGGGGCTAAGGCACTCGACAAAAGGGCCTCTTACTTACACTTTGGTGCCTATGAAAAGTCCCGTGAAGAAAACAGCCACCTGCAACGTTAAATGTTTTTGAGGAAACGCGTAGGCATGTTCGTGGTTTCTATTGAATTTACGCTCCTTTTAGTATGTTTAAAAAACGTAAATAAAATTGAAGTGTTTTTTTTAAAATATGAATTGAAGACTCGCACTTCTGTTGTACAAAAACTTACTCTAAATTTCTTGTCCATGTCGCTGCAAGTTTAGGATTTATCCCACCCTCTTCTTCTGCTGGACATAGGCCTCGCCGAGGTTTTCCACAATGTCCGATTTTGTGCTGCCCGCGTTCATCGGCTTCCCGCGATATTGGCCAGTCGGTCCACCTTGTTGGGGGCCTCCCTATGCGTCTTCTTGTACGTGGCTGCTACTCCAGAACCTTATTGCACCATCGGCCATCGGTTCCACGAGCAATGTGCCCCGCTCGCTAAACTAAACTAAACATACTACCTATAACATTCTCAATGTTCGATCACATTATTTTTCAGAAAGAAATGGGCTTAACAACCACGTTGCTAGATGTCACCACGCCTTCAATTTTTTTGTTTTATTACATATTAATCTCCTCGCCATGTTTCTTTTCACCGTTTAACTGGATTAAAATCCACGACCAACTCGTAAGTCACAGCTAGACGTTCCTTTACTAAGCAACTAAACAATTTACTTAAGAAAAAGTCTATGAAAAACAGCACCTTTATCAGATTCCTACCTATAAAAATGACAGACAAGAAATAGGCTCATAACACAACCAGCATTAGAAAGAAACAGGCTACAATAATTCAATGACACTTATAGCATCTCAATGAAGGGGGAAAATGAAAAAGTCTATTGGAGAATAAATCATAAGTAAATGAGATATTGTGTTTCTGCGACGCGCCGGCGTTATCCAGCTGAAATGGAAATCACAAATGATGACAAAGCGTAACGTAACGTATATTAATGTGACCTATAACGTAGTCGATGCGTGTTACGTAAGTGGGGGCCATTGTTTTAAATCATTGTAAGTAATTTATAGAAAATCTGTATTTTTTCAATTTCCTTGTATGACAAAAAATAAATTCTGTGTTAAGGCGACTGACAATCTGAAGATCAGGGATCTCTATATTATTATTCACACGAATTAAAATGATTTTTGCGTTACAGATAAAAAATATGAGTCATGCACTAAACTTATGTAACGATTAATAAACTTTGATTGAGTTTTCCGTAAGTTTAACACAAAAAAGTTAATTTACAATAACCATCCTCATTTTCATTAGGTTTAGGATAGATTGTAACCAAAGACACTTGATTAATTACCCATTTATTATAACAAGACATTCTTCCTAACTTCTGCTAAAATAAAAGCGCCTAAAAACATAGATCATAAGCAAGCGTCAGCTAGACTGCCTGGATAATGAAACTAGAACATACATCACGAATTACGATTGTATTCCTAGAAATGTTCTAGCTAAGAGAAAAACATCAAAATGTGAAACATTCCCGCTATTTATAATATAGGAGGGATCATTATTTGTGTCGTAGTGACTCCATTTATAGTGTATCCAGTGGTTTCACGAGTGCTCTAGATTTTCAATATTCGCCTGTTGGTCGCATCATAAATCTTAGCGCCCAGACGTTCGCTGCGACAACGTGCATTCCGTGCCGCCCGCCCCCGCCTTAATATTTAATGAAAATTGTTGGTTTAGCTTAATTTCCTTCTCCGTATGTGTATCGTATCATGAATAATATTCTATTTAATACAGCTTCGTTTTGTTAATAATTACATTTAGTGAAATAGCATATTTGAATAGTCAATCATAATCATCTTACTAATATTATAAATGAGAAGGGATTTGGATCAAATTTAACACCCAGATGGTTTATTATCAGAGTACTTTTTAATTGGATATTCTCACGGAATCCAAACTTAGGTGATACTGTGGGGTGCTGCTGTTTTATAAACGTCAAAGTTTGCATGGGTGGTTGTTTGTGGACTTTTTAACGCAAAAACTACTGAATCGATTATATAACTAAAGCAAATTAGGCAAAAGGTCCGATAGTAACTCGTGACGTAGATAGAAATGCAGTAATAATTGAGCAAGCAATGTCAATGTTTAATCCGGCGGGAGCGCAGCGGGCCGTTTATCAATCGGCCCAAAAAACAACATATTTCAATATCCGCTGATTAATATCCGCTGCCAGTTCGCCGGCCGAGGCAAACATGAAATTTATGTACTGCAACCGAGCGGTTTATTTCATTTTGCTTTTTAAATTACGAATGTTTGGCGCGACAATTGGCCGCGTGTCGCTGTCGCTCCCATCTGTTGCGGCCGCCAATTAACATTTGCATTAGAATTTCATTTCGCTACCTAAATCTGTATTATGTTATATAATTTTCACACAAATATCCCGTCCTTTTACAAATGTGAGCCTTTTTCGCACATTCAGTGCGGTTGTAATAATAGTTAAGTTTCGGTAATGAGTTTTGCAACTCCGTACGTGCTTAACAAAATGCGAAATTAATTTCTAAAGGCGTAAGTCTCGCCACGATATTAGCATAAAGACGTAATTGATGGGTAAACTAATTTAATGTTACACAGCAATTATGCTAAGACGCTCATGGTTTACAACACCATAAAATGTACTTCCGGTCCCCGAAACTGCAACGGAAGTAATAAGCAGTGCAATACTCCGAGTCATAAATTAGAATAAGCAGTTTTAAGTGAGGAGGGAGCGAGCAGTCTTCGCCTCACGCGCAAATCATACACTTAATATTTGTACACTCTCGATGTATCCTAGCACATTCAGGTAAATAACTTGGGCGTATATTTGAAAACATAAACAATCCCACAACAGTGATGGCGGGAGTCGTAAAAATGGAACTCGAGAGAAACTTAACAGGAAACTTTTATTAAAATAACAACATTAAGCCGTTAATTTGTTTGTAAAACTGCGCAGACGGTAAAAATTACTTATTCAGAGTGTTGAGACCGCGAAGGCGAAGCGCGTCGAGTCGTCGACTTCTTGGCAAATGTCGCGCCGCTTTTCTATAATTCAAGCCGGCTGAGGCGTGCGGCGTACGGCGTGCGCTCTGCTCCGCTCGCTCACACGCTCACACATCACTACTGACTACTTTGTTCGCACTGAGCCAGATCAATTCATGATACTTACGTCGTTAAATTTACATTTTATGAGCCGGCTACACGGACAATTCATCGCTGCCCTCACTTTAGATTGACAATTCCTGCAAACTTAAGGCGTCACCCCAAAACGATACATAAACCATCTACTTTAATAAAGTGAAGACGTTAACGCCGTGTTAAAACAAAATAAAAAGATACACCGAGGCAAGGATTAAACTTATAGAAATACAATAACTTAATTGAGATTCTCCGGGCACTAATAGGTTTTCCTATGTTATAGAAAATCCACTTTCTCGCAAAGTGAAGACGAACGGTCGTGTTCCGGCGTCGATGGGCTAACAAATGAAATTAATGCATTTCTCCAGAGAAATAAAATGTCATTAGTTTCGCCCGATGAGCTCGCTTCCACCGAGAACCTTCTTATGAACACGAACTTTATTGTCTCCGATATTTTTCACTACATCTTCTTGTAATAATAATATTCTTATAATTACTACTAGTTTGTTGTCGATTGAACATTTAATTTATAATAAAGTTTTTTAAATAAATAAAAAATAAAAATAAAATAAAATAAGCCTTTATTGCTGTTTAAATTTACAACTTAATCTTATAACTATTTATTATCTTTCTTAATATCTAAATTATAATGTTTTTTTTTTTTTTTTTTTTTTTTTTTTTTTTTTTTTTTTTTTTTTATTGATCGGCAACAGCTTGTCCTTCGACAAAGGCCTCCTCTAAGGACTTCCATGTCTCTCTGTCTTTAGCCTTCCTCCTCCATACTGGACCAGCCACTCTCTTAAATTCATCTTCCCAGCGCTTCGTTTGTCGCCCTTTGCTTCTTTTACCATCCCTAGGGTACCATTCTGATATTATCTTGGTCCATTTCTCATTTTCCTCTCTTAGCATATGCCCTGCCCATTTCCATTTCAATGTTTTATACACTTTTTTCGCTTCCTTAAATTTTGTCTTATTTTTTATTTCTTCTAATCTTATTTTATCTTTTCTTTTCACTCCTATAACACTTCTTTCTATTCCGTTTTGACATACGTTTATTTTATTTATTAATTGTTCTGTTAATGCCCATGTTTGGCAACCATATGTCAAGCATGGCAAAATACATATATTATACACTTTCCGCTTTTCTTTCATTGGCATGTCCTTGCTTTTCATTACTTCGCTAAGAGACCAAAATCTCTTCCAAGTGTTGGCTATTCTTCTGTCAATTTCCTTTGGCATGGTATCATTTACAGCTATTAGCTGCCCTAAGTATATGTATTCTTCCACGTATTCGATTTTTTCTTTGTTTACTTTTATTTCATATGTTTGTGAGGCATTAGTTAGAATTTTAGTCTTACTCGTGTTCATTGAGAGCCCTGCTATTCTACTTTGGTCTGACAGTTGTTGCAGCATTTGTTCTAACATTTTTGGGCACTCGGAAAATAGAATCAGATCGTCTGCAAAACGTAGATGGTTTAAGTTTTCACCGTTTATGTTAAGTCCATTTTTATCCCAATCTAGATTCCTGAATATCATCTCCAGAGCCGCTGAAAACAGCTTGGGTGAAATGGGGTCACCTTGGCGGACACCTCTCTCCATAGAAAACTCTTCTCCCGTGGCTTCTAGCCTGACTTGGGCTGTGCTTTTTGAGTAGATGTTCTTTAGTATTCTAATGTACTTTCCATGTATTCCCTGAGTGTGTAGAGCTTCCCAGATATAGTTGTGTTCCAATGAGTCAAAGGCTTTATTATAGTCAACAAATCCCAGATAGTAAGTCTTGTTGTATTCCTTGTATTTCTGTAGTACTTGTCTTAGTACATGTATGTGATCTATTGTTGAAAATTTGCTACGGAAGCCTGCCTGTTCTTTTGGTTGGTTTTCTTCAAGTATAGATGTCAATCGAAATAAGATTATTTTGGAAAAAACTTTATACAAGTTGGACATTAAACTAATTGGTCGATAGTTTTCTATTTCTCCTCGATCTCCTTTCTTATGTAACAATACTATTGTTGATTTTGTCCAGTCTGCAGGTATATTTTCGGTTTCTATAATTTCGTTAAATATTTCTGTTAAAATTGGAGCAATCGCGGTTATAGTAGACTTTAATAATTCATTTGTAATTTGGTCAGTTCCAGGACTCTTATCCGGCTTTTGTGTTTTTATTGCTCTTATGGTTTCCTCAATTAATATTTTTGGTACTGGTTCAGAGTCTGCTATATTTCTATATCTCGGCACTTCCTTTGGGTTTTTACTTTGGTACAGGTTTCGATAGTAATCGGTATCTATTTTGAGTATTTCCGGTCTTTTATTTGTATAGTTTCCATCTTTAGTCTTCGTGTTTAGCATCCAATCTTTTTTTAATGGTTAGTTCCTTGATCGCCTTTTTTATTCCGCCAGTTCTCTCGATATGTTTTTTCAATGTGTTTTGTCTTTTTAGTTTCCTATCTTTTCTAATGTTTTCGTTTATTTTTTTTTTACTAATATCTGATATTTTTTGACGGTTAATTTTCTTTTCTTTGCTCTGTGATAGTTCTTTCCTTTCTTGCAGCAGCTGTTGTGTTTCGCTTGAAATTATCATTTTGCTATCTGTATTTACTTTCTTTGTTTCTTGTAATAATAATATTCTTATAATTACTACTAGTTTGTTGTCGATTGAACATTTAATTTATAATAAAGTTTTTTAAATACTTAGCTTCAAATAATGACGGATTCTATCGGTTATATATGCTTTGTTGGAGATATTAAGAGTCTGATTACGTAGACCACCAGACGAAACGAGAGCAATTTTTAGGATTCATTGATGTTATCTTACTGGAAACCATACATGAAAAGGATTCCGTAAACGTGAAATTGACCAATTCAATCGATATTATATCTACAATAACAGAACAAATGATATGAAAAGCGTAATATTCTGGCATTTTTCCATTACAAAATCGCTGTAGATATACAAAGTAATGAGGGTCACATTATTGGTCAATATTGGGCTTTCGGAACACATTGGGTATATTACAAAAGATAATATCGTATTTTAAGTGCCATGTAAATTACGGATTTGAGCCAAGTCACAAGTACATAGTGTTGCTGTAAGGCCCAGTAACGTCTTATTTTATCTAAATCCTATTTTGTGTCCCACGCATAAATCGAGCGCTAAGGCGTCTACACTGGGTGAGCATTTTCTTATTTTCTCACAAACGTGCCAAGAACAGTAAGTAAGGATGTTCTCGTCCTTGTTATTTATATATAAAATGTTTATAATATATTTGAAATAGAAGTGAAATCAAAAATGTAATTGTCCTGGCGTTTCCAGTTCTTGCTAGTTCAAGTAACCATTTTGACGTTTAGCAACGTGAGGTTAAAGAAATTCTGCAGAATTCAACTCAAATTCGATATAGATTGAGCGTTCGAGTGAGCGGGGCATTGAGCAGCGCAAAGTTTCCTTGCTTCCTTGGAAATATGAAATTGTATAAACTGGAACTTGGTATTCTACGAAGTTTCGACCTAAGTAGGTAATGCGAAAGGATGGCTATTGGTAAATATATTCAGTCGCCCGGATAGCTCAGGTCACGTGTGTCTAGACATTAAATGTTTTCGTCGAATTAACTGAGTAGACAGAATAAGAGATAAAAGCTGAGCACTCTTCCCTCTTCCTAGGAACAAGGTAGTGCTTTTTGAAAAACGTGTTTCGCTTGTAGAACACGGGGGTAGATTGTGAAATTGGACCACTGCCATTGCAGTAAAAGTGGAAATAAATCGCCTGGGACGCATTTGCTAGTGAATGACCCAGATAAAAAAAACTTGTAGTCTGAATGAAATATATTTTAAAATCTAGATTTAAAAGAAAAAAATCCTAGTAATTTACGTTACCCGTATCGCAATATCAAACAGAGTAAAATTAAATCATGCGTTTTCAACTACCAAGTTATAAGGGCCGTATTCCAACGTTTTGCACGTAAATACCTAGTAGCCACATCCGGACCGGCGGAGCCTAGGAAATTCCGTAATTGTTCAATTACCTATTACAATTTGCGTGGGAAGACTGACAGCTGACCCACTGGTACTTCGTTTATGTGCGGTGCAAATAGTTTCTAAGAAAGGAATAAATGATTTTGTATTCAGTATTCTCTTAGGCTGATAATGAACGACTACACGATTAAGTCTTCAAAGATAATAACATAATCTTCGACTGTTAGCCTTATTTAATATTTCAAGCGATCGTGCCCTCTTCTTGTAATTGCTACAACAATATTGCGTCCCTATCCGTGACCAGACCAGACACGATATATTTCCCTAAAAGAAGGACGAACATATTCATATATTAATATTGCCGAAAACAATACAGATTACAGTCTATATTGTTTCTCTAGGCTCTACCAATGTTTAAGGCGGGCTTTACGATTGGAGGCAATTCTTCTAATCCATTAGGCTGTCTGATGTTCAACTTTTATGCGGGTCCTACCACCGAATGTCTCGCGGAAAACGAGTAACATCGCTCAAATTATTTTCAGTGGGGTTTTTACGATAGTCGTATCTTTTTACATGCACATTATGTGTAGATATGCGCACATTACGTTTAGGTATGCTACGGCGTACCGGCTAAGTGTCCATAAATCGAATTCGTGTGTCGAATTGCATTCTCATTGGCGAGCGGTTCAAGTGTTTCAATGCATCTAAAAATCTCAGTTATGTTAAAAATGTCTTATAAAGTGACATTTTATTTATTGTATTATCGGTTCTAGTAGAAAGTGATGTTAGTGAAGCGATCGAGAACATTGGGTAAGTTCGACAAATGATAGCGTAATGTCGGCGGGTCGTGTCGGAGACTAGCGCCGCCGTGTCTGGCCTTCGAGACCATTGACTTCCCTTCTTGCAAATGAAGTTGGCTTTTTTTTTTCTTTAACAAGCAAGGAGTATTTCATTATATTTTAATTATAGTTGATGTTCTAGAAGTATTTTTGGAGGACTCGTAGGTATATAATCAGTGTTACAATACACTAATGCAGAAATAAATCGCTAAGAAAAACCACTTAGTTGTCTAAAAACTGTGTGTGTGTGTGTGTTATGAATTGAATATGTTAGTGGTTACTATGCATCATAATCGGCCCATAATGTTTCCACTGCTCGGATATAGACCTCCTCTAAATGCCCGTGTGCCAGCTGGTCTTCCGGCAGAAAAGGAAAGGGAGTGGGTCGTAATTCATCACGCGAGACCAGTCCTTCGAAGTTTTGGTTCTAGGATATGCCAGTTTTCTCTATAAGCCCCTCTATATACTTCCTCGATATACTTACTCTACTATTTTAGGAGCAGCTGATTAAATCATAGAGGGAAACCCAGGCTGGCGACTGGGTTGGAAGCCTCGACAAGGCTACAAATACAACTCTTAAGGGGGGGGGGGGGGGGATGTAGTGTTAGAGAGGATGCTCGCTCGGTTCGAACCCTGTCAACTGTTAAAACAAACATAACATAAAAAATACAAAAAAACACGGATAAATAAAACATAGGTATATATTACCTTTTAGTGTGGATCTCATCAAATGACCTCTTCCGCTTTGGGCGGAGCGGAAGAGCGTGTCAGACTTTTACTGACTTAAACCCACCCGTGTTCCTTTTTCCACTTGCCTGTGCGCCAAAGCAACGGCTTCTCTTTTAATCAACCCGCAACCCTGACCCAGGCATCGGTCTTTGTGGATCCCGTCGCGATGTGCTGACGTCTATTTGAGACGCGAGTGAATCACAACACGCCGTCGATCCGGGCTTGGTCCTTACCGGGCGGCGAGCTGCCCACTTTTCGCCGCCCGCAAGCCCGTGCATACGATGGCCGGGAGTACGATGTTCTCTCCGGACCAGCGCGTCTCCTGCGGTGGCTTGAGGCGTGAAGTTGCTCAGATTCCCGTTTCCTCACGCAATCCGCCTCCTCTGTGCCAGCATCACTGCATCGCAAAAGAAGCTGCCGGCCTACCATGCACTTTCACTCAGGACCATGGCTTAGACCAGGGTCGGATGCGAGAGAGCACAGCCAGAGGACACGGCGATGCTCCGCTTAAGCCGGGCAGACCTCCACCGTATGCTCCACCGTGTCCTTAGGGCGATCACCACAGTGGTGACACCCTGGCGTTTCCTCCCGCCTTATTCGGAACAGGAATCTTCCAAAATAGCCGTGTCTGGTGAGGACCTACGTCAGCTGGAAGGTAGGTATATACGTGACTTTATAACCTTGCACTAGATGTCAAAGCAAAGTACGGTTAGCATGTTACAAGACGTATGAAAAAACTGCGTTGAATAACTGTACCTTCAAGGGTTTCTTTGAGCTTTCTTTTATACTTTATACGTTAAAGTTTCTTGATTTGTCCAAATTTAAGTTTGTAAGTATATTACGTAAGGAACTACATATTTTTGTTACTTTATCCCACCTAATTTTTCGACCAACAATGTGGACTAAATTCTTCTTCGTCTTTATCTTAAAGTTTACGTAACTTCATTCCAAACATTGTAACCCTAATTTTATCTAAAAATCTAGAGCAGCGCAGAATGTAAAAAACATAGTTTCTTTGAAAGGTTTGTGAAGTGCAGTTTTTGTAAAATGGGTCAATTTTTCCAATAAAACTGTATTTGGGGTAATACAGTGCGCTATTCGGTGTTATTTCAATGTTTTTGGCAGCTGTCCGTAATTAAACTGCGAGGGGATGGTGACGTGTGGTATCCGTGACGTGCGATGACGTCACAACCGGATAGTTCATCGATTTCCATGGGTCTGTTAACAATTGAGTGGTGCGTCATCCAATCTCCTGCGTGCCGTCGTCTCGCCATAACGTGCGCTAGTAATTGTATAAGTTAATACAGTGAATACAATATATCTTTATGAGACTTTAGTTCTGATCATTTACGTTGATGGATTTGTTATGATATGGAATATTTACACTGATAATATAAATGATACATTTTTACATTTGATTGATTGATATTAATGTCGTAGTTTACCTAACTATCCTATGTCATCATCATCCGTCAGAAGCTGACTCCAACTACGTTGGGGTCTGCTTCTAGTCTAACCGGATTCATCTGAATACCAGTGTTTTACATAAAATTACTGCTTATCTAACCCCTACAACAAAGTTATTGGATTTTACGATACCCGGTAAAAGTGGTTGTAAGATTTTCGGATTTCCGACGACCAGTAACGCTTGTCAAATATCTGCAAATGATAGCCAAGATCAACGGCTTAATGTGCTTTCCCAGGAACAAAGAGGTCTCGGCATTTAAAGATGATCACCCATCTAAATACTAAGCAATCGCTGCTTTCGGGAAGCTACGTAAAAACTTCTCGTCTGAAATATCACAGTGTCTCAAGACAAAAGTCTTCGACCAGTGTGTGTTGCCAGTGATGACTTATGGAATTGAGACGTGGTCGCTAACAATGGGCCTTATAAGGCTCAAAGTCACTCAAAGGGCAATGGAGAGGGCTATGCTTGAATTCGGTTATGTCGCGCTTTTTAGATTTTCCTCGAGAATATCATTTTTTTTTCAATAAAAGGTAGCCTGTGTTCTTCAAAATCAAAATCGGTTGAGAGGTTTAAGCGGGAAAGCGTAACAGACAGACAGACTGACAGACAGAGTTACTTTCGCAGTTATAATATTAGTATGGATGTATTATTTATTGTAAGTATTGGATGGTTGCTTACGAATTTTCTACTGCCGTATGATTATTTCCTTTCTTTTGTTATTTGCAAAATAAGTTAGGTGTATCGTTCTAAAGTGGACTTTTCAACCCAACTGAACTGTCAAAACGTAACATTCTCTTTTTTTCTTTTCTTTAGAATGAATACTACTTCAACTCTTCAATGGTCTCTGTGGTTAGATACCATAATTTTGCCAATAACACGTGTAACAAATTATAGAAATTCTTTAAAAATTTTATTTCTCAATAATGGCGGATATCGCCAATAACAGTTGAAAAAAACCTGCTAGGAGATTTGATGCAAAGCCATGATGTGGCCACTATGCTGCGATATTTCAATGTTCTTTATGAATTATTCACTGAATGCACTTTTTACTGCATAAATCACGTGTTTTTATTTAGTAAACGACACTATAAATAATTTTAAAAGTCCAATGAAAAATGCGCGTGACACTCTTCTTGGCTTTCCCGTCAAAACCCCAAACGTAACATTAGGTACTCTTGATAAAGTAAATGTTAGTGATGATGAAAGATGGAGAGAATCAAAGCAATGGGCTACCCTTGCTATGTTTATACTGATCGTTATTTTTTAAAAATTATTAACTAGTGCTTGACCCGTTGATGGTAAAGCGCGCTAGTTTATTAAGAACCATTTCACTCAACAAAACTGAGTGAATAGAAAAGAAGACTGTTGAGGTAGGTGATGCAATGTCATGGTTCGAGCCATGGTTGAAAGCGAGAGTGCATGGGAGGCTGCAGCCTTCTTCTGCGAGACCGTCCTCTTGCAGAAGGAGGCAGCGGAGAGGGAGCGGGAAGAGGATACTCTTGCCCTCCGGCGTAGACGGGCGGGGCGAAGAAGGCGGGGGATGAACCCCGTCTCCTTTAGCCCCGGAGTGTGGCCAGCGTGTGTGGGTAGCCCGCGCACGCGCATTGCACTGGTCACCACGTCTGAGGATTACCTCGGTATCCCCGGGTAATTCTCCCTTGGCGCGGAAACCGGCCTAGCCGGATTGCCCTGGGAGTGGCATGGGGCAATGCCTTCGGGCAGATCTCGTGACACTCTCAACGCAGGGCCCGAGGGGAACCGAGTGGTTTTAGTGGGTATTCCCGGCTTCGGCTGGGCGAGTCCACACACGCCCGTCGCCTAGCTAACGGCGGGTATGGTGCGTAAATGCATTTCGACTCGCAAAAAAAAGGTGATGCAATGTTAAACCCAATAACACGAACAACGATGCTGCGCCAGAGGGACATTGATCAGGAGACCCTCCACGACCAAACTCAACAATATTTGGCGCATCGTATCCGCACACATCGCAAAACAGCTGCTTAGACTGATCTTCCGTATGGCTTCACCAAACGTCATGCCGGAACACGACGAATCGCTTGGCGGCAAGACATTGTCTGGTGGGTGGTAACTTCCGCCGGCAGCAGACGATCCGCCGGATCGCCGGCCGAGAGACCTGCATTGTTATTGTTTAGCTTCATATAAAGTTGATTGTTAACAGTTGACTCCTACTAAATGTTAACTTTCAAGAAGTAGATATTATAGCAATATGGAGACAGGACTATCGATGATTAAAACAACTGTTACCTTCATTGCGACCGTGTCGTAGGTTGTGCATTTAGTCTATGCAAAGGAAGATTTCAGAAAAACGCTGTTTATATCTATATTAATTAGGCTAACAACTAAAATCAATTAAATAGAAGGTGGGTTCAGAATGATATCACGAGATACTGTGGCTGGCGCATAGGCAAATTAAGGAACACGCCCTTCCGCTCCGCCCAGAGAGGTCATTTTAATGATTTACCATCCAAAAAAATTTGGTTCAGCATCGTGTACTAAACCCGACAGCAAGCGTTGCGCGACCACGTCTCTGTCAACCTGTTTAGAAATCTTAAATATTAGAATCTCTTATAGAAAAGCTGTCACCTTGCAGCGACATTCGTACTTAACGACGCTGCAATGAAGGTCAGAGCATCTCTAGAGGAGAAAATAAAATTTCATTGCTTGTGTCATATCTCATCGTTGAAATATTGAACAGCGTAAATAGCTGCCATTAAGATAAAAGCATAGAGACACAGTTGAAAATGTCTCAAATAGACTCATAATTCTTAATACTCATGTTGTTTTATTTAAGTAGGTATAGGGTTGAGATCAAAAGCATTCCGACGTAATGCAATAAAGCAGTTCTTAGTTGTTACTCTGAAAACAATTTAAACTGAGTTATTCCTCTTTGCTGGCAATAAGTCCAGGCCTTACATGGTGTATAATGGTATGACACGACAAACAGCTTTAAGTGTGTAAGTTATGGCACGTGAAGTCAGCCAAGCGCAGCACGAGCGAGTTTATAGCAGAGCCCAGTCTCCTAGTCTCCTAGGTCCGGATGCGGCCCACAACGCCACCCGCACCCGCCGCCGAGCTACGCATCCACGCGCTTTCAAATATTTTTATCTGCACTTATGTACCTACGCAATATGCAGTTTTCGCCAACTGAAAATTTGTAATAATGCCTATTAAATATTGGATTTTATCGTGCTAACCAGAATTCTTAGTTTATTTGGATTTTTGTTAACAATAAATGTATAACGTCAGAGCAGCAAGTGGTTACATTTGTTATGAGTTAAAATCAGTCCCTGGCGCCGCCAGCGCTGGCGTCAAGCCGTTTCGGCTAATAACTAGCTATGCATAAATAACGGCTAAGTAATGAACCGTACTAAAATTACCGACATGAAACAGGCACATCGTTACGGAACAAAGACTTCTGAAGCCGCTCTTCAAAATATAGGATGAATGCCTCGAACGCCTTTCTAAAATTTAAACAAGAGTGTCTTTCTTTTATATTTATGTATTATATAATACATTTATCAATTCTAGAATAGCTCTTAAGAAGTTGTTGTACATGCGCATCAAAGTAGGTTCCTGGCAAGAAAAATAAAAAGGGATTGTACCGCGTGCCTGGTATTAGTCAGTCTAAGATATACAGAGTACATATAAATAAAATTGAATCGCAAATTGGGTTTGTCTGTGTGACTACCTAATTCTACTAAACGCAACGGATTATAGTACAGTTTCACATCCTAGATTCAGAGATTTCTTCCGGTTGTTTACACATTTTTGGTATAATAAATAAATCTTAATATTTTGTTATATCATGAGTGAAGCGAAGGGATGGGTCACTATTTTATTATATTTCTAAAAATTTATAAGCATAGCTGACTATTATTTACCAAGCTGACCTTATAATAGTCTAGTATCTATTATTTACAAAGAGACTGTGACCTCTGCCTTTCTTCCCTTAGAATTTTTGGACAGTAAACACCGGAATCATCTAGCTTTTATATTATGATTGACGTATAAAAGTGTTTGTACAAACCTAACTTACAGAAATAAAATCATTTATCGTGAGTTAGACAGGTATAGAAATAACTTATATTGTTATGTTATTAAGTTGCCATATTATCTAGTATTGTTTTGTCTACTAACCCTGTTGTTGTAGGGATACGACGTTCTTTGAAGCCTGGAATAATATACACTGGGTCGCAAAAATTCCGGGTCGCTTATAAAAAGTGTGATAGTTACTTAAATACACAACATTAATCCGTGAAACTGTAGTATCTTATAGATGACTGAAATATACATCAAATAAAATACATAACATGTGTGTAAACTCAATAATTTTATTTTAATCCAAATAAAAGGACTTCTAACTTCTGACAACAAAAATAAACACCACAATGTTTTCACAAAAAGTTTTCTTTTTGCAGAATGCAAAAAGAAAACTTTTTTGATATTTTAATAGCTTGTATTTCATCCACGAGCCCGTATCACTTCAATAATAAGATGTGGCATGCTGTAAACCAAATCTCTAATACGGTTTTGGTCTATGTTTGTCCATTCTTCCACTAGCGCACTCCGTAACTCACGTAAAGTAGCAGCAGCTGGAGAGCGCTGTTTAACGCATCTCTCGAGCTCATCCCATAAATGCTCTATGGGATTTAAGTCTGGGCTACTAGCTGGTCATTCCATGCGGGTGATACCAACGTCTTGAATATATGTGTTGACCAAATATGCACTATGTGGTCGCGCTTTATCGTGCATAAAAATGGTACTTGCGCCCATATTCACCAGGAAAAGGTCAACATGCTCATTTAAAATCTCTTCTACGTATCTGGAAGCCGTCAATGAACCATTTTGTATAATTACCAACTCCGTACGACTCTTTGAAGATATGCAAGCCCATACCTCTATTGATCTTCCAACGAATGACACCTTTTTTTCAAAACACTCTTGATGATAACGTTCACCTGGTTGCCCATATAGTCTTCGTCTCCCATCGTGTATGAATAAACAAAATCTAGACTCATCGAACAATATGACCCTTGACTAATATTTATCTGTCCATCGGATGTTTCTTGAGCAAATGGAAACCTGGCAACTCGATGTTCTCTGAGCAGTTTAGGGTCATTTGCTGGCCTATATGGCTTTATATGAGCTTCACGAAGTCGCAGGCTATTTCGGACCGAAACAGCCATGAGATGTCGATTCATTTACAGATATTATAATAAAGAAAGAAATGAAGACAGAAAATAACGAAAAGGAATACTAGAGAGTAAGGAAGGGAAAGAAATGAAAAGTATGTATTGTGACACACAGTTCTCACATCTAGGATACAGGTCTTCTATGTTCGAGATAGGCTAGCTGTAATTGAGTACGTAGGCCTAGTATTGATTGCAAGATATTACCGAAGAAGAAGAAAGGAAGAATGTGTATAAACTGATTTGATTTGGTAGTTTACCTAATTATCCTATGTAGTCACAAACATATTATGCAGAGGTTGGAACAGGATTTAAAAAAAGAAAGCTACACAGGTCGATCGATTAGATTAAGCTGCCATTGCCAAGGGGTATAAGCCATGGACACGCCACAATAGCAGCGGTAAGTCCCCTCTATAAGGAGTGTCTAGAGAGGCACCACGGTGCCCTCACCTTCCGCCTGACGCAGGTCCTCACCGGACACGACTGTTTCGAGGCTTCCTGTTCCGGATAAGGCGAGAGGAAACGCCAAGGTGTCACCACTATGTGGATCGCTCTGAGGATACGGCCCCACCGTATCCTCAGAGCGTTGGAGGCCTGCCCGGATTGGGTAGAGCACCGCCGTATCATCGTGGCGGCGATCAGCGGCGATCTATCGCGTCGGACCCTGGTCCAGGCCATGGTCTGGAGCGAGAGTGCACAGCAGGCCATCACTTCCATCTGCGAAGCAGTGATGCTGGCAAAGGAGGAGACGGAGCGCGTGAGGAACCGGGAATCCCAGCGCCCTCACGCCTCAAGCCGCCAAAGGAGACGCCCTGGTCGGGAGACATCATTGAATTCCCGACCATCGTAGGCGCAGGCTTATGGACTGTGAGCGATGGGCAATTCGCCGCCCGGTAAGGACCAGGCCCGGGTCGACGCCCCGTTGTATTTCAAGCACTTCTCAAATAAATATCAGCACACAGTGACGGGGTCCACGAAAACTGATGCCTCCTGGGTCAGGGTTGCGGGTTGGTTAAAAAAGAAACCGTGGCCCTGGCGCACAGGCAAGTGAAGGAACACGGGTGGGTTTTAGTCAGTAAAAGTCTGACACGCCCTTCCGCTTCGCCCAGAGCGAGAGAGGTCATTTGATAATTTCCAAACCAAAACAAAAAAAAAGCGGTGCAAGCCAGGAGGTTGTGTAAAGTACTGGTACACAGCTGCATCTGATTAGATTGGAAAATAACCCCAACAAGCTAAGTAAAGGTTAGGCAGATTGAGGTATATCTAGTGTAGGTATGAACAACTAAGTACATACAGATTAACCTTTTACGATTCCATCTCTGACATTATAGGATTTATTAGGACTTAATAAAGCGATGAAATGAGCTTTAAATAAGGCTCAGCTTATATCAAGCTGTCAAAGTGTCTCGACTAATGCACTTTCATGATCTCTGCTTAAAAATGCTAGCGAGATTCAATTACAATGCTCCAAAAATACGTCACGGCATGAATGGGGAATGAATCACAATAAAGATGATGTCTCGATATTTTTTTTTTTTGTAGCAATGGCTTTCATTTTGAGAGTTCAATGACATACATTGCGGGTTTAACGTTGTTAAGCAGACACATTTTTCAAACATACGGAGCAACGAATTTGCAATATGCTTCAAAATGCAGAGTGCAGTTTTATAATAAAACACGACGTATACATACGTAAAAAATAATGACAAAGAAGATATTATTGTCTAAAACTGGCTGAGTTGTTTGATTTAATACAAGAATTATTTTTAGAATCTGAAATTTAGTGTCATAAATAAAAAATAAAAGTTATCTCTCTCTGCTAACTTTGTTATTTAATCGTGATATCGTTTCAGTTAATTGTCCTGGCAACTTGAGTTCTCTCCTCCTCTCCTTGATTGATTGATTGAAGTCGAACGTTTTCATTCCTTTGATCGTCAGATAGTCCTCGTACATCACATAACTTGATTTTAAGTTATTTCTCCTATACTCTTAACATCACGCCTGTATTACAATTTAGGGGTCAAACATATATGTATCTCCAGTACAATCAAAATTTCACAAGATATGCTTAATTCTTTTGTAATAATAAGCGAACACACTGCTTTCACCCTGGCATAAATCTACTGCTACCTTAAAACACCTAACAACTAAACGCCCATGCTTATATTTCAGTAGTAGCCTCTAATCAATTAATTTTTTTCGGATCTCTTTAGATATTTGGGCCCATCAAGTATGCAGATTTCCGTTATATATTCTAGTTTGAACGTGTATTGCTGTGGTGGGGTCAGACTCAGTAGACCAACGGCGCAGGGGAGCTTCCCTTACGATTGTATAACAGCATCGAGATGACAAAATAAATACAACCTGCCAACAAATTAGTCCACCCGATATTCGTAATATAATAGAAAGATATTAAACGAAAGCGTTAATTAGCCTTTTGTTGCAATCACCATTTTCTTTGGTACGCGTATTGTGTTACAGTTTTAAGACATCGTTACATAGCGTCCTTGTTATGCTTGTATAACGCAAATGGGCACATAGCCTAGTCTAGGACGAAGTTTATGACGGGTATCTGCCTGGGGTAGACGAGACTGTACTTTATAGAGTGTATGTATTTGTTACTATTGTCTACTATCCCAGTATAATATTATATAATAAAAAGGCCTTTATATAATAAAAATTATATAAAGGCCAAACTTTGCAAAAAGGGGTATTATAAAATCACAGAATATTTAGAAGACAAAAAAGCTTGGGATTGAGCTGCTCGCTCGGTTAAGCTAAAGCATTGTTATTAAGCAATATGCGTAATTATAACCTAATTGATTATAAACTTTTAATTTTTAATGTCTGGATTTGAAAAAAGACGATGATCCCTGAGTTTGTTTCGGCTATTTCTTCTCAGAGGTAGTCAGTTAGGAAATGCCGGCTTCATCTAGTTTAAATAAAAAAAAAAAAAACATGACGTGTAAAAGTGATCGGTGATCCTACTTGCTTAGTAAACGATTTCATTTCATTTCATTTCAGTAAAACCAAATAGTTATATTTAATTATTTTATTTTACTAGGATATAAAGCATGTATGTGATTTTCTCAAAAATAGAGCCATAACTTAAATTTTATAGAAGTTTAGAATGTAAAATTGTGTAAATAAATTAGGTATATTGTTCACTTAAATAAAATCATAACGATTATATTTATTCGTTTTCGTTAGTAAAATAAGACATAATAACACAAGACCTATGAAAACTGCTTATTAAAATTATATTAGGTTTCAACATTACAATTCTAACTGTATGTAGCTATATTGAAATTTAATAATTCAACAACAAACGGTACATCTGGATAAATGCTAACGATGACAGTAGATTACGGAGGTTCATTTTACTATACCTGTTAATAGAATAATTAATATACTACACTTTTGACAGTTTTAGTTGTATTTGTTGTATGTTTTTGTTGAGTCTGCCGGGCCGGAACAAGCTAGGTAGACTAAAGAAGTGCTGGCTTGACGCTGTAAGAGATGACATGTGTGCCAATAATCTCACACCACGGGATGCTAGAGATCGTGTGAAATGGAGGAGTAAGTGTAGGAAAGCGGACCCTGGGATCCAACGCGAAAGCCGCGGTTACGAGATAATGTTGACAGAGTTGTATTTATGTGAGTTATTAAAAAAATATGTACGTATAATAAATATATCCATAATAATAATAATGCTTTATCTGGAAGGACTGGAACAATTCGCCTGAGGCGGTCTTCTCTTCTAATTACAATTACAATTTAAGTGTCTTCAAGGATAAATTGAATACTCTCTTAACAAACTAGAACGCTTTACCATCAATATCTGCATCACTGCATAAACCAGGCGGGATTGCGATCAAGAATTAGTTTATTAGACGGCGGAGCGGTAGGGCTTCGGAGATATGCCCTGGTTCGCGTCTCATAGAGATGTGTCCGTTCGACAGTCCCCACTTTCCATAACGACCCTGTCCATGTGCCGCCATCACAAAATAACACAAGCGTTTTTCCCACTAATACGTAAATCAAATGAGCAACCTCCATTAAAATCATACCGACGATCTCCGATATATATTATGCCTTTTTTGTAGTGTGGCAGTTATGACTTTGTGCCAATTTCAAGTAAAATAAAAATCTTCAAAATTTTTCTTTCTTTCTTTTATGGCTTCGCACGGTTTGTGCATTTAGCCAATGTCGCATAATGAATTATTCATGTCGAAAAAGACGGCCGCCTGAACCGTCTTACCAGGGAGATTTGAGGCAAAGTCATGATGTGGCCACTATCCTGCGATAATTCACTGTTATTTATGAATTATTTACTGAATGCACTTTTTACTACATAAATCACGCACTTTTATTTAGTAAACAACACAATAAAAAATTTTAAAACTCCAATGAAAAATGAGCGTGACACTCAGTTTGACTTTCCCGCCAAAACTCCTTATGCCTTATTATGCATTATTAAACTTAGAAACCTGAAACAAGATGCCACATACTCAGTAGATTCACGAAAAAGTTTGTTAGTAAAACCTAGTGCCATTAAATTTGAACGATTTAAAAATTACACAAACAAAATAATTTAGTACAATATACGAATAATTTAATTACCAACACAATATTCATTGCACGCGTCAATTTAAAGCAAATCCTGCAAAAATATTAATTTCTTCAGTGATTATTAAAATGCTTTATATTACTCCCATCACGTGCCGTGCTAATTAAATTTAATATGTGAGGCGCGATTGTCAGCTGTTTATGAGTACTATATTGCGTTGTTTAATGCGTTTTAATTTGCATTTTATTAATGTCTACTGTGCAAAACACAAATTTTATTACGATAAAATTTGTGTTTTGTGATATGACGAGTGGTATACAAAATAAGATGCTATTTAAAATCTTATAATAAATGCCGTCATATTTTTTTAAATCTTTATGAGCACAGCTTATCCTCATCGATCGATCCACAAGCCTTTTATAACTTACGTAGCCTATTTTAGAAACATGCATGCCTGCTTATAAGATAACTAACTTAACTTAAGATTTATTCCCACTTAGAATAAGCTTTTGATTATTAAGCTCTAACTATTTAACAGATAGTGTCTTATTACATCATCTTTTTTATTATTTTTGTACTCAAAATACGTCAATAAAGCAAATGCCAAAAGAAAACTGTGTCGTAAAACTTATTTCTCTCCGATATTCCTTTACTGTACTTATAAAAGATCAAGTGACGCTTGAGGTTTTTGGAATATATACAAAACTTATATAAACGGGTAAAAGGAGCCCCAGTCGGACGGGATCCACTTGGCCTGATAACATCGCGTTTGTCTAGCACGCTCTTTATCCATTCACTAGTTTCTTACTTTCAGATCTGTCATTCTGAAGTATCTCACTTGCGATATCTTTTTTCCTTGTTAGAGAGCTCGTAAAAGGTTGATAAAATTGATTCCTCATGAAACAGTAGATATTTTTTGTTTCTTACATGTAGCCAGATCTGATTAAGCTGTGTATGCATTTCGTAGATACTGCATACGAATTGTGAAAGTCCGTAAGCTGCGAAGATATTTCGTAGACCGCTTGTATTCTGCGTAGGCATTTCATAGATATTGCGTTCGCATTTTGTAAGCATGTAAGCTGCGCAAATATAAAAATCCTATACCCCTTGTACGTAAGCTGCAAAGATATTTCGTAGATCCCTTGTAGGCTGCGTAGGCAATTCATAGGTTCGACATAGGGCAATAATTATTGTCCTATGTCGAATCTATGTACGTATTAACGTATGCAAAAATTTTTGTTTCTGATACATTTTTATACCAGAAACACAAGTCTAAATGCACTAGGCATATTTTGAGGTTTATTTAAGACTATCAAAACAAAAATTAATGTTATAATTCACACAGACTAGTCAAGTATACCGTATATAAACATTATCATATAAATTCACGAGATAACAAAAAGCGTTGTAAAAGAGGTAGAATTAACTAGTGTTGTATGTGTCAGTTTATGTACAAACTTCAGTCAACACGCGTTGAGTAACTAATTAGACGTACTCGGCGAGACAAATCGTAAAATATCCTGGATCTTGTTACTATGTAGCTTTTGAGAGGGATTTTGACCTGAGATTTAAGGTACCTTAGTTTCAACTTAACATAAGGTTTTTAATACACAATTATTAGCAATGATGAGTATTTGTGAAAGTGTAGGTTGATTAAACATAGGTACTTTAATAAACAGACTGGTGGTATAATTTCAGTTAAATCGACGCATAAGTAAATAAGAAGAATTTCGTTAAACTTATTTTTAATGTAGATTGGTATATAAAAGGAAAAGGATTTGTCCAGCCGGTTAGTAAGTTGAACTCTAAGGATACTATGCTCCATCACTCGCTGGTAACCACAAGTCCGGTCCTTTGCTAAACTGTCAAAGGCCAGGCGTCAACGGGATAGCGAGAATGCACATGCCACATAAAGAGAATATACAATCTAAGCTCGCATCTAACAAGGGGGGAGCGTATTAACAGCCGGGCACCAATCTGGGCTTCGGGATGCTACTGATAGATTCCAGATGGAAAAATCGAATAACCCTTTGTCAGACCCAGATAGTTGGATCCAGGAGGTCTTGGGTTGCCAAAACCTCATGTTCAGCAGCAGCGCTTGTGACCACTAGATCAGTCAGCCTATACAACCGTTTGCACTGCTGGGACACAGGCCTACTCACTGTGACAAAGCCTTGCCGTCAAGCGATTTGTCGTGTTCCGGCATGATGTCTGGTGAAGCCTTACGAAGGACGGATCTGAGCAGTTGTGTTGCAATGTGTGCCGGGTACGATGCGCCTAGTGTTGTTGTGTTGGGAGTTTGGTCGTGGAGGGTCTTCAGATCAATCTCCCTTTGGCGCAGCATCGTTGGTTGTGTTGTTGGGTTTAACATTGCATCACCTCGCTCAAATGCCGTCTTCCTTCCTATTCGCTCAGTTTTTCTGATTGAATAGGCTCTTAATAAACTAACGTGCTCTACCATCAACGATCGCATCACTGCTTATCATCAGGCGGGATTGCGGTCTAAAAAAAAAACAAAAAAAAAATGGACTATAACCCACCCGCGGGCTCAGTGCGAGTTGATAAGTAGATGTTTAAAGGTAAGAGGAACAGGGTATAAAGTTCACTTATCCTTCATAGAAAAGGGAGCTCCCTCCGACCGTCTGAGATAACACTCGTCTCGGTGTTATGTCTGGCGGGCATTTGCCCAACGGGTGATGTTAGGAAGTTGTATATTATTATGCCAGTTGCACTGTAAACTCTGTTTGCGAGATGCAGTATTTGTGTTACGTCAGTATGACGTGACGTGATAAAAATGTCCAAAATCTCCGAAATTTTATTGTCAGGACATGCGAATTTCCTCACGAT
This sequence comes from Sesamia inferens, assembly GCA_037179545.1. Taxonomy (NCBI): domain Eukaryota; kingdom Metazoa; phylum Arthropoda; class Insecta; order Lepidoptera; family Noctuidae; genus Sesamia; species Sesamia inferens. The sequence continues at coordinate 13,571,466 of CM073934.1, read as the reverse complement.
ATTTTCTTTCACCGGTTTTGAGAAAAGTGGTGATGAAATTATTTACACAAGGTGAAGTGCTATGTTTGCCAGCCGACAGTATGCAGCGACTAGTTCTCGATTATATAATAAAATTCAAAAATCTATACCCATTTACTCCCTGACTAAACGGGAAGTTAAACTGAAACTTACAGATTGGTTGCAGAAGTTAACGTACGACGAAACTGAGAATCTTATTACTATTGTCTCTTAAGTATCATTCCAATACTGTATTTTATTTAAGGCGTATTTGTTTTTGTATTATTATTGTTGTCCTTTTCTATTTGCATTCTCTGTATTTGTGTTCATATAAGTACTTGCACGTCACCTTATACCATTTGTGTGTCATACCCTGAGGAACCCTGGCTCCTAAAACACAGGCTTTTGTCCTAGTTTAGGAGGCATCAGTTCGCCTTTTAAAGTGACTCCCTGTACAGACGTTTTTGATCCTGTGTACTTATGTGTGTTTATTTTTAAAGTGTACAAATAAAAAATATTATTATTAAATATTATTATTATTATTATTTTATTAACTAATAAGCCTGAACCGTAACCACTGCTGATGGACGCCACTGCTCTCCATTTTTGTTTAACACCGTAATCGGTTTCCATCAAATAAAATCCAATATTAACATCGAAATCGAACACAATGATACAAGAAATCAAAGTAAATCGCAATTTGAAAGCAAAACCGTTACAAATCCGACAAATGATTGAGTCACAGAGCGACAATACACATTTTCCAAATGAATTGCCTTCAGTAGAAGGGCGGGAGTCAAACATCTAATAATAACATAATAAAGGGATAATTCCTTTTTTTGCTTCAATTTTGTACCGACGATGTAAATATAGAAGCGCACTGTTACCTCTGCCGAATCATGCCGCAGGGATGGGATTATATCGAAATTTAAATCGATAAACATAATACTTCTTAGCTCCAGGCTTACTTCAAAGGTTTTTCTTTTCTATATTGATAATGGCGCTGTTTCCCTTGTTTACAGACTAAAGTTAAGTTTAGTACCTAGATTTTTCAGTCCTTTTCTTAGTTATTCAATTAAGAAAAGGACGTAAGATATTAGTTTAGGCATGTCCAGTCCTGTTCCAGTGCTTGGCGTGTTCAAACAAATAAACTTTTCAGCTTCTTTATTAGTATAATTAAAGGTATTATAAATGAAAGTTTTTTTTTTTGTATATCCTCTCACTAACAAAAGGCTTGTGATCCATCTGTTGAACCATTAGAGGCTGATTATGCATTCCGGAAGATTTATGTTCATGAAACTTTAAAAGGTAAAATAAATAAAAGATTCATACACACACTACCTATAAATATCGCTGTATACTTAAAGAAATTTCGATGTTCAAGTAATAAAAGCCGGTATTAAGCAGAGGTGGCCTTTATTGCGGTGGACTTCTTTATGATAATGGCTATCATCCGAATTTAAATATCCTCCTTCTTTTTTCAAGGAAGTAACGAAAAATACCTTCAAACGTTATGTTTATCGCAAATAAATATTATTCTTTCTTTATTTTCTTTCTATTTCTTATAGCGCTGTGTTCTCGGACTACACTAATAATATCTTATTATGCTCAGAAATAGATTATTGCAGTACAACACAAGTTTCACTGTCAAATTAGCCTACAAAATACAGATTTTTATTCTGGTTATTAAGAACAAAAATGGTGAATGACCTTTGCATGTAATAATGTAGGAGTGGGTGCCGAAAATAGAAGCGTAGGTGTACAGTTCTGACACGAGCTGATTGACGGCCAAAACACATATGATAATAAAAACAAGCTTTTAATTTGATGTTAAAATTATTAGTTAATAAGATCTAAGATTTTTTTTTTTTTGTAATCTTAAACTAGTGCTTGACTGCAATCCCGCCTGATGGTAAGCAGTGATGCAATCGTTGATGGTAAAGCGCGCTAGTTTATTTAGAGCCTATCCACTCAAAACTCAAACCAATAGGAAGAAAGACGTCAGTTGAGCGAGATGATGCAATGTTAAATCCAAAACACGACCAACGATGCTACGCCTGAGGGAGATTGATCTGGAGACCCTCCACGAACAAACTCCCGACACAACAGCATTTGGCGCTTTATATATGATAAAAATTTTATATAACCAATTTAATTAATTGAATAATTACCTACATAATATTATTTTCCTGTATTCATTCATACACATATAAACTACGTTAACCATCTGACTAAACATGCAAGGAAGTAAGGCTTCATGATATGTGATGTTACAAATGAACACATTTTTAAGTAATAACATACTATAACGCGAACTTTTTGCAACCGTTCCCGCCCAGTTAAAGAGTTACTTATTACGGCGAGTACAAGCTTCTAGAATATTCTAGAATCAATTTTTTAAAAGAAATTTTCGTTAAAAATATACTATATTATTTTTTAACGAACGGGGAACCCGAAACACTTGTACAGTATTTTTAAGTAAAGAATCTATGTAAAAAAATCCAAAAAGATATCATGAAAAACCACAAAGTGTTGAGCTTGTTATTCTACTTCGTTGTCCCAACAAAAATATGGTTTACGCATCGGTCAGGCGAGGGAGCTGTGCATTGGCCTCTGGTGTCAGCTGTTGCGCGGGCGATGATCTACCGTAAGCTATGTTTCGCACTCGGTAAACACATTGCAACAATGTCTAAATGTATTTGGGAAAAAAATATAACATGGCGTAAAAATGATTGGAATCGATTCAGTTGCTTATTCTGAACAAACTACATATATTCTGGTTTCGCATAAATAAAAAATATTGTTATGCAATGATATTTTTTGTTTTCGACAAGAGTCCTTTGACGTACGTCAATGCGGCTGCGCACCGAAAACGTTTTAAAGTTTTATTTATCTTTTATTATAATTTGAATTATAATTTTTATTGTAACGTCACTTAACTTTAATCATCCTTTATGAATATACACCAGAGTTTTAGAGGTTTATTCATAAACCATGATTAAAGTTAAATAACGTGCAAACGTCTAAAATGTATGTTTAAATAATCGCTAATCACTAATTAATTTTAAGCAGCGTTTATGAATAAGGGGGGAAATGCTAGACCCATGGTGTTGGGAAGCCAAGGCTACATACAGGCCATCGGTTACTATATTTATTATTTGAACCTATAGTTTTATAATTATATTATCCATATTACATAGGTGCGTCAACACATGCATACTGCATGCGTCATAGATCAATAACAAATTTTTTCGTAGCTGCGTAGGCGTTTGATTGTGTCGCAATGCTACGACGTAGCAAGCGTAGGCGTCCGCTACAACGTCAAAGCGTAGGAATGAAATGAAATGAAATCGTTTATTAAGCAAGTAGGATCACCGATCATTTTTACACGTCATGTTTTTTTTTTTTTTTTTTTTTTTAACTAGATGAAGCCGGCATTTCCTAACTGACTACCTCTGAGAAGAAATAGCCGAAACAAACTCAGGGATCATCGTCTTTTTTCAAGTCCAGACATTAAAAATGAAAATGTTTACAATTAATTTACCTTATAATTACGCATATTGCTTAATAACAATGCTTAACAGAGCGAACAGCTCAGTCCCAAGCTTTTTTGTCGTCTAAATAATCTGTGATTTTATAATACCCCTTTTTGCAAAGTTTGGCGTTTATATACTTTTTAAATCGTTTAATGGGTAAGTTTCGAATGTCCATGGGAAGCTTGTTGTAAAAGTGTATACATTGACCCATGAACGAGTTGCCTACTCTGTGGAGACGAGTGTGATATACAGCAAGATTGTGTTTGTTCCAGGTATTTATATTATGAATATCGCTTATTTTCTTGAAATCCGACATATTTTTATGTACATACATAAGATTTTCAAATATATACTGTGAAGCTCAGCTCAGCAAGTCAGAATGTCCACCTCTCTGAATTTTTCTCTAAGAGAATCTCTAGGACCAAGGTTGTAAATGGCTCGAACAGCCCTTTTCTGTAAAACAAAGATAGTATTGATGTCCGCACAAGTTCCCCAGAGAAGAATCCCATAAGTCATAAGACTATGAAAATAACTAAAATAAACAATTCTGGCTGTATCCACATCAGTTATCTGTCTAATTTTCTTAACAGCAAAGACGGCGGAACTGAGTCTACCCGACAGCTTCTCAACGTGAGGACCCCAATGCAACTTGGCGTCAATAGTCAATCCAAGAAAAACTGTCGACTCGACAGGGATCAACTCTACTCCATTCAGTTGAATATTGGTACTTAGCTGCTTGACATTTGGCGTAGAAAATTTAATGACTTTAGTTTTTTTTTCATTTAAAAGAAGGTTATTTACATTAAACCAATGGACAACTTTAGAAAGTGCATTGTTAACTTCGTCAAAATTGGCTAGCTGACGCTTGACTTTAAAAATAAGAGAAGTGTCATCCGCGAACAATACAATGTTGTGATTATCCCTCACGTGATGAGGTAAGTCATTAATATAGATTAAAAACAAGAATGGACCTAGAATTGAGCCCTGCGGAACGACCACAGATCCTGCAGATCTCTTGCCATTAACATCAACCCTCTGAATTCGATTATTCAGATAAGAAGTCAGAAGGTCGAGAGCTCTGTCCCTCAAACCATAATGGTACAATTTCCTAATAAGAGTATCATGATGTACGCAATCAAAGGCCTTGGACAAATCACAAAAAATACCAAGAGCATCCTGCGATTCCTCCCAGGCCCCAATTATGTTCTTTAGCAACGCCACGGCCGTATCTGTAGTTGAACGACCCTTTGTAAAACCAAATTGTTTCACGTGCAATAAATTATGGAAGTTAAAATGCCTAAACAACTGTTTCAAAATTAATTTTTCAAAAATTTTGCTCAAAGTTGGTAATATCGAAATTGGCCGAAAATTCATGGGATCAGTTGTACTACCAGATTTGAACAGTGGAATTACTTTGCTAAGTTTCATCAAATCAGGAAATATACCAGATGTAACACAAGAATTAAAAACAATTGCCAAGAAAGGTGCGATAACATCTATTATGGAAGCTACAGTATATACTGACAAACCCCAATGATCGGCAGTTTTTTTTACATCAAGATCCTTAAAAGATTCTATAATATCTTTAGCAGTCACAAACGTAAATTCAAAGTGTTTGTCACATTCTGGCACACATTCTTTTAGTATGGCGTACGCAGAAGTGGAGGAAAAAGACAAAGTTTTTGTTGTTATTATTGGAATATTAGTGAAAAAAATTTCAAACTCAGTTGCTACCTCCAAGTCCGCCTTTATATCTACATCGTTAATTTTAACCGCGAAACCGCGATTTTGTACTTTGGTTCTTCCAGTTTCAGAATTTATAATTTGCCAAGTTCTTTTGATTTTATTTCCAAAAGATTTTATTTTATTTTTAATGTGTATGGCTTTTGCTGAGGAACAGGCTCTTTTAAACGTTTTTGAATAATATTTAACATTAACAGAACTTTCGGTGTATGCTTAAAAATAATGCAATGTATTTCAAAGCAAACTGGGGTCTGTTAGTTTGATTATTACAATTTCTTTTTTATTATTTGCCAACTTTCTTCAATTAGAATATAAATTATAAATAAAGGTAGATAAACAGGTACATTGGAGATATTGTTATGATTTCGATTTACAGCAAAACTTGGTTCCAACATATTTTAAAATTCCCGAAGAAAATTATCTTATACATTTTTGTTGTATACAAAAGTTGTAGGCGTAGGTTTGAACCCCATCAGGTGCTTCACTTTGTGTAAACTATTTGATCACCACTGCTTTCAAAACGGTGAAGAAAAATATCGTGAGGAAATCGGCATATCATAGAGCCAAAATAAAAATATTTAAGACATGTGACATCTACCAACTTGCACTGGACCAGAGCGGTAGATTACGGCCCATACCTTCTCATCCAGAGGAAGCCAGTGTCCCAACAGTGGGAACAGTATAGGCTGATTATGATATAAATCTAATATATAAAATTCTCGTGTCACAGTTTTCGTTGCCATACTCCTCCGAAACGGCTTGACCGATTTTGATGAAATTTTTTGTGCTTATCCGGTATCTATGAGAATCGGCCAACATCTATTTTTCATCCCCCTGAATGTTTGGGGTAGTCCACCCCTAAATGTTTTTATTTATTAGACAAAATTTTTAATTTCTATTTTTTTATGATACAACATACAAAAATACATACAATCCTCAATTTTCACCCTTCTACGATCAACCCTTATTTTTTAATAGCCATTTTACTAATTTAATCAATTATTTATATGGCAAAACAACGTTTGCCGGGTCAGCTAGTAAATAAATAAGATTCAACGCCAAGTTTGCTAAAATGCTTCTACCTACATTTTCTTGCAAATATCTTCTCCAAATCGACAAATCGTGTCCCAGCCCTAGGCAGCTCCATGCAAATATTTCGTAAATTTACATCGGAATATTTTCTTCTCACCTTTATACGGTAACACGTTACAGCAACGTTACACCGCAAGCTTTACATGAATTTCACGGCTGATGTATGTTATTAGATACACGGTAAATGGGTCTTTATTGACGCTTCGTGAGTGTTGAGTGATAATAAATCGCATGGCTTAATGTTTGGTTTATTATTACCGTTATTGTTTCTATACAGACAAGTGTTTTGGATGTAAAGAATAGGGTATTTGACTAAAAAAAAAAACTAATTAGTCCATCAGTCAGATTTCCAAAAAATACTAGACACGTATTTTTTCTTTTTTCATATAAACAGAAAATTAAGACGACACAGTGCGTTGAAAACTCGTGTGACGTCACTGCACGCTACACTTTTTAGCGCACCAGCCACCACTCCTGATCTTTGATGCCTTTTATATTGGTAAATTTTTATTGAATTGATAAAACAAAATACACGTATCCAATATTTTTCTATAATCTGAATGACGGACTAAATAGAATCAATTTTTTTTTTACCCAGGAAACATCCCCATTATTGGGTGTTTTTAATCCTGAAAACTGTTTTTGTGTTACTAGCTGGTTGCTGGCAGAAAATATACGTCTGTTAGAATGATAAACAAACTATGTAGAAATCAGAATTTTGTTTTTTTTTTTCGTATATAGTTTTTAAAAGGGATTTGTACACGAAGAAGTTTAATAAAAACACATATAAAGAAACATTTGTTGCTAGTTAAGCAACATTTACGAGTGGAGCCAGTCTGTTGAGGAGTAAGTTTACTGCAGTACGGTTTTATGTTATGAACACACAAACGTGTTGGGGGACGTCTTATTTACGAATAATAAAAACAAGGAAAAGCAATGAATCTCTGGCCACTTCATTTCGTCGCTTTAATATTTTACGTGACCCCTAAAATTTTGGGTAACATCTCGTCTGACGGCCGAGCGCACTTTTCATTAAGTTCTGATTACCCTCAGAGAGTTCCCGGAGACGTCATGTTGGGGAAGATCTGCGAGGTTTTCGGCGAAGTGCAAAAGTTTTATGATATTATGATTACTTGCATCAGACGAGCTGCGGCGGAACGTGACGTGGCTTTTGTTGCTAACATGATCACTGACGCAGACGCGATACTATTTTGTTTTATTTGTTTAAGGTTGCGGTTTTGTGACAAAGTACTGGATGAATGAACCTTGTATAGAAGAAAAATAAGTAAGAATGTAATGTCATGTACATATGAACATGTAGAGTACTCAGATTTATTGTTTGTATCATTGCTACAGGTCAAAATACGCATTCCAGTACTATTAGGCGCTGTTATACACCTGGACAAACAGTCCAACTAGGTAGGTCCAACTTCGAGAAAGAGGTGTCTCGTCGAATCCAGCTCGGCTGGCCAGCGTTTGGGAAACTACGATACATCTTCTCGTCGTCCAAGATACCATAGTGTCTCAAGACTAAAGTCTTTGACCAGTGTGTGTTGCCAGTGATGACTTACGGAACTGAAACGTGGTCGCTCACAATGGGCCTCATACGAAGGCTCAGAGTCACACAAAGGGCAATGGAAAGAGCTATGCTTTTAGTTTCCCTGCGTGAATGGAAGGTAAATGACTAATTTCTATCAGGTATTGTAAACCTTGTTGTATTATTACATAGAATTTGTTCACGTCCCATTTGAGTTTGTTGGTTTGTTTTTAGAACATATAATTGAATGGGAAGTCCGATTCTAATGAATCAAAAATATTCTTCCCGTACCTACAAACACTTATATAATTATGAAGTATTTTATTTGGATAAAGGGTGTATCTGACATCGACGCACAAACGAGTACCATGGATCCAGTACATGATTCTGAACCCTCCTCCAGTGATGGAATTTCTCGTCGGCTTTTTCATGATTAAAAAAAAATATATGTAGTTTTTTTCACTTTAGACGGTTCATAATTACTATACTTTTATAACCCAATAAGATTTTAAAGTAAAAATTAAATAATTCGCTAATTACACAAAAAAAACCGTAATGAAAACAAAACTCGAAAAACAGCTGCTGATTTAATACATTTCACATCAGGTATCAACAGTATACCTACAAACCCGCACGGTGGCACGCTTGCAACGTTCAAAGGGCGAGCCGAAACTTTTTTTAAACACTGTGAATTCTGTAACCGTTCATTAACGACACAAATGACTATCATAATTTTATTAGTGGCATGCGGTCTAGCCTTTTCGCGAAGTTTGCGTTACGATGTCAGATACACCCTGTATTCCTAAGTCAGAAGTCGAAACTCAATGTGACGATGACGTGTTTTATGATAATTGGCTTGTATCCTAAAAAATAATTTAATATCCATCAGATAGGTTTATAAAAAATATTGAACACGTATTTTTTATTTTTTCTTTCATTCAAATACTTATGAAGATATATTGATTTGAAATGTCCCATGACGTCACGCCGTGGTCCAAATTATGCCACGGCGTGTCGTAACTAGTCCCCACTCCGTAACCTTAATACGCTATATCTCAGTAATTTTTGGTAATCACGACAAAATAAAAAATACGGGTCTTATTTTTTTTTATTATCTATAAGACGGACTATTTATTTTTTTGATTTTCCTACCTTGGATACATCCCTATTCACGACGACTTAGTTTACAACCCCTGAAGTCTGCTAATTAACGAAATTACTTGAAACAAATGATATTGGGCATGATATTGGTACAAATAAAGAAACTTTTATTTACGGACCTCTTTTGACAAGAGTCGTTTTAGCTGAGTTTTTTAAGTCTTTGTTTTGTATCCTCTCTGGCGTCATACCACATACTCAATAGATTTACATGGTGCCTATGCGGCATCATCCGCACGGAATCAGTTAAGGCTAAGTTTCGATTACTTAGTGACATCTCAGTGTAGGAAACTATACCTACGCTGGATGGTATTACTTTTTCTTAATCAACACTACTTTCTTTAATCACTATATATTATAAAACAAAGTCACTTTCTCTTTCCCTGTGTCCCTTTGTATGATTAAATCTTTAAAACTACGCAACGGATTCTGATGCGGTTTTTTTAATAAATAGACTTATTAAAGAGGAAGGTTTATATGTATAATAATACTGGTTTAGTAATACTATTATTTTTAAGGTTGATGTGATGTCGTAAATAATTAAATTTTTTCCTCGTTTGCAGTGAAACGCAAGCTGAATCTTACTAGATTTATCAAAATAATGTACCAAATATTGTACACATTGAAAAGGTCTACAAAAAAATATGTCCATCTCTTATGGATACCCCACAATATCATTTTTGTCATTTACTTTTTACGACAAATACCGGTTAATTTTCGGAGCGATTTTAACCAATACAGCATTAATCCTCATCCAATTTAATACCTTAAGTACATTGTTGATTAAATATAGATATATATTGCCCTTTACAGCATATGGTTTAAATGAATATTTTCGAAGATATTACGGATTTAAAAACGCTACACGTTGGCGGCGGTACACGGCATAGTTATCGTGGCGGTTTTTTATACAACGTTCACAGTTTTTCTGTAGTGTATTTATGTAGTATCAGCATTGCACCCTAGCGAAGCCGGGGCGGGTCGCTAGTATAATATAATTTACGATTACATTTTTAAAAGAGACAACATTATAACATTTTTTGACAACGCGATTATGTGACCATAACAACGTTTTCTTTGAAATTCTTGATGGCTTATTTTTTATCGGATTTGTCATCCAAACTTCTTCAGATTTAAAATAATTAATTTTCCATTGGCGTGTTTTTGAAATTTAAAATTTCGCCTCAAAGACGTTCGGCGAGATTTCTTGAGCTGTGGGCTGTTGAGGTCTAGCTTCCAAAAAACAAGCTAATAATATAACAGTCTACAAATAATACTGTCTCCAGAGCCTCCTCCGGTAGTCTCGACTGTCCTGAGGCCTCTTAATCTATTTTTGTGGCCTTTAAGTTTGGCCATAACTGTAGCCGTCTCCACCCTCCAGCGACCTCGGAGGGAGGCCGTTGCTGCTGCTGTCTCCAACCTCAAGCGATCTCTGAGGGAGGCCGTTGCTGCAGACATCTCCAGCCTCCTGTGACCTCCGATGGAGGCTGTTGCTGCTGCCGTCTCGTACCTCCTGCGACCTCAGAGGGAGACCGTTGCTGCAGCCGTCTGCTCCTTCCTGCGACCTCCGAGGGAGGCCGTTGCTGCAGCCGTCTCCACACTCCTGTGACCTCTACGGGACGTCGTGGCTACCGCTGTCTTTTGACTCCTGACGCTGTTTCTGTCTCTGTCACCTCATTTCATTCATATTCAATATAATTAATCTATGTTTTTATAATTATATTTTATGTTTTTTTTCATAAATAAACTTTGTTATCGGAATTGATCCCTTCTTTTTTATTAGTTTCTTGTCGTTTACACAACAAGATTTTAGTAAATAAATATTGCCCTTCACAATTTATTTTATAAAGGAGCAAAATTGGAAATGTTGATTCATTTTAAACCCCACATTTTCAATAATTACTTATCTGATCACTCACCAGAGAGAGAGAGAGAGAAGCAATAATACATAAAAATTATCCCTAAGAACAAAGCCACATCTATTTCTCTCGTTCAACTAGTCTTTGATAAGAATATGACTAGACGGACGGCTCATAGTGAGTGCGATACTCTTTCCTTATTACGTGGCACGTGTTAATTACCGGCTACTACAATTTTATGAGCTCCCACTATATCGCACTTCACTGTTTCCACTGTTTAAGCTGTTTTCTACCTCACCAACACAGACAAGATGAAAAACTAAGTGCGGTTGTACGACTTTTTTATTGGAGTTTTTTTTAAAGTATGGCTTAAAGGATTTTTGAGTGTTTGTGCGTGATTTACTAACGATGAAGCTTATATAAGATTTATGTATTTAAGTTTATATCATGGATGTGTTTCATTAACATAATAGATGGTTAAAGTTTACCATTTTAATTGATAATGATGAAGTATTAAAGCGCATGATGGCCTTTTAAAAATTGGTAATGAAATATAAACTAAGCTAGTATACGTCCTCGTAGCTGAATTTTTTACACAAAACTGGTTCATTACGACATTTCCGAGAAGTGACAAGAGGAAGGCCTTCTCGGTCGACTCGTTAAAAAATAAAAATGTGTTCTGTAATAAATTGATGCTCAGAAGGCAAAGTCACAAAAGTAACCATCGAGTTTATTCCATGTACGAGTAAATAACAAAGTTATAGACACTCCAATATTCTAACGTTTTATTATTAAATATGAACCCACAATAAACTTTCTTAACACGTACACAACTTCAATGTGAATAAATAAAATGTTAGGTCAGAAATATCTTTATGAAACTGAATAAATAACATGAAATAACATGGGATTTAAAACTCTAAACCAACTTATGTATTTGTAGTTACGGAAAATGATATACGATATATCTGATTCTGCATTACAGCTCACTTATATTCAACGTGAAAACCTGAAAATATGGTCCATCGAAGACAATGAAACAACAAATGCAATATTAATATTTACCTTTGCATCGTCCAAACAAAGACTGCATTCATATTCACCCCACGAAAACAAGTAGATAAAAATGCAAACACGCGCAATTGTGTCTCCAACGAATAGAGGCGGTCGCAGTCGCAGCAGACGAGCAGGCCGGGAAAGCATTCCGGACAAAAATGTTTTCCCGGTCATATGAATTTAGATCGGGACGACTCTAATAAGAGGGAAGTAAAACCATCGGGAGACAGGTAAATCGAACTATTGGAATAAAGGGTAAAGGTGAGGCCGGGTCGGAGCCGATGGCGCGGAATGCGGCGCGTGTCGCTACACTCATGTGAATTTAAGAGTAGCCCTCCAATAAATGTACAGGCATGTATTATATTCACGATTATTCGTGTTGAAGCATGTTCGAGTGAACATTTTCTCAGCGGGCGGTCGGCGAGTGGCCGCAAAGGCGTCTTGATGCGATTTCCGGCCCACTTTTAACGGAGCTTCCTGCAAGATATAAATCCAAGTTAGAGCGCTCCTTGGGACCTGCTGTCGTTTCAACCGGATGCCGCGTCCTCGTTTTGCAGATTGGACCATATTGCCTATTATACTTTGTAAAGACAAAATACTGTCGATAATAATTGTATGGGACTGGCTCAACGAGTCCAAGCTTCTTTATTTCAGATATAATTTTATCGTATTATGAAAAATATGAACTCTAATAGCAGCAACATATTTTTTTATACACATTTGCACTATTAACTCATATTGAAGACTACTTTTACTTCAGTTTTGGTTTTCCTTTATTGGTTAATGTTCATAATTTTTTACTTCTCTGTTTCTAAATCGTAAACTAAAATTAACATTACTGTTCTAACTGGATCTTATTACCAAGAAACGGGCCGTAAGTAACTTTGGACATGAATTCCTCAGACACCAAAATCCTATCAGAAACTAATTCTAATATAAGCAAGGAATGAAAGTATTATTTGACTTTGACGGCTTCAGCGCAAACTCTTAAGAAAATCCGAAAAGTTAATCACATCCAAGATTTCCTTTTATTACGGAATAAAAATGTTTATTTAAAATAATTTCTTAAAATTCGCAACAAAACGTTGCCTAAGCAAATTAGACCTACATTTTAGGGAACACAGGGCTTATAAAATGAAATTTTCTTAACATAAGTGGTTGGGACGATGTAACGACGTCGGAGTGAAGTAAACTGCGAGGGCCTGCAAGCCCCTCATGTTTCTTAATAAATTATGAATATTTACCGGCACGTAACGCTTTACTGAGACATAATTATTTTAATCTGACTCTGAGACGGCCATTTTAGGGAATTGATGTCAAAACAGAGGTCGTTTTAGTTTATTAAGACGGCTTGCGCACTAACTGATAGCACTTTGTCATGATAAATAAAGTCTAGATTATTATAATGTGTATAAATATGTACGAATGTAATGTAATTTTTATTTTATTTTCTAATTAATGTGATATGTATAGACTGTGTGTATATAACATGTAGTGTTTAATTGATGTTATACAGTATGTTAAGAAAACCCTGTCCGACCCGTGAAGGTGTTGTTAGGTATCGATAACTGATTCAACTATTGGATACAAAACCGGGCTAAACTTAAAAAAAAATCCCCCCAAAAAAATAAATATTATTTCGCAAAAAGAGGCAACTTAATAAATGTGCGTTAAGCACCCTTCCGCGGGCGGCAGGCGGCAGGGCACGCGCCACGTGGTCGCACCGCTATTCGCTCATAATAATACCGGTGTTGTCACTTTTTTAAAAATTACCAAATTTCGGGGAACTTGGAATTAATTCGCGGGAAAAAGATTATTTCAAAATTCATTTGTATTGGTACTATGATGATTGCGTAAAATTTTATATTATATTTGGTCATGTGTTTACCTAACCTTTATTATCCTTATGGGTCGGACAGGGTTTTCTTAACATATTGTATACCTGAAATAAATGATAATGAATGTACATAAAAATTTACAATCTGCTTTTGTTTTATTTGATACAGATTTCTGAACCATAAAATCTCAACCTATGAAAAGATGCTGAGTACACAAATGACTCTAATTTGCTAAATTACTAAGGGGCTTATTTTAAAAACTTCGACTAAGGAGACGCTACAGTCATATTCGCTCTATCTCCTTTAGAATCCAGTTACCAAACCTACAGTGTGTTATTGCGCATTATGTATGATGTATACCTTTGTTTGTTATATGGATGTTTTTTATCGTCTCGTCGAGGCAGCTTGTGCTGCATCTACGTAATTTAGAGCTCTCCAGGTGCGGCACCGTCGTGTGGCTTACAAGTAAATCGAGATTTTAATTAAGAAGGTCTATCATAATCCACATGAGACACTGCAAAAAATTACAATAACTTTTTATATCATTTCACTATTCTGGACTTGTATTTGTGCTTTTGAATTTTAGATCGTATCTCTTATCTGGCGCTTGGAGCATCTGCCATCTAGATAATTAGGCATGTCTGTAGTCAAACCAGTTAAATAGAAAATACACATGTTTAAGAGACGGGTTTAATTAAATAAACAAAAACAAAAAGAAAACAGCATCTTTACCAAGAGCTCGAGAGTCAACAATTCGTATAACTCCACAGGAGTTGTTCATAATTAAGTGTACTTACCTCGAGGGCGCGGCGAAAGATTGAGTTCCATCAAATATGTAGCAGGGTCTAACATGAAATCCTTTTTACGTTCACCGCGGACAGTTTTACGCAGGTCCGGTCTAGTTGCGGCTTAACGGTCTTATAAATTAGTGAAACTCTATTAGCGAGATGTTCGGCCAAACGAATTTGCGTTATCGCCTCTGTCGGGCATAACGTGCGTCGCATACTAATGACGTCACCGCAAGATCGTCCAAACTTGCTGTTCGTGTAATTACTTCTTTAAACGAAGCTTCTGTGAGGGGAGGATACGATCACTTTTGTCCGAGGGTATACCGTCTCGATAATCCAGTTACCAACCGTTCCTCCGCTGCGTCGCATTTTTGTACAATTAAGTTTCGTTCGAAATTTATTTAGTTAATAATGTTTTCTGTTTGAGAGTTGCGATGAATTAATAAGTAATTCCTTTTAATCATTCAACGATTTTAAGAGATGTTGATTAAGTATAATAGGTAAAAGTATTTAGTATTAATTACGAACGTTAAACATTGAAAAGCGGTTCGAGGAAAATTAGGCTGAAAAGCAATAGAATGATCAAAATTTAATCTAATTTTTATAGATTATATTTTGGAAGCACCTGCACGTATTTTATAATGTAAATGAAGGTTGATGGTTTACAAAGCTTTTTCTTCAGGGGCCGTAAAAGAAAGCCAGAGGAGAAACATCTTGTTTAGCCATTACGAAAGTACGAAGCTAGTACGGCGTCAGCATTCCTAGAGACATTGACGTCACAACGATATGGCCACTCTAGATGTAACACGAGACGTCGCCTATTACTTGTGTCAAGGATTATGACCAGAATAAATTCTGACGTGATTGTTACATTACTGTACTCATTTACAGTGATGGAGAGATGTAAGTATAAATAAAAAATCTGTAGACCTATCAAAATAAATTATTTTTTTCATAAGACGAGAAAATTTAATGTATAATGTATGTATCTTTACCCCAAATTTATAGTTTCATTTGGCAATGTTACAGACACCCTTCTAAATTACTATTTCGGGACAATCTCATGGAATCTGCTGTTGGCTGTCAACAAGGTGACCCCCTCGGGCCAGTGATTTTTAGTTTAGCCATTCACCCAATTATTCGACAGCTAAATTCCAAATTTAACCTTTGGTATCTCGATGATGGAACTTTGGGAGACGATGTAGAAACAGTACTAACTGACCTTCAATTCCTACAAAATGAACTTCACTCCATAGGCCTCGATCTCAATCATTCAAAATGTGAACTATACTTAGCCGACAGTACTGACAGACACCTGACACTCCCAAAATTTAAGTCAATAGCTCCAGATATCAAAATTATCGAAAAAACATCTCTTCGTCTCCTTGGGTCCCCAATCTTCGAGAATTCCTTTCCCATTTTCATTGACGAAAAAATTCAAAATTTCAATGACGTTTCGGACAGATTGTTGCAAATTAATATGCATTCGGCCATAACCTTGATTCGTTACTGCTGTTTTAGCCCTAAATTAATTTACTTCCTTCGCGCTTCCCATTTATGGAAGCACACTCACCTTTTAGACAAAATGGACAAAATTATCAGGCATACATTAACTTCGATTTTAAATGTGGCCATGGACGACCGAGCTTGGGCTCAAGCTACTCTCCCGATTCGTATGGGGGGCCTCGGCGTCCGCAAAATTTCTGATATTAGTTTACCGGCTTTCATATCCTCGGTCCACGGCACTGATAAATTAATCAGGAAAATTTTAGCCCCCTCACTGATTAATTTTGATGTGCCGTTCTTCTCCGAGGCTATGGATTCCTGGAGAATCACTTGCCCGAATACAGATCCACCCAGCAATCCATCTTCCCAGAGACAGTGGGACGAGCCGCTCTGTAGAGTAGTACGGAACAATTTACTTGTCTCGTCTGCTACTGATGCGGAGCGTGCGCGCCTGCTAGCTGTGGGAAGGTGGGAGTCGGGTCTTTGGCTTCATGCACTACCTTCGTCGAACATAGGCACTTTGTTCGACGACACCACTTTCCGCATCGCTGCTTCTTTACGACTAGGAGCTCCTTGCTGTTCTCCTCATCGCTGTCACTGTGGTGCAGATGTCAACAGCCTCGGACACCACGGCCTGGCTTGCAGCCGAAGTGCGGGTCGCTTAGCTCGGCACGCAAACATTAACGACATCATTCGACGAGCTCTTGTCACTGTCGGCGTTCCAGCTGTATTAGAACCTAATGGCTTGGTGCGCGATGATGGCAAGAGACCGGACGGCATGTCCTTATTTCCTTGGAAGATGGGTAGGCCTTTAGTGTGCGTCGATACTCTTGCGCCATCCCATCTTCCTGGATCGACGTGCTGTGCTGGCGTTGCTGCTGCGGCTGCAGAAAACCTCAAACGGCGAAAATATAACAACCTTATCGGAAATTATATTTTCGAGCCGTTTGGGGTTGAAACTCTTGGGCCGTGGGGTCCGAGTACTCTTTGTCTTTTTAATGAACTGTCCAAGCGGCTTGTTGACACTTCCCGTGACCCAAGGGCTGGCTTTTACCTTGGCCAGAGACTAAGTATTGCCATTCAACGCGGCAATGCTGCCAGTCTCTTGGGTACATTACCAGTCGACAGCGATGATGACGAATTTTTTGATGCTGTATTGTAATTTATTAATAGTTTTAATTAGGGTAATAGCTTTATTTAGTAATTTGTATTTATTTAGTTTTATAAGATTGTATATATCAATATGTTGAATAAAATTATGTATAAGTAGATAGTGAGCAATATGTGTATTTATTTATGTAAAATGTCGCTTACTATCCTTGAAAGTCCAATCTTCATTAAAACATGTAGAATTATTAGGATTAGACATATAGGATTTAAAAAAAATAGTAGGACTGATTTGCGGTGGTACTTGATTTTGTGTAAATTATATCATCACTATTGCATTACAACAACGATGACGGAAAAAATCAAAACGTATGGAAAACCGGCATGTCCTTGAACATTTGGCATGTTCTCGGTGGTAGGCTTATAACATCGGCCGCCGGCAGAAGTTACCATCCACCAGACAAAGCCTTGCCGCCAAACGATTTGTCGTGTTGCGGCATGATGTCTGGTGAAGCCGTACGGAGGACGGGTCTAAGCAGTTGTGTTGCGATGTGTGTCGGGTACGATGCGCCTAATGTTGTTGTGTTGGGAGTTTGGTCCTAGAGGGTCTTCAAATCAATCACCCTTTGGCGCAGCATCGTTGGTCGTGTTGTTGGGTTTAATATTGCATAACCTCGCTCAACTGCCGTCTTCCTTCCTATTCGCTCAGTTTTTCTGAGTGAATAGGCTCTTAATAAACTAGCGCGCTTTACCATCAACGATCGCATCACTGCTTACCATCAGGCGGGATTGCGGTCAAGCGCTAGTTTATAATTACTAAAAAAAAATATATGACATCTATAAACCTGCAATGAGCCCGCGTGGTAGATTGCGGACCTCTTTTTCTCACAGCGAGAGGAGACTTGTCTCCCAATAGTGGGGAGATAGTACTCAGTTTTATATGTTTTCAACTATTAATTTTATTCAGCCACCAGTAAATTATTTTTTTTTATAAATGGCTGCCACTCCATCATTTTAGCCGTTTATATTGTAGAAATGACATACAGAAGAGAGAGATATCATGAGTCTGAATTTTACTTACACTGCCGGTATTATTTCTGGGGTTAGAAGGAATAGAAGTAATGTTTAACAAACACTTTCAGCCTCCGAAGTTTCAGAATGAAGTAGAGAATAGTGTGTGGTGCATTAACAATATTTTAATATAGCCGAAGAATTTGTTGCGAAAGTGCAAACCAACCGGGCTCCATCAAGAATACTTTAAATTTTTCAAAGAGTTGCCTCAGATAAACCTTTAGCGCAGAACTGTGGGTGTGTTTAAGTGCAAACTGTGGCTGTGTTTGAGTGTGTATTGTAACACTTAAATATGTTTATATTGTTGTTTTTTTTTCATTAGAGATTGTCTTTCCACGTGGACGTATTCCTTACTGTAATTTATTTCATTAGCACTCTAGTCTCATAACAAAATAAGGCGTGGAAACCGACATCACGTAACTTCTACTAACCCGCATTAGGCCCCTATGTTCGATTAAAGACCACTCTCTATAACCAACAGAAGACCTGGTTCCCACTGTTGAGAATAGCCGGAACAGTATAGGTAAGCTTGTCCATCAATCCAGGATTACGTTATACAACAAATTCGACAAATATTAAGTAAAAGCGACCGTTGACATGGTATTTCGAGATTGTGGCTTATACTAAACCAGTTCTTCCGAAATTATTAATTCACAACCAAATTGCAGACACACATATGGGCACACATGTACAATGTACATGGGCTGATGACTAAACTTGATATGGAATTTAGCTTAATTATGTCAGACTACTTAAGGTCCCTGTGTTATATGCTTCTCCATAAGAGAGACAATCTTTTAGGAAGAAGTGGAGTTAGACAATCTTTTATAAGGTCGCGTCGCATTGATGCCAAAAAATACAACTGGTTAAAAAATAAGACATAGGCCCAACTACCTCAGGGTTACTTGTTATATGCATTAACACATTATCTCTTTGACATCTCAAAAATATATCAAATCTTTTATTTTATCGTGGTTAGCTATTGATACCCAAAGCGTCCGCAGAGTTAAGCCAGCTAGGCTAGCTAATTAAGCCCATTTCAAAATAACCCTTTATATATAGGTGTCTTAAGTCACTTCCAGTGCTGAGCTACGGCCACGACAGCACCAGTCGCCGTCATCGTAAAGCCAAGATACGCGCTGCTCGTAAACTTAAACACGGCTTACTACATACGTGGCCTGCTGCCATATGGGTGACCCTGTCGAACCAATGGATTACAATAAAAGCCAATATTGCACCTACCAACTACGTATCTTAATTTAATTTGACCGCAGTTTTTTTCCAATTTTTTTTTTTTAACTTTTATGCGCAATGTTACTTGGCATTATTAATTTATTGTTTTTGTTTTGGTGGGAGTGGGACTCTTACCGGCTAAAACACACTCGCAAGTTTTTACAACTAAAACTGGTTAAAATTAAAAAAAAAAACATCTCATCATCCTTAAGTATAATAATACAAAAATTAAAAAACAATCATACATGGATTAACAGCCAACTTAACAAGCAAATAATATCAAGTGAATGATAGAAATGTAGGTAATAATACAATACCAGAAACGATGGACGTAAGTCATATATTACTTCTCGTCATCAACCTGTTTATCGTCCCACTGCTGGGCACAGGTCTCCGCTCATACAGAGAAGGATTGAGCGTAATCACCACGCTTGCTTAATGCGGGTTGGTGGTTTCGGACTTAAAGTCCAGGTTTCCTAAAGATGTTTTAATTCACCTTTTAATCAGTCACTGGTGTCCCAGATATACTTAGAAAGTACATATAACTTTAGAAAAGTTACATTGGTACTTGTCTGTCCTGCAATCGAACCCGCACACTCATACTTGAAAGGCTGGTGTTTTAACCACCAGGCCATTACGAGTTCACTTTACTTATATTTACTTATATATAAGTTAAATTGTATCAACTGATGATGTATTGAAAAAACTCTTTTGTTGTACACTAACATTTGAGGAATAAGCTGTTGTTTTGCAAGTCTATGAAAATAATGATGGTTTCCTCGGATTTTGTTATCTGGTAAAACTGCCAACATAGACCTCCCAGTAGACGCAACGATAGCTGCTTATAGAAATAAAAGGCTGTAGCAATACTTAGCACTGATTGCTTTTCACAGTTACTGTGCCTTATCAATAGTTATTCTGCTGTACCTAAATAGTTTACTCAAGAACGTGAGCCTGCCATGAAAAAGATCTTAGGGGAATAATGACGTCATTACCACTCTTGGGAGCTATATTGTGCGTCGCAATGTGATGTTATTAGTGGTAGGATATTGCATGACGACTGCCTCCGTGGCGTAGCGGTAGCGAACTCGGCCGTTGCACAAGGAGGCGGGTTCGTTCCCCGCACAGTGCAAATATTTGTATGCATGAATATTAATATTTGCACTGGTCTGGTCATGCCTCGGAAAGCACGTTAAGCCGTTGATCCCGGTTGCCATACGAACATCTAGTGGCAGTCGTTATGGGCTGTTGGAGCCCTCAAAAGTCTAACTGCAATGCTTCGATATCGCCTTCGGGTTGTGGAGGTCAGACGGCAGTCGCTTCACGGAAAATATCGAAGTTTAGCCAAAAATCAGCAGTTAGACTGGTAAAGCGGACCCCAGACCCCAAAGCTGGAAAAGCTACGGATGCGACTGGGATTAAAGCTGAGATGATGTTGATGATATTGCATGATGGTCCCCCCGATGAATTAAGTATATGATACCTAGAGATGTCTGTTGTTACAAAAAAAAAAAACGTATCGAAATGCTTACCTAAAAATGTAAACACAACCATGTGTATCTGACATCGTAACGCAAACTTCGCGAAAAGGCTAGACCGCATGCCACTAATAAAATTATGATAGTAATTTATGTCGTTAATGAACGGTTACAGAAATAACAATGTTTAAAAAAAAGTGTCGGCTCGGCTTTGGAACGTTGCAAGCGTGCCGCCGTGGGGGTTGTAGGTATGACGTTGATCCCTGATGTGAACTGTATTAAATCAATTGATCAGATAGTTTTTCGAGTTTTGTTTTCATTGCACTTTTTTGTGTAATTAGCGAATTAATTAATTTTTACTTTAAAATTTTATTGGGTTATAAAAGTATAGCAATTATGAACGGTCTAAAATGAAAAAAACTACATATATGTCGGAGACAGCGACGGCAGAGCGGTAGGGTCGACAGCATCTTGGTGTGGTGGTACAGGTTCCATTTCGTAGGTGAGTTTTTGAATTGAAGCACGACGTGTAGATATACCCTCCAATCTTCATAATAACAATTTGAATAGGCAAACCGACAGTTTCGGTTCGGAGCAGTGCCTTGGTCCGCGTCTCGATGCAAAGTCACCGTTCGATGAACCCCACTATCCAAAGCGACTCTGTCCATGTGACGCCATCACAAAATAACGTCACAAGCGTTCGCCCTTCTACTAGGTAAATCAAATCAGCAACTTCTATTAAAATTATATCGACGATCTCCGACATATATATTTTTTTAAATCATGAAGAAGCCGACGAAAAATTCCACCACTGGAAGGTTCAGAATCATGTACTGGATCCATGGTACTCGTTTGTGCGTCGATGTCAGATACACCCTTTATAAGACAGTGGACCCGATTCCCTTGTTTATAAACTAAAATAAATTTAAGTTCAGTGTATCTTTTTCTTTATATTTCATTAAGAAAAGGACAGAACATAATATGTTAGTTTAGGCCTGCCAAATTAGTCCACGTTTGACGTAAATTGTTTTATTTTTGGTCGCCATGTTTATGATCACGTCTAAACTGTCTATGGAATGTCTCAATTTGACAGGATTAAACTTAAATGTTATCTTCTATCCTTTTCTTAATCTATACTAATATATAAAGCTGACAAGTTTGTTTGTTTGTTTGAACGCGCTAATCTCAGGAACTACGGGTCCGATTTGAAAAAATATTTTTATGATCGATAGCCCATTAATCTAGGAAGGTTTTAGGCTATATAACATCACGCTGCGATCAATAGGAGCGGAGCATAACCAGCTCCATGCGAACGAAGTCGCTGGCGGCCGCTAATGAAATATAAAGTAAATATGTACTGAACTTAAAATTAGTTTAATTTGTGAACAAGAAAGTCGGCCCCAGTGTATATTTTTTTAACATTGCATAGTGAATGCTTCCTGTGAAATATTTTTGATTTTTCCCTACATACAGACAAATTCAGTAAAAAAGGAACAAATAAATCTATACTAATATATAAAACTGAAGAGTTTGTTTCAACACGCCAATCTCATGAACTACTGGTCCGATTTGAAAAATTATTTTTGCGTTGGATAGCCCATTAATCCAGGAAGGCTTTAGGCTATATGACATTACGCTGCAACCAATAGGATCGGAGCATAACTAACTGCACACGAACGAAGTCGCTGGCGGGCGCTAGTGTTATAATTAAACTAGCTGCGCCACGCGGTTTCACGCGCGTTTTTTTTAATATGCCCCGCTCCTATTGGTCGCAGCGTGATGTTATAGCCTAAAGCCTTCCTGGATTAATGGGGTATCCAACGCAAAAATATTTTTTCAAATCGGACCAGTAGTTCCTGAGATTAGCGCGTTCAAACAAACAAACTCTTCAGCTTTATATATTAATAGCTTAGATACCACATTCATATAAAAAAAAATCAGGAACATGCAATCACAATTACACGTAAAGCAAGGCCGCACGGTTCATTAAATATTAATACCCTCGGTGCCTTTGTCTTGACCGGTAAACATATTGTTTTAATATAATAAAGTGCATTAGCACTTATTTGAGTAACAGCATTACACAATCTCCCGTGTTCAAGCCTCCCGGAGTGATCCGAACGACCCCCCGCGGTCGCAAGTAATCGCACTTTTCTTTTATTACCCTTAATGCTATCATCAAAGTGTGGAGGTATATCGTACTAACCACATTATGGCTAGTAGTTTTTCTAATTCACTCAACTAAGTTAGTGTTTCGACTCATAATAAATTGGTTCGTAAACTTTACTTGAGTAAGCGTCCAGAGTTTAGTTTCTACTGGACAACAGATGGCGGTAGTAGTCGAGTTTACTGGCATTATAAATAGGTTGTACGAACTGCTGTATTATAAACATTTACCACTTTATTATAGATTGTTGAACAAATCTGAATTATAAATATAATACACTCTTACGTTATAGAAAATGAACGGTATTTAAAACAAATGCAAATGTTTTAATGCTCTAGAAAAACTTCATCCTATCACTGTGTTAAAGTTGACCAGATCCACGGAATATTTTAGCATTATCATAATGCTTATTTTAGATAGAATCAATACCGACATACTACCAACCTAGGTACCTAAGTGTATTGCTAAAGAAAATATAATAAAAGCTACAACGAGAAACCTTTATTATACCTTTGCGGCAGTTTTCTCAAAGTAAAAATAGACACGCACATTTTTATAATTCGTAAAAGTAAGTTAGCAACATTGTGTCTTTGTTTTTCTCCGAGAGTGTAGGTATAAGCGACAGTAAAACTCGTTGAATACTTTTCTGTCACTGTAAAGAGAAAATATTTTGTTTTCAAGGAAAGTGCGGGCACATCATCATTACGCTGCGTAATTTTTTCGTATGTGCCATTCCCGTGCCTGTACTTTTATGCCTTCCCTCCATAAAGACAAAAGGGACTTTGAAGTAAAATCACGTACATTTTTTGCAACTTACTTAGGAGAGATTCAGCTCCTTGCCTTCCATGTTAATATTTTCTGGGAAAACATTGCGGGGACAACTCATGGAAATTACATTTAGATATTTGCTCACAACGCGTACATCTGAGTGTGGGTAGGGATATTATATTTTACGTGCATAGAATGTAATAAAATGTTTAGGACATACCACGGGGCGCGGAGCTCTAACCAACATAGGTAATGACGATTGATATGTAAATGAAGGGGCCGATACAAACTTTTCCTCGCGAGCCCAAATTTCGTTTAGTTCTTTTCTCATATTATTGCATTATTGTATTTTTGAAGTGAAACTTCTTTACGCACGCTTGACTTGGGGAGTAAGCTGGCGAACGCGTGACGTAAGCGTTACGAAAAGTGATCGGGCAAGGCGAACGGAAGTTAAGTGGGGGATATAAGCACAGAGGCGCCCGTGGCGCGAGCTTGATACTACAAGGTCTACGAGTTTTTTTTTTTTTTTCAATAATAATAGAAGATCTATGCAAAAATATTAATTTACCAATGAAACCATGAAATAAATTTACATATTTTTATATATACATTTACATATATACATGTATATATTGTACACACATATATATATATACATACATACAGATGTAGCGAAAGAAGTTTCACTTCAGTCGTGTGGTCATAAGCACACTCGTTTTTTTTTTTTCATATTGCTATGCACCTTATGATTGGGAGATACAGTAACCTAGCGATGTTTACTATTTTGAATTTATAGAATTATAAAACAAAAAAGTAATTTTAAGCTTATATTATCTATTGTTTCTTATTTGTACACAATTCTGTATATTTCTGTATACTTAGGTATATGTAAGTACAGTCGTGATCTGTCGGGTCCCTCTCCCCTTTTTAACTAGTGGGCTTTACGTGTCATATATTTTAAAAGTTTATTGGGCATTACTTCGCGAGATAGCGAGGGTGAGATGCTCCTCTGAATTTTCCTTTGGGAGCTTTTTAAATTAGTTTTATAATTTAAGTGGTTTAATATAAATCAAAATACTTATTAAAGTTAAATCTCACCACTGAACAGCTGTCATTTTGAAAAGTTTCTTATTGTTAAATCTTAATTTCTTTAGTCAGTTTTGTGGTTATTTCATTGTAAATTTACACCGAAATTATTGCCTTGAATTGGTTATTATTAAAATTAATATGAACTCAAAATGTAACATCCTTTTTGTGTAAACAAAACAATACCGAAAGACTAACAAACAGTAACTGAGTGATCCTATAAATGTTTCGTTTATCCAATTTTTGTTCCGGACGAAGTGGGGAAAATCCCATGACGCATTCTGCTAAAAACTGGCCAGCGAACAAAACAGTATTCTAAATATTGGTTTATATATATAAAGTCTAATGCTTTAACTAACACAGTTCGTTTTGTATTAATCCGTACGATAAGCTTGTTAAAATAGCTACACGTTTGCCAATTTATGCACACTGTATTTTAGCCCTGATTACAACCCCGTGATTGTAGTTTAGATAATAAGGACTGGGTCTGAATGGACATCAACGCCATAGCGTTGCATACATTAATGTAAATGTATGCTGATATTTGCTGTCGATTAATCACATAGTGGATTCTCTATATATATAATTACTAATATAATTAATTGTATACACAACGGTATTCTTTGTTTATGTGAATGAATATAGTTTGTTCAGAATAAGCAACTGAATCGATTCCAATCATTTTTACACCATGTTATATTTTTCCCAAATACATTTAGAAATTGTTGCAGTGTGGAAATCGAGTGGTTACGATAGATTATAGCACTTGAGCGCGCGCTACAGCTGACGCCAGAGGGCACCGCGCTCGCGCGCCCGACGGAGCGTTGATTATATTTTTATTGGGACAAATAAGTAGAATAGCAAGCTCATAACTTTTTGGTTTTTCATTATATCTTTTTGAAATTTTGTACATAGGTTCTTTACTTAAAAATACTGGACACGTATTTCGGGTTTTGCATAAACAAATAATGTTGTTTAAGAAGACATCGGAATTTTAGGTTAAAATAAACAAAAGATGTGGAAGTGTCCTGTCGATTGAACAATACAGGAACTAGTAAATGGTACTATGGTAATGATAGCTTAGACGAACTCTGGGCCGAGTCCATTTAGATTGCCAGCGACAGGCTAAGATGAACAAAAGAGTCTTGCTGTGTGTGACATTAGACAGATTGAGATGAAACTCAGACAATCGTGCGATTGTTAATTTCGTGGAACTGCTATTCGGCTGTGGCATACAAGCATCGAACAATGTGTGACCTTCGAGCGAATGATTCAATCACAATCATAATTTTTGCTGATTGTGTTTAAACCGTTAACTTGATGATCTGTTGCATAAACAGTTTGATATTCCATCTGCACACATAAAGAGCATTCTTAAAGTATCCGTCAAAGTAGTAAGTTTTTTTTTATGCTTAACCGCAATCCCACCTAATGGTAAGCAGTGATGCAATCGTTGGTAGTAAAGTAGTTTACTTACTCAAAAAAATTGAGTGAATAGGAAGGAAGACGGCAGTTGAACGAGGTGATGCAATGTTAAACCTAACAACACGACCAACTATGCTGCGCCAGAGGGAGATTGATCTGGAGACCCTCCACGACCAAACTTCTGAGACAACCACATTTGGCACATCGTACCTGGTACACATCGCAACACAACTGCTCAAACCCGTACAGCTTCACCAGACATCATACCCGAACACGACGAATCGCTTGACAGCAAGACTTTGTCTGGTGGGTGGTCACTTCTGCTGGCAGCCGACTTTATGGCCTACCACCGAGCATTACAACATCAATACAACTTTTGATATTATATTGTTTGCAAAGAAGAGAATTATTTAGGGAATTTACGACAATTTAAAACTGAAGTTATACTTAATTTAATCATCATTACAATTTTGTTGAAAACACTTTTATCCGCCGTGTTTACATACTTACGGTCGTCAGTGTTGTACCTATCTATATTCCACTTTGGAAGCCTGAGGGTCACATTTATTCTCCGATGCACAAACACGGCAAGGTGCTGTGCTTTACGGTTCGGCGTATAAACATATGCCGTAAAATGCAAAAAGAGCCTAGAAAATCATGTACGCATGACACAATGATACCTACTTAGAAAATTCTACTAATAAAATAATCAGCATAGCAATCACATTCTCCAATTATAATTTATTCGTTTTTCACCCATCACACCACGTAACGACCTTGTATCAATTGTGTCGTTACTGAACTCCGTAAAAGCCCTACATATAGGTACTTTGGAGTGAGCTTAAAGTGCTATCTCGACCACTTTGCTAATTGCTGTAGTTCTATTACCATCTATACACATAGACTATTGGACCTTAACAGCCTTGTTTATCTATTGTGTCTTGTAAATGGCCAGTTAAGGATTACATGTTTAACAGAAACACCCATTCATGGAGACGTGTTCGAAATAATCTGGAGACAAAATAAGCGTTTGTATTCCAAGATTTACAATAAGACCCTTTTCTTAAATTTGTTTTTTTTTAACCTTTACTTTCGTTTAGTCACTAAAGCATTCAACGAAATCTAAAGTAAATCTCTTAATCGAGATCTTTATCTGGTAATTTAAGAGCTCCAGGCTGGTTACGTACTAAATTAATGCATAGTTCGATATTTTCGTATTTATCTCTTAGGAAAACTTTCGCACATAAGCGCTAACGGACATAGCTATTCTGTGTGTTTATAGGCACTTATCGAGAAACGAAATGTACTAATTGTATCGCAGCAGTAGATGGCCCTCGGCGGGAGTAGATAAGTAATAATGCATTTAAGAGGCAATCCACAACCACATTCGTACCCGACGGCAGCCTATCAAACTGCAATATCGTTTTATAGCTTCTCGTCATACCATAAACGAACATTAGTGACTCCTTAGCAATGCTAAACATTTTTAGAAGGAACGTAAATGCTTAATTTATGCGATTCGTCTCTTAATTGACTAAGTGGTATTTATAATGGAAAGGAGTTATGAATAAATTCGAGAAACTGATGACGTAAGATAGCAGTTTCTCGAGATTTTAGTAACTGATGACTTGCTACATAAATAATTTTAGATATAAATGTGGAGAAAACACGTGTCGCCGGGTTAATTTTATATGCGTATTATTCAATTTAGACATATACAAACTGTGTCTCTGGATGATGTTAGGTCATTACCTAACATCATCTAGTTAGTATTGTACTAGTTACCTACTTATATATTATTATATACTAACTACTACTAAATACTAACTATCGCTATTTATCATCATATTCAAATTATTAGTTCTGGTAAAAAGAGATATCCATTGCATTTTAATAAAATGTAACAGGAAGCACGCACTTATATAATATCTGGTTTGTTTATCCAATATATTAATCACTTTTGTCTGAAATTTTGATATTGTTTGACATATGAATAATGCTTTGTTATTATTGACCGCAACCTACTCGAATAAACTTCCAATAAGTCTTTTGCGAAATGAATGGTAGTTACATAAAGCACCAAATAATTATGATTGGTCTATAAAAAGCAATCGAAAGTACGAGCGAAAATAATCGATCAAAGTGTAAAAAAAAAAAACTATTTATAACATCATTGTTCAAGGTCGATACAAATAATTATTATAGAGCAATATAAAGAAAAAATCCAAACACTTGAAGCAGGATATTGCGTTTTAGCGTCAGTTGACCAGACGAGTGGTCAATAACTGGGATGGAGGCTGAGGAGCTTCCATATTGCGTCCTCTCAGGCTCCTACCAAGTGTTCTCGTAGAAACCTATACATTTTATAAAACTAAAATGTTAAGAAAACAACCCTTTAGAGACGAAAAAATGTTTGCGGTGAAAAACAGGCTTGGCTGGCTTGAGTTGAGGGTGTCTGTGGTCTGTATTTTATATCATGTATGTCTATTAATAAATAGGTAATTAGGTATCAAAGGGCTGGTGTAGACACTCCACGACAATGCGCGTATTTTG
This sequence comes from Sesamia inferens, assembly GCA_037179545.1. NCBI lineage: Eukaryota > Metazoa > Arthropoda > Insecta > Lepidoptera > Noctuidae > Sesamia > Sesamia inferens. The sequence continues at coordinate 13,542,468 of CM073934.1, read as the reverse complement.
CGTACGGAAATGCCTATTAATATAACATATACTATAAAACTGATTTACTTCCATAAGGCGACGTCTATAAGGTCTAATAGGGATGTTTCCTGGCCAATAAAAATTATTCTATTTAGTCCGTCATTCAGATTACCTATAGAAAAATATTGGATGCATATATTTTGTTTTATTAAATCCATAAAAATTGAGAAATATAAAAGACATCAAAGATTCGGAGTGGTGGCTGGTGACGTCACTCCTCGCTAAAAAGTGTAGCCTGCAGTGACGTCACACGAGTTTTCAACGCACTGTGTCGTCTTAATTTTTTGTTTATGTTTGTCTTCTATAGGATGCATTTTGGGGAGTGTGCGAAGGAATTGCATGATTTAATTCCCCCATCTCCGTTCCACCATCGGACGACGAGTTTCCACCCTTACGTTGTTAACACCATTACGATCCGGACGAAGCGTTTCGCCTCCTCCTTTATACCGCGTACATCAAGGGAATGGAACAGTTTGCCAGCGGCGGTGTTTCCGTTGGACTACAATTTATTTTCCACGTTCAACTGCAAATAAAACACGATTTATTTATTACCAGATTTTCGCCTTAATTAACTTACGGGAACCCGGGTATAAAGTATTCGGGTTATAACATATCTGAGTCGAATTTCAAGCAAATTTGTTCAACCGTTTTTTTCGCGATTGAGTAACTACATCCAAACCTAGATACACACTATTTCATTTTACTAATATTATAAATGGGAAAGTGAGTTTGTTTGTTTGTCTGTTTGTTCCGCTTTCACGCCGTAACTACTGAAACGATTGCTTTGAAATTTTGCAGACGCAAAGTTAGAAGTCCCGATTAAATAATAGGGTACTTTTTATCCCGGAAAAATTTGATATTCCCGAGGGAAATCTAAAAAAACACGATATAACCGAACTCCACGCGGGCGAAGCCACGGGCGGAAAGCTAGTTAATAATATTAGTAGAGTATACAGTTGGATTGAACAAATTTCGATGAGAATTATACGCAATAGATTTAGTAACGGATATTAAGTAAAGTGTCAATTCAAGCATTCACCACAATTGGGATTACATCTATCCAATTTGCGCAGCCAATATTCCAGCTGGAACTACACTAGCTGTAACTATCTGTATGTAAAACGAGTACATAACAGATAGTTATACTTCTGTCCAACTATCTAGTCAATAAAGTAGGACTTTATCTACCCGTAACTTGAGCAGAATGGGCTTAACAAAACACCTCATTAGTTTTATATTCTAAAACATTTGTCAGCTAAACAGCTATTAAAAATAAAGTTAATTTTGTATATCTAATAATTTATTTATTTAAAAAGTATTGCCACATCACAAACATTTAACAATTCATCTGCTCGAAGATGGAATACAATAAGTAATTAAAACAAAATAAGAATAGGTACCTAATGAAAACATACAGTTCAATTTAGATTTAACAAATAATAAGTACAGTAATAATTGTTATGTATAATAAATATCATTTTTGATTAATTATTTCACACGTCTACGCCTCAGGCCTGGACGGCGCAGGCCTGTGTAGTCATGACTGTACAAAAAGACAACATTCAGGACTGCGCGCGCTACCGTCTTGCCGTCCACACACACACGCTTACCTGCGCAAACTGGTTTGCACAGACATGCTCGCAGGTAAGACAGAGCGTGTAGACGGGACATTACATACTAACAAATTATGGTTACGTATTGTTTAATACAATAAGACACTAATATAATAATAACAATACCCGCATAGATGTCGATCACATAGATATATCGGGGTATAAAATATCATAAAATATCTGTTACTTTAATGTAAGTACACATATACGGTACTTAGTGTGTACATGTACAGTAGAAAATCATCATCATCATCTCGAGCGTTATTCCCAGTCGTATCCGTAGCTTTTCAGCTTTGGAGTCTGGGGTCCGCTTTACCAGTCTAACTGCTGATTTTGGCTAAACTTCGATATTTTCCGTGAAGCGATTGCCGTCTGACCTCCACAACCCGAAGGCGATATCTAAGCATTGCAGTTAGACCAATTGTTAGACTTTTAAGGGCTCCAACAAACCGTAACGACTGTCACTTGATGTTCGTATGGCAACCGGGACCAACGGCTTAACGTGCTTTCCGAGGCACGACCAGATCAGTAGGCAATATAGGTATATTACCGATTTTCATTTTTTGTCGAAATGTTGTTCAGTTTCATCAACATTCGTTCAGTACTTTTAACGTGAATGATTTACAAACAAACAATGCATGTTTGTTTGTAAATCATTCACGTTCACGCTCCATCCATATATCTTTATAATTACCTAATTCATTGAGTTGAAGGATACAAATACTAAATTTAAGAAAGTTCCTTGGTCTCATATTATTTCGTCAATTACCGTAAAAAAGCTGCTTATGACAAGTTATAATCAGCTTTCTCAGGTAGCTGTAGAAATAGAAGGAGCTTTTTCAGACAACTGTACAAGTACTTACACTTACAACTGTGCTTTATTTTACCAACTCGAAAAAAAACCTTTAAAATCCCTGGAAGTGCATTTTTAAGGGTTATTTGTTTACAAAGTATTTTTAACCTTTGAAGTCATGTGAAGTTTTTTCATTCGTCTTCTTGTTCGGGTGGCCTTTAACATACCCACGTAGAATTCTTAGCTTAACCTATAAATGGTGTATCTGACATCGACGCACAAATGAGTGCCATGGATCCAGTACATGATTCTGAACCCCAAAGGGATGGAATTTTTCGTCGGCTTTTTCCTGATTTTTAATAAATAATATGCAGTTTTTTTCACTTTAGACCGTTCATAATTGGTATACTTTTATAAAGCAATAAGATTTAAAAGTAAAAATAAATAAATTAATTCACTAATTAGAATTACACAAAAAAGCGCAATGTGAACAAAACTCGAAACACTATCTTATCAACTGATTTAATAGGGTTCGAATCAGGGGTCAAATACCTACAAAAACGCGCGGCGGCGCGCTCGCAACGTTCAAAGGCCGAGCTGACACTAGAGGTTTCTAGAGGTTTCCAAGGAAAAAGGGAAAAAGTCCTACCTTTTTTCCTTCAAAGCCTCCCTTGTCTTTACCCAGCTGTGGAACACAATAAAGGCAAACGGAATAATAAAAATCGCATTAATCTTGTTTAGTATTATCTTCGCAACAAACAGTCGTACCCCTGTTAATTATAATTAATCTTAGTACATCTTCACTTTAAACATAAACTAGACAAAAGTTTTGGTAGTAATCAGACCGTATACAACTTACAAGTCAAGTTGGCTAGAATAATTAATTAAAAGCACGAAATGATTATAGTATGAAAACTGTAGTTATAAAGTGGGATGATTAGTCGAATCACTAACTCTTCAGAAAGTTTTATGATTATTTACTAATGAGTAAATTATTATAAAACTTTCTGAAGAACTAAGCAAATCACAAAGGAATCGTTATTTAAATAATGGATTGAAGCCAAAATAGTTCGCTAAAGGCATTGCTTAAAGATTAGGGATAAGTTTAAGGACACCCCTATCTCTGACCACTGTTTTACTGAACAAAGGGTGTAACTGACATCGAAGCACAAACGTGTACCATGGATCCAGTAGGTACATGATTCTGAACCCATTCCCCCAGTGGTGGAATTTTTCGTCGGTTTTTTCATGATTTAAAAAAATATGCACGTATTTTTTTTCACTTTAGACCGTTCATAATTGCTGTACTTTTATAACCCAATAACATTTTAAAGTAAAAATTAATTAATTCGCTAATTACACAAAAAATCGCAAAGAAAAAAAACTCGAAAAACCATCTTATCAGCTGACTTAACGTGAACTCTATTCACATCAGGGATCAACGTCATACCTACAAAACCGCACGGCGGCACGCTTGCAACGTTCAAAGGGCGAGCCGACACTTTTTTTAGACACTGTGAATTCTGTAACCGTTCAGTAACGACATAAATGACTATCATAATTTTATTAGTGGCATGCGGTGTAGCCTTTTCGCGAAGTTTGCGTTACGATGTCAGATACACCCTGTAGAAACGGACCTCGGGATTGCCGAGGTCAATCGCCCTCGGCAATATCTTGTGTCCGACCCTGGTCGGACACAAGATCCAAGATCAAGATCCTGGAGGCTATAGGCCGGAGCGAGAGTGCATAGCAGACCGTCACCTCCTTCTGCGAAGTGGTGATTCTGGCAAAGGAGGAGACGGAGTTCTTGAGGGGCAATTTCAGGAGACACCCTGGTTGGGGGACACGGCCACGATAGGCGCGGGCTTGCTGGGCCTGGTCCCAGGTCGACGGAGCAATGTATCCACAAGGCTCAAAGAGATGTCAGCACTCAGTGACGTGGTCCATAAGGACCCATGCCTGTCAGAGCCGCAGGTTATTTAAAAGAGAATAGAATAGAATAGAATACTCCTTATTATGTGCACCATATAGATTACAGAACATAAATATAAAGATTTTAGAAAAGGTGACACAATGGGCGGTCTTATCGCTAAGAGCGATCTTTTACAGACAACAAGCAAGCAGTATCTCAAGGAACACGAGTCGATTTTAGTCAGTAAAAGACTGCCTTTCCGATCTGGGAGAGGTCGATTCATGATTTCCCATCAAAAAAGGGGATTGCTTAAAAAATTATCAAAATGTCGAAAGACGACGAGATGCTAAAACTGAGTGCTATTAAAAATTCTACGTGATACGTCAAAATAAAAAATACGTCAAACCGCTACACAACCTTGACCATGTCCCAAAGAGTGACGGACTTTGCCCAAATGACTAAGACTTTTATTTCAGAAACGTCCCAATTTCCGTTGATAGTGTCCCATGACGCACAATTTCATTTACGCCGTAACTTTTCCTATAGCCGACATAAAAACTAAGATATTTATAAGCCAGCCTCCCACGCTTCACTTAATCTAAATATAGATGTGTTATAACCAGCGTCAGATTATCTGACGTAATGATATCCTGGCCCTGAGTCATAGCTCTCTAGGGTGGCTCCGGACTCATACTTTCAAAGTTCATGACCATTAAGAGATTTCTCCGTTCTCTTTGGTCGATGCTTTAGAAAATAAATAAGACGTTCCGCCCAATAAATTGTGCTGTGAAAATTTTATCTAACCGGGAAAATGCTATGTGCGTCCACTAGGTTATGCATTCCGGTCTGTTTGATACAGCGTTGTATTCGGATATTGTTTTAAAGAAGCTGGTATTGTGAACTTTTTAGGTTATGTGAACTTTTATATCTTATAAGTTATGGTATTCCTATGGGACCAAACTGAATGTATGAGTATTTCACTCATACATTCAGTTTGGTGGAATTTTATAAAAATTGGTTCAATATTTTGATACTTAAACCAAAATTTCGGGTAAAAATTTAAGTAAACAAAATTGTGTCGTTTGCAAAGACATAGACAAAGACTTGATCAAAAGATGACGTGATTACACAACTTAAATTCAGTCTCTGGATTTTCATTTCTTGTCGTATCAGCTTGACGAGTAGGTAGTGGTTCCGATACGTTAAACTGCAATATTCATGTAAATCGTTGGGAATTCCTTCGCTTGTCTATGTTTTTAACCAACAGATTTACCACGGACTTTCATTATAACTATAGGTCAGAATAGGTAAAGTGAATTGGGGTCATTAATCGGAAACGTATATATTAATATGGAAATTCCTCCGGATTTACGGAATTGGTTGATTATTTAAAAAAAAAATATGAATAAATTATATTAAGTCGTAAAACCGGTTGATTTGGCCATATCCTTCATTAGAGGCTGAAAATAAAATATTGAAATGTATTAATGCTTTGATCGGAATTTGATTGTTTTTATTTTTTAACAAGTAAATAATAAATTAGTTTAGTTTTGTTACCTTCCTTTAAATGAATTAGGTAGTAATAATATCACTACCAACATTAACAATATTTACTTGGATCCGGATTTACATTCCGGGAAAATGGCTTATACACGTTATTCTTTCTGTGAACATTTATGATACAAGTACCAAAAATCACTCTACCTATTCTGACCTATGATTATAACCCATATGGGTGCAAAAGTTCTCATCAATATAAATGAATTAAACTCAAACACAAGGTAGCTACTGTAAACCGTTGAGGAGTTCCCTTAACTGTCTTTCGTCTTCATCATAAGACCTCTAATTACAATCACAACCTTTCTAGATGTAAAGTTATTATTAATATAAATTAATCAAGCATAAGCACAAGGTAGCTGCAGTGAATCGCTAAAAGTATTAAAACCATTATTTTGTTACTATCAATATTGTTTGAAGATGGCAGAGAAATAATATTATTTAGTATTGATATAATATATTATATGTGGTTTATAAAATGCTGTATAACTGTGTTGTAATTTTGAATATTGTTGCTGTACTAACCCTTGTCCTTGCTTTTTCAGTGACTGACATCTGTAAATTTACCAAAAAATACAATACAAAGCAGATAGTCTGCCTCTATGCTGCTATCAAAAAATTACACTGGCATAATATTTGATTTCCACTCAAGTGCCAAAAAAAAAGAGAAAAAAAAAGATGTTTCAAATGTGTTGAGTTTTAAAGGGAAGTTTTGAGGGGAAAATCAAGCTGAGTGTCATGCTCATTTTTCATTGGACTTTTAAAGTTATTTATAGTGTTGTTTACTAAATAAAAGTGCGTGATTTAAGTAGCAAAAAAAAAAATCATAAAGAACAGTGAAATATCGCAGCGCAGTGGCCACATCATGATTTTGTCTGAAACCTCCCTAGTAAGACAGGTCATGCGGCCGTCTTTTTCGACATGAACAGTTCATTACGTGACATTGGCTAAATGCACAAACCATGCGAAGCCATAAAAGAAAGAAAGAAGTTTGTAGGGGATTTTTGACGGGAAAGCTAAGACGAATGTCACGCTCATTTTTCATTGAACTTTTAAATTATTTATAGTGTCGTTTAGTAATTAAAAGTGCGTGATTTATTTAGTAAAAAGTGCATTCAGTGAACAATTCATAAAGAACATTGAAATATCGCAGCATAGTGGCCACATCATGGCTTTACATCAAATCTCCTCGTAGTCGTTTTTTCAACTGTCATTCGCGATATCCACCATTATTGTGAAATAATTTTTTTAAAGAATTTCTATAATTTCTTTTGCACATGTTATTGGCAAAATTGTGGTATTTAACCACAGTGGCCATTGAAGAGTTGAAGTAGTATTCCCTCTAAAGAAAAGAAAAAGGAAAAAAAGAAAGAATAAGCTTTAAAGGGCATTTAGTGATTAGTTGTGCAAGCGGACCTTTTATTATGTCAGTGTTGCCAAATCCACATTTACGTACGAGTTATTTTCTATTTCCAATGTGTCAACATATAAAACTATCTTCTTTCTAATCTTATTTATCTTCACTTAGCATGAAACTGTTCCTACTGTTAATATCGGTTTCTGAAGTGTGTACCTACTTACTGGTTACAAACCAATTCTCCTATTTCAAGCCTACTGGTGATATTGTAGATTAAATAATCACCTTATAATTTACTTCGAAAAATGACTTCTAACGACTGTTTAGATAAGGCCAGTTAGGTGAATAGAAAGTTAATTCTATTTATTAAAAACTTTCACGCTGAAGTCGCAATCGCATCTTAGCGACAATCAGAGTCAAAATTTTACAAAAAAATTTGGTAGGTAAGTAAATTAAAGATTTCTTGACGGATCGAGAGTGACATAAAAATGCGAAAGTTCTTAAAAATACGAAAATTGTAATGTAAATCAAAAGTTCTGAATGATAAATTTACCATGAATTTCTTTAACTTCTAAATACGAATATTTCTGTAAAGAGCTACATAGTGAGTAATCCCTGGATACTCACACTCACTCACACGTATTGATATGTAGGTATACCTTGACCCAGCTAACTAACTATCTCAGATAGATTAATTTGTTACGACCACCACATTAACCACAATGAGTTAGTTACCTCTCTATACATAACTTGTGAAATACTACAGCGGTATAAACTATGTACCTACCTATATTAATTACCTAAAGATGTCTAATCTCGTGCCCCTGACTCCGGTTGGTTTGAGGTCAGAATTATCCCACGAGAACGTATTACGGGGTTAAAAACCGGCCAAGTACGTGTCGGACTGACGCACAAAGGGTTCAGTACCATTGATTTATGAAATTAAAGGATTTAAGTTATTTGTATGAAAGATTACGCGGTAATAAGCGGTTTTCGATTTACGAGGTATTAAAAAAAACTACTTACTAGATCTCGTTCAAAACAATTTTCGTTGGTAGTTTTTATAGAATAATGCATATGCTTTTTTTCTTTTTCTTATTTTAGAAGTTAGAGGGGGGGGGGGAGCAACTTCTTTCCACATTGGGAGCATGTGTCACGCAAACTACTCGGTTTAGAAAAAAATTTTTTAGAAACCTCAATATCATTTTTGAAGACCTATCAATAGATACCCCACACGTATGTTTTGATGAAAAAAAAATTTTTGATTTTCAGTTCTAAGTATGGGGATCCCCCAATATTTAATTTTATTTTTTATTTTTGCATCAAAACCTTAATGCGGTTCACAGAATACATCTAGCTACCAAGTTTCAATAGTATAGCTCTTATAGTTTCGGAAAAAAAAATGGCTGTGACATACGGACGGACAGACATACAGACAGATAGACGAATCTATAAGGGTTCCGTTTTTTGCCATTCGGCTACGGAACCCTAAAAACGGGGTGTTTTCCTGTGTGCCACATTTGTGAGCGCCACGTTAAAATGTCTTAAGGGTTTCCATGAAATTTGGCACACAGATATTTCATGACTTATCCGGGTCATGGTATCTCATGTAATGATTACATCATTCATTTTGAAATCAACCGTGTGAGAATGATGCAGAAATATATTGTACGTTACGAACGTCCATTATGGAAAACACACAAAAAGAAAGACTAACCCAACAAATAGCTGCTTTACAGCAAGTACATTATGCTCACACGTGTGCCATGCAATTATACAATACAAAGAAAAAAGTTTATATGGTGAGGTATAATCGGAACGATAAGATTAAATATTTAACAAAACACAAGCATATACATTTACCGGCCGCGGTGTTTCCGTCACACTACAATTTGAGTGTCTTCAAGACTAGAGTGAATTATAGGCTCTTAATAAACTAGCGCGCTTTACCACCAACGATCGCATCACTGTTTACCATCAGGCGGGATTGCGGTCAAGCGCTAGTTTATAATTTACTAGCGGCCGCCAGCGACTTCGTTCGCGTGGTTTAGTTATGCTCTGCTCCTATTGGTCGCAGCGTAATGTTATATAGCGTAAAGCCTTCCTGGATTAATGGGCTATCTAACGCGAAAAGAATTTTTCAAATTGGATTAGTCGTTCCTGAGATTAGCGCGTTCAAATAAATAAACAAACTCTTCAGCTTTATGTATTAGTATAGATTTAAAAAAAAAATATATATTGCGCATGAAATCACATTTTTCAATCCTAAATAATAAAAAAAATGCATTCTATAATTTATATTTATTTATTGGTTTGTCCCGCGGCTTGTCCAAAATTGGGTATATCCAATTTTGTCCCTTAACAGAGGAAACTAAAGGAACTCATCAATCTTCGGGATCCCAACTTTCATGAGCTTCAGTTCTACGCTCAAGTCCTATCGACTATGTATAATGAAATAGCTACTTATTGAATCCATGGTATATAACAATAGGGTAATTGACTAAAGAAACTAAATTAGTCCGTCAGTCAGATTTCCAAAAAATACTAGACACGTATTTTTCTTTTTTCATATAAACAAAAAATTAAGACGACACAGTGCGTTGAAAACTCGTGTGACGTTACTGCACGCTACACTTTTTAGTGACTAGTGAGTGATCTTTGATGCCTTTTATATTTTTCAATTTATATTGATTTGATAAAACAAAATATACGTATCCAATATATTTCTATAATCTGAATGACGGATTAAATAGAATCAATTTTTTTTTACTCAGGAAATATCCCTATTAATTCATCATAAAAACATTTTTGTTTATTTATTTCGTCGAGCGTGCCCGTGGAACGCTATTGAATGTTTTTGACTAACTAATCAGAATGGCCAGCTGCAAAAATAAAGGACTGAACTGCCCAGTCCTGGTTTTACTTCCAGACCCGGTTTTAAAAGATTGTGGCCCCTATTTCAGCATGACAATAAAATACCAGATTTAAAATTACAGATAAAAACCAAAAATTACCTACCTCTCTATATGTAGTAATTACGATCCTTTTTAATATAGTACACCATACTAAACTTTTATGAGACGCAAAAAAATGACTTTTATATTTGCTAAATTTACAATGTTCATGCTCGTGGCTGTATAAACTCTTTTAAAACAAAGTAAAAACCAGACAGTACAATCTAACCCCAACGACTTCATAAACGTTAGTACATAGGTAATATAATTTCAATATACCGATACGTGAACAATGTGAACATAACTGGTTTTAAAAGGTATTCCAGTTTTATGGCGTGTTCAATCCTGGGGTAATAACGTTGACAACGTTGTTTCAGTGAGCGAGTAAGTGATGCCACATATTAAACGGTCCACGGGGAGGTTCTTAAGAGGTCAAGCCTCATAATTAATTTAATTACTCTTTCATATTTATGGGGTTTATGAAACGTATAGCATATTTCTAAGGTACGTTGATGACAGAGGATTAACGACCGTATGACTCTTCAGTTATGGTAGACAAGCCGTGTTTTTGCCGTACCGTGTATTTTCATTTTTGCCAATGAAATTTAACATCAGAAAAAACGGAAGGAATGGTAAGATGGTCAGTAGTCAAAATTAATAAGTTTTTGAGTTTTTTTTAATCACCCCCAATTGATGGAAAAGAAGGTTGTAAATTTAATAGGGGATGATTTTATAGCGTGACTTGATTAACGGGAAAATTTATATAAATAATGTTTGAGCCAAGTTATGAATACGTAACAATGTAACTTTTCTAAAGTTATATGTACTTTCTAAGTACATCTTGGACACCAATGACTGAAGGTGAAGGAAAACATCTTGAGGAAACCTGGACTTTAAGTCTGAAATCGCCAACCCGCATTGAGCAAGCGTGGTGATTATGCTCAATCCTTCTCCGAATGAGAGGAGACTTGTGCCCAGCAGTGGGACGATAAAAAGGTTGATAATGATGATGATGAATACGTACCAAAGCATTTTTCAAAATTTTGCCCCCGTGAAGATAAAAAGTGGAGGTAAAGTTTATACGAGTCATATTGATTTAGCTAATAAAATCTAACACAAAAACACATTATTATTATAAGCTGCGTTCTGATTGACTTAAAACTCAATGCCCTTTACTCATAAACGTTGTTTAAAGTGAAATAGTGATTAGTGACCACATACAATTTTGACATTTTAACATCACATAATTTTTATCATCGTTTATGAATAAAGTCCAATATTAACATTTTTGACAATCAACCACTGACAATGAAAATCGACCCCTGACGGGGCAAAAAGGGGCACTTATTTTTTTAAGAGGAGTATTTGATTACGTGGCTTGATTAACTCAAAAATTGGTATATATTAAATATCTTGTCAAATTATGGAATCATCACAATATTGTTTTAGAATTCTACCCCCTAGGGTGAAAATACAGGATACGGTTAATATGAAAAATCTTTACAGTTTAGTTAATAAACTTGATACTTGGCAATATTTGCATCAGTAACGGTATTATCACTTTTAGTTTAAAATACCAAACAAGAGCGTGTCAGGCCACGCTCAATGTAAGGTTCCGTAGTTTCCTGTACGTCACAATAAGTATCCTTACTTAAGAGTTAAAAAAATTAGCTATTTGTAACATTGAGTTGACAAACTAAGTACGGAATTCTAAAAAAGACGGCCAAGTGCAAGTCGGACTGGCGCACGAAGGGTTCCGTACCATTATCTTTAAAAACGGCAAAAAAAGTCACGTTTGTTGTGTGGGAGCCCCTTAAATATTTTATTTTTTTTATTTTTAGTATTCGTTGGTACAGCGGCAACAAAAATACATAATCTCTGAAAATTTCAACAGTCTAGCTATTACGGTTCATAAGATAGAGCCTGGTGACAGATGGACGGACGGACAAACGGACAGCGAAGTCTCATGAATAGGGCTCCGTTTTACCTTTTAGGTACGGAACCGTAAAATGGGTAGGCAAATTAGTTATAAATTCCAACTATTGTGTAGCTCTCCGTTTCGAACCCATCAACTCAGGAATAATCTTAACAGCGCGAAATAGCCAAAAGTACAGTGTCATCTCTCAGGAATATGGGTTACTAATTTATTCAAACTAATCGGGTTATGTATGTTGGGTTTTTGGTGGTAGTTTTAGACTGCGTGAACCGATTTTAAAAACATAATCTTTTTTATTTGAAAGATATAAAAGTTGAAGGATAATAAAGGTTAGGTAAACACATGATCAAATAAAATATAAAATTTTACGTAATTATCATAGAAACAATACTAATGAAGTTTGAAATAATCTTTTTTTTCCGCGAATTAACTCCAACTTCCCCAAAATTTGTTAACTTTTTAAAAAGTGACAACACCATTTGGACGGTATTATTATAAGCGATGTAACCACGTGCCGCGTGCCCTGCCCCCCGTCGCCCGCGGAAGGGTTGCCTAACGCACATGTATTAAGTTACCTCTTTTTTTGCGAAATACAATTTTTTTCTTAGGGGGATTTTTTTTAAGTTTAGCCCGGCTTTGTATCCATTAGTAGAATCAGTTATCAATACCTAAACATACCTTCACGGATCGGACAGGGTTTTCTTTACATATTGTATAGAGTTCAGGATAATAAAATATGTAAATTAAGATAACAAATATACTTATATAAGGTCAAATTACAAATTTTGTACAGAAAATATTTTCTACAATTTTTCAAAAATTATTTCACTTATCAAGTTCAACATTTTCCTAGAAAGTCTTTAGAGAGTTCTACTTTTGTGATTTGTCAAAAGTTAGAGACGGTTTTTTTTCTTTTTACTTTTGGAGCTATTATTTCCGAAAATATTACACATCACGCCATCATTCATCGCCAAGCGGTTAGTTGAATTATGGTCTATTTTAAACCCAAAGACTCAGAATTGCCATCCAACGTCGTAATGCTGCGAGCGTTTTTTGGACTTATCCATTTGAAAGCGACGCGGGTGAATTTTGTGAATTTGTTGATGCCCAGTGAGCCTTTATATTATTATTTTTTTTATTTTATAACGTCTAAAATGTTAATATAGATTTTATACTATCAGCCTGTGTATTTAAAATCCTTACTAATGTTATAAATCGGAATGTGAGTTTGTTTGTTTGTTCCGCTTTCACGCCGTAGATATTGAACCGATTGTTTTGAAATTTTGCAGACGTAAACTTAGAAGTCCGGATAAAATAATAGGATGCTTTTAATTCCGGAAAAATTATTATTCCCAAGGGAAAACAAACATATTGTCAGCTTCATACCAGTTCGGTGATAGATGGCGCTGTGTGTCGTTTAAAACAAGGTAATATAATTAATGCAAACGAATATGCACATTTAAACTTAGAAGCTAAATGATAAGATAATTAATCCCCGAAAATGAGGAATTCCCGAGGGATAACGTGTAATTTGTTTTATCATTCCTATCCTTAATAATATTTTGTTGTTAAAATATTCGATGAAGTTATGGAATAAACTACTGAATATTTATCTGTAGACACAGTGATAGAACAAAGTACCTCATATCCTGTAAAGTTCTTAAATTTTTGGAATTATCTGGGGTGCCTTTTTTATAAACTAGCACTTGACCGCAATCCCGCATGATGGTAAGCAGTGATACGATCGTTGATGGTAAAGCGCGCTAGTTTATTAAGAGCCTATTCACTCAGAAAAACTAAGCGAATAGGAAGGAAGATGGCGGTTGAGCGAGGTGATGCAATGTTAAACCCAACAACACGACCAACGATGCTGCGCCAAAGGGAGATTGATCTGATGACCCTCCACCACCAAACTCCCAACACAACAACATTTGGCGCATCGTACCCGGCACACATCGCAACACAACTGCTCAGACCCGTCCTCCGTACGGCTTTACCAGACATCATGCCGGAACACGACAAATCGCTTGGCGGCAAGACTTTGTCTGGTGGGTGGTAACTTCTGCCGGCGGCCGATGTTATGGCCTTCTCATAAATTAAAATTAATCTCGATGCCCCTAGACTGTGTAATGGTACCAGGCATTCTGCACTGCAATGGCACTCTGCTTGGGCGCAATATTATCACAGCAACTATTTTAATTTGCGCAGCAAAGGGTTAACGTGTACTCATTCCTCGTATTCCGTTTATTCCAACAGACCTCCCATTTTCAATTTAAAAGACTTCAATTTCCTATAAGGGTTTCAATTGCAATGACCATTAATAAAGCACAAGGCCAAACTCTAAGGGTTGCTGGAGTAAACTTGGAAAAACATTGTTTTTCGCATGGTCAGCTATATGTAGCGTATCCCCAAGTATCCAGTGCCCTAAATCTGCATGTTTTTGCTCCCCAAGGTAAAACATATAATATAGTTTACCATTCAATTTTGGTTTAACAACTCATGGTATACATATCTGCTAATGCGAACGTAACTCCGTCTGTCTGTTGTTCTTTCACGCCTAAACGCCTGAACGAATTTTGATGAAATTTGGTATGGAGTTAGTTTGAGTCCTGGACAAGGAATGTTTTACCGCGGGAGAACTTCTCATTCCCAAGGGAAACTCTAAAAAGCGTGATCTAACCAAATTCCACGCAGGCGAAGACGAGGGCGGAAAGCTAGTGTAAGATAAGTTAAAACCAACGAGTCAATGATTGATGGGTGTTAATCAGTAGGTAGTTTTGAAGATTCCTCTAACATTATCACAAATGTTACCTTTTATAATTATTATTACCAATGTAACTTTTCTAAGTTATATGTACTTTCTAAGTATATCTTGGGCACCAATGACTGATCACAAGGTGAAGAAAATCATCTTGAGGAAACCTGGACTTTACGTCTGAAATCGCCAACCCGCATTGAGCAAACGTGGTGATTACGCTCAATCCCTCTCTGTATGAGAGAGACCTGTGTCCAGCAGTGGGATGATAAAAATGTTGATGATGATAATGGTAATATTATAGCTATTGGTAACAGTATATTATAATGGTTATTAAAACTGTATTGCAAAAAATACTAACGTAATAACAGAACCAAGATAAATATGTTTCTCTGGAGACCTAGTAAGGGTCGAGTTTTGTGAATTCCCAGCGGACGACAAGTAACGTATAACATAAACTTTACCCTAAGACATATCATGGCGTATAAGGGCTCATTACAGAATTATAGTATCTTTGATTACACCCCGAAGAATTCACGTTTACTTACTCATAGTCTTTGTTTATATTGACTTTTTCCAATAAAATAGTTTTTAGACCATGTATTTCGGTGCAGTTACCACCAAAGGACGCACTTATTTATAATGATAGTCATGTCGTATCACCCAATGGGCTGATAGCAGAAAGCCTCGATCAATATCTATCGAGGCTCTCTTTAGACGGTCGGATCAAATACTGATTCAAAAGGCAGTACCCCTCCATCGTGAGGCTCCGGTCTCTGGAGACCTTTTTTTTTTTCTTGACTCTGTGGAAATGCCTTTACGCACCATACCCCGAAGGGCGTGTGTGGGACTCGCCCAGCCGAAGCCGGGAATACCCACTAAAACCAAACAGCGGCACACCGACATCGCCTTAGTGGCGGGGTCATTGGAAATAGCAGAGCCTACACTACCAATCCCCCGCCGGCGATTCCCGCCAAAAGGCGGGCCCACAGTGGGCCCTCCACCCAAGTTAGGATAACCCAAGATAGTTCCAAGCTACCGGTAGCTTGGAATCTGTTGTCGATATCGGTGGATCACTATTTTTTACGTTTATACGGGGATGGCCCAATGGATGTCATATATCTTCGATGAGTTGTGATTAAATAATTTACACAAATTTAAGTATCTACTTGGGTTCAGACCTATAACCTTTCGCACTTAAAGCGTATTATAGAAATAACCTTATTTAATTTCTTGTAACAATATACTTGGTCTTTTTGGCCAAAGGTCTTCTATCTATCAGTGGCGAAGGGTGAAATTTTGACAAAGGGAAGCCGGTCCAAAAAAATAAACACTTAAACACTTACCTACTGCAGGATATCTTGGAGGAGGTCTTCAGATAAGAATAATATGAAAAGCCCCACCTTCACCTTACAAAAAAGGACTGATGATTTGATAACAATGTCTTTCAAGTATGATAAAAGCGGCTTTGTGAAAAGCCTTTTTCGACGTGCATCTCTATACCACACATGCATGCTTGTTAGTAAGTACTAAGTTAAGTACCTATTGTTAGGGAATAAGAGTCAAGAAAAAATAAAATAAAAAATTATAAAAATAATAAAGTGTTAAAAACCGAACCACACAGACACCGATCCAAAACCAACAAAAATATTAAGCAAAAATAAAGCAAATTATACACAATCACAACGTTATTTATATTCTAATGCAATGCGTCTGTTTTTTTTTAACAAAATGAGCTAAAATGTTGTTATAAAAATTCGGATTACTTTTAATTTTATTAAGCAAATTTTTTTCAATTGACATGATAGCCAAATCGGACAATCTCTGCTCTTTTTGGCAGTTTCGCACATACGTGTGAATGCGTTTTAAAGCAGAAAATGACCGCTCAGCTGAAGCTACTGAAATGGGGAGGGTCAGAATTAAACTGCAAAGAGTCGAAACTTGAGAAAATGCGTCTTTCAAAGACGAATTAACAGTAACAGCACTCTATATGAATTAAAGCCATAATAACAAACAAAATTAACAGTATTTAACCAAATCTGCGATTAAATTACCTTACAGAATCCGTCACAGTTTAAATAACACAAATATTAAAAACAAACGAAAAACTCACGCACCATAGGTATGAACGCTATCTCGTAGTAGCGTGGTTTCTGTCTCTTTCTAATAGAGGAGAGGAGAGAAATACAAGCCGCTCGCGGGCGGCTTATATTTATCAAGTTTTACCGCGACGGTTAGCGAGAATTAGAAAGAGATGGTCTGACACTGTCTGGTCTGTCTCTCTCTTTTCGCGGCATAGTAAACCGTTGACATAGGTAAGCTGAAATTCGACGGCTTCCTTCAAGAGAACTACGAAAAGAATTACGAAAAATTGAAGCGCTGATTAATTTACGACTATAAAATGAAATGTGATACTTAGGGTATTGCTAAAAATTGCGATTGCTATTGTAAATCGCGCCGGCATTTGATTAATAATACTTTGTTAATGAAATAGAATGTAAATACTTTTGTATGAATATGGAACTGATTTTTGAAAGGTAACCCGGTGGGAATCGGCTTGTATGGACTCTTCGCCACTGCTATCTATACTTATAAACATATTTGACTAATTGCAAGACCTTTGTACTGTATAATATTATAAATTACTTCTTGAAAACCATCATCATCATCTCAGCGTATAATCCCGGTTGCATCCGCGGCTTTCGCGTTGGAGCCCGGGGTCCGCTTTCCTATATATTACGCCTCCATTTCGCACGATCTCTGGCATCCCTTGGTGTGAGATTATTGGCACGCATGTCATCTCTTACAACGTCAAGCCAACACTTCTTTGATTTTAAAATTACTTTGAAATTACTTGTTGAAAACGTTAAACAAATATTTAAACTAAAATCAGTACTTTTCAGCTAAACCGTGGGATAGGTAACATTTTCAGCCAAAAGAGTGAGAGGTGTGCATTAGCCACTAATTCAAAGAGACACAGAAAGTAAAATTTATTATTCTATTCGAGTACGTCGCGAGGTGACGTTTTTAGGAGAATATTTTAGTGTTTGAGGAAGTTAGGGAGTTTGTAATTAGTTTGGTGTACCGCCAGGTGGCTCCACGGTCTTTGCAGTATCATCACGTGCCATAACTTTTTCATTTGACGCGCACACGAACAACTTTTCCATTTCTTTTTATTAACATCATAACGAAAATGAGAGTAGGCTTTATGAGAAACAGATACCTGATGGTTTTGCTAAGTATCCTCGCCGCCTGTCATTTAGTTTGGTTATTATAACTTGGGGCTGCAGGAAATAAGATGTCGCCTACTGATAACTAATGTATATCGACGTCCGTCTGTATATTAGCATACTGAGCCGAATATTATGTTAATTTATTCAATTTGTTTTCAAGAAAAATGCCGCCGACCATAAGGCGGCATGGGTACTATATTTACTTACCTTGTAAATATATTGAAAAATTAATCTATAATAAAGTACCTACATAATGAAAAAGCTTCACTTGAACTTACAGATGATATATCAGTAAAAATTCTTTACACCCATAAGAGAATTTATTACAAAAACATTTATACATTTCTCAAGGCTTTCATTTCTAATAAAAATAAATGTTTATTGGTTTACACAATTGCTAGAACCCGAGGCAAATGTTCTAAACAACGGAACACGTTATGTGAAAAATTGTTTCCCTGTTTGAATTCTCATTTTGGGAAGGAGATAAAAAATCTTTCAAATCACGTACTTGAGTGAAGTTACTTAGCTTAGGAGCAAGTCTTTGTATCTTTTTGGTACATTAATAATTTGTTTTGGTCGGAGAGGGGCCTCTGACTCACATATAAGTTATGTTATTTTGTTATACAAAGCTGTCAGGAATCTGAGGAGGTTTTATTTTTTACGTGCAAAGAATGTAATGAATAACGGCACAAAGTGTGCTTTTTTAATATAGGCAATACGTCGCCAGTGAGCAACATCGCGTTTTCAGGGTTTCGTAGCCAAATGACAAAAAAACGGAACCCTTATAGATTCGTCATGTCTGTCTGTCCGTCTGTCCGTCCGTATGTCACAGTCATTTTTTCCGAAACTATAGAGCTATTTTATTGAAACTTGGTAGGTAGATGTATTGTGTGTACCGCATTAGGATTCTGATGAAAAAATAAAATAATAATAATAAATATTGGGGGCTCCCCATACTTAGAACTGAAACTCAATTTTTTTTTTCATCAATCACATACGTGTGGGATATCTATGGATAGGTCTTTAAAAATCATATTGAGGTCTCTAAATTTTTTTTTTTTCTAAACCGAATAGTTTGCGTGACAGACGCTTCCAAAGTGGAAAAAAGATGGTCCCCCCCTCTCTAACTTCTAAAATAAGAAAATGAGAAATATAAAAAAAAACATATGATGTACATTACTATAAAAACTACCAACGAAAATTGTTTTGAACGAGAACTAGTAAGTAGTTTTTTTTTAATACCTCGTAAATCGTAAACCACGTATTACTGCGTAATCTTTCATACAAATAACTTAAATCCTTTAATTTCATAAATCAATGGTACGGAACCCTTTGTGCGTGAGTCTCACACGCACTTGGCCGGTTTTTTTTAACATGTATTAATTGATTAACATACGTCAACCGTTTGCGGAGATTCGTTGTACCAGATTTCTGTAATAGAGATTACTTTAGTAACTATATATATTCAGGCAGTCTGACATACAGTCTGGTTCTGATTTACGGCAGAAGTTGGTTTATTTTATGTCTTTTTCTCATATAAAAAAGACTGTAACTTGCTCTTTCTTTGTATGGAATAATCCGATATTCCGGATTGTGTAACAGGAGCAGTTTATTCTTATAAAAGATTTTTCCCATCTACTCACCAAAGTAGTAGTTTTATCGAAGGCTTCCTTTCACGGTAAGCTGTTACAGAAATGTCGGGATTTACATTACAAAATGCGCATTGCATAGCTTTATACGCGCACTGAAATATTAAACGATACTTAATACGACCGTGGAAAGCAGAACACATGACTTACAAAGCATTTTCTTTGATTTTTACTGCATACGCGCTAGTAGTTTTGCCGCTAAGCGATTGATGTCTGGTAAAGCCGTACGGAGGACGGGCCTGAGCAGTTGTATTGCGATGTGTGCTGGGTACGATGCGCCAAATGTTGTTGTGTTGGGAGTTTGGTCGTGGAGGGTCTTCAGATCAATCTCCCTTTGGCGCAGCATCGTTGGTCGTGTTGTTGGGTTTAACATTGCATCACCTCGCTCAACTGCCGTATTCCTTCCTATTCGCTCAGTTTTTCTGAGTGAATAGGCTCTTAATAAACTAGCGTGCTTTACCATCAACGATCGCATCACAGCTTACCATCAGGCGGGATTGCGGTCAAGTGCTAGTTTATAATTATTAAAAAAAAATATTACGGGGTGGATACACTTATGGAAACCAAGATCATTTATCGTATGCTTAATCAACACTCGGTTAGGATTCATTCCTTCACTGACCTTAATATACAAACACTTAGTGAAATGTTAATGCTGTTTTCGTACTCGGCGGTGTACAGCAGATTATGAAAATAGCATTAGCATTAACGGATGGTTATAAAATTACAATTTCAATAACCATCTCAACATAATTAGGTGAAGTAAGGGAGGACTGAGCTGTTTTTCCAACTAGTTCTTGCGATTGACACTATTGACAGCTCACTCTTAGCTCACTAACTTTTCACCTAACTTCTCACGGTGAGTTTTTGAAAGAATCGATCGGCTGTTCTCCTTTGCGAAAAACAGAAATTTGGAGAACTCACAAGGTTAATATTGTTCATTTTTTACGTAACACAAACTGAAGCACCCTTTAAAAGTTTTTCACTTACTTGTCCGGAACCCCAGACCAATTTTATTTTCAGCTAAACCAAGTAAATTAACAAAACCCAAACAACTGGAGGGCCGTAGAAACTTGCAAGCTTAAGTGGGCGCCATGTTTCCAGCTGGAACTTGGCAACATCTCTAGTAGCGTGACCGAAAAACTTGCAAAAACAGTATTGAAATAATAGACTATCCGAATAATTTCCCGATGCATAAGTCTTAATAAAGAAGAACGGGGAAGGCAGTGAATTGAGTGGTGTGCCGCAGTGCGTCGAGTCGTGCAGTGGCGTTGACACCGGCGCCGCGCGGCCGGCACGCGACCAATTTACTTAAGGCTGTACACAGCCCAGGTCTGCTAAATCACTGCTAAGTGACTGTTAAATCTTTGTTGAAGCTACGAGAGTGTTATGTCAAAAGCTTGATAAGTTTTTCAGAACAGCTTTTCAACAAACTGATAACTTAATTGTTTGAAATATCAGATATTGGGAATGAAATTATAATGCAATGTTCCCATTCGGGAAATACAGGCATGAAACACACCTGCAGTTCGCGGAAATGTAGTATTTCCTGGATTGGGGTAAATCCAAACCGTTTATTTCCCGCCCCGACTTTTACTGAGAATTTTCGAATAGAAAAACCCAATCCATATAAAGTTGAAAATGAATGTTTTGATTTACAGTTTGACTAATTTGAATACTATTTTACACTCCCGGGAAAAATATGTATTTACATATTACATTGTTTTGGTTATAAGTATTTCGCGTAGATTACATAATAAATATTCATTGTTTTATTAAAGCTACAGATTCTTGGGTGAGTGGTGGCGGTCATATTATAATTAGCTGCTGTAATAAAGATTAGTAATTTTCACCAGTTTTTGAAATTGAGATGTCAAAAAATACTCTGTATTTGGACAGTAGTTATTTTTATTGTATAATGTATATTGTAAAATTTAACTGCTTACAGCCGAACCCAATATCCTATTAATAGATAGTTACTAATAGCAGCCAATATAATTATAACTGTCACTATAAGATGAAGATATTTACCACATTTTCTGTTTTTACCCGTGAGAATCAGCAATAATTGGCTCTATGCCTCATACACAAATGTTATCTTTCTGTTATAAGTTCTTCCATAAATAAATAAATGATATAATCATAAAGATCGCTACCGATATCGATTATTGGGACGTTAAATGGAGATATAGAAGGGTGTTTTCTACCTCCAGTATACCAAAATTTGTGATAGATAGATAATTGGGTTCGGCCGCCACCTGCGTTGAATAAACTATAGAAAATATCTTCATTACCATAGCTTAATGTTTATTATTTAAACCTCTACCTTTTATGTAATCTATAAAAACATACAATAAACATACTGAAGTGGAATAACAAGTCCTTAGCATTAAAAAAACAGAAAGTGTGTTAATCATAAAACACGGAACTCATAAAATCCTTACAGGTAATGTTTAAATTAAGGAAAGCAAAATAATGTTCTACCTACCTTCTTAAAAACAGAAAAAATGCTTTCGTGCGTCGTCGCCCTAGAGTAACAAGAGTTTCACATATTTTATAACTATTAAACTACCTGTGCGGAGTTATTCGATGTATAAATAAGCCCTTACAGGAATTATCTTTTTTTTTTACTTTTTACCTCGTAATTTGTCGGCACAGGCGACGAGGATCAGTAAATGGAACAAATTCCAAAAAAAAAAAAATTTTGAAAAATATCTGAAGATTTACATTTAAGTCCGACGGTACCTACATATAAATACAGAGATAAAACAGGTAAAAAAAAATGCTAAGCTAAATTCTTTAGGAAGACACATTTCAAAGTAGAAAAATAACAGAAAGATTTTTCGACCAAATTATATAAGCATTTGATTAAATGAAACTTTATTAAAATAAGTGGTACATTTAAACGTTCTGAATCGTTTTTTTCAGCTCGCCGAAAATCTATTTCTTCTTTTATCTATTATTCTTATATTCTATTATTTGTTCTAATATAATACACGATTGATTTCAAAATGAATGATGGAATCAAATATTTGTATCAATAGCTTGATAATTTAAAAAAGTGTCTATAGAGTTTCTTGCCCGTTCTTCTCCATAGGTACCTACTCTTTGGAGTGGGCGACTAGCTACACCTTACTGACTGACCGACCTTCTGACAATTCAAAAGTGCCTGAAACTGGTTTATTTGAAATAAATGCTTTGATTTGATTTGAATAATATTATGAAATAGACTTTTGGCGGGCTGAAAAAGCCAAAGAAAAATTGTAACGATCCTATCGATATTACTGTGAGAACTCCTTCCACAGTCTTTTCAGTATAAAACGTAGTTAAGAAAGTTCTTTAACAGTACATTAATGTTAAGAGGCATTTGGTCTATCGACCACGGGCACCAATCCACTTCTCTCAATTCATTCTAACTATTCGTGCGCCAACTATGTTTTCCTTTACTTTCCATGATTCGATTACAACACGTTTTCTTCTACATTTAACACATCCAATAAGGAAAGAATACTGGTACATGTATACTTTATTCTTAACTAGCTTTGACCCGTGGCTTCGTCCGCCTTTCTTCTTCTTCTTCAGCCTATAGAGGTCTAATACTGGACAAAGCCCCCCCCCCCCCTCCTTTCCCCCATAATGACCCGGTCTTGTGCTGCCCACATCTATCAGATTCCCGCGACCTTTACCAGGTCACTGCGCTGCACCTTGTTGGGAGCCTCCCTACTACGTCTTCGCCTGCCTGTCGGAAATTATCCGATGGAAACATGCTACCGGCACTAAATGTAGCCTATACCCAGGATACCATCCATCTCCTTGGCAAATTATATCAAAATTTGTTCAGTTGTTTAGTAGTGAAAAGGTACGCATATTGAATTTCATTTTTATAGGTGCGGAAACCTAATTCTTAAAACAAAGCGTCTCATAAATTACTTCTTATAGCATTAGCTTTCTGCCTGTGAAAACCAGTCAAACCGTTTTGGGAAATAACCAGAAAAAAAGACAAAATTAAATAGTTTTTTCTTAGTAAGTACTCTACATATTTTTATAAACATTTAGTAAAAAGCATTTCAGCAATGTATCTCTAACGGACGCTGCGCGTCCGTTTGCCTAAATTTAGAAACTGTAATTATTTGGGGATAAATCTTGCTCTTATCTAGTATGCAAACTTCTTTACATGGAGAGCATGCTTCAACTAAAGGTAACTAAGATCAACGTTTAAAAAGTATCGAAAAAAGATTACATTTAAATAATATCACCCCAGCGATCAGTTTCTCCTACGCGTGAATGGCAATTGGCTTCATGAAATCTGGCCTCTTGGGCTCTTTAGTAATCAACCCGAGAAATGTTCGATTCGAACAGAGATTCCTTTTTGCAAGGACTAAAAAAGATTCTTATCATGAAATAAATTGCTGTTATAAGGGCAAGAGAAAATTACAATTTGCGATGGGGATTGAGCATAGAATTAGCCGTGGCCTAGATTCGACTTTTATTTCTAAGTGGGGCAGTTTTTTTATTATTTAAACTGGCTATTTAGTTCCGTCTGCATACTGAATTAGAAGAATAGGATTCTACCTCACTCATTTTATGTTTAAGGTCGGAAACACATTACATACATGTATTAGCATAAACAATAATAGTTCATATCGAAATTCTGTATAGAGCTCTTCGACCCCTTTAGGAATTTGTATCTTTAAGAACACACACTATGGGCGTTATAAGAAAACTCAAGGTCGCACCGAGAGCTATGGAGCTATGGAGAGGGCTATGTTAGGTGTTTCTCTAAGTGATCGAATCAGATATAAGGAGATTCTGAAAAAAACTAAATTCGCCGACATAGCCCAGCGGATTAGCTCTTTGAAGTGGTAACGTGCGGGGCACATAGCTTGTAGAGCCGAAGACCGATGGGGCAGAAAAGCTCTTAAATGGCGACCACGTACTGACAAGCGGAGCGTCGGACACCCACCGACTAGGTGGTCGGAGGATCTGACCAAAATTGCTGGGAAGCGCTGGATGTAGGCTGCGTTATCATTATTTTTGGAAATCCTTGGGGGAGGCCTATGTCCAGCAGTGAACTTCATTTGACTGAAATGATGATAATCTTTGATAAAAATTTACAGTATTACTTAATTTAATTTATATATTCTACATTCTAAATTGGTCTAATTGGGTTTTATGCCAATCTATACTAATATATAAAGCTGAAGAGTTTGTTTGTTTGTTTGAATGCGCTAATCTCAGGAACTACGGGTCCGATTTGAAAAACTTTTTGTGTTGGATAGCCCATTAATCTAGGAAGGCTTTAAGCTATATGACATCACGCTGCAACCAATAGGACCGGAGCATAACAAACTGCACGCGAACGAAGTCGCTGGCGGGCGCTAGTGTTATAATAAAACTAGCTGTGCTATACTATAACATCACGCTGCGACTAATAGGAGCGGATCGCGTTCCCTAGTGAAATCAATACGGCGTGATGTCAATGGAATCAGCCTTAATAAATTTAGGTTAGGCACGCTTTTGTTCTGTTATTATATACGACACACGAGTATTGTTAATTTATCCCACTATATTTCATTGTATGTAAACAAGACATAGCTTATTCCAACCTTATAATCACCAAAATATACAACGCTATGACTTAAAAGTATCTACTTTTGTTTTGAAAGATAATTGTTTAATACAAATCATCCATCAAGGTCTATTTTAGTAGTACATTAACTTTAATACAAACAGCAGTCCTCAATATCCAAACAATTTAACTAAGAGACACTAACTTAAAACCCACACAAAGAGTCAAACAATAGTTTAATTACTAACTAAACAATTGAAGCCTACAATTCGGTGTGGTTGAATTAAATCAGCCGAGTTAAGTGTGATCGTACGAAGCAAATCTCGGCGAGTGGTCGGGTTCATAATTTCATAATCTTAATGGCTACCTCGGTCAGTAAAGTGAAGGAATTTAGTGAGGTACCCTCCCCCGAGGCAAAACACTTTGCTGACCATATCTTACATCTCGGTAATAACCTGGATAATACACTGGTCGGTTTTTGAGTTCACTCTTCTTATAGTTACACACGTTTTTGTTAGTGCATCGTTTATCTT
This sequence comes from Sesamia inferens, assembly GCA_037179545.1. Classification (NCBI taxonomy): domain Eukaryota; kingdom Metazoa; phylum Arthropoda; class Insecta; order Lepidoptera; family Noctuidae; genus Sesamia; species Sesamia inferens. Next base: position 13,516,586 of record CM073934.1, on the reverse strand, counting down.
CTTGTTGTTTTTATTAGAGGTAATCTATAATACATACATCGGAAAGTGGAAAATGAGTTTGTTTGTTCTGCTTTCATGCCGTAACTACTGAATCGATTGCTTTGAAATTTTGCTGACGTAAAGTTAAAAGTCCCGATTAAATAATAGGGTAGTTTTTATCTGGGAAAAATTTGTTATTCCCGAGGGAAAACAAAAATATTGTTAGCTTCATACCAGTTCGGTGATAGATTACGCTGTGTGTCGTTTAAAACAAGGTAATATATTACAAACGAATATGCATATGTAAACTTGGAAGCTAAATGATACGATAATTCATACCCGAAAATGAGGAATCTAAAAAGCGCAATATAACTGAATTCCACGCGGGTAAAGCCGCTAGTGGAAAGCTAATAATAGTCATCATGATCATCCCAGCGTTAATCCCAGTCACATCCGTAGCTTTTTTTTTAGCTTTGGAGTCTGGGGTCCGCTTTACCAATCTAACTGCTGATTTTGGCTAAACTTCAATATTTTCCGTGAAGCGACTGCCGTCTGACCTCCACAACCCCAAGGCGATATCTAAGCATTGCAGTTAGACAAATTGTTAGACTTTTGAGGGCTCCAACAACCCGTAACGACTGCCATTAGATGTTTGTATGGCAACCGGGACCAACGGCTTAACGTGCTTTCCGAGGCACGCCCAGACCAGTGCAAATATTCATATTCATGCATACAAATATTTGCAGTATGCGGGGATCGAACCCGCGCCTCCTTGCGCAACGGCCGCGTTCGCTACCGCTACGCCACAGACGCAGTCAGGAAAGCTAATAATAGTAATAAAGCAAATAATTTGTTTCTTTGTTTGAATGCAGTAATTTATGGAACAATACTATTTTATTTAACTTTACAAAGTAGTGCTTGTCCGTGATCCCGCCTGATGAGAAACAGTGATGCAATAGTTGATAGTAAAGCGCTCTTTACAACCTACTCGGCCTTTTTTTTTTCCGGGTTGGAAATCCTCATAGGATGCCCGCCGCCCTGGGGTGGGCGTCGGGGTATGTCAGACTTTTACTGACTAAAACCACCCCGGTGTGTCTTCTATCACGAGCGCGCGTGGGGCCGCGGGAGTCTAAATTCTTCCACGGCCCCACCCTCGTGCTGGCCCGGTCTGTCCGGGCCTCGTCTCCTGCACGGGGTAGTGGGGTGTTAAACTACCCCGTGCATCGCCTCAAAGGCGCGCGCCGACACTCGCGCGCGCCTCCGCCTCGGGGTCCATCAATAGGGGGGGCGGGGACTTCCCCATGTCCCTCGCCCCTGAACCTATTCGGCCTGACCCATATTACTCCATTAGGTAAAAAATACTAAAGATATAATAATTCGAATAGTATCTTTGCTAAATTTAGAAGTATAACTGTAACGTTACATGACAACCGAAATGAGTGGTATTGCGTTTAGTCGATTAACTTAATCACATTGTTTTTAGGTAACTAAGTACATACATAAAGTGGTTCGAAAAAAAAACAATGCATTCGTAAGCCAAATTTTCGAGGAAGATTATAAACTATAAGTTAACATCACGCTAGGATCATTATGAGCAAAAAAATTACAGAAGTCTAGCGAAAACGAATTAAAAACACGAGTAAGCGATGCAATGCGATGGGTGGATTAGGGGGATCAAAAATTTTACACGGACAAAGTTGCGGGCAGAAGCTAGTTGAAGGTAATATTTTTGTTTTCGGGCGGTTATTAACTGGCTTTGTGTTTGGGTTTTAGTCTAGATATGATTGTTGTTTGTTTTATATTCTATTGATGGAGGTTTTATATTTATAGAAAATACGATACCTACATAACTCGGATCCAAGTAAACACCTTAAACAAACACATTCTAATATATCAACGTAATAACACAGAAATAAAAGTAAGTAAACATTTTAATTTCACAAATTTATTTTCACATTTATTGTATTAGGTATTTAAAGTTACAGTGATCGTAAGAGCTGAGCGGTGGTCACCCCTACATAGCGTCCGCAATTTACCGGTGAATATCATCACTGAAATTTTGGTTATGAAATGAATTTGGTTGGTTTTAGAAACTGTAAACTGAAACCCGGTGGCCAGATTGAAATCATTTTAATTGCACTCACCATACTGTCGGGCGTATCTAACGATTTAAATCGCTCGTTCGATTTTAATCGTATTTTCATTACAGCCGGCACTACGGCCATTATGTACTGTCACTGCTTTACTAGGAAACTTAGCTCAAAATGATAGACAGAGAAATACTAATTTACCCAGCTGTATAAAGACATATCTGTACTCACTGTACGACAGATCTGTGTACTTAACATCACTTTACGTGAACACTCAACATTGACCTACAACCCAAGGTTACTAGAGCAAAATAAAACACATAAAGATCCTCCATGCCCACCTGTCTCAACCAAAACTCCTCTGGCTAGGCAAAGCTACTCGTATCTTAGCAGTCGCCTTTATAATGCCATAAATAAATCCTGCAACGTATATTCTTTACCTAGATTTAAATGTAAAACTGTAGTTAGTCGTTTTCTACAAAAGTTAACATACGAAGAGACTGAAAAACTCTGTGCAAAAGAAGATTGCTAATGTACCTACATATCCAAAATCAGATTTAAATTGCTCCTGCAATATTTACTTTGTACTGTGACATATTCACGAAATACACACGCACCCACCCACACACACACACACACCCACACATACACACACACCCACCCACGCATACACACACACACCCACGTATTCACCTACATTATACAAACCCACACTTACATCTACATCGCACACACCCAGTCCTTGCTTATATTTTTAATAAGTGGTAATGTTAAACTAAGTCTCATACCTACCAAAACTCCTACCAAGTGTAGCAAATTGTGAATGAATAATTGTAATGAGGGTATGGAGGCATGAGGAACAGGGAGTAAAGTTCACTTATCCTCCATAGAAAAGGGAGGATCCTCCGACCAGACGGGTGTTATGTCTGGCGGGCACTTGCTCAACGGTTGAAATTGGGAAGTTAAATATATGCTAGTTGCACGGTAAACTCTGATTGCGAGATTTAGAATTCGTGTGACGTCAGTATGAAGCGTTGTTCCATGTGGCGTTTGTAGGTACCGCTACAAGGGAGTCCCCTGTGTCTGTAACATAGTTTATACTAGGACAGACACAGACGATCACTCGGTCTCAAAATGCATAGCGTTGTACTTAATTGTTTTATTTCTTTTTTATGTCTAATTGAGATGGAAAAAAATGTGATTGGTTTTTGAAATAAAGATTATTATTATACTTTACGCAAAAAAGCGTCCGTACCGAAAGGGTGAGCTCATACATTATTATACAGCATTTCCATGACAAATTGACAATTCAGTCAAGTCACTGCGTCATTGTGCGTTAGACGTAATAAAACGAAAGAGAAACGTGACTATCTTTGAACGCAGGCGTATCTAACGATTTGATTTTAATCGTATTTCCAGTACAGCCGGCACTGCTGCCATTATGTGCTGTCACTGGTTTACTAGGAAACTTAACTCAAAATGCTAGACTTAGAATTTATAGAAAATCACAACTAAGCCGCTAAATTAAACAGAAACATTCGATTATACTTCAACAAAATTGGAAAACTAATATTTACCTGTATTTTTCGAACCCTTTTCCAAAAATTAGTTCCATTCAATTTTATTACAAATTCCTAAAAATAGTTTCTTCTGGAATTTTATGAAGCGTAAAGTCAAAATTTCGTGTCGTGCTGCCGATCTAATCCTGAAAAAATTGTTTCTTCTGAAATTTCAAGAAGCGTAAAATAGTTTCTTCTGAAAATTTACTAAGCGTAAAGTACTTTCTTCTGAAATTTTATGAAGCGTAAAGTCAAAATTTCGTTTCGAGCTGCCTTCCGTACCCTGAAAAAATAGTTTCTTCTGAAATTTCATGAAGCGTAAAACAGTTTCTTCTGAAATATTATGATGCGAAGTCAAAATTTCGTTTCGAGCTGCCGATCGATTCTATAAAAATCTTACCCTGAAAAGTGAGCTAAAGTGAGCTATGAGTGAACTTTCAATAGTGTCAACTAATGCCATTAGTTGAAATGACAGCTGACTCTACGATCTATTCAGTTACATTTTCACGGTTGAGATGTTTACAGAAACGCAATGCTGTTCTAGAAATTACATATATATATAAAACCTACATGAATTTTGAAACGTTTTCCCACAGCGATTTACAAAGTAAAGAGGGCTTCAAGTGCACCGTCATTAATTCAATTTACATACAATGCCGGGCCTGATGTGCTCCGCGAGACAGATAATCGTACAAATGACTTTTCGAACTCAGCGCTGGATGGTGTTATCCTCGATGGAGCCACATTAACTGGATTATTTTTGCTGTATTAACATTTCGCAGTGCATTTTACATTTTCCGATTTCCAATACGATAATTTTATGCGCAAGATTGAGCACAGTGGGACAGATTTTGTCAGTAAATTAAGTCTCGTCGGAGTTATACAAAGTTGGGTATTTTGTTACGTACATAAATATTTTATAGTTGTTTTTCTCTCGATAATAGGTTGTTATAAAAATGTTGACGTACAAATAGTGTTTTCTGGAAAAATGTCTACAATGTAATGACTTCGTAGAAATAAAACAACTGAGTGTTATAATAAAAATATAGTTACTGTTTCTAACTATTAATAATGAAGGGAGGATAGGACACGAATAAACTGATAATGGGCTCACTTAAAGATAATAACGTAAGTAAACAAATATGACTTATACAAATAATATTTTATATTATAAATCATACATAATTGATCTCTTGATAATAAACATTTATTATATATTTTACACCATGACTATAAACTATCAAAACCCATTTGAGTAAAAACCACTTAGTTGAAAACAAAAACCGAACACAGTCAGAAATCACGCTATTAAAACGCAGCGCGTTCGTTTTTAGACTGCCACATTTGAAATATTGTAATACAGTTTGCATATGACCGTTCGTCGGTCGACAAACGAGAGAAGGGAGCATAGAAACTGTAAATGGAATGAAAACATTCGAGTTTCGTTTTCATTCATTTAATTAGCCGGAGTTTTAAACGCGGCGCCGCCGTGTCGCTCCGTCCCGTAATCGACCATCCATTCGAATGTTTCACTATTTTCTTTGTTAACTGGCGTTTGGATTCTGATTTCTTTTAGCAAATCCGATCTGGTAATGTGTTTTTAATAAAGTGAGTAATTTTGATGTAATGTTTGTTATGTTTATTTAGTCCGCGCTATGACTGGCGTACCTGAGTAGGTATACTAGGGCTAGGACGTACTCGTGAACACAATCGATTACCTTAAATAAAAATAAATCTGAGGAGTATCAGAAATTAAATTCATTTCCATGAAATTGTTATTTTCAACAAAATACGAAACCAGGAGTTAATATTAAAATATTTTCTATTACAATAAAATAAAAATTCCAAAAGCAATCAGAGAATGGTGGAACAGAAAACTCTTTTTATATCCGCTACAGCAGCAGATGCAAACGGGAAGTGCATTGGGCGACTTTTGTTTTCAACTTTTTTTTTTTAAATTTATGACATGGATCCCACATGAGTTCAGGCGTGAACAACTTTTCACCTAGTTGTAACATTTTTCACTGGTAGGTAACAAGTTGCTGTAGATGTTTTTTAATTAAATTTAAACTTTGAAAATAAAATTTAATGTGTGCTGGCGTCTGAAGACCGGAGTGTCGTCTGGAGAGCCAATTAATTACCAATTCAAATCCAGTAATAATGTAAGTGATGCTGGTGAAGAAGGCCAATATCTTGGGGTGGAGCAATTCGTCTTCAATTAGTACTGAGGCGTCGGCTCGCCTTATTTATTCAGACGGACGGGATAAAATAAAAAAAAGGTAGGAAAAATATCTCTGAGATAAACATTCATATGCCGGAGATGCGAGCCGAAGGTTTCGGTATTAGAATAAGCTCAAGGTGTTCCGGGAAAATATTTTGATTTACTATCGACTATTTGAGGGTCCGGAGACTGATTGAAAGTTACACTCTGAAGTCAATATCTACCGATTCAATTTGGAATAGTATTGAGGAGTACAAAGTATGTTTACTCAGTGGAGGTAAGTAGTTTATATATATTGGGAGCTTAATAACTTTCTCTGATAATAAAGTTTGACTGGGTGGTATTCTGAGGATAGTGTTATAAGTATAGAGACTCTTTGTTAAATAATTGCGATTGTGTATCTTAGAAGTTTTTGTTGTGGCATTCAGACCGTGGTTAGTTATAAATTAAAACATAGGGCATATTATGGCATAATTATAATAATAATGTGGCATAATTGGTCATTAATTGGCATATTATGGTCACAGGTTTAAGATGACTATATTATTTGATGCAGAGATTCGAAATATGTAAGGTGTCAACTTTTGAGAGTATTTTCTCATTATTGTTTGTTATTTGTATTACATTAAAATTAATAGGTGCTTATTCTTATTATTCTTATAAGTTTGTAAGCAAAAATATATGTATAAAAGGAAATTCACAAAACTAATTTTTTGGTTTGATTTTCAAAAAATATCATAAATAAAAACTTTTTTTTACAAAAAAAACAACCGACTTCCAAAAAACATTACAATATGAAAAATAACTAATTGATAAACTATTTTTTAGTTGTGAAAAGTACTGTTCAGCAGCCTGTCCGGTTAGACTGGATGCTGATACTAAGATACTTAATGAAAAAACTTACAAACGCACTGGTTGCCCCTACGATTTTTGAAAGTACCCCTTGATTTCTCTGGTCTTCCACCATCAAAACCTGATGTCCTTATCAAGGGACCACCTTGGGAATGTCTTCTTTCCAACAGAAAACGAATTATCAAAATCGGTTCATAAACGACGAAGTTATCCGCGAACAAACATAAAAAAGCATATATACCGGTCGAATTGAGAAACCTCCTGTTTTTTGAAGTCGATTAAAAATATCTCTTAACATTTTATAAAAATACATAATACCATAGCTAAAATCAAAACAGACCATGAAAACACGAAACATTTAAATCGCTTTACTGTGGCCGCAGCGAGTTAAATATGATCGGTGTTAATGTGTTCCGGTCCGCTTATACCTACAGTTTGCAACGCGTCCGGGATGGTGTTACGGCGGCTCCGTGGGTTTACGAGGAACCTTGACTATTTATTACTAGGTACTTGCACCCACCATATACTTTTGACATACAAGTACTGCCATATTGCCGGGCAAAAGGTAAAATCCGCATTTACTGGGTATGGCATGAAAAAAGATATCCTATCAAACAGAATATCTTATCAGAGAGGTTTTATTTATGTGTTGATGCTAAGAAATAGCAATCTGCGACTACTCCATACAGGTTTCAGGCGTCATGACAACCCTTCCAGATGTTCCTATTATAATATGTAGTAATAAGTACGCAAGGGGAATGCCCAATGAAATAGACGCGTTGTCAAACGGACACTGAATGATGTTTTAGAATTTTGGCACGAAAATATTCAAGGCAAGTTTTGGCTGCCGCGAGTGTTGTACTGGTTAAGAAATTAGTAGTATAAATCTTATGATATTTTAACGTTGGTTGTTTCGTTCTTACATTAGGACTATCGGGTTGCTGTTATAATATTCATATATCATAATACAGGTCCTTGTAGGGAATGGGTATGTTGCCGGGTACTTCTTTTCATGTACATTTGCCCATTTAGATAGAACTCGGATTTGGCAATTAGGATATCCTCTCCTGTCATTATTGTGGGTTTGTCTATATTCATCAGTGTAGCCAATAACCAAACGATATGAATATTTTCGTGCAATAATTCTAAGACATCGGTGACCGCCCGTTTCACAACACGTCCATTTCATTGCGTATTCCCCCTACATATCAATGTCACATATTTCGTATTATAAATCCGTGTCGTTACTTAAAAGAACATCGTAAAAACAAGTTAAAAGTAATTTCTTCAAATTAGTAGACACGAAAAGCAACTTTAATCTATACTAATATATAAAGCTGAAGAGTTTGTTTGTTTGTTTGAACGCGCTAATCTCTAGAACTACTGGTCCGATTTGAAAAATTATTATTGCGTTGGATAGCCCATTAATCCAGGAAAGCTTTAGGCTATAAAACATCACGCTGCGACCACTAGGAGCAGAGCATAACTAACTCCACGCGAACGAAGTCGCTGACGGCCGCTAGTCTATAATATGTTTAGATTTTCTTTTCAGTTTATCAAAACTGCTACTACTTACATTCTTGTAATCAATCTGCTATCACAAAAGTGGAGACATACCTACTTTTACAAAAAACAAGAGAATAGATAAAATTTTAATGTTATTTTTATATGTTATTATCGACCCGGAAAATCCGTTACAGTTCCCTCTTAAAAGCGCGTAGATACATTGGACCTTTTTTGTGTAAAGGTGCCTCAGTTCCCGGATTAACATAATAGGATATTCTTTATCCCTATAAGTTGTAAGACTCCCGTGGGAGACCTGAAGTTCCCTTCAAACTCCGTGGGGTAAAGGACTGGTGTATTATAAAAATCCATTGGTTTACGTCATCACGGAACCCTTAGAAAGTTGATTTTTTATCACCAAGTAAGGTAAAACTATGTAGTTAGTTTTCTATTTCGTTGTTATTTAGTGAAGTTCAACTTTATTTTTTATGGAGCTTGTTATTGTGATGGGTATTGAAAACATTATTCGAAGAGAGAAATAAAACAAAGTCCACACATTCCGTTGTTTTTATACTTGAACATTACAAGTACTTTAATTTATTTCAGCAATGTTAATATATATATATCGGTCCCATCATCATCATCTCAGTGTCAATCCCAGTCGCATCCGAGGGCTTGAAGTCTGGGGTCCGCTTTACAGCCTAAGTGCTGATTTTGGCTAAACTTTGATATTTTCTGTGATACGACTGCCGTCTGATTTCCACAACCCGAAGGCGATGTCGAGTCATTGCAGTTACCCAATTGTTGGACTTTTACTAACCAGGACCAACGGCTTAACGTGCTTTCCGAGGCACGACCAGACCAGTGCAAATATTCATATTCATGCATACAAACATTTGCACTGCGCGGGGATCGAACCCGCGCCTCCGCTACAGCACGGAGGCTGCCCTAGAGGGCATATCGGAGGTCTATCAGTCTATAGAGGGGATTTTATTTACTCCCTTTAATAAAAATACTACATCCATAAAAATCTCATCTATCCAACAAAAAAAAAAAGAAATCGTTACCCTTTCCAGACAACCATTTTACCATGGAGCACAATATTTTTAAATTGTAATCATAGTAAAAGTAGGTACGTTAGTCGGGTCGATTCGGGCGCGTGGCTCATAAACCATGGTTCGGTCTGCACTAAATGTCAATGTACAAGGGCACACGACTCCTGTACCAATACCTGGAGTATGTACTACCACAGTCTATCAATATAAACTCTTTACAGTCTGTCAAAGTTAGTATTTACTCAATACTTTTTTTTTTATAAATTTTAATTTAGTGCTTGACAGTAATCCCGCCTAATGGTAAGCAGTGATGCAATCGTTGATGGTAAAGCGCGCTAGTTTATTAAGAGCCCATTCACTCTAGCCTTGAATACACTAAATTGTAGTCAGACGGACACACCGCAGCTGGCAAATTGTCCCAGTGTCCCGGCGTACGCGGTATAAAGGAACTCTGTGATGTCAACAACATAAGGGTGAAAATTCGCTGTACTACGGGTCGTCCTATAATGTAACAGAGAGGAGGGAATTAAATCATGCGATTTCCTCGCACACAATAATACTCAATACTAACTATACTCAACAATAACTATTACTATACCTACTCAATAATAATACTCAATCATAGAGTATTTTGTTAGTATTTTCACAGAGAGATTACATGCGAGGTTTTACCTCTGAGAATTTCTCTGTGAAAATATATATACTACATAAACTCCACAATAATCTTAATAATAATAGAGTACTGTGGAGTTTAATAGTCCTACCACAATTTGGGTATAATTCAGGTACGGTATTATAAAGTTTGCCATTTATCAAGCTCTGGTATTATGCGTTACTCAGCCGGTAACGTATCACCTTGATTAATGAAATACAATTAATTATCTCACGATTTTGGCATAACTCTCAAAGCATGAACAATATATGTAGATATCAATATGTAAGTAGGCACAAAGACTTTTTTATAGTATAGGAATAAAACTACGTCACTCATATGACTTGTAAATGTGATTCTGATATTTACACAATAAAAAAGACATTTCATTTAAGATTTTTCTGATAGTTTATTTCGTAGATACGCTGATACTAGATACACTGTGACACCACCCATCACTTAATATTACAATCTCGATTGCTACATAGTAATGGCAAATTGTATTATTACATTCGCAGCAGTTATTTTCAATATATGATCTAGGACTGATCATATTTTGTCGAACGCTCCCTAACTAGTTGGCGACCCTACGTCACGGGGGTGTCGTTACTAGAAGCTGTTATAGGAGGAAGATATGACATTATTTAATGGATTGACAGTTGCAAGTGTCAATATAAAAGTATGATTTCCTTTTCATAAATATTTACCTCGTGTCAAAAAACACAGAAAAAAATATGATACCATTATTGTCTTTGTCGTTGTTCACCAAACCTTTAGTGTACAATTAATCTGCAAGCATATCTTTAATTGTAAGTTCAATGTAATTATTAACTTTCTCCTGGTTTTAAATATACATTTCTCGGTGGTAGGCCATAATATCGGCTGCTGGCAGAAGTTACCACCCACCAGACAAAGTCTTACCGTCAAGTGATTAGTCGTGTTCCGTCATCATGTCTGGTGAAGCGGTACGGAGGACAGGTCTGAGCAGTAGTGTTGCGATGTGTGGCGGTTATGATGCGCCATATGTTATTCTGTCGGAAGTTTAGCCGTGGAGGGTCCAGATCAATCTCCCTCTGGCGCAGTATCGTTGGTTGTGTTGTTGGGTTTAACATTGCATCACCTCGCTCAATTGCCGTCTTCCTTCCTATTCACTAAGTTTTTTCTAGTGAATAGGTTTAATAAACTAGCGTGCTTTACCATCAACGATTGCATCATTGCTTCCCATCAGGCGGGATTGCAGTCAAGCACTAGTTTATAATTATTAAAAAAAAAAAAATTGTGTGTCGCATAAAATTTTTTTTATATGACAAGAATTTGTAAAATCGCAGTTAATATCAAAATGCAATAATACACTTACAATTTAAAAGCTGAGATGAAAAAACGACTAATATTTCATAGTTAGAACTAACCCCATAAATCGAATGTAATTAATTCCTCTTCCTCGATTAATATTCATATTATGCATGTAAGTCGCGAGAGAGCAGGACTTATTGACAGTATTACGATGCTAAGAGGCATTAGAAGCGAGAGCACACGTATTGAGCATATTGATTCATTTAATGTTGACTATGTACGAATATGAGCCGCACGATTTGTCAGAAATCTTGCAGCGCAACTATCTGTCTTTATGGGTCCTCTTAACGTTTGCGGTTGTTTCCTCAAAAGACCATCTCAGACATTAATTGTACGTCGTCTTATTAATATCTGACCAAGATTATGTATGGGATAAAAGGAGACTATGTCCTGTGTGTGTGTGTGTGGTGTTTTGACCTTTCTTTTGAGTGTAGTTAGATAGGAAGCGCGGAACAAATGAAACCATCTAGATGTTTTTTTTTTTCGGTAACGGTTCTCCTTTTGTGTAATCCCTATTCGATCCTTTTCACTAGGTACTATGTCGGTTTTCGTGCGGTTCCCATAAATTGTATGCAAATAAGACAATTTAAAATAGTCCAACAATTACAAAGTCGACCAGTCAGTAACATACAACGAAACTATTCAATTGATAAGTTAAAAAATCATTAGTGACGTGCTACAACGCGAAACATGACTAGGAAATCAATGGTAGGCAGATCTATAAAACTATAAATAATAAATATTCGCGGTCATAAAATTTTATGTTGTTAGGAGGGCTGTGGAACAGTGAGTGGCTTCATGGTGAACATCAATTGTTCTGCGAGGAGGCACGTCGCACCGCAGACGGCACGATACATAAATTTAGCATACTGTTACGAATTCACGATAAAATATAGGGAAGAAAATGTGTTTATTACTCCAGTGCACACAATAAACCTACTTACACAGACGTACCTATTACGTAATAGTGTGTTCTGGAAGCTGAAAAATAAATATTATTAGTTTTTGTGCAGTCGTCAGTATTGTTGTCTTTTTTGCCTCATTAGAGTATTCTGGTTGGTCTGGAGCATCTGGTTCCACTAACCAGGTACCAAAATGGCCAAAACCGCTACAGAATATATACTTTTGGTACCAGTTCCAATCCCTGCTTGCATACTTATTATAAAATTAAAAGATTATGTGTTAGTGAAGATTCAATTTAAGGGGAAATGTTGTTAAAAGTGGTGTATAGCAATTATGAAGTGGATTATAGGTACTTCGTATCACATTACTGTGTATGTGATAGCTAACAAAAACTAAGATAAAAATAACTTAACATTTTAAAGCTCTTTACATTCAGAATTACTTAAGTAATAAATGTATACTTAATATCTAGGTATCAGAATAAAAAAAAACATCAAAGCCGCAAAATCGCAGTATCGATGCTATAATTGAAAACACGAAAATGATACTCGGCAAAGGGTTTAACCGTCAGTAAAAATGGTGTTTTAATCCGTCCATCGATACCTGCTGGCGACAGCCGGATTACCGTCCCGCCTCACTGTCCACCAACTTGCCGTTTTTTTTTTTAATATTTACGTGAATATATTTTACATTTTTGACGTTTGAATTTTAGATTCAGCCAGTTTTGCGCTATTTCAACCCTGTGTAAATAAGCCTCATTAAACTTTTTGCTGTGTAAGTTTAATGTGGAACACATCTTAGTTCAGGTAGGACTGGACGCCTGCCAACTACCTGTAGATGTTGTGCTCTTTAGAAAATTTACAGCTGCTAAGGTGTCATTTTTTATTACTTTTTATAAGTTATTGGGGACGATAAATGCAAACAAAAATTTATTCGAATTCGAACATACAGAACATTCCGAAAGATATGTTTTCTCGTTGGCGTGTCGCTCGTGCATCTGTCACACATTTCCTTCCCCTTTATTAAATTTATTAGAGTTGTATCGAAATAAGTCAAGCGATAGGTAACGTCGGCGTATTCCCACGTTTAAGACGCGTCACCGGGAATCCCGCACCTCCCCGGGGCGGCCGGGCGAAATGTTAAGCGGATTCACGTTATTGTTGGAGCCATTTTGCCACTTGTATGGGGAAGCCGAATGTTTCGAGATAAATTCGCTACAAAGAGATAGACTTTAAGGGAGTAGGCAAGTAAGGCAAGGGTTTCATATCTTTTAGTTTTAACAATCTCAAGAAATTGCGCATTTGCTCATTTTAATTTCATTTGCTTCAACAATGCCATCGCTGAAACACGGTCTTTTTCATAATCGATCAGTAAACAAGTACGCACTGATGAAAGTCTAAAATAGTTCGATGATATTATCGAAGCCACGAAGAGGTTTGCATTCAACTTTACGACCTTGTTCGTATTTATTAAATATGTCGGTCTTTTCCGACCCCAAATTTTACGACTGAACAATAAAACATGTCTCGACATCCAAATTTATATGCGTACATAAAGTTTTATATCCGCGCGACTTGCAACGGCGGAGGTTTTCCTAATTGTTACCGGTCATGGACGGGTGGAAGCAGGTCACGGTGGGTTCATGAAAACCCGAAATAATGACGAATCAGCGACAAGCTCTATAAAATTTTATATTGCGAGTATTTTTGTACGCAGACGATCTATCACGCTCGTCTTTTTGAAAAGTCAAGCAATCGTAATTGATGGCGAGGGAAGTGGGGCCGATAACAACAGCGCCGCACGCGCCTCCAGCCGGCGCGCACTGAGCGGCTATCGTGCAGACACCCGTATAAAATCACGCTTTCTAATGATGTGATTTGTGCCGTATAATTTCCACGTTACCGGCCCGTGTTGACACGGCCGGGCTTGCGATCTTGTTTATTTTAGTGTGTCTGCCGGCTTATGTCCCGAATGTTCAATTTGTGTGATTTTTCCGTATTGTTTAACAATGTTCAATTTAAAATAACGTGTTCATGAATCGTTCATCGCAACTGAAAACGATTCAGTGAGTCATAGCCATGTTTATTGACCTTTTGTTGCTTTAATTAGTCATCGCGGTTATAACTCGTTGGCGCCGCATATAAAACAGGTGGGAATTTCATTTCGCTAATAGCGTTACCCTAATTGCGCATGCAGCAATTATCTGGCGGACGTGTTCAAGCGTACAGCTATCGGTCGTAAGGAGAGGCTGAGCTCGGAATTAGCGTGCAGTCTCAGGTGCCCCCTGCGTTCTAACACTGCATAGATAATAACGGTATAACCACTCCAGCTTATGCAGACATATTGAAGCCAGTTATACACTCGGATATTCCGTTCACTTTGTGCCCTGTTATTGAATTATAAATCCATTCCTAATACATCAACTTGATTATAGTATCATAAAATAGTACATTGTTGTTTTCCTGCTTTGTTACTGTGTTTTATGGAGCGTGTAGTACTTAAAGTATTTTGCTACGATTTTACAAAGCCTACGCGTGCTCGTAGCCGCAGTACGTAGCATCCTTGTAGCGCGTAGCGATTGTTATAATTAGGAATCAATCCAGAATCTAAGATATATATATTTTTCTCCTTATAATATATTTCTTAAAGACATTACGCTACGAAGATTCCGATAAATAAATTCATAACAAAAACATTCTTTAACTGAGAAACGTTTCTCAGTATAATCAATTAGTCTAAAGCGAAAATTTTTATGAAGCAAAAAGGCACTGTACAATAATTGTCTATCATTTCCAACAGCCCACGGCAAAAACTGTTTTCCCAGAATTTCGTCTGCATGAAGTCACCGCTCAACGGCTGCAGCGCGTATTGAGAATGGCTGCTTCGAATTGACTAAGATGAAGTTATTAAGGATTCCCATGTAGATTCATTTATTTTCTTGAAACATTTATGATCTCTAACTGGACTTACGACTAACTCAACCTTTAAGGTTTTTAAACAAAATAACATAAAAACACACGTATGTGGTTGGAAGACTTTCGCCAGGAACGAACCACTAGCACACGTACCCACTCGTATATATAAGTAGGTATATAGACAAAACCAGAGAGAATGAGAGCAAGTAATTTTAATACGTGTTTTAATACGAAGCCATATAGTATAACTATGATTTATAAATGTCGACCTTGCTATTGTAAAACTGTCTATAACTAGAGGTGGAGGTGGTTTTGGTCGCTTTAAAATTTTTCGTTCCGCGTTACAATGGAACACACCATCCAGCTTAAGGTTCACTTACAATATGATTTGATTTCACTATTTAGACCCCATTATTCATAGTAAACTTGTAATTGATTTCAGCCCTTTGTATGGTGATGTGCTGAATCGGAACGGATAGTAAATACGCGTTCGCAACGCCAGACATTGACTCATACAATGCTTTAAGCAATTTAATTTCACACTGAACTTTGATATTTTATTGATCACACGGTTGATTTCACTCACTTTTAATTTACCATACATATCCATAAAGTGCATTCAGGTGACATGTGTTAATTGAATTAAATTTTCGATTCACTTTAAAATAAAAGCTGGCCAATTTATCAGTACAAAAAGTTATCAGGCTGTTTGTAAATACGGTTTATAATTTTACTTTTTAGTAGGTTCACAATTCTTAAATCACCAGGTTCATACATCCGAATTCTTAAATCGCCACCTTGAAATAGCATGTGAGGTTTAAGCGCCTATAACATAAAAAAATAACTGTAAAAAAGTTTTATGCAGACTTATGCCAACATACTGGTCATCATCCTGGTGTGTTCTATGTTCCAAATTTGAAATCATGATCAGTTAAAATCGACATAAACAAAACAAAGTCGGTTTAATTAAGGAGTGATACAATCGTTGATGGTAATTTATTAAGAGAGTATTCATAAAAAAAAAGAAAATAGGAAAGAATACGGCAGTTGAGCGAGGTGATGCAATGTTAAACCCAACAACATGTCCAATTATGCTGCGTCAGAGGGAGATTGATCTGGAGACCCTCCACGACCAAACTCCCGACACAACAACATTTGGCGCATCGTTCAACTGCTCAGACCCGTGCTCCGTACATCTTCACCAGACATCATGTTGTACCACGACGAAACGCTTGGCGACAAGACTTTGTCTGGTGGGTGATAACTAGTGCCGGCGATGTTATGGTCTACCTCTATAATAACCATTAAAACATGGGAAAACAATTATGAAGAGAAAAGTATTAACATTTATCGATTCTGAGGCGGTACGAAGTTTGTCGGGTCAGCTAGTTTTAAGTAAAAATCGTGAAGCCACCTTACAGAGCACAGCAAAGGGTGGCTCGGTTAAGAAGTCTAGTTGTAGTATTATTTTTTATTTACCTTTCGTAAAGGTACAGGAGCTAACAAAATAAAGATAAATTCAAATTCAAACACTTCTTCTGTCAGCGACTGTCTCCAGGGAGAGAGAACCTTAACTACTGTTCCAATTTTGACAGGAATCAAATAAAACAGTGTAAAAAGCTAGAAAATCTTTTATATTCCCCTATTTCTTATTTGAGCGCTTCGCTAAGATTTTTCATGGATGTCATTTAGTGCTAATGCCTGTTGTGGGACGAGTCGCCTACGAATTGCCACATTTACTCGTAGTGTCGGCCTCTCGAACCAACGTTAAATCCTGTGTTTGGAATGAGCCAATGCATCTTAAGCAAGGGAACGCGGCTTTAAATTGCTTACTGACAAAATTCTTGTACTAAGGTAGTACCGACGTGTATTAGCGAATTTTGGATCTTAGTCGAGGCCCAGGGGATGGCGGATCCGATCTATAGATACTGAACAAATAATCTCGGCGTGGCGAGAAAATCACTAATTGGGGTTCGTAATCTTACATACAAAGAGGATGTTAAATACAAATCATTAAGTGTGATTCACCGAAGAGTAAGTATTATCATGTACGAACTCCACAAAAATGATATCTGATAATCTATAGATAAGATGACAGTTTCTTCAACAAACTTGTATATTAACTTTGTTGATATAACAACACGTCTTATTTCCCTTTTTTTTTTTTTGCCGGGGTGGAAATCCTCATAGGATGCCCGCCGCCCTGGGGTGGGCGACGGGGTATGTCAGACTTTTACTGACTAAAACCACCCCGGTGTGTCTTCTATCACGAGCGCGAGTGGGGCCGCGGGAGTCTAAATTCTTCCACGGCCCCACACCCTCGTGCTGGCCCGGTCTGTCCGGGCCTCGTCTCCTGCACGGGGTAGTGGGGTGTTAAACTACCCCGTGCATCGCCTCAAAGGCGCGCGCCAACACTCGCGCACCCCTCCGCCTCGGGGTCCATCAATGGGGGGCGGGGACTTCCCCATGTCCCTCGCCCCTGGACCCATTCATGGGGGGCGGAAGAGGGCGTTATCCGCCCTTCCTCGGCACCCGGTGCGTCTTCTGCGGCCCGGGAAGGGAGTTGATATCTCCCTCTCCCGTTCCGCAGCTTCCTTCTGCGACATCACGTCCTCGCAGAAGGACACCACCGCGTCCCACGACTCTGAGCTGCCGACCATCCTCCGCACTACTGCCGGCAGCGTCAGGTCGCCTCCTACTTCATTTGTGAGGACACGGCGCTGCTCCTCCCAAGCTACACACTCGGAGAGCGTGTGCTGCGCCGTGTCCTCCCCGCATTGGACGCAGTGGTGGCACCGAGCGTCCGGCTCCCTGCCTAAGCGACGCAGGTACTTGCCGAAGCAGCCATGCCCCGACAGTACCTGCGTCACCCTGAACGACAGGGAGCCGTGCCTCCTCCCGAGCCAGTCGTCGAGTACTGGCCGGATCGCCTCGACGGTAGCGAGGCCGGCGGTAGGGCGCATAAGCCTCTGCCGCCAGTCCGCCACCAGGACCTGACGGAGCTCCTCTCGACGCAGCTCGATCTGCCGCTGCACCGGACTGGAGCCCCGTGTCCGCTCTTCCTCGCGCCATCGGTACAATGACGCGAGTACTTTCGCCTCTAGGTCCCAGGGCGGGGATCCGGCCAGGACGCAAGCCGCCTCGTAGGATATCGTGCGATACCCGCGGACGACCCTGACGGCCATCGCCCTCTGCGGCTTGCGCAGAATGGCGAGTGTTCCGGCCGTCAGGTCCATCGCCCACACAGGGGCCCCATACTGGGCCATGGACCGCACGATTCCCACGTACAACCGCCTACAGGCGGCGCTCGCGCCCCCCATATTGGGAAGCAACGTTGATAGTGCGCCCGCTGCACCCATCAGCTTGGGCGCCAGCCGCCGGAAGTGGGGTCCGAAATCCCACCGGCTGTCTAGCACCAATCCCAGGTACTTCATGGTGAACTCGACAGCTATCCGGGCCCCACTGACCACGATATGTGATCCCGGCGCCGGCGCACGCCGGAGGCCATGGAAAACCATGGCCTCCGACTTGTCAAGGGCCACCTCCAGGCCCAGGCGCCGGATGCGGTTCACCACCTGTGACCCCGCAGCCGTGGCTATCAACGTCGCTTCCCTGTACGAGCTCCCCTGGGCAGTGACAAGCGTGTCGTCCGCATAACACGTCAAGTCGGCGCCCGACGGGAGCTCGCCTCACAGCACCCAGTCGTAGCCGATGTTCCACAGGAGCGGTCCCAAGACCGATCCCTGTGGAACACCGCACGACATTTGGTGCCGACCGGTACCGTCACGTCCCCGATAGATGACGCATCTGTCCTCCAGATAAGCCCCTACTATGCGGCGGAGGTAGGGAGGCACCCGATGGTATTTCAGGGCCTCCCTAATACAGCTCCAGGGTAGGGTGTTGAAGGCGTTGGAAATGTCTAAAGACACCGCCAACACCACCCCACCCCGGGACACCGTATCCTTCGCCAGGGCTCTCACGCGCATGATGTCGTCTATGGTGGAGCGCCCCCGACGAAAACCGAACTGTTTGTCGTCCAGGTTCGGCCCCTCTCCGCACAAGTGGCCGACGAGGCGATCTGCGATTATGTGCTCAAAAAGTTTGCCCGCCTCGTCGAGCAGCACTATGGGCCGATACGCGGACGGCGAGTCCGCGGGGCGCCCCTCCTTCCTGAGCAGGACCAGCTTCCCCTCCTTCCACACACTGGGAAACTGACCCTGCTCGAAGCATGCCGTGAAGAGCCCCCTCAGCTGGGGCTCTAGCTCCTTCAGAGCAAGGACGAGAGCTCGGCCAGGAACTCCGTCGGGTCCGGGCGCTTTATTCTTGGCCCGGAGCCGCGACACGGCCGCTCCCGTCTCTGCTTGTGTCACCACGGGGACATCGGTGCCCTCTTCTTCTGGAGAGTCTGTGGCTGAGGGTGAAACCATCGCCGGGGGAACATGTCCCGCCCGCTCAGGGAAGAGGGTGGATACCACCGCCTCCAGCAGCTGGGGTTGCATACTTTGCACCAGTGGGGGCGCCCAGGGACGCAACTTGCCCCGTACCCAACGGTAGGGGCGCCCCCACGGGTTCCGATCTAGGGACCCCAGCAGCTCTTCCCTGGCCCGCGACTTGGAGTCGCCGATGGCCAGCCACAGAGTCTCCTGGGCCGCGCGGTACACCCCATACCGCGCGGCCTCCTTGACGGGATCCCGTCGACGTCATCTCCGGTAGCGCGTGTACTGGCGGCGTGCCGCGACGCACTTGACGCGCAACCGCGCAATGTCGTCGTTCCACCAGTACACGTTGCGCCTTACGGACTGTTGGCGGACGCGGGGCATGGACGCGTCGCAGATCTGCGTCATCGCCCCGCGAAACCGCAACGCCTCCGCTTCGACGTCGACGGGGCCGTCCGTCGCTGACTCCCAAATCCAGGACTGGACTATGGCAACTTCCTCGAGTAGTTCCCTGTCGAGGCGCTTAAGCGCCCAGCGCGGGCCGTCGTTAATCGGGGCTCTTGGATGGCGGCCGCTCGCGGTCTGGGCGGAGACGTCGAACCGGATATACCGATGGTCCGACAGCGTCTCCACCTCCACGGCGACACGCTAGTCACGGACACGGCTGGCGACAGAGGGGCTAGCGAAAGTAACGTCTACTATCGACCCGCCCCGCTGCCGCACGCACGTGTATACCGAACCCCGATTCAGGACGACCAGGCCGGTCGTCACTACCCACTCCGCCAGCACCTCGCCCCGAGGGTCAGTGACCGGAGATCCCCACGCCGATGACTTGTCGTTGAGATCCCCGAGCACCAGAACGGGACGAGGGTGATAGCGGCCTACGACGGTGCCCAACTCGACAAGGAACCCCTCGAAGTCGGCGAGACTCTTGTTGGGGGAGAAATACGCCCCCACGATGACGATGCCGTCCGTGACCGCAGCAACCCAGCCGCGGCCCCGAGACGGGTCGATCAGAGTCCCGCCAATAATGGCCACCAAGCCGTCAATGCATCCCAGCCAGTCGTCACGGGCAGGGATGAAATACGGCTCGGCGACCACAGCCACATGGATCGACCACTGCGCCATGCTCTGGAACAAAAGATCCTGAGCTCTGGCGCAGTGATTGATGTTGCCCTGGAGGAAACGGAGCTGTGCCATTATTGACACTCCATTCCCTCGGCAACGGTCCTGGGCCGGGAGTCGGCCGCGGAGCTGTTAGCCTGCGGGGGAGGCGAGATTTCCCCGGCAGGCTTAGAGCTCCTCTTCTTCTTCCTGGTGGCCTTCTTGCTGGCAGGCGTGCCACAGGCCCCTTCGCCCACTCTGTGTCCCGCTGGCTTCCCTGCAGCCGAACATAAGCTGCAGTTGAGCGCCGCGGAACACTGAGCCGCCTTGTGGCCGGGCTGACCGCAGCGATAGCAAAGATCGCTACGGTCAACCTCAGCGGTGTGTAATGTGGCGGGAACGGAGCGATAAATAAGATATACGTCTAGTCTGCTCATGAGACGTTTATTGACTAATTCACCTTACATCGATACTTACTTACTAACACCACTACATCTACGGGGTTGTATTAAAAAAAAAAAACATAAACAAGGTTTTTTTTTTTTCACATACAATTAGACAAATATTTGCCATTTATCAATCATTATGTTGATGCTTAAACTATGTAATTTTATTTCTATATACATTTATTTATTAACAAAGTTATGTTTATGAAATTGACACACGTATGTAATGTTATAATATTATCCACTTGCTTATCGTACGGATATTGTTACAATGTTATTATACTTAATGCTAACACTAAACTAGTGTACATATGGTTTTGTTCGGTTTTTGTGGACAGTCTCATTTTTACCATTCTTAAGTACTATTACATTGGGCTCATTTTCACTTATTACCTGGTACGGGCCATCAAACAAATTATCCAATTTTTTACCAGACTCATTTCTTATCAATATCAAATCACCCTTTTGGTATTTAGCTGGATTACTTCTGCGATCGTAATAACATTTCCTTTTTATTTTAGACGTAACTAAATTTTCTCTTGCTTCTTTATTCGCTAACTGTAATCTATATTTTAGTTCGAGTGCATAGTTATCTGGATTGTATAGAGGGTCTACTATAGTATTAGATAAATTACTCGGCAAATGGCATGGTTTTCCAAAGACTAGTTCGTAGGGTGTGTACTTAGTTTCGGTTTGTACGGTGGTATTGTAGGAGAAACACCAGAACGGAAGCCACTGACTGCAAGTTTCCGAATGTCCATCACATTGGGTCCGCAAGAAAGCAGCTAAATGTTTATGCGTATTTTCTAACGC
Organism: Sesamia inferens; assembly: GCA_037179545.1. NCBI lineage: Eukaryota > Metazoa > Arthropoda > Insecta > Lepidoptera > Noctuidae > Sesamia > Sesamia inferens. The sequence goes on along the minus strand of CM073934.1, from coordinate 13,494,705 downwards.
ACCCAATGTCTGATGGTGATAAGCAGTAGAATTCATCTTTTCAATTTGTAGTAACTTGCATACCTCTGTCATGGTTTCTGACATGAACTCCGTGCCACGATCTGTTGTGATAGCCTTTGGCAAACCGTACCTAAGTATAAAATTATTAATAAAAGATCGTGCTACACTCACCGTATCTTTTCGCTGAATTGGATACGCCTCGACGTACTTGCTCAGCTCACATTGTAAACTTAAAATATAAACATTACCTTCTAAATCCTTATCTAGGGGCCCCACTAAATCTAAATACACCTTTTCAAAAGCGCTAGTCGCTGTAGACGTTATAACCATGGGTTCTATAATATTTTTAGAGTACTTATTCATCTGACATTTTTGGCACTTGCTAACGTACCTTCGTACATCGCTTTCTAGACCTGGCCAAAAATATTTACTTTTAATATTATTTATCATACGTCGTACTCCTGCGTGTCCACTCGTAGGCAGTACGTGATAGTCGTGTAGTATGTATGTCTTTTCTTCATTATCTAGGACTCGTTTAACTCCTCTTAAAATATTTATGTGTGGTCCGGACCACTTCTCTCTACTTTTTATCTCATTTATTAATTCTTTGATAAAATTATTATTGTATTGATTTTTTACAATGCATATTTCTTTAATATTTATATCATTACAAAAACTACTCAATTTATTCGCAAATTCGGCTCGCGTAAAATGCGACATATAATTGGTGTCTATGTATAAAGTTTTCTCTGCGTCTAAATAAACAAAACATTCTTTTTCATAAGTTATAGATGCTTTTGATAATTTATCTTTTTTTATAAACTTTAATTCTACATAGTCACTCGGCTTTCTTAATATCTCTGCGAATCTTGGTTGGCCAAACCTCGGTTCTGCAGTTATATTAGAAGACCTTGTGCTTTCTTTATTTTCCTGATCGATTCTAGTCTTTTGCGCTCTAGTCATTACCATCGTTACTTTTTCATTTAATGATTTTAACTCGTCCGAACTTATGGTCACCCTACTCAAAGCATCTGCCACTATATTATCGTTTCCTTTTATATAAACAACATTGTAATCGTATTCCTCTAGTTGTAGTCTAAATTTTAAAAGTCTTGTAGAGGGATCCTTCATTCCAAATAGGTAAATAAGCGGTTTATGATCAGTCATTACGGTAAATTTTCTTCCATATAAATAGGGTCTACAATATTTTATACTCCAAACAATTGCTAAAAGTTCCTTCTGGATAGTGGGATAATTTATTTCCGCTTTATTTAGTGGCCTACTAGCATAGGCTATCGGCCTCATGTTTTTGTTGCATAAAACAGATCCTATTGCTATACCCGATGCGTCTGTCTGAAGGACAAACGTGTTATCTTTAGAGAAATCCGGATATTGTAAAATGGTAGGTGAAATTAATTGCTTTTTTAGATTTTCGAAACTTTTTTGACATTCATCAGTCCAAATAAATGGTTGATGTTTTCGACATAACTTATTTAACGGTAGTGTTATCTCTGAAAATGAAGGTATAAATTTCCTGTAATAATTACAAAATGCCACGAATCGTCTGACCTCATCCGCGTTTTTTGGTACTGGATAATTTTGCAATACTGCAACCTTATCAGGGTCAGGTAACACACCACTACCTGACACTACATGTCCTAAATATAACAGTTGCGTTTTCATGAAATCACACTTATGCGGGTTGAGTTTAAGGTTCATTTTTCTGAGTCGCTCAAATACATCTAACAAGTTTTTATTGTGAATTTCGCGATTTCTGCCAAAGACTATGAGGTCATCACAATAGACGAAACACTGCTCATAAGTAAGTCCTGACATTGCTACTGACATTAATCTGGAAAATACACTGGGACTCATTTTCAACCCCATAGGTAAACGTTTCATTTCATATTGTCCCGTACTTGTACTGAAGCTAGTAATATTTCTACACTCTGGTTTTGTGCTGACTTGGAAAAAACCTTGATACAGGTCCAAATGGGTAAAATAATTACTTCCGGAAAGCGAATCTAATATTTCGGTTATGTTGGGTAGCGGAAATTTATCATCCTGTATCGAGTCATTAACCTTCCTGTAATCAACAACTAAACGCCATTTTTTTTTTCCTTCCGTTTTTTTAGGCACCAAGAGTACTGGACTATTCCACTCGCTATTTGCGGGTTCTATAATATCGTCATCGAGCATTTTTTGAACTTGTTAATATTTTTGTGTAATATTTTTATTGGGATTTTACCTCTTATTGGTTTTACAATACTTGCTGCCATGAATATATTTTCACCTAATTGTTTCGCGTATATGACACAATCTTTGTATATATTTTTATTTATGTGAATATAATGTATTGATTCACAACGTGCCGGAGCAGTTAAATAATCATCCGACTGTACTTTGTTGATATAGCTATTATGTATTAATAATGTACAAGTTCTATTATTACATTGTAATGTAAGTCGGTTCGTAGGTACATTTATGTTTGCGTTATAAGTTCTCAGAAAGTCAAGACCGATAATACCGTCCGCTGCACATGGCATTTTGTCGAATAAGCGCAACTTGTGACGAAATACGAACCCTGTCTCTGACTGTAACGGAATGTATGCGAAACACTTTGACTCTACTTTCCCACCTATTCCTTGTATAACTGTACTTTCATTATACCTAACTGTACTACTTTTAACTATATGACCATTAATTATCGATATCGAAGCGCCAGTATCTAATAAAAATTTACACATCTTATTCTCTACATATAAGTTGATGAAATCTAAACCTTTACAAGTTAACGCGTAATTAGGCTCGAAAAAACTGTTTGACATTTTCGTCATGCTGCTCACCTTTGGACTCCTGATACTTCTGACTGTCATCTTCTGATGTATAATACGTATCACGCCTTACACCTCTGGCACCTCTGTTAAAATTATTTCTTAAATTACCTCTGTTTGACCGCGTGTAGGCACGTTGAAAACTCCTGCCGCGACTATTAAAACCATTTCCGCGACTGCCACGCGACTCAACCACATATCTTGGCTGCATCTGGTTTCCTCTAAAATGTTGCTGGGACCAGCCACGATTATAATATCCTCGACTACGGTTAACTCTACAGTTATTGTAATATTGATTTTTATTCGTACCTCGTGAATATGAATAGACAGCATCCTGCCCTGACGTCCCAGGGCGCGCGTCTTCCTCGTCCCCCGCCGCGCGTACCGCATCCTTGAGCTCCTTGTAGTCTCGGGCTGATATTACTGTACTCAGCCGCCGATTCCTCAGGCCATCTGCAAATCTTTTTATGACCATCTTCTCGTTTATAGGACTTAGTATTGCACTTGCTTTTGGATTTCCATCGGCTTGTGCTATAGTAAGCCCTATAAAGAGTTCTTCTAACTTTGCTCCATATTCTGCAATGGTCATATTACGTTGAGATAAATTATTTATTTGTGACAACAAAGAGTTGGCTGATTTTTTTGTCAATAAATACGTTTTAATATCTTTTACTAAATTGTCAACACTTTCATACTCCGATTTTAATTTCAATTTAGCTGATTTTGTTAGACGGGTTTTTAGGACAAAAGAAATCAGCAGTTTTTTACTGTCACTCGTTTGTAAACAACTATTATACATCTCTATGCCGTCGATTATCTTTTCTGTTGTTTCTTCTTTACCGTCCATTATTGGAATGAGGGCACTCGCGGTTTTTAATTCAAAATTTTCCATTTTATTTCCTTCTTGAGAATCTACTTTATATCTTAAAATTTTAGAGTTCAACTCCTCTATACCTTCGCTAACTAAATCGAATAAAGATCCACATAACGCTGCAGTACGAACTTCTTCTTTGTCAAGAGACCCTAAAATTAACTTATACTCATTATATAATGCTAAAGCCTGTTCAAACTTTTGCTTTCCTAAATTTTGTTTTCGCCTCTTAGGGCCTAATTTTCCTATGCTTTCACATAACTTTTTTATGTCTTCACATATACTACTTAACCTTTCCATTAAAGGTCCTAATCATTATCTTACCATTATTATTATATTACCATATTTATTTTAAAACTAACCCTTTCGAAACGAGGGAAAAAACGCGACACTTAAACTTATAGCACTGCACTACTCACTTCACTTCACACCATTTCTTGTCCATTACTCCCGATTTCACCTTCTTGATGTCTCCTATTTCCTCTGCCAGACAACCTTGCCTGAATACGCCGCACCATTTCACGCCTCACCTCTCTTTTTATAATGCTTTGGCCATATTTTGCACATATCTTGATGAGAAAAATGATCATCAAAACGCCAACAATTCCAACGATGAATGACAGAAGGATTGTGTGCTCACGTCTGGCTGCTGATGCTCCATTCGAGCCACCTGATGCTGTTTGTGCGATCACAACCTCGTCCTTAGAGTAACTCTTCCCCATCTTTGATATGGTTTTTGAATTCGAAATGTTCTCCAAAATTTTCGATGCTTTTGCACGCAATATAATTATTACGGTCTTCTATCGCAATCACCTTTGATGCCATGCCACAATCCATGTTCGCTTGTAGGAATATAATGCGGCGTTGCAAAACTCGCGCTACTACCTACCAAGCAGGGCTTGGCAGGGTCGCCATGTAATGTGGCGGGAACGGAGCGATAAATAAGATATACGTCTAGTCTGCTCATGAGACGTTTATTGACTAATTCACCTTACATCGATACTTACTTACTAACACCACTACAGGTGCACTTGGCCCGGACGTGTCCCTTCTCCAGGCACCGGAAGCACCGCAAAGCCCGGGGCTGCAGGAGTTTAACTCTCGCTGCAACCCAGCCTACCAGCACTCTGCCACTTGCGGCGATTTTATTCGCCGACGCCACAGGGCACCGAACCCAGACCGCGCCGAGTCCGGTGGCGTCGGTGCGAATATCGCCGGCCCGCACCTTGTCCGGCGGACACTCTCCGCTTCGGGCAACGGCCGCCACCACCTCCTCGGAAGTCACGGACTCGTCCAGGCCGGCAATCCGCACCTCTGCGGTTTTAACCGGCCTGGAAATCCGGACGTCCTCGGGGTTGAGGACCTCCCTCAACTTGGCGGCCAGAGCGTCCGCCTTCTCGGTATTGCCGCTCGCAGCACCAGCTACCTCAAACAGCTGCGCACCCGCGGCAGCATGTCTTATGGTGACGGACTGGAGGCCAAGATCCGACAACTAGATCTTGGCCTTGGCCTCGGTAAGGACCGAGCCGTACGTCACGCCGCGCTCCGCAGCGCCACGCTGAAGCGTGAGCGTCACAGCCTCGGAACGCGGGGCACGCACAGCCGGTCCTTTTCGACCGCTTTTGCGACCGCCTTTGCCAGTCCGCCGCGCAGTCCCCGGAGCCGCCTTTGCGGTTTTACCGCCGGTGCTGCTGAGGCCGCCTTGGCGGCCTTAGCGGCTTTGCGGGCCTTCTTACGACCCACGACTGTCGCCCAGGTCTCACCCTTAGACCCGGCAGTCGTGGGCTCCTCGCCCTCTGGAGCTCGCTGAGGCGCAGTTCCCGGCGTCCCCTCAGCCCTACACCGTTTGTCGGCCGCTAGGGGCGGGCGGAGGTTTTCCTCAGGGACGCGTCGGGAATGCGCCTCAAGTTGGGCTTTGACCATGCTCCCGCACTGGAGCATGCACATACGGACGATGCGCTCAAGGCACGAATCGCTCAGCTCATCATCCGCACGTGCCGGTCTCGGTGCGGGAGCCGGGGCCACTTCGGAAGCGACATCGGTGGGCGTGTGTCGCTGCTGCTGATCGCTCAGCGCAGCAACTTGTCGCCGGAGGTCCTCTAGATCATCACGGAGGCGGCTGTTCTCCTCCTGCAACTTCACGACCTCATCTGAGGCCGTCGTGTTGAGGAGGGTGCCAACCGCCTCCCTGATGTCCGCGGCAGCCTCCTTGAGACCGCGAATGAAGGTGCTCTTCAGGTTGCCAGATTTTGTGGCAACCTTCAGCACCACATCCACCCCGTCCAAGGCAAGCTGGCTTAGGGCCACCGCCGACGGTTGCCCCCCTTCCGCCGATAGAGCAGCGCGTCGCTCGCGTGCTCGTCGGGCCATTTCCGACACTTCGTCGGCCGCGACAGCTTTGCGCTGCTCCCTCCTGGCAGCGTTGAGCTCCGCCTTCGAGCTCCCTAACGAGGCGCAACTGTCGCTACCAGGGTCCTCCGAAGTGACCCCCGTGTCACTTTCTGCTTCGCTGGCCGCCGGGGTACGCACGAACCTACCCTGTCCGTTCCTCCGCAGCCGCGAAGCAGTCACCCCTCTCAATTCTGCCGACCTCTCCTCGCAGTCGGCACCTTCGGGGCCGGCAGGCCTTCTTCTTCAGAGGTCAGCTCTGCCGATCCACCTCCCTTCTGATCAGGGTCGCGTGGTCGCTTCCTAACGGAAGACGATCCACGCGGCCCTCTGTCCACATCCACTCTGCCATCATCGCTGCCAGTAATATTAACGACAGCAGGGGCCTGGTCGCCTACCCCTGCGCGTTCTTCGGAAGCCAATTTTACATTCGCAGGCCCGGACACCTGCGAACGCCGGGCGTCAGCCGGATCGCAAGACAAAACATCATCATTATTAGACATATTCATTTACGATAATGGGTGGTACGCACATCGCTTCCCCAAGGCGATGCGGCCGCTCTTTTTGGGAGGCTATTAATCCTCCTGAGGCCAGCGGATGCCTCCGGTGCAGGTTATACCGCCCGCTGCTCGGTATCTAGGAACTAACTTATTACTACTTTTATTTTTTAATTTTTAGATTTTTTAATTTTGTATTTGATTTTTAAAATTTTATATATTTTCTGTTTGATTTCCCTTTTTTCTCTTATTTAAACCTAAACCTAACCTATATGTAACCTAAAACCAAACCTAACCTATATCTAACCTAACCTACCCACCACCCGGCACCGTGGCTCCAAACCTCCAATGGCCACAGGTACCCGTAGACCGCAGGTTGAGGAGAAACCCACGGTCTTCTCCAACTCGGTCACGCGACGTGACCCCTAGACCGCGAACTGTCAAAACTGCCCACGGTCTACACCACCTGTTCCCTATTCGTGCACTCTGCAGCTGCAGAGTGCAGATAGAGAGCCCTCGGGAGCGACTCCTCCGCTCTGGCAGAAATTCGCCGCGGACAGTAATCTCCTCCTGCACAATAGTCACGAAGAGATTGCTTCCCTCGCCCAGGGTGCACCGGCACAGCGTCTGCTCGTCCTCGGGTCTCAAAACCAGAGGACCAGCAGGCACTGAGCCCTCGGGGAGGTTTTCTGCCACGCACCCCACGTCTTATTTCCCTGGGGCATGAGAAGAGGTGTACCTTTAGTACACTAATTATGTATACTACTGATAAGTACAGCCGGTGTATTCTGCTAAGATCTCACCGCAGAAACTTGGTGAATTAAGGTTTCATTTCACCTGACGAAAGGGATTGATATAGTGACAGCTCACTTTATCCAAGACGTGGTGGCCTAGTGGTTAAAACACCAGCCTCTCAAGTATGAGTTTGCGGATTCGATTCCAGGTCAGGCAAGAAAAACATCTTGAGACATTATAATTAATTCTGCCAATAATTTTGTCTCAGTTGACATTATTAATAATTTAAATTAGAAATTAAGACAATAGAGCCAACCCCTAGTTATAATATGCAGAATTTCAAAAGCAACTCGGGAGGAAATTTAAGGTCAATAGATAATATCAATTTGATGCATCAAAATATTCAAGGATTTATGAACAAAGATTTAGAGGTACATTTATTCATGAACCATTATGGTATTAATATTCTTTATATAACCGAACATTGGTTTAAAAAGTCACCAGTTCTTGTTCAATTTTAAGAATCACCAGGTTGGCAGTTCGTTTAGCAGAGTAAATGCTATACATGGTGGCTCACTAATTTTAGTTAGTAACATGCTCAAATTTAAAAATCATAAAGACTATATGAGCCCGTCTGTTGAACGAACAGTTGAAATTGCCTGTATAGAGTTTGAGGGCTTCGTTGTATTAAGTGTGTACAGACCCCCTTCAGGTTTGTATGACTGCTCTGAAAAGGTAATGGATGGATGGGTGGACAAAATATTTGTGTTTTGAACAAAGCCATTATCGTTTGCGATGATTTTAATGTTAATTTATTAGAGAACTCAGGTTATTGTAATAAAATCATAAGTCTATTTCAGTCCTACAATCTTGTAGACCTATTTTTGGAGCCCACAAGAATAACACCTACTTATGCCACATGCCTAGTTAACATTTTTACAAATATAATACCAAGCCGCAAAGAAGTTGTAAATTTACTTGATTCTGATCACTGCGGATAAATGATTACTATTCCATGTTTAGTAAAAAAGTGGCCAAAAAGGATATAACTGTTAACCCCAAAACCGAAAGCCGCTTGGAGGTTTTTAGATTTGATCTCATTAATATATTGCCAGTCTTATCCAGTTCTGTTAGTGCTCCTAACCATCTCTATGATATTTTTTTTAATAAATACTGTAAGTAATTTGATTTCACCTTTGTTCCCAAGACTATTACTCAGTTAATAGTAATTCATCTTTCTCTGATTGGGCTACCATCGGTATTCATAAAAGTAGAACTCGGCTTTATGAACTACAATGTACAATGAGAGGACTTATATTAACACTATTGAATTTAATTTGAATGTTAGAAAATATTCCAAATTATTTAAACAAGTTTGTTATATGGCCAAGTCACGTTACTTGATTTCAAAGATAAAAAACAGTAGTTAGTAATGTAGTTAAAATGTCTTGGAAAATTATTAATAGTGAAACGGGAAGATCCAGTGATAGAAATACTGACTATAGCCTGTCTATTAATGACAACATAATAAAATCAGACTCACAAGTCCCTGAGGCATTTGAAAATTTCTTTTTGAATATTCCTGTCTCAACTACTAAATCCCTAAACTCATCACCTTCTGCTGCTGAGTCTGCTTAAAGAAAATGTTAATGTTTGTGATTCGGAATAGGGTATTTTAGTCTAGATAAGAAAAAAATTAAAAGTGTATTACAATGATTGTTTAGAGGAAAAGCAATCGGAAAATGTTAGTTTCACTTCATATGGTACATAATTTTATTTTTTATTGCAGTTTAAAGTTTTTAGGTTTTTTTATCTGTTTTTAAACACTACGAAATGTTGTCGCCATGATAATGACGTCTATAAGGTAGTAAACAAAAGTGTCAGCTGTCAATGTCAACTTGGTACTACAAACGTATATACTGACTTAATTTCATTTTACATTCTTAAAGAATAACTATAATAATTCAACATCATGGAAGTGGGTTACGTTAAAGGTGACACCACAAATTTACCAAGAATAGACTCTCTGATGGTCGGTAAATTTTTTGCTGTAAATCCCGACTTCTGTTCCGCTGAGTTTCGGAATGTGAAAACATCCATGTAAGTTATATGAACCTTTTATATATCTTTGTTACATTAAAAAATCTATTTTATTGTGATAAAAGGTTTAAATTTCGTACATTGTTTTCATATCCGGAAGGGAGACTTATGGCGATGACGCTATAGGTTACGTACAGCTGAAGAGGGAACAAAATGTTTGCACTGTAAAATGTACAGTTTGCCCCGAACACAAAGTACGAAGTAAGCCGTATGCAGCTACACTCGTAGTGGATGAACAGGAAGAAGTGGTGATAAGTGTTAAATGTCATGATTGTCCTGCATCAGCAGGTGGTTGTAAACATGGAGTTGCGTTTTTGATGTGGTTGCACCGCCGAAGTGAAGACCCTTCCTGCACATCTGTAGAATGTTATTGGAAAAAGTCCAATCTTGCGAAAGTTGGAACATCAATTAAAATATTAAGTGCAAGAGAAATGGCAAAACGGAAACCAAAAGTATTTGCACCAGACAGCGGGTTGATGAATGAGTTTGTTAAAGAATGTAAGATAAGAAAAATAGATAATTGTCAGTTCATTAAGCATGAACCTGACTATTGTGATACAGATACGAATCTATCATTACATAAAATGATGATGACATACAACGATGAGAATTGTGATAGATTTCTGTCAAAAATCTTAAAAGAATGCAGTAATACAAATATAAAACATGCAGAAAGAGCTACTAGAGGTCAGAATACCAGTAACTTGTGGCATGAACTCAGATATGGAAGGATAACAGCTTCTAGGTGTTATGAAGTTAGTCGTTGTAAAACAACTGATGGAACCTTGGTTGCTGTAATTCTCGGTGCAAAGACTCCAGAAACATCGGCTATAATTAGAGGAAGAAAATTAGAAGATCATGTGAGAAAAGTTGTTGAGAATAAATTGGGAATAAAAATTCAAATGTGTGGTTTGTACATATCAGAGACATTCCCAATGATAGCTGCATCACCAGATGGAATATATCAAAATACAACATTCGAAATCAGGTGCCCTGTTAGTGCCAAAACGTCAGAAAATTATATTGACAAGGAAGGCAGAATAAAAGAAAAGTATTTTGCCCAGGTGCAAATACAAATGTATTGTGCTCACACCACTGAAAGTTATTTTTGTGCCGCCAATAGTGACTTTACAAAAAACAATGAAGTTACACTTCTTAAAGTTGAATTTGACCAACAGTATGTTATGAGTCTTTTAGACAGTGTTGTTGCTTTTTGGAAAAATAATATTTTTTCAGTTTTGTCCAAAAGTATAACAACAAATTCTATATAAAATAAAATGATTATAAATTTAAATATCTTTTTCATTCATAACCTTTCAAATTTATATAATTGAAACACAATAGATTTTCTGTTTTTATTTTGAGATAGGCAGACTTTCAATCTCCACTCTCAGAGCAATTTATTCCATGTGCCAAATTAAAAACAGTATTTTTTAGAAGTTCTAGAATATCATAAAATTTCAGTAGTTTTCAGAAAAAGCTCTAAAAGGTCCAATTGCATTGAATTGCATACCTAGTTGCATCATAAGCACAATTTTTTTTCATCAGGCTAGCATGCAATAAAATATTATCATTATCAGAGCATTTTCCTGTTATCATCATTTATTTATTGTCCGCCAACAACCTGACCTCATTCCTTCTTGGGTAAAATTACATAATACATACAAAGTAAATTAAATAATACAATATTATATTTTTGCAACTATTTATTTAATTAAAGAATCTTGTAGATTAATTAATGCACATGCTGTTTTAATACATAAATCCAAAATGCCAATTAAATTAGTATTTACAACTGTATGCATTTTTAAAATGCTAAATTCACGCAGTCTTCTAATTACTCTTTCAATATGGATTCTAAGACTGGCAATTTGCTTGGTCTGCTTTACTTCTTTTTTAGATAATTTCATCCCGGTATGAACACTTGGTGGCCTTAGTAGGAAAAATCCTTTTTGAGACAAGAATGATTCAACATTTTTAAAACCTCTATCAGCTAAAATATATGAACCTGGATTCAAGCTTTCCAAAAACAAACTTTCTTCTAACAGGCTTACATCACTAATTCTTCCTGCATAGCCATTTGACACAAAGTTTACGAGTCCATCGGGAGTACATGAGACAAGGTATTTAATGGTATTTGTTTTCTTATATTCTGACCAGGTCAATGCTTGATGCATAGCCTTTGAAGGTTTTTGGATTTCTATTTCCAAGCAATCAATGATACATGTCACCTGGTTATATCTGTGTCGAAAAGCTATAGGTAAATTTTTTTTTATTGATGTACTTGAAAATTGTTTGACAAATGGTGAAAGGACTTTAACAATACCTGGCATGTTGTTATTAAATATATTACTCGCTTGAGTCACAGATAAATCAAAATCATCTGATAATTCTGAGAAAGTCCTATTTAACTTAATTTTCATTAAACATAATAAAATATTTGGCACAGTGATATCTGTATGCTTTTTAATTAAATCAATGATAAAATATAGATGCTTATTAATACCTATGTAAAGTTTAGGCTTATCAATTATTTTACTTAATGTACTTTGCAAATTTATTTTTTGAAGTTTTTTATGTTCATCTTGTAAGCTGCTGTCTGAAGTAGTTTTGGACATGCTTGTTTTAGATGGAGAATAGTCTTGTTCAACTGTTGACCCAGCTACTGATGGTGTACATGATGTATCACTGTCACAGTCTTCTTCTATAAAACTTAATTTTCTTGAAGCAGGTGGCCGAGATGTCGATGGTTTTATAATGTTTTTAGCCAAAGATTTTAAAGGTGATGTAGCAATTGAGACATTTAATTTAATTGGCGAAGTTATTTTATCTCTACTTTGTACATTGGTTTGAACCTGTCTACTTCTGATATGTGCCCTTTGGCAAACCTGAATTGCTTTATGTTTCTGGCTCGGCACTACTTGAATGGCTTTGTGTTCCTGCATTTGGTTAATTTGAGTCGCTTTGTGTTCCTGTTTTTTGAGAACTTGAGAGGGTCCACCCATTTCTGTTTGCAAACCTGAAATAAATGCAATATAATTTTTATTAACAAGAGAACATAAATTAATCTGTGATCCATATCTATTATTTATATGTATAAGAAAATGTTGTGAATGTTTGTGCCATTAATATTCACTACAGATCTTCTTTTATAAATATAATTTACTGTTAATTTTAGTATGTGTACACAATGATTTTTTTAAACAATAACAAAGTATAATAATAAACAGTTACCTTCTGCATAAGATGACACTTCATTATTCTCTGCTTCTTTATAATCATGATAAGAATCCTGAGGTAATTCTACTCTTTGCCTTTTAGCTTCAGTAGGATGTGATTCTTCTAAAATCTTATGTTTTCTATTCCAAGCAAATCTGGAGGGTATGCAATTAGGTTTCATTTTAATCCTTTTTACTGAACCCATTATTTTATACTTTACATAGTTTTCCATGTCATGTTCCAACTGAAACGTGAGAAAAATAAGTTATTAGCATCTTTCATCATCATATTCATAGATTTTATAACCTCTAAATATTATCCACATTTCCCAAAGTATTGATTCTTGAAGTAGTTAACCTATCATTAAAGAGTATATTTCATTAGATAGGTAATGTTAATACAGTTACTTACATTAAAGTGATCTTCACAAAAGTATAAACGAGATTTATTTGATAACAGTCCGGGATCTCGTCTCGCAACTTTTAACCAAGTGTTTCTCATATTTATATCCACTGGTACCTGAATCCACAATTTGTCTGGTGTTTTTACACTAGTGTTCTGACATTCAGAAACAACACACCAACGATACGGAGCATAATTACTCATTATTATTTTTTTAAATAAATAAAAGTGTATTACTGACAGCTGTAGTTTGTTTACTGCCGTAAAGACGTCATGACCAGAGAACAATCATGGCGTCCGCTGTGTGCCGCGTTTTCGCGAAATACGCGCGAAATTTGAAATTATGATAAAATAATTAATTTTTAATCGTACATAACGTGAGAAAAAAAAATATCTTTAATTTTTTAGAGGTATATTAGGACTAAAGAATTTATTTAAGATATATTTCAAAAATGCATGTAATACCCTATTTCATTTTGAATATGTTATCAGTAGAGATATAGTTAACCACTACAAAGTGAAAAATAACTAATTTCGGAAATCGGTGTTGGTTTTTGTATATTCGTTTTTGACACCGACTTCCGAAATTAGTTATTTTTCACTTTGTAGTGGTTTCTGGAAGTCGGTTGTTTTTTTTTTTTTGTTAAAATTTTTTTAATATAGACTTTTTAGTTCTGAAAAGTATTCAGTTGCATCCAGTCAGACTAGAACCTGACGCAAATATAATTCGGAAACGACGTAATTTTTGTTTACTTTAATTTTTACCCGTAATTTTGAAGATCTCCCTCGACTGCCTATGGTCTTTATCATCAGATTTACTGCAGACCATTATTTTAACCCAATGGGTGCAAAGTTCTCATTAATTTAAATGAATTAAGTCCAAACACAAAGTAGCTACTGTAACGGTTTAAGGAGTTCCTGAAACTGGCCTTTGTCTTCATCATCAGAGCTCTTATGACAGTCACATCCCATCTAGATGTAAAGTTCTTATCAATACAAATTAATCAAGCCCAAACATAAGGTAGCTGCTGTGAATTGTTGGGGAGTTCTTTCGACTGTCTCCCGGCTCCATCATCAGATCTACTCCAAACCTTTATTAAATTGTAGTGCTTTAAAATATTTAATGAAAATACTGAGAGATGGCCCTACGGTTTTTCAAAGTTCCCCTTGACTCCTCTGGTCTTTCATCATCAGATCCTGATGTTCTAATGGGACCACCTTGGAAATAATTTATTTCCAACGAAAAAAGAGTTATCAAAATCTATTCATAAACGACGAAGTTATTCGCGAACAACATAAAAAAAGCATATATACGATCAAATTAAGTAACCTCCTCCTTTTTGAAGTGGGTTAAAGAGACTGCCTATGACCTATGGGTTCATTCGGTGGAAGTTGCCAGGTCTATTATTGATATTGTGGCACCAACTCTAGCTGTTATCTTTAATACTTGTATTGACTCTCCACAAAAAAAAAAAAAAATAGAAAAATAGTCAAATAATATCTTTGTTTAAATCAGGTAGTACATCAGACCCCACAAATTATAGACCTATATTTGTGCCACATACCTTTAGTAAAATTTGTGAGAAATTACTTTTAAACCAAATGCTAAGTTTTTTAAATAAACATAAATTATTACATAGCAAACCGTTCGGTTTTACAAGGGGTCGTTCAACTACTGATAAACTTCTAGGACATATCTATAATGCATGGGAGGATTAATGCGATGCCTTGGGCATCTTTTGTGATTTTTTTTTTTTTTTATTAAAGTATAAACCAGCGCTTGACCGCAATCCTGCCTGATGGTAAGCAGTGACGCAATCGTTGATGGTAAAGCGCACTAGTTTATTAAGAGCCTATTCACTCTAGCCTTGAAGACACTCAAATTGTAGTCCGACGGAAACACCGCCGCCGGCAGATTGTTCCAGTCCCTCGATGTACGCGGTAAAAAGGAGGAGGCGAAACGCTTCGTCCGGATCGTAGAGGTGTTAACAACATAAGGGTGGAAACTCGCCGTACGACGGGTCGTCCGATGGTGGAACGGAGATGAGGGAATTAAATCGTGCAATTCCTTCGCACACTCCCCAGAATGTATCCTATAGAACACCGAAAGGCTGGCTACTCTACGCCTGTGCTCTAGGCTTTGGAGACCAAATCGAGTTAAATCAGGGTCACCAATCAGCCTCTTCGCACGCCTCTCCACTGAATCCAAAGTGGCCAGGTGACACTTAGCAGCACCAGCCCAAATGTGGCTGCAGTACTCCACACACGAACGGACCTGTGCTTTGTACAACATTAGAAGCTGCCCTGGTGTGAAGTACTGCCGGACCTTTGCGATTACACCAAGTTTTCTGGCAGCCACCTTGGCCTTGGACTCAATGAACCGCCCAAAGTTTAGGTTCGAGGAAATCTCAATACCCAAAAGCTGAAGGCGGTCGGTACACTCCAAGGATACATTCCGAAAAGTAGGAGCCAAGGTGAACGGGCTCCTTTTGGCGGTGAAAAGACACGCCTGCGTTTTGGCGGCATTGAATGCTACAAGATTGGCATTGCCCCATTCGGAGACTGCCTGAAGTGCAACACTCGTTCGCTCTACCATGGCCTCTCTTTCGGACCGGATTGATTCCCTACTAGCCCGAGCATCCGGCAGGTATCTCTCCACAACTGTGCTGTCATCTGCATACCCATAGATACCGGGCATCAGCAGATCGTTAATATGCAGCAGAAACAGAGTTGCAGAGAGAACAGACCCCTGAGGAACACCGGCATTAGTCGACATGGGCTCAGATGAGCATCCGTCGACAACAACTCGGAGGGACCGTTCAGTCAGGAAGTCTTTTACCCAGTCAGTCAGGCTAGGGGAAATGCCGTACGCTGGAAGCTTACTCAAAAGGCCAGCGTCCTTCTGACAATTCAAAAGTGCCTGTAACTGGTTTATTTGAAATACCTAAATGCTTTGTTTTTTTTTTTTGCTTTTGATTAAATGTGGACTTTATGACTGAAATCGCCTACTCGCATTGAGCAAGCGTGGTGATTACGCTCAATCCTTCTCTGTATGAGAGGAGGCCTGAGCCCAGCTATGGGACGATAAAAAGGTTGATGATGTCCATGAATATGACTTTATCCAAAGTTTTTACTGCGAAATTTTAGCAAAATAGATCGGTTAAAGTCAGGTTTGAACCCAAAATAACACGATCATTATTCGTTTTATGCTACATAACATTAATTATATTACTCAGTAAAATGTGCACAATCATATATCTATTTAAATTTATGACGACACCAAATGGTGCGACACCATTTAATAAAATAGATGTAATGTTTTTTTTTAACAATTAACACAAATTGTTTTGTATGCGAATGTGTGCGTGCAGTCACTTTAATACGTTTAAATGAAAATTGAATCATGATTTCCATATTAAATAATATTGCAGGTAGCGAAATACGTTGTTTTCTGAATGAGCTGGTAATGTTTTATAATTATATCGGCTTATGTTTTTAGTGGTACAGATGCGATGCGAAATGAAATGAAATGAAATCGTTTATTATGCAATCAGGATCACTGATCACTTCTACAAATCATATTTTTTTAAACTATCTCTGAGAAGAAAAGCCGAAACAAACTCAGGGATCGTCGTCTTTTTTCAAGTCCAGACATTAAAAATTAAAATATTAGCAATAATTTACGTGATTTAAAAAAAAAATAGTTTAAAATGTCACAATTGTAGCATAATTACGCAAATTGCTTAATGGCATTGCTTAGCAGAGCGAACAGCTCACTCTCAAGCTTGAACCTGTTTACAAACCGGAGGAAACATAGTGAGGAAACCGGAATGCAGTAATCCAAAAAATTAGAAGAAATTTGCCATCTAACACTACTAACTATCAACTCGCACTAGGTCGATGTCGTGGATGATATGGCCTTTCACAGAGATTTTATGTAAGCTGTGTGCTTAAGAAAGCATGACTTTATTATCGTGTATGTCCACGTCATTACGGTAAAATTATCTAGATTACCGTAACGGTAACTGAAATATATGAAGTGAAGACGCGTATAATTAATTACCTCTACGGTAATATTAGAACAATCACGTATTTCCATACAAACTAAAAACGACAAACGTGGACGTTTGTCAAAGTCCACAAAATGTGACTTCAATTATTTCAGTTAGGATACAAGACACCTAGTTAGATAATTTTGTTAGATAATTTTTGCATTGATTATATCAAGACTATTAAGAGATAGCAAAAATGCCTAATTGATCTACGAGACATTTGGCCATATTTGGCGGTTTTTATCATCAACTTTATGGCCTCGATAATATTTCATGTTCACGCACTGATATAATAAATTAATTTACTTCGTATACCTACTGTTACACCAGACACTTTATATTGTATTCAGTAGTTCAAGTTTGTAGTACATTTCGCAACGTTTACTCTTGTACTTAAGTTCAGCTATTTCAAAGAATACCATGTATCTTCAGTGAAATGGTAATTTTATGTGACAATAAAGTTTTTGGTCATTGTTTATAGCTGAACAATTGTAGTTTTACATTGTTTTGAGCTCAAAATAGTTTAGGTAGGTACCATAACTTCACAACGTAATAAAAATTTAGACAGCTTTCGTAATAAATTATGTATGTATTTTTCTCAAGGGGTGCTAACAGGGGGTTGTTACTGCCTTCTGAATCAAACATAGGGGAGCTTATTGTTTTGTTCAACAAAACCCAGCTTTTCAGTTCGACTTAGGTCTGCACGATTTTATTCTGAAACCTAATTATGTGTAAGTAGCTCTACGTCATCCTAACTGCGTGTCAAAGCTTTTAAATAAATTTCCAGAGCGCCACAAAGTGAGTGCAGTGAATTTTACGATCGCGCCGTTTACAGCCATGCATGTGAATTTTATTCGCTTATATATAGGCTTTTAATGGGTCGTACGTATCAGAGACATTGGTTGTAAATGTTGCAATGTAACTTTTAGAGAAATATGTGCCATGTAATTGGACAATAAATTGATTGATAAATGTTACAGCACGAACATTACAGCAGAATGCGCTCCGTGTTTACTGGAATATAATCAGGTTGATTTTATTGATAGGTGTGTTTATTTGATGGTGCAATTGATTATGTTAATTGGAACGTTAACTCGACTAAATTCGCGAAGATTTATGTTTGCTAAAATCTTTAAGTTACTATACGTGAACTGAAATGTAAAACTGAAAAATTCATGTTCTACATAAACAACGTATAAACATATTTACCAACACTATAATATTCACGTAGTCCATAGAGGAAATACCACCCAACAAGTATTAATAGCGTGTCAATTAAGTATGCAAGGCAACGTCCATTTATGGAGATATTAAACCTAGATTATCGGTTGAAGCTCGAAACAATCGATGTGACAATTTCTCCATGTAAATTAACCCTTTTTAAACAATACCTAGTATTTGTGCATGAGGGTAATGTGGTATATTAGCGAGTAGGCAGCGAGCCCGTCGGCGCCAGCCATCGTCTAACGGCCTCTAATTGCAGTGCAGACGGCATGTTACTTCGGACAAATTCGGAGCGCTATTATTACCTACAATAACCGTTTACCTGCCGACCAATTCAATTCTACAAACTTACCCCATACGACTCATGTGTTGACACAATTGGATTTTCCCAATTCCATATGACAATATAGGCTCACGTATCTGAAATAAATTTTGGTCGCTATCACGCTACGCCATAATGTTTGCTGGCTTATACAAAAGTTGAATATCAACAAACGAGCGTAGTACGCCGAGGGGGGAAATTGCATAGGCTGTTAATGTGTCTACGTACTGTAATCAGGTTCGGTTATTACAGTAAATCTGCTTGATTTGGGTGTAAAGGAAACAATGTTTTATCTGATGTTCATTTTTTGAAAGCCAATCGTGTTGAACTATTTTGAATGGCTTATTGTGAGTTGTATACTGTACTTAGTGACTATTTCACAAACTGAAATTATTAGTTTGGAAACTGTTATTTTCACATTTAAGAAGTCATTCATGCACTGTTTTACAACCTAAAGGCATTTACGTTTCCATCTGGCTTCGGTTGTTTGTATTTTAGTTTTTTGGCTTCGTTAAATCGCAGACGATGAAACATGAGTTTAGGACAAACAAACATCAAGGTTCCACGAAATTTCCGTTTCATTTTATCGTTCAAGACTTAAAGTGCCTTGTCTCTATAAAACTATGTCTTCAGTTGGGCCCTCAAGCAGCAGATTAACAACTTGCTTAGTGCATATTCAATACTCCAGCGCTACATGTTCTCGTACGAGGACGGGTGCAATGGGACCACTTGGGGACGTCTACAGTGCCCCAGCAGTGTGGAGCTTGAATGAGACATGCATAAAAATATGGGGAATTACCCTATAGAGGTGTTGGTTGATAGAAAATAAGAAACAAGTTTTGTTTTTATATTGTTTTGTCATGTTTGAAATATAAATGTTGTGTGAAATTTACCTATTTTAGGTACAATGCAAACAATATTCATTATGTTACTGCATCCATATATTTGTGTTCATTTGAGTACAAAATAGCCCGAACTTTAATAGAGAGTGAGCAACTCCGGCTAAGTTCCACACCGCTAAGCTATATTGTGTTTAATTAAGTTTCGATTAATGCATTGTATAGAGCTACATGGTATTTATTATTGTGTATTCCAAATGGCATAATGCTATACAAAGGACTGTGTTCTTTACAGTGTCGAGTACTATGGATGATAATGAAGACATTACAACAGGTTTCTTTATCTTCAAAGAGCCTTTGATGTCTTTCCTGCAAACAATGATTGACCACAGGAAGCCAAAATGATGATGATTGATCCAATACGTCCATCCTAAAACTGAACTTATAATATTTTTATTCAGAATGCTAGTGTTGAACAACGTTTTTTCAAAAAATAAAAATAAAATCATGCTCTTTTTAATAACTTTTCTTCAAACATTTAGGAAAATACACTAAATATTCCTAAACAATATTCTAATCAAACAACGAATGTGCGGCACAAAACAGAGCAGACACACTTCTAAAAACATACTCAAGCTTGGACACTCTGCCCCTGAATCCAAGATAGCGATGATTAATACCTACCTAGCAACGGTGAGCCGTCGATAAGGAAGAAGGTAGGTAAGTAAAGTTTTAGAAAAACTTCGGCTCCCTCACTCATATCTGTATATACATCTATAGTTTCTTTCTAACTCCATTTGCTTTCATAAAATTCGCGTAATGTACTTAGGTAAGCCGTAGTAGGAAAATACAATCATTGATTAATCTTCATTCCACCAAACACCGTATTATTTCGGTATTTCTCTCACTGAATTCATTACCAGTTAGTGTACGTGATATAATACGCTTATAAGTAGCGCTGACGGCTAACTAATGCGGATACTCCACGCCAATGCGGATCCACTTCGAATATCTAAACTAAATTCCTCGTAATATAATAACATGACGATACATAATACTTAAATAATTATACCTCAAAATACAATAAATTATTCTGTAAGACCAAATATTCCTAAACTGAATTCTCTGAGCGTTGCTGACGCCGGCCCCACTTATGCGGACAATGCACACCATTGCGGTCCCACTTCAGAGAACTTTGAAGTCGCTGAACTGTTTGTGCCGCGTTTATATTGGTTTATAGAAGGGAAACAAATGAATGTTTCTGGGCTGATTAAGTAAAGCGCAAGCTTATGCAATCTGTTCGTGCCTGCCTGCCAGTTACAAATTGTAGGTTCGAACCCCATTAGGCGCTTTCTTCTTCTGCTTCAGCCTATGGACGTCCACTGCTGGACAAAGGCCTCCCCCAAGGCTTTCCACGCTGACCGATCTTGTGCTGCCCGCATCCATCGGCTTCCCGCGACCTTCACCAGGTCATCGGTCCACCTTGTTGGGGGCCTCCCTACGCTGCGTCTTCCAGTACGTGGCCGCCACTCCAGAACCTTACTGCCTCATCGGCCATCGGTTCTACGAGCACTGCCACTTCAGTTTAGCGACTTGCAGAGCTATGTCGGTGACTTTGGTTCTTCTGCGGATCTCCTCATTTCTGATTCGATCACGCAGAGAAACTCCGAGCATAGCTCTTTCCATTGCCCTTTGTGTGACTCTGAGCCTTCGTATGAGGCCCATTGTGAGCGACCACGTTTCAGTTCCGTAAGTCATCACTGGCAACACACACAGGCGCTTTAGTCTGTGTAAATTATTTAATCACCACTACTCTCAAAACGAAAATATCGTGAACAAATCTATATGTCCTAGAGTCTAAAACTTCGAAAACATGTGACCTACCAACCTACACTGGGCAGGTCCTGAGGAGCCTCGACAGGACGTCTATTTGGGCGCAGATCTTGACAGGTCACGGCGGCTTCGCCGCGTACCTGCATAGATTCAAGCTTAAAGACAGTCCGGCCTGTGTGTGTGACACACAGGCAACTGAGACCATCCAGCACCTCCTGTTCGAGTGTCCGAGGCACAACCGCGACAGATACGACCTGGAAGTAAGTACTGGTAGATTATTGACAGAAACAACTATTGCCGACCTTATGGCGGCCAAACACTCCAGGCCGTGTCTGGAGCGGTTTTGCCTCAAAGTTGCAAAAATGTGTATTGACAGGAACAAAACGAGGGGCAGTACAACCCAGCAATTGTCGTCGGCAAGAATTGCCAATAGGTAGGTTGCAACTTGATATAAAGTGAAACTGTAAATAGAGAAAATGTATAATTAGACTAATTAGAGATATATAATGACAGAATTTAATAATAAAGATAAGTTACAAATATATATATAAATAGGAAAAGAGCAACCTAAAAAGATGGACCAATGCCGCAAAAGAGCAAAGCGGAAAAAAGCGAATTGGCATTAAATAAAAAGAGTAAATAAGATTTCTTGCCACGCAAGAAGGAAAGACGTCAACGCCCTGTGATGACGGGTGTCTTAAAAAAAAAAAAAAAAAACCTGCACTGGGCCCTCTTACCGAGGGGAGGCCTATGTCCCAACAATGGGAACAAGATAGGCTGATTATGTATGTTATGTAATATGCTGTGGTAGATTGTACTTTTAACAATCACAGCCGGTGACGCGGGATTTAATAAAGGTTACTGTTTGGAGACTTGTTGAGGCTTTTAGAAATTTGATGGTAGTTAGAAAATTGCATCTAAAGGATTTTTCTTTGAAAAAGAATAAACGAGGAAACGGCCTAAACGACTACTTATGAGATGGCAGAAGTGCAGAGAAAGCAATGGAACAAACTTTGATTAAATAAATAAATTGTATTTTAAAAATAAACGACTTTTATCCCTCCCATACAAAACGCCAATTGAACTGTCATTCTCTGACAGTTTTATGAAAGATTATGTAAGAGGGCAAATTAACCACCGGCATGAGTTACCACCCTCCAGACAAAGTCTTGCCGCCAAGCGATTCGTCGTGTTCCGGCATGATACCTGGTGAAGCCGTACGGAGGACGGGTCTGAGCAGTTGTGTTGCGATATGTGCCGGGTACGATGCGCCTAATGTTGTTGTGTTGGGAGTTTGGTCGTGGAGGGTCTTCAGATCAATCTCCCTTTGGCGTAGCATCGTTGCTCGTATTGTTGGGTTTAACATTGCATCACCTCGCTCAATTGCCGTCTTCCTTCCTATTCGCTGAGTTTTTCTGAGTGAATAGGCCCTTAATAAACTAGCGTGCTTTACCATCAACGATCGCATCACTGCTTACCATCAGGCGGGATTGCGGTCAAGCGGTAGTTTGTAATTGTTAAAAAAAAAAACGGGCAAATTAACCTAGGGTGTCGATTGACCTAACAATAAGTTTTCTAGCTGTACATATTATAATAAATATTATTTTTAACCCATAAACTCTAAACCAGCTCTCTATCTAAGCAATAAACACACGCCGTCTTCTAAGAATAGATCACCCCGTATGAATACTATTGTGCTTCACAACTACCAAGTTTGCTACCTCGCATGCAAGATACTATGTCATGTATGTATACCAGCATTCATGTTGTGCCATTGTAAGTAAAATATTGTTAAGTACTCATAATATTCTTGTATACAATATGTAAAAAAAAACCCTGTCCGATCCGTGAAGGTATTGTTAGGTATCGATAACTGATTCTAATAATGCCTACAAAGCCGGGCTAAACTTAAAAAAAAACCCCTAAAAAAATAAATATTATTTCGAAAAAGCTTAATGCATGTGCGGTAGGCAACACGTTACGCATACAGGTGCGGGTGAAGGGGGGCAAGGCAGGCGGCACGTGGTCGCATCGCTATTCGCTCCGTCACAAAAGGTGTTGTCACTTTTTAAAAAAATACCAAACTTTGGGGAAGTTGGAATTAGTTCTTGGGAAAAAAAGATTATTTTAAAATTCATTAGTATTGTTACTATGATGATTACGTAAAATTTCATATTTTATTTGGTGGATACCTAACATTTATGATCCTTTGGGTCGGACGGGGTTTTCTTTACATATTGTATAGTTATTGGGGATAGAAAAGCGTAATACGACATAATCAACCTATTTAGTTCCTAATCATGAGACCCAGGCCTCCTCTCGGTGGAAATGGGCCTTAATCTACCACGCTGGTCTAGTGCGGGTTGGTAGATGTCACATGTCTTTGATGTTTTGGCTCAAGGACATGCCGGTTTCCTCACGATGCTTTCCTTGGGGTAGAGCAACGAAATCTAGATTTCTTGAATTAGAACGTGCTCAGAGAGCGATAACTAAAGTGGTGTACTTCAAAAAATTAATATTCTCCACTCAAAAAATTTACGAATTATGTAATGTAGAATGTACAAAGAAAATTGTACATTCTTCATATCATGCTTAAAACGCACAAGGAGACACCATACGATCCTAAAATACTAGAAAAAAGTAATAAACACTGCATGGTAAACGTTCCCACAATTAAAACGGAATTTGTTTTTTGTATTATCTAATACAAAAAACGCTCATCCTTTTTATACAACAAAATTAATAAAGTCATATAATTATGTCTATGATAAAAAATAATGAAATGCAAAACAGAATTAGCTATCTGGCTACATAATTTAAATTTTAATGATACAGGGGGATTTTTGCATCAAGTGACCTAGTAGAGTGTCATTAAATTGAACAAATTACATTTCCTTTATTTAGTCACACACACAAAGAGATAGAGAGAGAGATAGAGAGAGAGAGAGAGAGAGAGAGAGAAAGAGAGAGAGAGAGAGAGAGAGAGAGAGAGAGAGAGAGAGAGAGAGAGAGAGAGAGAGCGAGAGAGAGAGAGAGAAACACACAAACAACACGCACGCACAAACATGCATGCACACCTCACACACACACGCACTCATACATTCGATCGCATTTTCTTATGTTTTTTTTTTTCATTTCCCTTTTTGCTGCCTATTGACGCAAAAGCTACTGAACGAATTCAGAAGAAATTCGGCATAGAGATAGTTTATAACCTGGTGCATATACGGTATTTTTAATCGTAGTACTACGGTCCCGTGGGATATTTGGTTGTCCGGCGCTTCCGCCTCCTGGGGCTGGAAGTGGCCCTCGTGAAAACGAGGGCCATGACCTTCCACGCCCTGCGACGCAGAACCCCACCGGGTCTCCGTATCCGAGTGGAGGGGGTCCAAGTTCCCGTCGAGGTGCATATTAAGTACCTCGGCCTGATCCTGGATCCCCGCTGGAGTTTCGAGGAGCACTTTAGGCTAATCGCTCCGCGGCTGTGCTCATTCGCAGCCGCACTCGGACGGCTCCTCCCCAATCTGGAGGGACCGAATTCAGCGTGCCGTCGGCTGTACCAGGTACCAGGGAATGGTGCGTTCGTTGGCACTCTACGGAGCCCCGGTCATCGCGACACGGGCCGTGCGGGCATACCGCACGGTCAGTCATGGGGCTGCCTGCGTCCTCGCGGGCACGCCCCCGTGGGAGGTCGATGCCCTGGTTCTGTCCCAGGTACATCGACACCGTGTCGCGGCCCGGGAACGGGGGGAACGACCCGCCTTCGAGGAGGTAAGGCGCGTCCGAATAGCGGCTCAGGGGGAGGCCCTGAGCCGGTGGAGGGAGGCACTCCGCTCCCCAGCTGCCGGCCACCGGACGATTGGAGCGATTCATCCGGTGTTGGAGGGATGGGTTGGGCGCCGGCATGGCAGCCTTACCTTCCGCTTGGTGCAGGTACTGACCGGGCATGGCTGCTTTGGTCACTACCTGCACAGGGTCGCCCGTCGGGAGGAGTCGCCGCGGTGTCACCACTGCGACTCCCCCGACGACACGGCCGAGCACACCCTAGTGGAGTGCCCAGCCTGGCGAAACGAGCGCCGCAACCTCGTTGCGGCGCTCGGAGGCGGACGCCTCTCCCTGGCAACCATGGTGCGAGCCATGGTTGAAAGCGAGAGTGCATGGGAGGCAGCGGAGAGGGAGCGGGAAGAGGATGCTCTTGCCGCTCCCCTCCGGCGCAGACGGGCGGGGCGAAGAAGGCGTGGGATGAACCCGCGTCTCCTTTAGCCCCCGAGTGTGACCAGCATGTGTGCTTAGCTTCCGCACGCGCATTGCACTGGTCACCACGTCTGGGGATTACTCCGGTACCCGGGTAATCCCCTTTGGCGCGGAAACCGGCCTTAACAAGGCCGATAAGCCCTGAGAGTGGCACGGTGATTAGGCCTTCGGGCCGATCCCGTGACACTCTCAACGCAGGGCCCGAGGGTAGCCGAGTGGTTTTAGTGGGTATTCCCGGCTTCGGCCGGGTGAGTCCCACATACGCTCGTCGCCTAGCTAGCGGCGGGTATGGTGCGTAAAGGCATTTCCACTCGTAAAAAAAAAAACCGTCCCGTGGGATATATTCCGCCATCCACGTGGGCACAACCGCGGCCAAAAGCTAATTTGTAATACTTAAATAAACTCCAAAGCATTAATGTAAATATTGATCATGAAAATAAAAATTTTCAACGCTCAGCTTTTCTCTATGTATCGAGTAAACTTGAGCGTTTACATAGAAGGAATTATTTTAAAAAGGATTCCATAATAATAATTCATAGCGCCTTTAGACGGAGAGACGAGCATATAATCGTAAACAACAATAAAGTATGTAGGTGAACAACATCGGAAAGTAATAAGGTTCCAGCATGAGGAGCTGAGCAGCATTACGCAGAGACAAATGTCTTAGAGACAGCATTAACATAATCCGAGAGTGGTGCAAAACAAAGGAGGTGACGTCACACCCGCGCCGCCCGAATTCCGGCCGATGCACGATTCACACAGAGCACATAATAAAATAAATTGATGTGGTCCATCAACGTGTGGAATTTCATTACCTTTGATAAAAAACCCTCCTTTTTATTATTTTCGGCTTTCATGACTCTTATAATAACGTCGTATATTAGAAATTTTTCTTGAGAAAAGTATTCTCCTTATACGAATGAAGTTTGTATTATAAAATTCAAGTTTATGTACACAATGCGGTTCTGATTATATAAACGTGCATTCTGTATTCATGAGGTAGTGGACTTATTTATACAAATTTTATGAAGGAGCTGCAGTATCTGCGGTAGAGGACTATGCTACTAGATTTGGCTGGTCTCTGTTTAAAACAATTGCACGAATTCTTTATGACTTAGAAATAAACTTCAGTGCACATAATAAAGTCTTCAACCAAATGTGTCCGTCCACCAGTCTATATTTTAGGCAAATGTGGATTTGAAATGGTTCTGACAACACTAAGGCCGTGCTTAGATTGACCATATTTAAAGACGGATTAGATCGTCGTCTGCCTCGCTTCAACCAACTATATTGGGGTCGATTTCCAGTCTAACCGTATGCAGTTGGACGACACGGTAGGTGCAGAGGCTGAGCGGTCGACTACTGTGCTGCGGGTCGCGGGTTCGATTCCCACACAGAACAAATATTTGTATGGCCTACAGGTAGTTGTACCGGCTCTTTTTTTTAAATTATTTATAAACTAGCGCTTGACCGCAATCCCGCCTGATGGTAAGCAGTGATGCGATCGTTGATCGTAAAGCGCGCTACTTTATTAAAAGCCTATTCGCTCAGTTTTTCTGAGTGAATAGGCTCTTAATAAACTAGCGCGCAGCCGACAGACGCTCACCACTGGACATTGTCTTCCCCTAAGCACCACTTCGACCAGTTAATTAAATTGCTCATAGAACAGATACCCGATGGGAGCGATATGTTCTGGCGACCGCGTAAAGAAAGACGTTGCGTTGGAAGGCTTCACACAAGGAACTCGTCAGATTTGATAAGTAGCACTGGTTTATTTTAGTTTATTAGTGGTGGTATCTATCAAACGGTTTAATTAACTGGACATTAAAACTCAGGCAGATTGCTCTTTTCAAATTACCTTATATACAGCTTCATAAAATATAATGGTTTTACAACGTAACGTTTACTTACCAATATGTGTACGAAACTGTACAAAATTAAGGAAGTTCGGTTCGTTAAATTCTGTGTTAAAATTTACATACACAAAAGCAATCATCATTAATGTTAATTATTTTTTATAACGTATAATTTTCAAGAAGTTTTATAACTAATCAGAACGTTGGCTTACCTATCATCATCACCATCAGCCTCTACTCGTCCACTGCTGGACATAGGCCTCCTTCATAGCACGCCAACAAGCTCGATCCTGAGCAATTCTCCGCCAGCCACTACCAGCCACCTTTTTGATGTCGTCGCTCCATCTCGCCCAAGGGCGTCCTACGCTACGTTTGCCGAGACGCGGTCTCCACTCGAGGACTCTCCTCCTCGGAGGCTTACCTATGCAAGTTACTAATCCGTTGCAATTTTTTTAAAACAGACCTTTTTTTTTGGTATTGAATACAAAAAGCGTATCAAATCCATCGGGCTTGTAACCAAGTAAGTAGCACGAGTTAAGCGATCAGGTCAAGCTACGCTTGCCGCATTTAATAGAAGGAAGGAAGGAAGAGGGCAGTTGAGCGAGGTGATGCAATATTAAACCCAACAACACGACCAACGATGCTGCGCCAAAGGGAGATTGATCTGAAGAACCTCCACGACCAAACTCCCAACACAACAACATTAGGCGCATCGTACCCGGCACACATCGCAACACAACTGCTCAGACCCATCCTCCGTACCCGTGATTCGCCGCTATTTTCGTAGTAGTAGCCTTAGACAAGTAAGATATTGGTATTCTTTATTTACTCTATGTATATTATTGTGAAGACAGTCTTCTTTAAGCAACAGGACGGAGAAAGGAAGGATATTCTTTAAACATAACTATTAAAAAATAAAAATATTCTCGCATATACGTAAATAACACTTATTAGGAAAATTAAAAGTTCAAAACCAACTAGTTAACGTTATGATACTCGACTTAAAATCCCTAATTAATCACCGCAACTACCGCTTACTAAAAATAAATTGCCTGTTAACCTAAACCCACCGCGGTGTTGCCAATGTGTAAATTCAGCTTAATCGTTTTTATATGAACAGGAGGAGGCACCAAGAAGAACAGAGTGATCTGGTTTTAAATTCGGTACATAGCTTTAATAAGTGCACGTAGTTTATCCTACCCTACATGAGACACTATCTCACAAATACATCAATCTTGTTCAGGAGTCGCTGGGGACCGGCTGGTCCATCCATTGCTGCATCGCTACGTGAGCGGACGGTACCTACCGACGGAATTCCGATGCTAATACTGTAATGGACAGATACACTCTATATATGTGAAGCGTATTCTGAATACCGAATTGTTTTACGTTTTGTTTTGTGTACAGTACATAAATAATGGTAGGTAGATAAGTTGTGGATCTTCAATTTTGTTTTTAAATGGTTTGTTTAGATTAGTTTTGTTACTCGCGTAGCGTTGGGAATACACGGCTACGGCGTAGCAAACGAATAATAATAATTTACTGCAGCTTCAAAACTGTTTAAAAAAACACACTTTTTTATATTGTAGTAATATTATAGGGAATCAGCACTGTTACTCCTTATTATTATTTTTTTATTATAAACTAGCGGCCGCCAGCGACTTCGTTCGCGTGGAGTTAGTTATGCTCCGCTCCTATTGGTCGCAACGTGATGCTATATAGCCTAAAGCATTTCTGGATTCATGGGCTATCCAACGCGAAAAGAATTTTTCAAATCGGACCTGTAGTTAATGAGTTAAACAAACAAACTCTTTAGCTTTATATATTAGTATAGATTACAAACTAGTGCTTGGCCGCAGTCAAGCACTAGTGTGTATATTGAAGCAGTGATGCAATCGTTGATGGTAAAGCTATTAATACCATCTTCTACATTACATAGTCTACCTTAGACAATAGCACGTCACACACTCGATCGCCAAATATTAAACACAACCTACTCTCTGTGTTACTTGTGTACTACAATCTGTTTTTTTTTTTTTTTACTTAAAACACGATTATATTATATGATCATCATTAAATATTATGCGAGGAAATGATAATAATAAATAAATAAATATATACGGACAAATCACACAGATTGAGTTAGCCCCAAAGTAAGTTCGAGACTTGTGTTATGGGATACTAACTCAACGATGCTATATTTATAATAGATACATAATATATAGATAAACATCCAAGACCCAGGTCTATCAGGAAAATATCGTTTTCCATCATGAACTGGCCGGGGATCGAACCCGGGGCCTCCACGTCGCAGGCAGGCGTGTTGACCGCTGCGCCACGGAGGACGACAAAAAATGTCGCCCTTTTGTCTGATTCATTCATTAAAAAAAGTTTATTCACTCTAGAAATCACAATAGCATTAAGCGATCGAAAACGCCGCGGCGCTCACCGCATCGAACTCGAACAATGCCCCGCAGAATACAGAAATCCAAGATTAAACCTCAAATATGAGCGACGTTACCATTCACAGCGGAAAAATGATTTAATTAACTTCACATAATCTGTTCAAAAGCATCCACGTTCAACAAGTAGCTTGGTTTCAAAATTCCTCAATACTTTTATGTGGGTAGCGTGCAAAGTAATGAAGTGGAGGTTTTCTCGGGGAAAAAAGATTACTTTTTTTGCATCGAGCGTCAAAGAGTGGCGATCCTCTCGAAGATTTTCTTTCCGCCAATGGTCTGTGAATACTGCACCACAATGCTAGGGGTTCAAAAGCGCTTGATGAATTCCCGGTTCTTTGTTTCCGCTCGCTCTGTCTCGACAAGGCATTGCTTTTTAATTTAGACCATTTTCTTTCCCACTTTTTATTTTAGTAATAAATCTGGATAAGCAGTATCTGTTACGGCTTGCTCCGCTGTTTTAAGTGAGTAGTTGATTAATATTAGCTATGTTTTCCACTCCATATACATAGGGATACCAATATGAAATTACCGTTTTTTAAGGAAAATAAAACGCTTATTTTAAAGAAAACAAACAAAAAAAGTTTATTCAAAGTATTTGTTTTGTAGATATAAAGGTCGACGGGGTTCGTGGCACCGTGGTAAAAAAAATATTTTAAAGGAAAGATGTTGTTCGGTGAAAAGTTTATATTGAAGTATGTGCTAAGGTAAACAAGGCTTTCAAATAAAATAAAAATAGAATAGAACACAATGAAAATAATAAAACGTGCCAGTAGGCTCTAAGGCCTGGTTTACACAGCTGAGATTAGGCATAATCTACAACAGCCCCACATAATCGAAGCTGTGAAACAAAAAAAAATCTGCACAGAAAAATTAAATTAAACCTAAACCAGCTACACATCTCTTGTGTGCTATAGGCCCCAGTGTTTTAGTGAGAACATCTGCAGGCATATCACAACTCTGAAGATATTCTAACTTAACAACATTAGAAGAAACCTTTTCTCGAATAAAATGATGTTTCGTATCTATGTGCTTCGTCCTGTTGTGGTGTACAGGATTGTGAACGAGATTTATGGCACTCTGACTATCTGAATACAGCTTAACTGGCGTAAGTTTACCTGTTATTTCATGGATAAAACGGCGTAAATAACAAGCTTCTTTAGTAGCGGACGCAAGCGCCATATATTCGGCCTCTGCAGAGGAGAGCGCTACCGTGGGTTGTTTTTTCGACTCCCATGACACAGGTGCTCCACCTTGTACAAAAACATAACCTGTGTATGACCTTCTGTCGATCGTACAGTTTGCCCAATCAGCATCACAGAATCCTTTTAAGAGTTCTCCATTTTTTCTATAAACCAATGAGTAGTTGAGAGTGCCTTTCAAGTATTGTAAAACTCTTTTTGCAGCATTCCAATGCTCTTTAGTATAACACGTATTAAATTGACTGAGATAACTCGTCGTATACGCGATATCTGGTCGTGTGTTTACAGACAAATACATAAGAGAACCAATAAGAGTTTGGTATGGAAAATTCTCACTAACCTGATCATCACAACGCTTTTCCATCGATTTCTTTACAAGTGGAGTATTTACCGTCTTACACTCTATCATATTAAATTTTTGTAGTAGTGAACTTATGTATGACGATTGATTAATTTCTATAACATTTTCCTGTATATTAAAATTCAGGCCTAAATACTTTTTCAAAAAACCCAAATCTTTTAGTGAAAAATTACTCGACAAATCCTTTTTGACAATGTCAAATGTCATTTCAGAGTCAAAAAATACTAAAAAGTCATCGACAAAGACACTAAGAATAACGAGTTCCTTATCAAAAAGTTTAGTGTATACGCAAGATTCAGAAGGAGTTGGAACAAAACCTATTTTTAAAAGTGTTTCATTTAACTTTTTATTCCAGGCACGCGGTGCCTGTTTTAGGCCGTAAAGGGATTTCTTTAATAGGCAAACCTTACTTTCGCCACCCTTTTCTATGAAACCAAAAGGTTGTTCCATATAAACTTCCTCTTCCAAGTTTCCATTTAGGAACGCGGTATCTACGTCCAAATGTTTTATTTTTAAACCAATTTCTGCAGCCAACGCAAATAAGGCACGTAGGGAAGAATGATGAATTACTGGCGCAAACGTTTCGTCGTAATCCACTCCTTTAACTTGCTTAAAACCTTTTGCGACCAGTCTAGCCTTGTATTTCAGTATATTTCCACTAGCGTCCTTTTTCAGTTTATAAACCCACTTGCATGGTATTACTTTCTTGTTTGGTCTGTCAACAAGATCCCAGGTCTTGAGCTTCATAAGAGAATTGTGCTCATCTTGCATAGCATTTTGCCATTTTTCGGCATCGTCA
Organism: Sesamia inferens; assembly: GCA_037179545.1. NCBI lineage: Eukaryota > Metazoa > Arthropoda > Insecta > Lepidoptera > Noctuidae > Sesamia > Sesamia inferens. The sequence goes on along the minus strand of CM073934.1, from coordinate 13,462,461 downwards.
GCATGAACTGCTTCATAGTATGTCGTCGGCTCATCCAAATCATCAGACAATACATTATAAGTAAGAAAATCTGGTGGTTTCCTGTTTCGTGAGGGGTACCGACGCTCCTGGATAAATGGCTGCTCTTCCAAACTAGCTGGTTCTTCATCAAAACGCTGTGTGTTTATTGGTGAAGACGTTTCAGCTATAGGGTCGATACTCTCAACACAATCGTGAAATTCAATTTCATTTTCATCTCTTTCAGCATTTTCTTCAAAAAGTAAAACTGAGTCCGACTGTACCTCAGGTTCATTCTGCTTTCGTTTCAAAAATGTAAAGCAGTTTTCAAAAAAGGTTACATCCCTAGATTTTAGGATTCGCCGTGGGTAGAAGGATCTCTAAAAATATAACTATTTGGATCTTCAGAATAACCCACAAAAATAGCTTCTTCAGCTTTCGTGTCCAACTTTTTTCTATTACATGAAGGTATATGGACAAGGGCTCTGCATCCAAAAATTCTTAGATGACTAAGATCACATCTTCTGCCACACCATTTATCATACGGTATATCCCCACTTAAGGCTCGATGAGGGGACCTATTTTTTAGGTATACAGCTACGCGAAATGCGTCTTCCCAGTAAGCCTTAGGTAGTGAGCTTTCAGCCAGCAGCGATCTCGCCTTCTCGGTTATAGATCGGTGGGTTCGCTCTGCAACTCCGTTTTGTTGAGGGCTGTAAGGCGTCGTTGTTTGATGCGCGATACCTTTTGATGAAAGATAATCAGCAAAAACTTTATTAACAAACTCTGTGCCGCCATCAGTCCTAATCCTTTTTATTTTAAAACTTAATTGATTTTCAACTAAAGTTTGAAAATGACAAAATTTATCTTTTACTTCGGTCTTTGAACTTAAGAAATACGCAAAAACTTTTCGGGTATAATCATCAACTAAAGTTAACATATATTTATTACCTTGAAAAGAGGTTGTAGACATAGGTCCACACAGATCACAGTGGATCAACTCTAAAGGTGAAGTTGCTCTATTAAAAGCTATCCTTTTAAAAGGTTTTCTTGCTTGTTTGCCTTCTACACAAGCGATGCAACTTGATTTATCTACTACGGAAAATTCTACCCCTACCTGGTGATTCTTCAACCGATTCATGCCTATTCGACAAAGGTGTCCAAGTCTCTTATGCCAGATTTGATACCTATCCTGACAGTCAGAGTGCTCATCTTTTGTTAAATAATTATCAGCCACAGTGTTGGAAACATTTGTAGAGCCATTAAGTACATACAATCCACCACAGGGCGAAGCATGAAGAAGCGAATCACCTGTAACACAAAAGGTATCATTTTTATAAAAGTTACATCCATTTTTTATTAAAAACACATATAAAACCCTTATCTACAGCTTTTTGTACAGATAGCAAATTAGCATTTAAGTCTGGTACATAAGCAACATCAGAAATTGTATTTATTTTATTTTTAGGTGTCGAGATCGAAATATCTCCTAATCCTAAACATTTGATCTTTTCACCATTTGCGACAGTTACGGTTCCTCTATCAGTCAACTTTATATGTTGAAACCAATCACGCCTTGAAGACATATGTTTAGTTGCACCTGAGTCTACATACCAAACATCCTTGTTTTCAGATCCAGAAGTATTCAAAGCAGTAAATGAGGAGTCATTTGTACTCGTAACATTACCCTTTTCCTTCTTCTTTTTCAATGGACAGTCTGGTCTTTTATGTCCGGGTACATTACAGTCATAACATACTACTTCCTTCTTCTTTTTGGATTTAGGTTTCACTTTTGCTTGAAATACCGAATCCGTCGTTAATGTGTCGCTTTTAGACATTTCATTAAGGAGTCTCGTTTTTACCAGGTCAGTAGTTACATCAACATTGCAATTTTCAAGCGCCATAATGAGGGGCTCATATTTTGGAGTGAGTCCACCTAAAAGTATAGCGGCAATCGACGTATCTTCTATCACCTTCCCAATATCTGCAAGATCCTGTGCAGTTGAAGTAACTGCATTTATGTACTGTTCAATGTCTGCATAATCTGCGAGACTTAAGCGGTACAACTTACGTTCAAGAGCTATTCTTCGTCCTATACCGTTATCCTCAAAAGCTTTCTGTAATGATTTCCACGCTTCCGATGCAGTCTTTGCACTTCTAACGTGAGTTATAGCTGCACCATCTACAGTTAGGCAAATCTTAGCAAGAGCTTTTGTATCGTACTTTACCCTTATAGCCTGAGGAGTTGTGTCACCTTCTGGGTATCCAGTAACGGCAAACCAGAGATCCTCGTGGAGTAGGTAGTTTCTCATTTTAAACTTCCACGTCGGATAACCCTCCTTGTTTCTTAAGCCAAAGGTTGGTAATGACGAAGAGCTTGACTTCGCCACAACATTACTATCACCAGTATCATGTGACATGTTTACGCACACCAAAAAATACAAAAAACAATATTTTCCAAAAAAATACACTTTTGTATATATTTCACACACGGATTTTATACTCCACAATTTCGTGCTGATAACGTTTTGTAGATATAAAGGTCGACGGGGTTCGTGGCACCGTGGTAAAAAAAATATTTTAAAGGAAAGATGTTGTTCGGTGAAAAGTTTATATTGAAGTATGTGCTAAGGTAAACAAGGCTTTCAAATAAAATAAAAATAGAATAGAACACAATGAAAATAATAAAACGTGCCAGTAGGCTCTAAGGCCTGGTTTACACAGCTGAGATTAGGCATAATCTACAACAATTTGCCATTGTTAGCTACACATTTTTCCCATCTTTTTATTAAGTTGTGGATGCCCTGCCAAAAAAAACTGCTCTTGTTTTGATAAAAACCATTCAGAGACCCAATTTTCCAGTTCTTCAGATGTTTTGAAGTGCTGCTTAGCCAGTGCGTGTCCCATCGATGAAAACAAATGGTAGTCGGAAGGTGCCAAGTCTGGTGAATACGGCGGGTGGGGTAACACTTCCCACTTAAGTGCATTTATCGTTTCTTTAACTTGTTTTGCTGTATGTGATGGAGCATTGTCGTGAAGCAAAATTACCTTTCCGTGTCTTGTGGCCCATTCTGGTCGTTTTTCAGTCAATGCATGGTTCAAATTGATCATTTGTTGTCGGTAGCGATCAGTATTGACAGTTTCACCAGGTTTTAATAGCTCATGATACACCACACCCTTCTGGTCCCACCAAACACAGAGCATTCTCTTCTTTCCGAAGCGATTTGGTTTGAATCGTTGAAACCAATTTCTACATGTTTTTTCTGAAAGAGCATGATCACCATAAGCTTCGATAAGCATTCTGTGAGCATCAGCTGCATTTTTCCTTAAAAAAAATAATGCAATAAAACTTCCCGCATATGATGATTTTCTGGTACAAAATTTTCCATTTTTAACTAAAAAAAAAATACAATCTTGGTTCCACTATGACTTGCAGTATACTAAATATATTCCACAGATGTCATACCAACAAAATAAAAAAAAAGGCTCGTTCACAATAATCATTAGCTACACAGCTAAATCTGTGTTACCGGTAATTTCATATTGGTAGACCTGGTATGTAATTACATAATACGATGACACGGTAGGTGCAGTGGTTGAGCGATCGACTGCTGCGCTGCGTGTCGGGGATTCCCGCACGAAGCAAATATTTGAATGGACTACAGGTAATTGTTCCTGATATGACTTTTTATGTATGTGAGTTTATATTTTTGTAAAGGCACCCACGATACAGGAATGATTCTTAGTGTGGGGCAACGTTTAAAAAAAAACCTGTTATGACATTGGTTGTATTTTTGTGTCAGTTCAGGACATATATTCCCATCTCATCAGCTAGACTAATACCTACTAACTTGAAAGCTGGAAAAGCTTGAACCTGTGAAAACTAACAAAAAACTTACCAACGAATGTAGCTAATGGAGCTTACTTATACGAATTTCATTTTATATCTATACTAATATATAAAGCTGAAGAGTTTGTTTGAACGCTCTGATCTCAGGAACTAATGGCCCGATTTGAAAAATTATTTTTGCGTTGGATAGCCCATTCATCCAGAAAGGCTATATAACATCACGCTGCAACCAATAGTAGCGGAGCATAACTAACTCCACGCGAAGTCGCTGGCGGCTGCTAGTCTTCAATATTATTGGTTTTCTTTCCAGACATCTGTCATGCATATGACTGTTTATACAGCTATAGGCAGTTATATGCATTAACTGTTTACTGCTGATATTAACGTTTATGACCTTATTAGCTCGAAGATCAAGAGGTTATGAACTCAAGGCTTACGTGAGTAGTTAATTATAACACTTCAAACATGGAATAAACTTGATTCACTTGTTGAGACATCTTTTTCATCTTTACTTAACTAAATAAAGAATCAGCTTTGTTGAAGACCAATTACTAGTTTTAAACCAATCGTAAACACAAAGCAATGCATTGATCCCGGGCCACGGAACAAAACACTTTTAAGAATAAGATGAAGACTTTGGAAAATAAGAAGAAAAACTTGGCAAATTCTCGGAAGGTTAAACGACAAAAACCCATCCGAGCTTACTGCTTCCAGATCAATGAAACGAACATCAACAAAAACTAATTTCGAAGTCGGTAAACGGATTTTAAACACAAACATAAACAAAAGACTATCGCATGTTATAGCTATCACTATACAAAAGGTAGATTTGAAATGCTTTCTAGAAATAGAAGTGCAAGAGAATAATGTAATTCCCAGGGTGAGAGAAGTGGAATAATAAGTTTTTTTCGAATAAGCGAGCAAATAAAAGCGTTAATGCGGCTGCATCGAGATTTTCCTACTGGGAAAAATTGCTCTTTTATGTTAGGGCGCTAAAGAAGGTTTTAATGAAAATTCTACCCTGTCCCGGATAGACAAAAGTTTTGCGTTACAACAAAGTGAGCCCGCCCTTGTTTCATAATATGTGCAACTTGTTAACATGTTTTGTTGGGAACCCACGTCTTGATAACGTGTAATATGATCTATGATAATTTTGTGTTATATGTAGACGGTGCTGCATGTGCGACATTCAATTGGGTTGTATCCTAAAAAATAATTTAATGTCCAGCAGATAGGTTTCTAAAAAATAATGAACACGTATTTTTTATTTTTTCTTTCATTCAAATACTTAGGAAGATATATTGATTTGAAATGTCGCATTACGTCAGGCCGTCCACTCCGTAACTTTTATACGCTATATCTCAGTAGGTTTTGGTTATTTCGACAAAACAATAAATACGGGTCTTAATTTTTGTTGTTATCTATAAGACGGACTAATATTTTTTTTTATTTTCATACCTTGGATACATCCCTATTACTTTTGTTTACCGGAAAATATTTACAGGTTTAATGTAAATGTGATTTGATACTGTCATGACCTTAAATTTTAAGTATATTAAGTAATCTTAAGTAGATTACGGCCCACTTTTTCTTACCACAAGGAGAGTTGTGTCCCAATAGTGGGAATATTATGGGCTGATTATGATTATATGTTGTTTGGTCAGTTATTTAAATTAAAATATTGTTCTGGCATACTTTTTTATTTTGACTTCAGCGTTATTATTTTTTTTTTATGAAACAGTTTTTATTTATGAATTAATTAATAAATGATATTTACTTCTGTAAATTGGTGCAAACACTTTTTGTTTTAATAATGACGAGTCCCGTCCCAGTCCTGACAACTCGAAGAAATACCCAAAAAGAGAAACTAACATAACGATCACAGCCTCTTTTAAAGTCCACATATAATGTTGGTCGCTATACATAAGAGTGGCTTCGTTTTTATTACTTTTGAAATAAAATGAAATGAAATCGCTTATTAAGCAAGTAGGATCACCGATCACTTTTACACGTCATGTCTTTTTTTTTGTTTTTTTTTTAACTAGATGAAGCCGGCATTTCCTGACCTCTCAGAAGAAAAAGCCGAAACAAACTCAGGGATTATCGCCTTTTTTCAAGTCCAGACATTAAAAATGAAAATGTTTACAATAATTTACCTTATAATTACGCATATTGCTTAATAACAATGCTTAACAGAGCGAGCAGCTCAGTCCCAAGTTTCTTAGAATCAGACCTACATTTACTTAAGAAGTTAGAATTCGAACTTTAAAATATTACGTCCTGACATACATTTCCAAGAGAGGATCTCAGTGCGCTACAATGTAAGCTGCACGTAGTTGAGCTGCGCACTCTATCAACAACAGAGTATTGGATTTAAAAACCACAAAAGTACAATGTGAGGGTTTGCTACTCTCTCTACGTGTATTCTGTTCTATTCTCTAGAAGATATACTCAACCTTTGTAATTTTAAAATAAGTTATATATGTTAAGTTGTATACCTATGTGTATATGTATTTTAGTATTGTTGTTATATTTACCTATATTATTTGCATGTATTTGCAAGTTCTGCGTTTTTGTGTAGTTATGGTATATGTAGTAGTGTGCGGTGTGTAGGTGTGTGTGACGTATACGTAAATTGGTCTTTTTTAGGTTTTTTTTTGTTATTATACATTACATTCATATAAACTAAACAAGGTTTTGTAAAATAAGTCCCTTCTTATACTTAAATTTAAATGAAGCATTTTTTTAAATGTTGTCACCCAAACCTTATCAGAAAAGAATATAATGGGAATTGGAAGGGGGAAATGGAGGCCCTTGGCCAGCAGTGTGAAACAATATGGGATAAAATAAAAAAGGGCGTGTGTGCAATAGTGTACACTCGCAAGAAGTGAAGCGTCTATAAGAAATATTGTTTGATAACTATTTACAACTTTTTCTCGGCGGTAGCATAATATCGGCTGCCGGCAGAAGTTACCACCCACCAGACAAAGTCTTGCCGCCCAGTGATTCGTCGTGTTCCGGCATGATGTCTGAGTAGTTGTGTTGCGATATATGCCGGGTACGATGCACCAAATGTTGGTGGGGAGGTCTCCAGATCAATCTTCCTGTGGCGCAGCATCGTTGGTTGTGTTCTTGGGTTTAACATTGCACCACCTCGCTCAACTGCCGTCTTCCTTCCTATTCACTTACTTTTTAAGTGAATAGGCTTAACGAACTATCACGCTTTACCAGCAACGATTGCATCACTACTTACCATCAGGCGGAATTGCAGTCAAGCACTAGTTTATAATTATTAAAAAAAAAATACAACGACAACTTTATGGTACATGGATTAGTGAAAAAAAAAAAAAATATTTACTAGGTTGAAGGTCATATTTTTTTAACACTTGCTAATTTTAAAGATTTACATGTATTTGCTGATACTTAGAATAAAAAAGAAGGATAAACTCAAATAAATACTTAAATTAAGCTCACGTGTTGGTTTCAAACGAAAGTTGTAACACTGACTTTTGCGATAAATCTATATTAGTAGTTTACCCATAACTACTAATAAAAACATTGGTTAGACATTGGTTAGTCAGGAGTCCGAAAGTCACGGCTGGCGCGGGCTTGCGGGCGTTGAGCAGTGGACAGCTCGCCGCCACCCTGTCGACGGGCCCGGGTCTACGGCGCGTTGTGCATCACGCGCGCCTCAAAGAGATGTCAGCATATCGTGACGGGGTCCACGAAGACCGATGCCTCCTAAGTCAGGGTTGCGGGTTGATTAAAAAAGAAACCGTGGCCCTGGCGAGGCAAGTAAAGAAACACGGATAGGTTTTAGTCAGTAAAAGTCTCCAGAGCGGGAGAGGTAATTTGATGATTTCCCATCCCGAAAAAAAAGAAGGGGTCCGAAAGTCCAAGTGGTATGGTATTACCCGGTACCTGAATTGTGTAGGTCGGGATAGGCAGTCGCTACATGCTGGTATTCAGCTGCATCTGGTCAGACTAGAAGCCGAATCTAACATAGTTGGAAAAATCCTGGGCAGATGACGGCATCTAAAATAAAAAATAAAATAAACAAATAAATATATACGGACAAATTACACAGATTGAGCTAGCCCCAAAGTAAGTTCGAGACTTGTGTTATGGGATAGGTACTAACTCAACGATACTATATTTATAATAGATAAACATCCAAGACCGGCGTGTTGACCGCTGCGCCACGGAGGACTATTACCATAAACAATTATTCAATAAAATTGTAATAATAATATTCTCTTCACTAAAATTGTATGTTCTTACACTCTCAATTCGACATTTATTATATTACTAACTAATATTATGTAGCTAGCAATGAATTTACATTCCCTCGAAGGCTTATATAATAACGTCATTAGACGGCCTCGTCGAAAGGTCCGTGACATGGCGCCCTTCGTAATAAAGGCCCATTGGCGTGTGTCATCATAGATTGATAGCATGTCTATCATATCGGTAGTTGACTTCTAAAGTGGCTTCTTGGAGGTATATTAGATGATATGAGATGAATTTATACAAGTACAATGCTTTTAATGCAAGGCTAATATTAGGTAGGGATGACAGCTAATTCTCTAATGGTGAAATCCGCATTACATCCATTGCATGGTGTGGAAGACCAACGCAGTCACATATACAGACAAATACAAAAGGTGTCGAAAAGCCAAGAGAATCATTAGTGCTTTTCGACTTTAATGATGAGATTTCACTTTTCCTTTTTTCCACTTAGGGGCCGATCACAATATTAGACCCACATCATAACAATAACACTAAGAGGGTTACTAACTTGTGTAGGTAGATGAATCCGTGTAGATGTTATAGACTATATCAAAGCCCCGTCGCATTCACAACGTTCCATCAAACCTTTTATTCGATTTTGTAGTACCTCAAGAAGCTGAAGCGACATTATTCATACGTCACCAATGCATGCCTATGCAGTAGCTTATAATGTAAAGTTGTGCATGCGAGCGGGCTCTTAAGAGGTAGGTAGGGAACACAGAAAACTATTGCCATAACAAACACGTACAAAACTAAAAAGGTCACATAAGTAAATCTAAACTTTTAAGCTGATATACAAAAAAAGTATACCTACTCATATAAGTATCATCATAATCAACCTTTTTATCGTCCCACTACTGGGCACAGGTCTCCTCTCATACAGAGAAGGCTTGAGCGGAATTACCACGCTTGCTCAATGCGGGTTGGTGATTTCAGTCTTAAAGTCCAGGTTTCCTCAAGATGTTTTACTTCACCTTGTAATCAGTAATTGGTATCCAAGATAAATTTTGCAAGGACATATAACTTAGAAAATTTACATTGGTACTTGCCTGACCTAGAATCGAACCGATTGAGAGGCTGGTGTTTTAACCACTAGACCACCACGACTCATATAAGTATACGTTTAATGAAATCACTAGAAATTCCAGAAAATTGCCGAAACACCTTGACACGTATAAAAGCTTGTGATGCAGTTCCATATGAAATTTTCAAATATTTCCAGATAATGCCCATTGACGTTAACAAGGGTTGACTGGGCTCGCCGACCCATAAAAATATCCGACTGCAAGTTATTCAGTTATTTTAATATAAAACGTAAAAGTACATTTGCAAACTTTTATAGATTTTAACAGGAAATCTCGTGTATATCGGATATTTTATTTATTGTTCACACCATAAAATATGTATAATGGCGTTTGTACTGAAAATGGTTTCGAAAAACTAGTACGATATTGTTAGAATAATCAGACAGAGTTTTTGTGTCAAAATCATATAGATATTATTCGAAACTGTATATTTTAACCATTTGTCACTTTGCAAGGGATTTGAAAAAAGCCTCATATGGTACTTACGGATCGTTATAAATAGGTTATGCTTGAATTTGCAGTAACAAACCCAAATCAAAGATTTGTCCTAAGTAAAAGTAAAATAATAAAATTAAACGGTTTTGTGGCAGTAGAACTCGTACTCTAATTCCATCGTTTTTTAATTAACTTTATTTTATTTTTTGTCATAGCAACAATAAAATACACACTCAGTAAAAAAAATCCACTATCTTACATATTATGGTTCTTGAGATAGATTTGCGGGCTTCGTTGGCGCCTTTTGCGTACAAAAACCTAAAAAGAAGAATAGAAAAAAAAAACTGTGACGTGATTTAACGCGCAGAGTATGCAAGATGCAGTTAAAACATTAAACACTAAACAGCAACCTGTGGTATTTGCATTATAAAGTCATATTATAATATTAATTACATTTAAGTTCTTCAGCAAACCGCGTTCTGTATAAACTTTTATCATTGAAAAGTTGTTGTCACAGCTAATGTAGGAGCCAAAGTTAAGAATACCTGCAACTATTTGTCTTTCAAAGCAAACTCATTTATGAGATTAAATGTAAGAATAAACCGCATTCATGGTGAAGGCACACCTACGACTTGCATTGATTAGAGAAAAAAAAACAGTTTATTACCACGAATCAAAAAAGATTATCAGGACCCTATTTGCGTAACACACCAGGCATTACTAACATTTGGAATTATTTTGAAGCGTTTAAGCTACGTAAATAACGCAATGAATATTGTTAAACTGTCATAATAATACCTATTGCTACTGATAGTAATAATAATACAATAAAAAACTTTATTGCTAAAAAGATTACAGAGATTTTGCATTGGCCCCAAACTAGGCAAGCCTGTATCTTGGGTACCAATATGGAGGGTTTACCATTTAAATAGTTTAAAAACATATTTAGTAAAATAGTAAATTAACTTTGCTTCAAATTAATTACTAAAAGAAAAAACTGAATATAATATTAGAATCAAAATTAAAGAGAACATAACAAAAGTTTAAAAATGTATAAAATTGAGAATTAAAAGTAAGTAACACAATAAAACTATAAAAAGAAAACCGCTATTATCATAAAAAAAAATTATGTGAATGAGTGTGAGTGTGTGTGATCATGGGTTAAGTGAGGGTGTGTGTGATCGTGCGAGGGCGAGTTTGACGGAGTTTAAGCGTTATGTGTGTGTGAAACAAACTAAAGAATTTTACGTGTCAACAGCTATTTAATCACTTTAATGATCTTTTCTGCTTCGTCATATGACAAATTTATTAACCAGGATGTTAGTGTATTTTTTATTTGTTTGCGAGTGCAGTTTCTTATATTGCACTGTTTGATCACCGTATTGTAGACATGTACATTTAGAAAATGAAGAAGTCTTTGTGTGTATACGGATTTTACTGGGGGATTTAGGACTCTGAAATTGCGTTTCCCTTGTAAACTACTTAAATCACGCCTTTTCGAAATTTTGATGAGCGTTTTTGTTGCTGCGTTCAGTACATAGAGTTTTCTTACACTCTGGAGGGAAACTTCTGTGAAGAGGACTGTTTCTGTAGGAAAACGGTATGGTTTATGTAAGAAAGTTTTGAGTACCTACTGCGCGTTGTGCTCTTTCGAGGATTAACAGATGAGATTTTGACGCTCCTCCCCAGACTATAATGCAATATTGTATTAACGACTGACATAAAGCTATATGGACAAGTTTTTTTACATCCACTGGTGCACAGTTTCTTATCATTTTTATTATGTAGATTTGTTTTTGAACGCGTTTATCAAATTCCCTAATTTGAGATTTGAATGAAAGGTGTTGATCTATAATACTCTGTCGATATTATTACATGAACATTGACGACTACTGTTACTAAAAGTGTTATAGCAATCTTATTCATGAATGTTTAATTTCTGTACTGGTATTTTAGAATTTTTCTAAAGATAATGTATTTTGTCTTTTTTATATTGAATGTTAGAAAATCTTTGTTAAGCCACTTGGCGATCCTGGTCGTTCCTGCTTCTACTTTCTTGTACAAATCTTTCTAATCAGTTCCGTGAAATATAATAACAGTGTCGTCTGCGTAACTAAGTAGGTCAGCGTTTGGGATGGTGATTATGAGTATATCGTCCATGTTTATAGTGAAAAGTGTTGGGCCAAGAATACTCCCCTGCGGGACTCCAAAGCTGATTTCCTGTTCGTCACTAACTAGATTGTCATCTCTGATATATTGCCGCCTGTTGTTCAGATATCTTCGAAGCCAGTCAAGTACTTTTCTTCTTATATCTAGTCTTTGGAGTTTCCTCAGAAGGATAGGAATAGAGATGGTGTCGAACGCTTTAGCGAGATCTAAGAATATTCCAAGACAGCGCTCACTACCATCGAAATGTTTACATATTATGTTTGTAAGCAGTTCGACCGCATCGGTAGTCAATTTTCCTTTTCTGAAGCCAAATTGTCTTTCTGAAAAAAGTGAGTGATTTTCTAGGTAATTTACTAAACGGTTATTCATTAGGTTCTCCAGGAATTTTGAGAAAAAGCAGCGATAGGTCTATAACTATCTGGGGAGTTTTTAGGACCGGCTTTGTAAATTGGAGAGACAAGAGCATTTTTCCAATGTTCTGGGAAAACTCCTGACGATGAACCCAGATTGCAAAAGTGCGTGAAAGGTTCCAAAATAATGGGACTTATCGCCTTGATTAGGGACTACTTAATTTCATCCCGACCAGATGCACACTCATATATTTATATCTCTCGGTGTCATGAACATTGAATCATCTGGTGAGGTATTTGTGTCGATATCGGCTGATAGTGCTTCTTTAGAGGTAGCTAGCCGCTGAAGTGTCCGCTCAGATAGGAGTTTGCCTACTGTTGTGAAAATGTGGTTACAATAGTTAAGCGATACTTGTGGTGTACTTTTAGCTTTTAATAGCTGATCTATTAAAGTCATTTCTTTTCTGTCGTATCTCACATATATCTTTTATTGTAGTCCACAATTTCTTTGAGTTTCCTCTGTTGTCTTCTAAGGCTTTGCTTTCGTAATCCTGCTTCGCTTTACGTAGAATGTCTATAAGAAGTTTCTATACCTACTGTACGAAAGTTTAAGAGTATCGTTGTTAGGATTTAAATTTACCTGCTGGTGTAAACTATCTCCATGACACATACATCTCATCAAACCCGAAGTGATCCATGGCTTTAGATTGTATTTCGTGCGGCTACTCTTAATTATATGCATATGAGTGTTTACAGTAGAACAGATTATACTATTAAAACACTCTAACGCTTCATTTCTTCACCGATTGATTCTGTAAAAATGTCACAGGAAAAAGTTAGGTGAAGTGAGTTCAAAGGTACCTGTCGATAGTCTCAATATCTAGCATTAGTTGATATGACAGATTACTTCACAAGTCCACGCTCACAGCACCTAAGTTTTCACTGTGGAATGGTTACAAAATTTCACTGCTGGATGGACTGAATCAATTATCATATCAGCCACCTATCAAAGTGGTCACAAGGCTTCCAGCTTTCAATGCGGGTCGTATTTCTGGAACAACTATATTGACATGTGTCTCTTTGGAGCTACCAAAGTCAGAAAATCCACATATTTTTGACTTATCACAAATTACTTTTTATTGATTATAGAATGACCCTTTGTCTAGGCCTTCAGCGCTGACGAAGAAAAATAGTCTGTTTATTGGGTCAACCATTTTTTGACGGATCTAACTAGTGATCAATTATTCTAATTATATTTTTTGCTAAAATTGATAACCGTATGATATTATAGTGTTTGTAAGACGTTATAAATAAGTAAATTCGGTAAGATTAGATAGTTTATTTATTATTTATTTTAAGGTTAACTTTTACCTAATGTGGAATAGTCATTTTCTAAGGTTGCTGTCAAAAAGCGGACAACATAGTGGACACAATATAATTCTCGGTTCCTATGAACAAAACCGAATTGTTTTGCTTTACAATGGTAGCATTTATTTTTTGCCCCTCGGCATATAATAATAATATTAATAAATCTAACAATGTGAAGCCGTACGGAGGACGGGTGGATGTGTGCCGGGTACGATGTGCCAAATGTTGTTGTATCGGGAGTTTGGTCGTGGAGGGTCTCCAGATCAAACTCCATCTGGCGTAGCATCGTTAGTCGTGTTGTTGGGTTCAACATTGCATCACCTCGCTCAACAGCCGTCCTTTTTCCTATTCACTCAGTTTTATTTAAAAAACAAATGGAGAAAAAAACAAGAGCAGTAGTCTGTAGATACACTTGGCTTATGCAAGTTAACAAACAACCGGTCGGTCGTTACCATAACGAAGAATAGGGTAATTGACTAAAAAAAACTAATAAGTCCGTCAATGAGATTTCCAAAAAATACTAGACACGTATTTTTTCTTTTTTCATATAAACAAAAAATGGAGGCGACACAGTACCTTGAAAACTCGTGTGACCTGCACGCTACACTTTTTAGCGAGCAGTGACGTCACCAGCCACCACTCCTGATCTTTGATGCCTTTTATATTTGTCATTTTTTATTGATTTGATAAAACAAAATCTATAATCTTAATGACGGACTAAATAGAATCAATTTTTTTTTACCCAGGAAACATCCCTATAAGCTAGTCAGCTTATTTTATTGTATACCAGAATATTCACTACAAGAAAGAAACATAAAACGACTCTCGTACCTTTTATATTCTTCTTTTGAGAACGTCTCAAAATTCATGCTTACAAGACGATAACTCATCTCCGATTGTACAAACACACATGTAAGTTCTAATGCTCATGTAATCGCAGTATTCACCTGAAACCAGGCGTGTCAAACACGGTTCAAGATGGTATCCGTGCATATTGGTTGCGTCGGAGTACCCTCGTCAACGTCACGCCTCATTGACCCGCAGCTATCAACTGTGAGGCAATTTATTTTATATGAATCTTCAGCCTCTTTTGATGCTGTCAATAAGTGACCTCTTATTGGTGTATGGCGCATTAACGTGTCATGGAAGTTATGTATTTTTTCTTTTCTTTTACTTTGTTTGTGTATTGGTCTGGCGAGATGAACTGTTACTCGTTTGATAAACGGAAAAGGATTTTAAGTAGCAATACATCTGTATGTATTGCTACTTAAAATCCTTTTCCTTTTATTATTGTTTTCCCTGTGGAAGTGGAAGAAAATAAGGTAGACCTTTGCCCGGCAGTGATTCAGGCTTGATACTCTTTTAATAACCTTAAAAGCGTTAAACTTTTTTGATATATTTGAATTCATTATTTTGCTATGGTGATAAAGGAATGTTGTTCTTTCTTTGAATCCACCAAGTTGATCCTTGTTCATAAACTAAACTGAATTTAAGTTCAGTGCATCTTTATCTTTATAATATCCTAGCGGCCCGATACGTGCTTCGCTACGTATAAAGTGAAAAAATAAATACAAATTTATTGGATCATCAAAAAAAAAAAAATTTCTTTAAACATATTTTTTTTATTGCTAGTAATTTTAAAACGTATTATTCTTTGTTTATCCATTTCTAGCATATACTCGTATAAACAAACGACTGGGGGTACCGACTCTCGAACAGGCAACATAAAGTTGGCCATGTGAAAAACATGATTCCTTCAAATACACACCACAACCGTGAAATGCTGTTTGCCCTTGGGCTTTGCTGATGGACATAGCAAATGATAAACGGACAGGATATTGTAATCTTTTGAACTCGATACGCGGTATCAAACAAACTTCTCCTTTTGATTTATCAGTTAAGATCGGAGCTTCAATTAAACTTGGCAATAAGTTATTCACTGCCAATCTGGTGCCATACAGTTTTGATGGATTATAAAATTACAAAGAAAGTGGCATTGATTTTTATAAATATAGAAGATGAGATGTTAATCAACCGTTCATTGAATTCATTTGTTACAGAAACTGTGATGAATGAAGAACCGCTAGACCGATTCTGTTCAAACTTCACATAAACCATCTACTAATTAGTCAAAACAAAGCGTAAACATTTGGTTTAGATAGGTGGGTCCATTCATAAGTTATAAAGTTACAAAGAAAGTGGCATTGATTTTATATATAAAGATAAAGAAAAGGACAGATGATAATTGCTTAATGCGGGTTGGCGATTTCAAACTTAAAGACATGACATATAACTGTTTTTTGTCCCAAATAAACAAAATAAATAAATAAAGCCCAGGTTTCCTCCAGATATTTTCCTTCATCTTGTAATCAATCATTGGTGTCAAAGATATACTTAGAAAGTACATATAACTTAGAAAAGTTACATTGGTACTTGCCTGACCTGGAATCGAACCCGCTCCCTCACGCTATCAAATTAGTCCACTCCTGATTGATGTAAATTGGACTATCTTGGGTCACCATGTTTATAATCACATCTAAACTGTCTATGGAATATCTGAAAAAAATATATAAAGGTTGTCTGAAAATAATCGCTCTTAGCGACAAGACCGCCCGTTGTGGCACCCTTTGCAAAATCTTTATATTTATGTTCTGTAATCTATGTATATGGTGTACATAATAAAGAGTATTCTATTCTATTCCATTGTATCTTAATCTGACAGGATTAAACTAAAATATTATCATCTATCCTTATCTTAATGAAATAGAAAGAAAAAGGAGCGCTTAACTTAAAATTAGTTTAGTTTGGGAACAAGAAAATCGACGCCATTAACTATTTTACGTTATATTAGCTTACGATATTTCAACATGATAGGATATTTCATTAAGATTTAAAGTGTAAAATGTATTATTTAAAGATGTGAAGTGGGGTGCGAGTGTAATGGACAGCTGAACGGACAGTTTATTTACGAAGTGGTTTGGAAAAAGATTAAGGAAATAAATTATTTGAAGAAAGTGAATAGGAAGCATTTAAGCCAAGTCGGTGAAGAATTGGTTTGAAATTATAAAGTAACACTATTTTCAGCTTTTATAAGATCTAAATGAATAAGGTTTATGTATTTTGCCTTGATAAAGAATTACATAGGTTTCTGTTCTTTTACAAACTTTATTGAACATCAGCGAATCTCCATGATCATAATGTGTTCGTTACACAAAATTAACTGATTTTTTTTTAGATAAAAAAAAAGGAAAAAGGCTGTTGATAGTTCCAAATCACTTAGTAAGTATAGATATAACGCTACAAGAGACATATCATACCCACCCATGTATATTATGCTATAAAACATTATTTTTTGTTTATGCGATACCTGCCACGTGTCCAGTATTTATAAGTAAGGAACCTATGTACAAAATTTCAAAAAGATATGAAGGACCACAAAATTATGAACTTATTATTCTACTTGGTTATCCCAACAAAATATGGTGAACACTCCGGTCGGGCGGGCGAGTGCGTTGACCTGTGGCGTCAGCTGTGGCGCAAGTACTATGATCTAACGTAAGCTGCGTGGCGCGCTCGGTAACCATACTACAACAATTTCTAAATGTATTGTCATATGTATAACATGGTGTAAAATGACTGGAATCGAAGGAAATCAATAAAATTCAGTTGCTACTACTATTTTAGGTATCTGATTTTTGTACATTGCTATTATACAATGTAGCAATTGCCCACGATTTCGTCGCATCGCATAGACGACGAAGACGCCCTCGCGCTATTCCTATGTTTTTGCTTCGTTCTTTCTGATTGTTTTTAAGCTATTGCATAGCTTCTATCGCGGGCCTTGAGCGCGGGGACCGAATCCAGAAATTCCGTAACGAACAATTCTCACGCTCCCCACTCCGGCGAGCACGGAGGTGTGGCTTGAAGGCCGTACATGGTCTAACGTCGTTTCAGTTCGGCAGTCTTCGGCACGGTATATTTGTGTGCGTGCGACTACATCTTTTGAAAACAATTTATAGATTTTCAAAAAAAGCATGCATATTGCAGGGCGCGAACTCAGTTCTACACACTTGCCATGTTACTGATAGTCGCGATGTGCTAAACTTGCGATTAATTTTCTCTCTGAAATAGGTCTTCTATAGAGATATGTCATAGACGTCATCGACGTTGTCATGGCTACCTTAAAAACTTTTCATATAATTAATTATTAAGTACTTTTATTCAAATTAATTTAGTAGAGTTTTTATAAAATAGCTTTTTTTTAACGGAAAAGCTAAGATGAATTTCACGCTAATTTATCATTGGACTTTTAAATTATTTATAGTGTTGTTTACTAAATAAAAGCGCGTGATTTTATAGAGTATAAAGTGCTCACGCGGCCGTTTTTTCAACTGTAATTGGCGATATCCGCCATTATTGTGAAATATTTTTTTAAAGAATTTCTATAATTTGTTACACGTGTTATTGGCAAAATTGTGGTATCTATCCACAGGGACCAGATCAAGAGTTGAAGTTGAAGTTTTTATTAAATAAAATATTACAGAAAGATGTCGGTGAACAATGTTAATACGAGTACATTTAAGTGTACGAGTTGTAATATTGTTATCTCCGAAACGAAACAACGAAAGTTTAATAAAAATATGCTCGTCGGCTTTTTCTGAGCAAGACATTGATGAGACAAAAAAGTTATTGTTTGTTTCTACGAAGACAAGACAAAAACATGTATCGAGGCGTAAGAACAAAAAGCAGAAAGACCTAAAATATACGATTACGGTGTTTAAAATCACGGATCCCGAACAATCCCAGTTTTTGTGGCATATGACCTTCACAAATTGCCACCAGTTTGCTTTGACTACGTAGAACGTAGGTAAAGAAGTTGATGAAGGATTTATTAATTCTACGGTCAGATGTTAACGCAATCAGAAGTGATTATGTTACTAAAGATCAGCTCGAAAATATTAAATTGATAACAAATAATTCGACACCGACGCCGTTCATCATCAACAACCTTTTTATCGTCCCACTGCTGGGCACAGATCTCCTCTCATACAGAGAAGGATTGAGCGTAATCACCACGCTTGCTCAATCCGGGTTGGCGATTTCAGACTTATAAAGCCCAGGTTTCCTCAAGATGTTTTCCTTCGCCTTCAGTCACTGGTGTCCAAGATATACTTAGAAAGTACATATAACTTTAGAAAAGTTACATTGGTACTTGCCTGACCTGGAATCGAACCCGCGCACTCATACTTGAGAGGCTGGTGTTTTAACCACTAGGCCACCACGACAAAACAGTGGGGTATATTGAAAAAGAACCTCGGAGTCTTTGAGTATATTTCGTGGTGCTCCCTGTGCGCCGTTTCCGAGTCAACGAAATACCAGTTGATGGAGTCATAAGGATACTATAGCTGTCTTGCCTGCCCCTCAGTGCCCGGCCGGTCTTGCGATTGCACCGAAACAGCACACAATGACAGAGATTATAAGTAATAGCATAGACAGACCTTACGGAGGAATTGCCCTATTGTAGAGGAAGTCCGCTTTCTCAAAGGTATCAGTGTTGTTGTGTAATAGTGATCGTTTAGTTCTCACACGGATCGTTCTATGTTAGTTTTCTCATTTTACATGCTTACTGACTCGAGTGATAATATAATAGATTTCATGGGTTTTTTCTTTATTTCTTTATTTTTTGGCTTCGCACGGTTTGTGCATTTAGCCAATGCCACGTAATTATGAATTATTCATGTCGAAAAAGACGGCCGCGTGACCTGTCTTACGAGTGAGGTTTGGGACAAAGTCATGATGTGGCCACTATGCAGCGATATTTCACTGTTCTTTATGAACTATTTACTAAATGCACTTTTTACTACATAAATCACGCACTTTTATTTAGTAAACAACACTATAAATAAATTTAAAAGTCCAATGAAAAACGAGCGTGACACTCAGCTGGACTTTCCCGCCAAAACTCAGGGTGCTGATCACGAAAATGATTTCATTTTTGAAATCCAAGATGGCCGACATCATATTTCATGACATTCTGACATGGGTGTGATAACGAACATGACGTCATTTTTAAGCAATTGCTTAGCTTCTTTCTATCTCTTTATCAAAATCGAACAGAAAACATTGAATATAGTTTAGTCGCTTAATCGTCACCATTTTTCGCACTCTTTTGATGATGTTGCTGGTAAAAAATAAATAAATTACAAAACAGAAAGAAAACTTGAATTGATATCAAAGAAAAAAAAAACAAAGGAAAAATTACTGTATAAATAAAATAAATAAATAATTATAATTGCAAGTTATAGTTAATAAAAAAAGGCTATGCAATAGCTTTACCGCGGCAGTCTCCGAGTGCCACACGCCTTTTTTTTTTTATGGCTTTTACGAGACCTAGCGTCATATTAACTATATTATAGTGAGTAGCCTTTGTCAATAACTGGGCTATCAAGTCAAAAATATTTTATTAAATGTCGACCGTTAGTTTCAGGGATGAGCGTGTTGAAACAAAAAAGAAACAAATACTCTACACTTCTACAGCTTTACAATTAGTATGAAGATTGATAGTTAAATATGGGTAGATATGAAAGTACCCCTATCTCTCTAGTCTGTCGATCCCTTCGGACTTGAATGGCTGAACGGATTTAGATGAATCATCATGGCCTGCGTAGGCATATTTTAGGACACTTTTTTTATCACGGTAATACGTTACCGTGAGATGACATTTCTAACCACCATGCAAGCGAAAAGGTAGTGAAAAGCTAGAGTTCACATCATTAAGTAATGTTCGCAACTGCTAAACGTGCCTGTGGCCAGAACCAACCTACTGGCGAAAGCACCCCTTCACCTGTGCAATCCGAATTGTGAACGAAATCCATGAAAGACTGGATATATTTTCGTGTTCTTTGAGTGAATTCGCAAGAGTTTTAATAAACATTGTTTGTTATATTTAAGAATTAGTGTATATTTAAGTATTAGTGGATAACTGCACTGTCGCATTAGATTAAGGCCTGTAAGGACAGTTGTAAGAGTGATAAATAAATAAATAAAATGTCTTGAAAGACCAGACGACTGATAAATGCTTGGGCAGGCTATGAAACTTGCCGCCATTCGTCTTCCTGCCTCGGAAAGCACTGTAAGCCCAGTTCCAGCTGTCATTTGTGGATCTTGGGCAGTCTAACAATCAGACTTACTAATGTGTACCGTATTACCCAATAACAGACAAAGTCTTAACGCCAAGCGATTCGTCGTGATGTCTGGTGAAGCCGTACGGAGGACGGGTCTGAGCAATTGTAATGCGATGTGTGCCGAATACGATGCGCCAAATGTTGTTGTGTCGGGAGTTTGGTCGTAAAGGCTCTCCAGATCAATCTCCCTCTGGTGCAGCATCGTTGTTCGTTTTGTTAGGTTTGACATTGTATCACCTCGCTCAACTGCCGTCTTCCTTCCTATTCACTCAGTTTTTTTTTTTGTGAATAGGATCTCATATAAACTAGCGCGCCTTACCAACAACGATTGCATCACTGCTTTGCTTAGGCGGGATTGCGGTGAAGCGCTATTTTATAATTATAAAAAATAGGCAATTACTTCATCTAAAATACTGGTAAGTATACTGCGTCTGGTTCTTACCAGCTGACACCAACAGGCTAGGCAGATGATGAGTTATGGAACTTCAGACTAAATAAAAATAGGGTAAGACAATTCTAATTGGTTCCTTCTTGGGATGATAAACCAGCATTAACCGAAATTTCAGTTCTTCAAATATAAGAAGTTCAATTTAACTTTTCTAACTTACTGAAGATTAGGGATTGGGTTAAAAAAAAACGATTACTACAATATCCGATTTATACGAGATATTGATTTCATTTCTTTGTAATTTCTAATTGATTAAAGTTACAGATTTATTTATTTTATGACTGTAAATGTCTGATTTTTAGATGAAAGAAATTCTCAAAATCTATAGCTCCATCCAAACCTAAGCAACAATGTTAATTTTGAGTTTCGTAATTTTAGCAGAGATGACAATATATTAAAATTTTTCGTTCTTTGTTGGATATATAAGTGTTTTGTGCGTAAATAAATGAACAAAAGTAATTAAATAATAAAGGACGCTTTCATTGAAAACGATCATTATAGTATATATATTAGTAACTTCGATTATTCGGTCATATTTATCGATTATTAGTATACAAGTGAATTTTAAGAGTCACAACACTACGGTATAGTACCTTACTACGGGACTTTGATACGACGTCGAGAAAAATACTATTTATTGTCTACATTGGTTATAAGCTTTGTTTAAAAAAATAATAATGTAAATTAAGTGATTAAGAACTGTGCAGTTTGTGATAAAATAAAAATAACTTTAAAATTACGTGGTTTTGCGGAAGAAATAAATGTCAATTTTTGAGTTACGCATGTACAAAGTTGTGTCGTCCTGAAAAGTATGAAACGTCAAATTGCACTTCTTATATTTGAAGAACTGTAGTATAATATTCCAGTGAAAATATCAAAATCCAAATATAATTTGAAAGTCTTTATATACTAACAAGAAAAGTCACGTGTCCATTCCTCTTAATGGTACAAAAAATAAAAGCAAAATATTGTAGTGAAATATTAAAGTTCCAGTATAGCAATAAAAACTTAGTATCTATTAAAGCAATAAGCACGATTCGGTAGCTAGTGGTCATAAAACTAATGGCGCCCACAATATATAGGCATATTATACATGGGAATCGACACACTAGGCACAGTGATAGGTCCATGCATTCTTGTCAAATCTTGACAGACGAACAGACAGGCAAACGGACAACGAAGACGCAACCCAAAAAAAAAAACAAAAAAAAAACACCGAGTCACAACGAAGCAGAAGCGTGGAAGCGATGTGATGCGACGAAGTTTCGGGCAAAAGCAGTATGATATACATACATAAGTATACATACACAAGAGGCAAAAGGAAAGAGGCATACCATACGCCTCTTTCCTTTTGCCTCTTGTAGCGTTAGATCTTTGTATATTTCTTAAGTGATTAGGAACTATCCTCAGCCTTATTCAAACTATCTGATTTCGTTTATACTGAATATCAGTAGATATCTGTATGTGCCAATTTACTTAGCAGTTAGACAACTACCTAAGTTACTTAGACAACTTCGTAGCAGTTGCCTGACGCTGGTTTTCAACTGAACCTTGTTATGAGTGTATAATTATTTAATTATTGTGTTTGTGTGATAAATCATAAATCGTAAATAAATATGTGTTCAGTGTATAAAATAGGTATCTGTCTATGCATGGCATACCCACAATTGGTTGGAGACACGAGCAGAAGGTATGTATGACGATATCAAGTGTATAATTAGCAGTCACCCTGGTTTTGCCCCGTTTCATTCGCTATACCTAGTAACAACTTAAATTCTTCACAGGACTGCATTACAATTCAGCTGGGCATTTCTAAAATGTATTGCTCGAAATTTCATCATTAAAATTCCTTTGAAGCGCTTCAATTTTAAGAACGGGCACGAATATAAATCTCGCAATAAAAACACAACTTTTTGCGATAAAATCCAAAACGCAAATGTATTAAGTTAATGATCCTTTCAGCTGTCATAAATTTATGTATGCAGTCGTTAATATAGTCGAAAATGCAGTTTATTTTACTTTTATTACAGTGTCACGTAATAAAATTATTGCTATTGCCGTTATCGCTGTTATCGCAGCCCAGCGGAAGATTGTTTTACTTGGAATAATGCCATAACGGCGGCGTAAGGAAGTACAATGTATAAATACAGTTTGCATGCCACTTAACAGGCTGTATAATATATCATAGCCCGAGACAGCCGCGAGTTATGTCCTGTGGCAATAGTTTTGCAAAGAAGAAGTCTGTGACGACTTATTTTTGAATTTAAAAGTTTTAAAATAGAGCTTAGTATTGTGAACTTTCTTATTCTGTTCCCGCACACATTTACTTAAGCTACTTTATTTCACACTTAAACTTCCTTATGTATTAAGCCTAGAATGTTCTCCCTTCTGGAAAACTGGGCTGTAATCTAGAGTGGATCTGTAGTGGTAGATGGTACGTCATCGATTTTTTTGGTTT
Source organism: Sesamia inferens (assembly GCA_037179545.1). Lineage (NCBI taxonomy): Eukaryota > Metazoa > Arthropoda > Insecta > Lepidoptera > Noctuidae > Sesamia > Sesamia inferens. The sequence continues at coordinate 13,438,827 of CM073934.1, read as the reverse complement.
TAAAATAATGGTAGCTTCCTCACGATGTTTTTTTTTTGACAATTTTGAGAATATCAGAATTGTTTGTCCCACTTTATTCAGATAATCTAACTTTCTTATCGCCATGTTGATATCTTCGTAAAAGTAACTTAGACTTGTAGTTTTCTTTTTAGACAGAAAGTGTTTCTAAACAACTAAAAACTCTAATTAGAGGATCTTTTGCTGTAACTATAATGATTTCAAGAAGAGTTCTTGAAATTTTAATTTTCGTGTCAAGTTTCTAATTTACCAACGACTGGCAACATATGACGTACCCAATTTCTTAGAAATAATACAACCAACGCAATTTGTGTAAATTAATTATTATTTATTTATTTATTCTTTATTGTACACCAATCAAACATCGAACAAAATGCATTGAACACAAAACATACAATGGGCGGCCTTATCGCTAATGCGATTTCTTCCAGGCAACCAAAGAATGGACAGATTCTCCTGAACCACAAATGGGACTGTCGTTGGTGATGAAATATCATTAATACAACATACTGAAGTAGATACACAAATACATACATAAAAACATAGATACTTTAATAGCATAAATAGCCATAAAGTGTTTATTTAACAAGATCATAACGACAAGTAGTGTTCCCTCACAAGTCTCTTGAATTGTCTTGAATTGTTGAGTCTCTTGAATATAATTTGCAAACGGTAGAACATTTCCTGCGTGAAATTTAATGTACATCCTACCGGGGCGATACGATGCGATACATCGTATCGCCCATCCGCGGTAGGTTCTACTTCATTTTCTCTTAGCGATCTTTATTACTTTTGTTCTTTTTGTCCGCCTCGCAGTTGTAGTGTTATGTGAACTAAACTTATAAGCTTCCTTAGAAGGGCTATGAAAACAAAAATAGTTTTTCATATTCGGCTGTTACTTTCACGCTGAAACAAATAAACATAATCTTCAGTATTAATATGGATATCTATGTACTTATTAACAGTATTTGCAAAGTAATAAATGATTTAAGTTAATTAATATAAGATCAGGTCAGACAAGTACCAATGTAACTTTTTTTAAAGTTGTATGTACCTTCTAAGTATATCTTGGACACCAATGACTGATTAAAAGGTGAAGGAAAACATCTTGAGGAAACCTGGACTTTAAGACTGAAATCGCCAACCCGCATTGAACAAGCGTGGTGATTACGCTCGATCCTTCTCTATATGAGAGGAGACCTGTGCCCAGCAGTGGGACGATAAAAAAGATTGATGATGATGATGAATATAAGTAGAACTAACATCAAACCTTAATTAAGCTGACTAAACGTATCTATTATTATAATACCAACTATTAACATAATGTAGGTACGTCTGTACTGTACAAGTAATGTAAAGTAATCTTACAGTTGCGCAATATAAAAAAGCGTTTATCTAGAGAAATAATTATTAAAAAAAAAGTTGCAAGTTCGAGAAAAGTCTAATTTATATTAGTTTTTTTATTTCGTAATACTATGTTGGCAACACCATAAAAGTTTTTTATTTATATAATTATAAACTAGTGCTTGACCGCAATCCCGGCTAATGGTAAGGCGCCCTAGTTGTTTTGCGATGTGTGCCGGGTACGATGCGCCAAATGTTGTTGTGACGGGAATTTGGTCGTGGAGGATTTCCAAACCATTTTCCCTCTGGCGCAGCCTCATTGGTCGTGTTGTAGGATTTAACATTGCATCACCTAGCAAAACTGCCGTCTTCCTTTCTATTCACTCAGTTTTATTGAGTGAATAGGCTCTTAATAAACTAGTGCGCTTTACCATCAACGATTGCGCAACTGCTTACCATCAGTAATTTATAAAAAAAAAATCACCCATCACCTCACCAAAACATAAGATCAGGTTATTTCAGCTTATTTCCTTCCAACAGTTATAGCATAATTGTGTTATATCTACAGCAATATGCAGCATAGCGCTTGCCAACCCTCCAACGCTGTCCCCATAACCGATCAGGCGATACATTAACCGTAACGATTAGGCGATCGTCTCCTGAGGACGTCAGAACGCTAAAGGTGGGCCATAATAAACCGTGGATATAATATTATGACGCCGTGTTGGCGGGACGTGATCTCCACGGCGCACAGTTGCGCCGGATTGTGCAAACGTGTACACTATTAGTAAGGGGCGACGACTGCAGTTAAAGTTTGGAAAATATTCGTCGTAAAAAATGTTTGTCTTAATAATATCTTAGAGTCGGTGACCCTTGGGGGTATGTAAGAGGTATAATAGCCATATTAAGGTCAGTCCTGAGAAAGATGTCCCTTTGAAAATTTCCTTGGGTGAGTTTCTAACCGATTAGTTGTTCAGTCTGCGAAAACAACTTAGTGTGGTCACCAATCTATCAGAGAATTACGAATTTCATTACATGAAAGTGTTAAGTAATGATAAGTAGGTACTACGCGCTTCTCAGGGCTTCAATTTTATAAATAATAAAATAGGAAAGCAACACAAACAGACGTTTCAAAACCGTCAATTCTCGGATAAGTTTTACTCAAAGTTTATAGAAACAACCTTGCATTGAGATTAACTTCAAAGCAACTCTAAGTATCTGTACTTTTACGAGCATAAATACATTACAGTTATGAAAACTTAACATCCATTGAGTTTTATTTTTCATATCTCCTTTCGCAGCTACTGGAAGAATTTTCTAAGAAATAAGCAGTGCATTTGAACCTTTGAATACTGTATGTATCTATACTTACTGTACTTATATTCGCCCTCTTCGCAGTATCGAATAACGAGTTCAAAACCGTGCAATAAGAGAGGCTATGTCCCAGCAGTGAACTGCTATAAGGTGATGACTATGGACATATATAGATATGTAGATTAAAAAATAATGAACATCCTAAAACGTGCTATTATGTTTAATAAAATAAGCAGCATACTAAAGACAACCGAAGTTCTATAATATACTAAGACAGGACCTTTGTTGTGTATTAGGCATATGTGTAGGTCGGTCGCTAAAATAACATAGCAGGTAGAATAACTTTCTTGAATTAGATCGTGCTCAGAGAGCAATAATTAAAGTGATGTACTTTAAAAAAAGAATATTTTCTACTATAAAGCTTTACGAATTATGTAATCTACTAAGCTATCAGTGAGAAAATTATACATTCTAAATATCATGCTCAAAACGCACATGGAGACACCATACGATGCTAAGATACTAAAAAAAAGAAATAAATACTGTATACTAAACGTTCCCAAAACTAAAACGGAATTTACTAGCAGACAATTCAAAAAACGCTCATCCTTTTTATATAATAAAATTAATAAAATCATATATGTCTTTAATAAAAAATTATTGCAATGCAAAAATGAATTAACAATCTGGTTATATAATTTAAATTACGATGATACAGAGGGACTCTTGCGTGTCATTAAATTTAACAAATAACATTTCTTTTATTTATTCACACACACAAATACTCACAAATGCACCAACATGCACACACACCTCCCACACGCACGCACTCATACAATTAGTCGCATTATGTTATTTATTATTATTTTTTCTCGTTTCCCTTTTTGTTACTTTCATATTTACAATTAACGGAGCCTTCAACTACAGGCATTTCTATGCCTAAATGGAGACTCCTTGACATGTAATGCAAGACAAATTTATATGAAATAAACTTATTATTATTAATAACTATTACCTATGATTTTTTGGACACAAAAATGAGTATGTAGTACCAGTTTTGTACCTACTTTAACAGTTTACAGGCTGTAAGAAGGCTTTAGGTACTCAAAATTTCTATAACAATCTTACTTTGTGATTTATCTTTACTACCTATTAACCTATAAATCATGATCATTTGCGTCTGTTTGCCCTACATACTACACTATAGATACCTAATGTTTCGTGCAGATGTACTTGTGTAGTTTGTAGGACAAAAATAGCCGGGAACGATTCGACCCTAAAAATCTGACTTGCCCCCATAGGCCAGAAACTGGGTACCTGTATCACATATACAGTATGTTAAGAAAACCCTGTCCGATCCGTGAAGTTATTGTTAGGTATTGATAACTGATTCTACTAATGCCAACAAAGCCGGGCTAAACTTTAAAAAAAAATCCCCCTAAAAAAATAAATATTATTTCGCAAAAAGAGGTAACTTAATAAATCTGCATTAAGCACCCTTCCGCGGGCGGCGGGCGGCAGGGCATGCGGCACGTGGTCGCATCGCTATTCGCTCAAAATAATACCGGTGTTGTCACTTTTTTTAAAATTACCAAATTTCGGGGAAGTTGGAATTAATTCGCGGGAAAAAAGATTATTTCAATATTCATCTGTATTGGTACTATGATGATTACGTAAAATTTTATATTATTTGGTCATGTGTTTACCTAACCTTTATTATCCTTATGGGTCGGACAGGGTTTTCTTAACATACTGTACATATTTGTCTCGTAGTTTTTCATACAAAGTTTTCAGTTTCATCAGTTTCAAATTCCTATACCAACATATATTCTTTAGCTAGCCTAATGCAACCCTAGCTTAAATGTTGCTAAGCAACAACAAATCTGCCTACCCCCTCAGAGGTCACAAGGGTGAGGGTAATGGATGTTTTCTATCTAGCAAGGTATGTCTAGTTGAACACGACCGACACTACGTCGTTTACAGACCGATCCATATTGTCGGCTCCTGATAATGGCGCGACCGTTTTGCCGTGTCGTGGCTTTGTCGCGTGTCTGAACCTACCCTAACGCGCGTTCTATAGATTTGTTTGTTGTTTTAAATGTGATTATAGCAAGTTTATCGGCTTGGCTTTTTACAAAGAAATTACGCTAATCTAGGGTTTAGCCTGCATTGTAAGAAGCAGTACTATTTTAAAAAACCTTGTCTTTCTTTGAGTTTTCTTATTTATTTAAATATAATATGTATTAATATTTCCGTGAGAGCAGCGGTGGCCTAATGATATCGACCGCGACCTTTACCAATTTTAGGTCATAGGTTCGAACCCGATCAGGTGTTTTACTTTTTGTATTTTTTTTTTTAATGATTATAAACTAGCGCTTGACCGCAATCCCGCCTGATGGTAAGCAGTGATGCGATCGTTGATGGTAAAGCGCGCTAGTTTATTAAGAGCCTATTCACTTTGAAAAACTGAGCGAATAGGAAGGAAGACGGCAGTTGAGCGAGGCGATGCAATGTTAAACCCAACAACACGACCAACGATGCTGCGCCAAAGGGAGATTGATCTGAAGATCCTCCACGACCAAACCCCCAACACAACAACATTAGGCGCATCGCACCCGGCACACATCGCAACACAACTGCTCAGACTCGTCCTCCGTACGGCTTCACCAGACATCATGCCGGAACACGACAAATCGCTTGGCGGCAAGGCTTTGTCTGGTGGGTGGTAACTTCTGCCGACGGCCGATGTTATGGCCTACTACCGAGAAATTATTTCATTACCACTGCTCTCAAAACGGTGAAGGATCATCAACATCGTGAGGAAACCGGCATGTCCTAGGGCTGAAACTTCAAAGACCTGTGACATCTACTCAACCCGCACTGAGCCCGCTTGGTAGATTATGGCTCACTCTCTCTTATCGGGAGGAGGCTCATGTCCCAGGAGTAAGAGGAATAGGCTGTATGTTACGTAATATTGCCGTAAACACCATAGAGCCAAGACAAAATGACATTCTAACCGCATTAACTGTGGTCGAAATTAAAAATGCGTTTTATTGACATAAGCCGTCTTAATAAATTTGGCAACTCAGGAAAAATTAATTGCTTAATACGTAAGTGTATTAAGCAATTAATTTTTAGCAATAATATTAGGGATGTTTCCTGGGTAAAAAAAATGATTCTATTTAGTCAGTCATTCAGATTATAGAAAAATATTGGATACGTATATTTTCTTTTATCAAATAAATAGAAATTTACAAATATAAAAGGCATCAAAGATCCAGGAGTGGTGGCTGGTGACATCAGTGCTCGCTAAAAATTTTATCGTGCAGTGACGTCACACGAGTTTTCAACACACTGTGTCGTCTTCATTTTTTGTTTATATGAAAAAAGAAAAAATACGTGTCTAGTATTTTTGGACATCTGACTGACGGACTAATTAGTTTTTTTTTTAGTTAGGAACGATTAGGAATTTTCTTCAATATTCTACGGATTTTGAGACGAAGTGTGTTACGTAATTGTGGTTCTGTTGAAAGTCGTTTTAGAAATTTCAAACGCGTTAAAAGTGACCTTTTGTATAGAACCCCAGTTTAGACAACTGTATTGCCGAGTACCTATTAATTTAAATCGTAGTAGTGTTAAGCATACGAAACATAATTTCAAGAATTTTTATTTCATATTTAGATTTTAGGATATTCACGAATAAAGATAGCCATTTCTCCTTATACTATTTATTTTTCTCTATTTTATATGTAAAACAAAAATATATATACAAAATGTAACAAAAACCCTGTTGTTCCTTCAACCTACGTTTTAAGAATCGGCATACGGACGTAATAAAGCAAGTAATTTATAAAAATTGTTCAACAAAAATAAATAAAATAAATGTTTAATTATTAATATTTATAATCTGTAACTGATTTCTTAGCTCTGCAATTCTACATGAAGAAACTAGACATAAGTAGAACGTCCCCGCCAATTTATTTAACTTATAAAATCGGATATTCTAAAAAAAAAAATCGAATTTGTCGGTTTTAATAGGTATTTGATTGTGACCCCTCGACTAGAAAATTATTACTGTTTTCTAATTATGACTTCATTAATGATGTGCTTGTAGGTAAAATTATATGTCTCTGAAAGGAACAATAGGGTTTTTGTTACATAATGTATATATTTTCAAATTTATTTAGAAAATTTCGGCCTCCGTGGCGCAGCGGTCAACACGCCTGTCTGCGACGTGGAGGCCCCGGGTTCGATACCTGGCCAGGTCATGATGGAAAACGATCTTTTCCTGATTGGCCTGGGTCTTGGATGTTTATCTTTATATGTATCTATTATAAATATAATACCGTTGAGTTGGTATCCCATAACACAAGTCTCGAACATACTTTGGGGCTAGCTCAATCTGTGTGATTTGTCTAAAAAAAAAACCCACCATTCGCAAGGTGTGTTTAATTTACGTGTAATAGGGGTGACTCTATTGCTATCAGCTAGGAACAAATCTAGAGTACTTGAATGAAGTTAATGAATATTTTCGTGCAAAAATTCAAAGGCATAAGTCAGTGTTTATGCATAAGTTAGTGTGTTCATTGCAGATTCCCCCAACCATTTTTATCAACCTCGGTCTCAAACCCACGCCCAAATGCTCAACTCGCTTAAATTGAACAACTTTTGCAAAGAAATAGTGCGAGAAGCTATTATGGTCAGGTCAAGACCTTAAAGCAGCATGGGACTAAGTTTCGGGGTGTCACGTACGAAGCTAAGCACAGTCGTTTGCTTAAAAATCTAATGTACTTACTTTAGTAAAAGAAATGTTATTACCTAAGGCCAGAGACATCGCTGCACATTGTCTTAATAAGCTCGGGATAATTTAACCTACGTCCAAGGACTGGAAAATGAGATGTCGCTCATCCGGTGTCAAGATGACCAGACGACATTGTTGTCATCGTGGTCAAAACTTAGATGAGGCTGGCACAGGAACCTGGGGATTGACACAAGAAAAGAGTGTTACTTGTAGGATATATGTCATTGTCAATGTCTATTTTTAATTGTCTATGGTTTAAAAATAAAATAAACTTTATCTCTGGGCTGTATCGGCATCCGTGATCCGCCGAACTGAAGTGTTGTCTTTTATTTTTACTCAAAATATCCTCGAGCCTTCCTCAAGGTCACCACCATACAACAATGAGAAGCATATGTACTTATGTACAACAGTGGCTGAAGCTGGCTGTGGATGATAATGATAGCGGTTGGTGAACTTAAACAGAAAAGCATTCAAAATTTCAATTAATTACCAATTATGTAAAAGGTTGTTCTATAAGATCGCTCTTAGCGATAAGACCGCCCATTGTATCACCCGGTGTAAATTCTTTATATTTATGTCCCATAATTTATATGTTGTACATATTAAAGAGTAATTTTCTATTGTATTCAATTCTAAATAACTAAATAATAACAATAATAGATCGATTAATTATGCAGCCAGTGCAGAACATTGGTTCCGTTTAAAGGTCACTGACCTACAGAGTACGTAAGACACTAACAATAGCAGCAAAATAGCAATGACTTTGATTGCGCCAATTCAACACCATTCAATATGTTATGAGATTTTTCTAACATAGGTACAAAGCAATGAATTAGCAATATTTATCAAATTGATTGAGATTCTGATTGAAAGTGTGTTATGTAATTAGGAATATGGGAGAAGTGTGCCAATGTTAAGATAACACCGATAAGCTTTAATGTACAGAAAATTTTTCGACATAGGAATATTCATCAAAAATGTAAACAGATATGAATTAATGAAAAAATAACTTTAATTCCTACACAAAAAACTTCACTTTATGCTACGACTTAAAAAAATATAACTTTACAATATAACTAGTCACTCTGAAATCAACTTAATTGTCAATAAAATAAAGTCGATGTTTGTTTAACTCAAATAGGATAGGCCTGTGCAGCACCAGGCGTCCTTTACTCGGTCGTACCACCGAGATAGCTCTTAGATATTTTAACACAACAGAGATTAAGATTAAAGAGTCATTACAAATGTAAAATTAGACTCGCCAAGTTAAAAATAAGTACATTACATAATTAACATTTCCGTATAATTGAGGTAAAAGAAAGCAAGGCTCTTTCTTTCTATTGTTAAAGTTAACTGGGCCATACTGCCCACTCCCGTGTTGAGTACAATTTGGGTAGTCTTAAGCAGGAACTTTTTGTTAATACCCTATTCATTTCAAAGGAAAACTTTTATTAAGAAATATTGTGCGGGCTTGTAATATAACTAGAAGTTACTCTTACTCCCATTTATAAGAGTTATCTAGTCTAAAGCTAAGCCCCGTATGGATATTTACTGCCTCCGTTTTTGTCTTTTAGGGCTGATTTTTCCAACGCCAGATAATTTGATCCAAGGAATAAATTTGAATTTTTGACAGTTCTTTTATAGAAAATCTGTCAAGTTTTATTCCATGAATTATAATTATCTTTCAACTGCAAAATCAGTTCTAGTGGTTCTAAAAGACTAAAAAACATGAAAGGAGGATGTGCAACAATTTCTTCATTACTGTGGATAACATTGTATTCTGATTCTAAGAGGCGATTCCCGTCTTACAAAAACAAATGTTCGTATACTGATCTGCCACAATCTTTCAAAAATACAATCAATTTACATTAATTTTTGAGATTGATAGTCGCTGAGATGAGATTGGGACTTGAATTTGAAACAAATATAAGTTCGTAAATTGGCTTTCTGATCACAAATAAGTTGCCTTAAATATTCCCAAAAGAAAACGTCAAAAACCCCATAGTTTAGTACTAAGACTACTTATATACAATATGTAAAGAAAACCCTGTCCGATCCGTGAAGGTATTGTTAGGTATCGTTAACTGATTCTAATAATGCCTACAAAGACGGCTTAAACTTAAAAAAAAATCTCCCTAAAAAAATTAATATTATTTCGAAAAAGCGAGGTAACTTAATGCATGAGTGGTAGGGAACACGTTAGGCATGCGTGCGCGGGTGAAGGGGGGCAGGGTACGCGGCACGTGGTCGCGTCGCTCCGTCACAAATGGTGTTGTCACTTTTTTAAAAGTTACCAACTTTTGGGGAAGTTGGAATTAATTCGCGGAAAAAAAGAATATTTTAAAATTCATTAGTATCGGCACTATGATGATTACGTAAAATTTTATATTTTATTTGGTCATGTAACAACCTAATATTTATTATCCTTTTGGGTCGGACAGGGTTTTCTTTACATATTGTATAGTACGTCATCAGAAAATACATTCATTCATTTTCGAAATGCCAAATTCTTAAAGTAAAAGAAAATGATACAAAAATGGTCCGTGTAAGAATGTAACGTTTTATACAAATTACATCGATTTGGGCGCACTGCGGGTACATCACAATGACCTGAACTCACAGACTTCAGCGAACTTAACAACTTATGTACAAATGGATAACAGAAGTTCAACCATATTTTAAATAATATGTATAATGGCCCCGATTCCCTTTTTCATGAACTAAATTAAATTTAAGTTCAATGCATCTATTTCTAACTTATTTATTTATTTTTTTACTTTATTTTTTTTTGTGTTAGGAGTTTGGTCGTGGAGGGTCTTCAGATCAATCTCCCTTTGGCGCAGCATCGTTGGTCGTGTTGTTTGGTTTGCGTTTGTATCACCTCGCTCAACTGCCGTCTTCCTTCCTATTCGCTCACTTTTTCTGAGTGAATAGGGTCTTAATAAACTAGCGCGCTTTACCATCAACGATCGCATCACTGCTTACCATCAGGCGGGATTGCGGTCAAGCGCTAGTTCATAATTATAAAAAAAGGACAGAAGATAGTTAGTTTCATCAACAACCTTTTTATCGTCCCACTGCTGAGCACAGGTCTCCTCTCGTACAGAGAAGGATTGAGCGTAATCACCACGCTTGCTCAATGCGGGTTGGCGATTTCAGACTTATAAAGTCCAGGTTTCCTCTAGATGTTTTCCTTCACCTTCCGTCTTTGGTGTCCAAGATATACTTAGAAAGTACGTATAACTTTAGAAAAGTTACATTGGTACTTGCCTGACCCGGAATCGAACCCGCGCACTCATACTTGAGAGGCTGGTGTTTCAACCACTAGGCCACCAGTTTAGACCTGTGAAATTAGTCCGCTCCCGATGTAAATTGACGTATTTTTGGTCGTTATGTTTATAATCACGTCTAAAGTGTCCACGGAGTATCTTAATTTGACAGGATTAAACAAAAATGTTATCTTATATTCTTTTCTTAATGAAATAGAAACAAAAAGATGCACTTAACTTGAAATTAGTTTAGTTCAATATCAGTAAATAGAATTTATAACTCGCGCGAGTTAACTGTGCACCTCGCTCTGTGACGTCATTAGGACGGTACCGTTTGCAAAATGTTAAAAAAAAAATTGGTTGTGTGTAGAACTCCGTCTACTGCCGATATTTGAACGTGACAACGTCTATTCACTCTAGGGGTGGGGGTAAAGTAGGCGTGGACTCCGTGTGGCGTCAGATTCGGCCGTTACGGTGTTTTCGAGAATGACTCCACGCTTTACCGATTTAATAGACGTTGTCACGTCAAAATATAAGTAAATTACTTACAATATTTTTTTGTATGTTAATAAAACGTCGTTTTGATGATAAAGCGTCATAATACTAGGTCATTTTACTCATGACATTTGGCAATTAAATAGATATTTATTGATTGAAATATAATGTTGGTGCAACCAACAGGCTTCGTTTACGCATCGATAATGTAGACAACACAATAAACTTAATAAAAAAAAAAAACCCAACAAAGCAAAACTCCACAGAAACAGTAAAATAACAGGGGATTTAAACTGTATTTAGACAATTGTATCAAACATGCTATCGCTACCAAGCGCTTATGGCGAATGTGGGGCGCCGCGCGGGGAAGCGAGAGAGGGGTCGCATTCCAGCGAGGTGCACAGTTTACTCGCGCGAGTTGTACTTAATAATTTCTATAATAATCCATCATCCGCCTAGCCTTTTCTCAACTATGTTGGGGTTGGCTCTGTCAGTCTTACTGGATGCAGCTACGTACCAGTATTTTACAAGGAGCAACCGTCTTCCTGACCTCCACAACCCAGCGACTGGGTAATAAAAATGATATCCTAATAAAATGATTTAATTTTTTTTTTTTTATATATTTTATAGGAGTATTGATACTTTAATAATGTTCAATAGTTATATTAACATGCATCCGAACACAGTAGCTCTATAGAATGCATTTTGGAGACTGTGCGAGGGAACTGCATGATTAATTCCCTCATATCCGTTCCATCACCGAATGACACGTCGTACGGCGAGCATCCACCCTTACGTTGCTGACATCACTTCGATACGGATCAAGCGTTTCACCTCGTCTTTCATACAGTGTACATTGAGGGACTAGAACATTTTCCCAGCGGCGGTGTTTCCGTCTGACTACAATTTAAGTGTCTTAAAAGCTTATAATAATAAATAATAGGTTCTTAATAAACTAGTAGGCATTACCATCAACGATTGCATCACTGCTAAATTAATAATATTTTAATGCTGATTCGAGCTTTTCGCTATTCCTTATAGTTTTGGATTTTACCATCCACCCCCACTTGAAAAATAAATTCTATATATTTATATTTAATAGATTTTTTTTAATATAGAATAAAACGCAGCTTCTTTTCAGAAGCGAAATTTCACGGCCTAACCCTAACTTATTAAAAAGTAATTCAAACCTTAACAACGTTTAAGTAACTATTTATAGTTGTTTTGATGGTCCCTACTTTATAGAAAACAGAATAAGTACATTACTGTTTTTTAATGTACACATTTTATTATACTCTGTTTCCATTATTCCACAATAAATTATGTAGTTTTTATTACCTTGTTTTGTACCTTCACAAATGGAGTATTGGTGCCAAAACGACAAAAAATGGCGTCACTGTTACAGGACAGAAGTCAATAGGTATTTGAAATAGTTGCTAAAGTCAATAGATGAAAGTGACCGTATTTAAAACAACCGTGAAGAAGCGTAAAAAAAATCTCTGTTCCACATACTTTTACTATACAGTATGTTAAGAAAACCCTGTCCGACCCGTGAAGGTGTTGTTAGGTATCTATAACTGATTCTACTAATGCATACAAAACCGGGCTAAACTTAAAAAAAAAATCCCCCCAAAAAAATAAATATTATTTCGCAAAAATAGTTAACTTAATAAATATGTTTTAAGCACCCTTCCGCGGGCGCCGGGCGGCAGGGCACGCTTGCACGTGGTCGCATCGCTATTCGCTCATAATAATACTGGTGTTGTCACTTTTTTAAAAATTACCAAATTTCGGGGAAGTTGGAATTAATATGCGGAAAAAAAAGATTATTTCAAAATTCATTTGTATTTGTACTATGATGATTACGTAAAATTTTATATTATATTTGGTCATGTTTTTACCTAACCTTTATTATCCTTATGGGTCGGACAGGGTTTTCTTAACATACTGTGTAAACGATTATGTACCTACATAAATTCATAATGTGAGGAGAATAAGTGCCAGTGGTAAATGGGCTATTCAACTTAACTTGACAAGAACCAAAAAATCGGCCAAGTGCGAGTCGGACTCACGCACGAATGGTTCCGTTCCATTATCTTTAAAAACTTCAAAAAAATCACGTTAGTTGTATGGGAGCCCACCTTGAATATTTATTTTATTTTAACTTAATAATTTATTTTTAATATTAATATATAACCAAGTATTCTGTGAACATTCCAAGCGTCTATTTCCGTTATTAATATGGAGCAAATAATAACGTTTGTTGTATGGGTAGTAACCCTTAAATATTTTTTTTTGTTTTTACTATTTGTTGTTATAGCGGCAACAGAAATACATAATCTCTGAAAATTTCAACTGTCTAGCTATTACGGCTCATGAGATACAGCCTGGTGACAGACGGGCGGACAGACGGACAGCGAAGTCTCATGAGTAGGGTTCCATTTTACTTTTTAGGTACGGAACCCTAAAAGATGCACTACCATGGTTTTTGTCCTCGACCACGTCAAATTTCTTTTTTCTACGACCCACGGGTTCTTTTTCTAGCCTTTTTTGACAATTTTGCTTATCTTTTTGTTCGGTCCGGCCTGATAATATTTCCTATAAAATTTGTCGAGAACTGAGCAATGAAATAATGCAAAAAAATCAAGTCCTACAGATAGATTAATCCAGAGATGGGCGCCTTCAAACTCTTCAGCTTTATTTTTTAATGTAACATGTGGCTAAGTAATAAGTACTTTACAGCTGCACGGTTCAAGGAATCAGGTTAAACTGCCCTTGGCGTGGTTAGGCCTAAAAGATGCACTACCATGGTTTTTGTCCTCGACCACGTCAAATTTCTTCTTTCTACGACCCACGGGTTCTTTTTCTAGCCGTTTTTTGACCCTTTTGCTTTTCTTTTTGTTCGGTTCGGCCTGATAATATTTCCTATATAATTCGTCGAGAACGAGCAATGAAATAATGTAAAAAAATTAAGTCCTACAGGTAAATTAATCCAGAGATGGGCGCCTTCAAACTCTTCAGCTTTATTTTTTAATGTAACATGTGGCTAAGTAATAAGTACTTTACAGCTGCAAGGTGCAAGGAATCAGGTTAAACTGCCCTTGGCGCGGTTAGGCCGTGGAGAAGTGAAAATATTTACATGCGGAGACACCTCCGAACCTTCGAAAATACGTAATGCCTGTAGGATCCCAACAGTCACTCGTATAACTTTGACAGTCGTTACGGGCCCGAATAAGAAAAAGTCCGAAAGTCTAACAAACAATCATACAAAGCGATATCCTTTTACCCAGTAACTGGGTTCTTCTTCTTAAGCCTATAGATGTCCACTGCTGGACAAAGGCCTCCCCCAAGGCTTTCCACGATGACCGGTCTTGTGCTGCCCGCATCCATCGGCTTCCCGCGACCTTCACCAGATCATCGATCCACTTTGTTGGGGGCCTCCCTACGCTGCGTCATCCGGTACGTGGCCGCCACTCCAGAACCTTACTGCCCCATCGGCCATCGGTACTCCATCGAGCAATGTGCCCCGTCCACTGCCACTTAATTTAACTGGGTTATGGATCAAATAGGCAAAAGCTGAGGAAGGCTCAAGCACGTAGTTTATATATTGATATTCTGCTGCATCCAGTGACACTGGAGGCCGACCCCTACACGAAAACACTGCAACAACAAAACTATAATTATTAGCAAAACACTCAAAACGTTGGTCTAATCTTCGCTATTTATTTTTTGAATAGCAGTACCGACGGGAATTACCGTTCGAATGGCCATTCTTTGTTCTTTGCCGAGCCTCTTTTGTTTCCGTGATGAGTTTAGGACCACAATGAAAGTGAGGTGAAACGATAAAGAACAATGTGTAACACTCATTTTAATGTTTTCACTATGTAAATATTAGAAAATATTGGAAAGGAAACGAAAGTAAGGTTTACTAGGATGGAATAATAGGGATATATCCAAGGTATGAAAATCAAAAAAATAATTAGTCCGTCTTATAGATAATAAAAAAAATTAAGACCCGTATTTTTTATTTTGTCGAAATTACCAAAAAATACTGAGATATAGCGTATTAAAGTTACGGAGTGGGGGCTAATTACGTCACGCCATGGTATATTTTGTACGACGGCGTGACGTCATGCGATATTTCAAATCAATATATCTTCCTAAGTATTTGAATAAAAGAAAAAATAAAAATACGTGTTCAATATTTTTTAGAAATCTATCTGATGGACATTAAATTATTTTTTAGGATACAAGCCATTATTATCTTATTTAGATACACAAGATTATTGACCCAGCCTGAAGAATACCTTTTTTGTGGATCTGAAATCATCAAATGACCGCTCCCGCTCTGACCGGAGTATGCCTTCACTTGCCTGTGCGCCAGAGCCTCTTTCGAATAACCCACAGTCCTGGCAGTGACTTTGGTGAAGTGAAAGGATTGCCAAAAGGAAGAAACAAATGTCTAACATCTAAAACGTTAATTGACTTTGTATTAACCCCTTTCATAAACTTTGCTTAAAGTTAACTAGTGATTAGCCACTGATTAACCATACACTTACGATGTTTGCACGTCCCTTAACTTTAATCATCGTTCATGAATAAAGGGATAAATAATCAGATAGCTACTTACGAGTTGAAGTTCGTACTTACTTTATTTTGCGTTAAAACTTATATGACCATCGCTCTCAAAACGGCGGTAAAAAATATCGTGAGGAAACTTGGACAAAAATTCCAAGACATGTGACAACTATCATCAAGCACTGGGTTCGTTGTGAGTAACAGTCCATTCCCTCTGACAGAGAGGAGGCCTATTATATGTTATTAGTATTAAATAAACATATAACAATATAGGTACACGTTTGTTTGAATTTCCAAAATATGGTATACTGCTTTAACAACTCTGTTGAAGCTTTCCGAAACCATGATTAGTTGGAAATTTTGAAAAACTTTTTGTTACAATATTTATTTACCTTTGTAATTACAAAAACGCCCCTAAGACTAGACTTCTGCTTGCGCTGTTACAGCGTCCGTATGTACGCTCGGAGTGCACGTGAGCTGCATACTTACAGCCTCGGCGCTCGTTTGAATTTCTTCAACGTTTCGCCCTCAATTAATAGCTCTTTGTCGAATACTATAGAAAGACTTCAAGATGAAGAAAGCCTGAATACATTTTGTATTAACTGAAGAGCTACTGGCAGATACTTGCCGTGACGTGTGTTAAATTTAATTGGGTTAATTAATTTAGTTAAAACACGCAAAAACTACGTAAGAATAGGAGTGTGTTAGATTATGAAATACTAGCATCTGTTCGTGACTTTGCCCGCATGAATTTTCTTGATCCTCGACCTTCCTGGCACCTTAGGATTCGGTGGAGAGGCGCGTGAAGAGGCTAATTGGCGACCCAGATTCAGTTCAAAACGGCCTCCAAGTCCTGAAGCACAGGCGAAGAGTAGCCAACCTGTCGGCGTTCTACACTATAAAACACCGACAGGCTGATATAGAATCTCAAGGATGCATTTTGGAGAGTGTGCGCGAGAATTGCATGAGTTAATTCCCCCATCTCCGTTTCATCATCTTTTATGTTAGGCAAAATATTCATTTTTACTATCACGGTCAGAAGTCGAGTAGCAATCTCATAAAACTATGGCCAAGCAATAGTTGGAGTTACGACCTTCTTCTATCATTTGATACGGCTTGTGATTGTTACTACTAATTTCAATGCTGACCGTAACTATCTAGGTGGCTAAGCGGTTAACGCCGTCATAAGCACTTAAGTTATTTCGAGTTCAAATATAATAACTTACAAAAAATATTTTTTAATGTTTATTAGTGGGTTATGACTTATGAGTGCTGGCAGCAATAATATGTAAAAATATCGATCCGCTTAACCTTTCGTATGCCGCCCGTTTATATATTTAAATGACATTTTAAATTCATCATCATCTCATTTCAACCGAAAGACGTCCACTGCTGGACATAGGCCTCCCCCAATGTTCTCCACGACGACCGGTCCTGCGCCTCAACCTCGTCAGGTCCTCAGGTCGTCGGTCCACCTTGTCGGCGGCCTACCCACGCTACGTCTTCCGGTGCGTGGTCGCCACTCGAGAACCCGTCGGCCCCATCGGGCATCGGTCCTACGGGCAATGTGTCCAGCCCACCGCCACTTTAGTGTTGCAATTGTTCGGGCTATGTCGGTTACTCTCGTTCTTCTGCGTATCTCCTCATTCCTGATTCGATCGCGCAGTGAAACCTCAAGCATAGCCCTCTCCATTGCCCTTTGAGTGACTTTGAGCCTTCTTATAAGGCCTATTGTTAGCGACCACGTCTCAATTCTATAAGTCATCACTGGCAACACACAACTGAATGATTGAATGCATTCAAACTGATTTAAGACTCGGTTCTATTCAGAAACTTAATTTTCAATATCACATAATTTTGCGCAGATATACGCTTCGGCAGACTACGTTAATTTATTTTGAACGTAGCTCTACGTTCATACAACAGGTTAACCATGATTGTTTTGTTTTAGATTTTTTCTATATTAGAGTCTTGTAGGTGAGGGTAGATTTAAAACAAAGTGAATAAATAATAATAATAAATATATAAGGACAAAACACACAGATTGAGCTAGCCCCAAAATAAGTTCGGATCTTGTGTTATGAGATACTAACTCAACGATACTATATTTATAATAGATACATATATAGATAAACATCCAAGACCCAGGCCAATCAGGAAAAGATTGTTTTCCATCATGACCTGATCATGATGATGTGTTAGTCTATC
Source organism: Sesamia inferens (assembly GCA_037179545.1). NCBI lineage: Eukaryota > Metazoa > Arthropoda > Insecta > Lepidoptera > Noctuidae > Sesamia > Sesamia inferens. The sequence continues at coordinate 13,420,800 of CM073934.1, read as the reverse complement.
GCATTAGGTTTCTAAACCTGTAATGGTAGATTAAGTTTTTAAAGATAAATAAATAATGCGTTATAATATGTTTATTGTTTGTTATTATAATACATCTATAGTAAATTAAAACATATAATAAAAACTTTTTTGGTATAAATATTCAATAAATTTTCCTATTCATTAATACAAATCAATAATCACAATATTACATTATATAAAACAACCATAAGATTTTGCCATAATTAGGATTCGAACCCACAATCGCTGGCATTTGATCGCATTATTAAGAACGGCTCTTTACCGATCTAGCTATTTTTGCATTACTTTAAAGGAAGACGAAGACGGCGATAAGAAAACGGTTTATCAATATTGTTTTCCTTGTCTAGCATAGACTACATCTTTAATTCTTCGTAGCGATACTACCATGGAATAGAGAATATCTTTTTCTGTTCTGTGGATACTTCACAACATGCGATTGATTGGTTGGAATATGACACACACTGACATAAAATAATGCGTATGTATGCAGCGGCCGGTTTAGCACAGCCGACAGTAGTCTTTGGGTGAAAGAGGACTTCTACCCGTGATAGCACACTAAAAATAGTGAGATTCTGAGGACTAACTACGAGCCCCTTTTCACCGACTTCAAAAGGTTCACAAGTCGTTTGTTGGGCTTGGTATAACTTTTTATAACAAGATACCCTCTGCTTTTCTAGACTTGCCTTACAATGCATTTAAAGCACAAATCAAACCCAACCTTTGTTCAAAGGCATATTATTATTCTGTTAACGAGAAACTCAAGACAGTGTTGGTGTTTTTTCTGCAGAATTAGCTTACTGACACGTTATATGAGTTCATATAATTGTCTTTTTTTGTACAATGCATAAATATGTAGGCTGTCACGCCCTTTATACCTGTTGCTATTAATTAGGCAGTAAATTTTTACTTTATATTTTAATGACTTTTTAATTATATTTTTTTTGCTTTGCTGGTATTTTGGCGTGGCTAACTGGCATATGGTACTCGTAAATGATTTCATTTTATGTTGTGATTTCTTGTGTTAATTACTATACATAGTATCAACAGACAGCTGTGTTTGCATGGGAGTTGAGTTTTTTCCGCCACTTCTTACTTCTTCTTCCCAGCTAAAGCACAAGGACAAGGTGGCGAAGGGCGGGTGTTGTGGGTTTAAAAAGTGCCGATTCTTAGCTTTATTTGAATAAATGACTTTTGATTTTGATTCCATCATCGGACGACTCGTCGTAAGGCGTCGTAAGCGTTTCGCCTCGTCTGTTATACCACGTACATCGAGGGACTGGAACAATTTGCCAGCGGCGGCGTTTCCGTCTGACTATAATTTAAGTGTCTTCAAGACTAAAGTGAATAGAATCTTAATAAACTTGCGCGCTTTACCATCAAAAACGCGATGCATGGCATCACTTAGGTACTATACTATCTGATTTATCTTGTTAGTTCGACTCCAAAGGACCATGGTGTGAAGTTAACTACGCTTAAACCTTCTTTAAGAAATAGGCCATTTAATATGCAAAAATAAAACAAACTTTCAAACATAGGACATGGATTTTTGTGGCCCAGTAACAAAAGTTAATGATATTAAAAAATAACTGATATTATTTGAAATCCCACCACAATTTTCCTTTTTCGTTGGCAAAAGTCTGCTGAAATAATTTAATGTTAAAAGATTATTGTTTTGATTCAAATATTCGGGGAGATCTTTGTGTTTCCAGTTTTGGGTATCACCTGGTAATTGTAACATGCTTAAATGTAAGAATTAAATTATTATTAAAGATTATTTTAAGAATATACAACACCAAAACTGTATTTAAAGCCTGTTACATGCAAAACGTTGTTATGAACATGATATCTAATAATTGACTAATTTATCAATTTTATTTAATAAATAGATAACTTCAGTATTTATAGTACCTACCTACGTGATGGCAACATCTTTTCCTCCATCATAATTTGTCACTTCCGTCATTGTCTTGCCTTTGTTCTGTGTCATTTAAGTTACACAGAGTTAAAACTAACATTAGCATATCTATGCTAATGTTAGTTTTAACTCAATTTTTGTTTTAACTAAATTTCAATTAACCAGTGTAATGAATTGTTCATATTTGTCTTTTTGTATTGACATATTTCTACAATCGTCTCGACTACTTGATTAAAAAGTTACCCATCCTTTTTTTTTGTGAAACATCACCTATTGAAATAGGAATTTCCTTCAAAATCCTTTAGATTCCGATTGAATATGAAGGAGGCGCAAGGAGGTCATAGCGTAAATAGTCATAATGCATCCAAACCGACATCTGATGCTATGACAGAAAAAAGGGAATGATACGTAGGTATTGAGAATTTATTCCTTTTTTAAAGTCGAATAATACATAAATAGAGCATAAAAATACACAATTGTAAATGCCATATAAAGTTAGGTCCTGAAAACATTATCATTCTTGTTAGACTGCTTTGGTGCTTTCTATTTTATTTACAACTTTGTGGTGCCGCGGTGACAGCATCACGAATATTTTATGGTGATTTGTTCATAACTATTATTAATTAGCTGTGTATCTGGTTATCTTTTTTACATTTTCTAAGTAATTTCGCCTTTAAACAATCCCTTTAACTCGCATCTCTGACAAATTTGATTTTCCAACGCAAATCTAACATTCTTTAAACTTGCTGTTCTTTACCAAATTTTACGACAAATCTAAAATATAAACACTATTATTGCTTCAGAATACATTTTGTTTTATTAACCGACTTCAAAATGGAGGAGGTTACTCAATTCGTCCGGAGGTATATATGCTTTTTTTATATTGTTCGCGGATAACTTCGTCGTTTATGAACCGGTTTTGATAACTTTTTTTTTGTTGCAAAGAGGATATTCCCAGGGTGGTCTCATGGTAAGGACATCAGGCTTTGATGGTGGAAGACCAGAGAAATCAAGGGGAACTTTCAAAAATTGTAGGGACGGCTAGTGGATTTGTAAGTTTTTTCATTAGGTATTTTAAAACAGTACAATTTAATAAGGTTATGGAGTAGATCTAATAATGGAGCCGGGAGACAGGCAAGGGAACTCCTCAACGATTCACAGCAGCTACCTTGTGTTTGTGCTTGAATAATTTGTATTAAAAAGAACTTTACACCTAGATGGGTTGTGACTGTCATCAAAGGGCTCATGATGAAGATAAAGGTCAGTTCTGGGAACTCCTCAACGATTTACAGTAGCTACCTTGTGTTTGTACCAATTCATTTATATTAATGATAACTTTGCATCCATATGGGTTGTAATGAAGGTCTGCAGTAGATCTGATAATGCCGAGGGACAGTCAAGGGAACTCCTCAACGATACTCGGCAGCTATATTATGTTCGTGCTTGATTAATTTGTATTGATAACAACCTTACTTACATCTAGATGGGTGGGGAACTGATGATGAAAACAAAGGTCAGTTCAGGGAACTCCACAACAGTTTACAGTAAATACCTTGTGTTTGGACTCAATTCACTTATATTGATGAGAAGTTTTAGATCTGTCAATAAAAACCATAGAGAGTCAAGGGAAGTCCTCAACAATTTATAGCATTGAAGTTTAACGTAGGACAACTACTAGCCACTCCTGCTCGCCATGCTGATGCGACAATCAAAAAATCAAGACACTGAATTTAAGTCGCTTAATCGTGTCATCTCTAGCAATGCTCATAAATTCAATCCAGACCTAGAGAAATTTTATAAAAATCGGTTCAGTAGTTTGGTATTTAAACATTTTTTTTTCCTTTATCGTGGGTGGGCTTACAAACATATAACGGAATAATAACACCCAGACCCGGAGCAACTAATTGTAGGCCATTCAAATATTTGTTCCGTACGGGAATCGTTTAAAAAATAATCAGTGCCAAAATAAGAAATTGATCGAAAAACACAAATTGCAAACATTTAACTTGGTTAATATTTTAAACAATTGACAGCCTCCGTAGCGTAGCGGTAGCGAACGCGGCCGCTGCGCGAGGGGCGCGGGTTCGATCCCCGCGCTGTGCAAATATTTGTATGCATAAATATGAATATTTGCACTGGTCTGGTCGTGCCTCGGACAGGTTAAGCCGTTGGTCCCGGTTGCCATACGAACATCTAATGGTAGTCGATACGGGTTGTTGGAGCCCTCAAAAGTTCAACAATTGGTCTAACTGCAATGCTTCGATATCGCCTTCGGATTGTAGAGGTCAGACGGTATTCGCTTCACGGAAAACATCAAAGTTTAGCCAAAACCAGCAGTTAGACTGGTAAATTGGATCCCAGACTCCAAAACTGAAAAAGCTTCGGATGCGACTGGGGTTAACGCTGAGATGATGATGATGAGTATTTTAAATAATTGGTTGAGTTTAACAACGGAGCGAAAAACTGGACCTCACCATACGTCTACAATAGACTTTCTATTCTGTCTGTTGTTTAGTAGTCAACGGTTGTCTATAGCTTATAGAATTATTTAGTAATTGTATCGTCTTTTTTAGAACTACTTTTTAACTACTAAAATCTGGTTTTGGAATACAGTCTTTTATATTACAATGTTGACGTTCGAAAAATGCAGATTCTCAGCCTAATTTGAATAAATTATTTTTAATTGTATATAGCTGTATTCCATCCGGTTAGAGGATAAACCAGACAGATTATGATGATAGTCTCAAAAGAACGACGAACACTTTGGTTGAAATAAATGTTTCGTCTTTGGTGTCAATTTCATAGTTTTCAAAATTGCTAATGCCGCCAAAAGAACCTCGAGAAATGGGATGCAGTAATGCATGCAGCTATGTGCCCCGCCTCTGCCACTTCAAATAGCTAATCCGCCGGGCTATGTAGGTGACTTTCGTTCTTCTACGAATCATCTCATTCCTGATTCGTGGGCGGGGTACATAGCACGTAGAGACGATGGCCGATGCGGCAGAAAGGCTCTTGAATGGCGACGACGTACCAACAAGCGCAGCTTCAGACACCCACAGACTAGGTGGTCAGATGACATGACTAAAATCGCAAAGAAAGCACGAATGCAGGCCCCATCCTACTTGAAAATCTTTGGGAGAGGCCTATGTCCAACAGTGTACTTTCTATAGCTCACATGATGATGATGATGAATGCATGCAGTGGTAGCAACCAAACAGCTGTCAAACTCATCGAAGTAAACTATAAGAAAAAACAGTTCTTGAAAACATATTTTATATTGGCTTACAATCTCAGATAAAATCTGATCACAATACTTATTTTACTTCATGTACTTTCAAGAGCTTTTGCGACAGTCATAATGGTATTACATATGTTCTTGACGTTGTGCAAGTCCCACGGCGACTGTTCAAGCTGAAAGGTATAACCTATATATCTTGAATGTACCAGCAAAACATGACGAACAGAACTGGAACAGATAACTTGACTAAATTCAATAAGGTGCTCGTTAATTCATTTTTCATTGCGTATACGGTTGAATCAATGACGAAACAATGGGCCTCATACGAAGGCTCAGAGTCACACAAAGGGCGATTGAAAGAGCTATGCTCAAAGTTTCTCTGTGCGATCTAATCAGAAATGAGAAGATCCGCAGAAGAACCAAAGTCACCGACATAGCTCTTCGAGTCGCTAAAATTAAATTGCAGTGGGCAGGGCACATTGCTCGTAGAACCGATGGCCGATGAGGCAGTAACGTTCTGGAGTGGCGGCCACGTACCGGAAGACGCAGCGTAGGGAGGCCCCCAACAAGATGGACCGATGACCTGGTGAAGGTCGCGGGAAGTCGATGGATGCGGGCAGCACAAGACCGGTCTTTGTGGAAAGGCTTGGGGGAGGCCTTTGTCCAGCAGTGGACATCTATAAACTGAAGAAGAAGATACGGTTGAATCTGTTCTCAACTTCGACTTCACCTGATGGAAAACGATGTATAAACTCTAAGATAGAATGAGCAAGCTCAGAAGATCCATGTTAATTTTTTCCATTATAGGCATTATATCTGAAAGAGTTCCATAATTTGGTTGTGCGTCTAATAAATGTGAATGAGAATCGCTTAGTACAACTAGTTGGTATATCGACCTAGTGTGCATGGTACCAGAACATCAATTAAACCGGTCGTTAAAGAGAGGACAGGGTCGTTATTGGGAGCGGATCGCTGAGCTCCTGCGCGAACCCTTTGAAGTACAGCATGTAGAAGACCGGCAGGCAAGCAACATAACGCCAATGAACCAGACTATGAAACCTAGACCCCTATCATCTCGTCGAGATATGACCCTTCTTACTTTACGTTACACCGAGTCAAATGCAGCAAATACCTTAAGTAATTGAAAAACGAGCCTAAGCTTAGTGTACACTGAGGTGCTGTCTAGTGTAAAGGATAGATTCACCTTGTTTAGGATTCCCATCGTTTCGGCTGTAGTCTGTGCTTTAGACTTGATGGTTGAGCAAAAATTGGATTTTATCGTTAAATCCATGCCCAAAAGATACAGGCGGTCTGTAATTGGTACATTTTCGCTCGGACAGTATGAGATAAATGATACTGACTCCTTTTGTCTGTAAAAAGTGTTTTGACCTATTTGGTCATCGCTCTACTGTAAAATGATTAGCCTGCGAGAGGGAGGGAGATCGTATTAATGTCGTGAAGCTTTTTAAGTGTTCCTACAGTTATAAACCAAAAACACACTGCAACAACGCTGAAGGCAAACGCTACGGCGTCTAGGTGTGCAAAGGAAGCCCAAAAATCGGTCTCTACTGAGATATCTGGGGACTGTGAGCACGATACCTCAAGCCAGTCAGACGCCAATCAGTTGTTCTGCAGTAATTTAGGTGGTCAACAAAGTGTCACGAAAGTACAATAATATTATAATACATTCAAGTTATTGCTTTGCCATTAACCAGGAATAAATTCTGATTCCGGGCTGTTGCTGATATTGAAATCGAAATTTCCATATTTAAAGCGCAATAACGATGCTAACCCGGATATCTAACCTAGCATCTTATGCTCAGCAATAGCACTTGCGTGGACTAACGAAGCAGGCTGCCTTTCGAATAATATAGACGTGAAATTATATATTTGCTTATTAGGATTGTTTTTGTGTAAGATAAAGCATTAGCAAGTCTGAAATCGCCAACCTGCATTGAGCAAGCGTGATGATCACGCTCAATCCTTCTCTGTATGAGAGGAGACCTGTGCCCAGCAGTGGGACGATAAAAAGGTTGTTGATGATAATGATGCTGATGATAGCATTAGCAATAGGGGTTCGTGGCTAAAATAATAACTGCCGCTCAAGTCGATTGATCTGCACGGTTGTCTACGGCTTATGGAATTATTAAGTAACTGTAACGTCTTTTTTAGAACTACTTTTTAACTACTAGAATCTAATTTTGATATACTCTAGTCTTTTGTATTACAATGTTGACGTTCGAAAAATGCAGATTCTCAACATAATTTGAATAAATTATTTTTAATTGCGTACCACACTATCATCACTATCCATTGCTACATGGGTTTCATTTTGACAGTTCAACAACATTCATTGCGTTACTTACGTTGTCGAGTTAATACATTTTTCGAATGTGAAGAGCAATGGATTAGCAATATACTTCAAAATGATTTAAATTGATCGTAATAGTGTGTTAAGAAATTAGGGTGCAGATTAAACATCGCTTACCGCGGTTGTGTGATCAACAAGGGGTATCATATTATCCAGTAACTATATTATGTATTCAGCTGAATCTGGTTTGACTGGAAACCGATGCCAATATAGCCCCTACATAGTGTAAAGACATGCTTCAGAAGCAGGGAAAATAATTACGCCGTAGTAAGGTCCAGTACAAGTCTGTTTAATTAATAATCAACAGTACAGCATCAGTAGTTTATATATACTATTGAGTCAAAACACTAACGAATATCCACAAAAATAATAGACAGCGGAAACGGAAGTTAACAGGTATTTAATAAAATTAAGAAAAAGTTAATAATAACGCCAGTAATTGTCAATAATTGTGTACAGATATTTTGGATTAACCTAAAATGTGGAAAGTAATTTGCACTTATTTATTTGAACAATGCTTGATTTAATAAATAAATATCCGATGGGCGGGAAGACTAATTCTCAGTATGATTTTATAATAAGAGTTGGCGGTAATTGAAAGTTGCATTAATAATTCTAAAATTCATAAATTAATGGCCGAAAGACCGGAAGTACTAAGCTTATAAAATCCTCCCAAGTATTTAAAGTAATCATAATAAATTTAAATTAACATAAATAATTACGTAACTACGATCAATATATAAATAATTATGTATAGCTCGAACTAAGTACACATAGCTTTATAGATGAGCGGGAAGCGGAAGCTGTAACAATAGTTGTGTAAAGGCGAGGCAGATGATATATTATTGAAGAATCGCTATAAATAAAATTATTGAATATTATTTTGCTTCTTCTGTTTCTGATACACAGTATAATAATTTATAAACATAATCATATAAACATACTTAATAATATAATATAACGATTACTATATAATATAATTATTACTAGACTTTAAGTCAAAGTTTCTGTTTCGCAAGTGATTGCGCTGGAATATTTTCTACAAACTCACAGATTCTATGAAAAAAAAATGTTCAATAACGGCAATCCATAAAACATTCATACGATAGACTATTAAATGAAGAAAATCAGGCATTAGTATAGTAGTAAGCTCTTCTAGATAACAAAAGAAAAAAATGGAAAAGTGGGAAAGTGACACAAGAAAATTCTATTGTTTACATATTTTATCAAGTTTAATAAAAAAATAAAACTGTTATTAATACTAATTGACTTTATTTAAAACGGAACATTTAAAAAAAAGAAGATAATTTGACAAATTATTTCTATGAGGGTAGGTGCAAATTAACACAATAACATAACATAGTAAGCGTGACCGCGTCGCCGACGCGACTTGTTTTTAACTTACATAAACTTAATTAACGCGATTATAGTAAGGTGTAATTTAGGTAATTAATGGCCTAGTTGACGAGTTAGTTAGTGCTATGTATTGTGTTGTGTCAGATGACCAGTTTACGCGGTTGTTTTTCGGTACTTATGGTGCATTTCAGCGGAACCAATGCATGCAGGTATTTACTAATAGGTGATTTTTTATACTCCACAAATGTTGAAATAAGAACTATAAATAAATAAATATATACTGACAAATCACACATATTGAGTTAGACCCAAAGTAAGTTCGAGACTTGTGTTTTGGGATACTAACTCAACGATACTATATTTATAATAGATACGTATGTAGATAAACATCCAAGACCCAGGCCAATCAGGAAAAGATCGTTTTCCATTATAACCTACTATCGTCTCAATATCCGCAGTTTAGTTCGAAAAAAGTTTAGATGCAAATCGTCGGTTGAAAACTTTGAAATGTAAGTTAAGATAGTTGAAGTGGTGTGGAGTGTATGGTCTAGGGTCGGGTCAGGTCGCCTGCTGAGGCGACGCGGCGGCGGCGGCGACGGCGTCACCGGCGACGTCGGAGGCGTGCCCCGGCGAACCAATGGCGCGGCCCCGCCGCCCGCCGCCCCCGACCGCGACGCCGATACACCCAGCTCGCCAGTAGGTTTGTGTCCTTTTGGCTGACCGCATGACTCCGGATCTCGCTTCGTCGCTGTACTCGTTGTAACCTGTGTACGTGCAGCACGCGCTTCACCCTCTCCCCACGGCTGACAACGCTAGCTTCCGCCAGAACGCCTCATACCCGGTCACTGAACAGAACTCATCGCCCAAGTTTGTGAACTAACTAGTTGAAAAACTTTTGAAAGTAAAAGTGGGGAAGCAGTGAAGAGCCGGAGTGCAGGCGGACAGCGCGGCGCCCTAGCAAGGTACTGTGTCAGCTGAGACTCCCGCCCCCGGGCCCCTGGGCTCCCGCCGTCAACAAGACCCGCGTGTCGTGTTGACGGCTGTCAGTGACGTTTCCACTGCGATCATATGGCGCGCATTTTGTTTACAAGACGTGTAACTTCATTATTTACGTTTAAACTTGTATATCTATGTATATATGTCTTTACGTATGAACCATCAACATGTCCGCGTATACAGAGTATATGATTTTCAGGAAAATGACGAACCTGTTAATAAAATTGGCTTAAGGTAAGTATAAATTGTTAGCGAGATCAGTCCAAATTCGCAGAAAGTATGTATGTTGGTACCACGTAGAGTGTATTGTTATGAAATTACTACATATATTGTAAACCGACGGTTATTCTCTTTATTTTCCTAACATCAGAAAACAAAGCAATAAAAAAGTTCCATTGAATAAGTTTTTTTTTTTTGGAATGAAAGCATTATCCAAAGTCTGTACGGATAAAAAAGTAAATATATGTTTTATTAAATTGGTCTCTTCAGTATTCAGTGGAGCTCCTAGAGCCGAGTGGGCATCGAAAGCGAAGGTTGCCGTGAAATCAGACGCATCTATACATATTCAATGCGATCTCGGCTACGCTACTATGGAAACCCAATCGCATTAAAACGGCGGAAAAAATAAAAAAGGGTAGCTACTCGTAGATACACAAGATTCCCTAAATAAACATAACGATTTCCAGTTGATGGCGCCGGAACGCAGTAGACAAATGAAGGAATATTTTTGTGTAGGAGCACAACCTCCCCGGCTTCATAAAACTTAACTCCACGCCGTAACCGCCACTAATTATAAGGGCGGGTTTACATAACGTATTTATGAGCATGAGATTTAACAGCAGCGCGCCGGTCTCGGGCGGTCTGTTATCGCCCCATTAAAAAGTTGTCCTCTGCGGGCGCGTAAATAACATAATATGATGCCACGTTCGACCACCCAACCACCCGAGTCGACTGCGGTGCCATCACCCACCGACACTGACATCAACGCTTTGTTCTTGGCATATTCAGCACAATACCACGAAAAGACGTAAGTTTCCAGAGGTTTTTTTACGTCAAAAAGTAATCCTGTTATTAGCCATACCTTTTTTTGGCTTTAAATCTACGGCTTAGTAATAAAGTTAATTAATGAACACTGATACACACGGTATTCACATGTAATTTTAACCTTTGCTCGCGAAGATATAAAGTCTAATGTTCATTAATCAGGCGGCGCCTGCAGTGCAGCATGACCGCTGCAGTTAATAAGGACGCCTAACGCCACAGTTCGTCGCACTACATTTATATACAGTGAACGCTCAGCTTTGGATTTAATTGTATATATTTAGTTGGGTAATGAGAAAATACACCCCGTAAAGCTTGTGCGCGCAACATATTAAAGGTATAATTTAACCGAGGTAGAATAAAACTTGTAACAAAACTAATACCACGAGCTGATGCGATAAGCTAATATAAGCCGGCAACTTCCACGGCTGGTGAGACTGGCCGCCGTCGCCGGGCCGTCGCCGGCACGACGCCGAGACGACGGCGCGCCGAAGCCACTTTCAAAGTTTTCATGTTTACACACCGCTCTGACGATGATACTCGCGCTAATTTCTGTATTTACGACAGCGCCCTTGATACTTAATAAGAAAAACTTGCTTATCTCTTTGATAAACTCCAAAGTTTGAATTAGTCTACGGATACTTCAAGTGTATTTTTATTTTATGAACTAGAAATTAATTGGTGCGAGGGTTTTAGCGAACTTTTTTATTTAGATGACACATTTGCGAGCCACACAGCATTTCGTTTCCACAGCCCATTACATCCGTGAAGTTGTGTGGGACGGGAACATTAGATACCGCCCCGATAAAATGTGGGGCAATTTACATTGAAATTATGTCTATTTTATTAAATCTACTTTGCACCACATTCATCCACATAGCTTTGTATCCATTTTACTTTAAGTACTGTTTATGAGCTTTTTAATCTACCACATTATTATATTATCAAACAAGTGCTACGATAGCGTAGCACCAGCGTAGCAATATCACCGCGACGCTACGTAGCGAAGACGCGTAGCAGTGCGTAGGTGTAGGGAGGCTGTATCACCCGTCACATGAATTGACGAAGTAATTTGAAAAGTATGAAGATATTATCAGGTAGGCACAGTTCTGTGCCCAATCCTCAGTAATCCAGGCGGGGCGCCGGCCTGTCTGTCACATATACATAACTGAGAAAATAAGTTAATTTCATTGAAATATCGCGGTCGTATAATTAATGTTTGTTCCTATTATTGTTGAATTGATTGGTTTTCAGCATAAAAACAAGGGACAATCGTTTTGATTTACCACAAATCATATGTATTATGTGGAAAATTGATATGGCTAACTCTCGGTTATCGTTTTGTTTATCTTGTACTATGGGAACACGGCAGTTATAAAAACAAAATAAATATTTTCAAAGAGATTGGATTCATATAATGTATAACAACATTTTTTTATTTTTTATGAAGCGGAACTAAATTTTTTGTAGGTAAATTTTATATTTAAATAGCTGTTGCTTACAAATACTTTTGTGATTCAAGATAAAAAGCTTATATCCTTACCCAGGCCAGATCCATTACTATGCCAAATTTTATCCAAATCTGTTCAGCCATTCGAGCGTGGAAGCGTAACAAACAAACCAACCCACTTATGCAATAAAATAAATGATCACTTACCAAGCCAGATGTAATTAATAACATCATTATGAACCTTTTATCGTCTCACTGCTGGGCACAGGTCTCCTCTCATACAGAGAAGGATTGAGCGTAATCACCACGCTTGCTCAATGCGGGTTGGCGATTTCAGACTTAAAGTCCAGGTTTCCTAAAGATGTTTGTTTGATGTGTTGTTTTCAATGGTGTCCAAATATACTTAGAAAGTACATATAACTTTAGAAAAATTACATTGGTACTTGCCTGACCTGGAATCGAATCCGCGCACTCATAGTTGAGAGGCTGGTGTTTTAACCACTAGGCCACCACGACTTCAATAACGACTTCATTAATAACATAAAAATAAATATTTTGCGGAATGACGGATTTTACCCGGAAAATGGTATCCCTGAATTCTATACACAAAGAACAACACATAACAACGTCCTATTTTTCACTTTGAAATAAAACAATCCTACTTTCAATATTATCCTACTAATATCATAATGGAGGAAGCTTGTGAGGATGTATGAATGTACATATGTATGCAATATGTGTGAATGGATGTTTGTTTCTCTTTCACGCAGAAACCACTGAACGGATTCGGATGAAATTTGGCAAACAAATCTATACTAATATATAAAGCTGAAGAATTTGTTTGTTTGTTTGTTTGAACGCGCTAATCTCAGGAACTACTGGTCCGATTTGAAAAATTCTTTTTGTGTTGGATAGCCCATTAATCCAGGACTTTAAGCTATATAACATCATGCTGTGACCAATAGGAGTGGAGCATAACTAACTCCACGAGAACGAAGTCGCTGGCGGCAGCTAGTTTTCCTATAATCTGAATGGCGGACTAAATAGAATTATTTTTTTTTACCCAGGAAACATCTGTATTGTTGACGGCAAAGCGCGCTAGTTTATTAGAGCGAATAGGAAGGACGACGGCAGTTGAGCGAGGTGATGCAATGTCTCTTTGGGCATCGTACCCGGCACACATCGCAACACAACTGCTCTGTCCTCCGTACGGCTTCACCAGACATCATGCCGGAACACGAAGAATCGCTTGGCGACAAAACTTTGTCTGGTGGGTGGTAACTTCTGCCGGCAGCCGATGTTATAGCCTACCACCGTGCCGATACCCAATCACCCAATCTGGTACAGTGGTGTCTAAACGGTAACCACCGCGACCTACCAGTTGTAGATAGATTCGAAACCAGTACCCTAATAGTGTAATAACACACTATTAGTATCAATTTGAATAATTTTGAAGTATATTGCTAATCCATTGTTCCATATGTTAGAAAAAGGTGTCTGCTCAACAACGTAGAGAACGCAATGAATGTTGTTTAACTGTCAAAATGTATGATATTGCTGCTGATAGTGTGTTACGCTCTTAAAACGGTGGTAGGAAACATCTCAATAGACCAGCATATCCCAGTACCAACAATTCGAAGACGTATGATCATAATCAGTCCAGAATGTTCCCACTGTGTGGACTCAGGCCTCATCTTGGTTCCGGCGGGGGGACTGGTAGCCAAGGCTCCGCCAGTTTTCCCAGTTCCCCGCCTTTAAGGCGATGCCGGAGCGTCGCTGGGGTTTTTAGTGGGTATACCGGGAAGCTATCTCCCGGGGAGTCCCACTTACCCCTTCCGTCCCCCGACGGGCGGGGATGCGTAATTGTCTTTTTCCCAGCGACACCAAAAAAAAGGCTTCATGTCTATGAGAGGAAGTTGGCCGTCATCTACCACGTGGACCCAGTGCCGGTTGGTAAGACGTATGATGACCTACTAATATTATAAATGCGAAAGTTTGTTAGGATGTTTATTCGATGGATGTTTGTTATCCTTTTACGCAAAAACTATTGAACGGTGATTGATAATATGGCCTATCACCAGGAGAAATCCAAACCCATTGGATTTCTCTCGGTGGTAGGCCATAACATCGGCTACCTGCAGATGTTATGGCCATCAGACAAAGTCTTGTCGCCAAGCGATTCGTCGTTTTCGACATGATCCTCACGAACTTCTTCATTCTTCTCTGGGGAACTTGTGCGGACATCAATACCATCTTTGTTTTACAGAAAAGGGCTGTTTGAGCCATTTACAACCTTGGTCCTAGAGATTCTCTTACAGAAAAATTCTGAGAGGTGAACATTCTGACTGTAGCTTCACAATACATATTTGAAAATCTTATGTATGTACATAAAAATATATCGAATTTTAAGAAAATAAGCGATATTCTTAATATAAATACCAGGAACAAACAATCTTGCTGTACATCACACTCGTCTCCACAGAGTACGCAACTCGTTCATGGGTCAATGTATACACTTTTACAACAAGCTTCCCATGGACATTCGAAACTTACCCATTAAACGATATAAAACCTATATAAACGCCAAACTTTGCAAAAAGGGGTATTATAAAATCTCAGAATATTTAGAAGACAAAAAAACTTGTGACTGGGCTGCTCGCTCTGTTAAGCATTGTTATTAAGCAATATGCGTAATTATAAAGTAAATTATTGTAAACATTTTTATTTTTAATGTCTGGACTTGAAAAAAGACGATGATCCCTAAGTTTCTTTTGGCTATTTCTTCTCAGAGGTAGTCAGTTAGGAAATGCCGGTTTCAACTAGTTAAAAAAAAAAGAAAAAAGACATATGACGTGTAAAAGTGATCAGTGATAATACTTGGTTAATAAATGATTTCATTTCATTTCATTTCATGAAGCCGTACGGAGCACGAGTCTGAACAGTTGCGTTGCGATGTGTACCGGGTACGATGCGCCAAATGTTGTTGTGGAGAGAATTTGGTCGTGGAGGGTCTCCAAATTAATCTCCCTCTGGCGCAGTATCGTTAGTCGTATTGTTGGGTTTAACATTGCATCACCTCGCTCAACTGCCGTTTTCCTACTTATTCACTCGGTTTTTTTTTAGTGAATAGGCTCTTACTAAACTAGCGCGCTTTATCATCAACAATAGGCGGGATTACAATCAAGGACTACTTTAAATTTATATTAAAAAAATTGAAATATTGGATGAAATTTATTTCATTCGTTGAGTAGTTTTTGAGTCTATGTGTCAATCGAAACCTAGGCTAATAATACGCGGGGCACAATAAAAAATTATTTACAATGAATCAACTATGCCTAATATTCAACAAAAAATAAGCGATTTGGTTTAACTATAGAAAATAAATAGAAAATTAATTATTCTCCAGATAATACAGCAAGCAGGTTCAAAGGGTAACAGTTATAATAATTAAGACGACATAAGCGGCTTAAAGTATTACCTACAGCTAGGTTACAATATTGTATTTTGCTAATGAGCCCCAAACTAGACATTCGTTTGTTAGTCTGTAGGTATCTTATATATATTAAGATATCAGGATATCAAGTATGATATGGTACGTGTGTGTCATAAAAGACGGTCGGTCTCCAAATCTAGGAGCACAGGAGTAGAGTAGCCAGCCTGTCGGTGTTCTATAGAATGCATATTAATGATGAATTGCACGATTTACTTCCCCCATCTCCATTCCATCATCGGACGATCCGTCGTACGACGAGTTTCCACCCTTACTTTGCTGACACTACTACGATCTGGACGAAGCGTTTCGCCCCCTCTTTTATACCGCGTACATCGAGGGACTTTTTGACACTTGCCAGCAATTTGCCAGCGACAATTTGACAATTTGCCAGCGGCGGCGTTTCTGTCGAACTACAAATTTAGTGTCTTCAAGGTTAAAGTGAATAATCTCTTAATAAACTAGCGCGCTTTACCATCAACGATTGCATCACTGCTTACCTTCAGGCGGGGTTGCGGTCAAGCACTAGTTCATAATTTATAAAAAAAGTTGGTTTCGTCTTGCTGTCTAACCAGATGCTCATGAAAGCTAGTATTTATAGGGAACGACGGCCTATATCACCACCCTAACAAAATAACTGGATAATACTATAAGGATAATAAAATCGCCGACATAGCTATTCGAGTCGCTAAAATTAAGTGGCAATGGACGGGGCACATTGCTCGTAGAACCGATGGCCGATGGGCCCAACAAGGTGGACCACTGACCTGGTGACGGTCGCGGGAGCCGATTGAAGCGGACAACACAAGACGGGTCATCGTGGAAACCCTTGGGGGAGGCCTTTGTGCAGAAGTGGATTTCTATAAGCTGAAGAAGAAACAGAAGATGGACGACACAAGCGTAGTTTAAACTTCAATCGACCAATGTAGCTGTTATAATTAAGCAATAAGCAAAAATATCCTTCGAATCCGTACAAAAAGGTAAATCAACTGTTTTTAACGGAATAACTTTGATCTGTCAATTACTAACGGTAAAATCTATACCAAACACACATATGTTGGACTAAGTCGAGTGAAAATATTAGACGTGTTACATTTCACCGGCCCACGCATCGCGATAAGACTTATTGTGTTTTCTTAGCTCGAGTGTCACACTTTCAACTGAAATATTGTTTGAAAGGTTTGCTGAAAGGTGGTTTACACATTGCGATTATGTTTTATAATACGGTTCCAAAATTTTAAAGGTAGTTTTACTTACACCTTTTTTGAAAATAGCTCAATCATAGCAAATCTCTGTTTTTAGGACCAATGGACTCTGCCTCTCGGAAGACCTCCCCTCCATTCAGAAAATCCCTCTTATCATTAACTTCATTTAATTTTTATTATTTGTTGTTAAAGCGACAACCGTCATTAACATAATAATATTAATTCGCCGGTTGAAATTTTCAGTGTCTATTTTCTAAAAGATATATACATACATACATTTAAAGGGGATCCCTATACAAAGAACTCGTTTATTCGGCGATTTTGGAACCTTCGTGTGCGAGTTTAATTCTCACTTGGTTTGTTTTTAGAAACAACTGAATGAATAGCGTTTCTATTTTTATCTTCCCATAAAGTATTTTATCATAAAATTTTCAACACTCGGATGCCAGTTACTTTGGGCCGGCCCACAAGGGAACTGAAGTGAAAAATAAAGAATGATAAAACTTTTGTCTCTTCCGTTATCTCAGCTCGACACAAGATTTTCGAGGCCGTTTAAGGCAAGGAAGGAAAACATTACAGTTATCCGACACTTGGACTCCAACCGTTTACTTGTCGATTTTAATAATAGTTGAACTTCTCGGTACCAATGAAAATCTAAACGATAAATCGTCACTGTTGTTTTTAATACCCAAGAAAAATGGAAACATAAAACACACGTATTAACCCAGACTCACTCGTTCGTATATTCATATATTATCACAGACGTATTGTGGCTATCAGTCCTATATATAGACATGCTAACTACATCGCCCCTCAACACCTACGCAACGAGATATGAAACCAGCCTGTACTATGAATACAATCACAAAAGGACAGTTAAGACGCGCTGAGCTTGTGACGTCATTTAATCGACGAATGGTGCTCCACAGAGCAGTTTATCGCGATGTCAATAAATCTGAACCTAAGCGTGGAACAGACTATGTTCTTACATCAGAGAATTTCTCGTCATGAAGTCCAATTGAGCGAGCTAACGTCCCTAGTAAATTACGTGATATCGCATTCGCAGGTGAGGCCTACTATGTTTGAGATTTAAGATATTACTTCTTTAGAAAAATCACCGAAAATGGTTTAGCTTTGGGTACCTAATTCAGATTAGTCGAATTGCCTTTTTAGAAAACCATAAAGAATAACTTTACTTCGATTTGTCATGAATTCAATAAAATATTATTTATCAAAAACGAAACTTAATAATTATCTAGTAAGATCACTTTTGCACAACACTATAACACTTCTAAAATGGCAATGAAAAGTCAATACTTGAATAAACGCCGTAAGTTTTCACGCGGAAAATTGTGTAGGAACGATATTTCATACATTCCGCCTTCGCATCGTCTTCAGTGCAACCTACGCTTTATTGCAGAATTGCCATCTTGAAAATATGTATTTAAGTTGACTTGAAGATTTAATACATAGGTATTTCTTTTAAAAACTTTTCTTGCGTAAAAACTGATTACAAATATTTCAAAGATAACTTCTAATAATAGGTAGTAATTGTCATGAAGTTGGAAGTTCTATAAATTGATTATTTTATTTATCATCAATGGTACAAAATAACTTTGTTATTTAGTTACATATTAAACCCAACGTAAGTCATATTTAATGCAAGAAAGGAGCTTACGCAAAAACTTCAAGTAACTTCGATTTATTAATAGATAGTTATAAAATAAACGGTTCGCAAAACTTTTGCCTTCAAGGTACCTACTGCAAAATCTTTCCCGAGAAGCATTGTAAACTTTTTAAAAGTTGTCCATAACGAAATACGACAATAACTAATAGCAAAGTTTCGAAAATCGTAAAATGAGGGTATTCATTTCCAACTTTGTTTTAACTACCAACTCGCTGGTATCAAAGATGGCTACCCTACATCGCTTGTGTAATAAAAGAGGAACGTTTTAAATGGCTCAGGCTGTTCCTTACCGTCCCACTGAGCTAGTCCAATCACATAATCAATTTATCAGTGCTGTATAAAAATAGGATACGTCGCGTTCTATTCCAATCGTTCCGCTTTAATAGAATTTTAATTTCAATTTCACACATAGCGGGGCACGCGGATTACGACTCTAGCATCGAATCGCACCGAGTCGGGCCGAGTCGAGTCGAGTGAATTTTTCCGATCGGCTCGGCAAGTGTACCGTAGAAATTTTGATGGGCCGTTATTACACAGTCCGTTCGAAACGTATTGTGTGCGAATGCGCTACAAAAATAGCAATATTTTTTATTGTGTGTGGGTAACGTTGCTGTTTGAGTTGCTGCGTTTTTATCGTTACGCCCATAGCTTTGATGAAGTCCCAGTTTATCTGTTAGAAAAATGAAATACATAATGCAGAAAATGTATGCAGCAATAAAAGAGTCATGGACAGGATTTGCAGTTGTAATGATTCTAATTGGATTGTGTTCCAAAGGGGACCAAATAACTAAAAACTATGCAGACATACTCTTGCGGAGAAATAATTTCGAATGACACAAACAAGTTGAATTTTAAGAATAACTTTCCTAACTAGATAAAAGATAATCTCAAAAATCACTCAAGATTATTTGACATTTTCTCCTCATCGTAATCAATAGATTTTCCCTCCAACATTTTAACAATAACCTCTCCGTTACGAAACCATTACCAAACGTGACATGTATATCTGCAGCAGGATAATGCAGTTGCATGCAGTCATCTGGAAACTGCCTGTTTTATATTTCATAGTCGTTCCTGTGGCCTGCGCATCCAATTAACATCAGCGGTCCGGCCGTTTGTAATGTTCGGTGAAATATCGAGGGCTTGATGAGAGCCGTCAGTGAGCGCCTGTCTTTACGACCTACAATGCTTAACGCACTCCCGGAAAATGAGCCAGTTATGTGCCCACAGGACAACTCACTATAAAATTTAAGTTTATTGTGTGTAACTATAAATTGTTAACATATCATGAATGTGTTAAATTAACATTCTCCCTTACATATGAACGTTTTTAGCGCGCAATGTAATGATAACTCTTTGTTTTTTTGAAAATATATAAATCTGAACAAAATTATTTAATCTGACACCTCATTCCGTTTTATTTGTCTGACTATTTCATCTTTCAATATGGTAATAATCCGTAGAGTGAGTTTAACAAACAACACAATGTTTGTAGAACAAATATTGCAGCGTAATTGAAAATAATGTGAATACAGTGTAAAATAAATCTCTCCTTATAAAAAAGAGAGAGACGATGAACAATCTCATTTGGAGCGTAACTATCGTGTGTTGGTAGCATAAACTAAGGGTTTTGCCTCTTTATTTTTATGGTCGTCACAACCGTAAGCTAAACAAAAGTGAATGGTATCCATGGTACAATGTAGGCACGATTTGAACGTAAAATCAGAATCGAAATTTAAAAAAATGTGTAATTTTTTACTACTTCGATATATTCATAACATTCGCATCAAATATGCTAGATACAACTGTATATCAAGGCAATAAAGCAGACTTCTTCAATATTCTTTGTGCTCGTCGAACGGAATGGTTCGGTGATTTGTAGCTTAGAGTATATATCGCGTTGCATTGCCATCAATCCGTAAGTGAATCTAGGAGCGAGCACGTCGCAGCTGCAACTGATATCACCTGACGATGTCGTTTGTACCCGTCTGACCGGGATTAGGCACAGGATACACGCGCGCAAAACGACAGTTTGAATTACGCTTTTGGATTTACGCTATTGAACACTGGACTTTAATATATTCACAACATATCGGCGTATCATTTGCATTGAATTGGATTTAAAAGTTTGGAATTGTTATTATTCAACAGTCGTGAGCCCTAGTAGTTAAAACACCAGCCTCTCAAGTATGGGTGTCGGGTTCGATTCCAGGTCAGGCAAGTACCAATGTAACTTTTATAAGTTATATGCAGGCGCGTGCGCTCCTTACAAGCAGAAAAGCTCTGCATACCCTAATAGTCTTCTAAAATTATAATATACTGTAAAATAATTTATATACTACAAAGTTAAAACTAAAAGACTTTGTTAATCAGTTATTGATAACACTGCCATCTATTGGGCCTAGTGGCTAGTGCTAACGAGACACATTAGTTGCCTTAGGCGCGACACCCACGCCTCTTACGGCGTAAGCATAAACAAAATGTGCCTCTTCTGTATCTGTCTGTGTATAAAATTATTTGCTTGTGTGCCTAAACTGTTGTGTACGTGTGCGTGAAATTTCTTTGGGTTTAAAGCCCATGATAAGCACAGCTTCTAATAATGCGACGAATTTAAGAAGTTCAGAAATATAGCATGATTGTTGTTCGTTCAAATACCTTTTTATTTTAGCAGCTTATGTTGTTTCATTATTGGTGTTTTTGGGTTAAATATGTATTGATTGTTTTAAGCGGAATTGAATATTCATTTATTTTAGAGTTTTTGGTTTAACACAAAAGAAAGGTTGTCTTTATAAAAAGTATTATGATAATTATATGTGGTTAGCAGGTTGTGTAGTGTGTACAAATAAATTGTTTTGTTTCTCGTATAGGTATATTATTTTAAAACACGGCTTTGACAGTTCGACGTTATAAAAACTTAAAAGACCTTAAGTTTTTCAACCTACTTGCTTTTGAATTTCAATACTATACTTTATGTTGTAATAATTTTCCTGAAGTTTACAAATTAGCAAAATTTAATAGTTATGATTCCAATGAGTAGTGCATTACGCATATTTATGAAAAGCCAAAGCAGACTCATAGATTTGTCTATCTGTCCATTTTAAAAGAACTTTTAGCGAATTCAAAACGATCTTATATATATTTGATTTTTACAGAGTTATTTAAAAATAGATAGGCGCGTTGATTTAATTTATAGATAGTGAAATATTTTTTTTTAGTTTTTTGAGAAATAAATTATTACTTATTTACAGTTGAGTTAGTAATACCATTTCATTGTATTTTGACAGCCTACATGGCGTAGCGGTAGCGAACGCGGCCGTTGCGTAAGGAGGCGCGGGTTCAATCCTCGCGCAGTGTAAGTATTTGTATGCATGAATATGAATATTTGCACTGGTCTGGTCGTATCTCGGAAAGCACGTTAAGCCGTTGGTTTCGGTTGCCATGCGAACATCTAGTGGCAGTCGTTACGGGTTGTTGGAGCCCACAAAAGTCCAACAATTGGTCTAACTTCAATGCTTCGATATTGCCTTCGCGTTGTGGAGGTCAGACGGCAGTCGCTTCACGGAAATTGTCGAAATTTCGCCAAAATCAGCAATTAGACTGGAAAAGCGGACCCCAGATTCCAAAGCTTTGGATGCGACTGGTATTAACCCTGAGATGATGATGATTTCATTGTATTCATTTGGGCAAATAAAAAATACCTAATACCCCACGTATATCATTTATTTGACTTGTTCTTATCATCAATCACATACTTAGATGTTCATTGTAGCCACGCACAAACATCAATTCAATGTTGACATGCGAAAAAGTAGGTACGCGACTATGTTAAATTGAAACTACGTCTAAGTTACGTTTTTTTAAGTTTTACCATATATAAGCACAGAGATTTGGATAGTAGGTATATTTATGCATACCCCCAATAAAATCTTTGTGCACGCCCCTGGTTATATGTACTTTCTAAATATATCTTTGACATCAATGACTGATTGCAAAGTGTAGGAAAACATATTGAGGAAACCTGGACTTTAAGTCTGAAATCGCCATCCGGCATTGAGCAAGCGTGGTGATTACGCTCAGTCCTTCTCTCTATGAGAGGACACCTGTGCCCACCAGTGGAACGATAAAAAAAATAGGTTGATGATAATTTTGCATTTTTACTCAACAAATCCGATTTGATAGTGATAAATTAAATCAGTCTTCTCTTTTCACTTGATTAACCTCGATATCAAAAGGTTTATCCGTCAATGCGTTGAATCAAGTTTGATGTTCCAATTTCATCGAAGTTTCCCTTTGTCTCTGGCTCGAAAGCGGATTGGAATCGTATGGCTCTCAATCTGACGTGTAGTGCTTTATTGCTTATGGTGTCCGGGTCTAAATCCTCTCCTTTCAATTGGGATTATGATTGCTATATAACTTGAATTATTTTGAAAATATTTGTGGCCATTTTATGACTTCTCGATATCCTTTGCGGGTTAAAAGCTTTGCATAAAAAGTAGGTTAAAGTCGAATTTGGTAAACACGCAACCTATTACTATTATTAATTTGGGTAATTTATGAATATCTACATACTTTGTGACATCAGCGAAAGTACCTTGTGACAGTAACTATTTTGAGTTGTTATTTGACACAAAAAAGGAAAGAAAAAACCCACGGAAAATTAAATATGTTCAACGATTATCATTTCGCATTGCGCGGATGAAAAATATTCAAAAAATTAAGAATTTTCCGTAAACTAAATACATCAACTCTTGTCTACCATGGTTCAATGCTGGATAAAGTCCTCTCCCAAGCGGCGTGACAACAGTCTCTCCTCCACCTTTTAATGTTTTCGGAAACAAAGTTTGCTAGTATGTATGTAAACTTAACTTTACTAAACGCAAAGATTCAATTAACAAAAAACCTTCCCACACCAATACACCTCACAGCTAATCTACCACACGAGCCAATGGAGCCAAATTAATAACTCTAAGAGAAACTAATAGTAAAGTTAGGGGAGCCAACATATCAAAGAGCCAATATATTTTGTTAGCATAAAAGCGCGTGTGCACGGTCGCGCCGGCGGAGTTCCCACAAGTATCCACCGAGAAACCGCGTTACGAAAACATTTTTCATAAAGCCTCTACACATACTTGATACGTAATTTATGAGGACATCGCCTTATACCTCGCTACTTGAATGTTGATTAGAAAATGTTCTACGGAGAAGATGCCGTAAATCGAAGGCAACGTTGATGCTTTTTACGTGCAGTATAAAATCACTGATGATGGGATTCGAGGGTTTTTGCATACAGTTTGTCATGTTGAGCTTTGTGATTTTTGTCTTCATTCTTTGATAAATTATTTGGCTTTACTAGTCATATTGTTCACGGCAAAAGCGAGATATTGTTCATGGCACAGTTTCTTTTTTATTATACGGGTTATAAAAGTATAGCAATTATGAACGGTTTAAAGTGAAAAAAACTACATATATTTTTTTTTTAAATCATGAAAAAGCCGACAAAAAATTCCACCAGGGTGGGTTCAGAATCATGTACTGGATCCATGGTACTCGTTTGTGCGTCGATGTCAGAGACACCCTTTTGTACTCTGCTGATGCTACGATCAATCAATTCTTCAACTTTGACTTATGAATCATCTCTTTGTGTTGGATAGTTTACAAGAATGACTAAATATCTAAATGTTTATCTTTCCAGTATTTATTGTATTTTTATTTTATCTTTTCACTTTAATATTAAAATATAGAACCTAGAGTCAGCAACAAAAATCAAATACCAGAAACCAGAAACTTTATAAATCATCAAAATTTCGAAACTACATGTTTTTTTTTTTATTTCATTACCTAAGAATTACCATTAAAACAGCCAATTGTGTCACATACCGCAACAATAAAAAATATATGGTGTACTTAATAAAGAAAATTATATTATATCCTCGATTTTCAATCGTAAACTTTCAAAAAACCACTAAAATGTGAGTAATTCCTATATTTTTCCGATGTAGCCAAACAGAAAAGCTCTAAAATAATGCCTCATTTATGTATATTGATAAATTATGACGGAAGTTTTGACGTGCCGACAAAAAAAATCCCTTGAGAAAGAAATATATATAATGAATACTCCTCAAATTATACAGTAGTAGCTTTTTTTGATACCTTTCAATTACCGTACCAAAACAGAGTTAATTTTCGTCTGCTAAATCATCCCCATAATATCAATTCAAAGAAGCTCACTACTTAGACATAGACGTGGTCCATTGAATGCCTGGCACTAATGCAAGTGCGTGTTACGGTTCCTACATATACCATAGCTCAAATTGTTCATGTCCAACGAGCCAAGTGGCACCTCGTAGATATCAGACACGAGAAACATCATACCTACATTTAGATTGTATTAGCATGAAACAGATTGCCAAATTATCGGAAACTGATGATCAATTTAAACTGTATATTGGTATGATGTGTTTTTTGGTATCCCACAGATGTAGGGTATGATTGAGACCATATCAATGAATCAACTGGCTTATGACTTATTATTCAATTTCATTTTTTTGTTTTCATTTTTCATACAGAATAATTCGACAGCATTCCGACTGCTAATGTAAAATACTCTTAAATGAAATATGATAACGTCGTATTCTATTAGCTTTAGATATGTATCTGGTTTGCATGAAAATTAATCACTCATATATAATATGAGTGATTAATTTTCATTAGATGGTGGTAGGCCATAGCATCGGCTGTCGGCAGAAGTTACCACCCACCAGACATAGTCTTGCCGCCAAGCGATTCGTCGTGTTCCGGCATGATGTCTAGTGAAGCCGAACGGAGGACTTAGCAGTTGTGTTGCGATGTGTGCCGGGTATGATGCGCCAAATGTTGTTGTGTCGGGAGTTTGGTCGTGGAGTCTCCAGAACAATCTCCCTCTGGCGCAACATCGTTGGTCGTGTTGGTCTTGGGTTTAACACTGCATCACCTCTCTCAACTGCCGTCATCCTTCCTATTCCTAAGTTTTTTAAGTGAATAGGCTTAATAAACTAATGCGCTTTACCATCAACGATTGCATCACTGCTTACCATCAGGCGGGATTGCAGTCAAGCACTAGTTTATAATTTTTAAAATAAAAGCTTCCTAATAAAGTTATAAAATATGTTGTTAATATCGTTGCTTGATTATTATTCGCCCTCGTTTTCTATGTTTACAAATGGGCCCTGTTCTTTCGATTCAATTTAGTTTCACAGCTGTATTTGGGTACACGTGAATGAAAACAATGCCAAACTTCATTAAAAGAGCAGCAGCAATGCGGAATAACTACAGACCCAATGATACAAAATCTCCAGATCAATCTCCCTCTGACGCAACATTGTTAATCGTTTTTTTGGGTTTAACATTGCATCACCTCGCTCAACTGCCGTCTTCATTCCTATTCACTCAGTTTTTTGAGTGAAGAAGCCATTAATAAATTAACGCGCTTTACCATCAACGATTGCATCACTGCTTACCATCAGGCGGGATTTCGGTGAAGCACTAATTTATAATTATAAAAAAGACAATTAAATATTCTACGTTTCCTACACACGTCATGTCTTATAACTTCAAAATTTTGCATTCAAGGAATAGGGTAGTTGACTAAAAAAAAAACTAATTAGTCCGTCAATCAGATTTCCAAAAAATACTAGACACGTTTTTTTCTTTTTTTATATAAACAAAAAATGAAGACCACACAGTGCGTTGAAAACTCGTTTGACGTCACTGCACGCTACACTTTAGCGAGCAGTGACGTCACCAGCCACCACTCCTGATCTTTGACGCCTTTTATGTTTGTCAATTTTTATTGATTTGATAAAACAAAATACACGTATCCAATATTTTTCTATAATCTGAATGAATTTAAATTTTTATTTACCCAGGAAACATACCTATTATTGTATTATTTTTACTTACAGGACATAAAACTAGAGTTATGGGATATAAAAAACAATATTGTATAGATAAAAATACAAAATAATGAATAAATCCGTATGTTGCTATCTAACAAAAATTTGAGCTCTGAATTTAGTTTTCATGGGTATTTCCGACAATTTATAGCATTGGAACAACGTACGTACGTAGGTACTGGTAAATTTACAAAACAACGTTGTAAAAAAGTTTTATTTTAGAACCTAAAATAAAAATTATAACAAAAGGTTTGCAAGTATGAGTACAGGGATTATACACGACAGGTACTTGACTTCTTTCGATTCACAATCTATTTTACCCTTGCCAGCAATAAACTTATTATAACGAGAGCAAAGCTGATTGTGTTTCACATTTATTATATTTAACCATAATATATTTAACGCTTTTTTTTTTGTTTGTTACAGTGTACCTACTAACACTTTTATACAATTTTCACATTAAACACGAGTGTTATTTTTTTATTTTATTTTTGTTATTTTTTTATTTAGTTGCCTTCACGCGTTTTCTCATATCACATTAGACATTGGCAGAATTATCGACATCGGCACCATTGCCATAAACAAAAATAGAATAGAAAGCTCACTGTGATATTAGTCATAGTACTTAATAAAAAAACAACCATATTATAAAGATCTCCAAAATCTTGTCAGTGATGCAAAATCAATGCAAAAATATGCTCGAAGGACTACAATATAATCATTATTTCAAATGATTAAAAGTTATTTCTTCGCAAAACGAGGCGACAAAAAAACATCTGCCGTGACTGCCACGGTCGCATAAGTTAATTTCCGGAAGCCGGGTAGTATCGCCCGGTTACCCGGTTGTTTGTTTGTTTATCCGGGCTTGATTACGAGCACCCGGGCGTGGATACTGTCGCTCATAAGCCATGTAATCAGCCATCAGTAGATGGTCAACATTGTGGATATGATATCCATTACTTAGTCGTTAAGTATTTTGAAATTGCTTTGTTATTGATTTTTGCTTCTATTGTGTTTTGTGGCCTTGTAAGGAGACCTGACAAAAGTAATTTTCACGCTGGGTTAAAGGTGTGTCAACGGTTTGTTGTAGAAGTAATATTTATATGTTTCTAGCGGTAGTTATCTACATCGCCACATGCGAACAGCGCGTCATACTAACTTTACGCTAATTCTCTATCTCGAAAGCAGATTTTACAGTGCAACTAGCATATATATATATATGCTGCTAGCGGGACAACTCCCCGACATCAACCGTCGGGCAAGTGCCCGCCAGACACAGGACCTGTCTGGATTTTTTTTTTTTTAATGAGTATAACACAAATTCTCAGACCCGTCCTCCGTACGGCTTCACCAGACATCATGCCGAAACATGAAGAATCGCTTGGCGGCAAGACTTAGTCTGATGGGTGGTAACTTCTGCCGGCAGCCGATGTTATAGCCTACTGAATAAAGTTTACCCCCTTAAACCCTGAGCTTCTTAATTTCAAACATTTTAAGATTGAATGTTAAGAGCCTGGAAGTATCTGAAAATATATTAATGGATCAGGCTTTATCCTAAAGCAGCTCCATAATGGCGCAACACACTTTCAAATACAATCTGAACCATTTCGAAGAATATTGAAAATTTCTCTTACAAACAAAACCTAAAGCAATGAATCTTGTTGTGTAGAACTATCAAAATAAAACTCATTGCTCCTGTTAGTGTAATTGTTATTTTATATTAATTATGTAGCAATTGTGTAATCACAGTTGCCCCGCAGAGTTACATTACAACATACAAAAACAATTTCATTCATTTTTCAATCACACTGTTCTTACTTACCTATAGTTATTATTATGTACTCAATTTTGGCATTTATTTGAAACTAGTTATCTCAAAAATAGTTAAAATTAATTAAACTTAAATTGTATTGTCTGTTACAACAATTTAATCATACTTCGAATCGAAAACATTGATCCAAACTCTGGAAAATTAAACCTGTTCACGAAGTTTAACGAATCAAGTAAAACATTAATAGAATATTAGGTACTATAATAGATGTTATACAAAGTCTGGTCTCAGCCCACAAGGTGTCTGAAAAATTAATACTCAAACACTACGAAAATCTTATCTATGTTCTTATAAAATAGCGAACAAATTTCGATAAAATTGCAATGTTAATTACCTATTTGTAAAAGTAATTAGAGTCGTCTTCTTCTTCTTCATGAGCCTATAGAGGTCCACTGCTGGAAAAGGGCATCTCCCAAGGCTTTCCACGATGACCGGTCTTGTGCTGCCCGCATCCATCTGCTTCCGCGACCTTCACCAGGTCATCAGTCCATCTTGTTGGGGGCCTCCCTACGCTGCGTCTTTCGATACGTAACCGCCACTCGAAGAGATATGTGGAAAAAAAATTACCTATTTATCCTTTCTTTTCATTGGAATATGATATTTTTGTCACACAAGTAATCTCTGACATCATAATAACATTTGTCTATTAATAATTTGTGTAGTTTCTTTTTAAACTGGATCATTGGTAATTCTTAAATGTCATCAGGCAATTTATTATAGATTAATGATGTCATGCATAATAGTAGTTTATGAAACTGTTACATAATGAGGGATATTAAGCACGACTGTGAGTTTAAAAAACGAGCGAAGCGAGTTTTTTAATAGTACCTATCACACGAATGTGTAATACCTAATTATGTACAGTTTCATACACTACTTTATCTAATCTCATACATTGTATTGAATATATGAAATAGCACTTTTATTCATTTACCATGTTAAAAAATCTTGATAACATTTATCGTATAATTTCCTTGACTTAATTGGTAGTAAATTAAGACTGACTGCTGTCGCAGCCTCTAAAATATCGGGCGGCGTCAAATTTTCTTCATTGTCACTTGACATTTTAAGAAATAATAATAATCAATTATGTGTCCAGCGAAACAACGACTTGCAATGCAAAGAAACGTATTTGGCGCCAAAATTCTGCACCCTGCATAACCGCGCACGCGCCAAAGCGCGCGCAGCCACACATAAAAAATGAAATAGTGCTGTCTATGGTTTGTAATCTGTACGATAATGTAAAAAAAAATTATTATAACATTATTTTGTTAGAGAAATAATGTTATAATTTAATTTTTTAATTTCCTTTCGATATACTGTGGGTAAAGTACGTCAATATAAACTCCTTTTTAGTTTTATATTTTTAATTTTTTGACATGAGAGTAGATAAAATACTTTTATTTAATAGTGCCGTTTTACCATAGGGTACCTCTAACCTTTTTTATCCCTTAATTTTCGATAATAGCCTTTAAAAGCAGTCTTATAGTAGCTTAGTTTTATTTTCACAAAAATATTTGTTTCGTAAATGTATAGGGAAGGCAAAGTGAAAATTGTTAAATTTTTAAAGTAAGGTTGACAGCTAATTGTACTATTTATTTGGCACTTGCTCTAAGGCACTTCTTTTGAGCTTTAAATATAAATTCCTTGTCTACCGAATTACCCCAAAATATAATACCATATCTGAGTAATGATACCACCAGCACGTGATAGGCAGTTAAAATATTTTCTTTGTTAACAATTATTTATTTTGGAAAGCTTGTAAAGAGCAAATGAGGATTTGTTGATTTTTTTGCAGAGATTTTCTATATGGGTTGTCCATGAAAGTCTGCAATCAATATTTATTCCTAGAAATTTTGTATTTGTTACAGATTCTACTGTCTGTCCGTTATAATTTACATTAATACTTTTCGGTTGAGTTCTTTGGTAAAAGTGCATCATATTTGTTTTTTCTAAATTTATTTTCAAATTGTTATTAACTAACCATTTAATTATAGTTCTTAGTGTTTCATTTATTTCATTTTCATAGTCATTTTGACTGTCACATTTTATTACTACAGTGTTGTCATCTGCAAACTACTGTTTGTGTGTACCAAATCTCCCTAGACACATAAAGCATCCTATGGTACTCCATAGGATGCTTTATGTGTCTAGGGAGATCATTAATGTAAATTAGAAAAAGCAAGGGACCCAAGACACTACCTTGTGGAACTCCCAGTTCTATGGATCTAGTTTGGAACCTATATGTCTTCTCATTTCGCGCTTTAAGGCAAATTCTTGGTACTATTTTATATAATTTTGATGGCGACACGCACCAAAAACAACTTATTTAAAAACTGTGCGGACATAAAAGTTATAATAAAATTATCTATAAGTACAAAGTTCTGTCAGTGAACTATAAAACCACCCGGTCGCAGAAATTATCTAGCCATACTTTAACGGATAAAATTAAAGTGAAAAAGTGTTATTTTTTTTTTTTAAATAAATTGTGTATATTATTTAACAATATAATCTATAAATTGAGGTAAATCTCATCGAAAAGTAAATAATTTTGCATTTTACATCCATTGGTACACACAAACCCCTACTTGACCTAGTACCCGGTAAAAATGTGTGTTTTTTTACCAGATATTGGTACACTATCAATGCGGTAACATACGTTGCACCAAAACCCGTTATTGTATTCTTATTGCTTTGGAATAGGTCTCATTTTCCTTTGAAACTATAGATTATATTAAATATTTTCTGCCGGATACTGGGGCATGCCTTAACAGTTGCATTTAAATCCGTCATAGTCCTTAATGTCTTGAATTAAACATTATTTTCCTTTGAATCAAAAGTATGTAGTTACTAGGCATTCAGTTTGTTTTGGTACCACGTGAATTTGGTTGCGGTTTTTTTGTATGGTTCACCACTTTTTTGTGGTTGCGTTACAAGCTTTTCTTGAAACAGTGATGAAATATATAAAAAAGCCTATTGCGAATAGAATGTGAATAATTTGTTTTGGAAATCAAAAATTAAACATGTTTATTTGTTAGCAGATGGTAATTCAATTATTTTTAAACATAGTTTTGGGATTTAACAGCATAGAGTGGCCGAGTATTTTGTCATGCACCGACCAAACCGTACACTAGCGTATAGCTATATGGTACACCGTAGTTCGAGTCTTAACATATGGTGACACTTAACCAGATGTCTTTTTGTGTGTTATTTTCAGTACAAGTTTTGTCTTATTTGATTTTTTTTATGACTATGCCTCATTAGTTGGAACCCACGTCTACATTTTCTGATGCCCGTACTTTGCCATATTTCCAGCACGGCTTTCATTTTTATTCACTACGTCACTCACGTGAGTTTTGATTTGGGAGCAAGTCTCAGTCAGAACAGGTGTTAAAAAGTCATTGATAAGTACTAAAGATTGATTTAATAACAAACATTATAAAAAGTACATGTTTTTTTTTTTGTTAAATACGGACCCTAATCTTTTTCAGTAGTATTTTATTTGAATATATTGTATTTCTGTGAACTTTAACGTAAAGTAATAGAGTTTAATTTCGCGGTAAAAAATTACCGGTTACCGGGACAATTTAACGTTAACTAGTACAACTCTACCGGGTACTGGTACAATTGGGCCTTTTTGTAGTTTTATTGTTTTATAGTTGATTAAAATTTACACTAGTTTAATAGAATTACAATATACTAAAAGTATATTAAATCTAAATAATCATGTAAAAATTATTTTTGTAAGTCTTCTAGTTTTAGTCTAATGCTCGTGCAAATTCAGGAAAGTTCATAACTTAACGGTTACTGGGCCGTTTACCTTACAAAGTGGCATTCTTTTAATTTTAAAGTGATGAAGTACTTTAAAATAGAATGAATGTCACTAGGACGTCATAAAATGACAAGGTCTTGTGATTGAGACAAATACATACAACTCGCACAAGAACGACATGCGTCAAATACAGACAATTGCAACCATAGCAATGTATGAGATTTAGGATAATCTATGATTGCAACTAGGGTTGTAACGGAGCTTCGTCTCCGCTTCCGTTACTACGGAAATTCCGCAAGAAATCGTATCTTCGCTTCCGCCTCCGACTCAGCACAATTTTTTCGGAGTTAAAACGGAGGTTTATTTACGTATTTATAAAATAAATAACGCGCAAGCTGCGACGCTCGACAACCGTCCGGCCGCGTTTGAGCGCGAAATGGTCAAGTATCAACTAGTGCGAGACGGGAATACGGCAAATACAATTTGTTTCTCCTTAATTTTCATTACTAGACGGTAATATTTTTTTACTAAGTATACTACTATTAATGTACTTATTTAAAATAAAAAATATTTTTTTTTTCAGTTAACCATAAATTTAATTTTTTTTTTATATCTCCTTTCACCTCCGCCTCCGCCTCCGTTAACCTCCGCATCCGCTAACAAGCCCTCCGTTACAACCCTAATTGCAACCGTCGTCGGGTCGGCGCATGCTGTTGTCAATGTGCTATTCATGTACCTCCAATACACGACCGATGATATGTTGTCGACGTCAAGCGACGACGATAGTCCATGGTTGCTAATACCTTCACACCTGCCCATACAGTGTGTTGTAATGTATTGTTAAAGTAAGTAATTACGAGGTTTATAGGGACGTAAAAATGATTTATTTATTATATTTTATAATCTGAATATTTAACAAGATTCATTCAAAAAGAAACTTATTATAAAAAAAAAAACATGGAATTCTTGGATGCTTGATACTAAATACTTTTAGTTTCCCCTTACATTCAGAGATGGCGCTAGTTGGTAATCTGAGCGAAACGGAAAATGAAAATTGCTAATTTCCTTAATTCCCTCTTTGCGCTTGATATTCTCTTTTAAATATCTCTTGGGAAAAGTAAATAAAGTACTGTAATTATGTAAAGAAGTGAAAAATTATGCTAGGTGCGCTCAGATGCTTAGGTAAGCAGACTTGCAAATAGTTATTATTTGCAAATAATATTTAACTATTATTAGTTTTTCACATATTTTCGAAATTAAACCGTTACCTAGATTTAAACTGCTAAAGGCTAGTATTTAATTGTGATCTTAAGTTATCTTAGATAAAATACTTACTTTCGATCCATTAAAGGGAAAACGTTGCATGTTGGACGTATTGTCCTGGATGAAAAACAAAAGTACCTGGTTATTAACTGCAGATACATTATAGGATAAACAGATTCGATATATGTTTATTCTAAAAGGGAACATATATCGAATCCTTACTAATATTATAAATCTGAAATTGAGTTTGTTTGTTTGTTCTGCTTTCACGCCGTAACTATTGAACCGTTTGCTTTGCAGACGTATAGTTAGAAGTCCTTTTTAATAATAGGGTACTTTTTATCCCGGAAAATTTTTCAAATGGGAAAATCTAAAAAACGCGATATAACCGAATTTCGAGAGCGAAGCCGCGGGCGGAAAACTCGTTTACTATAAGCCATACCTAATGAACTACATAAATAGTGCAAGATCACTCTCATATATTCCCAATCACCCTTGATCTTTAATGCTTTATAGATAAAGTTGAAAATCTAATAAATAAATCTGACATATTGTAGTAGGTTGATGTTCTGTCTGTACTTATAAAATTTCCACATGAGGACCTTTGAAGAACAGTTCTTCTGTAGGTATATATTATAGGTATAGTGCAAGATCACCCTGGTTATTAAAAGTCAACAAAACGTGACTACGGTGTGTTAATAACCTCTTTACAAAAATTTTGTAACGCGTTCTTATGGCCGATCTTTTGGTCAGTATTTAAAATCAAAGAATTAAAAATCGTTAATTATTTTCAAAATGTGGTTTTGGTTAATTTTTGTATTTCAAGTTTTAATGTAAATAATTAGTTGCGCCCCACGATTTTATCCACATAAGTTTCGATGTTTTTGACTATAAATCTAATATATAAAATTCTCGCGTCGCGGTGTTTGTGGTTAAACTCTTCCGAAACGGCTTTCCCAATTCTAATGTAATTTTGTGTGCATATTGGGTAGGTCTGAGAATCGGACAACATCCATATTTTATCTCCCTAAATGTTAAGGGTAATCCACCCCTATTTTTTTTTATATATAGATCTATATCGCCCTTTACAGCACATGATTTAAATAAATAGTTTCGAAGATATTAGAAACTTAAAAATTGTAGGGCGTCGCATTTGCGGCGGTACCAGGCGGTTGGGTGGCGGACCGCTATGTTTTTTATGCAATGTTAACAGTTTTTTTGTATTGTATTTAGTATCAGCATTGCACCCATGCGAAGCCGGGCGGGTCGCTAGTTATTATATATATAATTATATACAGTATGTTAAGAAAACCCTGTCCGACCCATAAGGATAATAAAGGTTAGGTAAACACATGACCAAATATAATATAAAATTTTACGTAATCATCATAGTACCAATACAAATGAATTTTGAAATAATCTTTTTTTCCCGCGAATTAATTCCAACTTCTCCGAAATTTGGTAATTTTAAAAAAAGTGACAACACCTGCCGCCCGCCGCCCGCGGAAGGGTGCTTAACGCACATTTATTAAGTTACCTCTTTTTGCGAAATAATATTTATTTTTTTAGGGGGATTTTTTTTTAAGTTTAGGCCGGTTTTGTATCCATTAGTAGAATCAGTTATCGATACCTAACAACACATTCACGGGTCGGACAGGGTTTTCTTAACACACTGTATATATATATTATGATATCCTATTTTACTTCTTATAACTCCATGATCATATTTACAAATTTTATGATTATCGATGTAGTAGTTTTCGAGAGAAAATGTAAGAAACAAACTTACATTCACATTTACAATTGTAAATATATAGTTTTTCTATATACCTATTTACAATTGTAAATTGCTTGTCTTAAAAGCTGCCTAGGCAGATGATAATGGTCACTACATATTATAAAACAAAGTCACTTTCTCTTTCCCTATGTCCCTTTATATGATTAAATCTTTAAAACGGCGCAACGGACTTTGATGCGGTTTTTTTTTAATAGATAGAGTGACTAAAGGGGAAGGTTATGTATAATAACATCCATCAAATTGTGGAGAAATACTATTATTATTGAGTTTTCTAATGTGATGTCGTAAATAATTACATTTTTTTCCGCATTTGCAGTGAAACGCAGGCTGAACCCTACGAGATTTATCAAAATAATGTACTTAATATTATACACATTGAAAAGGTCTACAAAAAGTCCGCGATGGCATATGTCTATCTCTTACGGATATGCCACAATAACATTTTTGTCATTTACTTTATACGACAAATATTGTTTGATTGATTAATTTTCGAAGCGATTTTAACCAATACAGCATTAATCCTTATCCAATTTAATGCCTTAAATACATTGTTGATTAAATATAGATCTACATATATAGCCTTTTACAGCGTGTGATTTAAATGAATATTTTGGAAGATATTACAGATTTAATGATTGCGGGGCCGGACGAGCGTGTCGCTGTTTTTTAAGCTATTGCATAGCTTCTATCGCGGGCCTTGAGCGCGGGGACCGAATCCAGAAATTCCGTAACGAAAAAACCTCACGCTCCCCACTCCGACGGGCACGGAGGTGTGGCTTGAAGGCCGTACATCGTCTAACGTCGTTTCAGTTCGGCAGTCTTCGGCACGGTATGTTTGTGTGCGTGCGACTACATCTTTTGAAAACAATTTATAGATTTTCAAAAAGAGCATGCATATTGCAGGGCGCGAACTCAGTTCTACACACTTGCCATGTTACTGATAGTCGCGATGTGCTAAAGTTGCTATTAATTTTTTCTCTGAAATAGGTCTTCTATAGAGATATGACATAGACGTCATCGACGTTGTCATGGCTACCTTAAAAACTTTTCATATAATGAATTATTAAGTACTTTTATTCTAATTAATTTAGTAGTGTTTTTATAAAATAGCTTTTTATTTTAACGGAAAAGCTAAGATGAATGTCACGCTAATTTTTCATTGGACTTTTAAATTATTTATAGTGTTGTTTACTAAATAAAAGCGCGTGATTTTATACAGTAAAAATTGCTCACGCGGCCGTTTTTTCAACTGTGATTGGCGATATCCGCCATTATTGTGAAATATTTTTTTAAAGAATTTCTATAATTTGTTACACGTGTTATTGGCAAAATTGTGGTATCTATCCACAGGGACCAGATCAAGAGTTGAAGCTGAAGTTTTTATTAAATAAAATATTACTGAAAGATGTCGGTGAACAATGCTAATACGAGTACATTTAAGTGTACGAGTTGTAATATTGTTATCTCCGAAACGAAACAACGAAAGTTTAATAAAAAATATGCTCGTCGGCTTTTTCTGAGGAAGACATTGATGAGGCAAAAAGTTATTGTTTGTTTCTACTAAGACAAGACAAAAACATGTATCGAGGCGTAAGAACAAAAAGCAGAAAGACCTAAAATATACGATTACGGTGTTTAAAATCACGGATCCCGAACAATCCCAGTTTTTGTGGCATATGACCTTCACAAATTGCCACCAGTTTGCTTTGACTACGTAGAACGTACGTAAAGAAGTTGATGAAGGATTTATTAATTCTACGGTCAGATGTTAACGCAATCAGAAGTGATTATGTTACTAAAGGTCAGCTCGAAAATATTAAATTGATAACAAATAATTCGACACCGACGCCTTTCATCATCAACAACCTTTTTATCGTCCCACTGCTGGGCACAGGTCTCCGCTCATACAGAGAAGGATTGAGCGTAATCACCACGCTTGCTCAATGCGGGTTGGCGATTTCAGACTTATAAAGCCCAGGTTTCCTCAAGATGTTTTCCTTGGCCTTCAGTCATTGGTGTCCAAGATATACTTAGAAAGTACATATAACTTTAGAAAAGTTACATTGGTACTTGCCTGACCTGGAATCGAAGCCGCGCACTCATACTTGAGAGGCTGGTGTTTTAACCACTAGGCCACCACGACAAAACAGTGGGGTATATTGAAAAAGAACCTCGGAGTATTTGAGTATATTTCGTGGTGCTCCCTGTGCGCCGTTTCCGAGTCAACGAAATACCAGTTGGTGGAGTCATAAGGATACTATAGCTGTCTTGCCTGCCCCTCAGTGCCCGGCCGGTCTTGCGATTGCACCGAAACAGCATACAATGACAGAGATTATAAGTAATAGCATAGACAGACCTTACGGAGGAATTGCCCTATTGTAGAGGAAGTTCGCTTTCTCAAAGGTATCAGTGTTTTTATTTATTTAATAAAAGAAAAATTTGTTTTCTTATCGGTCACCACGCTCAAAAAGTGTAACTTGAATTAATATCAAAGAAAAAGAAATACTGCATAAATAAAATAAATAAATAATTATAATTGCATAAATTGATACAAAATGCTATGCAATAGCTTTACCGCGGCAGTCCCCGAGTGCCACACGTCTTTTTTTTTTTTATACAACGTTCACAGTTTTTCTGTGACCCAGTTTCCAGTGTATTTTGTATGTAAGTAGTATCAGCATTGCACCCGTGTAAAGCCGGGGCGGGTCACTAGTATAGGATAAAATAATAGTAATAATGATACAAGTCTGTTATTGTAGGTACTTACCACAATGAGACAAAAGCACTATATATTTTTTTAATCATTATAAACTAGTGCTTGACTGCAATCTCGCCTTTTGGTAAGCAGTAATGCAATCGTTAATGGTAAAGCGCGCTAGTTAATTAAGCCTATTCACTTAAAAAATAACTTAGTGAATAGGAAGGAAGACGGCAGTTGCTTAACAATGCGCCAGAGGGAGACTTTTCTGGAGACCCTCCACGAGCAAACTCCCGACACAATTACATTTGGTTCATCGTACCCGGTACACATCGCAACACAATTGCTCAGACCCGTCCTCCGTACGGCTTCACCAGACATCATGCCGGAACACGACGAATCGCTTGACGGACTTTGTCTGATGGGTGGTAACTTCTGCCGGCGGCCGATATTATGGCCTACCACCGAGTCTACAGAACTAAATGAACTATGGGGCTCATAGCTCAGCTAACAGACCCGACGCTACTATGCAATGCGATACTAGTAGAACAATGTCTCAGTTTTCATTGGTTCTATAAGAGGACCATCTCTCTATTTCTTACACCGCACACGTTGACACTATGAAAGTATTACTATGAAAGAATTAGAAGGAGATAGCGCGTCAATGACAATTTCACTTTTTAATTCAGAGTGTGGCTTCCAGTATTATCTATAAGTTTCTTGTTTAGAACGTTCTTCAGACGTTTTATAAGTAACCACGATCCCGTCGATTTCCAGGAACACACAAAATAAGATACCCTAAGTATCTTCCTCAGGCTTTAGTAACTTTGCTTACATAAATAGTATCTCTACAGAAAATTCCGCGAAAATTATCTTTGAGATGTAACTTACGTGTGTTTAATTAGTTATTATGTTAACATTTTCAGTTCATTATTATATTGGTCGACACGGTTGGTGCAGTGCCTAAGCGATCGACTGCTGCGCTGCATTTCGGGGTTTCGATTCCCGCACGGAACAAATAATTGTATGGCTAAGTACTTGTTCCGGGTCTGGCTGCATCTGCATGTGGGTTTAAATGTTTGTAAATGCACATACGATACAGGAGTAATTCCTAGTGTGCGGTTATTTTAAAAATATATATAAGTCGGTAGGTATACTTTATAAATTTTGCTCTCGACTTTGTCTGCTATAAGACCGCCCATTGTGTCACCCTTTGTAAAATCTTTATATTAGCGCGCTTTGCCATCAACAATTGCATCACTGTTTACCATCAGGCTGATTTGCGGTCAAGCTCTAGTTTATAATTTATATTAAAAAAAAATGTTCTGTAATCTATATGGTGTACATAATTAAGATTATTCTATTCTAATTATTATAGAGTTATGGGTGTCCAAATAAACCTACTGTTTTGAACAAGGAACTCGTTGCATGGTATAGTGGTCGCAAGCGCTAACGCTGAGTACGGGGATTCAATACTTAGATCGGGCAAAATGTTATTTAGTTCTTCTATCAGGAATTTCTCAGTAGCAACCGGATGTTTGGATTTCTGTCTGGTTGATAGCAAAAGGTTCACTTTCTATTACATAGAATTTAAACATAACCGAAGAAATGTACTCCACTGCACACCCCATCAAGGAAACAAGGCGTGATGTTATATCAGGTATATTTTCCGCGAAAAGGGTTTTAAGTATCTTCTAGTAAAAGTAGTGCATAATGATGAGTACTTAAAAGACGTCTTAAGACCTCGTATTTACCTACCGATTGAATTTTCCAAGAAAATAGGATTTTATGTTCTATAAATGCATACCTATATCCACCCTGCATTACCTAGCCATCTCCAAGTTTTACGAAGAACCTTATTTCCTTACAGTTAAGTATATTTTCAGCTCAGCAGAAAGTTCTCTCGGCTATTACCATACGTAACAGGGTTAAAACGTACATACTCATCTAAGTGAAATAAAAAACGCGGTAAAAATCCCACATGGGAGTAGTTAGAAGCACTCCAAATGTCAACCGCTCTTAGCTAAGTAATCAGGTTTAAAATTCATGGGGTCAGAGTTAGTGACTACCCTAGGGTGTTTTATTGGGAGGAAAGTTATGTTGCACTCAATTAATCGGTTTTTTTTATTTCTTGAATATTTTTTTTTTTAATAATTATAAACTAGCGCTTGACCGCAATCCCGCCTGATGGTAAGCAATGATGCGATCGTTGATGGTAAAGCGCCCTAGTTTATTAAGAGCCTATTCACTCAGAACAAACTGTGCAGTTGAGCGATGTGATGCAATGTTAAACCCACGATCACGACCAACGATGCTGCGCCAAAGGGAGATTGATCTGAAGACCCACCATGATCAAACTCCCGACACAACAATATTTGGCGCATCGTACCCGGAACACATCGCAATACTGTTCAGACCCGTCCTCCGTACGCCTTCACCAGACATCATGCCGGAACACGACGAATTGCTTAGCGGCAAGACTTTGTCAGGTGGGTTGTAACTTCTGCCGGCAGCCTGCGTCTCGTGAATGTAATTTAGATTTCATTTTAAAACTACTAAAATAAAAACAATCTGCATAGATTTTTTCTAACAATGTCAGGGTCGGGATCCGCCTAACGGGATGCAGCTGATGGCCAATATTTTACAAGGAACGACTGCCTTTCTGGCTTCTACAGTGAAGTTATTTTCACACAATACCCTTTGGTAAGACCTGGTTTTCTGACTACCCGTACGTACCCCCTGTCAAAGAACGACGATTGACAGACCAACGACTTATCAAGCTGTCCATGGTTCAGAAAACAATTGAAACATCATCATCATCATCTCAGCGTTAATCCCAGTCGCATCCAAAGCTTTTTTCAGCTTTGGAGTCTGGGGTACGCTTTACCAGTCTAACTGCTGATTTTGGCTAAACTTCGATATTTTCCTTGAAACGACTGCAGTCTGATCTCTATAACCCGAAGGCGATATCGAAGTATTGCATTTAGACCAATTGTTGGACTTTTGAGGGCTCCAACAATTCGTAACGACTGCCATTAGATGTTCGTATGGCAGCCGGGACCAACGGCTTAACGTGCTTTCCGAGGCACGATCAGACCAGTGCAAATATTCATATTCATGCATAAAAAAAAATATTTGCACTGCGCGGGGATCGAACCCGCGCCTCCTTGCGCAGCGGCCGCTTTCGTTACCGCTACGCCACGGAGGCTGTCCAAGACTACAGAAAACTACTGAAACAAACAGTCGCTCGTGTATGGAGTACTGCAGCCACATTTGGGCTGGGGCTGCGAAATATCACCTACTTTGGATTCAGTGGAGAGGCGTGCTAAGAATAGAATAGAATACAATACTCTTTATTATGTACACCATATAAATTACATAAATATAAAGATTTTACAAAGGGTGACACAATGGGCGGCCTTATCGCTAAGAGCGATCTTTTACAGACAACCTTTGAAGAGGCTGATTGGCGACCCAGACTTAACTCGAAACGGTCTCCAAAGCCTGGAGCACAGGCGTAGAGTAGCCAGCTTTTCGGTATCCTATAGGATGCATTCTGGTGAGTGTGCAAGGGAATTGCATGATTTAATTCCCCCATCTCCGTTCCACCATCGGACGACCCGTCGTACGGCGAGTTTCCACCCTTACGTTGTTGACACCAATGCGATCCGGACGAAGCGTTTCGCTTCCTCTTTTATACCGCGTACATCGAGGGACTGGATCAATTTGCCAGCGACGGTGTTTTCGTCAAATTACAATTTGAGCTTCTTCAAGGCTAGAGTGAATAGGCTCTTAATAGACTAGCGCGCTTCACCATCAACGATTGCAGCACTGCTTACCATCAGGCGGGATTGCGGTCAAGGACTAGTTTATTATGTATAAAAAAAAAAGTATG
This sequence comes from Sesamia inferens, assembly GCA_037179545.1. Lineage (NCBI taxonomy): Eukaryota > Metazoa > Arthropoda > Insecta > Lepidoptera > Noctuidae > Sesamia > Sesamia inferens. Next base: position 13,378,842 of record CM073934.1, on the reverse strand, counting down.
GTCTATGATAAAGGGTCTCACGGAAAACCGGGTTTCGTCTAAACCCATACCCGTATTACGTAACACACTACGAGTATCAATCACTATATGAATCATCCAATGCATCATGTGTTCCACAAATTGGTTTGCTCAACGGCTAAAGTAACGCAATATACGCTGAACTGTCAAAATGACAGCCATTGTTTTGATTTTACACAACCACACCGCTGTTCAAATCGCTTAGGTCAGTATTAATCCCGGGACCTCAAAAGTAAAAATAAGTGTTCCTGCTCTACAAGGATCGGCAAATTGCATCTTTGGTTTTATGTATTTAGAACTGCTTATGAAAAAGATTCATCAAATAAATGCCGTAAATAACGTTATCCGCCGGTGGACACCATACCTATACTCGTCTACGTTAAGTATCCAAAATTCGGCAGTGTAACTAGGCCTTATTTAGGATCAGCTTAAAACTAAATCCATTCAATTGTACCTAAGCACTTTAGCCATTAATCGATAGAAATGAAACCTGTTTTAAATACAATTCAAACATAGTTTAATTAAAAACAAAGTTGAAAAATAACTTCATTTTTTCTCTGGAGAAACTTGTAAACAAAATAAATTTTCAGAAGTTTACAGACAATATCAAATTTTCAAGTTACTAAAACAGAAGAAAGATTAATTAGAACAAAGGAAACAAAAAATCCGGTAGGAAATAATCAAAGCTCTCATTATTGTGATCTGAGAGTGGAATCTTTTTAATAAGACATTTGTCGTAATTCGCCCCCAATGACTTTATTCACCCGGTGTCGTCCCAAGTAATGTTAATTAGATAATTAAATTTCGACATTTTCTGATGAAATGTTTAAGAGGAGTTTTCTTTTATCTTTTGAGTACCTGCTTGACCATCGTAATAATCTTATAGTTAACTATCTTACTCTGCAGACGTTGTTCTATCCGGAAAAGCGGTGTCACCTACCGTGTCCAATTGTGTTTTCAAACAATCCACGCTCCCATTGAAATATAATTACACATGTATGTATATGTATATATGTAAATTAAGAACCTCTGACCACCAAAGGAGGATTTGATATTTATCAAAGAATGTGTGGTGTCTTTGGTCACAAATCTCCTACTTGTTTAATGTCAGCATCAAACAATTTCATATGCTTGAGTACGAGGCTTTTGAGTATATTGCAGTTTTATTTTTTATTTTTTTTATTTTCATTTGTAATATGAATTTTGTTTTTGCGATATTTCTAAAAAAATATTTCTTTTCTCTCATTCGTTCTGTATTAGTTTCTATTTTATCAAAAACGATTTCTGTTTATTTTAGCAATTAGAGAACGTATATTATGGTGTAGGTACGTACGGCGAGTTTCCACCCTTACGTTGTTAACAACACTCCGGACGAAGCGTTTCGTCTCCTCTTTTATACCACGTACATCAAGAGACTGGAACAATTTACCAGCGGCGGTGTTTCCATCAGACTACAATTTGAGTGTCTTCAAGGCAAGAGTCAATAGGCTCTTAATAAACTAGTGCGCTTTACCATCAACGATTGCGTCACTGCTTACCATCAGGCGGCATTGCGGTCAAGCGCTAGTTTATAATTTATAAAACAAAAAAAAATGTGTATTTATCATATAGATATATTGGCCCTTGTAAAAAACTGCCACTTTCAGCATTATTATGAGAGATTTTCAAAGAATAGATTGGCTATTATTAGTGAATAAAATATCCCTAAACCACACGTAACAGTAGTGTCAATAAATCGTAGAAATAAGCAGTTAACCCAAGTGGCATCGTATCCTGCGGCAGTCATTAGGTCGTACCGAAGCGCTATATATCATTAATAATCCAGAAAATTGAGGATCGGGATAGAGAATGTTGTCGTGTTACTTAATAACTACATTGTTCTAGCTTGTTCTAGCATTACTTTTAATTGGATCAGTATGATTATTAGAAGTTAGTCACTTTTCGCCTTTAGTTGATTGGTTGTATTGTTATGTAGTAATTGCAGTAAGAGAAAGTAAAATAAAAGAAAGAAATAATGTTTATTCTGCAGAAACAGGCTTACAATTTTAATCGCAATTTTAAATGATATACAATTTTAATTTAATATGAAATAGCTGAGAAAACTTATAGTCGAAAGAATGATTCAAAAGGTACCTATTTTATAATAGGTTCTTAAAAAATATGTTAGATAGTCCACAATCGAGTGGGTGAAGCACTGTTCTCCTTAGATGAAACCGTTTTTACGAAATAAAACAACCGACTTCTAAAAACATTACAAAGTGAAAACTAACGATTTCGGAAGTCGATGTTTTTGGTTTTTGTAAATTCTTTTTTGGAAGCCGGTTGTTTTTTTTTTTGTAATTTTTTTTTTTTTTTAAGTTGTGAAAAGTACTGTCAGACTGGATTCTGACAATAATGTAATTGGAAAAATTCCCGTAAGCAAACGACGTAATTTTGTTTAATTTAATTTTTACCCGTAATTTTGATTTAAAAACGAAACCACTGAACAGATTTCTATAAAATTCCTATGAGACCAAAATGAAAGTATAAGCAATGCTAGACTTGACGCGATTACGCAACTTAAATTCAGTCTCTTGATTTTAATTGATCGTTGGATAAGCGTGATGAATAGGTAGTGGTTGTCCTATGTTAAAATTCAATGCTGTAAATTTTGAGGAATTTCTCGAATGCCTATGATCTTCATCATCAGATTTACTGCAGACCATCATTTTATTCCATATGAGTACAAAGTTCTCATCAATATAAATGAATTAAGATCAAACACAAAGTAGCTACTGTAGAGCGTTGAGGAGTTCCCGGAACTGGCCTTTTTCTTAATCATCCTTTATGACAGTCACTATCCATCTAGGTTGTAAAGTTCTTATCAATAAAAATTAATCAAGCAAAAACACAAGGTAGGAGTTCCTTCGATTGTCTCCCGGCTCCATCACCAGATCTACTCCAGACCTTTGTTAGTGAGAATACTTAAAAATGCACTGGTCTTCTATCATCAGATCCTGACCTGGTAGTCACCAGGTGTAGTTTATACTTTCCATTTTATACTTTCTGTAGGGTATACTAACAAACAAAAAAAAAAAATTTCAAATCGGTTCAGATGTCTCAAAGTAATCGGTGAATACATATTATAAAACAAAGCCACTTTCTCTTTCCCTATGTCCCTTTGTATGATTAAATCTTATCTCGTTGTATCTTATCTACGCAACGGATTTTGATGAAAGAGGAAAGTTTATATGTATAAAAACATCTATTAAATTGTGGAAAAATACTATTATTTTTGAGATTTCTAATTTGATGTCGTAAATAATTAAATTTTTTCCGCATTTGAAGTGAAACGCGGGCTGAACCCTACGAGATTTATCAAATAATGTACTAAATACTGTACACATTTAAAAGGTCTACAAAAAAGTCCGCGATGGTATACTCGTATGTCTATCTCCTATGAATATCCCACAATAACATTTTTTTGTCATTTACTTTTTCCGACAAATACCTGCTAATTTTCGAAGCGATTTTAACCAATACAGCATTAATCCTGATTTAATATAGATCTATATTGCCCTTGCATATGATTTAAATGAATATCTTCGAAGATATTACAGATTTAAAAATTACGGTGCGTCGCGTTTGCCGGTCGACTGGCCGGGCCACTATGTTTTTTAAACAACGTTCACAGTTTTTCTGTAGTGTACGAGTATTTAGTATCAGCATTGTACCCGAGCGAAGCCGGAGCGAGACGATAGTAAAAAATAAAAAAATAAATAAAAATTACGATGAATTGAGAACCTCCTTTCCTTGAAGTGGGTTAAAATAACCTGTGTTAACTAGAACCAGTCTCGGTCCCAAAAGATTAATGGTACGTGATGGTGGTGTTTAAAAAACATGTGTGTAATCCACACATGGTAGAAATTAAACCTTCAAAAATATTGGTTTCATTTTCTCTCACGTTAAATCGTATGAATTTACGTGTCTGTCTCTTTTATTGAGACTTTTACGTTTCATCGACTTTTAAATCAGAACGATCCTAAAGAAGGATTCTCTTCAAAAATACGCCAATAAACGTGTGTAATGACTATAATAAACCATCCAAAATACATACCTCCATCCACATTAATTGCTTGAGCAAGCCAAACACATCTGAAAACACGTTCCGTATGCCATTTGTAGTTAGTATTTCGGCTAAATTCTCGCCGGGTAGGTACACAAGTTGGTGGTTACTGTTCTGTAATAAACATAGTTTCTGTGCAGGTAACTTCTGGGACACACGACCGCTGTGTGTCAACAATAAGCTGGGTCTTGTTGGTCTACTAAACGAAATTCGTTTTAAGTTTTATTGTAAAACAATTTTTTTTTAATAATTATAAACTAATGCTTAACTGCAATCCCGTCTGATGATAAGCAGTGATGCAATTGTTGATGGTAAAGCGTACTAGTTTATTAAGCCTATTCACTTAAAAAACTTAGGAATAGGAAGGATGATGGCAGTTGAGCGAGGTGACGCAATGTTAAACCCAAGACCAACACGACCAACGATGCTGCGCCAGAGGGAGATTGATCTGGAGACTCTCCACGACCAAACTCCCGACACAACAACATTTGGCGCATCGTACCCGGCACACATCGCAACACAACTGCTCAGACCCTTATTCCGTACGGCTTCACCAGACATCATGCCGGAACACGACGAATCGCTTGCCGGCAAGGCCTTGTCTGGTGGGTGGTAACTTCAGCCGGCAGCCGATTTTATGGCCTACCACCAAGTAAACCAAGTAACCGAGTAACCGAGTTTCGATTTTCTTCGTACTTCTGTAAAGTTACATGAAAAACTGTCAACTTTGTTCCGGACTAAGTTGTCAGTTTTGTATACAGTATGTTAAGAAAACCCTGTCCAACCCGTGAAGGTGTTGTTAGGTATCGATAACTGATTCTACTAATGCATACAAAACCGGGCTAAACTTAAAAAAAAAATCCCCCTAAAAAATAAATATTATTTCGCAAAAAGAGGTAACTTAATAAATGTGCGTTATGCACCCTTCCGCGGGCGGCGAGCAGCAGGGCACGCGGCACGTGGTCGCATCGCTATTCGCTCATAATAATACCGGTGTTGTCACTTTTTAAAAATTACCAAATTTCGGGGAAGTTGGAATTAATTCGCGGAAAAAAAAGATTATTTCAAAATTCATTTGTATTGGTACTATAATGATTACGTAAAATTTTATATTATATTTGGTCATGTGTTTACCTAACCTATTATCCTTATGGGTCGGACAGGGTTTTCTTAACATACTGTATAGGTACAACATTATTTTTTGTTTATGCGAAACCTGAAACACGTGTCCAGTATTTTAAGTAAAGAATCTATGTACAAAATTTCAAAAAGATATCATGAAAAACTACCAAGTTATGAGCTTGCTATTCTACTGGGTTGTCCCAACAAAAATATGGTCAAAACTCCGCTCGGGCGGGCGAGCGCGGTGCGTTGACCTATGGCGTCAGCTGTTGGCCGCGCGCAAGTACTATGATTTATCGTAAGCTGCGTGTGCGCTCGGTATCCACACTGCAACAATTTTTAAATGTATTTGGCGAAAAAACATAACACAGTGTAATAATGATTGGAATCAATTCAGTTGCTTATTCTGAACAAACTATATTCAGGTTTCGCATTTATAAAAAACAACGTTGTTGAAGGTGAAGGAAAACATCTTGAGGAAAACTGGACTTTATAAGTCTGAAATCGCCAACCCGCATTGAGCAAGCGTGGTGATTACGCTCAATCCTTCTCTGTATGAGAGGAGACCTGTGCCCAGCAGTGGGACGATAAAAAGGTTCTTGATGAACGTTGAATAACTTTTTCAGTCATATTAAATTGTTACTTTAAAAACTAGCTCAATAGTCCTTATAGAATCATGTCACAAGAGGAACTTCATTTCATGATAAGACGAATTGAATTTCCTTTATAAATTGGTTATTCTGTAATTATCACATAAATGAAGTTATCAAAACGATATGGCTTTTCGTTTATCAATAATATAATCTATTGATAAACGAATAAAAGCTTTTCTCGTCCTTAAACGTTTAATCAAAATTGAACGTATTATAATCATGTGACTGAGTATAAATTGAACATTTGGTAAAATTGAAATTTTCTATTAAATCCATTATATCTTTATTAAGTACTAGCTGCTCCCCATAGTTTCACCCGCGAAGGTTTCGATGTGTTTTTTTTTATATGGTATGCTCCTTTTGGTCGCAGCGTAATGTTTTATAGCCTTAAGCCTTCCTGGATTAATGGCCTATCCAACGCAAAAGGATTTATTCAAATCCGACCCGTAGATCCTGAAATTAGCGCTTTCAAACAAAAAAACAAGCAAACAAACTCTTCAGCTTTATATATTAGTATAGATTTCGTACCAATTTCTATTTCAGGACCGTTTGACGTCTATACATATAAAACATGTAAATTAACTAACGCACTTCCTGAAAATAACTTGTTTAGAATCGTTTACTGAATCAGTTTATATCATTTTTAATTTAATATAGGTAATTTTTTGTCCCAAAAATAATTAAAACTACGGAATGTTTTGTCATATTAATCCTGTTGTTTGTAGAGGCTTTTAAAATCGCAGTTTTACTTGTATTCATACAAATTTAAGCATTCAATAGAAAATAAAGAAAAAACCTTATTCCAAGCACGACAAAGTCATATACATGTTTAATTAAAAATTCAGTGTATGTATAATGATTATAACATAATATTCGAAATTGAGGTGTTTGAGGGTATTTTTTTAATTACATTACATGTTGTATATACACTGACGTACTAATAAACTGCATCAAAGTTCAGGATTACTTTGAATTGATTTTTTTTAAATAAGTATTCAAACTTTTTAGATTAAATTATGTAAAAATGGAGAGACTGGCTCTTATTAATCTATTCTCTTATTTTAATAAAAAGCAGACATTTAAAATAGAACTGCAGTAAAACAAATAAATATTGCCGGGAAAAGAAAATTTACTCGTAGTATCAGATTTGCGTGTTATTTAAAGTTAAGTTTTAAATTGATTCGCATTGATTTTTTATTCTTTTGTCAATTGAATTATTGTTACCAGCAGAAATGTTGGGTTAGCTTTTTAACTCATCGGAAGTTTTTGAACCATAATATGGATACTTTGTCCGAACAAGAGGCACAAATTGTAGCACTGGTGCGGGGGGGGGGGGGCTTGGATCAACGAACGATTGGTAGAAATTTAAATTTAAACCAGGTTACGGTTTCTAGAATATACAGAAGATTTATGGAGATAGGTTCTTACAGAAGGAGACGTGGTACAGGCAGAACTCGAGCAACCACCGGTCGTGATGACCGATTTATTGTTACAACTTCCCTGCGAAATCGTTTTCTCACGTCAGTTAACATCAAAACAGAGATTAATGAAGTACGTGGAGTAAATGTGAGTGCAAGAACAATAATAAGAAGGTTAAAGGAAGCACATATCATCCTTTTAGACCAGCAAATGGTCCAAAGTTGTCTGTAGCTCACAGACAAGCTCGCTTAAGATTTACGCGTTATCACCTAAATTGGACAGAAGAGCAATGGGCCTCCGTACTGTTCACGGACGAGTGTATATAATATGGTGCTGATGGTCGCAGAAGGTTGCACTGAGGAGCGTGTTCCTTTTGGAGGCGGTTCGTGTATGGTCTGGGGTGGGATATCGATGAACGGGCGAATAGAACTTGTTTACACAGACATGATCCGTCAAAACGGTAACAGAGGTGGTTTGACTGCACATCCCTATATAACAGAGATCTCAGAAGATCACGTGGTGCCTTGCATAAGATTCACAGGCGAAAATTTTACTTCAATGCAGGCCGCACGCTGCTGTACAAGTTCGACAATATTGCGAAGAGGTTGGGATACGTACAATGAATCAGCCAGCACGCAGCCCGGATCTCATTGAGCATGTTTGGGACAGTTAAAAATGATCTGTATATGCGAAAAATCCTGTACCCATGACAGTGGAAGCACTAAGAACAGCACTTTCAGAAGAATCAGACAATATTCCGCAAAATCTTTTAATAACCCAAATAAAATTTATGCGGAACCGATTAGAATATATAACCGATTAGAAATCGTAATAAGGACACGTGGAGGTAATACACCTTATTAAAACATTGTTTTAAAATATAATTTGATACAACATTAACAATTTGTATTCATGCTGTTATATTATTATTTGCATGCTGTGACTTCTTATAAGTGGAGAAGCACAAAGTCATTTCCTGTTATTTATGTATATTTTCTAGCATTTAAGGTGTTTTCTCTGTTAAAAGTCTAAATAAATAAATAAAACATAAATAAACCCTTACATAAAGTTTGTGTCTATTGTTAATATCAATTTTCTTTAAATTTCTGTTTTTTTTCAAAAAAGTCTTAAGGTTTTTTCCAGTACATAAACTTAAACTTAAGGATATGACCGTACGCTGTTTTAAAGTTCACGAACCAATCTAGAGGTTTCAATTCAAATCTGTATAGAAAGTTTGCATACTTGGTTAAAATATTTATTTCAAAGTCGTCTATTACTTTAATGCAGTTTATGAGTCCGTCAGTGTATGTACATGCATACCTATGCAATCTTTTCTAAAATATTGTACGAAATAATTGTCGGTGTGTCCGCATGGCTGTCCCAGCTCCCCTAGGAAGTGGAATCTCATAGACATCTCGCAGTAGATTCCATACATCGGTGCCGTTCAGAGATATTCACAGCATTCATTTGTTTTCATAACTCTATGAATTTATTTAAAATGTATAGCTGAGTTTTGTAATGTGTTTAGTTTTATAATTAAAGCTTCATTTCCTGTAAGTTGTGTATCTGTCGCAGAAGAGCATGAAATAGATAACAGCTTCACGGTCAAGTTAAGATGCGTTTATCGCTTTTGGTCCGTGGATGAGTGGCCATTTTACATACGATTCGTGCCTCGGAAAGCACGTCAAGCTGTTGTATCCGACTACCATTCATAGATCTTAAACAGTCCTTTTCGTTCGTCCTGTTCCAGCATGATGTCTGGTGAAGCGGTACGGAGGACGGGTATGATCAGTTGTGTTGCGATGTGTGCCGGGTACGATGCGCCTAGTGTGATTGTGTCGAGAGTTTGGTCGTGGACGGTCTCCATATCAATCTCCCTCTGACGCAATATTGTTGGTCGTATTATTAGGTTTAACATTGAACCACCTCGCTCAACTGCCGTCTTCATTCCTATTATATTATAGTTTTTTTTTTTAGTGAAGATGCTCTTAATAAAGTAGCGCGCTTTACCATCAACGACTGCATCTCTGCTTACCATCAGACGAGATTGTAGTCAAACACTAGTTTATAATTGGGTTATATCCTACAAAATAATTTAATATCCATCGGATAGATTTATAAAAAATATTGAACACGTGTTTTTTTTTATTTTTCTTTCATTCAAATACTTAGGAACATAATTATATTGATTTGTAATGTCGCAGTGGGGGCTAATTACGTCACGCCGTGGTACAAAATATACCACGGCGTGACGTAATTAGCCCCCACTCCGAGCTTTAATACGCCATATCTCAGTAGTTTTTGCTAATTTCAACAAAATAAAAAATACGGGTCTTATTTTTTTTTTATTATTATCTATAAGACGGGCTAATTATTTTTTTGATTTTCATACCTTGGATACATCCCTATTAATAACAAAAAGCCTGCACTTCTGAAATCTAGTCTTACCAAAGAATATATTATAGCATTACCCAGTTTAGTTAGTTACAAAAATTCTTTATTATCATAAAACATTTTCATTGTGAGCAAGGGCAGGAGTGGGTGTTAGCTGGTAAAAGTGCGGCACTGCCTAGACTGGCTCACTAGGGAGGCAGTCTGGGCGTCCATGAGGATTTCCCACATCTACCAAATAAAAAAAATTAAAAATCTTAAAAAAATTCTCGTACGCGGTGAAGGCACGTGATCACCGGCTGTACCCAATAAATACGCTGTAAGGGTTAGAAGCAGTCGCTCCTTGTAAAATAATTCTATTCAGTGGCATTCGTTGAGACTAGAAGCTTACCCCAATGTATTTGGAAAAAAGTTAGCTAGATGATGATGATGAATGTGAAATAAACTTCATTTAAATTGTCATTTTAATAACTGGTGCAATGACGCTATGTTTAAAATTTGATTTACTTATACCATATAACAGTCAACATGGCCTAGGCTAGGAAGAACTAAACATAATAGGTACCACACAACTCATCCCGCTTATTCAATGCTTTAACCCCACTGGTATCATTAGACCTGCGAGGTTATAGCGTAACACAGAATGGCAACGCTTTCCATTTTGGCAATTATACAAAATTGATTGCGGTATTTATGTTGTCGAGCTGACGAATGTTCCAAGCATATTAGGCAATGAATTATTAATTTATTTCAAAACTACTACTCTCGAGTTGTAATGTGCTACAAATTTTCCTACGCAATCAATGTGCTGGTAATGTTATTGAAGCGAGTTTTCTGCCCAATATTGCACAGACATCAAGGTCTCAGAGAGGTCTGTCAGATTGCTTTATTCGATTTTCAACTTTATCTCAAGGCTCTTAGGCTCAAGGTTTATTGGGAATATTTGACAGTTTCGGGTAGCTTGACCTGCTGTCGCCCGTATTTCAAAGCATTTTATCGACTATGGCCCCCATTAACTTCGTCATCGATTAAAGGAAATTTTAGTGCAATGCATCTTTTTCTTTCTATTTCATTAAGGAAAGAACAGAAGACGAAATATAAGTAGTATAAATATTGGTCCTGTGAAATTAAGATACTACATAACATAGATAAGACATGATTAAAAATGACGTCCTCCATGGCGCAGCGGTCAACACGCCTGCCTGCGACGTGGAAGCCCCGTTTCGATCCCCGGCCAGGTCATAATAGAAAACGATCTTTTCCTGATTGGCCTGGGTCTTGGATGTTTATCTATATATGTATCTATTAAAAATATAGTATCTTTGAGTTAGTATATTTTTTTCATGTTAATTAAAAGTCGTTTTTATGATAAAGCGTCATGTTCCGGCATGATGTCTGGTGAAGCCGTACGGAGAACGGGTCTGAGCAGTTGTGTTGCGATGTGTGCCGGGTACGATGCGCCAAATGTTGTTATGTCGGGAGTTTGGTCGTGGAGGATCTCCATCAATCTCCCTGTGGTGCAGCAACGTTGGTCCTGTTGTTGAGTTTAACATTGTATCACCTAGCTCAACTGCCGTCTCCCTTCCCATTCACAAAGTTTTTTTTAGTGAATAGGCTAAATAAATACACTAGCGCGCTTTACCATCAACGATTGCATCACTGCTTACCATCAGGCGGAATTGCGGTCAAACACTAGTTTATAATTATTAAAAAATAAAATCATTTTACTCATGACTTTTTGCAATTAAATTGATAGATATGGACTGCATTCTAGCGAGGTGCAAAGTTAACTCGCACGACTTATAGTTTAGTTTGTGAACAAGGAGTCGGGGCTAATGTAGCATAATTAAATAAATAAATATATACGGACAAATCACACAAATTGAGCTAGCCCCAAAGTAAGTTCGAGACTTGTGTTATGGGATACTAACTCAACGATAGTATATTTATAATAGATACATATTTTAAGAGCAGTGGTGATGAAAATATTTATACAGAGTAATATGCATGCCTGAGTTTGAACCCATGACCTCATAAGACGATGCCGTTTACTCCAGGGCCACCACTGCTCACGTCAATGTAAAATAAATGGAGCGGATCTCCGCTACGATTTGCCCGCAAACTAAATGCAGAATGCAGTCCACAAAACGTACCTAATATTCCTGTTTCGTTGGTTTGAGCAAAGCTTTAATAGGCCTTCATTTGGGTAAATAAGCTGCTTGCAACGACTCTCAGTGGCATTGTGTTTAAACCAGAGGAGATTTCACCAGCCACTACGCTACACAAAGAGACAATTCAGCTGACCAATTGATACAAACAATTCTGTTTCGATTATGTAGTAAAATAATATAATTAAGTGTGTATTTTTGGTCGCGAAAACATTTGCCCAACATAATAAGGCTTGCTGTGCTTAGCTGCACTGCTACAGAAAGGCACAAGGCCTCATCTAGGCACAAAGGCACAACATTATGGATTCATGGAAGAAGTGTAATTGGAAAGGTCTACCCGAAATGCTTCCCTATCTGGGGTAGACCTTTTTTTGATGGAAAATCATCAAATGACCTTTCTTGCTCAGGGAGCGGGAGGGCGTGTCAGAATGTTAATACTGACAATAACCCACCCATGTTTCTTCACTTGCCTGGGCGCCAGGGCAAACGATATCTCTTTCAAATAACCCGGGGCCCTGGCAGGCATCGGTCCATGTGAACCCTGTAACTGTGTACTGAGTACTGATATCTCTTTGAGGCACACATGGAGCACAACGCGCCTTCAACCGGGCCTGTAGGGTAATAGGGTATTTGACTAAAAAAAACTAATTAGTCCGTCAGTCAGATTTCCAAAAAAAAAATACAAGACATGTATTTTTTTCTTTTTTGATAAACAAAAAATGAAGACGACACAGTGCGTTGAAAACTCGTGTGACGTCACTGCACGCTACACTTTTTAGCGCGCAGTGATGTCACCAGCCACCACCCCTGATCTTTGATGCCTATTATATATATATATATATATATATTATATATTATATTTACTCTGTGGTAGACCATAACATCGGCCGCCGGCAGAAGTTACCACCCACCAGAAAAAGCTTTGCCGCCAAGCGATTTATCGTGTGCCGGCTGAAGATGATGTCTGGTGAAGCCGTACGGAGGACGGGTCTGAGCAGTTGTGTTGCGATGTGTGCCGCGTACGATACGCCAAATGTTGTTGTGTTGGGAGTTTGGTCGTGGAGTCTCCAGATCAATCTTGGCGCAGCATCGTAGGCTCTTAATAAACTAGCGCGCTTTACCATCAACGATCGCATCACTGCTTACCATCAGGCGGGATTGCGGCCAAGCGCTAGTTTATAATTATAAAAAAAAAATATTGTCAATTTTTATTAATTTAATAAAACAAAATATACGTATCCAATATTTTTCTATAATCTGAATGACGGACTAAATAGAACCAATTTTTTTTTTTACTCAGGAAACATCCCTATTGAGTAACTCACTATCTAAAGCAATGGGTTTCATTTTGACATTTCAACAGTATTCATTGCGTTATTTACGTTATTAAGCAGACACGTTTTATAGAGCAATGGAGTAGGAATATGCATCTAAATGAAACTGATAGTAGCAATGTGTTACGCAATAAAGGTGCTATTTGTTATCGGCGAGCAGTGGACAGCTCAGCTGCCCGCAAGCCCACGCCTACAGTGGCTGATAGTTCGATGTTGTCTCCCAACCAGGGATTGGGGTAGACCTTTGCTCAGTAGTACGATACCGTGGGCTAACTCAGAAAAAAAAAATTCGAGTGTGCTTCTGACCACACGACTGAAGTGAAACTTCTTTCGCTCCATCTGTATGTATATATATATATATATATATATATATATATATATATATATGTGTACAATATATACATGTATACACATATACATATATTAATTTTCTATAAATATTTAAATTTATTTCATGGTTTCATTGGTAAATTAATATTTTTGCATAGATCTTCTACTTTTATTGAAAAAAAAAAAAACAAAAAAAAACTCGTTGTAGACCTTGTAGTACCAAGCTCGCGCCACGGGCGCCTCTGTGCTTATATCCCCCACTTAACTTCCGTTCGCCTTGCCCGATCACTTTTCGTAACGCTTACGTCACGCGTTCGCCAGCTTACTCCCCAAGTCAAGCGTGCGTAAAGAAGTTTCACTTCAAAAATAGAGGATTTGAAAGGTGATTTTATTTAAAAGAGTAATAAGGTTTTATATCGGCAAATCTATACTTGAAAGATAATTCCAAATAAGTATTTTGTTAAAATTAGAAGCACGTCTATAGTAAATGTTCACTCTACTTCTAATTAAAATAACACCTGTTATCGTTACGACATAAAACTTAACTTTCATTGGCTGTAAACTTTTACACGGACATAATATTTGCACTCTAAATTGAGTATTTATTTTATTTTTCGTTTAAAAACATTTATTTTATTTATTTTTCATTACAGGGTGAACCCTATTTACCTACCTAAAATAAATTATTGTAATATGAAAAAACACAATTAAAACATACCTTAAATTAAGAAAAAAATAAATCCTTCAGACAGACCAATAATATTATAACTAATTGATCTATAAGCTAATTTAACATCACCTACGTTTCAATTAGGCTCTTTATGGGCATTAGATACAGTGATCCTCCATAACAATAGCAAACTCACTATAACAGCCACTGCAGCTACACTAATTAACTAGCAAATTAATTATTATTGCAACCAGGAAGCCCTGTAAAGCCTCCTTTCTGTGATATTAATCGCCATAGTTAATCAGTTGAGTGCTAGGCACCAGAAGGCAGTGTCCAAAATCTACCCCCAGTCTCATCTAGGCGACAAACAAATGTCAAAACGTAAGGAAATTATGTATTTATTGACAGATTGAGACTGAGACCAGCAGGGTAATTGAATAACACACTACCAGCAGCAAGGAGTTTAATTTTGACTGTTCAACAACATTTTTTGCCCTATTTACGTTGGTGAGCAAATACATGTTTCAAGTGCAAAGAGCAATGGACTAGCAAAATGCTTCAAAATGATTTCAATTGATAGTACCTAATAATTTGTTCCACAATTACGGTTCTGATTATGAACGTTTTTAAAATTAGTAGAATTACCTCTCAGAGAGTTGATAACTATAACCAGAAGGCAGAATATACTGCTTAGATTTTCGGAGTTTATTAAACAGTTATTTTTCTTTATACGAAGCCTGAATATAGTTTGATCAGAATAAGCAACTGAATCGATTCCAATCACTTTTACACCATATTATATTTTTTCCCAAATACATTTAGAAATTATTGCAGTGTGGTTACCGAGCACGCAACACAGCTGACGGTTGATGACAATTGGCGTTGACCATATTTTTGTTGAGACAACCAGGTAAGATAAAAAGCCCATAACTTTACGGTTTTTCATGATATCTTTTTGAAATTTTGTACATAGATTCTTTACTTAAAAATATTGAACACGTGTTTCGGGTTTCGCATATAAAAAATACAAAGGTGTATGTTTTCTTCTTTCTTTTCTTTTCTTCTTTTTTTTTTTGCAACAAGTCATGTCTTTACTAAGCAAAACATAAAAAAATTTCAACTCGGTCCAAACGCAACAGCGGCGGTTAACACAACAACAGATCAAGCGCCATACACTTCAACATAATTGTATGCCGCCATTATCTCTGAATTTAGATGCAGTGTCGCATTAAGCACTGATCGTATAGCTTAATTATCTCCCGTCGTATAGCAGCTCAGTCAAGCCGTGTGGATTACAAACCGGCGCGCCTGTTTATAAGCCGAAGTCTCTAAAGCGATTGGTTTTCGCATCATCTCTCTGATTCGGCAACCACGCACGATACTCATAATATAATAGAGCCGTCACCGTTCACCTGGAAATATTCCAATATATTTTGCGGAGAACGTAAATATTTTCATCCGGACAGCATCGCGGTCAGTGCATCCAATTAATGCAAGCGTTGGACGAACTCGCGCCGCTTGTAAAAATCGCCTTTTACGCAGCGTCGATGAATACACATTGGCGGGTCGGTCGCCGGTCGTACGGCCGCCATTCGCCTCGGGCACTGTCCCGCCATAATTATGACATAAAACCTGATAGTGTGCCGCTCACAAAAGATATTATTTGCCATAATCATTATGAATAGAGGTTATATAGGTACGCGTAAGTGCGTTCACGTGGAGCTTAACTAAAACTTATAGCTGGTATGTATAAGATTATGACTTAATAGACTTATTTAGGAGCTTACATTGTTTCCTTTTGCGCATTGGCATATGAGTCGGCTGTTATTATAAACTAACTGGCTTCACTTTTTAGAAATTTACTCTGTTTGCAGCAAAAATTGAGAGATATGAACGAGAATGTATTTTTCTTTTTGTTTTTTTTTTTTTAACTTTGACAACAATATAACATCCACACGACAATTTGAAAAGAGAATTTGGAATTCCTAGGGTTGACCCACACTAAGAATTTCAAATTCTTTTTACAAATTTTCGTGTGGATTTTACTGTTGTCAATAACTTTATACTAATCTATACTTAATATATGAAGCTGAAGAGTTTGTTTTTTTGTCTGTTTGAACGCGCTAATCTCAGGAACTATTGATCCGATTTGAAAAATTATTTTTGTGTTGGATAGCCCAACAATCTAGGAAGGCTTTAGGCTATATAACATCACGCTGCGACCAATAGATGCGGAGCATTTTTTTAAAAACCTATCGAAACGTACACGGGTGAGACCATGGGGCACAGCTAGTCAAACATATTCTTCCATCAACTGTCAGAAACATGAAGATCGGGCGAAACAATATTTGTATATGGTGCGGGTACGGCCCGCGGCAGTCCGGCCCGTGTTTGACTAGGCCGGCCGGCCATATTTGCCGTTGGTGTCGCCAGCGCCGGTCCCCACATAACCACTAATCATATTTTATGGTGCCCGCTTAACTCAAATATTCGATTTGGATTAAACGAAGCATGCAAAAAATGCGACGCAATTTTCCATGTTTTATGAGAGATTGTAATTTGAAGAGTTGAATTAATTCTATCGATCAAGTCGAAGTCATTGTAAAGTTAGTAATGCCGCAGAATAAATATGAAGTTGGTAATGCGGTCGTTGTAGTCAACTAATAATCGAGTATCGTTCAACAGTTACCGTCGAAAAAGATAGGTATAGCGTTAATCGCCTTTCAGACCAGTGCGTTTATTTCCTTATTTGGCCATTATTTGAATATGAAAGAAAGAAAAACGTTTATTTGCAATAAACATGACGCAAGAGTTTACAAAAACATAAAAAATAAGAAATAGTTGAGGGAAACACGCGTCACATCCACGCAAAACCACTGTCGCTCAGCATTATGCTGCGACTCTATGCAAAAACAGAGCCCAGCGCTGGTTTTCAGCGATAGCCGGCGTCGACGTATTGTAATATAAGGCAACTGACCTTTCATCGTTAATCACATTAAATGTCAAACTAAACAAATCTCCTTTGAAAATACTCTCAACATTATTAAATTAATAGAAACAACAGCTTCCCAATGTGTACTGACGAGTGGCGCAGCTCTTTAACCCATGAAAATGTGTAATTGTCACGACACTATCCCACAATTTACGTTTGATATGCGAATGTTCCGCGTGACAACACGCGTAGCTTGTCATGCGTCACGTGACTGATAGCTTTAATATAGTCCCGTTGATTATCCAGCCGAGCGGAAACGCCAAACGGTAATCTAGATTTAATACCACGGCTCATCGCGGCTCGGCCTACCTCGGCATTGTCCTTGTACCTTCACACTGCGTGTAAGTACCTACACCCTGCATGATAATTGAACTGTCTGTAAGATTTCATGTGAGAGTTCGTTGCGCACCGACAGATGACAGCTGTCACTTGATTAGCATAAGTAGTTAATTTTTAAATTAGAATAGAAAATGTTTTCTAAGTTGAAATTCAATGGAACAGCAATCTAAATGGTTACATTCTGTATTCGAAAAACGGTTTTAAAAGCAGATAAATTCAAAACTCGAAGCTACTGGAGTTCGAATTTTAAAATGTCTTTTAAATAAAGTTAAAGCGGATAGTGGAAGTTGGAAGACTGAAATAAAAATAGGTGCTAGTGTTTGAGTTGTATTTAAATTGCTTGCTTAGGCAGAACTAGGGCTAGGTTGTAACCTAGCCCTAGTTCTGCCCACTTATTATAATTAGGGCGGACGACTAACATAATACAATTTTCTTTGTTGTTTCTTCAACGATCCCGCAATATTTTATGATTTAATTTAACTTGACTCTTGCAAATTTCCTTTTTATAGCAACTTTTATTTATAACGGTACACATAAATTTAGATTTTTAATAAATGAAAGGCCCGAAAATACCGGGTGTCCACTCAATATTTTTCATATGAATCACAGTTAAAAAGTAATTTAAAACCATTTTCAAATGCCGACAAAAACATTGTGTCAGACGTAATAAAGCTGGGAATAGCATTCTAATGAATGATATTGGTCCTCCTGTGGGATTACAAGTTAATCCTCTTGAAACGGAACCAGTGGCGGGGGAGTGCGGTCTGCGGGACGCTATGGTAGGTAATAAAATTCTTACGTCATCAGTGGACCGACGCGACGGACTCCGAGCTCAAGGTATTACCGCCTCATCTGCTTTGTTTTTTTTTTTATTTAATTCAAGGATCATTTCCCTCGAATTAGCGACGTTGAATTTTGATTCCGCGAGTCAGCGATTACTTTAAATTAGAAATTGCTAATTAGTGAATCCAATAAGACGGTCCAAATTGTTAATTTTTGCCTCCTGCTCTTTCTTTTTATTGTAAGTAGGCACTGAATTTCAGTTCTCATGCCTCTTAACTTATCAGGAATATAAATTATACTATACTAACAACGTTCTTAGTCTTGTTTCGCATAATGCATCCTGCGCGGTAATAAAATCTGAAGGTAGCTAAAATAAAATTATTATAAACCTGAGTTGCCGGCTCACAGCGCGGATCGTGACATTTCTCGCTCACGATATTCAGTCGTTAGGAGAGATTTTCTTCTGGGAACCTTCGAGTAAACTCTTATTTTTACGAAGTATTCCGCCAATGTCAGTCTCCTTTGTTCCTTCGACTGTACAATGACATTACTTCAATCCGCAAACTAACCGTAATAGTTGACACTAGTAAAAGCTTTCGAGGTTGTGGATATAAAAAGAAAAAAATATTAGTGTTGTGGTTCGGGTGGCACATTAATATACATTTGGCTGAGGAGACGCGGGCGGGTGAACGGGGCGGGCCGCAGTTTCATCACAAATTGAACAACAAAATAAAATTAGCTAGACTTATTTATTTCAGTTACTCAGCCATTACAGGTGAATTAGGTTCACGTCAGCGTAAGCCCGCAGTGACAACTGTAGCTCCGAATTAATCGAAACAACAATAGCGTACAAAGCCTATTTGAAACCAGACGAAAGCATTACGTTCTTAATAAAAGGGTGCTAGTGAAGATTAATGTTTTCATTATTTTCTCTCTATCACATCACAATACTCAGTTAATTAGTTTAAATAACAGTGTTTCGCCAGACGCGCAAACAGAGACCCTTAATGAAGGCAACCAATTCTCGGGGCTGAACCAAAACAGTCTTTCATTTCAGGCTTAAAGGCGCAGGGCGGCGCAATACGCTGCGACTTTGCCAAAAACAAGCCCAATAACGGTCTGGCAAACAGTACAAATGATGCGTTAGTGACAAAACGACGTATAGGGGACCCTCCCGTGCCGCGCCAGCAGCGGAGACAGACGCTGACGAGCTTGACGGGAAACAAGACAGGTTATTATCTCACAACGAGCCAAAACACGTCAGAAAACCTCGGATATTTTCCACACGTCCTCGGGTATTCACTAGAGACTAGAAAGGAAAATTAGTAACTGAAGATTCCTTGTTTTTGTCTGAATGCGTTGCGTGATTTTCATTGTTAAGAAATAACAAACACCACCTTTGAAATTGAAGTACGCGCTCTGAATATCAAGGAGTACGCCACTACGCACACGTCTCACGAGAGACTCTTGTTTAGGATCCGGTAAACCCGAGTGTCCCGCTACTTTTAAATCACATTATTTCCTCTACGTCTTTTGTCGTATAGCTACTTCCACTACTTGGATGGGAAAAGTAAAACGTGATAAAGTCAGGCTAGCAGCGGGTCTGTGTGGAAGCAGTAGCCGCAGAATGTAATGATATCCTCTGTCGCATATTTCGGAGCAGACCGTTGTTCCCGCGTTGCCGCTTTGTATTCTTTTGGTTAATTTTTTGCCGGATTAATTTGTCTGCGTATTCAAATTGCAAATTGTGAGATAAAAGGATGACCTTTTTACATTTGTTTTGTGAAAGATCCGGGATTTTTCCCGAAAAATATCGGTATTAACATGAAGCTGGAATGGAAATAATGTGGTGTTAATTTTTGAAAAAGATGGAGATTTTTTTGGATAATATTTAGCATACTTATTTTGTATTTTGTTTTAGTTGGAGCCGTGTTCTGATATTGTATGAACACGGCTCGACACGAGCAACGTCGGGCTTGATAGAGGGTGACATTTTCTTAAGTTACGGTATTCTCTTACCGATTGAATATCCTTTTTCTATTTTGTTCGTGAAGCATATCTCGCGATCCTTACTCTATATTCACGTCTGAGTTTCCACGAGATATGAACAAAAATACAAAGACTTTGTAAATCTTTTCACAAACCGAGTTGCAGATTATTTAGGACCCTTTATTCAACGGATTGTTGGAGCCGGTTACTTTAATGCAGAAAGGGGAAAACGGTATTAAACTTACATAAGTGTGAATGTAGTTTGTTTTATATTATTATTATATTTTATAAACTTGTACTTTACCGCGATCCTGCCTGATAGTAAGCAGTAATGCAATCGTTGATCGTAAAGCGCACAAGTTTATTAAGAGCCTATCACTCTAGCCTTGAATACACTTAAATTGTGAGATTGTTTGTAGATTTTTATTATGCTCATTTTCTGAATTCCGCTTGATGTTAATCACAATCCCGAAGCAATTTTTGAATATCGATACCGGACCTCTGGCTTCTACACCATTAGTCTTCCAAATTGCCTATCTTTCAAACCTAAATATGTATATATAACTACCCGAAGTAAATTATTAGAATGTGTAAAAGAGACGCACAAAAAGATTAATTCCGCTACTTATGCACGCACATTGTATTTAGGTTAATATATTCTAATACAAACGCAATGGTTGGAATAAATAAAACAACAAAAAGGAGGCGTCATCCTCTTTGACGGGTTACTTCAAACTGAGTATATTAAAAATAGACGCAATATTATATTGTACCGATTGCTAAATTCTTACAAGGAGTATTTTCAATTCGGCGCCGCTCGAGCAAGTGAAGGAGGCGCCGGGACGCGCTCCCTCCCTATATTTTCCTGTATATTTTTTCCCCTCTCTATGAAGAAGTCATAAATCACGTGGATGTAAATCTGTAGCATCCAGTTGCGGATGAGTGACGCGCCATTATCGCTAGTCGGCGGAGCCGCTACAGGCCTAAAACTTGACGTCGAGCTAAACTTTTAACTCCGACAATCTATTTTATCCGTTGTAGCTTACTATCACCATTTGAATAATAGTGAGTTTAATATGAAAAACTTCAATAATCAACACCAGATAAACTTAAGATAAGCGTAAGCTTTTGATAATCTTGAAATAATTAAGTTTACCTAAATTAACACTGGCCGGAGGACAATATTTAATGTGTTTTTTATTAGGAACTGATGACGAGCCATTTTTTCTAAGAACCTCTTTGGGGAGTTTCGTCTGGTTAGTTTGTAATTTGATGAAACCCTCGGTAAGTATACTTAAACCAGCCAGTGTTGTTAAAAAAACATGTTTTTATTACATACTCATAAAAAGCAAAAAAAAAAATGATAAGTTATATATAAGTTCAGTTATACATAAGTAAGTATGCGTAATAATATACTTTTTTAACCAACATTGGTTGGTTGAAGTAAACCTAAATTAATACATAATAAATTAGAAGGCATTTTAAGACATTTTAGGAAATTTTAATATGGTAGTCTAGTAGAAAAAAACTAATTAGTCTGTCAGTCAAATTTCTAAAAAATACTAGACACCTATTTTTTCTTTGTTCATATAAACAAAAAATAAAGACGACACAGTGCGTTGAAAACTCGTGTGACGTCACCCCACGCTACACTTTTTAGCGAGCAGTGACGTCACCTGCCACCACTCCTGATTTTTTATTTCGTTTATATTTGTCAATTTTTATTGATTTGATAAAACAAAATATACGTATCCAATATTTTTCTATAATCTGAATGACGGACTAAATAGAATCAATTTTTACTGACGGACTAAATTTTTTTACTCAGGAAACAACCCTATTATCCAAAGGCAAAGTTTTTATTCGTAAACATAGGTATAAAAATAGGTGATATGATATGATCTCGGTGGTAGGCCATAACATCGGCCGCCGGCAGAAGTTACCACCCACCAGACAAAGCCTTGCCGCCAAGTGATTTGTCGTGTTCCGGCATGATGTCTGGTGAAGCCGTACGGAGGAATGTTGTTGTGTTGGGAGTTTGGTCGTGGAGGGTCTTCACATCAATCTCCCTTTGATGCAGCATCGTTGGTCGTGTTGTTGGGTTTAACATTGCATCACCTCGCTCAACTGCCGTCTTCCTTCCTATTCGCTCAGTTTTTCTGAGTTAATAGGCTCTTAATAAACTAGCGCGCTTTACCATCAATGATCGCATCACTGCTTACCATCAGGCGGGATTGCGGTCAAGCGTTAGTTTATAATTATTAAAAAAAAAAAAAAAAAAAAAAAAAAAGATATGCGATAATGTATATATTTTATCGTTGTCGGCCTACAAATATTACTATTGATTTTTGTTCAAATTTAAATAACAAGATAACTTGTTACTAATTTTTTCTAAAACAAACTTATAGCAACTATAAAGAGTGTATCTGACATCGACGCACAAACGAGTACCATGGATCCAGTACATGATTCTAAACCCCCCATAGGCGGAATTTTTCGTCGGATTTTTTCTGATTTAAAAAAAAATAATATGCAGTTATTTCACTTTAAACCGTTCATAATTGCTATACTTTTATAACCCAATAAGATTTTAAAGTAAAAAATAATTAATTCGCTAATTACCCAAAAAAGCGCAATGTGAACAAAACTCGAAAAACTATCCTATCAGCTGATTTAATAGAGTTCACATCAGGGGTCAACGTCATATCCACAAACACGCGCGGCGGGATGCTTGCAACGTTCAAAGGCCGAGCTGACACATTTTTTTAAACACTGTGATTTCTGTAACCGCTCATTGACGATATAAATGACTGTCATAATTGTATTAGTGGCATGCGGTATGGCCTTCTCGCGAAGTTTGCGTTACGATATCAAATACACCCTGTATAACTAATATTACAAACAACATTGCTTACCTATGAATATTAAATTTGAAATATATTTACAAATATTAAATACAACTAAACTTTAAACATAATACCTAATAACTTAATAAGTTATTATTGGTCACCTTTAACCCACATATTTTTCCACATATCTTTCATTATGTTCTAGGTTTAGAATAATATGCCTTTTGAGCTAGGTAATCATTATTAGAAAATTATTACAACCTGATGAAGAAGTATTTATTCTAAAAATGTTTTTGGGACTTTTTCACTCGTAAATATATCACGTATTTACGATAATGATAACCTAGTATGCATATCATTAAAAAAACACTTAATATTTGCTTTATTAAGTCTTTTTTAAATAACACTAGCTGCGCCCGTGGTTTCACCTGGATAATTACGGAACTGTGGAAATATCCGAATAAAAATCTATCTTATATGCTAATTCTGGTTATAAACCATTTGTATCCCAATTTTCATCTAAATCCTTACAGTAGTTATTGGGTGAAACTGTACTAAACATTTATACATAAACTTCCGCATTTATAACATTAGTTACCTAAGTATAGTCATTTAAAACAATTTTCTTGAAACAATCCATTACAGAAACAAGATCGTATTCAGAAAAACTACAAAATCTCCGGTCTCGAACATAAACATTAATCTAATAAAATAATGGAACGTCACACACGGAGATTTTGTTTGTAAAGTACGTTATTGTACGTAATAAGCCAACACGTCTCCGGACTACCACATCCATCATACTCCCGGAGTCATGACTGCGTGTCTGCGACTATCCGTCACGCGCTCTGATGATCTTTGGGCAAAAATTCTACTTTGCGAAAGATTACTCACATATTGAGCTAAGGTGGGGTGCTTTCGCCGTATTGATGTGATTTCTAATAATAATAATAATACCGACAGGTGGCCTCTTCTGATGCACAGAAGGCATGATTGATGTCACCATCTCTCATGGTAGATTGGCGATTTCAGACTTGAATTGACCATGATAGGTTAAGAAATGAATTTGGTAGTCGTGATTGGTATGCCTTTTGACTTTTTAATTCGTAAGTAAATAATTTAAATTCCTTACGGAAAAGTTACAGTTAAGAAAGGAAGAAAGAAAAGAAAGACAAGGTCTTGTCGCGAAGCGATTTGTCGTGTTTATGATGTCTGCCGTCTGGTGAAGCCTTACGGAGGACGGTTCCGAGCAGTTGTGTTGCGATGTGTGTCACTCGGGTAAAAAGAGCCAAATGTTGTTGTGTCGGGAGTTTGATCGTAGAGGGTCTCCAGATCAATCTCCCTCTGGCGCAGGATCGTTAGGTTTCACATTGCATCACCTCGCTCAACTATCGCCTTCCTTCTTATTCACTCAGATTTTTTTTTGTAAATAGATCAAAGATTGCATCACTGCTTACCATCAGGCGGGATGGAGCTTTTATAAATATAAAAAAGTATCAACACTAAACTGTTTACAGTTCAATTTATATGATGATGATGTCAGATGTCATAAATAAATTAAATGATACAAATAAATGTGTTTTCTTTGTTTTGCTTTTCCTCTTTATTGTTGTGGAATTTTGAATAGCTCTCATTCTTACGGTGTATAAGATACTATAAAAACGGTCATCTATTAAAATAGTGCATTATCCTACACGAGGACTATTTCAGAAAAAAAAAGACAACAATACAGATTATTATACTTTTCGATTTCCGGTTTTCTAAGGCCAAGAATTCTTCTTAGAGTAAAAAGAAATTTTCTTTATTCATTTTTCTTAGATATAACTCAATTTTTGCAAATGTTCAAAGCGTTGTCTGTGCAATAAATGTCAAAAGCTGATATACCTGTTTATTCTGTAAATCATAGGGAATTATCATAATAAATACTTACAAGATTTTCTTTTACTTTCAGGTAAGGCGAAAATTTATCTAACATTCTGTTCTCATAACCCTGGATGAGACGAGGTGAGTAAATAATATGTTGAGGCTAAGACGTAACTAGATGATTATCCTGTTATGCTTTGTACCTACTATCTTTTGGACAACAAGTATAATTTTTAATACGAGTATAATAGAAATAAAAAGGGTTCCGTACCAGTGATTTATGAAATTAAAGGATTTAAGTTATTTTTATGAAAGATTACGCGGTAATAAGCGGTTTACGATTTACAAGGTATTAAAAAAAAACTACTTACTAGATCTCGTTCAAAATAACTTTCGTTGGTAGTTTTTATAGTAATGTACATCATATGTTTTTTTAGATTTTTCATCTTCTTATTTTAGAAGTTAGAGGGGGGGGGGGGGTGAAAAACTTTTTTCCACTTTGGAAGCGTCAGTCACGCAAA
Organism: Sesamia inferens; assembly: GCA_037179545.1. Lineage (NCBI taxonomy): Eukaryota > Metazoa > Arthropoda > Insecta > Lepidoptera > Noctuidae > Sesamia > Sesamia inferens. The sequence goes on along the minus strand of CM073934.1, from coordinate 13,353,296 downwards.
CTATTCGGATTAGAAAAAAAAAATATAATCCTGAATATCATTTTTGAAAACCTATCCATAGATACTCCACACGTATGTATTTGATGAAATTTAAGTTTCAGTTCTAAGTATGGGGAGCCCCCAATATTTTTTTTTTTTTTTTTATTTTTGTATCAAAATCTTAATGCGGTTCATAGAATAAATCTACCTACCAAGTTTCTACTGTATAACTCTTATAGTTTTGGAAAAAAATGTCTGTGACATTCGGACGGACAGACGGACAGACAGACATTACGAATCTATAAGGGTTCCGTTTTTTGCCACTTGGCTACGGAACCCTAATAACACGTCATGTTATTTATTGGTCCCGACTGTCATTCGTAGATCTATTTAACAGTCGTTTTGGGTCCAAAGCCTTTCCAAGGAGAATCGTGTTACCCACCCAACTGGTTTATGGATGTTAGTTGCTCTTAATAAAATACCGAATAACCTTAATAAATTCGAAGCCGACTCCAGCATAATTAGGAAACGGCAATGCAAGTTGATACTACTGTAAAATTTTAATTAACAATACTATACTATACATTTAATCTCTTTTTTCTGAATCAAAATCGAGAAAATTCAAGAAAATTGCTGAAGAAATGCTGGTCTACCTAATCCATTTAATATTACGCCAAATCATAAGTTAAAATGGTTTAATACCGAAGAAACGTAGCTAATTCCTTTAATTACGTCCGTCGACTTGTCGGCAGCGTAAATTTAATTAGTTCACAGTTTAACATTTTAAAATTTACAATTGTACCTCTTAACAAGTACCGTTCAAAAGTTGCCAGAAATTGTAACTTAATCAAATCGTTCGTGGTCGACGTTAAACCTATTTTGTTAACAGACTTCACCTCAGTTTGAACGGGTTACTTTAAATAGCACTTTTGCTAAGAAATGCTAACTTTTATATTTGCATTTATATTCATCTGTTAGTATAGGAAATGAGAAAGTCTGTAGTAAGAGAGTTTAGTTAAGTGCGGAAAGTAAGTGAATAAAGGGAATTAGTTTTGAAAAGGTAGTTCTTTAGACGTCCGTTGCTGACTATGTTTGTACTTAATCTATGAGGAGCTGCAGCTCATTCATTCATTCAATTACCTGTTCACTTCTAAGTATTACCTATCAACGATGAATCTATTCATTCACGAAATATTATAAGAGAAACATCTACATGTGGTAAAGAAGTCATAGCAACGATTGTTTTTATTTAAGTTTTTAACGTAATTAATTAAAATAAATATTAATTATAAAATACTTGAGCCCTTTTGCATAAAATCTTTATTCGGTGTCAATGCCAGTAAATAGTACATGGAACCTAGCGTAATGAATAGAAAAAATAGTTAGATAAATATTTATAGTGAGCGTCAAGTAAGTTTATTTTTAATAATGAACAATTATTTTTTTATCTTTTCTTTGCCTTCTTTCCTTGTATATACTATTTATGTCATTTACTTATTTATTACCTACATTTAGAAAATTAAGTATAAAAAATAGTGGTTTAGCGGAATCGGGAGCAGGGTCCAAACTACCTATGGGCAAGGCTCCAGAGACACGAACCTTTTCCCAGTGCGAGTCATATCGAGGAATACTTCTGTACGAGGTCCTTGCTTTAACCACCTAGCCAGCCTCGTTGGATGTTGGCCGAGGCTTTCCGCCATCAGGCCATTGGCCAATACGACAATCGGCACAACGACAGTCGAGCTCACAGAGCTAATCTATATGTAATTTGATTTTTCTTTCTCAGCTTTGACGATTATTACGCGATGCGCTAATCTATCATCACTATATCGGGTCTCTTGGTAATAACAGGCCTGTCACTGATGATAGACCAATCGCAGTATAACGTGACACTATTTGTTATTATTACAAGCCTATTTTGTCCCGCTGTCGGGCAAAAGCCTCTCTTTCCATTTTCTCAGTCCATAGCGATTGGGGGCCTATCCTTTAAAAAGACCAGCACAGACATAAGCACTCAAAAACAATTCAATAAAATATTTCAAATCTTAAGCCATTTCTGCCACCCCGGTCACAGAAAACCGCAGACAATAGATTTCTATTGCGTCTGTTGTCTGGCAATCAACATGTTATACAACCCAATTGACCCACATAACCGATCTTAGCAAAAACCTTTCATAATATCCTCCTTCAGTTGATTCTTTTAGACATGTACTTATATTTTCTTCTTTGTCTTTCCATAGCTGAAAGAAAGAAAAAGTCAAAGAAATTATTAATTGTTTAGCTAATAGGGATGTATCCTGGGTAAAAAAAAATGATTCTATTTAGTCCGTCATTCAGATTATAGAGAAATATTGGATACGTATATTTTGTTTTATCAAATCAATAAAAATTGACAAATATAAAAGGCATCAAAGATTAGGAGTGGTGGCTGGTGACGTCACTGCTCGCAAAAAATGTAGAGTGCAGTGACGTCACACGAGTTTTCAAAGCACTGTGTCGTCTTCGTTTTTTATTTATATGAAAAAAGAAACCATACATGTCTACTATTTTTTGGAAATCTGACTGACAGACTAATTCGTTTTATTTAGTCAACTACCCTATTAGAACCACTTTGATAGTTTTATAAAATGGTTTGACATCGCCAATTAACAATTGGTTTAACAATTAATTTGTTTAACAGTACCTAATTTAAGCTTTCTACTACGATTTCTTTACTGAACGCTTTCTAAAGATAAAGTTTAACCAACAAATGGCTGCATAGAAAAGAAACACTGAAAAAAACTGCCACAGTTTCAGCTCCCCCAAGGTTCACGACATACTTTCGCATAATTAGGTCAATTAATTATTTTTACGATGAAAATTATACAGTAATACTCTTAGGGGGTGGTCCCGAAGGAATTATATTAGTTTTATAAGATAGAATGTAATATTATTATCAACAAGCTGACCCAACAGACGTTATCCTGCGATTATTAGTTTAAAGAAAAATCCCATTATAAAAATCACATACCGAAGATTGCCATTTTTTTTTGGATTTTTTCTATTCATTTAGACCATTAAAAACATTTTAAATGGTGCGCTTAACATTTGAAAAACATTCCATTTTTAAAATTTTGAATTTATTTCATGATTTACATACTTATAATAATAGCGACCCAAATCATTCGTGATCATTAAAAGCTAGTAAAATTATTTTACTCACGGAAGATTTAGGTTGCAATATACTTCGATGGTTGTCATAAATAAAACATCGCCAATAAAATTGCGTTAATTCCTATAGCATGTCTACGAAAAACCAATTATAATTAATAGCAATAAGCCCTCCGGAAGTTGCCGAGTGGTAGTTACAAAGTACGATTTCCGGGTTGGAATGAAATCGAATGTTCTGTTCGGAAAATTATTAGTAATAATGGATAATACAGTGGCCTCAAAAGTTAGTCAACTTTAAACCTTAAAGTGTTGTCAGCACATCAAGACGGGAGCCACGAAGACCGACCATCTGCTAAGGCCACGGGTTTTTCAAAAGTGATACCGTGGCCCCTGCCGCACAGGCAAGTGAAGGAACACGGGTGGGTTTTAGTCAGTAAAAATCTGACACGCCCTTCCGCTCCGCCCAGAGCGGGAGACGTCATTTGATAATTTTCCAGTTTTTTTTTTTTAATAATTATAAACTAGCGCTTGACCGCAATCCCGCCTGATGGTAAGCAGTGATGCGATCGTTGGTAGTAAAGCGCGCTAGTTTATTAAGAGTCTATTTACTCAGAAAAACTGAGCGAATAGGAAGGAAGACGGCAGTTGAGCGAGGTGATGCAATGTTAAACCCAACAACACGACCAACGATGCTGCGCCAAAGGGAGATTGATCTGAAGACCCTCCACGACCAAACTCCCAACATAACAAATTTAGGCGCATCGTACGCGGCACAGATCGCAACACAACTGCTCAGACCCGTCCTCCGTACGGCTTCACCAGACATCATGCCGGAACACGACAAATACCCAAAAAAAAACTCACAATATGGTTTAAAAAAAACAAGTACCCCTAACTCCTAAAGGGTTACAAGATTATTTTTATGATAAGTCGAATATAGTTAAAACAAGGCTGATATTTCCATCCCCAGATAACTTTTAGTCGAGGAATAAAATCGACGTTGTATAATTTTAGTATGAAATATGTTTAGTATGTATGTTCTGTCAAAATTACAAAAGTATACATCGAATAACGGGTGAAAAATGCAGATATCCAAAAATTTTATACATTTCACACAAAACACTGATTACCTACCTAAATAAAAATAGCATGACTGAGCTGAGCTGTCCTACTAAATGCAAAAAAATATATATAAATTTGGAAAATTATATTCATAAACTGTTTGTTGTAACTGTGAAGTGTGCAGATATATAAATAAATAAATATATACTGACAAATCACACAGATTGAGCTAGCCCCACAGTAAGTTCGAGACTTGTGTTATGGGATACTGAGATACATATATATACATCCAAGACCCAGGCCAATCAGGAAAAGATCGTTTTTTCATCATGAACTGGCCGGGGATCGAACCCGGGGACTTCACGTCGCAGGCAGGCGTGTTGACCGCTGCGCCAGGCAAGTAGCAATGTAACTTTTTTTAAGTTATATATGTACATTCTAAGTATATCTTGGACAGCAATGATTGACTAAAGAGTGAATCTTGAGGAAACCTAGACTTTAAGTCTGAAATAGCCAACCCACATTGAGCAAGCGTAGTGATTACGCTCAATCCTTCTCTGTTTGAGAGGAGACCTATGCCCAGCAGTGGAACGATAAAAGGTTGATGATGGGCTTATCAGCACTTCTAAAAATGTTTGCTTTAGAGCCGTTAGCAGAACATTTTAGCTACTGTTCGATCAAGTGCTGCAAAAAAACAGTTTTCTTAGTGGGATTACTTTCAAAATCAGAGGTAAAAACAACTCTGAAAGACTGTAATCCGCAAGCTTCAATTGTTTACCATATATTACACAAAATAGAATTCAGAAATCTCTTACTATTCCTAATCACGAGGTCGTTTGATAAAAGTCCTAACCTATTATTATGAAGTATGTACTTAAAAATGCAGTTATTTAACAGGTAACTCCAATATATGGTGCATTGCATGTAGTCCCATGCGATAGCGTGCATTAGCCAACCCATGAATTTGGCCCTCGCTATACTCGTAGCGTGAGCGACCCTACTTTACTTTAATATTTCTTGTAAAATTTCTGATTTAATGAACTATTAAGCAATGCTATATTTTCGTAACTTAGGAACCATAGAAATTATTCTAAACACTAAAATGAAATGTAAAATTTTCTTTGTGTTTCTTTAGTTTTATTATTAATGGTGTCAAATAAGTGATTAACTAACTTAATATATTAAACACGTAGTATTATATAGTAAACACGTAGGTACCTATTCTGCTGAAAATTATGGTTTTTATACATAAGTCTTGAAAAGAAAAGCATTAGATTTACTTAATATTTTTTTCAACAGCGTTGCAGGTTGTTTTTTATATAGGTAATTATAATAAACTAAAACTTGACCACAATACCGCCTGTTGGTAAGCAATTATACAATCGTTGATGGTAAAGGGACCCCATTAACACGGCGAAGGTTCCAAGCAATTTGTTTGATTGATTATATTTTCTCACCATATTATTAGGTATCAGCTATTTTTGGAGGAGCCTCACTAAAACCACCCCGAAGATTAACATCCGCACCTAGGGGTAGTCCCGGTTCCTCTCAAAAGATTGGTCTTTTGAGAGGAAAATCACTCAAAAAACTGAGTGATTAGGAAGGAAAACGGCAATTGAGCAATATGATGCAATGTTAAACCCAACAACACGAACAATCATGCTGCGCCAAAGGGAGATTGATCTTCCACGACCAAACTTCCAACACAACAACATTTGGTGCATTGTACCCGGCAGAAATCGCGCCAAAGGGAGATTGATCTTCCACGACCAAACTTCCAACACAACAACATTTGGTGCATTGTACCCGGCAGAAATCGCAACACAACTGCTCAGTCCCGTCCTCCGTACGGCTTCACCAGACATCATGCCGGAACACGATGAATCGCTTGGCGGTAAGACTTTGTCTGGTGGGTGGTAACTTCTGCCGACAGGCGAGGATATGGCCTACCCCCAAAAAATAAAGAAGATACAGGATGATAAAACTAGTTTCTAAAACTAAATAGAATCTCAGTACAAAACCTTGTCCTGGTTATTTTCGAGTGCCGAAAACATCAAGAAAAGCAAGGCACATAATTAAAACTCGCAAAGTAAAACTAAGCTAAGTGAAATATCACACACGAGAACGAATGCGCTTAAGTAGCAGACTTATGGTATTCACGAAAATTAGTCCTTGCATTCATTAAGGCTAGCTAACTAGGAAATAAAAACAGTAATGGCGCCCGGAATTGCTGACGGGATTTAAAGGACGGCTGTGTTCAACTAAGTTAGGGTGTCCTTACACGGGCAACGTTAATTGACCATTTTTTTTTTATTATTTATTATTAGTGCTTGACCGCAATGCCGCCTGATGGTAAGCAGTGATGCGATCGTTGTTGGTAAAGCGCGCTAGTTTATTAAGAGCCTATTAGAAGAAAGACGAAGAAGAGACGAACGATAGAAGGAAGACGGCAGTTGAGTAAGGTGATGCAATGTTAAATCCAACAACACGAACAACGATGCTGCGCCAAAGGGAGATTGATCTGGAGACCCTCCACGACCAAACTCCCAACACAACAACATTAGGCGCATCGTACCCGGTACACATCGCAACACAACTTCTCAGACCCGTCTTCCGTACTTCTTCACCAGACATCATGCCGGAACACGACAAATCGCTTGGCGGCAAGACTTTGTCTGGTGGGTGGTGACTTCTGCCGGCGGCCGATGTTATGGCCTGCCACCGAGATTATGGCCTACCACCGAGACCATAAAGTTATCGCGCAATAAGTAACGAACAATTTACTAAAATTATCCTATAGTCGTGGTGGCCTAGTGGTTAGAACACCAGCCTCTCAAGTATGAGTGCGCGGGTTCGATTCCAGGTCAGGCAAGTACCAATGTAACTTTTCTAAAGTTATATGTACTTTCTAAGTATATCTTGGACACCAATGACTGAAGATGAAGGGAAACATCTTGAGGAAACCTGGACTTTAAGTCTGAAATCGCCAACCCGCATTGAGCAAGCGTGGTGATTACGCTCAATCCTTCTCTGTATGAGAGGAGACCTGTTCCCAGCAGTGGAAAGATAAAAAGGTTGATGTGGATCCTATAGTTAAGAAGATCTTTGAAAGGCGAGTAACATACAAGGCAAACCTGAGTAGAAACCATTAATTTATAGTAACGCTATCGGTGATATCCTTTGACAAGTCCGACTCGAAAGTAGACTTGAGAGCAAGTTTAAAATAAAGAGATGGTATTTTACAGCAGATTTTATAGGATCAGTGAAAAGCGATTGTTGTTAATCCTCTTAATAGCCCCATTTAAAAATGACATTACAAACAAATGTGTGTCATAAATTTTACGATGTTTGTCGTGAATTTGCCGGCCCAGTTGCGAAAAAGGAAACAAAAAGATACACCTATGTAAGTAAATAAAAATCCCCCAATCCCAGCTAAAAACCATTATCCCCTTATACCTATGTCATAAATTACCCGACATTACACCGACTAATAAATTATAACAGGTTTGAGCATATATTTATTTACATCTTAATTGATAACATTATACATACTAAACCAGAAGCAACCTATCATTTTATACATGACAAAACTAAAAAAATGCTGCTTACAGTAGAAAACTGTAGAATACTGCTTAAAACAGAGCAGTGGCCTAGTGGTGCCACGACCAATAAGTTGTAGGTCGTAAGTTCGAACCTCATCAGGCACTTAACTTTGTGTAAATTATTTCATCAGCACTGCTTTCAAAACGGTAAAGGAAAACATTGTGAGGGGACTGGCAAGTCCTTAAGCCAAAATAAAAATATCTAAGACACGTGACACCTACCAACCCACACTGGGCCAGCGTGGTCACGTGGCCAACGTGGTCTCATCGAGATGAGGCCTGTGTCCCAATAGTGGGAACATTATAGGCTGTTAAAAGGTTAGAAAATGGTAACAAAATGGTGAGCATCTAGATTTCAGATGCTCTTAGTTATAACATAAAGTTACACTAGTTTTAACATAAAGTTACACTAGTTTTAACTTAAAGTTACACTAGTTTTAACATAAAGTTACACTAGTTTTAACTTAAAGTTACACTAGTTTTAACATATACTAATACTAGTTATAACACTGCAGAAGTTGGATGACACAGAGAAAAGCAACCTCAGCAGCCGGTTACCATTTTTCTGTCGTAAAATCTTAATTTTGGAAATACTTAAGAAGAAAGAAAAGTATAAGTATGCGCGAAGTATTAAACAGCGCTTACGTAAGCAAGATCCTCTCGGAATGGACGAGGATTTGCATGTTAACTCAGTTTTCATAAGTAATAGTTTAGTTTAGTTGTTGTTGTGTTAGTTGAAATAACCCCGCCAACTTTGTTCGGAACGAGCCAACTTGACGATTACTCAGAAATATTTAGAATGTAACAAATAGTTGGAATACTTATATTAGTTTTAGGGCCAGATGGGAGATACTATTGTAATTTATAGTACTGTCGCAAACATATAGATGGTCCAAACACTTCCTTGGGCGCGTCTTTCGCTAGTAACTCGCGTGGAGTCGCGGCACAGGCAGCTTTCCGAAAAACGCCTACGCCTGAAAGAAACCTTCAAATCGGCGGTGGAGTCGCGTCGCAGTCTGTACAGCAGCCGAGCCGCTGCCTGCTGGACGTTGCCTGGACTGTAGCGCGTGTAAACGACGCGCCTTACAACTTACAAGCCAAGTGCACCCTTCCGTGAACTGTTAAGTTAATACTGTGGCAAACAAAAGTTTAAATAAAGCTGTTAAATTTAAAAGGGTTAATGATATTTCTTGGCAGCAATAAATAACTTACAAATTGTTAAAGGTGCCCCGGGGGCACAGACTGCGCCCCGCTGACGATTTGTGGAGGAATAAGTTTTTCCACTCAAACTTTATTCGCACCTCAAGTTGAGCCATCTGTTTGCTACTCGCAACTTATACTCTTGCTACAAATGATTTAGTTTGGGGAGTACTTTTTCAAGAAAATATTTTCTTTTACTTCCCAGAAGTATGAATGTACAATGGCTGGCTCGACGTTGGTACGTTTTCTATACTGACAACAAGTTCACAGGAGCCATTTTGAGATTCACACAATCCCATTTGACTATTACCTGCTGGGGGAATATATTGTTGTATCTTGTGAATATCTGATACAAGACTTGTGTGACGTCAAATACCGCGGCTGATCTTGTATATTGGAGATTTTGTTATACACCGCGTGTAAAGCCCACAAAAAGACACGCAGAGACAGAGTACATAAACTAAAATTACGAAACAGTTTTGCAACAGATTCCTAACTACATTCTCTGCTATAAAGCTATTTCTGTTTCAGTGCACTTGTTGTTTCAGTTCGAGTTCTGGAACAGATCTAAAGCACATAACCTACCTTTCAAAAGCAACTTTCTTATTCTCTCGTAAGTGAAAACAACAAAATGATTCCCCTAAACTTGGTACAGACACCAATAAATCTAGCGTCGAGATAAGACTCAATAAAGTTGCCGGTGGCTCGAGCCTGTCATAATTTTAAGAGCGTTCATAAATCCATCAATATTTAAGCTCTCAGACCACAATATTTTTCTTCGCGGCGAACAAACGTGAGGTGCGTCACATACTGCACATAAATTTCGATAATCTCTGGTCTGGCCTGTGCACATCGGGTTTCTACTGTACTGTATTCATGGCTATTATTCATGTGTTTGCTTTGCGGGCGGACGCCGGCAAGACTTAATAATTCGAGGGTAATATCGATGTACTCAACGCTGGTCCGACGAACGCACATGTTGCTCACTAAACGCTTTCTAAATTAAATCTTCCCACGTCGTAAACCAACATGAAAATTGTTTTTATTTACAGTAGATTCTTTTAAATATCTGTTTAGGTAGGGATACCAGGATAAAAGGTATCGAATGTCTTTAATTACTATGTTTACATAGTAGAGAACTTTGCTTTATGTAAATAATTTTATCATCACTGCTCTCAAAACGCTAAAGGAAAGCATCGTGAGGAAAATGACATTTTTTTTTTAAATAATTATAAACTAGCGCTTGACCGCAATCCGGCCTGATGGTAAGCAGTGATGCGATCGTTGATGGTAAAGCGCGCTAGTTTATTAAGAACCTATTCACTAAAATTGAGCGAATAGGAAGGAAGACGGCAGTTGAGCGAGAACAACACGACCAACGATGCTGCGCCAAAGGGAGATTGATCTGAAGACCCTCCACGACCAAACTCCCAACACAACAACATTAGGCGCATCGTACCCGGCACACATCGCAACACAACTGCTCAGACCCGTCCTCCGTACGGCTTCACCAGACATCATGCCGGAACACGACAAATCGCTTGGCGGCAAGGCTTTGTCTGGTGGGTAGTAACTTCTGCCGGCGGCCGATGTTATGGCCTACCACCGAGAAAGACGTGTCCTAGAAGCAAAACTTCGAAGACATGTGACATCTTCCAATCCGCACTGGGCCCGCGTTGTAGTTTATGGCCCACTCCCTCTCCCCGAGAGGAGGAATTACGTCTTTTTTTAAGTCATCATCATCATTAACAACCTTTTTATCGTCCCACTGCTGGGCACAGGTCTCTTCTCATACAGAGAAGGAAGGGGAAGGGGTTTTTTTTAAGTATTTGCGGAATTTCCATGACTTATATTGTCTAAACCTTCCACAATATTTAAGATTAATATTCTTTTTCGCGTTACATTATGAATTGATCAGTTATTTGATGTTTTTAATACAAATTTTCATGTAAAAAAACTTATGGGAAAAACATATATTGAAAAAGAATAAAGAAGGTACCTATATGAAAATAAAAAGTACCTAATATTTTTAGAAAACGTGCCGTTTATACATAATGTTGAAGCACATAAATATTTTCTACTTCGCTCATGTCCCAGCTACAAATTGCGAATAATCGTCATGTGTTATGAAGTGTCGCGGGTATGTTTGCATTCCGCGGGCGGCGCGCGTCTCCGAACAAATTGTATTAGACGATGCCAATACGTGACCCTAAGAGAAATTCACGCAACAACATGTGTACAACGACGCTATTTTGGTTTTTTCGATATGAAAATTAGGAGCCCTACTGCTTATTTGTCAGTTTTAGCACGAATTCTCTCGAAGCGGAATCTCTTTTTTCGCTCATGTTAGTATATTACTTACGTACTTACATTCGTGCGTGTCTACGTCAAAAGATTTTAAGATTACTTTATTATTCGACGCGTGTTTATTATTTTAAATTAAATAATTTTATTAATATTAACAGGCATTACGAAAGTATTTTTGTATTAACAAATTCCCAAGACTGATTTCATCTAAAAACACACATAGGTGTGTACTCATCAGAAAATCTATGCCAAACTCATCAAATTAGCAGAGACACAAAGGCAGTTTATAAAATAAACTTGGAGGATTTAATGCATACCAAAAACATTGTTTGTTGTAATTGTATTATTCCGAGAAAAACAAATATCTTAAGCGAGCTAGTAAAGCTGACTAGGATAGCATAAATATGTTGAGCGTGGCGGCGGTAGATAGCGGAATATTTATCGCTTACGGTACCCGCCGTTATTGGACTTGTCTTTTCGTCGTTTAAGGCGCACGGTGATGTGTTTATTCAATTTGCTGCCGTGGGAAATATTGTTACCTGCCTGCTACCGTTTACTGCCGTCGACTATACCCATTTCACTATACCTTGGGAATATTTTTGGGAATGTCGCCAGGAGATTATGATGCACCGGTATGAAGCATTTTTTGTAATGAGGACATTTAAGTTATGTGTGTTTTAAATCTTTGCGTTATTTCTTAATTCTCAAATTAACTCGTCGTAGGGCGAGGAACTGGAACAATTGCCAGCGGCGGTGTTTCCGTCAGACTACAATGTAAGTGTCTTCAAGGCTAGAGTGAATAGGCTCTTAATAAACTAGTGTATTTTACTATCAACAATTGCATCACTGCTTACCATCAAGCGGGATTGCGCCCTAGTTTATAATTTATAAAAAAAATTGTCAAACTGCACGAGCGCATATTATATTTCGGTAAAAAAACTTTTCCAAAAATTCACAACCTATTTATAAATTGACAATTATTGGACCTAAATAATTCTGACTATATCAATCACCGTGCCAATATTGCACACAAAAATCATGAACATTTAATCAAATCAAACTTTTCCAACTAGTTTACAACATGAGAACCATTTATGTCGCGGTAAATATTGGAAAATATCGATATATCTGTTGGGCGATTTTAACCAAGCATTTTCGTTATGGATGCGGTGTATTTGTAAACAATATTCATTGAGTTCTAGAGTGCGGAAGGATGGACGGATGGGTGGACGAGCCGGCCGCGTGTCGCCGTCGGCTGTCTTTAATTTTATATAGACTGTTGTTTGCACATCCAAAATGTTCATTCCCAATGTTTCGATTCAATAAATTGGTACGGATTCGATGACAAACATTATTTGACTTTGTTAACATATGAACATTACTCGCATCGTTTGATCTGTTGACCTGTCGACTGTTGTGTGATTTATTTTGATTAAATTAATAATGCCTCAATTTGGTACTAATTTAAAGTAATGGACTCAGTAAAAGAGGTACCTCCATAATAAGTTTTTTTATAGAAAAAACTTGTACTATTACTACTACTTGTACAAGTTTTTTCTTTCCAATAATATCGTTTTCTTAGACGATGATAGCCGTACTACGAGAATAACTTGCGTGATAAAATTCCGGATCGGATGGGATCTTAATATAATCTAAACTTTAACCACTAAAACAAAATTTGTACCGTCAATTCTGGTTTAAACGGGACACTCCAGAATTCAATTCGAAAACTCCTCACATAACAGGGCTTTTAACGAGACCTTTTTCGTGAAGTAACTAAAAACAACCCCCACAATGATCCATTATCTTCTCACGAGGACAAGTTAGCGATCTTCTTCCGTCTATTTTCACAAGTAATAACTAAATTTATCGTCAGACTTTCGGTCGTCGTCGTTGAGTCTTCCAATATCAGTATTAGTTGTTCATTCGGGTCACGTGCGACCGGGCGGTGCGGCGGTGGCGGCGTCGCGGGCGGTGGGCGTGCCGTCGTGACGCTCTGGTCGGCGACGCGTCATTAAAATTAAGCATCATTACTCTTGTAAAGCGAGTCGCGGTGTGCCGGAAGGCGGCGGCTTATTGGGAAGTTTGTCGCCTCCTGACGGCTGCTAATCCTCCGCTTTATTGCTGTTCTAACAAATGATTCCCCGCTGGCGTAGCGACGTGACGCCAGAGATGTGTCGCGTGTCGCTTCACGCCCACATGCTAATATAAAGCCTCCCTTAACAAATTAACGTGGCCTTGTTTTTTTTTTTATATTGTACTGAAACTGTGGTATGTAAACATACTCATAGATATACCTACCTACTGACACATCCAAAATCACATAATAAAAATAAGGTATCCGAGAACAACACATCACGGAACACGTTTCAGTTCATTCTGAGCATCAAGAAAAGTCAAAGAAAAATTCCGCCATAAAAAGTATACCCGTAAAAACTTCAGCCGGTGCGGTGTTGGCTTTGAGGTGAATAAAATGAAGAGAGAAAGTATAAATATTCATTCAGAGAAAGAAGCCACGCACAGTAAATATAAACTTTTATTTCAGTTCACCATTAGTAAAGCGACGGGAGACGCATTGAAAATTCGACTCGCGACTTCTAATTAGAGAGGACACGGCGGCCTTTTCTTCAGAGTTCCTTTATTAATGGAAAAGTCCGTTCCAATTGATTTCATATTTAACATCCTTTCTGTCTAAGCTTCTTTAAAATACAATGGGGAGTTCGAAACTGGTTATTGTGCACATCTACTTAACAGAATCTTCAGTAATTTAATGACGTAACTTGGTAGCGATAAATGTACATAGGTACAGTGGACAGTTCCCGTGCTGAATTACATTTGGAATGCGTCGTGTGGCACATGAATTACGCATGAAAGCGGCCAATGAACGCAATGTACTGTAATGCTAACAGTGTTCTCTGAATAACTATGCATTTAAAACTCTGAAGATTCAAAGCGTTACTTCAAATGTGAATTTTTTGCGATGAACGTTTGACAGGAACACAATAGTGGTGTGGTGTTGTTTCAATTTCAGCGCATGTATCAGCCGATACATGTTTTTTTCTCATAAAAGTATAACGTATTAATTGGAATTTCTCACAAAAGGGCAGATCGAGACAAAGGCCCCTGCTGTGCCGCCGCCGCCGCACCGTGCCGCTGTGCCCGTCCCATGCCGCTGACATGCGGTATCATCGCCAGTGTGCGGATGAGTTTCATTCTCCTGTACAGTTCCTAGGAAAACAGCATTTCTAGACAGAATAGAGTATATATGTATTAACAGTAAACAATAGGAGCCTTTATTGCGGATGGGATATTGTTAAATGACCTCTTCCGCTCAAGGTGGACTGGGAGGGCGTGTCAGACTATTACTGACTAAAATCCACCCGTCTTCCTTCACGTGCCTTTGCGCCAGGCTACGGTATCTCTTTCAAACAACGCGCGGCTTTCTGAACTCGCCTGCAATTTAAATGATTTTAGTTGTCAGCTTGATAAATATAGACATTTAGTACCGGTTATTTTGATCAAAAAGTTATTAGATAAAAGTAAGTAGTATGTGTTTTATTAACAATAGGAGTGTTAATAATGAAACGCAATACTTACTTTTACCTAATAATTTTTTGATCAAGAAAAATATAATCTTTAAACTCATCCCATTATGAATCTATGTCTAATAAATCTACGCTTGGCTGGAGTCTCAATTCCTTTAAAGGTTTTTCCAATTTTCCCATATACTCGTAGCTTCGGCTCTGCCGCGCAAATAACTTAAAAAAACGACACAAGAGCCGAACGCGGAGAGAGCGGACGTCTGGAATTTCCAAAATATTTCCTTGTATAAAAGCAACAATATCGGTTATGAAGGTCAACTGTCTGTATAAAGCAAATTTATTCTGTTCGGTGTATTGGCTCATATAACTGGTGATCTCCGCGGCGACAGCGGTGGAATGATAACGGTCTAATTTTGGAGGTTGCGGCTCTATTCCTTATACGACCTAAATTACATTGCGGCCTCGCATCCGCCCTGAAAGGTTTTATTCATAAATCTACTGAAACGTTTCATAAAGTCTCGGAAAAATGTTCGCTTTTGATGGTTATTTAAAATAAACTTTTTACCTTTCGTGTCCGCTATTAAAGTTCGCTTATAATTCAGTAAAGTTCTCTTTCAAGAACCGAGTCCATCTAACAGTGAAGTTTGTTCACAAATATTCTGTGTAAACGTTAAGTGCTTAAGCTGGTATTTATTCGTAACGAGAGTTAGATACCTACTGATTACAAATTTAATACCCACTAAGCTCATCAAAGATCTAAAACGGTTAATGATATAATATAAATTTTGGTTTGGTTTTAATTAAATTTCTTGGTGAAATTAAAGTTGAAAGTCAATCAACGTGTAAAAGATAATTAAAAGATGGTTTATCGTAGCTATCTGAGTGACGGGCTAGGGTGATGGCGCGATGGGATCGCCAAACATTGACTGTGCTAATAGGTTGAGCTAACGCCATCCGATTTGCCTAATGAGGAGCGATTCCACTCGCCGTCTAACTCCGCACAGGAACATTATGCAAACTTGTGTTTAACTTCTATATCAGTTCCCGACTTGATAACAATACAACAATTGTTTAAAGATATGATAACTAACACGTGCTGAGTGAGTATTACGGAGATTACTTGCTAAGGGAAGTTTCACGATATTACAGTAGATAACTTTGAAGTGCTGCTGCAGTCATTAGGATTAGTGGAGGAAGATTAAGATTAGTCGCACCTACCTACATATAAGTGCCTTCCTATGAAGTCTTAGAGGGAATGGAGTTTTGCAAAGTGGCATTTTCCGAGAATAGATCAGTCGGAGTATTTTCGTGAATATTTTAGAGGTGGCTGGCTATTGTCTAGCTTGCGGATGGGCATCAGCTTTCAACTTGCGCATGCATTATTCTGGGGCCTCCATTTCCTTAGAAATAGACTGCAAACAGTACTTACCGCATCAAGCATCAAGACTGAGATGTTTAAATGGCCCGTGGTCTTTGTTATTCAAGAGGACACATGTCACAATGTTTTATATGTGTAAATAGACACAGGTTGTGGTTTAAACCATGACCGATATATGACAGAACAATTATAAGTCTTTAGTAGTCCAATCGATCGAGGTACATTGCAACAACTTCATTCATACTACTTATAGGTGGAGGCCCCGGGTCCGATCCCCGGCCAGGTCATGATGGAAAACGATCTTTTCCTGATTGGCCTGGGTCTTGGATGTTTATCTATACAATATGTAAAGAAAACCCTGTCCGATCGTGAAGGTATTGTTAGGTATCGATAACTGATTCTAATAATGCCTACAAAGCCGGGCTAAACTTAAAAAAAAATCCCCCTAAAAAAATAAATATTATTTCCAAAAAGCCAGGTAACGTAATGTATGTGCGGTAGGCAACACGTTAGGTATACACGCGTGGGTGAAGGGGGGCAGAGCATGCGGTATGTGGTCGCATCGCTATTCGCTCCGTCACAAATGGTGTTGTCACTTTTTTAAAAATTACCGATTTTTGGGGAAGTTGTAGTTAATAAAATTTCATATTTTATTTGGTCATGTGTATACCTAACATACCATAACAGAAGTCTCGAACTTACTTTGGGGCTAGCTCAATCTGTGTGATTTGTGCGTAAAAAAAAACTATATAAACACGGACAGTTGCGCTACGTAACAATATTTTGTCTTTTTATAACCTCCATCTCTATAGCTTGTACTCATACAGATTAATATAAAGATATATATTTGTTTGCCCAATGTATCTACTTAAGTAATAAGACAAAAGATTAGTTCTTAGCTTGCAACACATAAATTATTACGACTGTACAATATATTTCGAAATTCTGCTTCTTTAGATTCAAAAGAGCTATATTATACGCACACAATAACGTCTAAAACTTGCTAGAAATTATACTTCAGCAAAAAACTTCCTTATTTTATTGTATACTTAGGTTGTAGGTTTCCCTTTTTGTACATAAATATTCAGCTAAGAGTTAAAGTTCGATACTTTGCGTTAGCTCGAAAGTTACATAAGGTTTAAAGAAAATTGATTAAAAAAAGTACATGTTAGTCATTGATGGCCGTCGTCGTCGCGTCCCCGGCGTCCGTCGGCACATATTAGAAGTAGACTTTCCTCAATACTTTCCGAGCTAATGAATTCTGAAGGCGCTTCGGTTCGTTAAAAATAATACAAAACTCTGTTCCCACTTAGTTCCAAAGTTTCACCAGGGTAGTTCCAGTCACCGAACATTAATCTAGTGATAATTCCGAAAGCTCCCTTTTTTACTTCACGAACTTCCAAAAAAATACCTCTTAACTGTCACTTTTTTAGCTTTTCTTATTTATTGTACGTTTCTTTTTTTAAAGTTTCGGTGTTAAGTTACCGTTAAGTTATAGCTTCGAACACTAACTTCGGTTACGAATTTAGAGCCAGGATTTCGTGGATCATAAAATTAATGTTTTGACACCGGTGCGTAAAATATTGTGGGAAATTTATTTATGCTTAGAGAAAAGTTTTATAATAAATGGACATTAATTTTATGGTGGCACGCTTCATTTTCTCTGGAAAGACGGATTTAATAGGCGTAAATACATTGCTTCAACCAACACGCAGTTAATAAGCGTATTTAAGGAACGATTTCACTACTATTTTCCTATACACGTCGCCATGCAATTCATTTGTGATGGCAGCAGTACACTTCCGTAACCATCTCGAGCTTAAAGTAAGCTTAGAGTCAAGAGTGTTGATCCCTTTTGTAGTTCACTAGCTCACTTCACCTAACCTTAACCCCCTTATTCATAAACGATGTTTAAAGTTAAATAGTGATTAGCAATTCTTTACCCATACAGTTTAGACGTTTGCACAAACACACCAGTGTCTAAGGGGTTTATTCATAAACGATGATTAATTTTAAGTGACGTGCAAACCTCTAAAATTTATGCTAAAAGAATCACTAATCACGAGTTAACTTTAAACATCGCTTATGAATAAGGAGGTTTATGGAATATTTTTAAATATAGCAAAATATTCTTCTTAATACAAACTCGCAACCCAAAACTTTGTCCAAAAGCAGAATAATGCAACAATTCCATATCATGCATCTGACGTATTCAATTTATTTCACTGTTTCAAGCAAGACTATGTACAATTGAAAACCGTTCGTGAATCGAACTGCTTATTCTGCAGCACATTTCTATAAACAGAAATAATCAGCACCCCAATTGCGAAATATACTTTGTATTGCTATTTATTTTTTATTTTATTGCAGAGGACCCCCGGTGATCCGGGCCCCGTAAAATGTTCTGTTATAGATTTTTTTTTTTATAATCTTTGCTAGTTATAGCTTGTAGCACCACCACTATTTTGCTCAATGCGCAGGCCATAGAGCATTGTTTTGATTCTGATTGCTTAATTTGATTTCGGTCTAGTGTGTGTTAATTAATTCATTGTGTCTTGTTGTCACAAGCTCGGAAGCGAAAGCACAAAACACTGTCAATTAAAGAAAAATGTGATATTTACACCTAAATCGTAACGAATCTTAAGAATTTATTGGTTAATTTTATAACAAAACTAGCGACCCTCCCCGGCTTCGCACGGGTGTATTGCGGATAATAAATACACTACCGAAAAACTGTGTACGTTGTATAAAAAACATAGCGGCCCGCTGCTTTCGCCCCGCCCTGGCCGGCCGGTACAGCCGCAAACGCGAGGCCGTGCAATTTTTATATCTGTAATATCTTCTAAAATATTCATTTATCATATGATGTAAAGGGCAACCTAGATCTATATTAAATCAACAATGTATTTAAGATATTAAATTGGATAAGGATTAATGCTGTATTGGTTTAAATCGCTTCGAAAATTAGCCGGTATTTGTCGTAAAAAGTAAATGATAATAAATTTTTTTGTGGCATATCCATAATAGATAGACATATACCATCGCAGACATTTTTGTAGATCTTTTCAATGCGTACAGTATTTAGTACATTAGGTTGATAAATTTAGTAGAGTTCAGCCTGCGTTTCACTGTAAACGCAGAAAAAATGTAATAATTTATGACATCACGTTAAAAACTTCAAAATAATAGTATTTCTCCACAATTTAATGGATGTTATTATATAAATAAACCTTCCTCTTTAATCACTTTAACTATCAAAAAAACCGCATCAAAATCCGTTGCGTAGTTTTAAAGATTTAATCATACAAAGGGCTATAGGGAAAGACAAATTGACTTTGTTTTATAATATGTGGTGAAACATTAAGCCGTCTATCTTTTTTGTGTTAAATTTACTAAATTTGGCGTACATATCGGAGTATAGACAATATACTTACAAAAGCGGCGTACCGATAAATTCAATGTACGCCGCTTTTGGGAAAAATTTAGAACTATAGCGGGTTTTAGGTACTACCTACTCTATAATCCGACAAATTCAATAGTCCAACGCTGCCCTGCAAAATATTTGTAGGATTATCGGGAGCTCACTGTATTGACTTCTGTAGATTAGTATTTTTAAGAAGAAAGCTTTTATTTTTTATTATCTTTTTGTGTTGTCGTAAAAAAAGTTATATTTACACATGGTTGGTAGGTACTGCAAGCGTGTTGACGACAAAAATGTCAGAACATACTCGCGAGCGCTCGCGAGTTTCATGCTCGCCAGTTGACTAATAAGCGCTACTCCTACAACGCAGGTTTATCTAACACAAGAGTCATTTTATTTTAGGTCAATAAAATATTTGTGTTATTATAAATTATCATCACGATCAGAAAGATTTGGAAGGATTTGCTAATCCATTGCAGCAACTGTTTGAAAAATTCGTATGCTTAACAGCGTAAATAACTCAATGAATGTTTTCTCGTGTCAAAATGAAAGGCATTGTAAGTATGTTACGCAATTATCCCGCGGGTGTTGTTAGGGCAGGCAGGTCCTTACAAGGTCCTGTAAGTGTAAAGTACAAAAGTCCACACGGCTGGTCCGTCGACGGGTTCCGTAGTCACGTTTCGCCTTATCGTACCTTCCGAAAACACTCGCTTTACGTCTCTGAATCAATATGACAAGCGTTCACTTGGATCGGATTGCTACCCCTGAATTGAGGGCGATCGAGTTCGGGGACATTTTTTATTTTACAATAAATATCAGCTAATATGGGAGTTAAGTGGCGATACCTTGAGACGAGTGGAGATCACGTCGAGTTTTGTAACTTAAAGAAGGTTTGTTTGTCTTTCTGTTGGTGTGGATGGTAAATCATCAAATGACCTCTCCCACTTGGACGGAGCGGTAGGGTGTAAGACTTTTACTGACTATAACCCACCCGTGTTTCTTCACTTACCTGTGCACCAGGACCACGGTTTTTCTTTGAACCAATCCGCAACCCTGACCCAAAGAAGGTTTCTGTTACCTTCGATATGCTAACACTGGGCTGCAATGACACGCGTGTTTATAGAATAACTTGGATTCCTAGATTTTTAAAAATATATATTTTTTTTAGAAAGACTGCGGCACTTCGGGAGACTTCATTTTTTTTCTGATTTTCAATCTATAAAAATATAATGTGGGTCCTATAAACATATGTTTTTTGTACATTATTATTTGCAGGCATTTAGTTGGTTACAATC
The DNA here is from genome assembly GCA_037179545.1 of Sesamia inferens. Taxonomy (NCBI): domain Eukaryota; kingdom Metazoa; phylum Arthropoda; class Insecta; order Lepidoptera; family Noctuidae; genus Sesamia; species Sesamia inferens. The sequence continues at coordinate 13,332,360 of CM073934.1, read as the reverse complement.
TCTGCATTACTCTGTTAATGAATACCTATCTGTATTTTTTTAACGTTATAAACTAGTACATGACCGCCATTCAAGCTGATGGTAAGCAGTGATGCAATCATTGATGGTAAATCGCGCTAGTTTGTTAAGAGTCTATTCACTCTAACCTTGAAAACGCTTCAATTGTAATCACACGGGAAGGCCGCCGCAGGCCAATTGTTCTAGTCCTACGTGGTATAATAGACAAATCGAACGCTTCATTCAGACCATAAGGGTGTCAACAACGTTAAGCAACGTCCTGATTGGGAGTGATCGTACGATGGCGTGATGCGTTTTTCATCTCACGATCAAAGTGGTCGTGCTATGACCTAATAGGTGTCCTAATAGACCGCGCGATGTCCGTCGTGTAATACCGTCGCTCGATGGCTGCCGTCTCACGCCACTTTAACGATGGCTCTTGCTCTTCTCTTCTCTCATGGTCGCACGATCAAACACATTGTATGATCGTTATTAAGCATTTCATGTGCTCGGACGATTTGTTGCGAGGTTCAAATAGGACACTCTAATGAAATGTAAGTTTTTGTATGTTTAAATTCATCGCGCGACAGGAACGCATCGTGTCATCGTACGATCTCCGCCAAATAGGACAACGCCTAATAAGGGTGGATAGTCGCCGTACGACGGCGTGATTATATTACTAGATAACAAATAAAAACAACCTGGGAAGGAAATCAAAATACTCGTATTACAACACCCGATTCATCGGGTTCACTATACCAGAAGAAGCCTAAATTGAATGAATACAAAATTAGCATTTTATAATATAAAGTTATTAGTATCCACGTTAAATGGTATTCGTGCCCCCCCTTCTTTTGTCCCCTGCCCCTCACCCCCGTCCCCTGTCCAGAGTGTTCTCGGGATCACTGATTGAATCGCACCGATTATGACGTTAATCTGTTCAATGCAAATTGGACAAGCTAGTCATTTACATCCCTTTATCAGAATTCGGCGTTAAAATATTCAAATATTTATTGTTTTGCTAGACATCTGTGCTCTTGGCTCTCGCCTTTGTCGCACAATTATCGGATGAGTCGATAAGTTAGTCGTGACGTCAGTAAACTTGGAATAAGATATTCGCCCGTTTACCTGTTTGCTCGATAAATGAGGGTAAACTTGCTATTGGATTATCTTTTGGATGTATGAAGTATCAAGATCAAGATTGAGGTATATATTTTAACATCTACATTACGAAATCTGATAATGACCTAGATGACGCCTGTTATAAATGCTCAAGGCGGCACCGTCTTTTTCAACCCACGTGCAATGCCATATAAGGTGCTTTCAAAATACTGCTTTGACCGGTTTACATTGCATGACTCTGGGAGTCTAACAATAGAAATTTAAAAAAAAATATCAGTTTTGATAATCAATATAATTTTTTTTATACTAATTATACTATATATACGTCGTATATAATTTGAGTTGCTTAAAAATCCTTCCAAATTTAAGTAATATTAAGTATATGTTGGCAACCAATATTAGGTGTACCTATGTGTTCTAATTGCCTTCGTCAACACTACATGTGGGTCTAGCCTATTTTTAGGCCAAAGAATCAGTATTAGAGTCACGTGGCAACGCTGCCAGTCTTTTGAACACATTTCCCGTCTTTTGAGCATATTTCCCACTAACAGCAATTCGGATGATTTTTATCCATGGCTGTTGTAATGGTTGTAACATACTTAAATATATACAGGGCAAAACTTAGTTGACATTGTTCTATTTTAGCTGCTATGTCAATTTATGATTAAATTAAAATAAACTAAAAAACAGGTAATCCTAAGAGATTAGTTTTCATGATGAAGTGAAAATATACGTGACTAAATTTTTCGGAAAAAGCCTTATAGTGTAAATTTAGTGAAATCCATCATTTTGAATCAAAAGCTAACTAGATACCTAAATGTCAACTACCTTTTAGAGGCACTGCATATTAGTGATACTCTGTTTTCATATCTATTGTACTACTTTCGGAAATCTGGGGTTTATCACCGCCATTATAATTACACAAAGAGAAACCCAATTAAAATATACTCCAAATGAACTAAATCGTATTAAACAAAGACTAGAAACAGTAACAGTCTAGTAACGAAACTAATTTCAAGACGTTTCCACCATTATCACGGGAAAGTAACATAAAATACACGCGTGCCGCACACAAGTGTACTAAAGCTATTCTTAACACCACTTCTAACTACAATTTGTTTACTATAATGGAATGGTCGGTTATTTCTTGTATTAAAGTCTGTTCAAATCGAGCAGCCACTTATAAAAACAACAAGGAAGTTTTTCCTTATGTATTTTCTTTGTTTGTATTGACGAAATTGTGTAAGTTCGTCGTACATGCAATAATTTGGAGGTTTTATTTTTCTTGAAAAAAAGCGTTTTCCTGACATCCCCATACCGATTTACGTAACTAGGCCTAAAAGATTTCCTTAACTTTTAGTAAAAATACAAATTCATACCTGTACAATATAGCCTAAATATATAAAAAAACACATCAATAGAATCTAAAAACAAACATTTCACTTTTTTTTTTGTAGTGTGGCACTAGTTATGACTTTGTGCCAATTTCAAGTAAAAGGTAAATATTTTTTTCTGAAGTAGGTAATCAAGAGTTTCTTTCATTCTTTTTTGGCTTCGCACGGTTTGTGCATTTAGCCAATGTCACGTAATAAATTATTCGTGTCGCAAAAGACGGCCACGTGAACCGTCTACGGGGGTTTGAGGCAAAGTCATGGTGAGACCACTATGCTGCGATATCTCAATGTTCTTTATGAATTATTTACTGAATGCACTTTTTACGCACACGTACTTTTATATAGTAAACAACACTATAAATAATTTTAAAAGTCCAATGAAAAATGAGCGTGACACTTAGCTTAACTTTCCCGCCAAATCTCTCTATCACTTAGTTACATGTGTGATCTTTTACTTATAATTTCACCGTTATGTGCCAGCAAATGAAGTATAACCTGAAAAATGTTTACATATTACAATAATAACAATATAAAGCAAACACATTGAAATAGATACCATTACAAAACATTGATGTTGTAACTTCTAACTAAAGCGACACAATAAGCTTCTAATATATGTCCTAAGTTTTCTGTGTACGCTAAACTATACCAATTACACCTATGAAACTATTGTATGTGCAATTTCAACAACAATTCCAGTAACACAGAATTATCATTGTTTTAGCAGAATTTTGACATAACAAAGAGATGTGCAAGTTAGCCCACTTTTCATGTAAATACATCCTCGTTTTACTATCGTATCGTATAAATCTCCATTCCGTAGAAGTATTGGTATTAAAATAATTATATGCTTTTTTTCACGTCATTATTATTAAAGTTTAATACCGCTGGATGCGGCGGTCATCAACTTGTAAGCGCTTCCTTATCAACATGTAGGTACATCAATTACATCATGTAGAAAATGTGAAAAATGAAAAATAATTTCCTGTAACTAAACTAATGGATATATTTATATGATTTTTATGGGCAGGCTGAAAATGTGTTGAGGTACACGATGTTAAATTTATTGTCGTATTGTCATCACCACTTTGTATACTTATATAGGTAGGTACTTATGGTCCTTTCGTTTAACTATTTTCTTTTATCTATGCGTATAGCATTTTAATCCTGGTTCAAAGAGTACGTAAACATTAATCCGTCGCTGCGATGTTGCTAGTTGGCCTTGTTCGTTAAGCTACGTCACTCGGATGCCGTCATCCGACACACGGACACCATCGTACTATGGGACGACCATGTCTCATTCCTAGGTATATACGAGTTGCTAGGTACATACAGGAGACACCGCTGCACTTTGTCGTTTAGATAACACAGTGAAACCATATTATGTATACACAGTTGGGTTCCATTTTATAAAAAAATGTCCTATATCCTGTAAATCTGAAACAAGAATCATTTAATGATTTCTTCTTCTTTTCCATAGAGTCTAAGTCTCTTAAGCCTCCCCTGGTCATACTTCTAATTTTGTACCCCTATTTGCTAAGAAATTAACAATAAAGGGTGTATCTGACATCGACGCACAAACGAGTACCATGGATCCAGTACATGATTCTGAACCCCCCAAGCGGTGGAATTTTTCGTCGGCTTTTCATGATTAACAAAAAAATATATGTATTTTTTTTCACTTTAGACCGTTCATAAATGCTATACTTTTAAAACTCAATAAGATATTAAAATAAACATTAATTAATTCGCTAATTACACAAAAAAGCATAATGATAACAAAACTCGAAGAACTATCTTATCAGCTGATTTAATAGAGTTCACATCAGGGATCAACGTCATAACGTCAACGGCGGCACGCTTGCAACGTTCAAAGGCCGAGCCGACACTTTTTTTTAAACACTGTGAATTCTGTAACCGTTCATTAACGACATAAATGACTATCATAATTTTATTGGTGGCATGTGGTCTAGCCTTTTCGCGAAGTTTGCGTTACGATGTCAGATACACTCTGTATGTTGATAGATCCATACATCCGAAAAGATCCAGGAAAAAATTACAAAGCATTCAAAGTCGAAAAAGAAAACACTTCACCATTCCCATGTAAAAATATTTCCGATGTTAATAAAAGACGAATAAATAATGTGGTGTTCACAAATCTGCGTATTCTTTCATTCCATCGGCACATTCAAGGTAACAAATCGGCGCTGTCTGAAGTGGCTACGGGTTAATGAGCGAGTATTTGAGAATGTCTGAAAAGATTAAATGCACGCCGTAATTCAAGAGGAGTGATTGCAAGCTCCTCCTACGTAGATCGCTGACTTCGATATTTGAATAACTGTAGGTACATCCTCCCGATGTCTAATAAGTGCTTAATTATGAGTTATGCCGGTTTCAAAGTCAGTCGATCGTGTGATTGGGGATAATAGTATAAATCTCGTTTTAAACTTTTCGTTTTGTCAGGTTTAATTTCGTCTATTTAGTTCCGTTTGAAAAAAGCCACAGCGCTGTAGTATTTCTACTTTTTTAGAGTCTTTTTACTACCTGCGGCTTTCTTCATGTAATATTAATAACTTTTATTTTATCTTCGTTTCCTAACAACTGTAGCCTAAGTCTCGTCAAAATCAAAATGTCGTCAAACATTTATTAAATGTTTCTTTTTTGTTCTAGTACTGTATACATTATGTTAAGAAAACTAATGATAATAAAGGTTAGGTAAACATATGACCAAATATAATATAAAATTTTACGTAATCATCATAGTACCAATACAAATGAATTTTGAAATAATCTTTTTTTCCCGCGAATTAATTCCAACTTCCCCGAAATTTGGTAGTTTTTAAAAAACGTGACAACACCGGTATTATTATGAGCGAATAGCGATACGACCACGTGCCGCGTGCCCTGCCGCCCGCCGCCCGCGGAAAGGTGCTTAACGCACATTTATTAAGTTACCTCTTTTTTGCGAAATAATATTTATTTTTTTAGGGGTTTTTTTTTAAGTTTAGCCCGGTTTTGTATCCATTAGTAGAATCAGTTATCGATACCTAACAACACCTTCACGGGTCGGACAGGGTTTTCTTAACATACTGTATATGCATATGGACTTTCGTATCCATTCGATATTCGAAACTTACCCATTAAACGATTTAAAAAGTATATAAAGGCCAAACTTTGCAAAAAGGGGTATTATAAAATCACAGATTATTTAGAAGACAAAAAAGCTTGGGACTGAGCTGTTCGCTCTGATAAGCATTGTTATTAGCAATATGCGTAATTATAAGGTAAATTATTGTAAACATTCTCATTTTTAATGTCTGGACTTGAAAAAAGACGATGATCCCTGAGTTTGTTTCGGCTATTTCTTCTCAGAGGTAGTCAGTTAGGAAATGCCGGCTTCATCTAGTTAAAAAAAAATACATGACGTGTAAAAGTGATCGGTGATCATACTTGCTTAATAAACGATTTTATTTCATTAAGTAATAAGCTGTTATTCTGGCTTTATAAATTGACACATTTTATTTATTTGAATAGATGTACTTATAGATAAAGATGTCAAAGAATCAGATTCAATCACTTCACTTTGAATACTGTAGATTTTATCATGACTCTTCAAGTACTGGTGTTTTCTAATTGGTGTTCTGTTACAACAACGAACTCCCTTCACTATGGCAACATAGCCTGACCTTCAATATCTATACATCAACCACCACGTAAGCCATTTTGTAAATAGCTTCTCAAATATCAATTCCTTCCTATTATGTCTTGTAATCTGAAGTAGCAAATTATCTATTCAATTACTACGATTCATTTGTAGCTATTCATTTGCTGATACCTAGTATATTCAAGTACCTACCTACAGTAATTTTATAAGTGGTTACAAAGTATCGGTACCGTCCGAAACAATGGCGAAATCGGATGTGTGTTTGTATGTGTGCATGTAGGTGTGGTGTTGATATTTTTGTTATTTTTTTTTGTCTATGCACCTGTCGGGCAGGATGATATCTCTGAAAACTCATTGAATTTTGTAATGAAGATCTAATGGGGTTCTTTGAAAAACAATGCTCTTGCAGGCTGCGTGAGCGTCCGTGATCCATCGCCACTAGTTCTATTAAGTTTATTTTTGCTCCATTGGTGTAACTGCTATAGAGGTCCAGTGTGAGGATAAATAAAGAAAAATAAATGACGCAACACATCCTGACGCTTCACTCACTCACTCTTCACACGCCTGGTTACCACAAATACAACTCATGTCACTTCGTGAGATAAAAAATACTATAGCTATAAGTTCGTAGACATGTACTTTTTTTTTTAGTAATTATAAACTAGCGCTTGACCGCAATCCCGCCTGATGGCAAGCAGTGATGCGATCGTTGATGGTAAAGCGCGCTAGTTTATTAAGAGCCTATTCACTCAGAAAAGCTGAGCTAATAGGAAGGAAGGCGGCAGTTGAGCGAGGTGATGCAATGTTAAACCCAACAACATGACCAACGATGCTGCGCCAAAGGCAGATTGATCTGAAGACCCTCCACGACCAAACTCCCAACACAACAACATTAGGTGCATCGTACCCGGCACACATCGCAACACAACTGCTCAGACCCGTCCTCCGTACGGCTTCACCAGACATCATGCCGGAACATGACAAATCGCGGCAAGGCTTTGTCTGGTGGGTGGTACTTACTATACGTAGTAATGTATACAAATTGATTTCGAACAAACCCAATTAGGGGTTCACGAACTCTTCAATAAAGCACTAAGTCGATTCATAGCAGACGGCTTTAAATTATTTAAAGAAATTTCAGAATTTAAAACTTCCTCTTCGTTTCTAGTGTAGTGATTTGCAGCGCAGCGGGGAGAGTTAGGCTAAGTGAGTAAAAGAGTAAAAGTCTAAAGTCAATGTTTGCTGTCGTGATTTCTGCTCCCTTCGGCCGGTGACGCGCACTCTCCTCTCCCGCTTCGCGAAAATGTGCATCACCATTTTTAGCGACGTTAAACAAAGTCCGGTCTGATTCGATTCCGGACAACTGTCCAGCGATCTGTCACGTCAAAGTGCATAGTAATGCTGTTATTTCAATGTTTTGACTGTGAGTTACACGTTTTATTACAAGCTATTTGCTAGGGAGTGTTTTAACTCGGGCTTATTGGTGCCTTTATGGTAATTATTTGTATATTTATTTGTATACAGTATGTAAAGAAAACCCTGTACGATCCGTGAAGGTATTGTTAGGTATCAATAACTGATTCTACTAATGGATACAAAACCGGGCTAAACTTTTAAAAAAAATCCCCCTAAAAAAATAAATATTATTTCGCAAAAAGAGGTAACTTAATAAATACATACGTTACTAGTACGTTACGTTATTAGTACGTTAAGCACCCTTCCGCGGGCGGCAGGCGGCAGGGCACGCGGCACGTGGTCGCATCGCTATTCGCTCATAATAATACTGGTGTTGTCACTTTTTTAAAAATTACCAAATTTCGGGGAAGTTGGAATAAATTCGCGGGAAAAAAAGATTATTTCAAAATTCATTTGTATTGGTACTATGATGATTACGTAAAATTTTATATTATATTTGGTCATGCGTTTACCTAACCTTTATTATCCTTATGGGTCGGACAGGGTTTTCTTAACATACTGTATATGTAGATGTATATACATATAACAACAAATAATTACACTATTTATATAACTCAACGAAAAATAAATTTGGTTAATATAGATAATAAGAAAAAGGGTATTTTCGTGGCGCAGCGGCCAAGACGCCTGCCTGCGACGTGGAGGCCCCGGGTTCGATCCCCAGCCAGGTCATGATGGAAAATGATATTTTCCTGATTGGCCTGGGTCTTGGATGTTTATCTATATATGTATCTATTATAAAATATAGTATCGTTGAGTTAGTATCCCATAACACAAGTCTCGAACTTACTTTGGGGCTAGCTCAATCTGTGTGATTTGTCCGTATATATTATTATTATTAACCCGGCGTCTGTATGGTTGGGTCAATATGACCCGCGCAATTTTCAATTGTTTGTATCTTTTAAGAATCAAACGCGACGTTGCCGTACTTCTCAGTAGCTGGAGTTAAGACATCACCTTTCTTGTTTTATGCCACAGTTTAGTTGTCGTGCGACTGCACCGGGAGTTACACGTGCGCAAACGTCAAAAAGGTAAATATGACCCAACTATACAGTCAATGTAACAATTATGCGCCATTTTAGTAGTTAGTGTAAAAAGATTATAATTTCCGTATTCTGTTATTTGTAGGTTATAATTTAAAATGGATCGTGATGAATGTGAGCGGCAGCGTATTTTAGCAATTTTAGAGCAATCTGATTCAGAGAAAAGTGGAATTTCGTCAGAAAGCGAGCTTCCAAAATGATGTTACGATTGTATCTCATATCCCTAAAAAAAACAAAGTGGTATTACTTATGTCCAGTCTTCACCATGATGCAACAATTGATGAGTCGACAGCAGAAAAGCGTAAATCTGAAATTAACACCTTTTACAATATGACTAAAGGCGGGGTTGATGTTGGTGACGAACTTTGTTCCACATACAACGTTAGCCGTAACACGAAGAAATGTCCTAAAACAATATTTTATGCTGTGCTGAATATGTCTGCAATAAATGCATATATAATACATAATCAAAATAATAATCAAATTGTAAAACGGCGCCAATTCCTCAAAAGGTTAGGCCTTGCTCTCGTAAATAACCACTTGAATACTCGCCAAGACGTCGTGCAGTTGCCGAGAGAAACGCGAAAGAGAATCAGAGATTTTCTTGATGGAGAACCATCTGAGGAGCCACCTGCAAAAGTACAAGGTGTACGGAAAAGGTGTCAAGTTTGCCCAGCCAAAAAAGATCGCAAAACGACGCATACATGCACAAACTGTCACAAGTTTATTTGTCCCGAACATATTGTTCCGTACTGCAAAGAGTGCTGTGATATGTTGCAAGAATGAGACTAACTTAGGACTGTTTTATTTTTATTTTGATTTAAGTTTGAAAGATCTCGTTTTCAACTATACCAAAACGATAATTGTAAGATTATAAGTGAACATTTATGTTATTTTATAGTAACGAGACTGAGGATGTCTATTTTTGTTGATTATTTTTGTATGTTTTTTCATAACTCAAACAAAGATGCTACGATTAGTTAAATTGCCTTTTATTTCTGCTGCATAACCTTAAAATTAGTGTTCTAACTAAAATATACTCATATATTTATTATATATTTAAAGTTCAACAAAATAAAGGCTTCTACATTTCAGGGTAATTTTGACCCACTTCACAGTCGGTGTAACAATTTTCTACCATACAGACGCCGGGTTAATTATTCTGATTAAAATTGAAACCAATACAACATAATTAAATAACTTAAATTTTTGATTATTTCAATTTTTTGTAACAGAACAGTTATTCATATTCTATTATTGGAACGAAAATAAATTTGGTTAAATCAAAGATCATAAACATTAATCCAGTGGATTTTTATGATATTTGATTTAACCAAATTTATTTAGTATAGTGTAGTTATTTAGAGTGTTTGTTGAGTTTCAAAACACAAGTTTCTCAACTCAAGCATATGTTTCCACTATAAAATGATACTTTATGTTAAGCTATTCTCCTACGTTCAGGTAAACCAGCTTTTATGGAAGTTTTACTTTAATAGCCTGTTGTTCCTTCAGCTGAGAACAAATAGTTATGGTTGTAAAATTAATAGTTTCGTGATACTACAACGATTTTATTAATGACTGTTTGCTGCACCGGCATGGGTGTATCCAGGGGGGCAGGGGGAGGCAGCTCCCCTCCCTCCCCTGGAAATCTGGCAGAACATGTATGAACTCTCTTAATTACAAAACAAAGTATAAACGAGGACTTTTCTCTAACTTTTAAATAAACTACGCAGTAGATACTAAAAAAATGTATGATGTATTTGCCAAAAAAAATGTATGATGTATTTGCCAAAAAAAATGTATGATGTATTTGCCAAAAAAAATGTATGATGTATTTGCCAAAAAAAATGTATGATGTATTTGCCAAAAAAACCGCGTGCGTCTATAGCGCAACAAGATTACCCACTCTAAAAATTTTACTTGCCCCCCCTAAGCCTGACTTGCCTTCCCCTAGGCCTCATATTACCAACCGACCAACAATGCTGCGCTAGCGCGCAATGATCTGGAGACCGTCCACGACCAAACTCCCGATACAACAACATTTGGCGCATCGTACCTGGCACACATCGCAACACAACTGCTCAGACCCGTCCTCTCTACGGCTTCACCAGACAACATGCCGGAACACGACGAATCGCTTGGCGGCAAGACTTTGTCTGGGGGGTGGTAACTGTGTCCGCGTAGTGAGCGGAGACTACTACCTATATTCTGATTATGCAACTGCTCAGACCCGCTGCAAGCAATGGGTTTCATTTTGACAGTTCAACAACTTTCATTGCATTATTTACGTTGTTGAGCAGACACAATTCGAACAATTGGAGCAATGGATTAGCAACATGCTTCGAAATGATTCCAAGTAAAGATTTCATAAGAAGGCTAAAACCTTCTTGAGAAATGTTTAATCTCTTTCTTTTTTTGCATATATTTACGTACTGAGCAACCTTGAGGCACAGAATACGATTTAAATTTGTTTGTGTTTGTATGCCGTAGATACTTAACCTAACTTATTTAACCTGGGTCAAAAAATCCTACTGTTTTTTCTTATTTATTTTTTTTAAGCTCAAGTGCCACCAACTCTTCTAAAATAGCCAAATAATATAACCAAAACTTCAATAAACAGCTGTAGAAATATCCGGACGTTTTACAAAAAGAAATAGTCAATAATTTATTATTGTAATTGCCATTAAAACGAACCGTTTAAATAAAACCAGCCAGAATACTTCAGATGCTTTAAATAATAAAAAAAAACAAAACATGGAACCTAATTTAAAAATTAAAAGAACATGAATGAAGCTCACAAAGTCGCTACTTCATCTCACTGGGGGCTTTTTCTTTGAAATTTTGCATGCAATTGCATCTCAGAGCAGTAAAGAGTGGGCGGGATCCCGGGAATAAAGGGCGCATGTCATTTCCCGGCCAGCCCCGGGGGTGAAATCGCATGAGCAAATGTTGACATCCGACTCCGCTCGGATCAGTCCGCGGTGGAGACGCACTATTCAGTCTTATAGTTAGGCCTTTCTTTTGAGAAAATGGCATACTTGAAAGTCCTTCATTGCTAGAGGGTTACTTTAAGAGGAGGTCGAAATTACGGCGCATAATTGAGGTACGTCTTTTTATTGTATTCTTAATTGATTATCTTCCAAATTAAATGAATTTATCCCACTAATAGGTATCATAAATGTGAAATTTTGTACATATTTTGGATGTTTTTGTGACTCAATCACGCAAAATCGGCTAAACGGATTCGGATGAAATTCGACACACAGACCGTTTATAATCTGATTTAATAATTAACATATTACTATATTTCATCAGTGTGAAAAATCGCAAGTTAACGAATTTGGGGACAGAAGTATTTCTATGCCAAACTACAATACAGTAAGTTGTGATTGTATGTCTGATCGAAACGCCTTTAGCCTGCGGCGTTATAATAATCAGAATCTCTATTAACACAATATTGTCAAGAACAAGCAACAAAGAAATTTAACAGCACCAGCAAAAATAAACATAAAACCATTATAACGCAGACAATTATAACACCGTTCCTCTTAACAAGAAAACGGTACATAATACCCTACCTAAACAAACTCCACTGCCTAGGTACTTAACTAGCCCCAACAGATTACTAGCCCAGTCAAATTAGGTAAAAAAAGGGGTCAACCTCGGAATGAAAGATAATAAGCTGCAAATTGGTATGAACCTTTGTTTTGTCATTCTAAATGTTGTCTCAAAAGTCACAATCGTTATCGTGTCCGCGTCTCAAGATATTCAAGGTCAAAGGTCACAAAAATCGGTTTTTCGCGAATATCTGGCTTCCTATCGGTTAAATGAGATTTGCATTTATAATAAAAGTTGTAGGCTATAAAATTCCCTACAACTTTTGTCTAAACTTTTTTTTCATACGACCAACCGTTTTGAAGTTAGAGCGCGAAGAGTGCACATCGTACAGTCATATACGGCCTAATGCAAGGTCAAGCGTGAGTTATGGTTATCAGTACGTTATAAAGTCAATTATTTACTTGGAAATTATAATTATTAAACAGTGCCCATTATTTATGTACTAACTATTAATTATTTATATTTAATTAAAGTAAGTAACTTGATTATTTATATATAATTATTCATATTTAACTATTTAAGTATAAAATATTATTAATTCTGGATTATATATTTTAGTTTTATTTTAAGTTAAAATGATAGTAAGAGTATATATTTTACACATATTTTTATTTATTATTAAATACGGCATAATATACATTTATCAAAATGTGAGTTCAAATATCAAAAGTATCTTTGTTGATTTTAATTGTAATGAAATTGGAAATGGAAGCTAATTATATTCTTCTTCTTCGTGGTCTTCTTCTTCTTGTCGCTCAAAAATGTTCGATTCATTGTCATCATCCTCATTATCTGTCATGTTCATCTCCAAACCTTCCAGAATATCGGGATCATATGTATTTTCTTCATCGGGATTACTTGGATACAGTGAAGCGTTGAGACAAGCTTGTCCGTTGCACTGGCCGCAAGCTAAAGAACATTGTAGCCCTGATTTTCTGCATCCACAGCGGGAACCACAACCATTTTTGCAATTGGAAAATATTACGTTTAGTAGTTCGGCTGGTGCTGGAGGTAATAACGTTCGTATGGGCTCCAGGATTTCATTTTCAAGCATCCAGCCCCATTCTTGAGGTTCTAAGTCCTTCCCTAACCCTAAAAAGTAAATAATTGACTTTATAAAGTACTGATAACCATAACTCACGCTTGACCTTGCATTAGGCCGTATATGACTGTACGATGTGCACTCTTCGCGCTCTAACTTCAAAACGGTTGGTCGTATGAAAAAAAAGTTTAGACAAAAGTTGTAGGGAATTTTATAGCCTACAACTTTTATTATAAATGCAAATCTCATTTAACCGATAGGAAGCCAGATATTCGCGAAAAACCGATTTCTGTGACCTTTGACCTTGAATATCTTGAGACGCGGACACGATAACGATTGTGACTTTTGAGACAACATTTAGAATGACAAAACAAAGGTTCATACCAATTTGCAGCTTATTATCTTTCATTCCGAGGTGAAACCCTAATTTGACTGGGCTATACTTATTTTCTAGCTATTTGCAAGCCAGGTTTAAAACTACAAGCTCTCTCCGCCGTCATTTTTTATGACGTGATGAATAAAGCAACAAAGAAAAAATTGATCTTTTATATCTTTTTTATTTGTTGGTGGCTTATTGAATGGCTTTTGTAAAGTAAATTAATTTCTAGGTTGTCGCTGCGAGCTCCTGGAGAGGCTTCAAAACTCCGTGAAACATCCTCTTATTAATCAGCTTTTCGTAGAACGGCGATTTTTTCCTCTGAATCTTTTTTTTTTAAATAATCATAAACTAGCGCTTGACCGCAATACCGCCTGGTGGTAAGCAGTGATGCGATCGTTGATGGTAAAGCGCGCTAGTTTATTAAGAGTGAATAGGTCACTCAGAAAAACTGAGGGAATAGGAAGGAAGACGGCAGCTGAGCGAGGTAATGCAATGTTAAACCCAACAACACGTCCAACAATGCTACGCCAAAGGGAGATTGATCTGAAGACCCTCCACGACCAAACTCCCAACACAACAACATTAGGCGCATCGTACCCGGCACACATCGCAACACAACTCCTCAGACCCGTCCGCTTGGCGGCAAGGCTTTGTCTGGTGGATGGTAACTTCTGCCGGCGGCCGATGTTATGGCCTACCACCGAGAAATATAATAATATTATAATAACTTAAACACTTTTTCAACGCGTGTCTAATATCAGTGTTACATCAAAATCCAAATAGTAATGTAGTGTTTAAAAAGTGTTGTGCTTAAACAACTGATAAACACGTGTCTGGTTGTTTGTGTATGTGAGTTATATAGTGTTTGTAAACACACCCATGATACAGGAGTAGTTCCTAGTATGGGACAGCGTTAAAAAAATGTCTCACTGCTGGGCAAAGACCTCTTCCGTATTTTATCACTTTTCCTTGTCCATCCATCTCTGTCCTAATCGTCACACCTTTTCAGGTCTGCCACAGTGATGACGCCCGTCCTTAGGCACCCACTGTGTTACTACATTCGCTCAATTGTCAGCCTAGATCCTATAGGTGTGGGTAGGTGTTTTTCTTTATTTTACTATACTTAACAGTTGTCCAATGAATACCTATCAGTCAAGTTCATACCGCTCGTGACGATTAGCACAGATTTATTGGACACTAAATGTCGTGTCTTCTAATTAATTTACGATCAAACGCTATAAACATAAGTGATCGGTATTAGGAATCCTCTTTGTAAGCGCCAAGTTGTAGCTTGAAAGTTTGAGAAGAAACAATGTGATTTTACGGAACCAAATGTCAGTTAAGCGACTTCTCAGATAACAAGCAGTGTAACCGCAAAAATAATGTAATTCCTCACCAAGAAATGTTCAATAAATACTCACCTTCTCTGTATAAGGACCTGTTATGCAAAATTGTATGCGTCTAAACCCAACAGCTAAGACAGTTGTTGACTGTCAGAGAATTAAAGATACACATCAACTACTTATAACACATTGACCGACTCCGTGGCGTAGCGGTAGCGAACGCGGCCGCTGCGCAAGGAGGCGCGTGTTCGATCCCCGTGCTGTGAAATATTTGTTTGCATGAATATGAATTTTTTCACTGGTCTGGTCGTGCCTGGGAAATCGTGTCAGGCCGTTGGTCCCGGTTGCCATACGAATATCTAATGGCAATCTTTACGGGTTGTTGGAGCCCACAAAAGTCCAACAATTAGTCTAACTGCAATACTTCGATATTGCCTTCGGGTTCAGTAGGCCTAGTATGAGTTTTCAATACGAAACTCGATCGTCAATATCGAGTGCGTTTGACTCAGCGATTGGCCCGCTTCAAGGTCGTAAGAACTCCCAACCAATGAGAGCGCCAAACGCGCTCGATATCGTCGAGCGAGTTTCGTATTGAAAACTCATACTAGGCCTACTGGAGGTCAGAGGGCAGTCGCTTCACGGAAAATATCGAAGTTTAGCCAAAATCAGCAGTTGGACTGGTAAAGCGGACCTCAGACTCGAAAAAGTTGAAAAAGCTTCGGATGCGACTGGGCTTAAAGCTGAGATAATGATGAAATGATGATTATCATACTTACAAATTTGAAAGGTCGTAATGATGTAGGATGGATGGATGTTACTCTTTTAGGCAAAAACGACGGAAAGAATTGGATGAAATTTGGCTCGTATAGTTTATAACACATAGAATATTTTTTATACCGATATTCCCACGTGATTGAAACTTACATTGGTTAAACCGCGGGGAGCAGCTGTGTTGCTACCATGAGTTTACATTACGAGACTCGATCGTCGATATCGAGCGCGTTTGACTCTTACGTTACGTATATTTTATTTTATCAAATCAATAAAAATTTACAAATATAGAAGGCATCAAAGATCAGGAGTGGTGGCTGGTTCAACGCACTGTGTCGTCTTCATTTTTTGTTTATATGAAAAAGGAAAAAAATACGTGTCTAGTATTTTTTGCAAATCTGACTGACGGACTAATTACTTTTTTTAGGGTTCCGTAGCCAAATGGCAAAAAACGGAACCCTTATAGATTCGTCATGTCTGTTTGGACGTCCGTATGTCACAGGCATTTTTTTCCGAAATTATACGTGCTATACTGTTGAAACTTGGTAGGTATATTTATTCTGTGAACCGCATTAAGATTTTGATGCAAAAATGAAATAATAATAATAAATATTGGGGGCTCGCCATACTTAGAACTGAAACTAAATTTTTTTTTCATCAAACACATACGTGTGGGGTATCTATGGATAGGTCTTCAAAAATGATATCGAGGTTTCTAAAATATTGTTTTTCTAAACCGAATAGTTTGCGTGACAAACTCTAACTTCTAAAATAAGAAAATGAAAAATCTAAAAAAAAACATATGATGTACATTACCTACTATAAAAACTACCAACGAAAACTGTTTTCAACGAGATCTAGTAAGTAGTATTTTTTGTAATACCTCGTAAATCGTAAACCGCATATTACCGCGTGATCTTTTCATTCAAATAACTAAAATCCTTTAATTTCATAAATCAATGGTACGGAACCCTTTGTGCGTGAGTTCGACACGCACTTGGCCGGTTTTTTAGTCAACTACCCTATCGTCGATTTACGTGCGGTGGTAACGGGCGTAACTTACATGTTGTCAATCGAATCTAAGCAAGCTCAGATACTTGGTCTAAATTATTTTATCAACACTGTTTTACAAACAAGGCAATAAAACTAAATGATACCGGCATGTCCTGGAACTAAAAATTCGACCCACTTTTTTTTATTATAAACTAGTGTGCTTTAGTGCAATCCCGCCTTATGGTAAGCAGTGGTGCAATCGTTGATAGTAAAGCGCGCTGGTTTATTAAGCCTTGTTCATCAACCTTTTTTTATCGGATTGAGCGTAATCACGCTTGCTCAATGCGGGTTGGCGATTTCAGACTTAAAGTCCAGGTTTCCCCAAGATGTTTTCCTTCACCTTTTAATCAGTCACTGGTGCCCAAGATATACTTCGATAGAAAGTAAATATAACTCAGAAAAGTTACATTGGTACTTGTCTAACCTGGAATCAAACCCGCACACTCATACTTGAGAGGTTGGTGTTTATTAAGCCTATTCTCTTAAAAAACTTAGTAAATAGAAAGGAAGACGGCAGTTGAGCGAGGTGATGCAATGTTAAACCCAAAAACACGACCAACGATGCTGCGCTAGAGGGAGATTTATCTGGAGACCCTCAACGACCAAACTCTCGATACAACAACATTTGGCGCATCGTACCCGGCACACATCGCAACACTACAGCTCAGACCCGTCCTCCGTACGGCTCCCCCAGACATACGATGAATCGCTTGGTGGCAAGACTTCGAAGCGAGGAAACCTGTATCCGCGAAGTGAGAATACTATATTCTGATTATGATTCGATTTACAGTGAAGACAAAAACCTGTGCCAAGGCCGTGAGTTTTTCAAAAGTGAAGGAACACACCCGGTTTTAGTCAGTAAAAGTCTGACACGCCCTTCCGCTCCGCCCAGAGCGGCAAAGGTCATTTGATGATTTCAAATCCACAAAAAAAGCCAAACAACCTGGGGGCAATTCATCTGAAGTCTCTAACTGATGATAGGTAACACTTATTCCATCCTTCCTTTTCTGTATTCCTTTTAGGTGAATATTAACCCAACATTTTAAGCGTCTACCCAAAATTCCAGAACAAAATTGTCCCAAAAATACCTTAATTCATTTCGGTTAAATTTTAAATGTACACTACATAATATTCCGTGAAGGGAATATTTTGATCAATTTTATGCAATTTTATGAGTGCGGTGATCTGAACGATCAATTTGCATCGTAATTAGGCGTTTGCTCTGTTTTAACACAAATTAGCTTCAACCGAATAGTCGGTTATATTCTGAAAGTAAACACGTGCGTCGTTTTATAGTCCATTGTAATATTGGATTATGAATCGAAATATACAGGGTGTATCTGACATCGTAACGCAAACTTCGCGAGAAGGCTACACCACATGTCACTAATAAAATTATGATAGTCATTTATATCGTTAATTAGCGGTCACAGAAATAACATGGTTTAAAAAAATGTGTCGGCTCGGCATTTGAACGTTGCAAGCGTGCCGCCGTGCGTTTTTTGGGGTATGACGTTAACCCCTGGTGTGAACTTTATTAAATCAGGTGATAGGATAGTTTTTCGAGTTTTGTTCACATTGCGCTTTTTTGTGTAATTTGCGAATTAACTATTTTTTACTTTAAAATTTCATTGGGCTATGAAAGCATAGCAATTATGAACGGTTTAAAGTGAAAAAAACAGCATATATTTTTTTTAAATCAGGAAAAAACCGATCAAAAATTCTACCTGTGGTTCAGACTCATGTACTGGATCCATGGTACTTGTTTGTGCGTCGATGTCAGAGACACCCTTTACATATAATTTGAACGACATTGTTTTTATATATATATTGTTTTGTGTACAGGTAGTCAATATTTTGTATTGATTCAATAGCTTTCATTGTATTTGTCCTGGTAACTAAGAAACCACGTTTATTGTTCTCTGTTGGCCTTACAAACTTTTTTTTTTATTTTGATGTCATGTTTATAGGCGACCTTGTCTGTTTATCGTTAGAAAAACACCTAAAAGCTGATTTTACCAAAGTCAGATATTTTTTTACCTTTGTAATAATATTCTTTTCCGTTACACTCCAGTCACAACAAACTGTCATTATATTACACTTATATTTCTTGTCACCTATGCATTTGAAAACCTTGATGCTGATGACAGCGTCAGTGAGCGGAATTCTGGACCATAAATTTTTAAGTCCATGAAATGGCTATAGCACGGCTAATTCCAAGTAGATTGAATTTGAAAAAAAAAAGAAATTACATAAATGGTTTATCATAATAAATAGAAGGAGTTTTGGCGGGAAAGTCAAGCTGAGTGTCACGCTCATTTTACATCGGACAATAAAAATGCGTGATTTATGTAGTAAAAAGTGCATTCAGCAAATAATTAAAGAAATATCGCAGCATAGTGGCCACATCATGACTTCGTCTCAAACCTCCATCGTAAGACGAATCACGCGGCCGTCTTTTTCGACATTAACAATTCATTACGTGACATTGGCTAAATGCACAAACCGTGCGAAGCCATAAAAGAAAGAAAGAAAGAATAAATAGAAAACTGGTATATAAATTTGCCTAACCGTACTTGAAGCTCACAGAATTACAAGTATCACACAACTCACAAAAATATAAAACCCAGAAACTTCAATATTCATAATATGCATGTAGTACACAACATTCTCGGAAACACCGCAAAGTAAAGTGCCAGAAGGAATAAATTATGAGTATATATTCAGTAGTTTAGAGCTAGAGCTGGCTACTTAACGCAGCACAAATGTACCAGGGTGCCGGAGTAGCAGGGGAGGTGGACACCGCAAAATGCAGCTCCTCATTACGGATTCATGAGCCCTGCGAACGTATCAACTGCATACCGCTAATCAAATATTACATAGGAGTTTTTTCTTAGCTTTTTGAATAAACTGTTATGTGGCAATGTATACGGAACACTGTGTGGTTGTTAATGCTAAAACTAACATAAGCAGTGTATTTTTGTGAATCTATACTAATATATAAAGCAGAAGAGTTTGTTTCTTTGTTTGAACGCGCTAATCTCAGGAACTAATGGTCCGATTTGAAAAATTATCTTTGCGTTGGATAGCCTATTAATCCAGGCATCACGCTCAGATAGGAGTAGAGAATATAAAAAAAAAAACATATCGAAACCTACGCGAGTGAAACCGCAAGGCGTAGCTGGTAGAAAAATAAAAGGGTGAGTAATCTCTTGGCATTGTTTTCACCCTTAAGTTGTTAACACCGCTACGATCCAGACGAAGCGATTAGCTTCGTCTTTTATACCGCGTACATCGAATGACTACAACAATTTGCCTGAGCCGGTCTTTCGGTTTGTTTACAATTAAGTTTCTTCGAGGCTAGGCTCCTAATAAACTTGTGCGCTTTAGCATCTACGACTGCACCACTACTTACCATCAAGCAGGATCGCTATTAAGCACTAGTTTATTACATTAAACAAAACTAGTAAATCGAGTACTACGGGACTATAACCACCATGAAGACGTTATTTGAAAGAATTTTCCTCATGTTATGACCCTAGGTCTATAAGCAAATAGCCGACAACAATATGGGCATTCCCAGCTGGGGGCAGGGGGAGCCGCTGCTCCCCTGGATATTTCGCAGAACATGTGTGAATTCCCCTAATTAGTAAACAAAGTATAAATGATGACTTATCTGTAACTTTTACTAAACCTCGCAGTAAGCACTGACAAAATGTACATTGTAAATGCCAAAACACCGCGTGCGACTATAGCGCACAAAGATTACTTTTTTTTTTAATAATTATAATCTAAGCAGTGATGCTATCGTTGATGGTAAAGCGCGCTAGTTTATTAAGAGCCTATTCACTCAGAAAAACTGAGCGAATAGGAAGGAAGGTGGCAGTTGAGCGAGGTGATGCAATATTAAACCCAACAACACGACCAACAATGCTGCGCCAAAGGGAGATTGATCTGAAGACCCTCCACGACCAAACTCCCAACACAACAACATTAGGCGCATCGTACCCGGCACACATCTCAACACAACTGCCCAGAACCGTCCTCCGTACGGCTTCACCAGACATCATGCCGGAACACGACAAATCGCTTGGCGGCAAGGCTTTGTCTGGTGGGTGGTAACTTCTGCCGGCGGCCGATGTTATGGCCTACCACCGAGAAAATGTTAAGTCACTCTAAAAATTTTATTTGTCCTGTACCTAGGCCTGACTTGCCCCAGGAAGCTGGGTACGCACATGGACTACAATAATAATAATGTGTATAGGGTCATAATACTATAGCTATTTCTGCTGTTGTAGTAAATTATTGAAGTATCACCTGTGTAGGTACGGAACCCTCTATTTCAGCTTACTTCAGCAATGTTTAGTGCCGTGCTCGTACAGTCTCGAGTCTATATAAAATGTTTACGTTTATATCGCCGACCACTTTTCCCGTCTCACAATTCCTCCTGCAAGGTTTTTCGGAGTAGAGTAGTAAAAAATTACTTCAACACGTACACCTTGGGACAGGGAACACGACAATATACGAGGGTTTCCAATACCAGTAAAAAATAAAACATTAATTTCAAACGTATTCTTGAACAAAGGTAATTCAACAAGTATGTACTATCAGTGTAAACGTGTACTTGTGGCACGCGATTTGCAAATAAAGCTAGGAAGATATCAAACAACCAACGTTTGCCACAACATGCGATAAAAACCCGTACCGTTTCAAATGGATGTCTGATACTTTTTCCGCTGCGCTACTTACCAATGTAGCTTAAATCAACTTTAATAATTCATTATCTCCGCATATCCCAGTAATGAGATTTTATTCTATTAAGTTACCAATCTACTTATCCAGTCCGGCTCGTGCACGGTACACTCACGGTAATTGTTTTTAACCGGGACTTCACCTGGATACTCTCTCGGGAACCGGTAAAGGAATATACAATGAAAACACGAAGAATTTCACAAAATGTCGAAAGTAAAACATTCGTAAGATAAGTAAAAACAACAATTTTCACTCCAATTAGGAATTTAATTTAACCCTTATCTGCGGGATCAACAAACACCTATTTGACCTTTACACGCAAGTTAATAAACCTCCTCCGTACAATACATTCTTTATCCACACACCATAAACGCGAACAAGTGTGAGCTCCTAAACCTTACGGATACATTAGACGCCCATAACCGAAAATTCACTTCCAATGTCTCACATTTGATAACAAAGGAAAAACCACCCGACGACCGACAAGATGTTCTAAAAATACTTTCGCAATCTAGCTACCTGTTCACCTGGGCTGGCCATTCCGGCCTCCCCATAAAGAAGAGTAGACGGGAAGCACCGGGAAGGGTTTATCGCTCCTGAGGGAACGGCCGCCTGCCCGACACTATATCATTGCCGCCTCTATCTCTATGTACACTACGGGTTCTTTGTACTCGACGAAGCATAAAACTTTCTAAAAACATTGTTAATATGTAACGTACTCTTAGGTGTTACAATCGAACTTTGTGCGGTTCATTTAACTTAAGGAGAAAACTCGCTTTTGTGAGTGTCTGACGAGTGCCTTTTACCACGCCCGGCTCGTCTGTATGGTAGTCTACAGGGATGCCCTAGGCATCCACAAATCCGATCGCTAGCATAATAAAAACACCGTTATTACCGTAACTGATGTCGAAAATAATTTCAATTAGCCGAATTAAAGCCACGCAGTAAATTGTGTTGTAATTTGACAAATAGTGGCGTGTTTTTGTGCATTATTGTGATATATTAATCGTTAATGTGTCGCTTGTCAATGTATTCGTAATGAAATGCCTGTATACAGTGCGGTCGGGGTCGCGACACCGCCGGCAAACAAAATATGAAATAATGTTCACATTATTTGCATAATGTGTACCATAAACGGTGGCCTATATAGAGAGCCATCATATTATCATGTCGTCATAAAGGCCTGTGCGAGGAGCGGCGGATAAACGCAGTTGACGTGCATAAAGCTTTGTCCCGGACGTCGCTATACCAGAAGAATACCTATTGATATTTATCGCTACATTTCGCCCGGCTGAAAAGGTATGCGAAACAACTAATACACTGCCTTTTGTGTTCGAAATGTGGTCGTGTTTTTTTTTTATATTTTGGTAGAAAAATGTATTTATTGAAGATAAGTTTGGAACTGTCTTGTTTTTCTTTGATCTACCTGCGCTTTACGACCACTTCTAGCCATTTTTCATTTATTTGAGTCTCATTACGTATCATTTTCAATTCATAGATTATATCGAAAACTATAAGCAGAGCCGAATCTCCGGTTCGTCGTACTGTAAAGGTGCTTAATGCTCTTCTGACTGCCAACCCTGAATGTGATGTGTTTGCAGATAAATGGAATAAGATTATGCGTATATGTCGAGTATTCTGTAACAGAAAGTATGCGAGGGAGTTCACTGTTTCATGTTAGTTTTTTTTCTAAAGTTATATTATTGTCTCCATGTTCATTGATGGAGTTAGTGTTGTAGCATTTTAATTAACTATAAATAAATCGAAAGAAAATTAACGTTTCTAAGCCGATTAATTCTACATTTGAATTTTTAACAATTATACACGTACGTATACTTTCCCAAGAATTGGTAAATAAATACATTTTTCTTAATTCGAAAATAGATTATAAAGTTTTAAAATGTCTATCGTGCATAGGAGTAGGTAAGTACGTAAGAATGTATAGAAGAAAGTCCCCTTCTAAGTCAAACCGTACAATAAACTACAGAGTAAGATACTGCCGCTCGTGTTACTATGTGCGGAACCGCAAGGCGAACCGGGAGACTTTACTGTGCCCCTGGGACATCCAGAACACCTGAACAGTACACATTGATTTTACATGAACGTCCAGAGCCACGACATCGTTGTTCGCACATACCTAGAGATACCCACAACTACGTGAACATACGTATGTAGGAACTAGGAGTATTACAATGATCTGTACTTTGCCTATGTGTTTGTGTATAGCAACACATAGGCAAAGTAGCAATACATTTGGACGGATTGTTCCAAAGACCCAGAGGGGTGTAAGTCCGACCACAAATGCACGTACGACCTTACAGAATCCTACAGTAATTTGTATCAGCCGACGTTATTCAACTGAGGCATAGATCGTGTCATAATTCACTTGTTTTTCACCTTTGGATTCATTCGCTTTTTTATTTGTTGGCAGAAAACCAGCGTGCAGTTTAACGTTCAAAAGTCTAGGAGATAGATTGAACGACAATTGTTTATTAGTGCTTCTAACATTTTCTACTTCTGTTTAATGTTCTTTTTCTAGAGATACATTCATCGAAGATAAAGGGAGCTCGGCCTAAGCGACGCAGGTACTTGCCGAAGCAGCCGTGCCCCGACAGTACCTGAGTCACCCTGAACGACAGGGAGCCGTGCCTCCTCCCGAGCCAGTCGTCGAGTACTGGCCGGATCTCATCGACGGTAGCGAGGCATAAGGTAGGGCGCATAAGCCTCTGCTGCCAGTCCACCACCAGGACCTGACGGAGCTCCTCTCGGCGCAGCTCGATCTGCCGATGCACCGGATTGGAGCCCCGTGTCCGCTCTTCCTCGCACCATCGGTACAATGACGCGAATACTTTCGTCTCTAGGTTTCATTAGAATTTAAAATGTTAGTTCCAAAAGTTTGAACTACACACTCTAACGTTTCAATTCATTCAGCCTATGACTTATCAATTATCAAGTAATCCCTCAGGTTTACCTTTTTAGGATTTAACTCGAGATGGTCTCCAAAGCCTAGGATAATACACAGGCGTAGAGTAGCCAGCCTTTCGGTGTTCTATAGGATGCATTTTGGGGAGTGTGCGAGGGAATTGCATAATTTAATTCCCTCATCTCCGTTCCACCATCGGACGACCCGTCGTACGGCGAGTTTCCACCCTTACGTTGTTAACACCACTACGATCCGGACGAAGCGTTCCGCCTCCTTCTTTATACCGCGTACATCGAGGGACTAGAACAATTTGCCGTGTTTCCGTTGGACTACAATTTGAGTGTCTTCAAGGCTAGAGTGAACAGGCTCTTAATAAACTAGCGTGCTTTACCATCAACGATTGCGTCACTGCTTACCAGCAGGCGAGATTGCGGTCAAGCGCTATTTATTATTTCGACAATAACTCTGTTTCCCTAGTTGCATAGTATTTTCATATATGTGATTTCTTTTTGTACAATTTATTGTGGCAATAAAAATTGTTTTTTTTTTTGTTTTTTTTTTTTTGAGGTTTCTAATATGATGTCGTAAATTATAACAATTTTTTCGCGTTTGCAGTGAAACGCAGGCTGAACCCTACGAAATTTATCACAGTAATGTACTAAATAATGTACACATTGAATAGGTCTACAGAAAAGTCCGCGATGGTATAATATATGTCTATCTCTTATGGATATCCCACAATAAAATTTATTTGTCATTTACTTATATAATGTAATATAACTTGTATACCAATACAGAATTAATTCTTATCCAATGTAATGCCTTAAATACATTTTTGATTTAATATAGATCTATATCGCCCTTTACAGCATATGATTTACATAAAATATTTTCGAAAATATTACAGATTTATTAAAAATTGCGGAGCGTCGCGTTTTTGGCGTTTTTAAACATTGTTCACAGTTTTTCTGTGGTGTGTTTAGTATCACCATTGCACCCGGACCGGGGCGGGTCGCTAGTAAATAATATATTGACAAAAAAAAACTTCAGTTATAATTTCTGTACTTCATCGCTGAAGCTAAGTGGAGAAATCACTACTGAATTTAAAAGCTAATTCATTCAAATCTAAACAAAAACTTTTTTCTTAATACATACTTCTATGGTGCGCACTACCTAGGATAAGTATGTTACAGTATAAAATTTTCCAAATCGTAATCACCTCTGCAAATTACCTGCATAATGCGAGTACCCTGCTAAATAATTATAGCATTTCCCAGCTACGTATGAGTTTCAGGCGGTTTCTTCGGAGGGACCGCGAAAGGCACAAAGCGAAGGGCGGAGGCCTGAGAAAACTTTTGGGTCTTTATTTATTGTTATTGCCTCATTAAGGTACTACGTAGTAGGCGATATCCTACAAATTGCAAATAAATAAGCCACCGCGCCAGACACGTGTGGAATATATAAGCGAACGTACTTATCTAATTACCTTCTTAGGTGTTTTGGTTGAGCTGAATTATTGTCATTGGGAAAGGTAAAGTGGTAACTAGTAAGACGGGGATGTGGGACTTGAATAAATAACACACATAACCAGTCTATAATGTTCCCACTGTTGGGACACAGACCTCCTCTCGGTCAGAGGGAGTGGGCTGTAATCCACCACGCTGGTCCAGTGCGAGTTGATAGATGTCACGTGTCTTAGATATTTTTCTATTGGTTCTAGGATATGTCCGGTTTCCTCAAGGTATTTTCCATCACATTTTTGAGAGCAATGGTGATCAAATAATTTACAGGAGGTTTTGGCAAGCTGAGTGGCACGCTCGTTTTTCATTGGACTTTTAAAATTATTTATAGTGTCGTTTACTAAATAAAAGTGCGTGATTTATGTAGTAAAAAGTGCATTTAGTAAGTAGTTCATAAAGAATAGTGAAATATCGCAGCATAGTGGCCACATCGTGACTTTACCCCAAACCTCACTCCTAAGACGGGTCACGCGGCCGTCTTTTTCGACATAAATAATTCATAATTACGTGACATTGGCTAAATGCACAAACCGTGCGAAGCCAAAAAATAAATAAAGAAATAATTTACACAAATTAAAGCGGGGTTTGAAACTACGACCTTCATTTTATAAGTCGTGGCCACCGCTGCTCACTCGGAACTTGATTCTTTATTCTGAATTTAATATTAGGTACCTGAAGTATGGAGTTTAAACAACAATTCAATTAAAAGAAAATATACAACAACTTCTTACTTATTAGTTAGACAGTCCAAAAGAAAAATATTTTTTGGTCTGTCTGTATGGTTTTTCCGGCTAATTTCCGAAACGGCTAGACTGATTTTGACTGGCAGACAGCCGATGTTGTAAGTTGTTTGCTTCCACACTACCCTAGTAAATAATAAAAATATTATGCCTTGTCGAACAAATTGGGGAAATTGATAATTCCTATTAATACGCTTTGAATTTTAATCAAAAGCTCATTCACTGAGCTAGGTACTCTTAACTAACTTAATATTGGTACCTCGAAACACGTGAAAGACGTTTTGATTGAGAGAAAGCCAACTCAATAATTTATAAATTTCATTTATATATTGCACCACAGATTGTAGAGGGGAGCGAATTAATTTCATTTGGACGAGTTGACCTGAATCCACCTTCTATAAATTAACAAATAATGATCGTGTATCGTCGTAAACCACCAGAGAGAGAGATATATATATCGTTATAATAAAGAGTTACTCATACATAAATATTTCCGGCGAACAGTTCCAAATAAACAAACGAAACAAAATGGGTCACATTAACAGAGCTTACAATAATGCTCTAACGAACAACGTTTGCAACCGCATTTTCAACGAATCCGAATGACTCATAATTAAAATATTATCGATAAATAAACTCAAAACGAACGTTTAAAGCCAAAACATCGCTTTGCAGCGCAAACAGCGCGTCAACCCAAAGGTAAAGCACAGGTATTTTGGACTTATTGAGCGCAAATTTTGAAGACCGCAACCCTTTGAATAGTCAATGTCGCGTACCCTTATCTCGCCACAGAAAGGCGACACCACATTACCGGTATTATGGCACTAGTCGGCGCGGGCGGCGGGGTGCGCGACCCGAAACACGCCCTCGCTTACCGTATTAAAGTATCGAATCGTATGCACACTTTGAAGTACAGGCCATTTTCAAAGTGCAATTTATATTGTATTGGAAGTTACAGCGGCGCGTTTACCCGGCTCCACAATATTTTGTGTCGGGCCAATGTGCCGCGCGGCTGAGCCTTGTTCCATGTCGCTGTGAAAACCTGTTTTACATTTTCTTGTCTATACAGAAAATTTAATAAGCATAAGTGAAGTTCCCGCACTCTGTTGTAGTACGGGACGATTAGAAAACTTTTCATGTCTCTTACGAATTCTTTTATGAGAGACGGTTAAAGTTCTCTGCAGTAATAATCGTAACACCTTCGTTATAAATAAATCACCCTTAATGCTTTTTGAAAGTATGAATTCTAGCTCAGATTTTTACGAATAAAATGAAAGGAGATTTTCAGAGCCGTATTTTTTGTAAGCTAGAATATTTAAGGGTGGATTCTTGCATTAGGCTTGGTATTCACATTAGGGTGGGGTTAGTACCGAGCCCTGAATAATATCGGACAGTTGCGTGACCCAGGTGTACGATGTACCACGCACTCGCCAGCCGATATCGCAATCCGCAAACCGAGCCAGTCACTTTACTGCGCCCGTGGGAAACTTACACGCTCCTATATCATGAGCCACCTCGCTACTCCCCCAATGTATTGCTAAGCTATAATTATGATATTGATACTTTATGCATTTCGATTTGCGTTACGGGTTATTTGGTATTCATATGTTGTTATAAGAGCAGGATGAATATTTTCTTGCTTTATTTTTTTGTTTAACATAGTTGCACTATGATATACGAGTAAATAGTTTGGACGAACAAACCTACAGTATGTTAAGAAAACCCTGTCCGACCCGTGAAGGTGTTGTTAGGTATCGATAACTGATTATAGTAATGGATACAAAACCGGGCTAAACTTAAAAAAAATCCCCCTAAAAAAATAAATATTATTTCGCAAAAAGAGGTAACTTAATAAATAACTGTGCGTTTAGCACCTTTCCGCGGGCGGCGGGCGGCAGGGCACGCGGCACGTGGTCGCATCGCTATTCGCTCATAATAATACCGGTGTTGTCACTTTTTAAAAATTATCAAATTTCGGGGAAGTTGGAATTAATTCGCGGGAAAAAAATTATTTCAAAATTCATTTGTATTGGTACTATGTTGATTACGTAAAATTTTATATTACGAGTATATTTGGTCATGTGTTTACCTAACCTTTATTATCGTTATGGGTCGGACAGGGTTTTCTTAACATACTGTATATTGTGATGTTAATTAACTAACCTAGGGTAATAAAGTCACAAGAAAGTTAATTCAACCAAACGTTTTTAATCGCCATAGGTAGTGTGTTACTTAATTTTAAACAGCACTAAACAAAATCGACGTCAAAAGGAACGTGTAAGATCAATCGGTACCCAACAAATGTTGCGGACCCGACCGGATCAGATCAGGCGGTCGGGCCTGTATTTATTTACATGTAATTAGGTCGGTGTCAGTGATCGACGGGGGCGGCGGACGTCCGCGCGGAGGTAAACAATCCATTACAAGGCTGACAGGCAGCGTGGTTGGCGGCCATGCATATAGCGACCAATATCGCCGGCAAACACGTGTATTTAGACCAGTTCACTGTCGCCGATCGCCAATATTGACCAGTATTTACTTTTTGCCATAAATAATTACGTATTAAACGCCTGACGCGGCTGAAGAATCAACCTGTATAATGACCTACCTACGTTTGGTGAACGCTGAATTTTAGCTCTGTGTAAAAAAAAATGTGTAACAATTTTATCCCAAATCTTATTTGCAAACAAAGATCGTTAAGTAAGGTGTCAAGGGTAATGGGAACGCTCGACTTGGGTTTGCCTGAAACATAAATGACTGTGACAGTAAGAATCGTGGGACCTGACTTATCATAAAAGCCTTATTGTCTAGTTACATTCAAAGCTGACTTTTCAACAGAGCCTATTGACAATTCATCCATAACAAAACTGTCAAACGTCAATTTTATTGCGCAATTGAAAATTCTCTGTCCATAGTGAATAAACTTAAACGTGTCGATTATAATTTCTAAATAAGGTGTTATTTGAATGCCTTGAAAATCATCTATAAAAAGACGTCAAGGCTATACAGAAATGAATTTGCATATACGCCCACCATCGCCTCAGGTCATGCTATAGGAGTACACCATAATAATATCCAATGCCATTATAATAGCCTCTGTTGACTATGACGCATGGGATGCACTTACTGTGAAACGGGCCGTATGCCAGCTTGGCAGGGTTAGCTTAAAAATAAACATTATCTTCACAAGCATCTATGAAAGATTCGCGAAGCAAGTGTACTACGTATCATTGGTACTTTTTGTCCAAAATAATAACATTACCCACGTCCCATGAAAAGCACAAAGCAGAGCCTAGCACAGTAATCTATTCAATGCATCACTATGCAACTCGTACTCTTATCTTACCACGTATAGCCTCGCCAATCCGTTACCGATATTTAGGCAAAATACAAATTCTTTTATCCGCCATGCAAATCCCGACTCTACGCTACCTGAGGTAGGTCGAGAATCACGGACGCACCAAGAAACTATACAACGTTCTGCAGTGAATAATCCGCCTGATATTGGAAGGCTCGTCGATGCATTCACTGGGATGCACGAAATTTTCTATAAGGATAAAAGCAAACAAGATAGCCATCGAACCAGTGTTATAGTGGTATAGGTACGCGAGTAATACTCCTAACCCGCACCGATTTGGCTGCGAAGCGACGGACAAATGGAAGTTTAAAAGCAATAAAACATTTTTATTTGCTCATGTCAAGTGCTGGCCGATGAAGCCGAAATTTTACAACCATTGAGGTTTTCATTGCAAATATTTGTGCGAGACGTTTCGTTCGATTAAATTATTTTTGTGTTGACTGTGGCGGGCTTTATTTTAGGAATATAACAACGGCGCAACTTTTTTGGCGTGTAATGGGAACAACGGTGACAATACGGCGGCGTGGCGTCAGCGAACGTTAAAATGTTTCCGTTTTTGGCGTACTCTCAAGTTAGTTAATGTTTCCAAAACAACGCCGTGAACACTGGGATACCTATTTGCGGCGTAAAGTTTGGACGTGACTTGCTCTATGCACTTCTGTTTCACACAAACTGCTAATAATAACGTTCTAATCTACTGCATTAGACACTGTCTTTGTGATACAGGCGGCACTAATTGCAACTGACCACTAGACGGTATTTAAACGGTTAGCTGAAGTGAGGGAAGAAGTTTTAACAGATTTTCTGTAACATACTAAAACTAAGATACTATAATATTTATTCTAAGCCATCGTGGTACTATGATCCAGTCCATTGAGGGCATTTATATATATACATAGTTAAAACTTAAGTCGTTTGCAAGCAGACAAATTAGGGCTCTCATAGTACAGAAATTGGGGTAACTACCGATTATTAGATATAGTGTTAGGCCATTCAATTGAGTTTAATAGAGATTTGTCTTGGGATTTTCCCCAATATTAAACGAGTGGTAGGTAAAAGCAACTTTAATAAGAAGTTCGATGAAATTGAAACTCTTTTGCTTTCTTTTCTTTATTCATCACTGATTGTGAAAATGAGTGTGATACCTCAAGAGATACAAATATAAAAACGAATTTAGAAAAAAACACAAAGAAAAAATGGATTACATGAATAGATTTTTCAACAATACATTTTCACTCATCAAAAGATGTTTTTACGAAATGAATAGCCAACCAGACACCTCATAAAACCCATTTTAACATTAAAGAAAAATACGTATCAGACAGAACTTAAGTTATAATAACATTTGAAGACAAATCGAGGACAATAGTTGCGAGGGCAACACGGCGACAAGTCGCGCAACTTGAGCGCAAATTAAAACGATTTGTTATAGCGACGCGGACAACCGCCACCTTTTTAAACCCGTGACAATTTAGCGCAAACCTGGTGAAATATCGCCAGCTAAATAAAAACCGATTTGTGTTAACTCCTACTTTTAGTGCAGAGCGCACACTACATTCTGTGCTGTGTTGAAAAATGCATTTTTTTTTCTACTACTTTGGCGCAGTGCCTGTTTTACGCGGTCTATACTTTTAAAACTAAAAAGCTGAAGCCATCGCTAACTTTGTGATAAATTCAGCTAAGATGCAACAACAAATGAATTAAATGTTTATCCATTTTGCAAACAAACATTCACAGTTTCACAAAACTTTTTCCTTTTCAGGCACTTGATGCCTGAAAAGGTTTTGTTGACATGAAACGTCAAAAATGAGAATGCATTTTCATGTAATGTTAGGTAAAATTGCGTTTCCTTCAATTGTGATTTTAATGATCATTATAATTTTAATAACATACCACGTCATTGCATTGCACATTACAGTAGCTAAGTCCGGGCAGGCGCCGCGTCGCCTCGTCAGCGACAATTAACGCGGTCCGCGGCACATAACTCACCCGCTATCGCACCCACAACGAACATTCTACTTTCAACCACCATCACCACCACTTACGGACGAATGCTACCACCTACCATACCGACGAACGACCCCAACACTGTCGCATTGGTGTTTGTAATTTAAATTTCGTATTTACATAGTATATTGCGGTTTAAGAACGCAATTTGTTAATACGCAAGTAGACACGCTTGGATTTATGTCTCGTTGGTATTCAGTATTCCGCATGCAACTTGTGTTCTGCATAACTTTACAGCGGCTGCTACGGAACCCCATTACGTCGCTGATACACTCGCTACCATAATTAAATATCGGTGTACGGAATTAAAGCGATCCATTATCTTGGAATAAACAATTTACGTCG
Source organism: Sesamia inferens (assembly GCA_037179545.1). Lineage (NCBI taxonomy): Eukaryota > Metazoa > Arthropoda > Insecta > Lepidoptera > Noctuidae > Sesamia > Sesamia inferens. The sequence continues at coordinate 13,299,813 of CM073934.1, read as the reverse complement.
TTCGTGACGTGATGGAAGGAAACTTTTTTTTTTTCTATCTAACGATCTGAATATTTTTGGGCCGGCCGCATAAAGCGAAAAAGTTTATAATTAACGAGCTCTATACCCCCCTAATTGAACATAAGTAAACAGGACGCTTTGTCGTGTAATCAATCATTGAGCATATAGAGTGTCTGTCTATAGATCCAGCGTCCAAATGGATCTGTAACCTTATATGAACTACTATCCCCGTTTGTGTAATAGATACGAGCAAAAACAAATTTCATTGCAACATCCTAATGGCCCAACACTTTCAAAAATAATTTAAAGGATATTTTAATACATTACTACATAGTAATCAAAAATTTTGTTTGCTGGACAACAGTACAAAACAAAAATAATACAATGAATATTGTTGTTGGATTGTCAAAGTGATTGCCATTGCTACAGGTTCGTCAATTATACCGAAGGTTGGGGGATAAACTGATTGCCTCCAGAGGTCCTACTGGAATTATTATGATCACCCTACACGTGTTCTCTGGGTAGTGCTAAAAGTGCAGTAATAACGGTGATAAACCATAACATTGCCACCACCCAGCAGACAAAGTCATGACGCCAAGCAATCCGTCGTGTTCAGGCATGATGTCTGGTGAAGCCGTAAAGAGGACAGTAGGCCTAGTATGAGTTTTCATTACGAGACTCGATCGTCGATATTGAACGCGTTTGGCGCTCTCATTGGTTGAGAGTTCTTATACCTTGAAGCGGGCCAATCGATAAGTCAAACGCGCTCAATATCGACGATCGAGTCTCATAATGAAAACTCATACTAGGCCTACTGCTCTGAACAGTAGTTTCCTTAATAAACTAGTGCGCTTTACTATCAACGATGACATCACTGCTTACCATCGTGTGAGATCGCGGTCAAGCACTAGTTGTTTATAACATTTAAAAAAAAGGCTATATAAAATAATAAAGTCACACAAGTTCTGATATTTAGTTGAGCAATGTGGCCTCTTTATTTACTCTCTTCTCACCTGAATAGTTTCACGAAAGGGAGCAATTAATTCTCTCAGTCTAGTCACGAAAATTTTTCATTTTAATTAAAACCCCGACCGGAGGATCGTCGGCTAATTAACCCATTAAAACACAGACTCTCCTTTCATTTTGTCTTTTTTCCTTGAGCGTTCACTTTCTTGCGCTTTTCGAAATGAAAATGAAAATATGAATGGCTGCTGAGCGGACTACAGATGGCGCCATGAGTTCATAGCCAACGCGAAGCGACGGGCGACGGGAATGTTTGCGTACACAAGTGCTCTGGACTTCTCTTTGTAAATATTGGCAAATAAATCATACGCCAATAAACACGGGTACCTATATGTTTTGAATTTTATTACATTTTTTTTTTAATATTTCGAATAGAGAGATTTTTCAAACAGAGTACGATATTTCGACGTTAGAGAGCACCTATAGAGCTCTTGCTTAGCTATGTCGCTCAGACAGACTGACGACTGAGGAAAGCAAATAAACGCCATGTTTTGCAAAAAAAAAAGGGTAACATATCCAATGTTCCAATAAAGCGGGCTTATTCCAAAAAAAAAGTGTAGATAGCCCGTTTCACGCAGGCTCCACGATCCATCAATATTTTCCCAAAGAAATGAAGTGAGCGTTTGTAAACAATGTCTCGATTGTTCGTATAAAAAGTAATCCAACCATGGCGGGTGTTAAGAAAGTAGGTTTCCGTTAAGCGAGTTGTAAATATAAAGTAAAATGAAACATAATTATCGCGAGAGCAATTACTAATGTAATTCAAACTATTTGAAAGTCTAATTGAATAAATGAAAATTCTTAACGAACAAAATAGACGCAGATCTCATCAAATAAAAATTCGCCTCGGCGTCCCCGGTTAATTAATCCATTAAAATTTTTTCATCACTTTAAATTACTTGTTTGAGTTAAGATCGTGATGAAAACTTTTCACAATGTTTGTCTTTGTAAACACATCGCGTACGCGAGAGTAATTAATTAAACCGCGTTGATTTAGTAACAAAATATGATGCGATTATTGCGCTAAATTAGTTGGTGGTTACAAAAACGGCGGTGAATGGTGAAATTGTAAAATAATGATTAAGGGATAGTTTACAATGCACGCTGAAACTTGTTGCCGTCATAAAAGCGAACGGCGAAACTTCGCGAGACAATAGCACATGTCGGGCGACGTAAGACCGCGTGCACAAAGCGAGTGCCTACAAGTACAGTCAACAAGACAAGCCGGTAAAGCTGCGATCATCTGAATGACGAAGCAATTACGCGCATTCAGCTCGGGGCGCAGTCAGTCGAGGCAAGTGGTGAGATTGGTTTCAATAAAAGCGCAATCCCTCCCCCATGTTTTTCTTTCATCACTCCACTGTGAATGGTGTTATTCAGTCCTGTAATTATTTCTGAACTTTGTCAGGTAGAAAAAAAAATCATGATTGTTTTATATTGTTTCAGGTAATTTCAGCGGTTCTCAGCATATATTGACACACACATATTGAAGCCAAGTAATTAAGGTTGGTAATGATTGAATTTTGATCAAAGTCTCGTTTCTAATGACTGTTTATTTTCCAAGTTGACATTAAATTACGTCTTCAGAAAAGTCTAATTGGTATCAAAGCTTGTAATTGCGTTCATTACACACTCGCTTAAGCCTCTCGCAATCTATTAACAAAGCAGTTCGTATCACTTAACACCGCCGCCAAAATTCATTGAACTTGTAAATTATCTTAAAACAAGAGGCATAAACCCGTCCACGGCACGTGCCGTGCTTAGGAAGAAATACTAACGTCCGACAAACGGATCATTACAGAGCTGCTTTAACTGTGGCCGCGGCTGCGTTCATTAATCATCGCTCTGTGATTAATTAGTGGTGAAAAAAGCCGATGAAGAGCGCATCGATCCTACAGTCTGCACTCACCCTTATACGAGATTAAAAATAAAAAATGTTTAAAGCGGGGAGATAGTATCTGTTATGAGTTTGTGGGACTGCCCCTTCACTCTGTATTTACATTAGCATTATAATCTGACGTAGGTGTGTTACAATGGCGCTTTTAAAAAGATAAACGAACTGCATTCGTTTATTCCGCACTAGTTAGTTTATTGTGTTCTTTTAACATTTTTTTTTTTATATTAGTACGTTTTTTCTCTTGAAAGATTGTTAGAAAAGAGAAAAACTACTCGTTTATTTAGTTCAAATCAATATAGATAAACCCTAATATAAAGTTCACATAGCCGCTGCGTCAGACACTATATTTGCGGTTAGAAAACAGACATTCTAAATATTACAATCCTGAGCATAACTGAAGTTTGAAAATGGTGTAGTTTGTCGCTCGTTACACAAGCTGTACGCCTGCAAACAGTGTAACAGGGTTGTTAAGTAGAGAACATACTCTAACTGATTGCTTCGCTCATTGGCCCCGTTTGACGAACGACCGCTCTACGATTTACACCCAAATAAGCCGTAACTCATATTACTGGGGGAGATTTAAATGTCGCTTTTTAAAGATGAATATTTTACAGTTTGTGCCAGCCCGTCCGTTATTCATTGTCAGCGAATTTAATACGTTAAGTGCATCCATTTATGTGCAAAGTTTTAAATGCATTCGTGTTTGAACACGTTTGTGTTACTACCCACAAACTGATGTCATTGCCCCATCAATAGAATGGTTTGTTATTAATCAGATGGCATTCGAATGCCGTTTCGAGGTACCAACATCTTGTGAATTTGAAATTAAGGTCGATTTTCATGTCTATGTGTAACAGTGTCTTTTAAACTACGCAACGGTTTTGATGAGTTTTTCACTATCGCTTTAATACACTCTTACATATTTAATATTATAATTTTAATACACTACTATCATAATTTCACAATAATAATAAAGGATTTTCTCAGTGTTTTGGCAAATGAAAACAATTAAAAACTCGTGAAACGCAGGGCTAGCTAAGTGGTTAATTAGTAATATTAGTATGTGAACATTTCAATTATGATTTAAATTAATCATTTTCGTGAGTCACCACCGCCACCCTTTAATGAAACTGTGTGTGTGTGCGGCCTTCTCATATATCGAAAACACTAAATTATTGAACTGTACGGTAAATTTTCACAATAGAAGTTTCATTGTATTTTTTTAAAAAGCAATAAATACCTTTTATCAAAACAAGGTTTGGTAAAATCGAATATTTCAGCTTACTTGAGCAGTATTTACTTCAAATTAAGGTTTTGCCAATGAATGTCGTGGTGGCCTAGTGGTTAAAACACCAGCCTCTCAAGTTTGAGTGCGCGGGTTCGATTGCAGGTCAGGCAAATACCAATGTAATTTTTCTAAAGTTATATATTATGTACTTTCTAAGTATATCTTGAACACCATTAACTGAAGGTGAAGGAAAACATCTTGAGGAAATCTGGAATTTATAAGTCTGAAATCGCCAACCCGCATTGAGCAAGCGTGGTGATTACACTCAATTCTTCTCTGTATGAGAGGAGATCTGTGCCCAGCAGTGGGACGATAAAAGGTTGATAAAGATGAATGATGATGGTTTTGCGGTTACAAAATTATTCTCAACAAGCCTTTAAAGTAGGTAACTGGGTGTGTAGACGTACACAGTTATCTGTATACTGAAAATTAACCTGAAATACTCATTGTGAGTGTATTGTACTCCCCGGAGGTGTTCTCGTCAGAATAAAGTTGCCTCCAACAAAGCCGCGTACGTAAGTACCTGTAACTGTGTTAACCTGTATAGGTTACGAGGCTATTTTGTAATACATAAAACGCAAACTTTATTAAATAAATTACTTAAAGATTTAGCAAGCACGTGATTGACATTTAACTTAATTTTCAGTAATGAAGCAGACCTTTAAAACGCATTAAACTGCAAAGTCAAATAAGTTATAATTACAGATGCGTGTAGATGTTAGGTAAAGTTGAAGCATTATGGTCTGAGTAATGCGGTGCCTAGCGAACGTAATAAATTGATTTATTTATAATAATGTCGGCAACTCGGCGCGATTAAGTAGGAAATATGACGTTGTGTCGACTGTGGATGCTTCTCGGTCGGCTCGTAATTACAATAATTGCAAAACTTTCTCACTACAGACTTAACCACGATCCTTTAGGGCCATTCATTTGTATTTATGCATGCCGCGTAAACAACCTTTAATGGCGTTTCGTTTTATACTTTCTTTGTGAGGGCTTCGGATCCGGTGAACAGTCGCCGAGAAAATAGATATACCTCGGAACACGACGGGAAAAATCCTAGTTCAAGTTTACGACTGTTTCATAATCATTGTGTCGGAACACGTAAAATTTCCTGGAGTTTTATGCAGACGCAGCATCGTTCTGTCGGATGGGTCGTCCGGTCCGCGTTGTAAAAATATTCCCGGGAATCGCGTGCAAACAAAAGAAGTGCTTCGTAAAGTAACAGATTACAGGCTACTCCGCGTTTACAGCGGACGCATTACCGACCTCTTTGTTCACACTCCACTCAACTCGTGTGGACCCGTGGGAGGTGAGTTATTTTCATCTGTATATATTTCTATTTACACATTTTTGCCCAAACCCATGCATTGTCCAAAACTTTCTGAAATTTCAAGCTTTAAAATTGTGTACGAACATAAAGGATTACTTTAGATGTGTTTTTCGAAAAACTATGCACCGTGCAACCGGACTAGGTCGGATTTAGGGACTTGTTCAATGTTGTTGTTTGTTCTTTTTGCTCATTCAGAAAGAGTTGATTACAATTCAATTTTCAATTCAATTCATTTATTAGTGTGATTTACAATTAACATAATTTATGTTATAGAAGTTTAACTAGAGACAAGTTATAACCAGTTACGAAACTTTAATAGGGATGTATCCAAGGTATGAAAATCAAAAAAATAATTAGTCCGTCTTATAGATAGTAAAAAAAATTAAGTTATTTTTTATTTTGCCGTAATTACCAAAAACTACTGAGATATAGCGTATTAAAGTTACAGAGTGGGGTCTAATTACGTCACGCCGTGCTATATTTTGCACCACGACGTGACGTCATGCGACATTTCAAATCAATATATCTTCCTAAGTATTTGAATGAAAGAAAAAATAAAAAATATGTGTTCAATATTTTTTATAAATCTATCTGACGGACATTAAATTATTTTTTAGGATACAAGCCAATTATTTATGGCGTCTTAATTCTAACGTAACGCAAAAGATAACATTATCATATTCGAGGTCATCAGTTTTGAGGTATAAAGAACAAAGTGTAATACTCGTATTCAATCAACCTTTTTTTATAATTATAAACTAGTGCTTGACCGCAATGCCGCCTGATGGTAAGCTCTGCTGCAATCGTTAATGGTACAGCACGCTAGTTTCTTAAAAGCCTATTCACTCAAAAAAAGAACTGAGCAAATAGAAAAGAGGACGGTGGTAGGCCATAACACCGGCCGCCGGCAGAAGTTACCACCCACCAGACAAAGCCTTGCCGCCAAGCGATTCGTCGTGTTCCGGCATGATGTCTGGTGAAGCCGTACGGAGGACGGGTCTGAGCAGTTGCGTTGCGATGTGTGCCGGGTACGATGCGCCAAATGTTGTTTTGTTGGGAGTTTGGTCGTGGAGGGTCTTCAGATCAATCTCCCTTTGGCGCAACATCGTTGGTCGTGTTGTTGGGTTTAACATTGCATCACCTCGCTCAACTGCCGTCTTCCTTCTTATTCGCTCAATCTGAGTGAATGGGTTCTTAATAAACTAGCGCGCTTTACTATCAACGATCGCATCACTGCTTACCATCAGGCGGGATTGCGGTCAAACGCTAGTTTATAATTATTAAAAAAAAAAAGGACGGTAGTTGAGCGATGTAACTAAACTAAACTAAATAACACGACCAACGATGCTGCGCCAGAGGGAGATTGATCTGGAGACCAAACTCTCGACATAACATTTGGCGCATTGTACCCCGACCAGACGGGTGCTGTGTCTGGAGGGCACTTGCCCAGCGGTTGATGTCGGGAAGTTGCATATAAGCTGTTACACGGTAAACTTTGGTTAGGTACGAGATGCAGGATTTGCATGATGTCAGTATGACGCGTTGTTTGCATGCGGCGCAGTAGATACATTACACTACGTACTACCTACTAAGCTGGCTCGTTGGTCTCTAAGCGCTACTGCTAAACATTAATGTCCAGACTGCACTTCCCAGGTCGGACAAAATATTGAATATTTTAATCAAGCATTTCCTGGTGGAGTCTGGAGTTCTGCCTAGTTGATGGCAATAAACTTGTCCCCATTCATGGTATTGATGTACACGCACCACGCCGGAAAAACAATCGTAGTGTTATTTTAATCTTAGGTTAGTAGAAGACAAATATTGAAAAGAGTATGTTTAGATGGTTTGGCTATGTTGAGAGGAGGAATGAAAGGTGACTAACAAAGGTGCCGGGAGGAGGCTCTAGAAGACATTATTATTGATCTTATTACTGATGTTCTTCAGAAAGATCAGGTGTATAGTACCAAGGAGGTATAGCATTGCTTAGTTTCTGCCTACTTCAAAAGGCAGCAGGCGTATGTATGTTTAGGAATATAAGCATGACCTCAGAAATCTTTAGCCAGCTTATTTTGCCAAATCACAGTAACAGCACAACTCAACAGAATGCATGCCAAGAAATATGTCATTGCTTAACCGGGTCATGTGTCACTTTATTATCTGTGACTAACTCTTTGATGTTCTTCTATTTGGCACTCCTACTAAAGCTTCCAGAGTATAACTCGTTAATTGTCTATATTTTTTCAAAAATAATTAATTACCCAGTCGACTGTTATTTACCCGTTGTTTTGGGTTCAAGGCTTTTATTTTTAGGCCACATATTACAAATATTAGGTCACATATATTGCTTACAATTTCCTAAAAAAGATAAAAGGGAGTATAAGAGTGTAGGCATTGACACAAGAAAAGAGAGGCCTATTTTTTCGTTCCGTAAACAGTCGGTGAAGTCGGGCTGTGGGTATATAAAAAGCACGTGTGTAATTCACACGTGGTAGAAGTGAAACCTTAAAAAATTTTGGTTTTAAGATAATGAGACAAATGTAAAATTTTAGAAAGAGGATTATAGGTATAGTAATAAAGACCATAGTGATACAAAGTTAGATAATTATTTTACATTTTATTCGTATATACAATTCATCATCATCCATCTTTTATCGTCCCACTGCTGGGCACAGGTCTCCTCTCATACAGAGAAGGATTGAGCGTAATCACCACGCTTGCTCAATGAGGGTTGGCGATTTCAGACTTAAAGTCCAGGATTCCTCAAGATATTTTCCTTCACCTTCTAATCAATTATTGATGTCCAAGATATACTTAGAAAGTACATATAACTTAGAAAAGTTACATTGGTATTTGCCTGACCTGGAATCGAACTCACACTCTCATACTTGAGAGGCTGGTGTTTTAAGCACTAGGCCACAACAACTGATTTATTCGAGACGGTCTCCAAATCCTAGAGCACAGGCGTAGAGTAGCCAGCCTTTCGGTGTTCTATAGGATGCATTTTGGAGAGTGTGCGAGGGAATTGCATGATTTAATTCCCCCATCTCCTTTTCACCATCGGACGACCCGTCGTACAGAGTTTTTCCACCCTTATGTTGTTAACACCTCTACGATCCGGACGAAGCATTTCGCCTCCTCCTTTATACCGCGTACATCGAGGGACTGGAACAATTGCCAGCGGCAGTTTTTCCGTCGGACTACAATTTGAGTGTCTTCAAAGCTAGAGTGAATAGGCTCTTAATAAACTAGTGCGCTTTATCATCAACGATTGCGTCACTGCTTACCATCAGGCGGGATTGCGGTCAAGCGCTAGTTCATAATCTATAAAAAAAAAAACAGACTTCCGCATCCAGTTGTTTCCCGCGACCTCCACCAGTTCGCCGGTCCACCTTGACGAGGGCCTACCGCTGGATGCGGGAGGCACAGGTCCGGTCGTCATGGAGATCCTTGGGGGAGACCGATGTCCAGTAGTGGACGTCTTCCGCCTAAAATGATGATGAGGATGATCCAGACTTACATGACATTTTCAATAAATGATACTTATGGTAACTCATCAGCCTCTCAGCATTAATCCCAGTCGCATCCGTAGCTTTTTCAGGTTTGGAGTCTGGGGTCCGCTTTACCAGTCCAACTGCTGATTTTGCCTAAACTTTGATATTTTCCGTGAAGAGACTGCCGTCTGACCTCCACAACCCGAAGGCAATATCGAAGCATTCCAGTTAGACCAATTGTTGGACTTTTGAGGGCTCCAACAACCCGTAAGGACTGCCATTAGATGTTCGTATGATAACCGGGACCAATGGCTTATCTTGCTTTCCGAGGCACGACCAGACCAGTGCAAAAATTCATATTCATGGCTACAAATATTTTCACTGTGCGGATCGAACCCGTGCCTCCTTGCGCAGCGATAATATGATACTTATGGTAACTAAAGTATGAAAAAAAAAACGAGCGATTGGGTAAGAACCACTTTATAATTTCCTACCTTATTTTCTCCCAAGTTACATCTTATAAATTTATGTGACTGCCTCTTTTTCGTTTCATCGATCTTTCAAGTTACAATGATGCTAAAGAAGTCCGTTAAAAAAACAAATAAAATAAAACCAAGAAATTGAAATCTAAAAAAAACTTTTATCATTATCTTACTCTGTATGGCATAACATGACCAAGAAAGAAAAAGTATTTAGCTATTGGTACTTGCACAGGTATATCTCAGAGCAAATAAAATAACTGTTCGTCTACATCACCCCACTGTTGACTAAAAGCCTCTCGCCATGAATTCCAATTCTTTGGAACGAGGGCTAAAGAATACCACTGGTCGTTTGTATTGTCCAACTCCTCCGGCAATCTTTTATAGGATCTGCCACGAAGCCTTCTAGCTGTGTCGGGGCTCCACGTGGAGATTATTTTGGCCCACAGCTCATTGGGCATAACTACGGCAGACATGACCAGCCCAGTCTTAATCTTCGATCCAGCCGTCCCTTGCTGTTCTCTACAGCGACGCCCTAAGCCGAGGTTCGTACCCCACAGGTGGTGCCCTTAGCGTGTAGTCGCTTAGTCTTTCGTTGCCATGGCTGGAGGCTTTAAATTCATTTAAGGCAGCCACAGGATAGTCCGGTTAAGTAGTCACGACCTCTCAAGGTCAACTACGAGATGCCATAATAATAAAAAAAATAGCCCAGTCTTACTTCAGCTTATTAGCTTGTTGAACAGTGTCAACAACGAAGCTAAAAGCCCAGCACAGACTATAAAAAATATTTTAAAAAGCTGTTCAAACCTCAATACACAGCAAAACTATAAGATGCAGCAAGATGTAATTTTAAACACCATACTCTTACAGAAATAATGACACAGCCTTCCCTCTACTTACAGACACCATAACACAACCATAACTAATCCTCTCAAGATAATATCCATGATAACTATAATTTCTTTCATAAGTTAACCAGGAAACAAGATTACACAACTATTGCTAGCAACTGTCAACTTAACTTTTACTCTTGCGCAAATGTAAGTAACTGCTAAAGTGTCGTAAGTTATTACAACTCTTGAAAGTTTAACATAAGTTGCGTAAGAAGAGTTTATTGATTCCAATTTAGTATTACAGTATTAAGAGATCGTAAACTTCTATTGTTAGTGCCTTGGTATAATATAGAGCTCTGCAATATAGGAACTTAAATTGATCATAGGGACTCTATAGAGCAGTAATTTTCGTAATTCTAAGAATGTCTGTCTCATAGTCTAATCTGTCTCAATATATCAAAAATACCTTTAATTTGCCTTCTTTTAAAAAAGTTTAATAACAAATTTGACGAAGATTTTATCATTTATTTGTCGCCGAAATAAGATCGGGACTTGATTTTGGAAGACGTTAATAAAAATCAATCGTCAAATGGGATCACAAAACTCAAGAACAGTCGACTAATACGGCCAATTTTTGTTATCATATTTCTTTCAGGAAGATTCTTATGGAGAGGAAAAACGTAAAATTTACAGGAAAATAACAATGACGTCAATTATCGTTGTTTTTAATCATTTTTTATTAATAAATTTTGGCAGGACAAAGTCTGTAGGGGCGGCTAGTAATATAATAATAATAAAAAAGTGTTCATTTATCACAACGAGCAATAAAAAATATTTACACGGAAGAATAGTTAACCTTTTGGTTTTGGATCGCTAAACCCTACCTAATCACACCCCTCCGCGTCCCCGAGCGGAAGATAGTCCATGAGGATTATTCCACCTTCGGAAAAATAAAAGGTACACACCTAATAATGCTTGTATTACAGGTCGCCAGGTCCTCACCTAGTCTTGGTTACATATCTGAAAGCTTATTCTGTTATAGGTACAGCGTGCCAATATAATGGCGACATGATTTAACGAGTAGGGCTAGTGGCCAGTATTCATAAAAAATATAACAACATAAAAATTCGTAATTTGAAAACAACCGCAGTGCGCCGCTCGCTCTCTCACTTTCCTTCATTTGACTCACTCTGCAGGGTTATACGTTCCAAGTTCATTGATGCGATGTCATAATCCCAGACCCTGGCAAATAACACCTGTTCTCCGTACAAGTTGTCCCAAGATACTATTTTAGAAAATTATAAATAAATAATTTCATTTCATTAAATTAAAATTCATAATATAAAATAATTTCTCCATAAAAATGGCATTCTTTTTAATTATCAGCGACAGGATCTTAAACATGTAGGATATTTGTTTTGATTTTCATGATGATTATCTATACCTTCTTCTGCATATCAATCAACTTATATCAATAATTGTGTTGTGTTTTGTAATGGGTGCCTACAGTAAGTCTAATCTATTTTTTTTTTTTATAATTATAAACTAGCGCTTGACCGCAATCCCGCCTGATGGTAAGCAGTGATGCGATCGTTGATGGTAAAGCGCGCTAGTTTATTAAGAGCCTATTCACTCAGAAAAACTGAGCGAATAAGAAGGAAGACGGCAGTTGAGCGACGTGATGCAATGTTAAACCCAACAACTCGACCATCGATGCGGCGCCAAAGGGAGATTGATCTGAAGTCCCTCCACGACCAAACTCCCAACACAACAACATTAGGCGCATCGTACCCGGCACACATCGCAACACAACGGCTCAGACCCGTCCTCCGTACGGCTTCACCAGACATCATGCCGGAACACGACAAATCGCTTGGCGGTAAGGCTTTGTCTGGTGGGTGGTAACTTCTGCCGGCGGCCGATGTTATGGCCTACCACCGAGAATCCCTACTAATATTATAAATGCGAAAGTAACTCTGTCTGTCTGTCTGTCTCTCTGTTACGCTTTCACGTCTAAACTACTGATCTAATTTTATTGAAATTTGGTACAAAGATAGAGTTGACCTTAAGAAATAACATAGGATAGTTTTGATTCCGGACTTTTGAAGAGTTCTCTTGGAAACGCGATATTACCGAACTCCACGTGGGCGATGCCGCGGGCGGAAAGTTAGTATTGTATAAAACTAGCGGTGCCCCACAGTTTAACCCGCATAATTCTCGATCCCTTATAAATATCAAAATTAATATCAAGAATAAAACAGGATACTTTTCTACCCCATACTCCCGCAGGATCGAAGCTTGCCAAAACTTTCTATCCACCAACTTATACTAAAGTTGTGAAATTGGTCCTAGATCTCCTTTTGGGAGACCTATGAATGATAAGAGAAGATATGGAGACTAAAAGTATGGAGACTTGACTCTTTAATAGCCAAGTCAAGAAGTTGCATTTGTAATGTTTTACCTGCCTCTTTCTCCTCTTCATTCTTCATAATAAAGAACCAATTGCGCACACTCCCATATTTTCTTCTGCCAATTGGCAATCTTATCTCAATGTTTAATATGTAGGTAATATATACTACAAGTTTTTGATGTTTTTGTAATACAATATTGATCAGAAGATCATACAGTGTTCAGGAGAGTTATGAAAATAATTTCCGAGACAACGATATTTGTTTTTCGATGTTATGAGAAAAACAGTTGAGTAGGTACCTAAAATATATGTGCAGGTATATGCGGTGACATTTTAGGTTTATCTTACGACAAATCAGTGTTTCCATTTAAGTTTGCTGCTTATGTAAATAACAGCGGAGATCAGGCTACAGCTATCACCCATAATACTACTCGGAGTACACACCAGATCCGCCAAATTAACTGGAAAATATAATGTGGTAGAGTATCCACGCTTCTTAGCTACAAAATATACATAATTAGAAAAGTTTTTACGAGCGGTGCCGTGCCAAGTCGTGGCTTGTCACCGCCTGACACGGCCCCCCATGTCCGGGCGTGGATTATAATTTTACTGAACAAATTATTTACAAATTATGATTCTCGTTTACATTATTTTTCTCCCTTGTTTTAGTTTGTTTAATAAGTTTCCCATGTTCATTGTGTTGTAAACGAAATGTTTACGTTATTTTATTTAAAATCTTTATTCGCATATTTTGCAAGATCGCTCATTTGTTTTATTCGTATTCTTTATGCATGTATTATCATGTCTTTTATTTGACTTATCTACATGAAAAATTACGATGTGCTTGAAGATATTTATGTAAAGTTAAATTTGATGTGAAAAAAATACATGCAACTTGTACAGTGAAATCTTTTTTTTTTTTTTACAAAAAACGCAAAACGATACAGCATCATTTTAAAGTCAAAACGCACATTATTCCAAAAATGCGCACATGAGATCTCCCTGAATGTACGATGTGTGTGTGACAACGATCACGAAAGAATCAGAGAGAACTTAGTCGGGGTGTTGTTATAAAAATAATTGCCATTTTTGGCACGACACCGCGTCAACGACGGGTTCCTTGCCCTAAATGACTGTAATTACAAAAGTTTTTATTACTAACTGCGCGCCAAAACCTCCTTCACGATGATATCATAACGTTGGTGTCGTGAAGGCTCACTACTCGGCTTTGTTTCAAATTAAATATTTTTTTATGGTTCTTGAAATAGACACGCGATTAAAATCTTTGATGCACGAACGATGTGTTCGTGCATCAATGATTTGAACCGCCTGTAAAACTTGGAGAAAATTTGTCACTCAAAAACCTTATAAAATCATGAGAAAACGTCGCGTTGAAAACGAATCGTATACGCGATTAATCGCATTCTCGTCGTGTTAAATTACAAATATATTATCTAACAAATGCAACTTTTGAAAATATAATATCCTAAACTAACTAAAACTCTAATAATAATTCTAAATTCAAAAATAGATATAACGTCAAATTTAAAATTAGAAAACATGCAAAATTTTATGGACCGACTTAGGTACAAACACAAGTGCTGTAAATGCGCCATCTATTCGAAGACAGCAGCTAATTGAACATTGTACCCATCACGAACCAGCACTTTTTACGACATACAAAGCACATTTCCACCACCTGTGCAGTATCAAGCATTAACAGAATCTTGTTCCATGCAAAAATAATGGTAGAAAAAGAAATTAAATTTTCATTTACGTAGATACCGATGGATATCGGTGCAGATCGAACGAGGTCAGAGTGCAGTTTCTGCACAATGAGCCGATTAGTTCCTTAACGAAGCCGGGACTGATTCAGGCCGGGGGGAGAACCGTGTAGGAAATAAACGGAAAAGCACGTGAAGTTAGAAAATCCCAAGATACGGAGCTCGCATTCGTTCAGCATGACTTTTCACATTTCGGAATGTAAATGGCTCTGAACTAGAAATTCTAAGTTAAACGTTCGACAGACGAATGAGTTTTCAAAGAGGTTGGTATTTACCGCACATGTCCCTTGTTTTTCTTCGGGTGTCTTAGGAAAACAATTCTTAGCTTGCAATTCGAGTCCAAAATGAAGGAAAGTGCCTTCCTGTGTGATGAGCTTGCGACTTTTATTAGTTTGTGCATCGCTTTTCTAATTCTTAGGTAAAAATTTTATTACTAGGCATAGCTAAACATCACTCTACACATACAGTTATGTTAAGCCTTATGTAGATGAGATATGCAAGCGCGTCTGATGGTCGTAGTACACTTGGGAGCTTATTATTTATTAACTGCGATACAGGGAATCAGGACGGGTGGATGTCAGACATGTCTAGCGCCGCCGGCGTGCATATGCGGCGCCGCGATATGCCACGTCCTGCGTGATCTATGCGACACTCACGAGGTCTCCTTCTTGCTTAACACTACGAACTCTTGCAAGGCATAAATTTTCAACTTAAACCTACAACTCCACCCTAGAAATCTACGGAATTCGCAGAATTAAGTTTTTACAACTCCACCGACGTTTTCAACGGCTAACTCTTTAAATTATTACGTTCCGGTACACCTATGTTTTACGTCTTAACAGAGATTTATGAATTTCCAACTTTCGATTCCCCTAAATTTGTCTGCGAGAGCGTAAATGTAGACAAATGTTTGGATAGATCCGTTTTGTTCTGAATTTTGGAGCTAAATAAGTAGAAATTTGTGCTGTAGTTGAGGTAAAATCGAGCACGATTTTTAATAAATTCTCTGGGGAGCGATTAAAAGCGAAGATAGTCGAGGTGAGGAAGTGTGGCGAGGTATAAGGTGGGGCGCGGGGAGGGGAGAGTGCCGCGGAGACGCAATATCGCGTTCGATGGAGCGTGGCCGGCGTCGCGACATTTGCATCTTTCTAAATGAAACCATATTACCGATGTTGTGGTGCACTTATTGAACGAGTTATTGTGATGATGGAGACGCTCTGATAAAGTAATACGGACTTTTTTTGACTTTTGCTGCCTGTAAATGGTTCTTTTTCGGTATTTAAATACTAGTACCTACCTACAACCAATGTAATCAAACGGTTGCGGGCAAAAGTTATTTCAGTTAAATGTGGGCCAAGATTTCTGATTTCATTTCACATATTTTTTTATGATTGTGTAACGTTATGGCCATTGTTTTAACTTTGGCGTACCGTTTAGGTGGTCGAATACTCGATATGTTTAATTACATTTAAAGAACTACGTGGTGTAGGATCAGTTGCTTATACTGAAGAATGCTATTTTCTCTAATTTAATTTTTTTCAATTGTACTTTTGCCAGAGATGGGATGATAAGCTTTCAATAAGTTTGTCAATAGATAAATGTCTCTAATAATAGACTAATGAGCTTTACCATCAACGATTGCATAGCATCAGCGGGATCGAGGTCAAGCATATAACATTAAAAAAAGTGCCATAAAACGTATTTGTCGTACCCACAATTACTGCATAAATATGGACAGATTAGCCTAGAATCTAGGCGAATATATCTTGAAGCCTCTATATTGCATGGTATTGTTCGTGGAGATTTTGATTGTATCGATCTCACAAGCAAATTATATTATGTAGTCCCACGCACTGTTAACATTCGTAGTACCCGAGCAGATGCCTTATTTGCTGTCAAAGGCTGTCGAAGTAATTCTGGGTTGCGCTGCCCCATCCGTCGTATGGTTGATCTTTTAATTGTAATCTTGTAACAATTGATATCTTTTTATGCTCAAAATCTAAATTTAAATGTAATGTTATGAAGATTATTACTGATAATCATAAGAATGTTATTAGGAATGTAAACTAGGCTAGACTTTACTTATAATTTTATTTGTTATTAATGTTTTATTATTTTCTAATTGCCAAGTAATCGAGTTGGATTTTCTATTTTGCATGATATTGCTAATATTTTTGATTATTTATTTATTTATTGTATGTTATTTGTTTTTTTATATATATATTTTATCATTAATGTGATATAATTAATAAGATACTTATTACGTAACTAGTGGCACTCACTAGTACAATATTGCTAATATTTTTAATTATCCTTACTGTGTGTGTATTTATATTGTTGCTGTTTATTATCCCTAATGAAATAAAATAAAAAATAAAAAAAACGAGTGTGCTTATGACCACACGACTGAAGTGAAACTTCTTTCGTGTGTACATGTATACACATATACATATATTAATTTTTTATAAATATTTAAATTTATTTCATGGTTTCATTGGTAAACTAATATTTTTGCATAGATCTTCTATTTTTATTAAACAAAAAAAAAAAAAAACTCGTTGTAGACCTTGTAGTACCAAGCTCGCGCCATGGGCGCCTCTGTGTTTATATCCACCACTTAACTTCTGTTCGCCTTGCCCGATCACTTTTCGTAACGCTTACGTCACGTGTTCGCCAGCTTACTCCCCAAGTCAAGCGTGCGTAAAGAAGTTTCACTTCAAAAATATTATATATTTAGTATGCAAAAACTGGCATTAGCTTTTTTAACAACTAACTGAAAAGAAGCGTGGACAACAAATTAAAGCTTTATAACTTCCCGGGGTTTATCAGTAACCATACTTAACTATCAACTGCCTGTTTTATCATAAGGGTACTTATCACAATTATTCCAACGGAAATTAACAGTCTTTATTTTAAAAGCATTGTTTATTTTAATACCTCAATAATGCTCCTACCTAATTAAAATGATACATAAAAATGGTAATCCGGAATTCTTTATTAAAACTCACAAATTTTCAGCCTGCATTTCCCGGAACTCTACAAAAACGGCTCGACTAAATAAACGAAAAATACAATTTACCTTGCGTTGTCAGGAATAACAAACACGGTCCCCGATGAACGAAATGCAAAAGTTTTCAGAAGGTAAAATCAATTGACCTACATATGTTTAAAATGTGTATTGCCATCAAAATAGTTAAACGACACCGTGAGGTACAGAATTCCCTACACGTATTCGATTCCTGATTCCCAATAGAAAGAAAGACGCTTTTACAGCGAGATTCGGTACCCGTTCCCAGCCGCAATATGTATGATAAATAAATTGCTATCCAATATCAAATGGAAGCAATACCGGTGAAATGTACAAAGCGTTTACTCATATTACATGTACGCGTACGAATGACTCCCTTAGATATAGGGCTAAAGGGAGCGCTAGAGCGACCACGTGACTCCAGCGACACGCGCGACCCCACCGGCCCTGGATGTATTCACTAAATGAGATTTTTAATGCTGCGTCCTCACCTGCGTCTAAAAGGTTTCATACTTATGATCTGTGTCCGAAAGAGGGAAACTTTCACCTCTGCATATTACCACATAAGGTAATATATAAATTAAAATGTTTTATGTCGTTGTTTACGTTTTTCGAGACGTTCTATGCGGACAAATTAATGAAGACAAAGTCAAATATCGCCAACATAAAAACTTAGTAGATTTTTGCTTTTGTCGAGATTTATTTAATCTAGATAAGTTAAAGAAGTTACTGGTCCAGTCGCCATCAAGAATTCTCGTCAGGCACCGATATTTACTGAGTAAACGGGGGGGAGGGGGGGAGTATATTTAGTAAGTTAGCCTTTTTTATCTAGGCTGCGTTTAACTTGCCCAATTGTCGTACAAAATGGGGCCACGAGGAATATAAGAGAACGTACTATTTGCTCTAGACATTACACGAAAGAGGAAAATAAAAACTTGCAGTTTGAGGAACAGTTCCATATTATGTTTTAGAATTATATTATATATGTCGAGTAAAAATTTTTGATCCAAGGAATTGGAACAAAAACCACTCAGATACAAGACTTGATGTCATTCTGAGTCGAGGACAAATGAGACAAAGGAAATAAGAAATATTAAACGTGACTCGAATGTCAAGACATTTTCCATACAATGATACGGGTTTGTGCCATCACACGTGGCTCATGGCTCATGGTTGTATGTAAACCATGCAGCTTTTATGTAAATAGCCGTATTATGAGAGAAACGAGACGCCATTGCCAAAGAGATTTGCAAAAAACGTTGCAATTACATTGTTTTTTTTTTTTCATTCAAACTGGGGCCGTCTTAATTGAAATTAAACGGTTGTCTTTATAATTAAAAAGTAACAGTAAACAATTTATTTTAATGGATACAAAAGTGCAATTAATTCAATTGTTTCATAAAATGTAAACCATGTTACTGTTCATATAATTTCATAAAAAAGGTTACATATCTGCTAATGTAATTCTGATCCTGTTTTGAAAAGTTATAGATTCTAAATTCAAGGTTTTTAAGAGACATTTTAAATAATAAGGTTTCGGATGATATTTACGTGCCGAAATATTTATTAGGAGCACAAAGGTGTAATGAAGGAGATTGTTTTTATTTTTTTATTTTATATACAAGGGTATTTTATGTATACATAGTGTAACAAGGTTTTTTATATCTTGAAATACTGTAATATGTTGTACTTATTCGTGGACATAATACCTTTTTTTTTAAATATTACTTCTTTAGCAACCTTGTAATGTGAAAGTCGATGAAACGAAAATGCGACAGGAAAAAGAGACAGACATATATTTAAATTCATAAAATTTAAAATGTGAGTAAATGAGGTGAGGTGGCATTACATAGTATGTCTTATCCACTCGCTCGCTTTTTTTTATTTCATACTTTAGCTACCATAAGCCTCTTGTATCATTTAGCTATGTAATATATATGAATAAAAGGCAAAATAACGTAATTATCTAACCTTTTATCACTGTTGGTATGATCATTGCTAAAAGCTACACTTATCCTCTTCCTGAATTAATTTACATTCGTCACATTATATTGAAGCCGAATTTTTGAAGGTTTCACTACCACGTGTGAATTGTCATCATCATCATCATCATCAGTAGCAGTAACAGTCTGTAAGCAGTCCACTCCGGGACATAGGCCTCTCAAATTTCACGCCATTCACGCCACTCGATTCTGGACAACTCTCATCCAGTTAGTACCATTGCAGACATGCTTTCTTATAATCGAAGACGCTGATATTCGTTTATTAACACAAAACATAATCAGTAAAAACTATCGGTCTCCATGTAGAACAATTGCCCAAGAGAAGTTCGCAGCAGATAATACGAGTAATGAAATAATGAGCTAAACTTAAACGAGCTGTAAAATTTATGTTTCGTGCAGCTTAAAAAGAGCTCCCCGGAGATTCCCAGCTACGGAACCGAGTTAACGTTTTGTTTTCAGTTTTCGATGCTTTTTTCCTACAACTTGAATTTAGCTTGTGGCTGTCTGTGTTTTTCCGAGTTAAAGTTTATGTTCAGCATTCTCATACCAACATTTTAGACGGAATTAGTAAATAACAAGGCTTTAATACAACTTAAAACTTACCTAACTTTTACTAGAAGTAATTACTTAGATTAGTGTTTAACCACTTTAGCAAATTATTTACTTTACAAAATATAAACTTCAATAAATACACTCCAACGGTTATCTCAAGAAAATAACAGAACGTTTCATATTTCTTCTAAATAAAATCCTCCACGAGGAAACATTTTTAAAATAGTTTCGAAGCAAATCTAATAACAAACCACGGACACTTGAAGCAGGATTTTGCTCACGTTGACCTCGCCTTCACAGAAATAAAAGTAGTGCTCTATCTAGACGGACGTATATTCTAGATAACTGAGGAGGAAGCTGATTAACGTCAGTTGGGGTGTGGAGCAACCGCGCAACCGGCTAGCCGGGGACGGCACAAACAACGGGATTTATTGTTAATGGTCCATAGTCAGACATTTAACGCGATGAATTACACAAACAGACGCTGTATTACTTACACAAATAGACACACACAAACATGATTAAAGCCGAGTTAATTTACTCATCGATAATGTTTGTGATATCGGTATGAGTCGTATCAGATTATTATATTTAATCAATTAGCGTGTTTGTAGACGCGCAAATCTTTGTCTCGCCCCAGATAAACCAAAAATCAGGCATTAAACCGGGATAACAGAGATTGCACGTGCTAACAAGACTTAACAAGTCGCTTTACTGTGTCGATGTAACTTTCTAGACGAGGTGTCAATACACCCTCACCCTTAGCGTATTACTGCGTACACATACACAAATACGATGCAACGGTGACATAAGGTATATACAAATACTAGAATACCGATGAAAATGAATATTTATTTAAGGCATTAAACCCGAATATGTCTGTCCCTCTAGCAGTTTATGGTCCGTAAAATAGTCTGCAGAGAGTCACTTTGTTCCAAACGGCACAGGATGTAGTTTCGGAAGTGAAACTTTGTGAAAATATTGTGTTGGATATTAATTGTTCGCACAGCTCGCGGTTTTATTGTTTTGCACACATTATGTGATACCAGCATCATGAGAACGAGATACCGTAACAGAGAACGGAGCTATTATAAAATCTTTTATTCAAAAGGCTCTCACAATAAAAACCGGTCAATTTGAACCCACCGCGTATAAAAACGCTATTTCTGCAATATTTACATTAACAACTCTCACGATATGATAAGGGTTTCGTATTATCCTTCCAGGAATGGAACGATTCTGTAAGAGAACGAATAATCCCGTTCGAACGTTAAAAATGTAAAAGTGGCACCCATCTCTTTCCCCCTTCAATCCCGTTCTCGAAGATTAGAAAACACGTTTGAGAGAGCTCTCGAACAATTTTCCGTTTACGTAGCGGTAATTGTCTTAGAACAGGCACGAATAGCTATCTGTCGGTGGGTCTGTGCGGCGCGGCGTGGTGCGGCGGGACCGCGGCGCACTGCGGTAGCCAGCGCCGCAGCCTCCGCCGAAACCTCCGATACGCTACGTGCACAGAATCCTAATACCACCTGTACTGATTTTATTTTTGCCTCCCTCATTCTTGATTCAACTATCTAATAGTTGTCTGCAGACATCCGATGATTCGCTCTCTCCGAACCAAAAACATTTTAAATTTTTAAACTCAATATGGCATTGTCATACATTTAGGTGCGCAGCGTTCATTGTCGTTTTTATGTTTTGGTTCTAACATTTCGTATCATGTACCTAAATTATGCAGAAATCAATTCGGTCCAGTAAGCTGAGCCCTGGTAAATAATTCAGCGCTGATTGTAACGAGGGTCCAAGTCCGCACTAAATGTTCCCTGGGAGCTGTGCGCTCCACAAACAAGCCTTGTTTTCCTTATCTTAGTATAAGAATCTTCTCTTACGACGCCTTGCGACCGAGTCTCGTGTCTTTGTCTCGATTATCTTATCTATTGATTTTCGATTAATCCAATTTGAGATTTTGATGAGACACGATTTTATGAGTTAACTAGTTTCTGCTTTACCGCATTAAGGCCGAAATATTTTGGAAGCTAAATCACGGCGCAGGCCGATGCCTGCTCTACATTCTGATAGCGTCCACTGTCCACCGTACTCCGCTCATTCAATTATTTCATTAAAGTAATATTCTCTAAAGACTGCCAGGTCTGCACTCTGCACTATATTGAATAATATCGTCACGAGTGTTAAGTAAGTTATACGATTCCAAGTCCCAAATTTACATAATTGCGGCCAATTAGCTGAGTTGAATCAGTGAGGTACTTCGTTACTAAATATAACGAGTAACATAAATTTAATGAGACATTTCGTCCTCGACCGCGCTTAAAACAGTACAAATAGCCTTAAAATTTAATCGTTTTCTGCAAAGATTTTTCCATGAAAAGTTTTCCACTTCAAACTTTGCCACTTCGCCGAAGCCAAGTCGCGTTTAACAAAGCTTTTTCATACTTACATTTTTATATCAGGAATGGAACGTCACGCTCGGTTTCATCGGCACTCGTCCGCCCGACCGCGAAAAGAACGCATAGACCGGTAATAGGTGACGCCTTATACAATATTCCGGTCACGTTTAGAATCCCTTATATTTCATCTTTTTCTACGGCCCCGAAAAATGTCATCGAATACACATTTTCCCGTAATCCTCATAAGTCTCATGGCCTCGACAACGTTCGGGACGCCGCAGCTCCCCGTCACGTGACACCGTCCCCCCGTGCCCCGCACCCGCAGCGGGCTCGCCCCGCAACCCCGCAGCCCCGCGACAACAAGTTCACGCCATGTCGTGACTCGCATTTGCAATAACACTTTGGCTGAGGTGCCGCGACGAGCCAGCCTTCAATTAGGTAATGGTCTGCCATATAAGTTGTCTCAAGACATTGAATAAAACAACGTCTCCGAGCGTGACGCCCTCACTAATTTAGCTAATAATGAATGTAGGAAATGAGCGCTGACATCCTTCAACATTTTCATCGACTCAACATTGTATGGATAAAGTTTTAATTGGGAAGACTGGAGTGGATATTTTGCTAACCTAGACAGATCGGGCGCGTGTTAGGATTTAAGGTCGAATCCTCCTTCTTATCGGGAACAGGTTGGAACATGCACCTTGCACCGAGCATCGTCGGAAGTTTCCGACAACAGTCCAACTAGTTTGAAAGCTTGGAAACTCCATCAGATACGTGAGCTGGAGCGATTACCTCAAGCCAACTACATAGTGGGGTGTGGTGACATGCATTAACAATATGTTTTATATTAACATCGTGTCTTGTCCTTGTGCTAAGTAATACATGACTTGCATTATGACAAAACTATTGAGTATTCTTCTGTCGAGAACAGTGGATTCAAATACCCATTTAAGATGTACATTTTTTGAAGTCTAGTTAACATTGAGCTTTTTGTTCAACCATTTACCACCACAACAAGCACTTTGTAAGTGATTAATGTGCGTAGGCCAGTAATTAATCTTTCCACAATTTATGGACTCTCAATAAGGATGTTCAAACATAATAGGTTCTCAAGGAGACGCCAAGAGATTAAGTTTACTATCATATTTCTTATAATTTAATAGAGTTTCCCTGTTCTTCCATAGTTTTGCTCAATAAGTACTTCAGTCATTGCCGGATGTGTGATAAAATTTGAAAACTCGTAAACAACTAGTTGTTTGTTTTCACTATTCGGTTTTTGTTCCAACTTCTCATCAATGAAGAACACTCATAAAATAAGAGGTGATTGTCTTCAAAACACATTTGTTTCACATAGACATTTGTCTGAGAAAATAAGGGTATGAAGTCCAATTAGCAATTTGAAAAGTCCTATCTGTATAAGAAACTTATCGTAGACGAGTCAAGGACATCCACAAAATCCGTATCGATGAGAAGTTATGACTTAATCGAATATCGATGAACGTGTCGCCTCCTTAGTTAACGGTAACAATGGCAATATTTCAACACGTAGTGTTGTGGGACACTAACTAGTGAACACAGCTGCAGTTGCGGTGCACTGACAATGTTTGGACGCCGCATCCTTGGGCCGGCCGGGCCGTGCGTCGCATCCGCAATGAGGCCCGCCGGACGACGCCCGCCGCACTAATTTATAGCAACGGTTAATTACCTACAAGAATCTGACTCAGCCCGGTCCGACAACAAAGCTGGCCGCACCGAAGCCGTGTGTTTGTTTTGTGCACACCGCTAATCAATCTGATACTATTGCTACTGGACACTGCCGGTGCATAGGGACAGTTTAAAAGTTTAATCACTAAACTATATAATGTATATGCTTGTTTAAGCTCTTTATAACTATTGTATTTACAGCATATAACGGAAAGGGTTATACAGTGTGGAAAAATAAGTCGGGCTCTGCAGGGAAATTACCTGAAATCCTTAAGTCGGTCCATTTTTGTTAAAGGATGACTTTATTGTCCCAGGTATACGTAGCTGTCAAAAACTTCGAGACCAGAGTCTCCAATCTTTATAGGAAACGATACAATATGGGCATTAGACATGACTTGGTCTCCAAAGCCTAGAGCACAGGCGTAGAGTAGCCAGCCTTTCGGTGTTCTATAGGATACATTTTGGGGAGTGTGCGAGGGAATTGCACGATTTAATTCCCCCATCTCCGTTCCACCATCGGACGACCCGTCGTACGGCGAGTTTCCATCCTTATGTTGTTAACACCTCTACGATCCGGACGAAGCGTTTCGCCTCCTCCTTTATACCACGTACATCGAGGGACTGGAACAATCTGCCGGCGGCGGTGTTTCCGTCGGACTACAATTTGAGTGTCTTCAAGGCTAGAATGAATAGGCTCTTACTAAACTAGTGCGCTTTACCATCAACGATTGCGTCACTGCTTACCATCAGGCGGGATTGCGGTCAAGCGCTGGTTTATAATTTAATAAAAAAAAAAAAAAAAAAACTTTCGTCTTGTCCATGTTCATTTTAAGACTGACCCGCTTGGAGGCTCTACTGAGGTCTTCGAGCACCGGAAGACGCAGCGTGGGTAGGCCCCCGACAAGGTGGGCCGAGGACCTGGTGAAGGTCGCGGGAAACCGCTGGATGCATGAGGTGCAGGACCGGTCGTCGTGGAGATCCTTGGGAAGGCCTATGTCCAGCAGTGGACGTCTTTCGGCTGAAATGATGATGATGCATTTATTTTTGAAAAAAAAAACAATAAACTTTTAAAAAAAATCTAAAACCCATTTGCCTCGCCTGGGCCTTGAACAAAATAAAATAAAAAAAAAATACATTTGCTTTTTTTCATGTACAATACATTAAAAAATACATTAACTAATCGATAGTACATTTATTTAGGATAATATCTCTTATTTTTCCACACTGTTACATGTCAAAGACACGAAGATATTAGAAGGGTCTCAACTCAAAATAAATTACTCTAATAACTGATACCGAATTTTCGGTTTTATTTGTTTCTCGAATTTATAAAAAAGGTGTCACCGCACTACCTTGGTCAAAAACTACACGTTACACGTCACGTTACTTGCCAATATAACGATAAACTTTTTCCGTAATTCTGTGCGCATAGTATCGTAGTAACCTACTACAGGCGGTGTTCATTCTCATAACTTCCGACCATTTAGATATAGGATTAAAACACCCTTCCAATATCGTTTGATACCATCCGAAGAAGTCTTGCCCTTAGTACATAGGTACAAAGGACAAGACTTCTTTAGAAAAGCTTTAGCTTTTCCATTACATGTTGTACTAATAATAAAGCTAAAGCGCTTTACGCAATTCCAACGTTCAGGCGCATTGGTTTTCTTCTTCAGCCCCAAGGCTTTCCACAGTCACCGGTCTTGTTTTGTCCTCATCCATCGGCTTCCCGCACTTTAGTCGTACTATTAGAAAAAAATTATTTTACATTTAATAGGAATCTGACCGCTCAAGCATAAAATTTGCTACACTATCAATAGATGTTTCAAAGACAGAATATTACAAAAATAATTATTTTCTTATTTGTTGGTGTGTTTCTCGTCCCTTTCAGGCGCAACTAATTAATATGCATAATGTATATCGAGCAGAATACTAGGAAAAGTTATGCTATTTACAAGACTTTGATTAAGACTTTATATTCATAAAGCACATTTAATTATTATGTTAACGAAAACCTTCTTTTGAATAAAATATTAGACATTGCCTGTCAAAGGAAATTAGGCACTCTTCATTCCACGCGGTGTAAAATAATAAAATATTTGGTTAATGAAACTGGAGTTCTAAAAAAACTCGTAGTCAACGCCACATCAACTCACTTTCATTTCGTAAGGAGTGCGTATATGAACATAAAAAATGCATTCATTCCGACGAAAGTAGTAAAATACAAACGAATGTTTTGTTTTTAGTACTAGAGAGAGGTCTCAGGGAGGTGTTTTCGCTGTTAAATTATGCAGAAATCAATTCCTTTTTCCCGGACGAGGCCCCGCTTTACCGTCTGATAAATAATATATCTGTAATTGTAACCAGCTCTCGGACTCGCTGTGTTACCATGGTTGGTGCCATCTGAATCGACATTTTAGAAGATCATAATTATCTCCTCAATCAAACAAACCAGCTTCGTAACCGTTGTCGACTTCTTCGTCTTAATGTTTTCTTGGCATGTCTCCAAAGACTTTCTGGAAGTTCCAGTTGGCTTAAAGGCACTAGTTGTACGCTTATTAGCGAGTGTAGAATCAGTTGCCCCATGTTAGGACAAATTCAGGCTTTACGTAACACTACTGGAAACTTTCAATTTGGGACGAGATTTAAAGACCTAGAAAAGGTCACAGTTGATGGACTTTACTGATCCAAGGGCAGGACGTTTAGGGTTCCAAAAGTTTAGACGTCGCTGCGACATTAACTTCTAAATAGAACTTACGACTCTGGATTTCGAACTCTTTACTCTTAAATTTCCCAAGGGAGTGCCAACTAATAATAAACACCGAAAATTTTGCAGTTTGTTACTCTGGATATTTAATAAAATGTTACACTCTGCTGAATTCCGAAGAGCTACCAACGTCCAGTGCACTTCCTTCCGATAAAAGTGTTGCCAAAATTCGAAGTTGCTAGACATAAAAGATTCACAGAGTATCACCTAACGGTAGAGGGAAATTTGCCAGTACCACAACACGTGCACCAGCTCTTAACAAGTTGCCAGCTGATACAAATTTCTTAGTGTTTGCGCATTACCTTGCAAACGAGCTGTCCAATATATTAACACGGTAAGCTGGTAATGTCCCGAACACTTAGTACGGGCCCTCGTTATTGATAGCTTTCCATAATACTATTTCACACCACACTGCATCGATTATATTTCGGTTCTGCCCGGCGATGCGTTTCATGCAGCTCACATCACAAATGGAACCTGTTTAAGCGACATTAAAGTGTAGTTTCCATTGATTCTGTTTCGATAAGCGAATGAAAGCGTGGTGTTATATCAGTAACTTAAGCGCAAGTCCTAAACAAAGAGCTTTATTGGTGTTACTTTAATATTAATATAGAAACAGTATTTTCTAAAATGGCCGAAATACATTAACGTAGATAGGTATTTTAAAATTAATTTGTTCATATCGAGATGATTGCAGAACTTGAAATTCTGCTTGCATTACCGACTTAGCTTTTAAAGAGCATGTCTAGGACTCCAAGATGCGTCATTAAATAAATTACTGTCTCACAAAGTCACAATCCCTTTCTAAAACGGTCGCTTCTGTCATCCCATTATGCCTCCATTGCAATATTATACGTAAAGCAATAATGAATCTGGTCCATTTGATCCACTCCTAAAATAATCGTAAAGTTCAGTTCTGGGCAGCTCTCGCTGAAACTTTGAGTGACGTCATTAATTAGTCAATGAATGACGTCAGTAGTAGAGCACTTCGCTTTCAACACTATACGCCGACCACAAAATAGACCCTAGACTTTCGATCCGGCGGAGATTTTGCAACCAATCAAGGTCTTAATTTAGGATCGAAGTCGTGTTTGATAAAATCGGCTTCTATTTTATTTTAACGTATTTTTTTAGTTCAAAGCAGTTAAAATTTTTATTTCATAGCAAATTAGCTTTAAGTTTTTATTGACATGGCATTTGAACGCCTGATTCCTGGATTTACGAACTCAAAGCTGCAATTCGTATTAATTTCAAAACTAAGTCAAACCATAACATTTTTGTGACATCCGCCTATATGTAATTTATTTCCACTTTCCAGTTCTCAATATAAATAATTTTCCAGGACCTTAAAATCTGTAACAAACAAAGAATTAAAAGTCTCGTCCGAAGTGTTTTATTTGCCCGTTTCACCTGTGCCGGTCGTACATTGGCAAAGTATTGGTGCCAATATCGAAATCCAATCAACTTGGTGTGATTGACAGCTAAACCTGACCGACCGATGAATCTGCCGTATCCGTGTCGTATGACGGTATGACACGGACATATAAAACTGTAGAAAAATAGTTTTTGACGACACCGTTTGCCTTCGTCTAACGGGACTCTTTTACGACTTCACTGACTTTATTGAATCTTTAGAATCTTGTTGAACGAAGTTATGAGAAATAAATAAGGGTAATAGAAGTATTATATCACTTTCGTACAAAATATTTAACTACAGTAAATCCCATTAATGTGAAAGTCAATGACATCTTTATTTGATGAACTCATCCTCGGTTTTTAACTGCCGTTTTTAAACTGACACATCACAGATTAGGCGTAATTAAAAATAAGCTTTCAGTAGATATTTTAGCAGATGATGGTACAGTAGAACCTCGATAAGTTAAAGTCGAAGGGAAACACAAAATATTTTAAGTTAGAGAGGTTTAAAGTTATCAAGGGTCTGTGTTAGGCATAGGTTAGTATAGGGAACATATTATTTTTTGAAGTTATAGAGGTTTTTAAATTATCGAGGTTCTACTGTATATATCAACGACAAGTTCGTCTAAAAGGACACTCGTACAAAGAATAGTCCTCATTATCAATAGTACAGGAATATCGATGAAGTCCAATTGTTATTCTGGAACAAAGCCGCCTAGGAGCGGTGCATCCACAATCTGTTTTGTACAATCACCATAACAGAGAAACCCGCTTTGTGCATTAGCCGGCCGTTCAACCACCCCCGACCACTTAAGGCTTGATATTCAAGTGTTGAACCAAGTTGATGAGTCTCGGCTCAACAATTCTCCCGTGAATATAATATTCAAGTCGATCGTAATCAGATTGGTTCATAATTTGCACAAATCTATAACTAATATAGCTCCCTATGCAGATAACCATTTTGAATTTGTTGGTGAATATTATTTCAGTAGAGAAGATGAGTTAAGAACTTGAAATTGGTTTAAAAAAAACTTCTTATAAAATTTGGTATAGTAAAAAGCACAGTAAATTAAACCGACAAAAGATGAAGGAATATTGATAGTATTTTGTTTTTTTTTTTTTTGGGTTAAGTATCTAAAAGGTAAAACGGAACCCTATTCATGAGACTTCGCTGTCCGTCTGTCACCAGACTATATCTCATGAACCGTAATAGCTAGAAAGTTCAGTTGAAATTTTCAGAGATTATGTATTTCTGTTGCCGCTATAACAATAAATACTAAAAAATAAATATTTAAGGGTGACCCCCATACAACAAACCTAATTTTTTGCCGTTTTTTAAAGATAATGGTACGGAACCCTTCGACTTGCACTTGGGCGGTTTTTTAGTTCTTTATTACTGAAGCACAATGGATGTTGTATGCTAGTGGATGCTATTGTATTGTATCCATAAACAAGACTACGAAACATGAGTTGCAATAGCAGGCGTAATGAGGGACCCAACTAAGCACTGACGAATTCAAATAAAATTTACTGGATATGTGTACTACAGCTTATAACCAAATAACATCGTCACTGGGAAGATAACGAACTATCAATTAAACTCACGTATGTGTGCCGAATATGAAAGTAATGTCATTTTTTCCATCAGCACTCTCCGAGCCGCAGGGGAACACAGGTTTGTTAATTAAAATGCCTCGCCTAACACAAGCCTCAACTTACCCACAATAACCCAAATTATAATAGAGGAAAATAGAAACAAACGAATGATATAGTATTATGAAATCATAGATATAAACTTCTGTACGTATAAATAACCCCAACCCATAAAGTGGAACATGGCATCATTCCAAAATATAACAAGTGAAATATCCTAATACTGGTACCTACAACGATGGCAACATTATGAGAAAACGAGAACCCTTTTTCCAATAAGTATGATCGAACGACGGAGTTTCTCGTCGGAACTGGGAATTCTAGGGCAGTTGAAAACAAGTTGGGGCAGCCCTGGTCGCGGCGGCAATATCGGCAAGTTGGGCGGCCGCAGCTGGCTTGCGCCGCAATGTCTCAATAATCCTCAAGGTACCCTCCTAATCGACTCTTCCTTAGTTCGACGCAAGTGTGACTAACTGATTAATTCTGCGACTCGGTGTACGTGCCCGGTCTGTCTTTGCCCATTATTGTTTGCCCTACACTTTCGTCCGCTCGTGTCCCATTATTGAACGATATTTGGACTATTATTGGCGGAGTCGTACGAAGTCTTCTATTTTATATGTTATCGAAGGGCGGCCATTACATCCTACGGCATATAGTTTGGGATTGTAATTGCTGCTATTTTGTTAGATTGAATCCGATTTCGTTCGCTTAGTTTTAATGGTTTGTTCTTGTTTTGGAGTTGCGAGATGTTAGGCGCGCTATACCGGTTTGCACTGACTCGCTTGAGCGACGGTTTTGGTTGGCGTATTAAATAACTAGAGCGCTTAATCGTAATTCCTTGCACTCGCTTGAATTCTTGTTGCACTAAGATTAATTATCGTTTCCGACTTTGTTGGTACTTGCAATCTCGCAAATATTAGCGCATACAGGCTAATAATAGCAGATGTATTCCATGTATCACGTCACAGGGATGCTCGTGTTTGTAAATTGAAAATAACGTCATTACTGTGCCACTTTGCCGCGGCCTACAGGCTAATGTTTACCAAATCCACAGTCAACTATGTCACCTTTATTAATAATTTAATGCTCTACTAATTTAGCAAGCAATACATAATGTTCTGGCAAAGAGCTCAGTCAGTGGACAGCATAAGTGTAACATATGATGATATAAATTAAAACATCACTGTTGGTAAATGTAATGGTACCGATGAAGTACCGGTCACATTAACGGCAGGAAAGTTGTCATTAATGTATGCTTAAAGTATGATCGTTATACAATTAATTCGTTTGACAGTTACTAGTAATTTACTTCACGATGAACACAAACGTCTTAAATAGAGCAGAATTTAATGGACGTTCGAATTCTCCTCGGCATGCTTCAGTTTTTCATGTATAGATGTTATTGATCATTTACACTTGGCTGTTGTGTTCTCTAGAATTGGCCAGGTGATGTTGTACATCATTGACATGACTCACATCTGCCAACGCTGAGCCAAGTCACAAAAATATACCTGCTTAATTTTAGAATCATTAGAAACAGTTCCAGAAGATGCATCCAAAAAGCGAAACATTAAGATAAATTTCATAGAATAGGAAAAGGCGAGAGATAAAAATATTTATTTAGTGCAAATAAAACGTGATAAAATAAACACTTTAATCCGAAGAGTGGGTATATAGATATACATCTGCCTAATTAAAAGTAAATAACACTCATTAAATGCACACGAGCCAAAGCAGTGAAACGTCTAGTATGCAAGGCTAAAGTGAATGGGCTGTTAATAATTTAGCGCGCTTTACCATCAACGATTGCATCACTGCTTACAGGCTGCTCAGCGGGGAATGCGATCAAGCACTAGATTACAATAATTAAAAAAAAGAACAAACAAAAGGTCAAATAATCAAGGTTACATGTAAAGGGTATTTAATAGTAATAGTACCTATTTACGCACGACGACATAATTATAAAGCTATACCTTGCCAGTATAAGCTGACTTCGTCTTGTAGGAAAAGCCTAAATAAAGCGAGGTAAGCTCTTCTCTCCTTCTCTGTATGAGAGGAGACCTGTGCCCAGCAGTGGGACGATAAAAAGGTTGTTGATGATGATGATGATGAAGCTAAGACTGGATACATATAGCTTGCTTACTTAGCGTGTGTAATTTGCAGTCATAGTACGTACCTATTGTGTGAAAAGGACAATACGATAGATGTTTTAGAAAAAAAAAACTATTGGGAAATAATTTTGTGCTACAATGGCGTTTAGCCAAAGGCCCACACTACATTCAAATTTTAAAAAATATCAATCAGAATGAATCAATGCTACAGTATCAGTGGATCAGAACCAGTAAATAAGTGAAGGCTAAAGGCAAATCCGGTCTTGGCAGCCATTAAAAAAAAAAAAAAAAAAAAAAAAAAAAAAAAAAAAAAAAAAAAAAATAAAGAAAAAATAAAAAAAAACATGACGTGTAAAAGTGATCGGTGATCCTACTTGCTTAATAAACGATTTCATTTCATTTCATTTCATTTCATTTCATTTCATTTCATTATTAGGAGCTACCCCAAGCTATTAAACATCTGTTGTTGTTAACTCTTTGCCTCTGTCAATTGGTATATTCTTGATGCTCTGAGCTTTTCCGATAAAACATAGATTGCTCCACTTGTTGGGCCGGAGGGAGACAATTGTGAGGTGGTAAGAGGGGGGCGTTAGATAAAACGGGGGTATATCGCCAATAACTCGCTCCATTGTTTGTTGGCGGCTGACTTAATAAGTTCGCCGAATTTATTATGATTTGTAGGCCCTTCGTCTTATTACGAGTCTCTTAACATACCATAGCCGTATAGTGTATTACTGGGAACAATATAGAACCGCCAATTTGTTCTTTACAGCCGTCTTAAAAAAGGACGCCCTTTCTGTTTCCTAGTCCTCGAAATTACCACACGAACTAAAATAACGTTTTATGCGTTTCTTCAATGAAGAGGCAATTTTATGTTTGTGAGCCAGGACCTGTTTAGAAGCCATAAGAGCAAGAAAATTCATTAAAAATATTAGACTAATGGAAATTAAATTATTTTTTTATTATTGTAGACCTTTTAAGACACTTTTAACATTTTAAGAACTATATGGCATCAATGTTTCCTATCGGACTGAACCCTAAGAAGAAAATACCGCAAAAAAAAAAAACCATAAACTTAGAGAACGGGCCTCTTATAAATTAAAATTGTTAAGAAATTTATTTACAAAAATCAAAAACCATCATTTATAAATAACATTATCATTACATCGTGTACATTATCACTTAAACGTCTAAAATATAAAGCCGCTAAACACTACTTAACTTTAAACAACGTTCATGAATTAAGGGGAATGTTATTAGCATTTTATGTGAGTCAATACTTGATGTCTACGTCTATAAGGACCTGAGAATTACATAATAAATAGCAATGTAATGAAACAGTTCATCAAAAGCTAATTAATCTATAGAGGCACACACACTAGACTTAACAACGTTAATTGAAACTATTTCCTTTCTCGACACATAGACCCTTCGGGAATCGTGGTATTAATAAAACTAAGTAGCCATCAAGACCGTGATTTATCCTTGATTGATTTACAACATAAACTTGTGGCACACTTGACATCCATCATCAAAATTAATGGAAGTCGATCGGACGGATCCGTAGACATTTGAAAAATTGATGTTGTTCATAATTTACTGTGAAATAATAATTTGTTGCTAAGTGTTTTACTAATTTAGAATTTCTTTCAGCCGGTGACTTATTTGCTCAATTACTTGCTATTTAGGTAATTGGTCCAAAGACCCCTTTTCAATGGAAATAGCGCATGTATCAGGCATAAGAAAGTGCAAAGTCCGATGTAAAAAATTGCGGGAAAGTTTGCAACAATAACTGAACACCGTTATCGATAACCTTATCCTCCGTCGATATTAGACTTAACTATCTTAACTATCAACTGTCTTATATAAATCTTACTTGCACGATCTCGTTATATAGACAATCGAAAAAATCCCACAGATTTACGTCGTGAACGAAAAGTTGCAATATTTTCCATACCCGCATACAACTTTTAATTTTCCAAATAACTGCAGTCTGATAGACAACGAAGATTGATTGATTACGACATAAAATAACCGTTATCGAAAAACGCTAAAATGAGAACTAATATCCGATTAATTAATCTAGAAATCATCTAAAAGTCGATAATATTTCTTGTTTTTATGAGAAAAGATGATAATGCATTATTGCGGATTCCGGAAATTCGTTTAACTATATAGGCTTCTAATATATTTCAACTATCAGTTTAAATAAATAAATAGATAAACAAATAATAAATATATACGGACAAATCACACAGATTGAGCTAGCCCCAAAATAAATTCAAGACTTGTGTTATATATAGAAAGACTTGTGTTATAAACATCCAAGACCTAGGCCAATCAGGAAAAGCTCGTTTTCCATCATGCCCTGGCCGGGGATTGAACCCGGGGCCTCCACGTCGCAGGCAGGAGTGTTGACCGCTACGCACGGAGGTCGACAAATGGGTTAAAAATAATCTTAATAACAATGATATACGTAGGAACAAATATAGAAAAAGGAGGTGAAATAATCATAGCATCAAATATTTCGTCCACGTCGCTGTCAATAGGAAAATTACCTAAAATGCTGATAGCAATACCACGTTGTAGGTAAGGTAATAATACTTTAGCCATAACATTGGCCTCTAGTCACTTGAAGATTCGACCAAAAGCTTGGCGTTTTTTCGAAAAATATGCGGTTTGTTTCAACTCCAAACGGCTCGAACATTGAAATTCCAAAAAGATTGCATTATTTTCACCGATCGAGGTTTATCATCAGTTGAAGAAATTATTCTTATATCGGTACAAAACAACTGAAATGAGAATAATTGTAATTCTGTTATTAATGCTGTTACTTGGACTAAAAATCTTGAAAATCATTTATTGTCTCACAATGTAGGTTAAACAAAGGCAAATACTATTTTCAACATTTCTAATGAAAGCAAGTTTGATAAAGAATAATTGGAATTGCACAGGATCTTCAAATTTAATTATGGTAGAAGCTATCGAAAAATGTGACTGTTCAAACTGAAACGCCCGAGAGACTGAACCGTCCATAAGGCGTGCTCAAACTCTGTCCACTTTTAAAACTATGATAAGAAAGCATTTCCTCTCTCTTTAATTATGTCATTATAGTTTTTTTATCTGCTTTTGTATAATGTTTATTGATTAGATGTATATATTTAGTTAAACTAGTATGCTACATTTAACGTACATATTTATTGTATACTCTATGTAAGTAGTACACTGTAGACTACCTACACTATTTCTCTCTCCTTCCCCTTAGTATTCCATCCAAAGGTTGTCTATAAAAGATCGCTCTTAGCGATATCTTTATATTTATGTTCTGTAATCTATATGGTGTACATAATAAAGAGTATAGAGTATTCTATTCTATTCTACATTGAAAATATAAAAAAAAAAAATAATGTCAATAGGTGTTACTAGACCGACACCGAACCCAAACATCTGAAAAAAAAAATTATTTGTCTGTCTGTGTGTTTGTTCAGACGCAAAAACTACCACACTGGGTACTTTTAATTCCGGAAAATTATATACTATAAAACACATACTTAATTTTGCGATTCGATCCCTAGACCCGATTACTGTAACAACCAAAAATAATAAGTTTGTCGTAGGTTACGTCACCCGCAGTGTATTTCACTAAGGGACTCTGCACACGGCTAAGATACTATAATATATCTTAAGATACAATATCGCTCGCCATACAATTCATTCTCACACACTATGAAGATAATAAATAATATTACATATCTTAAGACGAATTTGTATAACAAACGATATTGTATGTGTGTTTGTTCTAAATCAGGAAAGGAGGATCGTGTTACCAGGAATTTACCGAGAGCGAAGCCGCGTTTATAACCAATCAAATAATAAAAGCAGTTTACCTTTTAACTGCAACTGATCCCCTTGATGGATTTACAGTCCACTCCCTCTGGAAGATTCCGAGGCCTGGCATGTGAAATATAATCGTGAAAGTCCCAAATATTCCCATTTACAAAATATCAAACAATTTTCTCTTGAAATCCCGTGTGTTGCCAGTTTAAAATGACTTTCAAGAAAGCCAATAAATAAAATTGAGTGCACTTCGACGGTCGCCGTCATTAACGGGTGTCTGTCGAAACGCGGCGACATGCTCGTTAATCATTACTAATAATACCTCTGCCATAGATTTACTAACTGACGGATGAGCCCGTCCACTAAACTTCAGTATTGACTCATATTTTTCAGTTGTCACTCAAAACTTTTCAGGGAAGTCTGAAAAAATGAAGAGCGCAGGAATTTTTGAGTAGGAAAGTTACAGGTGGGATTGATATTGACGAGTTATTTCATGGTTGCTTGGTATGAAGACGGATTCTTTTGAGTTTGAAAAGAGTTTAGAGAAAACACAGAAAAACTTTTTCGCTATTTTGATTCTGGAGATATGTGCAAGCAGTGTTTAAAATAGAATTCGTAAACAGTTTTAATGATCTTGTAGAGATGACAGTTCATGAAGCTACTACAATCAGTCAGATTTCTTTATTACATTTTCAACTTTATCTGTAAAGCATTATAGTTCAAGGTTGATTGGGAATAGTCGACAGTTTCGGATAGCTTTACCTGCTGTCGTCCTTACATATATACAACCTACGATGAAATTAATAGTTTATTCCTAAATAATATAAACATGAATGTTTGTTTGAATGGATGCATACTTATTTGTTAATCTTTCACGCGAAAACTACTGAACGGATTTAGATGACATTTGGCACACAAATGGTTTCTAGCTACCAGAATTAATACATACATCATTGCATACTTTTTACGCCGATATTCCCACGTGATTAAAACGTATCTGGATAAAACCGTGGGGTGCATTTACGTACTATTTTATAAACATTGAAATTTGTATGTAAGATATTTTTAAAAGCAATAATA
This sequence comes from Sesamia inferens, assembly GCA_037179545.1. Taxonomy (NCBI): domain Eukaryota; kingdom Metazoa; phylum Arthropoda; class Insecta; order Lepidoptera; family Noctuidae; genus Sesamia; species Sesamia inferens. The sequence continues at coordinate 13,262,719 of CM073934.1, read as the reverse complement.
TAAAGCAATAATAAACTAATTGCTTTTACCCTTCGAAATTCGGTTTCACCGCAAAGCCGGAGAACATGACGCTACATACAAATTAACTCAGAAATACTCATTACAAATTACTAATTTGTCATCAGTCACCCTGAACCACGAATCGACCTCGTCACGATTCCGCGAGAGATTCGCACGGCGTCCTATTTGTTATAATTACGTTAAATAAACAAAATATTACGAACCATTTAACACTGTCGCTCTAAATTAACGACATGGCCCGTCTAAAATACCAGCATAGATCCATGTTATTTCTATGATACTACAGATTTATATTATACTTACTAGATTCGTCCTCGTAAAATTTCTTATTCCCTCGACTAACCCCGTCATATCGCATCGCCTGTCCGCACTTCGTTTTTGTTCAAAGCTCTTTCTGATTCTTTTTCTTTTGTGCCATCTTCTAAGGATAATTTTAAATAGCCTTCCCCAAGAGCTAGGCTATAAAATACAAGAAGAATATTTCATACTGGAGCAGTAGTCGAGAGTTGGCGCGTTTAAACAAACAAACAAACTCTTCAGCTTTATTATAAATATAGAATATATAACACCTGGTTTCAGAAATCAACTCGTTGTTAGCATTGAAAACGATACAAAAATATAAACTACTCGAAGCTACAATTTTGTAGCGAAAATAAATTGTTTACATCGAAATTATTTCTGTTTCAAAATATAATTTACAACATGCAATTCAGATCGTAGAACAACGAACTCGTAATACGGTTTCATAAAATCAGTGGCCAATGAATTTGGAAGTCGTCATGTATTATTATCTTAATAGGTACATTGTGGGTATAACTTTAAAGGGAAATATTTTATGAATCATTTTAATGTGTAATTTGTACCGTTTTAGTGCGGTACAATACGATTTTAAATAAGCTGAGTTTTGTTACACTTGAAGTTTTTGCTACACGGCATTGCATAATCAGTTCTAGGCTTAGTCATTTTAAACTTAGTGGTAAAATCAAAAGTGGAAGGCTTAAAAACTGTGGGGTTATTAAGTAACAAATTAACTGTAGCAGTAGATTTCAATTTGAGCGTTCAACAAGATTCGTTGCGTTGTTGAACAGATACATTGATATCGCCGTTCATAAATATTTAAAAAAAAAAAAAAAATGTTTTTCGTAATTAATTAAATTGTTATTAAGAGTGTATATCGCCATTAGGGTGTAAAGAAACAAATATAAAACGTAAGTATCATACACACAAATCTTAATAATAAGGCAATAAGTGTTATTTTGCTAGAAGTAAAGCATTCCTCGATCTCATGTTAAAACCCATTGTTTGACATTTTCATCACAACAATTTAAGCCCTTAACAATACTTATTAACTCTCCGAGCTCGTTAACACAGCCCCAACAAAGGCTCACAGTCGCAATAAATACATAAAAATCTCTTCTCATGTTCTTGATCGACCAATATAATAATTTTGTTCAGTATTTTGTAGTTTAAAGTAATTATCTGTTACTTTGTTGGCCAGAGGCTCGTAATTAAGATAATTTTATAGTGTGACGCAGAGGGACGCGGCCGGCGGTCTAATTGAATCAAACAACATCGGGGATAACTCCCCTGCTGCAGCAAAACTCTTTCGTGAATCAAAATAATTATACATAACAAAACTCGGTTTTAGCTAGTATCACTTGCTCGTGATACGTGAAGTTGAGCATTTGTGTAGAATATCAATTTATGGATAGAACGTAAAACATGCATACGTATTTTTGTTTGCCCAATAAATAGATAGCGAAACTCTGCTGCAGCTTTTAAATTGCAAGACACCACAACTCTTGAAAATTTAACTTTCAGCTATAACCCTCTTAGATTTCTCAATACTGAGAAATCTGACGTCACTTTGTCTGACTTGCTGACCAAAATGGACGAGTTGAGAACCCAGCAAGATGCCAAATTTGCCTCACTAGAAGCACACATAAAAGAGCTTACATGTCAAAACACTGACATAAAAGACTCCATGGCACTCCTGTCGGCAAAATATGATGACGTCCTTAATAATTTGAAAATCCTACAACAGGAAAATCTCCACCACAAAAATCATATTAAAAACCTAGAAGCAAAACTAGAACAATTGGAACTTAATGCAAGATCCACTACAATTGAACTTAGAAACATTCCAGCCGGCAACTTAGAACATAAGGACAACTTGATCGAGATTGCTAAAAAAATTGGGGAAGTTGTTAATGTTCCCATCTTTGATTCAGATGTAAGAGATGTGTTTCGATTGAAAACCAAAAACAATGAAAACGGTCCAGTCATTTTAGACTTTACCTCGACCTTAAAGCGAGAGAAGTTTATAAGAGCCACAAGAACATTCAACAAAGAAAACCGTGAGAAGCGCCTGACAACGGCCAGTATAAATATGACGGGACCAGCTGAGCCCATATATGTAGCTGAATCTCTCACGTCATCGATTAGGCGCTTGCACTATCTCACTAGAATGTTTGCAAAAAAACACAACTTTGTCCATTGTTGGACTTCCTTCGGCAAAGTGTACTTAAAACGCAACGACAACGAACCTCGCCTTCGTATCACCTGTGCAGAAGATCTAAAAAAACTGGAAATGGGCATCTGACTGGGTTTTTTGTCTATAATTTACAGTAATACTTTTAAGGCATGTTTTTTATTTAAGTTTTCACGTCTCAGCTCCAATAGCACCTATAATACCTCTCTTTCAAATAAATTATATAAGTCAAACCTATGTGCATACTATTCACACAAAACTCACACACACACCCATACACTTTTCCTGGATAATACACATATACACTTTTCACTACATAGTCGCATAAACATAACACATTCACAGATTCGATTTTTTTCTGCACCTATTAAGCCACTAATCAATTGCCGAAACCCGATAAATCTAAATGGTTATGTTTGGAAAAGTTATCTACATTCCAGTGATGAATTACTGATGAAATCAATAATGAATATGTCCATTGAATATTATCCTCATTATAAAATTTATTTTAGACAAATTCGATGAATTAATTGATATCCAAAATGAAATCGATACCTTTAAAGTTGCCGATGTAGCTGTATGCGATGTAGATGACTGCACGTCTTTCCTGACTGTATCAAATAAAAGCCTCAAAATATTTCACCAAAACATTCGCAGTTTGAAATGTAATATGACTGGACTACTACCCATCTTGGCTAGTACAAAAGTAGAGTGGGACTGTATTGTCCTCACTGAGTGTTGGTTACCGTCTGCTTCATACATACCTAGTCTGGATGGATACGACAACTTCGCTTCTGCGATCAACCGTACCCAAAATGAAGGAGTTGTGGTATACTATAAAAGCAACCTCTTTTTTACAGTAGAAGAATACAACTTGGAGGATGCGAACTGCTTAGTCATTGTTCCTAATAAGGATACCATAGTGTTTGCTATTTACAGGCCTCCAGGCTACAAAAATCTTGACAACTTTTTTAGGTCTCTAAATTGTATGCTATCAAAATATTCATCAACCCAAAATCTGATACTATTGGGAGACATAAATATTAACATAGCTGATCACTCTACAGATAACAATTACTCAGCTTATCTGAACCTACTCGGATTCCACGGCATGCTTACTGCATATACTGTACCAACACGCAATAAGACTTGCCTGGACCATGTATTCCTTAGGACTAAACTGTTAGCTCATTGCCTCATTCTGAACTCTACACTTACTGATCACAATAGTATAGCCTTATCTATAGCTACTCTGCCTAGACTAAAGTCCCCAAAACTTGTTAAACGAATAGATTACTGTCACATAAACCAAGAATTGAAAAATATTGACCTCAATCCCTTGTATACGATGTCCGACGCTAATCTAGCGGCCGATTTTCTTCACGAAAAACTAACTGAAGCTATTAATAAATGTTCTAAAAATAGCAAAATTTCTAATCGTAAAAAGATTTTAAAGCCCTGGATTACCCCGGGAATACTAAAATGCATAAAAAATCGTGACAACCTATATAGGAAACTTAAGAAAGACCTTACTAACGAGATTCTACAGTCCACATATAAAAGGTACCGAAATTTTTGTACTGGACTATTAAAAAAAATTAAAAAGAAATTTTGATAAACTACAGTTTCAGAAGGCAGGAAAGAACTCAAAAAAAATTTGGCAGCTTGTCAAACAAATAACTTTTTCTAATAAACCTAAAGATAACCCACTGGAATTATTATGCTCAAATAATCCACTAAAGTCAGCAAACGATGCAAATCACTATTTCGCAAGCGTAGGTAAAACACTGGCTGAAAACATCACTTTGTTACACCCACAAACAACGCCACAACCTTTAACACGGTATTGTCATTCTTTTAGTCTTCTGCACACCGATGAGGAAGAGGTTGGATTACTTATCTTGGGCCTAAAAAGTGAGTGCTCCACCGGTCTAGATGGAATATCGACTCAAATCATAAAAGAAAATGCTGGTATTTTGACCCTCCCGATAACATTCGTCTGTAATCTTTGTTTTTCTACTGGTGTATTTCCCAGGATATATAAAAAATCACGAATACATCCCATATACAAGAGTGGAGCCAGAGACTGTGTCAAAAATTATAGACCCATTGCTATTCTGCCGTGTTTATCAAAAATCCTTGAACGTCTAATTAACAGAAGACTCATAAAATATCTAGAAGATAAAAACCTGTTATCCAATGCACAGTTTGGATTTAGAGCGAACAAATCCACATCGGACGCGGTGTTGGAATTGACTAATTACATAATCGGCAACCTGGACAATAAAAATAAAACTATTGGAATTTTCTTGGATTTAGCAAAAGCTTTTGACACGGTCTCTGTGCCTATACTCCTGATGAAGCTCGAATGCCTGGGAATCAGAGGTTTGCAGCTGAAACTGTTAAAAGACTACCTAACGGATAGAACGCAATGTGTCCAGATAGGAAATGTGACCAGTGAAGAGGTCCCAGTGACCTTCGGAGTCCCTCAAGGAAGTATCTTGGGCCCAACACTGTTCCTGTGCTACATTAACGATCTTTGCCAAATTCAGATTCCCAACTCAAAACTCATCGCATTTGCGGATGACACAGCTCTGCTGTTTAGTGCTAACTCTTGGCCAGAGGTGTTTATGAATGCACGGCAGGGTTTTAATTTGGTAACTCAGTGGCTAAACAAAAACCTTCTCACACTAAATGTTGATAAAACTCACTATGTTGCTTTCTCTACTAGGTCCAACAATAAGCCGGATCCGTCACTTCAAATAAAATCACATATATGCCCTAACGTCAGTAGTACTAACTGTCTGTGCCCTATTCTAAAAGCCCAGTCATGTGTCAAATATCTAGGAGTAATGATAGACAGTGATTTGAAATTTCATTCCCACATAGACCTTATTTCGGCTCGAGTCCGCAAACTTATGATGATCTTTAAGTCTCTAAGACACGTAACTGAACCGAATGTGATTAAATCCGTTTACTACGCGTTGTGTCAATCGCAGCTGAGCTACTGCATTACCTCCTGGGGTGGTGCATACAAAACATATTTCCTAAACATTGAAAGGGCTCAGCGTGCACTTCTGAAAGTAAGTTTGTCCCTACCATTTGATTTCCCGACTAAGGAACTCTATGAGAAAAGTGGAGTTTTAACTGTCAGACAGCTTTTTATACACGCAACTGTATTAAAGCAACATGACTCGGTTAAATTTGAACCAGATAAATTTCAAAACCAACGTCGTAAAGATAAAATTTGCCTCGTCCCCTTATTTAAAACTAATCTAGCCCAAAGGTTTTTCAGTTACCAAGGACCTAACTTATATAATAAATTAAATCGTAGCTTATCATTCTATTCCCTACCAAAAAGGAAATGCAAGGAGGTGGTCAGAAATGGGTTGCAGAAGCTAAACTATTCACACACAGAAAGCCTCCTCCAGAATAATTCAATGTTTTTTTGATTAAATGCATCCACATCTTAAACACTCACCCACACCTTCACACATACCCCTTCATACATGCACATACACATCTCTCACCCTCATACACATAATCTACACTTCACAACTAGATACACAAAACACACATACGTAGGCGCAGCGTACACAAATTAACAACACTAAATTATAACACCGAGCTGCTTTCGAGAAATCCGCTCCGCTTATTAAAATTAGACCGCAGTGTATCACAGCTACAAAACTATAACTAGACAACTGCGCCTGCGGCGTGGTGATGGCGAGCGGTGGATTATTCGTCTTTCCACAGTCATGCCACGGTAGGCAAGCTTGTATGACGAGCCAGTGCGTAAGGATATAATAATTGCGGGTGACTTAGTTGATATTTTGTTTATGTTGTTTTGTGTGCACTGTGCTCTCACAATTACTCATAGTAGATAATAGGCGCTAAAAATTTCTTTCTGTATTAAAATCCTTGTTTGGTTCTAGTGATTTTCTCCAGAATTGGATACATACATAGTTTTAAGTTCAATCTTTTTTTTTTACTATTTTGTTTAAGTACCTTCACGCTTAATATAAAATGTACCCAGTCAAAATTGAATTTACATGTCCGACGGGTGGGGCACTGGTGATCCGTAACACAGGCAGCTCATGCCTTTCACGGACACCAGCTCCTCACATATGTAACACATACTGGACTGAGTAATTGTACCGTTTTAGCTATAAACAAAACATTGTGAGGTGAAATAAATAAATTATTATTATTATTATTAATACATGACGGCAAACGACGCCGCAATAACTGAAGCTAACTCATAATTATAAGTAGAAAACAGTTGTGTATAGACATAATCAAAGTTCCAGAAGTGTACCGGCCAATAAAGCTAGCCGAAAGCAATCGGTCGCCTCTATTCCGCACAATAGTCTATGCCACTCCATTCCCACTGTTCTCTACGTTCACCGAGGAACGAGTGCAATTTCCCGCGTTCCGTATCGCGGGCGACGTACAAAAATTGCTTTTCTGAACGTGAAAATATAGAGAAAAAAAGCTGGTGCCATGCAAATTTTTGTAAAGTCATTCGGAGGCGTGCGTTTGTATTTCTCGGGTGAGGGTAAAGAAGGCGAACGATTGTCGCGGAGAATTCCTTTATTTTGTAAGAGGGATATTGCGCGTCGCATGCAGGCGACTCGGTCTAGCAGATGCCGCCTCCGCCCGAGCGAGCGTTGTTTACCGGCGGCGACCGGCAATACGCCCGCATCCAACTACGATGTGCCGTCGCACCAACGAACCGCTCTTATTAAACACGACTATCCGTGACTACATGATAGAATCGCTCGCTCATAATCGACTCTTGTTCGACTCTTGCCTCACTTCATATTGAGCATTAAATCACGGCGGTGACACGACAAAAGTATTCGGCTGTGTAACTGTGTTTATCTGACAAAAGTTGTTTTCCTGAGTAGGCGCAGGTCTCGAACGTCGGGTCAAGGCTCGATCTGCTCATAAATACAAATAAATAGGATACCGTCTGAATCTCATTGGCCGATGCTTATCATATTTTATGGGTTCGTAAACTTGCGTACAAATGCTGCAATAAGAAGTTATTGTTTCATTTGTTTGTTCCTAATGAAATTGATAGGTAAGTACGGGTCAACATATCGGTTATTAACTGTGAAATAATGATATTTTCGCTTGTTATTTTGATATGTGAGTAAACTACAATGTTGAATTAAAAATATGATTAAAATTACCAACAATTTGTCCGCTATGTCGTCACATTGGGCAAAAATTCAGCTGGTCGGTATTACCAGCGGAGAATATTATATTATTATAGTTATAATTATTATGATTGTCGTGTTATCAACAGAAGAACCCAACTCAATTTAAAATTTCCATCCACAGGAGGATCAAATATAATGGGTCAGTTTCCATTTCAGTGTTCATTTACATTCCTCCCGTGGCCAAAATAGCAAACTATCATCACTCTCTTTGGTTTTTCTACGCTAAGATTCGGGTCACATTAACTTGTATGACAATAAGTCTCAATATAATAACACTGCTTTAATAGGTTCAATCATAATAATAGTATGTAGGTAGATACCTATGTATACATAGTAAGTTCTGTAAGCAATCAGTTATTTATAAAATTTGCTTTGTTGGAAAGTCCTTCAGATTTGTTAGAAAAAAAATACATTATGTATTTTCACAGTCACCAGTCAAGTTATATTTATCTTAATTATCTGGTAATCAAAATAGAACTTTTTTTTTAATATATGGCGTATCTTTTCTTGTCGAATTTTCCAGATTACCTAGCCCCAATTACTAAAATAAAAATATATTTTTTTATGAAAGTGTTCTCTATTTGACATATCGATGATGGTAATCATATTCTACATTCTACGACATTGTCTCCAACCCCCCCGATGTGAAGATTCCCCCGTCCTACGAAAACTAAATAAGCTATCTATAAAATTTTGTTTTCAGGTTACGTTGCCGGCTTGTAGCCAGGAGATAATTTGCAAAAGGTAAGTCCTCATAAGCATCTATTTGTATTCACGGGCAAGGGAACTATTTCTAGGAGGGAACCGTTACCCCTCAAAGCTTTTGATCCTTTTTAACGGCAAATATCAAATGAGAATCTAAAAGAAAAATATTGTAAAACCTACGTTCTTAAGTCTCGTGCCTCTTATATAATAAGTAAACAAAGCAAAACGCTGACAACAGATACGGGGGTACATTCAAAGATACGTTTTTCAGGTTGTGTACCTAATGCGATTCTAATGCCTTGTTCGAGGAATCAATAAAATATAAGTGTTATGTTCTCGATTCATTTGAATATACAAAAAGCTTGTTCCCATGTTTAGGCACCGACTTACTTGATGGTGGCGTCGGAAATAAAAAAACAAGGTACACAGATTTCCATTCGACAAAAAATCTGTTGAAAATGAGCAAGGAACATCTCGGTTCATTTTACGAGTTTCATCGAGCTCGCTTTCGTCTTCCTATTTCGTGGTGGAATAGCCCTAATAACATGCCACAACTCATTCTGATTTATACCATCTCGTTATAATTGTGCGCTTCGCTGGCGCGCCGCTATTGCCTGCTGTTGCAATTTTCATGCAACCGATTCGCGAGAATGGATTTATTCTTTCTGGCAATTTGCTCGTAACTCCCTATGCTGCTATTGCTCGAGATCATTTAATTTTGAAACAGCTAGGCGGCTAATGGTGCTTTTGTGCTTAATTCACCTATTCTAGACTTTATCACTGACTCGGATCCTTTGTTACGGTCTGTTGAGATACGCAAATTTGTAGATAGTGACTCATTCAATAAAAGCTGTTCGTGATAAAAGTATTATGTAAATGGAGCGGATTCTGGGTTAATATCAGCACGGGTAATTTCCAGTCATGTTAACGGGCGGCCAGAAATCGTGCGAAGGACGTCTTAAAATAGTGTACCTATTTATTACAACATGAATCAGTGTGTTCCAAAGAAACTGTTTTGCGGTGTGTACATATAAATAAACCTAATGGCCAGACATTAACAACTCAACACGGACATATAGAAATATTAATCGCTCTATCGTAACTTAAATATCAAAGTTTTACAGTTTTGTTCGAGTGAGTCGCATTGATAGCCCCCGCCGCCGTTAACTAGACTAACTCTCGGTTTAACGCATCAAAACTTCCTCTGTTCTTTGTGATTACGAGCGCTCCGACAATACAATCAATCGTCAACTTTTATTTGACTTATCTTGGAAATAAAAAACTAGTAAACAAACGTTGGGTTTCGGATTTCGGGGATCTCGGTACAAAGTTTGAAGGTGAGTCGACGACCGTCTCCCTAATAGAGAAGAAAAATACGTTAATGTACCCTCAGATCCCGAAGACAAATAAACCGAGGCGGACAGGGACGAAATAAAAGCGGGGAGGCAGCGAGATAAATATCAATGATCTTGCGGAGCGAGGCGAGGCGGAGCGAGGCGAGGCGTCGGGCGCGGACCGCCTTGTCACACTACTTACACTTATCCCTTTTTATTAGACTAGCTTACAAATCATTTAATACCTTCTAATGAAAATAAATCACATGCGTAATACGTCCAAGCCATATTACTCCTACCTACGCATTAGTCTACAAACATTTATTTTAGATTACCCCTGATCAAGCAAGGTCTACGTTACGAGTAAACAAGAAAATACGTGTAAAAATAAGTCAAGTATTCGGTACAAATGGCGGGTAAGAAACTTAACCCTACAATGAAATGGATAGATCCAATGCTCTGCTGTGCGAAACAATGCCCACCGCTTGTCAGTTGCGGAAATGTCGGATGTTACAGGGTTGACAGTTTGTGTGTCTTTCACTTTAGTCGCATTTAAACAATTAAATATAATTATCATTGTTTTCAGCGAAGAAGATAAATGATTAACATTTTAATTTCGTTTATTTAATTTACATTGTAGTTCAGACTAGCGTTGTGCCAAATTAAATTAGGCAAAATACAGAAAGTGAAAAGCTAAAGAATTTTCAGTATTTTAAACACAATTATAATCTGTTTCTGTTTTGCTAGTCCGAAAATCATATAAACAAATAAACATTTATAAACCGATGTAATTTTGATACCAACATTGCTGTTCGAAAAATGATGTATTGGCTTGAAAGAAATGTTTCTTTTTATTTTCATGCAAAATTTATGTTGTATATACCTACATCCTTGATTTTCAATAGTAAATTTTCAAAAAACCATTGCAATTCGAGTAATTTGTACCTTTTCCGGTGTAGCGGCCAGAAAAGCTTTTAAACGATATCTCATTTATGTATATTGATGAAGTGTGAAGGAAGTTATGATGTACAGACAAAAAAGCCCTTGATAAATAATATATAAAGGCTGTATCTGACATCGACACACAAAAGAGTACCATGGATCCAGTACATGATTCTGAACCCCCTAGTGGTGGAATTTTTCGTCGGCTTTTTCATGATTAAAAAAAACATATATGTAGTTTTAGACTATTCATAATTGCTAAACTTTGATAACCTAATAAAATTTTAAAGTAAAAATTAATTAATTCGCTAATTACGCAATAAAGAGCAATGAAAACAAAACTCGAAAAACTATCTGATCAGCTGTTTTAATAGAGTTCACATCAGGGATCAACGTCATACCTACAAACCCGCACGGCGGTACGCTTGCAACGTTCAAAGGCCGAGCCGACACTTTTTTAAACACTGTGAATTCTGTAACCGTTCATTAACGACATAAATGACTATCATAATTTTATTAGTGGCATGCGGTCTAGCCTTTTCGCGAAGTATGCGTTACGATGTCAGATACACCCTGTACAATAGTATTTGGTTACAGTTGCAAAGTACAGATGACAATACCGACTAAAAATAAAAAAATTAAACCTAAACCTAACATAAAACAGTATTAATATTAATTAAATCTATTAAGTTTATCGTTAAATTGTAATACTCGGCATTCCGCCTAGACGGTTTTTCAAGATTTATTCTTAGAACAAAACATTTTAATTCTAATACTCCTGCAACTTTACGACAATTTAGCGTCGTTAATTTTTTAAATCATCCTACGCAACTTGAATCACTCTAAGCCTTTCTCAACCCTACGCCGGCCGAAGCGGATTCCACAAAATCTCTTTGTCCGCATCAAGCTGGCGGCTTGTCATAATCTTCTTCCTCAAAACAATGTCAGTTTTAATTAAAATACTTTAAAATAATAAAACTTAGAATAAAAGAGAACAAAATCGAGGCAATTGCACGCAATTTTTATCGCCAATTTGGGAAATATACAGTTGCGGATTCCATTAGTTTCGTAAATGAAATTTATGAATATGAATTCGTAGTCTTTTGTTGTTTCAAGTCCTCGAAATGTTCGGGTTTAAATTAAATGACTAGTGATTAACATCCTCAGTTAGTTTATAGTGAACACCATAAATGGTCGTTCTGTCTGTTTAAATGGACACCTACGCAAATTGGCTCTTAAATAACAAAGCTATATTTTTAGTGGATATTAACACTATTATGGACAAGAGTATTTCCGAACTCGAGTAGTTACGACGTCCAAATGTCGATTAGACTCATAAGTCAAACTGTCAATAGGGAAGCGACCATCGACTTGTTTATCAGTAATTAGCTTCCTGCGCCCGCATACTCGATAACTCTGTGTAACCGCGCCGGGATTTCTGATTTCAGACCGGCCACTGAAATTACTTACTTATCAAATTAACTGGTTAGTCTACTGACAGTTATTTGTTAATTTATGCACGTATCTATTGTGAGATTGTCCCCTAACATAACGTTCGCGTCACCGTTAGGATATTTGCATTTTACAGTTGATCTGAGAGGACAAATATCCTACTAATAAATGTGAAAGTTTGGATTCATATTTGTTAATCTTGAACGAAAAAAAAAAAAAGAATTAACATGTAGGATATTTTTTATTTCGATATTCCGACGAAAAACTGATGCGGATACGGCGAGCAGCTAGTTGAAACTTATAAAATAATGTATTGTATTTAAATGAAATAAACAATTAAAATGTTGTCCAGTATCCTACAAAAATCAAATTTAAAATTCGAACGAATGTTACCAATGTTTTGATAACATTCGTTCGAATTTTAAATTTTCCCTATGATTAGGACCTAGAAAACATATGTAGATTAAAAACAACAGAGTAGTATACGTACAATAAAACAAATAATTACTGTGATGGACCTTGCAGTGGTCCCGCGAAGCGTGTGCCTCACTGCAACCCAACCCACTTGGCATTAGTTTTGAGTGAGGACAGGGAAATTCATGCAGTAGCCTTTTCCAAAAAATAAATCAACCAAAACCTTTATCAAGAAAAGAAACCAAATCTTAAACCATTCTCATAGGAAAAAATACGTTTTAAGTTAAGAAAAATATTTAGTTTCTCTTGAATTTCAGCCCTCACTCAGAAAATACACTTCAGGGGGTTCTGATTTGTGCTCATTCTAAACACTGTATTCGCAACCACTTTTCAGGTTTTGAAATATACATTTTTAATCAACTTAGAGAACTAACATCCCAAGTGAACAATTACCTAACTAACTTGCGAAGAGGTTCAATTATTTAAAATGTCAAAAAAGATTGGTACAATGCTTGAATACATAGAAAACGGCTAAACGTATTACGAGGAAGTTTTCTTTTCTTCTTCTATCAATATCCTTGGCTATAATTTTCAGAAAAGTCGCCATTCCATTATCATCTCAGCGTTAATCCCAGTCGCATCTAAAGCTTTTTCAGCTTTGGAGTCTGGGGTCCGCTTTACCAGTCTAACTACGGATTTTGGCTAAGCTTCGATATTTTCCGTAAAGCGACTGCCGTCTGACCTCCACAACCCAAAGGCGATATCGAAGCATTGCAGTTAGACCAATTGTTGGACTGTTGAGGGTTCCAATAACCCGTAACGACTGCCATTAGATGTTCGTATGGCAACCGGGACCAACGGCTTAACGTGCTTTCCGAGGCACGACCAGCCCAGCGTTCGCTACCGCTACGCCACAGAGGCTGTCAGAAAAGTCGCCCTTAAGATGTGAAATTTTTTTCTTTTTACCCCTTCTAGTTTCGCCACTATTGTCTCTCTGTCTCTCCGTCCGTCCGCAGATAATCTTAGGAACCGTTAGCACTGGAAAGCTGAAATTTGCTACCAATATGTATATCAATCACGCCGATAAATTAGTAAAATAAAATGTGAAAAAAATGTTTTATTAGGGTAAAAAAAAATCACTTCCCACTTTAGTGTGGCGGGACACGTAAAGTGTGCAGTGATTTTTTTTTCATTTTCATATTATTGGATAGATATTTAAAAAAGAAAAAAGGTTTACTATAATAATTTTTTATTACTGTTTATATATTCGGAAATAATCGCTCAAAAAATGTTCCCTTCTAACTTTTGAACCCCAAAAATATGAAAAACGTTCTCAGAGTAGACCTTTACAAAGACTTTCTATGAACATTATTTTGAACTAGATGTGTTGAACAGTTTTCAAAAAAAAATTACCAAATATTTTCTGAACTAAATTTATACCTAAATAATCCGTCTAGTTTGAATAAATTAGTAGCCCAATTTCCCGAGAGAAGGCGTTGTAAGTACTTTGAGCTACTTCGTGCTATTAAGATTTTTCCTAAATTGATGGGTCTGGGCGGGTATGAGCTATAGAATAGTTGAAATCTATAACTCTTTCTTTAATTATAACCCCCCTTTATCGGCCCGCTTTCAAAATTCCGTACTTAGTATTCCGTAGCTATCAACTCAATGCAACAAATAGTCCATTTTTTTAACTCTTAAGTGATATGTTGTAACGGAAACCTACACTAAGCATGGCCCGTAGTACTCTTGGCCGGTTTTTTTCAGTAATCATCACTCTTATACGTATGTTTTAATATTTAGATAGCAATAGTTCAAATGATGCTATGACGAGTGCTAATAATGCATTTAATGTTTGCAACAAATAAGATACATTTCTGGACACATCTATTGGCCTACCTTAGAGTTTAGGTTTCGATGGCCCCTACCAAAATATGATTGCTAGATTGAGCCAAAATTATTGATGCAGTTTTAAACCTGATATATTTTACCATCTTTTTCGATCGTATTGTTTTAAATTTCAATTCAGAATACCATAGGACATGGAGCTGCGCCTAACAAGTCGGGTATGCGCCTTGTTAAAGGCAATTGATTTTTTAATAAAAAACATGTTTAATTAAAGGTTTAATTTAATAACGCGTGTTACCTCCATGGGCATCTACTACAGCTCTCATACGATTAGGCATAGAGTTTATCAACCGCTCTATGAAATTTTGAGGGATCATCTCCCATTCCTCTTCTATGGCAGTTTTCATATGTGCTCAATGGAGTTCATGTCTGGGCTTCTGGCTGGCCAGTCCATAACTGTGATGTTCACATCCCGAAGATATTCCCTGACGATTTCGGCCGTATGGGTTCTTGCATTATCATGCATAAAATAGAAATTTGGGCCCACATAGTTAGTGTATGGTATCACGTGAGGTTCTAAGCACTCAACGAATGTACCTTTCAGCGTTTAATGTTGGCAGCCGTGGTCCTGTAACAACCTCAAGTTGAGTTTTGCCGCTCGCGGATATACCGCCCCAGACAGTCCATGAGCCACCGCCATAAGCAACCCTCTCTTCAAAGCAGCATTGTGCGAAACGCTCTCCGTTACATCGGTAGATCTTCTTCCTTCCATCATTGCCATGTAACACAATTTTAGACTCATCAGAAAAGAGTACACGGCTCCAATCTTGCTGTGTCCAAATTAAATGAGTGCGTGCGAAATGAAGGCGCGCTGTTCGGTGGGCTCGCGTTAGTTTGAGCCCATTAGCTGGCTTGTGTGGTACCATATCGCGTTCTTTTAATCTTCTCCGAACAGTTCGAGCGCTCACAGATACTCCGTGGAAGTCGCGAAGTTGGTTTTGTATCTCAATGGAGGTAAAGTGACAATTTCTGAAGCTGGTCGTCACGATGAATCGATCCTGCCTTTCAGTTGTGACCCGAGATCGTGGCCTTCCATAGCGACGAACAAAGCCGCCAGTCTCTAGGTACCTCCGATAAACATTTCGGACCGTAGATCGACTTAAATTAAGTTGAGCAATCACATTTCTTTGGCTGTGTCCGGCTTGAATAAGTGCCACAGCTTGGGCGGCGATTTCAGGTGAAATATCCATAGATTATTGATAGAACCTCACCTTAATGTTAAAAATAAGTAATGTTTGTTGCAAAGCTAAAGATATCAATCACTTTTTCAAGCATTAAATCCAAGTAAACCAATAAAATCAAGTTTTCTTAGTATTCGATTGTTTGATATCAACAAACAGGCACCAAATCTCTTTTGTTTCTTTAAATTCTGTGTTCGAAATTCAAAAAAAGACTATTGAATGAAATTGTGAATGTGCCAGGTTCAAAACTACATAAAAACTTTTTGCTCGACCTAATATAAAATTTTAGCAAAGACCAAACGAAACTGAAAATGCAAGGTGGGCCAATAGATGTGTCCAGAAGCGTACTTGGCATAGACTTTATACCATCAATGATATATTTGAACTAGATTCCGAATGCCCCGGAATTCCTGCACTCGATGAAGTATTCATTATGTTATAAAAACGTGGAATCATTGCGTCAACACATTGAGTGTGTATTTTAAAATATAACGCAACAGACTGGGCTGGTGAAAACCAAAACTTATTTATATTTTTTTTTTTTGTTTTTTCCATTTGTACGCACGTCATTCTGGATTATTAATTCGTATAAAACTGTGTTATTAGTACTACAGAGGATTAAATAAATTATATGAATTCGTATAGTTTGAAATTGCGAGATTATGTAAATATTTATGAAGCTAGTTTTATGTTAAATGGGTCATTTTTAGAGGGCCTTGTGGCTAATGTATAACAGCCGCACGGGCCGATCGATCAGGTTAGGCTATGTTTACTGCGGTTGGTCCGTAGATGGGTGATCATCTATCTCGGAAAACACCTTAAAAGTTGTCTGTAAAAGATCGCTCTTAGCGATAAGACCGCCCATTGTGTCACCCTTTGTAAAATCTTTATATTTATGTTCTGTTATCTATATGGTGTACATAATAAAGAGTATTCTATTCTATTCTTAAACCGTTGGTTCCGGCTGTCATTCGTGGAAATCTAGGGTTATTTACCAACGGGTTTCTTATTACCCAGTCACTGGGCTGTGGAGGTCTGCAGGGTAATTGCGTAACATATTACCAGTAGCAATAGGTTTCATCTTGACAGTTCAGCAACATCCATTGCGTTATTTACGTTGTTGAGCAAACACATTTTGGATCATATGGAGCAATGGAATAGCAATAACCTTCGAAATGATTCCAACTGATAGTAATAGTGAATTACGCAATTAGGGTGCAAATAGGCAGTCGATCCATTTAAAATACGAGTATACAGCTGTATCCAGTGAGACTGGAACACAACCCCTACATAATGGGGAAACAGTTAAGCAGATGATGGGTTGTTTTAGAGCCAAACACGATGTGATTTTTCAGTGACGAATTCCAAATAGTTTTCGCTTTTGACTTAAGTTTTCTAAGTTAATATCAAACAAAATGTCTGTTATACTTTTGGGGTTCTAACTGCTACTGTTGCTCCCTTTTTCAAACATAAGTTCTATCGAAATCACCTTTTTTTATAATAATAAACTAGTGCTTGACCGCAATCTCGCCTGGTGGTAAGCAGTGATGCAATCGCTGATGGTAAAGCGCGCTAGTTTACTTAGCCTATTTACTAATAAAACCTAGTGAATTGGAAGGAAGACGGCAGTTGAGCGAGGTGATGCAATGTTAAACTCAACAACACGACCAACGATGCTGCGCCACAGGGAGATTGATCTGGAGATCCTCCACGACCAAACTCCCGACACAACAACATTTGGCGCATCATACCCGGTTCACATCGCAACACAACTGCTCAGACCCGTCCTCCGTATGGCTTCACCAGACAGCATGCCGGAACACGACGAATCGCTTGGCGGCAAAACTTTGTCTGGTGGGTGGTAACTCCTGCCGGCAGCCGATGTTATGGCCTACCACCTTTCCGTGGAGAAACTGAAACTGAAACCCCTACGATCCGGTCAAAGCCTTCCGCGTCGTCTTTTATACCGCGTACATCGAAGGACTGGAATAATGTTTCCACGTACTTACATCGAAGGACTAGAACAGTCTTCCCATCTGATTACAATTTAAGTGTCTTCAAGGCTAGAGTGAATAGGCTTGTAATTAACTAGTGCGCTTTACATCAACGATTGCATCACTGCTTACCATCAGGCTGGATCGCGGTCAAGCACTAGTTTATAACGTTAAAAATGGAATCAATTGAAACCACCAGAGGTCATTAAAAGTCAAGTATTTATTTCTAACTGTCCAAGTAATTATGTCAGCAGTCGAGCGGCTCCACGGCAGTATCACGCGAACTAGAAACCGCAATATCACTACTCTACTGATATTACATTCCCGTCGACCCCCCCCCCCCCCCCTGCCCGACGCCATGAAGTCCCGTACACCCCTCACTCACCCCACCGAACCCCATAGGGTAATGAATTCGACCACAACCATTCTATCGATATGACCTATAAAAATTTAGGACACAATTATTGCTTAATCACTCCATGTAGGAATTCTGTGAATCCCCAATCAATTGTTATTCAGTGTGAGCAAATCTCATGTAGTATGTTCACTGTACGTAATGTTAAGGCTTGGAATCGATATTTGATTGTTTTCCAATGTTAACTTAAGCCTATTACGGTCGATTGTTAACTAAGAGACAATGTAATCGATTGAATTGATATGTTACATTTAAATAATAATATAATTAAACGCTTCATTTTAATCTTTAGTTCATAGACAGTATTTGTAACGGAGTAATTGGCGATGGATTGCCTGAATCTCTTACCACAGGATGCTAAAAATCGCGCGAAATGGAGGAGAATGAGCAGGAAAGCGGACGCCGGGCTCCAACGCCAAGGCCGCGGGTGCAACCGGGACTGAACGCTGGGATGATGATGATGGATTGTCTGAAATAGAATTAGCGTATCAGTTCGTTATGTGTTATGTTCAACTTCAAATAAATGTAAATTACTTTGGAACCCATTCTTATTAGAACGTTTTTTCCCAGTCAGAAAAATGATCTTGGTAGACATTTTTATCTATGCACAGTTGCTGTCACAGAAGACGGATATATTTAAAAAGCTTACAAATATTCAAAAAGCTTACAAATTATATTCAACGTTCTGTACCTGACTCTGATTATTCCGGATTTTCTAGTTATTATTCATGTTGATATGTGTCACAAGTTTTTTTTTGGGCCTAATTTAATATGGAGGCTAATGTTGTGACAAAATCAAATACAACGGGCGCGAGCCTTAACCCGCTGGCGCCTACTGACAATCCGACCCATCCCCCCCCCCCCCCCTTATTTCTTCAGAACATATAAAAAGCAAAAACATGCACAATTTGACAGGTCTACTCAAATTGGATACGTTGTAATAGAGAAAGCGTGTCCCATAAAGAACATTCTATGTTTTGTACATCTGGTTTGTTTCATTACGCGCCCTGCAACCCTGTGTGAAACTGAAAATGCAAGGTGGGCCAATAGATGTGTCCAGAAGCGTACTTGGCATAGACTTTATACCATCAATGATATATTTGAACTAGATTCCGAATGCCCCGGAATTCCTGCACTCGATGAAGTATTCATTATGTTATAAAAACGTGGAATCATTGCGTCAACACATTGAGTGTGTATTTTAAAATATAACGCAACAGACTGGGCTGGTGAAAACCAAAACTTATTTATATTTTTTTTTTTGTTTTTTCCATTTGTACGCACGTCATTCTGGATTATTAATTCGTATAAAACTGTGTTATTAGTACTACAGAGGATTAAATAAATTATATGAATTCGTATAGTTTGAAATTGCGAGATTATGTAAATATTTATGAAGCTAGTTTTATGTTAAATGGGTCATTTTTAGAGGGCCTTGTGGCTAATGTATAACAGCCGCACGGGCCGATCGATCAGGTTAGGCTATGTTTACTGCGGTTGGTCCGTAGATGGGTGATCATCTATCTCGGAAAACACCTTAAAAGTTGTCTGTAAAAGATCGCTCTTAGCGATAAGACCGCCCATTGTGTCACCCTTTGTAAAATCTTTATATTTATGTTCTGTTATCTATATGGTGTACATAATAAAGAGTATTCTATTCTATTCTTAAACCGTTGGTTCCGGCTGTCATTCGTGGAAATCTAGGGTTATTTACCAACGGGTTTCTTATTACCCAGTCACTGGGCTGTGGAGGTCTGCAGGGTAATTGCGTAACATATTACCAGTAGCAATAGGTTTCATCTTGACAGTTCAGCAACATCCATTGCGTTATTTACGTTGTTGAGCAAACACATTTTGGATCATATGGAGCAATGGAATAGCAATAACCTTCGAAATGATTCCAACTGATAGTAATAGTGAATTACGCAATTAGGGTGCAAATAGGCAGTCGATCCATTTAAAATACGAGTATACAGCTGTATCCAGTGAGACTGGAACACAACCCCTACATAATGGGGAAACAGTTAAGCAGATGATGGGTTGTTTTAGAGCCAAACACGATGTGATTTTTCAGTGACGAATTCCAAATAGTTTTCGCTTTTGACTTAAGTTTTCTAAGTTAATATCAAACAAAATGTCTGTTATACTTTTGGGGTTCTAACTGCTACTGTTGCTCCCTTTTTCAAACATAAGTTCTATCGAAATCACCTTTTTTTATAATAATAAACTAGTGCTTGACCGCAATCTCGCCTGGTGGTAAGCAGTGATGCAATCGCTGATGGTAAAGCGCGCTAGTTTACTTAGCCTATTTACTAATAAAACCTAGTGAATTGGAAGGAAGACGGCAGTTGAGCGAGGTGATGCAATGTTAAACTCAACAACACGACCAACGATGCTGCGCCACAGGGAGATTGATCTGGAGATCCTCCACGACCAAACTCCCGACACAACAACATTTGGCGCATCATACCCGGTTCACATCGCAACACAACTGCTCAGACCCGTCCTCCGTATGGCTTCACCAGACAGCATGCCGGAACACGACGAATCGCTTGGCGGCAAAACTTTGTCTGGTGGGTGGTAACTCCTGCCGGCAGCCGATGTTATGGCCTACCACCTTTCCGTGGAGAAACTGAAACTGAAACCCCTACGATCCGGTCAAAGCCTTCCGCGTCGTCTTTTATACCGCGTACATCGAAGGACTGGAATAATGTTTCCACGTACTTACATCGAAGGACTAGAACAGTCTTCCCATCTGATTACAATTTAAGTGTCTTCAAGGCTAGAGTGAATAGGCTTGTAATTAACTAGTGCGCTTTACATCAACGATTGCATCACTGCTTACCATCAGGCTGGATCGCGGTCAAGCACTAGTTTATAACGTTAAAAATGGAATCAATTGAAACCACCAGAGGTCATTAAAAGTCAAGTATTTATTTCTAACTGTCCAAGTAATTATGTCAGCAGTCGAGCGGCTCCACGGCAGTATCACGCGAACTAGAAACCGCAATATCACTACTCTACTGATATTACATTCCCGTCGACCCCCCCCCCCCCCCCTCTGCCCGACGCCATGAAGTCCCGTACACCCCTCACTCACCCCACCGAACCCCATAGGGTAATGAATTCGACCACAACCATTCTATCGATATGACCTATAAAAATTTAGGACACAATTATTGCTTAATCACTCCATGTAGGAATTCTGTGAATCCCCAATCAATTGTTATTCAGTGTGAGCAAATCTCATGTAGTATGTTCACTGTACGTAATGTTAAGGCTTGGAATCGATATTTGATTGTTTTCCAATGTTAACTTAAGCCTATTACGGTCGATTGTTAACTAAGAGACAATGTAATCGATTGAATTGATATGTTACATTTAAATAATAATATAATTAAACGCTTCATTTTAATCTTTAGTTCATAGACAGTATTTGTAACGGAGTAATTGGCGATGGATTGCCTGAATCTCTTACCACAGGATGCTAAAAATCGCGCGAAATGGAGGAGAATGAGCAGGAAAGCGGACGCCGGGCTCCAACGCCAAGGCCGCGGGTGCAACCGGGACTGAACGCTGGGATGATGATGATGGATTGTCTGAAATAGAATTAGCGTATCAGTTCGTTATGTGTTATGTTCAACTTCAAATAAATGTAAATTACTTTGGAACCCATTCTTATTAGAACGTTTTTTCCCAGTCAGAAAAATGATCTTGGTAGACATTTTTATCTATGCACAGTTGCTGTCACAGAAGACGGATATATTTAAAAAGCTTACAAATATTCAAAAAGCTTACAAATTATATTCAACGTTCTGTACCTGACTCTGATTATTCCGGATTTTCTAGTTATTATTCATGTTGATATGTGTCACAAGTTTTTTTTTGGGCCTAATTTAATATGGAGGCTAATGTTGTGACAAAATCAAATACAACGGGCGCGAGCCTTAACCCGCTGGCGCCTACTGACAATCCGACCCATCCCCCCCCCCCCCCTTATTTCTTCAGAACATATAAAAAGCAAAAACATGCACAATTTGACAGGTCTACTCAAATTGGATACGTTGTAATAGAGAAAGCGTGTCCCATAAAGAACATTCTATGTTTTGTACATCTGGTTTGTTTCATTACGCGCCCTGCAACCCTGTGTGAAACTGAAAATGCAAGGTGGGCCAATAGATGTGTCCAGAAGCGTACTTGGCATAGACTTTATACCATCAATGATATATTTGAACTAGATTCCGAATGCCCCGGAATTCCTGCACTCGATGAAGTATTCATTATGTTATAAAAACGTGGAATCATTGCGTCAACACATTGAGTGTGTATTTTAAAATATAACGCAACAGACTGGGCTGGTGAAAACCAAAACTTATTTATATTTTTTTTTTTGTTTTTTCCATTTGTACGCACGTCATTCTGGATTATTAATTCGTATAAAACTGTGTTATTAGTACTACAGAGGATTAAATAAATTATATGAATTCGTATAGTTTGAAATTGCGAGATTATGTAAATATTTATGAAGCTAGTTTTATGTTAAATGGGTCATTTTTAGAGGGCCTTGTGGCTAATGTATAACAGCCGCACGGGCCGATCGATCAGGTTAGGCTATGTTTACTGCGGTTGGTCCGTAGATGGGTGATCATCTATCTCGGAAAACACCTTAAAAGTTGTCTGTAAAAGATCGCTCTTAGCGATAAGACCGCCCATTGTGTCACCCTTTGTAAAATCTTTATATTTATGTTCTGTTATCTATATGGTGTACATAATAAAGAGTATTCTATTCTATTCTTAAACCGTTGGTTCCGGCTGTCATTCGTGGAAATCTAGGGTTATTTACCAACGGGTTTCTTATTACCCAGTCACTGGGCTGTGGAGGTCTGCAGGGTAATTGCGTAACATATTACCAGTAGCAATAGGTTTCATCTTGACAGTTCAGCAACATCCATTGCGTTATTTACGTTGTTGAGCAAACACATTTTGGATCATATGGAGCAATGGAATAGCAATAACCTTCGAAATGATTCCAACTGATAGTAATAGTGAATTACGCAATTAGGGTGCAAATAGGCAGTCGATCCATTTAAAATACGAGTATACAGCTGTATCCAGTGAGACTGGAACACAACCCCTACATAATGGGGAAACAGTTAAGCAGATGATGGGTTGTTTTAGAGCCAAACACGATGTGATTTTTCAGTGACGAATTCCAAATAGTTTTCGCTTTTGACTTAAGTTTTCTAAGTTAATATCAAACAAAATGTCTGTTATACTTTTGGGGTTCTAACTGCTACTGTTGCTCCCTTTTTCAAACATAAGTTCTATCGAAATCACCTTTTTTTATAATAATAAACTAGTGCTTGACCGCAATCTCGCCTGGTGGTAAGCAGTGATGCAATCGCTGATGGTAAAGCGCGCTAGTTTACTTAGCCTATTTACTAATAAAACCTAGTGAATTGGAAGGAAGACGGCAGTTGAGCGAGGTGATGCAATGTTAAACTCAACAACACGACCAACGATGCTGCGCCACAGGGAGATTGATCTGGAGATCCTCCACGACCAAACTCCCGACACAACAACATTTGGCGCATCATACCCGGTTCACATCGCAACACAACTGCTCAGACCCGTCCTCCGTATGGCTTCACCAGACAGCATGCCGGAACACGATGAATCGCTTGGCGGCAAAACTTTGTCTGGTGGGTGGTAACTCCTGCCGGCAGCCGATGTTATGGCCTACCACCTTTCCGTGGAGAAACTGAAACTGAAACCCCTACGATCCGGTCAAAGCCTTCCGCGTCGTCTTTTATACCGCGTACATCGAAGGACTGGAATAATGTTTCCACGTACTTACATCGAAGGACTAGAACAGTCTTCCCATCTGATTACAATTTAAGTGTCTTCAAGGCTAGAGTGAATAGGCTTGTAATTAACTAGTGCGCTTTACATCAACGATTGCATCACTGCTTACCATCAGGCTGGATCGCGGTCAAGCACTAGTTTATAACGTTAAAAATGGAATCAATTGAAACCACCAGAGGTCATTAAAAGTCAAGTATTTATTTCTAACTGTCCAAGTAATTATGTCAGCAGTCGAGCGGCTCCACGGCAGTATCACGCGAACTAGAAACCGCAATATCACTACTCTACTGATATTACATTCCCGTCGACCCCCCCCCCCCCCCCCCCCCTCTGCCCGACGCCATGAAGTCCCGTACACCCCTCACTCACCCCACCGAACCCCATAGGGTAATGAATTCGACCACAACCATTCTATCGATATGACCTATAAAAATTTAGGACACAATTATTGCTTAATCACTCCATGTAGGAATTCTGTGAATCCCCAATCAATTGTTATTCAGTGTGAGCAAATCTCATGTAGTATGTTCACTGTACGTAATGTTAAGGCTTGGAATCGATATTTGATTGTTTTCCAATGTTAACTTAAGCCTATTACGGTCGATTGTTAACTAAGAGACAATGTAATCGATTGAATTGATATGTTACATTTAAATAATAATATAATTAAACGCTTCATTTTAATCTTTAGTTCATAGACAGTATTTGTAACGGAGTAATTGGCGATGGATTGCCTGAATCTCTTACCACAGGATGCTAAAAATCGCGCGAAATGGAGGAGAATGAGCAGGAAAGCGGACGCCGGGCTCCAACGCCAAGGCCGCGGGTGCAACCGGGACTGAACGCTGGGATGATGATGATGGATTGTCTGAAATAGAATTAGCGTATCAGTTCGTTATGTGTTATGTTCAACTTCAAATAAATGTAAATTACTTTGGAACCCATTCTTATTAGAACGTTTTTTCCCAGTCAGAAAAATGATCTTGGTAGACATTTTTATCTATGCACAGTTGCTGTCACAGAAGACGGATATATTTAAAAAGCTTACAAATATTCAAAAAGCTTACAAATTATATTCAACGTTCTGTACCTGACTCTGATTATTCCGGATTTTCTAGTTATTATTCATGTTGATATGTGTCACAAGTTTTTTTTTGGGCCTAATTTAATATGGAGGCTAATGTTGTGACAAAATCAAATACAACGGGCGCGAGCCTTAACCCGCTGGCGCCTACTGACAATCCGAACCATTCCCCCCCCCCCCTTATTTCTTCAGAACATATAAAAAGCAAAAACATGCACAATTTGACAGGTCTACTCAAATTGGATACGTTGTAATAGAGAAAGCGTGTCCCATAAAGAACATTCTATGTTTTGTACATCTGGTTTGTTTCATTACGCGCCCTGCAACCCTGTGTTTCGATATTTAAATCATACCAAAGTTACGATAGAAGCGTTTGTTTCAAATAATAATACATTTTAAGTACAGAGTGTGGGGTTTTCTTGAAAATTAATAACATTCAGGTGCTTTATCTAACACATAAATTGATTAAAATATCTGAGAGCAGAATTGTAATTCATAACACAAAATCTCACGTTATATTCATGAAGATAAAACGGTATAATAACAATTCTAAATAAATTAGCTATACACGTGTTACTGTCAAACACATTTAAAAATGGAACTAGGTCTGCGCCATGCTGTTGTGTGGTCTCAGTCTAATCTATTCTAAAAAAAGAAAAAGAAAATCCGTACCAAAATATTTCGTTCTTCCCGCCAAATGAGTGACACTCAATATATTCGTGGCAGCACAACAAAGCTCAGTAAAACTCTTACGTCGCTACGATCTTACAAGCCATTTGTCAAACGGAACACAAACATGTTGTCAAATGAAAACAATTGCAGCTTTTATCGACGATCTACGGGCACTTGGGCACCAGAATATTGTGTCCGATACATCACAACCGCTTTTATAGCCTTGTGTTTTCTGTATTTAGTATAAGGAAGAATTAATAAAGTGAACATCGGATATATTCTATTGATTATACATATTTACACATTCCCGTACATGTAATTTTATAAAAACACGGCCTTCGATATCCTTATCATCTACATGCTCTTGCTTATTTTATTCCATCGACATTTTCCTTTTAAAAATAAAACCTAACTGTCCCATTAAACTACTAATCTCCCGCAAGCAATTTCACGAGCACAAAAGCCACTCTAGAATGCGCATTGTAAACATGATTATCGTTGTTACATCGCAAATCATTCGTTACGGTTTCAATGTGGCGGGAGTTGATTCTGTATTCCGCCACTAGTGAACTATGCAATAGCCGGGCGGAATCAAACGGAAACAAATTCAATGCTAGTACATACGCCGGATTGCTTCATAGTCGTAAACTTTGGCTCGACTTCCCACGTCCGTTGTTCTGGGCGTTCATTTTTAAACAAGTGATTTAGATACTATAAAGTTTCGCTGTTTTGCTTTCGGGTGAGTCAAATGCACTTGCCGCTTTTTGACTCGTTGTACACGACACTTCTTAAAATATGTATGTAGTTTCTTTTCAGGATAAAGTTTAGCGTTAGTAAAGAGATCGGAAAAGAGGAAAAAAATAACTGCTACACGCTTTAGTGTACAATGCCAAGAAGATCAATACGATAACGAGTTCGCACAGGTTTTCAAAACAACTCACAAAAATATGACTAGACATGTAGACACCTTGTTTATGAAAAGAAGTGTGTAACTGACAAAGTTTCAAAACAGTGTTATGTTATGTAAACATGAGTTAGTATACTGGGCGGGTTA
The DNA here is from genome assembly GCA_037179545.1 of Sesamia inferens. NCBI lineage: Eukaryota > Metazoa > Arthropoda > Insecta > Lepidoptera > Noctuidae > Sesamia > Sesamia inferens. The sequence goes on along the minus strand of CM073934.1, from coordinate 13,235,959 downwards.
TACACGTCGCGTCGGTGGCGAGCGACTAATCTTTTAGTGCGTCACCGGCGCACGCACATAAATTGTGGGTGAATTACGAGCCGCCCCGAACGAAGCCGATGCCACGTAGTAGGTACACCTTTTCCCCACTGTAAATTTCAGCTCCACTAGGAGAATTTTTCTGAACAAATAATCGAATTTTATGCGTCGTCCGTTTGAATATTCCGCTTTATTACTTTTATTACAAACTGAAAATTATTTCGTCCGATAGTGGCTTGCTGACACTTGCAATTTGCATCAGTTATGCGCAAGGTGATTGCGTTACCATCGCGTGTGTATTTTGCTTTCCATTAAATATTGTAATTCTGGTGTAAGCGAAAAATATGTTGCAAATATTCCATTAGATCTGGTACTAAAGCACATGTTACTTTTACTTCCAGTTCGGGAGAGAAAAGAAATGAATTAATTTCGCAAAAGTATAGTGTCGTGCGAGTGCGCTGCGTCTGTGCGCTCCCAACCAAACTTAGTTCTTCAATATTACATTTCTGTTTCCGGTCGTCAGATTTTGATTTATGAGTTTAATTTGGCAAGGTTGGCGACGACAGGCCGAGACATGTCGGAGTGTTTTCAAGGAGCCATCGTGCAATTGTTTAATTAATCTTAAGCTACGGAAGCGCTGCGGGTGCACTACACTTGGCCCAACTTTAAACTCGTTAAAAGTTCCTTTGAAACATTTGGCGTCAGATAAGCCGCAGTCAGACTTCGGTTCCGAGATTGTTAACTTATCTGGTGTTATAATTAAACATCATCCCATATTTCGTTTCTCGCCACTTTCTTTCGTTTGCTTTCCAAGTGTAATAAGGAGTTATTTCACGCTTAATGTACGGCACCACTTGCAACGTGCATTTGCATTAAGCTGCATGACGTAAGTATTAATCACACTTTTATCACGGGTTGGATTATGAGAAGTTGAAGGATTGTCGTCTTTTTCAAACAAAGTATACTTATTCAATGTTGGTTTATTTATAAAAGATTATAAAAGTTAAGTGAGTTTTTAACATGAATAAATGTATGATTAAACAATACCTCTACGATCCGGACGAAGCGTTTCGCCTCCTCCTTTATACCGCGTACATCGAGGGACTGGAACAATCTGCCAGCGGCGGTGTTTCCGTCGGACAATAATTTGAGTGTCTTTAAGGCTAGAGTGAATAGGCTCTTAATAAACTAGTGCGCCCTACCATCAACGATTGCGTCACTGCTTACCATCAGGCGGGATTGAGGTCAAGCGCTGGTTTATAAATTAATAAAAAAAAAAACTATTATTTTTATTTTATTTTTTTCATATAAACATGGTTTGTAAGAACTTTTTTCAGGTTAATCATATTTTAAAATGTACAGTTATCGGGTTAAATTACGCTTTTGAAATTATTTTCTTGTCATATTTAGAAAATAAAATTCAACGAACCACTTCACCGAGTATAACACTAACCCGTTTTTTTTAATGATATATTTTTAAAGGTGTAAACACTTAATCTAAGAATAATAAAAATACCGTTACCTTGGTCTAGAAAAACTTAATATAATAAAAATGTCATCTTGTTAGGTTACACTTACCATTTTACTCGGTGGTAGGCCATAACATCGGCCGCCGGCAGAAGTTACCACCCACCAGACAAAGCCTTGCCGCCAAGCGATTGGTCGTGTTCAATGATGTCTGGTGAAGTCGTACGGAAGACGGGTCTGAGCAGTTGTGCCGGGTACGATGCGCCTAATGTTGTTGTGTTGGGAATTTGGTCGTGGAGGGTCTTCAGATCAATGTCCCTTTGGCGCAGCATCGTTGATCGTGTTGTTGGGTTTAACATTGCATCACCTCGCTCAACTGCCGTCTTCCTTCCTATTCGCTCAGTTTTTCTGAGTGAATCGGCTCTTAATAAACTAGCGCGCTTTACCATCAACGATCGCATCACTGCTTACCATCAGGCGGGATTGCGGTCAAGCGCTAGTTTTTTTTTTTTTTTTTAGCTATACATGATAAAGACTTGCACACTCTACGCTCATGCTTAATCCCTTTAAAAACGTCAAAATTAATAGAAAATCGATCATAAAAAAAAAACTTGTAAATCTACGGGTCTTATAAAAATCCTTGACAATAATATCTTTGTATATGAAACTGAAAAGCATACAGCGGAAACACTGTCTGAATTTAAGAATGTTAAAGTCCGAATACAATCATTTTGCATAATTATTCTTCTAACAGAAAATGTAGTTGCATTTGAGTGCAGCGGAGTCATGAATTACGCAAACTGGAAACAATAAAGTGTTTGTATTGTCATTGAAGACACTCGGGGGCACTGTCGCTGTGATCGCCAAAAGCATATAGGTACATAACAACAGGCATTCAGCGAACAAGCCTCATTCCACGCGGACAAGATGGCCGACAATGGCCCTTAGCGGATAATTACTCAAATAGATTGCCCATTGGGGCATTGTCTCTGTGTACCAGCATTATATTAGGAATGTTTCTGGCTTCCATATCAATAACAGGATAATAGAACTGCTAGGCTCAGTTTAGCTAAAATATTTTAAGCTTAAGATTTTATTTTATTAAACCAAGCCAAGGAATAAAGAGCCTGATTCGAATTGACGAAATAACAGGATATAAATATTAATTCAGTTAAGGACGAGAGGGATTTCGTAAACCAATTAAATCAACGCCAATCACCGGAATTCCTTTACTTCATAGTCGTGAATACATTGAAGATTAATACCTAATAAATATTCGAATAAAATATAATGTTTTCGCGAGTTCATTTCCACAAGGGCGACGGCCCGACAGAATTTTTCCCGGTTCGCATCACGGGCATTTAATCAGGGATTTTGATCAACACGTCCTCGCTTGGTAATATAATTACAGTTAACAGCAGTGCGGCGACGTTATCGCGCGTATAAATTAGAGCGATTTACATTTACGGTCGAGACATAGGCCCCGCCATTATCGTGAATGATGCGGGGTTAGGTGCGGGCTCGAGATCATCGCACCACGATTGGTGAGCTATTGCTACCACGCTGAGCTCTCCTGACTCCACCGCCACTCATCCCAACCACCAGATCAAACAACTTTCATTCAAAATCTTTTTTAATATCATCCGCCGCTAACTGAAGTGAGGACGGAATAAATGAATAAATTATGACACCAGCATTTGTCTACTCTAAATGTTAACGAGAAACATTAAATACATCGATTACATTTTTTTTTTCTTGCTTCTGTAAACACCGGAACAGATTTCGAACAGAGTCGTACTTAAATGACTATTTGATGCAATTATATTTAAGGCAACCCTCCCGGATCCGTGAAAACACAAGAGCATCCTCACTTCGTGTGAAATCGAATTAAAATCAATGATTACCCCGCTCAGTCAAATTACATTCCTCGTACTGCTCATAAATTAAATTCCCATACTCGTGCAAAACCTGTGCAAATTGGTCTTAATTCAGTCGAAACGTATAGTCTTAATGGTAAACGTATAAGCAATATAACTTTAATACAGTGTGGCGGGAAGGGGGCAACTGGGTGCCACTGGGGCGACACACGGCGACACCACCACCGTAAGGGTTGCTTCCACATAATTCTCCGATACAATATTATTTATTATAGCGTTGGAGACGATCCCCTCTGATACACCATAGCACTATATTTCTTGGTACTAGTTTAGAATACACCAATGACTCTACATCTATGTGGAAGGTGTATAAGAGTTGCTTTTAATATTTGTGGCTTTTGACATTGATTTGGGTACATAATTGATGGAACATCCTAAACTTTTTCAAAGAAAAGTAATCAAACCTCTGAAGTTTAAAGTTCTCATAGTTTTAAGAACGTTGGCAGTCTGATCTCAGTCTGAATCTGTCTAAAAGTCCTCGAATTTTCCTACATTTTGACAGGTTTTTGACATTAGTTGCCAAGTCGTGGCTGCGACTAGATTCTGAAAACAATTTTACACCTGGAGGATACTACTTGTGACGCTGCGGATTGGGCTACCCTCGTATTAATCATTCAAAAAGAAATCACGCTATCCTTGCCAAGTTGTTTTAATTTTTTATGTTATTATTATTATTACGATTATTGGTTTTGTTCCAAAATTTTGCTTGTTTGTTTATTTATCATCATACTTATTTTAGTCTGTTTAGTTTATATTAGTTTTAGTTTAACTTAATATACAGTATGTTAAAAAAACCCTGTCCGACCCGTGAAGGTGTTGTTAGGTATCGATAACTAATTCTACTAATGCATACAAAACCGGGCTAAACTTAAAAAAGATCCTCCTAAAATATAAATATTATTTCGCAAAAAGAGATAACTTAATAAATGTGCGTTATGCACCCTTCCACGGGCGGCGGGCGGCAGGGCACGCGGCACGTGGTCGCATCGCTATTCGCTCATAATAATACCGGTGTTGTCACTTTTTTTAAAATTGCCAAATTTCGGAGAAGTTGGAATTAAATCGCGGGAAAAAAGATTATTTCAAAATTCATTTGTATTGGTACTATGATGATTACGTAAAATTTTGTATTATATTTGGTCATGTGTTTACCTAACCTTTATTATCCTTATGGGTCGGACAGGGTTTTCTTAACATACTGTATGTACCTTTCAAGGCAGCAAGATATGTAATCAAAGCTGTGTAGGTAGGTACGTCGTAATTATCATGTAGGTACATTATTCTTTTAGTTACTAACATTATTTTAGCATAAGTTAAATGTAAATGATGTGGTTGTGCTTTTCTTTAATGAATTAAATTTAATGCTAATAGCGACACTTATTGCAATTAGTTTAACCTGACCGCTTTTCTAGTTACTCAATCAATATATCAGCCTTTAAAAGGCAATTCGTAGACCCCTGTTAATACAAAGTGGTGCTGACAATACGACAATAAATGAAAACACGAACAATGCTGGTTAAAAATTAAAAAAAATTAAAATTTCAAACAAACTAAATCGCATAAAATTGCAAACGGAATAGAACAGCCTACAAAAATATTGGTTCACTGACCTCCGATCGGCGACAGCGCGATCCTGTATTGACTTGGTTTTATGGCGCCATTATTATTAAAGTTTGGTACCGCAGGATGCGGCGGTCATTAACCTGTAAGCGCTTCCTTGTCAACATGTACTACATCATGTAGAATATGTAAAAAATTGAAAAATAATTTCCTGTGACTAAACTAATGGACATGTTTATATGATTTTTTATGGGTAGACTGAGAATGTGTTGAGGTACACGATGTTTAATTTATTGTCGTATTGTGAGCACCACTCTGTATGTAGTAAGGGCAATTTGATTTATAGCTACAATATAAGACGGGGTCATTAATATAGAGATGGGAATTGTTCCGCGTCATCGCTGCACAATACTGATCATGAATATGCTCAGTACTATGCTTAGGTGTTATGTATTTAACTACATAATTGCTTTATTGTCGGGTAGCCAGATAGAAACTCACACCATCTTTCCAGGCAGAAACTACAGAACTCAACGTTATGATACATACTGCTTTTGCTCCGATCAAACATCTGGTCTGGGCTTCACACCTGACCTTTGTACGGCGTTACCACTCATTTAGTAAATACCTTTTATTAGTTGTTTTTCATTTATCCTCTAAGCAGGCTATAACCTGATGGTTATAGCAGTGGATGGATGGTATCAACATAAACTTTAAGCCACGTTCAACACGCATATGAAATGATTCTAGAGTGAGAACATTTTTAAACTCGACTCTTCTGAAATTCGATTGCATTCGACGCGAGCGTCTAACGTTGCACGTGCACAGACTGCCAATAGAAATTCACTGAATGTGTTCAGCTCCAATATAGATCTACAGTCAAGTAAACTTTTATATTTACATATCTAATTCGCTATAGTGTGCTACGCATTATTCACTACGTTTATGTCTTGAACAAATAACTAATTAGTACTAACAACTCTGTCAGAATTGATCCTAGACACAGCTTTGAGAAGAATTTCTTGGAGCAGACCCAAGGTAACAAACAAATTACTATATTTAACGTCAAATGTATGACAATATTCTCTTACACAAGCTATATCTGACATTTAGTAAATGCAAAGTTGCGGTAAAGCATGGCCATTTGCAGCGACCGCTATTGCCGAGGAGGCAATCTCATTTTTTCGCGGCGACGGGACATAGCGTCCGCAGCTTACTACATATCAGATTCATTATTGGAGGATATCGATGAAATCTCCAGCATCCAATCTCGCGAGATCGCTGGCGGTACGCGTATTCTTGTAATTTCTGAGGCATAATTTTATTTATTAGAGTGAGCCTCGCCGATGCGGCGAGAGCACCCCATTTGCCGCTTCATTGACTTACAACGACACTCTATAACACTTCGCACATATTTCTGTAGCGCCTCTCTCGCAGATGTTGGATCCCTCGCACCTCATTATATTGCGGATGACATTTAATAAAACATTATGGGTATCTCACAAACGGTTTTCGATAACCGTATACACACTACACATGACGCTTTATCTGAAAGGAGAGGCTGTATGGAGACATTCTTTGTAAAGCCAGTTAGGCTTGAAATAAGCAATAAATATTCTGGTACGGGTACTTAAACATCGAGGCATATATTATAACATATATTATAAGGAACAAATAATGTTGTTTACATTCATCTACTATTAATTAATGTTAGCCCACAAATGAGTGTAGGTAGTTACTGTTTTAAATTAGAGTACATATTTAGATTGAAATTAATTAAGTTTCATTTTGGTACAATGGGAATTTACCTCTGCTTCAAATATTACTAATTTTAATACACCTGTTTATACAGGGTATAAAAGTCGCAACACGTAGACATTTTTTTTATTGGGATGGAAAATCATCAATTGACCTCCCGCTCTGAGCGGAGCGGAAGGGCGTTTCAGACTTTTACTGAATAAAACCCACCCGTGTTTCTTCACTTGCCTGTGCGCCAGGGCCATGGTTTCTTTTTTAACCAACCCGCAACTCTGACCCAGGAGGCATCGGTCTTCATGGACCCGACACGATGTGCTGACATCTCTTCGAGGCGCGCGTGAAACAGACGCGCCACTGACCTGGTCCTTACCGGGCGGCGAATTGCCCACTGCTCATGGCCCGTAGGACCGCGCCTACGGTGGGCGAGACGTCGATGTTGTCTCCGGACCAGGGCATCTCCTGCAGCGACTAGTGGCGTGAGAGTGCTGGGATACCCGCTGCCTCACGCGCTCCGCCTCCTCCTTTGCCAGCATCACTGCTTTGCAGGAGCACGTGACGGCCTGCCATGCACTCTCGCTCCGGACCATGGCCTGGACCAAGGTCGGACGCGAGAGATCGCAGGACAAGGACACGGCGGTGCTCTACCCAAGGCGGGTAGACCTCCATCGTGTCCTCACGGCGATCCACACAATGGTAACACCCTGGCGTTTTCTCCCACCTTATCCGGAACAGGAACCTCCCTAGCCACTCCTCAAAGAGGGGACTTACCGCCGCTAATGTGGCGTGCCCAGCACTGAGTTGCGACAATCGCAACACGTAGACATAAAGTACAGATTCTGCAAGACAATTCTGCAATAATCTCACAGGGAAAAGTTAAGTCGAAGTGAGTTTCGAGTAAGTGTGAATAGTGCCAATCCCTAGCATCAATTGGAAAGATAGCTCACTCCATGCTCACATCATCTAACTTTACAGGGAAAGTCTAAGTAAAATGGTTACAGAATCGCACTGCAGTACATTAAAATAGAAGTCGTTTCTCATTCATTATGTCTGTGCAATGTTACATGCACAAACATGATGACAGGGAAACGACTTCTATTTTCAGTAAAATTGGATGATTGCGCAATGTAACCCATGCGTTACATTGTGCTTATGGGTGCTTACAACGTAACAGTAGGTAGTTGTGTTATAGGGGTAGTCAAAGTCGTGTTATAATATTAAACACTTGTTTTCGTAAAAAAAACAAAATACGCCTAAGATTCCTAGTGTGGTCCAGAAAAAAAATGCAGAGACGGGGAACACAAGTGACTCGTGGTTTCATTAATTGTCTGTTTACTCCTTTAATATATTATTCAGGGTGTTTAGTGCATCGTGTGCCAAATTGAAATAGTCGATTAAAGGAGTCATCTGTTAGCCTTTCAGACCCTTAACACCCCTCATGTCTTGTAGATTATTTTTATCGACTTTTTATTTGGCACACTATGCACCAACACCTTGTATTTTAATACAAAAATAATCAAGCTTTTGGATAGAAATATTCAGACCACATAAAAGGCTCACCACTTCCCCAGAACAATAGTAGCTTGTGATATCAACTTGTGGTTAATTTCGTCGATTGCCGGAAGCACACATAAAGTCGTGGACTCGAGGTTGTCAATAGACAACATGAACCAGATTTTAACGTTGGCCAGATATGTTTAAATACGAACGAATCCAAAAAAATCAAATATAAAACAAAGAAGAATCTATGATTGAATGTAGTAAGATCAATTTTGTATAGGCTTCATCCATAAATCAATGAAAGGTATAGAGATAACATTCATTGATCATGAGAGATAAAAATCTAGAAAAAACTATGATTGTTATGGACACTATTCATTTCACCATAGCCAAAGAGCCAACAAGTTAAACAACAGCATGGATGCAAGCGGCAGGGTAATACAAACATCGACGCCAAACTATAAACATGAATTCATCTCAAGATTCTAAACCCGGATATCTAAAAAAATTACTCTTTTTTTTATAAAAAAGAGATTAATTATTTAAACGGAGAAGGTACAGAATCATGTAAGTATCGAATCCATGGTAAGAAGATGTATGACCCTACTACGCCGTATTATTTTTCATCAATTAATCAACACACACCATACATGCAGCGACTGTACAGACTCCAGTCATTTGACAAATTGCAGCATCATTCCGATTTACCACACAATTAGTTCTAGCACGTTACCATTACCGCATTTGCGTCCAACAAATATTTAAATGTACCAAAATATGATACAATTCAGAGTAAGAATTAGTACTGGGTAATAATAATTGTTTAGATGGTACTGAAAACTCAAATGCATATCAAATTTTATGTTATATTAACCTGGTCTTCAGAATTGGGTGAATTTACCGGAATATATGCTATCTTTGACATTTTGTATAATGTCAATAGTAGAATGTTACAACCTTGCTTACCTAAACTAGATCTTGCACAACCATTAATTTTATAAGATTAATACAACCTCTAACTCACAGTTATTGACTAGGCCCGAAGTCAATTAACCACAAGAAACTTTTCAAGAAGATATGATAATTTTTGCAAGCGTTCTCCTGCCTCTTCAATATAAGCCATGTTTGAACTAGTTCAAGAATATGCACATTTCCTTGTATTACGGAAACATTCATCTAACTTTTCATTCCAATGCGGGCCGAAATTCATGAAACAGAACCTTCCACTTTATACCGAGCGAGCGTATACAGCGAATAAGTACGTTTATATTTCAGATTTCTACATGAATAAGTTCACCAAGTTTATTCACACTTCTGCCGTCTTGATAATGTTCGCTCGTATCACTTTCAAAACAACACTATCGTTAACTTTAATTCTTATAAACAAGCCAGTTTTCAGTGCAAATGAAATATTCAATGTTATTCATTACAGTTGTTACAGAATAATTTTGGCATTATCTTTCGCGGCAGGTCTCTGAATGAAATGATTAAATCGCACCAATTTTTATTCTTTTCTTTTAATAAGGCCACCGAAAAGAAAACGGAGAGAAAACGCTGGCCTGCATTTAAAATAAAATTTAAAATGTTTTGCTTGTTTCGTATTTTATAGAAACGTGTGGAAAATATCATAAAATTTTTAAAGGTTGAAATATACATTTAGAGATTAGGTAGGTATACTGAATCATCCCTTCTTGTTTGTATAAGTTTATGTCTGCGAGGAAAACTGAATACAAAAACTATTGATTGCCGTATTCTGTGTTTTGTGCCATTTTATGTATCGCAAGAGAAAAACATACTTATTGAAGTGTGTCCCTAGAGAATGCTTGTAGCGTTGTAGTGAACGCGTTATTGGTGCTTGGCGATACGCTCTAGACATTCTCAACTAACCCTTTCAGTGCAGTTTGAAACTCAGCGTACTTCTTACATGTATTCATACAATTTTTACATACGTGTATCCTGAAAAGAAAGCTGAACGGGTTAAATATAAACAAGGAAATATTAAATTTGTTTCAAGGATAGAACTTTAAACAAGTTTCGGTAAGGTTTACCTTACTTCGTTTTATAACATTTGTGTGCGCGGCCGGCTGACGGATTTTGATTTATCATTTTAATTTGGCGAGCGGTGACGACGGGCCGAGGTGTGCCCTCGGGATCCCGCGGGATTCGCCCCGGCCCTCGGTTTAAATTCAAATCCGTTGTATTAAATAATTATTTTGTGGGTACATAAAATAAAATTAACGAATAAATTCCCATTATAATTACTGTGATAATTTTCTTATATTTTGTGCAATTTTAACCAAATTACTTTATAATTAATGTAATTGCCTGAAAAACAAGTGATATACTGTGAACCAGTAAAACGGCAACATATGCAAATGTAGTGAATGTAAAGTCACACACGCGGTAGTTAGTGTTTGGTTGGCATGGGGTAGCTCAGTGACGTCACGCATCCCCTCCACCCCCTTGCCCTTCGCAGACGCCGTCGCCACCGCCCGCTTTCATTTGTTTTCTGGTGTCACTTCTTATCTCGTCTCGCAATTATTACAATTTGTCCGCTCCTCCCCTTATCTTAGGGAGTTTGCTACTTCAGCATAAAGGCAACCGACTTCAGCAGATTCGCAAGATCATATTGAGGAGAAATCCTCTTTTTTTAATTTTCCCGGCTGAATTTTTTCAAAACTTTGAATAATGACAGTGCCGTAAATTGCGGAGGTGGCCACGAAATGCCGCAGACAGGCGAGTTCGTTGTTTGTTGTTTTGCTAACTTCACTTTTTCATCGCTCGGCCGCCGCGCCGCTTCTTGTTTTGATAGGGCCATTTCACTCAACGGAGATTTTTTTATAATCCTTCTCTCCCCAGATTCCATTGGAAGTAAAGGAACAACTTCTTTCAATAAGCTATAAGGAATGAACAACTATTTTTTTCTTTTATAGGTTGTATTAACGAATAGGCGCTTTGTGATAAAATGGATACCTACCTATTGAGAAATAATAAGTAGGTAATTAGCATATTTAATTAATTTGCCTCAAGTTAGTTTACAAAAATAATTTCAGTTCATATTTGAAGACTGAGTAAGACCGCATAAATCTTGTATTGGTCCCGAAGTGTCAGAGGTTCCACCGCTGTCAACGCCCCGTGCTCACCCTTGCTGGCCTGTCAAAGAAAGTCTCGAGACTCACGCGGCTAATTCCATACAGGTGTACATGAATTAACCGCTCGTATCAGCGATCGTTAGTGCTGCCGATTGCCTCAAACGCTCCGTCTCTGTATTTTTATCGCTCCTTCGGCGGAGGGGAGATTCGCGTGCGCTCGTTGACACGACAAAATGTTCAATTTTAGATACAAATAAAAAAGGTCGGACGCGTCGCGCAGAATATTAACGGCACACAATATGAACGTAGGCATCCGGAATTCGCGTCAAAAGTGCCAAAACGATGTTATTCTTTTCCGCGCGGAGGTAATAAGCGAGGCGACCCAGCCGTGCCGCGGATATGAAATCCAGAAATGTTTATGGCACGCGATAATGGGAAGGCTTCGTATCCGATCCGGGTTTACGGATGAAAGGATCCACTCGTAATTAGAATCCTTAAGGCCTTTTGTAATAGCGTAATTGTTTCCCGTTGTCGCCTCGGAGCAAGCCGTTATCTCTATGAATGGAACGACTCGAATACAAAGAAGAGACTGCAAGCATAGCGCGGGACGCTCTACTTTCAGTTGCGAATTTTTATAATGTGTTATATTGGGTACAGTTAAAGTATAGTTTCGAATGCTCTGCGGGCCGGTTACACACATGACGCGTCACGGGGCGCGGAGTGATTGAGAGCCGCCAGTTGCAGCGGGCGCACGCGTGCCCGTGCCGACCTATGCCACGGATCGCACGCCAAACATCGTCACTTCTAATTACAAACGTAACTCAACAATGTATCACTATGCGAAGCACGACCAACCGAAAAATAGAACAGCCCAACGCCCACTCTGGCATCTCACTAATCGAAACGCTAAATTAGACCGATTTATAACAATACCGATACATATATTGCAATAATTGGCTTTCTATTGAATAGCAAAACGGTCAGGCAGCGCGCTAATTGATCCTTTCAAGTAGTTTAATCATGTGGTGTTTACGTGCAAATGAAACAGAGGTAAGTGGCCAGAATTGCTATACAATGTTAGCTGTATTGATACGTAGACAGTACTCAAGTACAGTATGGTGTGCGCTGTATAGACACATGGATCGACACACCGCAATAAAGTAGTACATGGATCGGTGCCCGGATTGTTGTTAACACGCTTAGAGCAGATTTGCCTACGAATTGTTCAACTCTGCAATTCGATTGATTTATGGCTCGACGAACCATCACGGGTAATAGTATTCCTAATTGGCTCAGTTCGGTTATTAGCTCGTGCGTTATTCAGGCCTGCCCCAGTCCCGCGCGTTCTTCGGGGAGTGATACTCTCCACATTTCCGAGAATTCCTGCATAATGTCGGAGGTTCTTGGACGGGTCTCTTATTATAGTCCCAGTAGCTGTGTAGGCGCGTACCCACTTCGGCTCAATACGTGAGTTCGGTGTGGTCCTTCAATAGACTCCTGTAATAATATTTGCATACAAAGACGATCCCGCCAGTGCTTCGCGCTTTGTACGCAAATTTGTTAAATTTTCTACGAACTGCTACTACTCTGAACATGAACCCGGCCTTATTGTACTTACTAATGAATTGATCTGTAAATATATTAGACAAAACATTGAAAAATTAATTATTATTTCCCGGAGAAAACAAACAAGGTGTTTCGTTTTAAACAAGATACATGTTCTAATTTAGACAATTGTTAGCGGACTTCCACATACGTAAGAGATTAATTGTAACAACTTTCGCTGACCGAAACAAGCAGGACGGTGGAAGTAGCTGTGCGAGGGAGAAAGCAGCACTTCACGGGAGCGGAACATAAAGGATTAAATTGCAAGTACGCTGATGTATTTATAGCATGGCCGGAGACAAACGAGCGCGCGCGTGATGGACCTGCCTCGTTATGGGAATTAATCGAAGTTGCAGCCAACGGCACACCTGCACTGTCTAACTGAAATATGCTTTGCTGCAACACTGTTAAATCTGGAAATCTTGGATCTGAGCGACAAAGTGGAATTTACATCGGCTTACACAGGTTATTCGTTAGCCAATGCAACCTGCAACAATAGATGTTATGCAAGATGATCGTGTAATGTGTCAAGAAAAGGTCAAACTCGTGTTATGTGTAACTGACTTAATAATGTTGATGTCTTAATAACATGTAGTTATTGAATTTTAAATACTACTATGTAGGTATCTATTACTTGAACAGACTTTCTTCGTATCAGTATGTAGGAGATGAAGGCTAACAATAAGATCCTAATCATTATTAGGTACTTACTACGGGCCATTACGCCGGCGACCTTAATATATTAAGAGGTTTAATTATGATGATTAATTGATATATCCCTTTGTCATAATATTGTGATAGGTTAATGAAACAGAGAAAACCGGTTGATGAAATGAATTCTGTTTCTAAAAGTCACTCGTGCAACCTTCGAGGACATGAGTCCACTCTTCTTTCATTACTCGATCAACAGACAAAAGAAAAAAAGAAAAGTTCTTCCTCATTCTTGAAAAAAGCCGCCGTCAATAGCTAACCTATTCAAATTAAATAAGACCTCATTCGCCTAACAAAGATTTGTCTTGTCTTTACTCAAAAGTTAGACAATAATTTCCATTTCCGAAGTAAAACCAATTTAAAAAGACGAATACATAAGCAGACATTTGCATTACAATTTGGACCCCTCCTTCAAATTTTTATTTTACCTCAATAGGACTGTTTAGGAAATGGACTAGAGGAAATTCTAAGTATTATCCCAAGCTGTTGATACAAACAATATATTTTATGTTAACTAGACAATACACCTTGTCTGTGCACATTGAATTGTTCAGTTTGATCGTTATAGTTGGAACGGCCACCTGCGTCCCACGCAGCCTACATGAGCTAAAATAACCGCGAAATCGAATTATTGGCCATCCGCAACCACCCAATACGACTACTCACTCCTATTGCAATTCCGATACGTTATCCAAATACAGCTTCAGGGATACTGAATCAATTATGATTGCTGAATACTTAAGTAGCTTTCATGAATATTTCAACTGCAAGGAAGTAATATGTCAAAATCATTCAGATGCCTAAATTTCCCAAGGTTTAAAAACGCTTTAACAAACTCCATTTTAACGACGGAACTTCGTGATCAAACAGAATCAAATCGAAAAGCATTTCATTGGGATTTGTGGTAGTTTTTCATCGCTTCCTCCGATAAAGTAAAGCGAACAACGAGAAAATTCGAGTGAACTGTTAAGCAACAAAGGCTGCTTTGATTCACGAACAATGCAGCGAGCAGTCGACGGCTGGTATTGTATCGCGTTCGTTACATACAATATTTATGGCGTCTACAAACAAAACTTGAAGAAGCTAAGTGGTCTAAGTTCGCGCTAATTTAAGAGTTCTGCGCTCTAGCAGGCAGCGAGCAGGCTCGGCGCCGGCGGTGGCGGCGGGCCGTTCGAAGCCTCCACCGTGCCACACTTTGTCATAACTTAGTCGGTTACGACACCGAGCCTGCCTACAGACACATACTGCTTCATTTAACGCAGCTTTTGTTCTTACTCACGGAAGCTAATCAAAATGTACGTGCATATGGGGTCTTTTCTACCGTAATGAAAATGTCGCCACTTCGCAATATTGTTTTCCAGCAATAAGTATTTTCTTGAGTAGGTTTGTTCAGACTAAGTTGTAACAATTTGTCGTCGTTAATTTGTTTCTGTTGAAGAAGGGCGACCCTGCAATCACACACTGTCTTAGTGGTGATTTTCACCACTAATTGAACGCAGATACCTTCCCCATTTATCTTATAGGTAATCTTGATTTTACTTCAGGAAAATCAATTTATTCCTTTAGCGAATGTGATGTGGAAGTTAGTTTTGGGCTTAAGAAACCAGCTCTAAATTTTATTCAGACACATAACATACCGAATTAAAATGTAGTAAATATTATGCAAATAAAATTTGGTAAACTCGTCGGCCGGTTAAAATTCCGCGTCATTAACATAATTTAAAATTCAAAACCGTATGAAATACTTCATTGCGGAGAGCACGCTACTGAAAGGAGCATATTTAATTCTTTCAGCAGCACTTCGCGAGGAATGAGTAGCGTAAAAATCCTTCAAGAATATCAAGCACGTTTCGACTTGACTTTAGAAAAAGAAAAATACGGGGAAAAATAATAAATAGCGGTATAATGGCGATCTTCACGCGAAAGATTAGCCACAAAAGCCAGGGGCTTAGCAGTATTTATAAGGAGCGTTAGCGGCACGCCACAGGGTGGATCTGAAATGTTTCTCCTGCCTCACGAATCCACAGAAAGTGTTTTTTCCTATATCAGATAATGCATGAGGAAAATTCGGTCATTGAATTTCGCCGAATGTCTGCGTTGTATCATTAGACGGAGTTTATTCCGAAAGTTTGATGTGTTTTCAACCAAAAATGTTTAACACAGTATACCTATGTCTGTTCACTTGTTAATAGCAAGCAATTCCTGTCAGTATATAACTCTCAAACTATTTAAAGTTCCCACGTAAATCAAGGCACGAACTCTTAATAAAGCTAGCAGTCTTAGTTACAAACTAGCAACAGATACAGTTATTAATCAAGTGGCAACTGGCAAGCTAAACGCACTTGATTGCTGAGTCAGTAGTTAATGCTACTTTACTCCAGTTACCGCTAGGCTAGCATCGCGAACATTTGGTCCTAGTTTCTGGCCTGTCCCAGTGCGGGGCCGGTGCCCACAACTTCGCCATAACTCGTTTACTCTAGACCACCTAATTTGCTTGCCGACTACAGTACGAACACCAGTCAGCTTGTCAGTATAATTTATAGCATCTTTACATGGAGTTCAACGCTGTTATTAGAACTTTTGTTGCTTGTTTATCTCTGGAAAGTTACGATAGTAGTTGTTTATAACAACATCATAATTCCAATTTTCTTAGATTTATAGTCTTAGAAAAACTTGGCTGCTTAGTTCTAGGGAGTGGTCTTAAGAGAAAAGATGACTTTAAACATTCAATGTGGATATATAATAAAACATCAGAAGCTTCATGAATTCTCATGATAAATAACCACCTATTAATTTCAAGAATCCTAGAGATAACTGAAGCATTATGTAAGCTCAGAAAGACTACGTGGCGAAAATAAATTTAATAAATGTTTGAATTGTGGCAAATGAGTGCAGTGATTGTTGGAAGCATTAAATCTTGCAGCGAGGTGGTACTAAGGTGGGTAATGAATACAAACTGCGGGCCGCGTGGTTAGCACCGCAGTAAATTAAAGGCGGGAGTGTGCGGACCGCGAATTGGAAACCACTGCCGTGAAGGTAGCGAAGAGGCGGTGAGAACTCCCCAGTGAACCGTTTTCCGTATACCTTCGATTACTTGAGGAGCTAGTGCTTACGAACAAAATGGTAAAAGTACTTACTTAGTGCTAACTGGAAATGGAGCTATAAGTAAGCTCAAAAATTGATTCAAGGTCGAATATTCCAATTAAACCATAAATTATATTATTTGATGTTAGGTAAAACATGATATACTTAGGATTTCCTAAATGATTCATTTTTATAACCTAGTAGTAAAAATAATAATTAATAAATTAGTTAAAAATACAAAGTTATTAATTGCTTGCTATAAAGGCCGAAGGTACATTGTTCTTATAATATAATTTACCATCCTATATTTATGTTACGAATTAGAGTGGTTTGAGAATTCCAAGAAATTGTCGTAAATATTGAGGAACCTCGTACTGCACAAGTACTTTTACGCAATTTGCAATTATATTTGCAATTATTGTTACGCAATTTGCAGTCGGTATAAATGGGCGAATCGATAGAGGTCATCGGCACCATAGGCATCAGACATGAGGTTGAACCCTCAGGAGGGTGTTTGCCACACATTACAACCCTCCTCTCGGCCCGCACCACACATTCCAGGAAAACATTGCAAACCCTACTATTCTTTATTTTACCTGTGGTTGCTACCCAATTATTTGCATTAATAACTCTGAGTCTTTCCTAAAATCAGACTTTATAATGGAAATTGTATTTTGCACAGCTAAAGAACAAAATTAAATTGTAACCAGCTCTGTCATTTTTACTGCAGTTTAACGTACCGCAGCATTTAAATAAATTGTCGCATTAATATCCAAAGGAAAACCAAAAGGACTGTATGAATGGACTATGAATAAAAATAAATATCGTACATCGATTTGATCTTGTCTCGATACGCCGCCGTATTTCGCCTCTTCCACACGCATTGTTCTCTTGTCTGTTGTCTATTTATCTGAAATCGCATTGATACTTTCCTGAAACGTTTCTATTGAACCTGATTCTTAGAATAGAAACGCGAAAACTTCTTTTCCAATTTTCTCTCAATGGCCATTAGGATGAGAAATGTAAAGTAGATTCCCGGACGAAGTCGAGATATGTGTTCGAGAAGAATGAAATTTCGAACTAAACTGGCATCGCACCGGCGCGCCAGGGTAGTCCCAGCCGACGGAATGACATGGATGCAGACTTTTTCGAAATTATTTGCATGTATCACAATAGTCCTTTCTTACAGAATGGTTTTCGATAGCAATACAGAGTTTACATTTCCAGAATACAACAATATTATGATCAGATAAAATTTTAATCGAATTATATTCCGACATGGAAACGGTCCACTTATTGTGCAGAGTACATTCTATCAAGGTTCGGGACGTCGTTAAAAGCTGTCCCAATATGACTTAGGATATCCCGTTGTTATAAAGGCGGTGATACAAGTTGTGTCCACAACAAACAGTGCTCTCAAATCGTGACTTAACGCAGTGTCAACAGGTTACTTGAGTCGAGTTGACAATCTGTAATTTAGTGCGAGCGAACCAACTTGTGAACGGGACCCCTCGCTTATTTGCGAGCCCACAAGTAACTTTAAACTGTTCAGACTAATATATAACGTGCTTTAGAGTTCTAAGCTCACGACCCGTTACGTCGATTCACCTGGATCCTTGAAAACTCGAGATTGTGTTTTCAGGCAAGTGTTAAACTTGTTACAGCGCGTGGGAGAATGTGATTAACCCATACCTGAGGAGCGGGGGTTTGAAATACAACTTTAATTTTAGCTCTTAATAACAGGATGACCCGATATATGTGGGGATATTTCAGGAAGGAAGGTCACTAATATGCACGCTATTATATTTTGAATACACATAGACTTTATATTGGACTGTGAACTAAATTGCATCTTTTATAACTATTAGAATCTGTGGTACGTGTTGGTATCTACTTCAGAGACGCGGACTGAAACTGACTGAAGTCAACAAGTTCAAAGAGAAAAATACTTATAAAATCACCATTGCTTTAATCTTCAGTAAGTTCCCAGTGAATAGACGAGTCATGCAGTTACTAGAAATTATTATATAAACGTTGAACAGACTAATGCAAATTAAACGGAACACTACTTGTAGTGAACCATAATTTCAAATTAATACCACGAGCGCCGCTGGTAAATACAATTTCTTCTTACAACGGTTAAGTAGGGGTGAAAGATATATACATAGTGGGAGCGGTCTACCATCGTTGCAGCCTGGAACCCACCAATCATAATGACTGTCCAAGGCATTTTATTGACTCCATACATCTTAGTAAGGTTCTTTACTAAAATCATAAAATCTATAAGCCTGGCCTTTTTTCCACTGTGTTGGGGTCAGCGTCCAGTCTAATCGGATCTTGCTGAATACCATTGTTGTATCATACATCACTACTCTGTAGTCGAGTAACTAATACCATCTCTATGTATTAGTGTCTATGAATATAGTCTATAGTCTTGTCATTGTAACTTAGGATCTGACCTGGAAGATGTCGATTATTATGTAATAATTATACAAGTGAAATAAACCAGTCTAATTATCTAAAGTCTTTAATATTTACCAACGCAAGAATCATACTTGGTGTCAGAAGTGGAAAAACACATACATGGTGTCAGAAGAGTGAAAAAACCCAATACGAAGAAAGAAAATTCAAAAAATGCAAAAGTCGGATGGCGTCGGTGGCAGCCATGACACCGGTACTACAATGAACAATGGCTTGAAGGCGCTTAAAATATCGTCAGATGCAACAAACAACAATTACGAAACCTGGAAGCGCTGGTGGCAACAGTTCGAATTATACTTGTTGGCAACGGGTTTAGACAAGTCCGGTGAGAAACGCAAGATCGCCATTTTATTACATCACATTGGTGAAAAATGCTTAAATATTTTCAACACATTCAACATAAATATTGGAGAAAGCACATTACATGACGTCAAAGCCAAATTCGACGAATTTTTTCATCCCAGAAAAAATATTACCATGTATCGTTACATGTTTTTTACCACACGTCAACAGAAATCGGAAAGCATCGAGGATTTCTTAACCGATCTCGAAAATAAGAGCCAAGATTGCGAATTTGGAACGCTCAGAGAATCTCTTATCAGAGATATTTTTATCGCCAACTTGAGTTTGGACTTAGCACATGTACGTCAGAGACTGCTGCAGGAACCTGATCTGACATATCAGAGGATGCGAGAGCTAGCTAGGACACTCATCGTCGCACAGCAGGATGCAGACCAAATTGTCAAGAGGTCCACTAGTGAAGAGTCTGAAAAAGTCATGCATCTGCGTCGGAGGAGCCGTGGTCGAGCGGAGCGTCAGCGACGGCGAGCTTCACCAGTCAGTCAGCAGGGATCCAGCGCAGGGAGGTCAAAGTCAAGTCCCAGTCCTGAGAAGCGCTCGAGGACGTGTAGCCGCTGTGGACAACACCACCGCTACAAATGTCCAGCGCAGGGAGCTAAGTGCAGGTCATGTAACTCTTATGGTCATTTTGCAAAATTTTGTTACTCAAATAATAAAAAAGTCAGTCATTTAGAGTCTTTTAGTTCAACTGGTAGTCAAGATAATTTTGTTGGAATTTTAAATTGTCATAACTTCAGTCATAGTCATAAGTCTAGTCAATATAATTGTCATTTAAAGTCACAAAGTCATCACAATCAAAATCATTACAGAAATAGCAGGTTGTCATACACACAGTCACAATCACATCCTAAGTTACAATCAACGGTCAGGTCGCACATAGGCCAGTCGCAGTCAAAGTCTAAGAGATCTCATGAAGACTCATCTTGTCATAAAAAATATCCTGTGTCATATTTCTGTGATGAAAGTGGTGATAATGTCATATCTGAGAGGTCTAATAAAAAATGCCTCAGTGATGAAAAAAGTCTGGTGACTGATAAGTCCGAGAGATCTCATGAAGACTCATCTTGTCATATGTCGTATCTCAATGATGAAAACACTAAACAGTCTGAGAGATTCACAGTCAAGTCAAAAAAGTCAAAAAGTCTTAGTCGAGATTCATATCTTAATGATGAGTACAGACACAAGTCTGAGGAATCTCACACAACAAACACTTGTAGAATTATTACAGCAAAGTCAGCACATAGTAAACAGGTCAATACAGTCGAGTCAAAAGAAAACAAATACTATTCTAAACAGTCATGGAACATAAACATTTTAGTTGGTCATACACAAATTAATTGCATTATTGACTCGGGAGCTGATATCAATATTATGTCAAAGAGAACTTTTCAATTTTTGAAATGTCAAAGTCAAATGTCACTTGAGAAATGTCAAATAAACGTTAGTGGGTTTGGTGGTATATCAATACCCATTATGGGCAAAGTCAATATAAAATCTAGTTTATCTTTAAATAATAGCACTATTAGTGTAAATATAGTGTTTATAGTCGCAGATTTAGTTTGTCCGAATGTTTTAGGTCTACCAACTTGTGAAAAATTAGGTATAATTCAAAGAGTTTTCTCTGTGTCTCAACAAAATTTTAGTGAACAAATTCTTACACAATACAATGATGTATTTCAGGGTCTTGGATGTCTACCTCAAGTCTGTCGCCTGAAACTCAAACCTGAAGCAGTGCCATGCGTGGATGCTCCGAGAAGAGTACCCTTCGCTTTACTGAACAAACTGCGCGATGAATTGGATCGCATGGAGAAAATGCAGGTCATTGAAAAGGTTATTAAACCTACAGAATGGGTGAACAGTATAGTCATAACAGTCAAAAGCACGGGTCAGTTACGAATTTGTTTAGATCCTAGAAATTTGAATAAGAATATTATAAGGGAAATTTATCCACTTAAGTCAATAGATGAGATCAGATCTCAACTAGCAGGAGCTGTTTGTTTTTCTCATTTAGATGCATTTTCAGGATTTTGGATGCTTAAACTAGATGAATATAGTTCTGATTTATGTACATTTCAAACACCTTTCGGTAGATATAAATATTTAAGGTTACCTTTTGGTATTAATGCATCGTCTGAAATTTTTCAAAGAGTCATGATGAATTTGTTCGGTGATTTAGAAGGAGTTCTAATATTCATCGATGATATTTTGGTATATGGACCAAACGAGTCAGTACATAATGAGAGAGTACATAAAGTCATGCAACGAGCACGTGAAGTCAATTTAAAGTTCAATAAGTCTAAATGTAAATTTTTAGTTTCAGAAGTCTGTTTTTTAGGGTATGTTTTTAGTAAAGATGGTGCTAGGGTTGATGAAGAGAAAGTAAAAGCAATTGTCAATATGCCCACACCAAAAAATGTCAAAGAATTGCAAAGAATATTAGGTATGATCAATTATTTAGGTCCCTTTATTAGCAATTTGTCTCAAAAAACTCAAATTTTAAGAAATCTTTTGAAGAAAGATTCAGTCTGGACTTGGGATGAAAATCATAGTCAATGTCTTAAGAGTTTAATCGATGAAATTACAAATTCACCAGTTTTAGCTCATTATAATCCCAATGTACCATTAGTCTTGTCAGTCGATTCGTCAAAGTCAGCATTAGGAGCAGTCATTATGCAGAATAATAAACCTATTGCTTATAGTTCAAAAACATTAACTCAAACTCAGTCAAGGTATGCTCAAATTGAGAAAGAATTGTTAGCCATTCAGTTTGGTTGTGAAAAATTTCACCAGTATGTGTACGGTCATAAAGTAACTGTTCATACTGATCATAAACCTTTAGTCTATCTTTTTAAAAAGCCATTACATGATGTACCAGCAAGATTGCAACGCATGATGTTAACTTTACAAAAATATGATTTGGAAGTTATACATGTTCCAGGTAAAGAAATGTTTATATCTGACACTCTGTCTAGAGCAGCATTGAAAGAACATTATATACCTGAGAATGAGTCAGAAATATCTTGTCATGTCAATTTAATGCATTCAAGTCTAGCAGTCACAAAGGAGTACTGTACAAAATTGTTACAGCACACTAAGAAAGATGATACTTTGCAATTGTTAAAAAAGTATTATTATGAAGGTTGGCCAAAAAATAAAAGTAATGTCAGTCTGTCAATAAAACCATTTTGGAACATACAAGCTGAAATTCATGTAGTCAAAGATTTGTTGTTCAAAGGGTCAAAATTAATAGTACCACAGTCAATGTATAAGGAAATGTTAGGTAAAATTCATGAAGGTCACCAAGGTATAAATAAATGCTTAAAACTGGCTAGAGAGTCTTTGTACTGGCCAAGCATGTCAGCTGATATTAAAAACTTGGTAGAACAATGTTATGTATGTGCACAATTTAAACCTAATAATCCAAAGGAACCACTAAAAAATTTTGAAATTAATAAATATCCATGGCAACAAGTAGGTGTTGATTTAATGTATTTTGATAACCTTACTTATTTAATTGTCACAGATTATTATTCTAAATTTATAGAAATAGCTTTGTTAAATAAAAACAGTACAGCAAAGAATGTAATAACACATTTAAAGTCCATTTTTGCTCGTCATGGAATACCTTTATCTTTAGTGTCTGATGGTGGTCCTCCTTTTCAGTCATTAGAATTTAAGAATTTTATGCATGAATGGGACATAGAACACATTGTAACTAGCCCATATCATCCACAGTCAAATGGTCAAGCAGAGAGTTCAGTCAAAATTATCAAAAATATGTTAAAAAAATGTAAAAGAAACTCATCTGATCCATACATAGCTTTATTACAGTATAGAAACACACCTAAGAATAATTTACCATCTCCAGCTCAATTGTTAATGTCCAGGAATTTAAGAAGTAACATTCCTATGTCTTATAAGAAATTAAAACCTAAAGTGGTTACATTCAAAAATTATAAAGAATGTGTCAAGCAAAATAATAAAAATAAGTCTAAATATTATAATAGAAATACAAAGTCATTGTCATTATTGTATCCCAATGATCATGTATACTTTAAAAGAAAGCCTGAGAGCAATTGGGAACAAGCCATTGTCAAGCTAAGGTTGGCTAATAATAGGTCATATGTCGTTGAGGATGTCAATGGAGTTAGGTATAGGAGGAATAGGGTTCATTTAAGACACAAATATTCTCCTATGCTATCCAATTCGTCGCAGGGGAGAGAGGAAGGTAACAGGCAGGAGTCTAGACCTCAAGAGCTCTCATCTCAATCCTCAGTCAGTCAACATGTAACTCGTTCTGGAAGAGTTGTAAAGCCAACCAGAAGGCTAATTGATGAAATAGATTAAGTAGAACATTGTATACTAGATTAAGACCTAACCATAGGCTTAAGTCATTGTCTAAATTGTAACTGGGTCAGGTCTCTATAATATTGTTTGTCAAGGGTTAATTTAAACTTAAACAGGGGGGATGTTGTATCATACATCACTACTCTGTAGTCGAGTAACTAATACCATCTCTATGTATTAGTGTCTATGAATATAGTCTATAGTCTTGTCATTGTAACTTAGGATCTGACCTGGAAGATGTCGATTATTATGTAATAATTATACAAGTGAAATAAACCAGTCTAATTATCTAAAGTCTTTAATATTTACCAACGCAAGAATCATACAACCATAATTATCTCAGCATTAATCCCAGTCGCATCCGAAGCTTTTTCAGCTTTGGAGTCTGGGGTCCGCTTTACCAGTCTAACTGCTGAATTTGGCTAAACTTCGATATTTTCCGTGAAGCGACTGCCGTCTGACCTCCACAACCCGAAGGCGGTATCGAAACATTGCAGTTAGAACAATTGGGTTGTATCCTAAAAAATAATTTAATGTCCAAGATAGATTTTAAAAAAATATTGAATACGTATTTTTTATTTTTCTTTCATTCAAATACTTTGGAAGATATATTGATTTGAAATGTCGCATGACGTCACGCCGTGGTACAAAATATACTACAGCGTGACGTAATTAGCCCCCACTCCGTAACTTTAATACGCTATATCTCAGTAGTTTTTGGGCATTTCTACAAAATAAAAAATGCGGGTCTTAATTTTTTTTATTATCTACAAGACGGACTAATTATTTTTTTGGTTTTCATACCTTGGATACATCCCTATTGTTGGACTTTTGAGGGCTCCAACAACCTGTAACGATTGCCATTAGATGTTCGTATAGCTACCGGGACCAACGGCTTAACGTGCTTTCCGAGGCACGACCAGACCAGTGCAAATCTTGCTGAATACCATATCATGATATGGAGCAACTGTCTAACTAGTCTGCATAAGCCAGTTTCTTGGTAATACGATACAAAGGATATCGTGTTACCCTTAGTACGACTAGTTGTGAGTCGTTAAACTGTCAAAATTGTGAGGCATCAAAAATGTGACCCAGTGTATGTAATTTATTCCACATTTTTTTCAAGCAGTAGATTAAAGGTAAAAGAATATTTCTCAGACTACACCATATGAAACATAAAGAACTTTAAAACATCAATTCCATAAGTTCCTCGAAACATTTCAAAGTCATTAGAAAAGCTTCAGCGATTCCTGTTTAACTGCCGTAAAATTAATCAACCGAGGAAATACAATGTTACGAAAAAACATTACATACAATATGTAGGTAAGTAGATGTTATCTTTTTTTTTTTTAATAATTATAAACTAGCACTTGACCGTAATCCCGCCTGATGGTAAGCAGTGATGCGATCGTTGATGGTAAAGCGCGCTAGTTTATTAAGAGCCTATTCACTCAGAAAAACTGAGCGAAAAGGAAGGAAGACGGCAGTTGAGCGAGGTGATGCAATGTTAAACCCAACAACACGACCAACGATGCTGCGCCAAAGGGAGATTGATCTGAAGTCCCACCACGACCAAACTCCCAACACAACAACATTTGGCGCATCGTACCCGGCATACATCGCAACACAACTGCTCAGACCCGTCCTCCGTACGGCTTCACCGGACATCATGCCGGAACACGACAAATCGCTTGGCGGCAAGACTTTGTCTGGTGGGTGGTAACTTCTGCCGGCGGCCGATGTTATGGCCTACCACCGAGAAAATCATAATTTAATTCCTTTACTTTTCTATAAATAATATATAATAATACTTTCTGGTCGGCATTGTTATACGGTTAAAATGAACATTGTAAACGTTGTCAGTTCGTATTTTTATGTGCATAGTCCGGTGTTATAACTGGTCACGGGTGGAATTTTATGCAGTCATTCCGCGTTTCTAATAGAGCGAGCTCATTTTAAAGTAAAAGTTTGAAAATTTAAATTTACACGGTACCTCACTGGGCGACTTATAATTTGTTCTACGAGAAAACCTGCCATTTCTTTTGACTACTCGTTTAGGGTTAACATAATAATGAATGATGATTTGCTCCCTTCAGACATTTTACATTATTAAGAATAAAAACTACGTAAGTATTTTTTTAGTAAATATATATGATAATACATACAAGTCCATGACAATTTTTGTGCATACTTATTATGCTAAATAAACTAACAAACTTAAAATTTAACTAAACTACAGACGACAACACATCAAGCTACTACAATCTTTCAGATTTCTTTATTAGATTTTCAACTTTATCTCTAAGAATTATAGCTCAAGGTTGGTTAGAAATATTTGACTGTTTAGGGTAACTTGACCTGCTGTCGTCTGTACAATATCCTAACAAAACAAAAACTATAAACGACTTTTTTTTACTAGTCTATGCTGTCCCCCTGAAGGGCAAAGGTCTCCAAAACCATCCAAGAATTCTTTTCTCGTACCACGCAGTATACGTCCTGATCGTCTTTCCATATCTTTCTGGGCCGATCGTGTACATACAGTATGTTAAGAAAACCCTGTCCGACCCTTGAGGGTGTTGTTAGGTATCGATAACTAATTCTACTAATGGATACAAAACAGGGCTAAACTTAAAAAAAAATCCCCCTAAAAAAATAAATATTATTTCGCAAAAAGAGGTAACTTAATAAATGTGCGTTAAGCACCCTTCCGCGGGCGGCGGGCGGCAGGGCACGTGGCACGTGGTCGCATCGCTATTCGCTCATAATAATACCGGTGTTGTCACTTTTTTAAAAATTACCAAATTTCGGGGAAGTTGGAATTAATTCGCGGGAAATAAAGATTATTTCAAAATTCATTTGTATTGGTACTATGATGATTACGTAAAATTTTATATTATATTTGGTCATATGTTTACCTAACCTTTATTATCCTTATGGGTCGGACAGGGTTTTCTTAACATACTGTATATTCAAGTTTCTGCCCAGCGGTCATAGTGCATTCAATTCAATCCCAAGAGAGCCTAGCAGCCTTCTTTCCTACATCCATTATTTGGCTTTGGAATGCAATGTGTTGTTCCTGTCTTTTAACACCCAGAATGCTACGCTCCATCGTAACACCGCTCTACTAAAATATGGCGTCATAAAATTCTTTCGCATAACTCTCGTAGCTGTACTAACTTCTGTACACGATTTCATTCGAGTGGAAATCATGAGACTCCACAATAGCTATAATGAAGAAACTGCCTGTGTTACGCACTAATTATGTAGATTTGTATAAAGTGAAATATGGTTTTGAGTTTATATGCACAAAAAATCAAATCTTTTCTGCTTATTAACAATAATTTTAATTCAAAGCCAAAATAATAGTGCTAAATTTTCAACCGCGTAGCATGACCTATCTGTACAAAGAATAGATCGAGATATCTATACAAAGTGACATTTCTTTTGTTCACTAACATACTCCTGTTATGACATTGTGCTCTAGAACTCAGCACAATCTGTCATTTTGTCTTTCATTCCTTTCTTTTCCAAAGAAGTCTCCTACGCGAGTAGGAAGGCCATTCCCGAAAATCTTTCAAAATATAATTTTCAGGATGTTTCAGTGACCTTATGGTAAACAAAATACAGAATGGACAATCATTAAACTTTTTTTGCCATTAATATTCCATTATTGGGGAAAAACCGCTCTACTCCCTTTCCACTTCTCCCAGTCCAGAGCTGCAAAGGACAATCGAAAAAAACCATTCGTCCATTTCCATCGCTTAGAACGCACAGTTACACACTCCTAAGAAAATAATACTCTCTGAAACAGCAAAGGACAAAAAATACATATCGCATCTTCGCCTTACTCTTTGATCGCAGCCTCGGAGTCCGCGACTCGAGCTAGTGAGTTTTCACCGTTATTTCTCTAGCTGAGAAATCCCCTCACACAAGTTTAGTTAGGAATTCCGTACACCTATCTCCGTATCGCACCACATATTTTGTGTAGAAGGGAGGCAGGGGAAGTTTCCGTTTGCTTGTGAAAATCTTCCCTGACGCGTAAGTATTCTATAAGGGAACGGCAGGGGCAGCTTTGATAAGCCATTATTAATTTTTTGTTTCGGAACACTGTAGAAAAATTGTTGTGTTTGTTCTGAAACCGTTTTAGTCATCTCAGTGTGTCATTGATCTCCGCCCTGAACAGCAGAATAGCAGATTAATTATTAAAACATGAGAAAATATACGAAAAACAAACAAAGATAAGTCATTTTCCCAAAGGTTTTTACTTATAATTTATAAGGAGCGGCTTTTTGATGATATCTCGAGAACAGATTGAATGTTTCTCATTTATTGATTATGAGGCGGTACGATATCCAGTCTGCTAGTAGATATGAGAACATTATATCAAATACCGGTAAGTTTCGTCAATGTAATCAACCACTTTAGATAGAATTTTAGAGAGGAACTGACATTTAACTAGATACCTAAGTACTTCTCAGAATAATTGAACACAAACCATATCACGTTTTACATTCATACAATACACAGAAGTGGGCAGCTGTCTCTAAATGCCAAAGGTGGTCCGTGTTTATATTGTAGGCATACGCATAATCCATTATTATATTACTTACACACACCAATGTATCGTATTTATAGCTAATAGCTTTCATAATTAAAAAAGATAATGTGAACCCTTTTTAAGTCGAAGAAACGTTTTCCAGCATTAGCGATGTCAGTTATCTCTCTAAATTAAGTACGTGTACCTAGTGTTTGAGACCTAAGCCATATATAAAAGGTAAACAAATGTTGTGGGGTATGTATGTGGTGTCGCTTCATCGCGAATACCTCTCCTGTGTAATATTGGGAAAAACTTGCGGGGCGACGGATAGTTCCGGGGGTCAAGTTAATGATATCGCCGCCATTTGCGGACGACTCCCCGTTTCAAATTGCGCCCGGGCACGTTAATGGGCTCAGCTACAGCGCTCTGAATATTTTAAAGGACATTCGCTGAAATTACTACAAAAATAATGTCGCTTTGCTTGTACCGAATTACCCGAGAAACGGTTTAGAGACCGGCAATAAATATGCACGGAATCCTCTTCCTATTGCCTCTTTGGAGATTGCTTTTCGGATTAAACATTTTCAGTCGGAGTTTTTAGCTGAGTTTGATCATAGTCTGCAAATTGTTATCTCAAAGTTTCCGTATATATGTGTCTAGTATTGATTTGTCATAAAGGGAACGCTCAGAGAAGTTAGCTTCACTTAAGACTGTTTCAGTGAAGCGAGCTTTTAAATAATAAATGAGCCACGGTGATAGAACGTGGGCGGCACGACTGCCGACTGAATATTGTGCTATCCGCAGTCGCGCCCGCGCCCGTTCCCGCGTCCGCTCCCGCGTGCAGACAGCGGACTACGTGCGCCGCATAATGCACCGTCCCGTGCAAAATTCACAACAACGTACATACCCTCCGGCAAAATAAATTTACTACCTCTATCTTATTTGCTCTAATTCTCGAAAACTGCAACTCGAAACTCTGGTGTCGCTTTAATGATCGAACGACAGTTTGCAGAATTAGTGAGTAGTGAATGTTAGTTTGGACCATTAATTTGTCTATAAAAAGAGACTGCATAAAGACATGGCTGCACGGCTGGTTCTATAGTGAATGTTATGAAGTTCTTTTGCATTTTGCAAAGTGCTAAAGTTTTGTACGCGCTGGTGTATCGAGGCACGCGATGCATGCGAACGCGAAGACTTCCCCTAACTTTTTCACTCCGGATTTCTTTATTTAAATAATGTTACGTGAACTAAACGCATTTTGCAAGCGAGGTGATAATCTGGTTTATATAAAAATAGTGAACTTTACATAATGTACTTAACAAGAAGCTACAACTACGGGAAGGTAAAACGCGATGGAATTTTTTAATAAGAATAGGTACCTGTCCCGATTTAAAAATGCCGAAGAGAATTTAAAGTCACAGGAAATCAATTATTCAAAGATTGTTAGCCATAAAGCAATTCTTTGAATAGTAGTGAACTTCTTTCCATTTATTGTCGGCACCGAAGTTCTACTATTTATTAAAAAAGTTGGTGCCAGGCCACAGGTCGGACGTTGCGAATACCTGACCCGCCAGCTCCTTTCAAAATTATTATCGTGGGCAATTTTCGAAACAAAGCTTGTTGTATCATAAGGGGGAACTACCAGTGTAGCCCACGACATTCAAATTTTTACTTCCCATTAATATGAGCTTCTCTTGAAGAAACTTTGTTTCATGAACCAAATACATACCTATATATTAACTTTGTAATTAAACAACCCTCTTAATATGAAATAGCATATATTTAAATAAAAGCCAGCGCAATGAAAACCCAATCATAGTGTGAGATCTGTAACCCATCCTTACTATTACCTTACTCACTTCGCCGTATCGTTTTTTCTCTCTGACCCTTTTTTACCCTCTATGTTCATAAAACCTTATTGAATGACCTAAAAAAATTATATCAATAGTGTTATATGAACTCAGAGAATTCTACTGATGATTTTAGTGTAAATTGATACTTGGTACGGTCTCGATTCATATTTTAATTAATATACAATTTGACACTGACCTGCAAATGCTTCACTGGCTACCTTAACGCACCCCATTAATGAAATGGATGGTCTGCAAGCAACCTTCCGGCGCCGAGTTCCCCGTCACCCTTCTTGAAAACATAGCTCCGGTTTTAAATTTGAATAGTCAAAACCCCTTTCCGCCATTCCCCAAAACTGTATCAGTATACAATTCGTCCATATCCAGAATTTACAGGCTCTTTAATAATTGTGTTTGAAATTGATATTTTTTTCTTAACACTTCAAAAATTCAAGTGCAAAAAAATCAGTTGGTATTATTTGGTCTTTAGCTTAACTGGCTTACGGTATACTGAAACATAATTAATAAGAATTAATAAATTCGAAATTATAAAACGCTAAACTTCAAAGTAGACCAAAAGGCGCACGTCTTTCTAGTTAACTTAACTTACGTAACTTTTTATGGCCCCACTGCTGGGCACAGGTCTTCTCTCATACAGAATAGGATTGAGTGTAATCATCACGTTTGCTCAATACGGGTTGGCGATTTCAGACTTAAAGGCCAGGTTTCCTCAAGATGTTTTCCTTCACCTTGTAATCATTTATTGTTGTATGTACAAAACATACTTAGAAAGTACATATAACTTAGAAAAGTTCCAAGTTGCCTGACCTGGAATCGAACCCGCACACTCGTACTTGAGGGGCTGGTGTTTAACCACTAAATAGGCCACCACGACTATTGGCTACTTTATATAATTATTTTATACATATATTAAATTATTTATACACTAAGTATTTACCACTTATTTTATTTTTATAATTATAAACTAGTGCTTGACTGCAATCCCCCTTGATGGCAAGCAGTGATGCAATCGTTGATGATGAAGCGCGCTAGTTTATTAAGAGCCTATTCATTCAAAAAAACTGAGTAAATAGGAAGGAAGACGGCAGTTGAGTGAGGTAATGCATTGTTAAACCCAACAACACGACCAACGATGCTGCGCCAGAGGGAGATTGATCCGGAGAACCTCCACGACCAAACTCCCGACACAACAACATTTGGCGCACCGTACCCGGCACACATAGCAACACAACTGCTCAGACCCGTCCTACATTCGGCTTCACCAGACATCATGCCGGAATCGTTTGGCAGCATGACTTTGTCTGGTGGGTGGTAACTTCTGCCGGCGGCCGATGTTTATTTTTGCATGCTGTGTCTATCGCATACAGCACATCATGCTTGTACAATCTGTCAAATTTCTTTATTAGATGTTAGACTTTATACCAAAAGCATTAAGGCTTAAAGTTGATTGGGAATATTTGTCAGTTTCAGCTTGAACTGCTGTCGTCCGTACACTATGGTTGTATCTTGTTTGTATCATTGTTAAGTTACAGTGGATCAATTGTAGATAATTGTAAATAAATAAAACCAAAGAAAAATCAGGGAAATAAATAAAAAAAAATAAACCTTCAAAAATGTTGGTTTTAAAATTAATGAGATGAATATAAAATTCCGGGAAAAGGGTAATTCTAGGTTGAGATATTAGATAAAGTTAGATAATTATTATTTTACATTTTATTCGTACATATTACATACTAGCGGCCGCCAGCGACTTCGTTCGCGAGGAGTTAGTTATGCTCCGTTCTTATTGGTCGCAGCGTGATGTTATATAGCCTAAAGCCTTTCTGGATTAATGGACTATCCAATGCAAAAAGAATTTTTCAAATCGGACCAGTAGTTCCTGAGATTAGCGCGTTCAAACAAACAAAGAAACTCTTCAGCTTTATATATTAGTATAGATTCAGACTCGGATAATACATATTCGATAAATGATACAAGAGGCTTATGGTAAGTAAAGTATGAAATAAAAAAAAAAACGACCCAATGGAAAGCAAAGCCAGCAAACATTTACAGTGTTAAGAACACTGTAAATGTTTGCTATCTCATTTTTACACGCGTTAAATCTTATGAATGTATGTGTCTGCCTCTTTTTATTGCGCTTTTTTATTTCATAGACATTAAATTTCACTTGGCTGGTGCTGCTAAGTGTCACCTGGCCACTTTGGATTCAGTGGAGAGGCGTGCTGATTGGTGACCCTGATTTAACTCGAGTTGGTCTCCAAAGGCTAGAGCACAGGCGTAGAGTAGCCAGCCTTTCGGTGTTCTATAGGATACATTCTGGGGAGTGTGCGAAGGAATTGCACGATTTAATTCCCCCATCTCCGTTCCACCATCGGACGACCCGTCGTACGGCGAGTTTCCACCCGTATGTTGTTAACACCTCTACGATCCGGACGAAGCGTTTCGCCCCCTCCTTTATACCGCGTACATCGAGGGACTGGAACAATCTGCCGGCGGCGGTGTTTCCGTCGGACTACAATTTGAGTGTCTTCAAGGCTAGAGTGAATAGGCTCTTAATAAACTAGTGCGCTTTACCATCAACGATTGCGTCACTGCTTACCATCAGGCAGGATTGCGGTCAAGCGCTGGTTTATACTTTAATAAAAAAAATAAATAAAAAAAAATATCCTTCAAAATGATTCAGAATGAGTTTTATAGCGCGTAATTAGAGTGCTGTATAGATACCGGCGATAATTTGTATTCGGTTTTCTGTTCCTACAATACTTAGAAGTTAGATATCTACTAAAATTTAAACACTGAACTTAAAGACATTAGGTTTTAAGATAAATATTGTATTTAAGTTTGAGTCGTAATTCAAAGTAATAAAGTTCAAAATTACTATTTAAGCTGTGTCAAACTGTCTTAGATTATAGCCAGTGTGTCATACCTAATTCTTGAAACTATCGGCATTAAACATCATACGATCGTTTCTACGAAATTATGTAATGCTGTATTTTTTCCTTTTGCCATTTGAAAGTATAAAACCACAATAGCACAATTAAATAGGCTAATCGATTATTCCCTATTTAAGGCTAATAATAATTCATTAATTTCATCATCAACCTATTTATCGTCTCACTGCTGGGCACAGGTCTCCTCTCATACAGAGAAGGATTGAGCGTAATCACCACGCTTGCTCAATTCGGGTTGGCGATTTCAGACTTAAAAGTCCAGGTTTCCTCAAGACGTCTTCAAGATGTGTGTGAGTGTGTATAATGAGTCACTGGTGTCTAAGATATACTTAGAAAGTACATATAATGTTTTAACCACTAGGCCACCACGACAATTTAACAAAAATCATTCATTTGAAAAACAATAATTTATTCATTGGATTGCACCGAACGCCTTCAGCTTTTGGGAGTTGAGATTTCCTTGGGCGGTTCATAGACCAAAGCCAAGGTGGCTGCCAGGAAACTTGTCGTTATTGAAAAGATGCGGCGGTACTACACACCAGGACAGCTTCTAATGCTATACAAAACACATGTCCGTTCACGTGTAATACTTTTTTTTTTTTTAATACTTATAAACTAGCACTTGACCGCATTCCCGCCTGATGGTAAGCAGTGATGCGATCGTTGATGGTAAAGCGCGCTAGTTTATTAAGAGCCTATTCACTCAGAAAAACTGAGCGAATAGGAAGGAAGACGGCAGTTGAGCGAGGTGATGCAATGTTAAACCCAACAACACGACCAACGATGCTGCGCCAAAGGGAGATTGATCTGAAGACCCTCCACGACCAAACTCCCAACACAACAACATTAGGCGCATCGTTCCCGGCACACATCGCAACACAACTGCTCAGACCCGTCCTCCGAACGGCTTCACCAGAGATCATGCCGGAACACGACAAATCGCTTGACGGCAAGGCTTTGTCTGGTGGGTGGTAACTTCTGCCGGCGGCCGATGTTATGGCCTACCACCAAGAAACACCCACACCACATTAGCCACATTTGGGCTGATGCTGCAAAATGCCACCTGACAACTTTTGATTCTGCGGAGAGGCATGCGAATAGGCTAATTGATGACCCAGATTTGGTTCAACATGGTCTCCAAGCCTGGAGCACAGGCGAAGAGTAGACAGCCTGTCGGTGTTCTATAGGATGCATTTTAGAGTGTGCGCAGGAATTGCATGACTTAACATGACTTTCCCCAATCTGCGTTCCATTATCGGACGACCCGTCGTTCGGCGAGTATCCACACTTACGTTGTTGACACCACTACGATCCGGATGAAACGTTTCGACTCGTCTTTTACACCGAGGGACTGGAACAATTTACCAGCGGCGGTGTTTCCGTCTGACTACAATTTCAGTGTCTTCAAGGCTAAATTGAATATGCTCTTGATAAACTAGCGCGCTTTACCATCAACGATTGCATCACTGCCTACCATCAGGCGGGATTGCGGTCAAGCACTAGTTTATAATTGGGTTGTATCCTAAAACATAATTTAATGTCCACCAGATAGATTTATAAAAAATATTGAACACGTATTTTTTATTTCTTCTTTTATTCAAATACTTAGGATATAAGATATATTGATTTGAAATGTCGCATGACGTCACGCTGTGGTGCATAATATACCACGGCGTGACGTAATTTGCCCCCACTCCGTAACTTTAATAGCCTATATCTCAGTAGTTTTTGGTAATTTCGGCAAAATAAAAAATATGGGTCTTATTTTTTTTTATTATCTATAAGACGGACTAATTATTTTTTTGATTTTCATACCTTGGATACGTCCCTATTATATTTTTTTTTTTTTTACCCAAGTTCAAATAATATTTTACAAAAAAAAAAAAAATACAGAATCAACTTCTAAATGCTGCCAGTCTCTTGGGTACATTACCAGTCGACAGCGATGACGAAGAATTTTTTGATGCTGTATTGTAATTTATTAATAGTTTTAATTAGGGTAATAGCTTTATTTAGTAATTTGTATTTATTTAGTTTTATAAGTTTGTATATAGTTCTAAAAAGATCACTACAAAGTGAAAAATAAGTGTAATCAGTTAAAGTTCTGATGTAACAAACAAAGAAATAAAAAATACAGTCGAAAACCTCAATTATCTAATTCGGTTAAAAAATGAGGAGGTTCTCAATTTCACTGTATTTTTGCTGTGTCGGGATTTTGTTCGTGGAGGGTCTCCAGATCAATCTCACTCTGGCGCATCGTTGGTCGTATTGTTGGGTTTAACATTGCATCACCTCACTCAACTGTCGTCTTCCTTCCTATTCACTCTGTATAGTAAATAGGCTGTTAATAAACTAGTGCGCATTACCATCAACGATTGCATCACTGCTTACCATCAGGCGGGATTGTATACAGTGTTTCTTATATTCGTCTCCATTATCCTGAAACCAAGACCAATTTTTGAAGATTTCACTTCTACCACGAGTGCATACTTGCCTTGTTTATATTTGTTATCTTCTCACTTTCGACAGGTTGAACGGATTTTGATTATTTTTTTATTGGAAAGCAGCAGGGAAATTGCGTAAAATATAATCAGTAGCAATGGGTTTAATTTTTTAACCAAATTCAAAAAGGAGGAGGTTACTCAATTCGACCTGTATATATGCTTCTTTTTATGTTTGTCCTCGGATAACTTCGTCGTTTATGAACCGATTTTGATAATTATTTTTCTGTTGGAAAGAAGACATTCCCAAGGTGGTCCCATGATAAGGACATCAGGGTTTGGTGGTGGAAGACCAGAGAAATCAAAGGGAACTTTCAAAAATCGTAGGGGCAACCACTCAGCATCCAGTCTAACCGGATGCAGCTGAACAGTACTTTTCACAACTAAAAAGTGTAAAATAAAAACTTTTTTTCCAAAAAAAAAACAACCGACTTCCAAAAAACACCACAAAGTGGTCGGTGTCAAAAACTAATATACAAAAACCAAAGACACCGACTTCCAAAATTAGTTATTTTTCACTTTGTAGTGTTTTTTGGAAGTCGGTTGTTTTTTTTTTTTTGTAAAAAAAGTTGTTATTACATTCTTTTTATTAGCTTCATTTATATGTTTGCTTGTTTGTTTCTTACAGTTCAGCAACACTCATTGCGTTATTTACGTTGGGGAGCAGACACATTTTTCGAACATATACAGCGTTAATTTTTATTTATCCGAAACCTCAATATAGTTTAACATAGATTTTTTACTTAAAATTACTTAAAAATACTGGACACGTGTTTCGGGTTTGGCATAAAAAAAATATACTGTAGTGTAGAGCAATGGATTAACAACTTGCTTCAAGATGATAGTAGCATATTTTTTTTTATACCCCACACTAGGAGTTACTCCTAGTATACTCACATACACAAACAACCAGACCCAGAACAACTACTTGCAGGGTGCTGGTGCATCTCGTATGGCCCAATTTCACTTTTCCCCACTTCTAACAATGACAGCCATAAGAAAATCGTATAAGTCGCATTAAGTATGTGCGCGACAAATGAGACAAAAATGCAGTATCACGCCAACCGATTTCGATGATAGTTTTTGTAAGTAAAAGGATTAAATGGTGAAGGAAAACATCTTGAGGAAACCTGGACTTTGTCTGGGCTTGCTTAGAACTGAGAGAGGAAAGCTTGGGACTGAGCTGCTCGCTCTGTTAAGCAATATGCGTAATTATAACGTAAATTATTGTAAACATTTTCATTTTTAATGTCTGGACTTTAAAAAAGACGATGGTCCTTGAGTTTGTTTCGGCTATTTCTTCTCAGAGGTAGTCAGTTAGGAAATGCCGGCTTCATATTATAGTTAAAAAAAAACATGACGTGTAAAAGTGATCAGTGATCCTACTTGCTTAATAAACGATTTCTTTTCTGAAATCGCCAACCCGCAATGAGCGTGGTGATTACACTCAATCTTTCTCTGTAT
The DNA here is from genome assembly GCA_037179545.1 of Sesamia inferens. Lineage (NCBI taxonomy): Eukaryota > Metazoa > Arthropoda > Insecta > Lepidoptera > Noctuidae > Sesamia > Sesamia inferens. The sequence continues at coordinate 13,198,718 of CM073934.1, read as the reverse complement.
GGGAGGAGAAGACCTCTGCCCAGCTGTGGGATGATAAAAAAGGTTGATGATGATGATGAAAGTATATACTTTCATCATCATGTAATCAAATATTAGTATCAATAGCTTGATAATTTAAAAGATTGTCCATGAAGTTTTTTGCCCGTTCTTCTCCATAGGTACCTACTCTTTGGAATGGGCGACTAGCTTCATCTTACTGACTGACCGACCTTCTGACAATTCAAAAGTGCCTGTAACTGGTTTATTTGAAAAAAATGCTTTGATTTGATTTGATCTGAACCTTTTTATGAAACAAACTGAAGATTTTTATGTTTTTTATTGAAACAAACTGAAAGTTTGTATATATATACATACTTTCAGTTTGTATATATATACATACTTTCAGTGTGTTTCCATAAAAATCTTACCTAATTGATATTGTAATTTGGTTTTAAAATCTAAATTACGTGTAAAAATTCAAGTAAACGAAATAGAGCCGTTTACTTTTCATAACTAATCTGCCTAGCATCTCCCAACTATGTTGAGGTCAGCGTGCATTCTAACCGGATGAATGCAGCTGAATAGGTGTGTACTTTACATAAAGCAACTAAAAACCTAAAAAGTGAAAAATAAAAAGTAGTTTAATAGATCGGTAATCTACAGACGCCATTGTTTATAAGTAATTGTACAGTCAGCACCAACAAGACGATAAAAATCGGCCAAGTGTGAGTCGATCTTGCTTTATCACAATTCTTTTTTTAAACTAGAACTAGAACATCTCATCTCTAAGGCATGTCCATTAGTATATGTCGATGATAGTGACGTTATAAACTGACAGACGTCAAAAAAAGACAATAAACCTGTTTACTGTACATTGCGTGTTAATACCTTGTCCAATTTATTTAATTACCTTGTCCAATTTATGATAGTGTGAAGAAGAATAGAAATAAGGGCTGCTCTTTATAGTGACATCTCTATCGGCATTCTTATTGTATATATTATTTTCTTAAACATAAAAACACTTAAAACTTTGCCCAATTAATCAGTTACTACGGTCGATATCACGCCGGAGGTTCCGTACAATCACTCTTTCCTTTATTCCCTAAGACTCTAAATGTCAGACCCTTTTGTTTTACTTTTCCTGTAATCTTTACAAGACTGTTTGCATAAACAATCTGAAATTATTTTCCCTGCTACCAAATTTTTATTCCTCTTTTATTTACTCCGTTTACTCGGTAAAACCTATTATGGGATACAATTTCATAACATTTACGGGGTATACATACATACATAATCAGCCTATAATTTGCCCACTGTTGGGATTGGGACACAGGCCTCCTCTCGGTAAGAGGGAATGGGCCGTCATTGGCAGTGCGGGTTGGTACGGTATGGTTACGGGGTATATTATAAAGTAATTTAAGTTTATCAGAACCTTTTTTATAGTTACAGCCTGCGGGATAATTCCCTAATAAGCTAGAAACGCCTTTTATTTTGACAGTTTAACAACATTCATTGCGTTATCTTACCTTGTTAAGCTGACAAATTTTTGGAACTGAAGAAGCAATGGATAAGCAATATCAATATGCCGATAATGATTGGCAGTGTGTGACGTCATTAGGGTGCGGATAAAAAAAAGACTAATAAGTGCCTAGTACAGTCAGCAGCATACATAATACATTACTGTCCGACCTATTTATATGCCGGTTTCAATAGAGTAACTAGCTACAATATTTCCCGTTTGATTAATATACCTAAAAATAAATAGCTACCATAGAAGCTCATCGCCGTAATAAAGAGAGCCTTTATTCTTGATAACAATCATTACGTTAATATTTTCATATTTAATTATAATACTTTAATAGTCTTATCCTTACTTAAAATAACTATTCAGCAAACTACTAACCTTCACATCTTAATTTAATACTAAGAAAGTAACAAAGTAATAAATCGGTACCACACGTACTTACATAATAAGTAATAACTTTAATACACAGCTTCCTTACGGGGCTCGCAGTAGGCTTTGTCTGTACCCTGGTCTTATTAACGTGCATAAATATCTGTTCCCTGCCACCTCGCCCCCAATTTAGCGCCAGTACGCGGCGCTCCTAACAAATCAACCTGCTCTAAGTAATTCATTCAGCATTTATTCATTTTTTTTTTTTGTTTGTTCCTGGCTACGTCTATAGAAACAGGTTACCAAGCATTTTTATTTTTTTTCAGGTTAAAGTTAATATACCTACGTATCTACTTTCAAACTAATAATTTTAAAAAACTTGTTGTTTGACGGGCGGTCGACTGTACTTAATAAGTAATACTATACCTACCTACTAGTCTGAGTTACACATACCTACTGGAAATAGAAAAATGTGAGTAAATATTGCAAATATTTACTACACTATCACATCAGTAAGTAAAAACTAACTTCGATATTACAATCCGCGGGGAAGCAGGCATACTTCACTTGTTGGAAACATCAGGTCGACAGTAAAACAAAGTTTGAATAGTATTTTACTAGATTTTATTATCTGAAACGGGTAATTTCCCCTGTACAAACACTCGCCTCTGTTCATCCGAGAGCCCCAGCGCGCGCTAAATTTGAATTCATGTTACGAACGGGCTACATAAACCAATTACCAAGCAGAGCCAATGGCGGGTGGCGGCACGCGGAGAATCGATAATTCACAATATGCCCGCTAGAGGGCAACGCCGGCAACGCGCCTTGCGCGCCCACTCCTCACCTCCACGTTGCGCATCCGTACGATGAACCTTGCAATGACGTCCAGACGATGCATGATTTTATTTCGGGTTTTATTTTGTAATTTATTTAAGTATATATTATATTCATTATGATATAATGAATACAAACTATGGAAAATATTTTAATTTGTAGCCATAATTTCATCATACTGATTTGTTAATAGAAATCTGCCTTAACCTTTAGAAATTAATATGATGTTGAACTTAAAAAATAAAAACACACTGCCATTCATTTCAATATTAATCAACTGGTATAAAATGTTATTAAACTCTAGAGGTTAATTCATTCCGCACGAAATCGACAAACCTTGAACGCCGATGCAAAGTCACGTCAGGCGGTCGTTCGTAGTCAGCTGCTGCTTAGCTTGCCGTTTCGTGTCGCGCTTCTTGTCCGCTTTCAATGTTTTCCGTTTTATTTTGTTATTTCTGTGATGCAAACCGATTTTTAACTAATATTTATATTATTACGTTATTGTGAATGAAACTGTGTAATAATACAGTGGTATCAGGCCCCGGACAACGGAAAGGAAGAGGTAAACGCCTTAATATTTTTGTTTGTCGCGAACATAACCTCTCTGACATCACGTACGATGCTCAATTTCAGTCGTTTAGCTTTTTATGTGAATTGTAGAGCTGGATAAGAGTGTTTATAAAAGAATCGGATGTCGGCATAAAGTCTCCATTCACTGTAATCGTTCAACTTAATGTTTATGTTCCGTATTGATGATTTCGATAAGATTTCAGCAGTTCTTTCATTAGCGAGCTAATGTTGTTTTCAGTGTTACCTTTTCGACGTGTTTTTGTGCCCAAGTTTTGTAACATGTATATGAATTACGTTAAAACGTTGAAATTTTGTATTTTATAGTGTATTCCACAAATCCGGTCAAATGTTGACTCTATAATGAATCACCATGACAATGCCTGCCTGATAAAACAATGCCTTTGAGTTCCCATAGGGGGCGTTGCTGGTTGGAAATTGTGAACAAAATAAAATTGCTTACGGACTTCTGTATTTAGTCTGTCTTTGTAGGTACCTAAATTATAACATCCAGCAAATTTGGTTTATGTATGTAGGCACTTAGACACTTTTCTGTGTACCTATTCCTTAGGTAAGTATTGTTTTTAAAACACGTTTCCTTTGTTACGAACTGCTTTTAATAACTTGTAGGCTGTCTACGTGCTTTGCAAATTGTTTCAACCTTATTGGAAGTCTGAAATCGATATTCAATGATAGAACGGTACCCTACCTACCTAAACAAATCGTAAGCGGATCTTTTAGTACAGAAAGTATAAAAAATAACGCTCAATAAGATCATTATGTACAATTTAAGCCATAAACAACAAAACCAAAATAACTGTAAGTAGGCGTACAAAGAAGTAGAGTTATGATAACAATGGATGTCTTAAAGTATCTAATGACGTCTGTCTGCTAACCTTTTTCGTTCAACTCACGCGCACGAAATGAGTCTGAATAATTACAATGCTCTTAATGCCATTTGTTCTGAGTAAAAAAAATGTTACCTGACTTCATTTTTGAGAGTTCCGTAAATTAGTATAAACTAAACATTAAAAAAAAATTGCTGACATTTACAATTTTACCATACTACCGTACTTTACGTTATTGTCTGGCTATACAGAGACGCGTATACGTCACTTATTGACAAACGTAACTTTTTTTTTTTGTTTCGAGATTATAAAAGCGATGAAAAGTACAGAAATGGGTATAGAGTAGGATAGTTAATTATAAAAAAAAATTGAGTATACTTAATTCTAAAAATAATAATTTAAGTACTTGTACAAAAGTTTGTATTAAAAGCAGCCGTTGTATGTAACTTACTGAACGAGCTGCATCTAGTCAGAATGGATACTTACCTCAACATGTGAAAAGCAAACTACGCAATTTCGTGAAATTGAATATTATCCATCAATTTGTCGCGCACATACTTAACGCAAATTTAAAGATTTATACGGTTTTCTTATGTCATCAGAACTGGACCAAAGTGAATTGGGACCAAACGTGAAAGCACCAAATAAAAGGAAAACTTTCAAATAAAAAGAATTTTATCAAAATCCTGAAATCATATCAAAACATATCAAAATCCGCTAATCCCGTTGAAAGTACTGAGGTAACAAAGAAAAAAATACAGTCGAATTGAGAACCTCCGGACTCCTTTTTTGAAATCTATTAGAATTTGTTTATAGATTCTACAATTTAAAGGTATTCAAAATCATAATGACGTTAAATCGTTTTTTAAAGTACAATTACAAATACGCGTACCAACAAAATACATTCATAATATTTTCTAGTTATTATTTTTTAGTTACTTCAAGTAATTCTTAATCACTAATCATCAATTGTGTGTTAAGTTGTGAGCAATTTTCATCACCATGGTCGTTTGTTTCAGCATCACTAGCATTGTTCTCGTCATCTCGCACTTTCCGTTGTCCTCGAGTAGATCGTTTTAGGTGTAAAACGTTCTGTCTGATTCGCTGACCCGTTTCCATCTTTCCGAAAACTCATTTGTCGACTGTATCTATTTCGGGTCCATAGTTTAATTTCAGCTTGTTTTGTTTAGTCATGTTCTTTATGTATACTTTCTCTCTATCTTCCAATTCACAGTTAGTAGCTCTTCTTCGTATGCTCATATTTCTTCCCTTTCCTTGTAGTTCGTTGTCTCTATCATCACAAGATCCTCTGAAAGACGCGACATATCCTGAATCATTAGCAGCTTGTCTCGGAATTGTCGTCTAAAGAACAGTTCTGCGAATGTTTTGTTGTGATTGTGTGAGGTGTAGTATTGTATATTATTATGTTCTCATGAAAAGGCTCCTTCCAGTATTTTTTTTCTACTTGAGAAATATTGGGGTGTTTTAGGATGTCCCTATTCTGGCGCTCCAGTTATCTGTTTTGTTGCGGTGTTATAGAATCTGAATGTTCCTCTCTGCACAGCAACAAAACAAAAAGTCTTCGCTAGAAAATTGTCTCCCATTGTCTGATGTAGCAAAGCCAGATTGCCAAGTGTCTTTACACATTCAGATTATTTCGGAACATTAATGGTTCTACATGTTTTTACAACTATAAATCTGGTGTAATAGTCCAAAACCAACAGAGTATAATCTCCGATAGGTAAGGGGCCTATGAGGTCAATTATAATTATATTAACACATGTCTCAGAAGGTAAATCCCTTATTTTCAATGGATTTGGGGCGCTGGGAGCAAAATGCATCAATTGATTGTCGCACTACGCTACCCTGTCTTGGTCCTCAATCTGCCCTTCATTGCTACTATTACCGCATGGCTTTCGTGTACAGCATTCTAAAAATTTATAGGTTTTAACAGTTTTATCCCAGTTGGTCTTCCCCGGGCCATATGTCACCTTGGAATTGGCACTTTGGCACCAAGGGCTTATGATCCGTTACTATATTGAAGACCTTGCCATACAGGAACATGTTGAAATGTTCGACTGTCCAAACCAGGGCTAAGGCCTCTTTTTCTGTTAGGCAGGAACTACGGTCATAGCTGCCGAGTGTTTTATTACCAAATGCAATTTTTGTATTAGTACTACACCCAGACCCACTGGGCTTGCATCTGCAATAACTACTCTTATCATGAAGATTGTCGTAACCTAAATTTGGTACCGTCTTTAGATCGTTAAATGATCGTTCTTATGATCAGTTTCTTCCTGTTTTCTTCCATAGCAGTTGCTTTCGGGTTTCTATTACCGTTGCTAAGTGGGGGATCCATTTTCTCACGTAATTCACTAGACGCATAAAACTCTGAATTTCAACAATATTCGTCGGGGTTCTGAATTCCTTTATAGCCAAGACATACGTGGTTTAACTCACATGTTCAGATAGTTTATGCCCTAGGAAGTGGACTTCATTCTAAAAATGCATTTGTCTTCCTTCAACGTCACGTTACTTTCCTCTATCTCTGACATTTTTTAAGCCTTAAGTTGTGTTCTAATCAGGCACAGACATTGACACAAAAAAGAGCTAGTCTTTTCTTTGGGTCGGTGTCTGTGTCTGCCGCTTCGCGGTAAATGTTTAGACTTCTTTCCCATCTTTTCCCACGGACAGAAACAAGCAACCCACCTTCACATTCAAATTTCTCTAATGTGTACTGTGCCATTTGGGACTACCTGTTGACAAAGTAACTGTTGAATATTTACAGTTTTATAACACTCATCATCATCATCTCAGCGTTAATCCCAATCGCATCCGAAGCTTTTCAGTTTTGGAGTCTGGGGTCCGCTTTACCAGTCTTAACTGCTGATTTTGGCTATCCTTCAATATTTTCCGTGAAACGACTGACGTCTGACCTACACAACCCGAAGGCGATATCGAAGCATTGCAGTTAGACCAATTGCTGGACTTTTGAGGGCTCCAACAACCCGTAACGACTGCCATTAGATGTTCGTATGGCAACCGGGACCAACGGCGTAACGTTAAGCCGCACAAAAATATTTTCACTGCGCGAGGATCGATCCCGCGCCTCTTTGCGCAGTGGTCGGGTTCTTTACCGCTACGCCACGGAGGCTGTCATTACAGTTTTATAACACTATCGCAAGTTAATGATTTAGAAGCGCTATGCGCAGGCCCATTTTATTGCCCAGCCGCAATTTAATGCCAAGATCACCATAAGGATTTCACTTTATTAGATTTTCCTTCAAATGTGTTTTCAAAAACTTTACAATTTAAATAATGAATTAGGTGTCTTCAATTCTAATGACACGACCTTTTTAAGGAATTTGATAGATTAAACAAGCTAAATTACAAGCACCAATTTACAGTTTCATTCGATGATAATAGTCTGATAAGTATGTTGTCTCTTTTCTTTTGCTTTAAATTTAAAAATCCTCAAAATGTTTTCAGCTTGTCTCGGCGCCACCTGTAGGTAATGTTCACTATGCCTCTTATATTAGGAGAATACAAAGAACTAACTACAATGTAATCACACGTCTATACCGATTTCGGCTCGTAGCAGGTGTCCCACGTCTTATCCTGCGGCGGTCAGTAGCCAGCGTTCCTCACCGCGCGACACCGCTAATAGGTTAAATTTTTGATGTGTGTATATATTATACGTAGTCCATACTTGAAAGTATTAATAATGCATGTGTTATGCACTTGATTTGAAAAGTAGTTAAAATACGCAAAATTGTATTGAAAATACCTCATCTTTATTCATTGGCTGAATTCCACAAAATATGATTAACACCTGGATTTCATCCATGTTTCTTTTTTTGTAGGGCTATCACGTAAAATTAATGTCGATTTTTTTATGGTTTTTCGAAATAGCAAGTTAATATGCATGTTATTTTAGTGATTCTATTGAAATATGCTGCAACAGGAATTGTTAATAAATAATTAGCATGTTAAAGTCAATATCATGTAATTTATAGAAGATTTCTAAAACGTGAGTTGTGTTAACCCTAAATTGGTTTGTTTACCCTCTATTCTTTATCGAGCTTGGCACAAGTATAGGTACCAACCAAGGTACTTTCAATATTTACCATTCCATCTTCGTTTCCGAAAATGTGGCCAAAACTGCATTCATTTAATGACTAACTGGGCAATGAAATTTGACTGATTTAGATTACTATAAGTCAATTGTGACTAGATCTATCAACTCATGTTCTTCCTTCTAGGGTTTTGTTTTTTTTTTTTTTTTTTATTATAAACTAGTGCTTGACCGCGATCCTGCCTGATGGTCGATGGCAAAGCACGCTATTCTATTAAGAGCCTATTCACTCTAGCCTTGAAGACACCTAAATTGTAATCAGACGGAAAGACCGCCGTACGCAAATTGTTCCAGTCCTTCGACGAACGCGGTTTATAAGACGAGACTAAACGGTTCGTCCGGATCGTAGCGGTGTCAACAACTCGATTAGATACTCGCCTTACGACAGGTCTTTTTATTTACATAAGGCTATGACAAAATTAAGTTCTGAGTACAAAGAAGCTCCTTATTCCTTAGGAAATTTCTTCCAGCAGACCTACGATAGGAGAAGTAAAACAGAAATGTAGACAATAGTATGTAGGGTCGTCCGATAATGGAACGGAGATAGCGGAATTAAGTCATGCAATTCCCGCGCACCCTCTTCAAAATGCATCCTATAGAATACCGATACTCTAGGCTTGTGTTCCAGGCTCTGGACAGCATTTTTAACCAAATCTGGGACGCCAATCAGCCTCTTTGCACGCCTCTCCACTGAATCCAAAGTTGCCAGGTGGCATTTTGCAGCAGCAGCCCAAATGTGACTAGTACTCTATACGCGAACGGATCTCGCGCTTTGTATAACATTAGGAACTGTGTCGGTGTGAAGTACCGCCGGACCTTTGCAATAACACCATGTTTCCTAGCAGCCATCTTGGCTTTGGAGTCAATGAACCGTCCAAAGTTTAGGTTTGAAGGAATCCCAACTCCCAAGAGCTGAAGGCGGTCGATGCACTCCAAAGGTGAACATGCCAAGGTGAGCACGCTCGCGTTTTGGTGACGTTGAATGCCACAAGATTGGCTTCGATTCGGAGACTGCCTGAAGAGCAACATTCGTATGCTCTAACATAGCCTCTCTTTCGGACCGGATTGCTTGCTTCCTCACTAGCCTGAACACCCGGCAAGTATCACTCCACAACTGTGCTATTATTGCATACCCATAGATACAGAGCATCAGCAGATCGTTAATATGCAGTAGAAACAGAGTTGTTGACAGAGCAGACCCCTGAGGAACACCGGCATTAGTCGACATGGGCTCCGATGAGTATTCGTCGACAACAACTCGGAGAGACCGTTCAGTCAGGAAATCTTTTACCCAGCCAATCAGGCCAGGGGAAATGCTGTATGCTGGAAGCCAGCGCCGGACCAGCGTGCCATACCCGGTCGTAGGCCTTTGAAACATCTAAGGAGACGACAATCGCTTTCCCATTTTTTTCCTTTTTTTGTGTCAGTTTCAGCTAAAAAAGAAATTATCAAATATCTTACATAAATAGCCAGTTACTAAAACAATATGGCTAAATACCAGTTAGAAATCGGGATACAACAGGAGCACCCAATGCTTTTCAGTGTTGCTACTTCTAAGATTATTCATTAATTTAATCTTTGGAAACTCTGTCTTTACGTTACATCGGATTAATTACATTGGAAAGCGTGGTAATAACTATAAGTTTTTTTATTTTTTTATTATTAAAGTATAAACCAGCGCTTGACCGCAATCCTGCCCGATGGTAAGCAGTGACGCAATCGTTGATGGTAAAGCGCACTAGTTTATTAAGAGCCTATTCACTCTAGCCTTGAAGACACTCAAATTGTAGTCTGACGGTAACACCGCCGCCGGCAGATTGTTCCAGTCCCTCGATGTACGCGGTATAAAGGAGGAGACGAAACGCTTCGTCCGGATCGTAGAGGTGTTAACAACATAAGGGTGGAAACTCGCCGTACGACGGGTCGTCCGATGGTGGAACGGAGATGGGGGAATTAAATCGTGCAATTCCCTCGCACACTCCCCAGAATGTATCCTATAGAACACCGAAAGGCTGGCTACTCTACGCCTGTGCTCTAGGCTTTGGAGACCAACTCGAGTTAAATCAGGGTCACCAATCAGCCTCTTCGCACGCCTCTCCACTGAATCCAAAGTGGCCAGGTGACACTTAGCAGCACCAGCCCAAATGTGGCTGCAGTACTCCACACACGAACGGACCTGTGCTTTGTACAACATTAGAAGCTGCCCTGGTGTGAAGTACTGCCGGACCTTTGCGATTACACCAAGTTTTCTGTTTACCCTTAAGGATGACACATAAATTCTAATTTAAAGAAATAATCAATTTCATAACAAATGTAGTGACATAATCAATCCTCCATAATATAGTAACGACATTTTGTATGTATTCCTATATTCCGTGGAAATTCTGATCTTAAAAGCCGATAGCTAATGACGACATGGGTATTTGAAAATGTTGTTAAATACAGATGAGTAGCTGAATAACGTTTGCAAATGTCGACTTTTGTCGAAAATGTCCGTCTCGTCGGCCATATTCCGTTTAATGTCGCAATATTGTGAGCGTCGGCGGGCGGCCGCGGCCGGTCGCATGCATTTACATACATTAATGCGGACGCTGCACATGCATGCTCCTCGCTCTGAATGTGTGTGTGCTGCGAATTAACTGTAATTGAGCCATTCGGACAGCGGCGAGCCGCGCTCTACTGCCTCTGTAGTTTGGCCGCTCAGCCACCACTTTACGTGTGTCGGTGTATCTATTACAAACAATATAAACATTATTTACTTCTGCCAACTTACCCGTAGCAGAAATTTTTTGAATCCCAAAATCTTGCTTAGTGTTGCGTTTCAATTTGACTACATACTTATGTGTTTTCGGATACGTTACTCTCCACATACACAAGTATTGCCGCCTTCTCTACGTTACAAATTCATAAGAATTCGCTGTTATTGCAATGGAAACCAACCGATCTAGCGCTTAGGATATTCATCTTCACCCCTTTCTGGAGCAACAAACAGGGGCGTCGGAATTTTGTTATTAGCGTTACTGAGGGGGTAGGTGGCTCTACCGTCGCGCACCTGACTGATTGATAGCACTTCTTTCCACCTCGGGTCGAGCTTGTAATCGAGCCATTAATAAACTTTACTGCCTCCAAGTTTATCCTGCGGACTCGTTATTTGCTTAATGGGCTGGCAAACGGCTCGGGCATGAGACACCTGTGCTGGGTCACTCATTGTGAGCGCTAATTGACATATTGATGGAGATGTACGTAAGAGGTAAAGTTCGCAGATTTAACCCACCCACACACTATAAATGATTGGTACCTTTGTTTGAGGACGAGATTATTTGGCATAAGGCAGGGGCGTTGCATGTTTTCTGTCTCATGTAAAATTAGACTCATTAATGTAATGTTGGCTTGATTGTAACTCCTGGCTTAGTCACTAAGGAACCTTCATTAATTTTCGGGTTTAACTGTAAAGTTAGAATAAAGTTCCTCGAAATCAAAACTTCCATTTCATCAGTGTTTTACAGAAACAAATAGAGGCGGGAATTATTTTATTTGGTTTCCAAATTATCTGACAGTGGGTCGAGCTAATGTCACTCGACGCTTGACAAAGCGACTGTTGGCACGGAGAGGCTTTGCTCGCAGCTATGTAAACAAAGAGGGCAAAAAGGTTCGAGCAAAAAGTAATAAAAGATTTATTTATTTTCCAGTTTATACTCTCTAAACTGCAAAATCACAACTTCAATATGAGCAAACTACTTTGTTGTTTAAAATTTATTGTCTTACCACGTTGAAACTTTTGTTGGAAGCTATTTTCATTCGTCTAACACATTTTTTTTTAACTGTAATCTTCGGTAGGGAAAATAAAGTTTTATTGAGGAATGTTGTTGTCAACAATAACTCTGACAACAATCTGTGAAAATTATAAACCATAAGTTGCTCCTTGGAGTTAGGTAGTGGCTATTCTCAACCGCAGATAATAGTGTCGGTATGGCTATCAGTCAGGACTTTGACAGTCGGTACTTGGCGGCAAGGGGCTTAACTTGACAGAATGTAAACGGCGAAGGTCGGGAAGCTCGGTATCATCGTAAAAAAGGGCAAAGCAATAATTGCGGTGGAGTGCGGCGCGGCATCGGCGCACGAGCTCAGTTCGGCCTCTTCCTTCCGCCCGCCGTGATTGAAAGTTGACATTGAACGGCGCGGGGTGGCACCAGGTACGGCCCTCGCTATTTTTGACCCCGCGACCTATCGCACCGGCGATCGGCCTCGGCAGAAACTTGCCGTTTTAATCGCGTGAATGTGCCGCACCGTGGACTGCCGCAAGTTAGCGTCGCATTTGTAATCCTCCGGTACAATTATGTTAGAAAAGCTTCAATTTACGGCTGTTAAATTCTTAACCAAATACCTTTTTTGTACAATCAAAAACCTCGGCAAAAAAAAAAAGACTCGGCACTTCATCAACATTCGCAAATCACGATCATACTGGAGTCACTATCAAAAAGATGCTACTTGTAAGGAGTTGAGATTACGAATATTTTGATTAAATCAGTCACTTTAATTCGGTTGCAAATGATCTGAATGAAGACGTTGTTGACACCGCCATCGTCGCGGCAGAGTGCCACTCGAATTGGGTCAACGCCTACCGACAAAAGGTGCGGCGTCAGATAAACGACATTTCCCGGCGTCCAGCTGCCGCTTGGCCTTCCTAAAACAGAGAACAATGAAATATATCTCATTTATTTACGCTCACCACGTTTCTTTTTTACTGTACACAACCAATGTATAGATAATCATTAAGCGTCGTTTACTCGGCGCCCTTTAATGTGTTTGCATGCTCGACAATTTGATACCACGCCTGTTTGCATTGTTGCCATTTTGCCTTCCCGATTAGGGTCGCATTCGAGCTCCATATTTATTAGAGCGTAGGACTCGCGACACGACTTTCATTTTATACGGATACATGTCTAATGTAGCTGTAATATTGTGCTTTCGTTTCACGAGAAAAAGGAGTTAATTTATAAACAGGCAAAGCCAATGAGCATTATTTCATTTAACTTTTCTTTTTTTTTCTCGGTTGTAGACCATAACGTTGGCAGAAGTTACCACCCACCAAACAAGACCAAAATCTTGCCGATTTTGGTCTTGTTTGGTGGGTCGACAAGCGATTCGTCGTTTTCCGTCTGGTGATGCCGTACGGAGGAAAGGTCTGAGCAATTGTGTTGCGATGTGTAACGGGTACGATGCGCCATATGTTGTTCAGATCAATCTCCGTCTGGCGCAACATCGTTGGACGTGTTGTTGGGTTTCTTTACTCAGTTTTTTTTAGTGAATAGGCTCTTACTAACGCGCTTTACCATCTACTTGCTTCACTGGATTGCGGTCAAGCACTAGTTTATAGTTAAAAAAAAAAAAGTTTATTCGATTTCGGGATTCGAGCACATTTTTTCAGCTGTTTGACAGGCTAGTGCGCAAACGTGGCGTAACTGGATAGTGGCGGTAGCTACGTATAGAAAGCTCTGTGGCGGAAGGACGTGTCATTCACGGCGCGCTGACGTCTGCCTGCTTTCAGTGGAGCGCCAGCGAGCTTCCGACCTGCCCTCCGACACTGACACTATTCAACGTCACATATAGTCCACAATTGTAATGCCGTATAAAATCTAGACGGACTATAGCTTTGATGCGCTATGTTAACTATTCTCCAAAAATTTGCAACACTCTAATTACTCCAAAAACAGAAGAAAATTAACAAAATAAGGAGGCACCTGTTAAATTAAAAGTAAAACAAATAATTATACGGTAGGCGACGCGCGTGTAAAAGCCTGAACCGCGTACAAATTACAATAAATTGTGAAATGAGAACAATGGGATTGTCTCTGAAGGGACTCGGGGTCCCAGTAATCATTACGTAAAATGTTGTGACATGGGATAAACAGTCAGACGTTCATTCGGAGGACACCGTTTCAGGTTGATTCCGCAAGTACAAAGTCCCATCGAAATCAAATTATATCAACCCTTCTTACGCATAGAAAATGTTTAAACTAAAATTATAAATAATTGTTACAGGCTGTACTTTTATTTAGAGCTTTTGTCATCATCATCATCGCAGCGTTAATCCGTCGCATCCGAAGCTTTTTCGGCTTTAGCTTTTGTAGTCTAACTAGTGATTTGGCTAAACTTCGATATTTTCCGTGAACCGACTGCCGTCTAACCTCCACAACCCGAAGGCGATATCGAAACATAGCAGTTAGAACAATTGTTGGACTTTTGAGGGCTCCCACAACCGGTAACGCTTGCCATTAGATGTTCGTATGGCAACCAACGGCTTAACGTGCTTTCCGAGGCTGACCACACCAGTGCAAATCTTGCTGAATACCATATCATGATATGGAGCAACTGTCTAACTAACCTGCATAAACCAGTTTCTTGGTAATACGTTACAAAGGATAGGCCGCGTTCGCTACCGCTACGCCACGGAAGCTATCCATTATTTAGAGCTTTTGAGTTCTCACAAATACATGATACTTAACTAATTAGGTATAATTATACAGGGTGACAGGAACATCAACGCGCAACCATGGGATTCAAGATAAATAATTGAGAACCAAAAATTGTGATTGCATACATTTTGACTCAGTAGGTTTTCACACCACTCTACGACTTTTATATGAAAGAACAGCTTTTTTTATTATAGTCTAAAATCTCCCCCAATTCTCCCACGCCTGAGTATCTATTAATCATGTGCTGAATTCATGGTTACAGTTTGTTCATCAATACCACCTTGAATGTTATTGTAGGTACAATCCAGGTAGAGGTAACAATTCAAAATTAACCTAAGTTAGTATGTGAACTAATAAGTATGGTTTAAACTCCTAACATAAAAGTGAATTCTGGTATATTTATGCGTGAGCATGACAGATAAGTTAAAATCCGCGTTATTTGTATGTATATTAAGCTGATTAGACATCAAACAACATTATGTTACCTATATTATGCAAGTATATTTGAATGTTCATCGAGCCGTATTAGTCGATTCACACGCATTTCATTGCCCGAACAGTAAACAATAGATATTATTTTTTCTCAAGGCGACTCGCACGAATTGGCACAGAGTCATAAGAGTTAAATGATTTTATAAAACGTTTACTTTCCTAACTTCGAAAAGTGACCTAAACCACTCTAACAAAACCTTCAATAGACGTTTCAATTATTAGGTAGAAACGTTTTTGTTGTGCAATGTTCAATATACGACAAAACATCAGTTACTTAATTAATCTATGTTTCATTAGCAAATTAACCCATGGTTTTAAAAATATTTAGAAAAACATTTTTACCTTCTATATTCAGGTTAAAATTAGATATTTTGCAATGTACTTGAGTACAAGTTTCAAAAGCTTCCCGTTATTAACTTTGATATTTACATTTTATTAAAATGTTTTTGTTATAAATATTTTTATAGCAGGGTTGTTGACTTTCTGTTTAAATATTCTCAACATAGCAAATATTTTCAGCAGCGAAACTGCCATGTTTTATTACTGATTTTAAGCATAGGAATTTCTTGAAGCCCCATGTTAAGGGTTTGTTTAGGGGTAGTAAATAAATTCCAATGGAAAACAAAAAAACGTATGCTACTTGTAAATAGCATGTTCACATGTGACTTATGTCCGTGTAGGTACAGGCACCTGCTGTACTGTACTTTGATATCTGAGTACTGACTCGTATACATCTACGAGTGATAATAAACTTCCAAACGGCTAATTAATTAAATTCCAACATCAGCTTTTTCAGAGCCAACATTTTCAGAGCTTTGATAGACAGAGAAATGAATAACATAATTATTTAATTTCTTATGCACTTAATATATTATTTTTACATTACAAATAGTACTAGTTCGTATACTTTATCTAACGAGGAAAAAAAATTCTACGTAACCGTTACCGAAAGAAAGAATACTTGAGTTTATTTTTGGACTTGGGACTGACAAATTAATACCGGACTTAAATAGCATCTTACTGAAGTTTGAGCCACACTATTTATATGCATATAATTATATATTGTGAGCTCGATTGGCGGTGAGATTTACTATTTAATGTATTATTTTTATTTGTTTGTTAATGCTTTGACACAGTGCTTGTAAGTGGAAAACTGCTGGCGATATAAGATAGTTTATCACGTGCGAAGCGGGTCGGCCGACGGAGCTTACCGTGACGTGCCCGACGCCATAATGCGCTTCATCACGCGACACTACACGCTATTGGTGGAATTTATTTGTAACTAAAAGTTGGTTTAAAAAATCTACTTGTCGCCCCCTCTCTCGATCCCCATCCTCGCCAGATCAACTTACTTCTTTGCAAATTTTGATGTTCAAAAGCAGTTGATCAGTCAAAACAAGTCTAATAAAATTTTGCCATAACCACAGAATCCTTGCTTAGAGAGCAGACCCTCAAGATACCCCTCTTCAGTATTTCCAACGCCTTCTATGTATGCGATTGAGTAACTCATATTTCATTAAAACTACTTCATATTTTTACTGTCGTTCTCCGCCCCCGTGGATGTCATTTACAAACAGTGATCCTGTTTCTCTAGCCCTTTTTCTAGATTTTTTCCAAAAAAGTTTAAAATATGTATTCAGTATTAACAGGTTAAGGCTTTTCGCTAGACAGCCAGACAGACAGACATTAGTATTCAACACTATAACACAAGAATTGTTATTATATTGTTGCACAATACATATTCTATTATCCCGATGCACATTTGCATAATACAATAATTGCTAGACGCCTTTGTCTATTAGCTATTTATATATGTATGTATTACGTAAAGGCTTTCCTCATTACATGAACTTGTTATACCCGTGTAATTTGCATTATTACAAGTGCAAGAAGTTTTCTTTAAACATATGAATTGTATTCTATTAATAAAGATTACGCAGGTGGTGTTTAGATAATCGTCTCCTGTTTTATGAATTCCATCTGCTAGATACTAGACATAGGTCTCTCCTATTGTTCGCTGTGCAACACTATTTTGGGCAAGTCTCAGCCAGCTGCCACCTTCCATTTTGCGAAGTTTTTCGCTCCACTTAGCCTGATGGCGTCCCACCTTATCATCACGGTCTCCACACAAGAAAATGTCAACCCCAACGGTCATTGGTTCTACGGATAATATAACCGGCCTATCGTCACTTCACAAAACTAAATCTCGTGTTTGTTTTCACACCTACTACTGAGAACTTTCGAGCAACCTTTATCACTGGACCAGTACTGCTCCAAATAGTTTAAATATGGCTATCTCTACTATCTATTTCATCAGCTAACAGCATTGAAAGCTCAAGTTTCTGTATTTAATAACAGACAGCAGATAAGAAATTCATACAAGAATAGTATAGCGTGTTGATATTCAATTCCATCCCCTTTGTGTAGAGTTTGATAAAGTCCCGAACGTAGTAATACTAACTTATTGCCAATGTAACAATGGTTAGAATAATCTTTGAATAGCTACATTATATCCGTAACAGAGCACGTAATAACACAGTGGTCGTATTGTGATGTGATTGAAATTTCATACGACCGACGACAACGGGGTAGTTACAAAAGTTGTTTAGTATTTTATGAGGTAGCAGTCCTCATTGTTGTCGCTGTAATGTCCGTATGTACCATAAAACTCTGTAATGCTTTAACGATACAATAAATCACTAACTTAGTTCTACCCACGCCGTAACAACTTTGAGATAAGCTATCAAATTAAGATTTGCGCTTTGGCTGTTATTTTAGGATTGTAGACAAGATATAAGCATCTAAACGAAAATTTTAATTAAATTCTGAAGCCTTACCGAGAAGAATTACCGCGTATGGAACACGATATCTTTACGAAATCTAGAAACGTAGTAAGAAATCGACAAATCAATGATTTGATAAGTTTAATTGAATCTAGAACCCCCAACGTTTCGAATAACCAATCATTTAATATATTCTGACAACATGAGCAAAGTCGATTTACTTTTCAAAAGTTTTTATGCGTAGTATATTCGGGCAAATAGTTTTATGCCGACCATTTTGACTTTTATTTTATTTTTCGTTTATTTTCCCTTGCGCGGCCGTAAAACGTACCTGGGCTCGCTCGCGGGATCGGGGATAACGGAGCGGGCTCACGAAAAATTTATTATTGAGACCTTTTCGCCCGAGCTCCATCGACAGACATTGCGAAGGCGAAAGTTATGAATGACACATGTTTTGAAATATTACCTGCAGTGAACTGCTCCCGAGAAGAAAATTTCATAGGATGAGAAGTTTATTTGTCGTGAAATATGTGAGAGTTTTACGAGAGCCGGCGACTTTTACAATGCTACGGATCAAGCAATTTTCTTACTTTTCGGTCTATATTGCAGAGTAATAAGGCTGAAAGGTACATTCCCGAGAATAAAAGTATGAGGTGCGACAAATTGGATGAGAAAAGTTTGTTATTCAGTCCTTGAGCGCCTATTTGCTTCGTTACCAACAAGGAGTTTTTGAATCAAAGCAAGGAGGAAACATTTTCCAACAGTTTTATTAAACGAGAAAACTAATCGCTTAATGTGTAAGTTTGAGAAGGGAACCAAGTGTTTATTTTAATTGCAAATGTTATTCATTATGAAAACTGAGAATTTCAATTAAAGAATACAATAAGGCATAAATCCCTGCACATGTATCAGATTTTCCAAAAGGACATCAATGAATTACAAAATCCATAAATAGATGAACATTTGCCACTGGATTTCACTGGAGCCAAATTGGCGCACTTGGAATGCCTCAATAGTCTCATAGTCACCCTGACTTCGACATCTGCCTAGCACATGTGCTCTTTAGTCTGGCATCTATTCGCTTGACCTAACATTCACCCGTATACACAAGCGCCATTATACTAAGCGTTAAGTGTATTTTCGTCATTGATAAACGGATAATAAAATAATATAATGTTGCAGCATGTGAGCAAACCACTGTCATATATGCATACGTAATGTGTATTCCAACTGTGTCATCGCTCCACTGGCGATCCGTTGTCGGACGAAATTAGCGCCAACTCGGCTGTCCCGAGCCTCTGTTTTATGCAGACCCTTGGGAGCTCTGACACAATGAAAAAATTATTGTATGGTATGCTGAGGTTTTATTTTTTTCGCCAATTATGTAAATTCGTCGGCATCGCGCACCACCTGGCGTGGACGTGTGCCACTATTCTCCCAAGGCCTACCCACCACCGACGCTAGTCTGTTCCTGCTTCGCGAGGTAGAGAAAGTTCTAATTTCACTTTTACTGTGACACAGCCACAAAATTGTTGTTTGTGTACAGATGTAGTGTATTATTTTGATCACGTGTCTAGACAGTTTGTCGTGTTTCAGCTGAGGCAGAGAATAGACATTTATGAAGATAAGGGTCGCTTTATGATTATGAAAATAACTTTAATTATTCAGTCATTAGACGGGTTTCCTCACATAAAATACATTTCTAAACACTTCCATAAGTAAGTTTATGATTTCTTCTATCTGTAATTTAGACTTGATCTGTTGACTATAAAGTAATTTTTTCTTTCAAATTCAGCTCTGATGTAAGATATAAAAAACTTGCTAAAAATAAGAGTGACATTGCAGCAACCTTCCTTTTATATACTAAAATTGCAATAGCAGCTTTATTGGGCCAGTGGTTTTATCTGCACGAACATTGTAATAAGTAATTTGTCCAGGTCGGTCGATATTGTGCAAGTAATGCAATCGTGCTGTATCGAAAGTGGTTATCGAGTGGGCGATCGGTATTTTCCCGTGCGTCGCCACCACGGTCTGAGTCACCGACGTGCGGCGCAC
Organism: Sesamia inferens; assembly: GCA_037179545.1. Lineage (NCBI taxonomy): Eukaryota > Metazoa > Arthropoda > Insecta > Lepidoptera > Noctuidae > Sesamia > Sesamia inferens. The sequence continues at coordinate 13,178,655 of CM073934.1, read as the reverse complement.
GATTCGCGGAACTCGCTGCAACCCTTCACCGAGGGTGCGTTCGCTAATGACTACCGGACAACGACCGCCCTCCAAATTGCAACCTGGACGATCATGCGAATGTACACCCTCGAAACCACAACAGTAAACTTCAAATTGACCTACCAAGCCATCGTTCTGCAATTCAGTGCGTGTTTATATGCAGCTTTTCAATCGGCAACATTATTTTGATAAATATGCATGAACTGGCGAAACCAGCGGCGTGGGTAACATAAAACGCCATCGTGAAAATTTAATGACATTTCCTCGTAGTCGCATAATGAGTCATATCCGTCGAAGGGTTAATTTTAACGCGATATCGCAACGTAAAATCGTCAATTTCCTATCAAGGGGTTGCTGGCGAAAGCACTTTACCTATTATATCTTTGTAGCAAAATAAACTGGGGTAAAGAGTACTGACCGTCCGCAAATCTGATAAAAAAAATTAATGCACTTGCCTGATGTGGGTTTGAAAAAGCATTCACTACTTTACTAATGGTTCCTTCTAGGAATTCAGGAAGTGATTGTGTTAACATTGCAAACTCTTTTAATGTTCTTATGTTTTCAAAACGGCTAACTTGATGGATGTTCTCGAAGATTTTGCCTTTAACTACTGGTCAAATTATTTAGTTACTACCGTACGCAAAACATAAATAAGTATAATGACTGCTAACCGCCGAGCTCAATTACAAGTTAAAAGTAAATATTTGCCTGACTCGTTGTATCCTTTCATGAACTTTGTTAAATTAAGCACTGTTTGTGTACTGTGTACGCGTTTGAGTATCTTGATTGCTCCAGTTCCGATTGTGGCTTGCTTTGTGCTTAAGTTGATCGCGTCAGTCTTTACGTTGTCTTTATTCGATCAGAGTGCGCTCGGTTGTTAGTGAATCTGAGACTTGGCTTATCTAAGTTCTCTCAAAAGCTTACTTATGTACACGAACAATATGATGTTCTAGCTAGCGTAACGCTAGACTGTTCAAAGAGCTTTAATAGACATCCGTATTCATCAAGAACGCTTGCAATTTTAGGTTTAAGATCACACGTCCTTTCTTCAAAAAGTGTTTCCTTTATTTAAAAATTTGATCACTATTTAATATAATATTCAATGCTAAATACCCACGCAGATTTTCACTGATGATTTTTGCAACTGAATCTAGTTTAAGACTACCGAGTTATATACCGTTGTATACCGGTCTATTTTTAATAGGTCAAGGGAGCAAGTGATAAATAGCAGTGAAACAGATAACCACGTATTTGAATTATTACGGCCAATGTATTGTAAATTTGAAAGTGTCTGCCTCTACCTCGCCCGCTGTGCCGGCAAGCCTACAGCGACACATTGGATAAGTGTAGATAACAATCACCATTTTACATTCACTTTGCCAGCCACCTTGACCCACGCAAGGTGATTCAGTGATATTATAATGCTGTATCCGCCAATGACCAGTTCGAAAGTATCTAGACGTTAACCAGACACACTCGAACGGTTTGGCTCTTGATAAACTATTCCATTTTTACGATCATGTCAAGGAGCTCAATTTTATTGTATTCGAATGTAGTTTTATCCTTTCAAACTTTTCGATTTAACGGTTATTATGTGATATTTTAAATTGGTAATACCAAATAAAATTTTAATGATATCCTTACTAATATTATAAATGGGAAAGTAAGTTTGTTTGTTTGTTCCCCTTTCACGACGTAACTGCCGAACCGATGGCTTTGAAATTTTGCAGACGTAAAGTTACTTTCCCACTTACTTTTTATCACGGAATATAATTATTTTTACAATAAAATGTAAACTCATCAAGGCGATATTGGACAGGACAAAAACGTTCCAACAACATCCAAGTTAAAGCCAACATGAATGGTCACTAAACAGTGGACGACTAATAACTGTTTGAATCATTCCATTCCACAGAATACAACGATGCACATTTATGTTTTAGGAGTTAAACGTCTCTCTCTCTCATTTCCTTTTTGTCTGCCACAAAAGAACTGTTATTAATAATATGAATTAATTAAAAGCTTTGGTGAGCTTTTGCGCTTATAATTTTTAATTTCTCTTTCAATTTGGTAAAAAATGGCTGAATGTGTTTATTTTTCTATTACCATACCGGATTAAAACTGGGAAAACATCTCTTCGACAGTATGAGCTCATTTCCTGCAACATAAAACATCGGCATCATAACAAATAGAGCAATAAGACTCTTTTTTTGTGCGCGGTACGCCACATCGTATGCACAAAACTGGTTATATTGTGAAATAATGCCATGAAACCCGCCTGCCGGCCACATTTGGACTCGCAATACTGTTGTATACTCAACTATACTGGTACACAATGATAATACACTAACATTTGAGAAAAATGTTAATTGCCTAAACCCCCACCATGTCTCATCCTTTTTTTTGTTTGGGTGGGAAATCAACAAATGACCGCTCTGGGCGGAGCGGAAGGGCGTGTCAGACTTTAACTGACTAAAACCTATCCGTGTTCCTTCACTTGCCTGTGCGCCAGGGCCACTGTTTCCTATTAAATCAACCCGCAAACATGGCCCAGGAGGCCTCGGTCCTCGTGGTCCCTGTCACGATGTGCTGACATCTCTTTGAGGCGCGAGTGAAACAACGCGCGGTCGACCCGGGCCTGGTCCTTACCGGGCGGCGAGGGATGGGCAACTCGCCGCCCGCAAGCCCGCGCCTATGGTGTCCGGGAGTTCGATGTTATCTCCTGGCCAAGGCTTCTCCTGTGGTGGCTAGAGGCGTGAGGGCGCTGAGATTCCCGCTCCCTCACACGCTCCGCCTCCTCCATTGCTAGCATCACTGCTTCGCAGAAGGAGGTGACGGCCTGCCATGCACTCTAGCTCCGAACCATGGCCGGGACCAGGATCGGACGCGAGAGATCGCCGCCGATCGCCGCCACGAGGACACGGCATGCATTGCTCTACCCAAGCCGGGCAGACCTCATGCTCCACCATGTCCGCCTTATACGGAACAGGGTACTCCCGAAACAACCGTGTCCGGTGAGGACCTGCGTCAGGCGGAAGGTGAGGACGCCGTGGCGCCTCTCTAGCCACTCCTCAAAGATGGGACTTACCACCACTATTGTGGCGTGCCCAACTTGTTTCATCCTTAAAATAACTTTCTATTCGAATTAGTACGAGTACGCTTCCATGGAAATGTGTCCAAGTTTGTCTCGGGAACCATTAGACGGGAGCTGGAACTCTATTATGCATTGACCTGCAGTCGTCACTGTTTGTAATTTCAGATTTAGCTCTGTAAATAGAAGTTTGATTGCGGATATAAACGTTGTAATTTAAAATATGCACGAATTGTACGCATCTTTTTAGAGCATTGCTGCGGATTAGTCTTGGGTTAAAAAAAAAAAAAAAAAACAAAGGATTGTTGTGCTCAATTAAGTTTTCAAAATACCTCTTGAACACTAAAGAGTTGCAGTTCAAAGTAACAAATTAGTCAAGGAGATCATAGTACCGCACAAATGGCTCTATAAAAGGTACCCACAGCGTTTAAACTTATGAAATCGTGATTTTAATGCGGTGTATAAGCAGATGACCCGACTAATACACCGGCCCTCGGCGTGCGGCGGCATGGCGACCGACATCGACAGAAGGGCTCTTTCGCAAACTGGTTTGAGCGCAGGTTTCGCCGCCCCCGCCGCATGACCACATCGTCCGCCAACTCTGCACGTTTCATACACTCCGTCTGTTTAATCCGCACTGTTATAAAACTCTTACATAATATTTGATTTTACAAAGTTTACCACTTAATGTTCTTTTAATGTCTCTTTATTCACATTTCCGCATTCTTAGTTACGTATTTCTTATTTAACACCTTTATTAGTTTCATGTCCCGTTATGCCATATACTACAAGTTTCATTTATTGGAAATAGATAATTAATGAGCTGTAAAAACAGTAAATTCTTATTCGCTACTGTGACATTCGAGTGCGTTTACATGTTTGTTCAGCTTAATTTAGCAGTCACGTGTGTTGGCTGTAGTACAATATCGAATTGTTGAAGTGTACAGTGCATTTACTTATATTAATTATTCTGGTTACGTAACAGATATGTAGTCACTGTACTACTTCATTTGTGCATGTCCAGTCCACAGACAACATTTAGGTAGGACTGACAAAACGAGTAAGGCAGTTTTGTAACCACGTAAATTTCCCCGCTTTTGATTGCTTGTCAGTAAACTTAAAACACAACAGCTCGTTCTACATTGGTTTTTCATCTTTTACCGTCAAGTCTAACTGTTTCGGTGATGTGTTCATTATTTTCAGCACCATTTGTAATGCGTCCGTCACATGCTACATGACTAATTTTGAATTTTTGTCATGTTCTGGTGATTAGATAATACGACAGCTTAAAAGGATAAAGAGTAGTCATATGGTCGCTCTTTGTTGGGTTTGTTAGAGTAAGTACAATGTGAGTTGCACGGCTTATGCGTACTTGGCTTTCTGGTAAGAGAAAGTGTAATGTTGTTCCACTTTCCACTTCAGGCTAATACACACTACGCTATAAAACAAGTATACAATTGCTATATCTGTAATTAAGTAAGCCATGAAGCATATACGTTTTTGAGTTTATTTGACCGCTTTAAATTAACAGCATTTTGAAATAGCGTAGAGGATAAATATAACAGGATAATGAAATGTAAATGTTCTACTTTTGGGAGGAACATACTGAATTATGTTGGTTTCTTTAAATATAATGGTGAATAGGTCCTGCGACGCCTTTAAATTACTTCCTGTCATCTCTACTAATATTATAAATTGCGAAAGTAACTCTGTCTGTCTGTCTGTCTGTTACGCTTTCACGTCTAAACCACTGAATTGATTTTAATGAAATTTGGTACAAAGATAGAGTTGACCTTGAGAAATAACATAGGATAGTTTTGATTCCGGACTTTTGAAGAGTTCTCTTGGAAACGCGATATAACCGAACTCCACGCGGGCGAAGCCGCGGAAAGCCAGTGATAAATATGTACTACAGAGGGTCATGTTGTACAATTTTCTTAGGTTCCATACTTGTCCAAGAAACCTGTTCTTTCCAACTTCGTTTCAGTGTGGTTCAAACACCTCATAATACTAACAGTGTATTGCAATGTAATGATTTTGCATTGCATTAAAAAGATTCTTGTTTAGAAACTTGATATTTTCAGCTCGGCTTGTGTTGCAAGGTGAAGTTGAATTCCTTGGATATGGTCTAATAAATAAACGTTGTGCAACGTTTGCCAAGGTAGTAATATCGATTGTAACAAGATGATAAAGATTACATATGCAACGCATGCTGTAATTTAGAACCTACGTAAAGCAATTTCATGAAGCATGCATGGCAACGCGTTTCCTGTGAATAATACTAATTTACATTAAGATGAGTATAATCCGCAACAGCCATCCAAGTTGTATGACTACATATATGCGAGTGACTATGTATGTCATGAGTCGGTGGCGCCTAAAGTCTGCTGCGTGGGCGACATGACTACTGAAATTGTTGCTTTTATTACTTTCATGCAATTCCTTTATACACTGAAGTAAAATTTATGAAAACAATACACATACACTTGCATACTGTGATAATAACTACTAAATATGCTAGAACAATCAGTAGGAAAAACACATTTGAAATGTTTAATTAATTTTAAGTTTCCTGCTGATTTGTGTCCCTTATAACTGAACTAGCTAACAATTTATATTAGAATATAGCTGGATTCCGCTGAATATAGAGTTGGCAGCGAATAATAACGAGTCTCTAGCTTCGATATTCTGCGAGGCAAAGGCAATAATGTGGGGTGCACTGAATAATTCTATATTTGGACATCATTCGTCGCGTTGAATCAGAAACAACGTTTTAGATTCAAATTAGAACATTTAGAATTCACTAAGCTATCTCCGTGTATTAATTACTGTTTTAGCGCATGCACACTATATTTCCATTACTTAATTGGAGGATTAAGGCATGTAATATAGCTTAAGGGTAGTTTTAAATCCACTAAGAAAATTGTATTGATACAATCTGTTAGTCTCTGCCTTGAGTGTAGTCTTAGTGAGTCTGTCTTGCGGTGTGATAATATTTGAAAAGTTAAAATGGCGGCATAGGTTACTATCGCCAATGTTACGCGGGCCAAGCCGGCAAGTCGCCTTTAACACGGGGGTCGCGAGGTGTTTCGATTTTAATCTTCCCTGGTGCCTAGCAGCTACGCTACTTCGCTCCAATGGAGCCATTTGCATGCGACTCGTGGGCGAGTCCGTCTACCCACGGTTACACGGATCGTAAATTTTGTCCTTTTACTTTCAAGGAGGGTTTTTTTCCAGAGGAGCAGATGTCCATTTTTTCGTAAAGGGCTAATTTATTGCATGTTGCGGCAAAAGCCATAAAAGAAGAAGTCTTTGAATTAAAAGACAGTGTCCGGAATGTTGACCTCCCTTATTTTAGGAAATGTAAAAGGTCGGATCGGATATATTTCTGATCTACCTTTTCAATACATTATATTTTAAAAAATCGCGACGTTCCACTTATATTTTAACTAATACAGATTGATCTACACCTACAGCATAAGATATATCTTGTCTTAAAGTAAAATGGTCTTATTGTGATTGAGAGAATAATGAACGGGGTAACGAACCCAAGATCGATACGATCGGAAAGATCAGTCTCGGCACCAGCTCGGTTCACTTTCTAGTTAGCGGCCACCATTGTTAGCTGCCTCTAATATATCTAATGTAAAAGTCATTCTCGGTTCAAAACACTTGCTTAATGTGCTATAATGTCAGGAGAAAGTTTTACGTATTCTTTGCATTTGCATCAGGCCATTATAACATATGTTAACCAATGAATGCTCATATTCGTCCCAACGAAAATGTTGTTTTGAAACCAGTGGGTATTTTGTTCAAAGACGCCTTGTTTCCGAGACAAGGCTACTGTCCGATGACACCAGTATAGCGAGCGTTGCACCGATCATACTGAGTCATTCGTTTGGCTATTACGGAACCGAAGGCCAACTGACGCGCAATGCAACTCGTCAGCTTGAACATTTCCATTGCAATAACTCTGCTCCGTTAAACAAATCCGATTGTTCCATCCCTGTGTAAGCGATTCATTGGTATATTTTATGTGATTTATAAAGTACCTTAGTTATAAAACTGCTTTAACGCAAACTGTAGCACAATAAACGCAACTTTGCATATAATAGGGCATTGCTTATTCTGTGTAATCACTACGGTTCGGACGAATGCGCTGTATTGAGACAAATACAAATTACTGAGCTACTAAAATAGAGAATCAGTCACTTGAACATGAACAAAAAATAGCACCCATAAAACAAAATCATCAAGTGAAACGCACAGCAGACTCACCCGATTACTCAGCGTGTAATTTCGTCCTCGCCTTTAGAATCACCAATAAGTATGCTTAGCAATTTGAGGAATAAACCTATCAATAAATATTTACAGAATACATTGGCAGGCGATACGCAACATTACACACAAAGCCATTTTAATATTTTGCAGACAGGATTCATTGACATAACAATTGCTCACAATATACATAGGTATCTTCATCAAACTCCTAGAAGTAACTCTTGAACCCACAGCTCAACCTCCAGACAAATATGTATTTGGTAGTTAACACACTTCACTTAAGAGAGTCACGTGTAATTTATAAGTGCTAATTTTTCTCAATTCACTTGAGCGGACTTGTTGCTCAATTCACTATATAAAATAAATCTAGGTAGGCATAATAAAAACATAGTATGCTAAACATTAATATCACTTCAACATTTTTGCGTCGATGGATTCCCTTATGTTACGTAGGCGGTTGCAGCTCCTAAATTTTAATTGTATATACCTATCTGAAGGCCTGTACCCTAACACTACTAAAAACGAAGTAAAATTGTTACTAAATCTATGAATTCCTGTCTGGAATAAAATCTATTATATTATTAAGATATCTTTGTTCTATTACAGATTTTTTTATTATTTAATTTTCGGCGTTATTCAATAAGGTGTAAGTGAGTAAGACGCCATTGTCGTCGAGGAAATATAAAGCACTACAAATTCAATCGTTTGTGAATCAACACTAGTTATAGCAGTCTCTTGTTTCGCGGAAATATTTACATTATTTTAACGAACTGTTGTTGGTATTTTCCTTTAAAGCTTTTGCTAAATATTTAGATACTCCGAACGCGATGCTCAGTTTAGGACAGATCCTACAATATTATCTCGTTATTCTGTAACAAGGAACTTTTAATATAATTTTAAGGTTTACATTCAGGACCTATTTTTTGTAGAGAGTATGGTTACTTCTAAAATAGATTCTCTATCTCAAAATATCCCAATGAATATCGCATTCATGAGAAATATTGAGAAAAATTAGTGTCAACGTAACTGAACCTAGGCAAAAAGCATCACAAACAAAAATGTCCAAAAAGTATTCAATGGTTTCGGTGGAATGATTTTTAAACCCAATTATTGCCAAACTTCCAATAAATAAATCTAATAATGCAGAACATAAATGAGTGCTGTGACAAATGTTCAATAACTTACAGAAAAAAATTATCGTTACAAAACTTGTCCAATAAATAAAAGTTAAGTTCGGCAGTTACAAAAACTATCCATAACAACTAGAAAGAAGTCGTTAAAATTTTAACACAGCAGATATCAGTTTGATTTTTTGAAACATATAGGTGTCTTTCTAAATTCAATATTGGTGATATTTAAAATCAAATGTGTACCTTTTAGGGAATCTACCCTTCAACTCGGCTCCAAGAAATCACCAACAATGTGAACACTCATGGAACCTTCAGTCGAGTAGGGCACGTATTGTACTTTGCACAAGTACCCCTTACTTTTCCTTGTGTTGAAGAAAGTGTATTGTAGGTATATGTTGTCAATGATAATTCCAAGTTATTGGGTTTTCTCCTTGAGAGTTCAGTGTATTTATGATTTGTATTTTTATTCATTCCATTAGGTATACATTTTCTTTGTAGCTAATGTTAAAGTTTTCGTCACTTATTCTTGGCTATTACGTCTATCATCTCTCTGTGTCCGTTTTATTTTCGTAAACATTAAATATTCTTCTTGTCTAGTGCATTTAAGCATTCGAATCTTATTAATAGTAATCCGTACTGATTTCGTCATCTTCATTCTCAAAACTCATTACATTGACCATTTCAAGAAAATATCTTAACTCAGATTTTTTATTTCATCCATTATATCCACCGGTGATGTCATAGGTGCAATGTCCGCGTCGTGAAGATTGCAGTTGCGCAGGCGCAATGCGCTTGTATGCGTTATCAAGCGCATCAAAAATGATAATGGTAATTCTGAACTTTCATTTTATACTCCGTGAATTCTGACAGGTAATGGGCACACGCGTCTGGCGTTATTATCTTTATGTTGTAATTAATGTCTGAGTTTAAAAGTGGATTTTGTTAACGGAAATTTACTTTTGAAAATTGACTATCCAAAATCTACAGAATGGAATAGGTAATTTGATGCGTTGGAAACGCAAACAGATTAGTTGGTGTGCAATTAGAGTGCGGAGCTTGTGGCGCGCGCTAAGTGCCGCCCTACGGATTACGCCTTCGTGCTCACCGCGCGGTGTTTACTCACCGGCGAAGTGGACATTTAGCGATCGCCTCACTAATGCGCTTTGTTCAATTATTGATCGATGAATCATTGATTTGGTGCCGGGGAAAGCTCTCGTACTCTATTTTGCATCGTCACTTTACCAAATTGACGCGCTCTTCTGTGAATATCTGATAATCTTGAACTATCAGAATGAACTATACGAGTTATGGTGGTACAGACGACAGCACTTCAAGCTATTTCAATTTGTGTAATTTCTTTATTACACTTTTAACTTTATCGCAAAGTATTAAGGCTCAAAATTGATTGGGAATATTGGACAGTTTCGGGTAGCTTGACTTGCTGTCTTCTGTGCCAATGCATGTTGAATACATATAAAATAATTATTCAATTTATTTCTTTCTTAAGAATAACCGTAGTTTATATAAATATGATCACTTCTGTCAGTTCTATTTATATTTAAGTATACAGAATGTTTGTAATGTACAATACATAAAGAAACCCCCATCCGACCCATAAGGATAATAAAGGTTAGGTAAACACATGACCAAATAAAATATGAAATTTTACATCATCATCATAGTAACAATACTAATAAATTTTGAAAATAATCTTTTTTTTTTTCGCGAATTTATTCCAACTTCCACGAAATTTGGTATTTTTTTAAAAAGTGACATCGCCTTTTTCGACGGTACTATTATGATTTATCCGCCCGCGCATGCATTGCCTATCGCACATGTATTAAATTACCTACTTTTGCGAAATAATATTTATTTTTAATGGGATTTTTTTTTTAATTTTAACCCAGCTTTTTAGGCATCAGTAGAATCAGTTATCGATACCTAACAATAGCTTCACGGATCGGACAGGGTTTTCTTTACATATTGTATATGAGTACCTAATACCTAATTAAAGTTTAACTCAAAACCTACATATATTGTGTAAATTCTTTGAAAATCATTGAAATTATTTATTTTTATTTTTTTGCTTATTTTCACAGCTATCTTTCATGTAATAAACGAATAGGCACTTCAAGCAACTTTATATCTTATCATAAACGTACCTGTTTAAAAGAGTGACAAGTTCCTATCGACTAATTGTTCGCCTGAAAAAGGGTTGAAATCAAATCTAATGCCAAGATAGATACACTTTAAAGTCGATCATAATCCTCTTCATCAAAAGCTAGCGCCCTATTCGCGTAACACCCTATTACTATCAATTGGAATCATTTTGAAGCATATTGCTAATCCATATCTTCGAAAATGTGGTCAACAACGTAAATAACGCAATAAATGTTTTTCAATTGTCAAAATGAAACCCATTGCTACTGATAGTGAGTTACGTAATTACCCTGCTGATCCCAACATGTACTTTTAAATTTGAACTTGACAGGTTTTCGTGATTGATTAATTGTATAATTAAATTTCGAAAACTATAGAACATTATGAAAATTTCAAACAAACTAAATTGCAAACGGAATAGAATTTCCTTTAAAAATATTGGTTCACTGACCTCCGATCGGCGACAGTGCGATCCTGTATCGACTTGTTTTTTTCGCGCCATTATTATTAAAGTTTGGTACCGCAGGATGGGGTGGTAATAAATTTACTAATATTTTATATAATATTAATTAATAAATTTACTTACAACAGAACTTGGCAGATTTTTTTAAAGTTCCGTTATGTTTTAGACAGATAGTTCCATTTATGCAGAAAATGCAAATGCTTTATTTCGTTCGTCAATCATTAAGATTTGCATTTGAATCAGTGTAACGAGATAGCGATAGATCACAAGAGTCTTTGGTCGACATGGCATTAATTAAATGTATTTACTCACCATACATGTCGACATGAATGTAGTATGGTAAAGTCAGTCACCTTGCTGACGGGGGCGAGCACGTGGATACGTGGGTTCGACAATGAACTTGACACCAGGCTACTTGCCTGCCGCAAACCGCTCTGGGTGCTAATCCTGCCATTGACTTTGTCTGTAGCAAGTTATCTTACTTTGTTGCGACATAACACCTAAGGAATTTCATTAAAGCTGCAATTATGTAGGATCACGCTATTTTTCGTTAGGCATCGGTTTCGTAACCTCGCCTCCACGATATGACCTTGTTTAGCAACATTGTGACAACGTTATAACAGTTAAATAAATAATCGACCATTAAAAACTTTGTAGACAAGTAGATTGTACAACTTGGTATTTCTGTTTTTTTTTTTTTATTGTAGCGATCAAGCTCAACACGACAGTAACGAACTTATCCGTGGCGTCGCGTCGCCTCGTCGCGTTCAAACCGGCAATGTTGAAGATGTCTTATTCTTAAACTCATTTAGCTGCACTTTTTATTAATGCTTTAGACAGTAAAACAAACACTGTGATCGTGTGAAAAGTGTATCAAGGTATGCCCTTTAGACTTATCAAAATTCAAGGCTACTATATAATAAGCCCAAAATTTACACCATATCCCTACGCATCAATTTTCACCCTTCACCCGCACGCACATTTTATAGCTGCTACGGACACGCACTCCATATACTATAAATGCGAAATTATTAAAATTAAGGCTCTTTATGAATGTTGACTTGTGGTGGAATATGAAAATTGGAAAAGTTTCAGACTGATGTGCCGCCAGCCTATATTATTATCTAAGATATTTAAAATATAACTGAGATAAACTCTCCTCTCATGATAGTTGCAATTTTTTTTAACTTTTTACCATAATTCCGCACTTGAAGCTAAGTGAAATCATGTTTACAAGACGCGTTGTATTTCAAAAAGGACGACGAAATGCTGTGCATATTTTTCGAGCTGCAAAGTTAAATTGACCTTGTTGTTATTGTCTACGCTTATTGCGTTTGATTCAACAGTTTTATGGATTTATGGCCAAATTTGTCGGCAAGTTAATAGCTTAGTGTGGGTGCGGCGATTCAACGTTTGGGTTCTTCATCTATTCCGTCTTGTTTATCGATTAGTCAAGAATCCGCGCCCATGGGCCAACTTATGTCATTTGGCCGGGAGTCAAGGACGACGCCGCGCGGCTCGCCGGTGCCTCGCCGGCCTTATTTGGCGATTGGTGGGCGCCAGTTTTACGACTTTGCCTTTTTTCCTACGCCCTGTTTCCATGTTGACTACACTTTAGATAATACATGTACGTATGTGTGCTGCAGACACACATAGGAATCATTGACCTCTGACAGTTTTTTCTTCTTTATTTGTCTCAAGGACGACTATTTAGTCTGTAATCTTATCACGTCGTCATCTACAAGATTGCTTATTTTGTTAAGTAACACTAAAATAACTTTTATAGAACTATTCTTTAGAACTTATATTTTCTTATAAATAAATGTCTACATATCTATGAATGTATAGCTACGTAATTGAGTCTGAGCATCTTACTTTTTATTCTGTCCGCGTGACCATTTATTATTACGTAAAGAATGCGTGCAATCGGAAGTATTAACTGTTCGGGTCGTTGACGGGCTCTGTTGGCTGGAAAAATGGAACGTGACATTTTAAATTTGGCGCAAAGCTCGCGACATTAATCTGGCGCGTCGTCGCCCTCGCCCATGCCGTGCGTGGCCTAATCCGCCCGCTCCCCGAACGACCCGGGAAGATGGAAAAATCTCGAAAGACTCACATCAAATTACCAGCTTTAAAGCGTAGTGAATTCCCGTGGGCTCGAGACGACACACCTTGCCTTTCAGAACCGCCCCTAAATAAAGTCGCGGTGTCCTTCGGGAAGTTTGGAAGGTTCGGGTGCGCACGTGCTTTTGTCATAGTCATACTTTCGTCGAGTTTTACGTACGACGTGCCGCGCACTTCGATTGAGTTTTGAAAGCGCGTTATATAACTTTACTAATAAAATTCTTGTTTTAAAGTTTTTTTTTTTCTGAAAATAGAAAAGTTTTCTACTCCCATCTATGCTAATAAACCGACTAACTCGCATATTAAGTAGATATTTTGGAGCATGTTCTTTGTATAATATATTATTTTAATAACACTACTAAAAGTTTTAGCTGTAACTTTGTTAGCATTATTTATCTTGTTTTTCTTAAAATTAAGCTTTAAAGTTTCATAACAACCAAAACAACACCAGTACCAACTTAAGTTCTTCTATCCGTTGCATAACTCAGTTGGGTCGAGGGATAACTTCAATAAATGCACAAAATCAACGAACTTCATTATTGCACAATTACAACAAAATATTTACCGAAGAACTTCTACACATTCAAGTGAGAACATTGTTGTAACAGGAACCTGTTAATGGATGTTATAACATTATGAGCACGATCTGCCAATTATTTTGAAAATTAACATGGTCCGTTAAAAGTTCTCGGATCGTTTTGATAGTTGAAGTGTACTTTACAATTAATTAACAACTCTAAAACGCAGCTTCCTCATTACAAGCATAAACGCTAACCGTAGCAAAAGCCAATTCCTCATATTCAGTGTGTCGTGTAAAGTTTCTCTATTGTTGTCTCGCGACGCTAGCTCAGCGGTGATCCCCCTATCTTGAGCCATAGGTCATAAGAGATACATACCAACAACTATGTATATAATTCTGAGTTACAATGAGGGACATAAACTGTAGTCATTTTATGTTCACGTGTTGATTTAAGCAATAAACTATCACAGATTTTATTGTATACTTCATGATAGCAGAAGCAAAAATCTCACATATGAAAAGTTTGAAAAATCTGAAAATTCAATTGCCTGCCACGCTTGTAGCTTGTAGGGATGTGTAGAACCTTTGTCTCCGATCTGTTGCCCCGCCACAGAACTAGCTCAAGCTTTTGAATTCCGACCGCTCGCCATTTCAGACGTTCAGTAAAAAGACGCGTTACACGGTGCCGCCGCAAGCGTTCAACTTGCACACTTGCGGCCACCCCAACGCTCAACAAGCTTGCTTTAACTCCCGGCAACCCCACTCACATTAGTCCCATCTCCAGACCTAATACAGACTTTTACTTATTAACACCATTTAGTTTCCTTTCACCATTAGGTATTTCAACTTGTATATTTACGTATGTGCCTCTTCCATCGTGATCGACTAAAATAAATTAAATCATTCTAAAACGCAGCCACCGTTTCATCGCGTTAATTAGTAAATAAATGTGAATGTGAAGTTTTTCCTCTTACGGTACAGTATCTCGCCGTCGCGGTCGTAGAGTTCGCTTCGCTAGCCAACTATTACACTCGGCATTAAGATAGCAATCGCATTCTGAAGAAAGGTAATGTTCCTTGTAAAGATATTTGCACAAAATCCAATCTTGTACATGTCGCACTTTCCGTAATGAATTCAACAATAATTAGAGTTGCCGCGGGAGAGCGCTCGCTGAGCTTACCGGGCGGATGTCACAAATCCTAGACAAGGGCCGGGGCGTGTAATGCAAATAACAGTGTTTACCTGATACCGCCCCCCGCGCCCGCGTTGTCACCAACCGCGCAGGCATCGCTGCGATTCATAATAACAGCTTTTATTTCCGTAACTAGCTACGAACGCTCTCATTTGGTCGGTTAACGCGTATTGTGTCATAGCAAAACGAATGCTGTCCAGTAATGGAGTTTTTAAGCGCAGCTTTTTCGTGAAAAAGGGAATTATGTAACTAGAATAGCGACATGATTGCACAGTAAACACTACAGAGGCCCCGTACAGATTTATTGTTTTAACTTTCAACTTTGGAATTTGCTATAATAACTTAAACAAAATAGTGCATAATACCGTTTCTGCAATTAAGGATTTATTTTTTTACATAAAAATTTTTTTTTAAAGAAATAGACATGACCTTAACCGTGAACAAACACCGTTTCAACCGTGAATAACCTTATTGTAAGACCCAGACAGTCGAAAGAAAATAAAGTACGAATTGAAACTTACGCACCGCAACGGAGTTGACTTCTATGCTTTCCACTGCACATATGTACATATAATGTGATTATGTCTGCAGTGTGTTTATAAATCAGACCGAGTGCGTACCGTGCGCTCTAAAATCCAATTTCAGGAAAAGACTGCAAGAAGTCGTGTGGAGCGGCTATTGCTAGTACAACATTGGTATGATTTGCCGGGCATATTGGCAAACTTATAATTGGTTTAGTTTTATATTCAACCGCCAATTTGTTTTAAGAGTGATACCAGTTTAGCGATATATGTTATCCGGCTATAGCTCACTGTAAACTTTATCTGTTGTATTTTAAAAAATTAATAAAGACAAAAATATACCGACGACGTGTAGAGTCCTGCCGCCGGCAGAAGTTACCACCCACCAGACAAAGCCTTGCCGCCAAGCGATTTGTCGTGTTCCGGCATGATGTCTGGTGAAGCCGTACGGAGGACGGGTCTGAGCAGTTGTGTTGCGGTGTGTGCCGGGTACGGAGCGCCAAATGTTGTTGTGTTGGGAGTTTGGTCGTGGAGGGTCTTCATTTCAATCTCCCTTTGGCGCAGCATCGTTGGTTGGCGCACCTCGCTCAACTGCCGTCTTCCTTCCTATTCGCTCAATCTGAGTGAATAGGTTCTTAAGGGCCTTAGTCTCATTTAGTAGCGTAAAATGGTCACTTTAGGAAGCTAATTTCTAATTAACGGCTTGGTTTTGAGATTTGAAAAAAATATATCTTGTCTATTGATTCATGTACAACATTTACTAAAGATGATTTTTTCGTAGGATTTTGCCTTTTGCCTTAAAAAAATAGTTACCAAAACGCTATTTTTGGCTAATATTCGTTATTACTTCTAAACGGCATTGATGTGTGGAAATATTTTTACACTGAAAAATTCGCGGTTAGAAGTACTACAGATATGCAAGAGCATATTTAAATCCATCAACATTTGCCAAGAAAATATCCTTATTTTGAAACATAGGTTTAGAGGTGCTCTGCGCGGGCGCGGGCGGCAGTCGTGCGTTAGCATTCAGACGGGAGGGTTGTGTCGCTTGCTGCTCTGCTCCGGCTATCGCCGACTACGCGTGGTTGTCTGTGTGAGTGCAAATATTTACGAGCGAATCGTGTCAGTGTACGTTCATAGATTAGCTCGCAAATGAGAATTGAAGATGCGTCTGGTGGCGTAAGTATCTATCTACCTATACTCTTGTATTTATACCTACATATTACTGTATTTTTCTTTATAATTACTATTAGCTTTTGTAACCATTTTTCTTTTACAATTGAAGTTAAACAATTACGAATTGTTCCAGGAAATCTAGAAAGAAATCTTTAGACTTGAAAGGCAATAATCCGACTAACTACATCCGCTGATAATATAGAAGACTCTATTCAGGTAAGTAAACACTCGCACTTAGATTATAATTTATAGGTTTGTAAGGAGATTTAAAAATAAAAATCTTATTAGAAATTTACGTAACTTGAAAATGTGATTTTTTGTTTATGGTGATATAAACCAAAAATTAGGACTCAATTAAAGGTTTTGGTGTAAAAACAGTTTTACAAAAAGTTTTGAGTTGATAGGACTTTTAGTTTTTGCGATATTAGCAAAAATGTGTAATAAAAACTCTTACTTGGATTATTTTAAATGATTCTTCCTGTAAATATTTTATTTCTATATGTAATTGTTTAAAGTAGCCGAAGCCGATGGACGCGGGCTGGCGGGCTTGGAATGTCACAGTTATCAGTAAATTTTTTTGACGTCCTCCGTGGCGCAGCGGTCAACACGCCTGCCTGCGACGTGGAGGCCGCGGGTTCGATTCCCGGCCAGGTCATGATGGAAAACGACCTTTTCCTGATTGGCCTGGGTCTTGGATGTTTATCTATATATGTATCTATTATAAATATAGTATCGTTGAGTTAGTATCCCATAACACAAGTCTCGAACTTACTTTGGGGCTAGCTCAATCTGTGTGATTTGTCCGTATATATACAGTATGTTAATTGTTAAGAAAACCCTGTCCGACCCGTAAGGATAATAAAGGTTAAGTAAACACATGACCAAATATGATATAAAATTTTACGTAATCATCATAGTACCAATACAAATGAATTTTGAAATAACTTCCCCGAAATTTGGTAATTTTAAAAAAAGTGACAACACCGGTATTATTATGAGCGAATAGCGACAGCGATGCGACCACGTGCCGCGTGCCCTGCCGCCCGCCGCCCGCGGAAGGGTGCTTAACGCATATTTATTAAGTTACCTCTTTTTGCGAAATAATATTTATTTTTTTAGGGGGATCTTCTTTTAAGTTAGCCTGGTTTTGTATGCATTAGTAGAATCAGTTATCGATACCTAACAACACCTTCACGGGTCGGACAGGGTTTTCTTAACATACTGTAGGATATATATATATATATATATATATTCTGTTTTTCACAAATAATATTGTAATAACATTTTTCGACTTACAGAAAAGAAGAGAAAGAAACCAATCGACAGAACTTAAAAGTTTAATTTGCTTTTTAGGTCGAACACTAACGCAGTTGATTCTAGGTCAGACATCCATACAGAATGTCGTCAAGAAAATGATAATATTATATATCTCTATGTGCACAAAAAAAACGACGCAAGTTCCATCATCATCATTCAGGTAAAATTATGCCTGCATGTCCTACAACCTATATTTTTAGTTTACAAATATATCATATACCTGTAAAATTAATTTTTTGTTAATTCTTAATTAATTTTTCTTGATAAATTCTTCATTCCTTGACAAAAATCTCTAACAGTGTTGCCAGGGTTAATTAAAATGTATGTTATATCTTTTTTTAGCTCAAAATATCACCAAAACCTCAACAAATCTCAAGCTTGTTTCATCGAAGGGCGACGCATAATTAATATTGCTTACTTTTATTCAGAACTAAAGAAAATTGCCAAGCACGGAGAATTATAGACTGTGGTTTAGGATCTGTGGATATTGTTGGAGAACGTTCCCTATTTATTTTTAAATGCCGTATGTGTATGGAAACATTTTGCACATCCTACAGAAATCAATATCAGCTGTGCAGTTGTAGGAACAATAGAAATAGACTGTGGCCATTCTCAACTGCAAGAAATTTCTGCAGCTTTAGATATGCCTATAATCTCGCATGTTATTTATTGGATCGAAGAATTAAAATTTACAGATTTTAAAATAACTCGTGTTTTATTTGAAACCTCATCACGACGAAGTACATTCAATCCGACGTCACTGACACAGTATAAATAGGGTACTATCTCTTTATGGAAAACGGCCGAAACTACGCGCTTTGTAATCTCAAGACATCTATATAAAGCACGGTTAGCGCAGCGGTTAAGCTATTGACTGCTGCGCTGCGTGTCGCGGGTTCGATTCCCGCGCGGAACAAATATTCAGAACATGTCCTACAAGTAGTTGTTCCGAGTCTGGCTATTTGTGGCTGTGAATTTATATGTTTAAAAATGCACCCACGATAAAAGTAATTTCTAGTGTGGTTCAACGTTTTTTTTTTTAATAAAAATATCACAAAGTGCCTAGTGCGCGTTTTTTTACGTTAACGCGATGAACTCGTTTATGTTATTCGCATTAGTAATTAATTCAAGGACACTGCAAAGACATGATACTCATATACTGAAAAGTAGTGAAAAAAAAAATTCAAATATGTTGAATCGATAGATATTACCATCTACCATTAATTTTTATGTTAATGTTATGATATATTATAATGTGTGGGTACTTGTTTTACAAATGTCTGTCAGTCTGCGATCGGCCATTAAACTGTGTAACGAGCACTCCTTGATTTTATTTAAACATTGATCAAGAATACTAAAAATATATTATAGTACGATATTACCATTTATCAATGCAAAATATACATTTATCGTCTTGCATCCATAACCCCGTCTGAAATCGTAGGCACAAATCGCGACCTACACGCGGCTTGTCTGCATCTCTGGATATTCTTTGATTGTCGTTTTAGTTTAGCGCGCCACCGCGCGCATTTTACGAATTCGGGAGTACGGCGTTTAGCTCCGCCCACATGCACAAGGTCATTGAGGCTACTATAACCGTTAATAAACTAGTGCGCTTTACCATCAACGATCGCATCACTGCTTACCATCAGGCGGGATTGCGGTCAAGTGCTAGTTTATAATAATTAAAAATTAAAATTAAATTAAACATTATAATACATATTCGTGTTTTTTGTTTCAGATTTTTGCCCGGAGTCATATATCATTGTAAAGGAGCTCTCTTTAAAGTAAGTCAAACTTTACCTGCCTATATTATTAAAAAGTATCTACCGCATTGACAAATCAATCCGCATACTCTTCTCATAATAAATCAACACTACTTGGCTATCCTTTTGTAATATTTTGTCTAGTTGAAAATTTATTTCGTATTTTAATATCGTACTGTTTCTCTCATATTTTTCATGATTACTCTCTTGGCAAAATACCAAGATCTTACTCGCTTATCTTTCGTAACTTTTGCTCAGCAAAATGGTTCAAGTTTTCTCAATATTTTCACGGACTTTTTTAAAATGAAACTTTCATTTGACGATCGCTTTTCGTCATTAGTTTACCTTTTCCTAGTATATAGAGCTAGCAAATCAAAAATGGGTGTTTTTCCTAATTGTTTCATGATACATAAAAACTAAGAAACAAACACCACCCACAACTTCTCTATATGTTGATACGCCAATAATTCATACATAAATCATTTCCTCGTAAAAAGATAAAAAAAAAAGACAGACGAATATATATTTTCGGCTTGATACTATCAAAATGTCAACGGAAGTAGGATCAATAAATTAATCTATCAAGGTAAGACAATAATTCAATAAAAGTTTTGCCTTAGTTGAGCCTGATTTTGAACACGTTTTTGTCAAACAAGGAAACAGCACTTAGCCTTGCACGATGTCGCTCAAAAACACCGCCCTTTGTTAAATTAATTGGAATACGACGCGTGTCGTTCCATTTAACTAACTTGTACAGCTAAATAGATCAATATACAAAGGTAGCGCTCAGATATGCTTGAAAGAATACTACTTAGTTGTTTTGTTTATCCGTACCGTCTGAATAACTTATATGGGCCGTCCCTTACCTTAGGTTTTTGTACGTGCAGCGAAGGCCAGGTCCACAACTTCGGTTCACAATTTCGGAGAAATATGCTGGCTATTGTCTGGGTCTACCAGCCCGATCCACATTAATAAATGCCAGATTGCCTCCTCGTGAAGCCTACACAACTGTTGCTTAAAAACTGTGCTTACTGACTAACGTGTTTCAGACTTCTTTTCTCTGCAATCTGTATAAATTCGAAATATTATTTTTTCTACTATAATATTATAAACGTTAAAGTTTTTGTTATGTTTGATGCTCTTTCACGCAAATATTACCGAACTATCTAGAATTAATTTCGGTATCATCATCAACCTTTTATCGTCCCACTGCTGGGCACAGGTCTCCTATCATACAGAGAAGGATTGAGCGTAATCACCACGCTTGCTCAATGCGGGTTGGCGATTTCAGACTTATAAAGTCCAGGTTTCCTCAAGATATTTTCCTTCACCTTCAGTCATTGGTGTCCAAGAAATACTTAGTACATATAACTTTTACAAAAGTTACAATGGTACTTGCCTGACCTGGAATCGAACCCGCGCATTCATACTTGAGAGGCTGGTGTTTTAACCACTAGGCCACCACGACACCAATTGAATCTCGGTATACAAATAGTTTACAACCAGAATTAACACACAGAATACTTTTATCCTAATATTCCTATGGGATTGAAATTTATGTATGAGAAATCTTGTGACACAACTAGTTGAAAAATATATCCGCTCCCGTAACCTATGTAAGCTCAATAGAACCTTAAATGTTTAAGTTTCAAAATAATAGGGAAATTTTAAGTGAAATATATTTCAATATTCTTAATTATGTCATTGTAATATTTTATCTCATGTTTTAATTAAATATTCCGAAGCAACTTTGTAATTTATAATCGAGCAGAAAACAAATTAACTGTTTGTAGCTTGACAGCTATAACTCGAAGCACTTGTCTTGCTAAGTACCTAAGTATTGTTCAGTACAAATTTGCGTTAAATACATAATACTTTAGTTTAATAAATTCAGGTTTAAATTTTGATTAGACATGTAATTTATCAAAGTTTGTATAAAATCATAGTCGTAAAAATGTTTTTATTAATAGATGCAGCGCTTACGTGAACAAACAACAGCTCATTTTAGGAGTCTCTTCGGATAAAAACAGCATATTTATTATCCACACACCAAACTTTTACGAGCCGTAGAGCTAGCGTAGACGTGGCCGGGAAAGAAATTTGTTAACATTTTTCTTTAACGACTAAAACTAAATATTGTCTTACTACTACGAACTTTACTTCGATACTGTATTAATAACACAGTATTTCACTAGCATCAGAATCTGCTTTATTGGCAATGTCTCAACGGTATACCTTAAATACCTTCATTATTCTCACATAAGTTTGTACGTATCCCTTTAATACCTTCGCCCGAACTTTGCACTTCCAAAGTTGGAAGAACAATTAGTCATAAATAATTGAACATGGTCGATATTCCTTTGTAAGAAGACAAAGAGATGTCATACTCAAAACTTTGTCAATTTACGTTGAAACCGTAAAGCCCCTTACCAGCTCATGTCCTTACTTGGTAGAAAAGTGGAGGTAACATCAAAAGAACTTTCCACTCGGGGTACAGTCGTACTTACCCTGTCTAGAAAGGGATCAAACTGCGGTGCATTCTCCGCAATGTATTATGCAGTCTCGGAGCGGGTGCCAGTGTAAGCGGCTCGGAATCACTTCTCGTCGAAGAACACACAGCTATTCCTTGAGAATTTTCTATTGCAAAAGTTGGAAACCATTTCACTTCAGATATCTTTTGTGAATTACATACTTGCGACGGATCTGAAAAAGTCGTGGTGGCCTAGTGGTTAAAACACCAGCCTCTCAAGTATGCGTGCGCGGGTTCGATTCCAGATCAGGCAAGTACCAATGTAACTTTTCTAAAGTTATATGTACTTTCTAAGTATATCTTGGACACCAATGTCTGAAGGTGAAGGAAAACATCTTGAGGAAACCTGGACTTTATAAGTCTGAAATCGCCAACCCGCATTGAGCAAGCGTGGTGATTACGCTCAATCCTTCTTTGTAAGAGAGGAGACCTGTGCCCAGCAGTGGGAGGATAAAAAGGTTGTTGATGATGATGACGGATCTGATGATTATAACTTATTGCAGTGTTTTCTTTTGGTAACAAACGTGATATCTTCACATTAATTTTGTTTCATCTTATCCAAAGAAAATATACTGGCAGCTCTTTCAAATACTACTGTAATGCAAGCAATTTAAATAATAACCATTTGTAATATCAATCGTTTCAAATCCCATCGTCAGCACTCTCAGTATTTCACTTCTCAAGATCAGGTATATAGGAACGTACTAAAACTGAAAAAGAGACTATCAGCAATCTCATTTTAATCGGATCATTTATCAAAAGTCAAGAGAGCGCACAATGGTAACTTACTGCAGTTGAATGTGTAAGTGAAACGCCTCGATTAGGCCGATTGTGTGCCTTATAAAGTTAAAATCTCATTTCAAACACGTTCAATGTAAAGTAGGGTGTATCTGAGCTGATAAACAGGCAATATTTCCTTACGGGTTTGTTGTCACAGCTATTTTAAATTTATTTGAATGTTGTGCCGATGTACAGAGCAAATGTTCGCCGGCTGGGTAAGCTAATCGCATCTCATTTCCTACGTGTCGCTCGTTGTAGTGGGAAGCACAAATGAGATTGTGGGCTGACGTGTCGTTCCGGAGACCTAGTCGCGTTCGACATCGCACCCAAAACCTCATCGCCACACTACTCGCTGTTTACAAAACATGATTAGGTGTATCATATTGTTGGAGAGAACCATATGTTGTGTGACAACACAACATACGTTTCGAAAAAAAACGAATATTGACTAACGTGATTTTAGTCTATATTAGTTTTTTTAACCAATAATTTACCTAGGAAATAGAACACACGTTTTATAACTAAATTCGGATTATCCCAGTGTTGTATCAAAGCTTGCTAGGGTCTTTCTTTCCCAAAAGTTTGATCCAAAAATTCGGTCTGCAGCCTTCTACTAGCTCAGCTATCTTTCCATGTCGCAGATAAATCTGGCTGAATCGTGCCTATATAATGCTGTTCACCGATTCACAGGCCCCTCACAAAGTCCACTCCATTGGGACGATTCCCATTGGAGTGAGAGTGGTAGTGAGTGAGTTTGTCATATCAGGACCGATGACCTGATATGACAAACGTACTCCCTGCCACTTTAGCTTACTGACTTGTGAGCTTTGAGCTATATCGGCGACTACGGCCGAAAATATTTATCAATATAAATAAATACTTTATCAATTTCAGCTCAATTCATGACTCCGTTATGGATACTCTGCAATCAGATCACTCTACCAGGTTTATAGCAAACGAAGGTTTGCTGTAAACCTAATTGTAATAAACAACTTTTCGAACGAATAGAGGTCCTTTATCGCATTTCACGCAACTTTCCTCCGCCGGCTCTCTACTTACACGATTAATTTGAGCCGATAAATCCGCATTAAAAGCGGAGCGAGGGGGCAGCCAACCGCGCCGTTTCGTGTATGTTGCCCATTCCGACCTTTTTGTTCTCGCTGTAGTCACTTGTTCATAAGGAACTCTTTAATCTATTGTCGCTCCACCATCATGAGTGTAACATAGCGTGACATGTCATAAGTGAAACGTTTTCCTAGCGGACTATCGATCGGAAATTGGTAAGGTCTAAATGTCGGTTTCATACGGTCTGGCGGGCGGGAGCATGTCACTGGCCGCCGAGACAGACAGGCAGCGTGCGCGGCGCCTGCGAGCCCATTAGACGTCTGCCTGATGTGGAACGCTCGATAAACTTGTAAAAACGCCTTCTACTCATTTAATTTTATACCCTCGCTTAAGCTTTGCTATTGGCAGATTTCTTCCTTCTTTTTTATGGGTCTGTCATTAACTGTATCGTGCGTCTATTATTTCTTGCTTGTTTAATTCGCTCGTTAATCTAGCAGTGTCGTTTCAAATGCAGGCATTCGCAGTGGATTTATAACGGTTTGTTAGTTTAATACTTTTACAATGACTTTATAATCAAACAGAGTTTATATAATATGTGTGTATAAATCTGGGTCCACTGGTTTGAAATAACGATCATGAAGGTTAAGTACTTACTACTGATATGTGCGCTGGATAAAAAATAAAAAAGTTTGATGCCAATAAACTATAAAGTCTACATTTAGAAGTGAACGCCATTGGCCACACCTCAAACGGGGGAAGTGATATTGGTACAAAATATTTATGACTTTATGTGATAAAGTTTATGTTGCGGTAAGAGTTTTATTTCTCTCGTGAAACGACTATAACTTTTTCGAATAACGTAATATAAAATAAGGGAATATTGCCCAATAAAATAAAATATTTTCATCATATGTTCTGTACTCTTGACATTATTAGGAGTAATAAATGTGTGTACAGTCATCATGAGAAAAATATTAAGCCATTGCTAGTCATATTGCTCTTCTTTGGAGGAACACCTTGTATCTGAAAGAACACAAATGGATTGAAACTGTATGGAAACATTTTAATTGTTGTAAGATCGCCCAGTAAAAAGAATTTGCTATGG
Organism: Sesamia inferens; assembly: GCA_037179545.1. Taxonomy (NCBI): domain Eukaryota; kingdom Metazoa; phylum Arthropoda; class Insecta; order Lepidoptera; family Noctuidae; genus Sesamia; species Sesamia inferens. The sequence goes on along the minus strand of CM073934.1, from coordinate 13,153,413 downwards.
GAAAGGAAAAGATTATCATCCAAAATCATAAACACCATGTCTGCCTTTCTTATAGCACTTTTCATAAAACGTTAGAAAAATTATGTTGTCTCTGAACTTATTAAAATGATTATATATCTTTTTGACTCTTGTCTGCCTTGACGTGTTTACAACAAGAAGCTATCGAAAGAATATTCGACAAAATACGTACGAATAAAAAAAAAAACAATTCATTAAAACAGCGATGACGTGATATATTATGTGTCACACCAATTTCATGAAAGTTGGGAAGTGCTTACTGCTAACGTATTCACAACAGTGCTGAAGAAATGAAGTCGCTTACAAACAAAATTGATAGGAGATACTAGTACAATTATTCAATATAAACTTCCACGTGTAATGGTTTCTCGAAGGCGACATATTCTACGATTAAACGCTTTTAAACTCCTAATTAGAATGTAAAGAGAACTTCAATAATACTTTGCCGGTTGTTGGGGCACGTACGCGAACTTTTATTCAGCGAATTTGGTTACGTAATTCGTTGGAAATATTCAAGTTTTCCCTTCGGCGAGACGTTATCGCGGGCGGCTCTCAACGCGGGCGTGGGCGGCGCCGCTCCCCGCGGGGACTTAATTTGTTGCTCTCCTGGCGCCTCGCATCTCACTTTCAAACGGCGTAACGCGACCTTACCACTTCCCCTTCTCTGCCACCGTGTAGACACGATGTTCGCCTGCGCCCCGGTTTTCCTAGATCGAACATCAAACACCAACTCTATCTAACCCACCTTGCGCTATTTCAGATTTATTATTCCGATATTGAAACGAAAATATAACGCTTGCCGGGCTTGTCAAAATATTTATAGATATTTTGTTTTCGGCGAAGTATTCTGTATATTATGTTCGTTTAAACTCTAGTTGCTGAAGAGTTTTAACAGATTTATAATTCGATAAATAGGATTTATGATAATAACACCGATAGTCTTCTCTTGTCTTGCATTTTAGAAAATTCAAATAAAAAATGAATTACTTTACGAGACTAATAATATGAGCCATAAATATACGATTATGCTGCAATGATCGAATGCCTTGTTATTTAGCTAGATCTGGTAATAAAAGTGACACCTGTAATAATTTAATGAAACAACAAAATAAAACTAGCAAAGCTTGTGGATCCCGTAACACATGTGATTCTTGGCAAAATTCCATTACACAGGCGAAATCTTCGAGACATGCGTTCACTTTATTCCAAATTCGATATACCATAGATTCGCGTGGCACAAGCAGCGCGACAATCTAATCACAATACCATAAAGGAGTGCACCGTAAAATATTTATGGGTGTGGGAGCAGGCACGCTCCGGTACCCGGCTCCACCACGGGCCATCTACCTCCATCAACCTCGACGATAGTTCTGTATACGTTACTACACTCCGTAATTTTGTTGTTCAATGCAAATTTAGATTTAGTAGGGTTTAAACACGAATAAAAGGTTTATTTTTACTTATTTTCTGGTCCTTTTTGGTCTCCCTAATTTTAAAACTTTTGTGGAAATTCGCTGTCGACAAGCTCACTTTGAATGGAATAATATTTGGATAACATTTAAAGTTTCATATAAAGAAATTAAGTGTATGGAGAGCTCAATTAAGCAAGCCCTGGGACCGGTGAAGGCGCAGTGCTCGTTACACACCCGCTCAAATTGGCGCCGACCACTGAACTGTAACGATAATGACGCCGCGTGAGTTGTGCCCCATTCGTCCACTAACGTAAGCTAACTCCTCTCATGGGAAGCCCTAAAAGCCACTTCATACGAAGTATGTACTTCCACATTTGGCAGTCTCGCAAAACTTTGTGGTTTTTGTGGCACATAAACAACTAGCACACGTGTGCGTCCGACCGCTTATCGATTGATTTGACTTAAAATGCATAGTTTTGAGCCGCGATGTCGATCGGTTTCCGCCGAATTTTCCGCTGCGGGCGCTTGGCAACCGCACTTTGTGGCTGGCCACAGTTACCCATACAAATTGAGAGGTTACCGTGGTAGACAATGCGTCAACTTATACAGCAGCAATTTACAACATTCCGTATTTATTGATATATTTGCCGTAACTCCATTCGCGGAACGTATATTGCCAACACTCATAATCATAGTGAGCGAGATCGACCACTGAAAGCTTTTTGAAAGCTCGTAGTGACGCGCGATGAAAGGTTCACGCGGTGATTTCAAGCGAGTCATTGTAGCCCGACAAGCGAAAGTGACAGCTATAATGTTTGCTTTCTAATGTATATCACAAGCATTCTATTTGACTATTATGTTACGTTTCAGGGAATGTAAATTTTGTTTGAATATACATATAAGGATGTTGCAAAGTAAGTTTACATAAAAAACTATTGAAATAATAAACAGGCAACGGGTACAGAAAGTTCATGTTCCTTTGCTATCGGATACGTGATAAATTGCTAAATAATGCGCCCTCTGACGTCGTTCTAACCCCACCCTAATGTCTTCTTAATGCTGCATGGAGTTGTCACATTGCACATTTTGAGCTGGCGTCTGTTCCGTTTGCCGAAGGTATTCACGGTTAGCTTTATACATTTTGGATGTTCTCAGTACTGAAATTATAAGTTCACATATCGAATGCGTACAAAAAGATACTAAAGATGTTCAGAGTATGAGACGCTTGCGTCATTGGGGCACTTTATAAGTGCACGGAGTTGGTTAAATATGAAAAGCTCCATTTGAACGCAAGTTTTTTTTGCTCGTTTTGCCTGTGTCGGCTCGCCGCACGCTCCTTTTGTTCCACGAACGTGATCTGGCCGAGATGAATCCCACGGACGGCATAGCTATGCTCTTCAATCGAGTTTGTTTCTGCCTGTCACACTTTTGTTACTTTACGTATTACAGATGAAACAATTTTCTTCAAACTGTGCATACAAATTTTCTTTACGGATGCGAGAATTTCTCGTTCATTTGTTTTCGCGAAGTAGGGTACATATGTGACATAAAAGTATAATATTTTTGTTACATTAGCCTCGGCGCTATATTTCATGGTTCGCTAAAGATTTAGTTTCCAATACAAAACACTAGATGACAAACGGCTTGCAGTCATTGCAGGCATATCGAAATAAATATTTTCTTTGTTCTTTTTTTTAAAAACGTTGCTCCACACTAGGAATTGCTCCTATATTGTGGGTGCGTTAACAAACATTTAAACTCGCACACACACAAACAGCCAAACTCCGAGCAACTATGTGTAGGCCATAAAAAATTTTGTTCCGTACGGGAATTCAACTAGTGACACGCCGTGCTGCAGTCGATCGCTCAGCCACAGCACCAACCGTGTCGTCATATTATGTTAAACAAAGATTTTCTTTTTTCATAAAGTTTCATAGAGTTTTTCTCTAAGTTTCTATATCTATTATAATTCGTCAAAAAATTCCAACTATCTTTTAAGAACTCTTTGAACACACATATTGGCCTCGCATAAAAGAGATTGAAAACTTTTTCAGGATTTAGATTTGTTTTTTCTGCGTGCCTGATTTCAAGCCGCTCTGCCACCCTATAAATTATTTCTGTGAAAAACTTTTAAAGCTATTATAACTCTGTTCCATTGATATAAATCTCGGGTTCGATTCATTTCCAATATTAAGTTATCCTAGGTTTTTTTTTATACTTCTTTCAATTGGCTACTTTACATTATATACGTATTGTTATGTATGAGTTGTAGATTAATACTGTGTAAACTTGAAGAAATTGCAAATTCTAAATTGTCATTGAAATAAAATTTGTCGCCCACTCAAAAGACGCCAGTGTACTAAATTTAACTCAACTAATTAAACAATAAATGTTGTGTGAAGCGTATTCACATGTCACAACACAGTGACGCCGGATCTGTTGTAGGCGATACACGCTGGAGCAGTTATCTCAGTATCGCCTGACTACGCCCGTTGTGGCCGCCATGTTTATTTTTAGTCTCGCGTGTACATTCACTATTGCGATGAAATTTACAGCGATCGCCGCGGCTCGCCGCTCGCCGGACTCCGATACCGACGCTTCAAATGACAAGCTACCGCTATTTCAAAAATGTCTGCTATTTTACGCGAGAATTCCCGCTCTTTCGATGAGCAATAATTCTTTTGTTCAACGGGTGAAAGGTCCATGAGATTACTTTTATTACGCAGTATTAAAAGAGAGCTAGGGACGTTAAAAAGGCTTTAACGGTCCAATAATATATTTATATATTTTTGGTAGGTTTTTGGCCCAGCAAAAAAAAAAACGACTTCCAAAAAATTTTTTTCGGCACTTCCGAAATTATTTTTTATTTATTACTTTTTGGAAGTCTGTAGTTTTTTTTTCGGTAAAATGTTTCTATTTTACACTTTATAGTTGTAAAAAGCAGTTGCTTCATTATAAATACTGATATTTCCTTCTTCAACATAGTTGGGATAAAGCAAGGCAGATAGTAATTTACCCATAATTTTGTTTTAAAATCCAAACTACGATTTTGATAAAATTTTAATGAGACCAAACTGAAAGTATAGGTATCCTTTCACATAAAAAAATAATCATCGAAATCTGTTGACGAGATATTCAATTATGCGTCCATTTGTCGCGCACATATTTAATGCAAACTTAAGTTTTACATGATTTTTTCATGCATGTCATTATCAGAACTGGATCAAATGAATATAGTAAGAAATGGGACGGGAAGCACCAGCGTTTCGTTCCGATTCAATCCGTTCAACCAGTCGGAAAGTTTAAGAGTCAACAAAAAAAAAACTGTTGAATTGGAAACATCCTCCGTTTTTTGAAGTTCGTTTAAAATAGAATTTTGACAATTTGATCACAAAAATTAAATGCGTAAAAGAAGATATTGCTACACTCCTAGAGGGTTGTTCAAAACTGTTGGTGATAAAACGTGTTGTCGCGGCGGCTAATACCCTTGTACGTCAAAATAACATTACCCGCTCGGTGGCGGTGCGAGGTCCCCCCTGTCAGGCTGAGATTTGGCGTAACTTAGTGACTGATTAGCAATTGGTGTGAGCTGGCGGGCGCGGGCGCGACAGGTGGTCGGGGTGCGGGGCCTGACCCGCGGCCTCTCGTCTGATTGATGGCCACGTCCCGTTCACGCTCTGACTACCCATCTTACATTTGATTTGCACTTCGCCTTACCCGAAATCTTCTGTGAATATTTATATAGGAGGTAAAGTTATCAAATAATTACTGCGAAAATAAGTTCCTCAATTATACCGTCCTGTTTTGATTGATTTGTCTTCTGTCGGTTTTTTCTCTAAATAATTAAGTATTACGTTTCATTTGTTATTATATCTTAGAGGATTTCCGTCATGAATTAGTGATCTAATTCACGATATAAATTATCTTACATTGAGCAAATCAATTATAAATAAACTATAATATTATAACTATATCATAATAACGACATCGAATTGCTATTAATGATACTATTAATTTCACAAATAATTACAATTATTCTGCAATAACATCAATTCAAAATATATTTGATGTGAACTTCGGGAAGTGAACTGACTGTCACGCAAATGTCAAATGCCGATTGTTATACCTGAGCGGTCCCACGCTCCGAGAACTCGGTCTAATAACCCGAGGTCAAATCTTGGCTCATGCATATTCACAGGCGACGGCGAAGTCGCCGGTGGCTCATCTGTAACGGTCCTGCGACCGGTTCTATGAGCTCATTGTTGTGCCCACATGGTCGTCCTGCGCCAGCGCCGAACTGCTAGCAAGCAAACACTCAATAAGGAAGCTAGGAACAATCATACGTGAAATATATATCTTTATGATCTAGTGCCACAAACAACATTTAAAACCGGTTTGTCTATTCTGGTTTTAGTGCTAGAGTCTTGTTTAAACGTTGATTTTTAGAGCAGAAATCTGTCGTTTACATAAAATGAGCCGTTTACGCAATTAATTACACCGCCAATAATAATTGAGTCTTGCGTTATAGACGGCTACTAGAGTGAGAACAAAATAGTAATGCGAATTACATTGTACCACTTCTTGTTGCTGTGTGTTAGGTTATTAAGATTATAAAGGCACGGTCAGTTGGTAAACACCGTCGCACCGGTAGAAATTATTTATATTCTAATTAGGTGCCAGCTACAAGCGCTCGTAAGGGTGGGTGCATGAGTAATTCGAAATAAGTTTTTCTTTGCATGTAATATTATGACATTATATTCATTTAAATAAACGGATGTTCGTAGGCGACAAAACCCTTGTTACACTATGAGCAATTTTTGGATTGCCCACCGGCTATTTTTTTTAAATACACTCAGGTGATGGATTACTCCCTTCGCTGTTCGCTACATTTTTTTACCGTGATGGATTTATTGGACTAGTTTTAATTTTTTTGTTTTGCTGGCAGTAATCGAAGCCTAGTTATGATATTCACTCGTGCAACATTTTTCAGTATTTTGTATGCGTAGATCAACGGCATTGACTGTCAGTGTATTGTTATATTAAAAAGCAATTGCCTTTTTTATATAAATTGTCATTTAACTTTAAAATTTAGATTGGTCATGTTTTTACTAGCAGTTCTCGCCTGTCGGCGTATCGAATTTGTTCAATGTCGATTCTGAACCGGAACAAAACACCGCGTTGCGTCAGATGAAGTAATTCAAATGCTTTTCGATTTTGATTTGTTGTAACTGATTACAGGAACCATTACCGACTATGTTAAACACTCATAAAACCGAATTTCGCTTGTTTAATGTAAGTTGGAGAGAATTAGCGTTTTCAATTGAAACTTTTCATAATAAGGTTCAAACGATCACAAGCACTTAGCGTGATCTTCTTAGTAAGAAGTAGTAAAACAAAGATGGTGCAGCAATGCATTTTACATTTTGAAGCATCATTAAATAGCGCATTACACGGCCCGGGCTCGTCGAGAGGCAATTAAAAAAGAACTGCTAAGACGAAGCTCGTAAAAATGAAGTCGTGTTTTCAACTGATTAAAAAGTCAGCTCTAATCTTGTGCACGTTAAATTTTTAATCAAATTCGTTTATCACGGCCGACCTTAGTGCCTTCTTATCTTTGACCCAGAATGGCTCCTTAAGAGATAATTCGCATGTATACAAAAAGTGATAAAAAAAACTGCATTGCGCAGGTATCGAGAACTATTCAGAAGAGTTGCGATTTTATATTAGTACCTACCTACTACTCAGGATAGGATCGAAGTTTCACGAATCATTCCAGCCTCGGGATTCACTGCCGATATCTATCAATTAACACGCAAACTCCATCGGCTTTCAGGTGAATGTCAATTAATGTCAGAGTCTGAGGAGAGCGTAGTCCGTGGAGAGAGTATACTGCGAACTTATAGATGGTACGAGCGGCTGGTAACAATAGCAACAAGTACCTTGTGCGTCAGCGTCAATAAAATTAACATTTTAATATTCCTCTTAGGCAGCATAATTATATTCGACATAGTTTTTAGACCTGTAAACATGATAAAATGATGAATTTATGTAGAAACAACACAGCCAGAAGGCCAAATGTGGAATAGAACTCGGATGTGCGAGATTATCTTACTATTGTTCTCGAGTTATTGAGGTACATGTCAGACTAAATTACTTGCGATAGGAACTACGGCTGTTACTTTAATGTTGATTTATTATTTATCTGTAGAATCGTCTTTTTATCTAAGGTCGCCTTTATATACTGCAAAATGAGTTTTATTTAAGTGTGTGATGCTCTGGAAAGTTCAGCATATAGTAACAATAACATACATCGCGAATAGTGATGGATATTGCACATCCAGACATTAACATAGTGGTACCGACAACTTGATTGATTGATGGCGAGTGACTCTTGGTGCTTGTTATCAAACAGTTAATAAATCAATCGTGCTACCCTGTTATTTATAGGGCTGTTTACATCCAATAATATATTCGCAGTGTTAATATTCATGAAACAGCAAACTTGAAAGAAATGTTACGAAGATAACCTAGTCTCCTGATTTCAGGATTAAACCCTGAAATCAGGAGACTTTTTTGAAAACTACGTGTAAACCTACATTCATATTTTCAACTCTCTTGATCATTTATTTTATAAATACGTCTGTATAAATCGGTTCCAATTTTCGAGATAAAGAGGGTTTTGAGATAGAATTATCAGATTACTTCACCAAAACTTCAAGGAAGTGACGAAATACGGGTATAATTAGTAATGTACTAAAAATAGAACTGTCGCAGACATTCCAGCAGTGTGTGAAAGTTTCCACATGATCAATAAGAAATCAATGGACCAACGAGGTTCCCATGCTAGTGAAACTTCTCAATTAATCCAATTAATTTTACACAGAATTACTGCAGACAATTGAATTAGAATACAACTTATTTTCATTTGGCATGACAACGTTAACTGTGCTAATAGTACTAAAGTAATTGTTTGTACTCGACAACCCCTCGATGTTGTTTCACACACTTTACACTATACATAGATGTAGATTTTTTTTATATTTCTATGCCTACTGCTGTTGCAAATTTAATTTCATCAAAACTGGTAGAAGTTTTTCGGGATAAAGTTTGAAATTGAGAGCAGCAAACCTTTTTCTGTGGTGCGCAATGTAATTATTCAAAAAGGCGTATACAACTAATAAATGATATGCTTAAGATTCATAAATGCCAATCGGAATATGTCAAAATTACATGAACTGGATCTACGTAATATGAAGACAGTATAGCTCACAACTTTGGGCATTTGCACCCAGCGTGTCGCTTGCGCTTACCTACCGAAGTTGATATCACAGTTGCGAAATAGTCTGCGGTTATAATAATATCACTTTGAACATATTTAGAAACCTGCGCAGGTCGGTGCAACGTTATTCAATCTGCGACCTATTTGTGGTCAATCGCAGTACGAGACGGTCTCAACCGCTTTACAGCATAGAGTTATTTCGAACCTGTTATTTGCACTTATATGTCACATCGTAACACTTAACATGCTTGTTAACTCCACAAAAATCACTAATACGTAAGTATAAATAAGATTCTGCGCCCAAGTGCATTTTCTGACTCGATTAAGTTAATTAACAATTTTAATAAGCAATCATTATTTTAATCCGCTCTACCGTTACGGTTGCCGCTTTAATTTGTACATAGTTTCACAATATACCCACATTCTGTTTTAGCATGATTGTAATGGACATCTAATGGACATCATGATTTATTTACCTTTCTCAAGGAAATCATTACTATCTGTTTGTAAGTCATTAAGCAATCAACTGTTTATTGTTCCCATAAGTTGATGATATTTGTTAACAATTAGTTATAACATTAATAATCACAAATTAGCTGTTAATGTAATTGATTAAGATAAGTATTGATGATATTTGTTAACAATTAGTTATAACATTAATAATCACAAATTAGCTGTTAATGTAATTGATTAAGATAAGTAATGATGGAACAAGGGTCGTGGTACTATCTACCCCTCCCAATAATGATCCTGTATATAAATAGTTACCACAGCTCTTAGCAAGTCAGTCAGAACCAGCAGTCAGAACAAGAAGTCAGAATAGTGAGTTAGAATAAGCAGTCAGTAATTTTATTTATATTACTTGTAAGTTTATAACGTTGTCTCGTAGTAAAGTGTTTAAATAGTGTCAAACCGTGTCTCAATCAGTGTCTCCCACACACCTACCAGAAACGCCACCGCTCGGGCCATTACAAATTGGTGTCAGAGTTTGGGATTGATTGAAGACTACTTCACTTCGATAGTTCGAGACCTTGGTCAGAGCCTTACATCTCTGATTGTACGAGACCTTCGTCGGAGTCCTTAAGCTCCGATTCTTCTACAAACAACGGTCCTGAGCATCACGACGAGTTCTACGGGATTGGACAAACGTATCTTCAGCGGTCCGAAGATCAAAATTCAACCGCTTACGCTGCCCAGTCTCCTGCTCATCAAGTCATCACGTCAACTACTATGTCAACGAGATATCTTCAAGTAATTATATTACTGTGAGTACGCCGCCACTATTTTTTAAGCACCGTTATAAAGGATCTTTCCTGTACGGGATCATCTGCCAATCATCGGAAGTGTTCAATTGTGAAAAGTGAAAATTAGTATAAATTAGTATTAATCATGCATCAAAGCGTAAATTCTGGTGTATCTACATCAATGAATGTACAAAATAATTATATTTCACTAGAAATGGCTGAAAGAATGCTAACTAAATTTGATGGCAGTAAGGCGCGTATACATGAATTTTTAGACAACTGTGATACGGTTAATAATTTAATAAATCCAAATCTACAAAAAATACTGCTTCAAATAATTATTACAAAAATCACGGATAACGCTAGATCAATGATAAGAAATCGCGAATTTCAAATTTGGGATGATTTAAAAAATTATTTATTAGATACATACACCGAAAAACGAACGATTGGTCAATGGCAATTAGAACTAAACAGTTGCAAACAAAATCATAACGAAAACGTTTTAACATATGCAAATAAGGTCGAAAATTGTTACGTCAGATTAATAAATTCACTAGATACAACAAACCAAACGCAAGAAGCCCGACAAGCATGCGTTGAGTTACTCAAATCACAAGCCTTAAGCGTATTTATTACAGGTTTAAATAAAGACTTAAATTTAATATTAAAAGCTTTACAACCTAAAACGTTAGAAGATGCTATTTCAATGGCAGTAGTCGAAGAGCAAGAGCTTAAAAGTAAATATGAAATATCTAAATTTCAAAATTTAAATATATCTAACACTAAGCATTGCTATAAATGCAACAAACCAGGCCATACAGTAGTAAATTGTAGAATCAGATCATTTTCGGAACCTAATAATAATAATAAAAACCTAAAATTTTGCAATTATTGTAAAAAGAAGGGTCATATTAAAGAAGACTGCTATCAATTGAAAAATAAAAATTCACCCAATAAAACTGACTCATCTAGTAGTAATAATCGTTATCCAAATAAAAACTCTACGTCAAACCAAAAAAACGAATAAAACCTGATGGTGCGAGCCAACCAAAAGGTAATAGATTAGTAGAGGGGCTCATAACCGCGATAAATAATAATTGTTATTTTGTGTCATTAGTTTTGAAAGATAATAAAAGAAATATAGATTTTCTTATAGACACTGGTGCAAATATTAGCCTCATTAAGAAAAACGCTGTACCAAAGGACGCTGAAATTCATCATGATATTTTAGCTGATTTAAAGGGAATCGATAAAGTAGACAAACCTACCAGGACTTTAGGTTATGTCGAATTGGAGTTCATAGGAAATATAAAATTAATACTCCACATCGTTGATGATGATTTCCCTATTGGTGGTAATGGTATATTAGGAGGTGATATGTTAAATAGATATAAAAGCACAATAGATTATAGCACCAAAACCTTAAAACTCGCGGATAAGAAATTCAGTTTATGTTATGAAAACATAAATGACCAAGTCGAAAATATTGAAAAAATCATGGAATCAACCATAACGGTCAAAGCAAGAACCGAATGTGTCATTCCTATCAAAATAACAAATAATGAAGAGGTTCAACATGGAATTGTTCCACGCATAGAGTTAGCTAACGGAGTACTTTTATGCCCGAGTATTATCACCGTAAATAATAACAAAGGCATTACGACCGCACTTAACTCAACCGATGAGGATGTGACTTTTCCTATACCTTCTGTTAATTTAGAAAAAATAGATGTTGTTATTTTAAATAAGAAAATATTAAAATTAAATGAAAATAGCTCAGACAGAGTGAATGAAAACTATGAAAGCTATCGACTTGAGAAACTAGAAAGTTGTCTACGGACAGATCATTTAAATAATGAAGAAAAAGATTCTTTGATTGAATTGTGTAAAGAATACAATCATATATTTCATTTAGATGGGGATAGATTAAGCTGCACAGATGTAGTTATGCATGAAATACATACGAAAACAGAAGCTCCCATTAATACAAAAAGTTATAGGTATCCAGAAGCCTTAAAAGGGGAAGTTAATAATCAAATTAATAAAATGTTAAAAGACGGCATTATAAAATCATCAAATAGCCCTTGGAATTCACCTATCTGGGTGGTACCAAAGAAAATTGACGCTTCGGGTCAAAAGAAATGGCGAGTCGTTGTCGATTATAGAAAGTTAAACGAGGTCAGCATCGGGGACTCATATCCCTTACCTCAAATAACAGAAATATTAGACCAATTAGGTCATTCTAAATATTTCACAACACTCGACCTAGCCTCAGGGTTTCATCAAATTAAAATGCACCCTAAGGACTCATCAAAAACAGCATTCACTGTCCCTCAAGGACATTTTGAATACAATAGAATGCCATTTGGATTGAAAAACGCTCCTGCAACTTTCCAACGCTTAATGAATAGTGTTTTAACTGGATTGCAAGGAAATCGTTGTTTCGTATATTTAGATGATGTCGTTATTCACGCAGATAATCTCGAAAACCATAATCGGAAATTAAAAGAAGTTTTTGAAAGATTTTCCATTAATAATTTAAAGTTGCAACCTGACAAATGCGAATTTCTGAAACGCGAAGTCATGTATTTAGGTCATTTGATCACGGAAGATGGAGTTAAACCAGATCCAAACAAGATTGCAACAATTGAAAATTACCCCATACCTAAAAATGTAAAGGATATAAAAGCATTCCTAGGATTAGCAGGATATTATAGAAGGTTTATACCTGATTTCAGTAGCTTGTCACAACCTTTAACAAAACTCTTAAAAAAGGATGTTCCTTTCAATTGGACAAGTCTACAGCAACACGCATTTGAATCCCTTAAGAATAAACTTTGTAAGTCTCCAATTTTAATATATCCAGATTTTAGTCAAACTTTTAATCTTACTACAGATGCTAGTAACTATGCCATAGGAGGAGTATTATCACAAGGCCCAATTGGTCAGGATTTGCCAATCGCTTACGCTAGTAGGACGTTAAATAAGGCCGAACAAAATTATTCAACCACTGAAAGAGAACTTCTAGCAATCGTATGGTGTGTCAAACATTTTCGTCCATATTTATATGGCCGTAAATTCAATATGATCACGGATCATAAACCGTTGACATACTTATTCAATTCTAAAAATGATGGCGCTAGGATTTTCAGATGGCGATTATCTCTCGAAGAATATGAATTTACTCCAATTTATAAACCAGGCAAATTAAATACTAATGCAGATGCATTAAGCAGAATAGTTCCAAATATAGAAAACCAAGAATTAATGACAACAACTTCAAAGATACGCGAAAATTATAAATCATTTTTAGAAACAGCGCAAAAGTCTATTATAGTAAATAATAATTTAAACGAAATTAATGACGAATTAAGCGTGATAAAAGAAAATATTTTTATACCAATATCAGCAGATAAACATATTAACGATGAAAGTCTAAGAAAAATAGTTAATGAGTATGATCATTTAAATAAAATTAATAATATTAAAGTAAATGAAGTTGCTGTATTTCACGACAGTAAGTCAACATTTTATTATGCTTGTACAAAGCAAAACTATTGGGATAAATCTAATTATGAAATTTATTTTGATTTATTAAATGTAGTTAAGGAATACTTATTAAAAGAAAAACGAAGCGAGCTTCACTTAACTCGTCTCGGAGATAAATATGATAAATTTAACTATAAAAAGTCAAGAATGATATTGAGATACATTTTCATGAAAACAGATATTAAGATAAACATATACAATAATACATTAATTACACCTACACCAAATGAAATTCCAAATATCTTAAAGGAAATGCACAGCAGCCTTATGGCAGGCCATGCAGGTTTCCACAAAACATATAAAAGAATAAAAACTATTTATAAATGGCATAACATAAAAAAAGACATAAAAGATTTTATAGCACAATGTGAGTCGTGCCAACAAAACAAACTCGTACGGAAAAAACATAGGGAACCTATGGTTATAACATCTACGGCAAATGAAGCATTTGAAAGAGTTAGCTTAGATATTGTAGGACCTTTTCCTTTGACTCTCAATGGAAATAAATATATTTTAACTCTTCAAGACGACTTGACAAAATATTCGCAAGCATATGCTTTACCTGAACATACCGCAGAAAGAGTAGCCGACGTTTTTGTTAGAGAATTCATTTGTAAATTTGGTATTCCCAAAAGTATTCTAACAGATCAAGGTGCCGACTTTACGTCAAAACTTCTAAAAGAAGTTTCGAAATTATTTAAAATTAAACAGTTAACTACTACTGCATATCACCCGCAGACAAACGGTAGCCTAGAACGTAGTCATGCTACTTTGGCAGAATACTTAAGACATTTCATTGGGGAAGATCAGAATGACTGGGATAAATGGATAGATTTTGCAATGTTTTCATATAACACTGCTATCCACTCATCAACAAAATTCTCACCACATGAATTATTATTTGGAATCAAACCAAGTCTACCTACATCCATAACCGCGCAACCAGAATTTAAATATTCTTATGACGATTATATAGATGATTTAACATTAAAATTAAGAAAATCTAAGGAAATAGCTAGAAATAACTTAATTGATTCGAAGAATAAAAACAAACAATACTACGATAAGAAATGCAGAACCGAAAATTATAAATTAGGCGATAAAGTGTACATCACAAACGAAAATAGTAAACCGGGGAGATTGAAAAAACTTTCTCCACAGTTTACCGGTCCGTATGAAATCGTAGAAATTAATTCGCCAGTAAACGTAACTGTACTTATGAAAAGAAGGAAGGTTAAGGTGCATATAAACCGTTTGAAACTAGCGAAATAAATAATATAATTTTATTGTTCCAGGTTTACCTTCACGTCAAGTCAAGGTGAACTGTATAATGTAACAACCTTAAATAAAGGAGGAATTTACTTCGAACATGTAGGAAAAGCAAATCAATTCGATAGTGAATGGAATTTAATTAGTTATTTAGATATATCTAGCTGGCATAGGAAGTTACAGCTTATTGAAGATACCCTTGCTGAAACTAAAAACCTTTGTAGCCATGACACATTTAACCGATTTTCATTATGCCAAACGTCTATGTTAGTCTTAGAACAACTATATCCTCATTTGAAAAATCAAGAAATCGTTCTAAGAGAAATCATCGGACATTCATTTGCTAATAATCATCGTTCAAAACGTTCTGTTATCGATGGCGTAGGAACATTATTTAAGATTTTATTTGGAACATTAGACGTAGAAGACGCAAAACGCTATGATGATGCTATCAATAATTTGGATAAAAACGAACACGAATTAATTACATTATTAAAATCTCAATCGCAAATTGTGAAAACTACTATTCATAATTTTAATAATACAATAACTGATCTCAGGAAAAGTGAAAATATTTTCAGTAAAAATTTAGAAACTTTAGCTAATTATACAAAAAATACTAATAATAAAACTTTTAATATTGATATGAAGCAAAACATAGATGAGCATTTATCATTTTTAACATTAGTTACCAGCGAGGTAAATAATGAAATATCTATGGTTATTGATGCCATATTATTCGCTAAAAATAATAATCTACATCCAATTATAATTACTCCTGAACAGTATATTTATGAATTAAAGAAAACGGTATCACACATTCCGATTCATACACAATATCCTTTGGAATTAAATATGGATAACGCATCAGAACTGCTATCGTTAGTTAACATTGTCTCATATTATATGAATGAAAAGATTGTGTTTATAATTAAGACACCATTGATTATTCAACAAACTTATGATGTGTATAATTTAGTTCCTGTACCAATTTTAAATAAAAATAATACTTATGTGTTTATATTACCTACAGAGAAATATTTTGTAATCTCTGAAAATAAAATTCATTATACTACTATAGAAAATATTAATAGCTGTAAGAAATTGTCTAATAATTATTATATTTGTGAATTTGAAAAACCTTTGTATTCAGTTTACGCTAAAGATAATTGTGAATTAACATTATTCTTAGGTAGTAAAAACCAAATTCCATCATCTTGTGATACAAGGATTGGTTCAATTAAATCAGAACAATGGTATAAATTAGAAAATGAAAATAATTGGTTATTTGTAATACCAAATAAAATCATTTCAACTATTTCTTGTAAAAACGAAGAACCATATGATCTAGAATTAAAATCTACAGGTATTTTAAAATTACAAAAGAATTGTAAATTATATTCTCCTAATATTATATTACATTCCTCAAATCAAGGAATGATGTCAAACCATCTATCTGTACTTCCAGATTTTGATATTATCAATGATAATTGTTGTAATAGATTGAAAAACAATACCATAGAAGATAAGTTAGATTTTATTCCGTTTAATAAATTCAGTATGAATATGAATGATTTAAATATAGCGAGTCACAAAATTGACAAGATAAATGAATTATTAGACGAAATAAATAACGAAAGTGTATTCCATAGAGTTAAGAATAATACTTATTTTGTATTCATGTTTTTATCTATAGTTAAGTTTATAGCTTTTTATATACTCTATAGGATAGGCAAATATCTCTTGAAAAGGAAATTCTTCTGTTCGCCACAATCTAGATTATTAGCTATAGAGGACACAAAAACTTGTTGTGGTAGAATCACAAACTGTATTACCCTTAATTTAAATAGAACTACCAATAATAGTAACAATGATATTGAAATGGAAGACATTGAAAGTCCAGGTCCATCTCAAGAACACACTCCCTTGAGACGTTCTTCAAGAATCGCTCAGATAAAAAGCAAATAAGCGTTTAAAAATTTATATGAATAATATTATATTATGATGTATGAATATTATGTGAATAATTTTTCAAATTATTCCCATTTTAAGGGGGGAGGTGTAATGGACATCTAATGGACATCATGATTTATTTACCTTTCTCAAGGAAATCATTACTATCTGTTTGTAAGTCATTAAGCAATCAACTGTTTATTGTTCCCATAAGTTGATGATATTTGTTAACAATTAGTTATAACATTAATAATCACAAATTAGCTGTTAATGTAATTGATTAAGATAAGTATTGATGATATTTGTTAACAATTAGTTATAACATTAATAATCACAAATTAGCTGTTAATGTAATTGATTAAGATAAGTAATGATGGAACAAGGGTCGTGGTACTATCTACCCCTCCCAATAATGATCCTGTATATAAATAGTTACCACAGCTCTTAGCAAGTCAGTCAGAACCAGCAGTCAGAACAAGAAGTCAGAATAGTGAGTTAGAATAAGCAGTCAGTAATTTTATTTATATTACTTGTAAGTTTATAACGTTGTCTCGTAGTAAAGTGTTTAAATAGTGTCAAACCGTGTCTCAATCAGTGTCTCCCACACACCTACCAGAAACGCCACCGCTCGGGCCATTACATGATTACTGAATACAGTAATATATAATTTTAATATGCAGTCTCTTTTATAAGAGGCGTTAATAGTGATGTTTCCTGAGTTAAAAAAAAATCGATTTAGTCGGTCATTCAGATTATAGAAACATATTGGATACGTATATTTTGTTGTATCAAATCAATAAGAATTGACAAATATAAAAGGCATCAATGATCAGGAGTGGTGGCTGGTGACGTCACTCCGAGCTAAAAAGTGTAGCGTGCAGTGCGTCACATGAGTTTTCAACGCAGTGTCGTCTTGATTTTTTGTTTATATGAAAAAAGAAAAAATACGTGTCTAGTATTTTTTGGAAATCTGACTGACGGACTAATTAGTTTTTTTTAGTCAACTACCCTATTGTAATACAACTAGAAATTATTAAAATCAAAATTTATTAACTATTTTTGATTCGCTAAGAACATAGAAAGGAGTACGAGCGCGTTAAGAATATACGCGAATAAATATTGAATCACTTCTTCATTTCCGAGCTTCCGGTTGGCGAGGACTCATACGTCGAACCTAATAAGTGGGTCAAGTAACCCTTTAGCGTGTAGAGGAGTGAGAGCAATCACACGCGTCGCCCGCCTAATTGAAGTCCAATGTCGCACGGCCCGCCCACGGTGATTGATACCGCCCAGACCAAGCCGGCTTCTAATTCGATTGTGATATTGTTTGGACGCGCATCGGCGTCACTCCCACGAGCCAGAATCTAATCTGTACGCACTCGGATGATGTCATCCCGAGACAACGATCGCTCGATTCATTTCGAGTGGTAGAACCAGATAGGTTCCGGGGGAGATTGATGAGCGGCGGTTAAAGCGTGTTGTATCGCTCGTTGTCACCATGAAAAAAGAGCTTAAGCAGGCATGGCTGGATGGAGGTGGTGGGGGCTAATTAGTCGCGCCATAGCCATCAATATCCATTAGGGGCGCCGCACGCGACGCTAGGCGCCGAGTAGCTCCGCGCGGCCGCCGCCGTCGTCGCCACCCTTGGCGATTGCCGCTACTAAACTTGTGTATGTCGATTCGCGATAAGTATTTGCATTTCCGTGACTGACCGCGGGGTTCAACCCAAACAAAGCAGACTTGACGGCACGTGATGCCACCACCAACACAAAAACAAATACGTAATAATATGCATATATTGACAAAAGAAGCTGACAATATGGACTATGCGTTAATTATTAGCTACGATGGCCCATTCGTAGATTTATTCGTTATATTTTATATTAAAAAAAAATGTTAAAACTGTTTACTCGGTTTCGATGCAAGCAACGAATAGGATTAAATTGTGACTTTTTGCTCTCCTTAAGTAGTTCTTAATTTAGACAACGCTGTCTTCGGCTAATTAATCAATAGAAGCTTAAATTTTTTTAATTATATTAACGTTTAATGGAACGTCATTATTTTAATATCACAACCACTCCACAGATTAAATCCGTTAACAAAATTGAAGTAATCTCACTAAGTTCACAAAAAGAGTACAGCCGGTTGTTGGCTAACATAACATTCAAATACAAAAAGGCATGACTGCTTTTATTAAAATATCAAATATAGTCTGAGCATGCATCGAGCCCACTCCAGTGATCCGATATAATTTAAAACTTCACCTTACTAGTAAAGGGTTGGCCTCTGCCCTAATCTTTGAACTACGACTTGACCGTTAATACGCATTTATAATTTGCTCTTCGATTATTTAGTACGGTGGAATGGTACGCCGAGATACGAATAAATTAGTTTCGTGTTTTGAACAAAGCCGGTCCAAAGTTTTGAGTAACGGTCACAGGATCGTTGTAAGAGCTAAACTTATTCCTCTATCTGTTGGTTTAGAGTGCTTTATTGAGATCGTCTTGTTGTTTTGTTTGGGTAACCTATAATTAAATGGTGTTTCATTTACTTCTCGGATGAAACTGTCCAATTTATTGTTTCTAAAATTTAGAAAACGTTCACGGAATTACACCATATATTATGTATTTTTAATATCCCTTGTACAAAATACACATCATGTAACTGCTTTACAGAATAAAATCCCTAGAACACATCGAACACTTATGTGTATAAGTGATCAATGCTACAACATAATTGCATACTTCCGATTTTACTGACTGACTGGTTTTACAGGTCGATGCATTGCATCATTCGTCTCAAAAGAGTTAAAATAGTAGTTGACCGTATTACCTTATGTTGAACTATGACCGGCCAGTCGGCTAATCGCGTCCCCTAGACAGCGGTCGCGACCCGCAGGTGTAAACTCGCCCTTACTTAGTCTGCAGCTTCGCCTCATTTACATAGCCAAGGTATCTTATGCACTGTGCATGCACTCGCTTCTCACTTTATAATTCAAATGATCCACACGAGCGCCGGCTGAATTCGAGGAAATGTGAGAATTTGTAACGGAATTTTAGCAGCTATTTAAAGTGAGAGATTCTTTGTTTTAGTCTGCCGTCGGCAGTTTATTTCGAGGATCCTTAGCTATTTTACTTCTTATTAAAATACACGTTTCAATACTAATAAGAACAGCGTTGGATAATATACTCTAGTACATTCAATTGTGTAATTTACAACCTTGCATAAAAACACGTTAACTATTAAACAAAATATTGTACCATAAATTTTCTTAATGTTAACAACATCTATAGGAAAACTTTGCCCTTACCGTTGGAGTTACAGACAAAAGAATTGTTATGACTGTTAAATGAGAGCCTGGTTCATCTCCGGCGCAACACTCATCGTGACTGAATTTTGAAAGGCATCCTTTGTTAAAGTTTCAAGTACTAAACGCTTTGAAGTGCAGTTTCGACGCCATCATGTTATGACGCAAAAACGTTTATTATTTAGTTAGCAATAGTACACTAAAGGTTAGTGGGTAGATAGGTACATGTACGTTTCTGAAAACTTCTGTGGTACCTACGTCCAAGTTGCACACTCCGAGCAAATTGCTAACCATACCGGCCTTGCCCCGATGTAATCAAATTAGAGACGTGACGTCATCGCTTCCAGCACCATTATGCTAATTAACAAGAGCGGTGATCTAAACATCGCCGACGATGGATGCTCCGTCGAAATCACCTAGATTATTGACAGATCCAAATAAATGTTGTGAACACCGCAGCAATACACGTTTTATGGGAAGATATACATTGAGGAAAATAACATGATTATTTTCAAATTCCACCACAACGATATTGGAGTTCATAACACCATAACCCAAACAATACTCTCATTTTATTTTTTAAATAAACCTCCTTTATTTCTTATCGAGCAGATTGCGAATATTTACTGACCGGAATTATTAAGTTAATCTTCAATCTCCATTGCGAAGATCTAACCAGTTTAAGTAATAATGGTACCGGATCAAAGCAATATTTTTGAAACATTATGACGGTCGACCTGGCTGGAGCGCGTAGGTTGGCTCCAGCCAAGTGGTAACTTCCTTCATTACGTCACTCATGTGATTCACGCAATTTGTTTCATAAGATGTAAACACAGGTTAGGTTTAAAGTATTCACCTACAACCTCGCACTTGTCTGCCGCCTAGCTTCGCTACTCGCTGCGTGTCCTTGCTAAATCTAAATCTGACACACGAACAAGACCCAGTCGCGATTTACGTATTTATACATATGTCTATAATAAATGAAGTTAGTTTGTCTAGCCTTATCGCACGTTAATTCGTCACGCTAATCTATCAACCGGGTTTTTCTCTGCTTCTAAGTAAATAACCACTCGACTATTTAATGGTTATAGTCAAGTTCCACAACCATTACACAAAGCTGATTGCGGAGAAACATGAACACAAATCCAAGCTCGAAACAATATTACGATTACGTCATTCATAAAGTAAGTGCATTTATGTAGGGAGCGAGGGAGCCATCTTTGTGCGACTCTGCTGCGGGCCGCTGCTTATGATATGAAAAGCAGTTTTCTGTGGAGTAAATAATAGAGCGACAGTGAGAAGGCCTCGTGTAGCCTACCCCGTGACAAGTAACATGTCCCAGGGCAACTTTGTCCCATCCGCTTACATGATACATGGAGTCTCTAAGACGAAACTTTTCAGTATTTATGCGGTACAATATAAAAGCTGCAATATTTGTGTGGCTTGTGTTGTTAACATCATTTTGAAATTTTCATTAATAAATTTTAATTATCCATAATAAATACTTATTATTCTCAAGCCCGATTAAAGAGCGTTATTTTATTAGCACTCCTTACATTGTAGCTGGAAATACCGCACACAATTCAAGCAACATGATACCATAAGTAAGTATTCCCAGACGGCTAATGAAACTTCGCAAAGCCAACACGAGACCGCGCTTATTTAGAGACGACGATGTCGAGCAGATGACGCCCAAACAAATCTCAATATCTGGCATATGGTATGAATATTTAGAGCAGGAGAACGCATCGAGCGTTTCTCTGCACGGCTATAAGACATCGAAAATAGATTGTGCGAATGGGGTTACACGCACCTGTTATTTGGCTTTCGGGTGGGTGTGGTGTCGGGAGCGCGGGGTGGCAGATTCATTAATAATGGCCCACAATGAGACGCCATTATTTACGAGTTGCGGCAGTCGAGCTGAACCGCAGCGCACACAGCGCAATGCTACCAGCTTGTCCCTATCCGAAAACTACCAAGAAACCGAAGCGAAATCTTCATGGAATCGCGTGTACATTAAACACCAAAATCTACAGCCAAACCCTATGTCAATGAAGGTTTTGCTGGAGATTTTATTATCATCTACAAAATTCAAGACAATCGCACCGGTAAGCTCCCAGTTTTTGTTCTTTCTCATTTGATCGATATCCCATGAGCTTAAATTTTAACAATTGAACATCTACTATGCATGACTACATTTACGTCTAGTCTTACATATATGGCAAACCTTACTTCAGATTTGGCTAGCATGCCCATATTTATTGCATCAGCAGCAGCCACATAAACTTTGATTTGAGTCATCAGCTGTTGTCGTGTCTGACGGCTTGCCTCGACTATGGTACGCATTAAGAAGATACATTTTTTATTCATGTTTATTAATCACTGCCTTATAAACATGAAAGCTTATCACGTCAGTCCTATTTCAACTGTTAACTAATAAACTAAAGATAAGGTTGTTTTTAACACTACTTTGAACATGTAACATTTCTATTCATTGAACAACACTTCAACAATATTTTCAAATAGCCGTCATCAAAGTATTTCATCTCTGTGTCAATTTCATGATTCACAAATCTCAATTTTGCGTCTATCATAGGTTCTAAGAGACGCGATGATTGGCGTTTTGCAACACAAAGGATCTTTTGTGCTTATATATTTTTAATGTTATGACTCAACGGCTTTTTGTAAAACCGGAAAACGTTTCAGAAAAATGTACATATTAACTACTGGTAATTTTGTTCGCTGTTATGCAAAACAACGTTCTTAACAAGATATTTCTTTTAAACTCAGTGCACTTGCAAACCATCGGAAGACGAAAAACAAATACTGTTTCCTAAACTCAACAAGATGTAATAAGATCAAACAAACAAATCTATCGGACTAAATTCGTGCATGAAAAGTCAAATAGTCTCACTAGAGGCGGTGATATGAGGTAAGCGACCTTAAAAGCCACTTAGCACTGTGCGCTCTCCGCGCCGGCGCCGCTCGCTGCGTTTCTTATTACTTAGCGAATAATTCGGGTAATAACTAGCTACTCCGAGACAGCTCTTATACTCCACTCACACTATGTATGTACTGTCCTTTTTAACATTGACGCTCTCTATCTGCTTTACTGAAGTGCATTCAGGAAACATTTTTTTTTAAATAATTTGTACCTCTATACTAATATACAGTATGTTAAGAAAACCCTGTTCGACCCGTGAAGGTGATGTTTGGTATCGATAACTGATTCTACTAATGCATACAAAACCGGGCTAAACTTAAAAAATCCCCTTAAAAAAATAAATATTATTTCGCAAAAAAAAAAAAGAGGTAACTTAATAAATGTGCGTTAAGCACCCTTCCGCGGGCGGCAGGCCACGCGGCACGTGGTCGCATCGCTATTCGCTCATAATAATACCGGTGTTGTCACTTTTTTAAAAATTACCAATTTTCGGGGAAGTTGGAATTAATTCGCGGGAAAAAAAGATTATTTCAAAATTCATTTGTATTGGTACTATCATGATTACGTAAAATTTTATATTATATTTGGTCATGTGTTTACCTAACCTTTATTATCCTTATGGGTCGGACAGGGTTTTCTTAACATACTGTATAAAGCTGAAGAGTTTGTTTGTTTGTTTGTACGCGCCAATCACAGGAACTACTGAACGATTTCAAAAATTTTTTGCGTTGGATAGCTCATTGATCCAGGAAGGCTTTAGGCTATATAACATCACGCTGCGAGCAAAAGGAGCGGAGTTAATAAAAAAAAAGCATATCGAAACCTACGCGGGTTAAACCGCGGCCCGCAGCTAGTTATAATCTAATGCTTAACTGCAATCCCGCCTAATGGTAAGCAATGATGCTATCGTTGATGGTAAAGCGCGCTAGATTATTAAGAGACCATTCACAAAAAAAAATCTGTGAATAGGAAGGAAGACGACAGTTGAGCGAGGTGATACAATGTTAAACTCAACAACACGGCCAACGATGCTGCGCCAGAAGGAGATGGATCTGGAGGCCCTCCAAGACCAAACTCCCGACACAACAACAGACCCGTCCTACGTACGGCTTCACTATATATCATGCCGGAACATGACGAATCGCTTGGCGGCAAGACTTTGTCTGGTGGGTGGTAACTTCTGCCGGCAGCCGATATTATGGCCTACCACCGAGAAAACAACAAACTTAATTAGTATAAAATTAGTATAAAGATCTTCAAACTAATTAACTCCTCTACCTGTTACGGGCAAACAACACTTGCATTCATAAATAGGCACTTTTAATGATCAAAATAAACTAAGTAACCAATTATAATTTGAATGAGTGAGTTAGTTATCTTTACTAAGTGGCAGCAAATTTTAATTTTTCTAGGTATAATGAATATTAATGTCAGACCAGTCTAAAACAGCTTACGACATTTCGCAGATACGTTTTTATCTGAAAATAGAAATCATAGTGATATTTAATAACATCAAGGCACCTGAGGCATTTTCACTTTCGTGTCGGTCACTATGACAGCATCAAATATCAACCAATAGAAGTTTTTCATTTCCGTGTTTACGTCACTGATCCGGAACTCATTTCAGTACGCGAATCATCTAAAGATAGGTAAACGTACATCGAAATACGAAAACGAGGAAATCAAAGTTTCTGTTACCAAAAGAGCTGTCTATTTTCTGTTTCACCTTCACAAAACTGTGCATGAACAACAAGATATACAGGGATGTATTGGAACAAAATGGCAGCCGAAGTGATTTTTATACATCAACGTATTTCTTAGGATAGTCGCATTTTTGTGCAGTTAAATTTAGTGAACAGACCAGTGTAGGCCGGCAACAGAGTAACAATGTTAAGTCGGATGGAGCGAGTTAATTAACATTTACGCGGAGTCATCAAACAGGCGTGAGCACGGAGCCTTCTAGACAGGCTCAGGAGCGCGACTTCGCTCCAACGCTTTTAATTAAACGATGGTACCTTGACGCTAAGAAGTCATCTACAATCCACTTACCAACCCTTTTCTATATATACATACGTTTAATCAGAAATATGTCAATTTTACAAAGAGAGTGGTGCCTAAAATGCACCGACGAATATTTCATTATTAATCTTTCTGGATTCATAGCTCCCAGTACTGCATCATTTTGATATTTGTCGAGTTAAATCGGTTGATTGACGTATATTAGGACATTACTAACCCTCGAGACCTCGCTTGCGGGAATATTACATGGGTACCTTATATATCTACAGCATAAGTAAAGCCACCAGGGGGTTTCGTTGAAATCATTTGTGTTTATTGTATAATGTATTATGTCAGCCTCTTGTTATGAAAGATTTACTTATACAATTCATTGCAACTTTACACATTACATGTTCACATTTAGACATTTTATCTACCTGAGTGTTACACAAAATCGCCTTTAAAAGTCTAATAAATGTACAGCGCCAAAATCAATTTACTTTAATTGCTAATGTAATGACTTCCCAATTAGTTCAGTATATAGACTTCTGAAAAACGCGACTAGACAATATCTAGATAATAATTTCTATCGAAGTGTAATTGTTCATCTGGCTGCAAGTGTGTGAGGAAAAAAAAAACAATCAATAAATCACAAGTGATGCGTCCGCGCTCCTAGCGGGGGTTAGCCAATTACTACGTCGCGCTTCAAGGAAGCTAACCAGTTTCTAAATTCTTCGTATATTTAATTTAGCTTAATTGGTGTGTGGATACACGGCGGCAGGCAGTCGACCGAGAATTGGAGCCTCTTTGTTGGCGAAATCGCGTTTAAAACGGTACCCCCGCGAATTACACACATCGTGCGCACTCTCTTCTCTTATCACTTGAGTGGTATTACTCTACTCGTATAGCTTTCCATGTTTTCCCGAAGTTGATTCAAGGTCAATTTAATCGGAAGCCTGAATTTAGTTTTTGGGACGGTCGTTGGCTCGACGCCGATGTCGAGAAGCTGAAGGACGCCTCTCTAAACAAATTGCACTAGTTTGAAACGGACGTAGGAGTCGAATCCGTGATTCGTAAAACGGTAACCTACCTTTTACTCATTAATTGAAAGCTTATCATTGATGTTGTTGTTTACCTTGAAATTTTTAAATTCGAACTCACGTTTAAATAAATTCTATTTTGATTCAACGTTACCTATATAAATGGATTATTCTAAGGATGATGTCATGTCAACCGTATGTTTAAATATGATAAATATTGTCTTTATGTACTCACAAAAGGAAAGGACAATCGTGTTTGTGGGTGCTCAAATGGTGATGATGTGAATGGTACAGGAAACTCGGCGCGTGCGCAGTAAACTGATGTGAAGATGAGCAGTGTGGGCGCACCCCCACTAATTTATTATTGTCCAACAATTGGCCTCTTGGCATCTCAGTAACAATCAACGACATACATTTTTGTACTAACGGTATTCGGATCCTGAGGCATCTCTTTTTTTACTTGTTTTGTATATTGTCCTATGGTGTTAACTTATGGTCAATCATCTAAACTACTGTACTTAGCCACATACAGGGAGGGTATCCGTCTTCACCATCTAGCATCATGCAATCAATAGACATTGTTCAGGAAATGTTCTCGAGTATCCGAACAAGGAGAGAGGTGCGGTGTAAGATTACACGTGCTGCGATTGGTACCCGCGTTGTTGGTATGTGTTCACATACAATGTACTTATATTTTTATGTGTGTGAGAACTGCGTTCGGCGTGGGACGGGGCAGTGCATTTTTTGCGAACACGAGATGAACGGCAGGTCGTTGAACTCCGTCGCTTGTCTCGGTACCGAATTTTGCCAACGAAGCGCATCTTACAGCCTCTTCACTTAACTGCAATTTTATTGAGCTACAGTCATATCTTTATGTAAGATTGCTTGAGATATTATGGTGACTTCTGTACTTTATTCTTTATTTATATATATGTACTTATCAGTAGTAAAAAAGCTATCAAAATAAGTACTAATAATGCTAAAAGAACTGTAGCCTTTAAGTAAGCACGTCAAAGTGTTACTACTACTTTGGTCGCGTGTCAGCATTGGACGACGGCTTGCCGGCACGCATTGTGAGCAGGCGGGCGGCACGACGAAACAGCTGTCTGTATCATTGCTTACTCATTAGACGATGAAAAAATTTCTCAAAAACAACTAATTAGCACCGCAGTGCCGTGCTTATTTCCCGTCTTTCATCCGAGAAGAATGTATGGCCGACGCGTGCTTTCTTACTTTATGAAGCGCAATAAGCTTACGACTAGTAGGAGTATAAAGAAACCAGCCGCCACCAACCAAGATAATTTGCAATAAAAATTCAGAACTGTACTCTTCCACGAACGCGATACAGTGCAGGTACTAATACAGTTTTAGTCCCATTTGCTACCAGCTAATAGGAATTTCCTGGGTAATAAAAAACCGCTCAAGTGCGTGTCGGACTCACGCACAAAGGGTTCCGTACCATTGATTTATAAAATTAAAGAATTTAAGTTATTTGTATGAAAGATTCTTCTTCAGCCTATGGATGTCCACTGCTGGACAAAGGCCTCCCCCAAGGCTTTCCACGCTGACCGGTCTTGTGCTGCCCGCATCCATCGGCTTCCCGCGACCTTCCCCAGGTCATCGGTCCACCTTGTTGGGGGCCTCCCTTCTTCTGCGGATCTCCTCATTTCTGATTCGATCACGCAGAGAAACTCCGAGCATAGTAGCTCTTTCCATTGCCCTTTGCGTATTTGTATGAAAGATTACACGGTAATAAGCGGTTTACGAGTTACGAGGTATCAAAAAAACCTACTTACTAGATCTCGTTCAAAACAATTTTCGTTGGTAGTTTTTATAGTAATTTACATCATATGTTTTTTTTTTTATTTTTCATTTTCCTGTTTTAAAAGTTGGAGGGGGGGGGGGGGGGACCAACTTTTTTCCACTTTGGAAGCGTCTGTCACGCAAACTATTGGGTTTAGAAAAAAAAATATTTTAGAAACCTCAATATCATTTTTGAAGACCTATCCATAGATACCCCCCAAACGTATGTGTTGGATGAAAAAAAAATTTTGAGTTTTTCAGTTCTAAGTATTGGGAGCCCCCAATATTTATTTTTGTTTGTCGTGATGGCCTAGTGGTTAAAACAACAGCCTCTCAAGTATGAGTGCGCGGGTTCGATTCCAGGTCAGGCAAGTACCAATGTAACTTTTCTAAAGTTGTATGTACTTTCTAAGTATATCTTGGAGACCAATGACTGAAGGTGTAGGAAAACATCTTGAGGAAACCTGGACTTTAAGTCTGAAATCGCCAACCCGCATTGAGCAAGCGTGGTGATTACGCTCAATCCTTGTCTGTATGAGAGGAGACCTGTGCCCAACAGTAGGACGATAAAAAAAAATATTATTATTTTATTTTTGCATCAAAATCTTAATGCGTTTCACAGAATACATATAGGTACCTACCAAGTTTCAACAGTATAGCTCTTACAGTTTCGGAACAAAATGGCTGTGACATACGGACGGACAGACGGACAGACAGACATGACGAATCTATAAGGGTTCCGTTTTTTGCCATTTGGCTACGGAACCCTAAAAATGATTCTAGGTATTTAGTCCGTTATTCAGATTATAGAAAAATATTGGATAAGTATATTTTGTATTAACAAATCAATAAAAATTGACAAGTATAAAAGGCATCAAAGATCAGGGAGTGGTGGCTGGTGACGTCACTGCTCGCTAAAAAGTGTTGCATGCAGTGACGTCACACGAGTTTTCTACGCACGGTGTCGTCTTCATTTTTTGTTTATATGAAAAAAGAAAAAAATAAGTGTCTAGTATTTTTTTGGATATCTGACTGACGGACTAACTAGTTTTTTTTTAGTCAAATACCCTATTGCGTGATAAAATCGAACTTTATGATTCATCACTTTAAGCATTATCTGGCTACAAAACGTTAACTCTTAAAACCAAGGAAGATTCTATATTCAAAATACTATCTAATCGAATTAAACCACTTGTCAATGAATCCATTATTTAAGTATCTGTGGCGCAGACACATCCTATGTTGCAAAACAAATACATATACTGGATGAGTCGACATTCAAGCGACTCTGCAAGTTCAGACCAAAATTAGACACTTGGCTTTATTCAGAGAAACTTATTAAAAAATTCAGCGAATTAAAAGTAGAATTGAAGGTAACAATAAGCTGGCCTTGTCGCGGCCATTGACCACGATTTTTACAACAAATGATTTGCAGCTCTGCATTATTAAGATGATAGCCAGCCAAGTAAAAAATGGCTGGATATTTCGAGTCAAACGGCTATAAGAAGCGTATAAACGAGCTTTTAGACGTCACGCTTGGTGGCGTGCGCGCCACAAAAACTAGCACACGTCGCATTCGTGACTGCCGCCGCCTGCGCCCGCTCCGCTGCACGCCCGCGCCCCTTGCCTCACCCAGTCAGCCAACCATCCAGCAGCACCAGCTATTGAGACATATCGCTAGTAACAAATATGCAATCAAATTTTATTCATTCTAATGCAGTCTGGACAAATAACTTAGTCCGGGAACCGGACTCAGACCACAGTAATAGTCGTCGCATTGACAAAGACGTACTAAGCTATACACATAACATAATCAGCCTAATTTTCCCACTCTTGGGACATACCGAGAACTAAGAGGGAGTGGGCCGAAAACTACCACGTGGGCCCAGTTCGAGTTGATAGATTTCACATATCTTCGCGGTTACCTCGTGATATTTTCCTTCATCGTTATATCGGTCAACGGTGAAGGAAAACGTCGTAAGGAAGCTAGCTAAGCTGCAGCTGTAAACAAAATTAGTACACGTGCGATAGTGTGAGGAAATCCATAACCCTGCAGTGTATGCACATGTTTAAGTTTTGTAAAATATTACTGAAACTTACTTAGCTTATATTTAGCACACATATGCAATGCATTGACATGATGTAGTGTTTTGGATAGGCCATAATCATCTGGAAATGTGCACAATTAAATATGTATAATATGCCATCTACTGTAAGGAATATATCAGACTTTAGTATAAAGTTATGACAATTAAACAACAATAGCATGAGATGTGTTGCATTAGAGTGCACGATAGTTTGCGAGGGCGAGGGGAGGCAAGCGTGTCCTCGGGCAGGTCACGCGCCGCGCAAACTCGTTCCGCGGCGCACTTTCGCCGCTCTTCGCCTGCGCCGGAGTCTGTTGCTAGCTCGCTTGCACACGCGACACCCTTCCCCCTCGAAATACTTGCCATGGACAACTTAAGCTTACCGTACATGTTGCAAACTTGTAATCAAGTCCTTTGTTCTCACTTTTGAATTTCGGCAATCACGATGACAGTGATTTTCAAAATCGGTTAATTCCCACGTCTGTCAGTGTAGCTTTAATATACTAAAACTATACGTGTTCAGTGTACTCTATAAACTAAAAGTGTGTTAATAGACATTCCTCGTATAATTTAGTCCCATCATTCACGAATTTGGCATCATTTGTCAAAGTTTTAAGCGAAACAAAAATGTTTCCATACATGAACGTGGTTAAAAAGAATGTCTTGTGCGCAAGAAGTGGAAATAATCGGTGCAACACATTGACCGGCTAAAACTCTACACAATCGACGGGGCGGGCGGAAGTGTGGCAGTGGCGAAAAGCTCGCAACTGCATGAGGAGAAAGGAAGCGGCGCGCCGCGCGGTGTGATAAGGCGGCCGGCTGGCGTCGGTCGCGGGGCGAGGAGGGGCGCGGCGGGGACGGGTCGCGGGGTGCGCGCGCACGGCAGCCCCCGCGCCGCGCCACTCGCCTCCCGTCAGTCGCCCGCCGACTCCGCTTGTGCTTGTGTGATTCGCGCTGCTCCGTGCACCGCACTCGTGCTCCGAACACGACGCGTGCCGCCCCGCTGTGGCCGCGAACCGCGACCTCTACGCTACCGGCGAATCGTTTCTCCTAACTTACGTGCAACTTGCTATGTTTTAACTTACGGACATTTTACACTCCCTTACCCGGCTTGTTTATCCCTCATCATGTAAGTGTTACGCTCATTCTATTAAATGCGGCATGATCTTGTCGAAATTCGGAAC
Organism: Sesamia inferens; assembly: GCA_037179545.1. NCBI lineage: Eukaryota > Metazoa > Arthropoda > Insecta > Lepidoptera > Noctuidae > Sesamia > Sesamia inferens. Next base: position 13,122,323 of record CM073934.1, on the reverse strand, counting down.
TCGCGACAAAGTGTGTATCGTGAAAGTTTGTGAATAAAAGGCTAGTGTGTTTTTGGCAACCGTGTTTCGTATCCATCTGTCTCGTTAGTGTTTGTCTTTGTTTGTGGTTCGAGATAAACCTCCGGCGATTTCCGAAATTCGACGGAAAGTTTCCAACAGTAGGAGCGAGCGGTATGTTACTAGTGGGCAATGCTGCTGGTTCGGTCCGCTCGCTCCGCCGCATGAGAGCTTTCGCCTTGGTTCAAACCTGCTAGGTGCAGAGCGGCCTGCGCTACTCGCACGACAAACCCAAGATAAAGCTTTCATCGATATTGCCCATAATGTAAAAGTTACGCTAAGTAGTCTCTCCTAATCCCTGATGGAACTTTGCTCCTTCATCATTCAATTTCTTCTCATACAGCATTTGGCTATTTCTTTCGTAGCGTACGTAACTAATATTTCTTCATTCAATATTCTCTATGTTGCTTTTCTAAAATACATGTAAGTATTTATTTAGTTTAAGTTCATCCTGGACTTATACTAATGTAGGTGTGCTTATTACTTGTATGGTGGTCTTCATATTAAAATTCTTTGACCTTAGGATTATTATTGGTTACACATTGTTTTTGAATTTACCATGTGAAATTGATATTCTATATACACGAATATGAACCTTTTAATTCGCTTTAAATCTAGTAAATCTGAGTAATCCCTAGTTTTCTGACTTGAGAGATAGGTATGGCAAACTGGCAAGTTCTTTTTATCATAATATCTCGTTCGTGAAACGACGTAAACTTTATCTTATCTCTTAAAACAACACGGCGATTCGAAGGTAAAAATATTTTTTATAAATGATCCACATCTCCACAATAATGATTTTCTATTACATGATTAGTACATTTGTAGAAAAGTGTTTATTGTTCTAAAACTGCAAATTAAGCTGGTGATATCATTCAAAGTGATCATAATGATGATAATAACAATCAAAATATGTGCATTATAGCCGTAACTTACAGAAAAGTTGATAATATTAGACGAATATGAAAGCAAGTAGACAAAAAAGTTATAAACCGCGTAACGCCACCTAAATTATGTTTTAAAAACTGAAAAATAAGTTATGAGCATGTTGATTTAAAAAATGGCAGGGCTTTATCCATTTAAACGTAGAATGGTTTGTTTGCGACGCTGCTACTACGAGGGTAACAGCTGGCTCTGCTACCTGCTCAACAATAAAAACGTTTGTCAATAGAGGGCTCGCTCTGCATCATTATTATTGTCCCATTTTAGCCCATAAATAGAGCTTAAAATGAAAGTTATGATGGCTTATTTGATCCTTAAAATGTCTTTGAAGTTAACAAAATCATTCAAAAAGTGACTAAACTGACTAATAAAAGTCGTCAAGAAAAGATGCCTATGTCAGAATAAGCTATCTTAAGTAACGAACTATCTTATGCTGCTTAATTAACTATCGTGCCGTACTTACAAGCTGTAATCTAAATTTTCTCCTTTACAAGAAAAGAAACTGAATATAATTTATTACTTAGACACCGACACAAAACTCGTTTCACAACGACTTTTTTTTACAAATTGGGTAACCAAGAAACCTGACATTTAATTACGATTCCAAGGATACAATGTCTAACTCTGGCAAAGAAAGATTGAATAAAAACTAAACCGACCGCGATAAGCTTCCTCTTATCAGTATAATTATCTTATATGGATAAAATTAAACCGTCCTAACTGAATTACATGACCAAATATATCCATTGATAATATAATCGTTCTTTGTTTGCAACAAAGTTCAAGGGAATATCTATAGTTTTCAAAAATTCTAATTCGTAGTCAATGTTTTGGAAAGATTCTGACAGCGATGAATTTAATAATATATAATTGAATTAAAACTATCTACAATATCTGCCTGATTCCTTGCCGCTGCAAGATGCTTCTAATTTTCAACTTAATCAATTGTTTCATAACTAAATCCTACATTCCAAGTAACATTCAGAGTGGAGCAAACACATATGGTGCCGATAATTCCTTGAATATGTTCATCTGTGTTTCTTGGATCTATAAGAATCGCCCCTCTCATTGTAACATTGCGTCATCTTTAATTTAAGAATTGTCTGTTGTCAGCGCTGCAATTTCCATTCTTGTCTGCTCTATGTCCAAAAAACAAAGATCATTTGTTTTTTCCAGTATTTCAATTCGCCCCCTGTGGTATTTTTCAAAGATGCGTGGGTTTTACTTTGTTACTGTTTCCCTACAGCATGTCTAATCTTATCTTGTGTAAATGAGTTCTGTCTACTATCCTCTTATACACCACACCATTACACAAGTCAAATCGAACACAGGACCAACATTAAAGTAGCTATACCTCATCATCTTAGTCTTTGTGCTCAATATCCGTATAAGTCGAAGTGTCGCCAAACTGCGTAAAACTACTCTTAACATTTTAGCTTTTAACTACTACTAACTTTTTATCTTCTTATTATATTCTGTTGTGATTCGTATTCGTTTCTATATGTGGGGTCGATACGATCTGTAGAGAGTGGTGGCAGGTCGGTAGGCCCTCGCTTCAAATTTGATAAGGCGTGCACATTAACGGCCGTGCAGCAGCGATAGCGCCGGAATCGTGTAATTTGCGCCTCGTAAATTTAAGCCGTCGCAAATTTTTCGCCTCTCTCGCTAATTACCAGTCCGCCGACGTCCCCTGAGACTGCTAAATGTGCCTCGTGCACGTAGCGCTAGTTGCGATCTGCTTTTCCTCGCACACAGTAAACAATAGCCTTTGTTTTGGCTACCATGGTTCACCTACGTGTTCAACAAACCATTTAGTCAGTGATGCATAGAATTTGTATTAAATTTTGATGACAATCTTATTTCCTATGTAAATTAACATGTTTTGTGATATGTTTTAGTAAGCATATAGATATTATGCTGCACAAAGTATAAATATATTGCAGATTTGTATTTAAATAATTTTTCTTTAAGCTAACATCAATCAACGTTTTCTTATTAGTTTATAATATCAGTTCATCATTATCAACCTTTTTATCGTCCCACTGCTGGGCACAGATATCCTCTCATACAGAGAAGAATTGAGCGTAATCACCACGCTTGCTCAATGCGGGTTGGCGATTTCAGACTTGAAAGTCCAGGTTTCCTCAGGATGTTTTCCTTCACCTTCAGTCATTGGTATCCGAGATTTTTATACTTAGAAAGTACATATAACTTTAGAAAAGTTACATTGGTACTTGCCTGACCTGGAATCGAACCCGCACACTCATACATCAGAGGCTGGTGTTTGAACCACTAGGCCACCACGACTTTTAATAATAAATATCAGTTCACCAATGGCCAATATAATTCAATTTATAATGTGCCAGTATGCATTTCAGTTATAAAATTATCCTTCTAAGTAAATGATAACACTTTTTCCTTAACGATGTGAGTCAACAATTGTGCGCGCTGACCAACGAATATAGAACCATGCGAGGAATAACAAACGGTGACATCACTTCGACGCCACAGAACATATGCGAAACTAAGCAAAAACGTTGAATTTTGAACCGTCGTCGTATGGTTTATGGCTTAAATTGCATTACAGGAGGCAGAAAATTTGCCCTTGAATGTTATTATAAAAATCGCAATCGCAGTTTGGATTGATGGCAGTCGCATGTGAAAAATTAAAAACTTGGATCAACTACCGCCTTGTAAATTAATTTTTTTGCTTATAATTAACTTTAGTCACACCATACCTTAATTTAGAAATACCATATACTCTTCACAGTAAAGGAGGAAGTAAGATATTTGGAAAAGCTCAGGACTAAGTACCTAATTAAATTTTAGCACACCATAGCACACAGTAAAATACTTCAAATCGGTTTTATGTACGATAATGGTAAAGCTGAGAGTGCATTGAGCAAGACTTGACTAACCAAGCATGTCGAAGGTAAACACGGTGGTGGTTTTTGCGACTGCGTCTGCGGCGAACCGCGACACCACCGTCCAAGGTCACTTCATGATCAGACCTGCCCTGCTCTACGCCTGTATTACCATTGTCCGACGGCCTTACTGTCTGGACAACTTTTTATCGTTAATTTAAACGCTCTACTTGATTACTACCATCTCCGGCAGCGATAAGTCTAGCCAAAGATAAGGAAAGAGGACACGCTCCGTGTCCTTTTCCACATTTTAAAGCACAGAACTAAATAACGCGAATAATTATTTATTATTTTGAACCATTGTGTAATATTCAAAATGTCTATTTTTCCATCCGTGCTGTTAATTTGTCCAATATTGATGATTGTATCCGACGGTTTGTTCGGGACTTTTCCAGAAATAAATTTTTGAAATTATTGATTCTAGGAATGGAGCAATCCTTGAATATTCTGTGGTTTCCTTTTACAGTACAAACTAAAAAAATGTAAACTGGCTCTCGTATTTATGAATAAAAATCCTTAATTCCTACTATTTCTCTTAGTTTATAGACCGAAATGTTATTATATTTGAAAACAGTTGCAAAAGTCTCTGCTTCCTTTTTATCAGTAACGTTCCTTCATCCCTCTTCCTGGGATACCTTAAACTTCGTTAGCTTTGAAATTATAAAACAATTAATTTCATGTATAAAATGAGATACATTACAGTATAATTAAACCAGTTTAATAAATTACGTGCTCAACAGTTCTTTTCGATTTTGTTAAAGGCTTTAATCTGGAAAAATAATTATACGCTTATTAGAACTTCAATGAGACGGACCTGAAAGTATGTAGCAATTACAACATAAATGCAACCAATCTTACTGCATACAATCGCGGCACGTAATGCACAAAAAATGTTTACCAGAAATATTTATCGGTGAAGGTAAAGAATTAAACGGTACCTTTCAAACAGCTGCACTACGCATACGGTCGACCTTACCCCGATTTCTGTCAAACCCAATTCAATCGCAAATTAAAGCCTTCAAGAATTAATATGTACTTAGCATTCACTTTCTGCTTGCAAAATGTAATTTTATTCTTTACTGAAAGAGTTGTATATTCAATTAAATATACGAAAAATGCGGTTGGGTTATACACTTCATTTGAAATTTCCAAAAAGATTAACAATATTGAAGAAATACCAAAGTAAATCACCATTAAAGTGGAAAAACAGAAGAATTCCTCAACGACGTTAACCCTTTACCAGGCCTCGGACGAATTCTGCAGTAATAATATTTTTTTCGTAGATTTAGATGAGTAAAAACATTTGGTATGAAATTTTATCAATAATATTTAATAAATTAGCTGAAAACCTGAAAAAAACCATGTGGGAAAACATAATCCCATTGCCTGTCTAGACGACAACATAATTATTATCTATATATAAAATAAAAAACGATAGTCATTTTGATAGAATTTTTATTATTAATTGTTCATACTAGAAAAAACAAAAACAAAGAAAGCCACAAAAACCAATATCCGGAAATTCTCAAAGAGTATTGAGAATTTCTGGATTTTGATTTTTTTGGCACATAGTGGACAAGCTAGAGGATGGTGCAGGCAATCGAATACAAAGTGGCATTGCGTCATCAACAGTTTTGGGACATAATCTAAATATGGGTCTTCTTCTTCATCATTTTCTTCATCCTCAGATGAAAACATTTAATTTAGCATACTTTCCAGTTGTTGATCGTTTAGTACCTGAATAACAAAAATACACTAAAGCAGACTGACAAATTATGACGAGAAAAGTTTACCACCCACATTTTATACTTCGATAAATGACCGTGAATAAATCCTAAGTAAAACCAGTGGCAAAAACATTGTATAAAAGAATGATTTTGATTCACCGGGCAATGGACATAATAACACCCACAATAATTAGGCATTCACAGGCTTTGGGTATACGGTTCCCCACATGTATTATTTCGTTATAACACGATATTTTTGAAGTTTTTACTGAGAATTTATACACAAATCACTAGAAAAACTCAAATTCTCGAACATATCAAAAAATTGTACGACTTACCTTTCTCCGATTCGCCATAATGTTTAAAATTACGGTGCACTAGTCACAAAAATTTACGTTTAACGGCCGGCCACAGAGCAAATGGCTGCAAAAGTGACATTTGTGTTCCGTCACACTTTTTTTTTTGTGTACAATAATTAATATTTCTTATGTCAGCCTTTTTGACAGATTGTGGAAGATTCTTTACCAAAACCTGGTAATAACTTAAGAAAATACTATGTGGGAAATTCTCAATCCATAGCCTGGTTAAGGGTTAAATTGATTTATTACATTTCGATGTTACATTATTCTTCTTGAAATATTTCTTGTTAAGGAACGTTATACCTCTAGTAAAATTTTCGTTTTAGGTTTCCGGGCGAGCTGTTCGCATTCTTATTGTCTTGATAGCTCAGTGGTCAGAGCGCCCTCCCTAGCGGTGGGAGACCCAGGTTCGAGTCCCGGTCGAGACCTTGGATGCGGGCAAATAGTCTGGTTGTCATTTGTGTGAAATTAAATTTTAAATACCCAGCCACATTTTTCAGATACCTAACTATTAAATAAACATTATACTCTCGATGGTAACTTGATCGACTCTGCGATCTCACAAAGGCCCGCTCGACTGTTTTTCCCCCTCCTACGCCCACCCTGTCCCCGACCGCTCTCACGAGATTCTTATTTAGATTCGCTTCCGTCTGATTGCTCTTGGTAATCTTTTCACTGGGTTATTGAATGTCTTCCCCGTGCGTGTCGAGCAGTCGAAGGAATCTCCAAGAGATCGCCGGCGATGTGAAAAGAATCGACTACCGATATAAAACCACCATTCTCGATTTCTGGTTTAATTATGGAAAATAAAAGGACGTCCATTGCCTTTGTGTGCGTTTGCAAGGGGTTGGACTTGATAAGTTGTTATCACACACAGACAGCTTCAAAGATTTGCATTTATTTATGCTGTAGTTATGTAGCTGCATTTCCCACAATATGTTTATTTGTAAACAATAAGAAAGCATTTCCTTTTTCCTGTCTGATTAGAACAAAAACACTATAGGTACACGAGCAGTGTTGCTTATCTTTTGAATTCTCTAATTTCAGTTACAGTACATCAAGGACAGTTTGCCAATTAAATTGACCAAAAAAATATCGATTAATGTAAACCACAGCGAACACAAATGGCTATTACAATCGTGAAACTAAGTAACTAGATTTGGTCAACCACAGCACTTCGTAATCATTATTACCTGCTTTCTGACTACACAGTACAATCTAATTTCACGCCGGCTTATTTACAGAGTAATTGGTGCCATTTCAAATAATTTGCTATAATAAAACCATAATTTACCACTATTTAATCCTGTTAGTGGCTGATAGCGTCAAGATTAACAATATAATTTAAACGAACGTGAACCGCTTGGAAAATGTGTTGGATCGCGCGTAGCGCGTCCACACCACGTGAAAACGATCCCGATGCATCTATGTACGTTGAAAATAAAATTTGAAGATTTATGCACGGTGAAGAGCGCGACGTTGCGTTGCCGCACACCGAGCTATTTTCAACCAGGTTATGCTTTAAATAGCGCATTACGATAGGATTTGGTTTCACGAGTTTTTCCCTGTTCCCGGCCTCAGACAGTTACGTTTCTAGTGGCAGCGCCCACACAAAGAATTTTTCTGTGCGATGATTCTCCTGACACTTATTGGCGTTGCCGCCGTGAAACACTTTTACATCTTTTCGTAGTTTTATTCTAATGAGATTGACGTCAAAAATCTGTTCTTCGGCTGTTCAAAGATATTCGATTTTGTTGCCAGTAAGTAGGTAAATAGAGAGGTGGATAACGGATATGTTTTTTTTTTGTTTTTGTATTTTTTGTTTATGGCTTTCATAAACATTTATGAAAGGCAAAAAATTAGGTGCCTTACCTTGAATGATATATCCATTATGTAGCGCGTTTTCATTTTAATGTCAAAGATGGAGTGATTGTTATTGCGGTACCTACAAGTTTTTTTTTAACATTATAAATATTCTGCAACATGGTAAATGAAAAATGATTATGACCATATTATCAACCTACTTGGTTATAAGATACATACTATAAAAACCTCATTGAAATATCATCATCATATCTAAATTTTCTTCTGATGTTATTTAATGTTTATAACCAGTAAGTAGGATGATGATGTGGTAGCAGATTCGAGGCGACGTTCTACGATAAGAAGGTACCTTTCTGCCTAGTGCCTAAAAATAGCCAGCATCCAAATTAAAAACTTGATAACGCTATTTCCTCTTGCGCACCTCTGTTAGTGTTCACAATGCATTATGTTGCTGGCAAATAACATTCCACTGAACGAGACCTGAAAATAATGTTTGCCTAAAATCTGCTGCCAGTGAGGACGCCGCGCTGCTGTTGTAGCGCGGGGTCGCCGCCAGCGCGGGCCTAAGAGCGGCCGCCGCGCCTGCTTGCTAACCCGGTAGCCGCTTGTGCTTGGCTCCGGGGCTAAACGCCCGGAGAGTAACCAGTGTGTTTTGTTGTTCGCAGAGTTGAGCCCCGCACCGCACCGGCTTGCTCGCTGACCGCCGAGCCGCTAATCTAGCTTTTTACGCGCCCCACCGTCGCCTGCCCAGACCCGCACCGGCCGCCGCCATGCTCGCGCACCAAGCACCGCTCGCCCTCTACTAAACTCAACCGTCAACATCGATAAGAACGCGTGTGATAATAATATTTTAATACTCGCCTAAATAAGCTTGCAACGTCGGTGTCTTTAATTCTAACTTAATTGTAAGATTAATCAACTAGTAAGTAGGTATCTAGCGTGGAAACCGCGCGTGAATCGCCGCGGAACCGCGTCCCGTGCGTGTGTGTCGAAGTGTAGTGAGGGTGCGCGATTGCAAGCCAGTGGCCGCAGCTGTCTCTCTCTCCGTGACCAGTGCCTGCTGAGAGCGCGCGGGCGCGCTCGCTCCCCGCCGCCTATGCGCCGCACTCGCTCTGCGTAATTGCGTGCGCATCTATCGCTCCTGAATTTTATGGCAGCAATGGCCACCATGGTGAACATGAATAACCTTTTAAACGGCAAGGACTCACGTTGGCTGCAGCTTGAAGTGTGCCGCGAATTTCAAAGGAATAAGTGCTCGCGACCCGACACTGAATGCAAGTTCGCGCATCCCCCGGCTACCGTGGAGGTGCAGAATGGAAGAGTTACCGCATGCTACGACAGTATCAAGGTGAGTTTTCACATTTAAAATGTTTTGTGTTATTCTCGAGAAGAAATCTGATAGAAATTATAGCAAATACTTTCAAAAACTTGTGCACCTGTGATTTTCCAATCGAACAAGAACAACCCCTCAAGGCGACATTTCGCCGCCTGTATTCCGCTCGCCGACCTCAATCTCAAGGCTAGCTTGAAGTGACGTCATTCCCGCCGCCGCCGTCGTCGCCGTCGCCGCCATTCGTCTAGTATTGTATGAGATTTGGCATAGCGCTAACATAATGAGCAGGACGATGACTCGCAGCCTTAACTTGATCTCTGTACATATATTATACATATATGTAGTACATACTTTGTGATTTTAAGAGCGAGCATAACGATAACGACGCTTTACTAGGTACTAGGTACCTATACAACTCAATATTGTGTCCTGTGTATTGTTCGCCAGTTTTGCAATATTCCGCGTATTCATTGAACGGCAAGTTAGCATTAATTTGTTTGTTAGCAAATTTAATGTCAGAGAAAACATGAATATTTTACATCGATTTGCACCGAATAAAACGGTTTATCGGTAAGTTTGCTCGGCTATTACGTGCTATAGCGTTATCAACACGGTAGAATGACGTGATAACGGGTAGGTATGTAGGTGTTTCGGGCGAATGGAGGGCGATAAAAATTAAAACTGACATGTAAACACGCACCTCCGCCGCTGCATCGCCTCGGGTCGGAGGGCCTTATCGCGATTATGTCCACCCGTCCGACTCCAAATAATACCGTCCGTTTATTCGACTAAATAAACGTAGCTCTCAATATCACTAGTATTTTCTTCGTGTAAAAAAATTGCATCAGCACTCTGAAATTGTTATTAATTATTTACAATCCAATAAACAGTTTGCTTAAGATATCAGAACAAATAAATAGAAGGCGTTTTCTCAGTCCTTAATACCTATTTCGCTTCGTATTTTCCTTTGATGCTTGGTTGAATAACGCGATCAAGAGATAAAACGCACTGGGATCGAGAGCGAGCCAGTGCGCTCGGTAAAGATTTCCGAGTCTATCATCCCATGTATACCATTCAATATGGTCATGTTTTGAACGTTACGGCTGGCTAGGACTAGGATACATCGACGATGGCACTCTATGCACAACGTGACCAGTAAAAAATGTGCTTATTTTTGCTAGCGCCAGTGTTTTTTAAGTCTTATATTATACTTTAACCCCACCGTGAATGTCAGACATTCGCTATGCAACTGAATTTGATTTTAACTTAGTTAACTTTCTATTTCTGGAAGCACGATAATTGGTAAATCTAAAATAATTACATTCATGGCACATGGCACAGGTCTCTTCTCATACAGAGAAGGATTGAGCGTTATCACCACGCTTGCTCAATGCGGGTTGGCGATTTCAGACTTAAAGTCCAGGGTTCCTCAAGATGTTTTCCTTCACCTTCAGTCATTGGTGTCCGAGATATACTTAGAAAGTACATATAGCTTTAGAAAAGTTACATTGGTACTTGCCTGGCCTGGAATCGAACCTGCGCCACTCATACTTGAGAGGCTGGTGTTTTAACCACTAGGTCACCACCATAATTACATTAGCATAAATTTATTGCTTGTGTTTAATCCAAAAGAAGTTTGGATTGTGCTCTCTTAACCACCGTATATCTCGACCAGATATAATACGAGTATAATATCTACATTGTGTAGCGTACATCAAGTTACATGTGTGAGGCTGCAGTAGGTAATTCGCTCAAAGCCGGCCATGATGTTTAGTCCGAGACTCTAAACAATGAGCCGTCGTACATTGTGCGGGCTTTGTGCTCGCTGGTGGTATCATGGTATCGCACCGTCGCTTCCACACTGTCTGCACTCCACAATGCTCTTGCTTCAGTGCCATTACCTTATTAATCGCTTATCTCGGGGTTTTCCAAGTAGACGATAAATTTGAACCACTCATCTATCAGAACGGCATGTGTTTTATTATTATTACTAGTTTTGCTCAAAATTCACATATTGTAAGTGTGGAGACATGCATATTGTTTTAAATCCCTTTTTTAATTCGACGTTTGGTGTCTTAAGATATAGTTAACTCTCAGACGAACCAAGTTTATAATATTAAAAAACGCAGTACGAAACATGTGCGCGCATTTTAATTCTAAACAGTTTCTATCCGTGCTTAGAGACGAAACCGCGCTTGGATCGAGCCATAGCTCAAGGAAACTTTAAATAATCCCCCAGAAAACGAAATAGTGCATCGTACGTCGCTCCGGCGCTAATCTGCACGATAAAAAGCATCTCAACGACGGAAACGGCGCTTATACTGTTGACCGGCGATGGAGCGTCCAGATATTTAACTGGGGAACGAAAAAGTAAACAACGGCTTTGTGAGGCACACTAGTGCTGGCTCTTTGAGCAGCCGGCCCGGCTTCCACAGGACCGCCGCTCGCCTAATCGGGTAAAGCAAAACTTCGTTCTTTCATCACTGAAATCTGAAACGGTGTTGTTATTCGATTTTTCTCTGATATAATAAGGTTGTTGTGTTTATTACGAGAAAGCTAATATAGCGGTCGAGTGCTGAGTGAGTGCTTGAGCAGTTTTTAGGGTTCCGTAATCAACTAGGAACCCTTTTTTTGTGTGGATGGGAAATCATCAAATGACCTCTCCCGCTCTGGGCGGAATGGAAGGGCGTGTCAGACTTTTACTGACTAAAACCCACCCGTGTTCTTTCACGGTTTCTCCTTTGACCAACCTGCAACCCTCCAGGCAGCGGTCTTCGTGGACTCCGTCTCGTTGTGCTGACATCTCTTTGAGGTGCGCGTGAAACAACGCGCCGTCGACCCGGGCCTGGTCCTTACCGGGTGGCGAGCTGCCTACTGCTCCCGCATCCTGCCTGCCTTCCTACCTCTTTCCCGCTCCCTCACGCGCTCCGCCTCCTCCTTTGCCAGCATCACTGTTCGCAGAAGGAGGTGACGGCCTGTCATGCACTCTCGCACTGGACCATGGGCTGGACCAGGACCAGACGAAAGAGATCTTTGCCGATCGCCGATGAGCTAGGACCCCTTATAGTTTCGCCAAGTCTGTCTGTCCGTCCGTCCGCGGATAATCTGTAACCGTTAACATTAGAGAGCTGAAATTTAGTACCAATATTATCAATCACGCCGCCAAATTGCAAAAATAAAGTGTGATATGATGTTTTATAGGTATTTAAGTAAAAATGAATAGGGATTGACTAAAATCATTTTCTGCCTTTGTTAATATTTTCTCAAATAAACGCTCCAAAAGTTAAAAAAAAGCTTCACTCCCTCTAACAAAAGTAGAACTTTATAGACTCTAGGAAAATTATTTTTAATGTGATAGGTTGAACAGATTTTGAAAAATTGTACAAAGAAAAATTAAAAATTCTGAATTAAGTTTGTACTTTCACCGTATATGCAATTTTTTTTTTACTTAATTTACATAGTTACCCTGAACGTATATTCTTTCAAATAAAAAAGTATTATTTAAATAGGTTCACGCGGTCGAAACGGGTCTACTACGGGTGAGCTACAGAATATAGGGTATTTGAGAACAAAAAGTAATTAGTCCGTGAGTCAGATTTCCAAAAAATACTAGACACGTATTTTTTGTTCTATCCAAACAATAAAAATTGACAAACATAAAAGGCATCAAAGATCAGGAGTGGTGGCTGGTGATGTCACTGGTCGCTAAAAAGTGTAGCGTACAGTGACGTCACACGAGTTTTCAACGCACTGTGTCATCTTCATTTTTTGCTTATATGAAAAAAGACAAAATACGTGTCTAGTATTATTTGGAAAATCTGACTGACGGAATTACTTTTTTTAGTCAAATACCCTATTGTTAGAATTCCGTACTTAGTATGTCAACTCAATGTAACAAATACTCCAGTTTTTAAAGTATTAATTGGGTAGCTTATTGTAACTTAAGGGAAATTACGGAACCTTACACTGAGCGTGTCCCGACACGGTCTTGGCCATTTTTTTTTAAATACCTAGGATGCATATTGCCTTTTCGTAACCATACTAAGATGACTTGTTTTTTATATACATATGATGATAGAGGAGCAAAGCAAATTTATTTTGACATTTTTAATTGACTGCAGAAAAGAGATTTTCAATTTGCTATTTCTGATAAGAACTATTTACAATACACTTGTTGAAATGCTGCTGGGCATCATGCTACGTCCTTCAATGTTTACATTGGTTAAATATTGATAACAATTTCCGTCCCAATCAACTCTCAAACCGTAAGATGTGTAATTATTTCATTAAACAAACCGAATGTTATCCCACAAAAGTTGTCACCGCCTCAGTACGTAGTAATCGCGGGCTGATCAAACAAACCCGCGGCTCATCCCGAGTCCCGCGTCGCCACGCCTTTCGCGAAATGTCTCCCGTGATTAAGCCTTCAATTACGCGATATGACGAGCGGGTCATATTTGATTAGGCTACATGTTGTGTTGATTAAACCGAGCTTATTGCCTTATTCACTTAACTTCGCCCACGGCGCTGATATCTACCTGGCGAACGATGCGTATAGTCAAACCGGATTCGCGAACGCCTCATCGCTTCATCTCCGACTCTCAATTTGCTGACATTAAAACGACCATGAAACACTGACCGCGAGCCATGACGTAGGCGTAAGCAGAGACACGCAGCTTTTAATATTCACGTCTTTATTTTTAGTGTTAGGTAGGTAAATATATAACGTGGTTGTATCATTTACTTAATAAAATTGACAGTTGTTACGTCATGCAGCATACGTTGTCATCTTCACCTTGCGAAATCAACTAGACAATGATTTCATCTTAGTCAACAACTTTGCTATCGTTGAAAATCTGGTAAGAGAATGATTTAGCATTGTTTTACCAGATTTTTATATTATAACCACATCCAAGTTGCCGTGTTATGTAACATTGAGATTTGTTTAAATTATTTACTTTCTTACCGTGTAGCTTTGAAAATGATCGCTAATTTTCAAAGCTACAACTCAGCAGATTAACCCCATTTATAGTAGCCTACGTACACTGTTAAATATCAATCGGTCAAATATCCATATAAGAAAACCTACGTACACTGTGAAATACAAATAATAATGTACTTTGTAAAGGGCATCAGTGAAAGTTTGTGTGGGTTCAGGTGGTCTCGATTCGCACAGCTTGCCATATAGTTGCCATACGTGGGAGTGATAGATGCACCAGCAGTCACCGCCACACGACACTCAACACTCTAAATAGAAGTACACAACCAACTTGTCCACCCACGCGCTCGCTTTCATCGTATAACTGAATTGTAAGCAAACTCCACTCCTGGAGACGAAATACCTCCAGTCTCCACTTTGAAAACTCAAATAAAATCAACGCAACTTTTATATCCCGGTGTAAATGAATTTATAATATACGCCGATGATTATCACTCCAGGCCGCCAGTTAAACACAAACACAATATCACTTCGCGCACAGTACGAAATTAGCGAAATCCCTACCCCCCAGTTCTTGGAAAATATAAATTGCTTCTCTTCTTTCGAGATCAGTACTCAACGTAAACGCACGATATTGTGAAATTTTCCCGCTAACCTACATTTTTATTTTTGGCATTCTTTTAAATTGATCTTTACCGATATCCAAAGGGATTTTCTATTGGCTTTTATAAACATTTTTTTTTTTAAATAAATGCAAGAATCCTATGGTAAAATCCGATCACCTCGACTCGGCCCTTTCGCAAATGTTTTCAAAACTCACTCGCCAAGTGTTCTGCTGCGGAACATTGTCAGGGTATTGGGGGCATTTAAAAGCCGCCAATAATCTCAACTGGCGAGCGTTGTGCGCCACATTGGACTTGTTTCACATTTTGGATAACTTTATGCAGTACTAAACACCGAACTGCACTAAACAAGCCTTCTACACCGAATATAACTTAAACAAATAGCTAATATTTCTTACGAAGCTTGGTATCCTACACATTATAATCTGCTATGCCAATCAAAACGAATATTACCCTGTACAACGTGTAATTAGAAGATAAATCACATTCAAAGATGGTATCATAATGTATGTAATTATAAAGCGAAATAAAATTCTCTCATAATTAACCTAGAAGTCTATTTTGTACACTGATTTATAAACAAGGTCACCAAACTCAGACTGGAGATTGTGAACCTTCACGCATTGTAGATAGGTAAGTAGACGTGGCCGAGACGGCGGGCTTTGTTAGAATAGAAGGCACCGTTATGTGATTCATTATAGATATATGTACAGTTTATGTCTGTCCGCTCCGTCCGTCCTATCTCGGAGACCAAAGTGATGAGAAATTAGATATGGAATGTTTACTGGCTACGTAGTTCATTTAGAACCTGTAATTTACGGACACGATCAAACGGGATTTGATATAGTCATTCTTCGTATGAACGATATTTAGCACCTAATTGGACATCATCCAGATCTCGATACATTTGAAATGCCATTATCTATAAAATGTATATCTTGCAGTCAAAACTCTTAACCAGTCAAAAGTACTGTTGACTAACAAAATGAGTCAAAAGTACTTTTGACTGAACAGGTTGGTCAATAATACTTTTGACTAAAATAACAGTTAAAAGTCCTTTTGCCCAATAGAGCTGGTCAAAAGTACTTTTGACTAAGTGATTCCGTCAAAAGTGGTTTTGACTGGTTTTATCAGTCAAAACTCTTAAAAAGTTAAAGTGGTCGATAAAAATAACGACAAAAGCATATATAAACTTTTATATTACTCGTTATTAGTGGAGAGCGTGCTGATATTAGAACAAAATGAGTGACTACGAAAAGAAAGAACGCTTTTTGCAAAGAATTTTAGCGATAGAAGATATGAAAGACAGCCATTTCAATATGATGTCAAAAGAAAAGTATGTAAAGTTATTAAAAAGAAAACACGTATGATGATCACGATGCATAAATAATGTGTAATAAGTAAAACATACATAGTTTGCAAGGTTCTCATTATATAATGACGAATTATGTTTTGGTTATTTAATTTCAATTAAAGTTAATAATTATTTCAGAAAAGCTACTAACGTGATAATATATGTACTGTGTTTTTAAAAGCTGATTTTCTGATTATTAATTTTTATGTCAATTTTTAAGTGTATGCCTTCTTTGTACTGATTGTAATGCCAATTTTTTCGTAATAAACGATGTCACATTTAATAAATATCTTTTTTATTCATATCTATCGAGTTAATAGTGCTTTCGACTGATGCTTTATTGCAGTTAAAACTACTTTTGACGAAGAGCGGCAGTCAAAAGTACTTTTAACTGCAAATTTGCAGTCATAATTACTAATAACCAATAATTTTCAGTCAAAACAACTTTTGACCAACCTGTTCAGTCAAAAATACTTTTGACTAATTTTGCTAGTCAACAGTACTTTTGACTGGTTAAGAGTTTTGACTGCAACATATATATTCATTAGACACGACGACGACTTGACTACTCAGACAGAAAATTTTAATATGTTAACGCAATAAAATCCTTTAATAGCAGTAGTGATAATGAACACCAATGAAGTCATTTCATTAAGAGTATTTATGGAGCTCTATGTAGGACTTCTGAATGTACGATCCATCGGGCAGGGTTGCGTTTTGCGAGCGAACGTTCAATTAAGTTTGTGGTGCAGTAAGCGTTGTGCGCGCACTTGTCGCGTGCTATCGTTTGCATTAGTTTTTAAAAATCACTTAATCTGACCTGGATTGAACGCCAGCATGCTTCAAATAATTGCTGCATAAATTGTCGTTCTCGTTTTAATTATACTAGGTTTTCGGTGCCTCTCTTCTTCGTGTTGATTTCTTTAATCTGCATATGTTTACGCGATGCAGTATTCAGTTTGTGGCACATAGTGATCGGTTAAGACTTTGTGATTGTGAGTGATTTTTTATGAAGAATCTAGAGCCTGGAATCTAGAATCGTTACGCAGTTATAAATAACAAATTTTAATAAGATGTCTAACTTTCTCTTTGCGTGATAAGTGGAGTGTCACGTTTCGTTCGCTCTCAGATTTCGCCATTCGCCGTTCAAATTGCACTCTGTCTGGTGTTCGTCCGCGCTTCATGCACTTAGCCAACGACTCAATATTACAACATTAATTTAAAATGAAAATTTATTATTTCTGTTGCATTCATTATCAGTAAATATTCTTTTCCGCCAATGTTACCACAAGTTTTATACACTGAATAACGTTTCCCCTGAATTTGTGCTTTCTAAAAACATCACTCTCTAAATTTAATCTTTCCATCGAGAGTAGAGCGCGGATGAAAAATACTGTCGTGCCGTGTCCATTAGGTAAAGTATATTTTTAGATGGTATCCTCCTCGGCTGCAAAAAATTTTCAGTCTGCTTTCAGTAAATATCACTTAAATTATATCAAAATAATAGCAGAAATGAACCCTTATGTTCATTAGTGGAGGTCTTTTGCGGACATGATTTTAGTAGAATGAAGATCGAAACGACTATTCCCACTATAGCATTTCCAGAGTCGTCAATAAAAAATACCACGAATCGTTCGCGAATGAGGAGGGGCGGCGCGCGGCGCATTCCTACATGCCGCGCATTTCCATCCGATATTGCGCCGCCATTATGCCCTGCTCCTCGGCTCCCTCACCCCGCCGCCCTTTAATTAAACGGTGAGGCCCGAGAGACACGTCTCCACCACCAACGTGGAAAATCACGTAAATAGCTTCAAAGTTATTTTCCTTAGTTCAGTCCATCCCATTGATAGCAAACTTAAAGTTCTTCCTTATCTCATCCACTCTTACTCCTGATAGTTAACCAGCAAGTTCCTAAACATGTTATCGCTCTAAAAAAAAACAAGAGCATAGTATGGAAACAGCTCGGCAATCATTTTTCGTCTGGGTTGTAATGTTAAGCAAAATAGGCTCACAACATTTGTTGTTTCCATGGCAATGGCTATGTGAAACAATGCGTGTAATTCGACGACATTAACCTCCTTTTTCGACACATTCGCGTAATAAAATAAAGGCAGCTCCGACAGGGCTCATAATGACGCCAAAGGCCCCGGAGTGTAGGGTGTAATGAGCGCGACTTATCTGTACTCATTTGCATGCCGAGTATCAGCCTCGACCTTGGCACCTCGCTTGCATCACGATTCACGTACACAACGTACCGAATTCGACGCCGCGCCGGACGCAAGTTACGTCACCCGCCGCCACCATTGCGAGACTATTACGCGATAGCGAAAGTCTAGTCTGGCCCTTTACGGCAATATTGAACAACTCCAGTTTACAGTATCGGACAATCAGTACGATCATGTGGTCCTCCAGTCGCTCTATAAGGACACTATTTGCTAGGTTGGTCGAGCCATATAGTTGCTATGTATGCCAATAAATTATGCTTCCACACCGAGTATCGCATTCGACAAGTTGCCATCCTAAATCATATGTATACAGTGTGACAGTAAACCGCTTTCCGCTTTTGATTGTGATTACTTTTGGTGCCACAGATGCCGAAACTTTTACATCATATTTTATTCGTTTCTGAATTTGGGAGGAAAACATATTTCTTTCATCTTAAATTCTGGAACGGTTAACTTTACCCAACTTTCGAAACTATTGATAAATGCCAATGTTTGGACTTTGGTCTTTAATCTTTACAAGACTCACAATTGAACAACCACCAAATTGAATACTAATAACAAAATATGAAAGTGTGTCTCCATAAGATTGGCTCGCCGTACTAAGTGATTGGTCACGAATCGGCGAAAACATTTAAGTAATATATAGTCGCGATCGAACAATAATCGCATCAGACATCTTTCTCCAATACTGATTTTTACCGCGTACCGGTATCAGTTTCCATCCGTTAAAGTACAAATCAACAAACCTTTCAATAATTCGTCACGATGTCGTGACGAGTTGGTAATTGTCATTGCTTTTTTGAGTTCACATAACCAATGGTATTTTGGCTATTTGTTTAGATTTTAAGACTGTTTTCTACCATATATTTCTTGATACGGTTGACGATAAATCCGAGTCTCTGGGGGCTTAACACTGTCGGAGCAGATCGTTATCCATACTTAGGTCGCTACTCACCGTTTCGCTGAATAACTTAGATCGACAGGCAATCGCTTCGCAAAAGTGCATTTTCAGCCGGAGGCGAGGCGCGGGCTCGATGTGCCACGCTTTAGCCCCGACGACGCTTTACATGACAATTGCGATGTCCCCGGGGCGAGCGTCGTCGTCGCGGCTCAGATGCTCCAGTGGCGTCGCTATCTCGCCATTTCACTACCCTGTGCAATATCGAATATTTTATTAAAAATTGAACCATGTATTTGTACGTGTATACATGTAAACCCTGACCGACGTAATTTTTATATAAAGAGAAAGTGTGTTCGACTATAAGTAATATAATTTTTTTGCTCACGAGGCAGTGAAAGGTGTGAAAGTCGGGTCGGGAACTTGAGAATTACACATGACAACAAATGTTACATAATTCGGGGGAATTGAGTCTAAGTGCACTTCCTCAGCCCGATACCAACGGTCAATAAAAGAGAAGAAGACGGGGTGTTCGGGCTGTTCTTTCACGACTACGTTTGCATAATTGAATACGTTCACTAGTCGCGTCACGCGCGCCTCCATCCAACTTAGCATCCTTAATTGGCCTACGTATTATTTGCCAATTAAAGTGAATTCTCATCGCGGACGTGACACGAAACCTGTATGGATTTCACAGAAAAGAGGATTGTTGGCTTAGAAACTCCCCCTTATTTATTAGTACGCAAATAAATCCTCCCACAAATTCTCGTTATTAATTATAATGAACACACTGCTAATTCATGTCCGATCTAATCGTAAGTAACTAACACGTGGCGTGTTTCTCATAAATAGATTCACTCGCCGCGACATAAACAAAGCCTACGCTAATGACATGCCGTCTATAAATAATGACACATTCAAATGACTCATAAACTCGCCATGTAGAATATTTACCCATTTTATTCTTAAAATAATAATAAAAAAAAACTTTCTACGAAGTGCAGTGACGTTATTGGATGAGAGTTGCGAAACCTGCTATACGAGTTATGAGATTCGTGGATGTAGAGCGCACATCTGCACTCCAAACCGCCATACTTGATTGCAAAGTGGTTGCTAAGGACGCAAGATTGGATAATTCCGTTACTAACCTATGTAAGGATTCGAACATCCTTTTAAAACTGAAGCAATTTTTATGACTTAGTTTTCAATTGGAATTTTGAAACGGGAGCAAACCGCGAGTTGCATATTACGTATATACACAGAATCTAGTAAGTTTTATCCAATTTTATGTAAATAGAGAAAAAGTCGCTTGTTTTAACAAACATCAAAATTGAAGATGCAATTGCCACACATAGTTTCAAGAAATTAACGAACACATGGTGATTATTTAGAATAAATCATCCGATCCGGGAAGTAATAACTTATTAAGGAAAAAAAAATCAGCAGCAACTTCTTCAGAATGAAAAAAGGTACTTAGTTTACATCTCTTGACATTCATATTACACATCCTCAGAATATGTTTACCGGCCACTATGAAGACTTGGGATACAAGGCCAGCGCGCCGTAGGAATCGAGTTCCTGATCCGCCCGGGTTGCCTCTCGCTCACTCCCGCCCGGCCGCCTGGAATGCGTGCAAAATAAACAAGTATAACCGGTTTCGTTTCGCATCTTGCGCTTTGCCCACTCCAAGCCAGACGCAGTCTTTTCTCTAATCCCATATTTAAGAACTTATGTATTCACAAAGTATGCACATCCACAAATCGATGCAATGACCAGCCGTGTGAAATAAGCCGGATTAGCGGCTGTACCACCGTATGTACAGACGACAACACATCAAGCTACTGCAATCTGTTAGATTTCTTTATCAGATTTTCAACTTTATCTCTAAAGCATTAAGGCTCCAAGATTGATTGGGAATATTTGGCAGTTTCGGGTATCTTCTGTCGTCCGTACGTGCACAGGAACGCTGCGAACTCTCGGTTTTTGGATTTGCTATATTTTATTTAGTTACGGTGACAAAATTTATGATGTCTTAATGCTCCTCGATTATGTATTATAATAGTGAATTCCAAGTTGATGTTTACAGATCATCAATCTCATCATGTAACATCAGTCTGATAGCACAGAATTTTTCACTGTGGAATATTTACGCCATCCATTCCATTCAACTACAGACCGCTCTATTTTATTAAAACTGAAAATCAATGCGTCACCTTCGCCCTTCACATGTCGTGCAAGGCAGAATCATTTATTGCATTTTATATGATACTAGCGACCCAACCCGACTTCGCACGGGTACAATATACTGATACTAAATACACTATAGAAAAAGTGTGAATATATAAAAAACATAGCAGCCCGTCTGGCCGCTCCTGCCCGCAATTTTTAAATCTGTAATATCTTCGAAAATATTCATTTAAATCATATACTGTAAAGGGCAATATAGATCTATATTAAATCAACAATTTATTTAAGGTATTATGTTGGATAAGGATTAATGCTGTATTGGTTAAAATCGCTAAAAAAAAAAAAAAAAAGTAAATGACAAAAAAAAAATGTTATTGTGGGATATCCATAAAAGATAGACTTATACCGTCGCGGACTTTGACTTTTTGTAGATCTTTTCAATGTGTACAATATTTAGTACATTATTTTGATAAATCTCGTAGGCCTGCATTTCACTGCAAATGCGGAAAAAAATTAATTATTTACGTCGTCACATTAGAAACCTCAAAAATAATAGTCTTCTTCAGCCTATGGATGTCCACTGCTGGACAAAGGCTTTCCACGCTGACCGGTCTTGTGCTGCCCGCATCCATCGGCTTCCCACGACCTTCACCAGGTCATCGGTCCACCTTGTTGGGGGCCTCCCTACACTGCGTCTTCCAGTACGTGGCCGCCACTCTAGAACCTTACTGCCCCATCGGCCATCGGTTCTACGAGCAATGTGCCCTGCCCACTGCCACTTCAGTTTAGCGACTCGCAGAGCTATGTCTGTGATTTTGGTTCTTCTGCGGATCTCCTCATTTCTGATCGATTCGACGAGACACCTCTTTCTCGAAGTTGGACCTACCTAGTTGTACTGTTTGTCCCAGGTATATGTACTCGTCAACAACTTCAAGTGCAGAGCAACCAACTAAAATTGGAGTAGGTGCGACATGAGAGTTCGACATGATCTTCGTCTTATCCATGTTCATCTTTAGACTCACTTGTTGGGAAGCTCTGCTGAGATCATTGAGCATTTTGCCCAAGTCTTCCAGGGTCTCAGCCATGACCACGATATCATCTGCAAAACGGAGATTAGTGATGTACTCGCCGTTGATGTTGATGCCAAGTCCTTTCCAGTCCAGGAGCTTGAAGACATCTTCCAACGCAGCAGTGAACAGTTTAGGAGATATGAGATCTCCTTGTCTCACTCCACGCTGGAGTTGGATCGGTTTCGAGTCCTGATCCTGGAGACGGACTGACATGGTGGCGTTTTTGTACAAACACTTTATCACCTCAATGTATCGATGGTCAATTTGGCACCGCTGGAGACACTGTAGCACCGCCCAAGTCTCGATCGAATCGAAGGCCTTCTCATAGTCCACAAACGCCAAGCATAGTGGTTTGTTATACTCCTCGGACTTCTGTATAACTTGCCGCAGTGTATGTATGTGGTCTATGGTGCTAAAGCCTTTTCGGAAGCCTGCTTGTTCGGGAGGCTGGAAGTCGTCGAACCAGCGAGCGAGACGTTCGTCTAGAATACTTTATTTAAAAAAAAGACGTGTGGCACTCGGGGACTGCCGCGGTAAAGCTATTGCATAGAATTTTGTATCAATTTATGCAATTATAATTATTTATTTATTTTATTTATGCAGTATTTCTTTTTCTTTGATATTAATTCAAGTTACACTTTTTGAGCGTGGTGACCGATAAGAAAACAAATTTTTCTTTTATTAAATAAATAAAAAGTTAATATTATTTAAAATATTTTTATTATTTTACAATACATGTGGGTTTTATTACCTTACAGTAGCTGTTGGTTATTCAGGAATATTTATCATTGAAACTATAGGTTTATGATAACTGAAATAAGAAACATAAGTTTGCGACTTAATATCCTCTAAATACCTAGAAAATACCGCGTCAATGGTGGTCCCATATTTTGTTGTGGACTCTTGTGGATCATCATTCATTTTCAAATTCAATGTTTTTGATAGAAAAGTTGTCAACCGCTCTGATTTTTTATCAGCGAAGTTAATGTTGAAATCGCCAGCCAAGATAAGTGGAAATTTATTACCATTTGTACCAAGTATTTTCGAGCCTTCTTCAGTGTACTCCAGTAAAGTACGATGAATAAAATGCTCTACCTCGTCCAATTTTGGATTCGGAGAAATGTAAATTGCTACCATAACTATTTGTAGGCCATTTCTAAGTTTGCATAAGCACGCACAAATATCTCCAACAACTGAGCGCCTAACATTAACATCACTAACGTGTGCAATATTTATTTCAATATTCGGAGTCATAATATTAGTAATATCATTTTTATTTTGGTAAATAGCTACCCCACCTTTTGAAACAGTATCTCGTTTGAACTGAACAATACAATTAAAATTAGGTATTTCAATTGGATTATCATGCGTCATACAAGTTTCGGTAAGAAGTAACACATTTGTTTGTCTCGTAACTGAATCTTGTAAATCGTATTTATGACTATTTAGACTTTGGCAGTTGAAAGTCATTATTGAAATGCCATTTCTATTACTAATGAAATCTAATACACTTTGAGCAATCGTCTGAACACTATTTAAAGACAGTCTTTTGAATTCTTGCAACAATTGAAAAAACGGCCGCGTGAGCACTTTTTACTCTATAAAATCACGCGCTTTTATTTAGTAAACAACACTATAAATAATTTAAAAGTCCAATGAAAAATTAGCGTGACATTCATCTTAGCTTTTCCGTTAAAAAAAAGCTATTTTATAAAAACACTACTAAATTAATTTGAATAAAAGTACTTAATAATTAATTATATGAAAAGTTTTTAAGGTAGCCATGACAACGTCGATGACGTCTATGATATATCTCTATAGAAGACCTATTTCAGAGAGACAATTAACCGCAAGTTTAGCACATCGCGACTATCAGTAACATGGCAAGTGTGTAGAACTGAGTTCGCGCCCTGCAATATGCATGCTCTTTTTGAAAATATATAAATTGTTTTCAAAAGATGTAGTCGCACGCACACTAACATACCGTGCCGAAGACTGCCGAACTGAAACGACGTTAGACGATGGGGAGCGTGAGGTTTTTTCGTTACGGAATTTCTGGATTCGGTCCCCGCGCTCAAGGCCCGCGATAGAAGCTATGCAATAGCTTAAAAATCCGTTGCGCAGTTTTAAAGATTTGATCATACAAAGGGATATAGGGAAAGAGAAAGTGAGTTTGTTTTGTAATATGTAGTGATGATGAATGAACTCGGTGCTAGATTTAAATTGTAATATTTGAAACAGCAATCATCTTCTATCTGCCTTTGCCCCAGTGCCCCTTGTACCCTGGTGCCCTGCTCTTGTCCAAATGGTTTCTTCTGCAATTCTTCAAAAAAGAAAATAAATAGGATGTCCTTACTGGGCCTTTATTCTGCACCTTCTTTATGGTAAAGAGTTGTGGCATTATTTATGTTACAAAAAGCACAAGGTGAAGGATCGGACAATGTGTTACCGTTCACGGCGTCGGCGACCGACGACCGATAGACAACAACGCCCATATATCTCCCGACCGCGCGTGATGTATTGCCGCCGATCACACTACATACTAACCAGCCAAGACACATTATACGGATTATACTCCCACATTATCTTTCTTTTTGTCCGACTGTACCTCAGGTTCATTCTGCTTTCGTTTCAAAAATGTAAAGCAGTTTTCAAAAAAGGTTACATCCCTAGATTTTAGGATTCGCCGTGGGTTAGAAGGATCTCTAAAAATATAACTATTTGGATCTTCAGAATAACCCACAAAAATAGCTTCTTCAGCTTTCATGTCCAACTTTTTTCTATTACATGAAGGTATATGGACAAGGGCTCTGCATCCAAAAATTCTTAGATGACTAAGATCACATCTTCTGCCACACCATTTATCATAGGGTATATCCCCACTTAAGGCTCGATGAGGAATGTCACGTGCTCGCAGACCGGCAGTAAAAACGGTTCAAAAGAAAATCGCTTTGGTTAGCTTTTTTAACCTAACCACATGAACGCTATACATCGTATTAGCAATTTCCTGCAAAATATCTGCTATCGTCCATTCATCGTTCGTTTCAACATCGTGTTTCCGGAAATCATAAACTAGATAAACTGCTGAACGTGAAACGTAGTTTGAAAATTTACTTTGAATCGTTTGATTATATCGTGTTACGAGGAAGTCGTTGATGAAGCACCCAAAATAATGTGACAGTGTCGTTTTTACGATGGTGTTTACATTCCGTGGCGTTGTCGTGTTACGTCGTGAGATGCCCCACTCAATTAGCGCGAGGCGAGGATGAGTGCCGACTGACAGTCGCGCCCGCTCCACCATTCTTGTTAAGTGGTGAGCATTCATTATTTAGCAACACTTCTACTTCAGTTTTCCTTGCCTTTTTTTTCACCTTTTATGAACCGAAGTTGTGTTTCCGAACGCTAGCCGAGTCGCAGAAGATATTTTGAGTGTTATTGAGATTCGATGATATACTTCTTACTTTTTTTTTGAGGATCTACTTTGAAAGATACCCATTCTAGTTATATACTCGTAAATAATTACCCGAAACCAGTTTTTTTTGCATTGAATGTATAAAATTCTATTTATTAGTTACACATGAAATTACTAGTTTAATGACATCCCGACCGTTTGGCAATCTCGATATTAAAATCTAAACCCTAGCCGGATCGCGTGCTGTTGGTTATTGCCTTTTACGGTTCCTGTGAAACAGCGTAAATTTAATAGCGCTTTCAATTGTTCTACCGGTTTCTCTTCAGCAGTTTCTGGCAATAGTTCTTATGGTCTATAAGTACAGACGACAGCACATCAAGCTACTACAATCTGTCAAATTTCTCTATTAGATTTTCAACTTTATCGTTAAAGCATTAAGGCTCAAGTTTGATTGGGAATATTGGTCAGTTTCGGGTAGCTTGACCTGCTGTCGTCCGTACATATGTCGTGGGTCATTGCACTGTCTGTCGTGTGGTCGTTTCCTTCCGAATGTTTTTATTTATTTTTAACAATGAATATAAATAAGTGTTCTTCTCAATCAATCATATAAATTTTTCAGAAACCAAAAGTTTATTTTTTTTAAACAAATTTCTCTTGTCACTTCACCACTCCGAGGTTAAATTCCGCCGTGTACCACTAAATATCGTAATTAAATATAAGTGCACAGGTCGGAGTAATTTATCAATTATTCTGCGCTCCAAGTTTGCACACAATTAACTCGATGAGATTTTTTTAAGTACAAAGCGAGTGTTTCACCGTCGGAATTATCGCGACACAGTAGAGCAGAGTTTTTGTCGGCAGGTTCGTTAGTCGCGAGGTGACGCCGCTACAGTACGTCCTCGTGCCCAAGTGCGCGCCTCCAACTCTTTAACTACCTACATGAAGGATACTTCACGGTGTACTCTCCTATTATAAACTGCGCTTTTAATGGTTTGCGCCGATTTTAATTATTTTCGCAATTTTTGGCTCACTTCGTTTGTATCAGAAAAAGAGCTAAATATAGTACAACTGTAACAGAAGTTTTCGTAACAGCGAGGTTTATTATTTTTATATCTAGTCTGTTTTAGAGGTGAGAAGTTGTACTGTTGATCAGCTTACATTTATCAACGAACTCTTGAATTTTGCTTATAAATATTGAAGTACATAATTCTATCCAATATAATGAGACACTCAGTTGGAATCTCGGGACGCGCACTCTTCAACGCAAGAGATCTAGCTCCGATCTCTAACGACGACGTTCAAAGAATTCATCGGACTTTACAGTAACCAGCAACACTTTAATTTACACGGCTGAATAGCTAGCTACACAGAATGTTACCGCCGTATTCACACATACACGTACATACGTTCCGTTATCGCACTAAACTCATATTCAGGCGATAATCCCGTTAGTTTGCAATAGGCTGACCGCGTCGGATGCAGCACCAACAAAATCTATTAAGTGCGCTATGGCGCTTCAGCTCGGCGTGCTATAATGCAAGCGTTGTAGCGTTTACCGCGACTCGCGACTAAACGTTCGCGTGTGCTCTACTACTGCGGATTACCACACGCACAATATCCACCAAATTGGATAATACACTTAAAATACAATCGCGCTATGAACGCTCTGTAATCTAGTGACGCGACTGCCGATGAGCATATTAATTTGTCGCGGGAATAGGATTAGCGGGCGTTGGAGGGGAGAGCAGCGCGGGGGCCGTGATGCGATCACAGGCTTACAGTGCTGATCCAAAGTACCGACGCTCTTAAAATTACCGCCTCTTGTATTTTCATAGGTATTTAATTGCCTTGTTCCAACAACGTAGTTACAACTTTGTAAACAGATTGAGAAACATGCACAATTTGCTGTCGAGCTCAAATAACTGCTCAAATTTATTTCAAAGATGCTTCGTCCAACAAACAAAATAGAAAAAGCATTGAGCATTGAACGGATACATCCTTAGGCTAGCGAGGCTATCATCGGCTTGGCTAGTTTGAACGCTTTTTGCGAGTTGAATGGACAAAACTGTGGGAGCTACTTTTGAACGGCAATATTTCTTAGTTTGACAGCGGGATCGCGGTGGTGAGGTGTTGCGCGCCTCCACCGCGCGGCCGGCTTCGTCTTGCAACTTTCAAAGCGTCGCGCCGAAGTGTTTCGCCTCGCCAAAAGTTTTAAACTGCACACTTTATGTTCTTTATTGTCTTCGCGGGGCTCGTCTATCTACGTAAAATTTAAACATCTACTTTTCTCAACAAATCGCTGTGTGTAAACTTCATTGCTTTGAAGTTTCCACGTAATATACGTTCAACGGACATTAAGAACTCCACGAATGGTTTACCGATGGCACGTAACGAACAAACAAACATCTGGTTGTAATCTCCTAGCAACAACAGAAAGACCGTTAAGTCTCTTATATGTTGTGGACACGCTACTGGTTTTTCAGAAAGCTCCGCCCCTCGTCTGTCCTCTCTTAACGCTCCTCCCTTCTCGTCTTTTGCTTTGAATGCTTATGAATTTACGACTCGTATGATTCGCTATTCACCTTTATAGTAACTAAATAATAGAAAATGTCTGCAAAGCGTCATTATGTCGAGTTATTTTATAAATGATATAGGGAGGTATAGTTTGAGAAGGTCACTTCTATTGAGTGAGCAACTTGAAAAGTGTCGTAGCTAAGTCAACATGGAAAACCCAAGCGCGGTCGGTCTGTACCCGTGTCAGCTTAAATCGAAATTTCGTTGTGAGCCGCGGCGGATAGCGCCAGTTAACTTGTAACTCACTTTTGATGTATCGTTGTTTTTGTAGAGTTGGAAGCATTGTAAACATCGTAAAAGGGAACTTTTGGGTCGCCCGTCCACCATTGCAGATATGTTGGCAAGATACTTCTTTCAAAATTTGCTTGTGCAGATTTTATGCGAATTCATACACAAGTAGCTACTTTAAAGTTGACCACAGATTCAGATTACATTCGGTCAGTAGAACTTAATGAATGGCGTCAGATTATAAAGCGGCATCATTGTGCAGTATTACACCAACGGGGACCGATAGTAAAACAATGCTCGAACCCGACGGTTTTACGAGCTGATCTCGAGCGTAGATAGTGATGGCAGGGAAATAAACAGCGCGTAAAATCATCCGTGTTTAAACTCACTAACATTTTCTACATCTCTGCAGGAATAGATGGCGAAAATATTTTCTATCAAACTAGCATGGCCTCGTTACATGAATGGCTCAAATATACATATCAGCATTAGAATTGGGCTCCGTAGGCATTAAAAAGACACGTGCGTCTATAGTAACAAATGTAAATAAGGTCACGTACATATAAATAGTTACAATAGATTCGTAATAGAGGATGAGATGTTAGCTATAATTACTAATATACTGTTATTACGTCATTTTAATTGTGTGTTAAACATTTTATTAAATTCTAAGCCACATACGTATAGTTACAGTAAGGGTCCAAAAGTGGTAATGCACTTTTGATCCTTACAGTAAAAGACGTTCAGAATTTATTAAATTAATTCTGAACGTCTCGTACCTATACGTATGTGGCAAGTAAAGTAGAAGAAGAAGACTACTTCTTCTACTTTATCCACATACGTATGCTAAAATTGAGGCCCATAGGGTAGTGTTAAATTTGGGCAAATTATAAAGGTATTATCCGTAATGTCGGGTATTTATAATCAGCATATGATCATAGCAATAGGCGGGTAAGTGTGCTCACCAGTCGGCTTCTACGATTTTATGTAAATGTCCGTCGATAAACCGACCTCTACCCACGCGGCGACGCTCATTTGCATTCATAGGCTCGTAACCCTTCCTCGCTCTTCTAACGCTTATGCAGCCTCATCCGCAGTGCTCCAGCATAAAACTGCTGCTTTGCCTTTTGCACGATAATTTACGAGTCCCCATGTAATACGTCCAGGCGATATGAGTTCGGCGTGTATCTTCCAACCGTTAGGTCGCGGTGTTGCCATTCGATTTACATATTATATTAAACTCGCCGACGCTTGAAGTCCCTATTCCTCTTCGCCACCGGCCGTTACGCTCCAACTTTTCTCAATTTTTCCGCCCATAAAGCGCCCGAAACGAAAGTTTCTCCGTCCACTCCGTTAGGTCGAGTGTAAATACACTTTTTATAATGTACTTAGTCACTCTGTCGCCCCTCAAAAAAGACTCGTTTAATAAGGAACTTGACTGTGACTTATTTTTTTTTTTAATTAACACCAAATATATTTCCTATTTAGCCACGTGTAAATTGAAACGAACGTTGTTAACATCATAAAGTCAAACACGAATTAATTAGACATCGTTTACCACAGTGTATCAGTTACACGTTGAAACATAACTTGTTTAATTTCTGATTAAATTTCGCTCGCATTTCCGCCTGATATGGAATAGGGCTGCCGGTTTTAAACTGTGTTCATTCTGATTTATAAACACAAACTAAACTGAATGGAAAACTACAAACTGCATTTGTGCCATTGCGAAATGTGAAGTGTAAACATTACTTGACTACCTAGTCAACGCGAGTTCAATCTATAGTAAACAGTCGCTTGCACAGGACGTAAAAGTAGCGTTGCTGTCGAGCTCGAAACGACCGTTTCATGTCTTGACACGCACGTACGTACCCTACAGGCGTCTGGCACGCTCGCGTCGCACCTGTGTAAGCAACGAATGTTACTGACCTTGACTGGAGACCATTCAATAATACGTGCATTGTCTTCCACGCTCAGTTTCATACATTTTCCTTGAAGTCTTGCAATATTTACATACAACAACGCTAAACTCTGAGAAAATGTGGCGATTCATTTTCTTCTGAAACAGTGATATCTTTTCCTTAAAATATATTAAATAAGAAAAGTATTGAAAATATTTAGCCTTGTTCATAGAAATATTTTAATTGTAATATGTACTGTCGACAAACGATGACAGTTCAAAGTACTCTGATAGAAGCTCGCGTGACACGCAAGCGACCCCCTTCTGCGGCCCCTCGTTAAAACTTTCCCAAATATGACGCACGCTTGCAACCCTTTGTGTCATTTTCCTCGGCCCCCATTACTTAGACGACCACAGTCTTCGACTCAATCTCATTCCACGTTTTATCTGTTAAAATATCGTAGTTTTTATTTCTCGACGATTTCTCTCAACGAAGTTTCTTTTGTAGCTTGATCCTATGATTTAGTAGTATTAGCGGGGTGGATCAAAGAGCCGGTATGCACGGGACGCCGCTGGTTGACTCTCCGGCCCGATAGCGTCAATCTAACGCTCAATTAGCCGAATGCGATTATCCGATTCGGATCCAGAATCGTAGGCGTCTCCGGCGTGCCTCCCCAAGACAAGCGCGCCAACTTTATTAATTAAGCCGTGTCTTATCTCTTGTTAGCACTCATTCTATTATTTGTCTTTTCACCGCTCATTTCCATAATTTCATCGGCGAGTAATTACTTACCACTAACGCGGAGCATTTCTCATTGTGTTTGCATATTTTGTCGTCGTTTGCATTGTAAACCTCACCTAAATAATGTTAAACTCAGATGATGATGGAGACCACTTGCAGACCTTTAGGTACTAATTAAAGACTACTTCTGGGAGATTGTCGCGACTATCACCTTTCACTGGTTCTTAATTACAAACGTGATGTTTGCATTCTAACAAGCGCAGACTGGCTCATCTCTATACCTATAGTTGAACCATTGTTTTCCGCTTCTGTGAGGAATGGCTTTTGTTGTTAAAATGATGCGTCAGTTGAGGACATTGTGGGAGGGCGCGGGTTGTGGGCGAGCGTCCTTTCTCCCCCGCTGTGTGTTTAATTAGCTTAATTGACATCGCGAGGCGCGGTGTCCAAGCGTTTGTTTGCGATATCGCGTTACCGCACCCGGCGACGCGACGCCATAACCGATGTCGCTGAACGCACTACTGAAAGGATTAAATCACAATTACACATTTGATACATACTATTTGAAAAATCGCTTCCAATGCTTAGGGTGCACTGCATAGCTTTCTTGAACTCTTCCTGAAAAGAAATACATAAATAATAATACTTAATCTGTATTTGTAAAAATGCCACGTCTGCGTCGGTATCGAACAGGCGCGTACGGAGCCACCCAAATGCCAAGTCAGCATGGCGT
Source organism: Sesamia inferens (assembly GCA_037179545.1). Lineage (NCBI taxonomy): Eukaryota > Metazoa > Arthropoda > Insecta > Lepidoptera > Noctuidae > Sesamia > Sesamia inferens. Next base: position 13,090,275 of record CM073934.1, on the reverse strand, counting down.
CATACGGGCCTCTAAAATACATTCCGATTTTGTTCTTCCTCTTTTCAAGCGAAAAGGTAAAACTGCCACGAAATTTTCCCTTAAATTGCCTGGGGAATAAATTGTAGTTCGTACGTGAACCGAGCTTTAATGATCATTTATAGTGCGCAGTTTTACAATTATTAATAAATCATTATTTGACAGTTCCAATAAGTATACAATGCATAAAACCTTGTTTTTTGTTTAAGAATTTTATATTTTATAATTATGATCATTCATTGTAAGTACGAAGGCAGCTTTTGTTGTAATTCCTGAAACATACACGGGCTAACAAGCTCCATACAAACTTTGCAAAAGCTTTTGCAATCTCCCATTTTAATTAATATCTCCAGTCGTTTCCATCATAGCTAGTGAGTGCGTGTGATTAATCTCGCCGAACAAAGAAGTCCGTTTCCGCGAGCCCTCCACACTATCGATCATTCACCTCCTCGAATAAAAATAATAATAAATAATAGAGCCGGCGCCATTGTCCACACGAGGCGTGCGTGTCAGCGATACTTTCAGCTATTTGATGTAATGTCGACTGACTTCTCATTATTGTGCTGGGATTCCAATACTTTGTACACCTATACACCAGTCACCCATTTCTTTTTTAAATTATCGTGAGACCCAAGGTCGATTTACTTTCAGAGATCCAGAATTCTCATGTTTTTATTACATATAGTGCAGTAGTCTCGTACGATATTGAAATATGGGAGTGTAGGCTTTACTTAATGTGTCACTCCGTATTTTTTAAGAAATGTCACACGTGTTCCACAAATGAATAATATTTCCCTTTATCCTGAAATGGAAATGTCGGTGTGTTTCACCGCCACATAATAAGCTCAATCATTTTAGCTTACTATACAGGACAAGTTTGATGGATGATCATAGAAGGGCCGCCTACCCTGCGTGCCACACATCAACGCTACTATAGGAGAGCTCACCTCTTTGACACATATCCAACGGCACTCATTCTACTTTATGATACATCAATGAGACTTGATTCTCGCATAATGAACTCGTACCATGTGATTGTACGATAATGAAGCTGCTGTTTATAGAGCTTTTGAGCCACATTGTCTAAACACCCTGCCATGGTTCACGGTAGCCGCACTCTGCACCATAAATAACTTTATATGAGCGCTCTAAATCTCATTACGGCCACTGAATAGCTCCTCAGGCTCTGCTGTCGGCTGTGACAGGAATACAAAGCAACCCTGATTTATTTTCTCAAATTAATATTTGGAGTTACTTGGTCAATTTCTTAGTTTAGAAAATGCAGCATTCTAAACATACGATTGAAAAGACTAACGGCCCTTGTCTGCACCTAAATATCCAATACGAATTGCAGGCTATTTATTAAAGTTTCGACTATACACGTGAGGCGTCTGTTTGCAAAATCGAATGCGCAAAGGAGCGTCCACGCTCACTGGCTATACTTGTAGCCCGCACCGTGCGCGCCCGATAGCGTAATACCAAAACAAATGGCCTTCTTTGTCGCCTTTTTATTTTAGATACGTGAGTTATGTTTCAAAGACGTTCGTGCGTTATTCAGATGGTTAAAGGTCGTAGCGAGATTGTTCTGTCTGTTAATTTTATTTATTACCATTCTTAACTGAACCAAGTCGCCAGGAAAAATAAGTACTTCCAGAACGTATTTTGGCTTTATTTTGCAGTCTCGGTCGGTATAGACTATTATCGAAAACAATTTTTTTTTTTTCTTTTATATTAATTATAAATTAGCGCTTGACCGCAATCCCGCAGTGATGCGGTCGTTGATGGTAAAGCACGCTAGTTTATTAAGAGCCTATTCACTCAGAAAAACTGAACGATTAGGAAGGAAGACGGCAGTTGAGCGAGGTGATGCAATGTTAAACCCAACAACACGACCAACGATGCTGCGCCAAAGAGAGATTGATCTGAAGACCCTCCACGACCAAACTCCCAACACAACAACACTAGGCGCATCGTACCCGGCACATATCGCATCACAACTGCTCAGATCCGTCCTCCGTACGGCTTCACCTGGTGGTAACTTCTGCCGGCGGCCGATGTTATGGAGTACCACCGAGAAAAAAAAAATGTTAAAATTAAGAAGTGCAATTTGACGTTTCATACTTTTCAGGACGACACAACTTTGTACATGCGTAACTCAAAAATTGACAGTTATTTCTTTCGCAAAAACACGTAATTTTAAATTTATTTTTATTTTATCACAAACTGTACTTCTTCTTAATCACTTAATTTACATTAAATTTTTTAAAACAAAGCAATATAACCAATGTAGACAGTATTCTTCTCGCCGTCGTGTCAAAGTCACGTGGTAAGGTACTATACCGTAGTGTTGTGACTCTTCAAATTCACTTCAGAACGAAAAAATTTAATATATTGCCATCTCTGTTAAAATTACGAAACTTAAAACTAATAATATATAAAGCAAAATTTATAATATTTGACATTGTATGTAATACAATGTTGCTTAGGTTTGGATGGAACTAAAGATTTTGAGAATTTCTTTCATCTAAAACTTAGACATTTACAGTCATAAAATAAATAAATCTGTAAATTTAATCGTTTTTTTAACCCAATCCCTGTTCTTCAGTAAGTTAGAAGTGTCAAATTGCACTTCTTATATTTGAAGATGTAGTATTTCACATAATGTCTCCTCATAGAGGCGAGCCCAGCGTGAGAGGTGTCCCAGGAATGAGAATGTTATAGGCTGATAATGTTTTCGTATTTAATGTGGTTTTCAAAATAAGTCACTCCTCTCTTTGACAATTACGTAGCGCTCTAGGGCAGATTTGTCTGCTACGGGATTTGTCTACGAAATCTTGCTACGCCTCGTAGCCGTAGCTGTGCCTCGAAAAGTTGACAGAACATCTGTCTGGCAATTAGTGTTCCTTATTGAAATTTTCATTGAATTCGCAATACATTAACCTCTTTGCTACATGTGCTGCAGACAATTGGGACATTTTATAGCGATGTACGAGTATATACGCAGGTTTATCGGGTTTAGTCTACAATCGATTATGCCATTCAATAATGTCGTGCTATAAATAAATGTTCTAGTCTGCGAGTGTACGCTGTAACAAAACATTAACCCTAATCAAACAACTTCATATTCGTGTAGCGAGTTTCAATTTCGTCGTTGGATTTGATAAACCTGTGAGCATACATTACGCTCTGTTATGCGAATATATTCTCTAGTCTCTACGCTATCTGCTGCACTCCGAACATAGGCACACGATATCAAAGTTCCGGTTACATGCTATGTCTGTTTGTGTATTTAGTAGCGACAGAAACACTAAAATATTCTTTTTTAAGCTATTGCATAGCTTCTATCGCGGGCCTTGAGCACGGGGACCGAATCCAGAAATTCCGTAACGAAAAAACCTCACGCTCCCCACTCCGACGGGCACGGTGTGGCTTGAAGGCCGTACATCGTCTAACGTAGTTTCAGTTCGGCAGTCTTCGGCACTGTATGTTTGTGTGCGTGCGACTACATCTTTTGAAAACAATTTATAGATTTTCAAAAAGAGCATGCATATTGCAGGGCGCGAACTCAGTTCTACACACTTGCCATGTTACTGATAGTCGCGATGTGCTAAACTTGCGATTAATTTTCTCTCTGAAATAGGTCTTCTATAGAGATATGTCATAGACGTCATCGACGTTGTCATGGCTACCTTAAAAACTTTTCATATAATTAATTATTAAGTACTTTTATTCAAATTAATTTAGTAGTGTTTTTATAAAATAGCTTTTTTTTAACGGAAAAGCTAAGATGAATGTCACGCTAATTTTTCATTGGACTTTTAAATTATTTATAGTGTTGTTTACTAAATAAAAGCGCGTGATTTTATAGAGTAAAAAGTGCTCACGCGGCCGTTTTTTCAACTGTGATTGGCGATATCCGCCATTATTGTGAAATATTTTTTTAAAGAATTTCTATAATTTGTTACACGTGTTATTGGCAAAATTGTGGTATCTATCCACAGGGACCAGATCAAGAGTTGAAGTTGAAGTTTTTATTAAATAAAATATTACAGAAAGATGTCGGTGAACAATGTTAATACGAGTACATTTAAGTGTACGAGTTGTAATATTGTTATCTCCGAAACGAAACAACGAAAGTTTAATAAAAATGTGCTCGTCGGCTTTTTCTGAGGAAGACATTGATGAGGCAAAAAAGTTATTGTTTGTTTCTACGAAGACAAGACAAAAACATGTATCGAGGCGTAAGAACAAAAAGCAGAAAGACCTAAAATATACGATTACGGTGTTTAAAATCACGGATCCCGAACAATCCCAGTTTTTGTGGCATATGACCTTCACAAATTGCCACCAGTTTGCTTTGACTACGTAGAACGTACGTAAAGAAGTTGATGACGGATTTATTAATTCTACGGTCAGATGTTAACGCAATCAGAAGTGATTATGTTACTAAAGATCAGCTCGAAAATATTAAATTGATAACAAATAATTCGACACCGACGCCGTTCATCATTAACAACCTTTTTATCGTCCCACTGCTGGGCATAGATCTCCTCTCATACAGAGAAGGATTGAGCGTAATCACCACGCTTGCTCAATGCGGGTTGGCGATTTCAGACTTATAAAGCCCAGGTTTCCTCAAGATGTTTTCCTTCGCCTTCAGTCATTGGTGTCCAAGATATACTTAGAAAGTACATATAACTTTAGAAAAGTTACATTGGTACTTGCCTGACCTGGAATCGAACCCGCGCACTCATACTTGAGAGGCTAGTGTTTTAACCACTAGGCCACCACGACAAAACAGTGGGGTATATTGAAAAAGAACCTCGGAATATTTGAGTATATTTCGTGGTGCTCCCTGTGCGCCGTTTCCGAGTCAACGAAATACCAGTTAGTGGAGTCATAAGGATACTATAGCTGTCTTGCCTGTCCCTCAGTGCCCGGCCGGTCTTGCGATTGCACCGAAACAGCACACAATGACAGAGATTACAAGTAATAGCATAGACAGACCTTACGGAGGAATTGCCCTATTGTAGAGGAAGTCCGCTTTCTCAAAGGTATCAGTGTTGTTGTGTAATAGTGATCGTTTAGTTCTCACACGGATTCTATGTTAGTTTTCTCATTTTACATGCTTACTGACTCGAGTGATAACTGTACTTGTAAAATTTGTGTATAAAGTGTTTTGAATATGAATGAACAAAGTGCATTTATTATTAATGAAGAAAGTCACGAAAAAATAGTGAAAGAAAATGAGTGAGTACTCTATATACATACATTTTATTATTCACACAAATGCAGTATTAATTTTGAATTGAAAATATAATACTGCTATAAAGATAACCTAAATTTTTGGATATTAAAATGAGCGTTAATAAAAGTAGCCCTCTTTTATAGACACAAACACACACACGCGTATAGTTTAAATTCTCAATTGAGATTCTCAATATGTATATATATATATATATATATATATATATATATATATATATTTCTTATATATATATATCTTTTATTAAATAAATAATAAAATAAAAATTAAAGAAAAATTTGTTTTCTTATCGGTCACCACGCTCAAAAAGTGTAACTTGAATTAATATCAAAGATAAGAAAGAAAGGCTAGAGTGAATAGGCTCTTAATAAACTAGCGCGCTTTACCATCAACGATCGCGTCACTGCTTACCATCAGGCGGGATTGCGGTCAAGCGCTGGTTTATAATTTATAAAAAAAAAAAAAAAGAAATACTGCATAAATAAAATAAATAAATAATTATAATTGCATAAATTGATACAAAATGCTATGCAATAGCTTTACCGCGGCAGTCCCCGAGTGCCACACGTCTTTTTTTTTTGTAACTGTAGTTATAGGTGCGTATGGACAGCGAATCGATGAATTCAATTTAGATTGGCGTGAAGCATGCAGGGGCATTAGCGGCGCAGATCGATCCGTTATCTCTGTTCCCGAACAAAGAGAGATGAAATTTTAATCGGCCGCGCTGTCTGCCATCGTAGAAGTTGTCCGGCATGGCGGCGCCGAGCTCGTAGCATTCCCATAGTCGTATTGTAATGAGAGGGCCGCGAACCGCGGCTCCTCTCCTCGCCGCCTGAATAATACATGTATCGGATCAGCACAGCCAGCCCCCGCAGCTCACCTCCACGTCCAGCGGCCGCTGAATCGATCACTATCGTCCGCCACTGGATTATATTTTATTCACACATTAGTCACCCGCCCGACCTCACCACAGATAAGCCTATCATAAACAGCAAGCCTTTATTGTAAAGTACACTTTGTACACAATTTTTAACCAATCTCCTGATAATACAATCTTGACATTGATTATAAATGAAACGCCTTTCCCGCCTTCCTCTTGAGGAAACGTGACTTGCCTAGCCTTGTGACAATTATGAGGAAGGGTAAATTTGTATAATCAGATTCTTCAAATCGGTCAGTGGGCGAGTGTTCATTCACGTTGCGGAAAGTTTGATGGTGTTAAAATGTAATTTATTTAGGACCTAAGTTCTAAATTCGGCTTCAAACGCTCTAACCAATAACGCATCTCGAATACTAAAAAAGTTGTATGTTAATAAAGTTACGAAGAAATTAAATCTTAAGTATTATAATTGCTGTTCCACTGAAGAATATCTTTTACCTGCAATAAAAATACATATTTAATGTAAAAAGTTTAAGATTCTTCGTAAAAAGTAAGAAACGGAAAGTATTTCCCCGGATTTTAATATCAATTCGGAGAGATCTTCTTTAATAAGTTGTAAACTTGCGTTGGAGGGTTCTCGCCGCAAGTTCGATGCTACAGGCACCGGCGACTACCGGCAATCTCGTTAAAATCTACGAGGAAACTCCGCAGTGGCGTTTCACGTCCATTTATGAAATCACATGCCTCTCCTAATAGTATGTAAGTAGTTACACTGGTACCATAATCTGTACATAGCTCCCGCTAATAGCGATAACGCCGGAACGATGTTGTCATGTTCTGAACTTCTATTGTTGTGATAAACAGAGGGTTTAGCATTGAGAAACCTTCACTTGGACTGAAATTGCTTTACATGTTTATTCGAACAAAATGGATACTCCAAAAGGTCTTCACCACTCATTAGACAAAGTAACAAAAAATTAGTAATAGAAACTTATGAGTTTTTAAAGACCACCTCTTTAATTTTCATTTTTACAGTTGCTAATTTATATTCTTGAGTATATTTATAAAATGGAGAAAAAAAGGAAAAATTAAATAATATACTGAATCGTAAATTCTTATAAAACTTCAATTAACCAGAAGCTTTTAGCATAAAATTTGACCCAATTTTCCGTAACATTTGCTTAAATTCTTTTTCTAATAGCAATCTGAAGGGTGGAAGGTACGTAGCTGTCCACTTCCACCGCAGGCAATGTCGTTAAGGGTGTAGTGGCGGTCTGTCCTTATCGCGCGCCACTACGCGAGTAATGACGCCTTCGATCGTGGGCTAATGGCCTCCGCGGGCCCACTTAGATACGCAAATGAGCATCGACAAGTACCGCCAGCCAGCCATCGCGATTACGCGTACACATTACACCGACTGATGCTGCGCGCCGTACCTACAGACTCTGCACTCTTCTTCTGCATACTAACCATAAATAAACAACAAAGACCTTAAAGATTTTCATTTTCTTTTCAAATCGTTCACATTACAGCGACTCTATATCATACTATGGTTTAATAACGTGCTACACGCAAAAGTTGTGATCGTCCTAGAAATACATTAGAACTACTAAAATAAATAAAACCCTGTCATAAATATCCAAATGTCATAATTTTCTCGGTGGTAGGCCATAACATCGGCCGCCGGCAGAAGTTACCACCCACCAGACAAAGCCTTGCCGCCAAGCGATTTGTCGTGTTCCGGCATGATGTCTGGTGAAGCCGTTCGGAGGACGGGTCTGAGCAGTTGTGTTGCGATGTGTGCCGGGTACGATGCGCCTAATGTTGTTGTGTTGGCAGTTTGGTCGTGGAGGGTCTTCAGATCAATCTCCCTTTGGCGCAGCATCGTTGGTCGTGTTGTTGGGTTTAACATTGCATCACTTCGCTCAACTGCCGTCTTCCTTCCTATTCGCTCAGTTTTTCTGAGTGAATAGGCTCTTAATAAACTAGCGCGCTTTACCATCAACGATCGCATCACTGCTTACCATCAGGCGGGAATGCGGTCAAGTGCTAGTTTATAACTATTAAAAAAAAAAAATCCGATAGTCGTCTGCCTGATCGTCATGAATGATTCATGTAGAATGACAATCGGGGAAGCAGAATACACTCAAATATATTTTACTACTCTGTTTTTATTAAACTAAGAGATATTTTAGTAACTTTTTATATTGACATACTAACCTTATTAGGTCTATGTCTAACTATCAAACAAAAAGGGAAGCGCAAAATCCGGTACATTGGGATAGTCGGGAAATTGAGATTTTCCTAAAACGTGTCGTTCACCCGCATGATATTCTCGGCAACTCGCTAGTATAAAAACGTTCCCCGTGCAGAGCTCTCGGTTGACACATGTCCTCCACTGGCTTTGTGCAAACCCCCCTGTCTAGTGCCCACCGAATCCATGACACATTAAATTCTTATCTACCGCCTGTACACATATGTAATACTATACATACGAACATTTATCCTGTTATAATTGACTGTATTGTACATGTACAATCAGTATTTTGCACTAGACTCCTCGAACAGCAAGTAAACACGTTCATTTTAATGAACAAAGAGTTCTTGACATTTATTGCTGGCTGAAAGGAGCAATGGTTATTGCTTGTGATATTAGTTCGTGAAATGTTAGTTCTATTTAATTGTTTAGAGACTCAACTCTATATTACTGTTTACTCTCAACAAAACGTCTGTTTACGTACGTAAAATAAGAATACTAGCCACCCAAAACGTAACTCGAAAGAGGATATCCGTGTCGTTCACGTCGTTTGTCACGTATAATGTCCTATATAAAATTTTATTTCAGTCTAGAACAAGAACAACCCGACGCACGTCGCTGCCCACTCTTTGCTTCAGGACGTTTTGTATTTTTATTAAATGTCGCTTTCCTTTATTGCCTCTTTAAGTAGACATGGGCTTATCAACGTGTTGCAACGTTAAAGGAAGATTTAAAAGTATTGCAAAAGCTAGTTTGGCATGCAAAACGTCGATACATCAGGGGTTAGCTTGCTATACCCCCTACACGGTATGGTCGACGGGCCGGTTACAAAGGCGAGCGCAGTAATAGCGCTCTAGATTAGGATTATTCACGTTTCATAAGCAAGGAGGTCCGTACCGTGGGGTGAGTTATTAAACCTAAAAAGATGCTTGCGGCGCGGCCAACAATGCAGGGGCGCCGCGACGACGCCCGCTCAGCTGTAAATGGAGTGCGCATTAATACTCAACTATGTAATAAATGTTATTGTTTGTCATAAAGTTTGTTTTATGAAGGTCGGCCGCCCCGGCCCTTGACGCTGTCGGACCTTTAATAAAGTTTAGCTTTCGCTTATACCCTCACTTACGGATTTAGGCCCGATTATTTGAATTGTTATTTTTCCTTCTATTTATATCTCATTCACGATCCTAAAATTTCAGTAGATTATCGACCAGCAGATAAACTATAAACGTCTTTGCTGCTCCATAAGAACAGACACAAAATAAAATAGTTTTATTTTGATATTTGCGATGTCACGAGATCGCTGAGTCACTGCAATAGTTGTGCTTAGCTTTGCAGCAATATTTTCTACTTCAACCTTTCCGTACTCGGGTCGGAGACTTTCAGATATAATTTGCGGACGAATTATTGTTTCATACTTTTGATTGTGGCTAATTTAGCTTAGAAATGTATCGTTCTTTATCTTAGCCTGCATCATGTTTTGATAACAGTGCCATTTACCTAATCATCACTACGTATTAAAAGTAATTTTTCATAAAATTATAATACCTCGGGATCATAACCCCTGATGAGGTTTTCTATTTCAACAGTTTTATTACCAAAAAAGGCAACGTCGATACTTAGAACTTTGACCTCGTTCGTGATAAATTATGAAGTTTTCGTCGATTACGTGGCAGAGCGATGCGATGTAGAGATAGCGGCGTCGACGTCGGGTGCGGAGCGGAGACACGAACAGCCCTGACTTATTTGTATGTAACGTGCCTCCGCTGTGGGGGCTTTTGAAGACGTTCAGCGCAATTTTTCAACGCTTCGGTTTCGTGTTTGGCAAGCTGATGGCCCTCGCCGCAGTGCCCCCCGCCACCCCGCGCCCGTGCCGCACCTGCTCTAGAGCTGAACTGCTGCAACTTTAATCCCCAATCCGCCACCGCACGACCGCACACCGGCGCGACGCTATATTTCAATTAATACGGCCATCCATTGCCAACGTGCAACTACGCGCCGCTTTACCTCATAACCCCCGCCAGGACGTGTCGCTTGCAGTCTAATACGTCAAGGGAGCGACTACTTGATGTCGTGCTCTACTGTTCGCCACTAGATTCGCATAGTCAGCCAGTCGACAGTCGCTGTCGAGTCCCTCTTACGAACCCACTGAATCACCGACAAACTCCGTCACGTTCTCAGCGATAAATCTTGATTCACAAGAACAATTTTCGCCTGTAGTGACGATTTAACTTTTAAAGCCCAATTAATTGCAAGTTTTATTTTGCATATTAATGGGTCGTTTCAGTGGAGCCGTGTCGGCGGCCGGCATTAAGTTTCGTCTGGTGCACATAGAGCGGAATAATCGCCAGTCTCGACTTCATTTGTCGCAGGCGTGTTTTGTGTTGTCGTGATACTCGTAAACAACGTTTAGTTTTAGAGAATACTTTATTTGCATTGTCAATATAGAGGCAAAATGCCACATGTTCACTATCTGCATAAAAGCTTTATAAAACGATCCACGACAAGATAGTAAGTAACTTCTTATTCTTATTGCCTAGTCAGAAGCCAGCGAGTCTCGCCGCACGTGTTGGCCATACCGCTGAATCAACTGAACCCGACTCCTGCCGCAACTGAATGTACTAAATTTGATTTCGATTGTATTAAACCCTACTTCGGCTCCAATTAATGACCCGAAAGGGCTCTTAATATTACGACGTTTCATAGGCTTTATGTCACATTGGAAATCAAGTGCCTATCGTCATAATTTATGAACATTTATGTAACGATAATTCGTATTAAATTAAAGTATTTTTGTCATTACGTTTACTCAATAACTTAATTACAAAAAATACTTTATTTAAATAAAGTATTTTTTGTAATTCACTAATTAATTTCGTCAGGGTAGCCTAAGGTTCCGGCCATCAGAAAGTTCACATGGGCTGGTACGTTTGGCAAAAACCACAAACAACTTTGCAGTGACGTTACATTGTAGAGACAACAGGCGGCGTGGAGGCACAAAGTAATTAGATAGCTGTTGTATTGTTCGCTTGTTCAGCGCTTTTCCAATGAACGGTCGTCGTTCGGTCTCGTGTTTAATTGCGAGCCACACCGTAACGGACAGCGGCCCGTTTTTGTCCGGCCCGAATGAGATGAACCGCGCATCCTTTAATGAGTCGCCCCCGACCCCGACCGACCCGAATTCTGTATCCTTCGGACATCTACATTTTCATGCACTCTTAAACTTTTCATATTTGAATTTCAGTTTGACTATAAAATACTTCTAAATTTACTTTAGTATCTACCTTTTTTGTATTTTAGCTGCATTTATTTCAAAATTCTTTTTTTATCAAAAGTTTACTGATATGCCTAAGATTATTGAATTCTAATTCTGAACTGTTCTATCAATGAGTTTTTAGAGGAAAAGAGTATAAAATCGAAAATGTTTAATTTTTATAATTTAATCTCTCATTTTGTTTTTAACTAATTTGTATCCTTTGCTAGGCAAAACAGTGATACAACATAAATTTAATACCATGTTACATGTACCATACTACCTATGTTTATCAAATAAAATACTTTGAATTTGACAAGTTACTAAAGTAATATATTGAAAATTTTTCCTTATTCATCATTTGCCTTTTTTATTAATTCCTAAGTAAAATATAAGTGTACGGTAGTGCGCTGGCCAAGTACCGCGCGCATGCCGTGCACTATTTACACGAACCGTTTCGACCCACTTTTGACCCCCCTGTAGCTCACTGCCTGTTGCAACTTGGCAGGTTTTCACACAACGCATAATTAATTTTATAATTAATGTTATTATTCATATAAATAAATTAACCCCCCAAGTTCAAATTTAGAAGTATTATAATTTTATTTCAACTTGCACTGGATTGGATTTCAACCCTTTTTAGGCGAACAATTAGCAGATAGGAACTTGGCTCCTTTTTTAACAGGTATGTTTTGAGTGGGATATTTTATTTCGGGACTACAAAAGCGGTCCTTCTCCCAGGCAAAGCGTAAAGATGAATTTAGCCATGTCCTTTTAAGACGGTTTCATGTTGCAGCCATTTTTTTCTTATACGTTGGAGGAGTAACTATTACATTAGTATATATTACTACCTGAATAGAAATAATCGAATTGTGTCTGTACTAGGAATAAAACTTTCTCTCAGGTATCTCATTTAATTTCATAACTATTACCCAAAATTCGTACTAACAATAAATATTTTTTTTTCGGTTAGAATTCTGGTGTCACACTAATTGTTTGAATGTTTATAATAAACTTTAAACTGTTGTTCCATGTATATTTGACATTATAAAGTCCACTAATTTGTTCAGCAACATTAACCTTTGGGTCAAATTAAATTGAATGAACGTATTTGTGTATCAACTTAAAGTTAGTCGTCCACAATCTATGTTCGGGGCGGTGCCGCTTTCGTCCGCATTCTGCACCGCGATAATAATTCACATGAATCATAATCAACATGATAACATTTTCACGCCCAAAGATTTCCAAGCACGCATTAAAGTTTTTATCCGACGCCCCGTGCTTATTCTCGATTAATTTTCCGAATTCTGTACCCCAACTTATTTATTGAGGGGGCGTTTCGTAAATACTTTACTTAATTGACACCCGAAGTTCCGAACTCTGCATTAACCCCATAAATTATTCATTTACAATAGTGTAGATGACAATAACTGTATTATTTCGTCTCTGATATAATATAATGATCTTGTTACACTCAGTGGGGGTATCGGATCTTGTTAACATATGTTAGTGACTAGAATATCTGAGCGGCGTAGGTTTAATTAATTACTGTGTGTCATTAATAAGGAGGAAGGCGGAGTGGTGTAATGTTAGCTGGGGTGTGCGTAATGTAAGGCGACACCGCGGTAGGTACTAGGTACCTGATCCGCGGCCGGAACAAGCTGTGGCGACGCCACGCGTTTCTCTGCCACAGTCCCACCGCGACGCCGACGTCTCGACAAGTATTCCTCATTATGTCTACCGTAACGGTGACTTTTGTGTCAATTAACCTTGTAACCAATTTTGATCCATTTCCTGAAAGTTAGACACTTTCATGACCACAAACTATCCAATATTAAAACATTGTTACTAAAATCATAGTCAACTTAACTTACTAAAATCATAGTCAACTTAACTATTTTCGAACAAAATTAAATATAACAAAGTACCTCCAATCTGATGCACTTGGAAGCTTTCCATTAGGTGTCAAGCAGTCAACTTCAGTCTGTTCTTGTTTGTCACCGGCGCCTGTCGCGCGCTCGCCTGCTGTACTCTCTTTACTCAATATAAATGGTGTTACAGTGAAAAATCGTCTCCATCGCGACGTCGAGGCATCAGCCGAGCACATTTCCTAGGTAAACCGTTGGTAGGCCGTAACAAAGAGCCGTAGTTCCGAAACAATCAAATTAATTTTCTCCGTTGTTGTTTAATTAGCGCGCCGACTCTTGGATAGCGCGGCGGGCGGCCGATGTTTATCATCGGATACAATCGCGCCCCGCTCCCCCCGCACCCGTCCCGCGCCTCTCAACCAAACCCATTATTATCAAAGTCAAGACTACACCCAAGTAACTTTGGTTCGTCACTCCTGCTCCCATTGTTATTATTAGCGACATTGTTTAGCCTAATTGACTTTGGCGTAAACAAATCGCCTGATCTTACTAATTGTGTAATCTTTTTGTTTCAGGTAATCTTATTAAGAGCGCTGTGATATAATTTTATGGACGAAAATGTCTGTATCTGGTAAAAATACGTACGTATGTATATATAAGCGTGAATCGTTAACACAGGGTAGAAAAAGAGTGGCGGAAAACTGTTATCGAGGGGTGGAAAATATGAAACAGAATAGTTTGTATGAAGCCTCACAGAGTTAATCTGAAGCCATATTTAATTAAATTGTGAGGGTGGGTGGACGTTGCCGCTGTCCATTCCGTAGACTACAGCCTTTCAGTGTGGACGACTTGTGTACTCACGCATATCCAACGTTTCTACAAAATTAGTTTCCTTATTAGGTGAGCATACATTCATTTCTATATCTTTTATTGTTGCTTTTATTTACGGCGATATGTGTTACTTAACGAAGGCTAATATAATAAACGTTTGTTATATAAACTACGTTCTGTACTAATACAAGCTCCTGTGTAAATCACGTCCCTATATATTAAATTTGTCAAGTGTTATAACAAATTCGTCTATAAAATTTTATCCGGGAAATGTTCTTGTTTCGGTACTTCAATTGAAAAGTATAAACTGTTCACTAATTGGCCACTGTCGATATAAATCCAAACGGTAACGTGTATGCGGAATTAATAAGAAAAACCTCGTGTCGGTTTGCACGTCCACTCTGGCTGCAGCAGCATCTAATCTAATTATCCAGCACGTTCTTCAAAGAACTTGAAAGGAGCGAGTGCAAGCTATTTGCTCTGTTCTTTCCCTCTCCATTTCTCACCCACTAACGCATCACAGGGATAATGTTTTGACGATTCAATAAAAACATACTATAACTCTATACGTATCTACTTATTGTAAACGAATTATACTTAATTCGCCCCCCAACAGTAAGGGATTATTTTCATCGGCTGACCCGCGCCGACCTGACCCCATCCTTTGACCTCGGAGCGATGATCTGCACCCTTCATTCGACTAACCTGTTTTACGAGATTAGCGTGATAAACACTTTACCTAGTGGAATATTAAGCGGACTTTCCCTGAAGTATTTTGTGAAATTATTACAGCGCCCTCGCAACAAAGTAGTAGGTAGAGCCGCGCGAGAACACGTATTACCGACGTAGCAAGACAGTTTCCTCATTTAGAAATGTACTCGTAAGTATTACGAATCCGACTGTGTATTTTATGTACAGGGAAGTAACATGAACGCATGTTTATATCATGCTACTTTTTACTGCAATATATTTTTTTCAAATGGTTTTCTGTTTTCTTAAAAGTTAATAACCATAATGCAAGAACGATATTAACTGTGTTCATAAATTCCTTTACTAAAGCTATCATACAAAAAAGTAGAAAGATAGAAAGAAAATACATTTATTATATAAACCAAAGCTTCGTAATTGGAAAAAGGATTTAATCAAATTGGAAAATACGGTGCAGCGCTACTTAATATTAGCGAGTCGTGAGCGTATAAAGTAACATACGGCTAGTGTATTTCGTCGACGGACTAAACGGCTGAGCTCCGAGGCTCGTATTTGTAACACGGCGGGTTATTAATAGCCGCGATAGCGAGGTGGCCCGCGGCAGCGCACGATATTTGGGAAATCCGGATTTGCATAGGATAATGGGGAGCGCCGGTGCAGTGCAATGTGCGCGAAGTCTTGCACTCTACCTGCCACCGACGTCGGTTGACTTGCTGCATACGTAACGACACGCCAGTCCCATGTGGTTTTAAACTAACTCCTCTAAGAATTAGTTATTAAGTTTAAAAATAATCAACTTAAGTAGACAATTATCGTATTAAATCATAGACTGTATCACATCCGGTTTGTATAAATTAATCGCTTCGTAGAACTTTGAGAACAGTCTTATATATAACCATCAAGTTAGGAAAGAACATTAAAGACGGCTTTATTCGTAAACGGTTGTAAAAGACGAAAAGGATTTGAGCATAATGTGTTAAGATGATTAGATACACACAAAATAGTGTTTAACAGTTATTTAGGCTAAAATTTAAACACGACTCGATTATATGGACTTATTGACACTGACACTAGGCACACGTTGAACAAA
This sequence comes from Sesamia inferens, assembly GCA_037179545.1. Classification (NCBI taxonomy): domain Eukaryota; kingdom Metazoa; phylum Arthropoda; class Insecta; order Lepidoptera; family Noctuidae; genus Sesamia; species Sesamia inferens. Next base: position 13,074,107 of record CM073934.1, on the reverse strand, counting down.
TGTTTAATTTTTTATGGTAAGACCCTTAAAGTCTTAACAAACCTTGATAAGGAATCTTTCTAAGTAAATATAAGATCGTGCGATCAGTTAAGAAAACATAATAAATGTGTGAAAACCTCCATAACTCTGTAAAATTTGGTAAAAAGTGGACTCGTAGTAATGTATTCTGTTAACGAAATACAGCACAAGCAATCAGGGTGTTTGTCTGAAAACCGACATTAATGCGGCAAAAAATAGGAACAAAACTATGATAATTGGCGAGGGGTGTAGCGGCAGTGTGGGGGACGGGGGCGACGGTCGCGTGTCTGATGTATGCGCCGCCGCCGCGACGCCCAGACCCGCCGGCGCCACGACGCCGCCCCACAATGCAGATATCGTGCATTCGACTCCATTGCATACCGACGCCCGACAACCGTCCTCACGCCTTCACCCTTTATTGCCGTTTAAGACAATGCGAAACAGGCTCGACACGTAGCAGTCTGAACTGCGCTTACGACACAAGCATCGGAAATCGACCGCCACACGAATTGATCCAAGCCGTAGAATTTCCAAATCTAAGCGTTACCCACACTTGATTGATGACCTGCGTAATGACCCACGAAACTATTTCCTTCGAATTTCCTCCACTCAATAAAACATCGAATATGCTTATTTATGTGGCGGTGTCAGTTTATTTGGAGTTTTGTCAATGCGGCCTATAGTGCCGACTACACTCCAAATACCGTAATTTGTCAAGCTTATGGCTGCTCGGGGATTGAGATATGAAAAGCGGTTATTGTTTTGAATATTTTCCTTTTATGTATTATACAATATTGTTTTTGCTTACGATGCCAGGACATAGAAATATAGTTACTGTATTGAATAACCGACTAGGTACTCAAATATTAATACACTTATTATGTTATAACTTAATCAAAACAAACACCAATTCGCCGCTCACGAGTTAATTTAACGTAGACTCCATTAGGAAGTAAGTAAAGTATGTTTTGACCTTTCGGCGGCGGTCATGCGACCTTATAGATGAGTTGGCACAATTAGCACGTACAAAACTCGTCAGTCACGGCTTGGCTCCGAGTGGCAATTACGTTATTTCATCCTCAATAAAAGTGCACTCGGGCGCTGCTAACGTTGGAGAGAGCTCCCCGTCGCCTATAAAGCTAATGTGGACGTATAAAGATTTAAATGACGACTGTGGACGCGAACGCCAGGGAACCCGGCGATGTGGTCACCTACCTTCATATTCACTAACGTACAAACATCCCAAGACGACGGTAATACGGTACACAAATTATAAGGGGGTGCGTTAAATACACACTTGAGAGAGAAAAAACAAATCCACTCTCACCTAAATACACGCGTGTACAAATATACCGAGCAGTCGACATGAATGACCTTCGACGTTTTCAGTAAACAACCTTTTATACTCTGTATGTTGTGCCCTCCGTACAAAAAACTCTTGAACCCTTTCCAAATAGAAACTTATATTGCAAAAACTTTAACAAATAAAGTTCGGGAAATACTTTCATCCGACACTTTCGAGAGCCATCATGACTCTACGTTAGTGTCAGGAAGGGAAAAGGAAAACATTTTCCAATATTTACCTCATTATGTAGTATAGTCTAAATAACGGCATTCGTATAGCGTGTGAGCAAACATTTTGGCGATTAATCTGGGAATACTGTGCTATATCGGGGTGCTGGAGTCGGCACATTTATTTTATGTGCTGGCAATGTTACATACGCCATAAAAGTCGTTAGGACGGGCGTAACGTCTCGCCGTCGTCTTGCCCGCTTTAATTATACCTAGATAATGCTTCGCCGACTGTACCCTGCCGCCCCATATCGTGCCGCGTCGTGCCGAGCCATGTCGTGCAACATTAACGTAACGCGTTGCAATAACACAGTACCAATCTTCCTAATATACTTGGCCGTATACAATAATTCCCTATATTACCCGCTTCGCAACATAAAAGGGCAATGTAAACGGAACAAAGTTTCGTCTTGCATCGTAAATCATTGCGGTTAATAATTTCACTCTGTTTAGAAAATTGATTTATGTATACATATTTACTGGCTTTTAAGGCTTTAGTGAATGATATACGCACAGTCTACGTGAACATTGTTTACTAAAGAGCTACTTACGAAACACGCGCTTTAGACCAACCACCTGGATCTTTAGCCCTTGAAGTTATTGGCTAATATAATTTTCTGCGTGTTTTTCCTATTTTGAATTCGGTTTCATATACGAATTAAGAATCCATTTTTACCCGACTTAAAGCAGGATAATTTGTTTTTCATTTAACCTGGTACGTCTAATCCGACTCCTGCTGACCTTAGGAAAAATACCTTTTTGCCTCTTGATAAAGACAGAAATAAAAATGAATTTATTGGCATTACAGGAAAATAAATATACCATAAAAGTAATAAAATAAAGATCATAATGCCATAACGGCCTCAGCTCAGCATATTGTCAGATGACAACTTAAGGTCAGCCACCTGACGCTGATTTTCATGTCCACCCCACGAGTTCCATACTCTACACCACCACCTAAAAATAAAAATACTCAATATAAATATTTTAGTTACTTCCTCGCGATGTTATTGTAGTCTCTCTTTGTTCTACGCGCTCGTAGCAATCTCGTAGCACTTGCTACGCTTTTCACAGAAACAGCTTGTGTTGGTCGTTTCATTGCCGGAGACCTCAAGCGGAAGGAAAAGTTTTGTTGGATTTGTTTTTTTTTTAAATTGATGTTGGAAATATCTTTATAGTTGTTTGTTTTAGAGGAAATGTGAGTGTGTTAAGATTAGACTCATTTATAATGGCATGAACCGAAAAGAACAAAACCTCATAAATGTCTAAAAGTAACAAGTTGTATTTCGTGGTTCTTGGACGGTCTCTAGACGGGTATGTGTCGAGTCGCGCCGCACTGAAGGTAGGGGTCGGGCACAGGGCACAGATGGAGATTTATCACGCCCGCCGGAGCCGAGACTACAAGTTCGCGCATTAAACGAGTCCGGGACATTAGCCGCCTGCAAGATGCCGCTCGAGATCATAATTAAGTGCCGCCCAATTTATCGGTGCGACCCGAGCCCGAAAACTCCTCTTAAACTTCCCTTATCGTACGTAGTAAAGGCTCTTTATTTTGTAGTTAGTTCGCTCTGCGTTTATCGCCTTTTATCTCTTCTTCGGTTGTGATTTTGTTTGTTGCGATATTTCTATAAATAAATAGGTATACCTAGCAGGGTGAAATTTAAAAAAAAAAATATATTTAATTATTTTTCTCCGTGCATCGTGTAATGATCAGTCCTATTCAAACTTGAAACATCAGAAGTTAGGTGTACGGTTCCAATTGATCGTTTTCTATGGAGAAGAGCCGGTAAGAAACTCCATGGTTACTCTTTTAAAATAATTGACCCATTGTGATCTGAAAACATTTTACAATATTCTCAAATCACAGTGGATATTTGAGGACAACATACATAGGCCTGCCAAACCTTAGAGCCGATTCTCGTAATGTTAAACGTTCAAAATCCAGTCGGCGACATCTCATCTCGGCGACAAAAATGTCAAAAAATTTTCACAATTTAGGGAATTTTACAGACTGAGACTGAGATTAGACTGTAATTTTTGTTAAAATTAGTAGAATTTGCCCTCTGTTTAAGTATCAGAGGGCAAATTCTACTAATTTTGACAAAATCTATCGTATTATAAATTTTCCAGAGTTCCATTTTTTTTTAAATTTATTATACAGACGACAGCACATCAAGCTACTACAATCTGTCAGATTTCCTTATTAGATTTTCAACTTTATCTCTAAAGCTTTAAGGCTCAAGGTTAATTGGGAATATCTGACAGTTTGAGGTAGCGTAACCTGCTATCATCCGTACACTAAAATATACATTACTTGAAAATACATTCAACATCGCAAAATATACAATGGGCGACCTTATCGCTAATAAAATCTCTTTCAGGCAACAATACCTACTGAGTCCTCACATTTACAAAATATGGAATAATCATATCAAAAGGATAGTATAAAAGTCTATTAAAATCTAGTGACATGATTGTCAGTACACGCCCTATTTTTTTTTAACAATTATTTTTAATAATTGAAGTCTGTATAATTAATGTCGTCAAATCATAAGTTGCTGTTGCTGATGTTGTTTATTTAATTTTTGTTTACACACATATATTAAAACAGACAAGAAGTTTTTGCAAACCTGCTCTATAGAAAGGAGGCAGAATTAGTATACCAATTTCTTTGAAGTTGCTTCTAAAGACTCTCGAGGACCCATTTTAAAGATTGCGCGAATTGCCCTCTTTTGTATAATGAAAATTGAATCTCCATCAGCTGCCAATATAACCAAAGTATACTAATCTAGCTGTGGCTAAAGCTATCAACTGCCTTACTGCATTACCACTTGAAAGGGTTATAATATTGTGTTAATTTGATTTAAAATGTAACATCTCGTTTAGCATTATTTTTTCATAGATTTTGCTTAATGCTGGTAGCACAGTTATACCGCTATAATATTTTCATTTTACTCGATTGATGTTAACAATTGCTTACTGCACTTACAGTATACATCTAATCGGGCAGCAAGCCAACAACAAAACATTTGACTAAAAACTTCTTAATGACTAACAAACACACATCACGGGCCTCCACCAAGGAACTCCCGCGCCGGTTTTCCGCGACCTTCACCAGGTCGTCAATAATATCTCCACGAACCTTAACAGATAGAAATCGTATATACTTAAATAACAACTAACTTGCATTATCCAAAAATACAAGCGAGACTAGACTAGAATATTATACCTAATTAAACAAAAAACGGGCTGGATTTTAAGAAAAAAATTTAATTGCGAAGACAGTGAAACCGATTCGCTGATACGAGGCATCACATCGGTCAGCATGGCAACTCGTCAACTTCGATCACATAATGGTTGTCTATTTTCTAGGTTATCTGATGATTTTGTCCTTATAGTTTTCCTGTAATATTCCTTAAGTATCCATTCTATATGATATTTGCAATACGCTATGATGAAATTGGCTCTTTTCGCGACTGTAAAAAATCGGGATAATTCAATAAATACAAAGGACAATGCCGCGGAACCGTATCGACTTGCGAAGAACCATGTCAGAACTAAAAGTAATTTATAAAGTTATTCATTTTATTTAAATTACATTTTTTTTTTTTTTTTTTTGTATAAAAATATTCGCGGATTTCAGGCATCAATAATAAAGTTTTGTTTAATATTATACTCATTTTCTCTTACGTCACTGCCTTTGCAATTTATTTCCGAATCGCTACTATGCAATTGTATTAATTTAAATTATTGTTTTGGAACGCATTTTATTTCTTATTCTAGAAAAAAGAAAACGTTTTTATTGTGACGTATTGAATTTCTTTCATTGCGTCGTCTCAGGTATATACACAATATTGGTTTGTTTCAACCGAACTACATATTTGGATAGAATTTGAACTCGTCATCATCTGGCTAGTCTTTTCCCTACTATGTTTAGCTCGGCTTTCAGTCTAACCGGATTCATATGTATATTCATCATGCATACATGTATGTTGAGCACGCATAATTTTAAAAATTTTAAATAAAAATATAAAGTAACATACATACGGTCCATCTGGATAACTTTGATTGGTTCGGGTAACATTGACAGTAGGACCATGAATTAGTTTAGATTTTTTATTCGTATGATACCAACACAATTTACAAATACTTCTTGTAGCTTTATATTTTTAAAGTAGCTTCGTAAACGTTATTTTTTTCTTAATATTATTTTAGTTTCTTTTGTACTATGCAAAAAATTTGTATACCAATGCCAAACGTATTAGACTGATTTTAATGATTATTTTATAAAATATATACAATAAAACTGGAAATTAATAAAGTTATTTCGTCAGTAATTCTCCTTTATAAGAAAAACATAAACCAATGTTATCCAAATTTATTCAAAATATAATTATTACTGCTTTTCTATCAATTTGTGTCAAAGTTACCCATGTAATAACGTCATTACATGGGTAACTTTGGCAGCCTAGAAGATCATGTTTTTTTATGGACAGATGAGTTTTTAGGTAATTTCATTGATCTTTACGGATGAAAAGTATTATGAGAGCACTAACAAAATAAAACACATTCCTGTGATAGGATTAAAATTTTAAAATATTGTGTAAATACCGCATTTATCTGTCAAAGTTACCAGATTGATGGTACATATTTGGAAGTCTTAATCCCTTCTTTATTGTTTCTGGATCATGTCTAATAAATAGATATATAATAAAGAGAACACCCAAGTACTCTTTATTTAATTTTGTGTTAAAATATCTTATTTTCCCCTAAAATTTGCTGTCTGAATATCACATTAAGTATTTTATTTTGTTTACGTGAATGTATATTTCACTTTTGTATATTTCATGTTGAATCCTTAAATGGTCCCATTATCGTTTAATTTTCATCAAACCTCATTGTTTTAATTCATACATTTAAAAAGTAAAGTATATTACTTTCACAAATGGTGTCCCTACTCGTAAAAGATTGAATAACAGTTCTTCAGAATTATCTGAACATATTTTGGAATAGTACTTGTACAAAGCAAAAATATTATATTTAAATATGTACTTGTTTCTATAAATTTCAAGGATATTTGTGTGTAAGTAACTCTTTGAAATAGAGCTTATGGTTTTAAAATTAAGTAAATAAATTACTACTATTAGCTCCACCAATTTCGAGTGTTAGTTAAAATAGAAACTCGCCGCCAACTCTTCAAAAATCCTTTCGTAATTACCCGGATCCATCTTAATTAAACAATTATAATAATATCTACAATCTACAGATTTAATTAGTGGCAAAGAAGCTAGTGTCGAACGGTTGTATTCGAATACATTACTAAATTATAACAATCTGATGAAACTGCCGTTCTGGCTAAATTAATTAACACAGTCTTTGTTAATTATTTCATAACTAAGGAATTATATTTCTGACAACTCATGTAGTTAAATCAATCGTTAGCAAAACGACTAATCACATTTCCAAACAAAAATAAACGCTTGTAAGATGGAGCCTTGATTTAAATACAAAACCACATAGAAATTAATGTGGAAAGGCAAGCTGAACTCAAAATAAGTTGCATAGTAGTAGACACAAGATAGACACTAACTATCCTATTCGCCGACGCCAAGGTTTTGTGAAAAGAACCCGATATCGTTCAGCGTTTTCTATTAACTCCAGTACAAAAGCAGAGAAAATACCGTTACGGAAACGTCCTAGAAACCTTTGTTGATGATACAACTATTGTTGTCTGTAACTATTACAGATAACCAATGTTGAAAGTCAAAAATCTTCTTGTATTTGTATTGAACTAGTTCCATTGTGTCGCTCGCATTTTGTAATTAGTTTTAACACGATCTCTGTTTAGAACATCTAGACGTAGAAGCGTCAGATGACCTAGTTGTCATTGAGAGGTTAGATTGAGACTCGTCTAAGACTGCTTCTAGTCTGTAACGAAGGTCTTAATTTAGCTGTGCGGATCGGACCGGTGAAATCCGGAATCCGGGCGAGTGTTAACCCCCTGAATAAGCAAGAAAGCTAAAGACAGTACCGGTACTTGGAATCACGCGCTCCGTCTAGCTGCTTAGACTAATTACTGCAGCAGCAGAGTTAAACTGGTTAGTCGGTGCCAGGCGGCGGGCCGGGTAGCTCTGTATCGTGTCGCATCAAATTGCGACGCTTAGTTCACTAGATTGCACGTGAAACACGTGCACACAGTCAGACTGTTTATCTACCTTGCATTGAAACTGAGTCATTCGTCACAAATGCTCACTACGTTGCTTTTACACATAATACACCTAAAATGTATGTCGTTTTCTATGTCACCGAAACAGTAATAGTCTCTGCATATTATACCTACTCATTAGTAAAAATTCTTATTAGACCAGATAAGCTGAGGCGGTTAACGGTCGTCTTTAGAAATTTGCACATTTAGTAATACTACGATGACGTCTCTTGTTTATTATATTTGACTTCTTTTGGTCAGTCGGGTAGAAAATAGGGGAATTATTATTTGTTTTATTCATAAGTTTGAATTCAATGTAGAATCGTGTTAATTATGTTGCTTTCCTTATTTCTCATCATGCGAGTCATTCTTCTGTTTTTTTTTTTAAACTGTTTCTAATACAGATATTGCGACTCTACGTTGCTTAATAAAATCTCAAAAACTTGAAATATAAAGCTAACGCTAAAGGCATTGCTCACGAAAGCGTTCACTGACCTAATGTTTTTTCACCCCACGCCACGTTAGTAAAACAGGCAATTTACGCGAGCCTATAAGTAACAAGATTCATTAAGGCTGTTACAAAGTGGCGCGGGCGTTCTTAAAGCGAATGGCCCTCGAGCTTGCAGCGTTCATAATGGCCGTACGAGCCGGCCGAGGCGCCGCGCGCAATTTAATGAAACACCTGGAGAGGTCGCGCCAGCTTCCGTTGCATTAATCTCGCACTTCGTGGTCTCCGCGGCCGGCGCCGACCCCAACGCCCGACCGATACCTTCGACACTACCTTTTATTAAAATTTATTTCCTAACATTTGGTTGTAGAATTTTGCTAGCAAATCTAACTTTTATGACAGTACAGAGCCCTAAACTTCAACATTACCATTTAAACGTGGCCAACTAATATTAAAGCCGGGATAAACAAGGAGTGACCGTGCGGCGGGCGCTCGCCGGCGGCAACGCCAAAAGTGGTCGAGATAACTCCGTGCACGAATGCATATTTTAACGTTAAGCTACGTCACCACCATGCAAACTTGTTGGGAACTTCACCGGACTGAATAATTCTTACTTTAAGGCTTGTACAAAGTTTTTTTGAGGGACGGCTACTCGATGTCTACATATAACCGTACCTAATAATTCAATAAGCATAGGTGTTAACTACATTACATCACTACTAAGTCTTTAAAGGATGAGAGTCAGAGCAAAGTAAGTCAATTAGATAGTGGCTAATTATTTCGTCTGGTAGGCGTGTTCGATGTTACGTCAGCTAAACGCGGGCGGCGCCGCCCAGAGACCGCGATAAAAAATACTGCGCTCGGCGCCCAGCGTAAACACGCGCCCCTCTCGCATGACGCCTCATTAGCCACTCCCCTGTGCCTCTATAAATCATTTTAAATTCAAATTCTACTTACTTTCAGAATTGACTTTGCTTACCTAATTCCCTTCCCGGCCACAAAATTTTGCAAATTAGATTTCACCTTTCTCTCTCTGGCTTGTCGAAAAAATTATATGCGGCATCCGGCGCCGGATCTCAGTCTGCTCGTGATCGTGTTACCTACCTCTTTCAGTTGATTCAAGCCTGTGGACCTTTTAATAAACTCTTCCTTTCGGAACATCCGACTCTGATTCGAAAACAGACTTCTGTTACATAACATACACATACATATATAAACATACCAACAAAATCCATGTGTTTCTTCACACCAGCTCTGTCCAAAGAAAAAATATCTTTGTATTTTTTTACTCAACTCCTTGTTTAATGTAAAACGATTGTAGAAATACGAGAAAGACAGTTCTGTAACAAACTTCAAAAAACAAAACAAACTTTTGAGTGACGCCTCATATCTTAAAATGATTTCTGAATAACTTGAAAAGGTAAAATCCGTTATCACATGATGCTCTGACTTCAATATAACCTGACTACAATAGAGTTAAAACTGTCAACATAGGAGTTTAAACCGGCTTGTGAATTTTAAACCTCCAACAATATGTGTGGGCCACGTGTCGCGTGCGCTTGCTGCCTACTCGATGCAGGAGTTGGCACGTCTCGTCGGCCGGTTCTATTTCCGTCTGTCCCCAAATATTTCTGGCACCCACTTACGTACGTGGAGTCCGAGCCGTTTCGCGACGGGAGCGTGTCATTCATCGGCTCGTTACCTCATTGTTTTCCTCGTGTGTCGATTTATACCGACGCGTGTCCGCTCGCCCAATAGTAAAATAGACGAGTCGAGATCGGCTCGTGCGTACGCCTGACCACGCATCGCCGCGCGTCGACGCCGTGTCACCGATACATCAATCGTGATCGAACGTTCTAATCGATTAACGACCGCACGCCTCGTCTGGCGGGAGCATTCTTCATCCTGTTGGCTGATTGCTGTTTTGATTAGACGTTTGCATTGAACTACACACTGATTCATATGTTGACGTAGTTACATTGCCTAAACTTATCTAAAAAAAATATTACTACCGTTGTAACATGTTTTTCTTTGAATTTAAAGCTATACCTGTTTAAATTCCAGTCCTCAGAATAGACAGTTGGCAAACACACATCATAGTCCCAGCCAATGAGGTCATTCATAACTTCCCTAATGAGCGAGGTCGGCACTGAGATTCAGATTATCCAGTAAGAAACTCTTGATACACTTTCCTGGCTTGAAAATGGAAATGCCCACCTCTCATTTGGCAGCGGCTGGCCCGACGGAGTAACAAGGTGTGGCGCGTGCCGGCTGCCAGCGGACGCCGTTACTTTCGAGGGTTGTTCGTTATACACGTCATAGTTTCTGAGAGCACTCCACCGCCTTGCTGCTCTCACCTTAACGAGACACGAGCGTCTCGCTTCATTGATGTCATATTCAGTTTAATCGGACAACGGTGCCAAGTTATAGTAAAGTATATTCATCTCCAAATTCGCGTCGTTTAGGTTCGGTAAATGGCACAGTCGGTACATTTCTTTACCCTCGACCGTCGTTTCTTTATCTCCTAGAAGGAAGGCAGTGATGAAACTGACTCTCGGCTAACCCCTTATTGTATTGCAAGTGCGCATTGTTGTGTTATAAAAGACACGGCGAGGGTAGCGCGCTCGGTTTGCTCCTCCACTATCACACAAAAATGTTATTAGTTTTGGGCGGTTATTGCCCACCCTGCGCTCATTCGACCCTCCCGTTGCCCTTCCCGAACAAATAGGCCTTATTGAAAGTTTTTGTTTAATTTTGGCTTCATGTAAACATGTCTTGAGTTATTTTACGTCTTATATGCTTATTTGTTTTGTTTTTCTCAATATTCGTAACAGATAGCTAGATTTTTGAGATAAAAAGTCATTTCACAAACAAGGCAAAAATAAAAGAGAGTAATAAAAGTTCGTGAGTGAACATAAGGGATGTTAAATGAAAAATACAGAGGCGTAGTGATCGAAGAGCAATTAATGTGTCGTAATGCGTTTGGCAGGCGAGCGTGGCGCGGTCATCCGTCTGAGGCGGCCGGCCATTTGTATCCGCGTGGGCATCCGTCACGCTAATCGCCGCACCGATACACCTGCAGCGGCTTGCACTCGCCGATCCTCGCATAAATAATATGAACATTATATGTATTGATAGCCCCCCAATTCGGGCACTGTATATCACAAACCACATTAGAGTCAATAGAATGAATACATTAATCATTGCTCACAATCAACCAAGAAAACATTAAACTCGCCCAGTACAAACGCAGCTGAATGCTTCCAACAATAAACTTATCTAATACTTCCCAAACTGGCAGCTAATAAATAGAAGTTTGTTAAACCCAACAGACTTATCATAGTAATGATGAAACGTGATCACCCATTCATGTTTCACAAACGGGTTGGTTCGAATCGAAACTCGGCTAAAGTAAACGGCACGGAGTAACAGGAAATAATAACTTTATCCAAAGCTTAAACTGTGAGAGGACCGTCCAACTAACATTATGCCTGCCAGTAACAAGTTAATCTAAATGCAGCCGACTGCTTCTACTAGCTAGTTGTAGCACGCATCGCGGAAGTTTCGTAACCGAGAAAATTCGGAACATGTCTGCATCTGATTCAGCTGCAGCCAAAGATTCACACTTCGCGATGTTTGTCGGTAGATATACACTAATATACAGATATATATAACCAGGCTTCGTCTGCACAGGCAACTGTAGTGATATCATCAGGCATGCTTTACAAAAGTTACTCACTAAATCACTTCAAAGCTGTTTCGCGGACATTATCAGCAAAGGAGTCCCCTATTGGAGTACTGAATATTCAGATGGCGTTGTTTGTATACGTATTTCTTTGAAACTGCGATAAGCGCTTTTCCGTTTTTTCACTGAATAAAATATGGCGCAGGAGGCTCGGCGTGCGACGATAAAACGTCCGCGAAGCTCTTCCCGTCACGTAGTGCGACAGTTAATTACACGGATGTAAATAAATCATCATAGACGGGTGCGGCGGAGGGCTTCGATTCCGAAAGGCAATTATCTCGCGCCTCATTGACGTCGAAAATGAGCGGAGCGAGGAGCGTGGCCGCCCCCGACACGCTTCAGAAATATTTGACACCGCCTAAGACGCGGTTATAAGGAAAAATCGAGTGGAGGATTTCTGGTGGCTACGTGCCCGGCTCACGGCAATTGTGATGCATGGAGGGATTTCCGCACATTCGGCCGATATTGAGCCGAAATCGCGGTCGCCCGCCACCCCGCTACACATATTGCTTATCGGAATGATATCGAATGAGGTCCGCCATTTTCGTCTATTATCAAAGCCCAGAAATGTCGGTTACCTGGGGCGTATAGCTCTCATATCTATTGCATTTTCCACTTACGTGCTATAATGGCGTCGTCGTCGCCCCCGAAAGTGAACGTAACCAAACAATACGATACAGATACATATCTACGGAGCGAGGAACCTTTCAATACATATCATAAGTTATAGTTACATGAATGTGTTGTTAAAGTTATCCGCATGCTGATGTAAATATTTGTCAATTCCAGGGTCGGTGTAACCGCGAGAAACCACCTTGCAAGTACTTCCATCCACCGCAACATTTAAAGGATCAGTTGCTAATCAACGGGAGAAATCACCTAGCACTCAAGAACGCACTCATGCAGCAGATGGGCCTGACGCCCGGCCAGGTGCTCCCTGGCCAAGTCCCAGCTGTGGTGAGTCACCCAAGCTACGCTCCCTCCTACTACCGAAGCTTCGAGCGATCGGACCTCCACACTAATGTAGGTATTCAGTATGCACGCAACACGCAGCTTTCGGTGTTACTAGCTACTCTGTATTTTTATTATTATTATAATAAGCGTTCTTATTATTGAAACACGTAGACTTAAAACGTATCGAGTTTAAGTTGTGCCTCTTAAATGTATCCCTAACTGGTTAGATAGATACCAAATAATAAGTTACTCGTAGGTTCTGCGCACTGAAAATATTTTCAGTAAGTAAATTAACTTGATTCACTCGTGAAGTTTTCTTGGAAATTTAATCATGTGCACGTTGAAAGTTAATGGTAATTTACTTTCTTGAAGGCGGTACCGTCGTTCCTGCAACTAGTTCCGAGCTTTAATTTAAAGTTTTGCTTCGAGTGCGTGAACCTGCTAAACAGACACAAGTAATCTGTGTATTGATTTTAGAATATAGATAGTCTACTAATTTTCAGGCACAACTTAAACTTTGCCGCAGAGGCCGATCGCTCCCCACTGCTTGAGCATGTTTGTACGAATCGTTCCTCAAGTGGCATGACTATTCTCCAAACTTACTCACATGTGAATGATATGGGTATAAGCGGTAATGCAAATTAAATCACCGAACATCGTCCTCCTCACTGTTCACACTGTCGCTAACTACGCGGCCCGACACACTCCTCGACCTTCCTCTTCGCACCGCCTCGGCGCTCTGCGCTTACTGCATCTGTTCTCTAGCTTTCGGAGTTACCTGTTGCATCTAGTAGTCTAATCACAATGTCACGCCGATATGAAGCAGCCGTGAGTCGGTGCGAGGAGTGATGTGGAGGCGGTTTGGCGGTGGCGCGGGCGCAGACCTGACCTCGCACGATGAGTAGCGTGTTTGTGTGGTTTTGTGTCGAGGTGGGCGGCGTGGGCGGCGCGGGCGCGGCAGCCAGCCATCTCGCTGCACTGGACCCGATCAGTCTGGCGCTGCTCGCCCCGCAGGTAATTGCCGCCGCCGCCGAGCGCGACGACACCACCGGCCCCTTCGCATCCCGCGCCTCTTGTCTCACAAACACTTGTTAGGCACTCCTTCAGCACCGTAATGCACCCTTAACCAAGAAATGCAAGCCTAATTTACCCCCATCCGGTATATCCCCTCCTTTTATATTCTTCTGGTGGCCGGTGGGTAGCTAGACTGGATGAACCGTATGCTTTTTTTAATATTTCTATTCGTCTCTTTATGATTGCATGTGATTGCTTGTTTGGCTAACATTTTTTTGAATATTAACTTTTTATTTTTGATATTTGTAGATGTTATACACACCGCTTTTGTAAATAATAAGTGTTGTATTCGAAACAAGCATAAAGTGGGCTTGTAAGATGCGTTCAATAAGTTATAATAGATTGCGTATTTTGATAATAAGAAATTAACATCGTTGCTACCGAATGAATAAATGTACAAGTATACTGAGTGTTAGTGTTGGTGTGGTGTGCAGGCGACGTCGCCGTACCTGTCGGGCGTGCCCGGCGTGGGCTCCACGTACGCGCAGTACTACGCGCCGCAGCTGGTGCCGGCCGTGCTGGGCCATGACCCCTCCGCCGCCGCCGCCTCGCCGCTCGGTGTCATGCAGCAGCCTGTGTTGCAGCAGAAACTGCCGCGCACTGACCGCTTAGAGGTAAGCATGACATTCGATACACTAATAACCCTCTTACCGTCTACACTCGAGTAGTGCTTCCCCATGTTGCCACTTAATTATGCCGGGGACCGACCAATATTTAATTATTGCAGTTAATATTCTGTTGATCAAAGGCACAATTGTTTTAAATCTGAAACTGTAGGAGTAAACTGCCTAGTGATTATTAAGTGTATGATATTAAAACTATGTCGGTCCCCGTAGCAAAATTTGGGCCGATATGCCGTATGCCCGTCCCCGTGTCTGTGGCGCGCGGGCGCACTGGCCCGGTGCGCCTGCGTTTGCTTCGCGAGCAGCACTCGCTTTCTCCCTCTGGTGAAGGACCTACACTGTTGGCACAAACTCGGCCATGTTGCGCACGCTCATATCTCCCAAATAGGTGAATTAACGAGCTATCGTTTAACACTGGCTAATAAGTGTCGATTTGCGCTTACAGTGTAGATGTGCCGAACGCTTCACATTCGTAAATCAACTTTAGGGATGAATTAGGCATTTTGAAAACAATTTCTCGACTAAATTAATTTGAAGATGCGACGGATGCGTTAATCGTTAGATTAGAAAAGTATCAGGAGATCTCCTGATTAGAATAACTAATCATAAAGCGGCGTCCGGTCGAGGTCGATGGTACAAGTAATTGTATAATGTGACAAAATAAAGAAATGTCACAAAGACCTTGTTTCATGCGCTTTCCCAATCTGAAACTGAATTCGCGTTCGCGTCTTAGTAAAAGAAAATTAATCGCGTGTTTATAAAAACAATCACACGTGACGCATTGCAACTGCACTGCATCGCGTAGTGTGTGTCGGCGGCGCGCAGGCGTAAGAGTAGACAGAGGGTAGAAGTACGCGACGCGAGCGGCGGACATGCTGGTGTGTGGTGGTGCAGGTGTGCCGGGAGTTCCAGCGCGGCGCGTGCAAGCGCGCCGAGTCCGAGTGTCGCTTCGCGCACCCGCCGCCGCCCGTGGCCGCGCACGACGACGGCTGTGTCACGGTGTGCATGGACGCCGTCAAGGGCCGCTGCGTCCGCGACCCCTGCCGCTATTTCCACCCTCCCCTGCACCTGCAGGCGCACCTTAAGGCGCAGGCGCGCGGCGCGGTACGCCACCAGGCTGCACGCTCTCGCCTCGCTCGCTCGCGCTCGCTTCTGTTCTTCCGCTTGGTCTCGCTCGCCGCGACGCCGCTTACGTTCGCAGAGCTTTGTTCTGTTCAGTTCGCGCCGGCTCGCGCCACGCTTCCGTCGCACTCACGCTTAACTTTTATTTTATTTTTATCTATCGCATAATATCACCTTACGCCGAGCTTTAGGTGTATTCTGTGCATCTACTACATCGTTATTGTTTCTGTCCCGTCCTGCGACGCTTCGCTTCACGTAGACGGCCGCCGCAGCCCAGCAGCCGACAGCGAGCGCGACTTCGGAGCCGGGCAAGAAACGGCCGGCGCCCACCGAGCTCGAGCCGCCACCGGTACAACGCCAGCTTTGCACGCTTCTCCTCCGCTCCCTCTCCCGCCCGCACGATCCCTCCGCGCGCCTCTCCCTCCCGCAGAGGGCGCGGCGGCGAGGCGCCAGGGTCCACCCCCATCCCTCGCGCCCCGCCGCCGCCCGCCCGCAGTGAGCCCTCCGCCCGGAGCCCTCCGTTCAACCGTCTGTTTCTCGTTTCAGATGGACATGAAAAGCGTCGGATCCTTCTACTACGATAACTTCGTAAGTATATTTGTATAACTGTGGCGCTTCTCTTGCGTCAGCCACTGTCCGACATGTTTCTCATGCTGTACTCATTCCACTTTCCACAGGCCTTCCCCGGCGTGGTACCGTACAAGCGACCCGCTGCCGACAAAGCGGGCGTGCCCGTCTACCAACCGGCGACGACCTACCAGCAGCTGATGCAGCTCCAGCAGCCGTTCGTGCCCGTATCATGTGAGTACCCCGCGCCCGCCACGTCCGCCCCGCCGACCGTGAGCGTGCCGTCCGCTGCGTCCGCGCAGCCGCCGCCCGCGTCCGCTCCCGCTCCCGCCACGTCCGCGCCGCAGCCGCCGCCCGCCCCCGCGCCGGCGCCGCCCCCCTCGCCGCCCGCGGGCGACCCGGGCACGCCCGACCCGGCCGCCATGGCCAAGGAAGTGGCACAGAAGAACTACGTGGCTGCGCTCGCTTTCGCGGCGCAGCACTCGGCCATGGCGCAGGCTGCGGCCGCCTACACGCAGCAGGCGCTGAAGGCCCGCGCCGGCATGCAGCACCACGCCGGCCTCATGCGCGCGCCGCACATGATGATGCCGCGCGGCTGGCCGGCGCCGCCCATGCCCGTGCCCTACTACCAGCAGCCGTTCATGTACGCGGTGCCGCCGCCCACGCCGCCCACGGCTGCGGCGGCGGCGGCGGCGGCGGCTGCGGCGGCTGTGAACCCCTACAAAAAGATGAAGACGACATAGACATGGACACGCGCGGTCGGCGGGGCGCGGGACGCGGGGTCTCCGCGTAGAGACTCGTACGTGTGCGGCCGAGTGTCCCGCCCCGGCCTGTCGGGGCGGTTAGCGCTAGGCGTGTTGTCACATTTGTATTGTATTATTGTAAGGACGAAGCGAGCGGTGTCGCCCTCGCGGATGTCTCGGTAGTTTTACGCTATATATATATACTACTGTATCTCTACTCACTTACCGTTATTACCCTATGCGTGTATATTTCTCGTATCTACGATCCCGGTAATAATAACGCTTGAGATGCATGACTGTACGTTTTTTTATTACCTCTTGTCGATCGTCGTTTATCGTGAGTACCTATCGTCGTACTGAGAGTTGAGCGCTTGGTCCGTCGATCCCGCTACGTACACGCTTGTTCTCGAAGGAGCTCCGCACGGGTGCGCTTTGGCCGATGTGTCGCTCCCGTACCTACTAGTGGTTACCGGCTTGCAGCAGCAGGCCCGCACCTAACACAGCCGCCTTCTAATTTTCGCATGGAATAGAATCCACCACCCCTATACGTTTGGCTCATCAGGTATTATTCTCATTATTCTAGTGGCTCCTGTGTGCGCTAAGTGTGCCGGCGTGTTCATCAGTAGTGGCGCGGGAGTGACGGGCGTCACTCCCGCAGTTTTCTTTTGGTCGCACTTCCTTCTATTTATTTTAAACGCTTTCTGTTACATGCCTTCCGAATGACGCTTCGGCTGCGTCCGCATTGCAATCTTTTATCGCTTTTTGTGTCGGGACGGAAAGGCTGTGCGCCCCCCAACGCGCCTTACGTGGTGTACACCGACGAGCGCGGACAGGTAACGAGTGCCGCGTGCCGCACCGCGCCTGCCGCACCGCACCGCACCGCCGCATCGCACACCACCGCGGCGTCTCACCGCATGTCGCTTACGTTACCGCCAGTCTGTGCTGTCGTAGAGACCAGCCCGTCCGCTCCGCGACACATGATTTGTTGATGTAATGCACATGCTGAGATCTCACAGTTTAGTAAAAAAAAAAAACCATAAAACGAAGTAGTACAAACATAATTAAAATGTACCAAGACCAAATTGACTACTACCCAGTTATATATTTAAGGCACATATTCCAGTGACAAACAGGCACGATCGCTATGTCAACTAAATGTTCGTTGATCGTTAATTAGCGACTAACGTTCTTACGTAATATTGTATTTACTACTCTGTGACGTCTCCACGTTCAGTAAACAGCAAAACAAGTGGCGTGTGATTTGGGCTTAACGTTAACACATTAATCATTAGATTAGTCGCAAAGAGCAGTCCTCTTGTTTAACGGCACTGTACCTGCGCTTCCCGCGTTCTCCGAACCCCGCCCCCGGCTCGCCCGGCTCACGACCACTCGCCTCGCTCTAACCAGTACGCTATTGAACGCATATCACCTCCTACACCTCTGCGACTTCCGCTTATTATGTTCTGTTCAGAAGCTCGAAGTCGATAAATTGATCATTACTTGTTTGAATGAAATTAATTTGTTTTGAATGAGAATCCTGCTAAGAAATCTGTTGTTGTTGTATTTGTGTGTTATAGTAAAATGTATTGGCCTAACTTTATTTAGTAATGATTAAACGAAAATATACAATTTTTCATACAGATATGAATGTTTGATATCCTTGTTACACAAGCCTAGACCATCATCTCTGGTTGATCAAAAAGTAAAGAAGTAAATCTACCAACTTTGGACTCCGCATAGAACTTCAGAGCTTGCTTCTTCACTCGGCTTCTGTAGACGTACCTATTTAGTTTTAGTTTGTGCTTCTCGCGGGCTTAGTAGGCAGACAGACGCTTGTTAACAATAAGCAAAGACCAGACAAACACGATCACCACTAAAGCGGGCCATTGACAACAGCGGGACAAGGGTGCGCTTGGTGAATTGAGCTTTCTTAATATACCTGACTACATGCATCGAAGGAAGCCATTTTGGAATACGACTAATTCACATCATACTATGCTCTGACAGTACTTCCTTTCCTGCTGATACAGGTGGCAGGCAGGACACTATCTATTCGGTGAACTGTTAGATATACCGGCACCGCGGTACAGTGGAGGTACGAGGACGGCCCCGGCGCTGGCCGACTGGTGGCATCGCTTGTCAGCCGACTCATGATCTATTTTTGTCATCATCACATCATCTAGTCATTGTGCTGTAACTGTATCGATTATATTGTAATGAACGGTTGATGCTACAACTTACTTGTTGATGATATTTAGTTTTGTATAGTGAGATATAATTTCTTTCAAATGTTGAAGAAGTCACTCTACAGTATTGCCTTGCTTACACCCGGTAAGATACAATCAGCTTACTATAATATCCTCAGTATAAGTTATTTCCTGTTTGGAGCCTATACTGAAATACACGCCCCTGACACTCGCATGGATTGCAATTACAATATTAACTTCAAACGCTGTCTTTTCTAAATATGCTTCTAATATCTAATTAACTTGGCAGTTTCAGTACAGGCTCACTTTAATTATTGAAATTTAACGAAGCCATTTTACGAACTACTAAACAGTTGGCCACTTCAATAATATACATTATGAACTTGCCTAATTTATTTAAAAACATGTACATAATAAAATTTATTATTATTCCAATGCCTGGTCAACTGATTAGTTTCCTGTGGTTCACCTTTTGGCTAATCTCAACTATCAACTGCTACTAAGGGGGTTTTTACACTCATTTTAAATGCTTTTTGTAAACAATTATTTTTATGCGTAGTTGGTAGTTGAAGTGACGATGGTGAAAGAAGAAAACCCGAAGTGATTTGAATATGTGTTGTGATTGTAGAGAAGGTTCATTGTGCCTGAACAAGCGCTCCTAATGTAATTGTTTGCACTCACTTCGATTTTTCTTATAATGCTTAAAATGCTTCGCCGTTGCGGCTTCAATTCCTCGCTTACGACTTGTCGAGGCCTCTCTGCCGCTTGTTAAAGTGTTCACGTAGATGTAATAATATACTTGGTTTTCTTTTGTTTGTCGTACAGTAACCGCACTCTCTAATGGTCATTATGTTGCAGTTTGTACTACCACTAACATGTCACGTCCAGAACTGTCATGTAAGCTAAAGGTATAAATTTAATTTGTCTATTTACATTATAACCATGCCAACCTACCGATAAGCATGACGTCCGCTGTTCCTCCACTGAGGACATCTGGAGATCTAAAGTCATCACTGCCGAGCAGACACATGTCGTAACTCTCCCCACACAGCCTCTTTAGCTTTACTATAGCAACAGTTGGTATTTATGGGTACACTTTGGACGCTACCAACCTCTAGTACGCCCTCGCCCTGGTAAAAGTTGTCTAGCATCATGCTTTAGCTTTTTTGTAAAATATAGTCACGCTTAAATAAGATTGGCTGCGCAATAATGATTATACTTCAAGCGTTCTGCATGCCATTTAGATATTATATATTCATACCTATGTGCATAGTGCAGCGTACTTAACACTACTCTCTGATGGTTATGGAAGCTCGTTCACGAGAATAACTCTAGCAGTGGGCTCTTAATTTACTATTCTGTTTAATGTTGCATACTATTATCCCGACAGTACTACAATATAAAGGTGACACACATGATATGATATCAGCGCGCACGTAAATAAAAGAATGCTTGGAAGCTCCAATCATATTGTGCAACGAATCTTGTAAAGTTCTTGTAATATTGAAGCAGCAACAAGATTTGATTTCGAGCAATTTTCGCCTTCCGTGTGTCCCGTTTTGTGTTAATTTTATGTAGCGACTGAGAAACTACACACGCATAAACTTTTAACTATATATACCAATATTATATCGATCACTTGAGAACAAGCTAACACGTGTAGGGAACCTTAATTCAATACAATGTGCTAGGTTTACTGTGATGGACCATTTGTGATACTTTGCTCTTTGATATTACAAAAACTATTTCAGCGTTATTTTTCAGACGGCTGTGCAATGAGGATGATGATCAGTGTCAGATGTATGAATGTCAATCAGTGATGAACTAGATTTTAGAATTAACACTATTAACATAACGAATTCATAAACCGTCGGTGACCTATCTGTCCGTGTAGATCTAACGTACAATTACATATTTACACTAAATCATAAATAAGAGTACTTATGTAGTTTGTAATTACTTTTTTATCATAAATAATTATCGACTGTTTATGAAGTAGATTATAGGTATAAGAAACATACATACAGTTGTTCCACAATGCAAATATGTGACACATCTGGAATATACTTATATAAAACTTTTTATACTATACCTATGTACAATGACATGTGAAAGTCGTTGAGCAAGTTACACAAATGAGAATTATACAATTCTATAAAAAAAGAAAATCTCTTCTGATGTTTGAAAATGGAAATAGTTTGCAGAAGTTAATACAACGAAAAGCGATTGAATGATTTGAATATAGTTCCATCACAATAACCAAGAAATTACCAAGCCTATCAAGAAATAACAAGAATTAAATAATGTTGTGTCAAAGAGCACGAGCATTGTGGGACCATCGTTTTGTATGAATATGAAATTGAGTAACGACAATAAATACTAATGAAAACATTGTTATATTTACAGTTACTGGACACCCTCCCGGTGTGCCAAGATTTTAATCGACAAGGATGTACAAGACCTACCTGCAGATTTGTTCATATTCGTGAAGGTGAGCATACAATTTTAACTTTATATTCACTCTCTTCTACTGCGTAGTAACAAACTAGTCAGTACACATAATAATTGTTAACGTGTAACTAATTAATTGACAAACAATACGTCAAGTTTTCAGATCATGGATAGAATTGTCCCCTGTCCCCTTTCCTTGTATATCTGCATGATCACCACATTTTGTTATCTTTCATAAATATAGCGTAGTTTTACTATCTTAAAAGTAGAAACTATCGTAGACTGAACTACATATATCCAACTTAGTTTAGATAATTATTTCAGTTTTTTTTTGTACATACATATTTTATTACTTCTGTACCAATTTGGAACATTAGTTCAGTGGTGTAGTTTTCACTAGTTTCAGTATTTGCTTTTCAATTCATATACTCTGTAGAGTTTAGTACATGGACCCTATAATATGCACAGATATCATGTAGTATGGTCTTGACACGTCCATATATTAGTTGACTTTAGATTTTTGACCTTTATCAGAATGTAGCCGTGTATCATTTTATCCCCTATATATGTGTATCTTTTACTTCTCGATTGCGAGTGCGTATGCGTCGTATTGACGTTCTGCTGTGTGAGCATGCTGACGTTGCGCTGTGTGTTGCAGGGTGCGGGCTGCAGGTGGTGGGGTGTCGCGTAGTGGTGTGCCGTGACGCCGCGGCCGGCACGTGCCGCCGCGCTGCCTGCCGCTACTACCACATCCCCGTACAGCTGCCGCCGGCGCTGCGCCCCCCCTAACCTGCCCCGCCACCCGTCCACCGCCGCACCCTAGCCCTCTTCACCCTCCCCCCCTCACCCACGTGACCCTCCCATCCCCGCCCGCGCCCCGCGTTATCCATATCGATCGCGCCTCTGGCACACTCGGGAAAGGCAGGTTCGGCAAGTATCCTACTGTCGCTCCCGCGGCTGAGGTGGTGATATCTTAGTGTATCAGTTAGTGTAAGCAGCCGGGGCGGGCCGCGTGCGCACTTGCGTCGCGCCTCGCTCGGGCCTGGAGTGCGTTAGTCTTTCGGGAAAGAGTGTGTACATAAGTAGCGGGATATGATTCTCAGGCACGGTCATGCGATTGTGATATGAATAGATTTCGAGACGCCGGAGCCGTTTGAGTAATTTTATCGAGATCGTACCGAGATCGTCGAATAGTAGTTAGTGAGGTTTCAAATGTTTTATTACTATTGTATATTATTTTTTTTAAGATACGATATGAGTTCCTGTAAAGATCGGTGCGGTCGCCATCGGGCGTCGCACGAAAACTTTGTTGTATATAAGCAAGCGATGTAATGTTTATGGGTGGTGCGTCGCGCACCGTGGTCGCCGGACTATGCGCCGGCGACTATGCCGGTGTCAAAAGTTGGAACACCCCCACTCCTAACGTGAGCATTTTTGTGAGAATTATGTTACTTTTTTACGTATGTTATAAAATTATTTTTTTTCTAGATGACAAGTTTTACACTAGATTAGATTAAGTGAGTCAGTAATGAAACACCAATAGTGTAGCCGCTTCTCTCCCTCGGCACTGAAACTTTTGACGCCGGAGCACAATTCGCGTGTGTCGCTCGTGCGACTAGTCGGTACGTCGTTCTTCCCTTACGGAGCCATCCCGTTGCACCACATCCCACGTTCCACGTCCCTCGACGCCGAGGCGTCGCCCAGTTCACACATTAGCATAGATCGCGACACTCGTAGAGTGATAGGACAGAAATTCATAATACAATGAACATTATCGGACAATATTAAAACGAAGAAGGCATACTTCCAAGCTATTAACCTAAATTCTAGGATAGAACGTCGGCTTTTATTCCAGATAGATTTTGCTAGATAATCATTCTTTTACCAGTCGATTCCCGTCTATCGATGCACAAAATATTACCGACGATCGAGTCCAATTACCTCTCGGTGAGTACAGCATAAAGAAATAGCTACCTATATTGTTTTCAACACAAACAGTATTAACGTTTTGATCAAATTTATCTCGTCGTATGTATGTAGAGGTGATATGCGGATAGAGAGAGAGGCGGGTGCGCGCGCGCCGAGTCGGGAGTTCCTAACACATCGCACGTGTCGCACTAGTCGCGCGTGTCGTACTAGTCGCGCGTGTCGTACTAGTCGCGCGTGTCGCATGTTCGAGCGAGTGCGATGTGGCACACGGCCGGCGCGCGCGTCCCGAAGGCATGGAAGCCTAATGCCTAATATTATTCCTAGTCCATATCCTTTTTGTTGATCAGTCATGCGATTAATGTTAGAATAAATATTAATAATTTGATTTATTCCTCCCATTTAGTGGATATTTTGATAATGATATATTAATAATGAAATATTTAAGATACATAATACATATTTGATTCTAAATCCTGATAAAGTGACACTACGTTAGTAATTTAGTCGGAGGGATACTTGTGCCGTGATTATATTTTTAGGTATATATTATGAAATAATTCCTAGCGTCGGAATTAAAGAAGTGATTAATGTGTAAGCGTGTTATATTTATTGTCGTAACGTAAGTGGAATGCCATATCGATAAAAGGTGAATATCGGATGCGGAGTCAAACTCATTAGTAACTCGTTGCGTTTGCGTTTATGTTGATTGTTATTATCAGTCCCGTGCTAGTGGCTAAGGTGAACAGTTCACTTTTATCAATACGGCACTATGAGTCTTAAATATATAAGTTGTCTTTTATTTTTTTGTTGAAATTTATCGTTTCATGAATTATTTGTTGCCTATAATTTTTATAATCAAAATTTTATGATCTGACGCATTTATTGTAAGACAATCGATTACTTTTATAATTAATTAGTGTGATAATAATAATTATGGTATCAAATTGCCGTTATGAAATATAGAACATCGAAAGTATCCTTCCTGTTTAGAAGGGACTCGCCTGGCCCAAGGTTTCTAGTGGATTTTATATTTTTCTTTTGTTGTATTTTTAATGTTGCGTGTGTCTTACACATAATATATTTCATTTTTGTGATATTTTTAACTATAAAGTACTGTTATTATAAATCCAAATGGAATAATGATGACCTAATTAAATATTCAAGAATTTATTTGTAAATCACAAAAAAAAAAAATGTAAAACTGTAAATATATTGACAAAAAAAAAATGAACTGCAACACAATAATTGATTATTATATCTCTCATCAAATACACTGTAAGTTGTTTGAATACCTAAAATAATGGTATCTTATTATGTAGTATGTACCTACAGTCTACTTAAAAGGTAAACCGGTCCAGTGAACAAAGTATTGATAATATTGTGAACATTTTTTTATTCACGAACAATCACAGAAAGTACATGACATTGTAATATTATTTATGAAATTACTATGTGATGTGATCTTCGGATCAATTTTGAGTACAGTATAGATAATAAACAACTGAATATGTGATCTGTGTCTTTCATTTACCCTAATCCTACATAAATACCTACCTGATAGTCGACAATTAAGTGCTTAAGTATACAGTATGTTAAGAAAACCCTGTCCGACCCGTCAAGGTGTTGTTAGGTATCGATAACCGATTCTACTAATGCATACAAAACCTGGCTACACCTAAAAAAAAAATAATATTATTGCGCAAAAACAGGTAGCTTACATGGCAACACTGGGTGGCGCGGGCGACAAGGCAGGTCACGCGGTCATGCGCTTAACCGTAGCGGTGCCGATAGGTCATGAACTCACTTGAGCTCATGCATGACCTTCCACACTTGCATATGGTTAGTGCCTAGCTCTCGTGTCACAGTGGGGTCCTCGTTGAATAATTCGAGCACCTGAAAAATCCGGATCGTGGAAGCGTGGTCTCCCTACACCAGCGACCACACCATGAGCTTCAATAACACTGCGTGTAGTCGCGATTGTACAGACGTTGTAACGCACAATCACACGGGACCGGGGTACAAAACGGATCTAATAGTCTCTACGAGCTTCACTCGCATCCACACACATCAGCATTTTAAATTACCTACGTTAGAAAACGTATTGATCACACAATATACCAAACGTCTATACGGAAGCAATGTTTAGGCAATGTAAGTTTGAGTTAATTCGCAGAAAAAAAAAAGATTATTTCAAAATTCATTAATATTGTTACTATGATGATTATGTAAAATTTCATATTTTATTTGGTAATTTGTTTACCTAACCTTTATTATCCTTATGGGTCGGACGGGGTTTTCTTTACATATTGTTTAAGATGGCAGAAGTTGCACAAATCAATCAAATTAAACCTTGTGTCGCTATAATAGCATGTACCAACTTATGAACAATAGATTCTAAAACATGCTCTATCCAGCAATTTGATTCCTTTTTTTAGAAGAAGTGTGTATGAATGAAAATGTTAAAAAAATGCTCGTCATAGTATTTTTTTTTAGACTACATAGCCCCGCTGCTGAGGAAGGGCCGGCGCAAACTGCCGGCATGGCACGATGTGTCATGGCAAAGGATTTTAATGCTAATTAGGTTATTTTTAAACTTATCTCAATGAGTTTAGAATTTATGTTAAGTACTTTATTTTGATACCACGATGCCGCGACGTGCCACAGGATGCTGCGTCATGACACGACACGCCGCAGAATGCGGCTGCATGACGTGTCATGCTTTTTCATTAA
This sequence comes from Sesamia inferens, assembly GCA_037179545.1. Taxonomy (NCBI): domain Eukaryota; kingdom Metazoa; phylum Arthropoda; class Insecta; order Lepidoptera; family Noctuidae; genus Sesamia; species Sesamia inferens. The sequence goes on along the minus strand of CM073934.1, from coordinate 13,047,719 downwards.
ACGGGATGCCGCGGCGCGCCATTGCATCCCGCGAGACGTATGGGTCACTTTGGGGTCGAGGAATTATGATTGCTAGCTAGTTGAAATAAGGTTGAAAGTTGTGCAGCATTTCGGTCGGGCGCAGTCCGGTCGGTGCGCGGGGGCAAGGGAGGGAGAAAACACACAGGCGAGCGCGATTTTTTGTCTCTCACACTGACTGCATGTGGCAAGTGATTAGCTCGTGCGTACGCGATATAGTAAGTAATATTACTTTCACGTAAATCACGGAAAAACGGATAAAGAAAACTGATTAATCTGGTTCGTTCGCGTGAGTGTATACACAAAGTCTCCTCCCGTTTCTACATAGATCAACATATGAAAAGGAACGCATGGCTGAAACGCCACGGGATGCCACAGCACGCCGCGGGATGTCACTGCACAACCTGCCGTGCCATGCCGTGCCGTGCCGTCAGTGAGCGCCTGCCCTAAAGGCCTTTTTCCTTTCAAACCTTGTCCTATCTCTGGCAATGTTGGGTCTGCAAATGATACCAAATCATGTATTACTCAAAAATCAATAGAAGTGGGCACACAAATTTCGTGTTTGTCTATTTTCAACGTCATGAGTTAGAGCTGAAGGATAAAAATGCAACTGCCAACATTGACGAGTGTACCTACCTGCCTGACCCTTATTGAAAGTATAGGTACTCATGGCATTTAAATCTTGCCACTTGAAAGATAAACAACTTTTTGGAGAGGTCAAGAGGCAGAAGTTGAAAACTTGTCTACAATAAAACATTGTTTACCCATACTGAACTACACAATATGATGGCGGTGGCGCCAATTGTCTTCTTCACTAACTAAACTAATTATAAATTAAGTGCATCTTTTTCTTTCTATTTCGTTAATAACCTTTTGAACGCCCATCTATATAATACGCGATGTGTCCTCCAGCGCCACGCTACAAATGTATAACGTATCTATAGTAAAACGTAAGGATGGGATTAATGTCCTATCGACAAATAATATTATACATTTAAATTAATGTTTATTCACCAATTTACGAAGCTAAATAAAAACTGTAACCGTATTTTCATATTTTATTTTATTTCATAAAAAAATCAACATGAAAACTTGGATATATTTCCCATAATAAAGAAAAGAATTATAAATTTATTAGACGTGTGTTCTAGAAGGCACATCCCTATTTGTCTCCAAATATAATCCTTTTACTTCATATCAAGTAGTTGGCGCTCGAGGCACGTCAAAATCCTTACTGATATAAGGATGTCTATATTTCTATGGTTTTTATTTTCACTGTGGTCGAGTTACACGTGCATAGACTCATAATTTGTTTCATTTAGTTACAACAAATACAATTAATAGAAGCTAAGTACGTGGTTTTCTACATTTTTTAGAGTTCCGTAGCCAAATGGCAAAAAACGGAACCCTTATAGATTCGTCATGTCTGTCTGTCCGTCTGTCCGTCCGTATGTCACAGCCATTTTTTCCGAAACTATAAGAGGTATAACTGTTGAAACTTGGTAGGTAGATGTATTCTGTGAACCGTATTAAGGTATTGATGCAAAAATAGAAATATAATAATAAATATTGGGGGCTCCCCATACTCTCAAAACTCAAAATAACGAAAATTGTTTTAAACGAGATCTAGTAAGTAGTTTTTTTTTTAATACTTCGTAAATCGCTTATTACCGCGTAATCTTTCATACAAATTACTTTAATCCTTTAATTTCATAAATCAATGGTACCTACGTAACCCTTTGTACGTGAGTCCGACACGCACTTGGCAGATTTCTTTTTATTAAAATTACTGTTTTACACAGATGTTACAGACATATTTTTAATGTTGTTGCAAAATACTCGCAATTATTTTTCTGGTTTGTACAAACTAATAGAAAATGGAAGAAAATTCCTGAAACGAAAGTTGACGACTTAACGGAATGTCAAGACGACGAACTATATTAAAATTCTGATTCAGACTTGAACAAATCGCAATAATTCGTCATATTCACCGTCACATTTTTTTTTTGTAAAAACACGTCCGCCACCTTAAGATGTAAACATTGCACTACACTAAAATGCACAAAGTCACTATGACCTTGAAACCTGTCCGCTTATGACGTCACAGAGTTACTTCTATACACGTTGGTGGCGTATGGGGGTGACAAATAACTAACTTTGTAGGGATGGGTTTTTCAAACGGTGTTTCACTATCGACAATGATTAGAAAACCTATTTATTCTTGATTAAGGTGAATAAAACCTAGTTTATAGTTTACAATATTTATAAAATATTATTTATTCACGTCATTTTCTTGCAATAATAGTATTTATAATCATTTCGACGAGATGAAATATAGCGAGGTCTTCATCGTGTCCCATCACTGGCTTACTTGATATCAAGTAATTGGCGCTGGGGGCATTAAAATACTTTCTGGCGTTTTTGTTTCTATTGAAAATAAAACAAATGAGAACTTATTATGTGTGAAAAAGTCAAAAATATGGTTGATAACAGGGCAATTTTCCTTAAAAACAAAATAAAAGGTCTTGTAAAAGTCGTAAATTTATTTTATACTGTGATTACTTCTAATCAAGTAGTGGCGCTAAGGGCACGAAAATCTCGAACTTGTATAGAAGTGATTGGCGTTCAAAAGGTTAAGAAAAGGATAAAAGATAACATTTCTTTTCTTTATTTTTTGGTTCTGCACGGTTTGTGCATTTAGCCAATGTCGAAAAAGACGGCCGCGTGACCCGTCTTACGAGTGACGTTTGAGGCAAAGTCATGATTTGGCCACTGTGCTGCGATATTTCACTGTTCTTTATGAACTATTTACTAAATGCATTTTTTACTACATAAATCACGCACTTTTATTAAACAACACTATAAATAATTTTAAAAGTCCAATGAAAAACGAGCGTGACACTCAGCTTGACTTTCCCGCCAAAACCCCCAAGATAACATTTTAGTTTAATACTGTCAAATTATATATTCCATAGACAGTTTAAAAAAATACGTCGTATTACTTCAGGCGCGTACTAATTTGACAGGCGTACTAACATTTTATCTTAAATTCTTTTCTTTAAAAAAAAAAAAGGAAAGATAAAGATCGGAGAGAATCGGCGTCAACGTTGCCGATTCTCTTGTTCACAAACTAAACTAATTTTAAGTTAAGTGCATCTTTTTCTTTCCATTTCGTTAAGAAAAGGATAGAAGATAACATTTTAGTTTAATCCTGTCAAATTAAGATACTCCATAGACAGTTTAGACCCGACGATTATAAACACGGCAACTAAAAATATGCCAGTTTACGTCAGAAGCGCAGTAGATTGACAGGTCTAAGCTGACATTTTATCTTCTGTCCTTTTCGTAATGACATAGAAAGAAGGAGATGCACTGAACTTAAATTTAATTTAGTTTGTTAACAAGCGAATCGGGCCAATATCTAATACAACACCAGACCTTTGTACCTTGAAGGTTTAGGCAGAGGTTTATCAATAGAACACCCATATTCAGACAGTGGTGTTTAAGTTCCACATAACGGGGCGAGGCTATTGCCACCAACCAATAACTAAGGTCCGTATTCCAGAAGGAAACTCAAGCATTGATCTCTGTTTAAGGATTAGGTACTTAAAACTAGTTTCAACCAATCAAATGGCTTGAAACAAGACTTAAGTAGAGCTTGAGTTATGAGTGACGTTCTATAATACGGAACTAAGTATCTATATGTCGGCCAAATTCGATAAAGAATAGAGGTAAACAAACCGTTGCTAGGCAACGAGTAGTTTACGCCTAAAAGACAGATGTTAACAAACTATTCTAGATAGAAGATTTTCATTAAAGTAATAATTCTACTTGCTACTAATGTAAACAGTTTATTTGTTTAGATATTTATGATTTGCGCAGAACGCTTAACCGATTTGAATGAAATATGACACACATGTAAGGTAATTTCCTAATAGGTTAAATTTTTTGATGCATATAAATATTATACTTAGTCTATACTTGAAAATATTACAATGCATGTGATATGCAGTTGATTTGAAAGTAATTAAAATATGCAAAATCTTATTGACAAATGCCCCAACTTTATTTATTGATTGAATTCCACATAATGTGTTTAATACCTGGATTTCATCCATGTTTCTTCTTTTGTATCACGTAAAATTAATGTCCACTTTGTAATGGTTTTCCGAAATACCAAGTTATTATGCATGTTATTTTAGAGATTCTATTGAAATATGCTGCAATAGGAATTGTTAATAAATAGTTAGCATGTAAAAGTCGATAATCATGTAAATAACAGGAGATTTGTAAAACATGAGTTGTGATAACCCTAAGTTGGTTTGTTTATCTCTATTCTTTATGGAGTTTGGCGAGAATATAGGTAGGTACACAATACAGAATGACAAAATCAGTGTCTACAAAAAATAACAGCAAATTGCAAATTACTTCCCTGTATTTTATTACCTCTACGGAAAAAAAAAATCTAGTAATTGTATAAGTGGTAAATCCTTCAAAGCGACCTTGACCCGATACATACGCATTTCATTACAGTGAGCTAAAAAGAATTTGACTTTTGAGGTCGCGCCACTTGAACCGAGAGCTAATTGAGGAAAACTCACCCGTATTATCTGCTATTTGTAATGTAAGTTTTGACTCGGAAGGTTGTTATTTTTTGGTGGTTTGGATAGGCGATTCCCGGAGGTAATCCAAAAGTTTTCGCAAATTTTTCACAGCGATATTCAATTTAGGGAATCTACAAAGACATTAAAATTATTTGGGAATCTAGGAGCATTTCTGACAGATTGAGTACCTAAGAGATTAAATATGGGAACGTTCTTAACAATACAGGAATGTTTAAAATAATAAAATTCTATGTAGGTACCTAGTTGAAAAACATTTCATATTAAGCCCATATGAACTTGTTTTTCCTTTTTGGCAATTGAGCCTTATACAGATAATTATAATAGTCAACCGTCTTGTGCATGACCCTATCTTTAACTTGACTTGCGCAATTAAAATAAAAAAAAATTGGCCAACAGCGTGCTGAGCCACGCGCAATGTAGGGTTCCGTAGTTTACCGTCCGTCACAAATAAGCAGTGACCAGTGACCCTACTTAAGAGTTAAATAAAACATAAAAAGTGGCTCTTGGTTACAGAGTTGTCAAAAAAAGTACGGACTCCTATAAACGAGCCTACAAAAGACGGTGATAGAAAAAAAAAACGCTAAAGAAAGAGTTAGGTATACACGCATCAACAATCTCTAGGGACATTTGTTTTGTTTGTTTTTAAAACCGTTACCCCACACTAGGAATTTCTCCTGTATCGTGGTTGTGTTTACAAACAAATAAACTAACACACACAAACGACTAGACCCAGAACAACTACTTATATTTCATACAAATATTTGTTCCGTGCAGGAATAGAACCCGCGACATGCAGCGCAGCAGTTGACTTTGCTCTTTGCTTTGCTTTGTTGCTTTGTTGTTGACTCATTTGAAAGATGTAACCACTACGCCAACCGTGCCGTCAGAAATACAGGGTACATATCTGTCATCCTAACGCAAACTTCGCGAAAAGGCTAGACCGCATGCCACTAATAAAATTATATTAGTCATTTATGCCGTTAATGAACGGTTACAGAAATAACAGTGTTTAAAAAATAGTGTCGGCTCGGCCTTTGAATGTTGCAAGCGTGCCGCCGTGCGTGTTTGTAGGTATGATGTTGATCCCTGATGCGAACACCACCACCTCTTACGAAATTAAAAAAATATACATAAAAATCGAATACTTAAGTACTCATTTTGAAATAAAAGAATGTCGATTATTGGAATTTGGCGGTCGAAAAGTTAGTTCATGTTACAATACACCAGTGAAGTTTTGAGAAATTAAAAGCGATCACACACTTTATAATAGTGGTTTTTCGAGGGTAATTTTGGATTGCGTAAACCGATTTCAATAATTCTTTTTAAGTAGTTCATTCTTCATAGTTAAGTTATGGTTCAAAAGTTAGAGGGGGAGGGGGGTGTTTTTTTGCTTGCATTTACGGTAAAATTACAAACTTGCTTTAGTATTTTTTACAATTTTTCAAAAACTATTTGACTTATGAATTACAAAATAATTTTCCTAAAATGTCTTCATGAAATTCAAATTTTTTGTTTTTGTTTTTTTATAACCGGGATAATGTATGGTTCAAAAGTTAGAAGGCGCTTTGTTTTTCTTTTGAAGCGATTATTTCTGAAAATATAATATTTATGAATAAATAAATTAATTAATTATATATTTATTAATTTTCAAATACCTATACGTAGTATTCTGTAATCTGTGCCTATACAAAGTGGTGATGACAATACGACAATAAATTAAACATCGTGTACCTTAACACATTCTCGGTCTACACATAAAAAATCATATAAATATATCCACTAATTTAGTCGCAGTAAAATATTTTTCATTTTTCACATTTTCTACATGATGTACAGAGGACAATACATCAATCTGTCAGATTTTTATAGCTTTTCAACTTTATCTCTAAATCATTAAGGCTCAAGGTTGATTGTGAATACCTGACAGTTTGGGGTAGCTTGACGTGCTGTAGTACATGTGGATAAGGAAGCCTTAAATAGTCAATAGGTTGATGACCGCCGCATCCAGCGGTACTAAACATTAATAATAATGGCGCCAAAAAAGTAAGTCGATTAAGGGCCGCGCTGTCGCCGATCGCAGTTCAGTGAACCAATATTTTAAAGGATGTTCTATTCCGTTTACAATTGTATTCGATTTAGTTTGAAATTTTCATTTTTGATGCTAGGTTTTTTCTATGGTTTAAGATTATTCCTATGAACCAGCACTGTCCGTATTTTCATTTAAGTATTGCACAGGCAAGCGAAGAAACACGGGTGGATTTTAGTCCGCCCAGAGCGGGAGAACTCATTTGATGATTTCCTATCCCAACAAAACAAAACAAAGGTATTGTTAGGCATCGATAACTGATTCTGCTAATGCCTACAAAGCCGAGCTAAACTTAAAAAAACCGGCCAAGTGCGTGTCGGACTCACGCACAAACCCCCTTATTCATAAACGCTGCTTAAAGTTAACTAAATTCTTTAAACATACATTTTAGACGTTTGCACGTCACTTAACTTTAATCATCGTTTATGAATAAACCCCTTAAACTCCCTGGTGTGTATTCATAAAGGATATTTAAAGGTAAGTGGCGTTAAAAGGTCAAAAATGTGTGGTTCAAGAATCGCTAATTACTAGTTAACTTTACGCAGCGTTTATGAATAAGGTGGAAAATGTTCTGTGCCATTGATTTATGAAATTAAAGGATACCTATTTAAAAAAATATTTTAGAAACCTCGCTATCATTTTTGAAGACCTATCCATAGATACCGCTCACGTATGTGTTTGATGAAAAAAAAAATTTTTTGAGTCTCAATTCTAAGTATGGGGTGCCCCCTACATTTATTATTATTTTTTTTTATTTTTGCATCAAAATCTTAATGCGGTTCACAGAAAACATCTACGTACCAAGTTTCAACAGTATAGCTCTTATAGTTTCGGAAAAAAATGGTTGTGACATACGGACGGACAGACGGACAGACAGACATGACGAATCTATAAGGGTTCCGTTTTTGCCATTTTGCTACGGAACCCTAAAAAAGACGTGTCGCATTCGCGGACTGCCACGGTAAAGCTATTGCGTAGCATTTTTTATCAACTTATGCAATTATAATTATTTATTTTATTTATTTATGCAGTAATTTTTTCCTTTGTTTTTCTTTTCTTTGAAATATAAAAAAAAAAAATAACTTGAATTAATAAATTCAAGTTATTTTCTTTTTTGTAATTTATTTATTTTTTACCGGTAACGTCATCAAAAGAGTGCGAAAAATGGTGGCGATTTAACTACTAAACTATATTCCACTTTTTATTTTAATATTATAATATAATTATAAACTAGTGCTTGACTGCAATCCCGCCTGATGGTAAGCAGTAATGTAATCATTGATGGTAAAGCGCACCAGTTTATTTAGCCTAATCATTTAAAAAACTTAGGAATAGGAAGGATGACGACAGTTGAGCGAGGTGATGCCATGTTAAACCCAAGACCAACACGACCAACGACGCTGCGCCAGAGGGAGATTGATCTGGAGACTCTCCACGACCAAACTCCCGACATAACAACATTTGACTCATTGTACCCGGCTCACATCGCAAATTCGCAACACAACTGCTTCGACCCGTCCACCGTACGGCTTCACCAGACATCATGCCGGAACACGACCTTGTCTGGTAGGTGGTAACTCCTGCCGGCAGCCGATGTTATGGCCTACTAACGAGCTTATAAATGATGTAATTTTCGTGATCAGCGCCCCCAAAAACCCTTGTTACGACACCCATGTCAAAATGTCATGAAATATGATGTCGGCCATCTTGGATTTCAAATATGATGACATTTTGGTGATCAGCACCACCTAGACTAGAACCCCTGTTACGACACCTATGTCAAAATATCTTAAAATTGGTGTAGGTCATTTTGGATTTCAAAAATGATGTCATTTTTGTGATGTCACGACACCCATGTCGAAATATCATATAATTGGTCTCACATGTTCACGGTCATGGTGTCTTTGGTTTTTGTATATTTGTTTTTTCCACCGACTTCCGAAATTAGTTATTTTTCACTCTGTAGTGTTTTTTCTTGTGGAAGTCCGTTGTTTTTTTTATGTAAAGAAAAATTTGGTTTAGGTTAGGTTAGGATAGTTTACGAAAGAAAACAAGATTACAACGATGAAAAGGCTCAAAGGTATCAACCAAGCCAAAAACTCCAAAAAAAAAAAATAGTTATTAGACAGTTGTCAACTGTCAAACATGTTGTCATAATCTTTTCAGAGTGACAGTAATCTTTTTGTGCGAACATTTTCTTGCTGTATTTTACTTATGCTATTTATCCTTGCGAAGCAAATATGTTCTATTCAAACATTATACTTATAACTGCGACAAGTGTTTTTTTCTGACCACATACATGTAACTTCAACTGTACTTAAAATAGTTTTGTAATAAATTAACTCGAAACTGGTAAGTTATCGAGCGTTATCATAGTCATTTACATTGGAAAACGAGTTTTATTTTAGTTTTATTGTGTTTTATAATAGCATCACTTGCACGCTACAATGTTCGCGAGCTTGAAAAGTAAGATAAAGGAAGAAACTGGTAGTGACATTAGTAAAATAACTAGTAGCTGGCGAAGCGGCGCCTTCTTAGGAAGATTATCACTAAGGGACGATTCAGTAAGTAGTTATAACTAATTACCAAAACAATTAATAAAATCTCACTGGTTGGATCTCATTAGCTTTAGATAAAATAATTTGTTTTGTAGTTATTTATTTACAAGTACCTATTAATATTAATGGAAACATTTGTACACCTTCTACAACAAAGTTCTTCACTTTCAGTCAACAGCCAGCCCCTCTAGTTCAGGAGGACATGGGGATTCTACATCAGATGTAAGTTACCTTTCATCCTGGTCATTCATCTACCATTAGGTAAAAAACCTCCTTTTTTAATTACAGTGTGGAATTACAGTAATTAAATTTTATTGCAGTTTCAACAATCAAAGGACAATTAAACAATATAAGTTCATATGTTATTTTATTTACTAAAAGTTGCTTTTATTTATCAATTAGTCTGTTTATTATTTTATTAACAAATAATAATTCTCTTTCTAGTCAATATCTCCGCAAATGGAGTCTTACCTATCAGAGCGTACTGGTGGGAGGGTAGACCAGGCTGTACTCCAACAACAGTACTCTGCACAGTTGGAAGCCAAGATTCGAGAAAGAGATGCCTTTTGGGAACAAAAGATTGAGGAACTGAAGCTTTCACTAGCGTCTGTGCAAGGTCAGATGTTAGCCAATAGTTTTTACACAAGTTGGTAATAGAACTAATAGATACTTTCATTAACAATAGTGAGTGGGCTAGTAGGTAGGTAAACAACTCCATTTATTAATGAAATAGCAAAAAGTAAGAAAAAATATTAAATAAATATTAAGATTGGTGGGTATCCTGTCGACAAATAATCATATATTTTAGGATCTTATCAAATTATGATCTGTGCTGTTTGCAGTTTTAGTGTTGTGTTTAACAGCTAATTGGTGGCAGCTTAACATTATTACCATTGGCCTATGATAGTCCACTGCTGGACTTGTGCCTACCCTATAGCCCACCTTCCAACTCACAGTTCAAGTTTGTCAAAGTCAAAGGCAATTAAAATTAATGTTTTTAAATCTATCACAGGATAGAGGACAAAATAGGATAAAGCTAAAAAAGATTAAAAATATATAAAGTTAAAAAAGATTAAAGATTATAAATAACAAATAGTGGTTTCTGTGTGATTCATGGACGCAATCAAGATTTTCATGTCTAAATTAGAACAACCAAAAACATTACAGTAACACTTATTTTTATGAAAATACTAATAATTATTATGAAAACAATTTGTAAACAGTGTTTTTTTAAATATTAAAAAACTATTTAGGGTTTTTTCTGTGATATTACTTTAATTTTACCACAGAAACAACAACAATTTTTTCAATTGGTAATTGTACTTTTCTTTTACAAATTTTATATTATATTAATTTCAGGTGAAGAAGCCGCGGCGGCGCAAGCGGTAGCACGCACAGCACATGCAGAGGCGGCAAAGGCAGCTACAGAGAGAGACGCAGCTAAGAGACAAGTAACTGAATTGAAAACTCAGCTTGCAGCCGCTGAGCGGGCTCAAGACAGACTTGATGCTTTAAATGTGAGTTGATTTCAAGTTTGAAGTAATTTTCTAGGTAAAGTAGTCTACGGCCTATTTAAAAACTTGTTTCCAGTTTATCTTAACTCCACTTTAACAAATATTGACTTAATCACTGTATAATTTATGTAATTCAGAATGAAACTAAACTTTATGACTAGCTATTAAAGTAGTTTTTCCAAATATACATGTGCTATGTTGTGGGTTTGGTTTCCGAATTCAGTCCCTCCAGTGGACCGCGTGTGCGTGGGCCACGGCGGTTATTCCAACTAGCTCACCTGCCTTCAGAAGCCCATTAAGTCTCCTGGCCTGTTGATAACATCTGTGCAAGATCTTTGTACCCCTTTGGTTAAACTTCTAATTTGGGTAACACCTGTACATTCGAAGAGTACATGCGGAACTGTCTCGTCAGCCTCTATGCAGGCTCTGCACAGAAGGCTGTTGTCATGTTTTGTAACATATTTGGATAAAATAACATATATGAAATATATGTTATAAATATATACATATATGAAATCATAAGTGCAGTACAATAATTAGGTCAACAAATGAAACAAATTCTAATATTGCTAAACTGAACTGGGACCTTATTCTTTATGACATAATGAACGAAATTGCACTAAATGATTGGTGGGATAGTCAAAGGGTATCAATGTTGGTTTAAGCTTTTCAGGTAAGGAATTGTTAAGTGTACATAGTGAATTAGGACCATGAAGAAAGATTCTACATCAAATATATCTTAATTATATAGGTTTTGCGTCCCGCGGTTTCGCCTGCATAAGGGAACATCCAGATAAAAAAAATCCTATTTGTTAATCTCGGTTATATTTCCATCTTGAAACCAAATTTCATTAAAATCCATTGAGTAGTTCTTGCGCGAAAGAGTATTAAACGTCAAACATACTTCCATACCAAGTTTCAAGTTTATAATTTTAGTAGAAGCTAGTTATTTGCAATTTGTTACTTTCTTTTGAAATCATTACTACGATTATTATGTTCGCTATTCATCATCATCATCATTATCAATCTTTTCATCGTCCCACTGCTGGGCACAGGTCTCCTCTCATACAGAGAAGGATTGAGCGTAATCACCACGCTTGCTCAATGCGGGTTGGCGATTTCAGACTTAAAGTCCAGGTTTCCTCAAGATATTTTCCTTTACCTTCAGTCATTGGTGTCCAAGATATACTTAGAAAGTACATATAACTTTAGAAAAGTTACTTTGGTACTTGCCTGACCTGGAATCGAACCGGCGCACTCATACTTGAGAGGCTGGTGTTTTAACCACTAGGCCACCACGATTATGTCGTGGTGGCCTAGTGGTTACTCTGACTCATGTTGAAAGAGCGAGTGAAATGCTCTTCCATCTCAGGTAATTCATAAGTAATGTGGCACTGGGCCATAAATTTTTAATAAATTACCAAAAATTTTAAAAAGCTTGACTAACATTAATAATTTTATATCACATCTTATGAAATTCTTGATTGAAAGGTCTCACTATTCTATCAATGAGTTTTTAGATGATAAGAGCATAAAATAGGAAATTTTCAATCGTTATAATTTTAACCTCTTATTTTGTTTATATGCCTACTAATAGTTATACAATACCAATTTTATATTATGTACCATGTTACCTGTGTTTAAGAAATATAATAGTTTGAATTTGGATGCGTTAAGGCTCCCGCAATCAAGCGTGATTCTGGTAGGAAAATATTCCATAAAGTTACCATAGAATTTTTTCTGCTAGACCCGTCGTGCTTATCGAGTATTTAGATAGGGTAATTGCCTGCAGTTCCACTACTGTAAACTGTAAGCATGTTACATGCAGGCTTATCTATCGAACTAAGTGTCGCTTCTTGCTGAGTGACGTTTTAGTTGTAAATTACACTGTAGCTGGAGTCAATCATTCTCCTGCCTTTTTTTTGTTTGTATGAGAAATCTTCAAACGACTTCTCCCGCACTGGGCGGAGAGACAAGCAAGACATACAGATACATTACACAAGATCAGGGGCGTGCACAAAGATTTTATTGAGGGTATGCATAAATATACCTACTACCCAAATCTCTGTGCTTATATATGGTAAAACTTAAAAAACGTAACTTAGACGTAGTTTCAATTTAACATAGTCGCGTACTTTTTCGCATGTCAACATTGAATTGATGTTTGTGCGTGGCTACAATGAACATCTAAGTATGTGATTGATGATAAGAACAAGTCAAATAAATGATATACGTGGGGTATTAGGTATTTTTTTTTTTTGCCCAAATGAATACAATGAAATCATCATCATCATCTCAGGATTAATACCAGTCGCATCCAAAGCTTTGGAATCTGGGGTCCGCTTTTCCAGTCTAATTGCTGATTTTGGCGAAATTTCGACAATTTCCGTGAAGCGACTGCCGTCTGACCTCCACAACGCGAAGGCAATATCGAAGCATTGAAGTTAGACCAATTGTTGGACTTTTGTGGGCTCCAACAACCCGTAACGACTGCCACTAGATGTTCGCATGGCAACCGAAACCAACGGCTTAACGTGCTTTCCGAGGCACGACCAGACCAGTGCAAATATTCATATTCATGCATACAAATACTTACACTGCGCGAGGATCGAACCCGCGCCTCCTTACGCAGCGGCCGCGTTCGCTACCGCTACGCCATGTAGGCTGTCAAAATACAATGAAATGGTATTACTAACTCAACTGTAAATAAGTAATAATTTATTTCTCAAAAAACTAAAAAAAAATATTTTTCTATCTATAAATTAAATCAACGCGCCTATCTATTTTTAAATAACTCTGTAAAAATCAAATATATATAAGATCGTTTTGAAATCGCTAAAAGTTCTTTTAAAATGGAAATATAGACAAATCTATGAGTCTGCTTTGGCTTTTCATAAATATGCGTAATGCACTACTCATTGGAATCATAACTATTAAATTTTGCTAATTTGTAAACTTCAGGAAAATTAGAATAGAATAGAATAGAATACTCTTTATTATGTACACCATATAGATTACAGAACATAAATAAAAATATTTTACAAAGGGTGACACAATGGGCGGTCTTATCGCTAAGAGCGATCTTTTACAGACAACCTTTGGATGGAATCCTAAGAGGTAGGATAAAGAAATAGGTTGAAAAACTTAAGGTCTTTTAAGTTTTTATAACGACGAACTGTCAATGCAGTGTTTTAAAATAATATACCTATACGAGAAACAAAACAATTTATTTGTGTGTACACATTACACAACCTGCTAACCACATATAATTATCATATTACTTTTTATAAAGACAACCTTTCTTTTGTGTTAAACCAAAAACTCTAAAATAAAGGAATATTCAATTCCGCTTAAAACAATCAATATAGGTACATATTTAACCCAAATACACCAATAATGAAACAACATAAGCTGCTAAAATAAAAAGGTATTTGAACGAACAACAATCATGCTATATTTCTGAACTTCTTAAATTCGTCGCATTATTAGAAGCTGTGCTTATCATGGGCTTTAAACCCAAAGAAATTTCACGCACACGTACACAACAGTTTAGGCACACAAACAAATAATTTTATACACAGACAGATACGGAAGAGGCACATTTTGTTTCTGCTTATGCCGTTACGAGAAGTGGCGCGGGTGTCGCGCCTAAGGCAACTGATGTGTCTCGTTAGCACTAGGCCCAATAGATGGCAGTGTTATCAATAACTGATTAACAAAGTCTTTTAGTTTTAATTTTGTAGTATATAAATTATTTTACAGTATATTATAAATTATTATATATTTTTTTAGAAGACTATTAGGGTATGCAGAGCTTTTCTGCTTGTATGGAGCGCACGCGCCTGCACAAGATACCTATCGCTACAGAGATGGATCAGTAAAAGATGTCAAAAAAATTTTTTAAGTAACTGCACGCTACACTTTTTAGCGAACAGTGACGTCACCAGCCACCACTCCTGATCTTTGATGCCTTTTATATTTGACAATTTTTATTGATTTGATAAAACAAAATATACGTATCCAATATTTTTCTATAATCTGAATGACGGACTAAATAGAATCAATTTTTTAACCCAGGAAACATCCCTATTACACTATTTATTATCACTAACGCAAGCTAATTTCAACGTTAAAATAACAATTTAAACCGTTATTTAACAGGAGGAACTAGAACAATCTCGCCGAGAGTGGGCGCGCGAGCGAGCGGAGCTGAGCGGTGCGCTGAGCGCGGCGGAGGCGCGCGCCGCTGAGCTGGCCGACCGGCTCGCCGTCGTGTCGGCCGCGCTACCGCCCGACAACCCGCATCATCATATGGAAGACGACGGTAACTACTCCATTCAATATTAGTATAGACGTTCATAAATAACCTCATGCTTGTATGACGTGGCACAATACGAAAAAAGCACGAAAACTTTATAACAGGCGCGTCCTTTTTGAGCTTTATTTTGAAAACTGAACGTGTCATTGTCTAAAAGAAAAAACCATTTGATGCCAAAAGAAAGAAAACTGTATTCTTCGACAGCTTAAGAAAGGGGTATAAATATACTGACATTACTCCAGTTGCCCTAATAGAGGGATGAGCCTGTAGCCATTAAATTAAATTTGCAAACTCCAGGCTGCTGCTAAGATTTTCGTTATAGAAAACCTATAAACATTGCCCCATGAGAGAAGCGAATAGCGGTCGAAAGAGATACCTGCCGTGGTACTGACGCACAGGCAAATGAAGGAACACGACTAGGTTTTATTTTATTCAGTAAAAGTCTGACACCCCTTTCCACCCCGCCCTGTCGGAGAGGTCATTTTATGATTTGCCATCCACAAAAAAGGTCACACTTGCCACCACTAAGAAAAGCACCAACAACCCATAGATAAATAATTGTTTCTAAGCTTTTTGAACTACATATTTCCACAAAAAAAAAAAAAAAAAATGCTTTGACATCTTTTACTGATCCATCTCTGTAGCGATAGGTATCTTGTGTAATATATCTCTCTGTAATGCTTGTCTATACCTACCCAGATAAACGCGAAGTAACTCCAACCGGTTGCGCGGACTACGACCGCGTGTGTCGGGAACGAGCCGTGCTCACACGTCAGTTGCAGGAAGCCAAGATGGCGCTCGCTGACGTCAAGACATCTTGGAGCGGACAGATTGCCTCGTTGGAGACACAGGTACAAATCACTTTACAAAAACATGATTTGAATAATTTCACATCAAAATTGTTATTTCTCATTATGAAGCTACATTTAATTCTCTTTTATGTTTGTTGAATATGTCTTATTTTTAAGTTGAGTGTTTTCAAGGATTTTGGATAAAGGCTAGATGTCGCGGGTTATTCAAAAGAGATACTGCAGCTCCCTTTTTTTTGGTGTGGAGGGGAAATCATCAAATGACATCTCCCGCTCTGGGTGGAGCAGAATGACGTGTCAGACTTTTACTGACTAAACCCACCCGTCTTCCTACACTTGCCTGTGGGCCAGGGCCACGGTTTCTCTTTTGACCAACCCGCAACCTTGACCCAGGCATCAGTGTTCGTGGAACCAAGTCACGATGTGCTGACATATCTTTGAGGCGCGCGTGAAACACAACGTATCGTCGACTTGGCCCTGATTCTTACCGGGCGGCGAGCTGATACCGTGGCCCCTGGCACATATGCAATTGAAGCAGCATCATGGGGGGGTTTTAGTCAGTAAAAGCCTGACAGGCTGTTCCGCTGCGTTCAGAGCGGGACAGGTCATTTGAAGATTTCCCTTCTGGCACCAGATGACTGCCAGAACATACCAAACATATTATCTTTGTTTAGATTGATTTTCTTTTTTTTTTATTAAAGATTACCGTTAGAGTCGACGAAAATTTTAAGGAATACATCACGTAGTTTTTGTGATATACTGACGCCGTCGTGTTACATTAGAGTAGGCATTTTAGCGATTCAATTTCTTTCGCCTTTTTTGTTCCTCCAAGATGGACTCCTTGTGCATAAGCTATCAGTCCCCTTATATATATATAACTTGTATATAATCGTGCTTGTATACATATTCTGTGCATGTGAAAGGCGTGTGCATGAAGCATGACACATTACTCACACACTATTATATGTATGTATGCAATTTTATTTTAATACTGTCTGAAACTGAATTGGTTTAACAGTTGTTTTGCATCTAACAGTTATTTAATGATTTGTACATATAATTATGATGTAAATGTGTATTTAACTTGCACCACTCTTTATTTATTTTTAGCGACTTTATTTCGGAATTAATTATTAGCTCTAGGAAATATGTTATAATTTATTTATTTTTATAATTTGTGACAATATAAACTTATAGGTAGGTACAAAACTTTTTATCGCAATCACAATCTTCGTTTCAAGGTAGGTACACATTTTATTGTTACATAACATAACACTAGGAAAACAAACATTATTTATGTATTTAAAAAAATCTAAGCCACATTATTGTTTTCTTTAATTATCTTACGAAGTTGTAAAACATAGGTGGCGCGACTATCGCGGCAGGCGGGAGAAGAAGGCTCAGAGAGGAGACGAGTAGAGATAGAAAAGAGAGAGATGCAAGAAAAGATGCAAATTGCTGCTGCAGAGCTCGAGAAAACTAAGCAGAATCTGGTTAACAGCGAGGCTAAGGTATACAGTTCGTGTATTATTTTTGTTCATAATACAGCTAGAGGTACTTGGTATAGATATCCTATGTACGACTTACTTCGTATTTGTCTTAATGTTCTTCAAATGCCTTTTACTATTAGATATGTCTCGTATCTTAAATTTCTTGCATGTAGAACTCATGTTTGTCGGAATCATTTTGACTGTGTCGAGACCAAGAGAGAGTCAACAAATTCAGATCAGTGGCCTTACTATGACGAGCTAAAACTATCATTGTTCCGTTGTAAAAGAGGGATAGCGTTATTCATCCTGTATAGCTCTATCTTTGTCTGCCACTTTAACAAAAGATGTTTTCAACACGTCGCAGTAACCTCCCGGGTAAAATTCTGACGCCATCACTGACTAAATGGAATAAATAACCCATTCATTTGTATTTAAAAAGGTTTGAACTTTATACCGTACCACTGTTTCTAACAGTTATTGTTTTGATTACTTGGTTAACTTAGAATTATAAAAATGTCGACAAAAATTGAGATTATAAAAATATTATTTTTTTCTTTAATAAAAACGTTGCTAGTAAATTCTCCTCTGTCGTGAGTGGGTTTACAAACATGTAACTCACATACACAAACATCCAGACCTGGAACAACAACTTGTAGGTCGTACGAATATTTATTATACGTTAAATATT
Source organism: Sesamia inferens (assembly GCA_037179545.1). Taxonomy (NCBI): domain Eukaryota; kingdom Metazoa; phylum Arthropoda; class Insecta; order Lepidoptera; family Noctuidae; genus Sesamia; species Sesamia inferens. The sequence goes on along the minus strand of CM073934.1, from coordinate 13,029,613 downwards.
TCGTGCGGGAATCGAACCCACAACACGCAGCGCAGCAGTGAATAGCTTAACTGCTTAACCACTGCGCTAACTGTGCAGTCAAATACTGGCGTGGAGTGTTATTTAAAGCATTCAATGTGTTGAAACAAACCACTACAAATTGTCATCCACAGATACGTTTTCTGATCTATTTGTTTACATTTTCTTCAGATAGTTTTGAAACCGGCCATAACTTACCTATTTGCATGCCACAACTATTATACTAAAATAACTAATCCATAATACATTTCAAATCTTTCGTGTTACTCGATTTTGATTGCATAAATTAATTGAACAAGGTCAGCACGATATATTGGAAAATTTGATTTTCCACATTAATTATCAAATTCAGAATTGAACTCCAGTGAAATAATTGTAAAGGTACACAACTTACATCCGGTTTCTGGAACGAAAATTATGGTCAAACATGGGTGTTCCCAGCTTCTGGCCTTGGCAAATCGGGCCCAGAGCGGGCAAGTCAAATTTTTAGGGTCGAATAGTCAAATAAAATAAACGCTAATCGCTCGCAACTCCCTACCGAAGATTACCGATTACTGCCGAATGCAAGCATTAAAACGCTCGACTAGATTTGGTAATATTTGTGCGCTATAGTCTTCTTCTTTTTTCTTTTCTTAAGAGTGAATACTACTTCAACTCTTCAATGGCCTCTGTGGTTAGACACCACAATTTTGCCAATAACGCGTGTAACAAATTATAGAAATTCTTTAAAAAAATTATCTCAAAATAATGGCGGATATCGCCAATGACGGTTGAAAAAACGGCCGCGTGAGCCGCCTACTAGGAGAGTTGATGCAAAGCCAAGATGTGGCCACTATGCTGCGATATTTCAATGTTCTTTATGAATTATTCACTGAATGCACTTTTTACTACTAAATCTCGGGCTTTTATTTAGTAAACGACACTATAAATAATTTTAAAAGTCCAATAAAAAATGCGCGTGACACTCATCTTAGCTTTCCTGTCAAAACTCCTGCGCTATAGTCGCAGACGGTTTTTTGGCAATTACGCCGTACATTTTGACAGTGTCTATTGCCTAGTTTATTTAAAGGTTAGAGATAAGTCCCCGTTTATACTTTCTTTAGTAATTAGGGGAGACTATACATGTTCTGTGAGATTTCCATGGGGGTTGCTGCTGCCTCACCTGCCCCTTTTTGGGTACGCCCATGTGGCCAAAGTTGAACGAAAGTCTAGTGATCCGATTTGCTGTAGATTATTCAGTCCACAAATCACAGCAGTTGACGAGCGCATGAATAAGAATAAGAAATTTTATTTGTCCAAACATGTGTATACATACAGAATACAAAACTCATGCATGTAGGATCTTGAGAAAGAGTGGCTCACGACATGTCTGCCACTTCTCATGGCGTGCAATATTTTAGGTACATGCATAATTATTACAATAGAATGGATGACTTATATTAAATTTTATATTTATATAATAGATATCGATCGCAACTCAAACAAATTAATAAAATGAAATTCAAATATTTACATTAATCACACAATTACTAGAATATTTAATAAAAAATATTATTTATTTAGCACATGCTAAATATATACAATACCATGTCAATATTTCATATTATAATTATCACAATTAAGATTTACAACAATATTAAAACAATTCAAATTTTAATAAAATTTATAATATAAGCATTTTAAGCATGATAATTTGCTATCTGATTTTCGTTCCAGATACCGGATGTTAGGGTAGATCCTTGGTATTTTAATGTGTTGTAACAATGTCTCGACGTATTGGTTTAGTTAGAAGGTAGTGCTAATCTGTCGAGCAGGTGGCGCGTCTCAACGGCGAGGTGCACACGTTGGCGTTGGAGTTGAAGTCTCTTCGCAGCGCCGCCTCGCTCGAGGCCGTGAGTCCCAGCCTTTACACCATATAGTAACTCTAGTCTCGCATACTTAGTGAAGTTTCTTTAATTCGTCTTATTTGGTAAACATGTTATTTCTTTTGTTTACCAATTATGACAAGTAAGGTGAATACACTATGCATAGGCTTACACTGCGTGTTATGACGTATTACTAGTGCTGTACACATGGGCTTTTAAGTTCGCTTGGTAGTAAACGATAGTGGAAGAGAAAAAAAAAAGATATTCCAATCTTAGTTTCAAGAGTAATAATTTAATTTAATAATAAAAAACAGTGACAACATTGTTACAGACATTATATCTGACACATATAGAAGTAGTTTCTTAATAAAATAGGTCCCCTGGCTCCCAAACGTTTGTCCCGGTTGCATCCGCGGCTTTCGCGTTAGAGCCCCGTCCGTTAGATTTATAAGAACTTGTGACTTTATAATCAGTGTTAAATGAGGAGGATCAAATTATGATGATGATAGTGAATTAACTAGCCTCAAATGGCGTGGCACACTAAAATTAGCAATTTTTTTTTCATTTGACATTTCAACAACATTGATTGCGTTATTTAAGTTTTTGAGAAAACACATTATTCGAACATATGGAGCAATGGATTACGTATATGCTTGAAAATGATTCAAATTGTGTAACGCAATTAGGGTGCTGTTCTGCTTTTTATTAGAACCATAAAGAAATAGAAACGAAATAGAAATGGCAGGAATGGAATTCCTTATAATTTCTAAATAGACCCACAAACACAATTGTTGTAGTTTCTAAGTTTTCTTCTGCCCTTCAGCATTATCGCGTATTGTTATCTTATTATTTGATATCATGATTATTAGGTAATACTCAGAAAATTCTTTTTCTATTAAAATTTTAGGTGCTTATTCAGAATCTAGTTAATTGTTACAAAATATTATTATTTGTTACAAAATATTTTTATTTTTTCCAGTGCGTTGGTAATACTACAGTTCATTTACAGTAATTTAGTTTTGCGTCATTACATAAGCAGTTAGGATACAATATCATATAGTCGTGTATTGATTATATTTTTGCATTTGGAAATTTTATTTCTTAAGTTTTTAGTTGAACCTTTGTGTCTACATTTTTATATTTTTCAGTTAAAGCCTAGTGCTCACTGTAATAAAACTGTATTGAAATAACAGTGAGCATAAGGATTTATATTTATATACAAGGTTAAATTATATTAGCTAGAGAAACTCCATCGACGTGCTTTGGTTTGTTCAAAAACAATGATTATTGATAACGAGTAAAACAGTTATTCTTAAATTAAAAGTCGATATCCACCACTTTGTGGAGTTTCACTAACTAATTTTAATAATTAAATATTATAATAATTGCGCCATTGGCCAAGCTTTGCTAGCTTTGAGTGTATAAAATTAATTATTGAGATTTTTTGTTTCAATGGTCTGTTGTACTGTACTGTCTTATGAGTACTTACATAATAATGAATCTTAGAGTCATTATATAAAGTAAATTTAATAACAGTGAAACGAGTCTGTAATTGATATGCAAACGTTGCAGTATTTACAATGATTAAATAAAATTTTAGTACAACATCTAAAGGTCAAATCCAATTCAAAGTTATTTGATAATTTCAATTTGTACAAGAATATAATGAATGGTGACCCCCCAAACAAGACATTTGACTATATTTTGGGAATCGGATTACTATCTGTCACCAACTTTGACATACTGCAGGTAGAAAGACCTGTCTCTGATTTCAATGTCCCAATAATCTTTATTAGCAGCGATCTGTATGATTATGTTATACGTTCGCCGATTCCCTTATTGACATACTGAAATTTGAAACATTTAAATTAATTGCACATTTTTCATTCTATTTCATTAAGAAAAGGACAAAAAATTTACCTTAGTATATTCCTGTCTAATTATGACTTTGTGACGTAAATTGACGTATTTTAGGCGCCATGTTTTTAATCAAGTCTCAACTGTCTAAGGAGTATCTTTTTGACAGGACTACCTACATTAAAACAGCAGGGTAATTGTGTAACACAGTATCAGCAGCAATGGTTCTTTTTTTTTACTGCAATCCCGCCTGATGGTAAGCAGTAATGCAATAGTTGATGGTAAAGCGCGCTAGTTAATTAACTGTTCACTTAAAAAAACTTAGTGAATAGGAAGTAAGACGGCAGCTGAGCGAGGTGATGTAATGTTAAACCCAACAGCACGACCAACGATGCTGCGCCAGAGGGAAACTGATCTGGAGACCCTCCACGACACAATAGCATTTGGTGCATCGTACCTGGCACACATCGCAACACAATTGCTCAGACCCGTCCTCTGTTCGGCTTCACCAGACATCATGCCGGAACACGACGAATCGCTTGGCGGCAAGACTTTGTCTGATGGGTGGTAACTTCTGCCGACGGCCGATATGGTCCACCACAGAGTAAATGATTCATATTGATAGTTCAACAATATTCATTGTGTAATTAGGGTACAGATCATCTGTCCTTTTCTAATTGAAATGTAAAGAAAAAGATGTACCTACTGAACTTTAATTTAGTTTAGTTTGTGAACAAGGGAATTTGGGCTGTTGACCGTTATCATTATATTGGTTACCATCAGTAGCGATCTGCTTTTAACTGAAAATGGTTTTTTTTTAAAGATCACTGAAAATAGGTTACTGGGTACGAGATCAGTGTACGGACGACAGCGGGTTAAGCTACCCTAAAATGTCAAATATTCTAAATGAACCTTGAACCTTAATGCTTTTGAGATAAAGTTGAAAATCTAATAAGGAAATCTGACAGATTATAGTAGCTTGATGTGCTGTCGTCTGTACGTAAATATAATAGGTACATCGATGACTTGTACACTAGATACTCAATCTCGAACAAAACTTATCAAAAATGGTGACAAGTTAAAAGTCAGAATTAATACACATTAATTTAAAATCAGCCTTAAGTGCAGTGTATAAAGTTCTTATCACAAATCACAACAAAAAGCCATTATTTTTTACGACCTTTCTGTGGTACATCAAACATCAAATCAAATTCAACCTTACACGCGTGCCTTAAAGTTAGAATTATAAAGTGCTACAAAAAAGCAATAAATTTGTACGACCCGGCCTAAAACCGGTTTTGTTATCTTTAAAAATGGCAAAAAAATGACGTTTATTGTATGGGAAAAAATATAAAATATTTAAGGGGCCCCGTAAAATATTACGTATTTTTTTATTTTTAGTGTTTGTTGTATAGCGGCAACAGAAATACATAATCTCTGAAAATTTCTACTGTCTAGCTCTAGCTATTAGGGTTCATGAGATACAGCCTGGTGACTGACGGACGGACAGACGGACATCGTAGTCTCATGAATAGGGTTCCATTTTACCTTTTAGGTACGGAACCCTTAAAAAGCACCCTTGTGCGCTTGTTCAGTTCAACTATTTTTTTACCCTGATTGTGACTCTAGTGTATAACTGATCGTATATATGTCACTGTATTTGCTGTGACGTGTGCATGGGCCTTAAACAATGTTCCTATATGAAATTATTATATAATTAGTTATTAGTTTTTTTTTTTTTTATTTACAACCATAGTTTTTATTTACAAACTTTTCTTATTATGTATAAATGTGTTAGTTATTTCAAATTTACTATTTTTTTTTTCTTCTATGGGGCAGCTTAGGTACGCTGATTAAAAGTATTGCACCATTCTAACGTGGGTTTTGTAGTATTTACTTATTTTAAGAGGAATAAAGACATACATGGTACATGCTGTGCTGTGCAATGGCGAACATTGGTGGTTGATCGAAGTGCACCCTTATAAACCGTTACAAAAATTTTGAGAAAACAGGTTGTCAACTGGCAATGATCGCCTACGTACACTGCTTCAAAAGGGTCTGACCTAGAAACCTGTGCGGAAAAAGTAAAACGGGTGCAAAACTTATTTTAATCAGTGTACCTGCAATATTTCGAACTGTCAATGGTAACTTTCTGATCTAATTATTGTTATTAGGGTTGAGTTGGTTGTTTGGCTCACTTTATGCAGCTATTGAGTGGCAATTGCTGGTGTGATAAGTGATTTAAAACTAGCTTCTGGCCGGCCCTTCGTCCGCGAGAAGTTTCTTATTTAAACATAAAACATTATTATCTGTACTAATATATAAAGCTGAAGAGTTTGTTTATTTGTTTATTTGAACGCACTAATCTCAGGAACTACTGGTCCGATTTGAAAAATTCTTTTTGCGTTGGATGGCTCATTAATCCAGGAGGCCTTTAGGCTATATAACATCACGCTGCGATCGTTAGGAGCGGAGCATAACTAAATCCACCCGAATGACGTCGCTGGCGGCCGCTAGTTTATTATATGGCTACTCGATAATAATTTAGCTTTCTAAATGAAATAACACGCGGCACGTGATCGCATCGCTATTCGCTCATAATAAAAGCGGTGTTGTCACTTTTTTAAAATTTACCAAATTTCGGGGAAGTTGGAATTAATTCGCGGGAAAAAAAGATTTTGTTAAAATTCATTAGTATTGTTTCTATGATGATTACGTAAAATTTTATATTATATTTGGTCAAGTGTTTACCTAACCTTTATTATCCTTACGGGTCGGACAGAGTTTTCTTTACATATTGTATATTGGATCGCAATTGGCCATCACACAATATACATAGTTAGCACGTCGCTTGCTTCACAATGCGGGTTAGTGTCCATATGTTTTTGTTTTGTTGTCGAAACTCGCGTTGATAAATTGATTACGTACGCCACACGTGATCTTTTATCACGACGAAAAAGTACGAATTGTTAGTCATACACTTTGCACAGGTGATGGTACACCTATTGTTTACCGATACGGGCTTGACACTTCGAACATACTATAGTTACTATAAGTGATACATGTCCATTCCACGTAAGTACATAGTTTAAAAAAAAAAAATTAAATCATAAAGTAAGAAAATTATGTAATTATATTTACACATTGTTAAATTTGTTCTGATGTGATGCACGGATTTGAATAAATAAATTATTTTTGGTCAAATTTTAATGTTTCTTTTGATTTTTTCCCTTATTTTGCATGGGTGTTGCTTGGCTGACCTCTAGAGTGGTGTGCTGCATGTTACCTAATACTAATCTTGGATTGGGGTCTTAACCTTCCTGCATGGTGAGATGAATCAAGATAAAAACAATAATGTTCATGGAGTGGTTTGATATTCATATTTATCTAATCTGGTACTACATTACAGCCAAATAAGTATAACGTTTCTCGTTTATACTAAAAACAGAACAGTGCTTTCGAAATAAATTAACATTGAACTTTCATATCAGTTCCGTTAGTAGCTTGCCAGTGATTACGTAGGTATTATGTGATAGCTGTTAAAGTATTGTAGTCTATATTGACATGTGATTATAGTGACTGCGACAATTTTTAACTGATTTGCACGGTTGGATGGCGTAACTATCGTATCGAGGTAAAAATGCCGTAGTCTCGTTTTGCCACAGAACTGGTACTGTTGGCGAATGTTTACACTTTAGTGCCTTGTTGTCTGTCGAGGCGAATGCTTGTGTGGCGATTGCTAGAAAGTTGGTGATACAAGATTGTGCCGCTAAAAATAGTTCGTGAAACAGTGTTTAGAAAGTTGTGTTTTAAGACCAAAATGTAGAGATATTAGTGCCCAAGTGTGTTAATTCGGTGTTGTTAGCCGTGCTTATGTAAAGACTGCATTAAATTCATTTAATTATTTATAGTGTTTGGTACGTAGATTTCAGAATAATACGACCATGACTCATCAAAACAGTCAAGTCCTTTATCACACATGTATGAAATCAAACAAATTTTTAAATAAATGATCGTTGAGATGAAGAAAGTGCACAATGCTTGACTTGGTTAAAGACTGCTCTACTTTTAAAGAATGAGGTAGTAACAGCATACTCAGGAAGATACAACATACATATGTTTACAAAGTTATCACTTGCTTAGTTTAGTTATCATATCGTTAATATAAGTCGCCAGATATAGTAAAAAACGATGTTTACAAAATTACCACTTGCTTAGTTATAATTTAACAATAGGAAATTAAGAACATTGGAAAACTAGAATACACTAGAAATATATAGGTTCTAGATAGAATATATATAGACTTGGAAAATAAATAAATTTTAGTTAAAATAATGTCTCCTTCGTTTTTATTACGACGGTTAAACTAATTAATCAAATTCGTAAGCGTTTGTTATCAAGATATTTTGACTGTTATTATCTACATCAACAATAGTTCCAGCGTTTTTGTAATGGGAATTTCACGAGCTTTATAAACATGGTCAAGTTAGCCTTTTTTTTCCTGGTATAAATCTAGGTACGTATTTCAGGATAAAACGATGGAATTCGAAAGCCGTATAGAAAGTCTGACGCAAAAGAACAAGGAGTTGTCAGAGGCACTGGAAAATGAGAGGACCCTGGTGAAGATACTGAAGGAAAAGGTGGATAAAACTAACCTGCTTTGTGACGAGAGCAAGGCGGAGGTCAATCACCTTAACTCGATAGTAACGGAGATGCAACACGACTTCTTGGATATACAGAGGAAGTTTGACAAGTAAGTGTAATTAATTGATATAGCAGATGTTAGGTTGATACCCATATCTAAGTTTTAGGGACTTCGATCGAGATTCAAGTGTCTTGTAAGGAGCTAAGTTAATTTTGTTTACATTGGCTCTTTTGTGTGGAAACTCATTCACATTATTCACGTGGCCGGGTTATCAATTTTCCATAAGCTCATGCAAAAACAGCCCGCGTCGTCCTGAAGTATTTCAGCTCTGACCCGGAACTGTTTGGGATCATGGGCAGAATGCTGATGTTTGGTTGCAAAGATAATATAATATGGCGAGTGTAAGAATAAAATCATTGTTATTTGCATTTAAATATGGCTCGGACGGCAGCAGGTCAAGCTACCCGAAATTGTCGAATATTTCCAATCAATCTTGAGCCTTAATACTTTAGCGATAATTTTGAAATTCTAATAAAGAAATTTGCCAGATTGTAGTAGTGTGATGTGCTGCGGTCTGTACCATAAATAAATATTTTGAAGAAAAAAAATTATGTAGATTCGATGTAACATACACAGTAGTAGGTTTTTATTTGGCAAGTTATTGCTGTAAAAAAAAAAACCAAAGTTGTTTTGCAATTGCAAAACACCTTTATTTATTTATATTTATTAGAGCCACCAGTTATTGTTACAACACTTAAATGTACAGTTGATAATTATAAGATCTTAGCTAGTTGCACAACATATTAAGGTAGCTACAGCGTACAATTAGAGGAGCGTTATAGACCTTTTGGAAAAATGTAACAAATAGTTACTGCTTTTAACAATTGGTTAACTCTAAAGGATTGGTTAGTGAACGCAGTATGTTGTTTTTGTATATCAGTGATGGGCTGCCTTTGTTCAGTAGGCCTAGTATGAGTTTTCAATACGAAACTCGATCGTCGATAGCGAGCGCGTTTGGCAATCTCATTGGTTGAGTGCTCTTACGACCTTGAAGCGGGCCAATCGCTGAATCAAACGCGCTCTATATTGACGATCGAGTTTCGTAATGAAAACTCATACTAGACCTACAGAAGCGAGAGCTGGTGCAGAGGCGAATAAGCGATTTCGAGGAGCATCGCAATGGAGATCTCGATGCTAAACGCGACGAGCTGAAAGCCCACCAACCCGCAGCCATTCAATACCCTTGAACGGAGTGCTTACGTGTCCTCAGTGCTCACGAGCATTCTCAGCGAAGAATGACTACAATAAGCCACCTTCGCGCCATGATTGACGAGCTGACTAGGATTTAAAGTAGTCGCCATGACCGGAATCAGTGAAAAATCATCAATGATCAAATCATCATGTTGTTTTTTAAAAAGACATGCTTGAAAATTATCCCAAAGTGATGGTTTTACTTAGTGATGGCCGTGACTACAAGCTGTGCTCTTCCACACCAAGTCACGGCCGTTACCAAGAAAATGCATGTAAAAATGTGTTTTAATTTGTGTAAATTATGTCATCACCACAACTCTAACCGGAGAAGGAAAACATAGTAAGGAAACCGGCAAGTCCTAAATACCAAAAATAAAATCGATCCCCATTCCCTATCAGAGAACATTACATTCTGATAGTGGCGGTTAATCTGTCTGGAGATAAACAGCCGACTAATGATCAAAATAAAGTCAGTATATAATATCTTCAGTCACTACTTACTGTTCTTGAAATCTGTTATTGATTTAGAGATAGAGTTTTTGACGGGAAAGCTGAGATGAGTGTCACGCGCATTTTTCATTGCACTTTTAAATTTTTTTATAGTGTAGTTTACTAAATAAAAGCGCGTGATTTAAGTAGTAAAAAGTACATTCAGTAAATAATTCATAAAGAACATTGAAATATCGCAGCATAGTGGCCACATCATGGCTTTGCCTCAAACCTCCCTCATAGACGGTTCACGCGGCCGTCTTTATCAACTGTCATTGGCGATATCCGCCATTATTGTGAAATAGAATTTTCAAAGAATTTCTATAATTTGTTATTGGCAAAATTGTGGTATATATTTCCACAGAGGCCATTGATCAAGAGTTGAGGTTGAATCTCACCTTGAAAAAACCGGCCAAGTGCGTATCGGACTCACGCACAAAGGATTCCGTACCATTGATTTGTGAAATTAAAGGATTTATTTGTATGAAAGATTACGCGGTAATAAGCGGTTTACGATTTACGAGGTATTAATAAAAAACTACTTACTAGATCTCGTTCAAAACAATTTTCGTTGGTAGTTTTAATAGTAATGTACATCATATGTTTTTTTTTTAGAATTTTCATTTTCTTATTTTAGAAGTTAGGGGGGGGGGGGGGGGGCAACTTTTTTCCACTTTGGAAGCGTCTGTCACGCAAACTATTCGGTTTAGAAAGAAAATATTTTAGAAACCTCGATATCATTTTTGAAGACGTATCCATAGATACCCCACCCCACACGTATGAGTTTGATAAAAAAAAATTGAGTTTCAGTTCTAAGTATGGGGAGCCCCCAATATTTATTATTATTTTTTTTATTTTTGCATCAATATCTTAATGCGGTTCACAGTATACATCTACCTACCAAGTTTCTAAAGTATAGCTCTTATAGTTTCGGAAAAAAATGGCTGTGACATACGGACGGACAGACGGACAGACAGACAGACATGAAGAATCTATAAGGGTTCCGTTTTTTGCCATTTGGCTACGGAACCCTAAAAAGAAGAAGATTTAGAGATAGTAGACCGAATCTTGAAAAAACAATATAGCTTGTTAAATAAAAAAAAAATATTTTCTGTAAGTAGGTTTAAACACACTTTACAAGTCAATCATATTTTTTTAAATCAGATAAGTTCGGCGTTTTCTATCTGACTCCTCTGAGAAGACCTTAACTACCTCCGAGGTAACACAGTCTTTTTTGAAGTCCAGATATTCATCCAGATCTTCTACAAGGCTGTTTTTCAAAGTGTCTTATCTATTTCAGAGAAAAACGGGAGAAAGACGAAGCACTACTAAGGAACGCGCACATGTCCCAGACGATAGAGATGAGTCAGTGTAACGTGCGCTACCACGAGAGCGAAGTAATGGATCTGAAGAGTAAGGTTACGGAGCTGGAGGGACTCATTGCTCAACATAAAGAGGTAATACATGAATATATTATGTAGTTATTAATGTTATCCACCGTTTAATATACATTCCTAATTTCTAACCTATCAAGTTCCCGGAATGTCTCTTTCCACGCCTTGTGAAAATTTCGCTCAGATCAAGGTACCAAAATATTTCTTGACACACAAACAAACTTTCGAATGATAATAAGATAGGAATGGATCCAAGGTATGAAAATCAAAAAAACAATTAGTCCGTCTTATCACTTAATTTTTAACATATTTTTTTTTTCATTCTTTATTCAAACTGGGCTGATACGCCCATTCTTCACCGTTTCCTATTACTTTTGACAAAAAAGCTTTTAAATTACTATTTTATTGAAAGAAATTATTTATCTTTGGCCTTAATTTATTTCAGAATCAAGCCGCCTGTATGTTAATAAAAGAGACTGAGGAAGCCCGCAAACTAGAAATTGAACAACTTAAGAACAAAATGGACGAATTAATTGAAAACGAGACTGCACTCAAAAAGACTATACAAGACTTAGAAACTGAAATCTGTGATAAAAATAAGGTAAGCCGTAGTTCTTGGAAGTCCCCTTTTTTGTTTTCGTGGGAAAATGTTCAAAAGGCTCCTGGTCTTTGGGGATAGAATCAGGGAGGGTGGGATTTTTACCTCGCTAAGACCACCTCCGTGGTCACAATAGATGGTGATGGTTACTTCTCAAAAGACCAATTTAGAGTCCCCTCTGTCCACCAGACAAAGTCTTGCCGCCAAGCGATTCGTCGTGTTCCGGCACGATGTCTGGTGAAGCCGTACGGAGGACGGGTCTGAGCAGTTGTCTTGCGATATGTGCCGGATACGATGCGCCTAATGTTTTGTGTCGGGAGTTTGGTCGTGGAGGGTCTTCAGATCAATCTCCCTTTGGCGCAGCATCGTTGGTCGTGTTGTTGGGTTTAATATTGCGTCATCTCGCTCTACTGCCGCCTTCCTTCCTATTCACAAAATGTACATAATTTGAATTATTAGACAACACATGCATTCCAACTGGGCTTAGTTATGAATGCTGTTATAAAAAAGAACAATATTTTATAATATTTGTATATAATTACTCTATATTTTATAAAGTGCTTATCACATAACTTGTTCGTTCCTGAAAGGTTTCATCACCTTTCAGTCCACCTCCGGATTAGTTTCGATTAAGATATCTAGCAAATAAGTGCATATAAATTATGTTCTAATAGGGTATTTGACTAAAACAAACTAATTAGTCCGTCAGTCAGATTTCCAAAAATATTAGACGGTGTTCTATAGGATGCATTTTGGAGAGTGTGCAAGGGAATTGCATGATTTAATTCCCCCAACCTCCGTTCCATCATCGGACGACCCGTCGTACGGCGAGTTTCCACCCTTACGTTGTTGACACAACTACGATCCGGACGAAGCGATTCGCCTCCTCTTTTATACCGCATACATCGAGGGACTGGAACAATTTGCCAGCGGTGGTGTTTCCGTCGGACTACAATTTAAGTGTCTTCAAGGCTAGAGAGAATAGGCTCTTAATAAACTAGCGCGCTTTTCCATCAACGATTGCATCACTGCTTACCATGAGGCGGGATTGCGGTCAAGCACTAGTTTTTTTTATTTTTTATAATTCACTTTCCGAATTGTGGTTTCAGAAAATAAAGACGTTAGACAACAGAATATCAGACATGAAGAAAACATTACAACGTGAACTACAGAGCAGTAAATCTGACCTTTCAACTGCCGAGGAACAAGATATTAGTAGAAGGTGAGATATCTGACACCTTATATTCACCACAATTAATATATGGTCTTTTTTATCCATATTACCTATATTTTAATTTACTTTTTAAAGAGATCGTGCCATTTAAATATCATGAAAGCTAATATGTTTTTAAGTAGCCTTCCGTCCACGTCTTCGCTCGCGTGGAATTCGGCTATAATGCGCTTTTTAGTCTCCCTCGGGAATATCAAATTTTTCCGGGATAAAAAGTACCGTATTATTTAATCAGAACTTCTAACTTTACGTCTGCAAAATTTCAAAGCAACCGCTTCAGTAGTTACGACGTGAAAGCGGAACAACGAAACAAACAAACTCACTTTCCGATTTATAATAGTAAGGAAGTAAGGATTACGTACAACATAGTGGCATTCACATAGGTCGTGCTCAATAGTGAAGTGTTTCAACAAATATTAGAAAAGTTTATCTTTGATTGCCTACATAACATTTCTTTTTTAAAAACGTTGCCCCACACTAGGAATTTCTCCTGTATCGTGGGCGCATTTACAAACATATAAACTTACATACACAAATAGCCAGACCCGGAACAACTACTTGTAGGTCATACAAATATTTGTTCCGTGCGGGAATCGAACCCACGACACGCAGCGCAGCGGTCAATAGCTTGACCCGTGCAGTCTTGACAGAACAGACATTCCATTTGGGGTATGGAAAAAAAATATACCTACAAAATCTTCTGTATTGGATTTTAGTTTAAACAATTACGATAAATAAAACCTGACCAATATCTACAAACTTCATATTTAACAAATTTCACCAATTCACTTCTGACAAACTTACTAATTCACTACTTCTTTCTTTCTTTTCTGGCTTCGCACGGATTGTGTATTTAGCCAATGTCACGATGTCGAAAAAGACGGCCGCGTGAACCGTCTTACGAGTGAGGTTTGAAACAAAGTCATGATGTGGCCACTATGCTGCGATATTTCACTGTTCTTTATGAATTATTTACTGAATACACTTTTTACAACATAAATCACGCACTTATATTTAGTAAACAACACTATAAATAATTTTAAAAGTCCAATGAAAAACGAGCGTGACACTCAGCTTGACTTTCCCGCCAAAACTCCTACTAATTCACTAATTCCAGGTACTTAAAACACGTCGTGCTTCGTTTCCTAACTGCGCGTGAGTTGGAAGCAAGACAACTGACCCGCGCACTTGCCGCTCTTCTACGTCTGTCGGCTCACGAAGAAGCATTACTAAGGGCAGCCTTACCACCTCGCACTGGCCTGGCCGCTTGGTTCCCTTCCCTCAACACCTGATCCTTCTGAACACACCATAGGTAGAAGTGAACAGATCATGGAGACTTATGTAACCTTTGTGGAATTACAAGGATTGTTATATATGACAGTGAGGAAGTGGCTCTCGTATTGTAGCCAAACAGTATTAATTTTGAATGTAGCATTGTGAATTTGTTTAGATTTTGTAAAAAGTTCTTTGCAAACAGCGCTTCAATGTAATAGTTTCGCCACGTTATTTAGTAATAGGGTAGTTGACTAAAAAACTAATTAGTCCGTCAGTCAGATTTCCAAAAAAAACTAGACACGTATTTTTTTCTTTTTTCATGTAGACAAAAAATAAAGACGAGACAGTGCATCGAAAACTCTTGTGACGTCACTCATTGCTACACTTTTTAGCAACGAGTGACGTCACCAGCCCCCACTCCTAATCTTTGATGTCTTTTATATTTCGACGGATCCCAAGAACAAATTCCTATGAACAATATTGTCTAGTCGCAGTGCGAAGCAATAAAGTTATGCGAATCTATTAAGTTGCAAATAATGAATATAAAATTATGGTGAAAGGAAATACCTTTTACCATAATTTTCTATTAATTTATTTTTTTGCAACTTAATAGATTCGCGAAACTTTTTTGCTGCGCACTGCAATTAGACAATATTGAAAATAGGACTTTGTTCTTGGGACCCATTGATTTATTTATTTGATAAAACAAAATATACGTATCCAATATTTTTCTATAATCTGAATGACGGACTAAATAGAATCATTTTTTTTTTACCCAGGAAACATTCCTATTGTCATAGCCTATACGTTATTTTAGATAGATGTAACAAGCCTTTTTTTTTTTAGCCAAAAACCATTTTAAACGCAGATGTTATCCGAATAACTCGTAGAAAAATATCGATTTAGTGACTTTTAACCATAATGCAGACTATAAGATTTGAACTGGCAAATGAATTACGTGCTAGTCAAAAATAAAAACTGATTGATACAATGCGTAATTTTCGTGCAATTCGAGTAAATTGCTAATCAAATCATATCGTCTGTACTATACTAAACTGCATGACACGTGATTGTAAAAGTCATAAAAATTGCGAGCAAGATATACGTCATACTATACAGTATACATGCACCATGATTAGTATGAGATTAGATTATTTCTTTATTTTTTGGCTTCGCACGGTTTGTGCATTTAGCCAATGTCACGTAATTATGAATTATTCATGTCGAAAAAGACGGCCGCGTGACCCGTCTTACGAGTGAGGTTTGGGGTAAAATCATGATGTGGCCACTATGTTGCGATATTTCACTGTTCTTTATGAACTATTTACTAAATGCACTTTTTACTACATAAATCACGCACTTTTATTTAGTAAACAACACTATAAATAATTTTAAAAGTCCAATTAAAAACGAGCGTGACACTCAGCTTGACTTTCCCGCCAAAACTCCGAGATTAGATTAAGAGAGCGAGACTGCACAATGAGATGTCTTCAGTGTGGCTACCATGAGTTTTCATTATGAAGACTCGATCATCGATATCGAGCGCGTTTGATTCATCGATTGGTCCGCTTTAAGGTTGTAAGAACTCTCAACCAATGAGAGCGCCAAACGCGGTCAATGCGTATGATCGAGTCTCGTAATGAAAACCCATGGTAGCCACACAGAAGACACGTGTCTTCTCGCTCTAATGTTTTATGACGGCGACTGCCACGAATGTTGGCTTATTTTTTGGTGGATCTTGACTGGATTTTATACGTTCATAGTAGCTCTTACTTCTCTCATGGTTAGGGATGAAATATCGCTCATAAAAAACATCGATATTTTGAAAAATTAAACATCGATGTTGGAAATATCGACGTTTATGAACGATATATCGATATTTTGATCGATGTTTTTTTTTTAGCAGAAATGAGACACTACTTAATTTGTTTTAACATTTATTTTTAAAGAATTATACTTTTTAATCTTAGCAGAAAACAAGTACCTAGGTATTTATTTTTTTAACAAAGAATTTAAAAATAATAATTTTGACAACCTGGTGCCTTGTAAGCGTTTTCTCTGCTGGGTTATTGTAGCTCCAGCTTCAGAAAATAACCGCTCACTAGGTACCGGACGAAGTTGTGTGTGAACGAGCGAAGCAACTTCTTCGTTTTGCGCACGTTTGTATTGCAAAGCGAACGAGTGAGACACTAATAGAATAACCTACGCTACCGACTAAGAGGGATATGTTCGTTAATGAAGAACGATGTTACATCGATGTTAGAGGTTTCGATATCGATGTTAAAACATCGATGTTTATGAACGATATATCGATGTTTAAAAAACATCAATGTATCGTTTGCATCCCTACTCATGGTAACTTTAACGCAAGCAGCTTCGTCAACTGTCTAGTGAACACGTTGTGCTTTACATTCAATGGGTACGTTTAGTTCTGTTGTATTATTATGTTGTTTATAAGAACGGTTCGCAGTGTATGTATAGATATGGCGCACACTTTATATACATACATATATAAAATATGTGCAGGTTTGTTTACCTACAAGAACATAAGACAGTCCATCTAAAGTATGGGTTTAAATGAGGAAAGAGTTGACTCTAAAAAGTATTACGATGCAAACATCTCGGAATTGAACGAGAATCTTTTTTTTTATATATTTTACGTTGAAACAGGATATTCATTTAACCCAAACAGATTAAATGATGTTTTATATCACAAATATATTACAAAAAAGAGCTAGTTGCCCCGTCTGGCATTTGTAACTGACTTCACTCTGATTGGTAGAGTACATTACATGCGTAAAGTCGCAGGATCTCGTTTCCTAGTCTCTGCAATGACTGTTTATCTTCTGTTTATCTTGTCTATCGTATTATATAAAAATTGTTATTTAAGGAGAAATAAGAACAAATTGCATGTTGTCCTAAGACTTGAACAGGTTCGTTATTTTGACAGTTATGTGCAACTCCATTGAAGTAAACCGTGGCAATTTTCGAATTTCTGTATAGATGAAGTATTGATTTGTTTCTTATGAACATCATAATTAATGATTTACGAGTTCTTAAATAGCTTATAGTACAGTGGCCTCACGCCAGTTACAGAAGTGTTTGTGAATTTCATCACCAGTGTGTGGCAACCATGTGTTTTCATTACGATGACTCCTTCATCGATATCGACCGCGTCACTACTCTCAACCAATGAGAGCGCCAAACGCAGTCGATGCGGTATGATCGAGTCTCGTAATGAAAACTCATAGTAGCCACACAGCTCTCAAAACGGTGAAAGAAAACATTGTAAAGAAAGCGGCTTGTTATGGCATGTGATGCGTACAATGTCTTGAGGAAAGTTTTCAGTATGATTGTCGACGGTTATAAGAGCAGTGGAAGATTGAAGAAATGGTGAATGGATTGGTGGAGCAATGGTTAGAAAGGGGGACTGCCGAGGTGATGACTATGGGAGAGGGCGTTGACCCCAAATAAGTTGTGAAAATGCCAGGAGAATGATGAGGGCAGCATAATTATACAATATGCCTAGTATGAGTTTTCATTATGAAACTCGATCGTCGACATCACCTATTCACTTTAAAAAAACTTAGGAATAGGAAGGACGGCAGCTGAGCGAGGTGATGCAATGCTAAACCCAAGACCAACACGACCAACGATGCTGCGCCAGAGGGAGATTGGTCTGGAGACTCCCCACGACCAAACTCGCGACACAACAACATTTGGCGCATCGTATCCGGCACACATCGCAACACAACTGCTCAGACCCGTCCTCCGTACGGCTTCACTAGCCATCATGCCGGAACACGACGACTCGCTTGGCGGCAAGACCTTGTCTGGTGGGTGGTAACTTCTGCCGGTAGCCGATGTTATTATTCTATTCGCGTATAGTTTTAGTGTGGCTACCATGACTTTTCATTACGAAGACTCTAACATCGATATCGATCGCGTTTCGACTCGTCGATTGGCCCGTTTCAAAGTTGTATGAACTCTCAACCAATGAGAGCGCCAAACACGCTCGATACCGACGATCGAGTTTCGTAATTAAAACTCATACTAGGCATACAGGTTTTGTTAGGTCCCACTATCGTGCAACTTACTGTACAGGCGACAGCACATCAAGCTATCTGTCAGATTTCTTTATTAGATTATCAACTTTATCACTAAAGCAATTTGGCTCAAGGTTGATTGTCGAACGAGTTGTCGTGTTCCGGCATGGTGTCTGGTGAAGCTGTACGGAGGACGGGTCTGAGCAGTTGTATTGCGATGTGTGCCGGGTACGATGCGCCAAATGTTGTTGTGTTGTGGCGCAGCGGTCAACACGCCTGCCTGCGACGTGGAGGCCCCGGGTTCGATCCCCGGCCAGGTCATGATGGAAAACGATCTTTTCCTGATTGGCCTGGGTCTTGGATGTTTATCTATATATGTATCTATTATAAATATAGTAACGTTGAGTTAATATCCCATAACACAAGTCTCGAACTTACTTTGGGGCTAGCTCAATCTGTGTGATTTGTCCGTATATTTTAATTTTTTGGTCGTGGAGGGTCTTCAGATCAATCTCCCTTTGGCGCAGCTTCGTTGGTCGTGTTGTTGGGTTTAACATTGCATCACCTCGCTCAACTGAAGTCTTCCTTCCTATTCGCTCAATCTGAGTGAATAGGTTCTTAATAAACTAGCGCGCTTTACCATCAACGATCGCATCACTGCTTACCATCAGGCGGGATTGCGGTCAAACGCTAGTTTATAATTATTAAAATTAAAATAAAATAATAGATTGTGAATTATTTACAGTTTCGGATAGCTTGACCTTTTGTCGTCCGTACATCTTAGTCTCGCAGTACTCTATTATTTATATTGTTATCTATTTTTGGTATTCCTTTAATTGTTTGTAGTTAGCGATTTATTAAGTTCCATTATGTTTTATGATTATTTTTAGATAGCTTAAAGTACTACTCGAATACATTATTGCACTTTAAGCCAAGCATTTGGTATAAAAATCTTATTGCACATCAAATTACGGCAATGACAGAGATTTTGGAGGTTATTCATAGGCGTTGCTTAAAGTCGTTCCTAATTTAAAGTAACATTTATGAATAAAGGTGTTTTTGCATTAAACACTGCTTTTACAAGGTTGTCACAGCTTGAGATTCCATTAAATGGCGCACACATAAGTTGCTGGCTGGAGATAGAATACATAGAATATGATAATTAGGTTATTATATCTTATTTAATAGCAGTGTTGGTAGGTCCAGTCATGAGCACTAATATGTCAACACTTAGAAACATTAAACAGCGATTTTTATGTGAAATAACAAAAACATCAATAAATACGACTCATTGCAAAATACTGTGGGTTAAAATGTTCCTACGGCCACGTAAAATTTGTTTAAAAATTAAGGAGTAGTTGCTTTTTAATAAAGACAAGTGTATACATACTTATGCTCGTGATTACCCGAATAAGCAAATGTCGTATTGCGCGTAATTGTAAGTATTGTAATCTTATTGTATTTTTGAACAACATTATTGTATTATAAATTGTGAAAATTTAATTAAAGTTGCCTTAATAGTTGCTAGTCATTGTTTAAAGAATTGATTGTGTTATATTTATGATGTAAATGGTTATGTTTTGTGTGTGAGTTGTGTTGTGAATTATTTTGCAATAATGACTGTTCTTCTACCAATTTTAGTACTAGATTTGTAATGAGCGTATCAAAAACAACCCGAAACCAATTAGGTACTATTTAATCAACTTTATTTATTCATAAATATGTTTATTCTGTAAAGGATAGTAAACTTTATGTTTAAAAGTTTTAAGCAATCGTGGTCACTTGGGCGATGATTTTTGTACCTAATTCTAAATCTAGTGCCATTCTTGATCGAAGTATGAGTTATACATAAATATATTGTTGATGCATCAATGTGACATAGCTTCATCAAGTTGTATTAGAATTATGGTCTGAATAATTTAGAGAAATTTAAAATAAATGTGAAGGAATATATTCAAGTGATAAAATAATTACTACTCACTGCCCCTTTGTATTTTGTACATTTAACTAAGCTTTTGTCAAGTGGAAATGTTGAAGATAAAACAATGAAAGTGGGAAGCCTGAATGGTGTTAAACGTTTATTTATTTTGTATCTTCAGCATTTTCTCTTAGATCACGTTACGGAACAAAAACATAGCAACATTAGCAATCGCTCAGTAATTTTGTGTAAAATATTATATAGCTATTTCAAGGACGAATGAAATTTAAGGCGTGCTACAGACTTGTTTAAGCAAAATGAGTAATTATAGTAATTGTATCGGGTCTTGCACGATTCTTGTTCAAATATTGCTAATAATGGAAACCGATCGCGGACTATATCTATCGCGAAAAGCGAAAGCGCTCGACGGGTCGACAGCTGGCCGTCTGCTAGCTTTCGCTGCATGGACTGCTGGGTGCCTGTTAGCTGTCATCTCGTGCAGTTGTCTTAGTTTAGGGCAGTGTTGGGTGGGAGCGAAGTTGGAGCAGAGTCGTTTAAATGTGCTTATGACCCTTAATCCCGCGTCCTACACAGCAGCACATAATACTAGGTAGATCACTCGTATCTACTGATTTTTCACTTTTGTAAGAATTTATATTAAAAGCATGCATAAGTATACAGTATGCGTGGACGTAATATGGAGACATATATGTACAGCAGCTTGAGTACATGGAAAAGTGATTTTTGTTACTTAACAAGATATGAAGTGTGGTGAAAATTTCACATAAAGGGTTAGTAGTTAAATTTTAAAGGCCATGATAGTTCAATGTTTGTAAATTAAAGCATTCCAAATAATTAGCGAGCATTAGTACTGTCAATTGGATTCACTTGTAATGTATGTAGATACGTGTTCGCAGGATCTGTCAATATAATGTACATGTATAGTATTAGCTTGTTTAAATAGTACTATAGAGAGTTTATATATTGATTGTTTAATTAATTATTGATGTTACAGAGAACTTTATTTTCGCTTATTTTCATAGTATTGATTTAATAAGATGTCTATCATGTAATTTAGTAAATAAACATAATACGATAATACGATGTGACAGTATAATTAGTATATTTTTTTTAAATGATATTTTGTTTAATTTATTTATGTTGTTATTGTGAATCTGAATACAGTTACAATAAGTCATACATGGTTTTTCATTGTACTCCTGCGTCGACCTGGTAGTAACGTTTCAGCTCTTAAAGCATAGTCTGGGGTTCTATAGTTGGGGCTAAAAACGGACGATATCGTCAGATGTGGCATGTCAGCCCTTGACGACGTCAATGCCCTTGTACATGTATCAGTGACTTAAATATCTTATTCCGTTCGTATTCCGTTACTGCTATTAAAGCTGTACAGCTGTCATATGTCCAGGAAAAATCTAGCACGACCAGCAATGAGCTCGCACTTATCTTGTGCTAACAGACGATTATCACACACACCCAGTAATGTAGAGGTAGTATGCGCTGTTTTGAACCCAGACTGCAAATCTGGTAACACATTATTTTATTCCAAAAAAATGAGTTAACTCCTTGTGTCTGATGACTTTCTCCAGCACTGTAGACATACGGTAAAATGCTAATAGGGCGAAATTTTTTTAACTTCTATTGAGTTGTAATTTTTTGGTAAATGTGGTGATGGTAGCCGGCCGACATGGCACCGGCCAGCGTGGAGAGGAATAGGGTGCAATCAAACACGGAGTTACGTACTGCTCGTTGGAAGCATCAATGAGTTTTAACTCTTTTAACATTTATGGCTATATTATGGTTTAAATACAAATGTTATACCTACGTGATCCTATTCTAAGACAGACGTGTCCTCTCACTCAGGAGAAAGTTGTGAAAGACATTCACTCACTCAGGAATGGCAAAGCTCCTGGAGTCGACCTCATGGCGGAGATGGTAAAAGCTGACCTGCCCTCCGTCGAGAACGTGCTAACACCTCGCATACAGATCACCTGGTCAGATGAAGAGTTACCCGACAATTGAAATAAGGGCCTCCTCATTACCGTTACTAAGAAAGGAGACCTCAGCAAGTGCGGTAATTAGAGGGGTATCACTTTGCCCTCGATTCCTTCTAAGGTGCATAATAAAGTCATCCTAGATAGGCCGTCGAACCTCTCCTTCGCAAAAAGAGCAGGCTGGCTTCCGGCCCAATCGATCGTGTACGGACCAGATCAATACCTTGCGTATTATTCTCAAACAGACATCAGAATGCCAAAGGGAAATGTTGTTGTCGTGGATTTGGAAAAAGCCTTCAACACGCCGAGCTGGGGTTCCATATGGGACGGCTCCGTCATATTTATTGGTGTCCCTGAGAAAATCATAAACTAAACGAAGGTAATTTACAAGAATTACTCTCGTAGAAGTCACACACGACGCCCTCGTTCCCGGATACGTCAGGGTTGCCTTCTCTCAACTCTCTTCTTTCTGGTTGTTTTGGATGGTGTTATGAGCAACGTGTCAAAAACATCAAGCGTCGCGGCATTGGAGGACTATCCAACATCATGGAGGACCTGGATTACGCTGAGCCACACTCGAGCCGACATAAAAGCCAAGCTGGACGACCTACGACGAGAGACCAAGGAGACGGGACTAAAAATTAACACCCGGAAGACGTCCGATCGGGCGATCTCAGGAGCGAAGAACATAGGAAAGGACCCAGAAATAAAACGCGAAGCTCAAGACCGAACGAGATGGTGACGCATTGTGGACACCCTCTGCCCCATTTAGGGGATCCCAGGAACTTAAGATCAGTATATACGTGACGTATGTGACTTCACATAAGAACGTAATGATGCAGTTTTCTATGGGTCAGGGAACGTCGACGTCACTATTGATTTCAGTACTGTGCGTAAGGTAGAAACATGTTTAGCATAATAATAGGTAATGTTATCATTTTGTTGTCAAGTTAAAGTAGGTCTGTTGGTGGGTGACCATCTTTACATACAGAGACCCCTCCGTGCCTCTGAAAGCACGCTAAGCAGTTGGTCCTGGCTAAAATTCGTAGATCTTCGACAGTCGTAACGCGTCGTCAGACGTCCGAAAGTCTGGCCATCATTCTTACTAAGGAGTAGCATATTAACCAATAATTGGATTGTGGATGTCAGATAGGCGGTCGCTGCATGTATAATGCGAATACCAGTATTTCAAGCTGCTAGCTGAATCCGGTTAGACTGGTAGCCCTCCCGACATATTTGAGAAAAGGCTTCGCAGTGACTCGTTGTTTGTTGTTGTTTAGGACATAATATCGGCTGCCGGCAGAAGTTACCACCCACCAGACAAAGTCTTGCCCCAAGCGATTCGTCGTGTTCCGGCATGATGTCTGGTGAAGCCGTACAGAGGATGGGTCTGAGCAGTTGTGTTGCGATGTGTGCCGGATACGATGCACCAAATGTTGTTGTGTCGGGAGTTTGGTCGCGGAGATGTTCCAGATCAATCTCCCTCTGGCTCAGGATCGTTGGCGGCACAGAGTACATTATGCTATAGGTGGTTGGTGGTGTGGTTGGGTTTAACATTGCATCACCTCGCTCAACTGCCGTCTTCCATTTACCATCAACGATTGCATCACTGTAGGCCTAGTATGAGTTTTCAATACGAAACTCGTTCGATCGTATCGTGCGCGTTTGGCGCTCTCATTGGTTGAGAGTTCTTACGACCTTGAAGCGGGCCAATCGCTGAGTCAAACGCGCTCGATACGATCGAACGAGTTTCGTAATGAAAACTCATACTAGGCCTACAGCTTACAATCTGGCGGGATTGCAAACTAGCACTAGCTTATAATTATTAAAAAATAGCACATGCAAGATATCAAATGTTCCACAAAAAAAGAATTGTACGAATTCGGTGTGGAGTAGGTACCTTATCATACGATAAAGATACAATACACTTTGTGTATGCCCGTGGGAAGTAAAATAAAAACAGTAAAGACATTTTAATCATTTAATATTATTTACAACTTACATAATAATTTTGTTTAGGAGTAAACTGCAAAGTTTTCCTAATCTACACTACTGTGCAGCGATTTTCGTTTCAAGGCACAAAAATCTGAATACAAAGTCCGTATCGCGATAAATGGCCATGGATTAAGTTGTTTGGTATCTGCTTCGCTAACAATAGGACGTGCCCAAAAACAATTCTTAGGAACTCATACATTTTAAGATAAATCAATAGAACACCTTATGTGACTAGATGGTGGAATGTCATCTAATATACTACGTACGTGTACATGCTTTTCTTAACATATATATTTTTTTTAATTTTCTGAAAAACAATATTATTAATTAATGCTAGCATGATTTAGTGTATAATGATTTTGCTTTCAAGGAAAAAGGTATAGGATAGGAATGATAGAACTCTATTCTGAAACCGATTCTGGTTTATACGACTATTTAGTTTCCAACTGTAAAATATGATACATCTAGTGTCTACCCCCAAACGTCGAAACAATTTTATTATTATAGACTTGTTCAAAGTTACAGCCACAAGGAATACGTGACGTCACGACACCGACACGTCACGCTCACTAACGTCACACCTGTTTACAACGAGGACCGACTTTAGTTTATTAATTAAAAAAATAAGCTTATTGGTACCTATTCTCACATTCCCTTCAAGGACACACATGACAATTTAACTAGTTTCCCCTCGCCCCCGCCCACCATTGCCTTAACTACAAATGTTTTGAACAATTTACGAATTTTATACTTATGTAAATTTTACCTAAAATTGCTAATAGTTAGCTGGTTAAAATAAAAAAAAAACTGCGGGCGTTTTAATGCAACACTCTGTGATTTGGTCTAGCTATAACTAAGCCGCCTGTGCAGGCATTCTGTCATCGGCCCATCAAGGGTTATTAATATTACAGAAAATTTTGACAGTTCGTGTATCACATGTGCCAATCAATGACTATTGGCTTGAGCGGTACTGAATGATTGTAAAATTTTACATAACGATTTACTTTGATTGGCCGACGCATAGTACAGGCAGGGCGGATAATTTGCTATCAATTATATTATTCAGTTTTGATTAGACAGTCTTATGTAGCTATTGTGTTACCTAATAGAAGTTTATAGAGGCCAGTCGCTCCATGTAAACAATAATCATCAATTATTGATTATCAGCTGCATCCGGCTAAACTTGAAGGACATCTTTCAGATGCTAATTTCCTGTCTGTTGTCCTTGCCTGTACTGTGTCTGCCTAAGAGCGGTGCGTGCCTACAGCTTGAGCTTTCCGGTGCAGATGTCTGTGAAGAGCTGCGGCGTGATGGGCACGAAGTCCTGTCCCGAGCGGAAGTACAGCGGGTCCTTGATCACGTCCGGGTCGAAGCCTTCCTTCTGATACTGCAGCTTCTTCAGCTTAAACGTGCCTGGAAATGAAAAAGAAAATATTAGGGCTTAAGATGACCTCCATGTCGAAAAATCCTATGTGGTGGTTTGACAAGAAATACTATCTGGTGGTGTAACAAGAAATACTATCTGGTGGTGTGACCAAAATACTATCTGGTGGTGTGACAAAAATACTATCTGATAGTGTGACAAGAAATAATATCTGGTGGTGTGCCAAGAAATAATATCTGGTGATGTGACAAGAAATACTATCTGGTGGTGTGACAAAAATACTATCTGGTGGTGTGACAAGAAATACTATCTGGTGGTGTGACAAGAAATACTATTTGGTGGTGTGGCAAGAAATACTATCTGGTGGTGTGCCAATAATACTATTTGGTGGTGTGACAAAAATACTATCTGGTGGTGTGACAAAAATACTATCTGGTGGTGTGCCAAAAAATAATATCTGGTGATGTGACAAGAAATACTATCTGGTGGTGTGACAAAAATACTATCCGGTGGTGTGGCAAGAAATACTATCTGGTGGTGTGCCAAGAAATAATATCTGGTGATGTGACAAAAATACTATCTGGTGATGTGACAAAAATACTATCTGGTGATGTGACAAAAATACTATCTGGTGGTGTGCCAAGAAATAATATCTGGTGATGTGACAAGAAATACTATCTGGTGGTGTGACAAAAATACTATCCGGTGGTGTGGCAAGAAATACTATCTGGTGGTGTGACAAAAATACTATCTGGTGGTGTGCCAAGAAATAATATCTGGTGATACAAAAATACTATCTGATGGTGTGACAAGTAATACTATCTGGTGGTGTGACAAAAATACTATCTGGTGGTGTGACAAGTAATACTATCTGGTGGTGTGACAAAAATACTATCTGGTGGTGTGACAAGTAATACTATCTGGTGGTGTGACAAAAATACTATCTGATGGTGTGACAATAATACTATCTGGTGGTGTGACAAAAATACTATCTGGTGGTGTGACAAAAATACTATCTGGTGGTGTGACAAGTAATACTATCTGGTGGTGTGACAAAAATACTATCTGGTGGTGTGACAAGTAATACTATCTGGTGGTGTGACAAGAAATACTATCTGGTTAACAACATAACGTCAACCGCATCTCTGTCGCACAGTGACAGAGCGTAAAATGACAGGAGTCAAGGGCGCTTATTACTAAACAAGGTTCCCTGTGTGAGCTCCCGTGAAATAACAATCAGCGTTAATTTTTTTAGTCAAAGAGTTTACCCTAATCATATACCAAGGTAAAAGTTAAAAATAATGATAAACTGAACACTTATCATCAGGCACAGACATATCGATTGGATACTATTTAACGCTAATCCAAATAAAGTACCTAAAGGTCGTCAATAATCAATGTTTACAAACAAACGCTCTGCATAATGACCGGCCTTTGCTCTTCGGTATCTAATCATAATGCAATTAGAACATTATGTGGGGAAATGATAAGTAAGTACTACTATCGGACATGAATAGGCACTTCATTGCTTATGTGGGTGGGTTGAACAACATAGGCAATTAACTGCCTTAGAATGATTAGTCTTACGAGTTAAAAAAACTAGTCGTGCTACATATTTTGTTTAAGTTTTTTGATCTTTAAGGTCAGTGCATCTTCTTTGTAGTTCATTACTAAAAGGATAGATGATAACAAATTAATTTATTCCTGTCAAATTTAGATACTCGACAGACAGCTTAGACGCGATTATAAACATTGCGACTAAAAATACGTCGGGCGCGGACTAATTTGACAGGACTAAACTGCATTTATCTTCTGCCATTTTCTTGAATTGATGCAGGTGTATTTATCAACTATTTCTCTTCAAGGCTAGAGTGAATAGGCTCTTAATAAACTAGTACGTTTTACCATCAACGATTGCATCACTGCTTACCATCAGGCGGGATTGCGGTCAAGCGCTAGTTTATTTAGAAATAACTTATTTCACATACCTAACAAATAATATTATAATAACATAATTAACTACATTTAGGTAAAAAAAACTCTTGCGAATTCTTTCAAAGAACACGCAAATAAATTTACCACGTGAATTGTTTGAGTGAGTAGCTACGATTGTTACTTTTTTATGGTTTGGGGTCAAATAAGTATTAAATTGATGTCACCAGATACTTTTATAGACATTTAGTAAAAAACCTGTTATTTTACATTACAACAGACACATCAAATGTTATTTATTTGTACAGATGTTAAAATGTGTCCATTACCGCATAAAAAAATTATTGTCTGTAATATTTTTTTAATGATTATAAACTAGTGCATGACAGCAATCCCACCTGATGGTAAGTGGTGATGCAATCATTGATGGTAAAACGCGGTAGTTTGTTAAAGGTCTATTCACTCAAAAAACTGGGTGAATAGGAAGGAAGACGGCAGTTGAGCGAGGTGATGCAATGTTAAACCCAACAACACGACCAACGATGCTGCGCCAGAGGGAGATTTTTCTGGAGACCTTCCACGAATAAACTCCCGATACAACAACATTTGACGCTTCGTACCCGGCACACATCGCAACACAACTGCTCAGACCCGTCCTCCGTACGGCTTCATTTTGTTTGGATTGGCGTATGTCAGGGGGCAAGCTTTCTTTCATCATTTTAGAAGCAGTGGTGACGTAGCTATGGCGTGTGGTACTAACCAGTGATCTCAATGTCGTTGGTGAGCCTGAGGAACAGCGGGCGCGCGTAGCTGGGGAGCGAGTCGTCGAGGTCTTTGGCGAGGCGGGACAGCGGCAGTGTGCGAGCTGGGTCCGCTACACACGCCATGCCGGCGCGACCCTCCGTCATGGGGATCTGGGGAGGGAAAACACGGCTCAACTAGCAAGTTTGAGATTTTTTATTTAACTATCAATTCTTTGTAGAAAACTTTAGAGCACAATTATCCTTTTGTGTAAAAGAATTTAAGGTCGTACCACTAAAACTTAAGTCTTCTATTACGCGAAAGTCCATATAAAAATGTCATGCTTAAAATTAAAGGGGTGCATAGCCTAATTAACTAATCTGTTTAGTAATTTTTTTATGGAATTTATGTCGTGGACCGTCGGTGTCGTTTTGACGGAAGTTGCTAATTTGATGGACGTAGTAGAGGCGCAAACGCTGTGACGTTATTTTGTTATGGCGGCACGTGAAAAGAGTCATTTTGAGAAGTGAGGATTGTTGAACGGTCATTTTGCACTGAGACGCGGACCAAGGTACTTCTACGGGGCGAAATTTTCGGTTTGCCCATTTAAATCATTATATTATCAAGATTGGAGGGTATAGTTACACGTCGTGCTTTAATTCAAAACTACACTTACGAAATGGAGCCCTTACCACTACACCAAGATGGCGAGGAGCCTATCGCTCCGTCGTCGCTGACTTCGACATGTAGATGATCAATTATTCGGAAGTATCGCCAATCTTGTAGACCAGTGCTAGATTTCGTTTGGAACAGCAATGGTGATGTGTTCAAAAGGTGTTTTATTTTGCGGTCCATTAATCGCCTGAGGAAGTATAACTTAAACTTTCTCAGGCGACTGTAATTGGCTTGTCAAGTGGTCATATTATATGGTATCCTAAAAAGATTCAACCTCATCGGGATGGTGATCTTACGCTTTACTAATACTGTCTGTCTATCACCGACCCGCATAGCCTGCCTAGCCTAGTAACTAAACAGTTGTTTCACAAGATTTTGGTATTAAAGCTTCATAAATCAGGGTGACCAAAAGATGATTAAAGTTTTTATAGGTTTCCCATAGGCTATAGCATCCGTCATTTTATTGTTAGTTTTCAAAATGGCGACCACGCCTATGTGAATAGATAAATTACATGAATGCAACCAAAAACCTGTTTTGTGCAATATTAAAAAAAAGTTGGACAGTAGGTAAGCAAATCAAAGCCATCCAAAACCTTTTATCTTATAATAAAGGTGTGGCGAACCATACCTGCTAATTGTTTGTGGTTCCCACCGGATCCAAAAGGACACCACTAACGTAGGTAGATGTCTATGGATGGCAGTTTTTTATTTAGACCGTAGACGGTTATTACCAGATAACCAGTTGGCAAGAATCTTAATCTAAATGTGTAAACTCAATACAATACTCTACTTCATGTGAACCACCGTTATTTATTCAACATTCAACGTAATGTCCATTACAATATATAATACTACCAGACACAATAAAGGTAGAAGAAAAGTTAAATATATTTATAAATAAATTTAAAAAAATTCTAATAAACAAATGTTACTACACTATAAATGAATATCTTAGCGATAAAAACTAAGAATTTAAATTAAAATTTAATATATAATTGATTATACTTATCTTAAACATACTACAAAAACACCGTCTAAACGTTATAATTATTCATAAATTAAACACAAATAAGGAAATAAATAAATTAAGTAAAATTAGTCAGATACCAAAGATCTCCGTATATATTTTATTTATTATTAAATTAAATTGCAATATAATTATATTGTTTTAAGATTTTCAAACAGAGTTTCCTCTCTCCTGTTACCCTATTTTGCTGTGCCCTACAGGGTCCATAATTGATCTCACATAAATTGTTACCACCCTTACATAAACTTATGGTAAAGCAATAAAGATATTGAGTATTGAGTATTCTAATTTTATACTCTTACGCCGCCATTGTATATGCAACGAGGAAGTCAACACTTGCTTGAAAAGGTCATCATCATAATCTCAGTGTTAATCCCAGTCGCATCCGAAGCTATTCAGCTTTGGAGTCTGGAGTCCGCTTTAACAGTCTAATTGCTTATACAATATGTAAAGAAAACCCAGTCCGATCCGTGAAGGTATTGTTAGGTATCGATAACTGATTCTACTAATGCCTACAAAGCCGAACTATACTTAGAAAAAAAAACCACAAAAAAAAAATTCGCAAAAAGAGGTAACTTAATACATGTGCGGTAGGGAATCAATACGCAGGCAACGGGGGGCAGGGCACGCGTCGCGTGGCATCGCTTATAATAATACCGTCAAAATGGTGTATGTCACTTTTTTAAAAATTACCAAATTTCGGGGAAGTTGGAATTAATTCGCGGGAAAAAGATTATTTCAAAATTCATTAGTATTGTTACTATGATGATTACGTAAAATTTTATATTATATTTGGTCATGTGTTTACCTAACCTTTATTACCCTTATGGGTCGGGCAGGGTTTTCTTTACATATTGTATAGGCTGCGCCTAAAAAGGTAAATGGCATATAAAAAAGGTGAGTAACAACTTACAGACACGCCATAGACGACACACGCCTTCTGCTGCAGACAAGGTGACATGGCGTTCTCGACTTCTGCGGTGGCGACGTTCTCGCCCTTCCACTTGTAGGTGTCGCCCGTGCGGTCGCGGAAGTACAAGTAGCCGAGCTCGTCCGACACCAGGATGTCACCCGACACGAAGGCCGCATCGCCTTTGCAGAACACGTCGCGGACTAGATTTTTATTGCTATCGTCCTGGAAAAAGATGGAAAGGGACTGAGTTGGCATTCTGGACCAAATGGATTAATGATGTTGAATTGATGATGATGATGAATTGGATTTTGTTTATTTACATGGATATTGAAGGTAGAGAACAAAGAACATTGGCTGGTGATTTTTGGTGAACTACTGTTGCCATCATCAATAGGGTAGTTGACTAAAAAAAAATATAGACACGGGAGTGGAAGAATTTTCAATTCTTTAAATAATGGTCTGCAATGGTCTAAGTATTCTGCCCCACTCATGGCTCATAAAGGATGATTAAGTTAAGTGACGTTAAAAGGTCAAAAATGTATGGTTAAAGAATCGCTAATCACTAGTTAACTTTAAGCAGCGTTTATGAATAAGGGGAATATAAGTATCTAGTGAAAAACAGAAGAGAATTTTAATTTAAAAGAATTCGGATCTATTGTAATCATCTCATTGTAATCTTAGAATACCTTGTCGACGTATCCGTAATACTCTCTGGAGGCGTTGCCCTGAGCGATCAGCCCGATGAACATGCCTGGCTCATCTGAAACATAGGCGATGAATGATATCACTCAACAAACTCATATCACAATATAATAATTATGTCAGCTGTATCATGAAACAGAAGCTTTTAGAGCGGAAACATCAAATATTAGAAGCATCCGCTTTTAACACAATATGACAATTTAGTGACGTTTATGTGGCATCTACGTATAGATAGGTCAGGGACGCTTACTCTGTCGGCCTGCTACAATAAAAATCGTCAGTCCCCTCTATTCATAAACGTTGCTTAAACTTAACTAGTGATTAGCGAAATTTTAACCATATATTTTTGACGTTTGCACGTCACTAAACTCTAATCATCATTTATGAATAAACCCCTTAAATACTATTGTATTTATCTTTAATTACCGTTTATGAAGAAACCACTTAAACACTATTGTGTATAAACAACTTAACATTAATCCACAAACACGAAAAGATTAAAGTTAAGTGATGTGTAAACGCCAAAAATTATGTTTAAACATTCGCTAATCACTAGTTATAGTTAACTTTAAACAACGTTTATGAACCTTTGTTCATAAACGTTGTTTAAAGTTAACTATACGATATATACATTCTTTAGACGCCTTTGCGTCTAAAGAATGTATAAAAAAAAAGTAGCTACTTAAACTAGTACCCCAGAGGCTGATCGACAAAGTTTTGTCGAGTCATTATCTCGCGACGGAGCGAGATATACTTGACCTTGTGGTCCAATCCAAAGGTGACCATCAGATTTGTTTTTTTTTTTTTTTTTAACTACGCTATCTTGTGTATGACTGACAATCGCGATTCTATTGACCGCGCAAATACGTCATTTTTATATAAAGTCGTGACAATCGATTTAGGTTTGGACGCGGCCCGAAATAAGGACCTTATTATCCTTACTCAAGACTCAAGAATTACTTAAAACTAGTTTCAAATTGTCAAAAGGTTTCAAACGAGATTTAAATAAAGCTTGAGTTTTGAGTGAGGTGTAAGTAAAAATTTCGAACATACCTAATCACGACGCTTGATTCCGGTATGAGATGTGTTTTTTTTTAATGTTGCCCCACACTAGGAGTTTATCATGTATCGTGAGTGCGTTCACAAACACACAAAGCCAGACACAGTCCATACAAATTTTTGTTCCGTGTGGGATTCCCGGATTCCGCACCCATGACACATAGCGCAGCGGTCGATCGCTTAACCACTGTGCCAATCGTGACATCTGTTCATTTAAACAAAAATGTAGGACAGGAAGTGGCGAGACAAAAAGTTGATTCCACATACATTTTGTGTAAATGTATAACTATTGGTAGAAGTCACAGATTCCTGTAACACAGGTGTATACCTAGAGCAGGAATCAGGGTTTCCAATTGATCAACATCCTTTTTTCGTCCCACTGCTGGGCACAGGCCTCCTCTCATACAGAGAAGGATGGAGCGTAATCACCACGCTTGCTCAATGCAAGTTGGCGTTTGTTGTTGTATGTTTTCCTTCACCTTCAGTCATTGGTATCCTAGATATACGTAGAATAGAAAGTACATATAACTTTAGAAAAGTTACATTGGTACTTGCCTGGCCTATTTTTAGCTTTGGAGTCTGGGGTCCGCGTTACCTGTCTAACTGCTGATTTTGGCTAAACTTCGATATTTTCCGTGAAGCGACTGCCGTCTGACCTCCACAACCCGCAGGCGATATCGAAGCATTGCAGTTAGACCAATTGTTGGACTTTTGAGGGCTTCAACAAGTCGCAACGGCTGCCATTAGATATTCGTATGGCAACCGGCTTAACGTGTTTTCCGAGGCAAGACCAGGCCAGTGCAAATATTCATATTCCTGCATACAAATATTTGCACTGCGCGGGGATCGAACCCGCGCATCTTTACGCAGCGACCGCGTTCGCTACCGCTACGCCACGGAGGCTGTCAACATGTAATTAAGTGTCACGTCATCGATGCTAATATTTTCCTTTTATACATTGGAAACACCGACATGCAACCTAATCATGGATTCAATGCACGATTCTGAACCCAGCGATGAACTGTACTTTTGTACGAAACAGCATATTTTATTTTCTTGTGCTGATTTCATTGTTATAGACTGTATTTATTTATATCTAGTAGAACATTAGTTGTTACAACACTTAAATGTACAGTTAAAAATTATAAGTTCTAAGCTAGTTGCACGACCTATTAAGGTAGCTACAGCGTACAATTATAAGTAAGTTAATAAGTAATTTATTTTGCAAATATGGGTACAGTACATGGTGGTAGAGTGATAATCGGTAGGTTCAGCCACATTTTACCAAGAGGCATGCAAAAATTATAATTTGAAGCTAAAAATACGGGAAATTTATACTTAGACTGCATGTACAATTGAATAATTTGATGTCATACCTTGATAAAAATGACATAATAATGTTACAATATGCAGAAACCAGTTACAATTATTATCGAATACACAATTTAGAGTCATTAACAATAAAAATGTCATATACCTAATAGAATTTCAAATATGATGTCAAAGAAGTGTAAAAGAATGAAATATATAAAAGGGGAAAAAATCAATCCCAATAAAAAGTAATAATAATAATTAGGATACATTATGATCAGAAAATGTCAGATATAATCAAAAAATGTCAACTGTAATAAAAATGTCAAACAATATGTAAAAGAAAAAATAAAATTAAACAAAATATTAATAACAATAAAAAAAAAACACTTTTACATACATACAGATCTCATAATATTTTCTCAAAATTTTTCTCAGTAAGGAATTCGCTGACAGTGTAGTATGCTTTATGCGTTAGAAAACTTCGAAGCCTGTTTTTAAACAATGGTAGTGGTAATTCTTTCCATTGCTTAGTTAATTTATTATAGATTATCGGAGCCATGCAGTAGACACTTTTCTGCATTAGTGCCGTTTTGGCGGGGTGGGAGCACAGTACATTATTGTCTCGTCTGTTACGTGGTACTACATCGGCCAGACGTTTAAAACGATTTGAGTTGGACTTCACAAACACAGCCACTTCCATTATATACAAACTAGGTAATGTTAATATTTTATGCTGTTTAAAGTATGGCATGCAACTATCAGTGGATTTAAGCATAAACATCGCCCGTAAACATCTTTTCTGTGCTTTAAAAACTGTTTCCCCTTTCGGTTGAATTTCCCAAGAATATTATACCGTAACATAAGTGGAATTCTACTATGCCATAATAGGCAGTAAGAAGTGCATCTATATCAATTATTGGGGATAGCGAATGTAAGAGCGTAGGCGGACTTACTAATTCTCTTACATAAAGTATCAAAATGTGCCTTCCAATTTAGGTTTTTATCCTTTACGAGTCCTAAAAATTTAAGATTTTTTTTTATTTAAAAAATTATAAGAGATCGTTATGGACAGTGATAAATAAAATTATAGCTAACAAGAATTTATCTACTCTAAAGATAAAATATTCTTTTTTTTTTTACAAAATGCAAAATACTAAACAAAATCTAATATTTTTTGTTTTTAATCATAATCAAAGTCATTTATTCAAATCAGGCAGAGAATCAGCACTTTTTGAACGTCAATGTCACACAGGACAGTTACCCAAAACGCCTACTTATCGAAAAACAGATAAGTACCAAATAAAAAGGAAGAGGTGGAGTCGACTAATTTAGTTCAACCAACTTCTTCCCGAACTGCGACAGAGTCAAAGTGTAGTTTTTTTTTAATGAATTATAAACTAGAGCTTGACCGCAATCCGGCCTGATGGTAAGCAGTGACCCTATCGTTGATGGTAAAGCGCGCTAGTTTATTAAAAGCCTATTCACTCTAGCCTTGAAGACACTCAAATTGTAGTGTGACGGAAACACCGCCGCTGGTAAATTGTTCCAGTCCCTCGTTGTACGCGGTATTTTTATACCGCGAAACGCTTCGTTCGGATCGTAGTGGTGTTAACAACGTAAGGGTGGAAACTCGCCGTACGACGGGACGTCCAATGTTGGAACGGGGATGGGGGAATTAAATCATGCAATCGACGTGATATACCTATATATACGAAGACGATAGACGTCAACAGATTCACTACATTTGTTTAATAAGCGACATAGACGGGGGATAGGTGATGATGGTGGTGTATTCTCGTCCTATTGTTTTTTTAATAATTATAAACTAGTACTTGACTGCAATCCCGCCTGATGGTAAGCAGTGATGCAATCGTTGATGGTAAAGCGCACTAGTTTATTAAGCCTATTCACTAAAAAAAACTTAGGAATAGGAAGGACGGCAGTTGAGCGAGGTGATGCCATGCTAAACCCAAGACCAACACGACCAACGATGCTGCGCCAGAGGGAGATTGATCTGGAGACTCTCCACGACCAAACTCGCGACACAACAACACTTGGCGCATCGTACCCGGCACACATCGCAACACAACTGCTCAGATCCGTCCTCTGTACGGCTTCAGCAGACATCATGCCGGAACACGACGAATCGCTTGGCGGCAAGACCTTGTCTGGTGGGTGGTAACTTCTGGCGGCAGCCGATGTTATCTATTCTATTCGCGTAATAGTTTTAGTGTGGCTACCATGAGTTTTCATTACAAAGACTCGAATATCGATATCGATCGCGTTTCGACTCATCGATTGGCCCGTTTCAAGGTTGTAAGAACTCTCAACCAATGTCGGCGACAAACGTGGGCGATGCGTAAGATCGAGTTTCGTAATAAAAACTCATGGTAGTGGCTACCATGAGTTATTGATTAAAGTAAGGTAAGGTATACTGTAAGTCGTGGTGGCATAGTGGCTAAAACACCAGCCTCTCAAGTATGAGTGCGCGGGTTCGATTCCAGGTCATGCAAGTACCAATGTAACTTTTCTAAAGTTAAATGTACTTTCTAAATATATCTTAGACTCCAATGACTGAAGGTGAAGGAAAACATCTTGAGGAAACCCGGACTTTTAAGTCTGAAATCGCCAACCCGCATTGAGCAAGCGTGGTGATTACGCTCAATCCTTCTCTGTATGAGAGGAGACCTGTGCCTAGCAAAAGGTTAATGATGATGATGATGAAGGTATACTGACTAGGCTTGCACCGTATGCAGTACCCGTCGTCCCCGCGCAGTAACTTGCCGGTCTCGTCGGCGCGCACGAGGGCGATGGGGTGCAGACACGTTGGCACCAACTTCGGCAGGAAGCCCACCGCACCCACTGTGTTGTCCACGTTTACTGGAAATAAACACAATAGGGTTATTATACAATATGTAAAGAAAACCCTGTCCGATCCGTAAAGGTATTGTTAGGTATCAATAACTAATTCTACTAACGGATACAAAGCCAGGCTAAACTTAAAAAATCTCCCTAAAAAATTATTTCGCAAAAGAGGTAACTTAATACATGTGCAGTAAGCAACCCTTCCGCGGGCGGCGAGCGGCAATGGCACGCAGCACGTGGTCGCATCGCTATTCGCTCACAATAATACCGGTGTTGTCACTTTTTTTAAAAATACCAAATTTCGGGGAAGTTGGAATTAATTCGTGGGAAAAAAAAGATTATTTCAAAATTCATTAGTATTGTTTCTATGATGACTACGTAAAATTATATATTATATTTGATCATGTGTTTACCTAACCTTTATTATCCTTATGGGTCGGACAGGGTTTTCTTTACATATTGTATAGGTTATGTACATACGACAGCACATGAAGCTACTACAATCTGTTAAATTTCTTCAATAGATTTTTAACTTTATCGCTATAGTATTAAGGCTCAAGATTGATTGGGAATATTTGACAGATTCGGGTAGCTTGACCTGCTGTCGCACGTACACCTATCCCTAGGATATATGGTATGTACAGATATAATTTTGGTCTGTCGGTTATTTCTTAATTACGTAAGTGCAAGATAAGCTCGGGTTAGCTGTTTTCAAGGGTCGTTACGAATCGTTTCGCTACGAAACTTAGCGAATTAATTTCAGTCGACATGTCGAATTTCGAAAAGGCTACACATCCGGGTTATACAAAAAACCAAGGAATACAACAAGTCGTGTATGGCGTTTATAGACCATCGGCCTTCGACTCCATCTAAATTTTTTACGTCTTTCAAACTTCGAATCGACTAGCGATACCTAGGTATATCGAAATCTTGAGATGTTTGTATGACGCTGCCACGATAACTGTTCACCAATTCGTTAGAGTTACGTGTTCAAGACGCTCGATTGGACTGGTCATCGTGAACGGTTCATCTCACAATCTCACTTTGACGATGCCATCTTCGTAATAGTAGAGATGTTGCAGCACCTCTATATTGACTTTAATCTGTACTGACATCGATGTGTAAAAATGCCGTCACATAGACTTAAAAATAAGTTTTTATGCCTACCTACTCTACGAACGAGAAGGTATCCGTGCCTAACATGGAGATGAAGATAACATTAGAAGATGTATATGGGAAAATATATCTAAGGTTATTGTTATTACTTACGAGTACTTAACCTAATTAGGTTAGGTGCATAATGAGAATAGGGATGTATTCAAGGTATAAAAATCAAAAAAAATAATTAGTTCGTCTTATAGATAATAAAAAAAAATTTTTCGAAAATTACCAAAAACTACTGAGATATAGCGTATTAAAGTTACGGAGTGGGGGCTAATTACGTCACGCCGTGGTATATTTTGTGCCACGGCGTGACGTCATGCGACATTTCAAATCAATATATCTTCCTAAGTATTTGAATGAAAGAAAAAATAAAAATCTATCTGATGGACATTAAATTATTTTTTTGGATACAACCCAATTATTTATTTGCACAATATTAGAGAAAGAAAATATATTTTACTAACACAACTTAAGGTCTGTATTACATAAAGAGCAATGTTATTTTATCTAGAGAGAATTTTATTATAGTTTAATTTTTTTTTTATTTTTATATAATAAAGTACTTAGTTTTTACAAAACGTAGTTCTTTAGTTAGATCACTGTAACTAGTTTCAACCAATCAAAGCGCTTCAAACGAGACTTAAGTAGAGCTTGAGTTTTGAGTGACGTTCTGTAATACGGACCTTAATATTGAGATATTTCAACACAATGTGTCACAGACAATTAATAGTCATAGATTATCAAGTATGAAGTAGAGATGTACACCACATTAAATAAATCGGTAAAATAAGGTTCAATATTTCTCATTTCAACAAAATTGTCAAGGTAAACAAACTTGCTTTAAAAATCGTACCTAACGGCATTCGTTAGAATATTATACTTTGGGGCATCATACTAAATGATTAGTGGATAGGTATTGCCGAATCACATCGTCAATACATCAACAATCAATCAGTGGATCGATTTAAAACAATGTATATTTTTATGAGCTTGGAAAATGACCATGTTTATATTACGCATGCACTAGGCATGTTTATACTACCTACAGTTAAAGTATGGACACGCACATAACTAAAGTCATGCAAAGAAATAAAACAACACAATGGGACAATGCTAAATTAAAATGTTTATCAAGAATAATAGTAACATTCATAATATGAAGGTGTTGGGGCAATCGAATTAGGTTGCGGAATTGGCATTTTAAGAGGAACCGGAGCCCCCCTATGTGCGGATGGTGATCATCGGGGTAGTTTTACTTTGGTAAAAATCTCACACTCTCCGACCTTGCTCCCCAGAAAAGGTTACGCTGCAAGCCAAAGCGCTGAAAGCCGATACTCGCAAATTTGGGAAAAGGCTAGCGAGATGGATCCACAATAAGTATACAGTATGTTACGAAAACCCTGTCCGACCCGTGAAGGTGTTGTTAGGTATCGATAACTGATTCTACTAATGCATACAAAACCGGGCTTTACTTAAAAAAAAATCCCCCTAAAAAAAATAAATATTATTTCGCAAAAGGAGGTAACTTATTAAATGTGCGTTGACCACCCTTCGCCTGCCGACCGCGGGGGGCGGGCGGCAGGACACGCGGCACGTGGCCGCATCGCTATTCGCTCATAATAATACCGGTGTTGTCACTTTTTAAAAATTACCAAATTTCGGGGAAATTGGAATTAATTCGTTGGAAAAAAAGATTATTTCAAAATTCATTTGTATTGGTACTATGATGAATACGTAAAATTTTATATTATATTTGGTCATGTGTTTACCTAACCTTTATTATCCTTATGGGTCGGACAGGGTTTTCTTAACATACTGTATAGGCGGTACATTTAAGTTTAAACAAATAGGTAATGAAGTTAACTGTGTAACATCATTGCGGATGGGTTACCGGTAATGAGTAGTACATAAGTGAATACTAAGCAGATACAGCATTATGTATGTTACGGCAATTAGTCATAGTCGTGACCAGACAATGTCTACTGAGAAGACAATGCATTATGAATCAATTTGCAGAACAGAACAAATAGTTCAAATTATGCAATAACCAGGTATCCATTGTAGACACAAGTTAGGTCCTAAGTACACTTAATAGTTGTTTATATTTAAAATCTTAAGTTAAATACAACGTAACATTAACTTGTAACAAAACATCGAACATTTTAGTTTTAAAATTTAATCGAACCGCACTTCAAACCTAATATTCGGATATTTTTGTAAAACCCTGATTAAAAGCCAACGATATTATAAGAACGGCTCACGACCGGCGCCCTAATTACGTAACAAATAGTGTTCCCAATTAGGGTGCAAAGGGTACAAACGCATTATTAGGTACTCTCAATTTGAATTATTTTGAATGTGTCGCCGGCACACTGCATATCGTTTGTAAATGTGTGGATGAAACCACACATTTAACGGAATAGGTATTCGGAAATGTTTGTAAAACCCTGATTTTAAAAATCAACGATATTATCGGAACAACGCACAACTGGCATCCTAATTGGGTAACAACTTATTACCCAATTAGGGTGCAAGGGGTACAATACCTACAGTATAACTCTCAATTTAAATTATTCCGAATGTGTCACCGGCACGCTGTATATACAGTATGTTAAGAAAACCCTGTCCGACCCATAAGGATAATAAAGGTTAGGTAAACACATGACCAAATATAATATAAAATTTTACATAATCATCATAGTAACAATACTAATGAATTTTGAAATAATCTTTTTTTCCCGCGAATTAATTCCAACTTCCCCGAAATTTGGTAATTTTTAAAAAGTGACAACACCGGTATTATTATGAGCGAATAGCGATGCGACCACGTGCCGCGAGCCCTGCCGCCCGCCGCCGCGCCGCCTCCGCCGCCGCGCGCTGAAGGGTGGATAACGCAGATTTATTAAGTTACCTCTTTTTGCGAAATAATATTTATTTTTTTAGGTGGATTTTTTTTTTAAATTTAACCCGGTTTTGTATGCATTAGTAGAATCAGTTATCGATACCTAACAACACCTTCACGGGTCGGACAGGGTTTTCTTAACATACTGTATAGTGTATGTAAATGTGTGTTTGTATGAATAAACTTTCACTCACTTATGTTGGCGTTGCCCTCCGTTGCTCCGTATATCTCGTTTATCTGTGGCACTTTGAACCTAAGATAAGACAATAATTCATTATTTAAGTATGATAGAATTAGAATTGAACAAAGAATAAGATGTTGTGTGCAAAATGTTATTGACACCTAGCATCAGCGGTGAAGCAGAACCCAACTGAGTTAACAGGTAGCGGGTGCATTTTATCGTGCATTGGATTTTCAACTCTCCGTAGTAAACCGATCATTGAGAATCCAACAGACCGTATCCTAAAAGCAGACTGTTGGATTGTGAACTCTCGGCGCTAAACAGTCCGTTGAAAATCCAGTAAGTACAAAAAAAAAAAAACACCGCTGATATTTTTACGTCTTAGATCTTAGATCTGATTTAATATCGAAGTTAAA
Source organism: Sesamia inferens (assembly GCA_037179545.1). Taxonomy (NCBI): domain Eukaryota; kingdom Metazoa; phylum Arthropoda; class Insecta; order Lepidoptera; family Noctuidae; genus Sesamia; species Sesamia inferens. The sequence continues at coordinate 12,987,744 of CM073934.1, read as the reverse complement.
AACTCTTGTCTTGAAAAAACGGAAATAGGATAATATATTTATATAACAATAATATATTTATTTAATCAAAGTATGATCCATTGCTATCTATGCACTTCGACCATCTCATAGGTAGTTCGTTTATGCCTTTTCTAAAAAAACCACTAGGCCGGGAATCAATAAAATCATTGAAGGCGATTTGGACTGTCTCATCGGAGTTGAATTTTTGCCCCTGCAAAATATTATCCAAATTTCTAAAAAAATGGTAGTCTGTTGGAGCAACTTCAGGTGAGTACCGTGGATGTCTTAAGCATTCCAATTGAAGCTCCTCTAATTTGGTAGCAGTCTGTTGTGCAGTGTGTGGTCTCGCGTTGTCCCGAAGCAGCAGTGGTCTTGTGCGATTGACAAGTCTCGGTTGTTTAGCGGCTAATTTATCCATCATTATGAGGAGCTGTTCACAGTAGAGATCTGGGGCACTAGTCCACCAAACGCTGACCAATAACTGTTTTCTAGTCAATTTTCTCTTAGGGCAGAATTTGGATGGTTCACCGGGGTTCAGCCATTGCGATGTGCGCTTCCTATTGTTGTAGAATATCCACTTTTCATCACAGGTAATGATTCGATTTAAAATCTCTTCATTATTGTGCCGATTCAGTAATGTAACGCAGCAGTCGACGCGTGTTTGTCGGTTTGCTTCACTCAATTCATGAGGTACCCACCTTTCGAGTTTTTTATCTTCCCAATTTGTTTCAAGTGTATTAAAACAGTTTTATCACTAACACCGCAGCCTGCAGCTAACTCGGACGTAGTTTGCGATGGATTCGCTTCCACAATAGCCTTCAATTCTTCATTGTCGACTTTGGTCTCCGGCCGTCCACGGGGATTGTTCTGTAGGTTGAAATTTCCAGAATGACAACGTTGGAACCTAAAACGCACTGTGCTTTCTCTAGCGACACCACTGCTCTACACAGCATTAATTCTTCGAGCCGTTTTCTGCAGTACTGGTGCCACGGCGGAACTCATATTCGTAGGTAAGTAACGCGAAATTTTAAATTTTCCATGTTGTAAATTCAATGACGCAGAGAAAAAACCAAAGAAAAAAAAAACAAAAGAAATACGGTTTTCGAGACACAAATTGATGAGTAAATAGCTGTATAAATTTGAATTTGGAATTCTAAACTAAAGAGGAAATATTTGAGATCAAAGTGACCAGTACGACAAAACCCCGATTTCATATGTAAGGAGACTAAAGACATAGTGAGTTGCATCGTGTACGTGTGGCTTTAACCTGGCTGTTATATTAGTATTAGATCTCAATAATATGTTCATACCTGTCTACAATGTCCTGCCAGATAGCAGAGCGCATGCCGTTGCCGACCATGATGCGCACTCGATGCTGCGAGTCAGTGGGCCGCGCCGGCTGGGCCAGCAGGTAGCGACACATCTCGCCGATGTACTGTGCCACCTGCATGCCACCAACGTGTATTTTAGATTAGCTCATCAAATAAAAAACCAAGTCATTGTACGAAGAAGGCTAGTATGTCCCAAGGTTAGGGTAAAGAAAAACGATTGTTACTTATATAAAGTAAATAAAAAGTAGATATTTATTATGACTCGAAAGTTGACGATCGATGGAAAGTATGGATTGGATCTTCACATATAAACATCTGCAACGTTCTCAGGGATTAGGCCAAAATGTTAGAGATACAAATTTCTATTAAACCGGACCACAGCATGGTAGGCAGTACAATTGTTCGGACGACAGCAGGTCTGCTACCCGAAACTGTCAAATATTCTCAATCAACCTTGAATCGTAATGCTTTAGAGATATAGTTGAAAATCTAATATAGAAATCTGACAGATTTTAGTAGCTTGATGTGTTGTCGACTGTACGTTCCCACGAAGAGCTCAAAGGGGCTAAACAAAAAGTTGCTTGTGGGTGACCTTGTGATAGTGAACCAGTCAAGTTAAGATGTTAACTTGGTGTAGTAGCAGTCCCACTCACCGTACAGTCATACTTGATGCAGTCGGTCCAGTAGTTGGAGGCCGAGAACTTCGCGCGCAGTACAGAGGGGATGCCGTCGATGAGCGCGGCGCCCGTGCCCACCAGGCCGCCCGCCGTGTGGTACAGCGGCAGTGGGTTGTACATGCGATCAGAGCTCTTTAGGCCCAGCATGTGCACCGTCGCCACCACTATGAGGAGGTACCTGAATAGGAGATGGTAAGACATCAATACACAGAACTAGAAAATTTATATGTTTCGGCAATCTTCGTGCAATTTATTGGTTACAACAGTTTTTTCGAAGATACAAGATGCTTGTCGAAGCGTATACTTTTCCTGGAAGATCTTTAAGTATTCATTGGGATTCAGCCATGCAGAAATAGTTCAAATACAGAAAACGATGAGCTCACCGATGAGCCCCGTGTGGTACCGGGCTTAGAATAGTACCAATCCATATCCTCCCGTGGGTGTCGTAAGAGGCGACTAAGGGAACTCTCACTAGGGAAGCGGGCAGCAGCGCTTCTTCTGTGGAATATCAAATTACTGCGATCCCCAACCCGCCTGCCAAGCGTGGGGATTATGGCAAACCCCCCCCCAAATGTTGCACACGACTAAGCCAAGGCCCCTAGTCCCCGGCAGCTCCGCTATTCCTGGTCATTGTGGTAGCGGCCAAGGTAACGGCGGGGCAAGGGGTGCGAAGAATCTCCGGAAGAGATCCGGCTACCACAAGCAACGACGGATCGACCTGGCAACACTAAACATGCGCACACTGCGGACCGACGAGAGGGTTATTGAACTGGAGGAAGAATTGAGCAAGTTGCGATGGGGTGTCCTGGGATTGTCTGAAGTCCGAAGAGAGGGTGAGGACTCGATAATCCTTAAATCCGGTAACTTGCTCTATTTCCGGGAGGGCGACCATCAGTCCCAAGGTGGTGTCGGGTTTCTCGTCCACAGGTCCCTTGTCGACAATGTAGTGAAGATCGAGAGTGTGTCGACCAGGGTGGCGTTCCTGATACTCAGAATAACCAAACGGTATTCGCTGAAGGTCATTCAGGTATACGCCCCGACCTCGACACACTCCGACGATGAAGTAGAGACTATGTATGAGGACATCTCTAAAGCCATACATAGCTCTAAAACTCACTACAGCGTTGTCATGGGGGACTTCAACGCTAAACTTGGTAAACGGAGTGGTGAAGAGCTCGGACTGGGAAATTTTGGATTTGGGCGTCGGAACCACCGAGGTCACATGTTAGCTGGCTTCATGGAGAAGGAGGGACTCTTTATGATGAACTCCTTCTTCAAAAAGCGTGAACAGCGAAAGTGGACTTGGATCAGTCCCGACGGGGTCACTAAGAATGAGATAGACTTCATTTTGACGACAAAAAGGCACATATTCAATGATGTCTCAGTGATCAACTCGCTCAAATGCGGCAGCGATCACCGTATGGTCAGAGGCACATTGAATCTGAACATAGTGTCCGAAAGATCTCGCCTGATGAAGTCCACGCTCCGGCCAGTAGGCCTAGTATGAGTTTTCAATACGAAACTCGTTCGATCGTATCGAGCGCGTTTGACGCTCTCATTGGTTGAGAGTTCTTACGACCTTGAAGCGGGCCAATCACTGAGTCAAACGCGCTCGATACAATCGAACGAGTTTCGTATTGAAAACTCATACTAGGCCTACTGCACCCATTCAGATCCACAACTCCGAGGGTTTCCAGCTCGAGCTCCAAAATCGCTTCGAATGCCTAAGTGGCGACGTGGACGAATATAATGACGGGTTTGTAGAAGCTGTCCGTACGGTCGGGACTAAGTATTTTAGGACCCGCCGTACAAATAGAACTAAAAAGCTCTCGGACTACACTCTCGAGCTCATGGAGGACAGACGTGAGATGATTTTGCGTTCGTCAAGTGATGCTTGCAGATACCGGCAGCTCAATAAGCAGATCTCAAAGTCTCTGAAGCGCGACCTACGTCGGTATAATACCGAGCGTATAACGGAGGCTATAGAGCGAAACAGAGGCTCTAAAGTTTTCGCTAGAGATCTGACTATTGGGCATAGCCGGCTAAGCAAGCTGAAGACTGACGACGGCAAGATCTTAACGTCCGGGCCCGAGCTTTTGAGGGAAGTCGAGAATTTCTATGGACAGCTCTACACTTCAACGACAAGACCCGCATTAAATCTTGCTGAAGACCCTAGAGCAAGATTAACCCGACACTACACTGAAGATATCCCGGACGTCAGCCTGCAGGAGATTCGATTGGCTCTGAAACAGCTTAAAAACAACAAGGCGCCAGGCGATGACGGAATAACGGCAGAGCTACTGAAGGCGGGTGGTGAACCGATCCTTAGGGCCCTTTAGAAGTTATTTAATTCCGTCATAGATAAGGGAAAAACGCCACAGGCATGGCACAGAAGTGTGGTGGTACTCTTTTTCAAAAAGGGTGACAACACCCTTTTGAAAAACTACAGACCCATCTCACTTCTGAGTCATGTCTATAAGTTGTTCTCAAGAGTCCTCACAAATCGTCTCGCCTGCAGGTTTGACGACTTCCAGCCGCCCGAACAAGCCGGTTTCCGAAAAGGCTACAGCACAGTAGACCACATACATACGCTGCGGCAGGTTATACAGAAGGCCGAGGAGTATAACCTACCCCTTTGCTTGGCGTTTGTGGACTACGAAAAAGCCTTTGATTCGATCGAGACCTGGGCTGTACTGCAGTCTCTCCAGCGGTGCCAAGTAGACTATCGATATATTGAAGCGCTGAAGGGTTTGTACGAAAACGCCACCATGTCAGTCCGAATACAGGACCAGACCTCGAAACCAATACCTCTGCAGCGTGGTGTCAGACAGGGAGATGTTATCTCTCCGAAACTGTTCACTGCTGCATTGGAGGATGTCTTCAAGGTTCTGGACTGGAAAGGACTGGGCATCAACATCAATGGCGAGTACATGACACACCTTCGGTTTGCTGATGATATCGTAGTCATGGCTGAGACCGCGGAGGACCTGAGTACAATGCTCGAAGACCTCAGTAGGGCCTCCAAGCGAGTCGGTCTTAAAATGAACATGGGCAAGACGAAAGTCATGTCTAATGCCCATGTTGTACCGACTCCTATAAAGATTGGAGACTCTGTTCTCGAAGTTGTTGACAGCTACGTGTACCTGGGACAAACTATCCAGTTAGGAAGGTCCAACTTCGAGAAAGAGGTCAATCGTCGAATCCAACTCGGCTGGGCTGCTTTCGGGAAGCTACGTAGAATCTTCTCGTCCGAAATACCGCAGTGTCTCAAGACAAAAGTCTTCGACCAGTGTGTGTTGCCAGTGATGACTTATGGAATTGAGACGTGGTCGCTAACAATGGGCCTTATAAGAAGGCTCAAAGTCGCTCAAAGGGCAATGGAGAGGGCTATGCTTGGGGTTTCACTGCGCGATCGAATCAGGAATGAGGAGATCCGCAGAAGAACGAGAGTAACCGACATAGCCCGAAGAATTGCAACACTGAAGTGGTAATGGGCTGGACACATTGCCCGTAGGACCGATGCCCGATGGGGCCGACGGGTTCTCGAGTGGCGACCACGCACCGGAAGACGTAGCGTGGGTAGGCCCCCGACAAGGTGGACCGACGACCTGGTGAAGGTCGCGGGAAACCGCTGGATGCGGGAGGCGCAGGACCGGTCGTCGTGGAGAACCTTGGGGGAGGCCTATGTCCAGCAGTGGACGTCTTTCGGCTGAAATGATGATGATGATGATGATGAGCTCACAGTGTCACGCACGAGCCACATCTCCTTTTCCATGTTTTCGAACTAAACTGATACTAGATTTTGATCGAACACATGTATAAAGGTTTTTGATAAATTTTGGCAAAAGCATTTACCATGACTTGCATTCGGTCATGGAACTTTTTATCCGCGTTTTTATAATTCACCCGCGGCAAAAAGTTAACGTAAGTTTTATAAAAGAAGAATAGAATATACTTTATATTTTCTTACTTAGAATTGGGCAGTACTGCTGCCTTGGGCATGCCGGTGGTGCCAGACGTGTAGATGTACAGCAGGGCGTCTTTGTACCGCGGCTTGTCGGTCACGATCGGGTATTCCGGAGGGTGCTTGTCCATCTCAGCACACAGGTCTAAGACTCCAGGTGAGCATTCGCCGTACAGTTGGAAAAGCTTCAGATCTTCCGGTAACTGCTCGCGGATCTCGGAAATAGCTGGTGGGGAAAAACATATGAAACTTAAAAAAAACCAGGAGGGATAGTATGTTTTAGTTAAATTTATTGGATTATTTCTCTGACTTGTATATCATTGTGCTTTCGTTTACCTAATATGTTTTAATTATGCCAGCGTTTGTGTTCTGTAAATTTTACTTATTCATAAAGTAAGTTTTAATAAATGAATGTTGCTATAATAATAAATTACTTCATATATGCATAAACTGCATCAGACTACCTGTTCATGCATGAAATTAGGACAATGCATTCGTGTTACGGTCCAAGTCTGCACCGATCATTAACAACAATTACGAAGTTAAAAACAGACAAAAAATATGGTCGGATGCTCGAAAGCTCAACAGGTATACAAAAAGTCTTAAAGAGAGTTCTGCTTCAATACGTCGATTAAACTCGATGTTAGGATCAGAAACAGTTTTTAGTTCGTAAAGAATATGATAAAGGAGTTTGGTACAATAATACTAATGGCCGGTCCGTTAGTATTATTATACACCCACTAATAAAACACCAGAAAAAATCCGCGTGCCGCTCGCGTCCCTGCCGGCCGCCTGCCACTTGAGTGTTTCTCTGCCTAAACCGCGGTGTGAGTGGGGCGGAGCGGGGCACCATTATTTCGAACAAACTTGCGACCCCGGTAGGCTTTCATTCTGTTTGAAGGTGGTGGAACAGGCTATCCATGGACAACAAGGTCGGTGTATCTTGCAGAGTCAGATATTGGTTGATGGGCGACTGATTTTTATTGAAGGCCACCGTTGCTTGAGGAAGGCTTAGGTACCTATATCATATGTCCACGTGCGAAGCCAGGGCGAGTCGCTAGTAAGTAATAAATGACTTGTCTCAAATGATTACCTATAAGGTCCAACGTCTATATGTTTTTTGTATGTAGTATGACTACATGTTTAGCATATTTATTTAATCTTATAACTTCCGGTAGTAGGTAGATACGGTCCGGTAGACCCACGACTATTGAACAACAACGAAGAAACAAACAAATAATACTTTTGTTAATCTGAACTCGTCCGACGCATTGAGAAGATGCGATGTTTTGTGAAGCAATAGGTTACCCCATTGCTTAACAAAACATCGTGTCTTCTCAATAATTCAAAATAAGGCATTGTTCAAACCTGATATTATTGAAATGTTAGCGAAATGGGGAGTTCACAGCTGACAATACTTACCTACCTACTACGAAGCGAAAAGTAATTATTGTCTGATAACATAAACATTCTGCAGGTGCAAATTGATAAGGTGCAGACAATAATAGGAGATATGTTCCGAATGCTTTAACAGTAATAAATGGAAAATGGAGTAAATAATGGAGCAGCAAAAAGAAGAAAATCGTATGCACTAGGAAATCAATAGCTTTGGAAAAGGAAACGCAAGGTAGATACGGTAGTCACGGTGACCAAAGGACCGACTGTTTTACGATACTTCAGTCCCAACCAATGTCCAGCATTGGACGTCTTTCAATTGAATCATGCCTATAAGGCCCTGATGGGATCCATGTCTCCTCAATGTAAAAAGGAGTGGGTTATAACTTATAATCTACCACGCGAAGTCAGCAGGGTTTGGTTATCACATGTCTCCGATTTCACACGTTCTGGGATATGATGGTTTCCTAACGATGTTTTCTTTCACCGTTTTGAGAAGAGTGGTCAAGAACGGTTGATGACGATGATGATTAAGACTAAAAGTAATTTCTCACCGTTAGCAAGATGATTGGAGAACACCAGAGCCTTGGCCTTGGCGACTTGTATGCAGTGCAGCAGAGGTTTGTGGCGCAGGTTGCTATTGATTAGCGCAGAGACGGCGCCAACCTTGGCCATGCCAAGCCATGTCCACACATACTCCCCGCAGTTGGGCATAAATACACAGACTACGTCGCCACGCTTCAGACCCAGGTGTTCTTGCATCACGCGAGACACTTTGTTAGAGTTTGCCGCCATCTGTGGGTTGAAATGTATCGATATTTCTATTGAGTATTAAACATAACGCCTTTAATCCTCGAAGGTTAGGCAGAGTTGTACATTTAGTAGACCCTATTTTGCCTGTTATGGTGTAAGGTCTAGGTTCTCAGTGATACCTACACGGCGGGCATATTTTCATCAATTGGACACAAATTCAGATTCTGGGAAGTCGGAAGTGGTTATATCAATGATCGTGGTTTAGTAGGCTCAAAGTTAGCTGCAGCGCCTGCAGCCATACCATGTGGTAACTACTTCAGTAAAGTCAGCCAGTCCAAGTCTGCGCCACAACACCCTGTCCTCCGCCTACAGCATCTCAGTCCAAGACCTTCTCAAGAAAAACTGATATTCTCGTGTAATCAGGCAAGTGCTAGGCTAGATAGGCTTTAACCCTAAAAGTATTTTTGGTATCTATGATTTTAACTAACTCCGAAAAGAAAACTATTAGAAATTGATCTTCAGCTTTTAGCCGATTATGTTGGTGTTCAGACATTGCATATTTTGATTAGTTTGGTATTCGAAAATGTCAGTAGCTTACAGGATTTATCCTGATAAGATAAACTGTGTTCAGAGATTCTGTCTCGCGTAGTTACATTCATGAATATCATTAATTTTTTCAAAAATTACTTTAGCCGGTTATCGGGACACCCATTCTAAAAACGGGCGCAGCCAAGGGAATTCTTGAACCCCTAATTTCTAACCAAAGTATAAATGGGGACTTGTACAGGATCATTTGCGTCTATTTACATTACACTACAAATACCTAATTGTTTCATATAATTATGTAGATATGCTTGTGTATGGTTCGTAAGACAAAATAGCCGGAGATGATTCGATCTTAAAAATCTGATCTGATTAAAAGTCAGATTTTTAAGCGGTTAGTAGATGTCACCATATCTTAAAATTTTTAAGTTAAATTTTTTTACCAGGGCATTATTTGCTCAAGTATAGCGAGAACGACCTACACCTTGTAAAATCAAGTTGGATATACCTCTCTGAACCTTGAATTAAGTAAGATTAAATAATATGGAAATATTTCTTAGCTCCACAGGGGTTAGCCTTCTCTTGTCGTCAGACTAATTTCACGGAGACTGATTAGGATAATTTACATTTTGTATAAAGCTACAAGTTTTCTTCTGCTAGGGCAACAAAATTATACGTAAAAGAGTTGACTTTGGAATTATGCTCTATTTCTATGACTAGTTTTAATATGTTTTTTGCAATAGGTATTATGCCATCCCAGAGGAAAAGCTTTTTATATCTTGAAATCGCTGCGTAGCTGATACCACGAGGACGACCTGAGATCTTTATGATGGTAATTTTGTTGTTTGTTGTAGATAATCGCCTTCACAAAGGGCATTCCTCGTCAAAATAATCTTATTTTAGTATTGCTCTAACCTCGCCGAAAGTCCAGTCACGGTCACCTACGACATAGAAGCACGGAGCGTCAGGGTTCTTCAAAGCGCGCTGCGTGAACAACTGCGCTACGGTAGCGTCCTGGCGACCCCATCGCTTCGACCTGATCATACCATTGGCGTAGCGCCATAGAAATCTGTGAAAAAATAACTATATATTAATTTAATTATCAACATTCAAGCTATGGGGCTCTTTCATAATTTCCAAGGTGAAGATATTATCATGCACGTCCACGTTCGTAAAAGTTTTGGGAATACTTGACTTAACGTAGACGAAATAAGAAGTCTTCATAAATTTCCTTACGCGAACATTTCGAGAAATTTATGCCTGTACGAATAACTTCCCTGTGTAATAGTGATGCCATAGACGTCCACGGTAATGTTCCTACATTAGAAAGTATAAAAGCGCATAAGGTTTTTAAAATGGTTGGTCCAGCATTTCGAGAACTTTATGCCTGTACGAATAACTTCCCTGTGTAATAGTAATGCGGAGGACGTCCACGGTAATGTCGCCTACAGTAGAACGTATAAAAGCGCAAAAGGTTTTGAAAATGATTGGTCCATCATTTTGAGAACTTTATGCCTGTACGAATCACTTCCCTGTGTAATAGTAATGCGGTGAACATCCACGGTAATGTCGCCTACATTAGAAAGTATAAAAGCTATGATAAAAGCGCATAAGGTTTTGAAAATGGTTCGTCCATTTTGAGAACTTTATGCGTGAACTACCTACTTACTTATTTGAGGTATTTGAATGTGTTCCAAAAGACAGGCCCAACCTCACCAACTCTTCCTCCTTCCCGAAGCGTAAGACACTATCAGTAGCAATGACTTTCATTTTGACAATTCAAAAATATCCATTGCGTCGTTTACGTTATAGAGCAGACAAATTTTTGGAACATATAAAGCAATAGATTAGCAATATACTTAAAAATGATTCCAAGTGGTAGTAAGTGTGATACGCAATTAGGGAGCCGGAATTGGGATAAAGAGGTCTTACGCTAAAAATTACATTATGATATTAGATAGAGACCATTGATATAAAAAAAATTGACTGTCTGTAGAACTCCGTCTACTGCCGATATTTGAACGTGATAACGTCTATTACATGGTAATTTTTGCTGGGTGCAATGAAATTATTTAAAATAAAGTAATGTATAACATTTATATTTTTATTTAATAGTTTGTTTAAATTTTCTAAAAAATAAAAAAAAAAGCAAAAAGAAAAAGAAAAATTAAAAAGGAAAAATTTAAAAATTAAAAAGGATAAAAAACGTCCGTTGCCGTCAGGAATCGATCCGCGGCACCTCTTGAGTGAGTCGATATTAATCCGAGCGTTTCACCACTCGGCTATCAATGCTTTAATCATGTATGCGGAAAAACTGCTACTAATTGTTTACAACCGTGCTTTTAGGTAAATAATATTGCACTCTAAAGCTACAAGGCTAAGGTTAGTTTTAGTAGGCGTGGACTCCGTGTAGCGTCAGATTCGGCCGTTACGCAGTTTTCGCGAATGACTCCCAGCATACCGATTTAATAGACGTTATCACGTCAAAAAAGAAAAAAGTGACTCATGACATGCCTTGACTAACGGAATAATCACAATAATTACTGTGATAGGTAGATCAAAGTCAGAGTTATATAAGTAATAGCTAAATAGGTATTATTTCTTCTTCTTCTTAGCCTATAGAGATGCACTGCTGGACAAAAGCCTCCCTCATGGCTATCATTCCATTGTTATCATGGCCATAATGCCCACGCTTGGCAGGCGGGTTGGGTATCGCAGTAATGTGTTATACCACAGGAGAAGCGCTGCTGCCAGCTGCCCTGGTGAGTTCCTTTAGTCGCATATTACGACACCCACGGGATATGGGTTGGTACTATTCTATCCACACCAGGGTTGTTATGATTTCAATCACTTGATTTAAATCAGTGATTTTAATCGTGATTTTAATCAAGTGATTCTTTTTTTAAAATCGATGATTTAAATCATTACATTTTTACTGCAACCAAGTCTGCCAAAAATTGTCTAGGGGACATCCTTCGACATAGATTACGGCGCGCACACGAGCAACTGCTGAGTACAGTTGCTTCTTCGGCTGGGGTCGAAAGAATATTTTCGGCATTCAATTTAGTGCATAGCAAAATAAGAAGGCACCAGAAGGCAGCCGAATTAGTTTTCCTTTTGTAGGAACTCAATACTAAAGAATGATAAAGTTTACAAGTTTATTAATACTTACCATAAGTATTTGTTCATGTTTCTTTTTTAGTCCGTAAGTTATTACTTTCTTTGTAATTTTTTCAACACTACTGTTTTTTAAAATTGTTGATTTTATTAGTAGAACTTGTTCAATTACCTTACTTAATTGTATTGATAATACAATTAAACCAAAACATGTTGTTTTTATTTTAATGAAGAACCGACTATTAAATTTAAAAAAAAGACAAGAAAGTAAAAAACTTCAAAAAAATCCGATTTAAATCAAATAAACCCGATTTAAATCAAATTAATCGGATTATTTTGATTTTTTTTTAAAATTCATGATTTTTATCAACCCTGATCCACACCGGTACCAATGAGTTTTGTAAATAAAGATTCTTATCGTCACTACGTGTTGATAAACTGCATTCATATCACAGTAGATATGCATTTTCCAAAGAGAAATATAATATCAGATATTTGATAACCTCATTCATCTGAGTCTTGATTTTCTGATAAGTCTACCGATAAGATTGGTTGAAAAAAAAAACATATTGTTACGGGCTAGGGGTACTAAAATACCGGTTAAGGGTTACGAAGTTTATTGGCAACGAAGGAACAGTCGATTGTAGGCAATGACAAGTAGAATGTTGCTGACGTTGCACCGAAGTCTTCACTTACGTCCACGAAGTCCGTGTTGTAAACACACAATAACACTACAGATGTTTCTTCACGTAGTACTCAATGTTCTCGTTACAGTTGTCGCAGTAGGTATTCTCAAAGATCGCTTCTTAATTGTCGCTGTTTTCGTCTCGGTAGTCGAATGCAGACTGACTCGGCGCCGGCGTCACGGCGCTATATATAGTCCAGCTGATCGAACATTCCAGAATCGTCTAGACGTAATAATAATAGCGCATAACTTCGAGTACATTCAGTAAGTACCTACGGTAATTCCCGGAAATAGGTTTCTAGAAATTTCGATGTCGTCACTTAGTTGACAAAATTGATAAAACCTGTACCATTCGATAGGCCACCTTAAGTCTAGGAATGCGTTTTTATATTACATCTAGACAATGTCTAGATCTCGAGTTACAGAGCTTAAAAGTTACGCACTGCATGTCACGCGACATTGAACCTTATGCCCTCGACATAAGGTGCATTCGTAACATTGCCCCCTTCTTAGTCGTGCTCGTCCCGAGCATGATTTGATCCATAATAGCGAGCTAGGCGGTCTACGTGTACGATCTTCAGCTTCCCTCTAGGTCCTTTCCTTATCCGGTAGGTGACATCGTTTATCCTGGTTACTATCGTGTATGGACCCTCCCATTTGGCTTGAAATTTCGGACTCTTTCCTTTTCTCCTAATGGGATTATGTAACCATACCAAAGTTCCCTCTTCAAATCCGGGCACGTTAGCTTTGCGGTCGTATCGGATCTTCATTTTCTCGCTGGTTTTCAGACCATTCTCTCTCACTAGCTCATGTATTCCATCTAGTTTACGTCGTAGGTCGGCTACATAGTCGACGGCTAGGATAGGGGTATCGGGGGGTGTTCCGGTTAGTGCATCTATGGGTAGTCTAATTTCTCGGCCGAAGTTGACTTTCGCCGGTGTGCAATTTGTGCTGTCATGTGTTGCTGAGCGGTATGACATTAAGAAGAGTGGAATGTATTGGTCCCAATCCCTCTGGTGTTCTTCCACTACTTTGGCCAAATGATTCTCTAGCGTCTGGTTGAATCTTTCGACCATTCCATCTGACTGAGGGTGATATGGTGTTGTACGAGTCTTATGTATCCCGAGTAGTTGGCAAACCTCTTGAAACAGTGAAGACTCAAAGTTTCTACCCTGGTCAGAGTGTAACTCCAAGGGTACGCCAAATCGACAGAACACCTCGTGAACTAGCTTTTTGGCGACTGTATGAGCTTCTTGGTTAGGTACTGCAAAAGCTTCTGGCCATTTGCTGAAATAGTCTTGCATGACGATGATATACCTATTCCCTTCTTCAGTGATAGGGAATGGCCCTGCTATATCGACAGCAACTCTTTCCCATGGTGCACCAACATTATAGACTTTCAGCCGACCTCTGGCCCTCGTTTGCGGTCCCTTTACTGAGGAGCAGGCTACACATTTCCTACACCAGTCCTCTACGTCTTCGCGGCAATGCACCCAATAGAACCTTTTTCTCACCTTCTCCAGAGTTTTCTTTACTCCTAGATGTCCTCCGGATACTCCGTCGTGCACCTGTCTTAGCACCGACGCGACCTTCTCACAGGGGACAACTATCTGTAAGGCGACCTCCTGTCCACTAGGTGATTCCCATTTCCTCTTCAGAACTCCATTATCAATTATCAGGCTGTCCCATTGAGCCCAGTAACTTTTTGCAGTTGGGCTAAGCGCTGATATTTCACTCCAAGGGGGCCGCTGGCCACTTTTCTTCCATTCGATTACTGTCTTCAAGACGCTATCTTCCTTTTGTGCGTCTTCCAATGATCGATTATCCCAGTCTTCATCCAAAGCGTTCACCTGGATAATCCTTACGTTCTCTTTCTTTTCCTGTTTGGCACAATGTCGGCAAGATTCTTCGCAAGGCCGTCTAGATAAAGCATCAGCATTATTGTGTGACTTGCCTTTTCGATGTTCAGTGACAAAGTCAAATTCTTGCAGCTGCTCTATCCACCTTGCTACTTGTCCTTCTGGGTCTTTGAACTGAAGCAACCACTGTAAGGCAGCGTGATCGGTGCGAAGTGTAAACTGTCTCCCAATCAAATATTTCTTGAAGTGTTGTAAGGTCTTAACAACGGCTAGAAGTTCTCGGCGGGTAACACAGTAATTTCTTTCTGGCTTGGAAAGACATTTGCTGAAATATGCAATAACGACCTGCCGATCTCCTTGTGTTTGAGAGAGAACTCCTCCAATGCCAACATTGCTGGCATCCGTGTCCACCAGAAATCGGCCTTCCCGACTAGGGTAACCTAATACAGGAGTCCCACACAAGTGAGTTTTGAGTAGCGCAAATGCCTGTTCGCAGTCAGGATTCCATCCAAATTGACACTTTTCCTCTGTTAAACGATGCAACGGTTTCGCTAACTCTGAGAAGTTCTTCACAAACCGACGGTAATATGCACACAGACCCAAGAAAGAGCGTACCTCAGTTTTGTTACGAGGGGTAGGCCACTTCGACACGGCTTTTATTTTTTCAGGATCTGTTCGAATTCCTTGCGCCGAAATAATGTGTCCTAAGTATCCAACCTCTTTCTGGAATAGTGTACACTTACTAGGACTGAGTTTTAAATTCGCTTCACGCAGTTTTTGGAACACTTTCTCCAAATTGCGTAGGTGTTCTTCGAAGCTTCGTCCCATAATGATGATGTCATCCAAATAGACCAGGCATGCATCACCAAGCAACCCCACCAAAATGCGCTCCATTAGGCGCTCGAATGTAGCTGGAGCATTGCACAGTCCAAAAGGCATGACATTGAATTGCCAGAGACCGTTCCCAGGACCAGTGGAGAAAGCGGTCTTTTCTTTATCCTGCTGACAGATTTCCACCTGCCAGTATCCACTTTTGAGGTCAACTGTGGAGAACCATTTCATGCCACTTAGCAAGTCTAAAGTGTCATCTATACGTGGCAGAGGATAACTGTCCTTTTTCGTGGCATCATTCAACATCCTGTAGTCAACGCAAAACCTTGTACTGCCATCCTTTTTCTTGACTAGTACAACTGGAGATGACCAAGGGCTGGTGGATGCTTCTATAATCCGGTTTTTCTCCATATCTCTTAACATTTCCGTGACTTCCTGTTCTCTTGCAAAAGGGACACGACGTGGTCTCTGTCTTATCGGCTGTGTATCACCCGTATCTATATGGTGTTTAACTAGCCCGGTCCTTCCCACGTCACCGTCGGTCTTCGCGAAGATGTCATGGAAGTTATGCAACAGTTGCTTAACTTTGTGACTTTCGAACTTGTTTAAATTGCCCTTACAACTTTCGAGTAGTGTCGATACATGTTCCTGCCACTTCTTATCACGTTCCTTTTCGTGCACCTGTGTTTTTCTCAAAGATGCTACATTATCGCACACACCCACCATGTGATTCTTTTCGAGAATTATTTCTTTGTTACTAACGTTGATTATGCGTATTTTTGGTTTATCGGAAATCATCATCAGTGTCCTTGCCGTTATCCAGTCTGGGTGATCTCCAGAATCCTCTATTATAATGCAACGTTTGCGGCATCCTATTGGTGAAAATCTAATATCTACTAAAGTTTCTGATCTTGGTGGTAATACAGTTTTCCTTAAACAGTACACTGACCCTTGTTTTGCACCTTGAAGAAATACTTCTTGTTCTGGAAAACTCAATATTCCTTTTGCTACATTAAGGACGCATTGTTGTTTCTTCAAAAAGTCCAGTCCTATAATGCAATCATCTGTAATATTCGCTACTAAAACAGGGTGCGTGAATGTCTTATCACCCATTTTCAAGGTAACATTCGTTTCACCAAGGACGAGTACTGGTTGGCCGGTGGCGGTTTGTAATCGGCATTGTGAAGACCCTCTTTTCCATGCTATGGTCCGAGGAAATATCTCCGGTCGTGCAATAGTTCTTGATGCACCAGTATCCAATGTGAAACTGCATGACTTACCATTCAGTTCTCCTTCTATAATAAGACTGTTTCCGTCACCCACTTGTGATACTGTTATAATGGGGGCTTCACGTCGACCAGCCAGTACTCGCCCCATAGCCCTGGCTGTTCCTAGTTTAAATCCTCTGCTTCCACCTGTGTCCCAGAAGTACTTCTTCCCTTAGACTTCCTGGGACAATTGATCCGAATATGCCCCTTTTCGCCGCACTCATAGCAGGTTGGTCCTTGCCGAGTTTTTATTATTGGGGTTACCTCACGAATGCGGTGGTGTTGTCGGCTATCTTGACGTACTGCTTCCACCTCCAGAGCGTGTGTCAGGGCTGCCTTAAGAGTCTGATGGTGACCCAGGCGAACTGCAGCCCTTACTTCCGCATCTCGGATTCCATCAGTAAACGCTTGCACCGTAGTAGTATCAATCAATCCCGGCGTTGATGCATACGCCCTCCGAACAATACGTTCTATTTCCGTTGCCCATTGTTGCAAACCCTCACTGCTCTTCTGTGTGCGGTCGCGGAGTTGAGCCCTGTAGACATGTTCGAGGTGTTTCTCTCCATATCTAGACTCCAACGCTTCTAACAGATTGGCTAGGGTATTGCAATCGCCGGAAATATTTTCGAGAATTTGTACCGCATCACCACGCAGAGCAAGCGTAAGAGCGGTTACCGCTTGATCGTCGTCCCAGTTGTTGCCTTTTGCAACCTTTTCGAATTGTAGACGGAAGGCCACCCATGATGTTGTTCCGTCAAAATGAGGGACTTGGAACGTCGGCAAAGCGCTGGGTACAGGTACACCTTTAATACCTCCTCTTTGTACCTTCTCATGCAAAAATTCTATTTCTTTCCCAAACTCCATGATGGTATTGTCTAGTTTCTTGAAACGCGCATCATGATTGTCTATACGAGCATCTTGCTGGTCTATGCGCGTATCTTGTTGTACTGTTCTTATTTTAAGCTCGTTGACCTCTTCTTTGGTTTTTTCCCACTTTTCGCTTAGTTCCAATACTAGTTGCTGGGATTTTGACTGGGATTCTGCTACACTTTTAATTTGTACCTGGGTTTCTGCTTGAGATTGTTCTATTTTTGCCTGGGTTTCTGCCTGGGATTCTGCTACTATGTTTTTTATTTGTGCTAGTAACGCCGATATATCGAATCCGCTACTGCCGGGAATAGTGGTGGTAGTGGGCGCACTTACATTTGTCGGTGGTACGACGGCCGCATCTTCTACGGGTACAGGGACACCAAGCGATGCTTCCTCTTGACGCGCCAAATCCATCGCTGCTTGTCGTCGCGTGCGAACTCTTTCGTCTTCCCTTGGCGTGACCGGCATTCCGCTTCTGACACCAGTTGTTACGGGCTAGGGGTACTAAAATACCGGTTAAGGGTTACGAAGTTTATTGGCAACGAAGGAACAATCGATTGTAGGCAATGACAAGTAGAATGTTGCTGACGTTGCACCGAAGTCTTCACTTACGTCCACGAAGTCCGTGTTGTAAACACACAATAACACTACAGATGTTTCTTCACGTAGTACTCAATGTTCTCGTTACAGTTGTCGCAGTAGGTATTCTCAAAGATCGCTTCTTAATTGTCGCTGTTTTCGTCTCGGTAGTCGAATGCAGACTGACTCGGCGCCGGCGTCACGGCGCTATATATAGTCCAGCTGATCGAACATTCCAGAATCGTCTAGACGTAATAATAATAGCGCATAACTTCGAGTACATTCAGTAAGTACCTACGGTAATTCCCGGAAATAGGTTTCTAGAAATTTCGATGTCGTCACTTAGTTGACAAAATTGATAAAACCTGTACCATTCGATAGGCCACCTTAAGTCTAGGAATGCGTTTTTATATTACATCTAGACAATGTCTAGATCTCGAGTTACAGAGCTTAAAAGTTATGCACTGCATGTCACGCGACATTGAACCTTATGCCCTCGACATAAGGTGCATTCGTAACAATATATAATGATTGTTTATAATGATGTTTGACTCTGCAGTGTTTTTGGACGTCGTTTATTAAATTTTTGTAAAAAAAAATACATTTTCTTTTTTAGTTGTCAAACCTACCCTTGGGACATTAATTTCTAACCTTGGGAATTAGTCATAATGTGCCTAAAAGAAACCAAAGACTTATTTCTGTAAATTGCTTTTTTTTTTTTTTTAATAATTATAAACTAGCGCTTGACCGCAATCCCGCCTGATGGTAAGCAGTGATGCGATCGTTGATGGTAAAGCGCGCTAGTTTATTAAGAGCCTATTCACTCAGAAAAACTGAGCGAATAGGAAGGAAGACTGCAATTGAGCGAGGTGATGCAATGTTAAACCTAATAACACGACCAACGATGCTGCGTCAAAGGAAGATTGATCTGAAGACCCTCCACGACCAAACTCCCAACACAACAACATTAGGCGCATCGTACCCGGCACACATCACAACACAACTGCTCAGACCCGTCCTCCATACGGCTTCACCATACATCATGCCGGAACACGACAAATCGCTTAGCGGCAAGGCTTTGTCTGGTGGGTGGTAACTTCTGCAGGCGGTCGATGTTATGGCCTACCACCGAGAAAATAAACCACTTTCACCTAAGCGTCATGAGAAATAACTAGTAATGTTTTTAAAGTATGTACCTAGATGAGATCAGGGATTATTTTGAAGAGTCAATACAACAATTTGATTTGGGTAAGTATATCGCAGCACTGTTTTCAAAAGATCTTGAAGCTCGATATTACCCGCTACCTACGTCGATGCAGCTTTTTCCTAGAAAAGTACCATCGTCGGTCAGTAATGCTATATTTAGTTTTAGTTCGATAGTACCTACGATCGATTGTACCTACAAATCATTCCAGAACTTTAATAGCTCCAGATGTTGGATTCCATAAAGGTAATGGTTAATATCGATTGTTTCAGTGTCCTCCAACGTTCTTGTTCCACACATGGACAGTATTCCCTCGTTAAATATTCATAGGTTGAAACAATATTAAAAAGAACATAATTTGCTTGCACGTAATATGCCAATGACAAAATATTGCAGATCAATGTTCAATACAAAACTTGCACATTGTTCTGCAATATTTAATTTAATTATTCTGTACAGGCGACAGCACACAAAGCTACTACAAACTGTCAGATTTTTATTGGATTTTCATCTTTATCTCTTAAGCATTAAGATTCAAGGTTGATTGGGAATATTTGACAGGGTAGCTTCACCTGCCGTCATCCGTACCTTGTCAGTAAAATAATAATGTGGGTAGAGATGCTTGGTGCAGTGTCTATGGGAAAATTATAGTGAACGATGTAATGTAAACACTATTTTAGACTAAACACAATATTGACGTCAGAGACAATGGATGTGTTTGGTATTAATTTTTATAAACACATTATACATCGCCTACAATGGTATAATAATACGTTTCATCCATAATATTAAGCGAGGCTTTTACCGTATCGGTACGGTTAATATAGCTTAAGTGGTCAGTGCTCAGTAAGCACGACGTGCCGAGCTTGACTACTTGACTACGTAAATATTGTGCATGCTAGCGTACATACCACGGTAGGGCGAGCTAGAAACGCTAATATAGAGGAAGCCATAAACAGCACTGCGGCTGCGGCACTTGCCCGACAGTCACGCAAACAGCTTGACGTGTTCGTAATCCTATAATTAAATGACCGACTACAATTCGACCTTCGTACCCAACAACATTACAAATCTTTTTTAAATATATAACAACGTGACAGATAATACTTTTAGGACGGAAATTATTACCACATCAATGGTTAAGAAGTATCAAGTAGGTAAAATCTAGACAGACATTTGTAATTACAAGTGGACATCGATGTAAATTAAATTATTAATTGAACCTATTATAATGTTTGTTTGAACTCGCTAATCTTTGGAACTACGGATAGCGTATGTGATAATATAATTATTTCTCATATTCAATATCAAGCTAATAGTCAAAAAGAATGCTAAGCAAAAACAAAGTAATAGAGTAAGCCTATAATAAAGTTCTTACTTTTGGGAGACAGGCCTCCTCTCGATGAGGAGAAGTAGGCCGTAATCTACCAGGCGGGCCTAGTGCGAGTTGGTAGTAATAGACTGTTACGAATATATTATGTTCTGTGGTAATAGTGCGGGCAGGCGATGATACGCGACAGGTGATTCGGGGGAACCAGAACTTTTACGGACGAAGTAAAGCGCACAATTTTTAAAAAAATAATGTGATTACTATTTTAGTAAATTGTTGAGGTAATAGTCAGCAATATTATGTTCGAAGCGTTCGCATTTGTTCGCCGCGTAAAGTAAAGCAAAAATAGGATATAATATGGAAAGCATTAGGTAAAATGTCAGCACATCAAGCTACTCGAAACTGTCCAATTTTGTCAATGATGAACCTTAAAACATCAGCGATAAAGTTTAAAATCGATTAAAGAAACTACACCGATGTAGTTTGTTGTGCTGGCGTCAGTACTTACTAGAAAAAGGTAAGAAAAGTAATAAAGAGGTTAATGAGAAGTTATCACGCGGTTTCGTTTGTGGATTTTAAATTTTGAAACGTCGATTGAATCGGTTAAGAACGATTTTGTATTGAGTTTGTACAGATAGATTTGTGAGACGTTCTACTTATATCTTTAAAGCAACGAGGGCCATTCTTGGCCGTTAATGTTCCATTATACTTATTTTTTTTTCAACTTAATAAGTACGGTCACGCTTTATTCCTTTAACGGTATGGAGGTTTCGAATGCGATACCAACGATGCGATGCCTTTCGGTAACTTATTAAATAGGTGCTGCTAAAAGCTCGCGCTAAAATAATTCAACCAAAACAGGCGCGCTACCTTTTGACAGTTGGTTCAACCTTAACTTGATCACAATTGGGACATAACCGCTGTGAAATGGAAAAGTTTAAACGCAGTACCTTAGAATCGATGATCGATTGTATGTCGGTAATAAGTAGGTACTAAAGTTTTACAGTAAGTGTATAAGGATTCTTATTAGGTTATAGTTCGAAAATGGTTTTACTTCAATCGAAATTAAAACTTAAGTGCAATACGAAATAGGATGGACACTAAGGATTAGATACGAATAAGAGTTTTAACTTCTACTATATTATTTAGCGCGATGGCCTCCCCCAGTTCTAGTTTACTCTCTAATGTCTTTGGTATCAAACGTTGTCATGTCTAGCCCATGGAGGATTTTAATTGTTCTTTCAGCCATTTTCCAGTAAGTAAACAGTAACATTTTTTGCGACAATCAAGACAAATCTTAGCATGACACATATGGAATATTACGCAGTAACGTGAAAATTGAGAGATTTATTTTCTAAACCTTATTTTAAACCGAGGATTTGATTTAAAATAATCTTTAATAGCATGCAATGCCAAATGTGTCAAATCAGTTTTAGTAGCTTTTACTGCATATTATGCCATATACCTATGGGAAATTGATTTTTTTTGACATATTTCGAAAACTGCTTGAACTAACTTAATAGTACATGTCAAGGGCTACCAAATATGTAGGTATATTTTTTTTTTCGGAAAAATAGAGATCACATGCGGTAAGGGGTTAAACACGGCTAACTTCAGGGTGGGACTCGCGATGAATCGGTCTAACACCCAAATAACGACCTTCATCACCAAGCGTAGGGTAGGTGGGCAAAAATAATATAGATTATGATGCCGATGTCACTCACCGAGTCACAAAAGTTTCGAATTAGAGTTTGCCAAAGGGCGACGGCAAGCATTCTGGCTGTTAAAAGACAGGACGGAATTCGAAAAGAAAAATGAAAATACATTTATTTAGCACAGAAAAAAGACACACAATACACCACTCATACATCAGATAAAAAAAAAAAACAAATAAAGACTGTGAAAGATAAGATTATTATGAAACTCACTTCCACACGCGTTAGTTTAGATATATATTTTAGTATTATGCATTTATTAAGGTATAGTTAAGTACTTATTTAATTATTTTTCGATTATGTGTGTAATTGTGTGGTATATTTAATATTTTTAGTTTTAAACTTTACATATTTTTCTCATCCTTGTTCTTACTTCTCCTTTCGCAGGTCTGCTGGAAGAAATTTCTTAAGAAATAAGCCGTACCTGTGTACTGTGTACATTTTCTTTTTTTCATAATTTCCTATGTATTTTTTCAACAATAAAATAAAATGACCGCTTATTCTGTCACCCTTTGTAAAATCTTCATATTATGATCTGTAATTTATATGGTGTACATAATAAAGACTATTCTCTGTTAAATAACTGATACTAAATGTGTAAAGTCCGAAGGAACATTACGCTGCGTTTGAAAACGAGCATAATGGATGTAGGAAAGAAACGGTGCTAGGCTTAAATATGATTGGGCGAGGTCACATCATCTGTAAACACGGTGACTGCTGGGCAAGTCTCCACACAATTTGTACCTATTTGGGGTATAAAATTATCAAATGATTTCTCCCGCTCTGGGTGGAGCGGAAGAGCGGGACAGACTTTAGTTGACAAAAACGTACCCGTGAACAGGCGAATGAAGGCATCATTTGCCTGTCCGCCAGGCGTCACGGTATCATTTAGGAACCACCTACGGCACACAAAGGGTAATGGTGGTGTGAAAAGAGTTCCTGAAACTGACTTCAGTGATGTCGTTGCCCAGCAGTAAAACAGTACCAGGTTAACAAATTTGATTTTGGTTTTTAATATCATAATGATTTCATAACTTTATTGTAAAAGGTGGCGTGTACCTGGATATAAACAATTTAATTAACTGATAACAAATATATCTGGAAACTATAGAAACCATACATAACCAAAAAAACCATATCATTTCATCTTTTATCAAACAAGGAAATATCTAGTGTCTACAAAGACATCGTGATTGAACAAGTAGAGCGTGCTACTACAATTTCTTACGTTTTCTCTGTTCTTGTATCAAATAACATTTCTACAGCAATGACATTTTTCTGAAGCGTTCTGAATAGCGATAACGGTAAAATAAAGACAAAATTGCAGTTACATGGAAATGAGATTCAAATAAAATAGGT
This sequence comes from Sesamia inferens, assembly GCA_037179545.1. Lineage (NCBI taxonomy): Eukaryota > Metazoa > Arthropoda > Insecta > Lepidoptera > Noctuidae > Sesamia > Sesamia inferens. Next base: position 12,964,264 of record CM073934.1, on the reverse strand, counting down.
ATTGCCTACATTAAAACCCACTCCTATTGCTCTGTGGTTATTGATTGATGGTTGATAATCCAATGAAATTAAAGGGAAAGTAGGAAAAATCTATAAATATAAATAACTGAATGAAGCCCAAACATCTCGTGATAACAATGTTAGAAGTATTCATGGCTTTTGAAGCCATATTGGCAAAAAAGCAGTATCACAAGAAAACCTGGTAAATTATGTAATAAGGAAACTACGGCATTGCGTATATAGAGCTTGGCCAATGGAGGATGCCAAATTTTCTTTTAACAGTCGCATAACCCCGAGTACTGTGAACTGATATTCAGTACCTATATACTTACTGAATACAACTAAAACTGTGTGTTTATTTTGTAGTCTATATTTATACATATATACAATATGTTAAGAAAATCCTGTCCGACCCATAAGGATAATAAAGGGTAGGTAAACACATGACCAAATGAATTTTGAATTAATCTTTTTTTCCAGCGATTTAATTCCAACTTCCCCGAAATTTGGTAATTTAAAAAAAAAGTGACAACACCTGTATTATTATGAGCAAATAGCGATGCGACCACGTGCCGCGTGCCCTGCCCCCCCACCGCCCGCGGAAGGGTTGCTTACCGCAAATATATTAAGTTACCTCTTTTTGCGAAATAATATTTACTTTTTTAGGGGAATCTTTTTTAAGTTTAGCCCGACTTTGTATCCATTAGTAGTAGAATCAGTTATAGATACCTAACAATACCTTCACGGATCGGACAGGGTTTTCTTTTCAAATTGTATATATAAAGCTGAAGAGTTTGTTTGATCACGCTAATCTCGGGAACCTTCTTGCTCTTCGGAAATGTTTTTGCTTTGGATAGCCCATTAATTCAGGAAGGTTATATAACATCACGCTGCGACCAATAGGAGCGGAGCATATAAAAAAACATATCAAAACCTACGTGTGTAAAACCGCGTGTCGCAGATGGTATGAAATAAGACAAAACAAAAACCGTTGTGCTATCTATGCTATCCCAAAAAGGTTAAACGCTTTAGTGCCTATATTGTTAAAAAGAGGCGATATAGAAACAAGTAAACAGCCAATTAAGATTTGGTTCGTACGTCACTAACAGAATAACGCCAACAAAATAATAACAAACATATTTTATTATCTGGTAGCACAAACATACATACCTTTGTACCTTACTATGCACACATTTGAACAAAGACAATTAAACAAAGGGCGACAAAGGACACAGATAATTGTTGATATCATCATATAAAGAGCGATCTTAATAATAAATTATTTTAATTATTTATTATCTTAATCATTTTCAAATCTTCACTAATTAAGCGTTTTTTTTAAGAATGCTTAGATATATTTATCTAAGGTCAGAAGAATTAGGAATTACGTATTGGTACAGATTTTGTGGAATTTTTCAGAAAACATTTTACTAAATTCGGGGCACGTTTTGTCACTAAAGTGCTCATAATAGTTGTTTGATGTGGCATAGCAATAAGTATTTCGCATGTTTCATCTAAGTACATAATAGAAAGCCAGGAGTTTAAGCTGTGGGTTGTCTGACAGTGAAAACTGAGAGACAACGCATGTCTAAGCTCCTGGCGGAAGGCCGTGTCAGACTTTTACTGACTAAAACCCACCCGTGTTTCTTCACTTGCTTGTGCGCCAGGGCCACGGTTTCTTTTTTAAACAACCCGCAACTCTGACTCAGGAGGCATCCGGTCTTAGTGGACCCCGTCACGATGTACTGACATCTCTTTGAGGCGCATATGAAACACGACGCGCCGTCGATTCGGGCCTGGTCTTTATCAGGCGGCGAGCTGCCCACTGCTCACAGCCCGCAAGCCCGCGCCTAAAGGGCCCCACACATTAACAGTTCGCCGGGGGCCTTAGTCTCATTTAGTAGCGTAAAATGGTCACTTTAGGAAGCTAATTTCTAATTAACGGCTTGGTTTTGAGATTTGAAAAAAATATATCTTGTCTATTGATTCATGTACAACATTTACTAAAGATGATTTTTTCGTAGGATTTTGCCTGTTGCCTTAAAAAAATATTTACCAAAACGCTATTTTTGGCTAATATTTGTTATTACTTCTAAACGGCACTGATGTGTGGAAATTTTTTTACACTGAAAAATTCGTGGTTAGAAGTACTACAGATATGCAAGAGCGTATTTAAATCCATCAACATTTGCCAAGAAAATATCCTTATTTTGAAACATAGGTTTAGAGGTGCTCTGCGCGGGCGCGGGCGGCAGTCGTGCGTTAGCATTCAGACGGGAGGGTAGTGTCGCTTGCTGCTCTGCTCCGGCTATCGCCGACTACGCGTGGTTGTCTGTGTGAGTGCAAATATTTACGAGCGAATCGTGTCAGTGTACGTTCATAGATTAGCTCGCAAATGAGAATTGAAGATGCGTCTGGTGGCGTAAGTATCTATCTACCTATACTCTTGTATTTATACCTACATATTACTGTATTTTTCTTTATAACTACTATTAGCTTTTGTAACCATTTTTCTTTTACAATTGAAGTTAAACAATTACGAATTGTTCCAGGAAATCTAGAAAGAAATCTTTAGACTTGACTTGAAAGGCAAAAAATCCGACTAACTACATCCGCTGATAATATAGAAGACTCTATTCAGGTAAGTAAACACTCGCACTTAGATTATAATTTATAGGTTTGTAAGGAGATTTAAAAATAAAAATCTTATTAGAAATTTACGTAACTTGAAAATGTGATTTTTTGTTTATGGTGATATAAACCAAAAATTAGGACTCAATTAAAGGTTTTGGTGTAAAAACAGTTTTACAAAAAGTTTTGAGTTGATAGGACTTTTAGTTTTTGCGATATTAGCAAAAATGTGTAATAAAAACTCTTACTTGGATTATTTTAAATGATTCTTCCTATAAATATTTTATTTCTATATGTAATTGTTTAAAGTAGCCGAAGCCGATGGACGCGGGCTGGCGGGCTTGGAATGTCACAGTTATCAGTAAATTTTTTTGACGTCCTCCGTGGCGCAGCGGTCAACACGCCTGCCTGCGACGTGGAGGCCGCGGGTTCGATTCCCGGCCAGGTCATGATGGAAAACGATCTTTTCCTGATTGGCCTGGGTCTTGGATGTTTATCTATATATGTATCTATTATAAATATAGTATCGTTGAGTTAGTATCCCATAACACAAGTCTCGAACTTACTTTGGGGCTAGCTCAATCTGTGTGATTTGTCCGTATATACATATACAGTATGTTAAGAAAACCCTGTCCGACCCGTAAGGATAATAAAGGTTAAGTAAACACATGACCAAATATGATATAAAATTTTACGTAATCATCATAGTACCAATACAAATGAATTTTGAAATAACTTCCCCGAAATTTGGTAATTTTTAAAAAAGTGACAACACCGGTATTGTTATGAGCGAATAGCAACAGCGATGCGACCACGTGCCGCGTGCGCTGCCGCCCGCCGCCCGCGGAAGGGTGCTTAACGCATATTTATTAAGTTACCTCTTTTTGCGAAATAATATTTATTTTTTTAAGGGGATTTTTTTTTAAGTTAGCCTGGTTTTGTATGCATTAGTAGAATCAGTTATCGATACCTAACAACACCTTCACGGGTCGGACAGGGTTTTCTTAACATACTGTAGGATATATATATATATATTTTCTGTTTTTCACAAATAATATTGTAATAACATTTTTCGACTTACAGAAAAGAAGAGAAAGAAACCAATCGACAGAACTTAAAAGTTTAATTTGCTTTTTAGGTCGAACACTAACGCAGTTGATTCTAGGTCAGACATCCATACAGAATGTCGTCAAGAAAATGATAATATTATATATCTCTATGTGCACAAAAAAACGATGCAAGTTCCATCATCATCATTCAGGTAAAATTATGCCTGCATGTCCTACAACCTATATTTTTAGTTTACAAATATATCATATACCTGTAAAATTATTTTTTTGTTAATTCTTAATTAATTTTTCTTGATAAATTCTTAATTCCTTGACAAAAATCTCTAACAGTGTTGCCAGGGTTAATTAAAATGTATGTTATATCTTTTTTTAGCTCAAAATATCACCAAAACCTCAACAAATCTCAAGCTTGTTTCATCGAAGGGCGACGCATAATTAATATTGCTTACTTTTATTCAGAACTAAAGAAAATTGCCAAGCACGGAGAATTATAGACTGTGGTTTAGGATCTGTGGATATTGTTGGAGAACGACATGTGGGACTACATTCCCTATTTATTTTTAAATGCCGTATGTGTATGGAAACATTTTGCACATCCTACAGAAATCAATATCAGCTGTGCAATTGTAGGAACTATAGAAATAGACTGTGGCCATTCTCAACTGCAAGAAATTTCTGCAGCTTTAGATATGCCTATAATATCGCATGTTATTTATTGGATCGAAGAATTAAAATTTACAGATTTTAAAATAACTCGTGTTTTATTTGAAACCTCATTACGACGAAGTACATTCAATCCGACGTCACTGACACAGTATAAATAGGGTACTATCTCTTTATGGAAAACGGCCGAAACTACGCGCTTTGTAATCTCAAGGCATCTATATAAAGCACGGTTAGCGCAGCGGTTAAGCTATTGACTGCTTCGCTGCGTGTCGCGGGTTCGATTCCCGCGCGGAACAAATGTTCAGAACATGTCCTACAAGTAGTTGTTCCGGGTCTGGCTGTTTGTGTCTGTGAATTTATATGTTTAAAAATGCACCCACGATAAAAGTAATTTCTAGTGTGGTTCAACGTTTTTTTTTTAATAAAAATATCACAAAGTGCCTAGTGCGCGTTTGTTTTACGTTAACGCGATGAACTCGTTTATGTTATTCGCATTAGTAATTAATTCAAGGACACTGCAAAGACACGATACTCATATACTGAAAAGTAGTGAAAAAAAAAATTCAAATATGTTGAATCGATAGATATTACCATCTACCATTATTTTTTATGTTAATGTTATGATATATTATAATGTGTGGGTACTTGTTTTACAAATGTCTGTCAGTCTGCGATCGGCCATTAAACTGTATAACGAGCACTCCTTGATTTTATTTAAACATTGATCAAGAATACTAAAAATATATTATAGTACGATATTACCATTTATCAATGCAAAATATACATTTATCGTCTTGCATCCATACCCCCGTCTGAAATCGTAGGCACAAATCGCGACCTACACGCGGCTTGTCTGCATCTCTGGATATTCTTTGATTGTCGTTTTAGTTTAGCGCGCCACCGCGCGCATTTTACGAATTCGGGAGTACGGCGTTTAGCTCCGCCCACATGCACAAGGTCATTGAGGCTACTATACCCGTTAACCGGAAAAGATCACAGACACGCAGGACACCTGACGATTTCGTATCAACGGTCAATACGCACCCATAGTATGTGGCCGCTTGCCGTTAAAGGCCTACGTCGACAGGTATCACTGTCAGTGTACCAGGTGTCGACTACCACCTGCTAGTGTGTAGACTCAGAGCCGTTGTTCAACCATTGCCGGCAGGAAATAATCGCCATAGTGAGTGAGCTATGCAGATCTTGGACGGCAAGCCGCCCGTTAGGACCAGAGACTGTAGGCGGACTGTAAGTGTATGGGCGCCTTAAGGTTGCCGGGAGTTCGATGTTGTCTCCCGAGCAGGGCCTCTCCTGCGGCGGCTAGCGGCGCGAGGACACTGGGATTCCTCACGCGCTCCGCCTCCTCCTTTGCCAGCATCACTGCTTCGCAGGAAGTGACGGCCTGCCATGCACTCTCGCTCCAGACCATGGACCAGGGACGGACGCGATAGATCGCCGCCACGAGGACACGGCGGTGCCGTTCCTGAGTACACAATGGGGACACCCTGGCATTTCCTCCCACCGTATGCGAAACAGGAACCTCCCGAAACAACCGTGTCCGATGAGGACCTGCGTCAGGCGGAACGTCCTCAATGCACTGGGTTACGACAATCGCACTCTGCATAACGCCATTAGATCCCGCTGGATTTCTCGCGGCAGCGGAGTTATGCCCGGGCGTTTTGCCTCCTCTCGCACCCTACGGGCTCACGATTGTGAATACATCACATCCATACACAAATATTGCTTGTTTGGCTAACAAAACTTCAATTTTCGCAGGTTGATTATTTTTTTAATAATATGCTAGTCTATTTGTTGACAAGTTATAACGATTATCCTGTTTGTTTTGCTTAACAAATAACTTGTGAAACGGTCCCAATAATGAACAGTTTGTCAGACGAATGTCAATAACATTTGTGGCAAGTCATTTGTCCTTGGAAAGTGTTAATGATAAGAAACCTGCTTGTACAAATTTTCATTATCTAGGTTTATTGGTATATACGCAGTGCTACTTGTAGTAGTTGTAGTAATAGTAATAATAATGAAGACTTTGTTTAGACTGATTAAAACTTAATTTATTATTGCTTTAGATCATTGCTGCATTGCTTGAAAGTTATCAAGATAGTAAACGTTATCAATGAAAACGTTTATAGTTTACTGTTACTGATTTACTGTTTCATGCACATTCATACAATGGAATTAGGAGAGGATGTCTGGTAATGACTTTCAAATACGATTTAAATATAAAATAACTTGCGACCCGCCCCGGTTACGCACGGGTGCAATGCTGATGGTAAACACGCTACAGAAAAACTGTGAACGTTGTATAAAAAACATAGCGGCCCGCTACTCCCGCCCCGCCCCGGCCGGTCTATCGGTCCGGCAATTTTTAAATCTGTAATATCTTCCAAAATAATTATTTAAATCATATGCTGTAAAGGGCGATATAGATCTATATTAAATCAACAATTTATTTAAGGTATTAAATTGGATAAGGATTAATATTGTATTGGTTAAAATCGCTTCGAAAATTTGCCAGTATTTGTCGTAAAAATTAAATGGCAAAAAAAATGTTATTGTGGGATATCCATAAAAGAGATAGACATATACCACCGCGGACTTTTTTGTAAACCTTTTCAATGCGTACAATATTTAGTACATTATTTTGATAAATCTCGTAGTGTTCAGCCTGCGTTTCACTGCAAACGCGGAAAAAATGAAATTATTTACGACATCACATTAGAAGTCTCAAAAATAATAGTATTTCTCCAGAATTTAATGGATGTTATTATACATATAAACCTTCCTCTTTAATCACTATCTATTAAAAAAACCGCATCAAAATCTGTTAAGGATTTATAAAGATTTAATCATACAAAGGGACATAGGGAAAGCGAAAGTGACTTTTGAGTTTTATACTATATAGTGATGATGATGCAGTGAAGTGCAAGTTATCTTAACGTTAGGTGCTATGGCTGATAATCTGTGGATACTACTGTGTACCTAACCTGCATGTGCGACATCTTCGCAAAAATGTAAACAAATATGAGTTTATGGATAAATAATTTTAATTCCTTTAAAATAAAGTTCAGTTCTATATTCTTAGGTATATGTTTAACTTTAAATGACGGCAATTTGTTATATGAATAAATATAATTTAAACAAAAGTATTATTCTATTATTTGCCAAAATATAAACTGTACAGAACATATTCCGGCAAATAATACTAAACTGATAAGCAATATTTGCTCACTGCATGATGATTTTAATCTGAACTAAATTAAACACTTGTGTTTGAAATAAAAATGTTTTATCTTAAAATATCGTAGCTTGAATTCAGTTTGTTTTATTCGCTAAAACATACTATTTTTTACCACAGAACGTACTTCAACATCAATTTTTCTGTAGAAGAAAAATATAATTTTTTTCTGATTCGCAAACTAAGCATGATTTCAGCACGTAATTCGACCCATAGCGTAGATATTAAACGCGAGTTATGAAAATAAAATCAGTAGTTACTTAGAAAAGTGAAATGTTATAATAACATCACGCGGCGATCAATAGGAGCGGAGCGTATAAAAAAAAAACATATCGAAACCTACACGGATGAAACCGTAGGGCGCAGCTAGTTTTTAATAAAAAGCTATATGAGTACATTCACTGCTTAGCGTAAATCTTACACTGGTTTTGCTCATGATACATTTTAAAATATTTTCAGGTGTTTTGCATAAATTATGAGTGAAGTGCCTTTGTACAAGCCAGAAGGTAAAGATTAAAATGACATACGAGGTCAATATGTAGGTATGGCAATTTATTTTTTCTGTAATTTACAATGCTGTGGAGGTGTTCAGAATCAAGTGCCGAAACCATGGTAATAGGGTTGCTTGTCGATACCCCGGCTGCTCTGTTGAGTTGATTCAATCACCATAATAGCCGTTTTCTTTTACTTATGTGATATGAGTTTGTCTGTACTTTTAAAGGTAACTGTGTATGTGTACTTTATATAACAGGTACAAAATCAACTTGAACATTTCGATTGAACTATTCTGACAACAAACAATCAAGTCATCTACGTACCCACTGCGTACCTAATACGTACCCACTGCGTACCTTCTACGTTCTCACTGCGTACCTGCCGTGTATCTACTGCGTACCTTCTGCGTACCCACTGCGTACTTACTACGTACCCATTGCGTACCTACTACGTACCCACTGCGTACCTACTACGTACCCATTGCTTACCTACCTTTGTCTATGTATATACTTATGTAACACGACAGGATGATTTTGTACCCTACTGTCAGGAAAGGTTATATTTTTAGCGCCTATCTTGTATGTAGGTGGGTATGTAATATTCTTCATTACCAGCTTGTATATCCAGAACCGGTAAATGTATCTGTGGTATCGTTAGATTTATCTTAATAGCCTAAGAGTTCTTGATAGGTGACATTTAAACAAAAAAACAAAATGACGGATATTTGACGCCATATTATGAGGTAAAAAAAGAAAAATCTACCATGCATATCAAGTGGGGTATCATTAAAATGGATTAAATTACAGTGTTATCTTCTATCCTTTTCTTAACGAAATGAAAAGACAAAGATGCACATAACTTAAAATTAGTTTAGTTTGTGAACAACAGAATCAGTGCCATTGGTGCTACTTATATACTTAAACATTTCTAATAAAACGTTGTATATTCAGCAAATTAAGGATGCGTAATTCAATTTATACAGTATGTTAAGAAAACCCTGTCCGACCCGTGAAGGTGTTGTTAGGTATCGATAACTGATTCTACTAATGAATACAAAACCGGGCTAAACTTAAAAAAAAATCCCCCTAAAAAAATAAATATTATTTCGCAAAAAGAGGTAACTTAATAAATGTGCGTTAAGCACCCTTCCGCGGGCGGCGGGTGGCAGGGCACGCGGCACGTGGTCGCATCGCTATTCGCTCATAATAATACCGGTGTTGTCACTTTTTTTTAAATTACCAAATTTCGGGGAAGTTGGAATTGATTCGCGGGAAAAAAGATTATTTCAAAATTCATTTGTATTGGTACTATGATGATTACGTAAAATTTTATATTTTATTTGGTCATGTGTTTACCTAACCTTTATTATCCTTATGGGTCGGACAGAGTTTTCTTAACATATTGTATATATATGTGTAAACTGCGTGTGTCCGATTTGCTTCTCCTAATCTCAGTGTATGAACGTACTTACGTCTAAAGTTCGTGTCGAAAATAGCCGCGCGGAACGAGAGTGTAAACAATGTATGATGATATGAGCAAGACCGATAGCTGCCTCTGAAAAGGTCACGCGTTTTCAGGCATCGAAATTACACATAGGTCTTCATGCTTTGCTTGTAGCATTAACCTAGAAAATAATTATGTTCAGTTTGTAGTAGGTAAATATGAAAGAAAGTTCATGATTTTGAGCGATGTAGGTTTGGTCTCAAAGACGGTGATTAATACGCGTACTAGTAGAAGACTTCCTACCCTTTATTTGAACAAAGGCAAAGAAATTATTGGGGTATCTTTGTCTATGTATATTCTTAGACTTCTAACCAAACCTAACACAATAACACCGTATAACGCCTTTGTTAGTTCTGAGTAATCTTCCGAAACGCTAGCCAATCTTAAGTAGATGTGGCACAAGGCTCAACCGAGCAGGAAAAGATCTGCATGTTGCAGACAGGCACACAAAGCAAAAAACAAACACGTAGTATATATGTAAAACAAAGCCGCTTTTTGTGTCTGCCATCTCGATTTTGTAAGTCTTAAAACTGTGCCTAGCAGGGAAGAGTCGCTAGTTAAATAGAAACTGTATATGACTGAAATTATACAACTTCTGTTGATACTACGACTTTCTGACCCTGTTATTTATTCCAACAGGCAAGTATCATTTCGACAGGTCAACATTCGTTTTCCGACTTCACTTTCTAAATCTTTCATTGTTGTTGGTCTTGAGTTCTTGACGGTCAAATTCTTGGCTCAACCATCACCCTTTTATCAACATGCGTTTCTTAAATCATGTATTATTTCACTTTTTTGTAAGCGTCTAAATGTCATGCAGTGGACTGTAGCCAAGAGTTAAATTGTTGCTTATTTTTACACCTGGACCTACACTGATTGACTATGGTAATTTTTCCATATTCATCATGTTTTATGTGAAATCGTGGAACCCTACCCCTGTCATGAAGATTTAGTTTGCAACTACAATTTACACGCATTTTAATACCTAGGCATGTTATTTTCAACGAATCCTTACTAATATTATAAATCGGAAAGTGAGTTTGTTTGTTTGTTCCGCTTTCATGCCGTAACTACTGAACCGATTGCTTTGAAACTTTGCAGACGTAAAGTTAGAAGTCCGGATTAAACAATAGGGTACTTTTAATCCCGGAAAAAATTGATATTCCCGAAGGAAATCTAAAAAGCGCGATGTAACAGAAGTTCACGCGGGCGAAGCCGCGGTCGGAAAGCTAGTTGTAAATACACGGTACAAGGTGTATTAACAGCAAGGTTATCCCTGGAAGAGCTTGCTTGCGTTTCAAATAAATTACCAATTCTTTTCTGCATATAATGCTATGTTAATATTACACACACACACACACACACACACACACACACACACACACACAGTAAAAAGCTAGCCAGGATAAAATTAAATTAGAAAGAAGGGATTTTTAATTACTTCTGGTTTTCAGAACATCGCCATCGTAACAGCCTCGATCTATTATTCAGTTTTCTGTGGACGTCCTTCAAAGTAACACCAGAAACATTAACTACACAACATTTTCGCAGGTAACAAACAAGTCCAATGAGGAAAGGTGTGACGTAATCGGGTCACATTTGCAATTCGGCTAGAGGTTGCCATTTGCCATCATATCGCAGACTGCGCGGCGTGTTATGCCATCGATTCTCCCAAATAACAAAGGCGCGGATCCATCACGGCGTATGTTATCCACGAGCACGCGGCGCATTTTAGCTGAGTGTATTCATTTGTAAGGGAATCAATAGGGTATTTGACTAAAAAAACTAATTAGTCCGTCAGTCAGATTTCCAAAAAATATTAGACACGTATTTTTTCTTTTTTTATATAAACAAAAAATGAATAGCCCAGTCATATTAGGGCTTTCACCTCGGAATGAAAGATAATAAGCTGCAAATTGGTATGAACCTTTGTTTTGTCATTCTAAATGTTGTCTCAAAAGTCACAATCGTTATCGTGTCCGCGTCTCAAGATATTCAAGGTCAAAGGTCACAGAAATCGGTTTTTCGCGAATATCTGGCTTCCTATCGGTTAAATGAGATTTGCATTTATTATAAAAGTTGTAGGCTATAAAATTCCCTACAACTTTTGTTTAAACTTTTTTTTCATACGACCAACCGTTTTGAAGGTAGAGCGCGAAGAGTGCACATCGTACAGTCATATACGGCCTAATGCAAGGTCAAGCGTGAGTTATGGTTATCAGTACGTTATAAAGTCAATTATTTACTTGGAAATTATAATTATTAAACAATGCCCATTATTTATGTACTAACTATTAATTATTTATATTTAATTAAAGTAAGTAACTTGATTATTTATATATAATTATTCATATTTAACTATTTAAGTATAAAATATTATTAATTCTGGATTATATATTTTAGTTTTATTTTAAGTTAAAATGATAGTAAGAGTATATATTTTACACATATTTTTATTTATTATTAAATACGGCATAATATACCTACATTTATCAAAATGTGAGTTCAAATATCAAAAGTATCTTTGTTGATTTTAATTGTAATGAAATTGGAAATGGAAGCTAATTATCTTCTTCTTCTTCGTCGTCTTCTTCTTCTTGTCGCTCAAAAATGTTCGATTCATTGTCATCATCCTCATTATCTGTCATGTTCATCTCCAAACCTTCCAGAATATCGGGATCATATGTATTTTCTTCATCGGGATTACTTGGATACAGTGAAGCGTTGAGGCAAGCTTGTCCGTTGCACTGGCCGCAAGCTAAAGAACATTGTAGCCCTGATTTTCTGCATCCACAGCGGGAACCACAACCATTTTTGCAATTGCAAAATATTACGTTTAGTAGTTCGGCTGGTGCTGGAGGTAATAACGTTCGTATGGGCTCCAGGATTTCATTTTCAAGCATCCAGCCCCATTCTTGAGGTTCTAAGTCCTTCCCTAACCACGTTTGAATCTGGTAGTAGACACGTTTTATGTTTTGATGAGCTGCTACACTTGTTGGTGGAAGTGTTGACAGTTGTACAGGTTTATTTAGTTTTGTAAATTTGATGAATTGCGTGTAGCGGAAATGATCAATGTTGTCCTCAGATTTTGGAGCATTATATAATGCCAACAAGATGCGCACTCCATTTTCTAATAATGTTTGTTTTGGGCAGTTTTCTTGTTGTAATACTTCCACCAGTTTATCTAAATCAGGAATTTTTTCCAATGCTCTAAATAGTTAAATATGAATAATTATATATAAATAATCAAGTTACTTACTTTAATTAAATATAAATAATTAATAGTTAGTACATAAATAATGGGCATTGTTTAATAATTATAATTTCCAAGTAAATAATTGACTTTATAACGTACTGATAACCATAACTCACGCTTGACCTTGCATTAGGCCGTATATGACTGTACGATGTGCACTCTTCGCGCTCTACCTTCAAAACGGTTGGTCGTATGAAAAAAAAGTTTAAACAAAAGTTGTAGGGAATTTTATAGCCTACAACTTTTATAATAAATGCAAATCTCATTTAACCGATAGGAAGCCAGATATTCGCGAAAAACCGATTTTTGTGACCTTTGACCTTGAATATCTTGAGACGCGGACACGATAACGATTGTGACTTTTGAGACAACATTTAGAATGACAAAACAAAGGTTCATACCAATTTGCAGCTTATTATCTTTCATTCCGAGGTTGACCCCTTTTTTTACCTAATATGACTGGGCTAGAAGACGACACAGTGCGTTGAAAACTCGTGTGACGTCACTGCACGCTACACTTTTTAGCGACCAGTGACGTCACCAGCCATCACTCCTGATCTTTGATGCCTTTTATATTTGTCAATTTTTATTGATTTGATAAAACAAAATATACGTATCCAATATTTTTCTATAATCTGAATGACGGACTAAATAGAATATTTTTTTATTATTGTCAATGCTCTGATTCCCTTGTACACAAACTAAATTAAATTTAAGTTCAGTGCATCTTTTTGAAGTGAAACTTCTTTAGGCACGCTTGACTTGGAGAGTAAGCTGGCGAAAGCGTTACGAAAAATCATCGGGCAAGGCGAACGGAAGTTAAGTGGGGTCCTATTTCGTCTGTACTACAAACAAGGAGTTGGCTCATGTAAATATTGCATGACATGTCGAGTATGAAGTTGTGAGTTCGCATCTCGCCGAAGGCAATATATATTTTTTTGGATCTTTTTAAGATTTGTTAACAATTGATTACCTAAGAGCACAAATAATTTATAAAATTCGTTCTGTTCTGGTCTTTATATTGTTTTATATATTTTTGCTGAACATTTCTGATATAATTGAAAGTATAGAAGCTTGAAGATATCGTCACAATACGATAATTGGACACAAAGTACAAATTGCTTTCGAGCCTCATAAGCTCAGTTATTAAGCTAAGTACCTTGATTGATTAAGAACTATGAATTTCTTCGAGAACATGACGTTGGCTCATGTAAATATTGCATGACATGTCGAGTATGAAGTTGTGAGTTCGCATCTCGCCGAAGGCAATATATATTTTTGGATCTTTTTAAGATTTGTTAACAATTGATTACCTAAGAGCACAAATAATTTATAAATTTCGTTCTGTTCTGGCCTTTATATTTTTTGAAGTGAAACTTCTTTACGCACGCTTGACTTGGGGAGTAAGCTGGCACGCGTGACGTAAGCGTTACGAAAAGTGATCGGGCAAGGCGAACGGAAGTTAAGTGGGGGATATAAGCACAGAGGCGCCCGTGGCGCGAGCTTGGTACTACAAGGTCTACAACGAGTTTTTCTTTTTTTTTTCAATAAAAATAGAAGATCTATGCAAAAATATTAATTTACCAATGAAACCATGAAATAAATTGAAATATTTATAGAAAATTAATATATGTATATGTGTATACATGTATATATTGTACACACACATATATATACATACAGATGGAGCGAAAGAAGTTTCACTTCAGTCGTGTGGTCATAAGCACACTCGTTTTTTTTTCTATTTCATTAAGAAAAGGACAGAAGATAAAATGTCAGTTTAGACCTGTTTTTTTAGACGCATTTTCAGTCGCCATGTTTATAATAGCGTCTAAACTGTCTATGGATTATCTTAATTTGACAGGATTAAACTAAAATGTTATCTTCTTCCTTGTTGTCCTATTCCTTATCTTAATGAAATAGAAAGAAAAAGATGCACTTAACTTAAAATTAGTTTCGTTTGTGAATAAAGAGAATTGGCGCCAATGTGGGTCTAAGTTTCCATCATCATTAACATCATCATTGGCTTTTTATCGTCCCACTGCTGGGCACAGGTCTCCTCTCATACAGAGAAGGATTGAGCGTAATCACCACGCTTGCTCAATGCGGGTTGGCGATTTCAGACTTAAAGTCCAGGTTTCCTCAAGCTCCTTCACCTTCAGTCATTGATGTCCCAGATATACTTAGAAAGTACATATAACTTTAATAAAGTTACATTGGCCTGACCTGGAATCAAACCCGCACACTCATACATGAGAGGCTGGTCTTTTAACCACTAGGCCACCACGACTTTACCACCAAGTTTTTTTTTTTAATAGTTATAAACTAGCACTTGACCGCATTCCCGCCTGATGGTAAGCAGTAATGCGATCGTTTATGGTAAAGCTCGCTAGTTTATTAAGAGCCTATTCACTTAGAAAAACTGAGCGAATAGGAAGGAAGACGGCAGTTGAGCGATGTGATGCAATGTTAAACCCAACAACACGACCAACGATGCTGCGCCAAAGGGAGATTGATCTGAAGACCCTCCGCGACCGAAATCCCAACACAACAACATTAGGCGCATCGTACCCGGCACACATCGCAACACAACTGCTCAGAGCCGTCCTCCGTACTGCTTCAACAGACATCATGCCGGAACACGACAAATCGCTTGGCGGCAAGGCTTTGTCTGGTGGGTGGTAACTTCTGCCGGCGGCCGATGTTATGGCCTACCACCGAATAAAGTTTCCATAGAGTACACGAATATTGTATGTATATAGTATGGCGTGGTAGGGCGCACGGAGAGGCTATTCACGTGGCTAGGCAGGTTAAGCTTCGCCCGTCCCAAGTCCTGCAGTGATGCCTGTGTCCGTGGATAGCAGTAGCACGCTATATCATATTTGTGTACTCCAGTGGAAATGTAGCTCCCACGTGGACAGTGTTGAGCTACGTGACCGCCTATTAGAGCAAAACACGTGTATGAAGCCAATTCATGCGTAGTCTCTGTTTCACTATCAGCAATATGATCAAGTAATTATCGTTAATGTGGTTTTGTACCTAAATTACGCTGAAAGTAAGATTGGACATAAACGTTATTAACAATTATACCTGAAGATTTTAAATATGATTAAGTAATTATCGTTAATGTGGTTTTGTACCTAAATTACGCTGAAAGTTAGATTGGGCATAAACGTTATTAACAATTATACCTAAGGATTTTAAATATAATATGGGACTGCTATTAAAAATGAATTTTGGAACAATTTGTAGACTAGTATCTATAATATTACTAGATAATACAGGGTCACCTTCACATTTGTTCTAGAGTTGCTAGATTTGCTTGTAATGACCGCAGCCGTAGCACCGGCGTAGTAGTTCCGTAGCACGTGACGTCTACGTGAGTGCTACGCTCGTCTAGGGTGAATACGCCAATTTGTATGTAACTAGCGACCCGCCCCGGCTTCGCACGTGGACAAATCATATAGGTACCTAAGCTTTCCTCAAGAAACGATGGCGCTTCAAAAAAAAATAATGTCCTTCAGCCAATATCTGACTCTGCAAGATACATCGACCTTATTGTCCATGGATAGCCAGTTCCACCACCTTCAAACAGAATGAAAGCCTACCGGGGTAGCAAGTTTGTTGGAAATAATGGTCCCCCGCTCCGGCCCACTCATTCCGCGGTTTAGGCAGAGAAACACTCAAGTGGTAGGTGGCCGGCAGGGGCGCGAGCCGCACGCGAATTTATTCTGGTGTTTAGTTTCAACCAATTCCAATAATTCAAAAAGAGATCTGCTGCTACTAAAATTACCTTTAATATGACGTAATTTATTTGGATAAGGATTAATAATAAGGAACAAATAGTGGGCTTTGATTTCGACTGGCATTTTAATTAACTTTTCAAACATAAAAAAGTAGTCATAACGAAGAAACTATAGTAGGTAGACATATGGTGTCGCAGCCTTTTATGTAGACATTTTAAGGTCTACAATACTGTAGTACTTTATTGTGATCTATCTCATAGGGTTCAGCCAACGTTTGCAAAGTAAGCTCAAAAAAATGGGTTTATTTTGCGACATGTGTTAGAAACCTCAAAAATTATCAGTGTTCCTCTTATATATTATGCATGTTATATACATAAAAACCTTCTTCTTGAATCACTCTATCTATTAAAAGAAAACCCTATTAAAATCCGCAGAGTAGTTTTAAAGATTGAATCATACAAAGCGACATAGGGAAAGTAAAAGTGACTGTTTTATAATATGTAGTGACGATGTTCATTAACTTGAACACTCCCAGCCTAATACATAATGATCAGTGCCTACGTCTATATTAGATACACAAATCTAAGTAGCAGAAATGAAACATTAATTACGAAATGTCATGTTTTATAGAGCTACATTGGAAAAGTATTTTTTTTTTTAATATTACACAATAGAACCCCGCACATCGCGGTTTTCACAAATAATTCAGGTTCAAGCTTTTGAATAAAGAATGCGTTATTGTGGTCCCGTCAAAGGGTGCTAAAAGATGAAAAAAGTCGTTCTGAATTCTCGGGAAAAAAAGAGGATTTTATGCAATTATTTCCTAATATTTTTTTGTAATTGTACGATCATTGCTTGAGCAGTTAGGTGCAAAGCATTGTCGACCTTGTTGTAAAGCGTTCAAATTTCAAAGGCGGCCAAATAAAATGTATTACTAACAATTTATTGTAATTAATTCCACCTAACAATGGATAGGAAAATATAAATCGTTTGTTAATGGATCGATATCGGGGTGTCCGATGTCTCCCTTCGCCCTACGGCCGCTTCAATGCCAAACGTCGCATTATTAATATGTAAAAGACGAGAATGAAATGGTCTTATTAGTTAATATATAAGGATACCTTTTATACATACATCTGTATAAATTTTAAATGCTTTATTTTTTTTTGTATCCGAATAAAATTCTTGTGAAAAAAAAAAATCAATTTTGGGGAAAGTAAACGAAAACGACGACTGTATAAGTGTGGAATATACAGCACCCTAATTCTGTAACATGTTATTAATATCAATTGGTATCATTCTGAAGCATATTGTTAGTCCATTGCTTCGAATGTTCGAAGAATGGGTCTGCTCAGAAATGTAAATAACGCTATGAATGTTGTTGAACTATCAAAATAAAACCCATTGCTACTGATTGTGTTTTACGCAATTTACCCCGCAGGTTTTTTTTTTTTTTTTATTAAAATATAAACCAGCGCTTGACCGCAATCCCGCCCGATGGTAAGCAGTGACGCAATCGTTGATGGTAAAGCGCACTAGTTTATTAAGAGCCTATTCACTCTAGCCTTGAAGACACTCAAATTGTAGTCCGACGGAAACACCGCCGCCGGCAGATTATTCCAGTCCCTCGATGTACGCGGTATAAAGGAGGAGGCGAAACGCTTCGTCCGGATCGTAGAGGTGTTAACAACATAAGGGTGGAAACTCGCCGTACGACGGGTCGTCCGATGGTGGAACGGAGATGGGGGAATTAAATCGTGCAATTCCCTCGCACACTCCCCAAAATGTATCCTATAGAACACCGAAAGGCTGGCTACTCTACGCTTGTGCTCTAGGCTTTGGAGACCAACTCGAGTTAAATAGCAGGTGTAGAAAGGTATGTACTTATCCATCGACAATGTATTCTGTACATCAAAACTAAGTAACTATCCACCTTATTCATAAACGCTGCTGCATAAAGTTAACTAGTGGTTAGCGTTTCTTTAACCATTCGTTTTTGACCTTTTAACGTCACTTAACTTTAATCATCCCATATGAATAAACACCATAGAGTTTAAGGGGTTTATTGATAAACGATTATAAAAGTTAGTGACGTGCAAACGTCTAAAATGTATGTTTAAACAATCGCTAATCATCGTCGACCTCCGTGGCGCAGCGGTCAACATACCAGCCTGCGACATGGAGGCCCCGGGTTCGATCCCCGGCCAGGTCATGATGGAAAACGATCTTTTCCTGGTTGGCCTGGGTTTTGGATGTTTATCTATATATGTATCTATTATAAATATAGTATCGTTGAGTTAGTATCCCATAACACAAGTCTCGAACTTACCTTGGGGCTTGTCCGATTAAGGCTAGCCCGCGCCGCAGCTGAGCCACTAAATATACTTTCCCAACCATGACCTCTGAGTTTGTTTCGGACATTTCTTCTCAGAGCTAGTACTAGGAAACGCCGCGGTCATCAAACCAAAATAAAAATAAAAATTCGATCCAGACATCCCTTGCTGCTCTCTCCAGCGACGCCCTAAGCCGAGGTTCGTACCCCACAGGGGGTGCCCTTAGCGCAGTCGCTTAGTTTTTAATAGCCCTGGCTGGAGGCTTTAAATTCATTTAAGGCATCCACAGGAAAGTCCGGTTAAGTAGTCACGGCCTCTCAAGGTCAACTACGAGATGACATATCAAAAAAAAAAAAAAAATACCTTGGGGCTAGCTCAATCTGTGTGATTTGTCCGTAAAAAAAAATCACTAGTTAACTTTAAGCAGCGTTTATGAATAAGGGGGATTATTACACAAAAATAAAGAATCGCTGGAAAGCTATCTATTTTTGTTGTGAAAATTTGCTACTTGCGATAGTGCATAATATAACACGTGTAAAACATTGTGCTTTGATGCATTCTGTGGTACAAGGAACGTGGGAGTACTTGAAGCTGTGTTATAACATCGGTAAAAGTTGGAAATTCAACTTTCAATATCTCCATTACCAGGAGGTGCGATTTAGTACGAAAAACACATCACAATGACGGGAGGCAACGTCGGCTCCGCCAAGAGTCTTTTTACATCTGTTATGTAACTTGTATTCAAGCCTTTTTCACGCCGCAGATGAAAACGTGACAAACAGATTCACGTGTCTTTAATCTATGGACATTGGTCAGCACGCAGTTAAATCGTACGTAGTGCCACAACGCATAATGAGGGCAAGAAATAGTATAAAGATCAGTTATGGAGACTTTGAAGTCAATCACAGGCTTGAAACACAAATTAAGTACATAGAATTACTTTGAACAATGATCTTATTGTACACTAGGTAGCCAACACTAGATGTCACAGAAGCGGCTATACATGTGGCATGACTTTGTAAGGCCAAAATAAGATGATTTAAGACTTAATATCTCATTTTGTAATTTTTTTTTTTCAATTCTTCAAATTCTTTCAATTTTTGCACATAAACAGGACGCACTCCTTATTATATGTAGTGTTTATCTCTGTATTCCAGCCCGTGGCTCAAAAAAAAAATGGAAATGAAAACACCTCAAAAATGTGGGACGTTATAAGTTGTTTCTGAAACTATAAAGTGTTGTTAAAATTACATTGGTTTATCTTCATTTCAATGACAAATATAAAAGCTGCCTTATACATAATTCAGAGTCAGACAGCATTCAACATGTTAGTTTTAAATTCATGTTTATGCTAACCAGTCTATCTTTTTAAAAAGCAAAGGTAACAGAGAGCTTCAGAAACGTTGAGCTCAAAAAAATCTCACTGTATTAAAATATGAGAATAACTGTTTCTACCTAATTAAAGTATATTCTATCCAAATAAAATGTTTTCTGCAGTAATTTTCAATTACTTTAGTTAAAGGACGAACCCACGCTAAGCTCCAGGCTACGTTTTAATGATCCCTCATAACTATAGAACTTTGCGAGTCCCGAATTCTCTCGTAAATTGTCTGTATTTATTGGTTTTTTATTTACTCAACCAGTATAGTCTAAATATATTTGAAGGGCAGACATCGAACTTAGATGAAAATTAAAGTCGTAATTATGTTATGTACCTACTGTCAATCTTATCACATGACTTTGTTTTTCATACCTAACTTGTTCATAAATACATTATGATGCTGTTGTAAATAGTTGCACGCCTGTTCTGCTCTACAAATATCATTTAATAGTTAAATGAGATACAATACCATTATTTATTTACGACAGTATCTATGAAAAACAACACGTGGTATCAACACTACTCGCAAAGGAAATAAACATGAATGATAAATACTTTTGGCGATTTTTGTAATTCTTTTTTTTTCATTCTCAGTTTGATCTCAGTCTTAATCTGTAAAATACCTGTTTTGATTTTTATAATTTTTGTCAAGATTTACACTTTGTTTGCCCCAGAGATGAGGCTGCGACTAGATTTTAAACATATACCCCCTTATTCATAAACGCTACTTAAAATTAACTAGTGATTAGCGATTCTTTAAACATACATTTTAGACATTTGCACGACTCTTAACTTTAATCAACGTTTATGAATAAACCCCTCAAACACTGTTGTGTTTATTCATAAGGGATGATTTGAGTTAAGTGACGTTAAAAGGTCAAAAATGTATGGTTGAAGAATCGCTAATCACTAGTTAACTTTAAGCAGCGTTTATGAATAAGGGGGAAAATATTAAGTACAAGAATTGGCCTTCAGTTACGTTTCCACGTGTCTTTATAAATAAATTAGTATCCAATCGATATTATGGTAGATAGGTTTATTGTGCTATGCCTAGTGTGGTTAGGTTAGACAGCAAAGCCTTCAGTTAGAATCATATGAGGTAAATTAAAAGGCCAAGAAAATGCACTATTATTTCCCTATGCTAAGGGATTCAAACGGCAGATGAGTATTGTACATGTAATAAAATACACACTTTTTAAAGGAACAACTGTCAAAGTTAAAATTATTCGTCCGATAAAATCATGTGGCGTTGGTAAATCGGACCTAAATAAGCGTAAAATACGAATATGAAATTTATTCTCGAAAATGGTACTTATATAGATATGTAAGCTGTCACGCCCTTTATGCCTGGGGCTTTTATTTAAGTAATAAGTTTTTAGTTAATTACATTTTCATTTAAATATATATTTGTTTTGCTTTGCTGGTATTTTGGCGTGGTAGCTGGCATATGGTAAATAATTTCATTGTTGTTGTATTTTATCGTATTCATCACTATACGTAGTATTGTATAAAGTCAAGTGTTATTTTTAAATGAACAGACAGCTGTGCTGCTGGGGAGTTTCTTCCGCCACTTCTTCTTCCCAGCCAAAGCACTAGGAAGTGTCGACGGGAGGGCGTTTTGGGGGACTGTCTTATGTAATATTGACGTTCAAAAAGTGCTGATTCTCAGCCTAATTTGAATAAATGACTTTTGATTTTGATTGAGATTGTATTTTCCAGTTAGAACTAGGGAATATAAAGGTAATATTTGTCGTAATCGCTCACTAAGCAAAGTAAAAATGTTATTTGTGTACCTGTGACGGTTAAAGCGGAGTAATCTCGAAGTTGGAAGTCGCCTCAGCTGGCTAAAGTATGAATCATGAACTAAACTTATATACGAAAGTTAGTGCGACTAAAACATACTTGGAAGAGGGCTTGGCAGATAAGATAGTCTGGCACCTAGAGAAGGACATCAAGGGCTACTTTTCATCCTGGATCGCAGATGAAGTTGCTGGCAACAGCTAGTAAATAGTGAGTATTTGTTATGCTGTTTCTGACAAAATAACAACAATCATAATAATCATAATGTTCCCACTCCTGGGACACAGACCTCCTCTCGGAGAAAGGGAGTGGGCTATAATCTACCAGTGCGGGTTGGTGATGTCACACATCTATTCGAAGTTTTGCTTTTAACACATGTTTCCTCACGATATTTTGATTCAGCGTTTAGAGAGCAGTGGTGATGAAATAATTTATACAAAGTAAAGCGCTTGGTGGGGTTTGAACCTACAACCTACATTTTTTTTTAATAATTATAAACTAGCGCTTGACCGCAACCCCGCCTGATGGTAAGCAGACGCGATCGTTGATGGTAAAGCGCGCTAGTTTATTAAGAGCCTATTCACTCAGAAAAACTGAGCGAATAGGAAGGAAGAGGTCATTTGAGCGAGGTGATGCAATGTTAAACCCAACAACACGACCAACGATGCTGCGCCAAAGGGAGATTGATCTGAAGACCCTCCACGAGCAAACTCCCAACACAACAACATTAGGCACATCGTACCCGGCACACATCGCAACACAACTGCTCAGACCTGTCCTCCGTACGGCTTTACCAGACATCATGCCGGAATACGACAAATCTCTTGGCGGCAAAGCTTTGTCTGGTGGGTGGTAACTTCTGCCGGCGGCCGATGTTATGGCCTACCACCGAGAATACATCATACATCTTGTAACTCGCGACCGATACCATTAGGCCACCACTGCTCTCGGCAAAACACTAAACAATCCACAATAAACTTTTACGTCGGGTTCTAAGACCAATGTAAGACCAAATTCCAGATAAAATCAAAACAATTATTTCTTTATATTATTGACGACAAAGCTCATATACACAGAAAAAAGTAGGTATTGATATCATTGTCATGTCTGTTAACGAAATGACTTTGGATTTTGGGTAACTGAAAACAAGTTTTATTTAAAGAGAAAATGGTAGTATCGAATGCAATTCATAGTCCTTTAATGACGCTATTATAATAAAATGAGGAAACAATAATTATAATGTATCAACGTTATCCGTGGTAAAGACTTATTACATACAATATAATTATGTACATACTAAAAACGCTTCGTTTAATGAAACTATTATATGGATCGATAAGTAATTACTTATTTAAAACAGAGCTAGGCCATAGCATAGTAGGCAACGTAATAGTGCTAACGTATCTATGACGTATGAAAGCGATTAATGAACGCGTTGCATTGCATATACGAATGTCAACGAAAAGCTGCCAGTACTTATAAGGACAATGATTCATTTCAAAAACATATTTTAACAAAGCTACTCCAGGGCGATGACTAACGGATGTAAAAATATTTAAACCATGTCTGCAAATCTCTTGCACAAATACTGCTCTTTCATTTTTATCGCTTTCTCAATATCGAATTTTATCACGCCATAGAATAGGTGCATACTTAAAACGTAACATTGTGTAGATAAATCCATGGTACTTACTTTTACCATAATATTTAAATAACTCAATAAACATTATACGCTAATTTTGGACATCACCATAAACGTCTGACAACAGAATATGTGCTGCGCTGAGACGAAAAATTAATTATATATTCAAAGGACGTAAGCAGTCCTTTGCACCTCGCAAAGGACTGCCATCCTGATAGGCGTCAAATTATCAATAATAATTTACAGCCATTTCTTCCACTACGGATGTTAATATATTAAAACAAAATTGTTATAAAAGTTCAACATGAAAGAATAAAACATTCAGGTGAAAACTACTATCATCTATAAATTAGCCGCATTACAGCAGAATACGAGGTAAACTGTAAGTTAAATATGGAAATATGGATCAAAGTAAATTATGGAATACTTGTCACTGTGATTAAAGTCTGTTCATTCTATTGTTGTTATTATTTTTTTGCACATTGGAGTATGACTGATATATTTATTAATAATAAAGACGGAAATAATTAATTCAGTGCAAAACCATGCAATTAATCCCCCATGAATGAAAAATACGTTTAACCTAGGATTCCTTGACTCTTAGGCAAAACCGATTAGTTTTTGACGCAGTCGTTGTTAATGCAGGTGTTTCCATACATGCTTTGGTTAGGAGCTGAGGAAGGATAATAAATACATGGGTACACTTACTTGGAATCCCTCGGAAGAGTCTTGATGAACACATAAATGTGCCTCCTATATCGGTAGACGCAGGGTGCTATAGCAAGGATGACGAATATTGCCGCCTTAGAGAGTGTACTGAGCACGGCGGCCATCGCGGCGGCCAGTGCCATGAGAGCGACGAGCGCTGCCAGTATAGCGTCCATGCTGGCGATCGGCCCAGTAGGGCACACAGCGGCTAACTATACACCGGTAACAGATAAACAGTACGTGTGAGTACGATGAGCGAGCACTACGCACCGCGGACACGCGCGTCCATCGACGCCGAACAGTTTTGTATAAATGCGGGAAGGACGCGGACTGCGGAGCGGTGCTTATGCCGAGCGAGCGACCGCGTCAATGGCGGAGCGCCGGCCCGAGCCCCCCTCGCGCCAGCTGCACATGCGCCGACAACAGCTGATCCCCGAACGGTAGGCGCGCTGTGACACCCGCTCCGGTTAACTCATCTGAACTTGTGTATAAAATAATACCGATATAGGATACCACAATTATAAAATTTTTCGCGGGTGTCGGTTAGGAGGTGACGTTTCGCATTAAGTGATCAATATTTCGTATTCCAAATTCAAACATATTTTTCTAAACGTCATTAGCATATTAAAAAAAAGACTTCGAGTCAGCTGTAGTTTTTACAAAAGAAACCGAATATTCACAGACAAAAAAAAATAGCTCGATATACAAACTGTTTTGATTGGTAACTAAATTATTATCGCCACGCATTGCCTATGACGACGGAGTAGACGTACGCAGTAAGCTCGGTCCCACACGTCTGAGTGGATCCACGTTGCGCCGTTAGCCGATGCCTACCTGTAACCAGCTTGTGATAGGTGCTCCACAGTGTAGTAATGCTTCACAGGACAATGCACACGCTCGGAATTTATTATTATTAATTAAATTACATAATGACGACGGTCATGGCCACGTCGACCATGGTCGAATAAGGAAGGAAATTCTTATTAGGTATCGGAAACTGATTTGAAAGGCACGAAGCTTTGGAATGACCAGACCAATGAAACATTTTGGACTGTTGTAATTTCGTTCACTCCAAATGTTCCTACACTGCTGGTACACAGGCTTTCTCTCTGTTAGAGGGGGTGTGCCATAATGCACCAGGCGAATTCGGTGCGGGTTTAAGTCGTCAAATTGTTCCTCACGATATGTTCCTTCACCGATTTGAGACCAGTGGTGATGAAATAATTTACACAATGTAAAGTGCCTTCTTGGGTTCGAACCCACGACCTACATCGCAAGACATGACCGTTACTATTGAGCTACCATTGTTCTACTACAGACTCAAACTACCTACAGAAAATCGATAAAATATTTAAAAACCTGGAAGTCGTATACTTAAGTATCTAATACTTATTCCCCCTTATTCATAAACGCTGCTTAAAGTTAACTAGTGTTTAGTGATTTTTTTACACATACATTTAGGACGTTTGCACGTCACTTAACTTTAATCATCATTTATGAAAAAACCCCTTAAACTATGTGGTGTTTATTCATAAAGGATGATTTAAGTTAAGGGCCTCACTCTCATTTAGTAGTGTAAAATGGTCACTTTAGGAACCTAATTTCTAATTAACGGCTTGGTTTTGAGATTTGAAAAAAATATATCTTGTCTATTGATTCATGTACAACATTTACTAAAGATGATTTTTTCGTAGGATTTTGCCTTTTGCCTTAAAAAAATATTTACCAAAACGCTATTTTTGGCTAATATTCGTTATTACTTCTAAACGGCATTGATGTGTGGAAATATTTTTATACTGAAAAATTCGTGGTTAGAGGTACTACACATAATTATGCCAGAGCGTATTTAAATCCATCAACATTTGCCAAGAAAATATCCTTATTTTGAAACATAGGTTTAGAGGTGCTCTGCGCGGGCGCGGGCGGCAGTCGTGCGTTAGCATTCAGACGGGAGGGTTGTGTCGCTTGCTGCTCTGCTCCGGCTATCGCCGACTACGCGTGGTTGTCTGTGTGAGTGCAAATATTTACGAGCGAATCGTGTCAGTGTACGTTCATAGATTAGCTCGCAAATGAGAATTGAAGATGCGTCTGGTGGCGTAAGTATCTATCTACCTATACTCTTGTATTTATACCTATATATTACTGTATTTTTCTTTATAATTACTATTAGCTTTTGTAACCATTTTTCCTTTACAATTGAAGTTAAACAATTACGAATTGTTCCAGGAAATCTAGAAAGAAATCTTTAGACTTGAAAGGCAATAATCCGACTAACTACATCCGCTGATAATATAGAAGACTCTATTCAGGTGAGTAAACACTCGCACTTAGATTATAATTTATAGGTTTGTAAGGAGATTTAAAAATAAAAATCTTATTAGAAATTTACGTAACTTGAAAATGTGATTTTTTGTTTATGGTGATATAAACCAAAAATTCGGACTCAATTAAAGGTTTTGGTGTAAAAACAGTTTTACAAAAAATTTTGAGTTGATAGAACTTTTAGTTTTTGCGATATTAGCAAAAATGTGTAATAAAAACTCTTACTTGGATTATTTTAAATGATTCTTCCTGTAAATATTTTATTTCTATATGTAATTGTTTAAAGTAGCCGAAGCCGATGGACTCGGGCTGGCGGACTTGGAATGTCACAGTTATCAGTAAATTTTTTTGACGTCCTCCGTGGCGCAGCGGTCAACACGCCTGCCTGCGGCGTGGATGCCGCGGGTTCGATTCCCGGCCAGGTCATGATGGAAAACGATCTTTTCCTGATTGGCCTGGGTCTTGGATGTTTATCTATATATGTACCTATTATAAATATAGTATCGTTGAGTTAGTATCCCATAACACAAGTCTCGAACTTACTTTGGGGCCAGCTCAATCTGTGTGATTTGTCCGTATATATACAGTATGTTAAGAAAACCCTGTCCGACCCGTAAGGATAATAAAGGTTAAGTAAACACATGACCAAATATGATATAAAATTTTACGTAATCATCATAGTACCAATACAAATGAATTTTGAAATAACTTCCCCGAAATTTGGTAATTTTTAAAAAAGTGACAACACCGGTATTATTATGAGCGAATAGCGACAGCGATGCGACCACGTGCCGCGTGCCCTGCCGCCCGCCGCCCGCGGAAGAGTGCTTAACGCATATTTATTAAGTTACCTCTTTTTGCGAAATAATATTTATTTTTTTAGGGGGATTTTTTTTAAGTTAGCCCGGTTTTGTATGCATTAGTAGAATCAGTTATCGATACCTAACAACACCTTCACGGGTCGGACAGGGTTTTCTTAACATACTGTAGGATATATATATCTATATATATATATATTCTGTTTTTCACAAATAATATTGTAATAACATTTTTCGACTTACAGATAGAAAGAAACCAATCGACAGAACTTAAAAGTTTAATTTGCTTTTTAGGTCGAACACTAATGCAGTTGATTCTAGGTCAGACATCCATACAGAATGTCGTCAAGAAAATGATAATATTATATATCTCTATGTGCACAAAAAACGACGCAAATTTCATCATCATCATTCAGGTAAAATTATGCCTGCATGTCCTACAACCTATATTTTTAGTTTACAAATGTATCATATACCTGTAAAATTAATTTTTTGTTAATTCTTAATTAATTTTTCTTCATAAATTCTTAATTCCTTGACAAAAATCTCTAACAGTGTTGCCAGGGTTAATTAAAATGTATGTTATATCTTTTTTTTTAGCTCAAAATATCACCAAAACCTCAACAAATCTCAAGCTGTTTCATCGAAGGGCAACGCATAATTAATATTGCTTACTTTTATTCAGAACTAAAGAAAATTGCCAAGCACGGAGAATTATAGACTGTGGTTTAGAATCTATGGATATTGTTGGAGAACGACAAGTGGGACTACATTCCCTATTTATTTTTAAATGCCGTATGTGTATGGAAACATTTTGCACATCCTACAGAAATCAATATCAGCTGTGCAGTTGTAGGAACAATAGAAATAGACTGTGGCCATTCTCAGCTGCAAGAAATTTCTGCAGCTTTAGATATGCCTATAATCTCGCATGTTATTTATTGGATCGAAGAATTAAAATTTACAGATTTTAAAATAACTCGTGTTTTATTTGAAACCTCATTACGACGAAGTACATTCAATCCGACGTCACTGACACAGTATAAATAGGGTACTATCTCTTTATGGAAAACGGCCGAAACTATGCGCTTTGTAATCTCAAGACATCTATATAAAGCACGGTTAGCGCAGCGGTTAAGCTATTGACTGCTGCGCTGCGTGTTGCGGGTTCGATTCCCGCGCGGAACAAATATTCAGAACATGTCTTACAAGTAGTTGTTCCGGGTCTGGCTGTTTGTGTCTGTGAATTTATATGTTTAAAAATGCACCCACGACAAGAGTAATTTCTAGTGTGGTTCAACGTTTTTTTTTTTTTAATAAAAATATCACAAAGTGCCTAGTGCGCGTTTGTTTTACGTTAACGCGATGAACTCGTTTATGTTATTCGCATTAGTAATTAATTCAAGGACACTGCAAAGACATGATACTCATAATTATACTGAAAAGTAGTGAAAAAAAAATTCAAATATGTTGAATCGATAGATATTACCATCTACCATTATTTTTTATGTTAATGTTATGATATATTATAATGTGTGGGTACTTGTTTTACAAATGTCTGTCAGTCTGCGATCGGCCATTAAACTGTGTAACGAGCACTCCTTGATTTTATTTAAACATTGATCAAGAATACTACAAAATATATTATAGTACGATATTACCATTTATCAATTCAAAATATACATTTATCGTCTTGCATCCATACCCCCGTCTGAAATCATAGGCACAAATCGCGACCTACACGCGGCTTGTCTGCATCTCTGGATATTCTTTGATTGTCGTTTTAGTTTAGCGCGCCACCGCGCGCATTTTACGAATTCGGGAGTACGGCGTTTAGCTCCGCCCACATGCACAAGGTCATTGAGGCTACTATACCCGTTAAGTGACGTTAAAAGGTCAAAAATTTATGGTTTCGCTAATCAGTTAACTTTAAGCAGCGTTTATGAATAATGTTTGAAAATTATAAAACAAATCAGCCGTTAAGCTTCAGACAATGCGAATGCCAATGATGCCATTATTTTGAGAACATGGTAGACTATAAAATGCACCCATATAACTTCTAGTACTCTTTGACATAATGTCATTGTTTAATTAAAACTTCTACTGCATTTTGCCTAGGATTTTGATTTAGCTCAATAACATCTAAGCTAGAAAAGGTCCCGATTCCCTTGTACACATACTAAACTAATTTTAATCTAAATGCATCTTTTTCTTTCTGTTCCATTAAGAAAAGGATAGAAGATAACTTTTTAGTTTAATCCTCTCAAATTAAAATATTCCATACTCTGTTTAGACGCGATTATAAACATGGCGAGAAAATACACATCAATTTACGTCAAGCGCGGACTAATCTCACAGGTCTAAACTAACAGGTTATGTTCTGTCCTTTTCTTAATGAAATGTAAAGAAAAAGATGCAGTTATTTTAAATTTTGTTTAGTTTGTGAACAAGGCCAAGCGATTCGTTGTGTTCCTGCACAATGTCTGGTGAAGCCGTACGGAGGACGGGTCTGAGCAGTTGTGTTGTGATGTGTGCCGGGTACGATGCGTCAAATGCTGTTATGTCGGGAGTTTGGTCGTGGAGGGTCTCCAGATCAGTCTTCCTCTGGCGCAGCATCGTTGGTCGTGTTGTTGGGTTTAACACTGCACCATCTCGCTCAACTGCCGTCTTCCTTCCTATTCACTAAGTTTTTAAGTGAATGGGCTTAATAAACTAGCGCGCTTTACCATCAACGACTGCATCACTGCTTACCTGATGGTAAGCAGTGATGTATGTCGTCTTCATTTTTTGTATTATAAACTAGCGCTTGACTGCAATCCCGTCATCAGGCGGGTTAGTTTATAATAAAAAAAAAAAACAACGGTATCGGGGCCAATGTAAGGCTACGTACGCTTTACTGCTTGCTTAACGCCTAGAGTTTATATAGTGACTCGCACGCTAGGTGACTTAGCGATAATAGGGATGTTTCCTGGGTAAAAAAAAAAAAATGATTTTATTTAGTTCGTCATTCAGATTATAGAGTAATATTGGATTTGTTATAACAAATCAATAGACATTTACAAATATAAAAGGCATCAAAGATCAGAAGTGAGTGGTGGCTGGTGACGTCACTCCTCGCTAAAAAGTGTAGCGTGCAGTGACGTCACATGAGTTTTCAATGCACTATGTCGTCTTCATTTTTTGTTTATATGAAAAAAGAAAAAAAAAGTGTATAGTATTTTTTGGAAATCTGACTGATGGACTAATTAAGTATTTTTTAGTCAACTCCCATATTCTATGATGTTCGTTGCATTTCGGTATTCTCCAGGTGACTCGCTAGACATTAGGTGCTAAGCAATTCATCTGTAAGTGCATAAGTAATCTATAGGTGTGTTACGTTGTGGAGCATCGTTTAGAAGTCTGTGATACCGACGTGATTATTGTGCAGCAGTTAAGTTTTGAGTTGAGCCGTAAGATTTTAGACAAATGCGTCCACTGGGTCCTCTCAATCTGTGTAGTTCTCTGCTATATGTAAGTTGTAAGTATCATCTCAGACATTGATCTATATTGACTGCATATGATCTGACCAAGATGATGGTATCTTATAACACAGGCAATGGCCGATTCCCTCGTTCACAAACTAAACAAAATTTATGTTCAATGCATCTTTTTCCTTATATTCCATTAAGAAAAGGACAGAAGATAAAATGTTAGTTTAGACCTGTCAAATTAGTCCGCTCCTGAAATAAATAGACGCGTTTTGGTCACCATTTTTATAATTGCTTCTAAACTGTCTGTGCCTCTATAGAGTATCTTAATTTGGACGCGCCATTCTCCAACAAAATGTTAATAACAGTGGTCGAGAAATAAACATTATTATTATTATGTCTTGACTTTAAAAGATACCCCTGTGATCTTTGAGTTAGTTTACGAGTTTTTTTCTCAAACTAGTCAGTCGGGTAGGAAACGCCAACCTAATCCAGTGTTCTAATCCTAATGTGTTAAAGTGTTTGTAGTACAAACCTTCTAATAAAATAATATCATTTAACAACGGATACCAAAAAGATTTATTACGTAAAACTTGCAAAAAACAAAACCGTGCAAAATGTTGCTTTAAAAGAGGCTAAATGTTCTTTAAATCTTTGAGCCGATTTACACAGCGATGACATATCATGATCATGCAGTAACTGAGCGATGCATGTCGCGGGTTCGATTCCCGCATGGAACAAATATTTGTATGGCCTTCAGGTAGTTGTTCTGGGTCTGGCTATTTGTGTATGCAAGTTTAAATGTTTGTAATCGCATCTACGAAACAGGAGTAATACCCAGTGTGAGGCAACGTTTTTTAAAAAGAAAGATAAGATATTATAAGGTTACGAAATAATATTAAAACATCGCTGTGTATGAAAATATACATTTAATGAAGTTTTTTCAACATATCCCATACCATTAAATAATCTTACAATCTAATTTTATGTAACAAAAATGACAAAGAAGAAACACGTAACCTGTCTTAAAACAAGACTGGACTAACTTCAAATTGTAAAATTTAATATTTAAAAATATGTTTTAGTATTACCGGGGCAAGTATTGTACGTAAAAGCTCTAAACCTTTTTATAAAACAGATAAAATATAAAAAAAATAAATAATAATGAGAATTCTTTGTGATTGAATAAACATGACACAATGGACCCGATTCTACGTTCATAAACTAAACTAAATTCACGTTCAGTGCATCTTTTTCTTTATATTTTATTATGAAAAGGACAGAAGAATATGTCAGTTTAGACCTGTCAAATTAGTCCGCGCTTGACGTAAATTGGTGTATTTTTGGTCGCTATGTTTATAATCGCGTCTAAACTGGCTTTTTTTTTTTTTTTTTTTATGGGACAAAACCCGCCACACTTTTCCCAACCACTGCAACTCCTGAAAGCCAGAATCAACAGTGGCGACCGCCAGAAAAACGCCGAGCAATGAAGCTCGACGAGTCCCGGAGAAACGATTCAACTGTCTTGGGTCCGGCAACGAAATTAATCAGAAAAGAATAGCGGAGGAGTAAGAAAAAAAGATATTTTTTCCACTTCCCTCCATAACAAGCAGGAGACAGAACAGAACTAGGCCAATCGGCACAAAGGGACATTATTGCAACTGGGAGAAGCCCAGATTGCCAAACACCACGGAATAAAATTTGATTAAGTTAATGGGTCCTAAGTAGGTATTAGCTGTTACAATTGATTCCAATAATAGGTATGGCAAAAGCGCCTGAACGCACGGAAATTGGTTCTAGTTTCTACAAGGTCCGTATAATAAACGACTCCGGATGTAACTTGTACACTATCCAACATAATATTGCGTTCATTCTGCCAAAGAACACACTCCCACAAGATGTGATGTGCGGACTGTTCAAATTCACAGTTCGATGTAGAACACTGACACAAAGGGGAAGGAACAAGTTTAAAAGAATACAGTTTACTTTTAAAGTTGCCATGACCTGTGAGAAATTGGGCAACGCAGTGGTCAACCTCCAGCCATGTCTTAGCCAGCCGATCGCCAACGGATGGAAAGAATAGATGGAGGTGCCGGGCCCTTGATGGAATTATCCCACCTACTTTGCCATTCGGATAAGAGGTCCTCCCAGACTTCAGTCTGAGGTTTAAATAATCTAGAGATTTTATTAAAGTCGCGTTGTGTAACAAAATTAGTGTCCATGGCCTCCCCCCTCGCGGAGTAGTACATTGAAGCACGTCGCTGTACCTCAAGGTCGACTGGAAGTACACCTGCCAGTACCGGTAAGGCTTCAGTACTAAACTGTCTATGGAATATCTTAATTTGACAGGATTAAACTAAAATGTTATCTTCTATCCTTTTCTTAATGAAATAGAAAGACAAAGATGCACTTAACTTAAAATTAGTTTAGTTTGTGAAAAAGAGCACCGGCGCTAATGTCGACACTTATATTAACTTAACTATAGTTTGATTTAACGGATAACAAATCCAATTAGAAATATTCCCACACCAGAAATTACATCTTTTATTAAGTACAATACTTTTTACAAAGCGTTGTTTTTCACCTAACTAATGAGTTTTGAATAAACTGTCTAAGAGACTAAAAGTAACTAAAATTAATTGTGGTTGACATTATAATATTTGATCATGAATTTCCTTTAAAAATAGACCTTATAATCAATAGACTAAGTCTAAATTTGATGTTAATAGAGAACAGATTATTAATATGAGACGCATTTTAATATTATTTTATGTAGTTTCGTCATATTAACAAATAAATTACATAATAATATAGAGATTGCAATGGCTAATAACAAAACATAACGCAGTTTTATACCAGCCTAACAGATCAGTCCATCAAAAATGCTAAATTTAATAAATTCATAGATTCCATACAATAAGAATCGCTAAAACGAGTGACAGTCATAACCCGTTAGTAAATATTTAGAATGGAGACTCGTGCTATCTCGCTCCCACGCTCTATGACGCAGCTGTCACGCATGGCATATAATACGACCTAATTTAGCTATACCCTAAAAAATATTGCAATAACATTTAATAATGCCAAATTTTAAAACATTTTCATCAAAAGTAAATTTTTCAAAGACGCAGGCTTTAGAATACAATCTTGGAATGGAAGATCTCTAAAATAGATTAAATTTCTATACATAGATACATATAAAAATAGATATACATATGTGATGTTTTACCACACTGCATATGGTTTATATTGAACAAACACAAGAGTTGTAGCTAGTAAGCATTATACATATATTGCATAACATGTTTTCAGTGAAGTTGGTTAAAAAGCCTTCTTAGATTTATTATCCTCCTGGTGGCAATCATCTGCTAAAGTACCAGACACAGAGGGGTTACGCAAACAGATTAAAAGTATAGACAAAAAACTCTGCAATTAGATTCACAATTCCATTTTTGTCATAGCGTAAATACAAGAAAAACTATATATAAGTATCTTAAATATTTAAAGGAAGAACAAAATTGACTTATGCTCCTAGATTTTCTGATGACATCGAATAATCAATTTTATTTTCAGCTGCACCAAGTCCAAAATTGAACGAATATTGACATAATATAATTTTTGGAGAGATTTCGAATATGCATGACAAGCTAAGCATACTGGAGCCTTCGAAAGTATTAAGGTATAGTTAGCTTTGCGCTAAGTCTTAGTTTTTAATCTAAAAGTTTACTTGTCCTAGACTTTGTTCACGAAAATTATAGTTTAGATTAGTTTTCAACAGCTAAAATAGCATAGTTTTCAGAACATAGCCTGTCATTTGAGCTACCGACTATAACTATGTATAACAACACTGAAATAACAGATTTTTAAAACAGATCACAGCCTAATTTGTCCACTAATGATTTTATCATACTCTTCCACTCCCAGGGGCAGATAGCGACCTTGTTTTAGATCCAAGTAATAAAGTTTGTCATGTTTGACCAATTTTGGATCAAAACCTTCTTTTTGCAGATCAGTCTTCTTCATTTTAAATGTACCTGAGAAAGAAAAAATGTATTGTTTAGCGATTGTTAATGAACTAAGACTTAATGAGGGTGCAGATGATTTGATTGCATGGTGTGGGGATTATGGCAAGACCTTTATTGCTTTCGGGGAATTTGCTAGAAGTCATCATCCAGCAGTGGACCTCTACAGTATGTTAAGAAAACCCTGTCCGACCCATAAGGATAATAAAGGTTAGGTAAACACATGACCAAATATAATATAAGATTTTATGTAAACATCATAGTACCAATACAAATGAATTTTGAAATAATATTTTTTCCCGCGAATTAATTCTAACTTCCCCGAAATTTGGTAATTTTAAAAAAAGTGACAACACCGGTATTATTATGAGCGAATAGCGATGCGATCACGTGCCGCGTGCCCTGCCGCCCGCCGCCCGCGGAAGGGTGGTAACGCACATTTACTAAGTTACCTCTTTTTGCGAAATAATATATATTTTTTTAAGGGGATTTTTTTTTTAAAGTTTAGCCCGGTTTTGTATGCATTAGTAGAATCTGTTATCGATACCTAGCAACACCTTCACGGGTTGTACAGGGTTTTCTTAACATACTGTATAGACTGAAGAAGAAGATAATTTAAACCCATATTAAAAGCAGTGTCATCCACGACGACGTTCTCCACTTTTTCTCCTAATCGCTAGTGGTTCGTTAATTAACTCCGCTGGTGTTTCAGTTTTTTTGATACATACTCAAAATCAAAATCAAAGCATTTATTTCAAATAAACCAGTTACAGGCACTTTTGAATTGTCAGAAGGTCGGCCAGTCAGTAAGATGAAGCTAGTCGCCCATTCCAAAGAGTAGGTACCTATGGAGAAGAACGGGCAAGAAACTCCATGGACACTCTTTTAAAATATCAAGCTATTGATACAAATATTTGATTACATCATTCATTTTGAAATCAATCGTGTGAGAACGATGCAGAAATATATTGTACGCTGAGAGCGTCCATTATGGAAAAAAAAAACAACAATTCAGAAATTAAAATACGCCGTAGCAGCTAAGAGATGACCAGTCCCCTCTGACGGCGTCCGTTCACGAACATGACGTATGGATCAGCATCATTCAGCTCAACCATATTGAAGGGAACCTAATGACCCAAAACACACGCCACCGTACTAATTACGAACTAACAAGTAATTAGCGTGTATCGATTAAACTTAAATATTAGTGGTATTTTGTTTACATTTAATGAAATTATGTTCATAAAACGTCAACTAGAAACAGTATATGTGTGTCAAATTAATGTCTCCGTTAAAGCGCATGTAAACTAACTTGTTCAGCCTATAAAGGTACACTGCTGGCCAGGGAGGGGGGGGGGGGGGGTGTCCCATAACCCCCATGTTAGGCGGATTGGGAATCGCAGTAAATTGATATTCCACTGGAGAAGCGCTGCTGCTCGCTTCCCTGGTGAGAGTTCTCTTAGGTATGGGTATGGTAGGATATGGGTTGGTATTATTCATTCTATCCCCGGTACCAATAAGTTTTCTTATCGTCAAAAACATCTTATCGTCACTACGTGTTGATAAATTGCATTCATATCACAGTAGATATGCATTTTCCAATGAGAAATATAAATCTCCGATATTTGATAACCTCATTCATCTAATGTAACTGGTTTTGATTTTCTGATAGGTCTACGGATAAGATTGGTTGAAAAAAAATTTCGGTACCACACGAGCTATTTGGCCGGGTATATTAATAAATAAATAGTTATATAAGCCGTTTTAACTTACCAGTCATATCTACGGTATCCATAACCCTAAGGAAGACAGGCCTCGCATACACCGGCAGGTCCGTTCCGAGGTCTCGGGCCAATTTATCCAGGTCCAGAGTTCCATCCACATCAACTATGCCGCACATGCCCGCTCTTCCTTCTGTGTTTGGTACCTATAAGAAAACAACATAAACATCAAATAACTAGTTAGATGGATCCCCATCATGTTGACGTCGGCTTTTAATCAAAATGAATGTAGCTAATACATATAGTAAAAGTGAGCAGTGATAACACTGCTTGCTTTTCGTATATCAAGTTACAGAAATATGAACTTTATTTTAGTAAAAATTAAGTTGATTTCACAGTAACTAGCACTATTGAAAAGTTATAAAAATGTTTGAAGTTGTTGCTCAACCTGAACTTTCATCATCAACCTTTTTTATCGTCCCACTGCCGGGCACAGGTCTCCTCTCATACAGAGAAGGATTGAGCGTAATCACCACGCTTGCTCAATGCGGGTTGGCGATTTCAGACTAAAGTCCAGGTTTCCTCAAGATGTTTTCCATCACCTACAGTCATTGGTGTCCAAGATATACTTAGAAAGTACATATAACTTTAGAAAAGTTACATTGGTACTTGCCTGACCTGGAATCGAACCCGCTCACTCATACTTGAGAGGCTGGTTTTATAACCACTAGGCCACCACGACTACAACCTGAACTTTATTGTGTACGAATTAAAATTATTTTTCCATTAAATTGTATTAGATTTTTCATCTATACAGAATGGTATCTTTCGACTTCATCTGAAAGGAAGAATTCAGCGGCGTATTTTTCGTAAGTATATCTGCTGTCACACAGTCACATAGAAAAGTGCGGTCAAAATTTACTGTTTTTTTTTTTAATAATTATAAACTAGTGCTTGATCGCAATCCCACCTGATGGTAAGCAGTGATGCAATCGTTGATGGTAAAGCGCGCTAGTTTAATAAGCCCATTAACTCAAAAACTGAGTGAATAGGGAGGAAGACAGCAGATGAGCGAGGTGATGTAATGTTTAACCCAGAGGGAGACTGATCTGGAAACCCTCCACGACCAAACTCCCGACACAACAACATTTGGCGCATCGTACCCGGCACACATCGCAACACAACTGCTCGTACCCGTCCTCTGTACGGCTTCACCAGTAGGCCTAGTATGAGTTTTCAATACGAAACTCGATCGTCGATATCGAGCGCGTTAGGCGCTCTCATTGGTTGAGAGTTCTTACGACCTTGAAGCGGGCCAATCGCTGAATCAAACGCGCTCGATATCGACGATCGAGTTTCGTAATGAAAACTCATACTAGGCCTACAGACATCATGCCGGAACACGACGAATCGCTTGGCGGCAAGACTTTGTCTGGTGGGTGGTAACTTGTGCCGGCAGCCGATGTTATGGCCTACCACCGAGAGAAAGTGAGAAAGAGTGAAGAGCTATTCATAAAAAAATAAGTGGATAAAATAAGTTAACTCCTCTGGGGTAATAATTTGTACATCGATGAAGTCGAAATTTTACATTCAATATAAAGAAGAAAATTTGCTATTTTTTTAAATGTTATTAACTACATTACATGTCCGCGATCCCGCCTGATGGTAAGCAGTGATGCAATCATTGATGGTAAAACGCACTAGTTTATTATGAACCTATTCACTCTAGTCTTGAAGACACTGGAATTGTACCTTATCTGACTGGAAGACCGCTGTAGGCAAATAATTGTTTCAGTCTTGATCGTTGGCAAGCTTTGTTAACTCCAGAATCGTTACAAATTCAAGTTAATTTCTTTACTTAGTTGTGTAATTGAGCACCGTTTCAGTTTTGTTTTACAGTGAATTTGGATGTA
Source organism: Sesamia inferens (assembly GCA_037179545.1). NCBI lineage: Eukaryota > Metazoa > Arthropoda > Insecta > Lepidoptera > Noctuidae > Sesamia > Sesamia inferens. Next base: position 12,925,514 of record CM073934.1, on the reverse strand, counting down.
TGGGTCGTCTGTACGTGTATTTATTCCATACATTTTGATAGTGTAGGTATGAAATACATGTCTTTTAATTAACAGGTAGTACTCCACTGTTGATACACAATAAATAATATTAAATATATACAGACAAATCACACAGATTGAGCTAGCCCCAAAGTAAGTTTGAGACTTGTGTTATGGGATACTAACTCAACGATACTATATTTTATAATAGATACATATACAGTATGTTAAGAAAACCCTGTCCGACCCGTGAAGGTGTTGTTAGGTATCGATAACTGATTCTACTAATGCATACAAAACCGGGCTAAACTTAAAAAAAAATCCCCCTAAAAAAAATAAATATTATTTCGCAAAAGGAGGTAACTTAATAAATGTGCGTTGACCACCCTTCGCCTGCCGCCCGCGGGGGGCGGGCGGCAGGACACGCGGCACGTGGTCGCATCGCTATTCGCTCATAATAATACCGGTGTTGTCACTTTTTAAAAATTACCAAATTTCGGGGAAATTGGAATTAATTCGCGGGAAAAAAAGATTATTTCAAAATTCATTTGTATTGGTACTATGATGAATACGTAAAATTTTATATTATATTTGGTCATGTGTTTACCTAACCTTTATTATCTTTATGGGTCGGACAGGCTTTTCTTAACATACTGTATAGATAAACATTCAAGACTTAGGTCAATCAGGAAAAGACCGTTTTCCATCATGACCTGGCCGGGGATCGAACCCGGGGCCTCCAAGTCGCAGACAGGCGTGTTGACCGCTGCGCCACGGAGACCGACAAACCGACCGACAATGTTTCATTGAAGGCTCTGAGATGTAATTCTTGGCAGAGAATAGTTTATCATTCGCGTCAAAAATATGCTCTTTGAGACATGATGTGATGAATGTGCGGGAATCGAACCCGCGACATGTTGCGCAGTAGACAATTGCTTAACCACTGCGCCAACCATGTCGTCATACTTTGAAAGGCCACAGGACTGTTTTTAATTAAAGACCCAGAGAGTCAATTCCCGTAATTTAAAACGTTCAAAATCTAGTCCCAGTCTCTTGGCGACAAACAAATATCAAACACTTGTCAAAATGTAAGGAAATTAGAAGTATTTTTTACATATTGAGAATGAGATATGCACCCTAAATGCGTAACACACTATTACTATCAATTGGAATCACTTTAAAGTAGCCAATCCATTGCTCCATATGTTCGAAAAATGTGTCTACTGTTTAAAGGGTGACGAAATAATGGACTGTATTTTTAAGGTCTGGTATATTGCCGTTGATAATAAATTCTATATATAACAAGATCCCGGACAAACAATTATTAAATTTAAAAGAGGTGTGTGTGGCGGCGGGGTCCGTGGAAGCGAGTGAGGTGAGGTCCGAGCCGGTCCGTTCACTCGGTCATGTCCCCCCGCCCGCGTCCCGCTCCCGCTGCCGGTGAAGACTGCTCACGCCGCTGGCGCGTGCATGCCGCGACCATGTTGGGTCTCATTCCCAACACTACTCAACAACGTAAATAACGCAATGAAAGTTGTTGAACTGTCAAAATGAAACTCAATGCTACTGATAGTGTGTTACATAATTACCCTGCAGGCTGTGAACGTTCTTAAAATTCGTAGAGCTAGCCCTCTGATTACGGTTAATTAACCTATAAAATTCCCACTGTTAAGACAGGCTTACTCTCGGTGAGGTCCCGAGGTTCATAATCCACCACGCGGGCAGGCGCGTGCGACCCATACAGGCATATAAGCACTCCATACCCTAATAAATATCTAATTCGGAATATCCGAATCATATTAATTAATTTATATAAAAACTTCGTTACATATTGGTAATACTGCCATCTATTGAGGCTAGCGCGAACTACTACAACGCCGCTTCGCTGCTTGCGCTACCAGCGCCAGCGCTGGCTAGCGGCGAAGGCACAAACTACATATGATTATTTCTTCTTAATCAAATAATTTTATTGTGTGCGTTTTCTTTGCGTACGTGGGCGTGTAATTTCATTGAGTTTATAAGGCGAAGTAAGCACAGCTTCTAATAAACCTACGAATTTAAGAAGTTCACAAATTTATCATGATTGTTGTTCGTTCAAATACCTTTTTATTTTATCAGCTTATGTTGTTTAGTTATTTGTGTATTTGGTAACATAAATATGTACCTATATTCGTTGTTTTAAGCGGAATTGAATATTCATTTGTCTTTAAGAGTTTAGATACATTTTTTCTTTCTAGAATATGGATATAGGTATATGAATATTCAACGTAAAGTTTTGAAGAAAAATATAAAATTGTGTGTGTTCGCGATTTTGGTTTAAATCAAAAGAAAGGTTGTTTTAATAAAAAGTATTATGAAAATTATATCTAGTTAGCAGGCTGTGTAGTGTGTACACACAAATAAATTGTTTTGTTTCCCGTGTAGGTATATTATTTTAAAACGCGGTATTGACAATTCGTCGTTATAAAAACTTAAAAGACCTTAAGTTTTTCAACCTACTTGCTTTTGAATTTCAATACAATACTTTATATTGTAATAATTTTCCTGAAGTGTACAAATTAGCAAAACGTAATAGTTATGATTCCAATGAGTAGCGCATCACGCATATTTATGAAACACACAGGGCTAAAGCAGACTCACAGATTTGTGTATATTTCCATTGAAAAAGAACTTTTAGCGATTTTAAAACGATCATATACATATTTAATTTTTACAGAGTTATTTAAAAAACGATAAGCGCGTTGATTTAATTTATAGATAGTAAATTTTTTTTTTTTTTTTGTTTTTAGTGAAATAAATTATTACTTATTTACAGTTGAGTTAGTAATAACATTTCATTGTATTCATTTGAACAAAAAAAAAATACCTAACATCCCACGGATATCATTTATTTGGCTTGTTCTTATCATCAATCACATATTTAGATGTTCATTGTAGCCACACACAAAAATCAATTCAATGTTGACATGCGGAAAAGTACGCGACTATGCTAAATTGAAACTACGTCTACGTTACGTTTTTTAAGTTTTACCATATACAGTATGTTAAGAAAACCCTGTCCGACCCATAAGGATAATAAAGGTTAGGTAAACACATGACCAAATATAATATCAAATTTTACGTAATCATCATAGTACCAATACAAATGAATTTTGAAATAATCTTTTTTTCCCGCGAATTAATTCCAACTTCCCCGAAATTTGGTAATTTTTAAAAAGTGACAACACCGTTATTATTATGAGCGAATAGCGATGCGACCGCGTGCCGCGTGCACTGCCGCCCGCCGCCTCCGCCGCTGCGCGCGGAAGGGTGCATAGCGCACATTTTTTAAGTTACCTCTTTTTGCGAAATAATATTTATTTTTTTAGGGGGTATTTTTTTTTTAAAGTTTAGCCCGGTTTTGTATCCATTAGTAGAATCAGTTATCGATACCTAACAACACCTTCACGGGTCGGACAGGGTTTTCTTAACATACTGTATTATAAGCACAGAGATTACGGTAGTGTATGTACGCATACCCAACACAAAATCTCTGTGCACGCCCCTGCACGCGGGCCCAGTGTGGGTTGGTAATATAATCCATCGGTTTCGGTAGTTAATTAAAGGTAAACAGAAAAAAGAAACGTGTTGTTGTTTAGTTCCTTTTTTTTTTGCTAAATTAAAAAGTACAACTGTGACGTTGCATGTCAATTGACGTAGTAGTTTTACGTTTAGTCGGTTAACTAAGCCACGTGTTATTTTTTGTTTACCTTTAGTTAAACTAAAACCTAACTAAAGTATAGATGTCACAAGGCTTGGAATTTTTGGACGAATTAGTTTCCTTACAAGGTTTTTTATTATCGTTTTAAGAGTAGTGGTCACGATACAATTTCTACAAACTAAATGCTACTCCTAAGTCGGCCATTTCCACCGGGCCATCATTACTCTCTAGGTAGACTGGCGCACTATAAACTGAGCAAAACTTAAGAGACTGTTAAAAAAAATATCATGCAAGTCCTTACCAGTACGCCATAAACGACTGCATCTCTATGGTTAGCCACCCTGGAGATGGCAGCTTCCACCTCAGTGGTGGAGACGTTCTCTCCGCGCCATCTGAACGTGTCACCTGTTCGGTCTCGGAAGAACAGGTAGCCTAGTTCGTCGGCTACCAGGATGTCACCTACAAAAAAGGAAGTTGATTTTAAAATATCATTATGAACCTTTCGAAATTTGTTCAAAAGTAGCCAAATTCGACAGGAAAGAAATCGAAGATATACGATAAGCAAATCGTTAACGCCGCGGGCCGACACAAAAGATTTACATCACAAATACTTTTTTTTTATATAATTATAAACTAGTGCTTGACCGCAGTTGAGCATGCTGATGCAATGTTAAACCCAACAACACGACCGGTGGTCGGTGGTGGACCGGTGGTAGGCCATAACATCGGCCGCCGGCAGAAGTTACCACCCACCAGACAAAGCCTTGCCGCCAAGCGATTTGTCGTGTTCCGGTATGATGTCTGGTGAAGCCGTACGGAGGACGGGTCTGAGCAGTTGTGTTGCGATGTGTGCCGAGTACGATGCACCTAATGTTGTTGTGTTGGGAGTTTGGTCGTGGAGGGTCTTCAGATCAATCTCCCTTTTGGCGCAGCATCGTTGGTCGTGTTCTTGGGTTTAACATCGCATCACCTAGCTCAACTGCCGTCTTCCTTCCTATTCGCTGTTTTACTGAGTGAATAGGCTCTTAATAAACTAGCGCGCTTTACCTTCAACGATCGCATTACTGCTTACCATCAGGCGAGATTGCGGTCAAGCGCTAGTTTATAATTATTAAAAAAAAAAAAAAAAAACAATGTTCCGATAGAGGGAGATTGATCTGGAGACCCTCCACGACCAACCTCCCGATACAACAACATGCTGGATGACATTTATTGGCGGGCGTATGAGTTTGATATCTCGATGTTTGTCGAAGACCAAGTTTGTGCACCATAGGTTAAGATAGGAAGAAAACAATATTTTAGGACCTACCTGATATAAAGGCGGCGTCACCGAAATGGAACACATTCCTGACCACTTTCTTGTCCGAGGCGTCCTTGTCTACATAACCAAGGTACTGACGAGCTGGATTACTTTTTTGGATCTTGCCGATAAATACGCCTGGCTCGTTGGGTTCTGCTAGCTGTAGGGAACAATAGTTTCATCATGTTTCGGTAGAAAAATCAAAAGTCATTCAAATTGGGCTAAGAATCAGCACTTTTTGAACGTCAATATTACATAAGACAGTCCCCCCAAAAAGCCCGCCCCATCGCCACTTGGTAGTGCTTTCGCTGGAAAGAAGTGTCGGAACAAACTCCCTAGCAGCACAGCTGTCAGTTCATTAAAGAAAATACTTTATACAATGCTATGTAGGTACAGTAATGAATACAAGAAAACACAACAACAATGAAATTATTTATCATATGCCAGCTAGCCACGCCAAAATACCAGCAAAGCAAAACAAAAACATATGATAAGATAATTTATGCACAGTTTCATTGAGTAAGTTGGTTGACGACACGATTGGTGCAGTGGCTGAGCGACCGCACGGAACAAATATTGGATGGCCTACAATTAGTTGTTCCGGGTCTGTCTGTTTGTGTATGTGAGTTACAAATGTTTGTAAACGCACCCACGATAAATTCCTAGAAAGAATTCCAAGTGTGGGGTAAAATTAAAAAAAAAGTTGAATTGCTGTGTTTGAAACTGAAGTGTAACTTTGCAACAATTAAGAACTTGGAGTATACTCCTTTAATAAGCTCCATGTTACTCCACTAAATGAGTGGTGAGAGCTCCAGTAGCCACCATTTGAGAACGCTATCCAAGTTGCTGAATTTTAGACAAAAAAAAAAAAAAAACTATATTTTTGATCTCTTTCAAAGATAAAACAACATTCATGACATTATAACATTTGTTGTACTTCATTTTGTAAAGTCATAGTGGCCTAGTGGATAAAAGATTCCAGTTCAGGCAAGTACCAATGTAACTTTTCTAAGTTATATGTACTTTCTATGTATACATTGGACACCAATTACTGATTACAAGATGAAGGAAAACATCTTGAGGAAACCTGGACTTTAAGTCTGAATTTTGATCGCCAACCCGCATTGTGCAAGCGTGGTGATTACACTCAATCCTTCTCTGTATGAGAGGAGACCTGTGCCCAGCAGTGGGACGATAAAAAGGTGGATGATGATGATGATGTACTTCATTTGACTTTCGTAGACTAACGAACTCAATTTTATTTAATATGTTTTTGAAAATTACGGGTGCGAAGGGCGGACGTTTTTGGGGGGACTGCCTTATGTAATATTGACGTTCAAAAATTACATAAAGCAGCCTAATTTGAATAAATAACTCGAACGAAACTCTTATCAAAAATGGCGACCAGTATTAAGCAGTCTAAAGTAGTCAAAATAAATATACATTAATTTAAAATCAGCCTTAAGTACAGTAAGTATATAAAGTTCTTATCACAATGCAGTACAAAAAGCCATTATTTTATACGACCGAGTCCGTGGTACATCAAACATCAAAACAAATTCAACCTTACACGCATGCATTAAAGTCAGAATTATAAAGTAAGTACTAAATGAAAGAAGCACCCACGTGCTGAGTTGTGCGCTTGTTCAGTTCAACCATTTTTTTACGCTGATTGTGAATCTCGTGTATACACTAGATTCAGAATCAATTAAATTATTGTAATTCGTTAAAGCCACATTTGTTTGGTCGCCACCATCGATCACTTAGAAGATCGATGGTGGACGCTTTCGTTTTAACTAACTAATGATTTAAAAAATTTACCTGACAAAGTCCGCGTACGTCTCGGATGGGTTCGCCAGTCTCCTGGTTCACTTTAATGATGGCTATAGGGTAGACACTGGGGAAGATTCTCGACACGAAACCGATAGCTCCCGGCGTTCCATCCACGTTAGCTGTAATGGATATTAAAAAAAAAAAAACGAGTGTGCTTATGACCACACGACTGAAGTGAAACTTCTTTTGCACCATCTGTATGTGTATATATATATATATATATATATATGTGTGTACAATATATACATGTATACACATATACATATATTAATTTTCTATAAATATTTAAATTTATTTCATGCTTTCATTTATAAATTAATATTTTTGCATAGACCTCCAATTAAAAAAAAAAAAAAAAAGTGGATTCCCTCGGGGCCAAAAGGTCGGGCTCTTCCTCCTGAATCAGGGGACCCCAAACTCGGGTAGTCCACGACCTCTGGTTCCCGAGATAATCCACGGGGGGGTGAGGTAACTAAAGGGGGTCGGGGAGGGGGATAGGTTTCGTGGGGTTGCGGGGGGGGAGGGGGAGGGGGAGAGGAGGGGAGTGGATTCCCTCAGGGCCAAAAGGTCGGGCTCCTCCTCCTGATTCAGGGGACCCCAAACTCGGGTAGTCCACGACCTCTGGTTCCCGAGATAATCCACGGGGGGGTGAGGTAACTAAAGGGGGGGGGGGGTAGATTTCGTGGGGTTGCGGGAGGTAGGGGGGAGGGGGAGAGGGGGGAGTGGATTCCCTCGGGGCCAAAAGGTCAGGCTCCTCCTCCTGATTCAGGGGACCCCAAACTCGGGTAGTCCACGACCTCTGGTTCCCGAGATAATCGACGGGGGGGTGAGGTAATCAATGAGGGGGGTCGGGGGGGTGTTCGCAGCGTCATGTTCTCGAAGAAATTCATAGTTCTTAATCAATCAAGGTACTTAGCTTAATAATTGAGCTTATGAGGCTCGAAAGCAATTTGTACTTTGTGTCCAATTATCGTATTGTGACGATATCTTAAAGCTTCTATACTTTCAATTATATCAGAAATGTTCAGCAAAAATATATAAAACAATATAAAGGCCAGAAGAGAACGAAATTTATAAATTTATTTGTGCTCTTAGGTAATCAATTGTTAACAAATCTTAAAAAGATCCAAAAAATATATATTGCCTTCGGCGAGATGCGAACTCACAACTTCATACTCGACTCAATTGTTAACAAATCTTAAAAAGATCCAAAAAATATATATTGCCTTCGGCGAGATGCGAACTCACAACTTCATACTCGACAGGTCATGCAATATTTACATGAGCCAACTCCTTGTTTGTATTACAGACGAAATAGGACTATACTCTGCTTCCGTTCGCCTTCATCATTTTTTTTTCCTATCATTTTTCGTAACGCTTTCGCTAGTTTACTCCCCAAGTCAAGCGTGCCTAAAGAAGTTTCACTTCAAAAAAACCTATTATTTTGCACGTACTTGGTATCAAATTGATCTAAAATGGACGAATCTAAAAGTTATTAGATTGGTGGAATTTAAAAACTGCAATTTTTAAGTTATTTCCAAAAATGAAAACTAGGTTTTGAGCTACGTCCACAAACACTGTTATGGCTACAATAAATAGGTACTAGTCATTCTGAAATCAACTTAATTTACACGAACATATACTTGTTACTTGTCCAAGTCGCAATAACATCAAATCAACAACAATACCAGGATTTGAATTTGGTATATATTTTTTGTAATGTTCTGAACTAGTGCTTGGCCGCTATCCCGCCTGATGGTAAGCAGTGATGCAATGGTCTGATGGTAAAGAGCGCTAGTTTATTATGAGCCAATTCACTATAGTCTTGAAGAGTGTACAATCTAAGTAAGAATGTAATTAGACGGAAAGATCGCCGTATTTATGATTCATTTTTATTGAAGTTAATATGAGGTTCTTGACTTGAACCTATGTTCTTAAAAAGAGATATTAAATAGTATCTTTATGGAATTCAGTTTGCTTTACTTACCTATATTGGCATTTCCTTCGGTCGCTCCATAAAACTCCGTAACAGCCGCGATGTTGAACCTTTTAACGAAGTCTTTCCAGATCTGGAATAACAGGTAAAAGTTATAAAAAGAAGTTCGGAAAGAAAATTGTGAGATAAAAAAAGAAACGATAAAATATGTGGTTGAAAGAGAGGAGTCATCATCATCATCTTAGCGTTTATATCGGTTGCATTGCATCCGCGGCTTTCGCGTTGGAGCCCGGAGAGGTTTAGAAAGAAGTATGGTGGTAAAATATTTTTTTAATGGGACAAAACCTGCCACACATTTTCCCACCCACTGCAACTCCTGAAAGCCAGAATCAACAGTGGAAACCGCAGAAAAAACGCCGAGCAATGAAGCTCGACGAGTCCCGGAGAAACGATTCAACTGTCTTGGGTCCCGCAACGAAATTAATCAGAAAAGAATAGCGGAGAAGTAAGAACTTCCCTCCATAACAAGCAGGAGACAGAACAGAACTAGGCCAATCGGCACAAAGGGACATTATTGCAACTGGGAGAAGCCCAGATTGCCAAGCATCACGGAATAAAATTTGATTAAGTTAATGGGTCCTAAGTAGGTATGTGCTGTTACAATTGATTCCAATAATAGGTATGGCAAAAGCGCCTGAACGCACGGAAATTGGTTCTAGTTTCTACAAGGTCGGTATAATAAACGACTCCGGATGTAACTTGTACACTATCAATTTGGTTTTCCGTCCAAAGGTTGTTTGTAAAAATCGCTCTTGGCGATAAGACCACCCATTGTGCCACCCTTTATAAAATCTTCATATTTATGTTTTGTAAGTTACACAGTATGTTAAGAAAACCCAGTCCGACCCATAAGGATAATAAAGGTTAGGTAAACACATGACCAAATATAATATAAAATTTTACGTAATCGTCATAGTACCAATACAAATGAATTTTGAAATAATCTTTTTTTCCCGCGAATTAATTCCAACTTCCCCGAAATTTGGTAATTTTTAAAAAAGTGACTACACCGGTACTATTATGAGCGAATAGCGATGTGACCACGTGCCGCGTGCCCTGCCGCCCGTCGCCCGCGGAAGGGTGCTTAACGCACATTTATTAAGTTACCTCTTTTTGCGAAATAATATTTATTTTTTTAGAGGGATTTATTTTTTTAAGTTTAGCGCGGTATTGTATCCTTCTTCTACTAATGTAGAATCAGTTATCGATACCTAACAACACCTTCACGGGTTGTACAGGGTTATCTTAACATACTGTATAGTAGACACAATAAAGAGTATTCTTTTCTATTCTACCTATAGTGCTCTTTGTTTTTGACGTGACAACGTCTTAAATTAGGTTGCGGCTGGGAGTCACTTATGAAAAAGTGTAACGCTCGGTAACGTTACGATGCCTTGCGTCTCTCTCCCACTCAGCCTTGCGTCTCTCTCCCACTCAACTATGATCGGTCTGCCGCGCGCGCAGCACTAGAGAATTAGGCGCATTGAATCGGCGCATGCTTGTGTCTCTGTCTTTGTCTTTCTCGAACGTTCTTGGCGTTGGAAAAACAAGAAAGCGTCATAATACAAGTTCACACGTGTGGTTAAAGTATCGTCAGCTGTGTCTGTAGTGAAAATGTGGAGTGCTTAGATTCGTCATTTACAACAACTACAACAATAAAGGTAAATAATTGTACACTGATATTTCATTATCGTAAACTATGATTGATTGATTAATTGTTAGATTGACACAAAAGTTGAGAAACTGAGTTTATAGGTTATGTCATACTATTGATAAATGTTGATAGTGTTAAGTAAATTATTAGTTTAAAAAGTTGAGAAACTGAGTTTATAGGTTATGTCATACTATTGATAAATGTTGATAGTGTTAAGTAAATTATTAGTTTAAAATTTATTAATTAATTAATTATTATTTTACAAATTTTCATTAATTTCAAATTTATTTAGCAAAAATTTGAACCTTCAATCTGAATAAATGTTTTGATTTTCGAATTGATTCTTTAAAATTACAAATATTAAGAAAAAGTGGCAGATATAAGAAAACTTGATTTAAACTGTGTTGAGCAAGAATTTTAACATCTAATTTAAGTAAATGTTTTAATTTTCAACTTCATCATTTACAATTACAAATTTTAATTAATTTCAAATTTATTTAGCAAAAATTTGAACCTTCGATCTGAATAAGTGTTTTGATTTTCAAATTGATTCTTTAAAATTAAAAATTCATCCATTCAATTTCAAATGTTCAACAGGAATCACCACTCTCAAAACAATGGAAACGGACGAGCAAATGCCTTCAACTTCCAGTACATCAATGGAGACGGAGGATAGCAGAAACACTTCCTTTCATTTCATATTTCTCCTATCATCGTCCTATCCTCAACAAAATCACTCAAATAGGAATTAGTTAAGTTTAAGTTTACATGTACAATGTTTTAGTAAACAAAATATATTTCTATAGTTAAAATTTGTGCAATTCTTATTTTCATTCAATTCCTTGTTCCTATTGTGCAATTTAATTATATTCATATCAATAAATATTCTACCGAGAAAAAGACGTTGTCACGTAAAATCTTCGTCCGTAAAACCGACTTTACAGGCAACCATTTTTTTTGGGAGAAAACCTTCAAAAGATGCCTGGTCTTTGGGTTTAAAACCAGGAAGTGTACACCTATGACGCAACTAAATTTAGCAAATAATATGTTTAAGTCCCATCTGATCGATAGCGAGCCTACTGTCATTAACCGAGTCCAAATCCAGGACTCCTCGTGCACTAATGGGAAGTTCTAGTGGACAAATAATAAAAGGTACTGCCAAATCCGGGAATAAAAAACCAGGACCATGTTCAGCAGTAACTCATGCTGCTGGGCAGCTGCCCCCAAGGATACACCATGATCCTAACCTTAGAAAAATTAGAAAACGGCAGCTCACTTCATTTAAGCTTTCACCGTGACATGTTACAGAATAGCACTATCAGTAGCAAAGGGATTTTATGTTGACACATCAACAATATTCACTGCGTTATTTAAGTTGTTGATCAGGAACATTAATCGAATGTGTTGTGTTACGCACTTAGGGTGCTGTTTCCAAAGGTTAATTTCTGAAATATTCATTTCCTTTATGATGTCATATAACAACATAAAATAGCCAACTCATTGTCAAAGAAAGAACAAACTCATCCTTTGTTATTATTCCTTTATCGGTATAAAAATACAGCGAAATGAAGTTTTTACGTACATTGTCAAGTTCATAGATATTGTCATAAAGCAGTAACTTGAGGTTTGATTTAACTTCCCCCCATTCCCCCTTCGATTTCTTCTCTTTCTTTCGTTGGTCGTGAACCCATTGTTTTTAGCCCAAACAGCTAATAGCGCATGATACGGTTAGACAAATTTTAGGAATGCTATGGTCGCCACTTGAATGCTTATTCTACTACTCGTGCGAGTTAACTGTGCACCTCGCTAGAATGCGACCTCTCTCCCGCTTCTCCGCGCGGCGCCCCGCTTTCGCCGCAAGCCCGAAGTAGCGATAGCATCTTTGTTACAATTGTCTAAATACAGTTTAAATCCTTGTTGTTATTACTGTGTCTGTGGAGTTTTTGCTTTCTTAAGTTTTTTTTTATTAAGTTTGTTTTTGTTTTTTACATTTTCGACGCATTAGTGAAGCCTGTTGGTTGCACCAACATTATATTTCAGTCCATATGAATCAATTTAATTGCAAAACGTCATGAGTAAAATGACCTAGTATTATGACGCTTTATCATCAAAACGACCCTATAATAACATAAAAAAAAGTAATTTATATATTTTTTTAACATAATTCTCATTTTTGCAAAAGTACTGTCCGAATGACGTCACAGAGCGATGTGCACAAAGATATAAGTTTCTATTACGTATTGCGACGACAGTTCATTAGTGTGTTAGCGTTATCTATGCAATGTTGTGACATCACTCATACACGCACACGCGCACGCGTTAGGTGCGCGCTCGCACAATAGGCTATTTGACAGGTTTTTAAAATCCATTTTATATTATGCAGTAGAGTCTAAGGAACCCAGTAAAAGTTGTTTTTTTAAATTCTGGTATATATTAGCTGAAAAACATCGAATTAAAAATTCAATATTTAAATAGTGTGCCAAAACGCTACTTTGACAATATGGCGCTGCAATGGGGTTGGTGACGTCACTTGCCTGTATTCTGATCTCTGACAGCTGGCATATATATTTGTTTGTTGTAAACATAAAACAAAAGTGCGATTGGATTTACATTTTATCAGTGATTTATGTAACAAAATGAGTTACAAATGGTGTGCAGTTCCAAAATGTACAAATACATCGTTAAAAACTCCGGAAAAACTATTTGTAAGTGTTCCAAAGAATGTCGAAGTGCGCCGAAAGTGGTTGCAACTTTCTCGGAGGGATCATAATGACATAGCGAATAGTACAAATATTTTCTTTTGTGAAGACCATTTCGATGTAAGTAAACATAATATTTATATTTTGTAATAATTAATTACATTCAGAATGTTAGTATTTTCGTTATTGATTTGAGGTTATAATACCTCTAATGTTTTTAACAGAATGTCTCTTGCAACTCACTTCGAATATTTCCGCTGTTTTCCATAATATTTGTTAAAATTTGTAGCTACAGAGTCCTATGATTTCAATAAGCAGTACACTAAAAGATCCCGACTAACTTGGTTGTTTGTTACAGATGGAAAATGACATGGAAAATTACTATCAGTTTAAAATGGGTTTCAGTCAGAAAATAATTTTAAAAGATAAAGTTTTGCCTTCTAAATTTCACTGCCAGCCAGATCGTATTAAAAGAATGTGTGATGCTGGCACTTCCCGATCTGCATTTGTTAAACGGCAAAGAATGGAACTTGTTAAACAATGCGAAATCATTCAACAACCTATGTTAACCAATGATAAGCCTACTGCTACTGTAGTTGAAGCTTGTACAAAAGGTAGGCAAACTAATTTCTAAATTGTACTGAAATTATTTCTACACTTCCAGACCTTTATCCCAGTTAACTAAGACAGTAATATTATATAATCTCTGCATTATTCATTAATTAATAAATCTATTTTATTTTCAGAATTATCCCAAAAATGTGACAAAAGTACATTAACAGAACCTGGACCTGCAAAAGTAAACAAATTATTGTTTATGTTCACGGAATTGTGTCAAACAAACTTAACAATATATTTATTATTTATAACCTATACAAGTTCTTGTGGAAGTCCATCATTATTTCACTTTCTTATAATATAATTTAAGTTACCAGTAAAGTATAATTATACTTACTTTGCTGTTTTTACATTTTTTAGCTCCGAAGCATAAAAGTCAGAATTATTTTTGAAAAATAATCCGACCATGATTGCGTCGACTTGGGGCAGGTTTCTGCTGTCTGCTTTTACAAAATCGTTGTCCATGGTTAAAAGTACTTTTAAAATAGTGCAAATAAACAAAAAAAAACAATGGATAATAAAGAAAAATCTTAATGTAACGGAGATAATCTACCACGACTAGGCGCAACACAAGTAGACAAACGAAGTTTACAAGCAGGTGACGTCATGATAAATTCGACCAATCAGGAGCGTTTTGTGTCACGTGACAAACGTTTAAAAAATGCAATTTTTATTTAAGGATTTTTAAATAAATTAATCATTATTTTCGACTTACGTTAATTAATAATCATTTTTTAAGTCTTAATTTATATTGTTAACAGTAATTGACACTTTATTTTTCGCATTGTCAAAATGCCTATTGATAGCAATGTAGTCCTTAGCATGCCACTGGAGTTTTGAACTTTACTGTATATTTATATATTATTATTTTAAGACTGTTAGCCTACATCTTATGTAAATATTCTTAATTAATATGTAAAACGGTGGTCGGCAAAATTACACGAATTATAATGCATGAAATGCTCAATTGTTATCAAAACTCAGTATAATAGCTCATTAAATAAAAGCTCATTTTCTCTTTGTAGGTCACAAAGAGAAAATGAGCTTTTATTGTGAAAAGAATAAAATGAAATACATGCATAATGAAATTGATTAAAGGTTAAAAAACCAATACAAATGCATGCGTCATTATGTATCTACTGATAAACGTAAATAGCAGTCGTCTTGACCTTAGTCAAAGTTCAATGTATTAATTATAATTCAAGGTGGTTAAAAAAAGAAACACTGCGTAAGTACTGCTCTGGCAGCATCGCTACACGAATTTATATAGGTATAGTTCTATTACTGTCAATCGATGGAATTCCAAAGACACGAAAAGATGTTTTCTACTAGAGATGTTGGTTTGTGCCGTATTTACACATAGCACACTTTGGCCTTTTTTTTAGATCCTCTAATTTCTTTTTATCTGACGCGAATCTGAAACATCTTTAGCCACAATTATAATATACAATCGTGTAATATTATACGAACGTTAGATAATTCTCTGAGTTTTCTACAACCCCCTGAACGTCTCACACGCGCACGGCGCAATACGGCTATTGAGAACCTAAAAATAGATATATGAAGATAGATTGAGGTTATGATATATTGTATAGTGATATCTATCAGAACGCACCACAATAGTGCTCGTTTTTACCAACACTCAAGAAGACTTTAAGAAGAAAAAGTTACTGAACGATATTAATACATCGTTGGATTTTCAACTCTATGCGTCTGAGCGCGGCGTGAAAACCTGAAAGTACTATTTTGTCTGGATGACACCTAGTCTTAGAGAAAGCAGACATTTCACGTGCTGACAGGGAGCAATGACCGATCGCATTTTGAACATTTTAAACAGGTTATTACAGAATTGTTAAGCTGTGTTTTCTATTCGTCTTCAAAATTCACATAGCACTATCGAGTTTACATAGATAGCAAAGATAGAAAAAAAGAGTAATAGTAATTATTATGTTTCGTACAGAAATATCATAAAACTAAACACAATTAAAAAAAAAACAATATTAATCTAAATGGATGGAAGGTTAATCAATATAAAGAACTTTATCTACTCTCATATCAAAAAATTAAAAATATAAAACTAAAAAGGAGTTTATATTGACGTACTTTACAATGTATGATATTAGATAAAGTAGTGTATGAAACTGTACATAATTAGGTATTACACACTCGTGTGATACTATTAAAAAATTCGCTTTGCTCGTTTTTTAAACTCACACTCGTGCATAATATCCCTCATTACGTAGCAGTTTCATAAACTAAGTACTATTATAGGTACAATGGAAGGTATAAACAAGTATTACTAAACTTAATTGACTAGTAAGTTCTCTAAGCATATGTATACCTATTTATTTATTCGACTTGATTTAACATTTATTCATTTCAGTCACAAGTGAATGAATTGCATAAATTTACAATATGACGTATTGTCTGCATTAAATTATTAACCAGCTATACCATTTTTATTTTGTAATGACTTAGACAAGACTTTTATAATAATAATCTTATTTGGCTTAAGACGTCTTGAACCAAATTAGGCATCGTTATATTTCTTAGGTCCATTAATTATGTAGAAACGTCTTAATTATTCTACTTGCATATTTTTGTCTTCATTTGAAGACGTAGACGTATTTGGCATTGCTTAAGCAAACATTTTTTTTTCTTATACTTTTGGAGGGCCTTTTAGTTAAGCAATAACCTCCGCACGGATCGTTCAATAAGGTTAAGAGCGACGCTTGCAGTGCTTGGTCCGTGGATGGGTGACAATCTTTACATATCAAGATGGCTTAACGTGCTTTGTGAAGCACGGAGGGGGCCTCGTAAAATACATTTAGCCGTTGATCACGTTTGTCGTTTTTGGCAGAGACAGAGGCTCTAGTCTGCTATTTTTATATATTTGTCATCCCAACACGATTCCATTGTCATTGTGTTTAAAATTTCGTAATCTGCTAAATTCATAATGATTGATAAATTATCTCGGTTGTCTCGTAATGGGTGATAGAATGACATCGTCATTATTATAAAACCCGTTAATAGAAATGATTTTCTAAAAACTACTACTATATTTGAACACTAATAATTAATATGGATTGTCAGTGATTGACTTCTAGAAAGTCATAATGACGCCATATTGGTAGTAGATTACAAAACTTGTCGTAATCGATCATTATGATATCACTGATCGACCATTCTGAAACTATTGTCATTATTATAAAACCCGTTAATAGAAATGATTTTCTAAAAAACTACTACTATACATATTTGAACACTAATAATTAATATGGATTGTCAGTGATTGACTTCTGAGAAGTCATAATGACACCATTTTGGTAGTAGATTACAAAACTTGTCAAAATCGATCATTATGATATCACTGATCGACCATTCTGGCACTATTGTATTAGCAGACTAGGGCCAGGGCTCGAAAGTCTGACAACCAGTCTTATCAAAAGGAACATAATTATACTCCAGCACCCTAACTGCGTAACACAACTATTTTATCAGTTGGGATCATTTTGAAGCTTATTGCTAGTCCATTGGTCCATATGTTCGAAAAATGTCTGCTTTCTCTTCTGCCTCTGCTTACTGTTTAGTCGGCTATGAAAATAACGGAATGAATGTTGTTGAACTGTCAAAATGAAACCATTGCTACTAATAGTGTGTTACATAATTACCCTACTTTAATTGGGTTGTGAAAGGCAGATTAGGTGGTCACTATACTTAAAATTTTGGTATTTAGCTGCATCTAGTTACACTGCAATTTGATTTGATTATTTATACTTTAAATAACAGCCTCCTGAAATTCGACAATGACACAAAACTGCACCTTATATATTTTTTTTATTACCTGTCCGGGCGCAATGGACTGGCTCGCGAGCTAGCCTACATGATGACCCGGATTTCCTTCCTGGATTGTATTACAAGGAGGGGTGGGTTTCCTGTCATTTATTAATTTTTATTCTGAGGCGGTTAGCCCGACCTTTTCTTATCTATATCACTTCATAACTTCTTACTCTTTCTAACTTAACTGCACCTTATAGGATTACTTGCCTGTGGCCTCAGTCCGTTGCCATAAATCACGCTCACTTTATGTTGTGTATCAGCCGGCGAGGGGGGCGTGGCTAGAACGTAGCGACACATTTCGCCTATGTAGTGGGCAGCCTGTGGAACAGAGACGAAAGATAAATGGTGATTTCAATTTGAAACAAATAAATATCAAGGAAAAAGTACGGAAGAAAGCAGGTTAAGCTACCCCAAACTGTCAGATATTCCCAATCAACCTTGAGCCTTAATGCTTTAGAGATAAAGTTGAAAATCTAACTTCTAACTAGCTTGATGTGCTGTCGTCTGTACAAGAATATTCGTACTACAAACTTTATATGATAACAGAAATCCTTGACTTCGAGAGATGGAAATAAGAACCTTTTAAGGTAGGTCTCGGGTGTTGAACCCGTCTTTGTACAATATTGTTTTACTTAAGCATAAAGTTATTGTAAATAAAGCAAGTAGAACCACAAATGTAAAATCCATGTCAGCATGTATTTTTCTACCCATACAAAAATGAAAAAACACAAACGCTAAATGTAAGTGCATTTTTTTCTTTATATGTTATTAAGAAAAGGATAGTAGATAACATTTTAGTTTCTTTCTTTCTTTATTTTTGGCTTCGCACGGTCTGTGCATTTAGCCAATGTCAAGTAATTATGAATTATTCATGTAGAAAAAGACTGCAGCGTGACCAGTCTTACGTGTGAGGTTTGGGGCTAAGTCATGATGTGGCCACTAAGCTGCGATATTTCACTGTTCTTTATAAACTATTTACTAAATGCACTTTTTACTACATAAATCACGCACTTTTATTTAGTAAACAACACTATAAATAATTTTAAAAGTCCAATGAAAAACGAGCGTGACACTCAGCTTGACTTTCCCGCCAAAAACTCCAACATTTTAGTTTAATCCTGTCAAGTTAAGATAATCCATAGACAGTGCGATTATAAACATGGCGAATTGGCGACCAAAAATACGTCAGTTTACGTCAAGAGCGGATTAATTTCACAGGTCTTAACTAACATTTGATATTCTGTCCTTTTGTTAATGAATTTGAAAGAAAATGACGCACTTACTAAACACCATTAGTTAGCAATGATCACAATGCGTTAAATGCTTGTTTTACAAAGTCCAATGGTAGATAAATTTAAATATACTGACAGCAGACCGTTTCAATTATTCTAACAATTATTTTGCAAAAAATTCGTCTTTAAGATATCCAACAGTAAAGGCCGGATTTAATTTTGGTCATAAATTCTCACTGAATCCGGTTATAGTTTGACGGATTTTGTTTATTATGCAACGTAACATTACAACAAGCCTGTTTTCTCCGATTGGTTGGGTTATTATTGGAACATTGGACCGGTTAATGTCAATACCACCAGCTTAGAATGTTGTTTCCTCTTGGTAAGGGACCGTTCAAATATTACGTAAGCATATTTATTACAATTATTTACCACCCCATCACCCATGTCAGGAAAATTAAGCAAAACTCTTACCCCCTTCCCCTATGCTTACGTAAACATTTTTAAATTATAAATGTATCTTTCTATATTTATAATTATAATATTACATAAAAAAATTATAATTTTAAACATAAGGAAATAGATTTAAAATAGATATTAGATTTTACTTATACAGTATTCAACATAGAGTAAGGGACAAAAATATGAACAAAACATTTCAAGCATAGATAATGTGAGGGTTGCACTTCGTTTAAAAAAGTAAATAACTACCGATGACGTAATCATCATCTAGACTCCCCTACCCCCATGTCATCCAAAATAAACAAAACAAAGACCCCTCCGCCCCCCAATAGTGCTTACGTAATACTTGAACGACCCCTAAGAGGTGGGAATAGCGCAGTCGACGCGGGCTCAGTACGGGTTTGTAGATGTCACATCACACATGTCTTCCAATTTTTGGTTTTAGAATATGCTCGTTTCCTAGCGAGATTTGCCTTCACCACACAAAGTAAAGCTCCTGATTCGAACCTATTTCTACAACTCCATCCATTGCATTAGGCTTGTCCCTTATTAATGAGACTTGTTTACTATTCAGTGCAAAGAAAACATACAATTACACAACCTGCAATATAGTAAATAGCCCGATTCACTTGACTGACTCCATAATAAACCTATAATAAAAATCTTCACAATAAATTGATTGCACAACGGCAGCCATGCGATGGTACGAATAGGTACGTACTATAGCTTCAATACTAAAGTCAATTATGTAGATAAGCATTCAAATTAACCTTGAAAAGTGCATATAGAACAGAATAGTTAAAGAACTGCATATAAATAATTATACGTAAATTTGACCATGTTTTTGTGTATTAATTTTATATTTGTATGCCCAGTCAGAAGGCTTGGGCCCCGCGTACTGCTGCATATGCTAAGAATGACACACAATTATAACTTACTAGTTTCCGCGCGCGGCTTCGCCCGCGTGGAGTTCGGTTATATCGCGTTTCCAAGAGAACTCTTCAAAAGTCCGGAATCAAAACTAGCCTATGTTATTTCTCAAGGTCAACTCTATCTTTGTACCAAATTTCAAAAAATCAGTTCAGGGGTTTAGACGTGAAAGCGTAAAAGACAGACAGAGTTACTTTAGCATTGGAGTTCGGTTGTATCGCGCTTTTTAGATTTCCCTCGGGAATATCAATTTTTTCCGTGATAAAAAGTATACCCTATTATTTAATCCGGACTTCTAACTTTACTTTTGCGAAATTTCAAAGCAATCGGTTCAGTAGTTACGGCGTGAAAGCGAAACAAACAAACAAACAAACTCACTTTCCCCTTTATAATATTAGTAAGGATTAGTAGGGATTTAATTTTTAGCAACAATTATATAGTAAGACAAACTGTGTAACATTTTAATTATTTGTTGTTTAATAAATATTATATTATTTAAGTGGAAAAATAAACGACCCGTGGTAAACTTCAACTCTGGATTGACAGAGATAGATGTTATGGGGCCTTTGTCCAGGAGTGAGCAGGTACAGTAACCAGTAATAATTAAATACACTGTGAAAGATATCAATCATGATATCCGATTTCATCCCGGTCTGTCGTATTCTAAAGGTACTGAATACCCCAATCCCAAGATGGTGAAAGGTAGAAAGATAAAGTACGCAAAATAAAAGCGCGAGGGGGGATAATAGCGAGAACTGGTATGAAAGGATATAGTCATATAAAAGGCTCCAATAACATTGAGGGAAACTAGCATTAAAAAAAATAACCCCAATCCTGATTTTAATTTGTTTACGGATCAATGCAACGGAGTCCACTGGTCCATGTTAGTGTTTAAGTTATATTATTGTCTCTATGTTTATTGATGTATTTGGTGTTGTAATTCAAGTTTTAACTAACTAAAAATAAATAAATAAATGATCATCAGTTAATAACAGTCCACTGGTGAAAATAGACTTCGTTACTTTGGCATGAATTTGTACTTGATTGAGCTGGAAACAGTAGCGATAATCAATAGAACATATGCTTATTACAGAATCAAATTTTGGAGAAAAAATTGTTGTTAATAACCTCATCGGACGTTTTTGTATGTTTCATGTAAATCTTCATACAAATAACACCACATTAGCATAGCAAAAACATCCACAAAATATATTCTTTTGATAGCAACGGAACGGAGCAATGAACACCAATTTGCGTACTTAATTAGCGTATCATAAGAATATCCTGAAAAAAAACATATATACCGCCAAAATTATGCACGGTAGGTACCAGAATTATTTATACATATAGGGTTAGCTGAGCCGCGCGGTTTCAATCCAACCCAAAAAGATTTTTTCAAATCGGACCAGTTATTCTTGAGATTTGCGCGTTTAAATAAACAAACTCTTCAGCTGTATACCTTAAAAGGACAGAGTATACAGGGTGTATCTGACATCGTAACGCAAACTTCGCGAATAGGCTAGACCGCATGCCACTAACAAAATTATAATAGTCATTTATGTCGTTAACGAGCGGTTACAGAAATGACAGTGTTTAAAAAAATGTGTCGGCTCGGCCTTTGAACGTTGCAAGCGTGCTGCCGTGCGGGTTTGTAGGTATGACGTTGATCCCTGATGTGAACTCTATTAAATCAGCTGATAAGATAGTTTTTCGAGTTTTGTTTTGATTGCGCTTTTTTGTGGAATTAGCGAATTAATTATTTTTAACTTTAAAATCTTATAGGGTTATAAAAGTATAGCAATTATGAACGGTTTAAAGACGACGAGAAATCCCACCACTGGGAGGTTCAAAATCATGTACTGGAATCATGGTTCGCTCCCGTAGGAATATACGGATAAAAAGTATAATGTGTGTAATTCCTGTGTTGCAAGCGTCCGAATCCGTACAGTATTTTAGGCGTGATAACGGATTAAACAAACAAACTCACTTTCACGTTTATAATATTAGTAAGAATTAATTCAAAAGGTAATTATGTTCACGTACCGTAGCCTTATATTTGACGCAGTCAGGGAAATATTGTGAGGCGGAGAATTTTGACTTTAACGCCACTGTGCAGCCAAATATCAGAGATTGGCCGACGCTTACCACTCCCCCCGCGGTGTGGTAGAGGGGTAAGGGGCAGTAAAAGACGTCGTGGCCTTCCAAACCCATGTAGTGGAGGCCAGTTGCGATGAAGACAAATCTGAAAAAATTTAAAAAATACTGTGATGCCGGTGATATATTTATGATACCTGAAATGGTATTGCCATTTAGTCCGAGAAGCGGCTGTATAAAAGTCGTATGGATCAGATACATGAATCATTTTTAGGGTATGAACAATAAAACCATAGGTCTAGAGGTCGACACCCCTGAAGTTGCTTGATTTTGCCCGCTTGCAAAATTATGACGTCACTTCCGGTTTTTATTTTAGGTGTAATTGTAATTTATGAAATACATAAAAAAAATATGTCAAACGAAAGTTTTTGATGAGTAGAATAGAAATTTCAAGGGTCGACAAGCTCTATTTATTCGCTACCCTGAATCGACCTCCGTTAATTTTTTTTTTTTTTAATTTATCTTAAGCCATCGAATACATGGATTTGCTTACGATATTTCTGACCTCTAGACATATGATTTTATTGTTCATACCCCAAAAATGATTCATGTATCTGATCCATAGGACTTTTACACAGCCGGCTCTCCGACTAATTTAATTTTCTTTAAATGTATGGTAGTGGTTACTCAGTGTTTTTTTCTTAGGACTTTTATACTCAGTGTTCATAATATATCCGCATTGTTTTAAAACACAAGAAACCATGGGCGTATCCAGCTTCTGGCCTTGCGGAGTCAAGCCTGCAATACCCTGGGTACGCCCATGCAAGGCACCCAGTTAAAGTTTCTAATAAAAGAATATAATTGTAGGGGAAGACAAAAGAACTACGAAGATTATGTCTGATAGAGAAGTCTGGAAGAAAAATTAATGGAAATAAAAAAAAAATGTTTTGCCGACACTAAATAAATTAGCATAAGGGTAGAAGAATGAGGAGTTGATGTAAGGAAAATTGTATCTAGCTATAGTAAGAGTAACAATTGGGTTGTGTCCTCATAAATAATTTAATGTCCATCAGATGGATTTATAAAAATTATTCGACACGAATTTTTTATTTTTTTCTTCATTCAAATACTTAGGAAGATATATTGATTTGAAACAGGGATGTTAGGGAGCTCCGTAACCGTAACCGAAACTATCGGATATCCGATATAAAAAATCATCCGTAACCGTAACCGAATCCGAAATAAAAGTTTCGCATAGTATCGGATAGGGGCGGAGCCTAATTGAGACACATTATGACAAGTTGTTTTCACACATAAGCTACGCGCATTGTTTGTTTTTTTTTCTTCTTTTGTCGTCATAACATTCTCGTAAATAACTGACTTGTGACCAATTCTATAATACCAAATACTTAGACAAGTGTGTTGTGTTACGATATCGATTGAACTTGTACAAAATGCGTCCTAAATAGAGTGCAGTTTGGTTATTTTTTGATGAAATTACCGATTCACGATGACCTCACAGACTGATTGAAATTCCTGCCAAAAACTAAGTAAAACTACTTTATTACCTATTTGTATTTTACTTTTGAAATTCCTTAAAAAATTAATATCCGTAATCGAAACTAACGGACAATCCGAAATAATTTATTATCCGTATCCGTAACCGTATCCGGTATAATAATCATTCCTAAATCCGTATCCAATCCGTATCCGAAATTTCATATCCATAACATCCCTAATTTGAAATGTCGCATGACGTCACGCCGTGGTACAAAAGGCGTGACGTAATTAGCCCCCACTCCGTAACTTTAATACGCTATATCTCAGTAGTTTTTGGTAACTTCGACAAAATAAAAAATCTATAAGACTGACTAATTTTCTTTTTTTGATTTTCATACATTGGACGCATCCCTATTGTCGGTATTGTATAAAGATACTAGCGACCCGCCGCGGTTTCGCAGTGGTGCAACGCTGATACTAAATACACTACAGAAAAACTGTAAAGTGTAAACGTTATAAAAACAGCGGTTCGCCGTTCCGGTCGCCCGGCCGGTCGATACCGCCACAAACGCGACGCACCGCAAATTTTAAAATTGTAATATCTTCGAAAATATTAATTTAAATCATACGCTGTAAAGGGCGATATAGATCTATATTAAATCAACAATGTATTTAAGATATTAAATTGGATAAGGATTAATGCTGTATTGGTTAAAATTGCTTTGAAAATTAGTCAATATTTGTCGTATCTTACCTAGCATTAGAAATAACAGCAGCTTTAGGCAGTCCTGTTGTTCCAGATGTGTAGATATACAGCAATTTTCCTTGGAAGCCGTCAGCGTCTGCCAGAGTCCAGGGTGCAGGTGGAGTAGTCTCCAACAAATTGGTGAAATCAACGATATCATCACCACTGCTTTCAACCTTGGGGTTTGATAGATTTAAGCGACGTTGGGAGAACTTGAACAGTTTCAAAGATGGGCTCAATTCTTTGGCTACATCCTGTACAGCTGGAATTAATAATTTTAGATATTAGTACAATCTATGAGCAAATTACACCTAGTTAATGGGGTTTATTTATAAACATCGTCTTCTATACCACTTGTAAGTGGTAATCAAATCAAAGCATTTATTTCAAATAAACCAGTTACAGGCACTTTTGAATTGTCAGGTCGGTCAGTCAGTAAGGTGAAGCTAGTCGCCCATTCCAAAGAGTAGGTACCTATGGAGAAGAACGGGCAAGAAACTCCATGGACACTCTTTTAAATTATCAAGCTATTGATACAAATATTTGATTACATCATTCATTTTGAAATCATTCGTGTGAGAACGATGTAGAAATATATTGTACGCTAACAGCATCCGGAAAACAAGACAAAAAAAAAAAACAACAACAAAAAAGACTAACCCAACAAATAGATGCTTTACTGCAAGTACGTAAATAGCTCACAACGCAAACGGTAAACGAGGGACTGGATCAACTTGCCAAAAACGTATGGTTAAACACTCGCTAATAAAAAAGAGACTGCATGACTAAACTTTAAGTGAAGTTTACCCTAATCATGACTCCATTTTAGGGAAGGTTTATACATAAACGGCATACTTCCATATATTATGAACAACGAAGATAGAAAAATCGACACAAAATTTAAATCAAACTAGATATTTACGTTAATATTTATATCCATAACAAAGTGTGTCAACAATCACTAGGATCGCAATATTATCGTACAAATAAAATGGAATCACTATTATTTAACGAATGATTCCACTATTTTTTTACTACTTTAAAATTTCAATTTTCTAGGCTAAACGATAAAAACTGACTGAAATAGTAGACTAAAATAGATCCACAGCATCCCGCGGCGTGCTGTGGCATTCCGCGGCGTTCCGTGGCATGCCGTGGCATCCTGCTGAAAGCCCAACCACTCTGGCATCAATCAATTTTGCTCCGCGCGTATTCGAAGTTGGTTATAAGCTAGTTGTATCGCATAGAGATCATTTATTGTGTCGTTATGGTGGACTGGGATTTAGTATTAATAGCACTTCTAGCTGAAGAGACACAAATAAGAACTGCTAATTTGACTAAAAGGCAATTCTGGGTGGTGCATAATTTATGGAGAAGAGACACAGACCGGACTGCACCCCACCGACATGCTGCACAAGTTTTAACCTTATTTCAACTAGCTAGCAATCAGAATTCCTCGACCCCATAAGTGACCCATTCGTCTCGCGGGATGCAATGGCACGCCGCGGCATCCCGTGGAATGAAAAAGCAAGACACGTCATGTCATGCCGCTGCATCCTGCGGCACGTCGCGGCATCGTGGTATCAAAATAAAGTAACATAAATTCTAAACTCATTGAAATAAGATTCAAAATAATAGTATTAAAATCCTTTGCCATGACACACTGTGCCGTGCCGGCAGTGTGGGCCGGCCCTTAGTTTTACTGTGCAAACATTCGACTACAAAATTGAGAAAATTATAACCACTTACGTAGGTACTTAAATAAAAGTAACAGAAAAAAGAAAAGAATTAAGTTACAGCGGGTGTACAAACGAAATATCAACAATACCTACTAGCCCTTGCACCTCAGTGACATGTCATCGTAAAAACAAAAGTGGTGGAGAGGTTGTTCCTAAAATTTACCTAGGTATATATGTTGTAAGTATTTATTAGTTAAATTTGAATTTTATTTGTGCTATGATTTTTTTGCATTACAAACTAGTGCCGATGACCGCAACGCCGCCTGATGGTAAGCAGTGATATTATTATTATTAAACTTTATTTATATTTAATAAATATGTCTGCTTATATCTTTAGTCGGGCGCTGGGGGCACGACAATTGATATAAAGCCGAGCGGTTAAAAGCGAATGTGTACTTATTAGTAATCAATATATTTACGTTACTACGGTGGACTTTAATACTTATTGTATTTTTTTACATGCGTAACAATTACGGTTAACTCCTACCTACGCATTTAAGGCAAATATTTTCGCATTAGCACTTAGGCCCGACGCCCATTATTATCGGCATCGTCACGGCTGAAGATTTTGGGTGATAAAAAGCGTTATAAATTAAATTCATGGCAATAAAGTAGAAATTCCCATGATATATGATCGTAGTTACAAAAATACAGCTTCGGCATGCTTGTGGCTACTTAGGGATACTTCGGGATCTTTCGGTACGCTGTCGCCCGCCGTGGCGCTTGCGCCGAGACAACACTCTACTAGACCTGTGACAAACCGTATGTATTCGTTACTGAGTAACGGGTGCGCTATCTAGTATGAAGTAACGAAACGTTACACTCGAATGCATTTCGTTACTCGTACTTTTCGTATGAGCACCTACACTGTTTCAGTTCATGCTAGTATAATGCATCAGAAAAGTCATCGTATAGTATAGTATCAAAACATCGTTACTACTTTAAATTTCCTAGTAGTATTTCTTGCTTTTTCTTTAGTATAATCGATGCGTAATGTATTGCGATGTACAGTCGTATGATATATAACGAATTCAGTCGTATTGCGTACGCGTACAGTACGCGTAAGGTGTCAGAAGTAACGAGTAACGTAACGATACGATAGTAACGAGTACTGATTGTTAAAGTAACGAATACATGCGGGTACACTTTTTTTCGTTACTTTTACACCTCTGCACTCTACACCAGGGTAATTGCGTAACATGTTATCTGTAGCAATGAGTTTCATTTTGACAGTTCAACAACTTTCATTGCGTTATTTACGTTGTTGAGCAGACACAGTTTCGGACACATAGAGCAATATGCTTCGAAATGTTTCCAACTGATAGTAATAGTGGGTTACGCAATTAGGGTGCAGCATCAAAACAGGACGGTGCGGAATGCTTAAGGACGCCACGTTATCCCTAAGAACGTTGCAGCATGCCAAGGCATAGTCTCCGACAATGTGCGCTTGCGTGTAGGGATGCCAGAGGTTACTTTTCCTTGACGATGAGGATAATGAGTGCCAGATCTTAGAGATTAACGTCAAAATTTCATCAAAAAGTCATCAGTTCGACTTAAAATCGAAGTCCAAAGGTCAGAAATGTTCCAGGAGAAAACATCTAACTCCCGGCCATAATAGGCGCGGGCTTGCGGCTCGGTAAGGACCAGGCTCGAGTCGACGGCGCGTTGTGTTTCACGCGTGCCTCAATGAGATGTCAGCACATCGTGACGGGTTCCACGAGGACCGATGCTTCCTGGGCCGGGTTGGTTAAAAAAGAAACCGCGGCTCTGGCGCACAGGCAAGTGAAGGAACACGCGTGGGTTTTAGTCAGTAAAATCTGACACGCCCTTCCGCTCTGCCCAGAGAAGGAAAGGTTATTTAATGATTTCCTATCCAAAAAAAATGTCAGAACCGTTGCTGCTTTAATGGATGGCTAGGTCAACGATGATTAAGAATGATCTGGTGCAATCATACTTTGGTCTTGTTAAGATAAACTGCGCTACGGTGTGTGTGGTTCCTACTTCCTAGTCGCAGTCAACTTTGCGCTACTAGCAATATCCTGAGTTTACTAGCAGTGGGAATTAAGGACTCTGATGACGTCTGATAGAGATGAATGGAAGAAAAATATACACAGCCGTTGACACTAATCGCGTAAAACACGATTACCTACTATACTTAACACAAAATTCATTACATTTTTTAAACAGGACATATTTTTTTAGAATATCATATGAAGTTATACATTATTTTTAGTTTATGCGAAACCCAAAACTCGTACCCAGTATTTTCAAGTAAAGAATCTATGTACAAATTGTATAAAATTTCAAAAAGATTGGTTGTCCCAACAATAAAAACTTTTTTGCAAAAAATGTTTTTATTTTACACTTTTTGGTTGAGAAAAGTACTGTTCAGCTGCATCCGGTTAGACTGGATGCTGACGCTTAAATACTTAACGAAAAAACCTTAGAAACGCACTGGACTAAGATAAATAAATATTTAGTTTAGTCTTGTCAAATTAGACGTAATAAAAACATGGCTATTAAAAATACATCAATATTCATCATCAGGCGCTGACAGTTTAATAGGATTAAACTTATATTTCTATCTTGTGTACTTTTCTTAAAAAAATCGAAAGAAAAAATGCTTTGAACTTTTGCTTTGTGAAAAAGGGAATCGATGTGACAGTATAAAGCTGATATGAGCTTTATACTGCCATTTGCCATTGTGTGGCAATAAAGTGTCAATAAATTACTAGGTATGAGAAAAACGCGGTAAATCTTTAATGAACATTAGAAAATGTAAAGTTCGTTTATAGAATTAAATCTTGAAACCAAGCCATGATAAGAAATAAATAAAATGATGATAAAGTTCTTTTTATTAGAAGATTGTTTTCTCAGTCATTTAGTTAGCAAGAGTAGGGTTCAAGGCTCAGATATGTTATTTACTCAACAATTAAATAACATATTATGTAGGTACCTACATGTTCAAGTAATAGTTATGAACTTTGTACTATTATACGATATCGCAACGAAAATTTGCAAAAATAAAACGCTAATTCGTTTTATTTTTGCGTCGGTATCACGGGAATGATGGCGTATGGCACCGGATTCATTTTCATTTTATATTTACGTTTAAATTTTTGAAAATAGTAAGCAGTATAACTTGGAAAAGCAGTTCTTTTTTTAAACTCTAGATACACTAAATCTTAGTGCCCATAAGTTTTTTAACAATATAACAAGAATAAAAATTCATGCCTTGCGAGATCTTTGTATTGGCATCATTTGACCCAGTCATTGATTTGAATTTAATGAATTTATATAGTTAGGACAATTTACAATGTAGCATAATATGAACAAACTCATAAATTTTAACCATTTAATTCTCATACTTCTACTACTTGTTATCGAAACTAGTCTCTCGTTTCGTGACTTAGCGCTAATATCAGCGAGAAGTGTTTTCATTACCTGTAGGTAGGTAAATAGAACAAAAAAACCTGTTTTGAGTGTCTTACCGGCTTGGTACTCGTCGGAGAATATCAATGCGTCACATTTGGCGACATTGATGGAATGTACGAGAGCGTTGCCTCGCTGGTTCGTGTTTATAAGTGGAGTGATTCCGCCAAGACGGGCTATCCCCATCCACAGTGCTGGTTGTTGAGGGCAGTTGTTCACTAATAATCCAACAATATTCCCTTTCTTTATACCCTGTGCCTTCAACACAGCTGTCACCCGCAAGCTATAATCTTCCACCTAAAACAAAGACTTTGTAAATAAAACCTATTTTAGCAACATGACCCAAACACAACACTTTGTAATGTAATGTCTAGTTTAGAAGTTAACATCTTTGTCTTAATCAACATGAAGTACTTAATAAAATAAATATTATTGTTTTTTTTTATATTAATAGTATAGTGAGAAAAGTTTAAGGACTATTTTTTCAATGGGGATAAATATTGGTACTCCAAGGTAAATAATTGTTTACCTCAAACTAAATAATAATTAAAAATTGAAGAAAGCTTGTATTGAATGGTTGCAATTGCAAGCAAACTTAACTTCCAGTTAGACCTGTTCAGACTTTAGTTTCTAAAATTATTTCTTATAAACTCTGTATGGAACATTTATTTTCCTTAAAAAAAATCCCTTATTTGTTTCAAACTAGGTTTTAAATTAAGATAAGGTGTTTTTTCATAACTGTTACTTAATGGTTAGAGATATTTAAATGTCAAAATGTATGGTTGAATAGCAATTAATCATAATTTAATTTAAACCTTTAACGAATGTTAATAAAGGGATTAATGAACAAATAATGACTTCGCTTCAAGCATCATTTACCTATTTATAATTAATGAAATGTTTCAAGATGTTGTTTATCTATGACACAGTTAGTAAATTAATCTTGCTTCCAAATACATAGGTATGCCTGGCTGCACATCAAGCTATACATAACCAGTATAAGTAGACTTATGAATGTATTAAATGCCTAAATAATCTAATATCAAAGTTTTTGAATGAATGAAATGTTTTTGACATTTTATTATCGCTGAGAAAAGACTATAACTAGATTTTAAATGATTTAGAATAAAAGGATGGCCTACTGAAACTATCAAATTTTTCCAATTAACCTTGAACCCATCTTTCAGCATCACTAAGGTGCATATTAGAGAACGTCACTCAAAACTCAAGCTCTACTTAAGTCTCGTTTCAAGCCATTTGATTGCTTAAACAATGATCAATGCTTGAGTTTCTGTAATACGGACCTAAGAGTTCATTAAACTCTTAGTGATAAAGTTGAAAATCTATAAAATAAATTCGACGGATTGTAGTAGTTTGATGTACTAATGTCTGTACATATTAATAATTACTAGTATCTACAGACATCATAATAAGACATCCTGCTACTGTTATATATAAGTTTTATCAGTGAAAGTTTGTATGTTTGTAAAAATGGTTTATGACATTTTTTTTAATGTTTTTTTTTTTCCAAAGCCTAGAGCACCGGCGTAGAGTAGCCAGCCTTTCGGTGTTCTATAGGATACATTTTGGGTAGTGTGCGAAGGTATTGCATGATTTAATTCCCCCATCTCCGTTCCACCATCGGACGACCCGTCGTACGGCGTTTTCCACCCTTATGTTGTTAACACCACTACGAACCGGACGAAGCGTTTCGCCTCCTCCTTTATACCGCGTACATCGAGGAACTGGATCAATTTGCCAGCGGCGGTGTTTCCGTCGGACTACAATTTGAGTGTCGTCAAGGCTAGAGTGAATAGGCTCTTAGTAAACTAGTGCGCTTTACCATCAACGATTGCGTCACTGCTTACCATCAGGCGGGATTGCGGTCAAGGGCTAGTTTATAATTTAATAAAAAAAAAATGACCAGTATTAACTTAAAAGATATTTTTTTCAAATATTTCCACAATCAAAACAAATGCGGGTGAAACCGTGCGGTGCAGCTAGTACAGAATAAAATATTTAAATTGCATCAAACTGCAATGTAAATAATTTATTGAATTTGTGCTAAAAAGGTTTAATTTTGAATTAAAGTTGGATCGATGACTTCAAGTTGAAATGTTACAAAAAAAAAAAATAGGTGGTACAGGTGAAAAGACTGACCCGTTAAGGTGAAATTAATCTTTCCAAAACTTTAAAATTCAGATGAATTTAAACAATGGTTAATTACAGTTCCTACAGAATTTAATGGAATAAATTACAGTTTCCTGAAGGAAAAACTGTCAGCTTAAAGTAAGTTTAATGATTTCTTACATATCAATTTTTTTTATCGCAAATCATGACAAACTGCATTTTTTTGTAACTGCAGTCTGGTTGACCAGTATGATTGCAAATGACCAATATTGACTTAAAGGCTTTTTAATTTAATTAGTGATCATTCACAATTGTATTGCAAATGATTATTAATTGAGTAAATTAATGATCATTTGCAATTCATAATTATTAATTAGCCAATTAATAATCTATTAATCGATGATGCAGTATTTATTTTTTATGGTTGTGTCAGTTTAGAAATGTTGTCAATTATATAAATAATAAAAAATTGTTTTCCTTGAATTACATCAATAAGACAACAAATACTGTTCAAATAAATCATAAATTTTCTGTTTTATTTAACTTTCAAACAAGGTAATGATATTGTTGAATGTTCACCATAGTCGTCTAGACTCTAGTAGAAGGACAGAAATATAAAACTTGTCATAATAAGACTTAGACAGATGACTTTCTCTTTTATAATGCATCAGCAATTTCAAATGGTTCTACTTTCTTCTCAGTTTAAACTAAATTGTGTATGCTTTACAAGTACAAACTAGGCAATACTGATGATGGATTACCTAACTTTGATTTCTACTGTTGAAATATGTCCTGTGTGTGTACAGCTTATGAATTTGTAATGATGAACAACAAAATAGTAAATTCTGTTGATTTGTAGAGAAATCAATGCTAGTAAAAATTTATTTCTTTTATCATGTGTTTTTATTATTAAAAAAAAAACTTCAAAACTGTTACATACCTCCTTGAAGGACCAGACTTCATCTTGGAATAAGAAACAAGGCTTGTCAGGATGCTTCTCCACAACATTGTGGAACACATCAGGTATAGTTAAGTTTTTGCTGCTGAATTTCCTTGTTATCCTTAGGATCTTTATATATGATAATAAGGCTCTAGAACAGTAAAATATATTATTGTTAATAGTCAAATAAACAATGAAAATGTTAACATAAACACATTCTGACCAAGTTGTTTATTAAAATAAATTTCAAAAACTATAGTGTAATTGTATGGAATTTAAACTTTATGATTGGTTTCATATTATTTCTGTAATGATCAATGCAATTTAACAAGAACTATACGATACGATGACGTGCCAGTTTAGGATCCTTACCTGAGGTCTCTTGGAGTAGTTCTAAGTGCAATGTAACACCAGTGTGTATGGAACGCAACGAGGTACACGAAACTAAGAATTAGAGCACCCACAAACATAAAAAGGAATCCTTGGGAGAGCCATACGGCGGCACAGGCAGCCGCAACAGCGGCCAATATGATCACCATCACGACCGCTTTTCGCAACGAAACGCGTGTAACTGCTGAGCAACGTCGACCCACTGTGACTGACGACTGTGGCGCGCTGTGCGCCCGTTGACTAGCTTTAATTCATTCACTCGCACTATTTGCGAGAACCTCTCAAAGGGCCACTTTATTGTTAACTAAACAGTTTTATTCACTTGACAATAACTGTAATGTAATCATAGGTATATACGTGTAGCTTAACGCACTGCACGGTTGTAAATGAGTTCACTAAACTCAGCTGCTGTTAATTATACTTACAGAAATGCATTTATAATTTACTAAAGCTCTTTTTAGTCATCGGTCAATGATCGGCTCGATTATGATAATGAGGGCACACTATCATAAATTGGACAAGGTAATTAATATAACACGCAATGTACAGTAAACAGGTTTATTGTCTTTTTTTGACGTCTGTCAGTTTATAACGTCACTGTCATCGACATATACTAATGGACATGCCTTAGAGATGAGATGTGTGGGTTTTTTTCGTCGGTAGTGGTGAAAGGCTTAACACGTGCTTTTGTCAGTGCTACGAATATTTCCGATTGCAGTGAATTTTTTTGTTGTGAAACTCGATCGAAAGTGTTCTTTGTGTTTGTGACTTTGTGTACTTGGTGTCAGGTTTGGGTTTTTTTTTGTTGTAATCGTCCTTTTGTATTGGTATTTTAATTTTTACTTTAGCATAATCCAAAATGGCTTCTAAAAAGCCTCCTGATCCTGATCCCCCAGATGCTTTATTCGATCTCTCCCCAGGTCTTACAATAACCCTCCCCCATGACATAACCCCAAAGGACCCTATAATGGAAACGGACACTCCTAGTCGTAAGAGGACCGCTAGTTCGCCCCCGGTCGCTCCTAATATTAAACCTAAGATTGCAAAAAATATACTAGGCAGGCTTACATACACAGCCAAAGACAATTCACCGTATATCGTCAATGTTTCCCTCAAAGACGAACAAACTGCAGGCACTGTCCTACAACCAGGGCCCGATCTAGAGGGGGGGCAGGCGGGCATTTGCCCAGAGCGGCAAAATTGTAGGGCGGCAAAATTGACTTATTCTTATCTAGACAATTACCCTTCTATCAAAGTAAACAGAATTGTTCTCTTGCAATAAACGTATCTCAAATTATTTAGTCTCTTTATACCGTTCGTTCACCGACCTTTCCACATAATCAGCTCCTCTACTCTACGATAAAACAATCGTAGAGTCAACACAGTCTGCTTACGTTTGATGGGAATTTCCCTCAGATTTTCGGGGGAATACCCTTTATCTACATTCGTACAACGTGACATTTTAGGGGAATCCCTATATATTAACTATAAGTAAAAGCTTTAACTATTTGTCCATTACTGATTTTGAAGCCACCTAGTAAAAACGTTCTGCCAAAGAGGCAAATTTTCGTCATATTCATGAGTAATGTAGTGGTTAATAAGTGATACAGAATTAAAATGTTTTATCCATTTATGTGAAATATATGCTAAGTCTACAAGTCGGTTCTATTCTTAAAAGTGACGTGATTTTTGTGGTACAGATTAATCATATAAATATTGAAGTGAAGAAGAATTTACTACGTAAGTACTTATCTATTATATTAAGTAAATTGTAGGAAAAAATACGTAACACACCTTGCTAAAAAGTGTACTTACTTACTTTTTGTTCCTTGGTAAATAGATAACTATTAGTTTTAGTGCCGATTTCACCATCTCCGGTTAGCCTATTCGTCAATTAAATTTTCAGTTTTTTGACAGTTCTTGTATGAGTTTGACAGTTCTTATAGGCTATTCGGGTCTTTAATAAGAGCTCTTAATTTAACATTGACTGCAAGATATGTTAAAAATGTTCTAAATGGTATGTAAATATATGAAAATTAACATTGCTCCTCTTCCGGCTTGTTAAATTCCACTCGCCCACCGTAATTATTATTTTTGTGGGAATGCGTAATTAAAGTAGCCTATGTCAGTGTCCTTTATATCTAGATACCAAAATTTATCCAAATTGATTCATTGGTTTAATCAAAAAAACGTAGCAGTCAGAGTCAGACAAACAGAATAACTCTCGAATTTTAAACATTAGCAATATTATTAGGTACGTCTATTTAAATTTATTACATATTTTTATTTTATTTACCATGCAGAATGGCTGACGGTAGATCACGCTTGTCGGGACACCAATATAAAAAACGAAGGCTGGAAAAAGATGCAGAACGACAAAAGCAAGCGGGGGCATTAGAGTCCTTTTTGAAGAAAGGTGAGCTTAACAAACCATCGACACCCATACCAGAAACCAATGGTATAGCTGAGATTCCGCTTAAACCTCAAGAAGAACATACATCCGATTCCAATACAATTTGTGAACCTGGCGCTTCTACTTCTGGGTCAAGCGCTATGGCAGGTGAAGCTGTTATTGTTGGTGAAGGTGCTATTGCAACTCCAAGTGTTTCTACACAATTAAAATCTATTTTAGATTTCGACCCAGCTACGTGGCCCAATAGATTAACAGATGCAGAAAGAATATATTTGGTAAATAGAGGTCCTCCAGACCCACTGCATGAATTTGAATTTCCGCAAGATATCAATGGGCGGAGGTTTACTTCGAGATACTACAAGAG
The DNA here is from genome assembly GCA_037179545.1 of Sesamia inferens. Taxonomy (NCBI): domain Eukaryota; kingdom Metazoa; phylum Arthropoda; class Insecta; order Lepidoptera; family Noctuidae; genus Sesamia; species Sesamia inferens. The sequence goes on along the minus strand of CM073934.1, from coordinate 12,889,503 downwards.
AAAGCTTAATAACGGTGAAGAAATTTTGAGAGATTGGCTTGTATATTCTGTGGCAAAAAATTCATTGTATTGCTTTTGCTGTAAAATCTTCAATACAACTACAACTTCCGGCCTATCTGAAGATGGCTACAAAAATTGGAAGCATGTAGGTGATATGCTTAAATCTCATGAAACATCACGAAACCATGTAGAAGCTGTAAAATCTTGGGTAGAACTTTTACTTAGACTCAAATCGTGTCGTACGATAGATGCCGATTCACAGAGAATAATTAAATCAGAAATAGAACACTGGAATGGAGTATTGCTACGAATTGTCTCAATCATCAAAATGTTGGCTAAAAATGGCTTTGCTTTTCAAGGTACTTCTGATAATCTGTATCAATATAACAATGGTAATTTTTTAAAACTAATAGAGTTGTTAGCCGAATTTGATCCCGTTATGCAGGAACATGTACGTAGAGTTTTGAAAAAAGACGAGAAACAAGCAACCTACTTAAGTAAAACAATTCAAAACGAGTTCATTAAAACAATTTCAGACGGCATAAAAAAACATATTGTGGAAGCTATCAATACATCGAAATATTATTCTATTATTTTAGATTGTACTCCTGATGCAAGCAAAACAGAGCAAATGACCATGATAATTAGGTATATTTCTATTATTCGTTCCCAAAAACCATTCAAGAACGTCAGAGATTGTGATAAATGAAAGCTTTTTAGGATTTATACTGTTACGGGCTAGGGGTACTAAAATACCGGTTAAGGGTTACGAAGTTTATTGGCAACGAAGGTACAGTCGATTGTAGGCAATGACAAGTAGAATGTTGCTGACGTTGCACCGAAGTCTTCACTTACGTCCACGAAGTCCGTCTTGTAAACACACAATAACACTACAGATGTTTCTTCACGTAGTACTCAATGTTCTCGTTACAGTTGTCGCAGTAGGTATTCTCAAAGATCGCTTCTTAAGTATCGCTGTTTTCGTCTCGGTAGTCAAGTGCAGACTGACTCGGCGTCGGCGTCACGGCGCTATATATAGGCCAGCTGATCGAACATTCCAGAATCGTCTAGACGTAATAATAATAGCGCATAACTTCGAGTACATTCAGTAGGTACCTACGGTAATTCCCGGAAACGGGTTTCTAGAAATTTCGATGTCGTCACTTTGTTGACACAATTGATAAAACCTGTACCATTCAATAGGCCACCTTAAGTCTAGGAATGCGTTTTTATATTACACCTAGACAATGTCTAGATCTCGAGTAATATGGCTTAAGAGTTACGCACTGCATGTCACGCGATATTGAACCTTATGCCCTCGACATAAGGTGCGTTCGTAACAATACCAATAGAGAAATCTACAGGTCTGGCACTAACAGAAATTATCCTGGAACAATTATCAGCACTTGGATTGTCTTTAGAAAACATAAGAGGGCAAGGGTACGATAATTGATCTAATATGAAAGGTATTCAAAGTGGTGTTCAAGCCAGGATTAGAAACATTAATCCACGGGCATTTTACGTTCCTTGCAGTAGTCATTCTTTAAACTTAGTGGTAAACGACATGGCAAAGTCCTCACTGGAAGCTACAATTTTTTTTTAATACTGTGCAAAAAATATATGTTTTTTTTTCCTCTTCAGCATTAAGGTGGTCGATTCTTTTGAATAATGTAAAAGGTCTTACTCTAAAACCACTTAGTGCCACGAGATGGGAAAGTCGAATCGAAGCAATAAAACCACTAAGACATCAAGTAAGACAAGTTTATGATGCATTGTTTAGTGTTTACCAAGACACAGATATGGATTCCTCCACACGAGATGAAGCTTCGAGTTTGTTGAACCAAATTAAACAGTTTAAATTCTTATGTTCCATTATAATTTGGTACGAAACTTTGAATCGCATAAACCCTGTTAGTAAATTAATGCAAAGTAAAGATTTTGACTTAGTTTCCGTCATTAAATTACTTAAAAATACAAAAGATTTCTTTGAAAACTCGCGTTCAGATGAGTATTTTACTCAAGTTCTTGAAGATGCCAAAGCCTTAGCTTCTGAAATTGATTGCGAGGTGTTAGACTTTGAAAATGTAGCTAGACCTCGTGCACGATCCAAGAAAAAACAATTTACTTATGAGTGTATTGACGAACCAATCATTGAGCCTCGTCAAAAATATAAAATTGAAGTATTTTTTCACATTATGGACACAGCTATAAACTCCTTAGAATTAAGATTTTCTCAGATTTCTGAGCATAGTAAGCATTTTGCTTTTTTGTATAACATATATGCTTTAAGAGAACTCCCAAAAGATAAATTGTTAGAACATTGTAAGAGCCTCGAGGCTATATTAACTCATGAGATCTCGAGCGATATAAATGCATTAGAACTTTATGAGGAATTGTCAGTCCTTAGTATGTTTTTAAATAGTAATTTATCTCCTCAAGATGTTTTGAAATTTGTAACAGATTTAAGATTTGGTCCAAATATCAGTATTGCGCTCAGGATTCTTTTAACTTTACCGGTAACAGTTGCAAGTGGTGAAAGAAGCTTTTCTAAATTAAAAATAATAAAAAAATATTTGCGATCCACCATGACACAAAATAGATTGTCTGGATTGGCTATGATTTCAATAGAACATAAGGTTTGCGACAGTATAAATTTATCAAATATTGTTAAACATTTTGCAGAACAAAAAGTGCGAAGAAAATTATTCTAATTAAGATAGGATTTAATCCTTATTCTCCGAAAAACTGTTTAATTTGCACAATTTCATTATTTAAAAAAATAACTGTTTTGTTATGTTGTAACATAATTGTTTTTTTATTACCTATTTTTTAAAACAAATGCTTTTGTTGTGTCTTTTATAAACGTAGGTACCTACCATATGAACCTCAACTTAAATACATTATGAACCGATTAACTCGACAAACTAAATGCTTGGACCTAAGCTTTTTAACTTCTGAAACGATTTTAATAAACAATGTTTATTGTTCCCTTAGTTAAAGGACCATTATAGGTACATAAGCAAGATTATACCGAAACAGTAAGAAATAGCACAAGAAAAAAGAGGCCCATATGAAGTAATGAGTCACAATAGGTGTATAATGATGATAAGGTGGAAAGGTACATAACTATGTCGGTAAAACATATCAATCCATTCAGTAGTTACTGTGAAATTCGTTTAAACATATACATTGTATAGTTACTAACATAGAAACACTCATCAACTTTCGTACAGGTACTTCTTCAAAGGCCCAATAGACTGATGTGAACACTTGAATAATAATATTCACGTCAGTCTATTGGGATGGGCCTTCTGTATACTTAACATCCCCCAACAACACTAGCTCATGACTTATATGGTTTTGTGTATGTAAAGGGCGGCAAAAATTATCTTTGCCCGGAGCGGCTAAATAGCTAGATCGGGCCCTGCCTACAACCAATTAAGTTTGGTATGTTTTTGACGGTAAATAACGTAAATAACGTACGTCTTGATGGAATCAAACGTGCTGGCAGAAATCGTGTCTCAGTTGAGTTCATGTCTCACCAGGATGCTAACAGTTTTCTCAACAATAAGATTTTATCCCAACATAATTACATGGCTGCCATTCCACAATATAATATCACACGAATGGGTATTGTGAGGGATATCCCAGTTGAATGGTCGGAAGACGAGATAATTAAGAATATCCAGGTTCCTGAGGGGTGTGGATCTGTCATCAAGGCGAGACGAATGAGCAGGAAGGTGTCTTCAGCCGGTGTGACCGAGTGGAGGCCCACACAGACTGTGGTTATAACCTTTGATGGACAAATCCTACCTAAGCGTGTGTATAGCTTCTACTCGGCTCTCCCGGTTGAAAGATATACCTACCCAACAGTCCAGTGTTATAATTGTTGTCGCTTTGGCCATACCCGCACCCTCTGTAGATCGAAACCGAGATGCTTTAAGTGCGGTGAAGATCATCCAGGTGATGGATGTGAAGTCACCCGTGAATTAGGTTTCTGTGTTTCGTGTACTGGCAACCATTTCGCAAATGATAGTGCTTGTCCTGAATTGGGCCGACAGAAGAGCATCAAAGCTCTGATGGCGGATAAATCGATCTCGTATGCGGAGGCAAGTCGGGTCTTTCCACCTGTTTCCAGATCATATGCTGATGTTTCCAAATCTTTCTCACGTAACAAAGTTCCTATAAATAAACCTCAACCCCTATCCCCAAGACCCATCCCAGTAACCCAAAATTCATACCGGAAAACGGTTCTTTTAAAACCAAAATCCCATACCCCCCTTTCACCCGGCTATGATAAACGGACCCATCTGAACCTCTCCCAAAATTACTCCTTTTCACCATCTAAAAATGGCTGTGCCCTTCCATTGGAAGCTCCAGAGCCAATCCTCCACAAACAGCAGGATAAATATAGTGATATCTTAAATTTAATCACAGACATGCTAATGTCTGCTCTTGCTAGCCCATCTCACTCCATACCTGACCACGTTGCATTAAAACTGACCTCCATTCTAAATTATATCCACAACATTCCATCCTCTAACATTTCTCCAGTGGAACGTGAGGAGTATTACTCCCAGGAAGCCTGATCTTTCTTTTTTAATTAATAGGTTTAAACCATCAATCTGCGGCATTGCTGAGACGTGGCTTTTGCCTGGAAGCAATTTCAGGCTGCCATGTTTCACCAGTGTTCGTGATGATAGATCTGATGGATACGGAGGATGTGCCTTGCTCATCAATAGCAAGGTATCATTCTCTCAGATTCCTCTAACCTTTGTTGGCGATAACATAAATGTTGTTGCTGTGAAGGCTGAGGGTATAAATATTTTTTCTTTTTATATTGCGCACCCACAACTTGAGTATCTTTCACTAATTAAGAATTTGTTATGCAGTGTTAGGGGCCCAATACTTGTAATGGGCGATTTCAATTGTCACCATTACCGCTGGGGATCAGACACTTGTGATAACTTTGGCATTGGCTTGCTGGATATATTGGATGAACACAATCTCTGCCTGATCAATGATGGTAATGCTACTCGTAGATCTCTGCCTGGTCAGAATAGTAGCTGTGTTGATTTAACATTCTGCTCATCCAATATAGCTAGTCTTCTCATCTGGCGTCGCTTGGATATGACCTATGGAAGTGATCACTACCCCATCATAATTGAATTTCCTTCCAAAAGCACTCCTGTTAAAGTTTCTCCCCCTCTTTTAAAACACCAAATAAACTCAGCAGACTGGGATTTATATTCTAAAATCCTAGATCTTAGAATATCCTCCCTCCCAGAAGTTAACTATGCTAACGCCCAGGAATGTTTCTTATCCTTCTCCTCCACCATTGCTTCCACTGCTGATGATTGTTTCCCATCCAAAAAACCTTTTTCTGGTAAACTCCCCCCCCGCCATGGTGGGATAGGGAATGCACTGACATGGTCAGGGCCAGGAATGAGGCTGAAAAGACAGTCAATGGCAATATGAACCTGGATAACCTCATTACCTTCAAACAGATATTGGCCAAGTCCAGAAAATTCCTAAAAAGGAAAAAACGTGAAGGTTGGTCAAAATATTGTGGTTCGCTGGCTCCGTCCACCCCGGTTTCGGTGGTTTGGCGAAAGGTTAAAAGTTTTAGGAGCAGCTTAGCACCTACCTCCTCTTCCAACAACCTCACGGAAGAACTGGGATACCGGTTTTTTTCAAAAATCGCTCCGGCTTATGTTCCAAGTCTTGAGGAAACCAATGTTGACATCTATGATGCAGACAACATTGATGAACCAATGAACATGCCATTTAGTCTGGACGAGTTGAAAGCCGTGCTATCCCACGTCAAAGACTCCGCTCCGGGAGTGGATGGATTCCCGTACTCCTTTATTTCTAAAGCTGGACCAAAAACTCACAAATATTACCTGGACCTGGCTAATTTCTGTTTTACTTCTGGCTTCATTCCCACAGAGTGGAAGGTTCAAGTTGTCATCCCGATTTTAAAACCAGGCAAAGATCCTAATGATCATTGCTCATACAGACCCATTGCCCTATCGTCCATACTTATCAAACTATTGGAACATTTAGTTAAAAACCGGTTAGTGTGGTTGGTGGAAAACAGGAGACTGCTTCCAACGACTCAATTTGGCTTTAGGAAAGGTCTGGGCACAGCTGATAGTGTGGGTATCCTCACGTCAGAGGTCCGGCTGGCCCTTAGCAGAAATGAGTCTGTGGTTGCTGTCTTTCTGGATATATCAGCTGCCTATGATTCCGTTCTCCTCCCTAATCTCAGGCAAAAGTTGCACGAGCTGAGAATCCCGGCTAGGATTTGTCGCATCATTGGTAGCATTTTTACCAGTCGCACCATTCAACTTAGAATACCAGGGGGTGACTCTGAACAAAGATCGGTCTGGAGAGGTCTACCTCAAGGATCAGTTCTTAGTCCCCCATTATACAACATCTACACAGCTAGCTTGCCCTCTTCCCTTAATTTCGACTGTAAGATCCTTCAGTATGCTGACGATATTGCACTAATGGTGTGTGGCAGTTCCATTCAGGATGCCGCCCTTTCAATGAATGTCTCTCTGGCCTCATTAAACCAATGGCTACTTGACAATGGTTTGTCTTTAAGTGCACCAAAGAGTAAAGCTGTCATTTTTACACGCAAGCGTTCTGTTCCTCTCATCGACCTAAACGTGAACGGCCAAAGCATTCCAGTCTCAGATAAGGCTAGGTTTCTGGGAGTAACCTTGGATTCAAAGTTGTCTGGGGTTGATCACATCAGCAACACGGTCAAAAAATGTGAACGTTCAGTGTCGGTCCTTAAGGCTTTGGCTGGGGTGTGGTGGGGAGCTCACCCCTACACCCTTAAACTGGTCTATAATGCTCTGACCAGAAGCGCTATGGATTACTGCAGCTACCTACTTGAGCCTTGCAATAATGAAGCGCTAAAGCAACTTGATAGCATCCAGTCCAAATGCCTAAGGATAGTGATAGGGGCTATGAAATCATCTCCCATAAACGCACTTCAAGTGGAATGTGCTGACCCTCCCTTACATCTTAGGAGACAATACTTGGCAGATCGATTCCTAACTAAAGTGTTTTTCCTCTCATCCCATCCCTTGCTCCCAATTTTAGAACAAATTGACCTCTCTTTTCATAATTCTTCCTATTGGAACCATAAAACAGTTCCCCTATTGATAAATAGGTATAGAGAGCTTAAACGGCTCTCCGTGCCTATTTGCCAATACCCATCTCTTCCGGTCTTCTCCGCTGCATACGAGTCGATTTATTATGAACCAAAAGTCGTTTTAGGTTTAGGTATACCTAGGAATTCCCAAAACGCCAGAGATGACTTCGAGTCCGCTGTCAAGCGTTATTGGGAAGGATGGAATTTCTTTTATACCGATGCTTCAAAACTCTCTGTAACGGAATGTACTGGGGTGGCAGTTTATTATCAAAACTATAGAATAGCCTTACTGTTCCAATGTCCACCAGAAGCATCAGTTTTTACAGGAGAGTGTGTTGCTATTTTAGAAGCCTTACAGTACATTAAATCCCATCAAATAACAAGGTCAGTAATTTTTTCAGATTCCCGTAGTAGTATTCAGGCCCTTAAACAAAATCAATTCCATAGCAAAATTAATAGTAAAATCGTTTTAGATATAAAGAACTTGTTATTTGAATGCTACCAAAACGGCTTGGACGTTGAGATAACCTGGATCCCCGGTCATTCGGGTATTGCTGGCAATGAGTGCGCTGATTCGTTAGCAAAGTATGCCACATCGAATCCGGTTGATCAAAAGCACTACGTAGCGCATAACTACGATTTGCGGAATAGTGCCAGACCCAAGTTATTTAACTCGTGGACTGAAACATGGAAGGCGACTTCTAAAACCAAGGGCATCTACTACGCTGCCATACAGCCTGAGGTTCAGCGTAGGCCTTGGTTTTCCAAATGTCCTAAATTGTCGAAGAGAACTGTTTCCTCAATGTGTAGACTTCGACTCGGACATTGTTGTAGCCCAGTGTTCCTGGAAAAGATCCACGTCCGGGATAATTCCCTGTGCGAGTGCGGTCTTGAGGATGGTACTTTAGACCATATTTTCTTTTCCTGCTCCCTTACTAATAAATCTTTTGACCTCTATTCAAAAATTTCCAAACTCAAAATCCCTCTTCCAACTAATTTTCACACCCTACTTTCCCACTTCTCCCCTAAATTAATAAATCTTTTGGCCAGATTCTTAAATGAGAATGACTTAAAATTTTAATTGGTGCGTAGTTTGTGTGTAAATAGTCTGTATATAGTATAAACTAGTCTAATTGTTGTCTCATGTGTCCCTGTAAATTAGATTTTTTGTCTTACTAACCCATGTGTTTGTCCATGCAGCTATACTAACACCTACCACGAAGGGAAAAGTTCGACGGCCTGCCTTTCCTTGCTGCCGTCACTACGTGACACTGGCAGAATAGTCGAAACCGGCTCAGTTGCCAAAGAAGAAAAAAAAAAAAAAAAAAGAGAGATGTGTGGCACTCCAAAAGAAAGAGAGGAAACGAAGTTTCGTCTATTGTTATCTCTCTCAAAATCATCAACCAAATCAAATCAATATGAGGAACGAGATAGTGCTACACCGAAAGCATAGGAAATCTCTCTCGCTCTTTTCAAACCAAAAATATACTGCAGATTATACGCGTCTTGCAGGTGTCCTGCAGGTCCATTAGTATATGTCTATGATCAATATCACCTTCCTTCAAATCATTTGCGAAATTATCAGTTGCGTTTTGTTTTTGTTATAGTTTACAGGGTTATTTAGATATATTTAAATGAAATCAAATTAAAAAATAATGGAGTAATATGCTATCCAAAGTTGTTTATTCATATTGTATTGTTTATATTCTACCTCCTATTATAACATAATAGTTTTAATTGGTTATATGTGCTCAATAGTGTATGTAAGTGCGGATGACAGCAGGTCAAGCTACCCGAAACTATCAAATATTCCCAATCAATCTTGAGCCTTAACACTTACCTATAAAGCTGAAAATTTAATACAGAATTTTGACAGATTATAGTAGCTCGATGTGCTGTCGTCTGTAGCTAACTTCAATATATTATACGTGTAGAAATTATAGGTAATAACTGCAAATTGAAGTTTCACTTCAATTCTTCAATCTCAGCTTTAGCTACAATACCCACCAGTGTCTCCAAAACTGGATAAGCAGAATTATTAGCAGCGTTCACTGTTAGCTACCCTGGTGTGTTCGAAAGTTAAATATGTATTTAGCGTTCGAAATACGGGTATTCGTTAACTGCTTATATGTTTTTTGGAGCTTAGGTATACATATTAAAATTACATACGGCCGCAAAATATTTGCGGCTTTAGTGGCGCAGCGGCCAACGCGCCTGCCTGCGACGTGGAGGCCCCGGGTTGGATCCCCGGCTAGGTCATAATGGAAAACGATCTTATCTTGATTGGCCTGGGTTTTGGATGTTTATCTATATACATATCTTTTATAAATATAGTATTGTTGAGTTAATATCTCATAACACAAGTTTCGAACTTACTTTAGGGCTAGCTCAATCTGTGTGATTTGTCCGTATATATTTATATGCCTATGCTCAATAAAACCCTAAATCATCACCCTAGAATTTATTTTTCTCCATACGGTTTGGTAAATAAAAAAAAAAATATCTCTGCTTCGGAAAGCACGTTAAGCCGTTAGGCTTGGGTACTTTCCTTACCATCCTAGATAGTAGTCGTTAAGCTGGAGATGTAATTCAGTGTGGAAGATGCAAATGCTCTTATGTCAAACCAGGGAATGTATATGATTTGCCACTCCTATCTAATTACGCCAATAAAGAATAAATAAAAAAGAAGGTCAATTTCAAACCATTTTATTACTTATACCGTTTGTCCTTAAATATAAACATTGATACTTAGACTAAGTACAAAAACATATGTACAAAGTATATAATTTCAAAAACATTTCTTAGATCTACTAGTTTCACGGTAATAAAGTAACTTAATAAATAAACTATTAGTTACATAATTTACTAGTTTTAAGAGTTCCGTTATCATTATTCCTCTCAATCAAAACACCTACCATCTAATCGTAATCTGTCCACCACCTATTGTGGACTTGTAGAGAAAAATTTATAGGTCAAGGTTGCTAAGTCCATTTTAGTACCCTTTTTGGGGTAAAATTTCAAATACCTAAATAATTAAATTGGAACACTACTTTGTCATTTACATTTAGGTAATTGAGCTGATTTTAAGGCCTACTTAATGTTTCGCTTGATTAGCGTTGTGATTATGAACTTTCCAATGATTTCTTTTTTTGTGAAAAAAAAACAGAGTAACATACCTACCGTTTCAAATATTTTTTCTCACCTAAGCGCTACAGATGGATACTTACTAGATCCCTATACCATGTAGGGTAGGTAGCAATACCATTTTGATACTAAAGTTCGTTTCAGATAATCTTGCGTTACAAATTTGTTCACCCCTCCAACTAATGTATCCAAATATTCCCACACGATAGAAAAGCAATGTACAGAGAAGTGTCGGTACCACGCTCAAAACAACCATGATACTACACCGATACGACATTGTTATTGTTTTGTATCGTGTGGGAATATTGGGATACATTAGTACTTAGGAGAGGTGAACAAACTTTATCGCATCAAAGCTCATATCGATATGACATATGTAAAAAAATTCAAGAATAATCACAAATTTCAAACTAAACCTTAACGCAAAAAAATAATAATTAAGAAATCAAAATGAACATTGATCTAATTATATATCATCACCATCAACCTTTTTATCGTCCCAATGCTGGGCACAGGTCTCCTCTCATACAGAGAAGGATTGAGCGTAATCAGCACGCTTGCTCAATGCGGGTTGGCGATGTCAGACTTATAAAGTCCAGGTTTCCTCAAGATGTTTTCCTTCACCTTCAGTCACTGGTGTCCAAGATATACTTAGAAAATACATATAACTTTAGAAAAGTTACATTGGTACTTGCCTGACCTGGAATCGAACCCGCGCACTCATACTTGAGAGGCTGGTGTTTTAACCACTAGGCCACCACCACTTATTAATTATATATAAATATGTATAATTAGATCAATCCCTACCCTGCCCCCCCGCCGGCCGCGGATGGGTTATTTACCTCAAATGTATTAAGTTACCTCTTTTTGCGAAATAGTATTTATTTTTTAGGGGTTTTTTTTTAAGTTTAGCCCGGCTTTGTATTCATTAGTAGAATCAGTTATCGATACCTAACAATACCTTGACGGATCGGACAGGGTTTTCTCTACATATTGTATATATATATACACGCTATTCATCCAGCTGTAAATTTCCAGTTTTAGCTGACCTCGTGTACCTATAGGTTTTCTAACAATCAAAAGTCAGTCAGTCCACACTGGTCATGTATAGCTTAATTTGTAGCTATGCAATTACTTGTTACAAGTAGTACCTACTGACTACTTCCACTTAACAGTATCACAAAATATTTGTTACACAATAAAGGCATAATAATAACATCTTTATGTAAAAGTGTATAACATTATAATCACAGTCTTATTTGTCCTGATTTAATTTTCTCGAATTCTTCGTTACCTAAGGGTACATACATGCCTGTTTTTGGGTCAGAGTAAAATAGTTTGTCTTTCACTAATGACGGGTCGTAACCTTCCTTCTGCAAATCCACTTTCCTCATTTTGAAAGTTCCTGTAAACAAAACGGAAAAGTTAAGAAACGATTTTAATTGTTGCTCAAAAAGCTAAATGAAGAAAAAAGGTTAGTAATTTTAGGAAGATATCAATCCCGTGGTATAATTTTGACAGTTCCCTTTCATTGCATTATTTATGTCATTGATCAGACAAACTTTTCGGACATATAAAGCAATGGATTAGGAACAGCCTTCATAGTGATTCAGATTCTGAATAATACTGTATTACGCATTTAGGATACAGCAGCTATATGACACAGTCTCTTGTCGACGAAAAAGAAGAAGTATCAAATTGTCTTGAGCTGTTGTAAGCCGAGCGAGGGTCGATTGCTTTGGGTCCCATATATTCAACAGCGGACAATGATGAAAATGCCGAGAAAGTATTTCTATTTGGAATTTCTCAGTAGGATTCCGGAGGCTGGATTTTGACCCGGTTAATAATAACAGGTTCCCTCCTATTACATATGACTAAAACATAACTGGTTGAAATGGGGGTGCTATAAGAATGCTTCTACTTAACCTTTCAATGGAATAAGGCGTGATATTATGTGGTAATATAGGTGAGGGGCGTTAGTGTGGTGATTGAGGTGAGCACGTCAGTCTTGACATTACACATATCGGGTATCATTATGCCATTAACACAAAGAACAAAAGCTCCATAATTTAAACGTTCATGGCTTTTCATTTAATCAATAAAAGACGCAAAACTTACCGGTCATGTCGACGCTACTCATGATCCTGATGAACACAGGCCTGGCGTACTTGGGTAGGTCTTTGGTAATGTCCTTCGCCAGTTTGTCCAAGTCCAGTGTCCCTTGTGGATCTACGATGCCACACATGCCCGCACGGCCATCAGTATTGGGTATCTATAGCAAAAGGCAGTCAGAGTATTAGATTATTGAACTGCAGGGTAATTACGTAACACACTATCAGCAGCAATGGGCTTCACTTTGACAGTTCAACAACACTCATTGCGTTATTTACTTTGTTGAGTAGACACATAGTCGAACACATGGAGCAATAGGTTAGCAACAAGCTTCGAAATGATTCCAACTGATAGTAATAGTGTGTTATATAATTAGGGTGCGGGTGCTGATATTCTGATTATATCTTACAGATTAAGGAAAACTACGTCGTACTTCTTAAAACATTAGGTCATCCGTTCAGTCTTGTCGAAGCTGACTTTGACGAGACTAAACTTTCGTGAACGGAACGTGAATCTCATCTTATTGGACGATGAAAGGTTTTTTTTCACTTCAGATTTCAAGTGTTGTGTTTAGGTTAAACGATTAAGGCATTTATAAGTACCCATTTCCACAAAACTTTGAGAAAGAAATCTGTCTGGTATCAATTTTAATGACTGGAAAAGCAAGAAGGATATTCTTTCTTGCACCTCCGGCCTAGGAAAAGAGAGAGCCTGGGAAAACTTTTCCTAAGCGTTCCCTTCCGGAAATCTGAATAATAACGGCTTGTGAATTAAAATATAATAATTCACCTCAACACCATAAACGACGGCATCCCTCTGGTCTGCTACTCTGGAGATGGCAGACTCCACTTCAGTGGTGGAGACGTTCTCTCCGCGCCACCTGAACGTATCACCTGTCCGGTCCATGAAGTATAGGTAGCCGAGTTCGTCTGCCGTCAAGATATCACCTGCAACAAGATTGACTACGTTATTGAGATATCAGTCAACAATTCACTACTATACAGGTTGGCCAAAAAGTCGTGGATCAAACGAAACAGGGAGATAAAGGAGGTAATTTCCAAAAAAAAATCTCTCTACAGCATCGCCATAACTTCATTGCATGAAAAGTTATGAATTATAATGTTTTTTTGAATGTAACTATCAAGTTATTTAACAATTTCATCAGTAAAAAATTTAATTGATTAAAAACAATAAAACAAAAGGTGTTGTGTATGACTCGATAATGTATCAATACAATAAAAATTAGATTTGCACTGTCTCCAAAAAAAAATTTGGGTGACCCAAATGATTTTTGGAAAACCGAAACATGATGCTACAATTAATGGTTGCAGAAACGTTGTATTTTATCTGTTGATTAACAAACATAACTTTTGAACTTCGATAAATTCAGCTGTTGCTACTTGTACTGCCAATACCTACAAATATAGGTAAAAGGCGAACCTGAAATAAACGCCGAGTCTCCGAAAGTGAACACGTCTCTGACAACCTTCTTGTCAGACGCAGCCTTGTCCACGTAACCCAGGAAAGCTCTTGATGGATTATTGGGTTTTATTTTCCCAATGAATACTCCTGGCTCATTGGGTTGCGCCAACTGTAAAAATGGAAACAAAAATATTGAACTTTTCTTTCAACTCGTATGTAATGGAGTCTATTGACGTAGGGTTTCGTGATTTCCCGTTCGTCATAATAAGAGTCCCCACTTAAGAGTTAAAAAATGGGTCCCCGAAGGACGGTGATAACTAAAGAAAGAGTTATAGATTTGAGCTACAGATGGAAAGTTCGAAAAAGTTGTCATTTGAGTTCCGCCACGAGAAGCGGGAAGGGGCTGTATTATGGAGTGGTAATCAGGCAAGGCAACTCCAAGTTTTTACATTGTCTGCGGATCGGTTACTATATTCTGCAAGTGTTGTACGAATGTCGGACCTGCTGTCAACCCAAAATAAAAAAAAAATACGAGTGTGCTTATGACCACACGACTGAAGTGAAACTTCTTTCGCTCCACCTGTATGTATATATATATATATATGTGTGTACAATATATACATGTATACACATAAACATATATTAATTTTCTATAAATATTTAAATTTATTAAATGGTTTCATTGGTAAATTAATATTTTTGCATAGATCTTCTAGTTATATTGAAAAAAAAAAAAAAAAAAAAAACTCGTTGTAGACCTTGTAGTACCAAGCTCGCGCCACGGGCGCCTCTGTGCTTATATCCCCCACTTAACTTCCGTTCGCCTTGCCCGATCACTTTTCGTAACGCTTACGTCACGCGTTCGCCAGCTTACTCCCCAAGTCAAGCGTGCGTAAAGAAGTTTCACTTCAATAATTACTAATAATTAAAATCTACGCAATAGGGGTGGCGGTCAAAAGACTTGAAACTAGAATTAAAATTATGCGTCCCAATAGGGGGACGATAACAGCACAACACACACAATTCCTAACCTAACTAACCTATAAGACACGGCCTGCTCGCCAACGATTGAGTGCGCAGCACCAGGTGAGTCAGTGGGATGGGGCAAGACGGGGGGGGGGGGGGGGGGGGGGTGAGGTAACTAAAGGGGGTCGGAGGGGGGGGATAGTTTTCGTGGGGTTGCGGGGGGGAGGGGGGGTTAGGGGCGGGAGTGGATTCCCTCGGGGCCAAAAGGTCGGGCTCCTCCTCCTGATTCAAAGGATCCCAAACTTGGGTAGTCCACGACCTCTGGTTCCCGAGATAATCCACGGGGGGGGGGGGGGGGGGTGAGCTAAACAATGAGGGGGGTCGGGGGGGGGTAGTTTAGTGGGGATATTAAGGGGTGAGGGGGGGATACAGGAGGGACTGTGAAGTAGGCGGTACCAAATTTTATGTTAACTGACCCCCTTAATGGTTGTCAGTCAACATAAAATTTAATGTATAGTGTTAAGTGTAAATAAATAAATAAATAAGTGTATCCGTGTCTCAAAATTAAAAAGAAATAATAATAATATTTTTGCATAATCTTCTATTTTTATTAAAAAAAAAAAAAAAAAACTCCTTGTAGACCTTGTAGTACCAAGCTCGCGCCACGGGCGCCTCTGTGCTTATATCCCCCACTTAACTTCCGTTCGCCTTGCCCGATTATTTTTCGTAACGCTTTCGCCAGCTTACTCCCCAAGTCAAGCGTGCCTAAAGAAGTTTCACTTCAAAAATGTGATATCCTGTATAGCTACCACAAGTTTTTATTACGAAGACACGATCATCGATATCGACCGCGTTTGAGTCATCGATTGGCCTGCTTCAAGGTTGTAAGAAATCTCAAAGAATGAAATGAAATCGTTTATTAAGCAAGTAGGATCACTGATCACTTTTACACGTCATATTTTAAAAAAAAAAACAGTCTTTAAAATGTTATAATTACCCATATTGCTTAATAACAATGCTTAGCAGAGCGAGCAGCTCAGTCCCATGCTTTATTGTCTTCTAAATAAGCAGTGATTTTATAATACCCTTTTTTGCAAAGTTTGGCCTTTATATAGCTTTTAAATCGTTTAATGGGTAAGTTTCGAATGTCCATGGGAAGCTTGTTGTAAAAGTGTATACATTGACCCATGAACGAGTTGCCTACTTTGTGGAGACGAGTGTGATGTAATGCCAATGGTGCAATGTCGGCGCCAAACGCGGTCGATGGGTATGATCTAGTCTCGAAATGAATACTATACTCATGGTAGCTACATTGTTTAGTTAACTTGTGATGTTTCGCTACGTAATTTAGATAGAGATTTGGATTATTATCCTAGTATGTATCATCATCATCATCATCATTATCATCATCATCATCAGCCTCTACTCGTCCATTGCTGGACATAGGCCTCCTCCATGGCACGCCAACAAGCTCGATCCTGAGCAGTTCTCCGCCAGCCACTACCAGCCACCTTTTTGATGTCGTCGCTCCATCTCGCCCAAGGGCGTCCTACGCTACGTTTGCCGAGACGCGGTCTCCACTCGAGGACGCGTTTACCCCAACGGTTGTCGGTCCTGCGGCATATGTGACCAGCTAATTGCCACTTCAGCTTGCTAATCCTCTCAGCTATGTCAGTGACTCTGGTCCTCTGTCGGATCTCCTCATTTCGGACGCCAACATAGCCCGCTCCATAGCTCGCTGAGCGGCTTTAAACATATGGACTAGTCTGACCGTTAGTGTCCACGTCTCAGCCCCGTAAGTCATGACGGGTAGGATGCACTGGTTGAAGATTTTAGTCTTCAAATATTGGGGTATGGACGACGAAAATATCCGACGAAGTTTACCAAATACTGCCCATCCCAGCTGGATCCTTCTATTTGCCTCCTTCTCGAAGTTGTTTACTAGTATGTATAATAATTTTAAATGATGTCAAAATTGGATGGACGGATGTTTGTTACTTTAATCCTATAACTTCTAATCGGATTTGGTTCTAAATAGCACACATATAGTTCATAACCTAGATTAACATATAAAATCTCGGTAGTACGTTCTCTCATGATAAATTCCGACCTCCGCGGGACAGACGCTGGCAACAGCCAGAGTCTTGACCCTAGTGCAGGCTAGTTAGTTAGTTTTATTAATTACTTATTAAACACGACTTACCTGACATAATCCTTTACTGTTTCTTATAGGATCTCCAGTTTCGGGATCTACTTTAAGGATGGCAATAGGATAAACTGCTGGAATTATTCTGGACACAAAACCAATGGCTCCCTGTTTATTGTTGATGTTCACTGGAAGAAGACGAAGCGTTATGAGACACATTTTGTAAGGAAATTCAGAAATTATTGCTCTAAGTGTCTTATTCATCTTCTCATATTTACCTATATTTGCATTTCCTTCTGTAGCACCGTAGAATTCGACCACCTTCTTTATGTTGAAGCGTTTGACGAAATCGGGCCAAATCTGAAACCAAACTCACATTACGAGAACTGAAAAATATGCCGTTGTTAAGGAACCTGAATTTAAGGTTTGAAATTGAAAATGTCTTTTCTATCTCCTCCTAATCTGGATATGTTTGCATATCGGTAGGAGATTATTACTAGTCGGTTTAGTCACTTCAGAGTTTTCACCATAAACTAAAAAGTAAATCTTACCGCTGGCCTCATTCCGTTGCCGTAGACTGTTCTTACTTTGTGTTGCGTGTCGGTTGCAGACGGTGGTGTCGCCAACACGTATCGACACATTTCACCGATGTAATGAGCGGCCTGGAGAATAAAATAAATAAAAAATGAGAACTTACTTAATCACTTGCCTGAGTTAGAAACAGCAAATATGGGCGATTATTACAAATTTTCAATGACCAAGTTAATCTTATTGAGGACTGTTTCGAGGTAGTGCGGGAAAAGAATTCGAGAAAGGACTTAGGGGAGCTATGACCATGAGACCTATGACATGGAAAAGTAGAAGAAGTATAAAAAAAGATTACCCATGTAAATTTGGGGATGGAAGTTCATTTCAATCTCATACGGCAAGAAAAAATAGACATTAATTATCTAAATATACCGTCGTCGTGACAAACCAATTCTTTCGTAGACTAAGGCGAAACCGGTTGACATTTTTTGGAAGTTGCGTTGTTATTAGGAAAACGAATGTCATAACAACTATCGACCGTGGTAAGCAAACGTAAGTTTGTCAATATTTTCTAACTATCGAAATAGCGGTGGGCCAAGGTTGTTAAAACATAATAAACAAAAGACAATATGTACTATATCTCGCAAAGCTTAAACTGAAATCAAACATCTTCGGATTACACACTTTCTCTTCGACTACAAAGCAATTCATTTTTAACGATGATATTTCTCAGCCTGCGCTTACAATGTAGCACATTAGTGCAGTGTAACACATACTTTCTCTGAGCTTTCACTTACAGTGGCATTGTACTTGATGCAGTCAGGGAAGTATTTGGACGCTGAGAACTTGGTCCTGAGAGCTACTGTGCATCCAAAGATGAAGGGCTGGCCCATCGTGATGCAGCCGCCAGCGGAGTGATACAGCGGCATGGGACAGTAGATGATGTCATTGGATCGCAAACCACCGAGGTAATGCACACCTGAAGCCATGAAAACCATTCTGAAAATAATAAAAAAATATGCAATTATCTGATTTTAAAGAAAAATATTAGAATTTTTGGTTACTTGTTACGTTTTGACGCTAAAACAGCTGAACAGATTTAAAGATTTGGATGAAAATTTGGCATATGCATAGACCTTAATGCTTTAGCAATAAAGTTAAAAATCTTATAAAGAAATATAACAGAAGTAGCGTGTGTAGCGTGACGTTGACTGACTCCTTAAAATTTTTCCCTGTACGAGTTTATGGATAGGTCATTACATAGTTACAGATGTTTATTGATTTGTGAGAATCATAACTGCTTATAATTAAGTGATAATGAAAAAATATTCATTATTATTATTCAAGGTTCAATTAACTTCAACGGTAGGTTCAACTACGTGTTGTAAAGCAAAGTTGAGTTCTTCAGCATATAATTATTTGGATTGTAATTTTAATAAATATACTACACGGTTTGATTTACTTAGGTAAGTAAATAACTGTTCCCAAGGAACCTATGATGTGAAGGTATGAATCAGAAGCTTTACCTTGAAGACGAAATAACAGCGGCTTTCGGCAATCCAGTAGTTCCGGAGGTGTAGATGTACAGCAGCTTTCCATTGAAACCATCACCATCGGACTTTGACCAAGGAGCTGGGTTGGTGCTCTCCAGCATTGAAGTGAAGTCATCTTCGGATGTCACAGGCTTCACGGCGTTGGGAGCAGTGTTGAGGGGGCGACGGACAAACTTAAATAGTTTGATGGACGGGTTTATTTCTTTTGAAATGTCCTGGAATGCTGAAATTGAGAAATAATTTATTTATGATTGTTGTAGAATATATTGTAGAGTATCTGAGAATGGTTTTAATATTAAATGACTTTTCCGTAAGTCGTAAGAGAATACACGTTTTTGTGAAATTATTTGTATCATTTAATATTAAATAGTCATACCGCACACTTCACAGTCAGAATTTGAAACATAAACATGTAACCCTAACAAGTTTTACAAATATTAGAATAATGTAACATACTTATACGTTAATATAGAGTTAAAGACGTCGGCAAATGTGTTTTAAAGTGGACTTCACCAATCGGCAAAAATTGGCGCAAAAAGCCCTCGGTCTACTAACAGTATACGACGTTCGCATAATTTATCAATAAGAATTGAAGAATCAGTATAGTTCTTTATGATCAGGAGTAATTCTCGTACTTTTAAAAACGTTTTAAAGTCTCTTACTTTTAAAGTTTGATCCCATTTTCAATCTGTTAAAAATTTCATTTTATTTCATTTCTAATTCCCCTACATTTTGAAATTGATTGTGACTAGATTTGGATTTCTGATCGAGGCAATGACTTTAAGAGATATGTGACCCTGCGTTAAAAAAAATGGTAGACTAACCAGTTTCAAACTCATCGCTGTAGATGACAACATCACATTTGGCGATGTTGATAGAATGTAGTAAGGTGTTGCCAGTCTGGTTGGTGTTGATAAGCGGACACACGGCGCCGATCCTCGTAGCTCCCAGCCAGATGGCGGGCATCTCAGGACAGTTGCCTATCATCACCGCCACCGTATCCCCACGTTTGACGCCTTTAGCTTTTAGGACAGCTGAAGTTCGTAAGCTGTATTCTTCCACCTGAAAATGATATGTTACGGATTTATTGTTTTTAAGACTGCAGGATGAAGCTAGAAGTAGGGGTATGGCATTGTGATTCAATCATACTTGTCTGAGAATTGCATTTTTTCATTATCTAATGAGCTTTTTGAGTCAATTTGTCTCAAAATACTGATGGAAAACATCGTAAGAAAAACAGGCAAGTCCTAAAAACAAACAATTTCAAAGATATGTGACTCCTACCAACTCTTACTGGTCCTGCGTGGTGCATTAAAGTCCACTACCTTTCAACTAAAGGAAGCATGTCCTAGAAATGAGCTCATTATTTGCTGAATACCTTCGAATTGACCATGAAAATGTGCTGTTAGATGTCTGCTTGCCAACCCGCATTGAGCAAGCGTGGTGATTACGCTCAATCTTTCTCTGTATGAGAGGAGACCTGTGCCCAGTAGTGGGACGATAAAAAAAGGTTGATGATGATGATGTCTGCTATGCTACAGCAAAATGAAAGAGCATGACCCCTTTCCGCCGGAAATTTAAAAGTAATAGCGTGTGAAACATCAGTCAGGTAACCTGATTGCACCCATTCTGGTTGAGATCAATTAAAGAAGATGACAATTGCGTTTTTTTTTTTAAGGCACTGGTAGCTGGTTAGAAATATAACCAGCGGAGGTATTATAAATGTCAAATGCCGGATGTTGATGAAAAACTAAATATAGGTAGCTATTGTTGTGTGTTCTCAATCACGCCACGCAAGCAGCAGTGTTTATGGATCACATTAACAAAATTAATGTTGGCTTTTAGGGTTCCGTATTCAAAGGGTACAACAGACGTATTATTATTATTTTTTGCCTTGTGGCACGAATCCCGTCATGAGCTAGTCTAACTTGCACTTGGTCGGTTTTTATTTGTGCCCTTGGTTTTCCGAGACGTTCCCAAGCGTGACCAGCGGGCAGGCCTATGAATCGCGACACGGACAACGATTTTTTAATGCCTTGTTTAGTTTCCTTCTGTTTTTAAATTACAGGCATTCTACTTAGCTGAGATAACGATGCTCCCTAAAGCCATAAAGCAAGAAGAAATCTATTGTTAATCGTGGAAAGTTATTGTATAGAACCAAAACGCCTTTAAAACGTTTAGCCTCTTTGCCTATGATGTCACAGAACGCATTACCAGAAAGGTAAAGTTGCGTAACACACTGATATTATCAATAGGTTTCAAATTGACAGCTAAACAACATTCATTGCGGTGTTTACGTTGAGCAAACGTGAGCAAACATTTTTTCGAAAATTTTATGAAGCGATTAATTAGCAATATCCTTCAAATTTATTCAGATTGTGATTAAAAGTGCAATTAGGATGTAAGATCTAATTTATACGAAAGCGTAAATGGGATGATCCATAATTTAGTAGTTAAATTGAATTTGCACAATTTCTTTTAAGTGCCATGAACGTTGTATTAATTCGCACACCATGAATACGCTCCAAGACAGGCATCGCCGATGTAGGCGATAAGTCTTCAAGTCTGAAGTGCCAATGGGCGGGAGACACCTACAGAATAGGGGAAGTCCGGGCATAGCGAACAGGCCAGGCAAAGCGAATACTCCCCACTACTAGCAAACTTCGGCCGCGATTCTGTCCGCCATGCGCAGGGACACCCACCCGGTACCCCTCAGTCCTGTACCAATCGAACTAACGAGCGGCCGCGTCTAATTTCGCATTAAATTTCAAAAATCGAAAAAGTGCACAATTGTTACAACATTTCATGGTAAGTAATTTGTTTATAACTATTAGTATATGTTTAGAATGATTATGAGTCGATTGTGTCCTTGAAGTGAATGTATTCAAGTAAAAATACTGAATGATTCGTTCGGTAATTCTTACTGTGTTCGGTTTTAGGTTAGATTCTGTTCAAAAAGTACATGCCGGGCAAAGTGATTTGGGCATAGCGGATACTATATCGCTTTGCCCGTTGCCTATTCGATTTGCCCTAGTAGAAGTTGAGTGTGACTAAGTAGTATTTATATCTTCAATTGTTTCAGATGGTTTATAAATATAAACGAAAAACAGATCAAGCTCAGTGGAGTGAAGATATAATGATGATTGCTGTGGCAGAATGCAAGTCTGGGGCTCCAGTGAAAACGACAGCTACAAAATATGGCTTACCTTATGCTACACTTTATCGGCATGTGAAAAGTGGTAGTTCATCTGCTCAGCTTGGCCGATTTCGCAAAGTATTTACTGACGCACAAGAAGCCGATCTTCAAGAATATTTAAGAGAGATGGACAGTGTTTTTTATGGATTGACTCGTGAAGATTTCAAAAAATTAGTCTATGTTTACGCAAAGAAAAATAATCTTGCACGCCCACCAAGTTGGGACAAAAATGAGAAAGCAGGAGATGACTGGTTAGCTGGTTTTTTGGGTAGAAATCCATCCATTTGCCTCAGAGTTCCAGAAGCGACTTCAGTTGCCAGGGTTAAAGGCTTTAATCGTCCTCAAGTCGAACGGTTCTACGAGCTGCTGTCGGAACAGGTAGAAAAACACAAGATCGATGGTAGCAGGATATACAATGTCGATGAAACCGGGATACAAACGTCAACAAATAAGCCACCTAAGGTTCTTTCTACTAAGGGTAAGAAGCAGGTAGGGGTCATTGCTAGCACGGAACGAGGACAAACCACAACAATTGTGTGTTGCTGCAATGCATCTGGATCATTTATACCACCATTCATGATATTTGCACGCAAAAGGATGCAAGATCGCCTGTTGGATGGTTCTCCTCCAGAAACACAAGGAACTTGCTCTCCATCTGGGTGGATTAATGGAGAAATATTTTTGGAATGGATCAGGTTTTTTACTTACCATGTACGACCCACTGCAGAGAGTAAGGTTTTACTAATATTGGATAATCATGAAAGCCGCAAATTTTATCCTGCCCTGGAGTATGCAAGTCAAAACCATGTAATTCTCTTGTCCCTACCCCCTCACACATCAAACAAGTTACAACCTTTGGATGTTGCCGTATATGGCCCCCTAAAAATATTCTTTGAACAAGAAATAAACCGATTCCAAAAGGCGCATCCAGGAAGGATTGTCAACCAATATGACGTGGCGAGATTGTTCACTCCTGCATATCTGAAATGTGCTACTGCCAACAATGCTGTCAAAGGTTTTCAAACACCCGGTTTATGGCCAATAAATAAAGATGTGTTCGGAGAAGAAGACTACGCACCGTCTTCAACAAGCCTCTGTGATCGTAATGTCGCTAATCAAGATGATGGTCTTCAAACGTTAGCTAATCAAGATAATTCCGAACTCCCTTCGACATCTAGAAAAAGAGCTCAACACGAGGCGGTTGAAACCAACCAATCTGTGACTTTACATGAGGTGGATGATGAAACATCAACTGAAGTTGATAAATCTTCAGGTCCAAACAGTGAACCGCCAGCTCGTCAGGAAGTAAGTTTGGAATCAAACATTCAAGGATCATCAAGAGGTCCTTCCACATCTCATCATGATTCTACTAAAGATGAAGATGTGGTTTTGAAACGGGACTGTGCCTTGCCTACAGAGATCATATCTTTGCCTGAATTTATTGATTCTACCACAACGTCAATTGTAGATCTCAATGAGCTAGACCCACTTCAAAGCATGATGGATGAAGAAAATGATTCCTGCATGGAAAAAGGTCCAGAACCATCTGCTTCTGCAATTTATTTCAGCCCCAAAGAGATTAAACCCCTTCCAACACCATGTGTGCCAATGAGTACCCGCAAGCGAAAGATACAAAAGTCAGAAGTTCTTACGAGCACTCCAGTGAAAGAGGAACAAAAAGTTAAGTTTACAAAAATGAATACAACTGTATTAAAAAATTTAAACAAAGATTTAGATAAAAAACCAAAAACCAAAAATATAACAAAGAAAAATACCAAAAATTATAAAGTTAAGAAAGCTCAGAAAGAAGATACTAATATAAAATATACTTGTTATTTTTGTGGAGAAGATTATACAGAAATAAACGGACAACCAATAGA
This sequence comes from Sesamia inferens, assembly GCA_037179545.1. NCBI lineage: Eukaryota > Metazoa > Arthropoda > Insecta > Lepidoptera > Noctuidae > Sesamia > Sesamia inferens. The sequence goes on along the minus strand of CM073934.1, from coordinate 12,865,388 downwards.
TGATTGGATCCAATGTAGCTCCTGTAGCCAATGGAGTCATGAAAAATGTACGGCTTATGAAGGAATAGGCTTATTTATTTGTGACAACTGTACTGATTAGTTTTATTGTAGAAAAATTACTTGTGTTCACTTTGCCCTATCATCTTATCCACTTTACCCGGTGGGTTGGGCAAAGCGGATAGATCTCCTAATTTCATATTATTAATAATTTTGACTAAAGTATTAATGTTACGTATTTCTGTTGATTATATTGAAAACTTTAATAAATACTGATTTCTATAAACAAATAATTTTATTTCTATGTCAACTATTTCTGTTTCTACAACACTTCAAACATTAAGGTGTTCACTTTGCCCGGACTTCCCCTAATCCTAAGAGGTGGGCCAAAGTTGTTACACATTGGCTGCGTGAAAACGTAAGCAATTTTGACGTGACGATTTGGACTCGTATTTAACCGCTTGCCGAGAAGACAAAGAGAAAAATATCTTGGAAAATATGAGGTGACCTTTACTCACCAGTGGGACAATGTAGGTTTAGAAAGAAAAAAATCCCTTCGCAAATAGCGCCAACCACGACAACGCTTTTTTGAACAAAGAAGTGTTCAACATTCGACTAGTGTTTTAGTCTTTTCGATTCGCAGTAATTACTGATTAGTGTGTAATTAGTGAATATCGTGGAAATAAAACACGTGTGGAATTAAATAGCGATAACCACTGGCGATTAGGAGTAGAGTGGGTCGCGTCCTCGTGGTTTGTCATTAGTAAGTGGCCTACTAACTAACTATTACATACATTACATCGTTTTTCACGCAACCCTTTGCCATAACAGCATGTTAATGAGTGTTACAACATACCTACACATGGGTACACTTCCTGCAGAATGTTATGTAATGTCATAATGGTTGACATAAGTATATACGGCTCAGTGATGATATCGATTGTCGATTATAACATGAGTGGGTGTTTTTAAATCCATATCTGTACTCCATGTCTATTATAATTGCGAAAGTTACTCTGTTTTGAATTTTACCTATACCCTAGACTTATTTTGTGTTGGTAATCATCAAAATATAACTTCCCCCGTTTTGGGAAACCTGTCTGTCCAACTGTAAGGTATCTACTGTTAGGTAAAGTATGCTTAGAGTCTGCTGTCAAAAGTCAATCCCTAGAATTAGTAAGAATGAGAGCTCGCTCCTCGTTCGCATGACTTAAATTTTCACGGTAGGTAGGATGGTTTAGACTTAGAATCTCACTACAGTATGGATTAAATCATAGATATTAATTAAATTATCTACTATACACTGCTAATCGTGCAATGTGCCTCATGTAACGATATAAATGACAAAGTATAACGTTTACAATATCATATACAACAAAGTATATACAGCAGACTAATTACGTACTACACTTGACACTATCAGTAGCAATGGGTTTTATTTTGACAATTCAACAATATTCATTGCGTTATTTACGTTGTTGAGCAGACATATTTTCGAACACACGGAGTAATGGATTAGCAATATGCTTCGAAATGATTCCAACTCATAGTTATGGTGTATCTTTTCGGGAAAATCCTGAAGGTAATAACAATTATTTAATTTTATAATTTACCTGTTGGAACGTCCATGTTTCATCTTCGAAAAGGAAGCAAGCCTTGTTCGGATGCTTGATCACCTGCTGATGGAAGATGTCAGGCATGGCCCAGTTCTTTTTGGTGAAGTTCTTCGTAAGCCTCAGGATTTTCATGTAGCAGTATAGAGCTCTGTAAATGGGAATTGAACGGTGGATTGAGATGTACAAAGTCGAAAATGTCGTTCATTTCTTTCTATGATTGTGAATGCCAAAAGCCGTAGCTGGTTTATAAATTAATAATAATAATAGTACCTAACAATAAAATACTTAGTCTACTGCGTATTATTTCCATATTTATCAAAATGGTTTAAATCTGTTAACTTATGTATGACTAACGTTAACCTTAACTAATGCAATGCCAACTGAACTGACACATATCACACACAAAAATATAAATACATATTAACAAAATATATAAAGGAACTTACGAAAAATCTCTGGGAGCGGTTAAGATCGCGACATAGATCCATCTCCAGTAGAAGGCTATGAGGTATACCACGCACAGGATAGCAAGCACTAGAAGGCTCGCCTTCCAGTCCTGGAACACCCAGGTGACGGCACACGCAGCAACCAGCACAGCCACCGCAAACAGCCCCATAGCCACTTTAGTCCAAGGTATGTTAGAAGTCACGTTCACGTTATTACTCCTCCCTTTTTCTAAGTCCGCATCACCGTTTTTCAACTGAAAGTAAATATGCGATTAAAGCTTCTATGTATATTCTCAATTAAAGTGTTAGGCACAAACGTAGATAACAACTCGGAAAGGTGCCACGCGTAAATGAAATTGGGCTGGATACATTTGCCGCGTGTCATGCGATTAGTGGGCCAAAAGGAACCAGTGGGTCCCTCTTAATAGCAAAAGAAATCGCAGCATACTCAGACGAAGATGGTCGGGATAAGCTGTGCTCCTTTGATAATGATAGGTCATTGGCAGCTCTGGATAGAGAGACGAGGAAAGAGATTAGGACGGCAATTGCCCAGAAGTGGGACAAAAAAATATAAAAAAGCATACCTAATGTACGCGTTTGAACGTCGTGCCTACTCGACGGATAGTAACAGACTCGCAGGAAGTTTATCGGATAAACAAAATATTCATGACAGTAGGTAGGTACCATTGATATAAATAAGATTATCAAATTATCTATATCTTATCTGTGGTTTTGTGGACTTGGGAGTGATTTCAATGTTAATTATTATTAAGATGAATTTATAAGCGCATAGTTTTAAATCATTTGGCGACATGTGTCTTTTAGTGTCCAAAAGTTATGTATAGTATAAAACAATATGGCGGAATCCAAAACATCGGTAACCCGTTATCCTAGAACCAAAAATGAAGATAATATGTGACTTCTACTAATACGCACTGAGACAGTTTGATACACAGATTATAGCAATTACAGCCCACTGGCGGAAACACGCTGGCAGGCCCAGTGTGGTTACCATGAGTTTTCTTTACGAGACTCGATCATCGATATCGAGCGCGTTTGACTCATCGATTGGCCCGCTTCAAGGTTGTAAGGACTCTCAACCAATGACAGCGCAAAACGCAGTCGATGCGTACGATCGAGTCTCGTAATGAAAACTCATGTTAGCCACACAGGGCATCTACAGCAATTTAAAAATAAAACGTAGAAAATAAAGATGCTAGTCGTCGCCTTTGCCATAACTTAACAGTTATCTTAATGAAAATAACCTATAAAAAATTGGTAAAACAACCCCCATGACCCCCCAATACGACAGTAATTATTATGTACCTACACTGACAGTACTAATGCATATAATTATCTTTTTTGAATCTATCAAATAAATCCCATCATCAAAATTGAAAACCAATTTTTCCAACAAATTTTATGTAATGATGGATAGACTACGGAAGTGGCCAATACCAATATTTGATAATCTGACTAAATATAAATAGATAAATATATGGTTCATTTTTATAGCAGACTAGGGACATTACATATAAGTAGGTAAGCAGGTGGGAAGTTTATTTTGCTGTTGTATTCTCGTCTCTTAAATCTCGACCTTAGAAGTATTATGTCGTATGTATAGGTATGACGGCCTACACATACGACCTTCTAAGGTCAAGCTATACAATACGACCTAATACTTCTAAGATCGAAAAATATTATATCCTTACTAATATTATAAATCGGAAAGTGAGTTTATTTGTTTGTTCCGCTTTCACGCCGTAATCACCGAACCGATTGCTTTGAAATTTTGCAGTCGAAAAGTTAGTAGTAAAAGTTAGTCCGGATTAAATAATAGGGTACTTTTTATCCCGGAAAAAATTGATATTCCCGAGGGAAATCTAAAAAGCGCGATATAACCGAATTCCACGAGGTCGAAGCCGCGGGCGGGAAACTAGTAATAGTATATGATCCAGAAATTAGCGTAAACAATTTTGTTAACTGTGAAGGTATGACGTCGTATGGAAACCACTGCGTTCTAAAATCAAAATTCGAAAATTTGTGACATTTACCAACCCTCACTAGGCCCGCGTGGTGGATCCTAGAACTGGGTAACTAGATGATAAGTGTATGCTATAAAAAAAAATATAAATATATTTTACTAGCGGTCACCAGCGACTTCGTTTGCGTGGAGTTAGTAATTTGAACATGTTATGCTCCGCTGCTATTGGTCACAGTTGATGTTATATAGCCTAAAACCTTCCTGGATTAATGGGCTATCCAACGTAAAAAGAATTTTTCAAATCGGGTCAGTAGGTCCTGAGGTTAGCGCGTCCAAACAAACAAACTCTTCAGCTTTATAATGGGTGTATTTGACATCGACGCATAAACGAGTACCATGGATCCAGTAGGTACATGATTCTGAACACCACAGTGGTGGAATTTTGCGTCGGCTTTTGCCCGATTTAAAGAAAATAATATGCAGTTTTTTTCACTTTAGACCGTTCATAATTGCTATACTTTTATAACCCAATAAGATTTTAAAGTAAAAATTAATTAATTCGCTAATTACACAAAAAAACGCAATGTGAACAATACTAGAAAAACTAGCCTATCAGCTAATTTAATAGAGTTCACATCAGGGGTCAACGTTATACCTACAAACACGCGCGGCGGCACGCTTGCAACGTTCAAAGCCCGAGCCGACACTTTTTTTAAACACTGTGATTTCTGTAACCGCTCATTAACGACATAAATGACTATCATAATTTTGTTAGTGGCATGTGGTCTAGCCTTTTCGCGAAGTTTGCGTTACTATGCCAGATACACCCTGTATATTAGTATAGATTATAAATATCAACGTCTAGACTATCATTAGTCTAGACGTAGAAATGTATCGTCGGTTCATGGCTACAGTTTGCGAACTGGGTTTTTTTTATTATTTATTAAGCGAAAACTGTCAAAAAATTGTATTTTTTAATACGTTTCCCCACACTAGGAATTTCTCCTGTATCGTGGGTGCGTTTAGGTACAAACATATAAACTCACATACACAAACAGTCAGAACCGGAAGAACTACTTGTAGGTTATACAAATACTTGTTCCGAGCGGGAATAGAACCCGCGACACGCAGCGCAGCAGCAACAAGTCAACAACTACTACGCTGACCGCGCAGCCAAAGAATTGGCATTTTAAGACACTAATTGCAGATACAAAGCCTGCCAGTTATGTTCACGTTACCCTTTTTTTTAGAATTCCCCTCAAAGTTAAACACAACTGGAAACATGGCGGTTACAAAAGTTAAGTTAAAGATTTTTTTATTTTATATTTTAAATAGAGACGTCGGGAAAAACAAACAACCCATTAGGTATCACGTTTTCTCATAAGTAGGTACATACACGATGATTTTAACGTTAACTTTAAGTTCGATCTTTATACAGCGCAGTTCTATCCAAACACTGCATTCAACTCAATCCAACCATAACCATATCTATACCTAGTAAACATCCATAAATCCATACTAATATTATAAATGTGAAAGTGTGTTTGTTTGTTTGTTTGTCCTTCCTTCACGCCGTAGCTAAGCAATCAATCGACCTGATTTTTGGCATACAGTTAGTTGAAAAGAAGGAGAGTAACATAGGCTACTTTTGGTCCTAAAAAAACATCAAGTTCCCAAGGGAGATTACTGGAATATTTGTATGTGTACACCAAATATCCTATCCTAATATTATAAATCGGAAAGTGAGTTTGTTTGTTTGTTTGTTCCGCTTTCACGCCGTAACTACTAAGCCGACTGTTTTGAAATTTTGCAGACGTAAACTTAGAACTCCGGATTAAATAATAGGGTACTTTTTTAACCCGGAAAAAATTATATTCACGAGGAAAATCTAAAAGCACGATATAACCGATTTCCACGCGAGCGAAGCCGCGGGCGGAAAGCTAGTATTAAAATAAAACCTTTACGTTCTATGATTCTACCAACGAAGCGTAACACGTACTGACGTACCACAATATCTATGTATAGCAAATTACTATAAATTTGACTATTTAGGCAATCACAATTGTTATTCTTGGTTTTTTTTTTCTAAAGCAAAAAGTTGACGTATTATGTCAATTTTTTTTTTATTTTTTTTTGGTTCACTTCTTTCCGTACTTTTGAACGGAAAAGGCAAAGGCATAGTACGCCATACAGCCTAGACTTAGTAACTTTATTCTTTTTTATTTTTTTAAATTGTTTTGTGTAGGTAATATCACTCTCTGTCGTTGCTTTTATTTATGCCAATAAACTTTTTGTTTTTGTATAAGCTTCCTTGTTCATAAACTGTTTGAAAGGCATATGTCAGGTTTTTAATTTATTACGAATTTTGTTGAAGAAGGACGGTGCTGCACTAAGTTGCACTTTGTACTCAGTCAGTATCTACTTAAATAATTCTATAAGTACATATATAAAAACCATTGCCTAACCGCACAGCAATTGTTTGGCTCGCAAAAACATGAAAATGACTACACCGTTTAATTTTTTGTTTTGTTTTGTTTGCGTCCATATAGCAGGCGTCGATACCAACTCGCACTGGGCCCGCGTGGTAGATTACGGCCCACTCCTTCTCACCGAGGCCTGTGTCCCAGGAGTGGGAACATCATAGGCTGATTATGATACAGCAGTTGGGTTCTATAATATAATCATTTCATCGTGATAACTTTTGGTAAAGTTAGCGCGGAGTCAGCTGTCTTCCAACTAATTGACAATATTGGGAGCTAACTCGTCAACTTTTTTTTTTACTGTCCCACTGCTAGGCACAGTTCTCCTCTCATACAGAGAAGGATTGAGCGTAATCACCACGCTTGCTCAATGCGGGTTGGCGATTTCAGACTAATGTCCAGGTTTCCTCAAGATGTTTTCCTTCACCTTCAGTCATTGGTGTCCAAGATATACTTAGAAAGTACGTATAACTTTAGAAAAGTAACATTGGTACTTGCCTGACCTGGAATCGGACCCGCGCACTCATACTTGAGAGGCTGGTGTTTTAACCACTAGGCCACCAGCTGGTGTCATCATCATCATTTCAGCCGAAAGACGTCCACTGCTGGACATAGGCCTCCCCCAAGGTTCTCCACGACGACCGGTCCTGCGCCTCCCGCATCCAGCGGTTTCCCGCGACCTTCACCAGGTCGTAGGTCCACCTTATCGGGGGCCTACCCACGCTACGTCTTCCGGTGCGTGGTCGCCACTCGAGAACCCGTCGGCCCCATCGGGCATCGGTCCTACGGGCAATGTGTCCAGCCCACTGCCACTTTAGTGTTGCAATTCTTCGGGCTATGTCAGTGCTGGTGTGGTTTAGGAAAACCCCTAAGCAATAAACGAACAATTCGTGGTTTTGTCTCACGTGGGATGAAGCTCACCGGTACCTACATAAAAATGGTGAGGTAAGCCATAACAGTTACAAATTAGGTACATAAACATAATAGGTACATCATTTAAATTATTTCCTTTGAAATAAGATTCATGCTTATGCATAACTATGGGTTATATAATGAAGCTTTTGTCTCAGGATTATACCTAGGTAGTTTCTTAAAGGACTACGTGGGTAATCATTCCGTGATTTGAGGCATTACCTAAATTATAGTTAACGAACCAACAAAGTGCCGCACGGTTTTCGCTACTAGATAAACCATTAAATTAAATTTACTTCAATATAAATAGCGAGACGGTATCATCATCACCATCTCAGACACATGAAGTCCACTGCTGGACTTAGGCCTACCAAGGATTTCGAAAAACAACGGTTGGACGCGGCCTGCATCCAGCGCTTCCTTGCGATTTTGGTCAGATCATCCGACCACTTAGTCGGTAGGCGTCCGACGCTGCGCTTGAGGAGGGTATAAATAGGATTCTAAACCCAACACTACCGCTATTGTGATGCTGACTGGAATAAATACTGGTCCTTTCTTGACCAAAACATTTCGCTAAACTCGAAGGTGTTTAAATGCGAGGCGGAAGCTAATAAAGTGGAACCTCATATTGAGTTTGGTATTAAGTTCTTTTGCAGTGGTTTTTGCTTGAAGTAAGAAAAAAAGAAAAGACGTTTATTTGCGGTAAACATGACGCAGACAAAGGACCAAAACGCAAAAAAGAACATGTTGGGGAGAAATATGCGTCACATCCACGCGAAAGGCTCATCGAGTTAACCAGCACAGTAGTCAGTACCACACAAAATCATCCTTACTAATACATATTATAAATCGGAAAGTGAGTTTATTTGTTTGTTTCGCTTTCACATCGTAACTACTGAACAGATTGCTTTGAAATTTTGCACATGTAAAGTTAGAAGTCCAGATTAAATAATAGAGTAGTAGAGTTCAGGAAAAATTTGACTTCCCCGAGGGAAAACTAAAAAGCGCGATATAACCGAATTCCGCGCGGGCGAAGCCGCGAGCGGAAAGCTAATAAGAAATAAAATAAATACAAAATGTGAAAACCGCATCAAATTCCACAAGAATGGACACACAGACAGACACCAAAGACGTTTTATATCCACTTCTAGCCTGCGACTTCGTTGGCCTGCATTTCGGAAAACAAATTAAGTTTTATTGGTTTAATGTTTTTGAGCGGCACACTATTTTTTTTTTTTTTCTAAAATAAATGCTCTCATAGTATCAGCTATCTAGTAGGTAGGTACAGAAATTTCGATCAAAATCAGTTCAGAGATTTCCCGGAAACTTATAATCAGTATAGTACTTACTTTCAAATGCATTGACTAAAAAACTGTTATCTTGGAATTACTTACAAATAGACACTTCAATTTTATTTATTTGTATGTGCATAAGTATAGATATAAATTTTAATCGTTTTTCGTGAGGTTTTACATACAACATCTATATTTATATTATAGATACTGACAGGTATTCAAAATGATCGCCGATGAAAGTAAGCATCGATTAAGCTAATGTTCTTAGTATGCAGTACATTCATAACAATAATGAAAGATATCCCATATTATTTACGAAGACAATGCTATCACGTTATAGCACATTGTCTTGGTAACTAAAGTTGTAAGTATGTATGATAAAAGATAATTTTTAATATTCGCGGCACGTATATTTTTAAAGGAGAAAATGCATTGTGTACATAGTGACATAAACATGTGTAGGTATAGCTTAAGTTTTGTCAGTGATATTATACACTGGCATTTACGAATCCAGGATTAAAGGTAACCAATGTCCTCTAGGACTTGCTCTAGCCATGTGCCTAATTACAACCAAATTTGTTTAGCCGTTTTATTGTGAATACGTAACAAAATAACATACAATAACTCAAATCATTTCTCTTCTTTGTAAATAATATTAGTTTAGATAAATGTCATAATTTTAGGCAAGTCTATTGTCAACTAACCGAGCACAAAATTAGACTTCGAACTAGAATAATGAATTTCCAGAAGTAAGAAAATAACACTTTTTCTTTGGTAAGTCCTCGGGAATCGAAACTCAGAACGATTAAATTTTATGATTCTTTGAATTATTACGAGTATTAGATCAAGTCAGAATTCAAATTATCATATAATTTTCTCATACAAAAAATACGTATAGAGAGAGTTCGCGTCGACTTGAGAACCTCCTCTGATTTTTTTTTTTTGTCGGTTAAAAATATGTATAATTTAATTCTTGTTACCGAATTTATCAATAAAATCGACCACGTCTACGTCAGAAGACTGGTTTTTACGAAGAATTTTACTACCACTTCGTGGTTAGAAAATAATCCGGCTGATCAGTGCGACAATCAAGTGGTTTTCCTGTATCGCATGTAAATACATTTATGTGAAGTAAAATAACGTAAAACTAATTAGGTAGACAACGAAATCTTAGTTCCAGATTTAACTTTTGAGTCAGTATTGGTTTTTCGAACTTTAGTGAGGTTAAGTTACGGCTTCTAATACAAAAGTGACAACTTAGTAACGAACTAAGCTGTCATTTATATAAAGAACTGCATTTCTATAATGGTTAGGTGCATAGGTAATTCAATACACACGTGGTAGTGGGATGTTAAACTACCCGGTGTACCGCCGCTAACGCGCGCGCCTCCGACTCGGGTCCAACGAACCCATCGAACCTGGACCCATTCGGGAGCCGGAAGAGGGAGTTATCCGCCCTTCCTCGGCGCCCAGCGCGTCTTCTGCGGCCCGCGAAGGGAGTTGAAACCTCCCTCTCCCGTTCCACCGCTTCCTTCTGCGACATCACGTCCTCCCAGAAGGATACCATCACCACCAAGCCACACACTCGGAGAGAGTGTACTGCGCCGTGTCCACCCCACATTGGACGCAGTGGTAGCACCGAGCGTCCGGCTCCCTGTCTATGCGTCGCAGGTACTTGCCGAAGCAGCCGTGCCCCGACAGAACTTGCCTCACCCTGAACGACAGGGAGTCGTGCCTCCTCCCGAGCCAGTCGTCGAGTACTGGCCGGATCTCATCGACGGTAGTGAGGACGGTAGGGCGCATAAGCCTCTGCCTCCAGTCCACACACCAGGACCTGACGGAGCTCCTCTCGGCGTAGCTCGACCTGCTGCTGCACCGGACTGGAGCCTCGTGCCCGCTTTTCCTCGCGCCATCGGTACAATGACGCGAGTACTTTCGCCTCTAGGTCCCAGGGCGGAGATCCGGCTAGGACGCAAGCCGACCGAGACAAACAGACTGACAGACTGTAAGCCTACCCCACATAGCTGGAGCTGAAGGCTAGTTTATTAACCATTAAATGCTAATCCTTTTACTCTTTTGCGCAAAAAATACTAAACGGATTTTGATAGAACTTCACAGTCATCATCATCATCTCAGCGTTAATCCCAGTCGCCGACGCTTTCTCAACTTTGGAGTCTGGGGTTCGCTTTACTTGTCTAACTGCTGATTTTGGCTAAACTTCGATATTTCCCGTAAGGCGACTTCCGTCTGACCTTCAAAAACACCTTAACAAAAAGGCGATATGGAAGCATTCCAGTTAGACCAATTTATTGTTGGATTTTGAGGGCTCCAACAACCAGTAACGACTGCCATCAGATGTTCGTATGACAACCGGGACCAATGGCTTAACGTGCTTTCCGAGGCACGACCAGACCAGTGCAAATATTCATGCATACAAATATTTGCACTAAGCGGGGTTCGAACCCGCGCCTCCTTGCGCAACGGCCGCATTCCTAATCCTGAATATAGTTTGTTCAGAATAAGCAACTGAATCGATTCCAATCATTTGACACCATGTTATATTTTGTCCCAAATACATTTAGAAAATGTTGCAGTGTGGTTACCGAGGGCACACAGCTGACGGTATCTCATAGTAGGTACTAAGAGCACAGTGAAACAGTAAGATAAGAAGCTCATAACTTTGTGGTTTATCATGATATCTTTTTGAAATTTTTGTACATAGATTCTTTACTTAAAAATACTGGACGCGGTTTCAGGTTTCGCATAAACAAAAAATAACGTGTTATGCGGGTGAAACCTCGGAGCGCAGCTAGTATTCTATAGATTTTGTTTCTGTAGGTACCTATTTTAATTAAATCCTTTAAATTACTTACCTCAAACTTGTGGTTTCCGTTATCTGTCTTGTTCATATTATTGTCGACGACCATTTCGACGTTTGACATCTTTATGCTAATTTATTCACTTTATTTCAAATTAGGTATGATCCTCCTTATACGATCACAAATTCCATTCTTCGTAACAGTCCATTTGGTTAGACTACCTGAAACCAAAGAAAAACAATGTTAAATAAGATGTTATTTTTAAATGAGATTTTATCGAAAACGACAATGATTATTGTATACAAGATATTTTTTTCTTTACCGAAACCTGAATATTGTTTGTTTAGATTAAGCAACTGAATCGATTCCAATCACTTTTACATCATGTTATATTTTTTTCTAAATGTATTTTAAAAATGTTGCAGTGTGGTTACCGACCGCACAACACAGTTCACAGCGGGTCACAGTGACGTAGGACCCGCGCCGTGCCGCTGAAAGCGCGGGCGGGCGAGCAGCTCGTTGACCATATATTTGTGGGGACAATCAGGTAACATAAGCTCATAACTTTGTGGTTTTTCTTGATATCTTTTTCAAATTTTGTACATATATTCTTTAATTAAAAATACTGAACACGTGTTTCGGGTTTCGCACAAAAAAAAACGTTGTATAATATAGATATAATATACATAGTTATCATTATCGTGTAAGTAGTTACAAAATAATGCACTTTTGTAAAACTAATTGGTAACTTAGATTAATAACCATTATAAAATGATATATGTAGGTATCTACATCTCGTATACAGAGTGGTGCTGACTGTAATAAATTAAACATCGTGTACCTCAACACATTCTCAGTCTACCCATAAAAAATCATATAAATATGTCCATTAGTTTAGTCACAGGAAATTGTTTTTCATTTTTCACATTTTCTACATGATGTACATGTTGATAAGGAAGCGCTTACAGATTAATGACTGCCGCATCATGCGGTACCACACTTTAATAATAATGGCGCGAAAAAAGCAAGTCGATACAGGATCGCGCTGTCGCCGATCGGAGGTCAGTGAACCAATATTTTTAAAGGATGTTCTATTCCGTTTGCAATTTTATGCGATTTAGTTTGTTTGAAATTTTCATTTTTTTATTTTTGATACTAGGTTTTTTCTATGGTTTAGGATTATTCCTATGAACCAGCGTTACTCGTGTTTTCATTTATTGTCGTATTGTCAGCACCACTCTATATACTCGTAAGTATACAGTATTACAACAAATTGTGATTATTTTAAAAAGGGTGTTTCTCCACTACTCTTATGCTACCGATTCTGAACAGCACTAATTTATAGATTCTTACATCACACTGATTACACTTACTTATCGCTTGTCGGAACCGATAGAATTGAATACTCTCTATTATGTACACCATATAACCAGGACATAAATATAAAGATTTTACAAAGGGTACCACAATTAGCGGTCTGATCGCTAAGAGCGATCTTTTGCAGAAAACCTTTAGTTATAGGTGACGGAAAAATTCAAAGGGGTCGTTGACCTCTTAATATGTACTTGTTAAATACGAGTCGTGTACCATATTATGGATTTCAATTTTAGGCTGCCGTATCCAATTCTATAAACGAGACCCTATACTAAGACCCTACGGTCTGTCTATTTTTTCTTTTTTGATGACATTGCCCCATCTGTCTGTCTGTCACCAGGCTGTATCTCATGAACCGTGATAGTTAGAGAGTTTTATAAAAAAACCTTTACCCATAGAATAAAATTTATATCTCACTGTTTTGAAGAAAAAAAAAATTACAAAAATAAAAATTATTCTCAGTATAAAAGTTATTCTAAGTATATGTAGGTAAATAAAATTTTAAGACGAAAAATATTAACACGGATGTCGAAGCGCCTGTTTGCTAACATGCACACCTTATTTGCGTACAGGCAAATGTGTTTGCACTGCAGAAATAAACTACAAACATTAAATTTAAATTTGTGGGTCATACCTACTCTTGTTTGGAAACTAGAAGGTTCTAGTTTCTAAGCTATTTATTAATTCTTTCCCTTGTTCCTATTATTAAATACAATATTTACCTATTTACAATCGAACACAAAAATATAATATATATTATGTACTAATTATAATTTTTAGAAATATAAACTAGTGCTTGATCGCAATCCCGCGTGATGGTAAGCAGTGATGCAATCGTTGATAACACAACAAAGCGCGCTAGTTTATTAAGAACCTATATAACAAAACAAAAAAATTGTATGAATAGGAAGGAAGACGGCGTTTGAGCGAGGTGATGCAATGTTAAACCCAACAAAACGACCAACGATGCTGCGCCAGAGGGAGATTAATCTGGAAACCTTTCAAGACGAAACTCCCGACACAACAACATTTGGCGCATCGTACCCGGCACACATCGCAACACAACTGCCCGACCCGTCCTCCGTACGGCTTCACCAGACATCATGCCGGAACACGACGAATCGTTTGGCGGCTAGACTTTGTCGGGTGGGTGGTAACTTCTGTCGGCAGCCGATGTTAAGACCTACCTACAAGTATACAAAGAAAAAATGAGGAATATATTTGACAATAAAAAAATTCCGCCGCATCGCTATCAGTGAAATGGGTGCACTTTGTATCCAGGAAATTCTGATTCCTGCCCCCTAATCGGCGAACACATTTTTGTCAGATGATTGCGACTAGTTGGGATCATTTCGACCGGACGGACCAATGGGCAAACAGCTTTTTTATATTTGCGCCATTTGAGGTATTCAGTGCCTACAGCATTGGCTCCAACGCAGAACGCCGTGTTATAAAGATGGGACTGCGCGATGGTACGACACAGGTTGCATCCAAATTAACCCCTATGTATATATATGTCTACATAAATACACTATGCAATTCTGTGCTACCTTAAATTTCTATCAATTTATAAATGTCAAACAGCATTTAGAGATTATCAGAATAGGGTATTTGACTACAAAAAACTAATTAGTTCGTCAGTCAGATTTCTAAAAAATACTAGACACGTCTTTTTCTTTTTTCATATAAGCAAAAAATGAAGACGACACAGTGCGTTGAAAACTCGTGTGACGTCACTGCACGCTACACTTTTTAGCGCGCAGTGACGTCACCAGCCACCACTCCTGATCTTTGATGCCTTTTATATTTGTCAATTTTTACTGATTTGATAAAACAAAATATACCTATTCAATATTTTTCTATAATCTGAATGACGGACTAAATAATAATAATAATAATAATAATAATTTATTTCAGGTAAGATACCCATAATTTCACATAGTAAATACAAATACACAGCAGACATGATATACAAACAAAAGAAAAATAAAATAAAATAAATAAAGAATATACTAGAAACATTCATTAAATCATTCTAATTACATAATTAATTATAGTTGACATCGCATTAAATAAATAAATCATAAAAAAAAAACAAATAAATCTATGGTAGAAAATGTCAAATAAAAATAAATTAAATTTCAGATAAATTAATAATGCATTAAACAATTTACTAATAGACTAGGTACTATATTAATATTACTCAGGATAAATTTTAAAATATATTGTAATAAGTATATTATATATTAATTAGATGTCAGCTACATTAAATTTACATGCATCATACACAGCCTGGATAACGACATTGTTCGTGTTACGAATTCTGTCCATAAAGGAAGCGGCCCGCTTTCTCATTACTGCATAGAAGTCATCTACCCTATTCTCGGCGAACATGCCAGAAGCACTACACCGCCACGGCAGATTGAGTATTGCTCTGAACGCATTATTGTACTGCACGCGAAGAGCGTGGTACGTTCGTCGGGTGTATTTGCCCCACAGGTAGCAGGTATAAAACGACTGACAATACGCCGTGAATAGGGTGATTTTAACAGTTTTACTGCACCGCGCAAAACGACGCGCCAACATATTGCTTTTAGCGGCAATGGACCTCCTCTGCCTTTCCATATCAAGATCGTCCCCAAGATTATCCTGTATTACATGCCCAAGATATTTAAAGCTGGTTACGATTTTTAATTGTTTACCACCCAAGGTGATTACTGGGTTATAGCAATTCGTTTTGTCGTGTCTAAATATCATAACTTCCGTCTTACCTACATTATACTTAAGCCCGTGGGCTGTAGCATATTTTTCACATATTGATAGCAGTGTACGTAAACCGTGCACGGAGGGGCTTAACAAAACCATGTCGTCGGCGTAGCTCAAGTTGTTTACTGGTTGATTACTCATATGACAGCCAACGTTTGATCTGCCAAGCTCCTCAATCAAGCCATTAACATACAGGTTAAATAAAGTTGGGGATGTTAAGCCACCCTGTCTTACGCCACATTTAAGCGTGTACTCTGTCGAGAAGCTGTTGGTTCCCCATTTCACCACATTTGTCTGAGCTCCGTACCAGTATTTGAGCAGACAAATTATATCACAAGGAATACCTGCCCCCTCCATCTTTGCCCATAGTATATCATAATTTATACAATCAAAGGCACGGCTGAGATCAAGGTAGCAGGCATATACACTTGTGTGTCGAGAATTATAATATTTCACCGTGTTTTTTAGCGAGTAAATGGCCATATCTGTAGATAAACCAGCACGGAACCCGAACTGTGCATTATTCAAGTCAATGTATTTTAATAATTCTGGATGTAAAAGTCGCTCAAAGATTTTAGAAAAGACTGTAGCCAAAGAGATGGGACGGTAGTTACTCGAGACTGAAACATCTTTAGCACCGTTTTTGGCTAGGGGTACCACTACAGTTTTCATAAACTCTTTCGGTAGGTAACAATGTGAAAGACACAGATTATAGAAGGTAGACAGAAGCTCGAACAGTGCCCCACCGCCATACAATATATGCTCCACGCTTAGACCGTCGTGTCCGGGTGATTTTCCTTTTTTCATATTTTTGACACATTCAAATACACTATACGTCGTTATATCGATGCTTGTTTTAGATAGTAACTCACCGACTCGATGATCCGCACGCGATGAGTCATACAGCAGGCCGCTACCGATATCCCCGACCGTTTGGAATTGCCGAGCGAAAATCTCCGCTATTTCGAGGGTATTCTGGTTATTGTTTACTGATACGGGTATCGACGGTTTATAAGACAATTTATTTGTAGATTTCCAGAAACTCTTGAAATCGCATTTTGACCTTTGCTCGGCAATGATATCCATGCGTATCTGCGTTTCGTTATTTTGGCACCATTTTATTTTATTTTTAAACAATTTTCTAGTTGTGCACATATTATTATATACCACCCCTTGCCTTGGCCTGCCATTTAGCAACCACACCTGAAAGGCATCTCTTGCCTGCTTGTGCAATTCTTTAATATGATAATTCCAACCTATAACACGTTTCTTTTTATTGAATTTATCTGAACCAGAAAATGAACGACGCGCTGCCTTACACAGACAGTTCGTAATATCTGAGTACATTTGGTCTATTAACGTAAGATGAGCCTGGTTACTACACGGCACGCCACAGCACTGCGTGGCATAGTGGGTAACATTTAAATTTGACAGAAGTTCAGTACAATAAGATGTATATAAAGATATTTGTTCACTATTTCGATTACCCCACAACACTTTATTATTTACATGATTATGTTCACTAAGCTCTGTTTTAATTGTTATCACTGAAATGTCACATTCGATTTCCAGTGGATAGTGATCCGACCATGTAACATCCGTGAGAACTCTTGTGCTTTTAATAATGTTTTGAGCTGCTGACGTCACAATGCAGTGGTCGAGCCAGCTACATGTGCCATGCGCCTCACTCAGGAATGTAAATGTGTTAGAGAACTCACCCAGAAACATCACGTCCGCACATACCCAGTCCTGGTCCTCGCAGTAGGCGCAAAGCTCATCACCGAACATGCTGCCCACATCGGCATTAAAGTCACCCAGCGTAATTGCATACTCGATCCCGTTATCCTCTATTATTGAACTGATTACACCAAGACACTCAGTAAATTCAGGTCTATTTTCAGTGCACTCAGTAGGCATGTATACTGACATCACCAGTAGACAACGGTCAAGATGATTCACTAAATAGAATCATTTCTTTAACCCAGGAAACATTCCCTAATGTTTCTAATATTAACAATTTATAACTAACAGATTTATAGATTAACTGTAAAATATTGCGTCGATTGACTTGTTCACAAACTAAATTACATAAATTAAGTTCAGTGCGTATTTCTTTCTATCTTAACAAAAAAAGACAAAAGATATACCTAATATTATTTTAGTTCTATCAAATTATCGCCTGACGTAAATTGACGTTTAGTAGACATATTTTTAATCGCATCTAATTTATATGCGGAGTATTTTAGTTTGACAAATCAAGCATCTCGCGCTACAAAAAAAAGTTAGGAGAACCATCGTATTCGTAACACTTAGCCTGCCCTGTAGGCCTAGTATGAGTTTTCAATACGAAACTCGTTCGATCGTATCGAGCGCGTTTGGCGCTGTCATTGGTTGAGAGTTCTTACGACCTTGAAGCGGGCCAATCGATGAGTCAAACGCGCTCGATACGATCGAACGAGTTTCGTAATGAAAACTCATACTAGGCCTACTGTACCCTAATTACGTAAAACACTATTACTCTCAATTAGAATCATTATAAAGCATATTGTTATTCCATTACTACATCATCGAATCATCGTATAAGCGTTAATCCCAGTCGCACCCGAAGCCTTTTTCCAGCTCTGGAGTCTGGGGTCCGCTTTACCAGTCTAACTGCTGATTTTGGCGGAACTTCGTCATTTTCCGCGAAGCGACTGCCGTCTGACCTCCACAACCCGAAGGCGATATCGAAGCATTGCAGGGACCGGGACCAACGGGTTAACGTGCTTTCCGAGGCACAACCAGACCAGTGCAAATATTCATATTCATGCATACAAATATTTGCACTGCGCCTGCAGCTGCGGCCGCGTTTGCTACCGCTACGTCACAGAGTCTCTCACATTACTACATATGTTACAAAAATGTGTCTGCGCAACAACGTGAATAACGCAATGAATTTTGTTGTATTGTCAAAATGAAAACCATTGCTACTGATAAAGTATTACGCAATTACCCTGCTGGAAATTACAATGAAGTAACAATATATGAATTCCTGGGTTCAAACCGAGGAACTCATGCGTTCTTGCTCAGCAATCACGATTGCAACGGATAAATATTATTCTCAATCATATCTTATCTCAAATCTTATTCTATAAATCAATCAATCAATTTGCACTCAACGGGTAATAAAATTTTATTACACTATTACGATATTTTCTTAAATCATTCTCATTACTGTTCTTAATACAAGTAACGGATGCTATTACAAACATTGTCATCGTTGATAAGAAACATACGTATCTATTTATTAAACTAAGCTAATTAACACGTAACAATATTACCTAACGTTGTTATCTGATATGTAATACTTTATCACAATTATTATCAGAAGAAATCACATACTAAATCAGGTAGTTATTGAAGTATTACTTACAAAAAATCTGGCAAAATTTCAATCTGCTAAATCAAATTACGGCTGATAGAAATTTTGATAGATTTCGACTGCTGTAGGCCTAGTATGAGTTTTCAATACGAAACTCGATCGTTGATATCGAGCGCGTTTGGCGCTCTCATTGGTTGAGAGTTCTTGCGACCTTGAAGCGGGCCAATCGCAGAGTCAAACGCGCTCGATATCGACGAACGAGTTTCGTAATGAAAACTCATACTAGGCCTACTGGTATACAGCAGGGTAATTACGTAACACACTATCAGTAGCAATGGGTTTCATTTTGACAGTTCAACAATATTCATTGCGTTAATTACGTTGTTGAGCAGACACATTTAACGAACATATGGAGCAATGGACTAGCAATATGCTTCAAAATGTTACCAATTGATAGTAATATTGCGTTACACGATTGGGGTGCAGTTGGCCTAGTATGAGTTTTCATTACGAAACTCGATCGTCGATATCGAGTGCGTTTGGCGCTCTCATTGGTTGAGAATTCTTACGACCTTGAAGCGGGCCAATCGCTGAGTCAAACGCGCTCGATATCGACGATCGAGTTACGTAATCAAAACTCATACTAGGCCTACTAGCCTCTTCTAGGTGAGACGGAGAGCCATCCATAACGCAGGCCCAGTACGGGTTGTGTAGATGTCCCACGTCTTCGAATTTTTGGTTCTAGAACATACTGATTTCCTGACGTCATTACAGTATGCTTGAACGTTTTGAGAGTATTGGTAATTCATAATGTACAGATGGCAGCACATCAAGCTGCAGCAATCTGTCATATTTCCGTATTAGATTTTAAACTTTATCTCTAATGAATTAAGGCTCAAGGTTGATTGGGAAAATCTGACAGTTTGGGGTAGCTTGACCTGCTGTCGTCAGTACACGAAGTAATTTTTTAGTATTCATATCTATATCTCGACCTATGATGGAGTTAAACACTGAATGGTATTTAAAATTCCTAAAGATATGTCATTTTCAATTTAGTTGCCATCGAGTTGGTATCAAATAAATAGGAAATAAAACAATAGCTAACGTTGCTTCATTCTTCATCCAAATCCGAATAATATGTGGAAGTCAGTCAGTGCCATAATTTTATGTTATCAGCGTTCCTGTGGTAACCATCACGATTGTGCCATTGTGTTCGAGATAAACTCTTGCACACGTATTATTGTTATCCACTCGTGAGTCGTGATCATCATGTGTGCCATCAAATTTTTTGTTGCTTTCTATCTTTTCATTGGCTACGAATTTCGAAAGGGTTACGAGTTACGAAAAGATACTCATGTTTTGGACTATTTTGCCTAATCTAGAACATACGTAGCACTTGCTACGCCGTAGCTGTAGCTTGAAGCTATCCTAATTAATTATTTAGGATAGCTTCAAGCTACAGCTGAAATTCGATCGTATTACTGATTCTATTGTATTATACTGTAAAAAAATTCGCTGTATTTCTGAGTTAGCTTAGAGTGAACTGTCAATAGTGTCAATCCCGTAGCTCCACATTCACTTCATCTACATACGTTTCGATTTCACGGTAATTTGTATTTTTGATTTTACTTTAAGTTTTTGGAATTGAATCTAAACATTAGGTTTGTTTCAAATTAGGTCCCTAAGTATTTATATTTCTTGAGAAAAAAATATTGTTTTTTCAGTACCTATATGAGTGAATCAGGTATAATGTACAGGTACACTGATACAATACATACTAAAAAGAATTTCCTTCGGTTATTTCCTCTAGATATATTGCAGAAAAAGTACTCGACAGATGTTCAAATCATATACGACTAATGGTCAATAAATTCACTGCCTGTATTTGATATGCTAATAAGCAAATACAGCTGAGCTATTTAAATCAGACCGAAGGACATAATCACTGCGACTTCAAAATATTATTGACATAAGTTATTAACTAAGGCTGTCTTAAGTTAATTAGTTACGTCTGCAATCGACTGGGTAATACAGTTTTTTTTTAACATGATATGCTGAAATAAATCGTGCCAAAATGAGGAAGGCAATCAAATCAAAGTAATCGAATCTCGAATAGAAGATTATAAAAACGTAGGTACTTATAATTCTTCTATACGAGATTTTTATTTCTGCATTCGCTATGTGTCTAGTCTTATACCTAAGGATCTAAAGTTGCCTCATTTTATTTTGAAGTCTAATGAAAAAGAAACATCATTATGCCCACGGCAGTCCATTGCCGGTTGGCCTATCCAGTTGCATGTCTCTTCAGCTCGATTGTCGGCAAGTCCAGCGACCCTGCGAAGAATGACGACGTCAAACTACAAACGTCTTCGAAAATAGACATTTATAGCACTATTTAGATACACAAACACCTCACACGATGTTTTTTTCCTTTTCCTATTGTACACCTAGGTAGTAACGATTTTATTATTGTCGGATTAGTTCGCCGAATTCCATTCATGAGATGATTGCGTAGACCTTGTGTATGTACAACGGAGATTTGTGACAAGTTGTAAACAGCGGACAGGAGTTCGTTTTTTGTTTTTGAAGTGAAACTTCTTTACGCACGCTTGACTTGGGGAGTAAGCTGGCGAAAGCGTTACGAAAAATGATCGGGCAAGGCGAACGGAAGTTAAGTGGGGGATATAAGCACAGAGGCGCCCGTGGCGCGAGCTTGGTACTACAAGGTCTACAACGAGTTTTTTTTTTTTTCAATAAAAATAGGAGATCTATGCAAATTTTTTTTTTTTTAAATTTTGAGACACGGATACACTTATTTATTTATTTATTTACACTTAACACTATACATTAAATTTTATGTTGACTGACAACCATTAAGGGGGTCAGTTAACATAAAATTTGGTACCGCCTACTTCACAGTCCCTCCTGTATCGCCCCCTCCCTTACTCCCCCCCTCACCCCTTAATATCCCCACGAACCCCCCCCCCCCCTCCCCTTAATTTGCCTTAAGTTACCTCTTTTTGCGAAATAATATTAATTTTTTTAGGGGGATTTTTTTTTTAAGTTTAGCCTGGTTTTGTGTCCATTAGTAGAATCAGTCATCAATACCTAACAACACCTTCACGGGTCGGACAGGGTTTTCTTAACATACTGTATATATATATACATACAGATGAAGCGAAAGAAGTTTCACTTCTGTCGTGTGGTCATAAGCACACTCGTTTTTTTTTTATATATAATCGCCTATACCTCCGACATTGGGCCAGAGACCTTATCTACTATACACTTTCATACCAGTTCTTGCAATTTTGCTTCTCGCACTTTTATTCTTCATACTTAATCTTTCTTTCATGCATTCTCTTTCACACATTTACAGGTGGGACGCCTGTCTAACCTAGGTGTACTCTTTATGATTTTCTTATTTGGGTGTGATTCAATAATTGTACAGTTTTCCTTTATTGTTTTGCAGCTAATTTTACAATTCTATCCATGCTTATTTTTACATTTACTAAGTACATCTTATATCTATTATATGCTTTCTTTCTTTTCTTTTAATATATTATGCTTATACTTATTTTACTAAGGTACTTAATTTACTATTATTTACTTACATTCTATTACATTTTTATTTTTCATATTTCAGGGTACTATTCGCTCTCTTCATATACTAGTTTATTTTTTCTTATTTCTAATGCGTCATTTCTACTATTAGTATTTTATACATTTTTAGCACTATATTCCATACAGGAGTTCGTTAGGTCAGGATAAGTTTAAAAAAAAAAAGCTTCTACGTTAAAGATATTGTTGAGTGACTTTGGGTAGAATATCCTATTGCTTAGGGTCCGCTGTCCTTGGGTCTGTTCGACTGTCACAGGGCTATATCTTTTAATATTATGAGAAAAAGTGATTTTAAATTTGAAATGTACATAAAAAGTCAAAGCCAAGGAAGGTCCCACAACTTATTATCCACAGAGACAACAGCTGTGCAATGAATGTCAGATATACCTACTTAATTGTTACGTTATTATTTTCAAAATTGTTTTTGAAAAAGTAAACAATATTACCTATTCTTTCTTTTTAATTAGAAACCAGCCCCACGGTTGTGCCTCTTATTAAACGTACCTAATATAAAAATCAAAATGAATTGAAAACATGCTTATTTATCTTTGTCTTGACACCATCTCACGATTTTTATCAATTTTGTGAGATGCATCCTCATGATATGTCGTGCTTTGGTGAGTTATGTGTACAAGCCTCTTTCCTCACTATTTCTCTAAACAAGCAAAGTTTCATAAAAGGGTATTTGACCAAAAAAAAAACTAATTAGTCCGTCAGTCAGATTTCCAAAAAATACTAGACACGTATATTTTTTTTTTTTCTTCTTTTTTCATATAAACAAAGGTGGTTTTGACAGGAAAGCCAAGATGAGTGTCACGCGCATTTTTCATTGGACTTTTAAAATTATTTATAGTGTTGTTCACTAAATAAAAACACGTGATTTATGTAGTAAAAAGTTCATTCAGTGAATAATTCATAAAGAACATTAAAATATCGCAGCATAGTGGCCGCATCATGGCTTTGCATCAAATCTCCTAGTAGGCGGCTCACGCGGCCGTTATTTCAACTGTCATTGGCGATATCCGCCATTATTGTGAAATAATTTTTTTAAAGAATTTCTATAATTTGTTACACGTGTTATTGGCAAAATTGTGGTATCTAACCACAGAGGCCATTGAAGAGTTGAAGTAGTATTCACTCTAAAGAAAAGAAGAAAGAAAGTAAACTCGTGTGACGTCACCAGCAACCACTCCTGATCTTTGATGCCTTTTATATTTGTCAATTTTTATTGTTTTGATAACACAAAAAATGTGTCTAGTATTTTTTGGAAATCTGACTGACGGACTAATTAGTTTTTTTTTAGTCAAATACCCTATTATGTATATAGACATAATTATGTATGTTAGTGTTGATATGTAATTACTAGCGGAGCGAAGGTATTCGGCTCGTGAAATAGTCTGGTCTCGTCACATCGTTTATTCAAGCTATTACTGAATTCTTGCTGTTCCTGGTTTTGCTCAGCTGTCAACTGGTCCAAAATAGCCTTTATTAAGATTTGAGCTATTAAATGCAAAAACATTGTTTTAAATCCTACTTTGAATCCTACATTTATGGCTGGTAATTACAGTTATTAGCGCGTTCAAACAAACAAACTCTTGAGCTTCATTGCTAGTTTGGTCGTGGAGTCTCCAGATCAATCTCCCTCTGGCGCAGTATCGTTGGTCGAATTGGTTTTGGGTTTAACATTGCGTCACCTCGCTCAACTGCCGTCATCCTTCCTATTTCTAATTTTTTAAAGTAAATAGGCTTAATAAACTAGTGCGTTTTACCATCAACGATTGCATCACTGCTTACCATCAGGCGGGATTGCAGCACTAGTTTATAATAATTAAAAAAAAAAACGATTCGTCGTGTTCCGGCATGATGTCTGGTCAAACCGTACGGAGGACGGGTCTGAGCAGTTGTGTTGCGAGATGTGCCGGTCATGATGCGCCAAATGTTGTTGTGTCGGGAGTTTGGTCGTGGAGGATCTCCAGATCTATCTCCCTTTCGCGCAGCATCGTTGGTCGTGATGTTGAGTTTAACATTGCATCACCTCGCTCAACTACCGGCTCCGTTTTTATTCACAATTTTTTTTTTTTTGTATAGGCTTAATAAACTGGCGTGCTTTACCATCAACGATTGCATCGATTCTTACCATCAGGCGGGATTGCGGTCAAGCACTAGTTTATATACAGTATGTTAAGAAAACCCTGTCCGACCCATAAGGATAATAAAGGTTAGGTAAACACATGACCAAATATAGTATAAAATTTTACGTAATCATCATAGTACCAATACAAAGGAATTTTGAAATAATCTTTTTTTCCCGCGAATTAATTCCAATTTCCCCGAAATTTGGTAATTTTTAAAAAGTGACAACACCGGTATTATTATGAGCGAATAGCGAAGCGACCACGTGCCGCGTGCCCTGCCACCCACCCCCCGCGGGCGGCTGCCGAAGGGTGGTTAACGCGTATTTATTAAGTTACCTCTTTTTGCGAAATAATATTTATTTTTTTAGGGGGATGTTTTTTTTAATTTTAGCCCGGTTTTATATGCATTAGTAGAATCAGTTATCGATATCTAACAATACCTTCACGGGTCGGATAGGGTTTTCTTAACATACTGTATATTAAAAAAAAAATGTCCAAATTGCTTGTATACTATGTTTGTCTATCGCAATTCACATACCTATCACATTAATATCCTACGTCAAATGGGGAAACTTTGTGACGTTACGATCCGGAGATAATATTTAGTTTTGACAGCTACTAATCCAAGCAGTCATGATTAATTGAACATGAAAATACTCAGGTAGTGGTTAGATAACAACAAAAAAAACATCACTATTATCAGCTTACTGCATTAGACAGCTGGATATAGGGTTTTCCAACTACGTGCCATTGAACTCTAGTCTTGGCAACTCCTAACAAGATGTTCCAGCGAAGACCGTGTCTCTATCTACACAAAAGCAAGGTAAAGAAAATTACGTATAGTTTGACAAACAAGTGACAAACTATTCAAAGACAGAAACCACGCAAAGTTGTGTGCGCATTCAATGTGAACCTCACTCACAAATGAAAGTGAGTGTCAACGACCTTTGATAAACACATAATGACATAATGGGTAGGTTAGCTTGAAGAAAGCGAAACCGAATTATATTCAATGTTATCTTTCATAATCTGAAGTATACTTATAGTTCGATATATCTACTGATAAGCACGTATTATTACGATTAATATTCAGGACCAAGGCTTTGGGTGCAAACTAAGAATCATAACGACAACGAAATTTATATTTTTTAAAACTAATTAAGTAATCATACTTATACAGTAAGAAATACAAGCGGTCTTTGACCCCAAAAAGTTTAACATCTTATATCATTTTATCACGTATATACGATATATATACAGTATGTTAAGAAAACCCTGTCCGACACGTGATGGTGTTGTTAGGTATCGATAAACCGGGCTAAACTTAAAAAAAAAAATCCCCCTAAAAAAATAAATATTATTTCGCAAAAAGAGGTAACTTAATAAATGCGTGTTAACCACCCTTCGCCTGCCGCCCGCGGGGGGCGGGCGGTAGGGCACGCGGCACGTGGTCGCATCGCTATTCGCTCATAATAATACCGGTGTTGTCACTTTTTAAAAATTACCAAATTTCGGGGAAATTCGAATTAATTCGCGGGAAAAAAGATTATTTCAAAATTCATTTGTATTGGTACTATGATGAATACGTAAAATTTTATATTATATTTGGTCATGTGTTTACCTAACCTTTATTATCCTTATGGGTCGGACAGGGTTTTCTTAACATACTGTATATGTGGGGTTTCGCTTGTTTATTTACGGTATTTACCTAATTTAACCTACCTACCTACCTAATGTATTTTCGTATGTACCTTAAGTACTGTTTACGATTTCACATGCAAATTATCCAATCATCGGATATTGTAAGTGTTTTTTCTATTCTCTACATAAATATCCGTAGGTATGTATGTAAATAATTATGCTTTGCAAACAGTGGGTGAGTAAGTGTGAATTCCTTTGTTTGTTTGAGATAGGTTGTTCTTAAAGTATGTCAAATAAGCACAGTATGTAAGGTAACGGCTTTGGAGGTAAATGGACACGCAAGCTCCAGGTGTGAGCCTTAAGAATGCTTTAAAGATTCTAGTTTGTCAAAGAATAATACAACGACTTCTTCACCTTATCCATAAATTATGGCAAACTCTCCTATAACTTTTACAAATTAAATCTAATAAAGGTCTAACCCAAAGTAGTACTTATTAAGGCTTCGATGCAAAGATACTTGTGATTTCATTTAATGAAATGTAATTCAATTATTTGGCTGGTTTGGCCTATAAACTAGCGCTTGACCGCAATCCTGCCTGATGGCAAATTGTTCCAGTCCCTCGATGTACGCGGTATAAAGGAGGAGGCAAAAAGCTTCGTACCGATCGTAGTGGCGTAAGGGTGGAAACTCGCCGTACTACGGGTCGTCCGGTGGTAGAACGGAGATGGGGGAATTAGATCATGCAATTCCTTCGCACACTCCAATTAAAAAGACACTCTAATTATCACGTTATCAGAAAATTTTTATAGATTTATATAAAATTTTTCTGATAACGTGATAAAGAGACATTGGATATTTTATGGACTTACATCAAACACTAGGTTGACGTAAATTCATACAAGCTATGTATTGTATAGTAATTAACAAAAAAATAAGAATTCACAAATATGTCTATAATGAAAATTGCTTATTTCAAAGGTCAAAACATCACAGAGTTCCAAAGGGTCAAAGTTCATTTATATGATCCGTAGTAACATGGTGTGCAGGTATAACAGTATAGTTTATAGTAAAAAAAAAACTAAAACTTATACTTTTAATACAATAGGTAATGTTTAAATAATTAATTAGTGTTTGGTTTTTGTGTTGTATTTTTTTTTTTGTCCTGTTTTTTTAAGTTGTTTAGTATTAAGTAATAGTTTAGTGAAAGCGTTTATATTTTTTATAACATTTAAGTATATACCGACTCAGCACACAGAGAAGGAAAGCTTTGCAATTTCTACCAAAACCCTTGCCAACCTGTCTGCCAAGCGAGGTGAGTATGGCATTTACCCCTCATGTTATTGATGGAGGCCAGTGCCCTTCCAGTGGCGACGTAAATAGACTGATGAAGAAGATATACAGACTCGTAAAATATGGTTAAGCCTATTTCGCTATACTCACGAGCTGTGTCCATATTTGGAAAATAATAATATATCTTTGACTTTTCTCATTACTTCTTTTGACGATGTAAGTTTATGGGGGCTTACGTTTGGGCGGCGATATGAGTACACGATATTCTTTATATCGTGGGCAAAGCGTGGATAAGAAAGCCACAAGATTTGAGAGGCGTGTGCCCAGTATTGGAAGAAGTGTAGCTGTGGATGATGACGATTATGATAGAGAGTCAAAACTTCAAAATGTAGTCAGTCATTCAGATATTTGTTGGCCTTAAACCTTATACTTGACAGAATAAAGGTGACTATTGTGAAAACATGTTTGGTATTCCTTAGCTAATAGAATCAGAATTGGTCATGTTTCTATTGTGTAGTTAAAGGTTGGTATTTGTACGTACAAATAAATATTCGAAGTATTTTTAAGATATTTACCATTTCTATGTCTTTTCTTTTCCAGTCAGCCTCTTCGTATAATCAAAATTGATCTTTGCACAGGCAGGCGACAACCAGTTTTAAAACAAGTTCAAAAAACCAGATCGAAATCTCCAAAGAAATATTATAAAATTAAAAGATTTTTGGTTTATTTTTTCTTAACCTTGAATTTTGGAGACAGTCACCTGTCCAGTGTGGCTCCTACGTAGGTAAGTAAAACGGTCGTTTTGTTATTTAACATTATGTAATTAGTTATTAGGTAATTCTTGCCTTCCATGGAGATTTTTTCAAAGAATTAGTTATTATTCGCAACATTGTTAAAATTTCCTACATGTTACCATGCAGATTACATCATGACAGTTAAGACAGATACCGACATATTAAAAAAATATAGACACCCTTGTAGTCCCTTATTCAGTCAATAGTAGTGCAGGGTATACACAAGCTTTACACTATGCCTACGCTATTTTTATCCCATTTATGACCAATAGGTATGTCTGCAGTTTGTATAATCCTTAAAGCAGTTTAAGGATGTATTTTTTACCTAAAACACACAAACCTTCACTTGTGCGGAATCAATACGAATTGATCACCTTTTAATGCAATATTCGCATTAGCACACATTTAAATAGTATATAATTACCTATATTTAACTTCCTAATGGCTAATGACTACCTCATTATTTATAATTTACAAGCGGCCGCCAGCGACTTCGTTCGCGTGGTATAGTTATGTTCCGCTCCTATTGGTCGCAGCGTGATGTTATAGCTTAAAGCCTTTCTGGATTAATGGGCTATCCAACGCAAAAATAATTTCACAAATCGGACCCGTAGTTCCTGAGATTAGCGCGTTCAAACAAACTCTTCAGCTTTATATATTAGTATAGATAATTTATAATTATAACAATACGAATATTAGTATAGTAATAGTATCTCCGAGTATTTAAGTACGTCAATTACTACCTATAGAGTCATTAAAAATGTACATCCTATCCTAGCGAAGTATACTCGTTTAAGAGCTAAAGGGCATTAAGCCTTTGCCAATACTTTTACCGCCTTATTTATAAACGCTGCTTAAAGTTAACTAATGATTAGCGATTCTTTAACAATAAATGTTTGACCTTTTAACGTCACTTAACTTAAATCGTCCTTTATGAATAAACACCACGGTGTTTAAGGGGTTTATCCATAAGCGATGATTATTAAATGACGTCAAAAGGTCAAAAATGTATGTTTAAAGAATCGCTAATCACTAGTTAACTTTAAGCAGCTTTTATGAATAAGGTGTCATATGTAAGGTTCTTTAATAGTATTCTATGTCAGAAGAGGCTGGAACACATTATAGTATTATAATAATGGGCACAAGGTTGAGACTAGACCTGTATGTATATATACCACGCTCAAATATTCTATACAGAAATAACCCAGTAAATATTTAAATCCATACTCCATACTAATATTATAAATGCGAAAGTAACTCTATCTGTCTGTCTGTTACGCTTTCCCGCTTAAACCTCTCAACCGATTTTGTTGAAATTTGGCACAAACAATCTTTAGACCTAGTAAAAGACATAGGCTACCTTTTATTGAAAAAAAAAAAATTGATATTCCCGAGGGAAATATAAAAAGCGCGATATAACCGAATTCCACGCTGGTGAAGCCGCGGGCGGAAAGCTAGTAAATCATTAAAATGTAACATACTCGTAAGACCAAATTCAAAATGTGAACTAAAGGTATATACTCTGACTGACGGACTAATTTTTTTTTAGTTAAATACCATATTGATAGTAATAAAGTGTTACGTAATTTGGGTGCTGGTTCGGCCTATCAAATGGGATTAGGTATTTTTTCATGGTGTTTTAATATTTGCCAATGTCGATGACCTTATTTTGTCATTTGTATCTTACATGTATTTCACGCATAACATACTGATATTTGGAAGATAAGTAATTAATTAGTCCCACGCAAAAACGTAATGTATGTACCTAAATTTGTTCTTTCATCATCATCAACCTTTTTATCGTCCTACTGCTGGGCACAGGTCTCCTGTCATACAGAGAAGGATTGAGCGTAATCACCACGCTTGCTCAATGCGGGTTGGCGATTTCAGACTTTAAGTCCAGGTTTCCTCAAGATGTTTTCCTTCACCTTCAGTCATTGGTGTCCAATATATATTTAGAAAGTACATACAACTTTAGAAAAATTACATTGGTTAAATATTTACTTCCTCCGTCATTTTATTCTCTACGTACTTTTCTCACGAGTGTACGGATAATAATAATAATAATAATAATAAAGCTTGTTTATTCCATGCAAATACATATTAATTAATTAATTAAAAAACTAGTAACAAAGATTAATGCGTGGACCCCCTTCGGGTAAAAGCCTCCCCCAAGGAATGCCATTCTTCTTCATCCTTAGCTCTTTCCAACCACTCTTCACCTGCGCATGCTAAGATTTCGTCTGCTCATCTGGTTCTCGGGCGGCCTCTTGATCTGGTGCCTTTTGGCCCGGGCCACTTTACCGACCGTAAAGTCCATTGTCCTCGTAAAAATTATCTATGTCTTCCTGTGATGACTTCTCAGTGGGGACGTATGCTTGAATTACCGCAACGCACAGGTTTTCCATTCGGATTTCCAGTACGTACACTCTCTCGGATATTTTTTATCGTCCTACTGCTGGGCGCAGGTCTCCTGTCATACAGAGAAGGATTGAGCGTAATCACCACGCTTGCTCAATGCGGGTTGGCGATTTCAGACTTTAAGTCCAGGTTTCCTCAAGATGTTTTCCTTCACCTTCAGTCATTGGTGTCCAAGATATATTTAGAAAGTACATACAACTTTAGAAAAATTACATTGGTAGAATATTTACTTCCTCCGTCATTTTTTTCTCTATGTACTTTTCCCACGAGTGTACGGATACTGTGAATATATTTAAGTACTTTACTGATCAAATATAGCTACCTTACCCACGTAGAAGGCACAGCGTGTATCAGATATGTATATTTTAAAAGGTGTTTTTGGTACAGACGGTAAAAATATATCAGTTGTCCCATACAAAACAAACATGAGTCAGACATACCCTTACCACTTATTTCATTATCGATACACGCTGTATCTGCTCGGGTATAAAAATGATTGAGTAAAAATAATTTTAATACAACAATTTTTCATTCGTTAGACACTAATTTGGCAAGTTGTTAACTAACATTGAATCATCATTATCATCTCAGCGTTAATCCCAGTAGCATAATAGCAAGTTTTTTCAGCTTTGGAGTCTGGGGTCCGTTTTACCAGTCTAATTGCTGATTTTGGCTAAACTTCGATATTTTCCGTGAAGCGACTGCCGTCTAACCATCACAACCTGAAGGCGATATCGAAGCACTGCTGTTAGACTAATTGTTGGAATTTTGAGGGCTCCAACAACCCGTAACGACTGCCATTATGTTCGTGTGGCAACCGAGTCCAAGGGCATAACGTGCTTTCCGAGGCACGACCAGACCAGTGCAAATATTCATATTACAGATGCATACAAATATTTGCACTGTAAGAAGATTCAATGTTAACTGCTTAATATTGAATCTTACCGATAATTTCTATTTGATGAATGTTGCATATAAACGTACAAATGCAAACGTAACAGGCTTTTACTGATGACAATAATGACGAGACAGATTATTTAATTATTCGTTCTCTAAGTTACGGACACCGTCTATAGTCTATTGTGGGAATGTGAAAGTAGAATTTCGCGAGCTTACGAGTGAAAGTTTCAAGTCTTCATAAGTAATATAAAATTAATACTTATAGTGAGTATTTCAATGCACGACTTTGTACTCATTGATATCCATTTTCAGAGTTCAATGAACTATTGATTATTGCTGAATGATATCCGCAGTTTTTGTACAGGAAACAAGATGGCTGCCGGCTTAGAATTGACAAAACGGAAAGGGACTAAAAAGCTAACCTACTTTTTTGGCAATCAGGTAAAAACACTTTCATATTCATTTTAGGAATTACATCCTGCCCGCGACTTCTTTCGTGTCAAATATAAGATACACAGTATACTAAAGTAACAGTCACATTTTTATAAAACGAAGTCTCTTCTCCTCGTCTCCTAGTCGAATACGAAGTCGAAGGGACTTCGTATTCGACTAGGTTAGGTTAGGTTAAGTCTTTCGGAGGCGCGCGCGAGTGTCGTCGCGCGCCTCAGAGGCGATGCGATGCACGGGGTAGTTTAACACCCCGTGCAGAAGGCGAGGCCCGGACAGACCGGGCCGGCACGAGAGTGTGGGGCAGCGGCAGAATCAAGGACTCCGTGCGCACGTGACCGGAGAGACACCGGGATGGTTTTTAGTCAGTAAAAGTCTGACATACCCCGTCGCGCCCACCCCAGGGCGGCGGACATCCATTGAGGATTTTCCACCCCGGAATAAAAAAAAAGGTTAGTCTTTCTACGTGGAAGAATTTAGACTACCGTGGCTCCACGCGCGCTCGTGCCAGAAGAGACACCGGGGTGGTTTTTAGTCAGTAGAAGTCTGACAGACCCCGTCGCCCACTCCAGGACGGCGGACATGCATGAGCATTTTCCACCCCGGAACAAAAAAAAAAGTTAGTCTTTCTAACTTTTGGCTCTTTTGGCCTAATCATATTAAATAAATTAACATGCCTCATCTGAATCTGACTGGTATTAGGTACCTAGTAGCCCCAATTTTCAGATTTCGTCCTGTCAAAAGTTATTTTGGTGGCGTTTGGCATTTTGCGTATTTTCTTTCCATAAGAAAGAAAAAAAAGCAGAAATTTAAAAGAAATATGAAATTATTGGTCGAGTCATTCTCGAGTTTAACGCTTAGAATAGTATTTGGCAATTCATTTTTATATACATATATAGATAGAAGTTATTCAGAATCCAAAAACATGATTTCAAATTCTGAATGGTCTAACTTATCCGGTGTTACTGACCGTCAGTACACTTTCGCTAAGGACAGTTGCAAAACCAAGATTAGTCACATATGTCAACCTCAGGTTAGTTGATATGCGCAGCAGGTCCCAGCTGTTGCTACAAGTCTTTGTGGACAGCCGATGGCAATTTATGTGTCATGGTTAAGGCTTTTGAACTTGACGGATACCTTACGTTTCTCTAACTTTTAATTGAGTCGTTACTTACGTGGATAAATGGTTAGGTGCTAAGTTTATGGCGACACTTTCTCTCTAGCTTTTCACTTTTAATTAACTTGGTGTTAATTATTATTTTTACGTATGTTTCTTTTAATGTTAGTTACTATGAGAGTGTTATGAAGCTAAAGTAAAGGTTTCACTTCATTAGTATTGCAGGCAAAACCAAGCTAGTTGACAGGCGTAATAAGAAAAATAGATACTTCTAGTTGGTTTCCATCTTACATATTACGTAAAACGTATTTGTCATGCTCTCAATTACCTACTACATAAATATGGGCTGGTCAATTCAGAATCTAGACGAAAGTACGTAGAAGCTTCTGTATTGCATGGTATTGTTCATGGTGATTTTGATTGTTTCGATCTCATAAGCAAACATTTTGCTGTTTTTACATGCTTTTTATTAGCTTCACTTGTATGTTTGCTTGTCCGTCTCTAACTCAAAATTTTTTCAACCTACATTAATTTGTGCAGGCAAAGTATTTTTTAGTTTAGATTTAGTTAGTTGGGTAATGCATCATTACGAATTTTAGCACTACTTGTTCTGTCTGTTGGAGATCAAGAAAAGTTTGGTAAAAACAAATGAGCACCACTTAAGCGTTCGTGTTATCCGTATATTATTTAAAAAATGAATATTGAACTAAAAAGTTGAAAATAAATATAGTTAAAAAAACTAAAAAAACATGCAACAACAAAATTTAGATTAGAAAAAAGCCTTTTTATTTTATTACTGATTCGAGTCAAGAATCAGTAGCATAGTTGTACTTGACGATGATGCAAAACGTCAGCTTGGATAAGTTATATTCATCATCATCAACCTTTTTATCGTCCCACTGCTGGGCACAGGCCTCCTATCATACAGAGAAGGATTGAGCGGAATCACCACGCTTGCTCAATGCGGGTTGGCGATTTCAGACTTAAAGTCCAGGTTTCCTCAAGATGTTTTCCTTCACCTTGCAATCAGTCAGTTTTATACATACGCAAATCAAATCCATGCTATCAATATATTAGATACCTCGTATTGCTGTTATTGACACCGCTATACATTCACCGGGTGAATGACATTCGATGTGGTTGCAAATATTTTTATCCTCATTCTTGTGACAACCAACCAAACAGTAACTGTTATAAGTACATATATTTAACGGAACATAACGCAAGTAAAATAATTTTACTTAGATAGTAGGCGAAGACCAACAGTGGAAAAAATATTTACCTATAGTTAATCAAAACAGTACAACACCAATTATATTAATTACATAGAAACAAACATATAACTTTAAAACTACTTACTACTAAAAGCTAACATGGAACGGTGTCCATTATTCCATGTTAGTTTTACTTCTCGCATACTTTCTTTCACAGAAGACCACACGTGCACACATAAGCTTATTCCATTCATCAGCAAACACGTCACATTCAGGGTTGGTCATCAGAAGGATTCAGCACCTTTAAAGTAGACAGACCGGCGATTCAGCTCTGACTACAGTTTTTGCTGATGATAGGTATAGAAAGGAGGTGACTTCCAAGATGACGATTTATACAGAAATATGGAAGAAAAAGACATGTTGCACCGACTTCGAAGAAATTGGGATGAGGGGAAGATAATGAAGCCGATTCTCTTGTTCACAAACTAAACTAATTTTAAGTTAAGTGCATCTTTTTCTTTCCATTTCGTTAAGAAAAGAATAGAAGACAACATTTTAGTTTAGTCCTGTCAAATTAAGATACTCCATAGACAGTTTAGACGCAACTATAAATATGGCGACCAAAAATACGACAATTAACGTCAGGAGCGGACTAATCTGCCAGGTGTAAACTAACATCTTATCTTCTGTCCTCTTCTTAATGAAATACAAAAAAAGACGCACTGAACTTAAATTTAATTTAGTTTGTGAATAAGGGAATCGGTGCCAATATTTATGACAAAATGTAGCAAAATAACTAGCGGCATTAGTCGAAACGAAACTAATTTAGTCGACGGGTTTAACTGTTTTATACCGAAGTACTGACCTAATGTGTCGATAAAAACTGAGACGCAGAAGAATAATTACCTACCTACTAATTAAAACAAGATTGGTAATAAAAATCGAAATTGCCCGTTTCTATGTATGATAAATTTAATGAGTTTTTTACTTGTTTCGCTAGCAATTTTAACACAGCATCTCGCATGTATTTGTCCAAGGGTTAGGCATTAACCCAGTTGCAGTTTTCTTTTTAAATTTACTTACATATACAGGCGTTAGCACATCAGCTACCCGCGAGATTTTCCTAATGATTTAACGTTGCAGATAATAGCTTGATTTGCTGGCGTAATGAAGAGACGACAGTAGGTACCCGTTTCTGTCAAATGTTTCCAATCAAACTTGAGCCTTATGCTTCAACGATAAAGTTGAATATAAATAATTTTCACAAGTGTAGTAGATTGATGTGTATTCACAGATGTTGCTCTTTTACTATGATTTCCTTATAGTAAAACTATAAAAGAGAGTAAGACCTTATAGTGGCGCTGATTTCTTTGTTCATAAAATAAATTAAATTGAAGTTCTTTGCATCTTTTTCTTTCTGTTTCATGAAGAAAAGGACAGAAGAAAAATATTATTTTAGTCTATATAAATATCAGATTGTGTGTTTGCTGCAACCGATGAACTTGATGTCGGAATCGAGGTCATGCAGTTTGAGAAAGCAGCCGATACGAAGCCGAACATGACGATCTAGAGCAAACAAGATTTGAAAAACTAGCTTTAACCCGATAGACATTGTTTCGTCCATACAAAAATACCGATAAAATGGGTCAGTTTTTCTCAAAGGTTCACATTTTCCAGGAATGTTTTTAGGTTGTCTTTTCCTAAAAAAACTAATCCGTATTTTTCCGAACATTTTCTAACCAAAAATTGCCGTATACAATCGTTCTCAAGTGATACGCAAGGCTTATCAGCCGCACAGCATAATTCTATTATTTATAGTTTATAGAAAAAAAAACAAAAAAATTAGAGCCCATGCGCAAAAAAAAAAATAACGAGATGTTTCCTCATTCCTATTTTTTTTCGAAACTGCTGCCTTGAGAATTTGGCATTTAAACCTATAACGTTTAATTTGCCCCTCCATGTAGTTGAAGTGTTAATTTGAAACATCATTTATATTCATCTGTACCGACGCTTAAATACCTGTTCTGGAAATGTAATCACAAAGTTCATTTAAAATTTTATTTCTTGTATTCTTAATTTTTAGTTTTGTTTCTCGGTAGAGTATGGTAGCCATGAAGGTTGGTTGTGTAGGTATCAGTCTTTTCTGATGTAATGATTCACGATTTTTTGTATGTGCTAATGGCATTAAAAACTCTTTGGGACCTGTCCTTAATCCCTTACCAAAGTAGGTAAGTATGTTCTCTGCGTTTGAAGAGTGACTACACGTCCCTTTTATTTTTAACAAACCCAGCATTCCCTTGTCATATATGTATATTTTTATGAAGCAAAGGTTTCAATATGAATGGATACGATTTTTCGTAATGATTTATTTCGTCGCGGTAGGCAAAGGGAACTACCGTGTTAAGCCAATAGACTCCGTGGAGTTTCGCAACCTAGTGTAGACTTGAGACTGTGTTGTAACACCAAAAATTATAGTATTTGTTACAAACGCATTATGTGTTAGGCAAGTTTCGAGAGGGCATTTATGTGAACATGTCCTTGTATTTTATATAGCTTTTGTTAAATTCTGAGACTTCCCACAATAATCGCAAGTTCTTATATAGTGGTTAAAATTAATAACAATCTTAATATATTGTTATTAATAATAAATAATACTTTTAAAATAACCATAATTAGTACCTATTTAAAGACACAACAACATTCGTACCATGGGCGTACTCAGCTTCTGGCCTAGTGGGGGCAAGTCTGGCCTAGGGGGTGGCAAGTCAGTCCTAGGGGGAGCAAGTCAGACCTAGGGGGAGGTAAGTCAAATTTTTTGAGTGATTACACGCTGTTTTTTGGTAATTACATCGTACATTTCGTCAGTGTACCGCGTTTACTTAAAGTTAGAGATAATTCCTCGTTTATACCTTGTTTAGTAATCAAGGGAGTTCATGTTCTGCGAGATTTCCAGGGGGGTAAGGGTACGCTTCTTCTCGGTACGGTTCTTTGACAGTCGCTACTGGTAATCAAGGGTATTCCCCAGTAATAGAGTTGTGGAGGTCAGGTAGTCACTCTATATAAAATAATGGGATTCATCTTTTTCTTTTTATTTATAAACTAGCACTTGACCGTAATCCCGCCTGATGTTAGGTAAGCAGCGATGCAATCGTTGATAGTAAAGCACACTAGTCTATTAAGAACCTATTCACTCTAGCCTCCACATCCGTTAAGAGGGGAACACGACCCCAACATATTTGGAAAATGACTATATGTATATGTATAAATGACAGATGATGACTTTATAGTTCCTACCTACCTACGTAGTAGATAACTATAACAATTATAATTAAAAAATGCAAATAGATTAAATTTTTAGTTGTAGGTACCCACAGAAATGAGTTTGTGAAAACCCAAATTATTTTTCCTGTATCTTTAAAACTATTGCGCGTGCGCACATTTGTTGTTCATCTTTTTGCTTGTGTTTTTATCTGTCCGCAAAACCTACTGCATAATTTTTGCTACAATGTTTCAAAGATTCATTCAATACGATTTATACTTTTTGAAATAGATGTCATGGAATTGCTTTTTCTTCGTATTCCTGCAACCATAAACTGAGAAAATACGAAAATATTCACTCAAAAGAAAAACAAAGCCTGAAATCGTTTTCTCTGTTTCTATAACCATTTACAGGTTTTTTTTTTTCAATATGCCAACATCTACTCAAACCAGCCGTAATTAAACTAATTTTTCTTCCATCTTTGCCTTTCTTGTTTTTCTACTAGCTGCTCTCCGCGGTTTCAAGTCCCATAAGTTTCGGTCCGGTATAAATATTGGGATAAAAAATCCTAATTTTACAACTATCTATTTGTTATTCCTGGTTATTAACCATCTGTAGGCCTAGTATGAGTTTTCATTACGAAACTTGATCGTCGATATCGATCGCGTTTGACTCAGCGATTGGCCCGCTTCAAGGTCGTAAAAACTCTCAACCAATAAGAGCGTCAAACGAGCTCGATATCGACGATCGAGTTTCGTATTGAATACTCATACTAGGCCAACTGTGTTCCAAATTTCATCCGAATCCGTTCAGTAGTTTAGCCGTGAAAGCGGATCAAACAAACTCACGTTCACATTTTTGATATTAGTGAGGATTCCACCCATTGACTATAAAATAACTACCCAACTTTGGATCTTCAACGTGGTTGTCTCTGAAAACGTCAGCATTGCACGTTCGCTGTAAGTACGGTGTTCTTGAACATAAATACGTAGATACACGTACAATTATCATAACGAGACCCTGCGCATACCCAAGTCAATACCTATGTATAGTCATAACAAGGTATAATCATAAGATGCTACAAAAAGATAATCCTCAGACTTGAGTTGGTATCTACGATTGCAAAAATAATTTATCAAGTAAAAATATACAACATAATATTTTGTTTATGCGAAACCCAAAACATGTGTCCAGTATTTTTAAGTATAGAATCTATGTACAAAATTTCAAAAAAATGTCATGTAAAAACACAAAGTTATGAGCTTGTTATCTTACTTGGTTGTCCCAACAAAAATATGGTCCACGCTCCGAACGACCGGGCAAGCCGGGTGCAATGACCTGTCGCGTCAGCTGAGCGCGGGTATGCACACGCGTAAGGTGCGTAGCGCGCTAAATAACCACACTGCAACAATTTCTAAACGTATATGTGAAAAAATATAACATGGTGTAAAAATGATTGGAATCGATTCAGTTGCTTATTCTGAACAAACCATATTCTGGTATCGCATAAACAAAAATAACGATGTATAAGAAATACTTGTGATTACAGAGAGATAAATACTATTTTCGAGGTATGATGGGGCATCGCCGTAGACAGATTCGATTCATAGTGAAATATGCGGAAACCGGTACTTACTCATTGTAACCTCAGCTGGCTTGGCAAGCATCACAAGATAAAAAAGTCAGCTCACTATCGGAACTCAACAACTATGCACATTTTTTTTTTAATATAAATTATAAACTAGCGCTTGACCGCAATCCCGCCTGATGGTAAGCAGTGATGCAATCGTTGATGACTCTAACCTTGAAAACACTCAAATTGTAGTCCGACGAAAACACCGCCGCTGGCATTCATGTACATATATAGGAGATAGCATCCAACAACAACTAGGCATCTGCTAAGTACTGACGTGGTCAATTTGTGACTGAAGACGAGAACCATTTCACAATACGGACGCTCGTCCACTGGCCGTGACACACGTCGCTAGTACGTTAAGGTCTTAGTGTAATCATTATCTTATTGTTTGTGTTTTCTAATCGATAAAGTATTTTTTATGTTGTTTGCGTGTGGAAAGTAATTATAATAATCCTTCTTGAGATAATAAATCTCTGTATGTTTGGATTTTGTTATTTAATTACGCAAAAATGGTTGAACGGATTTTGATAAAAAGGATAGGATTTGATAAATAGGATATCTACTTTATGGATTCGCAGACACCGGTTTGATGCAAGAAGCACAGAATGGGTCCAAGTGGAACTGCTTGGAGAGACCTTACTCCAGCAATGGAAGTCTTTGGACTGAAATGATGATAATAATGATTCTTTTGTCCGGATATTCGCATGGGATCTAAACGTAAGGGAAACCACGGGGTGTTGCTAGTCACTCATCAAAGTGTGGAATGAAGATTACCTCAGAATACAATTGACACTTTGTTGAAGAACAACATTAAAATACGCAATTTCAACAGATAAGTACGAAATCTGTTTCTTAACAAGAAATAGATTTCGCACTTACCTATTTGTAGTGCAAGGAATTTCACAAAGACACAAAAATTATTCATGGCTTTAGAAACTTGGAGATTTGCGTTACCACAACACAATGAAATTAAAATACCGTGAAAATGCTTGCGTTTCATACATTTACTTCGCAATATTTAAATGCTGTAATGATTAATTATTAACTACAAATTAGCAATAGCAAACGAATTGCATTAGCAAAAGATATTGATAAAATATTCTGAACTTTTTAACAGGAATGTAATCGTCAATCTGCGTAATAGATAATCCGAAGAATGTTTCATAACTCTTTCTCCAAAATTAGCTTAGGTATTTTGATTCACCACTCTGTTGCTCCTTAGGTATATAGACTTAGTATAATAACGCGTTCCGGGCGGTGTTGGGGCTGCCCCGCTTTTGTAGTGCATCAGGGATGTTCGCGGACGCGCGCACGGATTGTTTTAATGCTACTGTGCGGAAACGCGGCGCGTCCCTTGTGCGTCGGGTGTGGGCCAGCTCCAATACCATCCTGGCAATGATCGCCGACAGGCTAGACTGCCCTTATATCCGGCATAGCTGTGGTAGACATGCTGCTGTACAGATGCCCACTAGGAGATTATAAGTTGACATTATTGTAAAACTTCTGTGTGTCTATTCAATGTTATTCTTATGTATTTTGATTATTATTTTATTTTGTCTTTATTTTCTTTTGTTGTTTAAATTTATATTTTATTATTTGATTTCCTTTTTGAATTATTTGAATGTTTAATTGGATTTATGGACTATAATTGTCTGAAATAAATATAATAAAAAAAAAAAATAGACGGATAAAAAAAAAATAAAAAAAAAAATAAAAAAAAAAAATAGATATTTTATTTTGGACAGATCAAGTGTAAGATTTTTTTTAATATTTGTTTTTCTGTATTTCGTTTACTTTCAATTTTCAAAACCAAAGCGATCGAATATTATTTTGGAAAATGAGCTGCCTTTTCCTCTTTGAATTAAAATAAACACTTGAGGCATGGTTTATAAACAGATCTGTACAAAATAATTAATTAGCAGTCGTCGAAGGCATGCATACAATACGAACAATAAGAAGTCGTTCTCTTGAGTAATTTTTTTTCATTTGCTGTGCTCGTGAGGTTTTTAAATACTTCCTGCTGTATCCTTTTCTGTATCACATTGGTAGGCAAAGACTATAATTAAATAAAAATACTGGGGATAGGGATTTAGTAAAAACGGTTATACGATGGGTACCTATCCAATAAATACTGAGGTCGATTAGATGAGATAGATTTTTCAATCGGTAAGTGTAGTCGGAGAGCCGGAAAAAACTGTCTATCGACTTCCTTAAATTGGAATATATGGACTTACATGTGTTGAAACTGTTTGTACTCCCGTCACTTGTCCCTAAAGGTTCACAAGGAAACCCACGTCATCAAGTGTCTGTCTGGCAATAATGGTCAAATGAATCTTTTTGGCCCAGCACGTACAATTACAACACTATTCATCTCGCCCCTCCGTGTAATATATGGCATTCAACTAGACCGTTTTTTGCCATTTGGCCACGGAACCCTAAAAAGGGGAGGGCCTTTTTAGGGTTCCGTGGCCAAATGGCAAAAAACGGTCTGTCCGTCTGTCCGTCCGTAAGTCACAGCCATTTTTTTCCGAAACTGTAAGAGCTATACTGTTGAAACTTGGTAGGCAGATGTATTCTATGAACCGCATTAAGATTTTGATGCAAAAATAAA
This sequence comes from Sesamia inferens, assembly GCA_037179545.1. NCBI lineage: Eukaryota > Metazoa > Arthropoda > Insecta > Lepidoptera > Noctuidae > Sesamia > Sesamia inferens. The sequence goes on along the minus strand of CM073934.1, from coordinate 12,823,254 downwards.
AAAATAATGATAAATATTGGGGGCTCCCCATATACTTAGGACTGAAATTCAAAAAAAATTTTTTTCATCAAACACATACGTGTGGGGGGGGGTATCTATGGATAGGTCTTCAAAAATGATATTGAGATTTCTAAAATATTTTTTTTCTAAACCGCGTGACGTGTTTGCGTGACAGACGCTTCCAAAGTGGAAAAAAGTTGCCCCCCCCCCCCCTCTAACTTATAAAATAAGAAAATGAGAAATCTAAAAAAAACATATGATGTACATTACTATAAAAACTACCAACGAAAATTGTTTTGAACGAGATCTAGTACTTACGTAGTTTTTTAATACCTCGTAAATCGTAAACCGCTTACTACCGCGTAATCTTTCATACAAATAACTTAAACCCTTTAATTTCATAAATAAATGGTACGGAACCCTTTGTGTGTGAGTCCGACATACACTTGGCCGGTTTTTTTTTATTTCGGAGGGGATTCTTCAAAAGGCACCCGTCCTCCGGGGGCTGAGGTCGGGTAGTTTTGGATTTTTACCTCACTAAAACCACCCCGGTGTTCACCATCTGCATTCTATACATAGGGGTGGTCCCGATTCCTCTTAAAAAACCAATTCCGAAAGCCCCCTGCTAGCGCAGCCCTCTAAGAGGGCCTCCCCTAAGCCTCGTATGCACGGGAGCACGTGACCACTGTGCCACCATCTTCCCTGGAGTAGTGACCCCAGGGAAGATGGTGGCTCCCGTGGGAGACCCGGCTCTGTGCGGTCGCGACCCCCTGATGATGACTACCTGATGATACATTCATTTACGTAATGGTATGCCGAGGCTTTAGTTTTGAGTAAGCACTCAAAAACTAAAGCCTTAAATGTTGAAATGTTGCCTCAACGTTGACAGCAAAAACCTTAACAAGAAAAGCGTTATTATGACATTTTTTGAAACAAAAACCTTTTCAATCGGAAGTATTCGGAATACAATCGTACGATTCCTACAACTCACAACACATGCTTTGTTTCATAAACATCGGCATTGCTGGACGATTATGGCAAACGTAATGGGGGTCTCGTCGCCTCATGAGCACAAGTACACCATTCAATCGTTGTGCCAGGCACATCCTAGCCTTGAGAGCGTCATGTCGCGTAATCAACGGTACTTACACCTAATGAACTACCCAATGACGTGTCGTAATACTTTGGTCTTTATAAATCAATTTCCCATCGCAGAATTCAATTTGCATTTAGGTAGCTAGTGCGCCCCGCGTAAGTAGTAATATAAAAATAGATTAGGGAATCTATTTCCACGAAAGTTCATTATAAATCGGTTCAGCCGTTTTGAAGGAGTTCGAGGACAAACACAGGAAAATAATAGAGAGATACCCACGGAAGTTAGTTTAACTGTGAATATTGCTACATCATTCACTGTTTATTTTTTGCCTGTGAATTTTGCACAGTTCGTTGTTTATCGCATAGTCGACCCATCAAGGACGCCAACCTAGCAAGTGTTAAATACTTGGTTGCTATTTTATATTCAAATATTATTAAATAAAATATTCAATGTATACTGCCAGCTAATTATTTTCACAAACGCTACTAACAATATCTTTTGTTGCAAGCACTTATGAACGCGCGCTTGCCTGTGTTTCATCATAACAATGATACTCAGTTTAACTGGCATTTACCGCATCTTAAACACAGCCTGGAACATCTGCAGTTGAGTCAAATTTCCCATATCGTTATTTCAAGGAATTGGAAAGGCCACACCGCCAGCAGACGGACGGAGCGAGGGAAGCGGACATCATTTCACCTCTTGTCTTACTTGGGTTCACACCGCCAACTAACGAGCTAAGCTATTTCACGTAGATTTCCTTCGCTCGCTTCAAAGTCAAGCTGAGTGTCACGCTCATTTTTCATTGGTATTTTAAAATTATTTATAGTGTTGTTTACTAAATAAAAGTGCTTGATTTATGTACTTAGTAAAAAGTGCATTCAGTAAATAATTCATAAAGAACAGTGAAATATTGCAGCATAGTGACCACATCATGACTTTGTCTCAAACCTCCTTCATAAGACGGTTCACGGGGCCGTCTTTTTCAACATGAATAATTCATTACATGACAGTGGCTAAATGCACAAACCGTGCGAAACCAAGAAAGAAGAACTTTGAAGATTTTTATTTTACTTGAAATTGGCAAAAAGTCATAACTAGTGCAAGGCTAAAAAAAAATGAGTACTACATCATTCTTTAAGGTTTAGGTAGGTTTTTCTCAAATACCCTGAGGCCAGCGCTGGGGACGCGGGAATCTAGCAAACGGCAAATTCAATCACGCAATGAATGCTACTGAACTGTCAAAATAAAACCCATTAGGTTTTTATGCAATTCATCATCATCATCAACCTTTTCTTTTTTATCGTCCCACTGCTGGGCACAGGTCTCCTCTCATACAGAGAAGCGTAATCACCACGCTTGCTCAATGCGGGTTGGCGATTTCAGACCAAAGTCCAGGTTTCCTCAAGATGCTTTCCTTTACCTTTTAATCAGTCATTGGTGTCCAAGATATACTTAGTAAGTACAGATAATTTAGAAATCTTATGCAATTGCCCTAGAGAATTAAAAAAATAGCATTAATTAAGTAAGTGTAGAAATTTAAAGTTTTAATGATACTTAATGACTAGTTATACATCTCTCTCTCTGCAGTCGGTCCCTCATATCTGAGGATCGTGGTCAGCATTGGGGCGGCATGACGAATGGATGATCTGCTTCCATCGGTTTCGGTCCAGCGCGTCTCTCACCACCGCGTAGAATTTAGAAGACAATGAGTCTTTGACCTGATCAGTCCATCTGGTTGGTGAACGACCGCGCGATCGTTTGCCTTCGGTATTCCCAACGACAATCAATTTTTCTAGACTTTCATCGCCTCTGCGCATTGTGTGACCGAAATAGGACAAAATACGTTGCTGGCATATGGTCGAGTTATACATGCATATACCTATGTACCTATTTAAACAAAAGGACGTGATGTTTTTGCAGGTTTTTCATAATTTACATACAAGACGTCCATCCACAACGGTACTACATTCTGCTACCATAGCATATTGCTATTGTAACATATTTCGGTTGGTTCGAGAAATAATTACCAGCACTCTTAATTTCGTAACACACTATCAATCTGAATTTTGATGGATATGCTTATCCATGTTCGAAAAATGTGTCTTCTCAACAATGAAAATAATGCAATATTTATAAAATAATTAACGCACTTCCTGAAAATAGTAAGTTCAGAATCGTCTAGTGAATTTTAATTTAGGTAATTTTTATCCCGAAAATAATTAAAACTAAGGTAATTAATGTCGTATTAACCCTGTTGTTGCACAGACTTTTAAAATGGCAGTTTTACTTGTATTACAATCAATAGATACAAAATTAAGAAAAAAAAACCTAATTTAATAAAGAACAATGCATATAATACATGTTCAATTAAACTGTTATAATGAAAGCCATTGCTTCTGATGTGAGTGTGTTACGTTACACAATTAGGTAGGTATAAAACAAAACACCCCTGAAGATTGAAAATGCATTCGAAACTTTCGAAACTCAACTCGAAGATGTGTGACGTGTATGTGAAATAATAGATATATATCAGTTATTTTTAATATAAAATTGATGAAACTACTGCACATAACGTTACGTCACTAAATTTATTGAGAAGATATAGATAATAGAGTTTTTAGAAATGCATTTATCAAGACGAAAGATTCACTGCGCTTGCGCATTCAGAACACCAGAAATCAAAATGTAGATATAATTTTATTACTTAACTATCTTATATTACGTACTAATTATGTTACATAATTTTTATCTGTCTAAAAAATTCTTAGTAAGATTAATTTTATATTTTATGTATTTAATAATACATAAGTTATATACATACAATTATTAAAATGTAGGCACCTCCCAACTAGTTTGAAATTGGAAGCTGGTTGGTACTGGGACCAAAAACTTGTTATGAAAATTACAATTTAGACAGACAATTATTTTAATTAGGTACTTAATTATTATATCAAGTTTTTAAAAAATAATAATATTCAAAACTTGATATTGCTCGATGACATAAGAAAACGTGATTTTTATGAGTAGGTACTTACGTTAAAACGTGTCAGTTATAGTGCGTTTCATCTAAGAGTTCCCTTGACGTCATGTTGGCACTAATGCAAATTAGAGTAAGAGAGAAAGAGACGCAGAGTGCGTTTACCTAGTTTACGATAGTGACAAAAAATGAATGCCAACATGACGGGAAAGGAACTCTTAGATGAAACGCACTATATAAGTGGCATAATCTTTATGGTCCTAACCTAGCTTATAAATATCTGTAGGCAATATCTATGTACTTAACTACAAAGGTCTAAAATAAGATTCTGGGTGATGTTAGTCCAGATGAGGAAATCCAACAAAACCAGAATGTTCTTTTTTCAGGACTTTCCCAGCGATTTCGTTCACATAGATTTCGAGCATCTTCTTAAAAACTGGGATTTCCGAAATTCTACCAAAAGCTTTTGTGGTAGAATTTTCGTAAATCCTGAAATACCCGTAATAATTTTCCCGAAACATTATTTAACTGTAATAATTTTAGTCTTCCTTTGGTAGGCGTACGAGGCGCCGAAACGAACTCGCAGAGGCCCCTTCGGAAATTTTAATGAAATGTGGCCCCAACCCACGATTATCCCTGTAAGTACTATGCACCTGCATCCAAGGACAACCATCGGTTTTAGGCTTATTGCAAGATATGGAAAATTTTAAAAAGTTGATTTTGGGTTCTATTGGTTAAAATAGACCGGTTACCATTCACGAATGTAATCCTCGAAGGTTTAACCTATTGCATAATACACCCTCAAGTGTTGGTAATGAGAAAAATCCATTATTCATAAAATTAAAAAAGAAATTAAAGTTATTAAAATGTTGATATTGGCGTCGATTGTCTTGTTTACAAACTTTAAGCAGTTTTAAGTTAAGTGCTTTCTTTTGTTTCTATTTCATTAAGAAAAGGATAGAAGATAACATTTCAATTTAATTCTGTCAAATTAAGGTACTCCATAGACTGTTTAGACGCGGTTATAAACATGGCGACCGAAAATGCGTCAATTTACGTCAGGAGCGCACTAATTTGACAGGTCTAAACTAACATTTTATCTTCTGTCCTTTTCTTAATGAAATGTAAAGAAAAAGATGCATTGAACTAATATTTAATTTAGTTTGTGTAGAAGGGAACCGGAGCCATTATCCTTACTAATATTATAAATGTGAAAGTGTACAGGTGAGTGTTTGTTGGTTTCGCTTTCATGCCTATACTACTAAACGGATTTGGATGAAATTTGGCACACGGATGGTTTAAAACCAGGATTAACAGATAGGATACTTTTTATCCCGATATACCCACGAGGTCAAAACTTACACGAGTGAAGCCTCGGGTCGCAGCTAGTATCCAATATTTATTGAATTTTTGATTATTTTTACTATTGATTTACAAATTAAGAAATTACAAATTTGTAAGTTTAATAAAATGTTGACATTTAAGATTGAATAGTGAATGATTGCATGTTAATAATAGATAATATGAATGTATGTATGTGGACTTAATCAAAATTTACACGCTTGCCTGAAGGCAGACTACAAATGACACTTTGGTTATAAGATTACCTTTTTAAAAACAATATGTAGTTCGAGCCAATAAACGTTTGCTTTAATTTAATTTGATATCACTTTACCCGACCCGGCAATCAAATCCAGGATCTCAAACTGAGCAAAAGCGCTTGCGAACAGAAGACCACAGAGGCAATCAACTCTCACTCTAATCTGTCTACAAACCTGCTTATTATTATAGATTGCCCATTGTCCAACTCACTAATTACGTAATACCTAACAATCTTATTCTGGACCATTTTGGAGCATATGGCTAATCCATGGCTTCATAACGATGGTCGAAAAATGTGACAACAGCGTAAATAACGCAATGAATCTTATTGAACTGTCAAAATGAAACTCATTGCTATTGATAATGAGCTATGCAATTACCCCGCTATAGTGGTGTGTGTAAAGTCAAGCTTAATTAATATCTAGTAACAATAACAATAGCATTATATACTACGAACGATGTATAGATATCATTAATCCTATGGGTACTTAAGCATTTTGATTGATTGTTTTTTTTTTATCTATTTTTCTAATGATGCCAGGACGGGCGCTTTAGGTTTACACATAATGACCTTATTGGTGATGTCCAAGGATGAAGGACGTGATACTTACATACAATCGGGGCGTGTATGACCAGTGTATGAACGTGAAAGGGGCAAAAGGAGTATTTAAGGGCCTTAGCAGGTGAGTGTTAGTTCACTTTTTTCCTGTTTAGCTTTGATGGGTTACAGCTGCAATGGAAAAATTGTAAACCGACTTTTGGAGGCCACTGTATGTGTGTAAAATAATGAGAGCAAAATACGTAGGTTGAATACGCGGTCAAAAGTGGAATTAATATTCGAAAAGTTTCCGCTATCAACAAACTCTCTTGAATACAGGTAAACAAACCAATGTATCAAACAATTTAACCTATTAGGAAATTAGCTTACATGTATGTCATATTTCATTCAAATCGCTTATGTATTCTATGCAAATCATAAATATCTCAACAAATAAACTGTTTACATTAGTGGGAACTAGAATTATTACTTTTATGAAAATAATCTATCTAGAAAAGGTTGTTAACATCTGTTTTTTAGACGTAAACTAGTCGTTGCCTAGCAACGGTTTGTTTACTTCTATTCTTTATCAAATTTGGCTCAAATATAAATTAAACGTTATAATGGTCAAGAGAGTTTGCTGTTCCTTGTTTTCTAAATTTAATAATTACCATCATTACGTCGAAATTATTTAAAATGGCTGGCACGAGTATCATCTTAAATCTAATGTCGCGCGCAGATTATCGTGTGAGGACTCTTATGATATGGAAAACGTCATGCCTGTGTACCATTAGAAAGGTACCAATCGTGAATATCAATGAGAATGTCAGTAAGATATAATTTTCAATGTCTACGTGAGATGCACATCTAATTAAATGTTAAAAGCTCACAAAAGTCTTTAACGTCATCACCATTAAATTCTTACGTCAAAGACTTTTAATGCCTACAATGAACATTCGTAAAACTGGTTCTGTACCCGCCGACTAGTTACCAAGTAGTGTTTTTTAGGAAAAAAATATAGACAACTTCTTGCAAGTAAAAAATGAATTGTCAGTAAAATTGAAACACGACACTCTGATTATTTTATTTCCTCTGCTTTTATTTTCAATTTGTAATGTTAATTATAGAGATTTGATATCAAAGACACAACAAGGAATCATGAAGGTTGTCTACCAATGTTTTTTTTTTTTATCATTATAATGTCAACTTTAGTGCAGGCTGGCTATAATCTCGCGTAGTTTCCATTATTTTATTATGATTATTAGCTCAGTATTATATTGTCTTACTCTTTGGTTTAAAAGAAGTCAGTGTTAGTTTAGTGGAGAATATTATGTAAAGTCGTTCAGTCAATTTTAAATTAAAGGTGTTGTATCATTGCTTGGTACCTCGAAGGGCTCATCTAGCCTTTCACAAGCCTACCTACTCAATATCAGAATTCCCATACAGTGAGTAGTATTCTTCTTTTCCCATAAGGAAAGGCAACGGTATAGAGCCATACAGCCTGATCTTGAGTAATTTTTTCTTGAGTAAGTTTATATACTAACTTATCCTAACTTAACCTAAAGTAAAGCTATCTCCGTTCGTTTCCCGCGTGAACCGACACTAGAGCCGGCGCCAGACATAGTTCAAATATTTGATCACTTATTTGAACATTTGTTTGGACACAAGTGTAGCACGGTTATTTGAGTATTTGTTCAAAGCTTTGTTATAACATTTGTAATTTGCCATTCGTTGTCGGTTTCGAGCGCACATCAAAGCTATCAAAGTCGTCTGTGTTCAAATGTTTGCATAGACTGCTATACCTACACGCGCAAATATGTGTACAAATATTTGTCTGGGTCTGGCGCTGGCTTTAGAGGAAGGTTTGGGACAAAGTCATGATGTGGCCACTATGCCACAATATTTCAATCACTATAATCAATATTTGTTCATTGAATGCACTTTTTATTACATAAATCACGCGTTTTTGTTTAGTAAACGACACTATAAATAATTTAAAAGTCCAATGAAAAATGAGCGTGGCACTCGTCTTAGCGTTCCCGCCAAAACACCCCCATACAATGAGGGATAAGCTGTCATCTTTTTTTTTTTTTGACTTTAGGGCAGGCTTAGATCATAGATCTTACCGCCTCGTCGTGAGTACTATAATCATCTTTTTAGTCACTTTTCTTATTACCAACGAGGAATTTTTTGATGCTCTAACATTCTTTACCTACCCTTATTGAATAGGTATATTTTTATTATATGACGGTTAGCTTACACCTAATGTACTACATATTCTTAATTAACTAAGTATGTAAAACTAACCAGTCAGTAAAATTACAAAATTACATGAAAGACATGGGATCAAAATCAAAAGTCATTTATTCAAATTAGGCTAAGAATCAGTACTTTTTGAACGCCAATATTACATAAGACAGTCTCCCCAAAACGCCCGCCCTTCTGGTAAAAACCTTGGACCTATACCAAAGCCAGACTCCATAAAGAATAGAGGTAAACAAACCAATTTAGGGTTATCACAGCTCACGTTTTACACATCTCCTGTTATTTACATGATTATCGACTTTTACATGCTAACCATTTATTAACAATTCCAATTGCAGCATATTTCAATAGAATCACTAAAATAACATGCATAATAACTTCTTATTTTGAAAAACCATTAAAAAATCAACATAAATGTTACGTGATAGTCCTACAAAAAAAAGAAAATGCCTCAACTTTATCTATTGGTTGAATTCCACAAAATGTGTTTAATGCCTGGATTTCATCCATCTTTCTTTTTTTGTAGGGCTATCACGTAAAATTAATGCCGACTTTTTATTTAAATTGGTTAAGCGTTCTATGAAAATCATAAATATCTAAACATTAACAAACTGTTTATATTAGTAGGAAGTAGGATTATTACTTTTATGAAAATCATCTATGTAGAAAAGGTTCTTAACATCTGTCTTTTAGGCGTAAACTAATTTGTTACCTCTATTCTTTATCGAATTTGGCTCAAATATAGGTACGTGGTGGATGAAGGCCGACTCCTCTAACACAGAGGTGGGCAGGTGGCCTGTGTCGCAGTAGTGATAGTCATTATAGGCTGATTATGTTATGTATTAGGTAAGAATAAAATAATCAATTGTTATTAAATCTCAGTATAATGTAAGTAGGTAGAGGTGAAATTAACTTTTGCTGTGGGAAAATAATAACAGAAGAATGACTGTGCGCTCACACAATATATTCAAGGTTAACCACGACTATAATAAGTATCTTCTCAGTATAGAATAAATGCAAGATATAATAAATTTTCTCGACAGCTTTCTTTAAATTTTATCCCACGCGTATTGATTCTTTCAGTTTGAAAGATTGCCGTCTGTCTTTATTTCACTTCATAAAACTTAAATGCAATTACCTGAGAATTATACAATTATACATATTGTTATTAATATTTAATAAATTACAGTAATTATCGTATTGTTTTATTTATTTAATCTCTTGTATAAGTACATACCAATCGACGGCGATGAGTGATTCTTTAGACGCCATAATTATGTTTTGTGTGTTTTCTAACAGTAAAATTAAAAGATATTATATTGTTATTTTTATTTATTGATTAGTTTTTATAAGATTTTATTTAATTATGTAAATTTTAAGTTTAAATAAATATTTATCTAGTAAATTAGTTATTCAACCTCACACTTAAAAAATATTTCCAGTTTTAAATATCACAAGAATGAAACCTGTCATGTAAACTAAGTAGGTAATATATAATAAGGTTGGTGGGGATGAATTAAGAGAATAAGGATATAATATTAGAAGAAAAAGGACTCGAAAAAGAGGAGCGAGATTGCATACTTCTATATAAAATCAGCAGTTTAGACTGCGCATTCTAGCAGTGAATTAATGAATTTAAGATTTCAATTAAGTTGATGCGGTTCATTGACCGCTAAGGAAGCAATAATGACCTGTTGTCAAGGCACCAGTGCAAGGCTGATCCATGAATCATATTGTAGGACTGGGAATTTCTACTAAATCAAATAAAATAATAGGTACCTAGACATTTCATTTTTGGCTACGTACGTACGAGGTGTTTAAGATAATAAGAAGCTTAAGACTTCGAGATTAAGTATAATAGCTATAAATATCTATCTCAGTGGAATGCCTACTTTACGACAGGCGAGCCGGCAGAAGTGTCCGTGGAATAACCCGATCTTTACAGGTTATATTGGAACATTATACGTAGGTAGACACTTACTTTTTGTTCAATTTAAAAGTTTAATTTGCATGAAACCAGTGAGTGATACATTCTCATTCTGTGATGGGAACCTTCCATGACGTCAGAAATGCAACACTTTAGGTTACTCTCTTTGTTTAACTGGCTAAGAAGACGCTTTTGTGTGAAACAAAAGCGTCTTCTTAGTTTCAATACCAGAATCAGAATGTCACATTTCTAAGTAAACATACTTAGGCCTAATTACATCAGAGTGTGAGGTGTTACAGTTAACTAGATGCTCTATGTTTTGTAAATTTTAACATGCGGTTAACTTTCATGATTATGTAAACTTTTACATCATTACCTAATACAGTCAGTATTAATAGGCATATATCACATTACAAATTTAAATAAAAATAGACATATGCGTAACATGAAAAATTTAGGATGAAATTAATTTAAGTAAACGTAAAATAGTCATATTATCCAATGTCAAAAAATTCATGGTATCATTAGTTGTAGATTTAAAATAAAATCATTTTTACTAAATAATTTCTCGGTGGTAGGCCATAACATCGGCTGCCGGCAGAAGTAACCACCCACAAGACAGAGTCTTGCTGCTAAGCGATTCGCCGTGTTCTGGCGTGATGTCTGATGAAGCTGCTGTGTTGCGATGTAAGCTGGGTACGATGCATCAAATGTTGTTTTGCCGGGAGTTTGGTCGTGGAGGGTCTCCAGATCAATCTCCCTGGCACAGCGTCGTTGATCGTGTTATTGGGTTTAACATTGCACCACCCCGCTCAACTGCCGTCTTCTTTCCTATTCACTAACTTTTTTTAAAGTTAATAGGCCCCTAATAAATTAGCGCACTTTACTATCAACGATTACATCACTGCTTACCATCAGGCGGGATTGCGGTCAAGCACCAGTTTATAATTATTTAAAAAAATAAACCTTTGTGTAACTATCAATACTTTTGCATCAGAGTCAATACTTTTCAAACTCTGCTAACCTATATTATACAGGCTGTATCTGACATCGTAACGCAAACTTCGCGAAAAGGCTAGACCGCATGCCACTAATAAAATTATGATAGTCATTTATGCCGTTAATGAACGGTTACAGAAATAACAGTGTTTAAAAAAGTGTCGGCTCGGCCTTTGAATGTTGCAAGCGTGCCGCCTTGCGTGTTTGTAGGTATGACCCCTGATGCGAACTCTATTAAATCAGCTGATAGGATAGTTATTCTAGTATTGTGCACATTGTGCTTTTTTGTGTAATTAACGAATTATTTTTTACTTTAAAATCTTATTGGGTTTTAAAAGTATAGCAATTATGAACAGTCTAAAATGAAAAAAGCGGTTTTTTTTTAAATCTGGAAATAGCCGACGCAAAATTCCACCACTGGGGGTGTTCGGAATCATGTACTGGATCCATGGTACTCGTTTGTGCGTCGATGTCAGATACAGCCTTTGTTATATTGACGAAAATATTACAAATTGATTTTAAATTTGCTTGACTAAAAGACAGATGTGATCGTCCTTTTTGGGGTTCCGTGCCCCAAAAATTAAAAACGGCCAACACTTACTAAGAAATATAGGGAAAGTAAAGAAAAATTCCAAATTCAACTCGCATTTGACTGTTTTTTTTTTTTTTTTTGTTAATGGACTTTAATTATCTCATTTGTCATTTAAGTCTATCAAATTAAAACCAGAGTTTCCATAAATGTCTGCTCCCTAAATGCGTAACACGCAAACTATTACTCGCTATTTGAACCATTTTGAAGCTTATTGCTCCATATGTTCGAAAAATGTGTTTGCTCAACAAAGTAAACAACGCAATGAATGTTGTTGAACTGTCAAAATGAAACTCATTGCTTCTGTAAGTTTTGACGGGAAAGTCAAGCTGAGTGTCACGCTCATTTTTCATTGGACTTTTAAAATTATTTATAGTGTTGTTTACTAAATAAAAGTGCGTGATTTATATAGTAAAAAGTGCATTTAGTAAATAGTATATAAAGAACAGTGAAATATCGCAGCATAGTGGCCACATCATGACTTTGCCCCAAACCTCACTCGTAAGACGGATCACGCTGCCGTCTTTTTCGACATGAATAATTCATAATTACTTGACATTGGCTAAATGCACAACCCGTGCGAAGCTAAAAAATAAAGAAAGAAAGAAAGTTACGCAAATAAGCAATTACCCTGCTGATGTATTCTCGGCATTGAAGTAGATAGTATTTAATTATAATTTTATTTCATGAATTAGACATTGATGCGCAGCTACGAAAGCTGCCTCAGGTTTTATGATATTTATTTATTTTACAAAATTTATTTGGTAATTCATTGTAAATTGTGTAAACATTGTAAATAGTGTAATAATTCTACCTACATTTATTTAAATTTGAATAAGACTATATGTAAGTTTTAGGTAAGCATCAAATAAATAATTATGCTGTCCTCACTAAGTATACATAAGAAATATAAATAACCACCTCTTTTAAATAAATATTCTGTGTTTAGCGAAAGTTGATTAATGTGAATGTAGTTTTTATATCAAATAACGTATCTACTATATATTAACTATTCATTCAGAATTGATTAAGTAATGTGTAATTATTCAAAGTTACGACTAAAAAAACCGATAAAATGATATTCATACACTATTAAGGTTACCTGTAATGATGGCTGTATATGTTAATAAATAAATAAATTTACGTATTATCAAAAACAAAAGCATTAAAACGATATGATTCGATAATGTGTTTTATGGCATTTTATAGTTAATCAAAGCTAAGAGCCTAAGAGTTAAAGAAGAGAGAGAGAGAATCAGAGTACTGTTCTTAGTAATTAATCGATCTTTGTTGCCGACTGTACCTAAGCATAATATGCACAGTGACAATTTTTTTTTTTTGGATATTCACTAGTGCTTGACCGTGATCCCGCCTGATTATAAGCCGCGATGCAATCGTTGATGGTAAAGCGTATTAATCCTACTAATATTAAGAAACTAACTAATATTTAGCCTATTTAGGTCTAGTATACTGGTCAAAGGCCTCCCCCAAGGCTTTCCTCAATGACCGCTCTTGTGCTGCCCGCATCCATCGGCTTGCCGCGACCTTAACCAGGACATCGGTCCGCCTTGTTGGGGGCTAATATTTATAAGTAAGTATGAATGAACAGTATTAACTTTTTATATCCAATATTAACACATAGCATAGTTTTTATATGGATACGATGATACACGGGATCGAAAATTATCGGGATGAAACCGCGGGACAAAATATTCAAAATCAGAAGTCATTTATTCAAATTAGGCTGAGAATCAGCAGAACGTCAATATTAGGTACATAAGACAGTACCCAAAACGCCCGCCCATCGTCACTTCCTAGTGCTTTCGCTGGGAAGAAGTGGCGGAACAAACTCCCCGCAGCACAGCTGTCTGTTCATTTAAAAACACATGGCATATTTTATTATAAGCGAAGACTTGCCCGAATCAGCTAAGTTACTTTAATATAAAAAAAATACATACCTACCTATTCTTTGATATAGTTTTCTTAATTAATCTATAGATATTAGGGATAGAACGTGGACAATAATACATTTTCGCAAATAATAATTTAGATAATTATTCATTTATCTGTTGATAGACTTCCTACTTACGTAATTAACTCGATAAATGTAATCAAAAACGTGATAAAATTGTTTTGTGATCGGTAGCGTATTATGACTTAAAAATGTTTTTCTCTGCTTTTGTATTCTAATACCATTTAGGTAGGTACGTCGGCTTAATAGTTCATTAAAACGACTGATAATTTCAACTTCAACTCTTGATCAAATGCCCCTGTGGAATATTTAAATATGTACCACAATTTTACCAATAACACGTGTAACAAATTATAGAAATCCTTTGAAAATTTTATTTCACAATAATGGCGGATATCGCCAATGACAGTCGAAAAGACGGCCGCGTGAACCGTCTACGAAGGTGGTTTGAGGCAAAGTCATGATGTGGCCACTATGCTAAAATACTCGTATTTCAATGTTCTTTATGAATTACTAGCTTTCCGCCCGCGGCTACGCCCGCGTGGAGTTCGAAAATATTGCGCTTTTTAGATTTCCTTCGGGAATATCAATATATCATATCAATTTTTCCGGTACAAAATACCCTATTATTTAATACGGACTTCTAACGTAACGCCTGCAAAATTTCGAAGCAATCGGTTCAGTAGTTACGACGTGAAAGCGGAACAAACAAACAAACTCACTTTCCCATTTACAATATTAGTAAGGATTCACTGAATGCGCTTTTTACTACATAAATCACGCGTTGTTATATAGTAAACGACACTACAAATAATTTAAAAGTCCAATGAAAAATGAGCGTGGCACTCATCTTAGCTTTCCCGCCAAAACTCCTTCAACTATTGCTAAGGATTTACGCTAAGACAGAAGTTCTGTAAAACGGACCTAAGGTCCTTATTACAGAACGTCACTCAAAACTCAAGTTTTACTTAAGTCTTGTTTGAAGCGATTTGATTGGTTGAAACTAGTTTTAAGTAATGCTTAAACAGAGATCAGTGCTTGAGTTTCCTTCTGGAATACGAACCTAAGCCTACTTCACCAAATGATTCACGGTGAGATTGTATCAGTAGTAAATATTTTTGGAGGACGTCCCCAACACGTACCTACATAAATTGGAGATGATTGTTTATCTCACGTATATCCTATTGTGTGGGGTATCATTAAATCTTTTTAAAACATTGAGGGATTGCTAAATCGATTTTGATTTAAGTATCCAATTCTGGAATAATCAATACAGAACCCTTCGCTGAGGAATGTTTAAACTTGAATTTATTTAACTTTTAAGTAACTTTTATTTTAGATAATTCTGAGATTAATTTTTAATTTCGATGTATTTTAATTGTATTTGATTCTTTTTCAATTTTATTTTTGGTTTAGATTTAAATATTGCATACATCGTGTCTATGTAACGTCGTGTTTAATGCTATTTCTACAGACCCTTCTGTACTGTCTACAAATGTATTTTTTATTACAATTATTAGGTATTAATTAAGTGAATAATTACATAGTTAACACCTACAGCTGTTACATTTTCGATACGCACTTATACCGTGGATTCGGTATATACTTATTCTATAGTTTCAATAAGCATTTATATTTCTATAGTTCCAATTACTTTAAATAATAACATCTGTCTGTTTGTCATCTGTAAGTCTGTTAACTTATTTATATTATGTAAATAGTAAAAAACTTAATTGTACATTAATAAATATTGTAAGCTTTTATTAACTATGCTTTTTATAGGTCATAACTCATAATACTTATCCATAAATATAAAACTTACTCCCCTTTATTACAAAACATAGATTTTATTCAGATCAGGTTTAAACCACCCAAATATTTATTTAAATAATGAACCTTATTATTATAGAAATGCAGTTCTTTCTATAAATAAAAATGTCAGCTTAGTTCTGTTCTAAATTGCCACTTTCATATTATTTTAAAGAAAGTTCGAAATACAAATGTTCACTCAAAGGTTGGAACTAAATTTAGATTTCCTTTTGTAATAAGACTGAACGAGATTAATTTTTGCGTGAGTAGGTAAATTTAATTTCCATAAGCTCTATCAGGGCACATTATATTCATTCTTGGCATACAACACGGCAAATTTTTAATGATTTGATAACTATGTCAATTTAATACAAAATAAGTGGTTACCTACTAAATTTTATTACTTACATTAAATACATATAGGTAATATAAATAATTTCACTTACTGTTCCAATCCAACAAAAAATCTCTCAGCAGGGATCAGGAATGATGAACAGAATATTTCACACAAATATTAAGTAAAAATATAAGTTATAAAAACTTTTTTTCATTTATAACTTTTACCGTCCCGAGTTTGCGATTGACCAACAGCTCGGCTCTCGACAACGCTAGCGCTCGCGACGCGGTCTGGCGACACTCTGTGCTGGCGAATTTGTGAACCCAGTGCGGGCAATGCAATCGCGAGTCGCGACTATCGCGCGAGTCCGAGAGCTCTAATGGTCTCACCATTACGGGTTACCGGTGATTCTGGTAAGGTAGTTAAGTTGGACAACCACCGCAAGCGGGGCTCTATTAGGTCTACCAAGTTTTAGCGCAGCGTTAGGTATATTATGTACAGATGAGAGCACATCAAACTAAAGCAGCAAAAGCCGTACAATCTGTCAAATTTCTTTATTAGATCGTCAACTTTATCTCTAAAACATTAAAGCTCTATGTTGATTGGAAATATTTGGCAGATTCGGGATTCGGGTAGCTTGACCTGCTGTCGTCCATACATTGTATGGTGCTCTCAAATCCTTTTCCAGACTCTTGTCCCGCGTCACGTCTAATTACCCCTCGCTGCACTCTTTCTAGGCCGGTCTCGTTGCTGTCGTCCATATTCAAGCACGCTTTGTGAGGAGACTCTTACCCAGCGGTCATCGTGCATACGGTTACAATTTTATTTGAAGCATCAATTATGACAAAGTACTTACAAAATAAATTATGTTTGATTGTAAAAAAGGCCACTGTTCTGATTTTCGATTTTCAGGAAAAGTAATTTCGAGAGCTACATACCAATTGATGTTTTGAAAGGACTGAACGAGTTATCGATTACAAACAAAATTGTTACAACGAACTCTTCGAGTCTGAAAACACTCCGATCGATCAACAATCAAAAAATACTCATTTAGTAGGAAGCAAGGTAGGGCAGTAAGGTTCTGGAGTGGTGGCCACGTACTGGAAGACGCAGCGTAGGGAGGCCTCCAACAAGGTGGACCGATGACCTGGTGAAGGTCTCGGGAAGCCGGGAAGTCCCCGCCCCCTATTGATGGACCCCGAGGCGGAGGCGCGCGCGAGTGTCGCCGCGCGCCTCTGTGGCGATGCACGGGGTAGTTTAACACCCCACTACCCCGTGCAGGAGACGAGGCCCGGACAGACCGGGCCAGGACGATGGTGTGGAGCCGTGGAAGAATTTAGACTCCCGCGGCCCCACGTCCGCTCGTGACAGAAGAGACTCCGGGGTGGTTTTAGTCAGTAAAAGTTTGACAGACCCCGTCGCCCATCCCAGGGCGGCGGACATCCTATGAGGATTTCCACCCCGGAAAAAAAAAGGTCGCGGGAAGCCGATAGATGCGAGCAGCACAAGACCGATCAGCGTGGAAAGCCTTGGGGGAGGTCTTTGTCCAACAGTGGACATCCATAGGCTGAAGAAGAGAAGAAGTAGGAAGCGTCGCCACGCTTTCTTCTTAATTGGATAATTAAAGGTAAATCCTATTTAGTCTCGTTGATCTGGTGCTCGAAATCCTATTTAGTCTCGTTGATCTGGTGCTCGAAATGCTGTTGAGCAAGAGGTTGAGAAACTGATGCCCAGGACCAGACTAGAAATAAAAGTTTTTGCAATAGGCTCGCCTCCATACATACATAACACTCATAAGAAGCTTATAATGTTGCCACTCCTAGGTCACAGGCCTCCTATCGGTGAGAGGGACTGGGCCGTAATCTACCTCTCGGGCCCAGTGTGAATTGATAGATGTCATTCTTCGAAGTTTTGTTCCTAGTAGATGCCGGTTTTCAGTGCGGATTGGTAGATTTCATATGTCTTCGTAGTTTTGTTCCTAGTAGATGCCGGTTTTCAGTACGGATTGGTGGATGTCATATGTCTTCGTAATTTTGTTCCTAGTAGATGCCGGTTTTCAGTACGGATTGGTGGATGTCATATATGTCTTCGTAGTTTTGTTCCTAGTAGATGCCGGTTTTCAGTGCGGATTGGTGGATGTCATATATGTCTTCGTAGTTTTGTTCCTAGTAGATGCCGGTTTTCAGTGCGGATTGGTAGATGGCATATGTCTTCGAAGTTTTGTTCCTAGTAGATGCCGGTTTTCAGTGCGGATTGGTAGATGGCATATGTCTTCGTAGTTTTGTTCCTAGTAGATGCCGGCGTTTTCAGTGCGGATTGGTAGATTTCATATGTCTTCGTAGTTTTGTTCCTAGTAGATGCCGGTTTTCAGTGCGGATTGGTAGATTTCATATGTCTTCGTAGTTTTGTTCCTAGTAGATGCCGGTTTTCAGTGCGGATTGGTGGATGTCATATGTCTTCGTAATTTTGTTCCTAGTAGATGCCGGTTTTCAGTACGGATTGGTGGATGTCATATGTCTTCGTAATTTTGTTCCTAGTAGATGCCGGTTTTCAGTACGGATTGGTGGATGTCATATGTCTTCCTAATTTTGTTCCTAGTAGATGCCGGTTTTCAGTGCGGATTGGTGGATGTCATATGTCTTCGTAATTTTGTTCCTAGTAGATGCCGGTTTTCAGTGCGGATTGGTAGACGTCATATATATCTTCGAAGTTTTGTTCCTAGTAGATGCCGGTTTTCAGTGTGGATTGGTAGATGTCATGTGTCTTCGTAATTTTGTTCCTAGTAGGTGCCGGTTTTCAGTGCGGATTGGTGGATGTCATATATGTCTTCGAAGTTTTGTTCCTAGTAGATGCCGGTTTTCAGTGTGGATTGGTAGATGTCATGTGTCTTCGTAATTTTGTTCCTAGTAGGTGCCGGTTTTCAGTACGGATTGGTGGATGTCATATGTCTTCGTAATTTTGTTCCTAGTAGGTGCCGGTTTTCAGTGCGGATTGGTAGATGTCATATATGTCTTCGAAGTTTTGTTCCTAGTAGATGCCGGTTTTCAGTGTGGATTGGTAGATGTCATGTGTCTTCGTAATTTTGTTCCTAGTAGGTGCCGGTTTTCAGTACGGATTGGTGGATGTCATATGTCTTCGTAATTTTGTTCCTAGTAGGTGCTGGTTTTCAGTACGGATTGGTGGATGTCATATGTCTTCGTAATTTTGTTCCTAGTAGATGCCGCGGCGTTTTCAGTGCGGATTGGTGGATGTCATGTGTCTTCGTAATTTTGTTCCTAGTAGGTGCCGGTTTTCAGTGCGGATTGGTGGATGTCATATGTCTTCGTAGTTTTGTTCCTAGTAGATGCCGGTTTCCTGACGATGTTTTCCTTCACCGATTTGAGAGCAGTGGTGATGAAATAATTTACACAAAGTAAAGTCTCTGACGTGGTTCTATCTACAACTTGTAAGTCGCAGCTGATACTCCTAACCCCCGCTGCCCTTTTCCCATGATACTTTAAATAACTGACAAAATATTAGTGTACTTGCTACTTACAGGCACTTGCCTAACGCTTCAGGGATTAAAGGCATTATGTTAAACCGATATATGCCGCTGTTGGACTTCATCACGATCATCAACCTTTTTGTTGTCCCACTGTTGGGTACAGGTCTCCTCTCATACAGAGAAGGATTGAACGTAATCACCACGCTTGCTCAATGCGATTCAATTTCAGACTTAAAGTCCAGGTTTTCAATTAATCAGTATTTGGTGCCCAAGATATACTTACAAAGTACATATATACATATATAACCTAGTAACATTGGTACTTACCTGACCTGGAATCGAACCCATACACTCATACTTAAGGGGCAGGTGTTTTTACCACTAGGCCACCACGACTTCGTACCGCTTTATTATTTCTCGCTCAATGCGGTTTGGCGATGGTAGCCGGGCTTTACATATAGCGATACTGTGACCGTGAGAGACAGATATAGGAACGCGTCTCTCCATTGAATCGACGAGAAAAAACAGGATCAAGTGCATCACGGCCGATTAGAAAGTCGCGATATCATAATTGCCTATTATGAGCCAAATATGATTGATGTTTAATCGATGTGGCACGTGACTTATGTGTCTTTTTCTTTTTTTTTTTTCAGACTATCTTATTACTTAGCTTGTTACAAGGTTATTTAAGGGTCAGGGTCAAATTAAATAAGCTACCAAAACTCCAAAGCTGCGTTGGGAAATTATATCAAAACATGATAAAAATAAATAAAAATATTGTTGTTTTTTAGGCGGTCACTAGGATTTTTTTCGGTTTTTAGTACAAAAGAAGTGAGTGAATTAAGTGTCTGCACTTACCTATATGTAAGTTGTCTATAAAAAATAAATTACAAATATAGAAAATCGATTTTATTTCCTAAACAATGTTAAGACAAAGAGGCAATAAGAAACCAATTAAAATTTTGTAGTTTTAGCGCAGACTTTCTAAATTTCATGTTCATTAATACATCATTATCATATAAGTAATAATAATAATTATGAAATACTATAATATCTACTTAATAGATACAATTAACCTTACGTAATTAACTGAAATGAGTTTATATTCATTATTAAAGTATGTATTTAAGAAAACTAACAAAAAAGGCATGCAGGTATTTAAGAATAATGGTTATTATGTCATCAGCTAAATAGCTTCTGATAGAGTTGCAAATAAGTATAGCCTGCGGCCGAAAAGGCCCTTTCAGCATCTACACTGGTCGACAAATAAGCATTCTCCTCGAAATCCATCGCTTTCAAAATCGTCATTTGTTTTTTTAGTACATACTTTATCAAATTTTTAGCTATATTATTTTGCCACCGGTCTACAGGTTCCGGATCCCTCGGATATCCAGATTGCAATCCCTAGGGGTCACCGATCCTTTGTAGTATAATTACTTGAAGTTTGAGTTGAAAAAAAACCGTTTTTTTTAATATAAATACTATCGCTTGACCGCACTCCCGCCTGTTGGTAACCAGTGATGCAATCGTTGATGGTAAAGCGAGCTGGTTTATTAAGAACCTATTCACTCTGACCTTGAGGACACTTAAATTGTAGTCCGACACAAAACTCTGTTTCTGGCAAATTGTTTCATCGATGGATGCGGTATAAAAGAAGAGGGAAACACTTCGTTCGTATCATTGTGATTTGTGTTGTAGATAACTTAATGTCATAATATTATATCCAGTCGTGGTGTCGTGGTGAAGTCGTGGTGGCCTAGTGGTTAAAACACCAGCCTAACAAATATGAGTGCAAGTACCGATGTAGCTTTTCTAAAGTTATATGTACTTTCTAAGTATATCTTGGACACCAATGATTGAAGGTGAAGGAAAAACATCTTGAGGAAACCTGGACTTTAATTAAGTCTGAAATCGCCAACCCGAATTGAGCAAGCGTGGTGGTTACGCTCAATCCTTCTCTGTATGAGAGGAGAACTGTGCCGAGCAGTGGGACAATTAAAAGGTTGATGACTGTAAATTCTACCGATCGATTCGATAAAAATCTCACTCCACGCTAAGTTTTCACTGTGAAATGTTTACAGAATAGTACTGCTGTTACTGTTAGACTATTAAATCCCAATGCTGGACAAAGACCTCTTCCCATGTCTTTCTCTTTCGATCCAGCACCCTAATAGGTTATTTGACTCTTCATGTCAGCGTTAATCCCAGTCGTATCCGAAGCTTTGAGTCTAGTGTCCGCTTTACCGGTCTAACTGCTCATTTTGGCTAAACTTCGATATTTTCCATGAAGCGACTGTAAATTTGTACATACGATTTACGAATGCTCATAAAGCTACTACAATCTGTTGAAATTCTTTATTAGATGATTTCATCCATCATCCGCATCCGAAGCTTTTTCTACTTTGGAGTCTGGGGTCCGCTTTACCAGTCTGCATTGCAGTTAGACCAATTGTAGGACTTTTGAGGGCTCCAACAACCCGTAACGAATGCCATTAGATGTTCGTATGGTAACCGTTACCAACGGCTTAACGTGCTTTCCGAGGCACGACCAGACCAGTGCAAATATTCATATTCATGCATACAAATATTTGCACTGCGCGGGGATCGAAACCGCGCCTCCTTGCGCAGCGGCCGCGTTCGCTACCGCTACGCCACGGAGGCTGTCAAGTAGGGTATTTGACTAAAATAACTAATTAGTCCGTCAGTCAGATTTCCAAAAAATACTAGACACGTAGACGTTGAAAACTCGTGTGACGTCACTGCACCCTACACTTTTTAGCGACCAGAGACGTCAGCAGCCACCACATCTGATTTTTGATGCCTTTTATATTTGTAAATTTTTATTGTTTTAATAAAACAATAAAAAACCTGTCTAGTATTTTTTTGGAAATCTGACTGACGGACTAATTAGTTTTTTTTTAGTCAAATACCCTATTGTGTAACACACTGGCAATCATAATCTGTCCGGTCCGGTCCGAAAGAGAGGCTAGTAGAGCATTTTGGAGAGGGAATGGCATGACTTAATTCCCCCATCTCCGTTCCATCATCCGATGACCCGTTGTATGGCGAGCATCATCCACCCTTACGTTGTTAAAACCACTGCCATCCGGACGACACGTTTCGCCTCGTTTTTTATACCTCCTACATCGAGGGACAGGAACAATTTGCCAGCGGCGGTGTTTCCGACTGACTTCAATTTAAGTGTCAGGGCTAGAGTGTGTATAGGCTTTTAATAATACTAGTATCTTTTACGATCAACGATTGCATCACAGCTTACACTGCTACATCAGTTTCCAATGCTCCATGAGTTCAATTTTGAATAATAGGCCTTCACCTTCAAGTCTTGATCAATGGTCCCTGTGGAATAGATACCACAATTTTGGCAGTAACACGTGTAACATATTATAGAAATTCTTTGAAAATCACATTTCACAATAATGGCGGATATCGCCAATGTCAGTCGAAAAAGACGGCTGCGTGAACCGTCTACGAGGGAGGTTTGAGGCAAAGTCATGATGTGGCCAAAATGCTGCGAAATTTCAATGTTCTTTATGAATTATTTACTAAATGTACTTTTTACTACATAAATCACGCGCTTTTATTTAGTAAAGATACTACAAATAATTCAAAAGTCCAATGAAATATGAGCGTGACACTCATCTTAGCTTTCCCGCCAAAAACACGAATAATAGGCCTAATCAGCAACGGAAATAACACAATGACTGTTGTTAAATTGTCAAAGTGAAAGCCATTGCGACTGATAGTATGTTACGCAATAACTTCGCCGAACTGAAGGTGACCACTCGTTGTTTGTTTTGTGGAACTCGTCCCGCCATCTTCTACAAGGTCTGCCGCGACAGCTTTTACCTGTCAGGGTTCCACGTGGTGATTATTTTGACCCACTGTTTCTACGGCAGACGAGGCAAACGACTGTTAAAAATAAATATAAAGTATTGTAGAGCAGCGATGGCCTAGATGGTATCGACCGTGACTTTCGAAGTCGTAGGTTCGAACCCCATCAGGCGCGTTACTTTGTGTAAATTTTTTTAACACCACTGCTTTCAAAAACGTTAAAGGAAAACACCGGGACATTATAGGCTAATCAGTCTCTGTTATTTTATAAGTTTTGTTTCATCATCATTAACCTTTTTTATCGTCCCACTGCTGGGCTCGTGTCTCCTCTCATACAGAGAAGGATTGAGCGTAATCACCACACTTGCTCAATGCGTGCATGCAAAGTCCAGTTTTCGTCAAGATGTTTTCCAAGTTCTGTTTTAATGACAAATTTTTGAAGTGAAACTTCTTTACGCACGCTTGACTTGGGGAGTTAGCTGGCGAACGTGTGACGTAAGCGTTACGAAAAGTGATCGGGCAAGGCGAACGGAAGTTAAGTGGGGGATATAAGCACAGAGGCGCCCGTGGCGCGAGCTTGGTACTACAAGGTCTACAACGAGTTTTTTTTTTTTTTTTTTTCAATAAAAATAGAAGATCTATGCAAAAATATTAATTTACCAATGAAACCATGAAATAAATTTAAATATTTATAGAAAATTAATATATGTATATGTGTATACATGTATATATTGTACACACACATATATATATATATATACAATTATACATACAGATGGTGCGAAAGAAGTTTCACTTCAGTCGTGTGGTCATAAGCACACTCGTTTTTTTTTTTTTTAATATATGTATGTATATGCAATCCATGACTGACATTCACCTTGTACCTACCTATATAAAAAAGAATATATTATGTGCCTATGTACTTAATTCGCATCTTTACACAACAAACAGCAACGTCTATTAAATAACATTAATCTATATTTCCGTGCATTGCCTTATGTAGTAACTAGAGCGGATAGAACAAATATAGTAACTTTGAAACAATGTTATGTGCGGATGATTCCGAAATGTTTGCAACATTATGTTACATAGATTAATGCAAATAACCTCTGAGATTTGCAGGTTTTTGGAGATACATATTTTGATTTCTGCTGCATTTTATGCAGTTTTTTAAGCTATTGCATAGCTTCTATCGCGGGCCTTGAGCGCGGGGACCGAATCCAGAAATTCCGTAACGAAAAAACCTCACGCTCCCCACTCCGACGGGCACGGAGGTGTGGCTTGAAGGTCGTACATCGTCTAACGTCGTTTCAGTTCGGCAATCTTCGGCACGGTATGTTTGTGTGCGTGCGACTATATCTTTTGAAAACAATTTATAGATTTTCAAAAAGAGCATGCATATTGCAGGGCGCGAACTCAGTTCTACACACTTGCCATGTTACTGATAGTCGCGATGTGCTAAACTTGCGATTAATTTTCTCTCTGAAATTGGTCTTCTATAGAGATATGTCATAGACGTCATCGACGTTGTCATGGCTACCTTAAAAACTTTTCATATAATTAATTATTAAGTACTTTTATTCAAATTAATTTAGTAGTGTTTTTATAATATAGCTTTTTTTTAACGGAAAAGCTAAGATGAATGTCACGCTAATTTTACATTGGACTTTTAAATTATTTATAGTGTTGTTTACTAAATAAAAGCGCGTGATTTTATAGAGTAAAAAGTGCTCACGCGGCCGTTTTTCCAACTGTGATTGGCGATATCCGCCATTATTGTGAAATATTTTTTTAAAGAATTTCTATAATTTGTTACACGTGTTATTGGCAAAATTGTGGTATCTATCCACAGGGACCAGATCAAGAGTTGAAGTTGAAGTTTTTATTAAATAAAATATTACAGAAAGATGTCGGTGAACAATGTTAATACGAGTAAATTTAAGTGTATGAGTTGTAATATTGTTATCTCCGAAATGAAACAACGAAAGTTTAATAAAAATATGCTCGTCGGCTTTTTCTGAGGAAGACATTGATGAGGCAAAAAGTTATTGTTTGTTTCTACGAAGACAAGACAAAAACATGTATCGAGGCGTAAGAACAAAAAGCAGAAACACCTAAAATATACGATTACGGTGTTTAAAATCACGGATCCCGAACAATCCCAGTTTTTGTGGCATATGACCTTCACAAATTGCCACCAGTTTGCTTTGACTACGTAGAACGTACGTAAAGAAGTTGATGAAGGATTTATTAATTCTACGGTCAGATGTTAACGCAATCAGAAGTGATTATGTTACTAAAGATCAGCTCGAAAATATTAAATTGATAACAAATAATTCGACACCGACGCCGTTCATCATCAACAACCTTTTTATCGTCCCACTGCTGGGCACAGATCTCCTCTCATACAGAGAAGGATTGAGCGTAATCACCACGCTTGCTCAATGCGGGTTGGCGATTTCAGACTTATAAAGCCCAGGTTTCCTCAAGATGTTTTCCTTCGCCTTCAGTCATTGGTGTCCAAGATATACTTAGAAAGTACATATAACTTTAGAAAAGTTACATTGGTACTTGCCTGACCTGGAATCGAACCCGCGCACTCATACTTGAGAGGCTGGTGTTTTAACCACTAGGCCACCACGACAAAACAGTGGGGTATATTGAAAAAGAACCTCGGAGTATTTGAGTATATTTCGTGGTGCTCCCTGTGCGCCGTTTCCGAGGCAACGAAATACCAGTTGGTGGAGTCATAAGGATACTATAGCTGTCTTGCCTGCCCCTCAGTGCCCGGCCGGTCTTGCGATTGCACCGAAACAGCACACAATGACAGAGATTATAAGTAATAGCATAGACAGACCTTACGGAGGAATTGCCCTATTGTAGAGGAAGTCCGCTTTCTCAAAGGTATCAGTGTTGTTATGTACTGCATAAATAAAATAAATAAATAATTATAATTGCATAAATTGATACAAAATGCTATGCAATAGCTTTACCGCGGCAGTCCCCGAGTGCCACACGTCTTTTTTTTTTTTTTTTGGGACAAAACCCGCCACACTTTTCCCAACCACTGCAACTCCTGAAAGCCAGAATCAACAGTGGCGACCGCCAGAAAAACGTCGAGCAATGAAGCTCGACGAGTCCCGGAGAAACGATTCAACTGCAGTTTATGCAGTTAATGGGAATTTTACCTATGAAATTGCCATTCTGCAGTACTCATCATCATCATCTCAGCGCATAATCCCGGTTGCATCCGCGGCTTTCCCAGGGTCCGCTTTCCTACACTTACGTGCACCATTTCGCACGATCTCTGACATCCCGTGGTGTGAGATTGTTGACACGCATGTCTTCTCTTACGACGTCAAGTCAGCACTTCTTTGGTCTACCTCGCTTGTTCCGGCCCGGCGGAGGCGCCATGGCAAGACATTTGTTACCCCACGTAGCATGGGGTCACAAATGACACCTGTCACCATTGCCATTTTGCCCAAGCTGCGGAAATGCGTGCCTTAACGTCGCAATCAATGTCGCCGGACGCGCGGAGCAGAGACAACAAGTATTTAAACTGGTCTGTGCACTCGACCATGTCTCCGCCTATGCACACAGACATAGGTCTGTCGTGTTGCTGGCCATGTACACCGTCTTCGCCACATTGAGTTTAAGACCTCCGTTCTCAAGCGAATTCTTCCACACATTCACCCGCCGCACCAACCTCTCCCTGTCCGCGTCTGCCAGCGCGATATCATCAGTATGCATGAGCAACCAGGGAGGTTGCTCGACTCGTGACGTTAACGTCAAAACAATATTGGTCCATTTATGTCAAATTGACAAGGTAAAAAAGCTTGACAAATGGGTGGCCTACAAACTCAATGATCGCCAGCGCGAAGTACCTACTCGTCGAGATGTACCTTGCGCTGCTCACAAATGATAGAATTTTGAACCGCCTTGTTACCTGCGCTGTAATATGAATTGCCCCGTGTGGTACCGGGCTTAGAATAGTATCCCCCATGATGCATACGACCGGCAGCTCCGCTATTCCTGGTCGTTGTGGTAGCGGCCAAGGTAACGGCGGGACATTAAATCTTACTGAAGACCCTAAAGCACGATTAACCCGACATTTCACCAAAGATATCCCGGACGTCAGCCTGCAGGAGATCCGATTGGCTCAACAAGAAGAAGAAGAAGAAGTCGATTGGAACAACAAGGCGCCGAGCGATGACGGAATAACGGCTGAGCTACTGAAAGCGGGTGGTAAACCGATCGTTAGGGCCCTTCAGAAGTTATTTAATTCCGTCATAGTCAAGGGCAAAACGCCACAGGCATGGCACAGAAGTGTGGTGGTACTCTTTTTCAAAAAGGGTGACAACACCCTTTTGAAAAACTAGAGACCTATTTCACTTCTGAGTCATATCTATAAGTTGTTTTCGAGAGTCCTCACGAATCGTCTCGCTTCCAGCCTCCCGAACAAGCCAGTTTCCGAAAGGGCTTCAGCACAGTAGACCACATACATATGCTGCGGCAGGTTATACAGAAGACCGAGGAGTATAACCTACCCCTTTGCTTGGAGTTTGTGAACTACGAAAAAGCCTTTGATTCGATCGAGACCTGGGCTGTATCGCCGTCTCTCCAGCGGTGCCAAGTAGACTATCGGTATATTGAAGCGCTGAAGGGTTTGTACGAAAACGCCACCATATCAGTTCGAATATAGGACCAGACCTCGAAACCAATACCGCACAGGTATTGGTTTCGTGGCGTGGTGTCAGACAGGGAGATGTTATCTCCCCGAAACTGTTCACCGCTGCATTGGAGGATGTCTTCAAGGTTCTGGACTGGAAAGGACTGGGCATCAACATCAATGGCGAGCGATTTGCTGATGATATCGTAGTCATAGCTGAGACCGCGGAGGACCTGAGTACAATGCTCGAAGATATCAATAGAGCCTCGGAGCAAGTCGGTCTTAAAATGAACATGGACAAGACGAAAGTCATGTCTAATGCCCATGTTGTACCGACTCCTATAAAGATTGGAGACTCTGTTCTCGAAGTTGTTGACAGTTACGTCGAATTCAACTCGGCTGGGCTGCTTTCGGGAAGCTACGTAGGATCTTCTCGTCCAAAATACCGCAGTCTCTCAAGACAAAAGTCTTCGATCAGTGTGTGTTGCCAGTGATGACTTATGGAATTGAGACGTGGTCGCTAACTATGGGCCTTATAAGAAAGTTCAAAGTCTCTAAAAGGGTATGCTTAGGGTTTGACTGCGCGATCGAAACAGGAATGAGGAGATCCGCAGAAGAACGAGAGTAACCGACATAGCCCGAAAAATTGCAACACTAAAGTGGCAGTGGGCTGGGCACATTGCCCGTAGGACCGATGCCGGATGGGGCCAACGGGTCTTCGAGTGGCGACCACGCACCGGAAGACGCACCGTGGGTAGGCCCCCGACAAGGTGGACCGACGACCTGGTGAAGGTCGCGGGAAACCGCTGGATGCGGGAGGCGTAGCGCTGAAATGATGATGATGATGAATATGAATTCTATTTGATAACGGCAAAGGCTCAGCAAGTTGGTCGAATCCTGGTTCAGCACCTAAATAATGTCCTAAACGAAAACTTACCCCTAGAAAAGTGATGGTCACTATTTGGTGATCTAGCGTCGGTGTGATTCATCACAGCTTCTTACCAAACGGGATGAGCATTACTACAGATGTGTGCTGTGAAGAACTAAACACAATGATGGAGAAACTGGCACATCTCCAACCAGCATTGCTCAATCGCATCTCTCCGCAACTCCTGCACGACAACGCGCGACCTCATACTGTACAGCTGACAGTCTTCAAGTTGCAAGAACTGGGGTTGAAAGCTTTCCGTCATCCGCCCTACTCACCAGACCTTGCACCTACATAATAAATTCTACTTTTCCAGAAATTGGATAACTTCTTGGCGGGAAAACAATTCAATACCCGATAGAAGTACAAAATGACTTTAAAGAATTTGTTGCCTCCCGTCCAGCTGATTTCTTTAGGGCTTCAATAAATTGTCACTACGTTGGCAAAGATACATTGATTGCATGGATGATTACTTCAATTAATACAAATAAAAAATACATGACAAATATCGTTCAATTTTTTTTTCATACAAAACGGCAATTTCATAGGTAAAGACCTAATAATATTAACTAACTTGATCTGGGTTTTATGATTCGTATTGTAACATAGATACTTAATGTCACCCATGAAAAAGAAGTATGATACGAATGTCAGGTCAAGCGACCCGAAACTATTAAATGTTCCCAATCAACCTTGAGCCTTAACGTTTTAGAGATAAAGTTGAAAATCTGATAAAGAAATCTGATAGATTGTAGTAGCTTGATGTGCTGTCGTCTGTACCCAAGAAACTGGCGGCATTGCCGCGTTGTAGGCAATGCTTAGCCTGATAGCCTCCAACCAAGATAAAAGCCAGAACTTATATTTTTGTATCATATCAGTAAATAGGAGAGTAACTCTGTAATTAGGGTAACTTAGACGGTTTGCCGGCCACCTCTGGTTTTCCGCCAGTACACTGTTATATTAACATAATAAGGATACTTTACCCTACTTATTTAAAAAACCCTCGCCTACTTAATATATTGGTATAAACCTTACAACTTTTGAATTTTGTAGAATTTTAATGATCCAACTGTGTCGTCAGAGGCCCTCCGAAAGTCTTACAGTCACGAGTGTGTCGAAATTAGTGAAAAAAATAGGGCGCGCATTATTTTTGCAAGGTACGTTACAAAGTTGTTTTTCGGTTTTATAAATATAATTGTTGTTCTGTGCAAGGTAGATAAGTTAAATTAGTGTTATTGTAATGAAAACGGAAGAAAAATTTTGTTATACATAAGATTTGATGGCCGGGAAACCAGTTATGATTTGGGCGAACTATTTACTTCTCGGCCGACCGGCCGAAAACTAAAAGAACACCGTTTAATACTTAATTAATTCTTTTGATTGCTAAATTAGAAATTCTTAAAAAAGAAATACTTTTTACATAAAATAGAACCGCTTCTCATTTGGAGATAATTATGTGGTAATAACACTATTTAGTTATTGTATATTTGACGGCCGAAAATTAGAATTTTAATATTTAGCTTTCGGCCTATGCCATCCCAGCGTCAATCCCAGTCGCATCCGAAGCTATTTCAGCTTTGGAGTCTGGGATCCGCTTCATCAGTCTAACTGCTGATTTGGCTAAATTTCGAAAAAACAAAATTAGAGTTATTATTGAAGAAGAGGATATTGATCACGACTTACACTTTTTTCCGTGATCGCAATTATTTTTGTTATGCCATATTATACTTTTTCTTTTTGACCAAAGTTCCTACTATTGTTTATAATGTTTTTTTTAAGTTTAATGTTTTAAAGATTTTAATTAAAATTGTTGATTCATACGTATTTTTTGCTTTTAATCCATTGTAGAACCTATTAGTCAGCAAATAGAGATCTTTTTTCAAAAAGCAGATTAGTGGCCGGAAACTGGCAAAATAATGGCCGGAAACTGAAACAGGCTGAAAACAGGCCAAATTGCTATTTTCAGACATTTTAATTTTTAGCAATTTAAATATATAAATAGGGCCTAGGCGAATTTTCTTCCTTGTAGTAAAATTACGTTCTACTTTGATTATTTTCGACGTCCTAGCTGTCGAAGACGCTGCGTGATCTAGTCTTGATAAGTTAAGATCTTTTTTATAACAATAAACTCGCTACGGGCTACGGCCTACGACATTGACGAATCTACAACCGTTTCTAGCCCCTTTTGTCCATGTACCAATAGACTGTAAGGCAGTGGTATATTCTTGCAATTCACGAACGCGCGTGGCTCTTAGTTGTGTTCAAGTCGTATCTGTATACGTGCAAATGTGTGCGTGCGCGTAGACGCGCTACGGTTAGCATACAAATAATCAATGTTAAAATTATTTTTTCTTTGAAACCAACAATGATAATAAAACAAATATTTTAATAGTAAGTTTTATTAAAATTAATTATTATTCATCGTCAGAAGTGTCACTATCTTCAAACTCTTCAGTGTCGCTATCAGTTGATTCCACATTAATCGTTAACTCGAAGTCCAAATCGAAATATTTTCTATTCTTCAAGTTTTTCGACATGCTTGCAAGTTTTACGCCAATACGTTTTACGACAATGATATTGTCGATATCGTCCATACACTCATTTATTAAATTTTGTAAAATAGTCACATTTTGCCCGATATTATTAGTTGCAATTTTATTTTTTAAAATTCCCCAGATATTATCGATACAGTTCAACTCAGGGTGATAGGGTGGCAAACGTAATATTTCAAAATTCTTGCTATTTCGTCGATTTTGAATGTTATGAAACGATGTTTATTATTTTTTATTAAATCATAGAGTTCGATTTTTTTTAATCGTTCGTCACATAAAATTCCGTTATCAGTTAGCCATTTTATCATATCGCTCTTCCTTGAACTGGACGTAGGTATTTTACTGCTGCGGGCGTTATGATAGGACGCGTTATCCATCACAATAACTGCCCTTTCTGGCAAATTTGGCATAAGCTTCTCTTCTAGCCACTTCTTATAATTTTCAAAGCTCATATTTGAGTGATAATCTCCAGTTGTGGAGGATGCTTTATATACCAATCAGGCATTTGGAATGAATCCATCTTTAGTAACTGCGTGCACTATAATAAACCGGCTCCCAGTACCTAATTTCTTCATAAAGAGTATCTTTATCCTTTATGCCCTATGTATTTTGTCGAACGTGTGACGTTAAAACATATGTTTCGTCAGTGTAAACAATAGGACGTCCTTCTGCACGGCACTGAGAAATCTTTAACAAATATTTTAAACGCCATAGTTGTAAATCATGCCTTTCTTGTAATACTCGTCGGTTACTGCTAATCTTTCGCCATTTATAACCAATTTTTATGAACGCTATAAAAGCATATTTAAACTCACCTCACTACGAATAATTTTTCGCTTTTTATGGGTATTTGACATGCTGACGGTACTTCGTGGCGGATAGCGACGTGAAAACAATAAGCACAAGTGACCTGAGCGGGCGACCGCTCGCTACTGAACGCTCCGTCACACGCAGACACACTAACGCATTGTGCATGTACACAACATACCACAAGCAAGAGTCACGCGCGCTCGTAAATTGCAAGAACTATAACACTTGGACCTGGCGTGCTTGCCTTGCCTGAAAGTATAATAATAGTTAGGTACGTAAATAACACATTAGTTGATCCCTACAATGATTTAAAATCTGAGTCACAGAGATATTAAATTTAATAGAGTGGCCACGGGGGCGTAACCCGTGAGAACACAATTTGTGCAAAATGGGCAAATCCCTTCAAAACGCTATTCAGTCAAAAATTGTACGTCGTATGCGTAACACGGAAGTATTTTTTTTTAAATGCCGACTTGTTCTGTGATTGTGTGCAAAAATAGAAGTGCTACAAGTAATCTAAAACGTCATGGTATCACATACCATAAGTAAGTACTATAATAATTTCGTTTATTACGTATATTATAACAAAAACATAAAGTTTGTCAAAAATATTGTTCCAAAAATTTTCGGTCAACTATTACACGATAAAACTTTAATCGAACAAATAAACGCATTACATTGCTTGCCGGGTGTTGTACTTATGTTAACAATAATATTTTGCTCACGTAATGAATATCGCCCGAATCAAAACGGTCGGTAGCGTGGTACGGCCGCAGCTTGACGGCGTGAGCTAGAGATGTAGCTAGTAAATTTGTACTATCGACAATTATATTTTTATATTTATTTTTAGATTTATAAACATTTCTTTTTTGTCGCGAAATAAAATGATACAGCTAAAATTATTATGCAAATAATGTCGTACAACTTTTAATACCTGTGTCACAGTTAAATAGTAGTTAAAATTATCCTTGTGTATTAATATAAAATATTCTTTAAGTGTTTCAGGTAGTATTTAACGAAAAATGCTGCACCAAAACTATCCAAGCGTCAAGTACTTTGTAAATATTTACATTTTAGTGGACAGTAAAATAAAAAAAAAACTGTTATTTAATATATTTACTATACTTCGATTTCCTATCTTGTTTGAATATATTAAACAGTGTATTATATTGTTGATTGTGATTCCAGAAGACTATTATTTAAATAAATGTAACCATCCACCAACAACGATTGCATTAAAACACTTATTTGTAATATTAAAGAAAGGTGGGACTAAGAAAAACAAAGTTTCTTGCTTATAATATTCTCCTGTTAAAATGTTTTTTTTTATTCCTTTAAATATTAAGTGAATATAAAAATAAATTAGCAATATTCGCAAAAGTAAAATTATTTAGTAAATCACAAGAAATATTGCATATCGATAAATAGTTTATCGACTTTCAAGCACTAGCGTTGATGTAAAATTGTTGAATGTTTTAGTGCATGTTTACGCGGTTGAAAGGGCCAATAGCAGCGTTTGTGTGTGTGAGTTTCAATGTGTGCGTTGATTAATGATTGGTCAAGATTTGTCAATATATGCGCGGTGCAGTGTACTTATTTCTATGTGCATGTGAGTGTAAAATTTTTTGGCGACATAGGACCTAGAACAAATTGCGCATTAGAACCGATCTCTTATTTCTGATATCTATGATCTGAGTATAATTGACTTATTCATTTCTTTGTACACTGGTGCAATTAAATATTTTGCTGATATGTTGGCATGGCCAGCATTGTAAATAGTTTTGTGTTTTGTAATGTACTTTATATGCCTAGTATTCTAGACATTCTGAAATCGTCTTAAATGTATTATTTTTAACTGAATACACAGCTGTGCTGCTGGGACTTTTTATCGCCACTTCTTCCCAGCGAAAGGACAAGGAAGTTGCAAAGGTCAGGCGTTTTCGGGGACTGTCTTAATAAGTGATTTTGAGGTTCAGAAAATGCTGAATCTCACCGAAATTTGAATAAATAACTTTTGATTTTAAATGTATATTAACTACATATTTTTAGAAAGGACCTAAAATAACAATATATATAATAAAATAATGTTCCCTTTTTTTTATTTAAATTATAAACCAGCGCATGACCGCAATCCCGCCTGATGGTAAGCAGTGATGCAATCGTTGATGGTAAAGCGCGCTAGTTTATTAAGAGCCTATTCACTCTAGCCTTGAAGACACTCAAATTCTAGTGTGACGGAAACACTGTGATTTGAGCCTCTAATCTGCTGTACTGCACCCAGTATGGGTTGGTAGATGTAACAAGTCTTCTAAGTTTTGGTTCAAAGACATGCCGAATTCCTCGCTATGTTTTCCATTCGCCGTTTTGAGAGCAGTAATTATGACGTTATTTACGCAAGGCAAAACGCCTGTTTGGGGTCTTACGAGTCAGGGTCGATATCACGTGTAAAACCTAGGTACTACTTAGAATAATAACACACATCTAAGATCTACTGCTTCTAAATCAATTATATTGTTTACAATACCTATACGATTGACCCTAATCTTTAAATGACCTTAATCCTGAAACAAGTGACATCATGCAAAAACTGTAATTCAATCCGATAAGATCAAGGACTGGACATATCTGGCCTAAATCTAAACAGCCCTTCTTAAAACTAAGTGGTCAAGGGCTGAGGGTGTGGATTCGTTTTCTATTTTGTTAGTTAACCTACTTAACAATGTAGTACAAGGTAGACCTTTAGTACAAATCTAAAATTTATAATAAACGGATACTTACTTAGCGCGAATAGACATCATCACTTTTGGTGTCGTGATTTACATATGAATGTCCTTCATCTACCTAAAATCGTGATAATGACATTAAATCACTAAAAATCTTCTAACTGCCCAGTTGGTTTCGTATTCGCAAACGCGACTACTGAGCTTCGGCTCCCTTAACAGTCCCAGAGGTATTCCATTGTTTCATTAGGAATATCTAAGTAACAGCCCACACCCTAATTAACTAACACAATATTACTAACAATTTTTTTTCTTTTTATTTAAAAATATGTTGCCCTACATTAGGAATTTCTCATGTATCGTGCCCTGCGTTAGCAAATATTTAAACTCACAAACACAAACAGCCAGACTCGAAACAACTACCTGTAGGCCATACAAATATTTGTTCCGTGCGGGAATCGAACGCGCGATACACAGCGCAGCATTTGATTGCTCAGTCACTGCACCAACCGTGTCGTCAATTGGGATAATTTTATATCACATTACTACTTACATCTATTCGAAAAATGTGTCTGACCAACAAAGTAACGTACACAATTAATGTTGCTTAACTGTCTGAATAATAGCTATTGCTATTGAAAGTGTGATACGGATTTTCCCTGCGGCATTCCATATTTGAAAGTTGGCAGTTTAATCCCCAGTGCCTCGAGAAGCAGATTAAGCCGCAGCATAAACTAGTGCGCTTTACCATCAACGATTGAGTCACTGCTTACCATCAGGCGGGATTGCGGTCAAGCGCTAGTTTATAATTTAATAAAAAAAAAAAAAACAGCCGCCCGTCCTGTGCATAGTCCGGTCGTGTTGGATTGCCGTTCCCTCGCGCTATGAAAGTGAGATACGCATGTAGAATAAATAACTCACAAAATACAACTGTATTTTGGATTTGGTAATACAATCATCAAATAGATATGTAATCAGCGTCCTCGGATCTACATAGTTAATTAAAGCTTATAAAGAAAAATGGATGTTTTTTTAAATATTGTATATTTTTTTTTATTAATAGAAATTAAAGAGGTCAGTTGCCAAATTAAATTTAATCCATAAACCTCCATCGATTTGTATACCTGTTTTGTACATTTCGAATTTTCAAAGTACCTATTTTTATTTTATAATTATAAACTAGTGCTTGACCGCTATCCCGCCTGATGGTAAGCAGTGAAGCGATCGTTGATGGTAAAGCGCGCTAGTTTATTAAGAGCCTATTCACTCAGAAAAACTGAGCGAATAGTAAGGAAGGCTTTCTACGTTGACCAGTCTTATGCTGCTCGCATCCATCGGCTTCCCGCGGCCTTCACCAGGTCATCGCTTCATCTTGTTGTGGGCCTCCCTACGCTGCGTCATCCGGTACGTGGCTGCCACTCCAGAATCTTACTTTCCCATCGGCCATCGGTTCTACAAGCCATGTGCCCTGCCCACTGCCACTTAATTTTAACGACTCTAAGAGCTATGTCGGTGACTTTGATTCTTTTGCGGATCTCCTCATTTCTGTTTCGATCGAGCATAAAAGGTTTAAATTTTAAATGAACAAAAAAATACACAGTAACCGAAAAATGATTACTAATAAATTTCTAGGTTTTTCTTCATGTCCATAATTTTCAAACTGCATGAGATAGATTTTTTTCTGATTTTTCTCATGCTGGTTACAATCAACCCTATCAACCCGTTTCGGTATGTCGATGAGTTCTGGGACACCCTGTATATGTTTAAAATAAAATAAAAGAATATAATAGAATGTTCTTAATTTTATTAAGTACATGTGTTGTTGCAGTGACTACTAGCCCTAAGGGTGGCACACTATAGCGTTGAACAAGCACAATGATCCAGTTGAAGGACTTTGTAAATGCGGAAACCAAACTTGTAACATATAACATAGCACCCAATAAGTTATAAACGGAACCACTCATAAAAATCCCCTGTCAAAAGAGAATCCTGCCTTCTCGGGGCCTGCGCTTGACTAAGGACATAGGTAATATATTTGTAACTAATCAAAAGATGCGTAGTTATTTTATTTGTAAAATATGTTTTATGACAAAACAAGATATAAGTAAGGACATATTTCATTAGCAATTTCAAGGATTCATTTCATTAGCATACTACATACCTACCTATCTACTATTTTAATCCTTAACAACCAACACAATCACTCCTACTTACTATAATCTTATCTTAGGTACTTAATGCGGGCATGTGTCCGCAACTACACAACATACGCGATTTTTGCGTACGGATTGTTCTTATCTCATAATTACATTCTTTAATAATGTTGCTATCCAAAACCAGATAGTGGACACCACGCGTAGCGTAAGTAGGTAATATTAATATGGGTAAGTAAACATACCATAAAACAAAGACTACCTATAATAATTCATATCTACTAATATTATAAATGCGAAAGTAACTCTGTCTGTCTGTTACGCTTTCCCGCTTAAACCTCTCGATCGATTTTGATGAAATTTGGCATAGACAATCTTTAGACCCTGAGAAAGGACATAGGCTACCTTTTATTGAAAAAAAAAATGATATTCCCGAGGGAAAACTAAAAAGCGCGATATAACCGAATTCCACGCGGACGAAGCCGCGAGCGGAAAGCTAGTAATAATATAGGAAAATAATGCTAGAAGTTCAACCATAGAATATAAAGAATGTTTCTGTGGCCAACTGACAGTTATTTTCAAACGATTATATTGTTTTCAGAAAACTTATAGGTCTGGAAGCCAAACTTAGAACACTGAGTTGAAGATAAGAATTTTGACCGCGTATAACCTTTTACGGTTGACGTTGACCACCTCTCTCTTTCTTACACACCCTACACCGTACACGTCGACACCGTCAAATTATTACTATGAAAGAGTAAGAAAGAGATAGCGCGTCAATGACAATTTTCAAGGTATTTTTTTTTTTATCTTTACTGTTTAATTCAGAGTGTGGCTTTCAGTTTGATTGTTATACTATTTCCCATTTATTACAAAACGAAATCTAACTTCAGTTCCATACTTAAACTTTAAATCAGGTATTTGTATTTCGAAGTTTATTGAGTTTATGTCAAAGTTCTTATTAAAAAGTGACAACTTAGTACCGAACGAAGCTGACATTTTTATATAC
Source organism: Sesamia inferens (assembly GCA_037179545.1). Lineage (NCBI taxonomy): Eukaryota > Metazoa > Arthropoda > Insecta > Lepidoptera > Noctuidae > Sesamia > Sesamia inferens. The sequence goes on along the minus strand of CM073934.1, from coordinate 12,784,963 downwards.
AGAACTGCATTTCTATAGTAGTTTGGTGGTTTGGACGGATTAGCCGCGAGATCAGTGGTTGGGACGTGTCCTGGGTAAAAAAAAAAAAAATGTATTTAGTCCGTCATTCAGGTTATACAAAAATATTGGTACGTACAAAAACATTAAAATTGGATACGTATATATTGTTTTATCAAATCAGTAAATATTGACAAATATAAAAGGCATCAAAGATCAGTTGTGGCTGGTGACGTCACTGCTCGCTAAAAAGTGTAGCGTGCAGTGACGTCACACGAGTTTTCAACGCACTGTGTCGTCTTCATTTTTTGTTTATATGAAAAAAGAAAATTCCGTGTCTAGTATTTTTTAGAAATCTGACTGACGGACTAATTAATTTTTTTAGTCAACTACCCTATTCAATAGCCATAGGTACTTATGTGTTTAAAGCCTGATCTAAATAAATTCCATGTTTTGTAATAAAGGAGTTAGGTTCATAAAGTCAATCAATGGTATCTGAAGAAAGCTCCCACTTATAGTGCGTTTCATCTAAGAGTTCCCTTGACGTCATGTTGGCACTAATGCAAATTAGTGTGAGAGAGAAAGAGACGCAGAGTGCGTTTACCTTGTTTACGATAGTGACAAAAAATGAATGCCAACATGACGGCAAAGGAACTCTTAGATGAAACGCACTATATCAACTTAATTTCTTGTGGATGTTGTCACTATTAACTTTTATTTTTCTACCCAGATATTATCTTCTATTATATAAAATTCTCCTCCCACACACACACACTTCCTGTCACAGTGTTTGTCCTCAAAGTTTAGTTTTAAGAAGGCCGGACCCGATTTTAATGAAATCTATTTTTAATCTTTTTTTTTTAATCAAGTTTTTATATTCATGAGTGCAATTTTTAAATTTATAGTAAAAGGTAGGTGACGTATTCTGCTATTTTCAAAGCAACCCAGTACTACTTACTTTCGTGCTACATGTTATCGTGTTTACTATAGGTACACCTCAATCTAAATCTTCGAGGATTATGGATTGATTGAATACCTAGGTGTATGTAATTTAAACACTACAGATGAAACGTCATCTGTAGTGTGTAAATTTGTACAGATGAATGCTCATAAAGCTACATACAATCTGTTGAAATTCTTTATTAGATTATTTCTTTATTAGATTCTTATCGTCAGCATCGTCTGGGCGTTAATCCCAGTCGCATCCGAAGCTTTTTCTACTTGGAGTCTGGGGTCCGCTTTACCAGTCTGCATTGCAGTTAGACCAATTGTTGGACTTTTGAGGGCTCCAACAACCCGTTGCGACTGCCATTAGATGTTCGTAGATATTCGTATGGCAACCGGGACTAACGGCTTAACGTGATTTCCGAGGCACGACCAAACTAGTGCAAATATTCATATTTATGCATGCAAAAAATTGCACTGCGCGGGGATCGAACCTCCTTGCGCAGCGGCCGCGTTTGCTACCGCTCCGCCACAGATGTTGTCACAGCTACTAAAATCTCTCAGATTTCTTTATTAAATTTTCATCTTTATGGCTAAAGTATCAGGTAGAGTAGGAATATTTGACAGTTTCGGGTAGCTTGACCTCCTGTCATCCGTACATTAAATATCTAAACTCTTTATTTGGTCTACAACACATCATGGTAGGAAACTATTGTTATTGAAAAATATAAACCGAGTAGTTAATCGTGACTAAAGAGTTTATCACAGTTTCCCAAATCTTGAAACGCTTTACATACAGAAGAAGCAATGGATTTAAAATGAGAACTTGGCGTTGATGCAAATACTGCATCATTGGAAATAATCCATTATTTCTGTATTTTTTTTTTCCTTTTTGGCTATGACAAGTGTCTTTAGCCAATTATCAAGATCCATTATTTTTATGATATCTCTGGTAGTCGATGAGTCAATATATGATTGAATGAAATATGAATGAGAACATTTTGCGTAGTGATGTTTGTAAAAGGAATTCTGAATAACGAATACCGTAACTTGATTTATTCCATTTGTAAAAATAGCGAACGTATTTTCAAGGATTGCAATTCCTCTGTCATTTTGTAAATACTGCTTATGTAATAATATGCTAAATAAAGTGCTAATAATCCAAACGTTGTTTTAAATGTGTAGAAAATAATATAACGTTACATATTACTAGAATCGGCTTTTGCCAAAACAAATACAATCATCATCATCATTATTTCAGCAGAAAGACGTCGACTGCTGGACATAGGCCACCCCCAAGGTTCTCCACGACAACCGGTCCTGCTCCTTCCTGCGACCTTCACCAGGTCGCCGGTCCATCTTGTCAGGGGCCTACACACGCTGCGTGTTCCGGTGCGTGGTCGCCACTCGAGAACCCGTTGGCCCCATCGGGCATCGGTCCTACGGGCAATGTGCCCGGCCCACTGCCACTTTAGAGTTGCAATTCTTCGGGCTATATCGGATACTCTCGTTCTTCTGCGGTTTTCCCCATTCCTGATTCGATCGCGCAGTGAAACCCCAAGCATAGCCCTCTCCATTGCCCTTTGAGTGACCTTGAGCCTTCTTATAAGACCCATTGTAAGCGACCACGTCACAATTCCATACATCAACACACACTGATCGAAGACTTATGTCTTGAGACACTGCTGTATTTCGGACGAGAAGAGGAGAGATTCTACGTAGCTTCCCGAAAGCAGCCCAGCCGAGTTGGATTCAACGATTGACCTCTTTCTCGAAGTTGAACCATCCTAACTGGATAGTGTGTCCCAGGTATACGTAACTGTCAACAACTTCGAGAACAGAGTCTTCAATCTGTATAGGAGTTGGTACAACATGGTTATTAGACATGACATTCGTCTTGTCCATGTTTATTTTAAGACCGACTCGCTCGGAGGCTCTACTGAGGTCTTCGGTCTCGAGGTCCTCCGCTGTCTCAGCCATGACTACGATATCATCAGCAAACCGAAGGTGTATAATGTACTCGCCACTGATGTTATCGCCCAGTCCTATCCAGTTCAGAACTTTGAAGACATCCTCCAATGCAGCGGTGAACAGTTTCGGGGAGACAACGTCTCCCTGTCTGACACCACGCTGCAGAGTTATTGATTTCGAAGTCTGGTCCTGTGTTCGGACTGACATAGAGGCATTGTCGTACATACCCTTCAATCCTTCAATATACCGATAGTCTACTTGGCACAGCTGGAGAGACTGCAGTACAGCCCAGGTCTCGATCGAATCAAAGGCTTTTTCGTAGTCCACAAACCCCAAGCAAAGGGGTAGGCTATACTCCTCGGTCTTCTGTATAACCTGCCGCAGCGTATGTATGTGGTCTACTGTGCTGAAGCCCTTTCGGAAACCGGCTTGTTTGGAAGGCTGGAAGTCGTTAAACCTGCAGACGAGATGATTCGTGAGGACTTTCGAAAACAACTTATAGGGGTCTGCAGTTTTTCAAAAGAGTGTTGCCACCCTTTTTGAAAAAGAGTACCACCGCTCTTCTGTGTCATGCCTGTGCCGTTTTTCCCTTGACTATGACGGAATTAAATAACTTCTGAAGGGCTCTAAGGATTGGTTTACCACCCGCTTTCAGTAGCTCAGCCGTTATTCCGTCATCGCCCGGCGCCTTGTTGTTTTTAAGCTGTTTGAGAGCCAATCGAATCTCCTGCAGGCTGACGTCCGGGATATCTTCGGTGTATTGTCGGGTTAATCTTGCTCTAGGGTCTTCAGCAAGATTTAATGCGGGTTTTGTCGTCGAAGTGTAGAGCGGCTCAAAAGCTCGGGTCCGGACCTTACAATCCTGCCCTCGTCAGTCTTCAGCTTGATTAGCCGGCTATGACCAATAGTCTGATCTCTTGTGAAAACTTTAGAGCCTCTGTTTCGCTCTACATCTATAGACTCCGTTATAATGTTCGGTATTATACCGACAGAGCTTTTAAGTTCTATTTGTACGGCGGGTCTTAAAATGTCCCAACCGTACGGAAAGTTTCTACAAACCTGTCATTGTACTCTTCCACATTGCCACTTAGGCATTCGAAGCGATTTTGGAGCTCGAACTGGTAACCTTCAGAGTTATGCATCTGGATGGGTGCTGGCCGAAGCGTAGACTTCATCAGGCAAGATCTTTCGGACACTATGTTCAGATTCAATGTGCCTCTGACCTTACATTGATCGCTGCCTCATTTGAGCGAGTTGATCACTGAGACATCGTTGAATATGTGCCTTTTTGTCGTCATGGTGAAGTCTATCTCGTTCTTGGTGACCCCGTGAGGACTGTTTCAAGTCCACTTCCGCTGTTCAGGCTTTTTGAAGAAGGAGTGCATCATAAAGAGTCTCACCTTCTCCATGAAGCCAGCTAACATGTGGTCACCGCTCCGTTTTCCAAGCTTAGCGTTGAAGTCCCCCAAGACAACGCTGTACTGAGTTTTAGAGCTGTGTATGGCTTTAGAGATGTCCTCATACATAATCTCTATTTCATCGTCTGAGTGTGCCGAGGTTGGGGCGTATACCTGAATGACCTTCAGCGAATAACGTTTGGTTATCCTGAGTATCAGGAACGCCACCCTGGTCGACAGACTCTCGACCTTCACTACATTGTCCACAAGGGACCTAGACGCCTCTTACGACGCCCACAGGAGGAATAAATACAATAGCTACTGACTATAAATTTAAACCAATTTAAGATTGATATCAACTTCTTTAATGATCTCTCGTTTTCAAGAAAATCATAACAGTCGTCCAAACCAAAATCCGACCATGGCGGCCAATCTCGGCTCTCAGCACAGAAGATATTGTGATACAAATGCGTACTCTCTCTTCTCACACTCTGATAGTTTATAAGATAGCAAACCTAACGTGACCGGACATTGAAGCGGGATTCGGCGTAAGCAATTATAGGCACAGGTAAAACCGTGCCTTGGAAAGCACGTTGAACCATTAAATTTCAACTACAAGCCAGGCTCATCAATCATCATTTTCGATCGACCCCAGGCTCAGCAATCACTCTTGCGACCACGAGAAAACTTTTATATAAAAACTTTTATAAATGGTAGAATTATATTTTATCTACCCTGTACGATAATTATCTATTATCAACTTAATAACACTCTAGTATATGATGTATTAATTTAAATTCTTCCATAAAAAAGAGTTGTAACGGTAAATATCACACGTAACTGTTAAATGTGGACTTGGAGGACATCACTAGAGAACGAGAACCGGTGACATTCTTATTCGAATCTGACAGACTTTTGACATTAACGGTGGTCGGTGGGGTTTTATTTCATTCAAGATTTACTGAGGATTGAGGAATCGTCATCGTCACTTGCTCTGATTGACTGTAGGTCGGGTGGGCGCCGGCAAATAAGTTTTGTTATCTCTCGTGTATTCCAAACAATATTTTGTTAGTAGTTAAACCAAGTGTAGCAAAAATTCAGAATGTCTCACTTCAAATTGATATCGTCGACAAAAGCGTCCGATGTGATCCCTGTGAACAAATATGTGTCTGAGAAGACTGGTATCACCGTGATCATAGCCGGAGTTGAGGGACCTTTAGTCAACGGTTTCTTTTGTCTCGGTAAGTTTTACTAAAATGTAAGCTTTCATACATTTTAACTTAAAAAATACTTCACAAAATTTAGATTCTACCCCACTTGCTACTTGAAATAAAGTTACCCACTACTGCGACGTGAACTTACCTCTTACAATTGCGGTGTACAGCTAGATAACGATAATTTACAGAGCAAATAGGAAACCTAATCCAATTTTCAAACAACAATATGTAATAGTGAAATGGTAACTGATAAGTAGGTATGCCATTACAAAATTCCAATTTCTCTTTATTTTCCTTTAGCAACTGAAGCTCATGACGATGATGGACTGCCCCACACTTTGGAGCATCTCATCTTCCTTGGGTCACAGCGGTACCCATACAAAGGAATTTTAGATTTACTGGCCAACCGCTGTATGGCTCACGGTACAAATGCATGGACAGATATAGACCACACATGTTATACTGTATACACTGCGGGCGATGCTGGCATGTTGACACTGCTGCCAATATACCTGGACCACATACTGTGGCCTACACTCTCTGATGAAGGGTTCATCACAGAGGTCCATCACATTGATGGCGAGGGGGAAGATGCTGGTGTAGTGTATTGTGAAATGCAGGGTGGAGAGAATACTGCATACAATAGGTAAGTAACATGAATTAATAAGTTCTAGATTAATAATTATCAGATTTAATAATTCACATTGGTGAATTATTAAATCTGATAATTATTTAAAAACAAAAAATATTAGTTTACACATAATAAATGATTCTCACATTGGTGAGAATCGTTTATTTTGTGTTTTTTTTTTTTAATAATAATTATAAACTAGCGCTTGACCGCAATCCCACCTGATGGTAAGCAGTGATGCGATCGTTGATGGTAAAGTGTGCTAGTTTATTAAGAGCCTATTCACTCAGAAAAACTGAGCGAATAGGAAGGAAGACGGCAGTTGAGCGAGGTGATGCAATGTTAAAGCCAACAATGTGTTGTTGGATCAATCGTGTTGGTGGTTGTAGATCAATCTCCCGATTGATCTGAAGACCCTCCACGACCAAACTGCCAACACAACAACATTTGGCGCATCGTACCCGGCACAAATCGCAAGGCAACTGCTCAGACCCGTCCTCCATACGGCTTCACCAGACATCATGCCGGAACACAACAAAGCGCTTGGCGGCAAAGCTTTGTCTGGTGGGTGGTTTTTTTTAATCTTTAGAATGGATTAATACTTGTTATGTATAATTTTATTAACCACTGTCCATAACGCTCCTCTAATTGTACGCTGTAGCTACCTTAGTATGTTGTGCAACTAGCTAAGATCTTATAATTATCAACTGTACATTTAAGTGTTGTAACAATAACTGGTGGCTCTAATAAATATAAATAAATAAAATAAATAAATCTCTTGGTGGAATTTACCCTATTGAGGGTATCAGTGTTTTTATACTGTATTTTATTATTTTTCTTTTGTATAATATGAATAAATATTTCTTACAGGTGCCAACTACAATTATTGCGAGCTATGTATCCAGGAAGTGGTTATTCATCTGAAACTGGTGGCATTTTGAAGAATCTCCGGACTTCTACTGATAATGTCAAGGTATTAAAACTACCCTAAATAGGTTTTGCACAAAATTATACAATTAATAAGTATAATATAATACATTATAATTATGCTTATAATATCTATTTATAATTCTTTTTGTTAATATATTTTTAAATATAAGACACCTACAAAAAATTAAGTATGACTGCTGCGTAGCGTGTCACGGGTTCGATTCTCACACGGAACAAATCTTTGTATCATCTACAATTGGTTGTTCAGGGTCTGGCTGTTGGTGTTTGTGAGTTTATGTTTGTAAACACACTTACGATACTGGAGAAATGTCTACTATGTCTGTGGGCCAGGGTTAAAAAAAAGTTCATTTAGAAATAATAACAGAGAGTATAGTTTTAAGATACTTTGCCGATGGGGTAATTGACTAAAAAACTAATTAGTCCGTCAGTCAGATTTCCAAAAAAACTAGACGCATATTTTTTCTGTTGTCATATAATCAGAAAATGAAGATGGTACAGTGTTTTGAAAACTCGGGTGATGTCACTCCTTGCTATACTTTTTAGCGAGGAGTGGCGTCACCAACCCCCACTCCTGATCTTTCATGCGTTTTATATTTGTAAATTTTTATTGATTTCATAAAACATGATATACATATCCAATATTTTTCTATAATCTGAATGACAGACTAAATAGAATATTTTATTTTTTTTACCCAGGTTGCACCCTTTAATTATTGTTATTTACATAAAAGGTAAACTAAGTAGTAACTTTTTGTAGGTCAGAAACTTCCACAAGAAATTCTACAGAGCAGAAAACCTGACAATAATACTTACAGGTCAGATTGAAGCAGAAGATGTGTTTGAAGCCCTAGCTACTGTTGAAGATGATATCATCGCTAAGGTAATAAACTTATAATTTGCCCAGCAGGTGTGTCAGAGATAATTTTGGTCTCGTGGAGTGGAATAACAATCGTTTTCCTCATACTTTTTCAGAGTGGATTTTGCTTGCGTGTTTTTATAAGCGATAAATTATGATAGTGGCCCTGATTCTCTGGTTTAAAAACTAAACTTAATTTAGGTTGGTGCATTATTTTTTTCCATTTAATTAAGAAAGGGACAGAAGAGAAAATTAAGTTTTGAAAATGGAATGCAAAAGAAAACCGTCTTTAAATGTGCATTAAATGTCTGTGCGACAAATAAACGAAAACTCAATATCACGTCCTACGTTTCGATGTTTTTTTTTTTTTGTTTAGAAATACATACTAGCTTTCAGTTTAGTCCCATAGAAATTTTATGAAACTCGATTCCGTAGTTTGGTTTTTAACCAAAATTATGGTTAAAATTCAAGTGAACGAAGTTGCGTCGCTTGCTAGTCTTTTCCAAACTATGTTGGTGTCAGCGTTTAGACTAGATAATAATGTAGTTTATTTCCAAAAGCTTAGTACTACTATACAGGTGTATCTGACATCGTAACACAAACTTCGCGGGAAGGCTAGACTGCATGCCACTAACAAAATTATGATAGTCATTTATATCGTTAATGAGCGGTTACAGAAATAACAGTGTTTAAAAAAATGTGTCGGCTCGGCCTTTGAACGTTGCAAGCGTGCCGCCGCACTTGTTTGTGGGTATGACGTTGACCCCTGATGTGAACTCTATTAAATCAGCTGATAGGATATTTTTTTGAGTTTTGTTCACATTGCGCTTTTTTTATGTAATTAGCATAATTTTTACTTATTATAATTTTACTTACCTACTTCAAATGTATTAATTATTATAATTTTTACTTTAAAATCTTATTGAGTTATATAAAAGTATAGCATTTATGAACGGTTTAAAGTAAAAAAAACTGCATATTATTTTTTTTTTTTAATCATGAAAAAGCCGACGAAAAATTCCACCTGTGGGGGGTTCAGAATCATGTACTGGATCCATGGTACTCGTTTGTGCGTCGATGTCAGATACACCCTTTACATGACATGTGGCAACAATTTCAATGGGATGAAGCTGGACACCAGTGCTTTTCACAAAAAAAATTTCAAATGAACACTTATTAGCAAACAAAAAAAAAACCTACTACCAAAGCTTATGTGCGCTCAGCGCTAGTGTACACATACAAGACCCTTTTTTTAAAATGTTACATCATTCATAGAATATCGTATAAACCGTTTGCTAACAACTTGTTTTTATTATGCATAGAATATATGTAGTAATCTAACGCAAATGTTTTAGGTACTGTTTTCTTAATATACTACTCTTTGTTTTCCCAAGTGTAATTAATAAACATGCCATACACGGTGCGCAATCGTGACGTCGAGCCAGTGGCAACGATGTTAATGACTAATCCAGGACAGAACCTTTACGGGGTCTCACTTCGCAGACCCACAGTCCTTTCCCTATTTCTATAAGAATGGAAATAAACTAAAATGATGAGATGATGCAAAAATAATATATAATTGCTAAAGGTGCATTTGCAAGACATATTAAGGACATAGCAATTTAGAAAGTTTTTTAGCTTAAATGAGCCTTAAAGAGTTTTGAAGGTCTGTGGCATTTAGCTGTTTTTTATACCTGTCAGTCTTTTTTTAGTAGTCACATCTAAACTGTCATAATTTGACAGAACTAATCTAATATCTTATCGTATATCCTTTCTCAATCAAAGAAAGAAAATTACAACGAATTTCAATTTAGTTTAGTTTGTGTAGATACAAGGGAATCTGCGCCATTGTTCGAATAATAATAGCTCCAACTACAATTCCAGTAGGTAATACAAAGTGATAAGAATCTAAATAACAGTAGGTCGTTTACTAGAGCTAGTTTAACATATGAACTCGGGTCAAATCAATAATAGCTACTTTTAAGCTGTAGGGTAATTGCGTAACACACTATAAGTAGCAATGGGTTTGACATTTCAGTCATATTCATTGCGTTATATACGTTGTTGAGCAGACGAATTAGTCAAACCCACGAAGCAATGTACCTATTAGGAATTTCCTTTAAAATCTTCCGGTGATTGTGTGTTACGCATTAGGGTGCAGTTTAAAAAAATATTTGAGAGATGTTGCTAATACATTGCGAGCAGTGGTAGCCTAATGGTATCGGTCGCGACTTACAAGATCTCTTGACGACCACGACAAGGTCTTGATGCGCACCATGCCAGGCACTTGACTTTGTGTAAATTATTTCATCACCACTGCTCTTAAAACGGCGAAGGAAAACATCGTGAGGAATGTTCTAGAAGCAAAACTTTGAAAGACATGTGACATCTACCATCCCACACTGGGCCCGTGTGGTAGATTATGGCCCACTCCCTCTCACCAAGAGCAGGCCTTTTTTAGAATTCTCCTACTACTCCTAGGACACAGGTCCTAGGAGTAGTAGGAGAATTCTAAAATGTTGTCTGCAAGAATGTAAATAACGCAATTGGGTTGTATCCTAAACAAATATTTGATGTCCATCAGATAAATTTATAAAAAATATTGAACACGTATTTATTATTTTTTCTTTCATTCAAATACTTAGAAAGATATATTCATTTGAAATGTCGCATGACGTCACGCCGTGGTACAAAATATACCACGGCGTGACGTAATTAGCCCCCACTTCATACCATAACTTTAATACGCTATATCTCGTAATTTTTGGTAATTTCCACAAAATAAAAAATACTGGTCTTAATTTTTTTCAATATAAGACTGACTAATTATTTTTTTGATTTTCATACCATGGATACATCCCTATTATAAATGTTATTGAACTGTAAAAATACTGCAATACGTGTTTGTGTTATGAGCGAGCGGGAAACATGATTACTTCTGCAAGTTTGAAAACGTCGATGTAAGATAGTTGATGACGTACTGCATTTTGCCCTCTTCCTCGATTCAGTTTTAAGTTCCGTTGAAGGCCAGAATCTTAACTATGACAGCACCAATTTGAGAACCGATTCAACTCCTAGTTGCATGTCTCTTGTACATGCATTCCTTTGGTATTTTCTCGGCGGTAGGCCATAACATCGGCTGCCGGCAGAAGTTACCACCCACCAGACGAAGTCTTGTCTCTAAGCGATACGACGTGTTCCGGCACGATGTTGCTGAAGCCGTACGGAGGACGGGTCTGAGCAGTTGTGTTACGATGTGTGCCGGGTACGATGCGCCAAATGTTGTTGTGTCGGGAGTTTGGTGGTGAGGGTCTCCAAATCAATCTCCGTCTGGCGCAGCATCGTTGGTCGTGTTGTTGGGTTTAACCTTGCATCACCTCTCTCAACTGTCATCTTCCTTCCTATTCACTCAGTTTTTTAAGTGAATAGGCTCTTAATAAACTAACGCGCTTTACCATCAACGATTGCATCACTGCTTACCATCAGGCGGGATTGCGGTCAAGCACTAGTATTTAACTATGTATAAAAAAATCTAAACTGCACAGGAAGAACTAAATGAAATCTTTAGTCAATATAAACAATTAGTGCATCCATATTGCCCGCTTCTTGAGTCCTTGCGCCTGTATTGGTAAATCGCATGGGCGTATTTTTCTCACGGCAATTTTTTTCACGAACTTCTAAATTTGTGGTTTTTTGACACGCTGGAATGAGCTTTATTAGATTCTCAATGCTCTGCTCAACACCGAGAACTGAAAATTCAGTGTGTAATAAAATTGCGTCGCTATATGAATACGTCCGTGCGTAGGCAGGCTTAGTCATATTGAAACGACCTAGGCTAGGTCACATAGGTATTCTAGATCGAGTCTAATACCTATAATTCAATGTTTATGTCATCGTCTCGATGTCCATAAGGCTTTTTTCTTATAATTACGCCGGTTAGTCTGCCTGGTAAATAACCTCACGGGTCTATCGATTAGCGAGCCTGGTGCGATTTTTTACGGCAATGCGATTGACAATTATAACGTTCGGCGCCGGCTTGCAGCTTGGATCGGTTCAATGAGTAAGCTTAGTACGAGACTCTATCGTCGATATCGAGCGCGTTTGACTCATCGATTGGCCCGCTTCAAGGTTGTAAGAACTCTCAACCAATGAGAGCGACAAACGTGCTCGATATCGACGATCGAGTCTCGTTAAGAAAACTCGTACTAGGCCTACTGATGAAACTTGTAGTATTCCTTAAGTTGAACAATACATAGTACAACAAAAAAATAATTACTTAAATCGGACTTGTAGTTCCGGAAATATGCGCGCACAAACATAAAAACATACATAGACTTGAAATTTGGTTTACATACATACGGGTCGAATTTATAACCTCCTTTTTTTTGAAGTCGGTTAAAAATATATAACACATCTTGCCAATCTTATTTAACCTTTTAGTTACTATTATTAGCTATCTGCGCATCAACAAGCCGGCCTTAAGTATGTATCTCTGAACCAGATCCACTCCATTTAGTATAGTGTTCCATAGTAAAAGTACGCAATATAATATATAGCAATAAAGAATATGACGACCTACAAAAGATGGCTAGGACAGATTGGATGCGGAAAGCGGAGAACAGGGTGTTGTGTAGCAGTGGACTACAATAAGCTGAATTGACTAATTGACAGATTATGTAATTTGTGCACAGAAAAACATTGATGCCCCAGAGGAGTGGGTCAAACCTTGGCAGACCATCCCTCCTAGGCCTAATTACGGCGAGTATAAGGTTCAGTGGCCCGCAGATACTGAAGATTGTGGTCAGGTATGAGTTTCTTGATAAGGATATTATATTCGTATGAAATAGCACAAATGTTTTTTTGCTTAATTTTAAATAGATTAATTGATGAAATGATGCATAATTTGCCTGAACTAGGTAGAACCTGTGCTTCAGGCTTAAAAACGCTTATTATAAATTTTAATTTTGCAATAAATTAACAATAAATGTACTACGTATAAATCTAGAACAATTATAATATATCGATATTGTAACAAATATTGACAAAATGTATACATACTTTTGTTAGCCATAACTATTTGTAAATAGTTCGTAAATAATCACCATGTTTTTTGCAATTTTTTTTTTAAGATTATGTTTGCGTGGCGCGGTCCTCTTCTAACAGAACCGACAGCTATGAAGGAACTAACGGCGTGTGCGATTCTTCTGCGATACCTCTGCGACACCGCTGCGGCGCCGCTTCAACGATGCCTAGTCGAGAGAGAAGACGCCGTGGCTGGAGATGTGAGAATATTTTTGTAACATTGTAACACTGCTATGCAATGAGGGCTATTGTGTTTCGCTCACTAGTTGGCGCCACTGTCGAGCAAGGTTCTAAAGTATAGCTCTCAAGTGTGTTGTTACGGGCGTGACAATACCGTTTACATTTAATTTATATTTACACAAACAAAAACATATGAGGGCTATTGGTTTTCGCTCACTAGTTGGCGCCACTGTCGAGTAAGGTCCTAAAGTATAGCTCTCTAAGTGTGTTATTACGGGCGTGACAATACCGTTTACATTTAATTTATATTTACACAAACAAAAATCATAAAAATGTGTTTGTAAACAAACTAACCTCTGAAATAGCTGTTCTTTCAGCCCACGTAATTTGCGCCACATATTCTTAGTTCCGGCTTTAAAGCACTGACATATAACTCGCGCGAGTTAACTGTGTGACGTCATTCGGACGGTACCGTTAGTAAAAAATTTAAAAAATATATAAATTACAATTTTTTTATGTTAATAAAAGGATGTTTTGATGATAAAGCGTCATAATACTAGATCATTTTACTCATGCCGTTTTGCAATTAAATTGATACATATGGACTGAAATATAATGTTGGTGCAACCAACCAAACTTAATAAAAAAAAAACTTAACACAGCAAAAACTCCACAGAAACAGTAATAACAACAGGAAATTTAACTGTATTTAGACAATTGTAACAAAGATGCTATCGCTACTCCGCGCTTACGGCAAAAGCGGGGCGCCGCGCGGGTGAGCGGAAGAGGGGTCGCATTCCAGCGAGGTGCACAGTTAACTCGTGCGAGTAGTAGGTACATTGACCAGTGAATCATATTAGCCATAATTAATCTCAGGTATTGCAAGATAGTCACAACATTATTCTAATTAAAAATAACCAGCGTAGCCAACCCACAAGCAATGACATCGGAGATTTCACGCTACACGAGCGCCTCTAGCGACTAGTTACACACACACGACACGACACGATAGCCCTCATAAAGACATGTTTTGCTTGGTTATTCAAATTAACATGTAATATACAACTTTATTTTTTGTTTATGAGGGAAAAAACATAATATGGTGTAAAAATGATTGGGAACGATTAAGATGCTTATCAATGTTGTATATATATTTTTAAACAGTTTATGGTTTTATCTAGGTTTTAGCATGTCTACTGTGAAAGAATGTTACTTGATTTGGGATTTGACAATGTTTACCAAATTAGGCGAAGGGGCCTTAAGACTGCAGTTGCGAGGTTATCGGCATTTTACTCTACATCCTGTATATTGTAAACGGTTATGCTCAAATTGGGTTGTATCCTTAAAAATAATTTAATGTCCATCAGATAGATTTATAAAAAATATTGAACACGTATTTTTTAATTTTTCTTTCATTCAAATATTTAGGAAGATATATTGATTTGAAATGTTGCATGACGTCACGCCGTGGTACAAAATACAATACGGCATGACGTAATTAGCCCCCACTCCGTAACTTTAATACGTTATATCTCAGTAGTTTTTACTAATTTCGACAAAATAAAAAATACTCGTCTTAATTTTTTTTATTATCTATAAGACGGACTAATTATTTTTTAGATTTTCATACTTTGGATACATCACTATTCTCCCTCCTTTCAGCAAGTACCTACCTACGCAAATGCGTCTTCAATGTAACTGAAATTATTAACATCATACTTTTTTTAACAGATTTCCTACAATTTAACAGAAAACCTAGCTACCCTAGTCAAAATAGAACTGGACAACGTTCCAATCATCCACCTCGAGTCAGCACGTGACGAGGCGATGAAATGCATACAGTCGGTATGCTTGGGTGAAGTCGCGTTGGACATGGACCGCATGCGCAGGCTTTTGCGCAAACAGCTGAGGGAGGCCATCGCTAGCCTGGAGTCGGACCCACATCACGCTGTAGCGTTCAGATGTATTGGTGATGCGCTGTACTCGCAGAATGAACTACATGTAAGTAAAGTACAAAAATTCCATGCGGGAATCGAAGCCGCGACACTGCACTGGACTGCACCAACCGTGTCGTCAAATTTGACCACAATAGGTACACATCAAGTTTGAAGGTTAGGCAAAAAAAAAAATGGTATCGATACCACCAGAATGCGTAGTTTCTCTAACAGATTCATTTAATCCAGTATTGGATAGTTATTGCCTTTATCAAAATACTGTCGGTCTCCGTGGCGCAGGGGTCAACACGCCTGCCTGCGACGTGGAGGCCCCGGGTTCGATCCCCGGCCAGGTCATGATGGAAAACGGTCTTTTCCTGATTGGCCTGGGTCATGGATGTTTATCTATATATGTATCTATTATAAAATATAGTATCGTTGAGTTAGTATCCCATAACACAAGTCTCGAGCTTACTTTGGGGCTAGCTCAATTTGTGTGATTTGTCCGTATATATTTATTTATTTGACATAGCTACCTATCCTTAAAATTGAAGAGCATCTGCAGATAGCGCTTTGGAACATGCTGAAACTAAATCTTGTTCTGTTGCAGTTCGTCTCCCGTATGAACCCTCAAACAGACCTGCTGGAGTTACTGGAGGAGTCTCCCGACTACTGGCTTCGTCTGCTAAATAAATACTTCACTGAGGAATATATCACCATCATTGGATCTCCTAGCATTAATCTCCAAAACAAGTACGTATTTGTTAAATACCTCCTGACCTCTGTGTCAAAAATCTTTTTTTTTTTTTAATATAAATTTTAAACTAGTGCTTGACCGCAATCCCCCCTGATGGTAAGCAGTGATGCAACCGTTGATGTTAAAGCGCGCTAGTTTATTAAAAGCCTATTCACTCTAGCCTTGAAGACACTCAAATAATTGTAGTCCGACGGAAACACCGCCGCTGGCAAATTGTTCCAATCCCTTGATGTACGCAGTATAAAAGAGGAAGCGAAACGCTTCGGCCGGATCGTAGTGGTGTTAACAACGTAAGCAACGTAGCGTAATGTATTTTTCGAGGCAGTAAAAAATACATAAATCAATGCTATGTACGCCGTAATTGTCATGTACATTAGTCCTATAGTTATTAAGATTACTCTAGCATAAGTTTAATGTATGTGATGTGGCTGTGCTTTAAATAAATAAATAAGGGTGTAAACTCGCCGTGCGACGGGTCGTCCGATGGTGGAACGGAGATGGGGGAATTAAATCTGCAATCAAAGGGACTGATATGCTGTTACCGACGACACAGCAGATTTGTCGCCGAAGTTTTGAGTCACCATGATCTGAGAAATGCCGTGCCAACGACACGCAGAACATAGGATCTCGCCCAGTTTCTGGAACGAAAATCGAAAGTCTTATCAAAATTAGATTGGGGAGAAGTGATTAGGTCCTGTTGAAAACCAGCGCCAGGCAATAGCTGTTTGATTTTTTTTTCTGAAATGGGCTTTTTTGACGCAGCCGGGAGGCACACTTTCCTGATGCATAATAATCTAAAGGGTATATCTGACATCGACGCACAAACGAGTACCATGGACCCTGTACATGATTCTGAACCCCCCAGTGGTGGAATTTCTAGTCGGCTTTTTCATGATTTAAAAAAAATATATATGCAGTTTTTTTCACTTTAGACCGTTCATAATTGCTAAACTTTTATAAACCAATAAGATTTTAAAGTAAAAATTGGTTAATTCGCTAATTACACAAAAAAGCGCAATGAAAACAATACTCGAACAACTATCTTATCAGCTGATTTAATACATCTCACATTAGGGATCAACATCATACCTACAAACCCGCACGGCGGCACGCTTGCAACGTTCAAAGGCCGAGCCGACACTTTTTTTTAAACACTGTGAATTCTGGAACCGTTCATTAACGACATAAATGACTATCATAATTTTATTAGTTGCATGCGGTCTAGACTTTTCGCGAAGTTTGCGTTACGATGTCAAATACACCCTGTATATTATAATAATCATCAATCAACAATTCTAAAGATTAGGAATACAAAGTGGTTTGGATACAAGCGGGTCAAGAAGGACTTTTTTTTTTTACAAAAAGCACTTTGGTTATTTTTTAATAGTTTTAGATGAAGTGTTAAAAATTATATTTGTTTATTAACCAGAATGGCAGAAGAAGAAAAGACACGGGTAGCAGATCAAAGAGCAAGACTCGGTGAAAAAGGACTTGCTGAGAAGGCGAAGCAGTTAGAAGAAGCCATGATTTTCAATGAGGTAACCCCACTATCTTCACATGAGTTATCAGACAGCGGCGCTGATTCTGTTGTTCACAAACTAAACAAATTTTAAGTTATGTCCATCTTTTTCTTTCCATTTCGTTAAGAAAAGGATAGAAGATGACATTTTAATTTAATCCTGTCAAATTAAGATACTCCATAGACAGTTTAGACGCGATTATAAACATGGCGATTAAAAATACGCCAGTTTACGTCAGGAGCGCACTAATTTGACAGGTCTAAACTAACATTTTATCTTCTGTCCTTTTCTTAATGAAATATAAAGAAAAAAGATGCATTGAACTTAAATTTAATTTAGTTAGTGAACAAGGGGAATGGGGCCAATGAATTTCCTTAGAAAAAATAGCCTAATGAAGGGTACATAAGTAATCATTTAGATTTTACGCTTCTTAAGGCGGGGAACTACAGTGTGGCGATTAAATGAATATATATTAATTGAAACCAATTATTCTACATTATGAGCGGCGGTGGCCTCGTCAGCCGAGACTTACAAGTTATCATAGGTCATAGGTTCAAACCAGGGATGTTACGGAGCTTCGACTCCGACCCGTTATATCGGAACTTCCGATTACTATCATAACTTCGATTCCGATACTTTTAAATCGGAGGTTATTAAAGCATAACACAGCGGCGGCGGCCTGCCGACTGTTATGAACAGCAGGGTAATTGCGTTTGCAAAATTTTGAAGCATATTGCTAGTCCATTGGTCCATATGTTCGATAAATGTAAATAACGCAATGAATGTCTATCAACTGTCAAAATGAAATCCATTGCTGCTGTCACGCGGGGAATTCCCTGACTCCTGCTACGTGCACTTCTATCGTCAATAATTTTTTCACTTGTTATTTTGGTTTTGATTTTTCGCTAGTTTTGGAATCGATACATTTGATTTAATTTGTTTCAAAGCTTTTGTTCATTTAATATAATATGCTACTTTAGGTTTTAAATAACTTCATTTAATTTCTTGTTCAATTGGACATATGCCAATTTTTTTTCACTGTTTGTGTTTAATTTTTCAATAAAAAATTTAAATGAAAGAAACTGACTGAATAATGTTTTTTGTGTTTTAAATAAAAAAATTCTTTCCTACCACCACTTCTGACAAAGCGATAAATCAAATTTAAAAACTCCGACTCGGGTTCGGGTTCCGATATAACTATCTCCGTTACATCCCTAGTTTAAACCCCATCAAGCGCTTGACTTTGTGTAAATTATTTCATCACCGCTGCTCTCAAAACGGCGATAGAAAACATAGTGCGGAAACCGGCATATTATCCTAAGCTAAAAACTTCGAAGACTTGTGACATTTACCAACTCGCACTGGGCCATCGTGGTAGATTACGGCCCAGTCTCTTTCATCGAGAGGAGGCCGTGTCCCAACAGTGGGAAATTATAGGCTGGTTATGTTTGTATATGTATTCTAGAATAGAATAGAATACTCTTTATTATGTACACCATATAGATTACAGAACATAAATATAAAGATTTTACAAAGGGTGACACAATGGGCGGTCTTATCGCTAAGAGCGATCTTTTACAGACAACCTTTATCTAATTATTATCTATATTTTTCTATTTGACGTCCTTCGTGGCGCAATGGTTAACACGCCTGCCTGCGACGTGGAGGCCCCGGGTTCGATCCCCGGACAGGTCATGATGGAAAACGATCTTTTCCTGATTGGCCTGGGTCTTGGATGTTTATCTATATATGTATCTATTATAAATATAGTATCGTTGAGTTAGTATCCCATAACACAAGTCTCGAACTTACTTTGGGGCTAGCTCAATCTGTGTGATTTGTCTGTATATATTTATTTATATTACATATTTTCTTCATTAACCTATTTACGTCCCTACTGCAAAGGCACTGGCCTCCATCAATAACATGAGGGGTAAATGCCATACTCACCACGCTTGGCAGACGGGTTGGTATAAATTTTCCAGAGTTTTCCTTCTCTGTGAGCATGGAATTTACCTAAGTCGCCTTCTACGACATCTCGGTAAGAGTTAGGATGGCCTATTCTACTCTGCCGGGTATCACACGGCATTACATATTTTAAACATACACAATTAAAAGAATTAATAACAATTAACATTCTAGCTGTGGGACACTTTATTTTTTCACTAAGTGTTTTACAATATTAAAATGAATTAGTGTTTATTTGGTAACATTGCCATTAAGTTTTTTTTTTTTTCTATAATTATAAAATACTGCATGACCGCAATCCCACCTGATGGTAAGCAGTAATGAATAATTAGTCTGTCTTATAGATATTTTTTAATTTGTCGAAATTACCAAAAGCTACTGAGATATAGCGTATTAGAGTTACGGAGTGGGGGCTAATAACGTCACGCCATGGTATATTTTGTACCACGGCGTGACGTCATGCGATATTTCAAATCAATATATCTTCCTAAGTATTTGAATGAAAGAAAAATTAAAAAATACGTGTTCAATATTTTTTATAAATCCATATGACGGACACTAAATTATTTTTTAGGATACAACCCAATTGTTGATGGTAAAGAGAATAATTAATACCATCGGTCCGCGCGTGCGCTTTATTATCAAAGGGCTATTATTTCGTACCGTGAACTGTTGTAAAAATAGTTATTTTTCTTTCTTTCTCTACCAAATCTTATACAATATAATTAATTCAGTTTAATAATACAACAACTTCAATAGTACTAGTCATTGTAAAATCATCTTAATTTTCATTTACATTAAGTTCAAATTCCTTTAACTTAAAATAAAATGAGGTGTTCAGGACTAGGCCTGCTTCATTCCGCTATAGCTTATTGATTTATTACATGTACCTATAAAAAATTTCAAGACCATATTTTTAGTAAACACCAAGTCTGACCTTTAACAATGGCCGCTATAATTTAACACGTGATCTATTGAATCATAATGTGCAGCAAGCAATGCATTATTTTATGAATACAATTAGCAAAGTAATCGTACAATTAAACATGACTCAAACAAGGATCTAGTGTTATGAATAGTGAGATAAGCACTTAAAATTATGGTTACCATAATTTTAAGCAGACGGCATTATTTTATGAATACAATTAGTAAAGTAATCGTACAAACAAGGATCTAGTGTTATGAATAATTAGATTTGAATGAATAGTGAGGTAGTCACTTACAATTATGATTGCCATAATTTTATGTAAATGGATGCTAAAAGGTACTGTATGCGGTCTTGCATTAATTGGTAATTAACTTTTCTAAGATGTACTCAAGTGGTACTCAAGGTTTATAGCTATTGTACATACTTACGTGACAGTACAACCTTTTGATTTTAATGAACTTGTCGATGTATTCAACTAAGGTAATTGTCGATCAACTCACTATCAGTTGGAATAATTTGGAAGCATATTTCTAATCCATTGCTCCATGTGTTCGAAAATCTGTTTCCTCAATAACCTAAATAACGCAATGAATGTTGTTGAACTGTCAAAATGCAACCTATTGCTACTGGTAGTGTGTTCGCAATTACCCTGCAGATATATAAACAGAACGTATACCTCCAAGTTAAATACTTAGCAGCCAGCCATCATAATAAATAATAATAAAGCTTTATTTGAATTTCTTACAATAAGTTTAATTGTTACTTAAGAGCTAATGTTTAACTATGATTAATATGTAACGTTATTGTATGAACTCCAAGATATTCCATCTCTCTCTATCTAAAGCAGTATTCAGCCAGCTTTGACCAGCTATCGCTACTATATCGTCGACCCATCTGGTGCTTGAGCGTCCTCTAGCTCTGGTGCCTTGCGGCCTGTTCCATCTTACCGACCGTAAGGTCCATCTGTCGTCTGTGCCAGCCATCACTCTCCTCTTAATCTGTTCCTCCTTATCCTCTTTTCTCTCCCTCTCTCTCTTAATGGTGTCTCCATTAAATTTAGGGTGCGGAGCAGAGTCTTTGTGTTCAGTAGCAGAAAATCTATAGAACAAATGTACACTTTGATTTGTTAACTCAGATATACCAGCTGAAACATTCTGTAAAAGACTCGCCGGGAAAAGTTAGGTGAAATGAGTTCATAGTGGGCTGTCAACAATGTCAATTCCTAACATTAGTTCATTGGCATTGACAGCCTCCGTGGCGTAACGGTAGCGAACGCGGCCGTTGCGCAAGGAGGCGCGGGTTCGATCCCCGCACAGTGCAAACAAATATTTGCATGAATATGAGTATTTGCACTGGTCTGGTCGTGTCTCGGAAAGCACGTTAAGCCGTTGGTCCCGGTTGCCATATAAACATCTAGTGGCAGTCGTTACGGGTTGTCGGAGCCCTCAAAATTCTATCAATTGGTCTCACTGCAATGCTTAGATATCGTCTTCGGGTTGTGGAGGTCAGACGGCAGTCGCTTCACGGAAAATATCGAAGTTTAGCCAAAATCAGCAGTTAGACTGGTAAAGCGGCCCCCTGACTCCAAAGCTGAAAAGCTACGGATGCGACTGGGATTAACGCTGAGATGATGATGATAATGAGTTCGAATGACATCTCACTCAATCTGTTTTAATGGCGAGATTTTAGTTAGCTGATTTTACATCATTACATTTTTTTTTTTTTGATATGGCATCTCTTAGTTGACCTTGAGAGGCCGTGGCTACTTAACCGGACTTTCCTGTGGATGCCTTAAATGAATTTAAAGCCTCCAGCCAGGGCTACTAAAACTAAAAACTAAGCGACTACGCGCTAAGGGCACCCCATTTGGGGTACGAACCTCGGCTTAGGGCGTCGCTGGTGAGAACAGCAAGGGAAGGCTGGATCGAATACTTGTTTACGTTCGGTTTGATGACCGCGGCGTTTCCTAGTACTAGCTCTGAGAAGAAACGTCCGAAACAAACTCAGAGGTCATGGTTGGGAAGTTATGTTTACTGACTCAGCTGCGGCGCGGGCTGGCCTTCATCGGACGAGGGCATCATTACAACAATAAACCTTTGCTTTCTGACACCATCAACATCAAGGGGTCAATGGCCTCGATTCTCTGGTTCAAAAACTAAACTAATTTTAATCTCAGTGAATTTGTTTTCTTCATATTTCGTTAAGAAAAGGACAGTAGATGAAATATTAATTCGGTCCTGTCAAATTAAAATATTCCACAGATATTTTGGACGGGACTAAACAAATATTTACCCTCTGTCCTTTTCTTGACAGAATAGAAAGAAAGGGATGCACTGAGCTTAAAATTAGTTTAAGTTTGTGATCAAGAATATATCATATATCAATGTCCGCGTTCAGTCGTATTAAAACAATTGAGCATCGAACCGTTTACGTCGATGTTAGAGCCTCACATAATAGCTTCGACTGGAATTTGAATGTGTTCGGAGTCCAGCGTTCAGTTGCTTATCGCTAGTACTGAAAATATGGTGTATGTTTTGGCCCTATAAATATTCATCATCAACCTTTTTATCGTCCCACTGCTGGGCACAGGTCTCCTCTCATACAGAGAAGGATTGAGCGTAATCACCACGCTTGCTCAATGCGGGTTGGCGATTTCAGATTTAAAAGTCCAGCTTTCCTCAAGATGTTTTCCTTCACCTTCAGTCATTGGTGTCCTAGATATACTTAGAAAGTACATATAACTTTAGAAAAGTTGCATTAGTACTTGCCTGACCTGGAATCGAACCCGCGCACTCATACTTGAGAGGCTGGTGTTTTAACCACTAGGCCACCACGTAAATATTACGTTAATAATATTAACCTAAATAATTGATATAAGGACTCCATTTTACTTCTAGCGCCCTCCCCCCGCCGGCACATTAGCCTCAGTACCAGTGCCGCCATGCAAATTCAAATGCCACAATGTGAGTTCCTGGAGTTCAGACGGCGAACCTTGCCCACACTTCGATCTCAAAGAGCTGCCTATGTACGCCAGGGTTCATAGCTTGAAGACCAACTTCGTTTATGTGAGTATTTATGTAGAACGATTTATAAACAAAAATCTCTTCCGTAAATTATTTTTTTAAATCAATTCCTGCAGAAATGAATGCAAATAATTATAAGTATGTAGGAACGACATCAACTCAAGCTACCAGAAACTGTCAATTTTTCCCAATCAACCTTGAGCCTAAAGAGATTAAGTTGAAAATCTAATAAAGAAATCTGATAGATTGTAGTAGCTTGCTCTGCTGTCGTCTGTACATTACATTACATACAAAATGTTTCATGTTTCACTCGGGTTTTTCAGAACCTAAGTTTATTTCAAATACTTAATAATACTTATTTCCACCATACAGATGAACCTAATATTCGACACCATCTCAGTAGACGAGACGACTCGCAAGTGGCTTCCTGTACTCATGAACGGCCTGGCGGAATGTCCAGTCCGTCGCGGTGACGTGCTGGTGCCTCACGAAGACGTCATCTCCACCACGGAACAGCTGACCGTCATGTTCAACAATGATATAGGATTTGACCGCCCCGGGAACTTCTCTATCGGACATTTTGGAAATTTCGTGCATGTTGAAACGAGGGTAAGTGGAAATTTAAGTACTAGTTCTACGATAAATTCCCACTAGGTACTGGAACTAAGGTCAACACGCGAGCCCAGTGCGGGGGGTTTCATTCCAGTGCAATAATATCTCACTGACTGAGTTATCTTCGTCCTATTGTCTACTAATATTTTGAAGTAAAACTGTGCATAATTGCTTTTCTTACCACAACATTATTTTTTGTCTATGCAATCTCGACTGGGGCAGTGTCACTGTGTGCACGCCCCTAGTGCTATGATCTACCGTGAACTGTGTTGTGTGCTCGTTAACCACACTGCAACAATTTCTAAATGTATTTGGGAAAAATATAAAATGATGTAAAAATAATTGGAAACGATTCAGTTGCTTATTCTGAACAAACTATATTCAGGTTTCACATAAAGAAAAAATTCCGTTATATATTGGAAAATCTTCATGTTTATATTCTGTAATTAATATACTGTACATAATCAAAGAGTATTCTATATTATTTACAGTAACGATAATAATTTCCTCCTATAACATGGACCTTTTATTTTCTAGTGCGAACCCCAAGATTACTACGAGGTTGTAAACCATTTGTATGAGATCCTCTATGCCGCCGAGTTCACGAAAGAAAGGCTGCTTGTGTTCGCTCAGAGACTCATCAACGATGTCGCTCAGGTAAATATCCATTATCGTCCCTTGGTATGCCGAATGTGGATCCACGCGAGACACACTCGCTTTTTATTTGTTTCTGTAATAACGACATTAAAACGATTTAAGACAGACACCACTGGGATATCAAATGGTTCAGACACGATCACTTTTTGAGTAGAGGAATTTTATAAAATTTAAAGGGACGAATGAAAAAATGTAACAAAAAATAAATTAAAATAATCACCCTAAGGCCTCTGCCGTCGTGGTCGTGGTGGCCTAGTGGTTAAAACACCAGCCTCTCAAGTATGAGTGCGCGGGTTCGATTCCATGTCAGGCAAGTACCAATGTAACTTTTCTAAAGTTATATGTACTTTCTAAGTATATCTTGGACGCCAATGACTGAAGGTGAAGGATAACATCTTAAGGAAACCTAGACTTTATAAGTCTGAAATCGCCAACCCGCATTGAACAAGCGTGGTGATTACGCTCAATCCTTCTCTGTATGAGAGGAGACCTGTGCCCAGCAGTGGGACGATAAAAAGGTTGCTGATGAAGGCATCTGCCTCGATTCTTGCGTGTAGCGGGGCGGCGGCGGCGCAGCAGCGGGGCGGGCATCGAAGACCCGTTCTCGAAACTAGCGGGCAGATCGCGCGTCACTATAGCCGCGTAGTGTTGTCTTCACGATTGTGTCGACGAGATATTTGTTTTTATTAGCGAAAGAAATGTCTGAACAGTGGCGGTATAGTATATTTCATTACAAGTGCGGAAAGCCTGTCATTACAACGAGTTCCGACAAATGTCGACCCGAGCCGAGGCGCAGCCGAAGGTGAGGGTTGACAGTCGGAACAAGTTGAAATGACGGTTCCGCACGTGTACTGAACAACTATTTTTAATACAGTTGCGAAAAAATTAAGCAATTTATTAAAATAATAAAAACACAATAAACTCGCAAAGAAAATTTTTGAAAAATGGCGCAAACCGTAAAAGAATATAAGCAGAGATTTTTTTTTCTTCGCCCATTCGATTAGGCAAAGGGAACTATGCCCATACAGCCAAGTCTTCAGTAGAATTTTTTTATTGATATGAAATGAGATGAAATTAAATAAAACCAAACCTAACTCATTGAATTAAATCATTAAATCTGATATTGAAACAAATTAGTAGCTTCTTTTTAGAATTATTTGCATGAATCATAAAAACTTCTATGATTTTTTTAAAGTAAAAACTTCATGGTTGGTTTTTTTTTTATTTTTAATAGACAATATTTTGAGTCAAAATATTGTCATGTTTATTGTGTCACGTTGAAATTTCTCGCGGTGGTGAAGGAAAAAAGGCAGGTATGTAAGTTTTAGAGGTTATGTTTTTGCTTCAATTTTAATGCGAGAATACTCTTATATTTTCAAACTTATTTTGTTAATAAACAAACATACTACTTAGCAGTATTCTTAAATTAGTTATTTCGCTGGTCATTCATTTCATTTTAATTTTCATTACTACTACTACAATCTCAATTTGAAATTTAAAATTTAATTTTTTTCTAAACGATATTGTATTAATGCAAGCTTCAGACTTCAGTTTATTTATGCATATTGTGAATGGGTAGGTACTAGGTACAATATTTTAAAATACGTTTCTTTTTCATTCATCAGGTACGTCTGCCATGAGTAATCATTCAAAGTCCAAACATCCACAGGAGTCTAGATTGATAAGTACAAGTAAAACTAGCGAAATTTCAAGATCAATTACGGTTTCACAACGTGCCAATCCCAGCCCAATTGCTCCTTCTACAACTGCAGAAAAACAGCTAACACTGTCGGAATCTTTTGAAAGAAAATTACTTTGGGATGTGAATGATGCCAAAGCCAAAAAGTATCATTATTTAATTGCAGAAATGATTGCAATAGATAACGAGCCGTTCAGTATTGTAGAAAAGGTTGGGTTTAAAAGACTTTTAGAACAAGCGCTACCTCGTTATGAATTACCAAGTCGCACTTATATATCTCAAAAAATTATTCCAGACATCTACAATAGAATTCGCGACAAAATAAAAGCAAACATTTCTAAAGCTATTGCAATTTCTGTTACGTCTGACATTTGGACCTGCCTGCACAATAGTTCCAGTTTCCTAAGTTTCACAGCCCATTGGTTGTCTCCGGAATTTCAGCTGAACCACGGCGTTCTTGCTATGAAACCGTTTTCAGGATCACACACAGGCGAAAATATAGCAAACGAACTGAACGCTATAGCTGCTCGCTGGGATATTGAGAAAGATAAATTTCACTTACTAATCCATGATAGTGGAGCTAATATGGTGAAAGGAGCTCGAGTTGGAGAGTATCATTCCGCTAGATGTTTCATACATTCGCTTCAGCGAGTTATTGATAAGTCAATGAAGGTCCAGGCTGAGCTATTAGAAGTGATTGCTACTGGTAGACGTCTAGTAACTCATTTCAATCATTCAGGTTTGGCACAAGAAAAATTACTTGCAATTCAAAAGGAGTTAAATTTGCCGCAGCATCAGTTAGTGCAGGACATCAACACGAGGTGGAATTCTACCTACTACATGGCTGTACGCTTGGTGGAACAAAAAAGGGCTATCTCTCTTTATGTTGTTGAACATGAGACACTGACTAATTTGACGATACAACAGTGGGGTCTGTTGGAGCAGTGCATAAACCTTTTAAAACCATTTGAAGAAATAACAAAAATTACAAGTTCTGGCGTTTCCTGTATATCCGAAGTGATACCACACGTTTATGCACTAAAAAAGTATTTGGATAAAACCGAGACAGCACAAAGAACACCAGACTTAGCACGTTTAAGAGCCTCCTTGAAAGCTGAATTGGAAAGTCGTTTTAAATCCTTAGAAGAAGATCTAAACTTCATAATTGCTACCTTTCTAGACCCAAGATTCAAATCAGACTATTTAGGAGTTCTTGAAACTGAAAAAGCCCGACAGAAAATCCTGATAGAATATATAAAAAACTCTTACGACGATTCTTCTTCCGACAGTAATAGATCATCGCCGTCTTCAACACCTGCTAAACGACAAAAAGAAGATGAAACTGGATCAAATTTTACACGCGAAGCTCATAACACTTTTTGGGACTGTTTCAATGAAGTGGCAAAGGACAACAGTAGCAGTTGTCGCGATCAAGAAAAACAAAATCCAATTTCTAATGAGATTGACTTTTTCTTAAAGTTATCTCGAATAGATCGCAATCGCGACCCATACCTTTGGTGGTCGGTCAATTCAAACCAAAACCCTCAATTGGCGAAGTTTGCAAGAATTTATCTTGGAGCACCTGCCAGTAGCGTTTACAGCGAAAGGCTATTTTCAGAAGCTGGTCTAGTATACGAAGCCAAGCGGAGTCGCCTCTTACCAACAAATGCTGAAAACCTAGTATTCATTCACCATAATTTGCCGCTAGTTAATTTTGAGTACTAACACTAAGTAAATTTTTAGTAATTAACTTTTTATCAAACAATTTCTGTCATTATTTTAATTTAATAAATGGTGTCCGTCCATAACCTATTGTTATATTATTTTTATTTCATATATGTGTGTGTATGTGCAAAATAATCCGTTACTAATATTATAAATTCAGTCTGTTTGTCTGCTACTCTCTCACGCCTAAACTAAAGAACTGATTTTGCTGAAATTTGATACAGAGATAGATTAGACAACGAGAAACAATATAGATAGGCTTAAAAACTTTTGTATTCCCACAGAAAAGCGCGACATAGACGAGTTTAGGGCGTAAAGCACTCAGCGCGAACGGTATCGCGGGAAACATCTAGTATTCGGTATTCGGCCGGATAGTGCCCTACTATCCGGGATCCGGCCGGATAGTGAAAATAGGCCGGATAGGCCGGATACCGGATAGTTACCGGATATCCGTTTCATCACTAATTTTGACAGTTGGGAAAGAGAACGCACTAGTTCGGAAAGGTAAAGAAAAAGCACGAGTGTGTAATAGCCCACTTTCCGAACGCTATACGTCCCTGTAATACACCACTTTTTGAGCAACTGTATTAAAAACGTCTTTTTGATTCAAATTTATTCCTAACGCTCAATCACCGCTTGACTTAAATTACACCGCTCGCTGCTCGCCCGCTGCCCGCAAGATTCGAGCGCGAGAATTACACCGCTCCGTCCGTTTGATTTTACGCATAAGATCCTGCCGCTCGCCGCCGCCGTCCCGCTGCCCCGCTGCAGAGGCCTTAGACCTGTTAAAATTTTAATTTTTCCTCCACAAATAAAAAATAAAGTTTATTCCCATAAAAGTAAAAAATAAGGCAAAAAAGCTCAAGCCGCATAGTAATTGCGTAACACACTGTCAGTAGGAATGTGCTTGATTTTGACATACCAACAAGATTCATTACGTTATTTACGTTTTTGAGCAGACACAGTCTTCGAACACATGTAGCAATGGATTAGGAATATGCTTCAAAATTATTTATATAGGGAGTAATAGTGTGCTGAGCAATTTGTATTAAAACAACCCTAACTAATTCTAGGTAAGGAGATTAGGTGACAAGATGATGTACGACACCCTCCGTGACTCAGTCTACAGCAAAAACACCAACTTCCACTGGGGCACAGTTCTTCGTCAACAGAAATTCCTCAAAGAACTCGTAGAACAGCTGAATGCAGGAGGAGACTCCGCTCAAAAAGCACTTAGTGAGGCTAAGAAGTCCTTCAAGAATATTACACAGAATTTGTGGCTTCATCTCGCGACTGACTTCGAGAGATATAAGCTCAGTACCGAACCGTGGAAGAGATTTGGCGCGGAGAATGAGATTACGCCTATTGCGTAAGTTATAGTTCTAATTTAAGAAGCTAATTTATAGTGTTCTTAAACAATATGGAATCGAGGGTTATTTTCAACGGAGCGAGAGTGCATGGCAGGCCGTCACCTCCTTCTGCGAAGCAGTGATGCTGGCAAAGGTGGAGGCGGAGCGCGTGAGGCAGCGGGGATGCCAGCGCCCTCACGCCACTAGCCGCCACAGGAGACGCCCGGGAGGGACACGACATCTAACTCCCAGCCACCGTAGTCGCGGGCCTGTGGGCGAGTGTGTGGCGAGTAGTGGGCAGCTCGCCGCTCGGTAAGGACCAGGCCCGAGTCGACGGCGCGTCGTGTTTCACACGCGCCTCAAAGAGATGTCAGCACATCGTGACGGGGTCCACGAAGACCGATGCCTCCTGAATCAGGGTTGCGGGTTGGTTAAAATAGAAACCGTGGCCTTGGAATAAACGAAAATGTTAACTTCTATCCTTTTCTTAATGAAATAGAGTGAAAAAGATGCACTTAACTTAAAATTTGTTTGTGTACAAGAGAATATGCGCCAATGAATCGTTCGTAATATTTTGTTTAACATATGTAAACTATAACAGAAGTTAGTATTTTGTATTTCAATTGTACAGTTGTGGACTAAATGTAATTTAATGTTAAAATCTCTCTTTTTAAAGCGTACTGCCAAACCTTTTACACGAGCAGTCTGTGGTTTTGTTATACACAGAGATCGCTCGGTGCCCTGCGAGTCCAATACAACAACGGTTTCAGGATGTTGCTGGGATTGCCCCGTTTCTGTAGTGCATCTGGCATGTTTGCGGAAGCCCGTGTTGATGGCTTTCATGCCATTATACGCAAGAGAACCGCCTCCTTGCTACGTAGAGTACGGGGTAGCACTAGCAGCATTTTGAAAGTAGTCGCTGATAGGACCGACTCCAAAATAATGGAGTGTTTCATGCGGGTCCTAGTTAGACAGTAAAGAGTGTCTGGCTGCGCTCGCATTTAATATTGATTTCGACTTTAATATTGTCTTACTTTTTATTACTACTAACATAGGCCTAAGATTTTTGTAGTACTAACCGAACATGTTTACCTATCGTCCGAAATAAATTATTATTATTATTAAACGTGATAGGGATATTATTAACATTGTCCTGCATATGCAATGTTGTATTTCACGATGACTAATGTGCTCCACTTGTTGTCCAGTCCTCGTCTATACTGGGACGCCGAGTTCATGTCTGGGTGGAGTGGCGGCTTCGTGCTGGGAGTGGGTGGCTTGGAGTCTTGCTGCATGGTACAGATGAGTCCCGGGCCGCTTGGACACGCTATTGAAGACGTGGCGCCACTTATGGTCGCACTTAACTACTTCACACAGTTGGAGGTTTGTATGGATTTGAGAGCAACTGGTGTCTATTGGTATCGGCTGCGGCTTACCAAGTTGCAGGCCGTAGGTTCGAATCCCATCAGGCGCTTTACTTTGTGTAAGTTATTTCATCACCACAGTTCTCGAAACGGTAAAGGAAAACATCTTGAGGAAGCCGGCATGTCCTAGAACCGAAAACATTGAAGACATGGGATTACGGCCCACTCCCTCTCATCCAGAGGATGCCTGTGTCTTAACTGTGGGGATATAGGTTGATTATGATGGTGAATTCTAGAGACTTGTTTTTTATACTTATGTTCTTGACATGTCTAAAAAGTTCTTGGAATGGAACTATCTGCAATGAAAATCAATTACCACTTTTTGTACTTCAAATCAAATCAAAAGTCATTTATTCGAATCAGCACTTTTTGAACGTCAATATTACATAAGACAGTCCCCCAAAACACCCACCCATCGACACTTCCTAGTGCTTAATTTATCGAAATCAAAATCAAATCAAATCTAAAGTCATTTATTCAAATTAGGCTGAGAGTCAGCACTTTTTGAACGTCAATATTACATAAAACAGTCCCCCAAAACGCCCAAATCCAATCAATTTGGCCTGTATTTTCCTACGGCAAGGCTAAGTTTAATATATAAACTGACATTATTCTAGACACAGTTTTTTGGCATTTCATATACTTATTCTGATATATCGACGTTCATTTCGACTTTCGTTTGCTGAATGGACATATGGAAATATCAATGGTTGAAATTTTTCCTTCTTAGAAAAAGTTTAACTGGAAACATAAAATTATTTTGTATAAATTGTTATTCATTACTTGCGATCGTACTTCATAAAAAATAAATTTTAAAATATACCTTATTGTTTATTCCATAGGGCCCGATGTGGCGTCTGATCCGAGGTTGCGGCCTGTCCTATGGCTACAGTATACGCTTGTCACAGAACGAGGGTAGACTGATATTCTCTCTGTACAGAGCCACCAACGCGATCGCCGCCTACAGCAAAGCGAAGAGCATTATCGTAACTATTAACTTATTTAATACACGATTTTTCACTAACTCTCCCAGGTTTACTTGGTTATTAGATTTTATACTCTTTTATGAAAAATAATTGTTCTAGACTGTTGAATTAAGTGACCTGTTTGTTTGCCTTATAATTTCAACTCTGTTCTGCTGTAAAAAAAATCCGGGAAATGAACAATTTCTTGAACTTCTGTAAAAATCTCACTGTGAAAACTAAGGTGAAGCTGTTGAATAAAAATTTTTAACTGTTATGGGTAGTCAAAACCCGAATGCCTGACAAACAGACTTACCGGACTATAACATATTACCCAGTTACTGGGTTGTGGAGGTCTGGTAGGCAGTCGGCCCATGTTAAATACTGCTACTCAACTACATCATTAGAAAGCTCAATATCTAAGATCGAGCTATGGAGAGGGCTATGCTAGGCGTTTCTCTACGTGATAGAATCAGGAATGAGGAGATTTGTAGAAGACCGAATGTCGCCGACATAGCCCAGCGGATTAACTCTTTGAAGTGGCAGTGGGCGGGGCACATAGCACGTAAAGCCGATGGCCGATGGGCGGGGAAGGGCTCTTGAAGGGCGACCACGTACCGGCAAGCGCAGCGTCGTACACCCACCGACTAGGTGGCCGGATGGCCTGGCCTCTCGGTGGCAGGCCACATCGGCTGCCGGCAGAAGTTACCACCCACCAGACAAAGTCTTGCCGCCAAGCGATTCGTCGTGTTCCGGCATGATGTCTGGTGAAGCCGTACGGAGGACGGGTCTGAGCAGTTGTGTTGCGATATGAGCCGGGTACGATGCGCCAAGTGTTGTTGTGTCGGGAGTTTGGTCGTGGAGGGTCTCCACATCAATCGTTGGTCGTGTTGTTGGGTTTAACATTGCACCACCTCGCTCAACTGCCGTCTTCCTTCCTATTCACCAAGTTTTTTAAGGGAATGGGTTTAATAAACTAGTGCGCTTTACCATCAACGATTGCATCACTGCTTAACATCAGGCGGGATTGCAGTCAAGCGCTAGTTTATAAGAAATAAAAAAAAAAAAACAAAATCGCAGGGAAGCACTGGATGCAGGCAGAAATCTTTGGGGGAGGCCTATGTCCAGCAGTGGACTTCCTGTGGCTGACATGATGATATACTACATCCGCTTGGATTATAAGCGGTTCTCAATGTCCTCAATTATTATGGTGTGCATAATAAAGATATCTATAACTTCTTTTGTCCTATAGGAGGAATACCTGGCCGACTCCAAGTTTGATGAGGATCTATTCGCGTCTGCCAAGAGTACGGCACTATTTGAAGTTGTTGAACACGAGAAGTGTCCCGCAGATGTGGTCAGGCGATCCCTCAAGTACTATCTGTACAGAGTCGCTGCTACATACAACAAGTAAGTTAACTTAAGCCACAACTCAATATTTTGGTATATTTATCTACAAGTCAAGATCAAATTCCAACACCTATTTAAGATTTTTTTTGTGATGAATTGTTTTCGAAAATACATCCTAAGGCTTGTTGAATATCAAGCTTCGGGTGTGGTCTTGACTTCGTAATAAAACTCCTAGGAATTATCGTAGGAGTTTTATTACGAAGTCAAGACACACATGTTGTATTAATTATTCGAGAAGACCGATTGTGTGCGCATGCTCACGGTCTCGGCGTCTGAGTAGTAGGAGTGGGGACGCTCGCGATCGCCGTATGATGTATACACAACTTTATACTTCTTGCTTGATCTAGCGATTAAGGCTTTATATACATCGTCTAAACCGCGTGGTAGAAACAAACTTGTCAGTCAACAAGCTTCCATGGTGATCCTTACAACAGTGACAAGAGTGCCTACAAACTGCAATAAAAACGTGTGTTCAATGGGCCTAAGGCTGTTAATCCATCAGTGAATTTATGATTAGGTAGATCTAATACCATTTGGGAGCTGTCTAGCATAGTGTTAGTAAGTAGGACTAACACATTTTGTTATTATTTAATCTTGTTTTTTGTCTCAGCGATCTAGTCTGCGCGGTATCAGCAGTAACACCAGAGGAAGCGCACGCGGCGGCGACTAAGTGGCTTCCGACCCTGTTCGACACACAACAGAGCAAGCTCGCCATCGTATGCCATCCCAAAAAAGTCGATGACATGGTGACTGCTTTTGAAAAGTAAGTTGTGCTGCTTAAGAGGTTTTGTCCCGTTCTTAGTTTTGCTTTTAACGCCATGTTTTATTTATTAATTTTCCTACAAAATGTTTTATTAACTTTTGACAAAAACAGACGGGTGTTATAACTTTGACGTGCGTATCTATGCCATCTCATATGATTTTTCTTTTTGTTCTCAGAATGAATATGAAGTTGGACGCGTTCGAATCTATGGAAGTGTCACATTTCAACAACTAGGTGCTTCAAGTATACAATAATAAATTAAAACTTTAATTCTAATGTTTTTTATCTGAATTTATTACATGTTATCAGCACTGCAAAACAGAGTGTAAGTAATTTAACAAAATGTACTGTTGTTTATTTAAGAATATTAGTCATAAGTAATTCATTTTTATAACAACTCGCAATTATAAGAGATCTTTATTTAATAAAGTACGTATATACCAAATGTATTGTCTTTTACATGCCTATAAAGATTCCTCGGTGCAAGCTTCCTTTACAAGTAGCGTGCTACAAGCATATTTTTACACCACCATATCCTGCAAAACGAAAGCAAGTCATTAAAGCCTATTAGGTTGTAGCTGGCAGTAATGGATTAAATTATATCTCGCTGGTTAGCTGTAAAACAAGGAGATATTATTTTCGAGAGAATTCGCTTACAATAAGATTACTAATGACTTATTACAAATATGTAAAGACGAAGAGCCGATTACTACTCATCTCGCATCCGGCTCTGGTCCAGGTTCTGTGGAGCGAGAGATGCATGGCAGGCTATTGCCTTCTGCAAAGCAGTAATGCTGGGAAAGGAGGAGGCGGACCGCGTGAGAGAGAGAACTCTAGACTCCGTAGGAGACGCTCTGGTCGGGAGAAAACATCGAACTCCCAGCCACCCAAGGCGCGGGCTTGCGGGCGGCGAGCTGTGGGCAGTTCGCCGTCCGCTCAAAGAGATGTCAACACACACAGTGACTCGTCACAAGCATGGTGTGCAAAATTTCGATAAACTAACAAGTTTGTATGGCCTATGTACGACTGAGCCAAGCATATTTTCACGTGGACAGTAGAAGCGTCGTAGGTTACAGAGATTAAAACAAACACATACTTCGTTATTACAAAACGAAATCTAACTTCAGTTCCAGGCTTAACCTTTGAGTCAGTACTTGTATTTCGAACTTTATTGAGGTTAAGTCTTAGTAAGTTCTTAATACAAAAGTGAAAACTTAGTAACGAACTAAGCTGTCATTTTTATACAAAGAACTGCATTTATGCAACACTAGCTGCGCACCGCGGTTTCACCCGCATAGGTTTCGATGTGTTTTTTATATGTTCCGCTCCTATCGGCCGCAGCGTGATGTTGTTTAGCCAACCACCATAGGCTATCCAGCGCAAAAAGAATTTTACAAATTGGACCAGCAGTTCCTGAAATTAGCGCGTTCCAACAAACAAACCTCTTCAGCTTTATAAATATTAGTATAGATGTAAAAAGAAAACCCCGTCCGACCCATAAGGATAATAAAGGTTAGGTAAACACCCACATGACCAAATAAAATATGAAATGTTACATATCAACGTAGTAACAATAGTAGGGGAGAGCGGGGTTGAAAGTTCCCGGGGAAAGATGTTCCGATGCGAAGATTATTACGAAAGGCCACGATGATGGGCCGTCACGGCCAACGTTTTGGTAACTCCAGCGGCAACGGTTGAGTGGGTGTGTGCATGAAGCTCCTAACCTATAACGTAAGTAAAAATTTTCATGTTCATACTTTTTGGTCTATTTGGTCAAATATTGTACTTATCCATACATCTTTTGTATTGATTGTAGTAAATATGTTCAGGAATCATATGCTTGTGTTATTTTTGGCTTTGTGTTAATATTTTTGTCTGATGATGGGTCTATATAGCAGAAGGGAAAAAGGGGTTGGATGTTCCTTAATTGTGAGGCTGATTGTTCCTCGGAATAACTTACCCCATCTGAGATTTAGTTCTGTAAACTAACGATTTGATTTGATTTGTGATTTATACAAACTAAACAATGACTAAACATTTTATTTTGTTGTAGGATGCGTACCTAGAAACGAAAAACTGACCGAGGAACTACCAGGGATCGTAAAAATAGTGTGGCCTGGAACAACAACATCGAACTCCCAGCCACCCAAGGCGCGGGCTTGCGGGCGGCGAGCTGTGGGCAGTTCGCCGTCCGCTCAAAGAGATGTCAACACACACAGTGACTCGTCACAAGCATGGTGTGCAAAATTTCGATAAACTAACAAGTTTGTATGGCCTATGTACGACTGAGCCAAGCATATTTTCACGTGGACAGTAGAAGCGTCGTAGGTTACAGAGATTAAAACAAACACATACTTCGTTATTACAAAACGAAATCTAACTTCAGTTCCAGGCTTAACCTTTGAGTCAGTACTTGTATTTCGAACTTTATTGAGGTTAAGTCTTAGTAAGTTCTTAATACAAAAGTGAAAACTTAGTAACGAACTAAGCTGTCATTTTTATACAAAGAACTGCATTTATGCAACACTAGCTGCGCACCGCGGTTTCACCCGCATAGGTTTCGATGTGTTTTTTATATGTTCCGCTCCTATCGGCCGCAGCGTGATGTTGTTTAGCCAACCACCATAGGCTATCCAGCGCAAAAAGAATTTTACAAATTGGACCAGCAGTTCCTGAAATTAGCGCGTTCCAACAAACAAACCTCTTCAGCTTTATAAATATTAGTATAGATGTAAAAAGAAAACCCCGTCCGACCCATAAGGATAATAAAGGTTAGGTAAACACCCACATGACCAAATAAAATATGAAATGTTACATATCAACGTAGTAACAATAGTAGGGGAGAGCGGGGTTGAAAGTTCCCGGGGTAAGATGTTCCGATGCGAAGATTATTACGAAAGGCCACGATGATGGGCCGTCACGGCCAACGTTTTGGTAACTCCAGCGGCAACGGTTGAGTGGGTGTGTGCATGAAGCTCCTAACCTATAACGTAAGTAAAAATTTTCATGTTCATACTTTTTGGTCTATTTGGTCAAATATTGTACTTATCCATACATCTTTTGTATTGATTGTAGTAAATATGTTCAGGAATCATATGCTTGTGTTATTTTTGGCTTTGTGTTAATATTTTTGTCTGATGATGGGTCTATATAGCAGAAGGGAAAAAGGGGTTGGATGTTCCTTAATTGTGAGGCTGATTGTTCCTCGGAATAACTTACCCCATCTGAGATTTAGTTCTGTAAACTAACGATTTGATTTGATTTGTGATTTATACAAACTAAACAATGACTAAACATTTTATTTTGTTGTAGGATGCGTACCTAGAAACGAAAAACTGACCGAGGAACTACCAGGGATCGTAAAAATAGTGTGGCCTCGAACAACAACTCCTAGGAACATAATAAAAGCATTCAAGAAGACAGGATATACAATCCCAATATTTTTACGTACGATGATTTTGCCTCTTCAGACGTCACTGACCGTTGACGTCCATTGTGTGATGCTAATTCTAGGAGCATTGTAGAAAGTTTAGAGATCCAACCAGGGACCTCTACAATGTCAAAGTATCAAGCCAATATGATGATCGAAGAGAAACCTCCAATAGTCCAGAAGTAGACTCAGAGCAAAAAGATCAACAGCCAGCTCCGTCTAATTTTACAACTATGTAGACAAAAAGACAGACCATTTTTTAATAATTTTCCCCTGAAATTATAAAGCCATTTCCCAGATTGCGGATAGTGACAAAGACATGTATTAGGAAGACAGCAGTGTTAACAGACACACCAGAAAAAAATGCGTTGGCTGAATAACAGTAAAAAAAATAAAGGAGAAAGGAAAATCAGAACAGTTATTCAGACAAGAAAGGAAAAGGAAAGGGGGTTAGAGAAAGGCACAGGAAAAGGGCAAGAAAAATTAAAAAGAGTGATACGGGGAAGAAATAGCAGCTAAAGTTATGCAGAGAATGATCTAGAATGGCTTAATTTGCTGCGATTCCTATACTGATTCACGGCCAAGTGAGGAGTGGATTGAGTGTGTCTGGTGAAATACCAATTGAAGACTCAACTCGTATTTGACTAGAGTTTATTTATGATTTTAATAATATAAAACTTGTTAATTATTGATTGTAATTATTTTTAAATAGAAACTACTGATATGTGATTGTATCAAGCCAATATGATGATCGAAGAAAAACCTCCAATAGTCCAGTAGTAGATTTAGAGCAAAAAGATCAACAGCCAATACAATTGTTACTATAATTTATTATTATGATTAAAAAAAGAAACTTACAGAATTATAATGAAACCTCAAAAATTTCTTGCTTTTTTGCATGTAACTTTTTTAATAATATTTTATAAATGCATATAGCTTAGTATTATTAATTATGACAAATTACTTTGACTTATAGTGGTCAATAATATAAGTGGAACAACTTACCTCAATAAAGGAAAAACCAGCCCCACAACGGGGTTGGTTGTTCCGCTCCAGAATTCTAGAAAAAAGACTAGATACTTAGGCACAAAAACTGAATACTTACATCCTGATTCTATCTATTTGTCAATATATTATTATTTTTCATGAAGATATTAGCAATTTTGGTAAAATCGGAACATTGAAACCCGCTCTCCCCTAATGGATTTTGAGATACTTAATTATTTTTTTTCGAGAATTTTTTCCAACTTCCGCAAAATTTTGTAAATTTTATGAAGAGAAAACACCAATTTCGGTGGTATTATTATGAGGCAACCGCGTGCCGCGTGCCCTGCCCCCCATCGCTCGCGCATTTATTGCCATATAAGTTAGCTCCTTTTGCGAAATATTTTTTTTTTTTTTAAGTTTAACCTGGCTTTGTAGGCATTAATAGAATCAGTTATCGATACCTAACTACCTTCACGGATGGGACAGGATTTTCTTTATATATTGTATAATGGTTAGAAACAAGTGGCAGTCGTTACGGGTTGTTGGAGCCCTCAAAAATCTAACAATTGGTCTAACTGCAATGCTTACATATCGCCTTCGGGTTGTGGAGGTCAGACGGCAGTTGCCTCACCGAAAATATCGAAGCTTAGCCAAAATCCGCAGGACTGGTAAAGCGGACCCCAGACTCCAAAGCTGAAAAGCTACGGATGCCACTGAGATTAACGCTGAGATAGAATATTGAATAGTTTCATAAGCTACGAAAATTGATCTAGGTTTTATAATTCCGCAGTGGGTGCAAAAAGTGGAACAATCTACTGTGTCGAAGTGATCTTTCGCTTGGGCAAGCTTGTGTCCCTCGCTGCTTTCGAGGTTTGGAATCCTGCGTTACATTCGGGTCTTAATGTGGCGATCGTTAATAGTTGGCCGGTGGAGCAGCCGTGTCTTAGAATGGACACAGCGTATCGGAAAACGTAGCGACGCCTTCCGTCTATTTAGACAAAGGTGACGGCCAGAAACGGTGTGTTGTGGCACAGCCTAGTAAAGGGGGGCAATCGCGCTAAAATAATTCAACCAAAACAGAATTGGATCGCAACCAAACTATAACTTTTATTATGTTTCGTATCGCGCTAACGGTTTAACCATAGCTGGATCGCAATTGGAACGTAGCCGTTGTCATGTGACAAAGTTGAAACAAAGCTAACTTTTTCTATGCCATGTCAAACTTACATCTAAACGATTAGATTTACTTATAATTGATTTAGTTTTAATTATTATATCTGATGAAATGTATCACTCATACCTACATTGGTTTTACTTCAACCGAAGTTTAAACTTTAGCGCGATACGAAATGTGATCGAAACTAAACCATAACTTTAACTGGATTAGATACGAACAAGAGTTGAGCTTCTACTGTTTTATTTAGCGCGATAACCTCCAAGGTCTCCCTCCAACAGAGATCTGGGAGACCCCAGCTATATATAGCCATTGTATGTATGTATATAAAATCAGCTCAGGCTCTCGCAGTCCTCCCAGTCTTCAATTGTTGTGTGTTGAGTTGGTGTGGGGCAAACTTGTCTCCTATCCTTTTCAGGGATTACGTATCTTCTTCAGCTTATAGAGGTCCACTACTGAACAAAGGCCTCCGCCAAGGCTTTCCACGATGACCGGACTTGTGCTGCCCGCATCCATCGACTTCCCGCGACCTTCACCAGGTCATCGGTCCACCTTGTTGGGGGCCTCCCTACGCTGCGTCTTCCGGTACGTGGCCGCCACTCCAGAACCTTACTGCCCCATCGGCCATCGGTTCTACGATTAATGTGTGCTGCCCACTGCCACATAATTTTAACAACTCGAAGAGCTATGTCGATGACTTTGGTTCTTCTGCGGATCTCCTCATTTCTGATTCGATCACGCAGAGTAACTCCGAGCATAGCATTGCCCTTTGTGTGTTTTTGGGATTACGTATAGGTAAAAAGATTAAACAATAATAATAATATGACACTATTGTGATAATAATTTTAATCACCATTTATGAATCTTAAAGCTACATATGTCTATACAAAAAATATAACTTAAATTTAGTCAGATAATTAGTGAACATCATTATAAATCATCTCACAACCGCTGCAACATCTCCATCATATAATTCAAATCCATCCATATAATAATATCATTGTTCAACATTGTAACAGAAATACTGGTTGTTCGACGTCAACAAGCTACAGTGATCGTGAAAACCGTCACTGGACACGATTCCTACAATATTGAATCAAGTAGACCGCGTAAAGAATTTTCTAGTAAATTGAGCTGTCTATTACATCCAGCGATTAATCACAATAAAAGTTTTATTATAATATTTTCAACACTTAAGACACATTAATTTTTAACAGCTTTTTGTCGAATCATCGTAATGCCTTTCCGAATGTATCGTCCAATTCCGTGTTTTCTATATACAACTGGACACTTTAGTCTTCAATATTCCGCGAATGTTTGTAATACTGGTTAATTTTGTTAGTGAATTTAACAATTCGTGATACAAAAATAAAGTGGCCAGCACCCTAATTGCGTACAAACTTCAATTACAATCTGAAACATTTTGCAGGATGTCGCTAATCCATTGCTTTATACAGTATGTTAAGAAAACCCTGTCCGACCCATAAGGATAATAAAGGTTAGGTAAACACATGACCAAATATAATATAAAATTTTACGTATTCATCATAGTACCAATACAAATGAATTTTGAAATAATCTTTTTTTCCCGCGAATTAATTCCAATTTCCCCGAAATTTGGTAATTTTTAAAAAGTGACAACACCGGTATTATTATGAGCGAATAGCGATGCGACCACGTGCCGCGTGTCCTGCCGCCCGCCCCCCGCGGGCGGCAGGCGAAGGGTGGTCAACACACATTTATTAAGTTACTTCCTTTTGCGAAATAATATTTACTTTTTTAGGGGGATTTTTTTTAAGTTTAGCCCGGTTTTGTATGCATTAGTAGAATCAGTTATCGATACCTAACAACACATTCACGGGTCGGACAGGGTTTTCTTAACATACTGTATAATCGAAACATTTGTCTGTTCGACAGTGTAAATAACGCAATGAAGATTGTTGAACTGTCAAAACGAAAGCCATTGCTTCTGGTGTGTTACGCAATTACCCCGATGCATGAAATGCATGGATTATTAATGTATCGTGTAGGCCATTCTATTCGCATAGTCCCACCACCCACCACTGGTGAGGTATATATTAATATGCATATAAATTACTTGTCTAAACATAATAAAATTACATTGTACATGCAAAGATATATTTACACTTTTTATATAACTTTATTATACTAATCGTAATGAAAATAAGGATTTATCAAATAACATTAAATTTAAGGATTACTATGCATATTTGATATGCATAATATGTAAATAATGCATGTTCAAGCACCAACATGTGTATATGGGAAATATATGAAGCATAATTTTTCATTTTATGTAGTTTCGTTTTTACGAATCAACATGTTCTTTATCACTGGCTCAATGGACACTATTCAATCCGTTAAAAATACGTAATA
The DNA here is from genome assembly GCA_037179545.1 of Sesamia inferens. Taxonomy (NCBI): domain Eukaryota; kingdom Metazoa; phylum Arthropoda; class Insecta; order Lepidoptera; family Noctuidae; genus Sesamia; species Sesamia inferens. The sequence continues at coordinate 12,743,017 of CM073934.1, read as the reverse complement.
ATAAACGTACGTGCTACGAAGAGAGATTTGGTAAATGTTAAAATTACACATTAACTAATCTAACATTATATTAATTCGCTATGGACATCTACCAGACGATTAAAATTCCCTAATAAATGAATGACTAATTTATGTTAATCATATTCTACGTTATAATAGAGGCGGCCCCATTTATACTACCTAACATGTGTGATTCGGGAACTATCTTCACACACCAACACACGACGCGCTGTTGATACGTGACCCGCACCTCGTACAACGCTGATTCATTTGTCAAAGTTACGAACGCAATAGGTCAACGGAACTTAAAGGGCCTATAAAATAAGGGTAATATTTAACCCAGGTACTTATTAGCAGAAGATGTAACCAACGGGAACTATTTCATCTACAATACTAACTACACAGTGCACAATGCATAGCCAGAACGTTTTCTAAGTCATGATGTCGTCGTCAACTTTTAAAATAAAGGATTTCTACGTTTTTTTTTTTTTTATAAGTTATCAGATTTTGCTGCCGAAAAATAATATCTGGCTTATTTTAACGAAATTCTTATAATTATTAGCAACTATTTAATACGGTATCGTTTATTTGATAAACTCCTACATCGTGCCAGAGGTCGTGCAGCGGTCACACGCACGTTCCTATTGTAAGGTATCAAGATTATAATCTACAACCTCGAAAATGTTGTTCACCACTTAAGCGCCCGTTCGACGTCTGCTAAAGCTAAATTTCCATATAACAAATCCTAATTAAATGGCCGAAACCAGTACGTTAACCTCGAACCTTCGACCGGCAAATGGTTGCTCTATGTCTAGTGAAACAATAAAACGTGAACTTGTTATCTAGCTGCACATATCTCCTCTCGTCCTGCTCTCGCTGCCCCATGCTGGGTTCAGACACTTCAGACCCAGATGTTTTCTTTTCCTTATGTACACGAACGTGAAGCCTCTAAGTGTAGGGCCGTGGCTGGTTACATCATGTTGGTGTCGATGGGCGGGGCGTGGTTACGGAGAGCGTCTCGTATGTACCCGCCTATGCTGCCCTCGGCCACCAGGTGGAAGAAGAACAGGTGCTCGAAGCTCTTCAGCGAGATGGAGCGCAGTGCGGGCAAACGCAGCAGGAGTGCGGCGAAGCGACCTTCTTCAGAGCCGCGCGACCGTCGGCAGTACTCGTCCAGACAAGAGAACATCTGTAAAGCCAAACATATTAATATGACAATCCCTTGGCACAAATTCACTTATCAGTCTTCTTTTCTTTTAGTCTGACCTACTGCCACGGGCTTTGATAATAATTATAATAGGTAGATAAAATCAATACGTAATATGGGTTGGTGTCAGCAACTCCACAATAATGCGCGTATTTTGCGTACAGGTCTTGTTAGTTATCATAATCTCAAATTCAAATTTAGGTGTTACCAGTTGGTATTTAAGTAATGAAAAATTTCAGACAAAAGATCATCACTGCTGGACATAGGATCCTTGGGCAGGCCCAACTGGTTTTGTACTTCTCGTATCCAGCGCATAATAATACAGAGATAACCAATGGTTAGTCCAAATCATTTAAAATTTTCGAAAGGGCCTCTATGAGTTGTTCTATCCACGATACGCCTTCCATATGTGCGGGACTCCGGTTGCCGTGATATTCCAAGCGTATTAAACATAAAAATATAGGGATGATCAATGGTTGGTGCAAAGGGCCTCTAGGAATTTTTTGACCTTGAAACCCCTTAAACACTGTGGTGTTTATTTATAAACGATGATTAAAGTTAAGTGACGTTAAAAGGCCAAAAATGTATGGTTAAAGAATCGCTAATCACTAGTTAACTTTAAGCAATGTTTATGAATAAGGGGGTTTATGTGTATTTATTCACTTGAAATAATATTAACAAGAAACGTGTATTTTTTTATTTAAAAAACATCGATAGTGATATCGTGAATTTCATGGATGAATACTGTTTTTTGAATTTCTCTACAAGTAGCAACCAAGTTAGACTGTAAAAAGCGAAGTCCTATTAATAACATACACGCGTTTGTCACAAAGGTTCATTTAAAATTCAATGTTCATTATTTTAAAATGTAAAGGAGGTCAAATGTGATATGACGAACGCAAATTCATTGTCATATAATTACATTGGTCGTCGAGCGTCGCGAAAATGACACTGCAATGAACACTTAATTTTTTATTCAAATGTATCCGTCTGCGGTCAGGTGCTTATTACCAATACAATGTATGCAAATTACCTTTTCTCGTAAAACCTCGACTTCTTGTCTGTTTTTCAATCCTTTCACATCTGGAAAAACAAACGAGAGTAATTTTAACATGTTTATTTATTGTTTTAGCACACATGAATAAAAATGTGTGAGTCAATGTGAACTAAACACGAGGTTCGTTCGTGATTTAGTGAAAAAAATTAAAATTTTCATTAACTGTAAAGTGGAAAATAACATTTATTTGTAAACAATCGGTCAATACCCGATGACAATAGGAATAGTTCAGCGTGGTATTGGCTTTTTTTTATTAAAACATTATTATCAAGGCAAGCAGGGAAATTTCTTCGTTTGTCAAACCACTACAATCTGTAATATATCTTTATTAAATTTTCAACTTTATCACTTAAGCATTAAAGCTCAAGATTGTTTGGGAATATTTGACACTTTCGGGTAGCTTGACTTGCTGTTATCCGTACATAATTCTGAAACTCCTCGTAATGAAAACTTTCGTCGGTTATTAGATAACAAAAACTGATGTTTCCAGAAAAAAAAAGTGCAATGAACTCCAACGCGGTCAAAATGTTTTCAACAATTTTTTGAAGTGCGTGGCGCGAGCGGGCCTTGTCTCACTGTGCGCCTAGTACTATGATCTAACGTCAACTAAGTTGTGCGCTCGGTAACCACACTGCAACAATTTCTAAATGTATTTGGGGAAAAAATATAACATAGTGTAAAAATTATTGTTTTTTTTTTTAATAATTATAAACTAGCGCTTGACCGCAATCCCGGCTGATGGTAAGCAGTGATGCGATCGTTGATGGTAAAGCGCGCTAGTTTATTAAGAGTCTATTCACTCAGAAAAACTGAGCGAATAGGAAGGAAGACGGCAGTTGAGCGAGTTGATGCAAAGTTAAACCCAACAACACGACCAACGATGCTGCGCCAAAGGGAGATTGATCTGAAGACCCTCCACGACCAAACTCCCAACACGACAACATTTGGCGCATCGTACCCGGCACACGTCGCAACACAACTGCTCAGATAATTTGAACATTCTGAACAAACTCTATACTTACAGGTTTCGTATGAAGTAAAAATAACGACTGCTTAACATCGTCGTGATTCACGAGTCGATGAAATGAAAAAGGGATAGTAAAATTTTACATTCGTCCCATTATCTTGAAACCAAAATTTTTCACAAACGTGTGAATGGCACACATTTTTTTAAAAGTTACTACCGAAATATGAAGGTTCCAGAATCATGTACTGAATTTTATGGCAACATATGCAAAGTTGAGAGAATTGCAGCGAAATCCACACCATCATCATCATTTCAGCCGAAATACGTCCACTGCTGGACATAGGCCTCCCCCAAGTCCCACTACGACCAGTCCTTCGCCTCCCGCATCCAGTCCATATCCACACCTTCTCATCAAATTGTAACAGCAATGATTTCGTAGTATGGAAAAAGATTAGTTTCTTTTGAATTTGAAGGCACAGTGAATCTTTCGTCACGATTCTCCCGAATATGTAGATCCGGACCGGGCATTTTACACCGGGTAACCCAAAGGTCTGCCCCAAAAGGGGGATAATGTTTTATTCATGTAATATTTCTTGATTACTACAGTCATATCATTTCGTTATTACATACCAGGGTTGAGCAGAACGATAGCCTTGAGCGCGACGTACTCGGCCTGATCCACACGCAAAGTGCGCATCTTGAGAGACAGTTCTGAGAGCACGCGGTCGAAGATCTGGCCCACGCCTGCTTGCAACGCCGAGTTACGGTGCAGGGTCATGCCTGAAATATGGTAACGTGTATGGTTAAATTACTGCGTGACCGCAATCCCGCCTGATGGTGATGCAATCGTTGATGGTAAGACGAGCTAGTTTTTTTTTTTTTTTTTTTTATAATTATAAACTAGCGCTTGACCGCAATCCCGCCTTATGGTAAGCAGTGATGCGATCGTTGATGGTAAAGCGCACTAGTTTATTAAGAGTGAATAGGTCACTCAGAAAAACTGAGCGAATAGGAAGGAAGACGGCAGTTGAGCGAGGTGGTGCAATGTTAAACCCAAAAAACACGACCAACGATGTTGCGCCAAAGGGAGATTGATCTGAAGGTCCTCCACGACCAAACTCCCAACACAACAACATTAGGCGCATCGTACCCGGCACACATCGCAACACAACTGCTCAGACCCCTCCTCCGTACGGCTTCACCAGATATCATGCCGGAACACGACAAATCGCTTGGCGGCAAGGCTTTGTCTGGTGGGTGGTAACTTCTGCCGGCGGCCGATGTTATGGCCTACCACCGAGAAAGAGCCTATACACTCATCTTGCAAATATATCCAATGAATCTGTAGTATTCATTGCATATAAAGCGTTAGTGTCATCGACCATACGTTTTGGTATAATGTGTTGGGGAAATTCCACGGATAAAGACATCGCGTTCAAAGCCCAAAAGAGATGTTTGCGTGCAGTGTTTAAGCTAAAACAGACTGATAGTTGTAGACCCTTATTTATCAAATATAAACTACTTACTTTGCCTTGTACGTACATTAACGAGACAATAGTATTCACAAAATCAAACATGCATTTGTTTCCAATATTGAGATGAAAAAGACGATACAGAGAGATATATATGTGCTGCTCAACACAAGACTGCACTGTACTTAAAGAGCTTTCTGGGAATGATATCCAAGTTATATAATAGATTACCAAATAAATTAAAGGATCTTGACAGCATACAACATTTCAAAAAGGCTCTTTTTAATTTGTTGTGCGAGAACATTTATTATAGGCTTAGTGTATACTTGGAGGATCAATTGATATAGGGACGGTTTTGTAATTAAGGAATTATTTTATTTAATATCTGAATTTGTATTAATTATTATTAATTTTGACTGTATGATTTTTTTTTATTTAATCGTGCTTTATGATAATTTTACTTGAATATTTGTAAGCTTTCGACGGCAAGACAGTATTCGTTTTATATTAATATTACCATCTGTATTACCTACCTATGTTCTACAAATAAAATATCTGATTCTGATTCTGACTCGAAAAACAACACTGAGTGAATAGGAAGGAAGGCGGCAGTTTAGTGAGTTGATGCAATGTTAGTCACATACAGTCATAATGAGCCTATAATGTTCACACTCCTGGGACAGGCCTCCTCTCGGTAAGAGGAAGTGGAACGTTATCTAGCCCGTGGGCCTATTGCCGGTCCAACATGTCTTCAAATTTTTGGCTCTAGGACAAGCCGGTTACCTCACGATGGCGCAGCGTTCAACACGCCTGCCTTCGACGTGGAGGCCCCGGGTTCGATCCCCGGCCAGGTCATGATGGAAAACGATCTTTTCCTGATTAGCCTGGTTCTTGAATGTTTATCTATATGTATATGTCATCATCATCATCTCAGCGTTAATCCCAGTCCCATCCGAAGGTTTTTCAGCTTTGGAGTCTGGGGTCCGCTTTACCAGTCTAACTGGCGATCATGGCTAAACTTCAATATTTTCCGTGAAGCAACTGCCGTCTGACCTCCACAACCCGAAGGCGACATCTAAGCATTGCAGTTAGACCAATTGTTAGACTTTTGAGGTACACATACTTAGCCTATTTTGTGGATATGTCACAGTTAAAAAAATATATAAACTGTAAATTCAAACCACGCCGAAACTTCTGGATTATTTTTTAAATAATCTTCAACTTTAAAAAATAGTCAGCCGCATCGAAATGAGGTGAATTTAATGTAAGGCACATAAATGAGTACTTTACATTATAATACAAAATTGTACTTGTTTCTTTCCCTAGGGCGTTAGCAACTTAATTTCCTAGCAAAAGACTTCACAAGATCTCTCCGTAAACCCTGATTCGATAATAAGAAGGAATAATACATAAGTTTTCTTTCTGAATGTATCACAGTTTTTGTGTGTGCTGCGTAAAGTTTAGAATAATAACGAGGCTGAGTTTCTATCCATGTGTGACTACGTTGTAATATTAATGGTGGGTGTAGTATATCAGTCTGTAATGGTCCCCCAGCTGGGACACAAGCATCGTCTCGGTCAAAGGGAGTGGCCGTAATCAACCAAACAAGCCCAGTGTGGGTTGGTAAATGTTACTTTATGTCACGTCATTGAATTTTGTTACGATGTTTTCCTTCACCGTTCTGAGAACAATGGTGATGAAATAATTTACAAAGCCTTTCTGGATCTAATGTACGGACGATAACAGGTCAAGCTACCTGAAACTGTCAGACATTCCCAATCAACCTTGAGCCTTAATGCTTTAGAGATAAAGTTGAAAATCTTATAAGGAAATCTGACAGATTATAGTAGCTTGATGTGCTGTCGCCTGTACGAAAACTTATAACTCGTGGCTGTACACTGCTGGGTCACCACAGCTCTATCTATGGTGCATATCGATACCTTAATTCGCAAATCGGCTAACTCCATGTAAGCAATTTCTTCAGGAGATGCTCATAACTGTATCTATTTTATACATCACTTAAGGAAAACACCGAAATGACAGCCTCCGTGGCGTAGCGGTAGTGAACGCAGCCGCTGCGCCAGGAGGCGCGAGTTCGATCCCCGCGCAGTGCAAATATTTGTAGGCATGAATATGAATATTTGCGCTGGTCTGGTCGTGCCTCGGAAAGCACGTTAAGCCGTTGGTCCCGGTAGCTATACGAACATCTAATGGCAGTCGTTACGGGTTGTTGGAGTCCTCAAAACTCCAACAATTAGCCAAATGAGCAGTTAGACTTGTAAAGCGGACCCCAGACTCCAAAGCTGAAAAACCTTCGGATGGGACTGGGATTACCGCTAAGATGATGATCATGATGATGATGATGATGACGACTTAAGGAAAAATCCAAAATACCGTCGTTAGATAATATCGTAAGAGATGTTTGATAAAATGTAGACTCCTTCATAACTTTTAATTAAAATACTATCGTGTTTATAAGAGTTAAACAAAAAAAAAAAAAAATGTATGTCTAAATGTGGAGTTAGCCGAATTGCTAATTAAGGTATCGATATAGATGTTATATATTTTATTAATTACAGCTTTCATAACCAATAATAATATGTAGGTAGTAGACAATATTATACATAATTATTTTACTTCAAAGTCCAGGATCTTGTGTTTGTTATGACCTTAAAAGAAAAACACGAAATTCAAGGTTTAAACAAAAAAAGTTGTTGTGTGTCAGTGATATTTTAATGGTAATAATGAGTTACGTAAAAATATATAATTTTATTCATTTAGATTTTCTTGATTATGCATAGAATCGTGTTTCAAAAGGCACTAACCTTTACGAAACGGAATCTAAATAAAAACTTATTGCTGCCTAAATTATAAATGACGTGACTGAAGGGCATAAGATATGTTTCGTTATTAGCATTAGACCACAAACAACAAACCGGGCAGTTGCCTGGTTAAATTAAAAAAAAATCGTTTGGAAAAGTATGTGTCAAAGAAAAACTGAAGACGACCACAAAAGCCGGTAACGGTTTATCCCCATACCATATTTCGAACTCACATCAGAATCGGTCACGCCGTTTCAGAGATTAGTCAGAATGAATACACAGACAAAAATTGAAAAAAATATTCTTATTATAAGTACGGATATACTTTAATACATATTTAAAAGTAAAAAGCTATTACTTCGATATTCGACAAAGCCAATTAAAATTTATACATTCGTATAGATGTATTACAAATATGATAAAATCATCCCCTCCCTTTAACATTACAAAATCAGTCACCAGTAATATTTCTATGCAAAATGTTTTTCCCCACTTGGCAAGGAAATGTCATTGCAAATTTTTATGCACGTTTTATTTACTTTCAGCCACGTGACTGTTTGGCAGTTTACCGACTTGTTTTGAATTTTTAGACATTCGCGTCGGGTTTATTTTTCAGAATGTAGGTTTTACAAAGTATGATATAAAAACTACAATAATTCTCAGTTTAAATTACAATGTTTTGCAAATATTTATCTTGAAATAAAATATAAAACAGTCTACTCAATTCCATGAAGATAGCTCTAAGTGATAGGATTACCTAATGTGTTCCCTTTGTAAAATTTAAGTTCCGTAATTTATATGGTTTTATAATAAGGGTTTTTCTATTGTAATACCATGCATTGTTTTAAGAGTACGTGTGGAGTTTCTTGTCCGCTCTTTTCCATAGGAAACAACCGATTGTAACCGGGGCAGTAGCTTCTAGCTGTTCATCCACCCATAGGAATTGGGTTCATCTATACTAATATTAAAAATGGGCGAAAGTCTGGTTGTCTGTTACATTTTTAACCCTAAACGGATTTCAAAAAAGTTTGGGCAACTGTAGAAGTGTAGACCATGGTGTGACTTAGGAGATGGGATACTTTTTGGTACGATGTAGTTAATGCTCGCAAAGGAGGAGTTCGTGAGATTCCAAGGCAATCTCTGCACCTTCAGGCCTCTAATCATCCACGCCCCCCAAACATCAGGACTCGAGGTAGCGGCGCGAAGTGTTCCACGCACGCCACTCTTATACGTCACTACACCTCACTCCCCTCTGACCCGAGGAGGCACCAATCAGGGCTTACGGATGCAGTGTTCGTTCTCACAACCCCCGATGTAGGTGTGAGATGGAACACCGGGGTGGTTTCTAGTCAGTAAGAGCCTAACAGACCCCCGTCACCCGCCCCAGGACGGCAGACATCCATGAGGATTTTCCAGCCCGGAAAAAAAAAGGAGTCGCCTTAGACGTTGGGAGACGGCAGTATACTTCTAACCACCGTAGGCACGTACTTAGACAAAACCCGCTACACATTTTCCCACCCACTGCAACTCCTGAAAGTCAGAATCAACAGTGGAGACCGCCAGAAAAATGCCGAGCAATGAAGCTCGACGAGTCCCGGAGAAACGATTCAACTGGCTTGGGCCCCGTAACGAAATTAATCAGAAAAGAATAGCGGAGGAGTAAGAAAAAATATATTTTTTCCACTTCCCTCCATAACAAGCAGGAGACAGAACAGAACTAGGTCAATCGGCTCAAAGGGACATTATTGCAACTGGGAGAAGCCCAGAGGCACAGACTTGTGGGCGGTAAAGACCAGGCCTCAGCCGACAGCGCATTGTGTTTTATGCGCGCCTCAAAGAGATGTCATCATATAGCGACAGGGTCCCCCAAAAACCGATGCTTACAAAGAGCCGCGGGATAGAGTCGTTTGAAAGAAATACCGTTGCCCCTGGCATCGGCAAATGAAGCAAACACGGGTGGGTTTTAGTCAGTCAAATTCTTGCACACCATATCCGCCCGGAGCGGAAGAAGTCATGTAATAAATTCTCACCAAAACAATAAAAATGTAGGTACTCTTTATCCCGGTAGTTCCCGTGAGCTAATTTGCAACTACCATGCAGTCCTGTGTGGTACCGAGTATAGAATAGTATTATCCCATATCCTCCCATGGGTGTCGTAAGAGGCGACTAAGGGAACTCTCATCAGGGAAGCGGGCAGCAGCGCTTCTTCTGTGGAATAACAAATTACTACGATCGCTAACACGACTGCCAAGTGTGGGGATTATGGCAATTCCTCCCAATGGAATGATAGCCCTGGGGAGGCCTTTGTCCATGAATGGACCTCTAAAAGCTGAGAAGAAGAAGATGCAGGGGAAGCCGCGAGTATGAACGGTTGTTATTACTCGCGGCTTCCATAAACATAAATTGTTTTTAAATGGATTGGTTTAGTATAATTTGGTGCTATTTTTTAAACTGGAATTTTTGCTATTTCATTTTTATATGTTGCTACCTGATGTATGTTTATTTTAAGTGTATTGTGTGTATGTTTTACATTAAATGGAGGCTCAAATAGCCTCCATTTAAATTCACTCACTCATCCAATTCAAACTATTTTATATAAATATACCTTTTCCAAAACCCCTAAATATGTATTTACACACAAATTCTTTACGTTCTTAGGGCCATTTTTATATAATAGATTAAATAGAGTATTAAATATTTATAGTTTGAATTATTTTTGCTGTAAGAATATTGTTTCCAATTATCTGCAAGGTTGTTCGGTTGTTATGTAAATAAATTTAGAGATAATCATTAAATTAACTAATATTATTATGTAAGCAATACGATACTAATAATAACACAGTAGTAATTAAAGTTATTTTTACATAAACTCATTATTTACTTTTTTGGCGAATAAGTCGGAATGATATTTTACTTACCAGGCATGAGGCACATCAGTTGTGGCGGCGATGTTGTCCTGTTGCCGGTGCCGTCGACTCCGTCACGCTCCTCAGTCAAATACTGAAATAATAGGAAGATAACTCTTTAGAATAGGGGCATACTTTATAGAATACATTATTAGGACTGGTTGAATTGATATTGAAAATACTTTCTAGTCTCAATCTAATCTAATTGAATCAAAGATTTCCTTTGATTAATCACCTCATGGCCTCATAGCTCACACTACTGTACTGGAGGCTACTACAGGAAAATGTATCCCGTATTCCACCTACAAGTCACGTCATCAGCTTATTTTAAGATCTGCTGTCCAATTGCAACGCAAAGACATTCCTCATTAGTAATTAAATATGTACGTACCTCCATAGACCGCCATGCGATGGCGAATAGTAGCAGTTCGTTCCACGATCCTTTGATCAGTAGCGTCTGATCCTCTAACTCAAGCTGACTGAAGTGGGGAATGTCGCGCGCCCACACCACCAGAGCTGCTATCTGTTTGTTGCCTAGAATGAGAGAATATTATATATATTGTATTGTAAATGTATTTATGATTAAAGTGTCCGATAATTGCCTTAGCAGATTAATCGCTTGTTCTTCTCCGTAGGAACCGACGCTTTGGATTAGGGAACTACCTTTGATTAATCAACCTAATATTTGTATTCTACCAAGATACAAATCTGTAATGGAATAATTGAAACCAAAGCTTTTTTGGGTGGGAAGTCATCAAATGACATCCTCTCCCGCTCTGGACGTAACGGAAAGGGGTGTCATACTTTTGCTGACTAAAATCCACCCGAGTTACATTTGCAATGAAATGAAATCGTTTATTATGCAAGTAGGATCACTGAACACTTTTACACGTCATATTTTTTTAAACTAGCTGGAGCCGGCATTTCCTAACTGACTACCTCTGAGAAGAAAAACCGAAACAAACTCAGAGATCATCGTCTTTTTTCAAGTCGAGACAGTTACATATTGTAAACATTTTTAATAAATGAAAATGTTTACAATATGTAACCCAAACAGTAATGCTGGAAAGGGTACAGAAAACTTTCCTTAGATGCCTCTTCCAGAGGTTATACCTTTTTTTACCCTATCTATACCCTACTATCTCTTAGGGATGTTGGGATTTAACTGGTTGGAGGTAAGAAGAGGCTTTGACCAGCTCACCGTAGCTTGTAAGACATTGCGGGGACGCATAGACTGCGCAGAGCTCCATTGACTTTTCTGCCGACTATTTGTGCCTGACAAATACATCGGTCATCGTCAAAGCCGAAAACGGTAGCCAGAGCTGAATCCCCGGTTTGTCGTAGTCTAAAGGTGCTGGATGCCCTTCTGATGGCCAACCCTGAATGTGACGTGTTTGCCGATGAATGGAATAAGATTATGGTGTCTTCTGGTGGTGGTTGGTGGTGGTCTTCTGTGAAAGAAAGTACCTATGCGAGAGAGTCTACCGTGCCGTGTTAGTTTTAGTGGTAGTTTTTTAGATAATTAATGTAATTGTTTGTGTATATGTTAATTAATGTAATTGGTATTGTACCGTTTTAATTAACCACCCAATAAAAAAAAATAGTGTTTGCTTTGTACATCATCATCACCATCAGCCTTTTTATCATCCCACAGCTGGGCATAGGTCTCCTCTCATACAGAGAAGGATTGAGCGTAATCGCCACGCTTGCTCAATACGGGTTGGCGATTTCAGACTTGAAAGTCTAGGTTTCCTCAAGATGTTTTCCTTCACCTTCAGTCATTGGTGTCCAAGATATACTTGAAAGTACATATAACTTTAGAAAAGTTGCTTTGTACATAACAATCAATTTACGTCATTTAAAAAAAAAACTATTCCGTCAGTCAGATTTCCAAAAATACTAGACACGTATTTTTTCTTTTTTCATATAAACAAAAAATGAAGACGACACAGTGCGTTGAAAACTCGTGTGACGTCACTGCACGCAACACTTTTTAGCGAGCGGTGACGTCAGCAGCCACCACTCCTGATCTTTAATGCCTTTTATATTTGTCAATTTTAATTGATTTGATAAAACAAAATATACGTATCCAATATTTTTCTATAATCTGAATGACGGACTAAATAGAATATTTTTTTTTTACAAACATCCCTATTGTGGCACAATTACGCATATTGCATAATGACATAATGACATTGCTTAGCAGAGCGAGCAGCGCAATCCCAAGCTTTATTGTCTTCTAAATAGTCTGAGAATTTATAATACCCCTTTTTCCAAAGAGGTATTGCTATAAGGGGCATTTGCTTATGTATCTCTTTCTAACAGCCGGCAGAAGTTACCACCCACCAGACAAAGTCTTGCCGCCAAGCGATTCGTCGTGTTCGGGCATGATGTCTGGTGAAGCCGTACGGAGGACGGGTCTGAGCAGTTGTGTTGCGATGTATACCGGGTACGATGCGCCAAGTGTTGTTGTGTCGGGAGTTTGGTCGTGGAGGGTCTCCACATCAATCTCCCTCTGGCGCAGCATCGTTGGTCGTGTTGTTGGGTTTAACATTGCACCACCTCGCTCAACTGCCGTCTTCCTTCCTATTCACTCAGTTTTTTAAGTGAATGCGTTTAATAAACTAGCGCGCTTTATCATCAACGATCGCATCACTGCTTACCACCAGGCGGGATTGCGGTCAAGCGCTAGTTTATAATTATTAAAAAAAAAAAAAATATGGTATATCGTAGCTACATAATTATTTTTTGTTTCTGTCGTTTCACATTCATATATTGTTAAAAAATTCAAAGATTGTGTAAGTGTGTTACGGGCCCCCGAATCATACCTACTAGCTCAGTTTTCTTCAGGCAGGGGGTACGAATGAGGATTTCCCCTTCCCATCAATTGGCCTACGGGAAACGTAAGATGTTTTTCAGAATTAACATACCTACAGCTTTATTACGAAAGTCCTGCTAAGAGAGAAAACTAACCATTCAATTTCTGATGTCAGGGCTTTGATCACGGTTTCTCAATTAATTCGAGACGAGGCTTGAAACAGCTGAAGCTTGTAACCGCTGAACGGTAGACAAAACTCGAAACTTACCTAAGGCTCAGCCTGATAAACTGTTCCCGATAAATAACTAGGCTTCGCAGCGTTTTACTCTTGGTTTGTAGGCAGACAGGTTAAATGTGGGATGGAACAGAGGTAGAAAGTTCCAAACCTTGGCTGTGTACATACTAAGCGTAGTGGAGAAGCGCTGATTTAAACTCGTTGAGATATTAACCCCCTTATTCATAAACGCTGCTTAAAGTTAACTAGTGATTAGTGATTTTTTAAACATACATTTAGGACTTGTGCACGTCACTTGACTTTAATCATCATTTATAAAAAACCCCCTTAAACTCTGTGGTGTTTATTCATAAAGGATGATTAAAGTTAAGTGACGTTAAAAGGTCAAAAATGTATGGTTGAAAAATCGCTAATCACTAGTTAACTTTAAGCAGTGTTTATGAATAAGGATCCATCACAGAATCCTTATTCATAAACATCACAGGATACCATCCACACATACCGTGTGGATGGTACGCCGCTGTACGTCTGGTTGTCCGTTGGCAAAAAGGGAATTTGAGACCATTAGTTTAAGTAACAGCAGCATTATCAATGCTATTATCTGTTTACAGAAATTCTACTAGCGTAAGAGACACAAAAAATGATAAAACTTCAGAAGCCACACCTTATTCATAGATCAATACACAAGTAAACGTATACAAGTCGATTTTATCGAATTCTTATTGACATTGATTGATAGCTAGCATCATTGATACCTACTACAATTCGATCAGACGTGTTTACTTACAAATAAGAAAAAGTATTCTTCCTATCTAATAAGGAAACCTGTCCTTGTAGATACAAAGCAATCTGAACGGCAAACAAAATCGTTATGTTCGCAAATAATAACGAGAAAAGATATCTTTAAATCGACTCTGTTATACCTCCTATAATACAATACTGTGACCCCAAAACACAAAACATCTTGATTGCACTAAATAAGCACTTACAGTTCGCCATTAATTTTGTATGGGCACAAACTTAGGATCAATTCGCAATAAATTAAAAGGAAATTACAGCTTAATCGAATCTGTACCCACGCAAATTACAGGCAGGACAAACAACGAGGAAAAGGGATTCCGGTAAATATATGTTGTGACTGAGAAAAAAGGTACCTACAAACGAACAAGAGAACTGCCCCCTAATCGGCGAACACATTTTTGTCAAATGATTGCGACTAGTTGGGATCGTTTGGACCCAACGGACCAATGGGCGGTCCCAACAAGGATCCCAACTGATACCTTCTAGTCGCGATCGTTGGACAAAAATGTGTTCGCCGATTAGGGAGCTGGGTTCTATCATGTGTGGTGTTTGTTCTCGCGCGATTCACTGTCATCTGTAGGCCTAGTATGAGTTTTCAATACGAAACTCGTTCGATCGTATCGAGCGCGTTTGGCTCAGCGATTGGCCCGCTTCAAGGTCGTAAGAACTCTCAACCAATGAGAGCGCCAAACGCGCTCGATACGATCGAACGAGTTTCGTATTGAAAACTCATACTAGGCCTACAGCTTATGCTCGGTTCCTATAAAAAAAACCAATCTTCTTCTTCTTCAGCCTGTAGAGGTCTTGGCAAGGCAAGGCTTTCCACGATGACCGGTCTTGTGCTGCCCGCATCCATCCATACCAATAACAATATTTTTTACTGTCAAACTGGGCATATACAATATGTAAAGAAAACCCTGTCCGATCCGTAAAGGTATTGTTAGGTATCAATAACTGATTCTACTAATGGACACAAAGCCGGGATAAACTTAAAAAAAAATCCCCCTAAAAAAATTAATATTATTTCGCAAAAAGAGGTAACTCAATAAATGTGCGTTAAGCACCCTTCTGCGGGCGGCGGGCGGCAGGGCACGCGGCAAGTGGTCGCATCGCTATTCGCTCATAATAATACCGGTTTTGTCACTTTTTAAAAATTACCAAATTTCGGGGAAGTTGGAATTAATTCGCGGGAAAAATGGATTATTTCAAAATTCATTTGTTTTGGTACTATGATGATTACGTAAAATTTTATATTATATTTGGTCATGTGTTTACCTAACCTTTATTATCCTTATGGGTCGGACAGGGTTTTCTTAACATATTGTATAGTCCTGTGAGCTAATTTTGCTTATGATAGCTCCTTACATATAGGAGGGTCTAAGCAAAGCTGTGCGGTATTTGCTTAATTAGTCATAACAAGAGTTCTTTCTTTTTCTTTTTTTATTAATTATAAACTAGCGCTTGACTGCAATCCCGCCTGATGGTAAGCAGTGATGCAATCGTTGATGGTAAAGCGCGCTAGTTTATTAAACCCATTCACTTAAAAAAACGTAGTGATTAGGAAGGAAGACGGCAGTTGAGCGAGGTGGTGCAATGTTAAACCCAACAACACGACCAACGATGCTGCGCCAGAGGGAGATTGATGTGGAGACCTTCCACGACCAAGATCCCGACACATCAACACTTGGCGCATCGTACCCGGCACACATCGCAACACAACTGCTCAGACCCGTCCTCCGTACGGCTTCACCAGACATCGCAAAAAAACTTTGTCTGGTGGGTGGTAACTTCTGCCGGCAGCCAATGTGGCCTACCACCGAGAGTCTTCATTTTAACCAATAACTGTCCATACATTATAATAAGAGTCGGCCATTAATCTTTGATAAGTTATCGTTAAATAAAAACCTTGATTGTCTTCTTTCATTTTAAGATAAGACCAGCTTGTTGGAATAAAGTGTGATAAGTAGTAGAAAATGTCTTGATAAGACATAGATCCGGATTCAAAAGAAATATGTAAATGTCTCTTTGTAACATTTAAGGGCATACACGGGTTTTTATTTTTTTGTTTTTTAATTGATTATTCCTTCTGGATTTTCAGCAAGGAGTTTGGATATGTCCCTGGTTATGGTTCACAACAGGCTCACTTCTCAATACATAGGGTTAAGCATAATAGGTATGTTTCCTGGGTAAAAAAAAATTGATTCTATTTAGTCCGTCATTCAGATTATAGAAAAATATTGGATACGTATACTTTGTCTCATAAAATCAATAAAAATTGACAAATATAAAAGGCATCGAAGATCAGGAGTGGTGGTGACGTCACTGCTCGCTAAAAAGTGCAGTAACGTCACACGAGTTTTCAACGCACTGTGTCGTCTTAATTTTTTGTTTATATGAAAAAAGAAAAATACGTCTCTAGTATTCTTTGGAAATCTGACTGACGGACTAATTAGTTTTTTTAGTCAACTACCCTATTGGCGAAAGGTACATACATGTGTATACACTGTATACACATGTATGTACCTTAACATACTGTATACTATACAGTATGTTAAGAAAACCCTGTTCGACCCGTGAAGGTGTTGTTAGGTATCGATAACTGATTCTACTAATGCATACAAAACCGGGCTAAACTTAAAAAAAAAAAAAATCCCCCTAAAAAAATAAATATTATTTCGCAAAAAGAGGTAACTTAATAAATGCGCGTCAACCTCCCTCCGCCTGCCGCCCGCGGGGGGCGGGCGGCAGGGCACGCGGCACGTGGTCGCAACGCTATTCGCTCATAATAATACCGGTGTTGTCACTTTTTAAAAATTACCAAATTTCGGGGAAATTGGAATTAATTCGCGGGAAAAAAAGATTATTTCAAAATTCATTTGTATTGGTACTATGATGAATACGTAAAATTTTATATTATGTGTTTACCTAACCTTTATTATCCTTATCGGTCGGACAGGGTTTTCTTAACATACTGTATGTCTCTGCTTAACCATTCTGGAATAACAAGTATAAAGTTATGTTGTTTTGAGGACTTAGTAATATATTTATATACAGAGTAAATAATAGTTGTATAAAGCTGCTATACCTACATTTTGAAAGGAATTACAAGGATAAAAGAAATGCCTTTTATACTGATGTATCGATTTACCTCGCGTTGAGGAAAATATTCCGTGTTTTTTATACGAATTTATTATGGGCTCTGTACGTATTTTCCTTTACATACAGAGTGGCATTTCAAAGAAATATAAATATGGATCACAATCATTTGAGAATTTCCAATATTTTTTTTATTGATTTATTGAATAACCCAGATTGACTATTTGTCGATTTTTTTTCTTTTTGCTTACAACGTAATTACCAAGGTGTCATGATATAAATCCTAGACAGGCCAATAAAAGGCGAAAACTCAGTAGTAATAGGTCGTTCGTTATGAAGAGTATATAAAGGTTACACAAAAAAAAAAAAAAACAATTGAATTTGAATCTGCATAAATAACATTTTCTTCAAAGTTTGAAGAGTATATGTACTTGATTACAGGCTACCATTGCCACCGACATCGCCCACCCGTTTCGGAATACAATACACAAAGAAAATGTGACTTTAAAACTACGCACATCACTTATCCATGAGCCAGTTAACGTTAATATTCCAAGAAACTTGAGTATGAATAACAACCTATGTTTTTTAAATATTATCTTCGTCGACAATTTTTTGTGAGCTCAACTTGACAAGGATAAACAGCTGCAAATAATTACGAATTAATGTATGGTGTCGAAGACAGCGATTGTAATCGCATTAATCAGTGTATAGACACAGCAGCAGGTCAAGACACACGAAACTGATCAATTTTCCCATTCAACCTTGAACCTTAAAACTTTATGAATAAGGTTAAAAATCGATTAATGAAATTTGGTATATTGCACCTAGTAGTTTTTCTGTAAAACAGAAGATATCCTAAGGTCATAATTATTCGCAGGAGACGCCCGGGAGACGACATCGAATTCCTAGCCACCATAGGCGCGGGCCTGCTCCGGGCGGTGAGCAGTGGGCAGGTCGCCGCCCGGTAAGGACCAGGCCTGGGTGACGACGCGCTGTGTTACACGCGCGCTTCAAAAAGACCAGCTCGTCGTGACGGGGTCCATGAAGACTATTGCCTGTGTCAGGGTTGCGGGTTGATTAAAGCACAGTCAAGTGAAGAAACACGGATGGGATTTAGTCAGTAAGTCTGACACGCCTTTCCGCTCCGCCAAGAGCGAGAGAGGTCATTTGATGAATTCCAATCCGCACCAAAAAAAAGGGCATGAACTTATCATTATCTGTCTAGACTTTCCCCAGCTATATTGGGGTTGGTTTTCAGTCTTATTGGATGCAGTTGAACTCCACAATAACACAATAGAGTATTTGACTAAAAAAAACTAATTAAACTGTCATTCAGATTATAGAAAAATATTGGATACGCCAAATATAAAAGGCATCAAAGATCAGGAGTGGTGGCTGGTGACGTCACACGAGTTTTCGACGCACTGTGTCGTCTTAATTTTTGTTTATATGAAAAAAGAAAAAAAATACGTGTCTAGTATTTTTTTGGAAATCTGACTGAGGGACTAATTAGTTTTTTTTAGTCAAATACCCTATTCAGTTACTGGATAATAGGATATTTTTTGGTAAGACTGGACTGGATCTTTGAATTCCCTAATCCACGAAACAGTTCTTGATCATGCAGTTGTTACCTTACCACGAAAAAATCTAAGGTAAGAACTGTTTGATTATATTGTATAATATTTTAGTTAAGGAATTTATTAGCTAAATAAAGCCAATAGTAGGTATCGGCCCTGACTTCCGAGTTGTATGTCATGAATTTCATCACCACTGACTTCAAAATGGTGAAGGAAAAAATTTGAGGGAACCGGCATCTCCTAGAACCAAGCATTCTAAGTTCTGGGACAAATAACAACTGGCACTGGGTCCCCGTACAATACGATCCACTCACTCTCGAAGCGAGAAGGTCTATGCCCTAGCAGTTGGAAAAATACTTATAAGCAGAATAATGGGTTAATACAAACCGATACTAATTAACACTTTTATTAATTACCTCAGTTACAGTTTACAGTACGGGTTATAAAGTTGAAATTCTGTTAAAATTTGACAGATTGTAGTAGGTTAATTACTTACTGAAGTACATCAAATTTCTATAACAGAATTTCAACTTTAGCGCTAAAGCATTCATATTCAAGATTAATTGGGAAATTTGTCAGTTTAGGGTAGCTTGACACACCGGTGTCTGTACTAACAACGAATTAATATTTATTAATTTTCTTTGTCAAATAATGTTCAAAAATGGTGTACCTATTACAATAAAATTGAAGCAACATACCATACGTTCAAATATATTATGTAGACACAAATTGTGACGCCATTTTAAACCAGTTCGGAATTATGTATGCCATTGTAATAATGTATTTATGTACATAAATACATATCAACATACCTGAGTTTTTATGTTGCGTGGAATTTTTATTTCTGCGTTTTAATCTTTGTAGATTTGTATCATACGTCAACGATTTTAGATGGAGGCTGGAAGTATCTGGGATTATTCTATTTTCCTACGTCCAACTTTTTGTCCTTACAGATATCGGAGTTTACTAACTAAACTAAATTTAAGTACACTACATCTTTTACTTTAACTTGTATATTTCATTTAGAAAGGGACAGAACATAATATGTTAGTTTAGATCTGTCAAAATAGTCCTCGCTTGACGTAAATTGATGTATTTTTGGCCGCCATGTTTATAATCGCGTCTATACTGTCTATGGAGTATCTTAATTTGACAGGATTTTTTTTTAATTTTTATAAACTAGCACTTGACCGCAATCCTGCCTGATGGTAAGCAGTGATGCGATCGTTGATGGTAAAGCGCGCTAGTTTATTAAGAGCCTATTCACTCAGAAAAACTGAGCAAATAGGAAGGAAGACGGCAGTTGAGCGAGGTGATGCAATGTTAAACCCAACAACACGACCAACGATGCTGCGCCAAAGGGAGATTGATCTGAAGACCCTCCACGACCAAACTCCCAACACAACAACACTAGGCGCATCGTACCCGGCACACATCGCAAAACAACTGCTCAGACCCGTCCTCCGATCGGCTTCACCAGACATCAAGCCGGAAACTAAAATGTTATCTTCTATTCTTTTCTTAATGAAATAGAAGGGAAAAGATGTACTGAAATTACAATTAATTTGTTAACGAGAGAATCGGCGAAAATATTTGTAAGTATGTGTGTGCTGTGGAAACAAGAAATTCCACGTATATAATGTCGCAGGCAAGCAATCATTTTCAATGTTATGACTTTAATGACAATTGTCAGGTGTTCAGTTGAGGTGAGGTCATTACATAATAGCGATGCACGATGGCGAGAGGTTTCATTCGATTGTTCAAATATCTCGAAGGTCCTCGATTGTTTCAACTTGGACTCGAGTTCAACTCTGTCTGTTATTGCGACGGGCTCACGAGTCACGGCGTGTTCATTCGAGAGCAATAGAATTCCTCGATGGTTTAGACGCGAGTTCTTGTCTTGCGTTGTGTTGCGAATCCAAACTAATTTTTTCAACAATCGAAAATATGCAATACCGCGACGGGAATAAATAAACGTTAGTAGTAGTTAACTTACGTACGAATAATTAGATAGAAGGAGTCGTAAAAATAAAATAAATAAATATATCAAGGGATCCTATTGAATGTTTTATTTTTATTAATTAGACATGTATAAATTTAAATGTAAAATCTTTCGGGTAAAAAACTAGCTAAAAATAAAACAGTGCATCGTAAGTAAAGGTATAAATAACACACAAATTACGCGCGGGTCGCACGACTTGACTCTGACATGTACCTTGACTCGATGCATGCAATCGACTGACCTCCCTCGATTCCCTGGTTCATCGAGTGGAGCGAGACTCGACGATTCGAACAATTGAAAACCAACGGTCGATTCCATTGACTCGAAACAATCGAAAAACATCTCGATTGTTTTGTAGAAAGGAGAGTCGATGGTTGATTCGATAGTTTATTTTAACGACTCCGATTCTTTCGATTTGTAGTAGTACCTACAAACGCCACAAAAATGAACGACCCGTCATAGTGACGTCACACGAATTCTACATCTCGCAATCAGAGTTTACCGTGCAATTAGCATACATACAACTTCCCAATTTCAAGCCTTGGGCAAGTGCCCGCCAGACATAACACCCGTCTGGTCGGAGGATCCTCCCTTTTCTATGGAGGATGAGTGAACATTAAACATCTCGGAATCGCCCATCGCTATTACATAACATCATAAAGTCATAACATATAAAACAAAACTGCATCATCATTCCGAATCAAAAACAGCGAGTTCACCAACGTTTGACCGCGCTTGAGGAATAATCGAACTAAGTAATTACTAGTCAAACTTCAGAGAATTCGTTAAGTATTGTTGATCAATATGTAAGTACTACATGTTTTCCTTCCGACAAGCCTTTGTTTGGGGCTTCATACAAACACGTTTAGAACCCAGAGAGTAATTGAGAATTAAGTTAAAATTTCCATTATAGCTTCCGAACCCAAGGCCATTTGCTTCTAATTAAAATTAGAAGAGAAATAGTCAAAATGTCTACAGACAAACATAATTAACAAAATTAATTAAGTACGAGAAAATCGAATTTCTTTGGTTCTAAGAACACGGCCTAAGTAAGTATTTATTTTAAGCTCAATTTGTCACTCAGTTGGAGTGTTTCGGGCATAGTGTTAGTGCACGACTGAGAGACCGCATTTTGATTTTGTTAACACATTCAATGCCACCGACTCGCCTGGAGAGTTTGCGTTACCGCCTCGCGTGGACCCTCAGGGCGAGTCGGTGGCACTGAATGTGTTAAGTAAACGATTCATAAGACTGAACTTTATGAGCACAATTTTAATGGTTATAGTCGCATCCGAAGCTTTTTCAGCTTTGGAGTCTGGAGTCCGCTTGATCACTCAAAATCAGTTATATGAACATAGTAATGTGCTAGGAAAAGAAAAGTCAAAGTACTGTCTGTGAATGTTGACTTACACTAAGGAATGTAGATTATTAACACAGACCGTAACTCACTGTACCCTGGTAGACACATGCCAGGGTACATTTTGGATCCTATCTAGGTCCATCCTAGTATTTTTGTTCATGAAACCATAAAGCATAATTACAATATAACTTTAGAATCCTTACCTATCTGACAAAGACTTGAGACGGGGGCGCGGAACTTAGGCGGAACGTTGCTGTCTGGTCCGACGCGGAGGAACTGGAACTCTTCACTGGGGTCCGCCACCAGCGACTCCATCTCCAGCAACCGCTCGATTGACAACTCCTGGAGGGAAAAGGTAAGAGGGGATTCATAAAGAGTCAAGGTCTATAAGTTGAGTGAAAGTAAAGAGACGAAAAAGGATAATTTCAATTTTACTGTAGGAACCAAAAGCAAAGAAAATGGAACTAATAAGTCCTCTTGACTTTACTTCACAATTCTGAAAATATGAATTAAGTTCGGTAGGTATATGTACAGGAGAGATTTGATAGTCTCTCCTGTGACAGTCCCTGGTAGTCCTCCCGATTATGTGGAAATCATTACATAACATATAACTTTCCTGGGTCGTAGGCCATAACATCGGCTGCCGGCAGGAGTTACCACCCACCAGACAAAGTCTTGCTGCCAAGCGATTAGTTGTATTTCGGATGATGTCTGATGATGCCGTACGGAGGACGGGTCTGAGCAGTTGTGTTACGATGTGTGTCGGGTACGATGCGTCAAATATTGTTGTGTCGAGAGTTTGGTCTTGGAGGGCATCCAGATCAATCTCCCTCTGGCGCAGCCAACCAAACCAGCCAAACCCAACAACACGACTAACAAGTCGTGTTGTTGGGTTTAACGATGCATCACCTCGCTCAATTGCCGTCTTCCTTCCTATTCACTCAGTTTTTTTTTTTGAGTCAATAGGCTCTTATAAACTAGCGCGCTTTACCATTAACGATTGCATCACTGCTTGCCATCAGGCGGGATTGCAGTCAAGCACTAGTTTATATTTAAAAAATGCATCATTCCGAATCAAAAACAATCCGTAACAACTGTGAAAGATGCCACGAATAGCAGCGGGGACTACCGGCTTAACTTTCTTTCCGAAGCAAGGAGGTTGGTGTGTAAAGAGGACCCACTTAGGAACGATCACATCAGGCGTAGCTTATCCTGAACGATCGAGCATCTATCATTACTTAGTCTTATGCCCCACCAAGAGAGACTGATGATTTCTTAAAAAAAAAACTTCAAATTACTTCTTATCTATTTCTAAAACTACTTTTATAATAAAATACCAGAATCTTATACTTTTCACTGAATTATATAGAATAATTCAGGGAAATTTCAGTCATACAATAATTAAATGTAAATACTCCTCCTACACTACATATTATACAGGGTGTATCTGACATCGTAACACAAATTTCGCGAAAAGGCTAGACCACATGCCACTAATAAAATTATGATAGTCATTTATATCGTTAATGAGCGGTTACAGAAATCACAGTGTTTAAAAAAATGTGTCGGCTCAGCCTTTGAACGTTGCAAGCGTGCCGCCGCGCGTGTTTGTGGGTATGATGTTGACCTCTGATGTGAACTCTATTAAATCAGCTGATAGGATAGTTTTTCGAGTTTTCTTCACATTGCGCTTTTTTGTGTAATTAGCGAAATAATTAATTTATCCTTTAAAATCTTATTGGGTTATAAAAGTATAGCAATCATGAACGGTTTAAAGTGAAAAACTGCTTATATTTTTTTTTAAATTAGGAAAAAACCGACGAAAAGTTCCACCACTGGGGGGTTCAGAATCATGTACTGGATCCATGGTACTCGTTTGTGCGTCGATGTCAGAGACACCCTTTATATTTATTGGCACTGATTATCTTGTTCACAAACTAAATTAACATTATGTTCAGTGTATATTTTTCTATCTATTTCATTAAGAAAAGGATAGAAGATAAAATGTTACTTTAGTCCTGTCAAATTAGTCCACTTCTGACGTTAATTGACGTATTTTTGGTCACCATGTTTAAATCGCTACAATGTCTATGGAGTAACCTAACTTAATTTAACTACGTTACTAACTTAAGAAAAGGATATAAGATAACTAAAATTTATCTTCTATCCGTCGATTCCCGCGCAGAACAAATATTTGCATGACCTACAAGTAGTTGTTCCGGTTCTGAGAGTTTGAAAACGCGTATTAAAAAAAAAAAATCTGCTCTGTAACCTAAGAAGCTTGAGTTTGCCATTTTGAACAATAAAACTACCAACGAAATCATTACTTGTATAAAACACTAAAGGCGGGATTCTCCGCACCTAAATCTAGGGATTCGTTCATATTATCTGGCGTAAAAGCTTTCATTAAACATATTCCAGCATTTAATCCGTCCAACATAATCCACAAACAGTTCAACAATCACGTTCATCACAATTCCACGAGTGAAACGCAAAGAATCGATATCGTTAAACACAAACAAGTACTCGCAACTCGCAAACGTGCGCAATAACTAAGTAAATGAGTCGTGGAGCATCATCACTACCGTAATATTATTGCTTTACTGCTTAATGCTAGCTAAGTAGCTACTACCAGCTTCTGATATACCCTAATTGGTGGTTTGAGGGGCAAGAGAATATGTAATATCTATTACAAAGAGTGAGCAGTAATTGAAGTTATTGTTGTTGATTTTCGCATAGGTTTACAGCAAAACTCTATATCATCATCATTTCAGCCAAAAGACGTCCACTGCTGGACATAGGCCTCCCCCAAGGTTCTCCACGATGACCGGTCCTGCGCCTCTCGCATCCAGCGGTTTCCCGCGACCAGGTCGTCGGTCCACCTTGTCGGGGGCCTACCCACGCTACGTCTTCCGGTGCGTGGTCGCCACTCGAGAACCCATCGACCCCATCGGGCATCGGTCCTACGCTCAATGTGTCCAGCCCACTGCCACTTTAGTGTTGCAATTCTTCGGGCTATGTCGGTTACTCTCGGTCTTCTGCGGATCTCCTCATTCCTGATTCGATCGCGCAGTGAAACCCCAAGCATAGCCCTCCCCATTGCCCTTTGAGTGACTTTGAGCCTTCTATAAGGCCCATTGTTAGCTACCACGTCTCAATTCCATAAGACATCACTGGCAACACACACTGGTCGAAGACTTTTGTCGTGAAACACTGCGGTATTTCGGACGAGAAGATTCTACGTAGCTTCCCGAAAGCAGCCCTATATAACAGAACAACAACTGTATATAACAGAAAAATAAGTACTTGTATGTACATTTTACAGAGTCACCGACATAGCTAAGAGGAATAGCAAGCTGAAGACAACCGTTGGGGTAAACGAGTCCTCGAGTGGAGACCGCGTCTCGGCAAACGTAGCGTAGGACACCCTTGGGCGAGATGGAGCGACGACATCAAAAAGGTGGCTGGTAGTGGCTGGCGGAGAACTGCTCGGGATCGAGCTTGTTGGCGCGCCACGGAGGAGGCCTATGTCCAACAGTAGACGAGTAGAAGCTGATGATGATGATGTACATTTCCACGACAATTTATATCGTTTGAGAAAACTTCATAAATACCGTGTCTTCATCGGTGATCACAAGGTGCGTTTATATTTATACGTATTTCAATTTCATGTTCAAACACTAATAAAACGTGTTCTTCGTGTAGTAAGGAACTTATTTACTACCGATTTTTATGACCATACAAAATGGTATCATTTACGAGCATATTCCATTTATCCTCAGTAACGATTAAAATAACGAGTTGTATTACTATACATATAACGACTGAAGCCTTATAATAAAGAATAAAGCCTTGTTCCATACTTTGTCCCATTAAAATCGATTTGGTTCCAAAGTTATAATGACATTTATGTGCAGGAGTAAACGTTCAAAGTAGTAACTTATCATTAAACTCTACTTACAGGGTTGAATGTAAAATTGTTTATACATCTTGGTACCGTATCGTTAGTTCACAATGAAATATCATTTCTGTGTTATCTTTATTCTAAGTATGTTTTTTTTTTTTTATGTTCTTTTATAGAGCTATGTCAGACATGAGTATGCCGCTGTATTTGACCATAACCACATAATACATATATACGTTAACACCATATCACCTTTTAACTGAGCCTTTGACAATTGCCACAAGCCAACCACAACCAATTTAAGTATACAGTAGATTTGTTTTTGACAGACAGAGGAAATGCTAAAACACTATTGCAGGATCCAATATCTTATAAACTTATTCCGTTCAATTTAAATCTAATGACCGCGTTCCGGTCACATTCCATCATAATATGCAAAGCGTCTTCCACTATCCCACACTCCGAGCAAAGTGGTCATGGAACCATTCTAATTATGATAGTGGAATAAAGGCCTCGTGAAGTGTCCAAGGGACTAATTAATACCACTACTTCTTGCAAATCCATTCCGATATTTTATAGTGACGCTAGATGAAGTTGGCATTGTACTTTACATATACGGGCATATGAAGAGTGATTACATCGTATAATTTAAATGATCTAGCTTCTAGCCGAACTGACTCATCGGATTCCATTTCAATTGACTTTGAGACACAAAGTAATTTCAATTTATCAGACTATTATATTAGCTACTATATTAATGCCATTAATATCTTTGTTTATTAAATACGTTGATTAGATTGGTGACTAATTAATGTTAGGTAACTTTCTATTTGCAACTGCACAATCTCTTGAAATATTTTCCTTATTGTTTTTGATGACGACATAATAAGGCGGAGTCTATTCAGTGGGTCTGCTTTGTTTGCAGTAGAAACTCTAAAAGCACGGAATACGTACTTTCAGCCGAAGTTGTGGGCGTTGCCAAATTTGTATCACCTACGGTTATAGCGTCAGTTCGGGGCCCGAATTAAGAATGCTGTCCTTCCTCCCGTTGTGTTTTTACCCGTCCAAAAAGTTAATCAATAGGGATGAGGGTCCATTCTGAAGTATCCATTTACTTTCGGCGTATCCAAGTTGACGGATGTATAGACTCGCAAGAAATTACTAATCTTACACTATAAAAAAAGTATAAAGAGTGACCTTCTGCAAATGTTCCACATCACATGATTACTGACCTGTACTTGCACTGAACTGCTTGGATGTGCATCCTCCGTACCCCTGGCAGCCCTTTGCCTCTCCTCCTGAACTGCCTCCCGCTTCATCCCACACGCGAGACATTTCTGGTACCTGCAGTACTGACACCTGTTTCTCTGCCGTTTGTCTATGATACAGTTGCGTTCTTCACGACACGCGTATGTCAGATCTTTTCTTACTGTCCGTTTAAAGAAGCCTTTGCAGCCTTCACAACTGAAACAAGAAGGTTAGATGTTTATTGTGGTACAAAATGAGCAGGAGAGCATAATGTTAAATCATAATTGAGGCCGTTAGTAATCATAATCTGACGTAATTGCATTTCTTAAAAAGGCGGCAAAACTTAAAGTGCAAAGATGGACAAACATGGTTTAGAAGAAATAAAGAATAAAAGGCTAACATCTTAGCTACCGGAGCTTTGATAACGCCGCAAGAGGCTCTATTACACATTTTAAGAAACGTTGAACGTAATCGATTTCTTTTCTAGAAGGCTACTTATAACATTCATAGTTTCATACTAGTCGAGAAACATTTGAATGAGCATACATTTAAAGTGTACAAAACATGTCAAAATTACCATAAAACTGGAAAAACAATTCTAGTTAACTGTTGACAGCTAAAAGTAAACACTTTTAGGAGAAATATTGTACATTACGTGCTGGCTTTACGTGCTTATTATTCAATAGTAATTGATATCAGCTAACTGCTAATGATGATGTATCGCCTGCTAAGCGTAAATAGACGATAATAATTCGGGAGTCCACTCATACACTATGAAATAATTAGCATTCACAGAGATACCACTAATAGGCATTGGACATAACTTCTAATTGACTATGTTATGTAGACACACTAGGACTGACCATAGCATGTTTCAAGCACTGATCGATATCATTTCTTGTACCAATGGTATAAATAGATTGAACCGTCGACAGCTTGGAAACTGTGCCTTTGAATTAATAAAGAGTTTGGAAACGGTATGATTGCCTGTCGATATAGACTGCTACTGAATTAAGAATAAGGAGTTTATTCAAAGAAACGTCCAATTATGATATCAATGAATATATTTTTTATATAAAGTTACTATATAATAAAACATTTACAGAAGCCACGGATCAACAAACCTCATCGGCATCGACCTGCAGGCAATTGGTTAGAACAAAAGCAGGCTCCGACTGATAAAAACATAGAAGCAGCTTTTGTAATCCTACAACAGACCAGTTATAAACCTTCTTTCACCAAGATTAAACCTCACTCTATGTAACGTTTTCTCAAGTAACACTCTGAATAAGAATGCTCTCAGTATATTCGCTTCTTTATCACAGCGACGCGGAGCATGCATCACGAATCAATTTAGCGCTCTGTAGTCTATTTCAAATTCACTTCATTCAATTGGTGTTACTTGCATAACATAAATAAATGAATTTTATCTATTCCCATTAATATAAACAGGAGGAATGCGTAATAATAGTGGTGGTAGAGAAATGTTATATTTTCTGCGTGGGTATGATTCTGTCCTTATAATTCCGACAAATCCTTCGGGAATAACGGATGAAACCGGCGGGCACTCAATCATATTATCCCACATAATTTCGATATCCTTGGATGTCCTCGTGTTGTAATTCGCTTTGTGCAACAGGATCGGTCCAAATGAATAATTCTGACTTACGTTATTCTAATAAAATTATATTAGAAAGGGTTGAGGTATCATCATCAACCTTTTTATCGCCCCACTGCTGGACACAGCAGTTCATCTCATGCAGAGAAGGATTGAGCGTAATCACCACGCTTGCTCAATGCGGGTTGGCGATTTCAGACTTAAAGTCCAGGTTTCCTCAAGATGTTTTCCTTCACCTTCAGTCATTGGTGTCCAAGATATACTTAGAAAGTACATATAACAGTTGAGGTATGCCTACTGATAATCAAATTAAACAAAGGATGCATCACCTCAAGGGATACATAAATTTCAGCTTAAGGTTGCAATAAAAATGAAGATGCAAGAAACAAATACGCAAATCCATCAATAAATAATACGGAACTTCTTTTAGCAGCTTCTAGCGAGCCTGTTTACATCATTTATGAAAGGGAAAACCATCAACAAAATACAATTTGAATATGACATCACATGTTACTTATTATATGTAAGAACTGCATCCGCATACGTGAGCAGAAATCAAGTTTGGAAGAGATAAGGCTTTCCTCCTACTACAATGCCGGTACCTACTAGTAATAATTCTACAATTCTTTGTGCAGAAACTCGCATAAATATTACTCATGTTTTCTATGTAGAACTGCGCATTACTCGGTGAGTTGTGCAATGAAATAAAAAGCACGAGTAAAATCAATAAGAGTACGGTCAAAAGGAACAAGCGGTGACGCGTGTAATTCTCTCAGCCCGACGTTAATGACATGATTGCGTTTTGTGAGCCTTTGACATGTGTTTCGCAATTTCGTCCAGTCGTGTCGAATTCCACTTTCACTTTACCTTACCACATAAAAGGATATTGATTTTAGGCCACACACACATGTAAGTTATTCCTCGAATTTAGAAATTCTAGGTGCTAACATGATATCGATTCGTTACCTATATACAATTTTTCGCGCGTTCGTCATTCTATTATGAGTCAGACAAGAGAATTTGTAAAACATATGTGTTTATATTTTCCCTAGAGGTACTACGAAGCGATAGCTGTATCAATCAATGGTACGCGACCGTGGTCGAGTGGCCATTGGCTGGTCCGATTTCTTCTAAGTTTACAAACATAGCTTTAAATCTTGTATGTTAGAGCTTTAAATCAACTCTTGTGCAAGCACGCACGCCAATAAATTAGGCAGGTAGGTGTGCTACTCTTTAGAATTCGCAAAGAAACCTTTATAGCTTAGTTATTGTTCCAAACCGATGAAACCCTCGTGATTTATTGGCGATTAATATGTCACAGTTATGCTATAATTTAGTTTTATGGACTAATTAATACTGTATAATTAGTAATATTTTATATTCGGCTGTTTGTAGGTGTAATCTGTGTTTAAATCACAAACAAATAAACAAAATGGCGTATGACTAAATCGAACTTGAAAGTTTTGAAGGTTGTTCAATTCAATCTATAATCGTGTTGTATTAACAGAGGACTACGAATCGATAATGTTATCAATGCTGGTAACATTTCTGTTTGTTAGATACGAAATAAAACAAGCGAAATACTTTTACTAATTGAAGGGTTTTATGGCAATTAAGTAAATGTCAACATGTTAAAGGTTTGTGCGTGTAGGTATAACTGAAACGATAGATAACAACATGTTTGCTGGCATTTAACAAGTGGACTTTTGATGAATAAATAACACTACATAAGCTCGTATTATGAAATACATAATATATATGAATGCTTATTTTGATCCTCCAGCTGGAGTAATTTCGCTGCTTCTCTAGAAGCTGGATTTAGAGAACTCTCGTGATTAATCTAAGTGAACTTCAATAGACCATATTGATGATCTAGCAAGAATCACCTCACTGTTATAAGTATGTGCGTGCAATGCATTTGCTGATCTAGAGACATCTAAGATTAATCTTCATGAATTTTTATAGGCTGTAGTAACAAGTTGTCTACCTGATTCATATATGTACAGGTCTCCCAAAGTGATAATGCGCATAGAAATCTTCGTCACTGTTCGGCAACGGTCGTATTCCCTCGACCTGTAGACGCCTTACTTTTAATAGAAAGCTACACTTTATCAAATTAGTGTCAGTCAACATCAGTCTCAATCTCTTGCTTATATGTATTCCAATTTATTTCGGATCAGACACTTTCCCACACTTCTCTATTCGTTGTGATATCAGTATCCATCCCCTTTCTAGCCAAATCATCTATTACTCAGTCCAGTTTTTGCTATTATTCTTCTTCGTTTCGTTCTTGACAGAACGGTCGTGGTCACTATGACTGATTTCGAGACGTTGATGTAGCTCGCCGACGATCTCCCTCCACCTATCTCTGTTGGACGACAGTCTGGAGCATTCATTGACAGGTCCCCCCACTGCTGACTTGATTTGGTCGGTCCACCTCATCGGTCAGCTTCCACAAGGACTGATCTCTTCTACTCTACCCTGGACGACCAAACTGTTATACCATCTACATATATTTAAACTCAAAATATTCCTCAGGTCAACGATTGGCTACTTTATTTCTCCGCATCACTTGTCCAAACCACGATACAATTAGCCGGTCGATTTAGCAGATTTTCGTGAACAGTTGGATGAAATTAGTGGGTCAATAGAGTCAAACCCTATCATTAATTGGCATGAAAGCTCACTACACTCTAACTTCACCTAAGTTTTCATGATGATATGGTGACAAAATCGCACTGCAGTCTTTTGTTTCACTCAGTATTCAGATCAACGTGAAATTCAAAAACCTCCACACTCACTCTAAATTAAAACACATCAAAGTGAGAGTAGTTTCACATTTCATTGCGTTTTACGTTAACACAATTTACATAGCTTCGGTCGATACTGCGCAACCAACTGAGAAAACGCTTGCACTTCGCAGAACACAACTACACTTGACAGCTTAGAATAACCAGCATTATCATGTAAGAATTAATTCGATCGTAGATGCTATGGCTTCCTTTTGCCTTGGAAAACATAAGTTATGTCTTCTATGTAAATGAGAATGCATGTTGTATTTATCAAGTGCGGTAGGTACTTTACTGACACAACGTTTCTTCAGAATGAAAATTCATTTTCTTCGTGTTCGGGTAATACAAGCTGTTGTTTCTGTGTCTCCTTAATTTAAGGAAATCACTATGGTAACGTTCTCAACGGGGTAATTTCCTAACACACTAACAAGTAAGTAAGTACATGTTTGTTTGTGTGTGTGTCTTTCATTTAGATGTTAACAACATTCATTGCCTTATTTACGTTGTTTTGTAGACAAATTATTCTAACTAATGAAGGAATGGATTAGGAATATCCTTCAAAATTATTCAAATTGTGATAACGAGACAACTAGGGTGCACAACACAGGGATAAGGATGCCTATAGGAGATAAATTGATATGACTAATATTTCAACCGCAGTAAAACAAATTGATATTTCTTCACTGGTAGCGAAATATAAAGCAGTCGATTGCAATTTAAAGCATACTAGCTTTGAATTGCTATCAACTGCTGTGTATTTCGTTGAATCTTAAGGTGGGTTCCTCAATTATTTCCAAAGTAGAATACCGCCAGTTTGTCATTTATTTCCAACAATATAATAAACTAGCAGCGGCCAGCGACTTCGTTCGCTATAGATATAGATAACCATTAGCGACCAAGAGATAAACTAATAATTGATCAAAGAATACATTATGCGAAAATTTAACCATTTGTCAGGAACTGTTTTTTTACAATTGGTTGAGTTTAACTACGAATAAAAACCGGCTTTTATTAAAGAAGAAATCAATCTTAAGTTATTCGTATTTATGTAGATTACGTTTTAGTACTTATTCACTCAAGACGAAAGTAATTGAATTTGGTGTTTAATTTCGACTTGTTAAATTTTACAATAAAGGAGTTCTTATTGTTCATAGCTTTCCGTAGGTACTTATTTAATCTTTATTTCGTTTTGTCAAATTTCGCTGTCATCTTTAGACTATAGGTAGACTTTTGAAATATATTTTCACGTGTATCGTATATCTTCAACCGCAAAATTCGGTGAAACTGTACATATTAAGACCCCTCCGTGTCTCGTAAAGCACGTTAAGCCGTCGCGGTTTTCATACGTTGATTCATTGACGTTTGATGTCATTCCGGATCACCAGAAGCCAGAAAATTTAACAATCATTATTACACACGGGTAGCCTGTTAATGTAAACTGGCATTCAGGTGCATGAAGCCTAACATAGTGGGGAAAAGGTTAGGTAGAATACGGTTTTGTGAATTGTTTAGAACGAGATTAGCTTTGTGCTGTCTGACTTAGTCACTACGTTGCTTAATAATTAAGCTCCTATCACAACCTAATCCAGGGATTGCTGGGAGCATTACACGCCCACATAATAACATTATTCATGAAGATCAAGACGCCAAGCGGCTCATACACAATCATAACAAATCAAATGAACCAGTAACGATATTATGGAGAACCCGTAATAATGTATATTAGGAAAAATGAACCAGTAACATTATTATAGAGTACCCCTAATAATGTACATTACAAAAAAGCTCTGGTACAAAAATAGCGGTACAACACGCGTTCTGTCTATGTACTGTACACGCCTCAAAACACGTGCCAAGGAACGAATTTACACTTTATACATCTCATCATAGCCGTATAATTATTTATACGATGCGAAAATAAACAAATCTGAGAATTTTCGATACCAGGAATTTGTTGATAACGCCCTTCCTTCGTTTAGGGTTGTAGGGATTGTTTTCGATAGAAGGGCGGATCAGACAGGAGATTTAGTAGATAAAAATGAACGTAAACATCGTATCGTTAACTGAATCGTAACAATATTATAGTAATAGAAGTATTTAACCTACGCCCGCTATTTGACCCGTCTAATTTCTCGGTGGTAGGCCATAACATCGGCCGCCGGCAGAAGTTACCACCCACCAGACAAAGCCTTGCCGCCAAGCGATTTGTCGTGTTCCGGCATCATGTCTGGTGAAGCCGTACGGAGGACGGGACTGAGCAGTTGTGTTGCGATGTGTACCGGGTACGATACGCCAAAAGTTGTTGTGTTGGGAGTTTGGTCGTGGATGGTCTTCAGATCAATCTCCCTTTGGTGCAGCATCGTTGGTCGTGTTGTGGGGTTTAACATTGCATCACCTCGCTCAACTGCCGTCTTCCTTCCTATTCGCTCAGTTTTTCTGAGTGAATAAGCTCTTAATAAACTAGCGCGCTTTACCATCAACGATCGCATCACTGCTTACCATCAAGCGGGATTGCGGTCAAGCGCTAGTCTATAATTATTAAAAAAAAAATCCATCCCGCGGGAATATCGGGATAAAAAGTATCTTATATGTTAATCTTGGTTATAAACCACCTGTATACCAAATTTCTTCCAAACCTGTTCAGTAATTTGTTCAGTAAGTTTAATCATCGTTAATAAATAAACCCCTTAAACATTGTGGTGTTTATTCATAAAGGATGATTAAAGTTAAGTGACGTGCAAACGTCTAAAATGTATGTTTAAAAAATCGCTAATCACTAGTCAACTTTAAGCAGCGTTTATGAATAAGGGGGCAAATTCATAACATTGAGGCCAAATCTTGCTCAAGGATCGGACAGGGTTTTCTTTACATTTTGTATAACGATATTTACACGTTTGCTTGCTCTTGTATTGCTGATTTATCAGATATTGAGATTTTGTATATTTATTTGTTAGTCGTGGGTTTTTCATACAACCTAGAACTGACCCGCAATTTACAAGAAACGTCGTAATATTGCACTTCAGGGGCTATCGCATCCCCCTTAAATGTTGTTACGGTGAAATCCACGCAGACATTCTTCATACATAATAAAGGGTGTATCTGACATCGACGCACAAACGAGTACCATGGATCCATTACATGATTCTGAACCCCCAGTGGTGAAACTTTTCGTCGGTTTTTCTGATTAAAAAAAATAATATGCAGTTTTTTTCACTTTAAACCGTTTATAATTGCTATACTTTTATAATCCAATAAGATACGTTAAAGTAAAAAATAATTAATACGCTAACTACACAAAAAAGCGCAATGTGAACAAAACTCAAAAAACTATCCTATCAGCCGATTTAATAGAGTTCACATCAGGGATCAACGTCATACCCGCAAACACGCGCGGCGGCACGCTTGCAACGTTCAAAGGCCGAGCCAACACATTTTTTTAAACACTGTTACTTCTGTAAACGCTCATTAAGGGCCTTAGTCTCATTTAGTAGCGTAAAATGGTCACTTTAGGAAGCTAATTTCTAATTAACGGCTTGGTTTTGAGATTTGAAAAAAATATATCTTGTCTATTGATTCATGTACAACATTTACTAAAGATGATTTTTTCGTAGGATTTTGCCTGTTGCCTTAAAAAAATATTTACCAAAACGCTATTTTTGGCTAATATTCGTTATTACTTCTAAACGGCATTGATGTGTGGAAATATTTTTACACTGAAAAATTCGTGGTTAGAAGTACTACAGATATGCAAGAGCGTATTTAAATCCATCAACATTTGCCAAGAAAATATCCTTATTTTGAAACATAGGTTTAGAGGTGCTCTGCGCGGGCGCGGGCGGCAGTCGTGCGTTAGCATTCAGACGGGAGGGTTGTGTCGCTTGCTGCTCTGCTCCGGCTATCGCCGACTACGCGTGGTTGTCTGTGTGAGTGCAAATATTTACGAGCGAATCGTGTCAGTGTACGTTCATAGATTAGCTCGCAAATGAGAATTGAAGATGCGTCTGGTGGCGTAAGTATCTATCTACCTATACTCTTGTATTTATACCTACATATTACTGTATTTTTCTTTATAATTACTATTAGCTTTTGTAACCATTTTTCTTTTACAATTGAAGTTAAACAATTACGAATTGTTCCAGGAAATCTAGAAAGAAATCTTTAGACTTGAAAGGCAATAATCCGACTAACTACATCCGCTGATAATATAGAAGACTCTATTCAGGTAAGTAAACACTCGCACTTAGATTATAATTTATAGGTTTGTAAGGAGATTTAAAAATAAAAATCTTATTAGAAATTTACGTAACTAGAAAATGTGATTTTTTGTTTATGGTGATATAAACCAAAAATTAGGACTCAATTAAAGGTTTTGGTGTAAAAACAGTTTTACAAAAAGTTTTGAGTTGATAGGACTTTTAGTTTTTGCGATATTAGCAAAAATGTGTAATAAAAACTCTTACTTGGATTATTTTAAATGATTCTTCCTGTAAATATTTTATTTCTATATGTAATTGTTTAAAGTAGCCGAAGCCGATGGACGCGGGCTGGCTGGCTTGGAATGTCACAGTTATCAGTAAATTTTTTTGACGTCCTCCGTGGCGCAGCGGTCAACACGCCTGCCTGCGACGTGGAGGCCGCGGGTTCGATTCCCGGCCAGGTCATGATGGAAAACGATCTTTTCCTGATTGGCCTGGGTCTTGGATGTTTATCTATATATGTATGTGTGTTATCTATTATAAATATTGTATCGTTGAGTTAGTATCCCATAACACAAGTCTCGAACTTACTTTGGGGCTAGCTCAATCTGTGTGATTTGTCCGTATATACATATACAGTATGTTAAGAAAACCCTGTCCGACCCGTAAGGATAATAAAGG
Organism: Sesamia inferens; assembly: GCA_037179545.1. Classification (NCBI taxonomy): domain Eukaryota; kingdom Metazoa; phylum Arthropoda; class Insecta; order Lepidoptera; family Noctuidae; genus Sesamia; species Sesamia inferens. Next base: position 12,706,255 of record CM073934.1, on the reverse strand, counting down.
TTAAGTAAACACATGACCAAATATGATATAAAATTTTACGTAATCATCATAGTACCAATACAAATGAATTTTGAAATAACTTCCCCGAAATTTGGTAATTTTTAAAAAAGTGACAACACCGGTATTATTATGAGCGAATAGCGACAGCGATGCGACCACGTGCCGCGTGCCCTGCCGCCCGCCGCCCGCGGAAGGGTTCTTAACGCATATTTATTAAGTTACCTCTTTTTGCGAAATAATATTTATTTTTTTAGGGGGATTTTTTTTTAAGTTAGCCTGGTTTTGTATGCATTAGTAGAATCAGTTATACTACCTAACTATACTATATTACCTAACAACACCTTCACGGGTCGGACAGGGTTTTCTTAACATACTGTTTTTCACAAATAATATTGTAATAACATTTTTCGACTTACAGAAAAGAAGAGAAAGAAACCAATCGACAGAACTTAAAAGTTTAATTTGCTTTTTAGGTCGAACACTAACGCAGTTGATTCTAGGTCAGACATCCATACAGAATGTCGTCAAGAAAATGATAATATTATATATCTCTATGTGCACAAAAAAACGACGCAAGTTCCATCATCATCATTCAGGTAAAATTATGCCTGCGTATCCTACAACCTATATTTTTAGTTTACAAATATATCATATACCTGTAAAATTATTTTTTTGTTAATTCTTAATTAATTTTTCTTGATAAATTCTTAATTCCTTGACAAAAATCTCTAACAGTGTTGCCAGGGTTAATTAAAATGTATGTTATATCTTTTTTAGCTCAAAATATCACCAAAACCTCAACAAATCTCAAGCTTGTTTCATCGAAGGGCGATGCATAATTAATATTGCTTACTTTTATTCAGAACTAAAGAAAATTGCTAAGCACGGAGAATTATAGACTGTGGTTTAGGATCTGTGGATATTGTTGGAGAACGACAAGTGGGACTACATTCCCTATTTATTTTTAAATGCCGTATGTGTATGGAAACATTTTGCACATCCTACAGAAATCAATATCAGCTGTGCAGTTGTAGGAACAATAGAAATAGACTGTGGCCATTCTCAACTGCAAGAAATTTCTGCAGCTTTAGATATGCCTATAATCTCGCATGTTATTTATTGGATCGAAGAATTAAAATTTACAGATTTTAAAATAACTCGTGTTTTATTTGAAACCTCATTACGACGAAGTACATTCAATCCGACGTCACTGACACAGTATAAATAGGGTACTATCTCTTTATGGAAAACGGCCGAAACTACGCGCTTTGTAATCTCAAGGCATCTATATAAAGCACGGTTAGCGCAGCGGTTAAGCTATTGACTGCTGCGCTGCGTGTCGCGGGTTCGATTCCCGCGCGGAACAAATATTCAGAACATGTCCTACAAGTAGTTGTTCCGGGTCTGGCTGTTTGTGTCTGTGAATTTATATGTTTAAAAATGCACCCACGATAAAAGTAATTTCTAGTGTGGTTCAACGTTTTTTTTTTTTTAATAAAAATATCACAAAGTGCCTAGTGCGCGTTTGTTTCACGTTAACGCGATGAACTCGTTTATGTTATTCGCATTAGTAATTAATTCAAGGACACTGCAAAGACATGATACTCATATACTGAAAAGTAGTGAAAAAAAAAATTCAAATATGTTGAATCGATTAATATTACCATCTACCATTAATTTTTATATTAATGTTATGATATATTATAATGTGTGGGTACTTGTTTTACAAATGTCTGTCAGTCTGCGATCGGCCATTAAACTGTGTAACGAGCACTCCTTGATTTTATTTAAACATTGATCAAGAATACTAAAAATATATTATAGTACGATATTACCATTTATCAATGCAAAATATACATTTATCGTCTTGCATCCATACCCCCGTCTGAAATCGTAGGCACAAATCGCGACCTACACGCGGCTTGTCTGCATCTCTGGATATTCTTTGATTGTCGTTTTAGTTTAGCGCGCCACCGCGCGCATTTTACGAATTCGGGAGTACGGCGTTTAGCTCCGCCCACATGCACAAGGTCATTGAGGCTACTATACCCGTTAACGATATAAATGACTATCATAATTTTATTAGTGGCATGCGGTGTAGCCTTCTCGCGAAGTTTGCGTTACGATGTCAGATACACACCCTGTATATTCTAACTAAAGCGCCACAGAAAACAACGCAAATTAATTCTACTTAAATTTACTCAATACGTGATGTAAAAGCAATGAAAGACTACCTGTCCTCCAATAGTGATTTTGAAATCAGCATAAAAAATGATCAAGGTAAAAAAAAGTCTTCTGTATACCATTACGAGCTGCTACCGATCGATAGAATTGTAAATCGTCTCAATAATGTATGACCGAGTATTTTATATGGATAGTCTGTAAAGTTAGCCCCAGTAGTGTTACAAAAACGTATAAAAATCGTTTAACAAAATGTAAAGAAAACCCTCTCCGATCCGTGAAGGTATTGGTAGGTATCGATAGCTGATTCTACTAATGCCTACAAAATGGGCTAAACTTTTAAAAAAATAAACCAAAAAAAAATTATTTCGCAAATGAGATAAATAAATACATCTGCGGTAGGCGATACAAGGGCGGGTGAAGGGGGGCACGCGGTCGCATCGTTATGAATCGCTCATAATAATACCGGTGTTGTCACTTATTAAGAAAATACCAAATTTAGGGGAAGTTGGAATTAATTCGCAGAAAAAAAAGGTTATTTCAAAATTCATTAGTATAGTATAGTAGTTTATACCATGATGATTATGTAAAATTTCATATTATATTTACGGGTGGGGTTTTCTTTACATATTGTATAAATGAATCGTATTAACGAAGCACTCCCACGCCCGCCAACTTCAATTAAGATGTTAGAGAATAATAAGAAGGTGTAAAATCTTTAATTTTGCGCATGCCATTACATAATATTCATTTTACACGCAACAACTAAAAGTTGTAGCTAAGCTATGGGTATACACACATGGACAGGATTCTTACGAACACAGACGCAACACTAGCGTGGCTGTCTAGACGGCGGGATCTCCAGCTACTTATATTAACATATCAAATAAACAGTACAACAAAATTACTTATACAGTATCAGAAAGGTGTGGCACAGATCTTCAAAGTAACCGATCAACAACGTCATCGAAAAAAAGTATGAATATCTACCATGCCCAGACTCCAAAACGAAAAAGCTTTGGATGGGACTGGGAATAACGCTTTGATGATGATGATGATAATCTACCATGCTCACCAACAACGTAATCGAAAAATAAACAACCATGCTAAGTATACATATCTTCAATGCCTACTTGACCCAAATTAATAGAGAGACTCATAATTTTTTCGCTATTTCTAAATTTTCTAACTATATTGGTCCCATAGAGAAAGTCGTTCAGTATCTGTACGACAGCCTGCTGATAAATGTATAATATATGTCCGTACCTACAAGCCAATAATAGTAAGATATTTTTGAAATCATTTGGATTTTGGACTTGTCTTAATTAAATGACGTCAGAAGCAGACAGATATAATTACAATCAATTGCAATCGTACCTATCTCTGGCATTTCAAAAATTATCTTCGAAGGCAGAGCTTTGGTTGTGAAAATGGTTAAATATAATTTGTTGCGAAGTCACCTTATTAAATAAATACCTCCAATAATATTATATTACATACCTATACATAAGTCTCGTGAGGACGTCTTCTTTAATATCTACATAACATTCGCCATGTACCATACATGCCTTATATTATATACGTCGTGACGTAATCAAGATATTTTTTCATCCTACTTTATATCACACTAGCTGCGCCACGCGGGTGCACCCGCGTAGGGTTCTATCTGCTCCGCTTCTATTGGTCGCAGCGTGATGTTATACAGCCTAAATCAATCCTGGATTAAGGGGTTATCTAACGCAAAATAAACACACTCTTCAGCTTTATATATTATTATAGAGTGTGGAACTGTAGACTATACTATACTTTTATAGCTTGTAAGGATATGTATATGGATGTTACGTTACTCTTTCACGCAAAAACTACTGAACGGATTTGGATTAAACATTGCACACAAATAGTTAATAATCAAGACATAGGATACTTTTTAAAAAGGGCAAAAAGGCTTTGCAAAAAGGGGTATTATAAAATCTCAGATTATTTAGAGGATAGAGAGGCTTGGGACTGAGCTGCTCGCTCTGTTAAGCATTGTTATTAAGCAATATGCGTAATTATAACGTAAATTATTGTAAACATTTTCATTTTTAATGTCTGGACTTTAAAAAAGACGATGATCCCTGAGTTTGTTTCGGCTATTTCTTCTCAGAGGTAGTCAGTTAGGAAATGCCGGCTTCATCTAGGTTAAAAAAAAAAAAGAAAAAAAAGAAAAAAAGAAAACATGACGTGTAAAAGTGATCGGTGATCCTACTTGCTTAATAAACGATTTCATTTCATTTCATTTCATTTCATTTATCCCAATATTTTTACAGGATCGCAAATAAGGCCGGCGAAACCGTCAGGCGCAGAAAGTTTGGAATAAAAATTCACAATACCCCGCTTTTTGCATTTTTAATTAAAATAATAAAGATCCATGGCCCATCACGAACCGTAACTGAACGCGAGACGAATTGATTGACATTTTATTTCATTCGAATGGTTTCAAGAGTCTAGAATTCCCAAGAGTGATCAAATACCTTCTCAGACTTGAAAATAAAAGAAAAAAAAAATTATCTACCTACCATTTTACTTTCCCTAGCGACTAGCGATTCAGCAGATAAACCCCTTAATTTGGATCGTATTTATAACTCAGTCGCATTTAAAAAACAATAATGAAAGGTGAGCGTGTATTTTGCCAAAACATATTCAGGGCTATTTTATATTTACACACAGTTTTCGTCTATTATTGTGAAACATCTCATCTTGCTACTATGCCCGTCAGAAAAACAAAACAGCTGACGAAAATGATGAATTAACTATTTCGTACAAATGTATCTAACAAACAATGAGGTCCAAGTACATTGGGTTATCTAAATTCGATGTAAATAATAGGGAGAATTTTAAAACCGACCGACCTTAAATGTTTAATCCCTTGCTGCAGACCCTTTTATGCTTCAAACGCGTTTAACAAAGTTACGTTCCATATGGGAGGGGTAAAAATATTTGAGCAAAAACTCCACAGTCAAACTCTTGTTATCGAACATCTGGCTCGAGGGAGGAGAATTAAGTTAGAATATCGAGACCGAAGCTAACACCTTCTAAGTAACTTAATTTATATCTATAATAACATCACGTACGGTACACAACATACTTTTAGGATGCGAGGTAATTGAGTCTCTATCTACATACTAATATGATAACTTTGTTATGAAAATCTACGAACGTAATTTTGAAACATTAAATTATGATATAAGTACCTGTATACTCCATAATGTTTTCCCGACGCTCTGTCTCCACATATAGAACAGAGATGCTTGGAACCACTTAGGGGGTGATTCGGGGGGTAGTTTTTGAAGACAGGGGGCGGGGTGGAGTCGTCCCGCAGACCGTCTAGCATCGCCGTGTCTGGCTTCATCTCCGGCGGTGACATCGGCGATAAAAAACCGCCCTCCAAGTTCAGCCCTGCAATAAAAAGACTAATCAACATCTGAACAACTTCAATAATGAAAATCTTAATTGTAGATGCCAAGCAGAGGCGTAAATATATATATTTCTTTTTGCACGGTCACTAACAGCAGTTATTTGAGTATTTCATATTTATGAACCGATTTGCTTGCGTACAGAATTAAATTTTATTTTACTATTATTAATTTGTTAACCTATTAAAGCCCTACAGAATGATATATTGTGAATCTTATCATTCATCAATCTTACAAAATAAATTATAATCTTCAAACATAATTTGATACGAAATGGTAATACTTGTACCGAGTAAGCATTATAATTTATAATCGACATGCTTATAAGCATTTTCGAAAAAATAATGTATTTAAACAATTCTCCGGAAAAGAAAAAAGCATGGATGGCAGTTGTTCCAAAAACCAACAAAACCGGTTCATTAGTCCGAGGGCTTCTGCAGCAGACAAAAAAGAAAATAAACACACACAGCCACCACTCTCATTCTATAGCGCTGTAGAAAATTCGATTTCCTAAAGAATTCTGAAATGAGTTTCTTAAAAACATATATTTCAAACTGTATCGGCGAAATGGGCACATTTTACTGAATGATTCTGACGAGCGATGATTGAATATGTTCAGGTGTTTCCAATTGACAAAAGTTTGGTTTAAAGCATACGTGCCGCAATCCTCGTATGTAAACTTATTCACAGAATGTTGAAATCTTGTATTCTCGTTTAAGCCTAGTAAAGCATACAAGCTAAATGCCATAATGTCTGATCTATTAACTGAACATGCTTCGTTGGTCGTGCGCCTTGCAAACGAGTTGCCATTGTCTTAAAACATCCAAATCGATATCACATAAGAAATCTTTGCACGCGTTTTGGTGTGGTGTGCGTCTTATTTTATACTGCCCTATCTATATCTCGAAGGTTTAGTGTGTCGTTTCGATAACTGGAACAGTTTCAGTTTTCTGATTTATTAGGCCCTGCCGATCGATTATCTACAGACGACTACAATCTGTCAGATATCTTTAGTAGATTTTAAGCTTTATCTCTTAATCTTTAAGGCTCGTGGTTGATTGGGAATATATGATAGTTTCGGGTAGCTTAACATGCTGTCGTCTGTACAAATCTCACCGTGAGAAGTTTAGTAATGTGAGCATAGATTGAGCTGTCAAGCCCTAGCTTTAGTTGGAATTACTGCACATTTCATCTAAGGCTGTGGGATGGTTACAGAATCGATCGGCTGATCTTCAACTACTACGACGTACTACTTTAGCAATAACTACGAGTATCTCGCCATCTGCGTCTGATTATAAATTTGCAAAATGTAAGAATTTATGATCGATTTAGTGTCTTTTTTGCTTACTAAGAAAAACTTGTTTTCCTAAATTGCGTTCGCGATTTATTTGCCAAAAAGAAAAAAATATGAGTTTATAGCAAAATAATTTTAATTCCTACACAATAAAGTCCAGTCTACGCTAGCTACTAGTTTTAAACATTTTTTCAATTGAGCTGATCTGAAATCAAGTTAAGTACTATTAAAATAAAGTAGATATTTGTATAATATGAAATTTCACCAATTTGAATTAATATTTGCTTGAATAGACTTAAGATGATCATTTACTGTCATGGTTTAACCCTAGTTCTGTGAATCAACAATAAGGATAATAAAAAGTGCTTCATCATGCCAAACAGATAATAGAAAAATACACACTTTAATTAATTTGTGCTTGATAATTGAATAATTATTCACCGAACTTATTCCATTGTAGACAAATAATAAAAAAACTGGCTTATGTTGTCTTGGATCTTAATAACAATCAGTACAAACACTATCAACTATCATAAAATAGTTTTATATTTAAACGTGACATCATTTTATTTGTGATGCGATGTATATATCTACATGTGCACTGTATCTAATACATATGTTTGAACATGCTTCAGAGTAAACATCAACAGCTTTATAGTCATAATGCTTAGACCTACATAAGTAGTAATTTAAAAACTCGTTTCAAATCATCATAAAACAATAGGGCTAGGAAAATAACCAATTTGTGGCCATAAAACAGGTTACTGAAATTACTAAACAAATCTATCTTTTTCTTTTCAACTTTATGTTTCAGAGTTAGTATAAATTGCAACAGGAATGCAGATTGTTAAAAACAAACGCTATCTTTATGAGAGTCGGTTGCATAGGTCGGTTCACTGATAATACATCCGTTTCTTTGGTAGAGTACGTAATCACGTCAGTCCATCGGTTGAGGCAATGTTTAGGGCTTACGTCACCGTCCCAAACAAGACACCCTGATACGTCATTTCCGACCTCTTAAATTCCTATCGGCAGACAAGTTTGGGAACAGTTCTTTTTTTCCTGAGCATGATTTTCAGTTTTTGAACGGACTCTTAACTAACAATAAAAATGGCGTAACCATAGTAGTGTATAAATAAATCTTCGTTCGTAAGTACGTCAAAAATTTGTCTAATTTTTTTTTATTATTTTATCTTGGTTTTTCGCATGATATTGACCTTCTATCTAACGAAATCATGAGCAAACCACTTATGTTAATGGACATCTAACATTAGAAATTATAATATCATACGACCCCTGCCAGAAAAAAAATATCCTTGGTAATCTTGAAATAAACATTTTACAGATGCAAATAATAAATATGGAAAGATGTGAACATGTTTCTCATAGAACCTATCATGTTGAATCTTTAGTAGTAAGGTTTTGATTACTTAATGTCGACGGATGGCGGAAAACTACAGAAACAAAGTATGCAATGAAAAATAAAAGATAAAAAACCCCCCAAGCGCATACGAAGGCCAAAAAACGAGTTTCTTGTTATTTGTTATAGGGCATTAGAAATACAGTGAAAATTTTAGCAGTCTACCTCTTACGGTTAATGAGACACAGCCACTAAGAGACATACGGATAAACAGTTAAGTAAGGCTTAGTAATGGTTACTTAACTAACCTTAGGGCCTCATTGGCAATCTTTGATCCCCTAGTAGCCCTAAAATAGTGGAAAATATGACGGCTTACAAAGATGTTTCAAGAAAAAGACATATTCCTCCAACCCCCAAAACAATTTGAATAACGACAAGAACATTGTTCAGTTCTCATATCAATTGTATTCGTAGTACAACAAATAACCCAAAATACGACGTTTGACATTTAAATTACAATAGATGTAAGTTTAACAATGTAAAGGAACAATCAAGGTCCATAACAAAGCGTTCTATGAACTGCTTCTGAGTTGAAACGTATCACGCCTACGTCGACGGAAGACATCATGTACTTGTGTTAAACAAACACTTTCAATTTCTACGTTTGAAGAGACCGCTTGAGTATATGAAAACACGAAATAAGAGACGAAAGATTTAATGTATTTACTGAACTAATAGTTTTGGTCCAACCTTTAATGCCAGAGTCCTGCGTGGTAATTGTGTAACACACTAAAGGAGCAACGACATTAATTTTGACAATTCCGCAACATTCATCGCGTTATTTACGTAGTTGAGCACAATTTTATCGGACATTTATGAAGTAATGGATTAACAATATCCTAAAAAAATATTTAGGCTGAGGTTGATAGTGTTACGCAGGTTCTGCACCCTCTGAATTATTTTAAAAGATACTACTCCATTTCTTCATGTTTGATAAAAATGTCTGCTTAACAACATCTTAACAAACTAATTTGGAAAATGTTTCAGTGCTAACTTGTAGTTTTTTAATGGTTGCTAATATTCAGTGATAAAAAAGCGTCTGGGTCTGTCTCAATTTTAAGAGCATCCAGAATTGCAGAGACATTTTAATAACTCAATGAAAAAATTAATATGTATTTCTAACTTATCATGCCATGACACGACTATTTGACACTGTTTCCCGTACAGAAAAGTTTTTCTTAGATTTTCTAAATCAATCTTTAACCAAAGCGTGGGTTATTCTGTTAGCAAATAATTCTAAACTTAGTTGATTTCTAAATTTATTCTTTTCATCTCGAATTTATTGTTTAGAAGCAATGGGAATCTTTGAGGGGAGAATTTAGGAAACTAGAGTTCAAGCCCTTTGAGGAAGACTTCTAAGCGTGTTCTCTTTCAACGAGAAAATATAATTTCTGAAACTTATTTACAATTACATACAGCGCGTTTCATTTTGTGTGAATAGTATTATAATAAATAGCTTGTTTGGAAGTAGTTTCCTTTGAAATATCTATAATTCTACAATTTCTAAACCATTTAGAATTCTAGATTAAGCTAGGTATTTACCTACTAGGTTTTCAACTAATTTTATTCGTTTGTGGTCTAGTGAAGCTAGACGAATAAAATTAGTTGAAGATATTAAATCCAGGCACCGAAGACGTAGCTATAAGAGTTCCTAAGTCAGTATTAATATAAAATTCTTTCATTTTGCCATAAAAGTTCATTCTTGGTAAAGTGCCTACGTTTCAGAAAAAACTACGTAGTTATCTCAAGGAAAAATCTTATTTCAAAGTCTATAAACTTGTTTCGTGTTATTCACAAACTGTTATTAAATACATTAACTATGTATTTTCACATAAACGTTGACGACAGCTCAAATTAGATTTATAATTGAGTTTTATTTCAAAGAAATATAATTGTAGCGCGTAATAACAATTTTCACTCTCGCGAAACGAGATCTATCGTATAATTTCATGTTAATCTTCGTAATTAACGAAAATCAGTGAAAAAGAAAGATTATAGTCACTCACGCGCCTAACAAGCGGTGAAACGCGGTGTCAAATTATGTATGTGTGAAAACAAAAAAAAAACTAATTTAATTTTCATCATAAGTGTACCTATACTTAGCTTATACTGACTTTAAGCAGAGAATAGATATATTTTATCTGTTCTGTGACTTTAACAATAAACTAATCAAGTTAAATTAATCGTAATAAATAAATAATTAGATTAAATTGTCAATTTTCAAACTGAATACCTACACACTAACGCTAAAAAGTTAAGCAAACATTTTTTTTTAATTGATGTAAAAAGTTATGTTGAAAATTAGTTTTAAACATCAGTTTTCGCGAAATTACAAATAATTGTGAAATCAAACACTTTCATAATCTTGATACTTGATTTATATTATTTTTTATCAACGGTGTGTGATAAACCAACTTTTATAATATAGGCTGTAAAGTGTAAACAGAAAGACTAAATAATATATTAATGGTAACGTATGAATTCGCACTATCCACAATTCTAATTGAAACTAAATTACAATAGAACGGAAGTGTGTTAAAGTCATATCATGACAATGCATTGAACACAGGTATTTATTATATCACCCGATTATACTGAACCAAAATTTTGCCACCTGAAACTGATGAAATAGCTACGTCAAGTCTACGTTTAGCAGAAAAACATCTTTTAAAAGCAAGAGTATGTATGTAAACCATGTTTTTCTATGTGTTATATTATAATTTAAGTACGACATTCATCATTCCATTCTTTAATCATACGTATGTATTCATTTAATTGCTTAATATAATATATGTAATCGCAGTTACAATTCGCTAACGTTCTTAACCTTTGTATGATGAATTATAATGTCATCAATATAAATAAACGGACAAGTATCATTAATCGTTTTAAGAATATTGTCAGTTTTAGACTGGCTCGTGGTAAAGAATAACTTGTTTATATGATGCTGGCATCAAGCAGTTAGGTATTAAGTAGTTTCTTATTCACATCCCGTTTATCAAGCAACTAAAAACTGATAGCTATAGAACAAAGGCTTTTACATCGCAAAACCTTGAAAACAGCTCAGCCGTTTGTTTAGTTTCCATTTACATATTTAGCACACTTTTTATAATTACTACTGCTAACACATGAATTGATATAAATAACAAAATAAGACAGTTTTTTTTTCAGATTGACCTACTATTCTTTACGCATTAATAATAATCGCTATAAAAATAAAAACAGTCGTAGCCGTATAATTTAAAATAGGATTTTGTATATGAAGTATCATTACACACAAAATACAATGGAAAATCTTTCTTCTCCGAGAAGAATTTTCCGTTGCCAATTACAAAAAAAAAAATATTTACATTGAATATCGAGTGAGCAGTCGACGGTCGGTATGGTAGACGGTGTAGCCATCGGTTGAAGCATGTTTCCGGGCGACGTAGGCGTCATCGGCTGCTGCTGTTGGGCCGGAGGTAAAGGCCTGGCCCAGTTGATAAGTGCTGTCACCGACATAGTCGGTTTGTCTTTCTTCGCCACTGACATGGCCACGCACAAGCATCCTCACATCACTATCAACCCACTGCACTTCAGCAACGTTCAAAAATAACGCACGAATACACAAGTTACGACGGGCAACTTAACGCGCGATGCGATGGTCACGATCAATTTACGCTGTGAAAGATTAAACTCGTGAATTATGGTAATGACGCTAGGCTTCTAAATAATTCGTGCAAATGTGACTGAGCGTGCGACGCCGGAGATACGGACAAAAGCGTCAGAGCCGCGACCGGGGACAAAGCAGACGTCGTAGTGACATTGTGATAGCGACTGTTATTGCACCCGACGCGACGATATCGCAATGCAACTCGTCCACAATGCGCCACGAGCTTCGGCGCTGATGCTTAGCTAGTGACTAATGCGCACTAAAATTCAACAAGCTCGAATTTGACAAAAAATGTACCCGTCAACTTCCGCGCGGTTACTGGCGTGAAGGTCTCACCCGACGTGCTCAAGGTCCGCATACAATCATACGTGAATAAATCAGATTTTATGTTGAAAACGAGCTGCTATAATCACATTTTTTGCCTTTAAAGCTGCAAATGATTCAGAATTGAACTAGATAATCTAAAATTTTATAGTTATATGTTAGAATGGAATCATCTAAATAATTGTAGTTGTTAGCAGTCGGCCTTCGTGATCGTGGCTGCGGCGCGTTTCTGTAATTAAGTTTTACGTCACTCATAGACCGAACTCCCTGCGATAGCCTCTACCATATAAAAATTCGCTATGTCACTTGGTAAGACCTAGCGCGATTAAATGGTACTTATTTATTTTATCAATTGTTTGAACAATTATATATTTCTTAAAGTTTTTTTCAAGGACGCGGTCACGGGGCGTCCCCTTGAAAGCTTCCAATACCAGTATGTTATCAAAATGTGTCTTTAAAGCATGCTAACTGATAACTGAGCATACACTCGAGGCGCGGTTTATGTATTGGGCATAAAAACGGTAATTCAAAACATGGCCAAATGTTTGTTTGTATGTACGGCATATGCGGCCTTGGCGCTGTGCGTATAGGGACGTCCCTATACGCACACGTGAGGGCGTTCGTCATAGATTGACAACAAAAAGTTTTCCGGTCCTAAACCAAACAATGTGAGGTAACACCTTGACGCTTTGCTGTTGCTGAACTTATTTCATCGTGAACTATTATTATTCTAAGCATCCAGTCATACAAAATGTTTTAGTAATGCTAAACCTACTTCTGATATATTTAAACTTTTCGCATAAAAAGGTACAAAGTACTTAATGCCTCAGGGATTTCTACCAGTCAACCAGGGCTGGTAAAAACATCAGACAGGAGATGCTTTGGTAGAGAGACACAATGATAACAAAAATAAGAACTCTTAAATCTATACTCATAGGATTACTGTAATCTGTATCAAGGGAAAGAGGTGTAGAAATGGCACTACTTGTTTCAAAAATAACTTTGCAATTTCCGCTTACAAACAAAACTGACTGGTAGTTCTCTTTATATCAAGAGGAAGCGCATTCCAATGAAGAATGAACTGAATATGAAAGGAAGAATGAATAAAGTCAGACGTATGAGAAGGTTAGAATAAGAGAAGATTGTTAGAAAAGGTAAGGTGTTTAAAGTTGAAATGGGATAAAAAGAAGAATATCGTTTCTGACGGTGTTAAAGGCATTGGAAAAATCAATTAATACCGAAACAGTTACATAAAGTAATTAATATATCTTACTTACAGGCAAATATAAAAATAGAACAGTATTCATATTTATACGTAATATATAAGATTGAGAAATAAGTTTTTGGAGAAAATCTGGATAGATCAGATAGAGAGAAAACATAAACATCGTCAAGTACCAAAAAGGTAACGTGTGCTACAAGTATTGCGATAAATAAAGCTAGAGTAACGTCGTACATCGTAAGGGTTTGGCTCAGAAAAATAAATAAAAGAATAACGAGATATTAGATTACATCTGGACCACATACTGCGACGCTCAGTAGACGAATAGTCGTGTGATCGATATAGATGAACAAATAAACCCTATAATTTGTTAGATAAAAGTAAACACAGCGCAGACTAACAGAAAGTTTTACCGATGAATAATTTACTTTGAATCATAAATACAATACAAAATTTATATTACAATAAATCCTTAGAAAACTAGAAAGCAGAATTGAAAGCGCGAAAAGAATATCTATCTTATTTACGGCGTACAGCGTGCAGCGTAGGCGTTTGATAAAATTCTCTTTCAATTCAAAAGAAACCAGCCAACCTTGAATTCATCCATATCCATTTACGCTCGCTTTAGGATATAGGGAAGAACCTACATCATAGAACTACTACATTACCCGCACCTGTCAATCAAGCCGTATCCTTGGCGACCCCAGGGCTATGTAATTGATAGCCTCTCGTGAGAAAAGAGGATTCTTTCGGAAATTAATAGAAGTGAGCTTATACTCAGGGTGTGTTGAACAAGGCGACAAATCAATACAGAAACCAGACGAAGGAAAACACGCCATCGACAATGCGACAAAGGCTTTAGTATAACGCCACACCGTCGCCTTCAGGCACGAAATGAATGAATTGAACCATTATGATACTGTCGGGATTGATGGGCCACACAAAGGGAATCGCTCCGACAATGACTAAGCGGACACCAACACTACCGGTAATAAACTTAACAAAGGAATATTATATATTGTAAAGACAATATTATTTATAGACAGTGATAAAAGTACGAGTAAGTATCATAATTATGAAGGAATGCAAAGAAAATTTATATTTCAATTGCTCCTTGAAAACTTCTACACCTGATGTAACAACTTGATAAGTTAGAATTACGCAGCGCTCAGTCAGCGTAGAATAGTTTGTCGCGCTATCAAGGAATGTTTCCACTTTCCTACACTTTCTTTGGTCCGCATGACGTGCGTGCATACGTGCATGTGGAGTATGTGGAGATGGAAGTCGGCCTGTCCCCCCTTAGCAGCGCTATCGATTTGCATCGACCTTGACTTGGCGCACGCTCGCCAGCCACAATTAACGTTAGCTTTGCTGTGACAACACCGAAGCAGGCGCAACACGTTATCAAGCTGTCTGACTTTAAAAAAAAAAGCGCGGACTAATGTGACAGATCTAAACTAACGTATCTGTCCCTTTCTAAAAGAAATATAAAGAAAAAGATGCACTGAACTTAAATTTTGTTAGGTTTGTGAACAAAAAAATCCGCGCTACTAGCAGCTTTTACGACAAGTAATGCAAATACAAAGTTAAATAGCGTCCTAGATATGACCCGTAGAGTAGCAGACGTGCGACGCACGGTGTGCGGGTGTACGGTGACTCAAAGGAGCGGGGGCGGTACGTGCATTCGCCGCGAGATATGGGTAAACGGAACGCAGAGAGAAGCGCGCCGCGGGGGCCTGCGACCTTGGCGATTCGCTGACGACTACAGGTGTTTTTTGTTCGTGCACAAGATCGCTGAGCGATGCCTCTGCTGGCCAGTCTGCACTGGGCAATCCGGTAGACGCGCGGCGCGGGGAGATTAACCGGAACTCCAACTACAAAACAATGCTCATTTTCAACACAGAGATGCGTTCATTGTGGGACTACGTGGTAATTATAATTATTATTGCTAACCTGTACGTGTATAATATACTAATAGACACGTGATTTGATTTGGAATGAATTTTTATCATAGATAAACGGCTATCAAAGATGCAGATGATACACTAGCGTTTAGTGATTAGATATCGTGTTAAAATTTAAGTTGGGAATCCCATTCATATTTTCGATCTTTACAATGTTGTATTGTTTTTGGATTCTTAGCATATTCGGGAATACCCATTTGAAGTTCGGATGGATTCAGTTTTACCTCATCCGTAATGATTTATGATATGGTGGATATTATGCATTTACCACATTCATTTTAAAGAATGCGAAAAAGAATTCTTTTTTACGTTTACATATTTTATATTCACATCTACGTACTTCAAGCAAAAACATTGATTGAATCCTATAAGTAGTCTCATAATGTCACCCAAGGGAATTGCACTGCTTTTGACCACGGATCACACGGTAAACAGAATCCAGAGATGATGTGGTGCAAAAATAATATGGATCATTGTCGGAATATGATACGACCTATTGTTTGTATTTCGATCGTGCTTAAACTTTATTCAAGTAAAAACGGCATTATAGTATGAATATAGAAGTTGTACTAAAATATAAAACACTATCAAATTCCATAAATATCGTCCAATCATTGAATTTTACATTTCTGAAGAAGAAAGTAGGAATCGTAAGCTAGAAACGGTCAATATTTTTATTGACCATATAAAATGATATGCAATTATCATATATTATGTTTGTATTAAAAATGAGAAGTATACCGCTTCATCATTTACCCAAGTGTTACACAATGACACCAAGCGTTGTGCCGACACGAGACCTTGGCCGTGACCAAGCCAAGAGAGAAACACTTCCTGCGGCGTGACGTGACGCCACTCGGGCCTGCGATTAGGTACACGCAACAACAACAAACTAAACACTCCTGAACAAGTTGTAATACATTCGAATATATTTTAATAAGCACCTACAAAGGCTATTAACAAATCAACTCAATTTCTTTTTCCTGCAACTCTGATAAACAAGCAAAAATTGAAATGTCAACAAGCGAAAAGAAACGGGTCTCGAATCACTCGAATTTAGAAAAAAAATATTAAAGTTACAATTGATTAAAACATGACTAATCTCTTAATGTAGAAAAGTAGCTAATGTAAAAGTAATTCATAATTCAGATAGCCAAAATAAACAACTGTTCTGTGCGATGAATCTGGAATAAAAACAAATGTGACTTAATCTATTTCAGTAAACAGAGCTTCAGACTTCAGAGGATACCAAAATATTGCCAATTCTGTCAGCTATGCGTTTTATTCACACTCTTAATCAAGAAGGGTGGAGAAAATAAAAGCAAAATACGGAAACAAGTTGGGACTGCGTTAACAAAAACGTAATGTACGTATTAGTATTCTATATGTGAAATACCACGAGGGCGGCGATGAATTCAAATAGAGTGGAAGACCTTGACAATGATACAACTTGTCTAGTATTTGTCTTGGATAACAGCTATAAAAATAATGATCGTGTCGCTTTAGTTGGTAATAGTGCACATTACGAGATGCCCAATAATATCTTTTGGTGGAATTTATGTATATAAATTAATTTAAAAGTTATTTTTTCTGATTTTGTGTGATGTAGCCCATTTTCAGAAACGCTGTTTATAACAATATCAAATCATTTAAGCAGTAGATTACGGATTGGCATAATTGGAGTAGACTGTATACGGATTATTGAATATTAAATCAGAATTTATTTAAAAGCTGATCAAACGTAAATCACTGTGGATGCCTCACAAAACTGTGTCGTTAAAATTGAATAGGAGATCTAAATAAAAAAAGAATACCAGCAAATGAGAAAGCGAGTATAGAAACGATTCAGGGTTAGCAGTTAAAGGGGCAATCAATTCATTATAACCGTGGGTAATATGGGTTTATAATTTATGAAGACAAACATCAAACGTTCTGCTTCAGTTACTGGCACGTAGCAATTTAACAATTGCCATGTCCGTTTGCCTTCGTTGTTTCCTAGAATTAGTCGTACAATATTTATAGACTGTTAAAGTTATCAGGAAGCTAGGACCTGTTTACTGTATTTCAAGTTTCAGAAATTATAGTGCTGTATTACTGTTTGCTCGAACAAGCTGAGCTTGAGTCTTAAATGGAAAACGGTAAGAAGTACCAATTAAACTGAACGCGATCAGCACATCTAAACCCCGTTGAAGAGCTGCCAGTGTATTTATTAGCAATATCGGTAATAAATCTTGAACGGGGTTTTGTTGGTGAAATCAGCCCTTTATAACTTGTCGCTATCCAGGTAATGTTAACCGTGTTCAATAATAGAACCTATGGATTAATCTCGTGAAATAGTAAGTATTCATTCGAAACAAGATGCGGTTCATAAGAAACAAAGCTGGTAAGAAGACAATTTTGCACGCATCAGAATTTTATGGTCAGATGATTCAAAATGAAACATCGAAGTCGAATTAACTCCTTACGAGCAGTAAGCTTGTGTCTTATAAACTAGGGAGGATAACGACGGAAATATCTCAAATACTTAATAATTACGATACACATTAAAAGCCTTTTAAAGAAAAAAATTAACCATTGTCATGTTGCAAGGCAAAAAAATGTCTCTATAAATCCTAGAAAGATATTGAAACTGACGAGGCTCCGATCTCATCACAGTCTGCTTTGGCACGCTTTCGGTACTCTGTTACATCATCCTGACGTCAAACTATCAAACGAGGAAAGTTCTGTCTTATCTCGATATGAAAATGGCGAATACGCGAATGGAAATGCAGCGGCTAGGGCAATAGAGCACGGAGATAAATTTATTCAAAACACTAGAGTCAATACACTTGCAACCTTGCAGTGCTCTTTACGACTCGTGTCAGATAAAGACATAAAGGCATTAAAACATTACAAGTTTATATTGCGTATGTTAACGTCGTTGATTTTAACTTTAGTCATAATATTTGAGAACTGTTTTCCTTTACTTCAAATAACAATTAAGTAACTAGTGTTGCTCTTATTTAAGAACTCTGAAACGAAACATCTTGAGTGCAGAAACATGAAAATGAATGATGAAATTTCAAAAACATGGCGATATTTGCTCCTGGCGCATAAATAATTATCTAGGTATCACAATTTTTCAGTGACTAGAAATGAACAGAATTTGAGATTTAATATAATCTATCTCAATTAGGATACACAAAATTTGAAATTAAAATTAAATTGACTTTTAAAAGTTAGTTCATTGCTAAATAGCTAATATTGAAAATTTAATAACTGGTTATATTCGCACAAAATTTGCAAAGATATTTGCACTTCATATCGCATACATAATCATAGAAACACCAGCAGACGGCGGTAATTACGGCTTAGTTGCATGGGATCCAAAGTCGCTCTTATTTCCAAAGTTGAAAATTGTGAGACAACCCTAAATCGTCAACACGAGTGACACATCACAAACATGGGTGGGTAAAGCGCGCGTAGCCCGTCATGACGTCTATCATCAAAGATTAATATTGAAATTACGATAGTTAATTAATGTTAAATGCCTGTTACGGATCGTGCATCGATTTTCGTGTGTGTCGCGAGCGGCGCCTTTCTCGCGGCCGATGCGGGCGGCGTCGCTGCTCTGACTGGCACTGGCGCGCCGCGTCCCCGCTCGTACCCCGCATCGCCACCGTTTGTTTTGCTGTATTTTCGTTGTTAATCATTCTCCTTGACCTTGTGCGACGTCGAGTGGTCCACTGCACACGACTGCGCACCCCTCGCCCTGCCACCCGCCCGCGCTGCCTGTCGCGCCGCATCGCACGTGCTTTAGTCCTTCGAACCGCACCATGCAATGTGACCAGCCAGACTATACGACCTTTCCTTTCCTTGAATCTGTCTTGTTCACTAGTCTATTAACCCATTTGACTAATGGTATCTTATATCTTTTATAACTTAGTTAGATCATAATGAATGAGTTTATCTCGAATTCTCGGCTTTGGTGTGTGTAATGATAATGAATGGGTTTTATGCATCCTACCGAGTCCGTTGAATTAAATTTGATTATTAACAATACGATATCTTCTCAATTTGTTAATTCATAAATTCATATGCATTTTACTATATGAACTTCTGTATGTAGGTATGTCTGCTGTATCGTATTAGCTGTATCGTAGTCCTTAATAATCATTTAGTATTGAGAAAAGACCACAAAAGAAGTCGTTATTAATAAAGCTACATACGAGGGTGGTCTGAAAAGTTTTCGACCTAACATAGATACTTAGTTACATGAATTTTTATCTTAGAAATTAAATTATTTTTGTTTTTCTATATGTATACACTTCTCTTAGCGATGCTTTCATCTCTTTAATCCGTCCCAATAGTAGGTACCCGGTGTTCTTCTCTGCCAAATAAATAATTGTTCACCAAGTTGACTACATACCTCCCCATTTCACAGAAATCTTTGTCCTCCGAGCGCAGTTTTTAATTTAAGGAACAGAAAGATGTCGTTTGAGCCTAGATCTGGTGAATAAGGTGGATTGTAAATGGTGCAACTCTTGAGGTGTGAAACGGGGTATTGTCTTAGTGAGCCAGGATATTTTTCAGCAAATTTGGCTGTTTATCCGCAATTTCTGCCTGCATCTAGTCATGTAACGATGTGCAGTATGCTCCTGCAATGGTTTTCACCTTTTGAAGATGATCTAATAGGATAACTCCGTGACTGTCCCAAAAAACAGTCATTATCACACTCCCAGCACAAAAAAAATGCTTTTTGGAACCGGTTCCCACTTTGCAGTCCACTGGTTTATTTGTATTTTTGTCTCGAGTGTATAGTAGTGTATCCAAGTTCTATCTGCAGTAATTAAATCGGCGCTAAAACTAAAATTTGCTGCCCCTAAGCTGCGATAACAAACCAATGGAAATGTTCATTCGAACACGTTTTTGGTGTAATGCTGGCAAACGCGGCACCCAACACGCGGTCTGCTTTCTTATGCCTAGATCTTGATTTAATATGTGACAAACACAGTTTTTGAATATTTTCATTGCCTCTGCTATCTGTCTCACTTTAATTCGGCGGTCGTCTAACACGATTTGGTGAACTTTAGCGATGTTATCGTCAGTAGTTACAGTTTTTGGATGTCCCGAACGTTTATCAGCTTCCAAGCTCTCACGGCCACGTTTAAATTCAGCTGAACAAAATTTCACTGTGGTAAATGACGGTGAAGAGTGCCCGTACACAGAGTAACACATCTTTGATTGGCGTAGGCGCATTCCCTTTCAAAAACAATATTTTATGACAGCTTGATACTAGATTTTTTTCCATTCACACAAAAATACTCACTCAAATCCTGTCAAGTAAAATCTGCGCGTCTAAATTGGTTTAAGGTTTAATGTGTTGGTGTCAAAAGATGCACAACTACATTCCCTGACTTTTATTGACGACTGCTGCCGTCTTCACATTGTTGAGGTCGGAAACTTTTCAGGTCGCCTTCGTACATTATACTCTTCAATATATGTAATAATTTGAAAGGTCAAAAAAATAATTTCTAAGCTAATAAAAAACAGCTATGCAGGTTTCTTCATTGTAACTGAAAGTGATGACACCATTTCATTATTTTTGTAATTAGCTATCCCACGTTCAAAGACCCTTTGCTATCTTATTCTTAATAAGCACAAATAACTCTGAGGTTGGTCATAATTCAGTTTAAAAATTAATTCCAATCTACATGTGTAGGTATTCCCTTATTTACAAACTAAATTAAATTTGATTTCAGTCTATCTTTTTCTTTCTATTTCTTTAAGAAAAGGATCGATTATAAAATATTATTTAAGTACTGTCAAATTAAGATACTCCATACAGTGCATACATAGTTTAGTTAGTTGCGATTAAAAACACGGCTATTAAAAGTACGTCAATTTACGTCAGGCGCGGACTAATTGGACAAAACTAGACTAACATTTGTTCTTTCTTCTGTTCTTTTCTTAATGAAATAGGAAGAAGTTTAGATTGTGAATAATGGAATGCGGCCATTGACTGCTTTTTTGCTTTTAATTTAAAAACTAAATTTTATCTTTGCCTTAAAAATCACTTGACGTGTACTTTGGTATTAATGCATAACAAAATAGTTTATTTCATTTTGTGATTTTATTCAAGACAGTGCCTCTATGTATATTACTTTTTGAATGATATAATTCTGACCTTTAATTTGAGAAATTTCAAGGTTTGACATGAAATGTAGAAAATAAATCAAATCTTTAGATGATCATTCACTAATTATAAAGGTGTCTCTGACATCGACGCACAAACGAGTACCATCAATCCAGTACATGATTCTGAACCCCCCAGTGGTGGAATTTTTCGTCAGCTTTTTCCTGATTTAAAAAAAAATAAAATGCATTTTTTTCGCTTTAAACCGTTCATAATAGCTATACTTTAAATAACCCAATAAGATTTTAAAGGAAAAATTAATGAATTCGCTAATTACACAAAATAGAGTTCACATCACGGGTCAACATCATACCCACAAACACGCGCGGCGCTACGCTTGCAACGTTCCAAGGCCGAGCCGACACATTTTTTTAAACACTGTGATTTCTGCAACCGCTCATGAACGATATAATAATAATAATAATAATCATTTATCATTTATTCTCTCTTCACAGTTGATTTGTAATAGTGTGTACAAAAAAAAGTATCAGCTGAGTTTCAGCTTTGTGAGAGACTGGTGCCTGATATAGGTATTTGGAGAAAAACCTGTGTTACAGGTCACCAGGCCCCTTCCATTGCTAGAATTAGCTTTAATGGAGATACCGTGCAAGAGTAACAGACAAATATTAGGCATAACAAAATAAAAGTTATAAATAAACAATATGCTTAACAGATAAAAGCAAAAGTAATAATTATGTTATACTAAAAATAATTCTAGTAAATATAAGAAATACCTGCCTATAATATTGCAGAATTAGTGGTGGAGTCATGTTGTGAGACGATGAGTGAGTGTGGTGATCTTGTGTGGAGTGTTGGAGTAATGTGACATGTGATTGAGTAACTAAGATCAGCAGTGTACGAGTGAGGGACATTTTTGTATGGTGTGGCCTGCGAAAGTTATTTTTCAAGGAGCCAGGTAGCAGTTACGTGTTTGTGGGGATTAGTCAAATTAGGTTTATTTCAAAATGGTCAAAAGATTTTCGGTTTTGTGATAGTCTAGGGTTTTTAAGTATTTTTTTATTTCTGTAATACAGCTTCGTCGAGGTTTTGGATATAGGTTTAAGAGTTTATTCAGTTTATTATAAAGAAGTAAATGACTATCATAATTTTGTTAATGGCATGTGATCTAGCCTTTTCGCGAAGTTTGCGTTACGATGTCAGATACATCCTATTTGTCAATAATTTGTGCATCCAAAGAAAATACAAGTATTTTTTGCTTTTAACTGATTATTACTCGGACGAAAGGTTAAAAAGATTACAGTTTTATAGAGACATTAATACCAAATCATTCCCAAGTTCCATACCGTTCTAAAGTTATCATGAATTACATTAACCATGAAATTTAAATAATATTTACTGTTACGATAATCATGATCGTTACAGATTATAATAAAATATCCGCACATATGATATTTAAAACTAGTTTCCGCATGCGTACTTAATGCGGAAACTACTTTTTATCAAGTGCGCATCAATTCAGAACGGCTGCACTAATTTGAATAAATCTTTTTTGTTACGTTCGTATTGCCGGGAAGAAAGATGAAAAACTCGGGCGAAGCCGGGACGGGCAGTTAGTCAAATTATAATATCAGGAGTTTGACCGGTGTACTGTCCAGGAAATCCCTCGTTTTGCAGTAACCCGCGGAGCCCTGTGTTTGGTCGCTTATTGCTCACAACAGACAACACTTCTGTCAAGCATTTGGTAGTATACTATTCAGCGTCAATGCTTCTTTGGTTTTGTAAAGGAATTGACACCAAGTAGCTAGCCAAACTGAAAAAGCTCGCGATCAACATCTTACCCCCGCTTCTAGATTCGCTTCACTTTGATAGGCGTTGATGCGTTTTGAAACACCTAAATCATCGACTGGCGCTTAGTTTCAGGATCAATCTTGGATTTATCAATACGAATAAGATGTCGTAAACACGCCGAGAAAAGCCTTCTTCAAATTCGCCTATCATGTCATGGCACAATTCCACCCGTGCCTGCTTCTGAGCATCGGTGAGATTGTGCGGCACCCAGCGTAAAAATATCCTCCGCTACCGAAGATGCACGTGTGAATCTCGTGAAGGCTTCCTAGTCCAATCTGCAGTTTATGCTGAATTTCTTGGTATGTTATTCGTCTATTGTCTTGGATCAATCTTTTCACTGCTAGGACGTTTTCTTTTGTAACAGCTGTCAACGGGCAACCACTTCTTTCTTCATCCCCCAAAGTTAGTCAACCGCGCTTTAAATCATTATACCACGAATACACGGTTGCCTTAGAAGGGCCTTTATCCATGAATGCCATTTGAAGTCTATCATCATACGATTCGTCTGATTTCAGGCGACATTTAAAATCGTAAAAAATCATAACGCGAAAATGCTCTCGACGCAAATCCATTGTTCAAAAAGACACGATAATTTTAATTAGCTCGCAAATAATGTGGAGGGAAGTTTTGAATTTAGAACGTAAGTACCTATTATTAGTTACAAATAATGAAATTTTTAAATAAATTATAACTGGCCACTTTTTTTCACATACATAAAAACTTTCTGTCGCAATACTTTCTGAGTGACCAGGTAGGCCTGTAGCCAATGTAACATCGGTTCGTAGCGAAGCGAAATAGAATACCAAACCAACCAATGGCGGGAACGATTGACCACGTGATTTATCGCGTCACGTGATCAATCGTTTTCGTTACTGGTTGGTTTGGTATTCGATTTCGTTTGGTTTTGAAGCGATGTTACATTGGCTAGGGTCCCTGGTATCTAGAGTAGGTATAGAAGAAAAATCTTTAGTAGTGAAAATATTTTTGTGTTTCTCATAAAAGAAAATCATAATTCATAATAGTAGTGGCTACGTATCGGGGGGCACGGCAGTGCCCCCGCCAATTGAGTGAAAAGAGCCGTACCATCCTTTACTCGAACCATTTCGCCGCGTTTTCAGGCCCCTATTTGAGAACCTCTGCATAAGACTAAAAGGCAGAAATTTTCGTCATCCAGTAAGCCATAATCACATACCTAAAATCCAAAATTTCAAGTCTGCAGGTCATTTAGTTCTGAAGTTAAGCGAAAGTAAAGTTTCGTGTTTATGAAACTCACTCACTCATTCATCATCATCCTCATCCTTTTTATTGTCCCACTGCTAGGCACAGGTCTCCTCTCATATAGAGAAGGATTGAGCGTAACCACCACGCTTGCTCAATGCGGGTTGGCTTTTTCAGACTTAAAGCCCAGGTTTCCTCGAGATCCTTCACCTAGTAAACACACTCACACACTCATGATCATCAAAATAGAACTAGTACTTCCCATAAATACAGACAGCTGAAATTTGGTACAGAGATAGGGTTTTATAAAGGAAAAACTATAAAAGCTAGGATAATCGAAGATCTGGAGTACCTGGTGACCCTGATTAGAAAACAGAAGAGCCTAACCAAACAATTAGAGATTGACGTAGCGCCTCAACGAAAAATAGTCAACTTAGTGGGTAGCTTCATTTGATATCTAAAATTTAAGGTCTGAAGTATCTAATGAAGAACCCTGAGCTTGTTTCAACTGACTTAGAGACATGATGATACCCCCTTCTACTACTGGTTCATAAAAAAATCGACTGTCATTGCAAAAATCCAGTGTAGTCGAACACATATTCTAATTTAATCTAGCCCATAGCATCCTACTGCTGGGCAAATGCCTCACCTTAGAAAAAATCTAATAAAATAAATCAATATGGTCAAGTCACACAAAATCAAAACAAAAAAAAAAATAGCAGTTAGGAAGCTTAGACTTGGCACGACTTTGTCTAGATTTCATTACTTTTTTAGAGATAAACAAGCACCTCCATCGAGACTGGGCAAGTTTTTTATAGAATGTTTTTGGTGGGATGATATATTTTGTTTGCAGTTGGATTAATAGGTGGATACAGAGTGGTGCTGACAATATGACAATAAATTAAACATCGTGTACCTCAACACATTCTCAGTCTATCCATAAAAAATCATATAAATATGTCCATTAGTTTAGTCACAGGAAATTATTTTTAATTTTTCACGTTTTCTACATGATGTACATGTTGATAAGGAAGCGTTTACAGGTTAATGACCGCAGCATCCTGCGGTGTCAAACTTTTTATAATAATGGCACGAAAAATCAAATCAATACAGGATCGCGCTGTCGCCGATCGGAGGTCAGTGAACCAATATTTTTAAAGGATGTTCTATTCTGTTTGAAATTTTATGCGATTTAGTTTGTTTGAATTTTTAATTTTTTTTAATTTTTGATGCTAGGTTTTCTTCTATGGTTTAGGATTATGCCTATGAACCAGCATTGTTTGTGTTTACATTTATTGTCGTATTGTCAGCACCACTCTGTATATAATTCAAACTTATGGACATTGGTGTACCAAATATTCGGGTCTAACTTTTTCTAAGAACTGACGAAAATAAGCTCTTATCATCTTCCTTATCTTTGAAACAAAACAAATGTATAAGTGCCTATGTGACCTCGAGATAATTAAATTTATTGTAAAATCAGGTACATGGTCAATAATAAAAATTCTTGTTGTACAATCAATGAAATTGTAAGATAAGATTGTTTCTACTTTTTAAAGAACCTACCGCGTGATTATTATTAAGTTGCGATTTTACAGGCTAACATTCAGGACGATTAAAATTCAGCTTTGTCCTCTCGTTTCATTTTTATACGAATATGTGGTGCATGTTATGATAAAATATTATCTCTAATATTAAATGGCGATTATGACTGCCCAGGGCGCGTCTGGTATACAGTTTTTCATCGCCATATATGGGGAATAAATCAACGCCAAGAGGCACAGAGCTACAGACAGGAAATCCATGAAGGCATAAATAACATCACGCTTGTAATCCTCTCTAAGAGGTAGGTAAAGATAAATCTATAGGTGGCCCATATTTAGCTAGTCGTATTAAGTAAGTAATAATGAATAATTCATTTATTGAAATAGAAATTGAATGTGAAAAATGAAGATCTACGTAGGAATAAGGCGGAGATTGGTATTCCAGGCTTTGCCAAGAAGATTCATGGAAGATATCCAAAAGAGATAGCGGAATGGTGAATAAGATCGGAGCGAAGATCTGCAGACTGAATAGCAGTTGATAACAGATAGTCATGGATGTGGATAGCATTGAATCCTCCAAGTGACTGTCTGTAATACACATGTCAAGAGCGAAATGTCAGATTTCTTAATGCATTCACCCATGCATTGTCAAACATCAGCATGATCATGATAATGGACCGGATAAAAAGAAAAGCAGTAAAGCCAAGTACGAAGTACCCATTTAGGAAGGCCTTCGATATTATTATTTATTTATTCATTTATTTCTTTCATCATCATCATCAACCTTTTATCGTCCCACTGCTGGGCACAGGTCTCCTCTCATACAGAGAAGGATTGAGCGTAATCACCACGCTTGCTCAATGCGGGTTGGCGATTTCAGACTTAAAAGTCCAGATTTCCTCAAGATGTTTTCCTATATTTAACTTTATAAAAGTTACATTGGTACTTGCCTGACCTGGAATCGAACCCGCGCACTCTTACTTGAGAGGCTGGTGTTTTAACCACTAGGCCACCACGACATTTATTTCTTTAATTAAAACGATATAAAACCAATTGCAGAAATTAAAGACACATTTTTTTACAAAAAGTCTTTAATTTCTGTAATTGGTTTTATATTGTAACGCGAAACACAAGATACAATAAACTACTGACATGCCGATAAAATCTTCGTCCATTCGTCAGCATACCCATTCATGAGAAAGGGAGACGCATCTTATGTGGTCGAGGTCCTTAACAGCGAGGAAATGACGATGAAGAGAGGATAGATAAGCGAGAGGCTTGCAACCGGCACTTGAGAGAGGAAAGTACACAACAAATATAAGAAAGTGCCTTAACAAAGTGTCTTTTTTAGGGTTTCGTACCTAAGAGGTAAAACGGAACCCTATTCGTGAGACTTCGCTGTCCGTCCGTCCGTCTGTCACCAGGCTGTACCTATCTCATGAACCGTAAAGCTAGGCAATTTTCAGAGATTATATATTTCTGTTGCCGCTATAACAACAAATACTAAAAATTAAATATTGAAGGGGCCTCCCATACAACAAACGTGATTTTATTGCCGTTTTTTAACGGAAATAGAATTCCTTTTTTTTCTAAGATCTCGTCTCGACTCGCAGTTGGCCGGCTTTTTTACCTTTTATTTTATTAAAAATGCCTGTAGCCCTCTCCAATAGATTAGGAAGGGAATGAGTACGTATGTACCAATGTATTCAAACAATAACAAAGGCTAACTAAAAAAAATCGGACAATTTAGAGCACGTAATTTTTTGAATGCGTTGTACATATAAACTCCTCCTTTTTAAGTTTTATTAGTACTAACAATATCGATTTCCAATGTATGCTTATTGTATATTTATTTATTTTAATTTTAGACTTTATAGAATTATGTTACTTCGCATTCTCATTCATGCGTGCAACGCCATCTAGTAACGAGACAAGTAACTACTTACTAAGCGCCATCTAGGACACTGGAAGGACACTAACCTTCAAAATAATTTCTGCAGTGAGAATAAACTCACTCATGATCCTTGTACAAAGGTGATTAACATAATATGCTGTAAACATCCATATGTTTAGACCCGCTATCAGTTTTCGATTTTAATAGAATACTATGAATTAATTATGTGTTTTTGTAATTATTTGCCATCCTCTAATAAACACCTCTAGGATAATAATAAAGTTATAAAAAAGTATAAATACATATTTTTAGACTCTATACTATTAAATTACAGTAATTTTCAATAAGCACACAGGGGTAATAATAATCCAAGATATAT
Organism: Sesamia inferens; assembly: GCA_037179545.1. NCBI lineage: Eukaryota > Metazoa > Arthropoda > Insecta > Lepidoptera > Noctuidae > Sesamia > Sesamia inferens. The sequence continues at coordinate 12,677,724 of CM073934.1, read as the reverse complement.
TTTTTTTAATACTTTTTTCCTAGTTAGCTGAGTAGCTAACTAGGAAAAAAGTATTAAACAAACTGTTACAGACTTAGTTTTTGTATTTAAACCATTGTTTATGGAGTAGTAAACAATGGTTTAAATACAAAAACTAAGTCTGTATTCCTGACTATTTTGTAGGGAACAAACATTATAATCTTTAAAAACACAGATCATTAGAAAAATATTCTAAACACTAAAATTGTATAAATTATAATTGAATAAATAATAATTATTATACTGCAAAAGTTACTTAGTCCAATTTTTAAAGTACAATTTATTAATGATTTCTACATCTCAATGACAGCACAATTTATATGTACAGTATTTACAAAATATAAAACATTTGCCTAATTTTGTAACAAAATAAATTAGAAATATATTTTTTTTAAGAACAAGTAACAATTGTGTCCACAGAAACCCATTATATTAAAACAAAAGAATTAAACAGTGCTTCTGTTATTGACATGTATTCAATACACTGCTAATTAGTGTCTTATTAAAATTCTTAAATGTACATTTTTTGTTTATTCTGCTCTTCATGCAGTTTATAATTTAGTTTCTTTTTAATTATTTGGCCAAACTTCACAGACCTGAGGGGTACCTATATCTAATACCAGTGAAATGGAAACTAACATTGTGTTCAAAAAGCTATATGAACCCATACATTGAATAAAATAAGATGTTTTTTTTTTTGGAAGGTTTGTGATACACTGATGTTACATACTGAAACAAAATCTGGCTGATATACACAATCTGGTAAAGGAATTTAACACATTTTTGAAGCTAGTTTTTATACTTGTCTTCCATGTAATTATTTATTAAGGTTGAAAATAAATAGTTGTAACCTTTTTGCTATGCTAGTAATTTGTGTATGGGTCACTTTAATCAAAGCATTGGTCTCAAAGGGTCATATTATGAAGTCTCATAGAAATCTAGTAGAAACATTTCAATTAGAAAGTATTCCGTGTTAAACAACATTCTTATATCTTCATAGATCTTACACCCACCACTATCAGTTTAAAGCTAAAGCCATTAATCGTGTGTAGTGCTTGCGTAAATACAAAATACCTACCTAATTATGCTGTGCCTCATACAATAACACCTTTACTTGTCTGAAGTATAATCATGACTTCAGCTAAACAGAATACATGAAACAAACAATACAGTCACTGGCAAGCTGCAATACGAATATGCTAGTAATTCCTACTGGAACTGTTGTTTATCATGTAAAACAAGGACCTATGTATCGTAGATACGACATAGGTACTATGATAGTGTATGGTTTAGCACAGCCAAAAATTTCTGACAGCGTATTATAGTTAATATTTCTTACCTGAATCTCTCGAGGGCTCCATCATCTGGTCAAATGTATCTATCGTTTACGATATACCACTTTCATAGAATAGTTCAGTGGCTAACGATGAACCTGTCAGTAACAAGGTCGTTGAACTAAATATACCTATAAGAAGATGAAATATACACCCCCTTGTTGTACACAAATCTCTTTGTAGATACTATGAGATACACTAGTACTAAAACTTTACGATAAGCAAAAAAGACGATAAAAGTGGTTAATAATTATAAGAATTCATCAATAACCCAATTTCAATTAATTCTCAGTGACATAAAACAACGCGTCACGTCACAGTCGAATTTCGTTCAGGAATTTTGATAATAGTGATGATATTGAAAGAATCGAAATTCCGAACGAAATTATATTTTTTCATATAACTTAGCATAAGACAACTGTAATTATTCACTATAGATATACTGGATTTATAAAAGTAACCGGGAATATATTAATAATATATATGACAGGAGATATTATATCAAAGAGTAAAATAATACTAGGGAAAATCTCACAAAAGTCATTAAATAGTAGTCTTTCAAAAGGTTTTAGTTTTAAAAAATTCACTAGAAACATAATAGTTTTGTATACCAAAGCTTATTTTTTGTTTCAATATAACGCTGCCATTTTTGTTCAATAATTATCTATGATCATAACTTAACAGAACGCGACTTTTTTAGTTTTCAATGTCAAGTTAAAGTCATCTAATAAGGTCAGTTCTCATTGTCACTCTAATATTTACTTGAGTTATGTGTTCTATTGGTGAAACATTTAACTGATCTATTATAAACCAATCAAATTTCTTAAAATCTGATTGACCTTGTAAATGTAAGTTTCAAATTAGAAAAGTTTTATATAAATACGTCGCTAAGAAAATTACAAGTTTACTTTGTTGAGCTTCCCGGCATAAATGTTAAGTATTTTTGAATAATAATAAATTTATAATCAGTAAGACAACATCAATAAGTACTTTAAAAATACGTTCAGTGGCACGTGATTTTACAATCGACAAAATATTAAAGTTTTTGTAAGTGAATAACCTTCGTGAACATGGAAAACAAAAATGACTTTGAATATCCACACACTTTCATATTGTGTGGAGCGTCTGGAGATCTTGCAAGAAAAAAGATTTATCCAACTATATGGTATTTGTTCAGGGACAATCTTTTACCTCGTCATACCAAGTTTATTGGTTATGCTCGAACGAAACAAACGTTATCAGAAGTTAAAGAGAAATGCAAAAAATATTTAAAAGTGCGTCCGGGAGACGAAGAAAAATTGAAGGAATTCTGGGATGCAAACGAGTATTTTGCTGGTTCCTATGACAAAAGAATCGATTATGAAATGCTAAACCAGCTAATTAGCAAGTCTGAAAAGGGCCCTAAAGCTAACAGAATATTTTACCTAGCAGTGCCACCGACTGTATTTGAAGATGTTACGGTGAATATACGAAATGCATGTGTATCCATTAAAGGCTTTACAAGAGTTATCATTGAGAAACCCTTTGGTAGAGATGATGCAAGTTCAGAGAAATTGAGCAGCCATTTAGCTGGCCTGTTCAAAGAAGAGCAGATTTACCGAATTGATCACTACCTTGGTAAAGAGATGGTTCAAAACCTCATGACTATCAGATTTGCTAATCAAATATTCAGCCCTTCATGGAATAGGGAAAATATTGCATCTGTACTAATCTCTTTTAAAGAACCGTTTGGTACTGAAGGCCGAGGGGGTTATTTCGATGATTTTGGTATTATTCGTGATGTAATGCAGAATCATCTTCTTCAAATTTTGTCACTTGTTGCTATGGAAAAACCTGTTACTTTAAATCCGAATGATATAAGAGATGAAAAAGTGAAGGTTCTACGCCACATTAAACCTATTGAGCTAAATGATATACTTGTTGGACAGTATGTAGGTAATCCTGATGGCACAGGTGAAGAAACAGTAGGATATCTTGATGATTCAACTGTGCCAAAGGATTCTATAACACCAACATATGCACTTGCTGCACTTGAGATTAATAATGCGAGATGGCAGGGTGTGCCTTTTGTTCTTCGCTGTGGCAAAGCTCTAAATGAGAGAAAAGCAGAAGTGAGAATCCAATACAAAGATGCGCCTGGTGATATCTTCAATGGGCATGCAAAGAGAAATGAACTGGTGATACGTGTTCAGCCCGGTGAGGCTTTATATTTGAAATTAATGTGCAAATCCCCTGGGATGAAATTCGACCTGGTGGAAACTGAATTGGACTTGACATACAGTATGCGCTACAAAGAAGCTGATGTCCCTGATGCATATGAGCGACTCATTTTGGATGTGTTTACTGGTACACAAATGCATTTTGTACGTAGTGACGAATTAAAGGAAGCTTGGCGTATTTTCACACCTATTCTCAAAGAACTGGAACAGAAACATATTAAACCGGTCCCATATGTGTATGGATCACGAGGCCCTCCAGAAGCTGATAGTAAACTTGCTTCCTATAACTTTATGTACACCGGCTCATATAAATGGAAGAAGCCAACACTATGTTAGTAGAATTACAGCCTGGTATCTAAGGCTGGTGGTGGTGGTTTTGCTTTTGTGGTTTTTGATTATTATTATTTAATAAAATTGCAACAACTAAGTTACACAATTAAGTTTAAGTTATATAGTCATACAAGTCACATTCCGATTTAATCACAATTGATTACTATTGTTATTTAATTATATTTTGCATTCCTTTTTAACTATACTTCATACAGATTTTAATGTTAACTGTGGAAAGTAATTTTTAAGCCATCATAATTTATTAATTTTGCATAATAGTATAATAAATTAAGGGGACCATTTTAACTTAATGACAAATGGTTGTGTGAGTGCCTTATCCACCTCGGTAAACTGCCTGATATTGTTTGTAACAAATAAATATAAGCTATGATAATCACGTGAAACTCTTATATGAATTACCACTGATACAATTTACTTAAGATACTCAGGGGTCAGGCTATCACTCATGTTGAAAATGGTGATAAAAGAAAATTAATTTGATATACTATTTAAAATGCAACTAATGGATATTGTAATAACTGATTTATTTAATGATTTATGTATCATATGTATTATGTTTATGACAAGATATTTAATTAATATTTAGTTAATAGTTAATTGACAAATATTTTTCTATCAATATATTAATATATAATGTGTCTGTAACTTCAACTGTAATGTTTAAGGAAAGTAGGACAATACTTCCTAAATAAGGTAGCTATAATATTATATTGTGATTTTTTATACATATTTATATATTTTTAGCTACAATATACCTTATGAATAATTTAATAGTTGGTAATTGTATATGTAACAAAAAAAAATGTTATAAGGTTTGACATAGGATTTAACATATGTATTCTCTTTTCATTAATAAGTTTAAAATACTTATTATTTGTATTATTTTATTGCTTTTATTTTTATTAAGTGCTTGCATTTTAAAACTGCATTTGAAATGATAGTTCATTGGTATTTTGTTATGCATTTATATTTATTTCCATTTTTTTTTTTTTTTTTAATATTTTATAACTATTTAGGTGGTTGTTTTACTAAGAATATTACGATTGTAAGAGCTTGTTATTAAATATAGGGATTACATAACATTATCATTAAGTACTTATTGGTTTTTAAAATGTCCACTCATACAATAAGTTTGTTGAACAATATTGTTAATAGTATGTAACACTTGACAAATGTATTGTTATTGATCTGTTACTTCGTTTTATTCATAATTATTTATTGAATAGGACTTTGTTCCAATTTAATGCATAATAAACCAAGACCTTTTGTAAAGGTAAGGTGATCATCCATTGATAGACTTACATTATGAATCTGTATAATTATACTGGGGGGCTTATTTACAGCAATAAAAATGTTCTTTCATTCATGATTTATTATAAAAGGCTTTTTACGCTGAAATAAACAGTATGGTGCTGCAAAATCATGTTGTTCCTTTAATTACCTACCTACTTACGACCACTACGTTAAATTTAAAATTCTTACTGAATAATATAAATAAAATAGCTAATCGTCATAATGCCATGCTAAGCTGCATGCTCATTCTGGCTATATCACGCTTGCTTTGCATGACTCATGCCTAATTTCGTGACAGAATAATGTTCGAAGCTTTTAAAAAATGGTTCGTCATAACGTGAGCCGTGATCAGGGGAGAGACAGTTCCCCAAAGAGTATAATAATACTAGGGAAAAAGAGAGCCCTCTCGAGACGTTTTTATGCAAGCAATTTTGAAGCGCCATCTAGACTTCTTAACCAGAGTTATAGGTATGCTATACATACGTATACTTAGCTATATAAGTATTCATAAGCATAGTTCCATTCCCAATAACAAGTTATTATGTTTAATTTTCTTGTTGTTATGCTTTGACAAACATTTGCAAAACATTACAATAAGAAAATTAAACAAAATAACTTGTTAATGGGCATCGGGTCTTGTAGAATCAAATTTTTTACGCTAACCAGGGGGGGCACACTTAGTACTTTATGAATTTCTACAGTCGACAGCGACATCTAAAGAAAAGTGTGTGAACAACTGGGCAGCCATCTTATTGACCTATAAAGGTCTTGGTTACCAGGTCGTAAAATTTCAAAAAAAAAAAAAAAAAAAGCAGCCATCTTATACCAAGTCATATTTTTTAATTTCAATTTTCAAGCTATGGAAGCAAGATGGCGGATAGAGAATCAAACAATTTTATTTTATTTATACTCGTGTTGAATGAATATATGAAATATTGATATGATGTACGCACGTGTTATTGGCAAAATTGTGGTGTCTCTTCCACAAAGGCCATTGATCAAGACTTGAAGTTGAAGTTCAATTTTCATGATTTGTTGTCATGTTTCAACTCCCAAGAAAATATTGTATTTTTGACTATGATGCTTTAGGTAAGTGTTTATTACTGTACCCTACCGTATTATCTATACAGTATGTTACGAAAACCCTGTCCGACCCGTGAAGGTGTTGTTAGGTATCGATAACTGATTCTACTAATGCATACAAAACCGGGCTTTACTTAAAAAAAAAATCCCCCTAAAAAAAATAAATATTATTTCGCAAAAGGAGGTAACTTATTAAATGTGCGTTGACCACTCTTCGCCTGCCGACCGCGGGGGGCGGGCGGCAGGACACGCGGCACGTGGCCGCATCGCTATTCGCTCATAATAATACCGGTGTTGTCACTTTTTAAAAATTACCAAATTTCGGGGAAATTGGAATTAATTCGTTGGAAAAAAAGATTATTTCAAAATTCATTTGTATTGGTACTATGATGAATACGTAAAATTTTATATTATATTTGGTCATGTGTTTACCTAACCTCTATTATCCTTATGGGTCGGACAGGGTTTTCGTAACATACTGTATAAGTAAAAAGGTTTTTATGTTCTATAATATGTTTTTTTTTTTGCCCAAATTCTGATAAGTAATTATTCACAAATTTCATTCCAATTTCAGTTGCACACGGTGTACCCATTCTCTGACTCCCAAACCCTGAAAAGGACCCTGATTAGTTCGCTACTTTGATAGCCGCTGTTGGCAGTCAAGTTAGAGAAAGTGATCATTATGAAGATTTATAAGAATATGTTCAAAAGAATATGTGATCACCATTTTGATCAATCAAGACAGCTGGAGGTCGTCTTATTTGTTCAGGAGCACCAACAGTTAATAAGAATCGTAAGTAGAATTAAGTTAGCTCAATATTTGTGTGAACACAACATTTATTACCATACCAAATTGTTCCAATTCATATTTACAATCATTTGTGGGGTGACTTTTCAAAAGGACTTATTTCTGTGTGAACTCTAAAGAGAAATAGCCCCTTATGACTTTGTGAAAGGGCTTATTTCTGTATGAATTCTGCAAAAAAAATGCAGTCCTTCCGAAGAGTCTCTCCTCAATTGGATTTTGCTAATCAGTAACTTAAAAGTACCTACTCTGAAAATTGTGGAAGAAGCAGAAGTGTGTGTCTGACTTTTACTGACTAAAACCCACCCATGTTCCTTAACTTGCCTGTGTGACGGCCAGGGCCACGGTTTCTTTTTTAAACAACCCGCAACGCTGACCCAGGAGGCATTGATCTTCGTGGACCCCGTCACAATGTGATCTGGTAATAACCTTGCATTGTATGTTACAGGTATTCAACAAATAATCAGTACCTTTGTGGAGACAGACCATAAATACTAATTTCCAAACTGTTAATTTCTGTCACTTTCGGCTAATTTGTAATATTATTTTATTTCTGTGTACTTCATAATTAACGTAATGTTTTATATAACGATTTTATGTTTACATACTATCAGCTGTGAAGTTTTCACTCATAAAATAAATAAATTACTGAATACTTTGTTTTAATCATCTGAAAACCCAGACCTATAATATACATTACATAGCTACGTACGCATAGATACGTAGCTATACCATACATAGCTACGTATGCATAGGTACGTAGCTATAATATACATATCTACATACGTATAGCTATGTAACTGTATCATTCAGCTACATACGTATAGCTACGCACCTACATTCACTAGTAGTTGTTCACCTACTAAACTGAAGACGGCAGCACTTTCCATACATGCATATTTTACCGCAGAGTTGGCACTCTTTAATTATATACTTACTATACTCTTTGACGCTAACGCAAATAAAATGAAAAAGTGGCCATCTTGTGAATAAGGTTGCCAACCTATTAACCATACATTCTACTTTATTTTTGGTAATTCTACTTTTTTACAAATAAAGTATGCAAAAATACTTTATTTTTAACCTTTACTGTGATGCGTAAAACAAAATACTCATTATGGGTACTTAACGATTTGTAATTGCTGAACGAAATGTTTAAAACGGATAATGGAAATAATTTGGAATGAACAAAATATTTCTTACCTACCTACTCTCTGTTCCTGCAATTTTAACAAAGAGTTTTTTTTAAATAAATCTAAAGTGGCGAGAAGAGAGAAATAGAGTATCAATAAATTTAATCCAAAACGAGTTGGTTATTTATTTAAAGGAGAATGGCCAAAAAAACCCAGGCTCGGCACAAAAGTTTTATATTTCAGATTTTAGATCTGATTTAGTAAACAAAGCTGATTAGCGTCTGATTTAGTGATCATAGCTAAATTCAGTGGCTAACATATTTTATTTGCCTATAGTAGTTGCTTAGGTGGCGCTTAAGGCAAACAATGTTTTTTTAGTAAACTTATCAATACCTAATTCACATTATTTATTATGATTATTGTATTAGGTAAGTCAGGCCATAACAATAAAATAAGTAAGTGATTACATACGTGATTGTGAGTGAGCTAGCAAGATAGTGACGCTAGACGATGCAAGCGAGAGTTGTTGTGTAATATAATAATCTAATTATCTTATGTATCTTGTATTACCATTGTAAAACTTTTGTAAATAATGTTCTATTAAATACGATACTACAATACTTTTGTTATTTTTAATATGTTTATATATAAGTAGTATTACAAGCATTGTAAACTTTCTAGAGTCCTTTTGTATAGTAATCATATGAAATAATGACAATTTATAAATAATATATTGTTTTCCTTGAGCGCCTATGCTAATTAATAACTTAAATGGCCAAAAAACATGTTAGCCACTGAATTCAGTAACGATCATAACTCAGAACAACTATACTAATTTTAATTTAAAATCTGATATATTAAATTTTTGCGTCAGGCTTGGGTTTTTTTTTTTGTATGGGTCGTGGCCGTTCTCCTTTAAATGTTAATTGTCAAGCAAGCTTTGTAACCTTTAAAGATGACAAAAAATTGTTGGCATGTGCTAAAAGCACACAAAAATACGTTTTTAATGTAATAAAAACATAAAATTTTAAAAATACTTTTTTCTACCTAATACTTTATTTTTTTCCTATCCAAACCACTTTATAGGTTTTTTTTGTGAAAATAGTTGGTAACCCTACTTGTGAACCATGTTAGGTTCCTGTTACCAATTAACAAAATGATCTGATAAGGTTGCCAGAACAAGGATTTTTAAAAAGGAAATTTAATTGAAATTGGTAATTTAAATGATCTCCTTCTAATTATTAAAAATTTATCGTATTTTTTCATAAAAATTCAAAATATTTATTTTTCAAATTATTTACAGAGACATCTATGATATGGTTTTAGGTCGGGAAGTGTAGATGGCGCAACTTTCTTTGCTAGACGTTCGTTCAAGGGAACTGTCTCCCCCCTGCAGTTCCCTATACGAACGTGTAGCAAAGAAAGTAGCGCCATCTACAGTTACTGACCTAAAACCATGTCATATATGTCTCTGTTTTAAAATTTGAAAAATACATATTTTGCATTTTATGAAAAAATACGATAAATTTTTAATAATTAGAAGTAGATCGTTTCAATTACCAATTCTAATTAAATTTTGTCTTTAAAAATCCTTGTTCACGCAACCTTATCAGACCATTTTGTTAATTGGTAATAGGAACCTAACATGGTTCACAAGTAGGGTTACCAACTATTTTCACAAAAAAACGTATAAAGTGGTTTGGATAGGAAAAAAATAATGTATTAGGTAGAAAAAAGTATTTTTAAAATTTCATTTTTTTATTACTTTAAAAACGTATTTTTGTGTGCTTTTAGCACATGCCAACAATTTTTTGTCATCTTTAAAGATTACAAAGCTTGCTTGACAATTAACATTTAAAGGACGAGGGCCTGACGCAAAAAAATAGTTTATCAGATTTTCAATTAAAATTAGTATAGTTGTTCTGAGTTATGATCGCTGCTGAATTCAGTGGCTAACATGTTTTTTGGCCCTTAAAAGTTGCATAGGCGCTCAAGGAAAACAATGTATTATTTACAAATTGTTATTATTTCATATGATTATTATACAAAAGGAGTCTAGAAAGTAAACAATGCTTGTAATCATCATCATCATCATCATCATTTCAGCCGAAAGACGTCCACTGCTGGACATAGCCTCCCCCAAGGTTCCCCACGACGACCGGTTCTGCGCCTCCCGCATCCAGCGGTTTCCCGCGACCTTCACCAGGTCGTCGGGTGTAATACTACTTATATATAAAGATATTAAAAATAACAAAATTATTGTAGTATCATATTTAATAGAACATTATTTACAAAAGTTTTACAACGGTAATATAAGATACATAAGATAATTAGAATATTATATTACACAACAACTCTCGCTTGCATCGTCTAGCGTCACTATCTTTCTAGCTCACTCACATCCACGTATTTAATCACTTGCTTATTTTATTGTTATGGCCAGGCTTACCTAATACGATAATCATAATAAATAATGCGAATTAGGTATTGATAAGTTTACTAAAAAAAATATTGTTTGCCTCAAGCGCCAGCTAAGTAACTACTATGGGCAAATAAAATATGTTAGCCACTGAATTTAGCTATGATCACTAAATCAGACGCTAATCAGAAGCTTTGTTTACTAAATTAGATCAAAAATCTGGGGAGTGTGCGAGGGAATTGCATGATTTAATTCCCCCATCTCCGATCCACCATCGGACGACCCGTCGTACGGCGAGTTTCCACCCTTATGTTGTTAACACCTCTACGATCCGGACGAAGCGTTTCGCCTCCTCCTTTATACCGCGTACATCGAGGGACTGGAACAATCTGCCGGCGGCGGTGTTTCCGTCGGACTACAATTTGAGTGTCTTCAAGGCTAGAGTGAATAGGCTCTTAATAAACAAGTGCGCTTTACCATCAACGATTGCGTCACTGCTTACCATCAGGCAGGATTGCGGTCAAGCGCTGGTTTATACTTTAATAAAAAAAAAAAATATAAAACTTTTGTGTCGAGCCTTGGTTTTTTTTTTGGTCATTCTACTTTAAATAAATAACCAACTCGTTTTGAAATAAATTTATTGATACTCTATTTCTCTCTTCTCGCTACTTTAGATTTATTTAAAAAAAAACTCTTTCAGTGAAAGCTGAAATCGCAGGAACAGAGAGTAGGTAAGAAATATTTTGTTCATTTCAAATTATTTCCATTATCCGTTTTGAACATTTTGTTCAGAAATTACAAATCATTAAGTACCCATAATGAGTATTTTGTTTTACGCATCACAGTAAAGGTTAAAAATAAAGTATTTTTGCATACTTTATTTCTAAAAAAGTATAATTACCAAAAATAAAGTAGGATGTATGGTTAATTGGTTGGCAACCTTATTCACAAGATGGTCACTTTTACATTTTATTTGCCTTAAAAATTTGATTCTACAAGACCCGATGCCCAGTAACAAGTTATTTTGTTTAATTTTCTTATTGTAATGTTTTTCAAAGCATAACAACAAGAAAATTAAACATAATAACTTGTAATTGGGAATGGAACTATGCTTATGAATATATATATAACTAAGTATACGTATGTATAGCATACCTATAACTCTGATTAAGAACTCTAGATGGCGCTTCAAAATTGCTTGCATAAAAACATCACGAGAGGGCTCTCTTTTTGCCTAGTATTATTATACTCTTTGGCCGTGATGATGAGATTTAAAGAATTACGCCATCTATCTTAAGAATCTCAATAACAATTAAATAGTGCCTTGTCTGGTAGATAGGTGGCACTACAAAACTGTCCTTATAACCAATGTTACCATCCATAGGACACAAAGTTCGAGTTTCAAGAGAGAAGATAACATACCCTAACTGTTCAACTAATAATTTTAACAATCTCACCGAATAGCTCAACTAATATAAATTGGAGAGTGATCCAGCGATAACAAAAGTTAAGATCTTCATTGTACTAATCCAAACCACCACCAACCAGTTAAAAAAAAAATAAAAGAAGCATTTTTTGAGTTATGCAGTTACGTCCTTTAGTTGTAGAATATAGAATTTAACTTTCCTCTAGTTTATAAATAAATCATACAGGAAAAGCAACGAATAACTTTCTGCTTAACGATTAATCCAGTACACCACCGTGTACACCATAGACACAATAAGTGCTAATGGACTAGACATGCCGTACGCATATAATCTGCAGTAATTTTTGGTTTGATAAGAGTGAGAGAGATGGACTATGCTTTCGGTCTAGCACTATCTCTTTTCTCACACATGATTGATGGTTTTGAGAGAGATAAAGATAGACGAAACATTGTTTCCTCTCTTTCTTTCGCAGTGCCACAATTCTCGACTCTAAGGCATGTCCATTAGTATATGTTGATGGTTTACACCAAGAATTTTAGAAGAAGACTAGATGTTGCGCCAAGAATGAAGAACTGAAGCCTGAAAAAATGACCTTGAAACAATTAATTTATGTTTTGCGTCTCTTTCACCAGGGTGACAATATTTTTACTTGCTCTAGGACATTTTGTGAAATTATATTTATAAATTGAGAAAATTTGGTACAGACGACAGCACATCAATCTACTACAATCTGTCCGACTTCGTTTTTAGATTTTCAACTTTATCTCTAACTAGCGACCCGCCCCGGCTTCGCACGTGGACACATGATATAGGTACCTAAGCCTTCCTTAAGAAACGGTGGCCCTTCAATAAAAATAACGTCTACTGTGCCGCCCATCAGCCAATATCTGACTTTGCAAGATACATAGAGCTTATTGTCCATGGGTAGCCAGTTCCACCACCTTCAAATAGAATGAAAGCCTGCCGGGGTAGCAAGTTTGTTCGAAATATTGGTCCCCCGCTCCGGCCCACTCACTCCGCAGTTTAGGTAGAGAAACACTCAAGTAGCAGGCGGCCAGCAGGGGCGCGAGCGGCACGCGAATTTTTTCTGGTGTTTGGTTTTGAATAAATCGTGATATCTTCTGAATGAAACAAACAATTGGGTTGTATCCTAAAAAAAAAATTTAATGTCCATCAGATAAATTCATAAAAAATATTGAACACGTATTTTTTATTTTTTCTTTCATTCAAATACTTAGGAAGATATATTGATTTGAAATGTCGCATGACGTCACGCCGTGGTACAAAATATACCACGGCGTGACGTAATAAGCCCCCACTCCGTTACTTTAATACGCTATATCTCAGTAGTTTTTGGTAATTTCGACAAAATAAAAAATATGGGTCTTATTATTTTTTATTATCTATAAGACGGACTAATTATTTTTTGATTTTCATACCTTGGATACATCCCTATTCCAATTACCCAAAAACTGATCTGCTGCTACTAAAACTACCTTTGATAATGACGTAATTTATTTGGTTAAGGATTAATAATAAGGAACGAATAGTGGGCTCTGATTTCGACTGGCATTTTAATTAACTTTTCAAACATAAAAAGTAGTCATAATGAAGAAACTATGGTAGGTAGACATATAGTGTCGCAGACTTTTTTGTAGGCATTTTTAAGGTCTACAATACTGTAATAAATTATTTTGATTTATCTCAAAGGGTTCAGCCAGCGTTTGCAATATAAGCTCAAAAATGGGTTTATTTTACGACATGTGTTAGAAACCTCAATAATTATCAGTGTTCCTCTTATATATTATGCATGTTATATACATAAAAACGTTCCTCTTGAACGTATCTATTAAAAATCCCTATCAAAATCCGTTGCGTAGTTTTAAAGATTGAATCATACAAATCGACATAGGGAAAGTAAAAGTGACTTTGTTTTATAATATGTAGTGATGGAGCATTACGGCTCAAGGTTGATTGGGAATTTATCTGACAGTTTGGGGTAGCTTGACCTGCTCTCGTCTGTACATTAACATTTTAATGTGGTTTCCGACTGTGTTAGCAGTATTATATCTATACTTATTAATAATAATATATTAACATAATTATTCTAAAACTGAAGTTTGTTTGGATAATCACGATATCTCAGGATCTACTGGTATTATTTGAAAAAATATTGCACTGTTAGATAGCCCATTTATTGAGGAAAGTTATAACATAACGCTACGACTAATAGGAGCGGACCAGTAAACAAAGATGCGGGTGAATCCGCGGGGTACCTACAGCTAGTTTTTTTTTTTTTTTTATTAATTTATAAACCAGCGCTTGACCGCAATTCCGCCTGATGGTAAGCAGTGACGCAATCGTTGATGGTAAAGCGCACTAGTTTATTAAGAGCCTATTTACTCTAGCCTTGAAGACACTCAAATTGTAGTCCGACGGAAACACCGCCGCCGGCAGATTGTTCCAGTCCCTCGATGTACGCGGTATAAAAGAGGAGGCGAAACGCTTCGTCCGGATCGTAGAGGTGTTAACAACATAAGGGTGGAAACTCGCCGTACGACGGGTCGTCCGATGGTGGAACGGAGATGGGGGAATTAAATCGTGCAATTCCCTCGCACACTCCCGAAAATGTATCCTATAGATTCTATAGGATACATTTTGGGGAGTGTGCGAGGGAATTGTGAGGTGTTCTATAGTATAGAACACCGAAAGGCTGGTTACTCTACGCCTGTGCTAGTTTATTATAATGCTTTACTAATGTAAACAGACGACCGTGTATGTTAGTAGTAATACTTTGATACCTACCTGTCCACGTCCGTCGGTTTAGGTACAGTGCAATTCGTGAGTTACGGCATGCGTGAAGTTAGCCTCTAGCAACTTTAACGCTTGTGTACTCTTAAATAAATCAATAGGTTAAAAAATAAATACCGTTAGCTATTGTTATTGCTATTATCAACTGTTATTGGTATTTACTTTTTCGTAAATTGTGCTGTAGTTAACTAAAGGTCAAAAAATCATATTACGTATGTGTTTTTATTTTAAGAAAGTCGTTTAAAAGATACACAAAGTTTATTTAAATTTAGTTTCTATCCTAACATAAATTCTTTGAGAACTACATAATTCCAGATAGGCTGTTTATTGTGTAGATTTACAATATACCAAACTTCTTACTCTTGACACAGCTACATACATTATTGTAAGTACATAAAAATCTGCTGCTCCGTATATTTGTGTTTAGCTGCTTTTTACTTGTTTAATTGTTTAAGTAAACTTGTACAGCACTTACCCAAACAGTGGTTTGATTTACCTACACATTTCAAGCTGGCACGATATGAGAATATTTTTTTTTTTCATTTAATCAACTTTTATTATAAAAAAACATTTTTTTTATGACACGTGTAAAAATAAAACGTTTTGTGTAATTTTTGCCTTCTGGTTCGAATGTCACCCAAAAGCTTTTGGTTATGGTTATATTATATTTTTAAGATAAAAATAAATTTTATTATTTCAGTTTCATGTAAATCCATGCAAATTTTATTGATTGGATGTTTCGGAACAAATAGTTCCTGCAGTAATGGCTGGAATTTTTCTAAAACCGCTAACACCAATTTTGATTGCAATTGCAAATTTTGCTGTGTTATAGTCTTCAAAAGCTATATTCATTAACATGAATGTTAATATTGTAATGTCCAACGCTAAGTTATAAGTATGTTCGTACACTGTTTTCACTGTATGTGATGGGCATGTCCTTCTCAAAGTAACTGCGTTTTTTTTTCTGACACAGAGGAACACGTATAAAATCAGGGTAAGCTGAGCACTTTAATGGTGTTGTACATTCCTGTAATTTGAAATAAATTGTTATCAACATTGCTGGGTTTTTAAGCAGGACATTTTGACAGTGTATTTAACATACCTTAACACTATTACCACAGGAACATGATTGTACAGAATAAACTGGTAGGTACTACACTAATTAAAAGTCGTTTAGGTATTGATGGATCATTTCACATCATGGATTTAAAGTGTAAGCTATAAATCTTTGCTGATTCTTAAAACTTTCCTTTTAATGGTATGAAACCGAGTTATCATATGTATTGAAACCTAAATGAAATAATATTGCAATGACATGCCTGCATTAAAATTTTAATAAATTTTAATAATAGCATGTCTATTTGGACATGTATTACCATTATTAGTGTAGCATCTGGCTGGGCTGCTACAGTCTGCTACATTAGTATAAATCTTATTTTCCAGTAACCTAGACTCTCTCAGCTCTATGCTAGGTGAAATTAATTGCAAGTTTATTCTTTACTTGTGAAAATTGTCAAAGATTTTTCATTTGTCCCCTAAAACACGTGACATATTCAATTAAAAAACGATCTACATGAAATTTAAACATTTCCTCAAATTTAAAAACATCCATCTTACGGAAAAAATATGGTCACTCTTTTGTTCTTTGTTTACAAACATGCAATTTTGACGTTCAAGATTTTATACGTAATAATTTCAATTATTATACACGATTTAAATATATAAATGCTTGAATGATGACATTAATTATTAGAGAAACATTTTTGACAGAGTTTTGAACGAGATATATTGGTGGATCTTTAAAATATTGGCTTGTATTATGTAGGAATTGTGTATAATTCAAAATCTGGTATTTCTGAACTTACTTATGAAAGATAACATTTGATGTTGAGTTCTACACACTTCCATAATTTTACTTTAACGACACAATACATAGTAAGGCACTCAAAATTAACTCACAAATCCTCGAATATCTTGAGTAAAACGTTTCAAGTCGTAGAAAAGCGATTGACAGGATAGCCATTTTTGTTAATAGCCTTCCAACAGTGGTGCAAGCTTTGAACTCGATGCTACATGTGGGTAAACTATAGACACCTCAAATATAATTTTAATAAAAAACTACTTTACACTATCATGTATATATCTGGATTTCTCTCTTTTTGTGGCTCATTTATGATCATGTGACCAGGAAAACTTCATTTTATTTTGGCAACTTTTAATTTAAGTGTAAGCGAGATGGAAAATATAACAAAGGTGAATAAATATTCTTGGTGTTCACAGTGTGGTTCATTTTTTTTTTATAAATATTATTCATGACCATGGGTACAAGTCCTTCAGTCGCATACTTAGTTAGATTTTAACTTAGTAACTTATCCTAACTTAAATTAACCTAATCTATCTCTTAACCTAACCTAAACCTATCTCCTTTCGTTTCCCGCGTGAACGGACACTTGGAGGAAGATTTGGGAGAAAGCCATGATGTGACCACTATGCTAAAATATTTCACTGTTCTTCATGAATTATTCACTGAATGCACTTTTTACTACAAAAGTTCAATGAAAAATGAGCGTAGCACTCCTCTTAGCCTTCCCGCCAAAAAAACAGTGTGGTTCTATTCATGTGATAGTGCTGCTATTTTACAAAATATGTCGTAACATCAAAAAATATTGGAACGAATTGCTTTATGAAAGAATCGTAACTGTAATGCGCGCTTAAATGTGGATTTATAGACACCTGTCTTATAACATAAAATAATTTAAGAGTGAAACATCTTATTCTTCACAGTGCTTTGACCAGATTCGATGTGTATTATCATATTTCTCTACTTATTATCATATGATTCTTTTGATTTGATGTAGTAACACTGTAAAACTTCCGTTTATGCTCGGAGTTTTGGCGGGAAAGTCAAACGGAGGGTCACGCTCATTTTTCATTGGACTTTTAAAATTATTTGTAGTGTTGTTTACTAAATAAAAGCGCGTGATTTATTAAAAGTGCATTCAATGAATAATTTATAAAGAACGCTGAAATGTTGTAGCATAGTGGCCACATCATGACCTCTCCTAGTCAGCTCACGCGGGAAACAAAAGGAGATAAGTTAGGTTAAATTAAGTTAGGATATGTTACGAAGTTAAAATCCATTTATGTATATCACTGAAGGACTTGTATCCATGGTCATGAAATAAATGATAAAAAAACCGTTTATGCTTGACATTTGAAAGGTAGAAAATAATACCAAGCGAAGGCGAACTTGGATGCCATAGCATAAAATCGAGATAGATAATAGAAATAACAAGAAGTGTGAAAAGGAGAGCATTAGAGTTACATAGTTTAATGTTTTTGTTGTGAGTATGTAGTGTGCGCTGTCATGTCAGCTGAGTGATTCTGATTATTGAGTAGAGCAATGGTGGTGTTTTTACATTTTCGAGAGCTAAAATTATAAACAGCCTATCTAACACGTGCAATTTTGCTTAATGTGTTCATTCATTATTTAACGTGATGAATAGGAATACATGTTAATGGATTTTGTTTGATTGCTTGGCAATGCTCTAAGGAGTATTTGCGAGTTTTCTGGACTGCGTAAGTGCTAAGAATCTTTGTTGTTAAATTTTTTTTTTCATACGTAACAATTGAACTGGATTACTTAGATAGATGATCCATTCCGTTGCTCCATTGTTGTGTTTCTATAATGTACCAAACGAGCTATTTATTTAAACACTGCATATTATGTAAAGTTTACAAATGTACCGATTGTTGAGATAGTCCGTGCTATGACGTTGTTGTTTATTTTAGGCTTGTCTATTAGATGCATGCTACGCGTGGTCTTTTTTTAAAGTGTAGAAAAAAAAATTTGCTAAAAAATATTGGTTACCATTATTTCTTTATTACTCTTAGAAATAATGATTTACCTAATGTAGAAAATTTGCAAATTTGTTATGGTATATGTTTTGTAATTTTTACTGTCTTTATAGAATATAAGATATTTTTTAAATATATTTATGTACATACGTTTATTATTGTTTGGAACATTATCATAGTTTACAAACAAATAACAAAAACACTACAAGACAATCCTTTGAAAAATAATATATAAAGTATAATTTAATGTTATTATTATTATAATAGGTACTGGCTAGCAAGGAGTCCTTGTTTGTGCCTATTATAACAACAACTAGGTCAGGAACCATGACAAAGTTTCACACACATGGTTTAGGCCCAGTAGAGTATTTATGAGTTTTACTGTAATTGTTTTCTCCTTTATTCATAAACATTGCTTAAAGTTAACTACTGTATAGCAACTGTTTAGCTATACATTTTTGATGTTAATCATAACTTAAGTTTAATCATTGTTTATGAATAAACCCCATTGAGTATTCAACATTTTTTTTGTGTATATGCAAAACTTGTCAAGTATTTTTAATTAAGGAATCTTCAAAAAGATACATGAAAAGTCACAAAATTGTGAGCTTGTTATCTTACCTGGTTGTCTCAACAAAAATATAACATTGTATTATACATATATCTAATAATGAAATGACTTCAGGAATCTTAGTTTTATTATAATAATGAATTTATTATCTATGTTACGGGATTGGTTTCTGCGCTTAGTCCTTCCAGTGGACCATTGTGGATGTCTAATATATGTTTTTGTACTGACAGTAGCTATCCTCCAACCAGACTATCCCTTTAGAAGTCAATTATATATCTAGTTTACTTATCTATAACCACTAAATCAATACAATTCCGTACTGTATTCAACTTTAATCAATGTTATATTATCATCGGAGTCCACTAAACACTGATTACAAATGTAAACCCTGAAAATTTTGTCAAGTTTAATTCAATAGACAAACACTAATTTTCTCATAGTAGTTTATTTTCAAGTGCAAGACAAATTGGGTTTTTGAAATGTGTTATTTTTGATATAATATCCTTTTGGAAGATTTGTGAATATATATGCTGTTCTATTAAGAAGAATGTCATTATAATGAATAAAGATTATATATTTATATTAGATATAATCAGTATCGGCTATCAATTCTCTAGCTGGTTATCTGACGTGATTTATCTATGTTCATCAATAAAATAATAGAAAGATTACAGACCTACTGAATCTAGTTTCAAATTTTTAACTTTATGAATTCATAATTTTAATTTGTAGTGTTCATGGACACGTAAGGCAGATGCAAGCAATAGTTACGCTACGGAGTGATATATTTTAGCTGTGACGATACAAAATATATTGCCACCATGCTGTATGTTTTTCACGTGGACGCTGGTCTAATGACCACATATGACATGAGCCTCACATTGCAAAAGTAAGTATCCTAACTATATTATTATAGATATAAAAGAGAGTTTCACTCTAAATTTATGCATGGATTTAGATGACTTTTTGATAAATTTGGCAATTAGGATGACCATGACGTAGGTAAGGACATAGGATATTTTTGATCATGGATTGCAGACCTGGTTGAGGGTAACAACTAGTGAGCTGTAATATTATTAATTATTATATTTTAAAAAATTAATGAATTATAGCAACACAACTGCTCGCTAGTTGTGTTGCAGAGTTGTTGTTTCTTGGTGTTAGTGTGGTCAGAAACATCCATTACGATATTTTTGATGGATTGCAGACCTGCCCCTTAATCTGCGAACACATTCTTGTCCAACCAACGGGCGGTCCTAACGATCCCAACTAGTCGCAATCATTTGTGAAAAATGTGCTCGCCGATTAGGGGGCTGGTTGAGGGCAACAACTAGTGAGCTGTAATATTATTATACGAAAAAAATAATAATGAAAGCTCACTAGTTATGTTGCTGAATTGTTGTTGTGTTTTGGTGCTGGTGTGATCAGCAATAAACATCCATTAACAGTATTAACACTCAGCTTTGCATACAATCAAAAAATTACATACAATATATGCTGGATATGCTGCTTTTCAGGATTTCAGCAAATACTATTTTATACTAGTATTTACAAATATTATATTCTTAACTTTCATCTGTTTTTATAATAAAAAAAAAAATACACTGGCCATCTATAACTTGGGTACTGTATGTCCACATAGTATGTTCCTGTAATCTTATTTCGAAAAGCTAGTAATTTATATATTTTACTATTACTGTAGTGTTAAACAACTCTTGTCTCTGCCTCAACTATGATGGTTGGTGTTTATTTATAATGTTTACATAGAACATACATATTCAAAATTTCCAGTCTTCATATTAAGTGTGGGTCATAACGCCTTTTTCAAGAAACTTAACGTAACCAGTTACTTGATCGGCGTCACCTGTTATAAAACAAGTTATTTTGTAGCTAGTTATTTTAACTCAGCAACTGTGATTGTTAAATATAACCACCAACTATACAGTTACACGTGAAACGAAACTAGACGTGGTCGTTATTTCACGTAACTGGTTACAATAACTAGCAACGCGTGCCGCTGGTGTGATGCCCGATACGGCTACCCGCTACGGCATAACGTGAGCATAACTTGTGTATGAAATAACGCATTTACAAAAATAAGTACTTTTTAATTTGACTCGTAACTAGTGATTCAGTTACACATCGCGTCTCTGGTTATTGTAACCAGTTACGTGAAATAACAACCACGTCTACTTCATATGAATGATTTACAAGGTAAAGGAAACCACCTTGAAGAAACCTGGACTTTAAGTCTGAAATTGCCAACCCACATTTGAGTAAGCGTGGTGATTACAGTCAATCCTTCTCTGTGCCCAGAAGTGGGACGATAAAAACGATGATGATGACAAACAATCTTCATATATTTTGGGAAAAATAATATTATTCTATTGAACAAGCTTCAACAGAAATAATTTAAATTAGTGTGGTACCTAATTTAGTTTTTTCTTTAACATTTTACAAGTCATGCGCCTGTAATTTATCTTACTCATGGCAACATAACTCGTCATTATCTATACTAATCCTACTTCCTACTTAATATTATAAATGTGAAAGTTTGTATGTGTGTTTGTTAATGTTTCACGCAAAAACTACTAAACGGATTTTGATGAAATTTGCCATACTGATAAGGAGGTAAAGTTTGTGAGGTTGTATTGTAGAGGGTAATTTCTGGATCTACTAAACCGATTTGGAAAACTCTTCTGAATGTCATAGCCTAAGCTATGTATTAACCCGAAAAATCAAAATACATTAGCGTTAGTCTGGTCTCATCACAAGTTTTACCGTCAAACAAACAAACAATGTGGGCAACAATGCGAAAGTGACTCTGTCTGTCTGTCTGTCTGTTACGCTTTCACGTCTAAACCACTGAACTGATTTTATTGAAATTTGGTACAAAGATAGAGTTGACCTTGAGAAATAACATAGGATAGTTTTGATTCCGGACTTTTGAAAAGTTCTCTTGGAAACGCGATATAACCGAACTCTACGCGGGCGATGCCGCGGGCGGGAAGCTTGCTATAAAAAAACGAGAACTATTAAGCTATTGTCCTATAGCTTAACAGTTCTCTTTTATTGACATTGTCTGCAGTTGATATTATATCTGTTGCTAACAATGGTTTATTCTAATCAGCGGTGCAGTGCCGCCCGTGCCGCGATGTGCTACCTCTACCCTGCCCGCATGCGGTAAATAACACGGCAATTTGTTAAAACTCCTGGTTTTAACAAATTAGGGCGCTCTTGCCTCATTCTGCAAGTAGCACCGTCGCTTTTGTACTACAGACGCCAGCACAGTCAGTCAGATTTCCAAAAAATACTAGACACGTATTTTTTCTTTTTTCATAGAAACAAAAAATGAAGACGACACGGTGCGTGACTGTGTGACGTCACTGCACCCTACACTTTAGCGGGCAGTGACGTCACCAGCCACCACTCCTGGTCTTTGATGCCTTTTATATTTGTCAATTTTTATTGATTTCATAAAATAAAATATACCTATCTAATATTTTTCTCTAATCTGAATGGAACGGACTAAATAGAATCAATTTTTTTTACCCAGGAAACATACCTATTGTACAGACACTCGAATCCATACTATCATATTATAAATTGGGTACCTTTTCACGCCTACATAACTGTACGGATTTCGATAAAATTTACCGAGAATATAGATGGCATCCTGGGGAAGGACATGACAAGGAGAAGGCCTTTTTGTACGGGCAAGAATGATTTCTCCTACGTAATTCTTCTACGTACATACGTCTCCGTTCGACGACCATGCGGGCGATGTCCCGGGCAGAAGCTAGTTCTTGTTTAATAAAACTAGTTGACTAATGAAACGATTATTTTTTTAGCGTGTCTTCGCTGAAACTAGCAATAGAAAGGAAAACTAAAGTACCAGCGAACTTGTTGGTACTCCTGGTGAGCGGAGGCGAAGTTCTACAGTCTGATCACTTGGTGTCCTCTTATAGTGCCGGGACAGACACTAATCCTATATACATGTTCAGCAAACCGTCTGTGAAGGAGAGCCATTTGAAACAGTCCAGTAAGTCTTCTAATAGGTTAATTACTAAACTGTTAAAAATTCTTTACTTTGTACCACACTATGATTGGAATTTTATTTATTAAAAAATGTGTCAATGGTCTTTTTCCTATAAATAAATATAAATTTTGGTATCATTGTTATGATCATCAGATATTAGGTATCTATTGTGTATGTTATTTTTATAACATCCAATTCTCAGATGTTTACAAACAAACATCGGATGTTATCATACCTACTGTCTGTGATATTTATGGAAAGTGTCATTTTCAGTGTGCGACTTAAGCCCAATAGTGGAATTAAGCTCTGGGGAGTTTTCGAGTGAGCTCCGAAGTGCTTTCGATGGTAAATCGGTGGCGGAGTTAAAGGCTTCTGTGGAGAAATGTTGTTCCCTGCTGCCGAATGTATATACTGTGGTATCTTGCGCGACTCTCGCGCAGCAGTTCAGTGATCTGGCGCTCGAGGTGTCCAGCAGTTGCGACCAGTTGGTGCATGAACAGCATCTGCAACACCAAGTAAGTGACCATCCAAATTAAAGATTTCGAGTACCGGTTTTTATTATTGAATTATTTTTTTATAATTAAATAATTAACAGGTCGTTACATAAGATTACTACTTTTATTATGTACACCATATTAGTTTCACAGGTAGTAATGAAGTGTAATTAACTCTTTAAATAAAACACGAGATAGTTAAAATAAGCAGTTTTTAAAATGAACCCAGATAAAAAAATGTTGGAACTATAATAATTAATACGCTATACCTATAACGAAATAATGTCACTAATGAAATATGTAGTTTCTGTTGAAAATGAAATAAAATCACCAATACCCGAACCTCGGCATTAGATACATAATGCCGATATTGAAAAATAATATCCAATGACTGGGTACTGGTAACTCTCAATGACATAAAAGCCCTCATGTGTTACATGCCAAAAAAAAGATGTTTCAGATTTTTAATCACATATTTTCACTTTGAATATACTCGTTGTAGCAAAATTGGATTTACGAACAACAACAAAGAAAGAAATCGTCTTTCTATGACACGAAATCGACCGATAAAATGTAGTAGACCTTGAAACTGTATTTAAACGAATCCAAAAAGTGTTACACTTCACACAACTCTTAACTCCATTAAAGTTGGGGAGCGATACAATACATATTAAACAAGTTTCCGTAATTAGCACGCGCGTAGTGACTGATGCCAGGGACTTTAAACCGTATTATCTCACGAATCCAACAAAATATTACGCGAATTATGAATTCTTGTCCTATTATAATACAGTTCTTATCTGAATATTATTATCTAAACGGTATTTTTGACCATCAGATTGCATCTACTTTGCATTATGATAAACCAGGCTAAGTATGGGTAGATACATATTTTTGGGTCTCTTATATTACGGTATGTTTAAACAATTGTTAGTTAAGTCAAATAACGCTTAATAATGCTCTATTTAACGTACAATACGGAAGTGATCTCGATATCCAGAAAGCATTCCCTTGATCTTTGTATTAAATTAGATATTTCTAAAAGTATAAGAGTTAGGGAACAATTTCATTGTTAAGTGCTACAAGAACGTAAGGTAATCAGTGCACAAGTGTGTCAATAGGTCCCTACATGTTTAAATGGTTTAATTTGCTTTAAATTAATTAAATTATGTAGTTCAAGTAATCTGTACTTGCGACCTCGGCCTAATTATTTTCATTCACTTTATGGTTCCGTTTCTAAAACAGGGATGGGCGGCCGTTGTCGCGAACTTGGAGGACATTTTCAACGAATTCTGCGAGAGATCAAGAAATTTTAAAGAGTCTTTCAAAAAACATCGCTTAAAAAAGGAGGAGTATCATGAAAAGTTGTCCGGGTGAGTAATTGATTATAGGGGCTTAGGAGGCAAAATTGATTATATTATGTATTGAGTATATAATTTGGTATGTTGCATAGGGACTTTTTTTTTGTAAAAGTGTAGGAATTACTTATCTTCCAGATGGTTTCATAAACCATCTGTCAGATTCGGTATGACATTATGCGCGATATGTTTATGTCTCTATAACTGGCCATTACATGTTTCCAAAAACTGTAAATAGCCTTTCTACTGAGAATTCAGAACAACTTAACAAACGTATAATTACGCTGTGCATTTTAAAACTTTCATAAAACATTATAAACCTGTTTGTACGGTCTACATGCTAACAACTAAAGTAATTACAGTAAACAGCACTTGTTACAATTACTGCAATCAAACTGCACCGCACGTCCGTGTCAAAAAACTAATAATGAAACCCGTTCAAGTTCACAGCAAGTTCAATATTGATTTGTTTACTAACACGCTACTATGAAATAGGTAAATAAAACAAAATGAACCCAATACTAATTTATTTCTTTTAGTATTAAACCTTGAACCGCGTATTTTCCGGTATAAGCAGACCTAGTGAGTTAGATAGGAAAAATCTTGAATTTGTTCATACAATGTCTTATAAAAGAATTAGTATAGTTTGAAATGAAGAAAAATATCACTACAAACTTCACAAATTCCTCGTGGATATTACCAACGTATGCAATATGTAAAGAAACCCCTGTCCGATCCGTGAAGATATTGTTAGTTATCAATAACTGATTCTACTAATGCCTACAAAACCGGACTAAACTTAAAAACAATCCTCCTAAAAAAAAAAATAAAAAAAAAATTTTTTCGCAAAAGGAGGTAAATTAATACACGTGCAGTAGGAAATACATGCGCGGGCGAAAGGGGACAGGGTACGCGGCATGCGGTCGTATCGCTATTCGCTCATAATAATACCGTCAAAAATGATGTTGTCACTTTTTTTTTTAATACCAATATTTGGGGAAGTTGGAATTAATTCGCGGAAAAAAGAGATTGTTTCAAAATTCATTAGTATTGTTACTATGATGATTATGTAAAATTTTATATTTTATTTGGTCATGTAACCTAACCTTTATTATCGTTATGGCTTATGGGTCGGACGGGGTTTTCTTTACATATTGTATAGCCTAGGTGCGTAGTAATTATAATACTTCGTTCGCGTTAGCTTTAAACAAAAGACGTTCATATGTAGAACCAGACATGTATAACATCTAATTCTCGATATGAATTCAAACAATTTTCAATAAATGTCAAAATAACAAACAATAACAAATAACAACTGAATAAAAATCGACAGAAAAACAAGTAAGATAGCATTCACAAGAATCGACAAGTGAATGACAATCAAACTGCCACGTATTTTGGGTCATTATAACCCAACAAAATTAAATAATACTCTGCTGCTTCAATATACGAGGGTCAAACTGAAAGTTCTTAGAACTGGCCACTTATAAACAATATAATAAAAAAATAATTCTAAAATTTGAAAATAGAACTCTTTGGCAATATTACTGAGTATATATTTCATTCATTTGTCATTAGTTATACGATTTGGCGGCAAATTGAAAATTGTCTGTGTCACGTCAACATGAATTTAACACGAGAAAATTTTCGTGCAATGATTTTTTATGACTTTCGATGTCATTTAAGTCAACAAGAAAGTTATGATAGACTACGATTGGCCTTTCACGATGAAGCCCCATCTCGTGCGACTGTTTACAACTGGTTTAATGAGTTTAAACGTGGTCGCACTAATCTCACTGATTTACGTGAGGGACGGCCTTCTACGGCGACGACTGAAGATAACATCTGTGTTGTGCGGCGTATGATAGAGACTGACAAAAGAGTGACCCTATCAGCAGATTCGGACAAGCTTTGGTGCCGTAAAATGATTGAAAGATTTAACGGAGGTGACTCAAATGCTGTGTTCGACATACAGGTGACGAAAGCTGGATTTACTGTTATGATCCTGAAACCAAAAGACAATCTGCTCAGTGGGTGTTTCCTTTCGAGGAGTTGCCAAATAAAGTGAAGAGAGATCGAAGTGCGGGAAAAAAAATGGTGGCCTCGTTTTTTGGAAGGATAGGTCATTTCGCAACAATTGTGTTAGAGGAACAAAAAAACAGTTTCTGCAGAATGGTACTTACCAATTGTTTGCCAATTGTCTTGGAAAAAGTTCGAGAGAAACGACCTCGCAGTGGGATCCTCCTTCACCACGACAACGCCTCGTCGCACACCGCCAAGCGAACGATCGACTATTTGGCGACATCAAACGTTGAATTACTGGGTCACCCGCCGTATAGTCCCGACCTCCCGCCTTGTGATTTTTATTTATTTCCAAAAATTAAAGAAAAACTTAAAGGAAAGCGGTTTATGAATGCTGAAGAAGCGGTGGCTGCGTATCGCGATGCCATTGTAGAGACCCCTAAGGACGAGTGGGCAAAGTGCTTTTCCCAGTGGTTCCATCGCATGCAACGGTGTATTGACGTGAATTGACAATATTTTGAAAAGATATAATAAAACTAATAACTGACTAATGTTATCAGTTTTTTATTTTCTAAGAACTTTCAGTTTAACCCTCGTATGACCTTATAAGGAAACATTTCAGGTTTGGTAGTTTCCTAGTAAAATGTAAAGCGTTCCATTTACTGACCACCTCTGACTCTTTTAGGTTTTTAACCTTGTCACTAGGAGCTTACGTAATAACTAAATAATGAATTAAAATTCTCATTTTAGAAGATAAATATTGTAGTTCAAATGAGTTGATTTAAGTAAAAAAGTTGATATATAAGTTGATATAATAAATCCAGCATCAATATTCACTGTAACAAAGCACAATAAAAGTATAACATACATATTTTACTTTTATTAGAGAATGTACCCTTAAAACAACCTTTTATTTTTCTTCTGCTAATGCTATCGTGTACGGAGTATAGTTGTGTATGTTTTATGATCCAGTGTGTTTAGTTGACCTACCGTCGTTCGTGTTGCGCTGTAATTTTATGAATAAATTGTAGGGTACAATCGTGCGCGCCATGCCTGTAAAAGGACAGTGCAACATTTAATATTGATTCTAGACTCCTTTGTCTAGTCCGGTGCAACCGCACGTACCCCGCACGTATAAGAATGTATTGCTATGTCTTTATGAGTTCAAAACACCATTTTATCTTTGGGATGATCATATAAAACCTGAATATACGAGTCATTTGTTAATGCTATATTTGGATTTGTAAATGTCAAAGTATTTTCGGGTCACATTCGAAACTCGGCGGACACCGGCGCTTTTCCATTGACCCTGACCGGTGTGTCCCATTTCTGTTTTGCCCATTCTGAAAAATATTTCTGTCTAGACTAAACTGAAGATAAGCACTATCCTTGTTATCTGCGAGTGATAAGTAGAAACAACAATGATTCTGAATATATGCTAATCTTCGCATATGTATCTTAATATTTCGTAATGCAAACGATTTTAACTTTTGAAAAGGAAGTTTGTGAAACAAAGGGACCAAACATAATAGGAAAAACATATAGTATCCTTGTAATGCATAATTATCTAGGTACAGGTAGTCTGTAATGTTTTGTATAGGGGTTTTCACATATGAACTAACGTTTCAGATAAATAATTTATGTCTCAGAACACCCCCAAACGACCAATCGAAGGTCTATCAATTATTAAGTGCTTCTATATTTTATGTTCTAGGCTCAACGAAGTTTTAGAATCTCTAGGCAAGATCCCAATACTGTCCGCACTCCAATTAAATGCTGAGGCTCATCGATTCTCGGCCTTTGATGTATTTGAAGATACAGATTTTGAGGGTCCTCACTATAGGATCACTCATCCTTTGGACAACAGTTCAGAAACCAAGGCTTGTCAAGATTTCGGGGTCGAAGCGTTCAAACTTTCCGACGAAGATGGTAAGTACTTAGTTATAACAATACACGTCTGTTGATTTCACCGAGTTCTTATCAGACTATTTGTGAAATGAGTTCATGTTTAAAAAGCAAACGGGCTTACTGAAAGAAAATTATTTTTCGTCTATATTTTAACAAAAAGCATGTTACAAAGTTATTCGTCGCCAGACCGTTTCATGAATCCGTACAGTAGTGTCTTTCCTGTAGTTGACAACAAGGAACCGATTGAACAGTTAATAATGTCAGTAGGCTAGTCTGAATTAATTTAGATTTCAATGTCAATGAGTCGCTGTACGATGACCTAGCTATATTTGGTTAATGAATTTTAACGCAAACAGGTTTGAGTAGACACGACTATGGACAGTGGTGACGTTACCTATGTTACTTTATGGGTTCTTTTACTATAAATTATAAAGAGATTATTGTGCCTGTGCTGTCGGCTTATACTTAGGCCACTGACTGATAACGTATTCCATTTATAACACGTCTGAGTTAGTGCTTTAGTTTATCTTTGTTGTGAGTTGTGCAATTAATTGCTCCGAGCACATCCCACGACTGAGACATTACCTAAAACTGTGATAATCGATGTTATGAATATAATTAATCAATATGCGAAATATGTGTCAGGTCACATTAAATTCAAGGGTCATTGTTACAAGAACCCAAAGAGATTTAAGATAAATGAGAGGGCATGTGTCATAATGGCATAGAAAAACCGTGATCCCATGTCTCAGTTCCGCCATCTAGTACAATATGGCAAAATTAGATCAAAAAGAAGAAAAAAGTTTATACAAAATATATTCAGCTATTGCCCGGTAGGTGGCCAGTGTGGTCAATGTTGCCAGATCCGATTTAATATCCTAGTATAGTTTAAATCGGGTGAATAAATATTGAAAAGTTAACAATTTAAGTGAAACTTGTTTTGTACAAACATTCAAAAACTGTTTTAGAATAAAATTATTTTATTCGCTACTATTCATTTTTCGTGATACCGTCTATTGGTATTTTAGATGTGTTGTGTGTGTTACGAATTATTATAACACTCAGTTTATTGCGATTTTTGAGTATAATAGACCTGTTAGGCCATAAAGCGCATTTTGTTTTGCAATTTTCGTTTGCATTTCGTTTTTAGCAAAATTATTTTTTTACACGTTTGTTAGCAAATATTTTTAAATGGCAATGCAAAAAACTGTGGTAGGGTTTGTATCATTTCGATATAAAGTTATCGATAATATTCAAAGAAGTTACTACGACGGTGTTATTTCACATTTTGATAGCTAGAAACAAAAAATTAGGAAGAAGAATAATTATGAGTAATTTCAATGTTTCTTATTTATATAATTCTTTTAATATAATAGGCGTTAAAGTTTGAAATTGCCGATTAGCGCTGAAAACCTAATTTTTATTTTTATTTTTAACTAATTCATTTAATCAAAATAGTTACCATTATTATGTATACTTTGCTGCCTTCTAATAGGAAGGTCGTTTATGCCTTTGCGATAGAACTCTGAGGATCTAGACTGCATAAACTGTGAAAGCAGAACTGTCTCCGGGGAAGAAAACTTCTTGTCACGTAGATAATTGTCCAAATAATCACAAAAATGGTAGTCTGCTGGAGCAAGGTCTGGCGAACCAGTTCCGTACCATTATCTTTAAAAACGGAAAAAAAAATTCACGTTTGTTGTATGGAAGCCCCCCTGCAATATTTATTTTATTTTAATTATTTATTTTTAATTTAAATATATAACCAAATATCCTGTGAACATTTTAAGCGTCCATCTATTTCCGTTATTAATATGGAGCAAAAAATCACGTTTGTTGTATGGCAGCCAACGTTAAATATTTTTTATTTTTAGTTATAGCGGCAACAGAAATAAATAATCTCTGAAAATTTCAACTGTCTAGCTATTACGGTTCATGAGATACAGTCTGGTGATAGACAGACAGACGGACAGCGAAGTCTCATGAATAGGGTTCCGTTTTACCTTTAGGTACGGAACCCTAAACCTCACAAAGTAGCTCGCAATCATTGTACTACATATACTTACTTACATATTTTATGATTATATTTCATTATAAATCTTCACTGTTCATCTCAGCGTTAATCCCAGTCGTATCCGAAGCTTTTCAGCTTTGGAATCTAGGGTCCGCTTTACCAGTCTAACTTCGATATAAGTTAAAACTTCGATATTTTCCATGAAGCGACTGCCGTCTGACATCCACAACCCGAAAGCGATATCGAAGCATTGCAGTTAGACCAATTGTAGGACTTTTGAGGTCTCCAACAACCCGTAACGACTGCCAATAGATGTTCGCATGGCGACCTGGTCCAACGGCTTAACGTGCTTTCCGAGGCACGACCAGACCAGTGCAAATATTCATATTCATGCATACAAATATTTGCACTGCGCGGGGATCGAACCCGCGCCTCCTTGCGCAGCGGCCGCGTTTACTACCGCTAAGCCATCTAGGCTGTCCATATATATTTAATTATAAATAAGTTATGTAATTTATGTACCTATCCACTTAACCGTAAATACTATCCCAATTTGTACAGTTAAGTGGAAAAGTACTGAAATTAATAACTTACTATTTAATTTCTAGTACAAGGTACCGATAACTTTTTTAAATTTGGTCGACCAGTCTTTCCAAAGTAGACATCTTCTCTTTTAAAATGCTTCGAGCATAATTTCAACGAAGCAGACGGAAGCCAATTTTGTTGTCTACGGTCTATCTCAGTCTTTCCCAAAGTGGGCGATAGCGCCCCCTTGTGGGTGGTGCAGGTCTCAAGGGGGGCGGAAGAAACCCAGATAGAAAATGGGGACGTTTTGGAAGGGGGGGGGGGGGGGGGGTGATTTGTAATTTTATTTAGCTAGGAGGCCTCTTAAACAACGACTGCAAGAGCTCTCGACTCTCAACAACAACTTGTGAACATCAACTAATATGAATTAAAAGATTGCTCAAACTCGGTTCTATATATCTCTCCGCGTAGTTCATATATCTGTCCTATTTTATTGAATATAGAAAAAATGAAAATCATTTCAATCGGTCGCTCCGTTTCGTAATGAAAGTAGACACAAACAATCAAATAAAAAGGCAACAGACACACTTTCGCATTTTAATAGTTATTAGTACCTACTGGTAGACTTGTTAAAGCATGATAGATATCATGCTTTAACAAGTTTTTGTTAAATAACCTGAATTGTGCATTCCTGTATCAGTCGGCTGGTTCATTAAATACTTGTTCGGACTTTTTGAGTACGATTGAGCGTCGAATGAGATAAACGAGTTTATGCATGTTTATTTTATTCCTGTCGGTGCTGCTTAAGCATTCCTATATAAACAATGTAATATATATTTTATTTTCATTTGTGGTCTCGCGCGCAATATATGAGCAGTACTTACGCCTCCTCTACACTACTCGCGAAGTTGCAATACTGTGTGGAATATATTAAATTCGGATTTATTGAAAATCCCACAAACCCATCGTCGCCTTTGTGTCTTCTATGTCTAAAAACATTTTCGAATGAAGCAATGAAGCCTTCAAGGCTGCAAGATCATTTGAATAAAATGCCTCCAGATAAGAAAGACAAGAATGTAGCATATTTTCAAGACCTAGAGAAGAAGCATAATACTCAGCCAAGTGTAGCAAAACTATTTTCGGCGGCTGCTAAGCAAGATGACGACGGACTTCGAGCTTCGTACAATACCTCTTTGTTAATTGCTCAAAAAGGCAAACCACATAACATCGGAGAAGAGTTAATATTGCCAGCAAAAAATGAAGTAATAACTACTGTGCTTCATAAACCGGCCGCAGATATTATCCGAAAAATTCCTTCGAGTAATAATTCTGTGCAAAGGCGAATTGATGAAATGGCTGAAAACATTGAAGAATCATTGTGCGATCACCTGAGGACAAGTCAATTCTCAATTCAGCTCGATGAGTCCACTTTACCAACTAATGAAGCATTGTTGTTGTCTTACGTGAGGTTTATTAAAGATGACAAAATATGTGAAGAACTATTATTTGCTAGAAATTTAAAGACCGATGCAAAAGGTGAAACCATATTCAATACATTTGAAAACTTTTGCGATAATAAAGAGATTCCTTTGAAAAATATTATTTCAGTTGCTACGGATGGCGCTCCGGCTATGACAGGGTGCCATAAAGGCTTCATAGCGTACTTAAAAAATAAAATTCCAGATGTCCTTGGTGGTGTACATTGCGTTATTCATAGACAACATTTAGTTGCTAGAAACTTTAAGTGAAAAACTATTTCAATCACTGCAATATGTCATCAAAGCAGTCAATAAAATCCGCAACAGGTCTTTGAATGATAGATTATTTCATCAGCTTTGTGTTACTAATGACGAGGATTTCAACCGTTTGTTGTTTCATACTGAAGTTCGTTGGCTATCAAGAGGCAATTGTCTGACTCGATTTTACAACCTGTTTGACTCTGTTATAGAGTTCTCGGAAACTAAAGATACAGAATTGCACGACAACCTCAATCAAATAATGATATAGCTTACATGACAGACTTGTATAAATTGTTCAACGACATGAATCTCCAAATGCAAGGCGATAAACTAAATTTAATTAAAACACAAAACGTCGTTGCTGCTTTCCGCAGCTAAACTGCTTCTACACAAAAAGAATTCCAAATTTATCAGTATCATTATGATTTTTTTGCCTACTGCCAACATTTGGAAAACCTCCACATTGACTTCACCGAACGATACCAGGACATTTTGAACTTGCAAATACCAGACTGGGTTTTGGATCCGTTTTCAAATGTCGACACAGCAATGTCACCTCAGCTGAAAGAAGAACTTATAGAATTGACAACAAACGAGGAAATAAAAATCAAGTTCAAAAATTTTGGCAAGAATTTTGGCTATAAAAACCGATCCCGCAATTGTACTCTGGATTGTGGTCAATCGTTCAACGATTCTTGATAGTATTCCCATCGTCATATTTGTGTGAACGTGGATTTAGTGCTGTGACAACACTGCTTACTAAAAAGAGAAATGGTTTGCTTGTTACCGAACGTGGCGACTTGCGACTGTTCTTGAGTAAATTGGAACCTGATATCAACAAACTTATTAAACAGCATCAGATTCATCCTTCACATTAGTTTCTATATAAGGATTTATTATTTTAGTTATATTTTTAATAAAAGATACTCTGTTTTATTACTATAAAGTTGCGTTTCAATAATCATCCTTATTGGCAGGTGGAGCCTGTAAGAGTTAACTTGAGACCTAAGCGCCGTTGTATGTTACCTACTGCGCTCGGGTTTCAAGTTGCGGGTTATAGTAAAAGTTTCGTTTAGAATTCTCCGTTAATATACATATATAAGTCACAATAATTAATGAATTTAATTTGAAGTTATAGTGATTTTTAAATAGGTGAAAAAATGGGGGCGCTAAAAAAATATTTATTCTCAAAGTGGGCAGTAGACAAAATAAGTTTGGGAACCACTGGGCTATCTGGACAAATCGTATCCACTTACAACAACACGTACAACATTATTTTTATTCGAAAACCTAAAATAACAAAAACCTAGGTGAATGAATAGTACTTGTTCATTAATATGACATGATTATGTTCAAATAGAGTTAATAATAAATAAACTTGAAATATAGCAATATTTTAAGTTTATTTAGCTATATTTTAAATATTATCGATAACTAAATCGATAAACAACATTAATACATCTCTACAAGAAAATAGTAAAACTACTCAACAATAGAGGGCGCTTATTAAAATAATAGAAAAGTTTCTAGATCTATTTAAGATTTTTGTTTTTAATTTTAATTACGGAGGAAATATAGAATAGAATACTCTTTATTATGTACACCATATAGATTACAGAACATAAATAAAAATATTTTACAAAGGGTGACACAATGGGCGGTCTTTTCGCTAAGAGCGATCTTTTACAGACAACCTTTGGATGGAATTCTAAGGGGTAGGATAAAGAAATAGTGTAGGTAGTCTACAGTGTACTATTTACATAGATTATACAAAAAATATATACGTTAAGTGTATCATGCTAGTTTAAATAAAGAGGTATGGCCGATTTTTAGTTCAAGGTTTTAAGAGCGTCTTAAAAACTCGTAACAACCAAAAAATATAAAATATTTTAATATGATTTTCAATAACTTTTTCATATTTAGTTAAAGCCGGGTTATAAAGTAATTAATTAAAAATAGATATTATTTAAATTGCTTTTCCGGAGTGGCCATTTTTTATTATAAAAGGTTGCCAGACTAAATAATTATTGTTTGCAATGTAAAATCTCTAATATTTTCTGTAGATTTAAGATTTAAAATGTTTACGATTATGCCTAGTACACTTTATGCTGATTAATGAATCAAGTACTGAGTCAAAAACTCTTTTTAACAGATAAATTGGATGGGTGCTGGCTAAAAACACTTCCATCCAGAGCTGTAAAAAAAATAATGAGACGTTTCGTTTTGTTTTGAACGGTTTTCAACCAAAAAAAAAATCATAGCTCACTTGCGCCCGCGCTAGTGTGTGTTCTGTGTGTTTTCGCCGTTTTCGCTGCTTTCCTGTTTTCTTTATTGTTTTTGACCCGGATTGCCTAAGGACTTTTGTTTTCGCTTGTAATTATACGACTCGGACTGTTTATGGACTGTGATATTGCCTCTCTGTGACGCAATATCACATGCGAAAACGTCTACCATCACAAAGAATCCCGTAATATACCTACATATATTAGTTTAAATGATATTTGATCACTGATATCTCATAATCTCCACTCAACAGCCTTCTCTATCTATCTCTCTTTCACTACGCGCAAAGAAAGGAGTTCAAGAGATTAGGTGGTCATCAATCCTCATTGGACCCATATCCCAGGTTGCTTAACCTGTTAAATCATTAATAATCTTAACTACTTGGCGTAATTATCATTCTGCCACCTAGCTATTTCAATTTAAGAATACTAATAAAAGATTGTTTAATGATACAACGGACAAAACATTGACCAATAATAACATAACCTACAAAACTTCTAAGCATAATAACTCAAAAACTCGGCCTCCTAAAATAGCGATTTAATTTTCTTTTGAAACAGTAATACATGCTCTTTCAAATAAGGTATATTTCATACATAGACGCTTACTTTATTTATTAACTAAAATTATGTATGGAAAGCTGCCATACCTCTTTATACATCTAATTAATAAATATCATACAAGAGCACATAAAATATAATAATATGTTTAAAGAGAGAGGAAGTGCTTTTTTATCATAGTTTTAAAAGTAAACAGTGTTTGAGCACGCCTTAAGGACACGGGCAAGTCATTCCATAGCCGAACTGCTTGTACAGTAAAGGATTTATCATAGAAACTAGTGGAATGCATTGGCATGTCTAATATCAGGTTTTCCAATGACCTCAGATATCTATTATGTGTGTCATGAAGGAACTTGAACCGTTCTTTAAGATAAGAGGGGGTTTTAGGATTAAACAAAATGTTGTAGAGCTGAAATAGTATATGAGAATTCCGGCGAAGACGTATGGGAAACCACTTAAGCTTTGTACGAAATTCAGACATGTGATCATATTTGGGCAGGCCAAATATAAATCTTATGCAAAAGTTTTGAAGTCGTTCAAGTTTATTTAGTTGTGTCTCAGTAAGATCTGGATAACTGACATCTGCGTAGTCAAGGATGGGAAGTAGAAGTGATTGTGCAAGCGCAGTTTTAGTGGCAGTAGGAAGAAAGTTCCCTAACCGTCTCAGAGACTTGCCAGATGCAAAAATTTTGCGACTGACATCCTGTAGCTGTGGATCCCAGGAAAGATGCTTGTCGATCCAAACCCCAAGGTTCTTAACCTTCTCACTGAACGAAATAGCTGTATCATTAAATTGAACTTGGGGAAGTTGCGACCACTCTATCCTGGGGAACATCCTTGAACTGCCAATAACTATGACCCGAGTCTTCGATGGGTTAACATGCAACCCATGCGGCTCACTCCACTCACAGATTGAGAACAAATCCTTGTTGATAATTTGAATGGCATCAGCTAGATCTGAGTAGCCAGCTTGTTTATAAATCTGCATAAAGGTGGTAGGAGGAGAGAAGGTTTCTGGTGATGGAGTTGATAAATATTGCGAAAAGTAAAGGAGATAAAACGCCGCCCTGAGGTACACCGGAAGAAGTATAGCACCACGAAGAGCAAGACTCTTCTATGCATATACGTTGCCGACAGCCATAAAGGTAACTACGAAACCAGTCAATCGCCGTTGGAGATATGTTAAGCGAGCGAAGCATGCCAAGTAGGATATCGAAATCGACATTGTTGAATGCATTACTAAAATCCAGTAAGCAAAGAACCGTCAGATTTCCCTGCTCCATACCCAAACGTATGTCATCAGTGACATTAACTAAGGCTGTAGTGGTACTGTGACCAGGACGAAAACCAGATTGGAAGGGATTCAGTAGACTATTCTTACAAAGAAAAGTACTAAGCTGATGATGGACAAGGCGTTCTAGGACCTTGGAGAGGAAAGGCAAGATGGATATGGGAAATGGTTCGTATGAATTATATAAATAATTCATACGAAAATAATCCGAAGTTAGGTTCAGTCGTTTTACCATAACGAGATGTACGAGTACAGTAACGCAAAGCGCAACAGGTCCACGCTCCATATTTCCTTAGAAAATGTTTATTCTTGGTGGACACAAATTACATCTTGACGCGCAGGCGTACCGCACTAGAATGAGCGTCTTTTAACCAAGTTGACACAAGTATTGGAGTACGATTTTGTTCGTGATATCCTGTCTATTGTAAATATAATTTTAATGTCTTTGCAAGAACCATTAAAAATGATCTTTTTCTGGGGCGATAATTGCAGCTAAAAAGACCAAGGACAAGAAAATCAAACGCCAAGTCGATTAAAGTCCTTACCATAGAATGTATTATAGCAAAATTTTGGTAAAACATGAAGCACAAAACCTACATCGTAGCAGGTACTAAATTTCCCAGTTAAGTTAGCCCACGTACACACGGACGTAAAATTATCGCGGATTTTATCGCGCACTAGATTTTAAGCTCACTGCGTTAAACTGAGCATTGAGTATTGAGAATCAAACAGAGCGCTACAAAAGGACACACAGGATTTCCAACTCTTGGATAGAAATGCTTGCTCGTGCGTACATGGGGTAGCACAAAAAGAAATTCGTAGGCGGTCCTAATTTCCCAGTAGAATTACTCAGAGACACATCGCATAGCATTTGATACATCGTTTTATTTACTGTGTCAGCTGTTATCGTTTTAATTATCTGTACCTATGTATTTATTCTCAATCTAGCTACAATAAATTAGCGCTATTTGGTGTTCATAACAACATGCGCCACGCACATGATCTGCGTTGTGTTTTTCTTGATTTTCTTTTGTCGAATAAAAACTTTGATAAAAGAGAGTTAATATACAATATCTAAAGAAAACCCTGTCCGATCCGTGAAGGCATTGATATCTGATTCTACTAATGCCTACAAAGCCTGGCTAAACTTAAAAAAATACCCCCTAAAAATAAACATTATTTCGCAAAAGGAGGTTAACTTACATGGCAACACAGAGGTGGGTGCGCGGGCGACGGGGGCAGGGCAAGCGACAGGCGGTCGCATCGCTTATCCGTAGCGGTATCGAAAGGGCCGACTACGTCTAAGACTTTATAAACTTGCATATGGTTAGTACCCAGCTCTCGTGCCAAAGAACGAGTACTCAGAGCGAGGTCCTCGTTCAATAAGTCGAGCACCTGCTCTTCAATACTCGGGATTTTTGTGCGCGGTCTCCCTGAATCAGCGCAAAGCGCTTCATTATCACTGCGTGTTACGTAGATGCGATTGTGCAGACGTTGGCACATGCTCAGACGGCACCGGGGTAGAAAACGGATCTCATAGTCTCTACGAGCATCTGCATAATTGCAGTCACTCCTACCCAGATATATCAGCATGTTAAAATTATTTACGTTAGAAAACGACATGATCACTCAATACGGGGAAAAATTACACTGAAGAAATGTTTACGCAAAACTGATAATTTAAAGTAAAAGTGTTTTTTAATTTCATAACAATAGGCAAACACGTGTTGCGGTACGCTTCTACATCTCTATTTATTACTTTGAGGTTGCCGAAACAGCTCGTTGCGCCGATCGGCACATTACAGACGGACGCCGACAAAGGGCCAAACGAAATGCCGCCAATTGATAATACCGTTGGAAATTGGAATAGGTTTTGTCACTTTTTAAAAATTTATCATTTGTTGGGGAAGTTGGAGTTAATTCCCGGAAAAACAGATTATTTCAAAATTCATTAGTATTGTTACTATGATGATTATTTAAAGTTTCAAATTTTACTTGTTCATGTAATTACCCAACCTTTATTATCCTTATGGGTCGGACGGGGTATTCTTTACATGATATTGTATAATCTTTTCAGTAGAAAAAAGAAATTGTATTTTTGAGTATGAATGAGTCTTTTAGAGTACGGGAAGATCAAAGAAACAATAGATGGAATTTGTGAATGATCGTATGATTAAAGAAGGGATGACTATGACATGGTGAGGTATGTATGAAAGAAAAAGGCAACCCCAAATAAATTGGAATAAAGGCAGTAAAGTTATGTTTGGATATTCTATTTTTCTATATTCATCTGTCATCATCATCATCAACTCAGCGTTAATCCCAGTCGCATACAAAGCTATTTCAGCTTTGGATTCTGGGGTCGACTTTACCAGTCTAACTGCTAATTTTGGCTAAACTTCGATATTTTCCGTGAAGACTGCTGTCTGTCTGACCTCCACAACCCGAAGGCGACATCGAAGCATTGCAGTTAGACCAATTATTGGACTTTTGAGGGCTCCAACAATCCGTAACGACTACCATTAGATTTTCGTATGGCAACCGGGACCAACGGATTTACGTGCTTTCCGAGGCACGACTAGACCAGTGCAAATATCCATATTCATGCATACAAATACATTTTTGCACTGCACGGGGATCGAACCCACGCCGTCATCATTTCTATATTCATGTGTCTCCCTGAAATAAACGGGTTATTAGCGGGAGTGTTCTTTTTCAGCTTTAGGGCTTGTTTATTATTATTTTATTAGATGTTATCGTAGACCGTTACGAGTATCGTGGGCCGCATACATAATAGATGCCTTCACATAAATATAGAATATAGAAAAGGCTAATATACTTTATGGCTGACGGGATTGGCGGTTGAGTACTATTAATTATTCATAATTCTTGGGTCCCCTTTTATTCAGTGGAAAATACGTATATTCTTACGGGCCGAGTTTCTGATCAAAGACAATATAACCCACAAGTGTTTGGTCAGTAAATCTGCCGTTACCCAAATCTGTTTTCCATTGTTGTCGACACAAATCACTCATTCTGTATATTTGAATGGAAATTTCCATACAGGAACATTTTCTTTTCTTCTTTTTTTTCTTTTCCTGCATATTTTTTTCTTTACATCAACGGGCAGCCTGTTGCCATGGATTCAGTATATCTGTCTAGTTCTGAACCAAATGCGTTGGTAGGTATTTTCTGTAATAAAAAAATTCTTCCTATACATACAGTATGTTAGAAAACCCTGTCCGACCCGTGAAGGTGTTGTTAGGTATCGATAACTGATTCTACTAATGCATTCAAAACCGGGCTAAATTAAAAAAAAAATCCACCTAAAAAAATAAATATTATTTCGCAAAAAGAGGTAACTTAATAAATCTGCGTTATCCACCCTTCCGCGCACGGCGGCGGAGGCGGCGGGCGGCAGGGCACACGGCACGTGGTCGCATCGCTATTCGCTCATAATAATACCGGTGTTGTCACTTTTTAAAAATTATCAAATTTCGGGGAAGTTGGAATTAATTCGCGGGAAAAAAAGATTATTTCAAAATTCATTTGTATTGGTACTATGATGATTACGTAAAATTTTATATTATGTGTGGTCATGTGTTTACCTAACCTTTATTATCCTTATGGGTCAGACAGGGTTTTCTTAACATACTGTATAGGGTGTATCTGACATCGTACCTAACGCAAACTTCGCGAAAAGGCTAGACCGCATGCTACTAATAAAATTATGATAGTCATTTAGGTCGTTAATGAACCGATACAGAATTCACAGTGTTTAAAAAAAGTGTCGGCTCGGCCTTTGAACGTTGGAAGCGTACCGCCGTGCGGGTTTGTAGGTATGACGTTGATCCCTGATGTGAACCCTATTAAATCAGCTGATATGATAGTTTTGCGAGGTTTGTTTTCATTGCGATTTTTTTTGTAATTACCGAATTAATTAATTTTTACTTTAAAATCTTATTGGGTTATAAAAGTATGGCAATTATGAACGATCTAAAGTGAAAAAAACTAGATATATATATTTTTAAATCATGAAAAATCCGACGAAAAGTTCCACCACTGGGGGGCTCAGAATCATGTACTGGATCCATGGTACTCGTTTGTGCGTCGATGTCAGATACAGCCTTTATATACGTTTATACCTTATAGGTGTTATACTTTTCTATTAAGTAGCGAGAGTAGGTTTTATACGATTAAGAAGATGATGAAGACAAGACTTACAGTTTGCATGTCGCCGACTCATCGAAGCGAAACGAAATGTATTCTCATCTTATTATTATTTATTTATATGTCACCAAGATAACCTATAGAGAAACGAAACAAGGATTTGCAGATCTTGGGTTAGTTTATTCCAAGAATATTATAAGAACACTGGATGTTGCGCCAAGAATAAAGAACTGAACCTATAGAGAAACGAAACAAGGATTTGCAGATCTTGGGTTAGTTTATTCCAAGAATATTATAAGAACACTGGATGTTGCGCCAAGAATAAAGAACTGAAGCCTAAAAACATGACCTTGAAACAATTCATTTATGTTTTGCGTCCTTTCATCAGGGTGACAATGTTTTTACTTGCTCTAGGACATTATGTGAAATTATTTTTATAAATTGAGAAAATTAGGTATAGACGAGAGCACATCAATCTACTACAATCTGTCAGATTTCCTTTTTAGGTGTTCAACTTTATCTCTAAAGCATTAAGGCTCAAGGTTGATTGGGAATTTCTGACAGTTTGGGGTAGCTTGACCTGCTATCCTCTAACTTCTAAAATAAGAAAATGAAAAATCACTATTAACACTATTGGAAGGCTATTAACAATAGCCTTCCAATAGTGTTGCAAGCTTTGAACTCGATACTACATGTGGGTAAACTTTAGACAACTCAATACTTTACAATATCATGTATATTTTTTGAATAGCTATTAAAATATTAGGGCCTTTAAGATCTGTATCTGGATTTCCCAATATGCATATTTAAAAAGTGAGTTTCGCTGTTCTTGTCGTAGATTTATGATCAGGTAACTAGGAAAACTCCATTTTATTTTGGCAACTTTTAATTTAAGTGTAACCGAGATGGAGAACATAACAAAGGTGAATATACTTGGCTTCAGTTATTTCTTCTAGGTGCAACATCCACTGTTC
The DNA here is from genome assembly GCA_037179545.1 of Sesamia inferens. Taxonomy (NCBI): domain Eukaryota; kingdom Metazoa; phylum Arthropoda; class Insecta; order Lepidoptera; family Noctuidae; genus Sesamia; species Sesamia inferens. Next base: position 12,635,025 of record CM073934.1, on the reverse strand, counting down.
TTATAATATTTTTGGTTTATTCCTAAATAATAAACATATGCAGTGTAGTTTCTACCGAAATTAAGAGCGTTTTCAGATCTTTATCGCCTTGTAGGTAGTAAGCTTAATCTTATGTCTATGTATACATAAGATTACATTGGTACCTGAATTATGTATTAACGAAAATGCTGTTAACCTTGTTGTGGGTTTTTCGTACAAATAGTTAGTTAATTGGAGAGACAGGGTTCATTCCAAAGTATTGTATCATTTTCGGTCAGGCCGGTATCTTTGTTGTTTTATCGCGTCGCTATACATTACAGCTTAATATAAATTTTAACAGTGTTCGACCAAAAACTATCATCAGGAAACGAAGGACCGTCGTCTTCGGAGCCTGTACCCCTGGTTGAGGAGTCTGATGAAGGAGTCACGTTCAAGGCGCAGTCCTATGAAAGTAAGGAGGAGCCTTCCCTCCTGCACTGGATCCTCGCACAGGGGAACAAGGCGTCTCTTCAGGACATTCTGGACTATTGCCAGAAGGGATTAAGTTTAGTAAGTATACTTTAAAATGAGGTTGAAGATATTTGAAAGATTACGTTTGTGGTAATGCGCATGGCATATTAAGATTCTACTTTGCGAACATGTTGCTGTGAGAGGCATACAGTGCAATAAAGTACTTAATGCAATCGTGACAGCGTTCAAAATGGAATGAAGTTGTAAAGAGAATTGTCATATACGGTCCAACGTTTTCAGGTCAAACTAGTTGGAATTTTACAACTGCATTTGCCATTCATAATATCCACAAGTACATATAACATTCCGTATAAAATTTTATTAAACGCATAAAATCTTTATCAAAATATGTTTTCAGGTTACAAATTTTCTTCTGTACATTCTCGTAAAAGTTAGGTCTGAATACGAAGACTGTTATAAAATAATTGTACCTGTACATACTGTGTATAATGCGTCTCCACATCTCGCACATAAATAACAAAAGAAACATTTCAACACATCAATAAACATTTTTGTACCTTTCCCGATATTCTGTGTCATTCGTGGCGAAGTTTGTTGCCGAATAAATATCTTAAAACAAGAATATTTCAGATACATGAGTGCTCGAGACATATCACGCATTAGCCCTCAACATGAGACTAGTACGTTAGGAACTTGAAAGTAGGGTAAAAGCTACTACAATCTGTCAAAATTATACTTAGAATTTACAAAGATTTAACAGGCTCAAGGTTGATTCGGAATAATTGACAGTTTCTGGTATAGATGTTCTATTTCACGATGAAGGTTTTACGATGGTTGTTCTTAGCCGTGCACATATACATTGTGTTAGTGTGTGTAACCTCGGGAGCGGTCCGTCACAATCGCGATGCGGTCCGAGTCACTAGTGTATTGGATTCCGCGCAAGATGTCTGCATAAAGTACCATTAGTAAGGCAAAAAAAGAAAGCACGCCGTTTTTAAAAAAAAAGATTAAACACCGGTACTCGTTATATAATGGAGCATGCGGGAACAAAGGATGGGTTTATTGAAAATGCCTCTTTGGTTTTCAAGGCCAACTCTACAGCTGGTGATTACCATGCCAATATGAGCTACGATAATTATATTAAATTCCTCAACGACAAACTTTTACTCAATTTACCAGAACGCTCTGTCATTGTCCTAGATAATGCTTCTTGCCATAAAACACGGGCTGAAAAACTACTGACATTGGCAACAAAGAAAGCAGATATGCAGCAATGGCTCAAAGGCAAAGGCATAGCATTTGAACAATCGCTTCTTAAATTAGAATTTTGTGACATAACAAAAACACAAAGACCAATACATAACATACAAAATCGATCACTTTATTAAGAGCAGAGGTTTTGATGTCATACGCATTCCCTCCTATCACCCAGAATTAAATGCAATTGAAAACTTTGGGGAATTGTAAAAAAATATATTGCTTCAAAGAGAGAGAGAGAGAGATCGCAAACTATGACTAGCACGGAAAAACTAATTAATGAAAGCTTAAACAAAGTTAACTGCAAAACTTTTCATAAAACCTGTAGTCATGTCGAAAAAATAGAGAATACTTGAAATACTTTGACCAAGATTTTGAGATCGTTATTGATCTGCAAATTGATTCGGATGACAGCGAATCAGAATCCGAAAATCTGACATTCATTAAAAATGACAATCGGTAATGACCACTTTGTTCTTTATTTTTTTTTACTCAATAAAAAGTATAACAATTTGCGTTCACTTCTTTTGTTTATTTCAAACAATTTACCACATTTACTCCCTATAAATAAAAGGTTGATAAATATTCAAATAGCTAAATATTCATTATTAATAATTAAAGATCTAAAATTAAAGCAATTTAACAATGCGTTTCAAACTTCTATGCTAACTCTCCTTCAGTTTACACACACACAAACGCACCTATCTCTATACGCCACTACTACAACCAAAGTCAAACCTTCATCGTGAGATAAAATATCTGTAGCTTGACCTGCTGTCTTCTGTAGGTACTTTAAATTAATTTAAAATTTTGGATTGTCTGAGTAAACCTTAGTTGGTTGATTTGTTTCTTTATTTATTTATCCTTCATTCATCATATTACATACAGTATGTTAAGAAAAACCTGTCGGACCTGTGAAGGTGTTGTTAGGTATCGATAACTGATTCTAATAATGGATACAAAACCGGGCTAAACTTAAAAAAAAAAATACCCCCAAAAAATAAATATTATTTCGCAAAAAGAGCTTCTTAATAAATGTGCGTTTACACCATTCCGCGAGCGGCGGGCGGCATTGCACGCGGCACGTGGTCGCATCGCTATTCGCTCATAATAATACCGGTGTTGTCACTTTTTTTTAAATTCCCAAATTTCGGGGAAGTTTGAATTAATTCGCGTGAAAAAAATATTATTTCTAAATTCATTTGTATTGCTATTATGACGATTACATAAAATTTTATATTATATTTGGTCATGTGTTTACCTAACCTTTATTATCCTTATGGGTCGGACAGGGTTTTCTTAACATACTCTATATGTATATTGATGTTGCGAAAGTTTACATACATACAGTATGTTAAGAAAACCCTGTCCGACCCATAAGGATAATAAAGGTTAGGTAAACACATGACCAAATATAATATAAAATTTTACGTATTCATCATAGTACCAATACAAATGAATTTTGAAATAATCTTTTTTTCCCGCGAATTAATTCCAATTTCCCCGAAATTTGGTAATTTTTAAAAAGTGACAACACCGGTATTATTATGAGCGAATAGCGATGCGACCACGTGACGCCTGCCGAAGCTGCGAAGGGTGGTTAACGCGCATTTATTAAGTTACCTCTTTTTGCGAAATAATATTTATTTTTTTAGGGGGATTTTTTTTTAAGTTTAGCCCGGTTTTGTATGCATTAGTGGAATCAGTTATCGATACCTAACAACACCTTCACGGGTCGGACAGGGTTTTCTTAACATACTGTATATGTATAGGTGGCCCATCGATTGACGTCATAAAAAAAATTAGGTCCTGAATTTTGTAGGGTGTCCGAAACACCCCCATGTATGTTCCGCGATTTTTCATAGTTTTTGAGTTATGATTTTTTTTTTACTTTTCGAGGAATTTCAACCGGACAAGTATAATTTTTTTTTTATATTAAGACTTCGTCTCCGTGGCGCAGCGGTGAACACGCCTGACTGCGACGTGGAGGCCCCGGGTTCGATCCCCGGCCAGGTCATGATGGGAAACTATCTTTTCCTGATTGGCCTGGGTCTTGGATGTTTATCTATATATGTATCTTTTATAAAATATAGTATCTTTGAGTTAGTATCCCATAACACAAGTCTTGAACTTACTTTGGGGCTAGCTCAATCTGTGTGATTTGTCCGTATATAAATAACAAAAAAAAAAAAATAGGATTTTTTTATGCAACAGTATCCTCATATGCTGTACTTTAATACATAAAATAACTAGCTACGTAACTTTGATGAAAACTACGAAAATGTTGGTCAGAATTCAAACAAATACGTTCCGTGAATTAAGACTTGAACTTTACATTAAAAATCTAATCAAGTGTTATTTTCAGTTCTCATTTACTCTTAAAAATGCGCCAGACTCTCACCTTTCATAAACAGAAGTAGTACTTTAAAGCAAGTTTGCTAAAACCGATCTTCAAAAACAACAAGGTAGCAAAATTCATTAAATTACCTATCTGATTACAATTGTTTTTTTTTTTTTTGCTTTAACTATTATTTCTGAGGCAAATTAATGATTATGAAAGCTGGAAACCTATCGTGTAAGTGAGATAAGGAAAAAAAAAAGTTTTTATTTAAGAATCTTTATTTAAATTTACAATAAGAGTAACCTTTTTACACGAAAGAGGTAAAAACGAATGCGTAAAAATAAAATAAATATAAAAAGGTAAAAACAAATGAGTTTTTCGGTGGTAGGCCATAATATCAGCTGCCAGCAGAAGTTACCACCCACCCGACAAAGTCTTGCCACCAAGCGATTCGTCGTTTTCCGGCATGATGTCTGGTGAAGCCGTACGGAGGACGGGTCTGAGCAGTTGTGTTGCGATGTGTGCCAGGACTTTGGTCGTGGAGGGTCTCCAGATCAATCTTCCTCTGGGTTTAACATTGCATCACCTCGCTCAACTGCCGTCTTCCTTCCTATTCACTAAGTTTTTGAAGTGAATAGGCTTAATAAACTAGTGCGCTCCATCAACGATTGCAGCACTGCTTACCATTAGGCGGGATTGCAATCAAGCACTAGTTTATAATTATTTAAATAAAGTAATAATAAACATAAAAAAGGTAAAAACAAATGAGTAAAAATAAAATAAATATAAAAAGGTAAAAACAAATGAGTCGGCTCTAATCGTACGACTCACTTGGACAACCAACCTAAGTTTCAACTGCTTAACTGCTTAACTGCTGCGGCAGTCAATTGCTCACAAAACAAACTACACCATTTACTACAAAATGCATAAATCTAATTACAGCTAGACGCTGATCCCCTGAAGGAGCGTGAAGCAGAACTGTACCACATTTTGGAGTACGCCAACCTGCATGGCCTGAAGCATATCAAAGGCATAGAAGAAAGGTTGTATGGCCTGGACCAGCTTCTGAATGACGTGAAGAAGTTGGAGCGAGACCAACGTGATCAGGCTGCGTCGCTTATACAGGTGAGGTGGACTTTTAAAACATTCTTGAAACATAAAGCGCTGTAATAAAATTTATAGTGTGGGTCTATATAAGTAGGGATATATATTTTTTAACTTCTACCCCATACGTAGTTTGGGATACCATAATAAAATTAAAATCAAAAGTCATTTATTTAAATTACGCTGCGAAACAGCACTTTTTGAACGTCAATATTACATAAGACAGTCCTCCGCCGGCCGCCCTTCGCCACTTAGAGCTTTCGCTGGGAAGAAGTAGCGGAACAAACTCCCCAACAGCACAGCTGTCTGTTGATTTAAAAAAAAAAAAACACATGACTTTATACAATACTATGTAGGTACAGTAATAAACACAAGAAAACACAACAACGATGAAATTAGTTATTCATATACCAGCTAGCTACGCCAAAATACCAGTAAAGCAAGAAAAAAATATCATTAAAATGGAAATGTAAATAAGTAAAAACTTATTACCTAAATAAAAGCCCCAGGTATATAGGGCGTGACAGTTCACATATTAATGCATTGTATAAATCTAAATTAGATATAATTACTTGATTGGTTGTTTGCATAGTGAGCTGTTTTAATGTTCCCACTGTTTGGACACAGACCGCTTCTCTGTCAGATGAAGTAGAAGAGGAGAGGATTGTTTGTATATAGTTTTCGAGTTTGTATTATTACTATTTAAAATTTGAATTAAGTGTATTCTGTAAAAGTTTTACAAGTAGCTGTTATTGGTCTGGATGTTTGTGTATGTGAGTTTATGTTTCTAAACGCACCCACGATACAGGAAGAAATACATAGTGAAGTGAAATTTAAAAAAAAAATGTCTCATTCAGAACTGCTTTTTATGATAAATGAGTGAATGTCATCCATATAACACTAATTATATAGTTTAAATTAGGCTACAGGCTTAAATATCACAATTGCTTGTGATTAGGTACTTCGTTCAGGACACTGAAACAGGGTTGTAATTTAAATGAGTCTGTTTACTTTTATATATTTATATATCCTGTCTTATAAAACAACGTTCGTTTCCCAGTGCCGCGAGCGTCTAAACACAGCATGCGACCCTTCCGTCCTGCCTACACTGGTCCAGTCTCACTGGTGCCAGCTGAAGAAGTTGCTGAAGGGACATCAGACGCTCATCGACATTAGACGGCGCATCGCCAAGTCTAAAGACGAACTTTCGCATATATTGAAGGCGAGATTAGAGTAAGTAGACATGCTGTGTTATTATGAAAGGTAATAATGAAACATCGCAAAGAATATAATGTTTTAAAAGACGATTAATTACTTTTGCTTAGCTAGTCAATAGCAATTTTAATTTGACTGTGGGGGTATTTGTACTAGACTAGAAGCATGCCTCAGACACTATTTCGTGATATTGTTATTAATTCACACATTTATCAATAAATAGGCTACATATGAAATTGGCGTTCTGCAGTATTGGCCATTTCAAATCAAAATATGTTTTTTGTTTGGCTAAGAATTCTAATTTCAAATTAATTTTATTTTAAAAACATGGAATTCTTTTTCCAAAAGTAGTCATTTGTTTATTGATTAGTGTTACATTTTCATCGCATTTCAATCTTTTTCGTAATCACGTTCAAAATTCGAGTAATTATGGACCTTGCACGCAACATCAACGACGTTTACCGACCTAACACTATAAACCAACGCACAGCCTGTTATTGGTTTGCTCGCTTCCGCTCTGGGAATTTAGACCTGAAAAATGAACCACGCGGTGATCCGGAGACGTAGGTCCGTTTTTTTAAATAATTTTAAACTAGCGCTTGGCCGCAATCCCGCCTGATGGTAAGCAGTGATGCGATCGTTGATGGTAAAGCGCGCTAGTTTATTAAGAACCTATTCACTCAGATTGAGCGAATAGGAAGGAAGGCGGCAGTTGAGCGAGGTGATGCAATGTTAAACCCAACAACACGACCAACGATGCTGCGCCAAAGGGAGATTGATCTGAAGACCCTCCACGACCAAACTCGCAACACAACAACATTAGGCGCATCGTACCCGGCACACATCGCAACACAGCTGCTCAGACCCGTCCTCCGTACGGCTTTACCAGACATCATGCCGGAACACGACAAATCGCTTGGCGGCAAGGCTTTGTCTGGTGGGTGGTAACTTCTGCCGGTGGTCTGTCACTTTTTCCAAAACTTGAGAACTTCGCTTCCCCCGGAACCGTTCGGAAAGTCAGAGCTCTCATTGGATATCGCTCGTCGCCTGTCGCTCGTCGCGCGCAGTCTGCAGAGGCCATTACGCGGGAAAAAGAGAAATTGCTTGTTTGACTTTTGTCATTTGTGAAATAAAAAAAAAAATTGGGAAGTTTTTATTAATTTTTGCTTACGCGAGTTGGGGCCCCTAGCCAGGGGGCCCCGTATAATTGATACGGCAGATACGGCGGTAGCTACGCCCCTGTTTCAACCAATCAAATGGCTTGAAACGAGACTTAAGTAGAGCTTGAGTTTTGAGTGACGTTTTGTAATAAGTACCTTAGTCGACAATAATGAATTAAATGCTATTGTAGCAGCAGCTTTCGGCGTAAGCGTCAAAAGAATATTGGTCCATTTGCGTCAAATTGGCAAGGTAAAAAAGCTTGACAACTGGATGCCCCTACTCAGCAGACCTTGCGCCTACAGACTACTATTTTTTCCAGAATTTAGATAACTTCTTGGCGGAAAAAAAAAAGCTCAATACCCGAGAGGCAGTACAAAATGTCTTTGAAGAATTTATTGCCTCCCGCCCAGCTGATTTCTTTAAGAAGGGCATCAACAAATTGCCACTGTAATGGCAAAGAGGCATTGATTGCATGGGTGATTACTTCAAATACATCAAATAAAAAATACGTAAAAACCTAATATCAAGGAAATAATTCGTTTGCAATACCAACAACACTTTGCATATGAAATTAGGTTTTACTTGTTTTGTTAACGCATCTAGGGCCTACCTAATTGCTGAAGTCAATATCCTTGATCGGATTGATTCATATAAATGTTAGGAGGATAGTTCATATTAGTGGAGGTAATGCAACATCTTTACTGTTATTGACATAGAGGTTTGAAAACACTTATTTGTTACCCAATATTAGCTAATCTCCCTATTTCTAATTTCCAGGGCGGTCCTATTGATCGAGAACTCGATGTCAGTCCAGGACGCGCACGCGATGCTGTCGTTCCAGTGCTTCAACAGACTGTCGCGGTACTTCGGTATAGTGGCGCAGCTACACCAGGCTCCGCAAGTGTTTGTCAGGGCTGTGCACGAGGTGTCTAGGAGACGCACCTTTTCACAGGCACATCTAAAGGTAAGATGCCTTGCTTCGATATCGCCTTCGGGTTGTTGAGGTCAGACGGCAGTCTTCACGGAAAATATCGAAGTTTAGCCAAATCAGCAGTTAGACTGGTAAAGCGGACCCCAGACTCCAAAGCTGAAAAAGCTTCTGCTGCGACTGGGATTGGCGCTGACATGATGATGATCTAAAGGTACAATGACTTTGAAAAGGTTTAGTTTGGGTGCGTGTGGTTGAGGCTGTAGACTGGCGAGAGTTAGAAAATGCCAATATACAGGTAGTCCGGTAATGAGTAGATAACATCTAAAAGGTTCATTGTACTCAATTCATCATTATGAACAACTATTAGTAGATCAAACCTGTAATTGCAAAAAAGGATCAGCTGTTTCCTACATTTTGAAGAGTTATCGGACCATAAATTTAAGCAACAGGTTGTTTCTTTTCCAAATGATGATTACAATGAATCTAGAAGAGCGTTAAACACAGACTGCATTTGGCTTATGTACCTGCTATATTTACGCAATGTTATCGCTAACAATGGGCCTTATAAGAAGGCTCAAAATCGCTCAAAGGGCAATGGAGATGGGAATGCTTGGGGTTTCACTGCGCGATCGAATCAGGAATGAGGAGATCCGCATAAGAACAAGAGTAACCGACATAGCCCGAAGAATTGCAACACTGAAGTGGCAATGGGCTGGACACATTGCCCGTAGGACCGATGCCCGATGGGGCCTACGGGTTCTCGAGTGGCGACCACGCACCGGAAGACGTAGCGTGGGTAGGCCCCCGACAAGGTGGACCGACGACCTGGTGAAGGTCGCGGGAAACCGCTGGATGCGGGAGGCGCAGGACCGGTCGTCGTGGAGAACCTTGGGGGAGGCCTATGTCCAGCAGTGGATGTCTTTCGGCTGAAATGATGATACACTTGTGGACACATCTATTGGTTACTTAGAGTTTAGGTTTCGATAGCCCCTATCGAAATATGATTGCTAGATTAAACAGAAACTATTGGTGCAGTTTTAAACCTGATACATTTTACCATCTTTTTCGATCGTCTTGTTTTAAATTTAAATTCAGAATACCACACGACATGGAGCTACGCCTAACAAGTCGGATATGCGCCTTGTTAAAGGCAATTGATTTTTGAATAAAAAACATGTTTTCTCAAATAATTATAGATTTAATTTAATAAAGCGTGTTGCCTCCATGGGCATCTACCACAGCTCTCGTACGATTAGACATTGAGTTTATCAACCGCTCTGTGAAATTTTGAGGGATCTTCTCCAATTCCTCTTCTATGGCAGTTTTCAACTCCTGCATCGTCTGGGCAAATGGCTGACGAGCCCTAATACGTCTTTTTAGCTCGTCCCACATGTGTTCAATGGGGTTCATGTCTGGGCTTCTGGCTGGCCAGTCCATAACTGTGATGTTCACATCCCGAAGATATTCCCTGACAATGCCGGCCGTATGGGCTCTTGCATTATCATGCTTAAAAAGGAAATTTGGGCCCACATAGTCCGCGTATGGTATCACGTGAGGTTCTAAGCACTCACGAATGTACCATTCAGCATTTAATGTTGGCAGCCGTGGTCCTGTAACAACCTCATGTTGAGTTTTGCCACTCGCGGATATACCGCCCCAGACAGTCCATGACCACTGCCATAAGCAACCCTCTCTTCAAAGCAGCATTGAGCGAAACGCTCTCCCTTACGTCAGTAGATCTTCTTCCTTCCATCATTGCCATGTAACACAATTTTAGACTCATCAGAAAAGAGTACAGGGCTTCAATCTTGCTGTGTCCAATTTAAATGAGTGTGTGCGAAATGAAGGCGCGCTGTTCGGTGGGCTCGCGTTAGTTTGGACCCATTAGCTGGCTTCTGTGATACCATATCGCGTTCTTTCAACTTCTTCGAACAGTTCGAGCGCTCGCAGATACTCTGTGGAAGTTCCGAAGTTGGTTTTATATCTCAATGGAGGTAAGGTGACGATTTCTCAAGGTGGTCGTCACGATGAATTGATCCTGCCTTTTAGTTGTGACCCGAGATCGCGGCCTTGCTTGGCGAAGAACAAAGCCGCCAGTCTCTAGGTACCTCCGATAAACATTTCGGACCGTAGACTGACTTAAATTAAGTTGAGCACTAACATTTCATTGGCTGTGTCCAACCTGAATAAGTGCCACAGCTTGGCGGCGACTTCAGGTGAAGTATCCATAGATTATTGATAGAACCTCACCTTAATGTTAAGAATAAGTAATGTTTGTTGCAAAACCAAAGATATCAATCAGTTTTTCAAGAATTTAATCAAAGTAAACCAATAAAATCAAGATTTCTTAGTATTCAATTGTTTGATATCAACAAACAAGCTCCAAATTGTCTTTTGTTTCTTTAAATTCTGTATCCGAAATTCAAAAAAAGACTATTGAATGAAATTGTGAATGTGCCAGGTTTAAAACTGCATAAAAACTTTTTGCCCGACCTAATATAAAATTTTAGCTAGGACCAAACGAATCTGAAAATGCAAAGTGGGCCAATAGATGTGTCCAGAAGTGTAGTATGCTGAGCTTTGCATTAGTGTGAGTTTAAAAAAAAAATGTTTTACGTAATACATAAGTACTAGAGTGTTTTAATTGAAAAATAAATAAACATATAAAGTCAAACCTGGATAAGCGAGAGTTCAAGAGAGCACAATCTCATTCTCGCTTATAGAGGTTTCTCACTAACCCGAGTTTCTCGCTAATGCAGGTACATGGGTAGCGTTTCTCTCTCATAGAGGTATGCAGCAATAATAAGTCACAGCAAGTAGGGAAATTCAGAAACTCTAGTCCTCTTAATATTTCCATGTCCATCAGAGCACTCAGATTTTATGGAGTCTTTTAATTTTATAATTTTATAATAGGTGGATTCTGGTAAATTAAACTCCCCCTGAGTTTCTTTTCGCGATTTTCCGGATTCAAACGCTTTCACTATTTTAAGTTTAGCACTTAATCACAGTACTTTAATTTTCCGTTTTGACATGATGCAGACCACAACTTTCCTTCGCAATTGATAAACTGTAAACTGAGTAAGTCCGACAAACAGGACGGTACACAGGCACACGTGTCCATTCGAAAAGAATGCGATAAAATAACAATGTTATTTAGTTCCACGAAATAGAATAGGTACAATATTGACGAGAAAACAATACATAAACAATGGTACGAAGTTCCACGAAAGTTAAGAATGAGCCATAAAATAGCAGACGTAAAAATTTTGACATTTGTTACTGTGTATGTATCTTTTATAAATAAATAAAGCTCGACTGTCGCTTATAGAGGTATAGATAAGTAGTAGTCTCACTTACGGAGGTCCATGAGGCAAAAACAACCCTCTTACAGAGGTTTCTGTTTCTCGCTAATAGAGGTTTCGGGAGCTTAAAATGACGGGTCTTGGCTATTACTCTCACTTATAGAGTTTTCTCACTTATCCAGTTCTTACTTACCCAGGTTTGACTGTATATCAATATCTTATGTTTTTCTATTATTTTCATTTTATCATTTTCTATTTAAATCTTAAAAGAGCCAATTGAACTACATTTGAATTCAATGCATCTTTTTTTCTATTTATTAAGAAAGGTACTGAACTTATTTCTTTTTACTTGTTTACTAGGGAATCTGTGGCATTGGGATGGTAAACTAACAGAATAGGACAGTTTAGCTACCATGAGTTTACATTACGAGACTCGATAGTCGATCTCTCATTGGTTGAGAGTTCTTACAACCTTGAAACGGGCCAATCGATGAGTCAAACGTGCTCGATATCGACGATCGAGTCTCGTAATGAAAACTCATACTAGGCCTACTGGACTGAGGTTATGATATTGCGGGTCTTTTTAAGCTTTGTTCTACACTAGGAATCACAATCTACCGTGGGGGCGTTTACAAACATATAAAAAGTCACATACACAAACAGCCAGACACGGAATCAACATCACATCATCAACATTTTTACCGTCCCACTGCTGGGCACAGGTCTCCTCTCATGCAGAGAAGGATTGAGCGTAATCACCATGCTTGCTCAATGCGGGTTGGCGATTTCAGACTTAAAGTCCAGGTTTTCTCAAGATGTTTTCCTTCACCTTCAGTCATTGGTGTCCAAGATATACTTAGAAAGTACATATAACTTTAGAAAAGTTACTTTGGTACTTGCCTGACCTGGAATCGAACCCGCGCACTCATACTTGAGAGGCTGGTGTTTTAACCACTAGGCCACCACGACAAACTACCTTTAATCCATAAAAATATTTGTTCCGTGCGAAAGTCCAACCCGCGACACGCAGTTCAGCAGTCGATCTCTCAGCTACTGCACTAACCTTGTCGTCGATTTAATGGCATATATTCCTATAACATTCAGCGAAACATTTGGCTTTTAAATAATAGCTGTCATAATCAGCTTATAATATTCCCACTGTTGGGCCTCCTCGCGGTGAGAGTGAACTAATGGCTATAATTAATGTTTATTGTATTGTTTAAATTCTAGTGGGCCACAGACCTCGCTGAAAAACTGCTCAAAATACACGAAGAAGAAGTTAGCAGGCGGCAAGAGTTTAACACAATTTTTGAAGGTCACTTCCTTCGGAGTCTGTTCCCCGGTATGACTGAGCTACCGCCAACGTATGCCACTCAAGGCCCGCCACCGTTCGACGCCAACCTGCCCAAACTCACGGAAACAGATGTGGCGTACATAGTCACCGAGTTCCCAGATCTAAGTCAAGATATACCTAGTTACGACATGGAGAGTACTGTGCAGTTTTTCCAACAGAGGTATGATATTTGTGGACATTTCGGACGTGGGAACTTCAATTCATAATCTATACTTTACTTAATCTATACTAATATATAAAGCTGAAGAGTTTGTTTGAACGTGCTAATCTCAGAAAGTACTGGTCCGATTTTAAAAAATATTTTTGCGTTGGATAGCCCATTAATGCAGGAAGGCTTTAGGCTATATAACATCATGCTGCAGCCAATAGGAGCGGAGCATATAAAAAAAAATCGGAACCCACGCGGGTGAAACCGCGCGGCGCCGCTTGTAATATACAGTATGTTACGAAAACCCTGTCCGACCCATAAGGATAATAGAGGTTAGGTAAACACATGACCAAATATAATATAAAATTTTACGTATTCATCATAGTACCAATACAAATGAATTTTGAAATAATCTTTTTTTCCAACGAATTAATTCCAATTTCCCCGAAATTCGGTAATTTTTAAAAAGTGACAACACCGGTATTATTATGAGCGAATAGCGATGCGACCACGTGCCGCGTGTCCTGCCGCCCGCCCCCCGCGGTCGGTAGGCGAAGGGTGGTCAACGCACATTTAATAAGTTACCTCCTTTTGCGAAATAATATTTATTTTTTTTAGGGGGATTTTTTTTTTTAAGTAAAGCCCGGTTTTGTATGCATTAGTAGAATCAGTTATCGATACCTAACAACACCTTCACGGGTCGGACAGGGTTTTCGTAACATACTGTATAAAGCTGAAGAGTTTGTTTGTTTGAACGCGCTCATCTCAGGAACTCCTGGTCCGATTTGAAATATTCTTTTTGTTTGAATAGCCCATTAATCTAGGTCGGCTATATAACACTAGGCTACGACCAATAGGAGGCGAGCATATAAAAAAACATATCGAAACCTAAGCGGGTGAAACCTCGGGGTGCAGCTAGTCTCAGATAATTTACATTTCATTGCCATTTACACTGTATGTAACTTAACTGTATACTTTAAGACTTTCGTAATTAAGTTGATTTTTGAGTGACCGTTTGTAATAGTGAAGTTATTTTTTTTGCAATGAAATTTGAACTGTGGTGTGTATTACAAAGAGTTCAAGTTCAAAACTTGATAATTACATATTATTGGACAATGTTAAAATCTATTTTTTGTATGAATTTCAGAATACGGGCTACGGAACACGAAACTAAAGATATAGACGTACAAGTGGATATGGATAAGTGAGTATTTTATCATTCTTTATTCTTAAATTATCCTTTTAAAAAGTGTATTAATAACATCTTGATGTGTCTCGTTCCACAGAGATTTCGAATCAGTAACTGAAGCCAGCGAGTTCGAAAAACTTGGCGGTCAGAGTGAAAAACAGACAACCGACACCTCCACTCTTTGTATTCCCGAAACGATGGCCGTATCAACGGTAACCGAGGTGCGAAAACTACCGGTTATATTGGAAACCGCGGAGAGCCCGAAATCAAACGAGTTCGAAAACTCTGATTATTACATCGAGGAGTCGCTACCGTCGAGCTTGGAATGGGGCCGGGACGAACGACAGGTGTACATCGACCTCGCGACACACAACTAACTACTCCGTGCTGCACGTGCACTTGAACAAAGAGATTAATTAGTTCACTACTTCCTCTGTAAAACATGTTGCGAAAGTACTGGATAATCCAAGTCACGTTTAACTGTGAATTTAAAACTTTCTATTGCTGTCAATTTTATTGCAATTCAAAGGGACAAATTAATGGTTTAAATATGTTTGGCGCTAAATATATAATAGTTTTAGAAGTAATTAATGTGCAACACAGTACAAATGAATGCAAGCAGTGGTAGTGACAAGATTAACATTTCCGTATCCTCATCTCTATTCAACTGTACCCTGCTCGCGGAGTTCTTACCTGAGTGGTTGCGTTTTATTATTGTTTTATTTGCTCCTGTCTTCACCGGCCCCGTATGAGCTGTCTCATTTTTCTGTTGCATATTTTTTCATTTTGTTTTCTTCACATACAGTATGTTAAGAAAACCCTGTCCGACCCGTGAAGGTGTTGTTAGGTATCGATAACTGATTCTACTAATGGATACAAAAACGGGCTAAATTAAAAAAAAATCCCCCTAAAAAAATAAATATTATTTCGCAAAAAGAGGTAACTTAATAAATGGGCGATAAGCACCCTTCCGCGGGCGGCGGGCGGCAGGGCACGCGGCACGTGGTCGCATCGCTATTCGCTCATAATAATATCAGTGTTGTCACTTTTTTAAAAATTACCTAATTTCGGGGAAGTTGGTATTAATTCGCGGGAAAAAAAGATTATTTCAAAATTCATTTGTATTGGTACTATGATGATTACGTAAAATTTTATATTATATTTGGTCATGTGTTTACCTAACCTTTATTATCCTTATGGGTCAGACAGGGTTTTCTTAACATTCTGTATAAGTGTGTAGGATTGTGACGTCCACTAGCGGTAGTAGAAGGTTTATGTACTCAATATTCTGAAGAATCATTTCATTTTCAGGACAACATGGATACACACAAAATAAACACGGAAAAACTGCAAGAGTTTTTAACAAAACTCTATGCAGTTTGTAAAGTGAATATTGTATTTATAGTGGAAGAGCTGACCAAGTTGAAAGATGAGGTTATTGAACAAAAGAAGTTCATGACGAGTATGTATATAGAGATATTAGAAGCGTGGGAGAAGAGCAATGCCGAATGTGCAATAAGATTCCGTGAGGAGACACAGAGGCTTACAGTAGACCACGAACTAGAACTAAGTGATATGAAAGCAACTCTCAACGAAAAAGACACAGTTATAGCTACCCTCATGAAAGACATAGATGGCATTATAAAAATACACATGGGAGAAACAGAAAGACTGGATAAAGAACATCACGCGACGCAAGACTTACTGGAGAAGGCAAGAGAAGAAATACAGGGATTTGAGAAGAAATTCGAAGATATTGAAGCGCAGAAACAGAAGGAGATCAAAGACTTGCAAGAAAAAATGCACCTGGATTACAAGGCTGAGATTGAGTCTTTACGTTCTAGGTGAGATTTGTTTCAATGCAATTTATTATTAGTTAACTACGTCTTGCTAGGTATGTAGCATCCATTCAGGTATCATATCTCCTACTGAGACTTGCCTTCCTGGTAAAGACTTAATTGGATATATATTCAGAGACCTGGATATACAGTATGTTAAGAAAACCCTGTCCGACCCGTGAAGGTGTTGTTAGGTATCGAAAATTGATTCTACTAATGGATACAGAACCGGACTAAACTTAAAAAAAAATCCCCCTAAAAAAATAAATATTATTTCGCAAAAAGAGCTAACTTAATAAATGTGCCTTAAGCACCCTTAGGGCGGCAGGGCACGCGGCACGTGGTCGCATCGCTATTCGCTCATAATAATACCGGTGTTGTCACTTTTTTAAAAATTACCAAATCTTGGAGATGTTGGAATTAATTCGCGGGAAAAAAAGATTATTTCAAAATTCATTTGTATTGGTACTATGATGATTACGTAAAATTTTATATTATATTTGGTCATGTGTAACTTTCTTTTCTCGCAGGTTCCGCCTAGTAGCTCTAACAAACATGGACCGATCGCCATCCGAGTCGAGTCTCGAGAAAATCGAACGTACTGACGTCATCGAGATATCAAGTCACAATGCGATCGTCATGCAGACTAAAGAGAATGCTGAGGTTGAGAAGGAAGAGGCTATCAGAGAGGCAGTAGCTAAAGTCGAGATGGAATGGAAGACCAAGATGGAAACAGAAATCGCGGCCATTAACTCGAAATATGATTCCGAGAAACAGGTATGTGTCTACGATAAAACATGCCGCTTTTATTGTCTATGGGATGTTGTAATGAACACTTGCCAGAACAAAAGAAACATTTAGAAATGTCTACCTGTCAAGGAGTTATTGCTAATAAAAGTGTGCAGGGTATTAGAAAACGGCCATAGAACGTTTGTTCCATTGTTTCGACTTATTTGTGACTGGCAGACAACACAATGCTTTACAAAGCTCATTAAGCTACGGTTTCCTAGAAAACTGACCATAGTTTGGCCATATTGGCGCCATGGAAATAATGACAGCGGTAAATAATTAAATCGTTAGATAAGTCGCTCCGCGTCAAAAGACAATAATAGGGATCTTACCTGGGTAAAAATGAAATATTCTATAAAATATAATTTTTTTTTTACGTATATTTTGTTTTATCAAATCAATAAAAATTTACAAATATAAAAGGCATCAAAGATCAGGAGTGGTAGCTGTCAGTCACACGAGTTTTCAACGCACTGTGTCATCTTCAATTTTTTGTTTATATGAAAAAAATAAATAAATACGTGTCTAGTATTTTCACTGGCGCCGATTTTCTTGTTCACAAACTAAACTAATTTTAAGTTGTTTCTATTTCATTAAGAAAAGAATAGAAAAAAAAAAAAAAAGAATAGAGAGTTTAGACACGATTATAAACATGGCGATCTAAAAATACGTCAGGAGAAGACTAATTTTACAGGTCTAAATTAACATTTTATCTTGTCCTTTTCTAAATGAAATATAAAGAATGAGATGCACTGGACCTTCAATTTAGTTTAGTTTGTAAACAAGGGAATCGGCGCCACTGTCGCGTGACTAAGTACGGTGAGGATTAATTTAGCGATTTAAATCTTTGGAGGGCGGGGTTTCAATTTACAGTTTCAAGAACGCTCCCTAGCTCCATACCAATTTCTTCCATAAATAACGTTTCAGTGACGTCAAGCACTGGTAAGTTGCGGTTGCCATGTGGTCATCATCCAGCTTAACTGGATGACCATTTTTTCAACCAGTTTCTGTACATTGCATTGCTTTCCTTATAAGTAGTAGTACGTAGTTACAATGCGCTTTCTACAGATAAAAAAAAAAAACTAATTTTATAACATTTCATATCCGCACTCTTCACCTAGATTAGCCACTTTTTATTTATTTTACACATATTTCGCTTATAGCTTTCATCGTCAATGTCGACAAACGACGTGACCCGTCGGCTTTTATCGGAGAAAGAGAGACAGATAGATGCACTGCGGGAGCGAGAGGCAGCTTTAGTGAGAGAGTGCGGCAAGTACCGCGACACTATACAGCAGCTGACCGATCCTGAGACTAATGATCTTGATGCACTGCTTAAGACACAGGTATGTTTGCTTTGGACACAGCTATGTTTGTTTTAGACACGGTTATGTAGGCTTTAGATACAAGTATGTTCGGTTAGTATAGTATTTGAAAGCAAAGGATTTCTTTACGGCATCAAGTTTTCGGTGGTAGGCCTTAACATCGGCTGCCGGCAGAAGTTACCACTCACCAGACAAAGTCTTGCTGCCAAGCGATTCGTCGTGTTTCGTCATGATATCTGGTGAAGTCGTACGGAGGACGGGTCTTAGCAGTTGTGTTGCAATGTATCGATGCCCCAAATGTTGTTGTGTCGGGAGTTTGGCTGTGGAGCGTCTCCAGATCAATCTCCCTCTGGCGCGGCATCGTTTATCGTGTTGCTGGATATTGCATCACTTCGCTAAACTGCCGTCTTCCTATTAACTCAATTTTTCAGTGAATTGGCCCTTAATAAACTAGCGCGCTTTACCATCAACGATTGCGTCACTGCTTACCCTCAGGCGGGCTTGTGGTCAAGCACTAGTTTATAATACTTATAATAGCGCTCTTTTGGACCAATTAAAGTATATGAACATCGCATTTATGTTATAATTCTTGTCGGGTGTACTTTAAACTAGAGGCGTATAGAAGACGCTAGTTTAGAGGGCTAGTTTGCGCTTTAAGCCTCTGATTAGGCTTTATTACTGGTTGGCTTAAAAAAAAAAATCCACTCTTTTTTGGTCTGCACCAAGCCGTAGTAGATATCTCTTGCTTGCATTATGTCGCCGCTAAATGTATTATAATTGATTTGCAAGTAGTAACTTATATTATTGGTGTGAATGAAATCTGACACTAAGGCACCAACGCAGTATATGTAAAACCACGTTTCCACTAGGCAAGATTTGGAGCGCGACACGTGCTGCTCAACATGTACGGCAACGGTGCACAACAGCGTGCGACGTTGCCAGCTGGCACGCAGTATGACGCGCGGCGATCAACATTGTTCAACAAAAGTTCTGCGCTGACTTCTTCTTTCTTTCTTTTTTGGCTTCGCACGGTTTATGCATTTAGCCTATGTCACGTAATGAATTATTTGTCATAATGTGACTACTATGCTGCGATATTTTACTGTTCTTTATGAATTTTTTACTGAATGCACTTTTTACTACATAAATCACGCACTTTTATTAAGTAAATAATACTATAAATATTTTTAAAAGTCTAATGAAAAATGAGAGTGGTACTTACTTTAACTTTTCCGCCAAAACTCCCCTGCGCTGACTTTTAACATGTTTTTTTTGCAACTGTTGCGAGGTAATTGTTGCCTAATGGAAACGCGGCTTAAAAGTAAAACTATTAAACCTACTATTACACATCTTTAGGAATAATTTTCTTTAAATAAAAAATAAATTGCACTATCAATGAGATACATCAAGTGTATCATTGTATTATTCTAGTTGGCTTCCCTCGAAAACGAGAACGCAGTTTTAAAGCAGCAAGTAAAAGATTTGAAGAAAGATTTGGAGAAGAAAATAGAAGACGATAAAAGCAGAGAAGACGATAGCGATGGCAGGTAAGCATGGCAACAGTAAGGAGTGAATATGTATTTTTTCACAGATAACACTTATATAACTAGAAAATAAGTTTTTGTATCAGACCTTAATATTTTCGTTACGAGTCATCGGAAGCCCAAGTCTTAACCACCATATCAAGTCATACCAAAGGATATTATCAAGTAACTGGGTTGTGGATGTAAGGTAGAGGAGTCGCTCCGCGTAAAATACAGCAGTCAGCTGGAATTGGGACTGGAAGCTGAACCCAAAAATTGTTTGGAGTAGACTACGCAGATGATGCGTGTTTGTAAAACGCTACCACAGATTCAAAAATCCATAATATTCCAGATCGTCTCCCAAGAAGGAAGACAGTAAGAAGTGTCGCAGTCGTTGTCACACGCCGTGCGGTATGCCGGCCGGCACTCTGTCGCTGTCGTCGTGTCTGCCCGGACACAGTGTCCTCGTCATGTGGGACCCATCGCATCTGAACTATACTGTACTACAGGTACAACTCGCGCGAGTTAACTGCACTTCTCGCTCTGTGACGTCATTCTGACGGTACCGTTTGTAAAAAATGACAATTATGTCTGTAAAAGGTCGTTTTGATGATAAAGCGTCATAATACTAGATCATGACGTTTTGCAATTCAATTTAATTGCAATACAAATGGACTGAAATATAATGTTGGTGCAACCAACAGGCTTCACATTTAGACATTTGTAACAAATATGCTGACGCTACTCATCGCTTACGGCGAATGCGGGGCATCACACGGGAAGCGGGAGAGGGGTCGCATTCCAGCGAGTTAGAGACTAGACATAAGTTTTATTTAACCGTACGTCACGAACATTAACGGTGTAGTACATGGGACCGTATCGTAATCTCGAAAAAAATATCAACCGTCTTATAGTAATCTTCGATGTCTACTCGGTTTAAATATATAGAATGTTTGAATTTTTATTCGAGGTAACGTTACTGGTGGTTAACGCCCCATTGAATTTGAATTATCTTCAGAAAATAGCACTGTATACGTGAACTTGACAAACAATATAGAATACATAGTAAAATATTTTCAGTTAATACAGATTGAATTGCACAGTTGCAGAGTAAATAGGTGCGGTAGGGATCGAAGGTTTGATTCACGACTAAATGTTTGTTCTGCTAAAGTAAACTCAAATACACGATGCAGGAACCATAACGAACGTGGTGTATATTAGGGATGTAACGGAGGTATTATATCGGAACCGAAACCGGAGTCGGATTTTTTAAATTTGATTTATCGGAGTTGGAACCGGAATCGGAGGCAGGGTCAGAAGTGGTGGTAGGATAGAGATTTTTTATTTAAGAACTATCAATACATTCATCAACCTTTTTATCGTCCCACTGCTAGGCACAGGTCTCCTCTCATACGGAGAATGATTAAGCGTAATCACCACGCTTGCTCAATGCGGGTTGGCGATTTCATTTCCTCGAGATGTTTTCCTTCACCTTGTAATCAGTCATTGATGTCCAAGATATACTTAGAAAGTACATATAACATAGAAAAGTTACATTGGTACTTGCCTGAACTGGAATCGAATAACCTATGAACGTGTTGTGTGCGCATTGCGTAACAAACTAACAAGTTAAAAAATAATTGACGATAGAGTGCACGTAGCAGGAGTCAGGGGATTCAGGGAAGTTCATAACAGTCGACAGGCCGCCGCCGCTATGTTATGCTTTAGCCTCCGATTTAAAAGTATCGGAACCGAAGGTGTGATAATAATCGGAAATTCCGACATAACGGAGTCGGAGTCGAAGCTCCGTAACATCCCTGATGTATATTATAAAAAAGGAAACTTGTGATTTTGTTCTCTCTTTTAACGGATTTAAGGTATTTTATTTTTGCTGGATAGGTACACCGTCATAAATCTTTGTGTTGTTAATGTTTTAGATGTAATAATGTTTCAATAAAAATTATGATATTTAAATAAACCTGTTTCCAGGAGGCAACAATAATGTATTTCGTGCACTCTGACTGTCTGCCGGCCCTCGACTTGAGCATACAGGTTAAGAACGAAAGTGAGAGACGACTGTACGCCATTGCTACAGTCGAGTCTAAGGAATACTGTTATGCTAAGAAGGTAGGTCAATTTGAACCCTAAAATATTAAAACAATAATTATTATCGAACTTTTTTTAAATAATAACATTCAAACTGAATATTAGACAGCAATCATTATTATTATTATTTTCAATTTGAGTTTTCTGTTAATAAGGATTCGGTATTTTGTTATACAAAAGTTTGTTTTAAACCAGTCTACATTATTTTATGTGTGACTCGGGACTCTCCTTCTATAGTATCGTTCATACTGTAAGACTTTCAATGTGCACGTAATAAATAAGTTCGTAACAAATGTATTGCACAGAGCGGCAACCGGTACGGCATGCCGCGTGGGTCGCGGTTCTACCGCGTCCGCGTGCGTCCCGCGCGCCCCGCCCCCGCCCCGCTCCCGCCCTGCTGCGAACACAAGCACCGGACTGGTCAGTACTACCTCAAATACATATCACGATCTACATATATATAAAAAAGGTAAAAAATATACTAATGTAACTACGCGTACATACCGATTTGGTTTTATCCCAAGAGTCGCTCATAGATTGTGTAAAGCCACTCATTTGTTTTGTCTTTCAAAGTTTTGTTTAAGGTTTAGACGACGTCATAATTTCGCATTTTTTTTTTTGTATACATGTGAGTATTCTGTACAATAATCATAGAAAATACGGTTTATTTTCTGAGACTTCTTATCTCGGCCGGTATGACACCATGAAAGACTTATTAAAAAAAAAATGAACATAAAAGTAATACTAATATTGAAATTAAAATCAACTATTTTTTCTGCTTTAGATACCTCGTATAAACGTAAATTCACGCGATACGCAATATCTTTTTAATTGTTTTTTACATAATTACGCCATTTAACTGGTAAATCGTAACTGATTTAACTTCGCAGCGAGGAGTCTTGAAAACCGGAAAGAAATTGAGGGTAATTTTATCTCTGAACGTTACACGCCTGTTGCGTGCACACGCACTGCTAACTTCTATATAAAGCTTTAGATCTAGCACATAGTATTGGAATATTTTCTGACACAACATAATACAATACTTTTATGGTGTCTTACTGGTTTTAAGCAAGCGCCATCAATGTGTAGTTTTTGCTTCTGCCCCCCGCACTTAACCACGCTCTATAGTTTATTCCAAGTTAGTTTAAATGACCTATAGACATAATTACCTTTTAAAAGCACTGCGCCTTTGATTTTCATGTGCCTTGCTTGAATACAATATTGCCGAGATATCAACAAACTGTTACCATGGATTCAGAACACGATTGTAAACTCTGTATTAAAGGATCCAGCTAAGTGCGAGTCGGACTTTCGTATCTAAGAATACAAAAAAAAAAAAAACTGCTTTAAAAAAATACATTCATCAACTGCTGCAGAACTTACCACTCACCAGACAAAGTCTTGCCGCCAAGTGATTCGTCGTATCCTGGCATGATCTCTGGTGAAGCCGTACGGAGGACGGGTCTGAGCAGTTGTGTTGCGATTTGTGCCGGGTATGATGCACAAAATGTTGTTGTGTCGGGAGTTTGGTCGTGAAAGTACCCCTCTGACGCAGTATCGTTGGTCGTGTTGTTAGGTTTAACATTGCGTCACCTCGCTCAACTGCCGTCTTCCTTCCTATTCACTCAGTTTTTTTTTGAGTGCATAGGCTAATAATAATTAGATTTTCAACTTTATCTCTTAAGCATTAAGGCTCAAAGTTGATTGGGACTAGTTGAGAGTTTCGGGTAGCTTAATCTGCTTTTGTCCGTACGAGTAAATGTGGAACTATACAATTGTCTACCCCTAGCGAAGAAATTCTAAATAGATCCTCGTTTAAAATCATGTGTTGCATGCATGGTTACAGAGTGCGCGTTGATTTTTCGCCACCCTGTTAAGGGTAATATTTTATTCCGATGAAGGTACATATAAGTAATATGCTAGGTATCTGCGTATTTTGAAAGGATGTTAGCATAATGTTTTGCATTATTAAAACACGTACACCCAAAACTGACACCAAATTAGTGACACCCAATTTCTATGAAACTATTTCATTTAGTCTACATCTATGTGTTTATTGTAATGCGTAATTTGTCCATGTGGTCATATCTTTAGCAGTATTATGACGTCATTATTTCGCTGTGAGAGAGATGGAGCCATACAGTTCAAATAGCACCATTCCTCTTTTGCATCGGTACAGATGATGACTTTAACACTTCATGGTATGGTTTTTGTTGTTTAACATTGCACGCACCTTGCGTTGCAGATACATTGAAGGGCGGTGTGCTGCCGGTGTTCGGTGACGCCCGCCCGATCAAGAAATGGTTGACCTACATGCATGCCCCAGGTCTTTGCTTATTTCTCTTCATCTCTCACGTTTTCATTAGCTTGCCGAGCCTCACATCATGCTTATTTGTTTTGCTTCACCGCCACTTAAGTTCTGGTGTTCAGCCGCGGCTAAATGGCAGATTGAGTATATAATAGGTCGCCACAGTTATACAATAAATTGAAAGTAATTTAATTACAATGATTTCAATAAATATATAACACACATCTATACTAATACAAGGTGTCTCAAAAGAAAGTTCACATTTAAATCTTTTTTTAAAAGAAAAGTCTTAGCTTTATTGAAAAAATGTTTATTTTATATTGAAGTACACTGTTTGGGAATTTATTTTTTAAAAATAACATCGTCCAAATGTAAACCGTTGCGCTCTCGGCATTCATTTAGTCGGGCACTAAAATTGCCTATGACAGCTCGGCAGGTAGTCTCCGTGATGGCTGCCATTTCATGACGGATATTTTCTTTTAATTGTGCCAGGGAAGTCGGTTTATTAGCGTAAACTTTTGATTTGACATAACCCCACAGGAAAAAATCCATAGGCGTTAAATCGGGACTCCGTGCAGGCCAATTTATGTCACCTCGCCTGGAGATTAATTTGTTCGGAAAAATTTCTCGAACTCGAGGCAGAGATCTGTTGGACGTGTGTGAAGTTGCTCCATCCTGCTGGAACCATGTTCTTTGGTTGTAACTAGGAAAGTTTTGCAGTTGGGGTACGAAAAACTCGTCTAACATCTCCACATAACGCTCTGAATTCACTGTGAGTGTGCGTCCCCTTCCATCTTCAAAAAGTAAGGGCCGATAATTCCTCGCGCCGACATCGCTGCCCATACGGTGACTTTGGGTGAATGTAGCGGTTTCTGATGTTTTTGTTTTGGGTTGGTTGCACTCCAGTTACGACAATTTTGCTTGTTTACATGCCCATTCAGGTGAAAATGGGCTTCATCGGAAAACAAGATGTTGGTGAACGTTGGAAAGCGCTCAATCATCTGATTTACAAAGGCAAGCCTCTGACCAGCATCTTGAGGCTTCAATTCTTGCACTAACTGAATTTTGTACGGGTGCAGCTTTAAATCTTTGTGTAAAATGCGGCATAATGAAGATCTGTGCACATTTAAAGCAACAGCACGCTTCCGAATCGAGAGGTTTGGATCATCTCGAATAGACTGAGTAACACTGTCCACGTTTTCGGCTGTTCTTGATGTTCTTGGTCGCCCAGATTTTGGTTTCTCCAGAGTTGACCCAGTCTCTTCAAACTTCTCAACCCATTTTGCAATGAGACGAGTGCTAGGCGCATCATTTAAGTGACGAATATGTCGAATACTGCAGAATTTTCTACGCGCTACAGTCGCCGAATTACCGTTTTTGTAAAACTCACGTACGCACAACGCACGGTCCGCACCAGAGAAACGCTCCATAGCGACTAAATTCCCAAGAGCCAGACTACCGACTGACATACCCCCCGCGTCCCTCAGAATAGTTGCTTTCGCGTAATAAGATAAGCAAATGTGAACTTACTTTTGAGACACCTTGTATATAAAAGCTGAAGAGTTCGTTTGTTTTTTTGAACGCGCTAATCTCAGGAACTACTGGTCCGATTTGAAAACTTCTTTATGTGTTGGATAGCCCATTAATCCAGGAAGGCTTTAGGGTATATAACATCACGCCGCGACCAATAGGAGTGGAGCATAACTAACTCCACGCGAACGAAGTCGCTGGCGGCAGCTAGTAATTTATAAAATTAAGTGTATTATTTATTTATTATAATATAAATCGTTTATTTCAGGTATTAGCACCCATATCATTAAAATATTTTTTTTATTTAATAATAACATTTCCTAAAATTTAAATCTATTTACAAAATCTTTTATTAACTTATTTTAGTAAAGATATAATTTTACAAATACAATAAAAACTACATTTAAATTATTACATAAATGATTAAATTTAAAATTTATTTATAAAATTATGTGTATTATTTAATTCATAAAATGATGTGAATTATTTATTTATTTAAATCATTGTAATTAATTCAATAACGAAACAAAGATTTTTATTTTTTAAACATAAAAAATTAAAAACTTTTTCTTTATTATACTAATGCTCTACTGCGGCGACCTGCATGATACTATGATAGCAATAATAGCATGTCATAACAAAGCATATCCCGTATTTACTGGATTTTTGTTATTTCACAAATCCCTTACTAACAAAAAGTTTTCATATAACTTACTTATGTATTCGGTACTGGCAATTATTGTACCATAAAAAGCAGCTTTAATCCAAAGTGCATTTTTCTAAACAGACCCACAGAAGTCTGTAGACACAAGTCAGTCAACGAGTTCAGCGACGGAGGAAAGCGCTAGAGCGGCTGAAGTTGCCACGGCAACGCTAATCAACCTGGAGTCGCCGGTGTCGTGTAGCGATCCTGTTTCCGCTGCTTCAGCGCATACGCACTCTGAAGATCAGCTGGATTCTATTGAGGCCAGTGAGCAGTGGCAGAATGCTAGGATGCATCTCTCTACAATTAGTACTGTGTAAGTATTTTTGGACTTCGATGATAGCATCATGTCACGATTAGTGTATTAGTGTATTCTCATTTTGCCGTTGCTCATGTTGATGTTAAAGGATGCGCGAATATTGTCATCAATCGGCCACAAAACCTGATCATAAGCGGCTATTGAGAAATTCCTAATAGATAAACTCAATGACCATTGCCTGACCTGTTAATCATTCAGCAATATTTACTTTTTCCTAAATCTTTCTAATGTAGTGATAAAATGCCTTTTAATATATATGGCAAGGAATTTATTATTGTTGATAAGTAGTAAGTTGTCGTAAGCTGAACCATGTGGTTAAATGCAACTTCTCATATTTTAAACTATTAATATTAAGTTACCACCTACCAGACAAAGTCTTGCCGCCAAGCGATTCGTCGTGTTCCGTATGATGTCTGGTTAAGCCGTACTGAGGACGGGTCTGAGCAGTTGTGTTGCGATGTGTGCCGGGTACGATACGCCAAATGTTGTTGTGTCGGGAGTTTGGTCGTGGATGGTCTCCAGATAAATTTCCTTCTGGCGCAGCGTCGTTGGTCGTGTTGTTAGGTTTAACATTGGATCACCTTGCTCAACTGCCGTCTTCTTTCCTATTCACACAGTTTGTTTTTTTTTGACTGAATAGGTTCTTAATAAAGTAGCGCGCTTTACAATCAACAAAATAAAAAAATGTAAATGTACTATAATTTGATTGTTACAGTACGGACATGGAATGCAGCGTAGGTCGTTGCGTGGGGGAACCATTAGAACTGACAGTAAGCGCAGTGGCCGTTCTGTCCCGGGGAGACGTCGACACGTCGGAGCTGGCGGAGGAAGCCGAGCCCTGACATAGCGAGCAGCCCGCACCGCCATCCAGAAACCGCACCGCCTAGTAAACTAATGGAGTGACAGTCATACACTGCGTTTGTATACTCATATATACGTAATAACCGTCTCAGGTCAGGTCTGAAGCCGATCCCTACGAATATGGGAAATGGGCAGAAAAGCATGGCTTGGACGAACACAAATTGCGCTTAAATCGCGTAAGTCTGAAAAACGGCGGTGATCATTTATTGATTGCAACTCTTTTCTCACACGCAGCTCTCTGACAAAGAACTACTAAAGAAAGAGAATTAAGAACTGAAAACTCACTCCATTTTTTTACTACTCCGTGCGCTACAGCTTGTTTGTCAAGTCTGCTGGAATGGAAAATTACAATCGACATCGTTCGACGCGGTTGTGAGGAACTCGCCGTCGGAATGTCATACAGACATGAGGATGTGGCCAGTCTGTGTCTTCCCCGGTACTGCTTCACCTTGCCGGTGGTATCTGTCGCGGTTCACTGTCTCGCGCGTCACGCGAGCTCTGTGTTTCCTTCTATCCTATATTCTATGTCTATTTAGTGTATAACCTAGAAATTACCGTGTCTGATTCCCTCTATTGCAGTTCGTATCTCAATTAGGCAGTGATTTCTCAATAGTACAAATTTGTTTAGTCGTGTCGTAGCTTTATGTGATCTTATGTTGCGAATGTATTCGTATTTTATATTTCTTATCTTAGTACGTTGTGTTGTGTTATATTTTAGTTTCTCTTATTTCATATGAATCATTTATTTTTCTTATTGAATACCAAACTATGTTAGCTATTTTATTATAGTATAGAGTTAGTTTATTGGTGATTATGAAGATATATTCTAGCACAAAAATTTATATATGTGGAATTGCTGTGTACTTGATTTCAGACTCGGCGCTTTGTTCACAGATCGACGAAGTGCATTATATGTCTAATATGGTTAGAGTCACATTTTCCTTAAGATTCTCCTACCTGTATAAGTACTATCTTGATAACTAAGTCATAGTGATTATTTAGTAGGACAGTCGTTCCTCTTAGGAATTATTCTTCTTACAATTTGTCGATAGGCTTCAGCGAAGTTAATGCTTTAAACACTCGATCTCGACCCTATTTGAGTTCTGAATCCTTACCGAATCCACATTGTAGGTTAGATAATTATGATATTTATAGTTTCGTTAGAGTGAACTGATCACTCGAGCTGACAGTGGTTTGTTTGTCCTACGCTCCGGTGGGAGGAAGAGAGAAGAATAATATAAATTATGTATAGTGAGGCACAGACACTTGCGTCCGAATATTGTTTTAGCCTTTCTAACACTAAACTAGATTCGTTCGAAGCGCAAATTAAGGTGTTCTTGTAAAATAAGGTAACACGCTTCACGTTAAATTTGTTTGTGGCCTTATTATAAATGTGGCGCCCGACATGGGGCTACGGGTGTCTCTGTCCTGCTCCCAGTTCGGCCGCGATGGGAGTTGGTCTGGAGGCACGTAGCGGCGGAGTGCCGACTGCTGTGATAGTGCGTGCTGTGCTCTCCTCGACCCCTCGCCGAACGGTTCTGCATGTGCAACTCACAAAATTTTGTGTAATTAATGAGTAAGGGGCCTATTATTAAGTCTAAAATTAATGCAAGAATTAGTTGTACGTATATTTGTACACGTAAAACCGTTCGAACATATTCGGTTACTTTAGCAATGTTCAGAATTGAATATATTTTTGACCACGTTACAGATTTCTTTTCAAATAGTTTTTAGTGTATACAAACGTTCATATCAATTAAATCATTTTCCGTTTTATGGATTCTCAATATTTACTGTAATATCTTGTGTTGAGACCAGGATACCTTGATATGGTCGATCTCTTCACGAGTCTTGCAATATACGGGATGCACATTGTGCGGGGTTGCCCGCCGGTGGCATTGTTTGTCCATTATAGTGCAATACCAGCCCTGATATTGCAATATCAACGCAATAGTTTGTAAATAATTGTTTGAGATATCGTTCTAGGTACCTACCTATTATTGTGTCGAATTTAATTAAGTTTATGATAATTCGGTATCAGCCAAAATTTGCGATGGAAACTGAAGGTTTAACGGTTTATAAAGTAACGTGAGAACTGCTAGTGGTCGCTGTGATAGGGCAGTGGTGTATCGCGTAGTTTTATTTGTGCTGGACACGAATATGCTCATTTGCAAAGAGTTGGGCTTGGGTTGCGGACGTGTGTCGTCAAAATTACGGTGTCGTGTAATGTGTCAGTATGAAGTTAGGTTTTCGGAATGTTCTGCAAATGCATAATAAAACCGTGCGATTGCTTAATGGACTATTTTGTAGTGACCAATTTTATTGTTAGAAATTTAAAATGTAAAATTGACAATTTTAATGTAATTTTTATATACAATAAATAGACCTTTTTATACAAACTGTTTTTTATTTTCTCACATTTCAAATGAAGGATTTAATTTCCTTAAAACCAATGTAGGAACATAATGATTGATACGGGCCTGCGCAGACGTCGGAGAAAAAAAGATGTTGCCAATAAAAAGTCCCTTCAACGCACACGGTGTGCGATCATTTGTTGCCCAGAAATGTAGAAAAGTGAGAGCACACAACGCGGACTAAAGTCTGCCATGTGCGTTGCTTCGCCGAGTTACACGAGTTTCATTTTATTCGGGGACTCCCCCGTACTTATGCCCGTTCCGCTATCTGCATGTCCTCGGTTATTTGGGGGACTTTTTGTTCGCGGTACTTTTAATCCCTTGTTTGCGTTACTTGATACAGTTTTAAGTGATCTATTTTAGTCGGCGGACAAAATCCCTCGTCTGCGCAGGCTATTCTAATTGTATCTTAGAGACAAAATTAACAACTTATACTAGCCTATTATAATATTTACAATTTACAAAACTGTACAGGAACATTATTATAATAGGCCACTAAAGGCGTTCACAGCTTGTTGGTGCTGGACATCAAAGTACTGTTTGCATTCAGACATGTCGTTGGAGGTGAAAGCGCAGTCCGGATAGTTCCACGTCTGCATATCTAAGTTAGTTTGAGTACAATCATGTCCGTATCTGTAGAACCTTTGCTCCTGCATGCCCATTACAGGAGAAGTTCTACTTTCAGCAGGATAGTACTGTTGCGCCTCTTCAGGGTAATACGCTTGGGAAAAGTATGCTTGCTGTTCGCAATACGGCTCAGTTTGCTGATAACCACCAAACAGTTCCGGTGAGGGGGTTTCGCTGGACTCCGAGCCTCCTGCAGCTCTTTGCCAGTCCACCCAACACGCTTCTTCAGGTCTGGAGTTTTCGTTATTGAGCTCAGCGAAGGTGGGTGGTGATTCTAGTGTCTGTTCATCTAGTGGGAAGTCTAGTCTGATGGGATGATCCAACTGAAAAATCTCCTCCGGATGGAAGATGTCGTCCGCTGGTAGTGCGGTCGGGTCGTAGTGTTGTTGTTGATGGAGGGAGGGTGCTGGAGGTGCGGGGGGTGCGTATGCTTGGTACTGCGGCTCCTGAAGGGTGCACGCTGTAGTGGCGTAGCTCTCTGCCGTCATCTCGGGCCGCCACCGACATGAACACTCGAATGGGCCACAGGTGCACGTTAATTGAACTGTTAGGGTAAAAGAGAAAAATAAATGGTACAATTCTTTATATGCATGGATGTGTACATTATTTGATTTTCAGAATAGGAGTTGGATGGATAGAGTTGGTGTTTATATAATACAATGAAACGAAATAGCCTTGTGCACTAGGCCGATAGCGTACAGTGATCAGTGAGAGTAATTAGATCGATAGCAAACACAACAACTCGGGGACAATTGAATTGAGTAGTAGGTAAGTAATAAATTAAGAAAATCTGCCATCATCATCAAAGAACATATCATTAAAACGAAACTGAACTCACCTCTTTGGTTATCGGGTATAAGTGGTGGTGGTTGTTGATGGGAGTTACAGATTTTTTGTGCCATTTGTTTATCAGGTTTTACTGTTAAAATCTTGTCTGCTATGGCTGCTTCCCTTGCTAACAGAAGTGCTAAGCCTCGTACTCTTCTGCCGGCTCCGAGAGATCTCCGTACTTCACTGGCCCCTTTAGCTTCAGGTTTGGGATGGTCATGGGCGCCCTTCGCTTGAAAAAAGATGGCGTGTTCCGTATGACGCCAGAAGTGAGTAACTGGGTAACCGCAGTGTCCTCGACATGGCAGGACTTCTAAGCGACCACCGGTGCAGAGTCTGTTTGGACAAGGCTTGCCTGTTGGAGGAAAATGTACATTAGGGAAAGTTTTGTTTTACTATTAGACACGGAAATCAATACGGAGTATAAAACAAAGTCGCTTCCTCTTTCCCCATGTGTTATTAAATCTTTAAAACTACGCAACGGATTTTAATGTTGTGTTTTTTTTTAATAGATACGAGTGATTAAAGAGGTAGGTTATAATACATATAACAGAACATCCCTTAAATAGTGGAGAAATACATTTATTTTTGAGGTTTCTAAAGTGATGTAGGGTAGACCGGGTACAATAGTAACACGCGTCAATAGTACCATCATCGATATTTCTATTATTAGGCTAAATTATGCATGTGTGAGTACACCAGCTCACGCACTACTTGAGTCTCAAGGTGCCCCTAAGTCGCCGGCGCGCGTGCTGTGAAACGAACGTGTTAGTGGACGTGATTTTCCACAAACCGCGGTATGTTTTTACCTAAAATATTATTGGCAGTAAGTCGAATTACCAGAGCCTTTTCGACAAGTAATTGTTGTTACCGGGTTAAATGTTTATTAAAGTTTTGATTTGTGATAAATATGGAACCTCTAAGTTTAGAAATATGTGAATACCAGATGGTTTTTCAAAATTCGTTACTTTGGTGCAATTGTACCAACTTTGCAGGGGTCAGTAGTACAGTAGGCCTAGTATGAGTTTTCAATACGAAACTCGATCGTCCATCGAGTCGGTCGGTCTTGCCGCCAAGCGATTCGTCGTGTTCCGGCATGATGTCTGGTGAAGCCGTACGGAGGACGGGTTTGAGCCATTGTGCTGCGATATGTGCCGGGTACGATGCGCCAAACTTGTTGAGTTGGGAGTTTGGTCGTGGAGGGTCTTCAGATCAATCTCCCTCTAGCGCAGCATCGTTGGTCGTGTTGTTGGGTTTAACATTGCATCACCTTGCTCAACTGCCGTCTTCCTTCCTATTCGCTCAGTTTTTCCGTGTGAATAGGCTCTTAATAAACTAGCGCACTTTATCATCAACGATTGCATCACTGCTTATCATCAGGTGGGATTGCAGTCAAGCACTAGTTTATAATAATTTAAAAAAAATGGTACTATTGTCCCCGGTCTACCCTATCTAAATAGTTACATTTTTAAATACATTATCTGATATAGGTGCTGCCAAATGGTAATATAGGTACCGTGCTACCAAATCGATTGAAAACCATGTTAGGTAGCTCACCACTGCCGGTTGCGGCATTATTGATGTCCACCATTAGAGTTTACGAAAGAGAGAAAGAATAAACATTTCTTTGGGAGGAAGATTTATAGTTAGGTCTTATTTACACTACAGCTCAATAGAGATCGGGAAGGTATCTAAATTTAAGTATCTATATACAATATCTAAATTAAATACCTACAATAATATTGCGACGTATCTAAATGTAAACAAATATGAGAGTTTATTCGTTACGCTCCAAGTTCAAACATTTTTAGAACTTTTTCATTGTGAAATTAATTAACATTAAAAATAAAAGTTAATATTTGTTTAACTTGAAATAATGTCAATTTTAAATATAAATAAAAATTAAATTTAAGTTTGAAACGTTTAATGATTAGTTAAAATATATCTCCAAATCCATTACCTTGTTGCTTGCGGCGTGCCTTGTCACAAATTGCAGGCCGCAGATGCACTCTGGATCCATCAGGTAATCTGCATCTTTGGGAGCAGACTAACACTCCTAGACAGCTCTTTTTAAGTATGTGTACATTATGGTTATTGGTGTTCCTCATGGCCCATCCTGAGGCGTGGCGTCTTGCTTCTTCACACCCAGGTGGGTATACGCGGCGCACGTGGCCGTCACACCACTCGCCGAATGTGTCGAATGCGGCAACGCGCGGGACTACCGCGTCATTTATGTCCCAGTCTGGTGTTTGACCTTCCGACATGTCGCGATTGCTGGTGCTGTTGAAGAATGGAAGGTTGTAGATCATTTTGCAGCAAAAGATGATATCACAAGTTCTAAGAAGTTAGGTAAGCTAAATAATAATATACAAACCAGAAGACTAATCTTCTGGTTTGTAAGTATATTCCCAAATGAATGGAATAAAACTTAAAATGAAAACCAGAATATTTAATTATAAGGGATAAGACAAGTCTACTTAGCATAAGTGATCTATCTACCCTGAACTATAGTAATAGCTTAATAATACCTACATATAAATAGATGAAAACACCTACACTAATTCAATAAAATCCATTGACTTGGTACATTCGTCCGTACCTTTCTAGGTACCTAAATATTTATAACTTTGTGTTTCAAGCTCCTTCCAGAATAAAAAGCAAACATCTAAATCGTGAAGAAAGCTCGGTTCCCCCTCGCAATCCCTCGTTGAGCCAATTGCTTCAGAATTACATCGTCTGAAGGGGCGGCCGCGCCTTAATTGGGCAAATAACTTTGTGTAGATATCCACTTATGAGGGAGTAAGTAAATAACGACGAGTCTTTGTATATTTTTTTAGATTGTCTACAAAAGAAGCGACGAATGGGGTTTTTAAAGCCTCAAGTCCTTTATGTAGGTACCTACCTACCTACAGGTTAGTTGGTAGTTATACCTAGTGTTACAGCTTTCGCTTCCCGCTCATCCATGAAGCTATACTTAGTTCGAGCTATAAATAATTATTTATATATTAATCGTAGTTAATTAAATATTTATGTTAATTTAAATTTATTATGATTACTTTAAATTACTTGGGAGGATTTTGCAAGCTTAGTTTATTCTAAAATCACATTTGGAAGTACCTACACTTACGGCCTTTCGGCCATTAGGTAATTTATTAATTTTAGAATTATTGATGCAACTTCCGATTACCGCCATTATTTTAAAACCATACTGAGAATTGGGATGTATCCAAGGTATGAAAATCAAAAAAATAATTAGTCCGTCTTACAGATAATAAAAAAAATTAAGACCCGTATTTTTTATTTTGTCGTAATTACCAAAAAATACTGAGATATAGCGTATTAAAGTTACAGAGTGGGGGCTAATTACGTCACGCCGTTCTATATTTTGCACCATGGCGTGACGTCATGCGACATTTCAAATCAATATATCTTCCTAAGTATTTGAATAAAAGAAAAAATAAAAAATACGTGTTCAATATTTTTTATAAAGCTATCTGACGGACATTAAATTATTTTTTAGGATACAAGCCAATTAGTCTTCCCGCCCATCGGATATTTATTTATTAAATCAAGCATTATTCAAATAAATAAATATAAATTACTAGCGTTATTATTAACTTTTTCTTAATTTTATTCAATACTTGTTAACTTCCGTTTCCTTTGTCTATTAGTTTTGTGACTATTCGTGAGTGTTTTGGCTCGATCTTCTTCATGTCAGCGTTAATCCCAGTCGTATCCGAAGCTTTTTTTTTTCAGCTTTGGAGTCTAGGGTCCGCTTTACCAGTCTAACTGCTCATTTTGTCTAGACTTCGATATTTTCCATGAAGCGACTGCCGTCTGTCCTCCACAACCCGAAGGCGATATCGAAGCATTGCAGTTAGACCAAGTGTGGGACTTTTGAGGGCTCCAACAAACCGTAACGACTGCCATTAGATGTTCGTATGGCAACCGGGACCAACGGCTTGACGTGCTTTCCGAGGCACGACCAGACCAGTGCAAATATTAATATTCATGCATACAAATATTTGCACTGCGCGGGGATCGAACCCGCGTCGCCTTGCGCAGCGGCCGCGTTCGCTACCGCTACGCCGCGGAGGCTGTCAAGTGTTTTGACTCAATGGTATATGTATATAAATTACTGATGCTTGCACTGTTGATTATTATAATTAAAAAGACTTGTACTGGATCACACTATGGTGTTTTTATTTTCCCCGCTTCTGAAGCATGTCTTTACACTAGCACATTATTCATTGGGTCTTGCAATTAGGAACTATTGATTAAAACACAGGATTAGAAAGTGATAATTTCTAAGATTGTTTTGTTGGTCTGTTATGTTAGCAACGGTTCTTTTGGTAGACAATACTTAGGTACATACCTAAATCTGAAAAACTTCCTATACCTACCTAATAAATTATACAGTCCTCCAGAACATATTTCGGTTATGGCGGTCAATTTCAGCAGAGATTAGCCGTCGACTTTTTTCTCAGACATAGGAGTACCTACCTCCTCTCCCACTTCCCTCACAAGTCTGATGGGAAGTTAATGCGACACCACCGGAGAGAGATCAGGGCCTGTAGCCAATGTAACATCACTTCGTAGCGAAGCGAAATCGAATACCAAACCAACCAATGACGGGAACGATTGACCACGTGATTAATCGCGTCGCGTGATCAATCTTTTTCGTTATTGGTTGGTTTTGTATTCGATTTGGTTTCGCTACGAAGCGATGTTACATTGGCTACAGGCCCAGATGTAGGACCAACAGCTATTAGAACCTAGGTACCTACCTATCAATGATGTGTAAATAAAGAAATAGGTATAGTTCTATTCTTCTTACAAATTTTTCCAATATCTACAAACTCTATCCCGATAGAATTCACAACTTATGACTCACGTTTCATACCTACGCTGTATTTTCGCCTATTCAAAATAAACCAGCGGCTTAATGCATCAACAAAGCAACGTCACAGTTTCAATGAGTTTCAATTAGATTCAATTGACTCCCTCCAGCACCTTCCCCAACCCTGCCTAGTTTGTCTTTGAGTTTATTTTATGTTTCTACGATTTACTTTTGGTATATGCTATTTGTTGACTCGTCTAACTCTATTTTGCATAGGATCGCAGCTTAATGCTGAGCGACAGCCGTTTTGCGTGAATGTGACGCATATTTTCCTCAACTATTTGTTTGTCGTACTCAGTGGCGCAGCGGTCAACACGCTTGCCTGCGAAGCCGGGGGCTTCGATCCTCGGCCAGGTCATGATGGATAACAATATTTTCCTAATAGGCCTAGATCTTGGATGTTTATCTATATTATGTATCTATTATAAATATAGTATCGTTGAGTTAGTATCCCATAACACAACTCTCGAACTTACTTTGGGGCTAGCTCAATCTGTGTGATTTTGTTCGTATATATTTATTTATTTTTGTTCACCGCAAATAAACCTTTTTACATGCTTTTTATTAGCTTTGCTAAATCCTTCTCTGTATGAGAGGAGACCTGTGCCTGTCCGTCTCTAACTAAAATTTTTTTCAACCTTACCTTACATTAATTTGAGCAGGTAAAGTATTTTTTAGTTTAGATTTAGATTTAGTTACTTGGGTAACGCATCATTACGAATTTTAGCACTTGCTATTCTGTCTGTTGGAGATCAAGAAAAGTTTGGTAAAAACAAATGAGTACCACTTAAGCGTTCGTGTTATCCGTACCTATATTATTTAAAAAAAGAATATCGAACGAAAAAGTTGAAAAAAAAAATAGTTTAATAAACTAAACGAGTGTGCTTATGACCACACGACTGAAGTGAAACTTCTTTTGCACCATCTGTATGTATATATATATATATATGTGTGTACAATATATACATGTATACACATATACATATATTAATTTTCTATAAATATTTAAATTTATTTCATGCTTTCATTTATAAATTGATATTTTTGCATAGACCTCCAATTTAAAAAAAAAAAAAAAAAAAAAGTGGATTCCCTCGGGGCCAAAAGGTCGGGCTCTTCCTCCTGAATCAGGGGACCCCAAACTCGGGTAGACCACGACCTCTGGTTCCCGAGATAATCCACGGGGGGGTGAGGTAACTAAAGGGGGTCGGGGAGGGGGATAGGTTTCGTGGGGTTGCGGGGGGGAGGGGGAGGGGGAGAGGAGGGGAGTGGATTCCCTCAGGGCCAAAAGGTCGGGCTCCTCCTCCTGATTCAGGGGACCCCAAACTCGGGTAGTCCACGACCTCTGGTTCCCGAGATAATCCACGGGGGGGTGAGGTAACTAAAGGGGGGGGTAGATTTCGTGGGGTTGCGGGGGGTAGGGGGGAGGGGGAGAGGGGGGAGTGGATTCCCTCGGGGCCAAAAGGTCGGGCTCCTCCTCCTGATTCAGGGGACCCCAAACTCGGGTAGTCCACGACCTCTGGTTCCCGAGATAATCCACGGGCGGGTGAGGTAATCAATGAGGGGGTCGGGGGGTGTTCGCAGCGTCATGTTCTCGAAGAAATTCATAGTTCTTAATCAATCAAGGTACTTAGCTTAATAATTGAGCTTATGAGGCTCGAAAGCAATTTGTACTTTGTGTCCAATTATCGTATTGTGACGATATCTTAAAGCTTCTATACTTTCAATTATATCAGAAATGTTCAGCAAAAATATATAAAACAATATAAAGGCCAGAACAGAACGAAATTTATAAATTTATTTGTGCTCTTAGGTAATCAATTGTTAACAAATCTTAAAAAGATCCAAAAAATATATATTGCCTTCGGCGAGATGCGAACTCACAACTTCATACTCGACTCAATTGTTAACAAATCTTAAAAAGATCCAAAAAATATACATTGCCTTCGGCGAGATGCGAACTCACAACTTCATACTCGACAGGTCAAGAAATATTTACATGAGCCAACTCCTTGTTTGTATTACAGACGAAATAGGACTATACTCTGCTTCCGTTCGCCTTCATCATTTTTTTTCCTATCATTTTTCGTAACGCTTTCGCTAGTTTACTCCCCAAGTCAAGCGTGCCTAAAGAAGTTTCACTTCAAAAACATTTTTTTTAGTCTTTATTTTCATTCTAATTTTCTTAGGTAGGCCATCTTTTATTAAGACAGGTAGAACAGCACTCGCGTTTAGGTCAGCTTAGTAGTTGGACAACGACATACTATCAATAACAATCTGAATAACTTTGAAGGATACCTATTGCTATCCGTTACTACCTACTTAATTTCGAAAATTTTGTTAGCTATCTTGTGCTTTTGGGAATTGAATCTATCTAATTTGAAATTAGATGCAGTTCCCCAAATCCATCAAATCTGTATTGTTGTTGTTAGGTACCTACATCACAAACGACAGAATTTACAAGGATTTAGAGTTAAAATCTGTCAACGAGAAAGTCAAAGCACTCCAGAAAAATGGAAAGTTTAGTAAGAAAAAAGGGTTTCATTTATAATACAATCCTACCAGTGACACGAGTAAGAAGAGGAATATTGTCAAGCTGTCTAATGCCAAACACTTAACAAGACTGAAATGAAGGGCACTTATATCTATAGGTAAGATCTATTTTTATTGGGTGTCATAAAAAAAGTTTTATTTTGAATTGATTACCTATTGATTATAAATGTCTAGTACTCTATCGATATCCGTACCGTCGTGTACCTACCGTCTTAATTAGGTAGGGGAAGCCCGGGCAAAAAGCATAGTGCGGGTAAAAAGAATATCGATTTTTTCCATATAACTATAAAAGCGCTTTGACTAATTTTCTAGTCGTGTCGCATACGGCTTGCAATGCCATGACGTTTCAACCAAAATAAAACGCGGTTGCATTTGTTGTGAAAAGAAAAAAAAAACAAATATTGCTGTTTTGTTACGATTTTGTGTGAAGGTTTATACACTACTTTTTTGTATTAGTCATCAATTATGTAAGAAATGTTTTATTTATCTAATTACACGTTTATTTAAGTATTATTTGTGATCGTTACTTTTTGTTTATCTAGTAAAATTATTTCGAGTCTTGATTTGTTTCTAATATGAGCATGTTGGGCAAAACAGATATGGGCAAAACGGATACCTATCCGTTTTGCCTGTTTAGTTATTCAATTATATCTTTCATAATTAAAAAATAAGAGGCCGTATTGTAAATCAGTTCGATATGGCTAAATTATTTAGAGGAGCATATATGAAAAGTGCTTCGGTCCAGAATGCAGTA
The DNA here is from genome assembly GCA_037179545.1 of Sesamia inferens. Lineage (NCBI taxonomy): Eukaryota > Metazoa > Arthropoda > Insecta > Lepidoptera > Noctuidae > Sesamia > Sesamia inferens. The sequence continues at coordinate 12,595,195 of CM073934.1, read as the reverse complement.
AATAGATTTAGAGAACCAGGAATTTGGACTTATGAATCATAAGGCCAAATTCCTGGTTTTCTAAATATATTAACTGCATTCTGGACATCATAAGTTATGATCCAAATGTTTGGAGATGAAGATTACGCTCCATTAACGATGATCGACGGTTCTTTTCCTGAACCGAGGTGGTTCGCATCCTTTTAATAGCACATCGTCTACCGTGACCATTTGCGCTTCAAATGATTCTCCAGTAACAACAGTAACCGCAAAGGAGGCAGCAACTGAATCTTTACACAGTTAGTCATATCAGAAATAGAGATTGAAAGGTCTACTATACCATTGCCTACATCTAATTTATTGGAAGAAGAATCAGTTCATTTAGTAGGTGAAATTCATCCAGAACTTGCACTGAGCCTTACGCTTTTTCAAATTAGATCTATTCCAACTATGGCTGCACCTAAAATAGGCCGCAAACACAAAAGGCAGAAATCAGAGGTGTTGACGTCTACTCCCGTCAAAGCTGAGCAAGCTTTTGCGAATATAAGAGAATTTTAGGGGACAAATAATAAGAAAATCAAGACTGCATACTTAGCAGGCCCCAGCAAAACTAAAACTAAAAGACCCTCAGTCACACAACAGAATAAAAACCCGAATCCCGATTTTTCAGACACTGAACCACCAGCCGAAGACTGGATTCAGTGTAATCAATGCAATAGTTGGGCGCATGAAGACTGTACTTATGTAGAAGTTGGTACGTAGCTACTTCTGTGGAATGTGAAGACAGATCTTTATTAGATCAACATTATCCTTTTTGCCCTTGAGGCGTATCTTAATACTTTTGGCTAATGCTCATAATTAGAATAGAAATCGTTAATTTTTTTTTAAGTTTATGTAAGTATTTTCCAAAGATGATTAAACACTCTACAAATTAAAAGTGTAAATATTTCTATTGATTTAGTAGATTTTGGTTTTATTTATTTTTTCTTAACATATGCGTCTTGCCCGGGCTTCCCCTATGTCTTACTGGTGAGCGAGTATCTAAAAACCATAAAACGAGAATATTTTTGAATATAGAATCGCGCTACGAATTCGTTGATAAATTGAAACATAAAACGTATTATGATTTGATTTTCGATATTTTTTAATCCATTTATTATTATTTTTAATAATTTTATTAATTTTTGGATAATAATAATATAATAGGAGGAAAAGTTTATTGCGAATGTGTATTACCTAATTTCTCTAAATGTTATAGAAAAATATATACCTACAAGGTGCAGTTTTGCACCCTCTTCAAATTTCAGGAGGCTATTATAAAAGACATAAATAATCATAAGCATAATACTTGTGATTATTTATGACATAAGTATTATACATAACGATACCTGAACAATAATTAATAAATAATTATTTCTTTAGTTATTTATAGATATGACAGTATTTCAGAATAGGGTAAAAGCCGGATGGTTGCCTCTGACGGAAACATGCCTCAGTTTCAAATGCTCTATGTTAGACAGTATTTCTTTTTGATCATAATTAAAAGGGTCCCCCGCGCAGGCCTCGGTGCCGCAAAAGACGTTGAAGTAGGCGCACGTGTTTTCTCCGTGTGAGAAAATATCTTCCGCGGCGATACTTTGACGAGCGCCAGAATTATAATGGTAAGTAATCTCTGTTAAATCTTTTTATAACTGAATGCGATTTCAGTCAAAAATATATTTCTTTGAACGTATTAGAGTTTTAATTGCACTGTTTATTAGGTTTTATTGTTAAATATGTTTTATTTATTCCGTAAATAAAAAGGGCAAGTATCTGTATCAAATCGGTTAGTTGCCCTGCGGCAACTATCCGAAACTACCTATACATTTTTAACAAGCATAGACAGATTTTTTTTCGGAGACGAAGGATTTCCTGCTGAAAGAAGTTTAATTCGCCAATTAGCAATTTTAATAATGAAACTAAAATGGCTTTACCGCAATGGTTGAAAAGCTTCCTTGAAAGAAATCACGAAATAGTTGTGAGGCAAGCCGAGGGCTTGTCAATTACTTAAATGATAATGATTTGCTAGATAAGCCGGAGCGAATTTTCAATATGGATGAAGCGGTGTCCAGCTCAACAATAAACCAGGCAGGGTATTGGCCAAGAAAGGTATTAGTACTAGAGCAGTGAAATCACTTACTTCTGGTGAAAAAGGTGAAGCAAATAAAATTAATTTAATTTAATTTTTTTTTTTAATTAGTCAATACTTAATGAAAGATTGTATTTAATAATAAAAACTGATTATTTTAATTAATATAAGTTCATTTTTATTTGAATAAAAAGCAAACTGGTATTTATTCACACATTGGGCAAGTAACCCCCGAATCATTGTTAACGTTACGCTATAGTAGGCAACTATCCTCTTTTTTAGAGGTCATATTATACTGGATTTACTCAAAATTTATATTTGAGAATACACTTTTAATAAAAACGACTTTTTTATTTTTCTGTTTCTTGCTTTTAGGGCATATACTTAGTAACAATGCCCCCGAAACGAGCATTGAGGTCTGAGAAAAACCTGGAAGCGGTAAAAGCAGTAGAGTGTGGACGGCTGAGCACGGTAGTTCCAGTTCCAAAGGTGATGAGGATAATATACTGCTTGCCCAATTTAAAAGAACAGGGTTTAGGATTTAGCAGCTTATGCCTACCCTGTGGCCATAAATTACAGAGGAATTCCAGTGACAAAAGATCTGTTCTTCAAAAACGAAATAGAACAAAAACACAAAAAAAATAAATAAATAAAAAGAATAGAGATAATATTAGCACTAAAGAAAACCATGAGAGTTGGTACTGGCACGGATGTAAGCAGGATTAAAAGGCTGCCATGAAGCAATGTTTTAAATGCAGAAAGTGTTATCATGGGGACTGCGTTAGTTTGTCAGAGGAAGACGTTGGAAATTTTGAGTGTCATGATGAAATTAATAAAAAAATTGTTATTTTTAAGTCTCAAAACTGTGATTATTACTTACCTAATTATTAATTATTGATCTCAATCTCCAAATATAAGATGTATGTTTTGTTTAGTTTTGTATGTTAAACTCTTAGGCCTTATTACCCTATCATAATTTAACTAGGCTTTAATATACCTAGTGTTTTTTTATAAATACTTTATTTTGATTATTGTTTAGAAATTCCTCCAGTTTTTTTTATTTTTAATGGATGTAAATTGCTATAAATGTTTCATATACCTACATTATAATTTGTTGATTCATGTTAATAGCTTTTGTTTTTTTTTTTTTCAAATTTGCTCTTAGCAAGGCCTTATTAGCCGCACCTACCTGCCTAACTGCCACTAGATCGTATGGCAACCGGGACCAACGGCTTAACGTGCTTTCATTAGATACTTAGGTACCTACGTATTATGGGTAAAGAAATCATGGCTGTGCTATGAAAACTGATGCAAAACTTTTGTGGTTGTGTGTGTTGCTTTAGTGTGTTTAAAATCTCACCAAGAAAAGTGAACTGACAATAGGTGGTGTGGATTTTTAACATTAGTTAGTAGACAGTTCACTGAGCCTAAATAATTACTGTGAAATCGCACCATTGTTGTGGTTCAATTTTGTCCGCAGGTACCTACACGAACTCCTTGTCTGAACCTTTCTTTTCCTTCTTTTCTCTACTTTTATTTTTGGAACGCGAATTTACTCTCAAATTCTGACATATTAGGTTCTGATTGATTTATATAGGTAATGTAGGTAGGTACCTATAGTAGGTTTAAACCTTTACCTACATAGCAAAAATTAGATATAAGCCTAAGCCCTTTTCCTATAGGTATCTAATTATCGTTATTTTCTTCTAATTGTAGGTACTACACCCCGGAGAATATAAGAGATGTTGCAGAGATATTATTTGAATACGTTCATTACTTAACTTTTCCTTATATCCAACCAGCAGCAACAAAAAACAATATTCCATTCCTTTTAATTTTGTAACGCATTTCTCAAAATTCGAATAGGATTGTGATTTTCTAAAAAGAAAACATTTTAAGGGTCTTTCTACAAAAACTTAAACACGTGTTCAACCTGGTGGTACCTACCTACTATCTAGTGTCAGTGTTAAATAGGTAGGTACATCAAAATCCATATATACCTTACAATATCGTGTTTAAAAGATGATTAACAGTCGTTTAAAACTGCTTAACACGTTTTGTGATAGGAAGGTAAGTATTTATTCTCAATGAGTTATGCGAGTTTTTTTTAATTCAACTAAAAATGCCCTTTTTAATGTCCGTGATGGCCACTAAAACAGGTGTACCTACTCGCTTACTGAATTCTGACTACGCGCAGCTCTAAATCGTTTATTATGTATTTTCTAGAAGCCGGCGCCCCGGCGGCACTGTTGTTTAATTAGAGAAGAAAAAAAAACGTGCTACCGCTGCTCCAGGTAGGAAGTCTTATGTGATGGAGTTCCTGTTCGGGGATGGGGTGATGGGAATCCGATAAGTTAGATAGTAATAAATTATATAGATTTATAGGCAGTTATCTAGGTATAATGTAAGTAAAGGTAATAGGTACCTACCTATTACCTAAGCAGTTTAAGTACCTACCTACTTAAACTGCTTAGGTAAGTAGTAGATATAAACTCCACTTTTACATTAAAGTTTTATAAGTAGATGGTTTTGTTGCCATGCGAGCCTGGCTGCTTCAATCTTCAATCAATCATAAAATAAACAACTTTAAAAAAATACATAAATACTTACAGGATAACCATCTCCGAATAGAAGCGAACGGTTCACAATCACAATGCAGGTAATCTGTCCAGTCCTAAACAACAATCACAGTCCATCTAGCCACTGCACACGTCAACGATTTGTCGCGAATATCGATAAGTTTTGTACAACACATCTACACACGAAGGAAGCGTGTAGCCCACTAAGTTGGACAACAAAAATAAACATAGGGATGTTATTCCCCACCGCACCGCGAGGTGGGGACGGCGATCAACCAATCACAATCCCCCAGTCCCACGACACCGCCTCCCGACCAATCAAAACCCGAGTTTGAACACCAATGACCGTTTTCCAAAATGTTCAGTTTCTATTTTTCAGGTAAAAATGGGAATTTTCGGTGCGCTGCCATTTTCAGAATATCCTTTATCAGTAGTAATGTCGGTAACGTATTTTGTTAAAATGTTAAGTACGTACTAATGTTAGGTGATTACCAAGCTTACTTTGTATGTTACAAGTAGATATTGCGTCGCGTCAATATTTTACAGTTTTGAAAATATTTGATTAGGTACTTATGTGGGCTGCCGTAGGAAGCTGACCCTTACGTAGATTTTTTTTTGCTTAACGTTCATTTTCGAAACCTACCTTTATTTTGATTGTTATCTTGAATAAAACCAGAGCCTGACTTTTGCAAATAAAATTAAGTGTGATGCAAAACCTTAACTTTGCCGGATAGGTAAGGATTCTAATCTAAATGATGGTTTGGCATTATGGTAGTACCTCATTTAACCGTTTTATTGCAGCATGGAAAGTTTTACATACAGTCTTTATGATTCTGTCCATTGTGTGAAAATAGTTCTCCTATTTTAAACCCTTCGAGGATGGGTGCCTGTCCATTGCGTTTCTAGAATCTTCCGTACCTCGCGAAGAACGTTACCTAAGTTTTTGGTCCCGGTTGTAATTTTTAGACTTATGGTCCATTACGGATAGTAGAAGCCGTATCGAGTATCTACTCAATTGGGATATAGAGGTCGCATAGACATGAGCTCCATGTACAGAAAACAGCAAATCAAGCAACTACAATCTGTCTCTCTTTATTAGATCTTCTACTTTATAGCTAAATCTCCCCGAAACTGTTCACCGCTGCATTGGAGGATGTCTTCAAGGCTCTGGACTGGAAAGGACTGGGCATCAACATCAATGGCGAGTCCATGACACACCTTCGGTTTGCTGATGATATCGTAGTCATGGCTGAGACCGCGGAGGACCTGACGACGGGTTCTCGAGTGGCGACCACGCACCGGAAGACGTAGCGTGGGTAGGCCCCCGACAAGGTGGACCGATGACCTGGAGAAGGTCGCGGGAAACCGCTGGATGCGGGAGGCGCAGGACCGGTCGTCGTGGAGAACTTTGGGGGAGGCCTATGTCCAGCACTGGACGTCTTTCGGTTGAAATGATGATGATGATAGTTAAAGTTTTAAGGCTCAAGGTTGATTGGGAATATCTGACAGTTTCGGGTAGGTTGACCTGCTGTCAATTTGTTTTAAGCTGAATCCGCCTAGAGTGCAGTTTTTGAAAGGCTAGGCAGATTGATGGTAGAATGTCTTCAGAGACTTATAAAGAGAATTCACTACCTACGTGGTAAAATGTAAAGTGGCCTCAACGTATTTTCCTGACAGCTGCAATGATGATAATTACGGAACACGATATACCTATAAGGCAAGTGTTCAAGATGTGAAGCGTTCCTACAATAAAATGAGGCAGGGAGCTTAATGCGGGCACACGTTACAACGGCGCGTGCGCATGGGAAACTGCTTTCTAGCTTATTGTTATGTTTTTTTTTCTTATTTAGAAATACAGAAATAATATTTCTTGGAATTCGCACAGAAAGACCATAACTAAAACGACTCTCTAAAACACAAACAGAAAATAAAAAAAAAATAACAAAACTAAGGAATGTACTTATAGAATAAAAGCTATGTTTATATACTTATACACAATGCAACATTTTATCTGTTGAAGGATTCTCGAACATTAAGGGGCGGGTCTACTTACCTACCAATAAAACTTTATTGTTCTGCCTTTTAACCGCTTCGTTTGAAACCAATAAGAATGCATAAATCTCTGAGCGGGTATAAAAACATTTTGTATTGCCAAATCTTTTGTTTTTGTAACGTACTGTCGGACAACAATTGATATAGGTAAGCTCTTAAGCGGCTTTCTGGAGCTTTGAGTCATATAATGTTTAGTTTTAACAGGTAGATTTCATAACCAAGTTATTCTTCTAGGGACATCTTTTGTTAAATCTGAGGACTGAAGTATTATGAATCAGCGGCGTTAAAATAATAGTAACTTAGGAAATCATTTGTTTTGTTTCTTTGTTTTTTTTTTTGACAGATTGAGCTAGCCCCAAAGTAAGTTCGAGACTTGTGTTATGGGATACTAACTCAACGATACTAGGTATATTTATAATAGATACACATATACAGTATGTTAAGAAAACCCTGTCCGACCCGTGAAGGTGTTGTTAGGTATCGATAACTGATTCTACTAATGCATACAAAACCGGGCTAAACTTAAAAAAAAAATCCCCCTAAAAAAATAAATATTATTTCGAAAAAAGAGGCAACTTAATAAACGTGCGTTATGCTCCCTTACGCGCGCGGCGGCGGAGGCGGCGGGCGGCAGGGCACGCGGCACATGGTCGCATCGCTATTCGCTCATAATAATACCGGTGTTGTCACTTTTTAAAAATTACCAAATGTCGGGGAAGTTGGAATTAATTCGCGGGAAAAAAAGATTATTTCAAAATTCATTTATATTGAAACTATGATGATTACGTAAAATTTTATATTATATTTGGTCATGTGTTTACCTAACCTTTATTATCCTTATGGGTCGGACAGGGGTTTCTTAACATACTGTAGATAAACATCCAAGACCCAGGCCAATTAGGAAAAGATCGTTTTTCCATCATGACCTGGCCGGGGATCGAACCCGGGGCCTCCACGTCATTGTATATTTGCGGCAATGCTCTTGTTGACAAACTAAAGTAATTTTAAGTTAAGTGTATCTTTTTTTCTATATGTATATTTCATTAAGAAAAGGACAGACGATAACATTTTAATTACCTAAATCCTGTCAAATTAAGTTACTCCATAGACTGTTTAGGCGCGGGTATTAACATGGTGACCAAAAATACGTCAATTTACATCAGGAGTAGACTAATTGCTAATTATATATAATTATTGCTAAAAATTGCTTTATTTTTGAAGTAAGAAACACAGCAACTTCTCTACACCTACTGTACATGCATACCAACACACATACATCACACACCCACCCACATAACACACACCCACACTCACTAATATTCTACACACTTACTCCTCACTCCTCAATGTGGTAACGTACTTATATTAAATAGTTTAATTTCCGCTGTAAATTCTTTAATGTTATATCAATCAGTCCTATTTATTAATGTTACAGATCTTTTGCTTGAAACAATAAATTATGGTTCAAATAATTAAGTGTGGACGGCGCTGACGACTGTGACACAGTTCATACTAGTAGGTATAGTTGTCAACGTTATCTCTTATAAATAAGGAATATATAACTACCATGAATTTATATATAGAATAAGAGAAATTTGTAATTCTTGGAGTGTTCAATAAACTATTATTATTATTAATTATAAAGGTCTAGACAAAAATTTGATGTAGGTAAGTAAAGGAGGATAGGTATGGTTGGCTTAGCGTTTGAGAAATCGACTGGTGCGTTGCGTGGTGCGAGTTGGAATCTTATTTGTATGGCCTAGGTACCTACAGGTAGATTTGCCGGGTCGTGCTGTTTGTGTATCTGAGTTTAAATGCTTTGCTGTAACAATACAGAAGTAATTACTTACAAGTGTGAAGCAAAGTTTTTTTTAAGGGACTTTTGAACACAGTTCACGTCAGTCCCATCCAGGTTTAAATACTTACAATGCAAAATTTTATCTGTTGAAGGATTCTCGAACATTAAGCGGCGGGTCTACTTACCTACCAATAAAATTTTATTGTTCTGCCTTTTTAAACCGCTTCGTTTGAAACCAATAAGAATGCATAAATCTCTGAGCGGGTATCAAAACATTTTGTATTGCCAAATCTTTTGTTTTTTAACGAACTGTCGTGCAACAATTGATATAAGCTCTTAAACGGCTTTCTGGAGCTTTGAGTCATATAATGTTTAGTTTTAACAGTTAGATTTCATAACCAAGTTATTTTTCTAGGAACATCTTTTATTAAATCTGAGGACTGAAGTATTATGAATCTGCGGCGTTAAAATAATAGTAACTTAGGAAATCATTTGTTTTGTTTCTTTGTTTTTTTTGACAGATTGAGCTAGCCCCAAAGTAAGTTCGAGACTTGTGTTATGGGATACTAACTCAACGATACTATATTTATAATAGATACACATATAGATAAACATTCAAGACCCAGGAGAATTAGGAAAAGATCGTTTTTTACTCCATAGACTGTTTAGGCGCGGGTATTAACATGGTGACCAAATATACGTCAATTTACATCAGGAGTAGACTAATTATAAAGGTCTAGACTAAAATTTGATGTAGGTACCTAAGTAAAGGAGGATAGGTATGGTTGGCTTAGCGTTTGAGAAATCGACTGGTGCGTTGCGTGGTGCGAGTTGGAATCTTATTTGTATGGCCTAGGTACAGGTAGATTTGCCGGGTCGTGCTGTTTGTGTATCTGAGTTTAAATGCTTTGCTGTAACAATACAGAAGTAATTACTTACAAGTGTGAAGCAAAGTTTTTTTTAAGGGACTTTTGAACACAGTTCACGTCAGTCCCATCCAGGTTTAAATACTTACAATGCAAAATTTTATCTGTTGAAGGATTCTCGAACATTAAGCGGCGGGTCTACTTACCTACCAATAAAATTTTATTGTTCTGCCTTTTTAAACCGCTTCGTTTGAAACCAATAAGAATGCATAAATCTCTGAGCGGGTATCAAAACATTTTGTATTGCCAAATCTTTTGTTTTTTAACGAACTGTCGTGCAACAATTGATATAAGCTCTTAAACGGCTTTCTGGAGCTTTGAGTCATATAATGTTTAGTTTTAACTGGCAGGTGTTAAATCTGAGGACTGAAGTATTATGAATCAGCGGCGTTAAAATAATAGTAACTTAGGAAATCATTTGTTTTGTTTCTTTGTTTTTTTTTTGACAGATTGAGCTAGCCCCAAAGTAAGTTCGAGACTTGTGTTATGGGATACTAACTCAACGATAGCGTCAATAGCTTGATAATTTAAAAGAGTGTCCATGGAGTTTCTTGCCCGTTCTTCTCCATAGGTACCTACTCTTTGGAATGGGCGACTAGCTTCACCTTACTGACTGACCGACCTTCTGACAATTCAAAAGTGCCTGTAACTGGTTTATTTGAAATAAATGTTTTGATTTTGATTTTTTGTTTTTTTTTTGATACTATATTTATAATAGATACACATATAGATAAACATCCAAGACCCAGGCCAATTAGGAAAAGATTGTTTTTCCATCATGACCTGGCCGGGGATCGAACCCGGGGCCTCCACGTCATTGTATATTTGCGGCAATGCTCTTGTTGACAAACTAAAGTAATTTTAAGTTAAGTGTATCTTTTTTTCTATATGTATATTTCATTAAGAAAAGGACAGACGATAACATTTTAATTACCTAAATCCAGTCAAATTAAGTTACTCCATAGACTGTTTAGGCGCGAGTATTAACATGGTGACCAAAAATACGTCAATTTACATCAGGAGTAGACTAATTGCTAATTATATATAATTATTGCTAAAAATTGCTTTATTTTTGAAGTAAGAAACACAGCAACTTCTCTACACCTACTGTACATGCATACCAACACACATACATCACACACCCACCCACACTCACTAATATTCTACACACTTACTCCTCACTACTCAATGTGGTAACGTACTTATATTAAATAGTTTAATTTCCCCTGTAAATTCTTTAATGTTATATCAATCAGTCCTATTTATTAATGTTACAGATCTTTTGCTTGAAACAATAAATTAGGGTTCAAATAATTAAGTGTGGACGGCGCTGACGACTGTGACACAGTTCATACTAGTAGGTATAGTCGTCAACGTTATCTCTTATAAATAAGGAATATATAACTACCATGAATTTATATATAGAATAAGAGAAATTTGTAATTCTTGGAGTGTTCAATAAACTATTATTATTATTAATTATAAAGGTCTAGACAAAAATTTGATGTAGTACCTAAGTAAAGGAGGATAGGTATGGTTGGCGTAGCGTTTGAGAAATCGACTGGTGCGTTGCGTGGTGCGAGTTGGATTCTTATTTGTAAGGCCTAGGTACAGGTAGATTTGCCGGGTCGTGCTGTTTGTGTATCTGAGTTTAAATGCTTTGCTGTAACAATACAGAAGTAATTACTTACAAGTGTGAAGCAAAGTTTTTTTTTGAAAGTCCGTCAGTCAGATTTCCAAAAAATAAGTACTAGACACGTATTTTTTCTTTTCTTTTTTTTTTCATATAAACAAAAAATGAAGACGACACAGTGCGTTGAAAACTCGTGTGACGTCACTGCATGCTACACTTTTTAGCGAACAGTGACGTCACCAGTCACCACTCCTGTTCTTTGATGCCTATTATATTTGTCAATGTTTATTGATTTGATAAAACAAAATAAACGTAAGTACCTATCCAATATTTTTCTATAATCTAAATAATGGACTAAATAGAATAATTTTTTTTTTACCCAGGATACATCCCTATTGTCCCTTAACAGTTCTAATGTAATATAAAATAATGTTTTTCAAGAATTGGCCTGGCAAAGGCAAGAATCATTCAGGAATAGAGCATTCAAACAAACGAACTATCTCTTTAACTGTATTATAACCAGCCACCCGCCCCGGCCTCGCACGGGTGTAATGCTGATACTAAATAGGTACACTACAGAACAACTAAACATTGTATAAAAAAAATTAGCTGTCCGCCGCCGCCATTATGGTACCGTTTCCTTGGTGCATAAAAAAAAATACTTGTGTTGGCTAATTAGTTTCTGCTGCTCAGTTTTGCTATGTTGCTCGGTTCTTATTGCGATCTTTATTGAAGTCTACATTTAATGTTAAGAATATTTTGTTGATCTGCCGTCAAAATTTATTGTCGAACAAGGACTACTTATGTGTCTCGACATACACACCCCGACCACTCAAAACAGGGGCCCTAGTGTGCTATTTTTTAAATTTGTCCTTACAACACAATTCCATTATCATTATGCTAAAAGATCTCAATCTGCTAAATTCATAATGATCGATCAATGGTCTCGTGATGGAATGGCGATAGAATGATATTGTCGTATTGCTATCATTATAAAAACCCGTTGATAGAAACGATTTACTAAAAGTTAGGTACTACCCACTTTAAACGTTTAATAATGCAAGATTTCATTAATATATGTATATTATTACATACCTAATACTTATTTGTTTTACAAGCAATCTGGAGTAGGAAGACGTTCCTATATACCCAGCAAAAACATTATTGTTAAACTATAAAACTCATTAAATATTTATTTGTTAAAGGGAAAGGTGACATTAATAGATATCGACGATCCAAATATCGTTTTCCTATTTGTTTTTATTTTTAATAGTCGGTGTTTTGTTATGTATTTATTTTTGTTTATACAGTATGTTAAGAAAACCCTGTCCGACCCATAAGGATAATAAAGGTTAGGTAAACACATGACCAAATATAATATAAAATTTTACGTAATCATCATAGTACCAATACAAATGAATTTTGAAATGATCTTTTTTTCCCGCGAATTAATTCCAACTTCCCCGAAATTTAGTAATTTTAAAAAAAGTGACAACACCGGTATTATTATGAGCGAATAGCGATGCGACCACGTGCCACGTGCCCTGCCGCCCGCCGCCCGTGGAAGGGTGATTACGCACATTTATTAAGTTACCTCTTTTTGGCGAAATAATATTTATTTTTTTAGGGGGATTTTTTTTAAGTTTAGCCCGGTTTTGTATCCATTAGTAGAATCAGTTATCGATATCTAACAACACCTTCCTTGGCCGCTACAGCCGCGTTAATAAAAGGCCTAGTCCGACTCTCGAACTTGCTCATCAACTGTCAAGGTTCAATGCTATTGAACTCAGGAACGATGAGGTGACTTTTAAACATGCTTAGGCCATTAACAACTTGACTATGGCCACGGAACTTTAGGGAGGTATAGGCTACTGTGACATCTGTGTCAAAAACGGTATATAATATACTGTTTATTATACGTAAGGAATTCATCTTCCTGAATGTTTAGTTTAGATTCATTCAAAATTCATTAAAAAAAGAGGACTTACACTCATGCTTTTTAAAGTTTACTGCCAATCCTTCTACACGTGCAGCCTGTGGGTTAACTTCACTCAGCGGGCATACAGCTGTTGGGGATGCCGTGGCGTTGTAGTGCGTCAGGGATGTTTGCAGATAATAATATTAGTGATTTTACTGCCATTATTGACGCGTGTTTGCCGCAGTAACAACAGTATTCTCAGTGTGTTCGCGGATCGGTGGGATTCTCCCATCTGGTGGATGCAGCTCCACGCTAACTTCTAAGTTTTAAGTTAATTTTTATGTATGTGTACCTGTGTCTGTAACCTACTAATACTAGAAGTTATGTAAGATTGTTACTAACCTTATGGACTCCGGTCTGAAATAAAGTACCTATTCTATTCTATTCTATAATGATGTCATTTTGTTAGTAGATTACGGATTTTCACAAAATCGGTCATTATGAGATCAGTTTTCGACTCTATTGTAATAGCAGATAGTAATACTTATAAGAAGCTGAAAATACATCTGAAAACATGCATCAATGAATGATATTAAACAAGAAAAACCGAAACAGTATAAAAAATTGTCCGTGCCTAATTTTGTGCAAGTACCTATAGCACCTTCGTGGTTAGCGATATTCCTGTGTAAATATCCATTAATGTTTATTGTAGATTTTTGTTTCTACTGTCTAGGTATATTGCTTCAGTTTTATTTTTTATGTACTTACATTATGCTGTGTACGGACATTAAGTACGAGTAGGTAAGTAGGTATACAGTGCAGTAAGTCATTGACTTTTATTTAACCACTTCAGAGTTTTTGTCTTAAATCAATAGGTAGGTACTTAGTGAATCTAAATTCTAAATCTATTATTAGTTGAATTATTATTTTTAATTATTATTCTTCTAGTTAAATATATAGATAAAATACTCTTTATTATGTACACCATATAAATTACAGAGCAAAAAAAAGGAGATTTTAAAAAAAGGGTAACACGACTATAGACTGGGTTGGTACACTCAGCAAAAGTGGAACAAGGCTGCTAGTGATGAAGTAGTGAAATAATAACAATTTTGAATATCAGGAAAATATCGCAGAAAATCTGCATGACCTAGACCTAAAAATCAAACATGTAATTTCTACTTACCCTGCACTGGGCCCGCGGTTACAAGGTTACAACCCGCTCCCCTCGAAGAGTGGAGCTGAACAGTGATACAATGGAGGTGTTTGTTAACAGTTAACATTTAATTTTGATAACGATAGATACTGGCGCCGATTTGCTTGTTCCCAAACTAATTTAAATTTAAATTTAGTGCACCTTTTTCTTTCTATTTCATTAGACAGTAGGAGAAAATTTGTTTAGTGTAAAACTAAACACAACCAGAAACATAAAAAAATAAAAAAATAAAAATAACAAAACTAAGGAATGTACTTATAGAATAAAAGCTATGTTTAAATACTTACAATGCAAAATTTTATCTGTTGAAGGATTCTCGAACATTAAACGGCGGGTCTATTTACCTACCAATAAAATTTCATTGTTCTTCCTTATTCTTTTTAACCGCTTCGTTTGAAACCAATAAGAATGCATAAATCTCTGAGCGGGTATCAAAACATTTTGTATTGCCAAATCTTTTGTTTTTGTAACGAACTGTCGGGCAACAATTGATATAAACTCTTAAGCGGCTTTCTGGAGCTTTGAGTCATATAATGTTTAGTTTTAACAGGTAGATTTCATAACCAAGTTATTTTTCTAGGAACATCTTTTGTTAAATCTGAGGACTGAAGTATTATGAATCTGCGGCGTTAAAATAATAGTAACTTAAGAAATCATTTGTTTTGTTTTTTGTTTTTTTTTTTTACAGATTGAGCTAGCCCCAAAGTAAGTTCGAGACTTGTGTTATGGGATACTAACTCAACGATACTATATTTATAATAGATACACATATAGATAAACATCCAAGACCCAGGCCAATTAGGAAAAGATCGTTTTTCCATCATGACCTGGCCGGGGATAGAACCCGGGGCCTCCACGTCATTGTATATTTGCGGCAATGCTCTTGTTGACAAACTAAAGTAATTTTAAGTTAAGTGTATATTTTTTTCTATATGTATATTTCATTAAGAAAAGGATAGAGGATAACATTTTAATTACCTAAATCCTGTCAAATTAAGTTACTCCATAGACTGTTTAGGCGCGGGTATTAACATGGTGACCAAAAATACGTCAATTTACATCAGGAGTAGACTAATTGCTAATTATATATAATTATTGCTAAAAATTGCTTTATTTTTGAAGTAAGAAACACAGCAACTTCTCTACACCTACTGTACATGCATACCAACACACATACATCACACGCCCACCCACATAACACACACCCACACTCACTAATATTCTACACACTTACTCCTCACTCCTCAATGTGGTAACGTACTTATATTAAATAGTTTAATTTCCCCTGTAAATTCTTTAATGTTATATCAATCAGTCCTATTTATTAATGTTACAGATCTTTTGCTTGAAACAATAAATTATGGTTCAAATAATTAAGTGTGGACGGCGCTGACGACTGTGACACAGTCCATACTAGTAGGTATAGTCGTCAA
Organism: Sesamia inferens; assembly: GCA_037179545.1. NCBI lineage: Eukaryota > Metazoa > Arthropoda > Insecta > Lepidoptera > Noctuidae > Sesamia > Sesamia inferens. The sequence goes on along the minus strand of CM073934.1, from coordinate 12,579,533 downwards.
CGTTATCTCTTATAAATAAGGAATATATAACTACCATGAATTTATAAATAGAATAAGAGAAATTTGTAATTCTTGGAGTGTTCAATAAACTATTATTATTATTAATTATAAAGGTCTAGACAAAAATTTGATGTAGGTACCTAAGTAAAGGAGGATAGGTATGGTTGGCTTAGCGTTTGAGAAATCGACTGGTGCGTTGCGTGGTGCGAGTTGGAATCTTATTTGTATGGCCTAGGTACAGGTAGATTTGCCGGGTCGTGCTGTTTGTGTATCTGAGTTTAAATGCTTTGCTGTAACAATACAGAAGTAATTACTTACAAGTGTGAAGCAAAGTTTTTTTTAAGGGACTTTTGAACACAGTTCACGTCAGTCCCATCCAGGTTTAAATACTTACAATGCAAAATTTTATCTGTTGAAGGATTCTCGAACATTAAGCGGCGGGTCTACTTACCTACCAATAAAATTTTATTGTTCTGCCTTTTTAAACCGCTTCGTTTGAAACCAATAAGAATGCATAAATCTCTGAGCGGGTATCAAAACATTTTGTATTGCCAAATCTTTTGTTTTTTAACGAACTGTCGTGCAACAATTGATATAAGCTCTTAAACGGCTTTCTGGAGCTTTGAGTCATATAATGTTTAAGTAGTTTTAACAGGTAGATTTCATAACCAAGTTATTTTTCTAGGAACATCTTTTGTTAAATCTGAGGACTGAAGTATTATGAATCTGCGGCGTTAAAATAATAGTAACTTAGGAAATCATTTGTTTTGTTTCTTTGTTTTTTTTTTTGACAGATTGAGCTAGCCCCAAAGTAAGTTCGAGACTTGTGTTATGGGATACTAACTCAACGATACTATATTTATAATAGATACACATATAGATAAACATTCGAGACCCAGGAGAATTAGGAAAAGATCGTTTTTCCATCATGACCTGGCCGGGGATCGAACCCGGGGCCTCCACGTCATTGTATATTTGCGGCAATGCTCTTGTTGACAAACTAAAGTAATTTTAAGTTAAGTGTATATTTTTTTCTATATGTATATTTCATTAAGAACAGGATAGACGATAACATTTTAATTACCTAAATCCTGTCAAATTAAGTTACTCCATAGACTGTTTAGGCGCGGGTATTAGGTAACATGGTGACCAAAAATACGTCAATTTACATCAGGAGTAGACTAATTGCTAATTATATATAATTATTGCTAAAAATTGCTTTTTGCTAAAAACTCCTCTACACCTACTGTACATGCATACCAACACACACACATCACACACCCACCCACATAACACACACCCACACTCACTAATATTCTACACACTTACTCCTCACTCCTCAATGTGGTAACGTACTTATATTAAATAGTTTAATTTCCCCTGTAAATTCTTTAATGTTATATCAATCAGTCCTATTTATTAATGTTACAGATCTTTTGCTTGAAACAATAAATTATGGTTCAAATAATTAAGTGTGGACGGCGCTGACGACTGTGACACAGTTCATACTAGTAGGTATAGTCGTCAACGTTATCTCTTATTAATAAGGAATATATAACTACCATGAATTTATATATAGAATAAGAGAAATTTGTAATTCTTGGAGTGTTCAATAAACTATTATTATTATTAATTATAAAGGTCTAGACAAAAAATTGATGTAGGTACCTAAGTAAAGGAGGATAGGTATGGTTGGCTTAGCGTTTGAGAAATCGACTGGTGCGTTGCGTGGTGCGAGTTGGATTCTTATTTGTATGGCCTAGGTACAGGTACTTTTTCCGGGTCGTGCTGTTTGTGTATCTGAGTTTAAATGCTTGTAAACTATACAGAAGTAATTACTTACAAGTGTGGAGCAAAGTTTTATTTATATAAAAAAAAAAGATTAATTGTCAATAGGGTAGTTGACTAAAAAAAAACTAATTAGTCCGTCAGTCAGAATTTCCAAAAAATACTAGACACGTATTTTTTCTTTTCTTTTTTTTTCATATAAACAAAAAATGAAGACGACACTGTGCGTTGAAAACTCGTGTGACGTCACTGCATGCTACATTTTTTAGCAAGCAGTGACGTCACCAGTCACTACTCCTGTTCTTTGATGCCTATTATATTTGTCAATGTTTATTGATTTGATAAAACAAAATATACGTAAGTACCTATCCAATATTTTTCTATAATCTGAATAACGGACTAAATAGAATATTTTTTTTTACCCAGGAAACATCCCTATTGTCCCTTAACAGTTCTAATGTAATATAAAATAATGTTTTTCAAGAATTGGCCTGGCAAAGGCAAGAATCATTCAGGAATAGATCATTCAAACAAACGAACAATCTCTTTAACTGTATTATTAACCAGCCACCCGCCCCGGCTTCGCACGGGTTTAATGCTGATACTAAATACACTACAGAACAACTGAACATTGTATAAAAAAATTAGCGGTCTGCCGCCGCCATTATGGTACCGTTTCCTTGGTGCATAAAAAAAATACTTGTGTTGGCTAATTAGTTTCTGCTGCTCAGTTTTGCTTTGTTGCTCAGTTCTTATTGCGATCTTTATTGAAGTCTACATTTAATGTTAAGAATATTTTGTTGATCTGCCGTCAAAATTTATTGTCGAACAAGGACTAGGTACTTATGTGTCTCGACATACACACCCCGACCACTCAAAACAGGGGCCCTAGTGTGCTATTTTTTTAATTTGTCCTTACAACACAATTCCATTATCATTATGCTAAAAGATCTCAATCTGCTAAATTCATAATGATCGATCAATGGTCTCGTGATGGAATGGCGATAGAATGATATTGTCGTATTGCTATCATTATAAAAACCCGTTGATAGAAACGATTTACTAAAAGTTAGGTACTACCCACTTTAAACGTTTAATAATGCAAGATTTCATTAATATATGTATATTATTACATAATACTTATTTGTTTTACAAGCAATCTGGAGTAGGAAGACGTTCCTATATACCCAGCAAAAACATTATTGTTAAACTATAAAACTCATTAAATATTTATTTGTCAAAGGGAAAGCTGACATTAATAGATATCGACGATCCAAATATCGTTTTCCTATTTGTTTTTATTTTTAACAGTCGGTGTTTTGTTATGTATTTATTTTTGTTTATACAGCATGTTAAGAAAACCCTGTCCGACCCATAAGGATAATAAAGGTTAGGTAAACACATGACCAAATATAATATAAAATTTTACGTAATCATCATAGTACCAATACAAATGAATTTTGAAATGATCTTTTTTTCCCGCGAATTAATTCCAACTTCCCCGAAATTTAGTAACTTTTAAAAAAGTGACAACACCGGTATTATTATGATCGAATAGCGATGCGACCACGTGCCACGTGCCCTGCCGCCCGCCGCCCGTGGAAGGGTGATTACGCACATTTATTAAGTTACCTCTTTTTGGCGAAATAATATTTATTTTTTTAGGGGGATTTTTTTTTAAGTTTAGCCCGGTTTTGTATCCATTAGTAGAATCAGTTATCGATATCTAACAACACCTTCACGGGTCGGACAGGGTTTTCTTAACATACTGTATACGTATTAATATTATATTTACTAGAGAATCTAATACTTTTTGATTTAATAATAAAACAATTAGTAATTTCGACGGAGACATGGCGCTTGGCCGCTACAGCCGCGTTAATAAAAGGCCTAGTCCGACTCTCGAACTTGCTCATCAACTGTCAAGGTTCAATGCTATTGAACTCAGGAACGATGAGGTGACTTTTAAACATGCTTAGGCCATTAACAACTTGACTATGGCCACGGAACTTTAGGGAGGTATAGGCTACTGTGACATCTGTGTCAAAACGGTATCTAATATACTGTTTATTATACGTAAGGAATTCATCTTCATGAATGTTTAGTTTAGGTTCATTCAAAATTCATTAAAAAAAAGAGGACTTCCACTCATGCTTTTTAAAGCTTACTGCCAATCCTTCTGCATGTGCAGCCTGTGGGTTAACTTCACTCAGTGGGCATACAGCTGTTGGGGATGCCGTGGCGTTGTAGTGCGTCAGGGATGTTTGCAGATAATAATATTAGTGGTTTTACTGCCATTATTAGGAGTAGATGCGCATCCCTGATGACGCGTGTTCGCCGCAGTAACAACAGTATTCTCAGTGTGTTCGCGGATCGGTGGGATTCTCCCATGTGGTGGATGCAGCTCCACGCTAAGTTCTAAGTTTTAAGTTAATTTTTATGTATGTGTATCTGTGTCTGTAACCTACTAATACTAGAAGTTAAGTAAGATTGTTACTAACCTTATGGACTGAAACCGGTCTGAAATAAAGTATTCTATTCTATAATGATGTCATTTTGTTAGTAGATTACGGATTTTGACAAAATCGGTCATTATGAGATCAGTTTTCGACTATATTGTAATAGCAGATAGTAATACTTATAAGAAGCCGAAAATACATCTAAAAACATGCATCCATGAATGGTATTAAACAGGAAAAACCGAAACAGTATAAAAAATTGTTCGTGCCTAATTTTGTGCAAGTATAGCACCTTTGTGGTTATCGACCTTTTGTCTTAATTGTGATATTCCTGTGTAAATTTCCATTAATGTTTATTGTGGATTTTTGTTTCTACTGTCTAGGTATATTGCTTCAGTTTTATTTTTTATGTGCCTACATTATGCTGTGACAAAACTATCTTTGCTTTGTGTAGATTCATTTTTTTAGTATTGTATAATTGCATGGCACACGTGTGAGCACAATGTACTTGCTGTAAAGCATCTATTTGTTGGGTTAGTCTTTTTTGTTGTTGTTTTTTTGTGTGTTTTCCATAATGGAAAACACACAAAAATTTCCTTAGCGTACAATATATTGATTTCAAGATGAATGATGTAATCAAATATTTGTATCAATAGCTTGATAATTTAAAAGAGTGTCCATGGAGTTTCTTGCCCGTTCTTCTCCGTAGGTACTCGATACCTATTCTTTGGAATGGGCGACTAGTTTCACCTTACTGACTGACCGACCTTCTGACAATTCAAAAGTGCCTGTAACTGGTTTATTTGAAATAAATGCTTTAATTTGATTTGATTTGATTTGATAAGTACGAGTAGGTAAGTAGGTACCTATGCAGTGCAGTAAGTCATTGATTTTTATTTCTGCTCTCAACAAACTAGACAATATTGTTGTAAAGACCTCCTTAGCACCTCTCTGGTGTCTTTGAGAAAGAAGGAATGTAATACTTAGGTATAGAACCTTCCACTTCAACTTCAACCCTTGATCAATGGCCTCTGTGGAATAGATACCACAATTTTGCCAATAACACGTGTAACAATTTATAGAAATTCTTTAAAAAAAATATTTCACAATAATAGCGGATATCGCCAATGACAGTTGAAAAAGATGGCCGCGTGTACCGCCTATGAAGGGGGTTTGAGGTACAGTCATGATGTGGCCACTATGCTGCGATATTTGAATGATCTTTATGAATTATTTACTGTAAGCAATTTTTGTTACATAAATCACGCTCTTTTATTTAGTAATCATCATTTCAGCCGAAAGACGTCCACTGCTGGACATAGGCCTCCCCCAAGGTTCTCCACGACGACCGGTCCTGCGCCTCCCGCATCCAGCGGTTTCCCGCGACCTTCACCAGGTCGTCGGTCCACCTTGTCGGGGGCCTACCCACGCTACGTTTTCCGGTGCGTGGTCGCCACTCGAGAACCCGTCGGATCCATCGGGCATCGGTCCTACGGGCAATGTGTCCAGCCCATTGCCACTTCAGTGTTGCAATCTTCGGGCTATGTCGGTTACTCTCGTTCTTCTGCGGATCTCCTCATTCCTGATTCGATCGCGCAGTGAAACCCCAAGCATAGCCCTCTCCATTGCCCTTTGAGCGACTTTGAGCATTCTTATAAGGCCCATTGTTAGCTATTTAGTTATTTCATTGTGGTTAATTAGTAAACGACACTATAAATAATTTAAAAGTCCAATGAGAAATGTGCGTGACACTCATCTAGCTTTTCCGTCAAAAACTTTCAATATAGAATCTTTTATAGGAACATTTGATTAGAGATTGTCATAATTATGTCATGTTTAGCCACCACCTACGAAAGTTTCTGCCTGTTGATTGACATTATTTCTCCATGAGTGAAGCTTAAAAACATGATTATGTAATCAAGTCAAGTATCGTTTTATGATTGGTGTAAAGGCAGTCCCCCTTTATTTGTCGCCTCGGTCATCAATTGACGCCCATGAGTAGAGTTGGCTTGCGAACAATTTGCGTCCCCAGCCCTAAGGAAGTGGCCAATTCGCAAAATTGGGTTCAGTTCCGGCTTACCTACAACTGTAAGAAGCTGAAGATCGAAATCCATGTGTGAATTTGCCTCTATAAAATAATATAAATATAAAGCACATATCTATTGTGAAGGAAAGGTTTTTTTAAATCTTTATATTGCGCTTTTAAGATTTCCCTCGCGAATATCAATTTTGTCCGGGATAAAAGTACCCTATTATTTAATCCGGTCTTCTAACTTCACGTCTGCAAAATTTCAAAGCGATCGGTTTAGTAGTTACGGCGTGAAAGCGGAACAAACAAACTTACTTTCCGATTTATAATATAAGTATGATAAACTAGTGCTTGACCGCAATGCCGCCTTTTAGCAGTGATGCAATCGTTGATGGTAAAGCGCGCTAATTTATCAAGAGCCTATTCATTCTAGCCTTGAAGACACTTAAATTGTAGTCCGCCGGAAACACCGCCGCTGGCAAATTGTTACAGTCCCTCGATGTACGCGGTATAAAAGAAGTGGCGAAAAGCTTCGTTCGGATCATAATCGTTAGATTAAAACTTGCAGCGAATTTTAAGAAGATTGATATATATTCGTAATAACATCATTTTATCTCCCTTAATAATCATAAACTTTGCTTAAAGTTAACTGGTGATTAGCGATTCTTTAACCATACATTTTTGGCATTTTAACGTCTCTTAACTTTAATCATAGTTTATGAATAAACATCATAGTGTTTAAGGGGTTTATTCATAAACGATGATTAAAGTTAAGTGACGTGCACACTTCTAAAATGTATGGTTAAACAATCGCTAATCACTAGTTAACTTTAAGCAAAGTTTATGAATAAGGGGGAAAATGTTATAAGTCCACCACTCTTGGTGGCCTAGTGGTAAACTAGGCTCCCAATTTATTTTTATTTTACCATTTATTTCAGGCATCAAGGCCCATATAAACATACAATACTATAACATAAAAACCTAAAATACTATCTATAAATACATATAACATTAATAACTACAACTCGTGTTACGCTGACTGGTGACGTACGTAGCTGGCCTGAAATAGGCAGTACACAATACCTTTCGGCCAGAACTCTTCTTTGAGGAACTTCTCGAGATGATGTGTCGGAACACGCACCACAAACTTTTCTAAGTTATACATATGTACTTTCTAAATAGGATATCTTGTACACCAATGACTGATTATAAGGTGAAGGATACATGGAACACGTGTGAGCAAGATCTACTTGCTGTAAAGCATCTATTTGTTGGGTTAGTCGTTTATTGACTTGATAGTGCTATGGCTGTTGAGAGTATGTCATGCTCACTCAAATGTCTCGCTGGTGGTGGCGTGTGTGTTGGGTCATTAGGTTCCCTTCAATATGGTTGAGCTGAATGATGCTGATCCATACGTCATGTTCGTGAACGGACGCCGTGAGAGGGGACTGGTCATCTCTTAGCTGCTACGGCGTATTTTAATTTCTGAATTGTTGTTTTTTTTTTCCATAATGGACGCTCTCAGCGTACAATATATTTCTGCATCGTTCTCACACGATTGATTTTTAAATGAATGATGTAATCAAATATTTGTATCAATAGCTTGATAATTTAAAAGAGTGGCCATGGAGTTTCTTGCCCGTTCTTCTCCATAGGTACCTACTCTTTGGAATGGGCGACTAGCTTCACCTTACTGACTGACCGACCTTCTGACAATTCAAAAGTGCCTGTAACTGGTTTATTTGAAATAAATGCTTTGATTTTGATTTTGATAGTTATAACCAAATTTGAAGCCCAGCTTGCTTAAGGCTTAATTTATGTTTTACTTTAGTGAGGTTTCCTGTAAAACCACGCAGTGAACAACTAATGAACTAAGTAGTTGTTAAATTGGGGCCTCTTGACTTGCGACCGCTGCCGACAACTTGTCTTGTACCGGACTATTTAGCGACTTAACTTTGTGGGGGATGCTTATCTTTGGCAAGTTACAGACAGTCCTAGATACTCCTCTCTGTAGAGGTAAATCACACTATCTCATACAGTTTTGAAGTGTGTGTACATATTCGTCTTTTTGAGAGTAGTTAAGTATTTATGAATGAATCTTAAAATCAGATAGGTATTATTGCCGAACTATCTATATTTATGTGTATTGCAAGATGGTAGGTATGTTTAATTTAGTTATACAAATGATCTAAGAAAAACTAAAATTGTATCTTCTTATGTATCTAAGTATTTAATTGTAAACCGAGTGTGGGATTTCCCATGGGAATAAAATTACACTTTTCCATATAAACTTTTATTTACCCACTTCAGAGATTTTGACGTGATAACGTCTATTAAATTGGTACGGCTTGGAGTCATTCTCGAAAACACCGTAACGGCCGAATCTGACGCCACACGGAGTCCACGCCTACTTTACCCCCACCCCTAGAGCGCCCGATGTGTAAACATGTAATAGACGTTGTCACGTTCAAATATCGGCAGTAGACGGAGTTCTACAGACAACCAATATTTTTTTTTTTTAAAACAATAGGTAGGTACTTAGTGAATCTAAATTCTAAATCTATTATTAGTTAAAATATTCTTCTAGTTAAATATATAGATAACATACTCTTTATTATATACAGCATATAAATTACACAGCAAAAAAATGAAGATTTTAAAAAAGGGTAACACGACTATAGACTGGGTTGGTACACTCAACAAAAGTGGAACAAGGCTGTCAGTGATGAAGTAGTGAAATAATAACAATTATTGAATAACAGGAAAATATCGCAGGAAATCTGCATGACCTAGACCTAAAAATCAAACATGCAATTTCTACTTACCCTCCACTGGGCCCGCGATTACAAGGTTACAACCCGCTCCCCCTCGAAGAGTGGAGGCTTCTAGCCCCACAGTTGATACAATGGAGGTGTTTGTTTTAGTCATTGAGAACAGTTAACATTTAATTTTGATAACGATAGATACTGGCGTCGAATGTTCACAAATTAATTTAAATTTAGTTCACCTTTTTCTTTCTATTTCATTAGACAGTACATGAGAATTAGTTTAGTGTTGTCAAAATAGTCCGAGCCTGTCATAAATTGATGTATTTTTGGTCGTCATGTTTATAATCGCGTCTAAACTATCTATGGAATATCTTAATTGACAAGCTTAAAGTAAAATGTTATCTTCTATCCTTTTCTTAATTAAATAAAAAGAAAAGGTGTACTTAACTTAAAATTAGTTTATTTTGTGAACAAGACAATCGGCGCCACTAAGCTTAAGTTTAGTGCATCTTTTTCTTTCTATGTCACTAGGACAGTAGATAAGAATAGGGTATTTGACTAAAAGAAACGAATTAGTCCGTCAGTCAGTATTCCAAAAAATAATAGACACGTATTTTTTCTTTTTTCATATAAACAAATATAAACAAAAAACGAAGACGACACAGTGCGTTGAAAACTCGTGTGACGTCACTAGACGCTACACTTTTTAGCGACCAGTGACGTCATCAGCCACCATTCCTGATCTTTGATGCCTTTTATATTTGTCAATTTTTATTGTTTTGATAAAACAAAAATACGTGTCTAGTATTTTTTGGAAATCTGACTGACGGACTAAATAGTTTTTTTTTAGTCAAATACCCTAATCCACCGCTGACGTAGGTATTGTTGTTTTTAACCGTGTCCAACCTGTCTATGGAGTCTTTAAATTTGACAGGACTAAACTAAAGAAAGAGAAAGAAAAAGATGCACTCAACTTATAATTAGTTTAGTTTGTGAACAGGGGAAATGGCACCACTATTTGTAGGTGTGTATTTTCGAAACAAAGGTAGGTTCATTACATGTGCAGTATATTTGTCAGTGGAGGTTGGTATCGGGGGGCGCGGAGGCGGGGAGTGTGCAAACACAGAATTAGCGACACAGCGCACTGTCAACAGTGAACAAAGCGACATGTGTTGGCTACAATACATTTTCACAAGCGTTTTCATTCGATTTAAAGTTTTCCTCGTTTATGAACGAGGGAGTTTCTCTGTTTTATGTGTGTTTGGATTAGGATATAAATCTTTTGTATTTTTTGTCATACGAGTAGGTACCTACCCACTGCGTTCGTTGTATACGAGACTTCTTGAATGTGACGTAATACTTAGGAAATCTAAACCGGTGTGTCGGAATCACAAGAATAGTTATAAACCGTCTTATTAAAAATGAAAAGTTATGCATTCAAATTAGGCGAATCAGTACTTTTAGAACGTCAAAATTACAAACACAGTCTCCCAAAATGTCCGCCCTTCTGCATTTCCTAGTGGTTTCGTTGGGAAAAAGTGGAGGAACAAACTCCCCAGCAGCAAAACTTACTGTTTGTTCAGTTAAAACAAATCGTCTGACTGTATATAATACTAGGCATATAATATAAAGTGACACAGAATATTTAATGAAATTATTTACTAATATGTCAGTTAGCCAAACCCAAAAAAGTCTTAGGTACCCAAATATTCTCCTTAAGTAGAATATCATTATAATGTTATTGTATATTTAGTTTAGGTATATCTTTGTGATAGTAGCACCACGTTGGCGTTTTAGCTGTTAAGGTGACTTCATGTAAGAAATTTTGAATAAAAATAAATAATTCCAATCCGATTAAGAGATGGTTCCTAAAATTGGCAACACTGCTTTTACTAAATGAAAGGTTACGCCGTCAAATTCCATCATCATCAACAACCTTTTTATTGTCCCACTGCTGGGCACAGATCTCCTCTCATACAGAGAAGGATTGAGCGTAATCACCACGCTTGCACAATGCGGGTTGGTGATTTCAGACTTAAAGTCCAGGTTTCCTCAAGATGTTTTACTTCACCTTGTAATCAGTCATTGGGGTTCAAGATATACTTAGAAAGTACATTTAACGTTAGAAAAGTTACATTGGTACTTGCCTGACCTGAAATCGAACCCGCACACTCATACTTGAGAGGCTGGCGTTTTAACCACTAGGCCACCACGACTTCAATTTCCATAAATAAATAATTTAATGCAAAATACGATTTCAAATTTCACGTACGATTTCAACCAAGTGAAGTTAGAATTATTAAAAAAAATGCTATTTCTATTGCTTTAAAGCGGTATTGTTTTTTTTTTAATAATTATAAACTACTTAGTGCTTGGCCGGAATCCCGCCTATGATGGTAAGCAGTTATGCAATCGTAAATAGTAAAGTGCGCTAGTTTCTTAATTGCATATTCACTCAAAAAATCTGAGTGAATAGGAAGGAAGACGGCAGTTAAGCGAGGCGATGCAATGTTAAACCCAACAACACGACTATCGATATTGCGCCAGAGGGAAATTGACCTAGACACCCTCCACGACCAAACTCCCGACACAACTTCATTTGGCGCATCGTACCCGGCACACATCGCAACATAACTGCTCAGAACCGTCCTCCGTAGGGACCTATGACTTCACCAAATATCTTGCAGGAACACTACAAATCGCTTGGCGGCGAGGCTTTGCATGGATGGTAAGTTACCATCCAGGTAAATGTTGCCATGGCCGGCAGGCAAATTTACCAATGGTAACTTCTCCCCGCAGCCGGCAATTTCAATTTTGGGAATGAATGTCGTTTGAAATTCATATTACAAAATTCACTTGTCAAGCGCATAATAATCACTATGCATTTCCAGGTAGATACGAATCCATCCTATTATATCCTTATCATAAATGTAGTCCAGGCAGATAAACGAAATCAACTACACGTAGCGATCTGTTCGTGACGTCACAGATAACCCTTTGCGGCCATTGATAACGGATCTCCATATCTGCATTGTGTCCCACGCTCCCCATCCCATAAGCCTTTCCACACAAACGGTGTTCAAACAAAGGATCAAATTAAACAAAATCCGCAGACAATCGCATAGACTGACGAATACAGACGAATACTGACGAATACACGCGAATACATGGACCTACATGAAAGAGAGTTAATCAAATAACCATTTGGAAGTTAGTACAAATAACACGCCCCCGCGACTCAACTGTCATACAACAAATGCATGGTGATTGACCTCTGTGTCGACTGTGTGGAGTGTAACTAATGCGTTGGTGAAAATGCGCAATGCGTTTGACTTTGCAAAAGCTTTCAGCTTGGCCGGCTGCGTTTGGGTGATTGTGTCTTGTGTGTGGTGTTCAATATAGATGTCAATTGGATTAAATTCATATTTGGGGTATCATCCTATCGATATGTGTATTATTGAATAGTCTTATTTTAAAATTGATGACTTCGTTAAACTTTTCACGATTATTTTTTTCTTTCTTTCATTGCGAATTATTTCAAGGCTTCTAAGGCTTGCTGCTTACACAGTGGTGGCCTAGTGGTATCGGTCGCGACTCGCGACAAGTAGTAGGTTCGAACCCCATCAGGTGCTTTAGTTTGTGTAAATTACAGGCAGAAGTTACCACCCACCAGACAAAGCCTTGCCGGCAAGCGATTTGTTGTGTTCCGGCATGATGTCTGGTGAAGCCGTACGGAGGACGGGTCTGAGCAGTTGTGTTGCGATGTGTGCCGGGTACGATGCACCTAATGTTGTTGTATTGGGAGTTTGGTCGTGGAGGGTCTTCAGATCAATCTCCCTTTGGCGCAGCATCGTTGGTCGTGTTGTTTGGTTTAACATTGAATCACCTCGCACAACTGCCGTCTTCCTTCCTATTCGCTCAGTTTTTCTAAGTGAATAGGCACTTAATAAACTAGCGCGCTTTATCATCAACGATCGCATCTCTGCTTACCATCAGGCGGGATTGCGGTCAAGCGCCAGTTTATAATTATTAAATATAATTCTCAAAAACGGCAAAGGAAAACATCGTGATAAAGCCGGCATGTCCTAGAGTCAAAAACTTCGAAGACGTGTGTGTGTGTGTGTAGATTACGGCCCAGTCCCTATGTATGCATGAATATAGTAGGTACCTACCTTATAAAATATTCCCAACACATCAATTTCGCACTAATATAAAAATTGATGGTTTTATTAACGCAAGCACTAATGTGTACCTACTATTGTGAATGATAAAGACACAAGGTGAAATTTCAAAGTTGTGAAAGGTAGTAGGTGTGTGTTAGTTAATTTATTGTCGCCCGTTATCTGTAGGATGCGGGCTGCGCGCGCGCCGGTGGCAGTCATGGTGACGCCCCGCCTCGCTGACGATAGCTGCTGCTTTTTAACATGCAGCACGCGACTATGACAACTGTTTCTTTGTTTTATGTTTTACGTTACTGAGCTGGGCTTCCCATGTGAACTTATAATTTTTAAATTAAAAATATTGAAACCATGCCGGTGGGAATACATATTTTACTGACTAAATAGACGATTATACTTAGACCTTCTATTAATATAAAGAGGAGAATCACTCACTATATGCTGTTTTCTGCAACTTGGAGGAAGAAATATTTTTTCATCATGAAATAAATTCAAAAATGCTTTGGTAAAGATTTGATCAATTTCATAAGCTAAAAATTTATGGAATTATAAAATAAAATTATTAATACTTCACGTTCTTAAAAATGTATGAACATTTTCTGCATTGTGTTCTCCCCGACCAATTTGTTAAACCATTTGAATTTTCAAATACAGTTTATTTAGCATAAACATGGGCTCTTCGCGACATTTCCGCATAATTATGCGAACATTTCTATGGGAGAGATTGATATATGGTGGTATTATACTAATTGCAGTACGCTGTAGACATTGTTGGTATTGTGCTATTATACCGTAAAATTGATATTTATTGCAGGGCTTGAATTTTGGGCTCACTTGAATAGATTTGCTTAGAGACACCGATTGTTACAAGTTAAAAGATGTTGTAAAAAATTTTGAACATTTCTGACAACGTTTTGAATTCATAGTGTGGGGCAAAGTATTAAAAACCTTTATCTAAGTTAGTATAATAAATAAATTACAGTGTATTCCACCCCTCGAAAAATTAATTTTTGACGAGTAGCAATATTACGAAAGTAATTATGGTTTCACCGTTCGGCCCATTTCACGCTAACCCCTAAAAACAATGGGTTTTCAATGGGGAGGCGATGGGGGAATAATCTAATAAACGAATAAAGATGTTGCGTGATTTCTAGATATCATAACGTGGGAACCTTGATTGGTGGGTTTAATTAATTGATGTTCATTTGTGGCTCACCGTGGGAAAAGCGTTAATAGGATTGATTTTGGTTAGGATGATTCATGTTTTGGATAAATATTGTTTAAAATGATACTATGATAGTGTTGCACGTGGTTGGACAGTTGGCAAGGAAGGAAGATGAATTCCAACGGTAAGACGCTTGGAATTGTAGACGTTGTACAGACGATAGCACATAAACGATGATTAAAGTTAAGTGATGTTTAAACGTCAAAAATATATGGGTAAACAGTCGCTAATCACTTTATCGCAAAATTGATTAGGAATATTTGATAAAAAGAAAGAAATAGGTGGGTGGAGTGTTTATTGTCTGGATTGGACGGAGTTAGGTATGTGTATGCTCGACGACATTTGCATCACGGGGGAAACGAGTATGCAACATTTCTTCTTCTTCAGCCAACTAGGTAGGTCCAACTTCGAGAAAGAGGTGTCTCGTCGAATCCAGCTCGGCTGGGCAGCGTTCGGGAAGCTACGATACATCTTCTCGTCGTCCAAGATACCACAGTGTCTCAAGACCAAAGTCTTTGACCAGTGTGTTTTGCCAGTGATGACTTACGGAACTGAAACGTGGTCGCTCACAATGGGCCTCATACGAAGGCTCAGAGTCACACAAAGGGCAATGGAAGGAGCTATGCTCGGAGTTTCTCTGCGTGATCGAATCAGAAATGAGGAGATCCGCAGAAGAACCAAAGTCACCGACATAGCTCTGCAAGTCGCTAAACTGAAGTGGCAGTGGGCAGGGCACATTGCTCGTAGAACCGATGGCCGATGGGTCAGTAAGGTTCTGGAGTGGCGGCCACGTACTGGAAGACGCAGCGTAGAGAGGCCCCCAACAAGGTGGACCGATGACCTGGTGAAGGTCGCGGGAAGCCGATGGATGCGGGCAGCACAAGACCGGTCAGCGTGGAAAGCCTTGGGGGAGGCCTTTGTCCAGCAGTGGACATCCATAGGCTGAAGAAGATGCAACATTTAGATAGACTTAATGCAGTTTTAAATAGGTTAAAAGTGGCGGGTTTGACCTTACGTAAAGATAAATGCGTGTTTTTGCAGACCAAATAGAATATTTAGGGTATACTATTGATAAAAATGGGTTGAGAAAATTTCAACAAAAAGTAAAGGCAATACTTGAGGCACCAATTCCAACAAATGTAAATAAATTACAATCTTTTCCTGGTTTAGTTAATTATTACAGGAATTTCGTACCGAACGCATCTTCAATTTTAAGTCCACTTTATTCGTTATTGAAAAAAATATAGCAAATGGAAATGGGAGGCTATACATAAGGATGCATTTAATACTCCCTATAAAAAAATGTTTAGCCTCGGAACAGACTCTTGCTCATTTTGATCAGAACGCAAAAATCATTTTAACTGTGGACGCCTCACCCAGTGGCTTAGGTGCAATTTTGTCGCAAATAGGATCAGATGGAGTGGAACGTCCCGTGTCATTCGCCTCAAGGACACAGAAATGCTGCAGAAAAGCGGTATTCACAAATCTAAAAGGAGGCTGCAGCAATTATATTCGGAGTTACCACCAGTATTTATACGGGAGGGCAACACCGTTTATTCTCCGTACAGATCACGGGCCCCTACTATTTATTTTTGGTCCAGACCGTGGTGTTCCAGAAGTCTCAGCAAATAGGTTGCAACGTTATGCTATGTTTTTGAGCGGATATAATTATAACATAGAATATGTACTCCTACGTAGCGCTGACAATAGCGCGGACTACCTGTCTCGCGTGAGCCTACCCGATAACGTCGACGATGATGTGACGTCAGCGTTGAGCTCGGGCTACGCCCACGAAACGAGCGGTAGTGCTAGCTTAGTACCAATTGAAGATCGCGCTTCGTATGTTAATTTTGTTATAAGTAGATGGTAGTTTACCCGTCACGTTAAACGAAATACGCGAAGAAACTCGTAAAGATCCAATATTAAGCGAAGTTATTTAAAGGTGTCAATTAAAGCTTATTTTTTTAGTAAGTTAACAGAGGACGAGCAATTCTATGAGGCTGTCGAACCAGAAGGGGGAGAAGTTCAAGTCGAATCATTTTCTGGTCAGCAGCAACCTCAGTCTGACAGGCTAACGAGTTGTGGCAAAGTGTTGCGTCCTGTACCTAGGACCTACCTGTAAACATAACAGTGGTTAAGTAGATAACTCCGCTGTGATTATCAGATTCACAAACAGCTCTTAACGTCATCAAGCTTTTTGTGCGATCATAATTTAAATTGTAGATGAAATGGAAATGTAGACAAAATTGGCGATGCGACATCTAGATATTAAAAAAATATCTACAGAAAACTGTCCAAACTCTCAACTAAAGATTCATAGCAAAACAAAACCCTAAAATACTCCAAATGATAATCTGATATTCCTTTAAACTCCGGAAATCCGATATTTCACATAGCATTGAACGTTAGAGCTAAATGTAGCCGGCAGACCATTAAATTTTATTTCAACCCATGAACTGCGGAGGGTGGCCAGAGTGTAAGGGCTCGTACACATAAATAATAGCAAAAAACATATTGCGTTTGTTGCTCCACTCATTATGCGCAATTAGCGACGATTGTGACAGCGGACACCATGTGAACGGATTTCATTGGCATTGTCAGTTGGATGGTCTTAAAACATTCTCAGCGCGTGCCGGGTTAATTACACATTAATCAAATATGTCTCAGGACGTTTGTTTTAAAACATTTATTTCGAAAAGGCACATATAAAATCATAATGTACAATATATACATTTACACTTAAAGTACCAAGTGTAAAATAAAGTACGATATTGAAAATAAAAGTTAATGTAGATACTTTTATTTTCAATATCATATTTTCTTAATGGTTACCTACTAATATATTCGTAATGAGTTCTTTAAGATTGTGGGACTATGTTGATTAAAGATTAATAGTAATATATATATTTTTTTATTTTAGGCAGTCACTATGGGTGAATTTTATGTGTGTGTGTGTTACACATAAAATTCACCGTTTAGTTCTTACATATTAGGTACTAATTCAGTTATTATTTAGTTAAGTATTGTAAATTATTATTAAATTAAATACAGTATTAATGACAGATTAATTTCAATCGAAACAAAAAGGAAATCCAATCCAAAAGTAATTTGTAAATTCAAAGGTTAAACACAGTTTAATGCATTTATTTAACCTAATACTTACCGCCCCTCTGTTAGTCAAACGCATTAGTAAAATTAGAGCGGTGGGAAAGGGTTGCGCGCGCGCCGACGCGGCCACGTATGCTTTATGTTTATTGTTATTAGAACAATATTTGTACACTCGAGATGTACGGTTATTGCTAACGTATCATATTCAACACATCTGCAAATTACCTTTCTATATTTATTGACAGATCCGACAAAACCATTCTAATAAAAATCGCTTTTGTCGTCACGGTAAAAAGTGAAAATTAAAAATAATGTGTCCATGGGGAAGTGCTGTAGAGAATAAATTTCCGGATTAGTAAAATTAAAGGTATATTCTTCATATTGAATGATAAATCAGGCTCCCCTGTGGTCAGTTGGATGCGGAAACAAGCTGAGACTATTGTAATCCCATTGGCGGCTATTTAGTTGGTGGTATCAATAGATGGTCCGACTGTGGGCACGCGTCTAGCTATCTTTCTATTGTTGCAAACGATTGATGTATTTAGCCGATTATTTGTTTACAATATACATGATTGTGGAATTTAATGTGATTTTAACGAACGTTACTTATTATTATTTAACAAATCTGTGAAAACCACAATGCGCGTATAAAGGCGTGTTTAGACGGACATAAAATCGGGTATGCACATTATAATATTATATTTTTATTCAATTATAAATAGTATTCATTACCTTTAGGTTAGTGTCGAAGTAGTAGTGCTTGAAGTTGGTTAAATTCAAAATAATTTACAACCCATTCCATAAGCTTTTACCCACAAAAAGCCATTGACTCCCATTGACAGATCATCAATAAGACGCCGCTCGTCAGGGGTCGCGAATCGACGCGATTAGCCGTGGTGATAAAGTGCACGCCTGACACAACGATTAACTGGTACCAACGTTGAGCATCGTAAACACTCATTAGATTGTATTTTGAGGAATCTGAAATAATTTTATGAGGAAAGGGTTTTACAAATAGAATTTAGATACATTGAATTTTGAAGTGGTGTTCCATTCATTTGTTTAGTTATTTCTCACTATTATTCTAATAATATTCTCTCACAGTTTGGACTAAGCATCAGCATCGGGTCGCTCGTCGTGCTCGTGTCAAATTATAATTTTTCGTAGACTGCTACGAACGTGCTACTACGACCTGCTACGAAAATTTGTAGATCCAGCTCTATCAAAGGCAAAGAGTATGTACGAGTAGATTATACAGTTGTTGATTTCGCAGTAATTTTGATATCACACACATGTTTTTATCCCACAGGATTATAAAGGCACGGTCATCAAATGTGATACTGACAGCCACCGTGGCGTAGCGGTAGCGAACGCGGCCGCTGTGCAAGGAGGCGCGGGTTTGATCCCCGCACAGTGCAAATATTTGTATGCATGAATATGAATTTTTGCACTGGTCTGGTCGGGCCTCGGAAAGCACGTTAAGCCGTTGGTCCCGGTTGCCATACGAACATCTAGTGGCAGTCGTTACGGGTTGTTGGAGCCCTCAAAAGTCTAACAATTGGTTTAACTGCAAGGCTTAGATATCGCTTTCGGGTTGTGTAGGTCAGACGGCAGTCGCTTCACGGAAAATATCGAAGTTTAGCCAAACTCAGCAGTCAGACTGGTAAAGCGGACCCCAGACTCCAAAGCTGAAAAGCTACGGATGCGACTGGGATTAACGCTGAGATGATGATGATGATCAAATGTGATAAGTAGATAAGATAAGGGCCATCAGATATAGTTGAAGGTTTGTAATAAACAGGTGAATTATTACAGGTGAGGTATGCGAATATTTTTTTTTTTTATAAGAAAATAAACATTTCATATAGAAAATAAAGTTTCATTCCAAACAAACCATCGGTTTCTTATTATCCTTCAACTATATCGGACGATCCTGATTACTTATCTCCTTAGGCGACTGTAAATATTTTAGAATCAAACAGATCATATCAATCCCAAAACTCAACGATTTCTGTATTACTCTTACCTTTTGTTTTTATACCTGTTTTTTCCCTACCTTTACGACTTCACGTTATCTTGGGCACGCGTCACGCTTTAGGTGTACTACCTGGCGTGTGCGATGCGCGTGGCCATGTGGGCGCGCCGGTGCGTGCGCGCACGTGGATGCGCCCGCGCGCATCGCCGTGTTGTTGGTCAGCAGAGTGCCGAGTCTTGTACCAGAGTAGGTCCATTTCACACTGTCACGCAACAATTGAGTGAACATTAGTAAAGAGGTTTTGATAAAACTTTAGGTAAAGAAGCATTTAAAAAAAGAAAGGGCTTTCTTTTTTAAACTTGCAAATGTATGAACATAGAATATTGGTTCCTTTTCCCTTGTTCATAAACTAAATTAAATTCTTTGTATTTCATTAAGAAAAGGACAGAAGATAAAAATTAATGGATTTAATCCTGTCAAGGTATTCAGTGCCTGAAGTACATACATACTTAGGTAAATTGACGTAAGTATTTATAATGCTCTGTTCTTAATCACGTCTCTGGAAGGGGTCTATGGAATCTTAATTTGACCAGATTAAACTGATTATCTTATTGATTTCCATTGCATTTACACTGATGCTTCTAAACCTGCTGAGATTGACTGTGTAGGTGTTGGGGTTTATCATACACAATATGATGTAGTTAAAAATTTTTTTTTTTTTAATAACATACAAATTTATCTTAATACAGATTAACTTATAAATTTAAAAAGTAAAAAAAAAATATGTACAAGTATATAAAAGAAGAATGGAAATAACTAGAGGGCATCAAAAAATTCATCCGCATCGCTGTCAACAGGAAACGTGCCCAAAAGGCTGGCAGCATTGCCACGTTGTATGGCGATGCTGATTCTTTGGCCAAAAAATAGCCCAGCCCTCTGGTCACGTGAACAGTCGATTAGACGTTTGGCGATATCCTGGAATAATAGATGTGCACTCGGACCCCATGGCCTTAGTGTTTCAACCCCAAACGGCTGATTATCTTCTATCATTTCATCCTTGAAAGGAAGAGATGCACTGAACTTAAAAAATAATTTTTTTTGCTATGAAGGGAACAATATCCTTTTTTATATTTTTCGATAATGGCAAAAACGTAATTGTACCTCCATTCTTAAAACTTCTTAATAGTATTAAAGAATATAATGAAAGTCCACATCAAAACGCCTACTTGACTTTAGTTCGATATTTGAAAAACGTCATTCAACTGTTAAACTTCCACAAAGGAGTGAATGGGGCCGAACAAAAAGAAATCAGTGTCGAATGCGCCCACGCATAATATTGGACATCAAATGGATGCGTTTACGTAAACATAGACTTCCTTTTATTATCTGCGAAGTTTGATTGCGGTCGAGAAGCGTATCTCTCACCCCTCGAACTATTCACCAAGGATGATTGATCTACGGCAGATTGACAGATTTTTTATAGTACCAGTCGAGGGTAGTTGGGTACAGGCGAGCGAATATTAAAGGCAATTGTTGTTTAATTTTTACAGTGGTGGGGTCGTTCGAGTGTTGTAATAATGTTTTGATAATAGCGGTATCCGTTCAGCTCATATTTCTTATTCAGAGTGCGTGGGACCGCGCCTGGTGATTGCGCTTGCACTGTCTGTTTGAATTTAAAACGTTTTGGAAGGACCGTTAGGAACACCTTGTTGTTTTAATTTAATGACAAATATTAACATATGTAAACTAAACCGTTTACCCGACCACGGTGGTAATATTAAATGATTTTCGTTGTAAATAATCAATTTCTATATCACTGCATGTTATAAAACAAAGTCACTTTTACTTTCTCTATGTTTCTTTGTATGATTCAACCTTTAAAACTACGCAACGGATTTTGATAGGGGTTTTTTTAACAAGTCAGTAAGGTAAGTAAAGTAAGTAGTAAGGTTTTTTTTTTAATAAAGTCATGTGTTTTTTTTAAATGAACAGACAGCTGAGCTGCTGGAGAGTTTCTTCCGCCACTTCTTCCCAGCGAAAGCACTAGGAAGTGTCGATGGATGTACGTTTTGGGGGACTGTCTTATGTAATATTGACCTTCAAAAAGTGCTGATTCTCACCCTAAATTGAATAAATCACTTTTGATTTTGATTTTAATAGATAGAGTGATTCAAGAGCAAGGTTTATATGTATTATACCATTCATTAAATAGTGGAGAAATACCATTATTTTTGAGGTTTCTAATGTGATGTCGTAAATAATTAAGTACATTTTTTCCGCGTTTGCAATGAAACGCAGGCTTAACCCTATGGGCTACGAGATTTGTCAAAATCATGTACTAAATATTGTACACATTGAAAAGGTCTACAGAAATGTCCGCGATGGTATATGTCTATCTCTTATGGATATCCCACTATAAAAATTTTTTGTCATTTACTTTTTACGATAAATACTAGCGAATTTCGAAGCGAATTTAACCAATACAGCATTAATCCTTATCCAATTTAATACCTTAAATAAATTGTTGATTTAATATAGATCTATATCGCCCTTTGCAACATATGATTTAAATTAATATTTTTGAATATATTACAGATGTATAAATTGCGGAGCGTCGCGTCTGGAGTGGCGGCGCGCTGGCCGGTAATTTTTTATACAATGTTCAGTTGTTCTGTAATGTATTTAGTATCAGCATTACATCCGTGCGAAGCCGGGGCGGGTCGCTAGTTAAATAATAAAGTTGAAGAGATTGTTCGTTTGTTTGAATGCTCTATTCCTTGGAACTACCAGTTGGATTTTAAAAATGAATCTTGCCTTTGCCAGGCCAATTCTTGAGAAAGGTTATTTTGTATTACATAGAACCGTTAAGGGACAATTAAATATGACCGGACTCTAAGCGAAACCGAAGTAGCCAGGGCTGGCGATGCGCAGCGTCGAAGGGCCGGAAGAACAAGAAATTTTATCCGAAATCTCAGGCAGAAGTTAGTCTTATGACGAATTAGTACCTACATATTGAAAGGTCTCCAAAGCCTGGAGCACAGGGGAAGAGTAGACAGCCTGTTGGTGTTCATAGGATGCATTTTGGAGAGTGTGCGAGGGTATTGCATGATTTAATTCCCCCATCTCCGTTCCATCATCGGACGACGTTTCCACCCTTACCTTGTTGAAACCACAACGATCCGAACGAAGTGTTTCGGCTCTTCCTTTATACTGCGTACATCGAAGGACTGGAATAACTTGCTAGCGGTGGTGTTTCCGTCGGACTACAATTTAAGTGTCTTCAAGGCTAGAGTGAATGACAGGCTCTTAATAAACTAGCGCGGTTTACCATCAACATTTGCATCACTGCTTTTCATCAGGAGAGATTGCGGTCAATCACTTGTTAAAAAATTTATAAAAAAATAAATAATTAAAGTTCAATTTAATAAAAAAAAATCTCAATATAATTTTTTTTTAAATCTGGTCTATTACGGCACTATGAAATAATAGGAAGGGACATTATTATTTAAAGTATTAAGTTACATTAAATATTAGTTTATTTAATCTGTCACAATCGACAGCTCGCCAGTGAAGGCTGACCCTTGACGGGTGCTTATTTGTGCTTAGTAGAGCTTTTTATTAGTATTTTTTACCCACCGCTCGAACAATAGATTTGGAGCCATTCGATACTTTAGCACAATGTGCCCACTGATCCTCATTGATCGCCAATTACTGGACATTAAGTACCTTAAACGCTTTTCATGTCCGCTATTTGTAGCAACAAATCAAATATGAAAGGAAACAGCGTACAATGGACCGCTCAAGATCTGCATTCAATATTTTTGCCTGATATTATTTATTCGATAAGCCTGTTTTTTCTGACAGTATAACAAAGCAATGTCGGAGCTTATTTTTTTTAATGTGGTCGCGATAGGAATTCGTGATAAAGACGAGGTCAAAAGTTTTGCACTAAATATTTTATTACTTTTTTTAAATAATGTTTCTTTTCTAAAGGCCTCGTATTACGGGAAAGCGAACGAGAACACGGAAGAAATCAGGCTTTTTTTATAGTATCTCGTGCAATCAATTAAGTTACTACGATAGGGATGTATCCAAGGTATGAAAATCAAAAAAATAATTGGTCCGTCTATTAGATAATAAAAAAAATTAAGAACCGTCTTTTTTTATTTTGTCGAAATTACCAAAAACTGCTGAGATATAGCGTAACTATAAGAGCTATACTGTTGAAACTTGGTAGGTAGATGTATTCTGTGAACTGCATTAAGATTTTGATGGAAAAATAAAAAAAAAAATATTAAAAATAATTTTTTTTTTTTTTTATCAAACACATATGTACGTGTGTGGTATCTATGGATAGGTCTTCAAAAATGATATCGAGGTTTCTAAAATATTTTTTTCTAAACCGAATAGTTTGCGTGACAGACGTTTCCAAACTGGAAAAAAGTTGGTCCCCCTCTAACTTCTAAAATAAGAAAATGAAAAATCTAAAAAAAACATATGATGTACATTACTATAAAAACTACCAACAAAAATTTTTTTGAACGAGATCTATTAAGTAGTTTTTTTTAATACCTCGTAAATCGTAAACCGCCTATTACCGCGTAATCTTTCATGCAAATAAATTAAATCCTTTAATTTCATAAATCAATGATACGGACCTCTTTGTGCGTGAGTCCGACACGCACTTGGCCGGTTTTTTTTTTTTTACATTTATAGTACCAAAAAGAAGGCAAGTAAATGGATGACCCAATCAATACTCTACGCGCGTCCTGTACGGTCGGGGTAGTGCGCGCGCGCATCAAGGTGTGCTTTTCGAGGCGCACGCGCCACCGCGTCCATTGTCACGCTCGGCACGCTCATCACACAGTTCCAATGGAGCGCACACAAGAACGCACATTATTGCACATTTATTGCGCATCTTCAAAGCTTTGTTAGCTTTGTTACATCTTTTATTTGGTTTTTATCAATAAAAATGTCGGCCGACAACGATGTATGTTTTCACGCTATAATTCAGCTACTGATTCCTTTATTAGGGGAATTGTTGAGAATTTTTCAGATTACCGAAGCAAATAATGTTATTTGGTTTCATTTATTTGGGTTTGATAACGTATTAGGTTACACCCGCTATCTTATTTTTTACTAAAAATGTTTAGTTTCGGTTTCCGTAATGACGATGTTCTTTGCGTCTCATACATCAATATTGCGGACATATTCACAACCGGAAACATATCTTCCCTAACAGTACCAACATAGAAGCTTTAACTTCCGTCTGTAATTCCCACGGTGAATCACAGATCACTCGAGACGGTTCGTTTAAGGTCTTGGTGGTCATCTGAGAGCGGAGCCGCGCCGTCTGGTGGCTCAGACATGCGGGCCTCTCACTGGGTCACGACCGCCACACCGACGGCTAGTGGGCACAGTGCCCATTTGAGGACACGTAATTCGGTTATAATTGGAGCTAATCGGATATAAGATTGGGGAAGGTCACTTATGTTGAAGAAGTGATGGACATCTGTTGTGGCTAATTGGACGAGGGCACGTCATTTAGAATTAGTAAGTTCATTCCTTGTTTTGGATAAGTACTTTGAAACCATCAATGAAAAATTTTGCATGTCTTGACAGCATAAAACCGTGCAATATGACAATGATAAATCAGACTACCAGTAATTATCTACTCCAACAGTCTATTAAACATGATTAAGCGTATTTATTTACTCGTTGTAACCACAGCCGGTGTCAATTTTCAGCGCAGCCACACGACCGCCTCCAAATATTGTGATAATCCGTCCATTCTCCATTGTCACTCGATGACTTGATAAAAAAATATAAAAAGTCCATCCGCAAAGCATCCCCTGGGACCACTCCATGGCGTACTTCTTCCCTTATTCCCATAATCTATTCCAATTAACTGACAGCACCATATTGTGATATTAACACAATGAATTCTCCCCTCTGTAAAATGTAATCGTTATGATGAGCAATAGTCATCTTTCTTGTTGTGTGGACTATGGACTATATTTCTGTATGATGTGATTTGATTGCTTTTTTACGTTTTGGTACACTTAAATGGGTCTCATTGTTGGTATGTGTATTACAATTTTGATTATTTTACTTATAACCGTGACAAAAGGTTTTAAATAGTTATATGCATTATTATTTTATTTGTCGTCTTAATTCTCAACTATTGCTTTATAATACCTAATTTATAAAATATTTTTTTTCTGTAAAATGGTTTAAGAAAACTTTAAATCGAATTTTAAAGTAAGAAGAATCTGAAATACGAACGTTCTAAGACAGGTGTCAAAAAACGATTATCCTAATGGACATCAATGCCTAAAGACTGGACAAACTCCGCTGAACAAGTACCTCAAGAGAATTGACTTATTTGAATGTTATTTATATATTTACATATTAGGTCATTATGATTAAGTTAGCACACTCAGCACCTGACTATTTGACTGGTAATTTATCATGTATGACGTCAGACGCGGGTCAGGTGCTGGTTTTGCTACCAACACCACCTATCGTAATCGGGCATTACACTTACAGTTCACTGTCATGTGGGTTTCCTTATGATATGCCCTAACTGTTTTAGGTTAAAACTACTTAATATCGATTTTTACACGCGCAGGTTAGCGTCGGATGGCGGATTGCGACGGCTGGCCGACAGCAATTATGGAAATTAACAATTGAAATCATTGGGATTCTTGTCATCTATGCAGTAAACTTTTTCAGGTAGCTTACTATCTGATTGATAGGTAAATATAATTTAATCAGAGGCTGAATAACGATTTCTAGTGCCCACAGCCATAATTAAAAAAAAAATACGGTCATGACTAGTCTGTGGTCTCTTTCTATCTTTCTTTCTTTTATGGCTTCGCACGATTTGTGCATTTAGCCAATATCACGTAATGAATTGTTCATGTCGAAAAAGCCGGCGTGATCCGTCTTACGATGGAGGTTTGAGACAAAGCCATGATGTGGCCACTATGCTGCGATATTTCACTGTTCTTTATGAATTATTTACTGAATGCACTTTTTACTACATAAATCACACACTTTTGTTTAGTAAACAACACTATAAATAATTTTAAAAGTCCGATGAAAAATGAGCGTGACACTCAGCTTGACTTTCCCGCCAAAAACCCCCTGTAGTCTCTATCTGTGTATTGTATTGCACCTACGTCGCACCAATAGGGATGCAAACGATACATCGATGTATCGTTCATAAACATCGATGTTTTAACATCGATGTTGAAACTCAAAACATCGGCGAATATATCGTTCTTTATGAACGATGTTTACTAGCGCCATCTATTGATTCGTGCGTATACTGCCAAGAACTCGTGCAACCTTGCTTGCTCAAAACCTTGCCATACAAAAACAATACTTTTTTTCACCTGTTACCCCAATAAAAGGAGATCCGATAGAAATCTGGGACGATATGAATACTTTATTTCCATAAACTGGCTATGAAACATTTGCCAATAGTAGCAACTTCAGTCCCCAGTGAGCGGTTATTTTCTGAAGCTGGAGCTGTTATTACTCGAGAAAGAAACCGATTGCTTGGCAGTAGATTATCGAAATTATTATTTTTGAATTCCATATTGAAAAAGAAATAGGTTGTTATTTGTTAAATTCTTAAGTATAATAAATTTATCTTCGTGTCTTTGATTTTGTTTCTTTCATAGTTCTTCCATTCTTCATATCCTAGTAAATTATATCTGTATTATTTAAAGTAGGTAGGTAAGTAATTTGTTTATCAGTAATCAGTCTAACTATATCAATCAGATAGGAAAACGCTTTTTCTCTGTATTTCAAGGCCATTTTGTCAAACCTGTAAGTATTTTAAAAAAACACCGATACATCGTTCATAAACATCGATATATCGTTCATAAACATCGATGTTTTCGACATCGATGTTTGACTTTTAAAAACATCGATGTTTCGACATCGATGTTTTTCATGAACGATGTTGCATCCCTACGCACCAAACAACCCTGACAAATTACCGATATATCTTGTATCGCAATCATCCTAGCTAACTCTCCGGCGGCTAATCCTTACAGATAACCGGTCCACCCACCCCGTCAGATACTAGATGGCTGCTATTAACTCTGATATATTTACCATTGTCTTTGCCCTTTCCCACAATCAGTCGATTAGGGTGGCTTCGTGCATTACCGAGTTAGCGCTGATACACTGATAGACCTGATAGTAATGAGCTGTTTTAGCGAGGGTTATGCTCCTACGTATTATTGTGATTGGTGATAATGTCAGAGGCAGTTAGAGGTAGTTTTGATCAAGTTAAGTCAATATCTATTTTTATGCTTGTTGCTCAATTTCGCACGTTCCATAGAGGATATGGTGTGAGTTGAGAATGTTGGGACCTAAACTAGTTTTTATAGTTTTACAAAAACATAAGGCGTTTATTAATTTATAAACGATGAATTAAGTTGTGATGTTCAAATGTTGAATATACAATATGTAAAGCAAACCCTGTCCGATCCATGAAGGTAGGTATTGTTAGGTATCGATAACTGATTCTACTCATGCCTACTAAGTCGGGCTAAACTTAAAAAAATCCCTAAAAAATAAATATTATTTCACAAAAGGAGGTACCTAAATTATTACATGTAGGTACCGCAGGCAATAAATGCGCGGGCGAAAATGCACGCGGCACGTGGTTGCATCGCTATTCGCTCATAATAATACCGCCAAAAATGGTGTTGTCACTTATTTAAAAAAATCCAAATTCTGGGGAAGCTGGAATTCGCAGAAAAAGATTACTTCAACATTTATTAGTATGTATTGTCACTATGATGATCTATGATGATATGATGATTATTTGGTCGTGTGTGTCGGCTAGTTGGCTAGTCGGCCTCTTTACAGTCGTAGTAAAGAGATTTTGCTATTTTTTATTATAAAAATATGACATTTTGATTTGGGTTGTGTCCGGTTAATCATATAAAATCCTATGTTTGTTTTTATTTTCTTAAAACAGTTCGTGTATAAGTCGGTAATTTAAAAATACCTACTTTTTATTTGATTAACAATTAATAAATGTTTATTTATTTAAGTTAAGAAGATATTATTTTGTTTGTGAATTATTAATATCAGTTTTAAGAAGGTTTCAATTTTGTTTTGTTGGTGTTATAGATATAGTCTTCTTTTTAAGCCAGTATTTTTTTTACAAAATTATTACCTAAAAAAAAAGACTGGTTTGCTTTATTTGTCGAAATGTGTAAGATTGATTATAAAATCCAAATAATAATGAATAATTAAGATTTTATTTCATTTCTGTTCCCCTTATATAGTACGTATTAATGAGAAGTACATACAAATTAAAAAGCCGACTAGTCGGCGTTATTTGCCGACTAGCCACCGACTACTCGCCGACTACAAAAGCGGCCAAATAGTCGGCTGAACCAACTAGTCCGCACATCTCTATTTATTATCCTTATGGGTCGGACGGGGGTTTCTTTACATGTTGTATATGGTAAAACAATAGTTAATTATAAGTTTATGAATAAAAGAGCTTGAGTGTCGATTCGGCTATAGTAATTATCGATAGATACATACACGGTGTATGTATATACAATATGTAAAGAAAACCCTGTCTGATCCGTGAAGGTAATGATAGGTATTGTTAACTGATTCTAATAATTTCAACAAAGCCGGGTTAAACTTAAAAAATCCCCCTAAAAAAATTAATATTATTTTGAAAAATCGAGGTAGGTAACTTAATGCATGTGCGGTAGGCAACACGTTAGGGGTACATGCGCGGGTGTAGGGAGCCAGGGCACGCGGCACGTGGTCGCATCGCTATTCGCTCCTTCACAAATGGTGTTGTCACTTTTTTAAAATTACCAAATTTTGGGGAAGTTGGAATTAATTCGCGAAAAAAAAATCATTAGTATTGTCACTATGATGATTACGTAAAACTTCATATTTTATTTGGTCATGTGTATACCTAACATTTATTATCCTTTTGGGTCGGACAGGGTTTTCTTTACATATTGTAGGTATAGTAAATTTATATTTAGTTTATGTTATTTCTTATCACCAAGTGGCTGTTTACGATCAACTAAAGTAATCGAATGACCACACTGGTCTATTTAAATATTGGTAGCAGCTGTAGAACTTATATAAAAAGCAGCTCGTGCTCACAAACTTAAGGTAAATCATCAAAAATGCTCATTTCCCACACAAACCGCAACGGGCGGGCTATAAAACCGATACGCCAATTTATATCGAGGAATATAACTTTATATCGATAGAAAATTACTGTTTTGTAATGAGTGACGTTCTCAGGAGCAGCAGGAGGTTCGGGGGCGACCGTATCTCCGTGTGAGATCTGCCGATTTTACGAGCCGGTCCACAATGCTTGTAACGACCGCGCTGTAAAATTACGTTTATTGTTTACGGGTTTCGGGTTTGAAATGAGGTAGCTACTTAGTAATTGTTATTGTATTATTGACTTCTTAGTTGTACTGTAAAGTTAAAGTAATAATTATAAGAGGTTGCACGGAGATAAAGTTACCGACACGGGTTCGTCAAATGTTTTATGATTGTCCACAAAATTCTTGTATTGTTTTGTTTATTCTTTCTTGCAGTTCAAAATAAACCCGTTTATGGCACATTTATACCATGACTTATTTACAAGTCTTTGCAGCCCGTGCTTTAATAGAAATACAACATTATATAAAAGCAATGCTACCATGATCCCTGCAACGACAATCACTGCAAATTTGACACTTCATTGTAATTAGAAGTACTGGATTATTCGAAAATACATAATTCTCGAATAATCCAGTTGTTTATTTGGTGTTTATGGATATTCCATTTTATGTTTGAAATGCAATCGATATCCAATTAAATTCTGCAAGCACGTACAGCATCACTCCTGCGCAGTGTGCTGCGCTCGCGCATCGTAGCGCTATGAAAGGAGCGCTTCATGCAGGTGGCCGACATACGATACGCCATTGTATGCCAGCTCGGCGAAGCCTCCTCCGTTTGTCTCCCTTCAAAAGAATTCCTCGCAGACAACTCACCCGCTACTAATTACGCGAGGACAAAGAGTAAAGAGATTTTTGTGACAGTTTTATACCTAAAAACTTACCAAAGACCTTTGAAGTTGTGTAATCAGCTTATGTTTCCGCTGTTCGGACTCAGGTCTCGTCTCATCGAAAGGTGTTGGTAGATACCTACCACATTTCTTTGAGAAGTTTTGGTTCTACATAGGATTTGCCAGTTTCCTTCATCGTTATAGTTGTATTTGTTGAAATTCATGCATTGAAAACTGGAGCGCTGGCAAACAATATGTTAAATTCATAACTTGTATGTAGATAACATGGTCCAATCCAACCAGTCTTTTTTTACTGAAGGTGTTGTTTGAAATACTTGAATTGTGGGCTTCAATGAGACCAGTCAAAGCAATGCGACACACCTTTTTTTTGTTTGGGATGAGAAATCATCAAATGACTTCCCCCGCTCTGGGCGGAGCGGAAGGGCATGTCAGACTTTTACTGACTAAAACCCACCAGTGTTCCTTCATTTGCCTGTAGGTCAGCGCCACGGTTTCTTTTTTAACCAACCCGCAACCCTGACCCAGGAGGCAACGGTCTTCGTGGACCCCGACACGATGTGCTGACATCTCTTTGAGGCTAGCAGCCCACTGCTCCCTGCCCTCAAGCCCGCGCTTACGGTGGCCGGAAGTTCGATGACGTCTCCTTACCAGGGCGTATCCTGCCGCGGCTAGAGGCGTGAGGGAGCTGGGATTCCCACTGCCTGCAGCTCCACTGCTCGCAGAAGGAGGTGACGGCCTGAAATGCACTCTCGCTCCGGACCATGATATGGACCAGGGTCGGACGCGAGAGATCGCCGCCGATCGCCGCTACGAGGACACGGCGATGCTCTACCCAAACTGGGCTGACCTCCATCGTATGCTCCACCGTGTCCTCAGGGAGATCCACACATTTTTGACCCTGGGGTTTCCTCCCGCCTTATCCGGAACAGGAACCTCCCGATACAACTGTGTCCGGTGAGAACCTGTGTCAGGCGGAAGGTAAATGCGACACACCTCAGAATTACATTATTTGTATTATGAAGTGACCCATCTGATTTGAACTTAATCCTTGCTTCTGACTCATCTTGCGTATACGCACAAAGTGCGCGAGCGATTCAAACGAAATGAAAAGCGTTTTGTGTGGTATTCCATCCATATTGAGAGTGCGCATGTGCGCCGCTTACAAAAGCTTTGCGAGGACAGGCTTTACGTACCCTGCTCTATTTAATATTGATGTCTGCTGCGATTTGGCTTCAACAAATAAACAACAAGTAAGTACCTATTTAAACATTGTTTTTTCTTATCGTGTTTAATCCATCCAGGACGCGTGTTTTGATAAAACCTTGCAAGAAAAAAGTATGGTGAGTGATGATTATTTATGCGTCTTATTGTCTCTGTCTTTTTATAATCACTCACGATGTGGGTGCTAATGGCTATTACAAAATCATTACTTATCAATAGAAGTTATATTTTTTATTACCAATGCAAATTTAAATATACCGATCATTAGGCTCGGTTGCTATATCTTATATACAATACGTTAAGAAAACCCTGTCCGACCTATAAGGATAATAAAGGTTAGGTAAACACATGACCAAATATAATATCGTCGCTTAAGTTCTAACACCGCGTAACTCAAAATAATGAACTTTTCAGGAGACTAAAAAAACTGTCTAAGTTTGTAAATAATAATAATATTTTTTTTTGTTTGCTGTTTTTTCGAAATAACGCGCCATCATTGGTTTAATCGCTTATTTGCGATTGGTCAAATGACGCGTCTTTCGATTCTTTATCCAATGACATGCATAACACATTTTGACCATTTTTTTGAGTTCCGCGGTGTTAGAACTTAAGCGACGATATAAAATTTTACGTAATCATCATAGTACCAATACAAATGAATTTTGAAATAATCTTTTTTTCCCGCGAATTAATTCCAACTTACCCGAAATTTGGTAATTTTTAAAAAAGTGACAACACCGGTATTGTTATGAGCGAATAGCGATGTGACCACGTGCCGCGTGCCCTGCCGCCCGCCGCCCGCGGAAGGGTGCTTAACGCACATTTATTAAGTTACCTCTTTTTGCGAAATAATATTTATTTCTTTAGGGGGATTTTTTTTTAAGTTTAGCCCGGTTTTGTATCCATTAGTAGAATCAGTTATCGATACCTAACAACACCTTCACGGGTCGGACAGGGTTTTCTTAATCATTAAAAATCAATGCCACTTTCTTTGTAATTTTATAACTTAAGAACGGGCTCACCTATCCAAACCCAATATCTAGGCTTTTTTTTTCTAATTAGTAGATGGTTTATGTGAAGTTTATACAAAATCGGTTGACCGATTCCTCATTTATCACATTTTTTGTAACAAATGAATTCAATAAATGTGAATGATTCACCATTTTGAATAGAAACTTTTCCTAGATGAGAATTGTGCTGTCAAATTGAAACTTCTTTCAGTGTTGACAGTACCAGCATGTTGTTATGCAAGGGACTTGTTGTTATGTCATTCATGTCGTCATTTCATTTTGTACGTGCTTCGATTAAAGCAAATAGTCAGCGATAATTATTTATTTTTTTAAACATATCGTCGAGTACCATCATAGAAACGGTCAGTCTTGAATTGTTCAAATGTAGGTTGTAATGTTCACTTATAATATATTGTGTGCTTGTATTTTTCTCAGTTTTTAGCAAGCTGTCGGTGTTTCTTATAGTTTACAGAATTTATTTAAATTAAATTAAATCAAATAAAATCTGTAAACGATTCCCATTCACACAAACGGTAAGTTTTGCACTGATGAACTGAATGGCATGTAAGTAGGTACTTACATAATTATGTATGTTTCTTAATTATATAAAAAAAAAAACATTTTGTCTGCATGCAGGTGTTTTATTCTTTTGTAACAGATTGTCCTATGTTTATGTTTAACCGACTTCAAACAAAGAAGAAGGTTCCCAATTCGTCGGAACCTCTTTTATTTGTCTATGTTTACCGGTTACTCTAAGACGTCTGGACCGATTTGCAAAATTCTTTTTGTTTTTTGTTCGTTTGAAAGGATATACTTCCCAGGTGGTTCCATAGTCACCATGTCAGGATCTGATGATGGAAGTCAGAGAAATCAAGGGGAACTTTCAAATACGAATATAAAAAAACCAAAGACTTCCGAAATTAGTTATTTTTCACTTTGTACTTGGTATTGATTGAATATGTTTTTGCAAATATTCTTCAGAATTACAGGAATCATGTTTGGTTGAGAAAAAGCGCCATTTTAGCACTTATATATCTTTATGTTGCCTGTTCGAATCGGATCCCCAGCCTTTTGTTTATTTATACTCAAAATGGAATAACAAAAAAATATTGTATATGCAAATGTTTTGAATTACGTTTTAAAATAGCTAGCAATTAATAAAATATATTTTTGTTTGAGTAAATGAATTTCATGGGCCAATTTATTTTTTTATTATTTCACTTTATAGGTACGTAGAGAAACACAAACCTATATAAGTTAGGTGAGGTTCACATGACAGCCAGCACGTGTTTAAGCCCGTATCGTTTGCACCCGATGTTCGAATCTAACGTCCACAGGTAATTGCGTAGCGTTTGACCAAACGTTTGCTTGCATTTTCATTTTGCCATTAGCAATTGGCTATTAATTCTTGGATTATGACTGGTACTGGACATAGGGGCTTGCAATTTTCACATCGGCAGCTGCCTCCTACTGTATGTATCTGTGCAAAAACTTTTCTACAAGGAAAGCCACCTGCGTGATTCAATATTATCTGTATCTAATCATGGCTGCTTCATACGTCGCCTGTTGCGACACGTGTACCGATGTGTCGATTTATCACTTTGGCCAGAGCTTTAATGACAATAGATTAGTACCTGTAATGACCAACGGAGGTTATTGCGATAATGATAGATAACGCTAATGAAGCCTGTTGAAACAGATATGTTAGAATGTGTACTGTAGGATTCGTGAGAAAACTAATTTCAAACTCCTTAGGTATATGCTGGTAGGTTAAACATAAGTAGGTTCCGAATAATGTTAATTAACAACAATTGGTAAGTGTTATTGGGACAATTATCTTTATTTCAATTATGTAGCGTATTAATAAAAACATAAATGAATTGTGTAAGAGCTGATATTGTAAATAAACCAGTGTTCAAAAAGAATAAAACGACCTGGTTACTATAATAGGATGCGATATAAACACTGGGAGAAACTAGTCGTTTTTATAATCGCTCCTTACACGGATAGGGTAATTATCACGTTCGCAGCCATTATGTAATGTCCACTCTATAAAATCGCGACAACTGGATTAACTCGTCCTGTTCAAGCTTGGCTAGGGTTGCTAGTATTTTCTTTTGTTTTAAATTACATTTATGATTTTAAAACTGATTTCAAATTACTTGAGCATAAAGCAAAAGAAATAATAAACAGTTTTAAAAGCAAAGGTCTTGCTTATTCTATTGGGTCTTGGAGTGTTAAAAGTACAGCAGTAGGTACCTATCTTTGTACTGGTCTATACAGTATGTTAAGAAAACCCTGTCCGACCCATGAAGGTGTTGTTAGGTATCGATAACTGATTCTACTAATGCATACAAAACCGGGCTAAACTTAAAAAAAAATCCCCCTAAAAATAATAAATATCATTTCGCAAAAAGAGGTAACTTAATAAATGTGCGTTAACCACCCTTCCGCGGGCGGCGGGCGGCAGGGCACGCGGCACGTGGTCGCATCGCTATTCGCTCATAATAATACTGGTGTTGTCACTTTTTTAAAAATTACGAAATTTCGAGGAAGTTGGAATTAATTCGCGGGAAAAAAAGATTATTTCAAAATTCATTTGTATTGGTACTATGACGATTACGTAAAATTTTTTATTATATTTGGTCATGTGTTTACCTAACCTTTATTATCCTTATGGGTCGGACAGGGTTTTCTTAACATACTGTATAGATGAAGAAAGTGTTAGGGAGGTTAATGGTCTTTATGTAGATAATCTATTTCGGGCGTTATGGTCCATGTGTTTTTAAAAGTTTTACAAGCAGCTCGAATAAAACATATTTTCAATAAAACATATATAATATTTTCATGACGACTGTTGATTGTTTTATTGATACTCAAATCAATGTTATGAAAACTTATTTTGTATGACAACCCTGGCCCACCACGTGGTGATAGGGTAGCACCTGTTAGCTAAATATATCTAAGCTGTTGCAATAAGTTCGAGCATCTGCCTGCCTAGATTATTACGCAATAACTCTATGCCTTTAAGTGTGCACACCAGTCCAGATGTACATCAGGGAGCTATGAACTTGTGACCATTTTATGGGCTACTTAAGACGACATTACCAGGAGAAAAAATAAATTGATACGAAGACAACGTTTATTTATTTTAATACCTTAAAATGTAATTTAATAAGCAATTCACGGATATTGTAGATTAATAGATTACGGCCGGGTATATATTTTATTGCAGTTTGACTGTTGAATAGTTCTTTTAATTTTATTAGCACCTAGCTTGTTATATATTGAAGAGAAACACAGGTTTGTAAAAGTGTTTACGATTACTATGTTGATTTTGCCATATTTTTCAGTTAACAAGACTTTAGCTTGCATGCAAGAATGCAGCCAACTGCATAAATTCTATAATGTTTGAAGACCCAATTTAAACAGTGCATTTTGTCTACCATAATAGATTATTGTAATTGCGGGTAAAACCTGGATGAACGTGGTCAAGAATGTGGAAATTGGGATTGTATATCCCAATTTCCACGTTTCTGGACACCAAAAGAGGCCGTGTACCGACACGGCCTCTGCCTACATACCTAGCAGTCTACAGTCTGTAATAATAATGATGCATCAAAAATTCGAGGACATAATTATGATTTCTAGCGACCCGTAAAGCGTTGGGAATATTTTAGGCTGATTAGATAGGTATGCTATATTCTGTCATTTACTCAAAGCATTATTTGCACAACTAAACCCTACCAGTTGTTTGAAGTACATAATTCGAAAAATCTTTAATGGAAATTATTTAAAAAAGCAGCGCGTAAGTAAAATAAACGTAACTTCGTCCACCGCGTGAACTGCATTAATTTAGCAATTTATGTAAACATCCGTAATAAACTAATTACGGGCCAGATGTATAAGGTAATCGCAAAAACTACGGTGGTCTGAAGATCGTGAGCAAAAATGCAGCGAACCTGTTATTTAAGTAGAAATAATGCCATTCTCACTAAGTGTTAGCTAATGACTTAATAGAAACTTAAAACTTTTCTTAGTTCCTGTAAATGTTCTATTCGTGTGTGTGGTCATCTATCTTTGTAGATAGAACAGAGAAAATTCAATTTACGACATTAAAAAACGTCCATTAAATTGATATGAAAAAATTAATAGAAAGTTACCTATAAATTGCAGTAATTTTATGATAATAATTTACGATAAAATAAACTTGTACTAAGTGACATCAACATTGTAACGTGAGCTTTTAAGTTTCAAGATAATTTTAATATTTACTTTTAAAATACAGAATGTTATTTAAAAACCGTTACATTATGGGGCGTAACTCGATATATTTAAATGGTTTTATATGAGAATTTATTTGTATTCGCATTGAGTTTTTCCCAGCGGCGCGTGCGCTTAATTGTGAGCCCGCATCCACTGATTGACGTAGGACTTTGGCGAGCACAATACCGTTACACTTTCCACTGACACCCTAACTTAATGCAATACTTGTTAAAGAGTTTAACCAGCCAATTGTTGAGTCATCTATCATCAGCAGCTTCGACAGGAAAAGTGTTTTTGAGGAAAAAGTATTAAGAGAATGTGGTTTCTGTTTTAGTTTTCAATTTGCTGCAGAACTGCAAAACATATATTGTAAGCTGTATTATCTAACACTGTTGTCTCTTATAATTTATATTTTTTTGGGATTCATTGTTGATCCCGTTCTTGATCTCAATAGGTAATTGAGATCAAGAACGACTCTAAAAATATCTTTTAATTACCTCGTGCTTGTCTGACATATAGGTACCTGTTAAGAAAATACATACTTTAAAGCATTGCTGAATTTAATATTAATTAGTATGAAAACATATTAATTGATACTAGCTTATTCCCTCGGGAATATCAAATTTTTCTGGGTTAAAAAGTATTATTATTTAATCCGGACTTCTAACTTTACGTCTGCAAAATTTCAAAGCAATCGCTTCAGTCGTTTAGGCGTGAAAGCGGAACAAACAAACAAACAAACAAACACACTTTCCCATTTATAACATAAGTAAGGATATGCATCAATTAGAATGAATTGTAAGTAAATGAATAAAAATAAACTTAATATTAAATAGCTCCGACTAAAATAAACACAATACGAAAAAAAAAAATCTAAACTAGTGTAAACTAGCTAAACTATAATCTAATGTGATAATCTGAATGACATGACATGATACATGGAGCTCAGTTGGTTTGTGACAGAAAGGTGGGTAGATATATAAAGCCCAGGTGGTCAGGCACGCCACCCGGCACACGACGCATCTTGCACCCTACATGGATGCATCATCCTTTCGTATCCCGGGCTGATCTTTGAACCGAAGTCTATTAGTTTATGGTTAGGTTAGTAAAAAAGTACCTATACAAAAAAGGTTTAGGTAGTAAGTTGTATCATCATCTATACTAATATACATATAAAGCTGAAGAGTGTGTTTGTTTGCTAATCTCAGGAACTACGGGTCCTATTTGAAAAAATATTTTTGTGTTATATAGCCTATTAATCTAGGAAGGCTTTAGGCTATATAACATCACGCTGCGACTAATAGGAGCGGAGCAGAACTAACTCTACGCGAACGAAGTCGCTGGCGGCCGCTAGTCATTAATAAATTCAACCAATAAAGTATTTATCAAATTGACACAATACGTACCTACCTACGTAAATTTCTTATGTTATAGCTGTCTTAAGGTGAGATTTAAATATATGGATAATTCAAGTTGGTAGTAAATTTTCTAAACAATTTATTTTACTGACTTTATCTTGGTATAATATTAACTATTATTCATAAACGTTGCTTAAAATTAACTACTGAGAGAACATCACAGTGTTTGTTGTTCATAAACAATGATTAAAGTTAAGTGATGTGCAAACGTCTAAAATGTATGGTTAAACAATCGTTAATCACTAGTTAACTTTAAGCAACGTTTATGTGTAAGGGGGATTACGTTTAATAATTTTGAATATCTTGCTAAACACAGTAATTCTTGTATTACAAAATGACAGTCAGTAGATAAACATAGGTTAGGTTAGAGTTAGATGCCGTGGAAGAATTTAGACTCCCGCGGCCCCACGCACGCTCGTGATAGAAGAGACACCGGGGTGGTTTTAGTCAGTAAAAGTCTGACAGACCCCGTCGCCCACCCCAGAGCCGCGGACATCCTATGAGGATTTCCACCCCGCAGAAAAAAAAAAAGGTTAGAGTTGGATAGTTAATAGTGTGTGCGCCCAATAATACGCATGCATTTTTATATTGCTGGTAATACTTAATTGTAAGGCTCGACCGAGATGGATCTTTCGTTCTCGGCCGAGATCGAGAACCGAAATCGAGAAGTTGACTTAAAAAAGTAACGGTTTCAATCATTACAGTTAAATAACATTACTGTATATTTTAACATAAAAAACGCAATTTTTACGCATTTTTGTTCAAAAAGCCACTCGTCATACTATTATCCAGCTTTGCTGAGTACAATACCTACTCAAAAATATTAAAATTTCTTTGCAGAATTAGTTCTCTAAGAAAGCCAGTTACAATCTCGGTCATGACCGAGAATCTCGGCTATAATTAGCCGAGAAATGAGAATAAAATTTCTCGGTTGGATTTGTAGCCGAGAATGCCGAGACCGAGACCAAGTTCTCAGTTGACAAGTCATCATTGCTTACCATCAGGCGGGATTGTGGTCATAAATGGAATACTGTATAAAAAAAAAAAAAAAACAATTTAAATGAAGCGCAACAAACAGTTTGAACGTTAAACTAACATTTATGAGACAATAGTTAGTTCCACGGTTAATGCTAAATATTTGAATAGCTCCGTAAAAATCTAACTATGTTCTTCGAAACTAATACAAAAGGCTTTAGTGGTCAAAACGAAATAACTTTTGACATTAGCTAAATATTTTAAAGTACCTGTTACGTACCAAGGGCTATTTCTTTATAAATACCATAGAGACATAAAGCGGTCTGCGGTCAGGGCCATAAAATTTTGCACCTTTCACGTTCTCAAATGATTCCTTTGTCTATTTTTTTATGGGATATACATTTTCACTTTTCATTGTCTATGGATTTATGTTGTGGCGTCTATGTTTTGTTATTCATGAAGAGGCAATGGTATCTACTAAAAAGAAGTATAGTCTAGAAGCTTGAAATTTTGCACTAAGAGTTCCAGTGGAGTACGGAGTACCGAAAGTGAGAACTAGGAATAGTTTTTTGAACAAGGAGAGGGAGGACGGGTCTGAGCAGTTGTGTGCCGGGTACGATGCGCCAAATGTTGTTGTGTCGGGAGTTTGGTCGTGGAGAGTCTCCAGATCAATCTCCCTCTGGCGCAGCATCGTTGGTCGTGTTGGTCTTAGGTTTAAGATTGCATCACCTCGCTCACCTGCCGTCATCCTTCCTATTCCTAAGTTTTTTTAAGTGAATAGGCTTAATAAACTAGTGCGCTTTACCATCAACGATTGCATTACTGCTTACCATCAGGCGGGATTGCAGTCAAGCACTAGTTTATAATTATAAAAAAAAATATCCAGTTAAGGGTAGGTAGGGTGGTAGCCTTGCCTTTCCCTAACTATTTAGCCAAATACAGCCCATTTTGACCTTTACAACCCATTGCAGTGTTGGTTCCGAACGTATGACAACCCACCCTTGGTTGTCCATACTTTTGAAGATCTAACAACTGCTAAAGAAGCAACAGTGAAACATGCTTACCGAGTTTGTAGGGGTACCTATTCAATAAAGTGCCTATATGTTAACAACGTAGGTATAGAGTTGCTATGATATGAATCAATAGCGAAACTGAGATTTTGAGCCAGTTTACCGTGTTCAGTTCAAGGTCCACAGATAGTTTTAAGTAATTTTTTTTTTCTCGGTGGTAGGCCATAACATCGGCCGCCGGCAGAAGTTACCACACACCAGACAAAGTCTTGCCGCCAAGCGATTTGTCGTGTTCCGGCATGATGTCTGGTGAAGCCGTACGGAGGACCAGTCTGAGCAGTTGTGTTGCGATGTGTGCCGGGTGCAATTCGCCAATTGTTGTTGTGTTGGGAGTTTGGTTGTGGAGGGTCTTCAGATCAATCTCCCTTTGGCGCAGCATCGTTGGTCGTGTTGTTGGGTTTAACATTGCATCACCTCGCTCAACTGCCGTCCTCCTTCCTATTCGCTCAGTTTTTCTGAGTGAATAGGCTCTTAATAAACTAGCGCGCTTTACCATACCAATTAAACTACCAACTTTAACTACCAACGATCGCATTACTGCTTACCATCAGGCGGGATTGCGGTCAAGCGCTGGTTTATAATAATTAAAAAAAAAAACTCCTTTTCGTAAACCCCACATTTGTCATATTGATATGCCATACAAAATGATCTAAGAATAACTATACATTCTTGTGAATCATATCGAAACGCAAGTAATAAGTTGTTACCAAAATACGGTACTAGTGCTTACGGTATCTGGAAAAGGCTTTTCCTAATTACTTGGGGTGTGTTTTGTTTGGTGCTATCGGCGTGTAACGAGCCGCAAATGGATGCGATCGCGCGATCATGCGGGCTGCCCGCCCTTCGCAGCCGCCCGCCCCCGCTACCCGCCCCCGTACCCCCGCGCGCCTCAAAGGCCTTTGTACGTGTGCTGAATTGTGACACGGTGATGAGCGGAGCGGGTAACCTGTGAAGGTATGCTATTGTCTTATCAGCAAGTATAAGTTTTAGTTGAAGGTCGAGTGAATTAGCAGATCTGATATTAATCTCAATGCTGCAAGTCACGTGCTTTTGTTTGGAGGGAGAACTTTTGTTCACGAGTAGGTAGGTATAACTCTGTATACTAGGTTAACCATTATTTTTGACAGCTGCCTTATAAATAACTATTCCAGATAAAGGAAAACATAACTTTAAAATGCGAAATAAAAATGTATATATACTCTGTCTAGTTTTATGGATTATCTTAGGTATTTATGACATCTTACAGACATTATAATACTTGTTCAATAAATTCGATCTGTCAAAAACTGTTTAACCTAGTAAACAGAGTACCTAGTGTACGTATAGGAAAGCAGCGAACTAATATATTTTCATCTCCTAGCCCAGGTATATCTTTTACTCCCTATTTAAGATTTACTGTAACATTTGTACAGGTTTCTAAATGCAATAAACCATGTTTTTAGCTATTATTTCAGATAACTATTATTTACTCTGTATCTTTAACTACCTTGTAGATAGTTTATGGGTAAATGTAAAAAGATAATTAGTTAACTTACTTTAAAAGATATTATAGGTAGATTCAACGACCAAATCGAAGAAAAGGATAGAAGTTATAGCAATAAATTAAGCTGAACGTAAACTCGTATAAATAATCGTCTAAATATATATTAGGTATTTTATCGGGGGGCACGGCAGTGCCCCCGCCAAGTCGAGCGCAAAGCAAATACTGCTGAACCATCCTTCACTCGAACCATTTCGCCGCATTTTCAGGATCCTATTTGAGAACCTCTGGATAAAACCAAAATCCAGAAATTTTCGTCATCTTGTAAGCTGTAATCACATATTGAAATCCAAAATTGCAAGTCTGTAGATCATTTAGTTTCGAATTTAAGCGAAAGTAAAGTTTCCTGTTTATGACACTCACTCACCCATGATAATCAGAATAGAACTAGTACTTCCCATAAACTCAGAGAGTTGATATTTAGTAGAGAGTTAGGGTTTAATGGCCACATAAAGAGAAAAGTATAAAAACTAGGATAATGGAAGATCTGGTTACCCCGATTAGAAAACACAAGAGCCCAACCAAACTATTAGAGATGACATACCGCCTTTACAAAAATTGAAGGTTAAGTATCTGATCCCTCAGCTGGTCTCAGCTGTATTAGAGATATGAAGTACCCCCTTCTTCTATTAGTACATAAAAAAATCGATTGGTCATTGCAAAAATCCAGCATAGTGGGACAACTTCTAATTTAATGTAACCTATATCGGCCCACTGCTGGATAAATGCCTCCCTATAGTCCCTCTCAAGTCTCGATGGAGTTACATGTATATCTCTAAAAAAGTAATGAAATTTAGACAAAGTCTTGCCAAGTCTAAGGTTCCTTACTACGATTTTTTTTTTTAATTATAATTAGTGTTGTGTGACTTGGCCGTTGAACATTCTTTATAAGTTAGTGGGTACAAGTCAATTTTGTTTACACGTGGCGTTTTTTCTATTGTAACTACCTATGTTTGTTAAGCATGATAATAGAATATACCGGTATTGGTAATTGGAAGCCTAGTGTCTCATTTTAGGCTGTTGTTGATTGTGCAACACATGCATTCTGCATTTACAATGCTGTCGTCTGCTCTATTCTTTTTGGAGCAACAAATTGACGACTGATCCAATATATAATAGACGGACAGACGGACTTCTATCAACGATTCTGTCTGTACTGGAAATAATTATAATATTTTCAATTATTTCATCAAACCTACAATTATATATTGGTCTGTGCTGGTTAATAAATCAACGTTTTCGAAGAGGCAATTTTCTATCGTCAATGGGTCGCAGTTCTAGCGACAGATTGGTGCAATGAGATTGAGACCTTCAACGGCTAAGTCACTCAAAATTAACTACATATAATAAAAAAAAT
This sequence comes from Sesamia inferens, assembly GCA_037179545.1. Taxonomy (NCBI): domain Eukaryota; kingdom Metazoa; phylum Arthropoda; class Insecta; order Lepidoptera; family Noctuidae; genus Sesamia; species Sesamia inferens. The sequence continues at coordinate 12,536,057 of CM073934.1, read as the reverse complement.
CGCTGTAAGGAACCTTAGACTTAGCACGACTTTGTCTAAAATTCATTACTTTTTAGAGATAAATAAGAAGCTCTATCGAAACTTGGCTAGTATTTTACAGAATGTATTTGTGTGGGATAATGTTTACTTGAAACGATGTCCTATATTAATTACTTTCAGGCAAGAAGTATGATTGATGAAAACACTGCCCATAGAGAAAGTCCACAAAATCGCTTGCACCCTTCACCATGTTCTCTATCTTCACAGATAAGGACGACAGTGGTAGCAGCGGAATCTCGCGTCTATCCTTGTTAATGAGTTTATCTCACATGTGGTGCAATTAGCCCATTGAATGTGGCACAAGGATGACTACGAGGTGCGCGTTTAAAGCTCCTTGTCTCAATTTTCATAACGTCATTTTCCAGAGAAAATATTTTTGGAGCTATCTATTATTTGAGGTGCTATTGAGAAGTTGTTTTAAAAGTGTAAAATGAAAACACTTGAAAAAACCTCATTCCTAAAAATAGACTAGGTCGCTGTTTCCTGTAAGGCCTGTACTACACGACTGTGAAGAAAAACTAAAACTAACTCGACAGTTTCGAAGTCCAGACGTTATTTTGGTCAGACAAGGTCTGAAAATTATGCAAATGACTATACCTGGAGGTCTTTTATATAGACTCCGGATTCGGTTAGGCCGAGGCGAAGAAAACGCACACAGTTCACAGATCCTTCCACCCTGGAGTATAAATATGATGCTGTCGCACAAATAATGGGTCATGAATCGAGTCTAGCATGTTTTGTATACACGCTACAGGAGCTATTGGGTGCTACTGAAAATGTCGAGCTCGTAGTCATATTTTGGGCTAACTCTATATAAATATATACACCAACAAGAAGATGAATGGCTACATTAATCTTCTTTGACTGTAAATTTAGTACCTTGCTACCTACACTTTATCTATGTTTTTCTAGTGGCAACAGGAAGTGAAAAGCACTAATTGCTACGTTTTTATTAATTACTTTACGTGTAACCTATCCTCTTTGTCTTTCCTATGTTATATGGTCTGTGATTACGTGTTTTCTGCCTTGCCATTGGTCGGTGGTTAGCGGAAAATCGATCGCGCGCTATGTAGGTTGGCAGCTACACATAATAGAGGTAGGTAGCGAGGTATAGATACTCTATGTGAACTACCTAGTAAAGTAATTCCCTCTTATCGATTCGTCATTGGTATTTAACATTGTGATTGACAAATCCCTCGTTGTGGACATGAAAGTGAGTTCAGTTTCACAGATAATCGTTTATAGGTATGTTTAGAATTTTTGTTTTGACTATTGTTTTCCTTTTTCCTTGTAAGTAATCCTGCAGTTATTTCGAACGTAAGAACAGCTTATTAATAATAAAACATTGATAATAACAGTCTATTATTGTCCCAATGTATTTAAAGTTGCCTTCACAAAAGGAGCACCATATTCACTGGGTTCGCTCAAGACGTTTTGGCGTTTTCCGATTTATCTAGGTATAATCGTAAGAATTATAATAAGTAAACTTTACCCACGATGTTTTTCCAATAAAAATATATTATATTATAGAGAAATTTATAAGTAACTTACTTAAGAAAATAATGGAGCTAAGGGATGCGAGTTCCTAACAAATAAAGAGAAAAAGAAAATGAATTAAAAATAAAAGTAGCCCCTTAACAAAACCAACATGGCTACATTATGACTCGATTTATACGATGCTTTCATCCTCGTACATGGAACAATTATGTAAATGAGTGGGGGCAATATGGTCTGTGAATTGCCTCGCTATCTGACCATCCTATCGACACGCGAGTTTTACTAATTGTGAGCTGCTGTTATTCCTCCATGCTGTTATAATAGCTCATTGTTTAATATTGTTTTTAATTGAGAACAATATTAGGAGAGATAAGTAACACTTCCATTACGTTCAAAGTGTTCTTAGTTTGTATTTTCGGCTAGGAAAACTATATGTACCATGTAAACAATGTGTATAGTTCCCACAATCATATATAACACATGTGAGGCACTTTTTCTTTCAAGACTCTCCCCCAAGGCTTTCCGTAATGACCGGTCTTGTGATATTCGCATTTATCGTTTCCTGCGGCCTTCACCAGGTTATCGGTCCACCTTGTTGACGACCTCCCTACGCTGCGTATTCCGGTACGTGGCCGCCACTCCAGAACCTTACTGTCCCATCGGCCATCGGCTCTCTAGTGAGGCACTTGGGCCTAAATAATTAAAGGAGCACGGTTCGATCGATCTGATTAAAGAACGCTTGCGGAGTTGGCCTGGGGATGGGTGATCTTTACTTACTAAGACCCCTCCGTTCCTTGGAGAGCACGTTAAGCTGTTAGCCCCGGTTGTCACTTGTGGATTTTTGAGATTTGTGACAGGTCGTCAAAAGCCCGAAAGTCTGACAATCAGTCTTACAGGGTTGCGCAACCAAACGGACACCAGTTGAGTAGGTAACTCTCTATAGAGCTGTATACATTTTGTTGGTAGCGGCGTCTGGTAACGCCGCCATGGTGTCCCGAGGAAATATAGCCCTACTAACAACTGGATTGTGGAAGGTCAGATAGGCAGTCGCTCCGGGTAAAATAATAGTATGCAGCTGCATCGGGTCCGACTGGAAGTCAACCCCAACAACGAAAAGGCTAGGCAGATGATGACTCATGTATTAAAGTACAGATTAGATATATATGCACATGAACAATGTATTTTCTCTACGACCATGTGGTAATTTGCTTAATACATAACCAAAGTCATATCTTAATACTATTCATTCCTGACAAGTCGTGTTACAATGACCATTTCCACACGGGTAAACCGTACTACAATGAAACTTTTTAATTTTTTTTTCATGTCTATGGCATCAAAAAATCAACATATGATTATGCCAAAAAGAGTACGTATTTGCGTCACGACTAAATATCGCATTTTATTGGGCCGTATGGATTTATTGCCTTTACCTTTCATTTCTGGGATTATAACAACAAAACAACTTGCGTGCTCCGTGCTTATTTTTTTCGCGCCATTGTTAACTTTTATCTGGGAGTTTTTGACAGGAAAGCTGAGTGTCACGCGCATTTTTCATTGGACTTTTAAAATTATTCATAGTGTCGTTTACTAAATAAACGCGTGATTTATGCACTAAAAAGTACATTCAGTAAATAATTCGTAAAGAATATTGAAATATCGCAGCGTAGTGGCCACATCATGACTTTGCCTCAAACCTTCCTCATAGACAGTTCACGCGGCCGTCTTTTTCAAATTGGCGATATCTGCCATTATTGTGAAATATTTTTATTTAAAGAATTTCTATAATTTGTACACGTGTTATTGGCAAAATTGTGGTAGGTACCTATATATTCCACAGAGGTCATTGATCAAGGGTTGAGGTTGAATCTCACCTTGAAAATAGAAGAAGAAGAAAAACTTTTATCTGCATTTATAAATAAAATTATTTTGAAAATGAGTGATATCAGTGAAATGGACAATATCTTAACGCTTCCTGAAATGAGAGAAATGTATGTACCAACCAGAATGTAAATTACTATAATTCGTAATAAAGTTCAACATTGATGGTTTTTTGTATTTATTTATTTCAAGGAGGTAGAAAAAGTTTTGTATGCCACTGTTGCAAACAGCTATTGTAATACTCCTGCTGATCTATTGTGCCATTCAGGTTCGCTTCGTGGCACAATAGATGCATAGCACGAGACACGAGTCACTCATAATACAATAGCTATCATTGCTTTACAGTGGCATAAATGAACTATTTACCAAGACCCTGAAGAAGAAGATAGTGCAAATAGACTAATTCTTACATAATCAACCTAAAATAATCCCACAGTTGGGACACAGGCCTCCTATCGGTGAGTGGGAGTGGGCTGTAATCTACCACGCTGGCCCAGCGCGGGTTGGACATTATTCTTACTTAGTTATAACATAATCAATCGCGTAAAATTATGTTCCTAAATAAGGTTAAATAGATGAATGATGGATCACAAAAGAGAGAGCAACATTGTTGATAATTACAACGTAATTTAAAAGGCTAGTTTACCGTTTAATATTTCAGTTATTATTTTGCGTGATGCATCATGAAAAATGTTCAAAAAAGTCTGCTATTCGTACAATAACACTGACCAACGCACAAGCTTTGTTTGTACTCGCTGGAGAAATGCAGATGACCACAACGAGGCCTTGACAGTTCAAGAAGCCTCTCCTCCTAGCCCGAAAGGTCCTTGCTCCTGATTTACGGGCTCCGAAAACCGCAGGGATTCAATGCGCCTTTGTTGCAAACATATTTTTATTGAATAATAAAATATTTCCATAAAATGAAACAACTTTATAGGTCCATAATTCCCTTTTAACGATAGCTGTTATGAAAACTTTTGCTGTTTTAGAAATAATCTTTTGTATTTCTATTTTATTATTAGGTTTGAGTCTTCCGTTGTATGCTGTGCTTTTAATCCTAAAGACTACAATTTAAGTTAGTTATTTAATATAACAAGAAATAAAATGAACTTTACGTAAAAACAACTTTATCATCAACTTTTTATCGTCCCACTGCTAGGCATAGGTCTTCTCTCACACAGAGAAGGATTGAGCGTAATCACTACGCTTGCTGAATGCGGTTTGACGATTTCAGACTTAAAGTTCTGAGCCTGTAGCCAATGTAAAATCAAAATCAAAGCATTTATTTCAAATAAACCAGTTACAGGCACTTTTGAATTGTCAGAAGGTCGGTCAGTCAGTAAGGTGAAGCTAGTCGTCCATTCCAAAGAGTAGGTACCCATGGAGAAGAACGGGCAAGAAACTCCATGGACACTCTTTTAAATTGTCAAGCTATTGATACAAATATTTGATTACATCATTCATTTTGAAATCAATCGTGTGAGAACGATGCAGAAATATATTGTACGCTGATAGCGTCCATTATGAAAAAAAAAACAACAATTCAGAAATTAAAATACGCCTTAGCAGCTAAGAGATGACCAGTCCCCTCTGACGGCGTCCGTTCACGAACATGACGTATGGATCAGCATCATTCAGCTCAACCATATTGAAGGGAACCTAATGACCCAACCCACACGCCACCACCAGCGAGACATTTGAGTGAGCATAACATACTCTCAACAGCCATAGCACAATCAAGTCAATAAAAGACTAACCTAACAAATAGATGCTTTACAGCAAGTAGATCGTGCTCACACGTGTTCCTTGCAATTATACAACACTAAGAAATTGAATCTACACAATGCAAAGACAGTTTTGTCCAACGTTCAGCAGCTAAAACGGTGTTCCCGAATGCTATGTTTAGCTCCTGTGTAGCTGCACAGTGCCGAATACCCCTGTCAGCGATGCAATTCCGTAACGTATAATATGCCTGGCTACATAGTGTGAACTGGCATTGAGTTAAAAAAACACCAAACAATTACAAATTTAAACTACAAGAGGAAAAATCATTGTAAGCATAGAAATCGGACGCAGCTCAAGCCCAAGCCTTTTGTCGTCACATCGCTTCGTAGCGAAACGAAATATTTTAATCAGTCATTGGTGTTCAAGATATACTTAGAAAGTACATATAATTTAGAAAAGATACATTGGTACTTGCCTGACCTGGAATCGAACCCGCACACTCATACCAGACAGGCCGGTGTTTTAAGCACTAGGACACCACGACTTTTTAAAACAACTTATACCTAATTTATAAATACAATATATAGTCGCGATTCCCGTGTTCACAAACTAAACTTCATTCCTCCTCCTCGTCCTCCCAACCTTTTAATCGTCCCACTGCTAGCCACAGGTCTCCTCTCATACAGAGAAGGATTGAGCGTCTCGCGACTTTAAGTCCAGGTTTCCTCATATGTCGTGGTGGCTAAAATACCAGCCTCTTAAGTATGAGTGCGCGGGTTCGATTCCAGGTCAGGCAAGTATCAATGTAACTTTTCTAAAGTTATATGTACTTTCTAAGTATATCTTGGACACCAATGACTGAAGGTGAAGGACAACATCTTGAGGAAACTTCATTATCTCATCGTACATCGATTTATTATTAATCGCCTTGTTTTAATCGCATCTAAACTCTCTATGGTGTAGTTATCTTAATTTGACAGAATTAAACTAATATGTTGTCTTATATGCTGTTTTGTATGGAATTTATTAAATCATTGCATAGACAGCCCCCATTATTAACTATGTTAAACTTACGAGTACCTCGCAAATATTCAAGACATAGAATAACTCCCTTCTCCGCACCATTGCGAAGAACAGTTTTCGGATCAAATTTTCCGATTCCTCGACTCTGTCAGCTTGTAAACTAATACAGTGACATAGTTGACTTCAATTTTGACTCGTTTAGTAGTATCCGCAAAGTTATTGCTAACAGTTAACTGCAAATGTTAAAAAATACTTAATGATAAAAAAAAACGAGTGTGCTTATGACCACACGACTGAAGTGAAACTTCTTTCGCACCATCTGTATGTATATATATATATATATATATATGTGTGTACAATATATACATGTATACACATATACATATATTAATTTTCTATAAATATTTAAATTTATTTCATGCTTTCATTTATAAATTAATATTTTTGCATAGACCTCCAATTTAAAAAAAAAAAAGTGGATTCCCTCGGGGCCAAAAGGTCGGGCTCTTCCTCCTGAATCAGGGGACCCCAAACTCGGGTAGTCCACGACCTCTGGTTCCCGAGATAATCCACGGGGGGGTGAGGTAACTAAAGGGGGGGGGGTAGATTTCGTGGGGTTGCGGGGGGTAGGGGGAGAGGGGTGAAGGGGAGAGGGGGAGTGGATTCCCTCGGGGCCAAAAGGTCGGGCTCCTCCTCCTGATTCAGGGGACCCCAAACTCGGGTAGTCCACGACCTCTGGTTCCCGAGATAATCCACGGGGGGTGAGGTAATCAATGATCGGTCGGGGGGTGGTCGCAGCGTCATGTTCTCGAAGAAATTCATATTTCTTAATCAATCAAGGTACTTAGCTTAATAATTGAGCTTATGAGGCTCGAAAGCAATTTGTACTTTGTGTCCAATTATCGTATTGTGACGATATCTTCAAACTTCTATACTTTCAATTATATCAGAAATGTTCAGCAAAAATATATAAAACAATATAAAGGCCAGAACAGAACGAAATTTATAAATTATTTGTGCTCTTAGGTAATCAATTGTTAACAAATCTTAAAAAGATCCAAAAAATATATATTGCCTTCGGCGAGATGCGAACTCACAACTTCATACTCGACTCAATTGTTAACAAATCTTAAAAAGATCCAAAAAATATATATTGCCTTCGGCGAGATGCGAACTCACAACTTCATACTCGACATGTCACGCAATATTTACATGAGCCAACTCCTTGTTTGTAGTACAGACGAAATAGGACTATTCTCTGCTTCCGTTCGCCTTGTCCGATTTTTTTTGCTTCATTTTTCGTAACGCTTTCGCGAGTTTACTCCCCAAGTCAAGCGTGCCTAAAGAAGTTTCACTTCAAAAATATTTGTCTAGTAAGAATTTACCTGTAAGTGTTTATATTCAACTATTATTAAAACATAATCTTTATCATTGTAAGAATTAATATAATCAAACGTTGGTAAATCTAAATAAATAAATAAATAAGTATCTTTTTCAGAAAGAAAAAGATGCAATATCTAATGTAACTAAAACTATTTAAACACTTAAATTTGACGTCAAAAAATTCTGCCTGTCGATTGGTAATGTATCATACTTGCAAGAGTCTGTATAAGTATAATAAGTATACCTACTTCTAGCTAAGGTCTTGCTTCACTAGACGTTTCAACCAGATTAAAGTTATGTTTAGAGATTCCTATTAGGCGTCGATACAATTAAATTCTACTGACAATTAAACAATGCCATCAGAAACATTAAATTAGTGGCGTGACGATAAAAACATAAAGGTAAAACACATCCGCGCTGAAGATACCATCTTTTGGTAAAACGTGAACACGGAGATAATGACTCGATGAATAATAATGAGCTCTGTAAGTGTGAATCACCAAATATATTTAAATTGTTATCAATTAAAAGCAATATAATAGCGATTTGAGTCGCGTACCCTGACCATATGGCGTACCGCACGAGCTGATGTGGGACCATAAAGTTAGCGCTTTTACTGCTACAGAAAAAGCGCTTGCAGAACTGTCGACTCCAATATATGAACAATGTTTGAATATAATAAATATGAAAAATGGCTCACCAAATTAGTTATATACAGGTGATGTCACGTCAAATTTTACCGGATTGGTCTCATGTTTTAGCTAGAGATGCAACGGATATCCGGTAACTATCCGGTATGATTTTTTACCTCGACATAAAAGCTAAAACTTTTAGCTTTTATGTCGAGGTAACAAATCATAGTGTTGTTAGTGACACATAATGAAGAACTAAATATTTTATTTATTTGAAAACAGCGGATGGCTTCAAACTCTGCTCAAGTTATCGATTACTGTCACCTTAATTAACCGCTTGTTCACTGGCCTCTAACTTGATGTAAATTTGTCGGGCTCAATTGAAGTTAATAGGAATGCTCGGAGGGTGAGGTTCGCTACTATCGCCAGCTGACGCGAGGTGTGAGGGAATGCAGCCCTCTCTCGACACTCGACGACGGATGCACAATTGATGGTCAAATAAAAAAACGCATGTTGATGGCACGGACGTGGGAGGGCCCAATTATAATAACAATTTTAGGACAATATGAATTATGAAGAGATAGAACACGTAATATGAAATGGAATAATTTTGCATAGAAATTCACTGCTACTATTTAAATTGTGTTCACTTAAACACAATATTTCAGTGTTTAGTAAGTTATTGTTTTGAAGTCATACAAGCTTAGGACATTTTTGTCCGTATAAGCTGTCAAAGAAACTCTGTAGGATGATTTTGGCTTACCGTAGCTGGAAAAAAAATATAAGTAATTTATGAAGCAAGAGGAGAATTACTTACATTTAAATTAAGTTACTAAAATATTAATTGAGTATTTCTAAGTAAATCATCTAATAATGATTATCGGAATAAATAAACTACTCTATGCCACGTATTCAGAGTGAATAATGAAAAAGAAATATTATACTACAAATTTCCCTATATTAGTAGTTTAGTAAAACAAATGTGGTGCCAGCAGTAAGTAGTGGCGGTAAGGGAGGGTGAACCTCATGAATGTTAAGCAAACAGATAATATGAACGACTTAGCCTCCCCTCTGATAGTGACATGATGACGATTGTTCACAGTTTATGTTATTACTTGTCTATAGGTGTTTGGTGTTGTGTGTACCTACCATGGTTAAAAAAAAGAGTCTCATTCCATTAATGAAAGGCATCGAAATATTAGATTAGGTAAATTCTGATTTTAAATTTGTTAGCCCAAAATGATAGCGAATTTAATAATATAAGTAGGTAATGCCATGTTCATTAAATGGTCGAATGCAACTGAAATTTTAGTATATGTACCTAATTAAAATCAGAGTTTAGGTTTCCTACTTACCAACAAATTTGTCAATTTGTAATTATTGCCACGTTGCATAATTTTCGTCATAAAGTAGTCTTCAAAGTACTGAAACATGTAGGTATCTATTAGATTTTTCGTAGGTAGGTTAATGCCTAAAAATAAACAAAATTTTGTTAATGTCTGTAAAAATTTTAAAATATTAAAAGCAAAGATTAGGTATGTTGCTTTCTAAAATTTATAAACCATAAATAGTAAAGTAACCAATTGGTTTGTAGACAAAAACTCCTTATTATCATAACCTCAGTTAAACTGCCACTAGAACATTTTATGTCAATAATACCTGGGTTGCACGGATGCACGTGGCAGCGACAGCTGGGCCGATATCATCTTGTTGGGGACATCGCAATACGCCGATATATGCATTAGCATTGTGGGTGGTTGAACTTGTCAGTGCTGGTATTGCTATGGCCATTTTGCTAAATGTAAATAAACAAAAAACAATAATATGCTAACAAAATTACAGCACACAACAATACAATTAATTTCTGTTGTGTTCTAATTTTAAAATTATTTTTTTATTTTGAATAATTCAAGCCATAAAGTATCGCGCGTTTAATTTTTTGAATTTAGATTTTCCAAACGTTCAGTCGATTTTTCATTAATTAAATAAATAGGTACACACGAAGTAAGATTATAACGTGTAAATAGAGAATATCAGAAATATTTTAACTATAGACGACCTCGTTTTTACTTAAAAAAAAAAAAAGAAAGAAAACCTACATAGTTTCTTTCGTGGCGCCAATTTTTTTTTATTTTCATTTATATGGTTGGTTTGGTGCAGGTTTTATTTTACATAGTTGAGATATTATTAAATATCATTAGGTAAATCCATTTGATTGGTGTGTGTTGTGTTGTGAGAATCTTCAGGTGCGTAATCATTATGTCTATTATTTATATACTCAGAATATAAATAATTTATAATTTTAATAAGCTTATGAGAAACAAGTTCTTAACGTTGTTGTGTAAAAGCAGCTAATATCTATTAGTATATTATACACTGTGCAGTATATTGAACTAGGATGTAATGCAAAAGTCTAGATTTAATTCGTAGTAGCATTTGAACGCAGCTGCGATGACACCTGCTTGCGACTTCTAACGCCGCACACGCAGAATCTCAATCGCATTAGACTTTTAAAGTCGTAAATATTGACGCTTTCCTTAAACAAGTGACAATACTAAGTAGAACCTAATAATTATTGGCTTTTTATGTTAGTCCAGGAGAAGCGGACGGTAAAAAATTAAAAACTTCGGGATTAAAAGACATTAAATATCGTCGATTGCTTGCAAAAAACAGTGATATGATTAAGATCAGCATTTTTACAAGCAATACAAGCATGCTTACGTACCTACACATGTATGGTCTTAAAATGCCATAAGTAATACCTACCTAACTTACGCAACAAGGAATACCTTGGGTTGTGCGTAATAATATGTATTTTTACTTTAGAATGTATTTCAGTTTCGAATATTATTATAATTAGTTATTATTAATATTCTTTAAATAGTTAAGTATTTATTTACCAAAGATGGTAGGTAGGTATGTATGTATGTATGTATGTAAGTCTATATTATTAGTTTTATTTTATAAAGTTAATGGATTTCACTTTATGAACTGATTTTTTACTTTTAGTCCATCTACACACGTTCTCTAAATAGACAGTCTATCTCTTTTTTGTTGTAGCTTCGTAGGTATTATATGGCTGAAGAGTTTGTTTGTTTGTTTGAACGCATTAATCTCAGGAACTACTAGTCCGATTTGAAAAATTCTTTCTGCGTTGGATAGCCCATTAATCCAGGAAGGCTTTAGGCTTTTATATAAAATCACGCTGCGACCAATAGGAGCGGAGCATAACTAACTCCACGCGAACGAAGTCGCCGGCGGCCGCTAGTATTTTATATAATATGTATTTTTATGAGACATTTTTTTATAAGTACTACTTATTACATTTGTACCTATTTTTCTGTGCTTTTATTTTTGTATCTATATTTGTAGCCACAAACTTATATGTTTAAATAAATAAATATGCTATAGGTACCTACCAAATATAATAGATAAGTACCATCACAACGCTGGAAAATTATCTCAAAAATAAATCACCTATAAACAAAAAACAAACAGATAAATAAAGGTCAAAACATTATTGTTAATTTTTTGCTCCCAGATTGAAATATAAAAGCGTTTTTAATTGTTGGGGATTATGAGAACTTTCATATTAATTACTCCCTAAATGAGTTTTACGTTTCGTCGCTCAAGAAAAAAGGGTTGAATGTACTTGAGGGTTATTGTTTTTGGCCTATAAATCTAATGTATTGTAATTATACAGTTTAATGTGTGACAGTCGCTTTGTCGTATGTAAATGTCCGGGGAACAGTGGAGTGGGGTGGGAACGGAACAGCCCCGACAATATTGGAGCGCGGCGGGACGCCACTTCACTGCCGAGGTTAGGAGATTATTATGTATGGTTTTAAGTACTCGAAAGTTTTGATTAGAAAATCATGGGCATCCGATGGACTTTCAATGGATTATGTATTTTGTGGAGATATTTTTGTAAACGGTTGCAACTGGAAATTATACTTAAAACTAACAGTAAACAAACAGGTATATACCTGTTTGTTTACACAGGTATATACCTGTTTGTTTACTGTAAATATCGGAGTGGTTGAATATATTGATTCAGTTGGGGTATATAATTATTTTTTGCAGATCTTAAGTGTTTGGAAAGTCTTCAAAGTCTTGATGAAATTTCTGAGAGATTGAGAAATTTCAGATTCTTCATTTCTTTCAAAACGGTTTCTTAGTAGGTAAGTAATCTCAACTAATAAGTTTATAATAATGAGACAATACCACAATTGAGCAAATCAACTTACTCCGATCACTTACAGCCCAAATAATTAACAATGAATTAAATAAGCCCCTAGTTTTATAACCTCTTCAGACACAAATACTACTGTAGAGACGTATTTCTATAACTTGTGAGCAATTGTGAGCATTGTGAGCATTGTTTCGAGCACAAAGCGTAAGTAGCCACTCCAGTATGAGAAACTGTTGCTTTAGCGCGAGATCACGTGTGGGAATGTGGGTAGTTTTATAATGCTACTGGTTACTTGTTACTGATTGCTTACGTTTAATTTCAAATTTCTGATTTGTATTTTCTATTACTATTCTAGGTAGGTAATTGAAATGCAATCTCATTTGGATACAATGTTGGTAAAAGCTTCTAAAGCTTAGCGAAAAATATGAAGTGTTTTCCTGTAACTTTGAAGTTTTCCGAGATTTTTAAATCTGATATTTCACAATTATGTATAACTTAAGATCAAGCATTAGATATAAAAGCAAGTATCGCATAAAATGCTACGTTATAAGATCATTTATTTTAATCCCGATAAGATCTTCGATCACGATACCGAATAACGTTTTCCGATCATGAGATCCGAATACACAAATCGGCATTCAATAACAAAGTATTAAAATAGCATTTGAGCAGTCAATTAGGCGGCAACATATCGTGGATGGAGAAACCGCGATGGTGGTCCATTGTGGGCAGGCGCCCCGTGGCTGGCACGTCGGCCACTCGTGTGCATACAATGCCACAACACTGTTTCCTATTTTTATAACTATAGCTTTTACTGCCGCTACGATGACCGCACCAGAGGTCGTGTCGAATATAAAAACATATTTTTTTTAATACTTGCTTAGCTATTGTACATATCCTGAGACTGATCTCAAAGTTAGAAATTAAACTTCAAACTTTGAGAAGAGTCCCAGAATTCCCAGTTTGGAAGTTTTAAAAACATAATTTATGAAACTTATATGTTTAGAGTGATTTCAGTATACCACTATTCTGCCAACAATTTATTTGCCCATTAATTTAATCCTAAAGCTGCAAAGGTTCTGTCGATTAAAAATATCGTTAAACACTTGAGTGTAAACTGTAAATCATAATAAGAAACGACACCTTATTATCGCTATATCTAACGTTTAGATCTAAATATAAAAGAATGGCAAACAACTGGCGACCTACCGACTGCTCCCAACTGTAGATCCAGTGGCTTGTTACTTCACACCGTTGTCAAAGAGTTGGGTCGTTCGCCTAGCGATCGAGCTGATAGATAAGTGCGTTCTCACCTCCCCGTGGTCGCAGGCGCAGTCGCCGCGTCGCGAAAGGGTTCGCCGAATAATTGCAACAATCAATTTGAAGGAGCTATCGAGCAATTTGTATGGTATTTGTGCGGGCTGTCACCCGTTGATGCTATCGAACGCCTCGGGGAGCCAATGGGAAATGTTTTTAGTAGTTACTTTCTCACACCTCAAGTGCCTAATTAAAATGGCTAGGAGCCTTGAGTCGTTCCCAAATATGATTCATAGATATTAATTAACTATATTCGTAGGTACACTATTTATGGTTACGGAAACTGTTTTGTAGTATTCACAAACGATGAAAAAGAAAAATCTGTCTCAAAGCTTTTTTTTCTAATTAAATATTCCACGGATTACACAGAAATCTAGGCTGATTAGATAAAACAAAATAAAAACCACACTACCTTATTGATTGATTCTATGAAATCCATCAGGTGCGCCTTAGAGACTGTCCCACAACTATGTTGCACTTACCAAGAACCCCGTCGCCGACTATAACTCACCTCGGAATCATAATAAGACATAAACATCAGCTCATTGCAATATGTCACCGTGTAACAAAGCGCTGCGGTAACGGTCCGCATCATTTGTCTGCCGTAACCCTGTTATTTATGATCTCCTGCCGAAGAAGGAGGACAAAAACGAGACTGCTGTTAAATATTTGCCCTGAGACAAGAGGGGGCGATAATTCGAGGCTATTATGACGTCATTTCACGCCCTTTGTGAGGTCGTCACGGCGTGTCATCTGCTCCTCGAGACGCCTGCCTGTACTATCTCTCGATTAAATCTATTGTGTCATTTTTTCAGTTAGCGCAAGTCGGATGCGCCACCGACGATGATTTCGTCCCGTTCGCTTGTTCGCTCGACTTTGCTATAAAAACATTCGAGGAGCTGCCCTATTGTCTCGTGGCCCTTTTACGAGCTCTGTTTTGTGACGCTGTTATTGTTTGCGGTTGATAAACATCTCGCCACTAGGTAGGTAGGGATCATCGTCACTTTTACCGGTGGTTTATATTAATAGAGCTCCTTCGAGTTTGTTTGTCAATTATTGTTATACTCAATGGCTGTTTGGGATGTCATTTTTTAGGATGGACTTAATGAATACGGAGTTGTTGTCATTCATCAAGGAATTGCCATTGAATACAGATTGTACTTTTAAACAAGATCCGAAGTTGTCGACTGCAATTAATATACTTTTTAGTTGTGAGAGGAAATTGATGGGTGCTGCTGGCGTCGTATTTCTTCCTGAACGTAAGCTAAAGTTTAGTGAAGTCCAGCAGCTTTTGAAAGGGTCCGTAAGTGAAAAAGGTACGTTTAAACCAATGCATCTATAGTCATGTTGATTTTCCAGTTTCTAATCTATATTAAACTTTGAATGCTTTTCAGTTTCCCCCAAGCCTTCATACATACTATTGAAGGAAACAAATGACGCAAGGAAGTCGCTAATTAAAAAAGTGGAGGATATTCTTAACAACATCAACCTATGCGCAGAGAGCGGGGACACGCCCAAACTTGTAATAAGAAATCAAAAGCTGTGGAGCAATTGTATTTATGATTTAGATAGGTATCAAAACATTATACAATTTTCTTTGGGTTTCTGCCTGTGACTAAGTACCTACGTGAAATTTTCCTTCACACGCGCCATTACATCTTTTTGGCTTAGCGATCTTTTGAGATTTATCTTTTTACCCACCCGGCTTCTGCGGTTCGAAGCATATACTGGCACATTTATGTACCTATAACCTTTCTCAAGAATTGAGGTATAAGTAAATAAAATAAAATGGCAAATTATACTAGTTGTTTTAGCGATTTAAACTAACGAACAAATAACCACACAAAGTAATACAAGAATTACTGTGTTTAGCAAGATATTCAAAATAATTAAACATAATCCCCCTTATTCATAAATGCTGCTTAAAGTTAACTAGTGATTAGCAACTGTTGATCCATACATTTTCGACGTTTGCAAGTCACTTAACTTTAATCATCGTTTATGATTAAACGCCTTAAACACTATGGTGTTTATTCATAAACTATGTTTAAAGTTAAGTGACGCTAAAACGTCAAAAATGTGTTATTAAAAGTCACTAATCACTAGTTAATTTTAAGCAAACTTTAAGAATAAGGGGGTATATTAGTAAACGGACCTAAACAAGCTTTTGTTCGCATTGTAGTCAATTCTAATATGAAATAAATCCTATGTAACTTGCCAAAAGCGTAGCAAAAAATCGGATTAGTATTACCTCCTACATACATACAAACTTTTTCTCTTTATAATCATAATCTTCCTAGCCTTTTCCTAACTAGGTTCGTTTCCGGAGCCTGCTGCAAGTTTTCTAAACTAAGTATATTTCTTTATGACATTAGATATAATCGGATCTGTTCATTTTATAATATATATTGAATATATTGAGATAAACTATACGGAACTACATAACTATAGGTATATCTACCGTTAAGCTACATCTCTAAGCCTAGGTCTGCGATGGCGCGTTTGCTCGCGGCACATTATTGTCATGCACGGAATTTTCAACACTTGTATTTTAAATTCTCGGCAATACGGTCGATAGTTGAAAATCCAAAAAGAGTAATTTTGACGCTTTGAAATGTGCTCTGTTGGATTCAAAATAAAAAAAAAAAATTAGCAAACTTCGGCTTATTGCAACACAAAACACAATTTTAAATGAGTTAACTGTTTTTTGTGTCCCATTTCAGGGTAACCTTAAAATCTTTCAATGATGCAAAGAAGACGACGCTTTGTTATTCCAGTAACGAAGACAAAACAAGATTTAATATTATTGTTTTTGTGTTAACAAAAGTACATGAATTACTTTCTAAGAACTTAACTGTAACCAGAAGGTGAGTAACTATAGCAATATAATTAATTACAGTAATACAGAATTTGATATTGTTATAGAAGCTTAAGTCTATAATAAAAGTCATTTTTTCAAATTAGGCTGAGAATCAGCACTTTTTGAACATAAATATTACATAAGACAGCCCTCCAAAACGCCCGCCCTTAGCCACTTCCTAGCCAACTTCCAACAGTACACAATAATATGTAGCTACAGTAATAAACACAAGGAAACACAACAACAATGAAATTATTTATCATATACCAGCTAGCCACGCCAAAATATCAGTAAAGCAAAAACAAAAAATAAAATATCATTAAAATGGAATTGTAAATACCTACCTAAAAATATTACTTAAATGCCTAAATAGAAGCCTCAGGTATAAAGGGCGCGACAGCTCACATATTTACGCGTTGTAAAAAAGCAAATTATATGAAGTTATATAACGTGTCAATAAGCTAATTCAGGAGAAAAAACACAAAAGGCTATTTGCGGTAACTGTACATCATCATTGTCATAGTCTAACCGGATACAGCTAATACTGGTACATATTATACATGGAGCCACTGCCTATCTGATCACTACAACCCAGTTACTGGGTAATATGGTAAGACTGGTTGTCAAACTTTTGGACTTCTGACAACTCGTAACGACTATCCAAGATCTATGAAAGATAGCCGCTTAACATACTTTACGAGATATAGAGAGTTCTTTTTATGTACTTATTAATGGTTACCCATCCATGTAGGAACAGTGGCAAGCGTAGTTTAACGTGATCTATCGACTTGTGCAGTCAAGTCAAGTCTTGCCGTCAAGCGATTCATCGTGTTCCGGCTTGATGTCTGGTGAAGCCGTACGGAGGATGGGTCTGAGCAGTTGTGTTGCTATGTGTGCGGGGTACGATGCGCCAAATGTTGTTGTGTCAAGAGTTTGTCGTGTAGGGTCTCCAGCTCAACTGCCGTCTTCCTTTCTATTCACTCAGTTTTTTTGAGTGAATAGGCTCTTAATAAACTAGCGCGCTTTACCACCAACGATTGCATCACT
Source organism: Sesamia inferens (assembly GCA_037179545.1). Classification (NCBI taxonomy): domain Eukaryota; kingdom Metazoa; phylum Arthropoda; class Insecta; order Lepidoptera; family Noctuidae; genus Sesamia; species Sesamia inferens. The sequence goes on along the minus strand of CM073934.1, from coordinate 12,518,461 downwards.
GCGTACCACCAGGCGGGATTGCAGTCAGGCACTAGTTTATAATTATAAAAATAAAATAGACACTATATTGAAATGTTTCTAAAACGTCACATCGAGCTTTTAAATAAAACTGTATCAATGAGAAAAAGTAGTTCTTGGCAGCTTTGACTGTATTTTCTTTAATTAAATTAGTTTATTTTAGAAACTATAGGTAAGTGGCTTATATAGTCCAAAAAGTAATAACACAAATTAAAAGGTATAAGGTAAAAAGCATTGATTTCTAAATCTTCTGTTTCTTTCAGAGAGCTGTTCTATCAGAACGTGATGCGTTTTCGTAACCAGGCTAACTTGGACGTGGCTGTGAGGGATGTTTGCTGCTTGTTGGAGACTCCTCCTTGGAGTCTGGGTATTGTGGCCACTGCAAAGGGCTTGATTGCCGGACCTCTGACCATACATCATCGAAATGGCAGTGTAGTTGATTGTACGGCTTCTGGTGGTAAACTATTTTTATTTTCTTTTATTTAACGTGCAATACTGTATTACATGAAAAAAAATGGCGTGACACAACTAAATATTGCTTATTTATCTAAAGATAAGCAAGAGATCTTTTATTTACTCCATCTCTTTATTAACAGTGATCTGGGGCTCTAGTCTACTATTACAATAGTGTCAGAATGGCCGATCAATGATCTCATAATAATAGATTTTGACAAGTTTGGTAATCTACTGATCAAATGGCGTCATTATGATTTTACAGTGGACTATCACTGACACTCAGTAGTAGTATTTTAAAAATCATATCTACTAACGGGTTTTATAATAATGACAATACGGCAATGACAATGACATTCTATCACTATTCCATTACGAGACGATTGACGTATAATTGATCGATCATTACGACTTAAGCAGATTACGCAAAAACTTTTAGCACAATGAAAATGGCGATTCCATTTTCATTGTGCTAAAAAAGTTTTTGCGTTGTTGGAATGACAAATTTATAAAAATAGCGGACTAGGACATGTATACTTATAGTATTATTCTTTTCTATTAAAATTAGGTGTATTGTGAAAATAATTGTTTCTGTAGAATACCAATCCCTATCCACCGCATGCCTGTAGTGACAAGTATATCATCATATATTATCAGAGTTTTGGCAATTAATACACCACGGACATAATGTCTCATGATCAATCTTACCAAGGGGTAAGAAATAGGGTTGTGGAGGTCAGATAGGCAGTTCTTCCATGTAAAATACAAATATTCAGCTGCATCCGGTCAGATTGTATACCAACCCTATCATAGTTGGGAAAGGCTACATTACAGATGACGATGGACATAATGTAATGGTTTTGCTGGACACAACCTTTTTATTCATGGTCATTTTAGCGTAGTCGTGGTGGCCTAGTGGTTAAAGCAAGGGTTTGATTCCATGTCAGGCAAGTATCAATGAAACTTTTCTAAGTTATATGTCCTTTCTTACTATCTTATATATTCATATCTTGGACACCAATAACTGATTTACAAGGTGAAGGAAAAAACATCTTTAGGTGCCTGGACTTAAAATTTGAAATCGCCAACCCGCATTAAGTAAGCGTGGTGATTACGCTCAATCCTTATTTATACATACATCACTACTCTGTAGTCGAGTAACTAATACCATCTCTATGTATTAGTGTCTATGAATATAGTCTATTGTCTTGTCATTGTAACTTAGGATCTGACCTAGAAGAGGTCGTTTCCAATATAATAATTCTACAAGAAAAATAAACCAGTCTAATTATCTAAAGTCTTTAATATTTACCAACCGAACAATCATACATGGTGTCAGAAGAGTGAAAAAACCCAATACGAAGAAAGAAAATTCATAAAATGCAAAAGTCGGATGGCGTCGGTGGCGGCCATGACACCGGAGCTGCAATGAACAGTGGCTTGAAGGCGCTTAAAATATCGTCAGATGCAACAAACAACAACTACGAAACCTGGAAGCGCTGGTGGCAACAGTTCGAATTATACTTGTTGGCAACGGGTTTGGACAAGTCCGGTGAGAAACGCAAGATCGCCATTTTATTACATCACATTGGTGAAAAATGCTTAAATATTTTCAACACATTCAACATAAATATTGGAGAAAGCACATTACATGACGTCAAAGCCAAATTCGACGAATTTTTTCAACCCAGAAAAAATATTACCATGTATCGTTACATGTTTTTTACCACACGTCAACAGAAATCGGAAAGCATCGAGGATTTCTTAACCGATCTCGAAAATAAGAGCCAAGATTGCGAATTTGGAACGCTCAGAGAATCTCTTATCAGAGATATTTTTATCGCCAACTTGAGTTTGGACTTAGCACATGTACGTCAGAGACTGCTGCAGGAACCTGATCTGACATATCAGAGGATGCGAGAGCTAGCTAGGACACTCATCGTCGCACAGCAGGATGCAGACCAAATTGTCAAGAGGTCCACTAGTCAAGAGTCTGAAAAAGTCATGCATCTGCGTCGGAGGAGCCGTGGTCGAGCGGAGCGTCAGCGACGGCGAGCTTCACCAGTCAGTCAGCAGGGATCCAGCGCAGGGAGGTCAAAGTCAAGTCCCAGTCCTGAGAAGCGCTCGAAGACGTGTAGCCGCTGTGGACAACACCACCGCTACAAATGTCCAGCGCAGGGAGCTAAGTGCAGGTCATGTAACTCTTATGGTCATTTTGCAAAATTTTGTTACTCCAATAATAAAAAAGTCAGTCATTTAGAGTCTTTTAGTTCAACTGGTAGTCAAGATAATTTTGTTGGAATTTTAAATTGTCATAACTTCAGTCATAGTCATAAGTATAGTCAATATAATTGTCATTTAGAGTCACAAAGTCATCACAATCAAAATAATTACAGACATAGCAGGTTGTCATACACCCAGTCAGATCCTAAGTTACAATCAACGGTCAGGTCGCACATAGGCCAGTCGCAGTCAATGTCTAAGAGATCTCATGAAGACTCATCTTGTCATAAAAAATATCCTGTGTCATATTTCTGTGATGAAAGTGGTGATAATGCCATATCTGAGAGGTCTAATAAAAAATGCCTCAGTGATGAAAAAAGGCTGGTGACTGATAGGTCTGAGAGATCCAATGAAGACTCTTGTCATATGTCATATCTCAATGATGAAAACACTAAACAGTCTGAGAGATTCACAGTCAAGTCAAAAAAGTCAAAAAGTCTTAGCCGAGATTCATATCTTAATGATGAGTACAGACACAAGTCTGAGGAATCTCACACAACAAACACTTGTAGAATTATTACAGCAAAGTCAACACATAGTAAACAGGTCAATACAGTCGAGTCAAAGGAAAACAAATACTATTCTAAACAGTCATGGAACATAAACATTTTAGTTGGTCATACACAAATTAATTGCATTGTTGATTCAGGAGCTGATATCAATATTATGTCAAAGAAAACTTTTCAATCTTTGAAATGTCAAAGTCAAATGTCACTTGAGAAATGTCAAATAAACGTTAGTGGGTTTGGTGGTATATCAATACCCATTATGGGCAAAGTCAATGTAAAATGTAGTTTATCTTTAAATAATAGCACTATTAGTGTAAATATAGTGTTTATAGTCACAGATTTAGTTTGTCCGAATGTTTTAGGTCTACCAACTTGTGAAAAATTAGGTATAATTCAAAGAGTTTTCTCTGTGTCTCAACAAAATTTTAGTGAACAAATTCTTACACAATACAATGATGTATTTCAGGGTCTTGGATGTCTACCTCAAGTCTGTCGCCTGAAACTCAAACCTGAAGCAGTGCCATGCGTGGATGCTCCGAGAAGAGTACCCTTCGCTTTACTGAACAAACTGCGCGATGAATTGGATCGCATGGAGAAAATGCAGGTCATTGAAAAGGTTTTTAAACCTACAGAATGGGTGAACAGTATAGTGATAACAGTCAAAAGCACGGGTCAGTTACGAATTTGTTTAGATCCTAGAAATTTGAATAAGAATATTATAAGGGAAATTTATCCACTAAAGTCAATAGATGAGATCAGATCTCAACTAGCAGGAGCTGTTTGTTTTTCTCATTTAGATGCATTTTCAGGATTTTGGATGCTTAAACTAGATGAATATAGTTCTGATTTATGTACATTTCAAACACCTTTCGGTAGATATAAATATTTAAGGTTACCTTTTGGTATTAATGCATCGTCTGAAATTTTTCAAAGAGTCATGATGAATTTGTTCGGTGATTTAGAAGGAGTTCTAATATTCATCGATGATATTTTGGTATATGGACCAAACGAGTCAGTACATAATGAGAGAGTACATAAAGTCATGCAACGAGCACGTGAAGTCAATTTAAAGTTCAATAAGTCTAAATGTAAATTTTTAGTATCAGAAGTCTGTTTTTTAGGGTATGTTTTTAGTAAAGATGGTGCTAGGGTTGATGAAGAGAAAGTAAAAGCAATTGTCAATATGCCCACACCAAAAAATGTCAAAGAATTGCAAAGAATATTAGGTATGATCAATTATTTAGGTCCCTTTATTAGCAATTTGTCTCAAAAAACTCAAATTTTAAGAAATCTTTTGAAGAAAGATTCAGTCTGGACTTGGGATGAAAATCATAGTCAATGTCTTAAGAGTTTAATAGATGAAATTACAAATTCACCAGTTTTAGCTCATTATAATCCCAATGTACCATTAGTCTTGTCAGTCGATTCGTCAAAGTCAGCATTAGGAGCAGTCATTATGCAGAATAATAAACCTATTGCTTATAGTTCAAAAACATTAACTCAAACTCAGTCAAGGTATGCTCAAATTGAGAAAGAATTGTTAGCCATTCAGTTTGGTTGTGAAAAATTTCACCAGTATGTGTACGGTCATAAAGTAACTGTTCATACTGATCATAAACCTTTAGTCTATCTTTTTAAAAAGCCATTACATGATGTACCAGCAAGATTGCAACGTATGATGTTAACTTTACAAAAATATGATTTGGAAGTTATACATGTTCCAGGTAAAGAAATGTTTATGTCTGACACTCTGTCTAGAGCAGCATTGAAAGAACATTATATACCTGAGAATGAGTCAGAAATATCTTGTCATGTCAATTTAATGCATTCAAGTCTAGCAGTCACAAAGGAGTACTGTACAAAATTGTTACAGAACACTAAGAAAGATGATACTTTGCAATTGTTAAAAAAGTATTATTATGAAGGTTGGCCAAAAAATAAAAATAATATCAGTCTGTCAATAAAACCATTTTGGAACATACAAGCTGAAATTCATGTAGTCAAAGATTTGTTGTTCAAAGGGTCAAAATTAATAGTACCACAGTCAATGTATAAGGAAATGTTAGGTAAAATTCATGAAGGTCACCAAGGTATAAATAAATGCTTAAAACTGGCTAGAGAGTCTTTGTACTGGCCAAGCATGTCAGCTGATATTAAAAACTTGGTAGAACAATGTTATGTATGTGCACAATTTAAACCTAATAATCCAAAGGAACCACTAAAAAATTTTGAAATAAATAAATATCCATGGCAACAAGTAGGTGTTGATTTGATGTATTTTGATAACCTTACTTATTTAATTGTCACAGATTATTATTCTAAATTTATAGAAATAGCTTTGTTAAATAAAAACAGTACAGCAAAGAATGTAATAACACATTTAAAGTCCATTTTTGCTCGTCATGGAATACCTTTATCTTTAGTGTCTGATGGTGGTCCTCCTTTTCAGTCATTAGAATTTAAAAATTTTATGCATGAATGGGACATAGAACACATTGTAACTAGCCCATATCATCCACAGTCAAATGGTCAAGCAGAGAGTTCAGTCAAAATTATCAAAAATATGTTAAAAAAATGTAAAAGAAACTCATCTGATCCATACATAGCTTTATTACAGTATAGAAACACACCTAAGAATAATTTACCATCTCCAGCTCAATTGTTAATGTCCAGGAATTTAAGAAATAACATTCCTATGTCTTATAAGAAATTAAAACCTAAAGTGGTTACATTCAAAAATTATGAAGAATGTGTCAAGCAAAATAATAAAAATAAGTCTAAATATTATAATAGAAATACAAAGTCATTGTCATTACTGTATCCCAATGATCATGTATACTTTAAAAGAAAGCCTGATAGCAATTGGGAACAAGCCATTGTCAAGCTAAGGTTGGCTAATAATAGGTCATATGTCGTTGAGGATGTCAATGGAGTTAGGTATAGGAGGAATAGGGTTCATTTAAGACACAAATATTCTCCTATGCTATCCAATTCGTCGCAGGGGAGAGAGGAAGGTAACAGGCAGGAGTCTAGACCTCAAGAGCTCTCATCTCAATCCTCAGTCAGTCAACATGTAACTCGTTCTGGAAGAGTTGTAAAGCCAACCAGAAGGCTAATTGATGAAATAGATTAAGTAGAACATTGTATCCTAGATTAAGACCTAACCATAGTCTTAAGTCATTGTCTAAATTGTAACTAAGTCAGGTTTCTATAACATTGTTTGTCAAGGGTTAATTTAAACTTAAACAGGGGGGATGTTGTATCATACATCACTACTCTGTAGTCGAGTAACTAATACCATCTCTATGTATTAGTGTCTATGAATATAGTCTATTGTCTTGTCATTGTAACTTAGGATCTGACCTAGAAGAGGTCGTTTCCAATATAATAATTCTACAAGAAAAATAAACCAGTCTAATTATCTAAAGTCTTTAATATTTACCAACCGAACAATCATACATATGAGAGGAGACCTGTGCCCATCAGTGTGACGATAAAAGGTAGATGATGATGATTCTTCCATTAAAAAAGCGTTGTTCTTATGTTTCATGTTTCACACATTGAAGGAGTTCTTATACCACAAGATATTGTAGGCATCAAAGAGTTCCAGTCTACTGCTAAGTACATTCTGGTTGTGGAAAAGGACGCCATTTTTCAAAAGCTGTTAGACGAAGGTGCACTGCTCAGATTGGGGCCAGTCATTATTATAACGGTACTGTACCATTATTATTTTAAGGACTTATCAAAACTACCAATGACACCAAATAAAAATGCTTTGGTCGTTTCATACTATTGTTGATTAAACAAAAAAAAAAAACGCACAAATATAGATTCTTAAAACAGTTATGGAGACGTTGAAGTCTCTACAAGTTGTATATGTACAAAACTTATCAGAAAATAGGATAAAAATACAACAGTTAAAACAACTCGGGCTGTTTTTTTCATTGCACACCTACCTAGAAAAGCAGCCATTTTCCTAACAAGTTCTATGTATTTTGCGACCTTTGAGTATAGATTCAGTACTTCCTAAATCTATGCCTTTGAGTCACACGAAATATGTAACAAGAAAACTTAACTTACTTATAAAGCTAATAACATATTCAACAATCCTTGTATTTGTCTAACAAGCAAACGAGATATAATTGCCGACGGCCAGTCAGATGATTTGCTGTAATCGATAATGCTTCCGTTGACACCGAACGGGATTTATAATAGCGACAGCTGTGCTTATAAGCAGTATTTTTGCATACCTCATATTCAACGATAAACTGTGATAATTCTAATGTATTTTTTCCGATCTTTAGAGGTTGGCTATCGTGAACATAGGTTGAATTTGCATCTCTTGGTAGATAACATCACTGATCTACAACTTAGAATCTGGGCACACATGTGGGTATCTACCTAATTTAATTTAAAAGTTTTTATTTATTTATTAATAAAGGTACACCGACAGCTTCTGTATATAAATTAACAAATAGAGTAGTTATGAGTAAAAAAAGGCTTATAGGTACAGTTGAACCAACATTCACGAACATAAGTGGTAACTTAAACTAAATAAATGTAAGTACTAATATTAAGTGGAAATAAACTATACAAAGATAATAACAAAGTTAGACTTGTACTTAAGTCAAAAAATAAAAGAATCCAAAACTAAAATTAAACCAACATGAGATCAAAAATTAGACTAAAACTTAAAAAAAGCAGTGCAGTGTTGTTGTGTCGGGAGTTTGGTCGTGGAGAGATAAGATGTCGACTAAGATGAATTGCGAAGCAACTCTGAGAATACCAATATCTTTACAGAAAACTTTTTTTTTATATAATTATAAACTATCGCTTGGCCGCAATACCGCCTGATGGTAAGCAGTGATGCAATCGTTGATGGTAAAGCGCGCTAATTTATTAAATCCATTCACTTAAAAAACTTAGTGAATAGGAAGGAAGACGGCAGTTGAGCGAGGTGGTGCAATGTTAAACCTAACAACACGACCAACGATGCTACGTCAGAGGGAGATTGATCTGGAGACCCTCCACGACCAAACTCCCGACACAATAACACTTGGCGCATCGTACCCGGCATACATCGCAACACAACTGCTCAGACCCGTCCTCCGTACGGCTTCACTAGACATCCTGCCGGAACACGACGAATCGCTTGGCGGCAAGACTGTCAGCAGGCCTAGTATGAGTTTTCAATACGAAACTCGTTCGATCGTATAGAGCGCGTTTGGCGCTCTCATTGGTTGAGAGTTACGACCTTGAAGCGGGCCAATCGCGGAGTCATACGCGCTCGATACGATCGAACGAGTTTCGTAATGAAAACTCATACTAGGCCTACTGGTGGGTGGTACCTAACTTCTGCCGGCAGCCGATGTTATGTTCTACTACCGAGAATTACTTTTTTTTTAAAGTAATGCCGATATCTTATTTATAAAATAAACAATAGGGATGTAGCCAAGGTATAAACATCAAAAAAATAATTAGTCCTTCTTATAGATAATAAAAAAATTAAGACCCGTATTTTTTATTTTGTCGGAATTACCAAAAAGTACTGGGATATAGTGTATTAAAGTTACGAAGTGGGGGATGATTATGTCACGCCGTGGTATATTTTGTACCACGGTGTGACGTCATGCGACATTTCAAATCAATATATCTTCCTAAGTATTTGAATAAAATAAAAAATACGTGTTCAATATTTTTTATAAATCTATCTAATGGACATTCAATTATTTTTTAGGATGCAACCCAATTTCATTTATTTTCATAGAATTTTTGTAAAAGATAATTGTCATGGTTAAGTCCGATAAAATTACCTATATAATTTTAAAATTCAGTAGAGTCCTTAATTAAAAAAAATGTGTGTGAAATATTTTGTTTTTACAATAATAAAACAGATAAAGAAAAGATTTCATTTATTTATAATTTCCTATACTTATTACTAGGGAAAGGGCTACCCCGACGTGTGCACCCGTCAACTACTATGTCGTTTATGCATCGAATTAAAGCTACGTGCGCTTGCGCTGGTTGATGCCGATCCTCATGGCTACGAAATATTTCTCACCTACAAATACGGATCTCTGGTAATTGGTCTATTTGTTTATCACTTTTTAGCTTAGAATAACTATTGACACACACATTGATTTTTGTTAAGCATTGACTTGCTTCTCGAGAACCCGTCGGCTAATCGGGCATCGGTCCTACGGGCAATGTACCCACTGTCACTTAAGTGTTGGTATTCTTTGGGCTATGTCGGTTACCCTCGTTTTTCTGAGGACCTCCTCATTTTTGATTTGATCACGCAGTGAAACCGTGAGATCCTTGGGGGAGACCTATATTCAACAGTGGACGTCTCTCGGTTGAAATGATGATTCTGATGATGATGATTGATTTGCCTTATAATGACTAAAATAAGTAATACGCGTTTTGGAAAAGGCTTCTCATTGCAAGATATGAAGACTTCTATAGACCGACTGAGGTAGCTTGTTTCACAAGTAGACGAATAATTGAGCTCTTGCATCACGTCAACACACCAACTCTTACTGTGCTGCTACCTTGGGTATCGTCTCAGTTAACCACTCAAGCGTCCGGGCCAACAAAGTTGCCTAAATTTTTTTGGCGTTAAGCGTTCAGGCAACCATGGTGGCCTCACTGACATGTACACTTTAAACGAGTTTTTATTTATGATATGTATTAAAGAGCTATGTATAAACAGTGCCCCACCTGACACATAACATCGGAATAAAGTTTGTTTATAAACGGTGAGTGCAGTTTTGTACAGCGGCAGTGAGTTCTGCGATTAAAATTAGATTATTTTTTATTATCGGACTCTTATTAGTGTTAGGTACATATTAAAATAATTGTCGAGATTTATTCTTTCTGAATATATATAAATGGTTTGTATCCAATGTCTATTAAGTTGTCTTTACGAGTGTTAAAGTGGACGATCAAATGATTGCTCATTCCTCATTGTGTGCCGGATTTTCGTAAAGTTTTTGTTTGATATAATATCTTAAAATATGACAAAATAATCCCTGCAGGAAAATACTTCATATTTAGTCATTTAATAGACTTCTGCTAAAAAATAAGAAAAAATAACGAGGATTTTACGAGCGTTCGGCGCGGCTTCATACCGATCGCGCGCTCGGACGTACAACGCATTCCCAGCTGTCACGTCGGGACGTTCAAGCGGTTAAAGGGTTGGCCTATAATTATAGAACACTATTCATCCTTTGATTTTCGCTACATTGAAATTATTTTAAAAGATCAATATCAATAATCCCGTGGCCTAGTAGTTAAAACACCAGCCTCTCAAGTATGAGTCTGCGGCCTCGATTCCAGGTCAGGCAATGAGCAAGCGTGGTGATTACGCTCAATCCTCTGCATGAGAGGAGACCTGTGCTCAGCAGTGGGGCGATAAAAAGGTTGTTGATGATGATGAATACCTCCGCGGGACACAAATTTCATTGAAATGTCATTTGCTATACATAAATTCAATACTTTCAGGCCCAATCTCATCTCTCATCGTCCTTAGCTTGCAGTTCCTTAGTACTGCTAGGAGCTCGTCATAGTGACGTCATGACTCTAGCTCCAAATGAAGCACGCCTACCACTCACGGAATTAGATAAACGAAAACTGACGAATCTTGTCAAAAGACCGTATTTGGACAGTCCTGTTGGTAAGTTTTCGTGAATAACTTAATAGTTTTCTTTTTTTCGTTTTTAATGATTATAAACTAGCGCTTGACCGCAATCCCGCCTGATGGTAAGCAGTGATGCTATCGATGATGGTAAAGCGCGCTAGTTTATTAAGAGCCTATTCACTCTGAAAAACTGAGCGAATAGGAAGGAAGACGGCAGTTGAGCGAGGTGATGCAATGTTAAACCCAACAACACGACCAACGATGCTGCGCCAAAGGGAGATTGATCTGAAGACCCTCCACGGCCAAACCCCCAACACAACAACATTAGGCGCATCGCACCCGGCACACATTGCAACACAACTGCTCAGACCCGTCCTCCGTACGGCTTCACCAGACATCATGCCGGAACAAGACAAATCGATAAATAAATAATAATAATAATAAATATTCACAAAATATTTATTATTTATTTATTTTAATTTTATTAGAGACGTTGGAATTTCTCCTGTATCGTGGGTGCGTTTACAAAACCACATACACAAACAGCCAGACGCGGTACAACTACTTGTAGGTCATACAAATATTTGTTTCGTGCGGGAATCGAACCCGCGACACGCAGCGCAGCAGTCAATAGCTTAATCACTGCGTCAGCTGGAAAAAGCGCCAAAAGGAGCCCGTTCACCTTGGCTCCAACTTTTCGAAATGTATCCTTGGTGTGTACCGACCGCCTTCAGCTTTTGGGTGTTGAGATTTCCTCGAACCTAAACTTTGGGCGGTTCATTGAGTCCAAGGCCAAGGTGGCTGCTAAGAAACTTGGCGTTATCGCAAAGGTCCGTTCGTGTGTGGAGTACTGCAGCCACATTTGGGCTGGTGCTGCTAAGTGTCACTTGGCTTCTTTGGATTCGGTGGAAAGGCGGGCGAAGAGGCTGATTGGTGACCCTGACTTAACTCGAGACGGTGTCCAAAGCCTAGAGCACAGGCGTAGACTAGCCAGCCTTTCGGTCTTCTATAGGTTAGATTTTGGGGAGTGTGCGAAGGAATTGCATGATTTAATTCCCTCATCTCCGTTCCACCATCGGACGACCCGTCGTACGGCAGGTTTCCACCCTTACGTTGTTAACACCATTACGATCCGGACGAAGCGTTTCGCCTCCTCCTTTATACCACATACATCGAAGGACTGGAACAGTTTGCCAGCGGCGGTGTTTCCTTCGGACTACAATTTGAGTGTCTTCAAGGCTAGAGTGAATAGGCTCTTAATAATGCGCTTTACCATCAACGACTGCGTCACTGCTTACCATCAGGCGGGATTGCAGTCAAGCGCTAGTTTATAATATTAATTAAAAAAAAACATGCAGTAGTAAAATAAGCAGATATCAAAAATCAAAGAAAATATATAGAACATTACCTTTAATTTGACTCGAGGTCATCTGGGAACTAATAGAGTATGCATTTATCTAGTGTTGGCATTTGCGTGTATGCACCCATGCAGATTCTTATTCCAAAAACTATCTTAGAAGAATCTAGAAAATAATAGGTAAGTAATTTCAGTTGTATAACAGAGTTTTCTTTTATACGCAAGTCTTGGGAGCGTATTAAAAGTTATGAACAATACAACCCCCCTTATTCATAAACGTTACTTAAAGTTAACTAGTGATTAGCGATTGTTTAACCATACATTTTAGACGTTTGCAAATCACTTAACTTTGATCATCGTTTATGAATACACCCCTTAAACACTGTGGTGTTTATTCATAAACGGTGATTAAAGTTAACTTTAAGCAACGTTTATGAATAAGGGGGATTATAATTTCCAGGAGCTCGAATAAAAGAAGAATTGACAGTAATGTTATCTAGCGGTACGAAGGCTGAAATAGAAGCGTTAGCGCCTACAACTGCCGCACTTTGTGATGCATACCTACCTTCTAAAATTATACAGAATGATTACTTAGGATAATAAATTCTCTTTGAGTAAATAAATTTATTATTATTTAAAAAAAAATATTTGTGAAAGACTATTTATTTTATTTCAATAACATTTTAATGAATATCCTGTGTGTGATACAGTCGGGGAAAATTTTTACATAAGAATACGATACACCTACTAGATAAAATAGTATATTGAGGAAAACTGCTACGAGGAGTAAACAGTAGCACCTCCTATCAAGACGCTACGCCGCCGCTACGTCACTGCGTAGTACACAACCGAATATTAAGATGACACTACTTGAAATGCTGCCGTAATTTATTGATCGACCTAATTTAAGTTTTTATTAATTTATTTACCAGCGCATTAATTGTATGATTGTATTTGTTATATTTACATTTTTTTGAAAATTATCTTTTTATTAAAAAATATTGTTACACCCAATCTCCTCATTATACGTCTGTGCACCCAATTGACCTTAACTAAGCTAATTTTTCAAAAGGGATCAGAAATTAGAATTTAGAACAGTGGTGCCATCTATGTAACGACGGCAATCTGCTGTACCGTATGTTCAAGTCTCACCAAAGGGGGCGTAACATCCGCTTCACGTAATGTCAAGTCGTACATGTAGATGGCGTTTACTTACATAGTGACGCCATCTGTGTCTTATTTTAATAATTTCAAGCACATTTTCACACAAAAGGTAACAATATAATAGCTTTCAATGTTTTCTACTAAACCTATTTATTAGATACTTGTTTGTGATTTATTAACAAACCAAAGACACGAAATTCTTTGTCAAAACTCACAGTTTCTTAGATGGCTCGCAAAAAATATGATAATTAAAAGTTGTAACTAGAAGAAGCTCGGAAGAAGTAGTGATCATAATTATTTTGATAAAATGCAATGGTCTAAATTATTGCATTCATAGCCATGGAAAATAATGGCGACCTACTCAACGATAAAAAGTTTGTCTTTAAGACCAGATCCCATAATAATACAGCGGCCATGAAACTCAAGAGCGAACCATCGAAACGAAAGTCGTTTAACGTGAACGAGGCCGTGAGATCTTTAGACTTGGTGTTGGGTAGACTGAAAAAGAGCAAGCTAGTGAACGGTGAGTACACGACCAGCAGACAGATGGACCTCGATGGGCAGGGAGGCACGGACATGTTCATGGACGTATGTACGAGCTCCAGTTACCAGCCGGGCGCGGAGAACGCGTCGCTGATGTCGATGAACTTCTCACACTACGAGCTGATCCGCAACGTGTCGCGCTCCAACTGCTTCTCGGACGGCGCCTACAGCGGCAACACGTGCAGCGCGCAATCGCACCTCAGCGCCGCCGACCTCAACGTCAAGGACGAGCACCTTGAGAGGTACTTCCGCAGCGCCGAGATGTGGTCGCATACCATCAGGAACAGCGCCCCCAGCTCTCTACATTTCGAAGTACCAGAATAAGCCCAGTAACATTTTACCATCTTTACCACCACAAATAAAACTGCCATATGAACGATTATGTAAATTTCAAAATTTTATTTATTCAAAGAAACTTTACAATAATAACAGAATAATCTCAGAATTTTTACAAATTAAACGTACCAATCTATACAACACTGTAACTCTTAAACGAGACGATAAGATTTATAACACTGATTAACAATAACGTAGATTTTTAGATGATTTTCTAGGGCCATCGAACGGCACGGTACTGAATACAACATCTCATATGCTAGAACATTGCAACTGGACTGCCTTGATTTTAAGCCCATTAAATCTTTTTTATTGGTTGTTAACTTTCCAACACATCTTTCAGTATATCAGAATGTTGTATTTACTATCGTTCGTCTTCAATCTAACCGCTAAGGGAGCAATCCGCGGCACTCTAAAGATACAAGGCGGACACTACGCTGCATCCCAACTGCACTCAACCCACATTACACACCCTTTGTATTATTACTTTGTCGCATTACTTACCTAAATTGACAAATGTTTCTACTGATTCCAACCTTCCCATACGTCTTTTAGTTTTGTATTGCTTAGTAATTTAATCTGTAGTGACCCAAATCATAATGAATTTCAATCTAATAATAATAATATTTATTGTGTAAGTTGAGTGCAGTATAGCGTATAATGCAGGGATCCTAAGAACACAGCATTACTGATTCACATTTATACCACATCCATTGAATCTGGATAAACTAGGACGAAAATCTAAATTTATATAGAGATTTATCGAAGGATTTTAGATAAACAAAATTAACAATTACGTAGCTGATCAGAGTTGGAAAAGTGAAATAATTGACATAGTCATCACATAGTTCCTACTTTCCTGCATCAACAATAAGACAAGGTACGGAAGCTTTCGCTGTACTGGAAGACTAAGGAGTATAGACTTTGAAAGAAGTAAATTCAGGAGTGAAGCGGCGTGCAAACGATTAGATCCATCATTGTGCTAAGAGTTAGTAACAACCCGGTAAGTATGTAGTTTCTTTATAAATACTATAATATGAATTTAATTGGTGTTATCCGCTGAATATTCCGTAATTTAACTTATGAGAAATGGAAAGTATTCTTAATTAGTGCGAGGGTCGGCTGCGCCTTGAGCAGGCCGCAGCTCACCTCGCCATGTATAACTAGAGAACATTCGCTAATGAAATCAATACGTACAACATGATGTAAAATTTAAAGCACCCGGTTTCCGAACTCTCTCGTATTTTATCTAACTATAAAATCTCATATGTGTGTGAAGTACACGTAGCCCGTATTGTATTGTCTATGTTTTGTTTCATAATTGGAGAACAAAGCAATTTTGTTTATTTTTATAATGGAAGAATTTTTCAAAATATCTAAATTAACATTAATCTTATGATAATTATTTTTAATAATTACAACGAATTCGATTTCACTAGGCCCTACGCAATGTCAGATGGAGACATTATTTTTATTATTTAATATAATTAATCCATTATCGTTACAATTATGCAATAGAAGAATCACAGCATCCTTAAGACCATAACGGCAATTGAAATTAATCTCATCGACGTATCGTAGGTATTTAATTATTACAATGATTGTAAAATTTAGACCAAATTGGCAGTCTTCACAAACATGGAATGTACGATATGCGTCTATGCAGGTATCCGATAACACTTAACAATATCGGCAAACGTTTATTATCTCTATACAACAACAATGAATTATCTAGTTATGTCACAGTTACGGAAATCAACAACGATGTGTCGCAGTGTCTGACAGTGTCCGACAGTGTCTGACAGTGTCCTACAGTGTCTGACAGTGTCCGACAGTGTCTGACAATGTTCGACAGTGTCGTTGACACCCGGCAGTGCACTGCGACACCCTACTTCCATCTGCCCTCTATGTACATACATAGACATCACAACTTCAAAAATCTTCATTTAAAAACTTAGAGACTGCGTTACTGAAATATCTATCAGAAAGGCAAATTTTCTAGCTCAATATTATAGACTATTTTGTACAAGCTTAATACTCAAATGTTATGTTGAGTCCTACAGTGAAGTGATGTTCACTGACTACGAAGTATCGGGACTATTGGCTCAGGCTTGCCAGCTGAAGGGATTGTGCCTGCTGACCCTCTCCGCCGGACGCTCTTATCGACTAGGAAGATTAGGAAATGATGATGTGATGGAGCCAAAGCAGCTAAGGTTAGGGGATGATCAAGGTCACTTCATTTCTAAACATTATAAGTCACTATAAAACGCGTTTCATTCTATCAAATTACATATGATTAGAATTATTCTATGTACATTGTCGCATGAGGTATTTTCAACAGCGCTATAATTTTACAAAACATAACATTTTAAACCTCTGTAACACAAATAGTAATTTCAAAAGGCCTGGTAAATTTTCCCTAAATGATAAGCTCCTCATTTCATAGTTTAACAACAATCATCGAAGTAAAGCATTTTTACAAAACTAATAAAATGTTCGACGACACATAAAATCATTGAGTTTGTTTTTCTGTCAGTCAGCTTTCAATACGTAAAATTGAACAACTTTTTATAACTGTGTAATATTACCTACATTATGTACAGTACAAGTGGACACTTCTATAGGAATAGATAAAATAGAAAAGCTTGATAGTAAAGACGCGGTAGAAAATAGTAGTAAAAGCCTAGTAGAACAAGCTCGGGGTGTAGTCGTGACGACGATCTCTGACTTGTCACATGCCGATGTATTTCGTCAAGTTACAAAATGTGTTTGATATCTAACGAGACTTCTTTCGTGTTTACAATTTATTCCCTATCTAGGCTCTTAGGAGCTAGCAAAAGACACAGTACGATAGTTTAGCCGAATGGTGCTGAAGCTGAATCATGGATTCGATGAGGAAATATTGAATTCGAAGAATTTATCTTACTTTCGTAGCCCGTCGTCTGTTTTCTATCTATTATAAAATCAACCTAATTACGTCACTAAGGCTTCCTGTATACGACGCCGGAACCGCACCGGCGCCGGACCGCAATATTGTGTATTCGCATCATAACCATGCCGTAGCCGCATCGCAGCCGCACCGTCGCCGCGTAAAAACCGTATTGTATCCGTGTTTATTAATAAAGCAGCGATCACAGTTTAGTATAACATTGTCGGTGTAACTGTACAGACTTCACTGTTATTGAAGTGAAACTTCTTTACGCACGCTTGACTTGGGGAGTAAGCTGGCGAACGCGTGACGTAAGCGTTACGAAAAGTGATCGGGTAAGGCGAACGGAAGTTAAGTGGGGGATATAAGCACAGAGGCGCCCGTGGCGCGAGCTTGGTACTACAAGGTCTACGAGTTTCTTTTTTTTTCAATAAAGATAGAAGATCTATGCAAAATTTTTTTTTTTTTTCAATAAAAATTGAAGATCTATGCAAAAATATTAATTTACCAATGAAACCATGAAATAAATTTAAATATTTATAGAAAATTAATATATGTAGGTATATGTGTATACATGTATATAATTTGTACACACATATATATAGTATATATACATACAGATGGAGCGAAAGAAGTTTCACTTCAGTCGTGTGGTCATAAGCACACTCGTTTTTTTTTTCGTATCTATATAATGTTAACATTAAGTAAAAAAAAGAAATTTCTCATTTAAAATTACACAAATCTCTTGCCATGCTTTTATATTTTTTCTTTTATCTTTATAAGATTTACTTGTCTTATCCCATAATACCTCCCTTTCCTGCACTAAATTAATCAGTAACTCATAACAGTGGCGTAGCGTGGCTTTTCGCCGCCCGGGGCCGTCCGGAAATCCGCCGCCCTTTATTTTAATTATAAATAATTTAAAGTTTTAATATTATATTGAATGGACTTCATGTCCTTTATTCACCTTATTTGTTGCAAGTCAAAATAAACTACCATGCATTGCTTCAGAAGGAAAATAAAGGGTTTTTCAATAGGGACGCTCGAACTTTGACAGCGCATAGCGGCCATCTTGGTAATGCGATAGCTGTCAAATTTGGCATGAATACATATTTAGTCGAGACATTTCACCATGGAACGCTACACGCATCAACAACGTGTAGAAATTATTAAAATGTATTATCAAAATCAGTGCTTTATTCGCCTAACGTTCCGTGCGTTGCGTCCAATTTATGGCGTTTATGGCCGTCCTGCAGATTCCACAATCAGTCGTTTGATAAAAAAATTTGAAACAACCGGGTCGGTGATCGATGAAGCAGTTCCTGTACGTCAAAGAAACGCAAAATCGTTGGAGAATATTGTTGCCATTTGAGACAGTGTGCGAGAAAACCCCAGACAATCCATTCCGCGTCGTGCGCAAGAACTGGGTCTTTCTGCGACATCAACATGGCGAATTTAGCGCCGAGATTTGGGTTTTCATCCATATAAAGTCCAATTAACTCAAGAGCTAAAACCCAATGACCACAGGCAGCGCCGTGTATTCGCTGGTTGGGCATTAGAGCATCTGGCAGCTGATCCTGCTTTTGCAAAAAAAAATCATCTTCACTGATAAGGCTCATTTCTAGTTAAGCGGCTTTGTTAATAAACAAAATTGCCGGATTTGGTGCGATGAAAATCCGCGGGAGATTCATCAGGTGCCTTTTCACTCCGAAAAAGTAACTGTTTGGTGTGGATTTTGGTCCGGCGGTATTATCGGCCCTTATTTCTTCGAAGATGCGCAAGGAGCCGTACTCACTGTAAATGGCGACCGATATCGGACGATGATAACAAAATTTTTGTGGCCTAGGGTAGGTGGCATGGATCTCACAAACATATGGTTCCAACAGGACGGCGCCACTTGCCATACAGCACGGGAAACATTAAATTTATTGAAAGAGAAGTTCGAGGGCTTCGTCATATCGCGTGGTGGCGACATCAACTGGCCCCCGAGATCGTGTGACTTAACACCGCTTGATTATTTTCTGTGGGGCTACGTGAAATGTCTAGTATATGCAGATAAACCACAGTCAATTGCTGCCCTAAAGGCCAACATAGCTAACCAGCGCCACCATAATTTTTTCTTGATTACTCTTGTTATAGACCGAAATTAAAAAAGTGGTTTGAAAAATGTATAAGATGTATCGAAGCTATTTTTTTTAAATTTGTTTGAATTCATTTGATATTTGCAACTAGTTACAGATTTAATTTCTGCTAAAAGTTGCCTATATATAATATATACACTGTTTCAAAAGTAGCTTAGATATGTCTTTAACCAAAGAGTAGAATAATACTAGGGAAAGCTTTAACTATTTTCAAACCACTTTTTTTATTTCGGTCTGTAACAAGAGAAATTACGAAAGATTATCTGTGGCACTAGTTTTGGAGGGGTAAGTAAGCTCCTTAAATATTTTTGTTACTATTACTTTAAAAAAAATAGATTAAAAATTTACTCTTCGTGCTTTTTTCAAAGCAAAATCTTTTACACAATCGTCAATATCAAATTGTATCTCATTTTAAATTGCCAGTATAGCTAGATTTGTTAGCCTCAACGTAGACATAGTCGACCTAAGGTAATTTTTTATCAGCTTTAATTTAGAAAAGCTTCTCTCACAACTGGCATTGCTGACGGCAGACGTTAAAAAAATTCTCAACATAATTACAATGTTTGGCAAGCCATCTTCAAGTTTGGGAGTCAATAATATATTTTAATAGTCCCTGAGAGCCGGACTTCATAAGCTCTTTTTTAGTCTGGATTCGATGTGATTTGGAATAACTTTTTTTTTTCTTGTTCATGCAATGTTTTTTCCTTATCCGCCGCCCCCTTTCATATGCCGCCCGGGGCCATGGCCCCCCCTGCCCCCCCCAAGCTACGCCACTGACTCATAATCAAACTCCACCATGTTAATAAAATGCCTGAAGACACACGTGTGGACATCTGCGCGGGCGACCTGTCACTGAGCGTCTTGTAATGTCTACAAAATGGCGGCGCTCTGGCGGTCCGGCGCCGACGCGGCCGCGGTGCGGCGGCTGCACGGCCCATGAGCAATTATCATTCGTATACATATAACTGCGGTACGGCACCGGTGCGGTTCCGGCGTCGTATACAGGCAGCCTTAGACTAGTGTTTTTTAGTTATTCAATTCATGCAACTTTATTCATCATAACAAATTTCATAAGTACCTAATACTAATCACAAGAGGTCGCACACACACGTCACGTCGTCGCCGTCTCGAGGCGTCGCGTCGGCGTCGTCGCGTCGTCGCCGAGCCGTGGGGAACACATTTGATTAAAGCACTATGTCTCATGTACATATTTACATATAACGTAACAATAGCCGAGGCCTATCTGTCGGGGGGTGGCAGCTTGGTGTCCTCGGGGTCAAGGGAGAGGCACTCGCGGAGGTAGTCCTCCATGGACCGGTACACGTGCTCGATCACGCCCTTCAAGTCGTGACCCTCGTCCGCGTACGCCTGGGAACAATCGTTTAAATATATGTATTAGGTGTACAAACTTTCGCCGATTAACAAAGATGTCCTTACTAAGAGACTTCGTTGAAATTGTCAGATGTAAAATGTGATATCGTAAGTTCGGATATCTGAACCTTTGAGTTACACTTAGAGTATTAATGACTCTGTATTAGTATCACATATTTATTTTTGTACAAAAATGTCAAGTTTTGTGCCGAATAAGCGTCATTTGCGGGAACTTGTGTTACTTCTTTAATTTGAAGAAATCTGCAGCTGAGGCCCATCGATTGCTTGCAGAAGCTTATGGTGAAGCTGCTTTAAGAGAGAGAAGTTGTCGTGAGTGGTTTCAAAAGTTCAGAAACTGTGAAGACAAAGAACGTAGTAGACCGAAATCGTAGAAAGACACTGAATTGGAAGCAATATTGAAGGGAGATAGAAGGAAGAGGAAAAACGCGCCCATTACTACAAGAGATATGACAAAATTATTTTCCTAAATGATAAAGATCGTCCGCAAGTTCAAAAAACGGCGGAAACTTATTTGTACCTACACCTATTATATAAAAAGAGAAAAGATCTAAGACAGGATTAATGGCATCAATAAATGACGTCCACTTTAGCAAAATCTAACAGACTGTAATACTGTGCAAATAAATCTAGTAAATACTTGATGTTCCAAGTACTTAAAGCCTCGACTCCCATCCAATCGCCCTGCTAGATAGAAACACTTCTGTCTTGGAGTTTTTGCGACTGTAAAACAAAATGCCACCAAGCTGCTTTGGAAATTGGACTCAGTTAAGTGACGTACGAAGAGGCTAATTGATAATCCAGGTTGGGTTAACATCAATCTTCAAAGCCTGGAGCACGGGCGTAGGGTAGCCAGCCTTACGGTGTTTCACAGGATTTTGGAGAGTTCGCGAGAATTGCATGACTTAATTCCATCACCATTCAATTATTGGATTTCCGAGTGTACGAGTACTAGTACATCGCAAAGATCATCATCAACTTTTTATCCCACTGCTGGGCACAAGTCTCTTTTCATACAAAGAAGGATTGAGCGTAGACACCACGCTTGCTCAATGCGGGTTGGCGATTTCAGACTTAAAGTCCAGGTTTTCTCAAGATGTTTTCCTTCACCTTGTAATCAGTCATTGGTGTCCAAGTTATACATAGAAAGTACATATAACTTTAGAAAAGTTACATTGGTACTTGTCTGACCTGGAATCGAACCTGCACGCATACTTGAGAGGCTGGTGTTGCTGCTGTGTACCACTGGGCCACCACGCAAAGATTAAAGCTACATTAAATTATAACTTAGTGTCTTTTAGGCATAATAAACTAATGCAATTTTGTCACAGCGATTGCATCACTGCTTACCATCAGGCGGGATCGCGGTCAAGCTCTAGTTTATAACGTTAAAAAAAAAGATAGTGTGGTTACCTGATACCGGAACAGCACGCCAGCATCAGTGAGCGCGCGTGCTAGCTGCAGTGCGTGTGGGTATGGCGCTGACATGTCGGCCAACCCGTGCACCAGGTACAGCGCGTGAGCCGGCACGTGGTGAGCGCGCTGCGACGCGTCAGCCTCCACGTAGCCCTTATAGTTCACTGACGGCTGGCCTAGAATACGCTCCGTGAATGCTGCATCTGGAGAGGTGAATGGACCAGGTGAATATTTGATACTTGGGCTACAACATTTGGCATAGAAAGTAGAAGATCAACCCTTATTATTAATCATAAGGGTTGGTTCCGTTAGCGGATTTCTGTGGTCCCTTCTGCTCAAGGACGCGTGGAGGTATGAATTCTGTAAAACACACGATGACCTAAGTATTATTTTTATTACTAGGCGTCAAATCTCTCATTAAATGACGGTGGCCTGCAATGTTCTGCCCTCTTGCTTGCGGCGGTGAGCAGTGGGCAACTCGCAGGTTGGTTAAAAAAGAAACCGTGACTTTGGCCCACAAGCAAATGAAGGAATACGGATGGGTTTCAGTCAGTAAAAGTCTAACACAACCCTGCCGCTCCGCCCAGAGCAGGAATGGTCCCCATCCCAAACAAAACAAAAAGAGGTTCTACCCTCCTATACAAAATCTCTATTTACGTCAATGGTCGAGAGAACATCTTAACAGTTTAAAGCAGTTATATAGTTATTGAGTTTATTCTGATTGGTTAATTTAAACCTAACTTATTTACGATACTCTTAAAAAGTTTTTGCTGATAAATAATAAAACAAATTAGTGAGAAAAGGTAATGGCCCTACTTCGGCTAATGAAGATGGCCAGGGTAGTCGGAAACTTACTATAGTAGAGCCAGTCAGTGATAGGCGAAACGGCGATGCCGCACTTGAGCGTGGACTGCTGCGAGCCGAGCAGCATCGCCGTGACGTAGCCGCCGTAGCCCCAGCCCCAAACCGCCACGCGCGTTACGTCCAAGAATTTGAACGTGTCTAATAAATATCTGGAATAGGAAGAACATTGAAGTGATTAGTTAATTCAACTGCACCAGTAGTATTTATCCTTCGAGAGCTGTCACAATAAGACTCTTCTCTGTCTGCCTTCGAAGAATTTTGGAATATTTTATCCGTATTGCCAGAAAGGATGGATACAACCTCGAACATCTGATGGTTACTGGGAAGGTGGATGGACGACGTTCTAGAGGTCGCAGTCTAGAAAGGTGGACTGACCAAATACGTTCATCTCTGGACCAAAAACGCTCATCCGTTCTCTCTCTCAATGAATTGCCTGTGTGGTACGAACCTCAGATTATGACGTCACTGTAGAGAACAGCAAGGGACGGCTAGATCGAAAATTTTAATAATTCGGTTTGTTAACCGCGGCATTTCCTAGTACTGGCTCTGAGAAGAAACGTCGAAACGAACTTGGAGGTAATAGTCGGGAATTTAAATTTACTGGCTCAGCTGCGGCGCGGGCTGGCCTTCATCGGACAAGGGACTGGGGGCGGTTACATTTAACGCGCCGCGGAGGACCTCTGTGGCGAGGTCAGACGGTCGGTCTATTGTATTTTGTACTAGTAGCCCTATGGCCTCTTGAATGGGGTCAGCCGATGATCAGTTCAGATGTCTCTTTGAGACATCGCGGCAACGTCTGTGTCAAAGAAACGCTTGGAAAGGCGTTTCATGAATTGCTGGATAGTGGGGATTTTGAGATCAACAATGAGGATTTCATGTCGGATTAACCAAGGGGCGTTACATACTTAGTTGCTTTGCGAAGAAAGTGGTTTTGGACAGTCTCCATCCTATGGATATGACTAGGCTTAGTGTTTGCGAAGACTACACAGGCGTATGTCATGAGCGAATGCAGGCTTGCTATGCAGATTGAGCCTAGGATTTGATTACCACAAATATCGCTCAGTAAGCGTATTATTAATTCGGATTGTCCATTTAATGATAGTGTAACACTTGGGAACAATAAATAGCAAGCTATTCATGGTTCTTAACCTGTCGTAATAATTACCTAATAACAGCCAACTGGTCGGCGACCTCGACGCCCCCGAGCCGGCCACGCAGCAGCGCGCGGGGAAGGCCGCGCGCGCCCGCCACGTCCAGCTTCACGTACACCACGTCGTTGCGCGACGACATGTAGGAGCCCCAGTCCACCAGGAACTCCTCCGTCACCTGCTGACTGCCCGGCCTGCCATCTCTATAACAGTATGCATTAATATTGAGATATCTGAAGATTATAGCCATAAAACTGACGCAGATTTGGGCGGACTCCGTGCCATCATCGTCATCCACGTTTTTTTTGTGTACAAATGTGGTACGACGCAGCTTTGCTATCTTACCAGGTCGCTCAGAAAGTATTGCGACAAAAAGTATTTATGAGAAACTGGCCAATTACAATTTATTTGAAAAAATATGATTATTTATCTAATACTAATCTATACTAATATATAAAGCTGAAGGGTTTGTTTGTTTGAACGCGCTAATCTCAGGAACTACAGGTCCGATTTGAAAAATTACGTTGGATAGCTCACTAATCCAGGAAGGCTTTAGGCTATATAACATTACGCTGCAACTAATAGGAGCGGAGCATAACTAACTCCACGTGAACGAAGTCGCTGGCGGCCGCTAGTAACTAATAATTTGTACGTTCCTTTCAAGACGTGACATTGGCTAAATGCGCAAACCGTGCGAAGCTAAAAAAAAAGAAAAAGAAATAGGTACGGTCCAAATTCAAAACTTCCCTCTTTTTGTGAGTTAAAATTATTGTGTCTCCTTGAAAAATGGATTTGCGTCGAAAAAATTCGCGTTATGTTTTTTTACGATTTCCAATGTCGCCTGAAACCAGACGAATCGTACATTAGACTTCAAATGGCATTCATGGATTACTTAGATAGACGGGGCATTAGAAAGGCCTTCTTCTAATGCCCCGTCTACACGCTCCGTCTTTCCTGCGAGCATGCCTGTGCAAACCAGTTTGCGCAGATAAGCGCGTGTGTGTGGACGGCATCGAGTGTTCTCAATGGTGGACGGCAAGACAGTAGCGCGCGCAGTCCCGAATGTTCCGTCTTTTTGTACAGTCATGACTACACAGGCGTTGACTGCGCAGGCAAGACCGAGCGTGTAGACGGAACTTAAGGCAAGCGTGTATCGGTGGTATAATGGATTTAAGCGCGGTTGACTAATTTTGGAGGATGAAGAAAGAAGTGGTCGCCCTTTGACAGCTGTTACAGAAGAAAACGTGCTTGCAGTGAAAAGTTTGATCCAAGACACCAGACGAAGTACATACCAAGAAATCCATACTCCATACTAATATTATAAATGTGAAAGTGTGTTTGTTTGTTTGTTTGTCCTTCCTTCACGCCGTAGCTAAGCAATCAATCGACCTGATTTTTGGCATACAGTTAGTTGAAAAGATGGAGAGTAACATAGGCTACTTTTGGTCCTAAAAAACATCAAGTTCCCAAGGGAGATTACTGGAATATTTGTATGTGTACACCAAATATATCCTTACTAATATTATACATCGGAAAGTGAATTTGTTTGTACCACTTTCACGCCGTAACTCCTGAACCGATTGCTTTGAAATTTTGCAAACGTAAAGTTAGAAGTCCGGATTAAATAATAGGGTACTTTTTATCCCGAAAAAATTTGATATTCCCGAGAGAAATCTAAAAAGCGCGATATAACCGAAGTTAACGCGGGCGGAAAGCTAGTTCAGAATAAACTGCAAATTAGATCAGGAAGCCTTCATGAGATTCTACACGTGCATCTTCGGTTGTGGAGGAAAGTTTCAGGCTGGGTGCGGCACAATCTCACCGATACACAGAAACAGGCACGGGTGGAATGGTGCCATGATATGATAGACAAATTTTTTAAGCAGGCTTGTCTCGGCGAAATGAAATTAAATGAAATCGTTTATTAAGCAAGTGGGATCACTGATCACTTTTACACATCATATTTTCTTGAAACTAGATGGAGCCGGCATTTCCTAACTGACTACCTCTGAGAAGAAAAAGCCGAAACAAACTCAGGGAGCATCGTCTTTTTTGCGTGTTTATGACATCGTTACAGGTGATGTACCTTGGATTTATCAATACGATCCAGAAACGAAACCTCCAGTCGACGTTTTAGGTGTTTCAAAACGAGTCAGCGCCTACCAAAGTGAAGCGATCTAGAAGCGGGAGTAAGATTTTGATCGCGAGCTTTTTCAATTTGACTGACTACTTGGTATCTATTCCTTTACGAAACCAAAGAAGCATTAACGCTGAATGGTATACTACCAAATGCTTGACAGAAGTTTTCTTTGTTGTGAGCAACAAGCAAACAAATATAGGGCTCCGCGGGTTACTACTTCACCACGACAATGCGCCCGTCCACACCGCAATCAAAACGAGGGACTTCCTGGACAGTACACCGGTCAAACTCCTGGGCCACCCTCCTTACAGCTCTGACCTAGCACCGTGTGTCTTCTTTCTTGTTCTCAAAAATAAAAGATCGGCTCAAAGCTCAAAGGACTGGAAAAAGTGTTTCGAATACTGGTTCAGACGCATGAAACTTTGTATAGAGGCTGGTGGAGAGTAAGTTGAAAAGATTTAATAAAAATATATGTACTACCTATAGAACATTTTTTTTTACTATCGCAAAACTTTCTGAGTATCCCACGTATTGAAAATTTATTCTACGATTTGCTATTTACATAAGTTTTTGGGTAATCGGCATCACTACCTATATAACTACCTACAAGCAATATTACTTGTCTTCTTCTATTATATAAAATTCTCTTGTCACAGTGTTTGTCCTCGAACTCCTCCAAAATGGCTGAACCGATTTTAATGAAATTTCGTATATACATTCGTTAGGCATTCGTATATACATTCGTTAGGTTTTAATCTATTTTTTATATTACTATAACTTACACGGATAAAACCACTGGGCGCAGCTAGTTATATTATAAAGTAACAACGGCACTTTTAAAATGTCAATAAATTTTTAAGCGAAATTAACTTAAAACTTACGTTTCCTTGACTAATTCAAGTCTTCAGCTAAGTTGCCAAGACTTTTGGCAACAGCTCTTGTTAATGTAAGGCCTAACAGCAGAACAACAACTTTGTGCTAAAACTGTATTTTATTTGGCGGAGACATCGAGCACATATCCAATAGAGTAGTAATATGAGCGGTCAAATTCCGAAACATGTCAGTGATTTATCCATTATAAATAACAACTCACGATTGCACTAAAACAGTACGGCACCAAATAGTGACCTGTGCGTACGTCTCCCGATACTATTGAAAATATTCAAAGTTTGGTATTATACCCCATAATGTCGTGTTGTTCTATTCGATGGTGTGGTAAAAACAGCAGAACATCGAATTATAGAACAGATGGAATCTCGTTTCATCGCCAAGTATCAATAAACTATGATTTAATTCACTTTGCGTCCATTTATCATGGCTCAAGTTGAACTGGTCAAGAAAAACTAAACAATAGGTACTTGTCTATGCGTCTTGCTCTTACTAAGTGTAACCGATATTATGTCATCCTTTTCTATCCATTACTAGTTTTACTAGTGTTGCACTGTGTTACTCACATTGTGTATCGATACTAACCAAAAAGGGTAAACAAACAAATTACCTAGTAAATGTAATAAATTGAATACATTTCAATGCAAATTTTAAATATGTTAATTATATTATTATTATTACTTTATATGTTTTAAGAATCGCGAAAAAATATATAGATATGAGACTAACATTCCTCATGAAACGAAAAAATATGATGAGAAACAAGCTTTGAGAAGAATTTATACTAAATTAATTCACTTTAAAAATCAGTAACAGTAAAGCATAACTAAGATTATAATTTTTCCTTTATTTTTAATAGAAATCATGATAAATAAAAATTATTTACTTAATACAAGTGTGTTTAATTCAAAACCATAAATGTTCTTATTAAAAGAAAATATTGTTATTTACGAATCCTTGACTTTCCTAGTAGAGCATCGCTCCATATGTTCTTACGTGACAGCACCTGACTAGACCACATATAATATCTAATAAAAAAATATATATCTAAATCTGTTATGATAAGATATAAATATCTGTTATTAGGTCTTCTAGTACAGAAACTAGCTATTTATTTACATTTTGTCTAATGGACCATGTAGTACTATGAGAAATAAAATAAAGTATTTTAATACGCTAAAGAAACATTGTAACATTATCGATATCGATATAAACAATTATATTTCTGTTGCCCTACTCTAGTGCAATACGTGACCTTGAGTCGGCCAATCAGAGTGCAGCGGCCTGTGCAGCGTTTTTGCGTAATTTGTTTTCGAACAAAACTAGTGGCATTACCACTCTATTGGATATGTGCTCGATGGGCGGAGATGAAACTAATTTTTCAATACATTGTGAATATACTTAATGATTCGTTCTCAAAATTGAAATCACACAACACAATGCTAGAGGTATATCTATACTTGCGTTGACTCATTCGTAATCTAGCATATTATCACGTAACTCATCCACCTTGGTGCCTTTCAATCTGATTCAGGTGCACTGATTTGGGCAAATGGAAACAAAACTTAGAAAAAAGGATGACTAATGATATATAAAGATTAATATAATGTTATATAATATATATTCATAATATTATATAATATTAATATATTATAGCAAAGGTAGCATAATGCCTTAACTCGCTTTTCGACAGAAAGAACAATGCTTGGATAAAGTAAGTACCTAATATAATAGAGGACTTACACATGAACAAGCACGGGGAACGCGGCATCCCTGAGCTCCTCCCTCCAGGAAGGCGGCAGCAGCAGCTGCACGCGCGCCTTGGAGCCGCTGCCCAGCGCTACTTCGAACGAGCGCCGCGTTGGCAACGCCAACTCACGCAGTCGTACTGATCTGAAGAATATAGTTAATATTTTTTATCTATACTATATAACGTTATTTTTAGTTTTGTTTATGCGAAACCTGAAACACGTGTCCAGTATTTTTAAGTAAAGAATCTATGTACAATATTTCAAAAAGATGTCATGAAAAACCACAAAGTTATGAGCTTGTTATCCTACTTGGCTGTTCCAACAAAAATATGGTCAGCACTTCGCTCGTATGGACGAGCAGTGCGTTGACCTGTGGAGTCAGCTGTTGCGCGGGCGTGCGCAGTAGATACTATGATCTACCGCAAGCTGCGTTGGCGCGCTCGGTAACCACACTGCAACAATTTCTAAATATATTGGGGGAAAAATATAACATGGTGTAAAATGATTGGAATCGATTCAGTTGCTTATTCTGAACAAACTGTATTCTGGTTTCGCATAAACAAAAAATATCAATGGAGCGTTTAATCTTATTACTCATTTAGTAAGTGCTAAGAAAATGAATATTTTAGGATTCATTATCAGGCTTATTTATTGGAAGTAGAAAATTTGAAGCACCGAAATAAAAATATTAATTTTACTATAGCGTTTTAAGGCAGACACAGAAAGATTTTACGGGTAACCTTATATTTATTTTCAATGAATTTGTAATAATTACTGCAATCTTCACCACCCGAGGTTGACTGGTAGAGAATGCCTAAGGCATTAAGTTCGCCTCCGTACAGTCCATGTGTGAAGGTGTAAATAAATAAATAATTGGAAAAAATGTGAATTTTCTTTAAAAGAACTTACCTATAAGGCCTCGTATCGTACAAAATTCTCTCTAGCTTATGCGTTCTGGCGTCGTGCAGCCCCGCGAGCGGCGGACCGGGTCCCCCGCACTCCAGTACGTAGTGCGTGATGCCGAGCCGCGCACGCGGGGGTGAGAACGTGGCGCGCCAGTATGAGCAATTCGCGTAGTGCAGCCGCGCCGGCCACACCGCCAGCTCACACGTCAGGCACCGCGGCTCCTCGCGCTCGGCTCGCGCCTTCACCGAGTTACTGCCCCCCCCGTACGAAGGGTCTCTAACTACATACACCTGCCTTTGACCAGGCCTGTCTGCACTGCCTGTTGCGAACAAAACCCACAGTCAAACACACGCCAGGAGTAACACAGTAACAAAACCATGCCCTCATCCAAAACACCAATGGGGGTTCATGGGGGGTCATGACAATTAATACCTAGTGAAGAGGATGTTGGGTTAGTAAACTGAACCTAGTCAAAAAGAACACTCAACTGCACTCAATCTAAATACTTAATTTGATTTGCTTCCTTCACCAAATCTGGATGCAGTCTAAGTTTTGGTAACATTGCTTTGTCTAAACCTTTAAATAAAAAAAATATTATTTAAAGGGATTGAATAATATTTGGAGAGTTAATCAGGATATCCAATACGTTGACGCACTAACTGGGCTCCGCGCATCAGCTTTGAAATAACCGTTTTTATGCAAACACAAAGCAGGCGGGCGGAGCACAGTTGGGTGTGCAAACATGAAGATAACCAGCTTTAGAACACTACTCTTTTCCTCTTGTATTAGAATTACCTAAATAATATACTAAATGGTTCTCCTGGTCCCATGCCAGTATCTCTGCGACTTCGACCTTGCCGTGCGAGAGGACGGCCATGCGTTGGCGCAGTACGTCCACGTGTTTGATGTGGGTGTAGTACTGTCCCCCTCCCTCCTGCACGGCGGCTAGAAGAAGGAACGCACTGCCGTCTTCTGAGTAGACCGGCTGTTGGTGGACTTCTAACCAAGGCTCCTCTGTCGCTTTTTCTGAGTGCGTCTGAAAGAGGAATTCATTATTTAAAAGACTGCGGATGGAAAATTAATGCATAGAAAAAGTAAGGGAACGTAGTGAAATAATTATAGCCGCAGGGTCGATTGATTAGATGAAGCTACGGTTGCTGTGGTCGTTCTGTGGATGGGTGTTTATGGCTAGTCGATTGGCCTAGAAAGTTGAAAGGAGATGTTCCATTTTGGGCCACCACTATGTACGCCATATAGATAAAAAGGAAAAAAAAAGACGTGTGGCACTCGGGGACTGCCGCGGTAAAGCTACTGCATAGCATTTTGTATCAATTTATGCAATTATAATTATTTATTTATTTTATTTATGCAGTATTTCTTTTTCTTTGATATTAATTCAAGTTACACTTTTTGAGCGTGGTGACCGATAAGAAAACAAATTTTTCTTTTATTAAATAAATAAAAAGTTAATATTATTTAAAATATTTTTCAATACGTCTATTCGCACGCACACAACGCCGAAGACTGCCAAACTGAAACGACGTTGGACGATGTACGGCCTTCAAGCCACACCTCCGTGCCCGTCGGAGTGGGGAGCGTGAGGTTTTTTCGTTACGGAATTTCTGGATTCGGTCCCCGCGCTCAAGGCCCACGATAGAAGCTATGCAATAGCTTAATAAAAGATTTTCATAAAAATACTACTAAATTTATTTGAATAAAAATACAAGTATATATAAATAATTATTTGAAACGTTTTTTCGTGAGATAACCCTCTAGTAAGGTAGCCATGACAGTGGTTATGACGTTTGATTGGCGACTTTGACAGTTCTATTTTCCCGTTGTGTTCGTGTCGAATGCTGATTTGAGTCGATTGTGTTTATTTAATGGACCGTATGTTTGGAATTCATGTTTTGTTGTTTTCGCAGTCATATGGTAGATAATATAGATATGATAGCCTTAGATACCTACATGACACGTAAATCAAATGATACTGTCAAAATCTTATTTCGCTTATTGCTGACCACCATATTTATTAGTAGTTGTGTTGTACTCCTTGGCCGAGTTAAATTGAATGTGTATAAAAACTAAGCCAAAATATAGGAAATTAACATTTAAAACAGTTAACTATACCTAGCATTAAGTCAAAGAGATTTAAGATAATTTTAATGTCTTTGCATTAAGTGTACAATGTGCTGGCCCAGGGTCTATACATTTCTGAAACATCTCCTTTGCAAAAAGATTGGATTTATAATGTACCCCAAAAAGAAGGTCGGATTTGGCGAAACACATTTTGGTTTTAGGTAGTCCTAATTGGAACGAAGAAAAAAGGTGTTTATCTTACCTCAGTACAAGTCCAGTTAGGAGCATAACAACTGCTATAAACTGTAAGATTTTGCGCTCGATTCATCCACACTACACCTACATGAGAATTGTCTTTGCCCACCCACTGGGCTGATATGAGATAATATTCCCTGAAAGCACAGAACTTATTTTAATACTCTCCGTCATTTTAAAACATTTTTAAGGTACAGACGACAGCACATGAAGCTACTACAATCTGTCAGATTTCCTTATAAGCTTTTTAACTTTATCTTTAAAGCATCAAGGCTCAAGGTTGATTGGGAGTATCTGACAGTTTCGGGTAGCTTGACATCCTGTCATCTGTACTTTTTGTATTAAAATACGTACATTCCATCTAACGTACTCGGAGGCCTCACTTCCCACCTCGGCGGCGAGGTCGCGTTTTGAACACCTACTATCCATAACTTTACCTTTGGTATCGCACTGCCAGGCTGTAAAGGAAGAAGAAATAGCAATATAAGTACATATTTCTTAAGCTCACAATTAGCCTATTATATTGCTATATAAATTATTAACACTGCTGGGACACAGGCTCCCTCTCAGGAATTGCATGATTTAATTCCCCCATCTCCATTCCATCATCGGATGACCCGTCGTATGGCGAGTTTCCACTCTTACGTTGTTGACACTACAACGATCTGAACGAAGCTTTTCGCTTCGTCTTTTATACCGGGTACATCGAGGGACTGGAACAATTTGCCAGCGGCGGTGTTTCCGTTACAATTTGAGTGACTTCAAGGCTAGAGTGAATAGGCTCTTAATAAACTAGTGCGCTTTACCATCAACGACTGCATCACTGCTTACCATCAGGCGGGATTGCGGTCAAGCGCTAGTTTATGATTTATAAAAAAAGAAAGGCAGTCTGCTGTTGGCCACTACGCGGGCTTAGTACGGGTTGGTAACTTGGTAGATGACACATGTCTTCGAATTTGTGGTTCTATGATATGCAGAACTCTAATTGCCTAACAGACTATTAATACAAATTGGAATCATTTTGAAGCCAATTGATAATTGAAATTAAAAAAAAAAATATTTCGGGTTAAAAAACATAATTATGCATATAGTGTTAGTACAAGTAAAGCTTAGCCTAATGTTAGTTCACGATGCCAGGATGCCATTGGAGGAGGAGCGCAAGCGCGCCATCATGGAAGCACAACGTTTCCGCAGGATGCACAGACGAAAAACGAACATCCAAGCATAGACTACAATCTTGCCGGCTTATTAGAATGACACTAATAACACACCGATAAAATCCATACCGGAGTTTTGGCGGGAAAGTTGCTGAGTGTCACGCTCATTTTTCATTGGACTTTTAAATTATGTATTTATAGTGTCGTTTGCTCAATAAAAGTGCGTGATTCATGTAGTAAAAAATGCATTCAGTTAATAATTCATAAAGAATATTGACATTTCCCAGCATAGTGGCCTCACCATGACTTTGCCTCAAACCTCCCTCGTAGACGGTTCACGCGGCCGTCTTTTTCGACATGAATGAAAATTCATTACGCGAAATTGGCTAAATGCACAAACCATGCGAAGCCAAAGAAGAAATAAATAAATCCATACCGTGGGATATCTGACAGTGACTTGGTCGGGGAAGACAATGTGCGCTGAGGCGTTGCTGGTGGGCAGCTGTAGGAAGCCGGCGCGCGCCGCCCCCGCGCCTCCCAGCGAGTCGGCGATGCGCGGCAGGCGCAGTTCCGACACCGCGCGGTCGTCGTACTGCACGTACATCACCAGCGTACCGTCCGCCGAGCCCCATGTTGCTGACGGCGTTTTCGTCACCTCCTCTGTTACAAAATGAAAAAATGAAGATTCACAACATTCTCTCGCTCCGTTTGCTCCGTTTTTGAAATGGTTTAATAAATGCTTTGCTTTTGAAAGTAGGTATCGTTATTTAATAAAAACCAGCCATATGCGAGTAGGATTTGCGCATGAAGGGATCCGTACCATTATCTTTAAAAACGGAAAAAATCACGTTTGTTGTATGGAAGGCCCCTTCAAAATGTATTTTACTTTAATTTAATTATTTATTGTTAACTAGCGGCTGCTAGCGACTTCGTTCGCGTGGAGTTAGTTATACTCCGCTCCTATTGGTCGCAGCGTGATGTTAAATAGCCTAAAGCCTTCCTGGATTAATGAGCTATTCAACGCAAAAAGAATTTTTCAAATCGGGCCAGTAGTTCCTGAGATTAGCGCGTTCAAAGAAACAAACAAACTCTTCAGCTTTATGTATTAGTATAGATTTTAATATATAACCAAATATTCTGTAAACATTTCAAGCTCCATCTATTTCCGTTATTAATATGGAGCAAAAAATCACGTTTGTTGTATGGGAGCCCCTCTTATTTTTTTTTTTGTTTTTAGTACATGTTGTTATAGCGGCAACAGAAGTGCATAATCTCTGAAAATATGAACTGTCTAGCTATTACGGTTCATGAGATACAGCCTGGTGACAGACGGACGGACAGACGGACAGCGAATTCTCATGAACAGGGTTCCGTTTTACCTTTTAGGTACGGAACCCTAAAAGTTTTATTGCTTGATGTTTTTGAATACACTACCTTTTGAGAAATGTACATTTCTCAAATGACATGTTCAAGTTACATGCCGGAAACTGTAACTGACTGACTGAACGTGGTAACTAAGTTTCCATTCTGTACTCACCTTGATAGAGAAAGTCGGACACGCCATTGTAAACGCTGCCGGGTATGGCGTCGGTAGTGAGTCGCAACAGAGGCGCTCTGCGGGCGGGGGGCCCGGGCCGCGCCAGCACCTCGTTGTCGGCCGCCAGCAGCAGCGACCCGTCGTCCCCCAGCCAGGCCGCGTGCTGCCACTCCCAACTGCGCTGGCCCTCGCCAAACAGCGGGATGTGGTGGCTGTAAATATTTAAACAAATGAGTGTTTATTTACTTTGAAATCGTACTTTGAATTGTATTTTGAAATCGAATTTACCAATTAAATTAAAAAGGTTGGTACTGGATAGTACTATATTACCCTGTATCACCTACGGCTGCCAAACGTGGATCTACGATCAGAAAACAAGTCTAGACAAGGAGCGAGAGTAATGGAAAGGAGCTGCTTGAACTTAAAGCTAAAAAACAAAGGAAGAAGTACAAAATTCGGAAGTTTACCAAGGTAAAAGACGCTTTGTCTTTTGCTAAAAGTTTAAAATGGAGGTTGGCTGGTCACGTCGCCAGATACAAGGACAGTCTTGGACAACCAATATCACAAACTGGAAAGGACCATACAGTAGAAAAGTTAGAGGTCGTCCTAACGCTCGGTGGCAGGATGAAATTGTGGCCACTACAGGAAGAGACTGGATCTACGAGTACACCGCCAGAGACAAAATTAAATGGAATTCTTTGGAGAAGGCTTTTACCCTACGGGGGTCCACACTATTTGAACTGAAACAATAAAAAAAAAACAATATCTTCCACAAATTAATGTATTTTTTTAATGTTTATAATGAATGGAATTACATATATTAATATCACTTGATTAATGGTGGAATGTAAGAAAGCTGTATTATTATTCAGTTGACTGTTCAATACAAGTATGCAGCTGTAGTCTAATATACTTTGCAGTTTCGTACTAACTTAGACAAGATTACATCAGATTTGTTTGCTGAAACGAACTTCCAGTGTTTGAAAATAAACGTCCCGTAACTTTTAAAAGACGCTTCTGTTGATATTAGTAACACAATCATTATCACAGACATTATTGAATTAGGACTGCAACTAGCAAAGTTAAATTCAAACAACAAACTTATTCAATGCTAACAGCCCTATCACTTTATTTAATAGGAAGGTTTCTAATAAAGTAGGAGAAGTCTGATTGCCACCGCTTTTGCTGCAAACTAATTAATCCGTTCAGAATGCCGGCTCTTTCTTACGATAGGTACTTACGATTTACGTTGGAATTCGCGAGTATTCGAGGATTAATTTGTTGGCTTGGCAGCCGGTGAAATTATTAGCAAGGGTTTTTTAAATTAATTAATTTGATATAATCGAGTGTGCCAACTAAACGGCATGGTTGAATTAACTGGGTGACAATCATGATGATGACATCAGTACCCATGACTTCTGCGAGGCAGTCAATTATTTTTTTTATTAGTATCTAAATATATCATTTATATTAATGCGAACTGAAAACTTTGTAAAAATAGCATATCTGTGTTTTTGTAATTCTAGCGTATGGCACACGTGGGTTGCAGTTGAAAATCAGCGTCAGATGGTACACCTTGTGTTGTCATCTGAGATTATGCTGAGCTGAGGCCCTTTTGGCATTATAAGCTAAGTTTTATAGTTTTAAAGTTTTAAATGTATGTATTTTGCTGTAATATCAATAAACGCACTTTTCTTTCTTTCTTTTTCTTTCTTTTCTGTTCGATTTAGTTAAATATGGTTCTAGAGCCCCTAGGCTCTAGAACCATTGTTGATCAAGAAAAAAAATCATCGTTTATCAAGAACAAAAATCATCAGTTTCATAGAAAAGCGGTCAAAATGTTAGAATAGCAAATTTTGTGACTAAGCATTGACCGACAATAATGTACAGACGACATCACATCAAGCTACCACAATCCGTCAGATTTCTTTATTAGCTTTTCAACTTTATTTCTAAAGCATTAAGGCTCAAGGTTGACTGGAAATATTTTTAAGTTTCGGGTAGCTTGACCTGCGCGGTAATTGCGCACCACACTATCAGTAACAATGTGTCATTTTGACAGTTCAACAACTTTCATTGCGTTATTTACGTTGTTGAGCAGACACTTCGTCGAACATATGGAGCAATGGATTAATAATGTGCTTCGAAATGATTCCAACTGATAATAATAGTAGGTTTGTTACGCAATCAGGATGCTGCTGTCGGTCGTACAACACTGGGGAGTTTAAAATCGTGTAGGTACTGAATCCACGGTAACAAGTTGCGGGTCAATGTTTCTGCTAAGTTGTATTTACTTACCTATTACATTAGAAAAAAATATATAAGTCCTTTACTATTTAAATTTTATTAATCTTTGCATAATACAAGTTCTAAACTCCAAGAATGTCGTATGATGTGAAGTCAGTTCCACGCATGGAACCGCGGCAACAGGTGTGTAGGTTACAAAAAATAATTGGAACATGTAGCTCTATTCGGTAACAAGTTTAAAGTTTCAACGCAAAGTGTATCTTATATTCTCGACGGTGCAGTAAGTTTGCGAGACGGTCATTCGAAGTCGTAAAGTATTACTTCCCCCAAGCCAAATCCTCTTATCCCCTCCCACATTAAAATTCCGCTCGCAAATTTTTAAATAAATTGGAAATCGTATTCACGTACCCATCGTGAAATCGATTTCTTCACCCGCGAGACGACCGGGGAAAGAAAATTCAGAAAAGAGATATGATTTAAATGAAAAAAAAAAACCTGCGGAGAAACGACTCTTTTTAATATCGGCTTTTTAAAGTTAGTCGTCTGCGGATACGTTTTTTAAACTTTATTTGAGGTAATATCTCATGAAATATGAGTTTTAAATTGTTTTCGACAATCACTTTCGTGATATACCAACTGAAATATTGCAGCCTGTAAAGGTTCAGAATAGGAAGAAAGTAGTGGTTTTTCGACTAAAAGCTGACTTTTCAATGTAACAATTATCTGAAAAATAATTATAACGGTTTGTCATATTATCTACAGAAGCTGTCAAATTGCAATAATTATTCATTTCTTTGATAAAAGTTATCTGTCTACTGAAAAATCAGCCGTCATACTTGATTAAATATTTAGAAAATGTTCTTTGAAGTTTTCGTTTTTCTAAACCAAATATTTTATCGTTAATTTGTTAAGCTCTGCATGGGCAAAATTGAACAAAATTTTGAGCTGCCAGCGGGGTTCAAAATATAATTTATTGTAGCGGATGTTGCAGCAACTTATAGCCGCATGACATAAATCAACGCATGTCGTACGTTATAGTCGGCATCTAAGCTGCCTATGGAGTATCTTAATTTGACAGGACCCATCATCATCATCATCTCAGCGTTAATCCCAGTCACATCCGAAGCTTTTTCAGCTTTGGAGTCTCGTGTCCGCTTTATCAGCCTAACTGCTCATTTGGCTAAACTACAATATTTTCCGTGAAGCGACTGCCGTCTGACCTCCAGAACGCGAAGGCGATATCGAAGCATTGCAGTTAGATCAATTGAGGACTCCAACAAAACGTAACGACTGCCCTTCAATGTTCGTATGGCAACCGGGACCAAGGGCTTAACGTGCTTTCCGAGGTACGACCAGACCAGTGCAAATATTCATATTCGTACATACAAATAGGTACTTGCACTGCGCAGCGGTCGGGTTCGCTACCGCTACGCCACGGAGGCTGTCAAACACAGGTCTAAACTAATATTTATATACAAGGAAAATGATTCACTGAACTAAAATTTACTTTAGTTTGTGAACAAGGGAGTCGGGCCATCGTTTCTCGAGCTTATTTATTTCTTAAACCCAATATAGTAATTTCTTTGCTCTCATCGCTTGTAAATAAATTCATCTATATTCAGAAAGAAATACTGCAGATAACATTGAAACTCTAGTGGAAACAGATAAATGTGTAAACGAAACAAATTGAGATCGTGCGGAAATTTTATATTCTTCAGAGGGAGACGAGGCATGCCGTCCTTGGCGCGCGTCCGCCACATTTGTTATACTTTACACAGTACCGATGATACTTATGCAATAGCTCCTACGAATAATTTTCAACAAAAAAATTCAATGTACACGTCAAAATGAAGGACTGAATGTTTTCTGATATGCCAAACAAATGCCACTCTTAGGAAAAAGGTCCGGTGCCTGAAAACCAATTTGGGACGCGAATTTAATTTTCAGTCGGAAATTTAATTATGGAAATTTCGAGGTGCCTTAAACTGTGACCTTTACGATGTTCAAGCATCAAATATCAAACGGTACTCACTCATTTGTGACGTCATAAACGGTGTAGTGCGCAGTAAATGTCCGTCGGTAAACCTGCGAAATATTAAAAGTTGAATGACTTT
Organism: Sesamia inferens; assembly: GCA_037179545.1. Taxonomy (NCBI): domain Eukaryota; kingdom Metazoa; phylum Arthropoda; class Insecta; order Lepidoptera; family Noctuidae; genus Sesamia; species Sesamia inferens. The sequence continues at coordinate 12,479,198 of CM073934.1, read as the reverse complement.
GTTCAAGTTAGGTGTCGAGTTGGTAATAACCGACCTGTTCATTCTGACTAAAAAAAATACAAAATTATTAATTGAAAAACTTTTTAATTATTATCTGTGTTTTTTTTAGTCAAACCTAACCAGGTATGTAGTGTTACGTACCTCCTTGATATTGTGTTGAAAGAGCACAAAGCGCAAGTTCGGAGAGCACTGGTATCCGCGCACATTTAGCTGCCTCTGTGATCAAATTATAAAGTTCGGTTGTAGAAAATTAGCTTTAAAACAACAAGATATAATAAAACAAAGTAATGCATTGTTTTAAGTAACACAAAAGTCCGAGTCAACTCTGTGAAAAACCTCTTAGGGTTAGCGTAAAATATACTTGCGGACGAGGGGTGAGTTGTGGTCAGACGACCATAGTGCGGTCCAAGCGAAGCTTTCAGGAGCGACGTGGTGATGTTACAATAGAGCCTGCGGGACCCGCACCGACTCGATAAGTACCCAACACGGTAAAGGTCGCGGGAACGGAGTCAATTGAAAAGCTAAACTGACAAATTCCGCGTTTAACTTCGGTAATGTTCATAAATGTCTTTATGCGAAATGTCCTCTTTAAAGTCGGCGGCATACTCAAATTTTCATTCCCCAAAGCCCGCTACCGGCGGCATAATAATGCCATTATGGAGAATCGGGGATGTCGCCATAAATTTTACAGTAAAGGGCATCGGAGTAGTACCGTCCGTACTTACAGAACTTTAGTAGATACTAACATGATAAGAGAGGTATGAAACACATAAAGAGTTCCATTTATTTGTTTGTTTTGTTGAAAAATGTTATGTCACAAATAATGTTAGCTGTTAGGTAATCGCGCTGATAGCATATTGCAATCTAGTTCAATTGGATTTGTCGTGGACTAGACCATAAGCTGAACGTCTAGACTAAATATCTACAGTATGTTAAGAAAACCCTGTCCGACTCGTGAAGGTGTTGTTAGGTATCGATAACTGATTCTACTAATGCATACAAAACTGGGCTAAACTTAAAAAAAATCCCCCTAAAAAAATAAATATTATTTCGCAAAAAGAGGTAACTTAATAAATGTGCGTTAAGCACCCTTCCGCGGGGGGCGGGGGGTAGGGCACGCGGCACGTGAACGCATCGCTATTCGCTCATAAAAATACCGGTGTTGTCACTTTTTTAAAAATTAACAAATTTCGGGGAAGTTGGAATTAATTCGCGGGAAAAAAAGATTATTTCAAAATTCATTTGTATTGGTACTATGATGATTACGTAATAGTAGTTTATGAAATTGCTACATAATGAGGGAAGGGATATTATGCACGAGTGTGAGTTTAAAAAACGAGCGAAGCGAGTTTTTTAATAGTATCACACGAGTGTGTAATACCTAATTATGTACAGTTTCATACACTACTTTATCTAATCTCATACATTGTATTGAATATATGAAGTAGCACTTTTATTAATTTTCTATGTTAAAAAATCTTTATAACATTTATCGTATAATTTTCTTGACTTAATTGGTAGTAAATTAAGACTGACTGCTGTCGCAGCCTCTAAAATATCGGACGGCATCAAATTTTCTTCATTGTCACTTGACATTTTAAGAAATAATAATAATCAATTATGTGTCCAGCGAAACACAACAACGACTTGCAATGCAAAGAAACGTATTTGGCGCCAAAATTCTGCACCCTGCATCACCGCGCACGCGCCAAAGCGCGCGCAGCCACAGATAAAAAATGAAATAGTGCTGTCTATGGTTTGCAATCTGTACGATAATGAAAAAAAAAATTATTATAACATTATTTTGTTAGAGAAATAATGTTATAATTTAATTTTTTAATTTCCTTTCGATATACTATGGGTAAAGTACGTCAATATAAACTCCTTCTTAGTTTTATATTTTTAATTTTTTGATATGAGAGTAGATAAAATTTTATATTATATTTGGTCATGTGTTTACCTAACCTTTATTATCCTTATGGGTCGGAGAGGGTTTTCTTAACATACTGTATTATGTTATAGCGTTGCACAAAGTCTAACTTACTAGTGTGTGATTGGTAACGAGAACAGAGAGCGTGTTGTTGAAGGTATCGAGCGCCAGCAGGCCGCCGTCGTCGGCTTGGTACACGAGCTGGTGCGAGCTCACCCAGGTGGTTGGCAGTCGTTCCCCAGTCAAGTCGCCGTGCAGAAACTCGTCCAGCCGCATGCGGCGACCCGACCAGTACAATAATTCGTCCACATACCTGGCCAAAAGTAAAAGACCTTTTGATTATTTTTAGCTCTCACTTTTCGGCTTTTAAAACGATGACAATGGCAGAATTAACTTTGTTCTCCAACAAAACTTCTCTTATCAAAGTTTGCCTCGGCAACTTTTGCGGACTTGAGTCATTTATAAAAGAGTTAACTAAGTGTTTTTAAAGATCCAAGATAAATGAGAGTAAGAAAAGTAGAAAATGGTGACTTACCCTAATAGATAAATAGCTGTAACAATACCGGCTATGACAAAACTGATGACCATCAATGAAAATATGATGCTCCGCCAGTTGTGGCCATCTCCTTGGTATAAGTCCTGGAAAAGTATTAGTTCGTTACTTATGTAAAGAATGAAGGGGCGGAGGGAAGAGCAATGGCAAAATAATATTATGACATTCGTCCACAATCTCGAGCGTCGCTAAAAATAAGCAACGAAATCAAGATTTGATTAATAGCGCTCGAAGGTGTCGGGTTTAATATGGCGATATTACGAGACGATTCAGTCGACGAAGGGTGTTTCACTTCGACTGCTTGTCCCCAGAACACTGAATGTTGTTTTTTTTCATGAATTTTAAAGGTTTATTTCCTTGAAAATCTGCTACTTTTATAATATTGGAAACCCGACGTTGCAGTCCTCATAAGTTATATAGCTCCTACAACGATTAACGACGATATTGATCCTTTAGTTGTATTGTATATAGCTATCTAATATCTCTGTGATATCTATCCTTCTCCTTCCTAACAAGCTGTGTTAATTTTTTAACCGATTTCAGAAAGGAGGAGGTAAATCGACCGTATATGCTGTTTTCCTTCCTACTGCAGGTACCCTAAAGATACACTTAAGCGTGTCTCAATTTTTTCTTTCTTTTTAGTGTAGAAGAGATACTTATTAAAATGTTGACCAACATTATTTGTTAACCACCTACAGCAACAAAACGTAGATAATTAATATTATTGTATTTAAAAAATTGTGCATATACCTCCTCCTTGGCGGACTTGGGGTCGGCGACTTGCAGGGTCTCGTCGGGCGGGAGGCGCCAGGAGCCACCGCCGCCGCCGCCGCCCGAGCGGTCCGTGTGGCCGGTGGCGTGCATGCGCCGGCGCCGACGCGCGCGCACCCGCCACCGCGCCGCGCTACGCAGCCGCGCCCGCCGCGCTGCCGCCGCCTGCCGCTCCGCTGCGCCGCGTGCGCGGAATCCGCCCCATCACTGCAGACAATAACTTTGGATTATTGAATAGATAGACATGAATTTAATAAGAATCATGTTAAGAGTTTTGGCTGGAAAGTTAAGCTGTGTATCACGCTCATTATTCATTTTACTTTTATATTATCTATAGTGTAGTTTACTAAATAAAAGTGCGTGATTTATGCAGTAAAAAGTGCATTCAGTAAATAATTCATAAAGAACATTGAGATATCGCAGCATAGTGGCCTCATCATGACTTTGTCTCAAACCTCCCTCGTAGACGTTTCACGCGGCCGTTTTTTTCGACATGAATGAAAATTCATTACGTGACATTGGCTAAATGCACAAACCATGCGAAGCCAAAGTAAAAAAAAAAAATTATAAGAATCATGTATTTCGCGAAACAACGCACAGCCTAGATATCTGTGTATAAAAAAGCATTACATTTTGCACAAGAGTTGTTTATATTAAAGTACAATCAGTTTATTATGACTCCGCTATATTGATTTATCCCTTCATCATCATCTCAGCGTTAATCCCAGTCGCATCCGAAGCTTTTTCAGCTTTGGAGTCTGGGGTCCGCTTTACCAGTCTGACTGCTAATTTTGGTTAAACTTCAATATTTATAAAGGGTTATAACGGAGGCCTTGTTAGCGGAGGCGGATGCGGATGCGGAGGCGACGAGTTTCACTTCTGCGGGCGCGGAGGTTATCGGAGGCGGAGGTGGAGGTGAAAACTGATATATGCATTATCGCTATGGGCTATATACATTTTAACATTAAGGAGAGGCCAATTGTATTTAACATAATATGTACCATAGCTTTGATGCTTTGTCACATTCAAGACGATTTCTGAGGGGCTCATAAATTAAGCCAGCTGAACTAAATAATTATTCACTTGGCACTGAACTTGGAGGCGCCGATAAGTACGTGCAAAATAACAATAAAGGGATGACATCTAAATTGAATCGATTTTTTTTATTATTTCACCAATTAAAATTAGATCATAAGAAGCGATAGGTCAATATAAATTTTATATTGACCAATCGCTTATTATAAAGTAATTATAAAGTAAAGTTTGGTTTTCATATAAAATTATTTATAACAAAGCCGGATACAAAATACAACTTCGTATATGTAGTGACATGTCGCTTATTGTGACCACTTTTTATAATAATTGTGTCTGGCTCTGGTTATAGTGGTCGACAAGATTCATAATACCTTCGGTAGAGTCACGTGATATCCGACGACGTTCGGAGTGCGCTTGGCTTGTTTTTGTTTCGAGTCTCAGTGGGTTGTAATTGATAGTTGAAGGTCAAGCATTTATTGTTAGTCCTTTTTGAAAAAAAAATATCTCAACGTCGTCGCAAAGTATTAATAACTAGCGATCGCGCGCGACTTCGTCCGTGTTTTTTGTATGCTCCGCTCCTATTGATCGCAGCGTGATGTTATAGCTTAAAGCCTTCCTGGATTAATGGGCTATCCAACGCAAAAAGAATTTTTCAAATCGGGCCAGTAGTTTCTGAGATTAGCGCGTTCAAGCAAACAAACTCTTCAGCTTTATATATTACTACTAGCTGACCGGCAAACGTTGTTTTGCCATATAAATAATAAAAAATATTTTGGGGTGGACTACCCCTAACATTTAGGGGGATGAAAAATAGATGTTGGCCGATTCTCATAGATACCGGATAAGCACAAAAAATTTCATCAAAATCGGTCGAGCCGTTTCGGAGGAGTTTAAGTTCGAACACCGTGACACGAGAATTTTATATATTAGATAGATATAGATTGAGAATAAAGGTGCTTGATTATGTTTATTTTCTATAAAATGCTTTGTGTGACTTCCGCTTAGTTATGTGATTTCTCTTTAATGTCATTATAAACATATTCCACTGTATGTAACAATGATAGTGAACACTAAGTGAACGGCCACTTTACTAGCGAGTGTCTTTAATTCACTGATCATGTACAGTTTACATAAATAAGGAAATATTAAATGTATGTCATGCATGATCGATGCTATGCTATGTCATCCAAATTAATTATGTATACAGTATGTTAAGAAAACCCTGTCCGACCCATAAGGATAATAAAGGTTAGGTAAACACATGACCAAATATAATATAAAATTTTACGTAATCATCATAGTACCAATACAAATGAATTTTGAAATAATCTTTTTTTCCCCCGAATTAATTCCAACTTCCCCGAAATTTGGTAATTTTTAAAAAAGTGACAACACCGGTATTATTAGGAGCGAATAGCGATGCGACCACGTGCCGCGTGGGCTGCCGCCCGCCGCCCGCGGAAGGGTGCTTATCGCACATTTATTAAGTTACCTCTTTTTGCGAAAGAATATTTATTTTTTTAGGGGAATTTTTTTTTTAAAGTTTAGCCCGGTTTTGTATCCATTAGTAGAATCAGTTATCGGTACCTAACAACACCTTCACGGGTCGGACAGGGTTTTCTTAACATACTGTATAAAACAAATGTACGTTTGTCCGTACACTAAGGAAGGATTTTATGAAAGTTGGATGAGCTTCTAATAATTTCCCCCTGAAAGTTTGTAAATTTGGATGAACAACATCAATTATGAGAAGTTGAGACGCTTATGATTATATTGGTGCTCTTCATCAATAAAGCCATGCAAGGCTTCACCGTTAAAAGCTTCGAAACTATACGTCTTCATAAATCAATTCATAATCTATTCATCTTTTTCTTATTAAAAATTACAATTACTTAAAAAAAAAAAAAAACACTTTGTTATGTTTATTGCATAACACAGTGTTAATTTTTTTTCTCATTACCATTCAACAAATTCATTGGTGTAATCAAGTTATATTAAGTTATAAATGATTTCGTAGTAATGCCGTTATATGCCGAGCGATTAGCTGCGATAATGCATATAAAATATACCTCATTTCAAAGTTATTACCTTAAAATACAGAAGCTTAAAATGTTTGCTATTATCTTCAATAGGATTGTACCCGAGCAAAATCCAACCGAATGTTGTGGTTTTCGCTCGGCAAGTCGAAACAAAAGTGGCATTTACTGGCGTAACTGCTCTTGTTTAAGCTGAATTTTCAATTTTATGCTTAAAAAAGGAACGAAACAGCACCGCAATGCGTACAGCCTGGTCGCTTCATTGGACCGCTACAGTGGCGAGCCAGCTACGGCTTGACCATAGCCGACGCTCATCCGATTCAAAAATTGCTACGAGACCAACCCCTATATTGTATTGCAATCTACACCTCTTGATTCTTTTCGCAGTTTTTTCAAACGAATTGAACTCTAGTGTCTTGTAACATCTATGAAAACAACCTTTTATTATTGGGTTTCTTTATCTGAAATACGATATATAGGGCGGAAAGATAATAATGTAAGTAGGGTGAAGTACCGAATTATCAGAACTTTAAGAGATAGTCCTAATTTCAACTTTTTTTTATTGTGAAAAATAGTTCTTTAACCGTTAAGGCAAACCTTGCAGTTCTAATAAGTATTTAATAAGTATTTTGTTTTAGAAAAATTGGAATAAAAATTGGGTCTCTCATTATTTACTGCCACCACCACCCCCAATTAATAGCATAGAACGAGCCAATTATCAGCACATAACTATTACTGTTATTTATTGCATTAAATAAAATATTTCCATTTTTAAAATCTGTTTTTTATTAATATTTTTATATAGTTAGTATAGTAATACAAAATAATCGCATTTAATCTAATAATACTTTTATAAAATTTACAAAGTTGGATGGAACACATTTTTCATATAATCATAACAAAATTCAGACTTCATGCAGCCAGTATCACTCAGACTAATGCCCCACTAATCTGGAACTGATGATGTTATATCCTTGGGAAGCCTCTTGTTGGGAAACACAACTAATGGAGGTGTTACATCTCCGTTGGCGCAAAATGTAAACAGTACAGTAAGAGCTGTTCTAGCTGTAGCGTGATCAACTTCATACACGCCTCTTTCTCCCCGTAACGAAATAACTTTGCCATTTCTGGGACATAACTGAAAGTTAGATTCCTCCCCAATAAAAACACGAGCTGGGTCCTGTAAGATGGTGAAATCATCCTTTGATGTCTTTTTCTGAGACATTAGCACTGGTTAATTTGACAGTTTCGACAGTGCGTTCCCTGAGTTAGTTCTGGATGACGGCGTATAAAAAGGTCATACCATTTCTCTCCAGGTATGCCATCTTTAAAAGGGTTTTCTCTTCTTGATTTCTCAGATTTTTTTTTGTAAATTTTTCCGTCTGCAATCTACAACCCACTGTAACAAAACTCCTTCATCTTCTTTCGACAATATTGGCCAAGGATCTGGTAGGTCCTTGCACGGCTTTCTTAATCGCGACTGGATAGTTCCCCTTGGCACATTGTAAGTTTTCGAGGCCAGTTTTTTGGACACAAGTACCTTTTTTAACTGCATCCAAGGCTTTCAGTAAATTTTCGTTTGTGTACATTTTTCGTTTATTTGGTTTATTTTCTTGCTTTGGTTTCATGATAAGTCGATAAATAGCGCTGAAAAAAAATGATGAAATTCTAGGAAAACCAATTTAACAGCATAATTCTGATCCATTTATTAGCACCGTGCTGATAAATGGTAAATAAAGTTTCAGCACTATGCTAAGATTTGGATTCTGATAGTATAAACTACTTAAAAAAAAACATAATGAATTCTATGCATAAAATAAACACAGTTTACATTAAAAAAGTATGAATTTAGTATTTACGTACTTTTTTTCCTTTTATCCACCATACCAGTGCTGATAATTTGGAATTTACAAAATATTAGATCCAATTATCAGCACCACGTATTTTACTAATTCATTACCATAATCTCAAATTCTACTCTTCAAATTGTCCTCATAAACTATCTTAAATATCAGAGAAATACGTAGTTTCAATATAAAATTTGTAAAAGATCTCATCTATATATATAAAAGAAAGTCGTGTTAGTTACATCATTTATAACTGAAGAACGGCTATACCAATTTGCCTGAAAATTGGTAAGGAGGTAGCTAAGAACTGGGAGAAGGACATAGGATACTTTCTATGCCGCTCCCCGTCGTTCCTGTGGGAATAAATGAGCTTCTTTGTTTCGACTTCTCCCACGCTTTTATGCTACCCTGGTACTTTGAACGTCAAAAAAATATGCACAATAAACCTTCTTTCATGTATTATGATTATTTGATAATGATGAATGAATGACGTTTATTGTTTCGACTTCTCCTACAGTTTTGTGATACCCTGGTACCTTCCACGTCAAAAAAATATGCACAATAAACCTTCTTTCATGTAATTATGATTATTTGATAATGATGAATGAATGACGTTTATTGTTTCGACTTCTCCTACAGTTTTGTGATACCCTGGTACTTTGCACGTCCACAAACTATGCACAATAAAACCTCTTTCATGTATTATGGTGATTTGATAATGATGAATGAGCTTTTTTATTGTTTCGATTTCTCCTACACTTTTATGCTACCCTGGTACCTTGCACGTCAAAAAATATGCACAATAAACCTTCTTTCATGTATTACGATTATTTGATAATGATGAATGAATGAGGTTTATTGTTTCGACTTCTCCTAAACTTTTGTGCTACCCTGGTACCCTGCACCTCCACAAAGTAGGAAACACGTGTCCAGTATTTTTAAGTTGATAATATTATGTACAAAATTTCAAAAAGATATAATGATTAACCACAAAGTTATAATAAGCTTGCTACGAGTATTCTACTTGGTTGTCCCAACATAAATATGGTCATCGATCCGCGCGCGAGCGAGCGCGGTGCGTTGACCTCTAGCGTCAGCTGTTGCGCGCGCACAATACCTATGATGATGTATCGTAAGCTGCGTGACGCACTCGGTAACTACACTGTAACAATTTCTAAATGTATTTAGGACAAAATATAACATGGTGTCAAAATTATTGGAATCGATTCAGTTGCTTATTCACTATCTATATATATAAAAGAAAGTCGTGTTAGTTACATCATTTATAACTCAAGAACGGCCTAACGAATTTGTCTGAAAATTGGTAAGGAGATAGCTAAGAACTGGGAGAAGGACATAGGATACTTTCTATGCCGCTCCCCGTCGTTCCTGTGGGAATAAGTGAGCTTCTTTGTTTCGACTTCTCCCACACTTTTATGCTACCCTGGTACCTTGAACGTCAAAAAATATGCACAATAAACCTTCTTTCATGTATTATGATTATTTGATAATGATGAATGAATGAGGTTTTATTGTTTCGACTTCTCCTACACTTTTGTGCTACCCTGGTACCTTCCACGTCAAAAAAAAATCACAATAAACCTTCTTTCATGTATTATGATTATTTGATAATGATGAATGAATGAGGTTTATTGTTTCGACTTCTCCTACAGTTTTGTGATACCCTGGTACTTTGCACGTCCACAAACTATGCACAATAAAACCTCTTTCATGTATTATGGTGATTTGATAATGATGAATGAGCTTTTTTATTGTTTCGATTTCTCCTACACTTTTATGCTACCACCAGGGTAGCAACCTTGCACGTCAAAAAATATGCACAATAAACCTTCTTTCATGTATTACGATTATTTGATAATGATGAATGAATGAGGTTTATTGTTTCGACTTCTCCTAAACTTTTGTGCTACCCTGGTACCCTTGCACCTCCACAAAGTAGGAAACACGTGTCCAGTATTTTTAAGTTAATAATATTATGTACAAAATTTCAAAAAGATATAATGATTAACCACAAAGTTATAATAAGCTTGCTACGAGTATTCTACTTGGTTGTCCCAACATAAATATGGTCATCGATCCGCGCGCGAGCGAGCGCGGTGCGTTGACCTCTAGCGTCAGCTGTTGCGCGCGCACAATACCTATGATGATGTATCGTAAGCTGCGTGACGCACTCGGTAACTACACTGTAACAATTTCTAAATGTATTTAGGACAAAATATAACATGGTGTCAAAAATTATTGGGATCGATTCAGTTGCTTATTCACTATCTATATATATAAAAGAAAGTCGTGTTAGTTACTCCACTTATAACTCAAGAACGGCTCCATCGATTTGGCTGAAATTTGGTAGGGGGGTAGCTAAAAACTAGGAAAAGGACATAGGATACCTTTTATCCCGTTCCCGTCGATCCCATAAGAATGAATTAGCTTCATTGTTTCGACTTCTCCTACACTTTTGTGCTACCCTGGTACCTTGCACGTCCACAAACTATGCACAATAAAACTTCTTTCATGTATGATGATTTGTGATAATGATGAATGAATGAGGTTTATTGTTTCGACTTCTACAGTTTTGTACTACCCTGGTACCTTGCACCTCCACAAAGTAGGAAACACGTGTCCAGTATTTTTAAGTTAATAATATTATGTACAAAATTTCAAAAAGATATAATGTAAAACCACAAAGTTATAATAAGCTTGCTACGTGTATTCTACTTCGTTGTCCCAACATAAATATGGTCAAAGATCCGCGGGCGAGCAAGCGCGGTGCATTGACCTCTAGCGTCAGCAGTTGCGCGCGCACAGTACTATGATGATGTATCGTAAGCTGCGTGACGCACTCGGTAACTACACTGTAACAATTTCTAAATGTATTTGGGACAAAATATAACATGATGTAAAAATTATTGGAATCGATTCAGTTGCTTATTCACTATTTATATATAACTCAAGAACGGCTGAATCGATTTGGCTGAATATTGGTGGGAGATAGCTAAGAACCCGTTCCCGTCGTTCCCATGTGACGTGACATAAGACGTGGTATAACAAAACGCAACTGACATGGAATAACAAACCAACTCATTCAAAATGTAAGTCAGCAATTCATATACCAAAAATGGTATAACAAAAAGCAAATGACAGCTGAGCATATTTAAAAAAAAGTCTAACCGGTTGAAGCAATCGTTTAAAGCAAAGAATATAAATACTCTCTGCTGGTTTAAAGTTTCTAATAAAAAACCACAAAGCCAACTTCAACTTCTAAATTTCTAATATTGTATTGCTGTGCCATTTATCATCAACAAAAATATCATGCCGTGACCAAGATCATCAAATCTTTCTCGACAAAGCGGTAATGCAAGAGTCAATCGAAACATTCTGAATGAAAGCACTGAAGAAGAGCAAGAAATTGCACGTGCAGAGCTCCGCCTTACTATGACTCAACTTCGTGCTTCTCACTCACAACAGCAAAGGGAGGCGGCAGTCCGTGAAACTGTTCCGTTGACAATGCGAAATCGGCGAACAAACCTCAGAGATCATCATCATCATCATCAATCTTTTTATCGTCCCACTGCTGGAGACAGGTCTCCTCTCATGCAGAGAAGGATTGAGTGTAATCACTACGCTTGCTCAATGCGGGGTGGCGATTTCAGACTTATAAAGTCCAGGTTTCCTCAAGATTTTTTCCTTCACGTTCAGTCATTGGTGTTCTAGATATTATACTTAGAGAGTACATATCACTTTAGAAAAGTTACATCGATACTTGCCTGACCTGGAATCGAACCCGCGCAATCATACAAGAGAGGCTGGTGTTTTAACCACTAGGCCACCACGACATCTCAGAGATCAATAGCTAGATAATTTACGAAGCACAAGTAGAAATTCATTTCTTTCACAAGGTGCTACACTAAATAAATGACAAATAAAAAAATCATGGAATACCTTTTGTTTTTTAATTTACAGTGTTCCTAATTTAAAAAGTAAAAAATGTGATCATGTGATACTTATTGCCTTTAAGGCGGAACAAAGTTCGCCGGGTCAGCTAGTCTATATATATAAAAGAAAGTCCACTACAGTAGTTACTCCACTTATAACTCAAGAACGGCTCCATCGATTTGGCTGAAAATTGGTAGAGGGGTAGCTAAAAACTAGGAAAAGGACATAGGATACCTTTTATCCCGTTCCCGTCGATCCTATGAGAATGAATTAGCTTCATTGTTTCGACTTCTCCTACACTTTTGTGCTACCCTGGTACCTTGCACGTCAAAAAATATGCACAATAAACCTTCTTTCATGTATTACGATTATTTGATAATGATGAAATGAATGAGGTTTATTGTTTCGACTTCTCCTAAACTTTTGTGCTACCCTGGTATCCTGCACCTCCACAAAGTAGGAAACACGTGTCCAGTATTTTTAAGTTAATAATATTATGTACAAAATTTCAAAAAGATATAATGAAAAACCACAAAGTTATAATAAGCTTGCTACGAGTATTCTACTTGGTTGTCCCAACATAAATATGGTCAAAGATCCGCGCGCGAGCGAGCGCGGTGCGTTGACCTCTAGCGTCAGCTGTTGCGCGCGCACAATACTATGATGATGTATCGTAAGCTGCGTGACGCACTCGGTAACTACACTGTAACAATTTCTAAATGTATTTGGGACAAAATATAACATGGTGTAAAAATTATTGGAATCGATTCAGTTGCTTATTCACTATTTATGTATAACTCAAGAACGGCTGAACCGATTTAGCTGAATATTGGTGGGAGGTAGTTAAGAACCTGTCCCCGTCGTTCCCGTGTGACGTGCCATAAGACATGGTCCAACTCATTCAAAATGTAAGTCAGCAATTCATATACCAAAAATGGTATAACAAAAAGCAAATGACAGCTGAGCATATTTAAAAAAAGTCTAACCGGTTGAAGCAATCGTTTAAAGCAAAGAATATAAATACTCTCTGCTGGTTTAAAGTTTTTAATAAAAAACCACAAAGCCAACTTCAACTTCAAAATTTCTAATATTGTATTGCTGTGCCATTTATCATCAATAAAAATATCATGCTGTGACCAAGACCATCAAACCTTTCTCGACAAAGCGGTAATGCAAGAGTAAATCGAAACATTCTGAATGAAAGCACTGAAGAAGAGCAAGAAATTGCACGTGCAGAGCGCCGCCTTACTATGACTCGACTTCGTGCTTCTCACTCACAAGAGCAAAGGGAGGCGGCAGTCCGTGAAACTGTTCCGTTGACAATGCGAAATCGGCGAACAAACCTCAGAGATCATCATCATCATCATCAATCTTTTTATCGTCCCACTGCTGGAGACAGGTCTCCTCTCATGCAGAGAAGGATTGAGTGTAATCACCACGCTTGCTCAATGCGGGGTGGCGATTTCAGACTTATAAAGTCCAGGTTTCCTCAAGATTTTTTCCTTCACGTTCAGTCATTGGTGTCCTAGATATTATACTTAGAGAGTACATATCACTTTAGAAAAGTTATATCGATACTTGCCTGACCTGGAATCGAACCCGCGCAATCATACAAGAGAGGCTGGTGTTTTAACCACTAGGCCACCACGACATCTCAGAGATCAATAGCTAGATAATTTACGAAGCACAAGTAGAAATTCATTTCTTTCACATGGTGCTACACTAAATAAATGACAAATAAAAAAATCATGGAATACTTTTTTTTATTATTTACAGTGTTCCTAATTTAAAAAGTAAAAAATGTGATCATGTGATATTTATTGCCTTTAAGGCGGAACAAAGTTCGCCGGGTCAGCTAGTATATCATAAAATGGGAACACATGAAATTACAAGAAACAGGCAAAAACAAAAGAAATTGCAGGACAATAAATGTTTGTTCATTTCTTTCAATTTCTTCCATTTTGAACTGTCAAAGTATGTTGTTCCCAATAGTAGGATTCCATAACCATACATTTATTTATTTATTGAAATTGTGAAATTAGAATTTGACAATTTATTCGCTGATAATTTGGTGCAGTGCTAGTGTTTGGGTTATTCACCCTACATATGTATTAATCAGAAACAAAGTAATAATTAAGTGTTGAAGTAAAGCAACCTTTTCAAGTACGGGTTGGGGCAATAGATAATTTATTAATTGTTTTCGCTGACGCGGCCTGTCAATACCTACGTAGCGGCTTGGGTATTGGCTCTCCGCCAACTCTCGCGCACACTCTCTGCTTTTACATTCGTTCCACGCCAACTTTACGACTTTACGTTTAAGTATTATTTCTAACTGCTCTGAATGCGATTTTTTAGAAAGATACCGTTTTTATTACCCGAATATTTAGATCAGTCGCTCATTAGAGTGAAGCGAATGCGCTTACCAGATAGTAAATACATAGAAAATAAACGTTTGTAAGAATTACTGCTTCGTAAATTATCAGCGATGTCTTATGACTTGGGCAGTATGCCCGTAGGCCGCCTGGCGTCTTGCGGCCTCGTGGACTTTTGGCAAAAGTACTGCTGATATTTATTCCTTTTGAGATAAACTGAACCAAAGAGCCCCCTAATCGTGGGCTAACGTTCATCACCCATATTCTTGAGGTATCATCGATTCAAAGTTATCGAGGTAATAAGTATATTTTACCTCAAAATAGCTCTAAACTTTAGTCAAACTACTTAAGTCAAGTGTATTTCACTAATACGAGAACCAAGTATACTTTCGAAGCGAAAATTTGTTGTAGGCGGCTCAGATTAATGACGTGCAATAGACTAAAGCTGGGAATTGCGGCGAGAGAACCTCAATTTTAAGCATTAAACATGTTTCTTATAATTAGCTTTACAGGCGTTTAACATGAGCCTTTATAGCCCCAGAAGGCTCTAAAATGGACTCGGCTGCAATGCGGACGGTCGGCGAATGGAAGTAAAATAACGTTTGTATATGATGTAAGGATAAGATACAGGGTTTGGGGACAGAAAGAGGTCACAGCAAGAGAGTGCTGTAGTAGTTAGGAGATTGTGAGTATATAGATAGTGATATGATGATGGATGGTTGCGGGAGACGCAGGGCCGGTCGTCGTGGAGATTCTTGGATGAGACCTATGTTCAGCAGTGGACGCCTTCGGCTGAAATTATGATGATATGATGATATTTCCACCTGACAGGAGGAACCTGGACCTGGAGGCTGCATCACATCATGGGACAATTAAGTTAGAAACAACCAGGACAATTCTTCAGAGCTTTTAATCCAACAATGCCGCAAAGGAAATAAAATATGTATGTAGATAACACTTAGTACAGTGCAGCGATCTGCAGTGGGATTGCGACAAGCTCCACCTGGAATGCTGGGATGGATTTATAGCATTAATTGAGTAAGTGAGGATTTATTACGATTCCGCTTAGGAGCACTCCGGAGCTCTCCGAGGCCATTTAACAACTTTGTTGCCACTGTGAGCAGTTTTCGCCAACCTCTTGTCCGAACCGATTCCGTTTAAGACCTCACGATTACACACAGTTATGTGCCTTTATTGTTGAACTTTGTGCTATTAGGTGCTCACATAAATTTTCAAGGTGTTTGTACAGATGTTGGAAAGCAACTTTGATTGTTTCATTTGATGGATTGCTTGCAAGCGTGGTCGCTGCGTGTGAGGTGAGTGTTCAATTACAGGTATTGCTAAGAGTTTCCCTTTTTTGTTCTTGAAATTCTCTATTGCGTAAATGGGGCAGTAGGCAAACGCTTGATCCCTTTCAGTAATCGTCAGTCGTGAAACAGCTGTAGATCTTTTCATTCTCACTGGGCAGTTAAAGCAAGATAATCCCGATTTTATAGGCAACTGCAGCTTGCTACTGTCACTCTAACTGTGTTATTGTCCTTTTAAATCTAGATTAGTTATAGTGTATCAAGGTCGGTCGCATTCTGGCGGCTCGCCAGGATCTAATTCAATTTGCACACTCTAGGGCCGCAGTTACTTCGCTTGGCATTTTTATGATGCCATAAATGCTATTAAACCTTGTACCGTTAATGTGTTTTGTTTTAACGCCACGATTTTATTGTGAAAAAGTGAACTAACTAGCTCATATGATGCTTTTAATGACTTTTGTTTCAGCTTAATATACCAGATTTGTCATTAGTTACTTCCAGTGTACCTGATGTAGCTATAGTAATTATACGCATGATTACTTTTTATGAACACTCATGACTTTATTAGAGTTTATTTCAGCCGTTAACATTTACATTTCCCCAAATAGATACGTTTCAAGTTGCCAAATTCAATGGTCCTTGCAGCCATTCTGTGGTGTAATTCACCCAACCGGAAATGCTGATGGTTTTTGCCGGCTGAAAAACATCAAGGAGATTGTAATACAATAGAAGATTATGTAGAGAGATTGACCTACTATAATCTTAAATCGATAAGATGGGAAATAGTGAGATAAGGCATCGATGCAGTTTAAAATAAAATGTAAGGACATAAGTTTAATAATACTCTAAGTAGTAATAGGGTCGTATATCGACTTATAAAAGTTACTTCAAAACTAACCGAGCCGCTTAGTAGGAAAACAACATGAAAAACAATATCAGGAAGTTAAAAGCCGGAATAGAATATAGCGAACAAAACATTTTCCCCTAAATCCCCCATAACTTGCGTGTTTTCCCGTGAGTAAAAACAACGACATCTCTTTATCAAAAGCCCCGATAGAGCAATAAGGTGTGAAACCAGGACATGTCTTGGGTATGAATGTAATGGCAATCATATCACTTGGCTTTGGATAGTTTATTTTATGTTTTGGAAATATGACGACTTTGTTGGCCTTGGCGACTCTAAATATGTAGCCCATTTTTAACCGACTGACCGACCGAAAAAGGTGGAGGTTACTCAATTCGACCGTATATAAACTTTTTATGTTTGTTCGCGGATAACTTCGTCGTTTATGAACCGATTTTGATAATTCTTTTTCTGTTGGAAAGAAGACATTCCCAAGATATTCCCATGACAAGGACATCAGGGTTTGATGGTGGAAGACCAGAGAAATCAAGGAGAACTTTAAAAAATCGTAGGGGCAACCAGTGCGTTTGTAAGTTTTTTCATTAAGTATTTTAGCGTCAGCGTCCAGTCTAACCGGATGCAGCTGAACAGTACTTTTCACAACTAAAAAGTTTAAAATAAAAACTTTTTTTTACAAAAAAAAACAACCGACTTCCAAAAATACACTACAAAGTGAAAAATAACTAATTTCGGAAGTCGGTGCCACAAACTCATATACAAAAACCAAAGACAGACTTTATTTACAAAAAATACAACCGACTTCCAAAAAACACTACAAAGTGAAAAATAACTAATTACGAAAGTTGGTGTCACAAACTAATATACAAAAACCAAAGACACCGACTTCCGAAATTAGTTATTTATTTTTGTAAAAAAAGTTTTTTTTCAAGTACTTGGTATATGTTAATAGGCTTAGGTTGTCCTCCCTTACCTACTGTAATGAGAAAACATTGTCATCATCAACAACCTTCTTATCGTCCCACTGCTGGGCACAGGTCTCCTCCCATAGAGAGAAGGATTGAGCGTAATCACCACGCTTGCTCAATGCGGGTTGGCGATTTCAGACTTAAAGTCCAGGTTTCCTCAAGATGTTTTCCTTCACCTTCATGACAACATTGAAAACATTGTAAATATTAATTATTTTTTAAAATACTAACGATAATCCATACTAATATTATAAAGGCGAAAGTATCTCTGTCTTTCTGTCTGTCAGGCTTTCACGCCAAAACTACTGAACCGATTGTAATGAAATTTGGTACACAGATAGTCTAGAGCATGAGAAAGGACATAGGCCGTATAACATCCCGCTAAGACCAATAGGAGCAGAGCAGTAACAAAAATGTTGCGAAAACGGGGGCAAACGCGGACGTACATATTGCTCCCATTATTTTAACAGGCGCTTATTTTATATCAACACGCTGACGGAGTCGCGGGCAACAGCTAGTCTAAAATAAATCAAGTCAAAATGTTTTTATTTCATATACCTATAACCAACATAGACACTTATGAAACAGAAACTAGGTTATTATTCCCGTATTCCAGAAGCTCACTCAAAACTCAAGCATTACTACAGCATTTAAACTCGTTTCAAGCAATTTGATTGTTTGAAACTAGTTTTAAGTAATGTTTAAACAGAGATCAATGCTGGAGTTTCCTTCTGGAATACGGACCATAGTGTCTTACTCGGTCTTCTCCATAGGAAACGACCAATTGGAACCGTGTACTTAGCTTCTAACT
The DNA here is from genome assembly GCA_037179545.1 of Sesamia inferens. Lineage (NCBI taxonomy): Eukaryota > Metazoa > Arthropoda > Insecta > Lepidoptera > Noctuidae > Sesamia > Sesamia inferens. The sequence goes on along the minus strand of CM073934.1, from coordinate 12,460,752 downwards.
TCTCATAAATGCCCATGTAGGTTTCTGTGAAATAAAATATTTTGAATAGAAGCCTTTTGGTCTCGTAAAGGACTTTCTGAGTTTTGTTTTTATATAGAATTTATTTTAATTTTAAATGTGTTTAATTTAGTTTAGTTTAATGATGTTCCTGTTTTGTCGTGGTGGCCTAGTGGTTAAAACACCAGCCTCTCAAGTATGAGTGCGCGGGTTCGATTCCAGGTCAGGCAAGTACCAATGTAACTTTTCTAAAGTTATATGTACTTTCTAAGTCTATCTTGGACACCAATGACTGAAGGTGAAGGAAAACATCTTGAGGAAACCTGGACTTTATAAGTCTGAAATCGCCAACCCGCATTGAGCAAGCGTGGTGATTACGCTCAATCCTTCTCTGTATGAGAGGAGACCTTTGCCCAGCAGTGGGACGATAAAAAGGTTGATGATGATGATGATGATGATGATGAATGATGTTCCTGTACGAGTAACAATAAATACTTTTTCTTTCTTTGTTAAAACTGCACTAGATAGTCCCCCAAAATGCCTGCCGCTCACCACTTCCTAGTGCTTTACTTAGCTGGAAAGAAAGAGTAGTGCACAGCACAGCTGTCTGTTCAGTAAGAGGTGTTTGATTTTATGTATACAACAGTAGATACTAATTTATTATTTTATCTTCCACTACTTGGTCTTGCACGAAGTTATTAAAGCTTTCAGCGTAAATGCCTTCCGCGTATCAATTAATTTGCGAGCTAATTGATACGTAGAGCAGCTTGTGTATTATTCGTGTATAGATCCTGCCCACAATTTCGTTTGCGTGAAATTTGTTGTTCCACAACCTAGTGCGTCCGATTGCATCGTCTGCCTGCGGTAGTACTACGTTTTTGCTTAGCGTTCTTTCTGCTTTACCTTTTTGCTCTGCTCCATAGGGTCCGCGTGATATTATACAAAATGTAACGAAAACCCTGTCCGATCGGTGAAGGTATTGTTAGGTATTGTTAACTGATTGTAATAATGCCTATAAAGCTGGGCTAAACTTAAAAAAAAAATCCCCCTAAAAAAATAAATATTACTTACTTCGAAAAAGCGAGGTAACTTAATGCATTTGCGGTAGGCAACACGTTAGGCATACATGCGCGAGTGAAGGGGGCAGGGCAGGCGGTACGTGGTCGCGTCGCTATTCGCTCCGTCCCAATTGGTGTTGTAACTGTTTTTAAAATTACCAAATTTTGGGGAAGTTGGAATTAATTCGCGGAAAAAAAAGATTATTTCAAAATTCATTAGTATTGTCACTATGATGTTTACATAAAATTTCATATTTTATTTGATCATGTGTATACCTAACATTTATTATCCTTTTGGGTCGGACGGGGTTTTCCTTACACATTGTATAGTATATAGCCTTCCTCAGGATTTGTTCTAATTTATAAGCAAAAATAATGTTTTAAATACGACTATTATTGTGAAGATAGAAGATTACCCACTACATAGAAAGTTACAAACACCTCATACATACATATTATATGTACAACGATATATATATACTATAGACGTAGATAGATTATAGAGATAGTGCTGTTATCATTTATACTCTGAAGTTCGTAGGCAGTCAACAGTTAAATCGTGCGGCGATGTAATCTTTTTATTGAGACAAGAGATGCTCCGACTTTGCTCCCACTTATATTATAAGGCTTTTACTTAATCTAGATAATATCTAGATAATGGGCTAGTTAAGGCAACGTACTGATTCAAATATAGGGGCCATCTTTCTATATCCGTTTTCAAAACTCTACGCCTACATTTTTTTATTATCTACTACAAATTTAGGGGACTTTTGGTCACAATACGACCATACCCCATCATAACCTTATAAACTATTTTGTAAAGTAAAATAGCTGCATTCATTCAGTATGAAACACGATACTTGTGTCTTTATGGATGATGAGTGATAATTGCTATACACACCGTATGAGTCGCACCTGTCTCTTCTAAATATATTATAACCACTAATGTGGCTGTGAGATTCCGGCTCAATCCATGTTTCACTAACAATAGCAACGTGGGCATTTTCTTGAGGTGGTAGTAGGCATTCAAATTCTACTAATTTTGGCAGTATGTTTAAAGTTGACTCGTGCTGGGGACTATCCATTGAATAGCTTATTTAACCACTCTCCACCTTTCAATGTTTATACTAAAAAGTGTTTTAGAGTTTCAAAAACGAATTTCAATATTTCAGTGATCTTCTCATCTAAGTGTTTCCTTGAAAGGATGATGTCTTTAATCCGTTTCATTAAGTGCCAAAACGAACAATTTTCCTATCTATTTTTCTTCCGATTAGACTCTCCATCATTCTGCTTCTGCTCCTCAACATTCTGACTTTCTACAGGTTCCTCTTCAATAGCCTGTTCCCCAATATTCATATTTTCACTGCGCTCGTGCTATTTTTTTCTTTTTGTCTTCTTTCTGTCATATTTACCTGTGCGCCTACATTTTGATATTATTTAATTTATATTCTTCATAACTTAATATAGTAAGCTTAAGTATCCGATGTTGCTTGGCTACAGTAAATTATGTATATACTTTAGATTGTAGTATCCAGGAGCCGGAGACAGTGTATAATTTAAAAAAAAAAAGAAAATATTGTCCCACACTAGGAATTCCACGTGTGTCGTGGGTGCGTTTACAAACATATAAAAATCACATACACAAACACCCAGACACATAACAACTACTTGTAGGTCATGCAAATATTTATTCTGTGCAGGAAACAAACTCATGGCAATGCAGCAGTCAATCACTTAAACTTTGCGCCACGCGTAGTCCTAAATTTCTGTTCTTTTTGACGTGACAACGTCTTAAATTAGGTTGCGGCTGGGAGTCACTTATGAAAAAGTGTAACGCTCGGTAACGTTACGATGAGTCACCGATGTTTTAGTAAACAAAATATATTTCTATAGTTAAAATTTGTGCAATTCTTATTTTCATTCAATTCCTTGTTCCTATTGTGCAATTTAATTATATTCATATCAATAAATATTCTACCGAGAAAAAGACGTTGTCACGTAAAATCTTCGCCCGTAAAACCGACTTTACAGGCAACCATTTTTTATTTCATTATTAGAGCCGATTACCTTGTTCTCAGACTAAGCTAAATATAGGAATGCATGTTTTTCTATGGAGAATCTTAATTTAAAAGGACTAAACTAATATTTACTTTTGTCATTTTCTTAATGAATTGGGAAGAAAAGACGCACTAAACTTAACTCTATAGGCTTTCATCGACTTTACACTATTTTCTTTCTTATTTTTTTTTCTTTTTCCCGTGGCGCAGCTGTCAACACGCCTGCCTGCGACGTGGAGGCCCCGGGTTCGATCCCCCGCCAGATCATGATGGAAAACGATCTTTTTCTGATTGGCCTGGGTCTTGGATGTTTATCTATAAAAAGTGTACCTGCCATCGACGCACAAACGAGTACCATGGATCCAGTACATGATTCTGAACCCCCCTTTGGTGGAATTTATCGTCGCTTTTACATGATTAGAAAAAAAAAATATATATGTAGTTTTTTACTTTAGACCGTTCATAATTGCTATACTTTTATAACCCAATAAGATTTTAAAGTAAAAATTAATTAATTCGCTAATTACACAAAAAAGCGCAATGAAAACAAAACTCGAAAAACTATCTTATCAGCAGATTTAATAGAGTTCACACCAGGGATCAACGTCATACCTACAAACGGCGGCACGCTTGCAACGTTCAAAGGCCGAGCCGACACTTTTTGTTAAACACTTTGAATTCTGTAACCGTTCATAAATGACTATCATAATTTTATTAGTGGCATGCAGTCTAGCCTTTTCGCGAAGTTTGCGTTACGATGTCAGATACAGCCTGTATATGTATCTTTTATAAATATAGTATCGTTGAGTTAGTATCCCATAACACAAGTCTCGAACTTACATTGGGGCTAGCTCAATCTGAGTGATTTGTCGGTATATATTTATTTTTTTATTTTACTTCCTAGACTTATTTTCGTTCTTTTTTTATATAAAATAATTGCTTAAATTAAAAGATTTTTGATTCGAATCATTCTCAAGATAGACACAGCATCGAGAACTTACCAAAAACTGTTAATGCATGAAAATGTGGAAACTTTAAACGTTGTAGCTATTAATGCAAATTACTGAATTCATTAGTAGGGTGTTTATGACCATAAGTTAAAGTGATTACCGCCTGCAAGGCTGCTCTGTAAACTTTTTATTTTATCTATTTTTGATATTCTATGTTCAACAATTAGGGCGACAATCCAGCTCGGTACCATTACTGACTTGACATCAGGGTTTCTGGAAAGGATTTTGAGAGTTACAGGCTTATATGTACGCACTACCTAACATACTTTAAAAAATGTGTGGTTCAAACAACCACAGAACACAGAACAGAAAAAGTTACTGAACTTTCTATGGTAAAACAAAGTCCATGGATTTTTTTATCTCCTGGATTTTGGCACGAGTTCCAATCACCACCGTTTTTTAGAAAGAACGATGTAATAAACCAAATGGTTTCCAAAACCAGGTCAACCAAAATACAGGTCAGTTTTTTCGGGAAAAACCAAAAAATTCGCCGCATCGTTAACTGATATAGCACCGTTTTGATAGGATTTTTTTTATTTTCTTTTAGCGAACGTTTCCACAAACGGTTGAAGTTAGTAGAAACTTCTTCAGTTTTTGTTTCTCGAATTCAATCTGCAATATTTATGCTTCGTCGCAATGGCTAAATGACCACCACTACGATATCGCTGCAAGATCTCGACACTTCTCCAGCTAATAATTTAATTTCACTTGGCGAGCATCCCATCTTTGCACCTGTACCAAGCTTGAAATTCTTCTTTATTCATAGTCCATCGAGTTGTAAAAAGGATCGAGTTATGAATAAAATGAATATTGCGATCGAGATCATAGAAAACTCAAAGCGGCATTGACCCAGTATGACTAAAATACTTGCAATGTCAAACAATAAAATGTTCTACAATCTCTGACTACTTTCTCATTCAGTTTCATAATGTAGATAAACAAAGATATTTAGGATGTTCACTCTTTCAATACTAACATTAGTTAGATAGCGTGATGAATTTATCTGGCTCGTAACCTGTACTAATAGTGTCTTCTTGGTTGAATTTATTTGACTTTAATTTTTCATGGTTTTTAACAGACTTCGAAGAAGAGGTTGCTCAATTCGACCGTATATATGCCTTTTTTATGTTTGTTCGCGGATAACTTCGTCGTTTATGAACCGATTTTGATAATTCTTTTTCTGTTGGAAAGAAGACATTCTCAAGGTGGTCACATGAAAAGGACATCAGGGTTTGATGGTACAAGACCAGAGAAATCAAGGGGAACTTTCAAAAATCGTAGGGGCAACCAGTGCGTTTGTAAGTTTTTTCATTAAGTATTTTAGCGTCAGCATTCAGTCTAACCGGATACAGGATTCACAACTAAAAAGTGTAAAATTATTTTTTTTTACAAAAAAAAAACAACCGACTTCCAAAAAACAGTACAAAGTGAAAAATAACTAATTTCGGAAGTCGGTGTCAAAAACTAATATTCAAAAACCAAAGACACCGACTTCCGAAATTAGTTATTTTTCACTTTGTATTATTTTTTGAAAGTCGGTTGTGTTTTTTGTAAAAAAGTTTTTATAAGATATGTTGTTGAACCGCATTCTTATTCAATGCGAATGTCGATTGACATAATTATTTGACCTATTTTGCAATATAGTGCAGTGCACTATTGATAGATGGTGAAGTTTAATATCCTGGCATGTACACTACGGTTGTCACCTGATCCAGTGTCCGCTCTATAATACTGCACTCTCTGAGGATTTAGTTGGCGCGGTCGACTTGTTTGGAGACGACGTCAGAGAACAGTTACTCTTACAAACTTGTGCAACGCAACACGTTAATCGTCACTAAGCGATTGATTGTGGCTTTATCGCCCGGATAGTTTTTTATTTACACGGATAGTTTGTTATATACACCAGCGTCATGATAAATCAATATGATACACACTGAATTACACAGGTATATAATATTATATCCAACAAGATCAGTGCTAATGTGATTACGATCCGCGAATTGTCACTGTGTCAAAAATTTGCATGTAAGTCATAAAATATGTCGAATCGTATTTCGCTTTTCCGATAATATAGTTGGTGATATCAGCTAAAATAAGCCCAAAAATACCGGGTAATATCGATTATAGAAAGGTTTCTTTAAGAAAAGTAATACTGCCGAGGTGAGGCGTAGGTAGGCGATATTTATTTTCTGTGGGAGTGTCTCGTCTGTAAAGGGGCTTTCCGGGATTTTCCTACTATGAATACGACTGAGCTCTATTTATACTTTATAACAAGACAACAGAAAGTCTTTTAAAGTAAAACGGGACTCGACTTGATTGAAATCTTTCAAACTTCATCTCCCACGTTTTCAGGATTATTTCCTTAGCAGTTAAGCAGAAGAACGTGCTTTTGCATGTTTACATACAGATCTCTCTTATAAATAACCTTTGAAGTCCGTATTTCACGAAGCCAATTCGAAGTTTGGTTAATTTATTACAGAGTCCATTTGAGGTTACGAAGTAAAAGAGTTAAATTCGAGCAAGTTGAGGCGTATTCTAAAGGTTCCATAAAGGTATTTATTGACCTTAAACACGGGTGTGTGGTGGCCTCAAAATGGAGCAGGTGAGGGGACGCACAAAAGATTCGAGGGGTCAACAGGCGATTTGAGTTTTCCACCTAACCGCTACAACCAATATTGGTTGAAATAAAAAATATGTTGACGCATGTTTCGTACGTCTGTTGAAGATTTTAAGTATAAAGAAGTAAGAAAGCATAAAGTCTGGGATTAAAATTTTTAATTAATAAACTGAGACCCGAGTCGTGGGTATCAATTATTGTTCTGCATACATTCATTATATACTTATTCCAAAAAAGCTATCCGGACGAAAATATTCTTTATTGTTTCACGGATTACCGGAATGCGATTGAATGCCTACCGCTGTTTAATTTTCAATTCATGTTTATCCGATATCTGAGTAATTTGCATGCAGCCAGTGATTTAAATAATGATCCACGGTAGACCCGGCCAATCTCTCCGCTAAGTTATGGTAATCTGCTTCTCCAACATTATTATGTAGCTACCTCTCTCTAAATCATGTCGGTGCTTTCCTTTGCTTTCATTTTACGCTTTGTGTGTGTTCTTATTTACAAGAATACCTTTGTATACTGTACAAATTCGCGTAACAAGGTATGTACGTGGCAGCAGCACCGAGTAGAACCGATGTGCCTGAAGTTCCTTTGTTTTATTTTGATGTTTTTATGAAAATCTCGCAACATACGTGTTATTAAACTTGCACTAACAAGTTTTTATTTTTGTTTCGTTCTCATAGCTCCGGTGAACGGTAAATTCAAAAACATGTTGTTATATCGGACTTTCTACCTTTTTCGTATTGTGCTCGCAAATATTTGTTCAGGTAAGCTTTTAATTAACACTGGCAGTTGTATGACTATTCGAATAGTGAATGCACTCACGTGTGGATGCAAAGCGCACACAATCAGCCGGTTCGGTGTCACGTCTGTCACGTCGGCATGCCATTCACGCAGCGTGCACGTTACGTGCCTTCACTGTCACGCTTATCGTGAATACGATGGATTAGTCTGCGCTGGTGTCTGGGCACGGATTCACAGTCAACTTACAGTACCAACTCATTTACATATGAATGACGCTAATCTACCCATGACAAAGTTTGCCTCAAACGTCGAACCTTATGGTAATTTCAGTAACTGCTGAACGATTTTCTAACATCTAAAGCTGTTTTAAACTATTGATTGTCCCTACTTTTTATTTAAGAAATGCCAAAAAAAACCCGCATCTATTGTCCGTATCATATATCTCTACTTATATATTCAAAACAAAACATTGACCACCATGTTAGTCCCTAGTGTAAGGGAAATGTAACGTTTAGAAAAAGAATATACAAACAAACAATCGAGAAAAAAGTCCTATAAAATTGAATAATACCTTGTGTTTTTATTTCGGATAGCAATAAAAATACACTTTATTTTTTGTTGTTACGAGTTTTCCTATGTCTTTGAGGACAGTAAGCACACCGAGTCGGTTTTATGTGTGCGAATGTGTACCTTCTAAGAAATCTATACAGTATGTTAAGAATACCCTGTCCGACCCATGAAGGTGTTGTTAGGTATCGATAACTGATTCTACTAATGGATACAAAACCAGGCTAAACTTAAAAAAAAATCCCCCTAAAAAAATAAATATTATTTCGCAAAAAGTGGTAACTTAATAAATGTGCATTAAGCACCCTTACGCGGGCGGCGGGCGGCAGGGCACGCGGCACGTGGTCGCATCGCTATTCGCTCATAATAATACCGATGTTGTCACTTTATTAAAAATTACCAAATTTCGGGGAAGTTGGAATTAATTCGCGGGAAAAAAGATTATTTCAAAATTCATTTGTATTGGTACTATGATGATTACGTAAAATTTTATATTATATTTGGTCATTTGTTTACCTAACCTTTATTATCCTTATGGGTCGGACAGGGTTTTCTTAACATACTGTATACTAATAATTAAACATGATTGTTCTTTTTTTTTGACCGCGCTAATCTGCAAACAAAAGCAATTTTCGAAGAAGGCTGTAGGCAATTCAACATCATGCTTGGATTATAAGGAGCGAACAAAAAGTAAAAGTAATAAAGAACGCTAAGCGAAGACAAGTGATACGCACGGGCGTGAAACAAAATGTATCGGTGTAAAAGGAAGGCTCCCAACAAGGTGGATCGATGATGTGGTGAAGGCCGCGAGAAGCCGATGATGCGGGTAGCACAAGACTGGTCATTGTGGAAAGCCGTGGAATTGGCCTTTGTGCAGCAGTGGATCTCTATAGGCTGAAGCAGAATAAGAAATTTCACAAGGACGTAATTGCGAGCAAAGCTTGTGTGTAACTGTATTCTTTTAAACTTGTTCCTTTCTCTTTGTGTCAGTGTTCTACTTTGAACTGTGAATTTGAACAGTCCGCACATCAATGAATGCAATATTATGTTGGATAGTGTACAAGTTACATCCGGAGTCGTTTATTATACGGACCTAGTAGAAACTAGAACCAATTTCCGTGCGTTCAGGCGCTTTTCCCATACCTATTATTGGAATCAATAATCAAATTTTATTCCGTGGTGTTTGGCAATCTGGGCTTCTCCCAGTTGCAATAATGTCCCTTTGTGCCGATTGGCCTAGTTCTGTTCTGTCTCCTGCTTGTTATGGAGGGAAGTGGAAAAAATATCTTTTTTCTTACTCCTCCGCTATTCTCTTCTAATCAATTTTGTTGCGGGACCCAAAACAGTTGAATCGTTTCTCCGGGACTCTTCGAGCTTCATTGCTCGTCGTTTTTCTGGCGGTCTCCACTGTTGATTCTGGCTTTCAGGAGTTGCAGTGGGTGGGAAAAGTGTGGCGGGTTTTGTCCCATAAAAAAAAAGTTTGTGTATAACTTTACACGTCATTCAAAAGTTGATAAGGCTCCTCGCCCAATTCCGCTAAAATCAAAATGAAAGATAATCCACTATTAAAACAGCTACCTTTACCGGATTGAAATTGTTCTAAACCAACAAGTTCTGCGTTGAATATTTATAATGTTCCTGAAGTTGATTTAGAACTGCTAATTCTAGAACGCTATTGTTATTAATATAGTTCCCCTTTCATTTCTATATTTATTTGATACCTACTAGCAGATAGTAAAGTTTAACAAGTATTTATAACTCCGTCGTTAACATAATGTCGGACATTGAAAACAATTTTTAAAGTATTGTTTTAAAAGAGAAATATGGCCGTTTAAGCAAATTTCAAAGCGACGTTTTGTGGTGGAGTAAACATTCAGAAAGGAGACAAGTGCAAGAGCTGTTCAGTCCTGGTTCATTATCCTGAGCCATGCGATGCAGCTCGCTGGCTCGTACAAGATCGTTAGTTTGTCTCAATCTCCCAGCGTCCTCGCCTCAAACTTATCTCGGATCACCATTGTAATAACATTTCAAATAACATGAAACTGAACGAACGTTCAAATCGAGATTGTTGAATTGCGATCTGATAACATAATCCTGGTGTAGGAGAAGCTATCGATTCTACCTCTTGATTCCAGATCATTAGTTTCAACTCTCAAGTCACGTTAATAGACTCCTTAGTGCTCGAATGGCTGAATAATGCTTCAAATAAATTCACCGTGGGTTGAGCGCATTCAATTTTCAGTTGTATTGGTTCCATAAAAAGAAATTGACGCCATATTCCATTTTTACTTAACTTTGGGAATGTTCCATCCTCAGGGAATGGCCGACTCAACTTTAAACTAGCGCTTAACCGCAATCTCGCCTGATGGTAAGCAGTGATGCGATCGTTGATGGTAAAGCGCCCTAGTTTATTAAGAGCCTATTTATACACTCAGAAAAACTGAGCGAATAGGAAGGAAGATGGCAGTTAAGCGAGGTGATGCAATGTTAAACCCAACAACACGACCAACGATGCCGCGCCAAAGATTAAAGATTGAAGGGAGATTGATCTGAAGAATCTCCACGACCAAACTCCCAACACAACAACATTAGGCGCATCGTACCCGGCACACATCGCAACCCAACTGCTCAGACCCGTCCTCCGTATGCTATGGTGTCATAAATGATTGGAATCGGTTTCGCATAAACAAATAATAACGTTGTAAGTATATCAATCGTGATTATAAACTGTGTGTCAAATTTCATTAAAACCCGTTCAGTACTTTTTGCGCGAAAGAAAGGAAAATACATACAAATGTTTAAGTTTATATTATTATTAGGATGATAGTTTCTGCTCCAGACTTCTTTCGCATAACATTTATTGCCCCTCGCCTGTCGCATCGCATCGGCTGTCTGCGCTTTTAGTTTTATTTCGTGATCTTTTTATACGCCTCCTAAAATTTCTACCCTGATATTAATATGCTATATATAGCATTTCTTAAGAATAAGACTATTAAACGAGTTATGATTTCTAGCGGACAAGCTCTTCAGCTTATTAATATTGGTGAGCTTTGACCCATCCGTACGTAAAATACGCGCAGGGTCGTAGTGTTGCGGATTCCAACCCATATAACAAACCGAGTTACCCCTAGTATATGTAAGTATATAGGTCGTGGTGGCCTAGTAGTTAAAACATTAGCCTCTCAAGTTTGAGTGTGCGGGTTCGATTCCAGGTCAGGCAAGTACCAATGTAACTTTTCTAAGTTATATGTACTTTACTTTACCTTATATATCTTGGACAGATCTTGAGGAAACCTGGACTTTTAAGCCTGAAATCGCCGACCCGCATTGAGCAAGCGTGGTGATTATACGCTCAATCCATCTCTATATGAGAGAAGACTTGTGCTCAACAGTAGGACGATTAAAAAAAGATTGATAATGATAGGAATGTAATATCTGATTATATTATTATCATCTCAGCGTTAATTCCGGTCGCATCCGAAGCAAATTTTATATATACATGATATGTACATATCAACTCATATCCAATAAAAAGGATAATCATAAGCGGGACTCCTCTGAACTAAACGATGCATACTGCTGGGAACGAGGAGAAATATAAAAATGTATGAGATGAAATAAACACGAAACGATCCGTTGAAGTGGTTTCATTCCAATTTGTTCGGCACAATAGAAGCTCAATTAATTAAGTCAGCCAGCTATGAAAAAAGTATCGCTTGCCTTGTGAAAAATATTGAAATACCTACAAGGGTTAGGCAAGTGTATGTAGGAGTAAAATAGAAATCATGTTAAAATAAGGGCGCATATTTACGTCATCATCATCATCATAGAATAGAATAGAATACTCTTTATTATGTACACCATATAGATTACAGAACATAATTAAAAATATTTTACAAAGGGTGACACAATGGGCGGTCTTATCGCTAAGATCGATAGATCGCGATCTTTTACAGACAACCTTTGGATGGAATTCTAAGAGGTAGGATAAAGAAATAGTGTAGGTAGTCTACAGTGTACTATTTACATAGATTATACAATAAATATATGCATTAAGTGTATCATACTAGTTTAAATAAATTTATACATCTAATTAATAAATATCATACAAGAGCAGATTAAATATAATAATATGTTTAAAGAGAGAGGAAGTGCTTTTTTATCATAGTTTTAAAAGTAAACAGTGTTTGAGCACGCCTTACGGACACGGGCAAGTCATTCCATAGCCGAACTGCTTGTACAGTAAAGGATTTATCATAGAAACTAATGGAATGCATCGGCATGTCTAATATCAGGTTTTCCGATGACCTCAGATATCTATTATGTGTGCCATGAAGGAACTTGAAACGTTCTTTAAGATAAGATCAGATCATCATCATTTCAGCGTTTATCCCGGTTGCATCCGCGGCTTTCGCGTTGGAGCCCGGGGTCCGCTTTCCTGCACATTCTTCTCCACTTCACGCGATCTTTAGCATCCTGTGGTAAGAGCTTGTTGTCACGCATGTCATCTCTTACAACGTCAAGCCAGTATTTCTTTGGTCTACCCCGCTTGTTTTGACCCGGCGGAGGCGCTATGGTAAGACATTTGTTACCCACGTTCGACGTAAGACGTGGCCGTACCAGCGTAGGCGACCCCCCTGCAGTTTGACTGCACTGCCACGGACACGAAAACCGCCGCATATTTAGGTATACCCTTTGACAGCCTCCGTGGCGTAGCGGTAGCAAACGCGGCCGCTGCGCAAGGTTCAACCCCCGCGCAGTGCAAATATTTGTATGCATGAATATGAATATTTGCACTAGTCTGGTCGTGCCTCGGAAAGCACGTTAAGCCGTTGGTCCCGGTTGCCATATGAACATCTAATGGCAGTCGTTACGGGTTGTTGGAGCCAATTGGTCTAACTGCAACACTTCGATATCGCCTTCGGGTTGTGGAGGTCAGACGACAGTCGCTTCATGGAAAATATCGAAGTTTAGCAAAATGAGCAGTTAGACTGGTAAAGCGGACCCTAGACTCCAAAGCTGAAAAGCTTCGAATACGACTGGGATTAACGCTGAGATGAAGAAGAAGATTTAGGTATACCCTTTAATTTACGTCCGTGATGTATGAATTTTACTAGAAACGCAACTTTACATCATCATTATTTCAGCCGAAAGACGTCCACTGCTGGACATAGGCCTCCCCCAAGGTTCTCCACGACGACCGGTCCTGCGCCTCCCGCATCCAGGGGTTTCCCGCGATCTTCACCAGGTCGTCGGTCCACCTTGTCGGGGGTCTACCCACGCTACGTCTTCCGGTGCGTGGTCGCCACTCGAGAACCCGTCGGCCCCATCAGGCGTCGGTCCTACGGGCAATGTGTCCAGCCCACTGCCACTTTAGTCTATACTATGCTAGGCTATGTCGGTTACTCTCGTTCTCTTGCGGATCTCCTCATTCCTGATTCGATCGCGCAGTGAAACCCCAAGCATAGCACTCTCCATTGCACTTTGAGTGACTTTGAGCCTTCTTATAAGGCCTATTGTTAGCGACCACGTCTCAATTCCATAAGTACGCAACTTTACGCACTGAAATGAAAATTGGGATCAAATTGAGCACAGCTGTCTGTTCATTAAATGAACAGACAGCTGTGCTGCAAAAATGTATAAATTAAGTCCTTTATTTCACGAATTGCATTAATATAACATGCTGATTGAAAGCAAATTTATATATTGTTTTCTTCAAAACATCAGCAACTAACTTCTACAACCATTATTCACTCAGGCCTACATATTCCAGTCAGAACCTGGATCTAAGCTACAGCTCATTAGACTGGGTAACTTAGCAGAGGGCACTCGAGCCAGGCTAGTGGTCGGATCCAGTGCCTAACATCGGATAATATAGACGGGATCGTTACTAACTAGTACTGCACGACATGTTACAGAAATTTTTCTGTCGTTGCATTTTTTCAGGGTATGGTTTCAGTAGGCACCTACGAGTACGAAGAATGAAAATTCAATTAACATATTTCCTAGCAGTCTAAACTAAGATGTGCCTATAGATTTGAACTTGTTGATCCAGCACTCTTTTTTAGATCAGGATGGGAAATCATCAAATGACCTCTCCGCTGCCAAGGCCGCGAGTGGTTTCAAACATCTCTTTCAAACACTGTACTGTATTAGTTGGAAAGAGTTCTTTGTGTTACTCAATTACCCTGCTGGTAGATATAGCTATAAGCGATATCTTTGTAATATAAATATCACTAGTTACTTATGTTAAATACAAACAAATATTTAAAACCCTGTGATTTTCTACTGCAAGGGCCTTCTCACTCTGTTCCCACTTCTTTCTGCTTAAAACTGCTAAGAAACAAATCTTGTTGGAGGTGTCCAGCCAGCGCCTCCGACCATCTCTATGGTGTATATAATACTATATTTTATCAATGTCTATCTATCTGGGGATCTATTTCATAGACTAAACAGTAAGCAGGAACTTCAGATCTGCGAGAAAAAAAATAATCGACAGTTATCAGAAACTGCCAGGTGGAGTGAAGTGTAAAAACATTCTCATTTTTATTAAAATAGCTACTGAAATTAATAATAGTTTCCTAGTGAAGCAAAATATCACTTTAGTCTTTTAGTTACATCAATTGCTTTGATACGCTCGTCATGTATGCAGCATCCGCATCCGCATAGACAATTTAAAACAAATTCTGTTTGCAATGAGATGAGCGGTTCCCTCCGCTGCCAATACGGAAATTGACAAACAAGGAAAACTTGTAACGTGGGGGAGACGGCACGAATATTATGAGATGATACGGAGAAAATCTATGCAGAAATGGATCGATAAAAATAGAAGAGTCTCAATACTACATTTGTGATTATACAACTACAGCTTACGGCAGCGCCTTCTTTATGTATCAATATATTAACTGGTGGAATGATGAACCGGGTTAATCTATATAATAAAAATATTTGGAAGAGTTGAGAAAAGGATGTTTTTTTTTAAATGAGAATATGGAGCCGGCCGAATGTTAGGATTATTTACTTACAAAAACACTGTGTTAATACAAAGATATTTTCAACGAGTCGATGGCTGGTGTATCATACAGAAAATTATTATAAATATTTAGGATATCATTATCCCATTGATTATCTATGGCTCTTTATGGAACACATAGCTAAAACACAATAGTACAACAAATAAAAGGTGATCAATACACGTATCTTATGCAAGGATACCCGCTAATCTAGAGGAAATAAAATCTGCAATTCAAATAAAATTACCCCAATGTTTATACTGTCGGTCAAGCGAGGGGTTTGTTGTCAGCGTCAATCACATCAATAGAAGCCGGGATAAAATACTGTTACGGGCTTTTTGGGGCCAGTACAAACATATTCTGATTGCCGGATACAGAATCCAGCGGATGTAAAAAAGACATAGACGGTGACATAGACATGATCACATCACATAGACAGTGCATTCTATCTAACCACAGGGGCCATTGAAGAGTTGAAGTAGTATTCACTCTAAAGAAAAGAATAGAAAGACAGTGCATTCTGTACATCAAACTATAGTATAAACAGACAAGGAAAACAGAACTGAAAAATAGGTACAGAGGTGATACTTATATAATAAGAAATCTCTTCTAGCAGACTTGCGATAAGAAAATAGGTATAAAAATGTAGACAGCGTCTGAAAAATAAAGCACACAAAAATCTTTACTGAATATTATAAATCGGAAAGTGAGTTTGTTTGTTTGTTCCGCTTTCTCGCCATAACTACTGAACCGATTGCTTTGAAATTTTGCAGACGTAAAGTAAATTTTTATTGTGAAAAAAAATTATATTCCCGAGGGAAAACCAAATTATTGTTAACTTCATACCAGTTAGGTGATAGATGGCGCTGTGTGTCGTTTAAAACAAGGTAATATATTGCAAACGGATATACACATGTCAACCTAGAAGCTAAATGATAAAAAATAAAATAAATAAAAAAATAATCCCCAAAAATGAGGAATCTAAAAAGCGCGATATAACCGAATTTCACGCGGGCGAATAGCTAATGACACATAAAACAAAACAAAAATATGAGAAGATATCAATAGAAAGATAAATTATAACACAGTCAAAATAAATATACAACCAACTACGATAAAGTGGAAAGATAGTGTTCTTTAACTTTTTTTTTTTTGAAACTGCAACCGTTTGTCAAGTCCCCAATGTTAGGCAGTACTAAATAGATGACATTGCAGAAAAATAATTACTATAAAATGGCTAGTCTAAGGTTGATTCTGAAAATTTTGCAGTGTCGGGTAGTTTGACCTATTGTCTGTACCCTCGGGCACCTAAAGCACAAGACAGTGAGGGATTAGGACGCAACAGCCGATGTACTAACTCAATCAGAGTTTGCCTATATCAAACATAGATAGTTTCGTCCTAATTGCTTAGTGTCTGAGTGACGCTTGAAATCTCAAGCTTTATAAGCCGGTTTAGAGTTTTTACACAACTGGTATTTAAAGCCGCGTGCGTATTAAAATTCTTCATCATCATCAACCTTTTTATCGTCCCACTGCTGGGCACAAGTCTCCTCTCATACAGAGAAGATTGAAAGTCCCTGGGGGTATATGTTATTCTAATAAACTTCCTAGCCACATTTAACAACTTATTCTCGATAAATTCAAATCTTTTCTAAAGCGAAAATTATGCCAGAAAGATAGTTGATTAAAATGAAATAATTGACCCTTTCTGAACGCAACCCTATAAGTCTAAGTCTGAGCTGGACCACTGCTTGCTGGACTTTATAAAAAAAAAATCAAAGAGGATTTTATGAATAAACAAAAAAAAAAAAAAACTTAAGTGTCCAAAAGCTACTTGTGCCAAATTTGAGTTCAAACACTTTAAAGGTACTAAATGCTTCTTTAATTAATGCAGCTCCACTAAAATTTTGATATGGAATTCTCCTGCTACAATTTCCAGAATGTAATAAATTTCTGTGTAGTGCAATATTTCATCAATTTGTTTGAAAGCGTTTCACGGCACCGCTATAGCGGAAGATTCTGGAGATAATTAAAGTGCAATTGCAGTGGCATAGTGCTCGTTCGACTGTGAAGAGGAAATTGAATTCTTATAAAATATTGAGCTGTTTTGGGTTACCTTACAATACTAAACTTGTTATTTGCGTTAGAGGAAGTTTCCTTATTTTATAATTACTACAGTGTGCCTTTAAACTATCGTGACGATATTATCGTGGATGTCCATATATGTATATTCACATCACGGCATCACAATAACACAGAAACAAAATATATTATATAAATAAATATATGAATTGTATCTACGCGGTATCTACAAATCCCACATGCGAACAACGTACATACACGAAAGCCACGAAAACCATTGTGGAAATCACCCTGAGGACACGGTGGAGGTCTGCCCGGCTTGAGCGGAGCACCGCCACATCCTCGCACAAATGGTTGTAGCGCACAGGCAAGTGAAGGTACACGGGTGGGTTTTAGTCAGTAAAAGTCTGACCAGAGCGGGATCTTCCACTCTATCTATCTTCCACTCCATCCAGAGCAGAAGAGGTCATATCCAATGAACTCTAAAAAAATGGTGTAAAAGTCAACAAGTAAGTTAATCAATATCCATATTATCTGTAAAACTAACCAAGTGCTGTCGTTTATTTGATTTCCCACGGGCGCTTTAAGTTGCTGACATCTTCTGTTCCATGTATCTTTCTATCACGAGTAATTTACGGCTCTTAAAGATCCTGTTAACTATTTACACTTGATTAAATTCCACTGCTCTGTCAATAGTTATGGCGGACCTTTTAAACTCAATGTTCATAAATCGTCTTCCCCAAGGATCGCCAAATGTAACGGCTAATGAAAGCTATTCAGGCTTTGGAGCAAATTGAGGCGACTGCAAATATGAACATTTTTCGCAATTTCAATTATACTTTGGTCCAACTTTTGCGCAAAAATTGGGCCAAAGCTTCGAAAGCGACTGTGTCAAAAACAAAAAACATCTGATATGCACCTTGATAAAACTATCCATTGTAGACTTCCCTCTAGATATACCTCTGCAAATACCCTTCGAATGCAGTTACTGCTACCTCACAATCTACGTATTACCGTGAAACCACTTACTCACGGCTGACCGTGAAATAATTTATCAGTGTGCGCCATCAGCGAACACACCTGATGCGTAGGTAAAGGATGCATCCACAAGCCGGTCGCAGCAAACGTAACGAAACTATGATTGAGCGGTGCGGCTGTCAATATTTACCCAGTAGTCCTGGTTTAGGCCTAAAAGTACGAGATATAAAATCGAAATATATATGTGTCGCAGCATAGAGTGTAGTCAATTTCAGATATTTCAGCATTCCTATAAAAAGGGGTATCAAAATATACATTTCAAGACGTCAACACTTTCAATGAAGAGAAATGTCTCCGCGTCAGATCTTGAAATATCCCCGGGGAAAACCAATAATAACACTGGAGGACTCACTGAAATTCTATTACGTTTTATGTACCTATCTATAACGTACAATTTTATAACACATTTTGCGTAGTAGGTACCTACCTACCTGCTGTAATGTTCGTATAAATAGCAACTGGAGAGTGAAACGTATAAAACGAAATTATGATGTTGTGTTTTATATGTATGTATTTTTTGTGGATGTAAAATTAATGTATTTGTTTATTTAGGAGTAATGTATTACTCGTATATGAATGTTAGCGCAATATCGTAAAAATCGTCATGTACTTTTAGACGCAATACAATTTCAATTACTTATCGTAAAACGTAAAACTTTCTCACTTTGCGTAATACCTAATTGATAAGTCTAAGACATTAAGACTTCGAATAATAACGGTCCTAGGCTGCATGTAAATATTCATCCAAAATCCTTTTATTAGTTTTGTGACTATAAAAGATCGACAAAACCCATCATCTATTTATTTTATTATTTATGTACACACAATAAAATACATAAAGATACGACAAAATTAAGATCTCAGTACCATTCAGTTTTTTAGAAAAAACTTTTTAATTTCTATTTCAAGATAGGTAGGTATATTTGATAGTTCTAAAGTATTACTATGCATTCGTTTTGTCAGTGTTTTTATGATCTTTCGTATTGTCTCCACATTGTATAAAATATACAACGGACGAACTGCCGTCTGACCTCCACAACCCGAATGCGATATCGAAGCATTGCAGCAAGACCAATTGTTGGACTTTTGAGGGCTCCAACAACCCGTAACGACTGTCATTAGATGTTCGTATGGCAACCGGGATTAACGGCTTACCGTGCTTTCCGAGGCACGACCAGACCTGTGCAAATATTCGTATTCATGCATACAAATATTTGCACTGCGCGGGGACCGAACCCCCGCCACCTTGCGCAGCGGCCGCGTTCGCTATCGATACGCCACAGAGGCTATCCAGTATATAGGCATAAAAAGTATTTTATGTGTTATACTTGGTTATTAACTATCTGTGTGCCAATTTCATTTAAATCCGTCCAGTAGTTTAGACGTTAAAGCGGTATAAACAAACAAAATCACTTTCACATTTATAATATTAATAAGTATTATTAAAAAAATACCATGACAGCAAATAGATATAGATTTATCAGGTAACCCACCTGATAAATCTATATCTATTTGCTGTCATGGTATTTTTTTAACGTTTGACGCTTGACGGCGATCCCGCCTGATGGTAAGCAGTGATGCAGTGGATGATTGTAAAGTGTGCTAGTTTTTAAGAGCCTGTTCAATTTTGCCTTGAAGATACTTAAATTGTAATCGGATCGGAAGATCGACGTAGGTAATTGTTCCAGTTTTTCGATGTGCGTGGTATAAAAGTCTAGGCGAAATGCTTCGTAATTACCGTAGCGGTGTCAACAACATAAGAGATCATAAACTATCAAATTAACATTATTACGGACAGATCAACTGTCTGATAGTCTATCTATCTATTCTACAGAATATAGCTACATCTGTAGCTTATCTAACAATAGAATCATACCTAGTATTCAATATTTGTATGCTGAGGCTCAACAACTTGTTGCAAACATCGGTGCACCACAAAACGTGTTGCGCTGTGATTGTTCTATCGGATTAACCTTTTTACCTTCCCATTACGAATTTATATTAAAGTGATAAGTGCACGAGATATTTCCCTTTATTCATAAACGTTGCTTAACGTTCAGTAGTGATGATTGACTGTTTCACCATATGAAATTGTTGACGTTTAACCGTCTCTTAATATTAATAATACTTATTAATATTATAAATGTGAAAGTGAGTTTGTTTGTTTTTACCGCTTTAACGCCTAAACTACTGGACGGATTTAAATGAAATTGGCACACAGATAGTTAATAACCAGGTATAACACATAGAATATTTTTCATGCCTATATACTGGACAGCCTCTGTGGCGTATCGGTAGCGAACGCGGCCGCTGCGCAAGGAGGCGCGGGTTCGATCCCCGCGCAGTGCAAATATTTGTAGGCATGAATACGAATATTTGCACAGGTCTGGTCGTGCCTCAGAAAGCACGGTAAGCCGTTAATCCCGGTTGCCATACGAACATCTAATGGCAGTCGTTACGGGTTGTTGGAGCCCTCTAAAGTCCAACAATTAGTCTCGCTGCAGCCTGCAATGCTTCGATATCGCCTTCGGGTTGTGGAGGTCACACGGCAGTCACTTCACGGAAAATATCGATGTTTAACCAAAATCAGCAGTTAGACTGTTAAAGCGGACCCCAGACTCCAAAGCCTAAGTGTCAGATGCGACTGGGATAAACGCTGAGATGATGATGATGACTTTTTATGCCTATATTACCGCGGAATCGAAACTTACGCGGGTGAAACCGCGGGGCCCAGTTAGTCTTTTATAAATAAAAATAAAATGTATTTTGAAAACTTGAATGAGTTTTACACTTATTACTAGCGACCGCCAGCGACAACGTTCACGTGGAGTTAGTTATGCTCCGATCCTATTGGTCGCAGCGTGATGTTATATAGCCTAAAGCCTTCTTGGATTAATGGTCTATCCAACGCAAAAAGAATTTTTCAAATCGGACTAGTAGTTCCTGAGATTAGCGCGTTCAAACAAACAAACAAACTCTTCTCTTTATACGAGTATATTAGTATAGATAGATTAAAATACTATTGTTTTGACTTGGCAGGTTTTCGTCCTGTATGTAAGTCTGGATTAATTGTACAATTAAATTTATTATTTATCTATTAAATTAACATGCTGAATTCAAATTTAGAATTATTATAATTTTATTTCATCTAAACTTGGTAAGTATTGGATTGCATTTCAACTCTTTTTAGGCGAATAATAAGCCGATAGGAACTTGGCCCCATTTTAACAGGCATGTGTTTTTGGTGGGATTTATTTATCTGTCTTGGTTACACATGGCTATACGCTTGGTACCGTATATGCTTTCTGCATATATTTATTGTATTATGTAAATGGTACACCACAAACTACTTAGAGTATTGTCTTTTCTTCTCCTTTTAATCCATTTAATTCTAAAGATTCGATAAGATCGCCCATTGAGTCAGCCTTTGTAATATGTCATTTTTTTTTCTATAATTCATATGGTACCTATACGTAAATAATAATAATAGTTACCCTGAAGTAGGTAGGTGTAATGGGAAACATAAAACAGAATTACCTACAATTGACAGTAGATAAAATATCTTTTGAGAGCATACCCATATGGGTAAACGGTGGCAATTCTAGTTTTTCCCAACCTTAAATTTTCCAGTATACGGCTAGACAGTGATAAAATGAGATTGATTGTAAGAATTTCGTAGATCTCAACTATAACAAATGACTGAAAGATTCTCAATCACAGCCTTATACGATGTAGAAAACCACTTCCATCACGTACTATTCTTTCCAGAATGTTCTATTAAAAAGAAAGTCCATACTCCCTAAATTAACATAACTGTAAAAAGATTTGAAGGTGTGGCAGAATAAAAGAGTGCTACAATATACGGCTATTCTCATAAAAATGTGTTCACGGCTTATCTGCCTTGGCGGGTGGCGACCGTCAAGCCTGGAAAATGGATTACTGGCAAAATGGATTACCTACCACAATTTATTCATTGTTACCATTGCACTTACGGTATTGTAATCCAATTCTCTCACTCAAATCAACAGGTTCATTGTCGATTTGAGTAAGAAGAACAATACATAGCTACCTTTTCCCTTTTCACAATTGTACAACTATGTATTTATTATTTAAATTACATTATATTTAGATATATTTTAGTGTATTTATATATTTTATTGCGGTATGAATACCGCAATGTCTCAAGACAAAAGTCTTCGACCAGTGTGTGTTGCCAGTGATGACTTATGGAATTGAGACGTGGTCGCTAACAATGGGCCTTATAAGAAGGCTCAAAGTCACTCAAAGGGCAATGGAGAGGGCTATGCTTGGGGTTTCTGTTGTAGATTATGCCTAATCTCAGCTGTGTAAACCAGGCCTTAGAGCCTACTGGCACGTTTTATTATTTTCATTGTGTTCTATTCTATTTTTATTTTATTTGAAAGCCTTGTTTACCTTAGCGCTTACTTCAATATAAACTTTTCACCGAACAACATCTTTCCTTTAAAATATTTATTTACCACGGTGCCACGAACCCCGTCGACCTTTATATCTACAAAACGTTATCAGCACGAAATTGTGGAGTATAAAATCCGTGTGTGAAATATATACAAAAGTGTATTTTTTTGGAAAATATTGTTGTTTGTATTTTTTGGTGTGCGTAAACATGTCACATGATACTGGTGATAGTAATGTTGTAGCGAAGTCAAGCTCTTCGTCATTACCAACCTTTGGCTTAAGAAACAAGGAGGGTTATCCGACGTGGAAGTTTAAAATGAGAAACTACCTACTCCACGAGGATCTCTGGTTTGCCGTTACTGGATACCCAGAAGGTGACACAACTCCTCAGGCTATAAGGGTAAAGTACGACACAAAAGCTCTTGCTAAGATTTGCCTAACTGTAGATGGTGCAGCTATAACTCACGTTAGAAGTGCAAAGACTGCATCGGAAGCGTGGAAATCATTACAGAAAGCTTTTGAGGATAACGGTATAGGACGAAGAATAGCTCTTGAACGTAAGTTGTACCGCTTAAGTCTCGCAGATTATGCAGACATTGAACAGTACATAAATGCAGTTACTTCAACTGCACAGGATCTTGCAGATATTGGGAAGGTGATAGAAGATACGTCGATTGCCGCTATACTTTTAGGTGGACTCACTCCAAAATATGAGCCCCTCATTATGGCGCTTGAAAATTACAATGTTGATGTAACTACTGACCTGGTAAAAACGAGACTCCTTAATGAAATGTCTAAAAGCGACACATTAACGACGGATTCGGTATTTCAAGCAAAAGTGAAACCTAAATCCAAAAAGAAGAAGGAAGTAGTATGTTATGACTGTAATGTACCCGGACATAAAAGACCAGACTGTCCATTGAAAAAGAAGAAGGAAAAGGGTAATGTTACGAGTACAAATGACTCCTCATTTACTGCTTTGAATACTTCTGGATCTGAAAACAAGGATGTTTGGTATGTAGACTCAGGTGCAACTAAACATATGTCTTCAAGGCGTGATTGGTTTCAACATATAAAGTTGACTGATAGAGGAACCGTAACTGTCGCAAATGGTGAAAAGATCAAATGTTTAGGATTAGGAGATATTTCGATCTCGACACCTAAAAATAAAATAAAAATAGAATAGAACACAATGAAAATAAAAAATGGATGTAACTTTTATAAAAATGATACCTTTTGTGTTACAGGTGATTCGCTTCTTCATGCTTCGCCCTGTGGTGGATTGTATGTACTTAATGGCTCTACAAATGTTTCCAACACTGTGGCTGATAATTATTTAACAAAAGATGAGCACTCTGACTGTCAGGATAGGTATCAAATCTGGCATAAGAGACTTGGACACCTTTGTCGAATAGGCATGAATCGGTTGAAGAATCACCAGGTAGGGGTAGAATTTTCCGTAGTAGATAAATCAAGTTGCATCGCTTGTGTAGAAGGCAAACAAGCAAGAAAACCTTTTAAAAGGATAGCTTTTAATAGAGCAACTTCACCTTTAGAGTTGATCCACTGTGATCTGTGTGGACCTATGTCTACAACCTCTTTTCAAGGTAATAAATATATGTTAACTTTAGTTGATGATTATACCCGAAAAGTTTTTGCGTATTTCTTAAGTTCAAAGACCGAAGTAAAAGATAAATTTTGTCATTTTCAAACTTTAGTTGAAAATCAATTAAGTTTTAAAATAAAAAGGATTAGGACTGATGGCGGCACAGAGTTTGTTAATAAAGTTTTTGCTGATTATCTTTCATCAAAAGGTATCGCGCATCAAACAACGACGCCTTACAGCCCTCAACAAAACGGAGTTGCAGAGCGAACCCACCGATCTATAACCGAGAAGGCGAGATCGCTGCTGGCTGAAAGCTCACTACCTAAGGCTTACTGGGAAGACGCATTTCGCGTAGCTGTATACCTAAAAAATAGGTCCCCTCATCGAGCCTTAAGTGGGGATATACCCTATGATAAATGGTGTGGCAGAAGATGTGATCTTAGTCATCTAAGAATTTTTGGATGCAGAGCCCTTGTCCATATACCTTCATGTAATAGTAAAAAGTTGGACATGAAAGCTGAAGAAGCTATTTTTGTGGGTTATTCTGAAGATCCAAATAGTTATATTTTTAGAGATCCTTCTAACCCACGGCGAATCCTAAAATCTAGGGATGTAACCTTTTTTGAAAACTGCTTTACATTTTTGAAACGAAAGCAGAATGAACCTGAGGTACAGTCGGACTCAGTTTTACTTTTTGAAGAAAATGCTGAAAGAGATGAAAATGAAATTGAATTTCACGATTGTGTTGAGAGTATCGACCCTATAGCTGAAACGTCTTCACCAATAAACACACAGCGTTTTGATGAAGAACCAGCTAGTTTGGAAGAGCAGCCATTTATCCAGGAGCGTCGGTACCCCTCACGAAACAGGAAACCACCAGATTTTCTTACTTATAATGTATTGTCTGATGATTTGGATGAGCCGACGACATACTATGAAGCAGTTCATGCTGACGATGCCGAAAAATGGCAAAATGCTATGCAAGATGAGCACAATTCTCTTATGAAGCTCAAGACCTGGGATCTTGTTGACAGACCAAACAAGAAAGTAATACCATGCAAGTGGGTTTATAAACTGAAAAAGGACGCTAGTGGAAATATACTGAAATACAAGGCTAGACTGGTCGCAAAAGGTTTTAAGCAAGTTAAAGGAGTGGATTACGACGAAACGTTTGCGCCAGTAATTCATCATTCTTCCCTACGTGCCTTGTTTGCGTTGGCTGCAGAAATTGGTTTAAAAATAAAACATTTGGACGTAGATACCGCGTTCCTAAATGGAAACTTGGAAGAGGAAGTTTATATGGAACAACCTTTTGGTTTCATAGAAAAGGGTGGCGAAAGTAAGGTTTGCCTATTAAAGAAATCCCTTTACGGCCTAAAACAGGCACCGCGTGCCTGGAATAAAAAGTTAAATGAAACACTTTTAAAAATAGGTTTTGTTCCAACTCCTTCTGAATCTTGCGTATACACTAAACTTTTTGATAAGGAACTCGTTATTCTTAGTGTCTTTGTCGATGACTTTTTAGTATTTTTTGACTCTGAAATGACATTTGACATTGTCAAAAAGGATTTGTCGAGTAATTTTTCACTAAAAGATTTGGGTTTTTTGAAAAAGTATTTAGGCCTGAATTTTAATATACAGGAAAATGTTATAGAAATTAATCAATCGTCATACATAAGTTCACTACTACAAAAATTTAATATGATAGAGTGTAAGACGGTAAATACTCCACTTGTAAAGAAATCGATGGAAAAGCGTTGTGATGATCAGGTTAGTGAGAATTTTCCATACCAAACTCTTATTGGTTCTCTTATGTATTTGTCTGTAAACACACGACCAGATATCGCGTATACGACGAGCTATCTCAGTCAATTTAATACGTGTTATACTAAAGAGCATTGGAATGCTGCAAAAAGAGTTTTACAATACTTGAAAGGCACTCTCAACTACTCATTGGTTTATAGAAAAAATGGAGAACTCTTAAAAGGATTCTGTGATGCTGATTGGGCAAACTGTACGATCGACAGAAGGTCATACACAGGTTATGTTTTTGTACAAGGTGGAGCACCTGTGTCATGGGAGTCGAAAAAACAACCCACGGTAGCGCTCTCCTCTGCAGAGGCCGAATATATGGCGCTTGCGTCCGCTACTAAAGAAGCTTGTTATTTACGCCGTTTTATCCATGAAGTAACAGGTAAACTTACGCCAGTTAAGCTGTATTCAGATAGTCAGAGTGCCATAAATCTCGTTCACAATCCTGTACACCACAACAGGACGAAGCACATAGATACGAAACATCATTTTATTCGAGAAAAGGTCTCTTCTAATGTTGTTAAGTTAGAATATCTTCAGAGTTGTGATATGCCTGCAGATGTTCTCACTAAAACACTGGGGCCTATAGCACACAAGAGATGTGTAGCTGGTTTAGGTGCGCGATCGAATCAAAAATGAGGAGATCCGCAGAAGAACGAGAGTAACCGACATAGCCCGAAGAATTGCAACATTGAAGTGGCAATGGGCTGGACACATTGCCTGTAGGACCGATGCCCGATGGGGCCGACGGGTTCTCGAGTGGCGACCACGCACCGGAAGATGTAGCGTGGGTAGGCCCCCGACAAGGTAGACTCAGGACCGGTCATCGTGGAGAACCTTGGGGGAGGCCTATGTCCAGCAGTGGATGTCTTTCGGCTGAAATGATGATGAAATGATGATATTTTATTGATATTTTTGATTATAGTACTATCACGAATTTATTTATCACAACATAATTAAAGATAGTCTCTTGGGTACATTACCATTTAGTTGTACTCATTACTCTACAGCGTTGCGGAGGTATATTTCAACGCTGTATTTTAGTTTTATAATACTTAGTTTTAGATAGTTAGTACCATTACTAGGTGTATAATAAATAAATAAATAAATATATTATTTGAATGATTTATAGTTTATTTAGTATTAGAAGTTTGTGTTGTCTTTAGATATTTAGTATTTTACATTCTTATACAACGTTATTTTTTCTTGATACGAAACCTGAATATAGTTTGTTCAGAATAAGCAACTGAATCGACTCCAATAATTTTTACACCATGTTATATTTTTTTCCCAAATACAATTAGAAATTGTTGCAATATGGTAACCGAGCGCGGTACGCAGCTTATGGTAGATCATCACCGACGCAACAGCTGACGCCAGAGGTCAATGCACCGCTTGCCCGCCCTAGCGGAGCGTGGACCATATTTTTGTTGGTACAGCCAAGTAGGATAACAAGCTCATAACTTTGTGGTTTTTCATGACATCTTTTTGAAATTTTGTACATAGATTCTTTACTTAAAAATACTGGACACTTATTTCGGGTTTTGCATATGAAAAATAACGGTGTATAAGTAGTATCTAAGTATGTTTCTATTTAAATAAAGTCTGATTTATAGGCCTTATGCCTCTACCTATAGCTCTTTTTATCTCTTTTTCTATTGCAGGTCTGCTGATAGAGATTTATTTAGAAATAAGTACCTGTGTATCTACCTATTTTTCTCTTCCTTTCTTCTTGTATGTTTAAACGTAACACAAATACTTCAATAAGCAAATATAAAAGTTGTTGTCGTGTCAAACATGAATTAGTAACGTGAGTCGATTTATCTACGATTCTTGTGTAGTAACACTAGAGCAATCTATCATAGACAGAGTTATTCTAGTTTATGGATTAGCTTGAAGTCGCGCCAAAAGTTTGTGAGCGTCGTGAGCTTCTTGGCGGTTGCGGTCTGAAGCGGCGGCTACGAAAAGGTGTCTTCGAGGCGCCTGCGATCAACGCTTCATCTAAGTTGAGTATTTCTGGGTTTTCCTTTGCGGTTTGGTCCGTCTAGCAAACTAGGTGGAGTCATGGAGAAAGAATGGCTTCTTTGGAGATCGTGGATGCTAATCACGGTAATGTAAGAATAGCTCTTGTCGTATAATGGTCCTGGCGAGTTGTCACTGGGTTTGACAAGCATTGTAAGAGTATCTCTGGTCGTATAATGGCCCTGGCGAGTTGTCGCGGGGTTCGACGGGCACATTGAACTTATGACGGTTCCCTTGATCCTCCCGACGAGGGAGGCGTCGGGAGTGGTAGGAACGTGACGATAACATGATTGAGTGACTGAAGTATATGTGTTTGTCAGTTACAGCTAGAACGGTAAAGGGTGCGCAGAGGGCACAGTTGAGGCTGCCGACTCTGCGCCGCCGGGGAGCCTGGAAATACTCATGTTACTATAATCTACACAGGTGGTATGAGGAGAATGCGAAGGGACCATAATCAAAGCAGTGCTCGTTACAACCAGTGAAACAATATACTCTAGAAAGACCCAGGTATGAGATCTATTAATTATTATAACCCTGGGACGTTGGGAGTCACTTGAGTTACATCTTACAGACTAGTTGATGTCTATGATTATTTATTCGGAGTCAGATATAAATTAATTAGATGATTACCCAATCGTCCCGACAGTTGTCGCGTTTATATAAAATCGTCAAAACGAGAAACTAAAAAAACAGTACTTAAAGTACAAAAATATCATGTAATTTTGTCGGCATAACACTGAAACGTGGTTGTACGAAGATTAGTCCCAATAAAAGATCTATAGGTGTTCTCAATATCGTATTGGAAAACAAGATTGTGATCGTGTAGCGGGTGTGCTTAATGGCCTGGTCGGGACACGAATCTCGAGCTCTCGGGACCGAGGCGGGAACAAACAGCCTCCTGCGGGTCCGATTCCAATTTATTAGTCGCGCCGAGCTCCGGAACGATCGAGCCCATAAAAAATTTACAAGAACGCGTCCGTTGGTTACTCGATGCAATTTATTTGGATTCGTACCTGAACTAGTTTCGTGATATCTTCTCGGCTAATGTGTAATATCTCTTTTATGTACGTGATTTCAGAAATTCGAAACGGAAATAAATAATAATAATAATTTGAATGTTTTCGTGTATGTTTTTACATAAATATTTAAAATGTAAATGAGTATGTATATGCTGGTATGTAGGTGCTGACAATACGACAATAAATTAAACATCGTGTACCTCAACAACTTCTCAGTCTACCCATAAACAAATCATATAAATATGTCCATTGGTTTAGTCATAGGAAATTATTTTTCATTTTTCACATTTTGTACATGATGTACATGTTGACAAGGAAGCGCTTACAGGTTAATGACCGCCGCATCCTGCGGTACCAAACTTTAATGGCGCGAAAAAAGCAAATCCATACAGTATCGCGCTGTCGCCGATCAGAGGTCAGTGAACCAATATTTTTAAAGGATCTTCTATTCCGTTTGCAATTTTTTGCGATTTAGTTTGTTTGAAATTTTCATTTTTTTATTTTTGATGCTAGGTTTTTATCTATCGTTTAGGATTATTCCTATGAACCAGCATTGTTTTTATTTACTGTCGTATTGTCAGCATAACTCTGTATAGAAAAATAAATGAAATAATAATAAAATTCTTTATAACGACAAACATACATCATCATCATCATCATCAACCTTTTTATCGTCCCACTACTGGGCACAGGTCTCCAACATACATGATTCATACATAATTCAAATTCAAACTCTTTATTTCAGGCAAGGCCTATATATTGTTAGTAAAAAAAAAAAAAAAACTTATCCTATGTTAGTAAAAAAAGAAACAGGGTTCAACATCAGTTCGCGACATGAATGTGTGCGCGCACATGTCTGTCCGCCCAGAGCCTAATAAAAGGTCCGTCGACCTTGTCCGCCAGTGTAGCTAGGATACTGTTTGGGCCGCCCCGAAATCGCCGCAACATCGAAGCACACCGTTTGCGTATGATGGCATAAAAGTCGTCAATTCGCGCGTCCGTGAACAAGCCTGATGCACTGCAAAATCGAGGCAGCCTCAACAACATCCTCAGCGCATTATTGTACTGGACGCGTAGAGCGCTGTAAGCCTTCTGCGTATACCTAACCCACAAACTGCACGAGTAAAAAGACTGGCAGTAAGCTCTAAAGAGCATCAGTTTTACCTGCTCAGTACACCGTGCAAACCTGCGAGCAAGCATATTGCATCGGGCAAAGACATACATGGACATAAGAGCAGATGACATGAAATCTATTAAGTATAATATGAAATATCTACATACATGGGTCATACCAACACCATAAGCGTCTATAAACATCATACCTAGGTTGATGGTATGATGTTTATAGACGCTTATGTACATCATAACATCAACCTACACTAGGTATTCCTATATCTTAGGTCATAGACGTACTTAGGCATTTAGGTAAAAAGGTACTTAGGTTAGCGGGAGAATATGTTGTTGGTTTTCATTAAAGACGTAATGAGTCAACCAATGTTCTAGGTGTTTATGCCAAAATAAATATAGAAACGCTTGCACCCTACGCTCATGTGGAACTCATGTTCATAACAACTTTGAAACTCACTTGGGTTTAATAATATATTCAGTGCACGAGTATTCTGAACAGGGGTAGGCAGCACCTGTCACCTGCGACAGAAACTATTGGTGTGACGCAAATCCCTTTAAAAGCGGAACGTGTATGTTTTGACATATATGCCACAATAAGCGACACTTTATAAAACATAACAATATTCTTATTTTATTATTTATAACCTCCTAGCGGATTTTACGACTTGGCAGAATATAGAGTTTCCTTTACCATTCGCATGTTTAATATTAATGTACCTATCTACAATATTCTAAACCTTCCAAAAAAGATTGTCTGAATAATGGCGAAGACTATATTAAAATTCGTCGCGTAGTTTAGGATAACTACGTGAACATACGAAAGACGACTTAAATTGAAATATAGATTCCATAGATCAAAAAGGCAAAGGTAAAAACATGGTGTTGAAAAACGAAAATTCGAAGGCAAGTGATATCTAACAGTACTGTCGAATGAAGAGGTCTGTGTGTGTTTGTAGGGGGAAAATTTTAGGCTGAATATGATTATGCTGTTTGACCTAATTTTGGTGCAGATTTAAACATTATTTATATCGAAAGGTTTATGTAGGCATGCGACATTATTTTTGTTAATGCTAAACCCGAAACACTTCCCCAGTATTTTTAAGTAAAGACAGTAAGCACAAAATTTCAAAAAGATGAGCTTGTTATCCTACTTGGCTGTTCGAACAAAAATATGGTCCACGCTCCGTTGGATGGGAGAGCCGGGTACATTGACCTGTGGCGTCAGCTGAGCACGGGTATGCGCACGCGTAAGCTGCGTAGCGCGCTCAGTAACCATACTGAAATAATTTCTAAATGTATTTTTGAAAAAATATAACATCGTGTAAAGTTGCTTATTCTGAACAAACTATATTCAGGTTTCGCATAAACAAAAAATAACGTTTTATAATAAATAAATAGTACTTAAATTACAAAATTATATTGAAGAAATCTGGGTCTGTTGTCAAGTTGCCAAAGCCATGCGAATTAAGGTCAGGTCGGTAGGCGTCAATAAAAGCCTCTCTATGTAATATATTAACAAATATCTAACAAAATGAGTCAGTTAAACTGAAACAGTAATATTTCCTAATTACCAGAAACAATAGCAGTGGCCAATTTATGCACGTTTGCATAAATTGTGGACAGTATGCACATAAACAATGAGATTGTGGCCGAAACGTCATGACGGGAACAAAACCCGTTTGTACAGGTAGGTAGATAGCTAGTATACGTATTCTAACTTCACAGTTCAGGTTACTTTTCATTCAGAATAAATAATATATTATTCTACGTCCACAATGGCAGCAACTTTTGCCCGCATAACTTTGTGTTCAGTAAAATGTTATTTTAGTGTGTCCAGAAAGGTGCTATCAGCTTGAATGTGGTTAAATTGATCTATATGAGTCTATTTCGTATCGAATTATGTTATATTAGATATTATAAAATCTTAATAGATGTTATAATATTATAAAATCTATTAAGATTTCTTGGCCTGGTGTTGCCTTTTAGCCGATAAATTAATAGGAAATCCATGTAGCGGCAGATCCAAGTTCAAAATAGAAAAAAGCTTTACAAGCCCATGTAAAGCCTTTTTCTATTTTGAACATGGATATGCAGTGGTTATATTGTGTTCGTATTATATCTGAAAAAATCATCTTGAACAAGCGTGGCGATCAACGCTTGGGCCTTCTCTTTGTGTTTAGTTGTATAAAATAGGCTTTCGCCCTGCAGTGGGACCATAATAGGAACTAGCAAATTATTGTCCTGTTTTTGTGTATTGATGCCCTGTATACTGCAATACCCTGAAGCTAAGCTACGAACGCTAAGCTAAGAGCTAAGCTTAGTTGCTGTTCTTTAACTTGAAATCCTCCAGTATCGACGATCAATCGTCTATAATCACATTCGAAGTAAATCTGTAGCAGTCATAACAATGAATGGAACTTTACAATGTTCCACGGAAAACTCTTCAGCTGTTAAAAGTTACAAAACAGTAGCATTCACACAATTGAACAAATTGCCTTTCAATACCCTTATTATTACCTATATATACCACAATTGAACAAAATAGTTGCGTTTCAATAACCTTATATAGCTCGCAAACTAAAATATATTTAAATAGTTTGCAATAGGATTCGTACCATTTTCGACTATATTCACTAGTCCATGAAATAAAGCTTCTGTATTTAAATGAAATGAAACGGTCCAACGGTTCTTAGCTTTTTTATAGGCGGCCATTATTTATTGCGGCAGCTGGATAGCTTGAAATTAAAATGAGTTCTTTCGTAAAAAACTAAGTACTTCCAGGTAGATGACTAGTTGCTAACTGTTGCACCTACTTATCGTGGGTGAAAGAGATAATCAAACAGGCAATTCACTGCAGTACTATTCATTAGCACATCACTCAATTGCCTGTTTACTTATCTATGTGCAGTGAGAACAAATTCTCCTACAAATTGCAATTTTGTGACAAGGAAACTTAAAACTGGAGAGAGGCATCTGTGTTTAAGAACCTCTTCCGAGCATCGGTTTTGCATAAATTGGTTACATATTGACGACAAATGTTTTTGCAATCTTTTTGAAGTGAAACTTCTTTAGGCACGCTTGACTTGGGGAGTAAACTGGCGAAAGCGTTACGAAAAATGTTACGAAAAATGATCGGGCAAGGCGAACGGAAGCAAAGTATAGTCCTATTTCGTCTGTACTACAACCAAGGAGTTGGCTCATGTAAATATTGCATGACATGTCGAGTATGAAGTTGTGAGCTCGCATCTCGCCGAAGCCAATATATATTTTTTGGATCTTTTTAAGATTTGTTAACAATTGAGTCGAGTTGCGAACTCACAACTTCATAATCAATCGGCAATATATATTTTTTGGATCTTTTTAAGATTTGTTAACAATTGATTACCTAAGAGCACAAATAATTTATAAATTTCGTTCTGTTCTGGCTTTTATATTGTTTTATATATTTTTGCTGAACATTTCTGATATAATTGAAAGTATAGAAGAAGATATCGTCACAATACGATAATTGGACACAAAGTACAAATTGCTTTCGAGCCTCATAAGCTCAATTATTAAGCTAAGTACCTTGATTGATTAAGAACTATGAATTTCTTCGAGAACATGACGCTGCGAACACCCCCCGACCCCCCCTCATTGATTACCTCACCCCCCCGAGGATTATCTCGGGAACCAGAGGTCGTGGACTACCCGAGTTTGGGGTCCCCTGAATCAGGAGGAGGAGCCCGACCTTTTGGCCCTGAGGGAATCCACTGCCCCCTCTCCCCCTCCCCCCTCCCTCCCCCGCAACCCCACGAAACCTATCCCCCCCCCCGACCCCCTTTAGTTACCTCACCCCCCCGTGGATTATCTCGGGAACCAGAGGTCGTGGACTACCCGAGTTTGGGGTCCCCTGATTCAGGAGGAAGAGCCCGACCTTTTGGCCCCGAGGGAATCCACCTTTTTTTTTTTTTCAATTGGAGGTCTATGCAAAAATATTAATTTATAAATGAAAGCATGAAATAAATTTAAATATTTATAGAAAATTAATATATGTATATGTGTATACATGTATATATTGTACACACACATATATATATATATATATATATATACATACAGATGGTGCGAAAGAAGTTTCACTTCAGTCGTGTGGTCATAAGCACACTCGTTTTTTTTTTGTGGCTGGGAAATCATCAAATGACTCTCGCTTTGGGCGGAGCGGTTAGACTTTTACTGACTACCACCCACCTGTGTTCTTTCGACCACAGATTTTTTCGAACAACCCTCAGTACTGGCAGGTATCACTCCTAATGTAGAGGGGGTTTACTAGGATTTTCTTATTCTTATAGTCTGTTTGAATTTGTAGAGCTTTGGCGACTGAAATGAAATGAAATCGTTTATTAAGCAAGTAGGATCACTGATCACTTTTATCCAAACATTGAAAATGAAAACGTTTACAATCATTTACGTAACTTAAAAAAAAACAGTGTTTAAAATGTCATAATTTCGCATATTGCTTAATAACAATGCTTAGCAGAGCGAGCAGCTCAATTCCAAGCTTTATTGTTTTCTAAATAATCAGTGATTTTATAATACACCTTATTGCAAAGTTTGGCCTTTATATAGGTTTTAAATCGTTTAATGGGTAAGTTACGAATGTCCATGGGAAGCTTGTTGTAAAAGTGTATACATTGACCCA
Organism: Sesamia inferens; assembly: GCA_037179545.1. NCBI lineage: Eukaryota > Metazoa > Arthropoda > Insecta > Lepidoptera > Noctuidae > Sesamia > Sesamia inferens. The sequence goes on along the minus strand of CM073934.1, from coordinate 12,425,855 downwards.
TGAACGAGTAGCCTACTCTGTGGAGACGAGTTTGATGTACAGCAAGATTGTGTATGTTCTTGGTATCTACATTATGAACATCGCGTACTTTCCTAAAATTCGATATATTTTTATGTACATACATAAGATTTCCAAACATATATTGTGAAGCTACAGTAAGAATGTTCACCTCTTTGAATTTTTCTCTAAGAAAATCTCTAGGACCAAGGTTGTAAATAGCTCGTACAGCCATTTACTGTAAAACAAAGATGGTATTGATGTTCGCACAAGTTCCCCAGAGAAGAATCCCATAACTCATAAGACTATGAAAATAGCTAAAATAAATAACTCTGGTATCTACATCAGTTATCTGTCTAATTTTCTTAACAGCAAAGGCGGCAGAACTGAGTCTACCCGACAGCTTCTCAATGTGAGGGCTCCATTGTAACTTGGCGTCAATAGTTAATCCATGAAAAACTGTCGTCTCGACAGGGGCCAACTCTACTCCATTCAGTTGAACATTGGTACTTAGCTGCCTGACATTTGGCGTAGAAAATTTCATGACTTTAGTTTTTTTTTTCATTTAAAAGAAGGTTATTTACATTAAACCAATGGACAACTTTAGAAAGTGCATTGTTAACTTCGTCAAAATTTGCTAGCTGACGCTTGACTTTAAAAATAAGAGAAGTGTCATCCGCGAACAATACTATTTTGCGATTATCCCTCACGTGATGAGGTAAGTCTTTAATATAAATTAAAAACAAGAAAGTACCTAGAATTGCGCCCTGCGGAACGCCCATGGTGACCGCAGATACGGCAGATCTCTTTCCATTAACATCAACCCTCTGAATTCGATTATCCAGATAAGAAGTCAGAAGGTCGAGCGTTCTGTCCCTCAAACCATAATGGTACAGTTACTGACTGAGTGGTAATTCATTTATTTCCCACATTCATCAGATTCAAAATCTAAATATATTTATTGAAATTAGGCTGAGAATCAGTACTTTTTGAACATAAATCTTACATAAGACTGTCCCCCAAAACGTTCACCCATCGCCACTTCCTAGTGCTTTCGCTGGGAAGAAGTGGCGGAACAAACTCCCCAGCAGCACAGCTGTCTGTTCATCTATAAACACATGATATGCACTACTATGTATAGTAATTAAAACAAGAAAACATAGACCATTACATGAAATTATTAACCATATGCCAGCTAGTTACGACAAAATAGACCAGCAAAATAAAAAAATTAAAAACAAATCATTAAAAATGGAAATGTAAATAAGTAAAAACTAAATACCTAAATAAAAGCCCCAAACCGTAAAGGGCGTGACAGCTCATATATTAATGCTTTGTAAAAAAGACAATTATATGAACTCATATAACGTGTCAGTAAGCTAATTCTGGAGAAAGAACACAAACATTGCCTTGAGTTAATCAGAGCGACCAGCTTATCATTTAAATTGTCGTTTACAGATTTTTTTTCAAGTCTTTGTTCAAAGGCTGTAAATGCATTGTAAGGCAAGTCATCAAGTGGAGGTCTGTCCGGCTTGGCTAGAAAACCGCCGCCGTGTTCTTGTTGCGGTGATCGGCGGCGATGGGCAGCTCGCCGCCCGGTGTTCGAAAGAGAAATCGTGACCCTGGTGCACAGGAAAGTGAAGGAACACGGGTGGGTTTTAGTCAGTAAAAGTCTAACACATCCTTCCGCTTCGCCCAGAGCGGGCGACGTCATTCGATGATTTCGCATCCAAAAAGAACAAAAAAAGACAAGTCATCAATAACATATTACAGAATATTGTTAATAGCCTGAATATATATCTATTTCTACATATGTACATAAAAATCTTAATAAAAAAGTTAAAGAAATGTATTTTGATTGAAATTAAAAATAACTCACGTTCACCAGGCGCCTGTGATGTTTATGTCATGCTCTGTTTACATACGCTACCGTCCTCACACACCTGTAACAAAGCAATAATCTCCTGTTATTACTAATTGTAACTATCTGCAAACATTAACTGCCGACATTAAACGTACAATTGTTTGACGGTGCTATATCATAGTACACGTTAATTGGAAGAGCATACGGATCAATTTCGTGTGTAAATAATGCTAATTATTGCTTTTATACGTGCCAATAGTTCCCGTAACTGCTTTACATGATTGTCTTATTAATAACGTTATTGGTGTTACTGCGTATTAAATTTCGTGCGTCAATTTTAATTAGTTTTCAAGAATTCGAAAAAAAACTCAGTCAGCAGGATAAGCTACCCGAAACTGTCAGATATTGTCAGTTAACTTTGAGCCTTAACGCTTTAGCCATAAAGTTGAAAATCTAAGAAAAAGCAAATGATAGATTGTAGTAGCTTGCCGTGTTGTCGTCTGTACAGCCACAGGTACTTAAACTTATGTAGGTACTTGTTGCGCTTCGCGGTTTCATCCGCGTACCTGAGTTTCGAGCCCGATGCCTGCAGGGTAATTGCGTCACACACTACCAGTAACAATGGGTTTAATTTTGACAGTTCAACAACATTCATTGCGTTATTTAAGTTGTTAAGCAGATACATGCTTCACCGGTATTGGCAGGTGTACTTCCAGTCGATCTTGAGGTATAGCGACGTGCTTCAATGTACTACTCCGCGAGGGGGAGGCCACGGACACTAATTTTGTTACACAACGCGACTTTAATAAAATATCTAGATTATTAATTAAACCTCAGACTGAAGTCTGGGAGGACCTCTTATCCGAATGGCAAAGTAGGTGGGATAATTCCATCAAGGGCCGGCACCTCCATCTATTCTTTCCATCCGTTGGCGATCGGCTGGCTAAGACATGGCTGGAGGTTGACCACTGCGTTGCCCAATTTCTCACAGGTCATGGCAACTTTAAAAGTAAACTATTCTTTTAAACTTGTTCCTTCACCTTTGTGTCAATGTTGTACATCAAACTGTGAATTTGAACAGTCCGCACATCACATCTTGTGGCAGTGTATTCTTTGGCAAAATGAACGCAATATTATGTTGGATAGTGTACAAGTTACATCCGGAGTCGTTTATTATACGGACCTTGTAGAAACTAGAACCAATTTCCGTGCGTTCAGGCGCTTTTGCCATAGGTACCTATTATTGAAATCAATTGTAACAGCACATACCTACTTAGGACCCATTTACTTAATCAAATTTTATTCCGTTGCAATAATGCCCCTTTGTGCCGATTGGCCTAGTTCTGTTCTGTCTCCTGCTTGTTATGGAGGGAAGTGGAAAATATATCTTTTTTCTTACTCCTTCGCTATTCTTTTCTGATTAATTTCGTTGCGGGACCCAAGACAGTTGAATCGTTTCGGCGGGACTCGTCGAGCTTCATTGCTCGGCGTTTTTCTGACGGTCTCCACTGTTTCTGGTTTTCAGGAGATGCAGTGGGTGGGAAAATGTGCTTCGACTGTAAAGGGCAATTAATTAGAAATATAATACTCTTTCTTTTTATTAAATATTATATTATGGAATTTAATTCAAAATGATTCAGGTTGACAGAAATAGTCTGTTACGCGATCAAGATGCTGGATCACGTTTCTTTGCGACCATGCGTAAACTTTTTAATGTAAAATAATTGATAAAATGTAAAATTACTAATATAATATACTTCAATTTTTATGTTTATGTACGATTGCGCAATAAATTTCGAATTTGCGAATTTTCTCAAATACATGAAAATGTGTGAAATTATTCACTAATCATTTGAAATTATTCAAAATTGCACAATGTATTTTTTTTAAACGTTGCTCTATACTAGGAATTTCTCTAGAATTGTCGTGAGTGCTTTTACAAATATATAAAATTCACATACACAAACAGTCAGACCCAATGAATGTTCAAGTTTTCACTTCTACCGGAACTCCCGGAGATCACCCCGTTTTTTTTGCGTGTGTGCATTCAGCTTCAGTTATCAAGGTAGGTACTGCGCCGCAATTGACTAAAAAAACAAATTCGAAGAATTTTGAAAGAAATTCCTAATATTTCTTTATATGTCTGAAAAATTTATCTTCTCTATAACGTAAGTAACGCAATTAATGTTATTGAACTGTCGAAATGAAATGCATTGTTACGATTAGTGTGTTACGCAATTACCCGCCTGTGTGGCTACCATGAGTTTTCAATACGAATACTCGATCATGGATATCGAGCGCGTTTGACTCATCGATTGGCCTGCTTCATGGTTGTAAGAACTCTCAACCAATGAGAGCGCCAAACGCACTCGATGCGTATGATCGAGTCTCGCAATGAAAACTCATAGTAACGACACAGGTATCTGACTCCCTGTTTTAAAAACTATTCTATAAAAATGAGTAGTACGGTGATTTGACAGTTTCGCCATGCAGGGTGTAAACCTCGCGGTAACATTATGTACAGGGTGCGGTGCTGTGCGAGATCCCACTTAGCTAATGATGACTCACATTTTGTGGCTACTAAGTGCGCGAATAATCACAAACGGAGGCGAGCACTTAATGCTGAAGTTCTCTGAATCGAATTTTGTGGAAGTTCTACGTATTTAACTATGTTATCTGTCTGTGGAAGTTCTGTTTTTAAGTACGCAGTAAATAAACAATTAATTCTAAAAATTTGTTGTTATAAAAAAAAATATGACCGGCTTTCGTTGTGCTGTCACGCCAGAAAATTGTGTTTCTACTAGCTGCAACAAGCCATAGTTCTGGCTTAAAATACTGGAGTTACAGTTATACCCTTGAAACCCCAATGAAATCGGTTGCTGAGTAGGGAAATTTCAACTGAGAATGGTGATAGAATTTATGTTAATTGATATAATTGGTGTTGTACTGTTTTTATTAACAATAAACAAATATAAAAGCAGATATGATTGAAAAAGGAAGTAAAATATAGGTAATAAATTGATCATCATCACATTAACATAATTTATTTCGTAATTTTAATAACTGTTAACTACTGACAGTGTCCAAGCGATTTTTAGAGCCCAACCCACATTGTAAATGTTGTACGAAAAATACCCATTAGCGAACTAAATGCCAGCCACTTTGTTTGAGCTATCATCAACTGTTAACAGCAGCTATTTATAAACCTGTCTGTTCAAATTATATTTAGTTTGTTGCTATAAATAGCTCAGTGTACTTAAACGCTTCCTTGTGTCAGAGTTATGCTGTTATCATTGATTTATGACGAGCCAGGCATTAACACGCCGTTACCAAGAGAACTTTGTAATAAGCAAATGGTGCCGACTATTTTTAAAACTCATTTCTTTGAAAAGAAACAATAAATATTCGTAAACTACAAAGAGTTACTTAATCAGGGTTTCTTAGACGACGTCGTTACGCTGATCAGCAAAAAAACCACTTTGTTAAAAACCTTTAAGGTGGAATTTCACCAAGGAACTGGACGCGACCAGCATATAAAAAAAAATCTAAGTGTTATAATTACACTGACCTTATAATAAACAAATGACTTCTTACTATCGATGAAAAAATGAAGATTTTTATTTAAATTTGATGGTAAAGTGTGCTAGTTTATTTAGAGCCTATCCACTAAAAAAAGCTGAGTGAACAGGAAAGAAGACGGCAGTTAAGCGAGGTGATGCAATATTATATCCAACAACACGATCAACGATGCTACGCTAGAGGGAGATTGTTCTGGAGACCCTCCACGACCAAATTCCCAACAAAAAAAAACATTTGGCGCATCATACCCGGCACACATCACAACACAACTGCTCAGACCCGTCCTCAGTACGGCTTCACAAGACATCATGCTGGAACACGACGAATCGCTTGGCGGCAAGGCTTTGTCTGGTGGGTGGTGATCAAAATACACAAACAAGTCTAGTTCTACGATTTAGACCTAAATCATCAGAGATGTAACTAAACAGAATGACGACGGTCATATGTGTTAAGTTTAGTTCCAGAGACGCTCGAGCGGGCACTTTGAATCGGTTCCGAAAACATCAGTCATTTCGTATATTTAGTCTAGTGTACCTGTATAATAAAGGTCTGTGGAAGCATGAGGAACAGGGAATAAAGTTCACTCATCCTCCATAGAAAAGGGAAGATCCTCCGATCACACAGGTGTTAAGTCTGGCGGGCATTTACTCAACGGTTGATTTTGGGAAGTTGTGTGTATGCTAGTTGTACGGTAAACTTTGCTTTTTGATGTAGAATTTGTGTTTCTATGACGCGTTGTTCGCATGCATCATTTTCAACTTTAGAAGCATTAGGTCGTATCTATAGGTCATCGGACCTATGAATACGGGTTAATGCTCGAAGCATTAACCCGTATGCATAGGTCCGACTTGGTTGGTTGGAGGTTGAGCTATAGATACGACCTAATGTTTCTAAGGTCGAGCAATGTTATAGCATATTGACACTAACAGCAGAAATAACCGCACTTTGATACAATCCCTTTGTATCTTTTTATATACAAAATTGTAAAACAGTTGAACAAATGCAATCGTAAATAATTTATAGCAATCGCCACAAGTAATCTTTCATCGCGACTCGGCGGTAATTGCATTGAGCGAATTTATTGCGATTCTGACATAAATGAAACTGTTAATGTTAATTTTATATTAACAGTCGTGTTGATCGAGATGTATTGCTAGCTTAAATATATTTTAAAATACTGCCCCTCCCCCCTTGTATAGCTTTGTTACAATACATTCTGTAAGCTTATACAAGTACCGTTCTTTCAATATAAAATATAAAAATTGAACATGAATATGAAAATAGAAATAAAGTATAAACAATACATAGAATATTTTAATAAAATATTATTTTTAGATTTTTATCGGTTTATTTGATTTAGCGAATTAGAATCGTATAAGTTATAATATATAATCGTATAATTACCTATAAGTACTTAAAACATGGATTACCATCATACATTCGCATGGCTTATTTTCCGACATGCATATACAGCGTAGGAAAAAGCTAGTGCAGATTAAATATAAAAAATAAAATTATTTCAGCCGACGGGACGATGGATAGCAAAATTATTTCAAAACTTTCAGTGTGTGTCTGACCCAACATTTCTAAAATTACTTTAACCATCTAAGCAACTACCGTTCCTACATTCTCAAAAGTATTTTAACGCTGTTAGAACTGGTAATAAAAGCGCTTTAAACATTCTTTGGAATGTCTTTCAATTAGCGAACACGTTGCTCTTTAAAAATGTTTTCGTGTTATGGCATCCTGTTTTGTACTGTTTGCGTCAAAATAAGTAGTTTATTTCGCTTGTCTATCATGATGATTTTGCTGGAATAGAGAGAAGAAATGAAATATTAATTTTCACAAATTATTTCATCGCTCTATCTGTATGTCTACCTTATTATTTTAATGTGCGTACATCACTTTACAAGTTTTCCTAAAACTTCATCAGAAAAAGTAAAACCTAAATTGGAAACATGGACGAAATTCTGTCATCCATTATACAGGTCAGCCGTGTCTCTAGCTTTAAGTAACTTTGTATTTAAGTTTCCGCCGCATCTTCTTTCCCCTCCTGCAGGAGACGTACCGGGCGCCCAAGAAGGGTGCAAACCGATCTGCGACTTACATGAGAGATGGCCTGCGGGAGGCGGTCTGGGGGCATCAGTAGTACCAACAGACAGGCCCAAGTTAGCACTACTGTGTTTTGCGCGATCCTCTCTTGAGATTGGGTGTGAGCAGCGCACAAATAGTCCAACGGGGAGATGGGACCCGCTGACAAATAGAGGCTCGAGGACAGTCGAGGCCGCGGTGAATGTATATGTGAATCTCGCCAAAGGTGATGATGTTGAGAGATGAAACATCGAGATGGTTTTAGCCAGTAACAGTCCGAAATTCCCCTCTGTTACCCACACGATGGCAAAAGTCCATGAGGATTTCCACAGCGAAACAAAAAAGGGGTGGACATGGACAATATTTAGGGGCTCAAAATGATCGGGGGTTTGAATGTGGTGGTCGAATAGGGAATAAATCCTTCAGAATTGTAATTATCTATTTCCGATAAGTAGATCAGCAATTAGATTTCAGTTATGCCTAATTGACAATGCAGGTTGCAATGCAATCTCATTATATTCCGGTTATAACATAGCACTGTAATTTTCATAGTAATAGATTAACCGATTGTGATTCGTACGAATATAATTGGTTATGTTAACTGTTGTTAATCTGTCATTGGAGTAATAATGTTAAGGTATATTAGGGTTATTTATGAAGAATAGATACTGCTGTATCTATTCTACGAACTTCTAATGGCAGTCGTTACGGGTTGTTGGAGCCCTCAAAAGTGTTACAATTGGTCTAACTGCAATGTTTCGATATCGCTTTCGGGTTGTGAAGGTCAGACGGCAGTCGCTTCATGGAAAATATCGAAGTTTAGCCAAAATAAGCAGTTAGACTGGTAAAGCGGACCCCAGATTTCAGAACCTGAAAAGCTTCGGATACGACTGGGATTAACGCTGAGATGAAGAAGAAGAAGTCAAGGAACTGACCGACAGAACTGAAAACAGAACACACATAAGTAAAAAACTAACAAAGAAAAAGTTATAGCTGTGACGCAATCTATACCATTGCATACACTATACATACACGGTATGTATCTGTATATCTCGTTGAAGCGATCACGGTGTCAGGTCGGTCACGCTCACGCGAATTCAATACTTCTTCCCTATTCAACAAACCTACTCAACGCCGCTAAAGAAATTTTTACTTCAAAAGAAAACTTTCATTGATCTACAAAATATGTTTCATCCAGAAAATAAGCTGTAACCTTGTAATAATTTATTCAATTATTCAAGCATCTGTAAAGGGGAGGCGCGGGCTATTGGTGGCGATCGAAGTAAGCAATAAGTTACCAGCTCCGATGTTCCGATGAAGTGATTAGTTAAAATCGGAGGCTATTAGCCTTCGCTCCACCGCACGCGACGGGGAGCTATCCAGCTTAGCGCTAATCGACTTGCTTTAAATTCTTTAAGTTTTATTGAGCTTTATTCTTTTCTCTAACATAATCTGTAGGTAGATACTTCTAAAGTCATAATTAAGAATACCTGTCAATATAGTTAGGCTTATGTTATAAATTCAACTGAAATTTGTTAGACTGTTTGTCTTTGTGTGAATTGTGATAGACTTCGCTTACTGTGGATAATTTTAGTATTAACAAAAAAATATTTGATTAAATAATAATAATAATAGGACAGGGTGTTCTGACGCACCCTAAGGGAGACCTATTTTCTGTAGTAGGTAGAATGAAGTTATAAGTACTAGAGAAATGTAGGTACACAAAATGAACTCCACTGTAACAAAACGTGTTACAAAATCAACGCCACTGTTTTACCCACGGCCATGGCCATAAAGGAGATAAGTAACCAGGTACGATAGTTAGTTGTAATTTAAAAAGAAATCGTTGGATTTTTTAAAATAGAATATATTTATTCGGATCGAATTTTCGAATTCGAATGATTGATTCTGACGGCAGATTCGAACTGTTGTCCTACTATGAAAAAAAACATTTCGATACAATTTTAAGCACAGTGCATTCATTTTAACACTTTAAACAAATATAAAAAATAATTGGAAAAATTCATGAAATTTGATATACCAAATAAAAACTCCCAATGGATGATAAGGTGAAGGAAAACATCTTGAGGTAACCTGGATTTCAAGTCTGAAATCGCCAACCCGCATTGACCAAGTGTGGTGATTACCGTATGAGAGGAGACCTGTGCCCAGCCGTGGGACGATAAAAAGGTTGATGATGATGATGAAATAGTAACTTCGTAGTAATGGCCGAACATTCATGCGATGTGCCAATTCAGATTGGGGTCTACTCCGAATTGGTATATTTATTGCATCGCCTATTGTCTGTATACGACTTATTAAAACAAAAACTTTACTTGCCTACATAATACGTTTTCTATCTTCGTTTTCAGTGTAGTCGTACCCTGAACGGCCCTTCCTTCCTTCCTATTGCCATTGAATAAGGCATATTTACTGCGTAAATGTCTAAATCTTAAATTAATCGATTTCCGCGAACATTGAGACATTTCTTCCTTGTCTAAACTTGGACGGAGGCTGAAGTGGTCAGATGTTATCTTAAGCTATTTTAAGTTATATTTGTATTTTGGAAGGTGATTTATTGTAAGTAGAATATTCAAAAATAGGTTAATTTTTTTACTGAATAGTTTAGGCCTGGGTCGAAGACGGCTGCCAGGGCCGCCGGATGTTTGAAAGAGTACCGTGGCCCCTGGTGCAGAGGCAAGTGAAGAAACACACAGGGTAGGTTTTAGTCAGTAAAAGCAGGACTCGCCCTTCTGTTCAGAAGTTCAGCTCAGAGTAGAGAAATTAATTTGATAATTTTTCACCAAAAAAAAATCACCGTATATTTATTTAGGTATAATAATCACTTTAGTAACTAAACATTCTGTTAACTAATTAGTTTACAAGTGTAAAAGAAATAAGTTTATTAATGGATGTTAGAACAATTTGATATTAACATATATATTTTTTTCTGTTAGTTATGTAAGCACAACTCGAAGAAATGTAGGTATAATTGCTATTCAGCCTAGTTCAAGGTATGATAAAATTGTCTGATTACATTAATTCATGCATTTCTCGTACTAAATAATTATACAAAATGCGAACACTTCACTCCTTAAGTTATGCATGAAAAATTTACACAATGCAAAAGATGAAATCTTAGGGAACTAAAAAGTTGAAATAACCAGTTTCTGAACAAAGCTGCCAACATTTTTCTAGAAAAAAGGTTTTGTTTAATAACGTCAGAAAGAATGGCTGTTTTCGAAAAGAAAAGTAACAAGCTAGGCATTTACCAGTAAAAAAAGCATATTAGACACTATAATGGCATCCGATTGGTTTTCGATCTCAAACGGCCAGTGTGTGAGAATATTATTTAAAATAGGTTTGAATGAAAAGGTTTAATTGCGAAATAGTTTAATTACTCGTCTCGTATATACACTTCTGGACACATCTATTGGCCCATCTTAGAGTTTAGGTTTCGATGCCCCCTATCGAAATATGATTGCTAGATTGAACAAAAACTATTGATGCAGTTTTAAACCTGATACATTTTACCATCTTTTTCGATCGTATTGTTTTAAATTTGAATTCAGAATACCATACGACATGGAGCTACGCCTAACAAGTCGGATATGCGCCTTGTTAAAAGCAGTTGATTTTTGAATAAAAAACATGTTTTATCAAATAAAGGTTTAATTTAATAACGCGTGTTGCCTCCATGGGTATCTACCACAGCTCTCATACGATTAGGCATAGAGTTTATCAACCGCTCTATGAAATTTTGAGGGGTCATCTTCCATTCCTCTTCTATGGCAGTTTTCAACTCCTGCATCGTCTGGGCAACTGGCTAACGAGCCCTAACACGTCTTTTTAGCTCGTCCCACATGTGCTCAATGGGGTTCATGTCTGGGCCTCTGGCTGGCCAGTCCATAACTGTGATGTTCACATCCCGAAGATATTCCCTGACGATGCCGGCCGTATGGGCTCTTGCATTATCATGCATAAAAAGGAAATTTGGGCCCACATAGTCCGCGTATGGTATCACGTGAGGTCCTAAGCACTCACGAATGTACCTTTCAGCATTTAATGTTGGCAGCCGTGGTCCAGTAACAACCTCAAGTTGAGTTTTGCCGCTCGCGGTTATAACGGCACAGTCGCATGAGTCACCGCCATAAGCAACCGTCCCTTCAAAGCAGCATTGTGCGAAACGCTCTCCCTTACGTCGGTAGACCTTCTTCCTTCCATCATTGCCATGTAACACAATTTTAGACTCACCAGAAAAGAGTACACGGCTCCAATCTTGCTGTGTCCAATTTAAATGAGTAGGTATGTGCGAAATGATGGCGCGCTGTTCGGCGGGCTCGCGTTAGTTTGGGCCCATTAGCTGGCTTGTGTGGTACCATATCGCGTTCTTTTAACCTTCTCCGAACAGTTTGAGCGCTCACAGATACTCCGTGGAAGTCGCGAAGTTGGTTTTGTATCTCAATTGAGGTATGGTGACGATTTCTCAAGCTGGTCGTCACGATGAATCAATCCTGCCTTTCAGCTGTGACCCAAGATCGTGGCCTTCCTTGGCGACGAACAAAGCCGCCAGTCTCTAGGTACTTCAGATAAACGTTTCGGACCGCAGATCGACTTAAATTAAGTTGAGTACTCACATTTCTTTGGCTGTATCCGGCCTGAATAAGTGCCACAGCTTGGGCGGCGACTTCAGGTGAAGTATCCATAGACTATTGATAGAACCTCACCTTAATGTTAAGAATAATGTAATAATGTTTGTTGCAAAACCAAAGATATCAATCACTTTTTCAAGAATTAAATCCAAGTAAACCAATAAAATCAAGTTTTCTTTGTATTCGATTGTTTGATATCAACAAACAGGCTCCAAATTATTTTTTGTTTCTTTAAATTCTGTGTTCGAAATTCAAAAATAGACTATTGAATGAAATTGTGAATGTGCCAGGTTCAAAACTGCATAAAAACTTTTGCTCGACTTAATATAAAATTTTAGCTAGGACCAAACGAAACTGAAAATGCAAGGTGGGCCAATACGAGTAGATGTGTCCAGAAGTGTATTTGAAACTTTAAATTTAGTAGTCGTGGTAGCCTAGTGGTTAAAACAGCAGCCTCTCAAGTATGAGTGTGCGGGTTCGATTCCAGGTCCGGCAAGTACCAATGTAACTTTCTAAGTTATATGTACAACTTTCTAAGTATATCTTGGACACCAATGACTGATTAAAAGGTGAAGGAAAACACCTTAAGGAAACCTGGAGTCTGAAATCGCCAACCCGCATTGAGCAAGCGTGGTGATTGTGCTCAATCCTTCTCTGTATGAGAGGAGACTTGTGCCCAGCAGTGGGACAACAAAAGGGTTGATGATGTTGATGATATATTTGAAACTGGGGTAAATAAATCTTTTGGTTTGTAAATATTATACTAATTACTAAATAATAATGTAATAAAACTGTTGCATTTTTAAAATTTTTAAAAATGTCACATCAAAAGTAAAATTTACAAATATACAGCGTGGAATTTTAATGGTTGTTTTCCCGCAGTGAAACGGCTTTGTCTTAGTAATACAATCGTTTCATCAATAAATAAAATATTAGAAACATGAAATGGCGGATTTAATATAGTCATCATCATCATCATCATCATTTCAGCCGAAAGACGTCCACTGCTGGACATAGGCCTCCCCCAAGGTTCTCCACGACGACCGGTTCTGCGCCTCCCGCATCCAGCGGTTTCCCGCGACCTTCACCAGGTCGTCGGTCCACCTTGTCGGGGGCCTACCCACGCTACGTCTTCCGGTGCGTGGTCGCCACTCGAGAACCCGTCGGCCCCATCGGGCATCGGTCCTACGGGCAATGTGTCCAGCCCACTGCCACTTTAGTGTTGCAATTCTTCGGGCTATGTCGGTTACTCTCGTTCTTCTCATTCTTCCCCCGTGTGGTACCGGGCTTAGAATAGTACCAACCCATATCCTCCCGTGGGTGTCGTAAGAGGCGACTAAGGGAACTCTCTCACCAGGGAAGCGGGCAGCAGCGCTTCTTCTGTGGAATATCAAATCCTGTGATCCCCAACCCGCTTGCCAAGCGTGAGGATTATGGCAAACCCCCCCCCCCCCCCATAATGACGCACATGACTAAGCCAAGGTCCCTAGTCCCCGGCAGCTCCGCTATTCCTGGTCATTGTGGTAGCGGCCAAGGTAACGGCGGGGCCAGGGGTGCGAAGAATCTCCGGAAGAGATCCGGCTACCACAAACAACGACGGATCGACCTGGTAACACTGAACGTGCGCACACTGCGGACCGACGAGAGGGTTATTGAACTGGAGGAAGAATTGAGCAGGTTACGATGGGGTGTCCTGGGATTATCTGAAGTCCGAAGAGAGGGTGAGGACTCGATAATCCTTAAATCCGGTAACTTGCTCTATCCGCGGTACTTAAGCTCGGTCATTTTTCTAGTACTAAAACACTAACCATGGGATGTCCTCAGGGTTCAGTTGTCGGTCCTTATTTATGGAATTTGGGTTTTGATGACTTCCTCGCGATCCCGCTTCCTTGCGGCTGTTCACTTACTGGTTACGCGGACGATGGCCTACTGCTCATTCAGTCAAGTACCCGAGCTGGACTTGAGAACTTGGCCAATACTTGCCTAAATTTATTATCTCAGTGGGGTGATCGTAACCGCCTAGCGTTTGCGCCACATAAAACCTATCAACTTTTACTAAAAGGTAATCTTAAATCATTGCCTACTATTAAATTTAATAACGTTCCCATTAAAAAACAGCAATCCGTATGCTACCTTGGTATGATCTTAGAAAGGAATTTTTCATTTATAGAACATATAAAAATAGTTGGTGAAAAAGCTAAAAGGAACTTTTATGCCCTAACTAGAATATCCAAAGCAACTTGGGGTCTATCATTCCTAACTTTAAAAACTATATATGGAGCTACCTACTTAGGATGTATGTGCTACGGTGCACCTGTTTGGGCCGATAGGGCCAGCATAGGGGCGGCACGACGTAAACTGATTCAAAGCCAACGTTTGGCATTGATATTTTTATGCAAGGCGTATAGAACGGTCAGTACTGAAGCCTTACCGGTACTGGCAGGTGTACTTCCAGTCGACCTTGAGGTACAGCGACGTGCTTCAATGTACTACTCCGCGAGGGGGGAGGCCATGGACACTAATTTTGTTACACAACGCGACTTTAATAAAATCTCTAGATTATTTAAACCTCAGACTGAAGTCTGGGAGGACCTCTTATCCGAATGGCAAAGTAGGTGGGATAATTCCATCAAGGGCCGGCACCTCCATCTATTCTTTCCATCCGTTGGCGATCGGCTGGCTAGGACATGGCTGGAGGTTGACCACTGCGTTGCCCAATTTCTCACAGGTCATGGCAACTTTAAAAGTAAACTGTATTCTTTTAAACTTGTTCCTTCCCCTTTGTGTCAGTGTTCTACATCGAACTGTGAATTTGAACAGTCCGCACATCACATCTTGTGGGAGTGTGTTCTTTGGCAGAATGAACGCAATATTATGTTGGATAGTGTACAAGTTACATCCGGAGTCGTTTATTATACGGACCTTGTAGAAACTAGAACCAATTTCCGTGCGTTCAGGCGCTTTTGCCATACCTATTATTGGAATCAATTGTAACAGCTAATACCTACTTAGGACCCATTAACTTAATCAAATTTTATTCCGTGGTGTTTGGCAATCTGGGCTTCTCCCAGTTGCAATAATGTCCCTTTGTGCCGATTGGCCTAGTTCTGTTCTGTCTCCTGCTTGTTATGGAGGGAAGTGGAAAAAATATCTTTTTTCTTACTCCTCCGCTATTCTTTTCTGATTAATTTGTTGCGGGACCCAAGACAGTTGAATCGTTTCTCCGGGACTCGTCGAGCTTCATTGCTCGGCGTTTTTCTGGCGGTCGCCACTGTTGATTCTGGCTTTCAGGAGTTGCAGTGGTTGGGAAAAGTGTGGCGGGTTTTGTCCCAAAAAAAAAAAAAAAATAACTTGCTCTATGTCCGGGAGGGCGACCATCAGTCCCAAGGTGGTGTCGGGTTCCTCGTCCACAGGTCCCTTGTGGACAATGTAGTGAAGATCGAGAGTGTGTCGACCAGGGTGGCGTTCCTGGTACTCAGAATAACCAAACGGTATTCGCTGAAGGTCATTCAGGTATACGCCCCGACCTCTACACACTCCGACGATGAAGTAGAGGCTATGTATGAGGACATCTCTAAAGCCATACATAGCTCTAAAACTCACTACAGCGTTATCATGGGGGACTTCAACGCTAAACTTGGAAAACGGAGCAGTGAAGAGCTCGGACTGGGAAATTTTGGATTTGGGCGTTGGAACTACCGAGGCCACATGTTAGCTGGCTTCATGGAGAAGGAGGGACTCTTTATGATGAACTCCTTCTTCAAGAAGCGTGAACAGCGAAAGTGGACTTGGATCAGTCCCGACGGGGTCACTAAGAACGAGATAGACTTCATTATGACGACAAAAAGGCACATATTCAATGATGTCTCAGTGATCAACTCGCTCAAATGCGGCAGCGATCACCGTATGGTCAGAGGCACATTGAATCTGAACATAGTGTCCGAAAGATCTCGCCTGATGAAGTCTACGCTCCGGACAGCACCCATCCAGATCCATAACTCGTTGGTCGACAGCGAGATGGCGTGGTGTCAGACAGGGAGATGTTATCTCCCCGAAATTGTTCACCGCTGCATTGGAGGATGTCTTCAAGGTTCTGGACTGGAAAGGACTGGGCATCAACATCAATGGCGAGTACATGACACACCTTCGGTTTGCTGATGATATCGTAGTCATGGCTGAGACCGCGGAGGACCTGAGTACAATGCTCGAAGACCTCAGCAGAGCCTCCGAGCGAGTCGGTCTTAAAATGAACATGGGCAAGACGAAAGTCATGTCTAATGCCCATGTTGGACCGACTCCTATAAAGATTGGAGACTCTGTTCTCGAAGTTGTTGACAGTTACGTGTACCTGAGACAAACTATCCAGTTAGGAAGGTCCAACTTCGAGAAAGAGGTCAATCGTCGAATCCAACTCGGCTGGGCTGCTTTCGGGAAGCTACGAAGAATCTTCTCGTCCGAAATACCGCAGTGTCACAAGACAAAAGTCTTCGACCAGTGTGTGTTGCCAGTGATGACTTATGGAATTGAGACGTGGTCGCTAACAATGGGCCTTATGAGAAGGCTCAAAGTCACTCAAAGGGCAATGGAGAGGGCTATGCTTGGGGTTTAATATAGTGATAAAGAAAAACTCGAAAGTGAGCACGAACTAATAATAACCTCCTGATAATCTACAGCTGAATGGCGCGGGGCCATTGACCCGCGTGCTTTAACTATTATCCATTCATACTTTTACCGGCTTAGGACTATCATAAATACTTTTTAGCTGCAATTTACTGAACATGAAAATAAAATTATTATCTAAGATACTTGTTCGTAATTTTTGTGCGCAGACTACTTTATGTCGTATCACTAGAGTCGGAAGCTTATTTTACTTTGAACATTTATAAAGCGGCATCGCCTTTGAACGCTAGTTTTTTTGGATGCTAGTTTGAGCGGTAGTGTTTTGTATTGGCACATTTAAGTTATTTTATACCGTATTAACGCACATGACAGATTTTTTTGGTTTACATTTTTTTTTTTGTCGGCATGGTGGTGATTTTTGGATTGTTATCTACAAGCTGTTTAATGCCCTCTCACTACGCGCGGGACCTTATTATGGTTTGAACATTAAATGCATTGCTTTCCTTTGAGGCGGTTTCATGCCCATTCCGAGTAGTACCTACAAGTTATATCTAGCGTAACTAACTTTTCTCACATTTTCGAGTTGATGTTTATTTTTTTTTAATTATTTTTATTATTTTATAACACAAACATTTTTATTTTTGACTTTTACTCTATTCATCGAAAGTACTCCTTAAAGCAAATCGTTCTGCCGCTGGAAAACAACTATTAGAATTCTATCGTGTATAATAAAATTACTATAAATCTAAATATTAAAAATGTAATTCTGTTCGATATTGTACCACATATTCGCAATTTTGCATACATCTTGGGGTCAGACGACAAGCACGTTCCCCGGAGGCTGTGTTATCAGCACCACTATGACTCAAAGAAGGTGACATTTACCTACATGTAATTTTGTATGTAATCCTTGTGGCACTGTTATCTAGGTGTATGATATAGTTTGGGATACATGAACTGTGTGTGAAGGTAATTAAATAAGAAAGTAAGCAATTGATTGAAACTTTCAAGGATTTCTTTGTTAGTTAAAAATTAGATACGTATTTCAAGATTTTGGCGTAAATTACGTATAAGATCATTGTCCCAACCCTCACTGGGCCAGCGTGGTAGATTACGGCCCACTCTCTCTCTCCGAGAAGAGGCTGGTGTCCCAACAGTGGGAACATTATAGGCTAATTATGTATCATTGTCACATTGAGAAACAATTCTTACATTTTCTAATATATCTAACTTTTGTGGTGTATGTTAGAAAGAGGTGTCCTTTCATATTAGCATCTTTCTTTTTTAACAGTATCCCACTTCTGAGCTTTCACCTTCCCCTATTCTATCCAAAAACGTTTCCTAATAATTCAATATAGCGGCAGTAAAAATAGTTTCTTATATCGTTCAAAAATTGATGACGTAACTCCCCAGTTCAATTTTACAAGCAACAATTCTCCCGATCGAGGCGATCTCGAAGCTCGTATTTTCCTACCTACTTGTAATGAAAATTCATGTTGGTTGTGTAATAAACGATAGTTCATTGTTACTAGTTTCTTAGTAGAAAGTCTGGGACAGTTTGCAATACAGGGTTGAAATAATGCAGTTGCTAAAGCCGTCAGCGAGGGTCGAGGATGCCTTGTCTTCAAAACAATAATACGCATCCCACGACCGATTTTCTCGAGCTCACCGAGTTTGCGGAAAAGAGCTTTATACGTGTTGTCATATGCACTCATATGCTGTGTGGAAAAGTGATAAAAGCTTACTGTCTATTGAGATTTCATGCCGAGACCGCGGACATTGCCTTTGCATACAGTAAACTTTGCTATGGGTCAGACAGTATCAAAAGACAAGCTCAAGCGACATTTTTCGCGGAAAATATAGAATACTGTGTTGTTCTCTTTTGCTGTAAATTCATCTGTACACACGTATTGATCGTCTTTTGAACTGTAAAAAGGGAGTTTAAGAGGTCGAAATGAATTCCGTGTCGGCGCGGCTGCACCGGGTTGTAATTTAATTAGGCGTCAATTTGAACGAGCGCCGCCGCCGGTGCGGGGACGTGCGCCGAATGCCGCGTTGTTCGACAAATTTCATTATCACCAATTGTTGTATGCAGTGTTGGAACCTCGGAGAAGACCGCTCAAGCGGTAATGCTGCCACCAGTTACAGCGTTCGCTGAATATTTTAAAAATCGTTCTAACATTCGTCCTATATTTTCAATTTAAGTTCTTCCTGCCGCCAGTGTGAGAGTAATACGACTAAACTATCGGTAACAATGAACAAGAATTCTCGCGTCGCCTGCAACTTTTAAACAAAATCTGAAACAGGTCTTATATTACATTGTTAAGTATAGGATTCATGATATCTAAGCCAAATATAACTTACGAACTGGTGGATCTAATTAACCTAAAATAAAAGCCAATTTATTTTTCTCTCGCCTTTTTGAATAAAATCCCCTGAAATATTTAAGTATATAGTTACGTAATTCAAAAGCGTGCTACTAGAGGCAACAGCCTTTAATCGAATTTGTATTCTCGCACCTTGTAACAGATAAGGGTTTGCATAAAATGACAAATTAAAAACGCCAGCGACTAAGTGATTGATCAAAGCACCACTTTGTTTAGTTCCTTATCAGTGAGCGAGGAGCGCGTTTGATAAGCTTCATAAATCAGAGAGATAAGAGACTGGCCGGGGCGAATGCTGTCGATAAGTTTGCTGTACTGAAAAACTTACATATTGTTGACTTTGGGAGAGTTTTCCAACGCAACAAAGTTTTGTTGTGAAAGAGTATCTTGATGGTGTGGTACAATATCAAAACTTATCCATCTAACTGACTTTTTAGGTAGCGTTCGGAAATACATGCTTGCAGGCTATTTATTCTTTGTTCGAATTTAACTCTCGTTGTCGTCACGATAACGCGGCGTAGAGGCTGCATTAACATTGATATTTTTTTATGTCAATGTTGATGCGTCTTACTTTCGTAAATTAATATGATGGTCTTAGTAACCAGGTCATTAAATAAAAAAAATAAAAAATCGTAAATTAAAAACACACAGTAAGTATTTTGTTGTCACTTCATAGCTTTACATTATATTAAGCAGCAGTATGATTTTAAATTTAAGACAACATTGTCGTCGATTCTAAAAATAGAATAAGATTTCTAAAATAGGAAAATGTCAAAGAAAAACAGTCCTAATTACGTCAGATTACGGTATCCCTATGTCCTCTGACGCTGGTCGGATTTGACCAGAAACCGAGTGACCTTAATCTTTCAAAAGATATTTAATAAGATAGATATCTCGTTAGTGCGCTTATCACCTGCAAGTGGCCATTTATAGCGTGTGCTTTATTTAGTGATCAAGGTAATTGTAAACGATAGACTCGTTCTAGATGACGTACAGAGGTAGAGTGCTAGTACTAGGTGTGTGTAAGATGGCACCTGACCAATTACCGAATAGACTGTCTATTGGGTTTACAAAAAGTCATTTCTCAACGAAGGTTTTAATCTGTGCTATTTATTATACCTTGTACTATTGACATATATGAAACTATTTTTATGTTAACAAAAAAAAAAAAAATTAAGTATACATATCATTATATTGTAAGCTTTATTGGGATTATGTATTAAGTCAGATTGAATCGATACGTTTTCTTATTATGTAAAGGGTGTCTCAGTAAGAGTGCACTTTTTTAATTTAAAATAAAAATGAATATTTTATGACAGAGTTTTATTGTATTGTAAAAAAAGACATGGTCCGATTTAGTATGGCATAAAATATCCGGCAAATGACCACCACGGCTCCGAAGACAGCCATTACTCTTTTCATGAAATTTTCCATGACTTTTGCATTGAGATGTGGCTGCATCTCATCGATGTCGCGTTGGATTTCGGATTGGAGCTCAGGAATTAATAACTTCGAAACAATTTCACAAAACCGCAAAGAAACAAATCATACGGTGCTAAATCACATGATCTTCGTGGCCATTTGACATCAGAATTTCGTGGAATAAGATTTGACATTAGACCTGTTCTCCTGTATGGCAGTGAGGCGTGGCCTGTGCTTGAGCTACACAAGCAGGAGTTGCGTGTTACGGAGATGAATATGCTGCGGTGGATGTGTGGAGTTACGCGGAAGGACCGCATCAGGAACTCCCACATCCGTGACAGTCTTCATGTCCGTGACATAGCGGAAAAACTGCAGGAGGGTTGCCTACGTTAGTACGGTCACGTCTTACGAAAACCGTGCATGGTTGCATGCACGGTTTGCACGTTGCAACATGGCATGCGTGCATGCCATGTTACGTGGGTCACAAATGTCTTGCCATGGCGCCTCCGCCGGGCCGGAACAAGTGGGGTAGACCAAAGAGGTGCTGGCTTGACGTTGTAAGAGATGACATGCGTGCCAACCATCTCACATCACAGGATGCTAAACATCGCGCGAAATGGAGGAAATTAAGCAGGAAAGCGGACCCCGGGCTCCAACGCGAAAGCCACGGATGCAACCGGGATAAATGCTGAGTTGATGATGATGATGATGAATGTGTTCTGGAAATCGTTGCTGCAATAAGTCAATTGTCTCATGTGCGGTGTGGCAGGTTGCACCGTCCTGCTGAAACCACATGTTGTCTAGATTCATGTCGTCCAGTTGAGGCCACAAGAAGTCCGCGTATAAGCGGTTTCAGCGTAACTTTCCCCATTTTTGTAATAAGTTTTCACAATTATAACGCTTTGTTAAAAGCACTCCATTTTTAATAATCGGAATAATAACAGGTGACATCTGTCAAATTTCAGAGTTGATTCTTGCATGAAAAAAAAAATTAAGTATGCATGTTTTTCTTTATCGAATGCAGGTTTATTTAATTACAGGTAACCAAAAGATCTGGATATAATTAGTTATTTACTATTGTGAGGCTCCTTGGCGGTTTTACATTGCTTTATTCCTAAATGAGAGTGAGCGTGCTACATTATTCTTTGCTTTTCGCACACATTCATTACTGGTACATAGTAAGAGCCTCGCCTCCTGAGATTATGTGTTTTAGGAAATAGTAAGCTAATTCATTGCCCAAAAGTTTAATTTTGTTGCAACGATACAAACTGCATGTGTAGGTGATTGTGTGTATCTATTATTTGTTTATGTAGTGATAGCTGCGTACCGACGACACGCATCCCTCTATTAAAAAGACAAAGAAGAGCATTTCTATAAACTTATTAGAAAGATTTCTGTGACATCAACACAGGCAAACTCATATCACATTGACGTCACCCAAAATCCAGCGTCGCACGAGCAGTTACGGGCAAGTTACATATAAATACACAATGTTCTGACATGAAGTGTCGGTCAATTGTCGATTAAACAACGCACACGTATAGATGACTGAATACAATGTATAGATGAGTGCAGACTATGTATGCAGTGAAGACTGTATAGAATATGTGTTGTACATATCTCACAACTAACAGCGCCACGATCTTTTGCAGTGGTAGTAGCGGTTTGAGCACGGTACATATTTTATTTTATTTATGAAGGAAAACTAATTATTAGAAAGAAATACAAAAAGATACGGGCAAATGTGTAACCAACAACATTTTCCACAGTACCTATACATATAAAAAAACCAAAACCATTACAAACCATGATATTTACACTGAAATCTACAAATTAGAAATAGAAGACTTAACGGTAACATAGTCCCCAAGTCAATGACAATTACATAACGAGAGATATAATCATTATGTACTTGGAAACGTTAACTGCGATGCTTACAAGGCTTCGGAAAATATTCGTGATTTTTTGATAGGAATTCGACTTAAGTCTGGCCAAGGTTTTCTATTTACATAACAAACATTTCAGGAGCTAATGCTAATGTGATAAGAGCAATTCCGTGAAGCTTTTAGTGTACTTCAAGCAGGCTTGATTCAAAGACCTTACGCCATGATTACAGACAGAGTTAGGCCAATTGTAGACGAAAATTGCATACTCGCCAAGTGCAATTTTCGTCAAAATTTCGAATAAGCATATGGCCCAACATAAAAGCCAACGACTGACTCTTTTCGTCGTTCATTGCTGGAATACTAACAAGTTTAATTGACTTCTTGCATATAAGTGGAGCGATTTATTTTTTAAAGTGCTTCTACATAACTGGGGTTATGTTTGTAGACCGTTTCGTAAAAATATTACCCACGTAGGAGTAACTGCAGAAAGTGATTAATTAATACATGAAGTATTAAAAATACGTCAATTTATTATTATTATTATTTTTTAATAATTATAAACCAGCGCTTGACCACAATCCCGCCTGATGGTAAGCAGTGATGCGATCGTTGATGGTAAAGCGCGCTAGTTTATTAAGAACCTATTCACTCAGATGAGCGAATAGGAAGGAAGACGGCAGTTGAGCGAGGCGATGCAATGTCAAACCCAACAACACGACCAACGATGCTGCGCCAAAGGGAGATTGATCTGAAGACCCTCCACGACCAAACTCCCAACACAACAACATCCGGCGCATCGCACCCGGCACAAATCGCAACACAACTGCTCAGACCCGTCCTCCGTACGGCTTCACCAGACATCATGCCGGAACACGACAAATCGCTTGGCGGCAAGGCTTTGTCTGGTGGGTGGTAACTTCGCCGGCGGCCGGTGTAATGGCCTACCACCGAGAAAATGTCAGGCGAGGACTGATTTAGGAGTAAAGTTTTTTTTAGTTTAGTTTCTGAACAAGCGAATCGGGGCCAATGATGATTGGTTAGTCTTGCTTCTTTCGAGTCACCAAAACTTTTAAATGAACCAAAGTTATAAACAGCGAAAATAAAAGTTGAAAACGCCTTCTAATGAACGAGGCCCAACTCGAACGGTAAGAAATTGTCATCCCTTCAAAAAGTTTCTTCGGCAAGGATGAAACAGCCATTTAGTTAAAGCCTTCATAATAGGCCTCTTCTATTTCAATCCTTCTTACCGTCCTGATGTTCCTCCAGCGAATCAGTAATTTTCAATTCACAAATTTAATTCAGAATGCAGTAATTTGAACCACTCCGCGTCATTTACATAATCTGTAGAATCCAATTATTTAAATTAATATGTCACGTTAAACTGACTTGAGGTCATTGGCTATTATCGTTAAACATGATTAATGGAGATTTTTACCATCTAAGTCTATAATAAAAACGGTGTTTTTGGTTTTTGTATATTAGTTTTTGACACCGACTTCCCAAATTAGTTATTTTTCACTTTGTAGTGTTTTTTGGAAGTCGATTGTTTTTTTTTGTAAAAAAAGTTTTTGTTTTACACTTTTTAGTTGTGAAAAGTACTGTTCAGCTGCATCCGGTTAGACTGGATGCTGACGCTAAAATACTTACAAACGCACTGGTTGCCCCTACGATTTTTGAAAGTTCCCCTTGATTTCTCTGGTCTTCCACCATCAAACCCTGGTGTCCTTATCATGGAACACCTTGGGAATGTCTTCTTTCCAACAGACTAGAATTATCAAAATCGGTTCATAAACGACGAAGTTATCCGCGAACAAACATAAAAAAAATACGGTCGAATTGAGTAACCTCCTCCTTTTTGAAATCGGTTAAATATAAAATTATAAGTAAACTCATTTGCAAAAAAAATTGGTTGTCTGTAGAACTCCGTCTACTGCCGATATTTGAACGTGACAACGTCTATTCGCTCTAGGGGTGGGGGTAAAGTAGGCGTGGACTCCGTGTGGCGTCAGATTCGGCCATTACGGTGTTTTCGGGAATGACTCCACACCGTACCAATTTAATAGACGTTGTCACGTCAAAAACGGCACCTATGCAATGAACCATTGCAAATATTAATATTGCTTTGTTTTATAATTATAGGTACTTTAATTCCCACAATTTGGTAAATTAATAAGAAAATAACCGTTTTCAACAGTATTTCATAAAATTGTGAAACAATTTATGGGAAATAATGCTAAACCTCGCTAGTAGTGTATGTTCGCTAGTATTGCATATGTTCATGAAGTTAAAATTAAAAAGTTTTTTTGTTTGTTCTTTAATAAAGTAAAAGCAGATAAATGTTTAGTATCGAGTGTGACTCCCTCTAGCTTAAATCACAGCTTGAATTCGTCTGGGCATGCTAGCGAGTATATCCCGGATACTTGCTTGCGGAATACGATCCCACTCCGCAGTAATCACATTCTGCAGCTCTGTGATGGTCTGCAGAGCCGGTTGTACTGATCTCACACGACGTTTCAGAACGTCCCAGACATACTCAACGGGATTGAGGTCGGGACTTCGAGCTGGCCAATCCAAATAACAAATGCCGACCTCTTGCACATACGCTTCAACATCGCGAGATCGGTGGGCGCGAGCATTGTCGTCCGTAAAAATCGAGTCTTCACCTAGAGCGGCCAATGCAGGTTGTGCATGAGAAATTAGAACTTCCGTTATGTATCGATGCCCAGTCAGTGAGCAGTTTTCAATGAACACTAACTCTGTACGATCGATTGAATTTATTCCTGCCCAAAACAGAACAGAGGTGTGATTTCTTCGAATAATGCCTCTGCAAAGCATCCTCCTTGTCTTCTTAGCACTCGCCGACGTCGATCGTCACTAAACAGAGATATCCTGGCTTCATCAGAGAACAAAACCCTGTTCCAATCTAAGCCTAAGCCTGTGAACTCGGTGCTCACGGAGTAATGGGGCCGCAGGCCGGGTGGTGACTACCTATATTGGCAACGAGAAACCTCCTCCTGAACGTCCATAGACTAATATGCACAATTCATACTTCTTGGAGGTTGTTCTTAAGATCCACATACGAAGATTTGCGATTTCTGAATGCGCGACTCACAAGAAAACGATCATCCCGTGGTTGGGTAAATGGTTTTCTTCCAGAACCAGGCCTTCTCTCGACGGAATCAGTCTCCTAATATCGCTGCCAGGTCATTTGAACCGTCGACCGACTAACATTTAGCCTCCTAGATACGAAGCATTGTTAACTTCTGGAACTTCACGCCAAAAATGTAGGATAAAAAGAGATTTTCTGTAAAAATGAGCATCAAATTGAAAATTTTAATTTAGAACATACTATTTTAAAGACCACGGCATTTTTAAAACCGGTCAGTAACGTGTGCAAAAGATTGAAACCTTTTTTAAAGATGAATGAAAACCAAACCCGCCGGTTTTTTTGTTGCAAATGAGTAGAATAGTTCATCATCATAGTGATGGGTAGCCATCTTGAAATGGCTATCCATCAGGCAACGCACGACCTTGTTTTCACTCCTACACAAACCCTGTTCTCCTTCTTATCTTACTTCTCATTTTCAGTATTTATGCTCTGCGCATAGTAGGAATCTTCGTTCTTCCAATAATTGTCTTCTACGATGTCCTTCTCACCGCTCTAGTTTTCTTAAGTCTTCATTTCTTGTCCAGGCGGTTTTCCTTTGGAATGTTCTCCTCAGAATATCAGGACGTTGACGAGTCGGTACACCTTTAAAATTAAAGCTCGGGAGTACTTACGCAAGAAATTGGCTGATTCATCAAATATATAATTTATTCTTTTTCTCAATCTATTTTTTTTATTTCTCTCTACTGTTTGTATTTTGTATGTATGTATTTATGTATGTATATATTCTTTTTTGTGTTTCTCTTTTAACTTCTCTTTCATATCGTTGCACCTACCATGTTTTGTCTGCATCACCTTAAGGTAGACTGGTAGAAAATGCCTAAGGCATTTAGTCCGCCATTGTACATTGTTTTTCTTTGTGCATAAAGTTTTAATAAATAAATAAATAAATAGTTTGCATGGCCCTGTAGATAATTATAATTAGCAAGATTATTGTAGTTTGATAGTTTGATTTTATTGGAAAGTTTTCGACGATAAGTATGACTCTTACCGTATTAAATTAATTAATTACACACATTTCTTGTGTGGACACTCTATAATTTTCAACTTTGCTTAATTTTTATTATTTGTTGGTGTAGCAAAAGAAAAATTTCAACTGTGTAGCTATTACAGCCCGCTAATAAACAGACGGGCGAATAGTAGAGGCTTAGTTACCCTGTGGCACCCTTTAGATACATAATCCTAAAAAGCCTCGACATTCTAAAGAAAGTTACGTCATTTTAAAGTTTAAAATTTTTATCACACGCTAGCGCAATATATATCAGCGCTGCGTCTACATTTCAAAACCATTTAGTATCAAATTTCTTAAGATGTCAACTTAACTAAACGCGGATAGCAGTTTCTTCAGTTACGTAATGCAGAGAAAAGAGAGGAAGGAAAATATTGCACAAAGAGAATTTGAAATATTGCCAACTACATGCGTTGCCAGCCGAATTGATTTTGCAGCCTTTTGTGATCTTTGAAAGATGTTCCACTGCTATACAATTTATTTCTAGTGCTGCTGTTGTACGATCAATCTATCTTGCATGTGATTTGTAATCATTCCAAAATCCTTTGAAACGATTCAATGCGTGCCCAAAACGTAACTCACGGTACACTTGGCTGTTTGTCGTGCACGTATTGCCGCATGTGCACAATGCAGCGCTCGTTTAGAGCGCTGTAGAATTTCCCAAAGCGTTTTATACAAAAGCTTACATTATAGCCTCTGAAACACGGAAGAGTTAGTATGAATGATTCTATCCGGATATGTAACACAGTATGCAACATGTTCACTATAAATCATTTTTATTGTGAACAGCGATAACACGGTCCATTTCAAAACAATGACATTTCGCAGCTGTAAGATGTGCCTACAACAGAATGATGTCACAGCCGGAATATGTTTTTGCGTTGATGTAAAAATCTGATGTGAAGATCGGGATCGCATAAAGCGTGGTATAACGTTGGTAATGTGAATATGAAATGAGACGATGTAAGCGCAAAGAGGCATAAAGAGATGACGCCTCGAGCGTTACCTCGGAGACGGCACGGCGCGTGGGTGCTGTGCCAATGTGATTTAAAATAGAAAACTTATAAGCTCTTTAGCGTGTTTGAAAGCAGTGATATTAGATATGATACCTGTTGCGCGTCTCAGTGGCTTTCATTACACAAATGCATGCGGCGTGGGTGTGGGAGCGCCTTTCTTTAGTATCCATTGTTTGTCCTCTGAGCGCAGTTAAGTACCAACTTGAAGTGAATTTTACTTTAAAAACTTTAAGTAGATTCAGCTTGGTGTTATCTCGTTGACTTTACTTTGTTAGTGTAGTTTTTCATTACATGCTTTGTCTACTGTTTTAGTTATATAAAGTGTTGTTCAGGCTACAAGGATAGATGACCGTGTCGCCCTTGGGAGTTTGTTGGGTTTTACATATCTGCAGTAGGGGATAGCTACCTAGATATTGTTTGCAGAGATACCTTAACTAATGAAAGTAAAAATAAATAGGTATGTTGTTACACCTGAAATAGATACCTTTTGCTTTTATTTGGAATTTTAATCTGGCTAAATTAAATTACTAAAGTTTTGGCTTCGATGACCAGTGAGAAACCAGTGAAAAGTCAAACAATAATTCAGTAGCCAGTATAAGTTACAGATTTTCATGCAAGCTTTAATGATATGACGGAACCGCTTTCCAAGGAGGTTTCCTTCGAAAGCGGATCCGAATAATAATAAGCGGTTAAGAATTGCTACTTAGATATTTAAGAAAGTCTGGTTAGACTTTCTTAAATATCTAAGTAGCAATTCTCGTAATTTAACAACTTTCACAGTTTGATCTCAGGCTCAATCTGTAAAAAGACTACTTTAACATTTTTGACAAGTTTTTGACATTTGTCGCTAATATAAAAATGCAACTAGAATGTTTTCATTTTTTTTCGAATGCCCTAACAACATCCCACCTTTATATTTATATAGCAGTCTCCCCAAATTTAAGATTCCTCTTCCAATTCATTTCCCCTCCTTTCCAACATACCTCTCTCCAGAATTACTTGTGGCGCTGATGATATTTATCCGCCACAATAATATAAAATTATGTATAAAAAATATTTGATGTTCGAACAAGTATAATATATGTATTTTTATCTTTTTGTTTGTTTCGTTCCTCAACTCACAAGATATAAAAGGTCTAATGTAGCTTCGTAATTTTTTGTTTTTATTTTTTATTATTTTTTTTTTATGACACTCTTGCTCCTTCAATCCACTTTTGGCATTGGCAGTATAGTCGACATCGGTTTATACGTAGACGAGAATACTTTTTTTAAATTAGCTTTGAGTTGCATCATTCATATTTTTTTCGTCATATCGACGTTACGCGTTGTCAATAACCAGAAAGACTGACTACCAGTCTTAGACATTGGCAGAATAGTCGATATAGGATAAGTCAAAAAAAAAAAAAAACTAGTCTTACCATATTGTCATCATCATCACCTCAGCTTATAATCCCGGTTGCATCCGCGGCTTTCGCGTTGGAGCCCGAGGTCCGCTTTCCTACATATACGCTTCTATTTCGTACGATCTCTGATATCCCGTGGTGTGAGACACATATCGTCAGTCTTACAGTAATTGCCTTGTGTAGGTCAGATAGGCAGTGGCTCCATGTAAAATACTGATAGTCAGCTAAATCTCTAGGTACATTTCTCGGTGATAGACCATAACATCGGCTACCGGCAGAAGTTACCACCCACCAGACAAAGTCTTGCCGCCAAGCGATTCGACGTGTTCCGGCATTATTTCTGGTGAAGTCGTACGGAGGACGGGTCTGAGCAGTTGTGATGCTATGTGTGCCGGGTGCGATGCGCCAAATGTTGTTGTGTCGGGAGTTTGGTCGTGGACGGTCTCCAGATCAATCTCCCTCTGGCGCAGCATCGTTGGTCGTGTTGTTGGGTTTAACATTGCATCACCTCGCTCAACTGCCGTTTTCTTTCCTACTCACTCAGTTTTTTTAAGTGAATAGGATCTTAATAAACTAGCACGGTTTACCATTAACGATTGCATCACTGCTTACCATTAGATGAGATTGCGGTCAAGCACTAAGTAGTTTATAATTATAAAAAAAAGAAAAAATCCTAAGATAGTTGGCTATGGGCTTTCTCGTGTTAAAAAGTAGTAGAAAATACACTTCTTCAATAAATCTTAAGGTGGAGAGAATTTATCCAACATTACGTATTTTTAATGCGACAACTTTATTCATGAAAGTGAAACAAACTTTATGGATTCATTTGCATTCATTGTTTGAATCATATTTGCATGGAAAATTTTTGAACGGTTTTTTCATCAGGAATGTGTAACTTATTCGTTTTTATGTAGAATGACGATTATTTTAGAATATTTATATTTTAATTTTCTAGACCTACACCAAGAAGTCTCTGTACCTGATAATTTAGAGCATAATATATTTCTGGATTGTTTTTGTACCTAATAAATTATTCTTCTGTTTAAATATAGGATAGAAATCTCGATTGTAATGGCGTATTGGTGGGTCACTATTTTTTTCGTAGTCATGTGACTGCGATTGCCTACTAAACAGCGCAACCGAAATTAATGCAGTTTTTACCATCGTTTAGAAAAAAAAGACTTTATGGTTATAATATTCGGACACCAGTATTAGAATTACATCCGCATTATAAAGAAACTAGCTGCATCCCCCGGTTTTACCCGTGTAAGTTTCGAATCGATGGGAATATCGGGATTAAAAGTATCCTATATGTTATTCCTGGTTATAAACCATCTGAGTACCAAATTTCATCCAAATCCGTTCAGTAGTTTTTGCGTGAAAGAGTAACTTACATCCAGCCATACATTTATAATGTTAGTAGGTTATCTATGTATTATCAAGTTGTGAAAACCGAGCGAAGCAGAAGTGTATGCTAGTCTGTAATTTTAAAATCATTCAATAATACTTAGTAAATAAAACAATCCCTCTATGTTGGTCACGATGGCCAAGCCATACTGTACAATATTCTGATAGTCCGTTAGGATGGGAATCCGACACGACTGGGGAGAGATTAGGCGCGGGATCAAGAGTTTTACGTGCTTTGCATGCACCGGGGTTTAACAACACCAACCACCAAACCACGGGGACCTACTGAAAAATTTTAAATAGAACAACCCAACAACATTTTACCCGATCTAGCAATATAACCTCATGCAAAAAAATCGCGCTTTCGGCCACGAGTCCAACAGAGCTGTTAATTCTGCAGGTACTGCGGGCACTCAGTGCTGTGTTGTTATAACATACAATGAGCCATTATAAAGCTACATACATTAAAGTTTCTTCATTACACTCAGGCAGGCAGTTAATGGAACGTTTAAATAAAACAGTAGCCCATACGCATGTTAATTGGCGTGTAATATTGAATTAAATCTGCCATTTAGCTCCAGGAAACAATCAGCGCTCTACGCTACGATTAAGGTTGTCACACGACTGGAATGGACTTTATAAACGCATTTATCTTCATCTCTTAACTAAACTACTTACCTAGTTTAGGAGAATGTGAAACGGAACGCGGTCAAATCATGTATTAATAAGAATATAAGTATATTAAAAAAAAAAATTAACACAATTTTAAGTTATGAGACAATAAACGGAATGTTATATTTAGAAAATTTTAAATTCTATTGGAACTAAAACAAATACGACTTTTTCGTTGCAAATGGTCAGAAACACAGCAATTAACTTTCTTTTTTCTAATTTTGTATTTTTGACACTTTTTCCATATAAAAACTGTCAGACGTCAATTTAATTTTATAAATGAATATTATCTGTAGATTGAAAAATCAACCATAAAGTAGACAAATGATGAAGTAGCGGTAGAATTAAAATAATTGTAGACGGAGAACAATTATTCCACAACAATGATGACACTAAGAGTTCTTGAATTCTTTTACAACCCAAAGTCAAAATTCTGTTTGCCTGAATAAGAGATAATAATATGTTGTTATTATATTTAAAGTTAATATTTACGTCATTAGCTTACGGTATCTCCTCATACCTTTCTGCGTCCAAAAAGTCGAAACGACATAAAAGAAGAATGACGAAAATTTCAATTTTCGCAGTGACAACCCTGTTGCAGTGGAAAGCGCATTGGTTGGGCGGTGGGTACCTTGGGACTTATGCTAATGACGGATTTAAATACATATTTAAGGCATGAATTCCATATGAAGTAAATATTATGATACGAATATTTTACCTTTTGTAGAATTACCTGAATGCTAAAAATTTATTGAGAGATGTTTTTTTATGATGTAGGTATATTTTTAACTGGAACGGGAGCATAATTTCTGCTCGTTTGAGTTAGTATATATTTACAAGAGGATTTTATGTAATGAGGCATTCTACGTTATTTTTACTTTCATATTGGATCCTTTGTTTCAGGGTTACCGGTAGATTGGCTGTTAAGAGGAGAAGAAAATGCTCTATATATACCGTGTTATAATGTTTATCCGCATACCTACATAATACAGTGAGAATCTTTATGTGACACTAGATTCACCATCAGCGTAAAAAAATGTTGGAACTGAACAAGAGCATAACGCAGCACTTGGGTGCTTCTTTCATTTAGTACTTACTTTATAATTCTGACTTTAATGCATGCGTGTAAGGTTGAATTTGGTTTGATGTCAGACTCGGATTTTGTACTGCTTTGTGATAAGAACTTTATACACTGCACTTAAGGCGGATTTTAAATTAATGTATATTTATTTTGACTACTTTAGACTGCTACGGTGCACCTGTTTGGGCCGATAAGGCCAGCATAGGGGCGGCACGACGTAAACTGCTTCAAAGCCAACGTTTGGCGTTGATATTTTTATGCAAGGCGTATAGAACGGTAACGAGCTAATACCTACTTAGGACCCATTAACTTAATCAAATTTTATTCCGTGGTGCTTGGCAATCTGGGCTTCTCCCAGTTGCAATAATGTCCCTTTGTGCCGATTGGCCTAGTTCTGTTCTGTCTCCTGCTTGTAATGGAGGGAAGTGGAAAAAATATCTTTTTTCTTACTCCTTCGCTATTCTTTTCTGATTAATTTCGTTGCGGGGCCCAAGACAGTTGAATCGTTTCTCCGGGACTCGTCGAGCTTCATTGCTCGGCGTTTTTCTGGCGGTCTCCACTGTTGATTCTGGCTTTCAGGAGTTGCAGTGGGTGGGAAAAGTGTGGCGGGTTTACTTTAGACTGCTTAATACTTGTCGCCATTTTTGATAAGAGTTTTGTTCGAGACTGTGTACCTAGTGTATCAGTGATCGATGGACGATACGGTTGGTGCAGTGGCTGAGCGATCGACTGCTGCGCTGCGTGTCAGTGGAACAAATATTTGTATGACCTATAGGCATTGGCGCAACCAGCTTCTGGCCTTGACAAGTCAGGCCTAGGAGAGGGCAAGTCAGGCCTGGGGGGGGGGGAGGAGCAAGTCAAATTTTGAGTGAGTAATCTTTGTGCGCTATACTCGCAAGCGGATTTTTGGCAATTACACCGTACACTTTGTCAGTGTCTATTGCGTGGTTTATTTAAAAGTTAGGGATAAGTCCTCGTTTATACTTTGTTTAGTAATTAGGGGAGTTTATAGGTACATGTTCTGCGAGATTCCCGTGTCCGGCTGTTTGTGTATGTGAGTTTATACAGTATGTTACAAAAACCCTGTCCGACCCGTGAAGGTGTTGTTGGGTATCGTTAGCTGATTCTACTAATGCGTACATAACCTGGCTAAACTAAAAAAAAATACCCCCTTAAAAATAAATAACTTAATTAAAATAAATAGGTAATTTCATGGCAACACAGGCACAGGTCATGACCTCAGTTGACCTCATGCATGTAGGTATTGGTAGTCTAACCACGTTTATCGACTCTAGAAAGAAACAATGATACCTACTTAGGCAGCTCGTGAAAAGAACTTTTTTTTAAGTAGAAAGGTCGTCTGACCCTCCGAATGTATCTTCGAATTTCATTCGATGAGCACAATGGCTGTGGCGGAGATGTTGTTCCATATTTCGTTCACTAAGAACGATACCGGCCTGGCACCGTCCCACGAGATTAGCACGGTGTTTCACAACGTTAGTCCACTCCTACCAATCCACTGCTCGCCGAACTGATAGTGGAGGTACTCACGTACAGGTCGGCAAAAATATGGTGGGGCACCGTCATGCTGGAACCACATTGACCAAGAAGTAGTCACATCCGAATCGTTCAACACCTGATCACAACACAACACAATTGCAGTTTCACTAGGTACCTTCCATCAGCAGGTTACATTACGTTAGAAAACTATGTGATCACACAATAAACGATACGTCTACACGGACGCCATGTCTACGCGAAACTAATAAATTTAAAATAAAAATGATTTTTATTTCATAAAAATAGGTACTCTAACTGCACGGCGGTGCCCTTTGACAAGAGGTGTGAAAGTATTCAAAATATTTCTCGTATCGATTTTTGGTATCAATTTTGTATTTCAGAATTTCACGCATCGATTCAACATCGCATGGCATTCTTTAGATTTTAGAACTTTCACATAACTTAAATCAGGTGAACTTAAATGCTTTACATTGTTTATAATATTCTCCTAAAATCGTATTTCATAAGACCTTTATAGTTCCTATTTACTAATAATAGTACTTATGTTACAATATTGTTATGAGTAATTAATCGATAATCAAAAAAAGTACTTTTACCATTAGGTAATCTGTGTTTTTACAACAAATCATTCGGCCAGGTACAGTTTCGAATAATAGCGACAAAAACAAAACGTTATTACGCAAAAATTAGTACAGCTCTAATTATTCCTTTGCCGCCGTCGGCGGCTAGACACACTGACGCCGCTAAAGAACCTAAAAAAATAATCAAAAGAAAGCCGACAATTATAAGGTCTAAAATGGTGTTTACACTTTTTTAAATTTCCCGAATTTTGGGGAAGTTACAGGGTAAAAAAGATTATTTCAAAATTCATTAGTATTGTTACTATGATGATTATGCAAAATTTTATATTTTATTTGGTCATTTGTTTACCTAACCCTTATTATCCTTGTGGGTCGGACAGGGTTTTCGTAACATACTGTATATATATATATGGATCCTCATATGTAACGAAGAAATGTAACCCATACTATGATTTTAAAGGTGTGTCCATGGAGTTTCTTGCACGTTCTTCTCCATAGACATGTACGCTTTGGAACGTGCAATTCAGCTTTACTTTTCTTGGACTGACCGACTTTGATTATTAAAAAGCACCAACGGATGGTTAATTTGAAATCAACAATTTTGATTTTTGATGTTCATCATCATCATTTGCCTACCATTTTTCAATTATGTTGTGGTTAGCTTCCAGTCTCCGGATGAAACTGAATTCTACAGTAATTACACAGTACAGTAATTAATAATTGTGTAATTGGGTAACACAATGCCCCTTGGTATGACTGGCTGAACTAGAGTCCCCTCTTAATGCTCAACCACCCATGAACCGACTGCGCTGCGAAGAAGCATCCATTGTTTTATTTTATATTAAATTCTTTGTTTTCAGTTTTACCAGGAGTTTAGCTGTAAAATCTCCATAGGTAGGTAGAAACTGGTTTATTAAGCTCATCCGCTATCACCATCATCATCAGCCTCTACTCGTCCACTGCTGGATATAGGCCTCCTCCATGGCACGTCAACAAGCTCGTTCCTGAGCAGTTCTCCGCCAGGCCCTACCAGCCACCTTTTTGATGTCGTCGCTCCATCTCGCCCAAGGGCGTCCTACGCTATGTTTGCCGAGACGCGGTCTCCACTCGAGGACTCGTTTACTCCACCGCTATAATTAACAATAAAACAAAAGTCATTTATTGAAACCAGCACCCTAATTAAGTAACACACTATTACCATCAATTAAAATAATTTTGAAGCAGACTGCTGTCCATTGCTCCATATGTCCGTATAATGTAGGTATCTGCTCTTCTTGAATTGTCAAAATGAAACCTGTGACTACTGATAGTGTGTTACTCAATTACCCTTCTGTCTACGAATCAGTACCTTTTGAACGTCAACATTATACAAGTCAGTCTCGCAAAACTTCCGCCCTTAACCGTTTCCTAGTGCTTTAGCCGGAAAGAGGAAGTGGCGCAACGAAATCCCCTGCATGAGCTAATATAGTGAGAACTAAACAGATGGGTTTTTTTTTTTCACCTTTTTGGTCCTAATTACCGTAACAAGACTTTTTTTAATTAAAACGCGGCTCCACACTATTAGGTAATTTCTCCTGTATCGTGGGTGCGTTTACAAACATAAACTCACAATCACTCACATACGGGAAACGAACCCGCGACATGCAGCGCAGCAGTCAATAGCTTAACCACTGCGCTAACCATGCAATCAAATTATAACTAACTCTCGATACTCAGCTGATAGTTTCGTCGTGGTGGTTTGTTTAGGGGAGTTGCATGCTCCGTGTGCAGTTTCTGGCCTGCCATCGGACGCGTCCCCAGGTGGCGGATAGGGTTACCGGTTAACCGGCGCGGACCAAAACCAGAAGTGGGGACCGCTTCGGCGGTCACACGTGCGGCGGGTCGGCCACCACTCCAGTTGGCTGACGTGACCCGAATTCCGGGTCACCGTCGGGCAACCCGGTCTCCTCATTGAGAGGAGCTGGGGCCCCGTTTGCATCCGTGCAAACGAGTGGGGCTAAGAGGAAGTACACATCGCTAAAAACCCTTGGCTGCTGCGTTTTCTCGCACAAGAAGACGTACCCAGCCCGGCTCCTCCGTATGGGGGTCCACTGTGGGCCCGCCTTTTGGCGGGAATCGCCGGCGGAGGATTGGTAGTGCAGGCCCTGCTATTTCCCAAGACCCTGCTGCTCAGGCCATGTCGTTGTGCCGCTGTGGTTTAAGTGGGTATTCCCGGCTACGGCTGGGCGAGTCCCTCACACGCCCTTCGGGGTATGGTGCGTAAAGGCATTTCCACTGCGTCAAAAAATAGAAAGGGGTGTTGCTTACGTCATTTTACACTACCTCAACAACTATAATTTGCTTTTTTTTTAAAATTTAATGCTTTTGGAAAAAAACATTAGAATCGATGAGAGTTTCTAAGTAGCAATTCCTTTCTATAATAAATTCACAGTCAATGTACGAAAATCTAGAAAATAATAACCCTAAAATATAATTCCCCACATGACATAGTAATCAGATATTAGTAGATAGTTTTTATCGATATAGTAACATCGTGGAGGTTAGTTTAGGGGAGTTTAATTACGTTATTTAACACGGCCTCGTAAACTTTATCTGTTGCCCGAAGCGTTGAAGCAAAGGCGCATAAAACAGGCTAACTGCTCGGAAGCATACAATGGGGCTGATCAATCGGGTCTGTTGTGTTTTTGCATTACGGTTTGCGTGTACTGTGATACGAAGAAAAATGTTTAGTATGTTAATTAACGTGGAAGAAAATTTTATAGAAATTCTGGTCCTTTTTTCAATTTATCAGAATTATAGTAGCTATTTTGTCACCTTTGCTCTCAAAACGGTAAAGGAATACTTCCCGAGGAAACTGACATATCCTAGAATTGATAAATTCCAATACACATGAGATGTAAATGTCTTCGAATTTCTCAGTTTTAGGCATACAATATGGTAGCCGATTTCAGACTTCAAGTCCAGATTTCCTCAAGATGATTTCCTTCACCTTTTAATCAATCATTGGTATCCAAGATATATACTTAGAAAGTACATATAATTCTAGAGAAGTTTCATTGGTACTTGCCTGACCTGGAATGACTTGGCGTGGTGATTACTCTCAACCCTTCTCTGTATGAGACGGTCGATTATGATGAAGAAGTATGTGGTGTCTGTACCAACCCGCGTGGATTACAGTCCACTCCTTCTAACCAAGGGGAGTTTTTTTTTTTAATAATTATAAACCAGTGCTTGACTGCAATCCCGCCTAATGGTAAGCAGTGATGCAATCGTCGATGGCAAAGCGCGCAAGTTTATTAAGCCTATTCATTTAAAAATCTTAGTAGGAAGGAAGACGGCAGTTGAGCGAGGTGATGCAATGTTAAACCCAACAACACGACCAACGATGCTGCACCAGAGGGAGATTAATCTGGAGACTCTCCACGATCAAACTCCCGACACAATAATATTTGGCGCATCGTACCCACATCGCAACACAACTGCTCAGACCCGTCCTCCGTACGGCTTCACCAGACATCATGCTGGAACACGACAAATCGCTTGGCGGCAAGATTTTCTCTAGTGGGTGGTAACTTCTGCCGGCAGCCGATGTTATGGCTTGCACCAGTATTTCCTAACAGTGGGAACGTTATAGGCTTATTGAAACAGACCCTTCGTAAAAATCAGTAGCAATAGTCCAAAAAATATTTAAATTGTGAACTTCTCTCTGTTCTGGTCCTTAATAGCCAAGCTCATTTCGTCATCTCCGTTTGGGACTTGAAATGAATCAATTCCTAGTATAGAGAGCTGGTTGAGCTAATAAGCTTAACCAAGTTTTCGTGCTGCGATCGGATTTTAGACCCTAAGATAGTAGCTGGGACAGACTGGATGCGGAAGTCGGGGGACAGGGTGTTGTGGCGGAACCTAGGAGAGACTTATGTACAGCAGTGAACTGCGGTACGTTGAGTTCTTAAAATCGAATTGTAAGTAAAAACACTTAGTAATAATTAGAACAGAATTTAGTATTAAGATGATAAATGAGTAAAGTTGGAATCGAAATATTGAATGTATGCATGACCCATTGATATATGTAGGTACTCGTATGTCTGTCTACAGCCTTTACTGGCTACTTTACTGGCTATAATTTTAAACACCTCTGCCTAATTATTTAGGGAATAAAAGCGTGATGACACAAGTGTCTATTCGGCAGTATCGAGGTTAACGAAGCATATTAAAATATTGAATAACGCATTTCTACAACGTTTCCTAAATCCATGTTTGCGCATTCACGTTGCGCAGTGTTGCCAATGCTAAAATTCAAGTTATACACTGAACACGTAATGGGAATATGATTTATATTCTCTTTTCTATTCCCATTTGTGCACGATACGGGTAGCTAGTATATTTCACCTATTAGGTAATTGTATGGTTGCACCCTTAACTACAAAATAATTGCATGTATTAAAATTAAATTAATAGCGGTTTTCAATTACGAGAATGTGCTTCATAATAGATTAGCTGAAATTTAGTCTCAGTGTGGAATTAAATATCATTTACAAATACACGTTTATTATGTAAATATTTACAAGCTAGGGCACTTATTGTCTCACGCCTCTAGTCGAGAGACGGTAACGAACTCCTGGGCACCGAGCTAAGAGACCAAAGAGAAAAGGGTATCTCGCTGTCCAGTAAGCATCAGGCCGGGATCGACTGCGCAATGTATTCCATGCATGCGTTAAAGAGATGTTAGCATAGCGCACCCTGCCGCTATGACTGATGACTGCCAAGCCCGCGGGCTGTTCGAAAGAGGGTTCCTGGTACACGGGCAAATGAAGGCATACGGGTGGGTTTTAGTTAGTAAATGCCTGACACGCCACCCTTCCGCAAGAAGTCATTTGATGATTTCCCTTTAAGAAAAGGGTACTGATTGTTGTTTTCATTTATTGTGTGAACACAATATTTCAGTCGTTGTGGCCTAGTGGCTAAAACGTTGGTATTAGGTCCTTGCATATGAAATTGACGTTTTGTCGTACTGGCCACTGTGTTGTGCTAAATTCAAATTTATACAATAGCTGTATAAATTTGAATTTACTCATTAATTTGGGTCTCGGAAACCGTATTTGTTTTGTTTTTGTTTCTTCTCCAAACTACGGGGACCAAACGCCTCCTCCTGGAGCCTCTCCGCGGGGGTCGTGCGGTGCATGGACCTTTACAGGGCACCGGTGTGGGCCCTTCCCTGAGAAAGTGACCAGCCCGACGCCTGACCCCGTCCCAGAGGGTCATGTCCTTTCGGCTGGTCCGGGGATACCTCACGATCTCCGCTAAGATGGCAAGCCTTCTTGCCGGATTGCCGCCTTGGGATCTGGAGGCTAAAGCCCTCGCCCATATGTGGGAGTGGCGAGAGGAGACAAAACGCCGGGCACAACTCCGCTGCCGCGAGAAATCGCGGTAAAATGGACAGAGCTCCGGCGGGATCTCGTGGCGACATCGACATGGAGAGTGCGATTGTAGCAACCCAGTGCTGGGCACGCAACGATAGTGGCGGTGAGTCCCCTCTTTGAGGAGTGTCTAAAGAGTCGCCGCGGCGCCCACTTCTTCCACCTGACGTAGGTCTTCAACGGACATGGCTGTTTCGGGAGGTTCCTATTCCGGATAAAGCAGAAGGAAACGCCGCCCGTATTGGGAGGAGCACTACCGTGTTCTTGTGGTGGAGTGCGGTGGCGTTCTCTCTTGTCCTGGCTCTGGCCCAGGTCATGGTCCGGAGCGAGAGTGCATGGCAAGCCGTCACCTCACCAAAAAAAGGGGACGGAGCACGTTACTGGGTGAGAATCTCAGCGCTCTCACGCCTCTAGCCACTGCAAGATACGCCCTGGTCGGGGGACATCTTCGGACTCCCGGCAACCGTAAGCGCGGGCTTGTGAGCGGCAAGCTGCCCACTGTTTGCGGCGGTCCAGACCCGGGTCGATGGTGTGTTGTGTTTCACGCGCGCCTCAGTGTGTCCAGCAGTGGG
Source organism: Sesamia inferens (assembly GCA_037179545.1). Classification (NCBI taxonomy): domain Eukaryota; kingdom Metazoa; phylum Arthropoda; class Insecta; order Lepidoptera; family Noctuidae; genus Sesamia; species Sesamia inferens. The sequence goes on along the minus strand of CM073934.1, from coordinate 12,385,515 downwards.
ACGATAAAAAGATTGATGATGATGATGACAATCCATACTAATATTATAAATGAGAAAGTATCTCTGTCTGTCTGTCTGTCCGGCTTTCACGCCAAAACTACTGAAACGATTGTAATGAAATTTGGTACACAGATAGTCTAGAGCCTGAGAAAGGACATAGGCTATATAACATCCCGCTATGACCAATAGGAGCGGGGCAGTAACAAAAAATGTTGCGAAAACGGGGGCAAACGCGGAAGGATTCGCGTGCAATAGCTAGTATTGTGCGTTTATCAAGAACAAACATACCTATAGCCGGTACCTTTTTCAACCTGCAGGACCTGCCTGGACTTTTTAAATATGTCGGATCCTTGAATGTGTTACGTACCTGTGAAAAATAAGAACATAATATTAGTTTACCAAAGTATAATTATTATAATTTTCCTTTTTGTTTCATCATCATAAACCTTTATAGAGAGCATGATTAAAATGAATATTTTCGAAGACATTACAGATTGAATTGATTTAAAAATTGCGGGACATGGCGTTTGTGCCGGTACCGGTCGGCCGGGGCGGCGCGGGGCGGCGGGCCTCTATGTTTTTATACATTTTCAGTTTTTCTGTAGTATATTTAGTATCAGCATTGCACCCGTGTGAAGCCAGGGCGGGCCGATTGTAATATTATAAAGAGAATAGATATTGTATATTTACCTGCTAATACAGCTAAATTGATTTGGATGATATTTCTTACATGGGTAGAAAGAATGTGCACTAAGTACATATAACAGGATGTAGAATACTTTTATCCTGATATTCCACATCTTTAAAATTTGAAGTATAAAAGTTACAAATTTAATTATACAAAGGCATTTTTTTTGAAAGAGAAAGTATTTTTCTATTACCAGGACTAAGTCGCTGGCTGAAGTTAGTATTTGATACAGGATGTTGTTTCATGGGACATACTGCATGGACATACCTATGAAATAACAAATAAAAATAGCAATATACATATGAAAAACCTATTTCATAGAAAACTGCAGTACAATAGGTATAGAACAGTAGATTTTTTTTAATGGCATATGAAATTGCGTTTCGATCCCCTGCCACTCTGTGCACGACTTATTCCACTCATAACATTGAGAAAAAGCGGAAAACAAGAGAAGAAAAATGAAAGGGAACATTTAAAGCTCAGTATCACTACGTCAATCAGTAATCTCAGTCCTCGTGAAGAGTCTGAGATTACTAATTAAACCGAACTCATTAACTGAAACTAAGTAAATCTTCTTCTTAAATTTTTCTATCTCAAATAACGGTTTTTACTTGGGGCAGCTACATACCGCACTCCGCCGAGCGCTGTTATGGAAATGTCTGCTCTTCCCTGATAATCTCCCCTTTTACATGGCACAAACATCAAATTACACACTTGAAGCCACAGTCACAACGACATAAGGTATAAAATAGAACAGTACAGGTACTCATTAAATTGTAAAAGTATCCGTGTAGGCATATTTCAGCCGATAGAATGCTCTGAAGGCAGGTTCATTAGTGCTCACAGGACCATGCATTCGTTTTGCTAGTAGGAGGCAAATGAAATAAAAATTCTTACCGCACGTAGATACGGCAAATTTCCAGAGAAAAATCGGAAAATTCAACCCGTCTCCTTTTTTACCTCGTTTCGGAATGAGGACGGCAGATACGGTTAAATGACAGACCTCGGCACTTTTATTGTGTATTATTCTACGGTCCCCTTTGATTTGATGTTAATCGAGATTTTCCTATTACCTCCAGGAATCTTACATATACAATATTAATTTGGGGTCAAAGGGTCGAAGTTGAAACGAAAGAGTTTTTCGTATGTAGTTAAGATGTTTTGCTTGCCATGCTTGCGACTCTGCTTTGCTTCGTGTAGTGTGTTTTTAGAAAAAATTATGTACTCTATTTTGTATTATAATTATAAACTAGTGCTTGACCGCAATTCCGCCTGATGGCAAGCAGTGATGCAATCGTTGATGGTAAAGCGCTAAAAGTTATTAAGCCTATTCCCTCAAAAAATACTGAGTGAATAGGAAGGAAGACGGCAGTTGAGCGAGGTGATGCAATGTTAGACCTAACAACTACCAACGATGCTGCGAAATTTCCGACACCACAACATTTGGCGCGTCGTACCTGGCACACATCGCAACACAACTGCTCAGACCCGTCCTCCGTACGGCTTCACCAGACATCATGGCGGAACACGACGAATCGCTTGGCGGCAAGACTTGGGTGGTAACTTTTTACGGCAGCCGATGTTATGGCCTACCGATGTGATGGCTAATAATACTTAGAAGGTTTGAAATTTAAAAGAGACTATAGCCTCTGAGTTTGTTTAAGCATTCATCTCAAAAATCAGTCAACTAAGAAATGCCAGCGTCTCCTAGTATTTAAATATGGAGTAAAAAAAATATTGACTTTAAAGATTTGCGTAATAAGCATTTCATTTCACTTGAATGCTTTCAAGATGATATTTTTCATTCAAACTATTTTCTTCGGCCGGGTCTTGCAAGTAAACATTTTTATTATAAAAAAATGGAGTATCATCACGTTACATCGCCTGTGAGGTGGGCAGAGGCGCTAAATTGAATCATCTCGGGAAACGATAGCCGTATTAAAGCAGGTAATGTTTATAGTTTGTGCTCGTCCATATTAGAGATAGACGTAACTAATTATTACCATAGCTATTGTTGTAATATACGGAACTAATATTTACATACCTGGTAAAACGAGGGTGGCATTAACGTGCACCTCTGCCATACACTTCTGGGATAACAGGCGTGATATTATTATCCCTCAAGTTTGTACTATTATTTTATTTGTAAAGAAAGTGTTGTATTAAAATTATTGTTATCTAGTATGTTAATACATGTAGTAGCTCATCAATCTCCATTAAAATTCAATGTAAAACTATGTTCAATTAAAGTTCCGATCTGATAGCAATGCATTGTTGTACAAAGTACAGCCACGGCTACTGGCCGCCGCATAATATTGACGAAGTTTAATTGACCAGCTGCGAGTTTAAAGCCGGGTAAACTTCGCCCAGCCGTGTGTTCAGTTGTGGCATAAAACACGAAACAATGCAGCCTCATCAGCTATCACACGAAGAACTTTCCACGAACAACTAACGCTCAATCTAACTCACAGAATTCAACTTGGTCCGCCACTACAAAAATGTCTTCGGAAAACTCTCAAACTTTGTAACACCATTTTCTTTGACAAAATTATCGATCCGCAGAGACATGATTGAGTAAGAAAGAGAAATAACATTCTATTACGGGAAGAAAAATGGATTGTACTCCCCTATTGTGTCGAAATAAGTATCCCTCTTCTGAACTGATGCAAGTTTCCTCGTGTAAAGCTCATTGTGATCAGTTACGAACGTGCTCGTAAACCCAATGAGCGACCATGTGAATTCCACTAAATAAGATGCTCACTAATTCCATCCGTAATACTTTAATTTTCTAAGCACAAGTTATCAAGAATCAAGTTTAGATTAAGTCATTATGTAGAGTACATCCAATTACCTATGTATTGAAATACGCGAAGTGTATGAGAGCTAGCATCTAGTAAGAAGATTTATCTCGCGTTTTAGTCTAGTTTCAATTCGAGTCGCGTTTGCCATGTTTTTTTGCCTTACGTTGGCAATATAAAAAGTATAGCTAGAGGATAGCTTACGTTCTAATATTCATTCAAGAAGCGCCGTCTCATCCCGCGAATCTCGATACTTTACTCGGTCGATTTTATTTGAGAAGGAGAAAAAAAGAATATTGTGTGTAAATCGAGGCGGGTGGGCAAACATTGAATAGTATATTGACTAGCGGCAAGTCTGACGCAAAATGTATATATACGTGATATATATAAGTGCAGACAATACGTACAAAAGTGCTATTGTTGCATAGATAAAAGACCTTTAGCTGCCTATAAAGTATTGGCAAGGTTCTCTTGAAAGCAAATAGTTGTTGAACTTTTTGCAATCTCGCGCAAAGATTGTTGCAACGTCTGTCTTGACTCAGTATTACAGTTGCGAACATTGTTGACGAAGTAATTTCCCGGTAGCTGCAACTATGCAGTAAGTATATATGTCAGTAATGAGGTCTTTTCAGTAACATTCTGGAAATCAAAAACATATTTTAGAGTAGCGAGTAGTTTTGCTAATGAGAACAGCAATCACGATATTTCGTAGTTCATTTAATATTATTTGCAAATTTTTGCGCTAAAGGGACACAATACCCATACTGATGAATATTACATTTGCATTTGATGTTCTACATACATACTTGACCTTTATTAAGGAGAATAAATTCGATAAATTCATTCAATCGTGATCATGATTGACGGGCACTAATTCAGCCAAACAATTTCATCTATCATGAGTTCGTAAACAAAATGTACACAAAAGAGATAATAAATGTATCTGAATTCGACGGAGCTGACTTTCCGTTGTAGCATTACACACTGTTAAGTAGAACTAAAGTTCATGAATGGAACGAGAACTTTTTTTTTGTAGATAGCCAGTAACTTTTAGTATGTAAAGTAGCGTGCTTAATGACTTTAAAGCAATTTTTTAGTTCTAACTTTACACGGCTATAAATAAGTGCTGCAATTTCAACAAGTGAATCATAACATCCTTTTCTTAATAAATTAGAGAGAACAATCTTCAAAGCATGGAGTAGCCAGCTTCGGTTTTCTATAGGATGCATTTTGGAGAGTGTGCGCGGAAATTACATGACTAAATTCTGCCATCACCGTTTCATCATCAGGGAACTCTTCGTACGACGAGTGTCTACTCTTATGTTGTTGTCACCGCTACGATCCGGATGAAGCGTCTCGCCTCGTCTTTTATACCGCATACATCGAGGGACTGGAACAATTTATCTGAGGCGGTCTTCCAGTCTGATTACAATTTAAGAGTCTACAAGAGTGAATAGGCTCTTAAAAAACTAGTGGGCCTTACTATCAATGGTTGCATCACTGCTCACCATCAAGCAGGATCGCAACCAAGAACCATTCGCACCTCGGAACACATATTAACTCGTTGGTCCTGGCTATTATTCGTGGATCTGATAGTTTTTACTGGTCGTCAGAAGCACTAAAGTCTTACTACTAGTCTTACCAAGAAGTCATCATCAACATCTTAGTGTTTATCCCGGTTGCATCTGCAGCTTTCGCGTTGTAACCCGGGGTCCGCTTAAGCCGTGTCCGCCTCTGACACGTTAGCGCTAGCTCACAGGACACAGGAGTCGGGCGAGGCTCCTGCGCGCCGTTTTGCGGCGGCACCCTAACGACATGTGCAATTCTTCTTTTCCTGTTCATAGTTTGGCTTGTTTTGTTTTTACAAGACAGACTCAGTCTGACCACTCAACACCGAAGGGAAAGCTGGCGTCAGAGCCCCGTCCGTAAGTCAGCAGGTGCACCGTCTGCCAGGTGGGGTAGACTTGGGTCCCAAAGATGGAGGTGGGACCCCAAAGCACCCAAGTCTTACGAAGAAGTATTTATTGTATTACCCAGAATCTTTGTTGTGAAGATCAGTTAGGCAGTCGTTCCTCATAAAATTTTGCTTTCAGCTTAGACCCCAACGTAGTTGGGAATCGGTTAGGTAGAGTGTGAATGTTGATAACATTACATCGTGTACGTTTTCCACCCATTATCTGGACGAGGATGCGGATGGGCATTATGATATACTGCCACTAGAAATTATAATATCGTACATATGACAATCGGTACCTAAGTACATAAGCTTGCCCTGGATTAGATGTCGGAATTAGAATGTCAGCTGCTCTGTCTTTTTCATAAGTTGTTTCTCGGTGGTAGGTCATAACATCCGCTGCCGGCAGAAGTTACCGTCCACATGACAAAGTCTTGCCGCATAGCGATTCGCCGTGTTTCGGCATGGTGTCTGGTGTAGCCATAAGGAGGACGGGTCTGAGCAGTTGTGTTGTGATGTGTGCCGGGCACGATGCGCCAAATGTTGCTGTGTCGGGAGTTTGGTCGTGGAGGCTCTCTAGATCAATCTCCCTCTGGCGCTGCATCAGCAGCAGTTTATAATTAATAATAATAATAAAAAAGACATGTGTATACATAATAAAATTGTAACATTTGCGCATATTAATATTTCTTCAGTAATTATTAATATGGGTAATGTAATTTACAACAAGGCGTGGCATGGTCATGGAACGCATTCATTTAGCGCACCGAGTAAGTAATTTGTTAATTTTACTATGAAAAATAAGTATTACAATGTACTTTTTACTATAACAATGTTGCAGTGCCCCACAAACATTACGAAGCCTACAGTTGACAGAACAGAGCTGACGCAAAGCCTGAGGTATTAGTTGTGTAACTGAGTCTCTTACTGCAACGTGTTGGTACTTAGAGGCAGTATTAAGTATTCTGTATCTGTTCACTTCCTAATTGCTTGCATTTTGTTAACGATTACAGAATCTCGCATCAGTGGTAATCATATTCAAAGCCATATAAAATTATGCTGAAAATTAGCACTTTTCGAACACTTGCTTTTCACCACTTCCTAGTGTTTTTGCTAGGAAGAAGAAGTAGTGCAACATTCTCCCCAGCACAGCTGTCTGTTCAATTTGAATGAATAAGAAAATTCCTGTTAAAGGACATGGCTAAATTGAAGTATGGAAGAGACCCCACAATAGAAACGCATGTATAAACATGATTCCTAGCAATATATAATGCTGAATAGCTAAAAATTTGTATTTTGAAATTAAAAAGGGTTGGGAACTTTTCATATTTACACATTACTGAAAATAATTTTGCGTAACTTCTACGAGAAAAGTACAAAACATCAAACAATAACATTGCTATGAACTTTTATCTAGGCGTTTAAAGGTTTCTGCGACAATTTTTAATGATAATAGTGTTTTTCGCTGGTAATTTTGCGCTAAGGTAGGTACTTTAAGTAAATATATACAAAAAGGTTGCACAAAAAGCACTTGATACAACGGATTTACGATATTCTGATCTTATCAAGTCAAACCAAAATAATGAATAAAACAATACAGAAACTTTTTTTTGTTTATTAGTTCACGAAAGTTATAAGAAAATTTACACGAAACAATTCTTGAATGAATATATTACGTGTAAGTATGAAATTCCTATTCGTTTAATTTAGGTGGGGGAGTCGTTTACCATCTCTTTTCTATTTTTAACCGACGAAAAAAATGGAGCGGTAATCAAAATCAAAGTCATTTCATTCAAATTAGGCTGAGAATCAACATTTTTCAAACGTCAAAATTATAAAACATAGTCCCCCAAAACGGCCGCCTTTAACGCCGCCCTTACCACGTCAATTTTGACGTGTCTGTTTGTTCCGGCTAATCTCAGATATAGCTGAATCAATTTTACGGGGATTCCACTCACAGACTGGCCTTGTATTTTATTACAAGAATTAGGGTTATAGGGTTTAAATCTATATTAAACTTATATACTTTTTATGATGCCTAAAAGGCTAAATGGATTTTGTTAAAATTTTAACAAAATGTCGATGGCATCTTGAGACATTCCTAGCCTCCAGGACGCCATCCGGATTCTGGTAAAATTTCAACAATATTTTAGTTTCAGTAGCACGTTCCTGTGAGATAATATCCGATATCCACGCGGGCAAAGCCGCGAGAAGAAGCCGAAGAAGTAATAAATAAAACGATGCATTTGAAACCGTTTAATAAAAGAGGTTAAAACCTTTCCCGTTGTGTTTAGATTCTACAAAACGAATATCTAATTCAGCTACCGTTTCGTGCCGTACATTCGTACATTTGCGCCTGCACAAGTGGCAAAACTTTTGTTTTCGCATTTCTTCGTCATTCCAACGTCAAAGTTGTTAATTGGAAATGTTCACAATCAATTCCCGGTTTTGTATTGATTTTACACACGCCAATAATTTGCTCGAATCGCTCTATCAGCGAGGCGTGCGAACAATATAGTCCCTGTTTCGTGAACATTTTAGAACGGCAGTTATCAATTTTGAATTATTGGAGCGGCATTCCATTCATTTTCTATGCATGCACGCTGATAACCTACAAGGTTTTGTTCCGAACTTAGTACTAAACGTGGTACTTAATTACTGTCATTCATGACTATTTTGAAAACTCGTTGTATTACAAATGCGTTAACAATTAATAGAATTGAAAGGAAAAGGGGTCACCTTTTACTGTTGTATCTTATCTTTAACGCTTGATAGCTTAAGATTAAGACCGTTCAGGAATGAATTGATTTTCCAAGTAATTCGTTAATTGATATTTAATCCACGTTAATATAGACATCCTTTTGGGAAGGAGGCCTGTGTCCCAACAGTGTTTAGTCATGACAATTTAGGTCGATGATCTCATGGTCTAGTTTTATACAAAAGCGATGTTGCTGAGCATGAGCAAAGTTCGGGCTTGGACTTTTGCCGAAGTGTTAAAGGTGATGTGACATAGTGGCAGATCTTCTTTTGGAAATCTTTCAAAAAGTTAAGAAGGCATCCTTAACAGAGGCCGTAAAAAGTTAATAGTGGATCTCCTTGCTAGACTCTTCGTAATCGAAGAGTCAGAACGTGTCAGAAATTATGTTATGTAGTTAAAAGTGAAAGAGCACCACAGTGTTATGAAAGAATCATTAATTGTTTCGAAAAATATCCCCAACAGAACCCACCAACTATAAAATAAAATCCATTCCCATTATTAGTTAGTTTCCCAACACACAGAAAAGCTACATCTTTTATTACATTTATTTGACGTTGCAATGTCAAAGAGCAAAGTGCACAGACTGTCGAGATGATTGATAGCCCGTGTGATTGATATGTGGCGCTGGCTCAGTGCGGCGCTAGCTCTACAGCTGTCAGAATGGTTATAATACATGTACACATGTAATATTGTGCTGAGGAGCTGCAAGACATATGTGGCAGTTGTTTAATTAGTTTCTATGATTAGGGATATCGGTGATTAATTGTTTTATTTATTAGGTTTCATTTGCGTAAAAAGCTCTTTAATAATAATGAAGTAGGTGCAACAGCACAAGAATAGCCAACGGACGGAGAAAATATTGTTCCAAAGAATTATTCATCTTAGCGGCATTATCATCAAAAGAAATATTTTTACACCTGTATTTTACCGTTTATGGATGCAAAACATGAGCGCTTACAAAATATCACTGAAATAAACTACAATAGTGCTAAAAATCTATGGAACGACGGATTACTGGAATAAGTAAACTGGACCGAATATCGAAATCCATATCTAAGAGATAAAACTAAAGTAACAGTGGACCACAAAAAGACTTGACCAGCAAAAATCGAGGTGGACATATTGGCAGCTAAACAGGAAAAATGGTGTAAAATAATAACTGATTGGTGGCCCAGAAAAGGAAAAGAGGAAAACAACAAATTAGATGAGAGAACGAGATAACACTCAGGTCCTAACTGGAAGAGAGTGCCTCTGTGAAATGATAGAATTCAATGAGGAAACAGCTAGATACGGCTTTGCCAAGAGGCATGCTTAATTGTAATATACATTTAGACCATAATACAGACTAAAAACATTCAGAAAGAGGCTTATGAAAAATAGTCAGGTTGTGCGAGTTTAAGTCTTTGTCAAAAAATGCTTGTTTAAAAAAAAATTCAAAGCTTCTTTTCTTCATAAAGTGACTATATTATACCTGCTGTGTGACATAAATTTACTCAAATATTACCCAGAAAGCTTGCATTGCTTTTAATACGTACGCCTGACTGTGCGACAATTAACTGAGCGCGTGTCCTACAATTCTACGTACCTTACCTCTTTGGACACTCTATTAATCTATAAATAGAACTTGCTAGTTAGTTCTCTTCAGTATAATCCATGTTACTTGTTACTTCACTTGATTGATCTTGACCTTTAAATGTAAGATTACCCTTTGATTAAGATTGCTCAAACACAACTCTAAAAATAGAACCTCCTTTCAGTGAGCGTCTTCAGGGACGAGTGGAGGATTATATTTGATAGAGTAAACTGAAACTCTGCATCGATCGACAGTTTGTTACAGAGAAATGTTCTTAGACAAGATTCAACTTAGTTTTTCGCGTTTTAGGCGGAAAAATACTATTCTTTGTATATTTCTTTGTTATGCTTTCACGCTAAAGCGACTGAACGGATTTCGATGTAATTTGGTAAACCGTGACTTGGATTATGACATAGGCTTTATTTTGTCCCTATAGTAAAAGTAGTTTTTTAAGATTTGGCATTTTGAAAATCCCCACCAATTGTTGTTCCACACAATTTTTTTTTTTTTTTAATACTTATAAACTAGCGCTTGACCGCAATCCCGCCTGATGGTAAGCAGTGATGCGATCGTTGATGGTAAAGCGCGCTAGTTTATTAAGAGCCTATTCACTCAGAAAAACTGAGCGAATAGGAAGGAAGACGGCAGTTGAGCGAGGTGATGCAATGTTAAACCCAACAACACGACCAACGACGCTGCGCCAAAGGGATATTGATCTGAAGACCCTCCACGACCAAACTCCCAACACAACAACATTAGGCGCATCGTACCCGGCACACATCGCAACACAACTGCTCAGACCCGTCCTCCGTACGGCTTCACCAGACATCATGCCGGAACACGACAAATCGCTTGGCGGCAAGGCTTGGTGGCTTGGTGGGTGGTAAGTTCTGCCGGCGGACGATGTTATGGCCTACCACCGAGAAAAACTGACTGAACGGATTTCGATGTAATTTGGTAAACCGTGACTTGGATTATGATACGGGATTTATTTTGTGCCTATAGTAAAAGCATTTTATAATGATTTGGCATTTTGAAAATCCCCACCAATTATTCTTCCACACAAAATAGTAAAAATATTTTGTTTTTTATGCACCTACCCATGTAGTATCATGGATAGGTGCGTATAAAAATATCCAACAGTCTGATCATATTGTAACAAATATACTTCTTTGCTACAATGCGAGCAAAACTGTGGGTAACAGTTGTAGAATTTCTGCTACTTCATAAGTAACAGAAACTCTACACACATGTGCGTAATTCAAAACTGAGATTAAACATTGCTTAAAGTTAACTAGTGATTAGTGAATGTTTAACCATACATTTTTGACGTTCGTACGTTACTTAACTTTAATCATCGTGTATGAATAAACACCATGTTGTATAAGGGATTTGTTCATAAACAATTGTTAAATTAAAATGACGTTAAAACGTCAAAAATATATAGTTAAACATTCGCTAGTTACTAGTTAACTTTAAGCAATGTTTATGAATAAGAGGGTATATTATACTTAACAGTGATTACTTTTGGTAAAATGAAAATCGTTACTGAATATGTCAAGCGACTTTAACGACAATACGAAGCGAAAGTGCGGCCACAGTACTAAGGTTTATGAAACCCATAAAAATGGATCTTAGGAGGTGACCCAGTGATTATGACGGTAAATAATAAAGTTTTATGTCACCAGGAAATTAGAAATTTGTAATTTTGTGACTTAAAGCAATAAAAACGACGTTTTGCCGTATTTTAAAAACGACGTCATAAACATGGAAATACATATAAAAAATATTTATTTGCACTTCTTTATATTTTTATGTATTTGGCATTTTTCGTAATAGGGTATTTGACTAAAAAAAACTAATTAGTCCGTCAGTCAGATTTCCAAAAAATACTTATTTTTAAAATATATATTTTTTGTTTTATCAAAACAACAAAAAATTTCAAATATAAAAGGCATCAAAGATCAGTAGTGGTGGCTGGTGACGTCACTGGTCGCTAAAAAGTGTAGCGTGCAGTGACGTCACACGAGTTTTCAACGCACTGTGTCGTCTTCATTTTTTGTTTATATGAAAAAAGAAAAAATACGTGTCTAGTATTTTTTGGAAATCTGAAAGCGGAACAGACAAACAAACAAACAAACTCACTTTCCCATTTATAATATTAGTATGATTATTTTAACTACGAAATTCGTTAATTTAGCGACATAGTTTCTCATAGTTTCTTTTTGCTCCACACAAATAATTTCTCCTGTATCGTGGGTGTGTTTACAAACATATAAATTCACATACACAAACAGCCTGACCCAGAACAACTACTTATTGGTTATACAAATATTTGTTCCGTGCGAGAATCGAACCCGTGACATGCAGCGCATCAGTCAATAGCTTAACCACTGCGCCAACTGTGCTGTGTGGGTGGTAGAATACCTATGTCAATCGATCACTTTGATATGAAAGACTACCAAATGTCGCTACGAAAGTATCGACAGGACTTTGTGACCGATATAGTCGAGATTGTTTGCTCAGAATCATGTACTAGACCCTCCGCCACGGGTTCTGACTCGTCAATATCAATATATAATATATCAGTGGCAAAAGTTAAGGCATCATCATATAAATTTTCTCGGTGGTAGGCCATAACACCGGCCGCCGGCAGAAGTTACCACCCACCAGACAAAGCCTTGCCGCCAAGCGATTTGTCGTGTTCCGGCATGATGTCTGGTGAAGCCGTACGGAGGACGGGTCTGAGCAGTTGTGTTGCGATGTGTGCCCGGTACGATGCACCAAATGTTGTTGTGTTGGGAGTTAGGTCGTGGAGGGTCTTCAGATTAATCTCCCTTTGGCGCAGCATCGTTGGTCGTGTTGATGGGTTTAACATTGCATCACCTCGCTCAACTGCCGTCTTCCTTTCTATTCGCTCAATCTGAGTGAATAGGTTCTTAATGAACTAGTGCGCTTTACCATCAACGATCGCATCACTGCTTACCATCAGGCGGGATTGCGGTCAATCGCTAGTTTATAATTATTAAAAAAAAATATATATATGTCGGAGATCGTCGATATAATTTTAATAGAAGTTGCTGATTTGATTTACGTTGTAGAGGGGCGAACGCTTGTGACGTTATTTTGTGATGACGTCACATGGACAGAGTCGCTTTGGAAAGTGAGGTTCGTCGAACGGTGACTTTGCATCGAGACGCGGACCAAGGCACATCTCCGAACCGAAACTGTCGGTTTGCCTATTCAAATTGTTATTATGAAGATTGGAGGGTATATCTACACGTCGTGCTTCAATTCAAAACTCACCTACGAAATGGAACCTGTACCACCACACCAAGATGATGTCGACCCTACCGCTCTGCCGTCGCTGTCTCCGACATCAGAAGTGGGATGAAGAACTACACTGCTCACAATCTCGTTATAAATCATTATCAGAATAACAGTCACTTTCTGCCAATATTTTTATAGTACTGGTGTGATTACTTGTGTGGTAGTTGTTCGTTGCCTTTGTATGAGCTGGATGCTGGATGTCCTGGCAGCGAGGCTGGAAGTGAACGTCACGTTACGAGGTGCGCTCAATTGCTGACACAGAAGAGATCGCTCCGCGTGATAGTGCGCTGCAGGCGTGCAAGTGCCGGCTGGACGCGGCGCTATCGCGACAGTGCTGGCTGTTGCTTGGCGCGCGACAGTGCTGGCTGTTGCTTGGCGCGCGACAGTGCTGGCTGTTGCTTGGCGCGCGACAGTGCTGGCTGTTGCTTGGCGAGCAAGGTGCGCCTGCGGAGCGGGCAAGGTGCGCTTGCGGAGCGCACTTCTAGCTGCTTGGTGAATCGCATCAATGGCGTGTGGCGCTGCTGGAGCTGCGCGTGCGGCGCAGCCGGAGCTGCGTGCGTTTTGCTGAACGCCCAAGGTTTTAAGACTTGAGCATCTACTCTGCAGGCGATGAGAAGGTTTCAAAATACCCAAAACGTTTGTGGTAACGTAATGGGATTTTATGAGAGCTCCGAGATGTCTGGTGTGCAACGGTTGATAACTGCCAAGTGGCAGGTGTTTGCGGGAAATTGCCACAATCCGGTGAGTCGTACTATTTTTATTTTGATTCCGTGGCCGAATGTTCTCTTGTCAAGCAATCTGTAATTTCATTGGTGTACGTACACACGCGCCAGTACATATACAGTGAATAAGGTTGTGCCAGTGTATTGTGTACTGAACAATTTCTTTGAGACATGATAATAAGAGTTATTATTTGCAAATATTATTTCTAGTACTACCCGATTATTGTTAGTTATAATGGGCTGAGAAATTTTAAATCAGAGTTTTAAAATTATGATGTCTGGTTTGTCTTTATTTCGAAACTAAAGTTTACTGTGGCCTATAGTTACGAGCTCACTTGAGCTTCTGATAGTATGTGTGGCTAGACTATTAAATCTTCTCAAGAGAACAAGCGGTAACGAACTTAGAAATGAGTGCTATTTACGAAAAATCTAAATTTGATAGAAGTGTGCTAAAGTAATGAAATTTAATAATGGTGAGTTGTTTGATGGCGATAATGGCGATCGTTACCTATTGAAATCGTTGATTGGAAACAGAACTTATAAGTACCCCACGATCGCATAGGTACGAAAGATTTTTCCAAGTAATGTCTGCTGAGTTAGATTTTCAAAATTTAGAAGATGGTGAGGAGGGTGCCTCCGCCAGCAAATAGAACACGTATCATGGCTATGTGGTCGCGCTGTACGCACTAGTCTGTAGTCGTAACTGCAACCCAGTGAGGGGTTGTTCAGAGCGCGATGGGCAGCTAGTGGTGTGGCGGGGACACTAGTAGATATGGTCGCACTGCATGCACTAGTCTGTAGTCGTAACTGCAACTCAGTGAGGAGTTGTTCAGGGGGCGATGGGCAGCTAGTGATGTGGCGGGGACCTGGGTCTCGGAGGAGACTATTAGTTGTACGGTCATGTGTTGACCTGGGAGTCGTGGACTCTAAGAGTTGGTCGTATCACAAAAGGTGATGACGATATGGGTGTCAACTATGAGTTGTCACTAGCTACTGTGGTAGCGAACCATGGTGTGTTTTCTTTTTGATGATTGTGATTTTGATTTGATAATTATGAGGCTTGGAGGAACCTTTTGTTTTCTTTTTAAAAGTTGATAATTATGAGGCTTGAAGGAAGCTTTTAAGTTGTTAAAACAAATAAGTTTGTTTGGTTTTCTAATAGTCAATGTAACTAAACGTGACGTGTGACGGTCAGGTTGGCCGAGCTCTCAAAATGCTTCAAAGTCGGTTTTCTGTGTTTTCTTTTAATTTGTTACAGACGTGCACGAGGACGTGCAACAGGAAATATCGAAGTTTAGCCGGAATCGGCGGTTGGCCTGGTGAACCGGATCCTGGACTCCGGGGCTGAGGGAGCTTCGGATGCGACTTGGATTGGCGCTGGGATGATGATGATGATGATGATGCACGAGGACGTGCAAATCGTCAGGCTGGCCGTGTCGGAGATCGTCGATATAATTTTAATAGAAGTTGCTGATTTGATTTACGTTGTAGAGGGGCGAACGCTTGTGACGTTATTTTGTGATGACGTCACATGGACAGAGTCGCTTTGGAAAGTGAGGTTCGTCGAACGGTGACTTTGCATCGAGACGCGGACCAAGGCACATCTCCGAACCGAAACTGTCGGTTTGCCTATTCAAATTGTTATTATGAAGATTGGAGGGTATATCTACACGTCGTGCTTCAATTCAAAACTCACCTACGAAATGGAACCTGTACCACCACACCAAGATGATGTCGACCCTACCGCTCTGCCGTCGCTGTCTCCGACATATATATATATATAACATCAATCCCAAAGCAAGTCACATAGAGCTCAACTAAAAATCTAGGCATTAATTCCTTACCGAATAAAGCTATAAAGGGTGTATCTGACATCGACGCACAAACGAGTACCATGGATCCAGTTCATGATTCTGAACCCCCCAGTGGTGGAAATTTTCATCGGGTTTTTCATGATTTAAAAAAAAAATATATGTAGTTTTTTTCACTTTAGACCGTTCATAATTGCTATACTTTTATAACCCAATAAGATTTTAAAGTAAAAATTAATTAATTCGCTTATTACACAAAAAATGGCAATGAAAACAAACCTCGATAAACTATCCTATCAGCTGATTTATTAGAGTTCAGGGATCAACGTCATACCTACAAACCCGCACGGCGGCACGCTTGCAACGTTCAAAGGCTGAGCCGACCCTTTTCTTAAACACTGAGAATTCTTTAACCGTTCATTACCGAGATAAATGACTAACATAATTTTATTAGTGGCATGCGTTCTAGCCTTTTCGCGAAGTTTGCGTTACGATGTCAGATACCTGTATAAAACACCAATACGGTTACATTTTACAACACAAGTTTGCCTCCAAGCTGCATCCACAGACTATGAAAGTTTTGGCCAGTGCCGCCACACAGTTAGGTACGTGTACCGGAGAAGCTCACATTAATTAAACTTCCAAGCCTCTATCTATCTCGTGTCATTAGGTGACCGCTGGCCAGTTTACCAACTCGTCTCCAAGAGCGGGTATCGCAAATTTCCTGAGTTGGGTTTTACATCATTTGAGTAACTGGTACATGGGCATACTGACAATAATATTTCTTTTAAGTTTTCTTTTGTTTTATTTAATATAGTTTAGGGGAGTCAGCTGAGTTTAGGGGATTTTAAACTATTAACCTATTTTTTCTTTTAGAAACAAGATATCTTTCGACCGTTCCTTCAATTAATATCGGTGACAACTAGTCTCTTCTTCGTTAGCTGGACTTTAAAGCACCTGCTTTAAAGTCCATTTCTGCATGTAGGTAGTACCTAACATAAATAAAACAGACATTTCAATCTGCTTTAACGAGCGGTCAGGACTAGAATTTAATTTAGTATCTACAAACGCTACCCACACGGACGTATCTACCTTGAACTATCCTCTAATATACGTAGAGCTAAGACAAACAACAAGATTGGGGGATTCAATTAAATTTTAAGGTAAACACGAGTGGTACTAAATCTGTCGCAAAGTCGTCCTTCCCTGCCTAGTATGTAAATACAACGGAATATTAAAAGGGGTAGTCAGAATTAAGGACACAGTCCGGAGTCCGTACGTGAAAATGATTTATAGTATTTAATGTAATAATGGAAATGCTAATTCCGCACGTTTCAGCGCAATAACTCGCGGAGGTTTTTCACAGCAACTAAATTAACACCCTTTGTGAAGCCGGTTCGCGTGTTCGCTCTGATTCGGTGTCCGGATATGGCGTTAGTGAAGAAGCCAGGGTCACCCCCTGGCCGCGGGACCTTGCTCACTATTTAAGTATCAACCCTGTAGTTTTTACTATTTAGACGCACCGAGGCTGTAATTTGTTTTCTTTTATTTAGGTCCTTTTGTTCATTCTTGTGTTCGGCCTTTGGGGAAATTATGTAGTAGCAACATTAATTAGAACGCCACTCAAAAGAAAGCAGGGAGTTTCTGTGAACTAAATATTTACCTACTTTTAACCAAGTACCTAAGTATATGATGGGCGTGGGAAGTTCGGGGAAACTTTTCAACATTTGGCACAGAAAGGGAAAATTGAATATTCGACTATCAAAGTTTCAGACACCGAATGAGTTCCTTGTAGTCAAACACGCGAAGCTTTTCAAATAAATAAGCCATTCGGTATATAATTTTATATCACAGTATTAAGACATTCGGTATATCATTTTATAAGACAGTATCATAACCTATTATCCATAGGTGCATATTATAAAAAAAAAACGTCGCCCTTTGTGTCTCTTTGCGTGACCGCTTAGTTATTCTAAACTATACAATGGATTTTGATAAGGTTTTCGCCAAGGTACAATAAATACAATAATATTTAACTAAGGTAAGCAAAGCAATCTCGATAATTTGACTTACCGCCAAAGGCGAAGAAGGGGCTGGTCTCTATTATAAATTATAATCACATTTCATGTTTATCTGATCTGCATTGATCATCCAAACTACGTAAATGATTTTGATTGGGTTTTCACTATTAATTGGAGAATTTATGTCAGAAAGTTTGTCTAGGTTTACACTATTATCTGTTTAGCCTTTTCACTATTCTACTTTTGTGAGAAGATAGAATCGCTATTATATATTTGGCAGTCGCTTCACGAAAATATCGTTTAGCCAAAGTCAGCAGTTAGCCTGGTAAAGCGGACCCCAGACTCCAAAGCTGAAAAAAGCTTCGGATGTTTATATTTATATTAGACATAGCTATTATTATTATACCTTTATTTTACTCGGAGCTACACCCTATATGACCTACAACGCTGTTTTTAGGTAATACAATGCCTCTTGGTAAGACTGTGTAGCAGTCCAACGCTACATGCGAATAACGCGTCATACTGACGTCACGCAAATCCTGCATTTTGCAAGTAGTTTTTACTGTGTAACTGTCAAGCATACAAGTTCGCGACATCAACTGGCAAGTCATCATCATCATCTCAGCTTAAAATCCCGGTTGCATCCGCGGCTTTCGCGTTGGAGCGCAGGGTCCACTTTCTTACATATACACCTCCTCATCCCGTGGTGTGAGATTGTTGGCACGCATGTCATCTCTTACAACGTCAAGCCAGCACTTCTTTGGTCTACCTCGCTTGTTCCGGCCCGGCGGAGGCGCCATGGCAAGACATTTGTTACCTACGTAACATGCTGGTTTTCGTAATACGTGACCGTACCAGCGTAGGCGACTCTCCTGGAGTTTATCTGCTATGTCACGGACACGGAGACTGCCACGGTCTTTCCGCGTAATCATCACACATCCACCGCAACATATTCATCTTCGTGACACGCTGCTCCTGCTTGTGTCGCTCACAGGCCAAGCCTCACTGCCGTACAGAAGAACAGGTTTAATGGCAAGTGCCCGCCAGATAATACCAGTCTGGTCGGAGGATTCTCCCTTTTCTATGGAGGATGATTGAACTTTAGACCCTGTTCCTTAAACCATCGCAACTGGTTTTCAGACTTTCGGCCTTTTGACCATCCGTAACGACTGTTAAGGCTCTAAAAATGACTGCGAGGACCAAAGGCTTAACGTGCCTTCGAAGCTCGAAGGGATTTTGGTATGTAAAGGCGATTCCACGGACTAACCGTGCCACGTAGGTTAACATTAATATTAAACGTGGGTATACAAAGCATGTTTTGTCAAACCGTAATAACTGTGCGGAGCAAGGGCGGGTATCTACATAGTTGCTGTATTCTGCTCCTAACTGTTGTATAAAGCAGATTTCGTTTTATCCTACATATTTTCACAAAATTACAAACACACTATCAGGAGCAATGGGTATCATTTTGGCAATTAAATAAGATTCATTGCATTATTTACGTTGTTAGGCAGACACATTTGTCGAACATATAGAGCAATTGTAAATGTATTGCTCAATTGATATGTTCGACAAATCATTTTGAAGGATATTGCTAATGCAATATGCTTCAAGTTGATCAAATTGATAGTAAAAGTGTGTTATGCAATTAGAGTGCCTAATTTAGACAAAACATGGCATATCAAACTTTAAAATATTTCGAAACTTGTAGTTTAACATAGTGAGCTTCCTGAGGCGTTTAGCTTGAACGTGCTGGTCGGATATAATGCCAGTAATACGGCCTGTATGTAATATAAACTGGGATATACGACGCCATATTTTATGCACATAACCTGTGAATTTTGCTTGTATAACTTAAGCACGGTGTATTCTTAGGTGCAAGCATTTGTGCCATATTTTTCGATTACGATAATGGTTCTATTTTAGTTTTCCCTAAACTATTGAATTTCCTCTTGTTTTGTTTGTTACTGTGAATTTCTGTTTATTATTTTCTTTATAGGATACTCTAGGAGTTAGTTTTAACGTGCTACAATTTTATCCTTACCACTTTACTTCTTTTAGCAGTTTGACAGGAAGCTTTCTAATGGTAATTCTTTTTCTTAAGGTTCAAGGTTATGCATGCCGTTATTCGTACTGAAATTAAAATGAAATGAAATGAAATCTTATACCTTTAAACGAGCAATTCTTGTATATATATATATATATATAATTGGAATCTCGGAAACGGCTCCTACGATTTTCATGAAATTTTGTGTGCAGGGGGTTCGGGGACGATAAGTCGATCTAGCTAGGTTTAATTTTCAGAAAATGTCTTTTTTCCATGTTTTGAGGCACTGAACAATTGCTAAACTTCTCATAAGAAGCTAAATTTCGCACCTGTCCTTAATGATACGTATAGCTGAGGGGCTTCGGCCTCTAATTCGGAGCTCGTAGAGTTCGGGTTCAAATCCCTGGCGATATAGTGTTTTTCCCTTTTTTTTGGAGTTTTAAAAAAAATAATGATGGCGTTGTCTAATGCTTTTTATTACATTTTATTGTTTTTTCCTTTTTTTTTTGGAGTTTTAAAAAAAAAATGATGACGTTGTCTAATGCTTTTTATTAAATTTTATATAATTGGAAACGGCGTCAACGAATTTTCTTTTTCGTTTATTAAATCAATGGAAGAAATTTTGTTTTGCCTAATTTATGGAGATGCAAGGTACCAGGGTATCACAAAAGTATAGGAGAAGTCGAAACAATGAAGCTCATTCATTTTAAAGATCAGCCTGAAGGAGCAGTCGAATTTACAACAGAATTTCTCAACAGTGTCAACATTTCGGACTTGCCACAACACGAAGTGAAATATTAGTAGGTATTATTATTATTGCTAACCTTATGATACCTTGCACCTCCTCATAGTAGGCAAAATAAAATTCATCCATATAATATGATTTAATAATAATGATCCCCGACGACCCCCGATGACCCGATGACCTGGGCGACCGAGCTTTGCTCGGCGTCTTTTTTTTTTGTTTTAATTATTATTATTGATTTATTTACATCAGACAATTGTTCATAGTCTTCATAAAAACACATAAGTACACAAAATACATTTAAATTATTTATGAACTATTATAAATAAAATTAAATTAAACTGATAATTAATATAGTACTTTGATTTGATATAGATGACGTTTACATTCATGGTACACGAAGCCAATGTTTGGTTTGAGGTTAGACCCAGAAAATTGCTCTTAAAATATCATGTGTCTTTTTTACACGAAAATGCCAAAAAGAACATTAAAAAAAAAGCTTACGAACAATTTAACTCCACGAAGCCGCGACTCATCTCAAGAAGCAGAAGAAAACCTCCATGAAAACAATCTGATTTTCGCTCGTCCCACACGTGTTTGTCAGACTTCGCACAGTGAGGACCCATTTGAAGAACTTGATGAAAATCATCAGGTTTCCGCTCATCTCACACGTGCTGCTAAAGTAAGATGCTTGCAAAACTTGACTAACATTTTAAGAACAGAAAGGTCTTATTTAGATGTTTCACGAGAGCGTGCAGCACAACGTGTGGCCGCCGAAAATGATGAGCAACGGGAGCGACGTCTGCAAGATATGCGGCAGCGTGCGTCAGAACGTGAAATGATTATTATTAATGAAAACCCTCAGCATACCCGCAATATAGTATGGAAGGACGTATTAGGTTAAGACCTTAAACTATGTATTGATGATAATATATAACTGATGTAACTGATTGTTAAACTATAAGTACTTATTTATAATAAAATGTTAAACTAAATTGCTCTCGTAATTTTATATTTAAATAACAGTTAATAATATTTTTTTTATTATTATGTCGGTATGATCGAAAAACATTAGTCAAAAAATATTATTTAAAAAATTCGCTCGTTATGTATTTTTTGTTTTGAAAATATGGAGACACGCGATGTACCTAACAAAAAAAAAAAAGATGCCGAGCAAAGCTCGGTCGCCCGGTACTCGTTTATTAAGCAAGTAGGATCACTGATCACTTTTACACGTCATATGTTTTTTTTTTTAAACTAGATGAAGCCGGCATTTCCTAACTGACTACCTCTGAGAAGAAATAGCCGAAACAAACTCAGGGATCATCGTCTTTTTTCAAGTCCAGACATTAAAAATGAAAATGTTTACAATAATTTACCTTATAATTACGCATATTGCTTAATAACAATGCTTAACAGAGCGAGCAGCTCAGTCCCAAGCTTTGCAGCTTGCAGCTTTGCGAGCAGCTCAGTACTCTGCATTTTATCAGTTAGTAACTGTGAAGTATCAATTTTTATTTCTGATTTTGAATTCATCGTCAACCTTTTATCGTCGCACTGCTGGGCACAGGTCTCCTCTCATACAGAGAAGGATTGATTGTAATCGCCACGCTTGCTCAATGCGGATTGGCGATATAAGTTTTACAGTCCTGGTTTCCTCAAAATTTGAATTTGAATGTTTATCTAATAAATTTTATCGTTATTTTATTACAAAAACTTAGCCTGGACACTAGTCTAGCCTAAATAATAGTTTAGGTACTACTAACCTGAACTATTATTATAAAATATCTCTTCTTCTTCTGCTGTCTATAGATGTGCACTGCTGGCCAAACGCCTCTCCCAAGGCTTTCCACGATGACCGGTCTTGTGCTGCACGCATCTATCGGCTTCCTGCGACCTTCACCAGGTCATCGGTCCACCTTGTTGGGGGCCTCCCTACGCTGCGTCTTCCAGTACGTGGCCGCCACTCCAGAACCATACTGCCCCATCGGCCATCGGTTCTACGAGCAATGTGCCCTATACACTGCCACTTAAGTTTAGCGACTCGAAGATCTATGTCGGTGACTTTGGTTCTTCTGCGGATCTCCTCATATCTGATTCGATCACGCAGAGCATAGCTCTTTACATTGCCCTTTGTGAGCCTTCCTGAGCCTTCGTATGAGGCCCATTGTGAGCAACCACGTTTCAGTTCCGTAAGCCATCACTGGCAACACACACTGGTCAAAGACTTTAGTCTTGAGACACTGTGGTATCTGGGACAACGAGAAGATGTAGCGTAGCTTCCCGAACGCTGCCCAGCCGAGCTGGATTCGAAAAAAAAAAAAAACTATCATTTTAAAATATAATGATAGTTTACTAGCAGTTTAGGCTACCTAATAGCGTGTAGACTAGCACTATTGTAATATATTCGTATATTTGTTTAGTCTTTGGTCATTAAAATAATTTTACGATCTCTATAACACTGCGTGAGATTTATTTTATGAAATATAGTAACGTTAAAAATTTACGAGTACATACACACTACATACGTAATTGTTTTGGAAACAATTACAAAATAGTGATGAATACTTATTAAACTTATGCAACTATTAGTTTTTTTATTTTATTTTTTAATAGCGGCCACCAGCTACTTCTTTCGCGTGGAGTTAGTAATGCTCCGCTCCTATTAGTCACAGCGTGATGTTATATAGCCTAAAGCCTTTCTGGATTAATGGGCTATCAAAAGCAAACAGAATTTTTCAAATCGGACCAGTAATTCCCGAGATTAGCGCCTTCAAGCAAACAAACAAACTCTTCAGCTAGCTAGACACGGTTTGAGAGCATTCGTGGTCCGGTCCAGTGTAATGGTGGCCAGGTGCTTTTCTTTGTGTAAATTATTTCAAAAACGGCCATATTTTAAACAAAAAATCGAAGACATGTGACATCTACCAGCCCGCATTGGGCCCGCGTGGTGGATTATAGCCCACTTTTTCTCATTAAGAGTACACCTGCGTCCCAGTATTGGGAACATAAGTAGGCTGATTATGTTATGCCAAGTTTCAGCTGCTAAAACATTTAAGTAGTAAAAGATCGCTGGACGTCCTGCGTGTCCAATATAATAATGCTTTCAGGATGTTGTTGAGACTACCTCGTTACTGTAGTGCGTCGGAAATGTTTGCGCAAGCCCGTACCGACGGTTTTCAAGCAATCATACGCAAAAAGACCGCGTCATTGCTGAGAAGAGTGAGGGACAGTCGGAACAGCATCCTGAAAACTGTAGCTGAGAGCTTCGGCTCTCCAATAATTAAAAATTTTGTTTAAAATTTAATAATTACTAACACTAGGCAATAAGTTTTTGTTTTCTTTGTATGTTACTAACACTCTTATGGATTTTTATGTCCGAAATAAAAATGATTTATTATTTATTTATGTATAAATATAAGCAAACAATTAAAAATAACATCAATAATATCAATGCAAAACCTTACTTAGATAACATTTTAAAACTTCAGCTTTTTATTTTTGATTGTGTTTAGTTTATCATACTCCTAAACGAGCGACAATAAATACTTTGTCTTTGTTTTCTTTATTTCTTTAAAAATATATCCTTCTCTGTATGTTAAAACGCCACCGTCTGTAACTACAATGTAATACAATATCGACAAAGGGGCTGGTTTAATTAGTTTACTAAAGGAACCTACCTCTTACTATGAATTTATGCCTCAGTCTAGCCGTTTTTCTGACGCTCATTAGCAAGTAGCTCATTAACATCATGCCTCCCTCAGTTCAGTTCCGTTTGCCATGATGTACAGTTTTTTTAAACAAACAAGGTTAGTTACTGGCATATAACTTTTGTACAGAAAAAAAACTGTAAGATGAATATTAAACTGCTTTTAACCACGCATTGTCTCGTTTCGCTTATTCATGATTAATTTATGTTTCTGTATATATATTACTGTTACCGAACTTCCTAATACATATATATGTACGTACATACAACGTTATTTGTTGTTTATCCGAAACCTGAATATATGTAGTTTGTTCAGAATAAGCAACTGAATCGATTCCAATTATTTTTACACCATGTTATATTTTTTCCCAAATACATTTAGAAACTGTTGCACTGTGGTTACAGAGCGCGTCACGCAGCTTACGATAGATCATAGTACTCGTGTTCGCGCAACAGCTAACGCCAGAGGTATTAGAGAGGAGGTATATTTTTTTGGGACAGCCAAGTAGGATAACAAGCTTATAATTTTGTGGTATTTCGTATGATCTTGAAATTTTGTAGATAGATTTTTTACTTAAAAATACTGGATTGTTTCGGGTTTCGTATAAAAAAAAATGTTGTATAAACAGTGCAAGTTTTCATTACTCTGTTTCCATTATGGGTGGAACAAATATTCTTTATATTTTTCCTCATGCAATAATAAATATACTCACATTCATTAAAAATGTTCCATTACCCCATAAAAAAAGTCTAAATTATAAATTAAAATTTTCGAGCTGCTATCTGTGATACATTACCATTATGAACGGCTTATTTGTCCAAAAGCTCGCGTGTTCGGGTTGCCCTTTAAAGTTTATTCACAATGGCACCACTGATAGGACTCGGAAGTGAATTAGAATTGCTAAACATTGAATGAGGGAGCTACCCTCCTACCCTTCGAGCTGCTTTATGCTTAGCATGGCACGATATAAAGGAGTTACTTTAAAAAAAAATACTCTACTATCTTTCTGGCTTACGGAGTCAAAGTTTTACGAGTACAGGATGCCCCGATAAGGCTTTGTTTTTTGTTTTCAACTATTTTCTTTTAAAGAAATCCCAGATAGTTTTGTTTTATCTAAAGGTATGGGACACGTGAATCGTTATCAGCAAGGACAATAAACATTTAAAACTTTAACAGAAAATAAAGTTAGATGTCGAAAAATATGCAAATAATAAAATTTATTATGACCCAAAATTTTGCCACAAAACATTTCCATTTCCTTGATACCAATCGCGAAATCTAAAAACTCAATTTGCAAACTAATTTTAAAGTAAAATCTAAACAATTTCCAATATCAGCAGATTGTTTGTTACAGAGTGTCAGGGCAGGGCGGCCGGGTCTCGTAATCGTGGCAACGATCGATCAGCTGGGACATTTGATGATGAATAGCAAGGCGTCGCCGTGGAAATCTTGATAGCCCTCGTCCACGGAGTAGGTAGGAAATGGAGTGACATTGTTCGGGGGAGTGGGTTGATTTGTGATGTGATCGTTATAATTTGCACGACGTATTGTTGTTTTTATTTTAATCTAATAAATAAACGAACAAAGTTATCCATTACAACCACTACTATTAATGTATGTTATTACATATGAGATATGAGCACATTGTAGTACTACTGAGATAACTCTCACTCTGTCGATCACTATTTTTAAATACCTACTTACCTTCCTCTCAGCGATGGTTCTAGCCGAGGTTCGTGCCCCAAAAGGGATACGCTTAGCAAATGGTCGCTTGGTTCATAGTTCAAAAAGACATAAGACTGGAGGAAGTATTAATAACACCTCCACATAATAGCACAAGCAGCCCTTCACCACCTTTGGTTAACCTTCTAGGTTGACATGCGAGATACCTACAATTCACAAAAAATAAATCTATTTATCAGTCTGTTTCACAAGAAATAGCGTCATACTTGCCGTTTCTTATATCGACTTAATTGAATAACAGAAGTGAGATTCACGCATAGATAATTCAGCATTGGTAGGGTTAATAACACTTCATTTGCTAAGTAATCTACGTCTTCGTCCGATAACGTTATTCTATTACCTGAACCCCTTTGAACCGCGGGTCAAGCCGTGGGTGAAGGTTAGATGTACAGATATAGCTCGAAGGATGGATATAGCTCGCCAGTGCTTAGCTTATCAGGCTGATCAGCTGGATAGCTTTCGTGCTGGATTTATTTGTGTCTATAAACGACATAACTGTGAATTTCGAAGTGTAATGGCTTGCTAGTTTCATGCTTACATTCATGTATGAGCTATTTTGGTTTCTGCTTCATGTATTTAGGGGCTGTAGTTTATAGTAAAGAATCTTACTAATATTGTAAATGTGAATTTTTGTATGTTTATTAATCATTTGTGCAAACTAATGTGAATGAAATTTGCCACAGATCGATTAACACATAGGACGTGTTTATTTTTCTCTTGAATGACTTCTGAAGTCCACGTAGGCGAACCACAAAGTCGCAGGCAAAAGCGAGTTGTGCTTTATGTGACCAAAACTGCATTGTTGGCTTTCAGAAAGTTACAAGAAAAACAGACGCAAAAGTATCGGTAACTTACACTATTGTAGATAGAATTATTATGTACCAAAGGGAGAGCAATTATGTTGTTATAGATAATCGTTTGAGTACAACAAGAACACGCGGAAAATAACCTTTTCAGACAGTTTAAACACTTTGGATAATGTTCTCTTATCGCGCCACCTCACTACACAGGAGATGAAGAGCTTCCGTCTACGTTGTGTGCTCCGGATATTGTCCCGATAGCCTGAACACGTCCGCTCAGTTGCGTGCACGCAGCGTCAGCATCGCATGTCCAACGCCTTATCGAACTGTAATTAAACTCACTTCTTTATCACTAAGTTATCTGTTAGCTACCTCCGTCTTGCGTGACGGCTTTCATTATCCACGTCAAATTATTTACACTCGCAAACTGTAACTAAAAATGATCCTTTACGACATACACAAGATTATTTTTTGTTTATGCGAAGCCCGAAACACGTGTCCAGATTTTTAAGTAAAGAATCTATGTACCTACAAAATTTCAAAAGGATATAATGAAAAGTCAAAAGAGTTATGAGCTTGCTATTCAACTTGCTGTCTCAACAAAGATGTGGTCTAAGCTCCGGTCGAGCGGGCGAGCGCGGTGCATTGACCTCTGGCGTCAGCTGTTGTGCGCGCGAGTACTAACTAGGATCTATCGTAAAGCTGCGTGCGCGCTCTCGGTATCCACACTGCAACCATTTCTAAATGTATTTGGAATAAAATATAACATGGTGTAAAAATGATTGGAATCGATTCAGTTGCTTATTCTAAAGAAACTATGTTCAGTAACAAAAAATAACGTTCTATAAAAGTAAGTTTTCATTAAATAGAATTTTAATTATCGCCAATTTATGACAGCAGCAGAAGTATAATAAAAACTTTGTAAATATGATGTCGCATGAACAATAGGGTATTTTACCAAAAAAAAAAATAAAAAAACTAATTAGTCCGTCAGACAGATTTCCAAAAAATAATAGACACAGTGCGTTGACAACCTGTGTGACATCACTGCACGCTACACTTTTTAGCGAGCAGTGTCGTCACTAGGTACCACTCCTGATCTTTAATTCCTTTTATATTTGTAAATTTTTATTGATTTGATAAAACAAAATATACGTATCCAATTTTTTTCTATAATCTGAATAATGGACTAAATAGAATAATTTTTTTTTACCCAGGAAACATCACTATTCCTTATTTTGAACTACTTAGCTAACACGCGGTTTCTTCCGTGTAAGTTTCGATCCCCTGGGAATATAGGGATTAAGTCTTTCCGCCAAGTGTTTCGTCGTGTTCCGGCATGATGTCTGGTGAAGCTGTACGGAGAACGGGTCGGAGCAGTTGGATTGCGATGTGTACCGGGTACGATGGACCAAATGTTGTTGTGTCGGGAGTTTGGTCGAGGAGGGAGATAAATCTCCATGCTCAATTGCCGTCTTCCTTCTAAAGGCTCTTTAGAAGTGCGCTTTACCATCAACGATTGCATCACTGCTTAGCATCAGGCGGATTGCGGTCAAAAACTAGAAAATAATTATTTAAAAAATAATATCCTTTGGATTATTCCTAGTTATAAACCATCATGTATGCCAAACATCCAAATCCGTTGAGGACTTTTTTCGTGATAGAATAACAAATATCAATACATACATACATCCTCACAAACTTTCGAATTTATAATTTTAGTAGGATGATAAAGTGTGTTACTAAAGGAGGGGATCGTCACGCTCGGCCTCGGCATTAGATTAACGTGCGAAATTCGGCGATCACGACTTACTCCGCTCACGAACTGGCGACTAATTTCCCGATGAAGTTTAGATGGTATTGTGCGAGCTATCTCATTTCCTAAATGCATTCTGTAATGTAAATACCGGTCGTGACTTATTGTGGCGCCAGACTAGGCTTCGGGGCCTATCATCGTGGTCCGTCGTTGAGTCCCTTTCTAAATCGTTTTTGTTTCCTTATGTAGAAAATTGTGGATCCTCCTACAACTAATCACAAGAGTTTATTTGTTTGAACGCGTTAATCTCCGCAACTACCAGCCTGTCGGATTTGGAAAATTCCTTGCATTTGATAGCCCTTTTCTTAAGGTAGGTTATATGCTCTAATATCACGCTAGGACTATTAAATTAAGATGAACAAAATTTTATAAAAAAGTCAGAAAGAAATAAGTCAAACCCCGGCCTTGCGATGCGATGCGACGGAGTGGCATTTTGTGGCGACCCATTCAGTCGCATCGCATCGAAAAATCTACATATTTTGCGCGGAGAGATGCCAGTAAATAAATATAAGTACACATGTCATGTAACTAAGTAAATATGTCACTATGCAGATGCAGAGGTATTAATATAGTTCATTGATATATAAAGTATTTTTTCCTTTATACGAAACCTGAATATAGTTTGTTCAGAATGAGCAACCGAACCGATTCTAATCATTTTTACACCATGTTAATTTTTTTTAATGTTTTAAGTAAATTATACTACATTTTTTTTAAATCAGTTACGGCTAAATTTATGAGTTAAGTAGTTACATAATAAAAAGTTACATAATAAAAAAAAGACGACGCCGCGCAGCTACATGTGCGGGCAGGCGAGCGATGCGTTAACCTTATTTTTGTTGGGATAACCAGGTAAGATAAATAGCTCATAACTTTGTGATTTTTCATGATATCTTGTTGAAATTTTGTACATAGATTCTTTACTTAAAAACTTCTTACAAGAAACTTCTTTTCCTTTAAATCTAGGATTACTTCAATTCCATCTCCATCAGTTTTGCAAGTTCGTTAGAAATAAGCGTACCTTGGTCAGCAGGGACACTCAATTAGACTAATGGTGGTCACTCGGTTTAACACGTTTGAGAAAGTTTCCGTACAAGTTCCTCCGTTTCTCTGATGCATTTGCACTGGTATTTCTAATCCAAACTAATTAAAAAAGTTTCCAGAACTCTAAAAGGGCAATCTATTTAATTTACACGCGTACGACGAATACGCATAGGTACGGGAGCTTTCCAGGAATCATTTCCTACAGAGCCAGTCTTAGTTTACCTTAACTTAAATGTTGAGTTCGCCTCAATGATACATGTTTGACAGGTGGTATAATAAAGTAACTTTAAAATAGTACGGATTCAATAGATTTAAAAAAAAATATAAATAAAATAAAAAAATACAGGGTGTATCTGACATCGTAACGCAAACTTCGCGAAAAGGCTAGACCGCATGCCACCACGAATGAACGGTTACAGAAATCACAGTGTTTAAAAAAAAGTGCCGGCTCGGCCTTTGAACGTTGCAAGCGTGCCGCCGTGGGTGTTTGTAGATATGACGTTAGTCCCTGATGTGAACTCTATTAAATCAGCTGATAGGATAGTTGTTTTAGTTTTCTTCACAATACGCTTTTTCTGTCTAATTAGCGAATTAATTAATTTTTACTTTAAAATCTTATTGGGTTATAAAAATATAGCAATTATGAATGGTCTAAACTAAAAAAAACTGCATATATTATTTTATAAATCAAGAAAAAGTCGACGAAAAATTCCACCACTGGGGGGTTCAGAATCATGTGCTGTTCCATGGTATTCGTTTATGCGTCGTTGTCAGATACATCCATTATTTAGACACATTTTGATGATAAGATAAGCACAACAGACAAAAACAGCAAAACATAAAATAAATATTAAATATGTCGTGTAAGTAGCGGTAGATTCCGCATTAGGATACCCTGTGTCGTGGGATCTAGTTATTTCGGAGTTAATGATACGTTATACATATGTGAGAGTGATTGCTTAGTCTAAACAATATTTAATCTTACTAAAGAAAACATGCAAAATTACTTGTCAGGTTTGTGTGGAGTATAATTTTATATCCTTCTCTGTATGAGACGAGACCTGTGCCCAGCAGTAAAAATGAAATGAAATGAAATTTATTAAAAAACATAGAACAACAATGAATGTACAAAAAGTCTGTTTATATAGTAATAAAAATCTTAATAATAACAATCGTAACAGCTAACTTACTGTAACTGTCTAATACATAATGTAATTCTTTAAAGTTACGATCTAAAACTAATGTTGGGACCACCCGAACTAGGTTTATTTAAACCTGTGTTTCAGGCTATCATCAGCAAAGATATTTAGATATTTGATGGCTATAATATAATAATAATAAACATATAACAAAAGTATTTAAGACTAAGCAACGAAAAATTGTCCTAAAAACTTAAATAATACATTAACTCTTCTTATTTATTAGTATACAACATAACTTACTAAAGTACTCATTTTATTTTAATACCTCCAGCATTTTCCGTATCTGTGTAACTGAGGGTTTGTAGATATTCAGTTAGCATCACACAACATTTATTTGAGCATTCACTGTATATCTTTAGTAGTTTGTTACATTTGTTATATAAATATGGTCCGAGCAGTGGGCTGATAGAAAGGTTGATAATGATGATGATGATGATAATTTAGTGTAGTTTGTATGTACATATGTTTGTGTTAAAGGGATGTGTTAGGGAGAAGTGTTGCATTTGGAAGACACTTAATGGATGAGAGTAAAGAGATTCAGTCCGTGCATAATTTGATCTGATAGCCACTTCGTACTACTTTAATTCTACAAGTACGCTTTGAGTATAATATATTATCTATTGCAAGTTACTATGTCAGGCTGTAATTTAAGGATATTACTATCAGCTAAGTTAACGTTAATTTTTGAAATCACAAGGCTGTTTCATACTGTATTTGTTTTTGATCGTATGAATAATGAACAGGTCGGGTTCATTACGGATTTGCATATAAAGTGCGCCGTAGAAAAAACGTATCTATTAAAAAGCTTCCTTAATGATCCCATACAACACTGATTAAGCGTATACACGATGCAAACCGTAGAAAAAAAACGTGTAAATAAACAAGCTTTCAAAGTGATCCATACAGTACTGACACCCGTTCCTAAACGCGGTGAATCATCATCAACCTTTTTTTATCGTCCCACAGCTGGGCCCAGGTCTCCTCTCATACAGAGATGGATTGAGCGTAATCACCACGCTTGCTCAGTGTGGGTTGGCGATTTCAGACTAAGGTCCGTATTCCAAAAGGAAACTCAAGCTTTGATCTCTGTTTCAGCATTACTTAGAACTAGTTTCAACCAATCAAAAGGCTTCAAACGAGACTTAAGTAAAGCGTGAGTTTTGAG
Organism: Sesamia inferens; assembly: GCA_037179545.1. Classification (NCBI taxonomy): domain Eukaryota; kingdom Metazoa; phylum Arthropoda; class Insecta; order Lepidoptera; family Noctuidae; genus Sesamia; species Sesamia inferens. Next base: position 12,353,588 of record CM073934.1, on the reverse strand, counting down.
TGACGTTCTGTAATCACAAGGCTGACTGTAACTGTGTACTGACTGTAATTACAAGACCTTAAAGTCCAGGTTTCCTCACCAGGTCAGGTCAGGTCACTTTCACCTTGTAATCAGTTATCGGTGTTCAAGATACACTTAGAAAGTACATATAACTTAGAAAACTATGCGTCGAATAAACGGGTGTTTATAACCGACAAGAAAAACGTGTGTATTTTATATTATCTGTTATTTAAAAGTTTCTGTTTAAACTAGTATTCTCTCTCTTTAGAACTTTTTCGTTAATTCATCTCAAAAATTTGAATACTGCCGAATCCTAATTGAAACAGGATTCGGTTCGCAACAGTTATGAAAGCCTGATATAACAAGATTTTAGCCTGCATACTAACGAGATTACTAGTCAATTCCATTCACCAGTCAACTCCATATGTCATAAGTTTGCTATTGAATTTCGTTTCAGGAATTCTATTTATTCAAATAGTGTGTATGGGTTGTTTTCTCGACAAAAAAAAAAATAAAACTAATTGTTGTAGAATACATAAGTATAAATTTTTAACGAAGGTAAGTAGTTATTTCTTTCTTTATGTTTTGGCTTCGCACGGTTTGTGCATTTAGCCAATGTTACGTAATTATGAATTATTCATGTCGGAAAAGACGGCCGCGTCACCCGTCTTACGAGTGAGGTTTGGGGCAAAGTCATGATGTGGCCTAGTGGCCACATCATGAGTGAAATATCGCAGCATAATTGCTGCGATATTTCACTGTTCTTTAGGAACTATTTACTAAATGCACTTTTTAGTACATAAATCACGCACTTTTATTTAGTAAACAATACTATAAATAATTTTAAAAGTTAAATGAAAAACGAGCGTGACACTCAGCTTGCCTTTCCCGCCAAAACCAATGTAAGTAGTTACTACGATTTGGATTCGGCAACTCCGACTTTTATGCTCCTACAAGGCCATATTCTGTTGTTAAAAGAGGAGGAACGGCTATTTAATCAACACTTGAATTCACTTTCTTGTTAATTATGTCAACAGTTTCACCATTTTCATATAAGTTCAGGTAATTGTCACGATTGCTTGCCATATTGGTCTAAAATTGCCAATGTTTGCTAAGTACATTTACAGTTTACAAGCATGAAAAATAGTTGGGATTTGATTCCCAGCGAACAAATAAAAAAAATTGGTAGAAAAAACTTGAACTTTTCTATTAATTGTACCTACTTTTTAAACGATTTCAAAAAGGAGGAGGTTACTCAATTCGACCATTTATATGATTTTTTCGCGGATAACTTCGTCGTTTATGAACCGATTTTGATAATTATTTTTTTGTTTCAAATCAAGGGGAACTTTCAAAAATCGTAGGGGCGACTAGTGCATTTCTTAGTATTTTCATTAAGTATTTTAAAGCACTACAATTTAATAAAGGTCTGGAGTAGATCTGATGATGGAGCCGGGAGACAGTCGAAAGAACTCCTTAACAATTCTTAGCAGCTACCTTGTGTTTGGGCTAAATTGTATCGATAAGAACTTTACACCTAGATGGGTTGTGACTGTCATAAGAGCTCTGATGATGAAGACAAAGGCCAGTTCCGGGAACTCCTCAACGGTTTACAGTAGCTACTTTGTGCTTGAACTTAATTCATTTATATTGATGAGAACTTTGCACCCATTGGGTCAAAATAATGGTCTGCAGTAAATTGGATGATGAAGACCATAGACAATGACGAGGGAATTCTTCATAATTACGGGTAAAAATTAAAGTAAACAAAATTACGCCGATTCCCAACTATATTTGCGTCAGCTTCCAGTTTGACCGGATGCAACTGAATACATAGTACTTTACCCAACTAAAAATTGTAAAATAAAAACTTAAAAAAAAAAAAAATAACCGACTTCCAAAAACCAACTCTGTCAACTGACTGTCAAAAACGAATATACAAAAGCCAAAGACACCGACTCCCGAAATTCGTTAATTTACACTTTGTAGTGGTTTCTGGAAGTCGGTTGTTGTTTTTGTAAAAAAGTTTTTATTTATCTTTTCAATGTTTCCTACTTTGTCAATTTTGTTAATTTCTCGTGTTCTAAAATTTAAATCTGTTATGTAGTATACGTATATTTAAATAAACTAAATATCATATTTATTTATTTATTTATTTGGACTTTTAACAGAGAAAACACCTTAAATGCTAGAAAATATAAATAACAGGATATGACCTTGTGCTTCTCCACTTATAAGAACTCACAGCATGCAAATAATAATATAACAGCATGAATACAAATTGTTAACGTTGTATCAAATTAAATTTTAAAACAATGTTATATTAAACTAAATTTGAAGACACTGAGAACAAACTTATATTAAACAAAAAAAAAAAAAATCCATCACGATACAATAATAAAATTTTATAAATCGACACAATAATATTAAATAAAGTATTTGCTATTGTAAATATATATAAATAATTATTTATATACAATATGTAAAGAAAACCCTGTCCGATCCGTGACGGTATTGTTAGGTATCGATAACTGATACTACATACTAATGCCCACAAAGACGGGTTAAACCTAAAAAAGATGCCCTAAAAAAATTAATATTATTTCGCAAAAAGAGCTAACTTTATAAATGTGCGGTAGGCAATACATGCGCGTGCGACGGGGGCCAGGGCGCGCGGCACGTGGTCGCATTGCTTATAATAATACCGTCAAAAGGGTGTTGTTACGTTTTTAAAAATTACCAAATTTCGGGGAAGTTGGATTTAATTAAAAAAGATTATTTCAAAATTCATTAGTATTGTTACTATGATGATTACGTAAAATTTTATATTATATTTGGTCATGTGTTTACCTAACCTTTATTATTCTTATGGGTCGGGCAGGGTTTTCTTTACGTATTGTATATAATTTATATATACACAGGCGCGTGCGCTCCGTACAAGCAGATAAGCTGTGCATACCCTAATAGTCTTCTAAAAAAATATATAATAATTTATAATATACTACAGTAAAATAATTTATATACTACAAACTTAAAACTGATAGATTTTGTTAATCAGTTATTGATAACACTGCCATCTATTGGGCCTAGTGCTAACGAGACACATCAGTTGCCTTAGGCGCGACACCCGCGCCTCTTACGGCGTAAGCATAAACAAAATGTGCCTCTTCCGTATCTGTCTGTGTATAAAATTATTTGCTTGTGTGCCTAAACTGTTGTGTACGTGTGCGTGAAATTTCTTTGGGTTTAAAGCCCATGATAAGCACAGCTTCTAATAATGCGACGAATTTAAGAAGTTCAGAAATATAGCATGATTGTTGTTCGTTCAAATACCTTTTTATTTTAGCAGCTTATATTGTTTCATTATTGGTGTATTTGGATAAATATGTACCTATAATGATTGTTTTAAGCGGAATTGAATATTCATTTATTTTAGAGTTTTTGGTTTAACACAAAAGAAAGGTTGTCTTTATAAAAAAGTATTATGATAATTATATGTGGTTAGCAGGTTGTGTAGTGTGTACAAATAAATTGTTTTGTTTCTCGTGTAGGTATATTATTTTAAAACACGGCATTGACAGTTCGTCGTTATAAAAACTTAAAAGACCTTAAGTTTTTCAACCTACTTGCTTTTGAATTTCAATACTATACTTTATGTTGTAATAATTTTCCTGAAGTTTACAAATTAGCAAAATTTAATAGTTATGATTCCAGTGCATTACGCATATTTATGAAAGATTTGTCTATATTTCCATTTTAAAAGAACTTTTAGCGATTTCAAAACAATCTTATATATATTTGATTTTTACAGAGTTATTTAAAAATAGATAGGCGCGTTGATTTAATTTATAGATAGTAAAATATTCTTTTTTTAGTTTTTTGAGAAATAAATTATTACTTATTTACAGTTGAGTTAGTAATACCATTTCATTGTATTTTGACAGCCTCCATGGCGTAGCGGTAGCGAACGCGGCCGCTGCGTAAGGAGGCGCGGGTTCGATCCTCGCGCAGTGTAAGTATTTGTATGCATGAATATGAATATTTGCCATTTGGAAAGCACGTTAAGCCGTTGGTTTCGGTTGCCATACGAACATCTAGTGGCAGTCGTTACGGGTTGTTGGAGCCCACAAAAGTCCAATAATTGGTCTAACTTCAATGCTTCGATATTGCCTTCGCGTTGTGGAGGTCAGACGGCAGTCGCTTCACGGAAAATGTCGAAATTTCGCCAAAATCAGCAATTAGACTGGAAAAGCGGACCCCAGATTCCAAAGCTTTGGATGCGACTGGTATTAACCCTGAGATGATGATGATGATTTCATTGTATTCATTTGGGCAAAAAAAAAAAACCTAATACCCCACGTATATCATTTATTTGACTTGTTCTTATCATCAATCACATACTTAGATGTTCATTGTAGCCACGCACAAACATCAATTCAATGTTGACATGCGAAAAAGTACGCGACTATGTTAAATTGAAACTACGTCTAAGTTACGTTTTTTAAGTTTTACCATATATAAGCACAGAGATTTGGGTAGTAGGTATATGTATGCCTACCCTCAACAAAATCTGTGTGCATGCCTACAAAGCCGGGCTAAACTTAAAAAAAAATCCCCCTAAAAAACGTGGTCGCATCGCTATTCGCTCCGTCACAAATGGTGTTGTCCCTTTTTAAAAAATGACAGAATTTTGGGGAAGTTGTAATTAATTCACGGGAATAAAAGATTATTTCAAAATTCATTACTATTGTCACTATGATGATTATGTATCATTTCATATTTTATTTGGTCATGTGTATACCTAACATTTATTATCCTTTTGGGTCGGACGGGGTTTTCTTTACATATTGTATATATATTATTCTGCGGCAGAAAATAAACAATAGAAAAAAACGAGTGTGCTTATGACCACACGACTGAAGTGAAACTTCTTTCGCACCATCTGTATGTATATATATATATGTGTGTGTACAATATATACATGTATACACATATACATATATTAATTTTCTATAAATATTTATATTTATTTCATGCTTTCATTGGTAAATTAATATTTTTGCATAGATCTTCTATTTTTATTAAAAAAAAAAAGTGGATTCCGTCGGGGCCAAAAGGTCGGGCTCTTCCTCCTGAATCAGGGGACCCCAAACTTGGGTAGTCCACGACCTCTGGTTCCCGTGATAATCCACGGGGGGGTGAGGTAATCAATGAGGGGGGTCGGGGGGTGTTCGCAGCGTCATGTTCTCGAAGAAATTCATAGTTCTTAATCAATCAAGGTACTTAGCTTAATAATTGAGCTTATGAGGCTCGAAAGCAATTTGTACTTTGTGTCCAATTATCGTATTGTGACGATATCTTCAAGCTTCTATACTTTCAATTATATCAGAAATGTTCAGCAAAAAAATATATAACAATATAAAGGCCAGAACAGAACGAAATTTATAAATTATTTGTGCTCTTAGGTAATCAATTGTTAACAAATCTTAAAAAGATCCAAAAAATATATATTGCTTTCGGCGAGATGCGAACCCACAACTTCATACTCGACATGTCATGCAATATTCACATGAGCCAACTCCTTGTTTGTAGTACAGACGAAATAGGACCCCACTTAACTTCCGTTCGCCTTGCCCGATGATTTTTCGTAACGCTTTCGCTAGCTTACTCCCCAAGTCAAGCGTGCCTAAAGAAGTTTCACTTCAATAATGGACGGCCTTATGCCTTTTGCAAATAACAAATAATTTAATTCTGTAACACACACAGTAAAAAACCAAAATTCCCGGTATCCTTGATAAAATTCCACATATTTCCGCAAAAACCATACGTTGACAATTAAATATATGGATGGTTCGGTCGACTCACCAATTTATTAATTTGTTGTGATTGCAACGCTTGCGGGCCAATTATTTTGTTGACCGTGGTAACATGCTAACTATCCCGGGAGTGAATAACACGATATTCACATGCCAAACGCATGTGAATATCGTTTTAGTGTGTTATTGTTTCAGAAATTGGATGGTTCGATGCGTTTCAATAATTGGCTATGCGGAGACCGCAGAGAGATTGTTTAGATTCGAGTACGGCACAACTATGAATAATAAAATGTGCTACAGTATATTATAACAATTTTAGATAGATCTATACTAATATATAAAGCTGAAGAGTTTCTTTGTGTGTTTGAACGCGCTAATCTCAGGAATTACTGGTCGTGGTGGCCTAGTAATGTCGTGGTGGCCTAGTGGTTAAAAGACCAGTCTCTCAAGTATGAGTGCGCGGGTTCGATTCCAGGTCAGTCAAGTACCAATGTAACTTTTCTGAAGTTATATATACTTTCTAAGTATATCTTGGACACCAATGACTGACGGTGAAGGAAAACATTTTGAAGAAACCTCGACTTTAAGTCTGAAATCGCCAACCCGCATTGAGCAAGCGTGGTGATTACGCTCAATCCTTCTCTGTATGAGAGGAGAGCTGTGCCCAACAGTGGGACGATTAAAAGGTCGATGATGATGATGACTGGTCCGATTTGAAAAATTATATATAGCTTCACAGTGCGACCAATAGGAGCAAAGCATATAAAAAAAAACGCATGTGAAACCGTGTGGCGCAGATAGCAACTATATACGAATGGACTGTATAATTATTAGTAATGTTTTGACTTATGACAGTGGTGAATGAGTGCTGGGTTTGATATTCGCTCCAAATTCGCTCTTGTTATTGACTACTGCGATAATAGTAGATATTAAAGGACAATTGATTTTATTTTGTAAGTATATATATATATATATATATATATGAGTATAGTTAGTCTTGTCTAGGTTTAAATACAAAAATGCCCAAATAAAGCGAAGGTTTCGCTGGATGATAAATTAAAATAACGTTAACAGCGGGTAAAAACTTATACAACGTAATTGATTCAATTGCTTATTCTGATAAGTAATTGAATCGATTCCGATAATTTTTACACCATGGTATATTTTTTCCCAAATACATTTAGAAATTATTGCAGTGTGGTTACCGACCGCGCAACGCAGTTGACGGTAGATCATAGTAGGTACTAGGAGCGTGAGACAGGGCGCCCATGCGCCGCGCCGCTGCAGGCTGCGTTGACCATATTTTTGTTGGGAGAATCAGGTAAGATAACAAGCCCATAATTTTGTGGTTTTTATAATATCTTTTTGAAATTTTGTACATACCTATATTCTTTACTTTAAAATATTGGACACATGTTTCGGGTTTCGCATACCTATACAAAAAATAACGTTGTATAGGTGCATATTATTAGAAGGCACAATATATAAATTTACAACAGTCCTCAACCTCAAATCTTGATCAATGGCCTCTGTGGAATAGATATCACAATTTTGCCAATAACACTTATAACAAATTATAGAAATTCTTTGAAAATTTTATTTCACAATAATAGCGGATACCGCCAATGACAGTTGAAAAAGACGGCCGCGTGAACCGACTATAAAAAAGGTTTGAAGGAAAGTCATGATGTGGCCACTATGCTGCGATATTTCAATGCTCATTATGGATTATTTACTGAATGCACTTTTAATACATAAATCACGCGCTTTTATTTAGTAAACGATACTATAAATAATTTTAAAAGTCCAATGAAAAATGCGCGTAACACTCATCTTAGCTTTCCTGTCAAAACTCCCTTTACAACAGTCCGCGCCGTAGAACAATCATGACAGGTGCTTTGACATTTACTTTTTTTTATTATCCTTAATTAAAATTGCAAGGAGGCAAGTATTAGCGTACACTTATAATTTAAACATTATCCATAACGTAGTGCTTTAATAGTCTTTCAATGTTTGGTAGAGATTTCGATTCATTAATCACTTTGGTAATCTTTAGAAAATACGAAGTAGGTACGTGTTAAATGAAGCACACTCGGACAAAAGAATCCATTACTGAATTAAATCCCCTACTGGCGGATGGCGGCAATATTTTATTGTTTTTTTTTACATCCATGTTATTTTCCCTTGTGTAATAATTTATCGATATTGTTTGGAATTGAGTTATGATTTATATCACGCTGGTATGTGGCAGCGGTGAACACCTAAATTTTACTAAACCATTTCTTTTACTTCCAAGTGTTATAGTAATATTGATAGTGTTAATGGAGATAAAGTATTCCCCTACTTATTAGTTTTGCTATACACCTAGGTAGGTACGTGATTCCGACTTGAAAGAGATATTTCACGGACCTGAAATAAAAAGAAAATCGAAATCTGCAGAGTAGAGATTTATTGACAAGACCGTATGGGCAACCGCGGCTATAAACTTGGCTGCCCAGAAACAACTTTGCCAACTTTTTCCGTCGCGACGCTGTATTGGTCTGCTATAATTTAAAGAACTTACCTACACAGTAAAACAAATGAGTTTCGAGCAGAACAACCGCCGCGCACGTTTATTAAAATTAGAGTCGTAAGTTCGGAAGTTCGACACGGTCGCCGGAGACATTCCTGCTAAAAATTGGCCGCTTTTGAAACTCTACTGGTTTACGATTTAGCCTATGCCAGATTTTTACGAGTAAACTTTTCTGATATAATACCCAAAAGCTGGGACCGTTCGGGGAGAAGTGATTAAACATGGAATTTGCATTTGCACAAACAGCCGCTCGTAAATGATAGAGAGAGGTATTAAGTACTTTAAAACAATAACAAAGTTTTCAACTCAAATAAAATGTAAGTGTGTACCTCCGTCACGCGTTTTAATGCGGTTTTAAAATCGAATAAGTTTCGCTGCGGGTCGTGGCGGTGTGTTGTAGCCCCAACAGCGAGAGACCGTCCCGCATCATAATGACGGGGATACAATAGCGGATCTGTTCCGCCCCGGAGTCTCGGGGGACACGATAACTAAAGCGAGTTATGTTCCTTGTAAACCACACTCCTCTGTGTTGCCTGAGTAATTGGGCGTAGTACTCGCACATGACACATATCGGTCTGTACACTGCAAATTGCTTCCTTATGAATAATTCATGACGGCACACAGTTTTAATTGCAAACCGAATAAAATTTACGGGAAAATAACTTTGAAAGCAGGGTTAGTGCATGTCTGGGCACCTCTTCAGGCGTCTTAAAATCGAGGTAGAATTTCTCTGCAGCAATTTGATGGCGTCTTACCGGAATACACCTAAAATGAATAGTCGGCTGATTGCTGGATTGCAGTAAACGTGGTCGACAAAAGCTTTGCCTCGTTAAAACCGCCGCGTTGGTTTTCTAAAGTATCGCTGAGGAAATGGGGAGAAAGTTATTACAATCTCCTCGCAGGATTTCAAAGAGGTTAGAGTCTGTGTTTATCGTGTGTTAAGAATTGAATTAAAACAGATTTTATTGTAGATAAAAACCTACTGACACCCAGTAATATAAATTGTGTAGGACCATTGGTGTGTTTGCAAAACTGATCTATACTAATATATAAAGCTGAAGAGTTTGTTTGTTTGTTTGAACGGGCTAATCTCAGGAACTACGGGTCCGAATTAAAAAATTCTTTTTGCGTTGGATAGCCCATTAATTCAGGAAGGCTTTAGGCTATATAACATCACGCTGCGACTAATAGGAGCGGAGCATAACTAACTCCACACACACAAAAACGCAGCATACCTAACACACTCCGAAAGTTTTGAATCCATTGCTCAATAGGTTTGTTAAACGCGTCTGCTCAGCAAATTAAATAACGCGATGGACGTGAGTAAACTGTCAAAATGACACTCATCGCGATACATTGTAATTATAGGTATCTTATGCAATTACCTGAGGGCATAGACAAGTAGCAATTGCTTTTAAAGCGTTCCGTAATTCTAGAAAGACTTTAAGCAGGATCGACATAAGGTTTTCGCTAGCTTATGTCAGTCATGACGATAGAATGTCACCTTTTCTAAGTCCTCCAATACAAAAATGCATCATTATAATGTTCCCACTGGTGGGACATAGGTCTCCTTTTTCTGAGAGTGAGTGGGCCATAATTCATTACGCGATCATAGTGCGGATTGGTAGGTGTCGCAAATCTTGGAAATTTTGTATGTAGAACATGCCAGTTTTGTTACGATGTTTTCTTTCACCAGTTTGAGAGCAGTGGTGATTAAATAATTTACACGAAGTGGCAGCTTGGGTTCTTACCCACAAGACTTACAACTCGTAAGTCACTGTCACGGCTCTCTAAATACATACATACACGTATAATACTATAATTTTACTATAAGTTTAAAGTCGAAGCTATGAGTGTTGCCAGGAACGTGTACCGACTTAAAGGGTCTTTGACCTGTAAGAGATATGGGGAATTGCGAATGTATGTATACAAAAAAGCTTGAGATTGAGCTGCTCGCTCTGTTAAGCATTGTTATTAAGCACTATGCGTAATTATAACGCAAATTATTATTATAAACATTTTCATTTTTAATGTCTGGACTTGAAAAAAGACGATGATCCCTGAGATTGTTTCGGCTATTTCTTCTCAGAGGTAGTCAGGAAATGCCGGCTTCAACTAGTTTAAAAAATAAAATAAAAAACATATGACGTGTGGAAGTGATCAGTAATCCTACTTGGTTAGGTTTCATTATATTGAAGATTTATTAATTTAATCCAGTTTCAATCATCATGATAGGAAACATTCGTGAAGATCAAACTTGCAGGTTAATAGCGTAACCACTATTGGTAGGTTTCACTTTGACAGTTCAAGACTATTCATTGCGTTATTAACGTTATTGAGCAGAGACATTTTTCAAACATAGAGGGCAATGGATCAGCGATATCCTTCAAAATGATTCCAATTGATAGAAGATATTAGTACGTTACGCCATTAGGGTGATACCTGAAAATAATCATGATTCAAAATCTTTTACAGAATTACCTTCAAAACGTTATTTCTTCAGAAAAAAGAACTAGCAAAAAATAGATATTTTTTGAAAGCACAATTCGCTTTTAGTCGCGTTTAGGTGAGAATTTAATTAATTTCAACGTTTCGAGCGCTATTCGTCCTGCGGAGTGGAGCCCATAAAACCTAATGGACTTTCTCTGTCTAGCGAAAGGTAATTTTGCGTGAGAGTGAGACGAAACCTCTCCTCTCACGACAATCCTGCAAATTGCAATTTTGCTTGGATTTGCACAAATTATTGTAGTGTGATTGCGAAGCCACCATATTTCAAGCACACGTAGTTTGAATGAAAAGGTAAATAACTAAAGAGAGCATTTGAGAAATAGCCGTGTATTGGCGTCATACACCAACAGTAGGAATGGTAGATATGGCTTTCAATTTGATAGATTAACAACATATATTGCGTTATTTACGCTGTTGTATAAGAAAATTTTTCATGCTTATGAAGCAATGGATTAGCAAAAGCCTTTAGAGTTATACAGATTTTGATTTATAGACTATAATAGAACATGGTTAACTGATGATAAATTATTATTTCTCTAGTCGCAACTACTGTGATTTAACCAAAAACTAAAAGTATTCATTATCCAGTATCAGATCGTCTTAACTGGTAAACAGGATTCAATTACCTGTACAAAATTCATTTACATTCTGTCGATAACGAGTCTAATTTGCAGGTCAAAAGAAAATTAAATCAGCGCGTCGGTATTCTGGAGGGAAAGTCTAATGCAATGGCGATGTTGCGTCGATAAAGAAAGGGGAGGGAACGACGACGCAGGCTGCGTCAAAATTTTGCCGATTACGTAATTTCTATTCAAAGTATATTCGGGACCCGAGTGGCTCGAGCAGGGTTGTCAAAACAAAGCTCAGGGACGACTCAGATGCTATTTACTCAGGGCCGATCCCCTAGGAAACATCTACAGAAATTCGAATAGCAACTGGCCACCGACGGTACTAGACGAGCATTATACTAAACATCGGTGTGGTGACCCTATCCCAATAGCTCGCATTTTATAGCCCTTGCGCTGCTTAACACAGTCGCAGTAGCTTGCAGGGCAATGAACCTTTTACTTTTTGAGTATCATTTAAGAAAATTCTCGTTGCGTCGCCGCAAATGACTTCGGTCGACCGCTGTGTCAGCATTTCTAACAAAGTTACGGTTTTCGTACATAAGTACTTAACTGGGGTAGTAACTTGCTATCGTCATTGTGAGGGCCGAGGTTACTATATATTGTTCTCAAAGGCACAATTTTCAATGAAAGTGTCACCTAAAAAGAATTCATAAATATTGATGGCAAATCTTTCCTTGAGGGTTCAGTTTATGTGCGTTTCGTGACGTCACGACGTTCGTGTGCCGTGCGTGCTAGTCAACAGTTTGCACACTTCGTGTAGATTTTGTGTTTATAAGTATCCCACGTTAACATTTAGGTAAGGTTGTAGTAACTTGTTTAATAGATTTAAAAAGTTTTGAATGGAGGGCTAAGTTTGGAGGGAAAATGTTCGTGTGAGTAGAACGCGAGGTGAGCCAAATGAAATATTATACGTAATACGTGTATTTCGCGAGTATGAATTTATTAATGTTCAAGTAAATATGAACAATAGACATTAAGAAAATGGTTTTTGTGGTGTAAATACTGCGCAATATTTGGGTATGAGTGTTATCGGGCCCGGGTCGACGGCGTTTTGTCTTGTGTTTCACGCGTGCCTCAAAGAGATGTCAGCACATCATAACGGGGTCCACGAAGACGGGTGCCTGGGACTGGGTTGCGGGTTGGTCAAAAGAGAAACTGTGGCCCTGGTGAACAGGCAAGTGAAGGATAACGGCTGGGTTTTAGCCAGTAACAATCTGACACACCCTTCCTCTCCATCCAGAGCAGCAGAGGTAATTTGATGATTTCCCATCCCAACTATAAAAAGGGGTTACGTGGACTGTTTTAGAGAATCATTCATAGATTTTGATATATATTCCCAAAACGGTCAAGGAAACCTTCATGAAGAAATCGGCATCTCCTAGAACCAGCACTAGCACTGGGCCGCATGGCAGATTACAAACGACTCCATTTCGAAGAAAGCATGGGTTCCAGCAATGAGGACATTATTTATGCTGATTATGCTGCTATTCAGACCTTCCACCCTAGAAAGAACTGCCGGGTAATTGCGTAATACACTATCAGTAGCAATAGGTTTAATTTTGGCAGTTTAACAATAATCATTGCTATGTTGAGCATATGCGCTTCAAAATGATTCCAACTGACAGCGGTAGTGAGCAATTAGAGTGCTAATGAGAAAGTAAAATATTTAACTGCCGCTGTCGGTAAGATGAAAATCGTTACAAATCAGGCCATCAAGACAATGTCATTATAAGAAGTCATTAAAACTGACATATGTATAACATGACCACCGCTAATAATTAATTAACGATGACGTTCTCAGGTTAGGAGATAATGACACGTCACATACAAACTTTTACACGCAAATCACATAACACACACGCAGTACCCTGTAAGTTTATTTATAAACATATTTTTTAAGTTACAAACTTAACTTTTCCTTCCAAAATCGAATAGACAAGCATTTTTACAAGCATTTCAGTTTTTTTGAGCTACAGCACAATGTAATAGGGTTGTTTCTGAAGATTTTATGTGTTGCGTGCGTAATCTTAGCCAGGCTGCCTCATAACTTCCAACTGCACTGATAATCGAATCTGCTCCTTAAATACAATGAGGTAACGACAGCTTTTTACACCACATACGTGTTCCTAGCTTCACATTCATGATTTCAGCACTTTTTCCAGGGCAAAACAAAATGGTGGGGGCGAATTAGCTTTAAATAAAGATGAAAGGCGAAAGACTTCTTGAGAGTAGAAAGAATTTAGGTTTTTCGGAGCAATTAATTAGTTTTTAAAAGTTCTTACAATCAATGTTTATTGAAATTAAGCATAGGTATTAGACGACCCTTTTGTTCTGAAACGAAACAGCTAGCAGGCATGGGAAAATCAAATCTAAGCAAATAAATAACTTGATTTGATTTGATTGTGCCGACAGAAGTTACCACCCACCAGACAAAGTCTTGCCGCAATAATTAATAAATAATTCGTCGTGTTCCGGCATGATGTTTGCGTACGAAAAACGCATCTGCGCAGTTGTGTTGTGATGTGTGCCAGGTATGATGCGCCAAATGTTGTGTTGTCGGGAGTTTGGTCGTGAAGGGTCTCAAGATAAATCATTGCTTCGTTGATCGCATTGTTGGGTTTAACATTGCACTTGCTTCGCTCTACAGCCGTCTTCCTTCCTATTCACTCAGTTTTTTTGAATGAATAGGGTCTTAAACCAGCCTGCTTTACCATCAACGATTGCGTAACTGATTACCATCAGGCTGGATTGCGGTTAAGCACTAGTTTATAATTATGTGGGACTGTGCAGGCTAATAGGAAGTACCGGGCGACCGAGCTTTGCTCGGCAACTTTTTTTTTGTTAGGTACATCGTGTCTCTCTATATTTTCAAAACCAAAAATTAAAAACCAGCGAATTTTTTAAATAATATTTTTTGACTAATGTTTTTCGATCATACCGACATAATAATAAAAAATATTATTAACTGTTATTTAAATATAAAATTACGAGTGCAATTCAGTTTAACATTTTATTATAAATAAGTACTTATAGTTTAACAATCAGTTACATCAGTTATATATTATCATCAATACATACTCGTAGTTTAAGGTCTTAACCTAATACTTCCTTCCATACTATATCATGCCGGGTATGATGCGCCAAATGTTGTTGTGTTGGGAGTTTTGTCGTGGAGGTTCTCCAGATCAATCTCCCTTTGGGGCAGCATTGTAGGTCGTGCTGTTGGGTTTAACATTGTATCACCTTTCTCAACTGCCGTCTTCCTTCCTATTCGCTCAGTTTTCCGGAGTGAATAGGCTCTTAATAACCTTTTTTTTTTGTACCCTGTGGGAATGCTTTGTTTACGCACCATACCCCGAAGGGCGCGTGTGGGACTCGCCCAGCCGAAGCCGGGAATACCCACTAAACCCGAACAGCGGCACACCGACATCGCCTTAGTGGCGGGGTCATGGGAAATAGCAAGCCTGCCGACCAATCCCCCGCCGGCGATTCCCGCCCGAAGGCAGGCCCACAGTGGGCCCTCCATGGGGAGGGGCCCGGCTGGGTACGTCTTCTTGTGCGAGAAGACGCAGCAGCCAAGGGTTTTTTAGCGAGGTGTCCTTCCTCTTAGCCCCACTCGTTTGCCCGGAAGTAAACGGGGCCCCCAGCTCCTCTCAGTGAGGAGACCGGGTTGCCCGACGGTGACCCGGAGTTCGGGTCATGCCAGCCACCTGGAGTGGTGGCCGACCCGCCGCACGTGACCGCCGAAGCGGTCCCCACTTCTGGTTTTGGTCCGCGCCGGTAAACCGGTACCCCCATATCTGGGGGCCGTTCCCCTGTCCGCCACCTGGGGACGCGTCCGATGGCAGGCCAGAAACTGCACACGGAAGGCTCTTAATAACCTAGCGCGCTTTACCATCAACGATCGCATCACTGCTTACCATCACGCGGGATTGCGGTCAAGCGCTAGTTTATAATTATTAAAAAAAAAAAGTAAATCCGAGCAAAGCTCGGTCGCCCAGGAACTTCATCATTATTAAGTCATATTATATGGATGAATTTTATATTGCCTACTTTGAGGAGGTGCAAGGTATCATAATGTTAGCAATAATAATAATAAAGATATATTATGAAGGACGGGACGATTGACGTGTGTCGGGCATGTCACCATCCGGGTGAGTCCATCAGACATATTATCTCTGGTTGCTCTCGTTTGGCTAATGGCGAGTATTGCACAGGCATAACCAAGTAGCTAGGATTATCCACCAGCAACTTGCTTTGATATATAAACTTGTGGATTCTGAGGTACCGTATTATAAGTATGTGCCCGACCCAGTTCTTGAAAATGGCCATGTCACGTTATACTGGGATCGGTCTATCATTACTGACAGGACTATTGCTGCAAACAAGCCTGATATAGTAGTGATAGATCGATTAGCGCCCCTCGCAATGATTGTCGATGTTACCATTCCACATGACGGGAATCTCGTGAAAGCTGAGAAAGATAAACAAATTAAATATCCCGACTTGGCGCACGAGGTTGTTGACATGTGGAATGTGAACTCGGCTGTCATTGTACCGATTGTCGTATCGGCCAATGGTTTGATAGCCAAGAGCCTCGACCAACATCTATTGAGGCTCTCGTTAGGCAGTTGGATCAAAGGCCTGATTCAAAAGGCAGTACTTCTCGATACGGCCCGCATCGTGAGGAGGTTCCTGTCTCTGGAGCCCTAACCACCGGTAGCTTGGACCCCGCTCCCGCCATCGGTGGAACACTATTTTTTATATTTTTAAATGTTTTTGTATGTTTTTATATAAATATTTAAAAATGTAGAATAATATGTATGTATAAAGAAATAAAGGGAATAATAATAATATTTTAGTTCGTGTTGTGGCAAGTCTGAAATGTTGACACTGTTGAGAAATTCTGTTGTAAATTCGACTGCTCCTTCAGGCTGATCTTTAAAATGAATGAGCTTCATTGTTTCGACTTCTCCTACACTTTTGTGCGACCCTGGTACCTTGCATCTCCACAAATTAGGCAAAACAAAATTTCTTCCATTGATAAAATAAACGAAAAAGAAAATTCGTTGACGCAGTTTCCAATTATATAAAAAAAAGAAAAAAATAATAAAATAAAATTAAATAAATTAAATTAAATTTTTATTAAATAAAAAAAAGCATTAGACAACGCCATCATTCTTTTTTTTAAACTTCAAAAAAAAAAAGGAAAAACACTATATCGTCAGGGATTTGAACCCGAAGTCTACGAGCTCCGAATCAGAGGCCGAAGCCCCTGGGCTATTCGTATCATTAAGGACAGCGGCGAAATTTAGCTTCTTATAAGAAGTTTAGCAATTGTTCAGTGCCTCAAAACACGGAAAAAAGACATTTTCTGAAAATTAAACCTAGCTAGATCGACTTATCGTCCCCGAAGCCCCCAGCACACAAAATTTCATGAAAATCGTAGGAGCCGTTTCCGAGATTCCAATTATATATATACATATATACAAGAATTGCTCGTTTAAAGGTATAAGATGTTATTAGACTTATTGCAATCTCTTTAACTATACGAAAGAAACAAATATTGTAGAAATAAAAAAATATTCTTGTAAGTACTGCATTCAGTCTCAATAGTGCATCGTAAGGGAGCCGAATTAATAATCTCTCTTTCGCCAGTCTGTGCCATAAAACTTGTACTATTGTCGTTTGTGCTTTGTTTTCTTATTTCGAGATAGATCAACGAAATGCTAGTTCATTTTGTTGATCTATCATCATCATCTGTTGGTTAAGATGTTATCATGTTCATCTGTTGGTTAAGATGTTATCTTAAAAATAACTTATATCGATGTCGAGTCGGTCACAAAACTTTATGTATTGAGTAAGACGTTGTTTTGCGGATGTTTATTTAAAAACATCTAATAGTAGCTCTTGATCGCTTTAGCTATTCCTAAATCGAGTAGCAAATTATAAAAGCCGATATTATTAGTAACAAACTTATTTTACACCACACATACAAGTTAGCAGTCATCATCAAACTTTTTATCGTGCCATTGCTGGGCACAGATCTCTTCTCATACAGAGAAGGAGTTGGCAGTCCATGACCCCGATTTCGGTGTTTGCATACTAAACTAAATTTAGTACATCTTTTTTTTTTGTATTCCATTAAGAAAAGAAAAAAAACGAAAAAACGAGAAAAGTACGGAAGATACAATATTAGTTTAGTGATTATAGTATCAGGAAAATGCCAAGCTTACTTTTCACGGTGATTTTGTACCTAGAATAGGTACCTAGAATAGGTACAAAATCTATCATTATAATTTATACAATGTTTAATTATTTACCCATTCGGTAGTTACAGCATTTTATTTATGTACTTAAAAAATGTGTTCGTGGTTAATATTGTCACGAGTTTATACTATCGTCAGCTTTTGTTAATTAAAACCGTTTTAATTTCGTATCAAAATTCAATTTCTACTATAAATACTTTCAAAATTCGTACATTGTATTATAATTTTCATTTTCCCAAAAGATAAAAAGAAAGCCATAAAAATGGCACGACAAAATAAAGAATGTATAAACTAAAAAATATGTAGATAAAAATGCACCCGCATTTGTCCGAAGTATTCTTATTTACGAGCTCGAACGTAACACGATTCCCCGAGCTGCCGCCTAACACTACCCTCAGAAAACAAAGAGAAAACACAACGTTTTGCATATTCCAAAACACTACTGCACATTGCTAGCTACTACCTACATGTGTTTTTAAAATGGAAACTGTGATAGTGTGTAATCCTCAAAAAGGTGCACTTTCGTTTATCCACTTTCTGCCATTTTTCGTCCACCTTATGCAGGAAGTGAATCTTTTGCTTTTTAATCTGAATTCTGAGTTCGTAAGAAAAATATAGTTAACATTTTTTTAAATGAAAACTTCTTTAATGGTGTTGTATTCTTTTTTGGGATGGGAAAAAATGTTAAACTCGCGTCAGGGCATATGACTTTGTAAGACCCATGGAGAATGTCTCGCCCATATTGAAAAATAGTGGATATAGGCAACAAAGTTCTAATATCGATGCGATTTTTTTTTATACGACCCGTTATGATATTCCTGACAACTTTTACTCTTGTGAAATTTCTTTTAAAGTTGATAGTTTGTCTGAAAAAAAATAAATTATATTTTTTTGTATGGAGCGAATCACGTTTAAATTTTTGACGTGACAACGTCTTATAAATTGGTTTGCCGGGTGACACTTCAAGAAACTGCGTTACGCTCCGCTCACGTTATGCGCTCACAATGAGATCGAGTGAGAGGCACGCCTCCCTTCCACTCGGGCATGGTTAGCCCGCCTAAGAGCGAGAGAGACAGATTGCAAGATTGCAAGTTATTGTATGTATATTTGTATATAAATACGTATGTATATGTAAAGGTAAAAATAAAATTTTGTTAATATGAAATTCAGTGCGAGATTCTTTGTATAAATTAATGTTTTAAATATAATTCTTTGTATAAATAAATGTTTTAAATTGTTACTATTATTTCATCCTTCTTCCTACTATACGAATGAATATTCACATTAAAATTATTTTACCACTCAAAGTCGTTGTCACGTAAAACTTTCGCCCGTATACCGACTTTACAGGCAACCAATTTTTTTCTTCAATTGTACGAATATGTTGGGTGTATGGCGCGAATATATAATAGCTAAGATCATTCCCTATCTATGAAAAAAATATCAGCGCCGGACACTTGCGGCCGCGCGAATAATCAATTGTTAAAACAAAAAATATTTTGTATGAAATTATTTTCCATTTAAGATAAATTCAAGTATATTTTTTGTCTCATTTGGACTGTGCGGCGTGGCGTAGGATAGGAAATAAACTCCTCTTTTTCTACCGCGCGGCGAAAATGCATGCATATTCCTGCTGTTTCGGTGTGTGTTTATATTATAGCATGCTATTCTGAAATACGGATGAAAGTTGATTTTTCTTGTAAATTTATTGTAAGTAATATGTTCAGAATTTTTTTTTTTTATAAATTGTCATGTTTGTATACGATAGCGCTATTATGAATATTATAGTTTTATCACATAAATGACCACATGAACTGACTTTTAAGAACCGTCCAAATTTCGATATATTAATCTTTGGCGAAAATCATTGTGTACGTATTTTTTCTTTTAGCATCACTCGATACAAAAATATTGAGATATCACATCACAAAGTTATCAAAATTAGATAACAAAAATTAAAAAGTTGATGTTTTGTTGCCGCCCCACGAGCCGCCAAAGTTCATTGAACACAATCGTTTTAAATCAGTGACCACGCAGAGCGGATAATTCTTTGGAGAAAATGATTTAATATGAAAATTTTACATAACGATTTTTGTTTCAAAAATGGAACTAGTGAATGATACCATTATTATTATGATACCCATTATTCATAAACGCTGCTTAAAGTTAACTAGTGATTAGCGATTCTTTAACCATTCAATTTTGACCTTTTAACGTCACTTAACTTAAATCATTCTTTATGAATAAACACCACAGTGTTTAAGGGATTTATTCATAAACGAAGATTAAAGTTAAGTGACGTGCAAACGTCTAAAATGTATGGTTAAAGAATCGCTAATCACTAGTTAACTTTAAACATATTTTGTGAATAAGGAGGATTAGTGCCAAGAAAAAATTTGGACGGTGACTAAAAAATCTTACTGTATAAAGAAATTCCGCTCGAAGTTGTTTCAGAATATGTATACTTCGGGCAAACATTGCAATTAAGGAAAAACAACTTCGAGAAGGAGGCAAATAGAAGGATCCAGCTGGGATGGGCAGCATTTGGTAAACTTCGTCGGGTATTTTAATCGCCCATACTGAAGACTAAAATCTTCAACCAGTGCGTCCTACTCGTCATGACTTACGGAGCCGAGACGTGTCCACTAACGGTCAGACTAGTCCATAAGTTTAAAGCCGCTCAGCGAGCTATGTAGCGGGCTATGTTGGATGTCGCTCTAAAGGACCGCATCAGAAATGAGGTGATCCAATAGAGGACCAAAGTCACCGATATAGCTGAGAGGATTAGCAAGCTGAAGTGCCAATGGGCTGGTTACATATGCCGCCGGACCGACAACCGTTGGGGTAAACGAGTCCTCGAGTGGACACCGCGTCTCGGCAGCGTAGGACGCCCCTGGGCGAGATGGAGCGACGACATCAAAAAGCTGGCTGGTAGTGGCTAGCGGAGAATTGCTCAGGATCGAGCTTGTTGGCGTGCCACGGAAGAGGCCTATGTTCAGCATTGGACGAGTAGAGACTGATGATGATAATGATAAAGAAATTCAACCGAAATGATTCCCTAACCATTCCAAAAGTTTCAAAAATACACGCCTGCGACGTGGAGGCCCCGGGTTCGATCCCCGGCCAGGTCGTGATGGAAAACGATATTTTCCTGATTGGCCTGGGTCTTGGATGTTTATCTATATATGTATCTATTATAAAATATAGTATCGTTGAGTTAGTATCCCATAACACAAGTCTCGAGCTTACTTTGGGGCTAGCTCAATCTGTGTGACTTGTCCGTATATATTTATTTATTCAAGTAACCCACTGTATTTTTTTTTTAAATTTGGATGTTGGGTTATTCATTTATTATTAGGCTTTTCAACAATACATTGTTACTGATGTAGTGCATTGCGAACTTTAGTACGTATAAGCACCTCATTACTTATAGAAAGGTACAGCTTGCACTACATTATAAGCAGATAATGGCGCCGATTCTGTTATTCACAAACTAAACTAATTTTATGTTAAGTGCATCTTTTTCTTTCCATTTCTATAAGACAAGGACAGAACATAAAATGTCAGTTTAGACCTGTCAAATTAGTGCGCTCTTGACGTAAATTGGCGTATTTTTAGTCGTCATGTTTATAATCGCGTCTAAACTGTCTATGGAATATCTTAATTTGAAAGGATTAAATATCCTCCCGTGGGTTTCGTAAGACGACTAAGTGAACTCTCACCAGGGAAGCAGGCAGCAGCGCTTCTCCTATAGTCCTAATTACTGTGATGCCCAACCCGCCTGCCAAGCGAGGGGATTATGGACCCCCCCCCTCCCCCCAGCCGTAAATGCAATGAAAGCCTTGGGGGAGGCCCTTGTTCAGCAGTGAACCTCTAATGGCTGACGAAGAAGCAGTCTACTCAGGTAAGTTAGGAATATGTTATGGATTGGTAAAATAACGTGGAATGGTATTTTGGTTAAGTCCGTGTCACAACCTCTGTAGCATGTTCACACAAAAACATATTCTTAGTTCAGTTCTACATCATTCAATAACATAGCAATAGCTCAAAGAAAATATAGCTACAAGAAGTAAAAGAGCTAATAGAAAACGGGCCTCATCAATAGAAAGATACGGAAACGAGCCGAACCATTATAGACCGTGTCCCGGAATGACGAGCCCGAATTAGAAGAGGATCCATCCTACAGCTTTTCTTTTTTATTAAGATCTTCCATTTGATTCGTCAAAGTTTGGCCTATTTTATGTATAAGCTTTGCCGTTTCAAGGAAAAGGAGTTTTATCTACATACCTTGTGTTAATAAAAACGACGGTGAATGAAGCAAAAATGATGTTCAAAGGATTCGGTAAGTACCTGTAACAAATGCAAAAAAACAAATTAACAAATTGGAACGCTCAAATAAAATTTGATGCAAATGAATATTTCTTCTTCAGCCTATAGAAGTCCACAGCTGGACAAAGGCCTCGCCCAAGGCTCTCCACAATGACCGGTCTTGTGCTGCCCGCATCTATCGGCTTCCCGCGACCTTCACCGGGTCATCGGTCCTCCTTGTTGGGGGCCTCCCTACGCTGCGCCTTCCGATACGTGGCCGCCACTCCAGACCCTTACTGCCCCATCAGCCATCGGCTCTACGAGCAATGTGCCCTGCCCACTGCCACTTTAATGTTGCAATTCTATGGGCTATGCGACATAGCCCATAGAACTGCCATATTTTTTTTTTTAGAACGAGAGTAACCGACACAGTTAAATTTTATTCTAATGCATAATCAATCCTTTTAAAGGACCGTCCATTGCTTTATGTGTTTAAAAAAATTGTTTGCTAAATAGCTTTTTACAGCTCAATGATTACAATAATCACGATTGTTGTTGAACTATTCAAAATTAAGCCTATTCCTACTCTTCATGTGTTACGGAATTAGTTCTGTTTAGCTCGCCACCGACTTCTAGAGCCATGAAAAAAAGTAAAATTATTTTTTCCTTTTAAGTGTTTTTTGAAGTCGGTTTCTATTTTTTTGTAAAAAGTTTATTTTTTCTTGTTTTCGAGGGGAAACCTTCAAAAGGCACCCGACCTCTAGGGACCGAAGTCGGGGACTGTGGGATTTTTACCTCACTAAAACCACCACAGCGATCACCATCCGCACATAGGGGTATTCCCGGTTCCCCTTATGGCCGGAGTTGCGAGATTCGCATAAGCTTTCACCGTACCCCCGACAGGTCTCGAGCTGCTGAGTGACAGCGAGTCTCATCTCCTGGTGCGTCAATTCACGCAATGCTCGCACTAACTCTCAAGTAGCATGCGCAAAATACTGTGGTCCCAACTTGGGTTCTGTCTATTCGGATGATCGACACACTTAGTCCGGCGCCCGCAAGTAACTTCTCATGGAGGTTGCAGATCATTTGCACTCTTTTCGGGTGAGAAGTTGCATCTTATCTCTTCCGGTCACCACCTTTGCAGACATGTCATCCTCGCAAAAGGAAGTAAGCCCGTCCCATGCGCTTCCACTCTAGATAATCAATGGAACAAAGGTCATGTGCTACAGATCCCTCTCCCTTATAGCCACGATGTACATCCTATTCCAACAATTCATCCCGTGAAAATACAAACCTACATCTTTGTAGGAACCATGCTGCATCTTAATTCCCATTAATCAAGCCTACTATGAGTGCTAATGGAGGCTGCTATCTGCCATCGCCTGGAACTTGAAACTCGTAATTATTACCACAGTACATTTTGTGCTGCTAATTATATCAGTTGGAACCAGTCGCAGCGGAAATTATCGGACTCGAAAACTAGTTGAATATTATTATAGATATTGATTTGTATTCAATGGATTCAATGCACCATTAACACATTTCAAAGGATTAATGATAATTAAGTTTATCATCAGTCGGGCTTGTCCAGTTAAAACCATGGGTTCAATCCCCTTGTTTTTGGCGTAATTTAAGTGCTATAGTTAACTTTATATGCATGAAGAATAATGAAATATGTTTATAGCTCAGACAAGGATTTTACTAGCATATTTGTTGGTTTCGGTAGCGTATCTGTGAATTTGCTAGCATATCTGTTGATTTCGCTAGTGTATTTGTTGGTTTTGGTAGCGTATCTGTAATTTTGCTAGCATATCTGTTGATTTTATTAGCGTATTTGTTGGTTTTGGTAGCGTATCTGTGATTTTGCAAGCATACCTGTTGATTTTCACAGTCACAGATTAGATAGTCACAGGGTTGTGCAACTGGATTGCAGGGCACGAGCCGGAATTTATGTTGCGCGGTCTTCTAACTTTACGGTAACGTCTTTACGTGACCTCATGACGCCACACTGTGCGGTTGCCGAAGTATCATCAGCTTCTTTTAAAGTATTCGTTGTAAGCTGTTACTTTCAATATTCAGATCCTGTTACTCCTCATATACATAATCTCCGTCATGTCTTGCGGTCACTCGCGGGCTGCAAAGTTATCGTTGGCGCGGATGTCAACGCGTCATCGTCTCTGTGGTATGGCAAGGTTCGGGCCACCGATACCGAACGACGCTGCGCTGTTGAGGATTTCATTGCTGAGATGAACCTATCGATTCATAATACCCCTGATGCACCACCTACTTTCTGCAGCCAAATGGGCGAATCTTGTATTGACGTCACACTTTCAAGTGCGGACGTACGTTTGGATAGGTGGCGTGTCCTACCGGACGCGTCTTGTAGTGATCATCGCCTGATCGTGTACGAATTTGTTCCTGGTTATATTCAGGGTCCGTCTCATATTCCCGGTAATTTCAGATATAGATGTAAAGGCGCGAACTGGGAATTTTTCGGCTCGCTTTTTGCGTGTCACGCCAAAGAATTCACTCGGGACGGGCTGTCAGCCGAAGAAAGTGCTGACATTATGTCAGAAACCTTTACCTACTGTGCTGACATTGCCATTGGTCGCGGATCTATGACCAATATTCGTAGATGTGACTGGTGGAGTGATTACTTAGTTGAACAGCGTAAAAGATATCGCAGAGCGCGTAGACAGTTAAATAAACTCAAGAGCCGAAAGATTACTGGAGATCTTCTTACGTTCGCTTTAAATGCTTTTAGAGTTGCCAAGTCACGCTACAAAGCATCGGTGGAAAAATCTAAGGGTAATTTGTTGCGAAAAATTGTTGATAAACTTGACAGGGAGGGTCCGTGGTCTCCCTTATATCACGAATTTAAAGCTAACAGATCGGTCGACCTTGCATACGTTCAAAACATTAAAGTCAATGATAAGCATACCACAGGCATAGAGGAAACAACAGAAGTGCTAATTAATACACTTATCCCTGATGATTCACCGGCTAGCGATAGCGACTACCACCAACAGATTAGAGCGTGGGCTCCTGTGCCACCTGAATCACCAATGTCAGACGTACCATCTAATGACGAATTTATAAATATTGTTAGAAAACTACCGGTCAACAAATCATCAGGTGAAGATAAAATATCTAATAGGATGATTAAAGAAGCGTGTAAAACAGCGGGTGATGCCATCTTAACTGTATATAACCGATGCATTGCTGAAGGCGTTTTTCCTCGTAAATGGCGACGCGGTTTCATACGAATAATACCAAAGTGTGGTGACAAACCACCGGATGATCCGAAGTCATATCGTCCTATCACACTTCTACCATCTTTGGGTAAACTTCTTGAGCGCCTCATCGTTCCACGTTTACTACCAAACGGTCCAAAATTCCATAATAATCAATATGGCTTCACCATAGGTAAATCTACAGTCGACGCGGCGCTTTCTGTCAGAAGAACCGTTAACCAATCTGAAAACAAGTACGTAATTGGGATCTTCCTGGATATTTCTGGGGCTTTTGATAACGCCTGGTGGCCTATGCTGTTGTTAAAATTAAAAACCCGCGGTTGCTATAGAAACATATATAATCTCGTTTACTCTTACTTTATAAACGGTTCTGCGGTACTTAAGCTCGGTCATTTTTCTAGTACTAAAACACTAACCATGGGATGTCCTCAGGGTTCAGTTGTCGGTCCTTATTTATGGAATTTGGGTTTTGATGACTTCCTCGCGATCCCGCTTCCTTGCGGCTGTTCACTTACTGGTTACGCGGACGATGGCCTACTGCTCATTCAGTCAAGTACCCGAGCTGGACTTGAGAACTTGGCCAATACTTGCCTAAATTTAATATCTCAGTGGGGTGATCGTAACCGCCTAGCATTTACGCCACATAAAACCTATCAACTTCTACTAAAAGGTAATCTTAAATCATTGCCTACTATTAAATTTAACAACGTTCCCATTAAAAAACAGCAATCCGTATGCTACCTTGGTATGATCTTAGAAAGGAATTTTTCATTTATCGAACATATAAAAATAGTTGGTGAAAAAGCTAAAAAGAACTTTTATGCCCTAACTAGAATATCCAAAGCAACTTGGGGTCTATCATTCCTAACTTTAAAAACTATATATGGAGCTACCTACTTAGGATGTATGTGCTACGGTGCACCTGTTTGGGCCGATAGGGCCAGCATAGGAGCGGCACGACGTAAACTGCTTCAAAGCCAACGTTTGGCATTGATATTTTTATGCAAGGCGTATAGAACGGTCAGTACTGAAGCCTTACCGGTACTGGCAGGTGTACTTCCAGTCGACCTTGAGGTACAGCGACGTGCTTCAATGTACTACTCCGCGAGGGGGGAGGCCATGGACACTAATTTTGTTACACAACGCGACTTTAATAAAATCTCTAGATTATTTAAACCTCAGACTGAAGTCTGGGAGGACCTCTTATCCGAATGGCAAAGTAGGTGGGATAATTCCATCAAGGGCCGGCACCTCCATCTGTTCTTTCCATCCGTTGGCGATCGGCTGGCTAAGACATGGCTGGTGGTTGACCACTGCGTTGCCCAATTTCTCACAGGTCATAGCAACTTTAAAAGTAAACTGTATTCTTTTAAACTTGTTCCTTCCCCTTTGTGTCAGTGTTCTACATCGAACTGTGAATTTGAACAGTCCGCACATCATATCTTGTGGGAGTGTGTTCTTTGGCAGAATGAACGCAATATTATGTTGGATAGTGTACAAGTTACATCCGGAGTCGTTTATTATACGGACCTTGTAGAAACTAGAATCAATTTCCGTGCGTTCAGGCGCTTTTGCCATACCTATTATTGGAATCAATTGTAACAGCTAATACCTACTTAGGACCCATTAACTTAATCAAATTTTATTCCGTGGTGTTTGGCAATCTGGGCTTCTCCCAGTTGCAATAATGTCCCTTTGTGCCGTTTGGCCTAGTTCTGTTCTGTCTCCTGCTTGTTATGGAGGGAAGTGGAAAAAATATCTTTTTTCTTACTCCTCCGCTATTCTTTTCTGATTAATTTCGTTGCGGGACCCAAGACAGTTGAATCGTTTCTCCGGGACTCGTCGAGCTTCATTGCTCGGCGTTTTTCTGGCGGTCGCCACTGTTGATTCTGGCTTTCAGGAGTTGCAGTGGTTGGGAAAAGTGTGGCGGGTTTGTCCCATTAAAAAAAAAAATACCTGTTGATTTTGCTAGCGTATTTGTTGGTTTTGGTAGCGAATCAGTGATTTTGTAAGCATATCTGTTGATTTTACTAGCGTATTTGTTGGTTTTGGTAGCATATCTTTGATTTTGCTAGCGCGTTTGTGATTTTAGCACGCTAAACTGTTGGTTCCGTCTGTCATTCGAGGCTCTTTGACGGTCGTTATTGGTATTTAGACTCACGAAAAACTGACAACCAGTCAAAGTTTGGGGAGGATTAATAGGCAGTTCATCATCATCATCATCATTTTAGCTGAAATATGTCCTCTGCAGGACACAGGCCTCCCCCAAGGATCTCCATAACGACCGGTCTTGCGCTCCCCGCATCCAGCGGTTTGGCGCGACATTCACCAGTTCGTCTGCCAACCTTTACAAGGGCCTACCCTACCTAAGAGGCAGTTGCTTCATGCTAGACTAGTCTTCAGCTGTATACGGTTGCAATGGGAGCCAAAACCAACATAGATAGAAACAAGCAGATCCCAAAAAGTTAGCAGAGTTCACAAAGAAAGAAAAAAGAGAAAGACTGATAAAGAGAAAAACAAAACTGCTACTTCATACTTCTATGTCTTTTTCATTCTCTATATAACTTCATAAAGAACATTCTATCTACCTATCTTCCACTCT
Source organism: Sesamia inferens (assembly GCA_037179545.1). Classification (NCBI taxonomy): domain Eukaryota; kingdom Metazoa; phylum Arthropoda; class Insecta; order Lepidoptera; family Noctuidae; genus Sesamia; species Sesamia inferens. Next base: position 12,325,630 of record CM073934.1, on the reverse strand, counting down.
TATTATCACGAAGTCTTATCATGACTACGGACTTTTGCTGACTAATTTAATTTAATCCTGTATTTTATATCAACTAAATTCATACTCAATAAACATGCAAAAATAATTATATCTCTTACCTTTTAACAGCTTAACTAATGAACCAATTTGGTATGTTTGATAGAAGTGCAGACCGGATTATTGGAACATAGAATGTTTTTATCTCGGCAGTACGTGCCTGTCAAAGCAAGTTCGTAATTCAGAAAAAAGTGCTGATTGAGTAGTACTCGAAAAATTAGTCAGTTATCAGTCTTCCTTCAGTTTTTCACTTATAACTTCTAAAAGGTGCATCCAACAGAAGAAGTCACACTATAATTTTTTAAAGCCTACATTATCCGTTTAGGATCCTACTTTTCATCAGCAATAATAATAGCATCCTGGTACTGTCTCACTGCAAGGCAAAGGATTCTCTAAAAAAAAATGAAGAAGATAAGAAAAAAAGAGAGAAGAAGGCACAAGGATTACTCACTACGCTTGCTCTAGATTCGTCGCCGGCATTATAAAGGATATCTAACATTAAAAAATCTTTTGCAAAACTTTGAAAATAAATTGGGAACGTGAAAGGGCAATAAATGAAATCTTCAAAAACGCGGCATAATGAAGTTAAGGACCAAGTATCGCAAAACGTCTTTGTTTACTGTGAAGAGGCTACTCTGTGAAACTCTTGAAGGTTCTCTTTTCAATGGTCTCAGTTCAAGAGTTTCCAACAAGTAACTTTAGCAGTTTATCAATCTTTAAAGCTTAGGCATTTGATACTTAAAGTACATAACAAAATGCAACGGAGCGTGGCAGATTAAAAGTTATTTGAACTGATATGTCTACATCTAATTGAAATGTTTAATGGAAATCTTGTACGATGTAGTTTGAGATAGGAATTGACGGCATAAAAACTGGAACTTCAAGTCGTAAGCGCTGCCGAGCACGAGTTCATGGATTCGATTCTCAGGTCATGTAAAGTGTTGTTAGGTTTTCCATCAGGAATTTCTCAGTAGCATCTCGATAAAAGTAACGGTTATGCGCTGCTGGATGTAAACAAGCATGTTATAGTTACTTAACTATAGATGGAATATTTATGTATTTTACTAGCAAAAACGTGAAGTTTGCCTAGTAAACTCCTCAGAAATGATGGGTATCTTGAACATTTTCATCATTAGTCTTTACTTAACCAGTCCACTGCTGCATATGCCTCTCCTATTGCACGCCATTCTACTCAAGTATCAGCGACGTTTATACAAATAAAAAATAAATTAATGATGATTTTTTTGGGGGAACTACAATAACTGCGGTCAATTCGCATATATTGTCATCATTATCATAATCATAAATATCAATTCACTCAGGAAGTGATGAGTTTCTTTCTTTTTCTTTTCTTTTTAAATTTTCTCCTGTATCGTGGGTGCGTTTACAAACATATAAACTCACATACACAAACAGCCAGACCCGAAACAACTACTTGTAGGTCATACAAATATTTGTTCTGTGCGGGAATCGAACCCGCGACACGCAGCGCAGTAGTCAATAGCTTAACCACTGCGCTAACTGTGCAGTTTCAATATCAAATACGTTAAAATATGGTAAATCCATTTTTTGTCTCGTACTTCAAGTAGATAACAACACTAACAGCGAAGCGGTCGTTGCTCTCGCAAAAATGCATCAAATATTTCTATTTTATCGCGTTTAGATTTCTTTTTTTTTAATAATTATAAACTAGCGCTTGACCGCAATCCCGCCTGATGGTAAGCAGTGATGCGATCGTTGATGGTAAAGCGCGCTAGTTTATTAAGAGCCTATTCACTCAGAAAAACTGAGCGAATAGGAAGGAAGACGGCAGTTGAGCGAGGTGATGCAATGTTAAACCCAACAACACGACTAACGATGCTGCGCCAAAGGGAAATTGATCTGAAGACCCTCCATGACCAAACTCCCAACACAACAACATTTGGCGCATCGTACCCGGCACACATCGCAACACAACTGCTCAGACCCGCCCTCCGTACGGCTTCACCAAACATTATGCCGGAACACGACAAATCGCTTGGCGGCAAGGCTTTGTCTGATGGATGGTATATTCTGCCGGCAGCCGATGTTATGGCCTACCACCGAGATAAATATCTGTACCCATCGCATCTATTAAATTTGCAATATACTTGCTGAACAGGTTATTTAAATGATTTTAGTTCAAATCCGTCGCTTATATTGGAAATATAATGCTGTCACACAGACAAACACGATAAGTTGCGTTAAAGACTCATAGTGGGTAAAACCAGAAGACCAATTCCCCTAAATAAAAACATTGAAAATCTACCTCATTATTCATAAACGCAGTTTAAAGTGAACTAGTGATTGATGATTGTTTAACTATACATTTTTGACGTTTGGACGTTAATTTACTTCATTTATTTGCGGCTGGGGGAGTCGCAGTCTGACAATTTCATCTCGGTGTTAATGTCAAAAATGTTGAGATTGATACATTGAGATCGAGAACAGACTGTTAACGTTCTTAAAATTGTGAGAATTTCCCCGCTGTTTTAGGTAAAAATAGTGTCAGTAGAGGGGAGGTATCAACAAATGCCACACGTGAACGACACGTCATAATGATGGCACACTGATTCTACATCTCGTCAGGAAAGTTTTTCGTGCAATTAGCTTATACGATATTATTTTTTGTTTATTCGAAACCCAACAACAAACACGTGTCCAGTATTTTTAAGCAAAGAAATGTACAAAATTTCAAAAAGATATAATGTAAAACCACAAAGCTATGAGCTTGTTATCCTACTTGGCTGTCCCAACAAAAATATGGTCCACACTCCGCTCAGGCGGGCGAGCGGGACGTTGACCTCTGGCGTCAGCTGTTGCGCCGCCGTGCGCAATATATGATCTACCGTGCGCGCTCGGTAACACACACACTCGGCACAGTGCAACAAATTCTAAATGTATTTGGGAAAAAAATATAACATGGTCTAAAAATTATTGAAATCGATTTAGTTGCTTATTCTGAACAAACTATATTCAGGTTTCAACATCAACCATTGGGAAAGTGCCCACCAGATATAATAACACCGGTCTGGTATGAAAGGGAGGATCCTTTTCTATGGAGAATGAGTGAACTTTACACCCTGTCTCTCCTGTCTCTTTCTTGCAACTTTCATATATTCAGAGATTCCTAGAGCCAGTCACAAAACTGTTTTATATGTAAAGAGAAATATTCTATAAATATAGATTACCTGCAAGTCATACGTCATTTTACACGGTACTCTGAAAATGTTCACGTAAATCAGAATTTCTATTGTGTAGCATGCTTACTGCGGTCGTCCACATGTAAATGTGTATGTCTATACTCGTTTAGCCAACCATAAAGTACGTCACACGACTTTCATGATTTTAGGAGCCCTTGTTACAAGTGATTTGTGTGTGTAGATTTGTGACGTCAGATTGTTTGCTTCATTACGATGTTTCTGGTATTCCACTGCATTCGATTCGACATGACATCGATCCCCATATAGTTGCAGAAAGGTTAACCGGATGACAATGAATTAGGATGATACAATTTTTATACTTTAGATTTATGACCCTTCTTGTCACACAATGTCACACTTTGTTAACCCTCTCCTTCCCTATCACGTGACGTAATTTATGGATAGCCCCTTATGGAGTGACAACAGCTGCCATATTTTAGCTGATATAGTGTGATGAATAAGCCAGTGTTTTGACTGCATTATGACGTCAGAAACAACATGTACAATTTATGAAACAGGGCCAAACAACATGATTTTATTGCTTAAAATTGGGTAGTGATTTTAGGTCTTGGGTAAACCAGTGGGGTAATTGAGTAACACAAATAAAACTACGTTCATTGCAGTATTTGCGTAGATCGACGTTGTTTTTTTTTTCAAATTTACATAGCAAGAGATTATTAATTTTCTTAAAAACCCTCGGATTGTGATTGAAGCCGTGTTACGCAATTGGAGTGCTGACTGGATAGAAAACCCGTTTATAACTATTAGATATAGGTAGTGAGGTGTGTTGAAAAGAATGCTCTTGGAATTTTGGCTCAGGTTTGAAGTTTTGATTTGAGACATCAATTTTATTACACGTGTGCATTTTGTGTTGCCAAGTTATTTTTCTGCCAACAACCAAATTGGTTCCGTGGTGCAGCCAGACACAAAAAAGCAATTTTTTAACTGATCTTTTCTGGAAACTCTTTTTAACCGACTTCTAAAAAAGGAGGAGGTTATCAATTCGTCGAAATATTTATTTTTTTATGTATATTCCCCGATTACTCGAAGACGCCCACCGATTTACAAAATTCTTTTTTGTTTGAAAGGGTATACATTCCAGCTGGTCCCATAGTCACCAGATAAGGATCTGATGATGAAAGACCAGAGACATCAAGAGGAACTTTCGAAAATCGTATGGACGCCTAGTGCATTTCTAAGTATTTTAAAGCACTACGATATAATAAAGGTCTGGGGTAGATCTGATGATGGAGCCGAGACACAGTCGAAGGAACTCCTCAACGATTCACAGCAACTACCTAGTGTCTGTGCTTGATTAATTTGTATTGAGAAGAACTTTACACCTCGGTGATTGTGACTGTCATAAGGGATGATGAAGACAAAGTCCAGTTCCGGGAACTCCTCAGCGGTTTACAGTTGCTACTTTGTGTTTGGACTTATTCCATTTATATTGATCAGTACTTTACACCCATGTGGTTTAAAACGAAGATCTGCAGTAGATCTGATGATGAAGACCCTAGACAGTTGAGGGAATTCCTCAACGATTAACAGCAGCTACTTTGCTTTGTGCTTGATTCATTTGTATTGATTGGAACTTTACATCTAGATGGGTTGTGACTATCATAAGGGCTCTGATGATTAAGACAAAGCCCAGTTCCGGGAACTCCACAGCGGTTTGCAGTAGCTACTTTGTGTTTAGATTTAATTCATTTATATTGATGAAGACTTTACACCCGTGTGGGTTAAAATGAATGTCTGCAGTAGATCTGATGATGAAGACCCTAGACAGTCGAGGGAACTTCTCAACGATTCACAGCAGCCACTTTGAGTTTGTGCTTGATTAATTTGTATTGATAAGAACTTTACAACTAGATAGGATGTAACTGTCATTAAGGCTCTGATGTTGAAAACAAAGGCCAGTTCGGGGAACTCTTCAACGAATTACAGTAGTTACTTTGTATTTGGACTTAATTCATTTATATTCATGAGCACTTTGCACCCATATGGGTTATAATGGTGACCCGGTTGATGACCTGTAACACAGGCTTCTTCAAAAACCTACTTCAGGCACAAGTCTCTTCCAATGGTGGAATATAAGTAAAATATTGTTAAACCAATGTTGTGAAGAGAGAAATAAATAAATAAAATTAAATTAATAAAGGTTTGCAGTAGATTTGATGATGGAGTTGAGAGACAGTCGAGGGAACTCCTGAACGATTCACAGAAGCTACCTTGTATTTGTGCTTGATTAATTTGTATTGATAAGAGCTTTACACCTAGATGTATTGTGATTGTCATTAGGGATCTTATGATGAAGACAAAATACAGTTAAGGGAACGTCTCAACGGTTTACAGTAGCAACATTGTGCTTGGAATTAACTCATTTATATTGTTGAGAACTTTGCACCTTTATGGGTTAAAATGATGGTATGCAATAAATCTGATGATGAAGACCATAGGCAGTTGAGGGAATTCCTCAAATATTTACAGAATTGAAGTTTAACATAGGACTACCTACTCGTCACGCTTTGCAATAATCAATTATAATTAAAAGACTGAATTTATTCCGTAATCGCGTCATGTCTAGCATTGTTCATATTTTAATTTTGGTTTCATAGGAATTTTATAGAAATCGGTTCAGTGGCTCCATTTTTAAACTAAAATTACGGGTAAAAATTAAAGTAAACAAAATTCCGCCGTTTGCTTATATGCCTTTTCTCAACTATTTGAGCGTCAGCATCCAATCTAACCGGATGCAGCTGGACAGTACTTTTCACAACTAAAAAGTGTAAAATAAAAACATTTTTTCCAAAAAAAAAAAACTGACTTCCTTGTTTTTTTTTTTTTGTAAAAAATGTTTTTGCCTATTTATTACTGTATTATTATTTAGGCTACTCCATATCTTCACATCCTTCATATTTCTATATCTTCATACCCTCCAAGAGCTGGGTGTCACAATAAGACTCTCCTCTCTCTGCCTTCGAAGAATTTTTGAATATTTTGGCCATATTCTCAGAAAGGATGGAGACAACCTCGAACATCTGATGGTTACTGAGAAAGGGGATGGACGACGTTCTGGAAGCCGCAGTCCAATAAGGTGGACTGACCATATTCGTTCATCTCTGGACACCGGCCTGAATGATGCTTTACTCGCAGCCAGGGATCGTAACAGATGGCGATCTATCGTAAACGAGAAGATAATTCACAAACAGGGACATCACAACCGTCAGTAATGAGGAGAACGACTTGAGGAGGGGGAGATGTCTTCACAGAGTCCAAGGTTTAGGATATAAACTATTTTTTCAGTGACATATACTCATTGATTGTAAGACTTCTACCGACTAAAACTCCACTGTTCCTTTTACTACTATAAGTCGGGAGCACGGGAAATACATGTAACATTTGCTCCACCTTCAACTGACATCAGCCCGTATTGCCCAGCGGACCTCAGCACCAAGTAGGGCCAATCACACATGAACACATTATTCCATTAAAACGTGCGTATACTCCATGTCTAACTTTTGAGCCTGACTGCTCGAGCGACGGCAATGGAAAAGTTTTGACACATGATAAGAGGATGGACAAATCGGGGAAGATAGTAATGTCAGATCTAGAGATACCAAAGAAGCGGCAGACGAAAGGTAAATAAAGATGTAGACCACAGAAACGGTAGGATGGTAATATCAGACAAGTTACTGGGAATACATGATTCAGGGTGGTCAGAAAAAGACAGAAATGGAGACGGATATACGAAATATAATCAAACGCCATGTACGAAACTCATGACTACCCTTGTTTATCCGTCTTAAAGGCTTAGAACTGTAATGAACAGTACTTACAATCTCGATGCAGAAACAAGACACTATTCGCATTATTAATCTCAGTCTGAATTAGTTCAAAGGATATTGCTAATCTGCAAGGGCCGCGGGTGTTTAAAAGAGATGCCGTGTCCCCTGGCGCATAGCTAAGTGAAGGAACACATTAGGGTGGGTTTTAGTCAGTAAAATTCTGACACTCCTTTTCTCTCCGGCCGGAGCGATAGAGATAAAAAGGATATTGCTAATCCATTCTTTCATATGCTTCTGGCAGTACGTAGCGCAACTACCCCGCATTCAGAAAAATGTTGTGATCTTCCTAAATAGATAACAACATTTTCCTGAATGTACATACTTACTTAAATTGACAACAACTACACCACAGCAAAGAGCTGATTTCCCTAAGGATATAAGGGTTCTTCATGGTTGCGGGAAATTCGAAAAACTTCCCATATCATGTCCGATGGAGTAGAACGTTCTCGTGCGTACTCGATCGCGAGGAGTGCAATAAATGCAATTCGTTTAAGTAACACAAAGAAGGGTTTGACAATTTTTCCCTTAATACAAAACATTGATTTTATTTTGATCAGATTTAAACCACCTAAATAGTTATGGAATAATGCACCTAACTCTTATAGAAATGCAGTTCTTTATATAAAAATGACAGCTTAGCTAAGACCCCTTGAACTCTAAGACTCTTTTGTAATCCGACAAATTATAGATCCAATGATGATTCTTTATATTAAAATACATATAATTTATTCTGAAGTACAAATTATACTTCATTATATATGTCAAATTTAGTAAATTAAACTTAATTGCATACTACATTTTTCTTTAAATGTCAGTGTTTTGTGCTTTCGCTTTTGAGCTTGTGACGAAATTACTAGGTACCTATATCTACGTAATACACAATGAATAAACAGTAAACAGTGAACACACGCTAGGCGTAGGCACCACTCCTCAGCGGCTGTAGTCAAATTGAAATTTGATTGGTAAAGCGCGCTATTTTATTTAGCCTATTCACAAAAAAAAAAACTTAGTGAATAGGAAGGGAGACGACAGTAGAGCGAGGTGTGCAATGTTAAACTCAACAACACCACCAACGATGCTGCGCCACAGGGAGATTGATGGAGATCCTGCACGACCAAAGTCGTGACACAACAACATTTGGCGCATCGTACCCGGCACACATCGCAACACAACTGCTCAGACCCGTCCTCCGTACGGCTTCATCAGACATCATGCCGGAACACGACGAATTTTCTTCGAATCGGTCTTGAAGTTTTTGCTTCTAAGACATGCCAGTACCCTCACGATGTTTTCCTTCGCCGTTTTGAGAGCAGTTGTGATGAAATAATTTACACAAAGTTAACCGATGGCTGATGGGGCAGTAAGGTTCTGGAGTGGTGGCCACGTACTGGAAGACGCAGCGTAGGGAGGCCCCCAACAAGGTGGACTGATGACCTGGTGAAGGTCGCGGGAAGCCGATGGATGCGGGCAGCACAAGACCGGTCAGCGTGGAAAGCCTTGAGGGAGGCCTTTGTCCAGCAGTGGACATCCATAGGCTGAAGAAGAAGAAGAAGCGCCTGGTGGGGACCTTCGACATACAACTTGTAAGTCGCGGCCGACACCACTAGGCCACCGCTGCTCTCATCATCAATTCAGACAGTTGTTCATATACTTATCAAAAAATACCTCCATTTTTGTTATATGAACACATGCTGCAGGTTTAAACATCGAGAGGGTTCAAAACAAATCACAAACAAAAATTGAACCAGCTGCAGCGTGTTGCTCGATGAATAAGCTTTGTCAGTATGTGTGTGTGTCAGTAGGCGTGAATATATTTAACATACACACATCAAAAGTGTCTAGGGATCAACATATATTTTTGCAATAACTTTTCTCCTGATTGATATTAATTAAAATTTTCTTTAAGGATTCATCAAATAAAGTGTTTTTGTTTGTCACAGTAACGATAAACCAAGTCACCTTTGCATTAATAAAGAAATTTGCCATTTTCCTAATAAAGGGATATTTGACATTTGAACCACTAACACAAAAGTTCGAAAAAAAGACTGAAATAACAGTTTTCTCTAAAATTTTATTGGGTAACTTAAACAATTAATAATCCGTGTTTCTACCGCGAACACTAACAACACAAGAACATCGGTTTGGCATACTCAAAATGAGTTCATCCAAATCACGCTGTGGAATGGCCGCCCATGTTCGTTGCAACAACAAAAAAAGGTCTTCTTGCGACTGGATACCCTCCATATTCGGCAGAGCTCTTCTCTGTAGCATATCCCATGCATGCTCAATCGGGTTCAAGTCTGGCGACTGAGCAGGCTAGGGCAGGACATTGATGTTAGCTGCGGCGGGAGTCTGTCTTACAACTCTTGCGGTGTGCGGTCGTGCATTATCATGCATTAACTGAAATAAGGGACCTATTTGCACTTGTAGAGGAACGATGACGTCTGATACAATTGTCTCAGCATAAATTTGAGCGTTGAGGTTGCCTCTGATCCAAATCAACTCAGTTCTTCCGCCGATCCAAATACCCGCCCATACCATGATGGTTCCACCACTATAAGGATGGACTTCCTGGCAGGATTTTAATCGCTGTTGGCGTCCAGGGGTTCTCCAGAGTCGTATACGTCTTGTATCCGGTCTCATACCAAAACGAGACTCATCAGAAAAGCACACGAAACGCCATTGTTCTTCTGCCCAATTTCTGTGTTCAAGAGCCCATTGATATCGAATCCTACGATTGTGCATTGCTATAGGTGGTACCCGTAGCGGTCTTCGGGAATGAAGGTTCACTTCATGCAAGCGGTTTCTGACTGTTTGGTCGCTAATTAAGTTCCCTGAAGAGTGATGAAGCCTCACGGCTAACATCATGGCGGTTATTGTTGGAGCTCTTCGAGTTTAGATTTGAATGTATCGGTCTTGTCTCCGTGTGGTGCAGCGATACCGTCCTCTATGGCGCTCAGCCACGGTACCAGTGCTTCGGTAACGTGTCCAAAGTCGACTGATAACACTCTGACTTGTATTCAGAGCTAAAGCCACAGTACGTTGCCGGGAACCAGCTTCTATTATTCCCACGGCTCTGAGCATTTCTTCTCTGCTTAAATGACGTCGCCGCTCCATAATAACGTTGGTTTTAATCAGTAGTAGGGAAACAGTAGCACTAATAATGTCTTCAATGCGTTGTATGTTTTTATAGGGAAAATATTGACAGCTGATTTTCATCTTTTACTCGAATTTGATTCACAGTTCCTGATTCAAATTATGAAATGCACCAAAAAGGATCCATATAAATTTATAAAATCATAAATTTATTACAAAGCCACATCTCAATCTCAAGAAATCCGCATAAAAATGCTTGATCCCTAGACACTTTTGATGTGTGTATATACACACACACACACACAATTATGCATGTCACAACATTTTTATGTGATTCTGTTTAAGTTTTTCTATCATTTGGATTACTATTATTATAATACGAGTATATCATTTATATTTGCAGGCTGTGTTTTTGTAATTCTAACGTATGGCACTCGTGGGTTGCAGCTGAAAATCAGCGTCAGATGGTACACTTTGTGTTGTTATCTGACATTATGCTGAGCTGAGGCCCTTTTGGCATTACAAGCCAAGTTTTATAGTTTTAAATTTATGTATCTTGCTGTAATGTCAATAAATGCATTTTTCTTTCTTTCCTTTTGATTTTTTTTTAAACACGCTGCCCCTCTTTAGATATTACTCCACTATCGTAGGTGCATTTATGAACATTTAAACTCACATAGTCAAATAGCCAGACCCGGAAACATTACCTATTGCCAATACAAATTGTTGTAATTTGTTCCGTACGGGAATCGAACCCGCGACACGCAGCAGTCAATCGCTCAGCCACTGTGCCAAACGAGTCTTTGCCCCGCTATTGGACATTTCCAGGCCAATATTATCGCAAGCCGACACGGTACCATACTAAACATTCTCTCCAGGTAATGACGTATATGTTAAAACAGCATCTACCAGTTCTCACATATTGCTCACTCTACATGAGTGAGTTGGTGGTAAGTATTTAATTTTGCTCAGATTTAGTTATCTGCTTAATGCTCGTAACAGCGAGGTTAGTAATAGGGTAGTTGACTAAAAAAAACTAATTAGTCCGTCAGTCAGATTAACAAAAATAAAAAAAAACTAGAAACGTGTTTTTTCCTTTTTTCATATAAACAAAAATTGAAGACATACGTATAGATACAGTGCGTTGAAAGCTCGTGTGACGTCAGTCCTCCCGCCGCCTTCAGTCGTGATCTTTGTAGCGTTTTATATTTTGTCAATTTTTATTGATTTAATAAAACAAAATATACGTATGCAATATTTTTCTATAATCTGAGTGACGGACTAAATAGAATAATTTGTTTTTTACCCAGGAAACACACATTTTGCGTAATAAACACATTATCAATAATGGATTTCATTTTGACAGTGCAACAACAGTCATTGCTTTATTCACTTAGTTGATCAGACACATATTTCAAAGATACGAAGCAATGAATAAGCATCGTTCAAAATGATCCAGTGATCTTTATGACCATTGCAAAACGGTGAAATGTTTTTCTCAAAGGAGAAATAATTGTGAAAGGACTGTAAGCTAGCTGAAATAATTCAAATAATTGTATTTATTGTTTGTTTTTTCATTAGGTTAATTACTTAACTGGCAGCTTTGCTGCTGGGGAATTTTCGCGGCAGTTTGTTTTCCCAGCGAAAGCATTAGGAAATGGTGAAGGGTGACCATTTTGGGGGAATGCCTCTGTAATATTGATGTTGAGAAACGTGTCAATTTTTGACGTGACGTCTTATAATTCGATGGAGCCAGCTGCACGCATGAAAAAACATGAGTCATGCGGTGTTACCTCGCTCTGAGGCCTGCGTTCCATTTAAGGCTTGAAGTGCAAGCGAGTGCGCGGAACGACCGACAACGCGGAGGCATCTGTCTCTTTCCTACTTGAGTGAGCACTGCGTCAGCATGGACAGCTGCTATACAATAATACATTTACAAATGTGTTCGTCAAGTATGAAGTGCAGTTAAAAGTGATTGTGGTGTCAATTGTTTATAGCAACGATAATTGTGTTTTGAAAAGTGCAACCATTCCATCAGTATTTTCGACTTAACCGATTTTTTGTTTTGGTTATGTTTAGATCGGACTCCAATGTAATCAAATGCAGCACCATTACTTTAAATAAATTGAATGCCTTTCTGACCTTAACAAACCAGTTCCTGGATAGCTTTTGTAAGGCTTTCAGACTTCTGTCAACCTTTATAAGCAAATGACAACCTGAACTGACGATATATCCAACGACTATATATCCAATAGATACACTCCAGTTAAGAATAAACCGGGCATTATTGAGTCATTGTTAGTTCGGGCGAGTCTAATAATATATTTATAATATTTGCGTCCAATTGAGTCAATAGTCAGAAATATTTCCCATTATTGCTTTTTGGTGCTAAAATCCTTATCATCATCCTTGGTTCAGGGACTTCTAATAGATTAACAACGATTATGAAAACGTGATGCAGTAATCAACAGATGACAAATTCTAGCTTCTAAGCCCATAATAATAATCATGTAATTGAAATAATATTTACAAGGCAGGGAGTTGATCTTAAAAGCAACTCCAGTATGAAAGAACGTAGGTACCATTTTTTTTTGCAAAACATTGGGTACAAATTCTAATGTGTTTCATTATCACAAAACAATATATATTTTTGAGGGTCAGTATATATTTTCACTCATCACCATATATCATCATTGGTATTCCTGATCCATTGTAGAGTTTCCTCCGTTTTGTGTCACTCTTACCTATGTATTCTATACTAGCGGCCGCCAGCGACTTCGTTCGCGTGGAGTTAGTTACGCTCCACTCCTATTGGTCGCAGCATGATGTTATATAAGCCTAAAGCCTTCCTGGATTAATGGGCTATCCGACGCAAAAATAATTTTTCAAATCGGATCAGTAGTTCCTGAGATTAGCGCGTTTGTTTGAACGCGCGAATAATATCTTCAGCTTTATATATTAGTATAGATGAATCTCATCTAGGTTTATAATTCAATACTTTTTAGGTCATGCACTAACTAGTTACTTAATTGGTCTACCAAAACACCTCCGTCGCCTTTAAGTAATCAAACATTATGGCTCTTTTCCGCCTGCCATCACTATGGCTTGCCGCGTATCCCGCCCACCCGTAGTCCGAGAATTTAATAACTAAAGCGTTTTACCACATCGTGACACAGGCGTGGGGCTAAATACCGGTACATGCCAATTTTAACCGCTTTATACCGGTAATAAAGGATTAAAAAGCAGTAAGTGTGCGGCCGGCATCACATTGCGGCGTAGCGGCGAGGGCAGGTGGCGGGTCTCATTTATCTTGCGCCAAACTGATGAATATTCACTCATGTTAACTAGGCGTACGACGGTCATTAGTTGCAGAGAGTAAGCTTCTAATAGGTAGGATATATTGAGCGGAAAAAACAAGTGGTCTTGGTGTTAATGGATTAACAGAAATCTTGTTGAAACGAATATAAGTAAGTTTTATTTGGCTTTTCGGTCAGGGCAGTGGTGGCTTGCAGTCTGTGTTCACTCAGGTCATGGCAAAAGGCTAGCCTCCTAATCGTTCATTATCCGAAAGACGTCATCTTCGGCCGGTTTTAAGCTTATCGCATCCTGCGGAATCCTGCTAACTTCACCAGCAGGATAATTGCGTAACACACTATCCGTAGCAATAGGTTTCATTTTGACAGTTTAAAAATATTCATTGCGTTATTTATGTTGTTGGAGCAGATTCACTGTCGAATACAAGGAGCAATGGATTAGCAATATGCTTTAAATGATTCCAACTAATAGTAATAATGTGTTACACAATTAGGGTGCATGTCATCCGTCTATCTTTTGTGTAGCTTGTCCACACTGCCTATGTCTGTCTGGTACGCTGTGGTCAGTCCAAAATCTTTCGTTCCTGGCGGCCATTGCATGAGTTAATTAATTAACCTACAAAATGGTATGGCAGGTACATACACACATCAAAAGTGTCTAGGGATCAACATATATTTTTGCAATAACTTTTCTCCTGATTGATATTAATTAAAATTTTCTTTAAGGATTCATCAAATAAAGTGTTTTCGTTTGTCACAGTAACGATAAACCAAGTCACCTTTGCATTAATAAAGAAATTTGCCATTTTCCTAATAAAGGGATATTTGACATTTGAACCACTAACACAAAAGTTCGAAAAAAAGACTGAAATAACAGTTTTCTCTAAAATTTTATTGGGTAACTTAAACAATTAATAATCCGTGTTTCTACCGCGAACACTAACAACACAAGAACATCGGTTTGGCATACTCAAAATGAGTTCATCCAAATCACGCTGTGGAATGGCCGTCCATGTTCGTTGCAACAACAAAAAAAGGTCTTCTTGCGACTGGATACCCTCCATATTCGGCAGAGCTCTTCTCTGTAGCATATCCCATGCATGCTCAATCGGGTTCAAGTCTGGCGACTGAGCAGGCTAGGGCAGGACATTGATGTTAGCTGCGGCGAGAGTCTGTCTTACAACTCTTGCGGTGTGCGGTCGTGCAGTGTCGTTATCATGCATTAACTGAAATAAGGGACCGATTTGCACTTGTAGAGGAACGATGACGTCTGATACAATCGTCTCAGCATAAATTTGAGCGTTGAGGTTGCCTCTGATCCAAATCAACTCAGTTCTTCCGCCGATCCAAATACCCGCCCATACCATGATGGTTCCACCACTATAAGGATGGACTTCCTGGCAGGATTTTAATCGCTGTTGGCATCCAGGGATTCTCCAGTGTCGTATACGTCTTGTATCCGGTCTCATACCAAAACGAGACTCATCAGAAAAGCACACGAAACGCCATTGTTCTTCTGCCCAATTTCTGTGTTCAAGAGCCCATTGATATCGAATCCTACGATTGTGCATTGCTATAGGTGGTACCCGTAGCGGTCTTCGGGAATGAAGGTTCACTTCATACAAGCGGTTTCTGACTGTTTGGTCGCTAATTAAGTTCCCTGAAGAGTGATGAAGCCTCACGGCTAACATCATGGCGGTTATTGTTGGAGCTCTTCGAGTTAAGATTTGAATGTATCGGTCTTGTCTCCGTGTGGTGCAGCGATACCGTCCTCCATGGCGCTCAGCCACGGTACCAGTGCTTCGGTAACGTGTCCAAAGTCGACTGATAACACTCTGACTTGTATTCAAAGCTAAAGCCACAGTACGTTGCCGGGAACCAGCTTCTATCATTCCCACGGCTCTGAGCATTTCTTCCCTGCTTAAATGACGTCGCCGCTCCATAATAACGTTGGTTTTAATCAGTAGTAGGGAAACAGTAGCACTAATAATGTCTTCAATGCGTTGTATGTTTTTATAGGGAAAATATTGACAGCTGATTTTCATCTTTTACTCGAATTTGATTCACAGTTCCTGATTCAAATTATGAAATGCACCAAAAAGGATCCATATAAATTTATAAAATCATAAATTTATTACAAAGCCACATCTCAATCTCAAGAAATCCGCATAAAAATGCTTGATCCCTAGACACTTTTGATGTGTGTATATACACTTCTGCCTAACTTTTCCAGGAAAACAGATTAGATGTTATATAAAAAGAAAAAACAATATTCAAATCAGTAAGACTTGATATAATGACTGAGTAAGACTTGATCAGTATGATAAGATACATGCCTAAAATACATATTATAACACAATTTGCGCTAGATACAGAGTATGTTCATTTACGAATTCAACTCATGCAATAGTTTAGATAATATTTCAGCCAAGTAACCTCGCGGTTTCAGTCTGAGAACCATCTGTAGCGGTACTTACAAACGCCATATGGAACAACGCGTCATACTGACGTCACATGAATTCTACATCTCGCAATCAGAGTTTACCGTGCAATTAGCATACTTCCCAATTTCAAGCATTGGGCAAGTGCCCGCCAGACATAACACCCGTCTGGTCGGAGGATCCTCCCTTTTCTATGGAGGATGAGTGAACTTTACTCACTGTTCCTCATGCCTCCACACTGGTGACCCTGAACATGGGCGTCAGTGCAGCTTTCGTGCAAAAACTACAGTGTGACGTTATCATATCATCATTTCCACAAGCTTCAGCGGCGAGTCACTCAGCCAGCCAGCGCCCACGGCTACAGCGGGTACCCTGACCACAAGCATGCAGCGACCGGGAATACCTGGTCATCACCCTCACATCAGCCTCATCAGCAACCTCGACAGAGCACACTGACTTTCGGTCGGTCAACAAGCAGAGCCCTCTCTCCTGGTCGCCGTAGCAGCTCTTTTCACCATGCCTTCACACATCCAAATAGATACTCATTATATTAAGGAGGTGAATTATAATTAAAACAATAGTTATATGCATATTAATATAACGCTGCGTATGTTGCACTATCCAATTAAATCGAAACCAAAAATATTCGGGGTTTTAAAGTGTTATTTAAATTCTGAATTTCAACAGACACTTAAGGGGATTTACATAGTTATTAACTGTGAGAACGTAACTAAAGGGCAGTGTGTAAAATATACATATAAATATCAACATCATCAATATCATTACCTTTTTATCATCCCACTGCTGGGCACAGATCTCCTCTCATACAGAGTAGGATTGAGCGTAATCATCACGCTTGCTCTAAGCGGGTTTGCGATTTTAGACTTAAAGTCCAGGTTTCCTCAAGCTGTTTACCTTCACCTTGTAATCACTCATTGGTATCCAAGATATACTTAGAAAGTACTTTCAACTTAGAAAAGTTACATTGGTACTTGCCTGACCAGGACTCGAACCCGCACACATACTTGAGTATAGGTAATATATAATATACATATGTAGATGAGCAATAGGCAGTTAACTGCATGACCTTTAAGTGCAAGCTTTAATATGCAACAAAGTGTAATTTGATCGCGATAAAAAGCAAGGCCAGCCTTAATTAGAACAACAAGGCTCCTGGAAATTACGGGGTTCCCCTTTATGCAATATTTATGACTTAATACTGCCTCCAAGGCTTCGTGCCGTAAGGAGCTGTTTATCTTCCAGCATCTAAACCTATTAAGATGCAATCTCATCGTTCAGCATTTTATTAGCCGGTGCATGCTATTGTTCTAAATTTATAAAATTCACCTCACCTTTGTGTACAGGCAGTTTGATACAGGAAAAGATTACTTGATGTACAGCTGCATGCTTTGAGTAAAATTCTGATTATCCGTTACGCTTGAATAATTTATACGATAAAGTTCTTTTGTTTTTGATAAACTATAAAATATTTTGTCTTAATAAATTATAAACTAGTACTTGACTGCAATTTTGCCTGATAGTAAGCAGTGATGCAATTGTTGATGGTAAAGCGCGCTAGTTTATTAAGAGCTTATTCACTCTAGCCTTGAAGACACTTAAATTGTAGTCCGACAGAAACACCGCCGCTGGCAAATTGTTCCAGTTCCTCGATGTACGCGCTATAAAAGACGAGGCGAAACGCTTCTTTCGGATCATTGTGGTGTCAACAACGTAAGGGTGGAAACTCGCCGTACGACGGGTCGTCCGATGATGGAATGGAGATGGGGGAATTGGGATGTTTCCTGGGTAAAAAAAAAATATTGTATTTAGTCCGTCATTAAGATTAGAAAATTGACAAGTATAAAAGGCATCAAAGATCATGGGTATTGGCTGGTGACGTCACTGCTCGCTAAAAAGTGTAGCGTGCAGTGACGTCAAACGAGTTTTCAACGCACTATGTCGTCTTCTTTTTTTTTTTAATAATTATAAACTACCGCTTGACTGCAATCCCGCCTATTGGTAAGCAGTGATGCGATCGTTGATGGTAAAGCGCGCTAGCTTATTAAGAACGAAGAAAGAAGTCGGCAGTTTAGCGAGGTGACGCAATGTTAAACCCAACAACACGACCAACGATGCTGCGCCAAAGAGAGATTGATCTGAAGACCCTCCACGACCAAACTCCAAACACAACAACATTTGGCGCATCGTACCCGGCACACATCGCAACACAACTGCTCAGACCCGTTCTCCGTACGGCTTTATATGAAAAAAAAAATACGTCTCTAGTATGCTTTGGAAATTTGACTGACGGACTAATTAGTTTTTTTTTAGTCAACTACCCTATTACTGTCATACTCTCCAAAATTCATCCTATAGAACACCGACAGGCTATGCAACACAACTATGCGCAACGTGTGGACTAACAGTGCATAACTCAGTCTAGTTTTTATGGTCTCTTTATTATTTTTCCTAGGATCAGCACACCCGCAACGACAGAAGAGTTTGATAAAAGCACATAACAAATGCAAGACGTGACGAGTCAAATTTTTACGTGTACAACAACAATAGGGAATATATTACAGCTTGTGTTAAACATGTCTGGGTTTAGTCTCAAATTCTCGGCGAGAAACGCGAGCTTTTCGCTGAAAAATGGAATGTTTCCATTACTTTGTTTGTTCACTCGGAAGCCTCGAACACAGAAGAAATTCGCTCATCTATTAAAGTATGAGTGCAATGAGAATCTTTTCTTATTTCTTCGCTGTCTAAATCAATATCGTCTCCTTCCTTTGTCTGATAAAGCAAATATTTTTTCGATGTCGGATGTTCTGTATTTTGTCTTTGGATTTTTTCTAGCGAAACATAAAATTTAAAAATACCTTTTTTAAAATCTTAAAATCAATATGTTTTTTTTTTTTTTATTAATTTGCCGTCTCTTTTCTTCTTGCATGGCAAGAATCATTGTTTACTTTTTATTTTTTTTCCCGCCAATTCTATTTTTTCCGCTTTCCGTTTTTTGTGGCATTGGCCTTGTCTATTCTTTTCTGGGTCGCTCTTTTCCCATGTCATTCTTTTTATCTTTTAAATCATTATTTACAGTTTCTTATTCTAATCATTCTAATTAAATCTATCCTACTTCTATACATTTTCATCCTTATAACATAACTCTTGCCGACGGCACAGTGCTTGGCTGTGCTGCCCTTGTCCGATTCCTCTCTATACATATATTGGCCACTTTGAGGCAAAACCGCTCCAGGTACGGCCTGGAGTGTTTGTCCGCCATAAGGTCGGCTATGGATGATTCCGTCAACATTTTTCCAGTACTTACTTCCAGGTCGTACCTGTCGCGGTTGTGCCTCGGACACTCGAAGAGGAGGTGCTGGATCGTTTCACTGGCCTGTGTGTCACACACACAGGCGTAGTCCAGCCTGTGTGTGTGACACACAGGCCAGTTCTTTAACTTAAACTTATGCAGGTACGCGGCGAAACCGCCGTGACCCGTCAAAACTTGCGCCCAGATAGACGTCCTGTCGAGGCACTTCAGGATCTTGCGCGCGCGCACCACGTCGGGGAACATCCGCGTGACCCCAGCCGTGGCCCCGCCGGTGTACCTCCCATTCCAGACAGCTACTGTGCCCTCTCTCAAACGTCTCTTGACGTAAGAGACTGGACACCTGTCATACGCTGGGGCGACCCTGGACTGGGCCGCCGCCTGCCTAGCCAGTTCGTCGGCGCGCTCATTGCCGGGGATCCCGACATGAGCTTTCACCCAAAAGAACCGGAGGACTTTACCATTCCCCTCTTGCTCTCTGATATTCTTACGAATATGGGTAGCAAGGGGATGGTGCGTTTCCGGGTTCCGGATCAAGTCGAGCGAGGATCGAGAGTCGCTGAGCACCGCCGCGCAGTCGAAGCCTCTCAGGACAACCAGGTCCGTAGCCCTGGCTATCGCGAGCAGCTCCGCCTGAAAGACGGTACACATCGGCTCCAACCTCATTCGCTTGGTCCGAATCTCGGACCCATCCCGCCAGTAAGAATATGCCGCCCCGACCCCCTCATCCGATTTACTACCGTCTGTGTAAATCAGATGAGCGGGGAGCTGTAGCTGAGCCACAGTTTCGGGGAGCATATTCTCCAGACACTGATAGTCAACATCTGGCTCACTGGCGGGGTGAGGGGCCTCCGTGAAGGCCCTACGCTCCTCCAGTTCGCGGGATTCCAGCTCATCTATCGGACGTCCCCGTTTGCACTCAAACAGCCGGGCGACCTCCAACACTCGAAGATCGAGCGGGAGGAGACCCGACAGCGTGAGTGCTGCATTGAGCGACACCGTACGATGTGACTTGGCGATCTTCTGTGCAAAGCCCCTTTGGACGGTAGCAAAGGTTCTTTGCACAGAGATCTTCTCGGCGGCTTTCGCCCAGGAGCTCGCGCCGTACAGGATGGTGGGTTCGACCACCGCGGTGTATATCGTCCTGATGATCTCCGGACACAAGCCCCAATCCACCCGAGCCATCGCCGACAATTTCCTATAAAGGTAAAATCAATATGTTGCGAGTAAGCTAACTCATATAACCCTGCCATGTTTTATCTATGCATCGCCGTAAAGAGCTTTATGTGCCTTTATACACAGTGGTAATGACAATACGACAATAAGTTAAACATCGTATACCTCAACACATTCTCAGTCTACATATAAAAAATCATAAAAATATATCCATTAGTTTAGTCACACGAAATTGTTTTTCATTTTTCACATTTACTGCATGATGTACATGTTGATAAGGAAGCGCTTACATGTTGATGACCGCCGCATCCACCGGTACAAAACTTTAATAATAATGGCGCCAAAAAGCAAGTCGATATAGGAACGTGCGTGTCGCTGATCGCAGATCAGTGAACCAATATTTTAAAGGATGTTCTATTCCGTTTCCAATTTTATGCGATTTAGTTTATTTGTTTTTTTTTTTTGTATTTTTGATGCTAGGTTTTTTTATGGCTTAAGTTTATTCCTATGAACCAGCATTGTACATGTTTTCATTTATTGTCTTATTATCAGCACCACTTTGTGTAGTATGTTTTCATAAAATGTTAATAAACTAGTAAATAAACAGTGCATTGCTTGAATGGTCTCTGAAACGAATTTTAAAGAAATTTCACACACATTTTGGCAGTCATTTTCCTATTTACAAAGAACTTCAGTTAATAAATCTGCTCTTTAGAATGCGGTCGCACTTTATCAAGACCAACTACCACTCACCAAAATCAAACTTATTTAAATTTCCAAGTACTCGCTTAATAAAATACCAAAGTTTGCACAAGTTTCCTAGTCATTGGCGAGACGAGGCAAGTTTGTTCAAAATAGATGTAAATTAAAAGGTTTCTTTCAACAGATTAATGAAGATAAAATTGCAGGCGTAAGCCGGTGGGATAAACAGCTTTGGGTCCCTGCGTGCCCTGGATTGTACCCTCGACCCCCTCCCTCCTTCTATTTGAGGGTCCTTCGCTAACATACGCAATCCCTGTGATTAGAGTGGGTAATGAGTTTTCATAACTCTAACTTAGTATATTTTGTCAGATATTTACAGTAATTTTCTTTTATTATTATGAATAAAGGCGCAGTCTAGCTTATTTGATCACATGACTTTTAGACACATATTTCTAACTCAGTTTATATACTTTCGTAACTTGTCTATTTATAAGAGTAATCCTTATTTCTTCCTTTGTGTTACAAGGACATCTGGGTAAAGTCCTACCTCTTTTTTTTTAAACTTGCGACCCACTGGTAGGCTACTCAGCAAAACATCGAGATTATTTCATTACATGTAAGTTGAACATAAAGATAATATACTCAAAAACCACCTTGAATAAATTCTCTAAATGAAGGTGAAAACCGCATCGAAATCCGTTACGTGGTTTAGTAGAGCGCACACGGTAACACAGGCTGATACATACATAACAGTAGGTAATGGATGATACTTTTAGGCAGAAAATCCTAAATCACTCAACACCCTTAGCTGTCTTATCGAGTACTAGCTACGTCCCACAGTTTAACTCGCAAGTTTCGATAGCATGTCACTTAACTTTAATCATCGTTTATTAAAAAAAAACCCTTAAATACTATGGTATTTATTCATAATCGTTGATTGAAGTCAAGTGACGTTAAAACGCCAAAAATGTATGGTTAAACAATCGCTAGTTCACTTTAAGCAACGTTTATGATTCGACGGTAATATTACCCTCGAATCATATCATGGCACCCCATCATGGCATGGTTTTATAGCAAACACCTGTGTGCCAAATTTCATCCAAATACGTTCAATAGTTTTTGCGTAAAAGAGTAACAAACATCCATCCAAACTAAAAAACTTTCGAATTTATAATAACAGTGTGTAGTATTGAGTAAGTCTTCAGTGTGGCTACCATAAGTTTTCATTACGAGACACGATCGTCGATATCGAGCGCGTTTGAGGCATCGATTGGCCCGCTTCAAGGTTATAAGTTCTCTCAACCAATAAGAGCGCCAAACGCGAACGCCACATTGATGCGATGTTATATTGTATAAAAACAATCTTGATTCCCGAGATATAAAATCGAGGAGCAACGTATCTGATTCGGAAGTCAATTATAGCGACGTTTCAGTTGACAGTGCCCATAAAATCCTTTGGCAAATTGACCATTTTTATTTAATACTATTTTTAAGTAAGTACTATCTAATGAACTACAACTACCCTTGGATATTTAAGAGACTACCAACAGATAAAATGTACTGCTGTACATTTTTTATTTCCCATCATTAAATGGTTGTTTTGTTTCTCATAACTTACATTTCTCGGTGGTAGGCCATAACATCGGCTGCCGGCAGAAGTTACCACCCACCAGACAAAGTCTAGCCGCCAAGCGATTCGTCGTGTTCCGGCATGATGTCTGGTGAAGCCGTATGGAGGACGGGTCTGAGCAGTTGTGCTGCGATGTCTGCCCGGTACGATGCGCCAAATGTTGTTGTGTTGGGAGTTTGGTCATGGAGGGTCTTCAGATCAATCTCCCTTTGGCGCAGCATCGTTGGTCGTGTTGTTGGGTTTAACATTGCATCACCTCGCTCACCTGCCGTCTTCCTTCCTATTCGCTCAGTTTTTCTGAGTAAACTAGCGCGCTTCACCATCAACGATCGCATCACTGCTTACCATCAGGCGGGATTGCTGTCAAGCACTAGTTTATAATTATAAAAAAAAAAAATAGTCGTAAACTGTATTCTTCGTCACTTGTCTCATTCAGTAAACTAAGATGGCTGACTGCTGCCAAGGTTTTGATTTTGATAAGTGTCTTGTATAAATGGTTAATGCAGGAGCTTTAAGCGTGGTTTCCACTTGAAGTAGTTTACAAAATCAGAGAAATGAAAAATATACGGTATGATTATTTTTATAGGATTTACTCCTGTATCGTGAATGCTTTTACAGACATTTAAACTTTTTTTTTTACAAATAAAAAAAAAACGTGCTCACACTAGGAATTTTTCCTGTATCGTGGATTGGTTTAAAATATTTAAACTCACATAAAATATAAACCATCGGACTCGTAGTTCCTGAGATTAGCGCGTTCAAACAAACAAACTCTTCAGCTTTATATATTAGTATAGATTACCATTAAACAGTCTATTTTCCACTTGTCTGCTGATTTTACACTGTATCATTACCATCATCCATTCCATTCCTCTCACGACTTATAATATTTATACATTTATACAGTAATTAGTAAAATAGCTAATGATATGATTAGTTTTTTTGCAGCAAACATGTGCTGATTCTTTTGGTGTACAAATAACAATCTAGAAATATTTTCTCTAAACAGAAATAAATATTTTTTATACTTATGTAATTATAATCTCAGCGTCAATCCCAGTCGTATCCGACGCTTTTTCAGCTCTGGAGTCTGGGGTCCGATTTTACCAGTCTAACTACTAATTTTGGCTAAACTTCCGTCTGATCTCCACAACCCGAAGGCGATATCGAAGCATTGCAGTTAGACCAATTGTTGGACTTTTGAGGGCTCCAACTACCCGTAACGACTGCCACTAGATGTTCGTAAGGCAACCGGGACCAACGGCTTAACGTGCTTTCCGAGGCACGACCAGACCAGCGGGGATCGAACCCGCGCCTTCTTGCGCAGCGGCCGCGTTCGGTACTGCTACGCTACGGAGGTCGTTTTTTTTACTTCAGTGTTCTGTTTGTAAACTGCTGATTTTTATAGCTTTTTTTTTTTACTGAAAGCAAAAGTGAACAATAATAGGAATTCTGGGGGTATACTTTAATATATATACATCTAGCGACGCGTCTCAGCTTTGTCCAGTTTTTACGACTTGACGAAACATCAAGATTTCTTTGTGTGATATATTTTTTTTTCTTTCTTTTTTTTATCTGCGATCAGTCTTCAGGACTATAATCAGATGTGTTGCAGTGGTTTGAAATTTTGGTGAGTTAAGGCCACTGCCTTAACTCTCCTTAGTCATTCAGAACATTTTGCTCTTTTCAGGCGATTGATTGTGTTTCGCATTAAAAGCATGCTTGCCAATGGGTTGGGATGGAGCTTTAATCGTTCAGCATACTTTTTTATGCTGCTCAATGATAAGAGTGAAATATTTCCCAGAAATAATGTATATAGTCGTGGTGGCCTAGTGGTTAAAACACCAGCCTCTCAAGTATTAGTGCGCAGGTTCGATTCCAGGTCAGGTAAGTACCAATGTAACTTTTCTAAAAGTTATATGTACTTTCTATGTATATCTTGGACACTAGTGACTGAAGGTGAAGGAAAACATCTTGAGGAAACCTGGACTTTAAGTCTGAAATCGCCAACCCGCATTGAGCAAGCGTGGTGATTGCGCTCAATCCTTCTCTGTATGAGAGGAGACCTGTACCCAGCAGTGGGACGATAAAAGGTTGCTAATGATGATGATGATGATGAATGTACATAATAAAACAACGTTTGCTGGGTCAGCTAGGTGTATATACTTATTCTAGCAGATCACATTGATGTTAATTGGCCATAAAAGGAAAATTAAAAATATATATCAAACTCTACGACATTAATAGATTTTTTTTTTAGTAATTATAAACTACCGCTTTATTAAACCCATTCACTTAAAAAACTTAGTGAATAGGAAGGAAGACGGCAGTTGAGCGAGGTGGTGCAATGTTAAACCCAACAGCACGACCAACGATGCTGAGCCACAGGGAGATTGATGTGGAGACCCTCCACGACCAAACTCCCGACACAACAACACTTGGCGCATCGCAGACCCGTCCTTCGTATGGCTTCACCAGACACTTTTTAACTAACATTAATATTTTAAATAACTATGTAATGATTTGTATAAAATCTTGGTGGGTTTGTGTTGTAATTTTCTAAGTCTCATTAATAATCCGAGTATAACTTAGCTGATTCTCTCGTCTAAATCAAAATGAGAAAACGGATACCTACCGACGCTTGTAAATTATATTCTGTATAAATTATAACATAACCCCGCCATCGCCATTATTCTCCACACGGCAGCTACTTACCATTTTCTCATTCAACCATATCCTGAGACCGCAACTTGAGTAACAGATTTAGTAGCTTTTCATAGTTTCTCTCTACGTGCTCAAGTTCAGAATTTATGGGGCTAAACTTAGTAAAGGATATGAGCCACGAGCCACGTAGCCATCCTACATTATACGTACAGGCGTTAATACTCGTTCCCGACTTAATATTACCCGCCAACTTTAATTACAGGAAGGAGAATTAATGTATTGTAGAATTAAAATTAGCAAGCTCTTCGTACGTGGGAACAGTTCCATTATGCCGCTGCGATTGAATTATTTGTGTACTTGTAATACATAACGGTGCTATACTTTAGTAATCCAGGGGCAAGAAAGTAGGTTAGTTGTACTTCTTTGTGAATATTTTTTTTAATCCACTCCACGTTATATCAAGCTCAGTTAACAATGCGGATTTATTGCCACAAGGGCACTTAGAATGTGCAAAGGTACATTAAGAAAATTTCGGTTCTAGATCCGAACAAATCGGATTTGCGTTCAATTTTCACAGACTTTCGGAAGCTCCCGGAATTCAGCCGAGCAAAACCCGACCTGAATACGGCGTAAGAAAATTTCCAAATTCCCAACTCGCTTTCGCAACTTAGAATTTGAAGGATTTAAATCTTCGCTGACTTGTCGAGATTGACCCGAATCGCAATCGGTATTTTTTTCGACAATTGCTTACTTTTGAAATGCTATCGTGAACACGACCCTTTTTAAGGCAATCCTTGTTTATTTAACATTCAATTTATAAAATACGAAGCGTAT
Source organism: Sesamia inferens (assembly GCA_037179545.1). Classification (NCBI taxonomy): domain Eukaryota; kingdom Metazoa; phylum Arthropoda; class Insecta; order Lepidoptera; family Noctuidae; genus Sesamia; species Sesamia inferens. Next base: position 12,299,319 of record CM073934.1, on the reverse strand, counting down.
TCGGGAAATCATTTTCTGATATACCTAATATATCGTTTTCCGAAAGCACTACAAAATGTAGCAGCAAAATTGCCATTTTCGGCATTTGCAGATAAAATATTTTAGTGCTACAGAAAAGAGTACGTTCAAATATTACTGCTATTGAGAGGCAGGAAGGAAGGAGTCGCGCATGTGGATATCACCTGTCGTGCCGGGAGGCGGCAGTTCCGCAGCGTGCTAGCTCACACGAGCTCACTCGAGCCGCCAACCCTCCCCGCCAACATTTGTTACCTTTACGGCCAACATTTATTACCGTACCCAGGCGCTCGGCGCTCGTCTCGGTAAATATACTTAATTAAAATTACCGCACGCGACCCTTGAGAATTCGCACGTGAACATGAAGACGCGTTATGAGATAAAACTTTAGTACAGGTCGAACGGTACTCGCAACCGTCTCGTCAACGTGAGACTGTTGCGAGTTTACTGAAGAATATAAAGTTTTTTTTTTACATGCTTTTTATTAGCTTCACTTGTATGTTTGCTTGTCCGTCTCTAACTCAAATTTTTTTTCAACCTTACCTTACATTAATTTGTGCAGGCAAAGTATTTTTTAGTTTAGATTTAGTTTTAGATTTCGTTACTTGGGTACCGACGTTACATCATTACGGATTTTAGCACTTGCTATTCTGTCTGTTGGAGATGAAGAAAAGTTAGGAAAAAACAAATGAGCACCACTTAGCGTTCGTGTTATCCGTATATTATTAAAAAAAAAAAGAATATCGGACTTAAAAGGTGAAACTAAATATAGTTTAAAAAAGTAAAAAACATGCTTTTAAAGAATATCAAACTAAAAAGTTAAAAATAATTTTACAATTTTGGCGCTTTGTGCCATAATTTTTGTTTTTTTTTTAAATTAATTTCTTTTTCCTCATTTTACTAGTATTGTTTATATACTATTGCCATAAATTCAATTTTAAAAGTATTTTTAACTTTTTTTTTTAATAATTATAAACTAGCACTTGACCGCAATCCTGTCTGATGGTAAGCAGTAATGCGATCGTTGGTGGTAAAGCGCGGTAGTTTATTAAGAGCCTATTCACTCAGAAAAACTGAGCGAATAGGAAGGAAGACGGCAGTTGAGCGAGGTGATGCAATGTTAAACCCAACAACACGACCAACGATGCTGCGCCAAAGGGATATTGATCTGAAGATCGCCTCCACGACCAAACCCCCAACACAACAACATTAGGCGCATCGTACCCGGCACACATCGCAACACAACGGCTCAGAACTGTATAAATACAAGAGCTCTAGAATCTATCTGAGCAGTAACGCAATCGCTATCCCCAGGCGAGTTCGACGAATTTTACGAAACCTAAATATATGTTTGCTTTTTAAAGTTATTGCTTTAAAAGCTTTTGGTCTCGTTTGCGGCGCAAAACCACTACACGTTTCTTTTTTTTATATCTTTTCATATTTTCCTAGAAACACTGGTAACTTGGGTCTCGTCAGCGTTTAGGAAGAGTGTGCTCGTGTCTAGGGGAGTCGTTCCAAACTTATATTTCGTCAGAACACTCGAGCGCTTGAAAAGTTTCGCATGCACTCGCCAGCTCTAAATACTTAAGGTGAAAATTTTAAGTAATATGTATACTTTAAGTGCACCTAAATGTACGAGGTGCAGGTTACCACGTCTCACTTTTATGAAGCTGTATTTGACTGCAGAATGCGAGTTTCAAAACTGTACGTGACCACATTAATATACATACCTAACTCACTTAGAGCGCGAATACCTCAACTAGGAGTTAGTTTTATCATGACATAGATTAATACACCAAATGTCCTTAGAACCTCGCCTACCCATACTTCCTGATACGATTTTCGAGCGTTAAACCCATATTCCTATAATATTCACATGGCTCAAGACGACTGACACAAGTTAGCAAAGTCAATAAAACAGCGAAACTTTGTTACAAATAGGTTCGTTGTTGTACAAATGTCTGTTCAGTATTGGAGACACAAATTCTTCGTTCATTTTGAGTTACCACACGTTAGATTCACGCGGAGATCAGATAAGGACACAAAAAATGTCTATAATTTCCAGTGCTTCGATTAAATTGTGTCATGCTTTATTGCGATTGTGTGCTGTTTCCTTTTCGCTTTACTTGCGCGAGTTTAAAGGAGAGTAATAGCTTTCACGTGTTGGAGGTTGTATGCATCCCGCTAGTTGAAACTTCAAAACACTTGAGAATTAATAAGACATAAAGAAAAGAAAGAAAAAACATTTTTTCTTCCGCACAAACAAAACGCACTTTATAACTAAATACCATAAAGTACCAAACAAAATATAGGAAAAAAAATAATAATAATATCACCAAAAGTCTAATAGATATTGAGGTTCTGTCTTGCTGTTGCTGTTATAGCTTTTAATTTTGTTTATAGATTCTAGTAAAGTATCATCATCATCATCAACCTTTTTTGATCGTCCCACTGCTGGGCACAGGTCTCCTCTCATACAGAGAAGGATTGAGCGTAATCACTACGCTTGCTCAATGCGGGTTGGCGATTTCAGACTTAAAGTCCAAGTTTCTTCAAGATGTTTTCCTTCACCTTCAGTCACTGGTGTCCAAGATATACTTAGAAAGTACATATAACTTTAGAAAAGTTACATTGGTACTTGAGAGGCTGGTGTTTTAACCACTAGGCCACGGTAAAGTATGTCATATCACAATTTCGTTTTGTATCTGCATGATTATAAACAATACACAAACAGAGAACTTACAGTCAGATAACTTTTATCTGAGGCCTGCATTCTGACAGCAGACAGTTTTGTGCAGAAAATATATAAAATGGTCATAATTTTTCTTCAGTTTAAAACTAACTATTGAGAAATAGAACATAGAATAGTTTATTGAACACTCCAAGAATTACAAATTTCTCTTATTCTATATACAAAATCATGGTAGTTATATATTCCTTATTTATAAGAGATAACGTTGACGACTATACTAGTATGAACTGAGTCACAGTCGTCAGCGCCTTCCACACTTAATTATTTGAACCATAATTTATTGTTTCAAGCAAAAGATCTGTAACATTAATAAATAGGACTGATTGATATAACATTAAAGAATTTACAGGGGAAATTAAACTATTTAATATAAGTACGTTACCACATTGAGGAGTGAGGAGTAAGTGTGTAGAATATTAGTGAGTGTGGGTGTGTGATGTGTGTGTGTTGGTATGCATGTACAGTAGGTGTAGAGGAGTTGAAATCAGTCCTACATAAGGTAAATATAGAACAGAGAAAATCTATAAACAAATTACCCACCATACATGGCTATCCTGAAGAGTTCCTACGTCAAAATGTTGTTTGTACAAGTTCATGCCATTATATCGTCCGTTTTTATTCTATACACAGATCGCCCAGCTGGCACAGTTGTCTATTGTAGACAAAACAACAATTCAGTTCAGTTCCGGATACCTTTAACCATTTCTGAAGTATATCATCATCTTAGCGTTAAGCCCAGTCGCATCTGAAGCTTTTTCAGCTTTGGAGTCTGGGGTCCGCTTTACCAGTCTAACTGCTGATTTTTGGCTAAACTTCGATATTTTCCGTGAAGCGACTGCCGTCTGACCTCCACAACCCGAAGGCGATATCAAAGCATTGCACTTAGAAAAATTGTTGGACTTTTGAGGGCTCCAACAACCCGTAACGATTGTCATTAGATGTTCGTATGACAACCGGGACCAACGGCTTAACGTGCTTTCCGAGGCACGACCAGACCAGTGCAAATATTCATATTGTGCATGAATATAATTATTTGCACTGCGCGAGGATCGAACCCGCGCCTCCTTGCACAGCGGTCGCGTTCACTACCGCTACGCCACGGAGGCTGTCATTTCTGAAGTATATCTCTGTGCAAAATTGTTACTACGAAAAATTAGGGTAAGAATTTTAAAGAAAGAGCTACACAAAAAAAATACAATACGAAGAAAATTTGGTCTGTGAACACTGCCACAAAAATTTACAAGAACAGTTGTTAGAATTATAACAGAAACTGTTTATTGTGTCATCATTATCATCATCTCAGCTTTTAATCCCGGTTGCATCAGCGGATTTCGCGTTGGAGCCCAGGGTCCGCTTTCCTACAATTACTCCTCTGCTATTAACTGTTTATTGTGTGACTTCTTATAAATAATCTACTTACATACTTTTTCTATACTCAGCATTACGATTTTCCTATGATCGGATAAGGCAATCCTAATCAAAGTATAATAAGGAATGGGCATAAAATTCCCTTTTTATGCCATCGCAGTTTAGCTAAAGGAGACAAGTAACCAGTGTCGTCGGATATAGTACCTATATTGAAGACTACAATGAAACCGATGGCCTTTTTTCAATTAAATTAAATTTAGTAACTAAATTGACGACACATAATAAAAACAATTTTTAATGTTCCTCCACAGTAGGGTTTTGTCCTGCATCGAGGGTGCGTTTGCAAACATTTAAGCTCACATACAAAAACAGCCAAACCCGGAACGACTACTTGTAGGTTATATAAATAATTGTTCTGTGCGGGAATCGAATCCGCGACACTTTTCCCCTTGCCGTTAAAGTCGAATGAAGTAAGAATGACAGCTCACTCCAAATAGTTTTTCGTCAATTATCAAAATAATCTGTTTTTGTATAAACGCTTGCCGAAAGTCGAGATGAATGCCGTGGAGTCGAAGAGGCAGTATATAAAGCAGTGGACTGCCGTAAGCTGATGATGATGATATTACGCGGTCAAAATATATGGAACAATCAATAATTTTTTGCTATTTTTTTACACTAGTGGCTTTAGTATAATAATATGCTGAATTCGTAGTTGCAGCTTGCGCTGCGTACCTGTCACCCAGTATAGAACGTGTTCCATTATTATTATTGTATAGTATATACATGTCGTGAATCGTCGATATCATTTCAATTATAGCTGCTCATTTTTATTTATGTAGGTAGTAGTGGGGCAAACGCTGTGACGTTATTTTGAACGTTACGTGGACAGAGTCGTTTTGGAAAGTGGGGATTGTCGAACGGTCATTTCAGATTAAGACGTGGACCAGTATGCCTAATATGAGTTTTCATTACGAGACTCGATTGTCGATATCGAACGCGTTTGGCGTCTCATTGGTTGAGAGTTCTTACAACCTTGAAGCGGGCCAATTGATGAGCCAAACGCGCTCGATTTCGACGATCCAGTGTCGTAATGAAAACTCATACTAGGACTACTAGGCACTTCTCCTAACTGAAACTGTCGGTTTGACTATTTAAATTGTTATTGTGAAGATTAGAGGGTATATTTACACTTTGTTCTTTACTTCAAAACTTCACCTACGTAATGGAGCCCGCTCCGCTCGCTGACGTCATCATACATACATATATATTATAATAGAACCATAACAACCATTGCCCTGCCCTGCATTATAAAACCCCACAGGTTATAATGAACATACAATTACTTGTGAACATAAATAAAGCTAGCTTCGTCAACAATTCACTTTTAATCTTAAAACCGCCGTGACACGCCGTTCCCAGCAATATTTTGAAAGACCTACATTTATAATTCATAAGATACAATTAAAAAGGCTTATACAGAACGGGGATTACGATTAAAGATCATCGTTCAATGGTAATTAATGAAACATAATTAATTATTCACTGATGGTTCGCATGTGTTCGGCAGTAAGTACCTGTATTATCCGGGGATTAACAATCCACAGTAACTTTTTTTTATTTTTCGTATGGCAGTTTATAAGGCTTCATTCAATAAGTAAATCTATACTAATGTATAAAGCTGAAGAGTTTGTTTGTTTGAACGCGCTAATCTCAAGAACTACTGGTCCGATTTGAAAAATTATTTTTGCGCTGGATAGCCCATTAGACCAGGAAGGCTTTAGGCTATATAATATCACGCTTCGACTAATAGGAGCGGAGCATAACTAACTCCACGCGAACGAAGTCGCTGGCGGTCGCTAGTATAATGTAAAAGTCGGTAAAACATCCAGCCAACTTTCGTTAATGGTTTGACTGTCTGCGTGTCTTTAAATATATTAAGGCCTCAGTTTCATACGGAGGACGGGTCTGATCAGTTGTGTTGCGATGTGTGCCGGGTACGATGCTACAAATGTTTTTGTGTTATACGAAACAGGAACCCTCAGGTCTTGTTCGTTGGTCGTGTTGTTGAGTTTAACATTGCATCACCTCGCTCAACTGCCATCTTCCCTCCTATTCTCTCAGTTTTTTTTGGAGTGAATAGGTTCTTAATAAACTAGTGTGTTTTACCATCAACGATTGCACCACTGCTGCACGACCCTGTTATGCCAAAACAATGCAAACCGGGTTACATCGTTTTATGGTAACACATCGTTAAATAATCTACGCGGTGTTAGCTTGGTACAAGTTTGATTTACAGTTCAATAATGGCTTCCAGTAAAAAAAAAACTCAATTTTACACTTCATTGCAACCCAGAGTTTCAATAAAATATTCTGGCAAAACGCGACATTCTAGATTGCAGTGTCTTGCCCGTGACTAGTAAAAGGGTAGCGGGTCGTGCGGGTGAGCCGCGCACGTGTTTGTATTTTGGTAAAACGTTGCAAGCACTGCGCGATCGAATCAGGAATGAGGAGATCCACAGAAGAACGAGTAACCGACATAGCCCGACAAGGTGGAGCGACGACTTGGTGAAGGTCGCGGGAAACCGCTGGATGCGGGAGGCGCAGGACTGGTCGTCGTGGAGAACCTTGGGGAAGGCCTATGTCCAGCAGTGGACGTCTTTCGGCTGAAATGATGATGATGATGATGATTGCAAGCTTAGGTTGAATCGAACGAAAATTAACAATTACTTATAACAAAACATGTTTTTGTAATATTGTGAGGTATCTATAGCATAAACGATTAAATAATGTTAAAATGAAAATAAGTAAATACCATGACAAATTTGTCAAAAAAAAAACCTAAATTGCTATCTATATTGGATTAAATTTGGTAGCGAGTTAAAGATTTAAACTTTCAAATACGTTTTTCTCAAAATGACGTTTCCAGATTGCAGCGTTTTGTCCTAACAGGGCCGCTTACCATCAGGCGGGATTGCGGTTAAGCAGTAAAATATTTATAATTATAAAAAGTCCTCTTACGCTGATGTCGGTCGTGTATGTTATATGGCACTAAGCGCTCACACAATCCACGGCACCATGCTTGTCAGTCGACCGACAAAGACAGCTTTGATGAGCGAAATTGACGCGCGCCATGCGTGGCCACTGACCACAGCGTCATAGTATGGTGTTACATCCCACATAATGTATACGAGTGACTGACGTATGCAAATGACATCAGTGCAGGAGGAACGTAACCAACATCGACGCAGGAGGAATGCACAGCTGCACTTAGGTAAGCAGACTTAAGTAGGAAACGCCAGGGATGTCCGTGAAATTAAAATATTACCAAGTTTTTTTGCAATTTGCAGGTCAGTGTAAAGTTATATAATTAGCTTTTTAATGTTCCCACCTCGCGGGCCAAGCGCAGGTTGATATCTATAAATAAATAATAAAATAAAAAGCCTTTTATTTCTTGCTTTACATAATACAATTTCAGGATCAGTGTGCATGCAAAAAAATAAAAGAAAGTAAAATTAATGCGTTATTAGCAATTAGATTATAATAGTAATAATTATTCCAATCCATTATATTTTTGAAATTTCATTTTAAAAAAGAAAACAATATAAATACGATTAACTAATTATTGGAATATTTGAAGTTAAACTTAAGTTAGGCATAATAATAATACTTATTTAATATTTTGAGCAAGAACCCTCTCCGTTAAAGATAAAGGCCTCCTCCAGACTCTTTTTGGTAGACCTGTGAAGCTTATGATGTAACGTTTTAAATATTTTTTCAATCGTGCCACCAAGTTTTCCAATTTATGAGATAACAATAATATCAAAGTTTATGTTTATATTTTCCAAACACTCTGTTCATTGAGAGTATGTCTACTATAAATTAATAATACGCCGCAATAATGCAGATGTATCAGGCAGTAAGAAAAGAACCTACCAATTTTCTCCGTGGTAGGCCATAACATCGGCCGCCGGCAGAAGTTACCACCCACCAGGCAAAGCCTTGCCGCCAAGCGATTTGTCGTGTTCCGGCATGATATCTGGTAAAGCCGTACGGAGGACGGGTCTGAGCAGTTGTGTTGCGATCTGTGCCGGGTACGATGCGCCTAATGTTGTTGTGTTGGGAGTTTGGTCGTGGAGGGTCTTCAGACCAATCTCTCTTTGGCGCAGCATCGTTGGTCGTGTTGTTGGGTTTAACATTGCATCACCTCGCTCAACTGCCGTCTTCCTTCCTATTGGCTTAGTTTTTCTGAGTGAATAGTCTCTTAATAAACTAGCGCGCTTTACCATCAACGATCGCACCACTGCTTACCATCAGGCGGAATTGCGGTCAAGCGTTAGTTTATAATTATTAAAAAAAAAAAATCACCGGATGATCCTACAGGACCAGTACAAGGTACACAAGTAAACAAAAAGAACAAAACCCAGACAAAAAAAGGACTACAGAGATCATCAAGTATATCAGAAGGAGTTCTTAAACCAGGAATACTTAGGTTTTTAACCAACAAAAACCCCGGAAACCCACCAACTGAACAATTTAATAAAAACTATAAACAACAGGTTGATATATCGTGTAAATGTGTGTGTCGTGTGATTAAATAATTTTTAAAAAATAAAGCTCCCGACTGACTTTGAATCTACAACTCGTAAGTTGCGGCCATTACCACCGAGCCGCCAGTGCTCTTGTAAGTAATACTTACATTAATAAAAAAACATCTAAATATTTAATAGAATGTTAGTCGTTTTTGCTATAGACTACATGAATAAAAAATCTCGAAATGGAAACGATGTGTTCAAACTAATCCATTTTTTCAGGATTTAGTGCCAATGCGGTCTCGCATTCTTTTTTGTGGAACTGAATTTAAATTGTTTTGGCACCAGAGCAATATGCAAGCCTCCACAGTGGTTTTGGTTTTAGATCCCGAATAGATTGCAGGCTTTGTAGACTGTAGATTGTTTTCCATTTGATTAAGTAGGTACCCGGTTCTTGTTGACAGAACTTTTAACACACTATTAATCTGTAAACGTACAAGAACAGTGTTCTGAAAGCCAATTATTTAAAAACTTTTTTTCAAGAAAAAAGTAAATTGACCTCGATTTTTTTTTACACTTTGCAGTTGTGAGAAATACATCCTGTCATTTCTAAAAACAAGGAATCATCAAAACTATCGCACATATACTTAATACAAATTTCTGATTTTTTATTGTCAGAACTGGACCAAATTGAAAGGACACGTTAGCTTTCAAATAAAAAAGAATCATCAACATCCGTTCAACTACTCGAAAGTTCTGAGGTAACAAATATAAAATGGAGTTCCCTGCCAGCTGTTCTGCATAGGAATTCACCAATTGAAACCGGGTACCTAGCTTTTGGCGTTTCCAAACTGCCTGTCAATGTCAATGTCAAACGTCAGTTCATGTTATATTTTTTTAATGTAACGGAATAGCACGCTGTAAAAGAGTAAAATGTCAAACTTCAAACCACCACAGATAAACAACAACTTTTTGAAAATACCACAGCGGGCCACTTCAAGAAAGTTTAGAGCGTTCCTTATAATATATGTAACTCAAAGTAGTAATCAGTTTTTTAGAAATGTTGAAAATCGCTATTTCGCGTGTCTCCCTTTAATACCGGGTTCATTCAATTAGCCTTCACTACACAGCATTCCCAGCGTAATTAATAAACGTATGTTATTACTTTAAGTTATTTACGTTAATTAGGAGCGTTAACCGGTAATGGGTTACAATGTTATTTTCAACTAAATCAGTTTTGAGTTGATAACGTCACGCGTTATCGTGAGTGTGTGTACAACACTAGTAAAGTTAAAATTATACATAATTATTGACATGGCTCGTGTACTCTTATAGAGGTATGGAAAATAGAGAGTAAAGTTCACTCAACCTCCATAGAAAAAGTAGGATCTCCAACCAGACGGGTGTTCTGTCTAAGGACTCATTTTGGAGCGTATGCGTAGGCAGTCTCCGAATGGGGCAATGTCAATCTTGTAGCATTCAATGTCGCCAAAATAAAGGCGTGTCTTTTCACCGCCAAAAGGAGCCCGTTCACCTTGGCTCCTACTTTTCGAAATGTATCCATGGAGTGTACCGACCGCCTTCAGCTTTTGGGAGTTGAGATTCCCTCGAACCTAAACTTTGGCCGGTTCATTGAGTTCAAGGCCAAGGTGACTGCCAAGAAACTTGGCGTAAATCGAGGGACTGGAACAGTTTGCCAGCAGCGGTGTTTCCATCGGACTATAATTTGAGTGTCGTCAAGGCTAGAGTGAATAGGCTCTTAATAAACTAGTGCGCTTTACCATCAGCGACTGCGTCACTGCTTACCATCAGGCGGGATTGCGGTCAAGCGCTAGTTTATAATTTAATAATAAAAAAAATGCTTGGAAATTGTATCCACCCTTACATCGTTGACACGATCCAAACGACGCGTTCCGCCTCGTCTTTAATACAATGATAATCGAAGGACTGGAACTATTTGCCTGCAGCGGATTTCACGTCGGATTACAATTTAAATATCGTCAAGGCTACAGTGAATAGGCCCATTAAAAAACTGATGCACTTTACCATCTACCATTGCGTCACTGCTTAACACCAGGTGGGATCGCAGCTACGCACTATTTATAGCTTTAAAAAAATTGTGTGCTCGTCCCCTATTAGATAGAACTAACCCGTTAGAAGCGTATTTGGGTGTAGTAGTTACACCCTTACCTTTACATTTGGGCAACATAGTGATTTCATGTGTCTTTTACACTTTTCATGGCTTTATTCTTTAAAGGGTAAAACAGAAGTGTATACTATACCCACATATACCTACATACATACGTAAGTTATGTTTAGTAAGGCTCGGCCCTTTTTACAGCGAATCAAAAACTACATTGCCATTATCCTGGCACAAACTCTCACTCTCGTCTTCTTTTAGCGAGTAATTTTTATATTTCATAATAATATATTTCGTAATCTCTGTACATATTTCAAATTAAAACTGGTGTCTGTATTTGTGACTGTCATTTATTTACAAAATGAGCAGCAGTTAGACTGGTAAAGCGGACCCCAGACTCCAAAGCTGAAAAAGCTTCGGATGTGACTGATATTAACGCTGAAATGATGATGATTCTTTTTTAAAATGAGCAACCGATTTTGTTGACTGATGCAGTTTTCACCATACTTTAATGAGCAAATAGTTTATATTGCGCTTACGCAAAAACCTATATAATTCGAGAGCTGAAAATAAAAATACATGTATTTAACGTTGTGGTGGCCTAGTGGTGAAAACACCAGCCTATCAAGTATCTTTTCTAAGTTATATGTACTTTCTAAGTAGGTATATATTGGACACTAATGACTGATTACAAGGTGAAGGAAAACATCTTGAGGAAACTTGTCTGAAATCGCCAACCCGCATTGAGCAAGCGCGGTGATTACGCTCAATCCTTCTCTTTATGAGAGGAGACCTGTGTCCAGCAGTGGGACAATAAAAAGATTGTTGATGATAATAGATTTATTGCGTGGCCGTTATTTAAGAATAAAAATCAAAATGGCAGATAGATAGTAGGTATACCCCGGATTTTGTTTTTGGCTGGTAAATCAGCATATGACTTCTGCTCTGGGCGGTGTGGAAGAGTGTGTCATACTTTTACTGAATAAAACCCACCCGTGTAATTAACTTCCCTATGCCAATGCCATGGTATATCTTTGGAACGACCTTCGGCCCTACCAGGATGCCACGGGTCTTCAAATACCATTATGATGTAAGGTTTATGTGTATAATAAATTAATATCGTGTTCCGGCATGATGTCTGGTGAAGCCATATGGAGGACGGGTCTGAGCAGTTGTGTTACGATGTGTGCCGGGTACGATGCGCCTCATGTTGTTGTGTTGGGAGTTTGGTCGTGGAGGGTCTTCAGATCAATCTCCCTTTGGCGCAGCATCTTTGGTCGTGTTGTTGGGTTTAACATTGCATCACCTCGCTCAACTGCCGTCTTCCTTCCTATTCGCTCGGTTTTTCTGAGTGAATAGGCTCTCAATAAACTAGCGCGCTTTACCATCAACGATCGCATCACTGCTTACCATCAGGCGGGATTGCGGTCAAGCGCTAGACCACACGACTGAAGTGAAACTTCTTTCGCTCCATCTGTATGTATATATATATATATATGTGTGTACAATATATACATGTATACACATATACATATATTAATTTTCTATAAATATTTAAATTTATTTCATGATTTCATTGGTAAATTAATATTTTTGCATAGATCTTCTATTTTAATTGAAAAAAAAAACTCGTTGTAGACCTTGTAGTACCAAGCTCGCGCCACGGGCGCCTCTGTGCTTATATCCCCCACTTAACTTCCGTTCGCCTTGCCCGATCACTTTTCGTAACGCTTACGTCACGCGTTCGCCAGCTTACTCCCCAAGTCAAGCGTGCGTAAAGAAGTTTCACTTCAATAATTACTAATAATTAAAATCTACGCCACCAATAGGGGTGGCGGTCAAAGACTTACTTAAACTAGAATTAAAATTATGCGTCCCAATAGGGGGACGATAACAGCACAACACACACAATTCCTAACCTAACTAACCTATAAGACACGGCCTGCTCGCCAACGATTGAGTGCGCAGCACCAAGTGAGTCAGTGGGATAGGGCAAGACGGGGGGGGGGGGGGGAGTGGATTCCCTCGGGGCCAAAAGGTCGGGCTCTTCCTCCTGAATCAGGGGACCCCAAACTCGGGTAGTCCACGACCTCTGGTTCCCGAGATAATCCACGGGGAGGTGAGGTAACTAAAGGGGGTCGGGGGGGGAGGTTTCATGGAGATGGGGGGGTAGTGGATTCCCTCGGGGCCAAAAGGTCGGGCTCTTCCTCCTGAATCAGGGGTGAGGTAATCAATGAGGGGGGTCGGGGGGGGGGGGGGGGGGGTAGTTTCGTGGGGATATTAAGGGATGAGGGGGGGAGTAAGGGAGGGGGGGATACAGGAGGGACTGTGAAGTATTTTATGTTAACTGACCCCCTTAATGGTTGTCAGTCAACATAAAATTTAATGTATAGTGTTAAGTGTAAATAAATATATAAATAAGTGTATCCGTGTCTCAAAATTTAAAAAAAAAAAAAAATTGTATAGATCTTCTATTTTTATTTAAAAAAAAAAACTCGTTGTAGACCTTGTAGTATCAAGCTCGCGCCACGGGCGCCTAAGTGCTTATATCCCCCACTTAACTTCCATTCGCCTTGCCCGATCATTTTTCGTAACGCTTTCGCCAGCTTACTCCCCAAGTCAAGCGTGCGTAAAGAAGTTTCACTTCAAAAAAATATTAGAAATATATAATAAAGACCCATGACCCTTGTCCCATGTGGTACCTGGCTTAGAATAGTACCATCCCATATCCTCGCGTGGTTGTCGTAAGAGGCGACTGAGGGAACTCATACCAAGGAAGCGGGCAGCGGCGCTTCTCCTGTGAAATATCAAATTATTGCGATCCCCAACCCGCCTGCCAAGCGTGGGGATTATGGCAACCCCAACCCAATGTAATGAAAACCTTGGGGAGGCCTTTGTCCAGCAGTGGGCCTATATAGGGTGCAGAACGAGAAGAAGATATAATAAATAAATCTCGACGATGTTTTAAGATGTACTGTGTGTGTGAAGACAAAGCCCTAGTTACATTTAAAAATTACAAATATTGCAGAAATGTACACTTTTGTCTGTTCAAATAACGAATATTTATGTCATCAGCACTTGGGTAGAGAAGTATCGATAGATCAGCGGTTTCGCAACACACCTCTGTGGTCGGGTAATTACCATTGACGAGTTTAAATTGCACGCCAAAATTATAGCTGGACACACACACACACAGGTTTCACGATATTGTGGGCAACTTTGATGATTATTTGGGGGAGACCATTATTAAAATAGTGGATATTAGGACATCAGTTTTTGTGCATTCAAAAATGAGTACTAAAATTTTATAAATTAAATCTGCTCGATCGCTACTTTTTGCATAAAGCGCTATGTGATGTTTTATATAGGTACAAGGTTGGATCGATAATCAATATAAGTTCGTATGACATTTTCAATCTAATTACAAAAATTCAATAAAATAAATCCAATAGTTTAGCTAGTCAAGATCGATCAAATCGTCAAAAGCCATAGTCATCATCATCATCATCAACCTTTTTTATCCTCCCACTGCTGGGCACAGGTCTCCGCTCATACAGAGAAGGATTGAGCGTAATCACCACGCTTGCTTAATGCGGGCTGGCGATTTCAGACTTAGCCCAAAGTTCTTCAAGATATTTTCCTTCACGTTGTATTTGGCCCATCACTGCTGTTTAGTTCTTTTGAAAACAAAACACCTTCCAAGATTTATCTATTAGGAAATAGATATCTTGTTTTTTCTTTAGTAGTAACCATCTTCTAAATAACCATCACCTTGCTTAAATAAACCTATGGATGCCTTAATTCACTTGATTGCAAATGGCAGTCACAATAAAGCATTAAAAGCCGTTTAACAATAACCTGTAATGTACAGTTTGTTTAATTATTATTTTTTATTGCTAAATGTGAAAAGAAGCAGATCTATAGTGGAAATTCCGTCCTTAAGCGAAACTGCCAAAGTATCTATTATATACAACAATTTCTTTTAATAAAGAAGAACGACTTGTATTTTTGGTAACATAGACATTTTCTGGTAAAAAAAAAAAAAAATCAGTTTTATCGAATCTAAAACAAGGCTTCCATTTACAAATTCAAAGATTTGCCGCGTGTTTCGTGAACGTCTCTGTCAGGTCTGACGATGATATTCTTTTTTATATGAAAACAGATAATATATGTCTCGGTTACGATAATCGCATCATTCATCTTCATCATTATTTTCGCAAGTCAGAAAGATTACCCGGTTTTGTATAACTAACTTACTACAACTAGAAATTTCGGGAACAGCAATGAATTTATCATAATGTTCCGTTTTGAATGATGCGTCACACATGCTTTCAGCACCCTTACTAAATACAGGACCTACCATTAAAATTCAAGAATCATTAATAAAGAAATTATGTCAAACCAATGAATACTTTGACTCTTTAGAGATAATTTTAATTAATTTAAATCTATACTTGAGATTGTAAGGGATCTTTCGAACGGATTTTGAAAATTCTATCACCAATAGAAAGCCACGTTATTTTGAGTGCCATAAGCTTTATTCGACACTACCCGAAAAATGGGAAAACTTTTTCGAGCTTTACGTGAAAAATTACAAGGCTTTTTCCTGGTTGACGGATTTCAGCATAAGTCACAATGTTTACCCCCATCCTGGGTATGGGTCAGCTAATGCTTTTATATACCTAACTCTCGATACTGTTACTTATAACTCATATACCTACTTCCTACATATATTTGTATGATGACGTAAATTCAACACAACGCGTGCTCCGGTCCGTACATACCGTCCGTTTTTTCCACATTCATGCATCTTTTCATGTATGTAAGTATATGGTTGCAAGTTTCTCCAGGTTATAATGTGTGTCGGCATTCCCAAAAAGGGTTAGCAGAGACCCATCCGCGGTTGTGGAGCCGCATTTTTCCAATGACCATATATATTTTTGACCTTTTAACGCCACTTAACTTTAATCTCGGTGGTAGGCCATAACATCGGCCGCCGGCAGAAGTTACCACCCACCAGACAAAGCCTTGCCGCCAAGCAATTTGTCGTGTTCCGGCATGATGTCTGGTGAAGCCGTACGGAGGACGGGTCTGAGCAGTTATGTCGCGATGTGTGCCGGGTACGATGCGCCTAATGTTGTTGTGTTGGGAGTTTGGTCGTGGAGGGTCTTCAGATCAATCTCCCTTTGGCGCAGCATCGTTGGTCATGTTGTTGGGTTTAACATTGCATCACCTCGCTCACCTGCCGTCTTCCTTCCTATTCGTTCAGTTCTTCTGAGTGATTAGGCTCTTAATAAACTAGAGCACTTTACTATCAACGATCGCATCACTGCTTACCATTAGGCGGGATTGCGGTCAAGCGCTAGTTTATAATAATTAAAAAAAAAAATCATCGTTTATGAATTACCCTTAAACACTGTGGTGTTTATTCATAAAGAATGATTTAAGTGACGTTAAACGATCAAACATGTATGGTTAAAGAATCGCTAATCACTAGTTAACTTTAAGCAGAGTTTATGAATAAGGGGGAATGTATTTGTTTATTGTAAAATATCGGAACGGATTATTCTGGGTATGAAACTAATAGACGGGGTTAGGAATCCGCCCATCTGTTCCATCACGATGACAACTGACGTCACTCTCACTGGCTGGATCTGCCTCATGTCAGGCGTCATCAATGGGCCAAACTTAGAACCCAAAGGGTCCCTCTTAATCGCAAACGACATCGTAGTTGGCACAGACGAAGATTGCGGGATGAGCGGGACTCCTTCAACAAGAAATGGTACTCAGAGGCTTTATACGGAGAGAAGTGGAAGGAGAGTAGAGAGGCCTTCGTCCTGCATTGAGACATCACATCGTCATCTTTAAACTTTTATCGTCCCACTGCTGGACACAAGTCTCCTCTTATGCAGAGCTGGATTGAGCGTAATCACCACGCTTGCTCAATGCGGGTTGGCGATTTATGACTTAAAGTCCAGGTTTCCTCAAGATGCTTTCCTTCACCTTTTAATCAGACATTGGTGTCCAAGATATACTTAGAAAGTACATATAACTTAGAAAAGTCACATTGGTGCTTGCCTGACCTGGAATCGAATCCGCACACTAATACTTGAGAGGCTGGTGTTTTAACCTTTAGGCCACCACGACTAAGTACCAAATAGTTAAATTAAAATCAATCTTTCTATAAGGCTGTTGCGCTTGTGTTAAAAGATCATTTTAGATAGCACAATGGTATAGAGTTATAAATAGAACATGCTCCGGGTCTGTTCATCGTGTTTGTTGTACAAACTTTTAATTGGGTAAACAATTTAATGTTAACGAAGCAGGCAAGGGTCTCGCTAAAAATGGCGCTGATAGATTCTTATTGGGTCCCTGAATGGAAAAAATGACAATATTTTGTAGATTGAGATTTATTTTAAGTATACAGAATAAATGGTAGCTAGTTAATTTCTATTTTTAACCGACTTCAAAAATGGAGGAGATTCTCAATTCGTCTGTATGTATAATATTTTTTTTTATGTATGTTCACCGATAACTTCGTCGTTTATGAACCGATTTTGATAATTCTTTTTCTGTTGGAAAGAAGAGATTCCCAAGGTGGTCCCATGATAAGGACACCAGGGTTTGATTGTGGAACACCAGAGAAATCAAGGGGAACCTTCATAAATCGTAGGGGCAACAAGTGCGTTTGTAAGTTTTTTCATTAAGTATTTTAGCGTCAGCATCCAGTCTAACCGGATGTAGCTGAACAGTACTTTTCACAACTAAAAAGTGTAAAATAAATACTTTTTTTACAAAAAAAAAAAACAACAGACTTCCAAAAATCACTACAAAGTGAAAAATAAGTAATTTCAGAAGTCGGTGTCAAAAACTAATATACAAAAACCAAAGACACCGACTTCCGAAATTAGTTATTTTTCATGTTGTAGTGTTTTTTGGAAGTCGGTTGTTTTTTTTTTGTAAAAAAAGTTTTTTATGACTGAATTTCATATGGTGTACAAAGTAAAGTTAGTTAATGAAGATATTCTTGATATGCATACTTTCTTCAGTATCAGTAAGTGTCGGCATATTTTTTCCGGAATCTTGTTTTATTTTCTCAAAACTATTTTGATGCTTTAAAACTTGCTAAATTTTCGTTTTTTTTTTTTCTAGATATGCTTGTTTATTATAACGCAAAAAAAAGATAAAAATAAACAAAAATATCTCTTTAACTAAGTGACAAAGGTAGAAAAGTCACATCCATATTTTTCGTTCGTCAAATCAAGTTTAGGTATTTAAGCGCCGGAATCCACCGGCGAACAACGCGTCGTGTTTTTGGCGGGAAAGTCAAGCTGAGTGTCACGCTCGTTTTTCATTGGACTTTTAAAATTATTTATAGTGTTGTTTACTAAATAAAAGTGCGTGATTTATGTAGTAAAAAGTGCATTTAGTAAATAGTTTATAAAGAACAGTGAAATATCGCAGCATAGTGGCCACATCACGACTTAGCCCCTAACCTCACACGTAAGACTGGTCACGCTGCAGTCTTTTTCTACATGAATAATTCATAATTACTTGACATTGGCTAAATGCACAAACCGTGCGAAGCCAAAAAATAAAGAAAGAAAGAACAACGCGTCATACTGACTTCACGCAAACAGTGTCGAGCCTTCATCACACAAGCTGAGTTTAACGTGTAAATAGCAATTATACAATTGGCTTGTATCCTAAAAAATAATTTAATGTCCATCAGATAGATTTCTAAAAAATATTGAACACGTATTTTTTATTTTTTCTTTTATTCAAATACTTCGATTTGAAATATCGCATGACGTCATGCCGTCGTACAAAATATAACATGGCGTGACGTAATTAGCCCCCACTCCGTAACTTTAATACGCTATATCTCAGTAATTTTTGGTAATTTCGACAAAATAAAAAATACGGGTCTTAATTTTTTTAATTATCTATAAGACGGACTAATTATTTTTTTGATTTTCATACCTTGGATACATCCCTATTTCTCGACATCAAACGTATAGCATGTGCCGGTCACACACACCTTTCGGTCGAAGGATCCTTCCTTTCCTAAGGAGAAAGATTGAACTTTAAATCCTGTTCCTCATGCCTCTGAAACAGTACCCTTAGTCACTAACAGTGCTCAAGTCTTGACTTTAGAGATAACTTAGAAAAAGCTGTTAAGCCAGCAAGCACTATTTGGGTATATTTACATCTTAAGTATAAGAAGGATATCAACATCATCATCATCAACCTTTTTTTTCGTCCCACTGCTGGGCACAGGTTGACAGCCTAAGTGGCGTAGCCGTAGCGAACGCGGCCGCTACGCAAGGAGGCGCGGTTTCGATCCCCGCGCAATGTAAATAAATATTTGTATGCATGAATATGAATATTTGCACTGGTCTGGTCGTGCCTCGGAAAGAACGTTAAGCCGTTGGTCTCGGTTGCCATACGAAGATCTAATGGCAGTCGTTACGGGTCAAAATTGGTCTAACTGCAACGCTTCGATATCGCCTTCGGGTTGTGGAGGTCAAACGGCAGTCGCTTCACGGAAAATATCGAAGTTTAGCCAAAATCAGCAGTTAGGCTGGTAAGGCGGACCCCAGACTCAAAAAAGTTTCGGATGCGACTGGATTGCGGTCAAGCGCCAGTTTATAATTATTAAAAAAAAAAAACACTCATACTTGAGAGGCTGGTGTTTTAACCACTAGACCACCTCGACTTAATGTAAAGAAGGATATATAATATACTTCTTCTTCTTCTTCTTCAGTCTATGGATGTCCACTGCTGGACAAAGGCCTCCCCCAAGGCTTTCCACGCTGACCGGTCTTGTGCTGCCCGCATCCATCGGCTTCCCGCGACCTTCACCAGGTCATCGGTCCACCTTGTTGGGGGCCTCCCTACGCTGCGTCTTCCAGTACGTGGCCGCCACTCCAGAACCTTACTGCCCCATCGGCCATCGGTTCTACGAGCAATGTGCCCTGCCCACTGCCCGGAGTTTCTCTGCGTGATCGAATCAGAAATGAGGAGATCCGCAGAAGAACCAAAGTCACCGACATAGCTCTGCAAGTCGCTAAACTGAAGATATAATATACATACTCGTATACTAATTATTCGTGCCATAAAATATGAAACGGCTAACCTATAAATAAACGTTTGTTTGACACAAACAAGATGTAAATATAATCACAACGTTAATAAAATCTGAAGAACAAACCTCCAAAATATTAACACAGAGTTTAATTAAGCACTAAAGTGAATCAGTGTTTACATTATGTTGCTATTTACTTAAATCGTTAGGAATGTTCAAATATTTTGTGCGGGTTGACCCTATTTCGTCGTGCGTGACCTTATACCATGTTCATTGTTATATGACGTACATATATAAATCTGAATTACAATCTACAGATTTTTGAGTAATATTATTATTTTTCCCAATGGAACATGCCTGTAAACGTCGAAGTGTATCAGTTATGATTCCCGTGGTTAGGCGACCATTTTTCGACATGTTGAAATTTATTGTTGGTTATAACTAAAAAATGCTGGTAGAATTGCAATTATTACTGTTAAACAGTTGATATTTTTAATGATAAATAAAACGTCTGCACTAGGAGCTCTCAAATTATGTGCTGAAAACTTCAAGTTTGTGTGTCAATGCCCTGCCACTCTGTACCATGATTTGGAAGACGCAATACTTGTCGCCGGAAAAATAAAACTAAATTAGGAAGACTGATATATGACTGATAATTAGGGAGACATTCAAATAAATGAATTTGTCCTACACGTATATTATTATTCCATGTAGTACTAATATGAATCTTCGTTCTTCCAATAAATGTCTTCTACAATGTCCTTCTCACCGCTCTAGTTTTCTTAAGTCTTCATTTCTTGTCCAGGCGTTTTTCCTTTGGAATGATCTTCTTCAGAATATCAAAACGTTGACCAGTCGGTACATTTTTAAAATTAAAGCTTGGGAATGCTTATACCAGAAATTGGCAGATTCATCAAACATATAATTTATTCTCTTTCTCTATCTATATTTTTTTTATCTCTCTCTACTGTTTATATTTTGTATTTATGTATTTATTATAATTTTTTTTTGTGTTTCTCTTTTAACTTCTCTTTCATATCTTTGCACCTACCATGTTTTGTCTCTGCATCACCTTAAGGTAGTGTGGTAGAAAATGCCTAAGGCATTAAGTCCGCCATTGTACAATGGTTTTCTTTGTGCATAAAGTTTTAATAAATAAATAAATAATATGCATGTAGGACAGATCCATCCAAATCACAGCCCATATGATTTGAACCAAGACCATAATAAACGGTCTCCAAAGCCTGGAGCACAGGCGTAGAGTAGCCAGCCTGTCAGTGTTCTATAGGATACATTTTGGAGAGTGTGCGAGGGAATTGCATGATTTAATTCCCCATCTCCGTTCCAACATCGGACGACCCGTTTACGCCGTCGTCCGGCGAGTTTCCACCCTTACGTTGTACGTATCATAACGATCCGAACGAAGCGTTTCGCCTCGTCTTTTACACCGCGTACATCGAGGGACTGGAACAATTTACCAGCGGTGGTGTTTCCGTCGGACTAGAATTTTAGTTTCTTTAAGGGTAGAGTGAATAGACTCTTAATAAACTAGCGCGCTTTACCATCAACGATTACCATCTCTGCTTACCATGAGGCGGGATTGCATTTCAAGCACTAGTATAATTTATAATAAATAATAATAAAAATGCCTGGGATTTACAAGAAACTGTAACCTCTAAGTTTGTTTCTGTTTTTCTTGCAACAACGAAAAGATCATGTTATTAAATATTTTCTGTTTGATGTATAAAACCAATTTAGAAAGCCTTTCAATTATTTATTCTCCTTTTTATATACTTCTATATGCATATTATTTTTAAGAACATTAGTTATGTTTTAAATTATGTAAATATCTTGTTTGTAAGTATATCGAAAAATAAAAAGACCATTTTGGTTAATTGGCAAAATAAATAAATAAGATTTGAAAAACAGAAATAATTATACAAAAACTCCCCTTTAAAACATTTTCTTTTAAAAAGTTCTGATTCCCCCCTAGCTGTAGGAAAAGGCACATGGAAGGTAGAAATTTGACATTCAGAACATCTCTCGACAATTTCATCGTTCGGCGTGATAGGTGGCAGCTTGATCGTGTTCCGAATATTTCCTACATAAAGAACCATTGCAAAATTGTATCTACTAACTGAACTGATTTTATGTACTAAATAATTATTATTATTGAAAATTTACAGCATCAACCACAACGGCTAGGATTGCGGTGCACTGTTATATAATCCATCTATAGATATTTGGTTGAGTAATGGGTATTGCTTGCAATCTACATGGTAGGCCTACCGTTTTGAAACGACCTCTTAACTTGATTGGATTCAGGGTTTAGTATTCCATAGCAGTGCAAAATATAAAGGGGACCTGTTTTATGGCCTGAAAATATGCTGACTCATTTGAAAGAATCTCATTTTAACTTATGATAAAGTAAAAATAGCTACAAAATCAGCTAAAGGGTATTTATGGGATATTTGATTGCTACGTCGTAGCTTGTTCGTAGCCTTCGTAGCTCGTTGCGCGTAGCATTAGATTTGTGACGACGCGCGTGACGTAACGGCCGCACCCCCCACGGGCGTGCGTCAGTCCCCCCTTCTCTCCTCTCGACACGCAAATCATTGGCCAAAATCAACAGCGATTTAATGCTGCTATTAACTACCGAAAGCTGGATAAATGTACGGTGCATGTGTTCGCTCAACCGACTTACAATGCAGGCGATTTATTACAGGCGGCACGATTTACCGTGTAATATTAATTGGGCGCGACTGTCACGGAATTTATTTATTGTGTACTTAATACTTTAGGTTCGCAACACGTTTTGGCGTACGAGGGCGGGTCTGGGGCTAAAAAGGAAAGTCAAAGTGCTGCCAAGTCGGTGTAACGTGAACGTTTACATAAATATAACAACGGGCCTTAAGGTCTTTTCTGGAATGGGGTTAAACTACAGTTTTAGAGCGAGTAAACCATCTTTGAGCTCGAGCGTCAAATGTGTCGTTGAAGTGAAATGTTGATGAAATAAGGGTAATCTGTGATTTTCTTTGGGTGTTTATATTAAGACTAGCTGTCCTCGCGACGTCGTGGTTTTCGTCGTGGCGTTTAGATAAGAGTAGGCTATATACAACATACATGCATTCAAAAAGGTGGTATAGTATTTTTTTGGACAATAAGGAATTTCTGACTCCTGCGAATTCTTAATCCTGACTTTGGTATAGTTGATGACGTTAATGCTTCCCTATTCGCGGTGGAATTACCCGGAGCATATACAAGAAAGGTTCTTTGGGTTGCTAACACGTGATAGAGAAACAGAGTTCGCCCTGTGAAAAACAATCTATAGTAGGTGGTAGTGGTCCATAACACCGGCCGCCGGCAGAAGTTACCACCCACCAGACAAAGCCTTGCCGCCATCGATTTGTCGTGTTCCGGCATGATGTCTGGTGAGGCTGTACGGAGGACGGGTCTGAGCAGTTGTGTTGCGATTTGAGCCGGGTACGATGCGCCAAATGTTGTTGTGATGGGAGTTTGGTTGTGGAGGGTCTTCAGGTCAATCTCCCTTTGGCGCAGCATCGTTGGTCGTGTTGTTGGGTTTAACATTGCATCACCTCGCTCAACTGCCGTCTTCCTTCCTATTCGCTCAATCTGAGTGAATAGGTTCTTAATAAACTAGCACGCTTTATCAGCAACGATCGCATCACGGCTTACCATCAGGCGGGATTGCGGTCAAGTGCTAGTTTATAAATATTAAAAAAAAAAGTAAGGTCTAAACCCGCAACGTCTTTCCCTTTCAGATGCAAGATAACTTTCATGTTATGTCTAGCTATTTGTAATCATTCTTCTCTTTGTGAAAGAGATCCAGCCTCGCGCGAGAGAACGTGACGCTCTCGGTCAGGGAACAGACGTGCTTGGCGTTCCTCGATACTCTCTTGGTGGTCCAAGTTCTTTGCGAACATAAGCGCGACTCCCTTTCGGTGAAAGTCTCTAACTCACGTGAGAGGGCATGACGCTCTCGACCAGCTGACAGTCGCACTTCGTGTTCTTAGATGCTCTCTTGAGAGCGCAAAGTCGCGGTCTGAGTCCTTTGCGAACGTAAGCGCGACTCCCTTTCGGTGAAGGTCTCGGACTGTAGTGAGAGGGCATTACTCTCTTGAACAGCTGACAGCCGTACTTGCGTTCCACAATGCTCTCTTCAGACCGCAAAATCGCGGGAAAACAAACCCATGTTCTTTGTGAACTTCAACGAGACTCCCTTTCGGAGAAAGTTTCAGATTTAAGCGAAAGAGCGACGTGCACACGGTTAGCAGACAACCGTGCTTCACGATCTTCTTCTGATTCCTGAGACCTACTAAGTCTCCTTTCGTATTTCGGCTACATAGCGAAAGGTTTGTTTTTTTCTTTGAGGTATTTTCAAGGAAAATATCAAAGCAATAAACAAAACCAACAACACTTGTGACCGAATAGCTTGCAAACTTAAAATAACGGTGCGTCGAACAGTCTCGTATGACAATGAATCCTCTGTTCGTGGTCGCGACTCAACGAATTGACAACACTAACTGTAAAACAATTGGCAACTATTCAATCTCAAAAGTAAATACTACTTGTTTCAAATATCAAGGAGCATCTTTACTTCGTACTTCAAACCAATGACCAAACGAGACCAAAAAGCCAAAGAAATTTTTTTCGACCAATTTATAACATCGATAATTTTCCAAGCAACCAAAGACCTTTTACGACACACTCAAGAACTTTTAAGACACCTAAGGAAACCCAATTTGTTATGTAAACGCGGCGATCCGGACGAAGCGTTTTGCTTTCTCCTTTATACCGCGTACATCGAGGGACTGGAACAATTTGCCAGCGTCGGTGTTTCCGTCACACTACAATTTGAGTGTCTTCAAGGCTAGAGTGAATAGGCTCTTAATAAACTAGCGCGCTTTACCATCAACGATCGCATCACTGCTTACCATCAGGCGGGATTGCGGTCAAGCGCTGGTTTAAAATTTATATAAAAAAAAAATTGACTGCATTCATTTCGTAGATTTTTCGTGATATGCGCACAAACATATAAGCAGACAAAAAATCAAAAATGATGGAAATGGGTCCTGTTAGTTATCCTTTAACACGCTGTCTATTTCTTTTTTTTTAATTTCTTCCTTGTACAAAAATGACTTTTCTACAGATTTATTACATGTGAAAACAAATAGAAAGAATTTTTCCATATTACTGTTGAAGTTCCTTAGGTATAAGAATGCTTTTGTCTATGTTGTGACACTTTTGCCTGGTCCATCATCATCTTCCCCAAGGCTTTCCATGATGACGGGTCTTGTACTGACCGCATCTATTACCTTCACTAGGACATCGGTCCACCTTGTTGGAGGCCTCCCTACGCCACTCCAGAACCTTACTGACCCATCGGCCATCGGTTCTAAGAGCAACGTGCGCCGCTCACTGCCACTTAATTTTAGTGACACTGTGACTTTGGTTCTTCTGCGGATCTCATTTCTGATTCGATCGTGCAGAGAAACTCCGAGTATAGCTCCTTATGTGACTTTGAGCTTTCTTATGAGGCCTAGCAACACACACTGGCAACACACACTGCTCAAAGATTTTAGTCTTGAGACACTGTGGTATCTTGGCGACTAGAAGATGTAGCGTAGCATCCCGAACGCTGCTCAGCCGAGCTGGCTTCGAGGAGACACCTCTTTTAGAAGTTGAACCTACCTACTGGCACTGTTTGTCTCAGGTAACCCAACCAACTAGAATTGCAGTGGGTGTGACATGAGAGTTCGGCATGAACTTCCTCTTATCTATGTTCATCTTGAGATCCACTTGTTGGGACGCTTTGCTGAGGTCATTGAGCAGTTTTACCCAAGTCTTTAGGGTCTCCGCCATTACTACGATATCATCTACAAACCGGAAGTTAGTGATGTACTCGCCGTTGATGTTGATGCTAAGTCGTTTCCAGTCCAGGAGCTTAAAGACATCGTCCAACGTAGCAGTGAACAATTTAGAAGATATGACATCTCCGCTCTCGCTCCACACTGCAGTTGGATCCGTTTCGAGTCCTTATCCTGGAGGCGGACTTGACAGCCACCGTGGCGTAGCGGTAGCGAACGCGGCCGCTGCGCAAGGAGGCGCGGTTTCGATCCCCGCACAGTGCAAATATTAGTATGCTTAAATATGAGTATTTGCACTGGTCTGGTCATGCCTCAACATCTAGTGGGAGTCGTTACGGGTTGTTGGAGCCCTCAAAAGTCTAACATTTGGTTTAACTGCAATGCTTAGATATCGCCTTCGGGTTGTGGAGGTCAGACGGCATTTGCTTCACGGAAAATATCGAAGTTTAGCCAAAATTTGCAGTTAGACTGGTAAAGCGGACCCCAGACTCCAAAGCTGACTGGGATTAACGCTGAGATGATGATGATCCTGGAGGCGGACTGACATGGTGGCTTTTTTGTACAAACACTTTATCACATCAATGTATTGATAGTCAATTGGACAGTGCTGCTGAAGACCTGAAGACACTGTAACACCGCCCAAGTCTCGATCGAATCGAAGGCCTTCTCATCCACAACCGCCAAGCATAGTAGTTTTGTTGTATTCCTCGGACTTCTGTATAACTTGCCTGGTTATTTTAAATTAATTTAATCATTGTTTAATAGTGGTGAAAACTACAAACTGGTGGATCGTGGGATCGACTGCACTTGATGATGGCGCCCGCTAGGTGTGGTGGTAAGGTTAAAAAAAATATAAAAATAAGGTTATGATCTTATTTCTCAGTATAGGTAGAAAAAAAAAAACGAATTAGTCCATCTGTCGGGGTACGTAGCGAGGTGTCGGTGTTTTCGAGGAGAAACAAATGTTTATGTTGAACACTATTTATTGACCAACTCACAAACTGTTCTTATAGTAAAAATGTTAGGAAAAATGTTAGGAAAATGTTCGAATGCATCCGGCTACCGCGGAGACCAAAAGTGCACTGAATAATTATAATATAATGTACTACATTAATTCATAATTGTAGGTCAACGCGTTACGCCGATTTTGCTAGCTAAGGTGTTCGGTGAAAACACTGAACACCATCAGTCAGTTTTCCCACAAATACTAGACACGTATTTTTTTTTTTTTATAAACAAAAAATGAAGAATACACAGTGCGTTGAAAACTCGTGTGACGTCACTGCACGCTACACTTTTCAGCGGGCAGTGGCGTCACCAGCCACCACTCCTGACCTTTGATGCCTTTTATATTTGTCATTTTTTTTTTGATTTGATAAAACAAAATATTTTCCCATGATCTGAATGACGGACTAAATAGGATCATTGTTTTTTTTACCCTGAAAACATCCATATTCCAGTTAGCGAAGTATAATTAATATTTTGACTGTAGCAGATCATAAGGAACAAATCTACGTATGTACGTGTTTTTGGGCAAATAAATATATTATTACGTTAATTATTATATTGGTAAATACAACATGCATAAAATATTTATATTGGTATTTTTTTTTATTTTGGTAAATACAACATGCATAAAAAATTAAGCAGAAAAATAAGAATTAAGATTAAAAGACTTTCAAATAAATTAATAAGTAACATTACATAAACTCATGAACATTTTTATCATGTATATAAGCCACAATACTTAGTGGGCCTATTCATCAACAAATAGAAAAGAGTTTAAGTACGTATACCTCGATTCAAGAAAACGACGTTTTCTAATGGTTTTTGTCTCTGAATATGGTGGCAAAAATGTGTTAAAACATCGGGAAACAACTATCGGTTAGCTGAATACGGGCTTCGGTATTTACTATTTGCTCATGTAGGCAATCCCCTATGCAATATTCTGGGAATTGAGAACACCAGTTACGGCAGTTACGTTGTTACCCTAACAAAAAATCGGTAGTTATTATGTGGCTGTATCAGTAGGCTGCGGGTTAAAAAGAACTATCTAGGAAACATTAGTCTCTTAATTTATAAATGGTGATCGTTTATACATTAAAAGACGAATATTGTAATCGATTTGTCCGAATGCTATCATCTCCATTATTCATAAAAGCTGCCTAAAGTTAACTAGTGATTAGCGATTCTTTAACCATACATTTTTAACCTTTTAACGTCACTTAACTTTAATCATCCTTTATGAATAAACACCACAGAGTTTAAGGTGTTTTTTCATAAACTGTGATTAAAGTTAAGTGACGTGCAAACGTCTAAAATGTATGTTTAAACAATCGCTAATCACTAGTTAACTTTAAGCAGCGTTTATGAATAAGGGGATGTCAAGTTAGCATTTTGCTAACCATATTGGAGTTGACTTCCAGTCTCGCCGGACGCAATTGAATACGTGTATTTTACTTAGTGCAACAGCCTACCTGACATTCACAACCCACTTACTTGAATAACAGAATACCCAGTGACATGTATCCAGAATAAATACTTCTTAAAGTGAAACTTTTATTACATCGTCTCAAACTTTTTGGCTTGTGTGTTGCTTGTCGCGTGACGGTCGGTCATGTAGTAGGGGTAAAGTCAAAGGCAGTCAAAAAAGGTTTCACGTTTACCATGGTTTCATAAAACCACACAATACTTTCTCTTTCTTTCCTTCTTTCTTTTTTACACGCTATTCTTTTCGAAGTATGTGCATCGGACAGACTTTCTGTCTTCCGACTGAGTTATTTTTTGTCAATAAGTGCACAAAAGCAACTAGCATTCCCTTTTATTGATTTATCACATGAAAACCATACTCTGCTTTGAGCACTGTGGTTTTTGACGAAACTAAATACGTAATGTTGTTCCGTCACCACACAGGAACGGAGTGTCAAGTATGTGTCGGTGTGTTGTTTTGAGCCCGCAGGAAATTATCAGAGATAGTTTGAACGTCAGCAGCGAGCGACCCAGTTCACCTGTGCATTTAGACCGGACGAAAATGTGAATATTTCATCGGTAGTGTTACATGGATTATCATAGGGAATGGAAATAGGATATAAAACTTATTGGTGACACTGATTGGTTGGGAACCAAAGCTGTCGATAGCATAGCTCAGAATAAGCGAGGTAAAATAGCAAATAGCTGTGAAACCGGTGAGCATTGGGGTAAAGGTGTTCTAGAGTGGAGACCACGAATCGGTAAACTTAAGGTGGAACGCCATCGAGCTAGGTGGATTGATCATAGATGTTTGCATGGTGGCTGTTAGCCGTTGCATGAGAGTAGTCGGAAATCGAATTGTATGGCGTACAATAGAATATCAAATTAAACCCCAATAACGTGGGGAGGCCTTTGTCAAGTAGTGGACTTCAATAAACTGAAGAAGATATCCAACAGTAGGCTGTTAGAGGCTAATGATGATCAAACTTTTTGGTTAGTTTTAAGCTCGTATATTTACAAAAATCATTATCTTTTTCATTGGCTACCGAGTTTTAATAAAAATAAAAACCTTTTTTACTTAACATTCCATTCATTTTACATACCTAGAAAATAAATTTATTTTAAAACACTTAACAATAAAAAGAGAATGAAATCATCAAAATACTGTCAATTTAAAATTGAATGAGCCATTGAGTGCACTACATAACATTCCACAATACCTACACAATAAAATTATAAATATTCAAGTAGTTTATTTTAATTAATAGTAATAACGTTAGTCGTGCAATATAAAAATAAATTTTAACCATACGACTATGTAAATACTTATATAAAATATAAATACCATAAAATTATAAAATACTGTTCGTGAATGATACCATTTTAATTATTACTTTATTTTTTCCTCAACAAGAGCGCCTTCATCCTCTCTCCTATAACAAAAATTAAACAAAACACTTTGCTGTGCCTGACAGGGTCCATAATTGATTCTATACTTAAATATACGAACTATTATGTAACATTATGGAATGTAATGATGAGTTCCACACATGGTAGATCGAGTTTAGGCCTCCTTCCTTCTGTACCATGCTTCCCTAGTCTGTAAGAATCTTATACAGACATGAGTCGATCTATTCTCTAAAAGATTAAATTAAAAAACTCACACTGAAAATGTAAGTAAAGTAAGCTGACGATACTTATTGCCAATCCCTAGCATCGGGTGGAATAACAATTTAATTCAAACTAAGATGCTAAGTTAAATAGAAAGTTAATTAAACGAGATCAGTAGTAAAATAAAATAACTACCGTTGTGCTTGTGACAAGACGAAGAATCCATTGAATTATTTTCAAATTTCACATATAGTGGAGCGCCGTAAGATTTATACCTCGGAATCCAGGGCAAGTCAATGAATCTTCATATAAATTTTTGAAATGTGTTTTTAACAGCATATAGAAAAATGTTAAAAACATTATTTTGTCGGATCTCAATTTTTTAATTATTAAAATAAATAATTATTAATTTTTCGGAGTTTTCTTTTATTTTCATTAGTTTAAAGTTATATTTGGAAAAGGAGAACTATTACAAACTTGTCCTTGGGCCTCAAGGGACTACAGGTACAAAGGTGAGGGGTGGGGGAAATTATAGAAGGGACAACAGCAGCTGTTGGGCATTGTTGACGCGGTCCCTAACAAATTAGTACACGTTGCACCTAGCTAGGCTAAATACGTAGCTATTTTTGTGCGTTTTGAGAAAAAATATTTCTGATTTTTGTTTATTTGCAACTTATGTATATTTATTATTGTGCAGTTCATGCGATAATAGTTAATTACTCAACATAATTGTGTTTTACAAACTTTGAAAATAGTGGCATAGATAGTAAGTATTTGTTTTTTATTTATATTACTCACTTATAAAATAAATTTTTAATACTTAATAGTTTATTCTATAATAAATCGATGATGAAAGTTATAATGTTATAGTAAAATTCAATAACATTATTTACTAATCATTATATGAACGTTAGTTATTAATATTACTAATATTTGTTACAGCTTCTTATCAAAATGAGTGAACCATCGAACAGTGACGATAATCAAAGTAATGATTGCCTTATTTGCGACAAAATTGGATCTAGTTCTCAATTAAGCTCCGAACTAGGAGATATTGTAAAGGTAACTAGAGGAATATCAACGCTGAAAGCTGCTTCTGCAGAAAGAGCGGATGGATTGTCTGAGTATTTAAATACTCGCGAATTTGTCTACGTGCATTCAGTATGCAGACAAAAATATATCAATAAAGGATGTATCAGTGCTCATTTAAAAAAAGCAAACGTCACATCAGTATGTTCTCCACGTAAAAAAAAGCTTCGAACGGCTACTTCAATTGACTTTGATTGGAAAAGTAGATGTTTTTTATGTGGGGAAGAAGCGGATGAAATGAAGGAAAAAAGGAAGTCCAAACTGTCAAGACAACAAATCAGCTATGTAACGACCTCTGATTGCAAAATACCGCAAAAAGTGTACTCTTCTAAGAGCTTAGAAAGAGTATTACCAAAGTGTAAGGAGCATATTCTGTTCTTACATGCTTTCGCTGTGACACGACGTCAGCTTTTTTCCAACGTGGCAAAAATGTGTTCGCAAAAAATTTCGAAAAACGGATGGACTTGCAAAATGCTGCGACAGTTTTCAAAAATGAATGCAAAGATGTTTATGACATTTTTAACGCTGGTGTTAGATGCACTCTTGCTTTATACGCTGCTAACAAAAAAATAAAAGATTTAAATATATTAAGATATAACTCTTTTTTGAAAGCAACTGCTAAAAATACCTGCGTTAAACTACCGTCTTTGCCACCTACTGCAGATGCCGCTTTTGGACACTTCAAAAGAGTATATCTGCAAATTCAAACATGCCTTGGAAGAGAAATATCACCAGAAGAATGGGGTTGGAAATATGAATGCGGAATACTGATGCCGCAAACAATGACCCAGCTACCCGCTCCAGAAGCCTTACTGAAAATGATTTTTTGCACATGCAAAACAGGATGCGGAGCATCTTGTGGGTGCAGGAAAAGTGGACTAAATTGCACTGTAGCTTGCTTAGAATGCAATGGTAACAGCTGTACAAATCCTTCACCCACAATCCACATCAATGAGATCGATGACGATGACGACGACAATAATGAACAATAATGTAGAAATGTATATAGTTGATAATAATTTTATTTTTGTAACTCGTTATTTTTTGATAAATATTAATAAATTGATATTCAAGTTACTATGCCAATATAATTTATTAGGTATAAAATTGAAACCTTTACTGTAAACATTTTTTTTACTCTTGTCCCTCTCATTTTTCAGTAAATTGTTGTTATAAATTGATATAATCGAGATCGGCCATTTTTTTTTTTTTAACTTTTTTATTTGAGCTTTCAACAATGCAGTCGAACAGTTTTTATGAAGATTCATTGACTTGCCCTGGATTCCGAGATTTTACAATTTTTATGCCTTACGGCGCTCCACTAATAAATTATGTTTGCTTGGGAATTTGAATGACGATCTCAAGAATGTCATTGTCAATTTCATATTATATTCTATCAACACAACATTATCAAGGTATCCATTTATCAATCAAAACAAAAACAGTTTTCACTGTGAGATTTTTACAGAACAGGCAAGTCTTACCCGCTGTGTTTCAGATTTAAAATGATAATGTATTCTTCAATGATATTTTAAGATATTTTTAGTTATTTTTCTCGGTGGTAGGCCATAACACCGGCCGCCGGCAGAAGTTACCACCCACCAACAAAGCCTTGCCGCCAAGCGATTTGTCGTGTTCCGGCATGATGTCTGGTGAAGCCGTACGGAGGACGGGTCTGAGCAGTTGTGTTGCGATGTGTGCCGGGTACGATGCGCCAAATGTTGTTGTGTTGGGAGTTTGGTCGTGGAGGGTCTTCAGATCATTCTCCCTTTGGCGCAGCATCGTTGGTCGTGTTGTTGGGTTTAACATTGCATCACCTCGCTCAACTGCCGTCTTCTTTCCTATTCGCTCAATCTGAGTGAATAGGTTCTTAATAAACTAGCGCGCTTTGCTAGGATTGTTGTCAAGCACTAGTTTATAATTATTAAAAAAAAAAAAAGAAAAAAGATACAAAAGCATTACAAGAGACAAAATATTTATCTATTTTAGTGAAGTAAATCTACAGAGGCATTTTAATTTAAGATTACAACTCAAATACTGAGACATTCCCCTATCTTGGGTTATCGGCGTCTCCGGTCGGTCGGTTTACACACAATTTTATATAACGAATTAGCATGCAGCTGAGATGAGAAAGCTGATGTATGGATAAGACAGGGATGTATGGATGCAATTGCGTAACACGCCATCAGTACAAATGGGTTTCATTTTGACAATTCAGCAACATTCATTGCCTTATTTATGTTGTTGATCAGTCACATTTATACAACATATGGAGCAATGGATTCGCAATATGCTTCAAAAAGTTCCAATTGATAGTAATAGTCTGTTACACAATTAGGGTGGGTGGGTGTTCCGTGTTCTATCCAACAAGAAAAAAGTATATAAGAGGAGATACATAAGAGAAGAGAGCAGAGGTGATCTGTCGATTTATCGAGTTCCGGCATGATGTCTGGTGAAGCCATACGGACGACGGGTCTGAACAGTTGTGTTGTCGTGTGTGCCGGGTACGATGCGCCCAGTGTTGTTGTATTGGGGGTTTGATCGTGGAGGGTCTTCAAATCAATTCTCTTTGGCACGGCGTCGTTGGTCGTATTGTTGGGTTTAACATTGCATCACCTCGCTCAACTGCCGTCTTCCTTCCTATTCGCTCATTTGTCTGTGTGAATAGGCTCTTAATAAACTAGCGCGCTTTACCATCAACGATCGCATCACTGCTTACCATCAGGCGGGATTGCGGTCAAGCGCTAGTTTGTAATTAAAAAAAAAAAAAATCTTGTGGTATCGATCGCAACTTACAAATTGTAGGTTGTAAGTTAGAAATTCGACAGGCGCTATGTTTTGTGTAAATTATTTCCTCACCACTGCTCTCGAAACGATGAAAGAAAACATCGATAAGAAACTGGCATGTTCTAGAGGCAAAACTTCGAAGCCGTGTGACTTCTACCAATCCGCACTGAGCCAGCGTGGTAGGTTATGGGCTACGGCCCACTTCGTCTCACCAAGATGAAGCCTGTGTTCAGGCATGTGAACATTGTAGGCTAATTATGTATACATAAGAGGAAGTCCAACTTCGAGAAAGAGGTGTCTCGTCGAATCCAGCTCGGCTGGGCAGCGTTCGGGAAGCTACGAGACATCTTCTCGTCGTCCAAGATACCACAGTGTCTCAAGACTAAAGTCCAGTGTGTGTTGCCAGTGATGACATACGGAACTGAAACGTGGTCGCTCACAATGGGCCTCATACGAAGGCTCAGAGTCACACAAAGAGCTATGCTCGGCGTTTCTCTGCGTGATCGAATCAGAAATGAGGAGATCCGCAGAAGAACCAAAGTCACCGACATAGCTCTGCAAGTCGCTAAACTTAAGTGGCAGTGGGCAGGGCACATTGCTCGTAGAACCGATGGCCGATGGGGCAGTAAGGTTCTGTAGTGACGGCCATGTACTGGAAGACGCAGCGTAGGGAGGCCCCCAACAAGGTGGACCGATGACCTGGTGAAGGTCGCGGGAAGCCGATGGATGCGGGCAGCACAAGACCGGTCAGCGTGGAAAGCCTTGGGGGAGGCCTTTGTCCAGCAGTGGACATCCATAGGCTGAAGAAGAAGAGGAAGTCTGCAAATAGCACAGGTAACTAAAATTTTATCTGAACATCGATTATCATGGAATGCGCATGTCTTGCGGAGAAGTGACGATAATGTCATGAGGAGAGCTTTGAGTATAAATATCAATAGCTAAGTATAGAAAGGAAGACAAAATAAAAACAGTGGATGTAATGTTTGAATGATGATACGGTTAGAAAGAAAGTGACTATCGAGATGACGTCAAATAGAAAAGTATGGAAGAAAAAGATATATTTCACCGACAGGAAAATTATGAATTTTAGATAATTAGTGACTTTATAAAAAAAAAAAAATATGTAGGAGAAACGTCAAGAGGCGGGGCCAAAGTTCCGGATTGTTGAGGTATCTTTTCATCCCATTAGCAACCATCGTTGGCGGTATTTCGAGAAAACGTTGAAAAATAACTATAGTGTGATGTTTGATTCTTATCATTTTAACTATACAGACACTTAGATCAGTTTAATATTAAGGGATTACAATGATAATATCAGATTAAAACAGATAAGAACCACTGGGTTTGAGTACAACCAATACTCTCGATCGAAGCTTGAACAAAGAATGCCCGCGCTAACGATCGCTCGCTATGGCAAACGCAACCTCAGTCGGTGTTACCATTCGCTCTATGGTGTTACCCGCTCTTCATAAAAATCATAATTTATCCGAATACCGATCAATTGATACTGCTACAAAACAAATCACAATATTCAAAATTAACCAGTCACGCGCTCTTATGTATTTGTTTTGTGTTAAATTATTAAGTATCAAAAAATTCAAAGACTTAGTTTTATTTTACTATTTAAGCTTCTTAGACACATCATAAATATTAACTGATTTTACATCTTAAACAAAATAATTTATTTGTCTTTGTAATAAATCAAATTAAAACAACACTTGTTTTGACTTCTTTCTGTGATCTTAACGTTGCTCCATCCATGGCAAGGAATAATTTCATATGTAACATTCGAATTTCAAATATTATTTTGATGTCCCCATAACCACGTACGTAGGAATGTGACGTCATAAATAACTTCGTATGAGTTATTGTGGCAGATGTCTTTAAGTTAAACATTTACATAAATATTCGTAATATTAATTTAATTCGCATTAAAGTAAGTATCAAAGTTAAGCCGACGTAATATTTCATATTTCAAATTAAATTATTGCTTCCCAAGTGTAATTTATTTAAGTATTCATTTTCATATCTGATATATTGTCGGTAGACAGTTGGCATAGTTGAATGGAATAAAATGTACAGTCTACGAATTGCATCATTCTCCTGCCCTGATCGCAATGTATTTATGCTACAATCATCCAGAATCTTCAAACAGAAGACCACTACAATGTAATAGAAAAAGAACTAGCATATATGTACACCTTCAAAATGAAGATATATCCTAAAAGAAAACCTATACCTGGAAAATGAATAAAAACGGTGTATAGGAAGAGACTGTCTGGCTCTGGAGTCCACTAATTCCTCTTGTCCTTATCTTAATTTATTTAAGGTAGACACAATCAATATAAGTTTTTGTTCCTTTCTTTTCTAATTAGTGGTCATCTCGGTATTTACTCCCTATATAATATCTTACTAACACAAATTAGAGTTTAGTAGTTAGTTAGGCTAAACACATGTTTAAAAACTACATTATTACATGGGATCTGATGTAACTTTGACTCTAGACACACGTGGAACAACTGTCTAAGTTTTTATGATAAGATTTCTGTAACAAAGTCTTTCTACTGTTTCTTTTGTCTCGCGCTACTCGCATGCCCTACAACAAAAATTCCTCCTGACCCTTTTAAGTTTAAACAAAACTTAAATCTTTTTATTATTGTCATTATTTTGTTGGATTTCATCTCGTTCTTAACGGTTTGTATTTTCTTTGCGTGTCAGAAATAAAATATTTTTCTTTCTTTTTTCCAAATTAATTCTCAAAACTTTCCTCATATCGTCAGGAAAGTTAATGTCGATTAACAAATTAATAAAACACTACCACACTCCACCCACTCATGATCTAATTGATCTAGTGGTAAGTATATTTTTTACTTTCCTATGTATTGGCCAGGGAGTTTTGTTGCTGTCTGTACTATACTTACCCACGTCTCAATTCTCAAAGCTTTCAACTCGATTACAGAGGTGGCACCTCCAAGTGAATTGTCGCGTGGAATAACTGCATTATACAGGTTGTGTACATGTTCAGTTACATAGATGTAGTGTAGACTGCGAATGAGTGTTCAGTAATGATCTTTTATTGTATAAACTTAAGGCTATTTATACTACATTATTAATATTATGTGATCAAATGTAAATTGCACAGATAGAAAGGAAATTTAGATGATTCTAATAAAATAAGTATTACAAGTGAACAAGATTAATGAAATTGATTAAGCATTTTTATGACAAACATAGATGCAATGTGCCTTCATAGACTGGCTTGGAATTCATTGGCAATCTATCAGTGAGGTGAAGGTCTTGAATAGTAACAACTTTTACTGCGGCACCAATTCTGAAATATTACAAACGGCTACAATTTAAACATTCTAAACACATTTTTAACGCTATCATTTTACAGTCAATTTTGGTTAGTCAAGTTAGCTTATGCCCATAATTGGCCTAATTTTTGATATTAAAAAGGCGTATTGCCTTTTTAAAAAGACGAAGGCTCTCGGTACATCCTGTCCGTTATGGCATACGGATGCAATCGGATGTTCCAGCAATTTAATTTAGCACAGGGCGCCATAGCGGACTATGCACAGCTTACAGAGTAGGTAACTAGACTGAAGTAGGAGTGGGCTAAGTATGTTTTTCGAAAGACCAATGGCCGGTAGAGAAGTAGGCCTAGTATGAGTTTTCAATACGAAACCCGATCGTCGATATCGAGCGCGTTTAGCGCTCTCATTGGTTGAGAGTTCTTACGACCTTGAAGCGGGCCAATCGCTGAGTTAAACGCGCTCGACACCGACGATCGAGTCTCGTAATGAAAACTCATACTAGGCCTACAGATGTGTCCTGAAGTGAAGAATTCGTATCCAGCATACATAGTGTGGGATACCCTCTGCTAGGCGACCTTAAAAAGGTGGCTAGGAGATCTGGTTACGGATATTGGAGGCTAGGGTGTTGTGATGCAGCTTGGGCGAGGCCCATATCCAACAGTGAACTATGATAGTTTGACTTGATTATTGATTGATGTTCATTTCTAATGGTTAGATATTCATTTTAGTATCAGTCCACTGTAAATGATTACCTATGAATTCAAAGTCAGCTTGGCCTGCATGGAATATTAAAGTCTTGCAGCGATGTTTGCTCACTAGTTGAGCACATAATGCATACGGGTCGAGTATGCATAACATTGAGCCCCATATTACGAAACGTGGATTTTGTTTAGATCTGGTTTAAACCACCTATATGGTTATTGAATTATGCACCTAACCATTTAGAAATGCAGTTCTTTATATGAAAATGAGAGCTTAGTTCAATAATAATTTGTCCCTATTATAATTACCTAACCTAACCTCGATAAACTTCGAAATTCAAATAGGTACTAATTCAAAAGATGAGTCTGGAACTAAAGTTAAATTTTGCAATAAGGGTGTGAGAGTTCTTTCTTTCAAATTTTGTATTATTTAATTACTATGACTTATTTTCCCAATGTCATGTCCAAATATCAGATATTATTTATCTGTGAATTAATATGGACGTCTACAGAAGTATGAAAAATCAAATTTTGATAACCTGTCAAAACTGAAAATTTGTGCTCAGAATAAGACTTTTTTGTAGGTTTGGTGAAATTCGACTTTAAAAAGTTTAGTATATTAGGTCCTTTTATATGAAATTAGAATTTTGTCGTACTGGCCACTTTGATCTCAAATATCTCCTCTATGGTTTAGAATTCCAAATACAAATTTATACAATTATTTACTCATCAATTTGTGTCTCGAAAACAGTATTTTTTTTTTTTTTTTCGTTTGGATTTTTCTCTGCGTCATTGGGTTTACAAAATGGAAAATTTAAAATTTCGCGTTATTTAGGAATATGAGTTCCGCCGTGGCATCAGTGCTGCAGAAACGGTTCGTACAATTAATGACGTGTAGGTATGGCAGTGGTGTCGCTAGAGAAAGCACAGTGCGTTTTTGGTTCCAACGTTTTCGTTCTGGAAATTTCAACCTACAGAACAATCCCCGTGGACGGCCGGACCCCAAAATCGACAATGAAGAATTGAAGGCTATTGTTGAAGCGGATTCATCGCAAACTACGTCCGAGTTAGCTGCAGACTGCGGTGTTAGCGATAAAACTGTTTTAATCCATTTGAAACAAATTGGGAAAATAAGAAAGCTCGAAAGGTGGGTACCTCATGATTCCAGAGAAGCAAACCGACAAACGCGCGTAGACTGCTGCGTTAAATTACTGAATTGGCACAATAATGAAGTGATTTTAAATCAAATCATTACCTGTGATGAAAACTGGATACTCTACAACAATAGGAAGCGCACATCACAATGGCTGAACCCCGGTGAATCATCCAAATTCTGCCCCATGAGAAAATTGACTAGAAAAAAGTTATTGGTCAGCTGGACTAGTGCCAGTATGGTGCACTACAGCTTCCTTAAATCTGGCCAGACGATTACTGCAGATCTCTACTGTGAGCAGCTCCATATAATGATGGATAAACTAGCCGCTAAACAACCGAGACTGGTCAATCGCACAAGGCCACTGCTGCTTCAGGACAACGCGAGACCACACACTGCACAACAGACTGCTACCAAATTAGAGGAGCTTCAAATGGAATGTTTAAGACATCCACCGTACTCCCCGGACCTTGCTCCAACAGACTATAGTTTTTCTAGAAATTTGGATAACTTTTTGCAGGGGAAAAATTGAACTCCGATGAAACAATCCAAACCGCCTTCAAAGATTTTATTGATTCCCGTCCTAGTGTTTTTTTTAGAAGGCATAAACAACGATGGCATGTGATGGCAGAAGTGCATAGATAGCAATGGATCATACTGTGATTAAATAAATATACACACATCAAAAGTGTCTAGGGATCAAGCATTTTTATGCGGATTTCTTGAGATTGAGATGTGGCTTTGTAATAAATTTATGATTTTATAAATTTATATGGATCCTTTTTGGTGCATTTCATAATTTGAATCAGGAACTGTGAATCAAATTCGAGTAAAAGATGAAAATCAGCTGTCAATATTTTCCCTATAAAAACATACAACGCATTGAAGACATTATTAGTGCTACTGTTTCCCTACTACTGATTAAAACCAACGTTATTATGGAGCGGCGACGTCATTTAAGCAGGGAAGAAATGCTCAGAGCCGTGGGAATGATAGAAGCTGGTTCCCGGCAACGTACTGTGGCTTTAGCTCTGAATACAAGTCAGAGTGTTATCAGTCGACTTTGGACACGTTACCGAAGCACTGGTACCGTGGCTGAGCGCCATGGAGGACGGTATCGCTGCACCACACGGAGACAAGACCGATACATTCAAATCTTAACTCGAAGAGCTCCAACAATAACCGCCATGATGTTAGCCGTGAGGCTTCATCACTCTTCAGGGAACTTAATTAGCGACCAAACAGTCAGAAACCGCTTGCATGAAGTGAACCTTCATTCCCGAAGACCGCTACGGGTACCACCTATAGCAATGCACAATCGTAGGATTCGATATCAATGGGCTCTTGAACACAGACATTGGGCAGAAGAACAATGGCGTTTCGTGTGCTTTTCTGATGAGTCTCGTTTTGGTATGAGACCGGATACAAGACGTATACGACACTGGAGAACCCCTGGACGCCAACAGCGATTAAAATCCTGCCAGGAAGTCCATCCTTATAGTGGTGGAACCATCATGGTATGGGCGGGTATTTGGATCGGCGGAAGAACTGAGTTGATTTGGATCAGAGGCAACCTCAACGCTCAAATTTATGCTGAGACGATTGTATCAGACGTCATCGTTCCTCTACAAGTGCAAATCGGTCCCTTATTTCAGTTAATGCATGATAATGCACGACCGCACACCGCAAGAGTTGTAAGGCAGACTCTCGCCGCAGCTAACATCAATGTCCTGCCCTGGCCTGCTCAGTCGCCAGACTTGAACCCGATTGAGCATGCATGGGATATGCTACAGAGAAGAGCTCTGCCGAATATGGAGGGTATCCAGTCGCAAGAAGACCTTTTTTTGTTGTTGCAACGAACATGGGCGGTCATTCCACAGCGTGATTTGGATGAACTCATTTTGAGTATGCTAAACCGATGTTCTTGTGTTGTTAGTGTTCGCGGTAGAAACACGGATTATTAATTGTTTAAGTTACCCAATAAAATTTTAGAGAAAACTGTTATTTCAGTCTTTTTTTCGAACTTTTGTGTTAGTGGTTCAAATGTCAAATATCCCTTTATTAGGAAAATGGCAAATTTCTTTATTAATGCAAAGGTGACTTGGTTTATCGTTACTGTGACAAACGAAAACACTTTATTTGATGAATCCTTAAAGAAAATTTTAATTAATATCAATCAGGAGAAAAGTTATTGCAAAAATATATGTTGATCCCTAGACACTTTTGATGTGTGTATTATAATAAAAAAAATCATCATCATCATTTCACCCTTTGTCCCGGTTGCTTCCGCGGCTTTCGCGTTGGAGCCCGGGGTTTACTTTCCTGCACATTCTACTCCTGATCATATGGTGAGAGATTGTTGGCACGCATGTCATCTCTTACAAGGTCAAGCCAGCACTTCTTTGGTCTACCACCCCGCTTGTTCCGGCCCGGCGGAGGCGCCATGGAAAGACATTTGTTACCCACGTAACGTGCCGGTTTTCGTAAGACGTGGCCGTACCAGCGTAGGCGACCCTCCTGCAGTTTGTCTGCTATGTCACGGACATGAAGACTGCCTCGGATGCGGGAGTTCCTGATGCGGTGGCTACGCGTAACTCCACACATCCACCGCAGCATATTATCTCCGTGACATGCAGCTCCTGCTAGTGTCG
Organism: Sesamia inferens; assembly: GCA_037179545.1. Taxonomy (NCBI): domain Eukaryota; kingdom Metazoa; phylum Arthropoda; class Insecta; order Lepidoptera; family Noctuidae; genus Sesamia; species Sesamia inferens. The sequence goes on along the minus strand of CM073934.1, from coordinate 12,257,761 downwards.
CTCAAGCACAGGCCACGCCTTACTGCCATACAGAAGGACAAGTCTAATGATGGTATGAATGTCATGATAATATTAAAAAAATAAGCGACTTTTATTCCTCCTATACAAAACGCCAATTTCATATATGAGGACCTAATATTATTAGGAATTGAAACATGTGAATTTAAGTAAGCATACGTACTGCATATTCCATTATACAATTTCATTGAAAACACTGCTCTCTAAGCGTTGAGGGATGAGATCAATAGATTCTTACATCTTATAAGCTTGTATTGACTTTTCTGGCAGGATATTAAATTCTTTAGCAAAAAAGTTTTTATTGTGATTCGTACAGGATAATCACAAATGAAATTGAGCATCGTCGAAAATAAGCAAACTACACATTTAAAATAAAAAAAACAAAGAGAGTCTTAATTGTAGGTACATTCATCTTGATTCCGTTGTTCACAGGCAAACCTATATTTAAATTGTCTATGGAGTACCTTAATTTGACAGAACTAAACTAATATATTATCTTCTGTACTTTTCTTTATGAAATAGAAAGAAAAGTATGCACTGAACTTTAAATTAGTTTAGTTTGTAAATAGGAGAATCGATGCCATATTATCTCCATAAAAAACAAATGTTACCAACAATAAATTGATACAGTGGCCCCAATTCCTTTGTTAACAAACTGAATTTAATTTAAGTTTAGTCTTTTTATTACATTAAGAAAAGGCCAGAAGATAAAATGTTAGTTTAGACCTGTAAAATTAGTCCACTCCTGTCGTAAATTGACGTATTTTCGGTCACCATGTTTATAATCGCGTCTAAACTGTCTATCTTATTTTCACAGGATTAAACAATTTTTGTTTTTAATAACTATAAACTAGTGCTTAACCGCAATCCCGCCTGACGGTAAGCAGTGATGCAATCGTTGATGGTGAAGCGCGCTAGTTTATTAAGACTATTCAGTAATAAAAATTGGGTGAATAGGAAGGAAGACGGCAGTTGAGCGAGGTGATGCAATGTTAAACCCAACAACACGACCAACGATGTTGCGCCAAAGGGAGATTGATCTGGAGACCTTCCAAGACCAAACTACCGACACAACAATATTTGGCGCATCGTACCCGGCACACATCGCAATATAACTGCTCAGGCTCGTCCTCTGTACGGCTTCATCAGACATCATGCCGAAACACGAGGAATCACTTGGCAGCAAGACTTTGTCTGGTGGGTGGTAAATTCTGCCGGCAGCCGATGTTATGGCCTACCACCAAGAAAAAATTTTATCTTCTTTTTTTTATAATTATAAACAAGTGCTTGACCGCAATCCCGCCTGATGGTAAGCAGTGATGCGATCGTTGATGGTAAAGCGCACTAGTTTATTAAGAGCCTATTCACTCAGAAAAACTGAGCGAATAGGAAGGAAGACGGCAGTTGAGCGAGGTGATGCAATGTTAAACCCAACAACACGACCAACGATGTTGCGCCGGAGGGAGATTAATCTGGAGACCTTCCAAGACCAAACTACCGACACAACAATATTTGGCGCATCGTACCCGGCACACAATGTTGAACAAAGCACAGGTCCGTTCGTGTGTGGAGTACTGCAGCCACATTTGGGCTGGTGCTGCTAAGTGTCACCTGGCCACTTTGGATTCAGTGGAGAGGCGTGCGAAGAGGCTGATTGGTGACCCTGATTTAACTCGAGTTGGTCTCCAAAACCTAGAGCACAGGCGTAGAGTAGCCAGCCTTTCGGTGTTCTATAGGATACATTCTGGGGAGTGTGCGAGGGAATTGCACGATTTAATTCCCCCATCTCCGTTCCACCATCGGACGACCCGTCGTACGGCGAGTTTCCACCCTTATGTTGTTAACACCTCTACGATCCGGACGAAGCGTTTCGCCTCCTCCTTTATACCGCGTACATCGAAGGACTGGAACAATCTGCCGGCGGCGGTGTTTCCGTCGGATTACAATTTGAGTTTATATTATAAAAAAAAAAAAAAAAAAAACACATCGCAATATAACTGCTCAGGCTCGTCCTCTGTACGGCTTCACCAGACATCATGCCGAAACACGAGGAATCACTTGGCAGCAAGACTTTGTCTGGTGGGTGGTAACTTCTGCCGGCGGCCGATGTTATCCTTTTCTTAATGAAATAGAAAGAAAAAGATGCACTTAAATTTGTTTAGTTTGTAAACAAGAGAATTAGCGATATTTTCTTCACATCTATTTTCGTCATCCGGACGAAGCGTTTCGCCTCCTCGCCGCCGCCTACATCGAGGGACCAGTTTGCCAGCGGCGGTGTTCACGTCGGGCTACAATTTGAGTGTCTTCAAGGCTAGAGTGAATAGGCTCTTAATAAACTAGTGCGCTTTACCATCAACGACTGCGTCACTGCTTAACATCAGGCGGGATTGCGGTTAAGCGCTAGTTTATAATTTAATTTAAAAAAAAGTCTACAAACTACAAACAGACGTATTAACAGTCAAACTTATTCCATCTATCTATCTCTTAGTATTAGTGAGTATCGTATTCTATTGTGTTGTACACTGAGCCCTCACGACCGAACACATAGCTCTCTCATCGCCATTTACGCAATAATGTTGCCTTCCGCTACTAAAGCTTTCAGATATTTGAGACTCCACTTGAGAGATTATCGATTAACGAGATTATCTTCAGCGCTGAGATGAATAGAGTAATAGAGTATTTGTATATGTGTTTCTTTACGAGTATCATGAATAAGGATGTTGTTGCCAATTTTCTGAATTTTCCATTCAGTTTCATCCATCCATTTTATGGATCCGTGGAATAGAATGCGAATGGAAGGATTGGTTGCCATATTATTTGCCATTATATTCCCGTTTTCAGTTTTTGTTTTTGACGTGACAACGTCTATTAAATTGGTACGGCGTGGAGTCATTCTCGAAAACACCGTAACGGCCGAATCTGACGCCACACGGAGTCCACGCCTACTTTACCCCCACCCCTAGAGCGCGCGATGTGTAAACATGTAATAGACATTGTCACGTTCAAATATCGGCAGTAGACGGAGTTCTACAGACAACCAATTTTTTTTTAAATTATACATAAAATATCGATCCTAATGACTACAAAGATCTACTACTACCACTAGCGTTCATATTTTGTGTTCAACCTACCCTTTTTATTGGACGAGAAATCGTAAAATGACCCGCTCTGGGCGGAGAGGAAAGGGCGTGTCAGACTTTTACTGACTAAATCCCACCTGCGTTTCTTCACGTGCCTGTGCGACGGATGGGGCCACGGTTTTTTTAACCAACCCACAACATTGACCCAGGAGGCATCGGTCTTCGTAGACCCGTCAGGATGTGCTGATATCTCTTTGAGGCGCGCGTGAATCTCAACGCGTCATCGACTCGGGCCTGGTCCTTACCGGGTGGCGAGCTGCCCACTGCTCAAAAAATGTTCTCCTCCAGTCGGGAATTGACCGTGACGTTATATGTGACAATGTAGAGTGGCCATTTCTCCAACTGCAAATATGAGTGTACAATAGGCTATTTGACTTTGTTTTATCAAATCAATAAAAATTGACAAATATAAAAGGCATCAAAGATCAGGAGTGGTGACAGGTGACGTCACTGGTCGCTAAAGAGTGTAGCGTGCAGTTACGTCACACGAGTTTTCAACGCACTGTGTCGTCTTTATTTTCTGTTTATATGAAAAAAGAAAAAATACGTGTCTAGTATTTTTTGGAAATCTGACTGACGGACTAATTAGTTTTTTTTTTGTCAAATACCCTATTGCAAATTTTATGTGATAGAACTATAAAAATTCTAGTTCAAGGGGAAATCCCCTTTTAGGTTTTAATTTAATTGCCAGTATCAAAATAAGTCACATAAAGAGCGTGTTTATAATTATTATGTTGACTTACAAGCTTGGTTTTTTAGAGCTCTAAGGAGGATGTTTCTATTATTTCATATGCATAAAGGTAGACCCTTTATTTCAAACAGCCAAACAGTTAGACAGGGAAAAAGGGTTGTTTCCTGGGTAAAAAAAAGTATTATATTTAGTCCGTTATTCAGATTATAGAAAAATATTGGATCCGTGTGTTTTGTTTTATCAAATCAATAAAAAATTACAAATATAAAAGGCATCAAAGATCAGGAATGGGGGCTGGTGACGTCACTCGTTGCTAAAAACTGTAGCAAGGAGTGACGTCGCACGAATTTTCAACGTACTGTATCGTCTTTATTTTTTGTTTATATGAAAAAAGAAAAAATACGTGTTTTTTTTTTGGAAATCTGACTGACGGACTGATTATTTTTTTTTTAGTCAACTACCCTATTGTGGTTTGCTGATTGCTTATCCTTGTATACACAAATGCCATTCACCTAATAATTCTATCGGTGACAGGCACAAGTCGTATGTTCGTTGTTGGTAAAACACTGTATCTTATATCAGGCTTATCCTAACAAGGAAAAAGCACGAACAATATATTTGATCGCAATCATGAGATGAAATAAAACGATATTTGGCAAGACTTCGGCCGCGAGGAGATACACAGCCTCCATTGGATATCTTCAGATATTTAATATTCACAAGTAAGTATGTAATGTATACTTGTGTGGTAGCACGTTTTTGTGTATCGACATCTTCAATGAGTTATTTTTGTTAAATATTCTTTTCGCTTAATTTCGTTTGGATTTTCACGTAAGAGTTTCAAATTTGACTTTCCGCTGCATAAAATATTTAAGTGGAAAACAGATGTGTTGTTGTTTCTGGTCTTGATAATAGTGTAGAACAACTTTATCAATAATGAAGAATGTAATGGTCTATAAATCCAAGTTTATCCATAGTCAACCCTATTAATAGCCTCCTTGCATAACTTACTACAAAAAACGTTAAATTGAACTTAACTAAATTCAATGTTATTAATTAACTAACAAACAACAATATTAATCATTAACCTTTATCCATTTCAAAGCAACACAAAGGTCGCAGCAATTAAAATTAAACAGTTAATCGGTAGATGAACCCAGAAATGTACTGAGGCAACATTCAGCGCTTTTATTTGGGTATCAAGCCAAAAGATAGCTGTAGCAAGCGAGCACTTTCGCTGCGACACTCCGCACACTAAAGGCTCGTTTACACGAGCTGTGTGTTTCCCTCATCTGTCAAATTGTGAGTACATATTTCCATGCGAATCTTATAAGTGAGACTCGCCGTTTGAAAATAGTAAGTACTCAATACTGCATTTTTTTAAATAATTATAAACTAGTGCTTGATCACAATCCCGCCTGATGGTAGGCAGTGATGCAATCGTTGATGGTAAAACGAGCTAGTTTATTAAGAGCCTATTCACTAAGAAAAAAAAAAACTTAGTGAATAGAAAGAAAGACGGCAGTTGAGCGAGGTGATGCAATGTTAAACTCAACGATGCTGCGCCAGACGAGATTGATCTGGAGACCCTTCACGACCAAGCTCCCGACACAACAACATTTGGCGCATCGTACCCGGCACACATCGCAACACAACTGCTCAGACCCGTCCTCCATATGGCTTCCCCAGACATCATGCTGGAACACGATGAATCGCTTGTCGGCAAGACTTAGTCTGGTGGTAACTTATGCCGGCAGCCGATGTTATACCACCGAGAAAATGCCTGCATGTTTACGATTATATCATAAGGGGTCGAATCATAGTCGTGGTGGCCTAGCGGTTAAAACACCAGTATCCTCTCAAGAATAAGTGAGCGGGTTTAATTCCAGGTCAGACGAGTACAAATGTAACTTTTCTAAAGTTATATGTTCGTTCTAAGTATATCTCGGACACCAATGACTGATTACAAGATGAAGGTAAACATCTTAAGGAAACCTGGACTTTAAGTCTGAATAGATAGATAATTAGAGAGAGATAATTACGCTCAATCCTTCTCTGTACGAGAGGAGACCTGTACCCAGCAGTGGGACGATAAAAAAAGGTTGATGATGATACGAATCAATTTTTCAAATCTTTCAATAATCGCCTATTTAAGACGAGAAATTCCACGTAAATGAGCCTTTACTCTCTAATACATTACAACAATACCCTCTGGAGTTGGGTACAGTACAACAATGCGTTACTGAACTCTGCTCATTGTTCAATGGAGTACACATCGGGGAATATTTCGGCTTTTTACCCATTGATACTGAGTGGCATTTGACATATTGACATCGTTTAACTTTCGTAATAGCCCTTTTTGATGATTTTACGTTCATGCTGGTTTTTTTGTTTTTTGTTTTGGAGCACAATTTGTGGAGTGTTTCTCCTGCAATAGGTACAAATTCAAACTCAATTCATTGATGTATATATACAGGATTTTTGAAGTGAAACTTCTTTAGGCACGCTTGACTTGGGGAGTAAACTCGCGAAAGCGTTACGAAAAATATTACAAAAATGATCGGGCAAGGCGAACGGAAAGCAAAGTATAGTCCTATTTCGTCTGTAATACAACGAAGCAGTTGGCACATGTAAATATTGCATGACATGCCGTGTATAAAGTTGTGGGTTCGCATCTCGCCGAAGATAATGTATATTTTTTGGATCTTTTTAAGATTTGTTAACAATTGAGTCGAGTATGAAGTTGTGAGTTCGCATCTCGCCGAAGGCAATATATATTTTTTGGATCTTTTTAAGATTTGTTAACAATTGATTACCTAAGAGCACAAATAATTTATAAATTTCGTTCTGTTCTGGCCTTTATATTGTTTTATATATTTTTGCTGAACATTTCTGATATAATTGAAAGTATAGAAGTTTGAAGATATCGTCACAATACGATAATTGGACACAAAGTACAAATTGCTTTCGAGCAGGCGCGTGCGCTCCTTAGAAGCAGATAAGCATTGCATACCCTAATAATTTTCTAAAAAAATATATAATAATTACATTAAAATAATTTATATACTACAAACTTAAAACTGAAAGACTGTTATCATGATTATCATGATAACACTGCCATCTATTGGGGCTAATGCAAACTACTAACACACATTACAATGCTGTCCGCGCAACTCAACTTCGTCACGACGCTCGCGCCAGTTCGCGTAGCGACATAAGCAGTTACTAATGTGCCTCTTCCATACGCGTCTGTGAATAAAATTATTTGCTTGTGTGCATAATCTTTGCGTACGTGGGCGTGTAATTTCATTCAAATTTTTAGGCCGAACAAGCACAGCTTCTAATAATGCGGCGAATTTAAGAAGTTCACAAATATAGCATGATTGTTGATGAAATATAATATAAAATTTTACGTAATCATCATAGTAACAATATTAATGTATTTTGAAATAATCTTTTTTTCCCGCGAATTAATTCCAACTTTCCCGAAATTCGGTAATTTGTAAAAAGTGACAACACTATTTTGACGGTATTATTATAAGCGATGCGCCAACATGCCGCGTGCCCTGCCTCCCGCCGCCCGCGTCAGGGTTGCATACCGCACATGTATTACGTTAACTCTTTATGCGAAATAATATTAATTTTTTGAAGTGAAACTTCTTTGCGCACGCTTGACTTGCGGAGTAAGCTGGCGAACGCGTGACGTAAGCGTTACGAAAAGTGATCGGGCAAGGCGAACGGAAGTTAAGTGGGGGATATAAGCACAGAGGCGCCCGTGGCGCGAGCTTAGTACTACAAGGTCTACAACGAGTTATTTTTTTTTTTTCAATAAAAATAGAAGATCTATGCAAAAATATTAATTTACCAATGAAACCATGAAATAAATTTAAATATTTATAGAAAATTAATATATGTATATGTGTATACATGTATATATTGTACACACATATATATATATATATATATATATATATATATATATATATACATAATTACATACAGATGGAGCGAAAGAAGTTTCACTTCAGTCGTGTGGTCATAAGCACACTCGTATTTTTTTCTAGTGCGCAAAAAAAAATGTGTGGCTCAGAATCAATAACAGAAAAATTCTGAATCATTAGTTACAAAAAAAAAATTATCCATCCTAAAATCACCAAATGATAGACACCAATAATTATTCTTATCAATATCGTAGTATTAGCGCCGCGTGCGCGGGCGCGGTGTTTACCTCGCGCGCCCTCCATCTACCTAGGGCCCGTAGATCGTAAGTCGGTGCGACACGACAGTGACTCACGCGCGCCCTAGCCTGAAGGTGTGTTTCAATATTTCGCGCGCAAAGTTCGCTGCCACAGTTAACGGGCAACGTTTACGAATTGTGAATCTCTTAAAAACTTAAAAACGCATTAGTCACTATGCAAGACTACACGTACCACGAGTTTCTTGCGAGTGTACTTACAAAGTGGTGAAAGTTTACGTGCAGCCCGGAGACTGTACGCGTCAGAGAGCATACCTAGGATACGAGCTCTAGGAATTGCAAACTCCATTAACCCAATGCAAGGACTATTTTAGCAGTTACCCAAAGGTTGCTCGACCATGGATTGATTGACAGGATTTTTTTACTGTTTTTGATTGAACATTATTGTACATAAGTAGTTGATTCCATTTTTTTTAAATACGCCTTAATGCAGCAGTATGGACGCCAGCAGGTCAACCTACCCGAAACTGTCAAACTTTCCCAATCAAACTTGAACCATAATGCTTTAGCGATAAAGTTGAAAATCAATTAAAGAAATCTGATACATTGTAGTATCTTCGTGTGAGGCGACTGTACCTACCTATGCGTTGCGTGATGCCAATAATTTGAATTCATTGCGTTTTTATTAAAAGTGCACTAACTCATTTTTTCGATAAACGCCAATCCTTAACGAGTTGTTCATAAGACATAGTTTTTAAAATACATTGTAGTTTCTAATTTTGTATTCATAAAATTGTGCCTTATGAGCTACACTATAAGGAAAAAAAATAGATTATAATTGCGTAAATTGAACTCTGAGTTGTTCAGCCGTGTTTATTGTTAATCGAAGCTTTATTTTCTGCATTTCGATGCTTCTAAGCCCATAAAAGTATGAAGGAAAAATTGGAATTACTCTGCAAATGCAACAGCTAATTCGTACCTGATGAAATAGCAATCTCTTAAATGAAAAATAAAGGGCGTTGACTTAAGGTAATAAATAAGCTGCGTACTGAACATGCGGGGGCCGCGTGGGGTGCCGGTACTAAGCCGCGTAGTGAACATGTGGGAGGTGCGGGCGCGCGGGGGTCCTGTGATGTTCCCGCCGTCCGCACTCCGCATCATTCAACATGAATGGCAGAGCATGCGGTGACCATAACTTCGATTTCAAAATAAACATCTTTCGTTATCAACAACTATTTCTTTTTTGTACTAAAACATATCAAAGTAATAACATTTTTATCTATAAAACTTATTTAACTATAAGTTGACAAAGTTTGCGCACTGGATAATTTTTTTTCCTGTATATATATGTATACTCAATTAGTAAAATATATTATAGTAGACACTTCATTTGCTTTAACATATATTTGCTTTTACAGATACAGTAGATACAGTAACAAACGTGTCTACTTATTTTGCTTTATCTTTGAAAGATTTTGAATAGGCTTTAAAAATCTGTTATGTTGATATTACAAACATACGTTCCTAATACCAAAATAACAGCTTTTACTTAGTGTATATGAAAATACATATATACGGTACCTAAAACCGCGGTATTTTTTTTTCGGTAATTAGTAAAAAATAAATAGACAGACAAAATCTATCTCTATATTTCGGCTAATTACCGAAATGGCAGGACGGATTTTAACGAAACATTCACTGGTAAATAGCTAAACTTATAATGAAAAACTTAGTGTACTTTTATTATAAAAAATAATGAAATCAAAGGTTTTAATGTCACGTGAAGGAAGATGCAGGCAGCAGCTAAGAAGTGACGCCTAAATTGTATGCTTTTCCAACTCATGAGTTAATTTTGATATTCGTGAAAGCTGCGGCCATATCTTGGCTCCAAGCGCATCCTACTTGGAAATAGCTAATATGCATATTTAGCATATTTGGTCGCTACTTTATATAGCACAACTTAAAACAAAAACTACAACGTGAAAAATACAAATGGAAACCTGAAATAAACAAATTTTATTATTATTATTTTTTTTTTAATAAAATTATAATTGGAAGTTGCTGTCTTTGGTTTTATATATTTGCTTATTGAAGAAATAGACTCACTACACCCAGGATCGTATTTCTAGCTGTCGACTGTGGCAAAAGTAGGTACCACTACAATATAATTATAATTATATTGTTGAGTAAAACGTGCAGATTTACCACCCGCCAGACAAAGTCTTGCCGCCAACCGATTCGTCGCGTTCCGGCATGATGTCTGGTGAAGACGTCTCAGCAGTTTTGTTTCAATGAGTGCCTGGTACGAGACGGCAAATGTAGTTGTGTCGGGAGTTTGGTCGTGGAGAGCCTCCAGATCAATCTCCCTCTGGCGCAGCATCGTTGGTCGTGTTGATGGGTTTAACATTGTATCATCTCGCTCAACTGCCGTCTTCCTTTCTATTCACTCAGTTTTTTTTTAGTGAATAGGCTCTTAATAAACTAGCGCGCTGTACCAATCACGATTGCATCACTGTTTACGATCAGGTGGGATTACAGTCAAGCACAAGTTTATAAAAAAAAAGTCTTCCAAGATCAAAACGAAGTGTTTATTTATATTTACATACTTATTATAGGTAGTTACAATATGAAATAAAAAAGCTAAGACTAAAATATAATACTAGGTGTACCTACAATTAAAACATTAAAGTCACGAGTGATTGATTTGTTTACACTTTCGAAGACTAATAATATTCAAAGCGCATATTTAAGGCATGTGATACATGTCCGTATTTAGCTTGTATCTGATCTAATTAGACGCGTCTGTTGATGTCATTTAGGAAACGCTCTAATATTTATCAGTGCCAAAATGAAATACGCATCGTTTGACATCTCCAATTTGTCACTGAAGTGTACTAAGGTTTGTACCTAATTCAAGGTTGCCCCTATTAATAACGTACCTTTTCTTGTAATTTCCGGGATTTAGATACAATTTTTTTCGGTGAATTAGTAGAACTGTGGGACACAATATAGGCCTCCGATTTGTTTTTAGTCTTTCCTTGGGTTAACAACCGTACGATTTATCAATAAATGATTTTGCTTCTCGTCCGACATACCGCAGTGTCTCAAGACAAAAGTCGTCGACCAGTGTGTGTTGCCAGTGATGATTTATGAAATTGAGACGTGGTCGCTAACAATGGGCCTTATACGAAGGTTCAAAGTCACTCAAAGGGCAATGGAGAAGGCTATGCTTGGGGTTTTACTGCGCGATCGAATCAGGAATGAGAAAATCCGCAGAAGAACGAGAGTAACCGACATAGCCCGAAGAATTGCAACACTAAAGTGGCAGTGGGCTGGACACATTGCCCGTAGGACCGATTCCCGATGGGGCCGACGGGTTCTCGGGTGGTGACCACGCACCGGAAGACGTAGCGTGGGTCACCGTCACCGACGACCTGGTGAAGGTCGCGGGAAACCGCTGGATGCGGAAGGCGCAGGACCGGTCGTCGTGGAGAGCCTTGGGGGAGGCCTATGTCCAGCAGTGGACGTCTTTCGGCTGAAATGATGATGATGAGTTTTCATTACGAAACTCGATCGTCGATATCGAGGGCGTTCGGCGCTCACATTGGTTGAGAGTTCTTACAACCTTGAAGCGGGTCAAACGCGCTCGATATCGACTATCGAGTCTCGTAATGTAAATTCATGGTAGCTATACTGTGCATTAATGTACCTACCCGATACGAAGTTAGTAGGAATCTATTTCGTATCAGATAGGTACATCAAAGCAATCGAACGTCAGTCTATGAAAACCGAGTCTTTGTTCTAAGTAAAGTAGTCTGACTGTCTAACCATTGTGATGAGGATTCCTAGTGATTGTTACAACTTTTCTACTTACTCTCACGAAAGAACGTTACATTCTACTTTTACAACAATTGTTATGATAAGACTACCTTTTCTTATGTGGCTTGAATGGAATAGAAATAAAATAATATTTTGTAAGGTTAAAAATTGTTTTAACCAATGCTTCATAATTATATTTGATTACCTTTTTTTTTTTTTTTTTTTGTTCTCGCTGGGGAAAATGTCAATTACGCATCCCCACCCGTCGGGGGACGGGAGGGGTATGTGGGACTCCCCGGGAGAGAGCCTCCCGGTATACCCACTAAAAACCCCAGCGCAACTCCGGCATCGCCATAGTGGCGGGGGAGTGGGAAACTAGCACAGCCTCAGCTACCTCTCCCCCGCCGGCGAAACCCGCCTAAGAAGGCGGGCCCTCATTTGCCCCTCTTAAAGAGGGGCCGTGGCTCCCGCGTGGTGAGCGGTGCAGGGCGGGCGCGGGCACCCCCGTGCCTCACGCCCGCCGCTCACCTCAGGGCGGGAGAAAGCGGGCGAAATCCCGCCTTCTCCTGCCCCTACGCCGCCTACGGAGCGCCGGAGCGAGGGGATCCTCCTCTCGCTCCCGCTCCGCGGCCTCCTTCTGCGACATCACGACCTCGCAGAAGGAGGCCATCGCCGCCCAGGCCCCCTCGCTCCCCACCATCGCTCTGACGACGGCGGGCAGCGAGAGGTCCCCTCCTACCGCCGCGACAAGATCGCGGCGCGGCACGGCCCACGACGGGCACACCGCGAGGGTGTGGTCCGCCGTGTCCTCCGCCGCGCCGCAACCGTGGCACGACGGCGTTTCCTCTCGTCCTATCCGGTGCAGGTACCTGCCGAAGCAGCCGTGACCGGAGAGTACCTGCACCAGACGGAAGGAGAGGAACCCGTGACGCCTGTCGAGCCAGTCCTTCAGGACCGGCCCGATGGCGTCGAGGGTGCGACGGCCGAACACCGCGGAGGCGAGGTCGCGCGTCCAATGTTGGACGATGGCGTCCCTCGCCTCCCGGCGGACGGCCTCCCTCAACTCCGGGGCCGGACGCTCGCCCAGCGCCCTGCGCCCCGCCGTCCACTCGTACACTCTGGCGAGCACCCAGGCCTCGAGCTCCCAAGGCGGGGTGCTCGCCAGAGCGCATGCCGAAGCGAAGCCTACCGATCGGTAGGCCTGTAGGGGAAATCCCCTTTTAGGTTTTAATTTAATTGCCAGTATCAAAATAAGTCACATAAAGAGCGTGTTTATAATTATTATGTTGACTTACAAGCTTGGTTTTTTAGAGCTCTAAGGAGGATGTTTCTATTATTTCATATGCATAAAGGTAGACCCTTTATTTCAAACAGCCAAACAGTTAGACAGGGAAAAAGGGTTGTTTCCTGGGTAAAAAAAAGTATTATATTTAGTCCGTTATTCAGATTATAGAAAAATATTGGATCCGTGTGTTTTGTTTTATCAAATCAATAAAAAATTACAAATATAAAAGGCATCAAAGATCAGGAATGGGGCTGGTGACGTCACTCGTTGCTAAAAACTGTAGCAAGGAGTGACGTCGCACGAATTTTCAACGTACTGTATCGTCTTTATTTTTTGTTTATATGAAAAAAGAAAAAATACGTGTTTTTTTTTTGGAAATCTGACTGACGGACTGATTATTTTTTTTTTAGTCAACTACCCTATTGTGGTTTGCTGATTGCTTATCCTTGTATACACAAATGCCATTCACCTAATAATTCTATCGGTGACAGGCACAAGTCGTATGTTCGTTGTTGGTAAAACACTGTATCTTATATCAGGCTTATCCTAACAAGGAAAAAGCACGAACAATATATTTGATCGCAATCATGAGATGAAATAAAACGATATTTGGCAAGACTTCGGCCGCGAGGAGATACACAGCCTCCATTGGATATCTTCAGATATTTAATATTCACAAGTAAGTATGTAATGTATACTTGTGTGGTAGCACGTTTTTGTGTATCGACATCTTCAATGAGTTATTTTTGTTAAATATTCTTTTCGCTTAATTTCGTTTGGATTTTCACGTAAGAGTTTCAAATTTGACTTTCCGCTGCATAAAATATTTAAGTGGAAAACAGATGTGTTGTTGTTTCTGGTCTTGATAATAGTGTAGAACAACTTTATCAATAATGAAGAATGTAATGGTCTATAAATCCAAGTTTATCCATAGTCAACCCTATTAATAGCCTCCTTGCATAACTTACTACAAAAAACGTTAAATTGAACTTAACTAAATTCAATGTTATTAATTAACTAACTAACAACAATATTAATCATTAACCTTTATCCATTCCAAAGCAACACAAAGGTCGCAGCAATTAAAATTAAACAGTTAATCGGTAGATGAACCCAGAAATGTACTGAGGCAACATTCAGCGCTTTTATTTGGTATCAAAGCCAAAAGATAGCTGTAGCAAGCGAGCACTTTCGCTGCGACACTCCGCACACTAAAGGCTCGTTTACACGAGCTGTGTGTTTCCCTCATCTGTCAAATTGTGAGTACATATTTCCATGCGAATCTTATAAGTGAGACTCGCCGTTTGAAAATAGTAAGTACTCAATACTGCATTTTTTTAAATAATTATAAACTAGTGCTTGATCACAATCCCGCCTGATGGTAGGCAGTGATGCAATCGTTGATGGTAAAACGAGCTAGTTTATTAAGAGCCTATTCACTAAGAAAAAAAAAAACTTAGTGAATAGAAAGAAAGACGGCAGTTGAGCGAGGTGATGCAATGTTAAACTCAACGATGCTGCGCCAGACGAGATTGATCTGGAGACCCTTCACGACCAAGCTCCCGACACAACAACATTTGGCGCATCGTACCCGGCACACATCGCAACACAACTGCTCAGACCCGTCCTCCATATGGCTTCCCCAGACATCATGCTGGAACACGATGAATCGCTTGTCGGCAAGACTTAGTCTGGTGGTAACTTATGCCGGCAGCCGATGTTATACCACCGAGAAAATGCCTGCATGTTTACGATTATATCATAAGGGGTCGAATCATAGTCGTGGTGGCCTAGCGGTTAAAACACCAGTATCCTCTCAAGAATAAGTGAGCGGGTTTAATTCCAGGTCAGACGAGTACAAATGTAACTTTTCTAAAGTTATATGTTCGTTCTAAGTATATCTCGGACACCAATGACTGATTACAAGATGAAGGTAAACATCTTAAGGAAACCTGGACTTTAAGTCTGAATAGATAGATAATTAAAGAGAGATAATTACGCTCAATCCTTCTCTGTACGAGAGGAGACCTGTACCCAGCAGTGGGACGATAAAAAAAGGTTGATGATGATACGAATCAATTTTTCAAATCTTTCAATAATCGCCTATTTAAGACGAGAAATTCCACGTAAATGAGCCTTTACTCTCTAATACATTACAACAATACCCTCTGGAGTTGGGTACAGTACAACAATGCGTTACTGAACTCTGCTCATTGTTCAATGGAGTACACATCGGGGAATATTTCGGCTTTTTACCCATTGATACTGAGTGGCATTTGACATATTGACATCGTTTAACTTTCGTAATAGCCCTTTTTGATGATTTTACGTTCATGCTGGTTTTTTTGTTTTTTGTTTTGGAGCACAATTTGTGGAGTGTTTCTCCTGCAATAGGTACAAATTCAAACTCAATTCATTGATGTATATATACAGGATTTTTGAAGTGAAACTTCTTTAGGCACGCTTGACTTGGGGAGTAAACTCGCGAAAGCGTTACGAAAAATATTACAAAAATGATCGGGCAAGGCGAACGGAAAGCAAAGTATAGTCCTATTTCGTCTGTAATACAACGAAGCAGTTGGCACATGTAAATATTGCATGACATGCCGTGTATAAAGTTGTGGGTTCGCATCTCGCCGAAGATAATGTATATTTTTTGGATCTTTTTAAGATTTGTTAACAATTGAGTCGAGTATGAAGTTGTGAGTTCGCATCTCGCCGAAGGCAATATATATTTTTTGGATCTTTTTAAGATTTGTTAACAATTGATTACCTAAGAGCACAAATAATTTATAAATTTCGTTCTGTTCTGGCCTTTATATTGTTTTATATATTTTTGCTGAACATTTCTGATATAATTGAAAGTATAGAAGTTTGAAGATATCGTCACAATACGATAATTGGACACAAAGTACAAATTGCTTTCGAGCAGGCGCGTGCGCTCCTTAGAAGCAGATAAGCATTGCATACCCTAATAATTTTCTAAAAAAATATATAATAATTACATTAAAATAATTTATATACTACAAACTTAAAACTGAAAGACTGTTGATAACACTGCCATCTATTGGGGCTAATGCAAACTACTAACACACATTACAATGCTGTCCGCGCAACTCAACTTCGTCACGACGCTCGCGCCAGTTCGCGTAGCGACATAAGCAGTTACTAATGTGCCTCTTCCATACGCGTCTGTGAATAAAATTATTTGCTTGTGTGCATAATCTTTGCGTACGTGGGCGTGTAATTTCATTCAAATTTTTAGGCCGAACAAGCACAGCTTCTAATAATGCGGCGAATTTAAGAAGTTCACAAATATAGCATGATTGTTGATGAAATATAATATAAAATTTTACGTAATCATCATAGTAACAATATTAATGTATTTTGAAATAATCTTTTTTTCCCGCGAATTAATTCCAACTTTCCCGAAATTCGGTAATTTGTAAAAAGTGACAACACTATTTTGACGGTATTATTATAAGCGATGCGCCAACATGCCGCGTGCCCTGCCTCCCGCCGCCCGCGTCAGGGTTGCATACCGCACATGTATTACGTTAACTCTTTATGCGAAATAATATTAATTTTTTGAAGTGAAACTTCTTTGCGCACGCTTGACTTGCGGAGTAAGCTGGCGAACGCGTGACGTAAGCGTTACGAAAAGTGATCGGGCAAGGCGAACGGAAGTTAAGTGGGGGATATAAGCACAGAGGCGCCCGTGGCGCGAGCTTAGTACTACAAGGTCTACAACGAGTTATTTTTTTTTTTTCAATAAAAATAGAAGATCTATGCAAAAATATTAATTTACCAATGAAACCATGAAATAAATTTAAATATTTATAGAAAATTAATATATGTATATGTGTATACATGTATATATTGTACACACATATATATATATATATATATATATATATATATATATATATACATAATTACATACAGATGGAGCGAAAGAAGTTTCACTTCAGTCGTGTGGTCATAAGCACACTCGTATTTTTTTCTAGTGCGCAAAAAAAAATGTGTGGCTCAGAATCAATAACAGAAAAATTCTGAATCATTAGTTACAAAAAAAAAATTATCCATCCTAAAATCACCAAATGATAGACACCAATAATTATTCTTATCAATATCGTAGTATTAGCGCCGCGTGCGCGGGCGCGGTGTTTACCTCGCGCGCCCTCCATCTACCTAGGGCCCGTAGATCGTAAGTCGGTGCGACACGACAGTGACTCACGCGCGCCCTAGCCTGAAGGTGTGTTTCAATATTTCGCGCGCAAAGTTCGCTGCCACAGTTAACGGGCAACGTTTACGAATTGTGAATCTCTTAAAAACTTAAAAACGCATTAGTCACTATGCAAGACTACACGTACCACGAGTTTCTTGCGAGTGTACTTACAAAGTGGTGAAAGTTTACGTGCAGCCCGGAGACTGTACGCGTCAGAGAGCATACCTAGGATACGAGCTCTAGGAATTGCAAACTCCATTAACCCAATGCAAGGACTATTTTAGCAGTTACCCAAAGGTTGCTCGACCATGGATTGATTGACAGGATTTTTTTACTGTTTTTGATTGAACATTATTGTACATAAGTAGTTGATTCCATTTTTTTTAAATACGCCTTAATGCAGCAGTATGGACGCCAGCAGGTCAACCTACCCGAAACTGTCAAACTTTCCCAATCAAACTTGAACCATAATGCTTTAGCGATAAAGTTGAAAATCAATTAAAGAAATCTGATACATTGTAGTATCTTCGTGTGAGGCGACTGTACCTACCTATGCGTTGCGTGATGCCAATAATTTGAATTCATTGCGTTTTTATTAAAAGTGCACTAACTCATTTTTTCGATAAACGCCAATCCTTAACGAGTTGTTCATAAGACATAGTTTTTAAAATACATTGTAGTTTCTAATTTTGTATTCATAAAATTGTGCCTTATGAGCTACACTATAAGGAAAAAAAATAGATTATAATTGCGTAAATTGAACTCTGAGTTGTTCAGCCGTGTTTATTGTTAATCGAAGCTTTATTTTCTGCATTTCGATGCTTCTAAGCCCATAAAAGTATGAAGGAAAAATTGGAATTACTCTGCAAATGCAACAGCTAATTCGTACCTGATGAAATAGCAATCTCTTAAATGAAAAATAAAGGGCGTTGACTTAAGGTAATAAATAAGCTGCGTACTGAACATGCGGGGGCCGCGTGGGGTGCCGGTACTAAGCCGCGTAGTGAACATGTGGGAGGTGCGGGCGCGCGGGGGTCCTGTGATGTTCCCGCCGTCCGCACTCCGCATCATTCAACATGAATGGCAGAGCATGCGGTGACCATAACTTCGATTTCAAAATAAACATCTTTCGTTATCAACAACTATTTCTTTTTTGTACTAAAACATATCAAAGTAATAACATTTTTATCTATAAAACTTATTTAACTATAAGTTGACAAAGTTTGCGCACTGGATAATTTTTTTTCCTGTATATATATGTATACTCAATTAGTAAAATATATTATAGTAGACACTTCATTTGCTTTAACATATATTTGCTTTTACAGATACAGTAGATACAGTAACAAACGTGTCTACTTATTTTGCTTTATCTTTGAAAGATTTTGAATAGGCTTTAAAAATCTGTTATGTTGATATTACAAACATACGTTCCTAATACCAAAATAACAGCTTTTACTTAGTGTATATGAAAATACATATATACGGTACCTAAAACCGCGGTATTTTTTTTTCGGTAATTAGTAAAAAATAAATAGACAGACAAAATCTATCTCTATATTTCGGCTAATTACCGAAATGGCAGGACGGATTTTAACGAAACATTCACTGGTAAATAGCTAAACTTATAATGAAAAACTTAGTGTACTTTTATTATAAAAAATAATGAAATCAAAGGTTTTAATGTCACGTGAAGGAAGATGCAGGCAGCAGCTAAGAAGTGACGCCTAAATTGTATGCTTTTCCAACTCATGAGTTAATTTTGATATTCGTGAAAGCTGCGGCCATATCTTGGCTCCAAGCGCATCCTACTTGGAAATAGCTAATATGCATATTTAGCATATTTGGTCGCTACTTTATATAGCACAACTTAAAACAAAAACTACAACGTGAAAAATACAAATGGAAACCTGAAATAAACAAATTTTATTATTATTATTTTTTTTTTAATAAAATTATAATTGGAAGTTGCTGTCTTTGGTTTTATATATTTGCTTATTGAAGAAATAGACTCACTACACCCAGGATCGTATTTCTAGCTGTCGACTGTGGCAAAAGTAGGTACCACTACAATATAATTATAATTATATTGTTGAGTAAAACGTGCAGATTTACCACCCGCCAGACAAAGTCTTGCCGCCAACCGATTCGTCGCGTTCCGGCATGATGTCTGGTGAAGACGTCTCAGCAGTTTTGTTTCAATGAGTGCCTGGTACGAGACGGCAAATGTAGTTGTGTCGGGAGTTTGGTCGTGGAGAGCCTCCAGATCAATCTCCCTCTGGCGCAGCATCGTTGGTCGTGTTGATGGGTTTAACATTGTATCATCTCGCTCAACTGCCGTCTTCCTTTCTATTCACTCAGTTTTTTTTTAGTGAATAGGCTCTTAATAAACTAGCGCGCTGTACCAATCACGATTGCATCACTGTTTACGATCAGGTGGGATTACAGTCAAGCACAAGTTTATAAAAAAAAACGAGTGTGCTTATGACCACACGACTGAAGTGAAACTTCTTTCGCACCATCTGTATGTATATATATATATATATATATATGTGTGTACAATATATACATGTATACACATTTACATATATTAATTTTCTATAAATATTTAAATTTATTTCATGCTTTCATTTATAAATTAATATTTTTGCATAGACCTCCAATTTAAAAAAAAAAGAAAAGTGGATTCCCTCGGGGCCAAAAGGTCGGGCTCTACCTCCTGAATCAGGGGACCCCAAACTCGGGTAGTCCACGACCTCTGGTTCCCGAGATAATCCACGGGGGGGTGAGGTAACTAAAGGGGGTCGGGGGGGATAGGGTTTGTGGGGTTGCGGGGGAGGGAGGGGGGAGGGGGAGAGCGGGCAGTGGATTCCCTCAGGGCCAAAAGGTCGGGCTCCTCCTCCTGATTCAGGGGACCCCAAACTCGGGTAGTCCACGACCTCTGGTTCCCGAGATAATCCACGGGGGGGTGAGGTAACTAAAGCGGGGGGGGGGGGGGTGTTGGGGGGTTAGATTTCGTGGGGTTGCGGGGGGTAGGGGGAGGGGGAGAGGGGGGAAGGGGAGAGGGTGGAGTGGATTCCCTCGGGGCCAAAAGGTCGGGCTCCTCCTCCTGATTCAGGGGATCCCAAACTCGGGTAGTCCACGACCTCTGGTTCCCGAGATAATCCTCGGGGGGGTGAGGTAATCAATGAGGGGAGTCGGGGGGTGTTCGCAGCGTCATGTTCTCGAAGAAATTCATAGTTCTTAATCAATCAAGGTACTTAGCTTAATAATTGAGCTTATGAGGCTCGAAAGCAATTTGTACTTTGTGTCCAATTATCGTATTGTGACGATATCTTCTTCTATACTTTCAATTATATCAGAAATGTTCAGCAAAAATATATAAAACAATATAAAAGCCAGAACAGAACGAAATTTATAAATTATTTGTGCTCTTAGGTAATCAATTGTTAACAAATCTTAAAAAGATCCAAAAAATATATATTGCCTACGGCGAGATGCGAACTCACAACTTCATACTCGACTCAATTGTTAACAAATCTTAAAAAGATCCAAAAAATATACATTATCTTCGGCGAGATGCGAACCCACAACTTTATACACGGCATGTCATGCAATATTTACATGTGCCAACTGCTTCGTTGTATTACAGACGAAATAGGACTATACTTTGCTTTCCGTTCGCCTTGCCCGATCATTTTTGTAATATTTTTCGTAACGCTTTCGCGAGTTTACTCCCCAAGTCAAGCGTGCCTAAAGAAGTTTCACTTCAAAAAAGTCTTCCAAGATCAAAACGAAGTGTTTATTTATATTTACATACTTATTATAGGTAGTTACAATATGAAATAAAAAAGCTAAGACTAAAATATAATACTAGGTGTACCTACAATTAAAACATTAAAGTCACGAGTGATTGATTTGTTTACACTTTCGAAGACTAATAATATTCAAAGCGCATATTTAAGGCATGTGATACATGTCCGTATTTAGCTTGTATCTGATCTAATTAGACGCGTCTGTTGATGTCATTTAGGAAACGCTCTAATATTTATCAGTGCCAAAATGAAATACGCATCGTTTGACATCTCCAATTTGTCACTGAAGTGTACTAAGGTTTGTACCTAATTCAAGGTTGCCCCTATTAATAACGTACCTTTTCTTGTAATTTCCGGGATTTAGATACAATTTTTTTCGGTGAATTAGTAGAACTGTGGGACACAATATAGGCCTCCGATTTGTTTTTAGTCTTTCCTTGGGTTAACAACCGTACGATTTATCAATAAATGATTTTGCTTCTCGTCCGACATACCGCAGTGTCTCAAGACAAAAGTCGTCGACCAGTGTGTGTTGCCAGTGATGATTTATGAAATTGAGACGTGGTCGCTAACAATGGGCCTTATACGAAGGTTCAAAGTCACTCAAAGGGCAATGGAGAAGGCTATGCTTGGGGTTTTACTGCGCGATCGAATCAGGAATGAGAAAATCCGCAGAAGAACGAGAGTAACCGACATAGCCCGAAGAATTGCAACACTAAAGTGGCAGTGGGCTGGACACATTGCCCGTAGGACCGATTCCCGATGGGGCCGACGGGTTCTCGGGTGGTGACCACGCACCGGAAGACGTAGCGTGGGTCACCGTCACCGACGACCTGGTGAAGGTCGCGGGAAACCGCTGGATGCGGAAGGCGCAGGACCGGTCGTCGTGGAGAGCCTTGGGGGAGGCCTATGTCCAGCAGTGGACGTCTTTCGGCTGAAATGATGATGATGAGTTTTCATTACGAAACTCGATCGTCGATATCGAGGGCGTTCGGCGCTCACATTGGTTGAGAGTTCTTACAACCTTGAAGCGGGTCAAACGCGCTCGATATCGACTATCGAGTCTCGTAATGTAAATTCATGGTAGCTATACTGTGCATTAATGTACCTACCCGATACGAAGTTAGTAGGAATCTATTTCGTATCAGATAGGTACATCAAAGCAATCGAACGTCAGTCTATGAAAACCGAGTCTTTGTTCTAAGTAAAGTAGTCTGACTGTCTAACCATTGTGATGAGGATTCCTAGTGATTGTTACAACTTTTCTACTTACTCTCACGAAAGAACGTTACATTCTACTTTTACAACAATTGTTATGATAAGACTACCTTTTCTTATGTGGCTTGAATGGAATAGAAATAAAATAATATTTTGTAAGGTTAAAAATTGTTTTAACCAATGCTTCATAATTATATTTGATTACCTTTTTTTTTTTTTTTTTTTTGTTCTCGCTGGGGAAAATGTCAATTACGCATCCCCACCCGTCGGGGGACGGGAGGGGTATGTGGGACTCCCCGGGAGAGAGCCTCCCGGTATACCCACTAAAAACCCCAGCGCAACTCCGGCATCGCCATAGTGGCGGGGGAGTGGGAAACTAGCACAGCCTCAGCTACCTCTCCCCCGCCGGCGAAACCCGCCTAAGAAGGCGGGCCCTCATTTGCCCCTCTTAAAGAGGGGCCGTGGCTCCCGCGTGGTGAGCGGTGCAGGGCGGGCGCGGGCACCCCCGTGCCTCACGCCCGCCGCTCACCTCAGGGCGGGAGAAAGCGGGCGAAATCCCGCCTTCTCCTGCCCCTACGCCGCCTACGGAGCGCCGGAGCGAGGGGATCCTCCTCTCGCTCCCGCTCCGCGGCCTCCTTCTGCGACATCACGACCTCGCAGAAGGAGGCCATCGCCGCCCAGGCCCCCTCGCTCCCCACCATCGCTCTGACGACGGCGGGCAGCGAGAGGTCCCCTCCTACCGCCGCGACAAGATCGCGGCGCGGCACGGCCCACGACGGGCACACCGCGAGGGTGTGGTCCGCCGTGTCCTCCGCCGCGCCGCAACCGTGGCACGACGGCGTTTCCTCTCGTCCTATCCGGTGCAGGTACCTGCCGAAGCAGCCGTGACCGGAGAGTACCTGCACCAGACGGAAGGAGAGGAACCCGTGACGCCTGTCGAGCCAGTCCTTCAGGACCGGCCCGATGGCGTCGAGGGTGCGACGGCCGAACACCGCGGAGGCGAGGTCGCGCGTCCAATGTTGGACGATGGCGTCCCTCGCCTCCCGGCGGACGGCCTCCCTCAACTCCGGGGCCGGACGCTCGCCCAGCGCCCTGCGCCCCGCCGTCCACTCGTACACTCTGGCGAGCACCCAGGCCTCGAGCTCCCAAGGCGGGGTGCTCGCCAGAGCGCATGCCGAAGCGAAGCCTACCGATCGGTAGGCCCGCGCTGCCCGCTGGGCGATGGCCCTTTGGGGCGCCCGAAGAGCGGTGACGTTCTCCCTCCTATGGAGGGAGTCCGCCCAAATGGGGGCCCCATATAGGGCCATGCTCCGCAGTATGCCGGCGTATAACCGCCGGCAACGACTGCTCGGCCCTCCCATGTTCGGCATGAGCCATGAGAGGGCGTTCGCAGCCTTCAGCAGGCGCGTCGACAGCCCGCTGAAATGCGGGCCGAAGCGCAGCCTGCTGTCCACAATGAGGCCCAGATACTTCATCTGGGCCTCAACCCCGACCCTCACTCCCTCCACAAATATGTGGGCGTCGGGTGGGGGGCGCTGCCGGGGGCCGTGAAAGAACACGGCCTCCGTTTTGTGCAGCGCCACCCTCAAGCCCAGGCGGCGGATCCTCCCCGCCACTAAGGATCCGCCCGCCGATGCCAAACTGGCCGCCTCCCGGAAGGTGCTCCCGCGGGAAGTGAGGAGAGTGTCATCCGCGTAGCAGATGACACTCGTGCCTCGTAGGAGGGTTCCCCGCAGGAGCCAGTCATAACCGACGTTCCACAGAAGAGGCCCTAGAACGGACCCCTGTGGAACGCCGGTTTCCACGCCATACCGCCGGACCTGGCCAGCCCCGTCCACGAGGAGGACGGCACGGTCCTCCAAGTAGCTGGCCAGGAGGCCCCGCAAGTACAGGGGCACACCGTGGAACCGGAGCGCCTCCAGGATGGTGGAGTGGGGGATGGAGTTGAAGGCGTTGGCAATGTCGAATGACACAGCCAACACTCCATCCCCCACTCCTACCGCCTCTGTCACCTGGCCCTTTAGACGGGCCAGGGCGTCCACTGTCGAACGCCCAGCTCGAAAACCGAACTGGGCGTCCGACAGGTCCGGTCCCACGTCCCGCAGATGGCGCTTCAGGCGGGCGGCGATAATCCCCTCGAACATCTTACCGGCCTCGTCAAGCAAGACGATGGGCCGGTAAGCCGAGGGGGAGTCCGCCGGCCGCCCTTCCTTCCGGAGGAGGCACAGTTGGCCTTCCCGCCAAGGTTTCGGGAACCTCCTCGACGCGAAGCACGCGTCGAAGAGGTCCCGAAACCTTCTCTCCATCTCCTTGGCCGCGATGGCCACCACCCGAGCGGGAACGCCGTCCAGGCCGGGAGCCGTCTTTTTGGCGCGGAGACGAATAGTCGCCGCGCCAAATTCCTCCTCTGAAACCGGAGGAGGAGGAGCTTCCTCCTCCGGTAGAGCCGCTGCTCTTGGCGGGCCCATCGCTGGTG
This sequence comes from Sesamia inferens, assembly GCA_037179545.1. Classification (NCBI taxonomy): domain Eukaryota; kingdom Metazoa; phylum Arthropoda; class Insecta; order Lepidoptera; family Noctuidae; genus Sesamia; species Sesamia inferens. Next base: position 12,232,876 of record CM073934.1, on the reverse strand, counting down.
GGGTGAAGTGTGGATCCCTGCGCGGAAACAGGGACCGCACCACCCCATCCAGGAGCGCTGGTTCGAGGGTCTCGGCAACCGGGGGACCAATGCGACGCAGTTTGTTCCGCGCCGCCTTATATGGCCTCCCGAATGGGTCGTTGTCGAGACCCTCCAGCAGCTCAGCCCTCGCCGCGTCCTTGGCGGCGCCGATGGCCGACTTGAAGGCCGCCCTCGCCTCCACGTATCTGGCGTAGAGGCGGTCCTCGTCAGCCAGATCCCGTCGACGTCGCCGACGCGAGCGGGTGTAGGCCCGCCGTGCCGCCACGCAGGAAGCCCGCAGCTCCGCCAACTCCTCCGACCACCAGTACACGGCACGTCGGGGAGGTGGACGTCTCGACCGAGGCATGCTGGCGTTGCACACCTCGGTCAATGACCCCCTCTATATTTGATTACCTAACCTAACCTAACCATTTCAATTTACTGACCAAAATCATTATTATTGTCATACAACTTGGAAATATGTACTGTCAGCTATTTCGGCAATAGGTAATTTGATGCCCTGCACATTTGATGCATTGTACATATTATTATTTAATTATGTAAATAGGTATTACCTTTGAAAATATATATATCTCATGGAAACCATGATATGATTAGTATCACAAACCATACCAATGGAGAGGGCTATGCTTGGGGTTTCACTGCGTGAACAAATCAGGAATGAGGACATTCGCAGAAGAACGAAAGTAACCGACATAGCCCGAAGAATTTCAACACTTAAGTGGCAGTAGGCCGGGTACATTGCCCGTAGAAACGATGCCCGATGAGGCCAACGGGTTCTTGAGTGGCGACTACGCACCGGAAGGCGCAGCGTGGGTCCCCGACAAGGTGGACCGACGACCTAGTGGAGGCCGCGGAAAACCGCTGGGTGCGGGAGGCGAAGGACCGGTCGTCGTGGAGAACCTTGGGGGAGGCCTATGTCCAACAATGGACGTCTTTCGGGTAAAAGGAAGATGATGATGATAATTGTAACACCATTGCTTCATATGTTCCACTGAATAACGTAAGTAACGTAATGAATGTTAGTGACTGACCTGGCAAAATAAAACCATTGCTACTTATAGTGTGTTACATAAGTACCTACTCAATGCTATAATTTACTTCGAAGCTGACCGTACGCAATGTATTTCAGGTGCCATAATAGGCATTACTGCTCATTTCCCGCCTCTGATTGAAATCTAGGGCTGTGTCGGCCCTCTAAGTTACAATCAGAACATTAGGTACGTGTTGCTCAACACTATAATTAGAAACCAGTGATTGATAACATTTTGCATTATATAGAGTTTGTTTCACGAAATACTATTACTTAACAAATAAAGGGGTTGCACGCGAACAAAAGTATAATAAGAATGTTTAATCTTTTTAATCTACACAGGTCATAAATGGCCAGGGATGTAGGTATGTGATGTAGATTAAAATCGTGGGTTAACTTTTGCAATGAAAAGGACGGCGAAGTAAAAGTTGGCTCAGAGTCTGTCTAGTTGTCAGGGAGTTACACATGTACACGCCTTTTAAAATGGACAGTTAATTTTTTCTCGTGGCCCTGACGTAAAACGAGCTTTTTGTTTTTTCTCGTGGTGATAGTTTATTGCATTTGGTAAAATTGGAAACTGCAAAGTTAAAACGATACTCTTTTGGTACTTATATACAGACAAATTGTCTAACTGTTGCCATACGAACCTCTAGTGGCAATTCTTACGGGTTGTTGGAGCCCTCAAAAGTCCAACAATTGGTCTGACTGCAATGCTGTAGTCGCTTCACGGAAAATATCGAAGTTTAGGCAAAATCAGCAGTTAGACTGCTAAAGCGGACCCTAGACTCAAAGCTAAAAAGCTTTGGATGCGACTGGGATTAACGCTGAGATGATGAGACAATTTTTTTAACACGTGAAATAATGGATTTAATATTCAAAAATATTCAGACTGTGGTTGCAGAATTTCAAAGGTTCGGACTCAGGCACACGTCATGTTATAACTCAGGCACACGTCATGTTATACGCAGAGAGTCTGAATTTGAAGTGAAATGATTTCTAATTCCACATTTAGGAAATGCAAGAGCATTTGTGGCCGTGCCTTAACCTTATGAATCCAGATCTCTATTCTATCTCAGGATCTAACATTATAAATGCAAAAGTAACTTTGTCTGACTTTTCACGTCTAAGCCATTTAAAAAGGGTAGTTGACTAAAAAAAACTAATTAGTCCGTCAGTCAGATTTCCAAAAAATACTAGACACGTATTTTTTCTTTTTTCATATAAACAAAAAATGTAGACGACACAGTGCGTTGAAAACTCGTGTCACGTCACTGAACGCTACACTTTTTAGCGAGCAGTGACGTCACCAGCCACCATTCCTGATTTTTGATACCCTTTATATTTGTAACTTTTTATAGATTTGATAGAACAGAATATACGTATCCAATATTTCTCTATAATCTGAATGACGGACTAAATAGAACAATTTTATTTTTACCCAGGAAACATCCCTATTATCGTTACGGACAAATATGTAAGCAACACAATAACAGTAGCAATGCGTTTCATTTTGACAGTTCAACCACATCCATTGCGTTATTTAGATAAATTGCTGCGCGAACAAAATTTTTCAAACACAGTTATGAAGCAGTGGACTACCAATATCACTCACACATTGCTATTATGTTAGGCAATTAAGGTGCTGGATAAGAACATAGCGACCCAGCCCAGCTTCGTACGGTTTTTACGTCGTGAGAAAATATTGAAAAGTATTTATTTGTCTTAAGTTTAATCAACAAATAGACAATTACATTCTCTAAATTATTATGAAAACCGCATTAAAATACGTAGCGTATTTTAGAAGAACAGCGCGTTGACTCGGACAAACACCAAGGCCTCAGTTCAATTTATAAAACAGATTAGTACAGGAACTTCTGCCCTCGAATTTGGACGTATAAAAAATCTTGCCCCCGTACACGTGTGACCTTTTCGTTTACGCTTAGTATTTAGGATAGGTAGACATATAAATTAGACATTTTATAGAAGAGCAAAACAAAAAAAATTATATAACTTTTTATTTCTACTCAGGTCCTATATGTCTCAGCAAGATATTAAGTAGCCTTCTTTACTAGGTAATGGGGTTATAAATTGCAAATTGCGCATATGAAAACGTAGCTTTGTATTTTTTATTTATTTTACCATTTATCTACACAAATATATAAATAGACAAGAAAAGACAGCAGAAAAAAGAACAGAGGTGATGCTTATTTCGTAAGAAATCCCTTCCAAATACTTGCGATAGGACAGATACATAGACGTAGACAGCGTATGAAAAAGTAATAAACACAAAAATTTATAATACATTAAATTAGTTAAAATACATAATACATATGTATACATACATACTTACAAAAATAAATATCACTAGAACGAGTATAGTAATAAATCAAACAGTAACATAGTTACCGGACCTGTTTTTAGCTCATAAACAATAACTAAAATGAAATTAAATCGTTTATTTTGCAAGTAGGATCAGTGATCACTTTTACACGTCATGTTTTTTTAAACTAAGTAGGTAGACGGAGCCGGCATTTCCTAACTGACTACCTCTGAGAAAAAAAACCGAAAGAAACTCAGGGATCACCGTCTTTTTTCAAGTCCAGACATTAAAAATGAAAATGTTTACAATAATTTACGTTATTTAACAAAAACAGTGATGAACATAATGTCGATTAACTTCTTTCCAAAATGGTGGATGTGTCATACATACACATATATAAAAGACTTTTGTGATTGTGTAAACAGGAATACGGTTTCCGTTGTATCATTTTACGGTTAATTAAGCTTTCTGGGCAAATGTGGCTGCAGATTGTTTGTCGATTTAAACGAATTTACTCGCCGCAAACGGGCGAATCAACACATTTAAATACGTTTTGTTTCAATTATAGAAAGAAGCACACTGACGTACAGAAGTGACATGAAATATGCCAATTTCCTAATACATATTTTTGAAGTTACAAATATATGAATTGCGTGCAAGTAGCTTATGGAAAGAAAATCTATATTATACTAATATATAAAGCTGAAGAGTTTGTTTGTTTGGTTGAACGCTCTAATCTCCGGAACTACTGGTCCGATTTGAAAAATTATTTATAGCTCATTAATCCAGGAAAGATTTAGGGTATATGAGATTATTTTTTGTTTACGCAAAACCCAAAACACAAGTCCAGTATTTTTGAGTAAATAATCTATGCACAAAATCTCAAAAATATATCATGAAAAACCACTAAGTTATGAGCTGTTATCCTAGTTGGCTCTCCCAACAAAATTATGGTCCACGCTCCACTCAGGCGCGCAAGCGGGACGTTGACCTCTGGCGTCAGCTGTGGCGCCGGGGTGCGCAATATTATAATCTACCGTGCGCGCTCGGTAACCACAGGGTAAATGTATTTAGGAAAAAATATAACATAGTGTAAAAATTATTGGAATCGATTCAGTTGCTTATTCTGAATAAACTATATTCGCATTAACAAAAAATAACTGTATATAATATCACGCTGCGACCAATAGGAGCGGGGCATATAAAAAAAACATATCGTAACCTACGCGGGTGAAACCACAGAGCGCAGCTAGTATTATATATTTAAAAGTCTCAATTCGCCTGAGGGGCGAGTCAATTCGTGCGTATAGACTAATAAGTCGGAGTTACTCGCTAAATTATTGGGAAACAGATTACTGTTTTAACCACGACTGCAGCTCATCAGGTAATCCTACTAGTGCTGGGAAGTGGTTTGTGGGTAGGGTTTCGGATGTGTTAAATAGATACCATTGTTGTTCTATTACTAGCCAATAGTGTCACAATGGCGCCGAATCTGTTGTTCACAAATTAAACTAATTTTAAATTAAGTGCATCTTTTTCTTTCCATTTCATTAATAAAGACAGTGTTGCAATTCTTCTGAAGTGGCAATGGGCTGGACACATTGCCCGTAGGACCGATGCCCGATGGGGCCGACGGGTTCTCGAGTGGCGACCACGCACCGGAAGACGTAGCGTGGGTAGGCCCCCGACAAGGTGGACCGACGACCTGGTGAAGCTCGCGGGAAATCGCTGGATGCGGGAGGCGCAGGACCGGTCGTCGTGGAGAACCTTGGGGGAGGCCTATGTCCAGCAGTGGACGTCTTTCGGCTGAAATGATGATGATGATGATGAACAAAGACAGAAGATAAAATGTCAGTTTAGATCTGTCAAATTAGTGCGCTCCTGACGTAAACTGGCGTATTTTTAGTCGCCATGTTTATAATCGCGTCTAAACTGTCCATGGAGTATCTTAATTTGACAGGATTAAATTAAAATGTTATCTTCTGTGTAGTTCTGAGTTCTTCTGAGTATTTTAATTTTTGCGGATAATAGTCTACTGATTATTATCCGCAAAATTAAAATTTGAAGTCCATAGCCCTGATGGTTGTAGACGTTTATACAAAAATATCAATGACCATGAAATAAAATATTATTGAATATTTGTGTTGCGCAATGATCGGCAGCTCTATACCTAGGCATCTCGAAATAGTTTTTCACAAAAATATGAAACGCCAATTTACTTAAAGTAAAAAACGACAACAACCAGTTCTTGGTAACAGCCCGGAGATTTGGAATTATGTGCAGTTAGTAGAAATAATATGTTAGTTATTTATACCCCGCTAGACAATACCATATGTCTTAAAGTCCCAGCAAAAAAGAAGAGGGCATAAAGCTCAAAGCACTTACCTTTACCGTACATAATAAACAAAGCACTGACAGGAACAATACTTAATGAGTATTAATTATCCAACAGTGTCTTTCGACTGAATCAATTCAGAATTCCATTTTCAATTGAATCGAACGCCTTGACCGGTGCAGCTCGATTCAGAAAGCCGTGGTACATTCGAAGAATGACTTCATCATTTATGATTTTTTGTTGCCATTTAACGAATCATAAAATTTGTGTATGTAATTTTTTTGCAATTCATAATTTAATAATAAACCTGCCAAATGGAGTCAGAATTGCACACAAAGCAAAAAACGACAGAAAAACATATTTCTTGTATGGCAACCCCCATGCATTGCTTGTTGATATATCAGTAATAAAAAAACATAATATGAAAATTTCAAACTGTCTAAATGTTCTTGAGATTAAGCCCTCTGACTGATAGACGGATGTACTAGCGGACTTCGAAGCATCCATGGCGTTGCGGTAGCAAACGCGGCCGCTGCGCAATGAGGCGCGGTTTCGGTCCCCGCGCATTTACACTGATCGTGCCTCGAAAAGCACGTTAAGCCGTTGGTCCTGGTTGGCATACGAACATCGAATGGCAGTCGTTACGGGTTGTTGGAGTCCTCAAAAGTCCAACAATTGGTCTGCAATGCTTCGATATCGCCTTCGGGTTGTGGAGGTCAGACGGCACCGGCAGTCGCTTTACGAAAAATATTGAAGTTTAGCCAAAGTCAGCATTTAGACTGGTAAAACGGACCCAAGACTCCAAATCTGAAAAAGTTTTGGATGCAACTGGGATTAACGCTGATATGATTACTAGCGGACATCGAAGGCTATATTAATAGCAGCGGAACCCTAAACTAATATGATTATTGAAAGTAGGTGTGGTATATAGGTTGGTGTATTTACATGTTTACTTCTTGCTTACAATAAGAAACAGTTAGTAGTAAATGTTTAAATACCCGAAGTGAATGAGACCATAAAATATGTGGTTAGTAATAACCAGTAATAACGCTTCGACCATCCCGGTCCATTAAGAGATCGGGGGCGTTAAGGGGAAATGCTCTCGTGACGTCTAATTCTTCATCACTATAATTTATATATTTATCTAAGTATTCCTTTGAATTGTCGTCGTAGTAGAAAATTGATTTTGATTATCTATTTACACTTTGATTTTATTTATTTGTTTACTAGCTTTCCGACCGCCGCTTCGCCCGCGTGGAATTCGGTTATATCGCGTTTTTTAGATCCCTCATTTTCGGGGATTAATTATTGTATCATTTCGCTTCTAAGTTTACATGTGCATATTCTTTTGCAATATTATTACCTTATTTTAAACGACACACAGCGCCATCTATCACCGAACTGGTATGAAGCTAACTATATTTTTGTTATGCCTTGGGAATATCTTTTTTTTCCGGGATAAAAAGTACCCTGTTATTTAATCTGGACTTCTAACTTTACGAAAGCGGTACGAAGAAACAGACCACTTCACTTACCGATTTATAATATTAGTAAGGATAGGATTGACCTGTAGCTGATGGTACCTACACGTAAGATATGATAACAAGTGCGTCCCACTCGTGGAACAGAACCACATTTACAATCGATTTTGAATGATTTAAAAAATTAAAATATCGCGCATTATTATGACGTATGACGTAGTTTGGAACATCCTTTATGCGAGCGCAGTCCGAGTTTGAGTGGCGATATCTTTACCGGAGTTTATTCATCATAGTTTAAAAAATAATAATATTAAAATTATATAAAAAAAATAAAAGATTTTCTTTTTTTTTTTACTATTGTTAACTAGTCTATAATAATAGATGAAATTTCACGGTGTATATTTCCCTTTTCTCAGAAGTTTGGTTTCCCCTTAAGCGCTTGTATTAAGAGCAAAGTATAAGGATTAGTTCGGCTGCAGGTCGCAGGTGGCACTTCGATGGCTGATGGCCTCTCGGCTTTCCCCGGACAACCTCCCAGCCGATATTGAGGACATAAGCCCGATATTAAGGACTTTAATGATTATGACGTTTACATATAATAAAGTTGGTATAAAACAATGACAAAGATTCAATTAAAATTCGTAGAGTTTACGTTACAAGAAAACATTTGAATTTTTCAATGAAACTAAAATATTATCTTCATAGTAGATAGTCAAATGAAATGACAGGGCTTTTCTTCTTGAACGGCACATGGAAACAACGCATCGTACTGATTTCACACACATTCTGCATTTCGCAAGCAAAGTTTGCAACTACTCCCCCACATGAACAGTAGGCCTAGTATGAGTTTTCAATACGAAACTCGTTCGATCGTTGCGATCGCGTTTGGCGCTCTCATTGGTTGAGAGTTCTTACGACCTTGAAGCGGGCCAATCGCTGAGTCAAACGCGCTCGATACGATCGAACGAGTTTCGTAATGAAAACTCATACTAGGCCTACCGTTGGGCTACCAAGACTGTCAGAGATATCCATGCCCCAACTAAAACTATCAACTTAGCACATGATTCTAGACTCAAGAAAAACGTCTACTGTTTCATATAAAAGTGAGATACTAGTGCTGTCAAAATATCATCATCTAAGCGCTAATCCCAGTCGCATCCAAAGCTTTTTCAACTTTGGAAACTGGGGTCCACTTTACCAGTCTAACTGCTGATTTTGGCTAAACTTCGATGTTAATCAGTGCTGTCAAAATATATGACGATGTAATTTTTTAGGGTGCACATGGCTGCTCTTGCCCCCCGATACATAAAACGGTAAAAAAAACAGAGGAAAAAATTGAAAGAGGGTAGAATAAATGCATTCATTTGAGATTGTACAGCATTTTCACAATACTGTGGTCTTTAATAATGTTGTATAAACCATCAAAGTCAACAATTTTCTTCGTACACAGTCAAACGGTGAGAAGGCGGAGGAAAGAGGGCTGAAAAAACGTATCGTTGCTACTTTACTTTAGGCCTGTGCTAAGTACTTAATGCCATTAGGTCCGAAAACTGCATGTACCTATCAGTAAAACTTACATTACCACACCACTTAGTGGAGTTTCAAATTCACGTGAATATTATAATGAAGTACCTAAATACTTTCGTAGCGGTGTACGACATAGAAGACAGCGCTTTAATCCGATTACATCAGTTAATAGCACTTTAACAAGCTTGCTACCCATCTGCAGTAAGGAGATGACAGTATTTCCAACTAAAGACATATAAGTATAAACATAAATAGAGGTAGTGTGGCAGAGAAATTTCCGCGCAAGCGAAAGCTACATGTTTTTGTATAAACGGCAGCACATAAAGCTACCACAATCTGTCATGTATGTCGTGGATCTGCGAAATAATTTTAAGAAAAGTTGCTCATTTGAGTTACATAGTAGTAGTGCGAACGTTCGGCCGTTATTTTGAACGTTACGTGGACAGAGACGTTTTGGAAAGTGTCTCTTCAGATTGAGACGCGGACCAAGGCACTTCAGTCCGAGGCGAAACTGTCGACACTACCGCTCCGTTGTCGTTGACCCCGACATCATAAGTGGGATCTGAATCTCACTGCCGTACAATACCGAGGCTATCGGAACACCAGCCTCATCGTCCAATCGCTCTCCAGAAATCTGCCCAGAGTACCCAGATTCTGATCCACGTGTCCGGTGTGCAACGATTGACAACTGCCAAGTGGCAGGTGTTTACGGGTGATTGCAACAATCGGTGAGTCTATTTTTATTTTGATTCCGGTGCCGAATGTTGTCTTGTCAAGCAGTCTGTAATTTCATTGATGTACGTACACACGCGATAGTACGTACTCGTATAATGGGTAAAGGTTGTACAAGCGTATTGTGTACTGAACAATTTCTTTGTTCGATGTAAATAAGAAATTACCAGCAAATTTTATTTCTCTTACTACCGGATAATTTTATTGTTTGAATACGATGTTTTAATGGACAGAGAAATTTTAAAACATTGTTTTACAATTATGATGTTTGATTTGTCTCTGAATATTTCGAAACTAAAGTCCACTGTGGCCTGTAGTTACGAGCTCACTTGAGCTTCTGATAGGACGTATAGTTAGATCATAAAATCTAAAACTTTGGATGATATTAAACCAGAAATAGACAATAACAAGACAAGAGAGCATGCAGCAACGAACATATAAATGAGTGCTATTTGCGAAAAAATCTAGATTTGATTGAAATGAAGCTAAAGTAATTGTAATGTTAGTTAATGGAATGTTGGTGATTTATTTGATGGCGATGGTTACCTATAGAAATCGTTGATTGGAAACGGCACTCATAAGTAGCCCCACGATCCGCTCCGCCGTCGCTGACTCCGACATATGTATACAATATTTAAAGAAAACCCTGTCCGATCCGTAAAGGTATTGTTAGGTATCAATAACTGATTCTACTAATGGATACAAAACCGGGCTAAACTTAAAAAAAAATCCCCCTAAAAAAAACATTATTTCGCAAGAAGAGGTAATTTAATACATGTGCGTTAAGCACGGCGGCGGGCGGCAGGGCACGCAGCACGTGGTCGCATCGCTATTCGCTCATAATAATACCGGTGTTGTCACTGTTTTAAAAATTACCAAATTTCGAGGAAGTTGGAATTAATTCGTGGGAAAAAAAGATTATTTCAAAACTAATTAGTATTGTTTCTGTGATGATTACGTAAAATTTTATATTATATTTAGTCATGTGTTTACCTAACCTTTATTATCCTTATGGGTGGGACAGGATTTTCTTATATATTATGTTATATATATAACATATTGTATATTTCTTTATTAATTTTCAACTTTATCACAAACGCATTAAGGCTCAAGGTAGAATGGAAATCAATGTGGATTTTCTTTATTTTTTTGGGTAGCCTGATCTGGTTCGTACTATACTTCGTCTTCGTCTGTCTCTATGTGACCAAGAATTCACCACATAATATGATTCTAGACTAGACTAATACCTATAGACAATTTTAATCGGATATTTAATAAAAACTGTTTCATAGAAAAATGCAATATGTTATGAAACAGCTATAAATAACTGACAATTATTACATAGGTACTTACGTGGTTTGAATCACGTAGATACTGATTTCATTTTAATAGTTCGCTATTGACGCTATTACTATATTATTCCCCTGTGATTCTGTATACACAATTTTATATTGCTTTAAACACCTTTGTCAGCATTTTACTTAATGGTGCCTGATTACGAATGAAGGCTAGTTAATCATGAGCCTATTCACTCAAAAAACTGAGTGAATATGAAGGTATCTAGTTGAGCGAGGTGATGCAATATTATACCCAACGATACGACCAACGAAGCTGCGCCAGAGGGAGATTGATCTGGAGACCCTCCACGACGAAACTACCGACACAACAACATTAGGTGCATCGTACCCGGCACACACCGCAACACAACTGCTCAGATCCGTCCTCCGTACGGCTTCAGCGGACATCATGCCGGAACACGACGAATCGCTTGGCGATAATACTTTGTCTGGTGGGTGGTAACTTCTGCTGGTAGCCGATGCTATGGCCTACCACCGTCAAATAACGTATTATGTTAACCGACTTTTCTCCCACGAAAGTATCCACGACAAGATTATTACAAATGGACCGGCTGGAGCAAGTCAAACACAATTTCCTCCAACGATAAGGATATTGAACAATACAAACAATAATAATTACAACAACTTACACTATGTTTAGATAAATAGGAGTAACCTCTCGTAAGGGCACGGCGAGTGTCGCAGAGACTTGGACCACAGCCAATATTATAATAGTTTATAGTTGTATCTTATCTGATTCTATTATAGATATCGAGGAAATTAAATCTATTTTAAATTTTATAGACAAAACATTTTATAGAAATAAAATGTAAAGACTGGAGGATCCTTGTGTTGGAAGCTTTTAAGCTAATTTATTTATACTTTCCCACAAAGAGATGTACAGAGGCAGACTTAATGCCTTAGGCATTCTCTACCAGTCAACCACTGATGGTGAAGACATTAAATGTCAGTTATGCTTGCTCATGCTTTAGTTAAAAACAATGACAAGGAAAAGAACATTGTACTGAGTATTCTGAGTACTTACTGCACAGTGTGTGTGTATTTTTAGTACGCTGACTGACTTTATAGTAAATAAAACTTATGGGCTGTGATTCCCAATTTAATTTTTAATTTGCTGCTTCGAAAGCGAAGTGCATAATGTTGTGACGCTAGAAGAGGCGAGAGTGGACAGCGATAAGCTGCGTTGACTTTTTGCTCTGCAAACATTTTTGGAGGTGAAAACTTTTTGAGTGCCCAAAAAGCTTCTACGTAACCTATGTCCAACCTCACGTTCGACCTTCGCAAATCCAACATTTAAAAAAAATATTCATTATTTTCCTCAATCTTATCCAATGACTTTTCTCCATTTTTATTTTTATTCTGCCTAGATTATTAATGCATACACATGCTACACGCTTATATGTTAAATTTATTTTTTCTTTTCAATTGTGGGATTTCTATTAATTATTTATAGTCATTTTTTTCATTTGTATCGTGTTTACGCCTAATATGAGTGCATGCCGTGATTTTCTGTAACTGAAGAAGCACACGTATAAAAGGCTTCCTCTATTATTGTAATTTTGTATTGTATATGTCTATCCTTTGTTGGAGATTACAAAATAAATAAACAAATAAACTTTTTATCTGAATTATTTGCCCTTTCAATATGTCCCATCTTTTTTACATACTTGAACATATTATTATTTCAAAACTTTTGTATTATGTATAATAAATATTATTAAATAACACTAGTTTACACGGTTTTCTTACCCCAGCTGAAAGTTGTTATTTTATTTTGTGTTCAGGTAGAACTATCCAGAAAAAATAATAAAAAAATTCTGTCACGTCTGGTTTAAAAAATATTTATTATCTTGAAGAGAAATACAAAAATTTTAGGATTAATACAAAAATAAATTAAAAATGACTAATTTTTGCTTTCTTTTTATAGTTATTTGAATCAGTTTCTCTTATGATAGACCAACAGTAATCCCCTAACATATTTTCATCCCAAAATCCTTGATGTCGTTCTTCGAAAGTCCTTAAATCTTGGTGGAAACGTTCACCCTGTTCGTCACTCATTCTTCCTAAGTTTTCAGGAAAAAAAATCAGATGAGAGTGTAGAAAGTGAATCTTTAATGACATGTTTACTCCCATATCATGAAAGTTTTTCAATAAATTGTTGACAATTTCTTCATAATTTTCACTTTTTTTATTTCCCAAAAAATTTTCTACAAGCATTTTAAATGAGTTCCAAGCAGACTTTTCTTTAACCGATAAAAGGTTTTCAAACTGAGAATCTTTCATAATTTTACGGATTTGTGGACCAACAAATATACCCTCCTTCAGTTTTGCCTCTGTAATGTTTGGAAATATTTTTTGCAAATACCGGAAAGCATCACTGTTTTTCTCGAAGCGCCTTTACAAAGTTTTTCATGAGCCCCAGTTTGATGTGTAAAGGGGGTAATGTGACTTTATTTGGATCGACCAACAGCTCGTGTTTAATGTTCATTCTACAGCTTTCGCAAAACACGTGAGGCACCCACTTTTTATCTTGATTTGCAACAGGAAATCCAATATAATGAAGATATGCAGTTTTTAACGAATCTACAATAGGTCTTCTCTTTTTTGAAAATATAAACTGTCCACAAACATAACAAAAACGGTCAGAACTTTGTTTGCACTTTCTGCTAGCCATTTTAAATTAATCCAAAGCAAAGTAACTGTCGTTTGAAGCGAACGAATAAACAATAAAATATCACCACCACGTCGGGTAGTTAAAAAAAACATTTGACTGCAGAAAAAAATTCCGACGTGATAAAATATTTCTGCTAACACTTTTAGGTTTAGGGAAGGTAGATTAACATATTGACATACATTCGGTTCGGGGTATAAATAAAAAGTAAAATTTTGTAAACTTGTGTAATTATCATATCCATATAATTAGAAGACATTTTATATTTTATATTAGAATAATAAATTAATGGTAAAAAAAGTATTCCGATTAAAATGATATAGGCTGAACAAAACCTTTATAGTCACTCAATTCTATACCCCAAATAAAAAAAAAATACAACAGCAAGAATACTGCAACAGCCAGAGAAATATTCCATAAGTAGGTATATGTAAATATAAATATCAATATGGCTGCCAATAATTGCTGTTTATAGTAAACAGAGTTGTGACCTAGTTTTTCTTTTAATTTATGGGTTACAGTTATACAGATGAGGCTTCTGCGCCGCATAAATAATGTTCAGTTACAATGTTATGATAAATGACTCCCGTTCTCATTCATCAAAATCTTTGCTCCGCAAAATCATTGAACGAAGGTAATAACACTGATGGAGTTTCCACAGATTGCCAGAAAGCAATATTTGCTAAAATACCTCTAAAATTGGTTGGAGTATTACAAACTGGCACGATATCGCAAAAGTTGTTCCCGAATTATAAAACCGAAAATTCGATCGAGGAAAATGAGATGAACACAATCACAGTCAAAACTTGTATAATCACAGTTTAATACCAACTTCCCCATTCTTGTGGAATTGGAAAAGTAAATTGTTGAAGCAAAAAATTAACTTACCTTTATATCATAATCGGTGAACACAGAAGCGCTTCGAGGATGAGAAAAAAAAACTCACTATCATCCAACTTCAATGCAAGTTCACGAGAAAATTCTCCACATAAGTTTAAGTTCACTACACTACACCGCCTATTTGTCCATGAATGTACTAACAGATGTAACTTAGGCACTTTATAGATGACTGAAGGTAAACTAAGCACTAACACTACTGATTGTCTCACCTACACCAATGTTCGCGGAACTGATACACCTGGAACAAAAAACAGTGATTAGTTCATTAGGATGTTTAAGAGGATTGAAAGTGTGTGATGTATGTGTTGAAAGGTATATGGTAAATTGGCTACCGCCTGCAGCTTCACACGCGTGTTGTTCCTATCTTAAGGGTTGGAAATATCCCCTTACCAATTTTCATCATTCATCACATTTCAGACAGACAAAATATTTGCAATCTTTTTTTTTAGTAGCGTTTAAGTTAAAATCTGTTAATCTCTCTATCATAACAAGAGAACTTTAATTGTATGTATTTTTATAAATAGATTTCATAATTATTATATGCTAGTGAAATAAGTGTGTCCATTTATAAATTTACAACAATATTAATTTGATTAATGATTTCTTTTTTCACAATAAAAATGATAAAGTGCACATTTCAGTCACGCAACATTTGCTATTTGGAAAATCTAATCATGTAACATCTACTGAAATCCAGATCAATTTTGTTTGACATTTCTTACGTTGTGAGAATGGTATGAGGTTTCGATTATCATAAAAATGACGCGATTACGCAGCAGATGAAGATATTATGAAGAAGTAATCAATACAAAACACCCATCGATATACAGTTGGGGTGTATATGTCATTGTTTACCGTTCAAGCCTGCCGGCTCTGCGGATGTGACTAAGCCAGTTTTCATCTGGAACATATCTCGTCTCTGCAATCACATCGTCCGCTCCCTCGGACCGTATTATCATTCGTACAAAAGCCCTCTCTGCGTAATAGCCGGCGATCAACATCTAGAAGAATTTTTGCAAAAATTTCGCCATCAATCTTCCCCGTGCAAAAAGCCGGCAGGAGCAGACACTTGATTTATCTATTTGAATATTAGCTCGCTTTCGTTGGAGGCTCTATGATAATACGCATTCCAGTAGAAAACTATTTTCATAACGTGATATGTATTGTTTTTATTATTGGCAACCATTAGTAAAAATTCAGGTCACAACAGCGACAAACATATGCGGAGTGAGTTTGTGATAAATTAGATTCGGAAAATGATGGGAGATTTTCGTGAAAAAAAAAAACGAGTCCTCAGTAACTAACGAGATAAAATGTATGTTAACTACGTAGGTGTAGGTAACGGATCGGTGTCTAAATTAGTATTGTGATCGAGTAGCGCCGAGCCCCGAGTGGAGCCGAGTGGTGCCGACAAGTCTAGTGGTGATGCAGTGCCGTCCGTAATAGGGACGAATGGGAAAATGATACAGCAACATTGCCTTGATGCCAAATAGATTGATAATGTTGACTGTATACGGATCACAAATTCGAGTCGGTATGAATTAGTTAGGTAGATACGGGCTGATGAACGCAATTCCACGTCAAATCGTATATGTTTTGTACATAAATATCTAGGTACATGTTTGAATGAACTTGCCAATATTGATTACTTAATCTATAGGTACTAATTAGTTCTACCTCCTGTTAGTGAAATCAACCTCAATGAAATGAAATACAAATTCCTTCATCTTATTAGAACAGTATACTCAACATCACTGTAGGTAAAATCAATACATTTTCATGCAAAAACAAAAAAAAATTGAAGAAACCTATTTTAGGAAGGTGAAAACCAGTAGCCGCTATTATTTTACCCATTTCCGACTATATATTCAGGGAACAGACACGTTTACATCACTGACTCATAGTTCCTTTGATTTAACACAAATTTTAATCAAATTATGCAGAGTACCAAGGAAACTCCCTTATATACAGTTCAGGGTACAATTGGTGTAAATACAAAATAGATTTTAGGGATTTGAGCAAGACTTCAAGGAAGAACTATCAATCAAATTAGCTGCCCAAAGACTTCTCAATGATCTCTAGGAAAGTAAATAAGTCTAATGGCATTCATTACCCGATAGACAAGGCCATACCAAATTAGAAAATCAAAGTCAAAACATATATTTCAAATAGGCACACCAGCACTTTTGAAAGTCGAGGAAAAAAGAGAATTGATTCTAGTCACCCCTCCCCAAGAGGTAATTTCGTATGGAGAATAATAAGCACGAAATTCTGTCGTTATTCTTTTAAATTGTTTTACATTGATTAATATAATTATATGTAAAAAGGTATGAAGAATTAAAAATAAAGCAATGACAAGTAATTTAATTATGTGATGGATAATAGTGCTCACATATCTCCTACACCTATTCTAATGACGAGCGATATAAAATGTATAAGATTTCATGAAACCTAAACGCGTTGCCCATAAGTTGCAGATTGCCACATTTATTGAATGGAAACTAATAATTTAATTTCCGCTTAATCAAAATACCACTAGCGTTGCACGTTTAATTAAGTGTATTGATAATGGCGTGCTCAACATTGTAACAATAATATATTTATTTACACTAGTTAATTGCTATTTGTGTGAGCACACACTATTTGACCATGTTTTTATGACTCGTGCCATTATTTTAGCCTAAATTCGCATTTGATTAGGTATATGACACTATTGAGGAAGCACGTGTGAGCTATTCATTGTTGTGACTGGCACGACGCATTTACATCGTCACGATGTCGTTAACTGAAAAGTATTCGTCTAATGAATCTGGTATGCGATTCATCGGTGGAAAATGTTAGCTCGCATTCAGCACAACGTTTTCGCTATCCTACTCCTCCTTCTTTCTCCTCCGCTATTATTTTCTAATTTATTTCGTTGCGGGGCCCAAGACAGTGAATCGTTTCTCCGGGACTCGTCGAGCTTCATTGCTCGGCGTTTTTCTGGCGGTCTCCACTGTTGATTCTGGCTTTCAGGAGTTGCAGTGGATGGGAAAAGTGTGGCGGGTTTTGTCCCATAAAAAAAAAACCATGTTAAAGCGACATTTTACACACGCCCAATTAGAAACAGAAATGCATTAACCTCGCTACGATATAAGACGAGTTCCAAAAGAATTCAATCAAAGTAAATGTTTTAAAGGTTGTGTGAAGCTGGCAAGAAAGACAAGTAATATAGCAATCTCAAAAGGATAGATGGGAGGTGAATTCAGTGAAATGAATCTCACCGTGACATTGTCTCAGCGTCGGTCATACCGCGCACCGTGGCAAACTGGGCACAGTAGGCACATAATTGATTGGGGTCGAGGCGACACAAGTGGTCCAAGAGGCAGTTTCCTAACTAGCTTTGTAGTAGCAAGCCTCGGGAGCAATTAGGCGGAAGGGGGAAATTGCATCTCTTGGGGATAGCTCACAAATTGCCCCAAACGTCAGCAACTCCCGAACTGAAATGACAATTTGCCTTTGGCTATTAGTTTTCCGGAATTCGCTAGTAGGCATTTCTGAGTGTTAGGGGCTTACAAGCTATGGCCGAAGTCTGTAACTTATATGATTACTTAGACTCGCAACTAGTAAGTTCAGAAAGAACTCAGTGGAGTCTTTTATATGCATTTGCAAAATGTGTTATGCCAATAGTGCTACAAAATAGATTACAAATAAACATACAAATAACGGTTTGCTGTTCTATGATTTATGGTACAGTAAACAGATTTTATGTCGCTGTGAATATTTACAAGTCTTTATACACAATAAGGATGAAATCATCTTTGTATTGAAGCAGCTACAAACAAATATAATTGTGAATAAATTTTTCCCTTAAACTATTAATGCGCTCCCTGCATGTTTAAAAGCAACCAAAACAAACATCAGCTCATTCCAAATGAGTTAATTGGGTTCGCGTAACGAGCACATGACCAGCCCCTTTAATCAAGAGAACAACACAAAAATAAAGTAACTTCGTAAGCGATTTTCTAAAATAATGAATCCTTCTTGTTTTCTATTATATATTAGTATCTTTGTACATATGTATTTTATTAATAGATTATTAATTATATAATAATTTCGAAACCAAAATGTTTATTGTTTGTACTCATATCTAAAAGTTAACTGAGATAAGTTATTGGTCCACTAATGTGCTACTACTGTAAATGAAATTCAAACAAATAAACCCAGTTTATAAATATTTGTATTTATTCTAAGAGTCAGCACTGAAGCAAAGTGGTCGGAAGGCTGTAGATACGGGCAACATGGCACATTGACACGCCGCGTGCCAAACATTCACCGTACCTTATTTGACACTCGATCTTCAGCAAAACATTCATAATATGTATATCTTAGATAGGTATTTATATCAGATGTCTGTTATAATTCAGATATTGTTATATTTAGCCTCATGTAATAGGGGCAAGCCTAGTGCCATCAACCGGCGAAACTTGGGTGTAATGTAATAATACACCTCTGCTTTCTCTTTATAGAATACAGGCGTGATGTGAGGTTTTGTATTCTTATTTCATAATTATTTATATTCCTCCATATTTATAATGAAATATTATTTATTGGTCATAGCTAGCAAAACAATCAAAAAGAAATTAAATTAGAATGAAAATAATTTGAAAATCCCAAAAACGATTGTCGAAATGTTGAGTTTGTCATCTCCATGTTTGTCATCAAGCACGTTATCATAATTTTGGACGTGAAGACCGAGCATGTAACGCCGAAAAAATATTCATGAAAGAAAATCAACTGAAACGAAAACGAACGATCGGAGAAAATATTAAAGTGAGCTGAGGTGGCCATTTTAGAGATTTATTCTTTCGTTATCAGGATCATTTTGCGAAAAAGTGTGAAGTATCATCATTTTTAAAGATATGGCTAATGATATTTTCAGTTTCAATGAAAAACAATTTGATATTGGAACTAGATCATTTGGGGCTACCTATTCTAATCAAGATGAGGTAGGCTACGTGTTGGTCCCAGATACGTTCATTTGTCAAACGAACAAACGATGATAGGGCTCATCTTCTCGAGAGCGTACATTTTTAGTCCACTACAGACATTTAAATGTTCAGACATTATATCTATGATATTTCTAAAATATTTTGTTACTGAAAGATGTGTGCCGCGGTCGACATTTGGCATCAGGCCAGTGCTTTTGCTGTTTTCTCCCTCATGACAACTTCTATAAGATAAAACGCAGCGCAGTCTTTGCGTATCGAAAACCATTATAGCATTAATGACATTCATAATAATTCCCCTTTTTCCTAGAAATAACAAAGACAATTTAAATTTCCACCACGTTTTCTTATTCTCTTACGTTCGCATTATATTTCAGCTGCCATTAGAGAGCTTACGCATGCCTGTTTCTATTTCGTTACAGCCTTAAGGAAGACTTAGAAAATGTTTAGTAAGTTTTACTTACCCGAGCAATTTCTTTTTTTATTACCATCATACTTGATTGCCAAAATCTAACCGAATTTTGAATATAATTTAAGGCATTATGCGCGCGCCAGAGAAGGTTTTTACGCGGATTAGGATACGACAGATAATAAAGCAAAAAAACTACGAAGTGATGAATGAAGATTACACGAGAGTGATGTGGAACGTGTGCAGCGTGCGGTGTGGTGTCGCGGCGCGTACCTTGTCGCGAGTTCGCGAGCGCAGCGATGCAGCGGTGCAGCGAGAGAGCGCAGGGCGACGCGAGCCGCCGCCTGCCTCCGAGCGACTGCCGCCCGGGCCGCCGCGCGCGCCCCGCCCGCGCCACGCGCGCGCCACGCACCGCCTGCACCGGCACACACGGCCGTGCCGCCGCACGCCGCGCGCTGAGCTACCTACCCTTTTCCGAGCCCGCAGCGGGCTCACGCACCACGCGATTATCGATGTATTCTGTGAGATGTGTCGCGAGGAGCAGAGACCGCGGGGCGCGGCACGCACCGCCGGGGCTCGGCGGGGGAGGGGAAGCGGTCCTGCGCGCTGCGTCACGCATCTGTCTCGACGCTTTCTTGCGTGCTCCCGCAGCCCGCCATCTGCAGAGACGTGCTGTCCGGGCTCGCTCGGAGCGGCTTGGGCGCGCACCGACCTCCCATTGCGACGGTGTTAATGCCCTCCGTGAAACTCTTCGCATTACATCCGTAAAGCTCAATAGAGCCGAATTATCAGATATTTGCCGTTCAACACTGACAAGGTCACATTTTTACTTACAAGTAAAACTACCTGCGCTACTTGGAAAATATTCCTATTCTGTTTTCCAAGAAGCGCAGACAGTTTACGTCGTTTTTCGCTGTTGTTATTACTTTAATTATTGCTCTGTTATGAGTTACAAACACAGAAGCTACGTTTTATTGCCACATAATTAATATTCTCTTGATAATTTCGTTACAATTTTCAGCTACTGTTGCTTGTTTTTGAAATCATGTGTTACAAAACCACCACATAAGTTCTCCATGCTCATAACTCCTGCTCGACTAATCTAGTTTTCACATTTGCTATTAATAATTATACAAACTCTAATAAGCCAATGAAGAGAACTCGGTAAAACGAATTCAGTTTCTCTAGAGCCTATTGATTGTGTTGAGCAAAGTGACGTGGAATCAAAAGGCTCTTGAGGCGAGCGTTTGTAGCCAGTACAACAGCGAACATCAATCACAACGAAATCAATTCCTATGAATCGCCGATGTAAGTATTTGTTATTCAGGCAATGTTTCTCTCAAGGCGGGGTACACTAAGGTGGATTATAAAATAATTGCATGCGTAGGTGGTGGGACACTTTAGTATTTCATAACACTACACTAAGAAGAAATGAATAAGTGATGTCTGAGGTGGGTTAGAAAAATTTCCATAATTTCTAAATAATATTTTAACCGCAACAGTTGCTAGCTGGAATTTATTCACGATAATAATATGAAGAACGAGTTTCGATCTCATTTCTTTTCGCGGCCCAGTTCAAGTCATAAAGTTGAAATAGCATTTTTTTTTTTTTGGACATTTGGTTATTTAAGAAAAGACAGACCCCCGAAAAAGAATCATAAACTACATACACTAACATGCTCAGATTATCTATGTGTATGCAGTTTATGATTTTGGACACTGGACGCTTAATGGGTTAAACACACAAGCATCACAAGCCATTAAACGTCCACTACTAAACATAGATCTAATTAACAGCTCTCTAGATAATTAACAATCACAATACACAAAAGCTATAATTACTGGTATAGCAAACAGATCCAATTATTTACGACTTATTGATGATCCCTTTTACAAAGTAGCGATTTTCCATCGCCACAAAGTATACAGGAGCGAAAAAAGAAAAGGAAAACTCTTTAACAGGAAACTTTATTGAAATTAATGTTGCACTTCGGTATTCAGCGGCTGATCTGATGAAAAATGTCTGCAGATAAAATTGCACTTACGAGGCTACGATAGTACCGTATGGAAGCTCCCTCTATCGTGAGATAATTAAGTTATATTCGCGAAGAATTCCAGTTAGTGAGATTACTGTGTAGCTCACCTGACAAAATGAACATTCACTTTGTGTTAAGATTGTTTTACACGTGTTTGTAAGCTGGATTCTGGCATCAGTTTTTATTAATTTGAGTCTGTTATTTCTAGACTATTTCTCTGTGAATGTCGTAAAAGGGGAAGGGATCCTTGGGGAGACCGAATAATTCAATACTGTTAAATGTAACGTTTTAATACTACAAGGGCAATACTAACCTCTACTAAGTCTACTCTCCACTCTACTGGAAGCAGTAGTGGCTCCCCGGTAACAGACCAGACTTACGAATTGTACGAGGTGGGTTCCAACCCAGACTGGCGTTTTGGTTTTTGTAATTTATTCCATCGCTGCCACACATAAAACGGTGAAGAAATATGTCGTGAGAAAATAAGTATAACTTAGAACAAAAATAGTCAGGCAGTCGTAGTGTTTTTCGCCAATCTGATCGTTTTAATATATTGCATGAGTTAATTGCCCCATCGCCGTTCCATCATCGGAGTCTACAATCCGGAGGTAGCGTTTCGCCTCGTCTTTTATACCTCGTGCGTCGAGGGACTAGAACAGTTTGCCAGCGGAGGTGTTTCAGTCTGACTACAATTTAAGTGTCTCAAGGCTAGAGTGAATAGGCTCTTAATAAATTAGCGCTCTTTATCATCAACGATTGCATCACTGCTTACCATCAGGCGGGATTGCGGTCAAGCACAAGTTTATAATTATAATTAAACAGAAAAAATAAGTAGTTACTGTTTATCCAATGTTAAATGATTTGATTGGAACATGGAATATGGAAGAATTTGGTTGGAGGATGAGCTAAGCAGAAAACGAAAACTAGTGAGCGTCTCCTGATCTTCGCGGCACACCGAAATACGACAAAGTGACCGAGAGTTGACAATAGCTTCTGCTTCAAGCAAGAAGATCACAATCATATTTCTTCAGTGCTCTTTCATGCAGTGTGGCATTTAATCCTACTTTTACGCTGCGGACCAGTCTTTCCCAATATGCGATAATTTACCAACAGAGTAGATTATACCCTCTCTCTCTCCCAAAGAGAGAAAGACTGTGTCCCAGCAGTAATACCTTTATAGAATTATGATTATAAATCTCTAATAAACTGCCATATCAAATTTAGGTATTGAACTTTTGCAGATGCTTTTATCTACCAAAAGTAGGTTTTCGGTATTTGTGGAACGACAGTGTTGGGGGTGAAACAATTTTAATACGGCTAATTAGATTGTGACAAATTAAAGTTTAGATGTGAAACAAGACGTTCAAACAAACTATGATAACATCATAACGAAATCCCAAGTTTGTGGAGGGCAAAATATGCGCTGATGGTACGGAGGGCAGCAGGTCAAGCTACTCGAAACTGTCAAATATTCTCAATCAACCTTAAACCTAAATGCTTTAGAGATAAAGTTGAAAATCTAATACGGAAATCTAACAGATTGAAGGGGTTTGATGTGTTTGAAGGGGTTTGAGGGGTATGTTGTCTGTACAAAGAGATGAAATTCATTCTTCCGGATACTAATATACAGAATGTATTGTATGAGGACGGAATCCACAGCCGCTCGTAGTACTATGTTCTCTATCGTAGATTCTTCTGGCTCCAAACAATTCATTTTCTTGAAACAAAAACGTGGAAAAACTCGTCACGCTTCAAAGGAGTTTATTTTTACTTTGACCTAAATCTCTTGTACTTTCAAATTTATAAATAAATATGTCATTTTCTGATGTATTTTATATAATTTGAATGTCTTTGACTTTATGTGTTATATTAGCCTACCTTTTTATCTATATCTATACTAATAAATAAAGCTGAAGAGTTTGATTGTTTGTTTGAACGCGCTAATTTCAAGAAATACTGGTCCAATTTGAAAAATTCTTTTTGCGTTGAATAGCCCATTAATCCAGGAAGGCTTAAAGCTATATAACATCACGCTGCAACTAATAGGAGCGGAGCATAACTACACCACGCGAACGAAGTCGCTGGCGGCCGCTAGTAGGTCATATAATGCTATTTCCATAAAAGTAACGTTCAGTATTTCACTGCCTTTAACAGGTTGAATGCCGTAATTAAAGGAACAATAGAAAACGATTGTATCTCGCGTGGATCCACGTTCTGGAAAACGAAGATAAGAAGGTACAACCTCTGGTAGTTGTAAACCCTTTCCTCATTCGCATTCAATCTTGATGTGCAAACATGGTGAACATCATCAACATCCTGCATATGCTCTGACATTATGTATATCGATCGAGCCTTAAGCAATTTGTGAACAGAGCGTTTTACCAATACCAGATTTAGCATGTTGTTTTAACTTTCGAGTTATTTTTTTTTCAGCTTTTTATGTCTGTATTCGGAAGAGTGGCAGCATGGTGGCAGCCAGTAGTTTCTGCCATCTTACAAATTACAGATCGTATGTATGAACCTAGACGCGCACCGACCTCGCTAGTGACCTCAGCTTGGTTTGTTAAACTGACGACACGATGGTCCTGGCGAAGGAAGGGCGCACCGGGCGGCAGCTGCAGCAGCGACACTCATAGTTACGACAATCGTCGAATAAATCCGGCAATTGGACCTCGAGGTGGCCCTGAATAAGTCGGAAGCCATGTAGTATCATGACTACAAATAACAACAGGTGTTCACATCGTCGTCGATTCAGCAAAAATCTGACACGCCCTTCCGTTCCGCCCAAAGCGAGAGACATATGCTTTAAGTAAGTTATTTCACCACTACTGCTCTCAAAACGTGAAGGTAAATATTTTAAGGAAACCGATGTTCTATAACATCCAAAGACTTAGAATATTGCAAATACATTGCAAGAAGGGTAATTGATCGCAACAAAACAGTATAAGAAAATATGCTGCCATAATATATTGAATTATATAAAGGAATAGCATAACATAAAATAGCAGTACAATAGAATAATATAGTTTGCAATGTGTTAAAAGAATAACATAGTTAAAGTAAGATTAAATACAGCAATGGAATAGCAATGGAATAAGAGTAATTATAAGGTGCTCTCCCGTATCTACAACTAAAGGGAAAATAATAGTATAATAGCTGAAATAGTATTGTAAGTAAAATAGTATTAGCCTAGAATAAGTAATAGTAATTCAATGTATAAAAGAGTTTTTATTGATAAGATTAAAATAAGAAATGTTGAATAGTATAAGGAATAGTGATGTAAAATAGCATACATTAAGTACTTATAAATGACAAAAAAAAAAAAAAAAAAAAAACGAATAAAGATTTTGGTTCCCCGTTTATTGAGTGCACCCCATAAAGAATAAATACATTTAAAAAAGATACAGAGATAGATAGCTACATACGAATATTAGCTGGGCAACCCACCCACAAAAGATGTGAATGAGGACATAGAATAAAAGAAAGATCACGTATGAAGGATGAAAGTGCGAGAAGAATCAATGTGAGAACTAGAACGAATGAGAACTGATGAGAATAGGCTCCGATATTGTTTATTGTTGGAGGTAGAAGAAAAAAAAAAAAAAAAAAAAAAAAAACATCCAAAGACACGTGATATCGGTATAGTGGATTTACAGGTACACATTTCATTGTACAGACAAGAGCATATCGTGCTGTCTGATATCTTTATCCGATTTTCAACTTTATCTCTAAAGCATTAAGGCTCAAGATTGATTGAGAATATCTGACAGTTTCGGGTAGCTTGACCTGCTGTCGTCCGAACTAGTCCGGCCGACAAAAGAAAGCGTTTCTGACATCAGCGAGTGTTTTAATTTTAGTGACTAATGAATATCAGAGATCAGAGATGACCCTATGTTTATACTTATTCCACAGGATGCTTAGTATGAAAGAACATTTAATACTTTCAGCTCAGGTCACCAAACAAAATAGATAAGATGAGAAATCAAACAAGTTAAGCATCATTCTAGTTTCAAAACTAACAACACCAGCAAGTCCCGCAAAGTTGTCGGAGTTAGTAGCTACGTAGACATGAGCTCCGGGTTAAAATATTAAAGGAGTTATACACGAGTGTAATGTAAAACTTGACCTTATATTTCTCATTTTGTAACATGAGGCAAAGGAACTTAAAAAAATCACGTTATAAATGACAATATTTACTACCCTTCTTTTTTAGCTTTCTGTTTTGGCTTTTTCTCAATCATAGGCAAAGGCGGACCTTTGTACCGCAGAGTTAGCTGCAGCACTCGCTCAGCCTCGCGCACGCCGCTCAGTCGAGCACCGGACACGGTGGCGTAGTGTCCAGGTACCGTGGCCTCGCCAGCGAACAACAATACAGGAGGGATAGGTTCACTGGGCCCCGGCAGCGGACACGCCAACGCCCGCTGTAAGTTTCCGTCAGAGCCGTATTCATCGTAAGAATATGCCCCGTAGAAGAAGGGATCAGAAGTCCAATGCGATCGTAAAATTGTCAATGGATACGGTATATCAGGGTTCCCCGTCGACATACGTAGTATTTCGGTCAAGCCTTCAGCTATGTCTCTGTCGCAAAGCCCTTCCATCATATACGCTTCTTGGCCCACCACCCAAGCACACATGACATGCTTACTATTTGGCACAACTTGTATTGAAGTTATTCCTCGAGTCCAATCAGGACGATCACAAAGCTCATTACAACAGTAATTGAAGTTTAAGTTTCCTTTATGCCAAAACCAAAACGGGCGACAATATTCCATATAAACTTTATTACAAAATCCAAATCCAAGGCAGCGCATGGCGTCTATTTTTGATGCTGGGAGCGTGGGACAAAACATTTTGGCGGCGTTATTATACAACACTCCGAGAGACACTGTAATGATGACGTAGTCACACGGAAATTCATCACCATCCCCAGTACATACACAGGCTCGAAAACCTTCTTTTTGTGATGTTCCCCAGTAGATACAGTTTACTGGCTTACAATAACGAATAGCTCCTTCTGGTATTTGACGTAGTAATGGAGCCAGAATACCTACTAATCCCAACGGCACACGTACCTCTCCGCCGGGCATGTTCATAAAGCAGCCGACATGGTCGGCGCACAGCATTGCCGTGTCGTCCCCACAGCGCGCGCTCAGCATATGACACAGACCGAACATTATTCTAGCTGCGTCATATTGTTGATCCTCGGGATACTCGTGTAGTTCTTGTTGAATTCGCATACTCATAAAATTTATAAGTGAACCTGCCTGCTTACTACCACCGAGGCAGTATATTTGCGCCGCTTCTTGTTCTATCTGGCGAAATTTATGGTAGGCATTTAATGTGGGTGGTAACGCCATTTTACCCGTTACTATTCTGTTGAAGAGTCCACGAGGGTGTTCAGAGCCAGGGACACCGGGACGGGGAGGATTTTCGGTAGCCGACATCATATAAACAGGATGTGTCAAGGTATTGTCTGGCTTCCAATGTGATCCTAATTCAGCAACGATATCTCCAAGCCAGCACGAGTGTATTCGACCACCGGGTCTAGAAAGACAAGACATTTTTATAATGGATCTAAGATAAAAAATTTACCAAGCACATTTTCTTTTTCTAAACAAACCTCTCGTAGGCTTCTAGCACCACTATATTGTTAATGCCGCGCTGCGAGAGCCGAGCTGCTGCTGACAGCCCCGCCATGCCTGCGCCAATGATAACGACTCGGGGCTCCGGGTAACATTTTTCTACGTCGCAAGGGTCTATGGCACATAAAGCGCGGTCCTCTAAATTTGGCTCACAGTCAGTAATTGCAAACGGGCTTTTGATCGTCGGCGCCCTGGGGCATTGAATCGCATCCGACGCTGGCGTCGACTTCGATTTCCTAAAAATGGCATTGCAAAATTAGGTAAATTTCATTTGGCACTTTGCGGTAAACTGGACGGTGTGCCTTCATTTAGAGAAGGCGTTTCTTGGTCGTGAGGATGAGTAGAACTTTTTCGACTCTGTAATAAGTAGGTGACGAAAACTTAGAATGAATGTGAGACTCTTTGTATTGTTTGTAGTTTTGTTTTATGTATTTGTGTAAATGTAATTTTCTCTCTCGGCCTTAAGAATCAAAGTCCCTACCGCCAACATGGTTGGCTTACGCAACAGACTAAGTCGGCTGCACTTCACCTTATCTGATTGCATCAGCATGTTGACTCCTTATGCAGAGTACACATACCTTCCAGCCAAAATCTTAAGCCACAGCTTTCTCACTAAAAAAGATTTGGATTTAGGAATCAAAAGTATCTACCGCCAACATAGTTTGCTTACACATCAGACTATGTAGGCTGCACTTCACCAGCGTGTTGACTCGTTATACGAAGTACACATACCTTCGGATCAAAGTCTTCGGCCATAGCTTTCTTACTAAAAATAGTTTACTGAAATTTTTCATATGTACAAGCGAAGTTTAAATGTCTGTAAATTGACGTTACATGCCTAAAATTAATGCGTTACTAAGTTTTTTGGGAGAGGCACTGACATCTGAAATTCTGAAGTGCTAGAGAAACTTGTGACCAAAGAGTATAGCAACTTGTGACATGCACGTCTTGTCATAGAGTATTTATTTATTTTTATTCATTGTCAAAAGCTGTCGGGCACCGGGCCATGTCTTGCTAAATAAAAGCCCATTTACACGGTGCAAGTCACTGGCCTGCTGGCATATACTATTAAATAAAAACCGGTCAAGTGCGACTCGGACCGAACGTAAATATAAGATTATACATTACATTTACGTACAAAACTTGTTTTCTATGTTTTTACTTGTGCTACAGACATTGCTTTTACCAACCTACCTAGGTTTTGATTCCCTTGCGAGTGTCTAAATATGCGGAATAAACGGACGGAACATAAACGCCCGTATCTTTTGATTGCGTTGACTTTGAAATTTGTTTTTTTTTTTCACTTCTTCAAGGGATTGTAGCCCTGAGAGTTTAATAACTCCAGGTGTTCCTGAGAAAAAGCTTCATGACAGACAGGTGGATAGTAAAGTGAACAAAAAATAAAAGAAAAACAAATATTGCTTAGAAAAGGCAGCTATAACATCCAATCCTGATCTAGGTTTTCGCTCAAGGTGGGCAACGTTGGCAGGATGGGGGATAGATTAAGTTGATGGATCCATATATCAAACTTAATGCAATAAGATTTTACAATGAAATATGTAAAAGTATTCGCCTTATTGCAGAAAACTTTTTATAGAGACAAAAAAAAAACTACTACGCCTTGGTCTACGCGACCACTAGATACAATATTCTAAGGGATTTTTCATTAAGAGAGCTCGAACATTGAAATGAAATAAAACAATCTCTTTAAGTGATATTACCAAAATTTTTATTACATTTTAAAGAATATTCAATGACATTATGTGTGGAAAATAATATCAGCCAAATGGCCACCGCGACTCCGCTGTAGATGGTGTATTCTGGTGGACCAATTTTGAAGGACGCGAGTTATGTTGGCCTTTAGGGCAGCAATTGACTGTGGTTTATCTACATACACTAGAGATTTCACGTAGCCCCACAGAAAATAATCGAGCGGTGTTAAGTCACACGATCTCGGGGGCTAGTTGATGTCGCCACCACGCGAGATGACGAAGCCCTCGAACTTCTCTTTCAATAAATTTAATGTTTCCCGTGCTGTATGGCAAGTGGCGCCGTCCTTTTGGAACCACATGTTTGTAAGATCCATACCACCTACCCTAGGCTACAAAAAATTTGTTATCATCGTCCGATATCGATCGCCATCGCAACGCACGGAACGTTAGGCGAATAGAGCACTGATTTTGATAATAAATTTTAATAATTTCTACGCGTTGTTGAAGCGTGTAGCTTTCCATGGTGAAATGTCACGACTAAATATGTATTCATGCCAAATTTGACAGCTATCGCATTACCAAGATGACCGCTATGCGCTGTCAAAGTTCGAGCGTCCCTATTGAAAAACCCTTTAGTAGATAGACACCCAAGTTTAAACGCCGCTGTGGTTGACAAGTTTAGTCTTCCCGAAAGCGCGTCTTTGGTACAGGTACCAACAACAATAAAAATCCTTTGTTCATAACTTCACCACAGAATATCTATAAACATACACAAGTAATGTCTAAAGTACAGTCCTACTAACTTATCTGTGAACTGAGTGGTAGCGACACCGTCGCTTTAGTGTTGCAAATTAATAAAATTTACCCATGATTGGGTATGTCAGATAAGAAACTAGGTAAACATATACACATAATTTTATTATTTTAAACAATACCTAACATTGTTTTATAATAATAAAATACTAATATAAGTACTAAATAGTCTTCAAAAATAAGAAAATTAATGTAGGTAGATACATACATTAGCTTTTTCTCTGGCATTCAATTGATATAATGTAGGTACCCCACTTACAAACTTTTGCATAAGTACCTACTTAGATGGATTCAGCAGTTACAAGCTTGATAAGTTGATACAAAAAACCCATAGTTTAGTACTAGCTACTAGCATCTCTATTTAAACAAAACTCAAATATCTAGACACTCAAGATGTGTCCTGTATTACATGACCTAGTTAATAGATAGAATAAAACAAAAGTTTCATCATCATCATCAACCCATATACCTACGTCCCTACTGCTGGGGCACGGGCCTCCCTTAACGATGTGAGGGGTTAAAAAAAAACAAAAGTTTGCTTAACAATAATTTATTAGAATCCCGGTTTACAATAATTATGATCTTTTGATGAACTTGCACGCCCAACTTCATCCTGGCTGTGAGGCCATACGCCGCTTATGTCCATGTCATCATTATCACTGTCACTTTCAGTTTCCGAATCACTTACCACTTCTATAATGAACGGTTTATCCAAGTACACATCATGCTTCAAATATTCTGCTTGTAACTTGAGAACATGATTACAATGCTGAGCCCACTCACTAACCGTTATACTTTTAAAAGCTTCTTGAACTAGGCGGGGAATCTCAGAATTTTTGTGGTCAATATTTACATTAGCAACTATTCTTTTCATCGAGCTCCATATTAATTCTATGGGATTGAGATCACAATGATAGGGAGGTAAGTACAAGCATTTGTGTCCATTTTCTTCTAATATTTTTTCAATTTCATACACAGGTTCTGGTTTATTTCTCTTAATTATTTCTAACAGCTGAGGTTTCGTCAACTCCTCTCCGTAGTGAATTTTATTTTGTGTCAACCATAATTGCATATCTTTCTTTATAGAATTAGTATTTGGTATTTTATTTACACAAATACGGTGATAAGGTGCATTATCCATTACTATTATTGATGGCTCTTGTAAATTAGGCACAAGTTTTTCAATAACCCACTTTTTAAAGTTAGTACTATTCATGTCGTCATGATAGTCACCACTTTTTGTGTTAGACTTAAAAACTAGAAGAGCATTTTGGACAAATCCGGTGTTTCCTCCCGCATGAACAATAATATATCTTTGCCCTTTTGATACAGGCTCTAACACTCCATCTACACCCTCACCTTGCCAGCATTTACCTGATATATGCGATGAATGTATATAGGTTTCATCTAAATAAATTAGTGGCCGAGGCTGTGGAGATTTATAATTTTTTTCTACAGCATGCAAGTATTTTGCTCTCCAAGCTGATACTTCATTGCGCTCCATGAGCATTTTACGATTAGACTGCGACTTTTTAAAACGAAAACCTATTTTCCCTCCCATGTCCCTCCCCCCTCAAATCATCAACATGAATAAACCCACTTTGACGATTCCTCTCCTTGCCTGGGGTCCGAATTTTTGTACCAGCTTCTTCTGCAGCATGCCCTTCTTTAACTATTTTTGAAATTAGCCCTTAACTCACACCTGAAATATAGACAAAATTAATTAAGTATTTACATACTGTAGTTAAAATA
This sequence comes from Sesamia inferens, assembly GCA_037179545.1. Classification (NCBI taxonomy): domain Eukaryota; kingdom Metazoa; phylum Arthropoda; class Insecta; order Lepidoptera; family Noctuidae; genus Sesamia; species Sesamia inferens. Next base: position 12,201,125 of record CM073934.1, on the reverse strand, counting down.
TTAAATGTAAGTATGAGTAATTATTTTTTTTGCGGCTTGCGTACAAATCGCGTCACGTAAGAAGAACGCTGGAAGGCGTGGAGTGGAGAGAATTTATGCTAAGCCAAACGTAGGTACCTGTGCGGGAGAGCCCCTCAGATTATTCCAGCGTTCTTCTTACGTGACGAGAACTATAGGTAGTTGAATCACTCAGCTTTTATATTTTTTAAGTTACAGTTACGTTAAAAAGTAATCAATGAAAAAAAGTATCGAGTAATTTACAAAAAGAAAGTAGTCAACACTAACCTGTAGCTGCCGTAATTCGTTTGTATACTTGATTAAATGGAATAATCGGAGCCTCCGCCCGAGCTTCTTCTTCAAAAAAGGCTTTGACCTTAAGAATGATGCTTCGCGCATCACTTTTAATCGCTTTCGGCAAATTAAACGCTGAAAATCTAGAAATATCGCAACAGAAAACACAGAACACCCGAATGTAGTAGACACTGACAATCGAATGACATTTCAACATGGCGGCCGTAGTTCCCATTTTCTCCATTTCACAGATAAGTTGGTAGGACTATAACGCGTTCTTTGTAGAAGGCGAAGCGAAACTGTTAATGTTTTATTTGGCAGGGTAACGGGAGTATTCTGGTGCCACCGCTCTGATATTTCTACTTTGTTTTTGCGGCGCCCTAATTGCTAGACTTTTCCCAAGTTTGCTAACTGTACACTGAGTAATTGTTTTCAACATTTGTATAAAACGTATTGTCATTTTAGCTGGTTTTTTTTTTGCAGGAGAATAAAGGAAAGGTCTCTACCTGAAGTAGGGAGAGTTTCCTTTAAATTAATATTAAAGTCTTGCTTTGCGTACGATTTTATATCAGTCTAAGAAGGAAATAAAATAGTGGTTATTCTTACGCATACAACTGTTTATAAATATCAGTAAATACAATTTTATACGTCAAATTTTAGGTAGGCTTACAATTTAAAATTATTCCTTCGACGGTAACGAGATCACAATATGACAACGCGTCTCGTGACACGAGCACAAGTAGTAGTCATTGAACACAGCACTTAGTGACGTCACACATTCACGCCCTCAAAACATTTACTCCAGAAACGATCCAACATGTGGTAAAAATGTCGACTGACGCCGAGCAGCGAGTGCTTCTCGTCCGCATAGCTCTGGAAATAAAATCATTGATACTACAAAGTTCTGGTTTAAAAAAAAAGAGCAATACAATACAAGCTCAGCGGGTTTGTCTGTAGACATAAAGAGTTTTTCCACACCTTACTTTTTGGCTTAATATCCAGTCTATTCTATCTACATATTTATATGTACTCGAGGCCAATTTATACCTGAGTGTCAAACCTGCAATTAAGATTTAAAGGCTCCACAAAAAAAAAAGCATTTGCTAAAGTTATTAAATACGAAGTAAAGGTGGTCCCAAACGAATATTTTCACAGCTTGTCCTATACAGGGGGCTTACCATCAGGTCTTATAGCAGGGCAGAATATGAATAGCAGTGAAATTTAACTTGTGCCCTGATATAAGAACTGGTGGCAAGGCCCCAGTCCTTTCATAGTTATTTTACGCGTGATTTAGCATCACTGTCCAAATCACAGTTAAGCAAACCTACACGCTTTACTTCATGTAATTTACTTCAAAAACGGTGAAGGAAAAGATCGTGATGAAAACGACATGTCCTAGAAATATAAGCTGGATGACGTGTAACATCGACAAACCTCCACTGGATCCGCATGACTAATACTCCACTCTATCTCACAGAGACGAGACCTGAACCAGTAGTGGGTTTATAGGCTTATCTTGTTCTAGAATCGCTTATGTCTTAGGAACGCTTTAAGGGAGTTGTTTATACGTATAGATATTCCCACTCCATTATAGTCTTAAAAACACCAAGAATTTTTGAGCATACACACTACAACATTATTTTTTGTTTATGCGAAACCCGAAACATGTGTCCCGTATTTTTAAGTAAAGAATCTTTGTACAAAATTTCAATAAGATATCATGAAAAGGCACAAAGTTATGAGCTTGATATCCTACTTGGCTTGGCTTGCTGTAGTATCAGCTGTTGCGCGGGCGTGCGCAGTGCTATGATCTTCCGTAAGCTGCGTGGCACACTCGGTAACCACACTGCAGAAATTTCTAAATCTATTTGGGAAAAATTAATATAACCATGGTGTAAAAATCATTGGAATCAATTCAGTTCTTAATCAGAACAAAGTATATTCAGGTTTCATATAAGGAAAAATAACGTTGTTTAATTATAGTGGCGGCGTGATGAGAAAATATCCAATATATATTTGATAAGTTTCAGATAGAATCCTGTGGTCAGGCAACCACTTTCAGGTTTCCACAAATGAACCAATAAAAAAGTGATCTTCAAATAAAGTGACCCGTTAATTTTGGTATGATCATGTGCCGCTTCTATGTTTATGATCCCCATGTGGAGGTATGTGGAACAAGGTATATAGGTCACTCATCCTTCATAGAAAACGGAGGATCCTCGACGACCAAACGGGTGTTGAGTCTGGCGGGTACTTGAACAATGGTTGATGTTGGGAAGTTGTATATATGCTAATTGCACGGTAAACTCTGCTTGCGAGATGTAGAATTAGTGTGACGTCAGTATGACGCGTTGTTCCATGTTTTTTTTTTATCTATAGGTAATATATAAAGCTGAAGAGTTTGTTTGTTTGTTTAAACGCGCTAATCTCAGGAACCACTCGTCCGATTTGATAAATTCTTTTTGCGTTGAATAGCCCATTAATCCAGGAAGACTTTAGACATGACGCTGCGACCAATAGGAGCGGAGCATAACTAACTCCACGCGAACGAAGTCGCTGGCGGCCGCTAGTAAATTATAAACTAGCGCTTGACCGCAATCCCGCCTGATGGTAACCAGTGATGCGATCGTTGATGGTAAAGCGCGCTAGTTTATTAAGAGCCTATTCACTCTAGCCTTGAAGACACTCAAATTGTAGTGTGACGGAAACACCGCCGCTGGCAAATTGTTCCAGTCCCTCGATATACGCGGTATAAAAGATGAAGCGAAACGCTTCGTCCGGATCGTAGTGGTGTTAACAACGTAAGGGTGAAAAGTTGCCGTAAGACGGGTCGTCCAAAGATGGAACAGAGATGGGGGAATTAAATCATGCAATTCCCTTGCACACTCACCAGAATGCATCCTATGGAAGACCGAAAGGCTGGCTACTCTAAACCTGTGCTCCAGGCTTTGGAGACCGTTTCGAGTTAAATCTGGGTCGCCGATCAGCCTCTTCGCACGCCTCTCCACTGAATCCAAAGCAGCCAGGTGAAATTTCGCAACACCAGCCCAAATGTAGCTGCAGTACTCCACACACGAGTGGTCCTGTGCTCTGTACAACATTAGAAGCTGCCTTGGTGTGAAGTACCGCCGGACCTTTGCGATGACGCCAAGTTTTCTGGCAGCCACCTTGGCATTGGACTGAATGAACCGCCCAAAGTTTAGGTTCGAGGAAATCTCAACTCCCAAAAACTGAAGGCGGTCGGTGCACTCCAAGGATACATTCTGAAAAGTAGGAGCCAAGATGAACGGGCTCCTTTTGGCGGTGAAAACAGCTACAAGATTGGCATTGCCCCATTCGGAGACTGCCTGTAGTACAACATTCGTTCGCTCTACCATAGAGTCTCTTTCGGAGCGGATTGATTCCTTACTAGCCCGAGCTTCCGGCAGGCATCTCTCCACAACTGTGCTGTCATCTGCATACCCATAGATACCGGGTATCAGCAGATCATTAATATGCAGCAGGAACAGAGTTGCAGAGAGGACAGTCCCCTGAGAAACACCGGCATTTGTCGACATGGGCTCCGATGAGCATCCGTCAACAACAAACTCGCAGGGACCGTTAAGTCAGAAAGTGATTTACCCAGCCAGTCAGGCCAAGGGAAATGCCGTACGCTGGAAGCTTAATCAAAAGACCAGCGTGCCATACCCGGTGGAAGGCCTTCGAGACATCAAGGGAGACAGCAATCGCTTCCCCATTTTTCTCGAGTGCCTCGCCCCACAAGTGAGTGGCATACACTAGTAGGTCCCCAGTTGACCGATTGCGTCGAAACCCGTACTATCGGTCACTGAGGAGATTACTTACCTACCAGGTAAGCCAAGAGGCGCGAGATCAATACACGCTCCACAATCTTGCAGAGTATAGAGGTTATTGAAATCGTGTTTTTGAAATTATTGAAATTTTGATTTTGATTTTTGAACAATCGCTGGTATACTATCCGGACCACTAGCCTTATTTACGTCCAGGCGACACAATACTCTCAGAACCTCCTTGTTCCTAATGGTTCGCATTAGGTGGTAAGCTATAACATCGGTTGCCGGCAGAAGTTACCACCCACCAGACAAAGTCTTGCCGCCAAGCGATTCGTCGTGTTCCGGCATGATGTCTGGTGAAGCCGTACGGAGGACGGATCTAAGCAGTTGTGTTGCGTTGTGTGCCGGGTAAGATGCGCAAAATGTTGTTGTGTCGGGAATTTGATCGTGGAGGGTCTCCAGATCAATCTCCCTCTGGCGCAGCATCGTTGGTCATATTGTTAATAAACTAGCGCAAATTATTGCCAACGATTGCATCACTGCTTACCATCAGGCGGGAATGCGGTCAAGAACTAGTTTATAATTATTAAAAAAAAAAAAAAAAATATTCTATCCATCAAGGTGGTCTGTTCTTTGTTTGCAATTTAAGGCCTCAAATTTTAAATAAACTGTTCGAAAAATTCGAATGTTACAGTACAAACATGAGACTGAGTTAAAACTAGCACTGTCACACGTTGTTTCAGATTCACGGCAATTATGCTAACTGATTTAACGCCATAGCCAACAGCGTAGTTTTTAAAGTAATCTAATTATTGTTCGGGGCGCACCTGACGAGATTTGTTGGAAAAGAATGAAAAAATCCAAGTGACACACTATCAGTAGCAATGATTTTCATTTTGACGGTTCTATAACATTCATTACGTTATTTACGTTGTTGAGTGGACATTTTTTTCGAATGCCTCAAAATAATTCCAATTAATAGTCGGGTTTCAATTTACATCAGAATATTATTTTTAGCCACTTTTGTCCCAATGTAGGGCAAAGACCTCCCTTTCCCTTTTCAATTACTCTATCTTGAGCTAGTGTGGACGAATCCAGTCTGAAAGGGGTTAAGCTACCGTCTCGTCATCTTTCACTGGGTCTGCCTCAATGTCGACAGATGTTTTCTGAGGGGGGGTCCCCATAGTGCTACAATAAATTTGGAGAAACGACTCATTCGATATACCTACGTAATACGTACCCGAACAGTTGCTTATTTGCTAAAGTTATCCCTATCAAGAATCTTACTGGGAAATTGTTGGACTTGGCCATCAGTAACAATAATTGCTCTGTTTTCCCTGCCTCAGACTATCTGCTGGAACAGTCAACACCGGTATTCGGTGTTCGGTATTCGGCTTTCAGCTTTCGGTATTCGGATTTCAGTATATTCGGCTTTTCGTATATTCTGTATATTTGGCGTATTCGGTATATTCGGTATATTTGGTATATCCGGTATATTCGGTATGAAATGAAATCGTTTATTAAGCAAGTAGGATCACTGATCACTTTTACATGTCATATTTTTTTTTAACTAGATGGAGCCGGCATTTCCTAACTGACTACCTCTGAGAAGAAATAGCCAAAACAAACTCAGAGATCATCGTCTTCTTTCAAGTCCAGACATTAAAAATGAAAACGTTTACAATCATTTACGTGACTTAAAAAAAAACAGTGTTTAAAATGTCATAATTACGGATATTGCTTAATAACAATGCTTAGCAGAGCGAGCAGCTCAGTCCCAAGCTTTATTGTCTTCTAAATAATCAATGATTTTATAATACCCCTTTTCGCAAAGTTTGGCATTTATATAGCTTTTAAATCGTTTAATGGGTAAGTTTCGAATGTCCATGGGATGCTTGTTGTATAAGTGTAAATATTGCCCCATGAATGAGACGAGTGTGATGTACAGCAAGATTGTTTTTGTTCCTCATATTTATATTATGAACATCGCGTACTTTCCTAAAATTAGATATATTTTTATGTAGATACATACATAAGATTTTCAAATATATATTGTGAAGCTACAGTCAGAATGTTCACCTCTTTGAATTTTTCTCTAAGAGAATCTCTAGAACCAAGGTTGTAAATGGCTCGAATAGCCGTTTTCTGTCAAACAAAGATGGTATTGATGTCCGCACAAGTTCCCCAGAGAAGAATCACATACCTGATAAGACTATGAAAATAACTAAAATAAACAATTCTGGCTGTATCTACATCAGTTATCTGTCTAATTTTCTTAACAGCAAAGTTGGCAGAACTGAGTCTACCCGACAGCTTCTCAATGTGAGGACTCCATTGTAACTTGGCGTCAATAGTTAATCCAAGAAAAACTGTCTACTCGACAGGGACCAGCTCTACTCCATTCAGTTGAAGATTGGTACTTAGCTGCCTGACATTTGTAGAAAATTTAATGACTTTAGTTTTTTATTTCATTTAAAAGGTTATTTATATTAAACCAATGGACAACTTTAGAAAGTGCATTGTTAACTTCGTCAAATTTTGCTAGCTGACGCTTGACTTTAAAAATAAGAGAATTGTTATCTGCGAACAATACTATGTTGTGATTATCCCTCACGTGATGAGGTAGGTTAATGATACAAATTAAAAACAAGAAAGCACCTAGAATCGAGCCCTGCGGAATGCCCATGGTGACCGCAGATCCAGTAGATCTCTTGCCATTAACATCAACCCTCAGAAGTTCGAGAGTCTATCCCTCAAACCATAATAGTACAATTTCCTAATAAGAGTATCATGATGTACGCAATCAAAGGCCTTGGACAAATCACAAAAAAAAACCAAGAGCATCTAGTGATTCCTCCCAGGCCCCAAATATGCAATAAATTATGTAAATTAAAGTGCCTCAACAACTGTCTCAAAATTATTTTTTCAAAAATTTTGCTCAAAGTTGGTAACATCAATATTGGCCGAAAATTCGTTGAATCAGTTGTAATACCAGATTTGAACAGTGGAAATTACTTTCCTAAGTTTCATCAAATTAGGAAATATACCAGATGTAACACAAGAATTAAAATCAATTGCTAAGAAAGGTGCGATAACATCTATTATTGAAGCTACAGTATATACAGACAAACCCCAATGATTGGTAGTTTACATCAAGATCCTTAAAAGATTCTATAATGTCTTTAGTAGTCACAAAAGTAAATTCAAAGTGTTTAATCCAGTCAAAATAGATAAAAATAAGTCATAACTTAGCCAAAATTCGCATAGAGCTGAAAATTGCCAGAGACGTTAAATACATCATTATAAATGAAATATCAAAAATCCCCTTCGATCCTACTTCTGCAAAAAAATTTATTCAAGGTCAAAAGTATAAAATTAAGGTTTTTTCCATTTTTCTCGAAAACAGTAAGTATTATCTTAAAAATAGGTCGGACAAAAGTTGTAGATCATACAATTCTCTACAAAAATGGTTCAGTCACTTTTTCTTTTACGACTCACCATTCGTGAGATATCGCGGTTTTAATCATTAGAAAATTCATATTTTACATAATAGCACACATTTCCGCACCACATATGAGGTAATGTACTTGGCGCATTTTTTTTAACGTGGTTTCCCCAGTAGGTATACTCCACGATCTATTGTAATAAAGAAAGTTTGATCAGATCGTATCCTATTATTTGAAAGAATAGTAATATTGCTAATGATTAAAGTGGAATAGGTTGTTTTTTTCTACATGTCATCATTATATAAGATAATTGTCTATTTCTACTTCAACAATTATTTCTTCGTCTTCATTCTCTTCTTCTTGCAGAATTTCTGTTCGCTGTTCTATGAAAAGGGATGCATCAATTGTCTCTTCATTAATATCATAAATATCTTCATCTGTTGTTTCTGTTTCAATATTGGAGCAAGTCTGACCCTGACAATTGATGCATACTGGCGAACAAAATAATCCTACTTTTTGACAGCCACAATTCTTACTACAATCCGTCTTGCATTTACAAAAAATAGTATTAAGTAGTTTTTCTGGAGCAGGCAGGAGTAAAGTTTGAATTGGCTCCAAATAATTGTCTGTTAATTTCCAACCCCATTCTTCTGGGTCCAGCTCATTGCCTAGCCACACTTGAACTTGATAATACACACGATACAAGTGTTGAAAGGCAGAAGCAGATGTTGGAGGCAGACAAGACAACTGTACTGTTTTATTGTTCCATGCAGATTTTACAAACTTCAAATATCTATATTTGTCTATGGAATCAATTTTTTTTGGAGCACCATACATTGCAAGAAGAAAACAAATTCCATTTGTAACGATGTCGTGTGGAGAAGAGTCAATCTTTGTGAATAATTCTGCGCAATGAATTAAATCATTACGTTTTTCAAACAATTTAAATACTGATGTTTTACCTCTTTTAAAAATGGCTGATGTAGTATCGCAACCAGTTATTGCATGTAAAAATAAAATATGAGCTTGACATTTCGGATATGCAGTCAGACTTTGTGATGAATATATTGTTGATTGTACTTGAGCTTTCCCAGGTTTTAAAAAGTAAATAATTTTATCATTTGGAGTCCGTGCAGTCAGTAATATCAACAAATCAACATCTTCCCCAACAACGACAGTTGTATTTGAACTTTTCCATTGTTCTATTGCTGTTTCAATTATAAGGACATCAGCATCATTATCAGCTTGTTTTACGGAAATACCAGCAGCTGTAAATTCTTCACATAGCATTAAAATGAAGCGAGACTTATTGTTAGTATTTGCAAGAAATTGTTGTTGGTTTGTTGGAACTTTCATATATCGATCAAAAACGATATCAACAGATGAAGATGTTTTTGTAGTCCGACAACGTTGTTCTGCAGCTTTAGTATTTTTCGTATGATTAGTATAGCCATCAAATACAATCGTACTGTTATGACCAAAATGTCTTTGTACATACTGAACATATTTTTCAAAAATAGTATGAAATGTTTCATCTCGATCCCACACAACACGGTGTAATAGATACCCTCCATCGATGATGTAGATAGCATTTGTGTTATCAATTTCGGAGTTTAAACATTCAAAGCAATTATAAAGAGCCGACTTCATAGTTTTACGCATTCCCACTTCATCAAAGAGTGATAATGGGTAAGGAGCTAATTCATATGCGAAGAAATAATTGTTGAAGTAGAAATAGACAATTATCTTATATAATGATGACATGTAGAAAAAAACAACCTATTCCACTTTAATCATTAGCAATATTACTATTCTTTCAAATAATAGGATACGATCTGATCAAACTTTCTTTATTACAATAGATCGTGGAGTATACCTACTGGGGAAACCACGTTAAAAAAAATGCGCCAAGTACATTACCTCATATGTGGTGCGGAAATGTGTGCTATTATGTAAAATATGAATTTTCTAATGATTAAAACCGCGATATCTCACGAATGGTGAGTCGTAAAAGAAAAAGTGACTGAACCATTTTTGTAGAGAATTGTATGATCTACAACTTTTGTCCGACCTATTTTTAAGATAATACTTACTGTTTTCGAGAAAAATGGAAAAAACCTTAATTTTATACTTTTGACCTTGAATAAATTTTTTTGCAGAAGTAGGATCGAAGGGGATTTTTGATATTTCATTTATAATGATGTATTTAACGTCTCTGGCAATTTTCAGCTCTATGCGAATTTTGGCTAAGTCAAATGTCTATTTTGACTGGACTAGTTTGTCACATTCTGGAACACATTCTTTTAGTATGGCGTAAGCAGAAGTGGAGGAAGAAGACAAAGTTTTTGTTGTTATTATTGGAATATTAGTAAAAAAATTCTCAAACTCAGTTGCTACCTCCAAATCCGCCTTTATATCTTCATTGTTAATTTTAAGATGGAAATCGCGGTTTTGTAGTTTGGTTGTTGTTCCAGTTTCAGAATTTATAATTTCCCAAGTTGATTTGATTGTATTTCCTGAAGATTTAATTTTATTTTTAATGTTTATGGCTTTTGCTGAGGAACAGGCTCTTTTAAAAATTTTTGAATTACAATTAACAAATTCTTGAAAAGTTTCATCATGGTTAGCTATAAGCTTTTTCCTGATAAAATTCATACATTTTTTCCCTGCTTTTATAAATACTTGGGGTTGCCCAGTCACTAAATATAACGCGGTCGCTAACAGGCAATGTTTTTTTTTGTGAAAACTTTCATAAATTCCCAATTAATCAGGTTCAATAGTATACTATACACATGACCCGTGTTGGTGTGATAAGGTAAGTCCGGTAGCTTTTCAATTAAATTATTTTTAAATTGTCCTAAACGATTTTTATTTACAGGAACAAAACTCACAAGTTTGGTTTGAGCTCTGACTTCACTTTTCTGTGATCAGAGTCTAATTCGTTTATAATTAAATGGTCAGAAGGTATTAAGTTAGTAAAGATGTTGTCTAAACAGGTGACACTTGAGGTAATTATTCAAGTCGGCTTATAGAATCTCGCGTACAAGTTATAAGACTTTAATAAAGACATAAATTTATTAACTGTAGCTGATTTCTCTAGAATATTAATGTTGGAAGTCTCCACAGACAACAACTGTTTTGTTAATGTGACAAGTCTTTAATAAAACTTCCTCCATATATTTTTAAAAATATCATAGTAAGCACATGGGGGCCTGCAGACACTTATTACAATGAACTGCTCAAGCTCGATGCAAGCAATTTCAATAACTCGCTCAACAGAGAAGCTCAGTCCGTTCTTTAAATTTGATATTGTTACGAACAATTATTAGGGAGCCACCCCTTATCATATTCACACTGCTGAATGAGCTAGTAATCTGATAGTTATTAAAGCTGAACATGAACTGATGGGCTTTGAACCAATGCTCAGTAAGACAAACAATATCAATGTAACTACATTTCATGAACAACCCCACAACAATTCTAATTGTTTATTTATCACAGCCTGTATAATCATCAAAATGAACAATTTTAAGGTTATTATTACTCATTTTATTTTGAAAGTTAAAAGTTGATGGGTGTAATAATATTAATACATCTTGATTTACTTTTCTGCTAGAGTTTAACTCTATTGTCTCAATGTCCCTTGATGATGGGTACAAGTCTAACTTGGTATTTAAAATAGTGCTAGAGGTTGACTCTATTGTCTCTAGTTGTAATTTAAATAACTTGGAACTTAGGAACTTACTTGGAACTTACTTAGTGATAACGAGTAGAACTTGGAATATGACTAACTATGACATTGTACAACGAAAATTTTTAATTAATCGCTTCAGTCAGAAAGTCAGTAAAGTGTTTGGCTAAATAAAAGCAGTATAGTTAGCCAAACACTTTACTGACTTATTATATAGTTTGATAGCGATTCTGCTACCTGTCTTTTAAAAAAATTACAAAGATCATAGTTATATTTGGTCGTAAAATATTTTGACTAATGAGTGCATTAGAGTCAATAAATTCAAATTTTTCGTTATACAATGTCATAGTTCGTAATGTTATATTGCATCTATATCTAATTTTATTTTGGATCTGTGACAGGTCATTGTCATAAGGACATGCAAACAGAACTATTTTATTTACATTTTAAGAGGCTAAACTTTCAAAATACCTCTTAATCTTTACACTGTTTGCATTTCCCCTTCTCCCAATCAAAATAACAATCATTGTGGATGGACTGTAATTACTACTTGTAACTTTTTCTATGATTTGACTGTAAGATGCTTCAGGCATACAATAATTAACTGCTCGGTCATTTAAATGGTGTTGTAGTGTATGACCCATATTTTTACCCATTTCATTGCTGTACATTGATATTTTGGTTTTATTGTTTAACATTTTATTTGTTATTATTAATTCTTCTGTGTTTGGTGTGGCGAGGGAAGTACTGCTGCTGAATTTCTAGGACCAAGGTTGTAAATGGCTCGAACAACCCTTTTCTGTAAAACAAAGATGATATTGATGTCCGCACAAGATCCCCAGAGAATCTCATAAATCATAAGACTATGAAAATAACTAAAATAAACAATTCTGGCTGTATCCACATCAGTTATCTTTCTAATTTTCTTAACAGCAAAGGCGGCAGAAGTAAGTCTACCCAACAGTTTCTCAATATGAGGACCGCATTGTAACTTGGCGTCAATAGTTAATCCAAGAAAAACTGTCGACTCGACAGGGATCAACTCTACTCCATTCAGTTGAACATTGGTACTTAGCTGCCTGACATTTGGCGTAGAAAATTTAATGACTTTAGTTTTTTTTTTCACGCTTTTTTCTCATTTTACTAGTATTGTTTAAAAATATTGTCATAAATTAAATTTTAAAATTATTTTTAACTTTTTAGTTTGATATTCTTTAAAAGCATGTTTTTTTTTTTAGTTTTTTAAACTCTATTTATTTTCAACTTTTTAGTTCGATATTCTTTACCAAACTTTTCTTGATCTCCTTCAGAGAGAATAGCAAGTGCTAAAATTCATAATGATGCATTACCCAAGTAACTAAATCTAAACTAAAAAATACTTTGCCTGCACAAAATAATGTAAGGTAAGGTTGAAATTTTGATTTAGAGACAGACAAGCAATCATACAAGGGAAACTAATAAAAAGCATGTAAAAACAATTGCTAAGAAAGGCGCGATAATGTCTATTATTGAAGCTACAATATATACTGACAAATCCCAATGATCGGCAGTTTTTTTTACATCAAGATCCTTAAAAGATTCTATAATATTTTTAGCAGTCATAAATCTAAATTCAAAGTGTTTGTCACATTCTGGAACACATTCTTAAAGTATGGCGTAAGCAGAAGTGGAGGAAGAAGACAAAGTTTTTGTTGTTATTACTAAAAAAAAAACTCAACCCAGTTGCTACCTCCAAGTCCGCCATTATATCTTTATCGTTCATTTTTAGATGGAAATCACGATTTTGTACTTTGGTTCTTCCAGTTTCAGAATTTATAATTTCCCAAGTTGTTTTGATTTTATGTCCAGAAGATTTTATTTTATTTTTAATGTGTATGACTTCTGCTAAGGAACTGGCTCTTTGGAGACAGGAAAGGGACATAGAGGAAAAAGTTTAGTTCAAGGTATTTCTCAACGGTTTATAGTAGTTACCTTGTGTTAGGCCTTAATTCATTTAGATTGATGAGAACTTTGCACCCATATGGGTTACGATTCTTTGATGATGGAGTGGAGAGACAGACGAGGGAACTTTTCAAGGATTCAAAGCAGTTATCTTGTGTTTGCTTCATTAATTTGTATTAAAAAGAGCTTTACAACTAGATGGATTCTTATAGGGGTTTTATGATGTAACGTAGGACAGTACTACTACTACGACAGGACGAGTACATAGAACTCCTCAAGGGTTTACAGTAGCTACCTTATATTTGGTCTTAATTCATTTATATTAATAAGAACTTTGCACCCATATGGGTTATAATCACAGTCTGCAGTAGATCTTATAATAAAGACAACAGACAGTCAAGCGATTTCCTCAACAATTTACAGCATTGAAGTTTAACGTAGGATAACAACTACCTAACTGTCTAGAAATGCTCTTACATTCAGTCAAGACCCAAAGTAATTTTATAAAAATCGGTTCAGTAGTTTGGTATTTAAACCAATATTACGGGTAAAAATTCAAATAAACAAAATTGCTTTCAAAGTTCCTACCTTGGAACTATCGAAATCTCTATGAAATACAATATGTACTGTATTTTTTTATTATTATTATTAGGGACATACCCCGGATGGCTTAAATAAACTTGCTGCTCTATACAGGCTGGCCAAAAAGTCATGGATCAAACGAAACAGGGAGATATAGAAGGTAATTTCCAACAAAAATCTTTCTCCAGCAAGGCCATAACTTCATTGCACGAAAAGTTATGAATTATTATGTTTTTTTTTTGAATGAAACTATCTAGTTATTTTCAATTTCATCAGTAATAAATTTAATTGCTTAAAAACAATAAAACAAAAGGTGTTGTATTATGATTCGACAGATTCGATAATGTATCATTACTAGACAAATTGTATTGCAGCTCTTGGTACTAAATTTAACGAGAAATTATTTTTTTCCGTAAATTTTGGAGTGTTACAAAAAATTACTTCCAGCTTTAAGAGCACAGTTTGAAAAAAAAATGTATTACGGAAAAATTATCCTGTATTAAATATTCTTGCTGAATTAATGCTGATTCAAATGAGGTACTCTTTGACATTTTGTTTTGATTTTATGGTCGTTCTTTCATGTTAAGGTGCAAGTTTAATTAAATTAACCTAATTTTTTATTTTTTAGTTTATCATAATCGCCTAGTTTTTTTGTACGTTGTAACGCTAGAACTGTTCTGTTCTTGTCACATTTTTGATTGATGGCCTAGCTGTGTGATCTACGCTTCGTGTATGGACTTGTGATAGATTGCCTACCTGTGACTTGCGCTGTGTGAATCGGACTTTTTGATCGCTACGGATTAGCTAGATAAGTGGAAGATGGCTGCTGCGAGGAGGACGTACACCCAACGGGAGTATAGCTCTATGGCTTTTGCGACGGTAATGCTCGGGCAGCTGCCAGAGAATAGCGACAACGCTACCCTAACCGAAACAGTTTCCCGGACTACAGGGTCTTCATGCGCATGCATAATGCGTACATGGAGGGAAGCTTACCCGGTGAGCATTCTGCGGAATAGGTAGACCAGTGATACGATTTGACAATGAAGAGCAAATACTGAGACAGTTATGATTTGACCCTTTCAACATGCACAATTTATATTTCTACACATCATCTGAAATGATCAATTCCAGCATCTGTTTGGTATCACCATGCAGCTTGTGCTACATGTAATGCTAAGGCTGAATGGCGCTCTGGATTTGATTTTTTTACAAAATGATTTGAACCAAATACTTAATGAAACTGAGATTCCTGAACGCAGAGTGGCAGAAATGTGGCTACAACAAGACGGCGCCCCGCCTCATTACGCTCGGGCAGTTCGAGGACATTTGAACGAGCGTTTCCCTAACCGATGGATTGGTCGAAGCGGGCCTATTGCATGGCCACCCCGGTCGCCCGAACTTAATCCAATAGACTTTTTTGTTTGGAGCTATTTTAAAGAAATAAAGGAGAGCATAACACCGAACAAGAACTACCACAAAAGCTCGAGTTTGCTAAGTTACAAATCCTTAATAACAGAGGCGAACTAGGCGGTGCAGATTGTGCATTGTGGTCAGAGGTAAGAACTTTGAACATTTAATGTAAAAAATTGTATTTGAATAAAATTATTAAATCATAATCGTTCTTTTTATTTCAGGATGGCTTCTGAAATTAATACGTAGTATGTATGAGAAAAAATATTTCTCTAAATTTAGCATTTTATTAAATTTGCACCTTGATATGAAATAACGACCATAAAAACAAAACTAAAGGTTTAACTTACTTTTGGTTTTAAGTAAAGTGTTGTACCTCATTTGAATCAGCATTAAATCAGCAAGAATTTTTAATACAGGGTAAAACCAAACCACTCTCCAACATTTGCGGAAAAAAAATTATTGCTCGTTAAATGTGGTACCAAGACCTGAAATACAGATTTTGTAGTATTGATACATTATCGAATCATAATACAACACCTTTTGTTTTATTGTTTTTAATCAATTAAATTTTATACTGATGAAATTGTAAAATAACTCTAAAGTTTTATTCAAAAAAACATAATAATTCATAACTTTTCGTGCAATGAAGTTATAGCGATGCTGGAGAAAGATTTTTTGTTGAAAATTTTTTGTTGGCCAGCCTGTATAGAGCAGCAAGTTTATTTAAGCCATCCGGGGTATGCCCCTATTAATAATAATAATAAAAAAATACAGTATATATTGTATTTCATAGAGATTTCGGTAGTTCCAATTATAGCCACAATGTCAGATAAGTTTGCAATACACCCAGTATATGTTGTCAGTAAGTATCGCAATCTCTCTCTACAGTTTGTTGTTATTAGATCAATAGGGGACGCTCTTTCGTCTCTTTATGGCGTAGAAAACAATAAAAAAGGTCGATACTTAATCTACCTATAAAGGTGTCGAAAGGACAAATAGTCTGGAACTAAGATTTCCTACTTTATTCCAAAGACGCAGTGCGACGTAAAGGTAGGTAGTGTTAAAAAGAGGTCAGTTAATTGGCTTTTTATGTCTTGAGCTTGATCGGATTCGAATTATGTATGTATTCATCTAAAAGTAAATTTTAAATTAAATTTAGGTATTTAATTTAAACGGTCATTGTTTTATTTAAGTTAACTACATTTTCTATCATTAACAATGGTTATGGATATGCAAAACGAATGCTTTTTTTTATTTAATACCTACCCACAATTTATACACGTGCGGCCTCCCTTTATGTCACTTTTATGACACCCATTTCAATGAATATATTTTAATGAATAAAAATACATTACCTTTAACAAAGTAAATACCATAAACTTCATCAAAAGTAGAATACGAACTGAACTAAAGAGCATAGAGAGTTGAATTCGAGTTCCAGAGCTCCTCTTAGGAAATACAAAAGTAGGTATTGTTTCAAGATGATCCAGGTTCTAAGTCCTTGGTCTATGCGACTACTATGATATTCTAGTAGATAGATATCCAAGTTTGAACCCCGCTGTGGTTGACAAATTTAGTCTTCCCGAAAACGCGTCTTTGGTACAGTTACCAACAACAATAAAAAACCTTTGCTCATAACTTGATCGCAGATATAAATCTACAAAACATACACAAGTAATGTGTCAAGTAACACGTTCTTTGTAGAAGGCGAAGCGAAACTGTTAATGTTTTATTTGGCAGGGTAACGGGAGTGTTCTGGCGCCATCGCTCTGATTTTTCTACTTTGTTTTTGCGGCGCCCGTAATTGCTAGACTTCTCCCAAGTTTGCTTACTGTACATTGAGTAATTGTTTTCACCATTTGTATAAAATGTATTTTGAAAGGAAAGTTGTCTACCTGAAGTAGGGATAGTTTCCTTTAAATAAAAATTGATGTCTTGCTTTGCGGACGATATTGTATCAGTCTAAGAAATAAATAAAACAGTGGTTATTCTTAAGCATACAACTCTTTATAAATATTACTAAACACAATTTCTTACGTCAAATTTTAGGTAGGCTTACAATCTAAAATTATTTTCTTCGACGGTAACGAGATCACAATATGACAACGCGTCTCGTGACACGAGCACAAGTAGTAGTCATTGAATACAGGACCTAGTGACGTCACACATTCACGCCCTCAAAACATTTAGTCCAGAACCGATCCAACATGTGGTAAAAATGTCGACTGACGCCGAGCAGCGAGTGCTTCTCGTCCGCGTAGCTCTGGAAATAAAATCATTGATACTATAAAGATGTGGATAGTAAAAGAAAGAGTTACAAGCTTCTCCCAACGGTTTCCAAACCTTATTTTTTGGCTTAAATATTTACAATTAATCTAGGCCAATTTATACATTTATTTGTGTCAGACCTTCAATTAAGATGTAAAGGCTCCATAAAAAAGCGATTTCCTACAGTTATTCAATACGAAGTAAAGGTGGTCCCAAATGAATACTTTTCACAGCTTGTCCTGTACTTTGGCCCTGCTTTGAGAATTAGTGGTAAGGCGCTAGTTCTTTCATAATTATTATTTTGCATTGCTGTCCAAATGACAAGTGATCTTTCTGATGATGATTCTTTCTTCTTTCTTTTCTTAAGAGTGAATACTACTTCAACTCTTCAATGGCCTCTGTGGTTAGACACCACAATTTTGCCAATAACACGTGTAACAAATTATAGAAATTGTTTAAAAATTTTATTTCACAATAATGGCTGAGATCGCCAATGACAGTTCGATGATGATTCTAATAACGTTGCTATGAAGGTGTTGCCACAGATATGTCTGTCTGTGGACAGACATTTTTTTTTTAATAATTTATTTCATAACCATAATCCAAGTCCTTCAGTCGAATACATAAATGGATTTTAACTTCATAACTTATCTTAACTTAATTGAACCTAACCTATCTCCTTTCGTTTCCCGCGTGAGCCGACTAGGAGGGGTTTGGGGGTAAAGTCGTGATGTAGCCACTATGCTACAATATTTCAATGTTCTTTATAAATTATTCACTGAATGCACTTTTTACTACATAAATCGCGCGCTTTTATTTAGTAAACAACACTACAAATAACTTTAAAAGTCCAATGAAAAATGAGCGTGACACTCAGCTTGACTTTTCCGCCAAAATTCTTGACAGACATATCATTATGATCTTTAATCACGTCACAGTAAGGTGTATTGGGTTTCTGCTGCCAGAAATACATAAATCTGTGAACGGACTGTATTTTACCAAGTAGACTAATAAAATCAAGACTAACATTTCTACCCAACTTAGCGAAAGATAAAATTACGATGATCATTGCTAGTACACTATATATACAAAGTCTCACCATCATAATTACTGTTATCGATATTAATCATAAAATCAATCAATCATTTTACCAACTTTGTTTGGGTTGCCTTCCAATCTAACCGAATGCAGTTCAATATCAATATTTTAAATGGAGTGACTGTTGATCTGACCTACACAACCCAGATATTGGCTAACACGATACGCCTTGTTAACTAAGAAAGTAAGACTGATTGTCAAAAAAATCTTTAGATATAATTTCAAATGTTCCTTACCATCTGCTCAAAATCAATATCATTATGCTGCAGCTGCTTAGCCAACATCATGCTGTGTTGATAATGTACATTGTCGTCATCTGTACCGTGCACTAATAGGTACCGACGCCCGCGCAGTTTCTCCGCCTGTCGGATGAGGTCAGAGCGCTCGTAGCCCAGCGGATTCGCTTGTGGCGTGTCCATGTATCGCTCTGTGTACATTGTATCTGAAAACGGAAAAAGACAGCAATATTTTATACTTTTCATGTTAGGTAATAATATATTTGTAGCAGCATTTGTGCATGCAATAGAAACCGCAAGCTCTTTAATGTTTTAATACCAAGGCTGGGACTACTCCAGTATATGAACAAGAACAAGATCCATCAGTACGCTTCTGAGCTTATGTTAACTTTCCATCCAGTAGCGTTATCAAAATATGTAGTATATCTCGGTGGTAGGCCATAACATCGGCCGCCGGCAGAAGTTACCACCCACCAGACAAAGCCTTGCCGCCAAGCGATTTGTCGTGTTCCGGCATGATGTCTGGTGAAGCCGTACGGAGGACGGGTCGGAGCAGTTGTGTTGCGATGTGTGCCGGGTACGATGCGCCTAATGTTGTTGTGTTGGGAGTTTGGTCGTGGAGGGTCTTCAGATCAATCTCCCTTTGGCGCAGCATCGTTGGTCGTGTCGTTGGGTTTAACATTGCATCACCTCGCTCAACTGCCGTCTTCCTTCCTATTCCCTCAGTTTTTCTGAGTAACCTATTCACTCTTAATTAACTAGCGCGCTTTACCATCAACGATCGCATCACTGCTTACCATCAGGCGGGATTGCGGTCAAGCGCTAGTTTATAATTATTAAAAAAAAAATAGTATATCCGAAGCAATATAATATGCTGATTGTGATTTTGAGAAAGAGGTCTCTATTTGAACAGAAACTTAATGTATCTAGTTTCAAAAAATGTTTTTCAACTATTCTATCCATTCAGCTTAACACAATCTTTTGGTGAAATCTGTCCTTTCTCAAGATTCATAGTCTTCCGCCTTAACCCTACTACCTAGCTAAAAAGCGTCTTATACAGCGCCTGCCAAATAAACGTAAGTAATAGATATCTCGCTATTTAAATCTAAAGGATCACAAATTGTAATAAGAACTTCAATAAGTTTGATAGAATAGAAATATCTCACCATAATACATCCATGAAGTGACAGGCGCAACGGCAGCAGCACAGCTGAGCGTTAACTCATCATCTTGAATCAGCATCAAGGTTGACACAAACCCACCGTAGCTCCAACCCCACACGCCGATGCGGTCAGGGTCGATAAATGAGTATACGCTTATTAAACTCCTGAGGAAATAGAATGGTATTCTTTATATTCAGTAGATATAAACGAAGTGACCTTAAAAAATAATTAAAACCTTTTCTAAATGAACTTAAATTTAATTTAGTTTGTTAACAAGGGAATCGCGGCCATTATCTCCGATTACAACTATAACAAAGTAATCGTATCTCACTATACAAATCTAGATTCCATATTTAATGCGATTCTTGCTACATAAAATATATAGAATATGTTGAGGAAGGCATTCGCTGTAGCGTTAAATACTTCTGGACGCTAATCGAAAGTATTCTTCTGAAATACAAAGACCAAAGTACCAATGACCCCGACGAAATTTGTAACTTGTTTCCGAAACTCTTTAGTTCAGTTTATGAACAATTCTCCATGAGAGGTATTTCTTCAAGTCGAGTTTCTGATCGCGATTCCCTCATCAGTAAGAACGAGCTAAGCACAAAAGGCACTTAACCTCTTAAGATTCAACTAAGGGTCTAGGCCCAGCACATCGTGACGGGGTCCACGAAAACCGATGCCTCCTGAGTCAGGGTTGCGGGTTGTTTAATAAAGAAACCGGCCCTCGCGCACAGTAAGTGAAGAAACACGGGTGGCTTTTAGTCAATAAAAGTCTGACACGCCCTTCTGCTCCACCCAGAGCGGCAGAGGTCAAGAACGGGTCAAAAGGGTCTAGGCCTAGATGGTCTTCCGGGGATGTTTCTCAAAGCTACAGCTAAACATATTTGCACTCCACTGGGTCATTTCGGTGACATTTAGGTGACATTTCGGTGACACTTCGGTGACACTTCGGTGACACTTCGGCATCCCTTCGGTGACACTTCGGTGACACTTCGGTGACACGTCGGTGACACATCGGTGACACTGCGGTGACACACCACCATGACCACTCCACCATGTGACATTCGAATTCTATTGTTTCTACCCAGTTTTTTTTTTCGAACAATTTAAACTTTGAGGCCTTGCATTGCAAATAAAGAACAAAAGGTTACCTACCACCTGTTAAAGACAAACCTTTAACAGGTGGTAGGCCATAACATCGGCCGCCGGCAGAAGTTACCACCCACCAGACAAAGTCTTGCCGCCAAGCGATTTGTCGTGTTCCGGCATGATGTCTGGTGAAGCCGTACGGAGGACGGGTCTGAGCAGTTGTGTTGCGATGTGTGCCGGGTACGATGCGCCTAATGGTGTTGTGTTGGAAGTTTGGTCGTGGAGGGTCTTCAGATCAATCTCCCTTTGGCGCAGCATCGTTGGTCGTGTTGTTGGGTTTAACATTGCATCACCTCGCTCAACTGCCGTCTTGCTTCCTATTCGCTCAGTTTTTCTGAGTGAATATGCTCTTAATAAACTAGCGCGCTTTACCATCAACGATCGCATCACTACTTACCATCAGGCGGGATTGCGGTCAAGCGCTAGTTTATAATTATTAAAAAAAAAAACACCTGGATGAATAGAATATGTATATTTTTTTTATACCTACTACTTTTAATAATATATGACTAAAGGTAATAATAAAAATTTATAAAACTAAATAAAGTACAAATGATTAAATAAAATTATTAATGAAGGATTGATTACGGTCCTAAATTGAACCAAAATATTGCAGTAATATGGCATAAAATTAAATCATATTTTTTATGAATGATATCAAATGATAACAACATAGGCGCTATAAGACTGTAGAAGAAGCATTGGCAATAGCTGATTGACTTCATCATCTGCATTGCGTTTTTTTTTTTTGCGTTGGATCGGCGTATCCGGATTCAGCTGAACACCAGCACATTGGCATAACCAGCTTCTGGCCTAGGAGGGGAGGGGGGCAAGCCTAGAGGGTGGTAAGTCAGTCCTAGCGGGGCGTAAGTCACGCCTAGGTATGCCTCCCCCCCCCCCTTCCGGTACGTCCATGCACCAGAATTTTACATGGAGCGACTGGCAATCTGACCTCCCCAACCCAGCTACTGGGTAATACGATGCCTCTTGGTAAGACTGGTAGTCTTTTCGAACTTCTGACAACTCGTAACGACTGTCAAAGATCTACAAATGACAGCCGGACCGACGGCTTATTGTGCTTTCCGAGACATGGAGTGGTTTGAGTATGTAAGGATGGTTATTCATCCACAGACAACTACAGCAACTATCGACCTATGCGGCTGTTTATTTTAGCCTCAAGCCCCTTCGCAACTAGGTTGACAATGATTTCAAATTAAATAGCCGTCTTCCTTTCTTACCTGATAGTAGCCAAAGTATCGGAAACTTCAACAGTTCCAAGCGCATTATTGACAGCGTGCATAGCTTCCACGCCCATAGCACCAGAGCCGCGGACATCAATGGACGCCACGATGTAACTCCTGTTTGTTGTTAAGTACGTATTGTAGTATTCTGTAATAGTAGACAAAATAAATCTTTTAAGCTTTCCAAATCTCTAAAATTCAATGAAATGGAGTGGCACAAACAACGACTACGGAAGCCCTATATTAGTTTTCTTTTTAATGCGGTGCATTGTCAATTGGTGTTCCCCGCATACAAACATAAACAAATTCGTGCCATTTCCCATGGAGGTAACCAGAATTAAAGAACAGAACTATTTATCCGTTTACATATGTGGTTGTTATTAAAAAAACATGAATAATGAAGTGTTTATTCTTCTTCTTCTTCGGGCTATAGAGGTCCACTGTTGACCCATGGCCGGTCTTGTGCTGCCCGCATCCATCGGCTTCCCGCGACCTTCACCAGGTCATCGGTCCACCTTGTTGGGGGCCTCCTTACGCTGCGTCTTCCGGTACGTGGCCGCCACTCCAGAACCTTACTGCCCCATCGGCCATCGGTTCTACGAGCAATTTACCCTGCCCACTGCTACTTAATTTTAGCGACTCGAAGAGCTATGTCGGTGACTTTGGTTCTTCTGCGGATCTCCTCATTTCTGATTCGATCGCGCAGAGAAACTCCGAGCATAGCTCTTTCCGTCGCCCTTTGTGTGACTCTGAGCCTTCGTAAGAGTGTTTATTAACAGAATATTTTAAAACCCAATGGACAGTAACAATTTGTTTGCCAAGAAATACAGGTTCATAGGTTAGATATTATAAGACGAAATCGGTTACCATAAACATAACAAAAACCTATGAACTTGCAACAGCATACTTTCGATCTATTTGTGTTTGAAATTATTTAAGTAGATATTTCCAAAAAAGTACGCCAGGGGTTTGGGCACTTACTCCTTTGTATATATTATATCCACATATATCATTCTGAAAAGTTCGGCTTCTGGTATCAATTCTCATATCTTCCGTACGTGTGGAGATAGGATAAAAACCTTCGAATATAATTATATAATATACTTAAATATATCCAAAGAAGCCGTGCCTATATACCCTTTCCGATCGTTACACGCCGTATATTTTAGAGATAGCATATATATTTTAATATTTCCTGGCTTTTACTGCTTTCTGTTGTTAATAATATATGATTTTATATAATTGTCAATTTTTCTTTTGTTTACCATGCATATATATGTGAGATCTCACGCCCTTAATGCCCGATAGCTTTTATTATATATTAATATGTTTTTACTTCCTAACATTTCCATATTTAATGATTTTTATATTTTTTGATTTGATTTAATGGCCTATGTTTTCTTGTTTTAGTTACTATACATATTATTGTATAAAAACATTTATTCAAAAAGTGCTGATTCTCAGTCTAATTTGAATAAATGACTTATGGTTTTTATTTTGTTAAAATCTAAAGCACATTAAATAGCCCTTCATGTACGAACTAGTAAACCACATGCAATATTATTCCAACAACAGAAACAACATACAAACAGTGATTTGGTCTTATGCCGCACGGAAACTTTTGAAATAACTTTGAGAGTTGCGGCCTCGTCATCAACTCGAAATGTGCATGTGTCCTCATTTCAACCAATGTTCAACTTTCAGACATCGTACTACGAACTTTACATGTAGGTAATGTAATGAGTTAGGCAGAAGTGTAATGAGCGCACATTGCATTAAGTATTATTAGTAGTTTAAGTTATACAGAGCGGTGCTGACAATACGACTATAAATTAAACATCGTATACCTACCTCAACACATTCTCAGTCTGCCTATAAAGAATCATTTAAATACGTCCATTAGTTTAGTCACAGGAAATTATTCTTCATTTTTCACATTTTCTACATGATGTACATGTTCATAAGGGAGCGCTTACAGGTTAATGACCGTCGCATCCTGCGGTACCAAACTTTAATAATAATGACGCGAAAAAAGCAAGTCGATACAGGATCGCGCCGTCGCCGATCGGAGGTCAGTGAACCAATATTTTTCAAGGATGTTCTATTCCGTTTGCAATTTTATGCGATTTAGTTTGTTTGAAATTTTAATTTTTTTATATTTGATGCTAGGTTTTTTTCAATGGTTTAAGATTATTCCTATGAACCACCATTGTTCGTGTTTTCATTTATTGTCGTATTGTCAGCACGACTCTGTATGTGGGTGGTACCTATAGAATACGACTTGTACCTTCTGGAAACTGGTTGCTCTACACTATTAACGAGCAGATGTGTCTACTTTCATCATTAATCGCTAATACAGTGTAGTCATAAATTCTTTTGAATCTATACAAACCCTTTGAAAATACTTTTTGTCGAAAAATCCATTTAACACAACTTTAAGACTCGTTTTATTTGCCGAGTCCATAATCAAGACAAATTATAATAACAAATAAAAAATTACCTAAATCAAAATTATCCTTAACTCTACTGGTCCCTGGACCAGCGTAGACCCTGACTATCATGGGGTATTTCACTCCAGACTGCATGTTGGGCGGCAGCAGAAGTTTGACGTGTCCCAGAGGATTCTCTCCGATTGACACCACATTAAAGAGGATCATTGGTAACTTGTATTGCTTTAGTTTATCCTTCAGTCTTATATTATCTTTGATCAGTTTGAAGCTGTCCGTCTGCAATAAAGAAGGTAACATTACAATCACCATCCTAATAAGGTATTTGACTAAAAAAAACGAATTAGTCCGTCAGTCAGATTTCCAAAAAATACCAGACACGTCTTTTTTCTTTTTTCATATAAACAAAAAATGAAGACGACACAGTGTAAAGTGTAACGTCACTGGACGCTACACTTTACAGCAGTGCAGAGCAGTGACGTCACCAGCCACCACTCCTGATCTTTGATGTCTTTTATATTTGTCAATCTTTATTGATTTGATAAAACAAAATATACGTATCCAATATTTTTCTATAATCTGAATGACGGACAGATTAGTTTTTTTAGTCAAATACCCTATTACGTAACATACTTTTACTATCAGTTGGAATCATTTCGAAGCTTATTGCTAATTCATTGCTCCATGTGTTCGAAAATGTGTCTGCTGAATGCAAATGACGCAATGAATATTGTTGAACTGTCAAAATGAAACAAACCCATTGCTATTAATAGTGTTTTACGCAACTACCGTGCCGGTAAACTAATATTTGATAAAGATCAAAGTATGTTTCTTTCGTCGTCTTCTGCCTTGGACCCCGGAACCCCGAATCGCAAGTGGTCATTTCTTTTTTCTGAAATAATTTATTATAAGCTATTTTGTTTGTACAAAAGTTGCAATACGTTTCGAGAAAATTTGCGATGCGTTAAGCCACAGGCGCTTCCATTTTATACTTGATCTACCTATACTCGCATAAGTCTCAATTCCGTGTTAATAACGGAGTATCGTTAATTCTAATCAAGATAATGTACTACTCATATGTTATATCCCACCCAAACACGTTCAGTTCATTTGGCGTCTTGGCGTCAGACATTCAAAATAAAGTCTTTTTCTAATTATTCATATAGATAGTTAGAGGAATACTTACCGCACTATTATATAAGAAGATCTTCGGTGGGCTGAAAGCAGAGCTGCACGTCACAATGGCATAACCGGCTCCAGGTGAGAACGACGCTGACACGTGGTGACACGACGGCTCCCTGCATGACACACATCGCACAACTCCCCCAGAGGTAGCCCACATTTGCCTCAACCACGGCACGTTGCCGGGAGAAACCACGTAGTAAACCGTATCAGTGTCTTGGTTCCACCCTAATATCGACGTCACTGATGAGTTCCCAGGACTCAAGTCCTCAGTAGTTAGAGATAAGAAGTTAAATCGACCCGCATGAGGAAACCTTTGGTCACCATTGTACAAGTTTTGTATCTCCAACATCTTGTTTCCCGATCTGTCGAAGAATGGCTTCGTCACGTCGATCCAGCCATTAGATTCGGAGTGCTCCTTTACGATACTGCACTTGTCTTTTTCTAAGTCACAGTTGACTAGTACGCTGACGTTTTGTCGTCTATTAAGCCATAATACGACGAGATTTTGTTCGGATGCCCAGTCTACTCTTCCCAAGTAGTGGTCTAGTCCGACTATGTCGACGGGTGCTGGAATGTTCCATGGTTCTCCATGAGGGTCATCGAGTTTGAAGACACGTAACCCTACTATGGGATTTGTTCGACCTGCCTGACAACAAAATGGTTACGTATTGTTAGAAATTACCAAGTAAGAAAATAAATTCGTTATACAGGAAAAGTTAACTACTGCGTAAACTGCAACCATATATTTAACGTATGATTCTAGACCCCTAGAATAAAAATTTCTACGCTTAAGGATCTAGAATTGACACGGTTGACGTGACGCGGGTTCCAGTCCCGCATGGAATAAATGTTTGTATTGCCTACAGGTAGTTGCTCCGAGTCTGGCTGTTTGTATATCTGAGTTTATTTATCAGTAAACGCACCCAAATGAAATGAATGAAAATGAATAGAAATGTTAAAAAAAAACATGTTGTGAATTCAACATGTTTTTTTGTTTCAGTTTTCGCTTTGGGTTGAAAAGTTGTTCCTGTATTGTTTTTGGGCACATGGTTCACAATTTTTATAGACATTAAATACATCTCCATAGAGTCTGTTTTAGTTTACCTTTGGATACCTGAAATGCACAATTTCAGGATATTGATTATTAACATCGAAGGGCTGCCCGTAGTAGGGGTTCGTAGCAGTCGCGACATTAGTATCGTTGAACGAAGCCACTGCTAAGTAGCTACCTCTGGGGGAGAACCACATGGCTTCGGCTGCGTTGAACATCTCCTCTAAAAAAACATAAGGATATTAGATGCAATATAAAAAAATATGTATACAAATTAAATGGTTCGTACTGATTTTTCATTTCGCTGAGCCTTTTCAATTTTTATAATAGGAATGTTTCCTGGGTATAAAAAAAAATGATTCTATTTAGTCCGTCATCCAGATTATAGAAAAATATTGGATACGTATATTTTGTTTTCTCAAATCAATAAAAATTGACAAATATAAAAGGCATCAAAGATCAGGAGTGGTGGCTGGTGACGTCACACGAGTTTTCAACGCACTGTGTCGTCTTCATTTTTTGTTTATATGATAAAAGAAAAAATACGTGTCTAGTATTTTTTGGAAATCTGACTGACGGACTAATTAGTTTCTTTTAGTCAACTACCCTATTATTATGATTACTTGAAAATTCAACTCCATGATATTCATTATAGCGCTAAAAAGTCATCACGAAAAAACTTATCAATTTTATTTTCCAAGAATATTCTAAGTTGTTTGCTTAGCTATCATTGGTCGAAAGAAAACACATAACAATAAACACATTCACGGCACGAATACGAAAACTCCAACAGCCTCACCTTCATAGAGCCAGTCGGCAACACCATGGTATATTTCCCCTGGCTTGCCATCCTTAGTGAGAGGCACAGCATTGTCAATATCCACATCATGGACATAATACACGTTATTCTCTCTGACATATGCCAGGGAACGTCCACTGCCCCATATCACCACGTCCAAGAAGTTGCGGCCCAGTCTTATGATTGATCTGGATAATCAAGGAAAAGAAGTTATATTTAAACACACATAAAATCACAGATTATTTAGAAGACAATAAAACTTAGGATTGAGCTGCTCGCTCTGCTAAGCATTGTCATTAAGCAATATGCGTAATTATGCTACAATTATGACATTTTAATCACTATTTTTGTTAAATCACGTAAATTAATGTAAACATTTTCATTTTTAATGTCTGGTCTTTAAAAAAGACGATGATCCCTGAGTTTGTTTCGGTTTTTCTTCTCAGAGGTAGTCAGTTAGGAAATCTGCTATATCTGCTCCAACTAGTTTTAAAAAAATATGACCTGTAAAAGTGATCAGTAATCCTGCTTGCAAAATAAACGATTTCATTTCATAATGGTGCACTTGAAGGACTCAATTCGGAAACCAAACCCGTAACATGAACCACCGCCCTCATTACAAAAACAGGATTTATCTAAGCCCATATTTGAATTTCGTTTTGTTTAAATTTTTCCATGTTTGTGTTGTTTTCTGTTTCCGTCCGCCTTTGTGCCATATTTGTACGAAAAGATTAAACAAATAATCTTCAAACTTTATTCAGGCAATGGCGCTGATTCTCTAGTTCACAAACTAAACTAATTTAAAGTTAAGTGCATCCTTTTCTTTCCACTTCATTAAGAAAAGGATAGAAGATAACATTTTAGTTTTATCCTGTCAATTCAAGATATTCCATAGACAGGTCAGACGTGATTATGAATATGACGGCCAAAAATACATCAATTTACGTCAGGCGCGAAGCCGGCCGCCGACAGAAGTTACCACCCACCAGACAAAGCCTTGCCGCCAAGCGATTTGTCGTGTTCCGGCATGATGTCTGGTGAAGCCGTACGGAGGACGGGTTTGCGCAGTTGTGTTGCGATGTGTGCCGGGTACGATGCGCCAAATGTTGTTGTGTTGGAAGTTTGGTCGTGGAGGGTCTTCAAATCAATCTCCCTTTGGAGCAGCATCGTTGGTCGTGTTGTTGGGTTTAACATTGCATCACCTCGCTCAACTGCCGTCTTCTTTCCTATTCGCTCAATCTGAGTGAATAGGTTCTTAATAAACTAGTGCGCTTTACCATCAACGATCGCATCACTGCTTACCATCAGGCGGGACTGCGGTCAAGTGCTAGTTTATAATTACTAAAAAAAAAACTATCCTTTACTTAATGAAATAGAAAGAAAGAGATGCACTGAATTAAAATTTAGTTTAGATTATGAATAAGAGAATCGGAGCCATTGTTAAAATTCTTACCACAAAAACTAATTCTATCACCACAAATGACTAAATAGCGTTTAACGCATTTTAAACATCGTTTAATTTAAAGTTTAGTATTTTAAACAGTTAGAATGTTGTTTTAAATATATTTAGCGCCAACGAATTTAGGTATTTGTGGTACACGTCGGCCAAAATAATGGAGCGGGCAGGTGATACGATGCGCCGGGGCGGGTCGAGAACAATAAATTTAACTCTTAACGAAAGCGCGAGCAGAAGCTTATAACAAAATGAGCACAGGAAACCTATAGTATAGATATGTACATAAAGTGTATCTCTCGGTGCAAATCTTTGATATCATAACAAGAAATTCAAAACAATGAATGTCACGCTAATACAATTTCCGTAGGTATAGGAAAAAAGTTTAGTGTTTACCCGAATTTAGGATAGAAAACTTTTGCAATAAAGGGAATTGTGAATTTGTATAAATTAAAACATACTTAGTTGCTTTTTGAGCTCATGTTATCTCATGCTAATTTTCAGATATCACAATATATCTACAAAGTTTGGTTCATGACATGTCCGTTTCCTCGCGATGTTTCTCTTCGCCGTTTTGAAGAAATTATATAGATAGGTACACAAAATAAAGCGCTGATCTGGTTTCGAAACTACGACATAGAAGAGGCTGACTTTGGTTAAATCAGGCCATAGTCAGCCACGTCTCTCCCTGGCAACCATGGTGCGAGCCATGGTTGAAAGCGAGAGTGCATGGGAGGCTGCCGCCTCCTTCTGCGAGACCGTCCTCTTGCAGAAGGAGGCTACGGAGAGGGAGCGGGAAGAGGATGTCTTGCCGCTGCCCTCTGGCGTAGACGGGCGGGGCGAAGAAGGCGGGGGACGAACCCCCGTCTCCTTTAGCCCCACAGTGTGACCAGCGCGTGTGGGTAGCCCCCGCACGCGCATTGCACCGGTCACCACGTCTGGGGATTACTCCGGTACCCGGGTAATCCCCCATTGGCGCGGAACAAGGCCGGTAAGCCCTGAGAGTGTCACGGTGATTAGGCCTTCGGGCCGATCCCGTGACGTTCTCAATACAGGGCCCGAGGGCAACCGAGTGGTTTTAGTAGGTATTCCCGGCTCCGGCCGGGCGAGTCCCACACACGTCCGTCGCCTAGCTAGCGGCGGGTATGGTGCGTAAATGCATTTCCACTCGTAAACCAAAAAAAAAATTAAATAAAAAGGCCATAATCGGCCAGACCCGAGTCCTTGGGAAAGCTTAAAAACGTACAGGACTGATGAATAAACTCTAAATAAGAAAACGTTGAGAAAAATAATACCTATAGTGAATTAAATTGAAAGAAACGAGGAAGAAAGTGGCATAATAATTTGTAATTAAATAGTTAATATTTAAATAAAATACAATGAGTATAAAATAATGATCGTCATATAGATATAGTTATATATTAATAAATAACTTTGAAATTTGGACATTATAATATATAAAAAATAAATTTAAAATAAACATTATTTAAGAATGTCACATTTCTACAACGACAGCACATCAAGCTACTACAATCTGTCAGATTTCCTTATTAGATTTTCAACTTTATCTCTAAAGCATTAAGGCTCAAGGTTGATTGAGAATATCTGACAGTTTGGGGTAGCTTAACCGGCTGTCGTCCGTACCGACATTATACAGGGTGCCAGGGAAACGCTTCCGAAAACGAAGACAGGTGATAAGGCTAGTGATTCTCGATACGATACCATCAAAAAATGAGGATTTTTTTTTACAATTTTACTTAAGCATTTTTCGTACACTATGCTGTGGGAACAGTTAAATGAGTTAAATGAAACCATTATTTGCGATTAAACATTTTTTTTTTCTTTACATCTCTAACAAGTAATGTATTCGTAAATAAATAATCAGCTGACAGCTGACGCTCGCGCATACTCGAGTTCAAAGGCCGCGTGCGGTCACCGACATCGCGACGCGCGACGGGCGATGAGCCGGGTGACTTAGTGCGGCGGGCCCATGTGATCGGACTATCTTCCTAAACTACTAACCTTCACTCGATCGCTTGAAGCAAATGTCTTTTCAGTTCACTTCTACCTAGTTGTGGGATATCTGCTTCTTACGGGTTCCATTCGTGCAAGGATCGTAATGATTTTCCCCTTGAACAGGGTTACAATTTTATTTTGATCTGAACGTTCAAATTTACAAATCAGAAAAATCCAGTTTACTTTGCTTAACCTTGAGGCCCATATCGAAGGTACTTAGATACCTACAGCCGGCAGTGTGAAGGCCATAAAAATCCTTTGTAAAGCGCCGCTAAAATAAAGAAAAATAAACATTACAGAGGCGTCAACAGTTTTAATTGATTGATCGTGAATTTAATAACAGTTTTGTATTATGTCGATAATCGATAGTAAATGAAATAAAGCAAAAGATCGCTGACATCAGCTGTAATTGACTAAAATTTTTTCATCGCATGTGAATCAATTGAATTTGAACTTTATAATAATGTAATTAAAGTCACACGATGCGTGCTCGTTTATTGCAAGAACTGGATCCTTCATTTAGTAAGTAAACCTAATCAATTTAAAGTGAATAATTAAATTAATTGAATCTAAGAAACCAGTTAAATCTTATTTAAAAGTTAGAAAATGAAAACAGTTTGTAATAAAGCATAAGTACAATTTCCTAACAATTAAAATCAATTGATTTCTGATCTCGTAATTATTCTTTCGTTCACGCGGGGATGTCCCCAATGCGTTTGTCGACGTCCGCGCGGGCTTGTTTGACCTTCATAGTACTTCTTTAGTAAATAATTAATCAGTTCATTCCCGACTCGGTTCGTGAGCGGTTACGTTTTTAATCGATTATTTAATTATTGTTTTGTTAGTTTTAAATTTGTGTTTAGTTATTAGGTATTGTTACGTTTTTAGTGCTGTTTTATTCTTTTTAGTTATAACTTTTTGTTGTTTTAGACAATGCCTGAGGCATACGTGTACAGTGCTCGTGAATACGGCAACATGTTGATGTGTTTAGGAGAAGAATTCTAGGACCAGTGTTTCTACCGCAGCGTCTCAATGGATCAGCATATCTTAATTTTATAAATGGACATTTAAATGATATGCTAGAATGTGTCTGTGGCTGAATTTCGTCGAGCATGGTTCCAGCACGATGGAAGCATGCTCGTTACGCGTCCCATCCGCGAGCGTCTCACTGAGCTTTTTAATGACTGCTGGATCGGAAGGCTGGGGCCGCACGCCTGGCCGTTCACCCGACTTAACGCCGTTGGACTTCTTTTTATGGGGGTATGTGAAAGAAAGAGTGTTTGATCGGGAATGTGACAGTGCTGATGAAATGCGGGGCAGAATAGTGAGTGTTTTTAATAAACTACGTGAAGAATGTGTTGAGGAATACTGATGCCTCGTGTTCACGGATCGACACAGCGACGGGCCCGGCTTTGTATTGAAATGAATGGAACTCAGTTCGAGTCAAACCTCATAAGGTCGCAAAGGATTTAGACAGGTACGTAAAATGCCTCTGTCAGCTTTTTACAATGGACTACAATTGCGATTTTGAAAGTGATGTTTGTAAATTGCGTATAAATCGGCTCTTTTCGGCGGCGGATTAGCGCGGACGCGGTAGTGCGACGTCACCTTGCGTGTCAGTGACCTCACGTTTCGTACACTATCCAATGCTTGTTTACGAAATATGAAGTCTTGAAAATAATCAATTTAAAGCGAAAGGTTATTGGTATCCGTTTGCATTTAGGTTGTATATAATCTACGTTC
Organism: Sesamia inferens; assembly: GCA_037179545.1. NCBI lineage: Eukaryota > Metazoa > Arthropoda > Insecta > Lepidoptera > Noctuidae > Sesamia > Sesamia inferens. The sequence goes on along the minus strand of CM073934.1, from coordinate 12,168,115 downwards.
TGGCTTCGGAAGCGTTCTCCTTACACCCTGTATTATAAACAATAGAATACGTTTCTTGAGAATAGGAAACATAATAGAATTAATGTTTTAAAATGTAACTAGCATAAACGATTGTTTTGCTATCACAAACAGTTTAAACATTATGAAGTATGTTAATAAACTATGTGTGAAATGTATGAAAAAATTAAAAAGTACATATTATTATAACCATTGTAATATACTTAATTATTTTTCTTGAAAATGTTAAATAGTATTAAGAAAGGAAAGGAGGGTTGGTTTTGTGGTGACATATTAGCCACGGCCACCTACTTACGATACTTCGATGGCGGTTAGGTCATAATCCCCCTTATTCATAAACGCTGCTTAAAGTGAACTAGTGATTATCGATTCTTTAACCAGACATTTTTGACCTTTTAACGTCACTTAACTTTAATCATCCTTTATGAATAAACACCACATAGTTTAAGGGGTTTATTCATAAACGATGATTAAAGTTAAGTGACGTGCAAACGTCTTAAATGTATGTTTAAACAATCGCGAATCTCTAGTTAAATTTAAGCAGCGTTTATGAATAAGGGGGATTATGTAAAAGCGTTGCTCTTACTATAAGTACGGGTTCACGATCGGAGTAACGATTGTGGAGCCCATGAGTAGAATATTTTGTATATGTAACATGAATAAAAAAATACTGGTATACGGGTTGTATCTGACATCGTAATGCAAACTTTGCGAAAAGGTTAGACCGCATGCCACTAATAAAATTATGATAGTCATTTATGTCGTTAATGAACGGTTACAGAATTCACAGTGTTTAAAAAAAAGTGTCGGCTCCGCCTTTGAACGTTGCAAGCGTGCCGCCGTGCGGGTTTGTAGGTATGACGTTGATCCCTGATGTGAACTCTATTAAATCAGCTGATAAGATAGTTTTTCGAGTATTGTTTTCCTTGCGCTTTTTTGTGTAATTAGCAAATTAATTAATTTTTACTTTAAAATCTTATTGGGTTATAAAAGTATAGCAATTATGAACGTTCTAAAGTGAAAAAAACTACATATAATTTTTTCTTAATCATGAAAAAGCCGACGAATAATTCCACCACTGGGGGGTTCAGAATCATGTACTAGATCCATGGTACTCGTTTGTGCGTCGATTTCAGATACACCCTTTATGTATAGTAGTTGGTTTTTTTTATTCGCCATAAATATTAATAAAAGCGCGCTGGGTAGCTGGAACACCTGAATGAAGGGCGCACAGAACTACAAAGCATGGAAAAAGGGGGACGCTGGGCTGATATTATTATGATGATGCTTTTATCATTTTATCGGCAATAATTTCAAGCTGTCAAAAGGTTCAGAAGATGTTTTAAGTTAATGATGTAAGTTGGCAGATTGTTACCAAGACTTCAAAAAGGTTACATGTGTGTGTGTGTTACATGTGACAGTTGACAACAATAAGTGTACTGTGTACTAAGTACTTATTTTATTTCCTTTTACCGTATGGTATTTTAAACCACAGAGTGTTATTATACGGCAAAATCAGACATTATTTGCTTGTCCTAAGTAATGTAGTTTCTTTCACTATGAAGAATTTGGCAGGTCCTAGGAGCAAACAATCGAAGCCATGTGATACCGCCCCTTAGTCTGCTTGCGTCGATTATGATTCACTCCCTGACACAAAACAGGCTTGCTTCCGAACAGTAGTAACATTCATCATCATCATCTCAGCTACATGAAGTCCACTGCTGGACATAGACCTCCCCCAAGGATTTCCAAAAAGAACGGTTGGACGCGGCCTGCATCCAGGGCTTCCCTGCGATTTTGGTTAGGTCATAAGACCACCTAGTCAGTGGGTGCCCGACACTGCGCTTGCCTGTACGTGGTCGCCATTCAAGTAATAGTAGTGTGCATTACGGGCTAACTATGCTTATGCTACACTATTAGGTATACGTTGGTGAAATTTGAAAATGGTTTATTATGCCCTATACCGAATAGCTGCATTTTGTCATAAGGGCAAATGACTCTTTCATTTGCCCTTGACAAAATGTCTCACACCGATTTGAACTTTTTTTTTATATTTAGTTATCAGCCAACCTAGCCTTGGTCTAATGTCGAGATCAGCTTTCAGTCTTGCCAGATACAGGTCAGAATACAGGTGGACATGTCGCTATGAACTGGTTTAATCAACCGATTAGACAAACCACTAAACGGCGTCCATTCAACTAGTGGCCTAAATGATATTCAATAGATACATATAGTTTAAATTGATACTGTAACCAACCACGAGCGAGCCAAATCGGTTCCAGCTAAGCCAGGGCACTCCAACCAAATGGGTTAGGTTAGACATGTGTCCAATCACGTGCTTGTCGACAGAAGGGAGCGCTTGCGCTACTTCTAATAGCCAGACGCGTAGGCGAATGAGTAAACGTACTAGGCAAACCAAAGTCACACGTATGCAGTCTACTTAGTACTAAGTTATTTGATTTGATTACTTACTTGGTCTCAAGGTCGTATATCCAGTACTCGGCGGTGCTCGAGTGCCTGTATTTCTGAAATAGAAAGTTACATTGTGTATACGTTGCCTTTGCAGAAATTGCAACATATTCGCCAAAAATTGTAAGTAGGATGAATAAATGAAAAAAATTACTTTAAATTTCTGTAATTTGTAATTGGATGGGGGTTTGCAACACGAGACGTCCTCAGAACCTAGTACCTTATAGATGTTATGTTATGAACTAAGTAAGTAAATAGACTTTACAGTCAGCCACAGAAAGGCACAATAATGTTTTATTTTTTGCCCGCAACAAAACCTTCCATTCTATATGGTGTGGTGTTTGCCAAGAAGGAAATCCTATTTTGGTTTTTTCGACGATAAGTTGGCTGTCGAAAACTTGTTTCAACAACCAAATTATCGTCAAAAAAGTAATCTAAAGCCACCGTTACTATTCCTAAAAGTTGCATTTGACGTGCTAGATAGGTTTCGTGAAAACTGGATGTAGAACGCTGACAGGGTCAAGAGAAATGGAAGGAACGGCGGGGGGCCTTCGTCTCGAAATGAGGAAGCGCTGCCTAAAAAATTCTTTCACACCGTTTCGTATTAAATAATGATTATGTATGCTATGTTTTTAAGTCTAATCCGTGACATAACAACATCGTGTTTTCAATACATTATAAAATCTTTAGATTAGACGTAGACGTAACTTGAACGATTAAGGAAGAAAAAGAAATAAATGAAATACGATTATTAGCAGTAAACATGACGTAGCAGTGGTGGCCTAGTGGTACCGGCCGCGACTTACAACTAGACGTGGTCGTTATTTCGCGTAACTGGTTTCAATATCCAGCGACGCGATGTGTAACTGAATCACTAGTTACGAGTCAAACTAAAAAGTAGTTATTTCTGTAAATGCGCTATTTCATACACACGTTATGCCGTAGCGGGTAACCGTATCGTGCATCACACCGGCGGCGCGCGTCGCTGGTTATTGTAACTAGTTACCTACGTGAAATAAGGACCACGTCCAGTTTCTTTTCGTGTGTAACTGTATAGGTAGTGGGTGGTTATATTTATGTAAACAATCACAGTAGGTGAATTAAAATAACTAGCTACAAAAATAACTTGTTTTATAACAAGTTACGCCGATCAAGTAACTGGTTACATTAAGTTTCTTGAAAAAGGCGTTACGACCCACACCTACTTACAACCCCGTCAGGCGCTTTACTTTGTGTAAATATTTCATCACCACTGCTCTCAAAACGGTGAAGATAAACATCGTGATGAAACCGGGGCTTCTAGAAGATTAGAGGCAAAACTTAGAAGACATGTGACATCTTTCTTTTTTTCTTTTCTTTAGAGTGAATACTACTTCAACTCTTCAATGGCCCCTGTGGATAGATACCACAATTTTGCCAATAACACGTATAATAAATTATAGAAATTCTTTAAAAATTTTATTTCACAATAATGGCGGATATTGCCAATGACAGTTGAAAAAACGGCCGCGTGAGCCGCCTACTAGGCTAGGAGATTTGATGCAAAGCCATGCTGTGGCCGCTATGCTGCGATAATTCAATGTTCTTTATGAATTATTCACTGAATGCACTTTTACTACATAAATCACGCGTTTTTATTTAGTAAACGACACTATAAATAATTTTAAAAGTCTAATGAAAAACGCGCGTGACACTCATCTTGGCTTTCCTGTCAAAAAACTGACATGTGACATCTACCAATAGCACTGGGCCCGCGTGGGCACCACCATTCCCTGTCACCGAGAGGAGGCCTGTATTCCAGGAGTGTAGACATTATAGGTTGATTATGTAAGTCGTTAAAAAGAACAAAAACTTGTAAGGAGTTTTTGTTGTGTAGGTGGATAGGTATCTAAGTAACATGTAATATCACATGGCTTCTGTTCGAGTGTCCGAGGCATAACCGCGACAGATACGGCCTGGAAGTAAGTACAGGCAGAATACTGACGGAAATAACCATTGCCGACCTTATGGCGGACAAACACTCCAGGCAGTATCAAGGTTGCTAAAATAGCTATTGAAAGGAACAGAACAAGGGGCAGTGCAACCGGCACCCCGTCGGCAAGATGAATTGGAGTTAGTAATATTGTATTGTAAATAAATAAATGTATAATTAGTTACAATGCAAGAAATGTTTCTTAATGTAACATAAGAAAATAAAGAAAGAAAATAAGAAGACAAAGTGGGAAAAGCAGCCCAAAAAGTGAGCCAATGCCACAAAAAAGCCAGTTAGTGGAAAAAAAGAATTGGCGGATAACTAACGTGCTAACAAGGATTCTTGCCACGCAGGAAGTAGGGACGACAACGCCCTGTGATGACGAGTGTCTATTAAAAAAAAAATTATCACATGGCGTCCTAAAATGGAGTGTATCGAAAATCTTTACGTCAACAATTATGATAATTAATCATCATCTGTCATATACTCTCCCAACTATATTAGCCTCGGTTTTCAGTCTTACCAGATGCAGCGAGCTACTAATATTTTAAATGATGTGACTACCTATCTGACCCCCATACTAACGCGATCTTTTGCCAAAGAGTACCTGATTCTGTGAGAGTGACATTGTAAAAAAATAAGTTTATTTTCATGCAACAAGTCCCATACAGATAACATAGAAGCTAACAAGAACAAAATACGAACACTCCCACAGACTAAAATTTTAAAAGGCAGGAAAATATCTGCCGCTGCATTGTCATATAAGGGCAAGTCACTTCACACAGCCACACACACATTTTACGACCAGAAAAACACTTTACGAAAGAGCCGTTTTGCCACTAAGCCCCAAATCCCAGTCACTAATACGAAACCTGTTAGTGGAGGCTGGCTTAAATGTTATAATTAATAAGAATGTAAAAATAACAGTCATAGGAATCTCGTTGCGAGTTGTACTACGTTCGATGTACTTATGTAGTAATTAGGTACTTTTTGTCAAAAACTGACCAGTGTAAATATAACTCGTAAATTAGCTATTATATAAGTTTAACGGTTACCGAATATAGAATAGTTAGCAACATACATAGGATTCCTTATATGTCGAAATATTTATCAATTAAGGTTTTTTTTATAAATTATAAACCAGGGCATGACCGCAATCCCGCCTGATGGTAAGCAGTGATGCGATCGTTGATGGTAAAGCGCGCTAGTTTATTAAGAGCCTATTCACTCTAGCCTTTAGGTATATTTTTATGGTTTAATAATAAAAACAAATTGTTTAATTGAATTCATGTGCTAATGCGTTAATTCTAAGTAAATATATTAACTAAACAAAATTCAACATAAGTATTTCTTTAAAACAAGTAAGTATTGAAAAAGTTAGTTTTAAACGTCAAAGTTGTCAATACTATATATTAATTGACTCTCTTCGCCCCTTCTAAAAGACAGTTCGGTACAGAGGAGAACGGATAAGAAATTCCGCCAATAACTTAAACTGGTTTAAGGTATTTATACTTATGTATAATATGCAAAAGGATGTGTTTATAATTTCCCTTTTATACGTCACGTTTTCTATTTTAAATGTTGTTTTTATTGTTTAACTAGTTTTCGCTTGCGGTTTCGCCCGCGTGGGATTCGCAAAGCGCGCTAGTTTATTAAGAGCCTATTCACTCAGAAAGGCTGAGCGGATAGGAAGGAAGACGGCAGTTAAGCGAGGTGATGCAATGTTAAACCCAACAACACGACCAACGATGCTGCGCCAAAGGGAGATTGATCTGAAGACCCTCCACGACCAAACTCCCAACACAACAACATTAGGCGCATCGTACCCGACACACATCGCAACACAACTGCTCAGACCCGCCCTCCGAACGTTTTACTTTTTAACTTATTTTTATTTGTTACTTATTCTACCTTATGTCTATATTAAAAAAAAAACTTTGCTTCACAGTAGGAATAGCTTTATCGTGGGTGTCTTTAAGTCTGTGCTGATGAATGTATTTTCTTTCTCTTTCTTTGTCAAACCGTAGTTTATACGAAAACATAAAGCAAACAAAACTCAAGCAAACAAGCAAACACAGGTAACCTATAGATTTCCCCATGTTTAGTAGGCAAGGATGGATCACGAGGTCGTGAACCAAGCGTGCCTAAACAAGAAACAAAAACGTGCATGTAGGTATGCTTTGTAATACAAAATCTAAGAATTGGGCACGCCTTGACCTGAACTATTAGATAACTTGTGTCACAAGTGTTAAGAGAAGGGAGTCTGAGCAGTAGCCGGTGAATGTTTACATGCAAGTAGGCAGGTATTATATTACTAGTTGCGGGTATAACATGATTCTGATAACAAAACGACATGAATTTTAATTAAAATTTGACATATTATATTATTATGTAGGTATGTGTTTTGGACATTTCAAAGACAAATACTTTTTAACATACCAACTTTTTACTTTTTGTCGATAAAATGAATCCAATCGTTTCAGATAACACCGGAAGAATACAGGAAGGATAAAAAATAAACAACTTTTTATCCTTCCTGTATTAGGTATTTTGGTTGTTTGAAAAGTATGCTTTCCACCAATTTAGATTTACAGGATAATGCACTCTAAAGTAATTACATTTAAGTGGCTTATCGATCATAGAATTGAATTCCTATATATACATTGACGTATAGAAAAAGATAATTTAAATGTCGATCCACATGCATTGCCGATTAAAAGTATTCTTTATGTAGAAAAATAAGTTATGTATTTGCATACTTGGTCGTTGAAGCTGAAACATCAAATGGGGGTAATATTAGCTTTGAATACTTCAATCATCTGACTCAATCAGTGTCTATAACACTTTAGTTCGTATCAATACCGTTTTAACTGCGTTCGTTCAGACACGAATTTTGACTGATTATGATACTAAAAGTTCAGCAGTTTTTTTTTTTAATTAAATCTTATTTCAGAAAGCCAAAAAGAATGTATTTTTGGTAAACAAAGTGCAAAGATATTGTGATTATTAGATTTCTTATAGGAATGCGTTTCAAATGAGAAATTGATTGAAAAATCCAAATGTATTGCATTTTAAACATTATTTTTTTTACCAGGTGACATATTTAATTGTATTGTGGCTAGTTTGACATTTTGATTGTATAATTTCTATCTTGATCCATTTCTATCTTGATTCCAATCAGCATATTTTTTTTTACTAGATGACATATTTAATTGTATATTGACTACCTTGACATTTTTAACGGCATAGTTAGTTTTTATCTTGATAATACTATTTCTATAGCTTCTATGTCGACATCATTGTTGTATTATTGAAATTTAATTTACCTTATTGAATAGAAAATTGTTATAATATAATTTATTGAGTTTGCAGCTTAAGAATGTGACATTTTTGCATACCTGATAATGGTTGAATATGACGGACAATATTTGAAACTACCAGCTAATGTATTTATACTCGTATTCTAGCAAAATAAAAATTATTATTATTAATAATAATAAAATTGAGCATCTCTAGCGCATTACCTTTTATAACATATCTTATATTTTCTTTAACTATTACCGACGCGGTGATTGCGTACAAACTAAAACAGTAGGAATTGCTTTCATTTTGACAGTATAACAACATTCATTGTGTCATTTTCATACTTGTGCTGCAATTTGTTTGTATGTATGAAGCAATGAATTAGCAAGATCTTCCTAAATTATTCAGATTATGATTCATAGTTACGTAATTGGGGACTGATTACATGATGAGTTAAGATGACGTGATGTCCTAATATCACGCTTGAATTCCTCTAAGGGTTAGACCGTACACCCACATTTCGGCATTTATCTATAGGTATTTAAATCTCATGTAATAGGTAAAATGGGTGGCCTATTGCCATCAACCGGCCACAGATCTAGAGTCCTTACTGCTACCGAATTTTGTGACTAGGTATATGAATTAAAAACAACGGTGGCAATAAACTTTAGTTGCTGAAATGTACCGACTATCTGGGGCCCTAAGTCTGCTATTACGATAGTGTCAGAAAGGTAAATCAGTGGTCTCATAATGATCAATATTGAAACGTTCCGCAATCTACTAACAAAATGCGTCATTTTGACTTTCCAGTGGTCAGTTACTGATACTTTATTGCATATTAATAAATGTACAAATTGAGTAAGTAGTAGTTTTTAGATTATCATTTTTAGTAACGGTTTTTTTTTATAATAATGGCATAATATGGCTATGTATTCTATCACCATACCATTTCAGATAGATAATTGATCGATCATTATGAATTTAGCAGATTACGAACTTAGAAGCACAATGACAATGGAATCGTATTGGAATGACTAATTTATAAAAAATAACAGATCAGGACCCCTGATGATATGTTGTTACGTTTTACGTTGTACCTACGTAACAAATACGTGTAAAGGCATGTAACTACTTGGCTAAATAGTAATATAATAATATTGACGTAAGCCAATGACTACTATATTACAATTTCCAATTAAAAAACAGTATTTCATCATTTTAATCATAGTTCTTAACTGTTGCTAATGACTCGGAAAAAAAATTGTAAACTAAAATGAATGAAAATTCAGCGTGAAAATTGAAAATTCATTTATGCATGCTTGATTTGCCTACACTGAAAATTTCCCATGAAAGTAATATCGTAAATATATGCAATCAGCCAGGACGTCTAAAGAAGAAGCTGTCAATGCATTATCAGTATTATTGGGATTTGTTCTTGATAGTTCAACAACCTTTATTGCGTTATTTAAATTGTTGAGCAGACATATTTTTGGAATATATGGACCAATAGATTACCTATATGCCTGAAAATTATTGATGGCAATAGTACCTAAGCTACGCAATTAGGGCGCTGTATAATAGGAAGCTTCTTTTTTTTGTTTCCTGTCAACAGACACGCTATGATTAACTTATCTCCTTTTTTTTATGGGAAATCATCAAATGACCTTTACCGCACTGGGCGGAGCGCATGTCGGACTATAACCCACTTGTGTTCCTTGATTCGCCTCTGCGGCAGGGGCCACGGTATCTTTTTTTGAACTATCCGTGACCCTGGCAGGCAATGATTAACTCCTTTTCTTTCATACTATTACACTCACGGCTTATCCATATATCATTTGGCCTTGCTATCGCTCCTCTTCTGTCAAGATTATATTCATCACTGTTTTAGACATGCGTTTCCTCCCTCCTCATCACATACGATTTCTCCCTCCTCACGATTCTTCACGCGATTTCGTTCCAACTTTTCTGGCACTGGCGCCACATTGAAGCTTCCCCTTATTTACTCATTTCTTAATATATTTACGCTCGTCACTCCACACTTCCATCTCAATATTCTCGTCATCAAAATCCGTATCGAAACTCAATTTCAGCTATATTAAACAAACAAAGGAATTTCGTCATTCCACACACAGGAAAGTAGGTGACGAAACTCCGATGAAGTGAAGGAAACCGACATTCAAATATGAAAAAAAAAATATGATAATCTATACAACATTTAAATTAATTAACGCACTTCCTGAGAACAGTTTGTTCAGAATCGTTTACTGAATCAGTTATCATAATTTTTACTATCGGCAATTTTTTATCCCAAAAATAATTAAAACTACGGAAATTATTGTCATATTAACTCTGCTGTTTGTACAGACTTTTAAAATCGCAGTTTTACTTGTATTCATACAAATTTAACCATTCAATACAAAGTAAAGAAAAAAACCTTATTCCAAGAACGTTAAGGTCTTCGTTCTCCTAGAATTGTTATAACTAATTTAATAAATAACAATGCATATATACTTTTTTTTTAATGGGACAAATCCCGCCACACTTTTCCCACCCACTGCGACTCCTGAAAGCCAGAATCAACAGTGGAGACCGCCAGAAAAACGCCGAGCAATGAAGCTCGACGAGTCCCGGAGAAACGATTCAACTGTCTTGGGCCCCGCAACGAAATTAATCAGAAAAGAATAGCGAAGGAGTAAGAAAAAAGATATTTTTTCCACTTCCCTCCATAAAAAATTGTTTTCGGATTCACGAAATCGAATCACCTTGTAAGTATTCCTGAATCTTATTGCAAAAACGTCAGGAATGTACCAGGGTAACATAATGGTGCAAGATTTTTCTCACGCTGTGAATCTCACCAGATCACAATGACAGAACAAGTATATAAGAGATGAAGCAATCCAGTTTTAAGAAATCATCATAACCTCTTTTGTCTTGTTGGTGAATGCATTGTTAAAACAGTCCTTGCCTAATCAATGACAAATTGAAGACGATTACCTATTGTCATATATTTATTTATTGAATTGTCGATCTGCCTAACACACACTATTATTGTCAATATAAATCATTTTCGAGACGGACTAGCTCGGGAGAAGGCACGCCTCCCTGGCGTTTCGGGTGACACAGGTACTCAGGTACAGGTACAGGTATGGGTATGGTTGATTCGGAAAATACCTGTGTCGCATAAACAGGGATCCGGACGCCCGGTGTCACCACAGTGTCGACTGCCGGGAGGACATGGTGCAGCATAGGCTGGCAGAGTGTGTCGCTTGGGAGGAGCTACGCCGTGCCATCATCTCTGAAGTAGATATTGACCTGTCGCTGCCGGCCGTAATCGAAGCGATGGTCGGCAGCGACGAGTCCTGGCATGCGGTGGTCCTTCTGTGAAACAGTCGTCTCGCAGAAGGACCAGGAAATAACAGCTGCATAGGTCGATCGATCAGGTTAAGCTACGCTTACCGCGGTTAGTTTCTGGGTGGTTAATCATCGTTACATACCGAGAGGGCACGAAGAGGTGTGGGGAACTAGTCTGCTATTACAATAGTGTCAGAATGGTCGATCAGTAATCCCATAATGATCGATTTTGACAAGTTTCGTAATCTACTAACAAAATGGCGTCACTGATATTCCACTCCATATTAATAAATGTTTAAATTGAGCAGTAGTTTTAAAAAAATCATTTCTACTAACGGGCTTAATAATAATGCCAATACGGCATTTTATCACCGTTCCATTACGAGACGACTGAGATAATTGATCAATTATTATTAATTTAGCAGATTACGAACTTTTAATCAGAATGACGATGGAATCGTGTTGGAATGACAAATTTATGAAAAAAAGCAGTCTTTCACAATCGTAACAGATAGAAGTTCGAACATCTCAAACCAATCTTAGCAAGGGGTAAGTAGAGTAGCCAGCCTTTCGGTCTTCTATAGGATGCATTCTGGTGAGTGTGCCAGGGAATTGCATGATTTAATTCCCCCATCTCCGTTCCATCATCGGACGACCCGTCGTACGGCGAGTTTCCACCCTTACGTTGTTGACACCACTGCGATCCGGACGAAGCGTTTTGCTTCCTCCTTTATACCGCGTACATCGAGGGACTGGAACAATTTGCCGGCGTCGGTGTTTCCGTCACATTACAATTTGAGTGTCTTCAAGGCTAGAGTGAATAGGCTCTTAATAAACTAGCGCGCTATACCATCAACGATCGCATCACTGCTTACCATCAGGCGGGATTGCGGTTAAGCGCTGGTTTATAATTCATAAAAAAAAAAAAAAAAAAAAAAAACTGGGTTATGAAAGTCGCGCAATATTTTATACAGTCGCTCTGTATAAAATATTGATATTTAGCTGCACCGGATAGCCGACCAAACATAGTTATGAAAAGGCTAAATTGATGTAGGGTTTTTTTTTAATATGCAAAATATCAATTTAATCTTAATAAATTACCTAGGGTATTTTTCAATTTCCTTACATTAAAAATAGCTCTAGCGATTACCTAAATACCTACGTATTACTTAAGGTCTAATTTTAATAAATTACCTAGGGTATTTTTAAATTTCCGTATTTTTTAAATAGCTCCAGCGATTACCCAAATACGTACGTATTACTTAAGGTCTAATTTTAATAAATTACCTAGGGTATTTTTAAATTTCCTTATTTTAAAAATAGCTCCAGCGATTACCCAAATACCTACGTATTACTTAAGGTCTAATTTTAATAAATTACCTAGGGTATATTTTCCCTTACTTTAACAATAGCTCTAGCGATTACCTAAATACCTACGTATTACCTAAGGTCTAATTTTTTCTCCTTGAATATGTGGAGGTATGAGGAACAGCTTCCACACCACATACACTTCACTCACTCATCCTCCATAGAAAAGGGAGGATCCTCCGACCAGATTGGTATTGTTTGGGGGGGCACTTGCCCACCGGTTGATATCGTGAACTTGTATGCGTTCTAGTTGCTCAGTAAACTCTGCTTGCAAAATGCAGAATATGGGTGACGTCAGTATGACGCGTTGTTCGCAAGTAACGTTGTAGGTACCGCTACAAATATGATACATATATGAAGCCACCAAGAACTTTTCAGAGTTAAATTGATAACAAGGGTAAATCTATACCTACGTACAACATATACAATTATACATACATTCAACATATATAAACATACATCCGCAACATATACATTTACATATGTAAAGTATTTAAATAAACATGTTCTTTAATAAATGGCTTCAGTTTTAACCTCAATAAATACAAAGAAATAGACAAGAAACTCACTTTCTGTTTGTTTGTCATCAGCAGCAAATATTTCATGTCCTCGGAGAACGTCGACATTGTGAAGTTGCGGATCTTAGTCTGTAAACATAAATAAATAACAATATTTAAAACTAAATCACTAGTTAGAACTGCATCCTAATTTCGAAGCATATTGCTAATCCATTGCTTCATATGTTAGAAAACGTGTCTGCCGTACAACGTAAATGACGCAATGAATGCTGTTGAACTGTCAAAATTGCAATTACTCTGCAGCTTCTATAATCAACTATACCATAGTAATGTAACATTTTATGTCTATGATCCACGTGGAAAAAAGCTCACATTGAGAGCCGTTGTTGTGAATCACAAGATTCACACACCGGCTCTCAATGTGAGCTTTTTGTGGGCGTTCAAGACTTTCAGGGGGGCAGTAAAAGATCCAGATTAAACAACGTATTCAATGTTACGACTATATGATACGTATAAATATAATCGTGATAATAGTTGTTTGATATTCGCGACAGATGGCACTATGATTTCCTTTAAAAAGCGTGGCGGTGACTACCACAATACATCCGTAGTGATGGCTATCATGAAAATGATTGCAGGAGGATTTAACTTACAATGTCAAAAAATCCTTACAATAAACTACGGTTTTTAAGATCGGTGACTTTCACATCTGGTCGTTATTAAAACACAGAACATTTTTTTACACTTAATGTCAATAGCTGGTGAAAAATGACAGATTTTATAACGTCCATATGGAAACGTTCTTCTAAGAAACTCTAGGCTTGGAAACCATACAAATTTACTTCCATACATAACGTTTCAGTGACGTCGTCTAAGGCCACCGCTCTTTTAGGAAGCGTAGATTTTTAGAGACACTTTGATTTTGTAACTCCATCATCAGCCCAGTGTAGATCCCAGTCGCATCCGAAGCTTTTTCAACCCAAGAGTCTGGGCTCCGCATTACCAGTCTAACTGCTGATTTTGCCTAAACTTCGATATTTTCCGTGAAGCGACTGCCGTCTGACCTCCACAACCCGAAAGCGATATCGAAGCATTGCAGCTAGACCAATTATTGGAATTTTGAGGGCTCCAATACCCCGCAACCAGGGGCGTGCACAAAGATTTTATTGGGGGTATGCATAAATATACCTACTATCCAAATCTCTGTGCTTATATATGGTAAAACTTAAAAAACGTAACTTAGACGTAGTTTCAATTTAACATAGTCGCGTACTTTTTCGCATGTCAACATTGAATTGATGTTTGTGCGTGGCTACAATGAACGTCTAAGTATGTGATTGATGATAAGAACAAGTCAAATAAATGATATACGTGGGGTATTAGGTATTTTTTATTTGCCCAAATGAATACAATGAAATCATCATCATCTCAGGGTTAGTACCAGTCGCATCCAAAGCTTTGGAATCTGGGGTCCGCTTTTCCAGTCTAATTGCTGATTTTGGCGAAATTTCGACAATTTCCGTGAAGCGACTGCCGTCTGACCTCCACAACGCGAATTGTTGGACTTTTGTGGGCTCCAACAACCCGTAACGACTGCCACTAGATGTTCGCATGGCAACCGAAACCAACGGCTTAACGTGCTTTCCGAGATACGACCAGACCAGTGCAAATATTCATATTCATGCATACAAATACTTACACTGCGCGAGGATCGAACCCGCGCCTCCTTACGCAGCGGCCGCGTTCGCTACCGCTACGCCATGTAGGCTGTCAAAATACAATGAAATGGTATTACTAACTCAACTGTAAATAAGTAATAATTTATTTCTCAAAAAACTAAAAAAAAATATTTCACTATCTATAAATTAAATCAACGCGCCTATCTATTTTTAAATAACTCTGTAAAAATCAAATATATACAGTATGTTACGAAAACCCTGTCCGACCCATAAGGATAATAGAGGTTAGGTAAACACATGACCAAATATAATATAAAATTTTACGTATTCATCATAGTACCAATACAAATGAATTTTGAAATAATCTTTTTTTCCAACGAATTAATTCCAATTTCCCCGAAATTTGGTAATTTTTAAAAAGTGACAACACCGGTATTATTATGAGCGAATAGCGATGCGACCACGTGCCGCGTGTCCTGCCGCCCGCCCCCCGCGGTCGGCAGGCGAAGGGTGGTCAACGCACATTTAATAAGTTACCTCCTTTTGCGAAATAATATTTATTTTTTTAGGGGGATTTTTTTTTAAGTAAAGCCCGGTTTTGTATGCATTAGTAGAATCAGTTATCGATACCTAACAACACCTTCACGGGTCGGACAGGGTTTTCGTAACATACTGTATAAGATCGTTTTGAAATCGCTAAAAGTTCTTTTAAAATGGACTGTAGGCCTAGTATGAGTTTTCATTACGAAACTCGTTCGATCGTATCGAGCGCGTTTGACTCAGCGATTGGCCCGCTTCAAGGTCGTAAGAACTCTCAACCAATGAGAGCGTCAAACGCGCTCGATACGATCGAACGAGTTTCGTATTGAAAACTCATACTAGGCCTACAGATAGACAAATCTATGAGTCTGCTTTGGCTTTTCATAAATATGCGTAATGCACTACTCATTGGAATCATAACTATTAAATTTTGCTAATTTGTAAACTTCAGAAAAATTATTACAACATAAAGTATAGTATTGAAATTCAAAAGCAAGTAGGTTGAAAAACTTAAGGTCTTTTAAGTTTTTATAACGTCGAACTGTCAAAGCCGTGTTTTAAAATAATATACCTATACGAGAAACAAAACAATTTATTTGTACACACTACACAACCTGCTAACCACATATAATTATCATAATACTTTTTATAAAGATAACCTTTCTTTTGTGTTTAACCAAAAACTCTAAAATAAATGAATATTCAATTCCGCTTAAAACAATCAATACATATTTAACCCATATACACCAATAATGAAACAACATAAGCTGCTAAAATAAAAAGGTATTTGAACGAACAACAATCATGCTATATTTCTGAACTTCTTAAATTCGTCGCATTATTAGAAGCTGTGCTTATCATGGGCTTTAAACCCAAAGAAATTTCACGCACACGTACACAACAGTTTAGGCACACAAGCAAATAATTTTATACACAGACAGATACGGAAGAGGCACATTTTGTTTATGCTTACGCCGTAAGAGGCGTGGGTGTCGCGCCTAAGGCAACTAATGTGTCTCGTTAGCACTAGGCCCAATAGATGGCAGTGTTATCAATAACTGATTAACAAAGTCTTTTAGTTTTAACTTTGTAGTATATAAATTATTTTACAGTATATTATAATTTTAGAAGACTATTAGGGTATGCAGAGCTTTTCTGCTTGTAAGGAGCGCACGCGCCTGCCCGCAACGACTGACACTAGATGCTCACGTGGCAACCGGAACCAACGGCTTAACGCGCTTTCCGACGACCAGACCAGTGCAAATATTCATATTCATGTATACAAATATTTGTACAAATATATATCGCGCCGCCTTGCGCAGCGGCCGCGCTTGCCACCACTACGCCACGGAAACTATTACAACTAACTATTAATGATACCTAGTTATTAACGGTAACTATTTATTAAAATTTTAAGTTGACTATTTGTCAAAATCCACTTAGGCACAACCTATTCCTCAAATGTACCCCATTTTTGTGGGGGAAATCTCGTTTTTACCCTTCGTCTGGGAAGAACGGAAGGTTGTGTCGGACTCCTCTCGACAAAAACTCCATAGTTCTTTCGAGTACCTACACAGTTATGAGAGCCCTGGAGATACTTATTCGCATGTATTCGCACCCACAACTGGTTTCAATATCCCCGTGAAATTCATTTACATTTTACAAAAGAAATCATGCAAAATTCAAAAAGATGTGACATCTGCCAACCCACACTGAGCCCGCGAACGAGATTCCGGAACATATCGTCTCACCAAGACGAGGCCTGAGACCTAACAGAAAGACGCTGATTACATCTGTGTTTGCTAAGGAATTTTGAAAGTCGATTTTTTAAATTCGTAACTACAAACATTAATGCTACAAAAATGGATAAAACGCAATTCATAACAGCGACAAAGGCCGAACCAACATTCATTACGATATTTATGTTTAATTTGATAGTAAATTTTAACTTTTCTGTAGCGTTTAATGGCTTAACAATAAAAACGCTTAAACTGTCTATGAAACGCAATTCAATATGACAAAGACTGCTTCGAACGTCCAGCATAAAAGAAATACAAAACACCAGTATGAAAAAAAATATTAAAGGTAAAATCGTTTAGTATTAAAATATGCAGTTCTTCAATTACGCTTACCAGGTCATGTTCATCCAGCACGGTAGTGTAGCTCTCTTGAGCTACATTGAATTTCCAGACCCCGAGCCCCGGTTCCTTGTAAATGTATTCTGTATCTGAAATAAGTAATTATTACACGTTTTTTTATTATTATAGGGTGGGTAAGTTTGTGGATGAACAGTCTTAGTATAACTAGGCCCATGTGATGGATTATGACCCGCTCCGTGCTTCCAGAGAAGAGGCGAGCTGGGTCAGAGTAGTGGAAACAAATAGGCTGATAGTATGATTTGCTAAGCAAGTCAGAACCGAATACTCTTTATTACGTACACCATATAAATTACAGATCATAAATATGAAGAATTTACAAATCGTGACACAATTTACGCCTTATAAATAAAGAAATTAGATTTATTTAGCACAGACTAAAAGTCACCAGATACATACAGCAGATAGCCGACAACCTTTGAATTGAATACAAAGGGGAAAGAGAGAGAAATAATGTAGGTAATCTACGGTGACTGTACTACTTAGATTACAATTTTGTCCGTAGGGTGAAATATGTAGTTGTCATAGTGTCGTTATTCGAGTAGCAAGCACTAACAAGCACGGGCATAGGGGTTTACTGGGTTTTATCTTCAAAAAATTCTCAGTAACATTTCGGAGTTTGTTTTTATGTGTATTTGTTGGCAAAAGGCTGTTAATAAAATAGTATAGGTTTTAGAGGTATGGGGAACAAGGTGTAAAGTCCAATCATCCTCCATAGAAAAGACAGAGAGTTACTGAGTCTGGTGAGTACTTGCCCAACACTTGTTGTTGGGAAGTTGTATACACGGTGTATCTGACATCGTAACTTCGCGAAAAGGCTAGACCGCATGCCACTAATAAAATTATGATAATCATTTATGTCGTTAATGAACGGTTACAGAATTCACAGTGTTTAAAAAAAAGTGTCGCCTCGTCCTTTGAACGTTGCAAGCGTGCCGCCGTGCGAGTTTGTAGGTATGATGTTGATCCCTGAAGTGAACTCTATTAAATCAGCTGATAAGATAGTTTTTCGAGTTTTGCTTTCATAGCGCTGTTTTGTGTAATTAGCGAATTATTATTATTTTTTTAAATCTTATTTGGTTATAAAAGTATAGCAATTATGAACGGTCTAAAGTGAAAAAAATGATATATATTATTTTTTAAATCATGAAAAAGCCGACGAGAAATTCCACCAGTGGGGGGTTCAGAATCATGTACTGGATCCATGGTACTCATTTGTGCGTCGATGTCAAATACACCCTTTATATGCTAGTTTTTATGGTAAACTCAGTTTTCGAGGTGGAGGATCTAAGTGACGTCGGTATGATGGGTTTTTTGCATGTAGTATTCGTAGATACCGCTATAAGGTAAAATATGGGGCTGTGTGTGTTTATATATACGGGCATTATGTTACTACACGTTGTTTAATAGTAAAAACATAGGTAAGTAGGGTGAGAAATCCTCGTTAATGAAGCTCAGATACCATTAATGTAAATATGTAGCATTCTCATGATACTACTGTTGTGTATTTAGTTAGACAAAGAAGTTTGTCTTAAGATCCTTAATCATCGCGTTACATCTGACGCTTGCATTGCGCCAGTTCTGCTTTATCTAAAACAACTTTCAAGAGGCACTAATACAGATTTCGTGCTGCTTAGATTTTTATTGAGCAAAACTACACTAACTGACCCAATCCGGGGAATGAACCCAGTGTGTTTAACGGTCGTGCTTGCGGCTACTAGACCATGGAGGCAGTTGACCATATTCAAAAATATACAGACTACTGTTGTATAATGACCTCGCCAAGATACCCCCCTATTAATAAACGCTGCTTATTGTTTAGCGATGCTTTAACCATACATTTTTGACCTTTTAACGTCACTTAACTTAAATCATCCTTTATGAATAAACACCACAGGGTTTAAGTGGTTTATTCATAAACGAATATTAAAGTTAAGTGACGTTAAAAGGTCAAAACAGTACGGTTAAAGAATCACTAGTTAACTTTAAGCAGCGTTTATGAAAAAGGGGGATAATGGCGCCGATTCTGTTATTCACAAACTAAACTAATTTTAAGTTATGTTCATCTTTTTCTTTCCATTTCGTTAAGAAAAGGATAGAAGATAACATTTTCATTCAATTCTGTCAAATTAAGATACTCCATAGATAGTTTAGACGCGATTATAAACATGGCGACTAAAACTGCCAGTTTACGTCAGGAGCGCACTAATTTGACAGGTCTAAACTGACATTTTCTCTTCTGTCCTTTTCTAATGACATGGAAAGAAAAAGATGCACTTAACTTAAAAGTAGTTTAGAGGTTTATTTCAATGTTTCTTCTCAGAGTAGTCGGATAATAAACATTCATCATCAACTTTTTTATCGTCCCACTGCTGGGCACAGGACTCCTCTCTTACAGAGAAGGATTGAGCGTAATCACCACGCTTGCTCAATGCGAATTGGCGATTTCAGACTAAAGTCCAGGTTTCCTCAAGATGTTTTCCTTCACATTTTAATCAGACATTGGTGTCCAAGATATACTTAGAAAGTACATTTTTTTTTTTTTAATTAAAATATAAACCAGCGCTTGACTGCAATCCCGCCTGATGGTAAGCAGTGACGCAATCGTTGATGGTAAAGCGCACTAGTTTATTAAGAGCCTATTCACTCTAGCCTTGAAGATACTCAAATTGTAGTCCGACGGAAACACCGCCGCCGGTAGATTGTTCCAGTCCCTCGATGTACGCGGTATAAGGAGGAGGCGAAACGCTTCGTCCGGATCGTAGAGGTGTTAACAACATAAGGGTGGAAACTCGCCGAACGACGGGTCGTCCGATGGTGGAACGGAGATGGGGGAATTAAATCGTGCAATTCCCTCGCACACTCCCCAAAATGTATCCTATAGAACACCGAAAGGCTGGCTACTCTACGCCTCTGCTCTAGGCTTTAGAGACCAACTCGAGTTAAATCAAGGTCACCAATCAGCCTCTTCGCACGCCTCTCCACTGAATCCAAAGTGGCCAGGTAACACTTAGCAGCACCAGCCCAAATGTGGCTGCAGTACTCCACACACGAACGGACCTGTGCTTTGTACAACATTAGAAGCTGCCCTGGTGTGAAGTACTGCCGGGCCTTTGCGATAACGCCAAGTTTTCTGGCAGCCAACTTAGAAAAGTTACATTGGTACTTGTGTGACCTGGAACTTTGGTGGTGTTTTACCCATTAGGCCTCCACGATGATAATGTAATAAAGATTACCCTCATTTTTTTATTTTTTTAACATTTCTTGTTAGTGTAACTAATTTACTGAAATAAATATCATTCAAGGTGATTTTCATTAAACGTTAGTTAGTTAGAAGCCTTATCCCAAGAGTAAATTTTGAATTTTAGGCAGCTTTTCCGTACCAAAACTGCCAGAAAATTTAATACTACGGATAAAAGATACCTGACGTCATCACTTGGTAAATAGCTACTATTAGGCCCTATATATTTTCTAGCACTGTCAAAAATATATAGCTCCTATTTATAAGATATGACAACATAAGTACCTGAGATCCAATTTACAGTGAGTTGTTCTGGAAAGAAACTGATGGTCAGTGGTACTACTTCCTCGAGTGTAAATGTCTTCAAGCCACCATTTAAGTACGGCGATGACTCCGTGTGGCTGCTCAGTAGCGTCAGGACCAAGCCGATGATCGTTTTCAGCGACTGTCAATAAAGGAAGAAATCTTTAAGAAATATGTATGTATATAGGTACAATATGTAAAGAAAACCCTGTCCGATCTGCCGGTCTGTGAAGGTATTATTATGTATCGATAGCAAAAGGAGGTAAATTAATACTTGCGCGGTAGGCAATACATGCGCGGGCAAAAGGGGGCAGGGCACGCGGCACGCGGTCACTATTCGCTCATAATAATACCGTCAAGGTTTCCAGCTCGAGCTCCAAAATCGCTTCGAATGCCTAAGTGGCGACGTGGACGAATACAATGACGGGTTTGTAGAAGCTGTCCGTACGGTCGGAACTAAGTATTTTAAGACCCGCCGTACAAATAGAACTAAAAAGCTCTCGGACTACACTCTCGAGCTCATGGAGGACAGACGTGAGATGATTTTGCGTTCGTCAAGTGATGCTTGCAGATACCGGCAGCTCAATAAGCAGATCTCAAAGTCTCTGAAACGCGACCTACGTTGGTATAATACCGAGCGTATAACGGAGGCTATAGAGCGAAACAGACTCTCTAAAGTTTTCGCTAGAGATCTGACTATTGGGCATAGCCAGCTAAGCAAGCTGAAGACTGACGACGGCAAGATCATAACGTCCGGGCCCGAGCTTTTGAGGGAAGTCGAGAATTTCTATGGACAGCTCTACACTTCAACGACAAGACCCGCATTAAATCCTGCTGAAGACCCTAGAGCAAGATTAACCCGACACTACACTGAAGATATCCCGGACGTCAGCCTGCAGGAGATTCGATTGGCTCTGAAACAGCTTAAAAACAACAAGGCGCCGGGCGATGACGGAATAACGGCAGAGCTACTGAAGGCGGGTGGTGAACCGATCCTTAGGGCCCTTCAGAAGTTATTTAATTCCGTCATAGTTAAGGGAAAAACGCCACAGGCATGGCACAGAAGTGTGGTGGTACTCTTTTTCAAAAAGGGTGACAACACCCTTTTGAAAAACTACAGACCCATCTCACTTCTGAGTCATGTCTATAAGTTGTTTTCAAGAGTCCTCACGAATCGTCTCGCCTGCAGGTTTGACGACTTCCAGCCACCCGAACAAGCCGGTTTCCGAAAGGGCTTCAGCACAGTAGACCACATACATACGCTGCGGCAGGTTATACAGAAGGCCGAGGAGTATAACCTACCCCTTTGCTTGGCGTTTGTGGACTACGAAAAAGCCTATGATTCGATCGAGACCTGGGCTGTACTGCAGTCTCTCCAACGGTGCCAAGTAGACTATCGGTATATTGAAGCGCTGAAGGGTTTGTACGAAAACGCCACCATGTCAGTCCGAATACAGGACCAGACCTCGAAACCAATACCTCTGCAGCGTGGTGTCAGACAGGGAGATGTTATCTCCCCGAAACTGTTCACCGCTGCATTGGAGGATGTCTTCAAGGTTCTCGGCTGGAAAGGACTGGGCATCAACATCAATGGCGAGTACATGACACACCTTCGGTTTGCTGATGATATCGTAGTCATGGCTGAGACCGTGGAGGACCTGAGTACAATGCTCGAAGACCTCAGTAGGGCCTCCAAGCGAGTCGGTCTTAAAATGAACATGGGCAAGACGAAAGTCATGTCTAATGCCCATGTTGTACCGACTCCTATAAAGATTGGAGACTCTGTTCTCGAAGTTGTTGACAGCTACGTGTACCTGGGACAAACTATCCAGTTAGGAAGGTCCAACTTCGAGAAAGAGGTCAATCGTCGAATCCAACTCGGCTGGGCTGCTTTCGGGAAGCTACGTAGAATCTTCTCGTCCGAAATACCGCAGTGTCTCAAGACAAAAGTCTTCGACCAGTGTGTGTTGCCAGTGATGACTTATGGAATTGAGACGTGGTCGCTAACAATGGGCCTTATAAGAAGGCTCAAAGTCGCTCAAAGGGCAATGGAGAGGGCTATGCTTGGGGTTTCACTGCGCGATCGAATCAGGAATGAGGAGATGCGCAGAAGAACGAGAGTAACCGACATAGCCCGAAGAATTGCAACACTGAAGTGGCAATGGGCTGGACACATTTCCCGTAGGACCGATGCCCGATGGGGCCGACGGGTTCTCGAGTGGCGACCACGCACCGGAAGACGTAGCGTGGGTAGGCCCCCGACAAGGTGGACCGACGACCTGGTGAAGGTCGCAGGAAACCGCTGGATGCGGGAGGCGCAGGACCGGTCGTCGTGGAGAACCTTGGGGGAGGCCTATGTCCAGCAGTGGACGTCTTTCGGCTGAAATGATGAGTACCGTCAAAAATGGTGTTGTCACTTATTAAAAAATTACCAAATTTTGGGGAAGTTGGAATTAGTTCGCGAAAAAAAGATTATTTCAAAATTCATTAATATTGTCACGTGTTTACCTAACCTTTATTATCCTTATGGGTCGGACCGGGTTTTCTTTACATATTGAATAGAACGTTATTTTTTGTTATTTTATAGGTATAGTTTGTTCAGAATAAGTAACTGTCCAATCATTTTTACACCATGTTATATTTTTTCCCAAACACATTTAGAAATTGTTGCAGAGTGGTTTTCGGTAGCCTAGCCTGACCTGTAATCGAACCCGGGCCCTCATACTTGAGAGGCTGTTGTTTTAACCACTGGGTCACCACTGCTCAAGTCCTTTCATAGTCAGATATATTATATCCTATTTTATATGATTATAAAAATCACACTAATCCTAATTGTCTTTTATCAAGTCAATCAAAAGCGCAGTGAATTTTATGCTCTTTAAAACTTTTTTTTACTTATTTTAAAATGTAAAAGTAGGCGAGAGTGACTTGTGAGAGTTTTATACCTAATTCTAACAACTTGGTCAGAGGCGATAACTAAAACGAGACCGCAAAACCAATATAAATAAGTACATTTCTGGACATTAAGAATAACTTCTATTGTTACATATTGCCTCGAGCCAATTATTTTATAATAAATAATTATTTACCTTATACACAGAAGCCAACACATACACGCACACACATATAACTATATTTATTGTTGAAATATCAACTAAAGGAACCTTCTACAATATTATATTTGCATGTAAATAGAATCACCTACCGAGAAACCGAAAAAATATTATAGTACCTACCTAATTAATTAGAGTATTCGCAGACAGCCAACAAGCGGTGGACGATTATAGAGAAGCTTAGTGGTCCAATCATGGGTCCAATGTGTGTGTGTGTACATGTCTGACAACACATAGGTCAAACAAAACGAGCGTGTATAGGACAGCTACTAAATGTAAGCCATGTGCTATATAATCTACCAATAAATCTTTAATTACCTAGCGACTATAAAGTTACATGTATCTCCAATTCGGTATAGGTAATATGAATGGGCACAGGTCTCCTTCTCTGTATGAGAGGAGACCTGTGCCCAGGAGTGGGACGATAAAAAAAAAGACGTGTGGCACTCGGGGACTGCCGCGGTAAAGCTATTGCATAGCATTTTGTATCAATTTATGCAATTATAATTATTTATTTATTTTATTTATGCAGTATTTCTTTTTCTTTGATATTAATTCAAGTTACACTTTTTGAGCGTGGTGACCGATAAGAAAACAAATTTTTCTTTTATTAAATAAATAAAAAGTTAATATTATTTAAAATATTTTTATTATTTTACAATACATGTGGGTTTTATTACCTTACAGTAGCTGTTGGTTATTCAGGAATATTTATCATTGAAACTATAGGTTTATGATAACTGAAATAAGAAACATAAGTTTGCGACTTAATATCCTCTAAATACCTAGAAAATACCGCGTCAATGGTGGTCCCATATTTTGTTGTGGACTCTTGTGGATCATTATTCATTTTCAAATTCAATGTTTTTGATAGAAAAGTTGTCAACCGCTCTGATTTTTTATCAGCGAAGTTAATGTTGAAATCGCCAGCCAAGATAAGTGGAAATTTATTACCATTTGTACCAAGTATTTTCGAGCCTTCTTCAGTGTACTCCAGTAAAGTGCGATGAATAAAATGCTCTACCTCGTCCAATTTTGGATTCGGAGAAATGTAAATTGCTACCATAACTATTTGTAGGCCATTTCTAAGTTTGCATAAGCACGCACAAATATCTCCAACAACTGAGCGCCTAACATTAACATCGCTAACGTGTGCAATATTTATTTCAATATTCGGAGTCATAATATTAGTAATATCATTTTTATTTTGGTAAATAGCTACCCCACCTTTTGAAACAGTATCTCGTTTGAACTGAACAATACAATTAAAATTAGGTATTTCAATTGGATTATCATGCGTCATGCAAGTTTCGGTAAGAAGTAACACATTTGTTTGTCTCGTAACTGAATCTTGTAAATCGTATTTATGACTATTTAGACTTTGGCAGTTGAAAGTCATTATTGAAATGCCATTTCTATTACTAATGAAATCTAATACACTTTGAGCAATTGTCTGAACACTATTTAAAAACAGTCTTTTGAATTCTTGCAACAATTGAAAAAACGGCCGCGTGAGCACTTTTTACTCTATAAAATCATGCGCTTTTATTTAGTTTACAACACTATAAATAATTTAAAAGTCCAATGAAAAATTAGCGTGACATTCATCTTAGCTTTTCCGTTAAAAAAAAAGCTATTTTATAAAAACACTACTAAATTAATTTGAATAAAAGTACTTAATTATATGAAAAGTTTTTAAGGTAGCCATGACAACGTCGATGACGTCTATGACATATCTCTATAGAAGACCTATTTCAGAGAGAAAATTAATCGCAAGTTTAGCACATCGCAACTATCAGTAACATGGCAAGTGTGTAGAACTGAGTTCGCGCCCTGCAATATGCATGCTCTTTTTGAAAATCTATAAATTGTTTTCAAAAGATGTAGTCGCACGCACACAAACATACCGTGCCGAAGACTGCCGAACTGAAACGACGTTAGACGATGGGGAGCGTGAGGTTTTTTCGTTACGGAATTTCTGGATTCGGTCCCCGCGCTCAAGGCCCGCGATAGAAGCTATGCAATAGCTTAAAAAAGTTGATAATGATGATGATGAAAATGAATAATGTACCTATGTATATGTATGGGAAAACAACTAAGGAAAAGTACCTTCCCTGGTCGGGAGACACCATTGAAATCCCGGCCACCGTAGGCGCAGCCTGCGCCTGCCTGCAATAAGGACCAGGCCTAGGTCGACGATGCGTTTTGTTCCAAACGTGCCTCAAAGAAATGTCAGCACATCGTGGTTGTTCGAAAGAGATACGTGGCACTAGCACACAGGCAAATGAAAAAACACGGATGGATTTTAATCAGTAAAAGTCTGACACGCCCTTCTGCTGCGCCCAGAGCGGAAGAGGTCATTTGATGATTTCCCATCCCGAAAAAAAAGTAAAAGGACCTTGAACGCGCATAATTTACTTATTGAAGGAATAAGTAAACCTATTGTAAAACTTGGAGGTAAACATAAAGTAAAAATATTATCACTTATTCAATGACGCAAAGATCAGTGTCAACCATAAGTTCACTCACTCAGAAGCACTAATGGAATTAATAAGTAGCTAGAGCTACCTACCTACTTATGTTATTTTTTCTAACCTCAAACTGTAAATTATATAACATTCGCGCCGAATTTTTTTTTTTTTTTTTTTGTATGACATAAATTCCTTGAAAAAGTGATTGTACAACCAGCCAGCCAGTATTGTTAAATAATAATATTCAACACATTTATTCTTTCCATTAAGCGTGAAATTCATTTTAAGCAAAGCAAAACTTTACCAAAGGCATAAATTAACCTTTTTTTTTACTTTAAAGTAGAAACATGGATAAAATAACACCACGTCTGTATTTCCTGAATAAGTAGGCAAGCAGGAACGTACATTGAGTCCCGTATGGTCATACTCGCAAGCGCGACATCTTAACATGGGGGTTCTGGGTTGGATTGCAAGGTCGGGCAGTGTTACTGGGTTTTTCATTTGACATATCCACAGTAACAGCCCGGAGCTTAGGAGTTGACAGTGTGATACCCCTAAGCCTCGAAAAGCACGTTAAGCCGTTAGTCCTGCGCCTGATCTCCCTCCGGTCGTGTCGGATTGCACTACCATTGGACTATAAAAGTGAGGGAAGAGTGTGTGAACCTGTGTCGCTCACACTACCGTTGGACTATGAAAGTGAGGGAAGAGTGTGTGAACCTGTGTCGCTCACACTTGAGCTCTATACGAGGCATGCCTTAAGTTTTGTCGTTTGAAGAAAAAACCTAACTGGAACCTTATAGGTAGCCCTTTTTATTGCTTTTCCGTTCACTCAAACCGGTTATTATAACATTTATTCCACTCTAAGTGTTCAAAATACCTGATTTGAAAGCGTCGACTGCTTCTTCACCGGACTGGAACCTATGACCACGAAGACTTTTCATACTTTTAGGAAATGTAAAGTAATCGTTAGAGCTTAAGTCAAGACTATTTGGACTACTTTACTTTCTACTTTTCCTGCTTCGAATACTCAATCGTTTCAGGAGCCACTGGTTACCCCTGAGATGCTTAATAGAGCCTCTATCTCTCGATACGTCACATGACGATCTTCGAGAATTAATTGTCTCACAGCAATGATGTTATCTTCAGTAAAGGCGGATTTTGGGCGTCCTTCGCGAGATTTGTCACTAACGTATGTTCACGCTGGATTTCCAAATATCAGCGCTCGACAGTCTGCAGATTAGGGCTTCATCACTGCACGGACATTACCTTACAAAGATTCATTTTCGTACGTAACCTTTCGGAATACTTTCAACTGTTTTTAAACTCAAAATTTAAACACATTCAAATATAGAACAGTTCCAAATTCAAAACTGCCGAGAAATATGTAACCAGCAGAACTTAAAGGGGGAGTTTTGGCGGGAAAGTCAAGCTGAGTGTCACGCTCGTTTTTCATTGGACTTTTAAAATTATTTATAGTGTTGTTTACTAGATAAAAGTGCGTGATTTATGTAGTAAAAAGTGCATTTAGTAAATAGTTTATAAAGAACAGTGAAATATCGCAGCATAGTGGCCACATCATGACATTGCCCCTAACCTCACAAGTAAGACTGGTCACGCTGCAGTCTTTTTCTACATGAATAATTCATAATTACTTGACATTGGCTAAATGCACAAACCGTGCGAAGCCAAAAAATAAAGAAAGAAAGAAAGAACTTAAAGGCATGCCTAGTAATATCCGCCACGTACTACTCTCTGCCGAGTTTGGTTGTCATGGCAGAAATTTAATCGGGCAGACTACTTTTATAGTGTATCCCTACTATTCCTAATCTTATATTATTATACACAGGTTGTTAGGTATATATGTGCCAGCATCTTCTAATTCAATTACCCTGTATCATTCATGGCCAATGATCTTGTAGACCATCATTACTCAATCTGTTTCAACATCCGAAACTACTTTGATGTCTACTTTTGTTGTTTGTTTAGTGTACAGTTACGAGCACGTATGGTTAATACGTGGCAACTTTGAATATTTTTTTTTGTGTTAACAAATACAATTTTGAAATACGACATATTACATATATCTATGGATTCTCGAAATTGCCATGTTCGTAACAACATAGAATTTCATAAACAAAGAAAATTCATAAATAAAGGAGTAAATCGCTTTTAAATAAAACTGCGTCATACATACTTTTACTCGTACAGTCACGAGCAAAAGTATGTATACGTGCCCAAAGACTGATTGCACTTAAGTACAGACTATACTTAAATGCAATCAGTCTTTGCAGACGTCGTTTGGAGATTCCATTTGCAGAATATTTCGTGTGCATTATAATACCTATTTATTGATCATTGTTAACTGTACGGTATAGGAAAAAACCCCGAGAAGAACCATGAGCACAATTTTGAAGAAAATAAAATAGCAAAATAATTAGCATTTTTTAAAATGGCGTATTCTCTTAATCTGTACAACACATCACATGTAACAATAACTCTTGGTAAAAAATTGCTAGTTTCCATTATCTTGTCATATGTTATTTTTTTGTTATTTGAATTTTCTTTATTATTTATTCGAATCGTGAGTGGCCTTCAAACCCTCGGACAGTAGGGTTCAAGTGCTCATGGTATTTTTAAGTAAATTTCAAATTAGCTGGTTAACGCCCCCCATGACCCAAGGTCTGGCTTTTACCTTGGCCAGAGTGTAAGCCAGTCTCCGTGGCGTAGCGGTAGCGAACGCAGTCTTTGCGCAAGAAGGCGCAGGTTCGATCCCCGCACAGTGCAATTATTTGTATGCATGAATATGAATATTTGTACTGGTCTGGTCGTGCCTCGGAAAGCACGTTAAGCCGTTGGTCCCGGTTGCTATACGAACATCTAGTGGCAGTCGTAACGGGTTGTTGGAGCGCTCAAAAGTCTAACAATTGATTTAACTGCAATGCTTAGATATCGCTTTCGGGTTGTGGAGGTCAGACGGCAGTCGCTTCACGGAACATATCGAAGTTTAGCCAAAATCAGCAGTTAGACTGGTAAAGCGGACCTCAGACTCTAAAAGCTGAAAAGCTACGGATGCGATTGTGATTAACGTTGAGATGATGATGATGTAGAGTAAGCCATATTTTGTTATTTTATTAATTAATGGGGAATTAGTTGTTATTTACTTAGTTATTATTTTAATTAATAGATTTTTCTTTAATTTATCAGTCGATCGCTTCCGTAAAAACATCACCGTAAAATTGTGTGAAAGTTTATAAATACTCTTTGGCTTAGAGTGTCAATATGTCAATTCATTAGTATTTTTTTTTAATTAAAGAAAGAAGAAAATAAAATACATTTATTTAGCACAGACTGAAAGACACATAATACACCAGACATTTACTTCAGATAAAAACAAAAAAAAAATTGTAGTTCAAATAAACTATGTAAAGTTCAATGTAACCGCTTGACAACACATCTTCCAGTCTAAACCGCCATGTATACGTTCTTTTTTTTTTCTTTTCTTTACAGTGAATACTACTTCAACTCTTCAATGGCCTCTGTGGTTAGATACCACAATTTTGCCAATAACACGTGTAACAAATTATAGAAATTATTTAAAATTTTTATTTCACAATAATGGCGGATATCGCCAATGACAGTTAAAAACACGGCCGCGTGAGCCGCCTACTAGGAGATTTGATACAAAGCCATGATGTGGCCACTATGCTGTGATATTTCAATGTTCTTTATTAATTATTCACTGTATGCACTTTTTACTACATAAATCACGCGTTTTTATTTAGTAAACAACACTATAAATAATTTTAATAGTGTAATGAAAAATGCGCGTGACACTCAACTTGGCTTTCCTGTCAAATCCTCATGTATACATTACGAGCATTCCTTTCTTTACACAAGATTACGATGATGAAGTTCCACACAAAGAACGTCCTTTAGATCCTATATTAAGATTTATTTGACTTTGATATTATTGATATGACCAGCACCCTAATTGCGTAATCAATTGGAATCATTGTGAAGCATACTTATTGCTAATCCATTGCTCTTAACATTCCAAAAATATATGGACTGAACTACGTAAATAACTTCTTTTTTTTATAAATTATAAACTAGCGCTTGACCGCAATCCTGCCTGATGGTAAGCAGTAATGCAATCGTTGATGGTAAAGCGCGGTAGTTTATTAAGAGCCTATTCACTCTAGCCTTGGAGACACTCAAATTGTAGTGTGACGGAAATACCGACGCCGGCAAATTGTTCCAGTCCCTCGATGTACGCGGTATAAAAGAAGAAGCGAAACGCTTCGTCCGGATAGTAGTGGTGTCAACAACGTAAGGGTGAAAAGTCGCCGTACGACGGGTCGTCCGATGATGGAACGGAGATGGGGGAATTAAATCATGCAATTCCCTTGCACACTCGCCAGAATGCATCCTATAGAAGACCGAAAGGCTGGCTACTCTACGCCTGTGCTCTAGGCTTTGGAGACCGTTTCGAGTTAAACCTGGGTCGACAATCAGCCTCTTCGCACGCCACTCCACTGAATCCAAACTAGCCAGTTGACAGTTCGCAGCACCAGCCCAAATGTGGCTGCAGTAATCCACACACGAGCGGACCTGTGCTTCGTACAACATTAGAAGCTGCCCTGGTGTGAAGTACCGCCGGACCATTGAGATGACGCCAAATTTTCTGGCAGCCATCTTGGCCCTGGACTCAATGAATCGCCCAAAGTTTAAGTTCGAGGAAATCTAAACTTCCAAAAGCTGAAGGCGGTCGGTGCACTCCAAGAATGCACTCTGAAAAGTAGGAGCCAAGGTGGTCTCCTTTTGGCGGTGAAAAGACACGCCTGTGTTTTGAAACGCCATTAATGTTGTTGAACTGTCAAAATGAAAGACAAAGTAAGCAAAAAGTACCTGTAATATAATTTGCTACTATTTCTTTGTAATGAAAATCATCAAATGAACTCTTCCGCTTTGGGCGGAGCAAAAAGCCTGTCAGACTTTTACTGCATTACTGACTAAAACCCACCCGTGTTCTTTCACTTGCTTGAGCGCCTGGGACCACGGTGAGACCACGGTATCTCTTTTGAACAACCCGCGACCCTGGCAGGCATCAGTCCTCGTGGACCCTGTTACAAACATTTGCCCCGCTTGAATTTTGCAAGTAACTATCGAGCTTTTCGCCGGAACACAGATTAGTTATTTTTTTATTAAAACGTAATCTTATTATTTCTTTGTATAACCAATATCATGATCGTCGTAATGCCATTTAAATTAAATATCTCATTGTTATATGTATTTATGATGATGTTCAATGGCGGATGCCAAGGATTATTTGTCGGCGATAGTTTAGCGTAACCTAAATATTTATCACTACATAATATAATACAAAGTCCCTTCCTCTGTCCTTATATCCCTATGTGTGCTTAAATGTTTAAAACTGAGCAACGGATTTTAATGCGGTTTTCTTTAATAGATATAGTGATTGAAGAGGAAGATTTATATGTATGATTACATCCATTAAATAGTAGAAAAATACTACTGTTATTTTAGAGGTTTCTAATGTGATGTCGTAAATATGTAACTATGTTTTATATACATCTTTCACAGTTTTTCTGTAGTGTAATTAGTATCAGCATTACAGCCGTGCCAAGCCGGGGCGTGTCCCTAGTAACTTGTATTTTAAGAAAACACTGGGTTACCCCAATCCTAACTCGATATCTTACTTGTTTAGGTAAGTACCCAGTTATTTAAAGACAAATGTCATTGGTACTTTCATGTGCGTATGAAATGCGCACATTCAGGGAAATCAAATGTTAATCAAATTGACGAAGGCCTACAACTGTCAAGTTGTCATTAAAATATACGGATAATTAAACATAGTAATCAATTTGCTTAATAATAATTTAGCTGCTAATTCCAAAAAAAAAAACTCGGACAAGCGTTGTCAATGAGTTAGCAGTTTGCACTTAGAAGACACTTTCGGATATTTTTCCATTATGCACTTCTAAACACTCCAAAGTATGTATGTCACGCAATTAGCAAGAATTATTTTATTATGTTGTTAACACCTCTACGGTCCGGACGAAGCGTTTCGCCTCCTCCTTTATACCGCGTACATCGAGGGACTGGAACAATCTGCCGGCGGCGGTGTTTCCGTCGGACTACAATTTGAGTGTCTTCAAGGCTAGAGTGAATAGGCTCTTAATAAACTAGCGCGCTTTACCATCAACGATTGCGTCACTGCTTACCATCAGGCGGGATTGCGGTCAAGCGTTGTTTTATAAATTTAATAAAAAAAAAAAAAAAAAACAAAGTGACCTGCTGCCACCGATAACGCGGTGGAAATGGCCAAGTTATAGACCAACAAAAGAATAATTGTCGTGTCAGCGAGTCAGTGACGTGAAGAGGAAGACCGGCTACACGTAGAAAAGTAATGCCTTCTAATCCTTCTTCAGCTGTTAACACTTTACTGTTACATGCTACCATGATTTTGCAAGTAATATATTGATTGTCTTGCTGATGGTGGCGCGTGTTGTTGGGTCATTTGGTTCCCTTTCTTGAAAGGGGGCCGTCAGTGGAGACTGGTCATCTCTTAGCTGCCAGTGGGCTTAATTCATTTTCTATCTTTTAATTAATTTTTATATTTATACATTGTGCTCACATGATAGAAGCAACAGAAATATGTAACGAAGAAATGTAATCCATGCTATAATTTTAAAAGTGTCCATGGAGTTTCTTGTACGTTCTTCTCCATAGAGATCTACGCTTTGGAACGTGCAATTTAGCTTCACTTTTCTTGGACTTACTATTCAAAAGCACCAACGTATGGTTAATATGAAATAAACAATTTTGATTTTATGAACTGAACAATTCTCTGTTTTCCCTAATATAATCTATACTAATATATAAAGCTGAAGAGTTTGTTTGTTTGTTTGAACGCGCTAATCTCAAGAACTACTAGTCCGATTTAAAAAATTATTTTAGATAAAATTGCGTTAGACAGCTCATTAATCTAGGAAGGCTTTAGGCTATATAACATCACGCTGCGACCAATAGTAGCGAAGTATAACTAACTCCACGCGAACGAAGTCGCTGGCGGCCGCTAGTACAACATAACTCTGTGCTTGCTGTCACAGAGTGAGGTAATCCAAAATTCACCACATATTACGCGAGCCTTACGAATTACGTGAGCTGTTGACTGACGCATCAAACCTACTTGTGATACGCATTGGCCATATACAGGGTGCCAGGGAAACGCTTCCGAAAACGAAGACAGGTGATAAGGCTAGTGATTCTCGATACGATACCATCAAAAAATGAGGATTTTTTTTTACAATTTTACTTAAGCATTTTTCGAGCACTATGCTGTGGGAACAGTTAAATGAGTTAAATGAAACCATTATTTGCGATTAAACATTTTTTTTTTCTTTACAACTCTAACAAGTAATGTATTCGTAAATAAATAATCAGCTGACAGCTGACGCTCGCGCATACACTCGAGTTCAACGACCGCGTGCGGTCACCGACATCGCGACGCGCGATGCGCCGGCTAACTTAGTGCGGCGGGGCCATGTGATCGGACTATCTTCCTAAACTACTAACCTTCACTCGATCGCTTGAAGCAAATGTCTTTTCAGTTCACTTCTACCTAGTTGTGGGATATCTGCTTACGGGTTCCATTCGTGCAAGGATCGTAATGATTTTCCCCTTGAACAGGGTTACAATTTTATTTTGATCTGAACGTTCAAATTTACAAATCAGAAAAATCCAGTTTACTTTGCTTAACCTTGAGGCCCATATCGAAGGTACTTAGATACCTACAGCCGGCAGTGTGGCTGTAAGGCCATAAAAATCCTTTGTAAAGCGCCGCTAAAATAAAGAAAAATAAACATTACAGAGGCGTCAACAGTTTTAATTGATTGATCGTGAATTTAATAACAGTTTTGTATTATGTCGATAATCGCTAGTAAATGAAATAAAGCAAAAGATCGCTGACATCAGCTGTAATTGACTAAAATTTTTTCATCGCATGTGAATCAATTGAATTTGAACTTTATAATAATGTAATTAAAGTCACACGATGCGTGCTCGTTTATTGCAAGAACTGGATCCTTCATTTAGTAAGTAAACCTAATCAATTTAAAGTGAATAATTAAATTAATTGAATCTAAGAAACCAGTTAAATCTTATTTAAAAGTTAGAAAATGAAAACAGTTTGTAATAAAGCATAAGTACAATTTCCTAACAATTAAAATCAATTGATTTCTGATCTCGTAATTATTCTTTCGTTCACGCGGGGATGTCCCAATGCGTTTGTCGACGTCCGCGCGGGCTTGTTTGACCTTCATAGTACTTCTTTAGTAAATAATTAATCAGTTCATTCCCGACTCGGTTCGTGAGCGGTTACGTTTTTAATCGATTATTTAATTATTGTTTTGTTAGTTTTAAATTTGTGTTTAGTTATTAGGTATTGTTACGTTTTTAGTGCTGTTTTATTCTTTTTAGTTATAACTTTTTGTTGTTTTAAACAATGCCTGAGGCATACGTGTACAGTGCTCGTGAATACGGCAACATGTTGATGTGTTTAGGAGAAGAATTCTAGGACCAGTGTTTCTACCGCAGCGTCTCAATGGATCAGCATATCTTAATTTTATAAATGGACATTTAAATGATATGCTAGAATGTGTCTGTGGCTGAATTTCGTCGAGCATGGTTCCAGCACGATGGAAGCATGCTCGTTACGCGTCCCGTCCGCGAGCGTCTCACTGAGCTTTTTAATGACTGCTGGATCGGAAGGCTGGGGCCGCACGCCTGGCCGTTCACCCGACTTAACGCCGTTGGACTTCTTTTTATGGGGGTATGTGAAAGAAAGAGTGTTTGATCGGGAATGTGACAGTGCTGATGAAATGCGGGGCAGAATAGTGAGTGTTTTTAATAAACTACGTGAAGAATGTGTTGAGGAATACTGATGCCTCGTGTTCACGGATCGACACAGCGACGGGCCCGGCTTTGTATTGAAATGAATGGAACTCAGTTCGAGCCAAACCTCATAAGGTCGCAAAGGATTTAGACAGGTACGTAAAATGCCTCTGTCAGCTTTTTACAATGGACTACAATTGCGATTTTGAAAGTGATGTTTGTAAATTGCGTATAAATCGGCTCTTTTCGGCGGCGGCTCTTTTAAGCGCGGGCGCGGTAGTGCGACGTCGCCTTGCGTGTCAGTGACCTCATGTTTCGTACGCTATCCAATGCTTGTTTACGAAATATGAAGTCTTGAAAATAATCAATTTAAAGCGAAAGGTTATTGGTATCCGTTTGCATTTAGGTTGTATATAATCTACGTTCTGGCTTCGGAAGCGTTCTCCTTACACCCTGTATATACGACTAGGCGCCCTAACATGTTATTGTTTGTCTTTTAAATGATACCTAATCATGATACATTCGCAACTACATTCAAATGGTAAATGCATATAACTAGTGTCCGAGCGAATGTTCGGTTTCGGTTAAGTTTCGGCAAATACACGAGTTTCGGTTTAATTTCATTTTCAGAGGCAGACTTCCCAAAATTACGACCAAAACCGAATGGCGCATTCGGGAGTTTTCACACTATGATCGGTCATGTTCGGCGCGTTGAATGAATCCCATCGAAGCCAATGTCGTGATTTACTTGTTCCTTTGCTGTTCTGTTTGTTTTGTTGTGATGGCGAGTTTTTTAATAAAGTTTTCTATGTTGATTCTCAATAAATGAAAATGTCGATCACTGTTTATCTTTGTAATTTAAAGAGAAAACAATAACGACAGACTGATTACAAAAACAATTTCTTTATTTTTCTCTCAAAATATTATCCTTATAAGGGAAGTTTCGGTTTCAGCCGAAACAGGGACCGTAGCCGAAATTCGTTTTCGGTTTCGGGTTTGGTCGTAAAACTAGTTTTGGTAGGACACTACATATAACTATGTAACTCTTTCATAAAAGTGACAGCCATTGTATTATATTGATATGCTCTTTGCTTTACTCTTTGGTTGGTGGCTCTTTTGCTTGGTAACAGATGTTCATCGAGAAAAACTGCAATGATAGTCTACACCAAAAAGTATAACATTAGAGTAGGGTCTGACTTGACTGTTATTCAGTGTTTTGTGGAATTGTGTGAGAAGTAAAGAAACAATAGAAGTGAAATTTTTATCATTCCTCTGTTATCATCACCTGCCCTTATCTCAATTTATTTGGGGTCGGCACAATGTCTTTTTCTTCTATTCTTCTCTATCAGACGTGATCTTCTTAGCCATATAATGATTCATACATTCCACCCATCGTTTATTCAGTAATTCTCCTACCATTTTATTTTCCCCTACTATTAGATGATAATGTTAGGTGGACCGACGTGATCCAAAAGGTGGCTGGGACAGACAGACTGAATGTGGAAGACGAAGGACAGAGGGTTGTGGCGCAGATTGGGAGACCTAAGTCTAGTAGTAGACTGCGATAAGCAGAATTCATCATCATCATCAACCTTTTTATCGTCCCACTGCTAGCCACAGGTCTCCTCTAATACAGAGAAGGATTGAGCGTAATCACCACGCTTGCTCAATGCGAGTTGGCGATTTCAGACTTAAAGGGAAGCTTGTTGTAAAAGTATATACATTGACCCATGAACGAGTTGCCTACTCTGTGGAGACGAGTGTCATGTACAGCAAGATTGTGTTTGTTCCTGGTATTTATATTATGAATATCGCTTATTTTCTTAAAATTCGATATATTTTTATGTACATACATAATATTTTCAAATATATATTGTGAAGCTACAGTCAGAATGTTCACCTCTCTGAATTTTTCTCTAAGAGAATCTCTAGGACCAAGGTTGTAAATGGCTCGAACAGCCGTTTTCTGTAAAACAAAGATGGTATTGATGTCTGCACAAGTTCCCCAGAGAAGAATCCCATAACTCATAAGACTATGAAAATAACTAAAATAAACAATTCTGGCTGTATCCACATCAGTTATCTGTCTAATTCTCTTAACAGCAAAGGCGGCAGAACTGAGTCTACCCGACAGCTTCTCAATTCAAAATAATAAGTACGTACCAGCCGTGTAATAATGATCTTCTGTAAAATAACAAATCGCATATAGACAACACGTACAGCAACGGAATGAGAGTCATAGAAAAACTGTTTACATCAACCTTCCATAAACAATAGCAACAATAGGGACTGTTTATTCTACATAGAATATCTAACTGTTACTATGTATAATATATATTCAAAGACTTGTGAGTCAACTATGACTCGCGGCTTTTACGATTTGACAAAACACAAATTATTTACTTTCTTTTTCAATATCAACATTATCTCCGCGTTAATCCAGTCGCATCCGAAACTTCGATATTTTCTGTGAAGCGACTGCCGTCTGACCTCCACAACCCGAAGGTGATATCGAAGCATTGCAATTAGACGATTTGTTGGACTTTTGAAGGCTCCAACAATCCGAAACGACTGCCACTAGATATTCGTGGGCCAATGGTTTAACGTACTTTCCGACCCACGACCAGACCTGTGCAAATCGCCTCCTTGCGCAACGGTTACGTTCGCTACCACTCTGCCACGGAGGCTGTTAGATTTATTTTCTTTTTAGTATCACATTATGTATAACTTTTATTAAGTATAATTTTGACAAAATAGGCCAAACTTACGACTCTGTGAAACGACATCGCTGCAGTCGCATACAGATGGCCGGATAAGCTGAACTCCTTTGATAAAGATTGGTCTTTGGTAGCTCTGGACAGACAGAGGCAGAAGGAGAGTAGAGAGAAGGAGTAGCGTTAGAGGGTTAATAACCATAATAAAAAAAAGAGGTGATACACATAAACTTTTCGGAATCAATTCTCAGTATTTTTATTTACAATATCAGCTATTACTTTACATTTAAGATAAACAAGGTAGTTAACACTAAAATATCTATTACTAGCTGCGCGCCGCGGTTTCACCCACATAGCGTTTTTTTTTTTTATATATGGACCGCTCCTGTTGGTCGCAGCATGATGTTATATAGCCTAAAGCCTTCCTGGACTAATGAGCTATCCAATGGAAAAGAATTTTTGAATTCGGATCAGTATTTCCTGAGATTAGCGCGTTCAAACAAACAAACTCTTTAGCTTTATATATTAGTAAATACTAGCGGCCGCCCGCGACTTCGTTAGCTTAGAGTTAGTTATATTCCGCTCCTATTAGTCGCAGCGTGAAGTTATATAGCCTGAAGCCTTCTTAGATTAATGGGCTATCCAACACAAAAATATTTTTTCAAATCGGACCCGTAGTTCCTGAGATTAGCGCGTTCAAACAAACAAACAAACTCTTCAGCATTATATATATTAGTATAGAATTAGTATAGATTGAGACACATCGCTGTCAAAGGATATCTAAGTGGCCAAAAATTCTCGGTAGAATTGATGAACACACCATATCAAAAGCCGTTGCTAAGTTTAAAAGAACAACTTTTTTCCTCGGTGGTAGGGCATAATATCGGCTGCCGGCAGAAATTACCAGACAAAGCCTTGCCGCCAAGCGATTCGTTGTGTTCCGGCATGATGTCTGGTGAAGCCGTACGGAGGCCGGGTCTGAGCAGCTGTGTTGAGATGTATGCCGGGTACGATGCGCCAAATGTTGATATGTCGGGAGTTTGGCCTTTTTTTATTTTTTTGTTGGGATGGGAAATCATCAAATGACTTCTCCCGCTCTGGGCGGAGCGGAAGGGTGTCAGACTTTTACTGACTAAAACCCACCCGTGTTTCTTCACTTGCCTGTGCGATGCCCAGGGCCGCGGTTTCTTGTTTAACCAACCCACAACCCTGACCCAGGAGGCATCGGTCTTCGTGGACCCTGTCACGATGTGCTGACATCTCAATGAGGCGCGCGTGAAACACGACGCGCCGTCGACTCGGGCCTGGTTCTTACCGGGCGGCGAGCTGCCCACTGCTCACCGCCCGCAGGTCCGCGCCTACGGTGGCTGGAAGTTAGGTATCGTCTCCCGACCAGGGCGTCTACTGCGGCGGCTAGTGGCGTGAGGGCGCTGGGATTCCCGTTGCCTCACGCGCTCCGCCTCCTCCTTTGCCAGCATCACTGCTTCGAAGAAGGAGGTGACGGCCTGCCATGCACTCTCGCTCCGGACCATGGCCTGGACCAGGGTCGGACGCGAGAGATCGCCGCCGATCGCCGCTACGAGGACACGGCGGTGCTCTACCCAAGCCGGGCAGACCTCCACCGTATGCTTGGGAGTTTGGCCTTGGAGGGTCTCCAGATCAATCTCCCTCTAGCGCATCATCGTTGGTCGTTTTGTTGGGTTTAACATTGCATCACCTCGCTCAACTGCCGTCTTCCTTCCTATTCCCTAAGTTTTTTTTTTATTGCAGTCAAAAGTATTAGTTTAAAATAATTATTATATGTATTACAAAAAAAAAACATCGCGGGCACACATGCAGACAAATAAGAAAAGTGACTTTATTTACAAAATAAAATCGTACCTATTTTTCAAAACACTATTGGCGTTGTTTGCGTCAACTTACTAACTTATTTATACTTATATTTTTCTTAGACATGCGTGTACGCAACTAGATAATAATATGTAAAATTACAAACAATGATAGATTGAATCTTGACAATTTTTTGAAGGTTTTCCACGCTTTCATGTCACATTCGCTTCAATGTCGACTTTTGTTTTGTTATCCGAAGATGCGAAGATGTTACACAAAAGCCACATCGTCCACAGTTTCTTCGTTTTTGTTTGTTCTACCCTAATTTGTAATTTAAATCACTTGATGACAGTTTCAGTTATTTAAAATAAGTGTTCGTTTATTTTACTAAAGGTAATTATTGCTTGTTTTGGCCGTTTCTTTTAAGTTTTATTACATGACGAAATGCCTCGATATAATAAATAATCTAGCACTTTCTTGAGAAAACAAATCACTGTTTGAATTTTATAAGCCTTTTGTATCAACGAACAGATTTGGATTAAAAAATATAAAATTACCCACAGAGGAAATGAAATATTTTCACTTATTTAACTATTCGTTTTTTTATTACACTTGCAACAACAATATCCTTCCAAAATTCAATGTCCGTGGGTATAAATAAGTAAACAGAAGGAAATACTCACCATTTCACATGCGTATACGCAAGTCCCGCAGGATGCGAGGTCGAGACCTCCTCAATGAATGCTAATGGTCCAATCAGTGGTCATCACTTACACACCACACCGTTAGTTGTATGCGCACGAGTTGTCACGGAGGCGCGCGGTTACCGACTGTGGAGCCGCGAAGCTGACTAGCTGACCGGTCTCCCATATCTCTTCAACTCAGTCACCACGCTCATCCTAAAATGCATAGAATGGGTATAAATCATAAATATATACCTTAATATGGTTTTCGCTTTCAATCTCATGCGACATTATTTCTAATAGATTGTGCAAAACAACTGTAACTTTAACTACCATTGATTCTATCTATTAACCATTTACTTACACAAACTTATGCATCCCAAATAAATAATTAATTTCATAGCATCTACATAGAAACATCAATTTAAATTAAGCCACAGCTAAGCACTTGAATAATCTTCGTATCGATAGCGGTGACGCAAGCGTGCAACGACCGGAGTTCTCGTCACATGCAGTTATGTGAGCTCTTACACAAGATCCTTTCCAATATCAGAAGTAAACCCAAACAAAATAAGAAGATCGACCCAAATAACGAGAGTGACGCTTCCTTGTGAACCAATACAGTTGATGAAACATAGATTAAGTTTACACAACATTGTGTTAGATAAATCTCTCTCCGTGGCGCAGCGGTCACCACGCCTGACTGCGACGTGGAGCCCCCGGGTTCGATCCCCGGCCAGGTCCTGATGGGAAACGATCTTTTCCTGATTGGCCTGGGTCTTGGATGTTTATCTATATATGTATCTATTATATAATGTAGTATCGTTGAGTTAGTATCCCATAACACAAGTCTCGAACTTACTTTGGGGCTAGCTCAATCTGTGTGATTTGTCCATATAATTATATATAACCTAACAAACCCACCCAGCTTTTGTCCTGGGGGGGGGGGGCATGTCAGGCCTAGGGGGTAGATCAAACTTTTAGAATGAGTAATCTTTGTGCACTATAATCGCAGGCGGTTTTTTTTTTTTTTGGCAATTATACCGTACATTTTGTTAGTGTCTGTCTACCGCGTGGTTTATTTAAAAGTTAGGGATAAGTCCTCGTTTATACTTTGTTTAGTTATTAGGGAAGTTCATACATGTTCTGAGTAGTCGTGGTGGCCTAGTGGTTATAAAACCAGCCTCTCAAGTATGAGTGCGGGGGTTCGATTCCAGGTCAGGCAAGTACCAATGTAACTTTTCTAAAGTCATATGTACTTTCTAAGTATATCTTGGACACCATTGACTGAAGGTGAAGGAAAACATCTTGAGGAAACCTGGACTTTAAGTCTGAAATCGCCAACCCGCATTGAGAAAGCGTGGTGATTACGCTCAATCCTTCTCTGTGTGAGAGGAGACCTGTGCCCAGCAGTGGGACGATAAAAAAGGTTGATGATGATACATGTTCTGCGAGATTTCCCAGGGGGCGCAGCTGCCTCGCCCTGCCCCGCGTAACCCTAAGCACCTGTCTCTCTGCCAACTAGGAAGCGGCTAGCTATCAACAATTTGCTTGATGAAGAGATAGATAAAGTTTTGAAAGTCCTGTGATAGAAGAGTTACATATCGGATTGTTCACACCAACCAAAAGAACTCGTTTGTTGTAGGTAAATCGTAACCTATCGAACTCGCTGAAAGACGCACTTTGGCACATATCTATGCATAGCAGTGAGTGATTACTCGGACAGCCTCCGTGGCGTAGCGGTAGGGATCGCAGCCGCTGCGCAAGGAGGCGCGGGTCTGGTCGTGCCTCGGAAAGCACGTTAAGCCGTAGGTCCCGGTTGCCCTACGAACATCTAATGACAATCGTTACGGGTTGTTGGAGTACTCAAAAGTCCATCAATTGGTCTAGCTGCAATGATTCGGGTTGTGGAGGTCAGACGGCATTCGCTTCACGGAAAAATATCGAAGTTTAATCAAAATCAGCAGTTAAACTGGTAAAGCGGACCCCAAACTCCAAAGCTGAAAAAGCTTCGGATGCGACCGTGACCCTCACTAGGTCGTCGGTCCACCTTGTCGGGTTAATCCATTCTTATTACGATTAAAAAACGCAACAAACTATTTATAATTCGGTATCTATTGTAGATAGTTAGGTAATTTTGTTGTATAGGTATTGTATGTATGTAAGTACTTCGCATTTTAAGTGCAGCTGTACTTCTAATATTTTCTTGTGCTGTACAAGTATAAGTGTCCCTTTTTTTGTCGCTGGGAAAATTACAATTACGCATCCCCGCCCGTCAGGGGACGGGAGGGGTATGTGGGACTCCCCGGAAGATAGGCTCCCGGTATAACCACTAAACCCAGCGGCACTCCGGCATCGCCTTGGTGGCGGGGGGATGGGAAGACTGGCGGAGCCTTGGCTACCGTTCCCTCGCCGACGAAGCCCGCCTATTACGGTGGGCCCTCATTTGCCCCTCCACAGGGAGGGGCCGTGGCTTTGCACTCTCGTAGTGAGCGGCGCGAGGCGCTCACCTCAGGGAGGGTGAAGGCGGCCCAACAGCCGCCTTCT
Source organism: Sesamia inferens (assembly GCA_037179545.1). Lineage (NCBI taxonomy): Eukaryota > Metazoa > Arthropoda > Insecta > Lepidoptera > Noctuidae > Sesamia > Sesamia inferens. The sequence goes on along the minus strand of CM073934.1, from coordinate 12,124,923 downwards.
CCTCCACTCGCTCGCGCTCCGCGGCCTCCTTCTGCGTCATGACGTCTTCCACAGGCCACAGCCGCCCAGGCCTCTTTGCTCCCCACCGTCGCTCTGACAACGACGGGCAGCGAGAGGTCCCGCCCTACCGTCGCGACAAGGTCGCGGCACGGAACGGCCCACGATGGGCACACCGCGAGGATGTGTTCCGCAGTGTCCTCCGCCGCGCTACAACCGTGGCACGACGGTGTCTCCTCCCGTCCTATGCGGTGCAGGTACCTGCCGGAGCAGCCGTGACCAGAGAGTACCTGTACCAAACAGAAGGAGAGAAAACCCTGACGCCTGTCGAGCCAGTCCCTCAGGACCGCCCCGAGGGCGTCAAGGGTACACGGTCAAACACGGCGGAGGCGAGATCCTGCGTCCAATGTTGGGCGATGGCATCTCTCGCCTCCCGCCGGGCGGCCTCTCTCTCTTCTGGGGCCGGACGCACACCTAGTGTCCCAAGGCCGTGTGCCCGCCAGAGCGCACGCCACTGCGAAGCCTACCGTGCGGTAGGACCGCGCTCCCCGCTGGGCGATAGCCCTTTGGGGCGCCCAAAGGGCGGTGAAGTTCTCTCTCCCATGGAGGGAGTCCGTCTAAATGGGGGCCCCGTATAGGGCCATACTCCTCAATATGCCAGCGTATAGACAGCGGCACCGGTGCTGAGCCCTCCCATGTTCGGCATGAGCCATGAGAAGGCATCCGCAGCTTTCAGCAGACGCGTCGACAGCCCGCTGAAAGTTCAAGTATCCTTAACCAAACGATCGTAACTGACATGGCAATGGCAGGAAAATCATGCTAATTGACGACACGGTTGGCAGAGTGGCTGAGCGCAGCGCGAGATCGATCCCGCACGGGACAAATATTTGAATGGGCTACAGATAGTTGTTCCGGGTCTGGATGTTTGTGTATGTGACTTAAAATGTTTATAAATGTACCCACGATACTGAAGCAATTACTAGTGAAGGGCAACGATTTATTTAATCGACTTCAAAAAGGAGGAGGTTACCTACTCAATTCGATCGTATATCTGCTTTTTTATGTTTATTCGCGGATAACTTCGTTGTTTTTGTAAAAAAAAAATTTTTTTTTAAACAAAACAAACGATAATGTGTTTATAGCCAGCCTTTCGGTGTTCTATAGGATGCATTTTGGAGAGTGTGCGAGGGAATTGCATGATTTAATTCCCCTATCTCCGTTCCACCATCGGACGACCCGTCGTACGGCGAGTTTCCACCCTTACGTTGTTAACACCACTACAGGACGAAGCGTTTCTCCTGCTCCTTTATACCGCGTACATCGAGGCACTGGAACAATTTGCCAGGGGCGGTGCTTCCGACGGACTACAATTTGAGTGTCTTCAAGGCTAGAGTGAATAGGCTCTTATTAAACTAGTGCGCTTTACCATCAAAGATTGCGTCACTGCTTACCATCAGACGGGATTGCGGTCAAGTGCTAGTTTATAATTTATAAAAAAAAAAAAAAGATAAAAGATTAACACTCTTTCATGCAAAATCTATAGAAGGGATTTGGATGAAACTTAGCACACAACCGGTATTCAACCAGGGTTAACATAGGTTCGATTTTTATCCGAATATTCTCATGTGTTCAAAACTTATGTAGGTGAAACGAGAGGCGCAGCTAGTGCTTAGATCATTTTTAGTTAGTACCTATAGCCACATTTATCTATTGAAACATTACTTACCAGATATTCCTGATCTCAGAAATAGGGAAGTTTCCTGGGTAACAAAAATTGATTCTATTTAGTCTGTCATTCAGATTATAGAAAAATATTGGATAAGTATATTTTGTTTTATCAAATCAATAAAAAATGACAAATTTAAAATGCATCAAAGATCAGGAGTGGGAGCTGTGACCGTCACTCGTTGCTAAAAAGTGTAGCAAGGAGTGACGTCACACGAGTTTTCAACGCACTGTATCGTCTTCGTTTTTTGTTTATATGAAAAAAGAAAAAAATCGTGTCTAGTGTTTTTTGGAAATCTGACTGACGGACTAATTAGGTTTTTTTTAGTCAACTACCCTATTGTATATAAGTACTAAAATTCGAACCTTAAGTTAAATGCCAACTGATTACTTAAAATAATATTCTGTTAAAAGTTAGGTGGAAGGAGAGTTGTCTAGTAGTGACTTTTACAGCAGTGGGACATAAATACCCAATAAAAAAATATTCCTGTAAATAAACTCATTTGCAAAAAAAAAAATGGACACCTAAGCAATGAACCATTTCAAATGTTAATATTGCTTTGTTTGATAATTATAGGTAGTTTTATCCCCACAATTTGGTAAATTAATAAGAAAATAATCGTTTTCAACAGTATTTCATAAAATTTTGATACAATTTATGGGAAACAATGCTTAACCTCGCTGTCGCCAGTAGTTGTTGTTCGCTAGTAGTGCATATGTTCATTAAGTTAAAATTAAAAAGATTTTTTGTTTGTTTTTCTTTAATAAAGTAAAAGCAGATAAATGTTTAGTATCGAGCGTGACCAATGTAAAATCACAGCTTGAATTCGTCTGGGCATGCTAGCGAGTATATCCCGGATAAGTATCCGGGATATACTCGCGTGGGAACGTATTCCGCAAGCAAGTGCTTGCGGAATACGTTCCCACTCCGCAGTAATCACATTCTTCAGCTCTCTGATGGTCTGCGGAGCCGGTTGTACTGATCTCACACGCCGTTTCAGAACGTCCCAGACATGCTCAATGGGATAGAGGTCGGGGCTTCGTGTCGGCCAATCCAAAAGACGAATGTAAACCTCTTGCACATACGCTTCAATATCGCGAGATCGGTGGGCGCGAGCAATGTCGTTCATAAAATCGAGTCTTCACCTAGAGCGGCCAATGCGGGTGATCCATGAGGAATTGGAACTTTCGCTATGTATCAGTGCCCAGTCAGTGGGCCGTTTTCAATGAAGACTAACTCTGTACGATCCATTGAATTTATTCCTGCCCAAAACATAACAGAGCCCCCACCATAAGGTGTGATTTCTTCGCCATGCCTCTGCAAACCACTCTCCTTGCCTTCTTAGCACTCGCTGACGTCGATCTTCACCAAACAGGGATATCTTGGATTCATCAGAGAACAAAACCCTATCCCATCTTCTTGAATCCATGATTCACAATTTCTAGCGAACCTAAGCCTGTCAACTCGGTGCTCACGAAGTAATTTGGGGTCGCGGGCCGGGCGGTAACTGCGTATATTGACAACGAGAAGCCTCCTCCTGACCGTTCATAGGCTAATATACACATTTCATACTTCTTGAAGGTTGTTCTTAAGATCCTCATACGAAGATTTGCGATTTCTCAATGCGCGACTCACAAAAGAACCATCATACTGTGTTTGGGTACATGGTGTTCTTCCAGAACCAGGCCTTCTCTCGACGGAACCAGTCTCCTGATATCGCTGCCAGATCCTATGGACCGTCGACTGACTAACATTTAGCCTCCTAGCCACGAAGCATTGAATACAACCCTCTTCATGCAGCGCGATAATTTTGGTAGCTTTTACCACTCTATCTACCATTTTTGATAGAGCCACATAACAATATATAAAGCTTTGACAGTCAATGATATGAAATTAATTGATCAAAATTGAATAAAAGTTATGAAAGTCGATGTTAACTTCTGGAGCTTCGCGCCAAAAATGTAGGATAAAAAGGAGTTTTCTGTAAAAATGAGCATCAAATGAAAATTTGAATTTAGAACGTACTTTTTTAAATACCACGGCATTTTTAAAACCGGCCAGTAACGTGTACAAACGATTAAAACCTTTTTAGTATTGTATATTTTTAAATATGAATGAAAATCAAAACCGCCCGTTATTTTGCAAATGAGTTTATTTAGTATTGTATCTTTTTAAATATGAATGAAAATCAAAACCGCCCGTTTTTTTTTGCAAATGAGTTTAGTATCACTGCTACAGTGATCACTGCAATTAATCTGCCCAGCATTTTCCCAACTATGTTAGGGTCTGCTACCAGTCTTACGAAATGGTCCTTGATTGTATTTAACATGGAGCGACTATCTATCTGATCCAGCTACTAGGCCGGCACTGGGAAAAACGAAACTCCTTAGTGAGACTGGATTGGCAGCATTTTTGGGATTCTGACTACCGGTCACAACAACAGACATATTAAGTAAAAAAAAATATGTTTAATTAGAAAACATATATTTATTAAATTTCTTTGTTACAATTTAAAATGCACGTGGCTGGAACTGCAGGCATAGCTTGAAATAAAATAATTTTGTTTTATTTAATTTTAATTATGGACGCGTTCACAGGTAATATAAATATTATAAGCGGGCTAATATGCGTAACTTATACTAAATATTTGTTATAATATAATAATAGTTAAACTAAGTCTGGTCGGATTATTGGCACGCGTTACCGTAGCGGATTTGGAAATCTAAACAGACTTGAAGTCAAGGCGGCCGGAGCAAAGATTATCTTCACAGATGGCGGTTCACAGACAGCTCGGATCTTCAATTTGCATGCGGCTCCTGTCCACAGACAATGGCTCACCTTCTGTCACTCGGAAATCGCATTACTTGCATCAGTGAAAGGAGTTCAGACAGTGGTTGAATTTTTGGGCCAAAATGTTTGAACTATTTGATAACCATATGCTAAGAAGCATAGCGTATAGCGAAAACATGGAACATACGATTTTTTAATCCTGAATGAAGATATTAGCCGACGTCAACAGTTGACATCCTTCTCTTTTCTTGAGTGATCATCCTTCTCTGTATGAGAGGAGACCTGTGCCCAGCAGTGGGACAGTAAGAAGGTTGATGATAATGATGATGAATAGTTGACATAGCCGACGCCAATAGTTAACTTAGCCGACGACAATGGTTAATTTAGACGACGTCAGTAGTTAACTTGGCCGACGTCAATGGTTAACTTAGCCGAAGTCAATGGTTAATTTAGCTGACGTCAATTGGCTTGTATCCTAAAAAATAATTTAATGTCCGTCAGATAGCTTTATAAAAAATATTGAACACGTATTTTTTATTTTTTCTTTTATTCAAATACTTACGAAGATATATTGATTTGAAATGTCGCATGACGTCACACCATGGTGCAAAATATAGAACGGCGTGACGTAATTAGCCCCCACTCTGTAACTTTAATACGCTATATCTCAGTAATTTTTGGTAATTACGACAAAATAAAAAATACGGGTCTTAATTTTTTTTATTATCTGTAAGACGGACTAATTATTTTTTTGATTTTCATACCTTGGATACATCCCCATTGTTAACTTAGCAGACGCCAATAGTTAAAGCTAAAGCTAAGGCTACGGTTAAGGCTAAGATCCTTAACGTGGTTCTCATCATCCACACCCTGTATGTTTTATTCTACGGGTTTGGTTTCCGCACTTAGTCCTTCAAGTAGACCATTGTACAGACGACAGCACATCAAGCAATCTGTCAGATATTTTTATTGGATTTTCAACTTTATTTGTAAAGCATTAAAGCTCAAGTCAAGTCGTGGTGGCCTAGTGGTTAAAACACCAGCCTCTCAAGTATGAGTGCGCGGGTTCGATTCAAGGTCAGGCAAGTACCAATGTAACTCTTCTTTTTTCCCACATGCTGCTACTTTCTAAGTATATCTTGGACACCAATAACTGAAGGTGAAGGAAAACTTCTTGAGGAAACCTGGACTTTATAAATCTGAAATCGCCAACCCGCATTGAGCTAGCGTGGTGATTACGCTCAAACCTTCTCTGTATGAGAGGAGACCTGTGCCCAGCAAGTGGACGATAAAAAGGTTGTTGATGATTAAAGCTCAAGGTCGATTGAGAATATTTGACAGTTTCAGGTAACTTGACCTGTTGTCGTCCCTACGTGTGTCATTGCGGTCGTTGGTAGTTATTCCAACCAGTCCACCTGCCTCCAGAAGACTACTAAGTCGCCTGGCTTGTTGAGGACATCTGTGTTAGACGTTTGTGTCCTGAGGGTTGCAGTTCTAATCTGGGTGACGCCTGTATACTCGAATACCACATGCGCAACGGTCTCATCACTACATCGTGGGTTATGCCGATGACAAAACCATAAAATATATGGCACACACGAAAACACTCTGTGTAACCTAACGCACCAGGCCCTAAGGCCTGGTGCGTTAGGTTACACACCAACTATCTATGAATATGATCCAAACGAAACCGAGCTTTTCCTCTTCACAAAAAAGAGGAAGCTTGCGACACTGCAACTACCAAGATTCTTTAGCACTACCCTAATCCTATCTGATGAATTCACAGCTCCTTTTTGACCATATACCCACATGCTGCTACTGCAGGGAATTTATCCGTATTTACTCTTACTCCCAGACTCATTTTGAGCGGAGGTACCTCAGATATCTGTGTTAGATACCAGCTACTTACAGTCAGTCTTTCCACAATTCATCTGCTCCTTGACTTAAATCTCAGCTTCTAGTCTATCAGGAATTTGACTACTCCTTCTGCTGTCACAACATTCTTATGCCATCCATTTACTTAACTATAAATTAACCTAGATACCAAAATATATACGTCATTATATTCGAGTCAAAGTATAAACTAGAATATCGAATTAAAATACGTGCCTGAATGGAGAATGGAATTTGGGAGAGTAGAGTTTATATCAATGACCATAGGCATCATAAACATAACCATTTATAACTATTAAATTCTTTAATTAACCGAGATCAGTTTAATGCATACAAAAACAATAATAAAAAAGAGTTGTATAATAGTATAAAGCCACGAACACACTAGGAGACAAATGTCGTGTCGCCAGTGACTTTGGGTGAATTGCACGACGTTGCCGAACTTCGGTCGACTTGTCTGGCAACATTGCGCGACACGTGTCGCCAACTACATTTACTACTACTTTGCTACGGACATAAGTCGCGCGATGTCACCAGATATGTCAGGCGAAGTTTCGCGAAGTCGCACAACTTCGTCTGACGTCACTGCGGACATAAGTTGCGCGTTGTCATCATATTGGCTTCACTTGACATGTCGCCGATACATTTGTTGTGGCACATTTGTCCCCTAGTGTATCCGTGGCTTTCATGTCTGTGTTTATTACTCAATCAAAAAACGGAAACGGATTTGAATGAAAGCTACACCGATAGTTTATAATCTGCAGGGTGATTACGTAATATACCTACTGTCAGAAGCAATGGGTTTAATTTTGACAGTTCAACAAAATACATTACATTGTTAACGTTTTTGAACACATAGATGTTGTAGAAATTAGAACCAATTTCCGTGTGTTCAGGCGCTTTTGCCATACCTATTATTGGAATCAATTGTAACAGCACATACCTACTTAGGACCCATTAACTTAATCAAATTTTATTCCGTGATGCTTGGCAATCTGGGCTTCTCCCAGTTGCAATAATGTACCTTTGTGCCGATTGGCCTAGTTCTGTTCTGTCTCCTGCTTGTTATGGAGGGAAGTGAAAAAAAATATCTTTTTTCTTACTCCTGCGCTTTTCTGATTAATTTCGTTGCGGGACCCAAACAGTTGAATCGTTTCTCCGGGATTCGTTGAGCTTCGTTGCTCGGCGTTTTTCTGGCGGTCTCCACTGTTGATTCTGGCTTTCAGGAGTTGCAGTGGGTGGGAAAATGTGTGGTGGGTTTTGTCCCAATAAAAAAAAAGATAGATGTTCAAACATATCGAACAATGGATAGCAGTACTAGAAAATGCTTCAAAATGATTCCAATTGATAGTAAGAGTGTGTTACGCAATTCTTCTTCTTCCAGCCTACAGAGGTCCACTGCTGGATACAAGGCTTTCATTCCATTGGGGGGGGGGGGGGGTGCCATAATCCCCATGTTTGGCAGGCGGGTTGGGGATCGCAGTGTTTTGATATTCCACAGGAGAAGCGCTGCTGCCCTCTTCCCTGGTGAGAGACGTGAGAGTTCCCTTAGCCTTAAACATAAATGTTAACTGTGATTCCGATAATACCAAAAGGGCAATTCTCGTAATTTCAAACGTTCAAAATCAAGGCGCAGTTTCGACTCAAGAAGTCGACTATAATGCCCATACTCAGATCATCGGTCATCGTTTCGTGTTAGGCAATAGTTACTTAATAATATGTGGACTGTAATTTTGAATTCATAATCATGTTCGTCGTATACAATAGTGATCATTCAATTTGGTAATACTGTATCAGTTATAGAGTCAAAAAGTACTACAAAAAATAAAAAAAGTAAAAGTAGTACTTTGTCAAAAAGTGTACAGAGGTACGCCCGTCAAAGATGCTGCGATCGATACTAATAGTGATTAAGTGAAAGGAGGCAAGAAGGGCCATCTCCGTTGCGCAATAGATCACAATAGTGCAGCATGACCAGCGCAGACGCAACCGCTAAGAAAACACAATTAACCGATAATTACTAGGGTATTTCTTTGTCATTATTTTGGAGTGGAGCTTATTGTGTCTGCTAATACCTTCAATTTATTTATGTCTATCTTTTTAAAACGCTTTTATTACTAAAAAGAAACGTTGTGCAATCATTCGTGATACTTTTTTAATTAATTTTTCTTGCTAGCAGTGATGGTTAGCTAACCGTTGATAAATAGACTCTAATTCCATCTAGAATGGTCTTTTTGACGCTTCTTTCACACGCACCCATCTAGGTGCGTAGGTATAGGTAAAATAGAGCATTTTCTCGAGCATTTCATGGTATGTAATGTCCTTACGTTCATGGGATGTAAGCATTTACCTGTATTACTTATTTCTCACCATGACTGCGGCTCGGGTTCGATCCCCGCGCTGTGCAAATATTTGTACCGTGATATGAATGTTTGCACTGGTCTGTCAGTGCCTCGGAAAGCACGTTAAACCGTTGGTCCCGATTGCCATACAAACATCTAGTGGCAGTCGTTACGGGTTGTTGGAACCCTCAAAAGTCCAACAATTGGTCTAACTGCAACGCTTCGATATCGCCTTCGGGTTGTGGAGGTCAGACAGCAGTGGCTTCACGGAAAATGTCGATGTATAGCCAAAATCAATAGTTAGACTGGTAAAGCGAACTCCAGATTCCAAAACTGAAAAGCTTCGAATGCGACTGGGATTATCGCTGAGATGATGATGACTTATTTCTCACCTTGCGTTCATTGTTAAAATGTTGGAACTACAGGTAACGTTCGTGCCTTTGCTCGATAAAATGTTACACCAGTAACTATACTTGTTGCTTTACAAATAGGTTAAAATAAAACGTCGAGCGTCATGTTAAAGATGCGGGTCGATAAAATATAAAATCTGCAAATGCTCGATGTTCTGTCACAAGCACTTGTTCTGTTACTTTTCTCGGTGGTAGGCAACAACATCGGCCGCTGGTTTAAGTTACTTCCCACCACACAAAGTCATGCCGCCAAGCGATTCCTCGTGTTCCGGCATGATATCTGGTAAAGCCGTGGGTACGGGTCTTAGCAATTGTGTTGCGATGTATGCCAGGTACGCGATGCGTCCAAAGTTGTTGTGTCGGGAGTGCAGTCGTGGAGGGTAGCGGGATCCGAAGCACGGTGCTCCGCTGGCCGACCGTAGGTAGTTGAGGGCCTAAGTAATGTGCTAGCCACAGACGAAAGGCTACCCCGCCAACGCTAACGCGACCGGATCAGCTGATCGGATCAATGGGTCGCAACCAAGTCAAAATAAACCAACAAATCTATCGAGACAAAGTCTTATTACCAGGGCTATTACCGTGAGCACGCTACACATTTGATTCTGAGCGTCGGACTTTCCAGAAAGACTCGGCACCATCGCACAGAGCAATTCTAAGGCAAAATTGGTTAAAAGTGAACGTCCCGATGCTGATCTACCAAGATATGTGGCCGTCGTCATCGCCCGACTTGAACCCGCTGGACCTTTGTATTTATAAAGGATGTTTTACATGTCAAGGCTTGTGCTAAAAAACACACGTCGGTGGAAGCGCTCAAAGCTCCCCTTACGCGAGAATGGAACTGTTTAAGTGATGATATCGAGGAAATGGAATAAGCCTTAATAAAACTTTGAACCTTTTATTTTCACATTCTAAAATTGTATAAATAAATATTTAAAATTAACAAAAATATTTCATTATCGCATACAGAGAGTTCAATTGCCGCACCCGGTATATATGTATCTAGATATTTTGTATTAAAAGCCGTACAAGTACCGGAATCCCGCCTGATGATAAGCAGTGATGCAATCGATACACTCTAGCCTTGAAGACACTTAAATTGTAGTCCGACGGAAACACCGCCGCTGGCAAATTGCTCCAGTCCCTCGATGTACGCGGTATAAAAGTCCTAGCGTTACGCTTCATTCGGGTCGTTGTGGTGTTAACAAAGTAAGGGTGGAAACTCGCCGTACGACGGGTCGTCTGATGATGGAACGGAGATGGGGGAATTAAATCTTGCAATAGGGATGTTTTCTGGGTAAAAAAAATTATTCTATTAAGTCCGTCATTCAGATTATAGGAAAATATTGGAAACGTTTAATTTGTTTTATCAAATCAATAAATATTGACAAATATAAAAGGCATCAAAGATCAGGAGTGGTGGCTGGTGACGTCACTGGTCGCTAAAAAGTGTAGCGTGCAGTGACGTCACAGGAGTTTTCAACGCACTGTGTCGTCTTCATTTTTTGTTTATATGAAAAATGAAAAAATACGTGTCTAGTATGCTTTGGAAATCTGACTGACGGACTAATTAGTTTTTTTTTAGTCAACTACCCTATTCCCTATTAATTATTTTTATGATTTACAGCATCGTGCACGTATAATTTCGAAGTTACCTACCTACCTATTTTCGTGTTGTATTCCAATACTGAACGAAATCGATTGAAATAAATCTAGTAGGTAGATTACGAGAGACATTTTTGGGTCGAGTAATGATGAATGGCTTCAATGTTTCGTTGAAAAAAAAACATGAAACAATGCGGATGAACCGGTCAGGTTTTAAGGTAGCAAAAATTTAGATCGCAACTAGACAGGACTGGTTTTAAAGCAGTGCCTGTACAGTAATATCTGCATTATAAACAATACAAACGAATCGTGAAGTTTTATTGCTGCTTCAGTTTTACTGCACTGTATTGTAAGAAGGGAAAATAGAATGTATCCATGTGGTAGCTAGTAGACACTGCATAACATATACACAGTATGTAAAGATAACCCTGTCCGATCCGTGAAGGTATTGTTGGGTATCGATAACTGATTCTACAAATGACCACCAAGTCGGGCTAAACTTAAAAAAATCTACCTAAATAAATAAATATTATTTCGCAAAAAGAGGTAACTTAATACATGTGCGGTAGGCAAAAAATGCGCGGGCGAAGGCGGGTAGACCAGGGCACGCGGCACGCGGTCGCGTCGCCATTCGCTCATAATAATACCGTCAAAAATGGTGTTGTCCCTTTTTAAAAAAATAGCAAATTTTGGGGAAGTTGGAATTAATTCTCAAAAAAAAAAATCTAAATTCATTAGTATTGTTACTGTGATGATTAAGTCGGACGGGGTTTTTATTAAATATTGTATATACGGGCCTCCTCTTGGTGAGATTGGCCGTAATCTACACATGTCTTCGACGTTTTCTGCCTCTGGAAAATGCCTCTTGAACATGTTTCTTGGTGGTGGTGATAAAATAATCTACATAACGTAAAGCGCCCGACGGAGTTCGAAACTCCGAACCTATGACCTTATAAGTTGTAAGTGTCGCAATGAAAGTCTTCGAAATGGGCATATTTTGGGTGAGGTGGCTACTGGATGGATGGTTCAAAATTGACTGGACGTCTCAAAAGTACAGCTAAGTAGTTACTTTATAATTTATCAACTTTTTGGAGTAGCATCTATCTCGTAGTTGTACTTGGATTCCCGCAACTGTTTCAATTATTCTAATGTGTACATTAGTACCTACCTATGTTTTTTTTGCATTTACATTGGTCTAAATACTTCGTTTACGATGCCATAATTACACATTGAAGCCGCGACAAAAAAAATAATTTATCTCAATGTTATGATGCGGGATAGTGTGGGTTACACAGTTTGTAAACGACCTCAGACCCGTAAGTGGGTATGTAGTCCTCAATAAATATCAAGCTACTACTTACAACCCAAATCTCAAACTTTAACAGTGTCAACAGTACAATTGCTGTAAATAATACCTAAGTAATTTCGATTGCACAATTCACACTTACTAACTCGCGCGAGTTAAGTGTGCACCTTGCTCTGTGACGTCATTCAGACGCGGTACCGCCTTTGGAAAAAAAAGCAATAACGCTAAAAAAAAAATTCTTTTTTTTTATGTTAATAAAACGTCGTTTTGATGATAAAACGTCATAATAGTAGATCATTTTACTCATGACATTTTGCAAATAAATTGATACATATAGACTGAAATATAATGTTGGTGCAACCAACAGGCTTCACTATCGCATCGAAATTGTAAAAAACAAAAACAAACTTAATAAAAAAAACTTAACAATGCAAGAACTCCACAGAAAGAGTAATAATAACAGGGGATTTAAACTGTATTTAGACAATTGTAACAGAGATGCTAACGCTACTCAGCGCTTACGGCGAATACGGGGCACTGCGCGGGGAAGCGGGAGAGGAGTCACATTCCAGCGAGGTCCACAATAAACTCGCGCGAGTTATATGTTTATAAACCTCTCAAAGGCCAAGGAGCTACGCCCCAAATTACTAAAAAAAAGTAGGTATCGTAGTCTACGAAAGACCGTTAAGGAACTTCTTAACATGGTAAGAATCATAAAATATTAATCGTTAATCGTGTTGAATACTTTCTCTATGATAAAGCCATATAATCGTAAAGAAGACCGACGATTTCGGAAGTGGCGGCCGGAACCGACACTTAGATATTTATGTGATGACATTTTGTTGTGCTGCTTCGATGAGCTGCTAACCTAGTACCGTTATTTTCTAAGGTTGGCGTTATGAGAAGTTGCGTAAGAGATTGAACACGGAAGTAACAGAATAGTTTAGTATGATAACCAGTTTGGCGTTCTGTCAGTTACTACATGAGGTTAGGCCAAATTATACAAGGATATTAATAAACATTATTATAACTTTCCATCGAACGTCCTCGAGAAGAGCAGTAGTACCATTGAGCAAGAAATAAATAAACGTCTTAACATATATTTAACATATTGTATTATATTGTACTGTAAATACTGCAGTGTCTCAAGACAAAAGTCTTCGACCAGTGTGTGTTGCCAGTGATGACTTATGGAATTGCGACGTGGTCGCTAACAATGGGCCTTATAAGAAGGCTCAAAGTCGCTCAAAGGGCAATGGAGAGGGCTATGCTTGGGGTTTCACTGTGCGATCGAATCAGGAATGAGAAAATCCGCAGAAGAACGAGAGTAACCGACATAGTCCGAAGAATTGCAACACTAAAGTGGCAGTGGGCTGGACACATTGCCCGTAGGACCGATGCCCGATGGGGCCGACGGGTTCTCGAGTGGCGACCACGCACCGGAAGACGTAGCGTGGGTAGGCCCCCGACAAGGTGGACCGACGACCTGGTGAAGGTCGCGGGAAACCTCTGGATGCGGGAGGCGCAGGACCGGTCGTCGTGGAGAACATTGGGGGAGGCCTATGTCCAGCAGTGGACGTCTTTCGGCTGAAATGATGATGATGATGATTATATTGTATGTATATATCCTAGATAATGCGACGGGTCTTTTTAGCCGACTTCAAGAAAAGGTTTTCCATTCGTCCGAATCTTTTATTTTTTATGTATGTTCACCGATTACCCAAAAACGCCTGACCCGATTTGCAATATTCTTTTTTTATTTGCTAGGGCATACTTCCTTGTTGGTCCCATAGTCATCAGGTCAGATTTTTATGACAGTATCTTTGAGAAATTGCGGGAACAAAAAAACAACGGACTTCTAAAAATACAGTACAAAGTGAAAAATAACTAATTTCGAAGTCGGTGGCAAAAATGCATATAGGTACACGTCATGGTCTCACTGTGTCTTTGGTTTTTGTATATTCGTTTCTTCGACAAACTTCCTAAATTAGTTATTTTTAAATGACCCAAAAACTCATTCCTACGTACGAAATGCATGCGACCCTATATTACATAAATACAATTTGTAAAGAAAACCCTGTCCGACCCGTGAAGGTATTATTAGGTATCGATAACTGATTCTACTAATGCCTACAAAGCCAGTCTAAAGTTAAAAAAAAATCCCCCTAAAAAATAGAATAGAATAGAATACTCTTTATTATGTACACCATATAAATCGGCGGTCTTATCGCTAAGAGCGATCTTTTACAGAAATAAACATTTTTCGCAAAAGGAGGTAAATTAATACATGTGCAGTAGGCCATACATGCACGGGCGAAAGGAGGCAGGGCTATTCGCTCATATTAATACCGTCAAAAATAGTGTTGTCACTTATTAAAAAAATACCATATTTCGGGGAAGTTGGAATTAATTCGCGGCAAAAAAGATTATTTTAAAAGTTATTAGTCTTGTTACTATGATGATTATGGAAAATTTCATATTTTATTTGGTCATGTGTTTACCTAACCTATTATCCTTATGGGTTGGACAGGGTTTTCTTTACATATTGAATACAATGGACCTTATAAATTACCCTTTACCGTTTATCCGGGACAAAATAGTTTCAGTTGGTATCACCTGGGCTGGAGTTGGTCAATATTTATCACGTATAGTGTCAAGCTATTTTGTACTATATGCCGTGTGGGTTATAGCTATTATTGCCAAATTGCACTGCAACTGTTCTGCTGACAGTTTAAATACTCCATTACGTTCCTGTCTACTGAGACAGAGACGGCAAAGGTCATTTTGGGTCAATTATATAAGCACCTAGAAATGTCAGTAAATTATACTTTATACCTACTACATGTTTAGAGAAAGTTGTACTAAGAAACTGGTAACATAGGAAGCTTGTTGTTTGGCACCAGGTAAGTAAAATCCCTCAGTTTCCGGATGGTGATGACCTTTCTAAATAAGAAAATTATAATCATGTATAAAAATCAATTGCACAAAATCGAAAATGTCTCGACCAATTGTGATGTAATTTTCGTAATTATTTCCTCACACTGCAATTGTTTTTTTTTTTCTTTATCTCTCTCAAAATCATCAATCATTTATGAGGAAAGAGATAGTGCTAGACCGAAAGCATAGGCAATCTCTCTCACTCTTTTCAAACAAAAAAATTACTGCAGATTATACGCGTACGACATGTCAATTAGTATATGTCTATGATCATGGGTAGTAGACGGAATTGTTTTTTTTTTTTTTTTTTTGTAGTGGCACCAGTTATGACTTTGTGCCAATTTCAAGTGTAAAGTGTAAATATTTTTTCTGAAATAATCAAGTTTCTTTCTTTTTTAGCTTCGCACGACTTTTGCATTTAGTCAATGTCACGTAATGAATTATTCATGTCGAAAAAGACGGCCACGTGAACCGTCTACGAGGGAGGTTTGAGGCAAAGGCATGATGAGGCCACAATGCTGCGATATCTCAATGTTCTTTATGAATTATTTACTGAATGCACTTTTTACTACATAAATCACGCACTTTTATTTAGTAAACAACACTAAAAATAATTTAAAAAATCCAATGAAAAATGAGCGTGACACTCTGCTTATCTTTCTCGCCAAAAAAACGACGGAATTGTTAATGTCAATTGTAAAGTAATGTCTGTTGTCTTTGACTTTGACTCTGACATCAGAAAAACATAGTTTATAATTTTTCGTGTTTGAATACGAGGCTTTTGAGTGTATTATATTTTATGTCTTTTTTATTATTAGTTACTTGTATTATGTATTGTGTTGTGCGGATTTAATAATTTTTCTTTCTTTCTTTAATTTGTTGTGTGCGCAAGAGAAATTTCCTAACAAAAACTACCTACATGTTGGGAAGTTTCAGACATAGTTAAAAGCAAAAATTAAGCTTTACAAGAATTTTATTGGAAACATTTACAAAATTAAACTTAGGAATCTAATATGTATTTGACAATTATAAATAGTTAGGTAAAACATCTTTTCTCCCAGCTTCTTTTATTGGAATGTTATTAACAACACATCTTGGTTTGTTTACAGGAATACGTCTCAAATGGTAAAATATGTACAAAAAAAAATTTAACAGATTTAGTGTAATACCTTTTATATAATATTATTTTTTCATTGACTATGATCAAGGGGTTAATTGCGTACACAATAGCAGTAGCAATGGCTTTCATTTTAACAGTTCAACAACATCCTTTGCGTTATTTACGTTTTGAACAGACATGTTTTTTATTAGGCAATTAGGGTGCTAGTCCCTTGGGTACAATAAGAGTATCTATTGAGTATATAATAGATACTGATATGTTGTTAAGTATTAGAAGCCCCAATCTTCAAGCTTGAGACAACGCGTCCAGTAGTGATCCATCGCGGTATATCTGTGTAGGTTAACTCCGCTCAAACTGTGAGCCTCATCAGGATAAGACTGTGAACAAAACAGATTGTTAGAAGGAAAGCAAAAGTATTTATTATAACTTTTACATGAATGTCATAAAACACGAACGAACCACCTAACATGGTGAGAACAATCTATTTTCTCATCATGTTATGTTTAAAAAACAATGTTTACACTTTTGGCAAATAAATCGCAAACGACCATTGGTATCTACTCACCATCTGTTCAAACGGTATATCAGCTTGCTGCAGCGCGGTCATCAGCTTAGCCGCGTTCTGGAAGTGGACGTTGTCGTCAGCGTTGCCGTGCATAAGGAAGAAGTCATGACCGCGGAGTTTCTCAGCTAGGAGGGTGACGTCACCGTCTTGGTAACCCTTCAGATTGTCCTCAGGGGTAGGGAGACCCATGTAGCGCTCTGTGTACATGGTATCTGGGGAAAGAGATATTACATTTACATTATTATATACATCTTATACATCATATACAATGCTATTTTTTGTTTATGAGAAACCTGAATACAGTTTGTTCAGAATAAGCAACTGAAACGATTCCAACCATTTTTACACCATGCAACAATTTCATATGTATTTGGGAAAAAATAAAATTGTTTCCCAAATATATTTTGAAATTGTTGCAGTGTGGTTACCGAGCAAGCCACGCAGCTTACGATAGATCATAGTACTGCGCACGCCCGCGCAACAGCTGACGCTGAAGAGGTGAACGTACTGCTCGCCTGCCCGAGAGGAGCGTAGACCATATTTTTGTTAGGACGGCGAAGTAGGATAACAAGCTCATAACTTTGTGGTTTTTCATGATATCTTTTTGAAATTTTGTCCATAGATTATTTACTTAAAAATACTGGACATGTGTTTCGGGTTTTGCGTAAACAAAAAATAATGTTTTATACATACACATTGTTTGAAACCTACTCACGATTATAACATTTATAGTATGTCAAATCATGAAATGAAATGAGGTATTAGTTCATCATCATCACCTTTTTATCATCCCACTGCTGGGCACAGGTCTCCTCTCATACAGAGAAGGATTGAGCGTAATCATCACGCTTGCTCAATGCGGGTTGGCGATTTCAGACCTAAAATCCAGGTTTCCTCATGATGTTTTCCTTCACCCTCAGTCATTGGTGTCCAAGATATACTTAGAAAGTACATATAACTTTAGAAAAGTTACATTGGGACTTGCCTGACCTGGAATCGAACCCGCACACTCATGCTTGAGAGGCTGGTGTTTCAACCACTAGGCCACCATGACTGTCTTGCTTGAGGACAGTCGGTAGGACAGAAGGTATTAGTTGGTGATAACTAATCCATACTTTTAATATAGATCTTATTTATCTCAGATAGCAAAATTTAATTAAACACACTGTTATGCAAAATAATAAAGTTTTGCAGAATGCAAAACTTTATATATTAGCAATGATACACTTTCGAACATGTATGCTAATGTCAAGCGAAAGTGTTATAAGCAAACAAAACAAATTAGTTATATTATAGCTTTTTTCTACATGTTATGAGTCTACCAACACGGACTGAGCCCCGTAGTGATTACGCTCAATCCTTCTCTGTATGAGAGAAGGGCTGTGCCCAGCAGAGATAAAATATAAAAAAAAAACAGTTGATGATTATGTTACTTTATATGGAACGACTGCTATCTGAAAGCCTATTCCTCTTCGTAAGCCTAAGACCGTTCAAAGTCTAATCGCAATTCCGTCTTAACGACAATCAATATCAAAAGATGTTGAAAATTAAAGATGTTTTGGGCAGATTGAGACAGATCAGATTCTAATAATTCTTAAAAGTACGAGAATATGGATGTTTCCTGGGTAAAAAAAATGATTCTATTTAGTCCGTCATTGAGATTATTGAAAAATATTGGATACGTATATATTCTTTTATCAAATCAATAAAAATTGACAAATATAAAAGGCATCAAAGACGCTGGTGGCTGGTGACGTCACTGCAGGCTACACTTTTAGCGCACGTCACACGAATTTTCAACGCACTGTGTCGTCTTCATTTTTTGTTTATATGAAAAAAGAAAAAATACGTGTCTAGTATTTTTTGGAAATCTGACTGACGGACTAATTAGTTTTTTTTAGTCAAATACCCTATTGCCCATTTGACCTCGTCAACTTAATAAATGGGCGTTACCCAAAGACATTAAAATTCTTTGGCATTACCGTAATTCTAAAATGTTGTAGATCCATATACGTCAGGTTCTAGGTAGTTGCAGTCTCTCCTTTACTGTCTCCCTCTTATAGGCGCTGCGGGGCTATCCAGGTGTATTAAGAGGAACCGGGACCAGCCCTAGGTGCGGATGGTGATCATCGGGATGGATTTAGAGAGGTGAAAATCCCACATCCCCGATCTCGCTAAGTCGTGTACCATTTGAAGGATCCTTACACCTCAAAAAAAATATGAGGTATGAACTATGCTTTTATAGTTCATTTTTGCGAAAATTGTAGAAGATCGCATCTTGGCCGTCTGACTCGCTGTACTCCAAAAATTGACAAAGGTTGTCCAAGCCAGGTGCTAATATTCTACAACCCCAAAAAATCCCTTGACATCAATTCTAAGACGGACATTCACGGGCTTTTGCAACGTAAATGTCATCTCGGGAAGGTAAAACATATATTAGAATGACTGCCGAAAATGTAATCAAATACTTTTTATAACATTGAGATAAGAGTAACATTGGAATAACTTTAATGGTTTTAGGTATGCCATTTAAATACACACATCAAAAGTGTCTAGGGATCAACATATATTTTTGCAATAACTTTTCTCCTGATTGATATTAATTAAAATTTTCTTTAAGGATTCATCAAATAAAGTGTTTTCGTTTGTCACAGTAACGATAAACCAAGTCACCTTTGCATTAATAAAGAAATTTGCCATTTTCCTAATAAAGGGATATTTGACATTTGAACCACTAACACAAAAGTTCGAAAAAAAGACTGAAATAACAGTTTTCTCTAAAATTTTATTGGGTAACTTAAACAATTAATAATCCGTGTTTCTACCGCGAACACTAACAACACAAGAACATCGGTTTGGCATACTCAAAATGAGTTCATCCAAATCACGCTGTGGAATGGCCGCCCATGTTCGTTGCAACAACAAAAAAAGGTCTTCTTGCGACTGGATACCCTCCATATTCGGCAGAGCTCTTCTCTGTAGCATATCCCATGCATGCTCAATCGGGTTCAAGTCTGGCGACTGAGCAGGCCAGGGCAGGACATTGATGTTAGCTGCGGCGAGAGTCTGTCTTACAACTCTTGCGGTGTGCGGTCGTGCATTATCATGCATTAACTGAAATAAGGGACCGATTTGCACTTGTAGAGGAACGATGACGTCTGATACAATCGTCTCAGCATAAATTTGAGCGTTGAGGTTGCCTCTGATCCAAATCAACTCAGTTCTTCCGCCGATCCAAATACCCGCCCATACCATGATGGTTCCACCACTATAAGGATGGACTTCCTGGCAGGATTTTAATCGCTGTTGGCGTCCAGGGGTTCTCCAGTGTCGTATACGTCTTGTATCCGGTCTCATACCAAAACGAGACTCATCAGAAAAGCACACGAAACGCCATTGTTCTTCTGCCCAATTTCTGTGTTCAAGAGCCCATTGATATCGAATCCTACGATTGTGCATTGCTATAGGTGGTACCCGTAGCGGTCTTTGGGAATGAAGGTTCACTTCATGCAAGCGGTTTCTGACTGTTTGGTCGCTAATTAAGTTCCCTGAAGAGTGATGAAGCCTCACGGCTAACATCATGGCGGTTATTGTTGGAGCTCTTCGAGTTAAGATTTGAATGTATCGGTCTTGTCTCCGTGTGGTGCAGCGATACCGTCCTCCATGGCGCTCAGCCACGGTACCAGTGCTTCGGTAACGTGTCCAAAGTCGACTGATAACACTCTGACTTGTATTCAGAGCTAAAGCCACAGTACGTTGCCGGGAACCAGCTTCTATCATTCCCACGGCTCTGAGCATTTCTTCCCTGCTTAAATGACGTCGCCGCTCCATAATAACGTTGGTTTTAATCAGTAGTAGGGAAACAGTAGCACTAATAATGTCTTAATGCGTTGTATGTTTTTATAGGGAAAATATTGACAGCTGATTTTCATCTTTTACTCGAATTTGATTCACAGTTCCTGATTCAAATTATGAAATGCACCAAAAAGGATCCATATAAATTTATAAAATCATAAATTTATTACAAAGCCACATCTCAATCTCAAGAAATCCGCATAAAAATGCTTGATCCCTAGACACTTTTGATGTGTGTATTATTATAAGTACGCTGGTTTAACTTACTATAGTACAGCCAGGAGGTGACAGGTGCTCCGGATACACCACACTGGAACATCTTCTCGTCATCCTTGAGCAATGTCAGCAGAGTTGCGTAGCCGCCGTAACTGTGGCCCCAGATACCGACCCTGGTGCGGTCCATGAATGGGTACCGGTCTAGCACTTGTCTGTGAAGAATGAACAACATGAAGATCGTGCAGAAGACCTCTTATTAAAAAAAAAAATCATTTCTAGTCGCAATTTCTTTAACAATCGAACAAAAACGGAAAAGTGCAATGTTAATAGTGTAACAAATTAAAAATTACTTTGACAGATTCAGACTGTTTGGGAACAGGTTAGAACGTTCGAAACGTGAATGTTCTTAAAATACTGGACAGGTTCAGCGTTCGGAAGAAGATATGTATATAGAGTGGTGCACTTAACCACTTTTTATGCACTTAACCGCTGGAACGCTCGGGGAATACGACCGTTGCCGAACAGTGACGAAGATTTCTATGCGCATTATCACTTTGGGAGACCTGTAATTGCACTTCAAACCTAACCAACTGAGCAAGTATAGTTAGGTAGGTAGGTACAGGATTAATTTGTATGGATCAAAATGGAATAGACTGAACATTATTATTATTTGTCAAATCACTAAAGTAGAGAGGGGGAAATTTCTAGTTCCACCGGATTTTATAACATCCCCCTGTTATAGAATCAGATAGTTCTAGAAATGTAGGAGGAGGGGTTAACAAACATAAGGTGGAATTAAGATTTTTTGATCACGCATAAAGTGCTACTATCAGTTTCTCCCACTTTAGAGTTAAAGTATCTTACATTCGAGATTTTCTCACTTTTTTTTGGGTATTCCTATTTTATTTTATAGAGATTGCCGCCGACCTCGTGTCTATAATAAAACTTTTATGACTTGGTTTTCCTCATAAGTTTATTGAACTCTGTTGCATCAATATTTATGCAACATTCGACGTGCATAGAAGTACTGTAGCTATCATTACGCAACTCTAGAACAATATAGATATTGTTCTCACACATTGCACAGTACTGACACAAGATAGTTCCTGTGACAGTTTTTATTCTTGGTACAAAGTTACAAACGATAGCACAACAAGCTACTAGAATCTGTCAAATTTCTTTATTGTAGTTTCAACTTTATCGGTTCAGCATTAAGGCTCTATCTAGGTTGATTAGGAATATTTGACAGTTGATTAGGAATATTTGACAGTTTCCTATAGCTTAACCTGCTATCGTCCGTACTTTCGTGGTTTAGACGAGTATCTATTGACCCAAAGATATAAATTGTTAGATTCGACCGACCATGTCAAAAGATAGCTATGTTAGGTACGAAGGTTTTGGTAACAATGACTTTTGAATAGTACTGTCTCGCTTACTCATAATATCATATCTATAGTTCCATGTGGTATGTGTGTGTAATCTCGCTCTTTTCAATATGAACCCTTTACCGTACGATCTTAGCACGGTGAAGACTAATAATTTAAATCGTTGTCGTCTAGAGGAACTGTAGAAAAATTTCAATCTATACACATAGAACATTTTATTGTAAGTAGTGGTCAATGAGAATATCTATACAAAAACTTTCTAAACGTCTTCTTTAAGTGACCGAACACGGTATCTAAATACGTACTATTAGCTCGTTACAGACTCAAGGTACCGGGATGAATCAAATGAAAACGAAAACTCTGAAAACGGTGAAGGAAAATATGGAGAGGATTTTTTTTAATAATTATAAACTAGCGCTTGACCGCAATCCCGCCTGATGGTAAGCGCGCTAGTTTATTAAGAGCCTATTCACTCAGTAAAACTAAGCGAATAGTCAGGAAGACGGCAGTTGAGCGAGGTGATGCAATGTTACACCCAACAACACGACCAACGATGCTGCACCAAAGGGAGATTGATCTGAAGACCTTCCACGACCAAACTCCCAACACAACAACATTAGGCGCATCGTACCCGGCACACATCGCAACACAACTGCTCAGACCCGTCCTCCGTACGGCTTCACCAGACATCATGCCGGAACACGATAAATCGCTTGGTGGCAAGGCTTTGTCTGGTGGGTGGTAACTTCTGCCGGCATCCGATGTTATGGCCTACCACCGAGAAAACGGACATGTCCTAGAGGCAAAACTCCGAATACATTTGACATCTACCACCCCGCACTGGGCCCGCGTGGTAGATTACGGCCCATTCCTTCTCACTGAGAGGAGGCCTGTGTCCCGACAGAGGGAACATTATAGGCTCATTATGTATACTTATGTTAAGTTAACGTGTATAAATAGAGAGCGACCCTATTACCCATAAACAGACTACGAGTAAATAACATTAAGTTTGACTCTGTGTATCGAATCAAAGTCTCCGCGTCACATAATGGGGATGTTTCCTGGGTAAAAAAAAATGATTCTATTTAGTCCGTCATTCAGATTATAGAAAAATATTGGATACGTATATTTTGTTTTATCAAACCAATAAAAATTGACAAATATAAAAGGCATCAGGAGTGGTGGCTGGTGACGTCACACGAGTTTCAAACGCACTGTGTCGTTTTCATTTTATGTTTATATGAAAAAAGAAAAAATACGTCATCATTATCATCATCATCTCAGCGTTAATCCCAGTCGCATCCGAAGCTTTTTCAGCTTTGGAGTCTGGGGTCCGCTTTACCAGTCTAACTGCTGATTTTGGCTTAACTTCGATATTTTCCGTGAAGCGACTGCCGTCTGACCTCCACAACCCGAAGACGATATCGAAGCATTGCAGTTAAACCAATTGTTGAACTTTTGAGGGCTCCAACAAACAACCCGTAACGACTGCCATTAGATGTTCGTATGGCAACCGGGACCAACGGCTTAACGTGCATTCCGAGGCCCGACCAAACCAGTGCAAATATTCATATTCATGCACACAAAT
This sequence comes from Sesamia inferens, assembly GCA_037179545.1. NCBI lineage: Eukaryota > Metazoa > Arthropoda > Insecta > Lepidoptera > Noctuidae > Sesamia > Sesamia inferens. The sequence continues at coordinate 12,101,194 of CM073934.1, read as the reverse complement.
ATTTGCACTGCGCGAGGATCGAACCCACGCCTCATTGCGCAGCGGCCGCGTTCGCTACCGCTACTCCACGGAGGCTGTCATTTTTGTTTGTCAGTGAGCGAATGAAAAGATTTTATTGTTATGTAGATAACACCACAGATACTAGAAGTGAAACTGAATGAGTACGATTTTTAAACCTGTATCCTAGCGAATAAATAAATTTGATTTGATTTCACAGAGCCGTTGGATAAGCCATGCATTTGTGCGGCAATGAACATCTTTTGACGTATCTTTTCTCTTATTATCATTAGTTTCTAATAAGTATTTTCTGTTTTCATCAACTGGATAAAACATTATTATAAATGATTACGAGAAAATAGCTATGCTCGGAGTATCTCTGCGCGATCGAATCAGAAATGAGGAGATCCGCAAAAGTACCAAAGCCATCGACATAGCTCTTCGAGTCGCTAAAATTATGTGGCAGTGGGCGGGGCACATTTCTCGTAGAACCGATGGCCGATGGGGCAGTAAGGTTCTGGAGTGGCGGCCACGTACCGAAAGACGCAGCGTAGGGAGGCTCCCAACAAGGTGGACCGATGACCTGGTGAAGGTCGCGGGAAGCCGACGGATGCGGGCAGTACAAGACCGCTCATCGTGGAAAGCCTTGTTGGAGGCCTTTGTCCAGCAGACGATTCTATAGGCTGAAAAAGAAATGATGAGGATTACCTTAGGATAACGAAGTGGTCTTCCACTTCTACAGTTCCCAGCGCATTGTTGAGCGAGTACAGGATCTCTTGGCCCTTGAGGCCGGAGCCGCGACCGTCAGCTAACATGTAGATGATGTTACGGTGTGTCGTCAGGTAAGCGTGGTATCCTGGTAGAAATAAGAAGAATTTCATTAGGTAATCTTTAAAAACCACTTATTAATTTAGAACTTCTTCATTATTCAATTTACTTAAAAATTATATTTACGAGTTTTAAAAATGTTTTATTTTAGTAACTCAATATTCATTTGAGACGTGGAATTCGTAAATTCTCCATTTTCTTTTAGTTTGTTTTGGAAAATAATTAAATTATTATACAGTATGTTAAGAAAACCTTGTCCGACCCATAAGGATAATAAAGGTTAGGTAAACACATGACCAAATATAATACAAAATTTTACGTAATCATCATAGTACCAATACAAATGAATTTTGAAATAATCTTTTTTTCCCGCGAATTAATTCCCAACTTCCCCGAAATTTGGTAATTTTTAAAAAAGTGACAACATTGGTATTATTATGAGCGAATAGCGATGCGACCACGTGCCGCGTGCCCTGCCGCCCGCCGCCCGAGGAATGGTGCATAACGCACATTTATTAAGTTAGGGATTTTTTTTAAGTATAGCCCGGGTTTGTATGCATTAGTAGAATCAGTTATCGATACCTAACAACACCTTCACGGGTCGGACAGGGTTTTCTTAACATACTGTATATTCAGAAAAGCTTAACGTTTATAAATTAGGATTCAAGGAAAAAAAATTAGATACCGTGGTCCCTGGTGCACATGTAAGTTAAGGAACACGGGTGGGATGTCAGTAAAAGTCTGACACGCCCTTCCGCTCCGCCCAGAGCGGGAGAAGTCATTTGATGATTTCCCGTTAAACAGAAAGGAATAATATTGTTCACATCTACTAAGTCGTTCATTTTAACCACCATACTTTGCACCACGCTGGTTTTTAAAATCGTTCGGCACATTTATATTATTTGACAAATACGTTATCTACCCTATATGGCGCAACCGTTAGACTCACATTTGTTGATTGTCTTTTTTATCTGTTTCTCTTTTTTTGTTTTCTTTGTTTAAAAATAATATTAGTCTACCACTATTGTCACTACATATACTGTATGTATTTATAAGGGTGTGCGCCAAATAAACGGTTTCTTTTCTTTTCTTTTTCTTTTACCCATTTTAGCAGTAAAATCCGACCCATTAAACTACATTTATTACCCTTTCCTTGCAGCCAGGGGATTCTTGAGCTCTAAGTTAATTCGACATTGACAACTTGTTAAACCGATCCATGGTAACTATGACATCCCGTAAGAAAAAAATAAAATAAAAAAAAGGTTGGCTTTATTTATTCACTAATCCTATAAGAGTACCTACCTATGAAACATTTAAGAAATACTAGCGGCCGCCCGCAACTTCGTTCGTGTGGAGTAATAAGAAAAAAAAAATAAAAAATATGTTTGTTATGCTCCGCTCCTATTGGTCGCAGCGTGATATTTTATAGCCTAAGTACCTGTGTGTCACAAATAAACTATTTGATTTGATTTAAATCCTTCCCAGATTAATGGGCTATCCAACGCAAATAGAATTTTCACAAATCGGACCAGTAGTTCCTGAGATTAGCGCGATCAAACAAACAAACTATTCAGGTTTATATATTGAAAATATAGATTAAGCTATCCAAATTAATCATACTTTTTCAATCAATGCCTTTGCAATTTTTTTTAATATTAACCGTCCCTTTTTAACTCGAAGGGTAATCAATTTTCTTAAGTACTTTGAGACCTTTCCATTATTTGTCATGTTATTTATACCAATTATGCGGAGGTTAACGGAGGCGGAGGCGGAGGTGAAAGTAGATATAGAAAAAATTTGGCGAAGCTCCATTATAACCCTAGTTTAATCACTACATAGTATAAAACCAAGTCGCTTTCTCTTTCCCTAAGTCCCTGTGTATGATTAAATTTTTAAAACTGCGCAACGGTTTTTAATGCGGTTTTTTTAATAGATAGAGGATTAAGGAGGAAGGTTTATATGTATAATAAGATCCATTAAATAGTGGAGAAATACCATTATTTTTGAGGTTTCCAATGTGATTTAAATAATTCCATTTTTTCTGTGTTTGCAGTGAAACCCAGGCTGAACCCTACGAGATTTATCAAAATAATGTCCTTAATAAATATTGTACACATTGAAAAGGTGTACAGAAAAGTCCACAATGGTATATGTCTATCTCTTATGGATATACCACAATAAATTTTTAATTATTTTCTTTTTACGACAAATAATGGCCAATTTTCGTTGCGATTTTAACCAATGCAGAATTAATCCTTACCTAATTTAATACCTTAAATACATTGTTGATTTAATATAGATTTATATCGCCCTTTATAGCTTATGATTTAAAAAAAATGTTTCGTAGATATTACAGATTTTAAAATTGCGGGCGTCGCATTTACGGCGGTACCGACCGGGGCAGTGTGTGCGGCGGGCCGCTATGTTTTTTATACAAGGTTTACAGTTTTTCTGTAGTGTATTTAGTATCAGCATTGCACCCGTGCGAAGCCAGGGCGGGTCGCCAGTTTTAAACAAATAGCAAATCGAAGTTACTTACCGACAGTGAAAGTATTCATCACCGTCTGGGTATTAGGTCCAGAATATACGTAGAACACTACAGGATACTTCGTGTTGGCATCTTCCACGTTCAAGCCAGGGGGCAGGAGAAGCCTCACAGGTGCAGGTAAACCGTTTTCTAGAGGCACTGTAGTGATGATGCTTTGCCAGCGGTCCTTACCGACCAGGCGCTGGCGGACGATCGCGTTGTCTTCCCAGATGTGGAGAGTGGTGTTTGTCTGGTAATAAAGAATAGAACGGTTTGAAGAAAGAGGCAAACATATATTCTTAAGGGGTATTTTCGAAAAAGTTTCTCGGTGGTAGGCCACAAAATCGGCTGCCGGTAGAAGTTACCACACTCTGGTACTACCAGACAAAGTCTTGGCGCCAAGCGATTCGTCGTGTTCCGGCATGATGTCTGGTGAAGCCGTACAGAGGACGGGTCTGAGCAGTTGTGTTGCGATGTGTGCCGGGTACGATGCGCCAAATGTTGATGTGTCGGGAGTTTGGTCGTGGAGGGTCTCCCGATTGCTCTGGCGCAGCATCGTTGGTCGTGTTGTTGGGTTTAACATTGCATCACCTCGTTCAACTGCCGTCTTCCTTCACATTCACTCAGATTTTTTGTAGTTTATAATTATTTTAAAAAAATCATAGAAAGAGATGGTTGATTGAGTGTCTCTACATGGCCCAAGGGTTGCCTAGTAGAAAATGTATATTGTAACATCTATTATAATATCTATTATAAAAATATGAGATGATGGAAAAATAAGTTTAATTCCTACACAAAAAAGGTCAATTTACGCTATAACTTTAAGCATTTTTATAAGCTTTTCAGTAGTGCTAGTCACTCTGAAATATACTTAATTATCATTAAAATAAAGTTGATATTTGTTTAAATTAAAATAGTGTGGGGGGTTTGGAGCAGTTTGTACTTTTACTATAAGTACAACTTTATTTTTTGTTTATGCGAAACCCGAAACATGTGTCCGGTATTTTAAGTAAAGAATTTATGTAGAATATTTTAAAAAAAAATCATTAAAAAATACAATCTTGTACAACACACAACTTGTAATCTTACTTGGTTGTCCCAACAAAAATACGGTCAACGCACCGCACGCCGCCCGCCCGCGCCTCAAGCGGCGCGGCGCAGGGGCCCTGTCTAACTGTGCTCCTAGTATTATGATCGATCGTTAGCTGTGTGCGCTCGGTAACCACGCTGTAACAATTTCTAAATGTATTTGGGAAAAAAATATAACATGATGTAAAAATTATTGGAATCGATTCAGTTCTTATACTGAACAAATTATATTCAGGTTTCGCATAAAAATAACGTTATATAGCATTACCTCAGCCTCTGTTGAGTGATCTCTATATTTAATACTTCATTCAAAAATAAAAGTTGCCCCGGCGCAGTTAAGCCCTTTAATCCCGAAGGTATAATTTATTCCAAATATTTTTTCAAAATTAATGTTTTTCAAGTTATCAAATAGCAACTTTATTTTAATGGTACTAAAGTCGATGTTAGAGTGACTGAGAGGGAATATTTCAAATTGCAGCGTAAACCGAACTTTATTATGTAGGAGTTAAAGTATTTTTTTTTAAGTTGTATACAGGATGTTAAGAAAACCCTGTCCGACCCGTGAAGGTGTTGTTAGGTATCGATAACTGATTCTACTAATGCATACAAAACCGGACTAAACTCAAAAAAAATCCCACTAAAAAAATAAATATTATTTCGCAAAAGAGGTAACTTAATAAATTTGCGTTATGCACCATTGCGCGCGCGGCGGCGGAGGCGGCGGGCGGCAGGGCACGCGGCACGTGGTCGCATCGCTATTCGCTCATAATAATACCGGTGTTGTGACTTTTTAAAAATTACCAAATTTCGGGGAAGTTGGAATTAATTCGCGGGAAAAAAAGATTATTTCAAAATTCATTTGTATTGGTACTATGATGATTACGTAAAATTTTGTATTATATTTGGTCATGTGTTCACCTAACCTTTATTATCCTTATATGTTTTAGAACCCTCATTGTGTGACCGAAAGGTGAATCTAATTAGCATCTTGGCAGCAAAGTATAGTCAAAATATAAAGAAAACTCAAACGACAACGCGGTCATAGTGCACCGTTGTTATGCTGACTTTGGTATCCATATTTATCATTATTTTAAGGCAAGGTGCGCACATTCATACTACGTGAACCAGAATCGTCATGACCATCAATGCCTTTGTTCATTTTTATTATTACGCTTAACGACGTTCATTCTACGTAAACGTAAAAACCTTAAAAGTATAAATCGTATTCTTATAAAAATTATTCCAATATAATCGGAACCAACAGTTTCTACAATAATACTAGATACTAATGAATTATCGTAATTTTAAGTGCGTTCCCAGTTTGACCTCAGTCTTAATCTGTCAAAAATACCTTCAATTTCAATACATTTTTCATATTTTGTTTGTCGCAGAGATGAGAATTGACCTACGGCCATGGGCGTAGCCAGCCTTGGGCTCAGGGTGGGGCAGCAGTCAACCTATCCTCCCAAGGTTTTTTTTTTTAATTTTTTTGTTTAACTAGCCACCTTATAGATCAGAGCCGGGTTGGGGCAAGGGCCCCAGCTTGCGCGGCGGACTGGCAAAGGCGGTCGCAAACGCGGTCGCAAAGGACCGGCTGTGCGTGCCCCGCGTTCCGAGGCTGTGACGCTCACGCTTCAGCGTGGCGCTGCGGAGCGCGGCGTGACGTACGGCTCGGTCCTTACCGAGGCCAAGGCCAAGATCAAGTTGTCGGATCTTGGCTTCCAGTCCGTCACCATAAGACATGCTGCCACAGGTGCGCAGCTGTTTGAGGTAGCTGGTGCTGCGAGCGGCAATGCCGAGAAGGCGGACGCTCTGGCCGCCAAGTTGAGGGAGGTCCTCAACCCCGAGGACGTCCGGATTTCCAGGCCGGTTAAAACCGCAGAGGTGCGGATTGCCGGCCTGGACGAGTCCGTGACTTCCGAGGAGGTGGTGGCGGCCGTTGCCCGAAGCGGAGAGTGTCCGCCGGACAAGGTGCGGGCCGGCGATATTCGCACCGACGCCACCGGACTCGGCGCGGTCTGGGTTCGGTGCCCTGTGGCGTCGGCGAATAAAATCGCCGCAAGTGGCAGAGTGCTGGTAGGCTGGGTTGCAGCGAGAGTTAAACTCCTGCAGCCCCGGGCTTTGCGGTGCTTCCGGTGCCTGGAGAAGGGGCACGTCCGGGCCAAGTGCACCGCTGAGGTTGACCGTAGCGATCTTTGCTATCGCTGCGGTCAGCCCGGCCACAAGGCGGCCCAGTGTTCCGCGGCGCTCAACTGCAGCTTATGTTCGGCTGCAGGGAAGCCAGCGGGACATAGAGTGGGCGGAGGGGCCTGTGGCACGCCTGCCAGCAAGAAGGCCACCAGGAAGAAGAAGAGGAGCTCTAAGCCTGCCGGGGAAATCTCGCCTCCCCCGCAGGCTAACAGCTCCGCGGCCGACTCCCGGCCCAGGACCGTTGCCGAGGGAATGGAGTGTCAATAATGGCACAGCTCCGTTTCCTCCAGGGCAACATCAATCACTGCGCCAGAGCTCAGGATCTTTTGTTCCAGAGCATGGCGCAGTGGTCGATCCAAGTGGCTGTGGTCGCCGAGCCGTATTTCATCCCTGCCCGTGACGACTGGCTGGGATGCATTGACGGCTTGGTGGCCATTATTGGCGGGACTCTGATCGACCCGTCTCGGGGCCGCGGCTGGGTTGCTGCGGTCATGGACGGCATCGTCATCGTGGGGGCGTATTTCTCCCCCAACAAGAGTCTCGCCGACTTCGAGGGGTTCCTTGTCGAGTTGGGCACCGTCGTAGGCCGCTATCACCCTCGTCCCGTTCTGGTGCTCGGGGATCTCAACGCCAAGTCATCGGCGTGGGGATCTCCGGTCACTGACCCTCGGGGCGAGGTGCTGGCGGAGTGGGTAGTGACGACCGGCCTGGTCGTCCTGAATCGGGGTTCGGTATACACGTGCGTGCGGCAGCGGGGCGGGTCGATAGTTGACGTTACTTTCGCTAGCCCCTCTGTCGCCAGCCGTGTCCGTGACTGGCGTGTCGCCGTGGAGGTGGAGACGCTGTCGGACCATCGGTATATCCGGTTCGACGTCTCCGCCCAGACCGCGAGCGGCCGCCATCCAAGAGCCCCGATTAACGACGGCCCGCGCTGGGCGCTTAAGCGCCTCGACAGGGAACTACTCGAGGAAGCTGCCATAGTCCAGTCCTGGATTTGGGAGTCGGCGACGGACGGCCCCGTCGACGTCGAAGCGGAGGCGCTGCGGTTTCGCGGGGCGATGACGCAGATCTGCGACGCGTCCATGCCCCGCGTCCGCCAACAGTCCGCAAGGCGCAACGTGTACTGGTGGAACGACGACATTGCGCGGTTGCGCGTCCAGTGCGTCGCGGCTCGCCGCCAGTACACGCGCTACCGGAGACGACGTCGACGGGATCCCGTCGAGGAGGCCGCGCGGTATGGGGTGTACCGCGCGGCCCAGGAGACTCTGTGGCTGGCCATCGGCGACTCCAAGTCGCGGGCCAGGGAAGAGCTGCTGGGGTCCCTAGATCGGGACCCGTGGGGGCGCCCCTACCGTTGGGTACGGGGCAAGTTGCGTCCCTGGGCGCCCCCACTGGTGCAAAGTATGCAACCCCAGCTGCTGGAGGCGGTGGTATCCACCCTCTTCCCTGAGCGGGCGGGACATGTTCCCCCGGCGATGGTTTCACCCTCAGCCACAGACTCTCCAGAAGAAGAGGGCACCGATGTCCCCGTGGTGACGCAAGCAGAGACGGGAGCGGCCGTGTCGCGGCTCCGGGCCAAGAATAAAGCGCCCGGACCCGACGGAGTTCCTGGCCGAGCTCTCGTCCTTGCTCTGAAGGAGCTAGAGCCCCAGCTGAGGGGGCTCTTCACGGCATGCTTCGAGCAGGGTCAGTTTCCCAGTGTGTGGAAGGAGGGGAAGCTGGTCCTGCTCAGGAAGGAGGGGCGCCCCGCGGACTCGCCGTCCGCGTATCGGCCCATAGTGCTGCTCGACGAGGCGGGCAAACTTTTTGAGCGCATAATCGCAGATCGCCTCGTCGGCCACTTGTGCGGAGAGGGGCCGAACCTGGACGACAAACAGTTCGGCTTTCGTCGGGGGCGCTCCACCATAGACGCCATCATGCGCGTGAGAGCCCTGGCGGAGGATACGGTGTCCCGGGGTGGGGTGGTGTTGGCGGTGTCTTTAGATATTTCCAACGCCTTCAACACCCTACCCTGGAGCTGTATTAGGGAGGCCCTGAAATACCATCGGGTGCCTCCTTACCTCCGCCGCATAGTAGGGGCTTATCTGGAGGACAGATGCGTCATCTATCGGGGACGTGACGGTGCCGGTCGGCACCAAATGTCGGCTACGACTGGGTGCTGAGAGGCGAGCTCCCGTTGGGCGCCGACTTGACGTGTTATGCGGACGACACGCTTGTCACTGCCCGGGGGAGCTCGTACAGGGAAGCGACGTTGATAGCCACGGCTGCGGTGTCACAGGTGGTGAACCGCATCCAGCGCCTGGGCCTGGAGGTGGCCCTTGACAAGTCGGAGGCCATGGTTTTCCATGGCCCCCGGCGTGCGCCGGCGCCGGGATCACATATCGTGGTCAGTGGGGCCCGGATAGCTGTCGAGTTCACCATGAAGTACCTGGGATTGGTGCTCGACAGCCGGTGGGATTTCGGACCCCACTTCCGGCGGCTGGCGCCCAAGCTGATGGGTGCAGCAGGCGCGCTATCAACGCTGCTTCCCAACATGGGGGGCCCGAGCGCCGCCTGTAGGCGGTTATACGTAGGAATCGTGCGGTCCATGGCCCTATATGGGGCCCCTGTGTGGGCGATGGACCTGACGGCCGGAACACTCGCCATTCTGCGCAAGCCGCAGAGGGCGATGGCCGTCAGGGTCGTCCGCGGGTATCGCACGATATCCTACGAGGCGGCTTGCGTCCTGGCCGGATCCCCGCCCTGGGACCTAGAGGCGAAAGTACTCGCGTCATTGTACCGATGGCGCGAGGAAGAACGGACACGGGGCTCCAGTCCGGTGCAGCGGCAGATAGAGCTGCGCCGAGAGGAGCTCCGTCAGGTCCTGGTGGCGGACTGGCGGCAGAGGCTTATGCGCCCTACCGCCGGCCTCGCTACCGTCGAGGCGATCCGGCCAGTACTCGACAACTGGCTCGGGAGGAGGCACGGCTCCCTGTCGTTCAGGGTGACGCAGGTACTGTCGGGGCATGGCTGCTTCGGCAAGTACCTGCGTCGCTTAGGCAGGGAGCCAGACGTTCGGTGCCACCACTGCGTCCAATGCGGGGAGGACACGGCGCAGCACACGCTCTCCGAGTGTGTAGCTTGGGAGGAGCAGCGCCGTGTCCTCACAAATGAAGTAGGAGGCGACCTGACGCTGCCGGCAGTAGTGCGGAGGATGGTCGGCAGCTCAGAGTCGTGGGACGCGGTGGTGTCCTTCTGCGAAGACGTGATGTCGCAGAAGGAAGCTGCGGAACGGGAGAGGGAGATATCAACTCCCTTCCCGGGCCGCAGAAGACGCACCGGGCGCCGAGGAAGGGCGGATAACGCCCTCTTCCGCCCCCCATGATTGGGTCCAGGGGCGAGGGACATGGGGAAGTCCCCGCCCCCCATTGATGGACCCCGAGGCGGAGGCGCGCGCGAGTGTCGGCGCGCGCCTTTGAGGCGATGCACGGGGTAGTTTAACACCCCACTACCCCGTGCAGGAGACGAGGCCCGGACAGACCGGGCCAGCACGAGGATGTGGGGCCGTGGAAGAATTTAGACTCCCGCGGCCCCACGCGCGCTCGTGATAGAAGACACACCGGGGTGGTTTTAGTCAGTAAAAGTCTGACATACCCCGTCGCCCACCCCAGGGCGGCGGGCATCCTATGAGGATTTCCACCCCGGCAAAAAAAAAAAAAAAAAAAAAAAAAGGGCCCCAGCTTGCCCCAGTGTGGCTACGCCTATGCTGCATCGGTCCACCGGAGCTCCTCAATAGTGACCCTTTATTATAATTACCCATGGGTTTGTTTTACCTTTAATGGCACTAGAGTCTATTCAAATCCTTGTTCCAAATTGTCATTACTTCCACTGCAACTTTAAGAAATAGTGAATTAAGCCGACTTTAGAATAACTAGTGCAATTACATTTATAAAAAAAAAAAAAATTGTAGTGCTATAATGTTCGGGCTAGCCGAAAAAGAATAAAATAAATAAAGTTATGAGATCCATCCTCTCATCCCTTCCCTTAGTAGTATAATCCTGGAAGGAAATCCGGGTTCCCCAAGTAGCATAGCTCATAATGCCCTGTGATGGCGGGTGCATCCAATCCCCCCCATCCTTATTTAAAAGTATCGAGTTTCTAAAAACACGTCTTTATTCACGTGTTTGGAAACAAAACCCAAATCGTGAACGCAGTATACTTGTAAAATTAACGCTTTGGACCGATGACCGATAATAAACTAAACAAAGTACTCTTCTTCATGTTGACTAGAAAAAAAAAAAAAAAAAAAAAAAAAAAAAAAAAAAAAAACTCTTCTTCATGTTCAGCCTATAGAGGTCCACTGCTGAACAAAAGCCTCCCCCAAGGCTTTCCACGATGACCGGTCTTGTGCTGCCTGCATCCATCAGCTTCCCGCGACCTTCACCAGGTCATCGGTCCACCTTGTTGGGGGCCTCCCTACGCCGCGTCTTCCGGTACGTGGCCGCCACTCCAGAACTTTACTGCACCTTACAGCTTACAAAGTACACACTCTAGGGTTAATGATGAAAGTAGCCGCGGGTTCCTCGGGCGAGGAGCAGGTGATGGTCATGAAGGAGCCGCCCGTGCTGACGGTGGCGGTGACCCAGGAGCAGCGGCCGCCGTCGGGCAGGGTCAGGTGACAACTGAGACAGCCGGCGCCGGCACCCGCGCGGTGCACCTGGGTCTCCCACGGCTCGCCGGTCGCCGTCCGAGTGTAATAACTGCACACAGGTTATACAGCTTTATAGAAACATCTACTGGCCCAAAACGCAACGATGACGTATATTCACTCATCATCAGCATCACCTTAGCGTAAACCCCAGTCTTTCACCCCCTTTTCAGCTTTGTAGTCTGGGGTCCGTTTTATCAGTCTAACTGCTGATTTTGGCTAAACTTCGATATTTTCCGTGAAGCGACTGCCGTCTGACCTCCACAACCCAAAGAAGGCGATATCGAAACATTGCAGTTGAGCAATTTGTTGGACTTTTGAGGGCTCCAACAACCCGTAACGACTGCTATTAGATATTCGTATGGCAATCGGGACCAACGGCTTAACGTGTTTTCCGAGGCACGACCAGAGCAGTGTGACAGACTGCCATTTCATACGATTACGTATATTCACTATACTCACAAAGCCAGGTTAGTTTCATCCATGCCGATGAAGTTATTGACAGTGAAGGCTCCAGGAGTGATGGAACTGGACACGATCTCCCCATCGGCGCGAGCGCTGAGGTACAGGTGTTGCCAGATGGTGCCGTCAGCCTGTTCCAGAGACCAACGCAGAGACACAAAAAAGTCTCCTTTGCTGCTAAACCGTGGCATCGCTATGGGAACCCAGCCGTTAGGCTGTTCACGAGTCTCTTCCTAAAAACCAGATAAAAATATTAATAACAAACCAGCTTCTAGGCGATAATATGTTACCATGAATTCTGAACCTCTGTGGAGTACTCATTATTTATTTCTTGGATAATGTGAATTCAGGTAGGTTTACAAAGGCATCATTATCTGGTGCCTACCGGGATCAATCAATACGGGAAAAGAAAAACTGGTTACAATTGACAACATAGTTGCTACAATTACACGGTTAGTGCAGTAACTGAGTGATCGACTGCTACGCTGCGTACCTTGAGTTTGGTTCCCGCACGGAACTAATATTTATATGGCCTACAGTACTTGTTCCTATTCTAGGTCTTTGGTGCCTATGTTTTAAAACTGTGTATAAGTTTGCAAACGCACCCACGATACAGGAGTAAATTGTACATTTATCTTGAAAAGTATAGCCTATGTCAATTAAAATAGTCACTTCATTGAGTCGAATGTCGATAACCTAAATAGTGTAGCGACTTAATCGGCATTAAGGCGTTAGCACACCTCCACCACGAAAATAATCGGAGGAAACAGCAGCAGCGATTTGAGTAGCGGAATTTCATGAGCCAATAGAATTGTAGCAATAAGAGCAAAGTGTGGTCACTTCCGACTTAATAAATACGAGGTCTAAGTCGGAGCTCTTAGTTTATCCGTAAGATCAACAGCCATTTTACTTTTATAAAATATATCGCTTTACCAACTTGTCGTACGTGAGAACCGATTAAGCGCGCAGGTGTGACCAACCGATAGGCGATATATGATCAGGTGGCAGAGTTAGAATCTAGTTACAAATCTGAGTGTTAGAAAAAGCAGTTTCTGTTTTCGTATAACAACAGAACGAAACCGAAGCATCTCAGTACTGGTCTACTGCGGTTTCGCAGCGGAAATGTGATACCCGCCTTAACCTCAACTTTATTTCCGTTCACATACGGTTCAAATTGGTATGATTACATAAGAACAATGACCCTTACAGTGGCTACCCTGGCCTCTTATAGCAGCATTGTTTTTAATCTTACTTCACATGGGAAAGATATAGATAGCTATATATCCGGTATAGCAAACACATACCATTTTGTCATCATTGCACATACCGTCTTATTACAACACGAAATCTAACTTTAGCCCTAGCCTTTGGCGCACTACACACCAAAGCCGCATATGTCGGCGGCGGCATATGTCGTCAACATTTTTCCGGCGAGCTAGGTTGGCGGCTTCAGTCATTGCAAGTCGTAAAATTTCGCCAGGCAACTGAGCGCTTGCGTACGCTACCCGCCGGCAGGCCGCCGAAGTGTTGGCGGGTAACACGCGCGGCAGATGGTTGCCGACATGCTTCTTTCAACATAAGCTCGGTTGTGTCGGTGGGCTGTGCCGCCGGGCCGGCGGAGGCTTTGGTGTGTAGAGCGCTTATGCCTTTAACTTTATTTATATTTATGCAAAGTTCCTAATACTTGAGTGATAACTTAGTATCTACCGAACTAAGCTGTCAATTTTATATAAAGAACTGCCTTTCTATAACGGTTAGGTTCATAATTTAATAACTACTTAGGTGGTTTAAACAAAATCTTAGTTTTTTATAAGGGGGATAGTGTGTAGCACTTACCTCACAAGCCCCAGTGACAACATTACAGATTCTGAGTACAGAGTAGTTCTGTCTCCTATTCAACCAGTGCACCGCGATCTCAGTGTCTGTAATCCATATCACACCTCCAAGGATATGATCTGCAGTAACACTTTCCGGCCAAGGTATTATGTCAAAATTCGGTGTGTTGGTCTCTACCAGGGAGGCCAGGTTCACCACGCGAAGTATAGCCGTTGGGTTCTCGCGGCCGACCTGGAATATTAATGTTGTGTGGATCAATGTTATGCTTATGACCAATGCAACGTATGAACCTACTGTACCTACCTAATAATCTTGTTGAACGAAGGAGACTAGTCGCTACGACAAAGGGAATCCTAATGTGGACGCTAGTGCTATTCAAATATTGTAATGTTTTTCTGAACAATAAAGTTTTTATTATTTATTTACTTAAGTTTCAAATAGTTAATTATGGTTAAGAATTTTGCTTCTAAAGGTTCCATTAATTGATATAGAGTATTATAATTTTTAGAAGGGTATAGGATCTTCAAACATGACAGCAACGCTGTTTGGCGGTAAAATATGTTTAAATATGTTAAGAAACTTGTCCCTCGACTTGTCCTCGAGAAACTCTACCACCAGGTCGTATTTCTTGGACAAGTTTCTTCACAAGCAATTACTCCTTTAAACTAATTTATATAATAAATATAACAAAAATTGCGCAGTCTACTGAAAGGTTTTTATTGACAAGTAAGGAAGTGTCCAAGAGAAAAACAAAATCCAAAATATAAAATTTGTACATGGTGTTCTTAGTGGCTAGTATTAATCTTTACTACAGAGTTTTAACACCCCCCCGCAATAAGAACACCCTATATACAATATTATGGATAAGGTATATAGACATATCAAAGTTAACTGTACACTTAACACTAATACATACTTACAAAAAATAGACACATTGATATACACCGACCTATCACTATCTTTACACAACTACTATACACCTGCAGAATAATAACAACATACACCTAAACCTAAACTAAGCCTAACAACTGTACACATTTACAGTGCTTCAGTCTCGGCAAAAGTTTGGTCAAAATGTCTGCAATCATTTCTGTCGTGGGTTTGTATTGAAGACGTATGCAGTGTTGTGAAAGCGAGTCTCGTATGAAATGGTGTTTAATGTCTATGTGTTTTGTGCGTGAGTGATATGTATTGTTGTGTGCCAGTTTTAAAGAACTTTGGTTGTCTGTATGTATGGTGATGGGATGAGAGACGGCAAAGACTTCGTGTATGAGAGTTTTCAGGTAGATCGCCTCTTTGCAAGCTTCAGCTAGAGCCATGTACTCGGCCTCTGTGGTTGAAAGCGCGACTGTGCGCTGCTTGCGTGCTTCCCATGAGATTGGTGCACCACACATGAAAAAGGTAAATCCAGTAAATGAACGTCGATCAATAATGTTGTTCCCGTAATCGGCATCAACATATCCGACTGGGTATGACTGACCTTTTGAAGTGTACTGAAGCTTTAGATCTTTGGTAGCCTTCAGGTACCGTAGAACCCTCTTAGCGGCCCTCCAGTGTACCCCCCCGTAATGTGCATTGAATTGGGAAAGATACGACACTGAGTGTGAGATGTCAGGTCTTGTACATATAGCAATGTACATTAGCGAGCCGATAAGTTCCTGATAAGGAGCTTCAGTTTCTTCTTCCTTCGAGGGAAGAGTTAGTTTCAGACCAGGTTCTAAAGGAGTTGATATAGTTATTGCATCATTCATCCCAAACTTTGTAATAAGTTTCTCTATGTACTTGGTCTGATCGAGAGTAGTGCAGCCTTTGCTCTGTATGACACGCATACCGAGACAGTCTCTAAGAGGACCAAAATCTTTAATTTTGAACATTTTTTTAAGTTCTTTTTTAAATGTCTCTCTCATGAGATCATTGCTGCTCAAAACAAGGAAATCGTCGACAAACACGGCAACGACTAGATGTCATTACCATCTCTTTTAATGTAGAGACAGTGTTCGGATGGAACTTGAGTAAGCGACAAAGTGGCAAGTGCTTCGCACACTTTTTTATTCCATTGTCGTGGAGCTTGCTTCAAGCCATATAGTGCTTTTTTCAGTAAACACACTTTCCTTGGATCTTCAGAAAAACCTTCCGGTTGTTCCATATAATATATTTCCTCATCGAGATCTCCATTTAGAAAAGCAGTTTCTACATCTAGATGATGTACTTGTAGATTGTGATGAACTGCATATGCCAAAAGAAGTCTTACAGAAGAGAGTCTAGCAACTGGTGAAAAAGTTTCTCCGTAGTCTACTCCAGCCACTTGAGTGAAACCTTTTGCTACTAGTCTCGCTTTGTACTTTGTTATTTGTCCACTTGTATCTTTTTTAATTTTATAAACCCATTTGCATTTAGTTGTTTTCCGATCTGACGGTCGGTCGACTAGAACCCATGTTCCGTGATTCATTAAAGAATTGTATTCAGCATTCATTGCTTCTAACCATTTATCCTTTTGTGGATGTTGTGCAACTTCTTTGTAAGTCTTAGGCTCCATATCTGAAGTAAGGTAGATATTACAACCAGCTTCAAATCTATCAGGTTGACGTCTGTCTCGCTGAGGATATCTGCGCTCTGGCGATGGTGATTCTCTAGCTATAGCTTTATTTGGAGGAGGACTGGAAGAAGTTGAGGGTTCATCCAAAGATACTTCCTCTGATGGTGGTATCGTCACAGGCTGAATGTCTCGCTGTTGCTGAGATACAGATTGTGGAACAGGTCCGTCTTCAATTGGTTCAGGATCAAGGGGTACAAGAACTTCTACTGACTTTGGAGGATCTGTTGATTCTAAATCTGGTTTTCCAGATTTAGTGTTGGCATATATTTTATCCTCTATGAAGACAACATCTCTTGCAATTATAATCGTTCGAGGATTTTCAGGATTTATAAGGCGGTAACCTTTGCTTTCAGTTGTATAGCCAACAAAGATACAACTTTCTGTTTTGGAATCCAGTTTCTTCCGTTTTTCTTTCGGGATAAGGACATGAGCTTCACATCCGAAGACTCGCAGGTTAGAGAGGTTAACTTTCTTCCTGGTCCATAATTCTTCTGGAATTCTGTTATTTAGGGCTTGGGTGGGCATACGGTTTTTAAGGTAAATTGCCGTATTTACCGCTTCTCCCCAATATGCTAAAGGTAAATTCGAGTCTTTGAGCATGCATCTGGCTTTTTCAATTATAGTCCGATTAGCACGTTCACTAACTCCATTTTGCTGCGGTGTGTATGGTACGGTGGTCTGATGGATGATTCCATTCTCCTTTAAAAAATTAGACAAATCCGTATTTACATACTCGCGACCATTATCTGAACGTAAAACCTTAATTTTTTCGCCAGTTTGGTTTTCAACTAAATATTTAAACTCCACAAACTTACTAAAAACTTCGGCTTTTGATTTCAAAAGATACCCGTAAGTTTTTCGACTGTAGTCGTCGGTAAATGTGAGAAGATATAATGCTCCGCCCCAAGAATGCGTACTCATGGGTCCGCATAAGTCCGAATGGACTAATTCTAGGACTTTACTTGATTTACTTTGAGATTTTGAAAACTTTTTCTTTGACAGTTTGCCCTGTAAACATGGAACACAAGTTTCATTACAGTTCCCGCTAAAATTAACGCCAACTCGTTTATTTTTTTAAATATTCATACTCCTTGCATTGAGGTGACCAAGGCGTCTATGCCACAACATAGCAGTCTCTTTGGTGGTAGAGCAAAGAGCTTGAGAACTCTTTACATCAAGTTTAAACATGCCTCTGTAGTGTGAACCTGAAGCAATGACATTACCTGTCACTTGACAACTGCCACTCAAAGATATGGTAGCCCCTTGTGATGTAAATAAAACATCATACCCCTTATTTACTAATTTACTGACTGATAGTAAATTAGTTGCAAGGTTGGGAACGTATAAAACATCAGAAACTCTATTTACATTGTCAGATATATTAATATTTACAGTACCTCTGCCTTGACTCAGGAGTTGCTCTTTATTAGCAACAGTGATTGGAGTAATATGGGTGGACAAAGTCTCAAACCACTCTTTGTTATTACTCATATGTGTGGTTGCACCAGAGTCTAGGATCCAATCCTCTGAACCTGGAAAAGGGATGTTAGAAAAACAAGATGAAAGTGTAGAGTGGGATGTATAATTTGAATTACACTTTGCCGAAACTGAAATCTTATTTTTCTTTAACTTCCTACACTGTGATACGACATGCCCGGTTTTTTTACAAAATGTACAAAAGAGTTTCTTCTTCTGCTGCTCGTTAGTTTGCAATGCCGTCGTGCTAGGTTCTTTAACTCTGGTAGGTAAAGATTTCCTGGAGTCTTCCTTCAATAGGGCTGCTATAACATTTTCTGACGTTAGTTTGGTGTTCGTGTGTTCTAATGCCATTACTAGCGGTCGAAATTCTTCAGGTAGGCCTGCTAGTATGATAATAGCGAGAAACTCGTCTTCGACTGCCTTGCCAATTGCCTGTAGCTCTTGTTGAATGCTTGTTGCCGCGTTTGTGTAGCTCTGGATGCTACCAGTGTACTTATTGCTTAGCAACCTTTGCATAAGTGATAATCTTCTCGTTATGCCGCTATCCGCATATGCTTTTCTCAGCCTGTTTAGTACGTCAAAAGCTGATGTGGCCGGTCGTATAACTGGATATACAGACTCGTCGCAAAGTAGGCATATTTTCGCTCGTGCCTTCTCATCTCGCCTTTTTTGTACTGGATCACTGAGGTTGGGCTGACTTGTAGTAATCTCCCAGAGGTCAAGGTCGACTAAATAGCATTGTATAGAAAACATCCAATTAGAAAAGTTACTGCTACCTCTCAGCTTGTTTATGAGCTGCGATTGTGCCGGTAGTTCTGCCGTTGACGTGGTCTTCGACCGATCATCCGATGGTATATTTTCCATAGCACTTGCTCATAAAATACTTGCAGAATACGTATTTCTTACTGTTTTAACTGTATTCGTTATTCTTAATGGCCCATAACCACTAATTTATATAATAAATATAACAGAAAATTGCGCAGTCTACTGAAAGGTTTTTATTGACAAGTAAGAAAGTGTCCAAGAGAAAAACAAAATCCAAAATATAAAATTTGTACATGGTGTTCTTAGTGGCTAGTATTAATCTTTACTACAGAGTTTTAACATTTAAAAACAATTAAACATCTGTTTTTTTTTTTGTTTAATTTATTTTCGTTTCGTACATCGAGGGACTGGAACAATTTGCAGGCGGCGGTGTTACCGTCCGACAACAATTTAAGTGTCTTCAAGGCTACAGTGAATAGGCTCTTAATAAACTATCACGCTTTACCATCAACGATTGCATCATTGCTTACCATCACGCGGGATAGCGGTCAAGCACTAGTTTATCACTACATATGTATTATAAAACAAAGTCACTTTCTTTTTCCCTAAGTCCCTTTTTATGATTAAATCTTTAAAACTCTGCAACGGATTTTGATGCGGTTTTTTTAATAGATAGCCTGATTAAAGAGGATGGTTTATATGTATAATAACATCCATTAAATTGTGGGAAAATACTATTATTTTTGAGCTTTCTAATACAATGTCGTAAATAATTAAATTTTTTCCGCGTTTACACTGAAACGCAGGCTGAACACTAAAAGATTTATTAAAATAATGTACTAAATATTATACACATTGAAAAGATCTACAAAAAGTCCGCAATGGTATATGTCTGTCTCTTATGGATATCCCACAATATATTTTTTTTTATCATTTACTTTTTACGACTAATACCGGCTCATTTTCGAAGCGATTTAAACCAATACAGAATTAATCCTTATCCATTTTAATACCTTTTTTTTTTAATAATTATAAACTAGGGCTTGATCGCAATCCCGCCTGATGGTAAGCAGTGATACGATCGTTGATGGTAAAGCGCGCTAGTTTATTAAGAGCCTATTCACTCAGAAAAACTGAGCGAATAGGAAGGAAGCCGGCAGTTGAGCGAGGTGATGCAATGTTAAACCCAATAACACGACCAACGATGTTGCGCCAAAGGGAAATTGATCTGAAGACCCTCCACCACCAAACTCCCAACACAACAACATTAGGCGCATCGTACCCGGCACACATCGCAACACAACTGCTCAGACCCGTCCTCCGTACGGCTTCACCAGACATCATGCCGGAACACGACAAATCGCTTGGCGGCAAGACTTTGTCTGGTGGGTGGTAACTTCTGCCGGCGGCTGATGTTATTGCCTTTTACAGTATCTGATTTAAATGAATATTTTCGAAGATATTACAGATTTAAAAATTGTGGACAGGACCGGCGAGCCGGCAGGGGTGGCAAGAACTCAGCTATGCTAAGTTTTTCTGTTGTGTATTTAGTAGGTACCAGCATTGCATACGTGCGAAGCTGGTGCGGTTCGCTAGTAATTTAAATAAAAAAGCCGTATGAGTGTAACAAAAACACATACACTTACAAACTGTCGCATCTATAATATTAGTGTAATATACAGAACATACCAAAAGAGGCAAATATATTATAAGTATTAGAATCAACATCATCATCATCAACCTTGATATCGTCCCACTGCTGGGCACAGGTCTCCTCTCAAACAGAGAAGGATTGAGCGTAATCACGACGCTTGCTCAATGCGGGTTGGCGATTTCAGACTTATAAGTCCAGGTTTCCTCAAGATATTTTCCTTCACCTTCAGTCACTGGTGTCCAAGATATACTTAGAAAGTACATATAACTTTAGAAAAGTTACATTGACCTGGAATCGAACCCGCGCACTGATACTTGAGAGGCTGGTGTTTTAACCACTAGGCCACCACGACTTACTAGGCCACCACGTCTTCGACGATGACGAGGTATTAGAATATCTATCAATATATTTAAGAAAACAAAATAGCAGTTATTTAGCGTAATAACATCCTTGTACCTTGGGATACTTCAGGTCAACGAGCTCAGGGTAAGGATCATCCTTGTCCGTCTTCTCGTCATAGTAGTAATAGGAATAGCTCTCAACATTAGTGTCGTCGTAGGTCGCAAACGCCAGGTATGATCCTTCCGTGGAGAACCACGTCGCTTGGCCAGTGTACATGACATCCTCTGAAATGAAATTTAAATACTGTAGTTATGTTATGTAACCAGAGCTAGACCGCGATCCCACCTGAGTTTATTATGAGCCTATTAGAATAGAATAGAATACTCTTTATTGTGTACACCGTATAGATTACAGAACATAAATTAAAATATTTTACAAAGGGTGACACAATGGGCGGTCTTATCGCTAAGAGCGATCTTTTACAGACAACCTTTGGATGGAATTCTAAGGGGTAGGATAAAGAAATAGTGTAGGTAGTCTACAGTGTACTATTTACATAGATTATACAATAAATATATACGTTAAGTGTATCATACTAGTTTAAATAAATTTATACATCTAATTAATAAATACACATAAAATATAATAATATGTTTAAAGAGAGAAGAAGTGCTTTTTTATCATAGTTTTAAAAGTAAACAGTGTTTGAGCACGCCTCACGGACACGGGCAAGTCATTCCATAGCCGAACTGCTTGTACAGTAAAGGATTTATCATTGAAACTATCCTCCCATGGGTGTGTTAAGAGGCGACTAAGGAAAGTGGAATATCAAACTACTGCGATCCTCAACTCGCCTGCCAAGCGTGGGGATTATGCCAACCCCCAAATGTAATGACTGTCCTGGGGGAAACCTCTGTCCAACAGTGGCTGAGGAAGTGAGAAGACCGCCGCAAGCAAGTTACTCCCGTCCTTCGATGTAGGTGGTATTAAAGACGAGGCGAAATGCCTTGTCTGGATCGTAGCAGTGTCATCAACGTAAGGGTGGATTCTCGCCGTACGACGGGTCGTTCGGTGATGAACGGTGATGGCGTAATTAAGTCATGTTCCCGCGCATACTCTCCAAAATCATAACTATAGATACAGTATGTTAAGAAAACCCTGTCCGACCCATAAGGATAATAAAGGTTAGGTAAACACATGACCAAATATAATATAAAATTTTACGTAATCATCATAGTACCAATACAAATGAATTTTGAAATAATATTTTTTTCCCGTGAATTAATTCCAACTTCCCCGAAATTGAAATGTGACAACACCGGTATTATTATGAGCGAATAGCGATGCGACCACGTGCCGCGTGCCCTGTCGCCCGCCGCCCGCGGAATGGTTGTTAACGCACATTTATTAAGTTACCTCTTTTTGCGAAATAATATTTATTTTTTTAGGGGGATTTTTTTTTTAAGTTTAGCCCGGTTTTGTATCCATTAGTAGAATCAGTTATCGATACCTAACAACACCTTCACGGGTCGGACAGGGTTTTCTTAACATACTGTATAAGTATCTACTTTTCTATACAGTAGAACCTCGATAAGTTAAAGTCCAAGGGAAACCGAAAATATTTTAAGTTATAAAGCTTTTAAGTTATCAAGGGTTTATGTTACGGATAGGTTAATATAGGGGTAGGTATGTACATCGACATATGTATCGACGCTGGAAAGCGATTTTGTCGTATCTCGAATAAAGGCAATTTTGTTTCATTGCATAATTGAATTCAGAAAAAAACACTGCGTCAGACGGTTTCATTAAGGTATTCCTACGATGTTTCTTTTTTATGATACGACGTTGAATTTTTCTAAACTTTTTTCTGAATTCAATTATGCAATAAAACAAAATTGCCCCTTTTCAGATACGACAAAATCGCTTTCCAGCGTTGATTATGTATATATGTATCTTTGTTCCTATTTTTAGATTATTAACATTGTTCTAAATCAGGGAATTCAGCAATTTTTCGTCCTTTACATTGAAGACTATCTCCTGATTCTTATTTCTTCAAGATTTCAGCTTCTTTTTTAATGATGAATGATAATATACTCTCATGTATCCCAAACTGAGCTGCAACATCTTTCTTTTATAATGCAGTTTTTACTGCTTCTATCCTCATAACTCATTTTAAGCCAGTTTTATCTAGGGTTGCCAACTTTTTTTTAGCAGAAATAAAGTATATCTAACTTTAAAGGAGGTAAATAAAGAGTACGGACTTACAAAAAAGAGTATCATTTATTTTTTACTTTTAAAAAGGTTTTTTTGTTGTACTTTTTGCGGCACATAACAATTTTCCATTGTTTTTGAAGGAATTGTATGAGTCCAAACATTCCAACTCTAAATATATATATATCAAGAGCTAATTTTTGATTAAATTCAATGATGCTCTATTTCTCTCTTCTCGCCACTTCACATTCATGACCGAAAATACTCTTTCAGTTAATGCTGAAGTGGCGGGAACAGAGAGTATATAACTAATATTGTTTTAAACAATCAAATTCTTCTGGACATTTTTTAAAAATAAATTGGCATTTTTCTGCAGTGGATTTTTGCATAAAATCTGTGTTATTAAACAATTCGGCTTGGAGTTCTTTTAAAATTGTTACTTCCGAATATAAACTGCCCATGTCTATGTTTAGTCTTTGTAAATTAAGATTAGAGTACGGTTGGCAACCCTAGTTTTATCACACAGCAGGTAAAGCGATGTTTCCAGGACAATGATCAAAAACTTATTATCCATGTAAGCGTTTGTCTTAAGGCTAACCGCCGCAAAGCTTTAAAAAATTTCTAGTTAACAATTTAACTAGTAAACACGTGCAAGCAATAATACCGAATCTTTTTGTTTTGTACACTCTTTCAAAAACACTCATTGACTAACAATTTTATGTTATAGAGGTTGTGGAAACATTTCTTTAAGTTACTGAGGGCCAATACAGAGATTACTTATTTAAGTTATAGAGGTTGCGTAATTTAAGTTATTGAAGTTTTGGGCTGTGATGGGAAAGGAATATATTATTTTTTGTAGTTATAGAGGTTTCTAAGTTACCGAGGTTTGACTTATCGAGGTTCTACTGTATTTGCATAGGCTAGTCAGTAGTTTTTTCGCGCTATGGGGCAAGCCATGCTCAGTCTCTCTTTGAAGAAGAAAAAAATCAGGAATAGGGGTGTTTCCTGGGTATAAAAAAATTGATTCTATTTAGTCCGTCATTCAGATTATAGAAAAATATTAAATACCAATATTTTGTTTTATCAAATCTGTTTACGCTAGTTTATCGGTCAAGTCCGATTGTTAGTTAGTCGAGTTTGATCGACGGCGCGACCCGTAGGGATGAGCGTAATTTAGTATTGTCTATGGTGACGCGCCGCCATTAAGACAACGTGTTGAGACCCCGCCGCGTACGGCGGGCCGTTGCTTGAACTTCTTGACGAAATCCTCGCATGCATGGCGTGTTTCGGACGAGTGATTTTCGGGAAAAATACCACCGGCCGCGGTTTTGGATAGTGTCGCGATTGTTGCCCGTGTTTTGAAGTGTTTACTTGAATTATACAACGTACCAGTGCCGCCTGTAAATTGAGTTGAATTTGAATCGGAAACGTGGTTTCATTGAACGATTGTTTGTCGGGCGTGATTGACGCTGCTAAATAACGGTTACCATGCGTTGGTGAGCTTTGGTGCCCTATTAAGGGAACTTAATGTGTCGACTGGTATGGGACAGTCGACGTATTTGAAGACATCGGACGTCATTGTAAAGTCGGCGCGCGCGTCGACTTCTCCGAGACCTACGGACGGAACACACTGAGTCCCAAGGTAAGTCCCGTAGATTTACCAGAGTGTGGTCGGAGATTAATTTACTTGTGGTATAAGCCGACCTTGTTTGTTGGATAAGCCGTGACAAATGCGCGGTAGATGTACGTGCTTTACTGGGGCGCCTACAAAATCAATAAAAATTTACAAATATAAAAGGCATCAAAGATCAGGAGTGGTGGCTGGTGACGTCACTGCTCGCTAAAAAGTGTAGCGTGTAGGGACGTCACACGAGTTTTCAACACGCTGTGTTGTCTTCATTTTTGTTTATATGAAAAAATAAAAAATACATGTTTAGTATTTTTTGGTATCTGACTGACGGACTAATTAGTTTTTTTTAGTCCAACTACCCTATTACATTATCTGGAATAGAACCGGCAGGGTAATTTTTTTTTCTTTCTTTCTTTTATGGCTTCGCATGGTTTGTGCATTTAGCCAATGTCACGTAATGAATTGTTCATGTCGAAAAAGACGGCGTGATCCGTCTTACGATGGAGGTTTGAGACAAAGCCATGATCTGGCCACTATGCTGCGATATTTCACTGTTCTTTATGAATTATTTACTGAATGCACTTTTTACTACATAAATCACGCACTTTTAATTAGTAAACAACATTATAAATAAGCAGGGTAATTGCGTAATACAATATCAATAGCAATGGGTTTAATTTTGACAGTTCAACAACAATCATTGCGTTATTTACCTTGTTAAGCAGACCCATTTTTCGAACATATGAATCAATGGATTAGCAATATGCATGAAAATTATCCCAATTAATAGTAATAATAACATATCATTACTATTAGTTACCGATATAACTAACAGTGCAAGCTAAGTGAAGTGGCAGTGGGCATGTTTGTTGAAGGTAAGGTGGTTGGTAGGGCGAACGATTCCTGCAGTGAGATTCTGAAACTGTCTCAACCTGATTTTTTTTTAAACTATAAACTAGGGCTTGACCGCAATCCCGCCTGCTGGTAAGCAGCGATGTTGATGGTGAAGCGCGCTAATTATTAAGAGCCTATTAAAACTGAGTTAATAGGAAGGAAGACGGCAGTTGAACGAGGTGACGCAATGTTAAGTCCAACAACTCAACACCCAACGATCCTGCGCCAGAGCAAGATTGATCTGAAGACACGTCAACATTTGGCGCATCGTACACATCGCAACACAACTGCTCAGACCCGTCCTCCGTACGGCTTCACCAGACGTCATGACTAAACACGACGAATCGCTTGGCGGCAAGACTTTATCTGGTCTTTATCAGTACTTCACACCAGGGCAGCTTCTAATGTTGTACAAAGCACAGGTCCGTTCGTGTGTGGAGTACTGCAGCCACATTTGGGCTGGTGCTGCTAAATGTCACCTGGCCACTTTGGATTCAGTGGAGAGGCGTGCGAAGAGGCTGATTGGTGACCCTGATTTAACTCGAGTTGGTCTCCAAAGCCTAGAGCACAGGCGTAGAGTAGCCAGCCTTTCGGTGTTCTATAGGATACATTCTGGAGAGTGTGCGAGGGAATTGCACGATTTAATTCCCCCATCTCCGTTCCACCATCGGACGACCCATCGTACGGCGAGTTTCCACCCTTATGTTGTTAACACCTCTACGATCCGGACAAAGCGTTTCGCCTCGTCCTTTATACCACGTACATCGAGGGACTGGAACAATCTGCCGGCGGCGGTGTTTCCGTCGGACTACAATTTGAGTGTCTTCAAGGCTAGAGTGAATAGGCTCTTAATAAACTAGTGCGCTTTACCATCAACGATTGCGTCACTGCTTACCATCAGGCGGGATTGCGGTCAAGCGCTGGTTTATATTTTAATAAAAAAAAAAAAAAAAATATTAACCAACAGAAAACTTCCTGCTACTATATCAAAATCAACATTCAGTGATGCAAATTACGCTAATAATAATCAACACTTTTTCGAGGCAAAATTAGGTAAGTCCCTAAAACACCAGCCCTTCACCATTTCCTAGTGCTTTTGTTGGGAAGAAGTGGTGCAACGAGTTTGCTGGCAGGAGGACAATATACAATAAATACATAGGTTCGATAAATAAATTGGTTATCAATACATTATCATAATAATAGGTACTATTGTGATAAGTCGTAAACAACAATGTAAAACTGCTTTTTCCGTTCACCATACCTTCATACACCCAGTCAGCGTGCCCATTATAAATAACGCCTTCAATGCCGTCATCGGTAATTTGTATAGGCTGAGCGGTGCTCGAAGGTAGATAGTAGAGGTTATTTTTAAGCACGTAGGCCAAAGCATGTGTGTTGCCGCTGCTGAAGATACAAAGCTGTAGGCGCTCTCCGTCCGCGACTTTAGTGATGGATCTGAAAATAAATATGTTTACGTAAACTTTTCCCACAAAAAAGTTACAAAGGCGCACTTAATGCCTTACTCGTTTTCTACCAGTCAACCAAGGATGCTGATGAGTTTAAATGGCAGGTGCTTTGGTTGATGAGAACAATGACAATCAAAAAAGACGCGTGGCACTCAGATACTGCCGCGGTAAAGCTATTGCATAGGATTTTTTATCAACTTATGAAATTATAATTATTTATTTATTTTATTTATGCAGTATTTTATTATTTGCTTTTTTTTTTTCTTTGATATTAATTAAAGTAATTTTCTTTTTTGTAATTTCTTTATTTTTTACCAGTAACATCATCAAAAGAGTTCGAAAAATGATGATTAACTTGGCAAATGTGTAGAACTGAGTTTGCGCCCTGCAATATGCATGCTCTTTTTGAAAATCTATAAATTGTTATCAAAAGATGTAGTCGCACGCACACAAACAAACACACCGTCTCGAAGACTGCCGAACTGAAACGACGTTAGATGCCGTTCAACGCCGCACCGCTGTGCCGGTCGGAGTGGGGGTGTTAGGTTATTTTCGTTACGGGATTTCTGGATTCGGTCTCCACGTTCAAGGCCCGTGATAGAAGCTATGATATAGCTTAAAAATAATTTAAATTTAGTTTCACAAATAATATAACAATTAAATCATTTTTTCAAACATTAGTATTTTACATTAGCGGTAGGCAATACATGCGCAGGCGACGAGGAGCAGGGCACTTATAATAATACCATCCGACCCATTTATAGATAATATCCTTATGGGTCGGACAGGGTTTTCTTTACATACTGTATATGATCAATAGTAGATTAGTTATAGGTACATAAGTCTACTATCAGGAACACCACCGCTCTGCATCTATTTACAGTAAGGGTCAAAAGTGCATTACCACTTTTGAACTTTATTGCTCTAACAATAAGTGTAAAAAGTGGTACTCCACTTTTGGACCCTTACTGTATAAATCGTGTATCAGACATCGACGCACAAACGAGTACCATGGATCTAGTCCATGATTCTGAACCCCCCAGTGGTGGATATTTTCGACGGCTTTTTCATGATTTAAAAATACATAATGTAGTTTTTTTTTTTTTCACTTTAGACCGTTCATAATTGCTATACTTTTATAACCCAATAAGATTTTAAAATTGTTGTCGACGGATGCTCATCTGAGCCCATGTCGACCAATGCCGGTGTTCCTCAGAGGTCTGTTCTCTCTGCAACTCTGTTCCTGCTGCATATTAACGATCTGCTGATGCCCGGTATCTATGGGTACGCAGATGACAGCACAGCTGTGAAGAGATACCTGCCGGAAGCACGGGCTAGTAAGGAAACAATCTGGTCCGAAAGAGAGGCTATAGTAGAGCGTACGAGTGCTGCACTACAGGCGGTCTCCGAATGGGGCAATGCCAATCTTGTAGCATTCAATGCCGCCAAAACACAGGCGTGTCTTTTCACCCCCAAAAGGAGCCCGTTCACCTTGGCTCCTACTTTTCAGAATGTATCCTTGGAGTACACCGACCGCCTTCAGCATTTGGGAGTTGAGATTTCCTCGAACCTTAACTTTGGGCGGTTCATTGAGTCCAAGGCCAGGGTGGCTGCTAGAAAGCTAGGCGTCATCGCGAAGGTCCGGCGGTACTTCACACCAAGGCAGCTTCTAATGTTGTACAAAGCACAGGTCCGCTCGTGTGTGGAGTACTGCAGCCACATTTGGGCTGGTACTGCGAAATGTCACCTTGCCACTTTGGATTCAGTGGAGAGGCGTGCGAAGAGGCTGATTGGCGACCCAGACTTTACTCGTAACGGTCTCCAAAGCCTGGAGCACAGGCGTAGAGTAGCCAACCTT
The DNA here is from genome assembly GCA_037179545.1 of Sesamia inferens. NCBI lineage: Eukaryota > Metazoa > Arthropoda > Insecta > Lepidoptera > Noctuidae > Sesamia > Sesamia inferens. Next base: position 12,072,683 of record CM073934.1, on the reverse strand, counting down.
TCGGTTTTCTATTTATAGGATGCATTCTGGTGAGTGTGCAAGGGAATTGCATGATTTAATTCCCCCATCTCCGTTCCATCATCGGAGGACCCGTCGTACGGCGAGTTTCAACCCTTACGTTGTTGACACCACTGCGATCCGGACGAAGCGTTTTACTTCCTCTTTTATACCGCGTACATCGAGGGACTGGAACAATTTGCCAGCGACGGTGTTTCCGTCACACTACAATTTGAGTGTCTTCAAGGCTAGAGTGAATAGGCTCTTAATAAACTAGCGCGCTTTACCATCAACGATCGCTAACCATCAGGCGGGATTGCGGTCAAGCGCTGGTTTATAATTAAAAAAAATAATAATAATAATAATTCGCTAATTAGACAAGAAAGCGCAAAGAAAACAAAACTCGAAAAACTATCTTATCAGCTGATTTAATAGAGTTCACATCAGTGATCAACGTCATACTTACAAACACGCGCGGCGGCACGCTTGCAACGTTCAAATACCGAGCCGACACTTTTTTTAAACACTGTGAATTCTGTAACCGTTCATTAACGACATAAATGACTATCATAATTTTGTTAGTGGCATGCGGTCTAGCCTTTTCGCGAAGTTTGCGTTACGATGTCAGATACACCCTGTATATATATATTAATTTAGTGGCCGCCAAACCGGTATTCAACAGAGGCGCGGTTTCTTTTATCAGTGCATCTTTTTCTTTCTATTTAATTATGAAAAGGACAGAAGAAAATATTATTTTGGTCCTCTCAAATTAAAATACTCCATAGATTATTTAGATTTGATTAGAAATGAAACTTACGTCAAGCGCTGACATTAAAAAAAATATGCATAAGTACTTACTCAGTATCAATATTATAGAGGGAGTATTCAGCAGTAGTCGAATATCTGTAAACCTGAAATATATAGGTAAGTATTATTATTATTTCCTATACGAGTTCATATAATTACAGCTGTCACGCCCTTTATACCTGTGGCTTCTATTTAAGTAATAAGTTTTTACTTATTTACATTTCCATTTTAATGAGTGTATTTTTTTTTTTTTGCTTTGCAGGTATTTTAACGTGGATAGCTGGCATATGGTAAATAGTTTCATTTTCTGTTGTGTTTTCTTGTGTTCACTTTGTACTAGATATACATAGTATTGTATAATGTCGTGTTTTTTTTTTAAATGAACAGACAGCTGTGCTGCTGGGGAGTTTGTTCCACCACTTCTTGTTCCCAGCGAAAGCACTAGGAATTGGCGAAGGGTGGGCGGGACTGTCTTATGTAATATTGACGCTCAAAAAGTGCTGATTCTCAGCCTAATTTGAATAAATTAATGACTTTTCATTTTGATTTTACTAGTACTAAACAGTAAAATATGAATTGAATATTAAAATAATATTTTAAATTATTCGATACAATACATAATTGAGTTATTTGAAGGGATTAACGATTTCAATATCTATAGATATGTTTATCATTATAAATTTTATTCTAAATATTAAGATAGTATCTAATCTATTTTTTTTTTTTGTAAACTAACTGCGCCGCGCGGTTTTACCCGCATAAGTTTAGAATCCGTGAGAATATCAGGAATAAAGTACCCTATAAGGTAATCCTGGTTATAAACCATATTGTGAGCCAAATTTAATTTAAATCCATTCAGCCGTTTGAGCGTGAAGAAATAACATACAAACAAACACACACACTCACTCATAAACTTTCGCCTGTATAGTATAATGTACGATGATACGACGACGCGCTCATTGAGTAACTTACCGATTGTACTTCACTTGAAGCCAGAATGAAGTCTCCGTCTGGGGATAGTATGGGGTTGTTGGTGTTCAGCAAATTCTAAAAAATTAAGGTCAGGGTCAAAGTTCAGAAATTTATTAAAACATCATCATCATCTCAGCCACATGAAAACCACTGCTGGACATAGGCCTCCCACAAAGATTTCCAAAAAGAACGGCTGGACACGGCCTGCGATTTTGGACAGTTCATCCGGCCACCTAGTCTGTGGGTGTCCGACGCTGCGCTTGCTGGTACGTGGTCGCCATTCAAGAGCCTTTCTTCCCCATCGGCCATCGGCTTTATGCGCTATGTGCCCCACGTACTGCCACTTCAAAGAGCTAATTCGTTGGCAATGTAATTGAAAAAACAAATTATGTGTCAATATTCCAAAAATAATAAGGGAACACCCCCTTAAATACTTGAAATCGAAACTAAATATACGTACTGCTTATTGGTAATTGTTTTCATAGTATGAAAGAATTTATTGATAAAACAGTAATCAACAGATAACTATGGTTAATAATTTTCGTGACATACTTACCAACTTACACATGTTACAATAATAAAATTAAAAAATTTATTAAGACCATAATATACCTACCATGTTTTATAGCAAATAAATATATTTTACTAGCTACACCCGCGGTTTCTCCCACGTTAGTTTCGATTTCGTGGAAATATCGAGATACCAAATTTCCAAAACCATCTGCGTACCAAATTTCATTCTTTTTTTTATTAATTATAAACTAGCGCTTGACCGCAATCCCGCCTGATGGTAAGCAGTGATGCTATCGTTGATGGTCGCGCTAGTTTATTAAGAGCCTATTCACTCAGAAAAACTAAGCGAATAGGATGGAAGACGGCAGTTGAGCGAGGTGATGCAATGTTAAACCCAACAACACGACCAACAATGCTGCGGCAAAGGGAGATTGATCTGAAGACACTCCACTACCAAACTCCCAACACAACAACATTTGGCGCATCGTACCCGGCACACATAGCAACACAACTGCTCAGACTCGTCCTCCGTACGGCTTCCCCAGACATCATGCCGGAACACGACAAATCGCTTGGCGGCAAGACTTAGTCTGGTGGGTGGTAACTTCTGCCTGCGGCCGATGTTATGTCCTACCACCGAGAAAATTCAATTCAAATTCATTCAGTAGTTTTTGCCTAAAAGAGTATCAAACATCCATGCATACATCCTCACAAACTTTCTCATTAGTAGGATTTTATTTGAAGAAATATCTCTTTCGTGGTGCCTGAAGGTTCAGGCAAGCTGAGTCAACCTATTACTACTTGCAAATATCGGTTACGTGTTTGAATGTGGGTATATACCCATATTCAAACACGTAACCGATATTTCTTCTCGGTCATTAACTCACACGGAGTATGAACTTTATGCTAATAATATACAGGGTGTATCTGACATCGTAACGCAAACTTCGCGAAAAGGCTACACCGCATGCCACTAATAAAATTATGATAGTCATTTATATCGTTAATGAGCGGTTACAGAAATAACAGTGTTTAAAAAAATGTATCGCCTTGGCCTTTGAACGTTGCAAGCGTGCCGCCGCGCGTGTTTGTGGGTATGACGTTGACCCCTGATGTGAACTCTATTAAATCAGCTGATAGGATAGTTTTTCGAGTTTTGTTCACATTGCGCTTTTTGTGTAATTAGCGAATTAATTATTTTTCACTTTAAAATCTTATTGGGTTATAAAAGTATAGCAATTATGAACGGTTTAAAGTGAAAAAACTGCGTATATTTTTTTTTTAATCTGGAAAAAACCGACGAAAAATTCCACCTATGGGGGGTTTAGAATCATGTACTGGATCTATGGTACTCGTTTGTGCGTCGATGTCAGAGACACCCTTTATGTATAATAAAGATGATTTTAGATTGATTATCTAAAATAGTCGTATATTTTGAAGATGAAATTTTTATTGTAAACTGAACCTTATGCATATAGGACTGTAGGTATAGTTATTAAAGTTATTTTTTCAAATACAATGGCGCCGATTCTCTTGTTCACAAACTAAACTAATTTTAAGTTAACTGCATCTTTTTCTTTCTATTTCATTAAGAAAAGGACAGAAGATAAAATGTCAGTTTAGACCTATCAAATTAAGATATTCCATAGACAGTTTAGACGCGATTATAAACATGGCGACTAAAATACGCCAGTTTACGTCAGGAGTGCACAAATTTGACAGGTCTAAACTGACATTTTATCTTCTGTCCGTTTCTTAATGAAATATAAAGGAAAAGATGCACAGAACTTAAATTTAATTTAGATTGTGAACAAAGGAATCGGGGCCACTGTATTTTATTTCCTACCTACATTTTTTTTCACTATGTCGCTAGCGCTGTTTTTAGGGTTCCGTAGCCAAATGGCAAAAAACGGAACCCTTATAGATTCGTCATGTCTGTCTGTCTGTCCGTCTGTCTATCTGTCCGTCTGTCTGTCTGTCCGTCTGTCTGTCTATCCGTCTGTCTGTCTGTCCGTCTGTCTGTCTGTCCATCTGTCTGTCTGTCCGTCTGTCCGTCCGTATGTCACAGCCATTTTTTCCGAAACTATAAGAGCTATACTGTTGAAACTTGGTAGGTAGATGTATTCTGTAAACCGCATTAAGATTTTGATGCAAAAATAAAATAATAATAATAAATATTGGGGGCTCCCCATACTTAGAACTGAAACTGAAAATTTTTTTTTTCATCAATCACATACGTGTGGGGTATCTATGGATAGGTCTTCAAAAATGATATTCAAAATATTTTTTTTCTACACCGATTAGGTTGCGTGACAGACGCTTCCAAAGTGGTAAAAAGTTGTTCCCTCTAACTTCTAAAATAAGAAAATGAAAAATCTAAAAAAAACATATGATGTACATTACTATAAAAACTACCAATGAAAATTGTTTTGAACGAGATCTAGTAAGTAGTTTTTTTTTTTTAATACCTCGTAAATCGTAAACCGCTTATTACCGCATAATCTTTCATACAAATAACTTAAATCCTTTAATTTCATAATTCAATGGTACGGAACCCTTTGTGCGTGAGTCCGACAGGCAGTAGGCCGATTTTCTGCTATTTATGTGGCACTGCACTGCACCCAATCTCATAACACACTTTTACCCACAATTTGATTTTGTTTTTTTTTTAATATATTGCATATAATATAATCCATTGAACCATATTTTCGAAAAAATTGTCTACTAAACAACATAAACAAGGCAATCATATAATCCCACTGTTGGGACACAGGCCCTTTCTCTTCGAGAGGGAGTGGACTGTAATCACAAACGAAAGAAGAATGTTATAGATGTCACATACCTACAAAATTTTGGTTCTATGACATGCCTGTTTCTTGACGATGTTTTCCTTTACAGTTTTGAGAGCAGTGGTAGTGATAAAATTTACATAAAGAAAATCATCTGCCTGGGTACAGACCCAAGACCTACAACTCATAAGTCGCTCGTTATCACTGGGCCACCAAAGCAGAATGCTCCCACTTAGGGTTCTTCATAAAGAAACAGGTTTCCGGGACAGACAAATTTGTGCGGGTCAGTACCGAGCGGAAACCTGTTTCTTTATGTAAGCACCTTTAAACAATGATCTGTTAATAAGTTTGTATACACACCATAAGGTCTCCAGGCACCAGGACGTCTTCTTGTAGAGTTTCAACATCGAACACATAGATACCAGGCTCGCCAGCGCGGGTGAATGTGAACTGGTGATCTAGAAGAAAAATATTAATGTAAGTATATTGTATACTAAAATATTAATGTAAGTATATTGTATACTAAAATATTAATGTAAGTATATTGTATACTAAAATATTAATGTAAGTATATTGTATACTAAAATATTAATGTAAGTATATTGTATACTAAAATTATGAGCGCGAGCGAATTTGGTATTTGTACAGACGACAGTACATCAAGCTACTATAATCTGTCAGATTTGATTATTAGATTTTCAACTTTATCACTAAACCATTAAGGCTCAAGGTTGATTGAGAATATTTGGCAGTTTGTGGTAGCTTGACTTGCGGTCGTCCGTACAATAATGTGGAGAGTAAACGCAGGGACTAGAGCTCCCCCTTATTTGATAAAGAATTACACCACATGAAGGTATTCCAAGGGCCCTAGCCTGCTATTTCAATAGTGTCAGAATGGTCGATCAGTGATCTCATAATGATCGATTTTGACTAGTTTCAGTCGGTGTCAGTGACTGACACTTCACTCCAAATTAACAAATGTTTCAAATTGAATATTAGTTTTTAGAAAATCATTTCTACTAAACGGGTTGTATAATAATGGCAATACGGCAATGTCATTCTATCACCATTCCATTACGAGACAACTGACTGATAATTGATCGATCATTATGAATTTAGCAGATTACGAAATTTTAGCACAATGACAACGGAATCGTGATGGAATGACAAATTTACAAAAACAACAGATTAGGGCCCCTGATGGACATAAACTCTATAATTATAGGTATGTAGATATAAGTACTGGGTTCAATATGTTACTATGGATTAAGTAAGGACATGATTCGTTGAAATTCTACGCTAAGTAGTCTAGAATCATGCGGATGATTTCGGTTTGCCCGTTGATATCATCCTCCCACCTTGCTCCTATAACAAATAGAAGCCTAGTACTTTTTGTTATGTTACTGCTCATAACTGTGCACATGTCATGAACAGAATCCGTCTTCACAGACATGTAAACTACACCAGCAGTGCGGCTGTAACCATTTTACCATGAAATCTTAGAAGCAAGCGTGGAGTGAAGTGTCTTTCAAACTAATTCTCTATTAAGTCACTCTTAGCTCACTTTACCTTATTTTCACGGTATATTTTTCACAGAATCGACCGGCTGTAGGGTTGGTGAGTAATCAAAACTAAGATTTTGGCGCGGATACTTTTATTCGCAAACTAAATTTTGTTTAATTTCAATGAGATGCATTGAAATTAAACAAAATTTAGTTTCTTTATGTAAATTTTTCATTATATTTCAGTAAGAAAATCAATCAATTTCAGGAAGAAAATGAGAATTAGTTTAGTCCTGTCAGTTTAAAATACCTACTTCACTGACAGTTTAGACGCAATTAAAAACATGGCTACTAAAAATAAGTCAATACTTATACGTCAGACCAGCAAGGTAATTGTGTAACACAATTCGAGTAGCAAGTGGTTTCATTTTTACAGTTCAACAACATTCACTGCGTTATTTACGTTGTTGAGTATACATTTTTCGAATGTAAAAAGCAATGGATTAGCAATATGCTTCAAAATTATTCCAATTTACAGTAATAGTGTTGTAGCGCGTAGGTCGTGTCGCGTAATTAAAACTCAGATAAATCGAACTTTGTGTATTGCACGAATGTAAAAGAGTACAATGTATTTGACGTGTACACTGACGCGATACAAGAGTGTGATCAAGGAATGGATATAATAACGATGTTGTATAATGATGTTGTACAATGATGTAGAATATGATAATAATAATGTGTCTTACAAGCTATGCACTCACTTAAATACTCACTATCTCTATACTAACTATCTCTAAATGATAGTGGGGTAACCAATAACGAATCAGCTTCCGTCCTGCGATGTCCACGCGGTGTTGCGTGCGTTCTTGATGCTGATTCGTTGATCGAGGCAGGCCACTGCGTATGACTGGTTAACGTAGAACGCGCGCCAATTCCGTCACGTGCTAGATGACTCGCTATAGTTTCCCACGGACGTTGGTCCTGCAGATGTGTTCTGGGGTGAAATTTATGAGAACCCTCGCAGCGGGAGTGGGACGCGCGCCATGACTTCCGCGATCCTCGTGTGATTAATAGTCGACCTTTTTGGTGTAATTTGTAAGAGGACATGTGTAGCCTTTGTACTTTGCCACAATAGCGAACACGTGTGGCATTTGTACAATGCTACAGTACTCCCCCCTTTTTAGCAAAGCGTACGTAGCGTGCAGGCGTCTTGACGATCCTGCCTGATCTGGTACGTTGTTCCCTCGTATGCGGGTCTGGATGTAGGCTGGGTTGCTCATCTGTGGTAGCTGCAGGTGCTTGATTGGTCTCGCTGTTCGTATGCCTGGGATCATTTTCTGTGTTGATTGTGTACGCAGGTTTGAGGCGATCAATCGATATATTGCTAATTCGTCCTGGTAGCTGGATTGTAAAATACTTTTCTTTACGTTCGATGATCTTGAATGGACCTTGGTATGGATGCTGCAGAGGTTTGCGGACGGTGTCATCGCGTACAAACACGTGGCTACATGTTTGTAGGTCGTTGTGGACGAACATACATCGCTTATTTGCATGCGATTTGTATGTAGGTGTGAGCTTGGTGATAACTTCTTGCAGGTGATTGACGTAGTCGTGGTCCATTTTCGGTGTAGCTGGTGTTGGCGATATGAAATCGCCTGGTAGTCGTATTGCTTGACCGTAGGTGAGTTGCGCTGCGCTTGTGTTAGAGTCGGAGCGGATAGCGGCTCTGAGACCCATTAGAACAGCAGGCAATTCGTCGATCCATTTGTTGCTGTTTTCTAGCCTAGACATGAGTGCGGCTTTTAATGTCCTGTGCCAGCGTTCGACGATTCCATTACTCTGCGGGTGGTATGCAGTAGTACGGGTTTTTTCTACACCGAGTAATTGAGCGAGGTCTCGGAATAGTCGACTTTCAAACTGTCTTCCTTGGTCGGTAGTGATTCTTATTGGACAACCGAAACGAGATATCCATACTTCGTAAAGTTTTCTTGCGACGATTTCAGCGGTTGTCTCTTGAAGTGGTACAGCTTCAGGCCATCGTGTGCACCGGTCGATCATCGTGAGCAAGTATTTGTGTCCACATGCTGACGTCGGTAGCGGTCCAACGATATCAACGTGAATATGTTGAAATCGTTCGCTCGGTGGGAATGTTGCGATGTCACTATGATTGTGTCGCTGTACTTTGGAGAGCTGACACGAATTGCATGTCTTAGTCCACTGGCCGATGTCGGTATTCATTGAAGGCCAAAAGAATCGCTCTTGCATCAGCTTCCGTGTGGATCGTACTCCTGGGTGGCTTGGGCTGTGCACGGCGTTGAAAGCTATGCGACGAAAATCAGCTGTTAAGTAGGGACGAACATGTGGCGTTGATGTTTCGCAGAATATTGGCTTGTTAGTACCCGGTAAAATGATTTTCCTGAGTTGTATGTTGGTCTGTTGAGACAATGTAGGGATACAACTGTCGTTTTCTTGAGCTTGAGATAACTCGTCGTAGTTGATGGGTGAGGGCACGTCGATAGTTTCGACGCGTGATAATGCATCTGCTACAACGTTCTGAGCTCCGCTCACGTGTCGAATGTCAGTAGTGAACTCGCTGATAAACAGTAGCTGCCTGATTCGCCGTGGTGTGTCGTTATCGGAAGGCGGCTTACGAATTGCGTAGGTCAGCGGTTTATGGTCAGTGTAAATCACGAGTTCTTTGCCTTCAAACATCTTTCTGAAATGTTTTATTGCCATGTGTATTGATTGGAGCTCCCGATCGAAAGTCGAGTACTTCTTTTGTCTTTCCGAAAATTTCTTTGAAAAATATCCGAGTGGCAGCCATTGTCCTTTGTTTCGCCTTTGTTGTAGAGATGCCCCGGCGCAGGTAGCTGAGGCGTCCGAAAAAATAGCGATTTGGTCCTCTGGCGAACTGGATGGGTAAGACAATAAAGCAGCGTTTATTATGCTTTGTTTGCACAACTCAAAAGCTTTTGTCGATCACTCACTTCCCACTGTCCCACTTTACTTCCGTCTTGTCTCGTTTTTTTGAATTATGAAGGAACGCATTGAGAGGTGCCTGAATGCTTGCCGCATTTGGGACACTGTCTCGGTAAAAATTTTACATGCCCATAAATCTTCGTAAGTCTTGAATGGTTTTGGGTTTTGGGTACTCTGTAATTGCTTTGACTTTGTCTTGAAGTGGTTTGATTCCCTTGCTTGATACTTCATAACCTAGGAACTTGACGGTTTCGCTGCCGAAAACACACTTAGAGGGATTTATAGTGACACCATACGTGTCTAATCGGCGTAAAACTTCCTGCAGATCTCCGATGTGGCTTGCTTCACTTTCAGATGCAACGATAACGTCGTCGATGAATGGGAACGCGTAGTCTATTCCGTTGAGTACTTCGTGTATGAATCGCTGGAATGTCTGTCCGGCGTTCTTGAGACCTGGGCACATTCGTGGAAATTCGAATAAACCGAATGGTGTAGTGATCGCTGTCTTCTCGATATCAGGTTCGAAGATCTTTAATTGAGAGTAAGCTCGGTTTAAATCGAGAGTGCTGAAGATTTTCTTGCCGTGAAGTAGGTAGGTAAAATCTTTGAGGCGTGGGACTGGATAGCGATCGGGTTTGGTGACGTCATTGAGTCTTCTGTAGTCACCACAGATGCGTAAGTCGCCGTTTTTCTTAGGAACGACGTGTAGCGGACTGGACCAAGGGCTTTTGCTTGGTCGGCAAATTCCTTGCTGCATCATGAGCTCGAATTCTTTCTTCACGGGCAGGTAGCGATGTGGAGGAAGAGGTCTGCACTTGTTGAACACTGGTGGGCCAGTAGTTTCGATGTGGTGTTCTACCCTGTGTTTGGGAGTATCCTTCATGCTTGATGGTCGCAGGATATCAGGAAACTTACTGAGGAGCTGGTGATACGGCTGTTCCATGTCGTTACTTCGAACTGTAGGTTCGGCGGAATGAATGAGTGACGCTCTGACGGTCATGTTGGTAACTTTGTCGACGAGACGTCGGCCGGCTATGTCGACAAGCAGTTGATGACGCTTCAGAAAGTCTGCACCGATGATGGGTTTGCTGACTGCAGCGACGATGAATTTCCAGGTGTACGGCCGTCGTAGGTTGAGATCCAGTTGTAGGGTTTTCTCTCCGTACGTTGGAATGGTCGTGTTGTTTGCTGCGTACAAACAGAAATCGGTTTGTTTTGCTCTCCCGCCTTTTGTCCTCGGTATCACGGAAACGTTTGCGCCCGTATCAATTAGAAATGACAGACGCGAATTCCTATCAGTTATGAATAGGCGGTGAGAAGTTTTGTTCGCATCAGTTGCCGCCTCAACCGACGCAGGCGTTAGTTTTCCGACTGGGCACTGTTGTTGTTGAAGTTGTTGTTGAAGTTGCACGGGCGTGTACACTTACGCGCGTTTGCGCCGTACTTGCGATGATAATAACAGATAAGTGATTGTTCTGAATACTTGCGGTTGCTATTATCGTTGCTTGTTGAACGCGATCTTGAACGCCGTCTGTCGGATGATCTGTGTGATCGTGGTCTGGATTCCTGCCTGTTCTTGAGTTCTGAGCTCCAGAGATAACTGCCTTATTTGATCGTGTAGGGCAGCCACATCGCTCGTGCGTGAAATCTGCGCGACCTGGTTAGGTTGCGCGATACTGTCCATTACACTGTCTGCTACTTGCGATAACTTTTCTAAGTCTGTAGTGTTGCTCACGGTGAGGACAGCGCGTACTGAGGGTGGAAGTAGCCGGGTCCACATGATGCGCAGTGTACAGTCTGGTATTTTCTGTCCGGCTAGTTCCCGCATTTTTCGCAACAGCTGTGAGGGTTTCTGATCTCCGAGTTCCATCTCATCCATCAGCTTCTGCAGCTTCCGGCTCTCGGATTCCTCGTAGACACTGATGAGTCGGGACTTCAGGGCTTCGTATTTGTTTGCAATGGGCGGGTTGGTTATAATATCACTTACTTGTTGAAGTGCGTCCAGGCCTAGTCGGGCGATAGCTGCTTGATAGCGCGCGTCATCACCTTGTCTCTGTGGCGCCATTACTGCTTCGAAGTGTGTAAACCATAGTCTGGGATACGCCGGCCAAAAGTCAGACAGCCGTGCTTGTAGTGTGAGCGTGTCGACTTGCCCTCCTACCTGTGTTGCGTTGCTTACCTGTGCTGCGTTGTTGGTCGCCATCCTGATTACTCTTCTGGTGTATCACGCAGCAATACCGTGAATATAGCCTCTTGAAATCCTAGTGGTGAGACCCGCTTGTGGGAAGCCACTAGAATGTGCTAATCACGAGTACCGTCACGTTTGTCTTGATTCACGTCGCTTAGGTCACCACTGTAGCGCGTAGGTCGTGTCGCGTAATTAAAACTCAGATAAATCGAACTTTGTGTAGGTATTGCACGAATGTAAAAGAGTACAATGTATTTGACGTGTACACTGACGCGATACAAGAGTGTGATCAAGGAATGGATATAATAACGATGTTGTATAATGATGTTGTACAATGATGTAGAATATGATAATAATAATGTGTCTTACAAGCTATGCACTCACTTAAATACTCACTATCTCTATACTAACTATCTCTAAATGATAGTGGGGTAACCAATAACGAATCAGCTTCCGTCCTGCGATGTCCACGCGGTGTTGCGTGCGTTCTTGATGCTGATTCGTTGATCGAGGCAGGCCACTGCGTATGACTGGTTAACGTAGAACGCGCGCCAATTCCGTCACGTGCTAGATGACTCGCTATAGTTTCCCACGGACGTTGGTCCTGCAGATGTGTTCTGGGGTGAAATTTATGAGAACCCTCGCAGCGGGAGTGGGACGCGCGCCATGACTTCCGCGATCCTCGTGTGATTAATAGTCGACCTTTTTGGTGTAATTTGTAAGAGGACATGTGTAGCCTTTGTACATTGCCACAATAGCGAACACGTGTGGCATTTGTACAATGCTACAGTGTGTTACGGAATTAGGGTGCTGGACTAATTTCACAGGACTAAACTAATATTTACCTTCTGTCCTTTTCCTAATGAAATAGAAAGAAAAAGATGCACTTACTTAAATTAGTTTAATTTCCGAACAAGGGACTCGGTGTCCATTTACCTAGGTAGGTAAATTGACACCGATTCTCTTGTCGACAGCAGGTCAAGCTACCCGAAACTGTCAAATATTTCCAATCAATCTAGAGCCTTAGGGGTTTAGAGAGAAAGTTAAAAATCTAATAAAGAAGTCTGACAGATTGTAGTAACTTGATGTGCTGTCGTCTGTGCCTAACCTAAACTACTGCCTAGGTACATGACCTAAAATTAAAAAATAGAGTAGTTACTATAAACCGCGCCAATAAAGAAACAAATCTTAAATGAGAGCACCGGTCACTCAGTCTCTCACTCGCACACTATTGCTATCTTTACTCACACACCACAGTACTGCATACAAAAAAAAATATCAGGTTTTTTGCTATCTTGCTGTCTTGAGGCGCTCGGTTCTTTCAAGTTATCATTTCTTTGTTTTCGTTAATACTTTCGTGTTTTTGTTATTAGTTTCTTGTTTTTGTTAACTGTCGTTACTTTTACGATTTTGTTATGAGTGGTAAAAAATCTTCACGTAAACGAAGTGAAGGACTATCAACATTAAAATAAAATTAATGTGTACTCGTATGTGTGTAACCTGATGGTAGCACCAACATTATATTTTAGTCCATTTGTATCAATTTAATTGCAAAACGTCATGAGTCAAAATTATAGTCTTTAAATTTAATTTATATTTTTTAACATAATTCTCATTCTTTGCAGACGGTACCGTCCGAATGTCGTCACAGAGCGAGGTGTACAATTGGCTTGTATCCTAAAAAATTGAATGTCCGTCAGATAGCTTTATAAAAAATATTGAACACGTATTTTTTATTTTTTCTTTTATTCAAATACTTAGGAAGATATATTGATTTGAAATGTCGCATGACGTCACGCCATGGTGCAAAATATAGAACGGCGTGACGTAATTAGCCCCCACTCTGTAACTTTAATACGCTATATCTCAGTAATTTTTGGTAATTACGACAAAATAAAAAATACGGGTCTTAATTTTTTTTATTATCTATAAGACGGACTAATTATTTTTTTGATTTTCATACCTTGGATACCTACATCCCTATTAACTCGCGCGAGTTTTAGTAGATCTTTATAATCACAGAAATAAATCTGACATAGTCTAACAATCATTCATCAGACGGATTCTAAGCAGTTTGCTGGTAAGGAGGTACTTATTAGCATTGGGCTAAAGGCCCAGTCTTTCATGGCAGGAAGTCTTATTTACGACCAACCTTTTTGGGTATATATCTTTGACTGCAGGGATTTCTATATTCTTTCCTGATTATTCGTTACCTATTCAATTAGATGTTTACCTACTTAATAACTTACCTGAAATCCATATTCCCGTAAATCCTCTCTGGCTGAACTGTCCACTCAAAAAATCTTCAAGAGTGAAGTTCTGTTGTGCAGTGGCAGATACCACCAGCACGGCTAGTATGCACCACCACGAAGCCAGTGCCTTTTCAAATTATAACGAAATATATAATAGATATCTATTTGTGTCAATTATATTACGGAGGCTTCGCCACCAAACACGAATTGGAAATGCACTGAACTGGCATAGAGAGCCGTACCAACCAAGGCAAAGAATCTTTCCTATTTTAATACATCAAACCTTAAAGTAGGTTTTGTATCGATGTTTTTTCCTGTTTTATTGTTTATTTACATGCATTTTATTTAACATCAATAACGATAGACTACACTTACCATGCTGGATCCTCTTTCCTTCAAACTTAGTGGTTGGCGCTTGCAATCGCCAACTCAACTGCCTCAGAATTACTTATCATACGAATTTTCTACTCATATCCCTGTGATAAAGATATCGGCTGATAGGTGCAGATTATATTAACCAAATACTTATTTAAGATATGATTTTTAATAGGTCGATTAGATTGTCTTACAATAAAGGCAGGTAACTGTCATAAAATAAAGATAACTACGTCATGTATGCTCTAAACAAAATTATGTCTAAGTACTTAGGTTTGTCATTACCAATTTACGAATTAATTAATCTGAATATTCTACTGAAAATTCGACGTTTTGTACTCCTAGGGAAAGTTTGATTTTGTCATTTGCAAATTAATTTATATATCTTTTTAGCAGTAGGTGAAGCTGTGTATTCAAAATCAAAAAAAAATCAAAATCAAAAGTCATTTATTCAAATTAGGCTGAGAATCAGCACTTTTTGAACGTCAATATTACATAAGACAGTCCTCCAAAACGCCACCCATCGACACTTCCTAGTGCTTTCGCTGGGAAGAAGAAGTGGTGGAACAAACTCCCCAGCAGCACAGCTGTCTGTTCATTTTAAAAAAAAACACATGTCTTTATACAATACTATGTATAGTGATGAACACGGTAAAATACAACAACAATGAAATTAATTACTATATGCCAGCTACCACGCCAAAATACCAGCAAAGCAAAACAATATATTTATATTTAAATGAAAATGTAATTAACTAAAACTTGTTACTTAACTAAGAAGCCCCAGGCATAAAGGGCGTGACAGCTTACATATTTATGTAATGTAAAAAAGTAAATTATATGAACTCATATAACGTATCAATAAGCTAATTCCTGAGAAAGAACACAAACATTATCCTGAGTTAATCAGAGCGACCAGCTATTCTTATCATTTAAATAATCATTCACGGAATAATATGCCTTTGAACAAAGCTTGGATTTAATTTGTGCTTTAAATGCATTGTAGGGCAAGTCTAGCAAAGCAGAGGGTATCTTGTTATAAAAAGCTATACCAAGCCCAACAAAAGAGTTATGAACCTTTTGAAGTCGGTGAAAAGGGCTCGCAGTTTGTCCTTATTTCTGGTGTTAATATTATGAATATCACAGTTTTTGGTGTACACGTGAATATTTTGCCTAACATATAAGATGTTGGCTAAGATGAACTGTGAAGCAACCGTGAGAATACCAATGTCTTTAAACAAATTTCTCAGAGAAAATCTGACACCGAGCTGGTAAATTGCTCGGACAGCTCGTTTTTGAAGTACAAATATATTTTGTATGTCAGCGGCTTTGCCCCACAGTAGAATACCGTAGGACATAACGCTGTGGAAATAACTAAAGTAAACTAAACGAGCTGTATCACCGTCAGTATATTGTCTTACTTTCCTGACGGCGTAGGCGGCCGAACTGAGCCTTCCTGCTAGGGTTGATATGTGTGGTCCCCACTGAAGTTTGGCATCTACTGTTATTCCCAGAAAAACTGCCGAGCCCACAGTTTCAAGCACCTCTTTATCTAAAACGATGTTAGGTCCTAGATTTCTAACGTTAGGCAAGGCGAACTTTACACATTTTGTTTTCTTGGGGTTAAGAGCTAGGTTATTTGACGTAAACCAATCCGTAACTGTTGAGAGTGCACTGTTTACTTCGTCAAAATTATGTCTATTCCTGTCTACTTTAAAAATTAGAGAGGTATCATCTGCAAACAACACAACGTCACAGATGCCCTTTAAATAGAATAGTAAATCATTAATGTATACTAAAAACAAGAATGGACCCAGTATTGAGCCTTGCGGTACACTTAACTGAACTGGTAGCCCGAAAGATTTCACACCGTTAATATCTACACACTGTAATCTATTATGTAAATAAGAACCTATCACATTGAAAGCCTCATTTTCGACACCGTAATGGCGGAGTTTACGCAAAAGTATATAAGCTACAATATGATAAATATTTACCTAAACAGTAGTACTTACTTGTGGTAATTATTTAATATCCCTGGGGGGTCTATAGTAAGAATCCTGATGCGTGAAATCTTCAATAGAAATTAGCTGTATGAATTTTATTTGCCTAAATTAATATATCTAGTTTATATCTCAAGTCTCAAGCGCATACTTAAATAAAATAACTACGTAAATAGTACCTACTTTGTCATAGTCAAATACATTTAAAAAAATAGGTTTACAAAAATAAATGACCTTTATATTATATCGAAACAATTTTGTTATCACCTATACCAATACAATACCGGTATTATACTGTAAATTTTGGGATGTTACCTAAATATATTGCACGGCCGCTTTTTTATAGCTATCCGAACTTGGTCGGGTTATGTAGGTTTTCGATGCTTCGTCAGTATTATAATTGTTTTTCTTTAATTACTGAATTTAATGACATGAAATTTTGCATGTGAATAGTTGAATGAATACACTAATTATTGGCATACATTTTACCATGCAATTCCTTTAGAATGTCGTGATATTTGACTGCTTTGTAAACAGTGATTTTGTCATGGTAAATTGTCCTATAACTCTTTAATTACTAAAGGAACATCATTGATACTTGGCAATATATTGCAGACACTTACAAGGTTTGTATAAACGTGAAAATCTAGACCCCAAAGTGCATACTTTAAGAACTAAGACCAAATAAGCGTATTTTACGTTTATATTTTTATCTTTTAAGCCCTACGATTTTTTCTAAATCTGTTTTTTAAACAAATATACACAAATTCAAAACAAAGTATGTAAAAATCTACAGCTCTCTATGTAAGCGCTTTATATGAAAACTAGCTAATGGCCAAACGTTCGCGCAGCGGAAACTTGAATATCTCCGAAGTTTATGCATGCACAAATTTTATTCACACATACACAATTACACACAAATGCACACTAATTTTTGGACACATCTCTTTTTTCTAAAGTCAATGGATTAAAAAAAGTTCCGCCAGGACAACGTTCGCCCAGCGGAATCAGTTTTTGGTGAATTTCTCCACAATGGCTGCGTGCACAAATTTTTTTTACCATACACAATTATACGACGTCATACACTAAATATCTGCATATCTAAAATCTTTAAATTCAACAACATTCCGCTGCGCGAACGCACACACAAAACCGGGCTAAACTTAAAAAATCCCCCTAAAAAATAAATATTATTTCGCAAAAAGAGGTAACTTAATAAATGTGCATAAACACCCATTCGCGGGCGGCGGGCGGCAGGGCACGCGGCACGTGGTCACATCACTATTCGCTCATAATAATACCGGTGTTGTCACTTTTTTTTAAATTACCAAATTTCGGGGAAGTTGGAATTAATTCGCGGGGAAAAAAGATTATTTCAAAATTCATTTGTATTGGTACTATGATGGTTACGTAAAATTTTATATATTTGGTCTTGTGTTTACCTAACCTTTATTATCCTTATGGGTCGGACAGGGTTTTCTTAACATACTGTATAAATTCTCCTGTTCATTCAGCATGAAAATAGATTTTTAGCTATTCTTATATTACTACTACTTACGCAGGTGAATCCACGGGGCGCCGCTAGTTTACTATAAAACTGCTCTTGGATAATAGTATCATCGCTGCATCGAGTAGATATGTAAGTCTAGAAAAGGGTATCAAGGCCCTAAGAAATGGACTAGGAAAATTAAAAAAAAAACAGCAAAGTATTTCAGACAGGAAGTATTTATTCAACATCAAATGAACCGAATATATTCAGACATTAACATAAAAACATTACGACGATTACATGACTAACTTGCTACGTGTCTATCTATCGAGAAGACGATGCTGGCTACATTTCCAAACGCAAATATGTCCATTTCCACCAATTAAGGTACCATTATCAGCTGATCCTTTGCTATAACAAATTCATTATCCGCGTTCCTCAAATCCTGTCGAATTCATGATAATTTTCATCTAGTTGATCTTATGAATCTTCAATATTTTCATTTCTCAGAATACAGTATTAGTTTTTGTACTCTGAATGTTTGTTTTGTTGGTTCCGTTGATTGTAGAGTTGTTGGCATTATACAGATAATTTCGCAACTGTATCACCAAACGCACCACGCGCACACGTCAGGCCGAAAGGCGCATATCGACGCAAAGTCAAGTGGAATCGAGGTCAATCGTAGTGCATCTGTTTCCCACAGCGGACGTCCCCTGCTCGTTTTGATCAAGTGACTGCATTACGCCGACGACGAATTAAATCATAGGCTTTCCTCCGAGCGTGCCTTTCTATAACATTTTGTATAATATCAATTCATAATGTCCATGTCTCAGAAATTCTGCCAAAACGATCTTGGATTTGTCGCCCTTAAACCTAAATTATAATATGACTAACATAGTAACAAAATTATTCCTCAAATAAAGAAAAATAAAATTACTGTCACTGAAGACAGCACTGCCTGAAAAAGAATGTCGACTGTGCGACAAATATTAATATGAGTAAGAGTTCGTGAGGTGTGAGTTTGTGTGAATGATCGTGAGTGTATGAGTGTGTGTGGTAGTGTAAGATTGAGGTGTGTGAGTGTATAAGATGTAATGATGTGGGTGTGTATGAGACGGACCATGCTAGTGACGGCGGTGAGTTCGGCGCAGCTCCTGCAGCCGCCGCTCGTGCTCGGCCATGTGCTGGCGCCGCTGTTCCTCCTTTATTGCTATCTGGATAACAGAAAATTACTAATCAATAAATGTACAAATGCTTTTGCTGTCTCAGCCATGGCCGAACAAAAAATAATCATCGCAAAATGGCTCAAGTTATGATTAACAATGTTTTCAATGCCTATTTTGATTGGCACATTGGTGGTGTGAGAGAATTTTGACGTGCATAATATAAATGCGACGGCTTTTAATCTTTTGAACGCAGTTGTCACATGTGACAATCCAAAACTTACCCTATCGTCACTAATATGTGGCCAAAAATATGATGTAAAAGAAATAGACAATTAAACCATTATGTTTAATATTTATTTTAATTTAATTATTTAATTTTATATATAACAGTAAATATATACTGTGAACATTTCAAGCGTGTATCTATTTCCGTTATTAATATGGAGCAAAAAACAGCAAAAAAATCACGTTTGTTGTATGGCCCTCCTCATTTTTTTTTTTTTATTTTTAGTATTTGTATAGCGGCAACAAAACAACATAATCTCTGAAAATTTCAACTGTCTTCTTACGGTTTATGAGATACAGCCTGATGCCAGACGGACGGAAAGACAGATAGACGGACGGTGAAGTCTTATGAATAGGGTTCCGTTTTAGCTTTTAGGTACAGAACCCTAAAAAGGTAAACTCGTAGTCATGCTTAGTACCTACTAATTAAATTATACCATGTATACAGAATGTATCTGACATCGTAACGCAAACTTCGCGAAAAGGCTACACCGCATGCCACTAATAAAATTATGGTAGTCATTTATGTCGTTAATGAGCGGTTACAGAAATTAGAGTGTTTAAAAAAGTGTCGGCTCGGTCTTTGAACGTTGCAAGCGTGCCGCCGCGCGTGTTTGTGGGTATGACGTTGACCCCTGATGTGAACTCTATTAAATCAGCTGATAGGATCGTTTCTCGAGTTTTGTTCACATTGCGCTTTTTTGTGTAATTATCGAATTAATTATTTTTTACTTTAAAATCTTATTGGGTTATAATAATATAGCAATTATGAATGGTCTAAAATGAAAAAAACTAAATAAATATTTTCTTTAACCAAGAAAAAGCCGACGTAAAATTCCACCACGGGGGGGTTCAGAATCATGTACTGAATCCATGGTAATCGTTTGTGCGTCGATGTCAGATACACCCTTTATGTATCGAAAGTTTTAATAACTAAAAAGTAGAGAAGATGGAGTATGTAGTACATGGCTAAGTGAAATTTTAATGTCATAAGTAGCCTATCTACTTTACTTAAAATTATGGTCAAAAATTAAGGAACAGTCGTGTATTGATAAATTCTTGAAACCCCTGCTCTTTTGGTTACCAAATATATATAAATATATATAATAATAATTAAATTAACCTAACAAGTTCAAATTTAGAAGTATTATATTTTTACTTCATGTAGACTTGGCATTGGATTAGGTTTCAACCCTTTTTGAGGCGAACAATTAGCCGATAGGAACTTGGCCACCTTTTTAACAGGTATATTTTTGATTGGATGGAGTTATTACTCTAAATATGTTACGTGAGGGGTACGCTAATGTAATTATGCTCTGGTCTTCATAAAGATTTGATGGATCATTCACATCATGTGGCAGTCAATTAGTTACGGCATAAAGATTCCAAGTTAGGAGTGACACTACTGAAGACCAAAATCATAGAAAAAAAAAAACAAAACAGCAGTCAAGCTTGAAAATGTTTATAAAAAATGTTTTTACTTTAATTTACCGTTTCAGCTGAGAGCGGCAACCAGTATATGCATGGAGTTGTCTTAGTCTTCCTAAACAAATCATCCAACAGCTTGGCAGGTGCTTCTTCCTCTTTCTTCTTGAATTTTCTTGCTGTAATAAGGTATTTCATTATAAAACACTAGAATACAGAGCAAATAAAGATTTACTAGATTTAGTATAACCAGCCTATATGTTACCATGGCTGATACTCATGCATATTCCAGAATCTGCTAAAGTGCTACTCGCAATGCTTTTCTTCACAATAGGCTATTTGACAGTATGATTTTTTTTGTGATTATTTGCTTTAAATGCATAAAATGAGGGTTATTTATGTCATTTACATGAGTTTTAATAAAAATAATAACAATTAATATATCCAAAAACACAATAATATATTTGACTTTTTGTATCTCGCGCCACATATTGTGAAACGATCCGGATTTGCTAATGTCACGATGACGTCATATGCGCATCAGCACTTATTGTTGTTCTGTGTTCTGAGGTGTTTATCGATGTTTTTGTACAACCCAGTACAGCACACCACTTGTAAATCATTTTATTAGATAAACAACAACAAATAACAGATAAATACAAACACCACTGCGGAACCGATAATCGTTTATATTCTTGTGACGTCACTTACAAGGCACGACGCCATATTGCTGAATAAAGCGTTTTGGCGGCTTATTTGAATTTTTATTTGCATGTTTCTTACGAAATACGTATTTAAAATTAAAAAAAATACTTTCGGTGAACTTTTTAACCGCAACCAAGTAATTCAAGATATAAATTATAAATCTGTCAAATAGCCTATTTTGAGAGCTGTAGTGATGAAATTATTTACACAAAGTAAAAGAGTCATTTTTATATAAAGAACTGAATTTTTATAATGGTTAGGTATATAATTCAATAACCAATTAGATGGTTTAAATCTGATCTAAACAAAATCCATGTATTGTATTAAGGGAGGTTAGTATCCATGCTAGAAACCTTTGTCCAGGTGGTCCAGGTAGTGACCAAAAACACTTAAAAGGAAAAAATAATTTTTAGAGTCAAGACAAAAGTAAAATTATGTTTTCCTTCCAGTGTTTTTTTGAAGTTGGGTATGTTTTTGTAAAAAGTTTTTATTTTTACTTTATACAAAACCTGAATATAGTTTGTTCAGAATAAGCAACTGTTATATTTTTTCCCAAGTACATTTAGAAATTGATACAGTGTGGTTACCGAACGCACAACACATCTGACGGTAGATCATAGTACTAGCAGCCCCCCAACCCATGAGCCGCGCAGATACAGACGCGGGCGGGAGAGCGGTTCGTAGATCATATTTTTGTTGGGACAACCAAGTAAGATAACACGGTCATGACTTTGTAGTTTTTCATGATATCTTTTTGAAATTTTGTACATAGATTCTTTTTTAAAACTACTGGACCTGTCCAGTATTTTTAAAAAAGAATCTAAAGTTTTGGGTTTCACATAAAAATAAAATAACTTATTTAAAACTCCATATAGAAGATATACTAGAATAGATAAACTAAACCCAATGCTGCATTTGTTGTCATGCCATTCATCATCATCATCATCTCAGCGGTAATCCCAGTCGCATCCGAAAATTTTTCAACTTTAGAGTCTAGGGTCCACTTTACCAGTCTACCTGCTCATTTGGCTAAACTTCGATATTTTCCGTGAAGCGACTGCCTTCTGACCTCCACAACCCGAAGGTGACATTGAAGCATTACAGTTAGACGAATTGTTGGACTTTTGAGGGCTCAAACAATCAAGCCCTCAAAAGTCCAACAATTCAGTCAAAAGGAAAGTCAGCCCAACAACCCATAATGACTGCCATCAGATGTTCGTATAGCAACCGGGACCAATGGCTTAACGTGCTTTCCGAGGCATGACTAGACCAGTGCAAATATTCATATTCATGCACATAAATATTTACACTGCGCGGGGATCGAACCCGCGCCTCCTTGCTCAGCGGCCGCGTTCGCTACTGTTACGCCACAGAGGCTGTCATGCAATTGGATATAGAATATTGAGGTATAAATAAGTATTTTATACCTGGCTCAGGACTTTTCTCTGGGCTCCGATGCCTTCTCTTATCCATGGGCCGTTCATCACGCCTTAGCTTATTATTATCTTTGCTATCCTTTTCTTTATCATTCTTGCCAAGATCCCATTCCCGTGTCACCGTCTTCCGCTCCCATGGTTTCTCCTAATAAAACATATAAAATTTATTAAAACAGCTAAACAAGTCTAAATAATGTTACTATTCGAGGCCAAGCTCAAGTTGCTGTATCAGTTACACCCTGCAGTTTCAAACTCAGTTTAGATCCTGTAGGAATATATATGGATAAAAACTACCCTATCTATTAATCTTAATTATAAAACCAACTGTATGCCAAATTTGATCCAATTCTGTTAGTCTTTTTTGCATAAAAGTATACAAACATACATCCATGCAAACTTTCATGTTTATAATATTAGTATAACTATTTATTCTATAAAATAACAATATAGAAAGTAAGAAAATATGTTAACAACATCAATATGTTGTTTCAATAAAACAACATTGAAATCTTACCACTTCCCCGCGTTCTCTTTTCATGTCTTGCTCCCGAAGCCAGTCCTCTACCGTTCCAGGAATAGTTGAAACTGGTGTGGTGTCTGTCGCTTCATTTAACTTTGCCTTGTCAAAGGCTTCTTGTGTTGAAAAGTCAACTTGAAGCGTTTTAGGGTTTGAGACAGGCCATGTGACACCATGCAAGGCATGCCTTGTCTCCACTGCTTGGCTGGAAAATAAGTTATATCATAAGTATTTAATTTCAACAAAAAATAAAATGAAAAAGTATTACTCAGAGAATTATCATTTCAGCAAAACTAGTAAATATCCAAATCTGCCAGTTTATGTGAACTCGACCTCTCAGTTACTGGGATAACAGAATAGCCCTTGCTAATACTGGTTGTCCAATTTTTGGATTCCTAACTACCCATAAAAAAGAATTATTAAAGATCTCTGAATGATAGCTTGCTTTGACTATATATAAGCTTAGCTAGCATCCTTTCTGATGCATGGAAGGGCCCCTCAAATGTAATGGATAGTAAGCTTAAACTTTAAGTAATATATGATTAATATGATTTTAATTCTAATTGACATAATTTGTTAGTTTACTAACATTGGTTATAAGTAATAAATTGTTACTAACAAAACTATGGACTTTGTGGTCTGAAATAAATGCCTTTATTATTATTCATTATCAACCTTTTATCGTCCCACTGCTGGGCACAGGTCTCCTCTCATACAGAGAAGGATTGAGCATAATCTGGTGATTATGCTCAATCGCCAACCGGCATTGAGCAAGCGTGGTCGCTTGCTCAATGCCCGTTGGCGATTTCAGACTTACAAGTCCAGGTTTCCTCAAGATGTTTTCCTTCACCTTCAGTCATTTGTATCCAAGATATACTTATTATTATTATAGCTAAACTAGTAAAAATGGATATAACTAAAGAAAATTAAGGTCCGTAGAACATCACTAAAAACTCAAGCTCTACTTAAGTCTTGTTTCAAGCCATTTGATTGGTTGAAACTAGTTTTAAGTAATGCTTAAACAGAGATCAAAGCTTGAGTTTCCTTTTGAAATACGGACCTTAGTAATTTAAATAAAGGTTACTCACTCCTCAGTCTCATATTGAACAAAGCATTTGGACTTAATTCTATCTATCCAAAATCCATTTTCTGTAATTCTGCCAGTTCTTTGTAATAAATTCTTCAACTGTGGCAATGTGAATGGTCTCACCAAGTTTGTGATGTATAATATACATGACTGTTTATTTCTGGGTGGGCTTGGTGGCCTAGTTATTATACTATCATTATCCTTAATTATAGATATTTTTCTATTGGAAGCTAAATCTCTTGGTTTAGGAATATGAGGATCTTGGGTATTTTCTTCAATTTCCTTTTTCAATTCCACACTTTCTGTATTATCAATAATAATCTTTGGAAGCACTGGTCTTTCTATTCTTTCCTGATTTTCTGATTTTCTGTGTTTCTTCTCTTCTATAACTTCATCAAACTCAACAAGTTTTACATCAGGTATAATGTCCTTCAAAATGTCAGTTGAAATTGTTATTGACTTCTGGGTTGTGATCTTAGAGCTCCTAGAGCCCCACCTTCGCTTCCTCACTACAACTGAAGTAGATTGACCATTAACAACTGGTTCTTCTGTAATAGATTTCACAGAATCTGCATGTTGTAACTCTTTAGTCTTGTTTGATTCTTGGTCAGATAGTTTCTCTATTGTCTTCTCAGCGGGTTGGTTGCCAGATTCAGTCGACTCTTTTTGTTCATTTGTTTCTATAACTACTTTTTCTGAGCTCTCTACAACATCAGTTTTATTAGTAGCCTTTTCGCCATCACATTCATCTTTGTCAGTTTCCTTACAAATTTTTTCTTCATTATTTTTACTTACCTCTTGTTTGTCTGATGCAGGTTTTCCTTCTTGGGGCTTGGGTGGTTCCTCTGTTGCTTCTTCCTTATATTCCCCTTTCGATTGCCCTGCTTCATTGTCTGAATCGCATTTGCTGTCCTCTGCATGAAGTTCAAGAACTTCTGACTTCTCAACAGATTGGCTTCTCTGCCGCTTTGGGCTTTCCTTTTCCCCTGTTTGCTGAGGACTTTTGCTCTCAGTTATATTAGACGGCTGTACTTCTTGGTAGTCAGAGTTAGATTCAGTATTTTCTTCTGCTGGTGGTGATGCAACTCTAGTTTCATCTGTAGGTGAAACAACAGTTGTATCAGCATCAGAAGTTTTGTCTGTGTCAGGTGACTCATTTTTCTTAGTTTCTTTACTTTCAGGTGCTTCTTGATTGGCATCTTCACTGGATTGTATCATGTTTTCGATTTCGTTCACCTTTAAGTCCTCGTTAGTTGTTGACACAGGAGTCTCAGTTTCTTCAACTGTTTCACTTTGTGTTACTTCATCACTAGATTTATCTGGATCTTGTTGAGACTCCGATTCATTGTCAGGTTCTTCTCCCTGACTGTCAATGCTTTTATCGATTTCTTCTTTTGAATCCCCCCGAGCTGCCCGTTTCGAACGATGCTTGGTTTTCTTTTTTTCGTCAGCTCCCTCAACACTAGGAGTATCGCTGGAACTAGTGGCTCGCGAATGCTTTCTTTTGCTACGTGGAGATCTATCGGCTCTTTCCGGAGTGGATGGCGGTCGTGTCAAACATATTTTTAGTTTCTTAATATCTCCAGGAGTCTCAGTAGTTTTCACGCGCCACACCTGATCTAGGGCTTCTTCGGGGCTGTCCTCTTTGGCAGGTGTGGACGGTGGGATTTTTTCAGGCTCAACGACGCTTTCCACTTCTCGCACAGGACTGGCTTCATCGGCAGATTCATTGTCCGTTGACGAAGACTGTTTTCTCCGTCTAGTAGTTCTAGTACGTTTTACCTTTTCAAGCTTCTTTTCTGGCGAAGCCTTCCCTTTTTTACCTGCGGTACGCTCACTTTTGCGACGCATTGCAGCCTAAAATAAACACAGAATCCAAAATTGAATATGCTCACTATTTTTAGTTACAAACATACACAATTTCAAATTGTAAATACCAGCAACTAATTATTTATTAGCTAAAAATTTACTTCATATAGTTTATCAGCGTGCTATACAACAGACAGAACATAAGCGATAATGGCCGCGCGCCATTTTATACGGTGTTGCCACATTTAAAAAAAACAACAAATATGATATTATAATGATTATAATGCAGTACCGACATACATGCTAGTTGCGACTATATGGAATTAGTATGTACTATCATTTATTCATTTATTTATATCAAATACTATAGAAATCCTACTGGTTTCTATAGTACTTGTTTATATATCACTCACCTACGAATATATTGGCACATCTACGTTTTTCATATTTTACAGAAACAAGGATCAAAGACCTTATAAATGTTTGACATTAATTTATGAGTTAATTTTATGTTTTTTTACAGATTCATGCCTATACCTAATACTATACATATGAAACTTTAATAACCAAATGCAATGTCCAACGGGTGCGAGGCGCGGCACTAGTATAGACGCTAATAAATGTTAAGGTTATGTAATATAAATTCAGTCACATTTTATGCAGATAAGCCAATATGTATATTTATTACTCATATAACGTTTCTTTTTCATATAGGCATATAAATTATAAACTAACGTTTGACCACAATCCTACTTGATGTTAAGCAGTGATGCAATCGTTGATGGTAAAGCGCAGTAGTTTATTAAGAGCCTATTCACTCTAGCCTTGAAGACACTCAAATTGAAGTCCGACGGAAATACCGCCGCTGGCAAATTGTTCCAATCACTCGAAGTACACGGTATAAAAGAGGAGGAGAAATGCTTCATCCGGATCGTAGTGGTGTCAACAATAAAGGACGAACAGCAAAAACATACATAAATAAAAAATACATTCAAAATATCTAATGTGCGACCTGCGCTAATGCAATCTCTTCCAGGCAACCTTAGAATGGACATTAAATGGATGTTGTTGGTGCAAATATTGTATAGACGACATCATTTCAAGCTACTACAAACTGTCTAAAAAATCTAATAAATAAAATTTCTTTATTAGATTTTTAACTTTATCACTACATCATTAAGACTCAAGATTGTTTAGTAAGATTTGACAGTTTCGGGTACCTTGACCTGCTGTACTCCGTACATACAATACATTAAAATAGAAAGATAAATATAATTCCAAAATTATACATACATAAACGAATACATACGTACTGTACATACATCGCTATTTTTTCTTTATGCGAAACCTGAATATAGTTTGTTCAGAATAAGCTACTGAATCGATTCCAATCATTTTTGCACCATATTATATTTTTTCCCAAATTCTGAGCGCGCCCGCATCTTTAAGAGAGATCATTTACTCGCGCGCGCAACAGCTGACGCCAGCGATCAACGCCTCGCGCTCGCCCGCAAGGACGTTTGACCATATTTTTGTTGGGACAACCAAGTAGAATAGCAAGCTCATAACTTTGTGGGATTTCATTATATCTTTTTTGAAATTTTGTACATACATTCTTTACTTAAAAATACTGTACACGTCTTTCAGGTTTCCCATAAACAAAAAATAATGTTGTATAGTTAAGTAAAGCAATAAGACAAAAAGTAGTTACCTAATTCAACATAGCATGCATAGGCATTTTGACCTTCAAATTGTCTGATGACCTTAAAAATGTAGTGTAGATAGAGAGGGATGGAAAGGAAGAAAGCACATCAAACCAAAGGAAAAGTACAAAAAAACCAGCGAAGTGCGTGTCGGACTCACGCACATAGGGTTCCTTACCATTGATTTATGTGTATGAAATTGTTATTTGTATGAAAAATTATGCGGTAATAAGCGGTTTACAATTTACGAGGTATTAAAAAAAACTACTCCCTAGATCTCGTTCAAAACAATTTTCGTTGATAGTTTTTATAGTAATGTACATCATATGTTTTTTTAAATTTTTTATTTTCTTATTTTAGAAGTTAGAGGGGGAGGGACCAACTTTTTCCACTTTGGAAGGTCTGTCAGGCAAACTAGCCGGTTAGAAAAAAAAAATTTAGAAACCTCCATATCATTTTTAAAGACCTCTCCATAGATACCCCACACGCATGTGTTTGATGAACAAAAATTTTTGATTTTCAGTTGTAAGTATGGGGAGCCCCCAATATTTATTACTATTTTTTTTATTTTTGCATCAAAATCTTAATGTGGGTCACAGAATACATCTACCTACCAAGTTTCAACAGTATAGCTCTTATAGTTTCGGAAAAAAATGGCTGTGACATACGGACGGACAGACGGACAGACAGACATGACGAATTTATAAGGGTTCCGTTTTTTACCATTTGACTACGGAATCCTAAAAATGCATTCCGGCGAAGGTGAATTGGAACCACTTGAGCGTCACACGAAATTCGAATACATGGTCTTATTTGCGTAGACCGAATATTTGAAAAAAAAAATGAAATTTATTAAAAAAAAAAAAAACATAGAACAACAATGAATGTACATAAAGTCTGTTTGTATAGTAATAAAAATCTTAATAATAACAATCGTAAAAGCTAACTTACTGTAGTCTAATACATAATATAAATCTTTAAAGTTACTGGCGTATTGTTAGCACTTTGCATTCACTGTAAAACTGGTGGGTGGGAAATCTGAAAGGACGAAAGCTAACGACCTTCAGGACTGCTCTTTGGGCTCGTTCCAAGGGCAGAAGTATAGTTTTTGGGGCACCACGCTAGGAGCTTACGCCTGCCGAATTGAAGTCTGCCATGTTGCGCAAATTTTTAAAAACGTAAATTAATTTACGTACAATAAATTAAGTTACGTAGATAATAAGTCAACATGTTTACGTAAGTTAAGATTATCATCAATTGTGACACCTAGATATTTTATATGGTCAGTTTTTTGCAATGTAGGGCAAGTGCATGCTGTGTCAGCGGACATTTATGATCTGCTTGGTTTGTTGACCTTTTTGGCCTAAACCCAAATTGTTGGGCAAAGAGTAAATTGTTCTTTTCAAGATAATTAATCAATCTAGTGTTTATGATTTTTTCCAAAATCTTTGAAAGGAAAACTGGGCTCACGACAGCCTTTTTAAGTAGATTCGGAAATAATCCTTTACTTAGGCATAAGTTGAAGATGTGTGTTAGTGGCGGTGCAATAAGGTGCTTAAATCGTTTTAGTACGATATTAGGGATGTTATCCCACCCAACAGCACAAACGTCTTTTAGCCCATCTATTAGATATAACACTTCCTGGGCGTCTGTTTCTAATAGTACAAACAAGCCCAGAGAGTTATATGTCACCGGCGTACATTGTGTAATTGAATTTCTAGAAAAGGTTTTCTCAGCTAAGTTTTTGCCAACGTTAACAAAGTAGTTGTTTACATTATTCGTTGCTTCTGATGGGTGCAAGTAGGGTGATAAAAGATCAAGCGGAGTGTCTAGTTTTTTCTGTCTGAAAATGTTGCTTTTGATAAATTTCCATATAAGCTTATTACTCTTTCCCGCTTTCTGATAGATGATTAATAGATTATTGCAGAAGTTTCTGTAGCGTTTGTAAGTAACTGAAAGTATCTCATTATCGGGTGTTAGTTTTAGATTTTGATGAAGTTTGCCTCTATTACGTATACAGCGGACAAGACCCGGCGTTATCCATGGTTTGATGTTACTGTACTTTCTAGGTATTAATGTGCTTGATGTGTTATTGCTGATGAGTGTTTGCAGCGTATCAATAAAATACTTTAACGATAATTTCGGATCATCGGAAAGGAAAACGGGGTCAAAATTGATGTCAAGCATGTCGTTTTCAAGACTCGTCATGTTCAATTTTTCAAGGTAATGCATGCAGTTTTTTCTAGGTGAAGATATTTCTAGGGTTAATAATATAGCCTGATGATCCGTAAGCGATGAATTAGTAATAAATGTTTTAGATGGTGATTTTGTCTTAATAATGATATGGTCTAAGTAGGATCCACTCTGGTGAGTGGGGTGATTATGAGCCGGTAAAAGTCCATAAAATGTGCAGACATTCAGGTAGTTATGTGCATGGGTTTCGGTTTTTCCGAAAACTATATTAATATTAATGTCGCCTAAGAGTATGATATTTTTGTGATAGGATATTTTACTTAATGTAGCACTCAGCGAGTATAAAAATTATATCCATGTTTTGAGATGGTGGCCTATAAATAGCCATAACTACTATATCGGATTTAATTTTAATTAATAAGCTTTACGTTCTATACCAGTTCTATACAACTTTATGAAATGGTAGTGCAAAAAACTTCTATATTAGACAAAAAATAAAACGATTTCCCAACCAACTAAAAATCATAATCTATGACTGAGTTTGGCGGGAAAGCCAAAATGAGTGGCACGCTCATTTTTCATTGGACTTTTAAATTATTTATAGTGTCGTTTACTAAATAAAAACGCGTGATTTATGTAGTAAAAAGTGCTTTCAGTGAATAATTCATAAAGAACAGTGAAATATTGTAGCATAGTGGTCACATCATGTCTTTACCCCAAACCCCTCCTGGTCGGCCTCACGTGGGAAACGAAAGGAGATAGGTTAAGTTAACCTAGGATAAGGTAGGATAAATTAGGATATAAACTGAAGAAAAAAAGTTACTTAAGACTGGGCTGTATGGGGTACTATGCCTTTGCCTTTTCCGTTCCTCTGAACGGAACGAAGTAAACCAAAAAAAAAACGATGACTGCAAAGGAGCCATAGCTATTCTGTCTGTAGCAAGGAAATTATATCTTAACTGGAATGTGAACTTGCTTTTGTCTCTATGTCTTGAACACGGTCCGAGGGAGAAAGCGTCCCAGTAGCCCTCTGTCTCTTTCTAAGTGTTACCCGTATTTATTTTTTGTAATTTTGTTTGAAACCAACAATTTCGATTAGAAAAATACGGTGAAAAGGAGTGCCATTAATGGCTGCAATAGTGAGTCATACTCTGGATGCGGAATATTACTCTTTAAGTAAGTTTTTTGCGGTAATCTTATACAAGTTATTTTGTTTGTATGTACCCTACATATGACCATACATTTCGGAATAATTAATAAATGTACACTTAGTTGTGTGCATAATATGTAAGTGAATTTTATTAGGTATTTATTATGACATTAAATTCTTTTTTTTTTTTTTTTTTGATATGGCATCTCGTAGTTGACCTTGAGAGGTCGTGACTACTTAACCGGACTATCCTGTGGCTGCCTTAAGTGAATTTAAAGCCTCCAGCCAGGGCTACTAAAAGCTAGGCGACTACACGCTAAGGGCACCCCCTGTGGGGTACGAACCTCGGCTTAGGGTGTCGCTGGAGAGAACAGCAAGGGACGGCTGGATCGAATTATTTTATTTTTATTTCGGTTTGATGACCACGGCGTTTCCTAGTACTAGCTCTGAGAAGAAACGGCCGAAACAAACTCAGAGGTCATAGTCGGGAGTTTATATTTACTGGCTCAGCTGCGGCGCGGGCTGGCCTTCATCGGACAAGGGACGGGGAGGGCAATTACTACGTTGAACGCGTCGCGATGGACCTCGGCGGCGAGGTCGGTAGGTTGGTTTTTTGTATTTTGTGCTAGTGGCCCTATTGGCCTCTTGGAGGAGGGTTATGGGGTCATCAGGGTCTGTGAGAGCGTGCCTAGGTCGGCAAAGCTTACTTATTTTGGAGGGGGTGTACTTTACTGCCGCGACAACCAGAGGGTTGTGATGTTTAGCGGCTGTGTCAAAGAAACGCTTGGAAAGGCGTTTCATGTACTGCTGGATAGTGGGGATTTTGAGATCTAGATGGAGGATCTCATTTCGGACGAACCAAGGGGCGTTTGTTGCTCTACGAAGAAAGCGGTTTTGGAGTGTCTGCATCCTATGGATATGACTGGGCTCGGTGTGTGCGAAGACTACACAGGCGTATGTCATGATGGGGCGTATGCAGGCTGTGTACAGGCGCATTTTGCACCTGAGGGACAGCTTGCTGCGTGGGTTGAGGAGAGAGTGGAGTTGATAGAGTGCGTAGGCGGGGCGCGAGCGTACCGTCCTTATGTGCTCTCCGAAGGTGAGGTGTTCGTCTAGGATGACTCCTAGGTATTTGGCTCGCTTTTCCCAAGGGATCGGCTTGCCAGACATGGTGATTGGTCGGGGGAGGGTGGGTTTGCTGCGCGGTTTGGAGTGGAGGACCGCTTGGCTTTTATCGGGATTAACTTCTATTCTCCATTTTTTAAACCAGTCAGCAAGAGCGTTGACAGCGGTTTGGAGATTTAGTTTAATTTGATTGGGGCTGGTTCCTGAACAGTAAATGGCTGTGTCGTCTGCGAAGAGAGCGAGGTGGGCCTTTTGTACTTTTGGGGATGTCGCTGGTGAATAGCGTGAAGATCAAAGGGGCCAGTACGGAGCCCTGGGGGACTCCAGCCCGGATGAGGTGGGGGGGGGGGGGAGATAGCTCCTTCGGTTTTGTAGCGGAAAGTGCGGTTTGACAGAAAGTCTCGCAGGATGAGCACGAGACGGTCAGGCACGCCGAGTTGGTACAGCTTGTATATTAAGCCGTTGTGCCAGACTTTGTCAAAGGCTTTCGCTATGTCGAAGTAAATAACACCTGTCAGCCTACCACGTAGGAATCCTGCGTGGATGTGCTCGGTGATACGGAGGATTTGTTGGACACTGGAGTGTCGAGAACGGAACACATTAAATTCTACTTTCTTGCAGATATTTATATAAAGGTACAGTTTCGGGTAGATTGACCTGCTCTCGTCCGTATATCATTAATGTATTCATCTATTTTTAAAATTCAATATTAAAATTAAAAAGTTCGCATCCATACCGAAATATTCTTAAAACTCAGGTAATATATGTAAAAAAAAATTCTCTTGTTTTTTTTTGGCGGGAAAGCGAAGATGAGTGCCACGCTCATTTTTCATTGAACTTTTAAATTACACACATCAAAAGTGTCTAGGGATCAACATATATTTTTGCAATAACTTTTCTCCTGATTGATATTAATTAAAATTTTCTTTAAGGATTCATCAAATAAAGTGTTTTCGTTTGTCACAATAACGATAAACCAAGTCACCTTTGCATTAATAAAGAAATTTGTCATTTTCCTAATAAAGGGATATTTGACATTTGAACCACTAACACAAAAGTTCGAAAAAAAGACTGAAATAACAGTTTTCTCTAAAATTTTATTGGGTAACTTAAACAATTAATAATCCGTGTTTCTACCGCGAACACTAACTGTATGATTCTTGCGTTGGTAAATATTAAAGACTTTAAATAATTAGACTGGTTTATTTCACTTGTATAATTATTACATTATATTCGACATCTTCCAGGTCAGATCCTAAGTTACAATGACAAGACTATAGACTATATTCATAGACACTAATACATAGAGATGGTATTAGTTACTCGACTACAGAGTAGTGATGTATGATACAACATCCCCCCTGTTTAAGTTTAAATTAACCCTTGACAAACAATATTATAGAGACCTGACCCAGTTACAATTTAGACAATGACTTAAGCCTATGGTTAGGTCTTAATTTAGTATACAATGTTCTACTTAATCTATTTCATCAATTAGCCTTCTGGTTGGCTTTACAACTCTTCCAGAACGAGTTACATGTTGACTGACTGAGGATTGAGATGAGAGCTCTTGAGGTCTAGACTCCTGCCTGTTACCTTCCTCTCTCCCCTGCGACGAATTGGATAGCATAGGAGAATATTTGTGTCTTAAATGAACCCTATTCCTCCTATACCTAACTCCATTGACATCCTCAACGACATATGACCTATTATTAGCCAACCTTAGCTTGACAATGGCTTGTTCCCAATTGCTATCAGGCTTTCTTTTAAAGTATACATGATCATTGGGATACAGTAATGACAATGACTTTGTATTTCTATTATAATATTTAGACTTATTTTTATTATTTTGCTTGACACATTCTTCATAATTTTTGAATGTAACCACTTTAGGTTTTAATTTCTTATAAGACATAGGAATGTTATTTCTTAAATTCCTGGACATTAACAATTGAGCTGGAGATGGTAAATTATTCTTAGGTGTGTTTCTATACTGTAATAAAGCTATGTATGGATCAGATGAGTTTCTTTTACATTTTTTTAACATATTTTTGATAATTTTGACTGAACTCTCTGCTTGACCATTTGACTGTGGATGATATGGGCTAGTTACAATGTGTTCTATGTCCCATTCATGCATAAAATTTTTAAATTCTAATGACCGAAAAGGAGGACCACCATCAGACACTAAAGATAAAGGTATTCCATGACGAGCAAAAATGGACTTTAAATGTGTTATTACATTCTTTGCTGTACTGTTTTTATTTAACAAAGCTATTTCTATAAATTTAGAATAATAATCTGTGACAATTAAATAAGTAAGGTTATCAAAATACATTAAATCAACACCTACTTGTTGCCATGGATATTTATTAATTTCAAAATTTTTTAGTGGTTCCTTTGGATTATTAGGTTTAAATTGTGCACATACATAACATTGTTCTACCAAGTTTTTAATATCAGCTGACATGCTTGGCCAGTACAAAGACTCTCTAGCCAGTTTTAAGCATTTATTTATACCTTGGTGACCTTCATGAATTTTACCTAACATCTCCTTATACATTGACTGTGGTACTATTAATTTTGACCCTTTGAACAACAAATCTTTGACTACATGAATTTCAGCTTGTATATTCCAAAATGGTTTTATTGACAGACTGACATTATTTTTATTTTTTGGCCAACCTTCATAATAATACTTTTTTAACAATTGCAAAGTATCATCTTTCTTAGTGTTCTGTAACAATTTTGTACAGTACTCCTTTGTGACTGCTAGACTTGAATGCATTAAATTGACATGACAAGATATTTCTGACTCATTCTCAGGTATATAATGTTCTTTTAATGCTGCTCTAGACAGAGTGTCAGATATAAACATTTCTTTACCTGGAACATGTATAACTTCCAAATCATATTTTTGTAAAGTTAACATCATACGTTGCAATCTTGCTGGTACATCATGTAATGGCTTTTTAAAAAGATAGACTAAAGGTTTATGATCAGTATGAACAGTTACTTTATGACCGTACACATACTGGTGAAATTTTTCACAACCAAACTGAATGGCTAACAATTCTTTCTCAATTTGAGCATACCTTGACTGAGTTTGAGTTAATGTTTTTGAACTATAAGCAATAGGTTTATTATTCTGCATAATGACTGCTCCTAATGCTGACTTTGACGAATCGACTGACAAGACTAATGGTACATTGGGATTATAATGAGCTAAAACTGGTGAATTTGTAATTTCATCGATTAAACTCTTAAGACATTGACTATGATTTTCATCCCAAGTCCAGACTGAATCTTTCTTCAAAAGATTTCTTAAAATTTGAGTTTTTTGAGACAAATTGCTAATAAAGGGACCTAAATAATTGATCATACCTAATATTCTTTGCAATTCTTTGACATTTTTTGGTGTGGGCATATTGACAATTGCTTTTACTTTCTCTTCATCAACCCTGGCACCATCTTTACTAAAAACATACCCTAAAAAACAGACTTCTGAAACTAGAAATTTACATTTAGACTTATTGAACTTTAAATTGACTTCACGTGCTCGTTGCATGACTTTATGTACTCTCTCATTATGTACTGACTCGTTTGGTCCATATACCAAAATATCATCGATGAATATTAGAACTCCTTCTAAATCACCGAACAAATTCATCATGACTCTTTGAAAAATTTCAGACGATGCATTAATACCAAAAGGTAACCTTAAATATTTATATCTACCGAAAGGTGTTTGAAATGTACATAAATCAGAACTATATTCATCTAGTTTTAGCATCCAAAATCCTGAAAATGCATCTAAATGAGAAAAACAAACAGCTCCTGCTAGTTGAGATCTGATCTCATCTATTGACTTAAGTGGATAAATTTCCCTTATAATATTCTTATTCAAATTTCTAGGATCTAAACAAATTCGTAACTGACCCGTGCTTTTGACTGTTATCACTATACTGTTCACCCATTCTGTAGGTTTAATAACCTTTTCAATGACCTGCATTTTCTCCATGCGATCCAATTCATCGCGCAGTTTGTTCAGTAAAGCGAAGGGTACCCTTCTCGGAGCATCCACGCATGGCACTGCTTCAGGTTTGAGTTTCAGGCGACAGACTTGAGGTAGACATCCAAGACCCTGAAATACATCATTGTATTGTGTAAGAATTTGTTCACTAAAATTTTTTTGAGACACAGAGAAAACTCTTTGAATTATACCTAATTTTTCACAAGTTGGTAGACCTAAAACATTCGGACAAACTAAATCTGCGACTATAAACACTATATTTACACTAATAGTGCTATTATTTAAAGATAAACTACATTTTATATTGACTTTGCCCATAATGGGTATTGATATACCACCAAACCCACTAACGTTTATTTGACATTTCTCAAGTGACATTTGACTTTGACATTTCAAAAATTGAAAAGTTCTCTTTGACATAATATTGATATCAGCTCCCGAGTCAATAATGCAATTAATTTGTGTATGACCAACTAAAATGTTTATGTTCCATGTCTGTTTAGAATAGTATTTGTTTTGTTTTGACTCGACTGTATTGACCTGTTCACTATGTGTTGACTTTGCTGTAATAATTCTACAAGTGTTTGTTGTGTGAGATTCCTCAGACTTGTGTCTGTACTCATCATTAAGATATGAATCTCGACTAAGACTTTTTGACTTTTTTGACTTGACTGTGAATCTCTCAGACTGTTTAGTGTTTTCATCATTGAGATACGACATATGACAAGATGAGTCTTCATGAGATCTCTCGGACTTATCAGTCACCAGACTTTTTTCATCACTGAGGCATTTTTTATTAGACCTCTCAGATATGACATTATCACCACTTTCATCACAGAAATATGACACAGGATATTTTTTATGACAAGATGAGTCTTCATGAGATCTCTTAGACTTTGACTGCGACTGGCCTATGTGCGACCTGACCGTTGATTGTAACTTGGGATGTGACTGTGACTGTGTGTATGACAACCTGCTATGTCTGTAATGATTTTGATTGTGATGACTTTGTGACTCTAAATGACAATTATATTGACTAGACTTATAACTATGACTGAAGTTATGACAATTTAAAATTCCAACAAAATTATCTTGACTACCAGTTGAACTAAAAGACTCTAAATGACTGACTTTTTTATTATTTGAGTAACAAAATTTTGCAAAATGACCATAAGAGTTACATGACCTGCACTTAGCTCCCTGCGCTGGACATTTGTAGCGGTGGTGTTGTCCACAGCGGCTACACGTCTTCGAGCGCTTCTCAGGACTGGGACTTGACTTTGACCTCCCTGCGCTGGATCCCTGCTGACTGACTGGTGAAGCTCGCCGTCGCTGACGCTCCACTCGACCACGGCTCCTCCGACGCAGATGCATGACTTTCTCAGACTCTTCACTAGTGGACCTCTTGACAATTTGGTCTGCATCCTGCTGTGCGACGATGAGTGTCCTAGCTAGCTCTCGCATCCTCTGATATGTCAGATCAGGTTCCTGCAGCAGTCTCTGACGTACATGTGCTAAGTCCAAACTCAAGTTGGCGATAAAAATATCTCTGATAAGAGATTCTCTGAGCGTTCCAAATTCGCAATCTTGGCTCTTATTTTCGAGATCGGTTAAGAAATCCTCGATGCTTTCCGATTTCTGTTGACGTGTGGTAAAAAACATGTAACGATACATGGTAATATTTTTTCTGGGTTGAAAAAATTCGTCGAATTTGGCTTTGACGTCATGTAATGTGCTTTCTCCAATATTTATGTTGAATGTGTTGAAAATATTTAAGCATTTTTCACCAATGTGATGTAATAAAATGGCGATCTTGCGTTTCTCACCGAACTTGTCTAAACCCGTTGCCAACAAGTATAATTCGAACTGTTGCCACCAGCGCTTCCAGGTTTCGTAATTGTTGTTTGTTGCATCTGACGATATTTTAAGCGCCTTCAAGCCATTGTTCATTGCAGTACCGGTGTCATGGCTGCCACCGACGCCATCCGACTTTTGCATTTTTTGAATTTTCTTTCTTCGTATTGGGTTTTTTCACTCTTCTGACACCATGTATGGTTACACTTCTGACACCATGTATGATTCTTGCGTTGGTAAATATTAAAGACTTTAGATAATTAGACTGGTTTATTTCACTTGTATAATTATTACATTATA
The DNA here is from genome assembly GCA_037179545.1 of Sesamia inferens. Taxonomy (NCBI): domain Eukaryota; kingdom Metazoa; phylum Arthropoda; class Insecta; order Lepidoptera; family Noctuidae; genus Sesamia; species Sesamia inferens. The sequence continues at coordinate 12,034,029 of CM073934.1, read as the reverse complement.
TTCGACATCTTCCAGGTCAGATCCTAAGTTACAATGACAAGACTATAGACTATATTCATAGACACTAATACATAGAGATGGTATTAGTTACTCGACTACAGAGTAGTGATGTATGATACAACACAAGAACATCGGTTTGGCATACTCAAAATGAGTTCATCCAAATCACGCTGTGGAATGGCCGCCCATGTTTGTTGCAACAACAAAAAAAGGTCTTCTTGCGACTGGATACCCTCCATATTCGGGCAGAGCTCTTCTCTGTAGCATATCCCATGCATGCTCAATCGGGTTCAAGTCTGGCGACTGAGCAGGCCAGGGCAGGACATTGATGTTAGCTGCGGCGAGAGTCTGTCTTACAACTCTTGCGGTGTGCGGTCGTGCATTATCATGCATTAACTGAAATAAGGGACCGATTTGCACTTGTAGAGGAACGATGACGTCTGATACAATCGTCTCAGCATAAATTTGAGCGTTGAGGTTGCCTCTGATCCAAATCAACTCAGTTCTTCCGCCGATCCAAATACCCGCCCATACCATGATGGTTCCACCACTATAAGGATGGACTTCCTGGCAGGATTTTAATCGCTGTTGGCGTCCAGGGGTTCTCCAGTGTCGTATACGTCTTGTATCCGGTCTCATACCAAAACGAGACTCATCAGAAAAGCACACGAAACGCCATTGTTCTTCTGCCCAATTTCTGTGTTCAAGAGCCCATTGATATCGAATCCTACGATTGTGCATTGCTATAGGTGGTACCCGTAGCGGTCTTCGGGAATGAAGGTTCACTTCGTGCAAGCGGTTTCTGACTGTTTGGTCGCTAATTAAGTTCCCTGAAGAGTGATGAAGCCTCACGGCTAACATCATGGCGGTTATTGTTGGAGCTCTTCGAGTTAAGATTTGAATGTATCGGTCTTGTCTCCGTGTGGTGCAGCGATACCGTCCTCCATGGCGCTCAGCCACGGTACCAGTGCTTCGGTAACGTGTCCAAAGTCGACTGATAACACTCTGACTTGTATTCAGAGCTAAAGCCACAGTACGTTGCCGGGAACCAGCTTCTATCATTCCCACGGCTCTGAGCATTTCTTCCCTGCTTAAATGACGTCGCCGCTCCATAATAACGTTGGTTTTAATCAGTAGTAGGGAAACAGTAGCACTAATAATGTCTTCAATGCGTTGTATGTTTTTATAGGGAAAATATTGACAGCTGATTTTCATCTTTTACTCGAATTTGATTCACAGTTCCTGATTCAAATTATGAAATGCACCAAAAAGGATCCATATAAATTTATAAAATCATAAATTTATTACAAAGCCACAGCAAAAAAAAAAAATTCCCTTGGGGCCAAAAGGTCAGGCTCCTCCTCCTGATTCAGGGGACCCCAAACTCGGGTAGTCCACGACCTCTGGTTCCCGAGATACCTAATCCACGGGGGGTGAGGTAATCAATGAGGGGGGTCGGGGGGGAGGTAGTTTCGTGGGGATATTATGGGGTGAGGGGGGGGGGGGGGGGGAGAAAGGGAGGGGGGATACAGGAGGGACTGTGAAGTAGGCGGTACCAAATTTTATGTTAACTGACCCCCTTAATGGTCGTCAGTCAACATAAAATTTAATGTATAGTGTTAAGTGTAAATAAATAAATAAATAAGTGTATCCGTGTCTCAAAATTTAAAAAAAAAAAAAAATTGCATAGATCTTCTATTTTTATTGAAAAAAAAAAAACTCGTTGTAGACCTTGTAGTACCAAGCTCGCGCCACGGGCGCCTCTGTGCTTATATCCCCCACTTAACTTCCGTTCGCCTTGCCCGATCACTTTTCGTAACGCTTTCGCCAGCTTACTCCGCAAGTCAAGCGTGCGTAAAGAAGTTTCACTTCAAAAAGTGCATTCAGTGAATAATTCATAAAAAAAACAGTGAAATATTGTAGCATAGTGGCCACACCATTTCTTTACGCTAAACCCCTCCTAAACGGCCTCACGCGGGAATCGAAAGGAGTTAGGTTAGATTAAGTTAAGTTACGATAAGTTTAGGATCGCGCGCGAGTGTCGGCGCGCGCCTTTGAGGCCGGGCCAGCACGAGGGTGTGGGGCCGTGGAAGAATTTAGACTCCCGCGGCCCCACGCGCGCTCCTGATAGAAGACACGCCGGGGTGGTTTTAGTCAGTAAAGGTCTGACATACCCCGTCGCCCACCTCAGGGCGGTGGGCATCCAATGAGGATTTCTACCCCGAAAAAAAAAGGATAAGTTTAGGATAAGTTAGGATATAAACTTACTCAAGAAAAAAGTTACTGAACTTTAGGCTGTATGGCGTACTATGTCTTTGCCTTTTCCGTTTAAAAGAACGGAAAGAAGTGAACCAAAAAAAAGCTCTTTGGTCAGTTCACTCTACTGTCAAAAAAGTAATATGAAATCTCGATCTTCTTAGGGTTCCTTTTTAATCTAGTGAAATGTGTGATTGTTGTAGGAACCGAAGATGTTAAGGTATGATATTTTACAACATAATGTCCTTAGAATCCTATTTTTATTCAATGCTAATGTTGGCATTCATTAATAGAATATTCATGTAGCACCTTTTGTTTCAGATACTATGGGCCTTTTATGTCATTCCTATGTATCGGCACACTATTTACGCATGTCTAGAGGTGAGACAGTGCTTGTAGAATGATAACAATTAATCTCTAATACAGTTCTAAGTGATACAAAATGGGTAACCAAAGCAGTTGCTGTTGTTACCGGAGTCCGTCGCCGATCAGAAAGGACATTGTCAAACTAGAGGACTACCTGCCGGAAGGAGAAGTAAGCTCTAATAATATACAGCACATCAGCGAGAGAGAGCCTGATGATGGGGACATTGATCCATCTCAAGATCCCATTGCTGGAACCATTTTTATGGAACGCTCTAAAGCTTCCTTAGAAAATGGAATGACCAGGAAACGCAGTCAACACCAAATCGCTGATAATAAGCTCAAAAAAAGCAGTTCCTGTTCAACTATTTATTTAGATGATAGCACAGTATCACAGCCTAATCTGAAAAACACTGTCAAGTGTGTAGCCCTTGCTATTTACTATCATATTAAAAACAGAACATCTGAGCGCAGGTTAGACATATTTGATGAGAAGCTCCATCCCCTCAGTAAAGAAGGAGTGAGTGATGATTATGATAAGTATAATCCTGAGCACAAACAGATATACAAGTTTGTAAGAACATTGTTTAATGCTGCTCAATTAACAGCAGAGTGTGCTATTATCACCTTGGTATACTTAGAGCGCCTCTTGATATGTGCTGAACTGGATATTGCTCCATCTAACTGGAAAAGAATAGTTTTGGGTGCTATTTTACTGGCAAGCAAAGTGTGGGACGATCAAGCTGTTTGGAATGTTGATTACTGCCAGATTTTAAAAGATATCACTGTAGAAGACATGAATGAGCTTGAGAGGCAATTTTTAGAAATGCTACAATTTAATATCAATGTACCATCTAGTGTGTATGCTAAATACTATTTTGATCTTCGTACCCTTGCAGAAGCCAATGACTTAGCATTCCCCAGTGAACCTTTAAGTAAAGAGAGAGCACAAAAATTAGAGGCAATGTCTAGATTTATGGAAGATAAAATAGCTGCTGAAGTGGTGAAGAATGGCATTAAGAAATGGTCAAGCTTAGACAATGTCAATTCAGGTGCTGGTGTGAGGCGGAGTGTAGCCATATTGTCGTAAATTGATTAGTCATGAGCCAAAATTGAGATCCAAATGAATCACAAATCTACAGATAATATTTGTGTATTTTATAAGAATGTATTCTATTTAGAATTTTTGCACCCGATTGAATGTTAATTTTACTATTTGGCAATAATTTACAATATTTAGTATTAATATTTAACATCCAACTGCCAAGTATTGCCTTGTGAATAATGGCTTAGTAATGTATCTTCAAGAAATTAAAGAAAACAAAATATTATAGATTTTATTTGACATTTTAGATTTTATCAAGTGACAAATAGTTTCCACTTATTTTGATGATACATGACTAGGCCAGAGGTAGTGAAATCAATAGCATGTGGTATTCATACCATTGTAATAATTAAGTCTTAAAGATTTGTATGTGCACAAATGCTTTATATTGGCAGTGCTGTTATTTGTATGCTCATAAATTTACTAATTACATAGTAGTCACTAAAATGAAAGACTTGTTGGTGGTCCAAACATTTTTATTTAATTAATTATTATAATTGTTAATTTACTACACAAAATATGTTACAGTCTGTATTACTGATTGGCTTCCATTATATTTTATCATTATACATAGTTTTATCTCATAAAGCACTAATGTTAGGTTGCTTTCAAAACTATGCTACTTAGTATACTTAGAATTACTAGTATGTGCAACTGCATTTTGACTGAACTAAGAATCTTGTGATTGTGGTATGAATGTATTAGTCATCTGCTGTTCTTTTTGTATAATTTTATATTGTCATATTACTGCATTTAAATTTCTGAAAGCTAGTTATACATTATGCCAAATTGTTATTTTGTATATCAAATTATATTAGTATTGATCTTGATAGACAGACTTATTACAACAATTATAATGGATAATAAATTTACATATTACAATATTGAAATATTATGGATATTTCTTTTAATTTAAATACTTGAATTCAATGTTTCATGATTATTTAGATTGTGAATCGTGAATGATACAATCCATATGTATCTTTAATGTAATTAAGCAGAAATAAACATTTTATATGAGACTTTTAAAAGGCTTTTAATTCTTATTACAAGTTTTTATCTATTTTGGGTAGTAACAAAACTATGTATAATCTAAGATATTTAAGAGCTATTCATTGCAAGGGTTTGAGGTCTTTCAAATAATCACTATAGTTCTCAAACATGTCTACAACTTCGCTCTTCTTGTTGATCAGGTCATCATACTCTGGACCAACAGACCATAGTGTCTCCAAATCATATAGTTTTCTTGCTTTCTCTGTGAAGACATGTAACGCTATGTTACCTGCAAATGAATTTATGAATAACATGTAAGTAAGAGTTATAAATTAAAACAAGTAACTTTAAGGGGATATTTTGCTATCATATTCTTTATAGTACTACTGATTTGATCTTAGTAAAATATAAAATAATAAATTCATTCTTGTTACCTACCTAAATCTAACGCCATCCATTCATCCGACTCTTTGCCCTCAAGTCTAGGAATAAGATCTGATTTGTGACACTTCTTCTTGAACACTTTTCTTACAAATTCTGATATACCCAAGATGTGTCTCTTGTTCCTGCCACTGACAACACATATGTAATCTACATAACGGATATCTTTAGGTACAGTGGCAACAAATATATCTTTGGAGTTTTCTCTTTGAAGTAATTCCACTAGATCTTGTATTTCAAAAACACCAGTCTGGCCTCCTAAAATGTTAAAAATATAACTTAAGTCTTGCCTTTTATTTAAAAAAAAATGCAATGAACATATATATAAGCACACTACTTACTTTCTAAATTAATACCATCAAATTCATCAGTTAGTATGGTATATTTCTGTTCAATGGGTATTTCTTCCGCAGTGTTTTCTATAATCGTAGGATTTACATCTGTAATCACTTGGTACTTGCTGGCTAAAGCTGGTGAGGTTCTGTTTGTCTTGGATGTATTCCTAGGATTCCTTAAACAAACTCCGCAGTGTATTTGCCTATTGATATCAACACTATTAGCACACCGCACTAATGAACTCCTTGTGCGGTGACTTAGTATTCTTGAGAAAATTTTCCTCAACATTTTGTCTTTCAATGCCAATTACAATCTATTTATGGTATATTAAACGACCTTAAGCTGTATTATTCTGTCATTACACTCACAGAGCAAGTAATCACTACGTTTTATTACACTAACAAAATAAATATAACCTAAAAATTTTTTAACTACTTTTCAAGCTGTCAATCCGTCAATGTCAATTGTCAAGATTGACATTATACATTTATACAGCTTGTTTTTTGCTTGTTTACAGTACAATTTTGTTATTCCGTTAGCTGATTTGTAAATGCAGAAATTGCTTATGACTTTTCAGTTTTTGCTTATTATTTAGGTGACACAGGACTGCTAATATGGGAAAGCTTTATTTTACTGGAATTCGAGAAACTTCATCATTTGCTTAGCGTGAAGCATATTATTGCAAAGTATAGTTCCTCTGTGCCTGGGGGGTTACTATGACATGTAAAAACCATCATGGTTCAAGTTTCAGAAAAGTATGGAGTTCTATCTCTTAAGACTGTTTTATAAATTGATGCAACAGATGCCTTCCATCGTTTAAATGGTGTTTAGACAATGCAATCTTTAGCTGAAGCAACAAGCTTCAACTTAATTAAAGCCATAAGCAATTTAATTGCACCGTGTAAATCAGTCTTTATTCACAACGGCCTAATGATGGTTTAAGTAAGGTGGGGCCTTACTATAGGTACTACTAATGGTATTTTTTAAAAGCCATGGCAATGCAATACGATTGGTCGGGTAATCTGGTTCAGTAGGATGGATGTTTCGATCAGTGGCCACCACGGCAAGACGACGTACTTTATGTTTATTACAGGTTCCTCAAATACAACTACTGTTTGCTCCTAAAACGAAAATACAATTGCTCACCTGATTAGAAACTATGTCACCCAAGTTATCTATTTGACTCAACCATGCTATCTTATCATTATCAGAGGGCGTGGGGAATACGAATATAACATATTTTGCTTTTTCTACAAGTGTTTCAATGAAAACAGTTCTAATTTCTTTGGTCCGGATACCATAATAATGCGAATGAAAATGCAGTTTTTGGGGACAATGATGTAGTGACGTGTCAAGTGAAATATGTAATTCTAAACTAAACAGTTGTTATGATTTTGTTACAAAGATAACATAAAATGGTGACTTGTGAATTGGATAAAGAAGTGTCAGGAGAGCTGCTTGGCTGGAAGATCCCAGCATGGCAAGCACTCCTGCTGCATAGAGTGCTGCCTTCCTGCGGAGGCCTTATAGTCTACATCGTTCTTATATGCTATGATTTGACACTTATTTGCGAACATTTCATTAACGGCGATGAAGGGTACGTAGATATCTGTTTACAATTTCGTTAAAAGAAAAAGTACCTTGGTATGTAGGTACTTTGGTACCTTAGACAGGAGTGCTATTCAAACTACCTACTTATTGCAGTAGGGTAAGATTGAGGGGGCACTTTCAAATTCTATCAGAATGAAAGAATAGATTAATTCAGTGCCACTCTACTATTATTTGTGATAGATTGGTAGAGGATTATTTTTTTTTAGTAGAGTGTTTAATCAATCAGATTTGTGTTAACCGTAGAGAATATTGTAACCCTGGCTAATGATCCTAGAGCCAGACTAACCCGACACTACACCGACGATATCCCGGACGTCAGCCTGTACGAGATTAGTATGGCCCTGAAACAGCTCAAGAACGACAAGGCGGCTGGAGATGATGGAATTACGGCTGAGCTTCTGAAAGCGGGTGGCAAACCGGTTCTTAAAGCGCTTCAGAAGCTATTTAATTCCGTCATTATTAAAGGAGAAACGCCTAAGGCGTGGCACAGGAGTGTGGTGGTGTTGTTTTTCAAAAAAGGTGACAATACCCTCCTGAAAAACTACAGACCGATATCCCTCCTGAGCCATGTCTATAAGCTGTTTTCTAGGGTCATCACGAATGCTGCTGGAGGGTCTCGACAACGACCCATTCGGGAGGCCATATAAGGCGGCGCGGAACAAACTGCGTCGCATTGGTCCCCCGGTTGCCGAGACCCTCGAACCAGCGCTCCTGGATGGGGTGGTGCGGTCCCTGTTTCCGCGCAGGGATCCACACTTCACCCCACCAGCGATGGGCCCGCCAAGAGCAGCGGCTCTACCGGAGGAGGAAGCTCCTCCTCCTCCGGTTTCAGAGGAGGAATTTGGCGCGGCGACTATTCGTCTCCGCGCCAAAAAGACGGCTCCCGGCCTGGACGGCGTTCCCGCTCGGGTGGTGGCCATCGCGGCCACGGAGATGGAGGGAAGGTTTCGGGACCTCTTCGACGCGTGCTTCGCGTCGAGGAGGTTCCCGAAACCTTGGCGGGAAGGCCAACTGTGCCTCCTCCGGAAGGAAGGGCGGCCGGCGGACTCCCCCTCGGCTTACCGGCCCATCGTCTTGCTTGACGAGGCCGGTAAGATGTTCGAGGGGATTATCGCCGCCCGCCTGAAGCGCCATCTGCGGGACGTGGGACCGGACCTGTCGGACGCCCAGTTCGGTTTTCGAGCTGGGCGTTCGGCAGTGGACGCCCTGGCCCGTCTAAAGGGCCAGGTGACAGAGGCGGTAGGAGTGGGGGATGGAGTGTTGGCTGTGTCATTCGACATTGCCAACGCCTTCAACTCCATCCCCCACTCCACCATCCTGGAGGCGCTCCGGTTCCACGGTGTGCCCCTGTACTTGCGGGGCCTCCTGGCCAGCTACTTGGAGGACCGTGCCGTCCTCCTCGTGGACGGGGCTGGCCAGGTCCGGCGGTATGGCGTGGAAACCGGCGTTCCGCAGGGGTCCGTTCTAGGGCCTCTTCTGTGGAACGTTGGTTATGACTGGTTCCTGCGGGGAACCCTCCTACGAGGCACGAGTGTCATCTGCTACGCGGATGACACTCTCCTCACTTCCCGCGGGAGCACCTTCCGGGAGGCGGCCAGTTTGGCATCGGCGGGCGGATCCTTAGTGGCGGGGAGGATCCGCCGCCTGGGCTTGAGGGTGGTGCTGCACAAAACGGAGGCCGTGTTCTTTCACGGCCCCCGGCAGCGCCCCCCACCCGACGCCCACATATTTGTGGAGGAAGTGAGGGTCGGGGTTGAGGCCCAGATGAAGTATCTGGGCCTCATTGTGGACAGCAGGCTGCGCTTCGGCCCGCATTTCAGCGGGCTGTCGACGCGCCTGCTGAAGGCTGCGAACGCCCTCTCATGGCTCATGCCGAACATGGGAGGGCCCAGCACGCGGTGCCGGCGTTTATACGCCGGCATACTGCGGAGCATGGCCCTTTACGGGGCTCCAATTTGGGCGGACTCCCTCCACAGGAGGGAGAACCTCACCGCCCTTCGGGCTCCCCAAAGGGCCACCGCCCAGCGGGCAGCGCGGGCCTACCGTACGGTAGGCTTCGCTTCGGCATGCGCTCTGGCGAGCACCCCGCCTTGGGAGCTCGAGGCCTGGGTGCTCGCCAGAGTGTACGAGTGGACGGCGGGGCGCAGGGCGCTGGGCGAGCGTCCGGCCCCGGAGTTGAGGGAGGCCGTCCGCCGGGAGGCGAGGGACGCCATCGTCCAACATTGGACGCGCGACCTCGCCTCCGCGGTGTTCGGCCGTCGCACCCTCGACGCCATCGGGCCGGTCCTGAAGGACTGGCTCGACAGGCGTCACGGGTTCCTCTCCTTCCGTCTGGTGCAGGTACTCTCCGGTCACGGCTGCTTCGGCAGGTACCTGCACCGGATAGGACGAGAGGAAACGCCGTCGTGCCACGGTTGCGGCGCGGCGGAGGACACGGCGGACCACACCCTCGCGGTGTGCCCGTCGTGGGCCGTGCCGCGCCGCGATCTTGTCGCGGCGGTAGGAGGGGACCTCTCGCTGCCCGCCGTCGTCAGAGCGATGGTCCGGGGAGCGAGGGGGCCTGGGCCGCTCGCGCTCCGCGGCCTCCTTCTGCGACATCACGACCTCGCAGAAGGAGGCCGCGGAGCGCGAGCGGGAGGAGGATCCCCTCGCTCCGGCGCTCCGCAGGCGGCGTAGGGGCAGGAGAAGGCGGGATTTCGCCCGCTTTCTCCCGCCCTGAGGTGAGCGGCGGGCGTGAGGCACGGGGGTGCCCGCGCCCGCCTTGCACCGCTCACCACGCGGGAGCCGTGGCCCCTCTTTAAGAGGGGCAAATGAGGGCCCGCCTCAATTGGCGGGGTTCGCCGGCGGGGGAGAGGTAGCTCAGGCTCTGCTAGTTCCCACTCCCCCGCCACTATGGCGATGCCGGAGTTGCGCTGGGGTTTTTAGTGGGTATATCGGGAGGCTCTCTCCCGAGGAGTCCCACATACCCCACCCGTCCCCCGACGGGTGGGGATGCGTAATTGTCATTTTCCCCAGCGAGAACAAAAAAAAACAAAAAAAAAGGGTCATCACGACTCGTCTCGCTCGCAGGTTCGACGACTTCCAGCCTCCCGAACAAGCAGGCTTCCGAAAAGGCTTTAGCACCATAGACCACATACATACGCTGCGGCAAGTTATACAGAAGTCCGAGGAGTATAACAAACCACTATGCTTGGCGTTTGTGGACTATGAGAAGGCCTTCGATTCGATCGAGACTTGGGCGGTGCTACAGTCTCTCCAGCGGTGCCAAATTGACCATCGATACATTGAGGTGATAAAGTGTTTGTACAAAAACGCCACCATGTCAGTCCGTCTCCAGGATCAGGACTCGAAACCGATCCAACTCCAGCGTGGAGTGAGACAAGGAGATGTCATATCTCCTAAATTGTTCACTGCTGCGTTGGAAGATGTCTTCAAGCTCCTGGACTGGAGAGGACTTGGCATCAACGTCAATGGCGAGTACATCACTAATCTCCGTTTTGCAGATGATATCGTGGTCATGGCTGAGACCCTGGAAGACTTGGGCAAAATGCTCAATGACCTCAGCAGAGCTTCCCAACAAGTGGGTCTAAAGATGAACATGGATAAGACGAAGATCATGTCGAACTCTCATGTCGCACGCACTCCAATTCTAGTTGGTTGCTTTGCACTCGAAGTTGTTGACGAGTATATATACCTGGGACAAACGGTCCAACTAGGTAGGTCCAACTTCGAGAAAGAGGTGTCTCGTCGAATCCAGCTCGGCTGGGCAGCGTTCGGGAAGCTACGATACATCTTCTCGTCGTCCAAAATACCACAGTGTCTGAAGACTAAAGTCTTTGACCAGTGTGTGTTGCCAGTGATGACTTACGGAATTGAAACGTGGTCGCTCACAATGGGCCTCATACGAAGGCTCAGAGTCACGCAAAGGGCAATGGAAAGAGCTATGCTCGGAGTTTCTCTGCGTGATCGAATCAGAAATGAGAAGATCCGCAGAAGAACCAAAGTCACCGACATAGCTCTGCAAGTCGCTAAACTTAAGTGGCAGTGGGCAGGGCACATTGCTCGTAGAACCGATGGCCGATGGGGCAGTAAGTTCTGGAGTGGCGACCACGTACTGGAAGGCGCAGCGTAGGGAGGCCCCATCAAGGTGGACCGATGACCTGGTGAAGGTCGCGGGAAGCCGATGGATGCGGGCAGCACAAGACCGGTCAGCGTGTAAAGCCTTGGGGGAGACCTTTGTCCAGCAGTGGACATCCATAGGCTGAAGAAAAAGAAGTAGACAAAATAACTAACCCTATATATAACTATAACCCACAGAGAGCTCTGTTTCATCTGTAGCCCAGTGAGTTTACATACCCTTGAACCTTGAAGAAATTTAAATGCTGTAATTAATTTTTTTTGGTGGGATGGGAAAGTCTCAAATGACTTCTCCCGCTCAGGGCGCAGCGGAAGGGCGTGTCAGACTTTTTTTTACTGACTAAAACCCACCCGTGTTTCTTCACTTGCCTGTGCGACGGCCAGGACCACGGTTTCTTTTTTACCCGCCTGCGACCCTGACCCAAGAGGCATCGGTCTTCGTGGACCCCGTCACGATGTGCTGATATTTCTTTGAGGCGCACGTGAAACACAACGCGCCGTCGACTCGGGCCTAGTCCTTATCGGGCGGTGAGCTGCCCGCGGCTCACCGCCCGCAGGCCCGTGCCTACGGTTGCTGGGAGTTCGATGTCGTCTCGTGGGGCGTGAGGGCGCTGGGATTCCCGCTGCCTCACGCGATCCGCCTCCTCCTTTGCCAGTATTACTGCTTCGCAGAAGGAGGTGACGGCCTGCCATGCATTCTCGCTCCGGACCATGGCCTGGACCAGGTTTGGACGCGCTGAAATACCATCGGGTGCCTCCCTACCTCCGCCGCATAGTAGGGGCTTATCTGGAGGACAGATGCGTCATCTATCGGGGACGTGACGGTGCCGGTCGGCACCAAATATCGTGCGGTGTTCCACAGGGATCGGTCTTGGGACCGCTCCTGTGGAACATCGGCTACGACTGGGTGCTGAGAGGCGAGCTCTCGTCGGGCGCCGACTTGACGTGTTATGATGACGACACGCTTGTCACTGTCCGGGGGAGCTCGTACAGGGAAGCGACGTTGATAGCCACGGGTGCGGTGTCACAGGTGGTGAACCGCATCCGGCGCCTGGGCCTGGAGGTGGCCCTTGACAAGTCGGAGGCCATGGTTTCCCATGGCCCCCGGCGTGCCCCAGCGCCGGGATCACATATCGTGGTCAGTGGGGCCCGGATAGCTGTCGAGTTCACCATGAAGAACCTGGGATTGGTGCTCGATAGCCGGTGGGAATTCGGACCCCACTTCCGACAGCTGGCGCAGCTGATGGGTGCAGCAGGCGCGCTGTCAACGTTGCTTCCCAACATGGGGGGCCCGAGTGCCGCCTGTAGGCAGTTGTACGTAGGAATCGTGCGGTCCATGGCCCTGTATGGGGCCCCTGTGTGGGCGATGGACCTGACGGCCGGAACACTCGCCATTCTGCGCAAGCCGCAGAGGGCGATGGCCGTCAGGGTCGTCCGCGGGTATCGCACGATATCCTACGAGGCGGCTTGCGTCCTGGCCGGATCCCCGCCCTGGGACCTAGAGGCGAAAGTACTCGCGTCATTGTACCGATAGCGCGAGGAAGAGCGGACACGGGGCTCCAGTCCATTGCAGCGGCAGATCGAGCTGCGCCGAGAGGAGCTCCGTCAGGTCCTGGTGGCGGACTGGCGGCAGAGGCTTATGCGCCCTACCGCCGGCCTCGGTACCGTCGAGGCGATCCGGCCAGTACTCGACGACTGGCTCGGGAGGAGGCACGGCTCCCTGTCGTTCAGGGTGACGCAGGTACTGTCGGGACACGGCTGCTTCGGCAAGTGCCTGCGTCGCTTAGGCAGGGAGCCGGACGCTCGCTGCCATCACTGCGTCCAATGCGGGGACGACACGGCGCAGCACACGCTCTCCGAATGTGTAGCTTGGGAGGAGCAGCGCCGTGTCCTCACAATGAAGTAGGAGGCGACCTGACGCTGCCGGCAGTAGTGCGGAGGATGGTCGGCAGCTCAGAGTCGTGGGACGAGGTGTCCTTCTGCGAGGACGTGATGTCGCAGAAGGAAGCTGCGGAACGGGAGAGGGAGATATCAACTCCCTTCCCGGGCCGTAGAAGACGCACCGGGCGCCGAGGAAGGGCGGATAACGCCCTCTTCCGCCCCCCATGATGGGGGCATCCTATGAGGAATACCACACCGGAAAAAAAAAAAAGGTCGGACGCGGACACGGCGGTGCTCTCCCAAGCCGGGCAGACCTTCACCGTGTCCTCAGGGCGATCCACACAATGGTGACACCCTGGCGTTTCCTCTCGATGTTGTATTGTTGTATTAATTAGGTACCTAAGTACTGGTGTGAATCATTTGGACTTAGTGCCTATGAACGGGATTTAAACTTTATTTCACTGTGGAGTGGCGAAAACAGAAAGCTTTACTTACTTAGACCACACACTGACAAGCAACTAACATGCAAAATGCAGCAAGAATTGTTAAGATGGCTTTCTCTAGTTTGAATAATTCGTTTTCTCTTGTTTACAGAATAGGAGTATTTTGCACAATCCTCATCGCATTACCATCATTGATATCGTTAATATTCACTCTAGCGTCGGCTCCACCAGGATTTCAGACGGACTTATCAGCGTTTTCTGTGACCATAGAAAAACGCGATTTAAGATGGTTGGTCTTGCAGTTTGTGAACGCTATCTTCTTTCCTATTGCTGCGATCAGCAGGTTTGTATTTTTGTGTTCTTCTACGATAGGCAGTATAATTCAATGACTACTATTAATACGAATAAATGATAAAAATTTGGAATTTATCCATCAATCGTAATCCAATACATGTAATGTGCATGTTTAAGGTCTGTTACGTAGAGATAAAAAGCTAAAGTAACCTGTCATAACATTGTCAGAGCTCAAAACTCGTAAATATAATTAGGAAGTAACAGTTACTTTGACAAAAAGAGATGGAAATGAACTATTAAATCGTATTCACACGGGGTCCCCGTGGAGTCCAGAACATAATTCAATGATCCGATATTAAATTACATTCGTCCGGACATTATTTACTTATTCTAGGCCGTTAACTCGTGACGACTAAACACACTGACATATAACATTACAACATAACACACCTGTATACCCCGAAGGGGTAGCCAGAGTTCAAAAGAAATGCAACATTTCATTAATCGATCGCCAAGCTCGATAAAGAATAGAGGTAAACAAGCCAATTTAGGGTTATCACAACTCACGTTTTACAAATATCCTCTTATTTACATGATTATTGCCTTTTACCTGCTAACTATTTATTAACAATTCCTATTGCACCATATTTAAATAGAATTACTAAAATAACATGCATAGGTAGGTAATAAATTGGTCTTTCGAAAAACCATTACAAAGTCGACTTAATTTTACGTGATAGCTCTACAAAAAAAAAGAAAGATGGATGAAATCCAGGTATTAAACACATTTTGTGTAATTCAACCAATGAATATAGTTGAGGCATTTGTGAATACAATTTTGCGTATTTTAATTACTTTCAAATCAACTGCATAACACATGCATTGTGAAACTTTCAAGTATGGACTAACTATAATTATATATGTATCAAAAATTTTAACCTAGGAAATTAGCTTACATGTGTGTCATATTTCATTCAAATCGGTTAAACGTTTTATGCAAATCATAAATATCTAAACATAAATAAACTGTTTACATTAGTAGGAAGTAAAAAAATGTGATTTTCAAAAAAGTAATAATACTTTTATGAAAATCACATTTTTTTAGAGTGTTAGGTAATCTTTCTGCGCTATAGTCGCATGTTTTGGCAATTACACACAGTACATTTTGTCAGTGTCGATTGCGTGGTTTATTTAAAAGTTGGAGATACGTCCTCGTTTAGGTACACTTTGTTTAGTAAATAGAAGATACATGTTAAGCGAGACTTTGCAACAAGGGGCTGCCCTCCTGTCCCCCTGGGTACGTCCATGTGCACTGCCGCGCTCGTGTTTTGGATTACAGGCAACGCCTTCTGACATAAAGGATACCTGTGTCTTAGTAGAGTGAGAACGTAGGCGGATTAAATACTGCCCAACTTGTAAATCAACCCATGAGCTTAGGCTTGAGTTTATTGGATACCTACTCCTGTTGATAATAAAATAACTGCTTTAACAGATACTGCTACCTTATATTCTGGTGGGTGGAGGCTGTTTGTGCATCTCGCAGCGAAGACAAGGAACGGACGCAAGAAGCCATACAGAACGCTCGAGCACCTTCGCCTATTGAACTGTACCTGTTCCTACAGTCCTTCATACATGCAGCTCCACATGCTATAGTCAATATTCTAGATTTGATGGCGAGATATTCAGACATGACTTTTGATAAAGGTAAGTGAATAGGTAAATGTTGGCAGTAAATATTTATACTAAAAAAATGACATATTGAAAGCAGAACTAAATCCAATTTATGATTCTTTTCATTTATCCTCTTTCATAGGTTTACAACTGGATCAGCGTTGCCAACTCTACGTCTTTTTACGTAGATCTACGTATTTTAGGTCTTTCCTGAAAATCTACGACTTTCAGTCCCAGAATCTACGTACTTTTAGTCAATATGTAAAAGTATGCAAAGTAACTAAAATGATGCAAAAATTATATTGTCGCACTGTCTTTCTCACTGTTACGGGGGCGCTAGTGTCTTTGTACTTGACGGTATGGGCTCTAAACCTTTGCGTTTCCTTTAAAGGAAAGGTAGTTGTTGTCATTCAAAGAGTTTCCGGTCTCTTTTTTTCTATTATTATTATCCAGTGGTTGTAACCAAATACTGGTATAACATTTATTATTTGAACATGTCTTCTCAAAAATTTAATATAGTTTATCACAAGAAAACCAACATGAAATTGACAGTGACAGTTGGCGGAAACATTACGGCGCCATCAGACGAGACAAATTTGCAGTTACATATTATGTTCTGTTCTGTCAGAGGCCGTGTGAAAACTATCCAAAACATAAATAGGTGTTTATTTCTATTCAAAGAAGTATTAGATTTCAAAATTCAACCGATAGATCGGATTCGGTTCTATTTTTTGTGACAATCTATTTTTGATAATGAAGAGCGCTTCCTCTTGGCATAGATATTTTAATTAGGTACATAAAAAGAGGATTAAGGATAAGGAGAGGATCGTCAGTGCCTGTAATGATTTCAGTCGATCAATGTGATGAAAACTGACATGAGAAACAGACTTACTACTGACACGTTAACAGACTTACTTTTCTGTCCAAAAGTGACCTGAAAAGAAATATTGACCCTACTCACGAACACATAGAATAGAATGTTTTAACAAAAATATGTATAAATTGTCGTGGTGACCTAGTGGTTAAAACATCACCCTCTCAAGTATGAGTGTGCGGGTTCGATTCCAGGTCAGGCAAGTACCAATGTAACTTTTCTTAGTTATATGTACCACCAATGACTGATTACAAGGTGAAAGTATATCAAAATACTCGTTTTATTTAATTAACACCTACCCAAACTTCTTCTTTTTACCTTAAAAAAAAAAAACGTAGATCTACGAACTTTTAGTAAGTAATTTTTACTAAATCTACGTAATTTTCTCAACAGGTCTACGCCTTTTTCAAAATCAGAGTTGGCAACCCTGAACTGGATTACTGGACTTTAGCTTTTACTTACGTTTGTCGTTTTCTCTTAAGACCGGATCTTCATTTTAACCCAATGTTTTCACCAGTTTCAGTTCAAGCTGTAAGCATTATTGCATCATCTCTTCGAATGGCTGGTACGGCCACAATTTACAGAAGATTTGAAAGAGAAAAGCTAAATGGGAGAAAATACCCGTGGGGCAAACAGACTGACCCATTATTGACAAATGACGACGATAATGATGACGATGAGGATGGTGATACAACGAAGGTTAGAAACCAAGAACCGATTTATGAAACAGTCGTGAAAAAAGACTCGTTCATTTCAGATTATAATGACGGCACCAAATATTATCGTGATACAAATAGTGATTTAATTAAGTTTTCCCCAAGAAATACTGTTGAGATGTCTTCCGCGTTCTTCGATAACGAAGTGTTGAGTGATTCAGATACAAGCTCGAATTATGTGCCTCAGAAAAGAGCAAATAAAAACGAATTTACAGAAGAATTCAGTAGTGATGAGGAGTATGTGAGACCAATAACTATAATAGACAGAGCAGCACCGTTGAGACGGCAAACAGCTTATACAGTTCAAAAAGTGGAAATAGTTCCACCACCCGTGATGTTAGCACCGAGACCGATATCGTTAGCCGCATGGGCAGAGAAGATGGTTGAAAATGCAGAGTCAATACCTACTTGGCTATCCGCACCACAGAGAAGAAAGTATTGCGAGGAAGTAGTCCAAGATGAGCCAGACATTCCGCGTCGTGTGCCTAGATCCTTCATGCGAGGTCTAGAACCTCAAGACGCTACAGCAGCGTTAGTGCATTTTCTGGGCTGGTACGGATTTTTTGTAAGTCGCCTGCTCTCAATAGCATGTTTCATAATTTTTTTTCCGTTTGTCGCGATTATAATCCTGTTTTCACACTACCAAGCGATGTTGTTATTCCTTATAGTACCTCAAGCTAGCACCGTCAAGAGAGCATTCTACATATTCCTTGCGTTCGTATACTTATTTTGTCTGATGGAGTTTAAGATACGTTTCCGGCACGTGCGTGTGTGGCATGTGTTCTGGATTATAGTGTGTACTATAGAGACCGTTGTGTTCACTGGCCTGTGGGCAGGCATAGACAATAATATGCACGAGTGGTGGAAACTTTTTATAGTGAAGGTGATTGGTACTAGTCTGTGTTTGAGCTACATATGTTTCCTTTTTTATTTTGTATTTTTACAGCCACGAGAAACGATCGTTTATATAAATAATAAAAATAATGATAAAGAATAGCACTTGCGTTGTGTTCTTGTAATGATTTGTCTAAATATATCTATAATAACGTATGTATCCCGCTACTTATGCCTCTGTAATATTTCAATGCAACAGACAGGATATTATGAGCCGAAGCACCAGCTGGTCACATCCGTGTTCATTTCATTTACATAAACAAATATTTTTAAGAAATGATTACAATCATCATTGGCTTTTGTTTTGATAACTTTAATTTTATTGGTAAGCCCCTATTGTACACATTTCTCGCTTTTTCACTGGTAATTGGAATGACATCATTTGTAGGCGGTACTTGTTCAACAATATTGTTTCCTGTTTCTATTTTCGCCTTCATTATAACGTTGCTGCAAAAAGTACTTAGTTAAATAGCCTTGTAGTTCAGTTAGTAGGTACAGACGATAACCTGTAAATTTACTTTGTTAGATTTTCAACGTTATCGCTAAAGCATTAAGGCTCAAAGTTGATTGGAAATATTTGACAGTTTCGGGTAACTTGACATGCTGTCGTCCTCACCTATCGCTCCACTCTGAAGTATGAATAATAAAATGCGTCTTATTTTGTTTTTCTTTAGTGTCAACCGTTTATCTGTAGGTACGTAACCATTGGGAAGTCCGAGTTCAACAATCATGATTGAAGTTGCTCCACGTCTTTCCTTATTTTCAAAGGCTTCAAATTCAAAGTATTTGGGTTGGAATTTTGGATGCACTTTGTAAAATTTGGGACACCGTTTCAACTTAAGTGCTGGTAAAAGTTAAAATATATAGTATTATTATAAAGCTGAAGAGTATGTTTATTTAGACGCACTAATCTCAGGAACTACTGATTCCGATTGAAAAATTCTTGTTGTCTTGGATAGTTCTTTTATTGAGGCTATATAACATCACGCTGCGATCGTAAGGAGCGAAGAATCATCATTCATCATTGAAGGTTTCGGTTGTGTGCGCTGCGGAAACGGCAGGGTAACTGCGTAACACTTCACTTCATTTTGACAGTTCCAGAACATTCATGTTGCGTTATTTAATTTGTTAAACATATTGCTAATCCATTGCTCCATGTGTGGGAAAATGTGTCTACATTTTCTCATTTTCATTGTCTACATGGAGCAATGGATTCGCAATATGCTTCGAAATGATTCCAACTGATAGTAATAGAGTGTTACGCAATTAGGGTGCAGTCAAGTTACCCAAAAAATATGATATAAAACTTCTTAACAGGGCAACAGTTAGTATTTTTATAATAATCGTGATTAACGGGATAGCTGCGAATCGATAAATAAATAAACGTGTTATCTGTTATAATAGTAGGAATCCAGATTCTGAGATGGTAATAACTAACCAGCAGGGTAATTGTGTAACAAACTATCGGTAGCAATGGGTTTCATTTTGACAGTTCAACGATATTCATTGCATTGTACTTAAACGATGATGAGCAAATGAAAAAAAAAATGACTTATTTATGAAGCAATGGACAAGCAATATGCTTCGATTTGATTTCAATCAATAGTACTTGTGCGTTACGCAATTAGGGTTCAGGGGCCCTAGTCTGCTATTACAATAGTGTCAGAATGGTCGGTTAGTGATGTCGTAATGACCGATTTTGACAAGCTTCGGAATCTACTAACAAAATAACGTCATTAAGACTTTCCAGTTTTCAATCACTGACAGTTCACTCCATATTAATAAATGTTGAAATTCAATATTACTTTTCAGAAAATTATTTCTATTGACGGATTTTATAATAACGGCAATACGGCAATTTCATTCTATCCCCATTCTATTATGAGACGATTGAGGTAATTGATCGATCTTTATGAATTTAGCAGATTAGAATAGAATACTCTTTATTATGTACACCATATAGATTACAGAACATAAATAAAAATATTTTACATTGGGCGGTCTTATCGCTAAGAGCGATCTTTTACAGACAATCTTTGAATGGGAAGGAGAGAAATAATGTAGGTAGTATATAGTGTACTATTACAGATTACGTTTTAAGCACAATGACAATGAAGTGGCAATGGAATCGGAATGACAAATTTATAAAAATAGCAAACTAGGGCCCCAGACCACATGCCAGATAGATTGGTAATCACAGTATGATGTAATTAGTAGCCAGGTGGAAGTTAACCTAATATCACAGTCGCCTCCTACGAACTGCGGCAGTGGAACAAAGGTGATCTATTCGTTGACAAGAGCCGATGTTAATGTAACTCGAGCACACTCACGATAGTTCGGCTTGCACTGTAATCCACACTCATCCGTAAAAATAATACTTGTGGATTGCGGAAGTGCAATGAGTATATGCCTTATGTATGTATTTCAGTTTCAAATAATTGTAGTTTTCATGATATTGATGGGGTTAATTAACGGTTGGTCGATTGGCGTAGTAGTTAAAGTGTTGACTGCTGCTCCGCGTGTAGCGGGTTCGATTCCAGCACGGACCAAATATTTATGACCTACAAATAGTTTTCCCAGGTTTGGCTGATTGTGTATGTGATTTAAAATTTTTGTAAAGAAACCCTCGATACATGAGATATAATTCCTAGTGAGGGGCAACGTTTATAGAAAAAACAGTATACCTAAGGCAATCCTGCCTAACCTGAAAGAATAATATGCTTGATAATAATCTGCGAATCGTGTATTTATTATACTCTTAAATGAAATCTTACCCAACACCATCTGGCCGGTTCATGATAACAATAAACCGTCGACGAAAAATGCTCGCGCTCCAGAATTGAAAAATAGAAACTAGTGTTTTCCACGAACTTCCAGCGAAGCTTACCGATGACGAAAATACGTTAGGTTTTAACCTATTCTTCTTCGGCTAAGCTGATATTCTGTAGATGGGGTGCAACCAATACCAATAAACAAAGCTTTGTCTCACTTCAAAGAGCGATGCTATGCTTCAAGTTGTGATTGAAGTATTCCTTCTGGTGAACAACTGGCGATTTTTTAACACCCAAGACGTTAGTTATTTATGTTTATGAAAACAGATTCATTTACTGATTTACGTTTTGTTTCGGTAACTGTTATTTCACTTCTCGTGTTGACACGCTTTAATGACCTCTTTTAAATCTTTATTTGACTTTTAAATCTTTGGAAAGAAAAATGTATAAACTTCACCGAGCCGCGGAATGCGTTCAAAAAGTAATGTTGGAAGAAAAAAAAATATAAATGCTGTTCTATTTTGCCGTCCTCCCGAGTTCCGACGCATTACATATTTACAAAACAGCGTTCTTATGGGCAATCAGTTGTGATTTGCGTAGATATTTTTTGCACTCATCATGGTCGGATCGTAGTATGTTCGTGTTAATGTGGTGTAGAGGCGGGCTTGGGTCAGCAGCCTTGCCATATGATGCGCAGTGTATCATAACGCTTATGATATTCACACAGTGCACCATTGATAACGGACGCAATGACTTATGAACTTTTTTTGGACGGTACAAAGATATGGCACAAGTCGATCGATTCTGTAAAAATCTCACCGTGGAAAGTTGTGTGAAGTCACCTTAGCCTGACCTGTCAATAGTGTCAATCCTTTAGTATTAGTTGGATTGGCAAATCATTCCACGCTCACTTTCTTTTTTTTTTTGTTCCGGGGTGGAAAATCCTCATGGATGTCCGCCACCCTGGGGTAGGAGACGGGGTCTGTCAGACTCCTACTGACTAAAAACCACCCCGGTGTCTCTTCGGTCAGGTGCGCGCGGGCCCGCGGGAGTCCTTGATTCTGTCGCGGCCCCACACTCTCGTGCCGGCCCGGTCTGTCCGGGCTTACAGAGGCCCCATACGGGGCCATGGACCGCACGATTCCCACGTACAACCGCCTACAGGCGGCGTCCGGGCCCCCCATGGTGGGAAGCAACGTTGATAGAGCGACTGCTGCTCCCATCAGCTTGAGCGCCGGCCACCGGAAGTGAGGCCCGAATTCCCAACGGCTGTCGAGCACCAATCCCAGATATTTCATGGTGGACTCGACAGCTATCCGGGCTCCGCTGACCACGATATGTGATCCCGTGCCATGAAATACCATGGCCTCTGACTCAGGCGCCGGATGCGGTTCACCACCTGTGACACCGCAGCCGTGGCTACCAACGTCGCTTCCCTGTGCGAGCTCCCCCGGGCAGTGACAAGCGTGTAGACCGCATAACACGTCAAGTCGGCGCCCGACGGGAGCTCGCCTCTCAACACCCAATCGTAGCCGAGCGGTCCCAAGACCGATCCCTGTAGAACACCGCACGACATTAGGTGCCGACCGGCGACCGGCACCGTCTCGTCGACGAATTCCATGCTAACTTCACCTAAGTTTTCATAGCGAAATGGTTACAGAATCGCACACCTGATTCTATGCAATACCCGCTAACAATTGGTGACCTATCACAACAGTAAAACTACTTACATAGAGCGCATTTTTTTTTTTAGAATCATTCCTCCATGACAACAACTACAAACAACTTCCAAGAAACTCGTCAACTTTCAAGATGACGATATATTAAGTATACAGGTATATTATGGTACTGGTAGGTATTACCATAAGGAATTCAATATATCTCCAAGGATAACACCGCAACATTTATTGGAATTTTTATAAACATTTGTGACTGTCGTTAAAATAAAATAAATGGGAATGCAGTGTCATTCGCCACTTATATAATAATGTTCAAGTTTATTTTATGCGATCTTTATCCTTATTGATTTTGTTACATGTTTGAAATCTTATTTTTAATATCAAAATGCAGTGCTTATCCTACAATGTTGCGTTTATTTTTTTAATGGCTGAATATAGAAAACTTTCACGATCGCAATAATATTGTGATTTAAAACATATTCACATTTTATGACTTTTTTGATGGCCTACATTGTGTCCCACTTAGGGCAAGACCTCCCCTTTTATTCACTTAATGAATAATACAATGTTACTGTAAAAGCTCAAACTGCAGCAAATCATCAACAATCATTATTATTATTATTTTAAGTTAGGACCTAAAATATCTTTTACATGCTTTTTTAAAAATAATATACAGAAAAAACTCACAAATCAGAAACAAACAGCCATTTTATAGTCATTTTGTTATTCGGTTTTGCTATTCGGACGATCATTATTAGTATTGTTGCGTCTTGAAACATGATATCTAAAAATAAAACGCGAATAAAATACTTTTTAGTTTCAGTAACACCTACTTTAGATAGGTTATTAGGTTAGATACTTCTTTTTTAAGTTCCTGTTTATGTTTGTTTAAAATATTCTCCCACCTTTATGTTTTTTTTTTGTTATTGTACCGGTACGGTGTCACATAGGGGGACTGGGGGAGACGTGGCACCTTGATACGATTTTTACTTAGACTCAATAAAAGACGATCTAATGATAGTTACATCCAATTTAATTATATATTCAGTTAACTTTTTACATACAAATTAACCGATAGATTTAATCACAAAACGTATTAGAGCCTATTTACTAAAAAATTAAATTTGTATCAATGTACCCCCACATATGGGGTACATTGGTACATACACTGATACTTTGGTTCGTAGAAATATTTCTACAAATTAAACAAGTTTTATTGATTTTGACCTTCATTTATTATTTATATTAAATTATATTTATTCGCTGCTTTTGTTATTGATAATTTTCCTTCCAACAAGTCAGATATCACAGAAGCCATGATAATTTCATTGATGGAACTTCTATTCACCTAGCGTTTAAATCTTCAAACCATTTTTCTATAAAGAAAGCAAAATATATTACATAAGTCATACATACACATATATTAAACAAAATATCGGCTGATGAATATTGACTGTATCTACGTGCCCCTTGTATCAAAGTACCCCGTCTCCCCCTATAACTGTTTGCTGCACCGGGTGACGTCATTACGTAAGCGCAGGCTGTCGCTGAAAACCAGGGCGAGCGCTGGGCTCTGTCCTGCATAGGGTCGTAGACTCGTAGCATAATGCTGAGCGACAGCCGTTTTGCGTAGATGTGACGCATATTTCCTATACCATTGCTTACGTTTTTTGTGTTTTTGTAATTTTTTGCGTAATATTTACCGTAAATAAACGATTTTCCTTTCTTTCTGTACTTATATGATAATCGTCCTTATTAGGTAGTACAAGTTAAAAATATTATTTACTTGCATCGAAGTCGTGGTGGCCTAGTGGTTAAAACATCAGCCTCTCAAATATGAGTGCGCGGGTTCGATTCCAGGTCAGGCAAGTACCAATGTAACTTTTCTAAAGTTATATGTACTTTCTAAGTATATCTTGGACACCAATGACTGAAGGTGAAGGAAAACATCTTGAGGAAACCTGGACTTTAAGTCTAAAATCGCCAACCCGCATTGAGCAAGCGTGGTGATAACGCTCAATCCTTCTCTGTATGAGAGGAGACCTATGCCCAGCAGTGGGACGATAAAAAGGTTGATGATGACTTGCATCTAGAATTACAAAATAAAACGACCTGTAAGCGCACTTTTTCGTCGAGCTGTTAAAGCAGTTGAATTTTTAACCGACTTCAAAAAAAGGAGGTTATATGTTCTATGTTACTGGTTTGGTTTCCGCACTCAGTCCCTTCAGTGGACCATTGTGCGTGAAAGGAGGTTATAAATTCAACCCGTATAATTTCAAGTGTATGTATGTATGTATGTTTTTATGTTTGTGCGCACATATTTCGGGAACTACAAGTCCGATTTAAGTAATTCCTTTTTTTGTTGTATTATATATTGTTCAACTTAGGGAATAAGTACTATAAGTTTAATCAAAATCGGTTGAGTAGTTTCTGAGATAGGGATTTTTTCGTATTATAATTTATTCTAATATGGGTTATATCTGCCACTATTGTTATGAAGTGAGAAATATAATATTTTGAATTTAGACTAAGACACTGAAAAGCATGAAATAAAAAATTTTTACTAAAATATAGGAACCGACATCAAAAAAACACTTAAAAGGAAAAAATAATTTTATTTTTGTCATGGCTCTAGAAGTCGGTGGCGAGCGAAACAACAGAAACCTCGAGACACCGACTATTTCGATCGACTTCTATTTTTTTGTAAAAAGTTTTTTAATTCCTAAGATTTACCAAATCTCTCCGATAAAGGCCAAATTGTTTTACATATAATATACCTACTTATATCATCTTTGATTTCGAACATCTATCTACCAGTGTCTACTGTTAAACCTAGGATTTACCGACTAAATTCCGGCAAAAGTCCAACACCAAAGGTCGTTATAGAACATTTCGACTATACAAGTAAATAAATCGGTATTGTATAAGATTTACCGCAGTTCGAACTTTTACAGTAACTTATATAAAAAGTCTTAAATTATGAGTAACTTCTCTCGCTGACCGTACTTACGCATTTTATTTTGATAGATAGTGTTTTATAAGCGCCTATTGTTTACCACATTACACACGCTTAGTGTAAACACTCAGTATCATAACAGATTACAAACGGTAGCAACACCCGTCTCAGCATCATCACGCGTACAAACGACAGAGGTTTAAAGATTATCAGTGGCGCTGGCGTAAATATTAAAATTAAAGTCATAATAAATAACATTAAGATTGAGTTATGTTTTAAGTATTATTAATACCTATTGCTGGGGCTACGGGTTTTGCATGTCGGTGGCCAGTAGTTCCTGATCAGCACTTTGGGAGTCTACATTTTTATGGCCCTTTAGCATTATCGTCAAACATCATTGTTAGTCTGAAGACATTACTGATATTTTTAGGTAAAGATAACATAACATCACGCAAGTTTCCCTGAAGCGTTAGGAGGGAGACAGAAGAGGACAAAGGTGTACTATGGCCTACCTATAGTATAGCCACCAACCGGTCACAAATCCAGAGTCCAAGAAATTCCCCATGAAAAGCAAAATAGATTAGCGAGGCAGAAGCAGTGGCTAGCTGATATTTTAAGAGTAGATTTTTTTAAGTGAAAACTATTTTAGCGGCATTGTACACTTTTTGAGATAGCTAAAAATTTAAACTCGCATTTGTACACGTGACCTGTGTGCCTAGTGTGAGTTTTTTTTTTAACGGTCGATATGTTTATGATGCTCGGCGCTCGCTTTTCGGATGTGTTTTTTGTAATATGGGTAAATTGTCGTTGTTATTTGTGTTCTTCTTCTTCATCGTTTCGCTCTTGACAGAACGGTCACTATGGCTGAATTCGAGACGCTGATGCCATTTGTGTAGGATAGCGCAATAAATAAATAATGGCGCCGAATCTGTTGTTCACAAACTAAACAAATTTTAAGTTATGTGCATCTTTTTCTTTCCATTTCGTTAAGAAAAGGATAGAAGGTAACATTTTAATTTAATCCTTTCAAATTAAGATACTCCATAGACAGTATAGACGCGATTATAAACATGGTGACTAAAAATACGCCAACTTACGTCAGGAGCGCACTAATTTGGCAGGTCTAATTTGACATTTTATCTTCTGTCCTTTTCTTATAGAAATGGAAAGAAAAAATGCACTTAACTTAAAATTAGTTTAGTTTGTGAACTACAGAATCGGCGCCATTGTATACTATCTTTGATATAGTAGGTATATATTGTAGTATAAACAATAATATAGTACTTGTATACTGATACATAGAAGCAATTCGTGAGAAAACATTCCCAAACCATTTCAAAATATTCAAAAATGCACATCGTTAATTGTTCAAGTCTTCACTTCTGCCGGCACCCCGGAGCGCAACTGTTGCGTTTTTTTTTTCACTACCGATCCAACTTTGCAGAAGTTCGTTTTATTTGAAGGTTTGCAACAAAAATTCTACGCGCACTTCTCAGCTTGCATTATTTTCCCGTTTGTATGCAGTGGGACTCCGCAAGAAGCACATCTACATTGCTCCATTATAAATATTACATTATCAACATACAGCATACATAGTCCATTAAAAACCAAGTCTGAACATCTAAGGGGCCGCTTACGGGGAATGCAGCCGAGCGGTGTTGAAAAAGGGCCGCTTAGCGATCGCACGCGCAGTCATCGACATTGCGATTATTTTTCGCTAATTTACCATACGCTTACATGTCGATGGGGAGCGGAGATGAGATTACCAAGAACGGTAGTTGCAAGCCAGTAAGATTGAACATTTTGTATTGAAGATAATGATATCGTTATGAAAGAACATACGCGCACTACGTGCTCGAGGATTTATAGTTATACGACTCTAACTTTAGCTTAGGTTAAATGAATTATGAACATAAGTAGGAAAACCAGTATTGTTATTAACCTAGAGCAATTATCAATAGCCTCAAGTATATTAATATGTAGGTACGGACGACAGCAGGTCAAGCTATCCGAAACTGTTAAATATTCCCAATCAACCTTGAGCCTTATTGCTTTAGAGATAAAGTTAAAAATCTAATAAGGAAATCTGACAGATTGTAGTAGCTTGATGTACCGTCGTCTGTACATACAACCCGCACATTAATTTTGTAATACACCATTAAATCACAATCAGAACTTAATAATTTTGAAGGATATTGCCCGAAGAATTGCAACATTTAAGTTGCAGTGGGCTGGGCAGATTGCTCGTAGGACCGATACGCGATGGGGCCGACGGATTCTCGAGATGCTACCACGCATCGGAAGACGCATCGTGGGTAGGCCCCCGACAAGGTAGACCGACGTCCTGGTGAAGACCGAGGAAATCTGCTGGATGCGGGAGGCGCAGGACCAGTCGTCGTAGCGATCCTTGGGGTAGGCCTATGTCCAGCAGTGGACGGTTTTAAGGGCCTTAGTCTCATTTAGTAGCGTAAAATAGTCACTTTAGGAAGCTAATTTCTAATTAACGGCTTGGTTTTGAGATTTGAAAAAAATATATCTTGTCTATTGATTCATGTACAACATTTACTAAAGATGATTTTTTCGTAGGATTTTGCCTGTTGCCTTAAAAAAATATTTACCAAAACGCTATTTTTGGCTAATATTCGTTATTACTTCTAAACGGCATTGATGTGTGGAAATTTTTTTACACTGAAAAATTCGTGGTTAGAAGTACTACAGATATGCAAGAGCGTATTTAAATCCATCAACATTTGCCAAGAAAATATCCTTATTTTGAAACATAGGTTTAGAGGTGCTCTGCGCGGGCGCGGGCGGCAGTCGTGCGTTAGCATTCAGACGGGAGGGTTGTGTCGCTTGCTGCTCTGCTCCGGCTATCGCCGACTACGCGTGGTTGTCTGTGTGAGTGCAAATATTTACGAGCGAATCGTGTCAGTGTACGTTCATAGATTAGCTCGCAAATGAGAATTGAAGATGCGTCTGGTGGCGTAAGTATCTATCTACCTATACTCTTGTATTTATACCTACATATTACTGTATTTTTCTTTGTAACCATTTTTCTTTTACAATTGAAGTTAAACAATTACGAATTGTTCCAGGAAATCTAGAAAGAAATCTTTAGACTTGAAAGGCAATAATCCGACTAACTACATCCGCTGATAATATAGAAGACTCTATTCAGGTAAGTAAACACTCGCACTTAGATTATAATTTATAGGTTTGTAAGGAGATTTAAAAATAAAAATCTTATTAGAAATTTACGTAACTTGAAAATGTGATTTTTTGTTTATGGTGATATAAACCAAAAATTAGGACTCAATTAAAGGTTTTGGTGTAAAAACAGTTTTACAAAAAGTTTTGAGTTGATAGGACTTTTAGTTTTTGCGATATTAGCAAAAATGTGTAATAAAAACTCTTACTTGGATTATTTTAAATGATTCTTCCTGTAAATATTTTATTTCTATATGTAATTGTTTAAAGTAGCCGAAGCCGATGGACGCGGGCTGGCGGGCTTGGAATGTCACAGTTATCAGTAAATTTTTTTGACGTCCTCCGTGGCGCAGCGGTCAACACGCCTGCCTGCGACGTGGAGGCCGCGGGTTCGATTCCCGGCCAGGTCATGATGGAAAACGATCTTTTGCTGATTGGCCTGGGTCTTGGATGTTTATCTATATATGTATCTATTATAAATATAGTATCGTTGAGTTAGTATCCCATAACACAAGTCTCGAACTTACTTTGGGGCTAGCTCAATCTGTGTGATTTGTCCGTATATACATATACAGTATATTAAGAAAACCCTGTCCGACCCGTAAGGATAATAAAGGTTAAGTAAACACATGACCAAATATGATATAAAATTTTACGTAATCATCATAGTACCAATACAAATGAATTTTGAAATAACTTCCCCGAAATTTGGTAATTTTTAAAAAAGTGACAACACCGGTATTATTATGAGCGAATAGCGACAGCGATGCGACAACGTGCCGCGTGCGCTGCCGCCCGCCGCCCGCGGAAGGGTGCTTAACGCATATTTATTAAGTTACCTCTTTTTGCGAAATAATATTTATTTTTTTAGGGGGATTTTTTTTTTAAGTTAGCCTGGTTTTGTATGCATTAGTAGAATCAGTTATCGATACCTAACAACACCTTCACGGGTCGGACAGGGTTTTCTTAACATACTGTAGGATATATATATATATTTTCTGTTTTTCACAAATAATATTGTAATAACATTTTTCGACTTACAGAAAAGAAGAGAAAGAAACCAATCGACAGAACTTAAAAGTTTAATTTGCTTTTTAGGTCGAACACTAACGCAGTTGATTCTAGGTCAGACATCCATACAGAATGTCGTCAAGAAAATGATAATATTATATATCTCTATGTGCACAAAAAAACGACGCAAGTTCCATCATCATCATTCAGGTAAAATTATGCCTGCATGTCCTACAACCTATATTTTTAGTTTACAAATATATCATATACCTGTAAAATTATTTTTTTGTTAATTCTTAATTAATTTTTCTTGATAAATTCTTAATTCCTTGACAAAAATCTCTAACAGTGTTGCCAGGGTTAATTAAAATGTATGTTATATCTTTTTTTAGCTCAAAATATCACCAAAACCTCAACAAATCTCAAGCTTGTTTCATCGAAGGGCGACGCATAATTAATATTGCTTACTTTTATTCAGAACTAAAGAAAATTGCCAAGCACGGAGAATTATAGACTGTGGTTAAGGATCTGTGGATATTGTTGGAGAACGACAAGTTCAGACAAGGGACTACATTCCCTATTTATTTTTAAATGCCGTATGTGTATGGAAACATTTTGCACATCCTACAGAAATCAATATCAGCTGTGCAGTTGTAGGAACTATAGAAATAGACTGTGGCCATTCTCAACTGCAAGAAATTTCTGCAGCTTTAGATATGCCTATAATCTCGCATGTTATTTATTGGATCGAAGAATTAAAATTTACAGATTTTAAAATAACTCGTGTTTTATTTGAAATCTCATTACGGCGAAGTACATTCAATCCGACGTCACTGACACAGTATAAATAGGGTACTATCTCTTTATGGAAAACGGCCGAAACTACGCGCTTTGTAATCTCAAGGCATCTATATAAAGCACGGTTAGCGCAGCGGTTAAGCTATTGACTGCTGCGCTGCGTGTCGCGGGTTCGATTCCCGCGCCGAACAAATGTTCAGAACATGTCCTACAAGTAGTTGTTCCGGGTCTGGCTGTTTGTGTCTGTGAATTTATATGTTTAAAAATGCACCCGCGATAAAAGTAATTTCTAGTGTGGTTCAACGTTTTTTTTTTAATAAAAATATCACAAAGTGCCTAGTGCGCGTTTGTTTTACGTTAACGCGATGAACTCGTTTATGTTATTCGCATTAGTAATTAATTCAAGGACACTGCAAAGACACGATACTCATATACTGAAAAGTAGTGAAAAAGTGTTGAATCGATAGATATTACCATCTACCATTATTTTTTATGTTAATGTTATGATATATTATAATGTGTGGGTACTTGTTTTACAAATGTCTGTCAGTCTGCGATCGGCCATTAAACTGTGTAACGAGCACTCCTTGATTTTATTTAAACATTGATCAAGAATACTAAAAATATATTATAGTACGATATTACCATTTATTAATGCAAAATATACATTTATCGTCTTGCATCCATACCCCCGTCTGAAATCGTAGGCACAAATCGCGACCTACACGCGGCTTGTCTGCATCTCTGGATATTCTTTGATTGTCGTTTTAGTTTAGCGCGCCACCGCGCGCATTTTACGAATTCGGGAGTACGGCGTTTAGCTCCGCCCACATGCACAAGGTCATTGAGGCTACTATACCCGTTAATTTCAACGGCCGATTTACTTGTATAAACTTGGCGGCCAACTATTCCTCGTAATGTTGGGCTCCTGCTAAATGTTTACATAATGCAGTTCGCATGCATCCCTACATTCAGACCGGGATAGCTAAATAAGCTAATTAGAGTCATGAGCTGAATCTAAAAGACTACCAACAGATTTGAATTGGCTTTGCATATTTTATCATTTGAATACTGCACATAAGTTATTCGACTCATAAAAATATTGCAATTCCATTATTTTGGTACGACAAAGACCGAAGACGTGTCCGTAGAAACGAGGCAGAGACGTTACAATCAAAGTCTCTGACTGCAGACTTTTACAGCCACAGAAATTACGAATAAGTAACATCGTTTGAATACAAAGCCTCCCTTTAGAGCTATTTAATCAATTATACGAAAGCCAGCTAGGTGTCATTTGTTGGAATTACTTACTGTATACGCCGTATACAATAGGTTTCGATCATAAATCGTTTGAGTTGTGGCCACTGAGGTTGCAAGCACCTATTAGCTAGGTGCGACCACCAATAACTGCGAACAAATCGATATTCAGTGCTAGGTTACTCCTGCGACTTAGTTTATGTTAACTTCCTTGTTTCTTCCACCCGAATAGCATCGCAATAACATCTTGCGCTGTTACTTCTTTTTCTTTTTCTTAATATATCATTATTATAATGTGTGGGTACTTGTTTTACAAATGTCTGTCAGTCTGCGATCGGCCATTAAACTGTATAACGAGCACTCCTTGATTTTATTTAAACATTGATCAAGAATACTAAAAATATATTATAGTACGATATTACCATTTATCAATGCAAAATATACATTTATCGTCTTGCATCCATACCCCCGTCTGAAATCGTAGGCACAAATCGCGCCCTACACGCGGCTTGTCTGCATCTCTGGATATTCTTTGATTGTCGTTTTAGTTTAGCGCGCCACCGCACGCATTTTACGAATTCGGGAGTACGGCGTTTAGCTCCGCCCACATGCACAAGGTCATTGAGGCTACTATAGCCGTTAAGGCTGAAATGCTGATGATGATATTGCTATTAATTTATGTGTTCGTAAAACATGTTTAGGTACTCTACAACGCAATTAACGCACCGAATATTATTGATTCTTCAAAATTGAAGCCGATCCTACCATTAGTGTATTAGGTATGCATGTACCGCACTGGTCTCCAAAATGCTAATTTAGGTATTGGAACAAAAAAAAAAGGAAGCGGAAAGATTGTCATATTTAAATAAAAATATTTAGTATTGCAGCATTTTCAGCAATCACAACAGTAAACTCGAGTTTGGCAATCCATCAGTGTTAATTGGCCTTTTAGAAGCTTCGATACAAAATTAAGTTTGTGTCTACACACCTCAAACATTAATAAATTTAGTTATCCTGTAAGCAACACCTGTTCTGTTTAGATTCTCAGATCAGATGACTGTTAGCACTGGGGATAGATTAATCCAGGTACCTATAAAGTGTATGCATTAAATTGCACACGGGTAATTCACTGAAAGCTTTAATAAATGTTTCAATTTGCATACAATCAAATTGAGATTAAAATGAATACCTTGAAAACGCAATCCAATTTTGGTTGGTTTGATTAAATAGATTGAACGGTTTGCATATCGTGAACTACATCAGAATTTACGTAACTACCTTCTGATTATTATTGGAAAACTCGTCAAAAGTTACTAATTTAGTTTTACAAAATTTATATAAGGTCCAGGCCACTGTTTACCATCAGGGAAGCAGGCAAGCACTAGCTTATAACATTTAAAAAGTTCAAATTAAAAGTGTCTTTTTTACTTTTTTTTTTTTATTTATATTAATTCATTACAGGTTTGTTCGTTTTGTACCATTAAACCAGAAATGGTTTATATTGGTATTCACATTCACTATAACAACTCTTAATAAATATAACATATTTTGTATTAATAATTATTAATATACCCACACCATTTGTTTTTTTTTTTTCTTTATTAATAATCCCCCTCACTCATAAACGCCCCCAAAGCCAACCAGTGATCAGCGACTCCCCAAACACAAACCCTCGACGTCCTAACGTCATCCACCTCAAAAACTCTTCCAAGTCTCCAGCTTTAATTTGACATTTGACTTGGTACTATGGTGAAATATCTGGGATACTTCCCCGATACAGTTATTTCACCATATCAGGTAATATCATCATCACCATTATTTCAGCCCAAAGATGTCCCAACTAGAAATTCAAGCCTCTTCTAGATTAAATTAGGTATGTTTCAATTAATAATTTTCATTTGCACACATATTCCCAGGAGATCTATCTCCAAGGTTGCTGAATGCTGAAGACGGCTGTTTACCTATATCCCCGTTCAAATATTACGTAAGCAGATTTATTACAATTATTTACCCCCCATCCCCCATGTCAGCAAAAGTAAGCAAATCTCTTACCCCTTTCCTCTATGCTTACGTAAACATTTTTCAATTATAAATGTATTATTTTATATTTATAATTATAATGTTACATAATATTTATAATTTTAAAAATAAGTAAATAGATTTAAGATAGATATTAGATTTTACTTATACAGTATTCAACATAGAGTAAGGGACAAAAATATTATTATAATCTTATGAACAAAACATTTTCAAGCATAGATAATGTGAGGGTTGCACTTCGTGTAAAAAAGTAAATAACTACGGATGACGTAATCATCATCTAGACTCCCCTACCCCCCATGTCATCCAAAATAAACAAAACAAAGACCCCTCCGCCCCCCAATAGTGCGTACGTAATACTTGAACGACCGCTATCTACCTAATATGCATCATCATCAACGTTTTTTTACCGCCCCACTGCTGGGCACAGGTCTCCTCTCATACAGAGAAGGATTGAGCGTAATCACCACAATTCCTCAATGCGGGCTGGCGATTTCGGATTTAAAGTTCAAGTTTCCTCAAGATGTTTTCCTTCATCTTGTAATCTGTCATTAGTGTCCAAGATATACTTAGAAAGTACATGTAATTTAGAAAAGGTACACTGGTACTTGCCTGACCTGGAATCGAACCCGCACACTCATACTTGAGAGGCCGGTGTTTTAACCACTAAACCACGACTGCCTTATGTGCAATCGCAACTTATTTGCCAATATGTAACAAATATAACTTTATGGAAAAATTACTTTAACTTCTTCATAATAAACTTAAGTAGTATACAACTTTTTAATACTTTTGCAGCATAAGTAGAGCTCTGACGACACGGTTGATACAGTGGCTGAGCGATCGACTGTTGCGCTGCGTGTCGCGGTTTCGATTCCCGCACGAAACAAATATTTGTACGGACTACAGGTAGTTGTTCCGGGTCCGGGTGATACACGATACAGGACTGATTCCTAGTGTGGGGCAATGTTTAAAAAAGAAAACTCTGCAAAATAAATTCATTTCCCATGGAAATAAAATTGATATTTCTCTAACTTAAAATAAGGTGCTTGTGCAGCAATGCGCGTTCATACAAGTACATATTAAATCTACGCTATCTATTTAGGATGATCGGACAAAACCAATTCCACAAATGGCGCCACATTTCAAGCGTTCTTGAAATAATGAAAGCTGATGAATAGTTAGCAGTTGCACAACAATTTATTGTAAGCTAGACGCTTGCTTATTCCTGTTTTGAAATCCATGACACAGCACATAATTAGTTGTTCTGTCAAACTAAATAACTTACCTGTTAGAGCCTAACATATTTTCTTCAAAATGCGGCAGGGTTCTGTTGAATTGAACTTTATTTTATACCAATTCGTAGATTTGCTGCGCCTTGTGGTTTTGCCCGCATAATAAAAAAGTATCCTATGCCCTAATCTAGGTCATTACCTATCTATCATTTCGTCCAAATTTTAGCATAAAAGCGTAACACACAAAAACCTAATTTTATAATTGGACGTTGTTATGCAAAAAGGATCCAGCCAGCAAACTTGCTTTTGAGAAAATAGAATTTGAAGTGAAACTTATATATTAAATAACATGACAGTAGATTTAAATTTCCTTTTAAATAATGGGTATTTTCCAGTACTTTTTTGCGGCTTTGATATTTTTTGCATATACATACTAAAGTTGATCTGATTTTAAACATTTATGACAGTAACTCAAAAAACGGTTTTTGTGGGTTAGATCTATTTTGCATAACTACGTCCAATTACACATTTTCACATACTCACACATTTTCATATAATTTC
The DNA here is from genome assembly GCA_037179545.1 of Sesamia inferens. NCBI lineage: Eukaryota > Metazoa > Arthropoda > Insecta > Lepidoptera > Noctuidae > Sesamia > Sesamia inferens. The sequence continues at coordinate 11,998,499 of CM073934.1, read as the reverse complement.
ACATTTTTAACTTTATAAAATTAGATTTTTGAAATTGGCTTGTATCTTAAAAAATAATTTAATGTCCATCAGATAGATTTATAAAAAATATTGAACATGTATTTTTTATTTTTCTTTCATTCAAATATTTAGGAAGATATATTGATTTGAAATGTCGCATGACGTCACGCCGTGCTACAAAATATACCACGGCGTGACGTAATTAGCCCCCACTCCGTAACTTTAATACGTTATATCTCAGTAGTTTTTGGTAATTACGACTAAATAAAAAATACGGGTCCTAATTTTTTTTATTATCTATAAGACGGCCTAATATTTTTTTTGATTTTCATACCTTGGATACATCCCTATTGGCATAGCAATGCCTTCCTTTGTGTATGAGAAGAGACCTGTGCCCAGCAGTGGGACGATAAAAAGGTTGATGATGATAGCAAAAAATTTAAATAATCAATTTTCGTTTCAGATAAACAATTTTCAGATACAATCAACTTGTAATCTATATTGTATTAAAAAGTTGATTGCTGTGTCTGTGAGCTGATTGTGGATGAGTAATGAGTCCTGGTATACAAGAAGATAATCAGAATAACGTCTAACAGTAATGGAATGCTTGTTCTAACCTGCAGGAATGAATGCAAATAATTGTGAGTTTGTATATTAGATTACAGTCTTCCAGATAACTGATTTTGTTTGTAATCGTCAGGTGAAACCCATGAATAATTGGTCCCACAAAAATTACGACTTATCTTTACATTTGTAGCTTTTTTACCTATTTTAAATGTAATCTTTTTTTCATATTATTCAATAGAAATTGTTAAATAACATGAGATATGGCAACAAGAAACTTAGAATTTATACTATTTAAACATTTAACATACATTATATACTCGTACGCATAACTCGAACAGGATATAAATAGCAACTTCGCGTTAGAAATGAGATACATCTTAGAGATTGTAACAGTTAATCGATAAATGAATGCTGTCTGATAGTTAATAATACGCTACATTGTCGAGGAGATAGTATAAAGCTTCTTATGGCTAGCGTCGGAGGCTGGGCCAAGGCCCTCGACCGCTGTAACCCGACACCTCATGTATTCAATCTTCTCTACTAATTTGCGTGTTTTACACCAGGGCTGGCAAAAAGCGATAAAACCTTTTTGGCCAGTAGCTGAGCATTAGAAATTAAAAGTTACCTACTGCAAGGTAAACCATAGATATCTACGTATTGAATATGATTTTGAAAAAGGAATGGAACATACCTAGTATCAAAATTGACGTTGAATTATATAAAGCGGTTATAAAAATAGCAGTAGTTTTAGCCGACTGTTTGCGTATGTGAATTTAGCTGTTTGTAAACGCACTTATGATGGAGGAATAATTTCTAGTGAGGGTAGTGTTTAAAAAAAACGCAAATAAAAGGCTATATTCTGTATTGGACAAAGAGATTTGTTTCTTTCTTTCTTTTCTTTAATTTAATGCCTTTGGTATTAGAAAACTTTATATTCTAATCAATGTAATTCGGAGTAACATTTGCTTATTTTAAGTTTGATAAGTACGCATACTATCTTTCTCAGGGGTAGTCTAAATATTAAACATGACCAAAGTACATAAGGTATCAGTAGTACCTAAAACAAAAGGAAACATGTCACATCACAGTTCAACAACACGAAACAACGACAGGACCTAATTACTTACTTGTACGCAGCCAACAAACTGATAACTGTCACTCAGAGGCATCGAGTACTGCGTACTGGGAACATAACAATTGAATCTAGATGTGCAGTAACAGAGGTGTCCATAAGATTTTATAGGCAAGTGAACGAGTTCGTTAGCGGAGGCAGCGATATCGCGTGCAGATAGCCCTGTCGGTTCAGACGGCCTGGGCTGAGGCTCGACTAAAGAGGCGGAACCATACAACGGCTGGCGTTGTGCCGGAGGGACGATAAATCGAATCCCCGACGACAGCGCCGTGTCCGCAGAGATCGAAGCACACGATTACTGAACTTACGATTATATTCAGTAAAGCATCTCTCGCGTTCTCGCCCCGTCCCCTATCCTATGGTAATTTGTTGCAACATTTCGCCTCTAGGCAAACCTTGCCAATTTCCCGACGATGCCACCATAAATTCAACTAGATATAAATAGAGAGTAATATGTTAGGACTTATCAATGCTGTTTCTATTGTAGTCGCGTCTAGTCAGTTAGTTCGTAAGTTAGAGAAGGATACTTGTAATTACACACTTAGTAAGCATAGCGATTGATCGCAATCGTATGTTAAAAGTTAGGCGATAGTTTACCATTTTGCGTATTGAGCAAAATAACTTGAATTGAATATTTAACATAAATTTCTTGACAGTTAAATATATTGTACTATATATATATGTTAGAGCAGTGATGGCCTAGTGGTATCAGCCGCGGCTTACCTTATTGTAGGTCGTAGGTTCGAATCCCATCAGGCGATTTACTTAGTGTAAATTATTTCATCACCACTGGTCTCAAAACGGTGAAGGAAAACATCGCGAGGAAACCGACATGCCCTAGAGGCATATCTTCAATGACATGTAACGTCTACCAACCCGCACTGGGCTCGCTTGGTAGATTACGGCCCACTTCCTCTCACTGAGAGGAGACCTGGAGTGGGAACATTATAGGGTGATTGTGTATGTATATGAAAAGTGTTACAAGTTCAATCAAATGGAAAAGGTACTTACGGGAAGATGCGATCGTTTTAACAATGGTAGGCCATTGTTGTTTCTCGGTGGTAGGCCATAACATCGGCCGCCGGCAGAAGTTACCACCCACCAGACAAAGTCTTGCCGCCAAGCGATTTGTCGTGTTCCGGCATGATGTCTGGTGAAGCCGTATGGAGCACGGGTCTGAGCAGTTGTGTTGCGATGTGTGCCGGGTACGATGCGTCAAATGTTGTTGTGTTGGGAGTTTGGTCGTGGAAGGTCTTCGGATCAATCTCCCTTTGGCGCAGCATCGTTGGTCGTATTGTTGGGTTTAACATTGCATCACCTCGCTCAACTGCCGTCTTCCTTCCTATTCGCTCAGTTTTTCTGAGTGAATAGGCTCTTAATAAACTAGCACGCTTTACCATCAACGATCGCATCATTGCTTACCATCAGGCGGGATTGCGGTCAAGAGCTAGTTTATAACTATTAAAAAAAAATGGAAAAGGTACGTACGGGAAGATGCGATCGTTTTAACAATGGGCAATGATGTACAGTAAGGGTCAAAAGTGGAGTACCACTTTTGACACTTATTGTTAGTGCAATAAAGTTCAAAATGACCCTTACTGTAAATTATCTCCCGCTTATTGTGACCAGACTTACACTTATAGCCACTTATTGCTATGTTGTATTTTCATCTTAATAAGTACAGAAGGATTCTTATGTGTTGGCAAATAATCCATTATAAGTTGTGGACGTTAAAGTAACAAGTTCCCTTAACTTGTTACTTTAACATTCATTCATGTCACCAACTACCATTAGAAAGAGTTAAGATAAATAGCTTTTAGAATATTAACTATGTTTATAATACTAAATTTTAATATCGGCTGCCGGCAGAAGTTATCAAGTTACCACCCACCTGACAAGGTTTTGCCGCCAAGCGATTCGTCGTGTTCCGGCATGATGTCTGGTGAAGCCGGACGACGTGTCTGAGCAGTTGTGTTGCGATGTGTGCCGGGTACGATGCGCCAAATGTTGTTGTGTCGGGAGTTTGGCCGTAGAGGATCTCCAGATTAATCTCTTTCTAGCGCAGTATCGTTGGTCGTGTTGTTGAGTTTAACATTCATCACCTCCCTCAACTACCGTCTTTCTTCCTATTCACTCAGTTTTTTTTTTTTTTATCAAAAGGCTCTTAATAAACTAGCGTGCTTTACCATCTACGATTGCATCACTGCTTATCATCAGTAGGGTTTGCGTTCAAGCACTAGTTTATAATGGGGATGTTTCCTGGGCAAAAAAAAATATTCTATTTAGTCCGTCATTCACATTATAGAATAATATTGGATACGTATGTTTTCTTTTAACAAATCAATAAAAATTTACAAATATAAAAGGCATCAAAGATCAGGAGTGGTGGCTAGTGACGTCACTGCTCGCTAAAAAGTGTAGCGTGCAGTGACGTCACACGAGTTTTCAACGCACTGTGTCGTCCTCATTTTTTGCTTATATGAAAAAAGAAAAATTACGTCTCTAGTATTTTTTGGAAATCTGACTGACGGGCTAATTATGTCTTTCATTCAACTACCCTATTATAAAAAAAAATCTTGTCATCAACTACCATTAGAAAGAGTTAAGATAAATAGCTTTTACAATATTATGTTTATAATAGGTAATAAATTTTAATATTGTATGTATGTTACCGTTGTGCTACTTTGTTCATCGCTTATTGTTGGTATGCAATCCAATATACCTACGCTTTGAAGAGTTTATACGTGATATTCAACGTCATCTGCTTAACCTTCCCCTAGCACGTAGGGGTCGAATTCTAATCTATCCGGATGCATCAAAATATGTAGTAAAGAAAAGTAATTTACATGGAGCGACTGTATATCTGGTCTCCACAAGTCCAGATACCCCTTGGTAACCCTAGTTGTCAGATTTTCAGGTGTCATTCACCCCATAACGACTGTGAAGGACCCACTTATGTCAGCGGTGCCGACACTTTACGTTCTTATACCAATTATGAAGAGATATTGGTATACAGAGTAGTGCTGATAATACGACAATAAATTAAACATCGTGTACCTCAACAGATTCCCAGTCTACCCATAACAAATCATATAAATATGTCCATTAGTTTAGTCACAGGAAATTATTTTTCATTTTTCACATTTTCCACATGATGTACATGTTGATAAGGAAGCGCTTACAGGTTAATGACCGCCGCATCCTGCGGTACTAAACTTTAATAATAATGGCACGAAAAAAGCAAGTCGATACAGGATCGCGGTGTCGCCGATCGGAGGTCAGTGAACCAATATTTTTAAAGGATGTTCTATTCCGGTTGCAATTTTATGCGATTTTGTTTCTTTGAAATTTAATTTAATTTTATTTTTAATACTAGGTTTTTTCCTATGGTTTAGGATTAGTCCTATGAACCAGCATTGTTCGTGTTTTCATTTATTGTCGTATTGTCAGCACCACTCTGTGTAAAAGTAATCGCCCATTTACCGATAATCCTTCAGCCTCCGTGGTGTAGCGGTAGCGAACACGGCCGCTGCGGCGCTGCGCTGTCTGGTCACGCCTCGGAAAGCATGTTAAGCCGTTGGTCCCGGTTGCCAAACGAACATCTAATGGCAGTCGTTACGGGTTGTTAGAGCCCTCAAAAGTTCAACAACTGGTCTAACTGCAATGCTTCGATATCGCCTTCGGGTTGTGGAGGTCAGGCGGCAGTCGCTGCACGGAAAATATCGAAGTTTAGTCAAAAATCAGCAGTTAGACAGGTAAAGCGGACCCCAGACTCAAAAGCTGAAATAGCTTCAGATGCTACTGGGACTAACGCTGAGATGATGATGACCCATTTACGAAAAAAATCACGGCAAAAGTCGCTTCCACACAGACTTAAGCGGCTCAAAGCAGAACAAAAGCAAACAATCAAAAGCCAGCTTCCTTCGACAATGACAAAGAGCCACATGTTTGCGTGCCTAAGTTCAAAAATGTTTATTGATTACAGCATACGGACGAAGCTTGGCAGTCGGTGATAAGGGCGGGTATTCGTGTCCTCGATGTTGCATCGCATCCATTTCTCCGCGACACGCATCTAGTAGTGATAACGTAATGACTTTCGAGATTGACTCATGTTTGTATTGTGTTATGTGGAGTAAATAAACTCGTAGGTGAGGAGAGGCGAGAGTAGCTGCGGAAGCGGATTTTAGATCTTTGTGTTGATGAGGGCGATTGTAAAGCGACTAACAAAAATTTACAAATCAGATGGAAAAGAAAACTTGGCCTGCATAAATACTATGTAGGTGTGTATAAAAGAGAGAAAGAAACATGACACAGAGAAAAAACACAAAAAAGAACAAGCTGGGGGAAAATATGAGTTATATCCACTCATCGCTCAGCAAAGCGTTCTGTTATTTTTACCTAACCTCATAGGAGTTGTTTGATCTTTTCATGTTGGTACATAGGAATTGCTGGATTGATTATTGGTTGTCACGGCTAAGCTGATATTAACAACTTTCTAAACATCTGACATCACATTATTGTTTAAATTTGTTATCAGAATGCGTCATTTAGAACTGTAAGCGCAAGAGTTGCCCTTTCTGTATATCTGCAACGGGATCACTTACCGGTTCCTTGTCTTCCATATACTGATAGTATAGTCAAAAATTTTATCTGAAAAATAAATGTTCTATAGTAGAAAAATAAAAGTACTAATATTAAAATACCAATCACACATACATAAGGCTTTGAAAAAATTATATACTGCTGTGGAAGAGCGGAGGCTCCTAACACAGGCATTATTGTTTAACAGGATGCTCCAATCACCAACTAATGAAAAATAATTTGGAGAATTTAAATTTGATTTGATTTGAAACCTTAGGCCTCTGAGAATGAATTCCATTAAACAGAGCATTTCCCATTTTGCCTTTGGAATCCAATTATCAGAAAAAGCCTGTAACCTAGGTTATTTCGATAAATAATATTGCATGATAGTGTCTCCGGTAGGTATATAATGGGTAACATTCTAGCTATTACCTCTATATTCAAGAAGGCTCAGGCCTAAAAAGAAAGAAATATATTTATTCAGCACAGACTAGAACACACACAATACACCTAAAACAAAATATATACATCAGGTATTAACAAAATAGTCTATTCCGTACAAACAAAACGTGCAATAGAAAATAAGTTTTAATAATAATAAAAAAAACATAAAATATTCAAAAGCGTCGAATCCAAGCTTAAACAAGGTGGCATTATAAATGGTCAAATAAATAAATGTACTAGAAAAGATCCGGAATTTACCTCAACGTAAAATGCTTTTCTATTTTGCCATTGAATTTTATAATTCCCCAGAATACGAGTAATTACTCATCAAACTGCATACTTCTCTGGCTTAACCCAGAGAACCTCAAAGAAAATATAGTATTTCAAGGAAACAAATGAGTTGTTGGGCAAATTGAGAACAGGGCATCAGCGTGAGGAATTTCGCGGAACCAAAAATTCGAACCTATGTGAACATATCACAATACCCCTACGTGTCACTAAAACACGTATAATAACTTAGTTGTTCTAAAGTAAGAAGCTTCCTAGGGCACGTTCAAAAAATAAACTCAATTAATAAATATTATGGTAATTATTATTTGCTAACCCGCACTGGGTCCGCGTGATAGATTGAAGAGAAGAAGCCTATGTCCCAGGAGTGGGAACTTCATGGACTGGATAGAAGTAAATTGATTCCCAACACAAATTGTCCTTCTTCTCAAATCATAACTGTATTTTTTTTTTTTTTATATACAATGTCAATTTGATGAACAAGTAACAACCTTTTTTTGGTGTGGATGGAAAATCATCAAATGACCTCTCCTGCACTGGGCGGAGCGAAAGGGAGTGTCAGAGTTTTACTGACTAAAACCCAAACGTGTTTCTTCACTTACCCGACACAACTCCCCGTCAACCCGGGCCTGGTCCTTACCGCGCGGTAAGCTAGCCACTGCTTGTCGCCCGCATGCACGCGCCTACGGTGGTCAGGGTTTTGATGTAGTCTCCCGACCAGGGCGTCTCCTGCGGCGGCTAGAGGCGTGAAGACGCGCGATTTCCGCGCTCCTTTGACAGCATCACTGCTTCGCAGAAGGAGGTGACGCCTTACCATGACCTGTCGCTCCAGACCATGAACTGGACCAGGGCTGGCCGTGAGAAATCGCTGCCGATCGCCGGTGCTCCAATCAAGCCTGGCAGACCACCACCGTGTCCTCCGGGCAATGTTCAACAAGTAATTACCCTAAAAGTATATTTTTGTTGACGAAGTGATGTTTCACCAATAAGTTTCCGCCAGACACGTCCCATAGCCGCTTCCGTATCGCTGTCGCTGTGTATGCGACCATAGCTCTAGTCACCTACAGTAAGTTCTATGAACTGCAAGCAAGACGATACTGAATTTATGTCACAAGTTATCACGGAGTGAATTTTGTAATGGCACGCGTTTTCCGGAGCCGTCTTCAAGTCAGTCTGCTATCACACACTTACTGCGAGATAGATTATTGATACAAACATTCAATTAGTTGTAGGTCACATATTGGTGTCAATATGTATAGATAAATTATCCCAAGAGTAATTCGCTTAGTACCTAATTATTGTTGACCGAACGTCTGGGAAATAATGTCAAACTCAAATATTTGGGCCAAACTATCATATACGAAACTAATTATTATAATATAAGTAGGAAAGTACTTAACGCTTTTGTTTTGGTATATCTTAATTGAATTAATAATTAGAATGATTAAATAATGTTTTCAATAATATTAATGAACCATTAGCAAATGGCCTCAAAACCAATACCTCTGCTGCAGCGTGGTGTCAGACAGGGAGATGTTATCTCCCCGAAACTGTTCACCGCTCATTGGAGGATGTCTTCAAAGTTTTGGACTGGAAAGGATCAACATCAATGGCGAGTACATGACACACTTTCGGTTTGCTGATGATATCGTAGCCATGGCTGAGACCGCGGAGGACCTGAGTACAATGCTCGAAGACCTCAGTAGAGCCTCCGAGCGAGTCGGTCTTAAAATGAACATGGACAAGACGAAAGTCATGTCTAAAGCCCATGTTGTACCGACTCCTATAAAGATTGGAGACTCTGTTCTGGAAGTTGTTGACAGTTACGTGTACCTGGGACAAACTATCCAGTTAGGAAGGTCCAACTTCGAGAAAGAGGTCAATTGTCGAATCCAACTCAGCTGGGCGGCTTTCGGGAAGCTACGTAGAATCTTCTCGTCCGAAATACCGCAGTGTCTCAAGACAAAAGTCTTCGACCAGTGTGTGTTGCCAATGATGACTTATGGAATTGAGACGTGGTCGCTAACAATGGGCCTTATAAGAAGGCTCAAAGTCACTCAAAGGGCAATGGAGAGGGCTATGCTTGGGGTTTCACTGCGCGATCGAATCAGGAATGAGGAGATCCGCAGAAGAACGAGAGTAATCGACATAGCCCGAAGAATTGCAACATTAATGTGGCAGTGGGCTGGACACATTGCCCGTAGGACCGATGCCCGATGGGGCCGACGGGTTCTCGAGTGGCGACCATGCACCGAAAGACGTAGCGTGGGTAGGCCCCCGACAAGGTGGACCGACGACCTGGTGAAGGTCGCGGGAAACCGCTGGATGCGGGAGGCGCAGGACCGGTCGTCGTGGAGAACCTTGGGGGAGGCCTATGTCCAGCAGTGAACGTCTTTCGACTGAAATGATGATGATGATGATGATTAGCAAATGCACTACATAACAAAATACATACACAGATTCACTAATATGATTAACCCGCAGTGCTAGATAAGTTACAGTACAGCCCTCTTCCTTCCTAAGAGAGAGGCAATTTCTGTCTCCGATCCGAGGAGCATTGAGCATAGTCCGTGTAACGTGTAGTACATTAGAAGCTGCATGACCACGCTACCACGACTACGGTCTTAACTTCTTTTTTTTTACCGAAATCACGTAGCAGATATTCATGCTAAAATCCTAAGCAAGACTAAAGCAAAATCCAGATGTTAATCCAGTCAGTCAATTCTCTTTCTTTATGAGAATTCGAAGAAATAAAATGAATGCCAACCTGCACTGGGTCGCGTGGTGGATAACAGCCCGAAATGGGAACGTTATGGGCTGACTACGAAGGAAATTGACTCCCAGCGTGATAGATTACGACCTACTTCCATTACTTACATAAGGGCCGTATTTTTAAAAAAATATTATAAACTAGTGCTTGTCTGCAATCCCGCCTATAATAAGCAGTGATGCAATCGTTGATGGTAAAGCGGGTTAGTTTATTAAGAGTCTATTCACTCAAAAAACTAAGTGAATAGGAAGGAAGACGGCCGTTGAGCGAGGTGATGCCATGTTTAACACAACAACATTTGACGCATCGTACCCTGCACACATCGCAACACAACTGCTTAGACCCGTCCTCCGTACGGCTCCACCAGCCATCTTGCCGGACCACGACGAATCGCTTGGCGCCAAGACTTTGTCTAGTGAGTGGTAACTTCTGCCGGCAGCCGATGTTATAGCCGATATTAGTAAGAAAGTTATAGGCTGGTAACGTATTTCCTTGATTATTTTTTAACTGTCTAATATTCCCAATCAACCTTGAGCCTTAATGCTTTAGCAATAAAGATGAAAATGTAATGAAGAACTTTGACAGATTGCAATAGCTTGATGTGCTGTCGTCTGTACATCTGCCTCATTACTTTTTGTTCATGACGCAAGTGAACTACCTAAACCGTAACTAAGTGTCAGGCCGTCGTGTGTGGCCGATCAATGATTATCCGTCCGCCACGATAAAATATCATAATGTATACCCAAAATGGAAAAGGATTTATTTTTGTCATCATTTGCGTCATAGTGCCAAAACAGATAAAGTGTTCGATTAATTAATGTATTTTTGTGAATTTTATGAGTGAGCTCCCGATACTTGTATGAATAGCAGTTGTGCTATTCTGTAACCATTTCACTGTGAAAACTTAGGTGAAGTGAGGTAGTACGAGTAGAGTGGTACTTATCTTGGTCAAGCAACGTAGTAGAAAGTAAAAAAGTGCTTCTGCAATCCCCATGGTAAGCGGTGACGCAATCGTTGATGGTAAAGCGCACTAGTTTATTAAGAGCCTATACACACTAGCCTTGAAGACACTCAAATTGTAGTCCGACGAAAACACCGCCGCCGACAAATTGTTCCAGTCCCTCGATGTAAGCGGTATAAAGGAGGAGGCGAAACGCTTCGTCCGGATCGTAGTGGTGTTAACAACGTAGGAGTGGAAACTCGTCGTACGACAGGTCGTCCGATGGTGGAACGGAGAAGGGGGAATTAAATCATGCAATTCCCTTGCACACTCCCCAAAATGCATCCTATAAAACACCGAAAGGCTGGCTACTCTACGCCTGTGCTCTAGGCTTTGGAGACCGTCTCGAGTTAAATCAGGGTCACCAATCAGCCTCTTCGTACGCTTCTCCACTTAATCCAAAGTGTCCAGGTGACACTTAGCAGCACCAGCCCAAATGTGGCTGCTTTACTCCACGTACACACGTACGGACCTGTGCTTTGTACATCATTGGAAGCTGCCCTGGTGTACTTTAAAAGTAAACTGTATTCTTTTAAGCTTGTTCCTTCGCCTTTGTGTCAATGTTCTACATCAAACTGTGAATTTGAACAGCCCGCACATCACATCTTGTGGGAGTGTATTCTTTGGCAGAAAGAACGCAATATTATGTTGGATAGTGTACAAGTTGCATCCGGAGTCGTTTATTATACGGACCTTGTAGAAACTAGAACCAATTTCAGTGCGTTCAGGCGCTTTTGCCATACCTATTATTGGAATCAATTGTAACAGCACATACCTACTTAGGACCCATTAACTTAATCAAATTTTATTCCATGGTGCTTGGCAATCTGGGCTTCTCCCAGTTGCAATAATGTACCTTTGTGCCGATTGGCCTAGTTCTGTTCTGTCTCCTGCTTGTTATGGAGGGAAGTGGCAAAAAAATAATTTTTCTTACTCCTCCGCTATTCTTTTTTGATTAATTTCGTTGCAGGACCCAAGACAGTTGAATCGTTTCTCCGGGACTGGTCGAGCTTCATTGCTCGGCGTTTTTCTGGCGGTCTCCACTGTTGATTCTGGCTTTCAGTAGTTGCAGTGGGTGGGAAAAAGTGTGGCGGGTTTTTGCCCTGGTGTAAAGTACTGCCGGACCTTTGCGATAACGCAATTGTGTGTATTTGTATGCATGAATATGAATATTTGCATTGGTCTGGTCGTACCTCGGAAAGCACGGTTAAGCCGTTGGTCCCGGATGCCACACGAACATCTAGTGGCAGTAGTTACGGGTTGTTGGAGCCCTCAAAAGTCCAACAATTGGTCTAACTGTAATGCTTCGATATCGCCTTCGGCTTGTGGAGGTCAGACGGCAGTCGATTCAAGGAAAATATCGAAGTTTAGCCAAATCAGCAGTTGAGACTGGTAAAGCGGACCCCAGACTCCAAAGCTGAAAGAGCTTCGGATGCGACTGGGATTAACGCTGAGATGATTGATGATGATGACTAAGGGATTGACAGCGCACTCTAAGCTCAACAACTTTCACTGTCGCATTGTGTGGGGTGTGGCAACTGTTGTATTATTTTGATTCTATTTATAAATAATCATCATCATCATTTCAGTCGAAAGACGTCCACTGCTGGACATAGGCCTCCCCCAAGGTTGCGCCTGCGCCTGCGCCTCCCGCATCCAGCGGTTTCCCACGACCTTCACCAGGTCGTCGGTCCACCTTGTCGGGGGCCTACCCACGCTACATCTTCCGGTGCGTGGTCGCCACTCGAGAACCCGTCGGCCCGGCCGGCGTCGGCTATACTAAGTAACTAATTAAAAAAAATAGGTAAGCGCAAGTTGGATTCGAAGACGACGCTATTTAATTTTTAAATTTTATTTTGTTGTCAAGAAAGAAGTGTCTCGTCGAATCCAGTTCAACTGGGCAGCGTTCGGGAAGCTACTAGATGACTTGGTGAAGGTCGCGGGAAGACAATGGATGCAGGCAGCACAAGACCGGTCCTCGTGGAAAGTCTTGGGGAGGCCTTTGACCAGCAGTGGTGTCTATAGGCTGAAGAAGAAGAAGAAGATTTTGTTGTCCGTCTATTACGGTTCATGAGATAGAGCCCTCTGATAGACACACGGACGGACAGACAGTGAAAGTTTAGTAATAGGGCCCTTTTTTGTTCTGGATTGTAAATCATCAAATGATCTCTCCCTCTCTGGGCGGAGTGAAAGAGTGTGTCAGACTTTTACCGATTAAAATCCACCCGTATTCCTTCAGTCGCCAATGCGCCAGGGCCACGGTTTCTTTTTTAACCAACTCGCAACCCTGACCCAGGAGGCATCGTCGAGCCAACGCGTGCAGAGCACATTGGATTAGCAGTCCAATGCCTTAGCCACTTGGTCAAGAAAAAAAAAATAATTTTGTTGTCTGTCTGTTACGATTCATGAGATAGAGCCCTCTGATTGTCAGCCGGACGTACGTACGGACGGACAGTGAAGGTTTAAGGTTTAGAAATAGGGCCCTTGGGTATGGAACTCTAAAGCGCTCTACACACCAATGCCCGGTGGCATATGTAGGCAACATTTTTCCGGCGGGCTAGGTTGGCGGCTTCTGTCATTGCAAGTCGTAAAACTTTGCCGGCGGCATGTCGGTGGCTCGACATCAGAAACTTAAATGGCAGTTAAAATACTAAGTGGAGTGGGTTGGTAAATATGGGTATTAAAGTTTTTAAAAGTAAAATATGAAATCTAAACTTACAAAGTCGCAAACAAAACCCATTCTAAACTAAAATTTTCTTGTTTTGAGAATATTTGTGTTTGTCTTTGAAATATTTGTTGTTACGCTTTCACGCTAAAAACGCTGGAGCGATTTAGATGAAATGTCACATGGGTAGTCCATGGCCTAGATTAAGACTTATAATACTTTTTATCCCAGTATTCCTAAGAGATCAAGACTAATATGAACAAAACCATGGGGCGCAGCTAGTGCTCAATAAAATTGACCAACCTTTTACAAATGCTCCCTATATTATTGGCTTTACTTCAGCGATACTGTTCTGCAGATAAGAGTGGTGCACTTGCACATCCTCGTAAACGATTAAGATATGAGAAGGCTGAGAGCAAATGGCCTTCATCCATGTATAATCTTAATCATGTAATAATAATATTTGTTCGTTTCTTTGGTTGCGGTCCGGTTCTGGGGAGACTGTGCTTATTTGTTTTTCTGTTCCAGCTGTTGATTCTGTAAAAATCTCATCGCAAAAAGTTAGACGAAACTGTTTTTGGTACTTAAATGTGTAATCTATACTGATATATAATGCTGAAGAGTTTGTTTGTTCGAACAAGCTAATCTCAGGAACTACTGGTCAAAATTGAAAAATTCTTTTTGCGTTGGATAGCCCATTGATCCAGGAAGGCTTTAGGCTAACTAACTATTAACTTTACGCTATGAACAATAGGAGCGGAGTATAACAAAAATTTAAAATGTATGCTGTATATTTTGGGGTTAAAATAAAATGTTGAAATAACTAACTCCACGCGAACGAAGTCGCTGGCGGCAGCTAGTGTTTTGCAAAACAATACACATTTAAGTAAATAGAACAAAAGTTGTGGTTTTATTCCAGTCCTGTATGGCACGAATGCTCGCATACAAGCGCGACACGACACAGTGTTCCTTAGTTTCCCGTCCGTCACAATAAGGTCTTAAGAGTTAAAAAATAGACTTTTTGTTACATCAAGTTGACATGTTGACATACTAAGAAGGGTGACACACACACCAATTATTTTACGCTATCATTTTGACTTTCGAAGCGATTATTTCCGAAAATATTAACCTTATCAAAAAATTATTTTAGCAAACCCCTTTTCATTTTTAATTACCTATCCAACAGTATATCACACGTTAAGGTGAAAATTAACAAAGGATTCGCTCCCCACTTTACGTTTCGTAGGGGCACTCAATAAAAACATTCTGTTTCACTTTTTATTTTAGCATTTTGTCGGCGTGATTAAGCTCACTAGCATCAACGGTCACTGAGATTATCCGCAGACGAGACAGAGTCAGACTTGGCGAACCTATAAGATTTACATGATAGTTTCATAGAAATTGTCCGACTAAAGTTGTGTCGTGTCTGTCTGTTGGAACCTTTACAGTTTTCGCTTCGAAGTTCCCTTTCTGTATAATTAATGGTCCTTCTGTTTCATAAAGTTGTCTTTTAAAGCCAGTCAAGGTCAATAAAACAACATCGCCGCAAGGGCGCCGCCATCCTTTTTCAGGAGCCCAGAGCGGTCGTCAACCCTGCTCTATGTCTTTGTGAAGGAGTGGGTCAGTTAGGTAATGAATAGATATAGGTAGGCTATATCTATTCATTAAAAATAGATTACACAAAACATATTGTCCTAGTGAACCAAATAATTATGTTTATTTCTTTATGTACAGAATAAATATTTGTTGAGAACCATGTTTCGATGGTATATTTAGAAATAACTAACACTCGATATTCAGGTGTTAAAAAACTTTTAAAACCTATGAGAAGTGGGATTTTGGTGGAAATTACCGCTCCAAAGCGATCTAAAGCGTATTTATTATCAATTATCTTGCCTTTAGGTAATTCAGGTTGAGTTGGATGTGGGATTCTCTGCTGCCGACCCACTTATGTTGTCTATTACAGAATTATAAACGTGACCTATATCTAACAATGAGGTGCTGTCTACGAATGTAACAGACTGTTTTGATTATCCGTAATCTGTTCCATCTCCAAAATGTTTCTTGTTTTGTTTTTAAAATAAAATAAGGATATTGTATAAGTTTATTTTTCATTAACTGATTCTGTTTTCGTTATTTTGGGGCTGTTATTTTTAACATTAGATAATTTTGTACCAGGAATAATTTTTAATTAATTTATTTTATTTTTATTTAACCATCTATCAAACGGTCAAAAAACAGAACAGAAAAATAGGTAAGTATGGAGGTGATTCTTCATTTCATACTTAAGATACGATAATAGATAGATATTAAGTAGACAACTTGTGAAAGGTTTAAGGAGACGAAAGAAAATACGGTATACGATCATACCAACTAAACAAATATTATTATTTGATATTTTATATGATTATATACCCGTTCGTATGCTTATATGTATTATGTAAGTATTAATTAAATATTCTGCGGTTTTTCATTGCGATACTAATATACGAAAGTTAATCTGTCTGTTACATCAAATCGTGAGGAAGGACATATGCTACTTTTTACGAAAAACGACGCTACGCTACGAAAAGCTAGTACCTATACAAATAAACAAAGGTAGGGGTATTTCTAAAATAAATATCACTTAACTATAAATAATGATAACATTATCAAAATAGTAAATACATACAAAATATTATGAAGTAAACTGTTAGCGCCATTTTACTCTTCTTTTTTTAAAATCTACAACAATTTGACAGTCGTCCTTCATGCCAGGCGCAAATGAATTCCATAGCCGCGTAGGCATAAGTTCCTTGCGCGTGGACCACTAATTTTTGACAGTTCTTCCCTAATAAAACTGTCAGACGTCAACTATTTCACGAATAAAAAATATCTAATCTAACTAGCCTGTATTCTTCCACTGCAGTACAAAGGCCGGTAGGAAAATTTCGTAACACAGTAACAAGAACAATGAGTTTAATTTTGACAGTTTAACAACATTCATTACGTTGTTTACCTTGTTGAGCAAACACATTTTCCGAACATATAGAGCAATGAATTAGCAATATGCTTCAAAATGTTTCGATGCGATGCGATGCGATGCGAAGTGTTGTTGTGTCAGGAGTTTGGTCATGTAGGGTCTCCAGATCAATCTTCTTCTGGCGCAGCATCGTTGGTCGCGTTGTTGGGCTTAACATTGCATTACCTCGCTCAACTGCCGTCTTCCTTCCTATTCACTATTTTTTAAAAGTAAATAGGCTTAATAAACTAGCGTGCTTTATCATCAACGATTGCATCACTGCTTACCATCAGGCTGTATTGCAGTCTATTAAAAAAAAATGAAATTCTTAATTTAGGATGATACTTACTTAATAGTGCGGTGTTATAGTTTATTTAATAAACAAGTCAAACATTCTTACCTTTAGGCTACAATTTGATATACAATAATCAATCTAGATATCAATCAATATTTACAGCCTTTTAATTTTCTGTTAAACTAGTAGTACTTAGTAGTATTCTTCTTTTCCCATAAGGAAAGGCAAAGGTGCAGAGCCATACAGCCTGATCTTGAGTAAGTTTTTTCTTGAGTAAGTTTATAGCATAACTTATCCTAACTTAATTTAACCTAAACCTACTTTCGTTTCCCGCGTGAACCGACACTAGGAGGAAGGTTTGGGACAAAGTCATGATGTGGCCACTATGCTGCAATATTTCAATGTTCTTTATGAATTATTCACTGAATGCACTTTTTATTTAGTAAACGACACTATATATAATTTAAAAGTCCAATGAAAAATGAGCGTGGCACACAGCTTTCCCGCCAAAACTCTCATTTTGACGTTTTAACAACACTCATTGCTTTACTTACCAGACACATTCTTTGGACGTTATGAAGCAATGGATTAGCATTATTCTTTAAAATGGTTTGTAATTAAAATCTTTTTTATTCTTACCTAATTTTCAAGATTAGTATGAATTAAAAGAATATTGTTCTAAAATGTTCTTGTAATTCATACTAATCTTAGGTCTCACTAACAGCTGTTCAGGGTTAATTATGATTTCGCTAACATATTAGGTTAATGGACGATATTAAAAGTTTGGCCGAACATTAAACTTGGGGGGCAAACCTGTTATCTAAATTACCTAGTGACTAGTGAGTGTGTATTGAGTTAATAGCATATTTGTTCGACATTCCTTTTACTTGGTTACTTATATTTACTTTACATTAAATGGTTTCCTTAGTGTCGAGTTTAGAGTTTCTTTGTGGGTGACAAAGGAACTCTGAACCTGGTGTCCTAATACAGTTTTATGATAATGAAGAAAATATTACATTAATATTGCATTAAATAGTCAATCCGGATTTCACGGAAGTGCCCATGTAGAATATCAAGCTTTATACAGTATGTTAAGAAAACCCTGTCCAACCCGTGAAGGTGTTGTTAGGTATCGATAACTGATTCTACTAATGGATACAAAACCGGGCTAAACTTAAAAAAAAATCCCCCTAAAAAAATAAATATTATTTCGCAAAAAGAGGTAACTTAATAAATGTGCGTAAGCACCCTTCCGCGGGCGGAAGATACTTTTATCGTAGAAATGATTTTCTGAAAGTCATAATAATGCCATTTTCTTAGTAGATTACGAAACTTATCAAAATCTATCATTATGAGATCATTGATTGGCCATTATGGCACTATTGTATTAACAGATTAGGGCCCCAGGAAAGTATTTAATGACAGGAGCGCATAGCTACATCTTCTACAAATTACCCGAGAGAGGACCTACCGTCATTCAAGAGACCCGAAGGTTAAAGAGTCTATTAGAACGAAGTAAATAAAGGGACTCCAAACAATAGTAACAGACCGTGTCTTTCGAGTGAAGAGAAGAGATATGGAAGCATTTACAGGCGTGCGTGCGTGACGGAGGCGACCTACATCGTGAACCAAACGGTCGGCCGCCACTTGAGTATTCACACCACGGCTAGTTCGGAATCTAATTACCATTATTTACCTACTTGATGCTGCACCGGGATGCCTCGGGCTTAGGACGGAATCTTTATTACTCAAGCAGTGCTACCGATAATTAGGTTGCTATATTTGCCATAAATGGAAAGGCCACAGCGGAAATTGAATTCCGAAGAAACTTCACAACGATTAACTTAATATTTAATGTTTGATATTGTATCAAAACTTTGAAGCAAAAATATAATAGTAGTATGATATTTTTAAAGGGGCCCGTGGCTAAACAATATCATAGGTTAGGTGAAGCTACTCTTGTCGCGGTTGATCTATGGATGGGTTTCGCCCTCACCTTCACGTTGATGGACCAGCTTTATATTCCGAGACCTCTCCGTGCCTCTTGCCTCCATGCCTCCATCCCTAGAAAGCACGTTAAGCCGTTGGCCTCGCTCGGCAGTTATTCTTAGATCTTCTTCTTCGTTCTTCAAGGTGAGATTCAACCTCAACTCCTGATCAGTGGCCTCTGTGGAATAGATACCACAACGTTGCCAATAACACGTGTAACAAATTATTGAAATTCTTCGAAAATTTTATTTCACAATAATGGCGGATATCGCCAATGACAGTTGAAAAAGACGGCCGCGTGAACCGTCTATGAGGGAGGTTCGAGGCAAAGTCATGATGTGGCCACTATGCTGTTCTTTATGAATTATTTACTGAATACACTTTTTACTACATAAATCACGCGCTTTTATTTAGTAAGCGACACTAGAATGACACTCATATGAGTTTTCCCGTCAAAAAAACTTGTAAGATCTTTTACAGGCATTACGGTTAATCTAAAACCCGAAAGTCTGTCAACCAGTCTTACCATGAGGTATTACCCAGTAACTGGGTTGTGGAGGTCAGATAGGCATTCGCACCATGTAAAATACTGGTTTTACTTAATCAGGTGAATCCGGCTAGACTGGATGCCGACTATAACTTAGTTATTAAAAAGGCTATGCAGATGATTGATTCTGCTTAAAGAAAAACTATTTATCTAGATTTAAGATCCAAGATTTGGAAAAAGGGTGAAATAGATTATGATGACTTGAATTGATTACAAGTATTACAACACAATTTACACATCACTCAGAAAGTATTGCGACATTAAGTTTTTATGTATGAGGAACTGGCCAGTTATAATTTATATAAAAAATATGTATTTATAATTAATAATAGGTACATACGTCCCAAATTCAAAACGACGGACTTCATGGACAGATTGTGGTCAAACGCTAGTTTATAATTATTTAAAAAAAAAAATATGTGGTTTAGCAGACACATTTTCGAACACATGCAGCAATGGATTAGCAATATGCTTCCAACTGATAGCAATAGTGTGTTACATAATTAAGGTGCTGTTCCCCTAACCGCCATAACTAAGTAATAACTGACATAAAATACAAACAAAGGAAATGATATAGCAAAAGGAAATTGCAAAAGCTTACGGTTTTACTACAGTTACGGTTAAAGTACAATGAACCTTGAGAAGACGTTTACTTACCTCCTCACCATCTGAACTAAAATTCAACTAAGACCCTAACATGAAAAGGACGTAAGAAAAATTCAGGTCCTTATTTGTTTATTTGGCACGTTATGTACCTTTTTACTGGTACAACAATTGGCTTGTATCCTAAAAAATAATTGAATGTCCGTCAGATAGCTTTATAAAAAATATTGAACACGTATTTTTTATTTTTTCTTTTATTCAAATACTTAGGAAGATATATTGATTTGAAATGTCGCATGACGTCACGCCATGGTGCAAAATATAGAACGGCGTTACGTAATTAACCCCCACTCTGTAACTTTAATACGCTATATCTCAGTAATTTTTGATAATTACGACAAAATAAAAAATACGGGTCTTAATTTTTTTTATTATCTGTAAGACGGACTAATTATTTTTTTGATTTTCATACCTTGGATACATCCCTATTGGTCTAATTGCAATGCTACGATATCGCCTTCGGATTGTGGAGGTTAGACGGCAGTCGCTTCACGAAAAATATCGAAGTTTAGTCAAAATCAGCAGGTAGACTGATAAAGCGGACCCCAGACTCCAAAGCTGAAAAAGCTTCGGATGCGACTGGGATGATGATGACGACCTTTATACTGGTACCTACAAACGCCACATGCGGAAAACGAGTGTGCTTATGACCACACGACTGAAGTGAAACTTCTTTCGCACCATCTGTATGTATATATATATATACACACAAAAGGAAATTGCAAAAGCTTACATTTTTACTACGGTTACGGTTAAAGTACAATGAACCTTGAGAAGACGTTTACTTACCTCCTCACCATCTGAATTAAAATTCAACTAAGACCCTAACGTGAAAAAGACGTAAGAAAAATTCAGGTCCTTATTTGTTTATTTGGCACGTTATGTACCTTTTTACTGGTACAACAATTGGTCTAATTGCAATGCTACGATATCGCCTTCGGATTGTGGAGGTTAGACGGCAGTCGCTGCACGGAAAATATCGAAGTTTAGTCAAAATCAGCAGGTAGACTGATAAAGCGGACCCCAGACTCCAAAGCTGAAAAAGCTTCGGATGCGACTGGGATGATGATGACGACCTTTATACTGGTACCTACAAACGCCACATGCGAACAATACTGACGTCACACAGATCCTACATCTCACAAACAGAGTTGACCGCGGAAGTAGCACATACAATATGTAAAGAAAACTCTATCCGATCCATGAAGGTATTGTAAGGTATCGATAACAATTCTACTAATGCATATAAAGCCTGGCTAAACTTAAAAAAAATATCCCCTAAATATTATTTCGCAAAAGGAGGTAACTTACACGGCAATACATGCGCGGGCGACAGGGGCAGTACACGCGGTCAAACAAAATGCCGCCAGTATTGTACATCAATGTATACAAGGGAACCTTGTATAAATTGAAATAAATTCCTAATGTAGGGCAAAGTTATTTAAAAAAAAAAAAAAGACGTGTGGCACTCGGGGACTGCCGCGGTAAAGCTATTGCATAGCATTTTGTATCAATTTATGCAATTATAATTATTTATTTATTTTATTTATGCAGTATTTCTTTTTCTTTGATATTAATTCAAGTTACACTTTTTGAGCGTGGTGACCGATAAGAACTCACTCGAGTCAGTAAGCATGTAAAATGAGAAAACTAACATAGAACGATCCGTGTGAGAACTAAACGATCAACGATATTACACAACAACACTGATACCTTTGAGAAAGCGGACTTCCTCTACAATAGGGCAATTCCTCCGTAAAGTCTGTCTATGCTATTACTTATAATCTCTGTCATTGTGTGCTGTTTCGGTGCAATCGCAAGACCGGCCGGGCACTGAGGGGCAGGCAAGACAGCTATAGTATCCTTATGACTCCACCAACTGGTATTTCGTTGACTCGGAAACGGCGCACAGGGAGCACCACGAAATATACTCAAAGACTCCGAGGTTCTTTTTCAATATACCCCACTGTTTTGTCGTGGTGGCCTAGTGGTTAAAACACCAGCCTCTCAAGTATGAGTGCGCGGGTTCGATTCCAGGTCAGGCAAGTACCAATGTAACTTTTCTAAAGTTATATGTACTTTCTAAGTATATCTTGGACACCAATGACTGAAGGCGAAGGAAAACATCTTGAGGAAACCTGGGCTTTATAAGTCTGAAATCGCCAACCCGCATTGAGCAAGCGTGGTGATTACGCTCAATCCTTCTCTGTATGAGAGGAGATCTGTGCCCAGCAGTGGGACGATAAAAAGGTTGTTGATGATGAACGGCGTCGATGTCGAATTATTTGTTATCAATTTAATATTTTCGAGCTGATCTTTAGTAACATAATCACTTCTGATTGCGTTAACATCTGACCGTAGAATTAATAAATCCTTCATCAACTTCTTTACGTACGTTCTACGTAGTCAAAGCAAACTGGTGGCAATTTGTGAAGGTCATATGCCACAAAAACTGGGATTGTTCGGGATCCGTGATTTTAAACACCGTAATCGTATATTTTAGGTCTTTCTGCTTTTTGTTCTTACGCCTCGATACATGTTTTTGTCTTGTCTTCGTAGAAACAAACAATAACTTTTTTGCCTCATCAATGTCTTCCTCAGAAAAAACCGACGAGCATATTTTTATTAAACTTTCGTTGTTTCGTTTTGGAGATAACAATATTACAACTCGTACACTTAAATGTACTCGTATTAACATTGTTCACCGACATCTTTCTGTAATATTTTATTTAATAAAAACTTCAACTTCAACTCATGATCTGGTCCCTGTGGATAGATTCCACAATTTTGCTAATAACACGTGTAACAAATTATAGAAATTCTTTAAAAAAATATTTCACAATAATGGCGGATATCGCCAATAACAGTTGAAAAAACGGCCGCGTGAGCACTTTTTACTCTATAAAATCACGCGCTTTTATTTAGTAAACAACACTATAAATAATTTAAAAGTCCAATGAAAAATTAGCGTGACATTCATTAGCTTTTCCGTTAAAAAAAAAAGCTATTTTATAAAAACACTACTAAATTAATTTGAATAAAAGTACTTAATAATTAATTATATGAAAAGTTTTTAAGGTAGCCATGACAACGTCGATGACGTCTATGACATATCTCTATAGAAGACCTATTACAGAGAGAACATTAATCGCAAGTTTAGCACATCGCGACTATCAGTAACATGGCAAGTGTGTAGAACTGAGTTCGCGCCCTGCAATATGCATGCTCTTTTTGAAAATCTATAAATTGTTTTCAAAAGATGTAGTCGCACGCACACAAACATACCGTGCCGAAGACTGCCGAACTGAAACGACGTTAGACGATGTACGGCCTTCAAGCCACACCTCCGTGCCCGTCGGAGTGGGGAGCGTGAGGTTTTTTCGTTACGGAATTTCTGGATTCGGTCCCCGCGCTCAAGGCCCGCGATAGAAGCTATGCAATAGCTTAAAAAAAACAATTTCACATTTTTCGCTTGTAGAAGAAAAAGTGAAACGCCTGAACTCGCAAGTGAACATTTGAAAAATTCGACTCACCTCTTGCGGTCTTTTAGTGATAGTCCTGTTCTAAAGCTAATAAACGTATTTTTTAGTGGAAGGACTGTTTATTTGTTTTTGCTTTAACATGGGCCTCCTCTTTGTGAGAAGGGTGGGTTGTAATCTGCCACATGCCTTCTAATTTTTGGTTCCAGGACATGCCAGTTTCCTATACATATTTTCCTTTACAGTTTTGAGAGCCGCGGTGATGAAAATTATTTGCATAAAGTCCATGCCTGGTTTCGAATCCATGACTTAAATCGTAAGCCGGAGCCATTACAACATTTACTCACATTTATTTATTTAAATATTAGCTCCCCTCCGCGGTTTTACCCACACAAGTTCCGATTCTGTAGGAATATCTGAATAAATGTATCGCATGTGTTATTCCTGGTTATAAACAATCTGTCTGCCAAATTTCACCCAAATCCGTTAAGTAGTAGATGGGTATTTATTAAGGTAACATTTAAAATCTGTACCTATTAATAAAAATATTTTAATTTTTTTCTATTAAAAATAAAATATTTTACATATTGACCGTTTCATCATCATCATCAACATCAACCTTTTTATCGTCCCACTGCTGGGCACAGGTCTCCTCTCATACAGAGAAGGATTGAGCGTTTACTAGAGAATAATAATAATACAGCTTTATTACATTCCAAAATGAACAACATAATAATAATAAAAAAAATATGTGATATTAATATGATTCCATTTATAAAAACCAATTAATTAAATATAAGAAAAAATATAAACATTAAAAATTTCTTTAATTTATTCATTAAAATCACTTTAATTCATTTGTACAAGATCATCATCATCATCATCATCTCAGCGTATTATCCCGGTCGCATCCGCGGCTTTCTCGTTGGAGCCCGGGGTCCGCTTGACTTGTGCCTTTCTATTATTCCCTTTCATGTTTTGGCGGTTTTTGGCTTTTAGGAGTGCGACTGCCGTCTGACCACTCAACCCCGAAAGGGAAGCCGGCGTCAGGGCCCCGTCCGTGTGTCAGCAGGTGCACCATCTGGCAGGTGGGGTTGACTTGAGTCCCAAAGATGGAGGTGGGACCCCACAGCACCCCAATTCATTTGTACAAGATATTGACCCTGATTCCCTTGTTCACAAACTAAACTAAATTTAAGTTCATTGCATCTTTTTCTTTATATTTTATTAAGAAAAAGACATAATATGTCAGTTTAGACCTGTCAAATTAGCCGCGCATGACGAAAATTGAAGTATTTTTGGTTGCCATGTTTATGAACACGTCTAAACTGTCTATGGAATATCTTAATTTGACAAGATTAAACTAAAATGTAATCTTCTATCCTTTTCTTAATGATAGAATTAAAAAGAGACACTGAACTTAAAATTAGTTTAGTTTTTCCTACGGTGGCCACAATCTCATCCTGCCACCGAGCGCTCAGACGATCCCTACCTTTCCTACCGTATGGTCCTTTCCAGTTTGTGAAGTTGATTATCCAATGATTATCCACTTTAAATTTAGCCCACCTCCACTTTAAATTTAGTACTTACTAGAGAATAGTAATGTTTGCAGGGATACCAATTGGTTGCGCTCGCGACGTGTCTTAATTAGATTTTCTGGTCAGGTAAAAAGTTTTACAGTGAAGACATAAAATATCTGTTAAAATCTTATGGGTAAAGTTCCATATAATAACATTAAACGGTACTGCTTCAATCCAGTCACGCAAATTTTGAGACAGAGACTCGATCAAGCTCATATGAACTCTCGAGAAAGGTCAGTTAGGAGGACTGGTCAAATGACTCCACTCAATCACTTCATATTATGAAGACAATTTCAGCTAACTATAATGATAGGCTTTGAAAAGTAGGTTATATCCATTAATAATTATCAGCCTATTATGTGCCCAGTACTAGGACACATCACACATGCCCAGTTAGTTGTCCAGTGCGGATTAGTCGTCTAGCGCGGGCTGATCGCCCAGTGGGAATTGGTAGCCCAGTGCGGGTTGGTCGCCCCGTGCGGATTTTGTCGCTTTGTGCGAGTTGGTCGCCCAGTGCGGGTTGGTCGTCTAGTGTAGGTTGATCGCCTAGTGCGGGTTGCTCGCCCAGGGCGGGTTGCTCGCCCAGTGCGGGTTGTCGCCCAATGCGGGTTGCTCGCCCAGCCTGGGTTGGCAGCTCAGTGGGAGTCAATCGCCCAGTGCAGGTTCGTTATGTTCATCAGGCCTACTTAGATGACACGTTTGGTGTAGTGGCTGAGCGATTGACTTCTGCGTTTCGTGTCGCTTTTTGATTTCCATACGGAATGAATATTTGTATGACCTATAGATATTAGAACCACGCTAAAATTTGCACATATACGAGTATATGCAAATGCACCCACGATACAGGAGTAATTCCTAGTGAAGAGCAAGGTTTAAAAAAACTAAGGTAAATAACAGGGCTGATGTGAGCGAAAACGCGTGTATAACGCTTTAGGGCGACATAAGTGACCTTATTTGTGATACTCTTTCGAAAGACCAAGTGCTTAGTAATCAAAATCGTCGTGTATGTAAGACCAAATATTATAACAATGTAGCCGAGTTAAAAGGAACTAGGTATATAACGCTCAACACTAACCCCCATTAAAATAACGCGGGAGGTTGTGTACGTTTATTTACAGACGATACATCAAATCTTTAGAGATAAAGTTGAAAATCTAGAGAGATTTTCAACTTTATCTCTAAAGAATCTTTTTCTTTTTTTTTCTTTCTTTTTTTCTTTTCTTTTTCTTTCTTCTTATTTATTTGTTTTTAGTTTTTTAATAGTTTAGAATACCTCTCATTACTTTGGTTTAATAATTTTAAGTTTACCTATTTAGTTTTATACTTAAAAACAGATTTTTATTATTTTCCGCAATATCTATGCAAACAGGTTTGTAGCAGTACCTACAAACGCCACAAAATGAATGACGCGTCATAGTGACGTCACATGAATTCTACATCTCGCAATAAGAGTTTACCGTGCAGGCCGTACCCAAAAAGGGTAGTCGTGCCGATCCTACCAACTATCGGCCGATTTCAAAATCAAAATTATGGAGCGTGTATTGAACCAGCGCCTCTTGGCATACCTGAAAGGTAAGGATCTCCTCACTGACCGACAGTACGGGTTTCGCCGCAATCGGTCCACTGGGGACCTACTAGTGTATGCCACTCACTTGTGGGGCGAGGCCCTCGAGAGAAATGGGGAAGCGATTGCAGTCTCCCTTGATGTCTCGAAGGCCTGCGACCGGGTATGGCACGCTGGCCTTTTGTGTAAGGTTCCAGCGTACGGCATTTTATACCGCGTACATCGAGGGACTGGAACAATTTGCCAGCGGCGGTGTTTCCGTCGGACTACAATTTGAGTGTCTTCAATGCTAGAGTGAATAGGCTCTTAATAAACTAGTGCGCTTTACCATCAACGACTGCGTCACTACTTACCATCAGGCGGGTCAAGCGCTAGTCTATAATTTTAATAATAAAAAAAAAATTAGCATACATACAACTTGCCAATTTCAATCATTGGGCAAGTGGCCCACCAGACATAACACCCGTCTGGTCCTGAGGATCCTCCCTTTTTCTATGGAGGATGAGTGAACTTTACTCCCTGTTCCTCATGCCTCCACACTGGTGACCCCGACGTGATACGTCAGCGCAGCCTTCGTGCAACGACTTCAGCGTGACGTCATCACTCCCGCAAGCTTCATCACTCTCAGCCTCTGCAGCAACCTCGGCGCAGGCACAGGCACCTGAGCCTGTGCCTGCACAGGCACAGGTACAGGCACAGGCACAGGCTCAGGCACAGGCTCGGGCACAGGCTCGGGCACAGGTACAGGCGCAGCACAAGCACAGGCGCAGCACAACCACAAGCATCGCAAGATACAAGTCAGAACACTATCAACCTCCAATCTTCGGAGGGGAGTGATGTAGCAGTACCTACAGACGCCACAAAATAAACGACGCGTCATACTGACATAACCCGAAATTCTACATCTCGCAATAAGAGTTTACCGTGCAATTAGCATACATACAACTTGCCAATTTCAATCATTGGGCAAGTGGCCCACCAAACATAACACCCGTCTGGTCGGAGGATCCTCCCTTTTTCTATGGAGGATGAGTGAACTTTACTCCCTGTTCCTCATGCCTCCACAGGTTTGACGAAAAGGATTTATAGACAAATCCACAGTGAATGTGTAACACGCATAAAATCACAATCTAAATAATTTTGAAGGATATTCTATACGATATCCTTAGTTACATATGTTCAAAAAATTTGTCAACTTAACAGAACACCTAAATAACGCAATGAATGTTGTCAAAGTGAAAACCCTTGCTACAGGTAATGTATTACGTAATTAGGTGTCATAAACACAGGCTGAAAAGACCTACGTATCTATAGCAATCCACATGTGTCCAGGTTTCAACACAAGCTGAATGCATGTTTTGTTATAATTTAGTACTTATAATGTTTAGAAGATAGACACCTGCAGGAATTTGTAAATTGCTGACATAACATACATTGTTATCCCTTTTACAATATCTGTATTATCAGTCGGAATCCTACAATGTAGGTATAGACGGTTTATCTTCACGCTCAATTCCAAAGAAGGGAACAATTGTGGAAGCAGCACGTGTAACCCAGTACCTTACTTTCGCTATTTAGGTACTATTCGCAGGTTAACGACGCACTTCCAAATTTTTATTTAATTTACTGCTTATAGCCTCCTAATAAAATTGTATAGAAAAGCGAACTGCATATACCAAATACCAACATATTTAAACAAAAGTACAATGTACTCTAATTCTAATAGCACCACATCTGAACGATCAACACGTAGAAAGTATAATTTAAACACCATAAAACGGCCTAAGTCGCATTGTTTACACTTGTACTTAATCTGCTTTCCTGATACGTACTGGTGTAAATACTGACGTATAAATCAGTTTGAATAATCGCCGAAAGCAAGCGTTGTTAAAACGTACGTACTTGAACTATGTAGCTGGTATTTTACTAGGC
The DNA here is from genome assembly GCA_037179545.1 of Sesamia inferens. Lineage (NCBI taxonomy): Eukaryota > Metazoa > Arthropoda > Insecta > Lepidoptera > Noctuidae > Sesamia > Sesamia inferens. Next base: position 11,970,002 of record CM073934.1, on the reverse strand, counting down.
AATGCATTGCATACTTAACAGATGCACCGTAATATTTTAATTTGTGACACGAAGCGACACACGTCGTTAAGGTCTGTGGGAAACTAGCTAAAGTCAGTGTCACGATGCTTGGCAAGCCATGTAAATTCGTTTGTAATACTGAAGAAGTCTAATTAAAGTAGAAAATTAATTCTTCACTTACAATTTCTATGAAATGTAGTCGTATAAGTCTCGTCTTGGTTTAATTAATACATAAATGCTTGATGTAAGCACACTATTTTCGCTTTTCGCAAGGGAGCTAAAATCCAAAACAGTGAGTATGGCCTTGATGAGAGCTCCATATTGTATAGACCATCAAATTGAACAACATTCTCCGTGAATATAATTTAGGTTGAGTAGGTATTAAGCTTTTTCGCGATTAGATGTGCTGGTGATCCCATGGAGAAAGTTGCCTAGTTTAATGGTATCTACTACAACCCTAAATTTTTCCACACCTTTTTGATTGATACATGTATTTATTGAAGAAAAACCAGTGGGATAATAACTGTCTGTATAAGTGTGGTACCTATTTTAAGACACAACATTTTTTATTTTAATCATTTATTAATAATTCACTAAAAACGAATGAATATTGAATATTATAATGAATATTTATTTTTTGTAGTAAATCACACGTGTTTTTCTAGCACAAATTACAGGTTGTACTCACTTGTGTGAGAAAAAAACAACTAAAAAAAATACCTTAACACATAACTCTAGTTGTAGTACATGTTTTAATATCGAATTTATCATTAAAAAGGTAATGTATTTTACAAAAGCAAGCAGATAACCAAAGGGGTCGAGATATGTCACAGAGTATGCAAGCTAAATTGACTATGAGCCAGCCACATCTGCCATAAGATCGTTGGGTGAAAGTGGAGCCCGCGAATCTTCAAATGGAAGATAGGACATCTTTAGTCTAAGTGAGCGACGGACTTCGCAGGATGGTAGCAGTTGGCTGAGAGTTATCGAAAACCGAATTGAAGGTTGTGGAGTGGCGACTGCGTACCGGAAGACGTAGCATTTGGAAGTAGCACCACAAGGTAGACCGATGACCTTGCTTAAGCGGCAGAAACCCGTTTGATACAAGAAATATGGAATCGGTCTAAGTAGAGGTGCTTGGGAGAGGGCTATAGCCAGCAGTGGACACCTTTTGGCGAAAATTATGATGATAAGTTGAATAACATTCCCCTGGACATAAGCTTCGAATACTAGAGTCCTTTGCTTAGCGGACTGCCGTAGGCTGATGCTGATAATAACCTACCTGTTTATACGTTTACATGTTTTTGTAACATACATTATTCAGGCTATGTTTCCGCTGGTACGTGTTTGCAGTCTGAAATATTAAATTTGGTTTCTGTTTTCAAACAGACGGTAGGTATACGAAATAATATAAAATATAATATTATTTAGACGAGGGAATGTATATAATGATAAAGCACGTTCCAATTTATCATTATCGCACATTATACAATCAACATCGATTATTATGTAAATGGAAATCTGTTTCATTTTTGATAGCGGTATTGACCGTAATTTCGGCATGAATACCGTTTGTTCAGGAACTCAGGACATGGCAATAATACCGGTGTCTGACACAGATACTCGGCATAACTCTTCATTATGATAATACATATACATCTATACTGATAATACCGAAGAAAAGTTTGTTTAAGCTAACTAATCTCTGGAACTTCTAGTCAAATTTGAAGACTTTTTGCAATTGACAGCAAAACTATTTGAGAAAGGCTGTTTCAAAATCACGCTATAGCCATTCGGCGTTGAACAAAAAAAAAAAACTGACATAAATACTAAGCGAAAAAGAAGTAACAGCGCAAGATGTTATTGCGATGTTATTCGGGTGGAAGAAACAAGGAAGTTAACATAAACTAAGTCGCAGGAGTAACCTAGCACTGAATATCGATTTGTTCGCAGTTATTGGTGGTCGCACCTAGCTAATAGGTGCTTGCAACCTCAGTGGCCACAACTCAAACGATTTATGATCGAAACCTATTGTATACGGCGTATACAGTAAGTAATTCCAACAAATGACACCTAGCTGGCTTTCGTATAATTGATTAAATAGCTCTAAAGGGAGGCTTTGTGTTCAAACGATGTTACTTATTCGTAATTTCTGTGGCTGTAAAAGTCTGCAGTCAGAGACTTTGATTGTAACGTCTCTGCCTCGTTTCTACGGACACGTCTTCGGTCTTTGTCGTACCAAAATAATGGAATTGCAATATTTTTATGAGTCGAATAACTTATGTGCAGTATTCAAATGATAAAATATGCAAAGCCAATTCAAATCTGTTGGTAGTCTTTTAGATTCAGCTCATGACTCTAATTAGCTTATTTAGCTATCCCGGTCTGAATGTAGGGATGCATGCGAACTGCATTATGTAAACATTTAGCAGGAGCCCAACATTACGAGGAATAGTTGGCCGCTAAGTTTATACAAGTAAATCGGCCGTTGAAATTAAACAGATATGCTAGAACGTTAGGACAAAATACTACGCACTAAACTGCAGATATACAGTGTGTGAAGAAAACCCTGTCCGACCCATAAGGATAACAAAGGTTAGGTAAACACATGACCAAATATAATATAAAATTTTACGTAGGTACTCATCATAGTACCAATACAAATGAATTTTGAAATAATCTTTTTTTCCCGCGAATTAATTCCAACTTCCCCGAAATTTGGTAATTTTTAAAAAAGTAACAACATCGGTATTATTATGAGCGAATAGCGATGCGACCACGTGCCGCGTGCCCTGCCGCCCGCCGCCCGCGGAAGGGTGCTTATCGCACATTTATTAAGGTACCTCTTTTTGCGAAATAATATTTATTTTTTAGGGGGATTTCTTTTTTTTAAGTTTAGCCCGGTTTTGTATCCAATAGTAGAATCAGTTATCGATACCTAACAACACCTTCACGGGTCGGACAGGGTTTTATTAACATACTGTATGTACCTAAGACTTGATTCAAATTAAAATCTGTGGGTATCTCTGCGGGCTTACTATTGAGTTCTGGGTTAAATCGAAATTTATTCAAATATCTATCTATCATCATCAACCTTTTTATCGTCCCACTGCTGGGCACAGGCCTCCTCTCATACAGAGAAGGATTGAGCGTAATGTAATCACCGCTTGCTCAAAGCGGGTTGGCGATTTCAGACTAAGATGTTTTCCTTCACCTTCAGTCATTGGTGTCCAAGATATACTTAGAAACTACATATAACTTTAGAAAAGTTGCATTGGTACTTGCCTGACCTGGAATCGAACCCGCGCACTCATACTTGAGAGGCTGGTGTTTTAACCACTAGGCCAATATCTATATTATACAGTTTATAGCTCTACTCTGAGTATAGCTAAATAAAGTAGCTTGTTGGCCAGGTTGGAAGATACTGTCCCTAAGAAAGCTGGCCTTTTTGTGTCAGAAATCACCAAATGACTTCTTTCGCTCTGGGTGGACCGGATAGGTGTGTATGAATTTTATTGACTAAAATCTTGCCATGCTCCTTGATTCCTGTCAGGGCCGCGGGTTATTCAAAAGATACCTCTTTTGAATAACCCGCCCGGCAACGGTTTAAGTGGACCTCGTCAGCATGTGCTGACATCTCTTTGAGGCGCTGTCGAGCCGGGCTTAGTCCCGCATCCTAATTGTTTAACACATAGTGTGTTACTACTACTATCAATTGGAATCTTTTTGAATCGTATTGCTAATCTATTGCTCCATGTGTTCAAAAAATGTGTTTGCTCAACAACGTAAATAGCGCAATGAATGTAGTTGAACTGTCAAAATGTAACCTATTGGTACTGATAGTGTCCTACGCAATTATCCTACAGGTTCATACCGTAGCCGCGGACTTATGGACGGCGTGCAATGGGTAGCTCTCCGCCCGCAAGCCCGCACCAACGGCGGCCAGGAGTTCGTCGCTGTAAGATACCTATGAAAGAATTGATTGTGGCCTATAAAAGAATTTCTCATAATTCGGTTTGTATCAAGACAGTTGATACACGACAGCGCAAGCGGATCTGGTATAACAATTTCCATTAAAACTTCATGGAAGTTGGTCCACTAGAGTCATGCCTGTCTGCTAATTACGTAGATCTACTTCGTTAATGATGCTTTACAATTTGGGATAATTTGTCAATAACAAAGTGTTCATTTTGACATTAATTAAATCCAATTCTACTTTAATTAGGATTAATTGAGTAAATCTGGTTACCAATCAGATTTAATTAATATAATACTTTAGATATAAAAATGAAGTCACAATAAATATTCTTTCTATACTTTCTTTCCTTCTTAATTAACACCATTGGCATTTCTACCAGTCAACTTCTTGCCGCATAGACACAGAACAGTGGGAGCAATTCAATATTTTCGTAAAAATATTATTTTCAATATAAAGATACATATATACTATACCCGTTACGAACTATAAATACAATATAATATATACATATATACCTAATTACAAAGTACAGGTAATTTTAGAATAAAATACCTACTGACTAAAGTATAGATTAGATTACATTACAGTCTAACAAACATAGAGTTGATGAAACGTGAACGAGAAATTGAATAAAAATTTACTACACAAACTAGATAATTGGATTCGTTTGCAGTATTTGTAAATTTGGTTGGATATTACAGCCTGATTCAGTGTATGAATTCGATTTAAAAAATAAATATTATTGAACCTAGACCTGAAAATCCTTCTGCGCCTCACATAATGTGTTAATAAATCACCGCCGTGCTGGGATCGACAAGTATTTTAACACTGACCGGGTATTAGACGTACAAACCACTCAATCGGTCGAGCTTTGCGTCAGAGCTGACATCACACATTTTTCCGCAGGCTTTCAGTGCTAAAACGAGAAATGTGAGCAATTCTTCGCTTTCATCACATTCTTGTTATGATTAAAACTGTGTAGTTCCGTAATGTTTCGTCAATGACGTGACCTTTGTGTCACTTATAGTTGTGTCAGATAACACGGTGCTTGCTCATGACGTTAAAATGTAGGTAAGTCAATAGTAAATAGCCATAAAATGACTTTTCAACTTTATGCGCTAAGAGCTTGGACAATTTGTATGCGATGTAGATGCAAGCCGACGTTTATTGCAATCTTGAAGCGAGATCATTAGCTCCTTGCGCACCGCGTGCGGCTCTCAAACTTAGCTTACTCAAGCGGTTATAGGCAGCCTTACTTTCATTATTAACAATTATCATTTAAATCCGCTAATTCAGTTGTATATAGGGTACACTCCGGCAAATTATGCGAGAGTGGCAAATAAAATTATAACTCTATTTACCTACGAGTAGTCAGTGGGGAATATAGATTCAGTAGTGACTTAGAACGTATATGATAAGTAAATAAAAGTGATCTCCTGTTTACGACTCTTTAATTCTATCATTTTATGTCGGCTGTAATTTGTCTAAGATTTCATAATTAAAAACTCTTTCGGGCCTAATCCTTGACGTTTGTTATCTTAAGTTTTAATTAAGGGTGAATTGTTACTTATCAGGGGTTAACTACATCGTTATCTGTCAAAGAATTTTGTGTTTACTTATCTGTTTGGAGCTGTGCGGGGTGAGTGGGCGGCGGGACGCGGCCGCGTGTAGGAGCCCGGAGGCGGGAGCGACCGCGGAGAATCCCACTCCACGTCAAGTTGGAAGCGTAGCGCGACGCCTCACGCACAGCCGCACCGCGTCGCACCGTAGCGCGGGAAACGACGCACACGCATATTCAGATCATTCTGAAAACTTACGCACTCAGTGAAAACTCTGGATTCTTCTTTTCTTCCTTGGATTTCACAATGTTTAGTGTTTGTGACGTTTTTATCAACAGAAGAACAAATTGAAGCGTTTGATAAGGATGTGTGTTGTGGACACTATAGTGTTAATAAGTGAAAGTAATTTGCACAAACATAGAATAAAACGCTAGTTTAATAATCATGAGGGAATTAAAAGTTGGCAATATGAAGAAGAGGAACCACAGTCAGACTTCGGAAAAGCCGAAGGGAAAACGAAGGGTAAGTTTCCACTACCGAAACGATGGAACTTTGTTGATAATTTAGATGTTAGTTACCCAGCAGCAGTTTGTATAAAACATTAAAAAGTTAAGTATAGGCTTTACTATAGATCTAAGAGATAAAATTCCTGAGTTATTTATTTAACCTTCGTCTGTAAGCCGTAATAAACAAGGAAAACAAACAAACTTTTTGCTTGGCTATAAAAAGTTTAAATCTTCCTGTTTTATTCTCTCGCCATTTGTCCGTAGTTACAATGAAAGCTTCGCTTCATTTTATAGCCCTGATAATGTAAGTAAATGGAGAAAATAAGTGTAGTAATAAGCTGTACTATTCAGTACACGAATACACTTGGCATCGGGGCAACAATAAAATGTTAAAGCTATTTCACGATACTTAATTAAACTTAAGTTCACACGTAATGTAGGAAGCGAATTTATCCATAATATGTCGTATATATCAAGAAGGGATATAAAAGATCCATAATACCTATTACACTTCATAATAATATTATATTGCCGTAACCACCGGTAGCTTGGACTCTGCTCCCGACATCGGTGCTATTATTTTGTTTAAAAATGTTTTTATGTGAAATATTTAAAAATATAATTTAATATGTGTATACAGGTTGTATCTGACATCGTAACGCAAAATTCGCGAAAAGGCTAGACCGCATGCCACTAATAAAATTATGATAGTCATTCATGTCGTTAATGAACGGTTACAGAATTCAAATAGTTTAAAAACAAGTGTCGGCTCGGCCTTTGAACGTTGCAAGCGTGCCGCCGTGCGGAGTTTGTAGATATGACGTTGATCCTTGATGTGAAATCTATTAAATCAGCTGATAAGATAGTTTTTCGAGCTTTGTTTTCATTGCGTTTTTTGTGTAATTAGCGAATTAGTTAATTTTTTTAAATTTTAAAACTTTAAAATTTTATTGGGTTATAAAAATATAGCAATTATGAACGGTCTAAAGTGAAAAAAACTATGTATATATTTTTTTAAATCATGAAAAAGACAACGAAAAATTCCACCACTGGGGGGGTTCAGAATCATGTACTGGATCCATGGTACTCGTTTGTGCGTCGATGTCAGATACACCCTTTATAGAAAAACGAAATTATAAATGCAAAAGTAACTGTCTGTCTTTCACCTCAGCACAAGGGCCTGAGCGGTTAATTACAGCTCACTCCCTCTCGCAAAGGCCTATGTCTAAACAGTAGTAAGATTTTTGACTGATTATGTGTTCACAAGAAAACTCGTCACAACTCAAAGACAAAACATATTATGTAAATGGTATCGATTTTCTTGTTCTCACACTAAACTACATTTTTTTTTTTTTTATAAATTATAAACCAGCGCTTGACCGCAATCCCGCCTGATGGTAAGCAGTGATGCGATCGTTGATGGTAAGGTGCGCTAGTTTATTAAGAGCCTATTCACTCTAGCCTTGAAGACACTCAAATTGTAGTGTGACGGAAACACCGTCGCTGGCAAATTGTTCAGTCCCTCGATGTACGTGGTATAAAAGAGGAAGCAAAACGCTTCGTCCGGAACGCAGTGGTGTCAACAATGTAAGGGTGGAAACTCGCCGTACGACGGGTCGTCCGATGATGGAACGGAGATGGGGGAATTAAATCATGCAATTCCCTTGCACACTCACCCAGAATGCATCCTATAGACCGAATATAGACCGAAAGGCTGGCTACTCTACGCCTGAATTTGAAGCTCAATGCCCTTTTTCTTTTCTATTTCATTAAGAAAAGGACAGAATGTAAATGCTAGTTTATAATCACATCTAAACTATCTTTACACATTTATCTCTTGTCCTTTTCTTAATGAAATAAAAAGAAAAAAACATTCACTGAACTTAAATCCAGTTCAGTTAAAAATAATATACTTAAATCATCCACTAGTTACAGATTCACTGTGAGAATTGTATTCCCACTTCTTAAATTTGAAGCAGCCTTATCAGAAAACTAATTTTCTATGTCACTTACCACCGTTGTTCCAGCTTTTCCCATTTGATTTTCACATTTACAGCGAACCATCCACATTATAAGTTGTGTGTTTGTTATATTGTTCAACTTCCCAAACATCAAACTTCTACCTGTCTGTTGTCTGAGACAAAGTATTGTTATGAATATTGTGATATTACCGTTGCGTTTTTACAATGTAAAAAGATGCCGAAATTCAATACATTCGGTAATATCATCATCATTATCATTTCAGCCTAAAGACGTCCACTGCTGGACATAGGCCTCCCCCAAGGATCTCCATGACGACCGGTCCCTCGCTTCCAGCATACAGCGGTTTCCCGCGACCTTCACCAGGTCGTCGGTCCATCTTGTCAGGGGCCTACCCACGCTGCGTCTTCCAGTACGTAGTCGCCACTCGGGAATGCGTCGGCCCCATCGGGCATCGGTCCTACGGGCAATGTGCCCGGCCCACTGCCACTTAAGTGTTGCAATTCTTCGGGCTATGTCGGATTACTCTCGTTCTTCTGCGGATATATAATGAAGATAGAATGAATTTTTGAAAATTAACTATTTCTATCCAATTTTTAAGGTGATAACTTCGTTGCGACGTTGGGCACTTTTGTTGGATGGGGAAAAGGCATTGAATTCGCGTGAGCGTGACCGATCCGACACCGTGATCGCTACAGCGAGATGTACATACATATGTATAATGTGTATGTATAGTGCATTCAACGGTATAGATAGCGTCACCGCTATAACTTTTTTGTTCTTTTCCAATTTCTACGACTGCCTTTTTTGTTTTTCTAACTTCTTTTCTGTTTCATAGAGATTAGCAATGCGTTTTTGACCATCTCGCCGTGAAAAACTTAGGTTGTGTAACTGTCTTTCTAACTAATCCTACGGATTTCCACTATTGAAAGTTCACTTCACTCGTACATTTCCCTTTACCCTTACTCCGTGAGATCATTACATAATCGTACGGCTGTGTGTTACCCTTTCACGCGTATATCACAGAGGTATACCATTACCGGGGTTAGGACATAACACAATTATTATTAGTGTCCGACCGAAATTTCGGTTTCGGTTTCGGTTTCGGCCGAGTTTCGGCCAAAAATCAAGTTTCGGTGGCAGTTTCGGTTTCGGCCAAAATAGGCCGAAACTTTTGCCGAAACCGAAACTTATTTCGAACGTTTCCGCACGATCGCGTTCGCCTAACTTCGTTTCCCGCGGCAAGATCTCAAAATTGTTTCTGGTCATCCATAACACAAGGTACACAAACACAACACCTAAAAAGGTAACACAAAACCTTAATTTGGATTCCAGGACAATGTATGTGATGTTGTCTCAATTTATATTAAAAAAAAAACCAATACATAGTATTTAATGAAACAGTAACTTATTAATAATGTGGTAACCAAAAATATAATCTTGCTGCAATGCTTCGATATCGCCTTCAGGTTGTGGAGGTCAGACGGCAGTCGCTTCACGGAAAATGTCGAAGTTTCGCCAAAATTAGCAGTTAAGATGGTAAACCGGACCTCAGACTCCAGAGCTGGAAAAAGGCTTTGGATGCGACTGGGATTAACGCTGAGATGATGATGATTAAAATTTTGCTATGAAAACTTAATTTGTCAAAATAATAAAAATGTTATTAATAGATATATTTTTTTATAATATGTTAAATAAATGATTACAACAAACTTAATATACTGTGTTGCCATTAATGCAAAATAATAGGTACCTAAAATTCTCCAAATTTCAGTATTTTAAGAAATTTTATACTTAGACACGTGAGTTTCGGTTTCGGTTTCGGTTTCGGCCGAAACTGAAGCCCTGGCCGAAGATTCGGTTTCAGTTTCGGTTTCGGCAGAAAAACCAGTTTCGGTCGGACACTAATTATTATATCTGTAGGACGTTCCCGCGTGATAATTTGCGACTTTCACTCGGGTGAACTCGCAAAAGCTGGGCTTCCACACACAAAAGCTTTCATAATTTTTATAGTAGATACTATAAAACACAGTTCGCTTACTAAAGCTTGTTAACACACAAGTTACATACATATATGCATATCGATGTCTGTTTTACATAATTTATTAATGCGACAACATATTTTAAAAGCATACAGAACATGTATGTTCGCTTACACGGGTCTCGTCTTGTATCTTTTTTTTTTTTGTTTGGGATGGAATATCATCAAATGACCTCTCCCGTTCTGAGCAGAGCAGAAGGGCGTGTCAGACTTTTACTGACAAAAACCCACCCGTGTTTCTTCATTTGCCTATGCGCCAGGGCCACGGTTTCTTTTTTGACTAACCCGCAACCCTGATCCAGGAGGCATCGGTCTTCGTGGACCCCGTCACGATGTGCTGACATCTCTTTGAGGCGCGCGTGAAACACAACGCGCTCGTCTTGTATCTGACATCGGCATAACTCTGTGTATTGTAACTTTTATAAAACATGACTTAGCACAACGTAACATCGAGCTTCTATTAAGCGAAGGGGTATGCAGAGATGGGTAGTAGATTATACGACCTTTGTATTGAACACCAGAGCCGATAATCTGTTGTCATTGACCACCAGAACAACGGGCAGCGCAAAAACAGTTTACTGTAAATTGTATAAAATATGTTTAAGTAATGGACGTGTTATTCGCCCGTTACGGGCGAGTAAATTTGTGCGAATCGACCCATAAGCCAATAAAAGATACATTTCGACTCTCTTCAACGCAAAATCTGTAAAATAAATTAAAGGCTTGAATGAGGTCCACAATAATAATTGTAGTTTATCACGTAATTATTGCATTGAAGCGGACACAATATTCAAGGGATTTATACTTTGCGTGGGGTTCCAACCTGGTGAAATGAAATAATATGAAGAAACTGTTGCTATCGATGTAGGTATAGATTACAGCACATCAAGCTGCTATAAGCTGTCAAATATCTTTATTGGATTGTCATCTTTGTCGCTAAAGCTTTAAGGCTCAATGTTGATTGGGAATATTTCACAGATTCGATTAGCTTAACCTGCTATCGTCTGTACATTCAGAATAAGTTTAGACTTGGTCCGCGTGAAATCTGCCTAATATTATAAATGCAAAAGTTTGTGAGGATTTATATACACATGTATTAATGGATGGATGTTTGTAACTTTCACGTCAAAATTGACGAACAGATTTGGATTAAATTTGGCACACAGCTTATAACCAGGAATAAATACATAGGAACGAGCCTGTATTATATCGCCGTGAAAACTTAGAGCGTGAGCGTGAGCTGAAGTTACAAGTAATTCTAGGAAATGACACTTTTGACAGCCCCCTCACCTAACTTTTCTTGGGGAGATATTTACACAATAGATCAACTTTACCTACCTTTGAAGATGCTAACTGCTACCTGGCCTAGTGGTATCGGCCGCGACTTACAAGTTATAGGTCGCAGAGTGAACCCCAGCACCCCCAGGCGCTTTCATCATCATCATCATCATCAACCTTTTTTTATCGTCCCACTGCTGGGCACAGGTCTCCTCTCACACAGAGAAGCATTAAGCATAATCACCAAGCTTGCTCAATACGGGTTGGCGATTTCAGACTTAAAGTCCAGGTTTCCTCAAGATGTTTTCCTTCACCTTCAGTCATTGGTGTCCAAGATACACTTATAAAGTACATATAACTTTAGAAAAGTTGCATTGGTACTTGCCTGACCTGAAATCGAACCCGCGCACTCATACTTGAGAGGCTGGTGTTTTAACCAATATAGGCCACCACGACTTATACGCCAGGCGCTTTACTCTCTGTAAATTATTTCATCACCACTGCATTCGAAACGGTGAAGGAAACCGGCTTGTTCTAGAGCCAAAAAAAAAAAGTCTGAGACATGAGACTTCTACCAACCCGCAATGAGACAGCGTAGCAGATTCTGGCCCACTCCTACTCCCTCTCAACGAAAGGAGGCTTGTGTCCCAAGAGGGGAGCATTATAGACAATGATGATGTCATCAGTCAATAGCTTGAACTAATGTTCTAAATTATCACTTTACATTTAGATAGGTAGATAGAAGATAGAATACTCTTTATTATGTACACCATATCGATTACAGAACATAAATAAAAAAAAAATACGAGTGTGCTTATGACCAAACGACTGAAGTGAAACTTCTTTCGCTCCATCTGTATGTATATATATATACTAGCTGACCGGCAAACGTTGTTTTGCCATATAAATAATAGATTAAATTACTAAAATGGCTATTAAAAAATAAGGGTTGATCGTAGAAGGGTGAAAATTGGGGATTGTATGTATTTTTGTATGTTGTATCATAAAAAAATAGAAATTAAAAATTTTGTCTAAAAAATAAAAAAAAAAAAATTAGGGGTGGACTACCCCTAACATTTAGGGGAATGAAAAATAGATGTTGGCCGATTCTCATAGATACCGGTTAAGCACAAAAAATTTCATCAAAATCGGTCGAGCCGTTTCGGAGGAGTTTAAAGCCGAACACCGTGACACGAGAATTTTATATATTAGATTATAAACTAGCGCTTGACCACAATCTAGTGCAGTGACGCAGTCGTTGATGGTAAAGCGCACTAGTTTATTAAGAGCCTATTCACTCTAGCCTTGAAGACACTCAAATTGTAGTCCGACGGAAACACCGCCGCTGGCAAACTGTTCCAGTCCCTCGAAGTACGCGGTATAAAGGAGGAGGCGAAACGCTTCGTCCGGATCGCAATGGTGTTAACAACGTAAGGGTGGAAACTCGCTGTACGACGGGTCGTCCGATGGTGGAACCGTGATGGGGGAATTAAATCAGGCAATTCCTTCGCACACTCCCCAAAAAGCCCAAAAATATTTTACAAAGGGTGACACAATGGGCCTATTGAGCAATAAGGTTCTGAAGACGCAGCGTTGAGAGGCCCCCATCAAGGTGGACCGATGACCTGGTGAAGGTCGCAGGAAGCCGATGGATGCGGGCAGCACAATACCGGTCATCGTAGTAAGCCTTGGGGGAGGCCTTTGTCCAGCAGTGGACATCCATAGGCTGAAGTCGACGACGATTGAGAATACACAGTGTATAACTAATACTTATTCACGATTAATAGTTGTTATTTATAATATTTATATGTGTTTTTTGTAACTCCTATATAATAAGCTGGTAACTATAAAGTACAAAATAAATTCGCAGTAATCTGTGAACGAATCCCAAGTTGCTGCTTTGAGGAACCTTTTCGAGAATTCCATCTAATATTAATCTATTACTATTCTGTACACAATATATGGCAGTTAACTAGTTAAATTAGTCATTTAGTCAACCGTCTGGCCTTTGGAAATAAGTAATGCTCACCTCGTTTCTCTGTCTCGATTGGCACGCGGTTGATCTCAGTTCTATAGTAACGCATTTAGGAAGTAAAGGTGCCCTGGCTTAATTACTGCGACAAATTTGGCGCGTACGTGATTGGTTACAGTCCCAGCCTAAACTATAATTTGTTGTGTGTTTTCCATAATGGACGCTCTTAGCGTACAATATATTTCTGCATCGTTCTCACACAGTTGATTTCAACATGAATGATGTAATCAAATATTTGTATCAATAGCTTGATAATTGAAAAGAGTGTTTTTTTTTTTTTTTTTAATAGTTATAAACTAGCACTTGACCGCATTCCCGCCTGATGGTAAGCAGTGATGCGATCGTTGATGGTAAAGCGCGCTAGTTTATTAAGAGCCTATTCACTCAGAAAAAACTGAGCGAATAGGAAGGAAGACGGCAGTTGAGCGAGGTGATGCAATGTTAAACCCAACAACACGACCAACGATACTGCGCCAAAGGGAGATTGATCTGAAGACCCTCCACGACCAAACTCCCAACACAACAACATTAGGCGCATCGTACCCGGCACACATCGCAACACAACTGCTCAGACCCGTCCTCCGAACGGCTTCACCAGACATCATGCCGGAACACGACAAATCGCTTGGCGGCAAGGCTTTGTCTGGTGGGTGGTAACTTCTGCCGGCGGCCGATGTTATGGCCTTCTCCATAGGTACCTACTCTTTGGAATGGGCGAATAGCTTCACCTTACTGACTGACCGACCTTCTGACAACTCAAAAGTGCCTGTAACTGGTTTATTTGAAATAAATGATTTGATTTAATTTGTTGAATATATGTTATTGAGGCTGTTAATTGAACGGCCACTGTTTAGTTAAATGACTAGGCTGTTGATTAAACGCCTAATTAAACCAGTTGGTTGCGACATATACGTATATTAATTACTACAGATATATATAGGTTTATAAATAAAGCTGTTTGCAGTTTGTTTATTGCTAGCCAAATTCTTGAGGAAGCCTATATGTTAACATCACCCCAGGAAAAAGATATAACAGCCCGGGCAGGATATTGATCACAAAGGAAACTAAGTTCACTTTAAGTTCAGATCATCTCATTCTTTATATTTCATTAAGAAAAGGAAATACAACAAATATTAATTAGATCCCGTCAAATTCGTAATCGATGGCCCAAATTGTTTTTAGTCGCCTTTATTTTAATCATGTCTAGACAATGACAACGTCTAAACTTAACAGGAATAGGCTAAAATAGGATTGTGTGGTTTTATGAAACAACGGAAAAAGTGAAACATTTTTTTCTACGCCTTATCCGTGGCCGACTGTCACGCGACATGCATAACACGGGCGAAAATGTTTGAGACGATGTAATAAGTTTCTCTTTAATATTTTTATCTATTGTCCATTTGTTAAAGAAATAGAAAGGAAAAGGTTCACTGAACTTAAATTTAGATTGAGAATTGGCACCTTTGTCTAATTAACCATTGACTTTAAAATATGTGGAATATTCTACGAAATATATCGATAACAAACAGTCTGTCGAACCAAAAACAAACAATTTACCTAATTATTTCAAATAGGTAATGTAACATCAAACTCTCAAATCATAATGAGTGTACTATGTAAACAAGTATAACGATAATGCTACCATTCAAAATAAACTAACATTAATAACAATTCCCATTCAAGTTTAGTTGAAATTACTAATAATATGAATGCCCTACGACCTTTGTTTTTGATATCGGCTAAACTTAACGAATTCAACGGAGCTGGAATAGTTTGCAGTCGTCACATGACGTAACCCAGCTAGTTCAAACAACGCCGACGTTACATGAAATATATCTCACTTATAATAATACCTAAGTATTATTTCCGCTCATTTCCTGTTCTCTACAACTTTAATAACGTCCCTTTTTATTTGGCCATAAATTCATGTTTTAAGCAGCCTCTAGAATCTACAAATAGGTTAAGTTAGTCATTGATACTTAACATTCACATAAAAACTAAAATTTAAGCGGACTAAGGACTTTAGTGGTTAGTGTATGTTAGTACTGTATAATGTAACAGTATGTGTAAAGTACACTCAAGAAGAGGAAACCAGAGCAAAGAGAGAGATATGTTTGATATCATTATCGTGCCCAGTGCTCACTCAGAGGCAATGAGCTGCGCTGCCCTGTAGCCAGTAGTGATTCAGTTATAAGTTCGTGACATAAGACTTAATTAAAACAAAATGAAAAGTTTGTTCATGTCTTTTGACTTGTAGAGTTTCTTTTAGGTAAGTGAACTTCTTCTCCATAGGATTTCCTCACAATATCTTCTATTGTGCTTGTAGATTACTTACATGTCATATTTGCAACCGTGGAGCGTGCGCACTTAATGTTTCTTAAGTGCTTGTGTTACGGTCCATTTGAAGTAAACAATATTGAGCTCCTAGTTTGTTTCTCAATTGGAAAATACGAAGGTACATATACGTGAGTTTGTTTAAGTCAAAGAAAAATGATGATCAGCTTAACGTAACCCGCCGGACATTTTCCTTCTGGAGATGTGTACTCAGTTGATTTGCTCACAACAGGTGGTGCGAGATTTTCAATGACTTGTTGAATATCGCTCGGGAAGAACATTCGCAAAAGTATGCTAAAGTGCGACAATTGAGATGAGCGACTGATGTGCTGGGACGGGCCCCTGTCGAGCACGCGATGATGCGTTAGGCGGTACCCGGGAGACCCCTCGTGCCACTATGTCCGGTAACCACGCGGCACTTCGCTGCCCGTCAATTTATTTTTAGATCAAGTTCCTGTTATTGTTCCTGTTGATAATATCCAACCAAATAATCGGCACCATGTAATTTTTAAGGAAAGAAAACCGAACCGTGTAATCGTTAACTGCAAAGCTTATCGTGCGATCAATTAATAACACGGACAAGGTGGTCCGACTCGATGATCATAAACAATCGTACGACAGATCGGCATTTCTAAATTAATGGCTTTCGTAAAATACGCGGCCGATATTTATTTGCGTTGGGTTTCGAGAAGAACTGTCCGGGTGAGATGGGCGGGCGGCGGCGGCGTGCACGCTGATAGTGAGGCTGCGGGGTCACGTTCCCGAGATAAAACCAGAGATAACGTCGTCGTCTTCTGTACGCGATTGTCTCTGCGCCGTGTATCGAGATGTATTCTTATTCTTCGTTATTTAGTACGCAGGGTTACGCTAGCCGTAACGATATTGATTAACGGCTTAAATATTTACTAATAACATAGATCGAGGAACATATGATCGCCAGTGTAAATACGAGACCACACTGCGTAGGTTTAAGAGCTGTTGTTATACCTAATAACATTATAACAAAGCACGTCTCAAGTATCACGAAATCGCAAATTAAAACGAATGTTTCACGGTATTTTAAATATATGGTGTAACGCATATATTATAATGGGTTTTGTAAGAGTTGTTATTTTATAGGATGAATAAATTTTACTGTCAACTATAATCTGAGGAAGAGATATCCAAACAAATACTAGTGTGGCGTTGGTAATCTATGGCGACTGTAAAAATATTTTCTGTTGACAAGAGAAAAATCAACGGACATTTTTTATTTCTGTTATCTGTCAACAGAAAATATTTTTGCTCAATTAATTACATCGTAATAATCTTTGTATAAACTTTCACTTTCAGTCATATACCAAGTAGGTACTCGTACACGAAATTACCAAACCTTTCCGTCTATCATTTCTGTCCCATGTACACATCTATACTAATATATAAAGCTAAAGAGTTTGTTTGTTTATTTGAACGCGTTAATCTCAGGAACTACTGGACCGATTTGAATAATTATTTTGGCGGTGGATAACCTATTAATCCACGAAGGCTTTAGGCTATATAACATCACGCTGCGACCAATAGGAGCGGAGCATAACAAACCCACGCGAACGAAGTCGCTGACGGCCGCTAGTCACTATAATATGTAAGAAGCTATAATAAGAACATTACAATGTGTAGAAAAACGTGAACTTTGTAGAGAACGTTTTCATAGCGTAGTATGTAAAGCTTTTAAGCTTAGCGATTTTTTTGCCTTTCATGTATCGCCTCGTCAATAGGTATTTTTCTTCAAAATATGTTTTTTATACCATATCACCCTCGCCTTTGAAGATAAACTACTAGAATTAAAAATATTTATACTATTGTATGTATTATAAACAGGGCGTGGTGTTATGTTTTGTAACTAATAAGTTATATAACGGCGTGGTTACGCCTTGGTTATCCGCAGGGTTGGGCAGACGTGTACCAAAACATCGACAATTATTACTTTTTTATATCTTTATTAAGAAAAAAAAAAGGCTTTAATCGCGGAGCTATTATGCCGGCCAATCACCATGGTTAAAAACTCATGGTGGCGAGCCTATTGAATATAACCTGACTGAGAAAATCCCGATAAAAAACTCCAATAACCCTTTGCCCGATTCGACTTGCGACGAGGCAGTTCTTTTAGTTTTCTTGTCTTATAGAACTTCTTTAAAACATTGCTATAAAAACGTGTTATCTTCATTTCCACAACAATCTTACGGTTTTTTCCCTCCAAGGAGATAAGTTGCATAATCCGTTAATTTATCAAATAAAAACATTTATTTATACGAAGCGTTTGTCGAGGTGTCTATAGTCGGTGCATTCCCGTTTTTCAAAGAGAATGCATTGAATTATTTTGACCCCGGGGTCAATGTTATTTATTGGAGGTAGACAATACGACCTTTGAACTGAGAGAACAATATTTCTGAGATTAATGATTAGTGTGTCTTGTTAACGTAATCTTTGTATACCTAAACTGAGATCAGCTTTACCGGTGGGCTTGCTTGTGTTAATGCTAATTAATCACTTGTCTTCTCTCTGTATCATTTTATTGACACAGGCTTTTGTTTGTTTCCCAATTGACTTGACATGTATACAGAAACATAAATGAAACCACAATATTTTAGTGTTATACACTCATTTGCAAAAAAAAAAAAGCGGGTGGTTTTGATTTTCATTCATCTTTAAAAAGATACAATATAAAAAAGGTTTCAATCGTTTGTACACGTTACTGGCCGGTTTTAAAAATGCCGTGGTATTTAAAAAAGTACATTCTTAATTCAAATTTTCATTTGATGCTCATTTTTACAGAAAACCCCTTTATATCCTAACTACATGGCTACATTTTTGGCGCGAAGTTCCAGAAGTTAACATCGACTTTCATAACTTTTATTTAATTTTTATCGATTAATTTCTTATCCTTGACTATCAAAGCTTTATTTATTGCTGTTTGGCTGTATCAAATATGGTAGATAAAGTGGTAAAAGCTACCAAAATTATCGCGCTGCTTGAAGAGGGTTGCAGCCAATGTTTCGTGGCTAGGAGGCTAAATGTTAGTAGGTTGACGGTCCAAAGAACCTGGCAGCAATATCAGGAGACTGGTTCCATTACGAGAAGGCCTGGTTCTGGGACAAAACCGTGTACCTAACCAGGGGATGATCGTTTTCTTGTGAATCGCGCATTGGGAAATCGCAAATCTTCGTATATAGATCTTAAGAACAACCTCCAAGAAGTAAGAAATGTGCATATTAATCTATGGACAGTCAGGAGGAGGCTTCCCGTTGCCAATATACGCGGTCACCTCCCGGTCCGCGGCCCCAAATTACTCCGTGAGCACCGAGTTCACAGGCTTAGGTTCGAAATTGTGAATCATGAACTCAAGAAGATTGGAATAGGGTTTTGTTCTCTGATGAAGGCAGGATATCTCTATTTGGTGAAGATCGACGTCGGCGAGTGCTAAGACAAGGAGAATGCTTTGCAGGACATGTTTCGAAGAAATCACTCTCTGTTATGTTTTTGGCCGGAATAAATTCAATGGATTATACAGAGCTTCATTGAAAACGGCTCACTGACCGGGCATCGATACATAACGGAAGTTCTAATTCCTCATGCACAACTCGCATTGGCCGCTCTAGATGAAGACTCGATTTTTAGGGACGACAATTCTCGCGCCCACCGGTCTCGCGATGTTGAAGCATACAGTATGTTAAGAAAACCCTGTCCGACCCGTGAAGGTGTTGTTAGGTATCGATAACTGATTCTACTAATGCATACAAAACCGGGCTAAACTTAAAAAAAAAAAAACGCGTGTGCTTATGACCACACGACTGAAGTGAAACTTCTTTCGCACCATCTGTATGTATATATATATATATATATGTGTGTACAATATATACATGTATACACATATACATATATTAATTTTCTATAAATATTTAAATTTATTTCATGCTTTCATTTATAAATTAATATTTTTGCATAGACCTCCAATTTAAAAAAAAAAAATGTGGATTTCCTCGGGGCCAAAAGGTCGGGCTCTTCCTCCTGAATCAGGGGACCCCAAACTCGGGTAGTCCACGACCTCTGGTTCCCGAGATAATCCACGGGGGGTGAGGTAACTAAAGGGGGCGGGGGGGGGGGGTATATTTCGTGGGGTTGCGGGGGGTAGGGGGAGAGGGGTGAATGGGAGAGGGGGAGTGGATTCCCTCGGGGCCAAAAGGTCGGGCTCCTCCTCCTGATTCAGGGGACCCCAAACTCGGGTAGTCCACGACCTCTGGTTCCCGAGATAATCCACGGGGGGGTGAGGTAATCAATGAGGGGGGTCGGGGGGTGGTCGCAGCGTCATGTTCTCGAAGAAATTCATAGTTCTTAATCAATCAAGGTACTTAGCTTAATAATTGAGCTTATGAGGCTCGAAAGCAATTTGTACTTTGTGTCCAATTATCGTATTGTGACGATATCTTCAAACTTCTATACTTTCAATTATATCAGAAATGTTCAGCAAAAATATATAAAACAATATAAAGGCCAGAACAGAACGAAATTTATAAATTATTTGTGCTCTTAGGTAATCAATTGTTAACAAATCTTAAAAAGATCCAAAAAATATATATTGCCTTCGGCGAGATGCGAACTCACAACTTCATACTCGACTCAATTGTTAACAAATCTTAAAAAGATCCAAAAAATATATATTGCCTTCGGCGAGATGCGAACTCACAACTTCATACACGACAAGTCACGCAATATTTACATGAGCCAACTCCTTGTTTGTAGTACAGACGAAATAGGACTATACTCTGCTTCCGTTCGCCTTGCCCGATTTTTTTTGCTTCATTTTTCGTAACGCTTTCGCGAGTTTACTCCCCAAGTCAAGCGTGCCTAAAGAAGTTTCACTTCAAAAATCCCCCTAAAAAGTAAATATCCTTTCGCAAAAAGAGGTAACTTAATCAATGTGCGATATGCACCCTTCCGCGGGGAGCGGGCGGCAGGGCACGCGGCACGTGGTCGCATCGCTATTCGCTCATAATAATACCGGTGTTGCCACTTTTTTTAAAATTACCAAATTTCGGGGAAGTTGGAATTAATTCGCGGGAAAAAAAGATTATTTCAAAATTAATTTGTTTTGGTACTATGATGATTACGTAAAATTTTATATTATATTTGGTCATGTGTATACCTAACCTTTATCCTTATGGGTCGGACAGGGTTTTCTTAACATATTGTATATGCAAGAGGTCGGCATTCGTCGTTTGGATTGGACAGCTCGAAGTCCCGACCTCAATCCTATTGAGCATGTCTGAAACGTTCTGAAATGACGTGTGGGATCAGTACAACTGGCTCTGCAGACCATCAGAGAGCTGAAGAATGTGATTACTGCGGAGTAGCAACGTAGGTATTCCGCAAACAAGTATCCGGAATATACTCGCTAGCATACGCAGACGAATTCAAGCTGTGATTTTAGCTAGAGGGGGTCACTCACACACACTCGATACTAAACATTTATTTGCTTTTACTTTATTAAAGAAACAATAAAACTTTTTTTAATTTTAAATTCATGAACATAATATGCACTACTAGCGAGGTTTAGCATTATTTCCCATAAATTGTATCAAAATTTTATGAAATACTGATGAAAACGATTATTTTCTTATTAATTTACCAAATTGTGAGGATAAAACTACATATAATTATCAAAAAAAGCAATATTAACATTTGAAATGGTTCATTGCTTAGGTGCCCGGTTATTTTGCAAATGAGTTTATTATGATCCTAATCGGTTAGTTCAGCGGGGTAGTTAACGAGACGTAAATAACACAGTTTCATTGTGTTATTTCGTTTTTACTTACATTTGCGTTTGTAATTCCGTTTATGATACGGTTTTACGAACGTTTTACTTTTACATAAGTAACACAGTATCATTGTGTTACTTAAGTTTACGTTAGTACTTCCGTTTTTTACGGTTTTCTTACGTTTTACTGTTAACATGATTTAGAGTTTTCAGTAGGGATATTACGCAATTGTGCATGACAACACAGCTGTGCGCCATTTATAGCAAAAAGGAATCGAAGTTAAGAACTGGTCGTAGTGTATGTACAACAGTGACAAGTTATACAGCGACTCTAGCGTCTTCAGCAAAAGTTTTTAATGAATTCAGCTATCGTAATTAAGTTCAAGAGTTGCCAAAAAGGTTCGCCTCTGCTCGTGGCCGAATTAATTCTAAAAATTTTAAATGTACAGACACGGCATACGTTTAAATTTATAATAGGCATAGTCTATAGCCATGTAGGGTGTTGAATCGTTATAAATCATGTCGGTAGATTGGACTGATGACGTAAATGATGGCTCTCTAATAAATCTTCGCGAGGTGTTGTCGTTGGTGCGCTGTCATTAAAATTCTACCGCTGGCACACATTTTTGTTCGATAATGATTTTCATTAAGTACCTTTGGTTTCTTGATGTTATTCCATACCTTAAGGTGTTTGATAATAATTTAACTGCTAAGACACCTAACATCTAAGTGTCCGTCCGCGCGATTTTGAGAACCTTCACAGTCTGTAATCTGTCAAAAATACCATTAAATATTGTATATTTGAACTGAGATCAGACTGGAAAGGTTCTTAAAATTATACAAAAACGTTTAAAAAATTTTGTCAAAATTGTCAGTACATTTTGACATTGATTGTCGCAGACAGGAACTTGATTTTGAACATTTTCATTTACGGGAATTGCTAGCCCTGTATGTGACCAGCACTATAATTGCGTACACATAAGAGGTTTATTCATAAAGGATTAAAATTAAGTGATGTTTAAACGTCAAAAATGTATGGCTAAACATTCGCTAATCACAAGTTGACTTTGAGCAATGTTTATGAATAAAGGCGAGAACCTGAAGGATTTTAAAGGATATTGTTAATCATGCTAGAAAAACGTGCTCAAAAACGCAAGTAACGTTATGAGAGTCGTAGGAAAGTTCAACCACTTTTAAAAATAAATCCATTGCTTACTGTTAGTTACGCAATTACGCCGTAGATATTGACCTACGCCCAAATTAGCTACGTGACTCAAACACCATCACAATAATGTTTATTTCGAAAGTACCTACTGCTTCTTATACTTGAAAAATTCGTTAAAATCGCAAGGTATTTACATACCTACATGAATATATCTGCAAATGTTCCCTTAAAGCATTCCATTTTTACAAGCTTTTTATTAGCTTGCATTGTACATTCGGATGAGATCTTGCAACTAAATTTTGAAACAGAAATCTTTAACCGATTGAGCTGAAATTTTGTATGCACATTCAGTTTTGATGACAATGGATGGTGGTGACGTCATTCTTTTTTTTTTCTTTTGACCATTTCCACACAGGTCATTTCCAACAACACCCAATATGGCTGACCAATTATTTTAAATGCACTCTTTTTTGTTCTTTTTGGTATTGTATGGATATTAAATAAAAGAGCTTGGTTGAATAAATCGAAACCTAAAATGATTTCTTTCTAACAAAATTTGGCGGGCTCTCTAAAATATTTAAGTAGGTATCTTTTAATGTTGGCGGGGTTAAACACTCATATTTACTTAGTTTGACAATTTTAATAGATAAAATGATTCACAAGAAATTATTTAACTTATTTTTTATCTACAGAAGTAAAATTGTGAGGTTTAGTCAAAATTATTGCTTTTAGCACATTTCATAAAATTGTGCTGTGGTTTTTGTATAATGATGATAACTTAGTTTATGATTTTTTTAGCTATCCTTGTTCCGTTCGACCAACTTCCAACACCAGCCCTTTGGCTTTAGGTAGCTGATAACCAAGGCACCCTTGGACTTTGTAATATTCTCGAAAAAGATGTGTGCAGCCTATGATGATGGTTAGTGAACAATATAATTGCCCTTAATTTTTATTTCGAACATTTTTTACGAAACATGCATATCAAAACTTATCTAAGCATGTTGTTTATTTAGGAGACCGATACATAGCGAGAAGAAAGCTAATACATGGAGGGACAGAGTACACGGATGGGTCCGAAACAAAAAGATTTGATTTGGTAACTTCTTGCGGAGTTGAATTACTATTTTTAAAAGCTTCCACGCATTGAACTAAATCTTGTTATCAAAGATGTTTAAACATTTGTTTTATCCGTCCTGAAAAATTCCGATGTTGTATCCCAGCCGGTTATTGCGTGCGTAAAACATGGAACTCTCAAGGTGTTCGGGGATGTTTAACGATTGAAATAGTACATCAGTTTGACACTTTGCAGAAGTAGAAAAACTTTTTAATAAAAACACCATACACATTGAATTTAGACCTTTGTGCTTGGGTTTACGAAAAACATTGTAACAAGGACTTAGTAGCTAAACAATTCGTGTTCATATTTCGTAACTTCTCTGTAATCAGACACTATCAATCAGCATGACAATATACTTGAATATACCGCCGAGATTGATGACATCATTATAATCGAAGATAACCTAAGGCTGATTCATTATATTACCAACAGATTCCCTGTTACCAAGATATTAGCTCAAAATA
Source organism: Sesamia inferens (assembly GCA_037179545.1). Lineage (NCBI taxonomy): Eukaryota > Metazoa > Arthropoda > Insecta > Lepidoptera > Noctuidae > Sesamia > Sesamia inferens. Next base: position 11,945,756 of record CM073934.1, on the reverse strand, counting down.
TTTGTCTGTCGTTAATAATAAGCGTTGCCACCTGACATTTGCACGGCTAACATGGCCAGAAATCGTTCAAGACAAGGAGGTTTGGAAGAAAAAAGAGGAGGCCTCTTTGCCCAGTAGTAGGACAGTAGTAGTAGGCATAGTAGGCTAAAAAATGCATCATTGCCAACATCAACCTTATATTGATGATAATGTTTTCTAGATGAAATTGAGCACGAAATTCAACTGAACCAAATTGCGGGTCCACTCTTTATTGACCTCAAATAACTCAAAAATGTTTCAAGATAAAAAACCAAGAACAACATATTCACCTACTAAAAAGTGAAGCTAAAGTTGTGATAACAAAGATAAAACAAACAATTCAAATGCTGTTGGTAAAAGAGTGTGTGAATATTTCCCATAGCTACCCTACAACAGCGAAAGGCGGTCTATAAAAGAAAAAAAAAATGTCCTACAGAATAATGAGAATCAGCCTTCGGTGAGTTCGGCCGGAGCCGGTAAAACCAAAACGGTCGATACAGTAACTGCTTGGCACCCAAGACACGCAGACCACCACCAAGTGAAGGAAATATCAAATAAGAAAAAACTTGCCTTCACTTATTTGTATGGAGTCTCAGGGCTAAACAAACGTATACGGACAGGGCTGTTCCCTCAAAGGTAACTGGATACCCCACTAATCTAGTAACTGTCAAACATGTATAGAAAAATGGTGCCAAGTAAGCTCTTAACGACCAGATATAATTTGTACAAGTCAACACAATCCTTTTTTAGCGATCATTAAAACAGTTCGATAATTTATAGCACTACGTTAGGTACGCCTTAAATGGATTTTGAAGGAAACGGACTACCGCTGATATAAATGATGTCCAATAATGCCAAAATGCTTTCCAGTTTTCCTTGATAACGTAATTAATTAAAGATAATTTGTTTCTGAGTTCCTAATCGAGCAATACGGACAAAGCAGTGGGGTTATCATACTAACAATCCTTTAACAGTTTCTTTAACTCTGACAACTACAATCCAACACCGACCTTATTGCAACAACAATAAACATTACTGTGTTTAGACGAACTTAACAGTCGTAGCAAGGCAACAGCAACTTTATTATCAAGAGGTTTAACATCGCTGTGATATTGACAGTGATACAGAATCAGAGATAAAGTAACTATCAATGGGCTGCAAGCAACATGGTCTATGAAAACGATATTGAGCCTGGGGTTTCGATTCTTAGTTCAGCCGAAGTATTTCCTCGACCTCTGGATTTGTTTCCGGTTGGTGAGAAAAAGATTCATCTTATATGGGATTTAATGTAACTGACGTCTACTATAGGTACAAATCCGCACAACCCACGAAACAAGGCGTGCTGTTACTGGTTTATGAACAATTTGCAAAACTAAGAACTTGTCCGCAACAAGAAAGCGGATTCAGGCCAAAAGTGGGGACAAAAACAAAACCAGGAAGAACATAAATCTTTTTACACATATCATGAGGAACCGGTTTCTGTACATTTATATGCTGGACACGATCAACTTGAGTTTAAAGACCGTAAAATTATAATTATTTATAACGATAATTGTCACATAAAAGAAGCCTATATTTATGTTTCAGTCTGCCCATCAATTTGCAAATATGTTACCTTGTTATGCAAGACGAATAAAAGCTGTGTTTAGCGGCGCCAGCGTTTTAAGACACGTTAACAACCTGACTTTGAACAGTTGATTTGATAGCCAATTCTTTGATTTTTCGAACGTTGTTAATTATTCAAAGCAATTTCAGAAAATAGCCTAGCCTAACGGATATGACAAGGTTTAAATACTTTATTACTTAATTGTTTTTTTTTATTCTTAATCCGTAACTATCCGTACTATCACCACATAGTACATCGTACATCGTACATATCGCCTCTTTAGAAGAACAATGTGACAGTTAGAGTCTTGGCAGGAAAGTCAAGCCGAGTGTCACGCTCATTTTTCATTGGACTTTTAAAATTATTTATAGTGTTGTTTACTAAATAAAAGTGCGTGATTTATGTAGTAAAAAGTACATTCAGTAAATAATTCATAAAGAACAGTGAAATAATGCATAGTGGTCTCATCATGACTTTACTTCAAACCTCACACGGCTCACACGGCCGTCTTTTTCGACATGAATGGAAATTCATTACCTGACATCAGGCGCGTGCGCTCCTTACAAGCAGAAAAGCTCTGCATACCCTAATAGTCTTCTAAAATTATAATATACTGTAAAATAATTTATATACTACAAAGTTAAAACTAAAAGACTTTGTTAATCAGTTATTGATAACACTGCCATCTATTGGGCCTAGTGGCTAGTGCTAACGAGACACATTAGTTGCCTTAGGCGCGACACCCACGCCTCTTACGGCGTAAGCATAAACAAAATGTGCCTCTTCCGTATCTGTCTGTGTATAAAATTATTTGCTTGTGTGCCTAAACTGTTGTGTACGTGTGCGTGAAATTTCTTTGGGTTTAAAGCCCATGATAAGCACAGCTTCTAATAATGCGACGAATTTAAGAAGTTCAGAAATATAGCATGATTGTTGTTCGTTCAAATACCTTTTTATTTTAGCAGCTTATGTTGTTTCATTATTGGTGTTTTTGGGTTAAATATGTATTGATTGTTTTAAGCGGAATTGAATATTCATTTATTTTAGAGTTTTTGGTTTAACACAAAAGAAAGGTTGTCTTTATAAAAAGTATTATGATAATTATATGTGGTTAGCAGGTTGTGTAGTGTGTACAAATAAATTGTTTTGTTTCTCGTATAGGTATATTATTTTAAAACACGGCTTTGACAGTTCGACGTTATAAAAACTTAAAAGACCTTAAGTTTTTCAACCTACTTGCTTTTGAATTTCAATACTATACTTTATGTTGTAATAATTTTCCTGAAGTTTACAAATTAGCAAAATTTAATAGTTATGATTCCAATGAGTAGTGCATTACGCATATTTATGAAAAGCCAAAGCAGACTCATAGATTTGTCTATCTGTCCATTTTAAAAGAACTTTTAGCGATTTCAAAACGATCTTATATATATTTGATTTTTACAGAGTTATTTAAAAATAGATAGGCGCGTTGATTTAATTTATAGATAGTGAAATATTTTTTTTTAGTTTTTTGAGAAATAAATTATTACTTATTTACAGTTGAGTTAGTAATACCATTTCATTGTATTTTGACAGCCTACATGGCGTAGCGGTAGCGAACGCGGCCGTTGCGTAAGGAGGCGCGGGTTCGATCCTCGCGCAGTGTAAGTATTTGTATGCATGAATATGAATATTTGCACTGGTCTGGTCGGCTGACATTGGCTAAATGCACAAACTGTGCGAAGCCAAAGAAAAAAGAAATGCAATGTGACATCTCATTAAAAACGATTTTTTTATTTTTTTATATTTAAAACTCATTTTTATTATGTTTTCGATATTCAAAACCTGGATGTCAAATTTTATTTTCTACAAAAACGCGGCATTTTTAAAGTGAATACGGTACGGTAAAATTATCAATATTTTAGAATTTATCAACTCTTCAATGTTTGAAATTGCTCTCTTACAAAGTTATGCTTTAATAAATAACACAATATTCATGAAAAGAGGCGATAAACGTATATGGTTTAAAAATCGTCAGTTCGATTTACTGTGCTATTTATTTATGTTGAAATAAATAGTGTCATCGGGGAGTTTTGGCGGGAAAGTCAAGCTCAGTGTTACGCTCATTTTTCATTGGACTTTTAAAATTATTTATAGTGTTTTTACTAAATAAATTGTGCGTGATTTATGTAGTAAAAAGTGCATTCAGTAAATAATTCATAAAGAACAGTGAAATATCGCAGCGTAGTGGCCACATCATGACTTTGTCTCAAACCTCCATCGTAAGACGGGTCACGCGGCCGTCTTTTTCGACATGAACAATTCATTACGTGACATTGGCTAACTGCACAATTCGTGCGAAGCCATAAAAGAAAGAAAAAAAATAGTGCAATCTAAATTAAAATTATAAATGCGAAAGTACCTAAGTTTGTTTGTAATGATTCCACGCTAAAACAACAGTCCCAATTCGTGTGAAATTTGGCACATGCATGAATCTTCTCATCCCGGATAGTTAACAAAGATCCAGACAAGCTAGTAATAAAAAATTGTTGAAATGTTATGGTATTGCAAAACTCAATTAGGCTGTTGACCAGAAAATTAGTTTTAAAGCAAGCTACCCGAAACTGTCAGATATTCCCAATCAACCTTAAGCCTTAATGCTTTAGAGATCAAGTTGAAAATGTAATAGAGACATCTGACAGATTGTATTAACATGATGTGCTGTCGTCTGTACCTACCTAAATTTGAAACATCTGCGATTGTTTTCTAAATCATTTATCTTTTACTCTAATAGGCGAACATCTAACTGCCGAATGTTCGCATTGTGTATTAGGGTAAAGGGACTGATTTTACGCCCGTCCTAGTAACAAACATGATTCTAAGTGGAACCGAATACATCCCAAGGGCATAATCATAAGAGTTGCACGTATCTAAGGATTATAGTGAGATGATAAACAACATGCCCACATGTATCGGATCGGTATGTAATCGTACACAGTACGGTCCATTGTGAGAGTCTGTTTCTAAATAAGCCTATTGGAACCGAAAGATTTCTTATATTTATTTATTAGACAATAGATAGTTTATTTATAACGTCTGTCTTAAGGCCACACTGGTTTCTTCTATGTCCTTCGAACTTGTAACGCAAATTTTTGCTGCCGCTATCTTGAATTTTCATTTTGACCTGGCTTCAGAGAACCATGAAGGATACCCATGACGATAGATTTGACAATCCACACAGCCGCCATCTTAAGTTTTTATTTTGACCTCACTATCTGTATCAAAACCCTCGGTAACCATGAAAACGAGACATTTTCGACACTGGTGTCGTCTAACAACATGAAAAAATAGGCTGCGCTCTCTGTCTTTTTCTATTACGTATAAAAAAGTCGCATGGGGAACGAAGAAAACTAGAAAATAACGACTCTTCTTTAGGTAAGTACTGCGTGACAATTTTTCCCAGTTTACTACTACCGCAAGCACATAAGTACATTGATACGTGGGCTAACGTTCTTATATAGTTCTTGATTGATTAGGTTCATTTCGTAGTTATTAATCATCATATCCACGACCTGACCTACGAAACGATTTCGTCAGAGTCTTAATACGATGTGGGTAAATAAACGTGAATCATCATCATCAAGTCAGTGTTAATCCCAGTCGCATCCGGAGCTTTTTCAGCTTTGGAGTATGGGGTCCACTTTATCAGTCTAACTGCTGATTTTGGCTAAACTTGGATATTTTCCGTGAAGCGACTGCCGTGAGCTCCACAACCCAATGGCGTTATCGGAGCATTGCAGTTAGACCAATTGTTGGACTTTTGAGGGCTTCGCTACCGCTACGTCACGGAGGCTGTCAGTAAATAAATGTGAATAACAATTGTAAATTGCTTCTTGTTCACTCATTTTATCTTTTGTTCACTCCATGTTTATTTGTTAATTAAATTGCTTCTTGTTCACTCATTTTATCTTTTGTTCACGCCGTGTCTATTTGTTAATTAATCCATCAATGTCCATATGGTTAGGGCGGTCTTTTATATACGTCAGTAAATACAGCTTTTATTTCAACAATTGTTTAGAGTGATTGTAAGTAGGTACATCATATGCCTAGTGTAACCGTTAGTTCTAAAACTGAACAAGACTTTTCTTTTGGTGAAAAATCATCAAATGACCTCTCCCGCTCTGTCGCGTGTCAGGCACTTACTGACTAAAATCCACCCGTGTTCCTTCATTTGCATGTACCTGGGACCACTGTATCTCTTTTAAATAATCCGCGGCCCGTTCAGGCAACGGTCCTCAACGGTCCTAGTGGATCCCGTCACGAAACTGAAGAAGTTCTCAAGTGTATAAAGTTTATTAGTTCAATACTTATAGGTAAGCACCGAAGTTATTTTTATCCATTCGTTTGGATCCGGCTGGCACAGACGGCAGTCCCTTCACGGAAAATATCGAAGTTTAGCCAAATCAGCAGTTAGACTGGTAAAGCGGATTCCAGACTCCAAAGTTGAAAAAAAGCTTTGGATGCGACTAGGATTAACGCTGAGATGATGAGTTTGGATCCGGCTGTTACTTGTTTTTTTTTTTTTTCTTTAATAATTTAATAACAAACATAAATATGGTGACCAACGCGTAACCACTTACAATGGATTTAGCACACGAACCAGAAGCGTAGAAAATTTTCGTCAGTTAGGTACAGTTATCTGTTGTTTCTTGAAAAAGTGAAATATCTACGCGGTATAAATAGCAGTGGGATAGTGTCTTGTATAATTAAGTATTTATGTTAAGCTGCGCTGAAATTTATTTATTTTACAGAATCATGTAAATACCTATTGAAGTAGTGGAAGTGGCGGGATCAAAAACTAAACTAATTTTAATTTAAGTGCATTTTTATCTTTTTATTTCATTAAGAAAAGGATAGAAGGTAACATTTTATCTTTTTATTTCATTAAGAAAAGGATAGAAGGTAACATTTTTATCTTTTTATTTCATTAAGAAAAGGATAGAAGGTAACATTTTAGTTTAATTCTTTCAAATTAAGCTCATACAGTTTAGACGCGATTATAAACATTGCGACCAAAAATACATCAGTAGGCCTAGTATGAGTTTTCATTACGAAACTCGTTCGCCGATATCGAGCGCGTTTGACTCAGCGATTGGCCCGCTTCAAGGTCGTAAGAACTCTCAACCAATGAGAGCGCCAAACGCGCTCGATACGATCGAACGAGTTTCGTATTGAAAACTCATACTAGGCCTACAGGAGCAAACTAATTTGACAGGTCTAAACTAACATGAAATAAAAAAAATCACTGAACTTTTTTTTATAAGTTATAAACTAGCGCTTGACCGCAATCCCGCCTGATGGTAAGCAGTGACGCAATCGTTGATGGTAAAGCGCACTAGTTTAAGAGCCTATTCACTCTAGCCTTGAAGACACTCAAATTGTAATCCGACGGAAACACCGCTGGTGGTAAATTGGGAGGGATTGGAACCTCGATGTACGCGGTATGAAAGAGGAAGCGAAACGCTTCGTCCGGAAATTAGTGGTATTAACAACGTAAGGGTAAAAACTCGCCGTACGAGGAGTCGTCCGATGGTGGAACGGAGGTGAGGGAATTAAATCACTTAAATTTAGTTTATTTAAATAAAATAGCACTTTACCATCAGCGATTGCATCACTATTACTGCTTACTAACGGCGAGAATGCTGTCAAGCACTAGTTTATAATTTATAAAAAAATAAAATAAAAAAGTTCGTGAACAAGGTAATCAGTGCCATTGTATCTTTCTTATAATACATTTGTACACATTTTAGTAATTGTATGAACGTCTGTCAACTGACATTGATTGTCGCTTAAATGAGATCATGACTACCCTTTGAGAGTTTTTAATCATATTTCTCTGTTGAATTCTGTACATATTTCACCCAACAAACATTACAAAGGCTTGATAGCTGAAAGACGACGGTAATTAATTTCCTAATTTAAATAACATCGCAGTTGGAAATCACTTAGATAATATACCGTATTATGATGAAGTTCTTGATGTGATTGCAAAATTATTCTAATATTCAAAGAAATTTTACGATTGGTACAATTTTATGGTATGTATAGACGACAACAGGTAACTACCAACTACCCGAATCTGTCAAATATACCCTATTAACCTTGAACCTTAATGGTTTAGGGATAAAGTTGCAAATCTAATAAAGAAATCTGAATCTGACAGATTGTAGTAGCTCAATATGGCTGTTGTCTGTACAATCAGCAATAAAAGTCTATTAAGGAAATCAGACTATGAATATTTTCAAAATTGCAAGAATAGCCCCTGTGATACCTTTCAAAAAAGTAAATTAATACTTAGTTATTCAAGAAGTAGTTAGTAGATTTCCAGGGTCTAGAAATAGCTAAGGAGCAGTACTTTGCTTGGAGCGACAGCTTACATGACGACCACAATACAATAATTGGGTAACACCCAATTAAGACTTAACCCGAGACCCGTTTAAGACCCGTTTTAAGACGAAAGTCTTAAAACGGGTATTACTAACGTGTAGAATCGTTAGTAATACCAGTTTTAAGACTTTTGGACGTCTCAGTACCCCTAACGACTTTCAATTATTTGCCAATGATGGAATAAGTTGGGTATAGGTTACCTACCTACTTAACTTTAATCTCATTAAAATAAAACTTTGTTGTTGAATTGAAAAGATTATTAAACAGCCTTCTTAGTGGCTATTAACCTACCTGTAACTAATTTTGTAAACGAGTCGGCTCACTTGATCACAAGTTTCAGGTCGATACTGTCTGCTAAAAAAGCCGATTCGTGTTGATTGTAATTTAAAAAGTTCACAGTCTGATTTTATCTTGTCCTCGCATAAATCGATTTTAAGTAATGATTACAATTGTTCTTGGAAATTCTTGGTGCACTACCAAGAATTTCCAAGTGCGTACTGAAAAAGTTGTGCTTTTGGCATGATTTAGGATAAACTACCATCAAATCGCACTTGCTTTTAATTACTTACTTTCATTTAAGTATATGTGTGCTAGTTTTAAACACAAACCTAAGTGAGAGACGGGCTTTGATTTTATTATGGGGTCATCTTATAGATCAAATAGTCAAACATAACTTTGTAAGCTGCGGAGGAATTGCATAACACATCACTTTTAGTAGCAACATATTACTATTATTAGCAATGGCTGTCACTTTGACAGTTCAACAACATTCATTGCATTTTTTACTTTATTGAACAGACAAATTTTCGAAATAAGTAGGTATATGAAACATTGGATTAGTAATATCTTTCAAAATGCTTCAGAATGAGATAGATGGCATGTTACGTAATTTGGATGTTAGATAGCGTCGTCGCCTTGAAAACTAACACCTCAGACAATTTCCACCAAGATTTTTAACAAAAATCTCTCACTAGACTTGGAAATGGCTTATAATTTTCCACAGAACGGATTTTTGCTGTTGTATCGTGCAAAAATAGCAAATATCGACGTTGGCGTTAAGTGCTAGACGACAGTCGAATAAACAGAGCGGCGTGCTCAAGGGCGAGCGCGTTTTTGTATCAAGATCGAATGCAGCATCCCACCCACGCGCCCGCGGGCCGCGGTGCTAATTCGTCCATGCCTGGCCGCCCCGCGCGCGCCCCTGCTCATGTGCGTATGCCTCGGAAAATTGCTACTGAAACTATATATTAAAACCTTTAATACATTCATTCATACACTCACTGACAGACAGTGTAAAACGTAAACCACTGTGTCTTGAAAATGATTCTGCGCAGGCATTCCATACATACCTACCTACTGGTATTTATAAAAAGAAAGCTAACACTAATTTTTGAATAATCGATCACTAAAGAGGTTAAATAATATATGTAAGTTTGGATAGAAGTTCATTGTTTTTCTAAATAGGATAGAATAGAATACTCTTTATTTAAAGATTTAAAAAAAGAAGATAAAGATTTTATAAAGGGTGACACAATGGGCAGGCTTATTGCTAAGGGCGATCTTTTACAGACAACCTTTAACAACTTCCAATGAAACTTTATTGTCCATATTCATTGAAAAAATATCCATTTTCAGAAATAAATATTCGTGCCCCTAATTACTTATTCCACGAGTTTTCTATGCTCGAAATAGATTAGAATTGTCCACTAAGAGAATCGGTTCAATTTTATTCCCCGATTAAACCTTTGCTAAAACCCGCACTCAAATTAAGAATTACGCAAGAGCAAATTAAGTCCATTGAATCATTTTCATATTTTTACCATCAAATAAAATATGTAGTGTTTTTCCACGGACTTGATTGATTCACAAATGATTACGATAAGAAATAACTTACTCCTAAATGATTATCTGAGTAATCGATATATATCTTTCCGTTCACGTAAAATATTACTTGAACGTTCGAGCAATCAATCAAAGGGGATTTTTCATCAGATTGAAACCCCATTCTGACGTAAATAAATCATTTCACAAAAAAATGGCTTATTGAAAAGTAGTTCTATCTATAAAACCAATTTAGATTTTCATTATAAATACCTAAGCAAAATCTTTTCAAAATAGCAACATGATCTTGATCGTAATTTCTTCTTCCAAGCAAGCTAATATTGTTGTACAAACATTATATTATTAACTCATTAGTAATCGATCAGAACTTAATATAGAACTGTTGGGCGCCGAATCAAATGCACTCGAGCAACCCCTGCGGCTACACGCACAGAGAAAGAACGGAGTTAGCCTTTACTGTACGTATTAATACTAGTTGCGAATGTTGTGACTTTGGCCGGCAGTTTGAAGGATAAATAGACGTTGAATAGTTCAAAGTCTTTGACGATCAAATAAATTAAAATTAAAGTGAGTCTTCTCAGCGGTAGGCCATAATATCGGCTGCCGGCAGAAGTTACCACCCACCAGACAAAGTCTTGCCGCCAAGGGATTCTTCATGTTCCGGCATGATGGTTAGTGAAGCCATACGGAGAACGGGTCTGAGCAGTTGTGTTGCGATGTCTGCCGGGTACGATGCGCCAAATTTTGTTGTGACGGGAGTTTGGTCGTGGAGGGTCTCTAGATCAATCTCCCTCTGGCGCAGCATCGTTGTCGTGTTGTTGAGTCTAACATTGCATCACCTCGTTCAACTGCCGTCTTCCTTCCTATTTACCCAGTTTTTTAAGTGAATAGGCTTAATAAATTAGCGCGCTTTGCCATCAACGATTGCATCACTGCTTACCATCAGGCGGGATTGCGCTCAAGCACTAGTTTCTCAAAAAAAGAGCTTATACAAGTTGTAGACGCTATTCATACACAACAAATACCGATTATACTTGAAATTGGAACAAAGAAAAATGATTAAGGGCCGATCTTTTCTGTAGTTCAACCAATCGTGTTACCGTAGCTGCTGCGGCTGCGGAAAACCTCCACCGGCGACAATATAAATGCCTTATCGGTAATTACATTTTTGAGAAGTTTGGGAGAGGCAACAAGACTGCGTTACGGCATCGCATCGTAAAAATCTTTGACGCCGCACAACGACTCGCGCCCAAAAGCCTATTGCTGTGTATCGTCGTTTTTGCGTTACGACGCCGCATTTGCCGACATTGCCCTTTGTTGTAGAAACTCTCGGGCCGTGGCGTCTGAGTAGGTACTCATTGCCTGTTGTATGAACTGGCACTTCCTGTGACACAAGGGCTAGGTTTTAGTCTTGGGTGTGTTACCAGTCTACATCGATGCGGAGGCCAATATATTTTATCGACACTGTATTTCAATTTATTAATACATAGTTTTAGTTAGTTTTGGTGTTTTTTTTTTAATGATTTGTGTTTTATTTACTGCATTTATTATTAGAAATTTGTAATTATGCTGTATGTTTCCTATAATCCAATAGAAACAGTTGTTAAAAATAATAATAATGGTCACAAAAGGAACTATAACTTTAATTTTTTTTAAATAATTGTTTCCTTTTTTTGACCATGCGTGAAGTTTTTATAAAATAAAACATTTTGCAAAAAAAATAACTATTAATTAGATAGGTACTATTTATAACAATTGATTAAATTTAACTATGGATTAAAAGACCGTCCCAATTTGTCTGGATTACCTACATGTTCTGCGTCCATTCGTCACAGACAGTCGACTGTTGTGAGAGCTATTACAAGTGCGTCTATAAACTAAAACTGAAACAGAGCATTGCGTAAACGAGCTATGCAACATTAGAGCCAGTGCAACGTCTAATTAAAGGATCATTGTTCGGAGAATGTGTGTCGGGCCGATCTTGCAAATGGGACGTAGTTCCGAATGCACCGTGGCCAACAATTTGCGTGCCGGTGGCCCAAATGCACATTTCCGCATTAGACCCTGTGACACTGTGCGTCTGTGACAGCTGACAGCGACCGACGCGAAAATGTAATCACATCACAATCTCTACATGACGTCAATATTTATTTATTTATTGATACTTTCGCACAAAGAATTGTACCTACAGAGGCGGATTTAATGCCTTAGGCATTATCAACCAATCAACCACAGGTGGTGAAGAGATTGGATAGTAGGTGCTTTAGTTAAAAACAATGACAAGGAAAAGAAAAATCTCAATCGACTGACGGCCATCCTAATATCAAGAGGAAGCGCTTTCCCCAGAAAACAATTCAATATATAGTTGGGAACCCAACTACAGCAAGCTTGGGGTGATTATTCTTATCGCACTGTGGGAATGGGAATTTTCTCCTCAAAGCAATGCGATTTTGGATTGCATTCCTGTGCATCCTCTCTCCTCATCGCTTTCACTCGAATAATGAGAAAGCAGAACCCTTATAAGTACTATACGCGTTGGCACTGGTACATTTTCTCTTTATATGAGCAGTCTTTGCTATTGAATTACCTTTTCGCTGATTTACGATGGCTCATTACCGCCTACATTGCAGAGATTATACATTATATGCTCGACCGTTATGGAAATGAATTTCGAAGTACTGATAGATCTGTCCGTCTATTTTAGCTTTGCTTGACCTAGCCTTGATTAGGTGTACCGCTTACGTTATTTATGTATGAGTATAAACAATCTGTACACAATTGAGAACACGACTAAAGATTTAATTACTTTTTTATTGTAACAGCTACTCGTATACGTTAACTAAGGATAAATAAAACTTTTTAATTATACCGTACGTTCAATTCTCAAACCACATCGGATTTACATCGAATTTATATCTTACATATAGAATTCTCGTATCTCAATATATGTTAGATACTATAGTCCTCCAAAACGGCTTGACCGATTTTTATGAAATATTATATACAAGTGCATATGTAGGTATATATGCAGTAAGCAGTTCTGAAAATCGGCTACTATCTATTTGTCATACCCCCTAAGTGATAAGGGTTGTCCACTGCTCACATTTTTTTATTTTTAACTGTTTTTAAATCGTGACTCTAATAGAAATATGTAATGTTTATGGCAAAACAACGTGTGCTAAATCAGCTAGAGTAATACGTACATATATGTTAAATACCTAGATTAACAAAGTGCTTCGGCAGATCAAAGACTCATTGACCTTCGCGGAAGATTTATTAAAAATAAACACAGGATTGAGGGTTTTACGGGCTGATGGTGTCATAAAAAGAGTGTTCTTTTTGACACCAATCTGGAGTTTATTATTTGGGACAAATGTGACCCGCCGGCCGTAACCCGACACCGCACCGTCTGTCGACCGACACCACTCGTCTTGTTTGATCTACTGAGAGCTTTTTAAACTTTTTATGTCATAGTTTAGTGCGCTTTAGGCGCCTTTATTGCTGAGTAAACATTTCAGGATTATACGTCGCAGCCGCAGCACGAGCTTAATGAACTTTCCCATTTCGACATTTTCAGTCGCCGAGCGACCGTTATGTAAACTCAGAGATATTGAAAACGTTGATGTTCCCTCAGGTTGAAGTTCTCTATCTAAAATAACACAAACGTATGGTACTCATTTACTCCTCAGAGAGCCTCCTGTGTATTTATAATATGCATCGAATGAGATTATTATCGGAGATTTCTTAATTTTAGACTTTGTTTGCATGCCTTAGTTAAGGTAGTCAGTATAAGGACCTTTTAAAAACTTAATATCTATATTTTGTACCTACTTACTATGCAAATAAAGGACTTTTCTATTCTATTCTATTCTATTCCTCATAGTTTACGAAGACTATTTATCTACATAAAAATATCCTTGGAATTCGAACCTAATCAAAATCTTTTGAAAGTTACAATAATAACACAAATAAATAGAATAAAAATGTTTGTTTTCGTTTATATCTGGTAATGCGTTCATTGATATGTTTTTGATGCTTCAGGAAGAGTTGTTTTGTTAAAAAGCGTCCAATCAGTAGAGAGGCCTGCGCCCGCGTCGACACATTAGAAAAATAGACAGATCGTTTGTAGACATTGAAAATGGTTATGCATTATGAGTAATCACCTACGCAAACTCTTAAAGACCATGAAGTCCATGGAGTTATGTTGGAACATGCAAAATTCTTTTACGTAGGATGCTATCGTTACAAACAACTATAAATCCTGCTCTATATGTAATTAGTTTGATTTTTAATTTGATTGTGCCTCGGAATGCACGTTAAGCCGTTGGTCCCGGTTGCCATACGAACATCTAATGGCAGTCGTTACGGGTTCTTGGAGCCCTCAAAAGTCCAACAATTGGTCAGACTGCAATGCTTCGGGCGGCAGTCGCTTCACGGAAAATATCGAAGTTTAGCTAAAATCAGCAGTTAGACCGGTTAAGCGGACCCCAGAGTCCAACGCTGAAAAAAATTCGGATGCGACTGGAATTAAACTGAGACGATGACGATGATATAATTAGTTTGATTGATCATGAAATATGGTTCATGTTATTCTAGAAATTATAATGCAGTTTATACATCTATTAATTTTATATCAATGTAATGTCTAAATCATACCCAATTACGTGCTAATTGATTGCATTAATGATTACTTCAACAATTATTGTTTCTGATTAAGTGAGTATGCGCAACATGTTTACAAATTACAACAGCATAGCATTAATTATACCTATAACATCATAATAAACACGCTGGTCTTTAACCGAAATGGTTCACTTTTGTGGGGTGTCGGCTGGCGTTAAGCGGTCGGATTTTTAAATAAACATTTTTAATGATCGCGTGCGCCTGCGCTGCCAGGTGTATGCAGACGGTACACGTCTCCTTCCCTAACCGTAATGCTTCTTTTGTTCCAAAAACAGTAACCTATTTATTTGATAAAGTTGAATTTCCTTCAGCAACGCTTTACTATAAAATTAAAAGGAAGAACGGAAGAAGTAAGTACTTGCAGCTCCAGAACTAATTAAGGGCTTTATTTAGTTCTGGAGCTGCAAGTAATTTTATAGTCTCTTCTCCTATCCTCTGAGTATTAATTTCCTAATAATGAATGTCGGAAAGCTATGTAATATGTACAAACATATAAATCCTAATTGTTTTATTTCCTTAGAATAAATTTATTTTTAGAGGAAGATCCTTCCTCCCACGACAGCTGTCAAACAACAACAGTGACTATTTCGAGAATAATCGGACATCTTTTTTACGTCACAGGATTTAGGAACTGTGGATGATTTATTTTAACTTACAAATATCTACGTATGGATATATACGATATCCCTGCATACCGCATAATTCTCTATGTCCAATGAGGGACACTTTGGAAGACATGTTCTTAAATTTAAATTTTGTTTCTTTTATTGTTTTTTTTTTTACGGCTATTACCTACTAGACAATGGAATACTACTACGTATAAATACATAGAAAATGTTAAATCCCGTTTATAGAGGGATTATAGGGAACATTCGAGTAAGTAATTTAGGGAATGGTGTACCATTACTTATGGCCTTCGGTACTATGGTACGGCGTCATCATCGTCATCATCTCAGCGTATGCATCCGCTGCTTTCGCGTTGGAGCCCAGGGTCCGCTTTCCTACATTTATTCCGCCATTTTGCGCGAACTTTAACACCCCGTGGTGTGAGATTGTTGGCACGCATGTTATCTCTTACAACGTCAAGCCAGCACTTCTTTGGTCTACCTCGCTTGTTCCGACCCGGCGGAGGCACCATGGCAAGACATTTGTTACCCACGTAACATTTTTGTTCACACAAGTTTTCGTAACACGTGACCGTACCAGCGTAGGCGATCCTCCTGCTGTTTGTCTCCTTTGTCACGGACACGAAGACTGCCACGGATGCGGGATTTACTGATACGGTACCGCGTCGTAGCGGTTTTTACGTGACTGCGCGCCGCAAAGAAGGGTAATGTGTTCATCGGTCTATGTATGTATGTGAGTATGTTTGTTCCTTTGAAGCAGTATGCACTAAACGCCCGGGCCGATTTT
The DNA here is from genome assembly GCA_037179545.1 of Sesamia inferens. Classification (NCBI taxonomy): domain Eukaryota; kingdom Metazoa; phylum Arthropoda; class Insecta; order Lepidoptera; family Noctuidae; genus Sesamia; species Sesamia inferens. The sequence continues at coordinate 11,929,765 of CM073934.1, read as the reverse complement.
TATAATTCATATATCAATCGATTCCTAGAGTCTAGGATATTCTAGTCGATTTCTAGTCCCGCGAGCGTCACTAAAGACATGGAATTAATAAATAATCAAAATGGTGACCATGAGACGCCATTTATTGTGAAAATGAAAATTTACTAAATATGTCGAGGTATCGTCGCATAGGTATTTAAAAATTATCCGTTCATCTCTTTTCGATACGAGTGACTTTATAATATAAAATCATAAAAAAAACAATAACAAGAAAGACCTATGATAACAAATCAATACAAAAAAGAAAGAATAATAAAAAAAAAAACATTAAATATAATAATATATAATAAATCAATAAAATAAAAAGTTGAAACTAAAAATGATTAAAATTAAGTTAAATTCCAATTAGATTGGGATGTAGTGTTGACGCCAATAAGAATGCCCGTCGTTATAATAGGTAGATTACCCATAACATAAAAACGTAAAATAAAAAAATATCTACTTATTTTAAAATTTAAAAAACCCGATAGCGTAAAAAGTCAACCATCCTACGTAATAAGGTACTTACCTAATAAAAATAAAACTGAAAAGACAAAAACAATTAGGTACTGTGCAAAAAAACAGTCTAACCGAATGTAGCTGAAATAAAACGAAATTACATTGGTAATTTTGTAAATATGACTTCGAAATCTACCAAGTTTTTATATTATGGACATATTGTGATATTTATAGTCTACTTATAACCTTAATCACATAAGAACGTATTCAGGATTAATTCACGAGGATACGATACTTCAGCATTTAAAATTAGGTTTGAATGAAGTGCCCTATTCTTGTACTGAACGATTCTGAGAACGATAACGTGGTTACAAAAAGATTACGTGTTTTTCTGACGATTGGCCAATTTGTTTGAATGACCAGCTTCTCTCAGTTGTTTCATTGGGATGACCGGATGGACGGAAATCAACCCATGTGTCTCTGAAACAATTTGTATCTTATTGAGTTTGTTCATTGGTAAGCACACAGGCACATAGATTAACTCATTACATTCAAAACAAAACATTTCCCCCATCAAAAGATACAATAGACAATTATGAGTTGTTTTATCAATAGGAAAAACGTCTCCTAAATCAAACAATGCTGGCCGTAAACCTACCATTTTTCATAGACAATTTATTATAAAAATAAATCACTTCAAGAAATAATAGTTCAAATTCGAAATTCAAACGCGTCTAGCGCCTACATACATTGCACGTAGGTGTGGGTGATGTAAGAAGTTAACAATAGTGTTGGTAATTTGTTGTATTGTTTTGCCATCAGCGGGACGAGTCGAGCGTGGCTCTAAGCTACGACTTGTCCGGCGGTTATTTATACCGTAATCTATCAGCGAAACTGTCACGTGGGTGCTTGGTCCACTAACAACGACCATACAGACCGAACGATCATGTGAAACTTGAAATACAGAAGTTCAACCAACGATTTTTTGGCTTTCCACCAAAGGGTAACAGATAATATTACCTACTTTGTGTGTTTATGACTGGTGTTGGAATACTTAGATTTGTACGAGTACGTTTGAGGGTTGATCGTAAATCGACTTTCGAGAGGTCAAAATATATCCGGCTGATCTCAGAATTCTAATAAACGCTGTAATATAATTAATGAAAAGTATTCAACTTTAGATTATTGAATGTGTTCCGAATGCAACACAACCGGCTAGATTACTGCCTTATTGCTGTTCTGTCGATATTGCTTACGAACGTTGTACGGTAATGAATATTATTGTTAAGAGCACACGTAGAACTGACTGCGCCAGCGCATGGTGTCGTGATTATCGTTATCTCAACAGTTCAATAAAGTACATTTTATCGTTTTGACATTTCTGAATTTCTCATTCGCATTTAAACATGGAAAACCAACACGATCGCTCTGATCGCGAGATAATGATAGCCGTGAGCCATCGATATAACCGATGTAAAATATTGTTGACATTTTTGCGGTAAACGACCACAAGAGTTAAGTGAATGAGCTAGGAGTGGTCGTAGAATGAACACAGGTATAAAGTGCTGGTAGTCGCTAAAACCTATTTAACGCTGTATTAAAATGGAAAAGTAGTTGGCAAGAAATAAAGTAAACTTTTTATTATTGTATGTTGAGCTGAATCTGAATGAAATATAACCCAAATATTTTGGGGTCGACTACCAGTCTCACCACTGGAAGCTGACCCCAATATAGTTTGGAAAAGGCTGAGCGAAAGGACGAAGAAACCGACCACGGAACGGGCCGGGCTCACACGACCTCAACATAAATATATTCAGACCGCTAGGGGTGCTCAACACGGTTTATCTAGCGGAATATGTCTTAGCGGCCCAAGCCATAAAAGTCAGAAAAGTGGTGGATACTCGTATTCGCATACTCACTGACAGCGCTTCAGTCCTCCAATCCCTAAAACAGCAATGCATCACATCAAGTTTAACACTTGAATGTCACGACGCATTGGAACGGATAACCGTATCAAACCGCAAAACTGTGACACTACAGTGGATAAAGGGACACAGCGGTTCACTGGGCAATGTCGCAGCTGACGAGCTGGCTAGAGTACCTCTCTAGCCAGCTCGTCGGTAAACGGACCTACGGAGCCAATCGTGCCTATTGCTTTTATTAAAATACGCATATGGCTACAGAGGTACACCTACACACAAGCGGAGATTTGGTGGTCCTCGTCACCGGGCTGCAGGCAGTCCAAGGAAGCTATGCCATCCCTGGATGACAGGCTAACCGAAAGACTGTGGCATCTGAATAGAAAAGGCTTGCGATTGATGACAGAAATCATCACGGGTCACTGCTCGCTAAATAAACATTTCCACACAATGGACATAATGGACAGCCCTCTGTGCAGAGCTTGCATGGAGGCTGACGAGACAGTTACACATGTACTCTTCGAATGTAGAGGCTTCACCCAAATTACTTAGACGTAAAACCATAGGGGCACCAAGATCTTACACAGATATTCTCAATAATCCAGGAGACTTAATGGGATTCTGGAGGAAGGTGGGCTGGCTGGAATAACCGCCAACAGCCGTCATGGCAAACGCACAATGGTCCATTGGAAGGACTAAGTGCGGAAACCAAACCCGTAACATAGCCTGCACTTAGCTTTTTTTGCAACAATATTTATAATTTTTCTATAGGTAGATAATATTTGTCATTTTTTTTCACTTATTTTTTGCCACGATTATAAGTAGGCACTGAAACATGTAGTAATATTAAATAGCCTTAGTTTTTTCTGGGTCGTCTACTGCCCCCCTGAGAATCTCAAATACCCCGTGTCCGACCCCAGTGTTATCGGTCACGTTGGAAGTCTACGCCGTGTGCAGTTTAGTATGCGAAGCATAGTAAAAATGCTATCATGTTTACCTAGTTCATTCTCATTTACTATAGGCACATTCCAATTTATCGTAGTTAACAATAACGCCTTCTACGACTATAACTTAAACAAAAAGAACGTCTGAAACACCTCGTGAATCGACGTGTCAAAACATTCTAAAGTCGGAAATAATAGAAGCCGGAATATTCTCACGAACACGGGAATCCTTCTCTCCTTAATAAATTTTCAACGTCCCTCGGGAACTGATGCCGCAAGAATTTAGGTCAAAAATGTTCAACGGCTTTTGTGATTTAATTGTTGTGATCTGACAATTAATTACCTACACGCACTACAAATTATTTTTGTAGAGAAATATACCTTTTTATGGTTGGAATAGATGATCCGTTTAGGTTCGAAACAATCCTTATAATCTAAATGTTAGAAACCTAATTCCAATGAGCATAGTTTGCTTAAATTTCTCATTAAATTAAAATTAAACCCACTTCGCTCGTCACGAACCTAGGTTGTCCAATACATTTGACTAAGTAATTTCCTGTCACATGCCGAAATGCTTGCACTTCGAAGAAGGAATTTATTGTTACAAAAGAACATGACTATTCAACATTCATACAACCTTAGAGTTCAGAGCTCGGATAACTTCTCCAGAGATAATTATAATATTATTACCACTTCGTATCCAATCAATTAAGTAATTTATTATTTTGTCGCAGTGCCTGTTCGAACTGCGAAACATAGGTTTAGAGTTTCTCGTGACCGTCCATTGCACTGTGTCTACATGAGTTTGTTTCATGTTGATATTTAAACAACGTGATGGAACGATACAAGATTATGAAACTTGGTTCACGCTTTCTTAGTAAGACGAAAAGTTACAAAATACAATGAAACAGCTCGTTTGATGAACGAATGTCCAATGATTGGGCAACGAACTCACGGCTTGAATATTGTTATAACTTAAGGACATTACAACTTGATGATCGTAAATCCATTAGGGTAATTGCGTAAAATGCTATCAGTAGCAATGGGTTTTATTTTGACAGTTCAACAACATTTATTGCGTTATAAAACATAGGGAGCAATGGATTAGCAATACGCTTTAAAATGATTCCAATTGTTAGTAATAGTTTGTTAGGCAATTGGGGTGCATATTAACACTTGCTCGCATTACAATGGAAGACGACTCTCGGTTCATCGTGATATTATAAATACTTAGGTACCTATGTATCAACAGATGCGTATCATTATGAAAATAACCGTATTTTTGTGGTCTCGATATCATAGCAGTTACGTTCTGAGCTGTTAGCTGTTGTTAATTGAAATATTTGCATTAGGTATTAGCTTTATTAGAGATTTTATTATGTTGTAAAGGTGGTGCCCGCCCGACGTGCTGCATTTAGTTCTTATATAGGCGAATGTAAATTACTTTTCGAGACCCCGACATGACTGGGAAACCCGTCGGTCCCATCGGGCATCGGTCCTACGGGCAATGTGCACGACCCACTGCCACTTTAGTGTTGCAATTTTTCTAGCTATGTCGGTTACTCTCGTTCTTCTGCGGATGTCCTCATTAAGGACCATAGGATAGGTATAAACCAAAGGGGTATCTTATTACCCAGTAACTGTTTTGAAGGTCAGATAAACAGTCGCTCTATGTAAAATATAAAACAGTATTTGGTTGCACCCGGTTCAAGTGGAAGCCGGCCACAACTTACTTGGGACAAAGCTAGGAAGATAGATGTAACAACAGACACGTATGATGAAAACAATGTATCTGTCAATATAAAAGTAATAACATTCTGTACAGATTATATACCCATTAATGCAATCACGCTTTTATTGAAGTAATTGTAAGTAAAAATCACGCACAGGAGCATATTATCTGCGCCTCAACGCGTGATGCGCTGCAATGTGCCAATCGCCCAACTACCTAATAGCTTTTTTAAGTTTGTTTCACATGACAGCATCAATGAAAAAAAATATACAATGTAAGTGTATCTTATCGGATCCACGCCTTGTTTTATCTCTTACAAGACTTTAAAAAGTCTAAAAGTGCAACAAATCTATGTAGTAGATTTTTTTTCAATCTGAGATAAGTATGGTAATATCTTCGTAGGTAAAATGCCTTTAAATTTATCTACGGATACCGATTCTTTTATTGTTGTTAATAGCGCATCGAGTAGATACGATATACCTACACAGTGACTATTTATAAAGCTAATACCTAAACAAAATATCGTAACTATCGGTAAGAATTTAAAGGAATTTTACCTATAAGGGATGATTTCTCCAACGGCAGATAATTTTTTCACAGGAATAATTTTGATTTACTTATTTTTTTTTTACCTTATAATAATTTTTATCCCACAAATAAAAATTATCAGTCTATTCAAAATCAATTCTGAACGAGGACGAGGCCCCTGCGTGCCTAAAGTACTATATTAAAAAAAAACCCAACAGGGTGAATATAGGCAAACAGTTTCAAGTCAACGACGACGAAGTCACTGGCTACTAAGAGCTGGTGTCTGATTGCACTAATGATATTTACTCTATTGATCATATCTGATAACCTAAAAGCTTCCTATATTTATATCCTAGAACATTATACGTTAGCGTGTAGATAACGGAGAAAGTTGAATGGCAATGATTACATTAGATACAGCTAGCAGCTACATTAACGAGCCTCCCAGAAATGAGGGAGTAAATTGAAGAAAACAAACATGATTTAATTTCCAATTCACGTTGTTTGTGGACCTACCTCCCTACTGCATTACACGTGTCCCGCTCAGGGAACGATGTATTGGCACGTGTCTTCTTTGACGAGGCCAACAATCATGTTAGAAACCTTTTAGGTATGGGTTTCTATTCTAACATGATTGTTGAGAGTAATGATGAAAACTGTAAAAGAAAAGTAAAGAAAAATAATGGTAATAATTATGACTAAGAAAAACACAAAAAATACAGAATTTAGGATTGTAACTGTTGCTGTTGTTGTTGTTTTCAGTGACAGCGTTGACGTAATATAAATGTGTATACATTGAGCATAAAATAAGATACGAAATAAAAATAAATCTATTTTCTTTTCTTTTCTTCTTCTAACAGAATTTTCACAAACAGCATTCGCTTTCTCTATTTATTTTAGTCCCGATTGCCGACTACTTACATATATTTGATCTAAGTTGGAAATTCACCCCAATCGTACGTGCCCTACTGGCAAATCGTGAGTGTAGGTACAAGAGAGGTAGACACTTCTACCTTTTGCTGTTTAACTCGTACGACCTATAAGAAATAACTTGACACTTCGCTAAGATGATGTCAGGGCGCGGCACTGAGGCGTCCACAGCTAGAGTAGTAACAGCTCTGCTTACTGATAATTGGCTTGTATCCTAAAAAATAATTTAGTGTCCATCAGATAGATTTATAAAAAATATTGAACACGTATTTTTAATATTTTCTTTCATTCAAATACTCAGGAAGATATATTGATTTGAAATATCGTATGACGTCACGCCGTGGTACGAAATATAGCACGGCATGACGTAATTAGCCCCCACTCCGTAACTTTATACGCTATATCTCAGTAGTTATTGGTAATTACGACAAAATAAAAAATACGGGTCTTCATTTTTTTTATTATCTATAAGATGATCTAACTATTTTTTGTATTTCATACCTTGGATACATCACTATTGCTTAAAACACTATGAATCTCAAATTGTATCATTTTGATCGATTCGAAACGTGTCTGCTTAACAACGTAAATAACGCAAAAATGTGTTTGATTTTTTTTTTATTTAATAATTATAAACCAGCACTTGACCGCAATCCCGCCTGATGGTAAGCAGTGATGCGATCGTTGATGGTAAAGCGCGCTAGTTTATTAAGAGCCTATTCGCTCAGAAAAACTGAGCGAATAGGAAGGAAGACGGCAGTTGAGCGAGGTGATGCAATGTTAAAGTCAACAACTCGACCAACGATGCTGCGCCAAAGGGAGATTGATCTGAATACCCTCCACGACCAAACTCCCAACACAACAACATTTGGCGCATCGTACCCGGCTCACATCGCAACACAACTGCTCAGACCCGTCCTCCGTACGGCTTCACCAGACATCATGCCGGAACACGACAAATCGCTTGGCGGCAAGACTTTGTCTGGTAGGTGGTAACTTCTGCCGGCGGCCGATGAAATGAAACCCATTACCTACTACTGATAGTGGCACCGAATACCGATTCCTTTGTTCACTTTCTAAAGTTCAGTACATCTTTTTCCCTCTACTTCGTTAAGAAAAGGACAGAAGATAAATATTAGTTTAGTCCTTCCAAATTAAGATACCTACTCCATAAACAGCTTATACGTGATTAAAAGCATTGTTACTAAAACTATATTCGTCAGTTTACTTCCGTCGCTGACTAATTTGACGGAACTAAACTAATCCTTCAATGTTCTGTCCCTTTCTTTATGCCCTCTTAACCTTCTGTCCTTTTCTTAATGAAATAAATTTATGTTAGTTTGTGAACAAAGAAATGGGCTCCAGTGGGTTACGAAATTACCCCGCGGAGTTCTGGATCAGCTAAACTTGCGGTTTATAAGTATCTTCATCTATTTGAGGTAACCCTTCTAGTTGTTTACCTATTACAATTAAATATTATGGATCGTGGGATGACTGCGACTAAGAAATGTTATATATGACAGTATCAGCGATAGGGTCGTCACCATCTCGGTGTGGTGGTATGGGTTCATTTCGTAGGTGGCATTTTAAAATAAAGCACGAAGTGTAAGTATACCCTCCAATCTTGACAATAACAATTTAAACCCGACAGTTTCACCCCGGAGAAGTGCCCTGGTCCGCGTCTCAATAAGAAGTGACCGTTCAACGATCCTAACTTTCCAAAACGACTCTGTCCACGTGCCTCCATCACAACATAACGTCACAGCGGTTGCCCCACTACTACATAAATCAATTTAGCAACTTCCATCAAAACGACACCGCCATCCACGACCTATAAAGGGTGTATCTGACATCGCCGCACAAACTAGTACCATGGATCCATTACATGATTCTGAACCGCCCAGTGGTGGAATTTTTCATCGGCTTTTTCATGATTAACAAAAAAATATATGTAGTTTTTTTCACTTTAGACCGTTCATAAATGCTATACTTTTATAATCCAATAAGATTTTAAAGTAAACATTAATTAATTCGCTAATTACACAAAAAAGCACAATGAAAACAAAACTCGAAAAACTATCTTATCAGCTGATTTAATAGAGTTCACATCAGGGATCAACGTCGTACCTACAAACCCGCATGGCGGCACGCTTGCAACGTTCAAAGGCCGAGCCGACATTTCTTTTTAAACACTGAAACCGTGAATTCTGTAACCGTTCATTAACGACATAAATGACCATCATAATTTTATTAGTGGCATGCGATCTAGCCTGTTCGCGAAGTTTGCGTTACGATGTCAGATACACCCTATATATAACGGCGGGTGACTGGTTAATTTTGAATATTGTGACCTGTTTTGTGTCAGTATCAATTATCCGTAAATTACTATACTATTTTTTGAAGTCGATTAATCGATCGGTATTTGGATAAATTATGATTTTTTTTATTAAGAGCGGGTAACACCGATAGACAGATAGATTTACATTGGAGCGAAAGCTAACACCGACTGGAGTTGCGTTTGACATAGCGAGCGTTTGCACGGGCATTATTCTTTGCTCAAGCTTCGATCGAATGGGTTGGTCATACTTAAACCCAGTGGCTCTCATCTATTATAATCTGAGATTATCATTGTAATCCCTTAATATTATAGTGATCTAAGTGTATGTATAGTTAAAATAGTAAGAATCGTACATCACACTATAGTTATTGTTAAACGTTTTATCGAAATACCGTCCATGATGGATGCTCATGCGGATGGGAAGACACCTCAATTATCCGAACTTCGGCCCCGCCTTCCTGACGGTCTTCCCCGTCATATATTATATTAACATTATTTTTGGGTACTTGAACCGTTAACGCAACGCATGCAATAGAAGTCCTCAAAGATGAATAATTTTTCCCACTGAAAAGAGTAGCGCTATGGTGACTTAGCACACTCTTCTACTAATAATAGGATATGGTAAAAGTTAAAGTCTTGGATTATAAACTAAATAGCTATATTAAATCACTATATCACTTAATAACAAGAAATGGTAATAAATATATAAACTCAGACACAATTTTTGATAAAATATGGTAAAATGGTAATGGTAGTGAGTATCTAGTGTCTCTGGCGAGATCTTAACGCGAACTCCCACATTTTAGTAAACGAACGAATGTGCATATTTGCCTTCTATGCAATTATGCATTTTCGCTGAGTGTTCGATTAAAACTGGAACAATACACATTTTCCAATAGCTCTTAGCACCTTTTGGTCGCGCGAATAAAGCCTCTCGCGATATAATATAGACTATCCAACATAAAAATATTTTTTCAATTCGAACCAGTAGCTCCAGAAATTAACGCGTTCAACAAATAAATTCTTCAGCTTTATAATGTTAGTTTAGATGAGAATAATTTCCCCAAGTTATGCGATCAAAAGGTTTTATGCTTCAAAAGAATTCGGATTAATTCTCCCAAAATGAGAAAAATTCTTGAATAATCTAAACCTACAAGGTAGGTATATCCAAAGGCGACGACTACCTACCTACATTGTTGTTCACTTATTTAAGTAAACGACATTTAGAAGGTACTCCCTGGGTAATAATAAATGGTTTAGGTATTTTCCAAGAATGGACAAGTTAATAAAATCAAACAAGACTATCGATATTATAGTAAATAATAACGGGATTAGGTAATTGTAGATAAAGTATGTGCTTAAGTAAAAGAATGGCGCCGACTCTGTTGTTCACAAACTAAACAAATTGTAAGTTAAATGCATCGTTTTCTTTCTATTTCATTAAGAAAAGGACAAAAGATAAAATGACAGTTTAAACCTGTCAAATTAGTGCGCTCCTGACGTAGAAATGCATTTTATGGTATCAAATGGTTTTACGATGCTTAACATGGGCGTAACGAGGGGGGCCGGGATTCAAGGGGGGCAGTTGCCCCCCTGGAAATCTCGCAAAACAAGTATGAACTCCCCTGATTACTAAACAAAGTATAAATGAGGACTTATCTCTAACTTTTAAATAAACCACGCAGTAAAAATTTTACTTGCTCCCCCCCTAGGCCGAACTCGCCCAACCCTAGGCCTGAATAGCCCAATCGGCCAGAAGCTGGGTACACCCTTGGATCCTCACCTGCAACTTCTGCAGTATTTTTTATATTTAGTATTAAGTAGGTAGTTATAATGCACTTTTATGTAGAATACAGACTACAGTGGTGTTTGTTCCGAGCTTGATCTCTGTTTAACCGACTTCAAAAACAGGACCAGGTTCTCCATTCGATTGTATTTTTTTTATTTATACTTGCCACTTGCTTGGCAATTTTCGAATGACCGGAATTCGATGATTCTTTTTTTATATGAAAGCCGATGCGATGCATTTCACTTAAGTCCAGTTCTGACAATGACATCCACAAGAGAACCGTACAAGCCTTAAATTAGCATTAAGTATGTTCTGTCGCACGCTAACTTAATGGAAATTTATTATATACTTAATTTAATGAACGAATAACTCAATATCACGCCAACCGATTTCGACGATTCTTTTTATTGTGAAAGGATAATTATATAATATATGTACATTCAGTTTGATCCCATATATCGTCTGTCGGGATACAGAAAATACCTTTAAAAAAAGTGTAAAATAAAATCTTTTTTTTTTACAAAAAATAATAAAACTTCCAAAAAAACTCGGATGTTGGTGGTAAAAAACAAAAATATAAAACCAAAGACATGTTGTCCCAACATGGTTGAGAAATGACTAACGATTAATTTTGCATGCGATTCAATAATTATTTATTCATTCCTTTTTTGAATGACGATTCCCTGGCGCTTTCTCCCGCTTTATCCGGAACAGGAACCTCCGGAAGCAACCGTGTCCGATGAAGAGCTGCATTAGGAGGAAGATGAAGGCTCCGTGGTGCCTCTATAGCCACTCCTCAAAGAAAGAACTTATTTATATATATAAATTCATTCCTTACTTAAAGATATCTGGCGTTGGCAAAATCAGTAGTACCAAAGCTTATCTGATAAAAACATAAACAAAACTGATGACATAATGAAGGAAAACGCGTGGTTTTTAGTCAATAAACGTCTGAGCCCTTCGCTCTCATCGTCCGTCATTCGATTATTTACCATCAAAATATAAAGCCGTCGTCCTCCTATTAATATTTACAACCTATCCTGCTATAGTTAGACTACTTAAAATCCCCTAGAGAGTTAAGTATTTACGATGCGACACCGCAAAAGAATGCCAAATGACTGATTCCTAAAGTATGCTGCCATTGAAGGAATAGATGATTAGGTATTACTCCGCGGGACAGACAAATAGCCTAGCCTAGGGGTAGGTAATTGCGCAGTGTGATCGTTAAGTTCGTTCCTATTAACGATAACAAATAGGCATAAAATGTAAAATATCGATAATTCACTTAGGTACACGATATTATTGATTTATCGTAACCCGAGGGCAAGGCGGAGTGCAGCCACTCTCCACGATAACGTGGCCAAAATAACTCCGCTTCGAGAATCTCAAACGTTCCACAGATAACATAACGCAGCCCGATCGTCTTATGTTTTTATTATATGCGTATGACCGGGAATGTGCCCAATGGAAGCTTGAGACGCCCGAAAATTTCCAGTTCCTTATTTTACACTACACAAATACATCAAAATAAGACTCAAAAGGACCCCTTGTAATAAGAGAAAGATGAAAAGCTCTATTAAAAATACAAAGACAGCAGCTGGTCAAGCTACTCGAAACTGTGAAATTTTCCCAATCAACCTTGAACGTTAATATGTATATTGTGGTTAAAGTTGAAAATCTACATACATAAAAATAAATATTTAAAAAAAAAAACGAGTGTGCTTATGACCACACGACTGAAGTGAAACTTCTTTCGCACCATCTGTATGTATATATATATATATGTGTGTACAATATATACATGTATACACATATACATACAGTATGTTACGAAAACCCTGTCCGACCCGTGAAGGTGTTGTTAGGTATCGATAACTGATTCTACTAATGCATACAAAACCGGGCTTTACTTAAAAAAAAAATCTCCCTAAAAAAAATAAATATTATTTCGCAAAAGGAGGTAACTTATTAAATGTGCGTTGACCACCCTTCGCCTGCCGACCGCGGGGGGCGGGCGGCAGGACACGCGGCACGTGGTCGCATCGCTATTCGCTCATAATAATACCGGTGTTGTCACTTTTTAAAAATTACCAAATTTCGGGGAAATTGGAATTAATTCGTTGGAAAAAAAGATTATTTCAAAATTCATCTGTATTGGTACTATGATGAATACGTAAAATTTTATATTATATTTGGTCATGTGTTTACCTAACCTCTATTATCCTTATGGGTCGGACAGGGTTTTCGTAACATACTGTATATTAATTTTCTATAAATATTTAAATTTATTTCATGCTTTCATTTATAAATTAATATTTTTGCATTGACCTCCAATTTAAAAAAAAAAAAAGTGGATTCCCTCGAGGCCAAAAGGTCGGGCTCTTCCTCCTGAATCAGGGGACCCCAAACTCGGGTAGTCCACGACCTCTGGTTCCCGAGATAATCCACGGGGGGGTGAGGTAACTAAAGGGGGTCGGGGGGGGAAGGTTTCGTGAGGTTGCGGGGGGGGGGGGAGGGGGGAGTGGATTCCCTCAGGGCCAAAAGGTCGGGCTCCTCCTCCTGATTCAGGGGACCCCAAACTCGGGTAGTCCACGACCTCTGGTTCCCGAGATAATCCACGGGGGGGTGAGGTAACTAAAGGGGGCGGGGGGTAGATTTCGTGGGGTTGCGGGGGTAGGGGGGACGGGGAGAGGGGGGAGTGGATTCCCTCGGGGCCAAAAGGTCGGGCTCCTCCTCCTGATTCAGGGGACCCCAAACTCGGGTAGTCCATGACCTCTGGTTCCCGAGATAATCCACGGGGGGGTGAGGTAATCAATGAGGGGGGTCGGGGGGGGGGGGGGGTAGTTTCGTGGGATTATTAAGGGGTGAGGGGGGGGTAGTTTCGTGGGAATATTAAGGGGTAAGGGGGGGGGGGGAGTAAGGTAGGGGATACAGGAGGCACTAAATAAATAAATAAGTGTATCCATGTCTCAAAATTAAAAAAAAAAAAAAAATTGCATAGATCTTCTATTTTTATTGAAAAATAAAAAAAAAAACTCGTACACCTTGTAGTACCAAGCTCGCGCCACGGGCGCCTCTGTGCTTATATCCCCCACTTAACTTCCGTTCGCCTTGCCCGATCATTTTTCGTAACGCTTTCGCCAGCTTACTCCCCAAGTCAAGCGTGCCTAAAGAAGTTTCACTTCAAAAATTTTGCATAGATCTTCTATTTTTATTGAAAAAAAAAAACGTTGTAGATCTTGTAGTACCAAGCTCGCGCCACGGGCGCCTCTGTGCGTATATCCCCCACTTAACTTCCGTTCGCCTTGCCCGATCATTTTTCGTAACGCTTTCGCCAGTTTACTCCCCAAGTCAAGCCTGCCTAAAGAAGTTTCACTTCAAAAAAAGTGGATTCCCTCGGGGCCAAAAGGTCGGGCTCTTCCTCCTGAATCAGGGGACCCCAATCTCGGGTAGTCCACGACCTCTGGTTCCCGAGATAATCCACGGGGGGGTGAGGTAACTAAAGGGGGTCGGGGGGGCATAGGTTTCGTGGGGTTGCGGGGGAGGGGGAGAGGGGGGGAGTGGATTCCCTCGGGGCCAAAAGGTCGGGCTCCTCCTCCTGATTCAGGGGACCCCAAACTCGGGTAGTTCACGACCTCTGGTTCCCGAGATAATCCACGGGGAGGTGAGGTAATCAATGAGGGGGGCCGGGGGGTGTTCGCAGCGTCATGTTCTCGAAGAAATTCATAGTTCTTAATCAATCAAGGTACTTAGCTTAATAATTGAGCTTATGAGGCTCGAAAGCAATTTGTACTTTGTGTCCAATTATAGTATTGTGACGATATCTTCAAGCTTCTATACTTTCAATTATATCAGATATGTTCAGCAAAAATATATAAAACAATATAAAGGCCAGAACAGAACGAAATTTATAAATTATTTGTGCTCTTAGGTAATCAATTGTTAACAAATCTTAAAAAGATCCAAAAAATATATATTGCCTTCGGCGAGATGCGAACTCACAACTTCATACTCGACTCAATTGTTAACAAATCTTAAAAAGATCCAAAAAATATATATTGCCTTCGGCGAGATGCGAACTCACAACTTCATACTCGACATGTCATGCAATATTTACATGAGCCAACTCCTTGTTTGTAGTACAGACGAAATAGGACTATGCTTCCGTTCGTCTTGCCCAATCATTTTTCGTAACGCTTTCGCCAGTTTACTCCCCAAGTCAAGCGTGCCTAAAGAAGTTTCACTTCAAAAAAATATACATAAGGTGGGTGGACCATGGAAGGCCATGCTCCTTTGAAGGCCAACTATTAAAAAATCGTAGTTGTTGACATTTAAATACATATTCCTGCTACTACACACTAAGATCCTACAAACTACAGGCCACAAACGTGGCGGCGTGTCGATCGTGTCACTATTGTGGCAGTTTTATCCAAAGTTTCGTAGGCTTCGCTCGTCGACGTTACAATTGTTATTCGCGCGCACAACAAAGCGTACATTTTTAGTCAATAGCCTATTATTATTTCATGTTTTTTTAATGTGAATTGTCGTATTAGTATATGTTTTTGGTACTAAAGAAAAAAGAACATAGCTTTGCCTCAATTTACATTAAAATATTGGTAGTGTTCCTAGGAAAGCCGGTGGTTCCTTATAAGGCCAATCAAAAATTTGACGGTTGGCCTTGCTATGGTGCATGGAACCACAAGGAACATTCACAAATCCTGAACAAATGAACACTTACTTTTTGGTTATAAGTAATGAGAAATTGTTATAATTATAATAGTTTGTAGTATCTATTATTTATTATAATTATTAGGACAAAGTTATAGTCATAATTATCAATTTTGGCCTTACAAAGAACGGACCCATAAGAAGGCCATTTTCGATAAAAAAAAAATTGCAATTTCATAATAAAACCTGATGACAAGTTATTTAAGGTCAATATAATACTCATTACTAATATTTATAAATAATTTATATTAATATATTCTTAGTTATAGAATGGTGTTCAAGTAATGTTCATAGAGTTTTTTATAGATGATAAAAATAAATTGAGCATTTAATGCTTCGCTTAAATAATAGAGCTTATTATGTAGTTTTAGTAAAAGCGGATATATTTAATGTTACAACTCTATTTTTAAGTTTAACAATAGATGTATAATATTGGCCTTGTTTGGAGCCGTGTTCCATGCAAAGCCATTTGGAAGAGCTTTACAAAACTTAAATTTAATCAATGTTGTTTAAAGTTAGGTAAAAAAAAAAAGATTTTATACGGTGGACAATAAAACAAAGTATTACTTAATAATTTGTTTCCTTCATTTATCCAATAAATAAACGAATTAAAAGTATTTACTCGTTAGAGTGGCCATCCATGGTCCACCCACCTTACATAATGTTCCTACAGCCGGAACACAGGCCTCCTCTCTTCAAAGTGGGAATGAGCTGTAATGTACCCCGTGAATACAGTGAGGTAGATGTTACATGTCTTAGAACTTTTGGTTCTAGGACATGTCGGTTACCTCACGATCTCAAAACAGTGAAGGATTTTCCTTCACAGTGGTAAGGAAAATATTAACACATAGTAAAGCGACTCTCCGGTTTTAATACCACAGCCAGGGGCCGTTATACGGTGCAGGTCTGCCCGGATTGGGTAGAGCACCGCCGTGTCCTCGTGGTGGCGATCGGCGGCGATCTTTCACGTCCGGCTCTGGTCGAGGCCATGGTCCGGAATGGCAGGCCGTCATCTCTTTCTGCGAAGAAGTGATGCTGTCAAAGGAGGAAGCAGAGAGCGTGAGGGAGCCGGAACCCCAGCGCGCTCACGGCTCTAGCCGCTGCAGGACACGCCCTGGTCGGGAGACAACATCGAACACCCGGCCACACTAGGCGCGGGCTTGCGGGCAGCGAGCAGCGGGCACTGTGGGTAGCTCTCCGCCCGATAAGGACCAGGCCGGGGTCGACGACGCTTTGTGTTTCACGCGTGCCTCAAAGAGTTATCAGCACATCGTGATGGGGTCCACGAAGAACGATGCCTCCAGGTTCAGGGTTGCGGGTTCGTTAAAAAAGAAACCGTGGCCCTGGCGTACAGGCAAGTAAAGGAACACGGGTGGATTTTAGTCAGTAAAAGTCTGACACGCCCTTCCGCCATTTGAGGATTTTCCATCCAGAATAAAAAGGGGCCACAAAAGATTATCAGTGCTGTGTGAGTGTTACTCTAAGTAAATATCACGTAGTGTAATAGACGTTTTAGCATATGTAGCTGGCATGATATGGACGTAGAACATCGTCTACCAGCGATCTCAAGACTTTACTAGATCGTGTCTCGATTACCATGGCTAGATAATTAGTAGCCCTATGTATTCTGCACAGTAGACAATTAACGTGAAAACGCATTCTAATTTATGTAAATTGTTTAATTAAGAGCCATTTGACATGAGGGACGTATTGCGAGACATCCAAGAATCCATGTTTGTAACTGTTGTTTTTAGTTTTCTTTTTTTATAATTATAAACTAGTGCTTGTCCGCAATCCCGTCTTATGGTAAGCAGTGATGCAATCGTTGATGGTAAAGTGCGCTAGTTAATTAAGAGCCTATTCACTCTAGCCTTGAAGAAATTGTAGTCAGACTGAAATACCGCCGCTGGCAAATTGTTCCAGTCCCTTCATTTACGTAGTATAAAAGCAAGGCGAAACGCTTCGTCCGGATCGTAGTGGTGTCAACAACGTAAGGGTGGATACTCCGTCGTCCGATGATGGAACGGAGATGGCGGAATTAAGTCATGCAATTCTATTGTTATTGTGGATTTGTCCATACTCCTTTCAAGTTTAAACTACCATCACCTACATGAGTTAGAAGGAGATCAAGACCATCTTAATAAAATTACTAATTATGACCTAAGGTATTTATTTTCTCCGTTATACATAGGTTTTCCGACAAACTGAATCCTTCCGGTGTCCCAGCAACACCCTTAGCCAAAGTTCGTGCCCGCAGGGCGTAATTGGGTGCCCTTAGCGTGTAGTCGCTTAATTTTCAAGTTTTTTAACCATGAAAATTTATTGAGACATTGACGGTCAATTCCGATTAACAAGGTAACCAACTCTTAGCTTGAACTGCAGGAAAAAAGAATTAGAGACCAGTATGAATGAAGCCGTTAATGCACCTACATTGTTTGTTACTCTGTTGTGTAATTTGCGTAACAAGATTGTGATAAATCGGTATTTATCTGCATCTATGTAATGATTTTCAGTTCAAATTGTACAACAAGTGGTTTCGGTCGGCGCCAGACCGTCAGAATCTGGTCTTTCTATCGGATCCAATTAATATGAAAATGCGTTATGATTGATTTCAATCAATACTGTATGAAGGGAGCGTTTAAACGTGATTTATTTAGTAAAGCACTCGTAATCAAATGTTCTGGGCGAGGCTGCGGGGTCTGCGTGAAGGCAATCTGATATTGCCACCTATTATATTTGCACAAATGTGGGACAGGAATAAGAAAGTCAAATACTTAAATGAAATCTGTTGACTTTTCGATAATAAAATAACAACAGACTCTCTCAACAATTACAATAAGTAATGAAGATTAATTATTTATCTATCATCTGCGACTGTAAATCTATACTGTTTCAATAAAACATTCTAATTGTTTCAGCGATTCCGGGATTACGCAGAAAAGCTGGCGAGGGTCGCAAGAGAGGAAGCAAGGCCTGTACAATCACAAGAACCACCGATAAGTAAATAGAAACACTATTTTTCTTTTTCGTTCCCTGCTTCCCAAGTGTTTTAGGATTAAACAACACAAGGTTGTTAATAGAAATTAAACAATCTCGATGTTTTGTCTAATCCTTAAACCTGGGGAAGGAGAGATTATTAATTATATCCTCATAAAGCTAAATAAAATAAATGATATTCTAAATAAATTCATATTTAACAAATTTTCTAATTAGAAGAACAACGCAGTTACAGACAGACACGAAACGCAACTTCAATTTATAATGTGTATGAAACAAATTTCAAAATCAAAATTCATTTATTCAAATTATGCTGAGAATCAGCACTTTTTGAACGTCAATATTATATAAGCAGTCCCCCAAAACGTCCGCACTTTGCCTATATCTATATAGCCCGCTATAAATTTAAATAGACAGGTATTCACAGTACACAGTAGGTATTTGAACTCTATACAGGATACGTTTTCTAATACAAATCTAATTTGCAAAACACCTTTACTTCTGTCATCTGTACACCTAGTCTACAGACATAACATACTTGTTTCATTTAGTTCTGCCTCTAGGGTAAAACGACCGTCATTTATTTAATTTACAGTTTATTTATTAAATGTTTATATCACTCAAGTTGATCAGAAAACTAAGAACCACTATTTAACACTGTGTTGTGATTAATCAATCACTTGCCAAGCTAGTGATTATATATGTTAATCACTCCGTCCTATTGGCCTCTAGTGCAAAGGCCGATGTTCTATGGTGGCCATTTATAGGCACAGATGTGATTGAAATGTCAAATTTTAACGTCGTGTAATTACTGTTGGTTATTTATTTAGACAGAGTTTTCACTTACTGTAGAATATAAACTTAAGTTTTCTCGGTGGTAGGCCATAACATCGGCCGCTGGCAGAAGTTACCACCCACCAGACAAAGTCTTGCCGCCAAGCGATTTGTCGTGTTCCGGCATGATGTCTGGTGAAGCCGTACGGAGGACGGGTCTGAGCAGCTGTGTTGTGATGTGTGCCGGGTACGATGCGCAAATGCAATAGCGGGGTAACATTTTGACAGTTCAACAACATGCATTGTGGTCTTACATTGTAGAGCAAACAAATTTTTGGAAAATTCGATGCAATGGATTGGCAATATCCGTCAATATGATTCAGATTGTGAGTGGATTGAGTTACATAATTAATGTGCTCTACAATTTCATAAAATAAAAAGTAGATTTTGATTTCATGGTTTTATGTGATCATATCAATATAAACGTTTGTGATATGATAATGTCTGATCAGTATTGAGCAAACAAATTTCGTTTCAAATAGTGCGGGTTCTATTCCAGGTCAGGCAAGTACCAATGTAACTTTTCTAAATTACATATACACTCTAATTATATCTTCGACACCAATGACTGATTACAAGGTGAAGGAAAACATCTTGAAGAAACCTGGATTTTAAGTCTGAAATCGCCAACCCGCATTAAGCAAGCGTAGTGATTACGCTCAATCCTTCTCTGTATGAGAGGAGACCTGTTCCCAGCAGTGGGACGATAAGGGCATGTGCAGACAACGGAGTCCGGTCCGCTCTCTGCATGTCCTCGGTTATTCGGGGGACTTTTAATACGCGGTACTTTTAATCCCTCGTTTGCGTTGCTTGATACAGTTGTAAGCGATCTATTTTAGCGGACAAAAAAGTCAGCGGACAAAAATCCCTTGCCTGCGCAAGTTATTAAAAAAAAGTTGATGACGATGATGATGATTATGACCATTGAAATGAAAACTCTCAATGGTCACAATTTGCATTCTATTAATAGTATTAATTACCCAGTTCCAGGCTCTACAAATAAGAGAAAACATTTAATTTAACTTTACAATTAAAGTAGTTCGGATTTAAATTGCAAGTATCGTGAGACAGCGTCTGATGTGAATTTCTATTAGCAGTGCTCAAGTTCCAACTAACGGACAGCGGACATTGATTACAAACTCAGGGATCATTGTTTGAATAGGCGTTAAAACAATCACATTAATTTCTTTCGACATCATGTCTCAGCTGCTAGCAGTTTTTACTAACTAACGTACAGACCTAGTTTTGGTCTATCTGTCTGCTCGTTTCAGTGAACCTCAGAAACGACTCAATCAATTTTGACGGGACTTTCAAAACTTGAAATCCATACTAATATTATAAATGGGAAAGTATCTCTGTCTGTCTGTCCGGCTTTCACGCCAAAAATACTGAACCGATTGTAATGAAATTTGGTACACAGACAGTCTAGAGCCTGAGAAAGGATATAGGCTATATAACATTCCGCTATAACCAATACGAGCAAAGCATAACAAAAAATGTTGAGAAAACGGGGGCAGACGAGGACGAGCATATTGTTCCCATTATTTTAACAGGGGCTTATTTTATATTAACACGCGGACGGGGTCACGGGCAACAGCTAGTAGCTAAATATTATTTTAAAAGAGAAATAAAATTACCTACCATGAATAATATTAAAAACATTAATTGGGACCAGTACCCTAATTGCGTAACAGAGTATCACTATGAATTGAATTGTAATTATTTTGAAGCATATTGCTAGTTCATTACTTCATATATTGGAAAAATTTGTTTGCTTAACAACGTAAACTACGCAATGAATGTTGTTGAACTGTCAAACTGAAACCCATTGCTACTGATAGTATGTTACACAATTACCCTGCAGATCCATATTTGTGTTAGTCGAATAGGCATTCCACTAAATACGGGTAAATAGAACAGCTTTCAAGCAAGATACCAACAAATATACCATGTTTCCAGCAAGATACTTTCCTGGGACATGCGGTCTACTGTCTTGCGGCAAGGAAGCGGCATGCATGCCGTACAACAGCACCATGCACTACTGCCGGTGCACTTCCAACGGACTGCCAGTGACTGAAGACTTCAGATGCCCAAGAAGCACAGGTAATCTTACATCTATTTATAACTCTCACAGTGCTTGATTGATCATAAATTTGTTACGCCGAGTTTATTGAACTTTTGTTGTGTTGTTTTGATGGTGCGTCTTTTTACTGTTTTGTAATCGTTACTTCTATGATAGCGTTTTTATTACTTGTTTGTGGATAAAGTTGACTTTTAAGTTTCATTTACAATTGTTTACTTTGAAGAAAATTATAGATATCTACTTCAAACTAAATTTTTTTAAGTACCTACATAAGCCGTCACGTGTGACAATAAAGCTTATTCTAAATTTAAAAGTATGTTGAAATTCGAATTCCCCCAAGTGTACTTACGCCTAAAATATAAATGAATCTCAATCTTAATCTTGATTCCGATCTTTGTCTGTAATCAATCAACTGACGAGTTTGCCGATCGGAATCTTTGAGTACCGATTCACAAGCAGCTATCAATGCTAATTAAAATTGCAATTGCAAAACTTTTCAAACACATACGTTATAAACATGTGAACCAATCACAAGGAAAGAAATTAGTACAATATGGATAGCCTAGATACAAGTAGTGGATTACTGTACTTACTCAGTAGTACTTTAAACAGGAAACTAACATACCTAATATATAACGCAAGACGACGCAACGCGACAAAATAGCATTAAGAAAGCCAAGAACTAACAGCTATAGTAGGAAAAATATAATACATGAGAGAATAAAACTTCACAATGAACTGATGAATGTACCTGATGAAAACCTTATAAACATACAAAAAGTCGGTGTTCTGTTGCTTGTATACCTGTATGTGATCACAGAGACTGTATCTGGTTTTAATATATGTATATTTTCTTAAAATTTCTCATTATATAAGTAAACCATAATGTTCTTTTTTAAAAAATAAATGTTTTAAATGTATTATTGTCTATAATATAAATTTTGGGTGTCAGATATTAGAAAATCTCTTTAGATACTCCTAGTTGCCAATATGTACCTACTAAGAAAACTTGTAGCTTAGAAAACATCAGCCTATACAGCTTATAAATGTATGCCTTCCAGCCAGACGTCTAGAAGTCAGCAAACTGTTTGGAACATAGCAATACCACGCAATGCCTTCACTAAATTTTGCATATCCATCTAACATCTGTATCAGTGAAGTAACTGTATTATTTAATTCCAGTTCCCGTGACTTTGAAGCCCATATACAACGTGATCCCGCCGAGAACCTCAAATGCCTCAGACAGCCGATACGCGCTGTCACCGCCCACCTCACAAGTGAGAACATTCATCTTAATTAGAACCCCTTTTATCACCATATCATTCTGCCCTACTATACAGATTGCCAGTTTGATTAAAGAATATTAAGGTGTAAGTAATAAATGTTTGTGAAAAGCACAGAACACTCTGTTCTGTGGTGAAAAGTCAACTAAAACTTCGTTTGATTTCGCCAATTCAATTAAGTAATTCTTTTATTTTTTGCCTAAGTGATCTGATACGGCAAAAATAATTAAAATACAACCTAAAAACCTGAAGTGTTTTGCCCTGCAAAGTAATTTATATTTAGTAGAGAATTATCTACACAGTAAAAATCAATGGAAGGAGATATTGAATTGGCTTAGTCACGGTAAAATAAATGGGATGGAAAATGAAATCAGTGTTTTTCCATGGTTACTGATAAATATTCATGATAGGGTCAGCCGTGATAACGTAGACGTCATCCAAATTGTGGGAGTACTTGGGTTTACGTGAGGATTTTTGTATTGTTTCTATAAGCCTTGAAGCAGAGGTTTTAATTCTTTGTGCTCATATTTGATTACTTTCTTAATAGCTGTTATATTTTGTCAGCCCTAATCTTTGTGTAAATAAACATCGCCCACAACCCATAGAATAGGGTCTTTAACTAAAAAACGTCAGTCAGATTTCCAAAAATTACTAAACACTTTTGTTTTATCAAATCAATAAAAATTGACAAATATAAAAGGCATCATAAATCAGGAGTGGTGGCTAGTGACGTCACTGGTCGCTAAAAAGTGTAGCGTGCAGTGATGTCACACGAGTTTTCAACGCACTGTGTCGTCTTAATTTTTTCTTTATATGAAAAAAGATAAAAATACACGTCAAGTATTTTTTTGAAATCTGACTGTCGGACTAATTAGTTTTTTTTTAGTCAAATGCCCTATTGGATAGGTAATAGATATAGTCATCCAGTATAGTTGCGTTTTCCTTTTTTTTTGTTTAGATTTTTTCTTCTCACGAAGGCACAATTGACGGGACCGAAACTAAATCTAACGTATTTATTATGTTTTATTCTAGGTGTTATCAAGTGGAGAGATATTCGCTGAATCCACGACGGCGAACGGCTCGCTAATAGAAAACGGCATGACTGCCAGTATGGGAACCCTAATAGCAGTCACGGTTTCAGGGGTCGTAACGTTAATACTAATCGTTTCAATTATCCTGCTGTACCTCAAAAAACGTATGTGTCGTGTAGACGGGAAAACACAGCCTGTAAGTATAGTTTGTTTGATAATATGAGAAAATTAAGAAATGATCTATGACGAATTTACTTAACTATCTGTGTAAAATTCTAACGTACTCATGTGATAGGATAATTCTACCTATGCCAATACGTAAGGCATAAAATCTACAATCAAAGTGTTCAGTCTTATTTTAGCTAAAACAAAAAAAAAAAAATCATTGGTATGCGTAGTTTAGTGTGTGTTAACTGGAGTGACGTCCCTCCAACTTCCTCATTCAATTCAGGCAAACCAGTGAAATTAGGGTTTTGGACAGAAAAATAACGTATAATAGCTGCACAAGAAATAAAACACGATATATGCTTACTTAAAAAATGTTGAAACTACATGGGGCCGCAAAAATTCCGGGACGTTTAGTACAAAAAGTGTGATGTTTCTTAAATTCATAACACTAATCCGAAAAACTGTAATATGTTATAGATGACTTACTTAAAATAATAGTACATTATGGTACTAGTGTGTAACATTGGTGATTACCTCCGAGGCGCTATTGAGATCCGAGAACGGTAATCTTCAATACACACGTGTATCATACGACGTTTTTCAACATACTTGTGAATAAAATAACAACAAAAACTCATTTTATTAAGTAGGTACATAAAAAAATTATTTAGAGAAATTGGTAAATGTGCAGTTAGTAAAATTGTGATTAACTGCGCCTGATGGTATAGAGATCTTATCAAGATTAAAAAAAAAAAATTTCATGTCCTATTGTAAGTTGAGATGGCTCATTATTTGTGTAGGTTGGTGAAATCCAATTATTTAATATAGGGGTTTCATCAGTAGGAAACACCTCAGAATCAAGTTTAATTCTTTTTGTGATTTTTGCACAAATTCCCTTCTTTTTTTTTGTATGGAATCTTCTACATATCATTCTGCTAAATTAATTGACCGCTGCGCCACGGAGGCCACATTGCTAGATCACCACCCACCATGACGCTTCAAAGTAATTAGATCAGCTCCTGAATTAGCCAGCAATGTAGCTGAAGTTCTTCTGAAACTTGTAGCTCTCAGCATCTGCTAAACCTAAAAACTTAGCGATTTCTTTAGGCATACAACCAAATTTGTTTATACCTATAGGCTGACAGGTAAATTCACTATTCTGATAATTTGGTTTTATGTTTTTTACGGTTATATTTGTTAATTCTTGTATCCTACAGGCACCAGTTACACCAAATATTAAAGCAACCTGAAAAAAAGAAACAATAATTAAGTTCAACACACAACACAGGCTGAAGTTGCGTAGTTATTTAAAATTAATTTAAGTAACCTTAGTTGCTAGGTATGGGTTATCTGGAGCTTCTTTTATAAATTTTTCAATATCGTCAGATGATAAAACCTTTGATTTCTTGCTTCTAAATCCATCGGATAATCTCTTTAGATAAGCTGACAAATTAGAGTATGTTTTCAAGGCCACTTCATTCTTTGTTCGCACTGTACTTTCTAACATCGAGTATAAACACCATAAAGAGCTAGGTTTGTACTTAGAAAATAATTCTTTAAAGTACGCTATGAACACATTTTCTGAAAAAAACTGCGTATTCTTGCTGTTTTGCCATTTTATGAAATTTTGGTACCTACGCTATTATATTTTTCTTTGAAGTTTTCAGGTAGTAGGTAAGTAAACTTTGCATAACGTTAAGGGCTTCACATCTTATATCGGGCGGTGTACAACATAAATCATTTTCTTCGCAACTAGTACTTGTAGACATTATAATTAATAAATATTATTAATTTCAAGAGTGAAATCGAGTTGTGAAAAATGTTTCACTATGGCGGGAAAAATAATCAGTTTTCCTATGCGCGCGCATTGCAGTCGGACACAAACTAAAGAAATGAGTTGGAGTTTTGGCGGGAAAGTCAAGCTTAGTGTCACGCTTGTTTTTCATTGGACTTTTAAAATTATTTATAATGTTGTTTACTAAATAAAAGTGCGTGATTTATGTAGTAAAAAGTGCATTTAGTAAATAGTTTATAAAGAACAGTGAAATATCGCAGCATAGTGGCCACATCATGACTTAGCCCAAAACCTCACACGTAAGACTGGTCACGCTGTAGTCTTTTTCTACATGAATAATTCAAAATTACTTGACATTGGCTAAATGCACAGACCGTGCGAAGCTAAAAAATAAAGAAAGAAAGAAGAAATGAGTTTTCTTTTATTTTCAGCGCATAGGTTTTGCGCCTATTCTGCCACATACAAAATGGGGAATTTAAACTTTTCTCTTATTACAGAGAAAACAAAAGTTACATATGAGTGAAAGTTTTATTTATTAAACACGAACGAGTTAAAATTATCTATTTATATAAGAAGTTGCATGAAATGAGCAAGAGGGACATTAGTTTGTTCTATTGAACAAGTTTTCTTTTTTTTTTTTCTTAATAAATACTTTTGAAAAAAGCTACTCAACCAATTAAATTTAATATATTTTTTTAATAATTATAAACTAACGCTTGACCGCAATCCCGCCTAATGGTAAGCAGTGATGCGATCGTTGATGGTAAAGCGCGCTAGTTTATTAAGAGTCTATTCACTCAGAAAAACTGAGCGAATAGGAAGGAAGACGGCAGTTGAGCGAGGTGATGCAATGTTAAACCCAACAACACGACCAACGATGCTGCGCCAAAGGGAGACTGATCTGAAGACCCTTCACGACCCGAACTCCTAACACAACAACATTAGGCGCAACGTTATTTTTGCGGCCTAGTAAATATTCAAAAACATGTGTAAGCTGGAGTGACGTCACCCCAACTGCCTATTTTGTTTCTTTCAAACGAAACAAGATATTACTATGTATTAAAATTTAAAATAAGGCATAATAACTGCAATTGGCGGTTGTTCACAAACTAAACTAATTTTAAGTTAAGTGCGTCTTTTTCTTTCTATTTTATTAAAAAAAAAGGATAGAAGATAACATTTTAGTTTATTCCTGTCGAATTAAGATATTACATAGACAGTTTAGACGCGATTATAAACATGGTGACCAAAATACATCAATTAACGTCAGGCGCGCACCAATTTTACAGGTCTAGAAAAATATAAAGAAAAAGATGCACTGAACTTTAATTTAGTTTTGTCTATGAACAAGGGAATCAGGGCCATTGGCAGCATGCAAATGCTCAAATGGTAAAATATTTAAAAAAAAATTAAACACAAAATCTGACAATAAAAAACCTCATTACTTACATAGACGAGTCGGATCGCAGTCTATAATCTAGTTCAAACTAGTTTAAACTTATAATGGAACGCGCGGAACGGCAACGCAGCTCTACCCTTTTTTT
This sequence comes from Sesamia inferens, assembly GCA_037179545.1. Taxonomy (NCBI): domain Eukaryota; kingdom Metazoa; phylum Arthropoda; class Insecta; order Lepidoptera; family Noctuidae; genus Sesamia; species Sesamia inferens. The sequence continues at coordinate 11,902,645 of CM073934.1, read as the reverse complement.
TACCATAGACTTAAAAATTTTGCTGATAAGTTTAGCCAAAATCAGCACTTAGACTGGTAAATACGGACCCCGGACTCTAAAGCGGTAAAAGCTTCGGATACGACTAGGATTAACGCTGCGATGATGATGAATTGCAGCTATTATGCCTCACTTTTGAACTTAAATACATAATCTTGTATCTTTCGTTAGAGCAGCTGGAGTGACGTCACTCCAGCTTACATGCATGTTTTTGATTGTAGTTTCTCACTCTCTAAGTATTATTGTTCCGTTTTTTCCTGTCTTGTGCAGCCACTATCCCTTAGGTATCCTACACATTACAGTCACAGAACTAACAGACACTAAATTGTGTGTTAACTGGAGTGATATATGAATGATACATACAGCGCGCCTATGATCCATAAAAACTTCCTTAATATATTAAGGAAGTTTTATGGGAGTTACATTAAGACGAGAAACTTTGATTGAAGTTATTATGCCTTAAAGATTGGCATAAATATAATAGTTCTATCATGTAATAAAGAAGCTTTTTTTGGTTTCGCGGTGAAAATCCACATGGACTTCCTTCATCGTGGGGGTGACAATGGGGTACAACCTCTTACCGGCTAAAACTAACGCTGTTTACATCACCGCAAAAAAAAATATCTGCGTATATAATTCCAACTTCCTTTTTTTCTCATACTCTAACAAGAACTCTTTAAAAAACATGGTAAAAAAAATAAAGAAATAACAATATACTTTTAGGTGTATATGTCGCTTTCTAATGGCTTTATGATTCCAACTGTCCCATTCCGTACAATAAATCCCAATTAAATTTAAATAAGATTGAATAACTTGTTTTTTATAGCGTGTGCGACCAGGAGAGCCTCTGCTTGCTGAAAGATATATAACGAACCCGCAGTACGGAGTGTACGGGGCAGGCAACGTGCCGGTACCAGGGACCCCGGGGGCTATGGAAACTGATGATACCAACAAGTCACAGGTACAACTCCTGGACAGAAACGCACTGACATTCCTTGAAGAGGTCGGGGAAGGATGCTTCGGCAAAGTCCATAAAGGTAAATACAACACCGCTTTACAAAAATCAGCCCTATTTTCAAAAACTCCTCAATGAACTAATACAATTTTTTATTATAGGGCTTCTTAGAACCACAGCTGAGGAACAAGTAGTAGCTATCAAAGTACTAAAAGAAAGTGCTGGTCGCAATGCAGAGGAAGACTTCGTGAGAGAAGTCTCCATAATGTCTGCGTTTAGACATCCCAATATTCTTGCATTAGTTGGAGTCGTATACAGAGGTAAATAACTATTTCTTATTGAACGTTGTCATCATTTTCATGGCAATCTATTTCGTACATTTCAGTAATGGATACAATTTAACTTGCAGATGATATCAACGCGAGTCCATGGATGGTGTTTGAGTACATGGAGTGGGGTGATCTAGCGGGTGTACTGCGAGGGTCTCGTGGTGGCGGCAGACCAGGACCTCTGCTGGACGAGCCTGCTTTACTACATGTAGCACTGCAAATAGCCCGAGGCATGCAGTACCTGGCTTCAAGACGATTTGTACATAGAGATCTCGCGGCGAGGAATTGTCTTGTCGGTGCCAATCTTACAGTAAAAATTGCAGATTTCGGCATGTCCCGTGATGTCTATACATGTGACTATTACAAAATGGGAGGCGAAAGGCCCATGCCAGTACGATGGATGTCACCAGAGAGCATTGTGTATGCTCGGTTCACGCACGAATCAGACGTGTGGTCATACGGCGTCGTACTGTGGGAGATATATAGTAGAGGCAAGCAACCATTCTATGGTCAAAACAATGATGGTGCTACAAAGCTGATTCTACGAGGTATAGTGCTGGTTCCTCCTGAAGACTGCCCACGTTTCGCTGGCGATTTGATGCGTGCGTGTTGGAAGGCTGATCCACGCGATAGAATAGGTTTTGATGAAATATGTAGGAAATTAGAAGATGCAGCGGCGGGAGGTGGACAAGTCATGCAAATGCGTCTGCCACGACCCCCACCACCGCCACAAGACTCGACAGGATATTTGATTCCGAAAGAGCAATTGCCAGTTGATTACCTAAAACTGTCACTACCGACACCCGAAGATCATGCTGATATGGAGGCTGCTTTTGAATCAAGTGAGGACGAGGATGAGGATGAGGAGTACACCTGACAGCCGCCGCTGGTGCCGGCCTCTCAGTATGTGCCGCGCTCCTCGCCCAAGGGTACCGCCACCACTATGGCTCTCGCCTGCACATTCCGTTCACAACGTAGCGTCTTCCCCCAATTTCAGTGTTAATGATGTTCAAACGATCGATTACGGCTTTTACCAGAAAGCCAGAAATGTAAAGTAATTTCGAAAATGTAGAGTTAATACTCAATTACCTACCTAAGTGTGATATTTTTCATAATAATAAATAAAAATATTCTATACGAGAACATTACTTATAGCTGTGTACATCTCTATGATATTTAAAAGTGTGTTGTGTATTTAAAAAAATATTTTAGTACATAATTTTATTTATTTATCTAATCTGTGTGCCATATGCCAAAAATAAAAGTACCTAAAAAGTAAGACGATAGAACAATTTACTCTATAATAATTTGTGTAAAGTATAAACCATTAAAATGTATAAGTTAATATGTATGTTTCAAACTGTAAGTAATTACGTAGTAGATAATAATGTGTTGCAAAACCACGAATCCTACATCTATGTAGGTAAATGATTTTCACTTGTTTGTAAAATGTAGGTAAGTATTGACTGAACTTTGTATCTGTTGATAAGATGTATCTTTACAATAGGTTGTATAAAATTATACAATTACCTAAGCATATATGTAGTACACATAAGTAGACATTTATCCTAGTCCTAGGCTATGTTTTTAGAGTTGTGATCGTCTAATGAAGCCCTTATTTTGGATTATGTTCAGAGTTTCAGAACAACAGTCAACTTAGTTAAAATTGAACCGAACCTTATATTTTTAGTTTCCTTTTAGGGCAAAATATGTGTTATAATAATTCTTTAACAAAAGCACATATCCGTGCTTGTCAGTCCTAATCAATGAGCATGATACATCGATCTACAGACGACAGCACATAAAGATTTTCAACGTTATTTCTGAAACATTAAGGCGCAAGGTTGATTGGGAATATTTGACAGTTTCGGGTTGTTGGACCGGTTGCCGCCCCTACCTTCCTTCTATTTTATTATTTTCAGAAATAGGTATGTACTTACACAGCTTATTAACCTTAACCTACAACTTTAACCTAATTTATCCACCAGCCCGCACTGAGTCCACCTCGTAGAGGCGTCTCCCTCTCTAGACAAGACAGAGAAAAGGGCCGTGTGCCTCCAGTGGGCACATTATGTATGCTCTAGTAAATGATATATGCTCTATTAAATGATATATTCTCTATAAAATTATGCGTACTCTATTAAATTTTGTAAGTATGTATAGGGCATACATACAGGCTCTTTTAATTTTTTGTTTTGAAAAACTCAGTTTCAGTGACAGATTAGGGTCAGGTTAGAGAGTAGGTCAGTAGATGTTTACTACAACTTGCCCTAAAATGGGTACAGACGACAGCACATCAAGCTACCACAATCTGTCAGATTTCCTTATTAGATTTTCAACTTTAAAGCATTAAGGCTAAAGATTGCTTAGGAATATCTGACAGTTTGGGGTACCTTGACCTGCTGTCGTCCGTACAATGAGTAAAATGTACATAATTAAATTCATTTCTGTATCCTTATCTGTAAATTTGAAGTTAAATGCACTGCATGCTCATTCATGCTTATTAAGTATTCAAAAGAATTAAAATAACAAATGAATGATACAATTTCGATGTATGTATGTAGGTACCTCAATTTAGGTATATTGAAAATGTGTGAAAAATAATGATAATAAAGTGTACAAAGACTTTTAACTTTTTTTTTGGGGACAAAACCCGCCACACTTTTCCCACCCACTGCAACTCCTGAAAGCCCGAATTAACAGTGGAGACCGCCAGAAAAACTTCGAGCAATGAAGCTCGACGAGTCCCGGAGAAACGATTCAACTGTCTTGGGTCCCGCAACGAAATTAATGAGAAAAGAATAGCGGAGGAGTAAGAAAAAAGATATTTTTTCCACTTCCCTCCATAACAAGCAGGACACAGAACAGAACTAGGGCAATCGGCACAAAGGGACATTATTGCAACTGGGAGAAGCCCAAATTGCCAAGCACCACGGAATAAAATTTGATTAAGTTAATGGGTCCTAAGTAGGTATTAGCTGTTACAATTGATTCCAATAATAGGTATGGCAAAAGCACCTGAACGCACGGAAAATGGTTCTAGTTTCTACAAGATCCGTATAATAAACGACTCCGGATGTAACTTGTACACTATCCAACATAATATTGCGTTCATTCTGCTAAAGAACACACTCCCACAAGATGTGATGTGCGGACTGTTCAAATTCACAGTTTGATGTAGAACACTGGCACAAAGGCGAAGGAACAAGTTTAAAAGAATACAGTTTCCTTTTAAAGTTGCCATGTCCTGTGAGAAATTGGGTAACGCAGTGGTCAACCTCCAGCCATGTCTTAGCCAGCCGATTGCCAACGGATGGAAAGAATAGATGGAGGTGCCGGCCCTTGATGGAATTATCCCACCTACTTTGCCATTCGGATAAGAGGTCCTCCCAGACTTCAGTCTGAGGATTAAATAATCTAGAAATTTTATTACAGTCGCGTTGTGTAACAAAATTAGTGTCCATGGCCTCCCCCCTCGCGGAGTAGTACATTGAAGCACGTCGCTGTACCTCAAGATCGACTGGAAGTACACCTGCCAGTACCGGTAAGGCTTCAGTATTGACCTTTCTATACGCCTTGTATAAAAATATCAATGCCAAACGTTGGCTTTGAAACAGTTTACGTCGTGCCGCCCCTATGCTGGCCCAATCGGCCCAAACAGGTGCACCGTAGCACATACATCCTAAGCAGGTAGCTCCATATATAGTTTTTTAAAGTTACGAATGATAGACCCCAAGTTGCTTTGGATATTCTAGTTAGGGCATAAAAGTTCCTTTTAGCTTTTTCGCTAACTATTTTTATATGTTCGATAATTGAAAAATTCCTTCCTAAGATCATACCTAGGTAGCATACGGATTGCTGTTTTTTAATGGGAACGTTGTTAAATTCAATAGTAGGCAATGATTTAAGATTACCTTTTAGTAGAAGTTGATAGTTTTTATGCGGCGCAAACGCTAGGCGGTTACGATCACCCCACTGAGATATTAAATTTAGGTAAGTATTGGCCAAGTTCTCAAGTCCAGCTCGGGTACTTGACTGAATGAGCAGTAGGCCATCGTCCGCGTAACCAGTAAGTGAACAGCCGCAAGGAAGCAGCATCGCGAGGAAGTCATCAAAACCCAAATTCCATAAATAAGGACCGACAACTGAACCCTGAGGACATCCCATGGTTAGTGTTTTAGTCCTAGAAAAATGACCGAGCTTAAGTACCGCGGAACAGTTTATAAAATACGAGTAAACGAGATTATATATGTTTCTATAGCAACCGCGGGTTTTTAATTTTAACAACAGCATAGGCCACCAGGCGTTATCAAAAGCCCCAGAAATATCCAGGAAGATCCCAATTACGTACTTGTTTTCCGATTGGTTAACGGTTCTTCTGACAGAAAGCGCCGCGTCGACTGTAGATTTACCTATGGACATGGTGAAGCCATATTGATTACTATGGAATTTTGGACCGTTCGGTAGTAAACGTGGAACGATGAGGCGCTCAAGAAGTTTCCCCAAAGATGGTAGAAGTGTGATAGGACGATATGACTTCGGATCATCCGGTGGTTTGTCACCACACTTTGGTATTATTTGTATGAAACCGCGTCGCCATTTACGAGGAAAAACGCCTTCAGCAATGCATCGGTTGTATACAGTTAAGATGGCATCATCCGCTGTTTTACACGCTTCTTTAATCATAAAGGCCCAGTGTGTCAGATTTTACTGACTAAAACCAACCCGTGTTCTTTCACTTATCTGTGCCAGGGCCACGGTTTCTCTTTCGTACAGCACACGGCCCTGGCAGGCATCGGTCCTCCTGGACCCTGTCACAATGCTGACACCTCTTTCAAAATCAAAAGTCATTTATTCAAATTAGGCTGAGAATTAGCACTTTTTGAACGTCAAGATTACATAAGACAGTCCCGCAAAACGCCCGCGCTTCGCCACTACCTAATACCTTCGCTAAGAAGAAGTGGCGGAACAAACGCCCAGCAGCACAGCTGTCAGACAGAATTTGAAAACACTGAACTTTATACATAGTAAATTAACACAAGAAAACACAGAAAATTTAATTAAATTGTTTACAATATACCTACTGGCAGCTAGTCACGCCAAAATACCAGAGATGCAAAAATTAATTAAAAATTAATTATTAATTTTTCTTGGTGGTGGGCCATAACATCGGCCGCCGGCAGAAGTTGCCACCCACCAGACTAGGTTTTGCCGCCAAGCGATTTGTAGTGTTCCGGCATGACGTCACGTGAAGCCGTACGGAGGACGGGTCTGAGCAGTTGTGTTGCGATGTGTGCCGGGTACGATGCGCTAAATGTTGTTGTGTTGGGAGTTTGGTCGTGGAGGGTCTTCAGATCAATCTCCCTTTGGCGCAGCATCGTTGGTCGTGTTGTTGGGTTTAACATTGCATCACCTCGCTCAACTGCCGTCTTCCTTCCTATTCGCTCAGTTTTCCTGAGTGAATAGGCTCTTAATAAACTAGCGCGCTTTACCATCAACGATCGCATCACTGCTTACCATCAGGCGGGACTGCGGTCAAGCGCTAGTTTATTATTATTACAAAATAAAAAAAAAATTAAAAATGTAAATTTTAATAAGTAAAAACTGTATAAAAAAGACAAGTAGGTATGTGAACTCATAACGAGTCAGTGAGCTAATTCTGGAGAGAAAAACACAAACATTGTCTTGAGTTAATCAGAGCGACCACTATTCTAATCACTTAAAAATCGTTCCTCAGGGATCTGTTCTCTCTGTCCGGTATCTATGGTTATGCAGATGACAGCACAGTTGTGGAGAAATACCTGCCGGATGATCGTGCTAGTAGGGAATCAAGTAGGGAATCAATCTGGTCCGAAACAGAGGCTATGGTAGAGCGTACGAATGTTGCACTACAGGCAGTCTCCGTATGTGGCAATCCCAATCTTGTAGCATTCAATGCACATTCAACACAGGCGTGTCTTTTCACCGCCAAAAAGAGCCCGTTCACCTTGGCTCCTACTTTTTGGAATGTATCCTTGGAATGTACCGACCGCCTTCAGCTTTTGGGAGTTGTGATTTCTTCGGACCTAAACTTTGGCCGGTTCATCGGCTCTTGCATTATCATGCATAAAAAGGAAATTTGGGCCCACATCATAATGTGGGTAATTTGGGTCATAATGTGGCCGCCACTATGCTGCGATATTTCACTATTCTTTATGAATTATTTACTGAATGCACTTTTTACTACATAAATCACGCAATTTTATTTAGTAAACAACACTATAAATAATTTTAAAAGTCCGATGAAAATGAGCGTGACACTCAGCTTGACTTTCCCGCCAATAGCAATAATATAATAGCATAAAGTGTATTCAGTAAATAATTCATAAAGAACAGTGAAATATAGCAGCATAGTGGCCAAATCATGACTTGGTCTCAAACCTCCATCGTAAGACGGGTCATGCGGCAGTCTTTTTCGACATGAACAATTCATTACGTGACATTGGCTAAAAGCACAAATCTTGCGAAGCCATAAAAGAAAAAATAAATAGACATGATTTTGACGAAGTAAACAGTGCACTCTCAACAGTTACGGATTGGTTTACATCAAATAACCTAGTTCTAAATACCAAGAAAACGAAATATGTAAAGTTCGTCTTGCCTAACTTTAGAAATCTAGAACTCAACATGGTTTTAAATAAAGAGGTGCATGAAACTGCGAGCTCGGCTGTTTTTCTGGAAATAACAGTAAATGCCAAACTTGAGTGGGGCCCACACATATCAACCCTCAGTGGGAAGGCTCAGTTCGACCGCCTAGGTCATCAGTATAGTAAGTAAGTTTGTTCCGCTACTTCTTCTTCCCAGTGAAAGCACTAAGTAGTGTCGATGGGTGGGCGTTTTGGGCGACTGTCTTCTGTAATATTGACGTTCAAAAAGTTCTGATTCTCAGCCTAATTTGAATAAATGACTTTTGATTTTTTATATTGATACATTATGTGAAAGCTGCCTGTTTGGGAAATCACACAGGCAGAAGTTCTGCAGGGCATCACAGCCCGGATAACTCATACATTCAGATGTGTGCGGACCGTTTCTAAACTCTGTCACAAATCTGCGCTATTTTGTATTGTTTCGAGATGATTACTCCGGCTATCGTCTGACATACTTCATGAAAGGCAAGTCGGAACTTAAGCAGAAGTTAAAGCAATTAATTTAGAAGTAAGAAATACAGGTCATACCATAAAAACCTTGTTGAGCGACAATGGAGAGCGACGATGGAGGCGAGTATTACAACAAAGATGTTCGAGAAATTCTCGTGATGAATGGCATTAAGCAGAGGTTGACAATGCCGTACATGCCAGAACAAAACGGTGGTTGTGAATGTGATAACCGCACGTTAGTAGAAGCAGCAAAAACTTTCATGTACAGTGGAAAAGGCTTTCTTCAAGTCCTTAATATAAGGGCAGAAACAATTAACACGGTGACATACTTTATAAATACATAGAACTGGTTCTTCAAGAATAGACAATAAGTCACCATACGAATTATGGGATGAGCAGAAGCAAAAAATAGCTAATAAAAAATAATCGGAAGTACATGCTATGCCCACATTCCAAAGCAAAAGAGAACGAAACTGTCCAAGAAGCGTACAAGGGAAGACTTGTTGGGTACAATCAAAGAGATTGGAACCAAAAGCACTGGAGATAAAACTAGTATCACCTGAGAGTCGACCGTCACTTAATTTTGGCCAACATGCACGAAATGAACACTTAATTCAGGTAACAGATACAAAACTGATCTAATTTGGGGGAAAGTATAGTCAGAGATTCGATTTGATTGTTGAAGAAGAGACACGAGAAAATTCTATCAGTACAGCCGAAGAAGAGGCACCAGAGGCACCAGAGGCACCAGAGGCACTAGGACACATGAGGAGCCAGATACATTTTATGATAGCGTATCACATTAATATAGTCTTACCCCAAGATCGGCACTTCGAGCTCGCACTAAATTTGACGATTATGTATGTAATGTCGACAGTTTAATAGAAAGTAGAATAGAAAGAAAATGAGGCACTTTTCTTTTTTTTTATATACAAAATAAACCAGCGCTTGACCGCAATCCCGCCTGATGGTAAGTAGTGATGCGATCGTTGATGGTAAAGCGCGCTAGTTTATTAAGAGCCTATTCACTCTAGCCTTGAAGACACTCAAATTGTAATGTGACGGAAACACCGACGCCGGCAAATTGTTCCAGTCCCTCGATGTACGCGGTATAAAGGAGGAAGCAAAACGCTTCGTTCGGGTCGCAGTGGTGTCAACAACGTAAGGGTGGAAACTCGCCGTACAACGGGTCGTCCGATGATGGAACGGAGATGGGGGAATTAAATCATGCAATTCCCTTGCACACTCACCAGAATGCATCCTATAGAAGACCGAAAGGCTGGCTACTCTACGCCTGTGCTCCAGGCTTTGGAGACCGTTTCGAGTTAAGTCTGGGTCGCCAATCAGCCTCTTCGCACGCCTCTCCAGCGAATCCAAAGAGGCAAGGTGACATTTCGCAGTACCAGCCCAAATGTGGCTGCAGTACTCCACACACGAGCGGACCTGTGCATTGTATAAAATTAGAAGCTGCCCCGGTGTGAAGTACCACCGGACCGTCGCGATGACGCCTAGTTTTCTGGCAGCCACCCTGGCCTTGGACTCAATGAACCGCCCAAAGTTAAGGCTCGAGGAAATCTCAACTCCCAAAAGCTGAAGGCGGTCGGTACACTCCATGGATACATTCTGAAAAGTAGGAGCCAAGGTGAACGGGCTCCTTTTGGCAGTGAAAAGACACGACTGTGTTTTGTTCTCGAAGTGGGTTTTTTAGATTAAGAGGAATCCTAATAGCTGGATAGAGAAATACAAAACTGGCCGTCAAACAGCAAAAAGGCATAGGCTATGACCAAACATGTTGCAACAATGGAAAGATTGGTCTTAACTCAGTTTGATGTATCGACAGCGTATCTTTACGGCAAATAAAAAGAATAGATTTATGTGACAGCCAGATAGCTTTGATGGTGGATCCAATAAATTCTGGAAATTAAACGGAGCTTATATGGATTTAAGCAAGCACTACGTTGCTGGAACTCTTGTTTTGCGGAAATTCTATTTGATTTAAACTTCAAACAAAGCTGATAGATGCTTGTTTGTTGAACATGTCAATGGAAAGAACCAGCTCATAACGCTAATGTAGATGACGACCTTTTGCTGCTACAGATGCAGAAGTATCAAATGCGTTTCTGTAAGAATTGATAAAGAAACTGAAAATTACCACAAATCTTGTATTATATTACCTAAGTTTAGAAATTGAGCAAGATAGAGATGGATCTACAATAATCAAACAGGAGTATTATACGGAGAAAGTTCTAGAGAGATTTAATATAGCCGACTGCAAACCACTTTCGACTCCTATTCAGAAAGAATCAGTAATATCGAGCACTGAGACAGGGAAAGTGATAAACCCAAGGAAGGAGTTTCCATATCGTGAAGCAGTACATATATCGTATCTTACGGTCAGAAGTCGTCCAGACATAATAAGTTTATTTCATATCAATTTGGCTTACATCACGTGTCAAGGAGTCTCCATTTAGCCATACACGTCTCGACACATCTATTGGCCCACCTTAGAGTTTAAGTTTCGATGGCCCCTACCGAAAAATAATTGCTAGATTGAACAAAAACTATTGATGCAGTTTTAAACCTGATACATTTTACCATCTATTTCGATCGTATTGTTTTAAATTTGAATTCAGAATACCATACGACATGGAGCTACACCTAACAAGTCGGATATGCGCCTTGTTAAAGGCAATTGATTTTTGAAAAAAAAAACATATTTTATCAAATAAAGGTTTAATTTAATAACGCGTGTTGCCTCCATGGGCATCTACCACAGCTCTCATACGATTAGTCATAGAGTTTATCAACCGCTCTATGAAATTTTGAGGGATCATCTCCCATTCCTCTTCTATGGCAGTTTTCAATTCCTGCATCGTCTGGGCAACTAGCTGACGAGCCCTAACATGTCTTTTTAGCTCGTCCCACATATGCTCAATGGGGTTCATGTCTGGGATTCTGGCTGGCCAGTCCATAACTGTGATGTTCACATCCCGAAGATATTCCCTGACGATGCCGGCCGTATGGGCTCTTGCATTATCATACATAAAAAGAAAATTTGGGCCCACATACTCCGCGTATGGTATCACGTGAGGTTCTAAGCACTCACGAATGTACCTTTCAGCATTTAATGTTGGGATACGTGGTCCTGTAACAACCCTAAGATGAGTATTGCCGCTCGCGGATACACCGCCCCAGACAGTCCATGAGCCACCGCCATAAGCAACCCTCTCTGCAAAGCAGCATTGTGCGAAACCCTCTCCCTTAGTCGGTAGACCTTCTTCCTCCCATCATTGCCATGTAACACAATTTTAGACTCATCAGAAAAGAGTACACGGCTCCAATGTTGCTGTGTCCAATTTAAATGAGTGCGTGCGAAATGAAGGAGCACTGTTCAGTGGGCTCGCGTTAGTTTGGGCCCATTAGCTGGCTTGTGTGGTACCATATCGCGTTCTTTTAACCTTCTCCGAACAGTTCGAGCGCTCACAGATACTCCGTGGAGGTCGCGAAGTTGGTTTTGTATCTCAATGGAGGTAAGGTGACGATTTTTCAAGCTGGTCGTCACGATGAATCGATCCTGCCTTTCAGTTGTGACCCGAGATCGTGGCCTTCCCTGGCGACGAACAAAGCCGCCAGTTTCTAGGTACCTCCGATAAACATTTCGGACCGCAGATCGACTTAAATTAAGTTGAGCACTCATAGATTATTGATAAAACCTCACCTTAATGTTAAGAATAAGTAATGTTTGTTACAAAACCAAAGATATCAATCACTTTTTCAATAATTAAATCCAAGTAAACCAATAAAATCAAGTTCTCTTAGTATTCGATTGTTTGATATCAACAAACAGGTTCCAACTTGTCTTTGTTTCTTTATATGCTGTGTTATAAATTCAAAAAAAGACTATTGAATGAAATTGTGAATGTGCCTGGTTCAAAACTGCATAAAAACTTTTTGCTCGACCTAATATAAAATTTTAGCTAGGACCAAACGAAACTGAAAATGCAAGGTGGGCCAATAGATGTGTCCAGAAGTGTAGAAATGCCTGTAATTGAGACATAGCTTACGCAGTTGACGTAGCATCTAGAAAGCTTAAAAATCCTGACGAATCAGATTGCTCAATGGTCAAGAAAATATTAAGATATCTAAAATCAACAAGCCATTTTGTTATATAATATCGGTCAGACCAGTCAAACAAAGACTTCATAATTGGCTATAGCAATGCTGATCACGCGGGAGATCAGCAAACCGGACGCTCAACTACAGGTGTCATATGTCTATATTCAGGTGGTGCAGTGTCATGGCTAAGCCAAAGACGAGCAACAGTGGCGCTTTCAATAACAGAGGCAGAGATTGTTGCTGCCATTGAAGTGACAAAAGAGCTTGTTTGGCTTCAGATGATATCACACATATGACAGATATCAAAGAAGTTCCTAAACTTCTACTTGACAATGAAGCTGCAATTCGCTTAGCGCACAATCCGGAATTCCACAAGATGACTAAGCATACCAGAATAAGACATTTTATTGTAAGAGAAAAAGTTCTTGAAGGTGATATAATTATGGAACGGACTAGTACAACTACTCAGTTGACAGATATGCTGACTAAAAGCTATGCCAAGACCAAGGCTTGTACAGTTAAGAAGCCTAGAATAATACGATTCAAAGAGGTAAAGTATTATGGATGGGGATACAATGAAAACCATCGTTGAGGGAAAGTGTTATGGTTGAAACCTCGATTGAGAATAATTTCTTTAACCCTTAATAAGGCTCGCGCCTGTGTTAGGGCTAGAAAGTAAGTTACAATGGAAATAGAGTAAATAGATACTGCAGAATTAAAAAAAATATTTTGAAAAAGGGGGGATGGTTTTTACCCCCTTTTTTTTTGGGTGGGAAATAATATCCCTTTGCCCGATTATGTATGTGCACTGTGTCTCGAAGTGGGAAAATAATTCCCTTTGCCTATTTAGGCAAAGGGAATTATGCCTAGTTTTGTTGTTATTCATATACTAGTATTTCACCTGGTTTCGCATTTTATTTATTTTTTTATGTAAATAAAATAAAAGTTCGTAACGCATTTCACTAGAGTTTTTTTCTTTATTCATAAAGAAAAAAAATCTAGTGAAATGCAAAAAAATTCATAGGCAAATAAAATAAAAGTTCGTAACGCATTTCACTAAAATATTTTTCTTTATTCATAAAGAAAAAAAATCTAGTGAAATGCGTTACGAACTCTTCTAACTCCCATTTCCCTAAATTTTTTTTCTTATTCGTGGTGAATCCTACAAATAAATGATTACATGTACAAGATAGCGTTGCTAACGGTACTAATTGGGTCTGTCTAGGGGTGCGGTGCGGTTGGTCGGGGCGGGTGGGAGCGGCCAACTCGAAGCGAACGGGTAGTAAATATCACATCTGCATCCCCTAAGAAGTTTACTTTCATTCAAATTTCAGCATTCTATTGTAGCGAGTAGGCAAGTAAACTCCTACACTAGAACGCGGCATCAAAATCACACCACCTTTAGGCCCCGCCTCCAAGATAAGGATTTTGTCCAGGTGTGCATCGGAAAGCGCACACATAGACGTCCATCACCTACAATCCTTTTGTTTAGGACAATGGCGCTCGCGCAGAGAAGCCGCTCACAACGATGACGTAATTTGTTTACTTGTTAGTATAAATATTGCCACCTAATGGAGTTCCTTACATTTCTGTATACGCTTTCATATTGCATAGTTAAATATTATATACCTACTCAGTTTTTACCGTCTCGCTATTTTAATTAATCCGACATCCCTCACAAGCTGCCTATCCACTTGCTAGTGCTCGCAAGTAAGCGGGCCAGGAAGGCGTACATTGATTGCGCACCTCCCCGCTTCATTGGTGACCCCGATTCCGTTGACAAGAGGAGAATATGGAGCCTAGTAAGGACAAATTGGAGCCAAGCAAAGAAACGGACGTATTCCAGGAAACGTGTCGAGTTGGAGTACGGACACCGACGTTCAACCCTGCTGACCCGGTACTGTGGTTCGCCCAATTAGAAGGACAGTTCGCGTTATCAAACATAACGACGGACACAACCAAGTTTTACTTCGTCCTGTCACAGCTGGAACCACAACATGCCGCGGAGGTTAGAGACCTGGTCGTTACTCCACCAGCAATAGGAAAATATGAGAAGCTGAAGGTAGAATTAATCAAGAGGCTATCTGCATCACAGGAGCGCAAAATTAAGCAGTTAATAATGCACGAAGAACTCGGTGACAGAAAACCATCACAGTTCCTGCGCCACTTGCAACACTTGGCCGGACCGTCAGTCCCAGCAGAATTTATCAGGACAATCTGGTCAAGTCGGCTTCCCACCAACCTGCAAACCATCGTCGCGTCCCAGTCAAACATGCCCCTGGAAGACGTAGCCGAATTAGCGGATCGCATTAACGATATCGTGCCAGTAACCGAGCAAGTAGCAAGTACCAGTACTCGCCCATCAGTACCGACCGATCCACAAAACACTGCTATGGACGCACTGACAAAAACCGTAGCAGAGTTGAGTCGAAGGTTGGAGAGCATGAGCATGGAGCTGCGCGGCCATCGTCGCTTTCGGTCAAGAAGATCGAGCCATGGTTCACAGCACCGTTCCCGGTCTCGTTCAAATGCCAGACCCACAGATCACCCGCTATGCTGGTACCATTATCGGTTTGGTGATAAAGCACGGAAATGCACACAACCATGCAACTACAGTAAGCAGCCGGTAAACTCCAACGGCAGCCATTAGTGGCGGTACAAGACTGCCTAGCTTTAACAAGCCGCCTGTTCATCACGGATCGCAAGACAAAGATACAATATCTTGTAGATACGGGTTCAGAGCTGTGTGTATTCCCGCGATCCGCTGTTCGGGAGCCACGCTGCAAGACCAAATACGAGTTGTTCGCAGCAAACGGAACAATAATAGCCACGTACGGTTACTTAACACTCACTCTGGACTTGGGCCTTCGTCGAGCTTTTACATGGCAGTTCACAGTTGCGGACGTGTCAAAACCGATAATCGGCATCGACTTCTTAGGTTACTACAACCTACTTGTTGACTGCCGCAATCAACGGCTAATCGACAATATTACTGCACTAACAGTTGCTGCATCATCACGGAAAACATCCGAGGCCATATCATCAGTCCGCACAACCACAGAAGGCACAGATTACCAAGAACTGTTAAGAGAATATCCAGATCTCACCCGCCCAGCTGGTAGGCCAAGAAAAATAAAGCACAACACAGTGCACCACTTACATACTACGGCAGGTCCACCAGTTTACGGTCACCCTCGCCGCCTTGACCCTGAGAGGTTAAAAATAGCCAAACGGGAGTTCGAAGAAATGCTGCAGCAGGGAACAGCGCGCAGATCTGAAAGCGCTTGGTCGTCGCCACTTCATCTAGCATGCAAAAAGAACGATGGTTGGAGACCGTGCGGAGACTACAGAGCTTTGAACGCACGTACCATACCAGACCGATATCCAGTTCGGCACGTGCAGGACTTTGTGCACCAGCTTGTAGGGAGCACAGTCTACTCCACTGTCGATTTGGTTAAAGCCTACAATCAAATACCAGTCGCAGAAGAAGATATTAAAAAAACCGCTATAACGACCCCCTTTGGGTTGTTCGAATTCCCTTTCATGACGTTCGGACTTCGCAATGCTGCGCAGACTTTTCAGCGGTTTATGGACGAAGTGCTCCGTGGCCTTGACTTCTGTTATACCTACCTGGATGATATCTTAATCTTTAGCAGCAGCGTCATTCAGCATAAACAGCATCTCAGGCAACTATTTGAGAGGTTGTCAGAGTACGGAGTACTGATAAACGCAAGCAAATGCACCTTCGGACAAGCGAAAGTGAGTTTCTTGGGCCACGAGGTTTCAGCAGCTGGAATAAGACCCCTAAATACAAAGGTCCAAGCTATCCAGGACTACCCGGTACCCAAAAACATCAAAGACCTTAGAAGATTTCTTGGGATGATAAACTTTTATCGAAAATTCTTACCAGCAGCCGCTTCTATACAGGCACCTTTAAACAAAATTTTAACAGGCCTCAAGATAAAGGCATCACAGCAAATAGAATTGGAACCGGAGCAATTGGATGCTTTCAACAAATGTAAGCAATGTCTATCAGAGGCAACACTGCTAGTCCATCCAGACTCAACGGCCGAGCTCGCAATACAGACAGACGCCTCAGATACGGCCATCGGTGCGGTATTACAGCAAAGGAAGGGTCAAGAGTGGCAACCCTTGGCATTTTTCTCCAGGAAACTGAGCCCAGCACAGACAAAGTACAGCCCATATGATCGTGAGCTTCTAGCTATATACGAGGCAATACGGTACTTCAAATTCATGGTTGAAGCGAGAACGTTCACAGTTTTTACTGACCACAAACCACTGACATTTGCATTCAGCAAGCCACGTGAAAACTGCTCCCCACGTCAGTACAGATATTTAGATTTTATCAGCCAGTACACAACAGATATAAAGTTCGTGGCTGGCAAAGACAACGTGGTAGCAGATACTTTATCGCGCATTTACACAATCAATGCACCAGTAGATTACCAGTCCCTGGCCAGAGAACAAGAGACCGATGCTGAACTCCAAGACCTCCTACAAAATGGCTCCAGCCTGAAATTGAAGAAAATCAAACTGCCGGAGGCCGCAGTTGAGGTGTACTGTGACGTCGCATCGGGGACCCGCCCATTCCTAGTCAAGCAGTTTCGCAAACAGGCATTCCATACCCTACATGACTTGAGTCACCCTGGTGGTAAAGCAACAGTCCGTTTGGTATCGGAAAGATATGTATGGCCCGGCATAAGACGGGATTGTCGACAATGGGCCAAAGAATGCGAAGCATGCCAACGAAGCAAAGTGTCCAGGCATACGTCAGCACCTTTGACAGCTTTCGAGACGCCTTCAGCACGGTTCCGCCACATTCACATGGACTTAATTGGTCCGTTACCATTATGTTCTGGCTACAAGTACTGCCTCACCATAGTAGATCGCGTGACGCGATGGCCAGAGGCATACCCGTTGCAGGACATCACCGCGGAGACCTGCATAGCCGCTTTGACTTCAGGGTGGATCGCACGTTTCGGCAGCCCGGAACACATCACCACCGACCGGGGCAGGCAATTTGAGTCCCACACCTTTAAAGAACTCGCTGCCTTAATCGGGGCATCACACCACCTAACCACAGCTTACCATCCCGCAGCCAATGGCCTGGTAGAAAGGCTACACCGCCAACTGAAAGCCGCCATCACATGTCACGCCAATTCAAACTGGACCGAGGTGTTGCCCTGGGTTCTGTTGGGGATACGCAGCGCTTTCAAGGAAGACTTGCAAGCCACCGCAGCAGAGCTGGTGTATGGTGAACCACTCCGTCTTCCAGGACAGTTTTTCGTGTCCACTCCTGAAGAGACAGTCGACATGACCAGCCTGACCAGCAGACTCCGCTCACACATGAGTAAACTAACACCGCGACCTACTTCCTGGCACAATAGTTCACATCGACCGTTCTATGTGCCCAAAGACCTGAACACAGCGACCCATGTTTTCTTACGGCAAGGTCCTGCACGAAGGTCGCTACAAGCTCCATATTTAGGACCATATAAAGTTCTGCGTCGAGAACAGAAGACTTTCGACATCGAAGTGAAGGGAAAGAAACAAAAGGTCTCACTCGATCGGCTAAAGCCAGCATACTTGACCAATGAAGAATCTGTCATCATAACGTCACGTCAGCAACCTTCAGAAGACCAGGTCACTGTTAAGAAAACGAGGAGCGGGCGCACAGTCAGATTTCCAGACTACTATCGTCCGTAGCTAAGCTACGACTCACCAGGGGAGTGGTGTAGCGAGTAGGCAAGTAAACTCCTACACTAGAACGCGGCATCAAAATCACACCACCTTTAGGCCCCGCCTCCAAGATAAGGATTTTGTCCAGGTGTGCATCGGAAAGCGCACACATAGACGTCCATCACCTACAATCCTTTTGTTTAGGACAATGGCGCTCGCGCAGAGAAGCCGCTCACAACGATGACGTAATTTGTTTACTTATTAGTATAAATATGGCAATATTTATACTAACAAGTAAACCTAATGGAGTTCCTTACATTTCTGTATACGCTTTCATATTGCATAGTTAAATATTATATACCTACTCAGTTTTTACCGTCTCGCTATTTTAATTAATCCGACATCCCTCACAAGCTGCCTATCCACTTGCTAGTGCTCGCAAGTAAGCGGGCCAGGAAGGCGTACATTGATTGCGCACCTCCCCGCTTCACTATCATTATTTGTATTTTGTATTGACTTGTATGTGAGTTCAAACTTTCATATATATAATAAGAAATAAATTATAAACTCAATCGGGCCAAGGGAATAATTTTCCCACTTAGTATTTCGCAGATTTTAACGCTATTATCAATGTTATACGCATAAAATCAACAAAAAAACATAGTTAAAGTTGTCATTTCATATAAGATGGAAACATAATCTACTTACAAGATTTTTTATTGAACAATAAAAGATTTTTTCTCGGAAGTAACCAAAAATTGGCCGTTATTTTAGCACCTTTTCACGTCACCGAACTTTGACATCGACATTTCAATATAAGGTAGTCATTTTTTGAAAAGTGTTGCAAGTTTTGAAATTTAAAATCTTCTAAAGAATAGTATATTTCGGTTGCGTTCATTCTATGGGCTATCTTTCATGTAAAATAAACATGTTTTTCAAAATAGTCCTGGTGGGAAACTATATCCCTTTGCCTTATTAAGGGTTAAATTGTTCTCAAAGTAACTTAGCAACTATTGTTTTTACTCTTGTCGTCTGACATATTAATTTTTTACACGTCTATTAATTAATTAGATATATTTTATCTTTTAACTTCTTATTCATTAACATCCAAGCTATTTTGCTAGATATTGTAACGATTAATAAAATCCTAAGGCAACAGGATATGCAAATATAATGAACAAAAGGCCGAGATGCCATGCCACAAACCTTATAAAAAAATCAATGTCACTGTCAGTAGTATTGACACATACGATAACAGTCACAAATCTCAATCAGTCAAATGTATTTTTGACTTGATTGCAGTGTGACCAAATGTGGCAGGCTCCTGCCTTTTTGGCAGGTTTAGCCCTTTATTTTACTCTCTGGCACTTTTGTTTGACGTTCTAGAAATCTGGCAGGATTTGACAGTATTAACAACATAAGCTGACAAATTTAGCATTATAGCCGCTAGCCGCTACATCCCACAAAAAGAGTAGAATGCAGTATCCAATTCAAATTCAAATAATACTTTATTCAAGTAGGCTCAGATACAAGCACTTTTGAATCGTCAGTTACAACCAGAGAACAGAGCAATTTGTTGTTAGGAACTCCTAAAAATAATGTAAAAACAAAAAAAAGAAAAGAATCTAGAATGTATCTAGAACAAAATTCTTATGTCAAATAAAATAAAAAAATAATAATAAAAAAAAAAAAACGAGTGTGCTTATGACCACACGACTGAAGTGAAACTTCTTTCGCTCCATCTGTATGTGTATATATATATATATATGTGTGTACAATATATACATGTATACACATATACATATATTAATTTTCTATAAATATTTAAATTTATTTCATGGTTTCATTGGTAAATTAATATTTTTGCATAGATCTTCTATTTTTATTGAAAAAAAAAAAACTCGTTTTAGACCTTGTTCAATTCACTTTTAGACTTTAAGATCAATTATTTTAAATAAAACTTTAAAAAATAATATGTTTATTTATTTTAAACTTCTCGATTATATTTGCCATTATTTTGGCATTTTCTGCTTTTGATTTTGGCAGGATTTGTCAGTTTTCTTGTCTAAGTGGGGCAGGATCACTAATTTAAGGTTGGTCACATTGCTTGTTTGAATTAATGAAGTCTTGGCTTAAAGGTCCAGTAACCGAGCCAAAAATAAATTTAAAAAAAAAATGAGGTCTAATCTAAAATCTAAAATCTTTCAATAATACTCTTAATAATACTCTCTTTGTGTTTTTGTTTGTTGTGATATCTTCATTGTGTTGCTTGACTTCGTGTTTTTCATACAATGCGCGTTGCTTAATAGTAACCAATTTAACTAACGTCCTCCGAATGTCATCAACGAAAGTATGCTTCCTATAAATCTAGATTTATCAACAAAAAGTTGGTCTCCTCTCGAAAGGAATTTGATTTATCTAATAAAAAAACGCCCTATTACTTACCTCACACCGCGAACTAGAAAACATCCTGAATGTGAGACTGCTTGGAAAGAGATAGAAACGCTATTATGTCAGAAAGGTTAGCGCGCATTATTAACTATTTTTCAAAAAGTAAACAACTCCTATCCAATTTGTTCTTCTTTTTTTTTAAATATTTGTTTCTGTTTCATTTTGTTCTTAAGCAACTACTTAAACTAATACCCACTAATAACTAGATCCTTTTTCATAAAAAAATATCTTTATTTACATTTATGAACAACACATGTGATTTACTTATTCATTACTTTCAGGTCGAACATGTAAAAGCCTATGGTCAAAGATAAAATTTAAATATGCAAAGATTATGATCTTAATAAACACTGGACTAATAACAAAGGAGGCTGCAAAGTCCCATCCAAAAACAAGCAAATTTTTTGATGGACTACTTAGTTTTATGGACCCATATATAGGTACAATAACTGATGAGAAGATACCTTTCCTTATACACAAATCAATAAACAGGATATTCGGTTTACTTACTACTACTACCTTAGTTCATGCACACAGAGCTCCTGATAGTTTAAACAGAGGAAGGCACACTCAATTAGTCACACATGCACAAGTTAAAGCCTTGTTAAGAGAACGACAATCAATTGAAGAGAAAAATTTAATTATTCCTGATACAGAATATTTACAAAATGTTGTTGATAGTGTTATAAAACATAAATTAGGGAAACTACTAAAGAAGGATGACCTGTTGAACCCAAGTGATGACATAGCTAATTTAAATGTTCCTACACCAAGTAAGGACTTACAAAATGTGAATAAAAGAATGCCTACTGTTACTTTGGATCCAAGTAAAAATATTTTTAACAATGATGAAGAAAACATGATTAAAACTGTTGATTTAGGATTAGCAACTGAACTTATTATTGTGGATGATATAAAGACTGAAGCTGAAAATGATAACATCAACATGGAAGATAATGATGATGATAATGACATAAATGAAGTAAATTTAACATTAAATCAGAAAATTGAAAATAATGCAACTGACAAAACATGTGATATAGAAAGTTGTTTGCCAAGCATAAAAATCATTAGACCTTGTGTTAATGACACCACAACAAATGGCGTGACAGCAGACAATGCTGAACCTATAAGTGACGAGTATGTCAGAAATTTTTTCAATGAATTAGGCGAAGTAATTAGCTTGGAATTGTCACTCAATAAACAAATAATATTACAATCACAAATAAATGAATTAGTCAGAGAAACATTCTTGAGCGAAGATTGTATGAGTGACATAAGGATGGAGGACTTGCCTAAATGAAAATCAAGTGAAGTCTAAAGTTGAGTAAAATATTGATAACAAGAGTAAATAGTATACTATTTACATCTAAGATGTTGTGTTTAAGTTATTATGTTTAATGTGCATATTATATTTAGCTAACATTGTATTTGATGTCTTTGATTATCACAAAAATACACTTCAGTACCTACCTATGTGACTACCTATTATAGAGGTCTAACTGCATATGAAGACCACACGGGAAAAACAAAGAATGTCAAAAAAGTACAATTAAGAGAAAATCAGTTTTATATAGTTTCAAAGTCTATATTTCTTTCATTTTGGACTCTTTTAAGTGAAATATTGAAACAACTTATTACTATGTTAACATATGCTTTGCCTGTACTTCTAAAACTTGATTTGTTTAAATAAGTTTTAAATTTTGGTTCAGAATCTGAAATTAGTGACTACTCCATAGCATAAACCATCTATGTCATTGACATTCCTGGTTTATGCATTGCATTGACATTTACTATTACAGCTCAATTATAAGAAATATTTATATTATAGAAATGTTACTTTTATAATACATAATAATAATATATTAAACATATATATCTAACATTTAAAAAAGAAATATTTTGGTTTCATAGTGTTTGAATGATAATTTTTTTAATTTTCTTTTAAATAAATTATTCTTTAAAACAAAATAAAAAAAATATCATTCAAACACTATATAACTAATAAATTGTTATAAATCTATTAACATGTATTTAATAATATCTTTTTGAAACTTATTTTACTACTAAACAATCACTATTTGAACCTTATAAATTGTTACAAACTTAATAAGTATTTAATAACATCTCTTTGAAACTTATTTTACTACTACATTATGGTAATAAGACCCCCCCTAATGTGGAAGTGAATTAAAATAACTTTTTGCTTGATGTGAACAAAACTCCTTTAGAACTTGAAGATCGCTGTATTTTTCTTCGGTGATTGCCAGCGGTTCTGAAAACATAATAAGAAATATTAATTAAATTCAAATACCTACTGTAATTATACAGAATTTATAAAAAAAATATATTTGTTGCTAAACAAATAACAAACCTTGGTAAGCTGATGGTGGCATATAAAATTCGTTTTCCTGACATTTTGGCATAACTAATTGATTCTTCTTGTTTTTCTGAGTTATAATGCTATTGTAGAACAGCCCATTGTAGTTAGGTCTGTACTGAATAGAACCTTTGTCAGAAGAGGTTTTAAACTCCCGAATTTCCTGAATTTTAAATGGAGCTGTCTTCTTGTAGTTTCCATTTGATAGAAAATCTACCCAGTTGCGTACTATTTCTGGTTGTTGTTCTACATTTACAACAATGAAAGGTTCAGGTTTAGATCGAGCACTTATTAGCAAGTTATAGGCAAGGTTACGTTATGAAAAAACTAGACAACTCAAAGTGTCAAAATGACAACGACGGTTTTTAACGTTTGACGCGCGGACATAACCGTTTCTTGCCATGGACAAACAAATACAAATTGTACTATAACAGTTGACTACGATGATTTTACCCAATTCTGATTTTTGTAATAAAATGTTTCCCTAAAAAGCTAACAGATGGCATTAAAAAGTCAGTTTCACAAAAAAGGTGACATTCATTGTTTTTCCCGTGTGGTCTTCATATCCTTCTATGTGGGTGAAGTTTCCGTACTTAGTCCTCCTAGTAGACCATTGTCTGTCTGTCTACCCCTCTCTGAAAGGAAGATTATTGTGATGTAAAAGTGTCTAAGAGAAGAGTGGCTCTGGAGGGCAGGGGCCCTTGCTCCGGGCAATTCAAGTATAGCAGACGAATGGACCACCCAAAACACCGCAACTAGTTGATGAATAAGACTCACAGCACATAAGTATGTTATCTTAATAGCAATAAAGAGGTTTTCAAGTGGAATGAAACTCCCAGCAGATTTGTCATTCTCCTTTCTAAAATGGCTTTGGGATACGGGGGGCCTTGAATGTATGTAGAAACACGGGGTCCCTAGTACAAGTGCCTGGGGGCCCTCAAGTCCAGCCTGGTATACACTCCCACAAAATTGTTAAATAAAATTTAATTTTGATGTATACAGTATGTTAAGAAAACCCTGTCCGGCCCATAAGGATAATAAAGGTTAGGTAAACACATGACCAAATATAATATAAAATTTTACGTAATCATCATAGTACCAATACAAATGAATTTTGAAATAATCTTTTTTTCCCGCGAATTAATTCCAACTTCCCCGAAATTTGGTAATTTTAAAAAAAGTGACAACAACGTTATTATTATTAGCGAATAGCGATGCGATCACGTGCCGCGTACCCTGCCGGCCGCCGGCCGCGGAAGGGTGCATATCGCACATTTATTAAGTAACCTCTTTTTGCGAAATAATATTTATTTTTAGGGGGATTTTTTTTTTAAGTTTAGCCCGGTTTTGTATCCATTAGTAGAATCAGTTATCGATACCTAACAACACCTTCAGGGGTCGGACAGGGTTTTCTTAACATACTGTATAGCTGAATAGTAATAGAGCCTAAAATAAAATCATGTAAACCTGTGTAACTTAGCAAATTTTTGTTAAAAGATATCCGAAATATAAATCCGTAATAGGTGTCGTCAACTTTTTTTGTATACCTCCTGCATTAAATTAGTAAAGAAATTGGTACGGACGACAGCAGGTCTAGCTACCCGAAACTGTCAGATATTCCCAATCCACAAGCCTTGATGATGAGCTTGAGCCTTAATGCTTTGGAGATAAAGTAGAAAATCGGATAAAGAAATCTGACAGATTGTAGTAGCTTGATGTGCTGTTTTCTGCACATACAGCTCCGCAGAAACCTCACCCACTACGATGTTTACGGGCACGCCATCTCTGATTCATCAATAAAACTGCTAAGATATTCTAACTGGAAACAAAATACTGACGGCGCTCGCGCTCAAGTAAGCGACCGATAGGTAATATCCATCGCATCTTGGTATTTACTTCGTGCATCCTACCTATAGTTATTTTTAAACCTCCAAACTAATTCCACAAACATTATAGTTTTTTAGACATTTCTAAAAACTCACAATGGAATTTTAAATTTTCATAAAATTTATCAGCTGAAGAAAGAATCGAACCTGGGTCCTTATACTCACAACTCAAACTGTTATACCGCTCCCTCAGTTGCTTAACAAAGTACTGAAATTCATAGTTATGTTTATAAATTATCCATCCCATCATTCATATCAGCCTGTATATACATACAGTATATTAAGAAAACCCTGTCCGACCCATAAGGATAATAAAGGTTAGGTAAAAACATGACCAAATATAATATAAAATTTTACGTAATCATCATAGTACCAATACAAATGAATTTTGAAATAATATTTTTTTCCCGCGAATTAATTCCAACTTCCCCGAAATTTAGTAATTTTTAAAAAGTGACAACACCGGTATTATAATGAGCGAATAGCGTTGCGACCACGTGCCGCGTGCCCTGCCGCCCGCCGCCTCCGCCGCCGCGCGCGGTATGGTGGATAACGCAGATTTATTAAGTTACCTCTTTTTGCGAAATAATATTTATTTTTTTAGGTGGATTTCTTTTTTTAATTTAGCCCGGTTTTATATGCATTAGTAGAATCAGTTATCGATACCTAACAACACCTTCACGGGTCGGACAGGGTTTTCTTAACATACTGTATAAAGAGTGGTGCTGACAAAACGACAATAAATGAAAACACGAACAATACTGGTTCATAAGAATAATCCTAAACCATAGAAAAAACCCAACATCAAAAATAAAAAAAATAAAATTTCAAACAAACTAAATTGCAGACTGAATAGAACATCCTTTAAAAATATTGGTTCACTGACCTCCGATCGGCGACAGCACGATCCTGTATCAACTTGCTTTTTTCGCACCATTAATATTAAAGTTTGGTACCGCAAGATGGGGCGGTCATTATCCTGTAAGCGCTTCCTTATCAGCATGTAGAAAATGTGATAAATAATTTCCTGTGACTAAACTAATGGACATATTTATACGATTTTTTATGGGTAGACTGAGAACGTGTTGAGGTACACGACATTTAATTTATTGTCGTATTAGCTCTACGCCAGCGGCTTCGTCCGCGTGGAATTCGGTATTTTTGTTTTCCCACGGAAATATCAATTTTTTTACGTGATGAAAAGTACCCTATTATTTAATCCGGACTTCTAACTTTACGTCTGTAAAATTTCAAAGCAATCGGTTTAGTAATTACGGCGTGAAAGCGGAACAAACAAACAAACTCACTTTCCCATTTATAATATTAGTAAGGATTACTATACAGGATTTTTTTTTTCTATTGCGCAAAAAAAATGGGTGGCTCAGAATCAATTACAGAATATATCTGCATCAATAGTTTAAAAAAAAAAACGAGTGTGCTTATGACCACACGACTGAAGTGAAACTTCTTTCGCACCATCTGTATGTATATATATATATATATATATATATATGTGTGTACAATATATACATGTATACACATATACATATATTAATTTTCTATAAATATTTAAATTTATTTCATGCTTTCATTTATAAATTAATATTTTTGCATAGACCTCCAATTTAAAAAAAAAAAGTGGATTCCCTCGGGGCCAAAAGGTCGGGTTCTTCCTCCTGAATCAGGGGACCCCAAACTCGGGTAGTCCACGACCTCTGGTTCCCGAGATAATCCACGGGGGGGTGAGGTAACTAAAGGGGGTCGGGGGGGGGGGGATAGGTTTCGTGGGGTTGCGGGGGGAGGGGGAGGGGGAGAGGGGAGAGTGGATTCCCTCAGGGCCAAAAGGTCGGGCTCCTCCTCCTGATTCAGGGGACCCCAAACTCGGGTAGTCCACGACTCGTAGACCTTGTAGTACCAAGCTCGCGCCACGGGCGCCTCTGTGCTTATATCCCCCACTTAACTTCCGTTCGCCTTGCCCGATCATTTTTCGTAACGCTTTCGCCAGCTTACTCCCCAAGTCAAGCGTGCCTAAAGAAGTTTCACTTCAAAAATTTTGCATAGATCTTCTATTTTTATTGAAAAAAAAAAACGTTGTAGACCTTGTAGTACCAAGCTCGCGCCACGGGCGCCTCTGTGCGTATATCCCCCACTTAACTTCCGTTCGCCTTGCCCGATCATTTTTCGTAACGCTTTCGCCAGTTTACTCCCCAAGTCAAGCGTGCCTAAAGAAGTTTCACTTCAAAAATCATGTTTTTATCCGCCCTAAAATCAGGAAATGACAGACACCAAATTATTATGAATATCGTAGTATTAGCGCCGCGTGCGCGCGGTGCTTACCCCACGCGCCCTCCACCTACCTAGGGCCTGTAGTAGGCCGTAGGTCGGTGCGAAACGTGACTGACGCGCGCCCTTGCCTGACGGTGTGTTTCAATATTATTAGCGTAAAGTTCGCTGTCACAGTTAACGGGCACTGTTTACGAATTGTGAATCTCTTAAAAACTTAAAAAAGCATTAGTCACTATGCCAGACTACAAGACCCACGAGTTTTTCGAAATGTTGCGAGTGTAGGTACTTACAAAGTGGTGAAAGTTAACGTGCAGCCCGGAGACTGTACGTGTCGGAGACTGGAGAGTACACTTAGGATACGAGCTCTAGGAATTGCAAACCCCACTATCCCCAATGCAAGGACTATTTTAGCAGTTACCCAAAGGTTGCTCGACCATGGATTGATTGACATTATTTAGGGGTAAGGATTTTTTTACTGTTTTGATTGAACATTATTGTACATAAGTAGTTGATTCCAATTTTTTAAATACGCCTTAATGCAGAAGTATGGACACCAGCAGGTCAACCTACCCGAAACTGTCAAACTTTCTCAATCAAACTTGAACCATAATGCTTTAGCGATAAAGTTGAAAATCTATGAAAGAAATCTGACAGATTGTAGTAGCTTGATGTGCGGCGACTGGGATGCGTTGACGTGATGCCAATAATTTGAATTCATTACATTTTCATTAAAAATGCACTAACTCATTTTTTCGATAAACGCCAATCCTTAACGCGTGGTTCATAAGACATTGTTTTTAAAATACATTGTAATTTCTAATTTTGTATTCATAAAATTGTGCCTTATGAGCGACACTTTAAGGAAAACATTACATTACTACGTTGAACGCGTCGCGATGGACCTCGGCGGCGAGGCCGGTAGGTCGGTCTTTTGTATTTTGTGCTAGTGGCCCACCAGGGGCGTGCCTGCATCCAGTGGCCACTGGATGAATAGCGTGAAGATCAGAGGGGCCTGTACGGAGCCCTGGGGGACTTCAGCCCGGATTAGGGGAGAGCCAGTTTGGTCTTGTAGCGGAAAGTGCGGTTTCACAGAAAGTCTCGCAGGATGAGCACGAGACGTTCAAGCACGCCGAGTCGGTACAGCTTGTATATTAAGCCGTTGTGCCAGACTTTGTCAAAGGCTTTCGCTATGTCGAAGTAGATAACACCTGTCATCATACCACGTAGGAATCCTGCGTGGATGTACTCGGTGATACGGAGGACTGGTTGGACACTCGAGTGCCGAGAGCGGAACCCGAATTGTTCGACAGGGATGAGGCCCTTGTTCTCGGCAAAGGCTCTGAGACTAGACGCTTATAAATAAGCCTTTCAGAGACTTTGCCGAGAACTTTTAGCAAGCTAATAGGACGATAGCTCGAAGGCTCAGATTTTGGCTTGACGGGCTTAGGAATGACTATAACGGTCGCTTCTTTCCACGTTTGTGGGAAGATATTGTTGCCCATGGCTCCATTGAAGATGGTGGCCAGTAGGATAATCAGGTGGGCAGGGAGGAGTCGGATCACTTTATTGGTGATGCCGTCAGAACCGGGAGCTTTTTTATGTTTGAGATCTCTGATAATATCCTGCACTTCGTCTGGAGTGACGGGAGGCAGAGGATCTTCAAGGTCTTCGACGGGTGGGAGGGAAGCTCTGCGTTCGACCTCCGCGTCAACCTTCAGGAGGTGAGCTGGGTTTACTGGCTACCGTAGGCTGGTCGGATTATTGGGGGGGGGGGGGAGGGGGTATGGTGACTTCTTCTCTGGATTTGAGTTGCCTTTGAAGGTCCCAGAAGGCTTGGTGGTTTGGCTCAAGTTCGCTCTTCACGCCACTCCGATATGCGTTTCTTTGCAGTACGCTGCAAATGGCGCATATGGGCTTTGTTTGCACCGCAGAGGAAGTTGCTGTAGGCCCGGACGACTGCATTCTTCTCGTTCAGTAGTTCACGTACGTCGTCAGGGAGCTTCCCGCGGCGGTCATCCGTCGCTGAAATCTCCCTTGAACAGTCGTTCATGACTGACTGTACGTGTTCCGTGAACGAGTCGATTGCGGCCGTCGTGCTCGCGATTGAGTCCAAAACAAGCGAGAATGGAGTCTAAGTGGGGGGAGCTGGTGGATTTCAGACATTCGCCTACTTTCCTCCAGTACGTTACCACTTTGGTCGTGGGACGTTGGTCGGGGTCATTAAGGCCAACGCGGGGAGCCAGTCGGATGATGACTGGTCGGTGGTCGGAGTTAAGCTCATGGGACACTTCTATAGAGTCTAACCCTAGGTTGACATTCTTCAGAAGTGTCACGTCGAGGACGTCGGGGGTTTGTCCGGGAACAGGGGGGAAGTGAGTTGGGATCAGAGGGCCCACAACATCGAAGTTGAACTGGGAGGAGAGGTCAAATAGGTGTCTGCCTCTGGTATTGATCCTGGTGCTGTTCCAGGCTGTGTGCTTGGCATTGAGGTCGCCCGCTATGATATCGAAGTCACTCATACCAAGGAAAAGGGAGATGTCATCTGACAGAAGCGCATTTCTGCAGAACTAGTGGGGGGAGGTAAACCGACACTATGGTGATCGGCTGGTGACCTGACATGCCAATTCGGCAGGTTGACACTTCGAGTCGTGAGAGGAGGTGTGGGTCCATAGGGATGCAGTATAGGGCCTTATTGTAGAAAATTAGGGTGCCGCCGTGGTGACATCTTGACCTGTCATTGCGTACTAGACGGTAGTTTGCAATGCGGGGGTCACGATGATTGTTTAGGATAAGGAAAGTCTCTTGAACGAGAAGAATGTCAATTTGATGGTCCCGGAGGTAGGCAGAGATCTCAGGCTTCTGGTCTTTGATGCCGTTGGCATTGAAGTATGCCAGCTTGAGGGATCGAGGCTTATTGGTTCGCTCAATTTTCCTACTACCCATTAATGGGGTCTAGGGTTGACAAAGGAATGGAGGGCTGTAAGTACTCCTGGGTACGCGTTGATAATCGCTTGAATGCGATATAGTTCGCACGCTCTTCTGGCGGCAACTAATTCCTCGGCCATTTTCTTGGCTCGGGGGTGAGGAAGATGAAAAATGTGTTGGAGATGACATTGAAGGGATCAACTTTGCAAGCTGTCATGGGGGAAGGATTTTTATATTATAGTACTCTGTGTAATAAAGCCTACACGCACACTAGCGCGTATAAAACTGTTTCTGATGTTCGCAACAAAATTTTCGTAGTTTTCATTCGGATGTGATTCTTCTAATTTATTTAGTATTACCTGTGTTATATAAGACATTTGATAAGTACCTACATAAATATGTCATAACATTAAATACACTTAAATTTTTTGATTATTTATTGCTTTAATTTTTTATAAAATGTTGATTTCGATTATAGTAAGCAGGGGCACATAGATGCAAGTGCTCTTGGGGCACATTGATACCCCAATATTTTTTTAAATATATGTGTATGTGAGACTTAGGTAATATATTTTACTTTGTTTATAGGAAAATGGTTTGAAGATTTAAACGCAAGATTAATAGAAGTTCCATCAATGAAATTTCCGTGGCTTCTGCGATATCTGACGTGTTGGAAGGAAAATTATATATAGAAAATATGATTTAAAATAATCAATAAACCAAGGTCAGAAAAATCAATAAAACTTCTTTAATTTGTAGAAATATTTCTATGAACCAAAATGCCAGTGTATGTACCAATGTACCCCGTATGTGGGGGTACATTGATACAAATTTCATTTTTCAGTAAATAGGCTCTAATACGTTTCGTGATTAAATCTATCGGTTAATTTGTATATAACAAGTTAACTGAATATATTATAGTTATTAAATTGGATGTAACTATCATTAGATCATCTTTTATTGGGTCTAAGTAAAAGTCGTATCAAGGTGCCCTGTCTCCCCCTACTGGTTTTCTACACAAAGCGACATAACTTTGATTTATTGGCCATCTAAAAGCCCTGACTTAAACCCGATAGAAAATTTGTGAGGTCAAATGGTGTTTAACCCATTACTTCCCAAGCATTGAAAATATTGGATTTTTTTGATGAAATCTTGTATTAGGGCTCTTAATATGTTAAGAAAAAATAATATGGCAAAAAAATAAATTAAAAAAAAAAACGGTTTCGCTGACTCAGCATGTCCTATAAATAGGACAGTGGGAACATATGGTCAGGAAAAAGTAAAGATAAGAATTATATGGAAATCAGCTTTATTTAAAAATAGGACACGTAACAGTATCAGAAATAATGTAATAAAAGCTTATTTTGTATGATAAGGTATGAAACAATCACTGCAGAGTGTTTTTTCACATTTAGAACAAAATGTTAAAGGCTTTTATTTACAGCCTTGTCCTTGGCAACGTCTTTGTTTGTCCCTCTTGGTCATATAGTGACCATAGTTGTCAAATCTTATAGGTTGTAAAAGAACTTCTGAAGTACCTGATGTAAGCTTATTTACTTTGCCTTCCGATTTTTTCATCCAAGAAAAACATACCCTTCTTCTGAAATCAAGCAGAGGTATGGTCTCATCTTTATTTACCTGGTTATAAATAATCCATGCATTGACTAGAGTCATGTCCAAAACACGGATTACTAGAGGCCAATACCATTTTTTACCTCTAAAGCGGATTGGATACTTAGAAATAAGCCAATCATGTTTATCCACTCCTCCCATGTTTTTATTATAATTATGAATAAGCTTTGGCTGATTCACAGCAACTTTGGCCTTTTCTACCTTTGAGTACCTATTAGTTTTTACAAAAGGTTCAACAGTATCAAAATTAGTTAAGAGACATACTACATTGTTATCATGCCATTTCACGCATAATATTTCATTATTTTTATCGAAACGATGATCGGAATAACCACGTTCTTGCTTCTTCATTTCTTGTTTGGTCATGATTGGACATTTCTTAGTCCTATTGTCTCTGACTGTCCCTGTAGCTCTGAACCCTTCAGATTTCATGTCAATCAACAATTGCATACTGCTGAAGAAGTTATCGAAGTAGACTACATGTGCACTAGGATCAGTACATACTGTAAGCAACTTTTTTACCACTCTTGAACCCAAGCCATCACCAGTATTACAAGATATTTGAGGATCCTTTCCTGTATAAAGCGAAAAGTTATAACAATATCCGCTTACTCCACACAGTGCCCAAAGCTTGTATCCAAATCTTACTGGTTTACCTTTTATAAACTGTTTGATACCATGGTGACCAAAGTATTTGACGATCATTTCATCAACAGCTAAGTTGGATTCAAAAACACCAAACTTTTGGAATGATTTATTAGCTTTATCGATAAATGGGCGAATTTTGAAAGCTTTGTCACTATTATCAATTCTTGAATTGTCATTGAAATGTAAATATGATTTAATTTTATCAAAACGATTCCGAGACATCGCTCGTTCAACAAATGGAATGTGTACATCATCATCTCTGCACCAATATAGTTTGCTTTGAGGCAAGTGGAGATACGAAGAGAAAAACAAAATTCCTATGAATACTTTTAGCTCATTCACGGTAAGATTGAAGTTCAAATCATTTTTATAATTTTTGGCATAGGTTACTGTTTCATGCACTATATATTCTAGAATCTGGTCACATAACAAGTGTTCGAATATTTCTACCGCAGATTTTCCTTCCAATTCCGTAATCATATTTTCTAAACATTGTTTAGCAGTATTAGATTCCGGCTGAATTTCAGAATATACAGGTTCACACTTACGCCAAATGACTGTCTTGTTGGTCCGAGATGTGGTTTGAGTAGGAAGATCTTCCTCGACGTTATCAATTGTACATGAAAATTCCACTTGACCAGCCACATCTGACACTGGCAGAACTCCCATATCGTCGTCATTACCTTCTTCTATATCAGTCATTTCATCCACTTCATCCGGGGGCAATATCGCAACTTCCAAGTCATTGAACTCCTCGTCACTACAATCTTCAATATCTTGAAGATACTCGGTGATTTCAGACACCATCAATGCTTTTTTATATTTTCTTCTCACTGCATCCATGATCTATAAACAATAATTATACATATATAGTAAGTATAAAAATTATATTATATATACATAAATATATATATACATATACCATCCCAAACTAAACAAATATATCGTTAACCACTTGATAAGAAACAAAATCTAATATTTTTGCTTACCTCCTTTGCTTTCCTCAATCTTATAAAAAAATCACAATTTTTTATATTACGAGATGTGTTGTGCTTGACGAAGACTTATCGACTAAAGTAAAGTTTACGAAACACTTGCAAGAAACAAAACAATAGACACGTTTGAACTTATAGCGAGCGTAACAGGATCGAAC
This sequence comes from Sesamia inferens, assembly GCA_037179545.1. Lineage (NCBI taxonomy): Eukaryota > Metazoa > Arthropoda > Insecta > Lepidoptera > Noctuidae > Sesamia > Sesamia inferens. The sequence continues at coordinate 11,869,030 of CM073934.1, read as the reverse complement.
ACGCTTTCACGGCTACTTGTAAAGACATGTTCCCAGTGTCATATTTATAGTACGCCTTTTTTTGAATTAGTATCACAAGCTTCCAAATAATATTTTGTTTTAGTTTTTAATTATAATAGATTCAGTAGAGATCTAAAAATCTATTTGATGGACTTTGAAGCTGATAACTTTTTATTTTCGGTTTTTTATAATCAAATCATAATACTCTTTTTAAGCTGACGAATTTCCTCAATTTAAAAATATGTATATTATAAATACGATAACTTTTTTAAGAGCGAAAAAAATATATTTTATTGGGAAAATAGTGTGAAAATACGAATTTCATCAAAACCAATAAAAATAATAACCCTAACATAGAAAAAAAAAATGTTGAATATAGTGTCCTAAAAATAGGACAGTGGGGAGGAATGGGTTAATTGAGACTCAAGTAAAGTCAGAATAGACGAAATTTAAACGAAGAAGTTATGAGAACTTGGGAATTAATGCGTAAGTGAAATTTGTTTTAATAAGGTAAATGGAATGAAATTTTATTGAAACAAATCATTCCACATCATCTCATTACTTTCTGACGTCATTTCGTAAAATTATTGCAGTTTAAATTCAAACTGCCCAAGGGCGGGCTCTACGTGATTATTAAACAGAATTTCCGCCGGTGAGTGGGATCGGCGCTGGATGGGTTACAGCTTTTCATTTTCGTTAGTCACATGTTTTAAAAGAAGAATCCTTGAGTAGGAAAGAACGAGACTCTCTGTTGATTATTCTGGCAACACCACGAATAAAGCAAAATTGCCAATTCCAATAATGTCGTCGCTGCTGTTTAGTTGCTGTCGCCTGTCTGCTGTCATTTTCGTTCGTGTTTCGCTTCTTCATTCGCGTTGCGGTAATCGGCTTTTTGTAAATGAAAAGTGATTGATTTTTTTCAAAATGTAAACATTTGTGTTATTGGACATAAATAGATGTGATTGCTATAAGATATTCTGTGTTAGAAGATTTTCCACGATGCCTCCAGTCAATTCTAAGGTGAAAAAGAACGGCGCAGAATATGAGGTAAATATAATAATTCTGTGTAAGGATTATTTATAACGTAAATAAGCATGACTATGTATTAAATAGATTTCTGTCTATTAATACAGATTCGTCTATATAATGTTCCCGATCCATTAGCAGTTTTTTGTGCTCCTAATTAGATAATTTCCTTTGCTTACTTTCTATTTGCATTAAAAATTTCTAATTCCATTCTTGCTATACTTACATCACTCTATTCCATGCCATAAATATTACAAGTGACATTAATTTATTAAATTTTCAATTTACGGTTTAATTAATTACCTTAACAATAACTACTGTCATATTTTTGTCTTGTCTGTCTGTCTGTCTGTTTTACAATATTTACATAACATTACCTCTAGTATATTGTAAACATCGTAAAACTACATTACTCCTACTAAACTACTTGGAATATCATCTTTAAAGCACTATATGGATGTTTGTGTTTGATATAACAATAACTTAATTTAGAATACCAATAATAAATAACAAAACCATGAGCTTACTATTATTCTCTATCAGGTAATTACAATGTTAGGGTAAACTAGCTTAAATACTGTGGGAATATTAGAATAAAATGTACCCTGTTTTATTCCAGGTTAGAAACTAGATTTACAAAGCTGAGAAATAAACAATTTATTTATTTATTATTATTAGTAGTTTTTGTTTGTGTGAAAGAGGAACACATCCATCTATCCATACATGTATGTACATCCTCACAAACTTTCACATTTATAGTATTACTAAGAAGTAGGATAGTATGCAAATCTACATCAGTTTATCAAACATAAGGTTAAACTCTCTTCTAAACCCCTAAAGCCTGTGTTTGGTAAATGTAAACAAATTATGTTTTGACTTAGGTTGTAGCTTTATTCTGATATCTACACTAATGTTATAAAGAGGTAAGATTAGTATTTTTGCTTGTAACAAAACTCAAAAAGTGCAGGTCCGATTTTAATAATTCTTTTTTCATTAGAAAGCTACATTATCACTGAGTAACATAGCCTAAATATTATTTTGGAAAACAATAGGGTTCCGTAAGATATTTGGGTTTTTTGAACACAAGGTGTAAAAAATCAACCAGAAAAGTTGATTATTGTGCGTACGCTGCCTAAACTATAAAAGATATAACCATAAAATGTTCTAATTAATTGTAGCTCTTATAAATATCTAAAAAAAAGTCCGCGACACACTATACCTATCCATGTCGAGTGAGGCGCAACAACAATTTCTTTATTTAAAAATTCTTGATTTTTTTTTGGACTACATTTAAACGCATTTATTTTACTCATGCTATTTATACTTATCAAAATAAATTATTTCACCACTAGGTACAGTTTATATAGATAATATTTGGTCTTTGAATGATTAAAATTGAATGTTTGGTTTTGAAGTTATGATGAAATTAAGATATTACGATTTCTTTCGACGCATGTGAGAGGGAGTTTAGTTCTATGAGTAAGGTCCCCGCGCGGCTCAAACGCGAGGTCGGCTCCCTACGCAGCGGTGCTGCGCAAACTCTTTAATTTTCGTGCGATTTTTTTTTAGATTTCGTTGTTACAATTACACCTCTGCAAAAGTTCTTCTCAGTACTAAACAACAATTCTTCTCATAGCTAATTAATGGTTCTTTACAGAGCTAACCAATAGTTCTTTTCAGGGGTAACCAACAGTTCTTTTCGGCACTAACCAACAGTTCTTTTCAGAGCTAAACAACAGACCTTTTCAGAACTAGAATATTACACGCTATTAACATTTTCTTAAAAATTTGAAAATGCCTAAGAGAGCCAGGTCTCAACTTTCTATACATAATACTCAAGCACGGGCAGCAACAATACGTTGTATGGGAGAATCTTCACCTGAACGTTCGCAATGCCTTGCACAACAAAATGTGAGAACCTTTGAGTTACGTGCACGAGAGTCGAGGCTGGAGTGTTTCTAACGTCTTCATGAACAAAATGTAGGGACCTCGATCCCTATGTTAAAACAAACTTCCTTTCTCTGTCCCTATATCCCTATATCTGCTTAAATCTTTAAAATTACGCAACTGATTATGATTCGATTTTTTTAAAATAGAGGTAGAATGATTCAAGGGGAAGGTTTATTATATGTATAATACATGCATCCGTGCGAAGCTGGGGCGGGTCGCTAGTTATTAATAAAATTTAAAAATATTATTTAAGAGCTAGGAAATGCATTATTTCCAAATTGATTTTTTGGCCCATTACATATTAATGTGGAACAGATAAAAACAAAACCACCCTCAAAATAAAAAAAAATAAACCTGTTATTCTCTGCATATAACAAAATCAGAAACATGGACATCTGCATAACTCAAAATAATTAAATAATTTCTAAAGGCCTCTTTTCGTAATTTAAAACGTTCAAAATCTCATCTCAGTCTCACTTCGGTGACTAACAAGATACTTCAAAATGTAGGAATATTTGAAGTATTGTATCACAGATTGAGAATGAGGTTGAACTGTGAAAGTTGCAAGCTGTGTGTCCAACTTCATGCACATGCATATTGGATTTCATTGCCTGATGTGTTAATATTTTATATGTATCCCTAGCTCTTTTTCTTAAGTAAAAGTAACCAAAGTAACTCCTTATACCTTCACCTATCTGCCAATGTTAGTCTTGTCAAAATCAATCCAACCTTTATGAAGATTTACTGGAACATACTGTTTTTTTTATTATTGTAAAACAAGCTGTTATTTTAATATAAGAAACAGGCTCTTTAATTTTATTTATTTGTATAGAGCATGTAGATAATCATAGCTGTTCTTTGTTACAGAATATCATTGCCAAAAAATGTACAGCCCTGGACTTTGAACAGTATATTCAAGATAACAAGACTCTTCTGCTGAATGATCCACTTAGGGACATTTTACTGTACCCAACTGATGATGTATCTGTAAGTTATTTTTATATTTCTTTCATTTTAAATTATTAGCGTTCTCATTCTAGTAACTTATGCTCATCTGTAAACAAATTAATGTATTTGCAAGTTAAGCAAATTAAGCCATAATTGCATGATTAAATTCACCAATCACCGTTCTATCACTGGACCGGACCGAGTTACCACCCTTACGTTGTTGCCACCACAATGGTCCGTACGAAGCGTTTCGCCTGTTATTTTATATCGCGTACATCGAGGGACTGAAACAGAAACTGGACAGCCTCCGTAGCGTAGCGGCAGCGAACGCGACTGCTGCGCATGGAGGCGCGGATTCGAACCCCGCGCAGTGCAAATATTTGTATGCATGAATATGAATATTTGCACTGGTCTTGTCGTGCCTCGGGTAGCACCTTAAGCCATTGGTCCCGGTTGCCATACGACCATCTAATGGCAGTCGTTATGGTTTGTTAGAGCCCTCAAAAGTCCTACAATTGGTCTAACTGCTACGCTTCGAAATCGCCTTCGAGTTGTGGAGGTCAGACGGCAGTCGCTTCACGGAAAATATCTAAGTTCAGCCAAATGTACAGTTAGACTGGTAAAGCGGACCCCAGACTCCAAAGTAGAATTAGCTTCGGATGCGACTGGGATTAACGCTGAGATGATGATGATGATGTCATCGAGGGACTGGAACAATTTGTCAGCGGTGGTGTTTCCGTCAGACTAGGCAAGAGTGAATACAAATATACAAATATTTATTGGGACAAAAAATAAATTTTTCAATTTTTATGTACATTAATAATGCATTACAATAAACTAGCACTCTTTACCATCAATGATTGCATCACAGCTTATCATCAGGCGGGATTGCAGTCGAGCACTAGTTTATAATTATAAAAACAAACCAATCCAGCTGTCAATTGTGGATCTCTGTCAATTGTTACCTAAAAATCTGGCAACCAGTATTATCAAGTGTTACTTTATTGCCCAGTTTTAGGCCCAACCTGGTTTGTAAAGGTCACATGGGCAGTTGTAAAATACTGGTAATCTGATTGTCTGATGGAAACTGAGCCTAGCATATTTGGGAACAGGTCAGGCAGATGATGCTGACTTAAGCGCAGCTCCAGTGACCTTATAAAACTTTTGTGATAACATATTTTTCATTATATTGTTCTATTAATGCTTACTACCTACAAGCTACTAGCTTTTGCTTACTACAAACTAGTATCTAATTATTTTTTTAAATATTAGTTATAAACTAGTCCTTGACCGCAATCCCGCCTGATGGTAAGCAGCGATCCAATAGTTGATGGTAAAGCGTGCTAGTTTATTAAGAGTCTATTCACTCTAGCCTTGAAGACACTTAAATTGTAGTCAGACGAAAACACCGCCGCTGGCAAATTGTTCCAGTCCAGAGTATCGAGGATACCATGGACGTGGTATAAAAGACGAGGCAAAACGCTTGGTTCGGATCGTTGTGGTGTGAATAACGTAACGATGGAAACTCGCCGTACGACGCGGGTCGTGTGATGATGGAACGGAGATGGGGGAATTGAATTAAATCTTGCAATTCACTCGCATTTTCTTGATATGCTAATACATGACAGCAAAATTTAAAAATCTAGACAGTTTTAAACTGCAGCAATTCTGTTACTTATTGAAGTTTTATTGAACAGGAAAACCTAAGTGGGAATACCCATTGATACTATAGGTATTTTATATTGAACCTAAAGTGTGGACGAGACTTTTACTATCTTATGAGTCAGTGACCCCAATCAATAAAAGCCCCTTTTAATAAATTTAATAATGATGTTAATCTACTTTAAGTGTGCGATATCAATAGCTACTTTTTATTATCTATAAACTAGGGATGTAACGGAGGTAGTTATATCGGAACCGGAGTAGGAGTTTTTAAATTTGATTTATCGGAGTCAGAATCGGAGCCGGAGGCAGGGTCAGAAGTGGTAGGTGGTAGCAGAGATTTTTTTTATTTATACACAAAAAAAAAACATTATTCAGTAAATTTTTTCATTTGTATTTGAATTAAACACAAACAGTGAAAAGAAAATTGGCATATTACCAAATGAACAACAAATTAAATGAAGTTAATTAAAACCCAAAGTAGCATATTATATTACATTAAATGAACAAAAGCTTTGAAACTAAATTAAAAACTAGCGAAAAATCAAAACAAATGTTTATAACCTATGAACGTGTCGTCTGCATAACAAACTAATAACAAGCGAAAAAATAATTGACGTTAGACGGTTAGAGTGCACGTAGAAGGGGTCAGGGAATTCCCCGCGTGATATGTATGAACCTGCACCCCAATCGCGTAACACACTATTACTCAATTGGAATCATTTTGAAGCATATTGCTAGTCCATTGCTCCATATGTTCAATAAATGTGTGTGCTCAACATTGTAAATAACGCTTTGAATATTGTTAAACTGTCAAAATGAAACCAATTGCTACTGATAGTGTGTTACGCAATTACCCTGTTGTTCATAACAGTCGCCAGGCCGCCGCCGACGCTATCTTATGGTTTAATAACTTCCGATTAAAACCCCCGATGTAAAAGTATCGGAACCGAAGGTATGATAATAATCGGAAGTTCCGACTTAACGGAATCGGAGTCGAAGCTCCGTAACATCCCTGCTATAAACTAATCCCTATTTATTCTGCGGGGATTCCCTGCAAAGTGAATGCTTGAATCAGAGAGTATTGCTCAGTTTTAAATCGCAATCGTTATTTATTTTAAGTAAGTATTGCATTCTTGCTTTTCCCTTGTTCAACTTTGAACTTGTAATAAAAAAGTTCAAATGTTTTGCATATGTAAAATGTACTGTTTGGCAGAGTGTTGTATTGCCCCGTCGCTGGAGAACAGTTACCACGGCAGTGCCCGACGTAAGGACTGCGGCCTCCTGCCCTCTGCTCACGAGACAGGCGCTGCTTAGTTATGCCTCCAGTTGGAACCTCATACATTACAAGTTCAGTAACTACTCTGGCACTTATCTCAACTTACCAAGGTAAGTAATTTTATCAAATTTATTTATTAATAATAGTTTTTATGAGAAAATGTTATAAAACAATTATTATTATCTGTGATATTCAATAAGTGATACACATCCATCATCAATCTCTATAATGTAAATTATGTACTTACATGTAGTCTATATTGGCAAATAAAGATTTGTTTGTAGGTATAAATATGTACATATATTCATTGAGATTGTTTTTTTATGTTAGCAATAGTGGGATTCATAATAATTATGAAGTAAATAAATGTTGGATTCACCAAAATACCGAATATAAATAAAATAATAAGTAGTAATATTCATGATATAAAAACTACATTTGAATATCATTGTTGAAAATGCATTCATTATAGACTTCCCATCTAAAACTAATGAAAGAAGGTTGCATGCAATGTGCTAAAATTGTAACAAACAGTAAGGTGCTCATTAGTAGGTATAATTAACATACTTTACATGGCAATGAACATTGTATGGCCAACAAAAAGTTATGTGCTATATCCCCAAGGCCAGTGCATTATGCTCTCATATCTGATGCATGAGTCATATCCTACTGATTACATAACGTGGGATGAAAGGATTTCAAACCAAATATAGTAAATTAATAAATTACATAATATGCTAATGGGGTGGTTGCCACTGACGCTTTCACTGATTATTGTTTTTATATTATATCTTCCAATGAATTTATACATATGTTACTAGTTTTTTTTTATCTTGGTATATTAACACGCTTTAGTATAAGCTAAACGTCGGGACCTCTACCAAAACCGTAAGAAGTATTTGTAAGCTTATGAAAGCTCTCTTGTGGTTTTTATTCCACCATTCCTTAATTCAACTCTACCTATCAATATCGCAGTCCACTGTTGGCTACAACACCCAGTCATGTACTTTTGTACCTTTCGCATCCACTCTGTCCCAGGCGTCCCAGCCACCTTTTTGATTCAATCTGGAAGACGACCTTAGCTAGATAGCTATGGGCGTCCACTAACCACTATTTCAATTGCGTGTTTATTTCTATCCACATTTAATGTAATATTTGACGATGACGACATCTTCATATTCGTATCAAAATTTTCCTTAATACTGATAGCAATATATGGCAAGCATTTTCTGTAATCAGCAATTCGGAGAACCACTTTTTAAAACGTGTACCTACATATTAGCAAATACAAACACAACACTTAGTAATTGAATCTGCTTGTCACTTCCGTGACCATTATACTTTCTTATACAGGCCAATAGAAAACAAATTTCCAGAAGAGGTTTACGATATTGACGCCGAAACTGAGAGCGATAATGAAACGCAAGCTGCCAAGTTGGACCTTGGTACCAAAGAGGGCCACTTGCTCAAAGGACCTGAAATCGGTTCAGATAGGATATTCAGTAACCTTGCTTCAAAGTCTTTTAAGAAACGTTATTGCTCAATGCTACGGGAGGCCGATGGTACGTATATACTCGAAGTGTACAAGGATGATAAGAAGACGGATACGAAGCTCACTATCGTCATGGACTTTTGTTCTGACGTTGTCAGGGTAAGGCTTTATCAATTATTACATAACACAACCAGCTTATACAAGGTGTCTCAAAAGAAAGTTCACATTTAAATCTTTTTTTAAAAGAAAAGTCTTAGCTTTATTGAAAAAATGTTTATTTTATATTGAAGTACACTGTTTGGGAATTTATTTTTTAAAAATAACATCGTCCAAATGTAAACCGTTGCGCTCTCGGCATTCATTTAGTCGGGCACTAAAATTGCCTATGACAGCTCGGCAGGTAGTCTCCGTGATGGCTGCCATTTCATGACGGATATTTTCTTTTAATTGTGCCAGGGAAGTCGGTTTATTAGCGTAAACTTTTGATTTGACATAACCCCACAGGAAAAAATCCATAGGCGTTAAATCGGGACTCCGTGGAGGCCAATTTATGTCACCTCGCCTGGAGATTAATTTGTTCGGAAAAATTTCTCGAACTCGAGGCAGAGATCTGTTGGACGTGTGTGAAGTTGCTCCATCCTGCTGGAACCATGTTCTTTGGTTGTAACTAGGAAAGTTTTGCAGTTGGGGTACGAAAAACTCGTCTAACATCTCCACATAACGCTCTGAATTCACTGTGAGTGTGCGTCCCCTTCCATCTTCAAAAAAGTAAGGGCCGATAATTCCTCGCGCCGACATCGCTGCCCATACGGTGACTTTGGGTGAATGTAGCGGTTTCTGATGTTTTTGTTTTGGGTTGGTTGCACTCCAGTAACGACAATTTTGCTTGTTTACATGCCCATTCAGGTGAAAATGGGCTTCATCGGAAAACAAGATGTTGGTGAACGTTGGAAAGCGCTCAATCATCTGATTTACAAAGGCAAGCCTCTGACCAGCATCTTGAGGCTTCAGTTCTTGCACTAACTGAATTTTGTACGGGTGCAGCTTTAAATCTTTGTGTAAAATGCGGCATAATGAAGATCTGTGCACATTTAAAGCAACAGCACGCTTCCGAATCGAGAGGTTTGGATCATCTCGAATAGACTGAGTAACACTGTCCACGTTTTCGGCTGTTCTTGATGTTCTTGGTCGCCCAGATTTTGGTTTCTCCAGAGTTGACCCAGTCTCTTCAAACTTCTCAACCCATTTTGCAATGAGACGAGTGCTAGGCGCATCATTTAAGTGACGAATATGTCGAATACTGCAGAATTTTCTACGCGCTACAGTCGCCGAATTACCGTTTTTGTAAAACTCACGTACGCACAACGCACGGTCCGCACCAGAGAAACGCTCCATAGCGACTAAATTCCCAAGAGCCAGACTACCGACTGACATACCCCCCGCGCCCCTCAGAATAGTTGCTTTCGCGTAATAAGATAAGCAAATGTGAACTTACTTTTGAGACACCTTGTATTTAGAGGTCTTTAAAATTGTAATGGTTTGTTATTTAAAAATGATTTATTCAAGTATCGGGTTCAATTTACGCGCTTGATTCTGTACTGTGTGACGAGTTCCTAATTTAAAAAGAATGTGGTGTCCTTTCGAGCCTGAATCTAATCGAACCCAAAGTATATGGGCAAAATAAGAATTACCTATTGAATCACACACAGAAAACTTAAAATCAAATTTTATCGTTTCCCTGTTCATATAACCACACGTAAGTATATTTTGTGGTAAAATTATTGTTGCGCGTGGTTACAGAATCCGAAAAGGGGAAGGTTTTCTTTCGAATTGCGGATGTCCGGTGGGAAAGGCTATACCTTTGCAGCAGAAAACGAGGAAGATGTGAACGATTGGATCAATGCTTTTAAAGCAGCCCTAAAGAAGAACCAGGATAGCCAGGAAACTCACCAAAGTGATGAAGTATTGGACAAAGGTAGAATAAACGACGATTCATTAAAAATGTGAATTCCACACCAAACCAAAAAGTTATGAGAGCCATTCTTCACCGGTATCGTTATAAATTTGGTTTAAATATTAACATGTAAAAAAGACAACATGTTAGCAGTGATAACTGCGTTGTATGCATAAGGCGCCAATCTATGTATCACCATCTGTATAGAAAACTTAAATGCATCACAGAGTAACAGTCATCTGTCAGGGTGCCAAAATATTAAAAGCTTTCCTCTTATTTGATGAGAAAAATTAAACTACAACCATACCATACTTACTTTTAACATCCTTATTCAGATGCCGACGTCTCCCTAACGGCGGAGCCTCCGCCCCCAACGTACGGCACCCTAAAAGGTCTGGAACACAGTATGAACCCTCTCCTCATGCGCTACTCCCGTGAGACAGACATGTCCATAGCGGCTGCGCGCAACGAGTGCCGATACAATATCTTCAACATGCCGTATAAGCGCGTACCTTCGCCTGAACCTCAGCTCGAACCATTCAAGTACGTGAATTTGAATTTAGAATCTCGGAGAATTGTCTCATTTTGGATTAAAATTCAAAATTTGAAATTCCATTGCTACCACATTTTTTTTTAAAAGCTTTTAATGATACAAATTGTCAATTAAAAATCAATTTTGACTACATAACGCTAAAGTAGGTAGTCAAAGTAGCAATGAATGTAAAGTATTTAAGATTCTGAATTGAAGTAAAATACCTTTAGCTGAATGTTTTTCTGTTGTTTTGTCAATTTCTCGTGTGCCAGTGAGGTAGCGAAAACGACTTTTCCTACGCAGGTCTTAACAGTTTGTTCATTGTTGTTACTTTTTTCAACTACACTGTCGTAACAATAAAACTATTTCATCAAGACCGACATTCCTCAAGCTATAAATGGTTTTTATTTTCTAGTTTTTTCGCCAGAGTAACTGTCACCAAGATTCTTGTTTACACTGTCTAGCTTCAACAGTATTTTTTATTGTTTCAGAGAACACTTTGGCCAAAGAATTTTGCTCAAATGCGAAAGCTTAAAGTTTAGGTTACAAGCGCCTATAGACGGCGATAAAGAACTATTGTGTCAAGTAGAACCTTATTACACGTACTTAGCGTTGTATGACGCGAGGAGTGGGAAGAAACTCTCGGAAAACTTCCACTTTGACCTGAACCATGATGCCGTCCGAGATCTAGTCAAGGACACGGAGTGCACAAAGTCATTAGTAGAAAATTTTAGTTACGATGTTAAGTTAGACGTTAATAAGATACCGGAAGAGTGGTTCCGATCGAAGAGACAGGTATTTAAATTAATTTACGTAAGAAACTAAGTGAAACTGAGACGCGTTTATGGTAATTTATCGTCGTTTGAAAACCTATAATTTCTTGTTTATCTTTCTTCTCAGGTAATATTGTCTGTAAATAATCCCCACCCAGATTTGTTTCTGGTGGTGAAAATCGACAAAATCTTACAAGGTCATGTTAGTCAAGTTATGGAGCCGTACCTCAAGGCTACTAAAGATCCGAGACTTGGGCTCAAAGTCCACAAAAATGTTCAGGCTTACGCAAACCGCGTCGGAACCTACAGGATGCCCTTTGCATGGGCGGCAAAACCTTTATACAAGTAAGACACTTAGAATTATTTTAGTAATATCTAATCCAGTGCATCGTTTATTTGCGCGTTCTACTGCTAATTGAATATCCAAATACCTCTATCAACAACTTGTACAATATTAATAACTTGGTTTTTGTCCGTGGTTTCGCCTGTGTATCAAACTGGGCATTTTTTTCACCATTTTCTCCACAATGGGAACAATGTATTAATACTGTATTTTTTTATTATTATTATGTCATCTCGTAGTTACCCTTGAGAGGTCGTGACTACTTAACCGGTGTGGCTGCCTTAAATGAATTTAAAGCCTCCAGCCAGGGGCAACTAAAAACTAAGCGACAACACGCTAAATGGGGGTACATTTAACATGTTGTCGCTCAGTTTTTAGTTGCCTCTGGCTGTAGGCTGTGGGGTACGAGCCTCGGCTTAGGGCGTCGCTGGAGATAACAGCAAGGGACGGCTGGACCGAAATTTTTATTATTAGTTCGGTTTGATGACCACGGCGTTTCCTAGTACTAGCTCTGAGAAGAAACGCGAAACAAACTCTGGTCATAGTCGGGAATTTATATTATTTACTGGCTCAGCTGCGGCGCGGGCTGGCCTTCATGGGACAAGAATAATTCTCTAAGAAATTGTTTTAATTCATCATTAGTGAAAACTCCGTCTATTAGTTTTTGAGTTTATCGCATACAGGCAAGGAGACAGGCTCGACAGGGATTATGGTTTATATTGTGGTAGTGATTTTATTTGGATTTTTATAACAGTATTCCATCTACATTAAAATTTTAATTACATGAATTTATACTACCTAAAATTTTCTGTGTTTTTGTTCACTGCGACACGGTATGGTTGGCGCCGTGGTTAATTGATCGACTGCTGCTCTCGTGTCTCGGGTTCGATTCCCTTACGGAATAAATATTTGTATGACCTACAAGTAGTTGTTCCGGGTCTGGCTATTTGTGTATGTGAGTTTATATGTCTTGTCTTTAAGTCTGAAATCGCCAACCCTTAGGCTTAATCCTTCTATGCATGAGTGGAGACCTGTGCCCTGCAGTGGGATAATAAAACAGGTTGATGATGAAACCCACCCACGATACAGGAGGAATTCCAAGTGTGAGGCAATGTTAAAAAAAAGTTTCACTAATTATTTTAAGAAGCTCTGTAAGTTGTTATACAAATGGTTTTGTTACAGAATGTACAGCAATGACTTAGATTTGACACCTGAATTCCCTTCGATTTATCGACAAGAACCAAACAAAATGTCCGATGATGATCTGTTAAAAATATTGTCGGACTATCGCAAGTCTGAGAAAATGGCTAAACTTACTGTGATACCTGGGTGGCTCAGTATTAATATACATCAATGTAATGAACAAGTCCCAAGTAAGTTTCTTCTTTATTCAAAACAATTCAATATAATTTTATTTATTTTGGCACTAGTCGCGTTTTTGAAAGAGTAACAAGCATTCATCCATACTCACACACTTTCGCACTTATAATAACTAGCTGCGCCCCGAGATAGAAAGTATCCTATGTGTTATTCCTACTTATTAAACTATCTGTGTACCAAATTTCATATAAACAGTTGCAGTAATTAAAGCATAAATGGTGTACCGTGAATCCTCTGTCTCTGAAAAACTCTGTCCACGTGCCTCCTTCACAACATAACGTCACAGCGTTTGCCCCACTACTACATAAATCAATTTAGCAACTTCCATCAAAACGACACCGCCATCCACGACCTATAAAGGGTGTATCTGACATCGCCGCACAAACGAGTACATGATTCTGAACCCCCCAGTGGTGGAATTTTTCGGCGGCTTTTTCATGATTCATAAAAAAATATATGTAGTTTTTTCACTTTAGACCGTTCATAATTGCTATAATTTTATAACCCAATAAGATTTTTAAGTAAAAATTAATTAATTCGCTAATTACACAAAAAAGCGCAATGAAAACAAAACTCGAAAAACTATCTTATCGGCTGATTTAATAGAGTTCACATCAGAGATCAACGTCATACCTGCAAACCCGCACGGCGGCACGCTTGCAACGTTCAAAGGCCGAGCTGCCACATTTTTTTAAGCACTGTGAATTCTGTAACCGTTCATTAACGACATAAATGACTATCATAATTTTATTAGTGGCATGCGGTCTAGCTTTTTCGCGAAGTTTTCGTTACGATGTCAGATACATCCTGTATATCCTATATTAGTCGAATTTTTTGTAGCATTCCTAGATTTAATAAACACCTCTTTGTGCCTAATTTCTTAAAGAATCTACTACTCTCTACTAATTCCCACTCCGATGATCACCGCCCAGGTCACGTCATGTCTCAATGCTTACGTCCGATAGCGGACTACAATAGGCCGAGTTTTCTTTTTTTTTTAATAGTTATAAACTAGCGCTTGATCGCAATCCCGCCTGATGGCAAGCAGTGATGCGATCGTTGATGGTAAAGCGCGCTAGTTTATTAAGAGCCTATTCACTCAGAAAAACTAAACGAATAGCAAGGAAGACGGCAGTTGAGCGAAGTGATGCAATGTTAAACCCAACAACACGACCAACGATGCTGCGCCAAAGGGAGATTGATCTGAAGACCCTCCACGACCAAACTCCCAACACAACAACATTAGGCCATCGTACCCGGCACACATCGCAACACAACTGCTCAAACCCGTCCTCCGTACGGCTTCACCAGACTTCATGCCGGAACACGACAAATCGCTTGGCGGCAAGGCTTTGTCTGGTGGGTGGTAACTTCTGCCGGCGGCCGATGTTATGGCCTACCACCGAGAATAATTAATTTAATTGGTTAGTTGGTTGTATGGATGGTTGGATTGGTTTGGATGATTACTTGGTTGACTGTTTGGTAGGTAGGTAGATACTTTTATTAATACCTATCACTTTGCTTTACAGATTGTATGTCAAACTCCTATGCTGCATTAAAACCTTTTCCCCTCCCGCCTACGTCGCCACTCACATTAGAACTGGCAACATTAAACGTGGAACCTGAGCAACCGTATGCAGCCTATATACATCATTTGTATGTCCGGCCGTTGGCTTTGAATTTCGAATCGCAGAAAATGTTCGCCAGAGCCAGGAATATTGCCTGTTCTATTGAGTTGAGAGATAGCGATACTGGAGAACCCAAATCACTACTGGTAAGAGCAAAATTTCTTCAAAACTGTTTTGTAGAATTGCCAAGAGTAGAAAAGACAGCCATTCGCATGATCACTTAGGTCTAACCTTGACGTGAATTTTTTCCCTTGTAAAGAAAATGGTAGAATTATGAATTAATTTATAATTAAGGGAGGTTTAGCCCGGTAAGGGCCAGGCCCGGGCCGGCGGCGCGTTGTTTTTCACGCGCGCCTCATAGAGATGTCAGCGTCATCGTGACGGGGTCCACAAAGACCGATGCCTCCTGCGTCAGAGTTGAGGGTTGGTTGAAAAAGAAACAGTGGCCCTGGCGCAGAGGCAAGTGAAGAAACACGGGTGGGTGTTAGTCAGTAAAAGTCTGACACGCCCTTCTGCTCCGCCAAGAGCGGAAGAGGTTATTTGATGATTTCCCATGCAGAAAAAAAGGGTGCATTAGACAAAGTTTTATACATAGAATAAGTCTTATACAAAGAACACCTACTAGAAATGTCAGACATCAATTTTATTCTCTGTTTAAATTATGGAATTAATAAGTAGCATTTCCTGTTTTATTATTATGATATCATTTTGAATGCATATATTTATTTTATGATCTTCACTTCATAAAGTTCTTCAATGGGAAACAACAAAAGAGAATAAAGGTAATCTCCAATTTCAATAGAAATTTTTGCATGCATACACTTATTGCCTATTGAGACAAACACGACGTAATACTTACACCCTGTTACCGTATTATGACGGCGTTTCTAACACTAGAATCGTGATAACATTACATCACAATTCCAGTGTGAGAAACGACATTAATATAAATATTTCATAATACAGGCTATCGCTGCCTTCTGTTGTACTAAAACCCTCTTACAAACTATAAAGACAGAATATCGGAATGACTGCACGATGAGCACAGTGGTTAAGCTATTGACTGCTGCGCTGCGTGTCGCGGGCTCGATTCCCGAACGGAACAAATATTTGTATGACCTACAAGTAGTTGTTCCGTGTCTGGCTGTTTGTTTATATGACTTTAAGTATATGTCTGTAAACGCACCCACGACACAGCAGAAACTCCTAGTTGGCGCAAGAATTATAAAAAAAAAAGTGCTTATGACCGCACGACTGAAGTGAAACTTCTTTCGCTCCATCTGTATGTATATATATATATATACAGTATGTTAAGAAAACCCTGTCCGACCCGTGAAGGTGTTGTGAGGTATCGATAACTGATTCTACTAATGGATACAAAACCGGGATAAACTTATATATATAAAAAAATATCCCCCTAAAAAGATAAATATTATTTCGCAAAAAGAGGTAACTTAATAAATGTGCGATAAGCACTCTTCCGCGGGCGACGGGCGGCAGGGCACGCTGCACGTGGTTGCATCGCTATTCGCTCATAATAATACCGGTGTTGTCACTTTTTTAAAAATTACCAAATTTCGGGGAAGTTGGAATTAATTCGCGGGAAAAAAAGATTATTTCAAAATTCATTTGTATTGGTACTATGATGATTACGTAAAATTTTATATTATATTTGGTCATGTGTTTACCTAACCTTTATTATCCTTATGGGTCGGACAGGGTTTTCTTAACATACTGTATATGTGTGTACAATATATACATGTATACACATATACATATATTAATTTTCTATAAATATTTAAATTTATTTCATGGTTTCATTGGTAAATTAATATTTTTGCATAGATCTTCTATTTTTATTGAAAAAAAAATTCTCTCGGGGTCAAAAGGTCGGGCTCTTCCTCCTGAATCAGCGGACCCCTAACTCGGGTAGTCCACGACCTCTGGTTCCCAAGATAATCCACGGGGGGGTGAGTTAACTAAAGGGGGTCGGGGGGATAGGTTTCGTGGGGTTGCGGGGGGATGGGGGGAGGGGGAGTGGATTCCCTCGGGGCCAAAAGGTCAGGCTCCTCCTCCTGATTCAGGGGACCCCAAACTCGGGTAGTCCACGACCTCTGGTTCCCGAGATAATCCACGGGGGGGTGAGGTAATCAATGAGGGGGGTCGGGGGGTGTTCGCAGCGTCATGTTCTCGAAAAAATTCATAGTTCTTAATCAATCAAGGTACTTAGCTTAATAATTGAGTTTATGAGGCTCGAAAGCAATTTGTACTTTGTGTCCAATAATCGTATTGTGACGATATCTTCAAGCTTCTATACTTTCAATTATATCAGAAATGTTCAGCAAAAATATATAAAACAATATAAAGGCCAGAGCAGAACGAAATTTATAAATTATTTGTGCTCTTAGGTAATCAATTGTTAACAAATCTTAAAAAGATCCAAAAAATATATATTGCCTTCGGCGAGATGCGAACTCACAACTTCATACTCGACATGTCATGCAATATTTACATGAGCCAACTCCTTGTTTGTAGTACAGACGAAATAGGACCCCACTTAACTTCCGTTCGCCTTGCCCGATGATTTTTCGTAACGCTTTCGCCAGTTTACTCCCCAAGTCAAGCGTGCCTAAAGAAGTTTCACTTCAATAAGCAATATCTGAAATAAATTTGGTTGAAGTAACCATGAAGTTTCTTGCAGGTTATTTTCAAAATTAAATTATCAATTCATTCACAAGTGTCCATAAATATAGAATATTTTGAATTTCTAGGCAGTCTATGGAAGATTCGGAATGACGTCACAGTACCGCTGCTGCGTGTTACATCACAATGCGAACCCAACATGGAGTGACGAAGCTAAAATTCGACTACCAGCCACAATAACTTCTCAGCATCACCTATTGTTCACTTTTCATCACATTTCGTGTGACCTTGCGAAGAAAAACGATGCTAACGTTGAAACTTGCATTGGGTAATTTTGTTTATTTTATTTTCTGTATTTGAATTAAATGGCTAATTAACTGAATATGCTGAAATGAAGCCGTAGAAGGAGACATACTACACCACAGCCGTTTTTATTTTAAACCTACATAAGAACGTAGCATGTAGAACGTAACATATCTTTGGGATCATTTCACTTTTGACTATTTTATTTTATTTGGGAAAGCAAAAATCTTATATTGTGTATTATGTCTAGATAGCTACAGTAAACATATTTTTCTTATTTCTGACTAAACTGGACATGATTCCATAATTTAGAAGACAAAAAAACTTGGGACTGAGCTGCTCGCTCTGCTAAGCATTGTTACTAAGCAATATGCGTAATTTTAACGTAAATTATTGTAAACATTTTCATTTTTAATGTCTGGACTTGAAAAAAGACGATGATCCCTGAGTCTGTTTCAGCTATTTCTTCTCAGGGGTAGTCAGTTAGGAAATGACGGCTTCATGTAGTTAAAAAAAAAAAAAACATGACGTGTTAAAGTGATCAGTGATCCTATTTGTTTAATAAACGATTACATTTCAATTATGCTACTTCAACTGCCAGTTTTCTATTTTATCCCTGACGCATTAAAACCATTATTATTCCATTGCGGTTATCGCAGAGGCTGTGTGATCGACTAACACTAGAATCGTAATGGCATTACACCACGGGAGACCACATTAATATAAATATTTTATCAGCCTATCGCTGCTTTCTGCTGTTCTAAAGCCCTCTTAGTCAGTGGTTAAGCTATTGAATGCTGCGCTGCGTATCGCGGGTTTGATTCCCGCATGGAATAAATATTTGTGTGGTCTACAGGTAGTTGTTCCGGGTCTGGCTCTATCTGTATGTGACATCGATCATTTATACACTAGATACACAGTCTCGAACAAAACTCTTATCGAAAATGTCAAAATAAATATACATTAATTTAAAATCAGCCTTAAGTGCAGTGTCTAAAGTTCTTATCACAAAGCAGTACAAAAAGCCATTATTTTTTATGACCGAGTCCGTGGTAGGTACATCAAACATCAAACCAAATTCAACCTTACACGCATGCATTAAAGTCAGAATTATAAAGTAAGTACTAAATGAAAGAAGCACCCAAGTGCTGCGTTGTGCTCTTGTTCAGTTCAACCATTTTTTTAACGCTGATTGTGTATCTAGTGTATAAGTGATCGGTAGTATGTGAGTTTTAATGTTTGTAAACGCACCCACGATATAACGCATAATGAAAATTTCTAGTGTGTGTGTGTGTCTTTTAAGTCTTTTTTAAGGAATTTGAAAAGGGGTTAGCTATTTATCCTGTATGATTCCATCTTTGTCTGACACTGAAATAATGATGATTTCAACACGTCATAGTAACCCCCTGGTTATCCATTCCCATTTTTTTCTTACATTCTTAAGAGTTACGGACGACGAGTCAACCAACCAGAAACTCTCAAAAATTCCCAATCAACCTTGATCCTTAATGCTTTATACATAAAGTTGAAAAAGTAATAAAGAAATCTCACAGGTTGTAGTAGCTTGATGTGCTGTCGTCTGTACATCAATATCGATTCATCATCATCATCATCAACCTTTTATCGTCCCACTGCTGGGCACAGGTCTCCACTCATACAGAGAAGGATTGAGCGTAATCACCACGCTTGCTCAATGCGGGTTGGCGATTTCAGTCCAGGTTTCCTCAAGATGTTTTCCTTCACCTTTTAATCAGTCATTGGTGTCCAAGATATACTTAGAAAGTACATATAACTTAGAAAAGTTACATTGGTACTTGCCTGACCTGGAATCGAACCCGCACACTCATACTTGAGAGGCTGGTGTTGTAACCACAAAGCCACCACGACTTTACGATTGCCCAGAGTATAATAATGATACCCGCTCTTATTGTTCCTACCAAACAATACACCATAGGACTGATCCATGTTTAGAACTATTCATTGACTAGTTAATACTGTTATAATAACGAACAATTAATTTCAAATAATAATGAATTTGCTTTCAGATATGCGTGGGCACCGTTGTTGAAAAACGACAAGTTGGTTGATGAGGTTGTAAACTTACCCATAGCAACACACCTGCCATCCGGATACTTGTCCATCCAGCCACTAGGACTTGGAAAAGGGGTAGGATTTATTTCAGTACTTTCTACCTGAATGTCTTGAGCTGTTCTGCTGAGGAACTTGTTAGCTTGTTACGCCACTTCTTCCCAGTGAAGGCACTAGGAAGTGGAAAAGAGCGGGCGTTTAAAAAAGGGTCTATTCTAAATAAATGGATTTTAATATTTTTGATACTTCGGACATTGTTTTTTTTTTAAATAATTATAAACTTGTGCTTGACCGCAATCCTGCCTGATCAGTGATGTAATCGTAGATGATAAAACGCGCTATTTTATTAAGCCTATTCACTCAAAAAACAATGAATGAATAAAAATGAGTGCATAGGAAGGAAGACGGCAGTTGAGCGAGGTGATGCAATGTTGAATTATTGTGTAGTAGTAGCCATTAAGTGTGGTATCATTTCTACTCACCAAGCTTACTGGCGTTATTAATAACATTGAGGATCTAAACCTCCACGCACTTATTTTTACTGGAAGTAGCGCGTCATAACAATTATGTGAAACATAACAAGTTATTATGCGCATAACAATACTGGGAAATGCATTCCAAAAAGGTCATGACTTTGTTTGAACTGTCTTTAAAAAACAATATTTTTATACAGAATACGGGTCCAGAAGTTGTATGGGTGGAAGGCGAGAAGCAACTCTTCCGCTGCCAACTGGTCCTGGACTCCACAGTAGCTACCAGAGACTCTCATTTGCACAACTTGTTCACTCAAGCGGAAAGACTGATCAAGTCCAGTTCGCCCCCCACCTCGCCGTCCCCCCCGCCGTGGAATGACGTATGCAACGCACTCAAAGCTGCGCACGCGATCAAATTGAGCTCGCTCGTCGCTTTCCTTCCGACTATTATGAATCAACTTTTTGAATTGATGGTAAATATTTTAGTAGAGTGTTTGAATGCAAAACGTAGACAGAGTCGCCAGTAACCTGTGCTAAAAAATGTGAATATGCAACGTTATTTTCTGTATATATGCGAAACCCGAAATACGTGTACATTATTTTTAAGTAAACAATCTATGTACAAAATTTCAAAAAGATATAATGAAAAACCACAAAGTTATGAACTTTTTATCTTACCTGGTTGTCTCAACAAAAATATGATCAACGCACAAATTGTATTCAGGTGTCATATAAAGAAAAAATAACATTGTTAGCGATATCTTACATCACAAAAGAGACTAATACTCAGTGATGGGTGCAACAAGTTTGCTAATGGCGCCGGTTCTGTTCACAAACTAAACTAATTTTAAGTTATGTGCATCTTTTTCTATCCATTTCGTTAAGAAAAGGGTGGAAGATGATAACATTTTAATTTTATCCAGTCAAATTAAAATACTCCATAGACAGTTTAGGCGCGATTATAAACATGGCGACTAAAAATACGCCAGTTTACGTCAGGAGCGCACTAATTTGACAGGTCTAAACTGACATTTTATCTTCTGTCCTTTTCTTAATGAAATGGAAAGAAAAAGATTCACTTAACTTAAAATTAGTTTAGTTTGTGAACAACAGAATCGGCGCACATATCTTATTATTTATTTATTATTACACCATAACCATTTATTTTCATTTACAGACAGTTGAAAAAAGCTACACTCAAGATATGGGTTACCAGATCGTTAAATTGATAGTGCATTTTGTTCATATGATACACGATTATGGCCGAAAAGACTTGTTGGATAGTTACGTTAAGGTAAGCTAAAAGTAGTACACAATTATTGATAGTATGAATGATTGTAAATAATCGTCAGTTTTCCTTGGTAATAGGCTATTTGACAGATTTATAATTTCTATCTTGAATTACTGGTTGCGGTTAAGAAGTTCACCGAAAGGATTTTTTTTATTATTTAAATACATATTTCGTAAGAAATAAGCAAGTAAATATTTCAAAATTCAAATAAGCCGCCGAAACGGTTTATTCAGCAATATGGCGTCGCGCCTTGTAAGTGACGTCACAAGCATACAAAAATTTTTGGTTCCGCAGTGGTGTTTGTATTTATCTGTTATTTATTGTTATCTAATAAAATGGTTTACAAGTGGTGTGCCGGGTTGTACAAATACATCGATAAAACACATGAGAACACAGAACAACAACAAGTGCTGATGCGCGTATGACGTCATCGTGACATTAGCCAATCCGGATCGTTTCACAATATGTGGCGCGAGATACGAAAAGTCAAATATATTTTTATGTTTTTGGATATATGAATTGTTATTATTTTTATTAAAACTCATGCAAATGACATAAAGAACCCTCATTTTACGCATTTAAAGCAAATAATCACAAAAAGAATCATACAGTCAAATAGCCTATTGTTAATCTGATGACCCATATTTTATTCCTGTTAATATCTAGAACGATCCATTTTCTATTTCCGTTATAACTGTCCTGTTGGTCCCGTGGTTTCAAGCACGACTGCAGAGGGTCCTGGGTTTGATCCCTGGGATGGACGAAGTGTTATTGGGTTGTCCGTTAAGAGCCTCTTTGTAACAGTCCGGAGTTAGGAAACGGTGTATCTCGTAATTATAAGAACGTTTGCAGTCTGATTCTGACAAAAAATACTCCTAGTTTCCCTACATTTTGACAAGAATTTGACATTTGTCAAGATGGGACTGCAACTAGATATTGAACGTTTTGAATTATGAGGATTGCCCTTCTAGTCTCTTGTTCGTGTCGGATTGCCAACCCATCGGATTATGAAAGTGAAGGAACAGAGAGTATTCCTGTGTTTAAGCACACACTCGTACACTATAATATTTTTTGCAAACCAGCTGGGTAATTATGTAACACACTATCATTATCAATTGGTTTCATTTTGACTGTTCAACAACAACCATTGCGCTATTTACGTTGTTGAACAGACACATGTTTCGAACATATGGAGCAATGAATTGGCAACATGCTTCAAAATGATTCCAAGTGCTAGTAATAGCGCAATTAGGGTGCAGGTTGATCTCCGTTGAGATTGGTCACAAAATTGATCGGGACAATATTATTATTAGTTTCTAATCTCTATAAAAAACTTAAAAAAATATAACTTTGTCTTCTACTTTACACTATAGAGGTCCTCCGCTGGACAAAGGTCTCCCCCACGGTTTTCATTGATAAGGGGGAGGGCATAATTCCTACTCTTGGCAGGCTGGTTGGGAATCGCAGTAATATAATATTAAAAAATAAAACTTCTTTTTTATTGACAGTATGTCTTCAACTGCGTCGAATTTAAACTACACACAATGTTGACGGCCCCACTTCACATGTTTGTGGACCCAAACCAACCAGACTTTCTATTGGGAAACAAATTCATGCAATATTCCGGTTTTTTCTTCGATATTATTACTAAAAGCATGGCGCAGTATCTAATCAACACAGGAAGAATTAAAGTGAGTACTTACCTCTTGTTAAAATAGTACAAGGAAAATAACAGTGTTCATGTATATTTTTTTATTATTTATGTACACACAATAAAATGCATAAGGATATTACAAAATTAAAATCTAATTATAAAGGTGCTGCTTATTTTTCAAGAAATTTCTCCTAGCAGACTTGCATATAATTAATTTAATGAAAACTTTTTAGTATTTTGTTATTTTTAATGTTTTTCTCGCAGTTATTTAAACGATTCTTTATCTGTTTTAGATGTCACGGAATGAAAGATTTCATGCTGATCTCTTAGAAAATATTGACAAATTGGTATCGACTGTAGAGCCGTCTTACATATTACAGCAGCCAATGCAAACTCATATTTTTAATAAGAATCTTGCCACGTTTCTAAAGGTACGCTCTGGTTAATATTTATAGAACGGAAATACTATTTACATGTTGAAACTCGTGCGGGTTGTCATCCGTACGAGTTTCAAGTCTCGATCCCGAGACAATATCGGGAAATATTTTTTTCTCGGGATCGACAATCCTTATAAGACTCCTGTACCTGTGTAAAAATGTGCCAATTTTCATCAAAATTCGTTTAGCTATTTTATGAAAGCGTAGCACACACGTCCAAAAAGTTTTGTTGTAAGTAAATCTAAAATATTTGTAAAACTTTTTACAGTCTTGCCTATCTTTCATGGACAGAGGTTTCGTATTCCGACAAATAAAGAAATATCTAGACAAATTTAAAGTTTGCGATCCGAAAGCTTTATTCGACTTCAAATTCACGTTCCTGCAAACAATTTGTTCTCATGAGCACTATGTGCCTTTCAATCTGCCGTTACAAGCGAACAAATTGTCAAGAGACGGCGATGAAGGTAAGCATTCTGTATCATCGACTTACTTTACAGCGTAACTACTACAGTACTTTGTGGCTACTATGAGTTTTCATTTCGAGACTAGATCATACGCATCGACCGCGTTTGGCGCTCTCATTGGTAGAGAGTTCTTACTACATTGAAGCGGGCCAATCGATGAGTCTAACGCGCTCGATATCGATGATGGAGTCTTCCTAATGAAAACTCATAGTAGCCACACTATTCTGCTGTTACTGTGTACTGTACTTCTACTGCTGTTCTGTATCGGCTATACCAATTAATATATTGGTACAGTTTATTAATTGTTATCACATTTGACGCATTATTCATAATGAGATGGGGAAAAATGTCCCGCGACAGATTGTAGACTTCACACTGTCTGACATCATCTCGCTTTCAGTAGTGCGATCAAAGTAAAAACTACAACATAAAAAGCTACTACAATCTGTCGAATTTCTTTATTAGTTTTTCAACTTTTATCTCTAAAGCATTAAGGCTGATTGGGAAAATTTGACAGGTTCGGATATCTTGACCTGCTTTCGCCCGTACATTGTATGAGCCATAGTAAATTATACGAATTGGTATAAATAGGGATGGGAAATTGCTGCTTGATTGAAATGAGAAAGTGTCGAGTAACTTATTTTTCTTACTTCTGACAAAAAATAAGTTATACGAAAATGCATACACTATGCTTTAAGACAAGTTTTAATAACTCTTTACTTTTACACAGATCCTGCCAGGCTGAGACTCACTGAAGATTTCTTAATGAGACACTTTCTTGCTGGAACTCTACTAAAACAAGTACTCTCTTGTTTTCCAAATTTATGTTGCTAGCATACATAAAGCATGACTCGCGCTGGAATACGTTTCTTTTCAATTTACTTGCAAAAATTTTCAAATGTTTTTATTTCTTCAGGTAGAACAGTCATTACGAGAGGCGCCGTTAAAGCGTAGGTCTGCGTTAGGTGTGTTACGGGCTTTATTGACTAAACATGAACATGATGACCGTTATAGAAGTCGACAGTGCCGAGCTCGGCTTGCATACTTGTATTCGCCGTGGCTTACTATTGTTCTTGGTACGTATCTATACTAATATATAAAGCTGAAGAGTTTGTTTGTTTGAACGCGCTAATCTCATGAACTGCTGGTCCGATTTGAAAAATTCTTTTTGCGTTGGATAACCCAATGTGAAAGTTTCTGACAAGGTTACGCAGATAATAATCTGTATTTACACAAAAGACTGTAAGTCGACTCCAAGATAGTTGTGACAAGGTTACGTAGATAATAATCTGTAGATACACAAAAGACTGTAAGTCGACTCCAAGATAGTTGTGACAAGGTTACGCAGATAATAATCTGTAGATACACATAAGACTGTAAGTCGACTCCAAGATAGTTGTGACAAGGTTACGTAGATAATAATCTGTAGATACACAAAAGACTGTAAGTCGACTCCAAGATAGTTGTGACAAGGTTACGCAGATAATAATCTGTAGATACACAAAAGACTGTAAGTCGACTCCAAGATAGTTGTGACAAGGTTACGCAGATAATAATCTGTAGATACACAAAAGACTGTAAGTCGACTCCAAGATAGTTGTGACAAGGTTACGCAGATAATAATCTGTAGATACACAAAAGACTGTAAGTCGACTCCAAGATAGTTGTGACAAGGTTACGCAGATAATAATCTGTAGATACACAAAAGACTGTAAGTCAACTCTAAGATAGTTGTGACAAGGTTACGTAGATAATAATCTGTAGATACACAAAAGACTGTAAGTCGACTCCAAGATAGTTGTGACAAAGTTACGCAAATAATAACCTTTAGATACACAAATCTACAAGAAGTGGGGTCACTTTTTGTAGATTTTGAATTTGCTGGCTAGTTCGACTAACTGAGATGACAACCATATCTTCTTTATTCGCTTTTTTTTTAATTTTTTTTTTTCTGTAATTATTTAATATTCGTTTTTATTAATATATAATGTAATTGTTTGATTTTTACAACAGAAAACGCCCACCGCCTTATAACAAAATCCCTAGCGAGTCCAGTCGAGAATGGTCACGATAAAGTTGATGGAGACGCGACAGTGAACCCAGTGCTCAACAGTACGCAGAATGCAGCAGCCTCAGCCAACAGCACTCCCAGAAGAAACCGACTAACTCTTCACTTCGATCATACACCAGTCAGGAACTCGGCACATTTTAAAGAACCGCCTACTATACCAAGCAATCATATGTATGGAAAAGGTGAGTTATTTGTGGGAAGTTTAAGAACAATCGCAATTATTTACTAGTTAAGACTGCATTTTTTTAGAGCAAGTATATTTTTAGTACTAAAAATATCATAAAACACAAAAAATATTTAGTATATACATGCGAAAAATGTTTTCAGTTACAAAAAAACTGTTTGACTGATGCTTTTAGAACTGCGTAAATACTGCGTAATAAGGTATTCTAAAAGTATCAGTTTTTCAAAGCCTGTCATGCCTGAAACAGTACTCCGTTTACTAATTATTATTTGTCTTGCGTGACAGGCCTTTTTAATTTTCCTACTTATTCCATTAGATCACGCCAACAACATGTCACAAAGCTCTTTAGAATCTGTATCTACGATGTCCGGTGGAGATTCGCTACCTAGAAATGTTGGAAGACTCGATTTGAGCGAAATTGGAGATCAGGTCAATAGGTAAATGTCTCTTATATCCATCATTCAATTTTGAACTTTATTCATATGATACTAACTATTATTTTGCCATACGTTATTTAATTATGACGGTTATTTTTGTATGTGTAGATTCGGTGTGATGTCTGCAGAGGAGGTGCGGGATGTGCTTTTGTGTTTTCTGTTCGTTTTGAAGTATTTGGACGATGAAAGACTAGTAGAATGGTGGAAGACACAGTCGCATGCACAGCAACAGTCGTTCTTTAATGTTTTGGAGTAAGTTTTCACTCAAATTATTTATTTAGCTATCAGATTGTAATTGAAGATAAAAGTAGAAATCTTAATGATACATTTTGTGTATAATAACAATTTTATTATGAATTCATATTGATCCTTATATCTCAATATTCTTTAACACTTATACTACTACATACTTCTAAACAAGCACCGCAATTAGAATCTATTCTCTATACTAATATATAAAGCTGAAGAGTTTGTTTGTTTGAACGCGGTAATCCCAGGAACTACTGGTCCGATTTGAAAAAATATTTTTGAGTTGGATAGCCCATTAATCCAGGAAGGCTTTAGGCTATATAACATCACGCTGCGACCAATAGGAGCGGATCATAACTAACTCCACGCGAACGAAGTCGCTGGCGGCCCCTAGTTATGTATAAAACGTGTTTTTTTTTTGTCATTAAATTAGTTCTACAGATTGTGGCAGAAAATTGTGGTCACATTACAACTACGTACACACACAGTAGCACACGTGTAGGAGTCTAGCGTAGTGGTACATCATTCATTTTAGTTTGTTTGAACTGTAACTACAACGATAGAGTGACAGTGATTTACGAGAATATTACAGAATGACAGAAATCGATTCACAAAACCACTGAACAAACTACTTTCATAATGTGCATTAATTCAGTTAATCATACTTTATTACCTGTTTCAGAATATGTGCCGAACAATTCCAATATGTCGGACGAAAGAAGATTCTATCAGAAATGAAAGCTACTACACCAGACTGCAATGGTAAACCGAAACCCTTGAAAGCAAGGACTCTTCCTGCTAGGATGAGTCCGCCTGACTTCTCGAAGGAACCCCCTATTGTTGTGGAGAAAAACAACACAGTTAACAGGGAAAATCTTGTTAACCCCACAGTTACTACTGGTAAGTTGAACATACTCGTAAATCCATTTGGGACTATCTGTTGGTGTTGGAGCAACAGCAGAGAAATTGCGTAATAAACTATCAGTAGCAATGGATTTCATTTTGACAGTTCAACAACATTCATTGCGATGTTTACGTTGTTGAGCAACAAATTTTTAGTACTTATGAAGCGATGGACTAGTAATATGCTTCAAAATTATTCCAGTTGATAGTAATAGGAGCTACGCAATTAAGGTGCTGGTCTATATTCAAATTTTATTCATGTTTTATATTGACGTTATTTAAAGTCACAAAAATCAGCTCTATTTTAAAGATAATTAAGTTGATTAGAAGATAAGTTTGAAGTAAACTGAAATTGTTTAGATTTTAAAGTTATTTTTCCAGTAAGTCGTAATATTAAATTTCTTTGGCTAATATGTCGTAGACTTTCACTGAGTAGTGAGAAAATTTAGATGTATTTAAAAGACTTTCATTGTTTCTGTCACATTCTATCGTAAACAGAAAATAATGCTGATTATCCAATTACCTTAGTGGTCGTACACACAAGCGACACTCGTCAACGACAGAGATAACTGCAGCCATCGTTAACAGTTGTTCGTGTGTATGATGAGCACTTAGTGTAGTGACATATCTGCGGAACGTACAGCGCCGAAAGCTCAGCGGCTGAAGTGTCAGTCGCAATATTCAGTTGCTATGACAAACCAAACGGTCAAAATGCGGCGTCTTCGCGACGGAAAGTTACGTGGCGTCATCTTTAGTCTGTCTGTGTCGAAAATTTATGGTGTGCGGTTTTTGTGACGTACCTGAATTGGCAGAAAAATGGATTTATTTATCTATTATAGAGGGCTTAGAACACGTTACCGCTCTTCGTTACCGCCACGCGCGCGATGCACAACACACGCCGAACTTTCGGTCGCGCAACGCATCGCTCCGCCCGAAGGAAGGTTAGGCCCTACGCCAAACGCGGCGTAATTACGGCTGATTTGTCATAGAGTACTTGAAATACACTGCGAGCGTATTTAGCCGAACTTTCGGCGCCGTACGTTCCGCAGATGTGTCGCGACACTTAAGCAGCATCTTTTAGTCTCGTATAGGACATTTTGTCTCGTATATTATATTTTGATACTTTTTTTAAAAATTTATTTGTTTTATTTAGTTTAGTAATATGATCTTCCTGTATTTGTCACAATAATTACTTTTTGCTTTATTTCAAGCGCGACGGTTGCTCGTGAACACCATCGGATTACAAACCTTGTGGTTTCGTATATTTGACGAAGCTTTTCGTACGGACGATAGCACCCACCCGAAACTCAAAAAAAATCCCAATCAAACTTGAGCCTTAAGGCTTTATATATAAAGTTGATAATGTAATAAAGACGTCTGATAGATTGTAGTAGGTTGATGTGCTGTCGTCTGTACATTTACAAAAATGTGGATGCTTGGAATATCTATGTTATGAGCAGCCTCTTCCCTGTCCTTCTAATCAGATTTTTATTTATAGAATTAGAAGCTATTGCGGAACACACGGTGCTATCCGCAAGCTGCTTAGCAACAGAAGTGGGCCTTACAATAATAGACCGCGCGTGTCTATTCATGAAGAACTTGGGAGCAGCTGACGGTGTCGCAGCGAAGCCCTATCTCAAGCTATTGCAGTACCCACAAAGCGAGACTTTATACAAACATCTATTCTCTGCTCTAAGAGCGTATATTAACCAGTTCTCGGAAACTTTGTTTGAAGGTCAGTGTTTTTTTTTTTTTTTTTTAATATTACCCCACATTAGGAATTACTCCTGTATCGTGGGTTTACAAACATTTAAACTCACATACACCAACAACCAGACCCGGAACAACTACTTGTAGGCCATACAAATATTTGTTCCGTGCGGGAATCGAACCTGCAACATGCAGTGTATTAGTCGCATGTTCAGCCACTGCACCAACCGTATCGTAGAATTAGATTAAGAACCGTTTGTTCTTAATCTAATTCTACGATACGGTTGGTGCAGTTTACGTCTCTGTTAATGTTAGGAGAAAATTACCGATAAATCGAAATAAATTTCGTGTTGAAACAAGTGTCTCACCCTTACTTTAAACTGAAATCATTAAAAGACACAAAAAGTAAAAAAATAAATAAAACAAAAAACGATCACGGTGTCGGGTCGATCACGCTCACGCGAAGTCAATGCTTTTCCCCATCCAACAAAAGTGCTCAACGTCACTAAACATGAAGTGAACTTCATGTTTATGTTCTGCACCCTAATTGCGTAACACACTATTACTATCACTTGTAATCATTTTAAATCATATTGCTATTCAATTGCTCCCTGTGTTTGAAAATGTGTCTGCTCAATAACGTAAATAACGCAATCAATGTTGTTGAACTGTCAAAATGAAACCCATTGCTACTGATAATGTGTTACGGAATAGGGTATTTGACTAAAAAAAACTAATTAGTCCGTCAATCAGATTTCTAAAAAATACTTACTAGACACGTATTTTTTCTATTTTCATATGAATAAAAAATGAAGATGACAAAGTGCGTTGAAAACTCGTGTGACGTCACTGCACGCTACACTTTTTAGCGACCAGTGACGTTACCAGCCACCACTTCTGCCCCCCAATCGGCGAACACATTTTTGTCAAATGATTTTTTTTTTTAATCACACAGATTGAGCTAGCCCCAAAGTAAGTTCGAGACTTGTGTTATGGGATACTAACTCAACGATACTATATTTATAATAGATACATATATAGATAAACATCCAAGACCCAGGCCAATCAGGAAAATATCGTTTTCCATCATGACCCGGCCGGGGATCGAACCCGGGGCCTCCACGTCGCAGGCAGGCGTGTTGACCGCTGCGTCACGGAGACCGACAAACGACGACCGATTGCGACTAATTGGGATCGTTAGGACCGCCCATTGGTCCGTTCGGTCCAAACGATCCCAACTAGTCGTAATCATTTGATAAAAATGTGTTCGCCGATTAGGATCATTGATGACTTGTATATTGGTCAATTTATATTGTTTTGATAAAACAAAAAATACTTGTCTAGTATTTTTTGGTAATGTGACTAACGGACTAATTAGTTTTTTTTTTAGTCAAATACTCTATTACCCTGCTGGAATGTATATGGTGTACATAATAAAGAGTATTCTATTTTATTATTATATGTATATAATAATATACAGGCGGCAGTACAGTTTGTTCGGGCGTAGTAGCCGCGGTGGTCCGCCTATGCGAGGCGCGCGCCGCGTGGTTACGGCGTGAAGCCGCGGCGGCGCTGTACTTACTGATGCGAGCCAACTTCCAACACGGGACTGGCGGAGACCTTACTAGAGTGCACCTGCAGGTTCGTATCATGATAAATATCTACAAGCAGTGTTCCCCAAAAAAAAAAGTTGAGAACAGCGATGTCTTGTGCTTCCCGCATCCATCTGCTTCCCGCGACCATCACCAGGTCATCGGTCTACCTTGTTGGTGGCTTCCCTGCGCTGCGTCTTCAGGTACGTGGCCGCTACTCCAGAACCTTATTGCCCCATCGGCCATCGGTTCTACGAGCAACGTGCCACTTAATTTTAGCGACTCGAAGAGCTATGTCGGTGTCTTTGGTTCTTCTGAGGATCTCCACATTTCTGATTCGATAGCGCAGAGAAACTCCGAGCATAGCTCTTTCCGTCGCCCTTTGTGTGACTCTGAGCCTTCGTATGATTGGCCCATTGTGAGCGACAACATTTCAGTTCCATAAGTCATCACTGGCCACACATACTGGTCAAAGACTTTGGTCTTGAGACATTGTCATCGTGGAAAACACTGGGGGAAAAAGTGAGAAGAAGAAGAGGGAAAAGAAGTGACGTCTTAAGCCTTTATGTAAATTATTTCATCGCAATCGTTCCACAATTCATCCCGAAGGCAATCCTTCACCTATCGATTTCCGTTAATGAAACCGTCATGGCTTCATCAACATCTGTCCAGTCTATTCTCAGCTAAGTTGGGGTCGCCTTCTAGCCTTTTATTTTCTTGGTTTTATAATTCTACGAGATCACCGGCATCGATTCTCATTCACTTGACCTGTGTCCCAGCAGTGGGAGAATACGGGAATAATTATGGGCTGAAACATGTTCGTATTGTGTTATATATCCCAATCTATAAATATTGCAAGCGATAAATTACCTACGGTACACGAGAACGAAACGCGTTATGTGTTAGGAAAACAACTGTTTTGTAATGGCAATTTCAAGGCTTTATTAATGGTACAGGTTATCATGGCGGTGTCAAAGCTGCTCGACAACTCAACCGCGCTCAACTGCAAACGTTTCCAAGAATCTCTCTCCGTCATCAACTGTTTTGCGACTGGTGATAAAGCTATGAAAGGAACTGGTAAGAAAAAAAGCATTAAATCGTACACAATAAATTGTTTTTAACGCATGATTGCGTTCGTAATCGACTGTTGACTGAACGAGTTCATTCAATCGTTGACTGTAAGAAATTGATTTTAGCCACAAAAAAAAGAACCGCCTCTAGTAATATTCAAATTAATTGTATATTTTTCTGCTATCAACTGAGTTATCATTGCTTAATTTATTGGGTTTCTCCCTTTATCTGGTCCTTAACCATTTCCAATACTTGAATAATCGCTGTGGTTATGCTTTTGTTTCATAATAAACCAATTCCGTCATAAAAATCTGTCGTTTTCTCCACTATTTGACATTAAGGTGTCAAAACAAAAAAAAAAAAATAACTCTCTAATTGCACAGCCTTTATTGTGACCATTCATAGGAAAATAATGCTTTAGACCGTGAAATATGGAAGAAAACCTCAGTCTGATGTGAAATAAACCTAACTTATTTCATTGTTCTTTATGTATCAGGTTTATCTAGTGAAGTGGCGGAATTGATGCGTCGCGTGCGCACCGTTGTAGGCGCGAGGGCGCGCCTCGCTGGAGTGGGAGGGGTCGGTGCATCAGGTACATTTTATGACGAAAACTTTAAAATAGACTTAAGAGATATATATGTAGCTTGGCAGTGTATAATAAGTGCAGTAGGGTTCACGTCACTAGTAACATTTTATCCTTGAACTGGCCTAGTGTAGTACGGAGTTCTAATAGAATGCGAGGCCACTATATTACGACGCAAAAGATTTTTAACCTAAATTATTTTTAACCTCTTTATGCCTGAATTTACAATTCATGTACTATCGAAAAAGTCTATATCTGGACACAGCAATTACTATTTCTGTTTGTAGCGCATAGTCGACTTAAATATGTTTCTTTTTTTTTTTTTTAATGTTAGGAACTCGTGTTCCTTGTTATAAACTAGAGATTGGTAACTACTACATTGATTGGCGATCGAAATATGAGGAAACTCGCTGTGCAGTAACAAATTCACGTGTCAGCGAAGTGAGGCGTACTACCATATAGTTTGAAACGTGATGTATTTGCCCTGGTAAGTGTGGGTGGGAACACTGGGGCAGTTTTAAGGCGGTAAAAGTCAGACAGAGGACCCACCACCCGCCCCAGAACGGAAGACATCTATGAGGATTAATTTCCAAATTTGAAAAGATAATTAAATAAAAATACTCTAACTAATCGAACTGCTGACGTCAATAATGCACTCTATATTTCATTTAGTTTGACGTTTTAATGTTTACGAACAGTAAAAAAACTATCAACTCGAACTACATTACAGTCAACCAAGAAAAACTACATATGTATTTTTTAATACCAAACTTTACTCATTATAAGAACAAACATTTACATTATAAACCTCTTTTTAAAGTCTTTTCAGCCGATTATGTATTGTATTGGTAACATGACAAACGACAGCTGCAGTGAATAATTAGTATTGCAACCACTTTTTACTTTTAATGCCATTCTTATACCCACGGGATAGAATACAAAATAGGTCGTACAGACTCTAAAAACATTTGTTTGAATATCTAATCTTGTTCCGAATGGAGTTTAGATCAAACCAAAATATTATTATATAGGTGCAGGTAGCGTCCATTTAGCAGAGTTGCAGCACGCGTTAGCAGCATCTTGCCGTGCAACGCCGCGGTTGAGACACGCCTGGCTCTCTAACCTAGCAGAACACAATGCAAGACAAGGAGACCATGACGAGGTAAATACTATTTTATTATAGACTAACTGTTGCCCGCGAGTCCGTCCGGGTGTTGATATGAAATAAGCGCCTGTTAAAATAATGAGAGCAATATGTTCGTCCGCATTTGCCCCCGTTTTCGCAACATTTTTTGTTACTGCTCTGCTCCTATTGGTCATAGTGTGATGTTATATAGCCTATGTCCTTTCTCAGGCTCTAGACTATGTGTACCAAATTTCATTACAATCGGTTCAGTAGTTTTGGCGTGAAAGCCGGACAGACAGACAGACAAAGATACTTACTCATTTATAATATTAGTATGTATTCTGTATACAAAACATAATGTCATAATATGACAAGGCATGCGCGATATTTGACGTTTGAGGTTCAATACGCACATAATTCATGTGTCTATTATATTACAATACAGGAATTGTGTGCGTATTGGAAGTCATTTAAGCTCGCTCAGACTGGACGTGGGTGCTTATGGCTCAATAAGAATAGACACACGGGTTGATCGATCATGTTAAGATACGCTTATGGTTAAGCGGTCGGTCGATGGATTTGTAACCTTTAAATTGCAATACCCTTCTGTATCTCCCAGAAGGAATGCATGTTAAGCCCCTTGGTATCCGCTACTTACGGGACTACAAGTCTGATAACCAGTCAATTACCCAGTAAATGGGTTGTGGAGGTAAAGATAAGCAGCCGCCCCATATATAATACTGGTATAGAGCTGCTTCCGGTTAGATTGTTGAGAAAAAACTAGTCAGTTTTGATGTCAGTTTGAATACCTGGTTTTAAGAATAATTTTATGGGTTCTATTTTTATCCTTCTTGCAAACTGTTTGTCTTATCACTTAAATATCTTTTATAGGCCATGTGCTGCCAACTACACATTGCAGCCCTCATAGCAGAGTACCTAAAACTACGAGGAACACAACAATGGGGTGCGGACGAATTCACCGAGATATCCCGCAACATAGCCCGGGACGAGACCGGCCTCAAAATCGACGAGGGTAAGTCAAACACCAATAACACCATATCATAATATATTTCATATTTTGCATCATGCGTCATAAAATCCAATTTTAAATACCACAGCCTAATCCATCGATTTTTGAGTTCTAGCTTCACAAATAGAACTCTAACGCGATCAGTACAGCCAAGCCGCATTCAAGAGCTCTCAGTGTCTTTATTATTGTGTAATATTGACTCTAAAAGCTTTTGAACGCCATGGCTTCAGTTCTATTGGGGAACTCTAAACGTACTAAATAAAGTCTCCTTTGTTAATTATGTATTAGGAACGATTGTGCAGTCTTTGTTATAGTTGTGTGACACTATGTATTTTGTTAACTCTTTGAATGTCTCGAGGGGACAAAAAGCGTTGCAGCCTGGTACTTCCATTAGGCGAGGTTCCGCCGAGTCATCGTCCCAGTAGTATATCTGAAATGAAAGTTTATGTAAAAGTATAAAACTCTTAACAGCCAGCAATATTTATTATAACAATAATCATAGAGAAAGACAACCTTTAATTTTTTTTTTTTTTTTGTTTCCGGGGTGGAAAATCCTTATGGATGTCCGCCGCCCTGGGGCGGGCGACGGGGTCTGTCAAGACTCTTACTGACTAAAATCCACCCCGGTCTTCCATCTCACATCTACACCGGCGGTTGCGAGAACGAACACTGCTTCCGCAACGCCCTATTGGCGCTGGCCCGCCACTGTGGGCCGCCTGGGGTCAGGGGGGCGAGTGAGGTTTATGACTCCCCCGTGACTTATTTTCACTTTGGTGGCAGTCAGTTCAGGTAATAACCTTCTTTAATACTGTCACCAAAGTGGAAATAAGTACGCGTTGAATTCAATAGTCAATTTAAAAGAATGAGGAAAGCAATAACAAACTGAACCATTTCTAATTGGTCAACTAAAAGGTGTAAATAAATATAGCTTTTCAGGCAAGGCCTTCAATTTGTTAAACAGGCGTTTCTAATTAGCGTTGCGGTTACGATGTCAAAGTTCACGGTCGACTTTCTAACTAAATGTTTTACAAAAACCATTAATTATTGTAATTACTAAGAAAGAGAATGCCTAGTTAACATTCTCTAGGTCACCTTCACTATAAGTTTGGAAATATTCATAAAATTTTGGGCTTCGGCAGCGATAACGCACATTTATGCGAAATGAGCGTTGTCATTGTTCTTGCCTATAATGTCTTCGCGGGATTTGTTGCGTTTTGCTCTTTACCAACTCCCATCAACAAGCAAGCATTTCATTTTCTTCATATGAAGCCTTGAACGGTTGTTCAAGTTCTTTCACATTATTATTATTTGCTCACGTCACGTATAGTTACAACCTTTAAGCCGGAGGCCTACTGGCCAAGGTGTATTACGCAACGTCTTCTTCCTCCACTTCTGCTTACGCCATACTAAAAGAATGTGTTCCAGAATGTGAAAAACACTTTGAATTTACGTTTGCGACTGCTAAAGACATTATAGAATCTTTTAAGGATCTTGATGTATAAAAAACAGCCGATCATTGGGGTTTGTCAGTATATACTGTAGCTTCAATAATAGATGTTTCCTGATGTGACCTTTCTTAGCAATTTTTTTTAATTCTTGTGTCACATCTGGTATATTTCCTGATTTGATGAAACTTAGCAAAGTATTTCCACTGTTCAAATCTGGTAGTACAACTGATCCCACGAATTTTCGGCCAATTTCGATATTACCAACTTTGAGCAAAATTTTTGAAAAATTAATTTTGAAACAGTTGTTGAGACACTTTAACTTATATAATTTATTGCACGTGAACCAATTTGGTTTTACAAAGGGTCGTTCAACTACAGATGCGGGCGTGGCGTTGCTAAAGCACATATTCGGGGCCTGGGAGGAATCGCAAGATGCTCTTGGTATTTTTTGTGATTTGTCCAAGGGTTTTGATTGCGTACATCATGATACTCTTATTAGGAAATTGTACCATTATGGTTTAAGGGACAGAGCTCTCGACCTTCTGACTTCTTATCTGAATAATCGAATTCAGAGGGTTGATGTTAATGGCACCAAATCTACAGGATCTGTGATCACCATGGGCGTTCCGCAGGGCTCAATGCTAGGTCCTTTCTTGTTTTTAATTTACATTAATGACTTACCTCGTCACGTGAGGGATAATCACAACATAGTATTTTTCGCGGATGACACTTCTCTTATTTTTAAAGTCAAGTGTTAGCTAGCAAATTTTGACGAAGTCAACAATGCACTTTCTAAAGCTGTCCATTGGTTTAATGTAAATAACCTTCTTTTGAATAAAAAAAAAACTAAAATCATTAAATTTATCTACGCCAAATGTCAGGCAGCTAAGTACCAATGTTCAACTGAATGGAGTAGAGTTGATCCCTGTCGAGGCGACAGTTTTTCTTGGATTAACTATTGACGCCAAATTACAATCCTCACATTGAGAAGCTGTCGGGTAGATTCAGTTCTGCCGCCTTTGCTGTTAAGAAAATTAGACAGATAACTGATGTGGATACAGCCAGAATTGTTTATTTTAGTTATTTTCATAGTCTTATGACTTATGGGATTCTTCTCTGGGGAACTTGTGCGGACATCAATACCATCTTTGTTTTACAGAAAAGGGCTGTTCGAGCCATTTACAACCTTGGTCCTAGAGATTCTCTTAGAGGAAAAATCAGAGAGGTGAACATTCTGACTGTAGCTTCACAATATATATTTGAAAATCTTATGTATGTACATAAAAATATATCGAATTTTAAGAAAATAAACGATATTCATAATATAAATACCAGGATCAAACACAATCTTGCTGTTAAGCATTGTTATTAAGCAATATGCGTAATTATAACGTAAATTATTGTAAACATTTTAATTTTTAATGTCTGGACTTGAAAAAAGACGATGATCCCTGAGTTTGTTTCGGCTATTTCTTCTTAGAGGTAGTCAGTTAGGAAATGCCGTCTTCATCTAATTAAAAAAAAACCTGATATTTATCGCAGTAAATGCAACAGATACCAGAGGCCTATTTCTTAATGTAATTTATTGTTTATTAGTTTACAAATGTTGCATTGCTCTCTTTCCATTATGATATTTTTATGCATTTAAAGCGTTTGAAAATTGGTAGAATTTACCCCAATGTTTCTATCCGAATCACAAATTAAAACGGACTAGCCGAAACCCACCGTCTTTCAAAAGATTTACGAACATACAAAGTAGTGACGACAATACGACAATAAATTAAACATCGTGTACCTCATCATATTCCCAGTCTATCCATAAAAAATCATGTAAATATATCCATTAGTTTAGTCACAAGAAATATTTTTCATTTTTCACATTTTCTACATGATGTACATGTTGATAAGGAAGCGCTTACAGGTTAATGTCCGCCGCATCCAGCGGTACTAAACTTATAATAATGGCGCGAAAAAAAAACAAGTCGATACAGGATCGCGCTGTCGCCGATCGGAGGTCAGCGAATATCGATCACTTATACACTCAGTGAACATCGATCACTTATACATTCAGTGAACCAATATTTTAAAGGATGTTCTATTCCGTTTGCAGTAACTTTATGTGATTCAGTTTTTTTTTTATTTTTAACACTAGGTTTTTTCTATGGTTTAGGATTATTCCCGCCAACATTTTTGGTGTTTTCATTTATTGTCGTATTGTCAGCACCACTCTGTATAATAATTGAAACTTAATTCGCAGGCTTGTTAGAGGTTAAAATCGTACCTTAAGACCAAACCGCTGGCCTTCCGCTAAAATCTTCTGTTCTTTATTCGATTCCGGCGAGGGCCGTCGTTCGTGTAGCTCGAAAAGCAGGGCTGCTCCAGGGTCAGGCAAGCGCGGCGGTGGGGCCACGCAGGCCCCCAGCAAGGCCGCGACGGATACAGGGGTCCCTGTGCGCACCACCAGTCGAAGCTGAGAGTCGCCAGCGCTGTTGCTGCTTGCTTCTTTTATTATTTGTTGGAGGAGGGCGCCTAGGAAAGAAAAAATACTTTTAATAGTTAAATGTAAATATAAGAATATGATAAATGTAATATAATAGTGAACTTTCACTATCATACAGGGTGTATCTTACATCTAGGCTAGACCACATGCCACTAATAAGATTGTGATAGTCATTTATGTCATTACAGAAATCGCAGTGTTTAAAATAAAGTGTCGGCTCGGTCCTTGAACGTTGCAAGCGTGCCGCGGCGCGTGTTTGTAGGTATGACGTTGACCCCTGATGTGAACTCTATTAAATCAGCTGATAGAATATTTTTTCGAGTTTTGTTGACATTGCCCTTTTTTGTGTAATTAGCGAATTAATTAATTTTTACTTTAAAATCTTATTGGGTTATAAAAGTATAACTAATATAAACGGTCTAAAATGAAAAAAACTACATTTATTTTTTAAATACAGGAAAGCCGACGAAAAATTCCACCACTGGGGGGTTCAGAATCATATACTGGATCCATGGTACTCGTTTGTGCGTCGATGTCAGATACACCCTTATATTTAGATCTGTTGCCCTCGAAATTTGTATTCTTCTTTGTTTATCAGGTGGATGTACCAGTACTCAGCCATTGATGTATTTATAAACTACGTGTAAAAGAATGAGAAAATAGGTTTGTCAATTCACATTACCATATAACCATTACAAATTTAATTTCTGCGACCTTCAGAACAGGTTTTAGTGCTAATTTAAGTACAGATAGTTGTTAAATAATCCTTTTTGAAGTGAAACTTCTTTCGACGAGAACTTTTGTTCGATGAGTAA
Organism: Sesamia inferens; assembly: GCA_037179545.1. Classification (NCBI taxonomy): domain Eukaryota; kingdom Metazoa; phylum Arthropoda; class Insecta; order Lepidoptera; family Noctuidae; genus Sesamia; species Sesamia inferens. The sequence goes on along the minus strand of CM073934.1, from coordinate 11,828,991 downwards.
AAAGCATGAATTCGCGTGAACGTGACCGAACCCGACACAGTGATGGATGGCTACAGCGAGCGAACCCAACACAGTGCTCGCTACAGCGAGATATGTACATATGTATACTGTGAATGTCCAATGATTTCAATGGTATAGATTGCGTCACCGCTATAACTTCTTGTTCTTTTTTCTTGTTAACAGTCTGTCATCTGTCGGTCAGACCCACACAGCCAGACTTTTTTTTAAATCTCTCAATATATTAATCACTATAAATTAATATTTTATCTCCTTTTTAATTTTCTTCGATCTAAAAAAAATATTCTAGGGGTTTTTTTTTTATCCATATGTCTATGAATAGTAAAAACTCACCGCCGCTGAGTTTTCTTAGCAAATTATTATGGAACATCATTGAGTACTCCAACCTGGCCACATCCATCAATTTTCTTTTCACATGTTTCGCCCACTTCGGATTCGGCACTTTAATGTCGTCCTGCAATTTAATTCACAATTTAAAATTCTAAAGTGAATGATAAAAAAAAAATGCTCAGAATGAGCTCGAACACACAACACCAAACAAAATGCATGCAGATACACAAACAACAACAGCCAATAAACGCACTCCGGACTGTCCATCTAACCTGTTACAATGATAGCCTCCAGAAGGCCCAAGGGCGGTTTAACCTAAGTAGAAGAAACGCAATAAATACAACTGTTTGTTAGGGCGCAACAGTACTGCGGTTATCGAAGGCGATGGATGACATCGTGACATGTCGTACAACATTATAACTTATAGTGGCATATTTTGAGGATCAATATCGAATGGTTGTCATTTACAAAACCCGCCACACTTTTTCCCACCCACACTGCAACTTCTGAAAGCCAGAATCAACAGTGGAAACCGCCAGAAAAACGCCGAGCAATGAAGCTCGACGAGTCCCGGAGAAACGATTCAACTGTCTTGGGTCCCGCAACGAAATTACTCATAAAAGAATAGCGGAGGAGTAAAAAAAAAGATATTTTTTCCACTTCCCTCCATAACAAGCAGGAGACAGAACAGAACTAGGCCAATCGGCACAAAGGGACATTATTGCAACTGGGGGAAGCCCAGATTGCCAAGCACCACGGAATAAAATTTGATTAAGTTAATGGGTCCTAAGTAGGTATTTGCTGTTACAATTGATTCCAATAATAAGTATTGTAAAAGCGCCTGAACGCACGGAAATTGGTTCTAGTTTCTACAAGGTCCGTATAATAAACGACTCCGGATGTAACTTGTACACTATCCAACATAATATTGCGTTCATTCTGAGAATTTGGAATTCTGAATGGTTGACATTTATCGACCGTCATATATTTTGCACCTGTATTTATACAACGTTAGTTTTTGAAACCCGAAACACATCATCATCATCTCAGCCTCAATACCGGTCGCATCCGAAGCTTTTTTTTTTAATAATTATAAACTAGCGCTTGACCGCAATCCCGCCTGATGGTAAGTAGTGATGCGATCGTTGATGGTAAAGCGCGCTAGTTTATTAAGAGCCTATTCACTCAGAAAAACTGAGCGAATAGGAAGGAAGACGGCAGTTGAGCGAGGTGATGCAATGTTAAACCCAACAACACGACCAACGATGCTGCGCCAAAGGGAGATTGATCTGAAGACCCTCCACGACCAAACTCCCAACACAAAAACATTAGGCGCATCGTACCCGGCACACGTCGCAACACAAATGCTCAGACCCGTCCTCCGTACGGCTTCACCAGACATCATGCCGGAACACGACAAATCGCTTGGCGGCAAGGCTTTGCCTGGTGGGTGGTAACTTCTGCCGGCGGCCGATGTTATGGCCTACCACCGAGCTTTTTCAGCTTTGGAGTCTGAGGTCTGCTTTTACCAGTGTAACTGCTGATTTTGGCTAAGCTTCGATATTTACCGTGAAGCGACTGCCGTCTGAACTCCACAACACAACTCGAAGCAATGCAGTTAGACCAATTGTTGGACTTTTGAGGGCTCCAACAACCAGTAACGACTGCCATTACATGTTCGTATGGCAACCGGGACTAACGGCTTAACGTGCTTTCCGAGGCACGACGAGCCCAGAGCAAATGTTCATATTCATGCATACAAATATTTGCACTGCGCGGGGATCGAACCTGCGCCTCCTTGCGGCCGCGTTCGCTACCGCTACACCACAGAGGCTGGCGAAACCCGAAACACGTGTCCAGTATTTTTAAGTAAAGAATGTATGTGCAAAGTTAAAAAAATATATATCATGAAAAACGGCAAAATTATTAGCTTACAGTTTTCAACGCACTGTCTTCTTGGTTTTTTGTTTATATGAAAAAAGAAAAAATACGTGTCTTGTATTTATTGGAAATCTGAATGACGGACTAATTAGTTTCTTTTAGTCAAATACCCTATTCACCGGAGACGAGTTTCTGGAAATTTCGATGTCGAAACTTGTGTTAACAAAATTGTTTGAACCTGTATCGTTCGATAGGCCAACCCAGGTCTAGCAATGCGTTTTTATATTGTACCCCTGTAATACCTAGGATTCGAGATATAGTACTTAAAAGTTATGCATGTCACGCAATATTGAACCTTATGCCCTCGACATAAGGTGCATTCGTAACAATAACAATAAAAAAAAAAAAACTACCGAAAACGAAGTAATAGAGCAGACAGTCGAAAAGATGTGAAGATGTAGTTCCCGTAATTGGTCGTGGAGGGTTTCCAGATCAATCTCCCTCTGGCGCAACATCGTTCCTCGTGTTGTTGGGTTTAACCCTGCATCATCTCGCTCAACTGCCGACTTCCTTCCTGTTGACTCAGTTTTTTTGAGTGATTAGGCTATTAAGAAACTAGAGCGCTTTACCATCAACGATTGCATCACTGCTTACCAGCAGGCGGGATTACAGTCAAGCACTAGCTTATAACTAAAAAAAATATTTATAAATTAACGTACCTGTATAAGGAATAAATTATTTAAATAATAAGCTTCTTGCGGCGTACTAAAGTTTGTATTAGTCATTTGCGCGATTTTGTGGAAAAAGTCGCGGTATGGCTGCAACAGGCCTTCTTCTGTGAATGCTTTAAGTATCCTTTCCTTCTCTTGTTTATATCGAGGACAGTTCTCTTCGTAAAGTAGCTGTAAAAATAAAATATACATATACATAAATACATATGAGTATCTAATAAATATAATGAGTATCTTGATTAAAAGATGGCAATAAGAAAATTAAGATTTTAATGTTTGTTACTAGTATTGTATACGTTCAGGCGTTGTCTAATTGCACAGACAGCTGTGCTGCTGGGGAGTTTGTTGCTCCACTTCTCACCACTGGAAAGTGGTGAAGGGCGGAAGATTTGGGGGACTGTCTTGTAATTTTTACGTTCGAAAAATGCTGATCAGCTTAATTTGAAAATAGTTCTTTTTTACAGAGATTTTTTTTAAATTCTCCTCGTGTTTCAAAATTAACTCAAGGAAGTACTTAACCTTTTAGGCATGCCAATTTAACCTAGATTTGTCTACTCAACTAGTTAACAAATGCAGTATATTTAAAATCTTCATATTTCAAAGAAATAATATCATTCTAGCATAAATTATCATAATTATTATGCTACAATTATTACCATAAATAATATTAGATATTATTTTGATGATAATTATGATGGTTATATCTTACTTACTAATTATGCGGATAATATATGATCAAATAACAATAATCAACAATAAAAATCAATCATAGGAATTGATTGATTTTATTTTTGGAGGGATTTGAATTATCCCTTATTTATATTATATTGGTATCCCTTATTTATATTTACATGGTCTTTGCTACTTAGTATAAATCAAAGTCGCTTCCTCTTTCCTTATGTCCCTGTTTATGATTTAATCTTTAAAACTGCGCAACGGTTTTTGATGCGGTTTTTTTTTAATAGATAGAGTGATTAAAGAGGAAGGTTTACATGTATAATAACATCCATTAAATAGTGAAGAAATACTATTATTTTTGGGGTTTCTAATGTGATGTCGTAAATAATTTAATTTTTTCCGCGTTTGCAGTCAAACGCAGGCTGAACCCTACGAGGTTTAAGTAATATTTAGTTATTTAGTTCGAGTTTAGGTAATATTGTACACATTGAAAAGGTCTACAGAAAAGTCCGCGATGGTAAATGTCTATCGCTTATGGATTGGTATCCCACAATAACATTTTTGTTAGTTACTTTTTACGACAAATATTGACTAATTTTCGAAGCGATTTTAACAAATACAGCATTAATCCTTATCCAATTTAATACCTTAAATCCATTGTTGATTTAATATAGATCTATATTGCCCTTTACAGCATCTGATTTAAATGAATATTTACGAAGATATTACAGATTTAAAAATTACGGGGCGTCGCGTTTGCGTCGGCGGCACAACCTTCATAGTTTTTCTGTAGTGTATTTAGCATCAGCGTTGCACCCGTGCGGGGCTGGGGCGGGTCGTATTCAATAAAGCATCGCACAGCACTTACAAAGTCTTGACGTCTCGGCGGATATTTGTAAGGCACGGGTTGCCAGGGTAGCGTGTCGTTCCACTCTTGCGCCGGTGAAGGCGGCCAGAGTCCCGCCGCGATCAACAAAGCCGTCATCTTACTCAGTTCTGTATCTGACGATATCACAATACTGCTCTCTATCAAAACATAAAACACAACTCGTTTAGTAATAAAACAAGCTAGAAGCAAATATAATAAATGAAATTTTTATAAAAATGCCAAAATAAATACCACTCTGGTAGTAAGGTCCCAGAAACTCGTCATATCTCTTCCTAAGTAATGCGCCCATTTCAAATGTCAACATCTTGCCCTCCTGGAATCACAAGAAATGACATTAGAAAGAGAAAAGAAAGAAAGAAAAAATTATTTATTATGACCCGACGTACAGGAAAACCTTAAAACAAACTAAGTAGACACTATTAAGTATAAAACATGTTATATATAAAAAAGTGACAATCTTAACATAATGCTTCGACATTTAAAAGTAAAAAACGTCATTAAACAAACGTCTTGATTAATAAAGTCCGGTCCACTCGCGAATGCTTTTCTATTAGTGTCGCGTGACGTGGGACAAGCAATAAATCATTATTAGCGGCTGACGGCAATCTGCGTGTCTGCCGACACTTCGTTCCCGTTTAGCAGCCGACCTTCGGGTATCGGGACTCCCTCCCGCATTCGGACCAGGAAGCGGACACTTCGTTATAACATCATTCGTCTTCACTTGTCCTTCTGACCCGACCCTTATCTGTGGTTCCGAGGATTCATTGCCACGGCCTCGACATAAAGTATTACGTGACGACTAATATAATTTGTTGCTATTTACGTCTATTGATAGTATGCACTACGAGTATATTGGTATTTTATTATTTGCAATAATAATGTTTGTATAATTTGTGGATGGATGAGATTTGTGGTTTTGCATTCATAAATCGAACTGTAACGTAAATTGGTTAGTTTGCTAATATTGTGAATGGCTGTAATATACCTTAGTGGCTAACCTACAAGGACGCAATAACAAGTGCTCTTTTGTTGAATGGCCAGTATTGTGAGTACGGGATAGAGGAGCGCCTCCGGCGCATATGAGTAATCTATATGCAGCATCATCATTGATCAGCGACAGTCGCAGTTATGGTTTGTGTCCGTCAGAATCCATTCGTTACGGCTGGCGGACACCAAGTTTAATGTATCGAGGAACTACGCCAAAAAAGTCTATTGTTAAAAATTACGTCTCATGCAGTTCCCACGAGTTTGGCGCGTGATAAAAAAATGTTAAAAATATGTACTAAATGTAATGATAGGTAATGTGATATCTCATCCTGTGTCAATTTATATAGTATCATTCTGAAGTAAGGTCAGTAGAAAACGAATAGTCACTTACATTAGTCATAGCGCCTGCTCCGTAAGGCGAAAACACGTGGTCTGGTGGGGGGGCTCCAAGCATAGCCAGCTCGCCCTCGCTAGGGGTGCGCTCCCCATGTGACATTAGCTGCCAAAATCCCATGACATTTATTTCATTTCAGATTGACCTTACTAAAATTTCTCGCAAAATAAGGGTGGTATCGATAACCTAAAATGATCTGTACATCAATTTCTTAAGATACAAAAACATCGCAAAGTTCTGAAATCATCTATTAACTGTAAATATACATAGTTTTCTATCATACATTAACTATTAACTAGCCTTCTTTTTTGCGACAAAATTTAAGACCGCAGTGCCCTTCAATAAATTCGGCTCTAATTCGCGCGTCGTTCAGTGTAATAAATTGCGTTTGTTTACATTAATAATAATTAATTACTCGACTAAACATGTTGTTCTAAGTATTTTTCTTAACTTAGGGAATATTTTCATTAAACTACACACATCAAAAGTGTCTAGGGATCAACATATATTTTTGCAATAACTTTTCTCCTGATTGATATTAATTAAAATTTTCTTTAAGGATTCATCAAATAAAGTGTTTTCGTTTGTCACAGTAACGATAAACCAAGTCACCTTTGCATTAATAAAGAAATTTGCCATTTTCCTAATAAAGGGATATTTGACATTTGAACCACTAACACAAAAGTTCGAAAAAAAGACTGAAATAACAGTTTTCTCTAAAATTTTATTGGGTAACTTAAACAATTAATAATCCGTGTTTCTACCGCGAACACTAACAACACAAGAACATCGGTTTGGCATACTCAAAATGAGTTCATCCAAATCACGCTGTGGAATGGCCGCCCATGTTCGTTGCAACAACAAAAAAAGGTCTTCTTGCGACTGGATACCCTCCATATTCGGCAGAGCTCTTCTCTGTAGCATATCCCATGCATGCTCAATCGGGTTCAAGTCTGGCGACTGAGCAGGCCAGGGCAGGACATTGATGTTAGCTGCGGCGAGAGTCTGTCTTACAACTCTTGCGGTGTGCGGTCGTGCATTATCATGCATTAACTGAAATAAGGGACCGATTTGCACTTGTAGAGGAACGATGACGTCTGATACAATCGTCTCAGCATAAATTTGAGCGTTGAGGTTGCCTCTGATCCAAATCAACTCAGTTCTTCCGCCGATCCAAATACCCGCCCATACCATGATGGTTCTACCACTATAAGGATGGACTTCCTGGCAGGATTTTAATCGCTGTTGGCGTCCAGGGGTTCTCCAGTGTCGTATACGTCTTGTATCCGGTCTCATACCAAAACGAGACTCATCAGAAAAGCACACGAAACGCCATTGTTCTTCTGCCCAATTTCTGTGTTCAAGAGCCCATTGATATCGAATCCTACGATTGTGCATTGCTATAGGTGGTACCCGTAGCGGTCTTCGGGAATGAAGGTTCACTTCATGCAAGCGGTTTCTGACTGTTTGGTCGCTAATTAAGTTCCCTGAAGAGTGATGAAGCCTCACGGCTAACATCATGGCGGTTATTGTTGGAGCTCTTCGAGTTAAGATTTGAATGTATCGGTCTTGTCTCCGTGTGGTGCAGCGATACCGTCCTCCATGGCGCTCAGCCACGGTACCAGTGCTTCGGTAACGTGTCCAAAGTCGACTGATAACACTCTGACTTGTATTCAGAGCTAAAGCCACAGTACGTTGCCGGGAACCAGCTTCTATCATTCCCACGGCTCTGAGCATTTCTTCCCTGCTTAAATGACGTCGCCGCTCCATAATAACGTTGGTTTTAATCAGTAGTAGGGAAACAGTAGCACTAATAATGTCTTCAATGCGTTGTATGTTTTTATAGGGAAAATATTGACAGCTGATTTTCATCTTTTACTCGAATTTGATTCACAGTTCCTGATTCAAATTATGAAATGCACCAAAAAGGATCCATATAAATTTATAAAATCATAAATTTATTACAAAGCCACATCTCAATCTCAAGAAATCCGCATAAAAATGCTTGATCCCTAGACACTTTTGATGTGTGTATTTCATAATGGATACTTAATTTCTATGAATGTACTCCCCCTCTATTATACAGAATGTATCTGACTTCGTAACACAAACTTCGCGAAAAGGCTAGACCGCATGCCACTAATATAATTATGATAGTCATTTATGTCGTTAATGAACGGTTTCAGAATTCCCAGTGTTTAAAAAAATGTGTCGGCTCGGCCTTTGAACGTTGCAAGCGTGCCGCCGTGCGGGTTTGTAGGTATAACGTTGATCCCTGATGTGAACTCTATTAAATCAGCTGATAAGATAGTTTTTCGAGTTTTGTTTTCATTGCGCTTTTTTATATAATTAGCGAATTAATTAATTTTTACTTTAAAATCTTATTGAGTTGTAAAAGTATAGCAATTATGAACGGTCTAAAGTGAAAAAAAAATACATATATATTTTTAAGCTATTGTATAGCTTCTATCGCGGGCCTTGAGCGCGGGGACCAAATCCAGAAATTCCGTAACGAAAAAACCTCACGCTCCCCACTCCGACGGGCACGGAGGTGTGGCTTGAAGGCCGTACATCGTCTAACGTCGTTTCAGTTCGTCAGTCTTCGGCACGGTATGTTTGTGTGCGTGCGACTACATCTTTTGAAAACAATTTATAGATTTTCAAAAAGAGCATGCATATTGCAGGGCGCGAACTCAGTTCTACACACTTGCCATGTTACTGATAGTCGCGATGTGCTAAACTTGCGATTAATTTTCTGTCTGAAATAGGTCTTCTATAGAGATATGTCATAGACGTCATCGACGTTGTCATGGCTACCTTAAAAACTTTTCATATAATTAATTATTAAGTACTTTTATTCAAATTAATTTAGTAGTGTTTTTATAAAATAGCTTTTTTTTTTAACGGAAAAGCTAAGATGAATGTCACGCTAATTTTTCATTGGACTTTTAAATTATTTATAGTGTTGTTTACTAAATAAAAGCGCGTGATTTTATAGAGTAAAAAGTGCTCACGCGGCCGTTTTTTCAACTGTTATTGGCGATATCCGCCATTATTGTGAAATATTTTTTTAAAGAATTTCTATAATTTGTTACACGTGTTATTGGCAAAATTGTGGTATCTATCCACAGGGACCAGATCAAGAGTTGAAGTTTTTATTAAATAAAATATTACAGAAAGATGTCGGGGAACAATGTTAATACGAGTACATTTAAGTGTACGAGTTGTAATATTGTTATCTCCGAAACGAAACAACGAAAGTTTAATAAAAATATGCTCGTCGGCTTTTTCTGAGGAAGACATTGATAAGGCAAAAAAGTTATTGTTTGTTTCTACGAAGACAAGACAAAAACATCTATCGAGGCGTAAGAACAAAAAGCAGAAAGACCTAAAATATACGATTACGGTGTTTAAAATCACGGATCCCGAACAATCCCAGTTTTTGTGGCATATGACCTTCACAAATTGCCACCAGTTTGCTTTGACTACGTAGAACGTACGTAAAGAAGTTGATGAAGGATTTATTAATTCTACGGTCAGATGTTAACGCAATCAGAAGTGATTATGTTACTAAAGATCAGCTCGAAAATATTAAATTGATAACAAATAATCCGACACCGACGCCGTTCATCATCAACAACCTTTTTATCGTCCCACTGCTGGGCACAGATCTCCTCTCATACAGAGAAGGATTGAGCGTAATCACCACGCTTGCTCAATGCGGGTTGGCGATTTCAGACTTATAAAGCCCAGGTTTCCTCAAGATGTTTTCCTTCGCCTTCAGTCATTGGTGTCCAAGATATACTTAGAAAGTACATATAACTTTAGAAAAGTTACATTGGTACTTGTCTGACCTGGAATCGAACCCGCGCACTCATACTTGAGAGGCTGGTGTTTTAACCAATAGGCCACCACGACAAAACAGTGGGGTATATTGAAAAAGAACCTCGGAGTCTTTGAGTATATTTCGTGGTGCTCCCTGTGCGCCGTTTCCGAGTCAACGAAATACCAGTTGGTGGAGTCATAAGGATACTATAGCTGTCTTGCCTGCCCCTCAGTGCCCGGCCGGTCTTGCGATTGCACCGAAACAGCACACAATGACAGAGATTATAAGCAATAGACCAGACAGACCTTACGGAGGAATTGCCCTATTGTACAGGAAGTCCGCTTTCTCAAAGGTATCAGTGTTGTTGTGTAATAGTGACCGTTTAGTTCTCACACGGATCGTTCTATGTTAGTTTTCTCATTTTACATGCTTACTGACTCGAGTGATAATATAATAATTTCATGGGTTTTTTCTTTATTTCTTTATTTTTTGGCTTCGCACGGTTTGTGCATTTAACCAATGTCACGTAATTATGAATTATTCATGTCGAAAAAGACGGCCGCGTGACCCGTCTTATGAGTGAGGTTTGGGACAAAGTCATGATGTGGCCACTATGCAGCGATATTTCACTGTTCTTTATGAACTATTTACTAAATGCACTTTTTACTATATAAATCACGCACTTTTATTTAGTAAACAACACTATAAATAATTTTAAAAGTCCAATGAAAAACGAGCGTGACACTCAGCTTGACTTTCCCGCCAAAACTCAGGGTGCTGATCACGAAAATGATTTCATTTTTGAAATCCAAGATGGCCGACATCATATTTCATGACATTCTGACATGGGTGTGATAACGAACATGACGTCATTTTTAAGCTATTGCTTAGCTTCTTTCTATCTCTTTATCAAAGTCGAACAGAAAACATTGAATATAGTTTAGTCGCTTAATCGTCACCATTTTTCGCACTCTTTTGATGACGTTGCTGGTAAAAAATAAATAAATTACAAAAAAGAAAGAAAACTTGAATTGATATCAAAGAAAAAAAAAACAAAGGAAAAATTACTGTATAAATAACATAAATAAATAATTATAATTGCAAGTTATAGTTGATAAAAAAAGGCTATGCAATAGCTTTACCGCGGCAGTCTCCGAGTGCCACACGTCTTTTTTTTTTAAATCATGAAAAAGCCGACGAAAAATTCCACCACTGGGGGGTTCAGAATCATGTACTGGATCTATGGTACTCGTTTGTGCGTCGATGTCAGATACACCCTTTATGGTACTTAAAAACAATTTACGTAATATGGTTGTGCTGTACACATCTGATTGTCCCTTGCAGGTATACAAGCATGATACATATTATGTTTTGTATACTTACTATCCTTAACGACCTCACCTTATTAAATGACAATAAATCCAGAGAGGCTTTCTTCGTATGCCTTTCTGCATAACTTATAAACAATGACAAGGTTTTAGTTTATTGCATACTTTGTATTCATAAGTTATTTTAATATTCTTACCACGTGTACTTGTCGAAGTACAGTGACGTCAACCGTTGAATCCTTCATCAGGATCACTGCTACGAGGGCTGAAGGAAAATTATTAATTTTAAATGAATATTTTGTTTATGTGCTGTGTTTTTCTGCATGTCTCCTTTTTTTGATAAATGCAAACATTTTTTAAATTTTATTGTAATAGTCCTCTCTTCTTATTTATGACTTGCTTGGCGATTTTTTTCTTTTTGCTGTTGAGATAGCAAATCTGACATAGTGTCTAAAATTGTAAACGGTGTTTGAGGCATTATAGCCAAAAAATCAAGCGGCTAAATATAAGTGTACACTTGTCATCGTATCCATTCTTTCCATCGATGATTCCCAAAGAATATAACGTCGCTTAAGTTCTAACACCGCGGAACTCAAAAAATGGTCAAAATGTGTTATGCATGTCATTGGATAAAGAATCGAAAGACGCGTCATTTGACCAATCGCAAATAAGCGATTAAACCAATGATGGCGCGTTATTTCGAAAAAAAAACAAACAAAAAAAATATTATTATTATTTACAAACTTAGACAGTTTTTTTAGTCTCCTGAAAAGTTCATTATTTTGAGTTACGCGGTGTTAGGACTTAAGCGACGATAAATAAATACACTTTGCTGACTATTGCTTATAGGGTTTTTATTTGAGTATTTCAAGCAGATAGTTGCAAGCAAGCAGTAACAGTTGGGTTGTGCTAAAAGAATGAGAAATATTGAGTGCATTTCCGAAAGTATACATACCGGCGATGAGCGAGATGCCCACAAACACGCCGAGGCAGCAGCAAGTGTGTTCTATGCGCATGCCTTGCGCTGGCGCCGCTTCCGCCGCGTTGGTCGGCTCCTCCTCGCGACCGCCCTCTTTCCTGAACAAACGCACCACACACTTGACGCGAATGCAAGTTTTATAGTTATATTAATATAAACCAATTTTGTATATCTTAAAGTGTTTATATTCAAGCACAATTTACTTAAACTATTCAGAACATGTGCAGTATTGTAATTTGACAAGCGCTACTGGCCAATTACGCTTATGCTGAATGTTTCACATGTTCTTACAGAAACTGCGACTGATAAAAACATCCGCTTTATTGAATGATGTGTCAAAGTTCCACTCACATTTTCCTCCGCCGAGTCGGCAGCTCTACATTGTAATCTGATCTTAATCGGGTTTTAGTCACTCGGGGTAACGCATAATTAATTGTTTACTGTTGACACATGAACTACCAGCACTGTAAGTAGCATGCACTTGGTATACGTAAGCTAGAACAGCAGCGATACCAGGCAGGAAGCGCACGGCGCGCGAGGCGGGGTTCCACTGAGATACATACGGGACGCTCCGCCAGATTCACGGTCGCCGCGACCTGTGCCCGCTCAGATGATTGACTTTGTCCAATCGATTGTACCACGGTGCCTATTTACACATGCGTGCCTGTATCGTCCGATGTTGATATTTAGACGGCCGGTGCCCTTGTTAACCTCAGATTCAATGGAAAATCAGATGTGGTCACACAATGTGGCCACGTGTATACCTTCATGAGTCGACTCATTGAATTGACCATACATGGTAGATTTTCATACGTATTAGAGATGGATAACGTTAATTTCCTGTAGGAAATGCATTGTGAATATGCAATAGAAACAATGAATGTACGTATGAATAACACAGTAACATGTGAGTATTAGTTGCATGAGGGTGCTTTGATTCGCCTGACAGTGTGAATTAAAAGATTGCGCGCGCGATGCCGTGCGAACGTACAATCCGCCTGCCCTATCTCGGTGGGGATACTGAAAGGCTGTTTTTCTATAACAACCTCGCATTCTTTGCTAGCTATTTGTTACTAAGAATAAGTATTGAGGAGAATTTTTCGTTATTAAAATATAAAAAATGTGCGTATGAACTTACTTTTCATTAATGCTACTTAAAACTATTTATTTATTTAGAATCTTATCTTAATCAACGAAAAACAAAAGTAATTCTGTCGTCACTAACCTTATGTACCTACAAACTTACAAACACAGGGACTTCTCATCCTAAATCATACGATAAGACTATTTATTTGTTTACAACTTACTTAGAAACAGTATTAGGTACTTACTTTATACATAACACACTCGTCAGTTGCACCATCTTGCCACTACAAACCTCTCAGTACATCTAACTAAAATACCAAATTATCTTTGTGTAAATTATTCGTATAATCTACGCATCTCGCTTAGTGATAAGACATTAATAAGATGTTGGAGGAAACATTGTTCTTATAATTCTATGGCTGTAGTACTGCTAGTGATCATATCTAATTATATTATAACTACAACTATTCTGTGGGTATTATGTTTTAAGTGAATAGACTCGCTTATTTGCATTATGTCTGTGTATGAAGTCATATGTACTTATAATAAATATGTAGGTACAGGATTGCTTCCATAGATTTTGATGACTTGACTCTGATGCTCTTCAGAAAGGTTTGGTTCATAGAACGGCCAACCAGCGTGTGTGTATGACTATGAATATTAAAAAAAAAAACAAAAAGATTATTTTGGGATCATAGCAGGTGGCGTTCTGTAGTTTTAGTTTACCCCCATGAGAAGAAAGCGTCTAATCTTCCCACTTTGTCCTGTTTTCAAGTCTTAGTTCCCGTTGAGTTCATTAAAATAATTTAGTCTATGTACTTTAGGAATCTATGCATCCAAAGTAGCAACAGATAATTCTTTAGATCTGATAATTCAGATACCTGGAGGTTCTGTAGGTGTCGAAACAGTTTGGCAATACTGATATGGATTTCTAAGAAGCTTTTAGAAATCAAATTCAAGCAGAAGAGTTAAAAGAAGAACTGAAGAGAAAAAAGACACAGGTTTGTGTTTTTGAGAGGGAGTGCACCACGCGAGCCCGATGCTAGTTGGTAGATGTCTAATGTCTTCAAACTTTTGGTTCTAAGACATACCAGTTTCCTCTATTAGTGAGTAGTGGTGATGAAATAAATCAAACAAACCCATAGCAGGTCCTCAATAAAAATACTGTTAGTATTCATGTCTCAAAGCAAGCAGACTTATATGTTAAATTCTTGCACATTGCAAGTAATCCATTGGGATATTCTCCCAGTACGTAAATAACTAGTTTTCAGCCCGCCTTTGTTGTGAGCACGATAGTCTATATGATAGCATGATTGGAACACGCTCAGCCTAGACTTTCAGGGTCAAATGTTTGATTCACTATGACAATGCATTGTGCACCCGCATGTGATGAACTGTGTCTTCGCCCGCTGTTTGGAAAATCATTGTAGGGGATTCCTGACTTCCTTTTTCCTATAAGTCATTTGACCTTGGCTTTGCAGAAATTTTCATTGTAGGAATTTCCTTAAATAAAAAAAAGAATGGTGGGTTGGTTTATTTCAATTTATACAGTATGTAAAGAAAACCTTGTTCGATTCGTGAAGGTATTGTTGGATATCGATAACTGATCCTACTAATGGCTACAAAGCCAGACTAAAATTAAAAAAAAATCTCTTTAAAAAATAAATATTATTTCGCAAAAAGAGGTAACTTAATACATGTGCAGTAGGCAATATATGCGCGAGCGAAGGGGGTCAGGGCACGCGGCACGTGGTCACACCGGTCATAATAATGCCTTCGAAAATAGTGTTGTCACTTTTACAAAAAATACCAAATTTTGGGGAAGTTGGAATTAATTCGCGGAAAAAAAAAGATAATTTCAAAATTCATTAGTATTGTTACTATGATGACTATGTAAAATTTTATATTTTATTTGGTCATGTGTTTACCTATACTTTATTATCCTTATGGGTCGGACGGGGTTTTCTTTACATATTGTATACGTATATAAATGTTTGAATATTTAAGCAAGCATTTAAAAATATAAAAAGTAGTAGTATCTCATCGGGAACAGAGTCCAAGCTAGTATTGGTAGTAGTTGGTTTATTATTATTAAGATTTATTTACTATACGTTTCGATCCCGTAGGAATATCGTTATACAAAGTATCCTATGTGTCATTCTTGCTTATAAACCAAACCATCTGTGTACCAAATTTCATCCAAATCTGTTCAGTAGGTTTTGCGTGAATGCGGAAGTAACAAACAAACTTTCACATTTATAATATTATTAGTAAGGATTATAAAGACATCGACTGTTGTACATACGTCTGCCCCAAGCACCCCCACTTTCTAACAGGTCTTCACAAGGTCGTCGGTCCACCGGTCTTTCGGCACGCGCCACTGCAGATCTCCCTTCGGCCTCATCGGCCATCTGTTCTGCAAGCACCCTACCCACTGCCACTTAAGTTTGGTAATTCTTCTGGCTATTTCAGTTGCCTTGCTTTGAAGTATACTTAGTGCAATTTTTGTACCTAAGTTGTATGTAGCCTTTTGAAGAATTTTATGATAGGCATTATGTCCATTTTGCTCGTTATATAGCTGACTAGACGGGTGTTATGTCTGGCGGGCACTTACTTGCCCAACGTTTAATGTTGGGAAGTTGTATGTGTGGCACGGTAAACTCAGCTTTCGAGATGTAGAATAGGGTAGTTGACTAAAATAACTAATTAGTCCGTCAGTCAGATTTCCAAAAAATACTAGACACGTTTTTTTTTTCTTTTTTCATAAAAATTAAGACGACACAGTCCGTTGAAAACTCGTGTAACGTCACTGCGCGCTACACTTTTTAGCGAGCAGTGACGTCACCAGCCACCACTCCTGATCTTTGATGCCTTTTATATTTGTCAATTTTTATTGATTTGATAAAACAAAATATACGTATCCAATATTTTTCTATAATCTGAATGACGGACTAAATAGAATCATTTTTTTTTTTACCTAGGCAATATCCCTATTCGTGTGACGTCAGTATGACGCGTTGTTTGTTTGTGGCGTTTTGTTGGTACCGCTATAAGTACAATAAGTGAAAATAAATAAATGACCATGTATTTCAAATGGGCTCCATATTAGCTATGTACTTTTTATTGTGGGACATACTGATAAATATATTTTTATCATTCGATCAATTCGTATATCACTAGCATGTAAATAACTGGTTTAGATATGTAACCTGCACAACATTTCATACTTACCTATCTTCATTCCACGGTCATTTGCTGTAATTCTAGCATATTTTATTTTCTAAGTATATGCCTAGCCTTTTTCCAACTATGTCGGGGTCGGTAGCCAGTGTAACCGGAAGCAGCTGAGTATGTAGTATTGTACATCGTCTGCTTATCTGACCTCCACAACTCAGTTACAGGGATATACTTAATGCCTTGATAACAGTATTTAACGCCCTTAAAGGTTGTTTACAGGTATGCATGTCTGACGTTAATTAAAATCAAACAAATAAAATAAAAATCACAGCCACTTTATTCGTGTCAACTATATCTATTGAATAATTTACTATAATTGCGTTAGGTTTTTGCATTGTTTATCCATTTCTTCTTTCGACCAGGTCACATCTTGTACTAGGCTGCTAAACTTTCCGTATGGGCACACCAGCTGGCCTCCGCAGCCGCTAATAGGTAGAATCTCCCCTGGCCCGCCGGCATCTCGTGCGTACACCGTCTGAACAAAAAAAAATCTTTTTCTCTTCACCAGAACACAAAGCATTTTCTTCAGATCACGTCTCAGTATACCTAGTTGAATGCCCGAAAACTATAGATACAAGCGGTTCATTCAATGTCTCTTTTATAATTATAAAAAAAAGTCTCGAATCCACTATTAACAAGAAAATACGCAAGTAAAAACAATTTACTCATCTACAACAGTCAAAGACCCTAGGCGTGGACAATAAAAAATGTCGTTTAGAATTTCCAATCTCGCAGTAAATAAGGTAAATTAAATGTAGGTAATCCTTCGCTATACAATAAATACAGTAGGAGATTATCCAGACTTCAGTTATCCGGTTTCGCGATTATCCGGACTGCTAACCGCGTCCAGTAGGCCTAGTATGAGTTTTCATTACAAAACTCGATCGTCGATATCGAGCGCGTTTGACTCATCGATTGGTCCACTTCAAGGTTGTAAGAATTCTCAACCAATGAGAGCGCCAAACGCGCTCGATATCGACGATCGAGTCTCGTAATGAAAACTCATACTAGGCATACTGTATATTTTAACAAGAACGTGTCGGAACTGGCATAACGCCACGCCACTCGCGCCATCCGCTCCGCCTGCAGTCCTGCACTCCGCGGGATCTTCAGTGCGTATCTTCATCAAAAAGTGGATTACGTCAAATATTTGGTAATTGTCACCAAATATTTTAAACTTATTACATATTTTGTTTCAGGATTACCGAATGCAAATAATTACCTACCAAATATATTATTATTGTAATCAAATTATACGTACATTATGTACAATTTCTTAATAAACGCTGATTTTCGCTGATACGTATTTGGTGTTTTTAATAAACACCTGACATAACATATGTATGTAAGTATATACTACACTACATATGTATGGAAAAACCCGCCTTTCTTCATACATTGGATTATCCGGATGCTTCCCGACAACAATTGGTCCAGATAATCGGGGTCCTACTGTAATAGATTAAATTCAGTGTAATAAATACAATCAATGTTATTTTTGCAATGACTACTGACTTCCACACGTGTTCGCCATTTATGATGTAAAGTTAGGAAAATTAATTGTTAAGAAAATTGAATACATTCCGCTGTCCGTTGCTCTTCCGCGCTGTCCATATATTCAAATCAGACCGGAGGCGTAATTCTACTAATTTTAACAACGTTCATAGTCTGATCTCAGTCTGAATCTGTCAAAAAATACTTCTAGTTTAGGGAAACTAGAAATATTTTTTGACAAAATGTAGGGATATTTTGACAAGTTTTTGACATTTATTTGTCGCCGAGATGAGACTGCGACTAGATTTTGAACGTTTTAAATTACGAGAACTGGCCTTCTATTATTATTTTCCAGTAGTATGAGAAGGATTAACATGGCGTATCGTTTTGACGTAAGGTGTCAATTGGCGACGTGTGAAATTGGCATGTTAAGCCAAGACTACATGTTAGTAACTCTCACAAAAGCATGCAAGCTACATGCCGTTGTGCCATATCAATTGATCGGTGAAAAGATTGTTCAGCTGAATTCTGGATTGTCAAGTTCTAATTGTACGGGGTGCGTCGAGCATTTCTTTTTCATTTCTAGCTGCATAGCTGAGGTTGCCTATGGGTGCCACAGTAAATTAAGGCCTCCTGTCTCAGCTTAAAAAAAATAAAACTAAGTGACCACGTGTTAAGGGCATCCCCTGTGGGGTACGTTCACTTAGGGCATCTCAGAGTTAAGGCAACAGGCCTTAGGCTGAACCGCCTTTTTGCCAAGCATTTGGTCACAGTACAAATTATACTTTCGTACTTAAGCACAAAATACTGGCATGTTCTGGTTTGCACTAGTTTTTGAAATATAACTAGTGCAAAAATTCAGCTAAATAGGTTGTCCATTTTTGAGGCAACCTGTTTACAGGTAGAGATTTCTTTGCTTTATAAATTTAACTCCCGAAAACAATATCTGCTTTTGCAAATCATCATGACAATGTGTAACTAATCAACACACATGTCAAATTGCTACTGTAATTTCGCAAATTGTCGTACGTCAATCCAATAACTTCCATACAATAGCTATACAATACACTAATTTCGGGGTAATTCTTTGCTTATTTTTGTATTACTTGTTTTGTACGTATTATGTCTTCATATTGAATGTAGACATAATACGTCAAAGTAAAGTACCGCAAAATGGGCAATATTAAAACAACATAGAAAATTTATTTCGGTATGTTTTTCTTACAGATTCATAAAAGTTGTTTTATTTTCCTGCAAAAAACCTTGTAGTTGTAGGTAATGGGATGACATACAAAGATACAAATCATATTTCCTATTTTTTCCTTAAACTTTATGAATACTCTGCAAAGGTATATTTTAGTTAGTGGGAAACACAGGATTTATATTGGATTAACAACCCACTGTATTCCTTCGCCCCCATTATATCTGAGGAGCAATTCTAGTACCTATAGAGCTCAAAGTTTGATCTGTCTCAATTAACTGGCAAATAAACACTTATTATTTCGCTATATTTTGACTAGTATTTGACATTTTTCTATGGCCAATATAAAACTGCGACTAGATTTCGAACGTTTTAAATCACGAGAATTGCCTTCACACCTTCGACCCAATTCCATAAGATACTTTCAATCACAATCTTAAAGATTTTGAAGGAAATCGCTAATGCATTGCCTTATATGTTTGAAAAATACGATTATAAAGATGTTACGCAATTACTCCGTTGCTGTACAAGAACAGAAGGTCTATTCTAGTAATTTAAAACAAATGTCAAAACCTTGTCAAAATATATGGAAATTAGAGGTATCTTTGACTGAGATGAGACTAAACGTTTTAAAAATTACGAGATTTGCTCCTCTGTACGGACAACAGCAGGTCAACCCGAAACTGTCAAATATTTCCAATCAACCTTGAACCTTAGTGTTTTAGATATGAAATTGAAAATCTAATAAAGAAATCTGACAGATTATAGTAGCTTGATGTGCTTTCGTCTGTACCAACTATGGCTTAATCCTTAACATTACTCACCGAAATTCCATACTCATCAGTCAAAGCATTCTTTCTAAGTTCTATGGAGAAAGTAGCCCCATAGTTAGGCTGGTGAGCTTCATATACCCTTGCCGCGGCCATCAAGGCAGCGACATTATTTTCATGAGCTGAGTATAGGTATAACTTCGGCTCTTGAGGAACACTAGTGTTGTATATAGCGGAATGAGTTATGTTTAGTATAGATTGCATTAATACACCTGAAATTAAAATATATTTTGAGTACCTGGACTTACTTTACATTATATATTTGAATCAACAATATTCTCGCCCGTTGTTATATCGCCGGCCCACCATGTGTAAGTTTTGCCAACGCTACGTCTTCCGATAATCGGGCGCCACTAAACAAACCTTTCAGCCCATCGGCAATCTGCTGCCACTGCCACTTAAATTGGCAATTCTTCAGGGTGGTTCTCCTGCGGATCCCTTCATTTCTGATTCAGTCACGCAGTGAAACTCCAAGCCCTTTGGATGACTTCAAGCCTTCTAATAAACCCATGGAATTGCTAGCAGCAATTTTAATTGTATGGCAGGGACTGTATATAAAAGTAGAATGAAATAATGGGCCCTAAAATTTAAGTTTAGTTTTTACCTGCAGCCAATTTAATTAATTCTGCATTATAAAATTCTACGGCGTACTCAATTTTTGTAACGTCTTTTATTTTCGGCATTACATCTTGCGCCCATTGTGGAGGGTCTATGCCGACATTTTTCTGAAAACATTACAATATTTTAATTTTCGCTAAACTGCAGGATATAGAGTCTAATTTCCATAAGTCACTTTATTTCTTTTGCAAACGTACCAATGTTTGGAATAAATTGTCTAAATAAAAGACATCTTCAGTTTTAGTGATATTCGTCCCGGTTCTTTCACTTAATATATTAAATAGACCTTGATAGGGTTCTATCCACTTTCTAACCTCAGGCCGTTCATACATTTTGTCTCTCAACCATAAGTATCTTGGACAGTTATACCAGTAAAGAAGCTGAAAAACGGAAAATAACTGAAAAACTTGTTACACTTAAACTGTCTGCTGCTGTCTGCTTAAACTGTTAACTGACTGCTAAAAAAGATTTGTTGGTTTTCACTCATTAACCCAAGAATGATGCAGTTTCTTCTGATTAATACATATACTTCTTACTTTAATTGTCTTTACTTCTCCATCTATAGTAGAAGATAAAACAATAAAAACATATTTTTTTTATATTATTATATTTTTTATCACCATTTATCTAAAATGAGTTATGGATGTAGATGTGTAGACAGAAATTCATTTACCAAACGGTTGTAAAATAATTATGATTACCGTTATCTGAATGCCTACTAGGTATTTTTAAACAAATTTCTTGAATGCATTAGTTTTTCAACTTATTCTTTTTTGGAAAACCGATTTTTTTACTGTTTACAATTTGTGTACGCATTAACAATATATATGTCATTTTTCTGAACCATAAAATATTCGCAAAGAAAAAGTTCGAAACAGTATACATCTGCAAAAGATCGCTCTTAGCGATAAGACCGCCCATTGTGTCACCCTTAGTATAATCTTCAAATTTGTATTCTGTTATTTATAAGGTATACATAATAAAGAGTACCTATTCCATTCTATTCTACATTTTATTCGTTGTAACTATGAGCAGTTTTGTTTTCTAGAAAATGTATACTTACATCATCTTCATCATATGGCGGTGTGTCATATGGAATGGGTTGCCAGTCCAGATTAGGGTTCCATTTCTGGGCTGGCTGGGGTGGGTACAGGGCTGACAAGGCAGTCAATGCTGTCATCTGGGTCCTGGCGTAATCAGTAGTTCGTATGGTAATTTCATCAGGTAAATATAATTTGCTGATGAAACTATCGTAGAGCTCCCTTAGATACTTGCCTACGAAGTAACTCCGTTGTTTGCCTTTCTGTAGACAGACGAATATTAGTAAAATAAAAACTATTCACGTAAACATTACACATGGCAAGTCTATGTGTATTTTTATGATAACTGATAAGGTGGCTGGTAGAGTAATCTTGAAATCTAGATATCAACAAGGTCATGTTTGTGTTAAATCTCTGCTGGTACAGTCACGGGCGCTAATATGTCAAAATTTCGACTTACGAAGATGACGAACTTCTAATTATAACAATTTATACGTGAAATAAGTAAAACTACAATGAAATTTTCAAGTTTTACACGTTGCAAAACCTATGGGCTTAAAAATAAGTGTATACTTCATAATGTATTATGCTCTTGACTGTACGCATTATAATTTCGGTGTCTCTCACATTTCTTCTACTGGATTTGGTCTACAGAGAATTTTAGCGAACTTCAGCAGGGTATACCTTAGGGCTGATTGTTCAATCATGATAATTGTGTAGATAACTTTATTTGAGAAACAATTTTAACATTTATTTCATACAAAAACTGCCAAACATCTTTATTTTTTCTCCGAAAAAGTTATTGGCGATTGAAAAATCAGCTTTTCTTAGTATGTAGTATTCGCGAGAAAAGGCGCACCTGTCTTTACATTAAACCATCAATGATAAAGATACAAATATGAATTTGTTTATTATTTATATATATTTATATATTTTAGTATTATGTATTTATTTAAGTAGTATACTTATTTTTGCCTTTATTGGTTTAGCTTATATAATTATTTTAGGTTTATGTTTAGGTATATTTAATATTATTACTTTAATAGTTATCATATTCATATTTTATTTCCTCCTTGTTCTTACACACTTTTGTCTACATTTCTGTTTTACTTCTCCTTTCGTAGGTCTGCTGGAAGAAATTTCTTAAGAAATAAGCAGCACCTTAGTACTCAGATCTTAATTTTGTCGTATCTTTATGTATTTTATTGTGTGTACATAAATAATAAAATAAATAAAGATACTTTATTCAATAAGCATGCGTTTACATAGAAATGTAGAGTGAATAGGCCTTAATAAACTAGCCCGCTTTTCCATCAAGATTATATCACTGCGTACCATCAGGCGGGATTACGGTCAAGCACTAATTTATAATATTTAAAAAAATCAAGCATTCAAGATCTTACATGTGTTAAAAATCCGTAAATCTTGCCTGACGAGCCGCACAAAATATTTTTATGTAACAAAATATAATTAACTAAATGAAACAAAGACTAATCACTAATATTAAATATTAAGGTTTTATGGTAATAATAATACTATAGAAATCTTATTATTATTTTAGAGTTATTTATATTATAAAATAATAACACTTGTTTTTAATAGATTTAGAATCTCGAATTTAAATTGAAACAGCTTAGAGCGACTGTCAATATTTATATTTTTCAGCAAATAAATTATTTTTATTCGAACACTTTGTAGGTGACCTACACATGCTTCTCCTTACAGCTTGTTAGTGGGTTCAAGTTCTAACACAATATTTATGTTTTGGTTCTTTGACACAAATAGAGCAACGCTGCATCCTAATCGGCGATATAATTTATTTATATCAACTGCGGTCCAAACGATCCTAACTAGTCGCAATCATTTGTCAAAAATGTGTTCGCCGATTAGGCTGCTGGTCTTTACATGGTTTCATATACATACCTACCCTATCTTACATTATTTCTAGTAGTACAAGCCCCATGAACATACACAGTTATGTTAGAATGAAATAATAAAGTACTTTAAATAACGGTTGTACCATAGATGCATGAACAATTTTATATGTATTACTTACTCACAATTCTATGTTTGCTAAATCCAAGACCGTGGCTAAATACATTATAGATTTCCTAGTCGGATATCATGGTAATGCCTGAACTTGCTACTGTTGGTATTGTATAATGTAACGTTCAGTACATTATGGACATTGTGATTAACATTTCAATTTCTTTTTCAAACAATATGTAACAAAAGCCCTGATGTTCCTTTTACCTACGTTTTAAGAATCGGCATACGGACGTAATAAAGCAAATCATTTACAAAAATTGTTCAACAAAAATAATTAAAATAAATATTTAATTATTAATATTTGTAATCTTTAACTGATTACTTACCTCTACAATTACTTATACATGAAAAAACTAGACATAAGTAGAACTTTCCCGCCAATTTCTTATAAAATCAAATATTCTAAACATTTTTCGAATATGTCTATTTTAATAGTCACTTATTTGATTTTGACCCCTCGACTAGACAATGATTTTTTTAAATTATAATTACACTAATGATATTACATAGTGTTGAATGGATTGTTTATTTTCAAACAAGATACACATATGTGTCAAAAATGTATCCAAATCGGTTCAGTAGTTTTTGCGTGAAAGAATAATGAAACAAACTCTTATAGGGATGGAGTTTTTGTTGCTGCTAGTAATATATACTTTCACAGAAATAAAATAACAAACCGAAATAAATAATAGTATGTACACGAATATTTAGTGCGATAGATAGATATTATAGTTTCGATAGAATTATTATAGTTTAGATTTTATGTTGTATTTCTTAGTATCAGGCTTTTTACATTAGCGGCGAAGATTGTAACATTTACAATGCCGAAAACGGGCTTCTAAGAGAGCTGTCACTACGACAGCCTATAAGTACTAAAAGTTTGAATACCTGATGATATTGTTATGAACTCCTTAAAATAACTACATCGTCTTGTAAATCCTGAAAATTTCCTTTGAAGTTATTTACCAGTAGGTAATAAGATAACCAATGCCCTTATTTTTTACTTATAGCTAGAACTTACATTTGTCAAGGCTTTTTTCCCGTAGGGGAAAAATAGGTTGTCGGTAAATTTCTGTTCAGTTGGATACAAAGCCAACTCCTCCTGGTCAGGAGTGCGGTCACCATGGCGAAATATCTGTTAACAATTTATCGATGTCAGAAATCACTTACTAATACAAAATGACCCAGTAATTGATACCTTAGCTAGTAAACGTTTTCAAACGTTACTACTGCAATAAATTTTAAAATGTGCAGCAAAGATGACAAAAAAGATCTTTAGTATGGTAATTATTTATCCATTTCCTTAATTGATTGATTAAAAGCTACAATGCTAATTTTTAGCTCTGTGTCGTTGTTACCAGTTACTGGCACTCTTTTGATAACATGATTGACCACTGTTCGTCATTAAATGAATGACCTGCAATTCACATAGGAAGCAGACACGCTTGCCGGCCGTGACCGGTTGAATAACAAGTCATCAGACGTACCACAAATGCGAGGATCAGCTCTGTGGTCGCCAAACCATTGTCTGCGGAGTCGATCCGTCGGGGCTCCACTAAGTGGCCGGGGGGCTCTTGTCCACTCACAGCCGCCACTAGTACAACTACCAACACTAACACCAGCCCCATTTTAAAATGGGAATTTCCCGCCGACCCGACAGAGCGGTCTCTTATCGGCGGTACGTACGCGCGTTCGCGAACCGTTTTCGACTGCAACACGCAGAGCCTCTGCTCCATTTATATAGAGATACATAGAATAGTATTTCAAGAGGGCCGACGGACAGTACCGCTTCAATATCTGTGCGAATCTCTAACAACGTAATCTGTGGTTAGGTATCTATTAATAACGAAAATTGCACCTTTGAGAGTCTTTTCTTGAGAGGGCCTAACATACCATATTTTTAAAACAAAATGCACGTGCCATGTTACAGCTGTTGCTAAATGTAATCACTGAAGACAGCCGTCGTCGTAAAAGTGCATAGGGAATTCAGGGTCATAGTTTAAATATAATTTTCAGTGTTAGTATAATTACAGCGTGAGCGTATCTGCGTTATCAAGATAAATACCTAGATATATGTTTTATTAGATAAATAAAAAAATAGATAGTAAGTTAATAAAAATACTTATAAAAGTTCATTTTTGCCTCACATCGAAACTCCGCGAAAAATCGCTATGAATCATAATGGGATAACGAGACAGGGAAAGGGTTGATTTTTACAAATTACACGCAAAGGTAACGTTTAGGTTTTTTTGTAACGCAAGAAAATTAATGATGTCAAGGGAAATTACCTTTTTTCCCCACATTTGTCACGTTGTCACTCTCCGTGAAGCAGTCACAAAAGTTCCCAATCGCTTTGAATCGTAATAGGATAACGGGACAGGGAAAGGGTTTAATAATTATAATTTACGTAAAGGAAACTGTTTTTTGTACATAATCTCTCTGAAATTATTTTTCTTTCTTATAATTCTGAAAACTCTAACCGCAAATATCATGCCACGAAAAGATTGACCATCAACCCACAGAAAGATTAATCAGGATTGAAAATAACCTAATTAGGATATGCTTCGAAAATATCTACGCAACACGGCCATGGGTCAGGACAATGCTAAGACCCTATGCAAGATAGAGCCCCAGCGCTGGTTTCAAGCGCTAGCTGCCGTTGACGTGATGTACTGTATCCTCTGCTATTTATGAAAATTATTATAATAATCAATTCTCTGTAATTAAAATGGGATGGTAGATTATAATTACATAAATAAATATTTGTAAGGGCCGAGAATCATAGTTAAATCAATATGCTGATCAATATCAAGTTGCATACCTGATATTGCAAAAAAAAACTTAAGGTAATTTATATTTGAAGGGTTACCATTACACTTTCACTTTAAGATACAATGTTTTTATGTCGTAATTATATCGAAATAAACGACCGTATGTACAATAAATATTTGATTTCGGCAAAACTCTCACTTTGGTTCTGACCTGAATGCCAATTCCAGTAATGAAGAATATTAAAAGTCACAATCTCATCTTAGAGACAATCAATTTGATGTAAATACTTTTCTAAGAGAAATTAGAGGTATTTTTGACAGATTAAAAGACAGATCAGATTGCGAACGATCTTAAAAGTTCCAAGAATTGCCCCTCTGCTGTCTTGCCCTAATTCTGTTTATGAAACTAAATACGAGTAATACTTAAGGGCTACAAAACAATAGGCATGGTGACATTATTAACTGCTGTTTTATGTAAATTAATTCTAGTTTGAGTTTATTTATCCTCAATCATTTTGTTATTTTACCTTGATATCAGAATCTCATGATCATCCTTTAACTTAAGACATATTTAATTGTTGTTCCACTATTTTTGTTTACTTCACTATTCCCTTTCCTCCCTTTTCCCCTGTAAATGGTGCTACAAACAACTTGCAGTAAGTTCGGAACTTTCACGGCTTTTTTTACTTGACCCCAACCCAACCCAACAGCAACCTTATCACAAGGAGCATAAAGATGTGAGATTTGGACAGTCATGCAAAATCAGAGATAAAATCATGTGAGTAGCATGGCACTTCCTGTCTAAGACCACAGAGTTAATATAAAATTACTTTGTCTCTTAATTTTCTACCGAGGATAAAATAAGACATGTTCAAAGATTTCTAGTTTTAAATGATTCTTTAAATGTTTAAAATAACAAGCGTAAGAAAAAAGAACACAAGAAAATTATTGTTTTGATTTGTAATGTCTCGATTCAATTTAGACCATTACAAATTTAACATTAATACAAAATTCATGTTATTTAGTTCCGCTTCGAATATGATTTCCTTTTGCTGTTTTCACCTCAATTGTGTAAAAAAGAAAAAGTGCTATAATCTCAAAATTTTGACAATTTCATAAATTGTATACTCTTAACCTTGATAACTTAGAAGATGACTAGGACATATTGCAGAAAATAAAATACTTACACTTAAAATATTTCTAAAATGAAAGCATCAGCCTAATATGATAAGGAGGAAGTTTGTAAGTGTGTGTTTGTACAGTAACAGTGCTCAATACAGCACAAATCTTTGCAGTTGTAGCGCAAACTTAACCTTATTGTGTGAGAATTAAAGTTATTTTATCCATTAATTCTTTTATATGATACGTTTTGTCTCAATATTCCCAAGGAATGGAAACATATGCGAGTAAAACCGCCGAGACCATTTAGTCTTACCTCGTTCTCTCTAAATAACATAAATTTTAATTACACTCACTTTTCTAATTCCAGGTATGACCGACGTTCATTATAATGAGCAAGCGTTACTCGATCAACTGATGATCTGCACGGAAGCCGTAGACAAAGCCGAAAGATATGAACTCCTGGGGCCACTGTATCGGCTAATTATACCCATTTATGAGCGAAGAAAGGACTATCAAGCCCTCTTAGCATGCTACCAGCACCTCACCAAAGCTTATGCCAAAGTGATCGAAGTTACCAACTCAGGGAAGCGATTACTTGGTAGATTCTACCGCGTTGCCTTCTACGGCAAAGCCCATTTCGGTGAAGATGAAGAGGGTATCGAGTTCATCTACAAAGAACCCAAACTGACGTCACTGAGTGAAATCTCAGAGAAATTACAAAACTTTTATGAGCAAAAGTATGGTGCTGACAACGTCAAAATGATTATGGACTCTGCTCCGGTTAGTATAGTTATGATACATTTTATTCTTACACAATTTGGTTAGCATACTAATCAAAGATGTACCTATAGTCATTATTAAATTAGTAAAGGTAACGTAATACAAAATACGTCAATAGGAAAGGCTTTTAGTTTTAAATTCATAACAATTTAAAAACGTTTAAACCTTTACGTAATTAATTGGTACATTTTTAGGGTTCCGTAATCAACTAGGAACTCTTATAATTTCGCTAAGTCTGTCTGTCTGACTGTCCTTCCGTCCGTCCGTCCGTCCGTCCGTCCGTCCGTGCGTCCGTCCGCGGATAATCTCGAGTGACCGAGGACTACAGACCAGAAATTTGGTACCAATATACAACATTATTTTTTGTTTTTGCGAAACCCGAAAAACGTGTCCAGTATTTTTAAGTAAATAATGTACTTTGTATGTCAACTTAATGTAACAAATAGCCTATTTTTTTTATCAAAGTCAAAAGTCATTTATTAAAATTAGGCTGAGAATCAGCACTTTTTGAACGTCAATATTACTTAAGACAGTCCCTCAACACGCCACCCATCGACACTTTCTAGTGCTTTCGCTGGGAAGTAGAAATGGCGGAACAAACTCCCCAGCAGCACAGCTGTCTGTTCATTAAAAAAAAAAGTATCTTTCTCTAAATCTATCTCTGATTTAACCCTTATTGCGCGTGGCTCGACACGCACTTGGCCGGTTTTTTTTATTTTGAAATAACTTTAATGTGAATGCAAATAACCTTCCAGAATTCGCTCTGAAATTATGGCTAAGACCGCATCGTTGTCACGATATTTTACGCTAAAGATAACTGTCTATTTTTTAACTCTTATTTAATGGAACCCTACACTGAGCGTGGCCCGACACGCTCTTGGTCGGTTTTTCTGTATAATTAAAACAGCGTTAATCATAGTTTTATTTTATCAATAGCACATGCAAGCCATATACCTAATATGTAGGTGATACAGCGGTAATTGCTTTTATCATTAACTGTCTACTGTTCGTTTTAGAGGTTTAGACGAACTCGTTTTTAATAACTCAGAATTCTTTTAATATATTATACATCAGACCCGAGATTTCGGATATGTCAATAAAGAAACATCTCAGTCACTGGTCACAAAAAACGCGTGACTCCCGTTCAACAATGACAGTAGCCTTGGTGAATTTCAAGTAATTATTTTTTCTACTGAACTGATTTTCATTAAAATAGCTTAATTAAACGATTCTGACTCGCACCTTGTCGCCATAAAATAAGTCACGGCAGATTTATTCTATCTAAACAATTGTTCTCTAATAACATTCACCATGGCACCAATATGCCAACTAACAATGTAACAGAATCTGAAATTAAAGGACTAACCATAAACTCCTTGCTACATTAATTGGAACGCCGCAAAAAATATTGACAGCTCAAACGTGTCTATGGTCTAATTTAAATAAATAAATGATAATAATAATTTTTTTACGAAAAAAAAAAAATACATTTTCTCGATGGTACGCCATAATATTGACTGCAGGCAGAAGTTACCACCCACCAGACAAAGTCTTGCCGCCAAGCGAATCGTCGTGTTCCGGCGTGATGTCTGGTGAAGCCGT
Organism: Sesamia inferens; assembly: GCA_037179545.1. NCBI lineage: Eukaryota > Metazoa > Arthropoda > Insecta > Lepidoptera > Noctuidae > Sesamia > Sesamia inferens. The sequence goes on along the minus strand of CM073934.1, from coordinate 11,799,120 downwards.
ACGGAGGACGGTTCTGAGCAGTTTTGTTGCGATGTGTTCCGGGTACGATGCACCTAAGCCGGGTACGATGCACCAAATGTTGTTTTGTCGGGGGTTTGGTCGTGGATGGTCTCCAGATCAATCTCCCTCTGGCGCAGCATCGTTGGTCGTGTTGTTGGGTTTAACATTGCATCACCTCGCTCAGCTGCCGTCTTCCTTCCTATCCACTAAGTTTTTTTTTTAAGTGAATATGCTTAATAAACTAGCTCGCTTTACCATCAACGATTGCATCACTGCTTACCATCAGGCGGGATTGCGGTCAAGCACTAGTTTATAATTATTAAAAAAAATAGTTGTCGCTTCATTAATTTATTGAATTTTCTATTGCTATGCATCTAGGTTAATCGTGAAGAGCTAGACAGTAAACTGGCCTACATACAAGTGACTTGGGTTCGCGCTGCGCCCGAAGGTGTCGTGGTGTCGGGGGGCGGGGAAGGCTCTTTCGAACGAGCGCATAATGTACGGCGCTTTGTGTTCGAGACGCCTTTCACAAGGGATGGAGCGGCCAGGGGACCTGTGCATCATCAGCGGATTAGGCTCACGCATCTTACAAGTAAGTTACAGTTGAAACTAATAAACGGTGTATGCCTATTTGCAAATTTAAGGAAATCAGCCTTTTGTATTATTGCAAGAAGGTATCATTTATTATTTCGGTAGGTTAGGTAGTTACGCAAGTAGGATCGTGGGTGTCGTAATAGGCGACTAAGGGAACTCTCACCAAGGAAGCGGGCAGTAGCGCTTCTTCTGTGGAATAACAAATTACTACGATTCCTAACACGACTGCTAAGTGTGGGGATTATGGCAAACCCTCCCAATGCCTTGGGGGAGGCCTTTGTCCAGCAGTGGACCTCTATAGGCTGAAGAAGAAGAAGTAGGTAGTAAGTAGGAGATATTTTTGAAGTGAAACTTCTTTACGCACGCTTGACTTGGGGAGTAAGCTGGCGAAAGCGTTACGAAAATTGATCGGGCAAGGCGAACGGAAGTTAAGTGGGGGATATAAGCACAGAGGCGCCCGTGGCGCGAGCTTGGTACTACAAGGTCTACAACGAGTTTTTTTTTTTTCAATAAAAATAGAAGATCTATGCAAAAATATTTTTTTTTTTTTTTTTTAATTTTGAGACACGGATACACTTATTTATTTATTTATTTACACTTTACACTATACATTAAATTTTATGTTGACTGACAACCATTAAGGTGGTCAGTTAACATAAAATTTGGTACCGCCTACTTCACAGTCCCTCCTGTATCCCCCCTTACTCCTCCCCCCCCTCACCCCTTAATATCCACACGAAACTAACCCCCCCCCCCCACACGAAACCTATCCCCCCCGACCCCCTTTAGTTACCCACAACACCTTCACGAGTCGGACAGGGTTTTCTTAACATACTGTATATGTATATATATACATACAGATGGAGCGTAAGAAGTTTCACTTCAGTCGTGTGGTCATAAGCACACTCGTTTTTTAATGCAAGACTACCTAAGAGACTAGACTAGTTAAGATATCTTATTTAAACGCTTGTGAGATGTAGGTATTTCGCGCCGATTCTGTTGGTCACAAACAAAACTAATTTTAAGTTAACTGCATCTTTTTCTTTCTATTTCATTAAGAAAATGACAGATGATAAAATGTCAGTTTAGACCTGTCAAATTAGTGCGCTCCTGACGTAAACTGGCGTATTTTTAGTCGCCATGTTTATAATCGCGTCTAAACTGTCTATGGAGCATCTTAATTGACAGGTCTAAACTGAGATTTTATCTTCTGTCCTTTTCTTAATGAAATAGAAAGAAAAAGATGCAGTTAACTTAAAATTAGTTTAGTTTGTGAACAACAGAATCAGTGCCATTATCTGATATTTAAATTTTCTCTAAGATTGAAATAACACAAAAACATGATATCTTGAAAACCCTAGAATATTAAGATGAAATTGAAAAATATTGTTACCTATATTAAACAGTATTATTTATAGCGATAACATCAATCGCGTCAGAATACGTTTTAAAACATTAGTGGAACGAAATAAGTGTTGAACAACTTATAATTGATATTTTTCAGTTGGTACGTACGTTATACAATAACAATGACTTTTTTTATTATGATAACTCGCTCATTAAGACAAGATAGATCTATTATTTATTGAATGCTTCATGCACAAACAACTGAACCCCTTTTTTGTCGAAGGGAAATTTTTAAAAGGCACTCGACCTCTGGGACCGAGGTCAGGGAGTGTGGGAGATTTTACCTCACTAAAACCGGTGATCACCATCCGCACACAGGGGTGGTTCCTCTTAAAAAACCAATTCTGGAACCACTCCTGCGCAACGCTTGTAAAGGCACGTCTCTGAGGAGACTGTAAAGGGGCCTCCCCTAGGCCTCGCTGTGTACGGCAGCACGTGACGACTGTGCCACCGCCTTCCCTGGGGTCACTCGATGGGTGCACAGAGTCCCAACTCAATGCACTCGCGACCCCAAAGCTCCACTTACCTTTTGTTGAACCTAGGTGGAATTAATGCGTTATACATCTCGGGGTTTATTCATAAACGATGATTAAAGTTAAGTGACGTGCAAACGTCAAAAATGTATGGTTAAACAGTCGCTAATCACTAGTCAACTTTTACTCGTAAATAATATACAGTAGGTTAACATAAAAATTCTTATACTTGCAGCGGATTCGTGGTTCCCGTACGTTAAACGCCGTGTGCCTGTCATCGATACGCAAGTTGAGGAGAAGAGCCCGATAGAAGTGGCAGTCTCAGAAATGGAAGGACAGGTCACCGAATTACAGGAGATTGTCAATGCTAAAGCACCTGATATTAAGAAATTACAGCTCAGGTAGGATAGCTTTAACTCTAACTTGATAAATATTAATGTTTAAAGTAAAAGGCCCCAATACCGTTGTTCACAAACCACATTAGGTAAATTAAATTTCAGTGGATCTTTCTTTCTATTTCATTTAGAAAAGGACAGAAGATGAATATTTAGCTTCTGTCCTGTAAGAAAAATATTCAGTCTCTTTTAGATTTGATTTTCTGTCCCTTTCTACGATATTATACTGATATTTTTAGTATAGTCCTGTCAAATTAAGATACTCCATAGAAAATGTAGACACGATTAAAAACATGACTACTAAAACATGAACAAGGGAATGTATTTTATTTTACGAGAGAAGTAATACAGGGTACTTAATACAGGGTAATTTTGCACATGTTTCTAGCTAGAAGTTCCACTATCGAAGAAGTTTCCCTGTTCAAACAAAATCTGTTGTGTCATAGGTTGCAATACTTATGCGGTGAAAATGTACGGAACAGCTAATACTTTTTAAGTAACCTACGAATATTTGGACTCAGTGGTTTCAGTATATATACCTACAACATATAATGTAATTAACGCACACCCTCAAACACCCTAATTAAAATATTATGATATAATCATAATAAATATATATATATATAAGGACTTGGGGAACGAAGTCCTTAACGTTCTTGGAATAAGAGCTTTTTTCTTTATTTTGCATTGAATGAATAAATTGAATGAATACAAGAAAAACTGCGATTTTAAAAGTCTGTACAAACAACAGGGTTAACATGACAATAATTTCCGTAAAATGATATAAGTAAACCGATTCAGTAAACTGTTCTAGAATAAGTATTTTCAGGAAGTGCATTAATTAATTTACATGTTGTATATAATTATAACAGTCAATGTTAGGTCCTATCAATTTGGTAATGGACGTCTTTTGCTCCTGAAACAACAATAATAATGCCAAGACAGTTTACATTACATTAACCATTTTTATGAAACATTTTCTACTTAACAGATTACAAGGCAGTGTATGCGTACAAGTGAACGCGGGCCCTCTGGCGTATGCAAACGCCTTCCTAGACCCAACACTAGCGCCCATGTATCCTGACGATATGGTTGACAAACTCAAGGCAATATTCAAGTAAGTATCTTTTACGTAATAAGCTTACAACTGATAAAAATGGACAAATGTACATATCGATACCTTAATTCGCAAATCAGCTGAATTCGTATTAAGCAATTTCTTCAGGACATGCTTAAAACTGTATTATACATCAAAATCTATATAGGTAATCAATTTCTTCAGGAGATTTTTTATACATCACTTAAGGAAATTCTAAAATACGATTGTTAGATAATATCGTAAGCTAGTATTTTTAAACAAGCGCATAATGTACGGCGCTTTGTGTTCGAGACGCCTTTTCCAAGGGATGGAACGCCAGGGGACCTGTGCATCATCAGCGGATTAGGCTCATGCATTTTACTACTAAGTTATGTAATGTAGACTCCTTTATACCTATAGGGTTAAAATACTATCGTGTTGTTACGAATGCACCTTATGTCGAGGGCATAAGGTTCAATATTGCGTTACATGCAGTACATAACTTTTAAGCACTACATCTCGAGATCAGAGATACAATATAAAAACTCATTGCTAGACCTAGGGTGGCCTATCGAATAGTACAGCTTCCATCAATATTGTCAACAAAGTGTCAACATCGAAATTTCCAGAAAATCGTCTCCGGCAAAGCGCGAATCAGTCTGGATTTATTTATTTATTTATTTGGACTTCTAACAGAGAAAACACCCTAAATTTTAGAAAATATAAATAACAGGATATGACCTTGTGCTTCTCCACTTATAAAAAGTCACAGAATGCAAATAATAATATAACAGCATGAATACAAATTGTTAACGTTGTATCAAATAAATGTAATTTTTAAAACAATGTTATATGAAATCAGATTTTAAAGCAATGTCATATTAATAAAATTTTGAAACAATGTTATATTAAAAAAAAATTTAAGACAATGACAACAAAATTGTATTAAACAAAAAATTCCATCAAGACACAATAATAAAATTTATTAAAAAAAAAAAAAGAAACAATAACAAGCATTTTCTTAATTACATCAAATAATGATAATGAAAAAGTTAACAGAGTAGGTAAATTGAGAAGAAAGTAAAACAATCAAATAATATTAAAACAGACAATGGAATTACAATAATACAAAATTATATTTGTTTGACAATGAATTACATGAAATATTTATAGTTCATACAAATCTTACTACGATTCTTGTGCATGTCCACATTTTTGACATTGAAGTTTTCAAAAATTAAAGATTTGTATGTACTCAGAGTATTTGAGAAGATGTCGATGTCTGTCGAAGATTTAGCCATACAAAAATTATATCGATGGGTCATTCTATAAATTGGCAAATGTTTACCCAGATTATTGCGGGGTTGTGGAGCCTTAAGTAAGGGTTGTGGGTGGCGTGGGATTCTGATGGGAACTTTAATTTTAATACTGCTCAGTAAGTCTGGACAGTCAACGCCATTATTAACTATCTTGTACAGAAAGGATAAGTCACAAATGGAACGACGAGGATCTAGGGTTAATAGCTTTAATTGGATTCTTCTATCTTTATAAATATGCTAAATGACGGGTTAATTTCTTTTGTACTATTTCGATCCGGTTTATGTGCACTTGATACGATGGGCTCCAGACTGTACTACAGTACTCCAAAGTACTTCGGACATAGCTATTAAATAACAAGAGGGTGATGGAAGGTTTTTTGAAGTCTTTAGAGGATCGCAGGACGAACCCAAGAGCTCGGTAGGCTGAATTAAGCATTTTGCCAATGTGGTCTACAAAACTTAAGTCTACTGTCAATGTAGATGCCTAAATCCCGAATGACTGGTACCTCTTTTAAAACATTTCCCCGAACATGATATGAGGAGTGAATTATGTTACGTTTTCGGGTAAATTTGATAGCATTAATAATATAATATAATAATGATTATATATTAAATAATATAATATTATTGATATTATCAATAATATCATTTGACTAGCGAACGCGAAACAAGCGACAATTAAGAAGCGATACTTAAGAGAATCTACTGCGACAACCCAACGAGAACTTTGAGTACTACGTGAAGTAACATCGTAGTATTATTGTGTGTGTACGAGGCAGACTTCGTGGATGTAAGGGAAGACTTCGGTGCTATATCAGCTACGTTCTACTTGTCATTGCCTACTATCGACTGTACCGTCGTTGTCAATAAACTTCAGAACCCTTAACCGATATTTTAGTACCCCTAGCCCATAACAGTGTTATTAGGAGTAAAAAACAAACTAAATGTGGAGTTAGCCGATTTGCGAATTAAGGTATTATATGACCTATTCATTTTCGGAGTTTAACTTAACATATAAATAATAATTAACTTAAAAAGAAAGAGAGAAAAGTATTTTGTGATTCGTATAGGAAGTAAAAAGAAAACTAAATTGTATAAAAAAGTAACAAAGAATGATAGTGTCGTCCTCCGTGACGCAGCGTCAACACGCCTGCCTGCGACGTGGAGGCCTCGGGTTCGATCCCCGGCCAGGTCATGATGGAAAACGATCTTTTCCTGATTGCCCTGGGTCTTGGATATTTATCTATATATTTATTTATTATAGATATAGTATCGTTGAGTTAGTATCCCATAACACAAGTTTCGAACTTACTTTGGGGCTAGCTCAATCTGTGTGATTTGTCCGTATATATTTATTATTATATTTATTTATAGATGAGAAAGTTTACGGGACCAAAAGGCTCCTATCCTATTATGTTACTCTCGACAGCGCTATTGATGGTACGTTGACTGTGCTCTGCACTGTTTTATATTGACGTGATTTTGTTTCGACAGCTAATCAAATAAATCCATGAATTCAGAATATAACTGTCCATTCATATCTTTATATAAATCTGTCTGGCTATATTGGCCGCACCTCAACGTTCATTGATAAGCCTCGTATGAATGGAGCGAAGTCATTGGTCAATGTCGATATATATGTCTGCGTGTTTGGCGCATTGTCTGATTTTGTGAATTGGAGATTAATCAGCAGTAGACTTACCCATACCGATAAGATTTTTACAGAAAGAAAATCTTAGGCCTAATATCAAAGGCCAAGTGTAACAAATTAAGTGTAAAATATTTTGTACTCAGTTGAATTAATCCAGATATCCGTACAGAGGTATATAACGATAACACATAAACTGTGCTGACTTTTTAGCTGTTCTTTTTTGTATAAATTTTAAACTAGTGCTTGACCGCAATCCCGCCTGATGGTAACCAGTGATGCAACTGTTGATCGTAAACCGCGCTAGTTTATTAAGAGGCTATTCACTCTAGCCTTGAAGACACTTAAAATTGTAGTCCAACGGAAACCCAGTCGCTGGCAAATTGTTCCAGTACAGTCAGAAGCAAAAATATGTATACATTGCCAAGGCTCCAAAAATATGTAAACATCTTCGACTTTAAGACGAAGTGCTCAATCTCATTACGGACGAACCAAGGGGCACAACAATACTATGTACATAGTATTGTTCCTTTCGTGGTGGGCATAATTTAATGAAGCAATGAGCGTATACATATTTATGATGTGAACCGGTGGCTACAATTTTATGCTCTTCAAGTTGAGCACTTAGTTTTAAAGTCAAAGATGTTTACATATTTTTGGCGCCTTGGCAATGTATACATATTTTTGCTTCTGACTGTACCTCGATGTACGCGGTATAAAAGAAGAAGCGAAACGCTTCGTTCGGATCGTTGTGGTGTCAACAACGTAAGGGTGGAAACTCGCAGTACGACGGGTCGTCCGGTCGGTCTTTTTTTTTTTCTTTACAGATAATTCTTTCTTTTTATTGCTTATACTCATTCTTAATACTGCTTTATTTTATTTTTTCCAGAGAGTTCCTAACGGTATGCCACGCAGCGCTGCAACTAAACGCCAAGCTAATATGCTCCGATCAAGTCTCGTACCACGAGGCTTTGGAATCGAACTACTACAAACTAAGCCATTCTCTGTCTGGCATGCTAGGGCAGCCATTACAAGATATACTAGTTAATGGGAATCTGAGCACCACTGTTCCTGGAGTAGAATTAGAGTCTAGTAATGCTTGAAAAGGGAATACTGTGCTTTGCTTCAAGCCACCAAGAAACTGATGACAAGGCTGGCTTTTTTTTTTAAACTTACCATGTACGGTCAGCCTGTATAGATGGCGTTGCGTCATAGATTTCATCAGATATAGTCTGTGCAATAATTATGTAACCGATGTACATCGGATATTTAAAAATCAAAAATTGCCGCAACACATCGCGTTGCTTTGTCCGGCGAGGACAGAGGGTTTATTGTCTCAAAATTATGACCGAGTATTACACTTGCCACTATGTATCACCTGGGAGTATAGGAATTTGGAAAGGAGTAATTATAGTTAGTAGTTTTTGTGCTAAGAATCAAGAGAAAAGCCGTGTCTGACTATGGTTAAGCCAAAAATATTGGACACGTGTGGAATGAGACAATCATCCTACTAAGTTTTTGACAGGTTTAAACCAATGAGGTTTGAACTCCCACAAAGTTCAACAACCTTCTTCGGGTTTTAATGCCAAAATGCCTACAATATATTTATAAAAATTAATTCAAGAGCCTATGCGTACTATGGTGTAATAAAACCATAAAGTTTTTAGTGCAGAGAAATAACTACACAGCAGCAATAGCTACAAAGCTCTCTTGCAAAGGAAATAATGTACGGACGACATCAGGTCAAGCTACCGGAAACTGTCAAGTATTCCCAATCAATCTTGAACTTTAATCATTTAGCGACAAAGTTGTAAATCTAATAAAGAAATCTGACAGACACTAGATAATGCCGCTACAGAATTATCTCCGAAAAAACAAATCAAATCCAATTCTCATAGGAGTGCTCTACATATTTGAGCACAGTAGTCCAAAGTAGATTTTGCACCGATAAAGTAAGTTCACAAAATATTAGAACTAATAGTTGAATACTATTTAAATATTGTACCCGATAAGGTTAATATTACGGTCGGTTTTGGTTGAAGCTTTTGGTTTTCCCAGAATACGGTGGACGGTATACACACATCTTATCGCCGTCATCTTAATGTCGAACACTGACAAAAATTACAGATTCTCATGACCGCCGTTATTATTACGGAACCGCTTTACTAAGGAATCTATGTTTTGGCGGTTGACTTGGTGATAAGCATGGATCGTTGGAACTACGTTAACACTCACTTTGTTCTTAATTATTATGGCCCCTGTACCAAATTGGTTTTACTAAAAAAAGGTTTGGTTGGCAACAAGTCGTCTACGTAGACATAAGATAGTTCATTTTAATCATCCAATATTTGTTCTAAGTTCCAAAACGTCATCTTATTGTCATGTTAATCGCATAGTAGTTTTATTAATTAAGGGAGATTAGATCCAATTAAACTATATAAGCCAAGTATCAGAGACATCGTTAGTAAATTATGTTATTTACTAAGATAGATAGAAGACCTTTGATAAGACTGGGTCACCGCTGCGTAAGCTGCACCAAACTGCGATCAAAATAATAATTTTCAATCGCCGAATAATTGTCCAAAAAGTAACTAAATCAAAACAATAATTAGCTATAATTGGATTATGTGATCAAATTTTTATATTGGACTTGGAAATGTTGTTTAGAATTAATATTAATTGGTTATAATACCAAAAAGGCTTAGAATCTTTACTACAGGTGATTAGCATTTATTTCACAATACAATCGATAATGAAATAACATATATGCCCCTATTCTGTTGGATACCACCTAAACTAAACAAATGTCGTCTTTGCATAAATTACAGTAAAAAATAGAAGAACATTTTTGCTATCAATTATTTGTATAATACATACTTCTAAACTTTAAGGTTGGGACGATATCCCAGACTATGTCACCTGAAAACATGTTGAAGATAAACATGCAAATCAGCTTTATAGCTTAAAAACCATTACCTCGTTAATGTGTTTGGGAAACCAGCTAAATTTAGTTGGTATCGAACAACATTCATTTAATCATATCGAGTTTTAAAAACCATGCGCTAAACAAAGTAAATATAAACAATAAGTAAAATAAGTGGGAGAATATGCTCGTCATAAACACAATTCACTCAGCATTGTCAATTACAAACTCCATCCTACAATCAGCCAATTTCTTTGCAAATAATTAAGATCTGATAAAAACTGTTAAAGTGCCATGACTGATATTTCTCTCTTACCTAACCTAGGAACCTTTATCTAGACTAAATTTTAGTCTAGCTATTATGTGCACAAATATCGATTTTAAGTAGCTATAGTATACGCCAATGTTTGCGGCAGCTGCGGTCACAAAATTTTGGGCAAAGCAAAATGCTGCGTATCTCGGTACTTATAGATAAGGCATATTCAGACTGCCTTATCTATAAGTACTGTATCACTATTAATAAATGTCCTTTCTTTGGTAATGGCGCCGATGCACAAACTAAACTAATTTGAAGTTAAGTTTATATTTTCTTTCAATTTTATTTAAAAAAATAATAGAAGATAACATTTTAGTTTAATCCTGCTAAATTAAGATTAATACTTTATAGACAGTTTAGACGTAATTAAAAACATGGCTACCAAAAATACGTCAATTTACGTCAGGAGCAGACTAATTTGACGGTGACTTTTGGCGGGAAAGCCGAGTGTCACGCTCATTTTTCATTGGACTTTTGAATTATTTATAGTATCGTTTACTAAATAAAAGCGCGTGATTTATGTAGTAAAAAGTGCATTCAGTAAATAATTCACAAAGAAAATTGAAATATCGCAGCATAGTGCCCATCTTGCCCAACCCTCCCTCGTAGACGGTTCACGCGCTGTCATTGGCGATATCCGCCATTATTGTGAAATAAAATTTTCAAAGAATTTCTATAATTTGTTACACATGTTATTGGCAAAATTGTGGTATCTTATTCCACAGGGGCCATTGATTAACCCCCTTATTCATAAAAGATGTATAAAGTTAACTAGTGATTAGCGATTCTTTAACCATACATTTTAGACGTTTGCACGTCACTTAACTTTAATATTTGTTTATGAATAAACCCCTTAAACACTGTGGTGTATATTCATAAAGGATGATTTAAGTTAAGTGACGTTAAAAGGTCAAAATTGAATGCTTAAAGAATCGCTAATCACTAGTTAACTTTAAACAGCGTTTATGAATAAGGGGGTAAGAGTTGAAGTTTACTAATTTGACAGGTCTAAAGTAACATTTTATCTTCTGTTCTTTTCTGAATGAAATGGAAAGAAAAAGATGCACTTAACTTAAAATTAGTTAACACTTAACTTAATTTACTTTGTTAACAAGGGAATAGGGGTCATTTTTTGTCGTATCGTTGAGCTCCTCAATTCGGCAAATGAGTGCACTGACTGAGGTCCACTCAATCTGTATGTCATTTGAGACCCCACCCTACATGGACCTCAAAGATTATGTCCGTATTTTCTTTTTATTTGCAGCTTGACATTGATAAATTTTATATAAACAATGGCATTTCCTTTCTCCGTAATGTATTCTATTATTTATTGTGGGCGTTTCATTTATTTTATGTTCTATTAGTTTTTGTCCTGGTCTGGCAGTATGAATAATTTCTAGGCCAACTACCCAGATGGGTTTTCTTTGGTATCGTTCGTCGAACCATTGAGCTACACGATTTCTGACAAATGCCTGCACTGACTCCTGGGCCCTCCATAACCTGTGGTTCTTTCAAAAGACAATCTCAGACATCGTTCACATGATCTTAATATGATCTTAAAAATGTGTTCGTCGATTAGGGGGCAGGGTTAAGTCTGGTTTTTAAAAGTGACTATGACCTCTTGAGTTTGTTTCGGCCTTTCTATTAATATTACCGTTCTACTCTTACTTATTATGACCACAACTACCAAGAATCTTGGCGTTTAGTATAGGATGTTTACCCTCAGTAGAACGACCTAAGAGTATCAAGTCAAGTTAGCGAACTACTGTTGGCTATTATTGCCATGCTTAACATATAACTAGCTTTTAAGGATTTTTATCCCCATTTAATGTATACCTACTTATAAATACCAATTTCTTTAAATATTTTTTACCTTTGCTGATTTTTTTATGTATTTTTTTTTTGTGTTTTAATTAATTATTCCCTAACCTAAATTATGTGCATTGTTGTATGAAGTCGAATGTAATTTTCCAGAGCTTTTTTTTCAATTGTTTGAATGTTTTTATGTTTATTTTAAGTAACCTAGGTGTTTTACTGACGTCAGTACATCAATCTACTGGAAACTATTTTCACAATCAACCTTGAATTTAATGCTTTAGTGATAAAGGTGAAAATGTGATCTTCCAGATTTTTGTAGCTGATGTACGGTATGTTCGTTTTAAAACCCTGAACAAATTACATAAAGTAATTTTATATCCTTTATTATTGTAATGACAAGCTCACGATACCACCCTATTTGTTATTTCTTTGTTATAATTGGGACCTGAACTTCGTTTTGGTGTTTTAAGGGCCTGGCTATGTCATATTTCTTTACCATCGTATACCCTTATACGCTGCACAAGTTCTTTTTTCTAGCAACATTGAGGTTTGCTGCATAAACTGCCAAATTAGTGTTCCATAACCATTATGTCGGCGGAGATTTGGTATCTTATTTTATTAGACCTTGTATACAATGTGTAAGAGAAACCTCATTGCTATCCTTGAGCACTAAAGATAATACATAGTATAGAATTACTATAAATAATAAAGCCGGCACCAGACAGTTCAAATATTGATCACTTATTTGAACACTTGTTTGGACACATGTGCAGCACGTGTTGTTGAGTATTTGTTCAAACCTTTGTTAAAACAGTTGTACTTTGCCATTCGTTGTCGGTTTCGAGCGCACATCAAAGCGTTCAAAGTTGTCTGTGTTCAAATGTTTGCGTAGCCTGCTACACACGCAAATATTTGTCTGTGTCTGGCGTCGGCTTTATACTAAAGTTTTAACTCAAAATAAAATATTGTAAGAGTTGATAACAAATTTTCGGTTTCATGTTTCTTAAATTCAAATCGTAAGAAACGTGTCACTGCACTACGTAGATCAATAACTTTTCAAAGTGATGTGTTCATTTCGATTTCAAAAGTTCGGTTTCTGGTATCAATGTATAAAAAAATTTCGAACATATAGAGAAAGAATTAGGTCGGAAATATTCCGACGCTTAAATACCTAAACTTAATTTAACGAAACAAAAATATGAATATTCGGTACACATAAGTAGTTGATATGAATGCCACTACAGGTTTTGTAGATAAATATTTCTTAAAATACTACCAGATGGAATATTATACGGATTTTTTAAAATATTTTACTTAATTGTTAGTTAAAAGGCGTATTCACATTATACTTTCGTCGTCATTTTGTTCAAGTTTAGGCATATAAGCGCTGTGATTTTCAATCTCTAGATATAATTCAAGAAGCAGTGCTCTCAGTATGTATAATGTATTAATAAATAATACCTTTTCCATTACACGTTGTATACAACATTATTTTTTGTTTGTGCGAAACCCGAAACATGTGTCCACTATTTTTAAGTAAAGAATCTATGTACAAAATTTAAAAAAGTTATCATTAAAAACTACAAAGTTATGAACTTATTAACCTACTTGGCTGTCGCGACAAAAAATGCTCCACGCTCGGGCGGATGAGCGGTGCATTGACCTCTGGCGTCGGCTGTTGCGCGGACGATGGACCTTAAGCTACGTGTCGCGCTCGGTAACCACACTGCAACAATTTCTAAATGTGTTTTGGAAAAAATATAACGTGCTGTAAAAATGATTGGAATCGATTCAGTTGCTTATTCTCAACAAACTATTTATGCAGGTTTCGCATGAACAAAAAATAACGTATACTAGGTATAGTATTACCACAAGCATGCAATAATAGATTAAGTAATGCATGACGTAAGATATTAGTTTAGTAACTATAACTCGCGCGAGTCAACTGTGCACCTCGCTCTTTGATGTCATTCGAACTGTGCCGTTCGCATAATGTTAAAAAAATATAAATTACATTTTTTTTTTATGTTATTAAAACGTCGTTTTGATGAGGCGTCATAGTACTAGGTCATTTTACTCATGACATTTTGCAATTATACAACGTGTAACATAAAGGGTGTATACATACCAAGGGCATGGCATCTTTACATGATATCAAATGATATCGGAAGGTTTTCAACTCAAAATAAAATACTCAAAAAATTTATACAAAATTTTCGGTTCCGTGTTTCTTAAATTCAAATCATAACAAACCTGCACCACACTACATACGTTAATAACTACTCGTTACACGTCACATTACTTGGCAAAATCACGATAAATGTCTTCAAAAATTCTGTGCGCCTAGTATGGTAGTAGCCTATCACAGGCGATGTTTTTTCTCGTAACTTCCTAACAAAAAGAGATAGGATTAAAAAACCCTTCCAATATCGATTGATATCATGTAAAGATGCCATGCCCTTGGTATGTATATACCCTTTATGTTACACGTTGTATAGATACTTATGGACTGATATATAATGTTAGTGCAACCAACAGGCTTTATTTACACGTCGAAAATGTAAAAAAACAAACTTAATAAAAAAGAACTTAACAGAGCAAAAGCTCCACAGAAACTGTAATAACAAACATGCTATCGCTACCAAGCGCTTACGGCGAATGCGGGGCGCCGCGCGAGGAAGCGGGAGGGCTCGTATTCCAGCGAGGTGCAGTTAACTCGCGCGAGTTGTAGTTTACTTACGTATTAACATTTTTATATTGTATCATGGAAAAGCAGTTTAAATCTAACTTATAGTGAAATTGCACACAAAATACGTCTAACATAGCCGAGGTCCTTCAAAGAAGATTACTCTCTTGTGTAAAGTATTAAATATATCTCTTTTTTTTTTATCAACCTCAAACCTACCTGTCATTATTATTATTATTTAGGTACATTTTTTATTTTTTATATCAGAAGTTTAGTACTCAGTTAAGGTACTGTTTTATTAAATTAAGTTTGTTGTCACAAATTGTACGTCTGTTTAATTTATTTTGTTGTTTGTCTTATTAAGGCTTTATTTTATAGTTATAGATAGCGCTGATAACGTCCTGTACGTAATTGCATGTAATATACACTACCACGGAGATCTACATACATTGCTCAGGCAATTTTATATTCGTCATATTTATATTATTTATAGCTAAGTATCGGCTCGTTAGATTTCATGGCGGTGTAATTGTAATATTAAACTACTGTGTGGCTACCATGAGTTGTCATTTCGAGACTCATTCATACGCATCGACCGCATTTTGCGCTCTCATTGGTTGAGAGTTCTTACAACCTTGAAGCGGGCCAAACGAGGTCGATATCGGTGATTGAGTTTTCGTGATCAAAACTCATGATAGCCACACTGAAATGAGTACTTTAAAACTATTAAATATTAGTAATAGAAGATAATCATAATATAGACAAAGTGCCGTAACTCATAAACATGTTTACTTGCTCGCACAGAAGCTTGCGCTTGTCTGTACCACCCATAAAAGCCTTGGTAATAAATTCGTCAAGAAAAAATAAGGTAAGTAACTGTTATTTGTCTATGTCGTGAATTTATTATTTGTGTCATTAGAAGCTACCGTGGTAGTGATTTAATTCTTAAAACGATTCTACAATTTATTCCTACTGTAAACGCTTGTCGGGAAAAATATTAAATGTGCAAACTTACCTATATTTGTGCCAATCTCCATAAAGAATAGAGGTAAACAAACCAATTCAGGGTTGTCACAACCCACGTTTTATAAATCTCCTTTTATTTAGGTACATGATTATCGACTTTTACATGCTAACTATTTAATAACAATTCATTAAAACCATTAAAAAGTCGACATAAATTTGACATGACAGCCCTACAAAAAAGATCAGAAGAAGAAGAAGAGAGAGATAAGAGAGATGGATGAAATCCAGGTATTAAACATACCAGGATTTCATCCATCTTTCTTTTTTTTACACTTAGTGGAATTCAGACTGAATAAATTTGGGACATTTTTCAATACAGTTTTGCGTATTTTAACTACATTTTAGATCAACTGCACAACACATGCATTATAGTATTTTCAAGTATGCACTACATATAATACATCTATCTATATGTATCAAAAATTTAACCTATTAGGAAATTAGCTTACATGTGTGTCATATTTCATTTAAAATCGGTTAAGCATTCTATACAAATCATAAATATCTAAACATAAATAAACTATGTATTTACATTTAGAAAGTAGGATTATTCTTCATCTATTTAGAAAATGTTAACATCTGCCTTTCAGGTGTAAACAGTCGTTGCCTAGCAACGGTTTGTTTACCTCTATTCTTTATCGAATTTGGCCGATATATAGGTACGCGATTTAGTCCAAAAAGAGCATAATAAGATTCTTTCGTTAGTAAAAAATCATATTTATAGCTTGGACTTTAAACTGACCAGAGCGACCGTAAATTCACAGTGTTTGTATTGATTAATATTTTTCATAACAGGCTACATTCTACTGTTAAGTCTATAAGCGTTTTTTTATAATACTCCATTCCATTGAACTAAAAAGCTTTATAAGTTAGGGGAAGGGTACATTTTCATTATACTTATTTATTTATATGTGAATAATCAAATTAATCTCATACTCAATGCCTTGCTTTATTCGTCATATTTAATAGTTTATTTTATAATATAATAGCCCTGATTCTCTTCTTCACGAACTAAATTAAATGTAAGTTCAATATATATTTTTCTAACTATTTCATTAAGGAACGGACAGAAATATATTTTAGTTTAGACCCGTCAAATTAGTCCGCTCCTGACGTATTTTTGGTCGCCATGTTTATAATAGCGTCTAATCTGTCTATGGAGTATCTTAATTTGACATGATTAAACTAAAATGCTATCTTCTATCCTTTTCTTATTGAAATAGAAATAAAAAGATGCACTCAACTTAAACTTTGTTTAGTCTGTGAACAAGAGAATCGCGCCAATATCCAACTTATTGGAACAGCCATAAAATTAAACATTTATTTAAACCTTGCTGTAACTTTCAAGGGCAGTTAAATAACATGGTATCACATGTCTAAATTAAACGTAGAAAAAAATATCTTTTAGTGAAAATTTACTTCTTATAATTAAATGGTCGATATTTTAAATAATATAAACTTAATGTGGTAATGTTTACTATTGGATTATTTAAACAATTAACACCAATTTTATGTGATTAATAAATCTTAAATGTCTATTTCTTAATTTATTCTTAAATAATCGTGGACAATAGTTACAAAGTACTAATTTATATACAATTTGATCTTTATAACTGGCTGTGTTGTTGTGGGTAGATAAAGTAATTTCAATTGTCTATGGTATAAATATACTCTGTGTACTTTTTAGAATGAGTTGTTAAAACTATCACGAAATTAAAGCAAGACTTACTCTGAATCTTATTGAAGTGTAATCTAAATTTCATGTTTTAATACATTTTATAAAATTACCTAAAGATCTTTTCTTGTCAACATTTCTTCGACAAAATAAAAAAATGTAAGTCTTGTTGAGCTTACCACTAAACCAAACAGTTGTCGTAGTGGGTTTAATCAACCCTACAAGAATCCGGCGCCCATTATTGGCATCGTCATGGCTGAGGACTTTAGGTGTTAAAGAGCATTATACATTAACTTCATGGCACTAAAGTCGAAATACCCAAGATATATGATCGTAGTAACAAAAATACCGCTTCGGCATGGTTGAGACCTCTGCTTCGGATTCCTTCGGTACGCTGGCGCCGAGACAACACTTGAGGGGTAGCTCGACATGCTTAAGGACGCCTCGTCTTCCCTAAGAACGTTACATCATGCCAAGGCATAGTTTCAGACACTGCGCTCTGGCAGGTACGTACGGATGCCGAAGGATCCTTTTCCTTATCGATGCCGATTATAATAAGCGACGGGCCTTATGATCCTAACATATCGTGAGTGACCTGGCATTTGAGGATTAATCGAAGGGTAAGAGGCAAAGCCAAATTCTTATGACTCTAAACCCGCTTATACAGGGTGTCAGGGAAACGCTTCCGAAAACGAAGACAGGTGATAAGGCTAGTGATTCTCGATACGATACCATCAAAAAATGAGGATTTTTTTAAACAATTTTACTTAAGCATTTTTCGTACACTATGCTGTGGCAACAGTTAAATGAGTTAAATGAAACCATTATTTGCGATTAAACATTTTTTTTTTCTTTACAACTCTAACAAGCTATGTATTCGTAAATAATTATCAGCTGACCCGCGCGCATAAACTCGGGTTCAAAGACCGCGTGCGGTTACCGACATCGCGACAGTTGGACGATCGCTACGGTTTACCTTGACCTTGACGCGCTTAACCTTGAGGTCCATATCGAAGGTACTTAGTTTTTAAATTGATGCACTGTCGTGAATTTAATAACAGTTTTGTATTATGTCGATAATCGATAGTAAATGAAATAAAGTAAAAGATCGCTGACATCAGCTGTAATTGACTAAAAAAATTTCATCGCATGTACAGGTGCGCCCGTGAATCAATTGAATTTGAACTTTATAACAATGTAATTAAAGTCACACGATGCGTGCTCGTTTATTGCAAGAACTGGATCCTTCATTTAGTAAGTAAACCTAATCAATTTAAAGTGAATAATTAAATTAATTGAATCTAAGAAACCAGTTAAATCTTATTTAAAAGTTAGAAAATGAAAACAGTTTGTAATAAAGCATAAGTACAATTTCCTAACAATTAAAATGAATTGATTTCTGATCTCGTAATTATTCTTTTAGCATTTTCGCCTCTGTAAACACACCGCATTAACCTACGCGACCGCCGGGAACCCCCCCAAAGCGTTTGATCTTCATAGTACATCTTTAGTTAATAATAGTGTTCCTTGCGACTCGGTTCGTGAGCTTGTGCGTTACGTTTGTAACCGATTATTTAATTATTGTTTTGTTAGTTTTAAATTTGTGTTTAGTTATTAGGTATTGTTACGTTTTTAGTGCTGTTTTATTCTTTTTAGTTATAACTTTTTGTTGTTTTAAACAATGCCTGAGGCATACGTGTACAGTGCTAGTGAATACGGCAACATGTTGATGTGTTTAGGAGAAGAATTCTAGGACCAGTGTTTCTACCGCAGCGCCTCAATGGATCGGCATATCTTAATTTTATAAATGGACATTTAAATGATATGCTAGACAATGTGTCTGTGGCTGAATTTCGTTGAGCATGGTTCCAGCACGATGGAACCATGCTCGTTACGCGTCCCGTCCGCGAGCGTCTCACTGAGCTTTTTAATGACTGCTGGATCGGAAGGCTGATGAAATGCGGGGCAGAATAGCGAGTGTTTTTAATAAACTACGTGAAGAATGTGTTGAGGAATACTGATGCCTCGTGTTCACGGATCGACACAGCGACGGGCCCGGCTTTGTATTGAAATGAATGGAACTCAGTTCGAGCCAAACCTCATAAGGTCGCAAAGGATTTAGACAGGTACGTAAAATGCCTCTGTCAGCTTTTTACAATGGACTACAATTGCTATTTTGAAAGTGATGTTTGTAAATTGCGTATAAATCGGCACTTTTCGGCGGCTGATAAGCGCGGGCGCGGTCGTGCGACGTCGCCTTGCGTGTCAGTGACCTCACGTTTCGTACGCTATCCAATGCTTGTTTACGAAATATGAAGTCTTGAAAATAATCAATTTAAAGCGAAAGGTTATTGGTATCCGTTTGCATTTAGGTTGTATATAATCTACGTTCTGGCTTCGGAAGCGTTCTCCTTACACCCTGTATACACCTGTTATAAAAAAATATACCTATCACAATAGTACCTACAGCAGCCTTTCGCATGAATACCACCGGGCCATCCTTTCTAATTCAATAAGTAGTCAGACAAGGCAACTTGTCTCCCTTTCTCTTTACAACTCGCATGAGTTAACTGTGCACCTCGCTCTGTGACGTCATACGGACGGTACCGGTTGTAAAAAAATGAAATTCAGGTTATAGAAAAATATTGGATACTATTTTGTTTTATCAAATCAATAAAAATTTACAAATATAAAAGGCATCAAAGATCAGGAGTGGTGGCTGGTGACGTCACTCCTCGCTAAAAAGTAGCGTGCAGTGAGGTCACATGAGTTTTCATTTTTTGTTCATATGAAAAAAGAAAAAATACGTGTCTAGTATTTTTTGTAAATCTGACTGACTGACTACCTAATTAGTTTTTTTTAGTCAACTACCCTATTATGTTAAAAAGTAGGTATAAATTTCAATTTTTTTTTTTTTTTATGTAATAAAAGGTCGTTTTGATGAAAAAGCGTCTTTTTTTATATAAATTATAAACCAGCGCTTGACTGCAATCCCGCCTGATGGTAAGCAGTGATGCGATCGTTGATGGTAAAGCGCGCTAGTTTATTAAGAGCCTATTCACTCTAGCCTTGAAGACACTCAAATTGTAATGTGACGGAAACACCGAGGCCGGCAAATCGTTCCAGTCCCTCGATGTACTAATTCATTTTACTCATGACGTTTTACAAATGAATTGATATATATGGACTGAAATATGATATTAATATAATAATATAGTTGTAATTTAAACTGTATTTAGACATTTGTAACTAAGATGCTAACGCAACTCATCGCTGCGTCAAATTCCAGCGAGGTGCACAGTTAACTTGCGCGAGTTATACCTAGAAGAGGTTTTACTAAACTGAAAGTCTCTTAGCTAAAGTAGTTTTGCATTTGTAGCACGGGCGCTACACAAAGGACTATAAATCACTCACACCAGATCACAGCTCTACACTGGCGCTACACAAAGGACTATAAATCACTCACACCAGATCACAGCTACACAAAGGACTGTAAATCACTCACACGAGGATTGCGGAAGTCACGGCGCGCGTCCCTGCGACCCTGACTCCCGCAGCGAGGGTTCCGACCCTGTTTCCATGAATCGTGACCAACGATCAACGTCCGTGGGAACCATACGAGTCGTCTAGCACGTGAAGACGGAACTGGCGCGCTTTTCTACATCAACCAATCATACGCCGCGGCCTGCCTCGATCAACGAATCAGCATCAAGAACGAAGCTGATTCGTTATTGGTTACCCCACTATCATTTAGAGATAGTTAGTATAGAGATAGTTAGTATTTAAGTGAGTGCATAGCTTGTAAGAACATTATTATTATAACATTATTATTATCATATTCTACATCAGTGTACAACATCATTGTACAACATCATTATTATATCCATTCCTTGATAACACTCTTGTATCGCGTCAGTTTTACACGTCTTATACATTGTACTTCTTTCCACATTCGTGCAATACATAAAGTTCAATTTATCTGAGTTTCAATTACGCGACACGATCATCGTCGCTACAGTGGTGACCTAAGCGACGTGAATCAAGACAAACGTGACGGAACTCGTGATTAGCACATTCTAGTGGCTTCCCACTAGTGGGTCTCACCACTAGGATTTCAAGAGGCTATATTCACGGTATTGCTGCGTGATACACCAGAAGAGTAATCAGGATGGCGACCAACAACGCAACACAGGTAAGCAACGCAACACAGGTAGGAGGGCAAGTCGACACGCTCACACTACAAGCACGGCTGTCTGACTTTTGGCCGGCGTATCCCAGACTATGGTTTACACACTTCGAAGCAGTAATGGCGCCACAGAGACAAGGTGATGACGCACGCTATCAAGCAGCTATCGCCCGACTAGGCCTGGACGCACTTCAGCAAGTAAGTGATATTATAACCAACCCGCCCATTGAAAACAAGTACGAAGCCCTCAAGTCCCGACTCATCAGCGTCTACGAGGAATCCGAGAGCCGGAAGCTGCAGAAGCTGATGGATGAGATGGAACTCGGAGATCAGAAACCCTCACAGCTGTTGCGAAAAATGCGGGAACTAGCCGGACAGAAAATACCAGACGGTACACTGCGCATCATGTGGACCCGGCTACTTCCACCCTCATTACGCGCTGTCCTCACCGTGAGCAACACTACGGACTTGGAAAAGTTATCGCAAGTAGCAGACAGTGTAATGGACAGTATCGCGCAACCTAACCAGGTCGCGCAAATTTCACGCACGAGCGATGTGGCTGCCCTACACGATCAATTAAGGCAGTCAAGCAACGATAATAGCAACCGCAAGTATTCAGAACAATCACTTATCTGTTATTATCATCGCAAGTACGGCAACGAGGCGCGGAAATGTACACGTCCGTGCAATTTCAACAACAACAACAACAGCGCCCAGTCGGAAAACTAATGCCTGCGTCGGTTGAGGCGGCAACTGACGCGAACAACACTTCCCACCGCCTATTCATAACTGATAGAAATTCGCGTCTGTCATTTCTAATTGATACGGGCGCAAACGTTTCCGTGATACCGAGGACAAAAGGCGGGAAAGCAAAACAAACCGATTTCTGTTTGTACGCAGCAAATAACACGACCATCCCAACGTACGGAGAGAAAACCCTACAACTGGATCTCAACCTACGACGGCCGTACACCTGGAAATTCATCGTCGCTGCAGTCAGCAAACCCATCATCGGTGCAGACTTTCTGAAGCGTCATCAACTGCTTGTCGACATAGCCGGCCGACGCCTCGTCGACAAAGTTACCAACATGACCGTCAGAGCATCAGTCATTCGTTCCGCCGAACCTACAGTTCGAAGTATCGACATGGAACAGCCGTATCACCAGCTCCTCAGTAAGTTTCCTGATATCCTGCGACCATCAAGCATGAAGGATACTCCCAAACACAAGGTAGAACACCACATCGAAACTACTGGCCCACCAGTGTTCAACAAGTGCAGACCTCTTCCTCCACATCGCTACCTGCCCGTGAAGAAAGAATTCGAGCTCATGATGCAGCAAGGAATTTGCCGACCAAGCAAAAGCCCTTGGTCCAGTCCGCTACACGTCGTTCCTAAGAAAAACGGCGACTTACGCATCTGTGGTGACTACAGAAGACTCAATGACGTCACCAAACCCGACCGCTATCCAGTCCCACGCCTCAAAGATTTTACCTACCTACTTCACGGCAAGAAAATCTTCAGTACTCTCGATTTAAACCGAGCTTATTCGCAATTAAAAATCTTCGAACCTGATATCGAGAAGACAGCGATCACTACACCATTCGGTTTATTCGAATTTCCACGAATGTGCCCAGGTCTCAAGAACGCCGGACAGACATTCCAACGATTCATAAACGAAGTGCTCAACGGAATAGACTACGCGTTCCCATTCATCGACGATGTTATCGTTGCATCTGAAAGTGAAGCAAGCCACATCGGAGATCTGCAGGAAGTTTTACGCCGATTAGACACGTATGGTGTCACTATAAATCCCTCTAAGTGTGTTTTCGGAAGCGAAACCGTCAAGTTCCTAGGTTACGAAGTATCAAGCAAGGGGATCAAACCACTTCAAGACAAAGTCAAAGCAATCACAGAATACCCAAAACCCAAAACCATTCAAGACTTACGAAGATTTATGGGCATGATAAATTTTTACCGAGACAGTGTCCCAAATGCGGCAAGCATTCAGGCACCGCTGAATGCATTCCTTCATAATTCAAAAAAACGAGACAAGACGGAAGTAAAGTGGGACAATCAATCGACAAAAGCTTTTGAGTTGTGCAAACAAAGCATAATAAACGCTGCTTTATTGTCTTACCCATCCAGTGCGCCAGAGGACCAAATCGCTATTTTTTCGGACGCCTCAGCTACCTGCGCCGGGGCATCTCTACAACAAAGGCGAAGCAACGGACAATGGCTGCCACTCGGATATTTTTCAAAGAAATTTTCAGAAAGACAAAAAAAGTACTCGTGTTTCGATCGGGAGCTCCAGTCAATAAATATGGCAATAAAATATTTCAGAAAGATGTTTGAAGGCAAAGAACTCGTGGTTTTCACTGACCATAAACCGCTGACCTACGCAATTCGTAAGCCGCCTTCCGATAACGACACACCACGGCGAATCAGGCAGCTACTGTTTATCAGCGAGTTCACTACTGACATTCGACACGTGAGCGGAGCTCAAAACGTTGTAGCAGATGCATTGTCACGCGTCGAAACTATCGACGTGCCATCACCTATCAACTACGACGAGTTATCTCAAGCTCAAGAAAACGACAGTTGTATCCCTACATTGTCTCAACAGACCAACATACAACTCAAGAAAATCATTTTACCGGGTACTAACAAGCCAATATTCTGCGAAACATCAACGTCACACGTTCGTCCATATTTAACAGCTGATTTTCGTCGCATAGCTTTCAATGCCGTGCACAGCCC
This sequence comes from Sesamia inferens, assembly GCA_037179545.1. Lineage (NCBI taxonomy): Eukaryota > Metazoa > Arthropoda > Insecta > Lepidoptera > Noctuidae > Sesamia > Sesamia inferens. The sequence continues at coordinate 11,774,818 of CM073934.1, read as the reverse complement.
AAGCCACCCAGGAGTACGATCCACACGGAAGCTGATGCAAGAGCGATTCTTTTGGCCTTCAATGAATACCGACATCGGCCAGTGGACTAAGACATGCAATTCGTGTCAGCTCTCCAAAGTACAGCGACACAATCATAGTGACATCGCAACATTCCCACCGAGCGAACGATTTCAACATATTCACGTTGATATCGTTGGACCGCTACCGACGTCAGCATGTGGAAACAAATACTTGCTCACGATGATCGACCGGTGCACACGATGGCCTGAAGCTGTACCACTTCAAGAGACAACCGCTGAAATCGTCGCAAGAAAACTTTACGAAGTATGGATATCTCGTTTCGGTTGTCCAATAAGAATCACTACCGATCAAGGACGACAGTTCGAAAGCCGACTATTCCGAGACCTCGCTCAATTACTCGGTGTAGAAAAAACCCGTACTACTGCATACCACCCGCAGAGTAACGGAATCGTCGAACGCTGGCACAGGACATTAAAAGCCGCACTCATGGCTAGACTAGAAAACAGCAACAAATGGATCGACGAATTGCCTGCTGTTCTAATGGGTCTCAGAGCCGCTATCCGCTCCGACTCTAACACAAGCGCAGCGCAACTCACCTACGGTCAAGCAATACGCCTGCCTGGCGATTTCATATCACCAACACCAGCTACACCGAAAATGGACCACGACTACGTCAATCACCTGCAAGAAGTTATCACGAAGCTCACACCTACATACAAATCGCATGCAAACAAGCGATGTATGTTCGTCCACAACGACCTACAAACATGTAGCCACGTGTTTGTACGCGATGACACAGTCCGCAAACCTCTGCAGCATCCATACCAAGGTCCATACAAGATCATCGAACGTAAAGAAAAGTATTTTACAATCCAATTACCAGGACGAATTAGCAATATATCGATAGATCGCCTCAAACCTGCGTATACAATCAACACAGAAGATGATCCCAGGCATATGAACAGCGAGACCAATCAAGCACCTGCAGCTACCACAGATGAGCAACCCAGCCTACATCCAGACCCGCATACGAGGGAACAACGTACCAGATCAGGCAGGATCGTCAGGACGCCTGCACGCTACGTACGCTTTGCTAAAAAGGGGGGAATAGTGTAGCACGGGCGCTACACAAAGGACTATAAATCACTCACACCAGATCACAGCTCTACACTGGCGCTACACAAAGGACTATAAATCACTCACACCAGATCACAGCTACACAAAGGACTGTAAATCACTCACACGAGGATTGCGGAAGTCACGGCGCGCGTCCCTGCGACCCTGACTCCCGCAGCGAGGGTTCCGACCCTGTTTCCATGAATCGTGACCAACGATCAACGTCCGTGGGAACCATACGAGTCGTCTAGCACGTGAAGACGGAACTGGCGCGCTTTTCTACATCAACCAATCATACGCCGCGGCCTGCCTCGATCAACGAATCAGCATCAAGAACGAAGCTGATTCGTTATTGGTTACCCCACTATCATTTAGAGATAGTTAGTATTTAAGTGAGTGCATAGCTTGTAAGAACATTATTATTATAACATTATTATTATCATATTCTACATCAGTGTACAACATCATTGTACAACATCATTATTATATCCATTCCTTGATAACACTCTTGTATCGCGTCAGTTTTACACGTCTTATACATTGTACTTCTTTCCACATTCGTGCAATACATAAAGTTCAATTTATCTGAGTTTCAATTACGCGACACGACCTACGCGCTACACATTCAAACATTGAAATCTCTATTGAAAAAACATAGCTCGTGCTCTGAAATACTTTAAGCTTATAAGTGCCCATTTATATGCAGAACATGAACATCATAAAAGCGAAACCGTACTTAACTCATTTGAAAATCATCATAATTCTTTTCAATAACTGAAATAAATATATAAAAAGCTTTCATTACTAAAAAATATAGCTTTAAAATTTACAAAGTACCTATTTGATTTGACAAATGCAGAATTTTGAAAATAATATTTTTCGCCAATGTCCCACTGCTGGAGAAAGGAATCCTTTCCCTTGTGTTCGGAGGCGTGATAAGTATTCTTGATATCTCGGATGTAGAGACGTGTGTTTGTCGTAAAGATGGTTGTGATTATTTTTGGTATCATTAACGATCGGTAGTTTGTGACAAAGTCGAAACTGCTGGTCCTGGGCCACCAGTGACGCGGTGAAGTCTTTCTCTGATTAGAATAATATTTGTGTTAAGATATCTAAGTATGTTCAGTTTACAGCCTACCTACATGCTACACTGATAGAAAATCTATAAATTGAATCTAATTACATTAAATTACTTTGACCTTGATTTGGCTACACAGTCGTTGAGTCTGCTATAAATGTACATCTTATTATCTTTTCCGGAGATATATTAAAACAAAAACGAGATTTTTTCTATGAACTCAAATGTTAGTTATGAGATAATAATGAGAGTTTTGGCGGGAAAGCTAAGATGAGTGCTACGCTCGTTTTGCATTGGAATTTTAAATTATTTATAGTGTCGTTTACTAAATAAAAACGCGTGATTTATGTAGTAAAAAGTGCATTCAGTGAAAAAGTCATAAAGAACATTGAAATATTGTAGCATAGTGGCTACATCATAACTTTGTCCCAAATCTTCCTCCTAGTCGGTTCACGCGGGAAACGCTTAGGTAACGGAAAGGTTTAGGGTAGGTTAAGTTAGATTAGGATAAAATAGTTGAAAATTAATTTTTACTGAAGACATGGCAGTACGGGCTCTGATCTTAGCCGGTTCCAAATGGAACAAACAAAACCAAAAAAAAAAGAAAATGTCTATGGAACGGATGTAATAAACATAGATAACGATATCTAGCCAACCAATAATAGACTTTGTACGTAGGAATTAGAACATATAATATATATTAGTTGTTGGTAAATCACTTAAATAGAATGACAGAAATGTCATGCCAAAATCTATATTCTCTTCCTAGTATTTGCATTTATGTTCTACAATAAATTTAATGTCGGTATACACAAAAATATTTAAAATATAAGTGCACTTTGAGTGCTAATAAAAAAAACATTTATTGTGTTATCATTGTAATCACTGCAAGGACATGGAAGACGAATTAGAAGATAGAGTTGTATACCAAACATATCTTTCGTTTACGAAAATCTTGTCACGTTTCACTAGTAGTGTTCCGCTTGATACTCCCGTGAGCTATTTATGGAAGATGGTGCGCCTTTATTTACTACGATCTGAAGTGCTAGTATTCACGCTAGCCATAATATTATTTTTTATGTACTTGCAAACTATCGAGCTATGGAGTCGCACAATGCTGAGCAGATTGTCGCAAGCCATGAGTCCTATAAGTGCAGTGCAACGAATGAAGATGTTGGAGGGATCGGATACCGACAAGCAAAGCTGGGAGCAAAAGGGTATACTTAGTGCTGCTTATGCAATCAAAGGTAGACGAGCTCATATGGAAGACCGATTTATCATCCACGAAAACATAAACGATACTGGGATCTCACTGTTTGCTATATTCGATGGACACGGAGGTGATTTTGCCGCCAACTATGCAAAAGACCACCTCATTCAAAACCTTTACAATAAAATTGTAGAATTACATGCATTTAAGGAAGGCAAACTGGTTAGCACTCCTTTAATAGAAATTACTGAGGAGCCAAAACAAGAGAACAGTGTTTCTATTGATCGAAAATCGAGCTTTAAAAAGTCTGTGAGTGCTGCTGACGATACATCAAAGAAAGAAATAACAGATCCTGAGCTTTTAGCACAGCTATCGAAGGCAAGGCCTATTACCAGGGAGGTGAGACCAACTCCTAAGCCAGTCAAGAATGTGCCTAAACCACTATCCAGCTATATGGACAAGGGAAAGATCAACTATGGAAAGCTACTCAGTGATGAGGTATTAGATGCAGACCGGCTACTAGTGGAAGCTGCCAAGCGTACCTTAAATGTTGCGGGTACTACAGCTCTTCTTGCAGTGATGGAAGGCAACTATTTATTTGTGGCTAATGTGGGTGATTCACGAGGAGTCATGTGTGATTCACGTGGCAATGCAATTCCTGTATCGTTTGACCATAAACCACAACAGGTAACTCATTTGAGATTTTATAAAAAGGTTGTGATTATTTTAATAATAATAATAATCCACATGTAACTATAATTTTTGATATTCCTAATTATCCCAATATCAGTAATATGGTCAGCCTCTTCCCAAGAATGCATAAATTGCAATCTGTCTAGCCCTGTGTTCGGCAACCAGCGGCCCGCGATGATTTTGTAAATTAAACTACAATTCCAAAAATGATAAAATGAAAAATATTTTAATACAACTGCAGCATCATTTCAGTGACAGATTTGGCGACTTTGAAAAGGTTGGAATAAAGATCTTTGCAAATCCTTTTTCGTGTGAATAATGACATTCTCAAAAACTCATTTTATGAGATCACTGATTGTGTTAAGTTCTATGGCAGTAAGCTCAAAAGTTTATTAAAAGTTTTGGCAGTACTTATGCAAGCAAACATTTTCTATCCACAATTATAGAAAAAATAAACATGCTTCAAACTTACTGATGAGCACTTGAAAGCCATTCTTAGAATTTCAACGACAAATATGAAATCTGATGTACAAAAAATAGCCACTCAAGTATAGCCTCGACATCACACTGAAAGTATAAGTACAACTTCACATTTTTGTTTTTTTATCTTTCCTCATTTTATTTCCGTTTATTATTGATTTTTGTAGGTATAATGCAAAAGAAAAATTGGCATCACTTAGTAGTTAAGTAATGTTCAGTGTATGAGTTTTTTTCACTCATTTGAAAAGTATGTATGGCTGCACTGTATTATTGTGTGTGAAATAAAAAATATAAATTGATAGACCTGTTATCAAAATTATGTAAAAGCGCGGCCCGCCTCCATCTCATTTTGTCGCCATGTGGCCCAAAACTGTTAAAAGGTTGCCGACTGCTGGTCTAGCCTCATCCATTTCTGTTGGAGCTGGCTTCCAGTCTAGCTGAATATCAGTACCAGTTTTACATAGAGAGACTGTCTAGCGAGTAACTGAGTTGTGGATCCTACCCAACCAAGCCTTGGAAAAATTGGTTGTCAGGTTCAGGGCCTGGAATAACTGTGAAACATACAAGAATGACACTTGGGACCAATAGTTTAATAAAGCTGCACTCAAATCTGCGGAGCAACTACACTAAACATAGTTTAACATGATTGATGCTGATCTCTTCGCTGTTACGGCTACAAGTCCCTCTCTGTATTGCATAAATAGTTGTTATTAACAATAATAAGTTTATTTCACATCAATTAGGCTTACATTACATGTCAAGGAGTCTCCATTTAGGTATAGAAATGCCTGTCATTGAAGGCTCCGCTCTTCCTGTACATTTTAAATGCAAAAGCAACAAAGAGGGCAAAAATAATAACAATACATAACTAAATGCAATTAGTTGTATGAATGTGTGCGTGGTGTGTGTGTCTGTGTAAAAACATTGATAAAAATTATTTTTAGAATCTTGAGTATTGTTTAGTATTATGCTTATTTCTGTATATACCATTATGCAACAACAATATTTACAGTGGGACATTTTGAAAAAAAAAAATCCCATGCTTCTATATTATAGAATCTTGAATATTGTGTCTACCATATTCTATTGGTTTAGGTATTAACTAAAACTAAGCAAAAAATCAAAGTGACTAGGTTAACCAACTAAACCCAACACCTGTTCTAATCAGTTGTTATGCTATATCACAGTTGCTCTCCAATTTAAGTTCAGTTGTACACTTGTTTATAACAATACTAAATTGAGGAGTACACATGTGACATTGCAAGACAACTCAAGTGACTGATATTATGTTTATTCCTTAACTAAGTCATGTGGCTCTTTGACTTCCTACTGTTTATGCTATATTTGCCAGGGAACATTTTGATAAATCCCATTCCAGTTCTCACATACTAATACATATAATTTTTCATATTTTAATTCAATTTAATATATAAAAATTCATCATATTTTAGGTCCGTGAACAGAAAAGGATTGAGGCTGCTGGTGGCTACATAGCATTTAATGGTGTATGGAGAGTAGCAGGAATTTTGGCAACCTCACGGGCCATGGGAGACTACCCTTTAAAAGATAAGAAGTTTGTTATTGCTGATCCCGACATCTTGACGTTTAACCTGGACGACCACAAGCCTATGTTCTTAGTTTTAGCATCTGATGGATTGTGGGATACTTTTTCAAATGAGGAGGCTGTGAAATTCATTAAAGAAAGGCTAGATGAACCAGATTATGGAGCTAAAAGTTTAACATTACAAGCATATTACAGGGGTTCTGTGGATAACATCACTGTTTTAGTTATCAATTTTTTAACTAATAAAATGTTTGCTGCAATTTCACAGTGAAACTTTGGGGTATTGTAGACCCTTTGCGTGTTAAATTCTAAAAACTTACAATAATTGAAAGGTTTTCTTGAATTATTCCCTAAAATTGTAAGGGTTTTTTACTAACTCAATATCGAAAATTCGTGCATGAAAATTTGGTTTACAATCCTCAAGGCGTTTTCCTATGTGGGTACCAGTATAAATAACAAAAAATGTAACTAACTGTTGTCTATGCAATTTAGAGTAACTTAAAACTTATATTCTTTTAAAAACTAGCTATTTTGAAACAAGATCGTAGCAGATCGAGTAGTATAACATAGTATTTTTATATTCTAATTTTGAAAACAATGATTATTAACACTCTAAGTACTAACAGAATACCTAATAGAATAATGACGCGCAGTTTGTTACTATGGATTCTGAACCCCCTATTTTTGTTACTGTTATTTGTTATTTACTAATATAGGATAAGTTCATACTTACAATATTAGGATCCACTGGTTTGGTTAAGAAAGGTTGATTTTTTATATTTTTGTTTTTTGGGTGGGTAATTAATAATTATCAAGTAACTTCTGCTCTGGGCGGAGCGGAAGACTGATAGAATTTTATTAAAACCAACACGTGTTCTTATTTTCCTCTAGTAGGGGCCACAGTATCTTTCGAATAGCCTGTGGCCCGGGCAAGCATGTCCCTAGCGGACCCCGTATCAAAGGGCTGACATCATAGTACGCTGTGACTCCCCTTGCGTTGAAATATTACGTCGGTTATTTAAAACAAAAAGATTAAAAATCATGTACTGTAATTTAAGCTTACAGTTCGCGCGTCGATATCCCTCTTGCCACCCTGTATAATAAACAAACAAATAGTTAAATTAAATGTTGTATTGTAGGTAAAGTGTCAGCATAATACTACATTATTTTCATAATACGTATATTAACAAATCTGATTGTTGTAGTCATTGACTTAGTAGTAATTGTCGTCAAGTTATGTATTTTTCCATGTTTTCATCTCCAGTATATTCATACAGTCAAGGAATAGAAATGTTAAGTCCCTTATGGTTGAATTTAATTTTCATTTTATTATTTGTCGACTATATGCTGTCAATATTTTGAATGAAAATAAAGTGATAAAGAAAGTTTAGGACGGAAAGGAATGTGTTTGAAAATTGCTTAACGTTTAGGCTCCTTGACTGCCTACTTATTTTACAATATGTAAATTTCTCGTATTTTGATATTGTTATTAAGATTACGAAAATTTTGTATATAGTTATGTCCAGTAGATGATATTACTTCGACGAGTGTCATTTATATTTTTGATTATAAATGTGTATAGGGTCATATTTTTGAAAATCTAAAGTTTTGAATTTATGGATGGTTGTGATGTGGATACAGTTTTAAAACTGGGTGGTCTTTAAGAGTAATGTTTTGTTGTTTACCTATCATAATATTGTCGTGTTGACAAACCATTTTAAATGTTTATTATAGAAAGTAACTTTTATCCCTCACGAAATCTGACATCTTATCATTCATCGGTATTATGCTATGGACTGTTGATTTAACGACTTTTATGATTTTTGTTGGTACGATAATAATCTTTAGTTTTGGTCATAGAGACGGTATAATCGATTGAGTGCTCATACAATGCTGACGTTGCGATATTTTACTGTAAAAAGTTAGTAACAGAATTCAACATCTCACTGTCTTAAAATCACTTAAAAACAAATGGAATATGAAAGTGCCATGTGATCCCAAAAATATACGGTAAATGATTATACTATGGGCCAATTCTCGTAATTCAATAGCGCAGTGTCATCTCAGCGAATGTCAGAAACTTGTCAAAAGGTAGGGTTTGAAGTAAGTTTGACAGTTGAGACTGAGATCAAGACTGAACATTCTTAAACTGACGAGAATTACCCCCCTGGTTAAATGGGAATGGGCCTAATTGTTTTTGGTCAAGTAATTGTCCAGCCAATGATTTTATAGACTACAGCACAACAACCTACTGCAATATGTCAGTCAGATTTCTTTATTAGATTATCTTTATCACTAAAGCATTAAGGCTCAATGTTAATTGGGAATATTTGACTAATTCGGGTAGGTTGCCCTGCTGCTGTCCGTACAATACCAATAAGCTTTTAAAAAGTATTAAATTGACGTGTTCCCTTTCGCCTTTATTATGTATTTACTTAATGCATTTGGTTTGGTTTGAGTATTAGTTTAATTTATATGTTAGGCTTGGGTTTGTATTTGCCTGTGGTGCTAGTCATGCATTATTAGTTTTATATTATCCCCTTTATTCATTAACGTTGCTTAAAGTTAACTAGCGATTCTTTAACTACGCATTTCTGACGTTTTCACTTCACTTAATCTTAACCTTTTGAACGCCAATCTACATAATACGCGATGTGTCCTCCAGCGCCACGCTACAAATGTATAACGTATCTATAGTAAAACGTAGGGATGGGATTAATGTCCTATCGACAAATAATATTATACGTTTAAATTAATGTTTATTCACCAATTTACGAAGCTAAATAAAAACTGTAACCGTATTTTCATATTTTATTTTATTTCATAAAAAAATCAATATGAAAACTTGGATATATTTCCTATAATAAAGAAAAGAATTATAAATTTATTAGACGTGTGTTCTAGAAGGTCACATCCCTATTTGTCTCCGAATGTAATCCTTTTACTTCATATCAAGTAGTTGGCGCTCGAGGCACGTCAAAATCCTTTCTTATATAACGATGTCTTGTCGACGTATTTCTTGTCGATGTATTTCTATGGTATTTATTTTTATATTCACTGTGGTCGATTTACACGTGCATAAACTCAACCGATTCCTGCATAATTTATTTCGTTTAGTTACAACAAATACAATTAATAGAAGCTAAATACGTGGTTTTCTACATTTTTTAAAGTTCCGTAGCCAAATGGATTCTAACATATTCGTCATGTCTGTCTGTCCGTCCGTATATCACAGCCATTTTTTTTTCGAAACTATATGATCTATAGGTACTGTTAAAACTTGGTAGGTAGATGTATTCTGTGAACCGTATTAAGGTATTGATGCAAAAATAATAATAATAAAGATTGGGGGCTCCCCTCCCCATACTTAGAACTGAAACTAAAAAAAAATTTTTTTTTCTTCAAACATACGTTTGGGGTATGCATGGATAGGTCTTCAAAAATGATATCGAGGTTTCGAAAATATTTTTTTTCTAAACCGAATAGTTTGCGCGACAAACGCTTCCAAAGTGGAAAAAAGTTGGTCCCCCCCTACCTCTAACTTCTACAACAAGAAAATGAAAAATCTAAAAAAAACATATGATGTACAAGTACATACATTACTATACAAACTACTAACGAAAATTGTTTTGATAGATCTCGTAAGTAGTTTTTTTTAATACCTCGTATCGCTTATTACCGCGTAATCTTTCATATAAATAACTTTAATCCTTTAATTTCATAAATCAATGGTACCTACGTAACCCTTTGTACGTGTGTCCGACACGCACTTGGCTGATTTCTTTTTATTAAAATTACTGTTTTACACAGATGTTAAAGACCTATTTTTAATGTTGTCGCAAAATACTCGCAATTATTTTTCTGGTTAACTAATAGAAAATGGAAGAAAATTCCTGAAACGAAAGTTGACGACTTAACGGAATGTCAAGACGACGAACTATTTCAAAATTCAAATTCAGACTTGAACAACTCGCAATAATTCGTCATATCATCATAAAAAAAAATTGTGACGGTGATCACAATTTTTTTTTGTAAAAACATGTGCGTCAACTTAAGATGTAAACATTGCACTACACTAAAATGCACAAAGTCACTATGACCTTGAAACCTGCCCGCTTATGACGTCACAGTGTTACTTCTATACACGTCGATGGCGCGTGCGGGGTGACAAATAACTAACTTTGTAGGGATGGGTTTTTCAAACGGTGTTTCACTATCGACAATGATTAGAAAACCTATTTATTCTTGATTAAGGTGAATAAAACCTAGTTTATAGTTTACAATATTTATAAAATATTATTTATTCGCGTCATTTTCTTGCAATAATAGTATTTATGATCATTTCCACGAGATGAAATATAGCGAGGTCTTCATCGTGCCCCATCACTGGCTTACTTGATATCAAGTAATTGGCGCTGGGGGCATTAAAATATTTTCTGGCGTTTTTGTTTCTATTGAAAATAAAACAAATAAGAACTTATTATGTGTGAAAAAGTTAAAAATATGGTTGATAACAGGGCCATTTTCCATAAAAACAAAATAAAATCTCTTGTAAAAGTCGTAAATTTATTTTATACTGTGATTACTTCTAATCACGTAGTGGCGCTGAGGGCACGAAAATCTCGAACTTGTATAGAAGTGATTGGCGTTCAAAAGGTTAATCATCGTTTATGAATAAACTCCATAGTGTTTAAGTGGTCTATTCATAAACACTGATTAAAGTAAAGTGACGTTAATACTATAAAATGTATTGTTAAGCAATCGCTAATCACTAGTTAACTTTAAGCAACTTTTATGAATACGGGGTAAATGTTTTTGTTTCATAGCAATTTTATTTGCATAATAGACAACAAACGCTGTTCATACATACACTGCTTAAGGCGATACCAAAATAAATTGTCGATTTTTTCGTACCCATTTCGTATTTACCGTATGTATGGATTTATTATTTGGTTAAATGTTTATTGATTAACATTCTGACTGAAGGAAAACGCAATTGGAATAAATATACTCGATAGAATTTAATCCCAAATTGAACGATATTTATTTCTGTAATTCGAAAATAGCAAGTAATTTCTTTACAAAATAGCATTCAAAATGTGCGTAGGTAACTGGAAACTCTGACCGAAAATATTAACACGGATTAGTTTCTTTTTTAACATTTATATTGAGTTTGGCACTCACGTTGTTTTATTTTGAGGTTTCAGTGCATTTAAATTGTAAGGCTCATTTTTTTCGCATGTGGTAGTAATTGTCAGAGTCACTTTCTTATACCCGCCCCTCGAGCGATGATGTATTTTTATGGGTCATCGTAGAGATTTTTAACTTCTCTTAGCAGACAATCATTACATAACTTGATGTAACGTTTATAAATAAGAAGACTCATAAAGATCATTTTTAAATTCTTATCATCGTCAAAACATGGTCATCGTATTTAAAATATTTTTGTAAATCAATCTATACAGAAAAAGATGATAAAGTTCGATTTAGGTAAGTACAAATAAATTGTTTACAAAGGCCTATTGATGGCATATTACTATCTTTTAACTACACGTTAGTGGGGCCAAATGATCTACTTTCTATTTGACCTAATGAACGCCTACTAAGTATATAATTGGTCACATATTGAAAAACATTGATTTTTAATAGGTAAGGTGCCAAAATTACTTGGATTTTATTATGATACGATCTGGTTTTCATAAATATTTGCGTAATAATGTGATTGTTTATAATAGCACTTACAAAACATAGAATTAATCTCTTGTGTTACCCAATATTTTTTAGATATTTTAACAATATATATGTATAATATATAGTTAGTATTTTTGACGTGTACATAATCAGTGTTATAGTAAGTGTAAATCTACCAAAACCTAAAAGGTTTATATGTTGTCCAATTGTCTATATGCTTGCCTCAGATCTACCTACCAAAGTATAAGCAACAACTTAAATAAATGGTATTATAAAATTGTGGTTTTTTTTTTTGTAGACACGCTTATTGTTGTTTCAGCTAGGCACAGTTCCAGATAAAACTCCTATTACCAACACTATACGGTATTCAAGTTTTGTGTTCTTTTTTTAAACTTCTTACCACACTCACGAGCTCAGATCAATATCCATACAAAAAAGACTATTTAAGATTAATAACGTCATAATACCAAGAAGAATGTACGGACGACAGCAGGTCAAGCTACCCGAAACTGTCAAATATTCCCAATCAACCTTGAGCCTTAATGCTTTAAGCATAAAGTTGAAATTCCAATAAAGTTGACAGATTGTAATAGCTTGATGTATTGTCATCTGTACATACAAATAAAAATAAGTGACTAAAACATAGAATCGGGCTATACTTAAACTTATTATAGACGGTAAAATTATAAACTGTATTTCCGGCCCGGAAATACAGTTTATACCCGTGTCTTTATACCCGGAAATTCCGGGTATAAAGACACGATTAGTGCAGTGGGTGAGCGATTGACTGCTGCGCTGCGCAAGTTCGGATCCAGCTTTGGCGCCAGGGGGGGTCACATAGTCGTGGTCATGTCATAAGAAGTTTTAATTATATTTTGATAGTAATAGATACAATTTAAAAGAAGGTATTTACTTAAAAATATCTAATTCAATAACGAAATCAATTTTTCTTATACGTCTTCTTCCGAAACGAGTTGTCACTTCATCTACTTCAATGGGTACGTTTTTATGGACGTGGAGAAGTGCCAGTCCGATTAAACGTTCTTCAACCATTGAAGCTTTTTTTTTAATTCTCTTTATTTATAAGGGATATACATATCCATATCCACACGGATACGTCAACCCCATTGTACCTTATATGTACTAGGTTTACAAACAATATCTAATTTAAAAAATAAACAGTGTTCATATCACACAAAACAATTATTATATACATATAACACAATATGAGATACACAATAACACAACATAACATAATATGAGAAGGAACTATTGCCTAGAGTTCTGAATTAAGCCACATAATATGCGTAACCATTGAAGCTCTTAACCATGATTTGATTTTTCGTAACGTAATGAAAGATCGTTCCGATGTCACTACACTAATAGGTAGTATAGGCATAATACATAAAAAATTCTTATATTAGGATAGGTACATCTGTATATCGCAATTTGAGATAAGGTCAGAAATCGACTGCGGCATGTCCTGACTCCGTTGCCACTTCACTATACACAGGCGATATTCGTTTACAACGACAGAAACTGGAATATTATCAAGTAACAATCTATAATATATCATGGCATTAATCACAAAAAGGTGGCAGCAATTATGCGCAGAACTTTACTTGGATCTTCAAAATAATACATCGCCAGATCCACCAATTACTTGGAACGAAATAGCTCGCGAACCCTGTATTCATCGATTCGAAATCACGGCGGCATTAGCAGCTCTTAAGGTAAAAAAAAAAGCTCCTGGTTCTGACCAGCTTGCAGCGGAAATTTTAAAAGCCATGGATCCGGTTGGAGTGGACGAGATACACAACATATGCAGTGACATATGGACAACTGAAGTTTGGCCATGCGATTGGACTTGATCAATAATTCTGGCGTTACATAAAAAGGGGTCCACAACTAAATGCGCCAATTATACATAGAACTGTAGTACTTATATCTCATGCTAGCAAAGTCCTTTTATATATTTTAAACGCCAGGATCAACCACTTCCTTGGGTTTGTGAAAGGCAGAGGGACACGTGAACAGAGCCTTAATATTCGCCAGTTGATTGAAAAGTCCTACGAATTCAACACACCCATCAGCATGTGTTTTATAGATTATAGTCAGGCCTTTGATTGCGTTGTCTGGTCGAGATTGTGGGGAGTTATTGGAGATTTTGGAGTACCTGCACATTTGGTTGCTCTGATTCAGTCCCTATATACTAGTGATCAAACTCGACTTAAGGGCCTTAGTCTCATTTAGTAGCGTAAAATGGTCACTTTAGGAAGCTAATTTCTAATTAACGGCTTGGTTTTGAGATTTGAAAAAAATATATCTTGTCTATTGATTCATGTACAACATTTACTAAAGATGATTTTTTCGTAGGATTTTGCCTTTTGCCTTAAAAAAATAGTTACCAAAACGCTATTTTTGGCTAATATTCGTTATTACTTACACTGAAAAATTCGCGGTTAGAAGTACTACAGATATGCAAGAGCATATTTAAATCCATCAACATTTGCCAAGAAAATATCCTTATTTTGAAACATAGGTTTAGAGGTGCTCTGCGCGGGCGCGGGCGGCAGTCGTGCGTTAGCATTCAGACGGGAGGGTTGTGTCGCTTGCTGCTCTGCTCCGGCTATCGCCGACTACGCGTGGTTGTCTGTGTGAGTGCAAATATTTACGAGCGAATCGTGTCAGTGTACGTTCATAGATTAGCTCGCAAATGAGAATTGAAGATGCGTCTGGTGGCGTAAGTATCTATCTACCTATACTCTTGTATTTATACCTACATATTACTGTATTTTTCTTTATAATTACTATTAGCTTTTGTAACCATTTTTCTTTTACAATTGAAGTTAAACAATTACGAATTGTTCCAGGAAATCTAGAAAGAAATCTTTAGACTTGAAAGGCAATAATCCGACTAACTACATCCGCTGATAATATAGAAGACTCTATTCAGGTAAGTAAACACTCGCACTTAGATTATAATTTATAGGTTTGTAAGGAGATTTAAAAATAAAAATCTTATTAGAAATTTACGTAACTTGAAAATGTGATTTTTTGTTTATGGTGATATAAACCAAAAATTAGGACTCAATTAAAGGTTTTGGTGTAAAAACAGTTTTACAAAAAGTTTTGAGTTGATAGGACTTTTAGTTTTTGCGATATTAGCAAAAATGTGTAATAAAAACTCTTACTTGGATTATTTTAAATGATTCTTCCTGTAAATATTTTATTTCTATATGTAATTGTTTAAAGTAGCCGAAGCCGATGGACGCGGGCTGGCGGGCTTGGAATGTCACAGTTATCAGTAAATTTTTTTGACGTCCTCCGTGGCGCAGCGGTCAACACGCCTGCCTGCGACGTGGAGGCCGCGGGTTCGATTCCCGGCCAAGTCATGATGGAAAACGATCTTTTCCTGATTGGCCTTGGTCTTGGATGTTTATCTATATATGTATCTATTATAAATATAGTATCGTTGAGTTAGTATCCCATAACACAAGTCTCGAACTTACTTTGGGGCTAGCTCAATCTGTGTGATTTGTCCGTATATATACAGTATGTTAAGAAAACCCTGTCCGACCCGTAAGGATAATAAAGGTTAAGTAAACACATGACCAAATATGATATAAAATTTTACGTAATCATCATAGTACCAATACAAATGAATTTTGAAATAACTTCCCCGAAATTTGCTAATTTTTAAAAAAGTGACAACACCGGTATTATTATGAGCGAATAGCGACAGCGATGCGACCACGTGCCGCGTGCCCTGCCGCCCGCCGCCCGCGGAAGGGTGCTTAACGCATATTTATTAAGTTACCTCTTTTTGCGAAATAATATTTATTTTTTTAGGGTGATTTTTTTTTTAAGTTAGCCTGGTTTTGTATGCATTAGTAGAATCAGTTATCGATACCTAACAACACCTTCACGGGTCGGACAGGGTTTTCTTAACATACTGTAGGATATATATATATATATATATTTTCTGTTTTTCACAAATAATATTGTAATAACATTTTTCGACTTACAGAAAAGAAGAGAAAGAAACCAATCGACAGAACTTAAAAGTTTAATTTGCTTTTTAGGTCGAACACTAACGCAGTTGATTCTAGGTCAGACATCCATACAGAATGTCGTCAAGAAAATGATAATATTATATATCTCTATGTGCACAAAAAAACGACGCAAGTTCCATCATCATCATTCAGGTAAAATTATGCCTGCATGTCCTACAACCTATATTTTTAGTTTACAAATATATCATATACCTGTAAAATTATTTTTTTGTTAATTCTTAATTAATTTTTCTTGATAAATTCTTAATTCCTTGACATAAATCTCTAACAGTGTTGCAAGGGTTAATTAAAATGTATGTTATATCTTTTTTTAGCTCAAAATATCACCAAAACCTCAACAAATCTCAAGCTTGTTTCATCGAAGGGCGACGCATAATTAATATTGCTTACTTTTATTCAGAACTAAAGAAAATTGCTAAGCACGGAGAATTATAGACTGTGGTTTAGGATCTGTGGATATTGTTGGAGAACGACAAGTGGGACTACATTCCCTATTTATTTTTAAATGCCGTATGTGTATGGAAACATTTTGCACATCCTACAGAAATCAATATCAGCTGTGCAGTTGTAGGAACAATAGAAATAGACTGTGGCCATTCTCAACTGCAAGAAATTTCTGCAGCTTTAGATATGCCTATAATCTCGCATGTTATTTATTGGATCGAAGAATTAAAATTTACAGATTTTAAAATAACTCGTGTTTTATTTGAAACCTCATTACGACGAAGTACATTCAATCCGACGTCACTGACACAGTATAAATAGGGTACTATCTCTTTATGGAAAACGGCCGAAACTACGCGCTTTGTAATCTCAAGGCATCTATATAAAGCACGGTTAGCGCAGCGGTTAAGCTATTGACTGCTGCGCTGCTTGTCGCGGGTTCAATTCCCGCGCGGAACAAATATTCAGAACATGTCCTACAAGTAGTTGTTCCGGGTCTGGCTGTTTGTGTCTGTGAATTTATATGTTTAAAAATGCACCCACGATAAAAGTAATTTCTAGTGTGGTTCAACTTTTTTTTTTTAATAAAAATATCACAAAGTGCCTAGTGCGCGTTTGGTTTACGTTAACGCGATGAACTCGTTTATGTTATTCGCATTAGTAATTAATTCAAGGACACTGCAAAGACATGATACTCATATACTGAAAAGTAGTGAAAAAAAAATTCAAATATGTTGAATCGGTAGATATTACCATCTACCATTATTTTTTATGTGAATGTTATGATATATTATAATGTGTGGGTACTTGTTTTACAAATGTCTGTCAGTCTGCGATCGGCCATTAAACTGTGTAACGAGCACTCCTTGATTTTATTTAAACATTGATCAAGAATACTAAAAATATATTATAGTACGATATTACCATTTATTAATGCAAAATATACATTTATCGTCTTGCATCCATACCCCCGTCTGAAATCGTAGGCACAAATCGCGACCTACACGCGGCTTGTCTGCATCTCTGGATATTCTTTGATTGTCGTTTTAGTTTAGCGCGCCACCGCGCGCATTTTACGAATTCGGGAGTACGGCGTTTAGCTTCGCCCACATGCACAAGGTCATTGAGGCTACTATACCCGTTAAGTCGTGGTGTAATCTCTGTATGAGAAGAGACCTGTGCCCGGCCAGCAGTGGGACAATAAAAAGGTTTATGATGATGACACTAGTGGTCGAGGTCTTGTTGGGGTTGATAACTCTGTTTCGGACCTATTTGCTTTCGGAAGCGGTGTTAGAAAGGGGTGTAATCTGTCTCCATTGCTTTTTAATACCTATGGAGAATACATTACCAGACGAGCATGTGAGAACTGGCACGGAGGACGGAGGTGACAGATCTCCTGAACAGGGTCACAAACATGAACCTGGAACTAAGTAGGCCTCAGAATTAACCATGCAAAAACGAAGGTAATGGTTCTCAATCGCGCCAAAAAGCTAGAGATCACTGGGGCGCTGAATTTAGAAATAGTTGACAATTTCATCTATCTGTGGTCTATTAAAAGCAACAATGGTTGAAGTGAATTGGAAAGAAGGAGACGAAGCCAAAAATGTTATGTCTGAGCTTCACAAATTATGGCGTGACCGCAACATCTCACGGAAGACTAAGATGAAACTTATCAGATCTCTCATCTTCCCTATGTTCAGCTTTGATTCGGAGACGATGACAATAAAGAAAACCGATTGAGACCGCATTGACGCTTTCGAGATGTGGTGTTGGAGAAAGATGCTTCAAATTCATTGGACAGCATTCCGCACAAATCAATCAATCCTTTGAGAGCTGTGTGTCACAATAAGACTCTCCTCTGTATACCTTCGAAGAATTTTGGAATATCTTGGCCATATTGCCAGAAAGGATAGAGACAACCTCGAACATCTGATGGCTACTGGGAAGGTGAATGAACGAAGTTCTAGAGGTCGCAGTCCAATAAGGTGGACTGACCAAATTCGTTCATCTCTGGACACTGGCCTGCATGATGCTATACTCGCGGTCAGGGATCGTAACAGATAGCGAACTATTGTAAAGAAGATTATAATTCCACATCCCTGTGGAATTATAATCTTCTTTACAATAAATAATAATGTCCCCATCACGACCCTCAGTAAAGAGGAGACCGATTTGAGGAATAATCTATAATAGGTGGCTAGTTGTTTCACAGTTCCAATGTCTTGATTACTGTATTAGCTTTTTGGCATGAAAACGTTCAGCTGAAACAAATTAAGTATTTCAGGAGACAGATGGTCCTGTAAGTCACTTATTATTAAACCCAGAAGAGGGATGTAGTATAGGTATACATAGCTCTGCGGAAATATATACTACGGTGTATAGTTCCCGAGCGTTTGCCGTCAAACAAAGTATTAAAATTGATTAAATATCGAAAGTATTTAAGTAAAATCTTCCTGTGCTGGGTCCTCCTGGACCCAGCCCGGGGGGTTGGGGACCGCCCTTGGCGCTGCGTCTCGCAAGTTCGATTCCCGCACGGAACAAAGATTTGTATGGCCTACAGGTAGTTGTTTCACGTCTTGCTGTTCGTGTATGTGAGTTTATATGTTTGTAAACGCACCTACGACACAGGAGAAATTCCTAATGTGGGGCAACGTTTATTAAAACAAAAAAACCTTTTGTACTAGAAAATTCCTACATTTCAATTCCTAAATAGTGATTTTTATTTCTTCAGCTTGCGCATACGAGTATAAAGAGCACGTTCTGCATAAATCTTTTTTACGTTTAGAAAATGAATAAATTGTACTAAGTACTATGTGGTGATCCGTATCAGCGTTTTGATGTCTTGATTTGGTAAACAAGGTACAATCAGGGCCGCGCCGCCCCTGTGTGCGAAGTGTGCGGCGCACACAGGCTCTCTCTGACTCATAATTGTTAGTAACAATGGCATAAACTTACAACTATGCACGGGCGTAGCCACACTGGGGCAAGCTGGGGTGCTTGCCCCACCCTGGCTGTGATCTATAAGGTGCCCAATGAAACAAAAAACAATACTTATACTAACAATAATCATAATAGCCGTAAGAAAGTTACTCATAAAAATAGTCGATATGAAAAATAGTACGATCAAAACTTAAAGCGCGCACGATTGTCCGAACGCGCGCATCGCAGCGGTCTTTTGAAACTGAGCCATATTACCGTAGATAAACCAATTGTAAATGCCTTACAATCATATTAAATCTGTGAATCATATTAAAAGAATCGTTGACACTTTACACAAATAAAGAGAAAATGTCGACGAACACAGCAGCAATTTCATAGCTGAAGCTCAAGAGATCGCTGATGGTGATGGTCTAGAGTACTATATACTTACTATACTCTTTGGTCTAGAGATTGATTTGTCAATGCCGCGTATCGCAAAGAGACAGTTGAAGACACTTTAATTGTAGTCTGCCGGAAACACCGACGCTAGCAATAAAAATAAAATAGTAATAAAACGAAATCATGAAGTTGTTATATATATATATATATATATGTCGGAGACAGCGACGGCAGAGCGGTAGGGTCGACAGCATCTTGGTGTGGTGGTACAGGTTCCGTTTCGTAGGTGAGTTTTGAATTAAAGCACGACGTGTAGATATACCCTCCAATCTTCATAATAACAATTTGAATAGGCAAACCGACAGTTTCGGTTCGGAGATGTGCCTTGGTCCGCGTCTCGATGCAAAGTCCCCGTTCGACGAACCCCACTTTCCAAAGCGACTCTGTCCATGTGACGCCATCACAAAATAACGTCACAAGCGTTCGCCCCTCTACTACGTAAATCAAATCAGCAACTTCTATTAAAATTATATCGACGATCTCCGACACGGCCAGCCTGACGAGTTGCATGTCCTCGTGCATCATCATCATCATCATCCCAGCGCCAATCCCAGTCGCATACGTAGCTCCCTCAGCCCCGGAGTTCGGGATCCGGTTCACCAGGCAAACCGCCGATTAAGGTCAAACTTCGATATTTCCCTTTGCATGTCCTCGTGCATGTCTGTAACAAATTAAAAAAAAAAAACACAGAAAACCGACTTTGAAGCATTTTTGAGAACTCGGCCAACCTGACCGTCACACGTCACGTTTAGTTACAATGACTATTATAAAACCAAACAAGTTTAATCATTTTAACAACTTAAACTCAAGAGCTTCCTTCAAGCCTCATAATTATCGAAATTCAAATAGAAAACAAAAGGTTCGTCCAAGCCTCATAATTATCAAATTTCAAAAAGAAAACACAAAAGGTTCCTCCAAGCCTCATAATTATCAAATCAAAATCATAATCATCAAAAAGAAAACACATCATCGCCCGCTACCACAGTAGCTAGTGACAACTCATAGTTGACACCCATATCGTCATCACCTCTTGTGATACGACCAACTCTAGAGTCCACGACTCGCAGGTCAACACATGACCGTACAACTAATAGTCTCCTCCGAGACCCAGGTCCCCGCCACATCACTAGCTGCCCATCGCCCCCTGAACAACTCCTCACCGAGTTGCAGTTACGACTACAGACTAGTGCATGCAGTGCGACCATACCTACTAGTGTCCCCGCCACACCACTAGCTGCCCATCGCGCTCTGAACAACCCCTCACTGGGTTGCAGTTACGACTACAGACTAGTGCGAGCAGCGCGACCACATAGCCATGATACGTGTTCTATTTGCTGGCGGAGGCACCCTCCTCACCATCTTCTACATTTTGAAAATCTAACTCAGCAGACATTACTTGGAAAAATCTTTCGTACCTATGCGATCGTGGGGAACTTATAAGTTCTGTTTCCAATCAACGATTTCAATAGGTAACGATCGTCATTATCGCCATCAAACAACTCACCATTATTAAATTTCATTACTTTAGCACACTTCTATCAAATTTAGATTTTTCGTAAATAGCACTCATTTCTATGTTCGTTACCGCTTGTTCTCTTGAGAAGATTTAATAGTCTAGCCACACATACTATCAGAAGCTCAAGTGAGCTCGTAACTATAGGCCACAGTTAACTTTAGTTTTGAAATAATCAAAGACAAACCAGACCATGGAGTTTCTTGCAAGTTCTTCTCCATAGAGATCTACGCTTTGGAACATGCAATTTAGCTTCACTTTTCTTGGACTGACCGACATTAACTATTCCAAAGCACCAACGGATGGTTAATTTGAATTAAACAATTTTGTTTTTGATTTTGGACATCATAATTTTAAAACCCGAATTTAAAATTTCTCAGTCCATTATAACAAACAATAATCGGGTAGTACAAGAAATAAAATTTGCAAATAACTCTTATTATCATGTCGCAAAGAAATGGTTCAGTACACAACACACTGGCACAACCTTGTACACTGTATACATACTGGCGCGTGTGTACATACACCAATGAAATTACAGATTGCTTGACAAGAGAACATTCGGCCACGGAATCAAAATAAAAATAGTACGACTCACCGGATTATGGCAATTTCCAACAAACACCTGCCACTGGGCAGTTGTCAACCGTTGCACACCAGACATCTCTGAGCTCTCATAAAATCCCATTACGTTACCACAAACATTTTGGGTATTTTGAAACCTTCTCATCGCCTGCTGTGTAGACGCTGTTCTGAATTCTTCTCATCGCCTGCAGAGTAGAGGCTCAAGTCTTGAAACCTTGGGCGTTCCGTAAAGCGCACGCAGCTCCGGCTGCGTCGCAAGCAGCTCCAGCAGCGCCACACGCCGTTGATGCGATTCACCAAGCAGCTAGAAGCGCGCTACGCAAGCGCACTTTGCACGCTTCGCAAGCTCACCTTGCGTGCTCCGCAAGCGCACCTTGCACACTTCGTAAGCGCACCTTCCGCGCTCCGCAAGCGCACCTCGCATGTTCCGCAAGCGCACCTCGCTCGCCAAGCAACAGCCAGCACTGTCGCGACAGCGCCGGGTCCAGCCGCACGTGCACGCCTGCAGCGGACTCCTGCAGCGCACTATCACGCGGATCGATCACTTCTGCGTCAGCAATTGAGCGCACCTTGTAACGTGACGTTCACTTCCAGCCTCACATTATTCTGTTCCTGGATTTATAACGAGATTGTGAGCAGTGTAGTTCTTTATCCCACTTCTGATGTCGGAGACAGCGACGGCAGAGCGGTAGGGTCGACAGCATCTTGGTGTGGTGGTACAGGTTCCGTTTCGTAGGTGAGTTTTGAATTAAAACACGACGTGTAGATATACCCTCCAATCTTCATAATAACAATTTGAATAGGCAAACCGACAGTTTCGGTTCAGTTTCGGGGTTCGGACGAACCCCACTTTCCAAAGCGACTCAGTCCATGTGACGCCATCACAAAATAACGTCACAAGCGTTCGCCCCTCTACTACGTAAATCAAATCAGCAACTTCTATTATATCGACGATCTCCGACATATATATATATATATATATATATATATATATATATAGATATCCCTTTGGGCACTTTGTGGCTCAGACGTGCCGTATAGGTAGTAATTTGTTGATCCATTTTCACTTGTTGATCCGGGGGCCTTTTGTTGATCCGATGTCATTTGTCCATAAATATGTAGCTCCGTTCGGAGCCACATGTGTCACGTTAAATAATAATAGCCAATAACAATAATTAAGGGCTGTTTTATACAAATCCACCTTTTTGGCGTCTGGGCAGTTGTTGATCCAATTCAAATGGGCCAATCAGGGCGCAGCATTTGCCAAGGGCGCGAAGCGATTGGTTAAGCAGCCGTTTTGTTTTTTATGTATGTTCACTTTATTAATCTTAGATATTAATCTCAGACACCTGGACCGATTTGCTAATTTTTTTTTTTTGTTTGAAAAGGTAAACTTTCTAAATGGTCCCTTAGTCAAGATCTGATGATGAAAGACTAGAGAAATCAAGAGGAACTTCCAAAAATCGTAGGGGCGACTAGTGCATTTCTAAGTATCTTCATTAAGTATTTCAAAGAACTATAATTTGATAAAGGTCTGATGTAGCTGATGATGGAGCCGGGAGACAGTCGAAGGAAGTCCTCAACGATTGATAGCAGTTACCTTGAGTTTGTGCTTGATTAATTTGTATTAATTATTACTTTACACCAAGATGAGTTGTGACTGTCATTAAGGCTCTGATGATGAAAACAAAGGCCAGTTCCAGAAACTCCTCAAGGTTTACAGTAGCTACTTTGTTTTTGGACTTAATTCCAATACCCATATAGCACATACAATCCGAGATTCCAGTGTCCTGTCCCCTCCCACTCTCCCCTCATGTTGTGACCCCAGGTGGACAGGATCCTCCCAACACTTAGACAACACCCCCCCTCACCTACCCCTCCCCCCTCCCCCTAGACTCAACCTAGCCTCCCACCCCTCTCCTCTACACACACTTACCCCCCCACCCCCCCACTTGCTCCTCAGGCCACCTCACCCCCCCGCGGCCTATCTCGGGATCCGGAGGTCCTAGACTAGCCGAGTTTGGGCTCTTCGGAATCGGGAGGAAGAGCCCAACATTCTGGCCCCGGGGGATTCCGCATCCCGCATCCCGCATTTCGCATTCCACACTGACTCACCTGGTGCTGGCGCGTGCAATTGTTGGGACATACAGGCTGTATCTTTAGGTTAGTTTAGTTTTAAATTTGGTGTTGTATTTAGTCGTGGACCGTCCCCCTATTGGGGACGCTAAGTTTTAATCTTTAATAATGTTATTATATTGAAGTAAAACTTCTTCGCCATCTTTTTCTAAGAAATTTCACTTCTTACGTGTGTACACTAGTACACGCACACATTTTTTTTTTGTTTCTAAAAACGAATATACTAATACCAAAGACATACCCGACTTCGGAAAGTAGTTATTTTTTACGTTGTAGTGTTTTCTGGAAGACGGTTGTTTTTTTTTTACACTTTTGTGTTATGAAAAGTACTGTGCAGATGCATCCGGTCAGAATGAACGCTGATACTAATATAGTTGGGAAAAGGCCTGTAACGTCGTGTAACAAACGACGTAATTTTGAGTAATGTTATTTTTACCCCTAATTTTGGTTTAAAAACGAAATCACTGAACCGATTTCTATAAAATTCCTACGAGGTCAAAATGAATGTATGAACAATGCTAGACATGGCGCGATTACGCAATTTAAATTCAGTTTCTTGATTATAATTGATTGTTGCTTAAGAATGACATGCAGGTACTGGTTCTTCAGTGATAAACTTCAATGCTGTAAGTTTTTTAGGAGTTTCTTCGACTCCTGTTGGTCTTCATCATCAGATTTACGGACACGACCGACAGACCTTCATTTTAACCCACATAGGTGCAAAGTTCTAATCAATACAAATTAATCAAGCACAAACCCAAGGTGGCTGCAGGGGATCGTTGAGGCGTTCCCTCGTCTGTCTATGTTCTTCATCATCAAATCTACTGCAGATTTTCATAGTAATCCATATGGGCGAAAATCGCTCATCAATATACATTAATTAAATTCAAACACAAGGGAACTACTGTAAACCGTTGAGGAGTTCCCTGAAGTGGCCTTTGTATTTATCATCAGAGCCCTAATGACAATTAAAACCGATCTAAGTGTAAAGTTCTTATTAATACAAATTAATCAAGCTCAAATACAAGGTAGCTGCTATGAATTCCCGAGGAGTTCCCTCAACTGTCTCCCGGCTTCATATCTACTTCAACATCAGATCTACTCCAGATCATTAGTAAATTGTAGTGCTTTAAAATACCTAATGAAAATATTTAAAAATGTACCTAGAAATGTACAAGTTGTCTTTCATCATCAGAGCATGGTGACTATGGGACCACCCTTTTAAATAAAAAAGAATTTTGCAAACGGATCCAGGCTTCTTAAAGTAATCGGTGAACACACATAAAAAAAAGGTTGCGACTAATTGAGAACCTCCTACTTTTTTGAAGTCGGTTAAAAACTTAAATTGCCAAAACAAAATAATTTTTCTGTTGACAATTTAAATTTTATAGGATTTTGACATTGATTACTAACTTTTTCCAATATAAGTTCATTCCCGGTATTAGAAAAAATGCCTGGGGTCGAATCCTCTCGTCTCAATGCCCGCGCTGCTGCCGATGATAATAGTATCATACTAAGCAATATACGGTCAAATCACGCAGGCTCTTACTTACTACTTTTCTCAAACAATCCGAGGAAATAAAAACCAAATTTTATTTTTTAAGTTCAATGACGAATAATGAACAATAATTATTTTTCCCACGCTATGGCGCTATTATGATGTTCCTTTGTTTTTTTTTCAATAAAGCGTCCACTATTTATCATTTCAATATTGTGTCTATTTGCAAGACAGTCCGAAATTTAAATAAAACCTTTTATTAGTTACCTCCTTGGTGTTCCATGATTCGAATTTAGTTTTTTTTTCGAAAGAAATTCAAACTAGGACGCTGGAACGAAACGCAAACTACCTAATTCGAAATTACGGCCCCTTAAATTTACATTCCATGTATCTAATGCGTTCCTGTACCTTTTATTTATTTATTTTATTTTTTATTAAAATTATAAACTAGCGCTTGACCGCAATCCCGCCTGATGGTAAGCAGTGACGCAGTCGTTGATGGTAAAGCGCACTAGTTTATTAAGAGCTTATTCACTCAAGCCTTGAAGACACTAAAATTGTAGTCCGACGGAAACACCGCCGCTGGCAAACTGTTCCAGTCCCTCGATGTACGCGGTATAAAGGAGGAAGCGAAACGCTTCGTCCGTATCGTAATGGTGTTCCCTAAAATATAACGCGACTAAGTGAAATAATTTTTATAATACACGTAGGAATGTAACTATGAGTAGATTGAGAAAACATCTACCAGAATGTCAAACGCACTTCGGCGGATATATGTACTCGTACTTAGATCTTTATTACCTTTATTACTAAGTAGTAAATATGATTTTATGTCCACTAACGTGCGGTTGAGTTTCTCTTTCTTAATTTACAAAAATATTATTAATGAGGTACACATGTTTAATTTACACACTACGCTGCGATATCTCAATGTTCTTTATGAATTATTTACTGAATGCACTTTTTACGACATAAATCAGGCACTTTTATTTAGTAAACAACACTATGCATAATTTAAAACTCCAATGAAAAAATAACGTGACACTCGGCTTAACTTTCCCGCCAAAACTCCAGACACGGGTTATGACATCAAGATAACATTGTTTTATTTTGAGTACTAGGCTTTTTAGTAAATTATATTTCTTTGCCTTTTTTTTTTCTTTTTCTTCATTATGTGTTTATTATTGTTTTAGTGTATTATTATTATAATGTGCGTTCTGTTTGGGCGGAATAAAGAATTTTTCTTTCTAGATCAGGAATCATTCAGGATCGGTTTTTTTAGGAATTAATCAGATGATTAATTCCTAAAAAAAACAGCTACGGAAACTTCAACCCTTAAAAATTAACATTAAAATTTAATAATAATTTGTATTCGCATACAAATACCAAAGGAGTCTATACAAGCAGTGTCAATTGCATTGAATGTTACAGAGGCCGTCCACACAATATTTTAGGCACAAAACATCAGCGGCGATATCATGTTTAGACCCATTAGATTGGTTTCGATGAATGAATTTAAAAACTTAAAATTAATGGTAAATTTAGAAATAAAGTATAAAAACCCTAGACACAAAATTCAACCTCTTTAAATATTAATAACAATTCATACTAAAAATAATTACCTATTCAGATCAAAATAAGTATTACGAAGTATGAGTAGCTAAATGGATCAACAAAGTATATGATTTTTGGAATATATTTCGAGCCAAAAAGTCTTCGAGCATTTAAAAAAAATTGACGTTATGGATTCACTAATGCATGAAATGTTAACAAATATATATAGATCTTACAATGTATGGAGCATTGCGAATATAAAATTTCTAGATTAGGTTTAATAAATTCATAATTGATCAACCGTTACGGTATAGGTATCGGATCAAAAAAAGTATTACTGGAAGTGCGAGTATATAAATAGATCAACACAAGTTATTGATTTTTGAAATATATTCAGAGCTAAAAAGTCCTGGTGGGTTCAAAAAATATAGCCGTTACGGATCCACTAATGCATGAAATTGCTGAAAAAATTTTGTCGAGTATATGTCCTAATTGACGAATATATTTGGCCACATCCCTAAATAGAATACGACGTTGCCACTACCCCCAAGAAATATGCAACTGGAGTAAAGTTATTCCGTGCTAAAGGTGGAGTCTATAATGAACGGCATCGTGGCTGGATCAACTAAGTGCCCAAAGAGGTGTTTATATATTATATATATAAACACCTCTTTGGGCACTTAGTTGATCCAACTAACTAAGTGCCCAAAGAGGTGTTTATATATTATATATATAAACACCTCTTTGGGCACTTAGTTGATCCAGCCACGATGCCGTTCATTATAGACTCCACCTTTAGCACGGAATAACTTTACTCCAGTTGCATATTTCTTGGGGGTAGTGGCAACGTCGTATTCTATTTAGGGATGTGGCCAAATATATTCGTCAATTAGGACATATACTCGACAAAAATTTTTCAGCAATTTCATGCATTAGTGGATCCGTAACGGCTATATTTTT
Organism: Sesamia inferens; assembly: GCA_037179545.1. Classification (NCBI taxonomy): domain Eukaryota; kingdom Metazoa; phylum Arthropoda; class Insecta; order Lepidoptera; family Noctuidae; genus Sesamia; species Sesamia inferens. Next base: position 11,746,820 of record CM073934.1, on the reverse strand, counting down.
TGAACCCACCAGGACTTTTTAGCTCTGAATATATTTCAAAAATCAATAACTTGTGTTGATCCATTTATATACTCGCACTTCCAGTAATACTTCTTTTGATCCGATACCTATACCGTAACGGTTGATCAATTATGAATTTATTAAACCTAATCTAGAAATTTTATATTCGCAATGCTCCATACATTGTAAGATCTATATATATTTGTTAACATTTCATGCATTAGTGGATCCATAACGTCAATTTTTTTTAAATGCTCGAAGACTTTTTGGCTCGAAATATATTCCAAAAATCATATACTTTGTTGATCCATTTAGCTACTCATACTTCGTATTACTTATTTTGATCTGAATAGGTAATTATTTTTAGTATGAATGGTTATTAATATTTAAAGAGGTTGAATTTTATGTCTAGGGTTTTTATACTTTATTTCTAATTTACCATTAATTTTAAATTTTTAAACTCTATTCATCGAAACCAATCTAATGGGTCTAAACATGATATCGCCGCTGTATGTTTTGGGCCGAAAATATTGTGTGGACGGCCTCTGTAACATTCAATGCAATTGACACTGCTTGTATAGACTCCTTTGGTATTTGTATGCGAATACATATTATTATTAAATTTTAATGTTAATTTTTAAGGGTTGAAGTTTCCGTAGCTGTTTTTTTAGGAATTAATCATCTGATTAATTCCTAAAAAAACCGATCCTGAATGATTCCTGATCTAGAAAGAAAAATTCTTTATTCCGCCCAAACAGAACGCACATTATAATAATAATACACTAAAACAATAATAAACACATAATGAAGAAAAAGAAAAAAAAAGGCAAAGAAATATAATTTACTAAAAAGCCTAGTACTCAAAATAAAACAATGTTATCTTGATGTCATAACCCATGTCTGGAGTTTTGGCGGGAAAGTTAAGCCGAGTGTCACGTTAATTTTTCATTGGAGTTTTAAATTATGCATAGTGTTGTTTACTAAATAAAAGTGCCTGATTTATGTCGTAAAAAGTGCATTCAGTAAATAATTCATAAAGAACATTGAGATATCGCAGCGTAGTGTGTAAATTAAACATGTGTACGTCGATAATAATATTTTTGTAAATTAAGAAAGATCAACTGAACCGCACGTTAGTGGACATAAAATCATATTTACTACTTAGTAATAAAGGTAATAAAGATCTAAGTACGAGCACATATATCCGCCGAAGTGCGTTTGACATTCTGGTAGATGTTTTCTCAATCTACTCATAGTTACATTCCTACGTGTATTATAAAAATTATTTCACTTAGTCGCGTTATATTTTAGCGAACACCATTACGATACGGACGAAGCGTTTCGCTTCCTCCTTTATACCGCGTTCATCGAGGGACTGGAACAGTTTGCCAGCGGCGGTGTTTCCGTCGGACTACAATTTTAGTGTCTTCAAGGCTTGAGTAAATAAGCTCTTAATAAACTAGTGTGCTTTACCATCAACGACTGCGTCACTGCTTACCATCAGGCGGGATTGCGGTCAAGCGCTAGTTTATAATTTTAATAAAAAATAAAATAAATAAATAAAAGGTACAGGAACGCATTAGACACATGGAATGTAAATTTAAGCGGCCGTAATTTCGAATTAGGCAGTTTGCGTTTCGTTCCAGCGTCCTAGTTTGAATTTCTTTCGAAAAAAAAAAAACTAAATTCGAAACATGGAACACCAAGGAGGTAACTAATAAAAGGTTTTATTTAAATTTCGGACTGTCTTGCAAATAGACACAATATTGAAATGATAAATAGTGGACGCTTTATTGAAAAAAAAAAAACAAAGGAACATCATAATAGCGCCATAGCGTGGGAAAAATAATTATTGTTCATTATTCGATATTGTAAAAATGATGTTTTGTGCGACTTGCAACACATCTTTTTCAGTTGCCCTAGCTTTAACTTAGATAGGTTATTATTTATAACTCAATGTCAAGATATTGTCAAATACGTTCCAAACTCTGTACAATGCTTATTAAAACTCCGTCCATTGTATCCAGTGATATATAACTTTGTTGTTAGCACTGTAGGAAGTTTATAATTCTCTTGTGTCATAGGTACTAATTTTTCATTTCTTTGCCTAAACTCATTGTTTAAAAATATGATTGTGTATATAATGTAATAATATCCTATTTGCTTAATTTTTTTTTTTATATTTATGCTCGATTAATTTGTTGAGTTTGTATTTACGATTTGTAAAATTTTATTTGTTTAATTTTGATTGTAAGTTTCTTTTAGGCCGATGGTCATGCCAAGGCCTATAATAAATGAAAAAAAAAAAAAAAAAAAAAAAAAATCATTGAACTTAAAAAATAAAATTATGTTTTTTATTTCCTCGGATTGTTTGAGAAAAGTAGTAAGTAAGAGCCTGCGTGATTTGACCGTATATTGCTTAGTATGATACTATTATCATCGGCAGCAGCGCGGGCATTGAGACGAGAGGATTCGACCCCAGGCATTTTTTCTAATACCGGGAATGAACTTATATTGGAAAAAGTTAGTAATCAATGTCAAAATCCTATAAAATTTAAATTGTCAACAGAAAAATTATTTTCTTTTGCCAATTTAAGTTTTTAACCGACTTCAAAAAAAGTAGGAGGTTCTCAATTAGTCGCAACCTTTTTTTTATGTATGTTCACTGATTACTGTAAAAAGCCTGGATCCGTTTGCAAAATTCTTTTTTATTTAAAAGGGTGGTCCCATAGTCACCAGGCTCTGATGATGAAAGACTAGAGAAAGCAAGGAAACTTTCAAAATTTTTAGAGGCAACTTGTACATTTCTAGGTACATTTTTAAATATTTTCATTAAGTATTTTAAAGCACTACAATTTACTAATGATCTGGAGTAGATCTGATGTTGGAGTAGATATGAAGCCGGGAGACAGTTGAGGGAACTCCTCGGGAATTCATAGCAGCTACCTTGTATTTTTTTTTCGACTTCTTTTATATATTTGAGCTTGATTAATTTGTATTAATAAGAACTTTACACTTAGATCGGTTTTAATTGTCATTAGGGCTCTGATGATAAATACAAAGGCCACTTCAGGGAACTCCTCAACGGTTTACAGTAGTTCCCTTGTGTTTGAATTTAATTAATGTATATTGATGAGCGATTTTCACCCATATGGATTACTATGAAAATCTGCAGTAGATTTGATGATGAAGAACATAGACAGACGAGGGAACTCCTCAACGATCCCCTGCAGCCACCTTGCGTTTGTGCTTGATTAATTTGTATTGATTAGAACTTTGCACCTATGTGGGTTAAAATGAAGGTCTGTCGGTCGTGTCCGTAAATCTGATGATGAAGACCAACAGGAGTCGAGGAAACTCCTAAAAAACTTACAGCATTGAAGTTTATCACTGAAGAACCAGTACCTGCATGTCATGCTTAAGCAACAATCAATAATAATCAAGAAACTGAATTTAAGTTGCGTAATCGCGTCATGTCTAGCATTGTTCATACATTCATTTTGACCTCGTAGGAATTTTATAGAAATCGGTTCAGTGGTTTCGTTTTTAAACCAAAATTACGGGTAACAATAACATTATTCAAAATTACGTCGTTTGTTTACAGGCCTTTTCCCAACTATATTAGCATCAGCGTTCATTCTGACCGGATGCAGCTGCACAGTACTTTTCATAACACAAAAGTGTAAGAAAAACAACCGTCTTCCAGAAAACACTACAACGTAAAAAATAACTAATATCCGAAGTCTGGTATGTCTTTGGTATTAGTATATTCGTTTTTAGAAACAAATAAAAAATGTGTGCGTGTACTAGTGTACACACGTAAGAAGTGAAATTTCTTAGAAAAAGATGGCGAAGAAGTTTTACTTCAATATAATAATATTAATAAAGATTAAAACTTAACGTCCCCAATAGGGGGACGGTCCACGACTAAATACAACACCAAATTTAAAACTAAACTAACCTAAAGATACAGCCTGTATGTCCCAACAATTGCACGCGCCAGCACCAGGTGAGTCAGTGTGGAATGCGAAATGCGGGATGCGGGATGCGGAATCCCCCGGGGCCAGAATGTTGGGCTCTTCCTCCCGATTCCGAAGAGCCCAAACTCGGCTAGTCTAGGACCTCCGGATCCCGAGATAGGTCGCGGGGGGGTGAGGTGGCCTGAGGAGCAAGTGTGGGGGGGGGGGTAAGTGAGTGTAGAGGAGAGGGGTGGGAGGCTAGGTTGAGTCTAGGGGGAGGGGGAGGGGTAGGTGAGGGGGGGTGTTGTCTAAGTGTTGGGAGGATCCTGTCCACCTGGGGTCACAACATGAGGGGAGAGTGGGAGGGGACAGGACACTGGAATCTCGGATTGTATGTGCTATATGGGTATTGGAATTAAGTCCAAAAACAAAGTAGCTACTGTAAACCTTGACGAGTTTCTGGAACTGGCTTTTGTTTTCATCATCAGAGCCTTAATGACAGTCACAACTCATCTTGGTGTAAAGTACTAATTAATACAAATTAATCAAGCACAAACTCAAGGTAACTGCTATCAATCGTTGAGGACTTCCTTCGACTGTCTCCCGGCTCCATCATCAGCTACATCAGACCTTTATCAAATTATAGTTCTTTGAAATACTTAATGAAGATACTTAGAAATGCACTAGTCGCCCCTACGATTTTTGGAAGTTCCTCTTGATTTCTCTAGTCTTTCATCATCAGATCTTGACTAAGGGACCATTTAGAAAGTTTACCTTTTCAAACAAAAAAAGAATTTAGCAAATCAGTCCAGGTGTCTGAGATTAATATCTAAGATTAATAAAGTGAACATACATAAAAAACAAAACGGCAGCTTAACCAATCGCTTCGCGCCCTTGGCAAATGCTGCGCCCTGATTGGCCCATTTGAATTGGATCAACAACTGCCCAGACGCCAAAAAGGTGGATTTGTATAAAACAGCCCTTAATTATTGTTATTACTTATTATTATTGAACGCGACACATGTGGCTCCGAACGGAGCCACATATTTATGGTCAGATGGCATCGGATCAACAAAAGGCCCCCGGATCAACAAGTGAAAATGGATCAACAAATTACTACCTATACGGCACGTCTGAGCCACAAAGTGCCCAAAGGGATATCTATATATATATATATATATATATTATTAATTAACCATTAGCGACGTAAAATTTGTTATAAGCAACATTTTTAATATTTAGTTACTTTTTAACCAACCCGCAACCCTGGCCATAATAACCCTTAGGAGCAAAACATTGATAATCTTAGCTTAGAAAAATTACGTATAGAAAAAGAAATTATACTCGACGTAATGATAATAACATCGCTCTAAAAATAGTACAATTGGATGTCGCTGCTTGAATTCAAAACTACCACAATTCTAAATAACACTTTTTTACAAGACGACAAATAAAAAAAATAAAAACTATTTTTTGCCTAATTCTTTCTTATTTCATAGCAAGTATGTAGGTACATAGTCTACTTCATTAGAAGCGTATTTTTAAGACGCATTAAATGTTTTAATTAGGTTTATAATAAACTAAATACTAGAGGAATTATAAGCAGATAAGTTACTTTAGAATATAAAAATATGTTAAAAATATGCAAAAATATGGAGTAAAACAGTCATAAATAAAAAAAAATGTATTAATCACGTTATACTATAAAACTTTTAGGAAAACAGTAAAAATCGCCTTTCAATTTAATAAAATGTAAGGTAAAGCAGTCAATAAACGTCTCATGAGCAGACTAGACGTATATCTTATTTATCGCTCCGTTCCCGCCACATTACATGGCGACCCTGCCAAGCCCGGCTTGGTAGGTAGTAGCGCGAGTTTTGCAACGCCGCATTATATTCCTACAAGCGAATATGGATTGTGGCATGGCACCAAAGGTGATTGCGATAGAAGACCGTAATAATTATATTGCGTGCAAAAGCATCGAAAATTTTGGAGAATATTTCGAATTCATAAACCATATCAAAGATGGGGAAGAGTTACTCTAAGGACGAGGTAGTGATCGCACAAACAGCATCAGGTGGCTCGAATGGAGCATCAGCAGACAGACGTGAGCACACAATCCTTCTGTCATTCATCGTTGGAATTGTTGGCGTTTTGATGATCATTTTTCTCATCAAGATATGTGCAAAATATGGCCAAAGCATTATAAAAAGAGAGGTGAGGCGTGAAATGGTGCGGCGTATTCAGGCAAGGTTGTCTGGCAGAGGAAATAAGAGACATCAAGAAGGTGAAATCGGGAGTAATGGACAAGAAATGGTGTGAAGTGAAGTGAGTAGTGCAGTGCTATAAGTTTAAGTGTCGCGTTTTTTCCCTCGTTTCGAAAGGTTTAGTTTTAAAATAAATATGGTAAGATAATAATAATGGTAAGATAATGATTAGGACCTTTAATGGAAAGGTTAAGTAGTATATATGAAGACATAAAAAAGTTATGTGAAAGCATAGGAAAATTAGGCCCTAAGAGGCGAAAACAAAATTTAGGAAAGCAAAAGTTTGAACAGGCTTTAGCATTATATAATGAGTATAAGTTAATTTTAGGGTCTCTTGACAAAGAAGAAGTTCGTACTGCAGCGTTATGTGGATCTTTATTCGATTTAGTTTGCGAAGGTATAGAGGAGTTGAACTCTAAAATTTTAAGATATAAAGTAGATTCTCAAGAAGGAAATAAAATGGAAAATTTTAATTAAAAACCGCGAGTGTCCTCATTCCAATAATGGACGGTAAAGAGGAAACAACAGAAAAGATAATCGACGGCATAGAGATGTATAATAGTTGTTTACAAACGAGTGACAGTAAAAAACTGCTGATTTCTTTTGTCCTAAAAACCCGTCTAACAAAATCAGCTAAATTGAAATTAAAATCGGAGTATGAAAGTGTTGACAATTTAGTAAAAGATATTAAAACGTATTTATTGACAAAAAAATCAGCCAACTCTTTGTTGTCACAAATAAATAATTTATCTCAACGTAATATGACCATTGCAGAATATGGAGCGAAGTTAGAAGAACTCTTTATAGGGCTTACTATAGCACAAGCCGATGGAAATCCAAAAGCAAGTGCAATACTAAGTCCTATAAACGAGAAGATGGTTATAAAAAGATTTGCAGATGGCCTGAGGAATCGGCGGCTGAGTACAGTAATATCAGCCCGAGACTACAAGGAGCTCAAGGATGCGGTACGCGCGGCAGAGGACGAGGAAGACGCGCGCCCTGGGACGTCAGGGCAGGATGCTGTCTATTCATATTCACGAGGTACGAATAAAAATCAATATTACAATAACGGTAGAGTTAACCGTAGTCGAGGATATTATAATCGTGGCTGGTCCCAGCAACATTTTAGAGGAAACCAGATGCAGCCAAGATATGTGGTTGAGTCGCGTGGCAGTCGCGGAAATGGTTTTAATAGTCGCGGCAGGAGTTTTCAACGTGCTTACACGCGGTCAAACAGAGGTAATTTAAGAAATAATTTGAACAGAGGTGCCAGAGGTGCAAGGCGTGATACGTATTATACATCAGAAGATGACAGTCAGAAGTATCAGGAGTCCAAAGGTGAGCAGCATGACGAAAATGTCAAACAGTTTTTTCGAGCCTAATTACGCGTTAACTTGTAAAGGTTTAGATTTCATCAACTTATATGTAGAGAATAAGATGTGTAAATTTTTATTAGATACTGGCGCTTCGATATCGATAATTAATGGTCATATAGTTAAAAGTAGTACAGTTAGGTATAATGAAAGTACAGTTATACAAGGAATAGGTGGGAAAGTAGAGTCAAAGTGTTTCGCATACATTCCGTTACAGTCAGAGACAGGGTTCGTATTTCGTCACAAGTTGCGCTTATTCGACAAAATGCCATGTGCAGCGGACGGTATTATCGGTCTTGACTTTCTGAGAACTTATAACGCAAACATAAATGTACCTACGAACCGACTTACATTACAATGTAATAATAGAACTTGTACATTATTAATACATAATAGCTATATCAACAAAGTACAGTCGGATGATTATTTAACTGCTCCGGCACGTTGTGAATCAATACATTATATTCACATAAATAAAAATATATACAAAGATTGTGTCATATACGCGAAACAATTAGGTGAAAATATATTCATGGCAGCAAGTATTGTAAAACCAATAAGAGGTAAAATCCCAATAAAAATATTAAACACCGGTGAAAATTCAATAGAAATATCTAAAAATAATTTAATAAGTTACGACGAATTAGACTATTTAGAAAATTATGATGTATGTTTATTTAATAAATCAGAACGGGGTGTAGAACGTGTAAAAAAGTTACTACCACAATTAAAATTAAATCATTTAAATAACAATGACAGAAAACAAATTGAAATTATTTGCGCGAAGTATGCTGACATCTTTTTTTTAGAAGGCGATAAGTTAGGTACAGCGAATGTCGCTGACCAGTCCATTACCGTGAAACCGAATACCAAACCCGTGTATGTAAAGCCTTATCGGCTACCGCAGTCGTTGAAGTCAGAAATTGATAAACAAGTTCAAAAAATGCTCGATGACGATATTATAGAACCCGCAAATAGCGAGTGGAATAGTCCAGTACTCTTGGTGCCTAAAAAAACGGAAGGAAAAAAAAAATGGCGTTTAGTTGTTGATTACAGGAAGGTTAATGACTCGATACAGGATGATAAATTTCCGCTACCCAACATAACCGAAATATTAGATTCGCTTTCCGGAAGTAATTATTTTACCCATTTGGACCTGTATCAAGGTTTTTTCCAAGTCAGCACAAAACCAGAGCGTAGAAATATTACTAGCTTCAGTACAAGTACGGGACAATATCAAATGAAACGTTTACCTATGGGGTTGAAAATCAGTCCCAGTGTATTTTCCAGATTAATGTCAGTAGCAATGTCAGGACTTACTTATGAGCAGTGTTTCGTCTATTGTGATGACCTCATAGTCTTTGGCAGAAATCGCGAAATTCACAATAAAAACTTGTTAGATGTATTTGAGCGACTCAGAAAAATGAACCTTAAACTCAACCCGCATAAGTGTGATTTCATGAAAACGCAACTGTTATATTTAGGACATGTAGTGTCAGGTAGTGGTGTGTTACCTGACCCTGATAAGGTTGCAGTATTGCAAAATTATCCAGTACCAAAAAATGCGGATGAGGTCAGACGATTCGTGGCATTTTGTAATTATTACAGGAAATTTATACCTTCATTTTCAGAGATAACACTACCGTTAAATAAGTTATGTCGAAAACATCAACCATTTATTTGGACTGATGAATGTCAAAAAAGTTTCGAAAATCTAAAAAAGCAATTAATTTCACCTACCATTTTACAATATCCGGATTTCTCTAAAGATAACACGTTTGTCCTTCAGACAGACGCATCGGGTATAGCAATAGGATCTGTTTTATGCAACAAAAACATGAGGCCGATAGCCTATGCTAGTAGGCCACTAAATAAAGCGGAAATAAATTATCCCACTATCCAGAAGGAACTTTTAGCAATTGTTTGGAGTATAAAATATTTTAGACCCTATTTATATGGAAGAAAATTTACCGTAATGACTGATCATAAACCGCTTATTTACCTATTTGGAATGAAGGATCCCTCTACAAGACTTTTAAAATTTAGACTACAACTAGAGGAATACGATTACAATGTTGTTTATATAAAAGGAAACGATAATGTAGTGGCAGATGCTTTGAGTAGGGTGACCATAAGTTCGGACGAGTTAAAATCATTAAATGAAAAAGTAACGATGGTAATGACTAGAGCGCAAAAGACTAGAATCGATCAGGAAAATAAAGAAAGCACAAGGTCTTCAAATATAACTGCAGAACCGAGGTTTGGCCAACCAAGATTCGCAGAGATATTAAGAAAGCCGAGTGACTATGTAGAATTAAAGTTTATAAAAAAAGATAAATTATCAAAAGCATCTATAACTTATGAAAAAGAATGTTTTGTTTATTTAGACGCAGAGAAAACTTTATACATAGACACCAATTATATGTCGCATTTTACGCGAGTCGAATTTGCGAATAAATTGAGTAGTTTTTGTAATGATATAAATATTAAAGAAATATGCATTGTAAAAAATCAATACAATAATAATTTTATCAAAGAATTAATAAATGAGATAAAAAGTAGAGAGAAGTGGTCCGGACCACACATAAATATTTTAAGAGGAGTTAAACGAGTCCTAGATAATGAAGAAAAGACATACATACTACACGACTATCACGTACTGCCTACGAGTGGACACGCAGGAGTACGACGTATGATAAATAATATTAAAAGTAAATATTTTGGCCAGGTCTAGAAAGCGATGTACGAAGGTACGTTAGCAAGTGCCAAAAATGTCAGATGAAGAAGTACTCTAAAAATATTATAGAACCCATGGTTATAACGTCTACAGCGACTAGCGCTTTTGAAAAGGTGTATTTAGATTTAGTGGGGCCCCTAGATAAGGATTTAGAAGGTAATGTTTATATTTTAAGTTTACAATGTGAGCTGAGCAAGTACGTCGAGGCGTATCCAATTCAGCGAAAAGATACGGTGAGTGTAGCACGATCTTTTATTAATAATTTTATACTTAGGTACGGTTTGCCAAAGGCTATCACAACAGATCGTGGCACGGAGTTCATGTCAGAAACCATGACAGAGGTATGCAAGTTACTACAAATTGAAAAGATGAACTCTACTGCTTATCACCATCAGACATTGGGTGCGTTAGAAAATACGCATAAACATTTAGCTGCTTTCTTGCGGACCCAATGTGATGGACATTCGGAAACTTGGAATCAGCGGCTTCCGTTCTGGTGTTTCTCCTACAATACCACCGTACATACCGAAACTAAGTACACACCCTACGAACTAGTCTTTGGAAAACCATGCCATTTGCCGAGTAATTTATCTAATACTATAGTAGACCCTCTATACAATCCAGATAACTATGCACTCGAACTAAAATATAGATTACAGTTAGCGAATAAAGAAGCAAGAGAAAATTTAGTTACGTCTAAAATAAAAAGGAAATGTTATTACGATCGCAGAAGTAATCCAGGTAAATACCAAAAGGGTGATTTGATATTGATAAGAAATGAGTCTGGTAAAAAATTGGATAATTTGTTTGATGGCCCGTACCAGGTAATAAGTGAAAATGAGCCCAATGTAATAGTACTTAAGAATGGTAAAAATGAGACTGTCCACAAAAACCAAACAAAACCATATGTACACTAGTTTAGTATTAGCATTAAGTATAATAACATTGTAACAATATCCGTACGATAAGCAAGTGGATAATATTATAACATTACATACGTGTGTCAATTTCATAAACATAACTTTGTTAATAAATAAATGTATATAGAAATAAAATTACATAGTTTAAGCATCAACATAATGATTGATAAATGGCAAATATTTGTCTAATTGTATGTGAAAAAAAAACCTTGTTTATGTTTTTTTTTTAATACAACCCCGTAGATGTAGTGGTGTTAGTAAGTAAGTATCGATGTAAGGTAAAGCAGTCAATAAACGTCTCATGAGCAGACTAGACGTATATCTTATTTATCGCTCCGTTCCCGCCACATTACAAAAAGAAATCAAAGTTGTCCTCAAAATAACAAATAAAAAGATCGAAATTGTTATTAAAATAATCAGTAATTATTTTTAAATATTTTTTCAAACAATGGAAACAAAAGAAAAATAATAAAACTGAACAAGTTAATATGCAAAACTACCCTAACGTTTTCAAAACTAAAAATAAAACAGAGACTTTATAAACTTTTAAAAAGTATTCCAAACTTTTGAAATAAAAATCTATGACAGAATCAAACATAACTATTAAAATCTCTTGATCGATTCTGTAAAAATTGCACCGAGAAAACCTAGGTGAAGTACATTGTTTATAGTGAGATAGTTGCAGAATCGCAATACTGTATTTAAAGACGAGACTCAGTACAGACAGTAGGCCTAGTATGAGTTTTCAATACGAAACTCGTTCGATCGTATCGAGCGCGTTTGGCGCTCTTATTGGTTGAGAGTTCTTACGACCTTGAAGCGGGCCAATCGCTGAGTCAAACGCGCTCGATATCGGCGAACGAGTTTCGTAATGAAAACTCATACTAGGCCTACTGGTATAGTGATAGTATCAGCAGAATTTGGTTTGGGTTTTGTGAGTCATTGATCTCTTCTGCGAATATCTAAGGAACCAGAAGACTAATTCTCGTAATTTAAAACGTTCAAAATCTTGTCGCAGTCTCACATCAGTGACAGACAAATGTCAAAAACTTGTCAAAACGTAAGGAAATTGTATTTATTTTTTATTCAAGACTGAGATCAGACTATGAATGTAAAAGACGCGCCCAGATATTCTACTCAATAGCCCGGAGCGTCACAGGCGCGTCTTTGGGGATGAGTGCAGTATATGTCGAGGGTAATAGGCAAAATGGGTGTACTCACATAAAACATGCTCTTCAAGTAACATATATTCTAGAAACACGTTTTACCTTTATAGCAAACTATTTTACTATTACGCAACACTTATAACAACTATGTAGGTAACGCCATACTGATTAAAGTAATAATTTGTATTGACTAATTTTATTGATGACAACCTCGTTTTTCCAGGTTGCGGCTTGTCGGTTTGTCTGTGGGTCTAATGGGATCACATCTCTGTGGGACATCTCTTTGAAGCACGCGTAAAACAAAACGCGCCGTCGACCCGGGCCTGGTGCTTACCGGGAGTTCGATGTTGTCTTCAGTCCCGAGCAGTGCCTTCGCTTAGAGCGCTGAGATTCCCGCTGCAGAAATTTCCCTCTAGCCTTGAGACACTTAAATTGTAGCGCGACGGAAATACCGTAGCTGACAATAAAAATAAAATAGTAATAAAACGAAATCATAATGATGTTTGCTATTTATTGATTAACCATTTGCGACGTAAAGTTTAGTACAGGCAACATGATTAATATCTAGTTAATTATAGCACAAGTGCCAGACACCGACAAGTGCACAAGTGCCCTTAGGAGCAAAACATTGATAATCTTAGCTTAGAAAAATTACGTATAGAAAATGAAACATCGCGCTAAAAACAATATTAGATATGTTAAAATCTTTTGATATAAGTAGGTACGTCATCTACGCGGACGAAATCACGGGCAAAGTGCCAATCTAATAAAGATAAATGTATAAAACATCCTGAATATATTATCTAAATATTAAAAATAAGGCACTTCAGAACGATCATGTGTCGGATGGGTTTTGATGTGATTTACACCAGCTTTTAATAAACAATAAATCAGATACACAGATAAACACAAAGAGTGACTTAGTTTCTGGTTGACTTAGTTTATAATATTTCTAGTCTTTCTTTTTCTTTCTTTATTTTTTGACTTCACACGGTTTGTGCATTTAGCCAATGTCAAGTAATTATGAATTATTCATGTAAAAAAAGACTGCAGCGTGACCCGTCTCACGTGTGAGGTTTGGGGCAAAGTCATGATGTGGCCACTATGCTGCGATATTTCACTGTTCTTTATAAACTATTTACTAAATGCACTTTTTACTACATAAATCACACACTTTTATTTAGTAAACAACACTATAAATAATTTTAAAAGTCCAATGAAAAACGAGCGTGACACTCATCTTGACTTTCCCGCCAAAACTCATATTTCTAGTCATGTGTTAAAGATAATCAGCCCATAAAGTTGGTCCACTCTTGGGATACAGGCCTCCTCTCTGTGAGAGGGAGTGGGCCAAAATCTACCACGCGGGCCCAGTGCGGGTTGGTATGTGTTACTTGTCTTGTGTTTTCGTCTGGTCATGCCTCAGAAAGCACGTTAAGCCTTTGGTCCCAGATGTCATACGAACATCAAATGGCAATCGTTACGGGTTGTTGGAGCCCTCAAAAGTCCAACAATTGGTCTAACTGCAATGCTTCGATATCGCCTTCGGATTGTGGAGGTCAGACGGCAGTCGCTTCACAGAAAATATCGAAGTCTAGCCAAAATCAGCAGTTAGACTGGTAAAGCGGACCCCAGACTCCAGTGCTGAAAAAGCTTCGGATGCGACTGGGATTAACGTTGAGATGATAATGATGATGATGACTTGTCTTAGAAGTTTTTGTGCTAGGACATGCCGGTTTCATTTCGATATTTTCCACTACCGTTTTCAGAGAGAGGTGATGAAATAATTTACACACAGCAAAGCGCCTGATGGAGTTCGAAGATACGATGGAGTTAGTAGATATGTTTATTTACATAATACATTTATCAAAAACATCTGGCTTTTAGACCTACTGATGGTCAGGTTTACTAATATACTTTTCAGGCTTGATGATATCGAGATTTCTATCTCTTGCTGATCTTTGGTTTAATTTATGTACATAATATTCATACCATAACTGCCGATTACTCTTAACAATCACCAGAAAAATGTCTAATACTAGTATAGTGATATATTGTACAATTGTTAACAAAACTGATGTAATTTGTGAAAAACGAGGCGCTATCATGTTCGCGATATAACTGGACATCAATGTGACGTCACACAATATAAATATTAAAGTAGATACATACAAGCGACGCCAGATGCCTGCTGCTGTATTTATGCTTGGCTTGGAACTTCGGAAAAGAGAATATACAATAATAACGTAAAATATACAGTTCAATGTCAACGGTAAAAACAAAGTTACCGTATAGAAGTAATTATATCTAATAGGAAGTAAATAATCGCACATTACCCTAGATATTATTAATAATAAAGGAGCACCCCAACCGAAGAGGCTACTTTTTAGGTATCTTCTTTGGGTAATCCCTTTGAAAACGTTTACAAAATCTACGTAAAACATATAACTGATCACTAAAAGCCAGTGATGTCTTGCTATGTTGAAGAAATAAAGTAAATAGAGTAGAGTCAACTGAAATTGAAACCATATTTTTCTATTGTAGTCCAAATTGTAGAGGCTGATAAAAATCAATGTACAGATAAAAAAATTTGCTAGTGTTAAGTTGAGAAACACGTAGTTTCTGTAATTACGAAACTTCACTAGCATGAACCATGATATCGCTCCATATATAAAGGCAGCCAATGTAAACGCAAGAATAATGTGGACATTTAGAATTAGTTCATTTCCTATAAGCTCCAAAATATCACTGCTGTAAGTAGAATCATGTTCACTTATATAGTTATCAGACATGGCGAATGTCACCACGAAAACCTTTAGGAATTTCTATGGTACAGGTCTCCCAAATTTTTCTATTCTTTGGTATAAATGACGTGATAATGTTACATACACATTCACTCGTAAACATACACTCCTATTTGTAAACAGCTGGACGAAAAGCACTTGCAAGCCTCTAGTAGGTAAAGTCGTTGCATCTGAAATAGACAGTGGAATTATAACTTAAAACTGGTACAGAATAATTGAACGATTAAAAGAAATGAATAAATTTTTAACAATTAATTACTAATCTTACTTTACTTTTCGGATATCGTTATCTGTCATATTGAATTCTGCTTGCATAGTTTTGATTAATAAAATATATATTATAATAAACACACTAGGTACTGTGATTGATTCACTTTTAAACTATTGTTTTATTAATGACTTGACAGTAAACATTTCCCTAAAGACACGTGTCCATTCGAAAGCTGTTAGTTTTAGAATATTATTCGACAGGATCAGACGGAGCAAGACGAATTCTGAGAAATCTGTGTTGATAACTTTTTTGAAGGTAATCTGCTTCGATATACCTATCAAACTTGAATTTCGAGTTTTACGATTATCATTTAAAAATCAACTTGTTTACAAAACGCTAAAGCAAATAGTTGAAATGTGAATTGTTGCTGTTTTACAATTCCGTTTGGTTCATGACGATCATGACTTAATGGATGGTTTTAAGGTAAAGGGCGGCGAATATTATTATTGCTGGGAGCGGCAGTTTAAATAAATAGGAGTTTATGATGTCACCATAGAAGTGGGAAGAAGCGCTTCTTCTGTGGAATATCAAATTACTGCGGTCCCCAACCCGCCTGCCAAGCGTGGGGATTATAGAAAACCCCCCCAATGCAATGAAAGCCTTGGGGAGGCTTTTGTCCAGCAATGGGCCTCTGTAGGCTGAAGAAGAAGAAGAAACCAGAACCTATATTCCTACACAATAAAGTTCAGTTTACTTCAAACATTTTTATAACTTTTCACTAGTGTTAATCGCTCTGAAATAAACTTAAATTTCATTGAAATAAAGTCGATATTTATTAAACATGAATAAAGTGGGAGTGTGCATCTAGACTTGGAAAACGAATGATTCATCTGGGGCCCTAGTCTGATATTTTTATAAATTTGCCATTTCAACACGATTCCATTGTCATTTTGCTTGAAAGTTCGTAGTCTGTAAATTCATAATGATCGTTCAATATTTTCTCAGTAGTCTCGTAATGGAATGGTGATAGACATTGCCGTATTGCCATTATTATGAAACCCGTTGGTAGAAATTATTATCTAAAAGCTACTAGGTACTCAATTTAAACATTTATTAATAAGGAGTGGAGTATCAGTGATTGACCACTAGATAGTCATGACGCCATTTTGTTAGTAGATTACGAAACTTGTTGAAATCGATCGTTACGCTAATGGCAGACTAAATTAGCCAGTTTTTTTTTGCAGACGATGGTTTTGGTCTTTGGGAATCAGGCCTCGGTTATGAATATTACCTCTTGAGCAATTCTGTAAAAATTACACCGAGAAAACCTAGGTGAAGTCAGTTGTTAATAGTGTCAAACACTAACATTACTTGAAAAGACAAGTATGCATGTATTTTTGTATCACTATGCTCACTTCGCCTTAGGTTTCACGGTTGAGACATTTGCAGAATCGCAGTACTCTATTTAAACACGAGACTTCAGTACAGACTGGGATCGTGACCGTATCAGCAGAGTTTGATTTGGGTTTTTGTGAGTCACTAATCGCTTCTACGAATATCTAAGGAACCAGAAGACCAATTCTTGTAATTTAAAACGATCAAAATCTAGTCGCCGTCTCATCTCAGCGACAAACAAATGTCAAAACGTAAGGAAATTAGAAATATTTTTGACAGATTGAGACCGAGTTCAGACTATGAATGTTGTTAAAATTAGTAGAATTACACTCTGGTTCAGTAAGAATTAAAATGACAATAAATATTTATTAAACTTTTATTTATATAAAATATTTGGGTAGGCTGCCCCAAACAGCCTAAAATTTTGTAACAAAATATTACCCTAAAACACAACACAAAATCATTATTTCAACTCATTTTTTATTATTTATTACAAAAACGTATAACTGCAATATTTAAATACAATATCATGATAGTTTATGCTAAGGTCTAGAGCTTACTTAATTACTGCTAATGGCATATATTAATTACCTCAGTAATGCAACAAAAATCGACTACTCAGCATATAACTATTATGCAATTAATGTAAAACTTATTTGGACAACACATGCATGTGTAGTAAAACCTATTCTCGTATAACAAATTATTAATTCAAGTGTTACAATTGCTTTCGTTAATTATTTAAGCTTCAATATTTCGAGTCTATCTAAATTATGACTAGATGATACCTGAACTCTTAATCGAGTTGGCTATTAGATGCACTGGTTATCACAAATTTTCACAGGAATGTCAATCAGCAAGTTTACTGTTTATTTACAAAAATTGCACAATAAAATGGTAAAGGCACTGCAAAATATATTGTAGTGGCTTACACTATCCAGTCGTAGGCATTATTACTAATATATAAACAATATATATTATGATTCCGTGTAAACGTAGGTCTTAAAGGTCACAGCTCATTAGAGCCACTCGGCACCCACTACGCACCGGCTCGTCGCACGGCGTCCACACGTTGTCGACAAATGGTCTACAGGTGGACGCCCCGTTATCACCAATAAGCGTCGCGCGGTCAACCAGTGGACCTCTCGCGGTCAACGTGTGGGCGTCGCTTGGTCCACCAATTTTGGTGTAAACTTATGTAGGTGTAGGTCTACACTTGTAATGTCAAATTTTATAAACCTTGAATTGGTACTGAAAGCTGTCGCGCTTGATGAAGGAAATTAAAGATGCAATAAAAAAAAAGGTTATTGGGTGAACGAAATGTCCAAACAAAGAAAATAAGAGGACGGATGTGAAAGGCTCGAGCGTCGCATCGCCAAATATCATCCTCGCGTGAATCACGCGAATTCAGGGGCAGCGCACGGTCCACTCGGTACCCGCGCGTTGGCAATGAGCACTCTATGAAAGGCAAGCAAGTAGCGAGTTGTCACCGAGCGGTCCACCCGACGTCCGCGCGTGGCGAGCTTACGACCATGGCGATCCGGTGACGCTACGGAGTTGATAATATAGTGAGCGCATGAAGTCCAAATAAAGAATGCTAGCCGCAGGAGACGAGGCGGTACGGAGGGGGTGCTGGGTGGCTCTAATGAGCTGTGACCTTTAAACAAAAGTGTTACGTCAGCAGTTGCTGGTACATATGTACGAGCATATTTTCTATTTTTATATATTATATTAATTATATTATTAAAATCTATCTACATTAACATGTTTGTGTGATAAATTAAATTATTATTCTGTTGTGGAACACCTTCACAGAATTTCGAATTCGTCATCAGAGTCATCAAATTGTCTGTCCACGTCTTCAAATTCTGTAACAAATAAAAGATTTTATTTATTGGCCCATTTAGTTTAATTACAGTTCTTTATAGTTTTTCCTTATAATTCGAAAACTTTCAACTCTGTCCGATCCGTGGAGGTATTGTTAGGTATCGATAACTGATTCTACTAATGTCTGCAAAAACGGGCCAAAGTTAAAAAAAAATCCCCTAAAAAAATTAATCATCATCATCTCAGCCGAAAGACGTCCACTCCTGGACATATGCCTCCCCAAGGTTTTTCACGACGACCGGTCCTGCGCCTCCCCCATCCAGCCGTTTCCCGCGACCTTCACCAGGTCGTCGGTCCACCTTGTCGGGGGCCCACCCACGCTGCGTCTTCCGGTGTGTGGTCGCCACTCGAGAACCCTTCAGCCCGATCGGGCATCGGTCCTACGGGCAATGTGCCCAGCCCACAGCCACTTTAGTGTTGCAATTCTTCGGACTATGTCGGTTACTCTCGTTCTTCTGCGGATCTCCTCATTCCTGAATTGATTATGAAAATTATAACTGGCTAGCAGGCTGTGTACACACAAATTATTTTGTTTCCCGTGTATATTATTTTCAAAACATGATAGTAAAAATGTTTGGGGTTATGGATATTCAGATTTAAATAATTTTCACAAAACCCCCTCTAAATACGATTCGTCGGAAAAACATTTAGATTCTTATTTAAAGTACCAAATTTTTAGAAAAGGTAGAATAGATGACGTGGTCACGACGAATCGCTTAATAAACGAAAAATATGGTCCACGCTCAGCCGATTGGCACGCGGGGCGTTGACCTCCGTCTGTTGCCACGATGCAACAATGGCTAAATGTATTTGTGAAAAAATATAACATACTTACATAGAGTAAAAAGATTAGAATCGATTCAGTTGCTTATTCTGAACAAACTATATTTAGGAAAAAATAACGTATAAGCACAGAGATTTGGGTAGTGTATGTATGCATACACTTTTCTAAAGTTATATGTACTTTCTAAGTATATCTTGGACACCAATGACTGAAGGTGAAGGAAAACATCTTGAGGAAACCTGGACTTTGAGCAAGCGTGGTGATTACGCTCATTCCTTCTCTGTATGAGAGGAGACGTGTGCCCAGCAGTGGGACGATAAAAAGGTTGATAAAGATGATTGATGATGATGATGATCTATGCATACCCTCAACATAAACTCTGTGCACGCCCCTACTGGCAACACACACTGGTTGAAGACTTTTGTTTTGAGATACTGCGGTATTTCGGACGAGAAAATTCTACGTAGCTTCACGAAAGCAGCCCAGCCGAGTTGGATACGACGATTGACCTCTTTCTCGACTTTTTAGACTTCATGATGACGACAAAAAGGCACATATTCAATGATGTCTCAGTGATCAACTCGCTCAAATGCGGCAGCGATCACCGTATGGTCAGAGGCACATTGAATCTGAACATAGTGTCCGAAAGATCTCGCCTGATGAAGTCTACGCTCCGGCCAGATCCATAACTCCAAATATTTCCAACTCGAGCTCCAAAATCGCTTCGAATGCCTAAGTGGCGACGTGGACGAGTACAATGACGGGTTTGTAAAAGCTGTCCGTACGGTCGGGACCAAGTATTTTAAGACCCACCGTACAAATCTATACTAATATATAAAGCTGAAGAGTTGATCTGTTTGTTTGTTTGAACGCGCTAATCTCAGGAACTACTGGTCCGATTTGGAAAATTCTTTTTGCGTTGGATAGCCCATTAATCCAGGAACGCTTTAGGATAACATCACGCTGTGGCCAATAGGAGTGGAGCATAACTAACTCCACGCGAACGAAGTCGCTGGCGGCCGCTAGTAGAACTATAACGCTCTCGGACTATACTCTCGAGCTCATGGAGGACAGACGTGAGATGGTTTTGCGTTCGTCAAGTGCTGCTTGCAGATACCGGCAGCTCAATAAGCAGATCTCAAAGTCTCTGAAACGCGACCTACGTCGGTATAATACCGAACGTATAACGGAGGCTATAGAGCGAAACAGATGCTCTAAAAAGAGGCGTAAGAGATCTGACTATTGGGCATAACCGGCTAAGCAAGCTGAAGACTGACGAAGGCAAGATCATTTAACAACCAGACCCCAGCTTTTTTATATGAATGATGAAATGGTAAAAACCATTGACACTAAAACCATAGGTAGTTTTCTTAATTATAAAAATGTTTATCTGAATTCAAAAATAAATAAACGTTTTTTCTTTCAAAAATTTTAAAAAGTTTCTGTCCGATACCGGCTGTAAACTCATAGATACAATGCGCCCGAGGTACGTATCAGTGCAAAGGGCGCTGACATCTTGCACTGGCCGTCCGTTCTAACTTCTACCTAAGTAAGTTTTAACTAACTAAATTCCAATAAAAACACAATACACATAACCTGTGGTGTAACTTTCCCTTCAAACTTTTCCTGGCTTTGGTATTTAAAAGTTAATCACATTTATATCTACAGTTTCATTAAAAATTACCTGTTAAATTTACATCGATTGAATAATGTACACTTACATTAACCTCAAAAGACGATGAAAAACGATGGTGGTAACTGTTTTGCCGTATTCGATGTTCGTGCCGTATGTGATTTACCCGGCTCCCGTAACGTTCATTATGAACATAGTAAATACGTGAATTCTTTGGGCCTCGTTCAGGTTATCGCCAGCCACGGCGTAAAGCCAAAGCATTTCGGTCCACTGTAGTTTTGTGTACGCCAAAATATTACACTACATAACACACATACATACACGACACACATAAGACACACTTTGCACGACAAATGAGCGGGGACGGGCAGACTTCGAACTTCGCGTCGCGAGCGTTGCGCTGCGAGCAAGCGCGTCCTTTCCAAATTGTGGCTGCGCCGAACTGGTGGAGACGTTGAATTCGGCGTTGTCGTGAGTCGGCGAGGCGCGGTCATTCCCCCTTAGCGTTCACGAAATATATTATCTGCTAGCGGCTAGTGTGAAAATAAGTTCGTGAAAAAAGGGACATTTTACTACAAAAAAAAAAAAAAAAAATCTTTTTTCATTGAATTTACGTTCTGAAAGTGAAACAAAACCACTGACTTCATGAGCACCGGTGTTTACACTAACAGCCTGGATATTATATACTAGCGCTTGACCGCAGTCCCGCCTCATGGTAAGCCGTGATGCAATCGTTGATGGTAAAGCGCACCAGTTTAATAAGAGCCTATTCACTGTAGCCTTGAACGACAGCCGCATTAGATCTTGCTGAAGACCCTAGAGCAAGATTAACCCGACATTACACCGAAGATATCCCGGAAGTCAGCCTGCAGGAGATTCGATTGGCTCTCAAACAGCTTAAAAACAACAAGACGAAGGGCGATGACGGAAAAGAATAATATTATTTCGCAAAAGGAGGTAAATTAATACTTGTGCAGTAGGTAATACATGCGCGGGTGAAAGGGGGCAAGGCACGCGACACGCGGTCGCATCGCTATTCGGTTATAAAAATACAGTCAAAATGGTGTTGTCATTTATTAAAAAAAATACCAAATTTTGGGGGAAGTTTGAATTAATTCGCGGAAAAAGATTATTTCAAAAATTTTTGGAATAATCGTTTTGATGATTATGTCAAATTTGATATTTTATTTGGGCACGTGTTTACCTAACCTTTATTAACCCCCTAAACTTCACCCCATAAAATAAATATTATTTCGCAAAAGCAGGTAGCTTATATGGCAACACAGGGGGGCGCGATCGACGAGACAGGTCACGCGGTCACGAGCTTATCCGTAGCGGTGTCGACGGGTTATGAACTCACTTGACCTCATGCATGACCTTCCACACTTGCATATGGTTAGTGCCCAGCTCTCGTGCCACAGAACGTAAGTACTCAGAGTGGAGTCCTCGTTGAATAATTCGAGCACCTGCTCTTCAATATCCGGATCGTGGATGCGTGGTCTCCCTACACCGGCGCGATGTGCTTCATTAACACTGCGCGTTACGTAGTCGCGATTGTACAGACGTTGTAACGCACATTCACACGGGACCGGTGTACAAAACGGATCTCATAGTTTCTACGAGCTTTTGCATAACTGCACTCATTCCTATCCAAACACAGCAGCATGTTAGAATACTCTACGTTATAAAACGACTTGATCACAATACACGAAACATCTATACGGAAGCAATGTTTACGCGAAACTGATAATTTAGAGTCAGACATTAAAATTATATTTACAATAAACAGGACATCACGAACAAAATCGTAATCCAATACTTGTGTCAACTTGGTTAAAAGTCGCTCAGTCTAGTGTGCTACGCGCGTCAAGACGTAATTCGTGTCCAGCAAGAATAAACATTTTCTAAGGAAATATGCCATGTTGCACTTTGCGTTACTGTACATCTCGTTATGGTAAATCGACTGGACCTAACTTCGGATTGTTTTCGTATAAATTATTTACATTTCCTCTGTAATTAAAATATACGATTTGTCCAGATAGACCGTAGAAAAGAAAATTGGCTTCCGTCTGCTTCGTCGAAATTATGATCGAAGCATTTTAAAAGAGAAGATATCTACTTTGGAAAGGGATAACCTCCGTGGCGTAGCGATAGCGAACGCGGCCGCTGCGCAAGGAGGTGCAGGTTCGATCCCCGCGCAGTACAAATATTTGTATGCATGAATATGAATATTTGCACTGGTCTGGTCGAGCATCGGAAAGCACGTTAAGCCGTTGGTCCCGGTTGCCATACTAACATCTAATGGCAGTCGTTAGGGGTTGTTGGCGCCCTCAAAATTCCAACAATTGGTTTAACTACAATGCTTCGATATCGCCTCGGGTTGTGGAGGTCAGACGGCAGTCGCTTCACGGAAAATATCGAAGTTTAGTCAAAATCTGCAGTTAGACTGGTAAAGCGGACCCCAGATTCCAAAGTTGAAAAAGCTTCGGATGCGACTGGGATTAACGCTGAGATGATGATGATCTACTTTGGAAAGACTGGTCGATCAAATTTAAAAAAGAATCGGTACCTTGTACTAGAAATGAAATAGTAAGTTATTAATTTACACTTAATCGTACAAATTTAGATAATATTTACGGTTAAGTGGATAAGTACATAAATTACATAACTTATTTACTATGAAATATATTCATAAAATATGTAGGTAGATATATATAGTACAATGATTGCGAGCTACTTTGTAATTTTTAGGATTCTGTACCTAAAAGGTAAAACGGAATCCTATTCATGAGATTCGCTGTCCGTCTGTCCGTCTGTCACCAGACTGTATCTCATGAACCGTAATCACTTGTGTGTGGACACTCATACCCACAGTACGCGTCACTCAAAAAAAAAAATATCGCCAACCTTTTTAAGTTACAAAGTTGTAAGTCAGCTCTAAAACTACAGAAATGAAATCGTGCGCAGTGTGTAATGAGCTTTTTAACGATGGAGTCCAGTGTGGTAGCTGCAGGAAACACTTGGACTTTTCATGTGCAAACATCTCGGAAGCCGGTTGGAGAAAACTAGGTGCCAATAGGATGGCGCAATGGAAGTGTCCCACTTGCAGAACGTCATCACCACTTGTGTCTGCCCCGGTACCTGCATCCCTGGACACCATACTAAGTGAAATACGCGACATAAAGCAGCAGCTGCTTAACTTGCCGACCTTGGTAGACGACATCCGCGTGGTCAAAAGTGAGTTGGCTGAGCTTAAGTTGACATGTGAGGGCACTCTTGGGAAATTTGATGATTTTAATGCAAGACTAGTGGAAGTCAAAGCAAAAGTGTCTGAATTTGAAAAGCTCCAGGCAACGGTGAATTGTTTGCAGACGGACTTGGCTAGCACGAAGTACCTTCTCTCGACGTATGAACAGAGATCCAGACTAAACAACGTCGAAATAAAGGGAGTTCCTATTAAGAAGGATGAGAATTTATATACAATTATTGACGCTATCGGCCGTAAATTTAATTACGGCTGTCCTAAAGCCCAGGTGAACTACATTTCGAGGGTCCCTATTTTTGGGTCCAATGAAAAAACTATAGTGGTAAGTTTCCTAAACCGATATGTGAAGGAAGATTTCATTGCGGCGGCACGGGCTAAGAAGGACCTATCTACTTGTGACATCGGGTTTCAAGGCTCATCTCAGCGTGTGTATGTGAACGATCACCTAAGCGTGGAGTATAAAAAGCTTTTGACGAAAGTTAAAGTCATTGCCAAGGATAAGCATTACGAGTTTGTATGGGTTAAACATGGAAAAATACATATACTTAAAAATAATAATTCTAAGGTTTTAATTATAAGGAACGAGTCAGATTTAAACAAGATTGTCTAACTTGTTTCTTAATGTTAATATGTACCTTCTTACTGTGCTATTGTATTTTATTTCAATGGTTCCAAATGTTTTATACATTTCTTTTGTTTAGCTGCTCGTAAGCTTTGTGTTCGTTATCGCGCTGTTTACTTTGATGCTTTACCTTATTTCAATATGTTTTACTCTCTCGCACTTGCTCGTACCAGGCACTATTGCTTGCCTTTTCGCACAGCTGTTTACTACTTGAAATTATGTGATTCTTGCGCTCGCGCAAATCATATTGACTTTTACCTTCTTTACACTTATTTAATTATATTTTACCTTATTCTACAAAATTACTTGCTTTTTCGCTCAACGATTTACTACGTAACATCAAATAATACTTTCGCTCGCGTAAATCTTATTAACTTTTACCCTCAATATACTTATTTAATAATATTTTACACTATTCTACAAAATTATTTAACGAAATGTTTTATTTTAATGGATTATTCAAATTTGTATACTATTATTGGCCTTGATTTTAATGGCTCCTAAGTTAAATATTTTTTATCAGAATGTTCGCGGGCTTAGAACTAAAAGTGATATTTTTTATCGTCAAATGTTATTAACTCGTATGATATTATTGTTCTTACGGAGACGTGGTTATTGGATGGAGTTTTAAATTCCGAGTTCTTTGATGATCGGTACATTGTGTGGCGTCGTGATCGGGATTATGTTTTGACCGGGCAATCGCGTGGTGGGGGTGTGCTTATTGCTACACGCAGGGAGCTTTCTGTTATATACCAACCTGCCTTCCATTCTACAGCTGAGGATCTATGGCTTAGCATACGACTAAAAAATTCTAATACGCGTAAATATATTACCTTACATATTTGCGTTGTTTATTTATGTCAACAAAACTTAGGCCTTTCATTTTCTTTGCAACTCCGCAACTACCTCACAAAATTGAATGAAATAGTTATGAGTGACTCTTCTGAAACCTTTCTCATCATTGGTGACTTTAATAGGAGCGGTATTACCTGGGTCCCGTCTGACAATCTATCGCTCGTCCCAATGAACCCGAATGGTCCTGACGAAGTTTTACTAAGTGATGAACTATGCACCCTAGATTTTGGTCAATACAATAGTGTTCTTAATAAGTATGGTAAAATTTTAGATTTGGTACTTTCAAAAAAATTAGTTAAGGTAGTTGAATGTTCAAGTCCGCTGGTTCCCATTGATGCCTACCATCCAGCACTATTAATTAATATGGATTTCGTTGAAGCTCCTTCATTAGAGTGCGCGCCACGGACGCAATATTTATTCGACAAAGGCGATTATGAGTCTATAAACAATGACATATCTGCGATTGACTGGGAATCCGAGTTTGCGACACGATCAATTGATGAATCATTACACTTTTTCAATCAATTTATTCTCAAATTACACACAAAGTACATTCCACATAAATTAAGTCATAACAAAACATATCCAACTTGGTACAATTCGGCATTAATTAAAACAATTAAAGAAAAATACAAATATTTTAAAAAATTTAAGACATATGGTAATTTAGCTGATGGGTCAACATTTAAGCTCCTTCGTGAAAGGGTAAAGATATTAGAATCGCAATGTTATGTAAACTATTTGAACTTGACTGAAAAATCTATTAAAGAAAACCCTAAATATTTCTGGACCTTCGTTAAAAAACGACACAATTCGAATGCAGTTCCGAGCACCTTAAACTACAATAACGAGACGTTGCGTACCGGAGACACGATATGTGAAGCGTTTTCTACATACTTTCACTCTACATTTCTAGATACTAGCCCTAATTGTGGAATTCCTTCACCCCCTGTTCTTACTGAATCTTCTGGCCTATCTAATTTATGTAGCATTGTAATTAACGTTGAGGAGGTCTCTAACTTGCTTCGCAAGTTGGATACTTCTAAAGCTGCTGGCCCAGATAATATTTCATCCAAATTTCTTATACGATGTTCGAGTGCGATTGCCCACCCTATATCGATTCTCTTCAAGAAATCCTTAGATACTTCTGTTGTTCCTGAGCTTTGGAAATCAGCTTTCATAACGCCAATTTACAAGAAAGGAGTCAAAACCGAAATTGTTAACTATAGGCCGATATCCAAGCTTTGTATTGTGGCTAAGATATTCGAAAGGATTATCTATAACCAGGTATATAGTGCTCTTATAAATTCGCTTAGTTCCCTTCAACATGGTTTTTTGAAAGGAAGGTCTACAGTCACCAATTTAATTCTACTCAATGATTTTATTACTGATGCCATGGATGATGGTAGGCAGGTTGATGTCGTTTATACTGATTATAGTAAAGCTTTTGATCGGATCGATCATGAGATCTTACTATCCAAGTTATATGGTATAGGAATACGAGGTGATTTATTCAGGTGGTTTTCTTCGTATCTGGAAAACAGGTCCCAGGCAGTAGTTTTAAGTAATTATATGTCCAGTTGGGTGCCTGTCACCAGTGGAGTCCCCCAGGGTTCATTGCTAGGTCCATTTCTTTTCATTATTTATATTAACGACATCAACTCTTGCTTGACTTCATCCAAAGTGCTGTGTTTTGCTGATGATATGAAGATCTATGCCACAATATCATCACATGCGGACGTAATTGCACTTCAGGATGATTTGCGTCGTCTGGAGGCTTATTGTCGTGTACACAAGCTTGATCTTAACCCCTCTAAATGTTCGGTTTTACATATTCCCGAAAGCGCACAATCATACCATCATCGTATTTCTTAGGTGATCAAGCGCTACCTAGGATGAATTGTATCCGTGATCTGGGTGTATATCACGATTCTAAGCTTACATTTGAAGTTCATGTTGATGCCATAGTCGCTAAAGCATCTAAAGCCCTAGGTTTCATAATGCGGCTGTCTAAGTGCTTCACTCAGGCTAAAACCTTGAAAGTTCTTTACTGTAGTTTTGTTAGAAGCCACTTGGAATGTGCTTGTGAAATCTGGAATCCTTGTTATCACAAGTATATTGATTGTATCGAGAGCATCCAGAAAAGATTTATCAAGTATTTGTGTTATCACCAGAAAGTGCCCTACCGGTCTGAAGATTACCTCAAACTCTGTAAAAGGTATCATATATTACCCCTAATTAATCGGCGAGCAAGCGCTACCTAGGATGAATTGTATCCGTGATCTGGGTGTATATCACGATTCTAAGCTTACATTTGAAGTTTATGTTGATGCCATAGTCGCTAAAGCATCTAAAGCCCTATATTACCCCTAATTAATCGGCGAGCAATATCTGACTGTATTACATTATTTATAAACATATGTTATAACAATAAACACTAAAAATTAAAAAAAATAAAGATTTTTTGCCATTTTTTGCTCCATATTAATAACGGATATACATTACGGACGACATCGCTGTATTTATAATAAAGACAAAGGGTGATAGTGTTGGTGAAGTTTTTTTTTAATAATTATAAACTAGCGCTTGACCGCAATCCCGCCTGATGGTAAGCAGTGATGCGATCGTTGATGGTAAAGCGCGCTAGTTTATTAAGAGCCTATTCCCTCAGAAAAACTGAGCGAATAGGAGGGAAGACGGCAGTTGAGCGAGGTGATGCAATGTTAAACCCAACAACACGACCAACGATGCTGCGCCAAAGGGAGATTAATCTGAAGACCCTTCACGACCAAACTCCCAACACAACAACATATGGCGCATCGTACCCGGCACACATCGCAACACAACTGCTCAGACCCGCCCTCCATACGGCTTCACCGGACATCATGCCGGAACACGACAAATCGCTTGGCGGCAAGACTTTGTCTGGTGGGCGGTAACTTCTACCGGCGGCCGATGTTATGGCCTACCACTGAGTAGTGACTATGATAAGGACTCAAGTGTTAGATATAAGTAGGACATGAGTGGTTAGTTAAACAGATTATTATAAGTAGAACTAAGATGTGTTAAATAGGACATAGTAGATAGACGTTTAAAATGTTCATGTATTTGGTCATATATCAAAATTAAAAATAATTAAGTAAAATAAAATAAATATTGACATACAGGCGCGTGCGCTCCATAGAGGCAGATAAGCACTGCATACCTTAATAGTTTTCTAAAAAAATATATAATAATTTATAATATACTACAGTAAAATAATTTATATACTACAAACTTAAAACTGAAAGACTTTGTTAATCAGTTAGTGATAACACTGCCATCTATTGGGGCTAGTGCTAACTACTAAACACATTACTCGCCTTCGTCGCGACGCCCGCGCCACTTCGCGTAGCGGCGTAAGCAGTTACAAAATGTGCTTCTTCCGCATGTGTCTGTGAATAAAATTATTTGGCTGTGTGCGTAAACTGTTGCGTACGTGGGTGTGTAATTTCATTGGGTTTATAAGGTTGGTTTATAAGCACAGCTTCTAATAATGCGACGAATTTAAGAAGTTTAGAAATATAGCATGATTGTTGTTCGTTCAAATACCTTTTTATTTTAGCAACTTATGTTGTTTCATTATTGGTGTATTTGGTTGTTTATTACATTATTGGTTGTTTTAAGCGGAATTGAATATTCATTTATTTTAGAGTTTTTGGTTTAACACAAAAGAAAGGTTGTGTTTATAAAAAGTATTATGATAATTATATGTGGTTAGCAGGCTGTGTAGTGTGTACACACAAATAAATTGTTTTGTTTCTCGTGTAGGTATATTATTTTAAAACATGGCATTGACAGTTCGATGTTATAAAAACTTAAAAGACCTTAAGTTTTTCAACCTACTTGCTTTTGAATTTCAATACTATACTTTATATTGTAATAATTTTCCTGAAGTTTACAAATTAGCAAAATTTAATAGTTATGATTCCAATGAGTAGTGCATTACGCATATTTATGAAACACACAGGGCTAAAGCAGACTCATAGATTTGTCTGTATTTCCATTTTAAAAGAACTTTTAGCGATTTCAAAACGATCTTATATGTATTTCATTTTTACAGAGTTATTTAAAAATAGATAGGCGCGTTGATTTAATTTATAGATAGTAAAATATATTTTTTTTAGTTTTTTGAGAAATAAATTATTACTTATTTACAGTTGAGTTAGTAATACCATTTCATTGTATTTTGACAGCCTCCATGGCGTAGCGGTACCGAACGCGGCCGCTGCGTAAGGAGGCGCGGGTTCGATCCTCGCGCAGTGTAAATATTTGCATGCATGAATATGAATATTTGCACTGGTCTGGTCGTGCCTCGGAAAGCAAGTTAAGCCGTCGGTTTCGGTTGCCATACGAATATCTAGTGGCAGTCGTTACGGGTTGTTGGAGCCCACAAAAGTCCAACAATTGGTCTAACTGCAATGCTTCGATATTGTTCCTTCGCGCCTTCGCGTTGTGGAGGTCAGGCGGCATTCGCTTCACGGAAAATGTCGAAATTTCGCCAAAATCAGCAATTAGACTGGAAAAGCGGACCCCAGATTCCAAAGCTTTGGAAGCGACTGGTATTAACCCTGAGATGATGATGATGATCTCATTGTATTCATTTGGGCAAAAAAATACCTAACATCCCACGTATATCATTTATTTAACTTGTTCTTATCATCAATCACATACTTAGATGTTCATTGTAGTCACGCACAAACATCAATTCAATGTTGACATGCAAAAAAGTACGCGACTATGTTAAATTGAAACTACGTCTACGTTACGTTTTTTAAGTTTTACCATTACAGTATGTTAAGAAAACCCTGGCCGACCCGGGAAGATGTTGTTAGGTATCGATAACTGATTCTACTAATGGATACAAAACCGGGCTAAACTTAAAACAAAAAATCCCCCAAAAAGAAATAAATATTATTTCGCAAAAAGAGGTAACTTAATAAATGTGCGTTAACCACCCTTCCGCGGGCGGCGGGCGGCAGGGCACGCGGCACGTGGTCGCATTGCTATTCGCTCATAATAATATCGGTGTTGTCACTTTTTTTAAAATCACCAAATTTCGGGGAAGTTGGAATTAATTCGCGGGAAAAAAAGATTATTTCAAAATTCATTTGTATTAGTACTATGATGATTACGTAAAATTTTATATTATATTTGGTCAGGTGTTTACCTAACCTTTATTATCCTTATGGGTCGGACAGGGTTTTCTTAACATACTGTATAAGCACAGAGATTTGGGTAGTATATGTATGCATATCCTCAACAAAATCTCTGTGCACGCCCCTGAGCATAATATGCATTATATCCATCAAAGAATCAATCGATTAGCCAACGATGATACCGCATAAAATGCTGTTGTCACTTTTTAAAATTTACCAAATTTTGAGGAAGTTGAAATTAATTCGCGAAAAAAGGATTTTTTCAAAATTCATTAGTATTGTTACTGTGACGGTTACGTAAAATTTATATTTTTATTTGGTCATGTGTTTACCTTTTTTTAAATTTTTAATATATATGTGGGGATATTCTCATGGACACCCTCCGCCTGGGAATAACGAAAGGTTATGTCGGACTCCTGCCGACTAAAACCCCACTATTCCTTCGAGTACCATGAGACGGGGGCCCGGGAGATACTAGTACATTCGCTGCACCCCCGGAATGCTCCCTCTACCTCTCTGCAGCCTCCTTTGCAGCCTCCTCGCAAAAAGAGGCCTCAGCATCCCACACATCTTCGCTTCTGACCATGGACTGCACCACAGCTGGAGGCGAGAGATCACCCGCTAGGTGCAGGTGATCTCGCTTCCAGACGTTTCAGACAGTTTGGCGAAGAGAGCACAGCGCTGTTGGGTCCAAGCTGAGCACTCATCCAGCGTATGTCGCGCCGTGTCCTCGTGGCAATTCGTGCAGTGATGACATACAGGCGTCCGCTCTCGACCTATGCGACGCAGGTATTTACTGAAACATCCCTGTCCAGTAACCACCTGCTTCAGTAGGTAACTGAGGGCACCATGCAGCCTCTCCAGCCAGTACTCCATTACAGGCCTTAATGCCACTATTGTGGTGGGGTCATGTGTTTACCTAACCTTTATTATCCTTATGGGTCGGACGGGGTTTTCTTTACATATTGTATATTGGTCAGATGATCGTAACAAACAATAGAGCCAGTATATATGTAAGTGTACTTATTTTCTTTTCTTGAAAGCATGAAATTTTAATTTATTTTTGTAATTTAATTACTCATTATAAAAATGAACAGTCACATAAAGTACGCGGACGCTAAGCGGGAACGTAATAAAGATTATTGATCAAATTACCTGCAAATAATGTAGTATTTTGTAAATCAATATCAGATGTCATCGGGCCCCAGTGAGACGGTCTTTTCTCACATATTTCGAATAATGGTTGAGTCTCACACATCAACTTAGTCTGTATCGTTGCGCACAATTCTTCAAAATCAGTTTTTGTACGACACAAAAAACACTGAAACAAAACAGTTGTTTAAGTATTGCATGAAATTTCGATTAGCGTGTCGCCATGAATTTACCACAATATTCTAACGCAGGATTTTCAGCGGGTTATAAAAAACCGCTTTTCATTGAAAAGTGCAATGCGGTTAAAATGTATGGCACAGCAAATTGTTTCTTAATAACCCCGTGGTTTCAGTATCATGTACAGAAGACAGCACATCAAGCTACTACAATCAATCAATCTCAACTTTATCGGTAAAGCATTAAGGCTCAAGGTTGATTAGAACTTTTTGGCAGTTTCGGGTAGTCAGCACTCAAGTGTTGGTAAAATATTATGCAATCGCCAAGATAACCACTTCTGGAAACTGTTTATTGAATTCAACACAATACTAGAGTGGTTAGTTTTCCTTAATACTTACCACGGCAACTGAAGGATCCATTGCGAGCATTGGTATCCGGGAAGCAAATTTACAGTGATATGAGCAATCCATTTCTTTTTGTTCTTCAGTGGATTTAGTCTGAAAAATAAACGATGTTTTCATAAGCGGTCTATCAAAATCAAAACTAATTTATTCAAATTAGGCTGAGAAACAGCACTTTTTGAACGTCAATATTACATAAAACAGTCCCCTCAAAACGCCCGCCCTTCGTTGTCCCCTTACTGTAATATTCTTATAAGCTAGGGGTACTAAAATTTTAAACTGTTAAGGGTTACGTGGTTTATTGACAACGACGGTACAGTCGATAGTAGGTAATGGCAAGTAGAATGTAGCTGATGTCGCACCGAGGTTGACCCTAATATCCACGAAGTCCGTGTAGTACACAAACAATAACACCCCAGAAGTTACTTCAAGTAGTCCTTGAAGTACTCGTTGTAGTTGTCGCTGTAGATTGTCTCGATTATCGCTTCGTACTTGTTTAGAATAAAACGGTCAGTTTGGTAAATTGGAAAATGAGACTGGCAACACTGACGTTGACGGGAGCTGCGACGCTTGAGTTGGCAGCTGCCTTAGACCGGATAAGTTCTCATCGCGTACGGACGCGCGTCTCGCTTGGGCGAGGCAGAAATAGGAAAAACATGGCGCATGGCCATCGCGAATGCGTACGGACGCATTAGCATTATAATTTAGTTGTAGGTCCAAAAAGGTACTAACCGCGTTTGGACGCGGGTCTCGCGCATTAATGCAAGCTCATCGAACATTCCAGATCTGTCTAAAAATAATAATAATAGCACTTGATTTCCCGTACGTTCTGTAGGTAGATACAGGTACTTCACAGGAGACGAGTTTCTAGTAATTTTGATGTCGATCGTTCGTTGTCAATATTGATGAAACCTGTACTGTTCGATAGTACATTATAGGCCTAGCAATGCATTTTAGATCGTACTTTTACAATGCCCAGGTCTCAAGATAAGCTTAAAAGATATGTAAGACATGTCACGCAATAGGGCATTTGTAACAATATTCTCAGTCCTGAAGTGGACGGTAATAATTTAAGATCTCTTTGGAACACTGGATCATATTATGCTGCTTCAACAGTTTAACATAATTAACTAAGTAACACTTATAGATATCATCCTGCCAGACTAACCAGAAGCAGCTAGAATATTTTACATGCAGCAACTGCCTATCAGCCTTCCACAAACGAGTTACTCAGTAACATGATACTCTTTACCTTTATTTTTTCCCTTGACTTTAGCATCCTAACCTAGTATTATAAATAGGAAAGTAAGTTTGTTTGTTACAGTTTAAATGCTAAAACAGAAGAACGGATTTGGATGAAATTGGGCACATGAGTCAGTGCACAGTGATTTAGGGCACGGAGAATAATAATAAAGGCTTTTCTGTTCTACAGTTTAATAGTAGTGCATATTAGCTAAGGTTAATAGTCATCATCTTAGCATTAATCCCAGTTACATCCGAAGCTATTTCAGCTATGGAGTTTGGGGTCCGCTTTACCAGTCTAACTGCTCATTTTGGCTAAACTTTGATATTTTCCATGAAGCGACTACCATATGACCTCCACAACCCGAAAGCGATATCGAAGCATTGCAGTTAGACTAATTGTAGGACTTTTGAGGGCTCCAACATCCCTTAACGACTGCCATTAGATGTTCGTATGCCAAAAAAATACCGAGACTAATGGCTTAACGTGCTTTCTAAGACATGACCAGACCAGTGCATATATTCATATTCATGTATACAAATATTTGCATTGCGCGAGGATCGAACCCGCGCCTCCTTATATTAGCTAAGGTTAATATGGTACAGAGAATAAATTTACCTCAACTAATCCAGATCTCTGTGTGGTATGAGGATCCAAGTATATAACTTCGTCACCAACACATCCAATCAGGTACAGTGCTTGGTTTGGCTTACCACCTATCACCCCAATTGATTGTGAACTTTGAAAACATATCTGAAAAACAAAAAGTTGATATTTTATATGGTTTACACAAGAATGGCTCGACCATTATGTTTGGCAATTTCTACTGTATGAAGTATTGACAATGTGCTTTACTTGGTTACAATATTGTATATTTTTTTTTTTTTTGATAATTATAAACTAGCGCTTGACCGCAATCCCGCCTGATGGTAAGCAGTGATGCGATCGTTGATGGTAAAGCACACTAGTTAATTAAGAGCCTATTCACTCAGAAAAACTGATCGAATAGGAAGGAAGACGGCAGTTGAGCGAGGTGAAGCAATGTTAAACCGAACGATGCTGCGCCAAAGGGAGATTGATCTGAAGACCCTCCACGACCTAACTCCCAACACAACAACATTTGGCGCATCGTACCCGGCACACATCGCAACACAACTGCTTATACCCGTCCTCCGTACGGCTTCACCAGACATCATTCCGGAACACGACAAATCGCTTGGCGGCAAGACTTTGTCTGGTGGGTGGTAACTTCTGCCGGCGGCCGATATTATGGCCTACCACCGAGAAAAATAACTTATTTAATAACTTTGAAATGATAGATCAATCAACTCCTCATACGCATAGTTTAAGAACACCTTTTAGAATTTAAAATGCCTACAATGCAATACTTCAAAAGGCATAATAGTGATGTTTCCTAAGGTTAAATAAAATTGATTCTATTTTGTCCGTCATTCAGATTATAGAAAAATATTGGATACGTATATTTTGTTTTATCAAATCAATAAAAATTGACAAATATAAGTGGTGGCTGGTGACGTCACTGCTCGCTAAAAAGTGTAGCGTGCAGTGACGTCACACGAGTTTTCAACGCACTGTGTAGTTTTCATTTTTTGTTTATATGAAAAAAGAAAAAATACGAGTCTAGTATTTTTTGGAAATCTGACTGACGGACTATTTAGTTTTTTAGTCAAATACCCTATTGAACATTTTAAGTACACCAATAGCTATTACCTTCAGTCCTTCTATATATACAGGATTAATTTCGCTAAGCCCTAGCCTGAGCGGTACTATCAGCAGCAGAGGCATCCAGTCAGTGACCAAGCAGTCAGGCGTCGACGAAGAGTCGCCTCTGTCGTTGTTCACAACACATTGTTGTACTGGAAAGGGTTAGATAGAGAATTATAAAATATCTAAAATGATACCAAGTTCCGGCGCCCACTGGCGGCATGACAGAGCAAGGGATTTTTATACGACAAATATAAATATAACTTAAAAGCATAGCAATAAAATTGAAATTTCAATGATGATGCCAAAGAAAGTAGTGGTACACTTATAGATACAAAAATGATTATTTAAATAGTTACTTGCTAAGTTTAATTTAATTGAAATTCTCAAAATACATATCAAAATTTCTATTAAAATCTTAAAACTGTGATAAACCTCATCTAAATACATTGAGAACTTTAGGTTAACAACGGAATAGCACAGATGAACACAAAACACTTCTTCAAAAGTATTATAAAAAAAAACACTGTATTACCATATCCACTATGTACCCATAATACTTACAAATATCTTCTCTGACCACAGTGTTATCTAATGCAACATGGATCACCAGGGAACTCCACTTGTCATAGACTGCAAGCTTTCTGAAATGAAGGGTTTAAATATTATATTTATAAAACAAATCTTACTTTTACTATAGCAACTAAACTATACAAATGCCAACAACTTGGCTTTAATTTATTAACAGGAAATATTTTTCTAAACTATTATGTAAAAAGAGGAACATTTAATTACTGGTATGCTTGTTAGTTACACTTTCACGTTAAAATGGCTGAACAGTTTTTGAAAACAGTTGGTCTATACAGAATGACCTGAATGAATTCATAGGACCCATATAATCCCCCGGGGGTCAAGACTTATGTGGATGTGACGGCAGTGTAAAGCTAGTTTATAATATTAGGACATATGTGGGTGGAACCGCAGAGCCGAACTAGTATACAACGTTATTTTTACTTCATACAAAGCCTGAATATAGTTTGTTCAGAATTAGTAACTGAATCGATTCCAATCATTTTTACACTAAATTATATTTTTCCCAAATTGTTGCAGTGTGGTTACAGAGCGCACACAGCTGACGGTAGATCATAGTACTAGAAGCACAGTGAGACAGGGCCATTTCGCGTCGCGCCGCTACAGGCGCGGGCGGGGGAGCCGTGCGTTGATCATATTTTTGTTGGGACAACATAGTAAGATAACAAGCTCATAACTTTGTGGTTTTTCATGATATCTTTTTGTAATTTTGTAGATAGATTCTTTACTCAAAATTACTGGACATGTGTTTCGGGTTTTGTATAAACAAAAAATAATGTTGTATAATATTGAGACTTATGTGGGTGGAACCGCAGCATACAGCTAGTTTATAATAACGAGACATATTATGTGGGTGGAATTGGGTTGTATCCTAAAAAATAATTTAATGTCCATCAGATAGATTTATAAAAAATATTGAACACGTATTTTTTATTTTTTCTCTCATTCAAATACTTAAGAAGATATATTGATTTGAAATGTCGCATGACGTCACGCCGTGCTACAAAATATACAACGGCGTGCCGTAATTAGCCCCCACTCCGTAATTTTAATATGCTATATCTCAGTAGTTTTTGGTAATTTCGACAAAATAAAAAATACGGGTCTTAATTTTTTTTATTATCTATAAGACGGACTAATTTTTTTTTTGATTTTCATACCTTGTATACAACATCCCTATTGCAGTGTAGAGCTAATTTATAATAAGAATATTTTTCATGATTAAATCATATCATGCTTTGTGATCTTGAACCAACATTTTTTTTAAGAAAATATATATTTCCAGGAGCAAATAATAGTGATAAATATTTAAAATATGTTCTGAATGCAACATGCAGACATTCTTAATAACTGGCTGTGTTCCAAGTTATACTTATAAGGAGCGACAACATGCTGAGTCACAAAGATTATTTAAAAAAAACTTGAACAATTGTTTTCTTATAGGAAGCAATAACATTTTTTTGAAGAAGTTATTTTTCAGACACATTCCAAGATATAAATGATAATAAAATGCAGTTAGATTATTATTTTTGTACAGAACCTAACATAGCCTGCTTATGAGTTTGGCCTAATACTTACTTCAGAACTTGAGCAACAGTATTGGGCCCAAACCATTGACCAACTTCTTTTCCTTCGGAAGCACCCATCAAGGCCACCTGATGGATAGAGTAGGGAGCCTGCTTTCTCTCCTCAAATCTTTGTATTATCTTCAGATAAGTTGGATCTCTGAAATTGATAAAATGATATCAGTGAGGTTCTGTTATCTTTATTATTATTTACAGCTCAAAAATATCAAATAAAATGTGCAGTCCATTTTATAACATCTAATCTCTAGAGAGCTACTCTAACTCTATTTCTAATAGTCACAAAATATATGCATGAGTTATTATTGTGGTAATATTATGACTCAATCAATAATGCATTATGTCCAAGTTAATTGATAAAAGCTTTGTGCAATAGATAAGAAGTATGTATTATTGTATAATTGGAATAAATAATAATGAGCAATAATACTTACTATTTAATAATCATTACAAAACAGGAAAACTATGATTTTATAAGATTGCAAGCATTGAGTAATACACTGAAAAGTCTAGGTTGGCAGACATTACTAAGCATTCCCTTGACATGTATTTTAATGACTTTACCTAGTTTCAGGTGTCCAAACCCAGTCAGCTGATAAGTGGACTCGGACGAGTGCGACGCCTAGTACCATTTGCCCACATCGCAGCATACAACCCCATCCTTTATCAGAAGTTAAGCCTTCGTCCCCTATAGGAATAAAACCTTTTCTGTATGTACACCAAATGATTGATGTGATGTCCCTCCTAATGCGGTCTAAATCTGAAAATAATATTTCGTCGTTAGATAGCGGCGTGGCGACAATTAAAAGAACAGCATAACTGGTCACTTCATCCAAGCGATATCAGTCTAATAATAGGTACCAGAAACTGATGCTAATTAACATCTGACCTTTAAAATAAACGTGTAAACAATCATTAAAATTTCACGTACCCTGAACGGCGCTGTATTTTTTTCCTAAGATCCATACGCTCTCCTTTGTCTGAGGAATATCATCAGTCTCGACGTTATTACCGTCAGACGATAGGTAACGTATATCAAACACGGCTTCCATGTTCGAACATAATTTGATGGCAAACACTAAAAAATCTAACACAAAATGATTAGAAGTACAAAAAGCTACGAGAAAAAATAAACACGAACACCACTACGCCTTCAGCCAAATAAACACAAGATGATTGAATGAAAAGCGAATTTCATTCATTCTTCTACAAGTGTCAAAATTAAGAATAGAATCATGCACTGTGCACCAGTGTTGCCAACTCGGATTTTGAAAAAGACGTAGATCAGATGAGAAAATTACGTAGATTTACGAACTTTTAACCGTTAAATGAAGAAGTTAGGGTACCTAGGCGAAAATAAATAAAACGAGTATTTAAAATTATGTATGTACTTAAATTTTATTATCTATGTATTTTCGTTTTATTAAATTGATACATATTTTTCATAATAAGTTCTATGAACACATACGAATATTAAAAAAAAAAATGTTTTGGTTAAATTCTTCCTTTAAAGGAAAAACAAAGGTGTAGAGCCCGTGTAGTCAAGTACAAAGACATTAGCAAGCCCCTTGACAGTGGCAAAGACAGTGTGACACTATAATTTTTGTAACAATTATGTTACTTTGCATATTTTTACAAATTGACAGAAAATACGTATATTCTGGGACTGAAAGTCGTAGGTTCCCAAGAAAGAACCAAAATACGTAGATCTACGTAAAAAGACGTAGAGTTGGCTCAGTTGGCAACGCTGCTGTGCACAATTGTAAAAAAAACTTTAATTAATGTTATGGAGATTGGAGAGGGTCATTTAATTGTTTCAGTTCAATAAATCTATTAATAAATACATCTTGTATTTATTTTATGTGACTCGAATTTAAGGAACTCATTTAAAAATTGAATAGTAAATCCGTATGCACGTATCGGTCCACGCATACAGGGTTCCGTAGTTCTAATTAGAATTTACTCATTCAGATTATACAGTAATGTTTCATAGACCGCAAAATACCCATAAAGTGTGTGGAATTACCAGCCTGTTTACTTAATTAATTTTGTATTCCAATATCATTTAGCCAATAGTAGTCATTTTTGCTTGTCTAAATACACACGCCTGTACGGACGACAGCAGGTCAAGCTTGACCTGCTGTCGACAATATGATAAATATTTACCTAAACAGTAGTACTTACTTGTGATAATTATTTTATATCCCTGGGGGGTCTATAGTAAGAATCCTGATGCGTGAAATCTTCAATAGAAATTAGCTGTATCAATTTTATTTGCCTAAATTAATATATCTAGATTATATCTCAAGTCTCAAGCGCATACTTAAATAAAATAACTACGTAAATAGTACCTACTTTGTCATAGTCAAATACATTTAAAAAAATAGGTGTACAAAAATAAATGACCTTTATATTATATCGAAACAATTGTGTTATCACCTATACCAATTCAATACCGGTATTATACTGTAAATTTTGGGATGTTACCTAAATATATTGCACGGCCGCTTTTTTATAGCTATCCGAACTTGGTCGGGTTATGTAGGTTTTCGATGCTTCGTCAGTTTTATAATTGTATTTCTTTAATTACTGAATTTAATGACATGAAATTTTGCATGTGAATAGTTGAATGAATACACTAATTATTGGCATACATTTTACCATACAATTCCTTTAGAATGTCGTGATATTTGACTGCTTTGTAAACAGTGATTATGTCATGGTAAATTGTCTTATAACTCTTTAATTACTAAAGTAACATCATTGATACTTGGCAATATATTGCAGACACTTACAAGGTTTGTATAAACGTGAAAATCTAGACCCCAAAGTGCATACTTTAAGAACTAAGACCAAATAAGCGTATTTTACGTTTATATTTTTATCTTTTAAGCCTTACGTTTTTTTCTAAATCTGTTTTTTAAACAAATATACACAAATTCAAAACAAAGTATGTAAAAATCTACAGCTCTCTATGTAAGCGCTTTATATGAAAACTAGCTAATGGCCAAACGTTCGCGCAGCGGAAACTTGAATATCTCCGAAGTTTATGCATGCACAAATTTTATTCATACATACACAATTACACACAAATACACACTAATTTTTGGACACATCTCTTTTTACTAAAGTCAAAGGATTAAAAAAAGTTCCGCCAGGACAACGTTCGCCCAGTGGAATCAGTATTTTGTGAATTTCTCCACAATGGCTGCGTGCACAAATTTTTTTTTACCATACACAATTATACGACGTCATACACTAAATATCTGCATATCTAAAATCTTTAAATTCAACAACATTCCGCTGCGCGAACGCACACGATCGTGCCGCCCCTGTCGGCGCACTTACGCTCTATAGACGACTAATAAGAAATAAGATTTTCAACTTTATATCTAAACTATTAAGGTTCAAGGTTGGTTGGAAATATTTGGCAGTTTCGGGTAGCTACCCGAAACTGCCAAATATTTTTTACATACTTTGTTTTGAATTTGTGTATATTTGTTTAAAAAACAGATTTAGAAAAAAACGTAAGGCTTAAAAGATAAAAATATAAACGTAAAATACGCTTATTTGGTCTTAGTTCTTAAAGTATGCACTTTGGGGTCTAGATTTTCACGTTTATACAAACCTTGTAAGTGTCTGCAATATATTGCCAAGTATCAATGATGTTACTTTAGTAATTAAAGAGTTATAAGACAATTTACCATGACATAATCACTGTTTACAAAGCAGTCAAATATCACGACATTCTAAAGGAATTGTAATAGTATAAGGTCCGTATTACAGAACGTTACTCAAAACTCAAGCTTTATTTACTAGTTTTAAGTAATACTTGAGCATTACTTAAAACTAGTTTTAACCTATCAAAAGGCTTCAAACGAGACTTAAGTAAAGCTGGAGTTTTGAGTGACGTTCTGTAATGGACCTTACTATTGTAGTTATGAATTGATCAAAAATATTCTAGTGTGAAACAATAGACAACGCGCTGCGCGCAACGAGCGGTAGGCGGCTTCCCGCTTGAAACAGTACTTCCATCCTTGAAGAAAAGAGAGGGCAATATGTTTTCATTAGCCGCGGCCCGCGCGTATTAATTTGCTGTTGTATTTGAACCTGATTGATACATATATCTAGATTATATCTCAAGTCTCAAGCGCATACTTAAATAAAATAACTACGTAAATAGTACCTACTTTGTCATAGTCAAATACATTTAAAAAAATAGGTGTACAAAAATAAATGACCTTTATATTATATCGAAACAATTGTGTTATCACCTATACCAATTCAATACCGGTATTATACTGTAAATTTTGGGATGTTACCTAAATATATTGCACGGCCGCTTTTTTATAGCTATCCGAACTTGGTCGGGTTATGTAGGTTTTCGATGCTTCGTCAGTTTTATAATTGTATTTCTTTAATTACTGAATTTAATGACATGAAATTTTGCATGTGAATAGTTGAATGAATACACTAATTATTGGCATACATTTTACCATACAATTCCTTTAGAATGTCGTGATATTTGACTGCTTTGTAAACAGTGATTATGTCATGGTAAATTGTCTTATAACTCTTTAATTACTAAAGTAACATCATTGATACTTGGCAATATATTGCAGACACTTACAAGGTTTGTATAAACGTGAAAATCTAGACCCCAAAGTGCATACTTTAAGAACTAAGACCAAATAAGCGTAGTTTACGTTTATATTTTTATCTTTTAAGCCTTACGTTTTTTTCTAAATCTGTTTTTTAAACAAATATACACAAATTCAAAACAAAGTATGTAAAAATCTACAGCTCTCTATGTAAGCGCTTTATATGAAAACTAGCTAATGGCCAAACGTTCGCGCAGCGGAAACTTGAATATCTCCGAAGTTTATGCATGCACAAATTTTATTCATACATACACAATTACACACAAATACACACTAATTTTTGGACACATCTCTTTTTTCTAAAGTCAAAGGATTAAAAAAAGTTCCGCCAGGACAACGTTCGCCCAGCGGAATCAGTATTTTGTGAATTTCTCCACAATGGCTGCGTGCACAATTTTTTTTTTACCATACACAATTATACGACGTCATACACTAAATATCTGCATATCTAAAATCTTTAAATTCAACAACATTCCGCTGCGCGAACGCACACGGCACGATCACGTCCGCGGAGTTGGCAATAGCTCGAGTCTCGATCTTGTCCTAGTCCGTGAATCGAGATGGCGCTAGCGGCTTCAGTCATACCCGATATGAAAACGAGTGCAGGTTGGTGGTCCGACTGTAACTTGTCGTTGCCGTTGCGTGTATCATTCAACCTACTACATTATTTATAACAATGCACCATCTCAATACTAAATGTACAGACGACAGTACATCAAGCTACTACAACCTGTCAGATTTCTTTATTATATTTTCAACTTTATCTGTAAAGCATTAAGGCTCAAAGTTGATTGGAAATTTTTTATACTTACGGGTTCCTTTGTCGTCCGAAAAAGGAAAGTAAAAGATGTCAAAGTTAATAGAGCAAAAAAAAATGTTTCTTCTTTATGAAGGCGCTAAAGAAGGCTCGCTTTGACCGTATTACCCATATTGGCAACAAGTTATCTGCGCAGCCTTCCGGTAGCAGATCTTTTTGGTCCCTTGCCAAATCGGTCGAGGCGAACTTCTGTCGGCCCTCACTGCCTCCGCTGGTTAGGCCTGATGGAACACTGGCTCATACGGCGAGAGAGAAAGCAGGTCTCTTTGCATCTCTCTTTGCCCATAATTCGCGTCTTGATACTGGCAGTGCTACTCCTCCTATTTTACCCCACTGCGGTACTTCAATGCCTGA
This sequence comes from Sesamia inferens, assembly GCA_037179545.1. NCBI lineage: Eukaryota > Metazoa > Arthropoda > Insecta > Lepidoptera > Noctuidae > Sesamia > Sesamia inferens. The sequence goes on along the minus strand of CM073934.1, from coordinate 11,703,040 downwards.
GGTTCGCATTCGGAACAAGGAGGTTCTGAGAGCACTGTGTCGTCTGGACGTGAATAAGGCTAGTGGTCCGGATGGTATACCAGCGATTGTTCTAAAAGCATGTGCGCCCGAGTTGTCTCCTGTATTGACACGCTTGTATCGCCTCTCATTTGGGACTGGTATAGTGCCCAAGTCCTGGAAGCTTGCCAACGTGCAGCCCGTGCCCAAAAAGGGTAGTCGTGCCGATCCTAACAACTATCGGCCGATTTCGATCACCTCCATACTTTGCAAAATTATGGAGCGTGTATTGAACTCGCGCCTTTTGGCATACCTGGAAGGTCACGATCTCCTCAGTGACCGACAGTACGGGTTTCGCCGCAATCGGTCAACTGGGGACCTACTAGTGTATGCCACTCACTTGTGGGGCGAGGCACTCGAGAGGAATGGGGAAGCAATTGCTGTCTCCCTTGATGTCTCGAAGGCCTTCGACCGGGTATGGCACGCTGGCCTTTTGAGTAAGCTTCCAGCGTACGGCATTTCCCCTAGCCTGACTGGCTGGGTAAAAGACTTCCTGACTGAACGGTCCCTCCGAGTTGTTGTCGACGGATGCTCATCTGAGCCCATGTCGACTAATGCCGGTGTTCCTCAGGGGTCTGTTCTCTCTGCAACTCTGTTTCTGCTGCATATTAACGATCTGCTGATGCCCGGTATCTATGGGTATGCAGATGACAGCACAGTTGTGGAGAGATACCTGCCGGATGCTCGGGCTAGTAGGGAATCAATCCGGTCCGAAAGAGAGGCCATGGTAGGGCGAACGAGTGTTGCACTTCAGGCAGTCTCCGAATGGGGCAATGCCAATCTTGTAGCATTCAATGCCGCCAAAACGCAGGCGTGTCTTTTCACCGCCAAAAGGAGCCCGTTCACCTTGGCTCCTACTTTTCGGAATGTATCCTTGGAGTGTACCGACCGCCTTCAGCTTTTGGGTATTGAGATTTCCTCGAACCTAAACTTTGGGCGGTTCATTGAGTCCAAGGCCAAGGTGGCTGCCAGAAAACTTGGTGTAATCGCAAAGGTCCGGCAGTACTTCACACCAGGGCAGCTTCTAATGTTGTACAAAGCACAGGTCCGTTCGTGTGTGGAGTACTGCAGCCACATTTGGGCTGGTGCTGCTAAGTGTCACCTGGCCACTTTGGATTCAGTGGAGAGGCGTGCGAAGAGGCTGATTGGTGACCCTGATTTAACTCGAGTTGGTCTCCAAAGCCTAGAGCACAGGCGTAGAGTAGCCAGCCTTTCGGTGTTCTATATGATACATTCTGGGGAGTGTGCGAAGGAATTGCACGATTTAATTCCCCCATCTCCGTTCCACCATCGGACGACCCGTCGTACGGCGAGTTTCCACCCTTATGTTGTTAACACCTCTACGATCCGGACGAAGCGTTTCGCCTCGTCCTTTATACCGCGTACATCGAGGGACTGGAACAATCTGCCGGCGGCGGTGTTTCCGTCGGACTACAACTTGAGTGTCTTCAAGGCTAGAGTGAATAGGCTCTTAATAAACTAGTGCGCTTTACCATCAACGATTGCGTCACTGCTTACCATCAGGCAGGATTGCGGTCAAGCGCTGGTTTATACTTTAATAATAAAAAAAAAAAAAAAAAAAAAATAGAAACAGGGGTCTCCGTTAAAAACCGATGTTATTGGTGGATGGGAGGGTAGGTAAGCGCTTTTATAATAGCCGAATGCCGCAAGCAGGAATAGCAAAATTTTGGCGATATTATAGAGAACTATATCAGTCTTACATGTGTTCTATATTGTAGTGGTGTATTGTACGGACGATAGCACATGAAGCTACTACAATGCGACAAATTTCTTTATTTGATTTTCAACTTTATCGCTAAGGCATTAAAACTCAAAATTTATTGGGAATATTTAATAGTTTCGGGTAGCTTAACCTGCTGTCGTCCGCACATACAATACGCTCTAAGACATGTATTTTCGACGTTGGCGCCAGTTCTGCGACATTGAATTAGGTCCGAGCGTGTCACACTGGTAGGATCCTTCCTGAAAAATGGGTCAAAGTCGTCTTACAGTGGCGTGCCTGAAGATCTACATCATCACTAAGGCAAGCCTAAGAAAAGTTGGCGTGACGATTTGGACTTATTCTTAGCCGACAGGCACAACAGAAAGATAGGTGGAAGAATATGGAGGGAGGGACAATATAGGTAAAAAAATGGATTTACTAATTCCATGGTTTACGTTTCGAGGAACGCTGAATGCTGGCAATTTGCTGAAGAGAAAAGTTGTCTATGATTTTTGATATAGTTCGTAGTTACTGTAGCAATCTATAGAAGCAAGGAATAGAATAGAATAGAATACTCTTTATTATGTACACCATATAGGTTACAGAACATAAATAGAAATATTTTACAAAGGGTGACACAATGGGCGGTCTTATCGCTAAGAGCGATCTTTTACAGACAACCTTTACCAAGGAACTTATACCCGAACTGGATTGCGCAGTATCGATCAAAACGCGGTCCGAGGGAGATAGCTTCACAGTAGCCCTCAGTCCTTGTTGTGTAGGGTGACTATTATAATGGAATTTGTAAGGAATGTGAGCGATTTTTTTTTTACTTATATTACCTGAGTTTTTGAAGTGAAACTTCTTTACGCACGCTTGACTTGGGGAGTAAGCTGGCGAAAGCGTTACGAAAAGTGATCGGGCAAGGCGAACGGAAGTTAAGTGGGGGATATAAGCACAGAGGCGCCCGTGGCGCGAGCTTGGTACTACAAGGTCTACAACGAGTTTTTTTTTTTTTAATAAAAATAGAAGATCTATGCAAAAATATTAATTTACCAATGAAACCATGAAATAAATTTAAATATTTATAGAAAATTAATATATGTATATGTGTATACATGTATATATTGTACACATATAATATATATACAGGGTGCCAGGGAAACGCTTCCGAAAACGAAGACAGGTGATAAGGCTAGTGATTCTCGATACGATACCATCAAAAAATGAGGATTTTTTTTTACAATTTTACTTAAGCATTTTTCGTACACTATGCTGTGGGAACAGTTAAATGAGTTAAATGAAACCATTATTTGCGATTAAACATTTTTTTTTTCTTTACAACTCTAACAAGTAATGTATTCGTAAATAAATAATCAGCTGACAGCTGACGCTCGCGCATACACTCGAGTTCAACGACCGCGTGCGGTCACCGACATCGCGACGCGCGACGGGCGATGCGCCGGCTAACTTAGTGCGGCGGGGCCATGTGATCGGACTATCTTCCTAAACTACTAACCTTCACTCGATCGCTTGAAGCAAATGTCTTTTCAGTTCACTTCTACCTAGTTGTGGGATATCTGCTTACGGGTTCCATTCGTGCAAGGATCGTAATGATTTTCCCCTTGAACAGGGTTACAATTTTATTTTGATCTGAACGTTCAAATTTACAAATCAGAAAAATCCAGTTTACTTTGCTTAACCTTGAGGCCCATATCGAAGGTACTTAGATACCTACAGCCGGCAGTGTGGCTGTAAGGCCATAAAAATCCTTTGTAAAGCGCCGCTAAAATAAAGAAAAATAAACATTACAGAGGCGTCAACAGTTTTAATTGATTGATCGTGAATTTAATAACAGTTTTGTATTATGTCGATAATCGCTAGTAAATGAAATAAAGCAAAAGATCGCTGACATCAGCTGTAATTGACTAAAATTTTTTCATCGCATGTGAATCAATTGAATTTGAACTTTATAATAATGTAATTAAAGTCACACGATGCGTGCTCGTTTATTGCAAGAACTGGATCCTTCATTTAGTAAGTAAACCTAATCAATTTAAAGTGAATAATTAAATTAATTGAATCTAAGAAACCAGTTAAATCTTATTTAAAAGTTAGAAAATGAAAACAGTTTGTAATAAAGCATAAGTACAATTTCCTAACAATTAAAATCAATTGATTTCTGATCTCGTAATTATTCTTTCGTTCACGCGGGGATGTCCCCAATGCGTTTGTCGACGTCCGCGCGGGCTTGTTTGACCTTCATAGTACTTCTTTAGTAAATAATTAATCAGTTCATTCCCGACTCGGTTCGTGAGCGGTTACGTTTTTAATCGATTATTTAATTATTGTTTTGTTAGTTTTAAATTTGTGTTTAGTTATTAGGTATTGTTACGTTTTTAGTGCTGTTTTATTCTTTTTAGTTATAACTTTTTGTTGTTTTAGACAATGCCTGAGGCATACGTGTACAGTGCTCGTGAATACGGCAACATGTTGATGTGTTTAGGAGAAGAATTCTAGGACCAGTGTTTCTACCGCAGCGTCTCAATGGATCAGCATATCTTAATTTTATAAATGGACATTTAAATGATATGCTAGAATGTGTCTGTGGCTGAATTTCGTCGAGCATGGTTCCAGCACGATGGAAGCATGCTCGTTACGCGTCCCGTCCGCGAGCGTCTCACTGAGCTTTTTAATGACTGCTGGATCGGAAGGCTGGGGCCGCACGCCTGGCCGTTCACCCGACTTAACGCCGTTGGACTTCTTTTTATGGGGGTATGTGAAAGAAAGAGTGTTTGATCGGGAATGTGACAGTGCTGATGAAATGCGGGGCAGAATAGTGAGTGTTTTTAATAAACTACGTGAAGAATGTGTTGAGGAATACTGATGCCTCGTGTTCACGGATCGACACAGCGACGGGCCCGGCTTTGTATTGAAATGAATGGAACTCAGTTCGAGCCAAACCTCATAAGGTCGCAAAGGATTTAGACAGGTACGTAAAATGCCTCTGTCAGCTTTTTACAATGGACTACAATTGCGATTTTGAAAGTGATGTTTGTAAATTGCGTATAAATCGGCTCTTTTCGGCGGCGGCTCTTTTAAGCGCGGGCGCGGTAGTGCGACGTCGCCTTGCGTGTCAGTGACCTCATGTTTCGTACGCTATCCAATGCTTGTTTACGAAATATGAAGTCTTGAAAATAATCAATTTAAAGCGAAAGGTTATTGGTATCCGTTTGCATTTAGGTTGTATATAATCTACGTTCTGGCTTCGGAAGCGTTCTCCTTACACCCTGTATATATATATATATATATATATATATACATATACATACAGATGGAGCGAAAGAAGTTTCACTTCAGTCGTGTAGTCATAAGCACACTCGTTTTTTTTTTTATGAATATTTAGGTATGGATGCGAACTTTTTAATTTTATTGTTCTAAAAATAAATTGATGATTTACGGGCGACAGCAGGTCAATCTAACTGAAACTGTCAAATATTCCTAATCAATCTTGAACCTTAACAATTTAGACATAAAGTTTAAAATTTAATAAGAAAGTCTGATAGATTGTAGTAGCTTGATATACTGTTTTACTATTTTACATTTAAATAAATAAAATATCTACAAGTAACCAGAATTTAATGTCATTGTAAATACCTAATAAAAACCACTTACTTATTGTCTACACAATGAATAAGTACACATTTATTATTTATTCCGAAATTTATTGTCACCCTACATACAAATAAAATAACTTATATATGATTACCGCAAATGAACTTACTTAGAGAATGATATTCCGTATCCAGGGTATGACTCACCATTGCAGCCAATAATGGCACCCATTTTCAACATCTTTTTCAAATGGAAATTGTTGATTTCAAACAAAATTACGTAAAATAAATACGGGTAGCACTTAGAAAGAGGCAGAGGACTACTTGCGAGATGCTACAGAGGAACGCTTTCTCCCTCGGACCGTTCTATCTTCAAATAAGGTTTTATTACTGTTCGACATGCTCTTGCGATAGTCTTCTTTTATTTAAGAGAATTACGTAAGTTCGCATTCCAGTTTAGCTATAATTTCCTTGGTAGTTACTCTTTGATTCTTTATTCTTTTCTTATTCTATATAATCTATATTGTTATTCTTTTTGAAGTGAAGGCTGCCTCAACAAAATAAAATTAAAAGTACCACAAACATACTTAAAAGTTTTTATAATAAGTCCAATTAAAAATGGAACTAACCCCTTTAGATTTCGTTGCGCAATCTTGCATGGATTTAACTGAGGCTATGAATGCAGTTCAAAATGAATCGGACCGCGATACTCTAATTACAAACCATATTAAGAAAGTTTGGTCTACAGTTACTGCAATAGAAGACTTTAAAAAAAGTAAGTTTTCCGGCTTCAGTTTCAAAAAACAAAGCATCAATTGACAACTGTAATCAGACCTATAGAACAGTGCAAAATTATTATATTTCATGCACTTCAATATACTTAACTTTAACTATCAGGGCATATCAACATTCACCGACTTTCGAATCCTATTTACATTAATTTATAATACTACTTGAATAATATATAATTTCACAGCTTTACCATTACTTTGTTTATTTTCAAATGTTTCAGACTTAGAATGGGTAAATGTGTCCGAACCGATATCTTTGGTGCAGCACTGCGCAGACAAGATAGTGATATTGGACTTCTGGACGTACTGCTGCATCAACTGCTATCACGTACTGCCTGATCTGGCTCATATTGAGAAAATGCATGCAGTTGATAGTGGCCTTGTTGTGGTAAGTTCAATATCAAAAATATTGCAGAAAGAGAGTTTCACTAAGTTTCATTAAATTATTAAAAATCATATAGTGTGCATCGATTTTATTTTATAAAAGTGTACACATACTGATAAATAGTGAATGTTATTATTGGCCCTAAAATAGAATCCATAATTTATAACAATACTGGTAGCACATACATTGTTTTATTTATTAATGACATCCAGCAGATGATGTAATATGATTTATTCAGTGGTTAAACTTATAGAAACAAGTTAATAACATCCTCCTATTAACATTCCAGATAGGTGTACACTGTGCCAAATTCTCAAATGAGAAGGATTCAACCAATGTGCTGTCAGCTGTACTTAGATATGATATACGGCATCCCGTGGTGAATGATGCTGATAGCCATATGTGGGACACACTTGGAATTAAATGCTGGCCCACATTACTTATATTGGGTATGTAATTAGTTATGATTATATTTTAAAGAACATTCATAGCGAATAGAAGCTATATAATCTATCTTACTATAACTTATGACAGCATGTATCTGTCTTTGCTCAACAAGCTTTGCTATTCAAGTGGGATAGTACTGGCAAGAAATAACTGAGTCTTAGTTCATATCATATTGTACTATAGCAACTATTGTGTCTGATTAGCCGTAAGTTTTCAAAAAATAATATTCTTATAAATATTTGAAGGGAAAAGTGTAGTCTTAGAATAATATATATTATATTCCTCATTCACACTAGCTATACAGTATGTTAAGAAAACCCTGTCCGACCCATAAGGATAATAAAGGTTAGGTAAACACATGACCAAATATAATATAAAATTTTACGTAATCATCATAGTACCAATACAAATGAATTTTGAAATAATCTTTTTTTCCCGCGAATTAATTCCAACTTCCCCGAAATTTGGTAATTTTTAAAAAGTGACAACACCGGTATTATTATGAGCGAATAGCGATGCGACCACGTGCCGCGTGCCCTGCCGCCCGCCGCCTCCGCCGCCACCGCCGCCGCGCGCCTAAGGGTGGATAACGCAGATTTATTAAGTTACCTCTTTTTGCGAAATAATATTATTTTTTTTAGGTGGATTATTTTTTTTAAATTTAGCCCGGTTTTGTATCCATTAGTAGAATCAGGTATCGATACCTAACAACACCTTCACGGGTCGGACAGGGTTTTCTTAACATACTGTATTTACAACATTAGAAAAAAAAATCCCGGCTCTTGTCAGTGGGTCTGGTTATATACATATCTTAGTTACCATGGTTTATTTGCATGGCAAAAATGAATTATGTAAACAAATATATTTAGTAACAATTTTATGATTCAAATGAGTGTCTGTAGAGTTTTTCGCCCATTCCTTTACGTTGGAGTGCTTCCAGCCTTATTGCTTTATTTAGGAGTGCATGCCTATCTGACCCTTACAACCCTGTTACTAGGTGAGATGATACCATCAGAGTAACCTATACTCGAATCAACCTCGGCAAGCATAGCTCAATCTTTGCTTGATCTGTGCAACTGTTATCATTTAGCCCTGAGCCCGACATTAAAATCAATTCTTTCTTAGGTCCAGGCAATAAGCCCTTGTTTGTTCTAACCGGCGAAGGTCATAGGGATGAACTGGTATGGTATGTGAGCAATGCAATGCGTCATTTTGGGAACCGTATATCTCCGTCACCTATATCTATAGAACCGGCCAAACACTTGAAATCTAAAACAGAGGAGCTCCTTTATTTTCCGAGCAAGGTTAGTATTTCATTAAAAATTTAAATATTCACCTTTATATTTTAAAAACAACATTTCTGTTACCAGTAATCTGTTTAGCGATATTTTGATCATTCCGAAAAGCATATGTTGAAATAAGTTTTCATCAACTTAATTGCTATCAAAATAAAGTTGATAATTATGTAGCTTGAAATAACGTCATTTAAAATAAACAAAATTTTAATAAAGATGCGGGTTATACAAAGCTTTTTTTTTTTTTTTTTTGTAAAATCTGGGCCGGATTAAAGAGCAAATAGAGATATGTTCTTTCATCCGGGCCCGGACGCCCACTATCGGTGGGCATCGGTGCGGCTCGGTACAGCGTGCGGGGGTGCCTTACGGCGGCTTGGAGCCGTAAGCATGGCTATGGACGCAGAGGCTATCTCTCTTCAGCAAGATGAACAATGAGAACTAACTTCCAATCCACCATTATATATACACATGCTGTTGTCTCAGACACAGATATTCTTTGTCTAGTTCAGAAACAGATGCCTTCAGTAAAAATGAAGAAAATTTGAATTCCTTCCTTGAGTCCTATGTAACTGTTCAAATGTAACAAATGTTCTGTGTCAAAAAATATTACCTACATTACACACTCACAACTGTATTGACGTAACGTTACGGCTGCTCTGCCATGTTTCTGCCGACCGAACATCGATCACAATAGGGATGTATCCAAGGTATGAAAATAAAAAAAATAATTAGTCCGTCTTAGAGATAATAAAAAAAATTAAGACCCGTATTTTTATTTTGTCGTAATTACCAAATATTACTGAGATATAGCATATTAAAGTTACAGAGTGGGGGCTAATTACGTCACGCCGTTCTATATTTTGCACCATGGCGTGACGTCATGCGACATTTCAAATCAATATATCTTCTTAAGTATTTGAATAAAAGAAAAAATAAAAAATACGTATTCAATATTTTTTATAAAGCTATCTGACGGACATAAAATTATTTTTTAGGATACAAGCCAATTGATCGATGCGGCGAACGAACTATTCAAAGTCTGCCCAAAATCAGTTACGTCGTCCTTGGGTGTGTTTACGACTGCTCAGGCGTCTGAAGTCGCCCGAAGCCGCAGTAAAATGCCCGTGCTGAACCGAGTCGCAGCGCCGCCCACCGATATTGGGCGCCGGACCTAAATGAGAATTGCATACTGTAATCTAAAAATCCTTGTTACTCTAGCTGGCATTGAATCCGTTCTACCGCGGGCGTACAGACGAGCCATTCCTAGCTATTGCAGACACGGGTCATCATCGCGTGCTGCTAACTGACTGCTCAGGAGTTGTGCTAAGGATCGTCGGCGGGTTGGAACCTGGGTTTAAAGATGGCAGTAAGTATGACTTAATTACTAAGATTTTTAGGTAATAGTGCGAGTTTTAATGCGTCGGTAATGATTATAGAGATCGGATATTCCGGCACTTAAATACCTAAACTAGATTTGACGAAGGTAAAATATGGAAATACCTTCCTGTTTTCTTTCAGTTTTCTTTATAAATATTTCTGAAAAAATCCACCAGATGGCGTATAACAACGGATTTCGTCATTTTTGAAGGAAAAATTATGTATTAACGGCTGACTCACTGTTCTAGTAGGTACTATGTTCTACCGCTAGCTGTGTCGTGCGCTCGGTAACGACAATGTACTCGGAGCTGCACTTCATATTATTAAATGTTCAGATTGATTATTAGTCAGCGATTGACCACTGGAAAGTCATAATGACGTCATTTTGTTGGTAGATTACGAAACTTGACAAAATCAATCATTATGAAATCACTGATCGACTATTCTGATACTACTGTAATAGGTAGCAGATTAGGGCCTGTATGGTGGATAACGTTCCAATCCTTTCACCGAGAAGTGACATGCGTGCCAGCCGTGGGAGCATATACACTGCAGGGTAATTGCGTAACACTCTATCAGTAGCAATAGGTTGCATTTTGACAGTTCAACAATATTGATTGCGTTCTTTACGTTTTTGAGCAGACACACTTTTCGAACACATGGAGCAATGGATTAGCACTATACTTCGAAATGATTCCAACTGATAGTAATAGTGTGTTACGCAATTAGGGTGCTGATTATGCTATGACATATACAGTATGTTAAGAAAACCCTGTCCGACCCGTGAAGGTGTTGTTAGGTATCGATAACTGATTCTACTAATGCATACAAAACAGGGCGAAACTTAAAAAAAAAATCCCCCTAAAAAAAATAAATATTATTTCGCAAAAAGAGGTAACTTATTAAATGTGCGTTAACCACCCGTCCGCGGGCGGCGGGCGGCAGGGTACGCGGCACGTGGTCGCATCGCTATTCGCTCATAATAATACCGGTATTGTCACTTTTTAAAAAATTACCAAATTTCGGGGAAGTTGGAATTAATTCGCGGGAAAAAAAGATTATTTCAAAATTCATTTGTATTGGTACTATGATGATTACGTAAAATTTTATATTATATTTGGTCATGTGTTTACCTAACCTTTATTATCCTTATGGGTCGGACAGGGTTTTCTTAACATACTGTATATACAGAGTGGTGCTGATAATACAACAATAAATGAAAACACGAACAATGCTGGTTCATAGGAATAATCCTAAAACATAGAAAAAACCCTAGCATTAAAAATAAAAATAAAAATTCTAAACAAACTAAATCGCATAAAATTGCAAACGGAATAGAACATCCTTTAAAAATATTGGTTTACTGACCTCCGATCGGCGACAGCGCGATCCTGAGTGTATCGACTTGCTTTTTTCGTGCCATTATTACTGAAGTTTGGTACCGCAGGATGCGGCGGTCATTAACCTGTAAGCGCTTCCTTATCAACATATATAAAATGTAAAAAATGAAAAATAATTTCCTGTGACTAAACTAATGGACATATTCATATGATTTTTTATGGGTAGACTGAGAATGTGTTGAGATACGCGATGTTTAATTTATTGTCGTATTGTCAGCACCACTCTGTATACATAATCAGCCTATATTGTTCCCACTGTTGGGACACAGGACTCCTCTTGGTGAGAGGGAGTAGACCGTAATCCACCACGGTGGCCCAATGCGGGTTGGTAGAGCAGTTTTGAGAACGTTTTGAGAGCAGTGGTGATGATATGATTTACACAAAGTAAAGCGCCTGACGGCCACGTACCGGAAGACGCAGCGCAGGGAGGCCCCCAATAAGGTGGACCTATGACCTGGTGAAGGTCACGGGAAGCCGATGGATGCGGATAGCACAAGACCGGTCATCGTGGAATGCCTTGGGGGAGGCCTTTGTCTAGTAGTGAACCGCTATAAGCTGAAGAAGAAAAAAGCGCCTGACGGGGTTCGAACCTATGACCTACAACTTGTAAATCGCGGCCGATAGCACTAGGCGCTGTTACGCTATAATATTTGATTTTTTTTCCAATGTTCAGCGTCACAATTTAGTATTATAACCACCTTTGTAATAATTACAAGCCCTGTCTTTTCTACCCAGAGCTAAACGAGGCACAGTTCAACGCCCCCCAAGGCCTGTGCTGGTTATCAAGCAATGTGTTAGCAATATGTGACACAAATAACCATGCGGTGCGTGCCATACATCTCGATGAGGGAACTGTAGAGGTTCTGGCGGGGACTGGAGAACAGGCCGTGCATGGAGATCTAGGTATGGCGTTTTTGAAATTATTTAATTATTATGAGGTCATAAGACATATGGGAGACTGCCTAAGTACTGCTTATGCTTGGCTAGGCATGGATGGCGCTGTGGTTAAGTGATTGCCCTACTGCATTGCGTGTCGCAGGTTCGATTCCCACACGAAACAAATATTTATAAATGGCCACTTCCCTTCGCGCCCCCGCGCCGTGTGGTGTGAAGTTAATACGCTCCGAATATCGTGTTCCGATTATCAGTTCCGGCTGGTGTTTTCTTTCTGGGTTGTTTAATTTGTGTCTAGTTTTGGTATCGTAAGTTTATTTTTAGTGTTTGTTTTTGTAATTACTGTAAATCAATCAATCTCGGTGAGTACATTTATTTTCTTTTTTGTGAGGGTAACGTAATATTTTTTTTTTTTCTTCTTCTCACTAGTTTTATTTATCTTTTCGTTAAGTTAGATTTGTTTTATTGTTCATTAATTAGGTATGTCAACTTACAATGATGATCCGCCTGATCGTGGCGGAGATATTTTCCGTAGAAATAATAAGACACTTAGATCGCCGCCAACTCAAACCTCCGCTAAGCGTCTGTTTTGTGAAATGTCTCCGACCGACAAATTAATAGACGATCGGTCGAAACGTCTACAAACTGCTCCCGACTCGCCGCCCGAAAAGTCCTCGCCTACATTAAATATTTCCAATCGCAGTAACAGTGACAATTATTATGATTTAGTTTCGGAGGCGTCTGTGTACCTGGCCAAAATCAACGAACTGGTTAACGATAACGGTTCTCGTATAAATGTCGCGAATAAATCAGCTATTATGGATATGACTCAACGAGTCACAAGTATCGTGTCTTTGTTAGCCTTAAAATCATCGTGTAACGAAACCAAGCTTGCTAATACCGAGCGCGAATTAGAAATAATTAAATTAAAATCCGGCGTTAAAACCATTAATGAGGACAATAAAATGTCGTACGCAGATTCTTTGAAACTGCGGCTACCTAAAGTTGCCCCCGCTATTGAATCAAAAGTGCCTCTGCCTTGTGTCGTCGCCTATCCGACCCAAGAGCGATCAGCTGACTATGCGTCATCATCCGCCACTAAACAAGCTCTTATGAAAGCGATTAGACCGAGTGACGATGGGTTTCAAATAGTCGGTATTAAAAAAACCGCCAAATCGGGGGTTGTTTTACGTGTAGCGAATGAAAACCAATTGAAAAAGTTAGAATCGGTAGATGCTATAAAGTCTGCGGGTCTTCGCTTAGAAAAACCAAAGGGTCGCCGCCCCCGTCTATTAGTTAAGGACATTCCCGCCTCAATGGAAGAAAAAAATTTTTTGCAAGCTATTTACCGCCAAAACATTAAAAATGAGTTGCCAATAAAAGAAGACGATTTCATTAAATCCACCAAAATAGTCCGTAGGCGTTCTACCGATACCGGTCGGAAATGGATAGGCATAGAAATTGAACCTGAGGTACGTAAACATCTTGTGACTACCAAGGATAAATTATTTATTGACTGGGCCACTTGCCGTTTTGTTGATGATATCGAGGTAGTTCGTTGCGCGTATTGTCAACAATTCGGTCATGTTAAAAAGCATTGCGCTAATAAATCACCAACCTGCGCTGTCTGTTCCGAGGCTCACGAAACCAATGTTTGCCCGCATAAGGGCGATTCGAATTTTACCCCGGTTTGCGCGGCGTGTAAACGATTTAAAAAACCCTATGATCATAGATGCGGGTCGGACCAGTGCGGTACCTATAAATTAAAACTCGAACAACTTATCCTACATACTAATTACTAATTAAGATGGATAGGTTAAACATAGGGCAATTAAACCTTCACAACGATAAGGTGGCGACATCAGAGTTAGATAAATTAATTATTGACTACAACTTAGACCTTGTACTCATTCAGGAACAATATCAAAACTCACGTTTACGTCACAGGGTAGTACAACTGGATTGCAAGGCACGAGCCGGAATTTATGTTGCGCGGTCTTCTAACTTTACGGTAACGTCTTTACGTGACCTCATGACGCCACACTGTGCGGTTGCCGAAGTATCATCAGCTTCTTTTAAAGTATTCGTTGTAAGCTGTTACTTTCAATACTCAGATCCTGTTACTCCTCATATACATAATCTCCGTCATGTCTTGCGGTCACTCGCGGGCTGCAAAGTTATCGTTGGCGCGGATGTCAACGCGTCATCGTCTCTGTGGTATGGCAAGGTTCGGGCCACCGATACCGAACGACGCTGCGCTGTTGAGGATTTCATTGCTGAGATGAACCTATCGATTCATAATACCCCTGATGCACCACCTACTTTCTGCAGCCAAATGGGCGAATCTTGTATTGACGTCACACTTTCAAGTGCCGACGTACGTTTGGATAGGTGGCGTGTCCTACCGGACGCGTCTTGTAGTGATCATCGCCTGATCGTGTACGAATTTGTTCCTGGTTATATTCAGGGTCCGTCTCATATTCCCGGTAATTTCAGGTATAGATGTAAAGGCGCGAACTGGGAATTTTTCGGCTCGCTTTTTGCGTGTCACGCCAAAGAATTCACTCGGGACGGGCTGTCAGCCGAAGAAAGTGCTGACATTATGTCAGAAACCTTTACCTACTGTGCTGACATTGCCATTGGTCGCGGATCTATGACCAATATTCGTAGATGTGACTGGTGGAGTGATTATTTAGTTGAACAGCGTAAAAGATATCGCAGAGCGCGTAGACAGTTAAATAAACTCAAGAGCCGAAAGATTACTGGAGATCTTCTTACGTTCGCTTTAAATGCTTTTAGAGTTGCCAAGTCACGCTACAAAGCATCGGTGGAAAAATCTAAGGGTAACTTGTTGCGAAAAATCGTTGATAAACTTGACAGGGAGGGTCCGTGGTCTCCCTTATATCACGAATTTAAAGCTAACAGATCGGTCGACCTTGCATACGTTCAAAACATTAAAGTCAATGATAAGCATACCACAGGCATAGAGGAAACAACAGAAGTGCTAATTAATACACTTATCCCTGATGATTCACCGGCTAACGATAGCGACTACCACCAACAGATTAGAGCGTGGGCTCCTGTGCCACCTGAATCACCAATGTCAGACGTACCATCTAATGACGAATTTATAAATATTGTTAGAAAACTACCGGTCAACAAATCATCAGGTGAAGATAAAATATCTAATAGGATGATTAAAGAAGCGTGTAAAACAGCGGGTGATGCCATCTTAACTGTATACAACCGATGCATTGCTGAAGGCGTTTTTCCTCGTAAATGGCGACGCGGTTTCATACGAATAATACCAAAGTGTGGTGACAAACCACCGGATGATCCGAAGTCATATCGTCCTATCACACTTCTACCATCTTTGGGTAAACTTCTTGAGCGCCTCATCGTTCCACGTTTACTACCGAACGGTCCAAAATTCCATAATAATCAGTATGGCTTCACCATAGGTAAATCTACAGTCGACGCGGCGCTTTCTGTCAGAAGAACCGTTAACCAATCCGAAAACAAGTACGTAATTGGGATCTTCCTGGATATTTCTGGGGCTTTTGATAACGCCTGGTGGCCTATGCTGTTGTTAAAATTAAAAACCCGCGGTTGCTATAAAAACATATATAATCTCGTTTACTCTTACTTTATAAACGGTTCCGCGGTACTTAAGCTCGGTCATTTTTCTAGTACTAAAACACTAACCATGGGATGTCCTCAGGGTTCAGTTGTCGGTCCTTATTTATGGAATTTGGGTTTTGATGACTTCCTCGCGATCCCGCTTCCTTGCGGCTGTTCACTTACTGGTTACGCGGACGATGGCCTACTGCTCATTCAGTCAAGTACCCGAGCTGGACTTGAGAACTTGGCCAATACTTGCCTAAATTTAATATCTCAGTGGGGTGATCGTAACCGCCTAACGTTTGCGCCACATAAAACCTATCAACTTCTACTAAAAGGTAATCTTAAATCATTGCCTACTATTAAATTTAATAACGTTCCCATTAAAAAACAGCAATCCGTATGCTACCTTGGTATGATCTTAGAAAGGAATTTTTCATTTATAGAACATATAAAAATAGTTGGTGAAAAAGCTAAAAGGAACTTTTATGCCCTAACTAGAATATCCAAAGCAACTTGGGGTCTATCATTCCTAACTTTAAAAACTATATATGGAGCTACCTACTTAGGATGTATGTGCTACGGTGCACCTGTTTGGGCCGATAGGGCCAGCATAGGGGCGGCACGACGTAAACTGCTTCAAAGCCAACGTTTGGCTTTGATATTTTTATGCAAGGCGTATAGAACGGTCAGTACTGAAGCCTTACCGGTACTGGCAGGTGTACTTCCAGTCGACCTTGAGGTACAGCGACGTGCTTCAATGTACTACTCCGCGAGGGGGGAGGCCATGGACACTAATTTTGTTACACAACGCGACTTTAATAAAATCTCTAGATTATTTAAACCTCAGACTGAAGTCTGGGAGGACCTCTTATCCGAATGGCAAAGTAGGTGGGATAATTCCATCAAGGGCCGGCACCTCCATCTATTCTTTCCATCCGTTGGCGATCGGCTGGCTAGGACATGGCTGGAGGTTGACCACTGCGTTGCCCAATTTCTCACAGGTCATGGCAACTTTAAAAGTAAACTGTATTCTTTTAAACTTGTTCCTTCCCCTTTGTGTCAGTGTTCTACATCGAACTGTGAATTTGAACAGTCCGCACATCACATCTTGTGGGAGTGTGTTCTTTGGCAGAATGAACGCAATATTATGTTGGATAGTGTACAAGTTACATCCGGAGTCGTTTATTATACGGACCTTGTAGAAACTAGAACCAATTTCCGTGCGTTCAGGCGCTTTTGCCATACCTATTATTGGAATCAATTGTAACAGCTAATACCTACTTAGGACCCATTAACTTAATCAAATTTTATTCCGTGGTGTTTGGCAATCTGGGCTTCTCCCAGTTGCAATAATGTCCCTTTGTGCCGATTGGCCTAGTTCTGTTCTGTCTCCTGCTTGTTATGGAGGGAAGTGGAAAAAATATCTTTTTTCTTACTCCTCCGCTATTCTTTTCTGATTAATTTGTTGCGGGACCCAAGACAGTTGAATCGTTTCTCCGGGACTCGTCGAGCTTCATTGCTCGGCGTTTTTCTGGCGGTCGCCACTGTTGATTCTGGCTTTCAGGAGTTGCAGTGGTTGGGAAAAGTGTGGCGGGTTTTGTCCCAAAAAAAAAAAAAAAAAAAAAAAAAAAAAAAAAAAAAAAAAAAAAAAAAAAAAAAAAAAAAAAAAAAAAAATGGCCTACAAGTAGTTGTACCGGGTACTCGATACAATTGTCAGGAAAAGTGTTATAGGGTTTTCTGTCTGTAAATAAGTTCCCTTTTACCTATATTGGCATCATTTAAGTCAATTCAATATTTGTCATGCTTTTAGCAATCAGATTTTTAACTGTATGATGTTTTATTGGATTACTTCAATCAAAAATTGTTTGTCCTTTTGGTGCACATTAACTGGGATCCTTCAATTTTCTGAGAATAGGACAGCCATTTAAGAAAATAAGACGATTTTCCACAAATATCAATGGAGATGGCTAAACTGTAGTGTGGAACAGACCCTGCAATTAAAACGCTTGTATAAACATGATTCCTAGCAATATATAATGCTGAATAGCTGAAAATAAGTATTTTCTAATTAAAAAGGTTTAGGAACGTTTTATATCTGCACAATACTGAAAATAATATCGCGTAACTCCTACGACAAAGGTACAAAAAATTCAAACAATAACATTACCTACTATGAACTTTTATCTAGGCGTTTTGCGGTGTCTTCGACGATTGGTGATGGATGAATGGTGATTACGTGTTAGTGTGAAATTCCTATTCGTTTAACCGAGCTGGCACAGCCTTTTAGCCATTTCTTTTCCAAAAAAATTTAATAAGGATTTGATGGGCTACATTGAAGAAATCACTTTAAAGAAAACAACCTATATCTCCACTAGGAGGCAAGTGCCTCGGCGTGCAGCCCCTGGCATCTCCCTGGGACTTACTCCTGTACTCCACCCCGGACATGGACATGTCGGTGCGGCCGCTCCTGCCGCCGCCCCCGCCGCCCCCCGGCAGCCAAGCAGCGCCTGTTAAGGACAATGAAGAAGTTAAGGATGATAAAGGTAAAACCACCATTAGTAATTCTTTAGTGATAAAGTTGAAAATCGGATAAAGAAATCTGACAGATTGTAGACTTAGCTTGATGTGCTGTCGTCTGTAGGATTTACGCTTGTGTGCCAGCCCGCTAACAAGTTCGGTACGCGAAGCGACCGTTCCAGCTCCGAGCACCTCCGAGGTAGTTGCATGAATGAATTTTTGCAAGGGTGATCCCAATTTTGGTTACTTTTATACTATTTATTTTGTTTGAATTTTTTTTTTTCATTTTTCTAGTTATCTTAAAATATCAAAAGTAATATGATTAGTGGGCACTAGCCCTACTCGTGTGTTAATTTATTGTCACCATTGGGTCGCCACGTTATACAGTATGTAAAGAAAACCCTGTCCGACTCGTGAAGGTATTGTTAGGTATCGTTAGCTGATTCTGCTAATGCGTACATAACTTGGCTAAACTAAAAAAAATACCCCCTAAAAAATAAATTACTGAAATAAAATAAATAGGCAATTTCATGGCAACACAGGCACAGGTCATGATCTCAGTTGACCTCATGCATGTAGGTATAGGTAGTCTAACCACGTTTATCGAAAGAAACAATGATACCTACTTAGGCAGCTCGTGAAAAGGAACTTTTTTAAGTAGGAAAGTCATCTGACTCTCCTACTGTATCATTTCATTCGATGAGCACAATGGCTGTGGCGGAGATGTTGTTCCATATTTCGTTCACTAAGAACGATACAGGCCTGGAAAATGCTCACTGGTTGGTCATTGGCTAGACAGACGGACGCCGCCAAAGAATGAAAGGAAAGCCGACAATTATACCGTCTAAAATGGTGTTGTCACTTTTTAGAAATTTACCAGATTTTGGAGAAGTCAGAGTAAATACGCCGAGAAAAAAGATTGTTTCAAAATTGATTAGTATTGTTATTATGATGATTATGCAAATTTTCAAATTTTTTTGTGGTCATGTGATTATCTAACCTTTATTATCCTTATGGGTCGGACGGGGGTTTCTTTACATATTGTATAAACGATTTTCGGTTCCGCAGTGGTGTTTGTATTTATCTGTTATTTGTTGTTGTTTATCTAATAAAATGATTTACAAGTGGTGTGCTGTACCGGGTTGTACAAATACCTCGATAAAACACTTGAGAACACATAGAACAACGACAAGTGCTGGTGCGCGTATGGCGTCGTCGTGACATTAGCCAATCCGGATCGTTTTACAATATGTGGCGCGAGATACAAAAAGTCAAATATATTTTTGTGTTTTTGGATATATTAATTGTTATTATTTTTATTAAAAGTCGTGTAAATGACATAAAGAACCCACATTTGATGCATTTAAAGCAAATAATCACAAAAAAATTCATACTGTCAAATAGCCTATTCTGACAAAATAAAAAATACGGGTCTTAATTTTTTTATTATCTATAAGATGGACAATTTTTTTTTGATTTTCATACCTTGGATACATCCCTGTTCTCACCAGGCAAGCGGGCAGCAGCGCTTCTCCTGTGGAATATTAAACTACCGCTATCCCCAACCCGACAAGACTAAAGTGATGACAAATAGCATAGAAAGACCTGTGCAGGTGTTCGAACAACAGATTGATTATGTGCAAGAATATATTTACCTCGGAAAACAAGTCTCATTCAACAAAACCAGTAACGAGGAGGAAGTGGACCGAAGGATCAACAGCACATGGAAGAAGTTTTGGCTACACAAGGACATTGTGAAGGGAGACTATCATCTAAAATTAAAGAAAATCGTCATGGATACATGTATAGTTCCAACCTTGACTTATGGCAGCCAAACATGGACATTCACAAATAAAATTAAAAATAAAATCAAAACATGCCAGCGATCAATGGAACGGAGTATGCTTAAAATAAGAAAAGTACAAAAAATTCGCAGTGAAGACATTAGGAGGAAAACTAGGCTTACTGATGCTCTTGAACAAGCTCTGCGACTTAAATGGAAATGGGCTGGTCATTTGTCAAGGTACACAGACAAAAGATGGTCTTTACAAGCTACTAAATGGATAGGGCCTGCTGGTAAAAGAAGCAAAGGCAGGCCACTAAAACTTTGGGCTGACGATATAAAAGAGATAGCAGGTAGCAACTGGTTAACAGTTTCACAAAACAGAGATAAATGGAAGGAATTAGAGGAGGCTTTTACCCAAAAGGGGTTCGTGTAAAAGGAATAACAATCTATATTATAATAAACAATTTAAATATATACTAACTTAAATTAAGAAATCCACTAATACTTTGAATTGTAAACATACTTTTATACGGAAATAAAAAGCTTTATTATTATTATCCCCAACCCGTCCGCCAAGCATGGGGATTATGGCAAACGTAACGAAAGCCTTGGGGAGACCTTTGTCCAGCAGTGGACCTCTATACGCTGAAGAAGAAGAAGAGAATAAAACAATTCGTCGTTCAAATATTAATTACGATTCTTTTGTCTATTGTTTTAGAAAAAGAAAAGAAGGATGAAAAACGCCGGGTACTGCTTATAGCTTGTGCCGGCTCTCATCAGATATGGGCTCTTTTCCTCGACACTACTATTTGGTGGAAATACAAGACATTTACTGAAGGTAAGGTCGCAGAACAAAAATATTTAATGTTTAGAAAACAACAGTAGGTTTTAACAGAACAAATGGTTGCCGGGGAACGGAACTTGGTGAAGCTGTCGTGGTTGAAATGAACCAGGATAATCGAAGGCTTTATAGCAACGTGGCGTCAGCAAATTCGTTTCAATTTTAAAATGGCGACCACGCATATAATGCCTAATATAAATCGGTAGCTATATCAGCAAGTGAAGGCTGAAAAAATTAGAACATAAAACTGTAGATTACTTCAGGGCTTGAGAATCTACATTATTATTTTTAGATTTAACTTATTCGTATGCTGCGCATAAGCTGTACCCAAAGGTCAGAAACAACACCGCCTTTCAGCGCGTTCAAATGCCTCGAAAGTTGTTGCCCACCATAAAAAAACGCAAAATAGAAAATCTCGGCCACGTGTTCCGATACGATAGATATGCCAATTGATAATGATGGGCTAGGTAGAAGGCAAGAGGCACGCTGGACGAAAGAAAAAATCGTTGCTGCGAAACATCAGGGAGTGGACCGGCATTTCTTCCGTCGAAAACTGTTCCGACTCGCGGTTGACAAGACCAGAGTACAAGAAGCTGACGGCCAACCTTCAGGATTGAAGAGGCACTGGAAGAAGAAGTAGAATTTAATTTATGTGCCAAATTATTATTTTAACACGTGTATCGTTGATTAGGTACATGCGTGTGTATCGCGGGCTCGGGCGCGGAGGCGGCGCGTAACAGCACGTATCCTAACTCAGCTGCGTTTGCGCAGCCTTCCGGACTCACACTTAGAATGGGTAAGAATTACATCTTATAAGGTTGAACGTGAATATTTTGGTTGGCAAAATTGGAACGCATTGTACGACAATAGTTATTTGTCACTGTCAAGCAATGATAGATCAGCACGAGTATTACAATAGCTGTATGCGACAGTGGCATACAAGACTACGACCTTGAAAGAAATAAATACTAACAGTGGCGCGAAAATAGCTTGGCGCGCGCAATTTTGTTTTATTGTTATAAATCCCACAAATGAAAGGCAAAGGCAATTCATCCATACAGCCTAATAACATCGGATATTTAGTCGTGACGCAAACGCGCTTTATGGCATATATATGCATATGTTGATTTTTTTATGCCATAGCCATTAAAAAAAAAGTTTCATTGTAGTACGGTTTACCCGTGTGGAAATGGTCATTGTAACACGACTTGGCAGGAATGGTTACTATTGAGATATGACTTATGGTTACGTATTAAGCAAATTACCAAATGATCGTAGAAAAAAAATATTTTACCTATGACTGACATAATCAGTCTATAGTGTTTCCACTGTTGTATTAATAATTAGTTAAAGCAATGAATCACTGTCTCTCAAGATACAGGCTACCGCCTAGTTTGAGAGGCAGAGTTTCCTCTTTTGGTGTACAGATCAGTTATATGTAAACAACGTGTAACATAAAGGGTATATACATACCAAGGCCATGGCATATTTACATGATATCAATCGATATTGGAAGGGTTTTTTAATCCTATCTCTTTATGTTAGGATACTAGGCGCACAGAATTTTTGAAGACATTTATCGTGATTTTGCCAAATAATGTGACGTGTAACGAGTAGTTATTAAGTATTTAGTGTGGTGCACGTTTGTTATGATTTGAATTTAAGAAACATACGGAACCGAAAATTTAGTATAAATTTTTTGAGTACCTATTTTATTTTGAGTTGAAAACCTTCCGATATCATTTGATATCATGTAAAGATGCCATGCCCTTGGTATGTATATACCCTTTATGTTACACGTTGTATATAAATCATGTATAACTGTGTGAAACCTGATCCTTTCTTGATGAAATAAACATTATTATTATTATTGTTGGGAGACAGGCCTCTTCTCGCTGAGGAGTGGGCTGGCCCAGTGCGGGTTGGTAGATGATACATGTCTTTAAGTTTTGGCTCTGGGACCTGCCGATTTCCTCACGATGTTTTCCGTCACCGTTTTGAGAACAGTGGTGATGATATAATTTACACAAAGCAAAGCGACCTACGACCCACAACTTGTAAATCGCGGCCGATATCACTAGGCCGCCGGTGCTTTCTAGACGATGCAGAATATTTTTTTTTAATCGCTTCGATATAGGAGAAATTCCTAGTGTGGGGCCAACTAGGAATTTCTCCTGTATCGAAGCGATTCATTGTGTTCCAGCATGATGTCTGGTGAAGCCGTACGGAGGACGGGTCAGAGCAGTTGTGTTGCGATGTGTGCCGGGTACGATGCGCCAAGTGTTGTTGTGTCGGGAGTTTGGTTGTGGAGGGTCTCCAGATCAATCTCCCTCTGGCGCAGCATCGTTGGTCATGTTGTTGGGCTTAACATTGCACCACCTCGCTCAACTGGCGTCTTCCTTCCTATTCACTAAGTTTTTTAAGTGAATGGGTTTAATAAACTAGCGCGCTTTACCATCAACGATTGCATCACTGCTTACCATCAGGCGGGATTGCAGTCAAGCGCTAGTTAATAATTATTAAAAAAAAAACACATTCAGCCAGACCCGAAACAACTACTTGTAGGTTATACAAATATTTGTTCCGTGTGGGAATGGAACCCGCGATACGCAGCGCAGCAGTCAATAGCTTAACCACTTTGTTTTTTTTTTCTATTATTATTAAACCCAAATATCAATAACGATTACACGCATTAATATAATAAACACATAAACAGTAAATTAGATACCGTACGTAATATCAAACAATTATTTTAATAACAGGATCAAACCCTGAGATTTTCATAGCTGACTCCGAGAGTTCGTCTATCCGAAGATTGGCTCTAGCTACAGGTCAGGTTTCAACTCTGTGTGGCGGTGACCGCAACCCTTTGGTATGTATACTACATTAATAAACATTACATATCCCATTACTGTGATCGTTATTACACATTAGTTTTATGGTGTTCCTGTTAAGACTTCATTATAATTACTAATAATCATAATTATGAATGTTTTACTATTTATGCCCATGTTACTTAAGAAATTTATGTGATATCTGCAGTTTTCCACCTGATAATTATGTTGCCTTGTTGTTGACTCTCAGGGATTAAATGTCGATTTATGTATAATTAATAAGTTACTAAGCCTGTGGCCCCGCTTGCATTTTGAGATAAATATTACACTGGCATCAAGACTGTTGTCTTCCAAAAACAATATTCTCACTGACTTTCAGTCTGAAATGAAATTGAAGTGTCTGTTTGTAATGTCAAAATAATAGTATTCTACTAAACGTGCCTGTGTGAAAGTGTGTATACAATATGTAAAGAACAGCCCATCCGACCCATAAGGATAATAAAGGTTAGATAAACACATGATCAAATAAAATTTGAAATTTTACATAATCATCATAGTAACAATACTAATGAATTTTGAAATAATTATTGTTTTCACGAATTAATTCCAAGTTCCCCAAAATTTGGTATTTTTTTAAAAAGTGACAACACTTTTTTGACTGTATTATTATGAGCGAATAGCGATGCGACCGCGTGCCGCGTGCCCTGCCTCCCTTCGCCTACCGCACATGTATTAAGTTACCTCTTTTCGCGAAATAATGTTAATTTTTTTAGGCGGATTTTTTCTTAAGTTTAAACCCGCTTTGTTGGCATTAGTAGAATCAGTTATCGATATTTTTTCTTAAGTTTAAGCCCGCTTTGTTGGCATTAGTAGAATCAGTTATCGATACCTAACAATACCTTCACGGATCGGACAGGGACCCTGGACCCTGTCCGACCCATAAGGATAATAAAGGTTAGGTAAACACATGACCAAATATAATATAAAATTTTACGTAATCATCATGGTACCAATACAAATGAATTTTGAAATAATCTTTTTTTCCCGCGGACTAATTCCAACTTCCCTAAATTTGGTAATTTTTAAAAAGTGACAACACTGGTATTATTATGAGCGAATAGCGATGCGACCACGTGCCGCAAGCCCTGCCGCCCGCCGCCCGCGGAAGGGTGCATGATGCACATTTATTAAGTTACCTCATTTTGCGAAATAATATTTATTTTTTAGGGGATTTTTTTTTAAGTTTAGCCCGGTTTTGTATGCATTAGTAGAATCAGTTATCGATACCTAACAACACCTTCACGGGTCGGACAGGGTTTTCTTAACATACTGTATACGTTAACTACTCATAATAAAAAAAATGTGTCCGTCTGCTGATTCTAGTCCATCTCCGAAACAGCTGTACCGATTGTGACGGTACAATTGATGGCTGATAGATTTTATAAAGGATAACTATTGCTAATTTGGAAAAATAAAATAACAATATGTACTAAAGTCACGCGACCGAAATCGCGGGCTGCATCCAGTCAATAACACGGTTGATAGCAATGAAACTTATGGTTCAATTATTCCATTCGATATTTTATATTTCTGTGCAGAACCTTTTCGCATTTGGAGACATCGACGACATTGGTATCGACGCGAAACTACAGCATCCCCTTGGCGTGGCGTACTGCGACTCTTCCAAAACCCTCTACATAGCAGACACATACAACCACAAGATAAAGAAAGTCGAAGTCGGACCACAAAAAGTTACCACGTTAAACCCTACTATGATCGAGACCACCGATCCGGCACGGTTCAATGAACCATCAGGCATATCCATCACTCCTGATGGGAAATACCTATACATAGCAGACACAAATAATCATTGTATTAAAATCTTAAACTTGACGAAAAACGTGTGCCAAGACTTCAAAGTGAGATTACTGGAACCTAAGTTTACAGAACCAGAGAATTTAATTCTTTACAAAAATGATCTGTTTGTGAATCGAAAATGTGGCAATCTAATCATATATTTTAATGTAAGTTTGGATGTGGAATCGAAAAATGTTAAATTCACTCCTGGGGCTCCTCAGAACTGGCTTGTTTGTATTCGCGATGAGAATAACAAGGATGTGACTCTAGAAGACTTTGAGTTCATCAGCTCTTCGCGCAAAGGTACCAAGCTACCCGGCCGAGTGGAAATGAAACTTAAACAGCGTACAGATAAGTTCCTTTATCGCTTGTATCTTAGTTTTCATACAGCTTTGTGCGATACATCCGTATGTTTCTCGCATTCTTTCACTATTAGGTCTACAATTTTAGTTAGGGATTCTGTCAAAATGGTCGAATCGTACAAGATTACTTGCAAAGTTAATCCTGTCAACAGACCTGACACTAAACAAAATAAGGATGATCAGAAGGCGTAGAAATGCTATTTTTAACCGTAAAAGAACTTTTCGAAACATTGGAGCCAATGTTGGACATAGTATCACCATTATTAGACTATTGTTAAAAATATTTAACGAATGGCCAACACGATTGTTTGATTTGTATATTCGTATTGGCCAATGACGGTTGAAATTATATTTATAAAATTAAAAGCACAATAATAGCTTTACAAGCACTAAAACAAAATAATTTTAAGTTAACCTGATTATTTAAGTGTAATTGTTGCTAATAATTTTAGGTACAATAACAGAGTTTGTTATTTTTTTTTATTTTCGTTTGTTTATGGATATAAAAATATTTTTTTATAATGTGCCTGGTTTTATTTTACTCCAATTTTCTATGATTTCCGTAATTCTAAAGCGCGGGTTAATTCTTAACACATTGATGCCGATTCTCTTCACAAACTATACTAATTTTGCGGTCCGTGCATCTTTTTCTTTCTATTTCATTAAGAAAAGGATAGAAGATAATATATTAGCCCTGTCAAATTAAAAGAGAACTCTGGAGGCGCTTACTCTATACAAACGTATTCCGCTGTTTTATTCGTGTATAACGCTTTTAGAGCAAATAGGGATGTATCCAAGGTATGAAAATCAAAAAAATAATTAGTCCGTCTTATAGATAATAAAAAAAAAAAATAATAAGACTCGTGTTTTTTATTTTGTCGAAATTACCAAAAACTACTGAGATATACCGTATTAAAGTTACGGAGTGGGGGCTAATTACGTCACGCCGTGGTATATTTTGTACCACGGCGTGACGTCATGCGACATTTCAAATTAATATATCTTTCTAAGTATTTGAATGAAAGAAAAAATAAAAAATACGTGTTCAATATTTTTTATAAATCTATCTGATGGACATTAAATTATTTTTGACGATACAAACCAATTATTATTTTTTCTATAAATTTTGGTTTTTTGGAAAACTGAATTAATAAAAGAAGTGTAATATTTCAAAAACCTGAAAAATAACCCATTTTTACGGCGAAATTCAGACGACTATTATACTACATCTGTGTAAGTTTTTGTAGTTTAGTATAAGTTTTTGACAAAAAAAGAAAATAATAGAAGCATGGCAGGTATACTTTTCCTCTAAATTTTAATGTGAAAATTATGCAGATCTGTCGTGTTTTGAAAAAGAAAACAGCAGAATATGAAACGTGTTTTGGTCAACGGTTTTGTAGGTAAAATTAGCCTTAGCTGCAACTGACCCTTTCGAACTTAACGGACAGAGGTTGGAAGCTGCGCGATGGCAATACCTTTCTTTTACCTTTCTTCAAATACCTATTTTTCAAATTCCTTGGCACTGGAGTCCCCTCTTAGATAAGACAGTTTAGACGCGATTGAAAACAAGGCGAAACATACGTCAATTTTTCTGTTCTTTTCACAATAAAATAGAAAGAAATTAAATTTTATTCATGTAAAAGGGAATCTGGGCCACTATCAGTAGGAATAACTTTTATTTTGACAGTTCGCCAATATTCATTGCGTTCGCAGATCGACTTGCTACTAACTAGGAGACACCACATCGGCAAAGTAGCCAACTGCAAAGTCATACCCGGTGAGAGCCTCGCTGCACAACACCGTCTCCTTGTCATGGTTGACCTCTGCGTCAAGGCCCAACGTAGACGTGTAGAGCACTGCCGGCGCCAGATCCGGTGGTGGCTGCTTGATGAAAATAAGTCCCAGGAGTTCGCGTCTCTAAGGGCGGTCGCAAAAGTGACAAGGAGACCTGGTGGTGGAACGACACAGTCCAGAAGGAGATAAGGGTGAAGAAAGCCCTCTTCAAAACGTGGCAGGCGACCGGATCTCCTGAAGATCGCGACACATATAAGGTTGCCAAACGTGCCACTAAAAGAGCTGTAGCCAGAGCCAGACGTGCCTAACTGCAACGGCTCTATGAGAATTTGGAATCGTCTGAGGGGCAGAAGTTCATTTACAAGTTGGCACGTTCTAAGGTCAAAGCGGCATAGGATATATCCAAGCGCCGTTGTGTAAAAGACACTACTGGCAACCTTCTAAGCGAGGACCTCGCGGTGAAGGAGAGATGGCGCTCGTACTTCCACGAGCTGTTGAAGAAGCAGCACGAAGAGGTGCAGACACCGGAACTCCTTCCGAACCTTAGACTAGTGCCGCCGACAACGCCCGAGGAAATCCATACGGCTCTTCGTCGCATGGCGAATCGGAAAGCTGTCGGAGCTGACGAAGTCCCCATTGAGGCCTGGAAGGCGATGGCTCCTCCCGGTGTGGGCATGTTAACGAACTTCCTGAACGGTTAAATCCCCCTGAACGGCTGCTCATGATATCGCGCTGGCAGACGCGGACAGGTAACGGTTGGTGCGGCGGGTGAATGTGTGGAAGAACTCGCTTGAGAACGGCGGTCTCAATGTGGCGAAGACGGTGTATATGGCCAGCAACACGACAGACCCTATGTCTGTGTGCATAGGCGAAGACATGGTCGAGTGCACAGACCAGTTTAAGTACTTGAGGTCTGTGCTCCACGCGTCCGGCGACATTGGTTGCGACGTTAGGGCACGCATTTCCGCAGCTTGGGTAAAATGGCGTGAGTTGACAGGTGTCATTTGTGATCCCAAAATGCCGGTTAAGCTTAAGGGACAGATCTATAAGACCATCATTAGACCTGTTCTCCTGTATGGCAGCGAGGCGTGGCCTGTGCTTGAGCGACACAAGCAGGTGCTGCGTGTCACGGAAATGAATATGTTGCGGTGGACGTGTGGAGTTACGCGGAAAGACCGCATCAGGAACTCCCGCATCCGTGGCAGTCTTCGTGTCCGTGACATAGCAGACAAACTGCAAGAGGGTCGCCTACGCTGGTACGGTCACGTCTTACGAAAACCGGCATGTTACGTGGGTAACAAATATCTTGCCATGGCGCTTCCGCCGGGCCGGAACAAGCTAGGTAGACCAAAGAAGTGCTGGCGTGACGTTGTAAGAGATGACATGCGTGCCAACAATCTCTCACCACGGGATACCAAAGATCGTGCGAAATGGAGGAGTGATGGTAGGAAAGCGGACCCGGGGTCCGCTTTCCGCTCCAACGCAAAGGCCGCTGATGCAACCGGGATTATACGCAGAGATGATGATGATGATGCCAATTTTCATTGCGATATTTACGTTGTTTAGCGAACACATTTTTCGTACATATCCAGGAGATAGATTAGTAATATTCTTCGAAATGTGTTATATGATGCTGTTCTATTTAATAATAATAGCAAGTTTTTCCAAGTATCAATGTTATTTTTCTCTCGTATTTTGTTAGTTTCGTAACCCAGTTCTATCACTATCCTTGGTATATCTATGTATATCTGGAAATAATACATAAAAAAACCTTTAAATTCAATTAAAAGGAAGGTTCCCGGATGTAAGTGTTACTCTAGGAAAGTGGCAATGACATTTGCTATCCATCACGAAGAAATACTGATTCAATTTCGATGTGATACAGAATTCATGACTGTATTGACCTTATATCAGAGTAACTTATTTAGTCGCAAGCTCTCAATACCGTATTAAGATTCAACTAATATTATTTTAAGGTATATATAAGTTCTACCTCAATCTATATCTAAATAGTCACATTTCGTGTCTGGCTTTGTTCTTTTAAATTACGCAACGAATATTGATGCGGAATTCACCATCGTTTAGAGAACTTATTTTCAAATTCATTTTTTATAAGTCAAAATCAGTCAATTTATACGTGTATAAATTTTAAAAACTTGTTTAAACAATAGGGATGTATCCAAGGTATGAAAATCAAAAAAATAATTAGTCCGTCTTATAGATAATAAAAAAAATTAAGACCCGTATTTTTTATTTTGTCGAAATTACCAAAAATTACTGAGATATAGCGTATTAAAGTTACGGAGTGGGGGCTAATTACGTCACGCCATGGTATATTTTGTACGACGGCGTGACGTCATGCGATATTTCAAATCAATATATCTCCTTAAGTATTTGAATAAAAGAAAAAATAAAAAATACGTGTTCAATATTATTTAGAAATCTATCTGATGGACATTAAATTATTTTTTAGGATACAAGCCAATTAGCTACTTTGGATTCAGTGGAGAGGTGTATGAAGAGGCTAATTGGCGATCCAGATTTAGCGATTTGGGAGAAAATGCTGATCAGGAGAGTTAGATGGCATACTTTAGAGGAACCGAACAAAAGGCAGTACGGGTTTACACCACAACGGGGCACAGAGGACGCCCTCTATGACCTAGTGAGACATAAGACAAAAGCTGTCAGAACGAGATTTAGCTCAAAACGGTCTCCAAAGCCGCAGCACAGGCGTAGAGTAGCCAGCCTGTCGGTGTGAGAGTGTGCGAGGGAATTGCATGATTTAATTCCCCATCTCCGTTTCTGCATCGGACGACCCGTCGTACAGCGAGTTTCCACCCTTACGTTGTTGACATCACTACGATCCGGACGAAGCGTTTCGCCTCCTCTTTTATACCGCGTACATCGAGGGACTGGAACAATTTGCCAGTGGCGGTGTTTCCGTCGGACTACAATTTAAGTGTCTTCAAGGCTAGAGTGAATAGCCTCTTAATAAACTAGCGCGGTTTACCATTGCGGTCAAGCCCTAGTTTATAATTTATAAAAAAAGTATGTAAATTACACGTATTTCAAATGAAGTCCTAGGTATACCTAGTACTTACTTCACTTAGGACTTCATAGCACAACCATCTCGTATGCCCTGGTACGACGATAGGAATCTTAAGTAGAAGTGATATTAAGTGTAGAGGTACCTACAAAACGCCACAAGAAAACAACGCGTCATATTGACTTTATACGAATTCTACATCTCGCAATCAGAGTTTACCGTGCAACTAGCATACATGACGAGGGGGAATCTTTGGCTAGGGAGTTTGATTAAACATGTGGGTCGTTGGACTTATCCAAAATCAGAAAGGACTAAACGCATAGTTTGTGGCTTAATTCAGAACTCTAGGCAGTAATTCCATCTCATATTATTTTATATGTATATAATAATTGTTTTGTGAGATATAAACATTGTTTATTTTTTAATGAGGTAATGGCGCCGATTCTGTTGTTCACAAACTAAACTAAATTTAAGTTATGTGCTTCTTTTTCTTTCCATTTCGTTAAGAAAAGGACAGAAGATAAAATGTCAGTTTAGACCTGTCAAAATTAGTGCGCTCAGCCATGATTATAATCGCGTCTAAACTGTCTATGGAGTATCTAAATTTGACAGGATTAAACTTAATTGTTATCTTCTATCCTTTTCATAACGAAATGGAAAGAAAAAGATGCACAAAACCAAAACTTAGTTTAGTTTGTGTATAATGTAAGTATAATGGGGTTGACTTATCCGTGTGGATAAAAACCCCTTATAAATAAAGAGACTAGTAAAAAAAAAACTAGCATACATACAACTTCCCAACATCAACCGTTGGGCCCGCCAGGTATAACACCCGTCTGCTTGGAGGATCCTTCCTTTTCTATGGAGGATAAGTGAACTTTACTCCCTGTTCCTCACGCCTCCTCATTAAGTTAATTTTTAGACCCCGGGACACTATCCGCCAGCAAAATTTGCATTTCTCATGAAAAAGGCAGTCTCTCTAACTGCACAGTTTGCAATCAAGTTGAGAATGTGCAACATTTTGTTGATATAGTATACTTGGAATAAAGATGAACGGGAGCTATTCATAACCGAATTGATATAGGTAGGTATAATGCAATCCATTTTATCTGTGCCATCATCGGAGATGACAAAAAATTTGTGCCGCTTAATTACGGTTCTATATGAATAGCCCTAGTTTTCTTATTAATTTGTTGGTATTTATAATAATCTTATTAGCAATAGTCCGTAAACAGGTGATTTTTGAAGTGAAACTTCTTTACGCACGCTTGACTTGGGGAGTAAGCTGGCGAAAGCGTTACGAAAAGTGATCGGGCAAGGCGAACGGAAGTTAAGTGGGGGATATAAGCACAGAGGCGCCCGTGGCGCGAGCTTGGTACTACAAGGTCTACAACGAGTTTTTTTTTTTTCAATAAAAATAGAAGATCTATGCAAAAATATTAATTTACCAATGAAACCATGAAATAAATTTAAATATTTATAGAAAATTAATATATGTATATGTGTATACATGTATATATTGTACACACACATATATATATATATACATACAGATGGAGCGAAAGAAGTTTCACTTCAGTCGTGTGGTCATAAGCACACTCGTATTTTTTTTTAACAAAATTAAGGATTAAACCTATTGGTGACGTCTTTCCAAGGTCGATACGGAAAGGAATGACACGCACGTCAATATGGTGATACGCGAAGGCATCAGATCACGAGACCCCAGATATTAATATGCGCTGTATTCCATTGAGATTCATCTCATTTACATTAGTAAGTGCCACAAATTAGAACAGCGGCCTTACTATCTAAACACAGTGATTAGTCTATGAAGTTATGTGCCCGATAGGTATATTAATTGCGCTCATCCAGTTGCCTTACATTGGTCGTACATAGCACTCGAATAGCGACCTTAGCTACATGTATGAGCTAATTAAAATTTAGACTAATTGCACTGTATTTTATTAAATTCATATCGTCTTTGACGGTTAATTGGTTTTTTAATGGATATCGGCTACGGAACGACATCTAACAAGGACCAATTTAAATGTTAGTACCTACGGTAATTAATTTCTTTATTTTTCTTGTCAAGAGCGCCTTCATCTTCTCTCCTATTAAAAAAAATACTTTGCTATGACCGACAGGTCCCATAATTGATTCTATATTTCAATCATCATCATCTCAGCGTTAATCCCAGTTGCATCCGAAGCCTTTTAGCTTTGGAGTCTGGGATCCGCTTTACCAGTCTAACTGGTGATTTTAGCTAAACTTCGATATTTTCCGAGAAGCGACTGTCGTCTGACCTCCACAACCCGTAGGCGATATCGAAGCGTTGCAGTTAGACCAGTTATATATTAGACTTTTGAGGGCTCCGACAACCCGTAACGACTACCACTAGATGTTCGTTTGGCACCCGGGATCAACGGTTTAACGTGCTTTCCGAGGCACGACCAGATCAGTGGAAATATTCATATTTATGCATACAAATACTTGCATTGCGCGGGGATCGAAACCGCGCCTCCTTGCGCAGCGGCCGCTACGCCACGGAGGTTGTCTAATTTTAAATATACCAACTATTATGTATGTAAACATTGGGTATGGTAGGCAATAAATTATTAAGTGTTGAGTAATTTATTATTTTATTTGTTTAATGTATAACCATGGTTACACGCTAAGCTTAAACTACAGACTATAAGACCCTGTTAGGGCGCAGCAAGATAAAACTAATAATTTTGTAGTGAGATATACACACACATAAATATAAAGATTTTACAAAGGGTGACACAATGGGCGGTTTTATCGCTAAGAGCGACTGTTTACAATCTTTGGATGGAATACTACTAAGGGGAATCCATTGTCTAATATTAGGAACTTTACAGTTAAGCTTTGAAAAGCGTAACTTTAACTGGCGTCGTAAAACCCGCAAACGTTCCTTAAAAAAAATGTAACATTTTTTAAGAGCAATGCCGTGAGGTAAGTATGACATGACATCTTGTTGATTTCCGTGGACCGTATATTTACTTGTAATTTATTGTATCTATTAATTAAGCACAAACGACAACGCATCAACCTACTACAATCTGTCAGATTTCTTTATTAGATTTTCAACTTTATCTCTAGAGTATTAAGGCTCAAATTTGATTGGGAATATTTGATAGCTTCGGGTAGCTTGACCTGCTGTCGTCCGTACCTCATCATCTGCCTAGCCTTTTCCCAACTATTTTGGGGTCGGCTTCCAATCTTACCGGATGCATGATTTCGTTTCCCCATCTCCGTTCCACCATCGGAGGACCCGTCGCACGACGAGTTCCCACCCTTACGTTGTTAACACCACTACGATTCGGACGAAGCGTTTCGCCTCCTCTTTTATACCGCGTACAACGAGGGACTGGAACAATTTGCCAGCGGCGGTGCTTTCGTCGGATTACAATTTGAGTGTCTTCAAGGCTAGAGTGAATAGGCTCTTAATAAACTAGTGCGCTTTACCATCAGCGATTGCGTCACTGCTTACCATCAGACAGGATTACGGTCAAGCGCTAGTTTATAACATATAAAAAAATGTAGATGAATATCAGTAAATTACATGGGGCGACTGTCTTTCCGACTTCCACAATCTCAGTTACTGGAACTAGCAATGAAATCCTAAATCTGTGACTGGAACATACCCCTTTGTAAGATTATCACTCTCGGACTTGACTGACGTTTCGTAACAACCATCAAAGGTCCACGATTGACATGATATCCAGAGCATGGACGGATCTTGGTATATAAAGATGTTCACCCCTCTACGGATTAACCGCGGATTAAGGTGTAGCTTAACGTGATCGCTTTACCCATGCGAATGGTTTTATTTAGCTACTACCCCCTATCCATATTGATAGGGGTTAGTAGCCAATAAATCAAAATGCGTTCTATCACTGTTTTTATCGATGACAAATATGACTCTTTCTTGCCTAAGGTAGGTTTTGTAGCCTCCCTAAGCGGTGATAATGGTTTTAGATGCCATTACAGTAGTGGTGGTTTTATTAGTACAGACAACGACTTACGAGTTATGGATCATGCGAACCCAAGCTGGCACTTTGTATTAATTATTTCATGACCACTGCATAACATCAAAACTTCGTGAGGAAATCAAATATTCGAAGATATGTAACGAAGAAGACACATGAGTCATAAATGGTGCAGTAGACACCTGTGGGTTCAAAAGCAAAATATAAATCTAATAGGCAAGCTGAACAAACTCGAACACAAACATGAATACCTCATACATATGTATGTATGCTTCATAGCTTCCTGGTTTTTTTTTAACATCAAAAAGATGTGAACCTTTGTTGTTTTATTTTTGAATATTCAATTGTATTGCCTCTTCAAGAACCTGTCAATGTAATCACCAGATAATCCACCTTTTGTCACATTTACAAGGGCTTATACTAATTGCCCCTTGACCTCCTGAAGCCACCGAACGTCGTGCAAACGTTTAACTTTTAAACGCAGGCAACTAACAAAATAATAATGCACTCGAATTCAGTTGACTGCTGAGTGCCGAGTCCAAAGGGGCTAAGGTCGTCTGCGTCATTACAGCACCAGGTCGCGTCCAAAAACAATTGCGACGTGGATTCACAATTAGACCCATCGAGATTTGAGATCTTGAGCTTTGCCTTTGCTTACAAAGTTGCATGTTCGCAATTTTGTAGGCTTCAAATCCTAACGAGTTGGTAGTTCCATTGGTTACTATGATATTTCAACTTAAAACGAGGTTTTTATTCTGATTTACTACAATATTTTTTACAGATAGGAATGTTTTGGTGGCCCGAGGCACATTTTGAAACTTTATACCCAAAATAGCTTATTTATTTATTTAAAAAAAGTACTGCAACATCATACTGAAACATTAAACATTGAAAATAATTTACACTATTCAATTTATAGCCTGATGCATGGCACAATAATGGCGTACATAGGCATTTAGACATTTGGAAAGCCAGACCGAACTTTAAACTTCCAAGTAGGTACTCATTTAATACAGTGCAGGAGGATAATTGCATAAAATAAAAAATAAAAATACAAAAAAACACAACCGACTTCCAAAAAACATTACAAAGTGATAAATTTGACATTACAAAAAACATTACGAAGTCGGTTGTTTTTTTTTTTTTTTTGTAAAAAAAGTTTTTATTTGTGAAAAGTACTGTTCAGCTGCATCCGGTTAGACTGGATGCTGACGCTAAAATACTTAATGAAAAAACTTAGAAACGCACTGGTTGCCCCTACGATTTTTGAAAGTTCCCCTTGATTTCTCTGGTCTTCCACCATCAAACCCTTATGTCCTTATCATGGGACCACCTTGGGAATGTCTTCTTTCCAACAGAAAAAGAATAATCATAAACGACGAAGTTATCCGCGAACAACATAAAAAAAAAGCATATATACGGTCGAATTGAGTAACCTCCTCCTTCTTGAAGTCGATTAAAAACAGTAGAAACTGCTTGCATTTCGACAGCTCAACAACATTCATAGTTTTATGAATATGGAGTGGACAATTTTTTTCCAACATATGATCAATGGATCTTCTGCTCCCCCCTGGAATCTCGCAGAACATGTATGAGCTCCCCTAATCTATACTAATATATAAAGCTGAAGAGTTTGTTTGTTTGTTTGTTTGAACGCGCTAATCTCAGGAACCACTGGTCCGATTTCAAAAATTCTTTTTGCAGTGGATAGCCCCTTAATCCAGGAAGGCTTTAGGCTATATAACATCACGCTGCGACCAATAGGAGCGGAGCATAAATAATTCCACGCGAACGAAGTCGCTGGCGGCCGCTAGTTACTAATAAACGGGGACTTATAGAGGATCTTTTGCGTCTATTTGCCCTACACACTACACTACCAATATTTAATTTTTCATGTAGATGCGCTTGTGTAGTTTGTAAGACAAAATAGCCGGGGATGATTCGACCCTAAAACTGCCTGACTTGCCCCCCTCCCTCCCGGGCCAGAACCTATTTAAATCTTGTTTTATTAAACGTGTTATGTCAATTTATTACACCGTTGTTATTTAGAGATAATTATTGTTAAACCCGTTTGTTGAATCTACATAATTGGTAATAATTATTTGGTTTTGAATTAGAAGTTTTCGCTGTTTTTAGTGAGTTCAGTGTACTCGATGGTGACAACAGACTTATATTTAACTACCTATCGTATTAATAAACTTTCAGGTTTTTTTTACTTGCTTCGATAGTTTGATGACTTACCTACCTGGGTATTAGTTATTTGGTTGTTTGTGGCGGCAGGTAAACTAAACTACAGGGTGTTAGGAGAACGCTTCCGAAGCCAGAACGTAGATTATATACAACCTAAATGCAAACGGATACCAATAACCTTTCGCTTTAAATTGATTATTTTCAAGACTTCATATTTCGTAAACAAGCATTGGATAGCGTACGAAACGTGAGGTCACTGACACGCAAGGTGACGTCGCACTACCGCGCCCGCGCTTAAAAGAGCCGCCGCCGAAAAGAGCCGATTTATACGCAATTTACAAACATCACTTTCAAAATCGCAATTGTAGTCCATTGTAAAAAGCTGACAGAGGCATTTTACGTACCTGTCTAAATCCTTTGCGACCTTATGAGGTTTGGCTCGAACTGAGTTCCATTCATTTCAATACAAAGCCGGGCCCGTCGCTGTGTCGATCCGTGAACACATTCTTCACGTAGTTTATTAAAAACACTCACTATTCTGCCCCGCATTTCATCAGCACTGTCACATTCCCGATCAAACACTCTTTCTTTCCATACCCCCATAAAAAGAAGTCCAACGGCCTTCCGATCCAGCAGTCATTAAAAAGCTCAGTGAGACGCTCGCGGACGGGACGCGTAACATGCGGTGGAGTGCCATCGTGCTGGAACCATGCTCGAAGAAATTCAGCCACAGACACATTGTCTAGCATATCAGTTAAATGTCCATTTATAAAATTAAGATATGCTGATCCATTGAGGCGCGGCGGTAGAAACACTGGTCCTAGAATTCGTCCATTAAAAATACCAGCCCATACGTTGACGGACCATATTCACGAGCACTGTACACGTATGCCTCAGGCATTGTTTAAAACAACAAAAAGTTATAACTAAAAAGAATAAAACAGCACTAAAAACGTAACAATACCTAATAACTAAACACAAATTTAAAACTAACAAAACAATAATTAAATAATTTGTTAAAAACGTAACGCACAAGCTCACGAACCGAGTCGCAAGGAACACTATTATTAACTAAAGAGGTACTATGAAGATCAAACGCTTTGGGGGAGTCCCGCGGTCAAAGCGGTGTGTTTACAGAGGCGAAAATGCTAAAAGAATAATTACGAGATCAGAAATCAATTCATTTTAATTGTTAGGAAATTGTACTTATGCTTTATTACAAATTGTTTTCATTTTCTAACTTTTAAATAAGATTTAACTGGTTTCTTAGATTCAATTAATTTAATTATTCACTTTAAATTGATTAGGTTTACTTACTAAATGAAGGATCCAGTTCTTGCAATAAACGAGCACGCATCGTGTGACTTTAATTACATTGTTATAAAGTTCAAATTCAAAAACTGTACATACGATGAAAATTTTTTAGTCAATTACAGCTGATGTCAGCGATCTTTTACTTTATTTAATTTACTATCGATTATCGACATAATACAAAACTGTTATTAAATTCACGACAGTGCATCAATTTAAAACTATTGCCACGCTGCCGGCTGTAGGTATCTAAGTACCTTCGATATGGACCTCAAGGTTAAGCGCGTCAAGGTCAAGACCGTAGCGTGTCGCGATGTCGGTGACCGCACGCGAACTTTGAACCCGAGTTTATACGAGCATGTCAGCTGATAAGTATTTACGAATACATATTAGCTTGTTAGAGTTGTAAACAAAAAAAAAATGTTTAATCGCAAATAATGGTTTCATTTAACTCATTTAACTGTTGCCACAGCATAGTGTACGAAAAATGCTTAAGTAAAATTGTATCGTATCGAGAATCACTAGCCTTATCACCTGTCTTCGTTTTCGGAAGCGTTTCCCTGACACCCTGTATAAGATTGTGGTGAAAAAAAAAATAAGAAAGAATTGTTTCTATCAGGTTCGAGGTGAGAAAATATAGTAATGAAGCCAGATCTTAAGGACTCACCGAACTACGTATCACTTACTTAACGTGCATATTTATTATATAAACTATATAAATAGTACACTGTAGACTACCTACATTATTTCTCTCTCCTTCCCCTTACTATTCCATCCAAAGGTTGTCTGTAAAAGATCGCTCTTAGCGATAGGACCGCCCATTGTGTCACCCTTTGTAAAATCTTTATATATATATATTTTTTTAATAATTATAAACTAGCGCTTGACCGCAATCCCGCCTGATGGTAAGCAGTGATGCGGTCGTTGATGATAAAGCGCGCTAGTTTATTAAGAGCCTATTCACTCAGAAAAACTGAGCGAATAGGAAGGAAGATGGCAGTTGAGCGAGGTGATGCAATGTTAAATCCAACAACACGACCAACGATGCTGCGCCAAAGGGAGATTGATCTGAAGACCCTCCACGACCAAACTCCCAACACAACAACATTAGGCGCATCGTACCCGGCACACATCGCAACACAACTGCTCAGACCCGTCCTCCGTACGGCTTCACCAGACATCATGCCGGAACACGACAAATCGCTTGGCGGCAAGGCTTTGTCTGGTGGGTGGTAACTTCTGCCGGCGGCCGATGTTATGGCCTACCACCGAGTTTGTATGTATATTTATGTTTTTGTAATCTATGTGGTGTACATGATAAAGAGTATTCTATTCTATTGCTTAAATATGTATCACCATCATTAGCCTACATAATGAGCTTATAATGTCTCTTGGGACACAGGCCTCCTCGGTGAGAGGGAGGGCCGTAATCTACCACGGGGCCCAGTACGGGTTGTTAGATGTCACATATCTTCGAAGTTTTGCCTCTAGGACATGCCGGTTTCCTCACGAAGTTTTCTTTCGCCGTTTGTGCGCAGTGGCGGTGAAATAATTTATACAAAGTAAAACGCCTGACTTGGTTAGAACATGGTTAGAACCTACGACCTACAACTTGTAAGTCGCAGCCGATATCACTAGGCCACCACTGCTCTTATCTTATCAGCCTGACCTTTACCCAACTACCACAACTTTTTTTTTTTTGTAGTGTGGCACTAGTTATGACTTTATGCCAATTTCAAGTAAAATACTACAACTTTATTCTAGTTTAATCAGACTCAGCACCCTAATTGCCTAACACACCATTAATATCAGCTGGAATTATTTTATACCTTATTGCTATTCCATTGCTCAATTTGTTCAAAAATGTGTCTACTCAACAACTTAAATAACGTAATGAATGTTGTTGAAATGTCAAAATTAAACCCAATGTTACTGACAATGTCTTACGTAATCACCCTGCTTGTAAATACCAGTATTTTACAAGGAGCGACTGTCTGTCCGACTTCCACAACCCAGTTACAGGGTAATACGACATTCCTTAGTAAAATTGTTGGCCAAATTTTCCGACATCCGACGATCTTTAACTACTATCGGTCTATCGGAACGTCCTTTCCGAGCCTGTATGGTCCTATATATGAGCATTGATATGTAATATAACCAGCCCCCTAATCGGCGAACACATTTTTGTCAAATGATTGCGACTAGTTGGTATCAGTTGGGTTCGTTCGGCCCGCCCATTGGTCCATTCGGTCCAAACGATACCAACTAGTAGCAATCATTTGACAAAAATGTGTCCGCCGATTAGGGGGCAGTGTCCAGTAAGACAGAAATGAACCCGAAAAGAAATCAAAAAGAAACTGCCAGCTGTTTCATAGGATATAGTCACCCAATCACGACCAACTTTACGACGACGACCTTCGGTTAGCGTAACTTAACATTTTTTTTTTGGGGTGGAATATCCTGGAATATAATATTCATGTCCGCCGCCCTGGGCCGGGCGACGGGGTCTATCAGACTCTTACTGAGTAAAAACCACCCCGGTGTCTATCCTCTCAAGGGCGCGCGGAGCCGCGGGAGTCCTGCAGCCTAATTGGCGATCACATTTTTGTCAAATGACTGTGTTGCGACTAGTTGGGATCGTTTGAACCGCAGTTGATATAATTTTAGTGTAAAATAATATCAACTGCGTTCCAAACGATCCTGATCGGTCGACCTGTGGGACTGTTACAATTTAGCTACGCGTCCCTCTAGCTCTACTTCTCATACGAGTATAAACTGATTTAGTTCCGAGGCATTCTACAATTTTTACAGGCCTTTCAAATGCCGGCTGACCTTGACCGTTACTGCTAATAATTAAGTACCTAAGTTATGAAATTTTATTGCTATTGCTATCGTGCTTTAGATAGATAAGTATGTAGTGCAACTTTTTAGCACTGCAACGGTAAAAATAAAAGATTCAGATTCTTGATTATTTAAATGAAGATATTATTACTTATGCAGACATTCATTGCTTGTGTACACTTTCAATTTTGGATCCGCAACTCGTTAGTTTTGTTTAAATTGCATCCTTTTTTTTTTTTGGAGTGGGAAATTATAAAATGACTTCTCCCGCTCTGGGCGGAGTGGAAGGTCGTGTCAGACTTTTACTGACTAAAACCCACCCGTGTTCCTTCACTTGCCTGTAGGTCAGGGCCACGGTTTCTTTTTTAAGCAACCTGTAGGCCTAGTATGAGAGTGCTCGATATCGACGATCGAGTCTCGTAATGAAAACTCATACTAGGCATACTGCAACCATGACCCTGGAGGCATCGGTCTTCGTGGACCTCGTCACGATGTGTTGACATCTCTTTGAGGCGCGTGTGAAACACAACGTACCGTCGACTCGGGCCTGGTCCTTGTCGGGCGGCGAGCTGCCCACTGCTCACCGCCCGCAGGCCCGCTCCTACGGTGGCTGGGAGTTCGATGTCCTCGCCCGACCAGGGCATCTCCTGCGGCGGTTAGTGGGGTGATGGCGCTAGGATTCCCTCTGCCTCACGCGCTCCGCGCTCCTTTGCCAGCATTACTGCTTCGCAGAAGGAGGTGACGGCCTGCCATGCTCTCTCGCTCTGGACTATGGCCTGGACTAGGGTCGGACGCGAGAGATCGCTGCCGATCGTCGCTACGAGAACACGACAGTACTCTACCCAACACGGGCAGATCTCGACCGTATGCTCCACCGTGTCCTCAGGGCGATCCACACAATAGTGACACCCTGCCGTTTCCTTCTGCCTTATACGGAACAGGAACCTCCCAAAACAACCGTGTCCGGTGTAGACCTACGTCAGGCGGAAGGTGAGGGCGCCGTAGCGCCTCTCTAGCCCCTCCCCAAAGAGGGGACTTACCGCCGCTATTGTAGCGTGCCTAGCACTGAGTTGCGACAATCGCACTCTCCGTGTCGCCATGGGATCCCGCCGGAGCTCAGTCTGTCGTACTGCGTTTTCTCGTAGCAGCGGAGTTATGCCCAAGCCAGCGAAGTTTTGCCTCTTCTCACCGCTCCTACATGTGGGCGAGGGCTTTAGTCTCCAGATCCCATGGTCAAATTACATCCTTGACTTCTCCCACTCTAGGCGGAGCGGAAGGGCATGTCACATTTTTACTGATTACAACTCAATCGTATTCCTTTATTGAACTATGACAGAAAACACGGTATCGTTGCGAACATCCCGCGGCCCCATCAGTCCTAC
The DNA here is from genome assembly GCA_037179545.1 of Sesamia inferens. Lineage (NCBI taxonomy): Eukaryota > Metazoa > Arthropoda > Insecta > Lepidoptera > Noctuidae > Sesamia > Sesamia inferens. The sequence goes on along the minus strand of CM073934.1, from coordinate 11,660,661 downwards.
TGGACTTCGTCACAAAGTGCTGTGATCTGTCACATCTCTTTGAGGTGCGCGTGCAATATAACGCGCCGACGCGGACGACGATCCCAACTAGTCGCAATCATTTGACAGAAATGTGTTTGCCGATTAGGCTGCCGGGCGGCCACTTAAACTTTATCGCCGCCCTCAAGCCTGTGCCTACGATGGCCGGGACTTAGCTGTGTTGCCGCCGTCCAGGCAAATAATGCAGTGAACGTGGCTGAACGTCACACGCACCAAATACTTATGTAGCTTGGAGTCCTCGGTTTGGTTTCCGGTAGATTGATATGTCAGAAATGTATAGTTGAACAATAGCTAACTTATACCTATTAATTTTCCTTAAGTCATGTTCTCAGTAGGAAATAGCTAAGTTCACCCCATATTTGTAAACACGATACGTACGACAGCAGGTTAAGCTACCCTAAACTGTCAAATATTCCCAATTAATCTTGAGCCTTAATGCTTTAGCGATAAAGTTGAAAATTTAATAAAGAAATATGACAAATTGTAGTAGCATGACGTGCTGTCGTCTGTACCTACTTCAACTTTACATGGAAATGTGAGTGTTACTATGTACCTCTAAAGGAAAATGTTTGAGTGTGATGCTGAAATTTATTTATACTGTATGTTCCTTCTATCGGTTATTCAGCACATTATATTTGCACCATTAAAGACGTATGTTATTAAATAAACTTGCTTTCTCAGATCGTAGTGTCTATGTCCTTACAGCTGGCAATAAACAATACATTATGGACTCATCATTAATTTAAATATAGACTTCATGGTCTCATTGCACATGTAATTGTTAGTTTGGTCAATAAGTATGTGGTTTGTTATTTTAATGTGAATACGGCATGATGGTCGTGAAGGCTCCTAGTAAGGTGAACTAATAAAATTTTAAAGTCAATCAATAGAACAACCAAATATCAACCATAAATAGTGTTTAGCATTTGTTTAGGGTAAACACCTTTTAAATACGATATTATTACATGAATTTGACACACATTGAATGAGTCTTTCAGTGTTTGTGGTGAGACCCCATGATATTAGGTCTTTCCCCAAATGGTAGCCGGAAGTGTAGTACGCCCTGCCAGAGCCGTGGGTTATTTGGAAGTGATATCGCGTGGCCCTGGCATAGGCAATAAGGCAAGTGATACTTCAATAAACAGAACTGCAGATATTTGAGAAGCGTAAACCCCAAAACTTAATATCAAAGACCCCTTCTATCACCTGAGGTGACTTGTATGGGCAGCAATTTCATCTAAAGGAATCATTGTTCATTATATCTTTGAGGATTCTTACGGCCATAGTATCTGTCAATTCTTAAATGAACCCTTTCGCTCTCTTTGATTAAGTATAGGTACTCATTAGAGGTGTGGCATGTGGTTCCCAGTGAGTCTCTGCCGGTCGTTAAAGAGAGATACTCCCAGAAAATTTGATTTCACAGAAAGGTGATATCCCGTGATCACCCAGGAAGCCCTGATTTTTAAATATCTGAAACATCGATAAGCCCACGACACTACTTGTTTTAACAGAAAGGATTAAAGAAGAGATGTCAGCAATTTCACGATCTTTATGCAGAATAAGAGTTTTCGTAAATTTCTACTCCCTTTTAGAAGAATGCCGAAGTCGTGACGGTGGTCATTTTAACGATATTATTTTTTAAAAGTAAATTTCCTTTTATTGGCTATATCATAACCAAAATTTTTGAAGTGAAACTTCTTTACGCACGCTTGACTTGGGGAGTAAACTGGCGAAAGCGTTACGAAAAATGATCGGGCAAGGCGAACGGAAGTGGGGGATATAAGCACAGAGGCGCCCGTGGCGCGAGCTTGGTACTACAAGGTCTAAAACGTGTTTTTTTTTTCAATAAAAATAGAAGATCTATGCAAAAATATATATTTTTTTTTTGATAAATGTTGAGACACGGATACACTTATTTATTTATTTATTTACACTTAACACTATACATTAAATTTTATGTTGACTGACAACCATTAAGGGGGTCAGTTAACAGAAAATTTGGTACCGCCTACTTCACAGTCCCTCCTGTACCCCCCTCCCTTACCCCCCCCCCACCCCTCAATATCCCCACGAAACTACCCCCTCCACCCCACCCCCCTCATTGATTACCTCACCCCCCGTGGATTATCTCGGGAACCAGAGGTCGTGGACTACCCGAGTTTGGGGTCCCCTGAATCAGGAGGAGGAGCCCGACCTTTTGGCTCCGAGGGAATCCACTCCCCCCTCTCCCCCGCAACCTCACGAACCCCCCCCCCCCCTTTAGTTACCTCACCCCCCCGTGGATTATCTCGGGAACCAGAGGTCGTGGAATACCCGAGTTTGGGGTCCCCTGATTCAGGAGGAAGAGCCCGACCTTTTGGCCCCGAGGGAATCCACTCCCCCCCCCCCCCGCATCGCCACGAAACCTATCCCCCCTCCCGACCCCCTTTAGTTACCTCACCCCCCCGTGGATTATCTCGGGAACCAGAGGTCGTGGACTACCCGAGTTTGGGGTCCCCTGAATCAGGAGGAAGAGCCCGACCTTTTGGCCCCGAGGGAATCCACTTCCCTCGGGGCCAAAAGAAAAGAAAGAAGTTTCACTTCAGTCGTGTGGTATAAGCACACTCGTTTTTTTTTTTTAATATGTTTGTTTTTCTATATTGTTTTTAAATCTGAACCTGAACTAATTAGAGGCGGGTGGACCCGAGAAGTGACACCTACCAATAGGCACCGGCCCCGTATGGTGGATTACTGCCACTTTCCCAGTGGTGGTCCGTATTCCCTGCAGTGGAAATATCTTAATAACATAAAAAATAAACAAAGTTGCGGTATAGACGAAATTCCACCAAAATTGTTAAAAGAATGCACAAGCGAATTAACCTTACCATTTTTCTTATTATTGAACCAGTCTTCCACAGAAGGTAACTTCCCCGAATTGTTAAAAAAATCCTTAATCAAACCGATCCATAAAAAGAACATTAAAACTAATCCTAACAATTATCGACCTACCTCTCACCTTCACTCTTACCTTCAGCCTCAAAAATTTTCGAAAAAGCCATGTTTGACCGTATTTACACTTTTTGCCAAAAAATTTAACATAATATCTTAACTCTTCCCTGTATTTACATTCTAGAATCATGCAAATTTGTTCTGAAACACCAAGAGCTGTACTCAAAACGAGATGACAACCAGTCACGCTATCAACTCAGGCATCGTTCTAAACTAAACATTCCACGTTCACGGTTAAAAATGCACTCGACAAGTCCCTATGTGATGTCTATTAAACTGTATAATAAACTACCCGCACAAATAAAAAAAGAAGATAAAATAAATATATTTATAAAAAAACTTAGACAATTTCTTATAAATAAATGCTACTACTCTGTCAACGAATACCTCAATGATAAAAATATAAAGACACAAACTTAAATAGACATACATACATTCGCACACACACACATACGCACACGCATCCTCACACACACACACACACACCCACAAACGCACCCGTTAGCAAGCAACGTAGTAAATTGTAAAAAAGTGCTTCCTCTCTCCTAACTTCACTTATTTTGTTTGTGCCCGACAGGGTCCACGTGAACTAATTTTAAGTATTACCATCTAAGAATACATGTGGAAAACAATAAAAGTATTGAGTATTGAGTATTGAGTATTTAAACTATTTAGCGGCTGCCAAAATTGTTTCCGAAAAAACTGCTCCACCACATTCATCATCAACATCATTATCAAAGCTTTTATCGTCCCACTGCTGGGCACAGGTCTCCTCTAATACAGAGAAGGATTGAGCGTAATCACCACGCTTGCTTAATGCGGGTTGGCGATTTCAGACTTATAAAGTCCAGGTTTCCTCAAGATGTTTCGGTGGTAGGCCATAACATCGGCCACCGGCAGAAGTTACCACCCACCAGACAAAGCCTTGCCGCCAAGCGATCTGTCGTGTTCCGGCATGATATCTGGTGAAGCCGTACGAAGGACGGGTCTGAGCAGTTGTGTTGCGATGTGTGCCGGGTACGATGCGCCTAATGTTGTTGTGTTGGGAGTTTGGTCGTGGAGGGTATTCAGATCAATCTCCCTTTGGCGCTGCATCGTTGGTCGTGTTGTTGGGTTTAACATTGCATTACCTCGCTCAACTGCCGTCTTCCTTCCTATTCGCTCAGTTTTTCTGAGTGAATAGGCTCTTAATAAACTAGCGCGCTTTACCATCAACGATCGCATCACTGCTTACCATCAGGCGGGATTGCGGTAAAGCGCTAGTTTACATACATACATTACATAATTAATAAAAAAAAAAAAAATGTTTTCCTTTACCTTCAGTCATTGGTGTCCAAGATATACTTAGAAAGTACATATAACTTTATAAAAGTTACATTGGTACTTGCCTGACCTGGAATCGAACCCGCGCACTCATACTTGAGAGGCTGGTGTTTTAAGCACTCGGCCACCACGACTACCACCACATTAGCTGTAAAGCCCATGATTGGCTTAAATCTTATTTAAAAAATAGACAGCAAATAGTTGAAATCGAATTCTTCAACCATGATAATAGAGAAATAGAAAAAAAACCGATCCAACACCAAAATAATAAATGCGTCCATCCCGCAAGGCAATGTCATAGGCTGCCTATTATTTCTCGTTTACATCAACGACTTACCAAAAACCATAGAGGGGCTTTTTTTTTTTGTTGGGATGGGAAATCATCAAATGACTTCTCCCGCTCTAAAACCCACCCGTGTTTCTTCACTTGCCTGTGCGACGGCCAGGGCCGCGATTTCTTGTTTAACCGACATCGGTCTTCGTAGACCCCGTCACGATGTGCTGACATCTCTTTGAGGCGCGCGTGAAACGCGACGCGCCGTCGACTTGGGCCTGTTTCTTACCGGGCGGCGAGCTGACCATAGAGGGGCCTTGCGTTCTATTTGCAGATGACATATCCTTATTAATATCATGCCAAAACAACAAAAATAATATAGAAGATAAAATAACTGCCACACTCACTAAAACTTGTAACTGGTTAACTTCGCACAACCTGGAAATTAACTACTCTAAAACTAAATGAATAACCTTTCACCCTTACCAAAAAGCTCCCCTATCTCTTAATAATATAAAATTTAACGGCTCAAAACTGGAATCAGTTGATGAGTTCACTTTACTTGGACTTACAATAGACAAACACATTAATTGGAAAACACAAATACAAAAAACCTGTTCGAAAATATCAAAGTTTTCATATGCTCTCCGAGAAATTAAAAGGTGCACCAACTTGCAAACTGCCCTCACCACCTATTACGCTTATGCAAATGCATGGCTTAGTTATGGTGTAACTCTTTGGGGTAATAGTACAGATGCACCGACCCTCTTTACTCTACAAAAAAAAAAAAATAGAATCCTGGCAAATATTGAACAAACTGACAGCTGTAAACCGTATTAATACAATATAAAGACATAATATTTTAACCCTCCCAAGTATTTACATTCTAGAAATTTATAAGTTTGTCCGTAAGCATCCACAATTCTATACAAAGCGCGAAGACATCCAAACACTCTACACACTCAGACACCCCTCCAGATTAAATATACCAACATCTAAACTGAAACTACATTCTACAAGCCCCTACGTAATGTCAATTAAAATATATAATAAACTACCGGACACAATAAAGGAAGAAGAAAAGTTAAATATGTTTATAAATAAATAAAAAAAAATCTAATAAACAAATGTTACTACACTATAAAAGCGAAAAAACAAAGAATTGAAATTAAAATTAAATATATAATTGATTATACTTATCTTAAACATACTACAAAAATACCGTCTGAAACGTTATAATTATTCATAATTTAAACACAAATATACAAATAAGGAAATAAATTAATTAAGTAAAATTAGTCAAATACCAAAGATAAAGTAATATATAAATTGTAGATTAAGTAAAATGATGCTAATAATCTCCGTATATATTTTATTTATTATTAAATTAAATTGCAATATAATTATATTATTTTAAGATATTCAAACAGAGTTTCCTCTCTCCTGTTACCCTATTTTGCTGTGCCCTACAGGGTCCATAATTGATCTCACATAAATTGTTACCACTCTTATATGAACTTATGGTAAAGCAATAAAGATATTGAGTATTGAGTATTGAAATTAATCAGAAAAGAATAGCGGAGGAGTAAGAAAAGATATATTTTTTCCACTTCCTTCTATAACAAGCAGGAGACAGAACAGAACTAGGCCAATCGGCACAAAGGGACATTATTGCAACTGGGAGAAGCCCAGATTGCCAAGCACCACGGAATAAAACCTGTCTGTGTTAGTTATATAGGAAACTATTAGGTATTCATATAAAATTAATTTGAATGCCTAAAACGAGCAAAGTATGTACTGTACGATAAACTACCAACCTCTACACGTAAAACCTTTGTGTATTGTAAATAAATGACTAGGGGGTTTTTGGCGGAAAAATCAAGCTGAGTGTCACACTCGTTTTTCATTGGACTTTTAAAATTATTTATAGTGTTATTTACTAAATAAAAGTGCGTGATTTATGTAGTAAAAAGTGTATTTAGTAAATAGTTTATAAAGAACAGTGAAATATCGCAGCATTGTGGCCACATCATGACTTTGCCCCAAACCTCACACGTAAGACTGGTCACGCTACAGTCTTTTTCTACATGAATAATTCATAATTACTTGACATTGGCTAAATGCACAAACCGTGCGAAGCCAAAAAATAAAGAAAGAAAAGAAATAAATGACTATTGTTCTAGCTTATTTCCAAGTTTATTGGGGTAGTTTATAGTCTAACAGGGCACAGCTGAATACCAGTACTTATTTGACTTGGAGCAAATTCCAATCTAACTTCAAATTTGGACGACACGATTGATGCAGTGGTTGAGCGATCGACTGCTGGGCCGCATGTCGCGGGTTTTATTTTGTCGAAATTACCAAAATCTACTGAGATATAGCGTATTAAAGTTACGGAGTGGGGGCTAATTACGTCACGCCGTAGTATATTTTGCACCACGGCGTGACGTCATGCGACACTTCCAATCAATTTATCTTCCTAAGTATTCGAATGAAAGAAAAAATAAAAAATACTTATTCAATATTTTTTATAAATCTATCTGATGGATATTAAATTATTTTTTAGGATACAACCCAATTAGTTGTTCCGGGTCTGTGTGTTTGTGCATGTGAGTTTATATATTTGAAAACGCACCCATGATACAGGAGAAATTCCTAGTGAGGGGCAACGTATTAAAAAAAAATGCACTCAATACGCTTTGGTAAGACAGTCAGACTTTTGGACACACGTATCGACTATCAAAGATCTACGAATAACAGTCGGGACCATGACGGTATACACGACAGTACATCAAGCTGTCAGAATCCTTAATTAGATTTTCAACGTTATCTCTAAAGCATTAAGGTTTAAAGTTGTTTGGGAATATTTGACAGTTTGGTTAGCTTAACCTGCTGTCGTCTGTACCATTTAAAACAATGGCTTTAAATAAATGTCGGTAGTAGTTAATATTCCACTATCGTAAGCACGATTGATTGTTTAACTAGGCTCGTTGCATTTTCGCCATATAAAACAAATGTTTTCCCACGTGGTGCTATTTTTTTTACATTTGAAAACAATGGATGCGCGTTTGGCAATTGTTTCAATTGAATAAAGTATGCGCTCGAAGATGTTGATCGCTTAACTTAGTTGGAGTTTGAAGTAGTGTTGCAAAAAACCGTTTTTTCCCTAATGTGAAAAAAAACGACCATGTTTTTTTTCAAGAGCATAAAATCTAAAACTGTTATGGCATTTACCGTTAAATAATTAATACTTAAGAGTACATAATAGAGTCTTAGGTTTATTCTTGAACCTACGGTACTTTTCTGATAAAATAGTACCAAAATTTCATAAAAACATTGGCAACATTCATTGACATCAACGAAAGGGAAGTCTCCAAATCATATATGTATCTGTGTTGTGTACGGGAGATTGAAGATGAAGGTCGTGGAGGGTGTTCAGATCACCCTCTGGCGCAACATCGTTGGTCGTATTGTTGGGTTTAACATTGCATCACCTCGCTCAACTGCCGTCTTCCTTCCTATTCGCTCAGTTTTTCTGAGTGAATAGGCATCAACGATCGCATCACTACTTACCATCAGGCGGGATTGCGGTCAAGCGCTAGTTTATAATTATTAAAAAAAAAAAGAATAAATTGAAAAAAAAAATCTTCAGTTGTGATTTATTGTTGGAAGTAGTGAATTATGAATAAATAATATGTTGATTTATTATACAAATTACAAATTTAATTTATAATTGAACTAAAATTTAGGCTACAAAAAAAAACGACGCTAAGTTTTTTTCTGTTTTTTTAAAGTGAAAAAATACAAATTGTTTTTTTTTTTCTTTTTACATCACTAGTTTGAAGTACTTACTTAACATGTAAATATGTATAAGGATGACTGCATGTGAGTTTAGTGTGGGGCAAAGTTTTTTTTTTACCGGCAACAAAATAAACTTAACATTAAACGTTTATGTAAAATTTTTCCGTGTTTTAATTATAGTAACTTATAACTAATTAACTTTACGATAGCTAAAAACACAGAATTTAAAATTAGTTTCAATGACTATAAGGACCTAAGTATTTATCAGCGGCACGATTGATTGATTTATTTTTCTCATATTCATACTTTGTTTCTATTTTTTTAATTAAACGCTTACTGAGACAAAGGCTGGTTAGGTTTAAGATAACTTAGTTGCTTGGTTTTGCGATTAGTTTTTTTTAATTCATGCAATGCCAACTGTTGGATTTATGATTATCTGCAAAGTACTTATTAGTAGTAAGTATAGGTACTTAGTATTGCGTTCCACAAATCACACTTTCGTATTCTCCTTAATTATTTTGTAATATCACCTGATAATCTTTCAGAGCTTTTAACCTCAAAAGCATCAAATGATTGACTCCGACCTCTTTGATAGCTTCCCCTTTAAGACGGTTTGCCCAATCATCGAGGAACCTTCGAGTTTGTATCCTTTTTAGACTGCAGTACGCACTGCACGGCCTATTAACACACAATCGAATCAAAATTCAACATGGTTGCATATATTCTAAGGTATGAAGAACAATTGAACACGCTGCTTAAGAATTTTATGTGTGACTGAATGAAATTTTTCCTTCGTTCTGACATCATCTTTTGTTAGACACAAACAAAAAATCGAATGTGCAAAATATTGCACATTCGATTTTTTTCAATATTTTAACTGAATGGCATTGTGGCATGTGATCAATTTGAATCGGATGGAAGATCTAATTGTTTTAATATGCAAGCACAAATCAAATACAAGCTTTGATCAAAGGCATATTCTTCTCTTCTTCGTCTCAGCGTTAATCCTAGTCGTATCCGAAACTTTTCAGCTTTGGAGGCTAGGGTCCGCTTTACCAGTCTAACTGCTCATTTTGGCTAAACTTCGATATTTTCCATGAAGCGACTACCATTTGACCTCCACAACCCGAAGGCGATATCGAAGCATTGCAGTTAGACTAATTGTAGGACTTTTGAGGGCTCCAACAACCCATAACGACTGCCGTTAGAAGTTCGTATGACAACCGGGACCAACGGCTTAACGTGCTTTCCGAGGCACGACCAGACCAGTGCAAATAATCATATTCATACATACAAATATTTGCACTGCGCGGGGATCGAACCCGCGCCTCCTTGCGCATCGACCGCGTTCGCTACCGCTACGCCACGGAGGCTGTCAAGGCATATTATTCTGTAAATTCTATTTAAATGATAAGAATAGCTGGTCGCTCTGATTTACTGAAGACAATGTTTGTGTTCCTTCTCCAGAATTAGCTTACTGATACATTATATGAGTTCATATAATTTGCTTTTTACAATGCATAAATATGTGAGCTGTCACGCCCTTTATACCTGTGGCTTTTATTTAGGTAATAAGTTTTTACTTATTTACATTTCCATTTTAATAATATTTTATTTTTTGTTTTTGCTTTGCTGGTATTTTGGCGTGGCTGGCATATGATAAGTAAATTCATTGTTATTGCTTTTTCTTGTGCTCATTACTGTACCTGCATAGTATTATATAAAGTCATGTGGTTTTTTTTTTTAAATGGACAGACAGCTGTGCTCCTGGGGAGTTTCTTCTGCCACTTCTTCTTCCCAGCGAAACCACTACGAAGTGTCGATGGGTGGGCGTTTTGGGGAGACTGTCTTATGTAATATTTTGTTCAAAAAGAGCTGATTCTCAGCCTAATTTGAATAAATGACTTTTGATTTATAATGATAAAATTAAGAGATTAAATGATGTTATCTTTTCGACACAGAGACTTTGAGACACAGTGGTAGTGTTGTTTAGCTCCCTGTGAATATATAAAACCTCTGGATCAGAATCATTAGTTTTAAATTTATTTATCTAAAGGTTTACTAACTAAATACATACACAGCCTTAACCTACAGTCAAAAGCTCTTGAGGGATAGTACGCCACACATACCTACTGACTACCTTAGTAAGCATAATTAAAACTGGAAAACGCGCAATGATCTCCATAAACATATTGTGGTCCCACACATCATCATTATCATCATTTCAGCCGAAAGACGTCCACTGCTGGACATAGGCCTCCCCCAAGGTTCTCCACGACGACCGGTCCTGCGCCTCCCGCATCCAGCGGTTTCCCGCGACCTTCACCAGGTCGTCGGTCCACCTTGTCAGGGGCCTACCCACACTACGTCTTCCGGTGCGTGGTCGCCTCTCGAGAACCCGTCGGCCCCATCGGGCATCGATCCTACGGGCAATGTGCCCGGCCCACTGCCACTTTAGTGTTACAATTCTTCGGGCTATGTCGGCTACTCTCGTTCTTCTGCGGATCTCCTCAGTGTGGTCCCACACGAAATACATATTTTTTACAACATTATTATATTTTTCAAAGTGCATTCTACACAAATATATTATAGTCTCAACCTATATACGTACAACATTATTTTTTGTTTATGCGAAATCCGAAATACGTGTCCAGCATTTTTAATAAAGAATCGATGTACAAAATTTCAAAAAGATATCATGAAAAACCACAAAGTTATGAGCTTGTTATCCTACTTGCTTGTCCCAACAACAAAAATATGGTCAACGTTCCGCTCGGGCGGGCTAGCGGTGCTTTGACACAAACAGCCAGACCCGGAACAACTACTTGTAGGTCATACAAATATTTGTTCCGTGCGGGGATGGAACCCGCAACACTGAGCGCAGCAGGCGATGGCTCAGCCACTACACCAATCGTGTCGTCATTATAGACCTATTACTACTCTCTCAGGAACACAAAAGCAGATGTTTAATAGCCAACTGATATTAAATAAACAAACGATATTATATATTATTATATTGTTGTGGTGGCCTAGTGGTTAAAACACCAGCCTCTCAAGTATGAGTGCGCGGGTTCGATTCCTGGTCAGGCAAGTACCAATGTAACTTTCTAAAATTATATGTACTTTCTAAGTATATCTTGGACTCCAATGACTGAAGGTGAAGGAAAACATCTTGAGGAAACCTGGACTTTAAGTCTGACTGTATCACCAACCCGCATTGAGCAAGCGTGGTCATTACGTTCAATCCTTCTCTGTATTAGAGGAGACCTGTGCCCAGCAGTGGGACGGTAAAAGGTTGATAATGATGATGATAATGATGAACGATATTAAACGTAGATGTATCACAGTATCCTCTAAGTCTTCTTCTCCCATGAAGGGACTAAAGATAGGCTATGGGTGTTATTCTTAAACCCGAATCATGGGTAGAAAATCGAAGGCATTTATTTTGACCCTGAGCTGGCTTAAGTCATATGCACTCACTTACGTGCCACCAAATTTGCGTGAGGCAATGATAGGTTAAAGATCAAAGATCTCGAAACCGCGTTTTGTGAAAAACATCGATGTCAGTAGAACACAATTCTTGGGATACAGTACGTCATTAAAGACGAAAGGTATGAGAAAATTCCAATTTACGCTACAAAGTTAGCTGTGATTTGTACACACTGCGCAACCGCGAGCAGTCGAATAGTACGGGGAAAATGATAGCCGCATATGATTGTTAATTGGAATTATTTTTTGCTATTTCAGTTGGTAACACGCACTGTAAAAGAAACCATAGTGACATTCTGAGTCATGGGATATTTCTCCACAGTTATTATCTTCGTTGAATAAGAAATCCTTGTTACTTCGTGTTGATATCTTGTCGAAGTATAAATAAATTCTTACATGATGCAACTGCTTGCGTTGTGACACTGGTTGTTCAGGCAGTGAGTGTAATTATTTAGCGCATTCTCGGAATCATCGATTCCCGATCGATTCTGTGAGGTCGGTTTTTTTAATAAACTGTTTGAGATATAGAAGCACCCACTGCTTAATTAATTCTACTAGTAGAATCTGTGGATTAGAATTGCATTTCGGACTTTACGTAACATGGTCTGACTGAATTAAAGTTTTTATCGGAAAAGTGCGGATATGTTATTTTAATTTATAGTTTTTGCATCCTTAGTTTTCCATAAGAAAAGTTGGTTTTCGGACACAATATTGGGGTTCGCTTCTAGTTAGTAGTAGTTCATCTAACAGGGTACAGCTGAATATCAGTAGTCAGTATTCACATAGAGTGAATTCTTCTGTGACATCCACAACCCAATTACTGGGTATCACGATACATCTTCGACTGACTGTCAAAAATCTGCGAATTACAACAGGGACTGTTGCCAGACTTCGTGTTTTTCCTGGGACGTAAGTTCCAGGCATAGTTTAAAGTGCTCCGGCGAGACTTACTTATCATCATCATCATCTCAACGTTAATCCCAGTCACATCCGAAGCCTTTCAGTTTTGGAGTCTGGGGTCCACTTTACCAGTCTAACTACTGATTTTGGCTAAACTTCGATATTTTCGTGAAGCGACTGCCGTCTGACCTCCACAACCTGAAGGCGATATCGAAGCATTGCAGTTAGACCTATTGTTGGACTTTTGAGGGCTCCAACAACCCGTAATGACTGCCATTAGATGTTCGTATGGCAACCGGGACCAACGGGTTAACGTGCTTTCTGAGGCACGACCAGACCAGTGCAAATATTCATATTCATGCATACAAATATTTACACTGCGTGGTGATCGAACCTGCGCCTCATTGCGCAGTGGCCGCGTTCGCTACCGCTACGCCACGGAGGCAGTCGGCGAGACTAACTCTGTCCCGTATATTGCTTGCCGTGCTTCATTTCCTGCAATAACATAATCACAAAAGATGAAGGTGAGAAAAACGACTGGCGTATTTGTCCTTTGTCTGTAACTTTGTTTTCAGTAGAAGTTAAAATGAAGAATATTGGATCAGATACTTATTCGTATCAGTTGTTGAAATACATAAAGAAATTCGTGAGAGGTTCGAGCAAAGAATTATGAAGACAGCAAGAGAAACGCAAACAGGATATACTCGCCTGACTGCTTTTCGCGAGGATTGACTATTGACGACATCTAATTACTGAAAAATAATTTTCGACAGTTCTATAATTTCATCTATCAACATTGAAAAAATAACATTCTCCCCGTGAATTTTATTGTTTCAGAAAATAACACTTCCCGAAGTACCTACTAAAAAAAAATTAAATCTGAAACTGAAATTAACTATGTAAAACGATTTTCAAGAAGCTGCATATTTTAAGCTAGAAGATATATAAACAGGTATGTATTGCTTGTATGAAGAACTCCAAATGAACTAAAAAATGCTAGATATTGTTAGCACAACTAGCATCAAAGGATTTTCCAATACCCGATATCCTTAAGATTTTCGGAATTACAATTCCGAAAATCTTATCTCATCCTTTGTTTTTAGTATTCCTACCTCAAACTTCGTGTAAAGGTTGGTTTTAAGTGGACTGATATAAGAAATAAATATACCCCTAATTTTTTTTAAAGTAATTTGACCGTATTTAATTATGATCATAATTATATTGATTTCTACAAATATTTATGTTAATACGAATAAAAAAACACTCGATCCTCGGAAAAATAAAATCGTACCGGCAAAATAACCGAAATCCCAGGTCAATTTTCCGTTATGGAAAGAACCCTCTTTACGAGACACGGAGGGTGTATCATGGATGGGGCTATCTAGAGACTTACCTAACCTTTCAATCGCTAACTTACCTTTCAATCGACCTTTGCGGCTCTTTAACCATGCGTAATGGGCTAATAATCTTATTAATATTTTTTTTTAAATAATTATAAACTAGCGCTTGACCGCAATCCTGCCTGATGGTAAGCAGTGATGCGATCGTTGATGGCAAAGCGCGCTAGTTTATTAAGAGCCTATTCACTCAGAAAAACTGAGCGAATAGGAAGGAAGATGGCAGTTGAGCGAGAACCCAACAACACAACCAACGATGTTGCGCCAAAGGGAGATTGATCTGAAGACCCTCCACGACCAAACTCCCAACACAACAACATTAGGCGCATCGTACCCGGCACACATCGCAACACATCTGCTCAGACCCGTCCTCTGTTCGGCTTCACCAGATATCATGCCGGAACACGACAAATCGCTTGGCGTCAAGGCTTTGTCTGGTGGGTGGTTACTTCTGCCGGCGGCCGATGTTATGACCGAGACCGAGAAATCTTATTAATATTACAGGCATGCTGTCCTTTTTATTACCCACCCACTTCAATATGGGTGACATAACCTAGAATCGAGCGAGTACGACATTTCACGTGACATATTTACTCTATCGTAATATCTTATATATTACGTCATCGTTTATTCATTAATTTTATAATGACACGATGATTGTGCACATTAAAAATATGTATGAATATCATTGACCATTCTTACTGAGAAGTACGAGTAACTAAGCGAGCCGGAGATCCGTGTACTTAGCTACTATTTATTGACGCCTATTTTGATAGTTCAATCGAACATATACCCCTCTATTCATAAACGTTGCTTAAAGTTAACTGATGATTAGCGATTGTTTAATCATAAACCATCTGAAATGTATGGTTAAAGAATCGTTGTGAATGTGTTTTTATATTGTATAAGGTTATCATATATTGTATTCATTTTAGAGTAAGTAGGTAGGTATACTTTATATTACACCCATAAAGCACGTTTAAATACTCAATTTATGTATCTATGACTTTTATTGGCTTTGATAGAAGTGGTAAGACGAAAATAACAAAGCTTTCATTTGAATGAAAAACGAGGTAATCAAATATTTTGAAGAAGTAACTTCAAGAAAGACAAATAATAGTTGAATGTTGCGAAAACGAACAAAAAGTGTGATTAAAATATTACAGAAAAAAAATCACAATTAAAATTAGATGACTTTTAATGAAGCATACTTACTTGATTTTGTCTCAAAAAACAAACCATTACAAACCCACTCACATGAGGAGTATATGTATGTTGTCATTAGTTATTTATTAATTGTTTAATTGCAAATGGTCACGGTAAGTGCATTGCGTGAAAATTAAATAAATAATTACTCCGATCTGGTTAGGCAATTGAGGTTATTTGACTTCTTTCGTAAACTTTTGAACCTGGTGGACAGAGAAAATAAGATATTATATTAATATTTGAAAATGAACATTGGACAGAAGAATCTTTAACGACACTAATCGGTCAATGTACTAAATGTTCAGTAATAGGAAATAATTTTTATTCTAAGTATATCGATGGCAATCTATGTAGAGTCAGGGCAGAATTTGGTTACGTTTATGAAACGTGCACGCTGCAGAATACTCATGACACGCTATTCAGTGCCCTATAGTTTGTGGGACGCCACAGTTTACCAGCCTCCTTAGCGTAGCGGTAGTGAACGCGGCCGCTGCTCAAGAAGGCGCGGTAACATCCCCACTCACTGCAAATATTTGTATGCATGAATATGAATATACACACATCAAAAGTGTCTAGGGATCAACATATATTTTTGCAATAACTTTTCTCCTGATTGATATTAATTAAAATTTTCTTTAAGGATTCATCAAATAAAGTGTTTTCGTTTGTCACAGTAACGATAAACCAAGTCACCTTTGCATTAATAAAGAAATTTGCCATTTTCCTAATAAAGGGATATTTGACATTTGAACCACTAACACAAAAGTTCGAAAAAAAGACTGAAATAACAGTTTTCTCTAAAATTTTATTGGGTAACTTAAACAATTAATAATCCGTGTTTCTACCGCGAACACTAACAACACAAGAACATCGGTTCGGCATACTCAAAATGAGTTCATCCAAATCACGCTGTGGAATGGCCGCCCATGTTCGTTGCAACAACAAAAAAAGGTCTTCTTGCGACTGGATACCCTCCATATTCGGCAGAGCTCTTCTCTGTAGCATATCCCATGCATGCTCAATCGGGTTCAAGTCTGGCAACTGAGCAGGCCAGGGCAGGACATTGATGTTAGCTGCGGCGAGAGTCTGTCTTACAACTCTTGCGGTGTGCGGTCGTGCATTATCATGCATTAACTGAAATAAGGGACTGATTTGCACTTGTAGAGGAACGATGACGTCTGATACAATCGTCTCAGCATAAATTTGAGCGTTGAGGTTGCCTCTGATCCAAATCAACTCAGTTCTTCCGCCGATCCAAATACCCGCCCATACCATGATGGTTCCACCACTATAAGGATGGACTTCCTGGCAGGATTTTAATCGCTGTTGGCGTCCAGGGGTTCTCCAGTGTCGTATACGTCTTGTATCCGGTCTCATACCAAAACGAGACTCATCAGAAAAGCACACGAAACGCCATTGTTCTTCTGCCCAATTTCTGTGTTCAAGAGCCCATTGATATCGAATCCTACGATTGTGCATTGCTATAGGTGGTACCCGTAGCGGTCTTCGGGAATGAAGGTTCACTTCATGCAAGCGGTTTCTGACTGTTTGGTCGCTAATTAAGTTCCCTGAAGAGTGATGAAGCCTCACGGCTAACATCATGGCGGTTATTGTTGGAGCTCTTCGAGTTAAGATTTGAATGTATCGGTCTTGTCTCCGTGTGGTGCAGCGATACCGTCCTCCATGGCGCTCAGCCACGGTACCAGTGCTTCGGTAACGTGTCCAAAGTCGACTGATAACACTCTGACTTGTATTCAGAGCTAAAGCCACAGTACGTTGCCGGGAACCAGCTTCTATCATTCCCACGGCTCTGAGCATTTCTTCCCTGCTTAAATGACGTCACCGCTCCATAATAACGTTGGCTTTAATCAGTAGTAGGGAAACAGTAGCACTAATAATGTCTTCAATGCGTTGTATGTTTTTATAGGGAAAATATTGACAGCTGATTTTCATCTTTTACTCGAATTTGATTCACAGTTCCTGATTCAAATTATGAAATGCACCAAAAAGGATCCATATAAATTTATAAAATCATAAATTTATTACAAAGCCACATCTCAATCTCAAGAAATCCGCATAAAAATGCTTGATCCCTAGACACTTTTGATGTGTGTATATTTGCACTGGTCTGGTCGTGCCTCGGAAAGCGCGTCTAGGCGTTTTTCCTAGTTGCCATACGGACAAATAATGGCAGTCGTTACGGTTTGTTGGAGCCCTCATAAGTCCAACAATTGGTCTAACTGCAATGCTTCGATATCGCCTTCGGGTCGGACGGCAGTTGCTTCACGGAATAGATGTTTAGCCAAAATCAGCAGTTACACTGGTAAAGCGGACCCCAGACTCCAAAAGTTGAAAAGCTTCAGATGCGACTGGGATTAACGCTGAGATGATGATGATGAGCGCAGAATTTGGTTACGGTGTTAGCAACTAGTTGATGTAACGTGCACACTGGAAAGGGACACAGAAGAAATTCCTAGTGTGGGGCAATTTTTTTTTTGAAGTGAAACCTCTTTACGCACGCTTGACTTGGGGAGTAAACTGGCGAACGCGTGACGTAAGCGTTACGAAAAGTGATCGGGCAAGGCGAACGGAAGTTAAGTGGGGGATATAAGCACAGAGGCGCCCGTGGCGCGAGCTTGGTACTACAAGGTCTACAACGAGTTTTTTTTTTTTTTTCAATAAAAATAGAAGATCTATGCAAAAATATTAATTTACCAATGAAACCATGAAATAAATTTAAATATTTATAGAAAATTAATATATGTATATGTGTATACATGTATATATTGTACACATATATATATATATATATATATACATACAGATAAATAAATAAATAAATAAATATATACGGACAAATCACACAGATTGAGCTAGCCCCAAAGTAAGCTCGAGACTTGTGTTATGGGATACTAACTCAACGATACTATATTTTATAATAGATACATATATAGATAAACATCCAAGACCCAGGTCAATCAGGAAAAGATCGTTTTCAATCACGACCTGGCCGGGGATCGAACCCGGGGCCTCCACGTCGCAGGCAGGCGAAAGACAGGCGACAGATGGAGCGAAAGAAGTTTCACTTCAGTCGTGTGGTCATAATTTTTTAATAATACTCTGGACACGGTATTTAGCGCCCCATAGTTTGTGGGACAGCACCACATTTTCACTCCAGGGCGGAGTCACGTGTCAATCTCCACCTGAGCAAGTATTTTTTTTGAGCAAGTACTTTATAAAGCTTTATTTTTTTATATAATTTATAAACCAGCACTTGACTGCAATCCCGCCTGATGGTAAGCAGTGATGCGATCGTTGATGGTAAAGCGCGCTAGTTTATTAAGAGCCTATTCACTCTAGCCTTGAAAACACTCAAATTGTAGTGTGACGGAAACACCGCAAACAGCTTCTGTACTTTATAAAGCTTTATTTTTTTTTATAATTTATAAACTAGCGCTTGACTGCAATCCCGCCTGATGGTAAGCAGTGATGCGATCGTTGATGGTAAAGCGCGCTAGTTTATTAAGAGCCTATTCACTCTAGCCTTGAAAACACTCAAATTGTAGTGTGACGGAAACACCGCAAACAGCTTCTAGGTAAGCTAAGACTTGAATGAATGGCTTGATTTGCGAAGCCCAGTCTCGCCACAGTTTTAATATTTCCTTAGACAGTTTAGCCAATGTGCGGGATTAATTATCCCAGATACTGGACGTGACAGCGGGAATTTCTCTGCTTGCTGTTACTGTATGACTCTTATGTATAATAAAATCATTGTCGATTTATTCCCAGTACCCATTCCACGACCCCTACAATTTGAGTTCCGTAGTTCCGTTACCAAATGCGATATTAGTGCAATTTGCAAAGCAAGTTTATAGTAAATAAAGTTCAATATCACTGAACAGGATTTAGAGTAGACGAATTATAACATAATTGGTTTGAATGTGTCATCGTTTCAACGACCTGGCATAATAATATAATTACAAGCCCGGGGCAAGGGCAAGAGAAGTCTTCTAGTAATTACATCAAAGTTAATGCCTGATGACGTCATTTATTTCACTCTAAATTCTTACAAAAAGCTTAAATATTAACTACCTATTAAATGGTCGCAGAGGCACCTATCAACCTTCTGTATTCAAAAAAAACGATGGAAGAAAAACAACTACTAATGAGCATTTTTTCCCGGCACGCATGATTAGGTAAGCCTAGGGTATAATTACTCTTAATTACATACAAATATGACAACATGGTTGTAAGTGTCATTGACATAGTAAGGGACAAGGGACGAGCCGAAAAAAGGTAATAACTGCATGCAAGTGAAGCCTCGTCTAGGAACTATTTCGTATTAAGTAGGTAGCGGTCAATAAAGTACATAATTATGTCGGATGGACGAAGTTAATTTACTGGCACAGCGGGTCCACACAGTCTTGTTTTTGTTTTTTTTTTAAACGTTGCTCTACACTAGGAATTTCACCTGTATCGTGGGTGCGTTTACAAATATATAAACTGACACACACAAACACACAGACATGGAACAATTGCTTGTAAGTCACACAAATATTTTTTCTGTGCGGGCATCGGACCTGCAACACAGCGCAGTAGTCAATGGCTTAACCACTGCGCTAACCGTGCCGTCAGTGTTAACTTTTAATCCACCATATGCTAGGGACTGCTGTTGGTGATAACTCTTTTGAAGCTAAGCTTTCGAGGTGAGATTTTTAAAGAACAGCTCAACACATTATATGACTGTTGTTTAGATGCAACCATCCATAGAACAAGTTTAAACTATTTAACATTTTCGAAGAAGCTTCCTAATTAAACTTTGTTGTAATTTCTGAGTTTTTGATACGGCTGAGGTCATCGTTTCAGTTTAAACCAGTCTATCTTCTAGTTCCTTTCGAAGTTGAAAGGTGGTCAGTAGAAAAATAATTAAGTATGACTTTATCATTGGTGTTGAATTTATCCATGTGAGAACAATGCAGAAAGCTATTATAGAAAACATAAAAATAATTTAGAAATTAAAATAAGCCATAGTAGCTAAGACATGACTAGACCAGTCCCCACTGACGGCACTCATTCATGAACATGACGCATTTATCAGCACCATTTAGTCCAACCATTTTTATTCCAACACATACTTCACCACCAGCGAGACATTAAAGTCAGTATGATATACTCTCAACCGTCACAGTACAGACGACAGCATATCAAACTAATACAATCTGTCAGATTACTTTATTAGATTTTCCACTTTATCTCTAAAGTATAAGGCACATGGTTGATTGAAAATATTTGACAGTTTGGGGTAGCTTGACCTGCTGTTGCCCGACATTGAAGTCAATGAAAAACGTAGGTATCCATTAAATGGTAGAGTAATAGCAAGTACATAGCGCTCACACGTGTGCTATTTTACAATACTAAGAAGTTGCACCTATTTAATGCAAATATAGTTTTTCCCAATGGTGAGCAGCTCAAACAATGTTTCCAAACGCTAATTAGTTTATGCTCCCCTGTGAAGCAGGTCCTGTGTTGAGCCTAGCGTTTCTGTCAGCGTTGTAATCCCCCAAACTTATAATATGCTTGGCTACATAGTGTATTTAAATTTTGTATCAATTAGTTGTCAGAACCCCATGAAGGATGAGTCTACTTTAGCAAGACAGGCTGCCAGGCTGAATTAATTGGCCCCTATTTATAGTCCTTTATATGTGTCTTTCATGTATTTTACTGAACAGATTTTATTTTTTTCTTACATAAATATGTTTTCATAGAGGTATTGACAAGGTACCTTCATGATCTTAATATATTTAAGCAATTCCTGATATGTCTGTCCGGATGTCATATAAAGCTCATACAAAAAGAACCATCTGGTTCTTTTTTGCAGAATAAAAATTGACTCGATATTTGTAGTCCATCCCTAGAAAATACCGTAAGACAAAATACTATGAAAATAACTGAAATAGTCTAGCCTTGTGGTTCATATTAAATTGACGGATTGTTCTTTAGCTTCATAAAGTGGTCAAATAAAAAGTCTAAAAATTAATTGAAATTTGCCAAAATATTTTTTTGATAATGTTAATATTTTCCAAAATAATTGCTCTAAAAGAAAAAACATGCGTCCCCCTTTCTAATTACTGAAGTATAAGTTAAAAAAAAAAAACCGAAAAATATCTCAAAATTTGAACTTTATAACGCCTGTATAGGAAAATTATTTTGAACTTAATGGGTTTTTGTAAAATTGTTCAAATTATTATTATTATTTTTTATAATTATAAACTAGTGCTTGGCCGCAATAAAAAACTGAGTAAATAGGAAGGAAGACAGCAGTTGAGCGAGGTCATACAATGTTAAATCCAACAACATGACCAACGACGCTGCGCCAGAGGGAAATTGATCTGGAGACTCTCCACGACCAAACTCCCGACCCAACAACATTTCGTGCATCGTACACGGCACACATCGCAACACAACTGTTCAGACCCCTCCTCCGTACGGCTCCCAGACATCATGCCGGAACACGACGGATCGCTTGGCGGCAAGACTTTGTCTGGTGGGTGGTAACTTCTGCCGGCAGCCTATGTTATGCCTACCATCGAGAAAACGAATTTCTGAACTATGTAAGTTTGTAATTTAACCATATATGCAAGCATTTTTTATATTATTTACTAGCGGCCGCCAGCGACTTCGTTCGCGTGGAATTAGTTATGCTCCGCTCCTATTAGTCCCAGCGTGATGTTATATAGCCTGAAACCTTCCTGGATTAATGCGCTATCCAACGCAAAAAGAAGTTTTCAAATAGAACCAGTAGTTTCTGAGATTAGCGGATTCAAACAAACAAACTCTTCAGCTTTATATATTAGTAAGTATAGGGATACTTACTTATTTTTATATACATACTAGCTGACCGGCAAACGTTGTTTTGCCATATAAATAATAGATTAAATTACTAAAATGGCTATTAAAAAATAAGGGTTGATCGTAGAAGGGTGAAAATTGGGGATTGTATGTATTTTTGTATGTTGTATCATAAAAAAATAGAAATTAAAAATTTTGTCTAAAAAATTTAAAAAAAAATTTAGGGGTGGACTACCCCTAACATTTAGGGGGATGAAAAATAGATGTTGGCCGATTCTCATAGATACCGGTTAAGCAAAAAAAAATTCATCAAAATCGGTCGAGCCGTTTCGGAGGAGTTTAAAGCCGAACACCGTGACACGAGAATTTTATATATTAGATTTTATGATACTGAACATTTCTTCTTTCAAATAAAAAAATAATTATTAAAATCGGCTCTTATTCTTCTTCTCAGCCTATAGAGGTTCACTGCTGGACAAAGGCTTCGTCCAAGGCTTTCATTCCATTGGGGGCATTGCCATAATTCCCGCTGCCACGCTTGGCAGGCGGGCTCGGGATCGCAGTATTTTTTGACGTGATAACGTCTATTAAATCGGTATGCTGGGAGTCATTCGCGAAAACTGCGTAACGGCCGAATCTGACGCTACACGGAGTCCACGCCTACTAAAACTAACCTTAGCCTTGTAGCTTTAGAGTGACAATATTATTTACCTAAAAGCACGGTTGTAAACAATTAGTAGCAGTTTTTCGCATACATGATTAAAGCATTGATAGCCGAGTGGTGAAACGCTCGGATTAATATCGACTCACTCAAGAGGTGCCGCGGATCGATTCCTGACGGCAACGGACGTTTTTTATCCTTTTTAATTTTTAAATTTTTCCTTTTTAATTTTTCTTTTTCTTTTTTCTTTTTCTTTTTGCTTTTTTTTTTATTTTTTAGAAAATTTAAACAAACTATTAAATAAAAATATAAATGTTATACATTACTTTATTTTAAATAATTTCATTGCACTCAGAAAAAATTACCATGTAATAGACGTTATCACGTTCAAATATCGGCAGTAGACGGAGTTCTACAGACAGCCAATTTTATTCCACAAGAGAAGCGCTACTGCCCGCTTCGCTGGTGAAAGTACTGTTCGAATCTTTTGATTGAGTTTATTTTTCATTTGTTCACAATTTCTACTTGAAAGGGGTTCTTCTAAGGTACTTTCGCCCTAAATGCGACCTGTGAGATGATTAGGGGTCATGATTACAAACTTGAAACTCCACTTGAAAATTAAATGATTTGATTTGATAATAATCGGAAAATTTACAGTATGTACAAAGAACATCATACTCTATTTATAGAACCTACGTGATCTGAAAAAGTCACAAAAATGTAACGGTGCAGAGTGCATACTGTTGAACTTCCATGAACTTACAATCTCTTCCTAGTCGGCAAAAGGTTGTAAGTCCGCATTTTTGAATGAGAACAACGAACTCTTTCGTGGTATGATCATCAAGATAGTTATTGAAATTCACACATGTAGGCAATAAAACCGTCACTGAACTTGAATACTCAAGTTTTCCTTGAGATACAGAAGTAGATAAAGTTATTTTTATAATAATAACTCCGTTCTATGTTGGATCATGCGTTGTCAAAATATTCTAGTCGTGGTCTGATGGTATCTTTGTCAAAAATGGTAAATTTATGGTAACCATGAAATAAACGCTAGGCAATATAGGTATATAGTTACAGTTTATGTCACTTCAACGAGAGACAGGCGTGCGAAGAGGCCCTGTGATTGGTGACCCTGATTTAACTGGAGAGGGTATTCAAAGCCCAAAAAGTCCAAAGCACAGGGGTAGAGTATCCAGCCTTTCGATGTTCTATACGATGCATTTTGGAGAGTGTGCGAGGGAATTGCATCATTTAATTCCCCCTTCTCCGTTCCACCATCGGACGACACGTTGTACGGCGAGTTTCCACCTTTATTAACATCACTAAAATCCGGATGAAGCGTTTCGCCTCTACTTTTATACCGCGTACATCGAGGGACTGGAACAATTTGCCAGCGGCGGTGTTTCCGTCGGACTACAATTTGAGTATCTTCAAGACTAGAGTGAATAGGCTCTTAATAAACTAGTGCACTTTACCATCAACGATTGCGTCAGTATCAGAAAAAAAAATAGAAAAGGCAAGCAGATGCTAACTTGGAAGCAATATAAGCCATGTGGGTTACATCGCCACCTATAAAATGCTTTAAATCACATAATCAGTCAATACTATTATAGAGATTATTAAAAATAAAATCAGAACCTAAAAAGTAGTAGTAAGTTTCTTTGATGGTAGGCCATAACATCGGCTGCCGGCAGAAGTTACCACCACCAGACAGTCTTGCCGCCAAGCGATTCGTCGTGTTCCGACATGATGTCTGGTGAAGCCGTACGGAGGATGGATCTGAACAGTTGTATTGCGATGTATGCCGGGTACGATGCGTCAAAATATGTTGTTGTGTTGGGGGTTTGGTCGTGGAGGATCTTCAGATCAATCGCCCTTTGGCGCAGCATCGTTGGTCATATTGTTGGGTTAAATATTGCATCACCTCGCTCAACTGCCGTCTTCCTTCCTATTCACTCAGTTTTTTTGAGTGAATAGGTGTTAAACCATGCAATCATTCTTACATCAGGCACATTCAAATTTCCCTATTCCTTCCCATTTGATTCCATATATTCCTAATTCTATACATTTCTGGCTTAAAGGCCTAGAGAATGGGCCAGAAAAACTTACAAAAAAACCAACCTCTCTCTGCTTCTACACTTGATCAAAATAATTTACTTCATCGTACATATATCGTACATCGCCGCATCATACAAATATAAAAAATCTATAAATCAATTGAATCCAACAACCAAAGAGACCAGTGAAAATTTGTGGAGGCCTCCATCACCACTCGGAGTGTGTAGCGCTGAAAATTCCAGTAAGTCCTTTTTCCGTTTGACTGTGCCATATGTAATTTCCCAAAATCGCGCCTAAGAAACGCAGTACAACTATCGAAGATATATCAGTACCATTATCAAACAATAGGCTCTTCATTAACTATCGCGCTTTACCATCAAAGATTGCATCACTGCTTACCATCAGGTGAGATTGCAGTCGAGCACTAGTTTATAATTATAAAAAAAAACCCTAGTATGTAAAGTAAAAAAGTATAAAGTGTGTAAATGAAGTATAAACTAAAGTATGTAAATTAAGAATAGAAGTGCAATGATGTCTTAACTATAAAGATAATATAATTATAAAGGGCATAGTTTTGATGACGACATGGAACTTTTGTTTTTTTGTAGAGCTTCTATTTAAAGATAATCGATTAGTTAATCAATTTTGTCTGCAATAAGAACCTTTCATTTTGCTAGTGTAGTCATGTTTATGTATGAATTAAAATGAAATAGTAGTAAGTTCTAAAGTTATATGTACTTTCTAAATATATCTTGGACACCAATGGCTGAAGGTGAAGGAAAACATCTTGAGGAAACCTGGACAGTCGGAAATCGCCAACCCGCTTTGAGCAAGCGTGGTGATTACGCTCATTCCTTCTCTGTATGAGAGTAGACCTGTGCCCAGCAGTGAGACGATAAAAGGTTGATGATGGTGATGATGAAAATGAAATAAATAAGCAAAAGGCATACCCCTTTTCGTTTCGTAGCGGGTGGCGTTCAGCACTTCTGCTTGGTTATCAGAAAAATAATATCAGGCAATCCTTTATGATAGGTACATGAATTAGGGCTGACTTTTAATAATTTTCATACAAAAACATTCACATTACAATTTCATTTTACGAATAAAGGTTACCCGTCGATTTAATAAAATCCCTTAAGAAAAAAGTACAGTTTACCCTTTCAAAGAGAGGAGACCTGTGTCCGAACTGTGGGAACATAATAGGCTGGTTATGATTATGTATGTAAAGTTGAAACTAGAAATTCAAATCATAATTTGGAAAAATGTTAACTGATGTTTGGAGTCATACGTATGTATGTTGAAATGAAATATAAGCTCTTTGCAATTTTAATTTAGTATACCTAAAACGTCAAACCATCACTTATGAATTGTCTATGGCGATAACTCTCTTGCTCTGGTGATATCATTTCTCTTCATCTCTTCATCTCAGCGTCAATCCTAGTCGTATCCGAAGCTTTTCAGCTTTGGAGTCTAGGGTCCGCTTTACCAGTCTAACTGCTCATTTTGGTTAAACTTCGATATTTTCCATGAAGCAACTGCCGTCTGACCTCCACAACCCAAAGGCGATGTCGAAGCATTGCAGTTAGCTTTTGAGGGCTCCAACAACCCGTAACGACTGCCATTAGATGTTCGTATGGCAACCGGGACCAACGGCTTAGCGTGCTTTGCGAGGCACGACCAGACCAGTGCAAATATTCATAATCATGCATACAAATATTTGCACTCCGCGGGGATCGAACCCGCATCTCCTTGGGCAGCGGCCGCGTTCGCTACTGCTACGCCACGGAGGCTGTCTCTTGTTCATTTCTATCTTTTTAAATAAGAAAACAAGCTTCTTTAACGACGTTGACCACTTCTTTACATCTGGAAAAGTATTGAATTCGCGTGAGCGTGACCGACTCACCCTACTATTCTTTTTTGTTTTTTACTTTTTGTGTATTCTGTGTTTATTAATGATTTCAGTTATCACTTCTGTCTTTCAGGCCCATGTAATTTGTTTTTTCCTATTTTTCTCCGTTGTTGAGCCTTCAAACAATACAATGAATCTGTATTGGATCACGTCTGTGTCACCATTTTTTTGTGTTATTCATGGGTTGTACGGACGACAACAGGTCAAGATACCCGAAACAGTCAAATATTCCCAATCAATCTTGAGCCTTAATTCTTTAGAGATAAAGTCGAAATTATAATAAAGAAATCTGACAGATTGTAGTAGCTTGATGTGCTGTTATCTATACTTTTGTGTTATTATTATTTATGAAATAGGTACATATATAGTACCATTCACCATATCAAGTGTATTCTAGTCGATACTGTTTTGAAAGCTATCTTTCTGCAAGTAAAAGATATGTTTTAGGGTATCGCATTTAACACAGTTGTAAATTAATAACCTTAAGAAATTTTTCCCCCAACTGTGACACAAGTCTCCCTTCTAGAGGGGAGAGTAACTAAGTTATAATCTTCCAAAAGGAAAAACTACGAAAATATCCGCACTGGTCGTGTGGATTGCTAGATATCACATATTTTCGTACTTTTGTTTCTAGGACATGTCAGTTTCCTCATGTTATTTTCCTTCACGGTTTTGAGAGCAGTGATGATGAAATAATTTAACTGGCTGCTTTCGGGAAGCTACGTAGAATCTTCTCGTCCAAAATACCGCAGTGTCTCAAGACAAAATTCTTCGACCAGTGTGTGTTGCCAGTGATGACATATGAAATTGAGACATGGTCGCTAACAATGGGCCTTATAATAAGGCTCAAGGTCACTCAAAGGGCAATGGAGAGGGCTATGCTTGGGGTTTCACTGCGGGATCGAGTCAGAAATGAGGAGATCCGCAGAAGAACAATAGTAACCGACATAGCCCGAAGAATTGCAACACTAAAGTGGCAGTGGGCCGTGCACATTGCCCGTAGGACCGATGCCCGGTAGGGCCGACGGGTTTTCGAGTGGCGACCACACACAGGAAGACGCGACGCCCTGGTGCAGGTCGCGGGAAACCGCTGGATGCGGGATTCGCAGGATCGGTGGTCGTGGAGAACCTTGGGGAGGCCTATGTCCAGCAGTGGACGTCTTTCGGCTGAAATGATGATGATGATGATGAAATAATCATCATAGTAACAATCCTAACGAATTTTTAAATAATCTTTTTTCCGCGAATTAATTTCAAGTTCCCCAGAATTTGGTAATCTTTTAATAAGTGACAACACCATTTTTGGCGGTATTATTATGAGTGAATAGCGAAGCGATCGCGTGCCGCGTGCCCTGCCCCCTTTCGCCCGCGCATGTATTGCCCATCGCACATGTAATAATTTACCTCCTTTTGCGAAATAATATATTTTTTAGGTTTTTTTTTTTAAAGTTTAGCCCGGCTTTGTAGGCATTAGTAGAATCAGTTATCGATACCTAATAAATACCTTCACGGATCGTACAAGGTTTTCTTTACATGTTGTATAACAATTCCAGGCGCATCTCAATCTTTTCCTTGAAAGCTGGGTGGTTTGTGAAGGTTCCCGCCAAAAAAGGGTAGATGTAAACTGAACCAGCTCACTTGCGTTAATGGCACTTTAGTTAGTCTTGTTACAGATTTACTGCCGCACTTGGTTTCTAAATGGGTGACGAAACATTATGTATCGGGATCCCGTCGTGCTTCGGAAAGCACGTAGCCTTCTATCATAAGTACATCTTACTGAGTCGTTACGGTTACGGGTAGTCAAAAGTCAAAAATTCTAACAGCCAGTCTATCCAGTGGGTATCAACATACCCAGTCTTATTACTAAGTAGAGAGGGGCATCTGCCTACTTGTAAAGATTACCTATCTAGGTAATCTTTACAAGTATACAGCATAGCAGTCGTGGTTGGCTAGTAACAGTCGTGGTGGTCTAGTAACTGTCGTGGTGGTCTAGTAACTGTTGTGGTGGTCTAGTAACAGTCGTGGTGGTCTAGTAACAGCCGTGGTGATCTAGTAACAGTTGTGGTGGCCTAGTAACAGTCGTGGTGGTCTAGTAACAGTCGTGGTGGTCTAGTAACAGCTGTGGTGGTCTAGTAACAGTCGTGGTGATCTAGTAACAGTTGTGGTGAACTAGTAACAGTCATGGTGGTCTAGTAACAGTCGTGGTGGTCTAGTAGCAGTTGTGGTGGCCTAGTAACAGTCGTGGTGATCTAGTAACAGCTGTGGTGGCCTAGTAACAGCTGTGGTGGTCTAGTAACAGTCGTGGTGGTCTAGTAACAGTTGTGGTGGCCTAGTAACAGTCGTGGTGGTCTAGTAACAGTCGTGGTGGTCTAGTAACAGTCGTGGTGGTCTAGTAACAGTCGTGGTGGTCTAGTAACAGTCGTGGTGGTCTAGTAACAGTCGTGGTGGTCTAGTAACAGTCGTGGTGGTCTAGTGACAGCTGTGGTGATCTAGTAACAGTTGTGGTGGCCTATAACAGTCGTGGTGGTCTAGTAACAGCCGTGGTGGGCTAGTAACAGTCGTGGTGGTCTAGTAACAGTCGTGGTGGTCTAGTAACAGTCGTGGTGGTCTAGTAACAGTCGTGGTGATCTAGTAACAGTTGTGGTGGCCTAGTAACAGTCATGGTGGTCTAGTAACAGTCGTGGTGGTCTAGTAACAGTTGTGGTGGCCTAGTAACAGTCGTGGTGGTCTAGTAACTGTCGTGGTGGTCTAGTAACAGTCGTGGTGGTCTAGTAACAGTCGTGATGGTCTAGTAACAGTCGTGGTGGTCTAGTAACAGTTGTGGTGGTCTAATAACAGTCGTGGTGGCCTAGTAACAGTCGTGGTGGTCTAGTAACAGTTGTGGTGGCCTAGTAATAGTCGTGGTGGCTTAGTGATTAAAACACACTAGTCTCTCAAGTATGAGTGTGCGGATTCGATTCCAGGTCCAGCAAGTACCAATGAAACTTTAAGTTATATGTACTTTCTAAGTATATCTTGGACACCAATGATTGATTACAAGGTGAAGGAAAACAGCTTGAGGAAACCTGGACGTTAAGTCTGAAATCGCCAACCCGCATTGAGCAAGCGTGGTGATTACGCTCAATCCTTCTCTGTATTAGAGGGGACCTGTGCCCAGCAGTGGGACGATAAAAAAGGTAGATGATGAACGATGATACATCATGAAAAAGGGCTAAGCGGATTTATGACATGGTTGGTGCAGTTGCTGATCGTTCGACTGCGGCGTTGCATGTCGCGGGTTCGGTTCCCACACGTACAAACATTTGTATGATCTACATGTAGTTTTTTCATAAATGTTTGTAAATGCACCCACAATACGGGAGTAATTTCTATGTGATTTTTATTTAAAAATTATTCTGGTACAGGTATACTGCGGCGTCCGCTGATATTACAAATGCGGTAGTACTTTAATATACCTATTTGGTCAAAAAGAAATATGACAATAAACGAATAGACACAGTGGAAAAGAAAAGTAACCCACGACAGCCAACCCCGCAAAAGAAAAAGCGGAAAAGAGCAAGTTGGAATAAAAAACAAAAGATAGACAAGGATTCTTGCCAAGCAAGAAGACGGCTAATTAAAAAAAAAAAAAAAATATACCTATTTGAGGATTTCAAGAGGATGGGAAGCATTCTTAGGAATGGTTCTCAACAGGTATCTACAGAATTGATCACTTATTTACAGTATGTTAAGAAAACCCTGTCCGACCCATAAGGATAATAAAGGTTAGGTAAACACATGACCAAATATAATATAAAATTTTAGGTAATCATCATAGTACCAACTACCAATACAAATGAATTTTGAAATAATCTTTTTTTCCCGCGAATTAATTCCAACTTCCCCGAAATTTGGTAATTTTTAAAAAAGTGACAACACCGGTATTATTATGAGCGAATAGCAATGCGACCACGTGCCGCGTGCCCTGCCGCCCGCCGCCCGCGGAAGGGTGAACGCACATTTATTAAGTTACCACTTTTTGCGAAATAATATTTATTTTTTTAGGGGATTTTTTTTTTTTAAGTTTAGCCCGGTTTTGTATCCATTAGTAGAATCAGTTATCGATACCTAACAACACCTTCACGGGTAGGACAGGGTTTTCTTAACATACTGTATATCTCAAGCATGATCCTAATGACAATTTGGTTTAAAGGTCGTTTTTCTAAACGGAATTGTCCTATACGCTTTTAAGTATGGACATATATTGGTTTATCGTAACATTCATATTCATAACATGACGCCTTGCATCCTCGAAGATTTGGCAGAGTCGCACGGTCGTCGATTAACAGAATGTGTATTCTAAAATGCTAAAGTACTTACGTCAGCAGGTCAAGCTACCCAAAACTGTCAAATATTCCCAATCAACTTTGAGCCTTAATGCTTTAGCGACAAAGTTGAAAATCTATTTGAAAATATTGACAGATTGTAGTAACTTGATGTGCTGTCGTCTGTACATTATCGAATGTAATGTACCAATTGGCATTTTATAATAAAAGATAAAAGTTAAAGAAGAGAGAATAGAAGTCAGGGTGTTGTTCTTCAATTAAATGTCACTTCGATAATAAAATATTTTGCTTGGTAATTTAAGATTTCGAAAACTATAGTGTTGATCGACTTTTGTGGCTGACTGTACCCATAATAAACTCATATTTCAACAGCTAAGTGTAATGTAATAGGGCTCCAGACTATTGCCATAAATTGGGCACAAGTCAAGGTTCCAGGCTTCTAAAACTAATAAATTCACGATAGGAAAATCCAATAATACACTCACTTACTCACTCCCACGTTTAAACGTCAATTAAAAGAGCATTACCTTTCCTTATACTGTGAGAATTTGTTTATTATTTACATATGTATATATTTTAGTATTATGTATTTGTTTAAGTATACATATGCAATTATTTCTGTTTTACTTCTCCTTTCGCAAGTCTGCTGGAAGAAATAAGCAGCACCTTTGTACTCAGATCTTAATTTTGTTATATCCTTATGTATTTTATTCTGTGTAGGTACATAAATAATAAAATAAATAAAACATTACTGATTCCGATTACTACACCTACTAGGCAACTAGTATCTAGTACGTATCTAGATATAAATACATTATATGTCTGGAGTTGTTTAATAGACCGTAAAAACAAATATAGATGATACATGACTTTGCACTTATTTATTGAATCGTTATGTATAATTTATCACATCATTTCCTGATCTTGCATAATAAGGACACTATTAATAACTCTAGATAATTTAATATGTATTTTCGAAAAGGACTAAAATTTGAATTATCAAGATTCCATTAATTCCAGTTTTTTTTTTTAAACATTGCCCCACACTAGGATTTTTTCCTGTGTCGTGGGTGCGTTTACAAAGATATAAATTCACACACACAAATATTCAGACCCGGAACAACTACTTTTAGGCCATATAAATATTAGTTCCGTGCGGGAATCGAACCCACGACACGCAGTGCAGCAGCCAACCTACCACTGCGCTAACCGATCATTATTGTTCCTATATATAAATAATCTTATAGCTTTATTTTTTTTTTTGGTTGCCTGAAAGAGAGCTCATTGTATATTTTCTTATGTGGAATGTATTTTTAATCAATGTATGCTTTTGGGGTCCAATAAAGTGTAGTTTGCATAATCAGCCTATAGAGTGGGGTGGTGGCTGCTGGTAGGCCGTAGGCGTTCAATAGCGGGCGGCTACGTTGATCAGCTGACAGGCACAACATGGGGCAGATCCAGCTGCCAGCAGGCGCGTGCGCTCCTTACAAGCAGAAAAGCTCTGCATACCCTAATAGTCTTCTAAAATTATAATATACTGTAAAATAATTTATATACTACAAAGTTAAAACTAAAAGACTTTGTTAATCAGTTATTGATAACACTGCCATCTATTGGGCCTAGTGGCTAACGAGACACATTAGTTGCCTTAGGCGCGACACCCACGCCTCTTACGGCGTAAGCATAAACAAAATGTGCCTCTTCCGTATCTGTCTGTGTATAAAATTATTTGCTTGTGTGCCTAAACTGTTGTGTACGTGTGCGTGAAATTTCTTTGGGTTTAAAGCCCATGATAAGCACAGCTTCTAATAATGCGACGAATTTAAGAAGTTCAGAAATATAGCATGATTGTTGTTCGTTCAAATACCTTTTTATTTTAGCAGCTTATGTTGTTTCATTATTGGTGTTTTTGGGTTAAATATGTATTGATTGTTTTAAGCGGAATTGAATATTCATTTATTTTAGAGTTTTTGGTTTAACACAAAAGAAAGGTTGTCTTTATAAAAAGTATTATGATAATTATATGTGGTTAGCAGGTTGTGTAGTGTGTACAAATAAATTGTTTTGTTTCTCGTATAGCTATATTATTTTAAAACACGGCTTTGACAGTTCGACGTTATAAAAACTTAAAAGACCTTAAGTTTTTCAACCTACTTGCTTTTGAATTTCAATACTATACTTTATGTTGTAATAATTTTCCTGAAGTTTACAAATTAGCAAAATTTAATAGTTATGATTCCAATGAGTAGTGCATTACGCATATTTATGAAAAGCCAAAGCAGACTCATAGATTTGTCTATCTGTCCATTTTAAAAGAACTTTTAGCGATTTCAAAACGATCTTATATATATTTGATTTTTACAGAGTTATTTAAAAATAGATAGGCGCGTTGATTTAATTTATAGATAGTGAAATATTTTTTTTTAGTTTTTTGAGAAATAAATTATTACTTATTTACAGTTGAGTTAGTAATACCATTTCATTGTATTTTGACAGCCTACATGGCGTAGCGGTAGCGAACGCGGCCGTTGCGTAAGGAGGCGCGGGTTCGATCCTCGCGCAGTGTAAGTATTTGTATGCATGAATATGAATATTTGCACTGGTCTGGTCGTATCTCGGAAAGCACGTTAAGCCGTTGGTTTCGGTTGCCATGCGAACATCTAGTGGCAGTCGTTACGGGTTGTTGGAGCCCACAAAAGTCCAACAATTGGTCTAACTTCAATGCTTCGATATTGCCTTCGCGTTGTGGAGGTCAGACGGCAGTCGCTTCACGGAAATTGTCGAAATTTCGCCAAAATCAGCAATTAGACTGGAAAAGCGGACCCCAGATTCCAAAGCTTTGGATGCGACTGGTATTAACCCTGAGATGATGATGATTTCATTGTATTCATTTGGGCAAATAAAAAATACCTAATACCCCACGTATATCATTTATTTGACTTGTTCTTATCATCAATCACATACTTAGATGTTCATTGTAGCCACGCACAAACATCAATTCAATGTTGACATGCGAAAAAGTAGGTACGCGACTATGTTAAATTGAAACTACGTCTAAGTTACGTTTTTTAAGTTTTACCATATATAAGCACAGAGATTTGGATAGTAGGTATATTTATGCATACCCCCAATAAAATCTTTGTGCACGCCCCTGGCTGCCAGAGCTCCTCCATGAGGACCAACGTGCCTGTTCCACAGTGCCACCTCATTAACATATCATCCTCTACACTTTCTCTTCACCAACTCCTCACTTAAATTACCACCAGTCACTTTTCTACCCCTTTTTGTAAATATATTGTAAACTAGGTTTCCAACAGCGGCTTCGCCCGCGTGGAATTCGGTTATATCGCACTTTTTAGATTTCCCTTGGGAATATCAAATTTTTCCGGGATAGAAAGTACCCTATTATTTAATCCGGACATCTAAGTTTACGTCTGCAAAAGTTCAAAGCAATCGAATCAGGAGGTACGGCGTGAAAACGGAACAAACAAACAAACTCTCTGTAAGGATTAATTACCTACTTATTTTTTTTTTCGTATTTTAGTTTTCTTGTCGTTACACTACATTTAGGCGCCCAATATCACATATTTTTTTAGTTTTTGCTTCTGGGATACCTCTGCCGAGGACGATACCACCAGGCCACCACTGCTCACAAAGAAAGTAGCCGACTGATACCTAAAACTATAACATAAAAAGATTCCAGTAACAATGAAATAATTAAATAATGCACCGTTTTGAATAAAATTGTAAACAAAAAACAAAGTAAATAATTACTACAACTCCATTCATATGTCATGTACAATTAACACGCTTGACTGAATACACGCAACTTAGGATTAAGCTGTTTTTATTGAAAAACTTTCAGTGAGGAGGTTCAGCAAATAAAGAAGAAAATAGACAAGTGAGGTGTGAGGTCACCTCTGCCTGGTAGTCATGTGGACGTACGAGTCGATCCCCCGCCGGCGCACGCGCATCCCCGCTACGGCGACTATAAAAGACCAAGCCCAAACCAGCCGCGCGCTATTACAACAGTGACTCTGTGATTTTTCCCGCCGTGTATTTATTTAATCAACAATAAAGGTAAGTGAACTCTAAGGTTAAGGCATAAAGGGATGATTTGGAATCCAAGGATAGATAAGGTTGAGTTTCAGAAAAATCATAAAAAAAACTTTTTTTTTTGTAATTTAAAGTTTGGCTTACAAATCCGCTTGTGAGAAGGCATTTATTTCTTCACGCTACAATTAAATCAACGCTTCATTTTGATTAAACGTTCTTGCATAAGTGTAAGCTTAAAGTTAATTTAAAGTCACTCCCCGCGGTAATCGTTAACGAGCTCAAGTTGCGTTAATTCATTCATTCATGCGATGATTGCTCTCGTCAAAACTGACACGAAAATTGCCTAGTCCGTCAGTGACAGTGTCCTTAGAATACGCAGTGTCTGTTGCGGATTACAGACGATATACAGCGTATGTATGTCAAGCCGCAGTTGCAACACCGAGCACTGATGTTGAGAATATGTCTAAGAGCCCTTTTCTATGAGGTTTCATCACTTGTTAGACTTTCAACTGATGAAGATTATTGGTGTACCTGTCTGTAGTAGTAGGTACATTCGAGGACACAATCTAATGCGCACAAAAAAAATCACATATCCAAATAACTTAACCGCAACTTAGTGATAACTTTCCTTTGCGGTAAAACAACCTTAAGAATATTTTAAGCACATGATAATTTATTAATACTAAGCATCAAAATAGTGTTTCAAAATATACTATTATGAAGGTTAACAAGGCTGAAAGATGTGGACTTTCAAATATTTATTACATGTGACACGAAAATATTTGAGTTAAGTAAGATTCGGCTGTGTCAAGTTATCGGAACCTGTTCTTGATTTGAGTATTAACGTTACTGATAAACGATCGACAGTTGCGTTGTCGAACGCGACGATGTAAATGATTATGGATATGAGTTTGTGAAGTTGTGAAAGTAGCATTTATTTGTATTATAAGAAATTTATTGTAAAATATAAAGCCCTGCCGCCAAACGGAGCATTTGGCAAGAAATAAAAGCTTTACACACAAAATTCCATTACAACTTACTTCTTAAAAAAAAACAAAAATTAAAATATCGCATTATGTGAATATTTCCATGTACCTATATCATACAGATCTTCGCATTTGTATGTGTATATATAAAACAAAAAAGCATCTCGTCTTCTCTGACATTTTCGACGAGTATTTAGATCAAAATGTTCTTATTATGTAAATGTTAAACATTTACAATATCTAATATTGAATAATAAAAAGTTATTATATGAATCTGGGTTTATTGATTGGCGCAAAGAATTTGAATGTTTAAAATTTAAACCCACGCAAGATATTTCAGAACAACAAGATTATAGAGACATTAGTTTGAAATATTATGTTTTGAAATTATAGTTTTAAGTGTTGTTTTTGGTATTGCTAAAATGACTCGCTCAGTGTAGTGCAGTATTTGATCCATAATAAGATGACAAGAAGCATACGAATCATAAAGAATCTAATATTAAACGAAATATTAGATAAATTCAACACAATGGGAAAAAAGATAACAAACGAAACTATAGTTATTTGGTTATTTCTATGTTAACCTTAGATGATAAAATGAGAAACATTTGAAGAACAATGCTGTAGCCTGCTTATCCCGAGGTTATCTCTCAAACTTATTTCCTTTGCGAACTTATACATCAAAGAACTTGCCTTAAGTTAGGTTTAAGTAATACTTAACCGCAACTTAACTGTGAACACTTTGTAACTAAGTTGTAGAGACTTCGTGACCTGTTTTTGTTGTTATTTTAATAACTCTGCTGTATAAAAGGGACGGATGAAGAACAATTCGTGCTCGTTTTTTGTAGTTATTAAAGGGAATCAAGACTATTATTTTATTACTCGTACTTTAGTCTCGATGTTAAGAGATGTTGTGATAAGGAAATTGAAGGGTTAACCATTTGTGAAAATAAGAATAAGTTACTCTAGTGGCTTTTAAATTGTACTGTAATTTAGTTAGTTACTATTTACAGATATTGTAAATATTATAATGTTAGCATAAATCCTTCGGCAAACTGGGCATAGTTATGGCAGCTATATGGCAGGTTACACAATTAATGTTACATAGAATGAAGGATTTTTCTCTTAAGTCCTTGGAGTAAAATAATGCAAAAAATAGCATTTTATTATTTTACTATGTAACTAAAATTTTTGTAAAAATAAGTCTCAAAATATATCTACGGGTATTTTACATCAATAAAGGCATTTTTTACCAAAATATTTAACAGACTAAGTGATCAATTTAACTGCGCCGTCGACAACGAAATTACTCCAATTAATACAAGATTTTTCGTCAAGACAGAATAATTAGTAGACGGATGTGTTCTTAACATTACGTCAAAGTAATTAGTTAATACTTAAAGCAAAGTAATGATATGATGGCTTGTTCTTTTGTTAAAACTACATATATAGAGTTAAAACTTCTTGATTCTTATGAGGATCAGTCATCATTATGAACAGACATGTCTAAATGTAGATTGTCAATACAAAAACTTTAGATGTGTTGAATAATACCAATAGGAATTTCTTCTGTATCGTGGGTGCGTTTATAAACATATAAATAAACTTACATACATAAAATATTATGTTGATTTTAAATCGTGCTAAGAATGAAACATGCTCGGAGTATTTCAATAGGTCTTACTGTTTACTAAGACCTGGATTCATAAAGTTCTTAAACGAAAAGCACTAGGAGAGAACAACATAAAACCAACTTCTTTAAAAAATTTGCTACACGTTGCGTTTCTATGATGTCTTAATATGTTACTTGAGGTAGTAAATTGACAACGTTACCGACCAGTGTATATCAAGCAGAACCCTAAGAAAATTCTTCGAAATTATTGGCAAAGGTTGCTTCAAGATCTTCCTTACTAAGTCATCGGCAGTGGATTGCAGCTACGGTTTTCTAAAATGAGATTACAATAGCAGTAAACTATATCTACCTTATTTTATGTATGAAAGTTTATTTATATGTTTATAAACGCACCCACGATACAGAAGAAATTCCTATTGGTATTATTCAACACATCTAAAGTTTTTGTATTGACAATCTACATTTAGACATGTCTGTT
Source organism: Sesamia inferens (assembly GCA_037179545.1). Lineage (NCBI taxonomy): Eukaryota > Metazoa > Arthropoda > Insecta > Lepidoptera > Noctuidae > Sesamia > Sesamia inferens. The sequence continues at coordinate 11,622,286 of CM073934.1, read as the reverse complement.
CATAATGATGACTGATCCTCATAAGAATCAAGAAGTTTTAACTCTATATATGTAGTTTTAACAAAAGAACAAGCCATCATATCATTACTTTGCTTTAAGTATTAACTAATTACTTTGACGTAATGTTAAGAACACATCCGTCTACTAATTATTCTGTCTTGACGAAAAATCTTGTATTAATTGGAGTAATTTCGTTGTCGACGGCGCAGTTAAATTGATCACTTAGTCTGTTAAATATTTTGGTAAAAAATGCCTTTATTGATGTAAAATACCCGTAGATATATTTTGAGACTTATTTTTACAAAAATTTTAGTTACATAGTAAAATAATAAAATGCTATTTTTTGCATTATTTTACTCCAAGGACTTAAGAGAAAAATCCTTCATTCTATGTAACATTAATTGTGTAACCTGCCATATAGCTGCCATAACTATGCCCAGTTTGTCGAAGGATTTATGCTAACATTATAATATTTACAATATCTGTAAATAGTAACTAACTAAATTACAGTACAATTTAAAAGCCACTAGAGTAACTTATTCTTATTTTCACAAATGGTTAACCCTTCAATTTCCTTATCACAACATCTCTTAACATCGAGACTAAAGTACGAGTAATAAAATAATAAATAGTTGAGATCTCCATTTGCGATCTCCCCAGAGCTAAGGGCAATAGAAGTAATGATAGTTAAGTCTGTTTGTAAACAAATCATAGGCATTTTGTTTCTGTTGATCATTGATTACGCCGCATGAACCGAAACGTTTCAGCGGCTATATTATTTGTCTGTGAGCGACCAACATAAATGAAGATACCACTTAAATTTCAACATGACCATGTCACATTGGTCGTGGACTTGACATTTAAATATCTACATCGTTAATTCGTTACCAAATATAAACAAAGTTCGAATCCTCCGTCCAAGCTTTTAATTACACACTCATAATTAAGTTTTATCTCCTCGTCGCTTTTCGCAACAGCTTAATAGCTCACATACTCAGAAGCCATTAAAATGTTAGCCAAAGCATAATTAAAAATAATCACCAACATTTTGAAAAGGTTTGAAGGATGGAAATATTAATGTTTTAAGACAATCAATAAGTCTTAATGTGCAATCGACTAAAAAGGTTATCCCACGAGGGTACACAAACAACAATAGCATGGATTCTGTGTCCCACAATTAAGCTCCGTGCTTCACAGCCACTCAATCACGTGAGACGAAGGACGTCTTGAGTAACTCACTCACTCCAAATTTGTTCGACAATCCGATAGTATCGCGACGAATCGAACAACTTCGCCTGGCAATCTCGAATCGGGTGCCCGTAGATAGATCATTTCGAAAGGCATGTGGATTGTGGACCCTCGGCAACTAACGATTGACGTCGCTTTAGGACAAATGCCAGCGCGTTGCGCAACGGTTCAAGGCTACTACATCGATGTTTTATACGCGAAACGACAATCTGCCTTATGAATATTCAAGATTGTTATTACTTTTAAACTTAACGACCGCGAGCAGGAACCGCTGAGGTTTGTTAGTACAGATATCTTCTGATTGCGGGAATGGCAATGGTTGTCATCGTTTCCTTATTTGCTGTGATAATATTAATAGCGTAATGTGTAAATTTGTTTATGATAAAATTTTGCTCAAGAAAACGCGTTGATGTCTTTTAAACCGCGGTCATTTCTTGTGTGTTTACAAGTCACCTCAGCCTATTAATGAAGATGTATTTTGCAAGAACGGATAATCAATCAAGGTATCTATTGCTGAGGCTTTCCTCATCGATAAAAGCCTCCAGCTTGTCACCATAGTCACTTACACAAATGACTATGGCCTATGGATATTATCTTCAGGTATAAATATTTTGAAACTTAACATTATGTTGGATTTACAAATACGAGTTTTATTTGAGGTCAATTCGTCTGTAGGTCTAATGTTATGGTAGGTCTCGTAAATTTATTAGGTACTCTCCAATAATAATCATTAAATAATGTTGAAAACCAAAAAAATATGTATTTATATTATGCCTTGTTGAGTAAACCACGGTCGAATGGAAGTGAGGATGTTTGAATTAAATTCTATATCCGTTTGACACATCGTGGGGGTCAAATGTTAGATGTTCAGACGGTTTGTGCAAGCACATGCAGTTTATTGGCGAGTTCATGTTTATGTTAGGTGTCAGTAGAGACAAGGTTGCCGACTAACCGTTAATGTACCGTTATTCGGTTACAAGGTCTAAATTATTCGCGTATTAAAGTTCAGTGTAACATGAAAAGTGAAGCAATGTCCGGTTCTGACCGGAATTATTATATTGAAAACTTTTGTTAATGGAAATCCAATGAGGCAAGATTTTGAGTAGATATAATTATGTAGAATTGACGGTATGTCTGTACGATTTTTTTTTACTTTAAGAGGGCTATCTAAATGTTTCTTGAATTTGAGCGCTTTAGTCTAGTTTTGATTTGTGATTACGATTTAGACATAGCCACAAAGAAAAACCAAATTATGAATATGTCTGAAAATATTTGTTCTTATGATTTGTGTTTGATATGTATATCATTAAAATAATGTCTTAAGTTTTTCGTAGGATATATTTTTTATTTGTATATGACTGAATACATAGTGTTTCTATTTAAATTATAAAATTTAAATAAAGCAAACTTAATTTTTTAATTAGTTAATTGATAATTAGCATTATATATGGCAACATCACGAAATTCGCGCCAAAATGTCATGACATTGAACTTGTAACACTATTCAAGTTTACATAGAACTGGGAAGTTAGCAAATGTACGTTAATGTGTGTAACATAGCTTCTGCACACGACTTTATTCACTTCCAAGTAGTAAAATACACAATATATTAAAATAAAAGTAGCATTTTTATAAAACGTTCGGCCCCCAACTTACTGCGTCGTATCGCATCGCCCGCCCTCGTATCACTTCATCTAGAAGCCGAAAAAAAAGACGAAATGTTTTAAAAATTCTACTATCAAATACATATTTTTTTTTTTTATATATTTATAAACTAGCGCTTGACCGCAATCCCGCCTGATGGTAAGCAGTGATGCGATCGTTGATGGTAAAGCGCGCTAGTTTATTAAGAGCCTATTCACTCAGAAAAACTGAGCGAATAAGAAGGAAGAAGACAGTTGAGCGAGGTGATGCAATGTTAAACCCAACAACACGACCAACGATGCTGCGCCAAAGGGAGATTGATCTGAAGACCCTCCACGACCAAACTCCCAACACAACAACATTAGGCGCATCGTACCCGGCACACATCGTAACACAACTGCTCAGACCCGTCCTCCGTACGGCTTCACCAGACATCATGCCGGAACACGACGAATCGCTTGGCGGCAAGGCTTTGTCTGCTGGGTGGTAACTTCTGCCGGCAGCCCATGTTATGGCCTACCACCGAGATAGTTCGACAGTTAGACATGTCTTCGAAGTTTTGGCAGGACATGCCGGTTTCTTCACGATGTTTTCTTTCACCGTTTTGAGAGCAGTGGGGATGAAAATAATTTAGACAAAGTCGTAAAGCACCTGATGCTGTTCCAACCTACGATCTACAACTTGTAAGTCCCTGCCGATATCAATAGACCGCCGCTGCTTTAAAGTTTAGCGCGATCAATCAAATAAACTCTTCAGCTTCATTATTTTAGAACAAATTTTACAAGTCCATTACACGATATTCATAAAACGAACCAATCTTTGAAAACTAAAGAATTGGGTTGTATCCTAAAAAATAATTTGATGTCCATCAGATAGATTTATAAAAAATATTGAACACGTATTTTTTATTTTTTCTTTCATTCAAATACATAGGAAGATATATTGAGTTGAAATGTTGCACGACGTCACGCCACCACTCCGTAACTTTATTACGCTATATCTCAGTAGTTTTTGGTAATTTCAACAAAATAAAAAATACGGATCTTATTTTTTTATTATCTATAAGACGGACTAATTATTTGTTTGATTTTCATACCTTGGATACATCCCTATTGGTTTTCCGCAAATACGAGTATTGGAATTTGAAACTGATATTTCTATACAAGATACACGCGTCATAATAAATCTATCGACAGCAATATAGGCTTTGTTGATACATGCTAGGTAGGTATTTATATTAATCTTGGAGTTAGCATCGGTTAGGTCCTCGAAATTCCTTAAGTAATTAATGTTTTATCGTTTAGTGAACCTAATTTGAATATAATTAAATTACGGATTCGGCGGTTAAATGTTTTGAATATAGAATTTCATCATAGTGGCGCGAATTCCCTTATTCACAAACTTAACTAAATGTATGTTTAGTGGCTCTTCTTCTTTCTAGTTCATTAAAACAAGGACATAAGATAACATATTCCAGCAACATATGCCACTTTTTATTAACGTCCTACTACTGGGCACAGGTCTCCTCTCATACAGAGAAGGATTGGGCGTAATCACCACGCTTGCTCAATGCAGGTTGGCGATTTCAGACTTAAAGTCCAGGTTTCCTCAAGATGTTTTCCTTCACCTTCAGTCATTGATGTTCAAGATATACTTAGAAAGTACATATAACTTTAGGAAAGTTACATTGGTACTTGCCTGACCTGGAATCGAACCCGCACACTCATACTTGAGAGGCTGGTGTTTTAACCACTAGGCCACCACGACTTGTCACCACTTGGCACCACATGCCACTTTAATCCTGTCAAATTAAGACATTCCATAGACAGTTTAGACGTGATTAAAAATATGGCAATCATAAATACGTCAATTAAGCGGACTATTTTAACAGGAATAAACTAATTCTTATCTTCTGTCTTTGTTTTAATGAACTTGAAAGAAAAAGTTACACTAAACTAAAAATTCGTTTAGTTACTAAACTAAAATTTATCTGGTGAAGCCGTACGGAGGACGGGTCTGAGCAGTTGTGTTACGATGTGTACCGGGTACGATGTGCCTAATGTTGTTGTGTTGGGAGTTTGGTCATGGAGGGTCTTCAGATCAATCTCCCTTTGGCGCAGCATCGTTGGTTGTATTGTTGGGTTTAACATTGCATCACCTCGCCCAACTGCCGTCTTCCTTCCTATTCGCTAAGTTTTTCTGAGTGAATAGGCTCTTAATAAACTGGCGCGCTTTACCATCAACGATCGCATCACTGCTTACCATCAGGCAGGATTGCGGTCAAGCGCTAGTTTATAAATATTAAAATTTAAAAAAAAAAGTGTGTGGACAAAGGAATTGGCGCCACTATTGAAAATTCAATGAGCTTCTTCTGATATACCAAAATACATCATGATGAATTTAGTTTAGGGATTAATCATTTATGAAAGTGTAACGGAAAATAATTCAAGGACTCTGTCAGGTTAGCCAGTGGGATATGATGTGATTTGTTATAATATAATATATATATTATCACCATTATCCTGGATTTATCTCAATTAATCTAAACTAGGCAAAACATATCCTTTATGAAATATACATAAATATACCCTTATATGTCACGTCATCTTGGTATTCAATTTCTTTATTGTCACATCATCTGCCTAGATCATCATCATCATATCTCATCATCATCATGTCAGCGTTAATCCCAGTCGCATCCAAAGCTTTTCAGCTTTAAAGTCCGAGGTCCGCTTTAGCAGTCTAACTGCTGATATGGCTAAACTTCGATATTTTCCGTGGAGGGACTGCCGCCTGCACTCCATAACCCTAAGGCGATATCGAAGTATTACAGTTAGACCAATTGTTGGAGTTTTGAGGGCTCCAACAACCCGTAGCGATTTCCATTAGATGTTCGTAAGGCAACCGGGACCAACTGCTTAACGTATTTTCCGAGGCACGACCAGACCAGTGCAAACATTCATGCATACAAATATTTGCACTGCGCGGGGTTTGAACCTGTACCTCCTTGCGCAACGGCCGCGTTCACTACCGCTACGCCACGTAGGCTGTCATCTTATATCATATATTATGTATATTTGACATTATTAGACTCTATATACGTTAAAGTTCCCAAGCCGACTGGTCATCGTGGGAGTATAAGACCAGAACCCTCTAAATTCCAACATAATAGCATACCAGAAATTAAACAAAAACCAGCGCCACAACAACTGAAGATATGCACATATAATGTGAGGTCGTTGTCTACAAATGAACGATTATTAGAACTGACCTACGCTCTCAAGAACATAAATTTCGATATTATTGGCTTGGGAGAAGTCAGGAGAATGGGCTGCAATATAGAAGAATATCAAGAGTACATATTATGCTATATAGGCGAGACAATCGGACTGTATGGAGTAGGTTTCTTAGTCAAGAAAATTCACAAAAAAAGCATTGTAAGCTTCACATCATATCAGAAAGAGTGGCAGTTCTGAAACTGAAATATGAGCAAGAACTATTAACCCTTATACAGGCGTATGCACCTACCGAGCAAGCTCCCGAAGAAGAAACAAATAAATTCTACAACGATTTAAGAAAGGCACAAGAGAATCAAGATCAAAATGTGATTGTAATGGGAGATTTCAATGCTAGAGTAGGGCAATCTAAAAAATATGAAAACCTTACATTAGGTAAATTTGGATATGGCAAGCGAAATGAGAAAGGTAACAGACTTGTACAGTATGCCTGCGAACAAAAATTGAGCATAATGAACACCTACTTCAAAAAGAATGCAGACCGCAGATGGACCTGGATATCTCCAGGCCAAAAAACAAAACATGAAATTGACTATATTATGTGCAACAAACCAAAACAAATAACTAATATAGAAGTACTAAACAATGTGCCATTTCCATCAGACCACAGACTAATAAGATCATCTTTTAGTTTGAAATCACCGAAGAAAAGCAGGAAAACCTACAGTTCAAATTCAAATTCAAATTCAAATTTATTTATTTGTACACATAGGTGTTATAAGGTGGTATTTAAAAAACAAAAGTTGCACTATGTGTCGCCTTGAAAGGCGTACAAATATTTACCCATTTGGTAGTGGGTGTACACTGTACATTAATGGCTGTAGACCTAATTATAAAATTAAGTAACAATATATATACAATGTTTACACAAGTATTATAAAATAATCTTATGAACTAAAGTAAAAAATAATGCAATAAACAGATCTGAGAAAGATGGTGTAGATTCTATATTTCACTAAGGTATTCGTTTATCGTATAATAAGCTTTCTGTATTAAAAACCTACGTAGTGTTTTTTTGAAGGTATTTAAGTCTTTTGAAGCTTTTATGGATTTGGGTAATTTATTATATATTTTTGGAGCCATACCTAGGAAACTTTTTGAAAATAGGGCGGTTTGATGGGTTTTAGATTTAAGAGCACCTGGGTGGCGTTTTGTGGAAAGAGTTTGAAATAGGTTTTGGTTATGTTTTATGAACATGACTACTTCAAAAATATATATGGACGGAAGTGTTAATAATTTTAGATTAATAAAAAATGGTTTGCAACTGTCAGTATTTTTAATTATGCATATTGCACGAAGACACTTTTTTTGGGCTTTAAAGGCTAATTCCCTGTCTGTCGAATTACCCCAAAAGATTATGCCGTATCGCAGCGTGGTGGAAACGTATGCGTGATACGCAGTAAGAACAGTGCTGCGATTGGCAACCTTGTTCAAATTGTGCAAAGCATAGCAATATTGATTGAGTTTTTTTACTATATGATCAATCTGTGTTTTCCATGTCATCTGCTGATCTAACCAAATCCCTAGAAATTTTGTGTTGTTTACTATAGTAATTATGTTCTACTACTAAGTTCATTACCTAAAATACCAAAAACTGACAGTGAAAAATTATTGTACATAGCAAGCCTTAGAGAACACCTAGAGACACAATTCTGTGTACTGCCAGAAGAAAATAATGTACAAAGTTACTATAATAAACTGGAACATGCAATTACGAGCAGTCTAAAAATTAAATACAATGATTCAAAAGATGTGACAAAAATCTTCAGCGTAACAACCAAAGATTTAATGGATAAACGTACTAAACTAATCCAAACAAAACATAAAACCAAAGAAATGAAAGAAGAACTAAAAGGTTTGTTCAAGATGTGTAGCAAGGCCATAAAAAGTGATTACAACAAGTATAAAAGAGAAGTTGTAGAGAGAAACCTAAATAAATATAGAAGCGCGAAAAGAGCTGTTAAAGAACTAACGACACACAGAACTTGGATAGGAAAATTCAAAAAAGGATTTGGAGAAACGAAAACAAGACAAGATGTTATCAATCATGCCACCGAGTTTTATAAGGAGCTGTATAAAAAACATTCGGAAACAAATGGTACAAAAGACAGTCAAATAGATCTTGAAGAGGAAGAAGAAACAGTAGAACCTATTGATGAGCGTGAGGTACTTGAGCATCTCCAAAAACTTAAAACAGGAAAGAGTCCAGGCCCGGACAACATCACTAATGAAATTCTAAAAATTGGGACACCCCTCTTGCTATCGCATCTTACCAAAGTGTTTAACTTATCCATCAAAACAGAAAAGGTCCCCAAACAGTGGTGCAATTCCGATATAGTTCTGCTATATAAGAAAGGAGACCCACTAGACATTGGGAACTATAGACCAATTAGTCTATTACCGAGCATTTATAAACTCTTCACAACAATACTGTTGAGCAGAATCACACCAATCATAGACGCATCACAACCAATCGAACAAGCAGGCTTCCGCTCTGGGTTCTCAACAATAGACCACATCCACACCTTGGAACAAATAATAGAAAAAAGTAAAGAATTCAATCTGTCTCTCTATGTAGCTTTTATAGACTACACAAAGGCATTCGATACCATAACTCACAACTCTATCTGGAAAGCCCTCAATATCTGTGGTGTAAGTAAGACATATATAAACATTATACAAAACATTTATTCTCAAAGTACAAGCAGAATCAAGATGGAAAATAAAGGAGAACAGATTTCAATAGGAAAATGTGTCAAACAAGGTGATCCTCTATCGCCGAAACTATTTATAGCAGTACTGGAATGTGTCTTCAAAAACCTTGATTGGAGCCGGAATGGATTATACATACTAGGGCACCACTTAAGTCACCTGAGATTTGCAGACGACATCATTTTGTTTGCCAAATCTGCCAGAGAGCTGGAACAGATGATGCGATCTCTTACATATGAAAGTGAAAAATGTGGGCTGCAGATGAACGCAGACAAGACTAAAGTGATGACAAATAGCATAGAAAGACCTGTGCAGGTGTTCGAACAACAGATTGATTATGTGCAAGAATATATTTACCTCGGAAAACAAGTCTCATTCAACAAAACCAGTAACGAGGAGGAAGTGGACCGAAGGATCAACAGCACATGGAAGAAGTTTTGGCTACACAAGGACATTGTGAAGGGAGACTATCATCTAAAATTAAAGAAAATCGTCATGGATACATGTATAGTTCCAACCTTGACTTATGGCAGCCAAACATGGACATTCACAAATAAAATTAAAAATAAAATCAAAACATGCCAGCGATCAATGGAACGGAGTATGCTTAAAATAAGAAAAGTACAAAAAATTCGCAGTGAAGACATTAGGAGGAAAACTAGGCTTACTGATGCTCTTGAACAAGCTCTGCGACTTAAATGGAAATGGGCTGGTCATTTGTCAAGGTACACAGACAAAAGATGGTCTTTACAAGCTACTAAATGGATAGGGCCGGCTGGTAAAAGAAGCAAAGGCAGGCCACTAAAACGTTGGGCTGACGATATAAAAGAGATAGCAGGTAGCAACTGGTTAACAGTTTCACAAAACAGAGATAAATGGAAGGAATTAGAGGAGGCTTTTACCCAAAAGGGGTTCGTGTAAAAGGAATAACAATCTATATTATAATAAACAATTTAAATATATACTAACTTAAATTAAGAAATCCACTAATACTTTGAATTGTAAACATACTTTTATACGGAAATAAAAAGCTTTATTATTATATACGTTAAACAAACATTAGACAAATATTCACGAAGAAAATGCAGAATCGTCAATTCCCGCTTAAATAATTTTGATAATAAAGGCAAAATATACGATTTTTTTCCAAAATTCCTCCCACGTTTGAAGGTCCAGTAAACATTATAATTTAAGCTGCTCATCCTCCTACTATTACTTGTTTTTACTACACCCACAAGAAATTATTTGTTTCCTGATCAAAATCATACATAATTCACATCCAAGGCAAATTAATTTAGATGCTAATTTAAAAACAATGGATAAACTGCATTGAGTAGAGACGTAGGGCCTTATGTGTTCAGTGTCATGTACATAATTATAAGTTCCTGCCAGGCCAGAAAGGAAAGCCTGTAGGTGTATAGGTACCTCGCGTAATTCCAATCCATCTAGATGACTTAAAATAACATAACATCACGCCTGTAATCCCTAAAGGGTTAAGCAAAAGTAGGTACACTTTTGCTTTTTATTCATAGTACGTTTCGTTCACATTTCGAAAGATACGGTGAATTCCCTGTAATAGGGGGCGATCCTTTTGTAATAAATCCGGTTAAAACTCCAAGCTGCTAAAACTCAATATCATGTTTCACGATGCTTGAACTTCAATAAAGTCCAAAATTTTAACATCTCTAGGTATTGTAGTTTCCACGTAATAAAAATCAATTTTCACATTTGGGGTGCTGTCACTCAAGCTTACACATATTTATCGGTTTTGTAACTCGTAGAGTATTTTTACCAGAGATTTGAAAATATTGCTGCTTGCAGCTATTATGCCTTTGAACTAAAATATGTAATTATATCTTCTTTCGCTTGAAATATATGACTTTGGCAGCTGGGGTGACGTCACTCCAGCTAACACACACGTTTTTGATCGTTGTTTCAACACTTTTTAAGTGTTATCATTAAGTTTTCTCCTTCTTTATAATTATTATGCCTTATTTTTCTGACTATAGACAAAGCCACTGGTTTACCTGTATTGAATGAGGAAGCAGAAGTGACATCACTCCAGCTAACACACACTAAACGAATAATATTAACAAAGTTTTTGTAGCAGCTAAATTAAGACTACTAACTTTAGTTTTTATACAATATAGAGTTAAGTTGGTGGCAACATAAACTCATAACAGTTTTGCCGTGGATCTAAAAATATCGATTTCAAAATTGAGAAAATTTTAGCCACCAACGTAGGTAGAAGTAACAGCAAGGAAAGTACTTTTCAAGTAACTACAAAAAGATAAAATTACAACGTGTACGGACGACAGCCAGGTCAAGCTACCCCAAACTGTCAGATATTCCTAATCAACCTTGAGCCTTCATGCTTTAGAGCAAGTTTAAATTATTGGCTCAAGGTTATTATAATATAAGGAAATCTGACAGATTAACTATAATCTACTAAGCTTGATGTGCTGTCGTCTGTACAAAGGAAATATCAAATAAAACCTAACTATCATTAGTAAATATGATATTGCAGCTATTATGCTTTAAATATTGACATAGGTATAAATCGCTCATGAGGAAACTGGAGTTATGTATAGCAGACTTTCACGCTTGTGGTGACCGGTAACGACTGACAAAGACCTATGAAAGTAAGAAAACCAAGGTTGCTTGAAATTAAATGTAAACTTAGTTACAAAAGGATTATTTCTAAAGTTTCTAAGTAAAGGGCACTTATTTGTTACTCCTAGTACAGCAATCTTTAAACCTAGATACTTCATTTGGAACGCGGATCCGAGCGGTGTCGACATCTCAGCATTAGTATTGCTTGCAATTGTATCCACCACCTTGTACGATACTGATTTTAATTCTCTTGCATTTGCAAATGGTTATTTATTAAGTACTCTTTGATTGAAATGAGTAATGTATTGTGTAAGTTTGCAATGTATGATTACTAATCTGCTGTTGCATCTCCTGAATGGATTCTTTAACAGACTGTAAAACAAGTGACTGCAAAGACATTGAAGTTTAGAACTGTTTTTTGTTTTTAATGTTTAGAACAACAGGCAATAAATACTTTTGCTTGATGTTCTAAATATTAAAAACAGCTTTTACTTTTTTAATTGTTTTTTTTTTTTTTTTGCTTCTTTATTGTTAACCTTATTGGGACCATTATATCACGGGCTTATTTTATGGTGTTCTATTTTATTATAGAATCTGTCGTGAAAATAATTAAACTTTGTCATTTATTGTCAACTAGCTGCACCCAGCGGTTTCACCTGTGTAATTTTCAATCTCATTTGAATATCAGGATAAAAAGTATCTTATGTGGTAATCGTGGTTATAAACAGTCTCTATGACAAATTTCTTCTAAATCTGTATAGTAATTTTTGTGTGTAAGTGTAACAAGCATCCATATTTCCTCACAAACTTTCGCATTTACATCTAATATTAGGCGGCAGCAAACGTGGCCGCCCTGCACGGAGGCGTGGGTTCGATCCCCGCGCAGTGCAAATATTTGTATGCATGAATATGAATATTTGCCTCGGAAAGCACGTTAAGCTGTTGGTCCCGGTTGCCATACGATCATCTAATGGCAGTCGTTACGGGTTGTTGGAGCCCTCAAAAGTTCAACAATTGTTCTAACTGCAAAGTTTCGATATCGCCTTTGATTGTGGAGGTCAGACGGCAGTCGCTTCACGGAAAATATTCAAAGGAATCCACGAAAAATATGGAAGATTAGCCGAAATCAGCACTTAGGCTGGTAAAACGGATCCCAGACTCCAAAGCTGAAAAAACTTCGGATGCGACTTGGATTAACACTCAGATGATAATGATGATAAGTAGGATAGTTGGAGTGTCAGTTATTTTAAATAAAGGCAATCTTTATAGATTCTGGGCCCCAAGCAGAATAGATACCTAAATACCTACATAAAGTTTGCCCTAGTTTTTATGTTTTCAAGTTGGAGCCTTAGCCTACCTTGATAAAAACAAGAACTAGAACACTTTTAGTTTCCTAAACAAAAGCAAGTTAGTCTGGTTTCCATTGTAATAAGTCGGTAACATGTACGATAACAAAACAGGATAAGAAACACTGACTCGACCATTTTAGCATATTACGAATACGAGTACATAGCACCTGAGCCATTAAAATGAGCATAATGGTAAGCGACTCTTTCTTTATAAAACGTATTTGCATTTTGAGGTTTAATCTCACTAAAAGCGTATTTATAATTATGAAATCAATCTTTCACTATGACGAAAATTGTTCACCAATAATTCCCTAAAGAATTGAAAAGAGTTTTGCTATTTTAATCTTGCTATTTTTATTCACAAAAGGGCTATGCCTGCTATTTTGGGTAACCATTCTTCAAGATTTTTTTTTTTACAAACAGTCAAAACCCTTTTGCGTTCACGTTAAAGATGACTAGAACATATTATTTTTCTCCTAGATTCTTCTAGTATTCCGTTACGTTCTTGCTTTGGTCTAGATTAATTTTCGTACGTGTAGGTACACTTATTATGTAAAACGCTTGCTATGGCACCAAATTTACGTATACAAGTTCTGACATTACGCAGACAGTAATAAAATTTCACTTGACAGATGACGAATTCAGTGCATTACGCATTAACTACAGGGAGACGTGATACGACACGAATACGGACGACTGATAATTACGTACACACACGGGGCTTTCGCTTCGTCGCATCAATCCTTCATCATCATTCTTTTTTATCCTCCCACTGCTGGGTACAGGACTCCTCTCATACATAGAAGGAATGAGCGTAATCACCACGCTTGCTCAATGTCGGTTGGCGATTTCAGACTTAAAGTCCAAGTTTCTTCAAGATGTTTTCCTACACCTTTTAACCAGTCATTGGTGTCCAAGATATAAATAAATAAATAAATATATACGGACAAGTCACACAGATTGAGCTAGCCCCAAAGTAAGTTCGAGACTTGTGTTATGGGATACTTACTCAACGATAGTATACATATATAAATAAACATCCAAGACCCAGGCCAATCAGGAAAAGATCGTTTTTCATCATGACCTGGCCGGGGATCGAACCCGGAGCCTCCACGTAGCAGGCAGGCGTGTTGACCGCTGTACCACGGAGGGCGCATATAACTTAGAAAAGTTACGTTGGTACTTGCCTGACCTGGAATCGAACCTGCACACTCATACTTGAGAGGCTGGTGTTATAAACACTAGCCACCACGACTCAAATCGAAGCAATTACTTGAAATCAAACTACTTAAAGAATTATTTCGAGCCATGCTTCAAATCGACAATGTTAACGTTCCAGCTTGATTGCGCATTTGTAAATACTAATTTTAGAATGCATAAATTAACGACAAATGTCAATATTCGCACGATAATATTACCGAATCCAACACAGAAATAATATCTAGTTTCAGAATTTATAACTAAAGAAAATATTGTGAACGATATTCAAGTTCACTTGCAGTACGACGTCGTCGCCGTCTTTGGCTTACGTTATTATATATTGCTGTCATTAACCAAATTAAGGCGACGTGAATAAGTACAAAACAATAATGCGACTGGTGAGTGGAGGGCATCAGTGTTTGGCAAGGCGCTAGACGCGGCAAGATGCACGAAGCCGCACGATCGTGACCGAAACTGACGGACGACCGGCCTCGGGCCGTTGCGAAACATCTCGTAGAAACATTGTGGCTGCGAGTCTCGCACTAAATTCGCAATTGGGACACAGATTCGCGGAGAATACCATTCAACTGTTCTATAGAACAGGTATTGTTTAAGTATTGTACTCGAATACCTTCGGCGCTTTGTGAACTTCCCATTCATCTGTTATTGTATGTAATAGTGGCATTACATGCGAGTTGTGCCTATTAACGTGTGTTGCCCAACTGAGGTCAGGTCTTTGATATTTATCTAATATCACTTAGACGTTTATTTAGCTGTAATGATACGCTATTATGTACTGTTTACAAACAGCTTTATTTTGTGCTATCCTTATTTCGTCAGGATTAAATTGTTTTTTATCTTTGGAAGTGTAGATTTTACATTGTACTTACTTGAATAGATTTTCAAAATATTTATATGATTCTACCACGTGACCATATAGATACCTAATGACTTTAATTACATATCGGTATAACTGCAAAGGTACTCGATAACTTCATAGCAGCTTAATTAAATTTAAAATAGATTAATTTTATTTAAAAATCTTTTAACATAATTGCACATTGGTTTTAATGATCCATAATTTCCATATTAGGTTGAGGAAGTTCGTTAAGTGAAACCCTGAGTGCGCCTGCGCATGACGATCCTTACCAGCGATCGTGATGACGCGGCCTACACTTTATTGATGATATGACGATCGCAATTACTGCTTACGGTAATGGAGTCAACGGTGTCAAGGTTACATCATGTATACAGGTACCTTTATACTTGTTATACTAGGCGTCTTCGTGTGTATCTACTGATGTTGTCCGCTTGACAACAGATAATTCCGGGTAAACAGCACGATCCATTCTTAATTATTTGCATAGACTTTACCTCAATGATTAAATTACTCATGTCGTATCTTTTGATAAAGCTCCGGGAAATAGCAGATGTTTACCAGTTAAAGTTTACTTAAGGATCCTGTTGGGACAAAAACATACAAAGAAGAGGCGGATTGTATGTTCACGTAGTTTTGCGGTTACAGAGTCAAAGATTATTTCCATTGTGGAAGTTGCTTTAGCAAGTAGGAGAGGCTCGTAGTCAAGTAAAAAATCCGCCCGGGTTGATTGATAAAATCAAGCTACGCTTGCCGCGGTTATTCCGTGGATGCATTTCCATCTGAATCTCCGCGCCTAAGAAAGCATGTTAAGCCATTGATTCGTTGATTGTTACCTGTTCTTGTATATTACACGTAACAGGTATTCAGAAGCCTGAAAGTTTGACAACCAATCCTATGAAAGGGATATCGTGTTACCCAGTTACTGTTTTGTGGAGGTAAGATAGGCAGTCACTCCATGTAAAATGTTGGTGTTCAGCTGCATCCGGTCAGACTGTAAGCCCACCGCAACACAATTGAGTAAAAGGCTTGGCAGATTGATTTGCCTTTAACAAGCAATACGTTGCCCGAAACGATGTCATCGAGACATGTTTAACTTCAGACAAACTCGTCGGGTGACATACTTGACTTACGTAACAAAAACAACGCATGGTTGACCAATGTTATAAGACAACTTAACTTAGGCGCCAGTCCGACCTCAGGCGAGTAACGAAAACTATAAGGACGAGAACTAGTAGAGCAGGTAATTAAAATCATCTTAATGTGCGACAAGCTGTGAGTGCGCACGATAGATATGGGTGATTATTCGCTAGGATGCGTATACACTAAAGAAGAGTTTTTTAGCGAGTGTTCTGGTCGAAAAGTCAGCTTTGCAGAGTGTGTAATCTCTTTAATAGTTCTTCTCGCTGCGACAAACCTACCTATCTCTCTTACATACACGGGACCTACAATTTTTGTATGTTTCTTGAGCGAGAAAATCTATGGTAGCTTTTTTTATATGAATGTTACTCCCACACTAGAAATGAATCTTGTATCGTGGGTGCGTTTACAAACATTTAAATTCACGTACACAAATAGCCAGACCCGGAACAACTACTTGTAGGTCATACAAATCAGTTAGTTGTAGGCGATGAGGCAGGCACCTAACAGATTTTACAACAATCGCATGTATTTTCGGTTACGGTGGCAATAGTAACTAGCAGATGACATCATACTGCCAATGTTTGCAAGTTCCGATCGTAGGCGAAGCACGTATTGACTCGACACACTAACCGACAGCCAACAAGCATAGGTGACGACGTTATTAAGTTAATGTTTATGCCCGGCGCAGACAGGGTTATATCATCCTTCCGTGTTTGTCCGGATCTAACAAGCTTTTTGGCCTTCCGTCTGGAGTTTTCCGTCTTCTTCCGATTTTATTAATAAGGGAAAAAGAGAAAATTAAGGCATCTGTCAAAAGCAATAGTGGTCTAATGGTATCAGCCGCGACTTACTAGTTGTAGGCCGGTGGTTCAAACCCCATCAGGCGCTTTCATTATCAACCTTTTATCATCCCACTGCTGGGCAGAGGTCTCCTCTCATACAGAGAAGGATTTAGCGTAATCGCCACGCTTGCTCAATGCGGGTTGGCGATTTCAGACTTAAAGTCCAGGTTTCCTCAAGATGTTTTCCTTCACCTTCAGTCATTGGTGTCCAAGATATACTTAGAAAGTACATATAACTTTAGAAAAGTTACATTGGTACTTGCCTGACCTGGAATCGAACCCGCGCACTCATACTTGAGAGGCTGGTGTTTTAACCACTAGGCCACCACGACTTCCAGCCGCTTCAGGCGCTTTACTTAGTATAAATTATTTCATCACCACTGGTCTCAAAATGGCGAAGGAAAACATCGTAAGGAAACCGACATATCCTAGAGTCAAAAACTTAGAAAATTTGTGACTTCTACCAACCCGTACTGGATCCGTGTAGTAGTTTACGGCCCACTCCCTTTCAATGAGAGGAGCCCTGTGTCGCAAGAGTGGGAACATATAGGCTGATTATGTTATGTAAAGCATCCTGGGTTCTTACGGACGACCTACAACAGCTTTCGGTAACTTTGGGCCGTCATTGCTGTCTCTAAAAGTTATTCTTTGCAAATATCCGGATTCTGGTCAGGACTTTTTATTTTTTACAATGATAACCTTAAGCGCAAGTTACTGTACGGTTAAATGTTAATATGTTGTTGTTCCATCGCAAAGGTTGGGTTGCACAATATGGCACACAACGCGGTCCAGTGCCCCGGTCACTCACTGCCACAGGCCTGAATTAAAGCCAAGCAGGCTTTAAGGAGATAAAGTCTTACATAATTCAGTGTTTTGTATTGACGTAAACAATTGGCAAAGGGTGGTAATACAACAGAAAGTTATGACTAAAATTAACTTGGGTGATAAAAACCAAGGACCAAATCATTTCATATATATTATTTATCAATTAGTAGAATGAAAAAATTGTTTTGAGTCATATGAAAAAGTTAATTAAGCAAATGAAAACCAAAATCATGTAACGCAATATTTCCATTATTATGGCGAAATAATTTAGAATGACAAATATTTGGGTGCTTTATTATATCAAATGTCGACACACCTGATTAATGTTTAGATTAAAAATATGTAATTAAGACATCGTGAAGATTTGAAGGTCTTATGGAATTAGACTAAACAATCCATTATATTTAAATAGCAAAATCTTTGGCATGTCAAGTTCAAAAGCAGAAAGTCAAACCAGCCATGAAATTAGTTTGCTTAGACTAACATTCCTCTGAAATGCACACAGTACAACCTTGTACTGTAATAACCTATGAAAAATGTCACGGTTTTGTTAAATCGAATACCTATAAAGTATGACAACTTTCATTTTTATTTTTCATAGAGTGCTACGCCGTAGCAGCGTAGAACCGTAGCATGCTTTTGTACAATAATTATTACAGTACAATAAGAATATACCATCGATCACTTATTCACGTGTATAAGTGATCCATGGATTATACAAACAAAAATACAGTAACCAGTAGGTATCAACAGCCACGTATACAAGATTCGCATGGCGAGTGTGTTGATTCCCGCGAATAATATTGTCGCGCTGGTCGCTCGAACTTATGTATTTATGCAACAAATTGTTTAGGTATAAGCAATGTGAACCGGTGTGTAAGTCATACATGCCCCAAGCATTTCTGTACGATTTTGTTGCGTATGATTAAGAACTTTGCACCATTTTCGTCACAATCAGATTTATGCCCCGTCAAACTTAATTAACTGTGAATAGACTATTGTTCGGTTGTTTGATGCTTTTTTTGTGATATATTTACGAAACTTTGTACACGAGCTTGTTTTGTAAATTAAAGATTGCATTCTTCTTACACGCTGTTTAATGAAGTTTCTAGTATTTTGCCGACAGAACTTTGTTTCATTCAATGTGATGGTTGCGTACATGTTTGGAAAATGGATTTTGCTGTGTGTATGGATAAACTTGACACTGAATGTAAAATGTCATTAAAAATATTATTGCGCTATGAATGCCCTGTGTTCGAGTTTTTTGACGGGAAAGCTAAGATGAGTGTCACGCACATTTTCCATTGAACTTTTAAAATTATTTATAGTGTTGTTTACTAAATAAAAGCGAGTGATTTATGTAGTAAAAAGTGCATTCAGTAAATAATTCATAAAGAACATTAAAATATCGCAGTATAGTGGCCACATCATGACTTTGCCTCAAACCTCCCTCATAGACGGTTCACGTGGCCGTCTTTTTCAACTGTTATTGGCGCTATCCGCCATTATTGTGAAATAAAATTTTCAAATGAAATAGAATTTCTATAATTTGTTACACGTGTTATTGGCAAAATTGTGGTATCTAGTCCACAGAGGCCATTGATCATTGATCAAGAGTTGAGGTTGAATCTCACCTTGAAAAAAGAAGAAGAAGAAGCACTGTGTTCAGTTTTTTTTAATGATCTGAATGAACACCTAGCAACATAAGTTCGAAAATAAAACATAAAAAGTTCGCATACCTACATAATCCTGGCCACTAATGAATTCCATAGAATTAATTTTGAATACAAAATAGGATTGTGTATTTGCCGCGTATTTATAGTTTTATTTTCGCCATTGAATAATTTTATTATATTTTTTGAATTCGATTGTTATTTATTTATTTTCACATTTCCCTATGTTTGAGCATTGAGATAAGATGCAAATCGTATAAAAACATTGAAGAAATGTATGTGGCTTTTTGTATTTTCGGATTATATGATTATAAATACCTACCGAAATGTCTTACAACATATGTTTCTTGTTACAGATGCAGGCGTGGTTGTTGGTGGCGTGCGTAGCTGCCCTTGCGACGCTCGCAGTAGCACAGAAACCTGGACGTTTCCTGTCACTACCTAATCCCCAGAAATGCGCTAGCAGTGAGTACAAATACATTTAAATTTTGGTAGTCATGAGCGTCCAGGCTGGCGGCTGGAGCTAGCCCGGTTATCCAACCTCTTAGATTGAACTTGGAGCTGCCATTCACAAAAAATAATTTTATTAATAGGTAGACAGGTACTTAGTGCTTATTATTAAGAAAAAGCAAAATTTTACATTTAAAGCTTTCAGAGGATGTCGTACTTGAATATAACCTGAAGGTATGCTTTACTTAAATATTTCCAAACCTGAGTGAAACTTATTCTTTAAAACAAACAAAACCTTAATAATATACCTTATATGTTTCAAAACACTAAGTATTGCTTATATAACTGGCGTTGTTCTTACTAATGTTAATTTCATTTCAAGATTATTCAACAGCATACTTGGCAATAATGTATAAACGATTATAATTACTCATCACGAATGAATTAGAAACGATATATTTAGCAAAACAGGTTCATTTGTGTCAATGTTGTTTCAAGGCAGCTAAGCGATTCAGTTGATGTAGATATTGATGCTGTTTGAAATGAAATGAAATGAAATCGTTTATTAAGCAAGTAGGATCACCGATCACTTTTACACGTCATGTTTTTTTTTTATTTTTTTTTTTTTTAAACTAGATGAAGCCGGCATTTCCTAACTGACTACCTCTGAGAAGAAATAGCCGAAACAAACTCAGGGATCATCGTCTTTTTTAAAGTCCAGACATTAAAAATGAAAATGTTTACAATAATTTACGTTATAATTACGCATATTGCTTAATAACAATGCTTAACAGAGCGAGCAGCTCAGTCCCAAGCCTCTCTATCCTCTAAATAATCTGAGATTTTATAATACCCCTTTTTGCAAAGTTTGGCCTTTATATAGGTTTTATATCGTTTAATGGGTAAGTTTCGAATGTCCATGGGAAGCTTGTTGTAAAAGTGTATACATTGACACATGAACGAGTTGCCTACTCTGTGGAGACGAGTGTGATGTACAGCAAGATTGTGTTTGTTCCTGGTATTTATATTATGAACTTCGCTTATTTTCTTAAAATTAGATATATTTTTATGTACATACATAAGATTTTCAAATATATATTGCGAAGCTACAGTCAGAATGTTCACCTCTCTGAATTTTTCTCTAAGAGAATCTCTAGGACCAAGGTTGTAAATGGCTCGAACAGCCCTTTTCTGTAAAACAAAGATGGTATTGATGTCCGCACAAGTTCCCCAGAGAAGAATCCCATAAGTCATAAGACTATGAAAATAACTAAAATAAACAATTCTGGCTGTATTCACATCAGTTATCTGTCTAATTTTCTTAACAGCATAAGCGGCAGAACTGAGTCTACCCGACAGCTTCTCAATGTGAGGACCCCATTGTAACTTGGAGTCAATAGTCAATCCAAGAAAAACTGTCGACTCGACAGGGATCAACTCTACTCCATTCAGTTGAACATTGGTACTTAACTGCCTGACATTTGGCGTAGAAAATTTAATGAATTTAGTTTTTTTTTCATTCAAAAGAAGGTTATTTACATTAAACCAATGGACAACTTTCGAAAGTGCATTGTTAACTTCGTCAAAATTTGCTAGCTGACGCTTGACTTTAAAAATAAGAGAAGTGTCATCCGCGAACAATACTATGTTGTGATTATCCCTCACGTGATGAGGTAAGTCATTAATATAAATTAAAAACAAGAAAGGACCTAGAATTGAGCCCTGCGGAACGCCCATGGTGACCTCAGATCCTGCAGATTTGTTGCCATTAACATCAACCCTCTGAATTCGATTATTCAGATAAGAAGTCAGAAGGTCGAGAGCTCTGTCCCTTAAACCATAATGGTACAGTTTCCTAATAAGAGTATCATGATGTACGCAATCAAAGGCCTTGGACAAATCACAAAAAATACCAAGAGCATCTTGCGATTCCTCCCAGGCCCCAAATATGTTCTTTAGCAACGCCACGCCCGCATCGGTAGTTGAACGACCCTTTGTAAAACCAAATTGTTTCACGTGTAATAAATTATATAAGTTGAAATGTCTCAACATTCGAATGAGGACTTGCTTTGCTGTTGCGAAAAAGACATCTCTTTTCATCTTTGGTAATTTATTGAAATGCAGATTAATTTCAACATTATTAGTTTCATTGAACATTAGTTTAATCGAACCTTTTTCGAAACTGATTTTTGTTTCTTTGTTAAGCATGCTTAAGCAACTGAAGGGATTTGGATTAAATTAGGCATATAGGTAGACAATCAGAAGATTAATTATGCTCTGGGAAGGATTTTTTAAAATATTCCTCAAAATATATACATACACAACGCCACAGCTTAGAGGCAAGTAGAGCTTAGAGAAAACAGGCATTAAAATATATCTTTGACTTTTCAATACACGTTGATAAAAAGCAAGTCAGTCACCTAACTTTATTATTTCTTTTTCACATGAATAATCTCATTAATAAGTTCTGGTTTCTACCTACATGAGCAGCACGACACCGTCCACTTGTAATTTCGTGTTTTAGCACAAAATCTGTATTATCAACCCCAAACCGGGCCCGCGTGGTAGATCGCTTGTTTCCCGGGAGTGGTAATGGTAATATGATAGGTTGATTTTGTATGTTTATGTATGCATATCCCCACGTATGATATGGCATTCGGCAGTCCTGTTGCTTTCCATTAGTGAAATAATTTTGAGTGTTGTATCAGGAGTTCCGAAGATACAAACTTTTGTCATGTCTTATCTAAAGGGGGTATCTGACATCGACGCACAAACGAGTACCATGGATCCAGTACATGATTCTGAACCCCCCAGTGGTGGAATTATTCGTCGGCATTTTCATGATTAAAAAATAATATATGTAGTTTTTTTCACTTTAGGCCGTTCATAATTGCTATACTTTTATAACCCAATAAGATTTTAAAGTAAACATTAATTCACTAATCACACAAAAAATCGCAATGAAATCAAAACTCGAAAAGCTATCTTATCCGCTGATTTAATAGGGTTCACATCAGGGATCAACATCATACCTACAAACCCGCACGGCGGCACGCTTGCAACGTTCAAAGGCCGAGCCGACACTTTTTTTTAAACACTGTGATTTCTGTAACCGTTCATTAACGACATAAATGACTATCATAATTTTATTAGTGGCATGCGGTGTAGCCTTTTCGCGAAGTTTGCGTTACGATGTCAGATTCACCCTGTATACTAATATATAAAGGTTTGTTTGTTTGGACGCGGTAACCTCGGGAACTACTGGTCCGATTTCAAAAATTCTTTTTGCATCGAATAGCTCATTAATTAATCCAGGAAGAAGGCTTTAGGCTATGGATAAGTAGGCGGGTGAAATCGCGAGGCGCAGCTAATTCTATAGAAACTGTGTACTACACTAGGCCAAGTGTAATATTAATATTTTTCTAGTTACATGCGGTCATCTGTACCAGGAACTCACAGAAAGAAGCCTTGAACTTACTTAGCTAACAGCAACCTTCAACGGACGTGATGAAAAAACTGGCCACTAATTATATTAATTTATGATAAATATCTTATGGTTGTGAATTATTGAATAGAAAAAAAAAATATTTTAAGAAAATTTTAGAAGGTAGCATATAAAGGTGATCCGATTTTTAGGATGCTAGGTTTTTTATAGTTTTAATTATCGGTAGATCATTATTATTTTGTTATTCACGCTGTTTAGGTAGATTAGGTATTTTCCAAGAAGCCGGTCTTCTACACATTCCTTTTACTTCGAGATTTTAATTTAATAACTCGTCTATTACTGATTCTAACTACGTATTCTTAATATTTTTTATCTGATGAGACAATGTAAAACACTAGAAAGCTTACTTTAAAATCATATAAGTAATCATAATTTCAAGTGCACAAGTATACACGCTTCAAAAAATAAACATTGCACAATTCACATGGCTCACGCGTAATCTATCAAACTATTTTGAATCAGTACGTAATTATTACATAGAAAAGTAAAAGCTTCCAAGGGTCATTGACCCCGCAAGGTCGCGGACTCGTTGGAGGACGAAGCCGCCCCTCCCCCTCCTCGCCTCTCTCCGCCCGACGTCCGTCCGCACTCAAGTACGTTCTCGTAATTGGGAAAAGCACTTTTCCTTTTCCTCGTCATGAGATATTTTTTCTTTTTAAAAATTTTTAGTCTGCGCGGATATATTTCCAACCTGATGACACAGATTTTTAGTACGAAAAACTTTTAACTAATTGGCTTTTATAGTGTTAAAAGGTTATACGAACGAAACGTATATTCTTTAGGTTAATGACGGAAAAATTCCAAAAGCACACCTGTTGATCTGATTACACAACTGTTAAAAATATCCACTCTTTTGGTCCTTATTTTGCATATTGCACATTTGAATTTTATTTTTCGAGACGGAAAATATCAATTAGAACTTTCGATCGTTTTACATCAACATAATATACTGCTCCAGTGATTCTGTACTAATACTTTTGTTCTAGGAAAAAATATGATATGTCAAGTAGATTTCAGTTAGAAATGATTACCTACCTATCCTGATGAGTCAGACAGTGTGTCTTAAGCACATCACTACATAGTACATATAAAATAAAGTCGCTTTCTCTGTTCCTATATCCCTATGTATGTTTTAATTTAAAACTGCGCAACGGATTTTGATGTTGGATTGGATGTATATACATACACCCTTCCTAAAAATTGTTGAGAAACACTTTTAATTTTGAGGTTTCTAATGTTATGTTGTAAATAATATTTTTTTTCCGCTTATATTGCAAACGCAGGCAGAACCCTACAAGATTTATCAAAATAATGTACTGAGTATTGTACACATTAAAAAAGTCTACAGAAAGCTTCGAGATGATATAAGTCTATCTCTTATGGATATTCCACAATCACATTTTTTGACATTTACTTTTTACGAAAATAATGGCTAAAATTCGTCGGCGGTACAACGTTCACAGTTTTTTGTAGTGTAATAAATCTCACAAACATATTACACACTCTTCTTATATCAAAAACAAAATAAGAGCAGTAGTAACGCACATAAAAATAGCAGTACGTACATATTCAATAGGTTCGTGAGATCAACTAAATATTTATAAAAAAAAAAAAACTAGGAAAATAATAAAATTAAACGTAACCGCTATATATCAAATAGGTTTTTTAATTATCATACGGTTGTGACATATTTGGAGTATTTATTTTCAACTTGAATTTTAATATTCGCCTTCAATAAATAACACGTTTGTGTAAAGAGGCTTTAAATATTTAGCAGTTTACGAATGTGATTTTTGTTTACACATACCAAGGGCGAATCACCACTAAGCTTTGATATATTCATTATCAAAGCTTAGTGGTTAATATTTATTTATTTCTGTAAAAATCTTGGTCGAAAACAAATGTTTAGAAAAAAAAAAATTAAGGAAGGCTGATACAAACTCGGATGTCACTTCATATAGGACCTAGCAGATTAATGTTTGAAGTGGTCTTTTGAAGAAAATTCTTACATATACATAGGGTAAAAGCCGGATAGTTGCCTCGGACGGATACATGCCTCAGTTTCAAATGCTCTATGTTAGACGTATTGACAGTTTTTTTTTTTATCACAATTAAAAGCGTCCCCCGCGCAGGCCTCAGTGCCCCATAAGCCGTTGAAGTAGGCGCACGTGTTTTGTCAGTATAAAAAAACATCTTACGCGGCGATACTTTGACGAGCGCTAGAATTATATCGGTAAGTAATCGCTGTTAAATATTTTTATAACTGATTGCGATTTTATTCAAAAATATATTTCTTTGAGTGCATTAGAGTTTAAATTGCACTGTTTATTAGGTTATATTGTTAAATATTTTTTATTTATTTCGTAAATAAAAAGGGCAAGTATCCGTATCAAATCGGATAGTTGCCCTACTGTCTTTTGCGGATTGTTGCCCTGCGGCAACTATCCGTAACTATAAATTTTTAACAAGCAAAGACTGTTTTTTTTTCTCAGTTATTTTTTTCATTTGTTTTTACTATTTTTTCTTGGTGATTTTTCATTTGCTTTTACTATAGTTTATCTTAAATAAAATAAATACTCAACAGCAAAATGCCTCGCAAGTATAAACGAAAGCCAGGCGTGGTGCCGCGCCACATCAACTGGACAGAAGATAGTTTAACACTTGCGTTCGAAGAACTAAATAAAAAACAAAAAAGTATCAACGAAATATCTCGGATTTATGGCATATCCTCTCGAACCTTAAGAAGACGGTATGAAAAAAAAAACCAGCTGTTGGTAACCCAAGGTATGCCAAGGATTTAAAATTGTATATTTAGCTTATAAATATAATAATCTATTTACATACTTGCCTATTTATCTAATTGTATTTTAACACTTCTAGGAAAATACCCTGCCCTTGGCTTTGAAAATGAAAAAAGACTAGTTTCCCATATATTGAAACTCGGAGACGCAGGATTTCCTCCTGAAAGAAGTTTAATTCGCCAATTAGCCTATCAGTTTGCCGAAAAATTAGGATTGAAGCACAATTTTAATAATGAAACTAAAATGGCTGGACCGCAATGGTTGAAAAGCTTCCTTGAAAGAAATCCCGAAATAGTTGTGAGGCAAGCTGAGGGCTTATCAATTCAAAGAGCGAAGGGTCTAAGCAGGACCGAAGTAGCCAAATTTTTTGATCTGCTCATAACCGTCTTAACTGATAATGATTTGCTAGATAAGCCGGAGCGAATTTTCAATATGGATGAAAGCGGTGTCCAACTCAACAATAAACCTGGCAAGGTATTGGCCAAGAAAGGTACTAGAACAGTGAAATCACTTACTTCTGGTGAAAAAGGCGAAACAATTACCGTTGTTGCTTGTTGCAACGCTATCGGTAATTTTCTCCCACCTGTTCTAATTATCAAGGGGGTAAATAAAAAGCCAGAATTTGAAGAAGGACTTCCTCTTGGTTCAAAAGTTTATATGCAAAAGAAATCAGCATATATTTCCTCAGAACTTTTTTACAAGTGGCTGACCGAACATTTTATACCCCGCAAGCCTCCAGGAAAGGTATTACTAATTTTAGATGGTCATTCATCTCATTCCAGTGCTGTCAATATGCTAGAAACTTCTCGTGATAATGATGTGATACTGCTTTGTTTACCTAGTCATACTACTTCTGCATTACAACCATTAGATGTATCTGTATTCGGACCATTTAAAAAATACTATTATGCGGAGACAAACAATTTTATTCGCACCAATCCACAAAAAAAAACTGAACCGGTACAATTCTGGTCAACTGATAGCAAGGGCGTGGATTCGAGCAATGACACCTGCCAATGCAATAAGTGGTTTTCGCGGCAGCGGAATCTATCCAGTCAATCCAAATGCTCTGTCTGACGCTGAATTTGCTATATCAGATATTGCATTGGGGGAGCTAACGCAGGAACCAGAGTCTGAAACAATAAAAGATCAATTACCAGGCGCTTCTGAAGAACTTGCGTTACGTGAACAAATACAGGAATCTGAATATGACCGAGGTAATGTACTAAGTCGACAGAACAAAGTGACTCTTCAAGGCGATCAAGTCCCAAGCTACTGTGGTAAAAATAACCCAGAAACTATCATAAATGAAGCTGAGAAGAACAGTGCGAACCAGAATTGCTCGCCACTAAGGCCGTCGTCTAGTCTTTTGGCTCTTTCTCATGATTGTTTAGCCCTAGGAGATGGTGAGATTGAAAATTATATTTTAGATAATACTGAACTATCATTGCCGTCGTTGGTATCTTTAAATGAGTCACAGAACAAAGATCAACAAAAAGAAACACCATCGAAATTTTTACATCAATCATCTCCTATACCAAAAATTCCGCTGAGTATGTCTAAAAGGGCTAAACAATCAGCAGAAATTTTAAACTCGAATGATAAAATAGTCGAGAAAAAGAATAAAACTGAGAAAGTAAAGAAAACAAGCGTAATGAAACAAACGAAAGAAATAAAAAACAAACCATGTGGTAGCAAAGAAAAGATTACGAAGAAAAACGAGCGACTACAAAAAAATAAAAAATCAAAACAATATAGAGATATTACTAGCAGTGAATCAGAATCAGATAGCACAGATTTTGTTGAACTGACTGAAGGAAGGGCTCTAAGGAAAAGGAAAACTCGTATCTACAGTTCTAACAGTGAAAATGAAGAAAATGTTATAAGTTCAAAAATATCTAAAGGAAAAGCAACTAAAGGGCTACTAATCAAAGGCAAAAAAAACAAATTATCTATTGGAGACACTGAAAATATATTAAAAGTAAAAAATGTTAATTCAAAAATAGAAAATACCAAGAAAGAAATTTCAGTTCATGATTATTGTGTAGAATGTTTTGAAAATTGGAATTTAACTACATCAAAATCAGATTGGATTGAATGTCAGATGTGTCTAATGTGGTTGCATGAAACTTGTTCAACATTCAAAAACCATTGCAAGAGATGTGGCAAGTTGAAAAGCTTGACTTCTGGTGATAATCAATGCTAATGCCAAAGTTGATTACCATATTTTAATATTTAAGATGAATACTAATATTTAATTAAAAAATTACATATGTTCACTAACTTACAATTTAAAACCTTAGTATTTTTAAGTGTTGATTAGGTAATAATTTAACTTCTCTTACTACTTAGTACATAAAAAGATCTCAGTAAGTTATAAGGAATGAATACTTAATGTAGGCTAAAGCCAAAGTTAATTCTAATTTTGTTTTTTTGTTCTATCTTCAAAATAAATAATAACATTTTTATTTTGGACACTTATTTACTATTTTGGAGTCTATTATTGTTATAATTTTATAATTATAATTTAAATTTAATTAATACTTAAAAGATTGTATTTATAATAATAAAAACTGATTATTTAAATTAATATAAGTTCATTTTTATTTGAAAAAAAAAACAGACGGGCATCTATCCTCATATTGGGCAAGTATCCCCCCAAACATTTTTAACGTTAGGCTAGTATCCGCTATAGTAGGCAACTATCCTCTTTTTTAGAGGTCATATTAAACTGGATTTACTTAAAATTTATAATATTTATAATTTTTCTATAGATAGGGTATGTTAGAAGATTAATGAACTATTTTTGAGAATACACTTTGAATAAAAAAATTATTGATACACATTTTTTAAGGGAGCTTTTTAAAAAGTGTGGCAACTATCCGGCTTTTACCCTACATATTATAAATATGGCACCGCATATCTAGTCAGTGCACGCTCGTGCAGCTCAATTCAAAATTAAAGGAGTTCAAAGCACAACTTAGAATATTCCTTTTCGTAAGTATTACCTTGCTCTCTTTCTCTTGTCAACGAAAAGAAAGCTTTGTTTCTATCTAAATATATTATAAGCCCTTGAAAAAACATTTTCAAACATGGAATGTGTGTGTTGACTCGATTTGTTCAGAAACCACCATGACCTAAAACATCTAAACATTTAAGCCTCACTCCTTTAACTCGTACTCATTTCGTGGAAAGTGAGTGGTATATTTGCCAATAAATTAAATTCGACCGACGTATTAATAACATTAAGTATTATCCAACAATTTATGCAACAGATTTTGGTTATTCGTTCGCATGTCGTAACTTAGTAAGTGTAGCTTGGCCCTTCAAATAATTCGACGATACTTAGTATAATTTTAAAGGTGCCTGTTGAATTTCCCTCATAAGTATGTAATTATTATCGCAATTCCGCAGTCTCATATTGTCGGAGAAAACATCTTGGATCTTTATGAATCACTTTTACTTTTTTAATAAACCCAACGGCAACGCGGTCTAATGCATAGTTACCACAATACAATCGTAAAGTGAAACTAGGAAATAGGAGGATTCCACTACGAAATGCATATTAAAGAATAATCTAGACATTGTATTATTAGTTTCTTTACTTATTACTGTAATTTCGTGGAAGCTATTTACACAATTAATAATCAAATCTGTTGATCTGTAGGTACCTACTTCATCTCAAAGTTTTTATTAGTCTTGTCGAGAATTTACATAATCGGTTGAAGGACAGTTTTATTGTTATTAACTTATAACGCCTATGGCGCGTGTAGTGTACTTCAATGTGTTAATATTTAACACGTAGACACTTCAAGTTTATTACCATAATCTTGTAGTAAGTGTCTCAAGTGATGTGAAAGTATTGAGACTTCTATTTTAAGTAAACATTGTGTTAACTCTGGTCTTTTCTCTTTTCACAGCTACTGTCTCTTTTATTGTTATTAAAACTTGCATTGTTTCTATGCATATGGGAATACATTTTTAATTTTATTTGGTAGTGCCGTGATTTTGATTTCTGATATAAATGATGCTGTACTTTCCTATTTTATAAGTTTGGATTTTATAGGTGAGCAAAAAAACGTAAGTAAAAATTTCTGTGACTGATATATTTATTGTTACTTTAATTCTTAACGTCGAACTGTTAACTGGTTAGAATTCAAATACATATAATTAAAATATAACAAACGAAACGACAGAAAAGCAAATATGTCATTGAAATATAAATTTGTTTTAAATAACACTATTAAGCATAATTTGATTCTTTACTATTACAAAAATCTTGCAGCGCAATTAATTACACTTCGCACATACATAATATAATAATAAGCCATATGTGGGTATAGTTTTTAAACGTTGTGAGTTGACACGCATAATCTACAATGAGTACATACGTATAATATAATAAGTAATCCGAATGGTACATTATTTATCTTCGACCATTGCAATAACACCTTGACGACGCAAGACATATTTACTACACAACTTCTGTACTTTTAATGGGGCATCGTTAAGTTGGAATTAATTATCTTATTATAAGCTTACAAACGTGGAGGTTTGAGCTCACGGACGTCCACAGTGAATCTTTATTCTTCTTAATTTTTGTAAGCATTATTTTAATGCGTCTTGTGTAAAAACGTCATTACAAGACTTGCAATATTACCTTTTGAATCAGTTTAGCTTAGTGACCATCAGGGTTTTGGACGTGACCGTTTTTCGACCTAATATTTGTTTCCATTCGATTATAACAAACGAGTTCTGGAATTTAAACTGCAACTTGATATTATTTCATATCAGGTATTTTCGTTATTATGTAGTATATCGTCATATCCTTAGGGTTGACTTTTGCTATGCCAGATAAGTAACTTATTTCCAGAATTGAATTTTAATTTTATTGACAGTTCTCCATACCAAAATGTTAGACGTATTCCACAGTGAAGTTGACAATATCATCCCTTAGATAAAGTTTCTTAATTGAAACAGGACAAGTGGAAACCCAAACGCCGTTACGAATTTACGAACACAATAACCTCTGTTACAAAAAATAATTAAAGTCCCCTTTGCGGCCACCATTTTGCTGGTTATTCACGCAAGCAGAGATGAGCGATGTGACGCATTATACACATGGGTGAGAACGTATCGAGCGGGTTCAAGCAGAGGGGTGAATTACCTCAGCCTATAGCAATACTTATTTTAAAAGTGATGAGGATCAAAATCGGTTAACAGACGTTGCCATGGTGTACCTTTTTCCACTCAGAGCTGTTCGGTGCAGTAGCTCTTCTGCAGCAATGCAGCTGGCAGATGTATGCACCGAATCATTGTGTGATGTATCAAGGTTATTGCTTGTAACTTTTTCTGTATAAATATGCGTAAGATCTTTCATCAACTACATAGTGCTCTATAAACTTTCTAACTAGTTTTCTTTATTCGTTAAATCGTTCTTTAGATTCGCCTCTTACTTAGTTGTTTACCGGTCAATACATTTATGATTGTGACAGTTGTACCTAATCTAAATGCATCCTGTTATAAAATGTGTAGGTTATAAATTATGGAACCGGAATGGTTGAGACCGTTTCGATTCGAAACGGCTCAATATTTTTTGTTCTTTTTGTTGTCTTTCTATTTTATTCAGAATATATTAACATTTAGGTACTTAAGTATTATAATTCTTACGTACAACACAACAAAAAACAACTATTTCATTTCATCTCAAACAATTGTGTCATGCACAAATTGAGGCAGCTCCAGTAAGTTACAAGAGTACTTGTGTCGGTTCTGTCTTGCATGACTTAGATCGGTATACCTCCATATACAGTATGTTAAGAAAACCCTGTCCGACCCATAAGGATAATAAAGGTTAGGTAAACACATGACCAAATATAATATAAAATTTTACGTAATCATCATAGTACCAATACAAATGAATTTTGAAATAATCTTTTTTTCCCGCGAATTAATTCCAACTTCCCCGAAATTTGGTAATTTTTAAAAAGTGACAACAGCGGTATTATTATGAGCGAATAGCGATGCGATCACGTGCCGCGTGCCCTGCCCCCGCCGCCCGCGGAAGGGTGGTAACGCAAATTTATTAAGTTACCTCTTTTTGCGAAATAATATATATTTCTTTAGGGGGATTTATTTTTTTTAGGTTTAGCCCGGTATGCATTAGTAGAATCAGTTATCGATACCTAACAACACCTTCACGAGTCGGACAGGGTTTTCTTAACATACTGTATATGAAGATGGAACACTGAACTATAAACTATCTATGCCATCGTAGGTTAATGGGTTCAAAATGCGACAGGTCATGGGCGTGGGTCACAAGTATCATTGGATAACACAGTTTGTTAACCAGACAAACAGCAACTTCACTTAGTACAATTACCAGTTATTAAATTATTCCAAATTATGTTATATCCCTGGCATACAAAGATAAATATGATTTACAATTTGCTCAATATACGGAATGGCGAAATTTGACTGTAGGTTTGAGAACACTGTGCAAATACCTACCTACCTACTCGTAAACGTATAGGTCAAGAACCTAACGCATAGGATAGTAATGTACTTTTAAGTGTTGGCTCTGAATGTAGAACCCCGAAATGTACTTAAACTTAACCTCCTACTACTAGATATATTGCCCTTGAACTCAAGGGAGCAAAAAAATCGCAACTTGGTGATTGCGTAACTCTTAACAGGAATGGCTTTTATTTTATGACACTTCAACAACTCACAATCCGTTGTTTACGATGTAAACTGATCATTTTTTTCTAACATATAAACCAATGAATTAGACCTTATCACATGCTTTTTATTAGCTTCAATTGTTTGTTTGTCCGTCTCTAACTCAAAATTTTTTCAACCTTACTCTACATTAATTTGTGCAGGCAAAGTATTTTTTAGTTTAGATTTAGTTACTTGAGTAACGCATCATTACGAATTTTAGCACTTGCTATTCTGTCTGTTGTAGATCAAGAAAAGTTTGGTAAAAACAAATGAGCACCACTTAAGCTTTCGTGTTATCCGTATATTATTTAAAAAAAGAATATCGAACTAAAAACTTGAAAATAAATATAGTTTAAAAAACTAAAAAAACATGCTTTTAAATGAAAAAAAAGCGTGAGGCGCTTAATATACAAAAATTATGGCACAAAGCGCCTCACGCTTTTTTCTCACTTTACTAGTATTGTTTATATACTATTGTCATAAATTAAATTTTATAATTATTTTTAACTTTTTAGTTTGATATTCTTTAAAAGCATGGTTTTTTCAGTTTTTTAACTATATTTAATTTTAGGATTAGATTAGGCCTTATTTTTTTAGATGGGAAATAATCAAATTACTTCTCCCGCTCTGGGAAGAGCTGGAGGCTCTGTCAGACTACTGAGTAAAAACAACCCGTATTCCTACACTTGCCTGTGCCAGGCATCTCTTTTGAACAACCCACCGCGCTGACAAGCATCGGCCCTGGAGGACCCCGTCACTTGGTGCTGACATCTCTTTGAGGCGCGCGTGGAATACAACGCGCCGTCGTCGACCCGGGCCGGCTGATCGATTCTGCCAAAATCTCAACGTGAATACTTACGTAAAGTGAATTTTCGATTGAGCTGGCATTAGTATAAATACTTGCATCAACTGGAATGACAACGCAATTGACCTATATTATCATAGTGAGATGGTTAGGTACAGTATCGCACTGCTGGTCTTTAAGCGACGGCGAACTACCCATTGATTAGATTAGGCCTCTAAACCTAATCTATTGGTCTAGTTTAAATGTATTATTCTGTAAAAATCACACCAAGAAAAATGAGAGAAAGTGATCTGTCACTTGATGTGAGGAATGGACACTATTGGAAGTCACCTATGTTAGTTACCGTAGTATACCACCTAGGTAGGTATACTAACTTTTAGTGGAATTGTTGAATAGATGCAGTACATAACTTACTATAAATCGAAGTCATTGTTAAATTATGCTTTTAACATTCATGTTCTCATAATAAATTATTGTAGTTATGATTAATTTTATGCTTAATGCAAATTATGGTGTACAATATTAATATATATATCACTTTGCGAATTCCAAGTGTTGAAAAACTGACTGTTTTTTCAGATGTCCCTCTTCAAGTTAGATTGGCTTAGGATTTAATATAAACAAATCTACATTTTGCAATACAGCCTTCATCTTAGTTACGTTCCTTTCGATATCACAATCCAATACTATAATAATAACTAATCTTTTACGCCAGTTCGTGGATTCACGGAATTAACTAGTTGTCATTAATTTTATTTCAGTTATCATTTATGTAGTAACAATTTACGGTTCATTTGGATCAGTTGCGTTTTAGATCTTTATTGCTTAGCACCTTTTATAATATTTACTGTACTAGTTCAATAACCTTAACTCAGGCATTCAACATCCTAATGTTTCCCATTCTCTACTATGACTTTTTTTTCTAGAGCTTATAGTGTTTTTTACTTAGGTACTTACCATCCGTCACGAATCTGAAATAGCTATTCCCACGATTATATTAAAATATGCAATATTATATAAAGGTTGCAAGTTAGGTCAAGAAATGAAAGACTGCCCCCTTGAAAATCTGAAATGCCTACAAGGAGATGTTATCGCCGGGCACGTCGAGAACCTATGCCTTAGAGGGGGCTGTAAACCAGTTCAGTCAAATTTATACTTTTGCATACTAAACATTGCTAAGTTTCTAGTTTCAAGCAATGAATAACGTTATTGATAACATTGAAATCTTATTAGTAAAAAATAATGTAAGTAACTAAACTTGTAATTAAACATCAAAGGAGGTGGGTTGATAAGCCGTTTTCGCCCATCATACATGTTCCATGAACCAAAGTAAAATAATACTCATCAAAAAGCTTATGAAAAGTAGTATCATAAGCAGTCAAAATTAATATGGTTCATGGAACGCTTCTATATTTCTAAAACTTAAAAAAGACTAAAATGTATAAAAAACCCAAAACACTGTCTTTTTGTGTAATAATTTCTTTAGCTTACTATTTTACGAGTGTTTATCACGTCAACTTTATATTATAAAAAAATACATATCTTTAAGTTTACAAATACATTTAAAAATTGCAGGAGTCTGAAACTTTTTTCCAGTGTATGATGGGCGAAAAGTGGCTCTTATCAACCTATCTCCTTTGTATTCCCCGAAGGGTTAGACAGGCAGAGTGGTACATTCACATTTCGTCAGATATATGGAAGTCCAACATACAAGCGGTCTCTCTCCCATCAGGTCAATTTGCCGTCCCATCGGACTATGAGAGTGCGCGAAGAGGGACTAGAACTTTATCTGAGCGCACACGTGTGTACTATAATATCTCCCGTTGAGATTTGTCTCTAAAGGGCTTTTTAATTGATACAGTCGTATCTAAAGTAAAAAATAAGTCACATAAATTATTACTATCGTTAAATCAGCATCCTGTCACAGAGCTTACTAAAAGCCAAATTTATGTCTAACTTAGGCTATTAACTTAGCCAGACATTCGTGCGTCTGATGTCAGCAGCTCTGTGCCGGATTTCAGAGGACAATCGCACATCCGTCAGTCTGTCACTGAGCAAGGTCTAAGCAGTCATTGTGTATGTTCGTCGGCGTGTCGTGCGAACTTAACACATTCATATTGTAATCAAAATCACTAATAACGTTGCAATTCAGTATAAAAACCGAAGGATATAAAAAAAAGACGTCACGGTTAAGCTTAGGTAACGCGGTAATTATCTTACATAGGTTAATATTTACACATAGCTAAGTTAGTAGGTACGAAGAGATTAACGTAGTCATAAACTTTTCTTTTGTAACTAAATTTCGTAAACGTTGAATAGTACATATATTAAAATAGCCTTTCATGATTTGCAAAAGTACAGTACAGTTTAGTTGTTTACCAACAACGTCCTTTAAAAACGAACTTGATAAAAATGTAGCGCTAAGAATTAGATATAAAACGCTAAACGATTGTGCATACATATATTTTCGCATCAAATATCTAATAAATGCAGAAAATTTGGATTGTTGGCTTGACAATAAGCGTAAGTTGGTTGACTAGTTAAATATAAAAATCGCATCCGGTAGTGCTCCTTGGCCCAGTTGGCTTGGCGCGTGACCGACGCATCTGTGACTATGTAAGTCGCGAGGCGTCGCCCGTAGCCACAAGTCACACCGCGGTCGGCCGTTGCAACACCGTCAGCCAACATCATTCTGCACATATTCGGACCTAATGTAGACTTAGAATAAACATATTGCATACTTCATGCTACGATTCAGTTCACTGTTTGAATTAATAATGAAATAATACACACCGTACGGTCCAGTTTGTAGGAGTACAAATAGGAGCTAGCCGGTTAAGTATGGAGGCCGCGGATGCTTTTAGATACATTTCATAGATAGCTATGTGCAAACGGTTGGAACAAAAATGTGCCGCGCTATGTACTAGCTGCATTTTTTGTTCATTAAAACAATTGACCTTATGAACTATTTCAATTGAGCAGGACTTGTCGTCCTATCCGTTTCGTAAATTAATCTAACAGACTTTTCATAACATTAAAACTGAATAATAATATCTGTTTAAAGTGGATATTTCAGAATGTCTTAATGGTATGTAAAAGAGGTAGAATAAAATGAATAAATCAAGAACACCGCGACTGCGTAATAAATCGATCCACATTATTTATGTCCACATAATTTAAATAAAAACTGATCTAATTTTGGAATTTAACATTTTTATCGTTTTTCTTGTCTTTAAACAGCTTGGTATATGTTGTTTGCATTTTTATGTAAGGAGGAAAGGTCGCGATGCATTGCCTGTTATGTTATGTAATGGCGTCTTGTGTTGCGACACTGACATAGCATGTGATAATAACACAATTGCTCGCTGGCACCTCAAAGTCACGACCATGATACTACATTTTGATGTGTAGGTCATGACCTGTCATGCCAACGGTCTTCGATTGTCACCTATTAATGCCTCACTAAACTATAGAAGCAATGCAATATTAAATATTATTTGTACGATTCGTGTGACTGTCACGACTCAGCCTTGAGTCGGATGTATTGCAACCGATATGCATTATTAAAACGCTATTTAACATTCTTTTTTCTTTTGCTTCTAGGACCAAAAGAGTTCTTCTACCGAGGTCACAACTACTTCTACAGCGGACATGTTCCCGCCCTAGCCAACAGAAAAGTTGATTGGCTAGACGGTCGCAACATCTGCCGCGAATACTGCATGGACCTCGTCTCCATGGAGACGCAAGAAGAAAACAATCTAATCTTCAAGCTCATCCAGCAAAGTGAGTACTTAAACATTGTGAAATTCTAATGGCATCTTCAAAGTACCACGTGAAGGCGATACGTAATTGGGAGCCTTCACATTTCACTAACACCGTTAGATAATTTTATAAGTATTGTAATGGACATTGATGCTCTTAGCACATCTGAAGTGTGACCCTGCAGCGTCTTTATTGCTGTGACCTCATGAAATCACACTGACCCACCTTATTTTCTTATTGCAGATGATGTGCCTTATATCTGGACGTCAGGTCGTCTCTGTGACTTTAAGGGTTGTGAAAACCGCAAGGACCTGGAGCCCAAGAATATATTCGGCTGGTTCTGGTCCGCGAATCGCGATAAGTTGTCTCCTACTAACCAGGTCCGTATTGAGTTCCTTTACTTTCAGTATTTTAATAACTATCAGAATGTGAGTATTTAATGTCTTCATAGATCGGTACAATGCACTGTGGCGCCACAAAACTGGGTCATCTCACTTGACAAGCAGATTAAAAACTGCGGTATTGGCACTTATAAAGATTCTACTTTTTGAACTAAAAAGAAATTGGTATGTCTTGGTGTGTATATTTTGTTAGGAGCATTACGAAAACTACACATTTGTTTACATTGTTGTAAGAACTCGTTAAGTTCCTTTGTTATAGTCGGAACTAATGTGTTAGAATGTCCGCCAACGAAATGGGGAATTTCCCCATTACTGTCACGTACTTATTTACTGAATCACAATCTTTCGAAGACACACCTGTGCGTACAATTGGTGCCTTGTTGTGTGAAAGTTGAGTTATTACGAATTTTCAAACGTTATACCACTTGAGTGCATAGTGTTTAAATTTGCCACTTATTTGATTCGAGTTTTATGATAGTGTTAACTTACTCGTAAATAGCTCAATTGCAATTGCTATCGACGATTTAACAAAATTGGAGCGGAAACTCTTCGCAGTAATTGCAAAATATACTCAAAATCAAGCGTCATTTATTCCAATTAGTATGAGAATTAGCATTTATTGAACATCAATTTTTTTTTTTAACGATTATAAACTAGCGCTTGACCGCAATCCCGCCTGATGGTAAGCAGTGATGCGATCATTGATGGTAAAGCGCGCTAGTTTATTAAGAGCCTATTCACTCTGAAAAACTGAGCGAATAGGAAGGAAGACGGCAGTTGAGCGAGGTGATGCAATGTTAAACCCAACAACACGATCAACGATGCTGCGCCAAAGGGAGATTGATCTGAAGACCCTCTACGACCAAACCCCCAACACAACAACATTAGGCGCATCGTACCCGGCACACATCGCAACACAACTGCTCAGACCCGTCCTCCGTACGGCTTCACCAGATATCATGCCGGAACACGACAAATCGCTTGGCGGCAAGGCTTTGTCTGTTATATTACAATAAAACAGAGTCCAAAAAGCCCGCCCGTAGCCTTTTGGAATAATCCGTCAACACTGCTGCTTCTTTCATCGAAATATGTAATAATACATTGCCAATCCTTTACAGATCCCCAACGGCTGGGGCTATAACCCTTGGTCTCAGACTGGCCACAAGAAGCAGCGTCAGCCCGACAACGCAGAGTTCGACATTAACGGCACCTCGGAATCTTGCCTGAGCGTCCTCAATAACGTTTACAACGACGGCATCGCATGGCACGACGTCGCCTGCTACCACGAGAAGCCCATCGTCTGCGAAGACTCAGACGAACTCCTCAACTACGTCGCCAGCACCAACCCCGGGCTCCGTCTGTGATTCTCCTAATTTTAGATACTACCAAACATTACATTGATCATAATCAAATTTTACATCAGGATGTCAGGTTAAACGATGTCCCGATGGCACTAGTAATAAAAAAGCTAGTATTCATTCAAACGAATTTTTAAGATTTACGTAGATATAGTTCGGTTCTAACAAACTACACTCCACAGAGGATGCACATCGTACTACATCGTATTTATTAAGCACCAGCACATTTAAAGACTTGCCATAACTTCTAAATTCGGGATATCCCTACACCACCCGCATTCCGTCGTACAAACTCTGTACAGTATCATAATTTAAGACTTAAGTAAGTTTATTTTACCTAAGGGAATTTCTATTTGTACATAAAAATAAAAAATAAGAAAAAAATCAAAAATTGTTTAATTTTTCTCAAAACTACATGTCACATTTCAGTGGAATCTACTAGTATTTAAAACACCGAGAAGCGCCGGCATGCATATTTTTGCTGTCGTAACGCCAACGCCCACGTACTAAATCAGTTCTCTACAATAGTCTTATAAGAAGGATCCTGGAATATTGCAGTGTGATATGGAGGCCACACTACGCAACTCGCTGCGGAATAAAAGAGTCCAATAAAGGTTTATCCGATACCTAGGGTACTTAAAAGGAAGGCAATTTAAACATCTCTCCTACCTTTAAAAATTAGGCTGCTACAAAATGAGTACCAACTGCCAAAATGGAACCTATTGCTACTGATATAATATCTAAACCTAGAGTGCTACGCAACTACCCCGAGGATTTTCAACTGCCTGTGTTAAAATAGGAGCTTTGAGAATCTATCAGAGCGTATTCAAAGGCAAGTACGTTAGATATTGGATTTTCGTTTTTCAGCGCCAGGTAAAGCGTAGAAAATCCAGTGAGCGAAAAAGACGCTGCGTAAAAAACGCGTCCGTGCGAACCAGCAGGGTAATTACGTAACACATTTATTTCTTTATTTTTTGGCTTCGCACGATTTGTGCATTTAGCCAATGTAACGTAATTATGAATTATTCATGTCGAAAAAGACGGCCGCGTGATCCGTCTTACGAGTGAGGTTTGAGGCAAAGTCATGATGTGGCCACTATGTTACGATATTTCACTGCTCTTTATGAACTATTTGCTAAATGCACTTTTTACTACATAAATCACTCGCTTTTAAACAATACTATAAATAATTTTAAAAGTCCAATGAAAAACGAGCGTAACACTCAGCTTGACTTTCCCGCCAAAACTCCGCGTAACACATTATTAGTAGCGATGGGTTTCATTTTGATAGTTCAACAACATGCATTGCGATATTTATGTTGTAGAGCAGACACATAATTCGAACATATGGAGCAATGGATTAGCAATATGTATGTTTCAAAATGATTCCATTTGATAGTATTACCTTGTTACGCTGGGCTGAATGTTTCCACTAAATAGCTCTTTGTCAATTATCTAATTTTACTACACAGTCACTTCTCAAAACCTCTGAAATCAAAACAGACAGTGCTCAGAGGTAAATGTGTAACCGCTTGAAGCTAAACAAAGTCTCCGGTATTGACCGCAAAGCAAGAATTCATGTTAAACAAATGCAGTGGAACCAATGCAACTGTGTTGCGGTAAGGTGCTGTGCTGGGATTTTAGAGTATAATCTGTAATGCGGTTGCTGGCAATACATATATTTACAAATTGTCAGTCTTGTCATGTGCGTATTTGGCTCATCCTCATCATCTCAACGTTAATCCCAGTCGCATCCTTAGCTTTTCAACTTTGGAGTCTGGGGTCCGCTTTTCCAGTCTAACTGCTGATTTTGGCTAAACTTCGATATTTTCTGTGAAGCGATTGCCGTCTGACATCCACAACCCGAAGGCGATATTGCAGTTAGACCAATTGTTATACTTTTTAGGGCTCCAACAACCCGTAACGACTGCCACGATGTTCGTATGGTAACTGGAACCAACGGCTTAACGTGCTTTCCGAGGCACAACCAAACCAGAGCAAATATTCATATTCACGCATACAAATATTTGCACTGTGCGGGGATCGAACCCGCGCCTCCTTGCGCAACGGCCGCGTTTGCTAACACTACGCCAAGGATGCTGTCATGTGCGTATTTGGCTATTTCCGTGAAAAGAGGTCGGAAGACGCGCGGACTTGCAAATGATGGAAGGAGTGGAAAGATGTCTTTGCCTATTGGCTAGGAATGAAACAAAGATAATAAATGAGGTTTTGGCGGGAAAGTCAAGCTGAGTGTCACGCTCATTTTTCATCGGACTTTTAAAATTATTTATAGTGTTGTGTACTACCTAAATAAAAGTGCGTGATTTATGTAGTAAAAAGTGCATTCAGTAAATAATTCACAAAGAACAGTGAAATATCGCAGCATAGTGGCCACATCATGACTTTGTCTCAAACCTCCATCGTAAGACGTATCACGCCGTCTTTTTCGACATGAACAATTCATTACGTGACATTGGCTAAATGCACAAACCGAGCGAAGCCATAAAAGAAAGATAATAAATGAAATATGTAATAGTTTTGAAAACAGAATACAAGATAATCTCCCAGACAGTCCGGCACAAAAAAAAATTAAGGTGATCTAAAAATTGTAACTATTATTTAGACATTGATCCATCATTCAATGCTAAGTGAATTGCTGGAGCAAAATATAAATATGGAAACAGATACCTACTACAAATATCATCAATCAATGTCGTCAATATATGAGGTGTACCTGTAATTTATACCAATATTACAACTACCTTCACTAAGAATATTCCTTAAAGGTCTACAATAAAGCAATAAGCTATAAAGCGAAAACCTGAATATATTTCAGAAGCTCTGGCATTTTTAGCTTCCTCTGACAATATCTGCGGAAACTAGGATTTTTAAGCAATACCTTACCAGACAAAATATTGATTCCATTTTAATAACCTACTTTTGTTTTGTTATTATTATTGTTTATATACACTCTTGCTTCTCCAATCCATTTTTGACATTGACAAAATAGTCGACATCGGCTCCACTTGCTATAAATTAAATAGAAAATCAAAATGAAAAGTCATTTATTCAAATTAGTATTATGTATAGTAATGAACACAAGAAAATACAACAACAATGAAATTATTTAAAATACCAGCAAAACAAACCTAAAATGAATAAAATATTATTAAAATGGAAATGTAAATAAGTAAAAACTTATTACCTAAATAAAAGCCCCAGATATAAATGGCGTGACAGCTCACATATATAACGTGTCAGTAAGCTAATTCCGGAAAAATAACACAAACATTGTCTTGAGTTAATCAGAGCGACAAGCTATTCTTATCATTTAAATATTCATTAATTACGGAATAATAAGCCTTTGAACAAAGCTTGGATTTGATTTGTGCTTTAAATGCATGGTAAAGCAAGTCTAGCAAAGCAAAGGGTATCTTGTTATAAAAACTTATACCAAGCCCAACATAAGAGTTATGTGTACCTAGGTATGTACCCTTTTGAAGTCGGTGAAAAGGGGGAAGAATAGAATAGAACTATTTTTGATATGACTTACAAGTCCACCACGATGGATCTTTAGTTTGCTTTTTCGCTCACTTTCTGTTATCCTGATGGACAGGTGATTGAAAAAGTATGTGCTCACATAAGACCTTGTATCCATAATGTGCTCACCGTTGGACTAGGCCTCCGCTTGATTAGAGGGAGTCGGCGGCTATCCACCACGGAGGCCTAAAACGGGTTGGTTGATGTCACATGTCTTCGACATTTAAACACATACCGATTTCTTCACGCTGTTTTTCTTCACCATTTTGAGAGCAGTGGTGAAGAAATGATTTACGTAAAGTAAAGCTCGTGTCGGAGTTCGAACCTATGACCAACAGCTCGTAACTCACGGCCGTTACCATAAGTGGTGGGTCTGATGACAGTATGCCAATTATGGTGGTGAATGATGAAAGTTGAACGTATTAAAAAACATTTAACCTTCAAAGAATTACTTAATAGAAATTTACGATGTGTGATGTCCTCGAGAAACAAATATATTACAGATGATGGAATGCTGAATAATCTAGTGCAGTAGGCATTTTAAAACAAGGTATAATGTGAAAAGAACCTGCTTTTTCTCGTAGATTAATAATCTCAAAGATGACAGATGTTATGCATATTTAACAGTGACTTTGGGAAGATACTAGAGGAACCTCAATAATGACATTCAAGCCCCTTATACTACACACATCAAAAGTGTCTAGGGATCAAGCATTTTTATGCGGATTTCTTGAGATTGAGATGTGGCTTTGTAATAAATTTATGATTTTATAAATTTATATGGATCCTTTTTGGTGCATTTCATAATTTGAATCAGGAACTGTGAATCAAATTCGAGTAAAAGATGAAAATCAGCTGTCAATATTTTCCCTATAAAAACATACAACGCATTGAAGACATTATTAGTGCTACTGTTTCCCTACTACTGATTAAAACCAACGTTATTATGGAGCGGCGACGTCATTTAAGCAGGGAAGAAATGTTCAGAGCCTTGGGAATGATAGAAGCTGGTTCCCGGCAACGTACTGTGGCTTTAGCTCTGAATACAAGTCAGAGTGTTATCAGTCGACTTTGGACACGTTACCGAAGCACTGATACCGTGGCTGAGCGCCATGGAGGACGGTATCGCTGTACCACACGGAGACAAGACCGATACATTCAAATCTTAACTCGAAGAGCTCCAACAATAACCGCCATGATGTTAGCCGTGAGGCTTCATCACTCTTCAGGGAACTTAATTAGCGACCAAACAGTCAGAAACCGCTTGCATGAAGTGAACCTTCATTCCCGAAGACCGCTACGGGTACCACCTATAGCAATGCACAATCGTAGGATTCGATATCAATGGGCTCTTGAACACAGATATTGGGCGGAAGAACA
This sequence comes from Sesamia inferens, assembly GCA_037179545.1. Taxonomy (NCBI): domain Eukaryota; kingdom Metazoa; phylum Arthropoda; class Insecta; order Lepidoptera; family Noctuidae; genus Sesamia; species Sesamia inferens. The sequence goes on along the minus strand of CM073934.1, from coordinate 11,578,139 downwards.
ATGGCGTTTCGTGTGCTTTTCTGATGAGTCTCGTTTTGGTATGAGACCGGATACAAGACGTATACGACACTGGAGAACCCCTGGACGCCAACAGCGATTAAAATCCTGCCAGGAAGTCCATCCTTATAGTGGTGGAACCATCATGGTATGGGCGGGTATTTGGATCGGCGGAAGAACTGAGTTGATTTGGATCAGAGGCAACCTCAACGCTCAAATTTATGCTGAGACGATTGTATCAGACGTCATCGTTCCTCTACAAGTGCAAATCGGTCCCTTATTTCAGTTAATGCATGATAATGCACGACCGCACACCGCAAGAGTTGTAAGACAGACTCTCGCCGCAGCTAACATCAATGTCCTGCCCTGGCCTGCTCAGTCGCCAGACTTGAACCCGATTGAGCATGCATGGGATATGCTACAGAGAAGAGCTCTGCCGAATATGGAGGGTATGCAGTCGCAAGAAGACCTTTTTTTGTTGTTGCAACGAACATGGGCGGCCATTCCACAGCGTGATTTGGATGAACTCATTTTGAGTATGCCAAACCGATGTTCTTGTGTTGTTAGTGTTCGCGGTAGAAACACGGATTATTAATTGTTTAAGTTACCCAATAAAATTTTAGAGAAAACTGTTATTTCAGTCTTTTTTTCGAACTTTTGTGTTAGTGGTTCAAATGTCAAATATCCATTTATTAGGAAAATGGCAAATTTCTTTATTAATGCAAAGGTGACTTGGTTTATCGTAACTGTGACAAATGAAAACACTTTATTTGATGAATCCTTAAAGAAAATTTTAATTAATATCAATCAGGAGAAAAGTTATTGCAAAAATATATGTTGATCCCTAGACACTTTTGATGTGTGTATTATGAGTCTTCGGTTGAACACTTTGGTGGGAACTATTGACGAGCAGACAGAAAACCTTCGTAAAAGCTTGAGATGAAAATAAAGTAACTGTGTATCGCCTTCCATAATTATAAATATCGTCTTAACTAGACGAGAAGTTTTACTCCTAATTTACAGTAATTGAATAAAGTCGAGGGAAAATCGATAGATACTTCTTAAGCGTTTTGCAAACTAAGATCAGTTGCATATCTGGTCCAGCAGCCCGTGGACTCATGAAATCTTAGAGTGCAACAAACTACAAAAGTAGATCCCTCACAGAAAGTAGTTTGGTTTTTAACAAAGAAAGGACTTTTCAAAAACCCACCACCAAATTTTTTCACCCAAAACCGAAACAGATAACGGAACACATTATTATATTGGACGTGCAAGGCATTATAAGACTTTCTGTGTAAAGTTCGTCCATAAGCTGCTTGTGTAGAATGTCTGGCAGAATGCCTTGAACATGGTTATTTTCACAGGGGCACTACACCGAGCAAACCCGTGTGCCAACATATTACCACGCACCTTGCCACGCACCGACATTGTTCTGCGACAATTTTCAGTTGCCATATCTCAGATATTTAAACGGTGGACAGTTTACAATCCGTGCAGTTACATTACAGTTTAACACGACCTAAAAGTAGGTATACTATTAAGTAATGTAGGTGGTGTAAGGATAACGCTTTTATACTACAACGTTTTGGTATATATTTGAACTACATTATGTCTAACATCTAACTAACACTAGAGACAAATATAAATATTTGACTCTAGTGTTTTTAAGTCTTTTTTTCTGTGTATGCCAGTCCCATCGTACCTAGTGGCTGGCCCAATACCTTAACTGAATTTTAACCTAACAAACTTAACTTAAAAAATCTTAACTTCATAAATATAAACACTTTGTAGGCGGCCTCTGAACGAGATGTGGACAATATGATGGAAAATAACAACGTCATATCTATTTATTTACAACTCGTTAAACAATTGTTCTCTTACAGACTGCAATCAACACATTCCGTCAATAAGTGTGAGACATTCTCCGCCGTTGCGCACACCTCACAGTTTGGTGAATTAATCTTTTTCTCTCTTGTCCAGATCGCAGTCTGTGAGCGATCACCACTAGCTGTCTACTCAACCTAGTGTTATTAAACCATGGTATATGAGGAGGTTCCGATACTACAGATCTATACCAAATTATTTTCGACTTCGATCTTACGATATCGGCTGGAACTTGATACTGAATTCATGATAACAGTGGGTCTACGTACACTGACTGCACGGTTAGCGCAGTAGTTAAGCTATTGACTGCTACGTGTCGCGGGTTCGATTCCCGCACGGAGCAAATATTTGTATGACCTACAAGTAGTTGTTCCGGGTCTGGCTGTTTGTGTATGGGAGTTTATATGTTTCTAAACGCGCCCACGATACAAGAGAAATTCCTACTGTGGGACAACGTTTTATACAAAAGAAAAAAATACGTACAACCTGTACCCTACGTACGTAGGCTACAGGTTGTACGTTTTTTTTTTCTTTACCTAATTACAGTACTGTACTGTCGTAGGTATCACAAAATTTAACCTTTAGAAAGATAATTCAGCAATTGCATGGTGTGTGTAATGTCCAATTGGGCCCCATTACAATATACGGCGACAGGTGTGATGATGGTTAAAACACAGATTACAGAATACTACGCCGTTAAAGTGCCCACGGTGGACGATTCCTTGTGTAAATTGGCCCAGTTTTATATTGGTACTGACATCTCTCGAGAATAGTCAGAACTTCAATAACCGCCCCAACTCTAAACAATTACAAACAACATAGATGGCGCTGCATATACGAAAATAACATTAATAATATATACAGTATGTATTGTTATTTATCATACATGCCAACTTAGATCATTGTTTAAATAAGTAATTGCGAAATTGAATCCCCGAAGTAATCAAGTCTAGAATTAATTAAAAATATAAGTGACCACCGTCCATGTTCACATTAACTCATGGAATAGTGAAACTGTGCACTTTCAATTTAGTATGTAGGTACGGACGACAGCAGGTCAAGCTACCCAAAACTGTCAAATATTCCCAATCAACCTTAAGCCTTACCGCTTTAGACATAAAGTTGAAAATCTGATAAAGAAATCTGACAGATTCTATTTGTGATTGTATAACCTCAGCTAGCGTACACAAGTGGATGATTGACATTATTTCAGATGATAATAGCATCAAAGAAATTAAAAAGTATAAGTACAGTATAGAGTTGCCTAATACCTTCCTGCTGTGTTTGTTCTGACTTTTTTATTTATTAGTACCTTGTCATAATTAGAAAATCCGTAGAATGCGTAGCTCCATCAATATATATCTGTTTTTATCACAAACATACGAAACTATGTATTACATACTCATAAAATTGATGGAAATACCAAGTAGGAAAATATCACTTTCGTAGCCCTTCGTAGCACGGGTCTACGACAGGTACTACGTAAAAAATAGGTGCTACGCTTATTTCACTTATTCAATTGTAATTTTTTATAAAATAAAACAAGTTTTATTTTAAGCAATGTATGTTGTTGACTACTGATTGTAGGTTTGCCTAATTAATAGTCGTAAGGGTTGTTGGTTTATCCGTCCTTCACTCGTTTATATATCTGTATATCTCTGCTAGTAATAAAGCTAACGTTCTCTGGAACTACCGGGCGGATTTGTAATATTTGCCGTTCATAGCGCCATTCTCGAGAAAGGCTATAGGCTTAACATCGCGTTAAGACCCATAGGTAGTGAGCAGGAAGTGGGTAAGTGAGAATATATAGGAATAGAAATCGGGTCCAATTACTTCAACCTGGTTTCAGATTTGGTAATGTAAACTTTCATGAGACACAATTCAAAATGTTACAGTAAAATTCCTGTCCATATATATATATACAGTATGTTAAGAAAACCCTGTCCGACCCGTGAAGGTGTTGTTAGGTATCGATAACTGATTCTACTAATGGATACAAAACCGGGCTAAACTTAAAAAAAATCCCCCTAAAAAAATAAATATTATTTCGCAAAAAGAGGTAACTTAATAAATGTGCGTTAAGCATACTTCCGCGGGCGGCAGGCGGCAGGGCACGCGGCACGTGGCCGCATTGCTATTCGCTCATAATAATACCGGTGTTGTCACTTTTTTTTAAATTACCAAATTTCGGGGAAGTTAAAAAAAGATTATTTCAAAATTCATTTATATTGGTACTAGTGTTTACCTAACCTTTATTATCCTTATGGACAGAATTTTCTTAACATACTGTATATATATATAATAATTATGAGTATATATATCCGCAATCCCGCCTGATGGTAACTAGGGTTGAAATTATTGATGGTAAAGCGCGCTAGTTTATTAAAAGCCTATTCAATCAAAAAAAGCTGAGTGAATAGGAATTAAGACGGCAGTTGAGTAAGGTGATGCAATATTAAACCCAACAACACGCTGATGCTGCACCAGAGGGAGAATGGTCTGGAAAGCTGAGCTGATCACCATTTGAAAAAACTATAAGTATTTGCATTATACATATAGAAGCAATTTTGTATTACCTATTATGATGGCATAACACATATCTGAGCACTACTTACTTACCATTAAGGTACCATTTACTGGGTATGTTTTGCAATGTCTTGAGTATGCTCTGGCGGTTGAGTGTATATCAAGCTCACTCTAAGGACCGCACTACAGAACCTTACTCGAGATTGAAGCATTGCTTAAAACTAGTTTCAAACAATGAAATAGCTTCAAACCTACTATAATAGCTTTACTCGGTGGTAGGCCATAACATCAGCCGCCGGCAGAAGTTACCACCCACCAGACAAAGTCTTGCCGCCAAGCGATTTGTCATGTTCCGGCATGATGTCTGGTGAGCCGTACGGAGGACGGGTCTGAGCAGTTTTGTTGCGATGTGTGCCGAGTACGATGCGCCTAATGTTGTTGTGTTGGGAGTTTGGTCGTGGAAGGTCTTCACATCAATCTCCCTTTGGCGCAGCATCGTTGGTCGTGTTGTTGGGTTTAACATTGCATCACCTCGCTCAACTGCCGTCTTCCTTCGTATTCGCTCGGTTTTTCTGAGTGAATAGGCTCTTAATAAACTAGCACGCTTTACCATCAACGATCGCATCACTGCTTACCATCAGGCGGGATTGCGGTCAAGCGCTAGTTTATAATTATTAAAAAAAAAAAAAAAAAAAAAAAAACAGATTTAAGTAAAGCTTGAGTTTTGAGTGAGGTTCTGTAATACGGACGTAGTGGCATGTGTGTTCAATAAGTTCCCTTGAAAATGTTTGAGCTGCTTCTTCTTCTTTTTTCAAGGTGAGATTCAACCTCAACTCTTGATCAATGGCTTCTGTGGAATAGACACCACAATTTTGCCAATAACACGTGTAACTTAAAAATATTGACTGTACCTTCCCTCTACATCTATGAGGCCTGTATTTTTATTAAAAATAATAAGGATCTCTATAGTCCTGTCGAAAGCCAGCAACGTCGCTCGAATAAGTTACACTCGCTTTTCACAAAAACTAAATTTCTACATAAAAGCATATATGCAATGGCTCCCAAGATATACAATAAAAAATTACCAAATCAAATTGTATCAGCTAAGAACGTGAATATTTTTAAGCGTCAGCTTTTTAAATTACTTATTGAAAAGACATATTACTCTGTCAATGAATATCTTAATGACAGACTTTATTAATTAAGATAAATTTCTATGATATTATCTAAATTTGACGACTCTTGACTCTGTTGACTATATTTTATTTTTTGTTTAATATTTAAAAATTGTAATTTGCTGACATTTTATTTTATTGTTTCTGAGACTGTATTGTGTGTTGCTGCCTATTGAGTTAATGTGCCGGCTTAATGTATTGACATATTATTTTGCATGAACCTGTGACATCTACATTCGTTTCCTATGATATTTTGTATGCCTTTTGGCGGGACATAGCATGGACAAAAATTCTTTGTACATAACATCTGCATAACTGTACCCTGTGTTCACAAGATTAATAAATGAAATTGAATTTGAACAAATTATAGAAATTCTTTAAAAAAATTATTTCATAATAATGGCGGATATCGCCAATGACAGTTGAAAAAGACGGCAGCGTGAACCGTCTATGAGGAAGGTTTGGGCAAAGTCATGATTTGGCCACTAGGTTGCGATATTTCAATGTTCTTTATAAATTATTTACTGAAAGCACTTTTTACTACATAAGTCACGCGCTTTTATTTAGTAAACAACACTATAAATAATTTTAAAAGTCCAATGAAAAATGCGCGTGACATTCAGCTTTCCCGTCAAAACTCAATGGTTGAGGTAAATGGTGCTGGTTCATGCGTCATGTTCGTGAACGGGCGCCGTCAGTGGGAACTGGTCATCTCTTAGCTGCAAGGGATTAGTTTCTGAATTGTTTTTGTTGTTTCTGTTTTGTTTTGTCTAACGGAGTCTTTTAACGTGCACCTCTTTTTGCATCGTTCTCACATAGATAAATTCGACATGAATCATCATCATCTCAGCGATAATCCCAGTCGCATCCGAAGCCTTTTTGGCTTAACTTCGATATTTACCGTGAAGCGACTGCCGTCTGACCTCCACAACTCGAAGGCGATATCGAAGAATTGCAATTAGATCAATTGGACTTTTGAGGGCTCCAACAACCCTTAACAACTGCCATTAGATGTTCGTATGGCAACCGGGACCAACGCCTTAACGGGCTTTCCGAGGAACGACCAGACCAGTGCAAATATATGTATATTCATGCTTACAAATATTTGCACTGCGCGTAGTTCGATCCCGCGCCTCCTTGGGCAGCGGCCGCGTTCGCTCCCGGTACGCCATGGAGGCTGCTTTGTATCTGATTTGTTTGACACTAAAGTGCTGCAGCGTATGTATTGTATGATATAGTACGAATATCGCTATGATTGTGAACATGCAATAAATGTATATTGTTACCGCCTTATTTAACCATTCAGCGAAAAAGATCGGAAAAATATTACAGTTATACTCTACGAATATTTGTAAAGAGAATGATTTTAAAAGAGTGTCCATGGAGTTTTTTGCACGTTCTTCTCCATAGAGATCTACGCTTTGGAACGTGCAATTTAGTTTCACTTTTCTTGTACTGACCGACTTTGACTATTCAAAAGCACCAAACCAACGGATGGTTACTTAGAAATAAACAATTTTGATTTGATTTGATTTGAATAAACACTGTTGTGTGTATTCCTGTACCCTTCAGCTTGGCAAAAAATGAGTTTATTTTTTACTTCTTGCAGCTTACAGTTTCAGCACTTTCAGCACTACTATTGACGACTTTTCGGGATGTTTTCCTAGCGAATATCAATCAAAGTTGTCAAATGTGAATTTATATACTGTTCTCAAGTCCATAACCGCTCAGTAACACTGCTGAGCTGCTAGTTATTTTTCTTATGGGACAAAACCCGCCACACTTTTCCCACCCACTGCAACTCCTGAAAGCCAGAATCAACAGTGGAGACCGCCAGAAAAACGCCGAGCAATGAAGCTCGACGTGTCCCCGAGAAACGATTCAACTGTCTTGGGTCCCGCAACAAAATTAATCAGAAGAGAATAGCGGAGGAGTAAGAAAAAAGATATTTTTTCCACTTCCCTCCATAACAAGCAGGAGACAGAACAGAACTAGGCCAATCGGCACAAAGGGACATTATTGCAACTGGGAGAAGCCCAGATTGCCAAGCACCACGGAATAAAATTTGATTAAGTTAATGGGTCCTAAGTAGGTATTAGCTGTTACAATTGATTCCATTAATAGGTATGGCAAAAGCGCCTGAACGCACGGAAATTGGTTCTAGTTTCTACAAGGTCCGTATAATAAACGACTCCGGATGTAACTTCTACACTATCCAACATAATATTGCTTTCATTCTGCCAAAGAACACACTCCCACAAGATGTGATGTGCGGACTGTACAAATTCACAGTTCAATGTAGAACACTGACACAAAGGGGAAGGAACAAGTTTAAAAGAATACAGTTTACTTCTAAAGTTGCCATGACCTGTGAGAAATTGGGCAACGCAGTGGTCAACCTCCAGCCATGTCTTAGCCAGCCGATCGCCAACGTATGGAAAGAATAGATGGAGGTGCCGGCCCTTGATGGAATTATCCCACCTACTTTGCCATTCGGATAAGAGGTCCTCCCAGACTTCAGTCTGAGGTTTAAATAATCTAGAAATTTTATTAAAGTCGCGTTGTATAACAAAATTAGTGTCCATGGCCTCCCCCCTCGCGGAGTAGTACATTGAAGCATGTCGCTGTACCTCAAGATCGACTGGGAGTACATCTGCCAGTACCGGTAAAGCTTTAGTACTGACCGTTCTATACGCCTTGCATAAAAATATCAATGCCAAACGTTGGCTTTGAAGCAGTTTACGTCGTGCCGCCCCTATGCTGGCCCTATCGGCCCAAACAGGTGCACCGTAGCACATACATCCTAAGTAGGTAGCACCATATATAGTTTTTAAAGTTAGGAATGATAGACCCCAAATTGCTTTGGATATTCTAGTTAGGGCATAAAAGTTCCTTTTAGCTTTTTCGCCAACTATTTTTATATGTTAGATAAATGAATAATTCCTTTCTAAGATCATACCAAGGTAGCATACGGATTGCTGTTTTTTAATGGGAACGTTGTTAAATTTAATAGTAGGCAATGATTTAAGATTACCTTTTAGTAGAAGTTGATAGGTTTTATGCGGCGCAAACGCTAGGCGGTTACGATCACCCCACTGAGATATTAAATTTAGGCAAGTATTGGCCAAGTTCTCAAGTCCAGCTCGGGTACTTGACTGAATGAGCAGTAGGCCATCGTCCGCGTAACCAGTAAGTGAACAGCCGCAAGGAAGCGGGATCGCGAGGAAGTCATCAAAACCCAAATTCCATAAATAAGGACCGACAACTGAACCCTGAGGACATCCCATGGTTAGTGTTTTAGTACTAGAAAAATGACCGAGCTTAAGTACCGCGGAACCGTTTATAAAGTACGAGTAAACGAGATTATATATGTTTCTATAGCAACCACGGGTTTTTAATTTTAACAACAGCATAGGCCACCAGGCGTTATCAAAAGCCCCAGAAATATCCAGGAAGATCCCAATTACGTACTTGTTTTCAGATTGGTTAACGGTTCTTCTGACAGAAAGCGCCGCGTCGACTGTAGATTTACCTATGGTGAAGCCATATTGATTATTATGGAATTTTGGACCGTTCGGTAGTAAACGTGGAACGATGAGGCGCTCAAGAAGTTTCCCCAAAGATGGTAGAAGTGTGATAGGACGATATGACTTCGGATCATCCGGTGGTTTGTCACCACACTTTGGTATTATTCGTATGAAACCGCGTCGCCATTTACGAGGAAAAACGCCTTCAGCAATGCATCGGTTGTATACAGTTAAGATGGCATCACCCGCTGTTTTACACGCTTCTTAGCTGCTAGCTAGTACAATCAAAATTAAAAAAATAACATGTATTCAGATTACGCTGAGAATCAGCACTTTTTGAACATCAATATTATATAAGACAGTCCCCCATAAAACGCTCGCACTTCGTCACTTCTTAATGCTTACGCTGGGAAGAAAAAGTGGCGAAACAAACTATCCCACCGGCACAGTTTTTAGTTGCTTTTACTACTAGCTACTCGTTTACTGCTGGTGGTAGAACTGGCGCCCCATAGTCGCCACATGACTTATTTTACATGTACGAGTACATACTAGATTATTTTTTTTGCATGTGATTTTGTGTACTCCATATGATCCGTGGTAAAATATAGTAGGTTACTTATTTTTATATTGTAAATTCGAAATTACCTTATAATGCTCTCACTGTTGAGACGCAGGCCAGTTACTTGTAGGAGGGAGTGAGAAATGTGTGGGGGATGTATGATAATAGTGCCTAGAAGAAATATTAGTAACATGGAGAAGTATCTGTAAATCAATCACAAACGCTCTCACACACACATTTACTGACCTTTTGCACGTACACACCTTGAGGACATCAACCTTTCATCATTTCAATCTGTTTATATTTTAATAAACTGTTTCCTTTTGTTACTAAGCTCATACCTGTGTTTCCAGACCGAAGGCTGGAGGTATTGTGTTCTGAAACTTAGTAGATGCCAATAATTAGACGCAATTGTAACTAATTTACTCAGCATTTTTTTTTTATAACTGAAAAAAATTGTGTGATTTGTCTTTTGGACTAAATAACTTAGACAAATTGCGTAACATGTTTATTCTTTTTGTCCAATAAACGTATTCTTATTATTTTATTCTTTAAAAAAAGCATGTAAAGACGTTGCCTCACACTAGGAATTTCTCCTGTATCGTGGGTTACAACAAATATATAACTCACATACACAAACAAGACACACCAGTAACAACTACTTGTAGGTCAAACAAATATATGTTTCGTGCGGGAATTGAACCCATGACACGCAGCGCAGCAGTCAAGAGCTTAACCACTGCGCTAACGGTGAAAATCACTCCACTAAAAGAACTGAATAGCCTTCGCTAAAATAAAATTAATTGTCATATTTGCTTCCCAATGTTAATTATTTTTTTAAACGTCACATGTATGTTTTGATTGAGTGATTATTTGCTCCATGATTATGAGCAGGCGTACCACGGGGAACAGCTTAGCTTTCCTTGATCAAGTACAGTGAGGCCATGACCTATAAACGTTACTTAGCACGTGCTTTCAGCTAGTCATATTCCCTTTATTAACTAGGACGCCTTGTAATTTGACGATTGTTGCCAGTACTGTCAATGGCAGCAATCGTCGAATTACAAGGCGTCAAACGTTGTTTAGCCCAAACTGTAACAGTTTGGGCTAAACAACGTTTATAGATCTCAGACTCATTATCTGCCTGGGATCTACTTTTATAAATTAGAAATACGTTACTCCTTATAATACCAGCTACTTGAGCGAAACCCGCCAAAGTCGGTCCAGACGGAGATTAACCGGAATAAACTGACAAAACAATTGTCTTTTTTTTTGTTCAAGTGAAGTACGACGCTGCCGTATACATCAACTGAATCTAATCTCAAAATATCTAAAAATCCATGAAGAATTATCTGATACAGAAAATGGAAGAACGATATGTTATTTTAAGATCTTTAATAAAAATAAAGTATACTTTTCAATATTTTTTTTAATCGCCGTAGTAAATTAGTATGATAAAAAACAATTTTTGAAGTGAAACTTCTTTACGCACGCTTGACTTGGGGAGTAAGCTGGCGAACGCGTGACGTAAGCGTTACGAAAAGTGATCGGGCAAGGCGAACGGAAGTTAAGTGGGGATATAAGCACAGAGGCGCCCGTGGCCCGAGCTTGGTACTACAAGGTCTACAACGAGTTTTTTTTTTTTTTTTTCAATAAAAATAGAAGATCTATGGAAAAATATTAATTTACCAATGAAACCATGAAATAAATTTAAATATTTATAGAAAATTAATATATGTATATGTGTATACATGTATATATTGTACACATATATATATACACATACAGATGGAGCGAAAGAAGTTTCACTTCAGTCGTGTGGTCATAAGCACACTCGTATTTTTTCTAAACAATCAATTGTCATTAAATATGGAAAAATTTCATTATTAATAACCATACATTGACATCGATTGTTCATGAATAATTATAATTAAATTATCAATACCTTTCTGTGGTATGTGGTCCCATGTTCTTTGCAAATGTCCGTCCACAGGTCGACATGTCCCAGAAATGCATTCCAAAACTTGGATATTGTGGTTTGGAGAGCCACAGAAACGATGATAAGGAGCAGTATCATGTATGTGGCGCCGAATCTCTTGTACACAAACTTAACTATTTTCTTTCTATGTCATTAAGAAAAGGACAGAGTACCTATCTAACATTCTAATTTAATCCTGTCAAATTAAGATACTCCATAGACAGTTTAAACGCAATTATAAGTATGACGACCAAAAAAACGTCAATTTACGTCAGGAGCACATTAATTTGACAGGTCTGAACTAACAGTTTCTCTTCTGTCCTTTACTTAATGAAATACAAAGGAAAAGATACACTGAATTTAAATTTAATTTAGTTTGTAAACAAGGAAAACGGGGCCAATGTGGGACAATAATAGGCTCCACCACATCCTTGTGGTATTTTTGCCATGCTGCCTTGGATGCAAAAGAGCTGGGTTCGGTCGCCAAGAGGCAAATTCTTCTTTTCAAATTCTTGCCCCTGTCATAATTTCGCTCCCGTCTTGAAATGAGCCTCCTGAGGGTACCGTAGACTGCTAACTCTCCCTGCAGTTCTCCAAACGCATGGTCTTTTTGAATCAAATGAAACCCAAACCGGGACTCGTCGGTAAATAGCACCAAAGGCCATTGTTCGTCACTCTATGGCAAATTCTCCCGAGTTCACGAAACGAAAGCCGCCGACCGGGATTGCGTCGACACAATGCTGGAACACGTAGCGGTCTTCGAGCATGTAGACCAAATTCTACTAGTTGTATCTCTGTGATATAGGGTTGTTTTTTGACGGTCATTTGGAGAATTTGGTCCCGTCTCTGATCAAGAACACTATATTTACCAGTGTACTGTTCAGCAACATCCCTAGTATTACGATAACATTACCACAAGCTTGATATGACGTTTTGGCTGGTGTGTAGGGCCTCAGCAATGACTCGTTGAATTTATTTACTAACATGCCCATGGCTCTTATTTCGACTCATGTGACCACCTGACATGAGTCTTAATAAACATGCGACATATTTAAATTAAAAAAGAAACAATCTAACACCTTTTCATCAATAAATTTAAGTGAAACAATTTTAATTTTTCTTAACATAAAAATGCTACTATTTTGCCGTCGTACTTTTTTTTCTTATGATTTGAATTTTGGAATTACATAGTATAAAAGAGGTTTCAATCAGTGTATAAACTTTTAATAGAAAGTGAACATTAAATTCGTAAATAATTTAGATTAAAGTGTCCCTAGATTCTGTTAATGTGTTTTTTATAATAGAACCTGTTATTTTGATCTTACAAACAGACACTTAATAATAAATATCTATTTGTGTAAAATACGCTTCTATTTTACGAGGGGCTGACAAACAAATTTTGGTAAGCGTATTTAATTTTGCATGATAAGTATCAATTGTTTCCTATTCTATTGTTCTAAAAAGGTCAAATATCAATCTACCCTTCTCATACAACCTTTACATACCCTGTGATCGCTTTCTCATTCTCTATATCTTTCGATGAAATTAAGCAATGTTTTCAGATACCGGAGATATATATTCGGGGCTTAGTTTTGAACCGTGTTATTGTGATACTTATACAGTATGTTAAGAAAACCCTGTCTGACCCATAAGGATAATAAAGGTTAGGTAAACAAATGACCAAATATAATATAAAATTTTACGTAATCATCACAGTATCAATACAAATGAATTTTGAAATAATCTTTTTTTCCCGCGAATTAATTTCAACTTCCCCGAAATTTGGTACGAGCGAATAGCGATGCGACCACGTGCCGCGTGCCCTGCCGCCCGCCGCCCGCGGAATGGTGAACGCACATTTATTAAGTTAAGTACCACTTTTTGCGAAATAATATTTATTTTTTTAGAGGGTTTTTTTTTTAAGTTTAGCCCGGTTTTGTATCCATTAGTAGAATCAGTTATCGATACCTAACAACACCTTCACGGGTCGGACAGGGTTTTCTTAACATACTGTATATATATTTTTATAAATTATAAACTAGTGATTGATCGCAATCGCCTGATGGTAAGCAGTGATGCAATCGTTGATGGTAAAGGCCGCTAGTTTGTTAAGAACCTATTTACTCTAGCCTTGAAGACACTTAAATTCTCTACTAAAAAACTCGATGTACGCGGTATAAAAAACGAGGCGAAACGCTTCGACCAAATCTTAGTGAGGTCAACAACGTAAGGGTGGAAACTCGCCATAGGACGGGTCGCCGGTACATGGAACGGAGAAGGGGGAATTAAATCATGCAATTCCCTCGCACACTCTCCAAAATGCAGTCTATTTAACACCGACTGGCTATCCTTCGCCTGTGCTCCAGGCTTTGAAGACCGTTATGAGCTAAATCTGAGTCGCCAATTAGCCTCTCCATTGAATCCAAAGTAGCCAGGTGGCATTTCGCAGCACCAATACAACCAAATATTTTTAGATTCGAACTCACAAAATAGCCCGCTTGTCCTTATATAATATACTACGAGTGTCCCAACAGGCGACGAGCGTGGGAAATGGTTGAACGAACACGATCCATGGACATTGGGCGAGGGCGTGCCTGAGTTCATTTTGTGGAGGGTAAATCTATGGGACTAATATTGTTTTTAACCAGCTTCAACATTTGAAGTAGGTTCTCATTTAGTCGGTTTTTTTAGATGACGTGGTCAGTGATAATTCTGTAATACCCTACTATAATATTGTATTTGTACTATGTATTTACAAAAATGCGAAAGTTTGTGAAGATGGAAGAATGGATATATGGAATGTATGGATGTTTGTTAGTTTTTCACGCAAAAACTACTGAACAGAGTTGGTTGAATACAAATGGTTTATTTATAACCAAGAAAAACACATAGGTTACTTATTATTCTGCTATTTATTTTTGTGAATATCGTTGCTTTACTAAACGTTTTTTTTTTTGTTGCGCAGCGGAAATCCTTATGGAGCTCCACCAACATGGGGGTTATATTTATAGAGGGTCTCTTACAGCGGTGTTCTACCTCTGCTATGGCCGGAGTTGCATGATTAACATAAGCATACACCGTTCACCGTAAACTGTCACATATTTACAATCAACCTTGAGCCTTAACGCTTTAGAGATAAAGTAGAATTCAATACAGAAATCAGACAGATTGTAAGAGCTTGATGTGCTGTCGTCTGTACCATATCAATCCATTTCGGTGATTAACAAAAAATCATCGTAACGATATAACGAAAGTCAATAAAGATGAAAGAAAATAAAATAATGTTTTTGTCATTTGTTTTTTTTTTTTTAAGGATTTTTTTATTAGATCCTCGTTAGAATTGCCATTGCGAATATTACCATAGCCAAGCAAAACGAAGTACAGACAGCACATAAAGCTGCTACACTTTGTCAAATTTCTTTATTAGAGTTTCAACTTTGTCGCTAAAGCACTAAGGCTCAAAGTTGAGTGGAAATATATTTGATGGTGTGCGGCAGCTTGACTTGCTATCGTCCGTACATTTGTGCTTTTGTCTATGTGTGCCTTTGATTTTATACGCTTTTGACATTTTGCTACCCATTTGTCATTTCGAGCTTTTGACCTTATGCTCCTAAACAGTTTTACGCTAGTGTTTTAAAAGGCAAGGAGAAACAAAACATCACGCATGTTTGCTTTGAACGCAAAGAAAAAAGTACATTTTATCACCAACATTTTGGAGTTATTTATTTATTATTTAACAACACAAAACCATCGATTCATAACAATGATTACGGAATATCCCAAGGCGATACGGTGTATTTTTCCATACAAAAATTATAAAACAATAGCTTGCGGGTTATTCTTGCAAATTCATTCAAGGGACAGGAAAAAATGTGAAACCTTTCGGCGAATTAAAACTCAAAGCATTTATTTCAATTAAACCATTTACAGGAGCTTTTGAATTATCAAAGGAGTCAGTCGTCCAGAAATATGAAGCTAGTTGTCAAATTCCAAAGCGGAGCAGGATGCTCTGGGCCTCATTGGGTTTATTAAATTTATATCTAGTTCCCTCTCCCATGCGCAATGTAATAGGGACGAGTCTATTCCCTTCAGCCGGATGCTAATCCAGACTCCGGGCTGCTTCAAGAAATTTCAGATGGAAAGGAAATGAATGTGATAATTTTACTAAATTCAATGGCTTTCAATTTTAACATTCATTTAGGTACAGACGACAGCACTTCAAGCTACTAAAATCTGTCAGATTTTGTTATCAGATTTTCAACTTTATCGCTAAAGCATTAAGGCTCAAGATTTATTGGGAATATTTAACAGTTTAGGACAGCTTCACCTGCTGTTGTCCATGCCTTTTTGATCACACCAATTCAGATATATGAAGTAATGGAGTATGAAGCAATAGAAATGTAATAATAATAATAAGTATATCATATTGATTGGATTATCAATATTGAAAGTTTGTTACACAATTACGCATTTCTCGAACTTTACTGTCTAAAACTTATTTATGTTGGCCACTACCGTTAAAAGAAAAATAGGGAAAATTTCCTTCCTGCTTCATGTAACGATTTTGACTTTATCTACTAATACTCTACTAATATTAGGTCGTATTACCTATAACATTGTCAATTTTTGATACTCTCTATAAATTATATTACTTAGATTTCCAAATTGGCGGTTAACGGGGAGAAAGCAACTGTATTGCTTTCTCCCCGTTCGTTTTTTCCCCCTTAAATATCGTTAATTCTGTTATACATGGAAAAATCGCAACAACGCGCTTGCTATTTTAGAATTCGAGTTCCATCGCGGCAACAATGCAGCACGCAATATTAACGACGTGAGCATGGTGCCGCATGTGAACGCACGGTCCGTTTTGGGTTTGATCGCTTCCGTTCTGGAAATTGTGATCTCAACAATGAGCGACCGGAGACGAAAACTGAGAACGATGAACTGAAAGCCTTAGTGGAAACAGATTCTTTTCAAAACATATTGGAATTTGCAAAAGCTTTCACGTTAGTGTGTTTTTTTTTTATTATTAAATTATAAATTAGCGCTTGACCGCAATCTCGCCTGATGGTAAGCAGTGGCGCAGTCGTTGATAGTAAAGCGCACTAGTTTATAAAGAGCCTATTCACTCTAGCCTTGAAGACACTCAAATTGTAGTCCGACGGAATCACCGCCGCTGGCAAACTGTTCCAGTCCTTTGATGTACGCGGTATAAAGGAGGTGGCGAAACGCTTCGTCCGGATCGTAGTGGTGTTAACAACATAAGGGTGGAAACCTGCGGTACGACGGGTCGTCCGATGGTGGAACGGAGATGGGGGAATTAAGTCATGCAATTCCCTCGCACACTCCCCAAAAAAACACTAAGGACAGCAGGTTAAGCTACCAGAAACTGTCAAATATTCCCAATCAACCTTTAGCCTTAATGATTCAGAGATAAGGTTGAAAATCTAATAAAGGAATCTAACAGTTTGTAGTAGCTTGATGTGCTGTCGTCTGTACTCACTGAACAACTGTGTTGTCTCAAAACTATAGGATTATGACAAGAAAATCTTCGTCACCCACCATACTCACCAGACATTACTCCCAACAAATTTTAATAATAATTATGTATTTAGAAATATTAATAATATAATATTATTATGTCGGAATTTAGAGTACCTAGATACTTTTTAAAGTTTTTTTCTTAATTTAAGGAGCCAGTCGAAAACGTCCCCAATATTTTTATAGCAGAACCAATAACGAACTTCCACTAAAATGGAAAAAGTGCATATTCACTTATGTATACTTAATCTATAAAGCTGAAGAGTTAGTTTGTATGTTTGAACTCGCTAATCTCAGGAACTACTGGTCCGATTTGAAAAATTATTTTTACTTTGGACAGCCCATTAATCCAGAAAGGCTTTAGGCTATAGAATACCACGCTGCCAACAGGAGTGGACCATATAAAAAAAAAAAAAACAGAAATTAATCCTTCTCCAAATAATTTAATAGTATTTAATTTTGAACAAAATTTATCGGGCCTTGATATCACTTAATTTCGATTAACATATAATATGATACAACACTTACTTTAAATTTTTTGGGGCTTAAATAACATGTTCAAATAACTCACTCCACGCGAACGAAGTGGCGGGCGGCCGCTAGTGGTTAATAATGAGATATATAATACAAAGTATTTCATACTTAAATAAGGACCTAATAAAATAGTTTCTGCTTATTATTTTTTATGTTATTATATTGATTGTTTTTTACTGTCCTTTTGAGGCTATGTGAGGTGTCCTTAGAGCGCAGGTACATATTTTTAAATCATCATTATCAACCCCCCCTATCGTCCCACTGCTGGGCACAGGTCTCCTCCCATACAGAGAAGGATTGAGCATAATCACCACGTTTGCTCAATGCGGGTTGGCGATTTCAGACTCAAAGTCCAGGTTTCCTCAAGATGTTTTCCTTCCCCTTCAGTCATTGGTGTCTAAGATATACTTAGAAAGTACATATAACTTTAGAAAAGTTACATTGGTACTTGCCTGACCTGAAACCGAACCCGCGCATTCATAATTGAGAGGCTGGTGTTTTAACCACTACGCCACCACGACTTTTATTTTTAAATATTTGACCCATATTGTGAGTTCCAACCTAAAGGCCGACGTTGATATTGAACGAGGGCGTTGTCGGTGAGGGAGAATATGATTGTCCGCAAATTTGCTCGCAACTCCAAGAATGTGAAGATAACCCAGTGCCGAGCCTACTACACATCTTTTAATATGAATAGTCTGTGGGTGTCATATACAGTATGTTAAGAAAACCCTGTCCGACCCATAAGGATAATAAAGGTTAGGTAAACACATGACCAAATATAATATAAAATTTTACGTAATCATCATAGTAACAATACAAATGAATTTTGAACTAATCTTTTTTTCCGCGAATTAATTCCAACTTCCCCGAAATTTGGTAATTTAAAAAAAAAGTGACAACACCGGTATTATTATGAGCGAATAGCGATGCGCCCACGTGCCGCGTGCCCTGCCGCCCGCCGCCCGCGGAATGGTGGTTAACGCACATTTACTAAGTTACCTCTTTTTGCAAAATAATATTTATTTTTTAGGGGGATTTTTTTTTTTAAGTTTAGCCCGAATTTCTATCCATTAGTAGAATCAGTTATCGATACCTAACAACACCTTCACGGGTCGGACAGGGTTTTCTTAACATACTGTATATACTGACAAATATATATACTGACAAATCACACAGATTGAGCTAGCCCCAAAGTAAGTTCGAGACTTGTGTTATGGGATACTAACTCAACGATACTATATTTATAATAGACACATATATAGATAAACATCCAAGACTCAGGCCAATCAGGAAAATATCGTTTTCCATCATTACCTGGCCGGGGATCGAACCCGGGGCCTCCACGTCGCAGGCAGGCGTGTTGACCGCTGCGCCACGGAGGACGACAAAATGTTTATAGAAATCCTAAGGCGACCTCTGCATTCAATATAATAACGTACTGAGGGCGCTGTTGTGCTTGCCTCACTTCTGCAGCACATCGGCAATGTTCGTGAGCGTTCTCATGGACTGCTTTTATATCAGCATGCGCAAGAGGGCGACCTCGATCGAGTAGAGAGCGGGGAAAAATTCTTCTTACCGTTGTTGCCAACAAGTTGGACGGGCCTTTCAAGCAGCACTGGCAGGCCATCCTCCAGTATATCGGTCTTGGAGCAGGTAAATATTTAAAACAGTTGGAACATTAAGGCAGTTTTAATATATTTCTTGATAAAATTTTTAATTCAATTAGTCACAGTTAGGATTTATGAGTTTTCAAAATATAACCTACAGTTGTCTGAAATAAACAAAACACGATTGGTGCAGTGGATTAGTGATCAACTCTTGCACGTCATGTCGCGGGTTCAATTCCCTCACGGAACAATTAATTATATGACCTACAGGTACACACCTTGTCTGACTGTGTGTGTATGCGAGTTTAAGTGCTTGTGTTTATGTGCCGGCCAATTAGGAGACAGTATAAAAATTTGCTTATTTTTGGTAGCTCCAATACCGCCCTATTAAAAAAAGTATTTTAAGTAGTAGCCCGATTACTTTCATTATTCAAAAAAAAAAATTACATTTTTACTAATAGATCAATAGTCAGATGAGAATTTAAATAGATAATGAAAAATTTAAATTTATAATCTCTGTATCCGGACATATTTTTTTGACTTGATGTACTTTCTCGCTACTTGTCTGCGTCTGGGCGCCCCTTGTGTGGCTCCGCATCGCTGCCAATGCGGTGAAGGTGTTGACTACTTCGGACACCATGGCTTATCCTGCAGTAAAAGCGCAGGTCGGATAGCACTGATATTATCCGCCGTGCTCTTGTCACCGCCGGCGTGCCTGCTGTTTTAGAACCTCACGGCTTGACACGCGACGATGGGAAGAGACCAGACGGAATTACTGTAATGCCTTGGAAGGTAGTTAGGCCTTTGGTACGGGATGCAACGTGTGTCGACACCCTTGCGCCATCCCATCTTCCAAATACGGTGAGTTGTGCTGCAGCGGCTGCTGCAAGTGCGGAAAACCTCAAACGGCGGAAATACTCCAATCTCATTGGAACCTATATGTTCGAGCCGTTTAGGGTTGAAACACTAGGGCCATGGGGTTCGAGTGCACATCTGTTATTCCAGGATATCGCCAAACGTCTAATCGACTGTTCACGTGACCAGAGGGCTGGGCTACTTTTTGGCCAAAGAATCAGCATCGACACACGACGTGGCAATGCTGCCAGCCTTTTGGGCACGTTTCCTGTTGACAGCGATGCGGATGAATTTTTTGATGCCCTCTAGTTATTTTCATTCCTCTTTTATATACTTGTACATATTTTTTTGTTTTAACTTTTTAAATTTATAAGTTAATCTGTATTAAGACAAATTTGTATGATATTAAATAAAGTACACATCTCTTGATGTAATGAATTGTGTTGTTTTAATTTCATTTGACATGTAATTTATATTTATTTGATTTGACAGTGTGTATTTATAATATGTATAGAATGAGGTGGTCTATTGTTATTGGATATTCATTATTTTTTGCTTTTGTTTGCATGCCTTAGTTAAGGTAGTCAGTATAAGAATCTTCTAAAAACTTAATATCTGTTTTTTGTACCTACTTTCTACGCAAATAAAGAACTATTCTATAGTAAACGCACCTACGATAAAAGAGTAAATACACATAATTGTTCCGTGAGGGATTCGAACCCGCGACACGCAGCGCAGCAATCAATTGTAATAAAAACAATTTAATAAATATAAGTTTCTTTAACCTACGTTTTATTTCTTGTCACTAAGTAAAATTGAATATTTAAAAAAATTATGTTTATTAAATAATTGAGCAAGATCCCAGGGCCCCCAGACGTTAGTTATTTTCTCACAAAAAATATAAATGAGATAAAGTAGTGTTAGTACGTACCTACTTTGAGTGTGTGTATACCTGCCAGCCTGGGTCGACGGCCAAAGCTAAAGGTTCATAAATACACTACTGCTTTTTTTTAAATTCTCAGTGCTGATTTTTACATATGTATGTTTCAGAGAATTTTGTTAAAAATTAATAATCATTATTGCCAGACACTTCCCATCGGCGCTTATCCTTACCAGACGCTTTAAAGCTTCAAAAAGAATAACATATTTTTACTTATAATGTCACTCTTGATTTTTATATAATATATGATACTTAGGGAACTATTTGAACACACCTGGTCAGCAGCCAGACAAATTGGAAGGGCCAAACATCCCCCGAGACACACATACGAGGGTTAAACTGAAAGTTCTTAGAAAATCAAAAACTGATAACATTAGCCAGTTATTAGTTTTATTATATCTTTTCAAAATATTGTCCATTCACGTCAATACACCGTTGCATGCGATGGAACCACTTGGAAAAGCACTTTGCCCACTCGTCCTTAGGGGTCTCTTCAATGGCATCGCGATACACAGCCACCGCTTCTTCAGCATTCATAAACCGCTTTCCTTTAAGTTTTTCTTTAATTTTTGGAAATAAATAAAAATCACAAGGCGCGAGGTCGGGATTTTACGGCGGGTGACCCAGTAATTCAACGTTTGATGTCGCCAAATAGTCGATCGTTCGCTTGGCGGTGTGCGACGAGGTGTTGTCGTGGAGAAGGAGGATCCTACTGCGAGGTCGTTTCTCTCGAACTTTTTCCAAGACAAGTGGCAAACAATTGGTAGTGTTTTTTGATCCTCTAACACAATTGTTGCGAAATGACCTGTGACCTTGCGAAATGAAAGTGTCGCTATGTGTATGAGCGCGAGGTTATTATTTGTGGCGCCACAGCATCCTCATCTTCTCCCTGACGCAGGTCCTCACTGGACGCGGTTGTTTCGAAAGGTTCCTGTTCCGTATTAGGCGAAAGGAAACGCCAGAGTGTCACCATTGTGTGGATCGCCCTGAGGACACGGTGGAGCATACGGTGGAGGTCTGCCCGTTTTGAATAGAGCACCGCCGATCTCTCGCGTCCGACCCTGGTCCAGGCCATGGTCCGGAGCGAGAGTGTATGGCAGGCCGTCACCTCCTTCTGCGAAGCAGAGATGCTGGAAAAGGAGGAGGCGGAGCGGACTTCAAATAATTCCCTAAGTATCATAATTATATAAAAATCAAGAGTAAGATTATTTATATTTTTTGTGAGAAAATAAGTAACGTTTGGGGGCCCTGGGTTCTTGGATTATAAGTAACGTCTGGGGACCCTGGGATCGTGGACTATAAGTAACGTCTGGAGGCCTTGGGATCTTGGACTATAAGCAACGTCTGGGGGCCCGGGGATCTTGGACTAAAAGCAATGTCTGAGTGTCTTGGGATCTTGGACTATAATCCCAGAAATTACTTATAAGTAACGTCTGGGGGCCCTGGTATCTTGGACTATAAGTAACGTCTGGGCCCCTGAAATCTTGGACTATAAGCAACGTCTGGGGGCCCTGGGATCTTGGACTATAAGTAACGTCTGGGGGCCCTAGGACCTTGGACTATAAGCAACGTCTGGGGGCCTTGGGATCTTGGACTATAAGAAACGTCTGGGGGCCTTGGGATCTTGGACTATAGTCCCAGAAATTACTTATAAGTAACGTCGGGGGGGGGGCTGGGATCTTGGACTATAAGCAACGTCTGGGGGCCCGGGGATCTTGAACTATAAGCAATGTCTGGGGGCCTTGGGATCTTGGACTATAATCCCAGAAATTACTTATAAATAACGTCTGGGGGCCCTGGTATCTTGGACTATAAGTAACGTCTGGGGCCCTGGAATCTTGAACTATAAGCAAAGTCTGGGGGCCTTGGGATCTTGGACTATAGTCCCAGAAATTACTTATAAGTAACGTCGGGGGGGCTGGGATCTTAGACTATAAGCAACGTCTAGGGACCTTGGGATCTTGGACTATAAGTAACGTCTGGGGGCCTTGGGATCTTGGACTATAAGTAACGTCTGGGGGCCCTGGGGTCTTGGACTATAAGAAACGTCTGGGGGCCTTGGGATCTTGGACTATAGTCCCAGAAATTACTTATAAGTAACGTCGGGGGGGGGCTGGGATCTTGGACTATAAGCAACGTCTGGGGGCCCGGGGATCTTCAACTATAAGCAATGTCTGGGGGCCTTGGGATCTTGGACTATAATCCCAGAAATTACTTATAAGTAACGTCTGGGGGCCCTGGTATCTTGGACTATAAGTAACGTCTGGGGCCCTGGAATCTTGGACTATAAGCAACGTCTGGGGGCCTTGGGATCTTGGACTATAGTCCCAGAAATTACTTATAAGTAACGTCGGGGGGGCTGGGATCTTAGACTATAAGCAACGTCTAGGGACCTTGGGATCTTGGACTATAAGTAACGTCTGGGGGCCTTGGGATCTTGGACTATAGGTAACGTCTGGGGGCCCTGGGGTCTTGGACTATAACGACAACACGCGCCAACCGTGCCCTCGTCGACTTTAATCCAGAGTTTACTCGGTTGGTGATTAGTTGATATTTAGTTATCTCTATATTTTTGAACGAATTCATTATTGTAAATTTACTTTTAACGACTTCACTGTATGTACCCTGGTAAACATTTTATGAAAATTTAGTGTCTCAGTAATTACGTGAATAGTTATTAATTCTTAATGAGAAATAAATAAAGTACTTAAATCAAATAACTATAATTGTAAATATTATTTCTGGCTCTGGTGTTTTGTAAGTAATGGTTACTTTTAACAATTAGCTAACATAAATAAATAAATAATAGTTTTCACTGAGGCTGTCATCAGCATCAGACATCTAATTGTAGGCCATACAAATATTTGTTCCGTGCGGGAATCGAACCCGCGACACTCGGCGCAGCAGTCGATCGCTCATCCACTGCATCAATCGTGTCGTCATTAAGAAAAACCAGCCAAGAGTATATTGGGCCACGCTCAGTTCATGAACTGAGCGTGGCCCAATATACTCTTGGCTGGTTTTTCTATTTATTTCCGTCCCAATAAGTGGAGTTAATAAGAGTTTTCATACTGAATCCTAAAAACGGGCCCACAAAGGACGGTAATAACTAGAGAAAGAGTTACAGATTTCAAATACATTACATCCAAAATTCGCCATTATGAGTGATAACTAGAGGTCGGATATTCCGGCGTTTAAATACCTAAACTTCATTTGACGATAGAAAAATATGGATATGCCTTTCGGTGCACGTAGTTAACACGTATACCACTATATGTTTTATCTATGAATATTTCTAAAAAACAACCAGATAGCAACAAGGTATTTCGTCATTTTTGAAGGCAAAATTTATCTACTAGTACTATCCTTTTATAAATATACAAAAACTAAAATATTTTACACAATTGTTAGTAATAAGGCGTATCCACATTATTGTTTCATCGGCATTTTGTTCAAGTTTAGATATATAAGCGCCGTACATCCGATCTCTAGTACCATTTCCAACCATTCATTTAGTCATTTAATAATTTAAACACTGTTACACAGTCGATGAACTGTGATTGTGACTTTTGAGGGCTCCAAAAACCCGTACCGACTGCCATTAGGTGTTCGTATGGCAACCGGCACCAACGGCTTAACGTGCTTTCCGAGGAACGACCAAACCAATGCAAATATTCATATTCATGCATACAAATATTTGCACTACGCGGGGATCGCACCCGCGCCTCCTTTCGCAGCGACTGCGTTCGCTACCGCTACGCCATGGAGGCTGTCAAAAGCACTTTTACACAGTATTGCTTTAGAATCTCCAAATATCATACAAGAATTACTGTTGCGCGATAATAAAATATTTATACAATCCATCAATTTATAAGTAACGTCGGGGGGCTCTGGGATCTTGGACTATAAGCAACGTCTAGGGGCCTTGGGATCTTGGACTATAAGTAACGTCTGGGGGCCTTGGGATCTTGGACTATAAGTAACGTCTGGAGGCCTTGGGATCTTGGACTATAAGCAACGTCTGGGGGCCATGGGATCTTGGACTATAGTCCCAGAAATTATTTATAAGTAACGTCGGGGGGGCCTGGGATCAAAGCTGTTGGTTCACTTGCATGATCTATACAAAGCTACTATCTTCATATTGTTTACATCAATAGATACTGGTTTGCAGTGCTCAGTTGCACTAATTTCACTGTAAAATCGAGGGTTGGAATTTCCTTCATTAAGTTTTACCATTGATAATGATGATGTTGATAAAATATTTATACAATCCCCTGCAAAGAGCTGTTGGTTCATTTGCATGATCTATACAAAGCTACTATCTTCACATTATTTACGTCAGTAGATGTATTTTCTACATTGTTTTACCATTGCGCATACACCGAAGCCGGGGTTTGCAGAATAGTTTTGGGCAAATCGTTCACCCTATTTCTTCAAAAATTATTCATATCGAAACCGTGTAGGTATTTCAAGCAAGATCAAAAAGCGATTATTTCTGAAAATATTAACATGACCAAAACATGATTTTAATATAATAAACCTCTATTCATTTTTAAATACCTCCCCAACGTTAGGGTTGTAATAAAAAATCGCTCCCCACTTTACGTGTAGGGGGGTATCTTAATAAAATTCATCACGTCGACAAAGTAGTATATTTTTTTTCACTTTTTACTTTACCACTTTGTCTAATTTATGTCAGATCGTGGACAGGCTTTGAAATACTTTCTTCCCATCGTATTCCTCCATAATTTGGCAACAGTAATCGCCAAACCTACGCACCGCTTGCGCCAGCTATCGCGCAAGAGGAGAAACACCAGTTCGGATCGAATGCGCTTGCCAGCCGGCATCAACAATGGCGCGCGGTGTAAAAACTCAAATATATAATGTGAAATACGACTGTTTGTGATATGGTGTGATGATCCTCGGGTTCCTGACTTCTGTGAGTACGCTTACATTCATCTTATCTAATAGCTTATTCCCGGCTGGAAGGCACAACATAAATTGGTCATTCCAGTCGGATATAGATCGATTTGTCGCTCCAAAAAGAAAAGAGCATTAGTCAGCATTGTCAATGCTGAATGCATGTGTTGCACTATCAACAACAGCCTAAAATGAGACACTAGCGTCTTTTAGCGGTAATTACCAATACCAGTATGGGCTATTATCTCGTTTAACAAACATAGATATTTACAACAGATAAAATACAATATGTAAACAAAATTGACTTGTACGCACTAACGCATAAAGAATGTTCAACGGCCAAGTCACACAAAATTAACTATAATAATAAAAAAATCGCAGTAAGGAACCTTAGACTTGGCACAACAAGTAGCTCCATTGAGACTTGGCTAGTTTTTTACAGAATGTTTTTGGTGGGATTTCACTTGATTAATTTGAATTGATATTGATTTATTTTATTAGAGTTTCTTATTTGACAGTTTTTTTTTTCTAAGGAGAGGCATTTGCACAGTAGTGGGACGCTATAGGCTAGATTAAATCAGAAGATGTTCCCACTACGATGGATTTTTACAATGACAGTCGATTTTTTAGTCGATAGGTGAAAGGGGTATTACCATATCTCTAATACAGCTGAGACCAGCTGATGGTTCTTCATTAGATACTTAAGAAGTTAAGACCTTCAATTTTCGACATCAAATGAAAAAGTTAAAAAAAAAAAATTGTAAAAGTGGTTCATCAATCTCTAATAGTTTGGTTGGGCTCTTGTGTTGTTGCTGTTGTGTTTTTTAATCAGGATCACCAGGTATTCCAGATCTTCGATTACCCTAGTTTTTTAGAGTTTTCCCTTTATATGCCTATTAAACTCTAACTCTATACCAAATTTCAGCTCTCAGAGTTTATGGGAAATACTAGTTCTATTTTGATGATCATGAGAGTGTGTGCCGCAAATATTAACACGCGTCATGAGGCACAAAACGCCTCCTTCTGCAGTTTCGAACCGGCGGGCTCGAATGCGTCGCCAGCTGCCGAGAATGCATGCGTTGCAACGCGTGCCGCTGTCCCTGCCTCGACACCGGTGGAGACAACGACGTGTAGTTTCTTCGACCCCCAAACGAGCCCACGCTGCAATAACTGCCGCTAAAAAGCCTGTTGAGCCATAAAACTCGCAGGTAAAACGAGCGGAAAAACGATAGGGGGTAAACAGAGCCGGTCGAAACCAAACCTGCAGCCTAATCGGCGAACATATTTTTGTCAAATGATTACGACTAGTTGGGATCATTTGGTCCGCAGTTGATATTGTTGTAGTGTAAAAGTGTAAAATAATATCAACTGTGGTCCAAACATTCCCAACTAGTCGCAATCATTTGACAAAAATGTGTTAGCCGATTAGGCTGTAGGTTTCGAATACACAGGGTCCAGAGAAGGACACGTGCGACAAGGATGGTTTCGTCAAGGTAGAGAAGAAGAAGAAGCTTTCTTGTCGGAACAAGTGCGGTGCTGCGCTGGCAGGACCTAACATGCTGGTGCATTCAGCAGTAACGACGACGATGCTGTACGTGTTCAGACTGCACCACTCCACGAAGGCTAAGGAGATAGTGGAGTATCTGCGTAACAAGACTAAATGGACTGTGAGGGTAGAGAATACGTACTTCAAGTCGTTCGTGGTACGTGTTCCGACGCATGATCTCGACAAGTTCCTGAAAAAAGAGCCGAAGGGTATCGTGTACTGCCGCGCCGGTTTTGTGGCCGGCTACGTGACACCAGTCAGCGAAACACGAAGCCGATGATCCGTGCACAGTAGTTTTAATTATTTTGTTATATGTAATTATAGTATTTTTAAGTTTTAATAGTATTTGTTATAATATTTTTTGTATATTAGTTTACAAGTATTTTATGTTATAGTTTGTAATGTAATTTCTATGGGTCCTAGTTTCTTGAATTAAAGGAATAAAAAAAATAAACACGAAAGATTACTTTCCTTTAACTTCGGAACTGAAAGACCTACAGACTTGAAATTATGGATTTTAAGTATGTATAGCTTACGGGATGACGAAAATTTCTGCGTTTTGGCCTTTACAGATGTTCTCAATTAGGGGCCTGAAAATGCGGCGAAATGGTTCCAATAAAGGATGGTAAGACATTGTTTGCTCCGCGCTTGACTTGGCGGAGGCACTGCCGTGCCCCCCGATTACCTAAATTTAAAAATCCCAGATATAAAGGGCGTGACAGCTCACACATTCTTCTTGTTCGTCAGCCTATATAAGTCTACTGCTGGAGAATGGCCTTCGCCAAGGCTTTCATTGCATTAGATTGATTTGTCCTAAATGCCGCCTTGATATTCCGTTTGATATTCCACAAGAGAAACGCTCGCTACCCTGGTTCCTGGTTCGAGAGTTCCTATAGTCGCCTCTTACGACACCCACTAGAAGATATAGGGTGGTCACACAAAATTGTTGTGTTGTTCTCAAATTTGTGCACACATTTATGCATTGTAAAAAAGCAAATTATATGAACTCATATACGGTGTCAGTAAGCTAATTCTGGAGAAAGAACACAAACAGTGTCTTGAGTTAATCAGAGCGACCATCCATTATTGTATCCAAATTTGATATTGTTTATATATATATATATATTTATTTATGATCTATCACACAAACACAGTAATTAAATTATTATGCACTCACTATAAGGTTCAGTTGAAAACCAGCGTCAGGCAACTGCTACGTAGTTGTCTGACATTTATGCTGAACTGGACCTATTTGGCGCAACCGTTGGACTCACATTTGATGATTATTTATTTATATGTTTCTCTCTCTTTTTTTTTCTGTTTCCTTTGTTTCAAACTGTATGTATTTATAAGGGTGTGCGCCAAATAAATGGTTTCTTTCTTTTTTTCTTTCTTTTTTAGTAATTCTTATCATTTATATAGTCGTTTACGGAATAATATGCCTTTGAAGAAAGTTTGGATTTGATTTGTGCTTTAAATGCATTTTAATTGTAAGGCAAGTCTAGCAAAGCAGAGTAGGGGAGAGCAGGGTTAAAAGTTCCCTGGGTAAGTTGTTCCGATGCAATAAAATAGAAATACGCGTGAAGATTGTTAAGAAAGGCGATGGTGCGCCGTCACGGCCGACGTTTTGTAACTTCGGCGGCGACGGATGAGTGGGTGTGTGCATAGAACTCCTAACCTGTCATGTAAGTAAAAATTTTCATAGGGTCAGGAATCATTTGCTTGAGTTATTTTTGGCTTTGTTTTAATACTTTTGTGTGATGGTGGGTCCATATGGTGGAAGTTAATTAGGCGTTGGATGTTCCTTAATTGTGGGGCTGATTGTTCCTCGCAACAACTTACCTCAGATGGGGTAAGTAGATTTAGTTCTGTATAGTGACGATTTGATTTATGAATTTGATTTGTTTTGTGTCTATTAAAACTAAACATTTTATATTGTTGTAGGATGCGTACCTAGAAACTAAAAGGCCAGAAATCGTAAAAATAGTATGGCCTCAAACAGCAACTCCTACAAATATAATAAAAGCATTCAGGAAGACGGGAATATACCCATACAATCCCAATATTTTTACTGACGATGATTTTGCCCCTTCACACGTTACTGAACGTCCTTTGTGTGATGCTAATTCTCGGAGCGCTGTAGAAAGTCTAGAGGTCCAGGTCCGTGTCCAGGTACAGGGACCTCAACAATGTCAAAAGTATCAAGCCATTATGATGATCGACGAGATACTTTCGAAAGTGCAGTAGTAGACTCAGAGCAAAGTGATGAATCGCCAGGTCCGTCCAATTGTACAACTATGGAGGCATAAAGTCAGGAAATTATCATGGATGTAGACCCAAAACCTCAGCCAAAGCGACGTATTAGAAAGACAGCAGTGTTCTGTTAACAGTCTAGTCTGTACACAACAGAAAAAAATGTGTTGGCTGAATAACAGTAGAAAAAACAAAAGAGAAATGAAGATCAGAACAGTAAGACATACAAGAAAGGAAAAAGAAAGGAGATAGAGGAAGGTACAGAAAAAGGGGAAAAGGTGTGATACAGGAAAGAAATAGCAGCGAAAGTCATGCTGAGAATGATCTAGTATTGTATTGCTTAATTTGCTGCGGTTCATATTAGAGATGAAACGGATAGTGATTTGGCCGGATACCGGATACCGGATATTCGGCTAACTACGAGGCCGGAGCGCCGGATATCCGGCCACCGGATATTCGGCCGCTTATCGCGTTACAATTTGATTTGAATATGCGCGCGTGATTAAGATCTGAAATATTCGGACGCATTCGGCGTGATCGGCATTCGGCCGGCACGACTCGCGGCGTTCGGGTGTAATCGCTCATGTCAGGTTATATGCATTTGTTAATTCCATTGTTTTTCTTTCTATTTAACTTGTCGATTATTAAAAAATGTCAGTATCAAAAAAAAGATCGTTGATTTGGCAATATTTTGATTTAAAAAGTGACGATAACAAGTACGCGTCATGTTTATTGTGTCACGTTGAAATTTCTCGCGGTGGTGAAGGAAAAAAGGCAGGTATGTAAGTTTTAGAGGTTATGTTTTTGCTTCAATTTTAATGCGAGAATACTCTTATATTTTCAAACTTATTTTGTTAATAAACAAACATACTACTTAGCAGTATTCTTAAATTAGTTATTTCGCTGGTCATTCATTTCATTTTAATTTTCATTACTACTACTACAATCTCAATTTGAAATTTAAAATTTAATTTTTTTCTAAACGATATTTTATTAATGCAAGCTTCCGACTTCAGTTTATTTATGCATATTGTGAATGGGTAGGTACTAGGTACAATATTTTAAAATAAGTTTCTTTTTCATTCATCAGGTACGTCTGCCATGAGTAATCATTTAAAGTCCAAACATCCACAGGAGTCTAGATTGATAAGTACAAGTAAAACTAGCGAAATTTCAAGATCAATTACGGTTTCACAACGTGCCAATCCCAGCCCAATTGCTCCTTCTACAACTGCAGAAAAACAGCTAACACTGTCAGAATCGTTTGAAAGAAAATTACTTTGGGATGTGAATGATGCCAAAGTCAAAAAGTATCATTATTTAATTGCAGAAATGATTGCAATAGATAACGAGCCGTTCAGTATTGTAGAAAAGGTTGGGTTTAAAAGACTTTTAGAACAAGCGCTACCTCGTTATGAATTACCAAGTCGCACTTATATATCTCAAAAAATTATTCCAGGCATCTACAATAGAATTCGCGACAAAATAAAAGCAAACATTTCTAAAGCTATTGCAATTTCTGTTACGTCTGACATTTGGACCTGCCTGCACAATAGTTCCAGTTTCCTAAGTTTCACAGCCCATTGGTTGTCTCCGGAATTTCAGCTAAACCACGGCGTTCTTGCTATGAAACCGTTTTCAGGATCACACACAGGTGAAAATATAGCAAACGAACTGAACGCTATAGCTGCTCGCTGGGATATTGAGAAAGATAAAATTCACTTACTAATCCATGATAGTGGAGCTAATATGGTGAAAGGAGCTCGAGTTGGAGAGTATCATTCCGCTAGATGTTTCATACATTCGCTTCAGCGAGTTATTGATAAGTCAATGAAGGTCCAGGCTGAGCTATTAGAAGTGATTGCTACTGGTAGACGTCTAGTAACTCATTTCAATCATTCAGGTTTGGCACAAGAAAAATTACTTGCAATTCAAAAGGAGTTAAATTTGCCGCAGCATCAGTTAGTGCAGGACATCAACACGAGGTGGAATTCTACCTACTACATGGCTGTACGTTTGGTGGAACAAAAAAGGGCTATCTCTCTTTATGTTGTTGAACATGAGACACTGACTAATTTGACGATACAACAGTGGGGTATGTTGGAGCAGTGCATAAACCTTTTAAAACCATTTGAAGAAATAACAAAAATTACAAGTTCTGGCGTTTCCTGTATATCCGAAGTGATACCACACGTTTATGCACTAAAAAGTATTTGGATAAAACCGAGACAGCACAAAGAACACCAGACTTAGCACGTTTAAGAGCCTCCTTGAAAGCTGAATTGGAAAGTCGTTTTAAATCCTTAGAAGAAGATCTAAACTTCATAATTGCTACCTTTCTAGACCCAAGATTCAAATCAGACTATTTAGGAGTTCTTGAAACTGAAAAAGCCCGACAGAAAATCCTGATAGAATATATAAAAAACTCTTACGACGATTCTTCTTCCGACAGTAATAGATCATCGCCGTCTTCAACACCTGCTAAACGACAAAAAGAAGATGAAACTGGATCAAATTTTACACGCGAAGCTCATAACACTTTTTGGGACTGTTTCAATGAAGTGGCAAAGGACAACAGTAGCAGTTGTCGCGATCAAGAAAAACAAAATCCAATTTCTAATGAGATTGACTTTTTCTTAAAGTTATCTCGAATAGATCGCAATCGCGACCCATACCTTTGGTGGTCGGTCAATTCAAACCAATACCCTCAATTGGCGAAGTTTGCAAGAATTTATCTTGGAGCACCTGCCAGTAGCATTTACAGCGAAAGGCTATTTTCAGAAGCTGGTCTAGTATACGAAGCCAAGCGGAGTCGCCTCTTACCAACAAATGCTGAAAACCTAGTATTCATTCACCATAATTTGCCGCTAGTTAATTTTGAGTACTAACACTAAGTAAATTTTTAGTAATTAACTTTTTATCAAACAATTTCTGTCATTATTTTAATTTAATAAATGGTGTCCGTCCATAACCTATTGTTATATTATTTTTATTTCATATATGTATGTGTGTGTATATGCAAAATAATCCGTTACTAATATTATAAATTCAGTCTGTTTGTCTGCTACTCTCTCACGCCTAAACTAAAGAACTGATTTTGCTGAAATTTGATACAGAGATAGATTAGACAACGAGAAACAATATAGATAGGCTTAAAAACTTTTGTAGTCCCACAGAAAAGCGCGATATAGACGAGTTTAGGGCGTAAAGCACTCAGCGCTAACGGTATCGCGGGAAACATCTAGTATTCGGTATTCGGCCGGATAGTGCCCTACTATCCGGTATCCGGCCGGATAGTGAAAATAGGCCGGATAGGCCGGATACCGGATAGTTACCGGATATCCGTTTCATCACTAGTTCATATACTGATTCACGTCCAAGTAAGAAGTGAATGGAGTGTGTCTAATGAAGAATCAATAGAAGTCTCAACTCGTATTTGGCTAAAGTATATTTATGATTGTAATACCATAACTTGTAAATTATTGATCTCAATTATTTTTAAGAACAAACTAGACATTGGCTGAATGCACAAACC
Organism: Sesamia inferens; assembly: GCA_037179545.1. Classification (NCBI taxonomy): domain Eukaryota; kingdom Metazoa; phylum Arthropoda; class Insecta; order Lepidoptera; family Noctuidae; genus Sesamia; species Sesamia inferens. The sequence continues at coordinate 11,544,759 of CM073934.1, read as the reverse complement.
GTGCGAAGCCAAAGAAGAAAAGAAAAAAAAAAGAACAAACTAGTGATATTATGATTGTCACTAGTTATTCTTTTGATTTAAAAAACGAAAGTTACAGAATTACCTATATAGAAACCTTTGCTAGCATTTGTTTCTTTTCTTGTTTTTTATGCATATAATTTATTTAATGATATATTACAAATGTATATATATGCACTTCTTTTTATTTATTATGACAAATTAAAAACTTACCTCAATGACTGACTCAATGAAAATTTCAAGAATTCTGGAGCGGAACAACCAACGCCGTTGGGGGGCTGGTTATTCCGCTCCAGAATTCTTGAAATTTTTTTCTAAAAATTATACTTAGGCACAAAAACTGTATACATCTTGATACGCCGATAAACATTCTATCTATATGGCAATAACCTATTTAACAAGTCTTATTTGTCACGAAGATCTCCCCTATCTTTTTATAAAAGTTACTAAGCCCAACAAAAGAGTTATGAACCTTTTGAAGTCGTTGAAAAGGGGCTCGTAGTTTGCCCTTATTTCTTGTGTTAACATTACATTCATAAGTTCGGAAAATTTATCTGTTCGACAGCATACCATAACGCTTTTAATTTTGTTGAACTGTCAGAATGAAAGCCATTCCTGATGTCAGTCATTTTTAAATAACGACGAGGTAATTGCACCACACACGTAATTATAGAGACCACCATAAACAAATCAGTTTGAAATCAGAAGTATACGTCATCTGCCTGAGCTCTTCCAACTATGTTGAGGCTTTGAAATCAGTAGTATGATGTTTTATTGCACAGGTTGAGGTTGTCAATTGACCTCATTATGAACTCGCAGTGGCCTCGCACCCACGGGATGAAAGGGCGTGGCGTTCACTTCATCCGGTACCACACGACACGAACCTCTTAACACTCGAGAGGGCTTAATCACTACATCAGTAGGTATTCGTAATTCATATGAAAAGTAGGATATGATGTTTCAGCTTTACATCAATTGTTATAAGATCTGACGTAATTCTATAGCCAGCACCCTAATCATGTAACACACTATTGCTATCAATTTGATTTATTTTGAAGCATATTGCTAATCCATTGCTCTATATGTTCGTATAATGTATCTACTCAACGCGGTAAATCTCGCAATGAACGCTGTAGAACTGTCAAAATGAAAGCCATTGCCTTCACTTTTCTTGACTGTCAGTAGCAATGGCTACTGATAGTGTTTTATACAATTAGTCTACTATTTTTAACTTGCAAGTTAGTTTCGGTTACCATATCTATCAGATAAATTCATGTTGCATTTTAATAGGTATCCGATAGATATTGACGGATATTGGTAAAAGCCTATATTATATGCTTGAAAATGTTACACGTGGTGCACATAAAATTGATATTGGTGTTAATTAGCTATTAATGAACTTAATGACGTCATTGTGCACAATAATAAAGTGGTTTATAATAATGCTTGTGTTGGTTATGCTAAGCATAACATTGAAATAAAAGAAAATTCGTTAATGATGTCGCGTTAATTAGGCTAATTTTCTGTCCTTCTTTTTTTGGCTTGGCTCTATCATCTCATATCCATTTTATTTGTAAACAATCTGTTACGCAATCGTACTTCTCGTATTGCACGCCGATAGTGACACCACTATCAGCAACAGATAACGACATTATGCCAATGAGTATTAAGAAAAGAGTTTGTCAGACTCTTCATTTACCCCAAAACCAAGAGAACCCAAAGCTTGCTTACATCTCTATCAAGGGAATGTTCTTATAAAACGATTTCGAACATTCATCTTGTTCTTAAAGGTTACAACAAGTACTTTCAACTATAGCTACTCGATAAGTATTATATGTATGTAAACACACTGCATACGTGTCAACAACTCCTGCCATTGTGTTTGTGGAAATTGATGTATGAATTCTATACTAATTAAATTATTCAACATGCTTATCATCACCTGTTATACTTACAGTTTATATTTGAGACTGTCACCATCAAAATAATCGTGAGCCTTTATGGGACCGACTGACACACCTTCAGGTGAAAACGAAATCTGGACGACAACACGCCAACTCGGGCTCAGGTACCTACCCTTTGTTTTTGTGCCAATTAGAATATTATGAACAGACATAATGTAATTAGAAGCGTCGACCGCTATGGTCAGTGTTATAGCTATACGATGAAACGTAGGTCGGTCAATGGCGGTGCGGCTACTCGGGCACGAGGGTCACGCAGAGGTGACAGCGAGCTGCGTGCGTGCGAGATATGGGGAGGCGTCAGGCGGCTCCGCTGATGTCAGTGGAAACGACGAGCGGCGGCGCTCCCGACGACGGCGCGGCGTCGGGCGCACGGTGCAGCGGCGAGGGGCGAGGGGGCGCGGGGGCGCGTGCTGCCGGCGCCGCGACTGCTGCCGGCCGCCAGTTCGCCGCGCGCCTCCGACACGAGTGCTTCGAGCGCGACACCACACGCCTCCGCCTCACGCAGGTACGTACGACACACGTGACTTTCATAACTTCTTTTGCTTCCTCCAAGCCGCGCCGGAGGTCGCCACAGGACCCGCGCCCGACTATTTGGAATGTCACCGATTGCCGGATGACTAGAAATAGCCGGTGGCCACACCGGCAACGGCCACAACTTGGTGGCCTCGGAGCGGCGCCGGGGGCGCGATGACCCGTCGTGTTTGCCAAACGAGAATCCCTAAATACTTGCCGGTCATCGCTTCTGCGGCTTTTATCAGTGTTACATATTTATTATTTGCCGGCGGTGCGGTGAGGTCAGCGAGCGCGCGTGGCGTTGTGCGCCTTATCGTGTGGGCCTTAGGGTCGCCGAGAGCGGTCGCTACTGCTGGCGACGCGGGCGCGCCCCCCTCGGCTTCTACTCTGTCTTTGCTCTGCTCTTGCGTCGTCCTTAATGTCTATTGATAACTACGTACTCACAGACTGAAGCACAAACAATAACCAACTTTACCGCAAACTGCCTCGATTCTAACTACCGGGAACTAACTTCTGTTTGTTTGTTGTTGTTTACCACCGGCTACACTCAACAGTTGTTGAGATACTTTACAAGATGGCTAGGTACAGAAACTGCTGCTGTTTTTAACTTCATTACTTGTAACGACTTCCAATTTAAAACTTTTTATCTATAGTTGTAATGACCGCTTAGATGTTAATTGTTTGTACACAATGCTAACTGATAAATTACGCGTACCGAAGCTTCTGCTGATCTCTTGTATAGCCACACGTTCACAACAATCTACCACTGCCTACATCTAGATGTTTGCTTCGATAAGAAGCCACAAGTATTGAAACAAACGAATACTAGAAGTTGATCTACTGACAATGACGTCATGTGGTAACGCGATGATGTTGACTAGCTAACTATAGGTGTGCTACGTGCTCATATAGGTAGGTGCCTCGTACCTACATAACTGAATCAGTGTTGTTGAATTAAGTTCAGGTCCTAAATGGGTCACTCATTACAAGTGGTAATATCTTCAATATTCCGATTCTTTAGGTAGTTCTCTGAGATCTCTATCTTTGTTATTGTTTATATGTATAACGCGCGGGCGACACACGTGTCACTCAAATCGTATGCGCCCAGTATAAAGTGCTAGTTGTATTCTTTAATCGCTAAATCAGACGCGGCATATGAAATATTCGTGAAATGTGCGCGGGTTGCCCGCTGACGAGGGATCCGGTACTCGCCGGTGTTGTCTTCAGCAGCAGTATACTGTGCGTGTAACACTTAATACGGCATGCAGACTTCGCACTTAAAGTTGGGACCGTATGGCCCAGTATTCCGTGGCGATGTGTCACCACTTATTACGCCCTAGACGCATCGCTCAAATGTTCTCGACCTCGCACTATCCAGCTTCATGCGACATTCGCCTTTAAAGCTTTTGCTCGTAAAGGTTATAATGTTGTGCGCGTGTACAGGCGTGAACAACGTTTTGTAAGTGCTGTAGGGTCGAGATCCCCGACGCACAAGAGAGTGAAAGTTGGGAGGGTGGGTGAGAGCCGGGGTGGCTCCCTGCAGGAGTAGTCGACCCGGGACTTCCAACTAGGATTTGCTAAATCTGCTTCTTTTACGCTGGGACTGTCGAAAAAGCAAATGACCGTTTTTAAATTGGATGTTTATTGCCATAATTAGGATAGCATTGTTCAAGAGTAGGTTGCCGATGCTTCATCTTACAGATTGCAATTATTCCAAAAAGCGTTCGCAAACTTGTTGTATTACTAAGTACTAACACGTATTGAAGTAGGTAAGTGTTGTACATACCTAGGTGCCTACTGAAAAAGTGCCGGGAAGTAAACATACCGACCCATTGAATCGTGTGTCATTGTTAGCACTTCATTCCTGGTAGATAGATCATCGACGCGTTTAACAGCAAAGCCCTCGAGTTCAGTAAACGAATTAGTGTCCATATAACTGCATCTATCTAGATAGATAGTGTACATACCTACTTCGTTTAGTGTTACATATCAGTGCACACAAGCTCTCGTTGGTGTTGGCATACTCGGTACTAACGCCCCTGACACGCCGAACGGTATACGAAATCCACGTAGCAAAGTAGATATACACAGCTACTACATAACACGTGTAGTCGTACTTGTATCTGACTTAATATTCGTATGTAGTCAGATTGGTACCCAGTTTCATAACATCAGCATTCAGTTCTTCTATGAAAAATATGTCCATGTTGATGATTATTTTTACGTTAGTGTTGGTGCTTACATATAGCAATTTCAATGATGGCAATGACTGATCTAAATTACTATACTGGGCCCAGTATTTGTTGTTAAAATGTTGTCATAAAAAAGATACATTTTATATGGAGGATGTAGATAAATTTTAGCTCAGATCACATGAAACTGTTTAGTAGTCATATTGAACGCCAAACAACTGATGATTGAAATGCAATAAATACTGGTAATCCAGTATTTATTGCATTATCTTTATATCTTCATAGTATCTTTTAGCAATACAAGACCAATTCATCATCATCATCAACCTTTTTATCGTCCCATTGCTGGGCACAGCTCTTCTCTCATACAGAGAAGGATTGAGCGTAATCATCACGCTTGCTCAATGCGGGTTGCCGATTACAGACTTAAAAGCCCATGTTTCCTCAAGATGTTTTCCTTCGCCTTATAATCAGTCATTGGTGTCCAAGATATACTTAGATAGTACATATAACTTGGAAAAGTTACATTGGTACTTGCCTGGCCTAGAATCGAACCCGCTCACTCATACTTGAGAGGCTGGTGTTTTAACCACTAGGCCGCTACGACTAACGACATGAAACTGAACTTTATTTTGTACTCTAAACACCTGAATAATGCAATAAATACTGGTTCACCAGTACATTAGAAATGTCAATCTCTATCTTTAAGCAATACGAGAAAATTTCGTTATCTCTACAATAAAACTAACGCAATGGACTTTGATGAAATGTCAAAATGAAGGAGATTTTCAGCTGTAATGTATTATGCAATTAGGATACGCTTGAGGTGAGTGGCAGGGTCACGTGTCTCTCTAAATTGCAGTGACTTGGATCATTCGATCTGTGAAGCGAAGCCGCGCACGTGTCTGGTTGTCTATGCATGGCTGACCCTGAAATTGAGTCTGCCCACGACTCTCAAAGAATCTCTCAACATCATGACGCATTTATACTACCGGTCAACGGTCTATAAAAGTCTAAAATGCAAATTAAATGTCTCCTTCAATTAAAGAAAGGATGAACATTATAATCAACACACTTTCTCAAGGAGAAATAACAATTATTTATTAACAGACAGACAACTGTGTTGCTGGGCAGTTTGTTGCGTTACTATTTCTTCCCCGATAAAGCGCTGTACGAAGTTGCGAAGTACGGGCGTTTTGGTTGAGGCTTATGAAATGTTGGTTGTTCATAAAGTGATGACTCTCATCCTAATATGAAATTTAAACTTTGATTATTGCCAATCGGAATAGATAATACGTTTACAATAAGTCTTTAATACTCTGCCTACAGAGGAAAGACACACATACACTTCTCTCACATAAAAGAAATGAGCATCAATCACCACGATGCTAAGTGCGCATTTAACTTCATTAATACTTCTATACTTAATAAAATATAATAAAACTGAAGGATTTGTGCTTTCAAACTCACTAATCTCTGGCACTATCACGTCAGATTTATGTAAATAAAAACCATCTGGTAGCCCATGCAGTTCTTGAGAAAGGCTAGTTAATATGACGCTACAACCTTTAGAAGCTCAACAAAAAGAAAAACAACGGGTTGCACTAAGGGAGTGCCGGCAGAAGTGAAAACTTGAACATTAGCTTTGTGCAGTGCTGAATACTTTAAAATGTTTAGTGAATAATTTCGCACAAATTGCTTTATTACTTTATATACACGATTTTACAAATATACAAACGGCCGAGCCATCAGCTGTCACCAACCGTCGATACGCGTAGCAGACTGTAGTACAAACCTACAAACACACTTGCGCAAGCGCCCCGCACTGCTTAAACGAAACAGCAGGAGCAGGCTGCCTTTATGCATGCCGGCGGTCTACTCACCCTCAGGCCCAGCGCACACCGCCGGAGGCGCGGCGGAGCGCAAATGAAGACGACAATTTAATATAAACCTTAACCACCTTGACGTACGGTTTAAAAAAGAAAAATCAAGGAAATGCGCTCCGCCGTGCGCCTACAGCGGTGCGAGCTAGGCCTTTGTAGACCGTATGTCAAGAAAGTTAAGGTTTATCGTTTTCAATTGCACATCACCGCGCCTCCAGCGGTGTACGTTGGGCCTCAGGCTTACGAATTTTCGATCATGGTCACGTGTGCGTGACGTGAGTTTATCATTTTTTACGAACCCAAAAAGTGAATAACGCCACTAAAAAAGTTTTCACTTCAAAAATTCAGAAAGAACACAAAGAGCGATGCGATATGACGAAAAATATCGCGTCAACAAAACCGCGGGAAGCTAGTTATTCTAGCAGAATAACACAAATTCAGTATCGTGTAGGAAATCATCGTGGAAATAAGGAAAATATTCAACTGAAACGCGTGCATTGTTAACTATTTGATAATAATTAAACATCATCAAACGCCGCGAGACTCGTGTTGGCCTGTGCCAATAAATTGTTAGACGTTTATCTGTTATGAATTTTGAAACGTAATCTGTGCGCAATTTTAAACCATCATCTCTTTCAAAAGAACTCACATAGTGTGTCAGTAAATCACCATTAAAATAAAAGCATTTTAATGATGATAGATTACGGTAATCTTTGAGCTGGAGGAATCCCTTCCTTCCTCAATCTTTATCCTTCAGTGTAATCATTGCCCTATTTTTGATCTGTGTCACTAAATCCTGATAAGTTCCGATAATTTCATTCAAGTTAGTCTTTCTGTTTGTCAAGGATCTCCTACTTACTAGCTTGTGAGTACCGTCGCGTCATGGCGCAGCTAGCGCTGCTGCTTCATTTCACTTACGTTGTTTCTATCGTTATTTTTTATTATTATTATCTTGGCCCCCGTCACATAATGTTAATAACTTGCCAGTTAACCTTCTTGGACTATCATACGTACTCATTGTACTACTTATTCAATGCAGTTCAAATTCAAACTGTGGAGATAACCACATTCATATAAACTCATCAACGTTATTATTATTATAGGTAGTTACAGTAGTTTTTTTTTATCAATGTTCCTCTCAACTAAAGCACCTGCCATTTAAATCACCACCCTAGGTTCAATCGTACAGAATGTCTTAGACTCATGAAGTCCGTCGTTGTACCTTTTTAACTAACTTTAAAAAAGGAGGTTCTCAGTTCGGATGTCTCTTTTTTTCCCATTTGCGTACCTAATGTTTAAATAAATAGATATCATAACCACTATCCGGAGTCCGAACATTGTAAAACGTCAAGTCCTCAATATGTCTCTTACCTTAAGGACAAGCTTATCTGCGACAAAAATGTAGTGTTAAGATTCTTAAAAAAACAGACGCAAAAACTTTTCAGTAAATTTTAATAGTCATCATGACTATCATTTAAATTAGGTTAGGCATCACGGTTGCGGAACTACTGTCGCCGAACCGTTTGAAGGCAGTTTTTAGACAAGTTGATCTACTATAACTAGAGTACCGCCTGTCTGCGGAACCATTTTCCCGATTTGAAACTCGACACTGGACTTTGGATAATTGCCCTGCTGCACTTTGGGGAGCTAAAAATGACCTACTAAATTGTATGATGTTTTAGGTTTTACCTACTTATGAAACCGTTTTGCAAAGAAAAATCTCCGTTTTTGAAGTATTGGACATTAATGTAGATATCCTTTTCGTAGTTTAGTTTAGTCGAAGTTGGTGGCCCTGCTAAAAAATCCTGGGGACGGGAATCAATGAACATTTTAAAAGGCGCTTTTCACCGCTTTGTTAGATTTGAATTTTTTATCCAGGATTTTTTTTGTCAAATTCCGATTAAAAATTATAATTAATTGGAGCAAAGTTTGATGAATATGGTATATGAAAGACAGTTTCCAATGGCAACCCTTCGGTCCGTTACGCGATGCTTTCATGCGATTTTCTAGTTGTTCTATGAGTTCATACGGTTCCATCACTTTTCGAGATTATTTATACAATTTGAAGTAAATTAATCAGTAGCGATTTATCACTTAAGACAAAGGCTGCTTGTACAAATTCTGACGTCGTTTAAGATGAATCTGCTTCCCCTTTAGCTTTTAGGTCATTGTTATGAACTTTCTTCTCCGGTCGACCACGGGAATCATTGTTAAGACCAAATCTTCCATAAGGGAAGCGATCAAACCAAAAACAGGCCGTGTATTCACTTGCAGTACCATGTCCGTATATAATCGTTAATATTGCATGCTGCCTGTGATGCATTGCGACTTGTATCAAAAAATAGTGCGGTATTTCGATTTTTGAAGGTTACATAAACAGCGAAAAAGCCAACAGCAAAAAAATACTGGTTTTGAAAAACGAATGTCATGTAATAAATTAATTCGAATTTGGAATTAAATAAAATGAAGATCTCGATTTTCAGAATAGCCAGTATCAAAAATCAGCAATTTCACAGGCTAATGTGTTGGCACTTTTTGGACGTCAATATTACATAAGACAGTCCCCCCAAAACGCCCGCCACTTCCTAGTGCTTTCGCTGGCAAGTAAGAAGTGGCAGAACAATCTCCCAAGCAGCACAGCTGTCTGTTTATTTAAAAAAAAACATATAACTTTACACAATACTATGTATAGTAGATAATGAATACAAGAAAACACTACAACAATGAAATTATTTACCTTACTAGCCACGGCAAAATACCAGCAAAGCAAAAAAAAAAATTAAATACATATCATTAAAGTGGAAATGTAAATAAGTAAAAACTTATTACCTAAATAAAAGGCCCAAGTATAAAGGGCGTGTCAGATCACATATTTATGCTTTATAGAAAAAGACAATTTTATGAACTCATATAACATGTCAGTAGGCTAATTCTGGAGAAAGAACACAAACATTGTCTTGGGTTAATCAGAGCAACCAGCTAGCTATTCTTATCATTTAAATTGTCGTTTACGGAATAATAAGCCTTTCAACAAAGCTTGGATTTGATTTGCGCTTTAAATGCATTATAAGGCAAGTCTAGCAAAGCACATGGTATCTTGTTATAAAAAGTTATACCAAGCCCAACAAAAGAGTTATGAACCTTTTGAAGGCGGTGAAAAGGGGCTCGTAGTTTGTCCTTATTTCTGGAGTTAACATTATGAATCTCACTGTTTTTGGTGTACCTACATATATGTGAATATTTTGGCTAACATATAAGATGTTGGCTAAGATTGCTGGTAAATTGCTCAAACAGCTCGTTTTTGGAATACAAATATATTTTTATGTCAGCGGCATTGTCCCATAGTAAAATACCGTAGGACATAACGCTGTGGAAATAACTAAAATAGACCAAACTCGATTCAAATAGACAAATTCGATTACCCAAAAAATCGTTCTATAAGTAAAAGTAAGACTTAAATTCCTGCTACGAACATTAATTTTAGCGTCTACGTGAACATGCTAAAAACAGTCATGTTATCAATCTAATTTTACTTAAGCTAGCCTCGGATACGTCACATTAAAGATATATGGCACGCACACAGTCGCTAAATATCGTAGGGCGACCTAATTTACAATGAACTTGGTTAGCGTCCTCTCGGACCGGTGGGTACGTTAAGTACGTACTAATGAATCTGCAAGGCACAGCCCTAGTGGCGCCACGTGTAAAAATTGAAACTCCTATGTGATTAAGATTTTGGAGAAAAAAGAATATAAGTATTAAATAATAAAATAAATAAAACGATTCACAAAAATAAAACAATTAAAAATAAAAGATTTCAAAAATAAGTGTAACGCTACTGTCTATACTAATGAAAAAAAAAACATTTTATCACAAACATGTAACACGCACATTGTATGTTAACCGTAGTTGTATGTAGGTACCTAGACCTACGGTCTGAGAAATGTTATACAACATATATACTACTTACATGCAAATGTACATACTACATCAGTTCGTCGTGTTATAGCTATTTATACAAATGTCAAAGAGTGACAGTTGTGATCTGAATATACATACGGACAAATTAATTTGGCATTAGTATTTAAATAGTTTGGTAATCAAACCAACCATTACTTAAATCTCTCTCCTTTCAACATAAGAACAATGCCGGTGGTTAAAAGATCTGTTATCAATATCGATTCCCCGGGGTGGTATCAGAAGTGCTTAAAATTACCGTCAAAGCCACCATATGCATTGAAACCTATACTGCGGTACTGCCATCCCATAATGCAGGAAAATTGTGAAGCTGTAAGCTGCTTGCGCTATGGAACGGCTAATACTAGCTATTGTAGCAGAATTTTCCTTTGAGTCCAGATTATGGGGTGGTCAAGCTATCGATCGTTACACAGCTAGAAATATAGATGGCTAGTGCTAGCTAACTGGCTAGCTAGGTGCAGCTAAAAGTAGAGTTTTCAATCGCCCATAGTATGAGCTAATTCAAAGAAAGACAGAAAACACTTTTATTTAGCACTGACTTAAAGACACACAACACACCTAAAATAAACACACATCAAGTAGCAAGAAATAAAAATCAAATAGAAAGTACAAATCCCGATGTAAAAAATATACTGCTATTTTTTACATCTGGATTTATACTTTGCTTTTTAAATGTGCCTCGCGGCTGCACCAAAAAGGCCTAGTTCAGGAAAAATGGTTGTTGGGATGGGAAATCATCAAATGACTTCTCCTGCTCTGGGCGTAGCGGAAAGGCGTGACAGACTTTTACTGACTAAAACCCACCCGTGTTTCTTCACTTGCCTGTGCGACGGCCAGGGCCACGGTTTCTTGTTTAACCAACCCAAAACCCTGACCCAGGAGGCATCGGTCTTCGTGGACCCCGTCAGGATGTGCTGACATCTCTTTGAGGCGCGCGTGAAACACGGCGCGCCGTCGATTCGGGCCTGGTCCTTACCGGGCGGCGAGCTGACAACTAGTGCCTGACTTTGATATTGGAACATTAGGTACGAATTGAGAAAATTATTATAAGAAAACGTTCGAATCAACAATGGGTCATTAATTATATCTACGAGGGTCAAACTGAAAGTTCTTAGAACTGGCCACTTATAAACAATATAATAAAAAAATAATTCTAAAATTTGAAAATAGAACTCTTTGGGCAATATTACTGAGTATATATTTCATTCATTTATCATTAGTTATACGATTTGGTGGAAAATTGAAAATTGTTTGTGTCACGTCAACATGAATTTAACACGAGAAAATTTTCGTGCAATGATTTTTTATGACTTCGATGTCATTTAAGTCACCAAGAAAGTTATGATAGACTACGATTGGCCTTTCACGATGAAGCCCCATCTCGTGCGACTGTTTACAACTGGTTTAATGAGTTTAAACGTGGTCGCACTAATCTCACTGATGATTTACGTGAGGGACGGCCTTCTACGGCGACGACTGAAGATAACATCTGTGTTGTACGGCGTATGATAGAGACTGACAAAAGATTGACCTATCAGCAGATTCGGACAAGCTTAGGCATCGGTATGGAGTCAAGTGCACAAAATCCTCCACGAACATTTAGCGGTCAGGAAGCTTTGCGCCCGGTGGACACCTCATAATTTGACTGAGGCTCAAAAACTCCATCGTGTGGATTGGTGCCGTAAAATGATTGAAAGATTTAACGGAGGTGACTCGAATGCTGTGTTCGACATACTAGCAGGTGACGAAAGCTGGATTTACTGTTATGATCCTGAAACCAAAAGACAATCTGCTCAGTGGGTGTTTCCTTTCGAGGAGTTGCCAACTAAAGTGAAGAGAGATCGAAGTGCGGGAAAAAAAATGGTGGCCTCGTTCTTTGGAAGGATAGGTCATTTCGCAACAATTGTGTTAGAGGATCAAAAAACAGTTTCTGCAGAATGGTACACTACCAATTGTTTGCCACTTGTCTTGAAAAAAGTTCGAGAGAAACGACCTCGCAGTAGTATCCTCCTTCACCACGACAACGCCTCGTCGCACACCGCCAAGCGAACGATCGACTATTTGGCGACATCAAACGTTGAATTACTGGGTCACCCGCCGTATAGTCCCGACCTCGCGCCTTGTGATTTTTATTTATTTCCAAAAATTAAAGAAAAACTTAAAAGAAAGCGGTTTATGAATGCTGAAGAAGCGGTGACTGCGTATCGCGATGCCATTGAAGAGACCCTTAAGGACGAGTGGGCAAAGTGCTTTTCCCAGTGGTTCCATCGCATGCAACGGTGTATTGACGTGAATGGACAATATTTTGAAAAGTTATAATAAAACTAATAACTGGCTAATGTTATCAGTTTTTGATTTTCTAAGAACTTTCAGTTTAACCCTCGTATGAACGTTTCGTAAAAGAACTCCTATTGAGGTTTTTTTTCATGACGTTGCATAATCAAAAATTCCGAAAAGGAATATGAATACAAACGGAACCCTAAAAGAGGTCGCTCTTGTTTACATCTCTGCGATATGAAAAAGCGTTGTTATATAATATACCTACCTACATACGGTATGAAGCTATTTCCCAACCCTTGGGTCAATGTTTCAGACCAATCGATCAAACCTACCAAATATATTCAATAAGTACATATATATACATATAGCTAAAACTATGATTTCTTACAAATGGACCTAAAAACGTCCCTGTGGATACCAATTTATTAGTACCGTTTACAAATTGAGTGCTTTGATTTAATTAGTTTAAAACTTAAAGCTAAAATTAAATACGGATTAATGTGTTATTACGAGGGGCATGCCAAAACTTTTTAGTTACTCTTTACTCAATAATTTGATACTGGGAAGTAATACACCATCGTAAACACTGGTTATTTGATGAATTTAAATATGGAACATAATTATTTGAATTCATTTCCTTTTTGAAATTCGTTCATTTTTGAAAGACTTCGGCGGGAATTTGCTTGCAAGAGAGGAACTCAGTCGACGGGATTTGCGCGGTATGATTTTCTATGACTATAAGAAGTTTTAAAACCACAAGAATGTTTTGAAGTGTTGATGGCTACTTTTGGTGGGTCTGCTTGTTCACGAGCAACAGTTTTTAATTGGTTTGCTGAGTTCAAGAGAGGGAGGGGAAGCTTTGAAGATGAAGCGAGGTCGGTTCGCCCGCCAACAGCAGTCACTCAAGAAAACGTTGAAGCAGTTGAAAAATTTATCCAGGAAATCCGCCGTAAAACCCACTTAGAGCTTGAGCGTGAACTGGGTATTGGATAAGCAGCGCTGCAAACCATTATCCATGATCACCTTTCTCTTCGGAAGCATTGTTCAAGATGGGTGCTGCACAAACTGACCGACGACCAGAAAGACCTCCGGGTAGATTGGTGCCGATTTAAGATTGAGAAATTTGACGGAGGCAAGAAAAAAATGTATACGAAATATGTACTTACCGGTGACGAAACATGGCTGTATAATTATGACCCCGAAACAAAACGACAGTCGACTGTATGGTGCTTTGAAGATGAACAACCGACAAAATGTCGCCGTGCACACAGCTCGCAGATCTAATGAACGCCTCGTTTTTTTTAAGACCGGTCATATCGCAACGTTTTAAGCGACCAAAGTCAGGAATCCAGCAGCTTCTTTGGCAACACGACAACGCCTCGGCTCACACATCCGCCAAAACACATGACTTTTTTAATTCAAAAAATTTGCATATCCTCCCTCACCCACCATATTCGCCTGACTTAGCTCCTTGCTCCTAGTTGAAAGGCAGGAAATTCGAGAACAAGGAAGATGCACTAGCTGCCTATAATTTGGAAATTTCAGAGGTATCTGGCAAGTACTGGGTATTGGTATTTTCCAGGTGGTTTAAAGTTATGAAAAGATAGACATGAGTAATAAATACTAAATATTATAATGTTTGAGTGTCTAGTGTTTTTTGGCATGCCCCTCGTAACTCCCAAATTAGAAAATGCTTGCGTAAGAAGAAACTTGAACATGGTTTCCTGTACTGCTATCAGATCCTTTTGGATAAGACTATACTAACACCAAATAGATACGTTAAATGACTTCAGAGTCGTAGTAAATAATGAACTCGAACGATATAAATCAAAGACTTCCAACCTTTAATAATTATGAAGTCAAACAATGTCTACTGAAATATCGTGCTGCCAGTAAACACTTCTTCGAAACATTAATTTCTTTGGCGTTTCAGCATTTGCATGCAAACTGATAGAACATTATTGACGCGATAACAGTAATGTTTCACCAAAACTCTTTAACTTCACAAAGATTATAAATATTTGGCCATGTAGTCACGTGTTCCTCGCGTTTTCTACACGTTTGATTACTGCTAATATTAAATTATTAAATACTAGCTTTCCGCCCGCGGCTTCGCTCGCGTGGAGATAGGTTATATCGCGCTTTTAGATTTCCCTCGTGAATATATTTTTTTTCCGGGATAAAAAATGTACCCTATTATTTAATCCGGACTTCTAACTTTACGTCTGCAAAATTTCAAAACAATCGGCTTAGTAGTTACGGCGTGATAGCGTAACAAACAAACAAACAAATTCACTTTCCGATTTATAATATTAGGATATTTGATGTACACATACAAATATTCCAGTAATCTCCCTTGGGAACTTGATGTTTTTTTAGGACCAAAAGTAGCCTATGTTACTCTCCATCTTTTCAACTAACTGTATGCCAAAAACAGGTCGATTGATTGCTTAGCTACGGCGTGAAGGAAGGACAAACAAACACACTTTCACATTTATAATATTAGTATGGATTTTATTTAACAGAATCATATACCTCATCTACGTTCTGTGTAAGGCTAAGCAAAGGTTCACTGTAGTCACTAAGAACCCTCACCCGGACCAGCTAAGTAAAAACGATTTTTCTTGAAAAACATTTTCTTTTCTGAATCAGTCAGATTGACAGACACGTGAGTTGAATTCAGTTGTGTACTGTGTTTGGTCTCATTATGTACAGTTGAAAACAGCGCTATGTCAACTTTTTCAGACAAAAACTTTAAAAAGTTGTATATTTAGTAGAAAACTGCAGCTTTCCCACCTGCATTAGACAGTTGAATTATTCGCTAAACTGGTAATGGTGTGGTGACGTCGCCGGAGCGAGACTGTACCCACCTCGGCTGCAGCAAGCGGGCGTCGGCGGCATGGCGGCAGCTGCATTGCAGCTGGCGTGTGCTTTTGCTCGTTTTACTGCACAGAATCCTGCTCGTACCTACAGGCGTACATGTGGCACGGCCGGTGTGTGTATGGAGCTCTCTCTACATACGTATTGTGGTATGGAGTGGTAGCGCAGCATGAAGCTTTTGATCTCTGATGTTGAGCAGAGTTGAAATTTAGTGGCCAAGTTCAGACGCATTTCGTTACTGAAATCAGACCTTGAATCTGCGCTCAAAAAAGTACCTTTGTAGGTATTCGAAGATCAATATAATAGATGGTTAAAACGGTAGTATTTATTCTCAAGCACTTTATGTAAGTAGAAGTTTTTCTTTACTCCTTTTTCACAACGTTTACGACATTTTAGTAAAGATTTTCTCATAGAAGTACATATGTTGATATTAACAAATATATTTTTGTTAATATCAACATATATACTGCTATCGCCTTAATTTACGCATAAAATTTATGAAGCATTTACACTCCAAACTAGTTAATTTACATACACTCTTTCAGATGTTGCGCACATTAAGATCAGCGGGATAATGATATTAGATAATTGTGTTATCTTAAAAATGATCAAGTTTATTTTGAAACACTTCAAAATATTACAGGATTTTATAAATGTGGGCAACTCATTAGAGATGGCCTACTTACCTGTCATAATTTTATCATACAATATAATTCTGCCAGATTTTTCGGGTCCTATAATTCTATTTGGAGACTGTCCATATAGAATTGTAATGGACGTGGCTGCATGCTGATTACGTAATAGGAATTTGGGTCAGCCTCCGCCGGGATTGGGGCGTCGACTATGGGCTTTATAGGGCTTTGACAATGTCAGTCATATACACAACAAATTGTAGATGTATTTGGGTACAAATACGGCCGTCAGACTTCCAGTCAGTTGGAACAGACAGATCAGGGACGTCTTTTTGGCGATGACTTTAAAGATGATGACTATATCGAAGTAGGTAGGTAGGTCAGTATCACGAAACTATAGTCTGGTATCATTATCCACAGGTGGTCATGACTTTACTGAGACCAGATGTTGTCGACATTTCAACATCCGTTGATGATTTATAACGTACTTTTACATGTCGTGTATTAATGGAGCAATGGGCTTTAAATATTGCCGATGCCAGCTTCGTGGGGTAATTCATATGAGTGCCGTAGTTAACTTAGTTGACAGCCTGCGAAATTATGATTCTCAGTAGTCGGTTCGTACCGCGCTACCGAACGAGAGGTGCTAAAGCAATAGGTTTTATTGTAACTTCTGCTCATCCTGCACCCTAATTGGGTAACACAGTATTACTCTCAATTTGAATTAACTTCAAGCAACTTGCTTATCCATTACAAAATATGTTCCATAAATGTGTCTGCTCATTAACGTAAATAGCACAATGAATGCGGTTGGACTGTCAAAATGTAACCCATTGTCATGATCGTGGTCATGATTAAATCAGCGTGTGTGATATAACCTTTTACGTTTGGTGATGCTTTTCCTATAGAAAAATGCTCTCCAAACCTCTGTTTCTTATACCTTTCTCAAGTTATTGAATCATAACATTTCCTTACAATGTCAGTCGCCGAATATTCATCACTTGTTTAGACTTTATCACTACTTTGTTCTCCACAACACATCAGCGGCGGAAATATCAGCTACGTAAGCTGCAAGCTGTGGCTAACGATGAATAAGTAGATAAGTACATATATAGGGTACGTAAAAACATCTCTAGGTTTAGATAGCGTAGGAGCAGAGGTCGGGCGACCTCCCGTCGCCGGTCTCCACAGGCTTAGGGCGCGGCAGGGGGCTGCTTTGCAGATTTTCCTTACTATACGTAGGTCTATCATAGACTAACAGACGCCGACGTTCTTGGCACTTCACAGCCTAGTCTGTGTTCTTTTTTATAATTATAAACTAGTCCTTCACCGCAATCCCGCTAATGATAGAGAAGAGATATAAGATAGTAAGCAGTGATGCAGTCGTTGATGGTAAAGCGTGCTAGTTTATTAAGAGCCTATTCACTCAAAAAAAACTGGGTGAATAGGAAAGAAGAGGGCAGTTGAGCGAGGTGATGCAATGTTACACCCAACAACACGACCAACGATGCTGCGCCAGAGGGAGATTGATCTGGAGACCCACCACGACCAAACTGCCGACACATCAACTTTTGGCGCATCGCAGACCCGTCCTCCGTATACCGCTATAGCACAACCAAAACGGCGGATATACCCAAAGTACCTCTTTTCCACTGCCAAGATGCTAACGGGATTCAATTTGACGTCCCTAAATCGAAATTTGATTTCCGTCAATCTCTTTGCATACCCGTTACAGTCATGAAATTCAGATGTTTTTTGTTTACATGAATATGTTTTAGATTGTCCGTTGTGGACATGACCCTAGAGTTTAGGTAGAATAACAAATCTATATCTACTAATTATAAAGTTATAGAGTTTTTTGTTCGAACGGGCTTAACTCTGGTCTTATATGTCGAGTTTGATTAATTATTTTTGCATTTGATAGGTAAAACTTGTTCAAGTTTCTGGAATAAATCTTTTTATTTTGTTAACCCTTGAGGAAGGCTTTTGGATGTTTAATATCATGCTGCTGCGACCCTTAGAGGCCGAGCAAACATAAAAAGAAAAAGAAAGAAAGTAGGTACATACTTGTATAGCGCCGACATTGTGCCGGAGCCGAAACTTCACTCGAACGAAATCGCGGGCAAAAGCCTAATCTACACAAAAAATTTACACATCTATAGTTTTATCGGTATTATTTACCTCGAAGCGAGAAGGGTATTTGACTAAAAAAAACTAATTAGTCCGTCAGTCAGATTTCCAAAAAATACTAGGCACGTATTTTTTCTTTTTTCATATAAACAAAAAATGCAGACGACACAGTGCGTTGAAAACTCGAGTGACGTCACAACACTGTACACTTTTTACTGGCCAGTGACGTCACCAGCCACCACTCCTGATCTTTGATGCCTTTTATATTTGTAAATGTTTATTGTTTTGATAAAACAAAAAATACGTGTCTAGTATTTTTTGGAAATCTGACTGACGGACTAATTAGTTTTTTTTAGTCAAATACCCTATTGCGCAAATGATCAGTAACTGTTGTAGGTACCTATAAATCTGTTTTTGCCGTGATTTTTTTTTATTGACCGTACACAACTCGAAAGTAAACTCACTCGTTTTCAAAATTGGTATGCAGTTGCCAAATTCATATACACCTCGTCATCTTTCGATTTTCAAAGTGATGTTTGTAGAATACCAGTGCTCAATGGATAGCACGTATTTTGAAAAAAATCCAAATTAAAGTACACTTTAATATTGTAGACCTTCTAAAAAAACTCTGGTCTGCAGTAACCGCAGTCGCCGGCACTTTGCCGAGATAACGTTATCAGCGATAGCCTTGCAGAGGATTCTGTGAAGCCACATAGCTTGACGTATACATAACATGTATGTACCTAAGTGCTAGGCAACTGGACTGGAGTGCTAGATTAGGAAGCCGTCCTCTTATATAATATCGTATCACTACTGTTTACAGAAACGTGTGGAGTTTATGTGAGGCGTAGGTGTTTTTGTTTAGGCTATGGTTTCACTATCTAGTTTTTTTTTTAAAGTCCTCTTTTGTAATAAGGTTCTGTTTTACATTATCTGGATTCAAAGTATCTGTAAAAAAAAGAAAAAGTTATAAAGTCAATCGGAATTATGCAGAGGTGATCAAATTGACCGAAGTTTTTAAGTAACATCGTAATCATGTCTGTCACTACAATACTTCGTTTTTATACCTTTTTAACTGCCAAGTGGTTTGCTGTTACCATGATATTCTCATTATAAGTCTACTGCACTGGTTGGTTATAAATACCTTTGTAAAGTTGTACAGACGCCACCAGTTGAAACTTCCCGAAATTGTCCAATTTTCTCAATCAACCTTAAACCTCAATGCGTTACCGTTAAAGTTGAAAATCTATTAATGAAATTTGAAAGACTGTAGTAGCTTGATGTAAGTACTGGCGGCTACACCTAAATGAGCCAGTTCCGATTTACATGGTACCCAACTCGTCAGAGCGCCTCTGGTGTTGTCGCTACCAACAAACTACTTGTTGACCGAGTCTTTTATAATAAACGGACTACGGTGCAATAAATTGGTACATTATCTCAATTAGTATCTAGGTATACATATGTGGCCAAATAAATTATGATTTTCGTTAGCGATATTACCTACCTCAAGTTAATGTCACTTGAAAGAGAATGAATTCGTGTTTTCGGAGATTTAAAATTAATGTACTATTCGGAATAATCAATTTTTTCTGGGTGCCCTACTGCTTCCTCTGTTCGACCCTTACACTAAATATAAATGTAATATTATGTTATCAAAAGTCATTTATTCAAAATAAACTGAGAATCTGCAATTTTGGAATGGCAAAATTACAAAAGACAGTCTCCCAAAACGCCCGCCTATAGCCACTTCCTAGTGCTTTCACTGGGAAGAGGAAGTGGCGCCACAAACATCCCAACGGCACAGCTGTCTGTTCAGCTAAAACTACTTGATTGTATACAGTACTAGGTATGCAAAGTAATTAACATTACAAGACACAGAACAATAAATTAAATGATGTACCATATGTCAGCTAGCCACGTTATTGTACCAACAAAGCCAGCCGCCTTCCATCTTCACCAACTTGAGCTGACATCGCTGTAGCTACAAATTTCATAAAGCAGGTTTGAACAGGATGCTTTCATTCTCAACGCTCCCCTCTGGAGCGGCGGCGACGTCACTGAAACGAAAAGAGGTCGTGACTTTGCGTCCGCCGCCAGCCATAACGCATCCAGCCAACAATGTGCCAGTGCTATATCGAACACAGAACACACTACATAGGTACGTACGCGGCAACTGCGCCGCAGATAGGCGCGTGCTGCATGTAGGCGGCACGTAATGTATGCGTGCGCGCTGCTGGCCGTGTCATGTTGTCGCTCCACGGACGTCGCACTCGCCACTGACCTCATGCGCAGGCGACTATACCACCTAAATATGACCTAAACGTGTGGAGTTTATTCTTTTGTTCGTATTAATTAAATGATCTTGATTATATTGCTTGTGCTGAGTCTGACGAGTTACAAGCGTGTTTTCAGATTAGAATGTCTTGGATGTCATTAAAGTTTATGAAGATTTTTCATCGGATAATAAATCAATGATATAAATAAAGTCTCTATAAATCCAAAAACCTAGCTCTCAATAAATTGTGTTAGACAACACCAAGACCTATGTGACATTTTGAAAACAAGCATATTGCGCAAATTGATATGAATGTGCCAGTCGTTCGTGACTTGTGGGCATCGGCTGTCGCCGTCGTTAACAATCGTGCCGTCACCTAATTGACTCCGCTCTATACCTTAATTAGTACTAGTCTGTGATCGCGACGTTCTTGCATCTCAACGTAGTAGCACTAGATACCTAACTATTTAGCTCTTATGTCGGCGTGCGAGGCCACGCACCACCTGACACAAGCAGCTGGCAGCCGGCTGCCTGCGCTTGCACACAACAAAACTCGTTTCGAAGCAGACGCCTCAATATGGCCGGCCACCAACGGCCCCCGTGTCGTATTATCATTACCAACAGATTTTTATTCAAACCTTGGCTTCTGCCACAGGCGCAATTGATGTACACATATTTCGCAAATGGTGCGTTCTACATTTACGCAGACGTTGCAGGAACGCAAAACAATATTAAAGATATTCTTCAGGGCTACGGCCAACTGCCGGGTGTTTCTGGGAAGTGGGCGCGCGACTTTGTTGGATGGCTTTGTTGTCGCTGTGTATTGTCGAGCGGCTGTCCTTATGCCGTGTCCGTGATCGTATTTTTCCGTCTGTGCGCAGACAGTGTGCGGTGTGGCTGTTTACACGAGCAGCCACTATACAATAGGTATATAGCTGGTACGTTTAGCTAGATAGGCGCGTAGGCAGGCGGTCGTGCGGCCCGCGGCGGCGTCGTCGCTCGACCCTGATAATTTGCTGCGCTTATGTTACTTCAACGGCTTCTTGCGACACGTTGTGGCCGCTTTCCTAGGCTTCTACTCCCTACACCATGTACTCGAATGTAGGTGAGGTATACGACTGTAGCGCACTGTCTTCTCAGCAAATAATAGTCGATTTCATAGGTAATTCGTATTAGACACGCTTCAACGGTGCAAATTAATGATGCAGACATAAATGTTATTTTTCAATTATGTAGGTAATGCTACTATATTATGCATAAGCGGATATGTATGAGTTATCCTCCCAGAAAGTCGGCGTACCTATATGTGTATGTCGTTTGTCACTAAGCGAAATCCATGACATTGAAGACATCTTTTATGGACTATCTCAAATGGACAATGAAATCCCAAAAAAAAAAGATAATATCTAAATCTTCTGTATTATTAACCCTATTGTGTTTTAACTCATGATTTTCGACATCACATTGGTAGAGCGCTATTTGTAGTAAGTTGTTCAGTTGTGTCTTTAGGTTAAATTTTTTTAGTTTGTCGAAGTTCGGGATTAGGAATGTATTGGAGACCCGGCTCGGGTGCAGCGGAAATCGTTTGCGTCACCAGGTGTGTCTTGTGCAACGTGGCTGAGAACGTTGGCACTGACAAGATGCGCATAACATTCGCTCCAGCTTTCAATACATGAAATGGACAAAACGTGCAACTAGTCAGCGTCGCAAGTAAATCGCCACACTCGATACCGACATAATTGCACATAGGCTGCCTACATACGCTGCAATGTGCAAAATGCTTTTATATCGGGTGTGAGCTATTGGACACAGTACCTATTGACTCATAATGAGTAAATCGCTAAGTAACACAAACAAGTCGCCGTGACTGTGTTCATGCACGAGTCGCTCCGCGTCGATCTGTGCGCGTCGTCCGTGACACCTAAACGAGCGAGCAGCACCTCTGCTATCTGGTGGTTTGATAAGGCGCATTTATCAGCGGGCCTCGGCGCGGGAGGAGCGACATGAGAGCGGCTGCGGCTGTTGGGTGGCGTTTGGACAGGCAGGGCAGCCGCACATGTTGCGGAACGTGCAGCCGAGCGCGGGGTGCGGGGGCCGCGGGCGGCGGGCGGGAGACCAGGGACGGCGTCGGCACACCGCCGCGCCGCACGCACACAGCCGTGCGCCGACACGACGCCCGCGCCCGAGGAGCGTCACTACGCCTTATCGCAGCCATCTTTAAACGAGCACAGTGCACGCCACCCGCCACTCGGTACGAATTCCAATCGAGAACACTGTTGCTACGGTGGCCGTCGACAATCAACCGATCCTTTCATTACATGCGACGCGAGCGCCGTGCATCGTTTAGCAGCCTGCTTCAAGGTCGTGTTAATTACCAGTCGGACCGGTGACAGTCATGCTCGTTAGCGAGACTCATCGCAGTAATATCTATCTTCGCATAAACAAGACATTTATCGTTTTCAATGATCGGCTGACTGCAACGTAGATCTCTTTGAGCATATGCCGATGACTTAGGTCACAGATACCACAGAAGGTATCTAGATCAACACAATTTAATAACACGCATGGCCGCTGTAAACAGCCACTCTGCATTTGTATGTAGATCGTAGGTAACTACGATATACATTGTCGCACCCTATAAAGTTTAACCTATTTAGGAGCGTCTACGGTCTATACGTTTCCATACTAGGGTGTTCTTGCGGCGACCATCTGTATTGATCTCGGGAGGGTGGTGTGGGTCGACATCCCGACGCCTAGTCTCTGTAGAGGCCGCGGCTCTGGCAAAGCCTCGGTAAAATCCAGGCTGAGGCTGTCGGGTGGGTGATAAAGGAAAACTGCCTACGTAGCCGGCCCCTGGCGGGTGTGCGCTCGGTGTGGCGTGTTGTCGCGTAACTATATATAGCTCGTGTTGGGCCGCAGCGCCCGCCGCCGCCACCGCGATGCTCCGTCGACGACGTCCGACGAAAGGTCAATTGGCGCGCAAATTATTTGCGTCGCAAAATCCGCAGCGTCGCTGCACCATCCCGATAGCGACACTGTAAACTAGCATAATTTAAGACAATCTCCTGCTTGCTATACCTATCGTCTCGGTATGTAAAGGACGGCTGATCACTGATTCAACATTGGCTTAACATCGCGTACTCTTTAAGGCAAGAACGCGGCACGCATTCTTATCGGACCTCATAATAGGTATTGTATGCCGTGGTAGTTAAGTAGGTAGGTACTCCATGTATATGCCTGAGTACTGTCGGGCTATACACGTGCCGACTGATTGTATAGGCGTCGACGTCGTCCTCAACAGAATTACAGAATTAACTTCGTAATTATAGCACAGTTGATTGCAAGCGGCATGCAGGATGGTAGAGTTGAACGATTTTCTTATAGAAGTTGTATCTACCACTGATAAAAACAAGGCAAATTAAATTACCGAAAAATATGAGCTAACATTGCAATAAACAACCTGTAACATTGTCAGTTACTTAATACAGTTGTTTTTAATATAATGTTTACGTGCTACCAGAACACTACGGTTATACAATATCGGTACCTCCACTCCCTATATAGTTACCGCAATAGAAAACCCAAAAACAGGTATCGAGTTCCGAGCGAAGGGTGGCAGGCAGGGCTCATAGGGACTGCGGCTATGCATTCTTTCTATAACACGTAGGATAAAAAACGGGTTTGAATACAAGAAGTGGTCAGTCTGAGGCCGTTTCGAGGTGAGCGCTCCACCATCAAGGCACTGCTTAGTCACGCTCGGAATGCTTACGACTGCTCGCTTCTACAAGACGTTGCAAACAAATGACGACACAGACACACAACACAGCTATAGACGACAACGCGCCACACATATGCACAAGTACATGCAGTACGTCGTATAGTCGTATCAGTCATGTACTCGTGGTTAAGCGGACTGATTCAGAGCACAGACGCCGCTGAAAACAGCTCTTTGCTATCATTTATCGGAGAAGTGTTGTATACCACAACATCGCAACGCCATGTATTTACCGTAGAGGCAGATACAGATGTGAATACATACACCGGTATTAAGCAACACCTTGAACTCTAGCTTTTGTTTTGTTTTCATGGTGAACCTTCAAAAGACACCACACCACTCCAAACGTAACATGTGACTACAATTCGGCAGCTATGTTACGCGTAGTTACCTTTATGTATATACATACATATCGTAACTGTAGCTACGCGGGGCTACGACTGAAAGTATGCGTCGCTGAAACGAGTCACGCTTATATTGCTTGGAGGTGTAAGCAGATAAAGTTGCCACACTTTCGGTTCGCTTGGCTTTCGGGTAGTTGAAGACTCTATTGTATACTCTGTATTGAAAAGCTGCGTCAGGTTATTTTCTCTAATCAAACGGTTCTTTAAATTAGATGTAGGCCCCACATTTACCGCTGCAGAAGAAATGCTTTGAAAGTACATACAAAAGCACAACTTGACCTTACAAAATCCGTAAACAATTTTAGTTGAACTGCTGCAAAGTTCTTATACAGTGCACCGTTGTTCAGACATTTAAGCAGTAATTAATAGTACTTAAACAGTTTTGTTAAGTTTCGACAATCACTTCCCTTTACAACAAAAAAACGTTTAATGTTCGATACCAGTGTCAATATGATACCTTTGTGGGATAATGTTGGTTAATCTTAAACTCTCGTATTTCCGCCCATTATACGAACGCGTAGTTTTTAGAAGGGTAATTAGATGTTCACGAGGAAAGTTCGTAATCCTTCCAGATGATGTTTAGGTGCTTTCAACTTTGCTAAGATAAACAACGAGTAATTAGAGTTAGGTATATATTAAAATCAGGTAAATCTCCTATACGTAGTGTAATTTTTTACCCTGTCGAATCGCATCGCCCGCCAGCTTTTCACTTAACAGTCTTCCTAATACTTTTTTTCTTTTTGCTCTGCTCCTAAGTGTTCTAAAGTGATGTCTCGTATACCGTTCCTAAAGAATAGGGCTATAAAACGGTTTTTTTTATAAGATGGGCAATTTCAGGAATTCCCGCGTTCAAACAAACAAACTCTTCAATGTATTGCAAATTATATGCAAGTTGTGCAGTTGAATTAAAATACAAATACAGAAAGAATAACTCTAATGTTGCACTTTGAATGTGTGGTAGGCGAGGAAGCCAATGACTTAAGCCAATTGCATTGTTTGGATAATAACCTTAATAACGCCATTGGCATAAAGCTCAAGTTACTCTGAGTCATCATTTATTTAGCAAAACAGTTTTTGTAATATTAAATAGAAATGATGCGATGGTTCGTTGAAACGTTTCTTATTTAGACGATGTTGGTGTCGCACGCACTATGTTCATTACGACTATAAGGAAACTAAAGAATTCGGCAGAGATGCGTCCCACATTTCGTAAGTTTTTCTCGAGTCTCAACTTTTTGCGAGGCTCTTTGCGATAAACCGGGCACAAATCCAGACTTCCGGGCTACTAAAATATCTTGTTATAAGACTGGATTATTGATTCTTTTTCTTCTAATCGGTCTCTGCCAACGCCCCAATCTACAATCTAGAAACAAAACAAACATGATGCACCATCCTGATTCCGTAACACTATCAGACATAATCTGAATAATTTTGAAGGATATTGATAATCCATTTGTTCACAATTCGAAAAAAAAATCTGCTCTATAGCGCACCTAAATATAGGAAAAAAAAAATTGTTAAACTGTCAAGATGAAAACCATTCATGATAAGAATATGTTACGTAATTACTCCGCTGATTTGCCGGTAAACATATTTCCTCGATACGGAATCATGTTGAATGACTGATTCAGCACGATATCCCAATGAGTCAATCTTTGAAAGGCGATAGATAAAAAAAATTACGGTAATTGAACTATCAATGAAATCAAAAGCGTCCTCGATAACACCAAATGACTTGTCTCGGGAATCGAACTCGAATGAAAGTGAAAGGAATGAGGTGGTATTAACATAACGTTTGTTATATTACATGTTTATAGGGACTGGCCCATATTCAGATGGTTTATTATTCATAATATCGGTGACTTCGAAGTTTATCAACTTTGAGTCGTCTGCAACAAGTTACTTACAGACTAAGTAACTTGGAATAGTTGTTGATTCTTAATCACATTACCCTTGAATTTGATATAAGTAAGTGTAAATGTGACGGAAAGTGAAAGCTTTTCAACGTCAAAATAGCTACTCCCGCCACATACGAAACAATTTTCGACGACAACAACCAATTCGTGCAGATGAGATATGTATAACTGCTTTGCTTGTAGCTGTATCGGCTGATGTTAGTTCAAGATGCAGTCTCAATCAGTGAATGCGTTTTGATCGTATGAACCGTTGGCGTTGCAAACAGAGTATTCATGGTACTTAGCGGACGGGTGCTATTTTTATGTTCATTGTGACAAATAATAAACAGTCGGTCGGGCGTCACTCGGGCGGCAGCGGTCGGCGGCGTGCGTGCGAACATTGCGTGCGTGCCTACATAGGTAGGTACAGTCGACGCCCGTGGTAAAGTCGACATCCCTGCATCCCTGCGCCGGCTGTGCCGCTCTATAAATACACAGCAGGTGTGGTGAGCGGCGGGGCGTGCGGCGCGCGGGGCGGGGGCATCCGCCTCTGCAGCGCTCCAAACCGCTCGCAGCGGCCATCGGACCTTAGCGACGGCATATCGATTGCGAGGGCTCCCCCTGCGGCGCGTCGCCTCCATTGTGCTCGGCCTGGGATGCCTTCTCCGGCCGTTTCCTGCCTCGGCCGTCAGTTGTCTGCGACCCTACCCCGCGCGCCGCACCCTGTCGACCAGCACACGTCACCTGTCTAACACATGAGTGCTCAGTACGTACTCAGGCACACAAGCGCTCTTGATAACACGACCTCGAACTTATTAACGGTGATTGCGTTAATCATTATTTGGTTCAACGATGTGCCGTTGACCACAGTTTCGCATTGCGTTAGTCAGCGCTATTGGTAGAATGTTTATTAGTTATAAATAAATCACAATACATGCAAACAGGATTACAATCCTGTTCGCCCATGGTTGTTTGTTTAACGCATAATTATGGACTTGAAGAGAATATTCATACAAATGTTCAATGTATACAGTGCAGAACTGCAACATTCGGTAAACGTTAATTAAGTTTACCGATTCTAGTTCTAATGAGAAATGTATTTAATTAATTTCATTAATTGCTTCAGTTAAAACAATTGACAATTAGCAGCGTTTTTGTCTCGTTTGATTAATTATTTTGAAGGAACGTAGCGGAATCACTTCGTAAGCCACGGGTTCCCTACAGCTTATGTTGTCGTTTGGCGATTACTAGTATACTCGTATTTATTTTGAGAATTTGACGGTAAACCAGCAAGATACAAGAATTAATAAGAAAACATTTTGAATAAAATTAGTTAGGTACGGACCAACCACTGCATGCATACATACATACAATCGCACTTCAATTAGGTGATGATGAGTTAAATCAGCTGTGACAAACACAACGGCAAACGAATCGCGAAAACGTGCCAAATTAAATTTACGTCATACAACTCGCATCAGAGTTAGCACCACTTTGGATATTATAGGGATGCAAAACAAAACGGTTTTGTTTATTCAAACTAAAACTAAAATTAATTTGACCAACAAAGGTTCTTCTCGTGAAGAACCCTAAAGACACACAATAAATCAAGCCGCGATCATGGCTCATTTCTCATACAAATACGCTATATTATAAATACATACATCATTGAACATACTCATAGGCACGGATAACGGATGGCATGTTATAAATTTTGACAGAATTCTCAGCCTGAATCTCAATTCTATGCTTCAGTGTATAAGACCAAAATTGCTTAAAGACTTTCCGTCAAATGCTACAGCTGTTGGTATGCCACCATCCGTACAGCATCGTAGATACATTTGAATAAGTTCATTCTATTTTTGGCTTTATGTCTCGGTAATAAAGTTGATAATAGCGTTTACGAACTGTGTCACATTTTTATCCGTCCACGACAGACCACGGTAACTCAAAACAAGGGCTATGGTCTGTTTGTATGGTGTCTGTACCGTTTGATAAAGCAGTCCCGGTCTATAGTCCCTAATACGCAGACGACGCAGGTTTTGGGCAGCAATTGTATCTATGGAACACTTGCTCTTCTTTATTAAATAAACATATTACATGTTGCTCCATAGAGTAATTTCGAAAATAATGCGAACCTTTTCGCTCCAACTTACACGTACTTAATTTGGCATCCAATGAATATTTACAGTCGGCAAAAAAATTCGAATATCCCTTTAGTTCTTAAACTCTTAATTACTAAGCGAAATATTTTATTTTCTGTATATTGAAATCAAAATGACATTTGATTGAAGAACCGCACTCTGATTATCTCTCTCTCTCTCTCTCTCTCTTCTATTTAAATCTTAGCTTCTATTATATAATTCCAAAAGTACATTAACTAATAATTTCGTGTTAATCGACTTTTAATGCTGACCGTACATATCTTCCGCTATACATGACTTGTAATACGCTCTTCAAAGTTTCAAATCTTCTAACTTTACGTTATAGCTACCTGACTATTTTCAAAACCATACAATATAGCTTACATAACACGTAAAAATAATAAAGTATTAAATAATTTTTAATTTCAATGGTAAAAAATAATATTTCTATAAATAAAAGACATCAACGCTTCCGATTTTAAAACATCTGTTTTTCCGCAATTAGTTTTGACAACAACAACAAGTTGTTTACAATTTCTGGTAAGTTATTCCAGTAGAAACTTTACTAACACTACTTCGTAGAAATCGTAGTATGTACACTCGCTACATTCATTCTCAAGCTCCACGTAAGTTTAGGGACTTCTTTCCTGAGTTGGCATTTGTTAATTTGCTTACCTGTGCTTCATCATTAGTCTTTCTTTTCCAATCGCTGTCCAGATTACCCCATTACTATGTAGATAATCTCGGCACTCGGTTTAATGATGATGTTGCATACACCACAAACTAACATGAAAAATGTTAGCTACAACATCCATGAGTAGAAACCCTCATTAGAGTGTTGCCGAGTGGAGGTCGTCCGCCGCGCCGGCTCCCCTTGTCGTCGAGGATGAAAAACATAGGAGCATGACACCGGGCGGCCCTCCGCGCCTTCCCGCGCCCACGCGCCCTCCGGCCCGGCCTCCGCCACGCCGCGCTTGTCGGCTGCTGGCTGGACGACCGCGGCGCCTCATTCAGCCGGCGACGCTCTCGCGCACCGCACACGTACCGCTGCAGCGCGCCGCGACACCCCGCACCCCCCGCATCACACGCCGTGCGCCCTCCCGGAACGTTTAACCGACAACGAACATTGTTCTGTTGCAGCGGAGTATGCTACAGCAGATGTCCTCGCCGCCGAGCGCACAAGTCGGCGAGGTCGCGACTATCGTGCGCCACCTTGAAGGCCGCGTCTGCGGCGACGTGTCTTCGGAGGCTTCCTCAGACACTGCCGAAGATTTTGAATTACCACAGTGCAAGATAAGGAGGAATTATAATTGCACTAAGTGCACGTTCTATACGCAGAACCCGCGCGCTTATCTCGTCCACACGCGTGACGCTCACTTCGTTCGACTCAAGATTTACGATTGTCCACACTGTGTTTATGCCTCGAGACATCACCAAAAACTTATAAGACACGTCAAAATGGTTCACGGAGGATCAAAGCCAACTCCAGTGGCTAGTAAAGTGGAAGCAGAGCTATCACCTCCCTCAAACGATAACATGGAGCCACTAGACCGCATTGAAGACATGTTTGAGGAAGTCGAAGACTGCGAGGATATGATGATGGAAGTAGATGATGACTCAATGGATCAACCTGATGATATCGACGGTGACTGCGATAGGAGTATTGACTACGCATCGTCCTCCTATCGTAGGGCACATCTGTCAAAAGCTAAAGGCAAATTCTTCTCATGCGATAAGTGCAACTATGTCACCCACATAAGAGCTAGATTCACAAAGCACGTCAAGTATCATTCGATGCCTATGATTAAGTGTACAATGTGTGATTTTCGAACTCCATACAAGTGGAATTTGGACCGCCACATGAAGAACCACGGTGGAAGTGGGAGTTTCAATTGTTCGATGTGCAACTTCACGGCGGACATCAAGCAGAGTCTGACGGTACACGAAATGAATCATCACACACCGTCGGCGGGCCAATCGCTGTCGAGTCGCCGCCGCAACCGGGTGGGCGCCAGCGACACGGTTATCGCGGAGTTCGACGCAGCGAGCACGTTGCTCCCCAAGGAGGAAGAAGGGAGCGGCGACTCGCGGTCCTCACACTCGGTCTCGGTGAGTCGTCGTATATGTGTTGTGTGCGTGGCGAGGGGCCGCGCCCCGGCCGCTGCCGCCGCCTGCCGGTGCCACCGGTGACGTCACTCCGTTGTCACTGTTATCACGAGCGCTACCGCACATGGATTGCACTCCACATTATATCGCTTCTCGCAACCTTTTGCATCATGTTTACATTTATGCATTACTCTCTCACGCTTCTTACTGTGTTGCACGCTTGGTCACATAACACTCATTCCCAATACCGTACTAGCTCCTTATTAAAACTTATTTAACTTGAAAAATGTATAATTATTATATAAGTAGACCACCTAAACGGTACATAAATAACTTGTTTACAAATAATACTCGAGTCGAATCTGTAAACATTCTTTGATTACGATATTATCGCAAATACTGGTCTACGAGTACTTAGTTTATTTCATTTTGGAATTCCCTAATTCTGACAACAAGATTCAAAAAACATCATTCTGTCAGCTGATAGTAGTCATACACTCAGTTTCCGATTTTTTTTTACTTTTTATGTTAGTATACTTCTGCCATACCCAAAAGTTGGGTATCGAACCCGGTTACGCGCGCTAACAGCCACTGAACCCACGAGTCGTCTCAAACCTCGATTATTTCTTATCTTGATAACATCAAATGTCTCAGAATTTCCGCCGACGTTTTGATAAAAAATACTCTTTAAGTCCTAAATTTAAAAAATCAGACGAATTTTACTGAGATTTTTGAAATTCTCGATCTCACGTGTGTGATCTCAAGTAAAATATTCATCAAAGTGAATCAAGTTTTCAGAGTAGCGTTTGAGAAGCTCCTGTGTATACCTTCAAAGTGACTACAATGTAGGTCTAAGTCTAAGTAGACAAGAGTTATTTGTCATACGTAGTAATTCCATTTCTTTTACGATTCAAGTGGGTAGATGAAAGAGATCATAAATCGTTATTTATATTTTAAAGTTACAGATTTTATTACCTTCTTAGTAAATGGTTTAATTCAAATAGAATCAAACCATTTCTTCGAAACCTGCGTAAAGGAAAGTCGAGGTGATTACAGAGGGTAACCAATGATGCTTACTGCTTGAAATTATGCACTTAAATAACTGTGCGTACGGTACTTGGTCCGCTATAATGATGGTACTGCAGTCAGTCAAATAAATACATAGGTATACTATTCAGAAAACTTAGGACGAAGACGGTCAATTTCGTCCCATTAGATATGCACCCTAATGGCTATCCCTTACAATAAGACAATACAACAGTCTCCATTGCAATGAATTTTGGAAAAGCAATGGATTTTGGTCTCGTTGTAAAGTCACACGAAAAGATGTAATATTGGACGTGTATCTAGGATCCCTAATTTAATTTGGTTACTTTTGTCTTAAAAGCTAACAGCCGCATAGGTCAATCGATCAGGTTAAGCGACGCTTGCCGCGGTTGGTCAATGGATGGGTTACCATCCACCATCTTTACATACCAAGACCCCTCCATGCCTCGAAAAGTTATTAAGTCGTTGATCACCCACACCACAACTAATTCTTATGGATATGTCACCTTTTCATCATCATCAACCTTTTTATCGTCCCACTGCTGGGCATAGGTCTCCTCTCATACAGAGAAGGATTGAGTGTAATCACCACGCTTGCTCAATGCGGGTTGGCATTTCAGATTTCCACATGTCCAGGTTTCCACAAGATGTTTTCCTTCACCTTTTTTAAACAGTCATTGGTGTCCAAGATATACTTAGAAAATACATATGTATAACTTACAAAAGTTAGATTGGTACTTGCCTGACCTGAAATCGAACCCGCACACGCGTATGCGCGTGCGGGTTCGGTTCGGGTATTTGAGAGGCTGGTGTTTTAACCACTAGGGCACTATGACTCACCCTTCACCTTGCCTTTTACAGGAATAAGATTAGCTAATTCTGTTTTACTGACGCCTTTTTGGACATTAAATATGTATAGCTACATATACATATTTACTTATAAATTTACATTGAATATATTTTAATTCTATTCATAATTGATATAGTGCCGTCAAAATGCATTTACTTTATGTGCCTTTGTGTGTTTTCACTGTTTTTGCAAGTTATACTTGAATCGCTATTTAATCTACCCATAATATTATCCCGCACTGTTTTGTCTATTTGTGTGTGTTTGTTTGTGTACTTGCGTGACGTCACTTGAAGTTATGAAATATCAACGTTGCATTGCAACCTAGACATCAATATAAAATAATACATATAGACAATCCAGACTACCCTTTTAATAAAAGCATGCTTTGCGTGTGGTTTTTTCAAATGACGGCACGACCAGCGCAGTAGTTCTGAGTTAACTTCTGCGCAGGCACGGGTTCGATTCTCGCACGCCAACGACCGATGTCTGCGCGATACTGACAAGATAAAGTTGCTTATTTCATGTAATTGAGTGTAATTTCAATTCCGACATATTTTAGAACCCATTCCTGTGTCACTACGACTAGTTTAAAATCATATTACCTTCCAATATTAAAGCAAAATTTTGCTTTCTGTTGCTCAACCGAGTTGGCTTCCTGCTTAGGTAAAACAGCTGTTTGATATTTCTCTATCTTCGGATATATTTTGTAACCAACCAGCTCGTTTATGCATGTTATAACTATAAAATATAAGTTTAAAAAAAAAACAGGCACGCAATTAAGAAAATTAAATGGGAAAACATTTGATTAATAATCACTCTAACTTAACAAAAGTATTTTCATTTAGAATGAAGTTAGAGGATTTAGAATGAATCACTAAATCTATATTTTTCTTTAATTTCAGGACATGGGTCTCCAGTACGCAGAGAGAGAACTAGTCAGTTGTAAAAGTGATTCCAATGATGGTACAGCATCTGACGCACTTAGCAGAAAAGAGCTTTCGCAAGATGATTATAACCAGCTTTCCCCAACCCACAGTTCAGACGGGAAACAACAAAAACAAAGTAGAAAGATTCCTCGTCCAATACCACAACTCATACCGTTAAATTCCTCAACACCTAACCAAAAACAAACATGCTCCGGAGAACCGCCACAGAAAAAGTTCAAGGGATCTTTACCCATCGACATTGACGATGTGTCAGCGGAAAATACTCTTCTACCAACAAATCCATTAATAAAAGAGACTGCGGGTCGAAAGAAAAATGAATCGTTCTTCGACAGATTGAAAGAAAGATTGTTAACAGAAACCGGCGAAGAAGGTTCACTAATATGTAAGAACTGTGGATTTGAAAGTAAATGCTTATCAGAACACTCTGTCCACGAGAAAAATTGTGCGCCGCAAATGAACCGGATCAACGCAAACACCTCGCTCGCAAGTTTAAGTTCTACTCGATGCCAGAATTGCAGGCACAGGTGCAAATCTAGTGCCGACTTATACATCCACATGCAAACTTGCGGCAAGAGCGAAAAAATCGACGATGAAAATAATAAAAATGAGAATAGTAATGATGAAGTCATTCCAATCCATGAAAAAGAGACAGAGCCTCACCCAATGGAAAACGTCGTTTTCGTATGGAACAATATTAACCATGACTCTAACAAGTTTGATGTACCTCTAGACATAAATATAAATGATGATTCCACGCTACCAGAAATACATCGAAGTTTTGACGCTGAGATTGTCGATGAAAATGAAAGTATGAATTTATCGCCGAGTCAAGCTATTGGAAGGAAGGTATTTAAATGTCCACATTGTCCATTTTTCTCCACAACAGCATCGAGATTTCACGTTCATATCGTGGGCCACTTGAACAAAAAACCGTTTGAGTGTTCCCTCTGCAAATACAAATCTAATTGGAGATGGGATATAACCAAACACATTAAATTGAAGTCTGCAAGGGACCCTGAACATAACGAAGCAAAGGTACTTATGACTGATGAAACAGGAAGAAGAAACTATAGCAAATACAACAAATTCTTAGCAATGCCTGTTTTAAATGAAAATGGCGAAAATGAGTTTCATTACTTGGACCCCAATACTGCAGTCGATAATTCAATGGAAATGGATGAATCATTTAATGAAATATCTGACGTTATGAACGTTCAATTTGAAATGCAACCGCTCAACTTACAGACTCAACTCAGTGAAGATAATTACAACTTTATTGATAACAGAGGTCTCAATGATATGAAAAAACCCAAGAAAACATTATGGAAATGTAAAAGATGTAATTACAAGTAAGTCAAGACATATTATTTTATACAGTATCATACACACAATCACATATACCTATAACTAATGTTCCCACTTCTGGGACACTGGTCCCAGAAGTGGGACATCCTTTACAGAGAACCAAAAACTACGCGGGTTAAATACGGATTGGTAGATGTCACATATGTTCGAAGTTTTGGTTCTAAGAGGTGTCGATTATCTCAAGATTCCTTAAAGTGATACAAAATACTCATATGTTAAACAAACTTACAAATTCTTTTATTTTATTTTCAGAGATCCATCAAGAGAAGCTCTTTTAGAACATGTTCGTGAACACTCCAGATCCGATGGTGTCCATGACGAACTAAGTAAACCGCCCATTAAGAAACCTGAAAATAATACTCCCGACCCAGCAGACCTGGCGTATCGTTGTGGCCATTGTAATCAGTTGTCTAATTGGAAACATGTTATACAGGTGCGATACTTCATGAGCTTCATATTCATCCGTTTTTTTTTTAATTTTTTACCCATAAGCGCTTGAAAGACTAGGTGCATGTTGAGCAGTTTCTGAATAGTGAACGAAACTGCAATATCACGCTTGGGTCGGTGACGCAAAATCGGGTATTACTCGGCAATGAATCGGGTATAAGTATTCTGCAGTGAATCGGGTATACTCGGCAATGAATCGGGTATAGGTACTCGGCAGTGAATCGGGTATACTCGGCGTTGAATCGCATACACTCGGCCCTAGTTAGTTAGTTTTCACTCCTATTACGTGCTCATAAGCACACACCCTGTTTTAAACTTATTCTTTAATGCCTACTTTTAACTTTTCCAGCGCCATTGCCGATTAAAACACGACGGAGTGATCAAAGTGATAACTACAGTTAAACCAAAACCGGATCCACCGATGAACATCAATGAGATCAACATTGATACTTGCAACAAATGCCCGTACAGGACGAGTGACAAGAAACTACTCATTGCCCATTTACAACAACATCAGCCCTCGCCAAACTCCATTTTCAAGTGCTACTTCTGCCCATTCTTCGTAAAGGATGAGCCAGAATTAATCTCTCATCTACTCCTGCACGGTATCACTGATCCAGAAGATTACATCGCAAAAGCAATGGGAACCAAATCCCCAGGACCTCCAGAACCTCAAGCACCTGTTACCGCGACATTAAACTCCACCAAGCGACACAAATGCATAGAATGTCCATACGAAACAAATAGTAAGTCACAATTTATGTACCATGAACAATTTCACAGACTTCCGGCTGACACGCCTTATAAATGCCCAGAATGTAACTACAGTGTATCTAAGAGACACCTGCTGCACCAGCATCTGCGTGTACACGGAATCAAAAGAATTGAAACAGAGGCTGAATTAGAAGCAGCACATAGCAAGGTAGCAAAAATGGACTTCCAAATTAATCTTGATGAAATACCTTACGTCTGGGTTTCAGCCAAGAATGAATTTCATAAGATGTACAAATGCCGATATTGTTCCTATGTTAATGCTGTAAAAAGTAAAATACCAAATCATGAAAAAATTCATTCCATCGTATTCGAAAACAGTGATTCAACTATTTACAAGTGTTTGGAATGCAAATTCACATGTGATAATGCCGGCAGGCTAGCCGAGCATTCTAAAACTCACGGGGAAATATATGGTCGCATTTATTGTCCCGTTGAATATGATGTGCCCGATGATGAACAAATTACTAAATTGAGAAAGGTTATAGAAATTGAAAAGTCGGCAAATCCAGAAGGTTTCAGTAGAGATGAAGGCACT
Source organism: Sesamia inferens (assembly GCA_037179545.1). NCBI lineage: Eukaryota > Metazoa > Arthropoda > Insecta > Lepidoptera > Noctuidae > Sesamia > Sesamia inferens. The sequence continues at coordinate 11,507,725 of CM073934.1, read as the reverse complement.
ACGCAAGAATTAAGAGAAATAAAATTATTGTATTTTTGTCAAAAGTGCCCGGCAAGGTTCTTTGAAGACGCCGAACTCGATGTTCATGAAAAATGTCATGATGTATCATTGCCAAATAAATGTAAAATATGTGACTTTTCAGTCACCGAAGAAAATGAATTAGCAGCACATGGCACCGTACATACTGATGAATATCACACAAAAACGAAGATGCTTAAATTTGTTCATCACTCACATCCTTTGCACAAACAACCCATGTTAGATTTTGTTCTCTGTCAAGATACCTCAGAGGTTACGTGGCGAGCCACAGGGCCATGTAAGCCTGAATATGTCGAACCTCCTATGAAAAAAGATAAACACGTGCCAAAACAATATTATTGCAAACAGTGTCCAGCTAAGTTCTTCAAAAGTTCCGCGCTTACCTATCATATGGGGTTACACGGAGGCGATGGTGAGTTTAAGTGCAAAAAGTGCAACTACGCCGTAAAAAACGTTGGTAATCTAGGCAAACATGAATTAATTCACGAAAAGGAGAACAAGGCTACTTGTGACTATGAATCTGGTGAAGATATGGATTATAAAAATATCCCTTTGTCGGGCACAGATTTGTTCCAGAGAAAGACTGAGGCTCAGAAAAGAGTATTAAATGATAAAGATAAGTTAGTTAAGCCAAACGATCATTTTCCGCCTGTCCTACAAGCCGATCCTCAATTCGGTTATTTAATGCATGGCAATCCAGAATTTATATATCCCACGTACCTGAAAAATGGACGTCAAAAAGAAAAGCGATACAAATGCCACAAGTGCCCCTCAGCTTTTGAGAAAAGAGAACAATATAAAATTCATTTGTCATTGCACGGCTCCAAGCAAAGATATAAATGTGAGTTATGTGATTATTCAGTAAAATATTACGCTAATTACGTTCAACATATGCGTAAACATCAAATGAACGACGAAGCTCAAGCTGAAAGAAAGAAAGGTAATAATGATTTTACAGAATCTGAACAACAAGAAGACGTTAAGCAAGATGACAGCAGTGATAACATTAAACTTGCAATAAAAACTATACCAAAAGGAGGTGCTAAGAGTGACTTTCAACAATTCTCAATCAGTGACCAGCAAACGCTCAGACTGCTACAGAGGAGGCGATCAATGAATATTAATTCTGGAAAAGACCTCAGCACTTCTGAAACTTCACCGGCCAAAGAGCGCAAAATGCACATGTGTCTATTATGTCCCTACACTAACCAACGTCAAGATTCTCTAACCAATCATTACAGAAGGCACGGAGACACCGACATTCTGAACGGAGGAAGTCATAAATGTTCCCATTGCGACTTAGTGGTTGTACAGTCGCATTTCCTACGGGAACATCTGAAGACACACTTCAATTACCACAAAACTCTTAGTCCCGAATGTTTTGTGGCTAATGAAGCTGTTCATTTTACCATAAAAAAGTTGGATGAAGATAGTGATTTAGTTGATCTCAAATTAGACATGCAGAACAAGAGTTTTTCATGTAATGACGAAAAGATAATTGTTAAAATTAAAACTGGAGAACTATTGGTAGAATAAAATATTCTAATGTTATAATAAGTGATTATAGTTAAGGTTAATTACATTAGACATTGTTGATAATAAGATGTTTGTAACAAGTATAGTTTTAGCCTAAGCCAAATGAAAAATGTTGATGTTCACCAAAGCATAGCTTGCCATATTAGATTATATCAATACTGGCCATTTTGGATATTTTCAAGAAAATAAACAAAAAGCAAAATTTTATAAAAAATGCAATTGGGCTGCTATAATTATAAAAAAGGCATCTTTCCATTTGGCCTAAATGGGCCTGTTGATATTGGCAAGTGGAAGAAAGCGTGCATCGAAAATTAGAATCCAGACACTGTTGCTTCCATCGTAGCTGTACTGTCACTGTTTCCGTATGGGTCATTGGAATAACGCCCAGCATATATCGTACTTAGTAACAGTTTTTAAAGAAACAAATTCTGTATAAGTTAACAACTGAAAGGGTAGGTTATACAATAAAATTCCTGGAACCCATTCGGTGCAGAAGCCCGAGGGTGTATAATTTATTTTAAAAAAATGGCAACTGGCATTAAATAAAAAAATCGTCGTTGCAATACCCCCAATTACTAGGCAATCTTATTTTTTATTCAGCGCATAACATTTGCAAGTCAGCAAGCGTTACTTTATTAAAATATATCATTTTTACTGTTTTATTTCTTAATCTGGCCATGGTCTGTAGGAGTTTCTTCTGATCATTTTGATATTTTTTTAGAATTCGATTATGATGCTAAAAGATGAAACATTCTATTTCAAAACAAGGCCCATAAGATACTTCACTGACTTTACTGACAATATTATGACTGCTCTGGTGTTTAGTAACTTACGAGACAATTTTTTTATGCATCAATTGTTGATACTAATAAATAATAATTTATACCTTATTTTAATAATGATGATATGTGTAATCATAGCTTATTTTAGTGCCAGTCTTATCTTTAGGTTTGTCCTAAAGGACACATTCCTGTTGTGCAAAATATTTTATAAATATATGATTATTCAATAATGAAACTGTCAGTTTTAATTTTCTTTTTAGGAATGATTTGAAATCCCTAAAATCATGAGAGAAAAATTTGATAAAAAGGTCATGAAACCCACTGGTAGCATAATATAGTAATTTTTTGTCTTTCAATAATGAGATTTTTTTTTTTTTTTTTTTAATATTTTTAAATAAAATGCTAAACTCACTTAAGCAGATTCATTTATTTCAGTTTTAAACTAAGATTACCTTTACTACTAAACATGATTCCATAGTGAATGACAATAGTAAGGTGTTATTTAAAATAGCAAAAACAGAAACCATATTTCATATCAAAATGTAATACAATACATATTGTGTCATTTAGGTACTAAAGAAAGAAGAGAAAAATTTACCAAAAAGGTCATTATTACCTACCTATTTAGTAAATTTTTCTTGCAATAAAGAGAAACTTTTTTTTTCAAAAAAGTTTATTTTTAAATAAAATGCTTAACTCAAAGCAGATTCATTTAAGTTTTAAACTAAGATAACATTTACTACTAAACATGATTCTATAGTCAATGGCAGTAGTAAGGTGTATCAAATAGCAAAAACGGAAACCATTTTTCATATTAAAATGTAATATACTGCATATAATGTGTATATAGTGTGATTTACTAAAGACAGAAAAAGAAAGAGAAAAATTAAGAAGTAAATTTTTCTTTCAATAGGTAATGACAGATTTTTTTTCTAAAAAAAGAATATTTTTAAATAAAATGCTAAACTCACTTAAGCAGATTTATTTATTTAAGTTTTAAACTAAGATCACCTTGTCTACTAAACATGATTCCATAGTCAATGACAGTAGTAAGGTGTTATTTAAAATAGCAAAAACAGAAACCATATTTCATGTTAAAATGTAATATTATATTAATACAATACATATTGTGTGGGGTACCACTAGTCACCGCAGGAAGGTTGAAAGCAGTCTTAACAGAATTTCCAGCGATTACCACATTCATTACAAAGTACAAAGGTAGTCATAGGTTCATCAGAACTTCTTGTCTGCAGTTGGTTGTAGGTGCAGTTCTTCTTTTTGCATTTGCCACACTTGAGCATCTCAGTTTTTGTTCCCTGTACTGTAGCAAGCTGAGCATCATCAATAGCCTCCTTAATAAACTTCTCTCTGATTTTCTTCATCTCGTCACTCGCCATTTCCTCTGGTGCCATCTTGGCAAGACGAGAAGCTGAAATACAACCATTGAGAAAGTTTGTACGCAGTGTAGGATTTTTAGGATCTTTTAAATTGGCCACTCTTGACCTCACCCTATTCTTATATCTCATGTCAGTATTCTTGAACTCTGCATAAATGCATTCTTCTAATTCTTCAGCAAGTTCCTCCGGACTCCCGCAAGCACTTGGGTTCTCACCATCAACTTTGAGGGCTTGTGTGAGAAGTTCCCTACATTTAAGCCTCACAGCATCAGTAGTGTTTGTCTGCGGCGGGAATGAAGCTGTTTGCATCTTCTTGTCTTTTTCCTTGTCATCCTTTTTATCCTTATCCTTACCTTCTTTTTTGGATTTTGAGGAGCTGCCATTATCTTTACCCGGTGTTCCTGGTGTTGACAAGAACTTTTTCCAGTTTTTTATCAAAGTTTTGCATAAAGATATTACCTCTTCATCCTTGCTTGATTTACGAAGATTATTCACTGTCATACCTATTCTTGTTTTAGTCAACACATCCAAGTTGATAGCCATGGTCTGTAGGGATTTCAGCAGATCTAAAGCTTCTTCTTGACCCTAAAACAAATAAACAAAATAGAAATAACCCCACCAATAATTTTAAATTAGATCGGTACCTAAGTAAGAATAGCGTTCAGTGCTATAATACAGTATATAACAATATTATTTGAAAACGACTGACTGAAAGTCGTAGTAAATCATAGATCACCACGTTTTCATTAATAATGATTTCGTAGCAGATCAGTTCTTGCTAGATAATTTCTAATCGGCAAATGTCTACAGCTCCATTATTTTTGTTACCATAATATTAAACCCACCGTGCCATCTGCTGAAATCATCTTCGTCAGTTTTTTTTGTATTTTCATAATATCTTCTTCCACGCTCATGATTACTGAGTTTACTTGAAGACAAGAGGTTCCCGCCTATATTCCGAAACAAAATCTAGGAAAAATATTGATAAATCGACCACCACACCGAAAATATAACTAAAGCATAGACAATATAGGTTGAAGTTTGAAGTCTACAGTCAGGAATTGCCATATAACAATAAATAAAAAGCACTACTACGTTCCAGCTTCTCTTAGCATTAAATTCTTTTCACGCAAAAGTTGTTTGTTAAAAATGCTCAGTATTTGCTTATTGTGGTATTGGAACACGTGGATTTTTAATATTAGCAATTATTTGAAATGTCAACAAAAGATCCTAAAAAAGAATCCTTTTTTATTTTAATTTCATCAGTGAATTTTATTCGAGTTAAATTTTTGTAATTCTTCAAGCATTCATTTGAATATTTGATATATCTGTTTGTTTTTCTCACAGATTATTCTAATTAGAGCATAGACAACGTTTTTCTCTCGACGCCATGTTTTCGGCGGGTTTATTCAAAAAAGTGCTTTCAGAAATGCATTACATGATTACTGCATGCTCTAAGGAATACGCTCTCATAGCTATGCAAATCTTGATACTAATCCTTATATACGCAGTCGCCTAACAACGGCAGGATTGTGTCTCACCCTTGCATTATATTTCCACATTAACCTACTGAGAGAACAGAACATAGGACCTACAGAAACGAACTCAATAATAAATTCACCTAGTTTGCGACCGGCCTCATTGCAGCCAAAGTAACCATCCACATCATCGATTCACTCCTCCGCTGAACTTTGTTTATTGCTACTTCACTTTTTTGTGAAATGAAATCGTTTATTAAGCAAGAAGGATCACTGATCAGTTTCACGCGTTATATATGTATTTTTTTTTAAACTAGATGGAGCCGGCATTTCCTAACTGACTACCCCTGAGGAGAAATAGCCGAAACAAACTCAGGAATCATCGTCTTTTCGAAAAGGATTATAATTTTTTTACTATCCTCTGGCTCCGTAATGTTATGTTTTCCCATGAAGATCACAATTCAGACGGATTATTAGCATAATCCTAATTACTAGAAAAAACCCCAAAGACCAATTTTTTCTAGTAGACACGGAGAATTAATATATTCAGCCTATAGCGTTAGTAGGAGAAAGTCTGCCATAAAATACTTAATGATAACAGCCGTACGGATCAACCTTCAAGATTAAGCAACTGTTGCCGATGTCGGTCCGTGGACGGGTGACAGTTCACACCGAGACCTCTCTGAGCTTCGGGAAGATGGTCCCAGCTGTCATCTGTAGATCTTTGACTGTCGATACGGCAGGGTAATTACGTAACACACGATGAGTACCAATGGGTTTTATTTTGACAGTTCGTCAAAATAACGTTGCGTTTTCTACGTTGTTGGGCAGACACATTTTCGCACCCATCGTCTCTAAGCTGTCTAACTAGAAACAAGCTACGAGATAAAACTATTGAAGTGTTAGCTAGGTACTCACGGGATGCTGTGAACCAGGGGATCACCACACCATGTCACAAACAGTCGTATTTCACAATATATTTGAGTTTTTGCACCGCGCGCGGAGATTATTGATGCCGGCCGGTCGGCTGTGGCTTTCGATCGAACTGATGTTTTTCTTGTTGCACGATAGGTGGCGCCAGCGGTGCATAGGTATGGCGGCGATTTGGTGTTGTCAAATTATGGAGGAAAAGGATGGAACTAAGGAAAGTATCTCAAAGCCTGGCCAAGCAGATGCAATAAGCTTCAAAATGATTCCAATTGATAGTAAAAAAAAATGTGTGCGTGTACTAGTGTACACACGTAAGAAGTGAAACTTCTTAGAAAAAGATGGCGAAGAAGTTTCACTTCAATAAAATAACATTAATAAAGATTAAAACTTAGCGTCCCCAATAGGGGGGCGGTCCACGACTAAATACAACACCAAATTTAAATCTAAACTAACCTAAAGATACAGCCTGTATGTCCCAACAATTGCACGCGCCAGCACCAGGTGAGTCATTGTGGAATGCGAAATGCGGGATGCGGGATGCGGAATCCCGCGGGGCCAGAATGTTGGGCTCTTCCTCCCGATTCCGAAGAGCCCAAACTCGGACCTCCGGATCCCGAGATAGGCCGCGGGGGGTGAGGTGGCCTGAGGAGCAAGTGGGGGGGAGGGAGTGTAGAGGAGAGGGGTGGGGAGGCTAGATTGAGTCTAGGGGGAGGGGGAGGGGTAGGTGGGGGGGGGTTGTCTAAGTGTTGGGAGGATCCTGTCCACCTGGGGTCACAACATGAGGGGAGAGTGGGAGGGGACAGGACACTGGAATCTCGGAATGTATGTGCTATATGGGTATTAGGGGTCAGGTACTATGGGGTCAAAATGGGGATCTAGGTGTCCTATCTGAATATAGGTTCCGGCTGGGAGGAGGGTTAGTAAAGGGGGGGGGGGGGAAATTTTGTCAGAATTTTTAAATTCCCAGCCGTTTCCGAGATATCCGGGATTTTAGGTAGGGATATGGGGAAGGACTTCGAGGTGGGTAAATATAGTAAAAAATTTAATAAAAAGATGGCGCGTAACGGAAAAATGTGACGGTAAATTTTTTTCCAACGCCGATTATAAAGAAGTTTCACTTCAATAATGTGTTACGTAATAAGGATGCTGGTCTGTTTTGCAAAGAAAGTACCTATCGTGTTACTCATGTACTTCCTGGATTTTAAAGTTCAGTTAGGCTGTTCAGTTAAATCCAGTTGGACTGGAAATCTTACATAGTTGGAAAAAGTCAAGATGATGATCGCGACTTCTAAAACACAACCACGATCTACAATGCGGGCTCAGTACGAGGAGTTGGTGGGTGTGATTTCTTTTATTCCAGGACATGCCGGTTTCCTCATAATGCTTTCCTTCACCGATTTCAGAACAGTGTTGATGATATTTTTTTTTATAATTTTAAACTAGTGCTTAACCGCCATTCCGCCTGATGGTAAGAATTGATGCAATCGTTGAAGGTAAAGCGCGCTAATTTATTAAAAGCCTATTCACTCTGAGTGAATAGGTCGGAAGACGGCAGTTGAGCGAGGTGATGCAATGTTAAACCCAACAACACGACCAACGATGCTGCGCCTAGAGGAAAATTGATCTGATTTTATCGGTGGTAGGCCATAACATCGGCCGCCGGCAGAAGTTACCACCCACCAGACAAAGCCTTGCCGCCAAGCGATTTGTCGTGTTCCGGCATGATGTCTGGTAAAGCCGTATTGAGGACGGGTCTGAGCAGTTGTGTTTCGATATGTGCCGGGTACGATGCGCCTGATGTTGTTGTGTTGGGAGTTTGGTCGTGGAGGGTCTTCAGATCAATCTCCCTTTGGCGCAGCATCGTTGGTCGTGTTGTTGGGTTTAACATTGCATCACCTCGCTCAACTGCCGTCTTCCTTCCTATTTGCTCAGTTTTTCTGAGTGAATAGGCTCTTAATAAACTAGTGCGCTTTACCATCAACGATCTCACCACTGCTTACCATCAGGCGGGATTGCGGTCAAGCGCTAGTTTACAATTATTAAAAAAAAAAAAGATCCTCCACGACCAAACTCCAGACACAACAACATTTGGCGCATCGTACCCGACACACATCGCAACATAACGGCTCAGACCCGTCCTCCGTACGGCTTTAAGAGACATACACTAATATGACGAATCGTTTGGCGGCAAGACTTAAAATTGTGCCATTCTCATACGGGAACAGGAAGGCAAAACCGCAAACCATATACTTACCTAACAACCGGAACACCTCGTCGTCGGAACCTCGACTTAGGCGCTCTGTCAGTCCTCTGACCTCTTTGCCTCTGACTGTCCTGTTTCCGTATGAGGATGGCGTAATTTAATTCATTAACCATGTGTCTAAAAGTCACTTGGCCCACAAACAGTATGTTTTTTATTCTTACTAGCTCCAGTAGTTTTTACTTACCTTATTTCTTGATTTTGTTGATTTTCAATCCTTACTAATATTATAAATCGGAAAGTGAGTTTGTTTGTTCCGCTTTCACGCCGTAACTACTACGTTTAAATTTTGCAGTCGTAAAGTTAGAAGTCGGGATTAAATAATATGGTACTTTTAATACCGGAGAAATTTGATATTCCCGAGAAAAAACAAAAATATTGTTAGCTTCATACCAGTTAGGTGATAGATGGCGCTGTGTGTCATTTAAAACAAGTTAATATATTGCAAATGAATATGCACATGTAAACTTAGAAGCTAAATGATACGATAATTATTAATACTCGAAAATGAGGAACCTAAAAAGCGCGATATTACCGAATTCCACGCGGGCTTCTAGTTCTAAATAATTTTCACTATATTTCAACCCAATCACAAAGCAACTCAGTATTTATCTCAAGATACTACTCAATAATTCGACACCCACATAATTAATTATTACACATATTTGCTGTCATAAATTCGCACTAAACATACACGAATAGAATAACATTATCCACAATACACAAAATTATGATAGTCATTTATGTCGTTAATGAGAGGTTACAGAAATAACAGTGTTTAAAAAAGTGTCGGCTCTGCCTTTGAACGTAGCAAGCGTGCCGCCGTGCGTGTTTGTAGGTATGATGTTGACCCCTGATGCGAACTGTATTAAATCAGCTGATAGGATAGTTTTTCTAGTATTGTTCACATTGCGCTTTTTTGTGTAATTAACGAATTAATTAATTTTTACTCTAAAATCTTATTGGGCTATAAAAGTATAGCAATTATGAACGGTCTAAAGTGAAAAAAACTGCATATATTATTTTTTTTAATCGGGGAAAAAGCCGACGCAAAATTCCACCACTGGGGGGTTCAGATTCATGTACGGGATCCATGGCACTCGTTTGTGCGTCGATGTCAGATACACCCTTTACATTCATCACATTGTGACGTCCTGACTAAAATTTTATGCCCAATCCTACTTCAGTCTTTCTCAATTACGATATCTATGGCATTGTGTAATATTATTCAAAATATAGCTTAAATCACTACATTAGATTGTTACGATGTTAATTTTAGATTAAAGACTAGACTGAAGACAAGGCAATTTGGCATTGGTTTCTTCTGCACATGTACCGTTCAGTTTTTACAACCATCATATTATATAATTGACATAATCTTTCTATTGTAGGTACAATAATTACTCGTGGGTGATCGAACCTAACTTAACCTATTGTTTATTCTATATCTATTTTTATTTATCAAACAATGTCTTGCTATTATTTTCCAGTAGGCGTAGGTAGTCTACGCCTAGTTACCTATTGACTTTAACTCTAAATAAAAATATATATATAACCATACGTAAGTCACTCATAAGTATGCGGTGCAAATATGTCCATTACGTTCCTAAGAACGCAATGGGTATGTTTGCGTCTTATCTTCCTAATAAGAAGAGCTAATAACAAACAACATATAGTTGTAGCCAAGTAAACCTTCGTACACAAATCTTGTTAGGTAATACTCCCAAAAATTGATAATAGCATCAATGGAAAAATACTAAGTTTATTGCATAAATTCTACCGCATTTTACTGTGCATAAACATTTTACTGGTATAACAAAGAAAATAGATATGCTACCTAATCTAGGAATATGAAATCATCACCAGGCTATTTACAATTCCTTGGCCAAAAGACAGTACCGGAAACCTTATAAATTCGTGAAATCCGTCTGGATGTGATAAGCTCGCTTATGATAAGTCGGTACAATAGATCAGGCTATAATTTTACAATTAAATGATGGTACTTATACCACCATTAAACTGTAAGTAAACAATATATGCAATAAACAAGGGTCTAAATCAGTAGTTCCCAAACTTATTTTTCTCGTGGACCACTTTCAAAATTTTACTGGTTTCGGTGGACCCGCTGCTGCTACATTTCTACCACATTCTTAAAGTCGCCAAAAAATAAAAATTGTGTCACTTCTGAGTTCTGTCCCTATATTCCGATATGTAAAATAAAAACGAAAAATGGTACATTTTATATCACTTTATTTATTAAAAGAATAGAATTACAAGAAAAAAATATTAAGGTAATATAGGTTCAGGTCATAATTTTAATTAATGGGAAGGATGTATCTGATGGAGTGTCAGCAAACGATCAATGTTTGGCTTTATTTTTGTCAGCAATAACCGCAAATCCCCCCGCTCTGTGATGTTTAATTTGCTCCTTTTTTTGTTAAGAGGTTTGTAACGGCACTAAAACTCCTTTCGACAAGGTATGACGAGGGAAGCTATTAAAAATTTCCTTGCGATTTCCCACAGTCCAGGATATTTTCGGGTATTTCTGCTTGCAGCCAAAATGTTGGGTAGTCTTTTCTAAATTTCACCTTCAGCTCCTCATTAGTGCTTAGCTCGAGCAGCTCCTCTTGTAATACAACATTGGCCACTTCCGTTTCATCAAATGGATTTATGATCCATGGTGGTATATCCATCGTCAGTATATCTTTAAACCTGGTTTTGAAGTCATCATGCAGGGCACTTAAATGTTGACTGTAGGTATGGATATCCTCATCAATACATTCTACCTGCGACAAGTTTGGAAATTGAGAGAATTCGCGCCGACTAATGTTTTGCTTCATAAATTTAAATTTCCCAAGAAAAGCCGAAATTATCCCCTTTGTTTTTATTAAATTCAGGCTGTTCCCTTGTAACTGCAAGTTAATATCATTAAATTTTTTAAACAAATCTGTCAAATATGCAATGTCTGCTTTGAATTTGATCAAGTTTTCTTTTAAATCTGGATCTCTACTTTCTAAGAACTCTAATATGGAATCGAAAACAGAGTAAAATCTCGTTAAGCATGCACCTTTCGACAACCAGCGTACTTCAGTATGTAAGAGCAGTCGTTGGAAGTCTTCATCATTTTCGTCGCTTTCTGCAATTATCTTTTTGAATTTTTAAGTTGTTGTTGGGTTTGTTGACATGAGCCAGTGTCGCTAGCGCATTGCGGATGACAGACAGATCGAATCATAGATAATATACTTTCTTTCTTTCTTTCTTTTTTGGCTTCGCACGGTCTGTGCATTTAGCCAATGTCAAGTAATTATGAATTATTCATGTAGAAAAAGACTGCAGCGTGACCTGTCTTACGTGTGAGGTTTGGGGCTAAGTCATGATGTGGCCACTATGCTGCGATATTTCACTGTTCTTTATAAACTATTTACTAAATGCACTTTTTACTACATAAATCACGCACTTTTATTTAGTAAACAACACTATAAATAATTTTAAAAATCCAATGAAAAACGAGCGTGACACTCAGCTTGACTTTCCCGCCAAAAACCGATAATATACTTTACCTGGATCGAATTGTCAAAGAATGTCTGCTGTCTATGCCTATGGCATGGGGGTAGTAAGTACTACGTTGTACGTAGTGCTTATTACTTCCATCGTATATGGTCTATGGCTCTGGCTCTGACATCAAATTAACTCTGTTTATAGTTTTGCATGTTAGGATAGGAGATTTTTGATGATATTATTATTATTATTTTTTTCCTGTATTTTGTTTGGTTTTTATGGTATTTAGTTGTAAGGTGCGTTTTGTTTGTGCAGAATAAAAATTTTTTCTTTCTTTCTTTCTTTCAAACGCGTATTCAATGCATTGCTTCTGATTTTGTTGACAGCTTTTATTACAAAATGAAGAGATTGGTTCAACCTGTCACTTAAATGTTTTGCCACAAGATGTTGTCGGTGGATTACGAAATGAATAGCTGTAAGTCCTGGTATAATTCTTTTGAGATGACTTATAAACCCACGATATCGCCCGACCATTGCAAGAGCTCCGTCTGTTGCCACTGAAATAATGTTTGTAAATGGGATCGATTTTTCCGTAAAAAAATTACTCAGGACATTAAATATTGATTCGCCTTTAGTGTCAGTCTCCAAAGTTCTGGCAAATAGCAATTCATCGTGAATTTCTTCCTCAACAATAAATCGGACATATGCCAATAGTAATGCTTCATTACTGGGTAACGTTGACTCGTCCAGTTGTATAGAAAAATGAGTTTTTTGCAGATGATTGCACAAAAAGCTTTCGATATCAGAGCTCATTTCATCAATGCGTCTTTGTACAGTATTGTTACTTAATGGGATTCTATTTAGTACGTCAAATGGAGATTTGTGCAAAACAGTTTTTAAAACCTCTTCAACAGCGGGTAAAATTAATTGTTCTCCGATAGTGTGCGGTTTTCCAGATTTTGCTATAAGTAATGAGATATTGTAAGATGCCCGCAAGCCATCATCGTTACTTTGAGATGTTGAAGCGAACATACTGTGCACGGTGGATCTCTTTCCATGTTTTTCTTTCAATGTTTGAAAATATTTTAAATCTTTACCTATTTTATCAGTATGACACCTTTTTAAATGATCTTCGAGCTTTGATGGTTTCATAGAGTCATTGCTCAAAACTTTGTTGCATAATAGGCACATGGGCAATTGTTTGTCTGCCTCTGATGGAACAAAACCATATTTCAAATAATCGACACTATATTGTCGACATTTTTTTCTTTGCTGTAGCCATGTTTCGTGTCAGTTACCTTACCTGTAAAAAAAATATTTTAGTAACCAAGTTTTTTTCTGAATATAGGTATCACACCGCAGCCTTTGTCAGCACGCGGAAATAGAATTACGGCTTGTAAAGGGACCAAGTAATAAACCGCTGAGACAAATACAGACGTTTTCACAAAACGGTATCAATTTTAAAGTACATAATTTACCACTAATTTTTAATAGTATAAATAAAAATTGGTGTACTCAGTATCGAATACTGATCATATTTGTGTAGGAAAAAAGAAAAGTCGAAATCCCAAAATTGTCCATAAAAACGATAACTAAAATTTTATTAAATCAATGAGTTCACGCGCTCCGTGTATTTGCGTATTTTTTGTCTGCGGCTTCATTGTTAAAACGTGACAAACTGGCATCGAAGTTCAAGCCCCGCCCTTTTCCCGTCGCCCGCGCACCGCTCGCTCTTTCCGAAAAGGAATAGTTTTGATAAAATAGTTACATCAAAATCAATTTAAAATGATTATGAAATTACTGTTTTATAAAATTAGTAGTTATTTGCATGAAAAATTACAAAATTAATTGCTCTGCAATATTGCTTATTCGGCCTTTTTAGAGAGGCAGTGCTTCTCTCGTGAAAAAACAATTGAATAAAACGTGCTGTGTTTGTCTTCAAATCGAAAGAGGACAATTAAAATATCTGTAAGTTAGTAAGTTACCTATCTATACAGGCCGTTGTGATCAACCGACTAGTACACGTAAACAAAATACTTAAGTACTATAACAAAAAAAAGGTAGGTTACTTACTTTTCTCCGGCACTAGCAAACACAGATATAAATTTTCTCACAACTTTTTTTCCAAATTCCGCCTTTTTTCGAAATTCCGGAAACGAATGAATGCGTTTGCCTTTGGCATCAAGTATTTATAGTGGTGATCAAGTTCATGTCTGAACAAGCATTAAGCATTGTCGGGCGGATAGTGCTTTGCAAGTCTGTACACGAAATTGTACGTAATATCGAATACGCAAGTTTGGACAAGTAACAGGCGCTTGCCTTATTAAAATATTATCTGCTTAGATAGGTACTTAAAACAATGTAGGTAGGCCCTTATAAAAACTATGCTTACATTTTTGCTCTTTACTAACATCTTATGGACCCCCATTTTTTGTTCACGCCTACGTAGACCCCCAGCAAGTCTCCCGTGGAGCCCTGGGGGTCCACCTGGACCACTTTGGGAATCACTGGTCTAAATGGTGATCTCATGAAGTGCAACAGTAATACTAGCCCATGATTCTTTTTCCCTATAGCTTTACCTATACTATTGCAGTGAGGCAAGGGTATTTACCTAATTGTCGTAATACGTATTTATTCTGACACCTGATCAAGTGATTACCAAGGCTGACACATTTGTTCTTATTAAATTATGCGCCCGCATTTACCCCAAGCTCAAAACATTTGTTTACTTATAGCTCTTATTTTCCTGAACACTTCAGACAGTCACAGGTACAGGAAATTGCATTTAGGTACCATTAAGTAATTGAGCTGGGAGTACTTCATGCCTTACTCATTCGAGCTTGGGGAAAAACATAAGTCAGAGGATGATGTTGACATTAAAACAAAGAGCTATTAAATTACAAGAACTCATGTAATTATAAAGACAAAGCGATAGTAGTAACTATTGAGAAGAAATCATAATAAATTAGATTCATTAGATCTTTTCTTACGCTGGAAACTTATGTAGATAATGTAAAAGTTATTTTTGTCCAGATAATTATGAGATCGATAAGTTAACTAAAATTTTAAAACAAAGCAAAACTATCATTTTTTATACTAGAACGGTGTTTGAATTGAAAATAGACTGTATTAATTTATGTACGAATGTGTGTTGAAGTTAACATTGGCTAATAGAAATTCAATCAGGAATGCTATCCGTCGAGCGCAGGGGCGAGCGTAGCATCAAGCTTTGCGTTGAGCATAATTATGATGACTCTAGTGCCTGCCCCACAAAGACCTCACATGTCGCGAGCCGAAAATAGGACAGTTTTTAAGATATTTTTAACAGAAAAATTGTGAATTTGTTCTTTCTGCGAGTATAAGGCGCAAAATGAAGTCAGCGATTTTTTTTTTTCATGTACCTACATATGTTCGTAGATTTCGCTATGATTACTGGGCATAGAGCAGCTGCTTTCCGAAATTAAAATATTTAACGTTATTAATTTTGTACATTCTTAATGAACTGCTCGATCAATTGAAAAAATAATCACATAAATCATCATGTGATTTTTTCTTAAATTGATTGCCACAAAAACTACGCAACATAGTTTAAAAAAATAAAGAGCTGCTCTATCTCTATGCTAAAGTTTAAAAAATAATCACATGATGATTCATGTGAATCAATCAATTCAATTTCGGAAAGCCGATACAGAAAAAAAAAAACAAAAATCGAACAATTTTTTTTTTTAAATGGCTTTGCCGTCGCATTAGCCAATGTCAAGTTATGGGGAAAGGGTAAAAGTTAGGGAAAACTTAGGACAATAAAATGGAACACTTCTGTATACACTATGTAGTGTTTTTTTTTTTAATTTTTACTTGAACTCTATCAGTGGCCGGCAACACGCAATCCGCAGGCCGCATGCAGCCCGGAGCCCTCTTCCTTGCAGCCCGCGACTGTTTTGTAAAATAAACTACAATGATAAAATGAAAGATATTTATTACAACGATAAAATCAGTTCAGTGACAGATATGGCGAGTTTGAAAAGGTTTCGAGTGGAATGAAAATCCTTTTTCGTGTGACACTGAGGATGTACCGAGTCATTTACAAATGAACGTAATTAATCTCCAATCTAATGACATTCTCAAAAGCTCATTTTATGAGATCATTGATCGTGTTAAGTTCTATGGCAGCTTGCCATGATGATTTTGACGATTTGAAAATGTACTTATGCGACCAAGCTTTCCTCAATTACAGAAAAAATAAACATGCTTCCCGGCTTACAGATGAGCACTTGAAAGCCATTCTTAGAATTTCAACGAAAAATATGAAATCGGATGTACAAAAAATTGCCACTCAAATACGTCCACCCTGAAAGTACAAGTACAAGTTCACATTTATGTTTTTTATCTTTCCTCATTTAATTTCCATTTATTATTGATTTGTCGTTGCCATAATGAAAAAAAATTTTTTTTTGGGATTTTAATATCACTTAGTAGTTAAGTAGTGTTCAGTGTGAGAGTTCTTTTCACTCATTTGAAAAGTATGTATGTCCGCACAGTATTATTGTGTGTGCAATAAAGAATATTAATTAATAGACCTGTTAAAATTATTTAAAAACGCGGCCCGCCTCTACCTCATTTTGTCGCCATGTGGCCCGTAACTGCCAAAAGGTTGCCGACCGCTGCTCTATATCATTGGTGTTGATTTGATGCTGACGTCGGCTAATAGGGAAGAAAGTGGACAAGCGTAGCCCCAGACCCTATGTCTAGCAATCCCAGAAACACTCCACTAGCATAGATATTACTAAAACTATAGTATACATATAGGTATAGTATACATATAGGTATAGTATACATATAGTTACAAGTAGGTATGCGCCTTTATATAGTATACGACTATCAAAATTAAGTATTCATAAGTAAACGATTGCGTACGGACGACAGCAGGTCAAGTTACCCGAATCTTGCAAATATTCTTAATCAACCTTGAGCCTTAGTTCTTTAGTGATAAAGCTGAAAATCTAATAAAAAAATCTGACAGCTTGTAGTAACTTAATGTGCTGTCGTCTTTACATGTTTTCACACCGTGAGTCGCCTGAGCTGTGCCTGAACCATCACAATGACAGGACAAAATATCTGCCTATTGCCTCATCGAGTTGCGTACTAGTGTGCTACCTATTCTTGTTAAAGAATTATCACCTATTCGTGAGAAGAATGACTTGACAAACGTCGAAATAAATTGTCACAAAATAACTGACGTACCTAAGTTGTAGGAGACTACCGGACTACTTATATGTATATCTGCTACTACTACACACATACAAATACAAAAATATTTATTTCAATTTTTAATTACACATACATATACTTTGAAAATTCCATTTCATTATTTCGATTCCATTGTTGACAAACTAAACTAATTTTAAGTTCAGTGCATCTTTTTCTTTCCATTTCGTTAAGAAAAGGACAGAAGTTAGAAGGTAAAATATTAATTTAGTCCTGTCAAATTAAGGTTAATTTGACAGGACTAAATTAATATTTTACCTTCTAACGGATACCTATCCCATAGACAGTTTAGACATGATTAAAAACATAGCGTCTTAAAAAATACAATAGGGTAGTTGACTAAAAAAAAACTAATTAGTCCGTCAGTCAGATTTCCAAAAAATATTAGACACGTATTTTTTTCTTTTTTCATATAAACAAAAAATGAAGACGACACAGTGCGTTGAAAACTCGTGTGACGTCACTGCACGCTACACGTTTTAGCGAGCAGTGACGTCGCCAGCTACCACTCCTGATCTTTGATACCTTTTATATTTGTCAATTGTTATTGATTTGATTAAACAAAATATACGTATCCAATATTTTTCTATAATCTGAATAACGGACTAAATAGAATCAATTTTTATTTACCTAGGAAACATCCCTATTATCTTCTGTCCTTTTTTTAAAAAACTAACATTTATCTTCAGTCCTTTTCTTAATTAAATAGAAGGAATAACATAAATTTAGTTTAGTCTGTGAACAAGGGAATCAGCAACAATGTTGTATCAAACTTTTTTTTATAAATTATAAACTAGTGCTTGACCGCAATCCCGCCTGATGGTAAGCAGTGATGCAATCGTTGATGGTGAAGCGCTCTAGTTTATTAAGAGCATATTCACTCTAGCCTTGGAGACGCTTAAATTGTAGTCCGACGGAAACACCGCCGCTGGCAAATTGTTCCAGTACCTCGATGTACGCGTTATAAAAGACGAGGCGAAACGCTTCATTCGGATCGTTGTGGTGTCAACAACGTAAGGGTGGAAACTCGCCATACGACAGGTCGTCCGATGACGGAACGGATATGGGGAATTAAATCATGCAATTCCCTCGCACACTCTCCAAAATGTATCCTATAGAACACCGACAAAACTAGTGTCTTTTTTCGTTACATTAGAACCATGGAGCATCAATTACCTTTTATCTTGCCTAACTGACTCACTATTGGGTGTCCTCAAGTCGTTCCGGAAAATTTCTTTCCGTGCCTTTTTCACCCACCTTTCAAGTACCCACTATGTACGTAGAGACTTTTGACGTACGACTTTTGTACGTTGAGACCAACGGTCGTTGTGCAAGCACTTGTTAGTTTTTGTGACTCATTAAATCCCTTTTGAGCCTTCATTCCTGCATCCTGTACCTACGTTTTACGGAATACTGCGTTCCATCGCTCTTTTTCTTTATACTCCAAGGCGTTACTTTTATGATTTGATTGAAAAATAATGGTTTCGAATACCATGTAATTAATAATTTTGCATGCTCGTTTTAGCGAATTATATTTATATACTGTTTTAAAAAAATAGCACAGGTCCGTTTGTGTGTGGAGTACTGTAGCCACATTTGGGCTGGTGCTTCTAAGTGTCACCTGGCCACTTTGGATTCAGTGGAGAGGCGCGCGAAGAGGCTGATTGGTGACCCTGATTTAACTCGAGACGGTCTCCAAAGCCTAGAGCACAGGCGCAGAGAATCCAGCCTTTCGGTGTTCTATAGAATGCATTTTGGGGAGTGTGCGAGGGAATTGCATGATTTAATTCCCCCATCTCCGTTCTACCATCGGACGACACGTCGTACGGCGAGTTTCCACCCTTACGTTGTTAACACCACTACGATCCGGACGAAGCGTTTCGCGTCCTCCTTTATACCGCGTAGATCGAGGGACTGGAACAATTTGCCAGCGTCGGTGTTTCCGTCGGACTACAATTTGAGTGTCTTCAAGGCTAGAGTAAATAGGCTCTTAATAAACTATATAGTGCGCTTTACCATCAACGATTGCGTCACTGCTTACCATCAGGCGGGATTGCGGTCAAGCGCTAGTTTATAAATTATATAAAAAAAATACCCTTCTATCTGTAATGTTGTAGATTTCTCACAAATTTTCATTTCATTTTATAAAATTTTAAGTAATATCAGAAGAATATTCCTCTTCTTCATCTTTTTCAGTCTATAGAGAATAGTGTAGCATATGGGTAGGCACTATTCTAAGCCCGGTATCACACGGAGGATATTATTTCAAAAATTTGAAAAAATGTAGCGGTTTACATAATGAGTAAATTATTACATTATAGACAGGTATATGCGGGTTTTATCGCCAGGTACAG
Source organism: Sesamia inferens (assembly GCA_037179545.1). Classification (NCBI taxonomy): domain Eukaryota; kingdom Metazoa; phylum Arthropoda; class Insecta; order Lepidoptera; family Noctuidae; genus Sesamia; species Sesamia inferens. The sequence goes on along the minus strand of CM073934.1, from coordinate 11,488,186 downwards.
TAAATATACTTTAAATTTGTTGACGGTTTCGAATCTGAGGAAAATGCAACTAATCAAAACAATGTGCGGTACAACTTTTTTGTAAATATTGAAAAAACCTATTAAAATGTTCTAGATGTTAACATGCCACATAAGATACCACGATAACAATAACCTACCAAAATATCTTTTATTATATTATACATAATTAGCATACATTAGAACACGCCTATATGCAGGGCCTGCCTGTATATTCTTAGTTGAATGTAATTCTTGCAAAGAATAAAGAAGAACAGAATGGTTTTCTTACCTAACCTAGTGTTAACTCAGCTGTTATTATTTTGGATTCATAATCACGTAATATTTATGAATAAGTATATTATTAGTTAGTTAGATACATCGCGAGATAATAAATGTAGAACATTTTTATTTCACTTACAATTTTCTTACTACTTAGTAATTTTTAGTTTATTTGTGTGCAAGAACTGTCAATTATTCAAAATTATTCCTCCTTTAAAATTGGAAAAATCAGCCTGAATTAGGGCAGATTTTCTACTCGTGAAATAAACTTGACGTTTGGCTATTTTTCCTCATTATTATTCATAATCATCCCTTGTTAGTATAATTTAGTTTACCCATTATTTAGGTAACGGTAAGTGTAAATACTAAAATTATTTTATTTTGTTGAGGATACGTAAGTATTTTATAAATAATATACGTTATTTTAATACCGATACATGAAGATACCCGACACACTCAGTAAAACATAGCTACATGTTACCCATATTGAAAAACATGTCTATACCTGATTCGAAGTCAAGAAACAGAAACACCTTCTGTCGCTTAGTCTTTGGCCTTCTGCCCTTCCATGTCGACGTTGATTGCGTTACCTATATAACTTGCAAGTGACCAACATTGCTGTTTATAACCGTTCACACACTAGCCGAAGCACGCGGCGCTCGCTGTTTTGAAATATTTCAAAGGTAATTACAATTTATTCAATAACATTTCCGCAAGGAACAATTACATGGAATTATTGTATTATTTCAATGATATCACTATTCAGTGACTTCTAAACTTTTCTGAGGACTCTGAGGTCAATAATTTTAAAGTGAAGGTAATCGTTTGTTTACAAGTTGCTTGAGATACAAATAAATATTTATGTGGTTTTTGACGTCTTAATAAATTAGTTATAATTTATGTTAGTGTCGAAATGTTATTTCGAAATCTTATGTATTTACATATTAAATATTTTATGAAAACCATCGTTCATACCTATTTAAGCTACTTACACTTAAAAACAATTAACTATAACTTGAAATAGTTAAAAAAGTATATAAAGTAATCTTACAAAAAAAAAACAAATTAATATTGTGCTACTATAACTACTTAACGAATTTGTAATAATATGTAACATATTATTACATACGTTAATTTGTTATTTAATTGATCAGGAATTGAAATTCGTTTTCGTAATTTAATTTTGGAACTAGGTAAAATGTTAATTTTAACTGCCATTTTTTTTGCAGTACCTAATAATGCAGAATTAAATGATAAAAACACTTTTTCTACGGAAATAAATCTATAAAAACTATAAGTAGGTATTCCCTGAACAAGTAGATATATTGTACATTTACATAAGTACATATATAATAGATCTATGTAAAAACTATTTGTTTAAACTTATGAGTTCATCCATCGATCATATTTATTAGGTGTTTCTACGCAATGCCAAACTGGAAATTACCAATTACCAAGCAATATTTATACCTACTTAACGCTTTGATGTGTAAGAGTGTCTCAATTGTTTGTTTTACATAGTGAAGTGGTTGTATATATAATCTTGTTTTAACATGATTGTTCAGAATAATTACCGATTGTTACTTAATAGTTATATATATTACAACATGTAAATTCCCCGGCCGGTCTTTGTCTGTCTAACCTAGGCCTTCTAGCTAAGCTGCTAAATACAGCGACTAGGATCGGCTCTAATTGGATGATGTTCCACTGTGCGTTTGTCGTTAAAAGATATTTCTTCCTGTTTACTTTTAACGTTCAGAATGATCATCATTTAATATGTGGAATTACACAGTTTTACACATTTTTTTTATTATAATATATATAATAATAAAAATGCTAAAGTTTAAAGGCTTTGACCATTGAGCCTTCGAATCAGAACCGAGCTCTGACTGTTAATAAATTCCAAATAATTAACGAAAACTTTGAACTTATTTTATTTTTAAAAGTTTACACGATTTTGTTCACAACCCTCAGAATCTAATTTGTTTTTCTCTAAAAATAACACTTATCTCTACAACTCTAAAGCAAAGTATTGTAGATACAGACGACATCACATCAAGCTACTAAAATCTGTCAAATTTCTTTATTAGACTTTATTGCTAAAGCTGTAAGACTCAAGATTGATTGGGAATATTTGTCAGTGTAGGATAGCTTGACCTGCTGTTGACCATACAAAGAACGAAATACCCAAAGTGATTGTAAAGTTTTGGTCCTTTGGAACGGATTCATTTATGTTCCTTCCGCCATAGTTCGTAAAATTTCGTCAGTCTCACTTTTAAACAGAGTATTATTTAAATTAAATTACATTAGCAATATTTACGTACTTTTCTTTTTTTGGTTATATTTATTTTACGATCCGTGCAAGCGCCGACAGTTAGTCGCTCGTTAACTTACGTCACCTTGTTTGTGGAGAACCTGTCCCCGAGAGTCGTAGCTTTGCAAGAGCTTCGAGATCTGAAGAACCGAAAGGACCATGACCCGCTTTCGTTTGCTTTGCATTTATTTCGACTTAGCATTGGATGAGGTTCTACGAGATTTTGTATCTAAAATCATGCACATCAATCATTATTCTCATGGTCTGAGCTTTAATTATACATATACTCATCAAATCAAAGTAGTTAGTCAATGAAAAACTTGTAGGTTAAGGAAAATAATTAATAGAAGGCAAATAAGTATTCAACCACAAATCAAACTTGATCGATAAATATGTTTGAACCACTTGATGCTTTTCTTATAGCATTTTTTGTCTCCATCTTTCAAGTAACTATATCGAGAAACATTCGACACTTAAATAGTTCCAAGAATTATAATTAATTATTTTCTTATATGGTTCGCATAAATTAAGCACTAGTCGTTTGAGCCACTATAAAAAAATCAGTCAATATTCAGTTCAGCTACTAAATTCCATTTCGATATTACATTTGTTATTTTTCAGAAACAGTCAACATGTTGGCTTCATACGTGGTCCTTGCGGTGTCCTTGGTGGCAGCCGCCAACGCCTATTCCACTGGCGCTCCCGAGAGTGTCTGCCAAGACATGGTACCGAAGCACCCCGTGCCAAAGCAGACATCCCCACCTCCTTACACCATCACCACCAGCACCAAGGTACGTTATGAGAAAGCCCCATACGACCACGTCCGTAAGTTCTTCAAAGAACTTTATTTTAATACCTTTTTATTTCATCGCACAAATTTCTGTTCTGAGCAGATAATGAAAACCATTCCTATTTCGAAAAACGGATAAAGTCCCGAATCTATAAGTTATATTTTTCTTACACGTGAACAATAATAATGATAACTTAAAAACTTTCGTACTTACAACTGAAAACTTAAGTACACGCACTTAAAAAAGTTAATTATGTAGTGTAGCCAAAAGCAGCAGTTAGACTAGTAAAGCGGATCCCAGACTCCAAAGCTGAAAAGCTTCGGATGCTAATGAGATGATGATGATGATTCCTAACTGCGTATCTTGTACTTAAATACAACTACATAATTAGGGTTAAATAATATATTAAATCTATGATATAAGCTCAGTGAACGATAAGGATCGTTATAAACCATGGTTACAATTCAAATTATGTAAACGTATTAAATATTATGTCACAGAAAGAGTAAATAATTAATGCAGACCTGCGATTCTGCACGGGATTTTATTTTTTTCCATGTGCAAAAGAAAAGTAGTTCACTTAGTTCAATATTTATTTCTTTATGTAACTAAAAAAAACATTCATGTGAAGTAGCTATAATACTTACGTATTGGCTTTGCGGGTTGAAAGACCAGGGACGCCCAACTGACCTTTCTGTAAAAATGCGAACTTATCGATTCAAGCTCCTGAATAGAACGTAGGTTGTAGATGTTGTATTATAAGTGTCCATGTACTTTACGTTTCAACGATTTGATGATGTAAAAGCTTTTATTGAAAATTTAGCAGATGAAACGAAGCGTGGCATTACGTAGATAGATTTATCGTTGCTTTAGATTCGGAAGAGAATACGTTACTCGAAAGATTTCTTAACGACAGTTAAATTATGTTTATCGAATTTTGGACATTTACATAGCTTCATATCGTTGTCATCACAAGCCTAGCCTTTCCCAATTATGGAAGCTACTTATAGAATTAAAAAAAGAATATTTCAATAATAAAACATTTTTTTCATATGAATAACCACCGAATTAATTGATCATTTCTATTTTATATATTTTTTCCCCATTCACAAGTGCTTCTTATGAGCATATATACCAAGTATATCAAATAAATGCTTTGATTTTGAATCTGAAACAATTTTATCCATTAAACAGGAAGTGAAAGCCGGATCTCCCATGGAAGTAGTGATCACCGGCAAGGGCCCCGCGAACACCATCCGTGGTTTGTTGCTCCAAGCGCGTCAGGGTGATAAGATCGTCGGCAAGTTCACTTTGAAGCCCAGCGACAACTTCGCACAGCTTCTGAACTGCGGAGAACCTGGCGTAAGTAACTTTACCAGACCTTTAAACCTTTGATTTTATTTCTGCTTAGTATTTTTGAATCACCCTAATTGAGAAACACACTATCAATCTCAAACTCTCTTGCTTGAATGAAAAATGAAACCCATTGACAAAATAGATTTTGAGATACACATAAGCGATCGCTCCATAGATATCAGACTATTTCTGTGGACCGCTCAGTGAATAACCAATCACAGAAACGACTGCGCGGCAGCCCGTAAAGATCAAACCGGGTCGAACTGGACTCTTTCTTGAAGCATGTGCGCACAGCCACAGCAGATAGAGAAAAGTGGAAAGAGGCAGAGGAGGACTTGCTTTGACTTTGCCCTGCGGTGGGATAACACAGGCTAATAATAATAATGTAGCACAGTCACACAAGGTACCGCTTAAACAACTGGTTCTAGAAGTATGAATGATGAAAGTTTAGTATGAAAGTTCGTCATTTTAGCTGATAGAAAATCCCTTTGCATAATACTTGTACACATTTCCAAGTCTGAGTCGATATACTTGAAATGGGGACGCATTTGAAGTCAAGGAGGTGTAGTAACCACTTACCATCTAGAGTTTGAGCGCGGTCATTGGCTTAGTTGCTATGCAATAATATTGAAAATAAACATTGACGATACAGTTGGTGCAATGGCTGTGCTATCGACTGCTGTGCTGAGTGTCGCGGGTTCGATCCCCGCACAGAACAAATAGGTATTTGTATGTCCTGCAGGTAGTTATTCTGTTTGTGTATGTGATGTGATGTGTGATGTGTGTATATATCGCACCAACGATACAGGATTACTCCTGTAATCAACAGACAATTTGAAGAATTTGAGCAGTGACGGAAAGTGCTAGCTAAATAAGTCACTGAAATTACAAACAAGACAGCTTGAGGATTTTCAAACATTAGTGTTCATTGTCAACAAAAGAGGTAAAAACTAGAAAAAAATATAGTGTTTTTTTTTTTTTTGGCTCAAAAAAAAAGTTGTCCTACACTCAGAATGTGTGATTTCGTCAAATGACTACGAGTAGGTATTAGTGTGCGTGGTAAATAGAGTTGTTATTGCACGAGTACCTACATGTCCTTCAGCCGCCGGGCGTAGCCTTACGGTTCGGTAGGTACACAATTACTTGTTTTTTGTCAGAATATGTAAACTTTATTGTGTCACGCTAGAATGTTATTTGATATACGAATTAATAACTCTACATACTTACATATATTTTAATAGGAAATTCAGCATTTACATAATGGGAAACAAGTGTCTTTGTTATATAGAATCATGATTACTCATCTTATTGTTTATAATAAGTAACTGGTTATTCCCCACCAAAGAGATTTAATTTTAATGTCTTTGTTCCCCACAATTTCACCCGTGTAAGCTTAAATCCCGTGGGAATTTAAATAAAAAGTACCGTATGTGTTATTCCAGGTATATTCCAAATTTCTATGTACGGACGACAGCAGATCGAGCTACCCGAAACTGTCAACTATTCCCATTCAAACTTGAGCCTTAATGGAGATAAAGTTGAAAATCTAATGAAGAAATCTGACAGATTGTAGTAGCTTGATGTCCTATCGTCTGTACTCATCAGGCACCTTACTTTGTGTAAATTATTTCATCACCACTGCTCTTCAAAACGGTGTAGGAAAACATCATGAAGAAACCAGTATGTCGTAGAGCCAAAAACAAAAATCTAAGTCATGTAACATCTACCAACCAGTACTGGGCCAGTGTAGTAGAATACGGCCCACTCCCAGTCACCGAGAGGAAGCCTGTGTGCCAAGACTGGGAAAAATATAGGCTGATTATGAGTTTTTGCGTGAAAGGGTAACAGACATCCATCCATACATACTCACAAACTATCGCATTTATTATATCAGTAGGATGGCTACTGCTGAGCATGAAATCCCGATGGAAGTAATTCTTAGGTCAGGCAAAGTGATGTTGAGTTTTCCTATCAGGCATTTCTCAGTAGCAGCTCTAATTAATGATGTTTATGGTAATATTAGTCTGTAAGCTTTCTTTTTTTTTAATAATTATAAACTAATGCTTGACTGCAATCCCGCCTGATGGTAAGCAGTGATGCAATCGTTGATGGTAAAGCGCGCTAGTTTATTAAGCCTATTCACTTAAAAATCTTAGTGAGTAGGAAGGAAGACGGCAGTTGAGTGAGGTGATGCAATGTTAAACCCAACAACACGACCAACGATGCGGCGCCAGAGGGAGATTAAAATAAATAAACCATAACTACCTTACCTAACAGGCGGGGTATTATATTATAACAACTGTCCTGCTTACATACTTCCTCGTATTAAAAATTGTGTCCCATACAACTCATTATATAATAAGGAAATAAAAGTTAAAATTTGTAATAAAGTGCGATTACGTTACATGTTAATAAAATTGGTCCTTTCTACAGTTCTTTTCAATAATACGATTGTGACAAAAAAAAGTTCAATCGTTCGCGCAAAAAACAGATTGATTGATATGTTTAAGGTCGTACAAATTAGCACGTTAAACCTGCCTATACGTACTAGGTAAGTAAGTGTAGATGCATGATTCATCTAATCGAGGTGTGAGATTCGTGAGGACAAACTTCCTTAACAAGTTGTTGTTTTCATTGCTACGGAATTGTTTCTCATTCTAAAGAAGGCCTTCATTTTTTTATAAGCGCTAACAATGATCGAATTATAACTTACACTTCCCTTCATTCAAAATACTCAGTACATTCACGATTTTATAATAGGAAGGTAATTAACATCCTTTCGTGAAAAGACCTATACATTGAAGACGACCACTCCGGTGATCATCATCCGCAAATAGGGGTGGTTCCCCTTAAAATACCATTTCCGGAACCGCCCCTGCGCAACCCCTACAAAGACACATCTCTGGGGAGACTGTAATGGAGCCTTCACTAGGCCTCGCTGTGTCACTATGACACCGTCTTCCCTGGGAACACTCGCTGGGTGCACAGAATCCCCACTCTATGCGCCCGTGAGCCCAAAGGATACATTGAAGACCTGCAACTCGCGCGAGTTAACTGTGCACCTCGTTCTGTGACGTCATTCGGAAGGTACCGTTTGTCAAAATGAGAATGATGTTAAAAATATATAAATAACATTTTTTTTTATGTCAATAAAAGGTCGTTTTGATGATAAAGCGTCATAATACTAGATCATTTTATTCATGACGTTTTGAAATTAAATTGATACATATGGACTGAAATATAAAGTTGGTGCAACCAACAGGCTTCACTAACGCGTCGAAAATGTAAAAAAAACAAACTTAACAAAGCAAAAACTCCACAGAAACAGTAATAACAACAGGGGACTTAAACTGTATTTAGACATTTGTAACAAAGATGCTAACGCTACTCATCGCGCTTACGGCGAATGCGTAGAGCCGCGCGGTGAAGCGGGAGAGAGGTCAAATTCAATCCAATAATCTCGGCTACTTAATGGAAATTCTGTTAATCAATGCTCAAGAGGTATCCTTAAAAAGGGAGACACACCCAAGAACATTTTCGTAACACACTCTCAGTATCAATGACAATTCATTTTAACTGTTTTTTTTTTTCAATAACTTTCTTTGCAGAACACTTCATCAGAACATATAAACCATTGGATTGACAATATCATTCAAAATGATTCATATGGCGATTGTTGTATTTTACTCAATTAGGATTCTGTACGAGAGTAGACGAATGAACGTACAATATAACCGACTCTAAAATCTAATTGAACGAATTTTAATATTCGGCCCGATTGTAGATTTGAACCTCTAACCATTACCTAAATGTATGTAGCGCTATAAAAGGTACAGACGACAGAACATTTTATCCCTAAGGGATTAAGGCTCAAGATTGACTGGGAATATTTGACAGTTTCGGGTAACCTGCTGTCGTCAGTTAGGACAAACATGGTTATGTCATCATCATCATCATCAACCTTTTTATCGTCCCACTGCTGGGCACAGGTCTCCACACATACAATGAAGGATTGAGCGTAATCACCACGCTTGCTCAATGCGGGTTGGCGATTTCAGACTTAAAGTCCAGGTGTCCTCAAGATGTTTTCCTTCACCTTCAGTCATTGGTGTCCAAGATATACTTAGAAAGTACATATAACTTTAGAAAGGTTACATTGGTACTTGCCTGACCTGGAATGGAACCCGCGCGCTCATACTTGAGAGGCTGGTGTTTTTACCATTAGGCCACCACGACTTACATGGTTATGTATTTCGTCTTTTTATATGAGATTGTGTATAACGCCGAAGCATCACTTTTGTCTTAAAGCTGTAATGGATTTTAATACCTACTTAAGGTCTCTATCGTCTCATCTAGGCAGCATGGTGGTAAAAGGTTTTGATTTTTTTAAATCAAAAACGGACTTTAGGCGTCAATAAATACACGGTTGAAAAAAAATATTCGATATCAAAAGAGAGGAGACGATAATTTCAAATAATTTTGATAATTTCATTCAAAAATTTACAATGAAATATTGTAGTTCTTGACCCTGTCAACTTCAAACGATTGACAGAATTGAGCTTAATGCATTTTATGATTAGTAGTGCAACCGTAGGTACAAGCGAATCTCAATGTCGCTGAGACACCTGCGTAATCAGATGATGCTGTGAATTTCAAAGCAGCTCTAATTTAAATTTTAATAGAGCCAGTTTTTTTTTGACGTTATGTATGGCCTCTAGACGGTTACTGTTTAGTTAGATTAATGTTACCTACTGTTCAGGAGCCGTGAATTGGCTTGTATCCTAAAAAATAATTTAATGTCCATCAGATAGATTTCAAAAAAATATTGAACACGTATTTTTTATTTTTTCTTTTATTCAAATACTTAGGAAGATATATTGATTTGAAATATCGCATGACGTCACGCCGTCGTACAAAATATACCATGGCGTGACGTAATTAGCCCCCACTCCGTAACTTTAATACGCTATAACTCAGTAATTTTTGGTAATTTCGACAAAATAAAAAATACGGGTCTTAATTTAGTTTATTATCTATAAGACGGACTAATTATTTTTTGTGTTTCATACCTTGGATACATCCCTATTACTGCCTGTTCGTAAATTATTTTTGGTACAGTTTTTTTTTATTTATTTTTTTATTATATTATTTACATAATCAGCCTACTATATACCCAGTTCTGGGACACAGGCTTTTTCTGCGAAAGATAATAAGCCGGGCCCAGTGCGGGTTGGTTGATGTCACATCATATACTTAACTTTTCGTTTCGAGGATCTGCTAGTTTCCTCACATTGTTTTCCTTTTTTGTGCTGGATGGAAATCATCAAATGACCTCTCCTACTCTGGGCGGAGCGTGTCAGACTTTTACTGACTAAAACCCACTCGTGTTCCTTCAGATGCCTTACCGGGCGGCGAGCTGCCCCTCACGTTGTTTTCCTTCGCCGTTTTGCCGATGAAATGATATTTATGCCAATCAAAGTTCCTGACTGGTTACCTGCCTAGGTACCTATGACCGTCAATCACGACCATTTTCATTGAGCCCCGGCTAGTCTCTTGATATTATTTTCTTTTAAGCTTAATAACTGCTACACAATATTTAAAAACTCTGCTATTACTTACCTACTTTAGTATACTTGACTTTGAATTTATGTAAAACATATCATAGTATACATTTTTAAAGGCCTTTTCTTGAATGTCAATCGTCACTATGTACAGACGACAGCACATGGAGCTACTACAATCTGTCAAATTTCTTTATTAGATTTTCAACTTTATCCCTAAAGCAATAAGGCTCTCGGTTGATTTGGGAATATTTGGTAGTTTAGGGTAGCTTGATCTGCTTGGTAGTCGTCTGTACCTATATTGTATTATGCAGCTTAATCGATCAACGAATTCGGGGTCCTACGCTTGAATATCAACAGATACCTACATATCATATAAGCATATAAGAATTCTCAAAGTTGTATTGCATCATTCAAGGCTATACTGTTTTGGTGTAAGAGGTCACATAGAGACGGTCGGTTGCGAGGCAAAGTCAATTAAAAATATGATATATCTAGATTCCAAATAAACTGCTCATACAGATTTTCCACTACAGGTGATTTCACGCAATTATAAACAGTCGGTTCTGTATCCTATCTACTCATTGGCTATGCAATTACAACACAATAAATTACACGTTTCACTAATGACTTCAGCTTTTGCTATGCCATTTTTTCGAATAAAATTGTCAACTAAACAAATTGTTAACATCCGAGGACATAGGAACCCTTCACTCGGGTTTAAAATACAATTATCGTCATTGCCAAACAACAGCACACTGCAGTTAGCAACCAAGTGCTTTGTCTGCATTTCCATGTGCAAAAACATAGGCTAGCACTTACCTATATCAAGGAGGCAGATTGAATGGCACACTGCATGTCCGTTAAATACGTGCATGGATTGTGTTGAATCTTTAGCTTATTCGACTTAGGTATATCATAGTAAAATCGACAAAAGTGTTGGGTATTTACTTTTTCTTCTCTATGGTGCCAGTATTAATTTTGCTCGTTATTATGTGTTGAAGCCAAAGACAATTATAGAGGAACGATGTCAAAGACTCGACTATACGTACCTACTCAAACACTCAATCTCGGATTTAACTGTACCCACAGCTACAGATATGTTTAAAAGAAGTGGCAACCACAGTGCGATTCTGTAACCACCTATCATTGAACTTCTTTCTTTTTCGTTGAATAATTCGTGGGCACGGTTGGAGCAGTGGCTGCTGCGCTGCGTGTCGCGGGTTCGAATCCCGCACGGAACAAATATTTGTATGACCTACAGGTTGTTGTTCCGGGTCTGGCTTTAAAAAATGCTAATGGAATATATTGACAGCTCACTTCACTGAAATTTTCAAGGCAAGATTTTTACAGAATCGCACTACTGAGATGTATCTATAGTATAGCTTTATTTACTATAGAGCAACTTGAGTTTTATAACAAAGTTACTGCTTCCTTACTCTGATGATTCACCAATCATCATATATTTGTGTACACATTTGTGTACTTTCAACACATAATTTAATTAATTATTTTATTAAAACTAAAAACATATATTACCTCTCGTCGCATGTCATACGATCTTTAAAATTAAAATATCTATTAGTAAAAACGATACACTTTCTTTCATTAATATTTTTAATCGACTTAAAAAAGGAGGAGGTTCTCAAATCGACTGTTTTGTTTGTAACACGAACAGGACATTTCCGCTTCAGCGAAATTACAAAAATAAGGTTGCAATGTTGCAATTTATACATCACATTGATATTAGATATAGCAACTGGATACAGTAAAACATTCGTGTCGTTGTGTACAGAACTATGTATTACACAGTTCGATGAAGGCCTTGACCGGATAGACTATACAGGGTGTTCAACCTTTAAAGGTACAAGCTGCCACAGAGCCGCACAAGTGCATTTAATCCTATTGAGGCATTGGAATCTTAGATAGTCGTTCAGACTGGACTAAACAATAGAACATCACGCCTGTATTCTCTGAAAAGACAGGCAGGTATGATAAGTATGTATTTACAGTAGCTAACCGCATCTCGCCAATTGTGTTTCAAGTCCCATTTTGAAATTAATAAGGTACGAGGTTATTCCTTTCAACCAGCACCACACATTCTGAATCCAGAGTGCTACTGTGAAATTCCTGATGAAAAAACCCATAGCACTTTTCTGACCTGGGAATTGTAATTCAGTTTTTCTTTGTTATTGTTTGTTTTTATTTTGATATTTATTAAAATTGTTTGAATTCTTTTCGAAAATTAGAAGTTGCACGGGCAACTGCATGTCAAGCTACCCGAAACTGTCAAATATTGCCAATCAACCTTGAGCCTTAATGCTTTACTGCTAAAGTTGGAAAGATACAAGATACCCGATAAAGAACTTTGACAGATTCTAATATGTAGTTTGATGTGCTGTCGTGTGTACACTTCTGATTGTAAGAACCTCTTCTTTCTAAAGCTTACTCACGGAGTATAGTTGTTTGTTAGATATAAGATTATGATCTAAAAGGAAGTGAAAATAGATACGAATTTACGGCTGTCTTAATGTTACAACTAGGAACTTTATATTGAAGGTAAACGTGCAAGGTGCTGGGTGGGTCGTACGTTCTTTGAAGTATTGCAGTCTGTCTAGTCTAGAGACTGGGGGCCGATCGATTTTGTCCCAGATTACCATAATAAAGAGTGTGTTGTTGCGAGCCGGTTATAATTTGTTCAAATTACACTATAATAAGGGATATGAAAGAATAATTGGATGTGATTACATCCTACCTTTTGTTAAGGTGTTAATTTTAATATTCTCTATAGCAACCAACGTAATTACCAACCGACATTGAAATATTGTACCTATAAAGTCATGTGTTTTTAAATGAACAGACCGCTGTGATGCGGGGGAGTTTGTTCCATCGTTTCTTCTTCCCAGTGAAAGCACTGGGAAGTGGCGAAGGGTGGGCGTTTTGGGGGGATGTAATGTTGACGTTCAAAAACTGCACATGGTACATAGATTGTAATTTTTATTTTATTTTTTATTTGCAGAACGCCATCACACACAAGAAACATGACGAGAAAGACGACAGCCAGACTCTCGCCTATACATGGACACCCCCAGCTGGGTTCAACGGTGAAATTAAATTCAGGTACAGACCTTTATATGTATCACGATTTTATATTAATTATGTAGGTACGGTCAGCAACAAGTCGATGACATGGTACTGTTCGATTATATACTTTTTGGCATTTTATAACAGAAACTAAGATATAAGTGTTTACTACGCACGACTGGCAACGTCGCAATTTAGTGTCATATTTCGTGGTTTTCAATTTTTATTATTATTTTTTTTTAATAATTATAAACTAGCGCTTGACTGCAATCCCGCCTGGTGGTAAGCAGTGATGCGATCGTTGATGGTAAAGCGCGCTAGTTTATTAAGAGACTATTCACTCAGAAAAACTGAGCGAATAGGAAGGAAGACAGCAGTTGAGCGAGGTGATGCAATGTTAAACCAACAACACGACCAACGATGCTGCGCCAAAGGGAGATTGATCTGAAGACCTTCCACGACCAAACTCCCAACACAACAACATTAGGCGCATCGTACCCGGCACACATCGCAACACAGCTGCTCAGACCCGTCCACCGTACGGCTTCACCAGACATCATGCCGGAACACGACAAATCGATTGGCGGCAAGGCTTTGTCTGTTGGGTGGTTATAATTTCTGCCGGCGGCCGATGTTATGGCCTACCACCGAGATTTAATTAATTTATTTAATCGGAGCTAGGTATATTTTAATAATGTTTTCTACTATGCATTTAGAATTAGGTGAAAAATGTGTAAAAGGTCATTGCGTTTATTATTTATGGTTCTATTTATATGCAAATAATGTACCTACCTATTGGAAACTTGTTCGGCGTTATTTTCATTGTAAAATAACAGTAAACATTACGGTTACTTACTTTTTATCCACTATTCATCTAATTCTAAAAAGTTATAGTAGAACACATTTTTAATACCTAGCTCCAGTTTAATAATAAAAATTTAAAAACCACCACATATAACACTAAAATGCGACGTTGCCAGGTGTGCGTAGTAAACGCTATTAAAGTAGATAAAGAAAGAATCAGAGTGATGTTCTTTATTTAAACGTCACTTCGGTTTCCATTTTGAAAAATATTTTGCTCAGTAATTCATATTTCGAAAACAAGTGTTTAACGACTTTTGTTGCTGACTCTACATCCCATAAAGTAATTGGACTTTCGTTGTAAGTACTAAACACTGGTTAGGCCCTCGTTTCCATAGGGAAACGAACCACTCCCTAATATAAGACATTCAATAGTGTTGTTAATATTTTATTTCACCTCAGATCAAAAAGAACGAAGCTTATATAATATACTGAAACAAGAAAGAAAAGAAAGAACTTGAAAGAACTTTGTTTAACTGCAAAGCCCCAAAGCAAATAGCACATATTCGACATTCATTCGGCTCAATGCCGATCGGCAAACTTCGTTCGGCATCAACCGACTGTGCCGAATCGTGCCGACCCGAAAATGTGAATAGCGTGCTTAGATAATTATTAAAGCTTTTGTTCTAAATATACCACAACATACATATGGTATCTATAGGTATATAAAATAGTATCCAGACATTAAAGTGACAAAGGACAAATGAGACGGCTAGGGGTTGATCGGGTTAGGGGTACATAACCTTTTGAAAGTCGTAATTATCAGAGGTCAGACTTATGTAGATACAAGAATGCATGAACAAGAACAAAGCGATTGGTATTAATAAGCTTAATTTTTGAAATGGCATGTGTAGGTGTTTTAAGTGAATCATTTGAAGTACCGCAGTTTACTCCTTTGTTCATAAATTTAAACGATCGATTAGAATTTGACTTGACTGGTCGTATATAGCCGACAGGTCACAATGTAGGTATGTCTTTGTAAATTCAAACAATTTAAAGAATCAGTAGATACAAACATATAGTGTGTATGTTTGTGTCTACTGATTCTTTAGATTGTTTAACACTTTGAAATACGTTAAACGCCCCCAAAATTAAATGAAACTTCTATTGTCCCGTCGAGTCTTTGAATGGATAAAAAATGCGTTAGTTTAAAAAGGCGAATGCAAAGAAACTTCAAAATAAGTTGTGAAATAGGTTTGAGTTCCATAGTCTCATCTGTGTATTTTGTTTCTTATTTACTCAATCTTATTTTTATTTTCAGAGCCACAATCGCCCTCAACGGTGCAGTCTTCTGGGTGGGCGTTGAATCAGCCCCCGTCAAGGTCGTCAGCTAATTTAATTAATATAAGGGCAGTAAAAGAAAAGAAAGAAGAGTAGTATTATTTCATAATTTATGCCTTTCTTACATTCCTGATGTATTTGTTTCTTTTTCAATTGTGGATATAATATAATAAATAATATTATAAAACTTGTTTTTTTTTTCATTTATCGTTGAAGGGTAATCAAATAAAAATCAACAATAATATATTTTAACAAATAGTTTATTTCAAACATAGCACCTAGAATTTCTGTCTTCGAGATCCATTTACAAAATTCAAGTCTCAATATATACGAATAGAGTACGGTAGGAACTAAGAGCTTGCATCTACAGTATAGCACTAATTAATTAATAAAAAGATTCTTATTATCACTGTACAATTCGTGTAAAGAAAATTTAATTTTCTATATTTACTTACTATTAAATGTTTAGGCATTTACATTGCAATTTGGTATGTCGCGGCCATGTTAAAGGGATTCTTAAATACCCTTGGGAAGACGAGGCAATACTATGTATAATTTTATCACTCAACAACATGTGAGCATTTTCCTACACGTAGGTAGGCAGAAAACATTTTAGACGCTCGCAAAACCAGTCTTAGACCAAAACAAAATAAATAATGTTATCATTTAGCTTAATTAAAAACAAAATAAATAAAATAATCTTATCATTTACATAAACCGAAATTAAATATTAAGATAGGCTAAGAAGATAGGCAGTTCATTTAAATGATGTTTTTGTTTTACAAAAATTACAATTAATATTTTTTTAAACATACTATGCTCGTACTGTAGATACAAGCATGAAGCTTTCAAAGACTTACAAATTTAATCCATATAGCTAGTACAGAGTTGCTATAAGAAAGTGGTCTTACAAGATATGCATAGATATTCGAGTATCAATAATGTGCGAAATAGGGTTGCTACCTACGTTCAGGTCGGAATGATGCGACACTCGTAAGTACCAAATTATGCCGACCCGAATTGGTATGTAGTACGCCTTACGGAGTAGAAGAGGGACGGACTTTTGGAATACGATGAGTTATCACAGTTTTATTTGTAGAGCCTTTTATGAAAGAGACCTCAGTCATTGACAGACAATAAAGCATAATATCGATTCACATTCCTCCCCCCTCTTCTCAACTATTTACGCCCACATCTTGGGGACTAAGTCTTTGAGCAAGTTTATGTCAGAAGTAAAGCTCGAATCCTATTCACATTGATGCAATTCCGATACAAACCACTACACACATTGATAAACAAGTATTGTTACATTCACTCCCACGGCAGCTTAAGTCTCAGTTACGTTATCGCGTTTCTATGAAATTACAATGCATAGGAAACTCCATGAAAACATTTATAATTTGAAAATCAACCATCGGTAAAAAAAAAAATATGTTCAAATTAAGTATGCAAATACAAGCCAGCCTGTACAATTAAATTCATATGAAGTGAAAATAAGTAAACAATTTGCAAATGTGCCTTTTTTGACTAAGTTGCTAATCATCTGCAGTAATACAAAATGAGATCAAACTGCACATAAGTAGATAAATAACATCATGACACGGATGTGAAAGTACATGGTTTTCATGTGTGAAACTGAGACTTGTGAATACATATATAAATACAGTTACATCTGTACATATTCTAGCAACTATGAGAGACAATATCTGATGAGTACTTATAAATACTGAATGAGTGTTATGTAAATGTGTAGAAAACAGTAATTGACAACTACAATATACATGTAATTCCATTATTACAGCCACCAAAAAGAGTTATTATTACAAAGTTGCTATATTAAGTAAACTATATGTTGGGAGATGTAAATTGCAGACAATTCATGTGTTTAAATGTTGATGTGACATCACATTAGTCTCTAGAGATAGGCTATGTCCACAGGTTATTATTATTAAATAGCTATGGCGTATATCCTGTCATGGTACAAATATTATTACATAGTTACAAACTGGCAAGACATGGTCATATAAAATTTGTGTGTGTAAAAGGCAATATTGGTGAGTGTTAACAATATAGTACACACACATTCAGACATTTTTATGCACACCACAACCACTGACTCAATCGGTAATCTCCATTTCTATCACAACATAAACATTATCAGATTAGGTCACCTAAGTATTTATTATCAGAAGAACTACCTACCTGTTGAATACATTCAACAGGATTCATATTTACACATACAATAATGCATATTTAAATTAAAGAAAATTTACCACCGGATGACACCTTGAAACAATAATAAATACTTATGAAATATATATGCCTACTTTATAGATAACATTATTTAAAATTGCAATCAGAAACTAAATCGTCATTGGTCTAAAAATAAATGCACTTCAATTTAAAAGTCTTATACCTAAATATAAAACATCACAGTTAATACTGAATAAGTAGTAAATAAATACATAGAATTAAGTTGTTAATTTAGATAGGCTATCATTGGTTCTGTATGAAATAGCTTTGCCTTTTGAGCTGCCTGTACAGTGAGATGTACTTCCCTGCAGCTGAGGTTCTTGGAACAACATATTGTTTACAGAAAAGTTTGGGATCTCTAGCCTTCTCAGAAAGCTCCCCACAGTCAAGTGCTCGCAGGAATGCAAGTACAAATGTGAAACAGTTGTGTCTTTCTTCATTGTACCTATCAGCCTCCCATAGTGGACTCTGACTCACCTGAAAGCAAAAACAAAATGTATAAGTAAGTTTCGGAATAATAACATGTTTATTTACTGTCAACAAGCATAATATTGACATACCTTAAGCAGAACACTATCCCATATCTCATTCCACATCTCATCAAACTGCTCTAACAGCAGACACTGGTCCCAATCTAAGCTGGACTCGCAGCCACTCCATTTCTTGGTCATGGAGTCCACACCACGGACCCCTTCCTCACTAAACTCCACAACACAACCCTGAGAGTTAGTCACCCCTATGTGCAAATCTTTGGAATTATAGTAGTCACTGTAAATAATGAAAAATCACGTAAGCATAAACGACTTGATTAGGTCGTGAATCATTTTATAGGTAATAATTTTAAAACGGTTTAGTAAGAAATGTATCACCCAAAGTGAGTACTTACTTGAGAAAATCGCCATGAGTTGGCTTCATAACAATAGCGCGAGGATGCTGAGATGCCTTGACGAAGGGGTATGGAACTCTAAAACAAAATTAGGGCACTTAGCAACAACCTTCATTAGTCATGATAATAGAAAATCCGTTACATAAATGTATCGATACCTGAAGGGCAGTAGATTGTAGTCATATCTATCCAGTTTTTGATCACAAACCGGGCATTTTTCAGGTATTATGGTACAAAATACTTTATGATCACAATGGTGGAAACAAAGAATACCCGGATCCATGTTCACTCAAAGATTAAATTGGAATATTCAATGAAACTGTCACTTTTAATAACTTTAACACAATCGTATATTAATCTAGTTGTTTTGGGCAAACTAAAACCATAAATGAAAGCAGAATAACTTATTAGCCAAGCAAAAACCTAATAAGAACCTCATAAGAACTTTGGCATTGTCCACCTTTCACAACTCGACAGACGACTCTCGCTTGGAAACCTTTCGACAAAGCTGGGTTCAACGTTCAAAATTACGATATTTTTCGTCATTAAATTGAATTAAGAAAATATAACATACTGAATAGTATTTTGTGCCATTATTTTATATTACTATAATTTATACTTGTCATTCTTTATGTAAATTATTTATTAAAAACTTTGATTAGTTACATTATTTTATTTCGTAAAACAACATCATTAAGTTACAATATTCGAATTGTATTGTACGATGTTCGGAACGACCGTCTACGACTTCACCTGTGATTGGGTAAAACAACAGCTGTGAACATATGATTGATCTGCGCGATTCTATTGGTCTAAAGTCATATTACTGTCAATATTCAGTTTTTTGGGATTGGACAACTAATATATGAGCGCCCGGCGGCAAAATTTAAAATTTGGCTGCTGGAGTAAAATTTAAGCTCATTGTACAAAATTAAATAAACGAATCCTGTTCTCTTCGTTATATACTTTATGTTTGCTAAATACTCGAACAAGTACAATAAGTTTTAATAGAATATTAATATAAAAAATAAATGGCGAAAGTATTGATTTAGTTTTGTATTTTTTGTATTTTAAATTATTATAATACATATTAATATTAAACATTATCTAATCTGTAAATTTATAATCAATTTCGAGAAATATTTAATACTTCTTCGTTTATACTTCTATGGTTGCTTTAAGTGGAACTTCTTTTAAAATAATAATTCTTTATTTCTAACCGAATTTCATCATATCACGCCCTATTTAATTTCATTATGCATTTGGACCATGGTGTCGAAATTTTGTCAATAATCGTATATCAAGAAGCGTTGTATTGTATGTTTACCAGTTTCCATGGCAACGAACGCTGGCGGTAAACCACACCTCGCCCAGCAGACCCAGTTCTGGCGACAGTGTGCGCTGTAAAGCGTGCGATCCTTTGTTAGGATATACTTCCCAATAATGTACTATTAAGTACAGTTAAATAGATAGTTTAGATAATGTGTGTGTGATTAGAAAACCAGTGTGCTGTTAGAATTTTTTATAGAAAATATGTTTAAAACTACTGTGTTCAATTATAATCAAAGTTATAATCGTGTCATTGAACTTTATTTTTTTGAGTAGATGTCGTTGGCGAAAGTAGAAAGAATGTTGTTATGAATTTTTAAAATAAATTTAGAATTCATAATGCATTTGGAGAAAGTGAAAGGCTTATTGCAAACAGTTTGGTGGTTGCTAGCAGCGGCTCGGGTGGTGACCGCAGGGATTTCTTGCCTGAGCAGCCCCTGCCTACATGGTATATGTATAGATGACGTCAATACGTAAGTATCCTCTATACCCATTTGTTATTTTCGAACATGCAATATGTTGCAAACTGTGTGTGCATTTACAACTTTTTGTAAACATAATTATGATACCCATAAATTGTAGTACCTAAGTACGCAATTACCTAATGTCATATTTACTACTACAATTAAAATAATTGCAGCTATGATATAAATTATATACTTGTATTCGTAACTATATAGAACTGTATTAAATAATGTAAATCAAAGCTACAGATTTTTGTATATAAACAGTTATATCCTGTTTAAAAATCAATCATCTTAGAAATTATGCCCTAAAATAATAAACTTCATTTAAAATATACCATTCAACCTAAAAATGTTTTACTCTAGCTAACTTTTTAATTGACCTTGAGATTTCGTAATTGAATGAATTTAATTACTTAATTGATTGTACATATATTTACATTCTATTTTGGATAATTGGAACCAACACGATTTTTTAAATTACATACTGTATTTAAAAATATATTAAATGCACCAAAGTTGTAAGATATAATGGCCTATATATCAACATGTAAAACTCTATATTTCCAGCACATATGCATGTTATTGTGTGGACGGATACACTGGGGTGCAGTGTCAAACCAACTGGGATGAATGCTGGTCTAATCCATGTCAAAATGGAGGGACCTGCATCGACGGTATAGCTTCCTTTAACTGCTCATGTCCTGACGGATTCATAGGTGCGTATTAAAGATTCGTTGGCATGTTTTTGTTATTTTTAGTTAATATTTTTTTTAATAATTATAAACTAGTGCTTGACTGCAATCCCGCCTGATGGTAAGAAGTGATGCAATCGTTGATGGTAAAGCGCGCTGGCTTATAACTGAGTACTACGTTTAAAACTGAGTGAATAGGAAGGAAGACGGCTGTTGAACCAGGTGATGTAATGTTAAACCCAAAACACTATCAACGATGTTGCGCCTAAGGGTGAACTACGGCAATAGCCACGCATCTGGCGCCCTCTTGCAGTATTCAATCAACTACATAAAATGAGGCACCTCCTCCAAAGGAAGTCGAAGAAAACGTTGTTTATCCGGCTTTACTTTAGGTACCGCGATTCCGGTGGCCCACAAATTCAGGATTTACACCATTAGCTTTAACGGCGCCCGCTTTGCGATCAATTAAAACCATTTCAGCAGGGTAAATGCGTAACACACTATCAGCAGTCGTGGTGGCCTAGTGGTTAAAACGCCAGCCTCTCAAGTATATGCGGTATACTACGTGTATATGTAGTGTGCGGGTTCCAGGTCAGGCAAGTACCAATGTAACTTTTCTAAGTTATGTGTACTTTCTAATATATATATCTTGGTCACTAATGACTGATTATAAGGTGAAGGAAAACATATTGAGGAAAGCTGGACTCTAAGTCTAAAATCGCCAACCCGCTTTGAGCAAGCGTGGTGATTAGGTACGCTCAATCCTTCTTTGTATGAGAGGAGACCTGTGCCCAGCAGTGGGACGATAAAAAGGTTGATGGTGATAATGATGATGACTATCAGTAGCAATGGGTTTCATTTTGACAGTTCAACAGCATTGATTCATCATCATCATCATCTCAGCGTATAATCCCGGTCGCATCCGCGGCTTTCGCGTTGGAGCCCGGGGTCCGCTTTCCTGCTATTACGCCTCTATTTCGCACGATCTCTGGCATCCTGTGGTGTGAGATTGTTGGCACGCATGTCATCTCTTACAACGTCAAGCCAGCACTTCTTTGGCCTGCCTCGCTTGTTCCGGCCCGGCGGAGGCGCCATGGCAAGACATTTGTTACCCACGTAACATGCCGGTTTACGTAAGACGTGGCCGTACCAGCGTAGGCGACTCTCTTGCAGTTTGTCTGCTATGTCACGGACATGGAGACTGCCACGAATGCGGGAGTTCCTGATGCGGTCTTTCCGCGTAACTCCACACATCCACCGCAGCATACTCATCTCCGTGACACGCAGCTCTTGCTTGTGTCGCTCAAGCACAGGCCACGCCTCACTGCCATACAGAAGGACAGGTCTAATGATGGTCTTATAGACCTGTCCCTTAAGCTTAACCGGCATTTTGGGGTCACAAATGACACCTGTCATCTCACGCCATTTTGCCCAAGCTGCGGAAATGCGTGCTTTAACGTCGCAATCAATGTCGCCGGACGCGTGGAGCACAGACCCCAAGTATTTAAATTGGTCTGTGCACTCGACCTTGTCTCCGCCTATGCACACAGGCATAGGGTCTGTGGTGTTGCTGGCCATGTACACCGTCTTCGCCACATTGAGTTTAAAACCACCGCTCTCAAGCGAGTTCTTCCACGCATTTACCCGCCGCACCAACCGTTCCCTGTCCGCGTCTGCCAGCGCGATATCATCAGCATACATGAGCAACCAGGGAGGTTGCTCATGTGGATTCTTGATGCTGTCTGACAAGACGTCTAATATCACGCTGAACAGGAACGGACTAAGGACGGATCCCTGGTGTACACCGACGGTGATGGGGAAGGGTTTAGTGTCGCCAACAGCGGTCTTAACAACGGAATCGGAATTGAGGTACATGTCTCGAATTATGTCAACATAGGTTTCTGGTACCCCTTTGGACCTCAGTGCCCACCAGATCACCCCCCGAGGGACACAGTCGAAAGCCTTCTGCATGTCTAAAAAGAGCATATGCAGAGGCGTGTTCTTCGATCTATATCTCTCCATGGTGATCCTTAGGGCGAAGATAGGGTCCGTGGTTCCGTATCCTGGACGGAACCCATATTGACACGTCGAGACAGCACACTCCTGCCGGATCCGGGAGTCTAAAATCCTCTCAAAGATCTTCATGGTGTGGGACATGACCTTTATACCGCGGTAGTTACCACACTCCTGTACGGAGCCCTTGCCTTTGAAGACTGGAGTGATAATACTCAGCCTCCATTGGCTCGGGATTTTGCCGGACAGGAGCACGCGGTTCAGAAAGTTTGTTAACATGCCCACACCGCGAGGACCCATCGCCTTCCAGGCCTCAATGGGGACTCCGTCAGCGCCGGCAGCTTTCCGATTCGCCATGCGACGAAGAGCCGTGTGGACTTCCTCAGGCGTTATCGGGGGCACTAATCCAAGGTTCGGAGGGAGTTCCGGTGTCTGCACCTCTTGGTACTGCTTATTCAGCAGCTCGTGGAAGTACGTACGCCATCTCTCCTTCACCGCGCGATCCTCGCAAAGCAGGTTGCCAGTAGGGTCTTTTACACAACGGCACTTAGATATATCCAGTGCCGCTTTCACCCTAGAACGTGCCAACTTGTAAATGAGCTTCTGCCCCTCAGACGATTCCAACTTCTGGTAGAGCGGTTCTAAGTAGTCTCGTCTGGCTCTGGCTACAGCTCTTTTAGTGGCACGTTTGGCAACCTTGTATGCGTCGCGATCTTCAGGAGATCCGGTCGCCTGCCACGTTTTGAAGAGGGCTTTCTTCACCCTTGTCTCCCTCTGGACTGTGTCGTTCCACCACCAGGTCTCCTTGTCACTTTTGCGACCGCCCTTAGACACGCCGAGTACCACCCGCGAAGCCCTTGTAATAGCTGCCTGGATTCTGTCCCAGTGATCTTGGACAGATTCTCCCTCGGTACCAGCGCACTTGTCGCCAATAACCGAAGCGAACTCCTGGTACTTATTTTCATCAAGCAGCCACCACCGGATCTGGCGTCGGCAGCGTTCTACACGTCTACGCTGGGCCTTAACGCAGAGATCCATGACAAGGAGACGGTGTTGTGCAGTAAGACTCTCACCGGGTATGACTTTGCAGTTGGCTACTTTGCCGATGTGACGTGTCTCCTAGTTAGTAGGAAGTCGATCTGGGTAGCGCTTCGCCCGCTCCGGTAGGTAACAAGGTGCTCCGGTTTCTTTTTGAAGTAGGTGTTCACAATTGCCAGGTCAGCGGCCGCACACGTTCGGAGAATGTTGTCCCCTTCCGCGTTGCGGCTACCGTACCCAAAGCCACCGTGAACACGCTCAAACTCGTCACACTTCTCACCCACATGACCGTTCAAATCACCACCCAGATCGATTCCCTGGGATAACGGGATCCCGTGAAGCAATCCTTCGAGCTGGCTCCAGAACAACGTCCTTTCGGCGTCACCGCACCCGGCCTGCGGAGCGTAAGCACTTATCAAGTGGGTTATTACCCCATGTACAAGCACCCGCACCGACATTAGCCGATCACTGATGCGATTCACCTCCAAGACGTCATCCTGGAGCTCGTCAGACAACACCACGGCGACCCCATTTCTCCCACTAGGTACACCCGTGTATATCAGCTTGTAGCCATTCCCAATAAGTCGGGATCTGCTGCCTTTCCACCGAGTCTCCTGCAGGAACGCCACGGCCACCCTCCGCCTGTGGAGAGTTTCGGCCAATTCTCTCGCGCGTCCAGTTAGCGTGCCAACGTTCCACGAAGCGAAACGGAGTATACTGGTTTGGGCTCGCTTCTTCAGCCGTGTCCGCCCCTGACACGGTAGCCCTAGCCCACAGGTCACAGGAGTCGGGCGGGGCTCCAGCGCGCCGTTTTGCGGCGGCGCCCTAACTGTAACTCGTGCCTTTCTTCTATACCTTTTCATGTTTGGCGGTTGTTTGGCTTATTACGAGTGCGACTGCCGTCTGACCACTCAACCCCGAAAGGGAAGCCGGCGTCAGGGCCCCGTCCGTATGTCAGCAGGTGCACCGTCTGGCAGGTGGGGTTGACTTTTGTCCCAAAGATGGTGGTGGGACCCCACAGCACCCAGTTCAACAGCATTGATTGAGCTATTTAAATAAGCAGGTGGGGGGGATTGGGGATCGCAGTAATTTGATATTCCAAAGGAGAAGTGCTGCTGCCCGCTTCCCTGTTAAGAATTCCCTTAGTCGCCTCTTACGACACCCACGGGAGGATATGGGTTGGTACTATGATACTATTCTAAGCCCGGCACCACACGAGCTATTGGAATAATTTTGAAGCATATTTACTTTACAAGAAAATATGGAGGTTTTTTAAAAAAATATATAATTTAAGTGTGTTTTATTCGATCTGTCGAGTCAAGTCGAGTGAGATGGTATCATCATCATCATCATCATCATCATTTCAGCCGAAAGACGTCCACTGCTGGACATAGGCCTCCCCCAAGGTTCTCCACGACGACCGGTCCTGCGCCTCCCGCATCCAGCGGTTTCCCGCGACCTTCACCAGGTCGTCGGTCCACCTTGTCGGGGGCCTACCCACGCTACGTCTTCCGGTGCGTGGTCGCCACTCGAGAACCCGTCGGCCCCATCGGGCATCGGTCCTACGGGCAATGTGTCCAGCCCATTGCCACTTCAGTGTTGCAATTCTTCGGGCTATGTCGGTTACTCTCGTTCTTCTGCGGATCTCCTCATTCCTGATTCGATCGCGCAGTGAAACCCCAAGCATAGCCCTCTCCATAGCCCTTTGAGCGACTTTGAGCCTTCTTATAAGGCCCATTGTTAGCGACCACGTCTCAATTCCATAAGTCATCACTGGCAACACACACTGGTCGAAGACTTTTGTCTTGAGACACACAGATATAACTAGAAATGGTTTGTACAGTTTCACAATAGTATTGTCGAAAGGTCGTGCGTCGAAATTTTTTATTTCATTGCTTAGTGTTCGTAGGTAAACCTACTTGCGTTGAAGATTATAATCTAAATTGACATAAAAGTATTGATTAGCCAACTTCGTAACACGTAGGTAGGTACATATACATACCTAGTATGTCCCTAAATGTAGAATAAAATATACAAACTTTGGCTAGGTACCTACTCATATTTATTCAATATCCCTTCAATTACTTAAGTGGATGTACAATAACATTAGTCCACATAAATACACACATCAAAAGTGTCTAGGGATCAACATATATTTTTGCAATAACTTTTCTCCTGTTTGATATTAATTAAAATTTTCTTTAAGGATTCATCAAATAAAGTGTTTTCGTTTGTCACAGTAACGATAAACCAAGTCAGCTTTGCATTAATAAAGAAATTTGCCATTTTCCTAATAAAGGGATATTTGACATTTGAACCACTAACACAAAAGTTCGAAAAAAAGACTGAAATAACAGTTTTCTCTAAAATTTTATTGGGTAACTTAAACAATTAATAATCCGTGTTTCTACCGCGAACACTAACAACACAAGAACATCGGTTTGGCATACTCAAAATGAGTTCATCCAAATCACGCTGTGGAATGGCCGCCCATGTTCGTTGCAACAACAAAAAAAGGTCTTCTTGCGACTGGATACCCTCCATATTCGGCAGAGCTCTTCTCTGTAGCATATCCCATGCATGCTCAATCGGGTTCAAGTCTGGCGACTGAGCAGGCCAGGGCAGGACATTGATGTTAGCTGCGGCGAGAGTCTGTCTTACAACTCTTGCGGTGTGCGGTCGTGCATTATCATGCATTAACTGAAATAAGGGACCGATTTGCACTTGTAGAGGAACGATGACGTCTGATACAATCGTCTCAGCATAAATTTGAGCGTTGAGGTTGCCTCTGATCCAAATCAACTCAGTTCTTCCGCCGATCCAAATACCCGCCCATACCATGATGGTTCCACCACTATAAGGATGGACTTCCTGGCAGGATTTTAATCGCTGTTGGCGTCCAGGGGTTCTCCAGTGTCGTATACGTCTTGTATCCGGTCTCATACCAAAACGAGACTCATCAGAAAAGCACACGAAACGCCATTGTTCTTCTGCCCAATTTCTGTGTTCAAGAGCCCATTGATATCGAATCCTACGATTGTGCATTGCTATAGGTGGTACCCGTAGCAGTCTTCGGGAATGAAGGTTCACTTTATGCAAGCGGTTTCTGACTGTTTGGTCGCTAATTAAGTTCCCTGAAGAGTGATGAAGCCTCACGGCTAACATCATGGCGGTTATTGTTGGAGCTCTTCGAGTTAAGATTTGAATGTATCGGTTTTGTCTCCGTGTGGTGCAGCGATACCGTCCTCCATGGCGCTCAGCCACGGTACCAGTGCTTCGGTAACGTGTCCAAAGTCGACTGATAACACTCTGACTTGTATTCAGAGCTAAAGCCACAGTACGTTGCCGGGAACCAGCTTCTATCATTCCCACGGCTCTGAGCATTTCTTCCCTGCTTAAATGACGTCGCCGCTCCATAATAACGTTAGTTTTAATCAGTAGTAGGGAAACAGTAGCACTAATAATGTCTTCAATGCGTTGTATGTTTTTATAGGGAAAATATTGACAGCTGATTTTCATCTTTTACTCGAATTTGATTCACAGTTCCTGATTCAAATTATGAAATGCACCAAAAAGGATCCATATAAATTTATAAAATCATAAATTTATTACAAAGCCACATCTCAATCTCAAGAAATCCGCATAAAAATGCTTGATCCCTAGACACTTTTGATATGTGTAGTAATAGGCGCAGAACAGACGGTAACAGGGACCACGATACTTATTATACCAAAACTTTATAGAATTTCCTACTTAACTAGAAAGAAGAAGTTACACAGAAAACTATGCAACCAATATCTAATTCTATAAGCATCGATATAAATAACTAGGAGATGTATCGCAGTAGTCACAGATAAATCATCAAATCACCTCTCCCACTCTGGGCGGACAGGACGTGGCAGACTTTTACTGACTTGAACCCAACCGTGTGTCACTTGCCTGAGAGGCTACGGTATCTCCTTCGAAAAACCCGCGGCCTTGGTAGAGTTACCTTCCCCCTACGTAGTAATTCATAAGCCTGACTAACCTATGACCAGGCCTTGCATAACGCTTTTTTCGTACAGTAGCAAAACCTACTCACTTCTATTGAAAACTATAAGGTTAAATTTAGTACCTACACAAGTTAGCCTTGAAAGTTTTCGGCTGAAAAAAATGGTGATTTCAGCGTTAACTAAATAGGTAATACGCGCTGGTGTGCGTAACTCCACGACAATGCGTGTATTTTGCGTATGGAACATGGACTTAATTAAATTATGTTTACAGGCGACAACTGCGAAACTAACTACAACGAATGCGAGTCTAATCCTTGCCTCAACAACGGCACATGCATAGACATGAACAATGGATACCTGTGCTCCTGCGTACCAGGATTCTCTGGCGAGCATTGTGAGATGGACGTAGCAGTATGCAACTCCACGGAAGAAGTTCGATGCTACAACGGGGGTCAATGCATTGAGGGACCCGGCTTTAAATTTTATTGCAAATGCTTACCTGGTAAGTAATGCTTTCAATTCATCGTTGATGACATAACTTTGTGCCTTGTTGTGTCAGTCACGCGATTGTTGAATAAAGATGCTCGTTAGATGGATTGATATTTCGGTTCCTGTTCATTCTCATTCATCTTTCTACAAAGTTGGTAAATTTTTTATAGTCCTAATTTCATTCAAGTTTATTGTCAATGATCACATGCAAAATACTTTAATCAAAGTAGGCACTCTTACTGAATTTTTCTTAATGTTATAAAGTAGTGTTTGAGCTCAACCCCGCCTGGTGGTAAGCAGTGATGCAATCGTTGATGGTAAAGCGCCTATTCACTCTAGCCTTTATGATACTCAAAAAATATAATACTACTCAAATAGCAATCAGACGGGAAAATCACTGCAGAAACTTAAATTTTACATGATCCACTTTTTCCTTAGGCTGGGCTGGACCAAAATGTGAAGATCAAATAGATGAATGTGAATCAAATCCATGTCAAAATGGCGGCGTTTGTATCGATGTGCACGCAGACTACATGTGCGCTTGCGCATTTGGTAAAGAAAGCTTTTTGGCATTTTAATTATCTCATTCACCACCTAAGAGTTAAGACATGAAACTTGAAGTAAATTCATTAGCATACTTGGTTAATAGCGAGATTATAAATCATGATCCATTATGTATTTTCAGGGTTTACGGGAAAAAGTTGCGAAGTCCAAATAGAGTTTTGCGATGATAATTCTTGCAGCAACAATGCGTTGTGCGTCGTTGAAGATGGCGTGAGAGTTTGTTATTGCGTACCTGACTATCATGGAGAGAGATGCGAGCTACAATACGACGAATGTTTGCTGGGACCCAGGTGAGAAAAGGGGCGAAATCGACGAACCAACCCCTAGCTTTGACCGTTACTAAACTAGTTCAAATAACTAAATTATTATTTATTGACGTGATAACGTCTATTAAATCGGTATGCTGGGAGTCATTCGCGAAAACTGCGTAACGGCCGAATCTGACGCTACACGGAGTCCACGCCTACTAAAACTAACCTTAGCCTTGTAGCTTTAGAGTGCAATATTATTTTCATTTCTCATATTCGGAAAGTAGTATTTTCTTGATCTGATTATTGGGTAGAAAGTGCTATTTCCCTCCCTAGAGCGGGAAAAACTCATACAAATTACTTCCCACCCAAGGGTCGGAATGAACTTTAAAAATAGAACTGCTGTCAGCTGTGAAGAAATTTGTGTAAAAAAAAATAATGCAGCGGCAATGTGAGTTTTTAAACAGCCAGTGTGAACTTAGCGCAAACTTCATTGAGTGAAATAGGTTGCAACCATAGAATTAAGAAGTACGATAGTATCTACTTATTAATTATATGGTCGCAACAATAACGTGGCGAGTTCCATATTTAAAATTTACAAATTCGACATAAATTTGCGGGATAGTAATCTGTTATGTATCTGTGACGGAATTAAAAAAATAGTTATGTTAATACCTAATCTTTTATGCTAAGATTTTAATTTAAAAATGAGTTCAAGCGATTCTGGAATATTGACACCAGATTCAATTAAAGACAAATTAAAGGCAAATTGTGTTATTAATAATCTATTACCAGAAATCTCAAAAGAAAGATGATTGAATGATTTTATGAAGTGGCGAGCAGAGAAGAATATAAAATCATGCGATATTCAATGCACTAGAGTACACTTAGTGTAAAACACAATGTAAATTTGAAAAATTTCTATAATTTAACATCCTTTTTGAAAAGACAGTCTCAGGGATTCAAGAGTAGAAAATCTAAGGTTTTTACCTCTCATGAAGTGGAAACATTTTTAAATGATGCTCCTGACGAGATATATTTGGCAGTGAAGGTAAGTTTACCTAAGTATTATTAGATTTATTCTAAATAAGAATGTATTTATTAAACAAATTTAAAAATTATATTTCACATGTGGTATTGATACTCGGTATAAGCGGCGCTTGCAGAAGCAGTGAACTCACAAATTTGAAAATTAAGGATATTGAAAGCCAAGGCCAATTATTACTAGTAAAACTGACTAAATCAAAAACAAATATTGAGCGCTCGTTTGTTGTACAAGAAGAGTTTACACAAATAGTAAAGAAATACCAAAAAATGAGACCCAGTGATCTAAAAACGTACGTCAGCTAACGCTACAAACTGATCGGGAAAAATAAAATCTCAGGTATGCCGAAGCAGATAGAAACATATTTGAATTTATCAAATTGTGAGCAGTATACCGGACATTGTTATAGACGTACGTCAGCAACTCTTTTAGCCGATTCTGGGGCAAACATGACGACGTTAAAAAGACACGGAGACTGGAAATCCAGCACAGTCACCAAAGGCTACATTGAGGATTCAATCGAAAATAAAATAAAAACTTCGGACAAATTAACTGAAACTATAAAAATACACCACAATTCGCCTCAGCCGTCAACCGCCAGGGAGTATCCGCTTGATGAAATACTAGAGTCTCCTACTTTTACAGATATCCAGAACACCCAAATTTGTCATAATATATCAAATAGCATAAACATTCCAAATAAAAATGTAACTTTTAAATTCACGAATTGTCTAAATTTGACTAAGCATTAATTTTAAATAGAGTACCGATTTAAAATTAATAGTCAAATTAGGACTAACATTATTATATATAGTGTTATCCATAAAAAGTTCAGATAAACAACTAGTTTTATTTTCCTCATATTCGAAATGAAAAGTAGAGTGTTTAACACGGGTAAAAGAATAAATTCCTACTCGGACTATAGCCGCCCTCGCTACGCTCGGGCGTCTAAATACCTCGGGAATTGATTCTTTCCACCCTTTTTTTTTTTTTTTTTTTTTTTGCCGGGGTGGAAATCCTCATAGGATGCCCGCCGCCCTGGGGAGGGCGACGGGGTATGTCAGACTTTTACTGACTAAAACCACCCCGGTGTGTCTTCTATCACGAGCGCGCGTGGGGCCGCGGGAGTCTAAATTCTTCCACGGCCCCACCCTCGTGCTGGCCCGGTCTGTCCGGGCCTCCTCTCCTGCACGGGGTAGTGGGGTGTTAAACTACCCCGTGCATCACCTCAAAGGCGCGCGCCGACACTCGCGCGCGCCTCCGCCTCGGGGTCCATCAATAGGGGGGCGGGGACTTCCCCATGTCCCTCGCCCCTGGACCCATTCATGGGGGGCGGAAGAGGGCGTTATCCGCCCTTCCTCGGCGCCCGGTGCGTCTTCTGCGGCCCGGGAAGGGAGTTGATATCTCCCTCTCCCGTTCCGCAGCTTCCTTCTGCGACATCACGTCCTCGCAGAAGGACACCACCGCGTCCCACGACTCTGAGCTGCCGACCATCCTCCGCACTACTGCCGGCAGCGTCAGGTCGCCTCCTACTTCATTTGTGAGGACACGGCGCTGCTCCTCCCAAGCTACACACTCGGAGAGCGTGTGCTGCGCCGTGTCCTCCCCGCATTGGACGCAGTGGTGGCACCGAGCGTCCGGCTCTCTGCCTAAGCGACGCAGGTACTTGCCGAAGCAGCCGTGCCCCGACAGTACCTGCGTCACCCTGAACGACAGGGAGCCGTGCCTCCTCCCGAATTCTTTCCACCCTCGGTTAACAATCTACTATTACCTAAAAGCACGGTTGTAAACAATTAGTAGCAGTTTTTCGCATACATGATTAAAGCATTGATAGCCGAGTGGTGAAACGCTCGGATTAATATCGACTCACTCAAGAGGTGCCGCGGATCGATTCCTGACGGCAACGGACGTTTTTTATCCTTTTTAATTTTTAAATTTTTCCTTTTTAATTTTTCTTTTTCTTTTTTCTTTTTCTTTTTGCTTTTTTTTTATTTTTTAGAAAATTTAAACAAACTATTAAATAAAAATATAAATGTTATACATTACTTTATTTTAAATAATTTCATTGCACTCAGAAAAAATTACCATGTAATAGACGTTATCACGTTCAAATATCGGCAGTAGACGGAGTTCTACAGACAGCCAATTTTTTTTTTTTTTTTATAGATGTATGAATGGTGGCACATGTATTGACGGCGTAGACAATTTCACATGCTCATGTCCACCCAGACTTACTGGGTCGTTGTGCGAATGTCTAATACTTGAAGACGAAAGTTATGATTGTGAATATGTTAGTCCGACGCCTCTCACTAGTTCTACCCAATCAGTTCTAACAACTTTAATGGAAGAAACTACGCCAACGAAACCTTTCACAGACATAACTCCCACATACAGTCCAACAAATCACACAACTTTAGTTTCGTCAACTGATACTCATACCATTTCTACCGATGTAGACGGAAGCAGTACTGAAAAGGAACTTGTTTTTACTGTAGTAACAGAAACCACTCCAGGAAAAGTTACTGATATTACGGATATATCTGAAGAAACAACAACAACCAGCGATTCAACAACAACGAAAGCAGGAATTTCAGAAGCA
This sequence comes from Sesamia inferens, assembly GCA_037179545.1. NCBI lineage: Eukaryota > Metazoa > Arthropoda > Insecta > Lepidoptera > Noctuidae > Sesamia > Sesamia inferens. The sequence goes on along the minus strand of CM073934.1, from coordinate 11,455,044 downwards.
CCAGAACATGAACAGACAACACCCACTATGGAATCTGAAAACACTAAAACAGAACCTACGACCGATTGTCAAGGAACATGTAATGACTCTATAACTACTCCACCAACATCTACTCTGATAGATTTAACTACTAGCTCTACAGAAAGTACCAAATACGATATACCTACTATGATACAGACTACAGAAATAACAGAAGAAACTACTTTGACTACATCATCTACAACTACGATAAGTACTACAGAAGAAGATACAGCAGGAATAACGACAACTCCTAAAGTTGATGTTAGCACAGACAAAATGTTCACAGATATCCCTACCGATCAACCAATCACTGATCTGCCAATAGGCTATTCGTCAACCACTGAAGTAATGGAAGTCACTAGTGCTGTTGATACAGAAACATTTACCACAACACAGTCGGAATGCACTGATTCTATTTGCAATGACCATGGAAGCTGCATCAATAGTCCTCATGGAATTCGGGTAAGTTAAGAAACATAAATAACACAATGATGGTGACTTTACTAATGTTTGTAATATGTTTCAGTGCCATTGTAATTTTAATTACGGAGGAAGATTTTGCGACGAACCAATATCGATTACGTCAGCAGCTTTCGGAGGAAACTCATTTATAGCTCATAAACTGAAAAACACTACATCTATCAACATAGAATTTAACGCTAAAACTCTGATTACCGACGGACAAATATTGCATGCGGATATAGCAAAAGGAGTTTACATGCAACTGTATATGAATTCCGGATTATTAAAATTCAAATTCTCTTGTGGTTATCAGACGATGCTCTTGAGCGAGCTGAAGACTTTTGTCAATAAAGGCTATCCGATGAAAATTGAAACAAGGTAAGTGATTTACATTTTTTTAAATCGTACCTATATTAAAATGCCTTATCAAAACTACCCTTCAAGAACATTCCTTTTCCACCTTTTTTACCTCGATATTATGTTTACTATTGTAACAGTTGACATCGATATCTTACAGGTTGGATTTATATCCAGAAGATCAACACTGCAATGCGACTCTACGCTTGAATGATACAGTGGCCATGAGTGGTGGTCAGGTTGCTAACATTACCACTCTAGATCACAACGCAACGTTATACCTGGGAAACTCTAGAGACGTTAAAAATTACGAGAGCAAACCATTCATTGGATGCATTCGAGATTTGATTGTAAGATTTTTTAGTTATTCCTTAAGTGTACAGTATGATATGGCTCAATTAGTGCCAGCTTTGAAATTCTACCATCATAATTAAATATATATTTAAAGAGTATTTTTGATGACACTGCAACTGCATTGTTCACCTCGGTATTATGGTGGTTGAATTTCATTAAAAACCGCGCAGTGCTAGATACTTTAGCTATACCGATATTTCGAAAAATAATCACATTCAATATACTTAGTCCAATTGGACTAAGATTTGTCTAATTAGTCAGGCTAATTCTGCTAAAAATTCCTCTATCTAATTATTCCAGGTAAACGATGAGAAACGCGATGTATTCGGCGATGCTCTCGACGCTGGTGAAGTAACGGAATGCTTGTCACTATCATGCCTCTCCGCGCCTTGTCTCAATGGTGGAACCTGCAGCGACCACCATGACGGTGGATACACCTGTTCCTGTGCAAATGGGTAAGAAACGATATATGTTTTGCGTAAGCAGAAAAAAAATCCAAAAGTGATTGTGGAGGCATGAGGAACAGGGAGTAAAGTTCACTCATCCTCCATAGAATCCTCCCATCTTTCGACCAGACGGGTGTTATGTCTGGCGGACACTTGCCCAATGCTTGAAATTGGGAAGTCGTGGCCGATACCACTAAGCCGCCACTGTTGCCTATATGTAATATTGAAACACGGTTTCCTTTTTTTGCAGATGGCTCGGAGAATATTGCAATGAATCAGTCTGCGATAACAACCCGTGCCAGTCCGGTGGTAGTTGCATTCGACATCCAGGGAGCGGATTCCTATGCCTTTGTCCTTACGGAAAACATGGCATTTTGTGCGAATACAGTAAGTTCATTATCGTTGAATTCTATCTTGAACAGCAGTTATAACACACTTCTAGTCACTGCGTCTGCAAGGACTCCCACGGCCCCCGCGCGCACTTGGCTGGAGTGACACCGGGGTGGTTTTTAGTCAGTAGGAGTCTGACAGACTCCGTCGCGAGTTCTCTCCGTAAAATCTTTACAGAAGAACAGTAGACGATGTTATGATATCAAGGAAGCAGTTAATGTAGAGTAGGTAGTATTGTCATTCACTCTCATTACCTATTGCCACCACCCCACCAGACGTACGGAGGACGGGTCTGAGTATATGTATTGCGATGTGTGACGGGTACGATGCGTTAAATGTTGTTGAGTCGGGTGTTTGGTCATGGAGCGTCTCCAGATCAATCTCCCTCTAGCGCAGCATCGTTGGTCACGTTGTTGCCTTTAACAGGGCACCACCACGCTCAACTGCCGTCTTCCTTTCTATTCCACTCAATTTTTTGAGTGCATATAGGCTCCTGATAAACTAGCGCGCTTTATCAACTACGATTACATAGTAATGCGACCACCGCAATACTTATAAAAACCTGCCAAGTGCGTGTCGGACTCACGCATAAAGGGTTAAAAAAACTACTTACTAGATCTCGTTCAAAACAATTTCCGTTGGTAGTTTTTATAGTATAATACATCATATGTTTTTTTTAGATTTTTCATTTTCTTATTTTAGAAGTTAGAGGGGCAACTCTTTTCCACTTTGGAAGCGTCTGGTATATTTGAAGACCTATCCATAGATACCCCACACGTACATGTTTGATGAACAAAAAAAAATGAGTTTCAGTTCTAAGTATGGGCAGCCCCCAATATTTATTATTATTTTTTTTATTTTTGCATCAAAATCTTAAGGCGGATCACAGAATACATCTACCTACCAAGTTCCAACAGTATAGCTCTTATAGTTTCGGAAAAAAATGGCTGTGACATCCGTATGTCACAGCCATTTTTTGGACAACCGACAGACAGACATGACGAATCTATAAGGGTTCCGTTTTTTGCCATTTGGCTACGGAACCCTAAAAAAGAAATACATAGCTTCAAAACTAAATCATTTTTAATCTCAGATAAGTACAATCGAAACTTAAACGGTTCGTTATACGTACATTACGAATAACGAACCGTTTCTTATAACTACAACAACGTTGCTTATATTTTCAATATGCCAGTCGTTAGAAGTTAGAAATATGGCGAAGGTTAGACCGTTTGGTGTTTTGTAAGATTGTTACGTTCATCGATATTATTATGATGTTTCATTAGTATATAAAAAAGGGGCGTCGATCGAATTAAACGGTTTCATTATACTCAGTCCTCAATAAAGAATGCCATCAGTTGGTAAATCACCACCACCATCAACCTTTTATCGTCCCACTGCTGGGCACAGGTCTCGTCTCATACAGAGAAGGATTGAGCGTAATCACCACGCTTGCTCAGTGCGGGTTGGCGATTTCAGACTTAAAGTCCAGGTTTCCTCAAGATGTTTTCCTTCACCTTCAGTCATTGGTGTCCAAGATATACTTAGAAAGTACATATAACTTTAGAAAAGTTACTTTGGTACTTGCCTGACCTGGAATCGAACCCGCGCACTCATACTTGAGGGGCTGGTGTTTTAAACCACTAGGCCATGGTGGTAAATATCATTACCAAATTGTGTTTTTATAAGCTGTTATAGCTTTATGTTTTGATGTTATGCGTTGTCATTTCCCAAAATAATAAACTACCGAGCTTGCACATAAATAGGAAGTGCATTGTACTGGTCAAGATCAGTAGGTACAATGTTCTTAACGAACACGCCACACGTAACGTGTTCGATCTTAATAACTATCCTGCTTTTTTTTAAATTAATTATAAACTAGCGCTTGACCGCAATCCCGCCTGATGGTAAGCAGTGATGCGATCGTTGATGGTAAAGCGCGCTAGTTTATTAAGAGCCTATTCACTCAGCTAGGCCTAGTATGAGTTTTCATTACGAAACTCGTTCGATCGTATCGAGCGCGTTTGACTCAGCGATTGGCCCGCTTCAAGGTCGTAAGAACTCTCAACCAATGAGAGCGCCAAACGCGATCGATACGATCGAACGAGTTTCGTATTGAAAACTCATACTAGGCCTACTGTAAAACTGAGCGAATAGGAAGGAAGACGGCAGTTGAGCTAGGTGATGCGATGTTAAACCGCAAAGACGGCTCTGGAGGCTGCGCGGCGGACTGGCAAAGGCGGTCGCAAAAGCCGTCGCAAAGGACCGGCTGTGCGCGCCCCCGCGTTCCGAGGCGGTGACGCTCACGCTTCAGCGTGGCGCTGCGGAGCGCGGCGTGACGTACGGCACGGTCCTTACCGAGGCCAAGGCCAAGATCAAGTTGTCAGATCTTGGCCTCCAGTCCGTCACCATAAGACATGCTGCCACGGGTGCGCAGCTGTTTGAGGTAGCTGGTGCTGCGAGCGGCAATGCCGAGAAGGCGGACGCTCTGGCCGCCAAGTTGCGGGAGGTCCTCAACCCCGAGGACGTCCGGATATCCAGGCCGGTTAAAACCGCAGAGGTGCGGATTGCCGGCCTGGACGAGTCCGTGACTTCTGAGGAGGTGGTGGCGGCCGTTGCCCGAAGCGGAGAGTGTCCGCCGGACAAGGTGCGGGCCGGCGATATTCGCACCGACGCCACCGGACTCGGCGCGGTCTGGGTTCGGTGCCCTGTGGCGTCGGCGAATAAAATCGCCGCAAGTGGCAGAGTGCTGGTAGGCTGGGTTGCAGCGAGAGTTAAACTCCTGCAGCCCCGGGCTTTGCGGTGCTTCCGGTGCCTGGAGAAGGAGCACGTCCGGGCCAAGTGCACCGCTGAGGTCGACCGTAGCGATCTTTGCTATCGCTGCGGTCAGCCCGGCCACAAGGCGGGCCCAGTGTTCCGCGGCGCTCAACTGCAGCCTATGTTCGGCTGCAGGGAAGCCAGCGGGACACAGAGTGGGCGGAGGGGCCTGTGGCGCGCCTGCCAGCAAGAAGGCCCACAATGAAGAAGAAGAGGAGCTCTAAGCCTTTCTGGGGAAATCTCGCCTCCCCCGCAGGCTAACAGCTCCGCGGTCGACTCCCGGCCCAGGACTGTTGCCGAGGGAATGGAGTGTCAATAATGGCACAACTCCGTTTCCTCCAGGGCAACATCAATCACTGCGCCAGAGCTCAGGATCTTTTGTTCCAGAGCATGGCGCAGTGGTCGATCCAAGTGGCTGTGGTCGCCGAGCCGTATTTCATCCCTGCCCGTGACGACTGGCTGGGATGCATTGACGGCTCGGTGGCCATTATTGGCGGGACTCTGATCGACCCGTCTCGGGGCCGCGGCTGGGTTGCTGCGGTCACAGGCGGCATCGTCATCGTGGGGGCGTATTTCTCCCCAACAAGAGTCTCGCCGACTTCGAGGGGTTCCTTGTAGAGTTGGGCACCGTCGTAGGCCGCTATCACCCTCGTCCCGTTCTGGTGCTCGGGGATCTCAACGCCAAGTCATCGGCGTGGGGATCTCCGGTCACTGACCCTCGGGGTGAGGTGCTAGCGGAGTGGGTGGTGACGACCGGCTTGGTCGTCCTGAATCGGAGTTCGGTATACACGTGCGTGCAGCAGCGGGGCGGGTCGATAGTAGACGTTACTTTCGCTAGCCCTTCTGTCGCCAGCCGTGTCCATGACTGGCGTGTCGCCGTGGAGGTGGAGACGCTGTCGGACCATCGGTATATCCGGTTCGACGTCTCCGCCCAGACCGCGAGCGGCCGCCATCCAAGAGCCCCGATTAACGACGGCCCGCGCTGGGCGCTTAAGCGCCTCGACAGGGAACTACTCGAGGAAGCTGCCATAGTCCAGTCCTGGATTTGGGAGTCGGCGACGGACGGGCCCGTCGACGTCGAAGCGGAGGCGCTGCGGTTTCGCGGAGCGATGACGCAGATCTGCGACGCGTCCATGCCCCGCGTCCGCCAACAGTCCGCAAGGCGCAACGTGTACTGGTGGAACGACGACATTGCGCGGTTGCGCGTCGAGTGCGTCGCGGCTCGCCGCCAGTACACGCGCTACCGGAGACGACGTCGACGGGATCCCGTCGAAGAGGCCGCGCGGTATGGGGTGTACCGCGCGGCCCAGGAGACTCTGTGGCTGGCCATCGGCGACTCCAAGTCGCGGGCCAGGGAAGAGCTGCTGGGGTCCCTAGATCGGGACCCGTGGGGGCGCCCCTACCGTTGGGTACGGGGCAAGTTGCGTCCCTGGGCGCCCCCACTGGTGCAAAGTATGCACCCCCAGCTGCTGGAGGTGGTGGTATCCACACTCTTCCCTGAGCGGGCGGGACATGTTCCCCCGGCGATGGTTTCACCCTCAGTCACGGACTCTCCAGAAGAAGAGGGCACCGATGTCCCCGTGGTGACGCAAGCAGAGATGGGAGCGGCCGTGTCGCGGCTCCGGGCCAAGAATAAAGCGCCCGGACCCGACGGAGTTCCTGGCCGAACTCTCGTCCTTGCTCTGAAGGAGCTAGAGCCCCAGCTGAGGGGGCTCTTCACGGCATGCTTCGAGCAGGGTCAGTTTCCCAGTGTGTGGAAGGAGGGGAAGCTGGTCCTGGGCGCCCCGCGGACTCGCCGTCCGCGTATCGGCCCATAGTGCTGCTCGACGAGGCGGGCAAACTTTTTGAGCGCATAATCGCAGATCGCCTCGTCGGCCACTTGTGCGGAGAGGGGCCGAACCTGGACGAGAAACAGTTCGGTTTTCATCGGGGGCGCTCCACCATAGACGCCATCATGCGCGTGAGAGCCCTGGCGGAGGATACGGTGTCCCGGGGTGGGGTGGTGTTGGCGGTGTCTTTAGACATTTCCAACGCCTTCAACACCCTACCCTGGAGCTGTATTAGGGAGGCCCTGAAATACCATCGGGTGCCTCCCTACCTCCGCCGCATAGTAGGGGCTTATCTGGAGGACAGATGCGTCATCTATCGGGGACGTGACGGTGCCGGTCGGCACCAAATGTCGTGCGGTGTTCCACAGGGATCGGTCTTGGGACCGCTCCTGTGGAACATCGGCTACGACTGGGTGCTGAGAGGCGAGCTCCCGTCGGGCGCAGACTTGACGTGTTATGCGGACGACACGCTTGTCACTGCCCGGAGGAGCTCGTACAGGGAAGCGACGTTGATAGCCACGGTTGCGGTGTCACAGGTGGTGAACCGCATCCGGCGCCTGGGCCTAGAGGTGGCCCTTGACAAGTCGAAGGCCATGGTCTTCCATGGCCCCCGGCGTGCGCCGGCGCCGAGATCACATATCGTGGTCAGTGGGGCCCGGATAGCTGTCGAGTTCACCATGAAGTACCTGGGATTGGTGCTCGACAGCCGGTGGGAATTCGGGCCCCACTTCTGGCTGGCGCCCAAGCTGATGGGTGCAGCAGGCGCGCTATCAACGCTGCTTCCCAACATGGGGGGCCCGAGCGCCGCCTGTAGGCGGTTATACGTAGGAATCGTGCGGTCCATGGCCCTATATGGGGCCCCTGTGTGGGCGATGGACCTGACGGCCGGAACACTCGCCATTCTGCGCAAGTCGCAGAGGGCGATGGCCGTCAGGGTCGTCCGCGGGTATCGCACGATATCCTACGAGGCGGCTTGCGTCCTGGCCGGATCCCCGCCCTGGGACCTAGAGGCGAAAGTACTCGCGTCATTGTACCGATGGCGCGAGGAAGAGCGGACACGGGGCTCCAGTCCGGTGCAGCGGCAGATAGAGCTGCGCCGAGAGGAGCTCCGTCAGGTCCTGGTGGCGGACTGGCGGCAGAGGCTTATGCGCCCTACCGCCGGGCCTTGCTACCGTCGAGGCGATCCGGCCAGTACTCGACGACTGGCTCGGGAGGAGGCACGGCTCCCTGTCGTTCAGGGTGACGCAGGTACTGTCGGGGCACGGTTGCTTCGGCAAGTACCTGCGTCGCTTAGGCAGGGAGCCAGACGCTCGGTGCCACCACTGCGTCCAATGCGGGGAGGACACGGCGCAGCACACGCTCTCCGAGTGTGTAGCTTGGGAGGAGCAGCGCCGTGTCCTCACAAATGAAGTAGGAGGCGACCTGACGCTGCCGGCAGTAGTGCGGAGGATGGTCGGCAGCTCAGAGTCGTGGGACGCGGTGGTGTCCTTCTGCGAGGACGTGATGTCGCAGAAGGAAGCTGCGGAACGGGAGAGGGAGATATCAACTCCCTTCCCGGGCCGCAGAAGACGCACCGGGCGCCGAGGAAGGGCGGATAACGCCCTCTTCCGCCCCCCATTAATGAGTCCAGGGGCGAGGGACATGGGGAAGTCCCCGCCCCCCATTGATGGACCCCGAGGTGGAGGCGCGCGCGAGCGTCGGCGCGCGCCTTTGAGGCGATTCACGGGGTAGTTTAACACCCCACTACCCCGTGCAGGAGACGAGGCCCGGACAGACTGGGCCAGCACGAGGGTGTGGGGCCGTGGAAGAATTTAGACTCCCGCGGCCCCACGCGCGCTCGTGATAGAAGACACACCGGGGTGGTTTTAGTCAGTAAAAGTCTGACATACCCCGTCGCCCACCCCAGGGCGGCGGGCATCCTATGAGGATTTCCACCCCGGCAAAAAAAACAGGTGATGCGATGTTAAACCCAACAACACGACCAACGATGCTGCGCCAAAGGGAGATTGATCTGAAGACCCTCCACGACCAAACTCCTAACACAACAGCATTAGGCGCATCGTACCCGGCACACATCGCAACACAACTGCTCAGACCCGTCCTCCGTACGGCTTCACCAGACATCATGCCGGAATACGACAAATCGCTTGGCGGCAAGGCTTTGTCTGGTGGGTGGTAACTTCTGCCGGCGGCCGATGTTATGGCCTACCACCGAGAAATGAAATGCTGCTATATGATGACCTTAGGACATTCTACAAATTTCAGTTTCTTTGAGTTCAGTTTATCCACATAGGTTGACTGGGCTTCAAATCAACAGTGACATGAGGTGGTCAATCTAAATCCAATGGTTACGTTATTTCAATAAAAATCTACTCAAGTGCGTACTCAGGGGGGGCAGATTGGGGCAGCTACCCCATCTCTGGAAATCTCGTAGAACTAGTATGAAATCCCCTAACTACTAATCAAGTAATTAGGGGTGCATGCATGGTTAAATTTACTTTTATTTACCTAATGTTTCATATAGATGTGTTTGTGTAGTATGTAGGACAAAATAACCGGAGACGATTCGACCCTAAATTTGACTTGCCCCCTCCTAGGCCTGACTTGCCCCCCACCTGCCCCCCCCCCCCCCCCCCCCCCTAGGCCAGAAGCTAGATATGCCCATGATTCTACTTTTCTTTTGTTTACTTCACAGATGTAGAGATAACCCGGCCATCATTAGCACCAATCAGCATTGGAGTATCCTCGTACATAATGTATGCTGTATCCCCAGCCGCAATGAACACGGATCGCTTTGACTTACGCCTGCGCTTTCAGACGACGGACATGGACCAGATAGCACTGCTAGCCTTTGTCGGACAAAGTGGAAGACACGACTCGAGGAGTCAACACTTGGCATTGACATTCGTCAAAGGATATATCATGCTCACTTGGAATATGGGTAGCGGTAAGTTTATACCATAACATATTTAATTATAGCCTATGTGCATAAATTAGAGTTAAGATTATTGATGATCTCTTGGTTCAAACACATCTCCATTGCAAGACACAAATTTCCCGTAACTGACTTATCCACCTTGTGTTAATTCGACAAAAAAAAAACATAATTGACTAAATGTAACTGTACAATTACATACGTCTACCTTTTCTTTTTTTCGGGGGGAAATCCAGTGTCTGGAAATAACGTAGGGTGCATATGCCTGCCACTTCTGTTATGTAAGTTTTGTTCACAAATTCCAACACCTTCGGGGTATCGAAGAGTATGTAAGCGCATATCGATAGTATGTTTTGGTGAGTCAATGGCTAAATACCAATTGTTGGCAACTTGCCAAAGTACTCAACGGAGTGCGATATCTCATGAATGCGTGTTTTTAATTATGTTGCATTTGCAACCAAACTCGACACGTGAGTCACTCTAGGTTTGCTGGAACCGAACCATCTACAATGTCTTATTCAAACTTAGTTCGTACTCATTATTACCTATGGCAGTCGATTGTACTTAAATAGTGTCATAATCAGCTTAAAACGTAGGCTGCCTCCTCTCTATGAGAAGGAGTAGGAGGCAGCACGGGCGCAGGACAAAAGTAGATATAGCATTGCGTCGGAAAGTATCAATGATAAATATTTTTTTTAATTGAGATGAGATGGAAATTTCGCTTTATGAAATCAAAAGTCATTTATTCGTATTAATCTGCACTTTTTAAACTTCAATATTACATAAGACAGTCCCCCGCCCTTGACATTTCCTAGTGCTTTCGGTGGGAAGTGACGGAACAAATTCCCCAGCAGCACAGCTATCTGTCTGAAGCCAATTCACCGTTTTTAAGTACATTTTAACTATTTCTAATCACCAAGATCTATTTTTACACCAAGATGTATAGTTTTGTATTGATTTACAATGTAACAATGCTGCAAACGTGGTCGCTCACAATGGGCCTCATACCAAGGCACAGAGTCTAGAGCTATGCTCGGAATTTCTCTGCGTGATCGAATCAGAAATAAGAAGATCCGCAGAAGAACCAATGTCACTCACACAGCTCTTCGAGTCGCTAAAATTAAGTGGCAGTGGGCAGGGCACATTGCTCGTAGAACCGATGGCGGATGTAAGGTTCTGGAGTGGCGGCCACGTACTGGAAGACGCAGCGTAAGGGGGCCTCCAACAAGGTGGACCGATGACTTGGTGAAGGTCGCGGGAAGCCGATGGATGGGGGCAGCACAAGACTGGTCATCGTGGAAAGCCTTGAGGGAGGCCTTTACAGCTGTGGACTTCTATAGGAGGAGAAGAAGAAGAATGCTGCAACAGCAAACTCGATATACGGTATTTTTACATTTTCAATGAAGGCTCTCTGTTTTATGTTCTTTGAAGGTCCTCGTCGTGTCTTTACATCCCGTGCCCTCAGTCCCCGTCGCGGCGGCCATGCAGTGCGCGTGTGGAGACGAGGCCGCTCGGCTGGACTCAACGTGGACGGACGGCACAACGTCTCCGGCAATGCACCCGCGCACAGCACCAAGATGACACTGCTGCCCTATATTTTCATTGGTACTGATATTGGATTTATTATACTGTATGTTGGATCTGAACATAACTTCATTATGGATTTTTAAACAAACCAAAGGCCAAAGGTTGACTGGTAGAAATGTTCTATGGCTTCTATAAATTTGTGTACCTTAAGTATTAAATAAATGAGTCCCACACTCCCACCCTATGCAGTCGATCCCTTAACAAAATCTTGTAGGTTGAATCATCTTTCACCACGATACAGTTCTATACATACCTGACGCAGACTGGTTAAATTAACCGTTTGGTCAACCGCCTGACCTTTGGAAGTGGTCGCCTTGTTTCGCTCTCTCAGTTCTTAACCTAATGCATTTGGCCTAATGACTTAATTACTGGGACCAATTCGGCTCGCACATAATTGCAACTCAGTTGGCTGCAACATATCTATAAAGTAGAAGAGAAAAACCAAAACTTAGAGGCTGTAGATCTTTCTTCATTCCTTTTCCACAGGTGGACACCCATCTACTGACTTTGCCGATCTCCCCCATGACTTGCCTCTGCATAGTGGTTGGCGTGGGTGCATTTGGGAAGTGGGCGGCCAGGCCGTGGGGGCCGGTGCCCGAGCTGCTGGGGGCCGTGGTGTGGGCCAGTGTGGAGTTGCACAATGTACTGCCAAGTCCTGCAACGCGCCAAGAGGTGTTTGTATACACTCACCGGCTACTTATGGGTATGTATTTATCTGCATTATTTCTGCCTTTTCCCAATTTATTTTAAACTGACGCAACGCTGTTTAGTGTCTGCGTAATTATCTTTAAGCATTTGGACGTATCATTGAAGTGAATTCGTCGTAGTGGCCGAGTGGTTAAAACACCAGCCCCTAAAGTATGAGTGTGCAGATTCGATTCCAGGTCAGGCAAGTACCAATGTAACTTTTCTAAGTTATATGTACTTTCTAAGTATATCTTGGACATCAATGACTGATTACAGGGTGAAGGAAAACATCTTGAGGAAACTTGGTCTTGAGGAAGCCTGAAATCACCAACCTGCATTGAGCATGCGTGGTGATTACGCTCAATCCTTCTCTGTATGACAGGAGACCTGTGCCCAGCAGTGGGACGATAAAAAGGTTGACGATGATGATGATGATATGCTGAAGACACCAAAACTTGAGCTATTGGTGTCGGTAACGCCCATTCTAGTTTGTAGACTAAACGAAATAATATTTTCTTATTATATCTCCCTAAGTATATTATATAATCCAGATGTATCTGCAACGAAGGATGGTTCGGCGCCACATGCTCTAGTAATCGCAACCCCTGCGACCGAGCTTTCTCCAAATGTCAGGGTCAGTGCGTCATCACGACCGATGGGAATACGCAGTGCGACTGCCCTTATGGGAAGACTGGGATTTATTGTGATGAAGGTAAATGTTACAAAAGCTTAAAAGTTGATCTAAGTTAAGATTTTTCTAGAAGAGTTGAAGTTGAATGAGCTTCTATGGGAGATGCTGTCGCCTGTCACTACCAAGTGGTAGCGGGGAGTGTGTCAAAATTGCATTATTTGATGTAAAATTTTGCGACTCGACTGATAAATTACGGAATTCAGAGGCAACAGACATTAAAATAACAAACAGTCAAATAGAGAAACTCCTCCTTTTTTAAGACCAATTACATAAAATATAAAACCTACTCCACTCGCCAATAAAAACCTGCCCCCTAATCGGCGAACACATTTTTGTCAAATGATTGCAACTAGTTGGGATCGTTTGGACCGAACGGACCAATGGGCGGTTCGAACGATCCCAACTGATGCCAACTAGTCGCAATCATTTGACAAATATGTGTTCGCCGATTAGGGGGCTGTTTAGAGATTTATATACATACCAGTAGGCCTAGTATGAGTTTTCAATACGAAACTCGATCGTCGACATCGAGCGCGTTGGGCGCTCTCATTGGTTGAGAGTTCTTACGACCTTGAAGCGGGCCAATCGCTGAGTCAAACGCGCTCGATATTGACGAACGAGTTTCGTAATGCAAACTCATACTAGGCCTACTGGTCTTTCAGAAAGTATTGCGACAAAAAAAAAATATGTATGAGAAACTGGCTGGTTATATTTTTTTTAAATGTGATTATTAATTTATAACTAATAATAGGTAAGTTCCAAATTCAAAACTTCCTACACATTTTTTGCGAGCTAATTAAAATTATCGTGTCTCTTTGAAAATGGATTTGCGTTGAGACCATTTTCGCGCTATGATTTTTTACGATTTCAAATGCCGCCTGAAATCAGACAAATCGTACGATAGACTGCTAATGGCATTTATAGATGAAGGCCCTTCTAAGGCAAGCGTGTATCGGTAGTATAATAAATTTAAGCGCGGTGGACTAACTTTGGGGGCTGAAGAAAAAAGTGGTCGCCCTTTGACGGCTGTTACAGAAGAAAACGTGTGAAAAAAAGTGAAAAGTTTGGTCCAAGACTATAGACGAATTACATACCAAGAAATTCAGCATTATCTGTAATTTGGATCAAGAAGCCTTCACGAGACCGTGAAGGTGCATCTTCGTTTGCGGAGGATAGCTTCACACCCAATCTCACCGATGCTCAGAAGCAGGCACTCGGCGTGTTTACGACATCCTGACAGGTAATGAATCTTGGGTTTATCAATACGATCCAGAAACGAAGCGCCAGTCGACGGTTTAGGTGTTTCAAAACGAATCAACGCCTATGCCAAAGTGAAGCGATCTAGAAGCGGGGATTAAGATTTTGATCCCGACGAGCTTTTTCAGTTTGACTGACTAATTGGTGTCAATTCCTTTACGAAACCAAATAAGCATTAACGCTGAATGGTATACTACCAAATGCTTGACAGAAGTTTTCTCTGTTGTGAGCGACCAAACACAGGGCTCCGCGGGTTACTGCTTCACCACGACAAAGCGCCCGCCGAGGATAAATCAAGGGGGACTTCCTGGACAGTACACCAGTCAAACTCCTGGATTACCCTCCTTACAGCCCTGACCTAGTATCGTGTGACTTCTTCTTATTCCCAAAAATAAAAGATCAGCTCAAAGGGATACAATTTTCGTAGCCAGATGATGCGCTGTCAGCATTCGAGCAGGCTGTAAACGAGGTGTCTGCGGCGGGCTGGAAAAAGTGTTACGAAAACTGGTTCAAACGCATGAAACTTTGTATAGAGGCTGATGGAGAGTACTTTGAAAAGATGTAATAAAAATATGTATATGTATGTACCTACAGATTTTTTTTTATCATCGCAAAACTTTCTGAGTGTCCCACGTATGTATATGTAATAGGTAAATTATTTTCAAATGTTCTAACAATAAAAAATAATTTACAGACTTGATACCAACAGACGTTCTCTTCACCGGCACGAGATCGTATTTGAAGCTCCATCCTAGCACCATATCCAGTGTGAGCCTATCTCTGGAGGCTGAGATCAAGCCTACCAAAGAAAGAGGAATGGTGTTGTTCCTGGAAACACCACATTTCTACACTGCCCTATCTTTGCAAGGAGGCCTGCTGGAGTATCGATGGACTGGTATATATTTTTATTTCAACTATGATGTCAGTTTTAAAAACGATGGATCTGTTGTAAAGTTAAACTCAAAACATTTAGTCGAATTAACCAAATACAGCTATGTACTTTTGAATTGAATAGAGTCGATCATTTAGAACGATAAAGCTAGTTACCCAATGTTTAAAGCAATAAGGTTGTATTTGGTTTGTTCAGGTTTTTAGAGGGAAAGTAGGCGTGTGTTTGTTGCGAAGATTTATTTTCCACTTGACAAATCATTTGAGTGAACTGTATGTGTGATCGTCTACATATCGATAGCTAGGCATAAATACGAATGCAACATTCACTAGTGTATAAGTACTTGTTTTAAACACCCAATGCAAAGCGTAGTAGGTTCCTATAGACAAGAACGGGCACGAAACTCATCAGAGCTATATTACGTTTTTTTTTTCTAAAATCTCATCCCAAGACAGGCCCAAACTATTGTCCTAAGGGCTATAGTATGTACCACACTCATTTGTATGTGCACACGTCAGCACATAAAGCTACTACAATCTCTCAGATTTCTTTATTTGATTTTCAACTTTATCTGTAAAGCATTGAGGTTCACGGTTGTTTGGAAATCATCATCATCCTTTTTATCGTCCCACTGCTGGGCACAGTCTCCTATCATACAAAGAAGGAATGAGCGTAATCACCACGCTTGCTCAATGCGGATTGGTGATTTCAGACTTAAAGTCCAGGTTTCCTCTAGATGTTTTCCTTCACCTTATAATCAGTAATTGGTGTCCAAGATATACTTAGAAAGTACATATAACTTAGAAAAGTTACATTGGTACTTGCCTGACATGACAAATATTTGACAGTTTCGCTATCATCCGTACCAGTTTTAAAAAAAAAACGAGTGTGCTTATGACCACACGACTGAAGTGAAACTTCTTTCGCACCATCTGTATTTATATATATATATATATATATATGTGTGTGTGTACAATATATACATGTATACACATATACATATATTAATTTTCTATAAATATTTAAATTTATTTCATGCTTTCATATATAAATTAATATTTTTGCATAGACCTCCACTTAAAAAAAAAAAAAGTGGATTCCCTCGAGGCCAAAAGGTCGGGCTCTTCCTCCTGAATCAGGGGACCCCAAACTCGGGTAGTCCACGACCTCTGGTTCCCGAGATAATCCACGGGGGGGTGAGATAACTAAAGGGGCGGGGGGGGGGGTTAGATTTCGTGGGGTTGCGGGGGGTAGGGGGAGAGGGGGGAGTGGATTCCCTCGGGGACAAAAGGTCGGGCTCCTCCTCCTGATTCAGGGGACCCCAAACTCGGGTAGTCCACGACCTCTAGTTCCCGAGATAATCCTCGGGGGGGTGAGGTAATCAATGAGGGGGGTCGGAGGGGGGGTAGTTTCGTGGGATTATTAAAGGGTGAGGGGGGGGGTAGTTTCGTGGGAATATTAAGGGGTGAGGGGGGGGGAGTAAGGGAGGGGGATACAGGAGGGACTAAATAATAAGTGTATCCGTGTCTCAAAATTAAAAAAAAAAAAAAATTGCATAGATCTTCTATTTTTATTGAAAAATAAAAAAAAAACTCGTAGACCTTGTAGTACCAAGCTCGCGCCACGGGCGCCTCTGTGCGTATATCCCCCACTTAACTTCCGTTCGCCTTGCCCGATCATTTTTCGTAACGCTTTCGCCAGTTTACTCCCCAAGTCAAGCGTGCCTAAAGAAGTTTCACTTCAAAAACTTTCTCTACTTTAGATCGTCTATCCGGAGTAACGTCACTGGTCCGCAGTGGCGTAGTGGTTTCGATGTCACAGTGGCACAGCGTTAAAGCTGGTCGCTATGGCAGTAGGCTTTATGTGTGGGTGGACGGAGCTCTCAGTACGGAGGCCATGCTGGCTCATGCATACCCTCACACTGCCGGGAATGCTTCTATAGTTCTTGGTAAGAATCTTTCGACTATTATTATTGACTCTGCATGGGCAGCGATTGAGAATCACAATGATATTTCTTTATTAATAGTGTTTCGGTAAGTATAATATGATATTTATACCGACGACGACGGACGTTTATACAGGCGAAACTCATAATTTTTCACTTCGGTTTTAGGAGGCGCAAAAGATTTGTCCACTTTGCCATTCGATGCTATGTCAGGTGCACCAGCGCCATTCACAGGCTGTATCAAAAATTTCCACGTTAACAACATCCCACTGCTTTTGGAACAACAGAACATAAAAGGTACCTATGTTAATTTTCTTTATTCAGGTACCAACACTCATTGAGTTGGTAAACTTACGAACTATGTAAACTATACTAGCTATAGATACCGCTTTTATATCTTAATCTTTAACTTAACGCTCACTAGAAATTTCAGATTTTGACTTTCGGGTAGGCAAGTTATGTATATTAAGATGGACTTTTTACTACCTGAATGTAGACCAGATCCAGGAAATTTAATGTGACTTTATTCCCGTCTATCTGAAGTGTGTGTTATGAATGTCATCATATTGAACGCAGAGGGCCGCAACCTAGCCGACTGTGACGGCACAGCTTGCGGTTCTGAAGCATGCGGGGGCGGCGTGTGCGTCGTGGAGCGAGGCCGAGCGCGCTGTGCGTGCGGCGCCTCCTCCAACTACGTGGGCAGCGCCGGGCCGCGGTGCAGGAGACATCTGGTCTGTGACGCCAGCTTGTGCGTCCCGCCTAGAGGCGTCTGTAGAGCCAACCGATGTGTTTGTGCAGCTGGATATGCTGGAACTTTCTGTGATACCAGTCAGTATTTACGATATATTTTTAACTTTTAAATTACATTTAAATCATTAGGAAATGTTTAGCATCGCATATAAATAAACACTAACAAAAAATAATTTAGTATTAAGAGTAGGTAATTTTAAACAGCTATTATTGAGGTTATCAAAAGTAAACCTAAACCACTAATTTCCAGAGATCGATATAACCATCCCACAATTCGATGGCACATCATTAGTATCCCTGGGACGCCAACCAGCTGCAGGTCATACTAATCACCAACGCATCGCACCTTCACTGGTTCGACCGAGTTACATCGCACTCAACTTTACGACGGCTGAACCCAATGGCCTACTGTTGTGGATTGTGATGGTAACCAATTGTAATAATGTATCGAGTTTATTAGATTAGAGATAAACTACACTTCTAATTTAGCAGCATGCAGCGCGATAATTTCAGAATGTAAAAGAATCATAGATTTATCACAAGCCTTCAGCTAAGGTTAACACTGTTAATTTCACGGTATGACTATAAGTAAGTGTTACTACTCCAGCAACATATACAATATTGCAAAGTGCTTGAGTGGCTTTTACCTACCATATAAAATCACTCCATTAGATAAATAAATTTTTTGAAGGACGGTCCAGTATCAATTTTGCAAACGAATCCCTCAAGGGACATTCCTCGGACCAGTTCTCTTGTAACTAGCACATCGGCACGTTTATAGAATAATGTCTTTTTGTTTTCAGGGCATCGATTACATTGGCTTAGGACTTGAGAATGGATACCTCAGGCTGGTCTGGTCTTTCCACCATGCAAAAACTACCAGTACAAACTACGAAAGTTTGTCAGGACCTGCCAGAACCTTGACCAGATTGATGCCTCATGCTGGTTTTCTTACTGATGCCGAATGGCATATTTTGGTACTGCAAATAGGCAAGACCAATATTACGTTGTCTGTCGATGGAACGTTAGTATATACAGAAGAACCGGGATTAAGAAATGAAGCTGACTATGACGATTTCGACGTTTACATAGGTAAGGGTTGCCAATCCCAAATATTACATACATAACATAACATCACACCTGTGTTCAAGACATTAATTATTCACTAGGAGTGTCGAGTTTAGACATCAACTACTTACTGAAAAATTATATTACAGGTGGTATATCCGACCAAGAAGATGCAATAGGGAAGAAATTATTCCCCAATAACTTCAAAGGTTGCATCGATCATATTTCTACAAGGGAGAAGTCATACCTAACTAACTATACGGAAGTATACAGTGAAAATATCAGGTCGTGCCAACTGTTTCCCCCAACCTAATCACTTATATATATGTAATGTTAGGTAAGTGTGAAAATACTCATAGTACAAAAACTCTAGTCTTCTCATAGGACCAAAGTTGTTATTTGTCGCAGTGTTAAACTTAGGTATTAGATATTTTGTAATAAAAAACTTAGGTAGTTAAATATTTGAGTGCAATTCGATCCGTAACTCGTTCTTCTTTTGTTTTCTTAGTAATTAATAGTACATAATAATAAATAGTATGTGTAGTATCTAATTGTAAATTAAGTTTTGTGGTATGTTTTGTATTGTATGTAGAAAAACAAATTAAACATTCAATGTACACAAAATATAGTTTTATTGATATATTCATGTTTAATAAATTGTATACATAACATCATCAAATATTATATTAAAACATATACATTTTTCGTTATACGTTACATACTCAAACACAAATACAATATGAGATGTTATCCCCGTTATTCTCATTAATTTAAAAACGTTTAGTTCTCAAACACAATGCAGTAATTTCAATTGGCATACATGTTCAGCATCTAAACATGCTCCTTACACGAAGCTCATGAACATCAGATTTATTTACATTTCATTATTAAAGCATGTACATTTATAAAAGTCATAGAATTCATTAGGCCTATTTACAAGTGGAATAAAGTTGGAATGCTTGACCGTAGTACAAAGTTAGCTTGCAATCGGTGTATTGTACAACAGTGTAAAACTTACTTAGGAACATCGATTCCTTCACTTGATAAAAGATACTAATCTGATATAATTTCTAAAAAATAAATATTTATATTAAGCGATAAAGAATAAATAATTGTTAATTGCACATCGTCGTTACTATAAAATTTTCCAAAATAAAATAATTTATAACAGTGTAAGCTGCGCTTACGTTTCAAATTATGCCGTACAGAAATAGGCACGAAGTGAATTTCTTCCCTACTACAGAAATAACAAAGGACAATGTACATTCGCGGTCCAAATTTCCACCACTAATGAGACTAATGTTGACGTCAAATAGTTTATGAAATAAGACAGAAATAAAATATATTATGATGATAAGGAATTATGACCTTAATAATATAACTATTCTTTTTTTTTTTTTTATTAACTTTTTATGCTTTTCTTAGTATTTGAAGTAAGTCTATTTAATGAAGTGATTGATAATTTCCACACCGCAATATCTCTAGTAGCTTACGACATGGAGTTAGAAAGTAGTAAGGCGATAACACGCTGTCGTCTCGTTCGCACATATGAAGAAATACAGAGCACACGGGCTCATACAAATACAAGAGAATTCAATAAAACTCCACAAAACTCATCATAATATATAACATTAAATTTAAAATATAGTATAATGAAGAAAAATAGAATGAAATATAGAAAATGTTTACTATTTAGTAGACGGCTATTACGGCGGTTATTCAGCTAAACGTCTTTAATTGGTGGTGGTAATTTAGACAAAGTCCCATACATTTTTGGGCATTGTCCTTTAAAGAAAAGTTCGTTGAAATCCAAAAAAGTAACACGTACCCTAGGAATGTTTCGGACAACAATATAAGATACTATAAAAAGAATAGAATAAGCTAATCACAGTAGAAGTAAATATTACATATTTACGATATATTTTATGCTTATTGGTGCGTAATTGTATCTCACCCATAAATAATAATAAATAAATACAGCAACATACATGGCTGTCGCCGGCGCGATACTATAGGACGGCGACGAGCGAGCCAAGTAAACTCGAATACAATACGAAGCCTACGTAACAATGACAATATTCAGTGTTATTTATTATGTACGACATTACCTCCACGAAACAACATTAATTCTGAATAATGATACTTAGAAACATCAAGTTCAAACCCCGTACAATGCTTTATTTAATCTAATTCTGAATATAAATGATACTTAAATTCATTTTTTCTTATCTACAAGAAATTCGTTTATTAAAATTATATTTATAAGTGAACATCAGTTAACAATTTCCTAATAATGTTATTAAAGTAACAAACACCAGTATGGGAATTTCATTTAAAATATCATAATTGAAACATAATTTTCTAAAATTGAATTCCTGTTCTTACTTCTATACCGGGTGGTAACAATCTCAATAATTCGTAATCTCTAAATTTAAAACAAATTAATCTATATTATATAATGTCATCAATAAAAGGTCATGTTCTGGGAATAAAAACAACAATATTATGAAGTTATCGATAATACAATATAATTAGGTACATCGATACTATCAAATAAGCATTCGGAGCATATAAAATCGGATTGTTTGTGTTCCACGTCTGCTGTGTCATGGTTCTGTTCCATTCACACACCAAACAAAACAGCGGCAATATACACAGCATCACCATTAAAAAAAAAACTGTGTGTCACAAGTAATAAACAAACTACTTATTATGTGAATGGCGCAGACACAGTTAGTCATCAAAGGGAAAGCATTTTGATTCATTCTATAAACAAAGCATTTACTTGTAAAATCAGTCTCATTCGCATAAGGAAGTGATCACAGCATACACACTGGAACTCGTTGCAGAGCGAGGGGCCACGTCCCTCTTAACAAAACTTTAATAATAATATAGAGCACCTCATTTGCTATCTTCTTATAATTAAATCTGATAAAGTTATGCAACAGATCGTTCGAAAATTCAATTTTATAAAAATATCAAATGTATGGAAAAAGTACAAAGTGGAAACATTAAATATCGGAAGTACGTGTCGTATCACCGTTAAAACAAATATTACGATTCGATAATCAAAAAAGTATAACAAGCACATCGGTATTTCGCTAATACAGTAAATAAAATAATAAGTTACAAGCATAGACTAGATTTATGCAAATTTATGAAAGTTTAGATACAACAAATAGGAGACACGATAGAACGCGAGGCTCTCTCGCTCGACTGTAAAAAATATACACTCTGAATGGCAACCTCACATCGATGCAAAAAATGCAAAGCCGGTAATATTATTGTAATCTAAATTAAATCATCGATCTCGTTCGTGGGACGTGACGAAAGGGCGGAGGGGGACGTCCGCGACTGCGTCCCGTCCGGCGCCGGGACCCGTCGTACAAAAGGCTCTGACCGGATCGGTCTGGCTACAGGCAGGCACGGACCGGACTGGCCCGGCTACAGGCAGGCACGGACCGGACCGGCCCGGCTACAGGCAGGCACGGACCGGACCGGCCCGGCTACAGGCAGGCGAGCGCGCGTGGCGCCGCCACGGCCAGCTCACGTCACGGCCGCGGTTCCACCAAGCGCTGCAGTAGCACGGCCACGCACACGGCCAGCAGCAGGAAGGCGGTGGCGATCATGATGGCCACGTGGCCGGGCTGCAGGGCGCGCGCGGGGCGGGAGCGGCGCGCGCGGGGGGCCGGCGCGGCGCTCGGCACCACCAGCCGCGCCGCGCACGACCACGCGCCCGCCAGCCCACCACGCACGCAGCACACGCGCACCAGGTACTCCGCACCCGCCTCCAGCTCCTCCATCTGGAACTGAGTCTCGCGCCCCGCGTACACCTGCCGAGCGACATGATTCTCTTTATCTATTGCTTAAGAGTGGAGTCCTATCTTGCAGAAAGATGAACAGTGAATGAAGTAAAACAAAATATTTGAGCCTCACCTCTTTGTAGACATTGTCCCTGGCACGCGCGCACTGCAGCACGTACTCGGCGTCGTCCAGCGCGTCCCACGTGACGAGCGCGGCGCGCGGAGCGGCCTGCAGCAGGGCGGGCGCGCGGGGCGCGGGCGGCGGGGCCTGCGCCGTGCTCGCCTCCAGCGGCTGCGACCACGCGCCACGACCGCCGCGCTCGTCACTCGCACGTATCCGGAACGCATAGGTGGTGGCCTCGCGCAGCTTCTTCACCTTGCATGAGCGCGCCGAGCCGCGATACACAGGTCGGAAGTCGCGAGCGTCGAGCGAGCGCATCTCCACGCAATACTGCGCACCCTCACCGCCGGCGGCCGGCCACTCCAGGCGCAGGTAGTTGTGCTGCGCCTGCACACAGCGCAGGGCGGGAGGCGCAGGGGGCGGAGGGCGTGTGGTGGCTCGCGCCTCGTCCGACCAGTCGCCCAGCCCCAGCTCGTTGAGCGCGGCCACGCGCACGCGGTATACGGTGTCAGGCGCGAGACCCTGCACCAGCCTCTCGGGCGTGGGTCCGTCCGTGTCGAAGGCGGCGTCGCCCACCTCCACCCGGTACCGCAGCACGTCGGCGCCGTGCGCGGCGGGAGCACGCCAGTGCAGTCGCAGGCTGTCGGCCGTGGCCTCGTGTCGCAGGCCGGCGGGCGGGCCGGGCGGCGCGCGCGGCGTCAGTAAGTCGCGCACGCCCGACCAGGCGCCACGCCCGGCAGCGTTCGTAGCGCACACCCTGAAGAAGTACGGCGAGAACGGCACGAGGCGACCGACGAGGTAGCTGGTCTCTGCGCCCCGGTACACCTCCGAGAAAGCATCGTCGACGTTTGTGGCGCTCATCTCGAGGCGGTAGTCAATGATGGGCGCACCGTTGTCCTTTGGCGCTGCCCACTCGAGGCGCGCGGCGCGGGCACCTTCTAGCTGCGCACTGGGCGTGTCTGGCGCGTCTGGCGCCGCCGCCGCCGTGGAGAATGTGAGGGCTTGTGAAGGAGGGCTGGCACCTACCCTGTTGTGCGCTGTGACCCACGTACGGTACTCTCGGCCCGGCACGAGCTCGCGCACCACGCACTCACAGTCGGTGCCCTGGTAGGCCACACGGGCCGCGCCGTCGACGTCGGCCGCGTCCACTAGCTTCACGCGGTACTCTGTGAGCGCGGCGCCGCCCGTACAGTCGGGCGGGAGCCAGCGCAGCGCCGCCAGCGTACTTCGCGGCTCGGCACTGGGCTCGGGAGCGCCCGGCGCCTCAGGGACAGCGGCTTCGGTGGTGACGGTCTCGCTGGCGGACCACTCGCTGAGCCCGGCCTCGTTGCTGCAGCGCACGCGCGCCCGATAAGGCGTGCCGGGCAACAGTCGGTCACAGTGTGCTTCGCGCTCGGGCCCCCGATAAGCCGGTCGGTATCCATCTCCAGCGTCGAGCTCGAGGGTGTAACAATCGATAGCGGCGCCGCCGTCGTCTGCGGGTGGCTCCCAGCGGAGGCGGAATGCCCGCGAATGAATACGGCCACGAGGTGCCGGCCGTCCAGGTGGCCCGGGACGCTCGGGCTGTGTTCGGTACGTAACTTCTACGGACCAGGGTCCTTGGCCGTCGACGGTCTCGCTGCGGAGACGGAAACGGTAGTCGGTTGCACGGTACAGCCCGGTGCATACGTAGGAGCGATCTGAACCCGAGTACACGGGTAGGAAGCCGTGGCCCCTCGCTGCATCATCCATCTGTAGCGTAAACTCCTCGTCAGCGCGGCGCTCCCAGCCCAGCACCAGCGAGTCACAGCTGGCCGACGTGAGCGCGGGTGGAGCGGGCGCGGGCGGCGGCGACCCCGTGGTCCACGCCACCGTCTCCTCGCTCCACTCACCGCGCCCGCAGTCATTGACGGCAGCGATACGGAACCGATAACGAGTTTGCGGTCGGAGGTTATTGACGGTGTGCTGGCGAGTGCGTGGGCGAGAGATCTCTACGAAACCGGAGCCGTCGTCCATCTCCAACACGTAGTTGAGCAGCCGCGCACCATTGTCAGTGGCGGCGTTCCAACGCAGCAGTAGCGACGTGCGCGCGCGCTGGTTGATGCGCGGCGCGGCCATCTGGTCGGGGCGCGCCGCCGGGGCGCGGAACGTGGCCGACGCACTCGTCGCGTCCAGCTTGCCGGCGCGGATTTGAAGGCATACCGAGTATTCGCAGCCTGGCTTTAAGTCCCTCACCCTGGCAACATTAACAGAAAAAATATTCAGATTAGGCTCATCAATTGACGAATCAATCAAGTAAAACAAAACCACTGGTTAAAAACTCACCGGCAAGTAAGGCTTTGTCCACTATAGATAGCTTTATACCGGCCGCCACGATCGGCTAGAAGCAGGTCGTATGTTAATTCGCCATTCGGAACTATGACGTCTTCCGGCACCGGCAGATTCCATATCACTAAAGCGCTGGTCGACGATACGTCAGTAATCTGATCAAATAGATATTATAGCAACATTAATTAATGTGAACTACTCTGTAGTCAAAAAAACCTGTTCATAACAACCTCCCTCTCACTGAAAGGAGGCATGTTTCCCAGTAGTGGGAACATTATAGGCCGATTGTGTATTACAACAACAACATAACCTCATATTTACCTGTGGTGTACGTCTAGCAGCAAACATGTCGAGTATAGCTTGTGCGTCTGTTTCATCTTCGGGTTCGCCGTCGCCCTGCACAGAGGCTGCGGCCGAGCCGTCGCCTTGCACGGAGGTTTCGGCGGAGGAGGCCTCGCCCTCCTCTGACCAGGCACCAGAAGAGGTGGTGCCGCCGCTTCCAGCACAATTCGCGGTGCTGGCGCCACTGCTGGGCCCACTACTTGGCAGACTGCTTCCACTGCTGGCTCCACTACCGCCACTGCTCACGCCACTACTACTGCCAGCGCGACCATTCACTTCCTTGCGTGGCGATAGTGACGGCGTACTGGCACCCGAGTTGACATCTACATTAAAAGTGACAGCAGCTGTACTACTAACAAATCAATAAAGAAACTAATACCAAGTTGAGTTTTCAACTATTGCCCCTTTTCACATTGAATAACTACATGGTATCGTTGGACTGGTACTTTCATACAATTAATACTAAATGCTTCCACACTGTCATTGTAGTCAATGGTATTATTGCCTGCATTGATTGTTATGTCCATCGTCTGACACAGAGTGGGGTGAAGCAGATGCCAGGGGAGTGGCAGTGCAGGTGCTGCCTACTTTAATCTAGCTATATAATATGTACCTATTGTTGCAGCAAGACATTACTGTTCTAAATTATTTAACATGTCAAAGTATCAACATGACTTCGCCACTTTAAGTATTGCGGGACAATATCATTGTCATTCGAGCTGATAATATGATATTGACATATAGGTAAACATATACGATATTCAGCAGTGACAGAAAAAAAAAGTCGCAAAGCTGTACTAATCATTCAGAAGAAAATGTAAATCAAGCCAGTCTTCATTTTCAGTAGGAATCTACTAATCAATTAACATAAATCCCTGGTCTGTAATGTTCTTTAACAAGATACAACATGAAATGAGGATATTTAGAATACATAATCGGTTTGGACTCACCAATGCCATTGTTCCTGTTAGTCTGTTTTCGTTCCAATTTTTGTTTTAGTTTAGAGTACTGTCGTTGAGTCCTCTCATCCTTCTGGTAGACTGCCGGTGGTGGCGGAGAATGCTGCATGTGGTGAGGGACATGGTGGAAATGTGGTGGATACCCAGTACTGTAGTAGTGTTGTGGACCTCCTGTACCATTAGTAGGAGCCTGAAACAAGAAAAATAATAATGTTTGAATTTTGCTTTCTTTACCACTACACATTTGTTTTACTATCAGACTACAATCCAACATTTTTATCCTTTGATTCCGTTGTTGTGATAAGGTAAGGGAGTTGTTTTAGCACTCTGTGACTTGGTATTTAAAATTAAATGAATCTGTCCTTTTTATGAAGGTTTATTGGCAGCAACCTAAATAATATAGGTTCATGAGATGAATCTCTTAAATGCTTAATTAAATTTGCATTAAGTCTTTTAATGGGTAAATTAAAATAAAATTGAAAACTATATATACTATCATACTCAGATAAAAGGAATGTATTAAAACTAAGATTTGTGTTACACCAATCATAACGAATGTCATAAATATAAATATAATAATTTTATTGTTTTATATTAATAGTATTTTGCTGCTTAGTATGAGGCTATTTTTTATAAAAAAATTCAAATGATGAGGTTTTAGATAAAAAGCCAAAGCAATAATATAACCAAATATTAATAAATTCAACACATTAGCAATAAAAATTAGAGTAATAATAAATAACCATATTGAATGCCAAGCAAACCTTAACATATTGCTGCAAAACTTAAAATCTAGAATTTCTAGAAATAAAACCAAAAAATGAAATAAAATGAAATCCAGTTATGCCAACCTGAAACTTTTCTTCTTTTTGAGAACTATTGTCTTTATTTTGACCAGACGAACTCATTTTTTTAAGATTATATTCAAAAATAAAATTATGATTGCGATTGGTTAAATAAACGCCACTGCCACGTACTACCAACAGCCAACTGTTTTCGTGATAACACTTCACTACTCACTAGTTCACGTTCACTACACAATCATACGCGAGTAGCGAGTTCGCGAGCGCGACAGTATAACTTCGCCACGATTAGATTACCGTCGCAAAGCCGAATAAGCAATCGAAACAATCGATATACCTATTGCAAATGTTTACACAGAAGGTTTATGCAGTTTGCGTCAGAGAATCTATATAATTTTCTTGTGTATTGCAATTACACTTCTACTCGAAAAGCTATTATACTTATTTAATCCCGGAATGTAGAATTAGTATTCTTTGTTGGTAAATAAGTAAAACTTTGTATTATATCTCCAATTTTCGCCCTGAGAAAGTCAATGAACTTTGACATTAGACATAGCACGTCAAACTTTGACACTGACAGTTGCATTCCATTTGCAAGTTTGTTGAAAGAAATCAATGATTAGATTTTTCAAAACGATATATCGACTATTCCAATTAAATATAATATTATTATTTTATCTACCACATCAATTAAATTAACCGCTCCTTTCCTAAGTTTTTTTTTTAATAAACTAGTGCTTGACCGCAATCTCGCTTGATGGTAAGCAGTGATACAATCGTTGATAGTAAAATGCGCTTAACTTTTGTCAGACGGAAACACCGCCGCTGGTAAATTGTTCCAGTCTCTCGATGTACGCGGTATAAAAGACGAGACGAAACGCTTCATCCGGATTATAGTGGTGCCAACAACATAAGGTGTTATTATTTTTGTACGGACGACAGCAGTTCAAGCTACCCAAAACTGTCAGATTTTCCCAATCAACCTTGAACCTTAATCCTTCAAAGATAAAGTTGAAAATCTAATAAGGAAATCTTGTCAGTGAAAATGTTATCATTCTGCCGATCGTAGTAGCTTGATGTGCTGTCCTCTATACAAGTCAATAAAAATTACATTGTTTATTATCATCAAGCTGATTGGCTTTGAAATGAATAAGGTATGTTGGGGACAGTACGACGAGTCCGCGTACCTATAATGACTGGGTACGTACCTACTTAATACATGCTAAGTTTTTACAGAGCTTCTTACGTCACCTATTTAATCAAAGATCTTTATTACTTTATTTCATTAAATTTCTAGCAATTGCCAAATATTTGCATGTGTATAGTTACCACCATATCATATTTTTATACTTATTCTTTGGTTACACAAGTAAGAAAGTGAGAGTCTCGTCTTTAACGTGAGCGTGAGTGATTTTTTTTTCACTCAAGGCGAACCTATCTGTCCAAAAGCTTACAGAAGCTCCTTTAGCTTTGTTAGAAATCACTGTCTTCGCGCAAAACCAATAAGAAGTATATATACATTAAATTCATGAATAGGTTCTTACATAACGCGGTGGCTGCAATTTATTGGCGATTGGCTATTGGAGGTAAAACTATCAAACGCTTAACAAGAAGTTTATTAGATAACAAGAACCTACAACTGCATGATTGAATTATGTACAAGATTGCGGGTGCACTAGATATTGTCATGTACTTTCACGGCGTAGAGATAGGAAGTCCTAGCTAAGTTTGCATAAAACTCTTTCGATTATCCTGACGTGAATTTTATACCATTTTATATAGCCTTGCATATCTTTTATTATTTCTAGGATACTGTTTTTATTACGAGGTACAATTTCAAAGTGTGTCAAAGATCCTGGTTACACATACAGCACACATGTATCAAAATTCCTTGGAAGAAGTAGGTATAACCAATAAAAAACAAACATCAAATAAATGAAGGAAATCTTATTAGCCCTATCCGGGATAACACTAATTAGATTTCCTATAGCCGCAGTCTACTAGTTGTCTTATCTGCCCCAATCAGAGAGACATGTGACATGTGTTTGCTTTTAAAAATGTTTCTCTTTGCTTATCATTGATCCGCCTTAACTGTATCCGGGATTAACCTTAGGGTCTATTAGTTGTCTCGAATTCTAAGAGACTTACAACCAGCTTTTCTATCAGCAACCAGCTACTACAGCAACTTCTGCCTTGCCATAGAAACTGGTGGTAAGCCCAATGGAGTCGTCTTTGATTACTGATTTCGAAGTCAATATTAGGTTTTTTTTTTGCCCCACACTAGGAATTTCTCCTGTATCGTGAGTGCGTTTAAAGACATTTAAACTCGCATACACAAACGGCCAGACCCACAACAGTAATATCTAAATGGTTCTGTTATATATGACAACACTACTATAGGTATAGGCAGGGCTATAGGTTCTAAGCGTAAGCACATATGAATTGGCTAATGTATCCTATCTTGGCTGTGACGAATATGTGCACAGCGAGAGAAAACTATAATAATAGTATAATAGGCTGGAGGGCGGCATGCTCTTGAGGTAGTCTCACATGCTGGGTACTTACGTAATGGTGTGGCGGTTGATGGTGAGGCGGTGGTTGGTGGTGCTGTGGCTGATGGTGTGGCGGCTGATGATGCGCAGCGTGGTGCGCCTGAGCCTGCGCGTGCGCTAGGTAGTGCCGCATGTTCTCATCTAACACTGGCGGCATCATAGGCGGCATCATTGTGCCTGATGGCACTACGGGCATGCCAC
Organism: Sesamia inferens; assembly: GCA_037179545.1. Lineage (NCBI taxonomy): Eukaryota > Metazoa > Arthropoda > Insecta > Lepidoptera > Noctuidae > Sesamia > Sesamia inferens. The sequence continues at coordinate 11,425,471 of CM073934.1, read as the reverse complement.
CTGGAAATTAAAACGGCAGACTTCAATAATAAATACATATATAGAGTTTATGACACAACGAATAATCTTTTTTATTTGAAAGAAGCGTGTGTCCAGCACAACGACTCAATTTCTGGGCGAAAAGAAAATTGGTAAATAGTCAAGTAGTCATCAAGAATAATGCTTAATGACCCACTAACCGTGGTTCATAAATATACATTTGTTACTTGTAGCCATAAAGAATACCAAAAGGAATTGTTTAAAATGAAAGGATAATAATTATATGATGACCTTTTAAAAATGAGACATTCTTGATGTCATCGTGACCTTTAAACGAATATGTAAATGTCGAGGTGGCCATAAAAGCACCATTTTGTCTAATGTGCACGGATTTTATTAATTATAAATTAACTCTTGCAATGCTGTATAATTACTTAAATATAACTCATTCCCATGCATCTAACGTTTATTGTTTTAAGGAAACAACATCTTTTCGTTTTGTCCGAATCTAATTTCATTAAGAGGAATCTACTTCAAGCACCCGACGGAAGTTAATTTATTCATGGGTAAAATATTTATTATCTTTAAGAAGTATTTTGGGACTCCAAAATTAAATCAGTAAAGTTTCACAGAATAGATTAAATATAGAACTAGATAAGATAAAATAATCAACATATTCATGATCCATAACAGTCCAAGACACTAACTTTCAACTTATTGCAAGTGTACACGTATTTTTGTATGTAATGTTTACATTCAAGCGTGATAAGATAAGTAATAATCAAAAAGTTATGGCTAGGTATAATTTATGTATGCATTCAGTATAATATAAACACAGCTGATAATGTTTGCATGTTGCTTCCAGCTCGCGTGCTGGGTTCGGAGCCGGTGCCACGTCACGGGTGGCTTAATTTCGCTTTATTTTGACATCGACGCCGCCGCCTCGTTCCGGTTCGTAACTTTGCGGTTATGAATGAACGTGTTTTGGGTGTTCGTAGAAAACGTTCTTTGTGGGATCATCCGCTCCGGTACGATCCGCCTGCGGCGGAAACGTACCGCATACTTGAGGCCGGCTCGCGGAGCCGCCATGCAACGCGACCGCAGTCTTGAGCAATGCCGTGCACTAGGAATCCCACGAGAGCCTTGAAGCTCTTTGTTTCGACCCACAGTAGAAGGGTTTTTTCCCAGTGTTAATTCGCTACGATTACTTAACTTTCTGACGCAAGCACTAATTCAATGTGGTTTGCCGACCTGCTATTTTTAGCCAACCCTAATTACTGTTTTAAAAAACATCATTATGGTAGTCAAGAAATTCCAAATATGTAGGTACCATTGTTTCTATATTTAGACTAGTAATAATTTTATGAAAATAGAATAGGTTGTTGAAGTAACTATTTAATCATTGCCAACTTCTTTCAAGTTACTTAGATCGAGAGAGTCACTACATCAAATAAAACAAAGAACGCCGGAAATGAAAAAGTCAGTTAGAAATAAAGATTAGGTATGAACAACCCTGTTCATTATCATTATCCTGTTCTCATGCCAGTGTTCGTACTGCTTCGTCTACCCTATACGACCTCGACCTTAGAAGCATAAGGTCATATGAGGTCAACGGACTTATAAAGGGTGGATCTGACATCGACGCACAAACGGGTACAATGGATCCAGTACATGATTCTGAATCCCCCAGTGGTGGAACTTTTCGTCGGCATTTTTATGATTTGAAAAAAAATATAAGTATGTAGTTTTTTGAAGTGAAACTTCTTTACGCACGCTTGACTTGGGGAGTAAGCTGGCGAAAGCGTTACGAAAAGTGATCGGGCAAGGCGAACGGAAGTTAAGTGGGGGATAAAAGCACAGAGGCGCCCGTGGCGCGAGCTTGGTACTACAAGGTCTACAACGAGCTTTTGAAGTGAAACTTCTTTACGCACGCGACGCTTGACTTGGGACTTTGGGAGTAAGCTGGCGAACGCGTGACGTAAGCGTTACGAAAAGTTATCGGGCAAGGCGAACGGAAGTTAAGTGGGGGATATAAGCACAGAGGCGCCCGTAGCGCGAGCTTGGTACTACAAGGTCTACAACGAGTTTATTTTTATTTTTTTTCAATAAAAATAGAAGATCTATGCAAAAATATTAATTTACCAATGAAACCATGAAATAAATTTAAATATTTATAGAAAATTAATATATGCTGACCCGGCAAACGTTGTTTTGCCATATAAATAATAGATTAAATTACTAAAATGGCTATTAAAAAATAAGGGTTGATCGTAGAAGGGTGAAAATTGGGGATTGTATGTATTTTTGTATGTTGTATCATAAAAAAATAGAAATTAAAAATTTTGTCTAAAAAATAAAAAAAAATTTAGGGGTGGACTACCCCTAACATTTAGAGGGATGAAAAATAGATGTTGGCCGATTCTCATAGATACCGGATAAGCACAAAAAATTTCACCAAAATCGGTCGCGCCGTTTCGGAGGAGTTTAAGTTCGAACACCATGACACGAGAATTTTATATATTAGAAGATATACATACCTACAGATGGAGCGAAAGAAGTTTCACTTCAGTCGTGTGGTCATAAGCACACTCGTTTCTTTCACTTTAGACCGTTCATAATTGCTATACTTTTATAACCCAATAAGATTTAAAAGTAAAAATTAATTAATTCGCTAATTACAAAAAAAAAAAAAACGCAATGAAAACAAAACTCAAAAACTATCTTATCAGCTGATTTAATAGAGTTCACATCAGGGATCAACGTCATACCTACAAACCCGCACGGCGGAACGCTTGCAACGTTCAAAGAACGAGCCGACACTATTTTTTAAACATTGTTATTTCTGTAACCGTTCATTAACGACATTAAATGACTATCATAATTTTATTAGTGGCATGCGGTCTAGTCTTTTCGCGAAGTTTGCGTTACGATGTCAGATACACCCTGTACATATACATACGACCTAATGCTTCAGGTAGATGAAGCATGCCGCTGTCTACCTACTCCCCTATTAGTCTTCCTCTCAGTAAACAGGAACCTTACTACCCATATCGTCTTTTAAACAGCCGTCTATGGTTTCCCCTTTTGGCCCTTAACTTTCATAGAAATATTCAAATTTCAAACTCTGACTATCCTCACAAGATTCTCTTTATTCAAGAAAAAACTTACGTTTTGAACTCTCTCTTTTTTTTTTTTTCATTCTTCTTCAAGAGAGCACTGTTTTACTTTTCAAATGATGTCGCGATAGTCAAGAATTTCAGTGATGTTTCGCAGTTACATACTATTAGATAGCTACAATACTTGGCGTTATCAGCCAATTAATTACCCAACCGGTATTTATCTACATGAAAATGTAGAAAATAAAATACGCATTCCATGAGTATTTGAAAAAATAGTGAAGTGTAATAAAACCTTATTGGCAACAATAACCTACCTAACTGCGGTCGACTATCGATAATTGTATGATAAATTCTCTTTACATTACAGAAAAATAAAATAACATTACCACTTTTTAATGACTTGCTCTAAATTAACGTTAATTAAGCCACCTCGTGCATTTAGATATAAGAAATATGTTTATAGCAATAACTTGTTATATTTTTGCTTTTTGCAGACTTTTATTTAACAATAAAAGCTTGGAAAAAGGAAAAACTAAAAGCCGAGAGAGTAAAATTATAGAGAAAGACAACCAACACGACAAGCACGAGCATAAAATCGATTTTATTTTCTAATCAAATAAATACCCTCCCCTATAACATACGGCTCTGACGGATATACTCGTAATGAACTGAGAATGAATCTTCGTAAGAAAATTCATCCATTTTAAGCAAATCAGAAAAATTGTATTTCAGCGTTTCGTTAAAAACTGTATTGATAATGGTTTTTAGAAATTACAGGTCAAAGACTGAGTAAAATGGAGGTGAAAGTTTGTTTGAAAAACTCCGAAATCCTCGTGGCAGCAGTATCTGGCAAAGTTGTAATAGATTTTACACTTTAAGATACTATGCAAATGAGGCCTGTCTTTGCATAATCTTAGGGTATTAATATTTTTAATTTTATAAACATAAAGATGAAAGATGTTAAAAATAAGTCTCATTAAAATAAAACATTTACTCATTGATGAGTTTCGTTTTGGTAGTCTGTTTTACCTGAATGCAACTTTCCTGAAATACTGTTAAATAATAAATTGAAAATAATATTTAAAAAAAAGACTAATCTGTTAGGAGCCCATTTTAAGAATCACAGCGATTTTCCAGCATTTAGGTTTAGGACAATACACCTGAAAGGTACAGACGACACAGCTTGAATTGGCACCAATGACCAAAGTCCATAATCGTTATACGCATTCTACTCTCACCATCTCGTCTGCTGTAGAAGAAATGCACTCACCATATTCAGGGAGTACGGTACACATATGTGCGTGCTGAGGGTGTTGTTGTGGGTGCGGACACATTTCCTGCGGCACGTAGTATTGCTCGGGAGGGTAGTACTCTCCATAGTATCCGTCGCCGGGGCCGCCGCCGCCCCCACCCCCCTCCGCGACGCCCACGCCCACCATGATGGATTCTAGCACTGCATGGCACGCTGGCGACCACGTCGCATCCGATTCACACGACAACGATCTGGGAACAAGAGGAAAATACAATTAAATTATCTGTCTTCGTAATAAAAACAAAATGAAATTAAATCGTTTATTATGCAAGTAGAATCACTGATCAGTTTTACACGTCATATTTTTTTAAACTAGCTGAAGCCGGCATTTCTTAACTGACTACCTCTGAGAAGAAAAGCCAAAACAAACTCAGGTATCATAGTCTTTTTAGCAATGAAATCGTAAATCTATGGTCTTTTTTCAAGTCCAGACATTAAAAATGAAAATGTTTACAATAACAATACTTAATATACTTATGTGTTCGCTATATTCTTGGAATGTTTCAGCTACTTTTAGTCGATAATTGTTCTGAGCTTATTCAAATATATTTTGGGACGAAACAGCATTGCTTGCTATCGCTTTTATACATCTCTATTAAAGTCGTGATATGTCAAATCTAGCCATAATATCATCTTTAACACAATCTATTCCTCCGTTTATCTTAGGTTCCCCTACTTTTTCCTAGTCATATAGGTACTTAAAAAAATTCCTTCAACATTTTCCTCATTCCTTCGCATCACCAATCGACTTCTTTTCAATAAGTAGATATTGAATCCCAATTTCGCAGACTGTTTTGGTATACGCGTTACTTTCCAGAATCTTTGTGGAGATCAGAGGTAAATGCGTGGAGCTTATGTAATTAAATTACTAAGTAATTTACAAAAGTTTTTGGTAGTTATTTATTCTATGGTGTTATTAAAGTTCCGTAATCTAATAAACCGTTACAATTTGTCCGTTCACCCGATGTCATCGTCGTCACGCTTTTTTACCTTAATGGGTGAGCAGTGCTGTGAGCGGTACTCAAATAAGGTGCTTTGATATTATATGTATAGACTTTAATAGTCGGTTAATTAGACAGCCTATCAGGAAGGCTGTAGAAGCCTTCATCCATCCGTAAGTTTATTGTTTTTTATTTTCTATTCTATTTAATGAAGTTATATTACATTCTTTGACATATTTAGGCCAATTGTTACAAAAATCATGATCTTTGACCCAATTTGCACCTACAAAATATCCCACTGACATACATTTCTAGTTTTCTCTAAAATTACTATATTTGTCCATGATTTATACCGTCACATTAAAAATCTTCTATCTGTGACCAGAATCCAGAATTCTCTACATTTCGAGCGATCCTATTCCCTATTATATAGGATTTTTTGACAACACTGTAAATCACAGAATACAGAATCCTAGTCCAAGCACTTTCATTCCCTAAAACAAGGATTGTGTGATGAATATATGTAGCCTGGGGTTGCATCACATTTCTAAAGTTGAGTTAGTCTAGTGGATGTATTAGTGGTGCGAGTTACACAAGGCACATCGTAACGATATCGATACGTCCGTGTGAGCATGTCGTGACCGTATTTGCCTTTTAAATGGGGTGCTGTCATGGCACCTCACGAGTTCTGCGTGGATGAGCTCGCAATCTGTGTCAGTGATTGTGGCTTGAGCGGAGCTCCTTGAAACAAACTCGTGCTTATTCGCTACAAAAAAGTAGTTTTAAAACTACATGGCCAAAATATATTGTGCGTCTAAGTGTTTCTATCTAACCTTTCAATTTATTCTTGAACTCGTCATTGCTATTCAACAGTTTTTCTAATAAGTTTATTTTGCTCTTCACTAATTACATTATTGTTAGGTGTTCTTATTAAAACGATCTGCTGACAGCACTCTGAAATTAGCCAATCAAAGCAAAAAGCCATTTACGCTTTTTACTTCGTACAAAAATACAAAAAATGTTACAAATTACTGTTTTATTTTGGTGTTTCCATTTAAATATCACATTTCAAAGAAACATTTTTCGTCGTAAAACATGATCGGGCAGTAAATATAGCGGCTAATAGTGACCTACCTCATTATCACTAATCCCGTGACAATCGCGCGCAAATTGACATTCACAGTGAGTGATCGTGTATCCCACACACATAATATTTTCAGGTAATTTGATCCTTTAAATATATGTTTGAGCAATTGTTAAGGTTTTTGTGTGAATGCATGAATGAGTCGTCGACTGCGGCCTGCGTGCCGCGTACGTCGCTCGTTGAGTCACCGTACCAACAATACGTGTAGACTGTAGTCATTGATGTGTTTGGAAGGGCACATTGTGGTAGCCTACTTGTTTAGTAAGCAATTTTTAAATTGTTACAATATAAATCATTATGAGGTGAAGCGACTTGCGATATTACTCACTATGACAATGTGTCATTCTCATCAAGTTTAATAATACACATAAGAATATTATTATTATTAACTTTGTATTCCAAAGGAAAACGTCACAAAAATATTGATGTCATTCATTCGGTTAAATTAATGTCAGGAGGTTGGGTAAAAGCATCCTGAAGTTCGTTCATTACATGCAGCAATCAGTAACTTGTTTACTGAGAGTGGTGTTTATGACAACATCCCCAAGAGTCACTGTAGTTATTAGGTACCTAAGCACGTAACAGCTTATTTGTTTTCAATCTCGTCCCTTCAAACAATTCGTTTCTCTCTAATTTTATATGGAAAATTACTGTGTTATAGGCACATAATACGGCCATAGACGCCATATGTCAATGAATGTGTACACGAGTCCGTAATTCTATTCCTTTATTTATCTGTCGATTGTAGATTATAATAAACATTATGATGCATCAAGCATATCAGAATGTTGATTGATTAGGTAGTTAATCAAATACCTTCAAACATCCAAAGGAATATATATTTTTTACAACAGGTAGCTATATTCTCGCCAAGCTCTATAAAGAATAGAGGTAAACAAACCAATTTAGGGTTATCACAACTCACGTTTTACAAATCTTCTGTTATTTACCGATTATCCACTTTTACATGCTAACAACTATTTATTAGCATATTTCAATAGAATCACTAAAATAACATGGATAATAACTTGGTATTTCGAAAAACCATTGAAAAGTCGACATTAATTTTACGTGATAGCCCTACAAAAAAGGAAAGTAGGATGAAATCCAGGTATTAAACACATTTTGTGAAATTCAACCAATGAATAATGTTGAGACATTTGTCAATACAATTTTGCGTATTTTAATTACTTTCAAATCAACTGCATAACATATGCATTGTAATACTTTCAAGTATGGACTAAGTATAATACAGGGTGTATCTGACATCGTAACGCAAACTTCGCGAAAAGGTTACACCGCATGCCAATAATAAAATTATGATAGTCATTTATATCGTTAATGAGTGGTTACAGAAATAACAGTTTTTAAAAAAATGTGTCTGCTCGGCCTTTGAACGTTGCAAGCGTGCCGCCGCGCGTGTTTGTGGGTATGACGTTGACCCCGGATGTGAACTCTATGAAATCAGCTGATAGGACAGTTTTTCGAGTTTTATTCACATTGAGCTTTTTTGAGTAATTAGCTTATTAATTATTTTTTCCTTTAAAATCTTATTGGGTTATAAAAGTATAGCAATTATGAACGGTTTAAAGTGAAAAAAATTGCATATATTTTTTTTTTATCAAGAAAAAACCGACAAGAAATTCCACCACTGGGGGTTCAGAATCATGTACTGGATCCATGGTACTCGTTTGAGCGTCGATGTCAGAGACACCCTTTATATTATGTATCAAAAAAATTAACCTATTAGGAAATTAGCTTACATGTGTGTCATATTTCATTCAAATCGGTTAAGCGTTCTATGCAAATCATAAATATCTAAACAAATAAACTGTTTACATTAGTAGGAAGTAGAATTATTACTTTTATGAAAATCGTCTATCTAGAAAAGGTTGTTAACATCTGTCTTTTAGGCGAAACTACTCGTTGCCTAGCAACGGTTTGTTTACCTCTATTCTTTATCGAATTTGGCCGACATATAGGTATGTGTAGGTTCTTAGGCATAAGTTAGTAACTTTCATTAAATAGGTAAGTATGTATGTATTTCAGAATTATTAATCGATAATGCATTATTAATTGATTAAAGCTGGAAGTATCGAATTAAAAATTAAATTGCAAAAAGTTCTCTTTATCCTTTTATCCATTGAAAGCAGACGTAGAGGGTTTCGCAAAGTAGAAAATGAAAAGAAGAATGATAACTTCATTCCAGTTTTAATCCTATTAAACATTCAGTAAGGACCAATTAATGTATCTTTTAAAAGGAAAGTAAAATCTTGAGCAAGGTTAAACTTTTCAGCTGTATACAATATTGTCGTTTTACGGTATTACTTATTCACAGCTGCCGGAGAAAAGATTAAAGGACTTCCCTGTGGCTATACCAGCGGATACAGATGATTAAATGATAACAAACATTTTATTTCTTATCTCTGGAACGACAAGACATGCAACGGCTATTTATGACTGTTTGATAACTATGTAATAGAAACCTTTGCATTTCCGCTGGACAATTACACGCCACATAACTCTATAATGGTACGTACTGGAGTAAATACTGTTCAATATTTATGACTACCTAGTACTAAGACATTGAGGCTTATTGCTTACCATTACTTTAACCGTTCTTTATATTTTATTATTAGCTATATTTATTGAGGTGTACTTACGTCCCTAACAGGAAATGTCAAATAAAGTTCATCGGTTTATTATTTCTTTTTCAATGCCAAAACTGTGGTTTTATGTTTTAAAAGGTTAAGGAGATTAGAAAGATAAATACATATCTCAAATTCTTTTTTCGATAAGGGACTACAGGATGGCCGACGAGTCAGATATACATATATCTTCGATGACAATAGACGACGAAAGAAGCAATTTTAGCCATTTTACTAACAATGCTTTGTCGAATATTGCGGTTTTTTTGCACGTAGAGTCTGTTTAAAAAACCCTACGCAAACTTGATGATGACGTCAACTGAAAATCATGCGTCACGCGAATATTCTATGTATATTAACTTTAACCATAATTGGTAAATTAACTTTTATAGGAAAACTGTGTCCAAGTAGTTAATGGAAATGTACTCATTATAACGTTCCAATGTTTTACCGTATCAACATGTTCGTTGGCTTATAAATGAATCTGTTTTAATGAGGATATGTTCAGAATAAAAAGAGCTTGCACTCTGACCATGTCCTCATAAAGACAAATTACAGCATATAGTATAGGTATCATCATCATGATTTCCTGAACGTGGTTTAAAATGATTAGTGTTAAAAAACTTAAAACTTTTCTTACATCAATCCCTCCTATCTACCTTCCTACTCTTATTATAATTATGTTTGTTTTGTTTTGTATGTCATGTTTGTTACTGTTTGATACTCTTTCACCGAAAAATTACTAAACGGATTTTTTATATTTTTTATTATAAACTAGTGGTCAAGCACTAGTGGTACTAGTGTAACTAGTGCTGTAGCACTGGTAAGCTGTGATGCAATCGTTGATGGTAAAGCGCGGAGCCTATTCACTCAAAAAGACTGAGTGAATAGGAAAGAAAACTGCAGCTGAGCGAGGTGATGCAATGTTGAACCCAATAACACGACCAAGGATGCCGCGCTAGAAGGAGATTGATCTGGAGACCCTCCACAATCAAACTCTCGACACAACAACATTTACCGCATCGTACCCGGCACACATCACAACACAACGGCTCAGACCCGGCCTCCGTACGGCTTCACCACACATCATTCGGAACACGACGAATCGCGGGGGCAAGATTTTGTCTAGTGGCTTAGTAACTTCTGCCGGCAGCCGATGTTATGGCCTACCACCGAGATTTGCATCAAATTTGGCACATAGATACTTTATAACCAGGAATAAGACATAGGATATTTTTAACCCGATGTTCCCACTGGATGGAAACGCACGGGGCGGAGCTAGCCTTATTTTATATGCAAAGTGTTAGGTTTCTTAATTCTTTATACCAATATCGTCGTTTTCCTCCTTGGTTACTCCACAATTACTCTTTTTTTTTTTTAATGATTATAAACTAGCGCTTGACCGCAATCCCGCCTGATGGTAAGCAGTGATGCGATCGTTGATGGTAAAGCGCGCTAGTTTATTAAGAGCCTATTCATTTTGAAAAACTGAGCGAATAGGAAGGAAGACGGCAGTTGAGCGAGGCGATGCAATGTTAAACCCAACAACACGACCAACGATGCTGCGCCAAAGGGCGATTGATCTGAAGATCCTCCACGACCAAACCCCCAACACAACAACATTAGACGCATCGTACCCGGCACACATCGGAACACAACTGCTCAGACCCGTCCTCCGTACGGCTACACCAGACATCATGCCGGAACACGACAAATCGCTTGGCGGCAAGGCTTTGTCTGGTGGGTGGTAACTTCTGCCGACGGCTAACTGCTGACTAACTGCTTTTGGTCTGTGTCTAAATCTGTTGGGCGGCTGTTACCTGGCAATAGACCACCACCGGCTTCCCATGCGTTCTCAATTAAAGTACTGACGTTTCACTATCAGATTTTCACTTAAGTGCGAAAATTGATACTGCAACTTGATTATGATAGTTTCTGCTGAGTAAAGGAAGAATCGGTAATTCCCCCAGCAATATGACACTGCTATTCGATAACAAAAACGCAATGATGAAATGTTGATTACGGTGTTTGTTTTACTGTTGCCTACTAGTTAAAGTAGGTTGGTACCTATAATAACACCGTACTTCATTTATTCAGGAAAGCAAAACACACTGAATAAGCACAGTTAGATAACATTACCTTGGCATATACAACATAGTGGTTTATGAAAGCAAAAACTAAAATTTCAAGTGGACACAACTTATTTATAATTTTTTCTGTGCCCTGCAGGGTCCGTAATTGTACAACATTGTAATTTATAAGTATAACACATTATAACGGTACAACAACAATTACATTAATTAAATTAGAGTTATGTATTTTCCTGAAAGAATTCAGCAATAAAGTACCTACAACTACGTACATAATATTTTATATTCTCCAAACATTCTGTCGTTAATTTACAACGAAAATCAAACAGCATGACTTTTATTCTTGACAATATTAATATTTAGGTGTAGGATTGTGTGCAGCCTACTTCTTATTCCATTTAAATAAGGGTTAATTCTTCTCTATATTATTTTCGCTGTTCGCCTTTGCTTCGCCCACTCAAGGCAAGCATATATTTATTTTTTTAAACCAATATGCCCAGGAAGCGGCGCCGTTAATTGATCGCCTGCGCTATCAAGACAACCTTGACTCGTACCGCACATACATGCACTCTCGACTAATTCGATAATGATTACAATTCGCAGCCGAATTGTTTAGCCATAGCAAGCTGCCTGTGTTAACCAGTAAGTAACCTTGAAGGTTGCACATATGAATATTATTAATACCTATACAGCTGTTCTGAGAAGCAGACTTCCTCAGGGCAGGGTTGCCAGCTGCGTATGCGGACGGAAAAACAAACTGACTCATAAAATACACCTATAAAAAAATTCACCTTTATGTTCTAAAATAAATCTCGAAAATACATCTTGATCTGTTGGAATTTGGAGTATTCCGCGGATGTATAACCTCAGTACTCTTGCTTGATAGATTCGTATCGTCAGCTTATACTGTTCCCATCGCTGTGAGAAGGAATGGGCCATAATCTACCACGCGGGCCCAGTACTGGTCGGCGGAAGTCACATGACTTAGAATTTTTGGTTCTAGGACATGCCATATACCTTACAATGGTTTCCAACTTCAGCGGTTGAAGTGCAGTGGTGATGAAATAATTTGCGCAAGGTAAAGCGCCTGATAGGTACTTAACGGATTTGGTAGAAATTTGGTTAAATAAAGGCAAAATATATAAATAAAAATAATTACACAAAAAGTGGTCTGGCTTCAACTTATTTTTCTGAGTAAAAAGTGTTAATCATTTCACCAACATACATTTTTTCTAAGAAAACACTTCAAAAATACGATAGAGTTCCTTTTAAACATAGAAACCGCAGTAGACAACTCAATAAGTACATCACTCGTAAACAAATACAACGACGCAGTCGCAGGCGTCGCAGCAGACAATTTCCCGTCCCCCTGAATTCTCAAGTCGTTCATCTATTGCTCTCGATCTTGTTCAATTGAATAAATGCAGGGAGGTGATGGTGGCGTGGCGTTCGCTATTATAGCCGGATTCTACGTGCGTTGTTATGTAAATAGGATCGTGTGTACAGATGAGCCGCTTGCCTCCGCGGAGGTGCCCGCCAGGGTCACGGCCGACCATACGCTCGATGCCCTCAGCCCTCGCTTGCTATGCCACGTCATAACTTGCTATAATTACGTATTAGTAGTAGCAGCTTAGCTCCTACTTATTTATAGCGTGAATGCTGGGCGTATGTTAATGATGTCTAATCAATAACAATCAATGAGTCGACTAGTTAGAAAACAAATATGCATTGAGTCTCTGCCGTCAATAGAGGATGTCAAGTTCTATCGATTTCACGTTAGCTCAGAGCCAATTTGGCGAACACATTTTTATGATTTTCATATCGGTGTGTTGGTAATTGAAACGAAGCGTAATCTAGCCGCTGACGCACGTGCACTCACGCCGACTATCGATCCGACAACAATTATAATTTACGATAAAAACCAGAAACAACATCAACAATCAGATTTTTCCTCTTAGCATACAACGTGTACATAATATTAATATGATAAATCTCTGGTATAATTACGATAAATCTCTAGCACTCGGTACATTGCGGTGGCAACTAAATGATTAATACCTACTTGGTTAATTGAAATTGCGGTTTTCCTAGTAAATCTTCATTTATGCATATTAATCACTTATATATAACAGACATACGTCATCTGGACAAAATCTATACTATTAATATTAAATAATATAATAAAGCTGAAGAGTTTGTTTGTTTGTTTGAACGCGCTAATCTCACGAACTACTGGTCCGATTTAAAAATTATTTTTGCGTTGAATGGCCCATTAATAAGTAAAGCCTTTAGGCTAGATAAAACATCACGCTGCGACCAATAGGAGCGGAGTGTATAAAAAAAAAACAAATATTAATCCTTATCCAAATAAATTAATAGTATTTAATTTTGAACAAAATTGTCCTTGACATTACATACTTAATTTCAATTAACATATTATAAGATACTACAATTTTAAAATAACTCGGTTGGGGTTAAAATAAAATGTTCAAATGACTAACTCGCCGGGAGTGAAGTCGCGGACGGCCGCTAGTAAATATGTACATTGAAACTGAAGTCTTTGAATTGCAAACTTCCTTTTTCAATGTCTATAAATACATTCAAATAGAAAGTCTTTGAATTGGAAACCTACCCTCCTTTTTCAATACCTTTTTCTGTAATTTGAATTACATAATGAATCACTATAAAATGAAGCTTTAATTAATTTATAAATTAAACAAAGTTGGTACAATAGCGCTGCTAAAATCGTCCTGTCTGCGCCAATATTGGTAAAACGGAACTACTGTAAACTTATTGATATTCAGTGTACAGGTACGATTCGCACGTCGTCGTTATGACTCACATAGGAATTGTATTCATTTTGTATCAAATTGCACTAGCAGACTGACAATATAATAATTACATTTCACGTCAAATTAAAGAGAAAAGTATTGGGCTCACTTCAATCTACAACATATAAGTAGGTAAAGGTCAAGAAACTTTGGAGAAAAAAGTGGATTGGATACAAGAGCTGATATCAGCCTCTTCTTTTTTCCTTATTTTTTTCACACAAAATGTATCGATTTTTTTCTTATGGGAGAAGTGCCAGGGTAGAACGCAAAATTCAAATTATCTTGCGTTGTGTGTTGCAAGTCTGTGTCAAGTTGATGTTGAACAAAATCAAACCTTTGACCGCCATGATCGGAAAATGAAATGAGCAGATGAACGTTCATTTCTATGTAAATAAAACAAAAATGAACATTCGCTCGATTAAAGCGTCTAATAAATAGCTACTAGCACTAAGTCGTTATGGTATAGCCACGTAGATCAAACTTGGCGTTGGCACGTATTGATCATTAAGTAGTAGGTACCATACCTAGGTCAGTGTACGAATGACTATGACCTATCCACGTTCTTTGTCTTGCTGATAGTTGTGTATGTGTCACAGTCACTATTGTATGTATACGTACTGTAGGGGTTAGATGTATGTATTAGACCGTTACAAAATTATGTTCTGTATAAGAAGGCACGATCAGTAGCGCAGCTATGCAAGGTAACTACGCCCATATCCAATAGTGACACGGCTTCACCCTCGTAAAAACAAAGCATGGAGGTAGAAAACAACCTACAAAACCCTTCTTTATGAAAAAAATACAAAAATATATGTTAAATTTTCAAGGTGATCAATTTCAAAATATTCTTCAAAGTTTCTCCACATGTCTAAAAAATTATTATTAGAACCCCATCACCGAAGGTTGCAGCCGATGACCGTTAAACATTCCCAGCCGGGAATCCCAAATATCGTGCAATACAAAAGGAAGAATCGAGTGCGTCGCGAACTGCGAACAGCAGAGACGTTCCAAGAATTAATTTACATAGCAAATGTGGGTAGCGAGAACTGGCTGTTATGATTGATCCGCACTCGCACGCTGGCCAGAACAAATATGTACAATGTGAAGATAACTTGGATAACTAAAGCTCTGGTATTAACAAATGAGAAACGGGAAAACCTTGACGCGAAGATGGCGAGACAAATTAGCAGAACCTCGAGGGACCGGATTACCACAAGAGACATCTGTGAGATATATATAAACTGGAGTCTTTGCTTCCTCAGCAGTGGAATGGTATAGTTGAAATAAAAATATAAATAAGTCTTACAAGTTAGTGCAGTACGCACTCTAACTTCTTTCCAAATATTTTACCTGCTAATTTATCGGATTTGTCTGTTGTAAGTAACAACATTATTAAGGTTTTTACAGTTGAAATGATTTTGTCACAATCTAAAAATCTTTACAAAGTCATTGTAACAGAAAGCTACAAAGTCACATTGGCAACAATGTGTGCTATCAATCGTCAACTCCTTTCAAAGTGCAATTTCTCCAAGCACCGCCGTCTTCGAAGAAATACTTGTACGCGCAACAGCAGGTCAAGCTACTTTAAACTGTCAAATATTCCCAATCAACCTTGAGGCTTAATGCCTTAGCGATAAAGTTGAAAATCGAATAGCTCGATGAACTGTTGTCTATAGTTCTATATAATGAAATTGTAATATTATTACATTTTACTCGTCATTACCTACTTGTTTTCAATAGACAGCCACATCAGCCTGTCACTTAGCGCCGGTTAGGAGGCGTACATAGATAGAACACAAAGGTTCTTGCCTTACCGTACGGGTAATTTTTCGCTCAACTGAGTGCCTACGTGGTACCTCCCACACACTAGTCTAGCGTCTAGCCGTCAAAAAGCTTTTAGAACTATTATCCACACATCAACTTGGCAACAATAATATACCTCGAACTAAAAAGACTATAATCAGGGTACTTAATATACAGATACGTATATCATAATGATGTCAAAATAAATTATTATCCTTGAGTGAGTGCTACGAGTTACCTGTTGCCATCGTCAATAGAAAACTATATACCTCCTCGTATATTATGACAAGCAAGTCGACCGTGCCCGGATCATGAAAATATCTCTTTCGACGAACTGAATCAATAAGGTTTCATTCAACCTATACAAATAAATAGAAATGAAGAGTCTGTTTCTAAAGTCAGAATACCAGGTTTTATAAATCTCCTAAACCTAAACGGCTGGGCTTGATGTTATTATGAGCAATTTAGGCTACTTTTAGTTAACAAAGAGCGAGCAAAGAGAAGCATTCCCTTGTTTATAAACTAAACAAAATTTAAGTTCAAAGCATCTTTTTTTATCTATTTCATTAAGATAAGGACAGAAGATAATAAGTTAGTTTAGACCTGTCAAATTATCCGCGCCTGATGTAAATTGATGTATTTTTGGTCGCCATGTTTATAATCGCGTCTAAGCTGTCTATGGGATATCTTAATTTGACAGGATTAAATTAAAATGTTATCATCTATCCTTTTCTTAATGAAATAAAAAGAAAAAGATGTCGGTACTTAACTTAAATTTACACTCACACAGCCTCCGTGGCGTAGCGGTAGCGAACGCGGCCGTTGCGCAAGGTGGTGCGGGTTCGATCCCCGCACAATGCAAATATTTGTATGCATGAATATGAATATTTGTACTGGTCTGGTCGTGCCTCGGAAAGCACGTTAAGCTGCTGGTCCCGGTTGCCATACGAACATCTAGTGGCAGTCGTTACGGGTTGTTGGAGCCCTCAAAAATCTAACAATTGGTCTAACTGCAATGCTTAGATATCGCCTTCGGGTTGTGGAGGTCAGGCGGCAGTCGCTTCACAGAAAACATCGAAGTTTAACCAAAATCAACAGTTAGACTGGTAAAGCGGACCCCAGACTCCAAAGCTGAAAAGCTACGGATACGACTGGGATTAACGCTGAGATGATGATGATGATGATGATGATGACTTAACTTAAATTTAGTTTAATTTGAGAACCAGAGAGTCGGCGCCATTATTGTTTTCCGAAATCCACGCGAACGAAGCCGCGGGCACAGTTAGTATTACATATAATACGCCCACTGTGATACAGATTATTTTCTCTCTACCACAACTCACAAACAAACCATTAGCTTCCCTTTGTGCCAGAACACAGTCCCGGTACATTATCAATAGCATGCATATTTGAGCGTTAGTCATCAACCATCGCACTGATGCCGATGGCCGGCAGACCAATCCACTTGTGACTAAGCTTCTAAGATCATTACAGTATTTCAAGGGCATCAACTAATTAAAATTTCATGTCAACAGCATTAGAAAATATTAGCTAAAAAGTGAAACTACTCACTTTAACCTCTAACTCTAAGCATTTATTTCTCCTACAGCCTATAGAGGACCACTGCAGAACAAAGCCCTCCCCCAAGCATTTCATTGCTTTGGGGGGGTTTGCCATCATCCCAACGCTTGGCAGGTAGGTTGGGAATCGCAGTAATTTGCTATTCCACAGGAGAAGCGCTGCTGTCAGCCTCTCTGGTTCCCTTAGTCGCCTCTTACGACACCCACGGGAGGATATGGGTTGGTACTATTCTAAGCCTGCTACTACACGGGCATTTATTTCAAACAAACCCAATTACAAGCACTTCTGAATTGTTTGGAGGTTGGTCAGTCAGAACAGTCATTCCAAAGTGTAGGTTTCTATAGAGAAGAACGGATAATAAAATCCATGAACACTTGTTTCAATCAAAATAATATGGTCACCAACAAAAAAATGTTTTGATTTGATTTTGAAAGTATTGGTTACATCATTTTCATGTTAAAAATTATACATACAACGATGCAGGTCCAGAACTTGAAAAGCTCTGTAATGAAAAAAATTAATAAAATCATATAGATATTAAATTAAACCTGTTAAACCCGTTTTTGCCCCTTTACGAACGTGGGTGTATCGGTCTTTGCTATTTTGAAGGCGAGAAAGTATCGGAGGCTGGGGCGGTCAGGGGGCGCCCGCCCACCTCAGGCGCCCACGCATTGACGCACGCCGACGCCGCCCATCCTCAGTACCTTTTCATGAAAAATATTGCCATGACAATATAATCGTACTTACCCACGAGTTTAATAATTTTATTCACATCTATGTAAATTAAGTGTCAAAATAACGACAGCATCTTTACAGTGACTTTACTATCGGCTTCGGATTACAATATTACACCCGAGGGCTTTTAAAAGTCAGCCAACCCTTCATTCTCTGTCTTGTCTGTGAAAATTGAGCTTTGTTATGGATTCTTCTTATTCATAAACTTCATAAAAGTAATAATAAGAGCTAATTTAAAAATGGAAAACAGTTCAAGTAAAATTTCGTAAAGTTATGAAAGGAATGCTAATATTTAAAAAAATTATAACTGCCGCACAGATTGATCGATCAGGTTAAGCTATGTTTGTCGCGATTTATCATTGGATGGATGACCTTCTTTAGATATTGAGCCTCAGAAAGCACGTTAAGCCGTTGTCCCTGCTGTCGTACTTAGATCTTTGACAGTCATTGCGGATCAGCAGCCATAAGAGAGTGTGGGGCCGCAGAAGAATCAAGGACTCAAGGACTTGACCGAAGAGACACCGGGGTGGTTTTTAGTCGCCCGCCCCAAAGCGGCGGACATTCATGAGGATTTTCCACCCCGGAACAAAAAAAAAGGAGCCGACCCAATATATGTAGGTAGTTGGTATATTAATCCCAAGTATGTTAGGGTAGTCTGCCTATACTTATAGACAAACTAATATTTCAACTAGGTATACCTACTAACTAGAAGACAAATTCCGTCGAACAAGTCAAACATTTCCACCTAGCTATAAAGTTGAAAATCTAATAAAGACAATTGACAGATTGTAGTAGCTTGTCGCTTGTTCCACCCTCTACTACACTTAAGAGCAAAATCAATAACAGAAGCACTAGAGCTTGAAATGATCTTACAAATGTATTACTTATAACTGCATTAAAGAATAATAGTGCCGACATATGGCCGGGCGTAAAACTATATACCGGAAATGGAGTACACTTGAACTGTTGATGGCCTATTCCTGGATCGAGGCCAATGGTAAGCGACGCCGGGTAAATCCATTACATCTACTACGCCACGCCGCGAGAAAAAACCAACCAGCCAGATAATCGTGGCTCTAGAATTTGGAATTGTTAAGGTAAAACAAAGGAATACATACTATCATAAATGAAGAATATTTTCCATCTGCTTTAGAAGATCGAAACATAACTGGCGATAACATAAGTGGCGTTATATTACTCTTGGATTTTCTGCTGTGTCGTGGGTGCGTTTATAAACATATAAACTCAAACACACAATCAGCCAAACCCCGAACAACTACTCATAGGTCATACAAAAAATTGTTCCATGTGGGATCGAACGACGACACACAATGCAGCAGTGAATAGCTTAACCCCTGTGCCCACCATGCCAAAATATGACTTTTTGATTGTAAAAACATAGTGCTGAAGCTACAGAGCCCATAAATGGAAGATATAGCCTACATGACGAGTTATATGGGACCGTAACACAAACATAAAAGAGCTTTTAAAACAAGTCCATAACACAATTTACTTTGTACTATTCACTTGTTTTACCGTTTTGTCATTTTACCATACAGTTATGAGTTTAACAGCACTGCAACAAAGTTAACAGAAGGCAACAGGAAAACCAATTTAAAAAGTCTGTTAAAATAAAAACAACATTAATAGATCCTGTACTTTGCCTTGGAACGGTTAAATTCAAAGAATGAAATAAGTACGACGAGACAGGTTCCACGATGTCCTCGGAATGACAGCTTTTAATTTATGACAACCGTTTTAGGACACCGCAACCAAATTGAAAAAACGCATCCATCTTTTTGTGTATGTGGAATTAATTTGAATACAATATTACTAGGCACTAATACAAAGTTCAAAATCATGAGAACGTCTTACTGAACTCATTAGAAAAAAAAAACGTACTATCCTCCTAATATTATAATGCGAAAGTTTGTGAGGATGTATTTATGGATGGACGGATGGAAAACTTTCATCCCTTTGACGCAAAAGTACTAAACGGCACCCTAATTGCGCAACGTGCTATATGTATTACCATTATGTAGTTCGAATTATTTCGAAGCAAATTGCCAATCCATTGCTTCATTTCTTCGAAAATGTGTCTGCTCAAAAACGTCAATAACGCAATGAACGTTGTGTAACTGTCAAAATGAAACGCATTGCTACTGATAGTGTGTTACGCAATTACCCTACTGATTTGGATGAAAGGTAGACAAATGGTTTATAACCAAGAATAACACATTGGATACTTTTTATCCCGTTATTCCCACGGGATCAAAATTTATATTAATCCAATTAACTTTGAAGCTAAATGAAGCTGAAAATTTATACACTATATCACCTTTTTATCGGGCCACTGCGGGGCACAGGTCTCCTCTCATACAGAGAAGGATTGAGCGTAATCACCACGCTTGCTCAATGCGGGTTGGCGATTTCAGACTTAAAGTCCAGGTTTCCTCAAGATGTTTTCCTTCACCTTCAGTCATTGGTGTCCAATATATATTTAGAAAGTACATATAACTTATACTATATAAATTAAACTAATTTGATAGGTTTTTTGCATAACTACTACTTACATACGAAGAATGGTAGGTAAAATCTCTCGTAAATAAATTATCATTCGCGAATACCTACCTTTATTATATTATGATTAACTTGTGTTTCTCATGACAATTACTTACTAAATTATATTCTTTTCGAGAAATAAATGTCTAAATCCGTAAAACCCTACCTCTCCTGTCACTTAGCAACAGAAACGACTAGACAAACACAGTATTTCTAAGAATTCTGTGAATATTTAAATTTGCACAACAAAATGGGCATAATGACGTATATACAGAAAGTAGCTTTAGTGCCTAACAAGGAAGGCAGACGCCGATGACTCATGGGCCTGTAATTTGGAAGGCCCAAGTCAGGGGCCCTGGTGACGCGGTGACAAGCTCTTTTGTTTCGAGTATAACGCTTTGATTATGCCGCCAGCCTTACCTTCAACGCAGGATCTGGCGTTTAGAAGATTTTTTCCAACCAGTTTGTGTCAAAGACTATGACCCTAACATTCAAGCAGAGGCATTAGAAGTTAATAGTCTTTATGAGTTTCTTGACTTTATGAATTTCTAATATCTAATGAATACCATTTTGTTGAATGTTTTTAGGGTTCCGTTGCCAAATGGCAAAAAACGGAACCCTTATAGATTCGTCATGTCTGTCTGTCCGTCTGTCCGTCCGTTTGTCACAGCCATTTTTTTTCCGAAACTATAAGAGCTATACTGTTGAAACTTGGTAGGTAGATGTATTCTGTGAACCGTTAAGGTGTTGATGCAAAAATAATAATAAATATTGGGAGCCCCCCATACTTAGAACTGAAACACAATTTTTTTTTTTTATCAAATACTAACGTGTGGGGTATCTATGAATAGGTCTTCAAAAATGATATCGAGATTAAAAATATTATTTTTCTAAACCGAATAGTTTGCGTGACAGACGCTTCCAAAGTGGAAAAAAGTTGGTCTCACCCCCTCTAACTTCTAAAATAAAAAAATGAAAAATCTAAAAAAAAAAAACATATGATGTACATTACTATAAAAACTACCAACGAAAATTGTTTTGAACGAGATCTATTAAGTAGTTTTTTTTTAATACCTCGTAAATCGTAAACCGCTTATTACCACGTAATCTTTCATACAAATAACTTAAATCCTTTAATTTCATAAATCAATGGTACGGAACCCTTTGTGCGTGAGTCTGACACGCACTTGGCCGGTTTTGTTTTCTAATTTCGGGTACATAAGTTCGCCGTCCAAAACGCTAAAGCGGAGTAATGTTTCAAAAAGAAGCTGTAATAATAATTAAGGTTAATAGTTCAACATCATTGAAAAGCGTAACGTTCTAAATTGGCTACACATCACAGTGATATTAACAAAGTGACAATTGTTTTGATAATATTGCCACATTAGGGTTAAGAGATTGACACAAACAGACGCTAGATCACTAGGTATACGACAATACCAATTTTTTTTTTTATATAAATATACGGGCAAATCACACAGATTGAACTAGCCCCAAAGTAAGTTCAAGACTTGTGTTATGGGATACTAACTCAACGATACTATATTTATAATAGATACATAAATAGATAAACATCCAAGAGCCAGGCTAATCAGGAAAAGATCGTTTTCCATCATGTCCTGGCCGGGGATCGAACCCGGGGCCTCCACGTCGCAGGCAGGCGTGTTGACTGCTGCGCCACGGAGGACGACAAATTATCCTATAATTTTCGCGCAGGTAATTCGAGTGGGATGTAATTCCTAAAGTAAAGTGTCAAATGCAACAACTTCACACATATTTCAACAATTGATTGAAACTTAATAAAGGTGACGAAAGTTGAAATCTGAACTTTTGTATTATGTTTCGAAGTAGGTAAGGCAACGTACATAGGAAGAGCATAAGGGCCTCTTTTAGTGCAGACAGTGCAGTGTATAGGTATAAACACGCTTCCTCACCCCCAAGCCAAATAGCAATGTGTCGAGCTTGTTCCTTAGAAAAAAATAAAAAGGAAATTAAAAATGTGTTTTCACCCAGCTCTAATAAATAATATCACTTATCTTTTGGTATAATTTTTACAGGCTTTAACCATGTAATTTCTTCAGGGTACACATTTTAAATAGCGATTTAGTGTCATCTTTATGATTTTTTTTATAGAACCAATTATTTAAATTCACGTTTCGATCTTCATACAGCGCTAGACAATATGTTCATCTTTCCTAAAATATTTACTTTTTACACAACATTTCAATTTTCCTGGATTTACAGAGGTTTAAAAAAGGGAAAAGTAGTACAACCTCGCCTTAAAACTATGAATGAATTCACATTACGATATCATGCATAAATAGGTGTTTAGTTATTACTATTGTGTATTTGAGTGTATTCTGGTAAGTACGTTAAACTGTAAAGATTCTAATAATAGTTATGATAACAGTTTAATAGTGTGCATAACATTGAATGAACAATTTGTGGCTCGATTTCTAACAACAATCAATGAAGCGAGAGGCTATGCGTGCATAATAGAGAATATCGATAACTCTTAACTTTGAAAAGACATATGCATATACCATAGAGACAACGAGGCAACTATTGGAAAATGCGTCTTTCACGTGCCTAGCAAAGTAATGAGCATTTTGTTTTCTTTCGAAGTTGTTGAATATCTTTTTGTGCAACTGCTAACCAATCAAATCAAAAGTCATTTATTCAAATTAGGCTGAGAATTAGTACTTTTTGAACGTCAATATTACATAAGACAATTCCCCAAAATGACCGCCTTTCGCCACTTCCTAGTGCTTTCGCCGGGAAGAAGTGGTGGAACAAACTCCCGAGCAGCAAACCTGTCTGTTCATTTAAAAACACATGACTTTATGCAATACTAACACAGAACATTAAATGAAACTATCCACATTATGCCAGCTAGCCACGCCAAAATACCAGCGAAGCAAAAAATTTATAAAAGAAATCATTAAAAATTTAAATGTAAATAAGTGAAAACTTATTACCTAAATAAAAGTCCCAGGCATAAAGGGCGTGACAGATATGGTCGTAACATTAAGAAATATGCCAATCAGTGAATCAGTTCCAATGCCAAACGAAAATCAGTAACTCTAATATATATACGTAATTTGGGATATTTTTCGTTTACTCTGCTTCACATGATAAACTCATCACAATAATTTAATTTTAGACGTTAGATATGGACAAAGCTTGCCTATCGCCTTGTTGGGAGGGGTCGTACGTCGACCTCCGAATCATTCGTGCACTAGAAGCCACGATTCGATCGTCGAGTAGCGACGCCCGGCATCATGTCTCGCTCCGCAGCTGAACTGAATAACAATCAAGCAAATGCTGTTCACACAAACATTGTGTACACTTACAGACGCACCATACATATATATGTATATATACGCGTAACGGCCGTTTGCACAGAATCATTCCACATTTAAAAATGTTAGAAACAATCGATGAAACATAGTGCCGTCGTGGGATATACTATCGCCAATTTGTAGAGACTATGTAATCCTAATCATTAATTGCAATATAAACGCTGTAACTGATTCCTACGCAGTATGAGGAAAATATAAACAAGAAAATACATAACATCAATTGGGAATTCCACATTTCATAACTGGTCGTATTCAAACCCGATACGGAGACGGAGGTTTAATTGGGAGTAAATAAGATAATAATGAAGCTCATATCTTATATGTTTACAACACAAGAATGGCTTGGAGGGTCAAGCATTAATAATAAGTTACCTAATTTTCTGTAGGGCAAATTCGTACGCCATCTATCTATTTGCAATCTCACACATGTCGTAAATAACAAGCATAATTTTAATTTACCGCCGTGATAACGTAAATGGAGCACGAACTATGCCGCATACATTATTTACAATGTGCAGTATGGTATGCGCACACGCAATCACACACGAGCCAATGTAAAAAAATGTCATTAGCATCGAATATACCTAGTTTTATGTATGACTGGCTCTTGCCCGCGATTCTGCTCGGTTGTGATTTTCATTTTGATGTTACATAAATAATCAGCCTATATTGTTCACATTGTTGGGACAACTCTCAATGAAATCTACCACGCTGGCTCAGTCTGAGTTGGTAGCTGTCACATGTCTTCGAAGTTTTTGGCTTTAGGACACCCTTCCTCACGATGTTTCCTTCGCCATTTTGAAAGTAGTGGCGATGAAATTTTACATAAAGTTAAGCGTCTGACAGGACCGACAACCGTTGGGGTAAACGAGTCCTCGAGTGGAGACCGCGTCTCGGCAAACGTAGCGTAGGACGCCCTTGGGAGAGATGGAGCGACGACATCAAAAAGGTGGCTGGTAGTGGCTGGCGGAGAACTGCTCAGGATCGAGCATGTTAGCGTGCCATGAAGGAGGCCTATGTCCAGCAGTGGACAAGTAGATGCTGATGATGATGATGATGGTGATGATGAAAGCGTCTGACAGGGTTCGCACCTAAGACCTACAAATTGTATGTCGCGGCCGCTAGGCCATCACTGCTCTGCTGATATTATTACCAACAAATACCACAGAATCGATATAGATTACGAACCGTTTGGTAGTCCATTTCTTTAATAGGCTTATAGTGAACCATAGCAAAATATTGACTACAGAAAGATGGCAAAACCTCTCAATGCAGTTGAAGAATAATAGAAACTTCAAGGGAGCACTCGTGCGATGAAGCCACTCTGATGAGGCATATCAAATTAATACTTCCAAAGAAATATTGAAAAAAAAAAAAAGTATGAATGAACAAATGTTTCTAGACGTTATTTGGATCTGATTTCAGCAGTATTAAATATATGGCTCATTACGAAAATTACGGACAAGACAAAAGAAACATGTGTAAAGATAATAAAGCTAACACAGAAGTTTTGAAATTGATTTCTATTCCGTATAAGAAGCGGTGTATAAGTAGCGACACAACAATAGAATTAGCAGACCAATCATGTTCATTCAGAACCAAAATGATACGGATTTCATTTATTTATTATGGTGCGTTTGAATGAATGAAACAATTACTTTTAGGAAAATAACGGTGTGCTTGGCAAAGGTATTGTTTTCCGTGAAAAGAGTTGGAGATAGACAGAGTATGTCTCAAGGACGTCAGATTTCATTCATTTACTTTCTTATGTGGCATTTGGATTATGTTAATAGACGATTACGAAATAAAACAATTGAGTTGCATCTTTTTTTTTAATAATTATACTTAAACTAGTGCTCGACTGCAATCCCGCATGATGGTAAGCAGTGATGCAATCGTTGATGGTAAAGCGCACTGGAAAACGCAGCGTAGGGAGGCTCCCAACAAGGTGGACCGATGACCTGGTGAAGGTCGCGGGAAGCCGATGGATGCGGGCAGCACAAGACCGGTCATCCATAGGTTGCAGAAGAAGAAGAAGAAAGCGCACTAGTTTATTAAGCCTATTCATTAAAAAAACTTAGGAATAGGAAGGATGACAGCAGTTGAGCGAGGTGATGCAATGTTAAACCTATTAGATATTTAATTGGTCATCTTGACTCTTGACATAACACATCCGGTATTTATAATATTTATTAAAACTATGTTTAAGGCGCACTAAATAATGCTTTGTTACTGTAGTGTATCTGCAGATGCATTTAATGATGTTAAGCGTCCAACATTTTCTTCCAATGATTACAACCGACAGTTTTGTTCTCAATCGATATGGAAACGCAAAGCATTGGCTAATAAAACATTTTATTTTTCAGTACAACAAACACATCGAGATAATGTGCACTCATTGTGGAAACATGAATAATGTCCAAGTTCCATATCGCTAGGAAATAATTACATTCAATGATTACGGGGGCTCCATTCATTAGCCGTCAGTTTTGGCGATTGACTCCGGAATACAATTGACTTTGTTTAGGATTTTCAAATTGATTTTTGACGCCGAAATTGGACACGTCGTTTATAGGATTTGAATATCCGGCATGGACCCGGATAAGCTGACAGAGCCAATGGCGCGGGTAACATGTGCAAGATAAAAAAAAAGTCTAAAACAAATGAATGAATGCGTGAAATCTAAACGAGGGCGTTACGTCCACTGTTGGAAATGGACCATTGAAGGCAGCCGTGGGGGGAAAGAAAATTGAATTTACTGCAGACTTCTGACGAATAAAAACAAAAGGGAACTCAATAAGCTCTTCATTAACCAATGAGAATACTCGAAAATAACCCTGATCAAACGTAACGGGCTGTACAACCCGTTAAAAACAACCCTCTTACACTGTTTTTTATAGAACAAAGCTTTGCTCATGGAGCTGTCGCCTCGGCCGTGGTAGCTGAGGCTTGCGCTTATCTTCCGCAGGATACGGCGCCTTTTCCGTCGTCAGATAGCGACGCCCACCCATCCCCCTGGTGATCCGACCCACCTCGCCCTATTGTTATATGACAAAAATACTTGGTATGTCTAGATCATACACACTACACTCCGGTTTTAGTAAATCCCGCGCCTAGATTTCCGATGTACTTCAGACTTAACGAACATAACATATAACTGTCGTCCACAAGCTAGCCAACAAAATCATATTTAGAAATTGATAGCATTTCATATAACTATTATTAATTTCAATAGCGTACTAAATAGGGATGTTTCCTGGGAAAAAAAAATGATTCTATTTAGTCCGTCATTCAAATTAAAGAAAAATATTGGATACGTATAGTTTGTTTTAACAAATCAATAAAAATTTACAAATATAAAAGGCATCAAAGATCAGGAGTGGTGGCTGGTGACGTCATTCCTCGCTAAAAAGTGTAGCGTGCAGTAACGTCACACGAGTTTTCAACGCACTGTGTCGTCTTCATTTTTTGTTTTTATGAAAAAAGAAAAAATAAGTGTCTAGTATTTTTTGGAAATTTGACTGACGGACTAGCTAACCAACAAAATCATATTTAGAAATTGATAGCATTTCATATAACTATTATTAATTTCAATAGCGTACTAAATAGGGATGTTTCCTGGGTAAAAAAAAAATGATTCTATTTAGTCCGTCATTCAAATTATAGAAAAATATTGGATACGGATAGTTTGTTTTAACAAATCAATAAAAATTGACAGATATAATTAGTTTTTTTAGTCAATACCCTATTCGGTAAACGGCGATTTAGGTATGCAACTGATAGTAAAAGATCTATGTAAAATGTAATCCTTCAGTCACTGAATGTTTAGTAATACTGCTTACTAAAATATTGCATAGACAGAAAGATGTAGCATTAAAAAACAAACGCATTGTACATAGATTATGGACGGCAGATATCTACCAGGTTGGTTACGGATTTTTGTTTGATTGAATTCTGATTTGGATTTCGAAATAATGTTGGTTTGTAATGTGTTTGTGATGTAAGATGAAGGTTTACGTTTCTTAAAAATGAATGCTGAGATTACTAGCTTTCGTTTTTGATAAACTTAAACCTATCTAACAGCAACATTTCGCTAGTTTCAATATTAAGGTTAAAAAAATCAATAATAGCAACAACTAGAGTAAATAGATGCTTGTGTGTATATGATGTATACAAGTATATACATAGTAGCTCGCGATTCAAGATGCTTTATCATAAACGGATTTTCTTGGAATCTCTCGTTTGAATATAGTTCACACGTTCTATTCTGGTCTAGTTATTGTAGATGGCTAAAAAGCCTTTGTGTATGAAATAGCCGCACTGAAAAGTTTTTGTTTTCGAATAGAGAATTCCTAATTGTAGGATGAATAGAATGAGGTTCTAGTCTTTGAAAGAGGATGGATAGTAGTGGTAAATCACGTAGACCGACCACTTTCGATATGAATAAAACAGAAATTACAAACAGGACACGCTCATCGATTTTCTCGAGAAAATGTAAATTGCGGCAATTAGTAACGCAATCAAGGGAAAATTCCGTAACATATATTTTAACATTATTTTGTGGTTTAAGGCAATCTAAGGGTACCTGTGTTCACGCAATCAAATTGTAGCAACTTATGACGTATTCGACTGTAACAATCTGTGGTTACAATATATGGACGTATATAGTAACGTAAGTCGCGTGTGCTCATTGCGGCCGTGCCGGTCAATTAGCTTACCAGCCCTTTAATGGAGCTCATTCACGCGAACGACGTGAATGGAGTCGCCATCATGAGGAATTATTAATAGAAGCCGTGGAGAAGTATGCTACCATTGATGGACTGGTATCGACCCTGTGCGTGGGTAGCGGAAAACAATGGTTACTCCATCATAAGTATGATAAAACTGATAACGGTTGCTAAAGCTACAAAGTACCATAAACTGATCAGTGATGACGGGCCTCGTGATTGGAGATTTCTATGTTTTGTTGGTAGATGTCAATAGTTATTTTCATCAGCATCATCATCTCAGCGTTAATCCTGTTTCCTGTGTCCAGCGTTAGTCTGGGGTCCGCTTTACCAGTGTAACTGCTTATTTTGGCTAAACTTCGATATTTTCCGTGAAGCGATTGCCGTCTGACCTCCACAACCCGAAGCGATACCAAAGCATTGCAGTTAGACTAATTTGGACTTTTGAGGGTTCCTACACCCCATTAGATGTTCGTATGGCAACTAGGACCAACTGCTTAACGTGCTTTCCGAGACACGACCAGACTAGTGCCAATATTCATATTCACGCATACAAATCTTTGCACGTTATTATTATGACTGTAATAACCTTAAGTAACCTCTGAGGAATTTCGTGCTTCGGAAAGCACGTTGAGCCGTTGGTCCAGGGTCTGATCTCTCTACGTTAGTGTCGGATTGCAGTCCCATCGGACTGTAGCGGTATCTACAAACGCCACTTTTTTTTTATTTTTTATATGGCATCTCGTAGTTGACCTTGAGAGGCCGTGACTACTTAACCGGACTTTCCTGTGGATGCCTTAAATGAATTTAAAGCCTCCAGCCAGGGCTAACAAACGTCACACGCGAACAACGCGTCATATTGACGTCACACAGATCCCCTCCCACCTCAGGTTCTGCATCTCGCAAGCAGAGTTTACAGTGCAACTAGCATTTATAGGATACTATATACAACTTCTCGGCATCAACTGTCGGGCAAGTTCCCAAAAGACAACACCCGTCTGGTCGGAGGATCCTCCCTTTTCTATGGAGGATGAGTGAACTTTACATCCTGTTCCCCATAACTTTTTTTTTTTTTTTTTTTTATAAATTATAAACCAGCGCTTGACCGCAATCCCGCCTGATGGTAAGCAGTGACGCGATCGTTGATGGTAAAGCGCGCTAGTTTATTAAGAGCCTATTCACTCTAGCCTTGAAGACACTCAAATCGTAATGTGACGGAAACACCGACGCCGGCAAATTGTTCCAGTCCCTCGATGTACGCGGTATAAAGGAGGAAGCAAAACGCTTCGTCCGGATCGCAGTGGTGTCAACAACGTAAGGGTGGAAACTCGCCGTACGACGGGTCGTCCGATGATGGAACGGAGATGGGGGAATTAAATCATGCAATTCCCTTGCTAAAAGACTATCAGAGTAAAGGAAGAGGGATTGCACCTGTGCCTAAATAGACTACGCTAAAGCTGCAGTGTACGTGTCTGGGATAGTATTTAACGTTTTAACTGCACTGTACTGCCAAGACAAAAGGCTGATTGATTTCTTGCGTTTTCCAGTCATCACAAGCCTCAAATCACAGGGGTGATCATCATATTGGTACCTATCATTGTAAATGTGAAAGTAATTTTGTTGATTTTTTGTTATCTACCTCATCACGAGAAAACCCTGCAACTATAGATTGTAATGAAATTTTTAATGATATAGCTGGGACCTACGCCCCAATTGCGCAAAACACACTAACAATTTCGATAATTTGATTTGATGGATAATAATTACATTGCTAATCCATTTCTCTATATGTTCAAAAATGTGTCTGCCCAACAACGTAGAAAACGCAACGTATATTGTTGAACTGTCAAAATAAAACCCATTGGTACTCATCGTGTGTTACGTAATTATCCTGCCGTATCGACAATCAAAGATCTACAGATGACAGCTGGGACCATCTTCCCGAAGCTCAGAGAGGTCTCGGTGTGGATTTTCACCCGTCCATGGCAAATTTTCTATTATATAAAATTCTACTGTCACAGTGTTTGTCCTCGAACTCCTCCAAAATGACTGAACCGATTTTAATGAAAATTTCATATACATATATGTACATACATTCGTTAGTCATAAGAATAGGTTTTGAGTGGTGGTGGGGTGGTAGGCCATAACATCGGCTGCCGGCAAAAGTTACCACCCACCAAAGTCTTGTCGCCAAGCGATTCGTCGTGTTCTGATGATGTCTGGTGAAACCGTACGGAGGACGGGTCTGAGCAGTTGTGTTGCGATGTGTGCCGAATACGATGCGCCAAATGTTGTTGTGTCGGGAGTTTGGTCATGGAGAGTCTCCAGATCAATCTCCCTCTGGCGCAGCATCATTGGTCGTGTTGTTGGTTTTAACAATGCATCACCTCGCTCAACTGCCGTCTTCCTTCCTATTTACTCAGTTTTTGGAGTGAATAGGCTTAATAAACTAGCGCGCTTTACCATCAACGATTGCATAACTGCTTACCATCAGGCGGGATTGAGGTCAAGCACTAGTTAGTAATTATTTGAAAAAAAAAAACTATTAATACTACTTACGCGGGTGAAACAGCGGGCGCAGCTAGTAACATAATAAAAGTTGTTAAACTGTCAAAATTAAATCCACTGCTACTGATAGTATACACAACAAATTACCCCACTGAAAAAGGACACCGATTACTTTTTTCTGAATATATAATTTATAATTTATTGATGAAATATTCAAAATATAAGCAAACTATCATAGCAACATGAATGAAGATTGTAACCAAGTATTGATATTTTACGTTAGCATGATAACCTATGAACACCATAGTAAACAATTTATCTCCATTCATTTGGAAACGGATAACGAAACAAATAAAATATTATACCTAGTATACCTACGTAATACATAAACGATTAATTTGAAAATTAATCGTTTAGTTTCATTGACATATTTAAATCATAAAAATTGTTAATTTTATAATTTTGATACTACTTACAACGATACTTCTTGAAGCACAAATTCGAACTTGTTAGTGTTACCTATAATATCGTTCATCCCGTGGCATAAACATTTTTACCTATTATACGTAACATTCATCCCTACTTTAGCGCTCGACCATTTCCGATCCGTTATTCTGTGGACTGACAACCTAATGTACGGTGGCACTCGATTATAGTTTAATTTGGTTCTATTTCCGGGCCGTGTGTAAAAGCTCCGGCCGACGCACGCGCTGCGGTTACTCTTGAGAGTGGAGCCGCACCGCATAGATAAAGTGCGGTCGACGTGCATTCAACCTATTTCACTCCCTTCAGTATAAATATAATTTGTTTCCCACTGTCGCTGTTACCTGACGACATCCCAACTTGAAGTTTAGAGCACCCTTTAGCTGCTCATTCAATGTTGCAAACTAGAAATCAATAAAGGTAAACAACCATCTCAACATCGAGATTAACACTTGCGCAAATTAAGACATTTCGGTGTTCCGCTCACAATGGGTGCGCTAGTCGTGATGTGACAGCGCTGAGAATGCGCAATAAGCAAAAACACATAAGTATGTTAATTTATCGTTCGTAGGTAAGTCGTCTAAACAGAGAAGAGGGCAGGTGCAGGTCCCACGCGAAAGTAGTCGCAGATTACACGGCGCGTTCCCCACCCGCCGCTGCGCCGGCGCTCCTACTTCACTCACTGCTAATGCGCCATCATAATTAAACCAATACACTGTCCCTACTAGAATAATTGCCTGCGTGCGAAACAATTCGTATTACAGAAAACGAACATAGAATGTGTGGTTTGTCATCTTGAGAATGTGCGTGCATAGGTCGCTTTAATAAGTAATCGCCACGTACGCTCTTGTTATCCAGTGGTCAATGGTGCGGTAATCGGGGAAGTGTAATTACGGCACACAGTAGAGAGGGTCGAGCCCGCAGCGAGAACACGCCCGACGGCAATGACCTTCCACAAGCCTACTATTGTATCCTGTGGGCCAGAAAGCTGAGCTTGGAATTCCCATAACCCATGTTGTTAGCAAATTAAACACAAGCAGTAATTCAATGTTTCGCGCATTTTAACTTTATTACTAACATCGATCGTGGAAACCTTTATGGCCATTTGTGTACAACTGGAAGTGATGATAAAATTTCTTGGTAACAAGAGTTGAGAAGCAGCGATTCACTCGTGGCTAATGCATGCCGCGCCGTCGTCGTCGCCGAGCTGGCCGTGTAGCCCAAGCTGATTTAAATTTCACACATAGTTAGATATCAGCTCGCCTTCTGTTTTATTCATCCGGTCAAAGAACATGATGTCACCAGTGGGACCTCCAGCAACATATAACGAGATAAAATTATGTACGCATTGTTTTTTTTTTGGGTATTGTATTGAGTTTTAACATGGTAAATCGGATGTAGATTTTGGCACACATTTTGTTACGTGTTGTATTGTATTAACCATTCACAATAATAATATATGGAAAACATTCCTAGATTACTTACGTATGTTTTCCATATATTCTTTTAGAATAGTGAGAATTAGGATTCATTTCAGTGCGCGGTGCTGCGACTGGATTGAATGTTAATAAACCTGTAGCGGACGGATCGCACAAGTATCCATCCAGTTTGTATTAGAATTTTATAACGACAATTAATTACAAACGTCTATCGATACCGTACTATCGTTTGTCTGACTATCTAGTTTGTAAGGCAGGAAGTATTTAACTAACCATTATTTATTTACATTCAATAGTCCAGTCGAACAATTTTGGCTTAGTTCACTTGAAGTTTATTGCTTGCAGACAGTGCTTAATCATTGAAATTGACAATTTCGAACGTGATATGGTAAAATTTATCATAGCATAAGTGGTAATCCAGCGATGATTTATATTTAATATCGACGCGACACGTAATTGCGGCTGAATTTGTATGCTTGGGGTTAACGACACAGAAAACGAAAACTTGAAATAAGTATATTCTTTGTAATATATTCAAAGTGGTCAATCCGTGTGCAATCTCGATGAAGGTACAGGTTATGTTACACCAGGTGTTATTACATTTAGCACGAACATCGTTAGCTACGAACATCTTGCGAGACCACTCCGTGTCCGCAGCCTGACATAATGTGTGAATTTCTCTCATTGTTCTACAGCGTTCAACAAACCCTTATCGATGAGACTATTTAAAAGCTTTTTAGAGTAACAGCATTAGCTGTGTTACGAAATGTGTTGTTACCAATGAGATTTGTTTAAAACTCTCCAATCTCTTAATATTAATAACATAGGGCAGTATACGTGTAATGTTTCATTAATCGTGCATTTGCGTCAACTTTCACTAGTTCATCATTCGTTACATGACGTAATTCAGGTATCATTAAATTTTAATCTATTGATTCTTCCATGTGTCTATCGACATTAAAAAGCTATTGAGTATTTTATAGTATTTTTACAACTTCATTAAATTAGACAAAATTATATTTTGATCACATGATTTCTGTCCTAACGAAACGTTCACCTATGAATACACAAACATTTTTCATAGGTCCTTTTTCATTAGTCACAATATTTTCCACAGTCATGTGGGTCGATCGTGTTAGTAGCCGTGGCATGTAGGCCTATTGCGACAGTATAATCTACTCGAGATAAACCCGCCTATTGCTAAATGTGTTATTTACATAAAAAATCAATAAAAGTAAATGAACTTATTACAAATACTTTAGTTTTAACATACAACTTAGGTCAGTGGCTTGTAATCGTGTCACTTGTAAGTCAAGATAAATCCTAATAGAGTGGTTTGACTGAACTAAAGTCATCTTAGGCTAGTTGGCTGCATGCAATTCTTATCATTTACCTGGTTAGATACTAGGTGGAAGTATGACTAATCAGTACGCCTGGCTAGAAACTTTACCGGTATAAATTATTATGTTACAAATAACTCCGTGGAGCTTTGCATAGAGCGGGGTAACTATAGATAGATGCAGTGGTAATAGGAGCGTCCTACAAAGAGAAATAGACGCAAATCTGTTGTCTGGGCACTTTGAGTAGTCTGGCCCACTATGTAATGGCCCACTTCATTATACGTTTATTTCTATTGACTAGACGCATTCCTGTTGGCTTGTCTTTTGAATTTGTGGTCTCTGAATAATTTTAAAGTACAAACGAAATCTGTACTTAAAACTTCACATTGTACTCGTATCTAAGGTAATTTGCATATCTATACTAATATATAAAGCTGAGCAGTTTGTTTGTTTTTTTGTTTGTTTGAATGCGCTAATCTCAGGAACTACTGGTCCGATTTGAAAAATTCTTTTTGCGTTGGATAGCCCATTAATCCACGAAGGCTTTAGGCTATAACATCACGCTGTAGCCAATAGGAGCGGAGCATAACTAATCGCTGGCGGCCGCTAGTACATCATATTTATCTGTCAGCAAAATCGTAATAACTAACTACGACACGTTTTAAGTAGGAAGGATTTGAATGAAAACGACGGTAGGCCATGACCTGGAGATAAACATAGGTTTCTTTCATCCTGGAACAGCAGAAAAGCCGTCTTGAATAAAATTCATGATAGAAAAGTAATCTTTACGACTGCTTTATATGCAATAGTAAATGTTATTATTATGTAGTTACATACATCAATAGTCAGCTATTTATTGACTGTTTTATCAAATGATTATATGGTTGTCACTAAAACTTTGATATTTTTAACATTTATAATATGCTAGTATTATTCTTGATAACATTTTAGAATACAGAGTTAAAAACTAAAAGAGTATGGTTATGATGTATATACAAACCCACATATTATTTATTATGATGTATGTACATTAGATCATTTATTTTGAATAAGTATTAATAATTTTATCTGCGTTTGTTTATTAGATTACATAAAGTGATTAACTGATTAGAGTAATTCAAAAGATAACTTTTACTGTACTAATGTCTTGATTTGCTAGATAAATTACATATTTCTGTGAAATATTTGAAATATTTGTATTTATAAGTTTCTGTTAGAGTTTAATTATAGACTAAATAAAATAAATATTTGACCAAAATGAACCATAAATAAATAATTGAAAGATTTTCCACATCAGTCGTGTCCTGACACGATTATGTATGTACGTAACCATAGGTAAAAGTAAAGACTGTGGGATCGCTTCTTATTTCTTGAATCATTTGACATTTATATTTCCTACCTACTACTACTACGTGATATTCGGTAACTATTTAAAAAAAAATGTACCACAAAGCTTAAAAGAAAGCGTTGCAAGCGTATTAAGGTTTTAAAACGCTAACGTTACCTATTTCATTACTTACTCGGTTAGACGGAAAGCGTAGCTAATGTTTTCGATATACGTAGGTTGTAGGTTACCACTAACTAAGCGCGTAATTACTACACCCACCATAAAAAGTCATGACGTAAACGCGTCACAGAATGACGTAAAAAATTGCGTAAGTGGCTTGTAAAATAGCCACGTTTGGCTAGCCTATCGTTTATCCCTCATCAAAATAAGCGATTTCGCATGCAGGTACCATTATCGTGTTCGTATATGAATATTACCTAATACATTTAAAATGCGTGGTCTCCAATATTTTTTTTTTACAAAAGACATAGTTTATTCTGGCAAACATGTTTCTAGTTGCACTACATTGAATCAAAAGGCTGAACGATACCACGTTATAAGCTAATTACTATTAGCTTATAGTGTATTTGGCTAGTGATTGAGAGGTGCGTGTTACGTGGGTGTCAGTCGTGTGTCACCTGTCGCGCGGCTGTTGTTATGCCATGACCCCGGAAGTCTCGAAACACCATCGGATCAGTGGGTCGAAACACCGCTCCTCATTTTAGACATTTTACACTGAACTATACATTAAACCTACTTACGTATTCATCACCATTATTTTTATTATAGAGTTTGAGCAAATGGGGAATTTTGATATGGATATTATGGCCCAAGTTGAACAAGTTGCTTGTGATAACATGACAAATGTTAACCAACAATGCACCTGGACAGACACAATATAAACAGACAGGTAAGTAAGACGTCTTGCAACGCAACTAGTGGTAGAATGAACAGATCGATCACGTTCACGTTCCGAGGCTGAGACTCGGAGAGCGTTGCATTGTTACATCACGCGCACTTTCTAACTGCCGACGACGTGCCGTAGGATTTATATCGCCATAGACTTTAATTAAAGTGCCCCTCTGACGGGAGTCGGGAACTGCGAATGAATTACACGATAACACTCCATCGAGGTGAGGACAATGGA
This sequence comes from Sesamia inferens, assembly GCA_037179545.1. Classification (NCBI taxonomy): domain Eukaryota; kingdom Metazoa; phylum Arthropoda; class Insecta; order Lepidoptera; family Noctuidae; genus Sesamia; species Sesamia inferens. The sequence goes on along the minus strand of CM073934.1, from coordinate 11,388,393 downwards.
ATTGTGCAACATCGTATACTTTCGATTTCGTTTAAATAATGATAGGTATTCTTTCGTTCAATCTATTTATCATCTTGCAAAATGCAATGCTAGTACTAGGATCGTTATTACCGTTTCGATGTATTACAAAACTGCTTCAGAACAAAGGGGGTCGGTGTAGTCGGCTCGAATCCTAAATACCTAACGCATCGGAGCACAATCGAGGATGACGCGCCGCTATTGGAATGCCGATGTAGAATGCATGTGCAGAACACACACTACGCTAGATAACTGGACCGCGGTGCGACGCCGACCAGAGAGAGGGACTGCATCCGCATACAATACGACTTACTCCTAAACAGAAAATCTTGCATTGCAATCTGATCAGGGGAGTGGAAAGATGAGAGTAGCGGAAAAGCGTGAAGGTAAAACGAAGCTCGGAAGCGTCGCGAGTGTCTAAGATATAGAAAGCACTTTAGAAAGGAATCGAAGGTACGCCGTGACCCGCAGACGGCGAGGTGAGCGGCCTGCCAGCGCCCGGCCGCGCGGTGTGGTGCGCGGCGCAGTTACCACACCACGCGGAACTGGCGGCCTTCGCTGTCAACCTTTTAATTACTCATTTTTTAGCATACTTCCATCTCAGTTAGGTGAATTTAAGATTTCCGCCGTTACTCACAGCGTAGCGCAAAAGTTTAAAACGTTTAATTTGACTCATATTCTTGTAGTTTCAAGAAAGTAGACATGTGTAGGTATTATTGTCAACAAGTGATTTTAGTTCATAATTTTAATATAATATTACAATTATTATTTGTATATGAGTCAAGATTAGCGGTTAGGCGCTTCCGGATATAATATAGATCTATTCTATACCTAAGGGAGATACGCAATGTTTTAGTCCGTGCTCAAATGATGACAATAAATTCCATATTGCCAAACTAGGCAAAATTAATTAATACAAACAAGCAAATTAAAATATGATATAAACAATATGATTTACATATTATTATTTTCAAATTGTCTACTAATGCATTAAGAATGAAAAGAAAATTCGAATTGAGCAAATAGTAATTGGAACAGCAGTTATTCTGATGATACGTTCGTAGAATTTCATTAGATTGTGCGCCTCATACGTTCCAGAGGCGATCTCCAATCGGCGTGGCCCCTCAATTGTCGTGAACGCACGTTTGCTCGGCGCTCGGCAGCCCGTGGCCGGGAGCTTCAATAGCATAGTCTATAATACACATACATACCTACGTAACGTGGATAGTTTAGGCGATGAACTCAGCCAACAGGGCGATATTTAGTTAAGCGTTGCGAGAGCGAGGCCGTGCCGCCAGCTGACGCTCAGCTGTTCCGCTCATCAGCGCAAGCCCATGTTTTGACAGTCACACTAAATCCTAGCGTTGCTGCCATCGCAATCATTCTAGTTTAAATAATTATCTATAGACGGATTTAGTTCGTCTGAAGTCATTCATTATGTCAACAGTTACAGGAGTGCTAATTTGGTAATACCTTTCGAATGCAGTCGTGATCGCACCGAACGAGTTAGAAAGCATGATTCTTTAATAATCACGTGGGGTGGCAACTGGCTACAATCAGTGGATGGATACTAATAAATGATAGTTCGTTCACTCTCCGAACAAGGCTAATAAAAGCTACAATGAAGTCTGGCGCCGACAGTCGACAACAAGCCGCAGACTCATCAAAGTCTGATTTAAATACTTTATGAATAATTGTAAGTGAATTACTCAGAGGTTCTACCGTCCCATGGGATAATTTTATAGCTTTAATAGTAGTTAATAAGTTTTAAAAACGTTAATAAAATGCTTCATATTCACAACCCATAAACAACTAAATACATATAATAAAACAGCCAACCCGTCTTGCTTGTTACTAAGCCGTCATGGAATCTGCAGTGATGTACATACAGACCACAAACAAATCGACATCAAGTCACGCATTCATTCACATTTTACATACCCAAGGCCTGAATTCTTAACAATGCATGTGCCTGGACAGAGGAGCACTATGTAGGTATATACATATACGTTATGTGCACAAGTACTACCCAGTCGAGAAAGCAAATGTTGTAGTACCTAATCTTTATGTAATGTATTTCATGACACATTTGCTCGTAAAGGGAAAAACTTATTTCAGCAATTTCAATATCAATATTGTATCTCATTACGCCCTTATAAATGCGTTATTGCAATGTAAAGCAAACGGTTTATCAAGATTTTCTGTTTAAAAACGAACCTTACTTTTTTACATCTTAGCAAAAAGTTTTTATGTCAGAAAAGTAATCAAAATTTTATGTAGATACTTATTAAGTCTGGGAGAGATAATATAATAAATAAACAATTAATTCAATTAATTTTAACATTGTTACTTTATTAGCTGTACTGCATTGCTTATACTGGCTGTTTTTGTTCCTATGCTTAAAAAAATCAATATCTCCTCGGCTTTAGTTTTCAACTTATCGCACTTCTACCACAATGTACATTATTACATATACAAAGATCTATCCGCCTATCGTCGATACGTGCGATAATGTCATTTGGGAGTTTGGGACACAACGCAACGAACTTTTATTTTCGGTGATTTAACTTCGACACATGCCACAGGCATTAAAAAGAAATGTTTATTTTGGGTGGGAATTCATGAAATTACCTCTACTGTTCTAGGCGGAGCGGAAGGATTTAGCTGTCGTTTTTATTACTAACTTAATTAGAAAGGAAGAAAAGTATTTATTATTATTACTCGTGCGTACAGGTAAGTATATCAAAACATAAACCTAAACACATTTCATTTTTTTTTTTAAATCGTTGTCCCACACTAGGAATTTCTCCTATATCGTAAGTATTTATATACATATAAATTCACATACACAAAAGCCAGACCCGGAACAACTACTTGTAAGTCATACAAATATTTATTCCGTGCGGGAATGGAACGAATACCAACCGTGCCGTTAAAATTACATATGAGCTCAACTGTCAGTAATGAGACACAATAAATTTGCCAAACTTACTAGGCGTGCCACTAAGAGCGGGTGGCGGATGAGGGCTTATAAATACATACATATAAAAGGTAACAAAAAACAGAAAAATATGTGTTATCTGTAGGTCCAATACGAGGCCAAGAGCCTCTAAATTATGATTGTACGGACGACAGCAGGTCAAGCTACCCCAAACTATCAAATATTCCCAATCAACGTTGATCCTTAATGCTTTAGAGATAAAATTGAAAATCAAATAAGGAAATCTGACAGATTGTAGTAGCTTGGCGTACTGTCGTCTGTACATTAAAACGGCAGGCCCATGTGTCATTTTAATGTTGTAAAATGCTCGACTATTTAATCAAGCAGGCTTCTTTCTACTTATGATTAAAACTGCTTTTGAAAGGCGAAAAAAACGAATTTATACTTTACAAACCACAAAAGAAGAGCGGCTTATTTACATAAAATATTGTTACATTTTTGCGTGTCGTGGATTCGCGGCGTTTCTTTAAGTTGTTTTGAAGGCAGGCCGCTATTACCGATTTTACCGATTACAGTGTAAGCTAAGACACAATGAGAGATATCAATCAAATGCGGGTTTCGAGTGTAATTGCAAACGTGTGTAATTTGTAATGTAAAGAGCTCGATAAGCACGCAATGCTGATTGTATCATGTCGCACATACATATTATAGAAGTAATGTCCGATGGTTGTTTGTAGCATTGTAAACGACACAGGAAAACATGAGCGGTGCATGATGCGCCCGCCGCCGGTAACAATGACAAGTTTTTTTAAACACCGCGAGATATTTCAATTGTAGGTACCTACTTACATTAGCATATACGAGATGGCTCAAAACCCGCCCAACTTCTTTGTACGTACCTGCAAAATTTTAAGTAATACATAAATCATCAGCAATCATCATAAATATGAGATTTGTCATTCATCAAAGTAGTTTAATTAAGTACCTATTTCTGAATATACAGAAACGGGTAAGTGCCTAATGGCAACTAAGTACTAAATTTACCTAGTCAGTACTTAGTTGCTGTTTGATATTTTCTCCTTTAAGACTATATTGGGAACGTATAAACCATAAAATCCGTAATTTTAAATACTCATTAAACATACATTATACAGTATACTGCGTGATAAATAAACAGTTGGAGTAAATAAACACAATTAATTTTATCTAAACGATGAAGATCATAAACATTTAAAAAGTCTGGGAAAGCCACAGCATCATTTGGCACGAAGTTTAAGAATGTTTTCGAGTGCATGCAAATTGTGATACGGCTTCTGAGAATACGCTTTAACGGTTATAGTAGCCTCAATGACCTTGTGCATGTGGGCGGAGCTAAACGCCGTACTCCCGAATTCGTAAAATGCGCGCGGTGGCGCGCTAAACTAAAACGACAATCAAAGAATATCCAGAGATGCAGACAAGCCGCGTGTAGGTCGCGATTTGTGCCTACGATTTCAGACGGGGGTATGGATGCAAGACGATAAATGTATATTTTGCATTAATAAATGGTAATATCGTACTATAATATATTTTTAGTATTCTTGATCAATGTTTAAATAAAATCAAGGAGTGCTCGTTACACAGTTTAATGGCCGATCGCAGACTGACAGACATTTGTAAAACAAGTACCCAAACATTATAATATATCATAACATTCACATAAAAAATAATGGTAGATGGTAATATCTACCGATTCAACATATTTGAATTTTTTTTTCACTACTTTTCAGTATATGAGTATCATGTCTTTGCAGTGTCCTTGAATTAATTACTAAAGCGAATAACATAAACGAGTTCATCGCGTTAACGTAAACCAAACGCGCACTAGGCACTTTGTGATATTTTTATTAAAAAAAAAAACGTTGAACCACACTAGAAATTACTTTTATCGTGGGTGCATTTTTAAACATATAAATTCACAGACACAAACAGCCAGACCCGGAACAACTACTTGTAGGACATGTTCTGAATATTTGTTCCGCGCGGGAATTGAACCCGCGACAAGCAGCGCAGCAGTCAATAGCTTAACCGCTGCGCTAACCGTGCTTTATATAGATGCCTTGAGATTACAAAGCGCGTAGTTTCGGCAGTTTTCCATAAAGAGATAGTACCCTATTTATACTGTGTCAGTGACGTCGGATTGAATGTACTTCGTCGTAATGAGGTTTCAAATAAAACACGAGTTATTTTAAAATCTGTAAATTTTAATTCTTCGATCCAATAAATAACATGCGAGATTATAGGCATATCTAAAGCTGCAGAAATTTCTTGCAGTTGAGAATGGCCACAGTCTATTTCTATTGTTCCTACAACTGCACAGCTGATATTGATTTCTGTAGGATGTGCAAAATGTTTCCATACACATACGGCATTTAAAAATAAATAGGGAATGTAGTCCCACTTGTCGTTCTCCAACAATATCCACAGATCCTAAACCACAGTCTATAATTCTCCGTGCTTGGCAATTTTCTTTAGTTCTGAATAAAAGTAAGCAATATTAATTATGCGTCGCCCTTCGATGAAACAAGCTTGAGATTTGTTGAGGTTTTGGTGATATTTTGAGCTAAAAAAAGATATAACATACATTTTAATTAACCCTTGCAACACTGTTAGAGATTTTTGTTAAGGAATTAAGAATTTATCAAGAAAAAATAATTAAGAATTAACAAAAAAATAATTTTACAGGTATATGATATATTTGTAAACTAAAAATATAGGTTGTAGGACATGCAGGCATAATTTTACCTGAATGATGATGATGGAACTTGCGTCGTTTTTTTGTGCACATAGAGATATATAATATTATCATTTTCTTGACGACATTCTGTATGGATGTCTGACCTAGAATCAACTGCGTTAGTGTTCGACCTAAAAAGCAAATTAAACTTTTAAGTTCTGTCGATTGGTTTCTTTCTCTTCTTTTCTGTAAGTCGAAAAATGTTATTACAATATTATTTGTGAAAAACAGAATATATATATATATATCCTACAGTATGTTAAGAAAACCCTGTCCGACCCGTGAAGGTGTTGTTACGTATCGATAACTGATTCTACTAATGCATACAAAACCAGGCTAACTTAAAAAAAAAACACCCTAAAAAAATAAATATTATTTCGCAAAAAGAGGTAACTTAATAAATATGCGTTAAGCACCCTTCCGCGGGCGGCGGGCGGCAGGGCACGCGGCACGTGGTCGCATCGCTGTCGCTATTCGCTCATAATAATACCGGTGTTGTCACTTTTTTTAAAATTATCAAATTTCGGGGAAGTTATTTCAAAATTCATTTGTATTGGTACTATGATGATTACGTAAAATTTTATATCATATTTGGTCATGTGTTTACTTAACTTTTATTATCCTTACGGGTCGGACAGGGTTTTCTTAACATACTGTATATATACGGACAAATCACACAGATTGAGCTAGCCCCAAAGTAAGTTCGAGACTTGTGTTATGGGATACTAACTCAACGATACTATATTTATAATAGATACATATATAGATAAACATCCAAGACCCAGGCCAATCAGGAAAAGATCGTTTTCCATCATGACCTGGCCGGGAATCGAACCCGCGGCCTCCACGTCGCAGGCAGGCGTGTTGACCGCTGCGCCACGGAGGACGTCAAAAAAATTTACTGATAACTGTGACATTCCAAGCCCGCCAGCCCGCGTCCATCGGCTTCGGCTACTTTAAACAATTACATATAGAAATAAAATATTTACAGGAAGAATCATTTAAAATAATCCAAGTAAGAGTTTTTATTACACATTTTTGCTAATATCGCAAAAACTAAAAGTCCTATCAACTCAAAACTTTTTGTAAAACTGTTTTTACACCAAAACCTTTAATTGAGTCCTAAATTTTGGTTTATATCACCATAAACAAAAAATCACATTTTCAAGTTACGTAAATTTCTAATAAGATTTTTATTTTTAAATCTCCTTACAAACCTATAAATTATAATCTAAGTGCGAGTGTTTACTTACCTGAATAGAGTCTTCTATATTATCAGCGGATGTAGTTAGTCGGATTATTGCCTTTCAAGTCTAAAGATTTCTTTCTAGATTTCCTGGAACAATTCGTAATTGTTTAACTTCAATTGTAAAAGAAAAATGGTTACAAAAGCTAATAGTAATTATAAAGAAAAATACAGTAATATGTAGGTATAAATACAAGAGTATAGGTAGATAGATACTTACGCCACCAGACGCATCTTCAATTCTCATTTGCGAGCTAATCTATGAACGTACACTGACACGATTCGCTCGTAAATATTTGCACTCACACAGACAACCACGCGTAGTCGGCGATAGCCGGAGCAGAGCAGCAAGCGACACAACCCTCCCGTCTGAATGCTAACGCACGACTGCCGCCCGCGCCCGCGCAGAGCACCTCTAAACCTATGTTTCAAAATAAGGATATTTTCTTGGCAAATGTTGATGGATTTAAATACGCTCTTGCATATTTGTAGTACTTCTAACCGCGAATTTTTCAGTGTAAAAATATTTCCACACATCAATGCCGTTTAGAAGTAATAACGAATATTAGCCAAAAAAAGCGTTTTGGTAACTATTTTTTTAAGGCAAAAGGCAAAATCCTACGAAAAAATCATCTTTAGTAAATGTTGTACATGAATCAATAGACAAGATATATTTTTTTCAAATCTCAAAACCAAGCCGTTAATTAGAAATTAGCTTTCTAAAGTGACCATTTTACGCTACTAAATGAGACTAAGGCCCTTAAAACTAAGAATAACAAGTGTTTTAAAAAGACACGCAATTACAATCCAATTTTAGTTCAAAGAATAATATTTTTATAACTGTTATTATTTTGTTAATTAAGACTATTTAGCACGAATCGATTAGTTTAATATGGTGTAGTAAAAATGATAACAATAAGCAGTAAAGTTCAATTCACGACAGTCGTTCCTCTTAATCAGTGTTGGCATAACAATCATTCTGAGAATGGCTATCAGACCTACACAAAATACATAGTGTGTTCTGTATAAATTACGTCAGGGACACAAATCTCGAGCATTACTCACTCAGCAGTTACGACATATATGTATACGAATGAATAGAAAATACAGATAAATTACAAAGACTTTCCTGAGTCGCTTACACAAATTTTCAGAAAAATTTACCAACGAAACAAGGTTACAAAATATTGCTACATTCATTAAACATAAGTATCGCTGTCCTCTCATTTAGTATTATATCATGTATATAGTTTATGGTTAAAATTATTTAATAGTTTTTTTTTTAAATATAACCATATAGAATGTAAATAAAAAACAAAATGGTTACACTCACCGCGTCGACACATCACGCCGTAAATCGTAAAACACACGTGGTAAAGATATTGATTGATATTCATTGACATAATATTAAAATAAAAAAAATCATATTATATCAATGTTGATATTATATACCTACTTGTTCAAAAATACATGTTTCGCTAGCCGAGGTTGTATTATAAGAAATGAGACTTGACGTCCACCTAGACATTGGTTTAGTTATTATTGTTGGTGTTTTATTCATAGACTCATTAATCAGCTTACGTTTGCCGGAAATTTGTTCATCATAATGTCAACGGTCACATCCATGGTTATATTTTTGGATAAAAAAGGTAGGTAAATAGTCAATTTCAGCGTAATGAATTAATTTTTTCATCATTTTTAATAAACTTTGGCATTAGCATTACACAAAATACATCGAGCGATGACAAAATATAACAAAGATTTAATTATCAGCAGAGCCTGCAGTTTAGGTTTTACATTTTCAGAATCAATTAGACGCCGCGCTGCCATAGAAATAATAAAAACATCGAATAAATCCAATGAATTTCATGCAAAAAGAATAACCAAGAAGTCTTACCTCTGATTTCAGTTTTATTATAAAGATCCTTGGGTTAATTTATTTATAATAACGAATATATTATCAAAAACGTGCTCCGATGTAAACAGTGCTGCCTATCGATGCTATTTACGTCAGGTCTAGAGGCAGGCTGGCCGGGCTCCAGCTGACGTGGGAGGCGCCCCGCCGAGCGCCCCCGACGCCCACGAACCCCTATCGATCGCACCCCGACCCCGTCGCATCCCCGATGCACCACTTGTTACATCTCTTGCTAATCATACTACTGTAAAATCAGAACGTTTTATTGAAATATAAAATTTTTCGCAACAGTGATAGTCAATAACATTATGGGGACTGTTTCCACAAATATTACTGATAAAGCGCATGTCTAAAAGCACGAGAATATAGTAAAAGTATCCTGAGAAAATTCCTATAACGTTCTACAATTAAATAGTTCGTAGACAGATATCGCTAGGGGATTTGTAGGTGAAAACAATGTTGTGAATTTGCGATCAATTTTATTACAACCTGGCAACCACACAGACTTCTAAAACAAAGTATTTTCGGAGTAGAGATAGTATAGAAAGTGTACGCGACTTGGCTTTGAGCCAACCGTTTAAAAATAGCTGATTGTTTACTTTGATAAAGAAAGTGTTTTTAATATAGGTCTGAGTGATAACAGTCATGTAATGGTTCATGTCGATCGTAGTCTTTCAGATAGTCTGAAGGAAATATTAAAATTTTATAGGTATATTTCGTTTGCTAAACTGTGTAAAATTGTTTACAAGAGTGAGGCCGCGGGGAAACACAAGCATCTTGCAAGTAACGAAACAACTTCTATGCCCCTTTTTAGATCATAAAGTAATATCACTGGGTTTTTTTTTAAATAATAGGTACCTAAACATCATATACATATAAACAAATTCCAACAAATCCGGGTATTTCAACCATTAATGAGAAGTTGGAAATAAAACTCTGACAAACAACTATAAACTATTATTGTTGTGATAGTGATACCAAGTATTTTAATATTAATGTAAAACAAGACAGTTATTATTATAAACTAAAGTACCTAATAAACTACTGGCTTATGTTGCAGTCTTTGTAAAAAAAATACTGTATAAAAACTGTGTTCTTTAGAAATGACAAGAGAAAGAGAAACAAAAGAAACAGGCGAATTTTAACTATGAAATCTATGAATATTTATAACATGAAAAAAAAACCTGTGTTTATATTATACTATAAATAAAATTATGTAAATAGGAGTACAAAAAAAAAGAATTCACCGGAAAATAAAAACGTGGCCCCGCCAACCTATCGCACACGAAAGTGCATCCATAACCATCATTGTTCCTCAATGGTATGTGTGAATAGAATTCGATGGCGTTTTAGATAATTGCCTTAATAACAAAACGTGCTGAGTGGCTTTCATGCAGCGCATGCAGGGAAAGTGTCATGTGGTTAATGCGCCTCGTGATCGCATCGCGAATCTGCCGCTGTTTTGACATTAAATCGTGCATTATTCCACGCCGATTGACGGTTGCAGCAGTAAGCAGGCACGACACCTATTGCAGGTACAGTTTTGCTAAACTAATTTCACTTTTCATTGAAAAATACTGTCTAATCTGTCTGCGCCTGACGTAAATTGAAGTTTTAGTCGCCATGTCTATGAAATATCTTAATTTTTAGAGGGCTGAATTGATATTTTATCTTCTGTCCTTTTCTTTGTGAAACATGTACCAAGAAAAAGATGCACTTAATTTAAATTTAGTTTGGTTCCCAACAAGAGAATCGACGCCACTATACGATGAAATAAAATACACTGCCCAATAATGTTGGCTGGCGGGAGGTTGTGGCTTATGTCAAAGAGTGAACTGAGTGATCTGTAGACCTAGTATGAGTTTTCATTACGAGACTCTATCTTCGACATCGAGCGCGTTTGACTCATCGATTGGCCCGCTTCAAGGTTGTAAGAACTCCCAACCAATGAGAGCGCCAATCCGCGCTCGATATCGACGATCGAGTCTCGTAAAGAAAACTCATACTAGGCCTACACCTGTCGTCAGTACAATTTAGTCTATAGTAGGACTGAATTGTACTGGCGACAGCAGGTCAAGCTACTCCAAAATGTCAAAGATTCCCAATCCACTGTAAGCCATAATACTTTAGCGATAAAGATCAATAAAGAAATTTGACAGATTGTAGTAACTTGATGTATTTTGTCGTTTGTACGGACGACAGCAAGTCAAACTACCCTAAACTGTCAAATATTGTCAATCAACCTCGAGCCTTACTGCTCTAAAGATAAAGTTGAAAATGTAATACAGATATCTGACAGATTGTAGTAGCTTGATGTGCTGTCGTCTGTACATGCTTAGGTATGTAAACTTTCTGGCGTTAAAGAAAATTTACCAGAAAACATTAAAGACTGCGAATTTAATAATTTCCAGATTTTATAAAATTTTGTTTGCTAGATAAAATTCAAAGCACTATGTTAGGACAAAAGTCATTTGTGGGTGTTTAAAATAACCAGGCGATTCAGCAAGACACATTTACTTAAAATATAAAATCAGGTTTAGCCTACAGGTGCGTACTATCTATAAAAAGATTAATATTGCTAATAAATATAACAAACAAACTGAAAGCAATAAAATAAAGTACCTAATTGAAATACAAACGTACGGACAGCAAAACAACCTTCATCCTTGGGCGAGAATATAATAAATAATAAGAGGCATGCATTAACATACAAAATTCAGTCGTCTGACGCAGTAGCGACAATTGCACGTCTTTTAACAATTTGTTCAATCTCTAAAGCCTTTGTAGATCATTTCAAATCTGCGTCTACAATTTTATAATTATTTGACCTTAGTGCAGGAGATTTTTATAGCCATCAATAGAGTTTGCTGCACGTCAGTGGTCTGCACTTTCTGAGACTGATATTTTTAAGGAAATTATAACCGTCTATACTTAGGTACTTAGACATCCTGGGGAAGGGTTACCATAAGAGCAACCACATTTCAGCAGTCATAGGGTCTTTGGGTTTTTATCACAATTAATAGAGGCTTGCTGAGCTATTCAAAACTGTTACATTTTGAAAGAAATGAGGATAAAACTTACATAAAATAATTCTTCAAAGAGTTATAAACAAATTATTTGGGAGATTCAAGGGCGAAACAACAAGTTCTCTTTCTTTTAACAAGTTCTCTCGTATCATTTACAATCGACATGTAAGCATCTTGCAGTAATAACACACAAGAACCCGTCTGACGTGTCGCCTCTGAATGCAAGAGGAAAATCCTCAACATCCTGTTTGTATGCACGACTGCGTCTTGAGCTTGACACTTCTTTTTAAACCATGACGGGGGTCCAAACACATTACATATTAACCACCACACTATCCACATTCACTATAACAGCTACCATCCCATCGCTCACTCTTTTAACATTCACTACTACAATTTCTTTCAATAGATTATCCAGAACTATGTCTACATTATTTCGTTGGTCATCTCTTCCACAGTAATAAAACATATAATTGCTGGAAATCGACTTTTATTTTTGGTGTAAAAATTTGTTGTTTGCTCACTAGCACAAACAGGCTCTGTAAGTCATAAAATGCAGGATACACTGATTGAAGATTTTAATTTTTAGTTTCTGTAAAATATTCAACAAGAAGACTCAATGAAGCTTCTTAAGCCCTAGTTAAATTTTTGCTACTAAATTCATACTATAAGCACTAATGAATAATTTAATTTTCATTATATTTCTTTTTTATTCTATGCAGATGACTTCAATTTCGTATAATAACAACCGTAATTTAATTATTAATTACCAAGCTGACGTCCATTAATGGTCTAGTTAGTTCACCCTGAATCAGTTTCACAGTGTACGTTTTCATTGTCTAATACAAATATGGCGGGGAGAAGTGTGAGCTGAGCTATTACAAGACCTTAAGGCGAAACTGCCAGAATAACTCACGAATATGTTTTTTTTTTTGGGTTTTTTTGCAATTTTTATTCAATGTTAAGTTCTATTGTGATCACGAAACTATAACTACAATGTATTTACCTACTATTACATTCACCAATACAACTTTCTACGTTTAAATTATCCTATGATTACTTTCATGATACGAGTATCAGGATATATGAGGCCAATTCTAACACAGAAAGTGGTAGTGGTGATACTATCGATTAGTATCACCAATACCACTGTCTGAGTTAGAACATCTTATAAGTCATATTTCAACATTTTATTATATTAAATTTATTTACTTATTTATATTTTGATCACCTGGCACTGACCGGCAAATTGCAAATAATAAATTCCTTCAAGGGAGTTGCGCTGGTAAATTTAAATTCTCTTAATTTTTTTAAGATTGCAGTGCCGACAATAAATCCTACATTAAGTCGTCATAGTAAATTTGCAATAACAAGCCGCGCCACGTGTTATTTCTTCCCATGCTCAGAATTCTAAACCACTTCAAGCTCCGTTCCAAGTTCCAATAGCGTTCGTATACCTCAAGAATATTAACTGATACATTGTCTGAAGAGGTTTTCTTTAAATACATATATATTCCAAATTCTTTTGCACTGTATTTTATTACTAGATGTACGACTAAAACCTAGATTTCAGTTGGTTTACAACAGTTTTAAGAATTCTGTACTTACTGGGTGTATTTTTTACCAGCATGACAGCCTTTTTGTATTTCCTTGCAGGAGAAGGGCCTCTATACTATTTCTACTTATTATAGGTTTGTCAATATATTTTGTCAACATTTCAAAGTGATAAGTTATATACAATGAGCTGACAATAGTGGCAATAAGGTTGACAGTGTCAACCCTAAGTCATTATTAAAAAAAAATGTTTTACCAACAATTGTTTAACTAATTTTATGTTAAATGTAACATGCAAGAGTAGAGACTGTCGTGATGTCGCGTGTAGGTATTATTTCCATAACTTATTGTAAGTAGGTACCTGATAGATGATGATGATGATGATTGTGGGTACCTACCGACCTCAAACCTTAGACTTCGAAACCAGAACCAGAACTAAAGAATCTCGAATCAATTAATATTAATTTTGATAATCATTCTACTATTACTCGAGTCGATTCATAAGACCATTAATTTATCTCCATTTCATTGCTTTTTTTTGTTTTCACCAGAAGATCAAACGCGATTCACGTTAGTCAATGAATATGATTGTGATGTTTTTCTCGCCTCTGCGCAACAAAGACAGAACAGTGTCACTTTTATCAGCGTCACTACAAATAAATGTGAATCAATCTGTGTTCAGTACATACATAATAAAATTATTAATAATGGTGATACTGCAAAAATGATTACATATCGAGACCTTATTCATTACATCGTTAATTATAAAATAACGCGGATCCTCATTCATACATAAACAGTACGAACCATTAATGTTGCAATTAAACAAATTAATATGTCGAATACACGACAGCAAAATATAATATAATGTATAGTCATATAAAATTAATTACTATGCACTAAAAGACATATTAAAACAGGAATATTTCAATACGCGCAGTTATCGATCTATAATTTAGATCGAAGTGCGTTCGTTGTACTGATGTTTTGCTGACCGTACACAAGCGGTCAATGTTCGCACTTCGCAGTGGCTAACATCGCGCCCGCACGGGCCCCACGCACCCACCATTGCGAAAATAATGCAGTAAAATACTACGTCACGCACTGTTTTGGGTATATTTTTATAGTCTATTATGTTCTCATGCGTGTTAGTGAGCCAAACGTGGAAACGCTTTTGTTTGGGATAGTTATTGCGGCCTTTATCGTAAGTTACACGATACACATTGTCGGCATAACGTAATAGATATCTCGTGACTGAGGAAACATCTGTTATGTTTATGATAGATTAGTAGATTTTGAAATGTGATAAATAAGTACAGATACAGATTGGCAACACGTAAAATGAAGATATTGGTGAACTTCAGTGAACGAGAGAATGTAAATCGTAAAGAGATTGATGACATTTGATGTTTTGCGTTGTTTAACTTGAAGTTTATCTAGGGCATCGTTGGCAGGGATTCTTTAAGAGGAAAATTATTAGAATACTGCCATTTGAATATTTTAGAATAGTCGTGTCGCAAACGAGTTGTGTGGAAGGCGGGGTGCGGGGCGCGCGGGACGTGGTGCGTTCAACGAACGTCCGCGGGCCGGCACGGGCCCAAGGTCGCCGCGTTCACTCGCCCGCTACCATCAACCGGCTGCCAACTAAGGGTTTTATTCTACCCAAGATTTTGCATTATTTTTAGCTACCTTGTATGATTACCCTGCGCTACTTGTCTTTAATGCTGAACGTGCATGCCAGCCCACATTCCTTTACGTTATTATTATTTCTTCTCATTTATAAATAAACAATTTGTGCAAAACCAACTAAACAATCCGTTCTAAATAACAATCAAATAATTTCATAAATATACAGTAAGTGAACTAACTATTCACGCGTGTTGCCAAATCTGCGCAGATGTGTGAGCCTGTTTTCTTCATTTACTAGTTCCACTAAAATACAATTTTATGACCACAATAACCTACCCGTGTAAACTACTTTATTTATAGGTTTCCCGCTGACCTATCCAAAATATTGATTGTCATCTAAGTCTGTCAGTTGGTGTTTTAAGCCGGATGTTTGTGCAACGTGCAACTCATGCATAGTTTCGAAACAC
Source organism: Sesamia inferens (assembly GCA_037179545.1). Lineage (NCBI taxonomy): Eukaryota > Metazoa > Arthropoda > Insecta > Lepidoptera > Noctuidae > Sesamia > Sesamia inferens. Next base: position 11,372,821 of record CM073934.1, on the reverse strand, counting down.
TAAAAGTGAAGGCTGGTGACGCAATCTTTTAATAGTAAGTTACCGACGAAGCACTCACATTCACGTAAAAGTACAAGAATCTCAAACAGTAATTAAAAAATCGGCATGGTAATGGTAAATAGCGTTATCCAACGTATTACGCAATGTTTTAGTTGAACCATCTTATTTGCAGGTTTTATTAGCATTTTGTATCACTACCTATTATTATGCATTTACTACGAGCGGTATATAAGAGATCTCACATAGATAGCAAGCAGCAGCGGTTTGAGCAGCGAAAGTTTCTTGTGATTGGAAAATCGTACATAATGATGTGATTATTTACAACTTTCAAGTAATTCTTTGAAATGCGAACATAAAAGGGTATTACTTTTATTGTGTTCTGAGATATAGGTATGTGACGTCACTCAAATTTTAATTTAGTAGTTAAACAAATAATTTATTTCAGTGTGGTAACATTGGTAGCCAGTGTGGTCGTTATGTTAAGAGGTTAAGATAAGATTAGTAGAGAACGTTATCAGCTGTTTATCATCAAACACGGGTTTGATCTAGCTAGAAGGTAGGAGGTAAATGGCCAAAACATGCATAGGTAAAGTGCGACACACACCAAAACACTTTTATATTCACTCATCAAAGTAAATAATCAGTCTAAAATACCGTCACCTAAGCTTATCATCATAAAGTACGAGAGCTCAGTGTCCTGCTCAAATAAGAGGTGTTCCGAACTTGAGGAATATGTGATTTACTCCGGTGTAATCAGCAGCCTAATCGGCGACCAAACCACATTTTTGTCAAATGATTGTGACTAGTTGGGATCGTTTGGACCGCAGTTGATACTATTTTGCACTAAAATTATATCATTAGGCTGCTAATAGGGATGTATCCAAGGTATGAAAATCAAAAAAATAATTAGTCCGTCTTACAGATAATAAAAAAAAATAAGACCCGTATTTTTTATTTTGTCGTAATTACCAACAACTACTGAGATATAGCGTATTAAAGTTACAGAGTGGGAGCTAATTACGTCACGCCGTTCTATATTTTGCACCATGGCGTGACGTCATGCGACATTTCAAATCAATATATCTTCCTAAGTATTTGAATAAAAGAAAAAATAAAAAATACGTGTTCAATATTTTTTATAAAGCTATCTGACGGACATTAAATTATTTTTTAGGATACAAGCCAATTCGGGGTTGCCGTTGATTAGGCAGCTGACACTGCTCATAGATAGTTACTTATAGGAAAATAAATTATAATTTTAATAAATTTGCTAACCACATAAGGATAACAGTATGGTCTATTCAATAAAACATACGTAGGTATGATTTATTGAATTTGAATTGACACGTATAGGTACATATTTACTAGTCACTTATGTAAAATATAATTCGATTATATTTACATAATACAAATGGAAGCAGGTATCTGAGATTGACCGAACTTTTTGTCTTGACTACATTATCATGATATGGAAGAAAGAGGGTGTTTTCTCGCGTGTTATTCTTTTCTTATAAAAAAACGTTACTTCATACTAGGAATTATTGCTGTATAGTTTATAAACGTTTAAGTAAACCCATATACACAAATAGGGAGATCAGGAATAACTACTTTTAGGCCACACAAATATTTGTTCCGTGTGGTTGAAATCGAACCCGTGACACGCAGCGCAGCACGTGTCAGCCACTGTACCAATCGTGCTTTTCTTTATTAAAATCACGTAGAAACATTTCGTCAAACAAAGTACAAACTTTTAAATAAAAACTTCGATGAAATGAAAAATAATAACATTAATAGACACAATATAATACCTACCTAACTTAGTAAAATCATTTTATAATATTTGCAACAATGTAAAGTAAGTATGTCATCGTAATAAGTTATTAAATGACAGATCAGACTAGTTTATCGAAACATAAAGAGCATTCCTACATGTACCTACTTTGTATATTATATACGTTAATTGTTGCAAGAGTTCAAAGGAGATTGAATGGATAAGTATGTATATATGTATGTATTTTTTATAACTAATGCCAAGTGTGAAGTTTGTTATGCTCGATTTTCAAATTATACAATGTTTGAATAATATAATATGCAAAACAAACGTGTTTTAGTCAACTACACGCAATCTACGTGTTCACAATGGTTTTCCTAATTACTGCTCTATAGTCACATCTCTATTTTTACCTCACTGTGTTTTACTCATAAAACAACATTAGTTGCTAATTTTTTTATATTTAAAAGAACCAGATCGTTGATTACAAGAAGTTTTTGTAGTTTAAACTGTAACAAAATATATGTCACATAAAATTTATTCGCATTTCGAGAGCCCATTGGCAGACCGCGCCCTGACCCGGTATGCTATTGCGAGATCTGTCGCACACGTGTCTATGACAAATTGGTACTTACTAACACCTAAATTGTGACTAGTAATAAGTGGTACATACAACTGCGTCATTCCAAACCAAAGGGAGCTAGCTACAGATGTCACACTAAAACATTATTAATATCTAGAGAAGAGAAAAAAATTTGGTCACACGACAAAAGCAGGAACATCCGCATTTTGTAAAAAAATATGTGTAACCTAGCTTTCATTAAAATAAGCCATCATAGTCTACATCTCGTGTTTAAGACGAGGATAATAAACACACCGTCGCCATCATTTGTAGCCGTGCAAGCCTACCACCTGCGATAATTTTCTTCTTCTGCAAAGCAAAGCGACTGCGGCGTTGGAGAAATTCCTCGAGTATTCGGTTCAACGGCCGCGATACGCCGTGAGCGCTTTGCGTCTGTGTGACTGAGAGAGCGGCACGGACGCACACACGGGCCCACACCCGTGCCTCTGCAAACATGACAGAACCGTTACCCGTTATCCTCTAACTATACATCATCTAGCAATGGTCTAACCATTCCCCAGCATACGTCACAAATGAAGATTGACCTAAAACTAAATCAAATGGTGGATCTAAGGAACAATGAAGATACAGTAGTGAATTGAAGCAACAACCGAATGAAATAAAAGGATACAACAATGACTAAGTAAATGATCCACAACAGCTTCGGCGATAAAATGCAATGCAACCCACATAAGAGTGCGGCGACGTCGGTATGCAACACCGCGGCTGCACCAGAGAGGGGAGGCTAGCCGCGGAATGCGATTATATCTCTTCAAGATTTCATCACTAACACTGACGATCATATCTTCATTCACCTTACAAAATTTAGCGCAACGCTATTAACAACGGTGTTGATGAAATGCATTATGAAAGTTTGCAGAGCAAAATTTTACTTCTAAAACTTAAATGTTACTGAAGGCGATCTGGTACAACAGGAAAGACTGCATCGCAAGATGACATCCTAACCGATTAACTGGTAATTGAAAGTAATTCAATTTAGAAGGAGTGTTTATTGCGGCTAATGGTGTTGTCCGGTAAAACGAAAGGCGTCCACTACGAGTGACTATCATATTCGTTACAAAATACAAGAGTTTTAACGTATGAAAAAACCTTGTATTTGCATTTTACAATAGCTACATTAGCCAGAGTTAAATCTCATTTGATTGTAGGATCGTGCAACTACAAGACGACCGTCCTAGATTGCCAAGTTTAGGCTGATACCTAATGATATTCCTGTTTCCTTATTCCATATTTAAATCACTATGATAAAACCAGTTCGCAAAAGGAGTTGCATTATCGTGATGACGAGATATTTTGTACTGATCGCATAACTGCGTTATCTATTAGAATAAAATATCTATCTAATCTTGGTGCAGTATGCACGTATACATAACCAGTTGATGATGACTCCTGGGTAGACAAAGCGCTCATCATATTACAAAATGCAAACGTTAAAATAACAACCTTAAAAGCTAAACACTGGCGTCGATTTTCTTATTCACAAAACTATGTAATTTTAAGTTCAAATACATTAATCGAAATCAATTCCTTTCTATTTCATTAAGAAATGAGCAGAATATAATTTTATTAACCGGCGAATATCGAAATCGGAATGCAATATTAGTTCTCTTTATAAGTAACACGATACCCCTTAATAAGACCGGTCATACTTTCGAGCATAACTGAATAGGTAACGACTGTCAAACACCTATTTTTTATCCGACAAAGGAAATATCAAATGATTTTTTTTTCTCGGTGGTAGGCCACAACATCGGCCGCCGGCTTGATGTCTGGTGAAGCCGTACGGAGGACGGGTCTGAGCAGTTGTGTTGCGATGTGTGCCGGGTACGATGCGCCAAATGTTGTTGTGTTGGCAGTTTGGTCGTGGAGGGTCTTCAGATCAATCTCCCTTTGGCGCAGCATCGTTGGTAGGTAGTGTTGTTGGGTTTAACATTGCATCACCTCGCTCAACTACCGTTTTCCTTCCTATTCGCTCAGCTTTTCAGAGCGAATAGGCTCCTAATAAACTAGCGTGCTTTACCATCAACTATCGCATCACTGCTTACCATCAGGCGGGATTGCGGTCAAGCGCTAGTTTATAATTATTAAAAAAAAAAAAAAAAAAATCAACAGCCATAGCAACTTTTGGTCAACTGTAGCATCAAATTCTTTGCCTTTTTTTAAACACGCATTTGCTTCGAGCTCCAATTCACTTTTTAACCGACTTCAAACCAAGAAGTTCTCAATTCGTCGTAATCTTTTATGATATCAGCTGTAATCAGCTTATATGTATGTATAGTAGTTTTTTAAATCTTATGGCATGGCTCCTTGGCCTTTGTGCCATGGCTGAATAGTTGACATCGGATTTACTAACCATAATTTAAAATAAAACGGCAAGCTAATTACATTTTGACAGTTTAACAATAATTCATTGTTGGTTTGCTTTATTAAACATTTTTATGAGTTTTGGTGGGAAAGTTAAGCTGAGTGTCACGCTCATTTTTCATTGAACTTTTAAATTATTTATAGTGTTATTTACTAAATAAAAGTGCATTCAGTAAATAATTAATAAAGGACATTGAGATATCGCAGCATAGTGGCCTCATCATGACTTTGCCTCAAACCTCCCTCATAGACGGTTCACGCGGCCGTCTTTTTCGACATGAATGAAAATTCATTGCGTGATAATGGCTAAATGCACAAACCATGCAAAGCCAAAGAAGAAAGAAATAAAAATAAATACATATTCAGCAGCTTCAAAATATTTCAAATTGATATAGTGTGTTGGGCATTTAGGGTGCAGAAGCCAAAGGTTTAGTCTGAGGAGACAGCAACTAATGAAACAACTACATTGACATGATTTTCTAGACTACAAACCTGTGTGACATTTTGTTTACTGCATTTTGAATCAGAAAAGTTGTCTATAATGTCAAGGACGCGCGTGGTTTAACTACCTAGAGTCGGCCCTGGTTTTTAAATCGATTTGAAAAGGTTAAAAAGCCCGAGTAACACTTGTCTGCGAAGTTATGATCTACTAACAAAATGTTTGTAATGATTTGAAGGTAAAGAACACACGAATAAATGCACATATAAAAATTATTATTCAGTAAGGAGATAATCTTTGTAATATTTTTCGATAATAGGTTTACCAATAATAAAAAGGTCAGCCAAGTATCTATCGCTGCTGTATGTAAACAATAAGACATGATACCAATTCTGAGAATTTACACAAAGGAACGTGTTTTAGCTATCTGAAACGAGATTAAAAAGGTCACCATGATTGTATGAATTTGACCCAAGAACCGGACACTGCGCGATAATGAATTTGGCGGCTTACGTATTGTTGCCAACAGTTTGGCTTTACTAAGTTGTAATTTTTATTATTCATCTAGTCATGTTTCATCTTTAGAAACTGTTAGAATTTTTAACAATAAAAACACAAAGGCGACGAATAGACAAAAAAACATACAGGAAAAATAGTCTCTTCACTGACTTGAAAAATACGTGGATAGTTTACACTAAGCACAAGAGACAATCTCAAAACAAAGTGGCAAAACACTAAAACAGGTATCATTACCTTTTTTATATACATATATAAAATATAAAGAAATATTGGCATTCCTTGTGTTCCCAATTTTGTATACCGCATGCAATTTTAACAAATGAGTCATTCTGTTAGGTACGGTAGGTTAGAATCAGTCAGAAAGCAGGAGTAGGTAAAGGTGGCCATTGCAACAAGTCAACGTCCTGGATTAAAAATGTCAGGCCTCTCGTTTATATTACTTTATAGATACACCTAAAAAGTGTGTTGTAGATTGTGGGTCACACAGCGGAAGCGACGACGGACGTGTTTCGAAATATAGCACGCACTATCGAACTCATTATACTCATTATGTGAGATCACGAGTAATGTCACTGAGATAATAGTTTATCAAGGGTTTACAGGGCCCCTTGTGCGGGCCAAGGGACTGTTGGCAAACGTTGTGGGCCTTTGCTTATCAATTGGTTATATGTAGGTACAAAGTTCAGATTTCAGTAAGTAAAATATATTACGTAGCAAATAATACAACTATGTATCATAATTAAATTACAAAGTATGCTTCAACATAAAATTCCGAGCTAGTTACATAAAATTTATTACCATACCTCCCTAAGATACTACTATTCTTGTTAAATTGCTAATTACTGGCAACACTATTTAATTGTGCTCGGGGAAAACTTATAGTAATGAGATTAAGCTAATAGTACAAAATAATAATCTATCTATACCTGCAATCCAATACCATCCTATTATCTCCAAACAAAAATCTCGATAGATTTTGTCCATTGTCTGCTACTTAAGTGTAGTTAATTTAAAATAACATAGACATAATAATATTGCGAAAAGGTGGGTAGGTATTGATATGAAATGAGTCGAAATATCAACATGAACCCCATTATATTTAAAACAACGTAGGCACCGAGGCAGGTGCCTATGTGTAGAATATAGCTTACGGATTTTCTTAATAGAAATCGTTTTTGTAACACGCAATAAGTGTCATCCCGTTTGAAACGCTCATATTTCTTCGTACATTCAACGAAGCTGGTTAAACATATTTACGTGTGGGCATAAAGAGACTTGCGCCGTAATGTCAATCAGGGAAGCAATTTATAGCACAGACACAGCGTAATTTCATGTACAAAACATAAAACTTCTGTCAGTAGACATAGTTGCAAATGTGCAATAGTCAGTGCAGTAGAGGCAGCAAGCTTCGAGTCACACTGACATTGCGTATAATCCGGCATTCCATATGGAATGCGGTCGCTCGACCGCTCGACCGGCCGCGCACCGCCCCGCGCCGCTTACCTCCATGATTTCTTACCCATTCGCTTCCGTCTACCATATGGTGTAGTGGGATAGGACCGAGTCTAACAAGAATCTAATGCGCTACAAACCCTTAAAAAATCAAAAACACACTAGAAATGCTATAGATTGACTCAGGTAGACATGTCGTTGTGGAGTTCAAAACGTGATATCCTCAGAATTAAATGCGTTGAAACAACAGGTTTTGTAAAGTGACAAGGAAAGACATGCTCAAAATAATTATGCGTATTTTGACGTGGCTTATAATAAAGTTACCGACTCTTTTCGTAGTCATCCACATATGACATAGGCAAGATGTATACAATCCATGATGTTCCGGAACATATTGACGAGACAATCGCCACGTAGCGGCGAATCAAACAAACGTATCGTCAATTGAACAATATTCGCAGAATCAGAAATTGCACTCACCTTCGTGAAAAGCCGTCGATCGTTAAAAATATCCACTCTACTCGATCGCACAGATAATACGGTTATCGTCCGTACAACACAAATATTCACCACACCAAAACGACAACATAAATAAACGCGGGAGGAGCCGCCGACACCGGCACGGATTGCTCGCAGCCGACGTACTCTTCGCACTGATCGAAATGCAACTCGGAAAAATGCACAGGGCGGGGTTGTCGAATGTCATAAACGGTCGGTTACAGAGGTCGGACACTCGCCGTTCGGGCTCGGGAACATGAAATACACCGGCGCATAACGCAACGCCGCTCAGCGGACTGACAGAGCCCCGCGGCGAAGGGAGAGGTGCGGCGCGAGGAGCGAGGCGGCGCGCGCCGGCCGCGACGTGGCCGCCCGCACCGCGACACCCGCCCGGCCGCCCGGCGCGCCGCTCAGCGCTTAGCAACGCCAGCGCGACGACGCCGTCGTGCCGCTGTCGAGAGACCCGTCGTCGACTTCATGTAAGACATACCTCCTTGAACGATACATCATGTCACCCGTCTCACTTAGGTTTACGTTTACGAAGAAATTCACCACTAAAGTTTGGAAACAACACAGAACCCATCCGATTAACAGCTTACCAGACTGTGATGTAAGGGATGAATATTGGAGAAAACTCTCGACAGCTGTTGACTCTCTTCCGGCTTTTGAAAGTGAGAAGTTACAAATACATACTTGTAAAAAGGTTTGTAAACTTTTTAGACTCACAACTGCAAAATGGGCAAATATGATACTTTCTTCTCAATATACATGTAGTGCCCAGAGCGGCAGCCGTGGCAGGGTGTTTATCATATATGGTAACGACAACCAGTATTGGAAATCAACCAGAGTAGATATATTATTAGAAAAGAAACTTCACAGTAGCCTGATAAAGATCAGAATTTATCCTGTTAATGTGATGGGCTGAAGAATGGCTACTAGAATAAAAAAAAATCTACTACGATGGAGCCGGTAATACTCCAGCTTTTTACATGAAGGCAAATGGGATCGAATAAACCATCCCATACCAAATATTCAAAAAGAGACATACGCTGATACGCGTAGCAGGCTATGTAAACAGTTCCTGTTTTATCCTTCATTACTGCACTTTCCTTACCATTGTTAGCATGATGAAATCAGTTTTACTATCTCTAGCGATCGAGTGAGATTGGCTAGGCGCGGAGGGTGGGGACAGCTCTACGCTTATTAGTCGCGCACTTGATGCCGTCCCGGTACTTTCACCCATGCAGGTACTTAGCTGTCACTCGTGCACATGTAATCAGTGCTTCTTTTCATGTATGTCACCACCATCAATCAGGTTTTATGGAGTCGGCAATAATTAAAACTCAGTCAGAATTTATTAGTTCATTTTTAATACTTCTCATCTTTAGAGATCACAGAACGGACTGTTTATCTTTATATCAACAATGCGAGTCACTTACACCTATATTATTACAATTATTTTACATTTATTTAAAATCGATTTTAGTTAACCTCCTAGCAGGGCAATTTAAGACAAAGAAGAAAATAGGCTCTGGATTTTACAAAAAATATTATATTACGGTTTCTACGCACGTTCTTAAACCCCCGAAGAAAATATTCAGATCTGTGATTTTTATTTTTACTTTCAAGGCGAATCTGGCATTTTCAGACATACATAAACATGACTGTATTATTGTTTGATATTGTGTGTATTTTGACTCATCTCCCTTATTAAAAAACATGGATTTTATTGAGATCAAGTTTAAACTACCTAAATAGTTATTTTATTATGCACCGAATAATTACAGAAATGCAGTTCTATAAATAAAAATGACAGCTTGGTTCAATACTAAGTTGTCATTCAATAAAGTTAGAAATACAAATACTGACTCAAAGTTTAAGTCTGGAACTAAAGTTAGATTTCATTTTGTAATAAGGGGGGTTTTTCAGTAGAGGCATCATAAAATCTAATTACAAACACATTAATGTAAAATAACCTATCATCTTCATAAAATTTTGACGAGAATTCAACTTAAAATAACGACAGGAAACTACGTTTATCTTATATTTAACATAATATTATTTGCAACTTATAACCAGGGGTGCCACGCAGGATCCATTCGACAGAGGTTGTCATGACTGTTTGCCGCAGTCACCAGGGTTGCCACTTTACTATCAGGGCCATCGAAATTCGCCAAAGAGTTAAGGCGATTCATAATAACCGTAACTGCTTTGTTAACCATGTTTATGATAGTTTCGTTGTCCATCTCAACAGGTTTGTTCTGCTCTGTGGAAGCCCCTGCTGTTGGTAGCCCTGATTTATCTTCCAAGCGTTTTCTGTAGCCTGTGACCATTTCATCGCGCAATATTGTTCGAAGGATGGATTGGATCTGAAACGAAAATGTGGTGAGACTGCGGTTTCCCCGAACGTTATACGTGTTCACATTAAATGAACTGGCGAAACTACATCATGTGATGCGTTTCGATATCTTCTACTGAATAAAATTTTAAATTAAAATGCATTCATTCTCTGACAAACAGCTCCTAAGCCATTGGGTTTAGCAGCATATGACATGCTGCTAAACCCAACGGCTTAGGCGATGTTGTTGATGTACATGAGAAAAGGGAGTTATAAGGAAAGATTTTTGAAAATTCACCGCCTAATAATGGTTACCTAAGTGGGGAAGTAGTATAGAAGTTTGTTGTTTCTGCTGATAGGAAATAAAAACAGGAACACAGCTAGTCTGAATATTAGACAAAAAACCTAATCACGTCTGTGAAGATTCAGCAGTTAATTTAGTAGACTTAGTAGAGATTGCTGGTAGTTTACCTTGAAGTTAGGTGTGACAAGACATCTAGCGACGGATATAACAGAAGCCGTGAGGGGTCCCGTGATGCCTATGGTCGTCAGCAGCTCGGAAATATTCGGCGTCAGTCGGAACGGCACCGGCCGGTTGCAATCCAATTCACCTAGATACACATGATGTATTATAAACCCATTCAAACAAACACAAGAGTTATCAGGGGAGTACAGAAATGGGCAGAAAAAGTAAAAAAACAAGCTCTTACCCCAAGTTTTTCCTAACTGAAACTCAACTGAAAGTTCATAATTAACCCAAAAGCCAACACGAACCACAACAAAGTCCTAAAATAAAATTAAAAAGTTTGTTACCTGTGGTGTCGTCAACATCGAACTTATAGTAGGCAACGTTAAGGAGTCCCGAGTCTTGGTGGACATACATCATGTCAGGGTTGAGTCTAGTGAGATGCAGGACGTATTCCGCAAAGCTGGCTAGGGATAACTGAAGGGTCAGCATCTTTCGGAATGTCCAGTAGTCTGTGGGCGCGGAGAATGTCGCCGCGGCCCATTCGCGCAGCATGCCCTTTGGCACCATTGTTGCTTGTACCTATGTTGCGAAATATTTGGTTATTGAGTGCTGGTGCGCCTTGTCTAATTGCTTTATTATGTCTAGATTATGCAAAGATGTGTTGCTATTGGCATATTTTATAATCAATATGGTCTGCTAATTGTTAAATAATCTGGTTATCTATTTATTAAAAGTTATCAACACCCTATCTTGCTTGGTCACTAAATTATCACTACATATTATAAAACAAAGTCACTTTCTCTTTCCCTATGCCCCTTTGTATGATTAAATCTTTAACACTACGCAACGGATTTTGATACGTTTTTTTTTTTTAAAAGATAGAGTGATGAAAGAGGAAGGTTTATATGTATAATAACATCCATTAAATTGTGGAAAAATACTATTATTTTAGAGGTTTCTAATGTGATGTCGTAAATAATTACATTTTATCCGCGTTTGCAGTGAGACGCAGGCTGAACCCTACGAGATTTATCAAAATAATGTACTAAATATTGTACTCATTGATAAGGTCTACAAAAAATCCGCGATGGTATATGTCTATCTCTTATGGATATAACACAATAATTTTTTTTTTGTCATTTACTTTTTAAGACAAATACCGCCTAATTTTCGAAGCTATTTTAATCAATACAGCATTAATACTTATCCAACCTAATACCCTTATATCGGCCTTTACAGCATAATGATTTAAATGATTTTTTTCGAGGATATAACAGATTTAAAAATTGCGGGGTGTCGCGTTTACGGCGGCACACGATGCGGCGTTCGGGTCGGTTTTTTATACAACGTTCACAGTTTATCTGTAGTGTATTTAGTATTAGCATTGCACCCGTGCGAAGCCGGGGCGGGTCACTAGTAAAAATACAAACCTCTATTGTATTATTTTATAATTCTATATAATATACAAATTTCTAATCAACCTACACATAATGAAAGGAGACTGGGCGAAAGTGGTCTATGGATCAATGAGAAATATAGTTGCGATATTTAATTTATACGTGGCAACAAAATTTTAATCCTTTATTTAGGTCGGTGGCAAAATATCTTCCAGTTGATTCGAAGAAGAGAAAGTCGTAGAAGTCACTTCCTTCGGTCTTTAACCGACTTCAAAAAAGGAGGAGGTTCTCATTACACAATATACAGTATGTTACGAAAACCCTGTCCGACCCGTGAAGGTGTTGTTAGGTATCGATAACTGATTCTACTAATGCATACAAAACAGGGCTTTACTTAAAAAAAAAATCCCCCTAAAAAAAATAAATATTATTTCGCAAAAGGAGGTAACTTATTAAATGTGCGTTGACCACCCTTCGCCTGCCTACCGCGGGGGGCGGGCGGCAGGACACGCGGCACGTGGTCGCATCGCTATTCGCTCATAATAATACCGGTGTTGTCACTTTTTAAAAATTACCAAATTTCGGGGAAATTGGAATTAATTCGTTGGAAAAAAAGATTATTTCAAAATTCATTTGTATTGGTACTATGATGAATACGTAAAATTTTATATTATATTTGGTCATGTGTTTACCTAACCTCTATTATCCTTATGGGTCGGACAGGGTTTTCGTAACATACTGTATTTACACAAATAAAGTAGTGCTGAATACTTTAATACTTACTTCACGAAGAATATCCCGCAAAACTTGATGTGAAGCTTGTGAGCCTCGCGCTTGGACGGCCGCAAGTCGTTCATAGTAGCGTGCGACAGGAGCATCGTATTCCACTCCCCTACAATAAAGGGTTAAAACACGATAGTTTAACAAGCGCGCATGTGACATTGTTATAAGGTACATATTAGAATTATTGACATGCAATAACACCCATTTTGAACATAAGCTTCATGGTAAATAGCCTACCTGTTAGCGCATTCGGTTCTGTATATATCCAGAAGTGATATAGAACTAGGGTTATCTTCTACAAGTCGCATCTGGGGCGATACTGAAACGACGCGCGGTACAGTGAAGTGCAAAAACCTTCTCGACGTTTCCTTTTGTTTTCCTAAATAATGGTTCAACATTCTCAGTAGTTGTAGGACCCGTTCTTCCCTCCTGGCGTCTCCCAGTCCCGAATCATTGACGACAAGGTACGGATAAATTTTGCCGTTATGACCACGAATGTACAGTCTACGCGCGGAAGTGTTGTGTTTCTGCACAATTTCAACGCGCGGCATAAACCTTGCGATCCGTACGTGGTAGTGTGTATGTTTCGGTAACAGAAACTCGCCGGGAAGTTCCACTTCTGCTGTCTTCAAGCTAAAGTTGGACAAGAACCTACATTTTTCTTCGATGAGGAATGATCTGTAAAAGTAAATTAGAACGTTAAATATTTTGGATTGATTCAGTGTTAACCGGTTTGTTAGAACAGAACCCGAAAGTTACTGAAGTGAAGAAAGCACTAAGCCAGAACCCTTTCTTAAACTACATGAGGTTAGATCGAGCGTGAGTGCTAAGGGCTAGATAAGATGGACGGCACAATCGTGATAAAAACTCCTCAGTATTTACCTTAGTGGGGAGTGCTCAAGACCTGACTGAACTACTTACTTGGGCAGAATCTTTGTTTTTGCCTCGAGTATCTTGACCCATTTTCTTAGCTTTTGTATAAGATTTTGTAATTTCATAGCGTTAGGCTGCGAAAAGTCGAAGTCTGCGGTGAACTGACTCTTCATCTTCTGGAAGACCGGGTCCTGCACGGTGGCCTGCGCGCGGCGGGCGAGACTCTCTGATGCAGCTGAAGAGAATGCACCACTTACAGAACTTGTTGAAATACTTTCTGTAGACATACAAAATGGAGTATCTGTATAAAGTGACGATCGCTGGAGGCACAACATCAGTTATATATTCAGAGAAACCCAAAATAAAATGAGATTAGTACAAACTACTTGTGTACTGTGAAGGTTCAATAAATATGAGCTTTGTTACCTGTTATCAAGTCAAAGTTATAATCGCACAGCAATACATTGTACTGCATGTTATTATATCTCTGAAATAAATTGTATGTTATTGTGTTTTTTTAAGTGAATAATAACTGATGAAGAATGCTGATAAGTCGCGATCCCATTCATTTTACGGATCATGATCATTGACTTTCTTAATAATTAGCTTTATTTATAAGCTTGTCACTTTTTTCAATACACCATCTTGGAAACTAGTAGATCTATGACTTTCTGTACTATTTATTATAATATCTATGCCCAACCGTCATATTATTCAGACTGTATCGTTGTCTACGGTGTATCTAAATTTTTTCCTAAAAAAATAGCCATAGACAAAGAAAGTAAAAACAAAAGTATAACTCCTATCTGTGTGCAGATAAAAGCGTGTGTACTCACTTATACCAATGCCAATGCCGAAGGTAGAGACGACCTTCTTGATGAAGTTGAGCGTATGCGGCGTGACGGTGGCGTCGGCGACGGCGGTGCGGTGGTGGAAGGCCACCACGTGACACTTGGCCAGCCCCGCACGTAGCTGGCGCAGCACCTCTTCATACCAGTTCTCGCGGAACCATACCATCTGGTACACAAGGTGATATTGGGGGTAAATAAAGAGGTAGTATTAAGGCGAAATAAACGTATGAGGCAATGAGTTAGCGACCTAGGTATACAGCTATAATTCCATCTTCTTCTTCTTCAGCCCATACAAGCCCACTGCTGGACAAAAGACTCCCCCAAGGCTTTCCACGATGAGCGGTCTTGTGCTGCCCGCATCAATCGGTTTCCCGCGACCTTCACCAGGTCATCGGTCTACCATGTTGGGGGCCTCCCTACGCTGCGTGTTCCGATACCTTACTGCCCCATAGGCTATCTGTTCCACGAGCAATGTGCCCCGCCCACTGCCACTTAATTTTAGCGACTCGATCGCGCAGAGTAACTCCGAGCATAGCTCTTTGTGTGACTCTAAGCCTTCGTATGAGGCCCATTGTGAGCGACCACGTTTCAGTTCCGTAAATCATCATTGGCAACACACACTGCTATAATTCCATAAACCACAAAGATTGCTATTTTATAACTAACCTGATCGACAATGCCCTCGAGCGAGGAGAGTACAGTAGGATGTATCTCCCGCTGCATCTGCATGATCTTTGAGCAGCGCCACATGGGCAGAGTGGCCTTAATGGGTCCCGCCTCTCCCGTGGAGCCACTGCTCGATGATGATGCACTTTCACCCACCTTAGTGCCCGCCTGTGTTATGAAAAATAGTAATTGAAATTAACGGGCGTGGTATACAGATAGTGATGGTTACATATGAATAACACTTAGAAGCGAAGAGGCGATGTCGTTCGTTCATAGATTTAGGAACCGGAATCTCATTTTTATTGAGGTGTTATTTCACTGTTGTAAGTACACACGAATGTAAGAATTTGAAAATCTAAGCAACAATTTAAGCATAACGTCAGAGTCAATATATACTCCAAAAATCTGTTCTATTTTCATGTCTTTTTTAAAAACCAGTTATTGGTATTGCGAATAATAGTACAATAAGTAAACTTACGGCAGAGGTGGTGGGCTGGTGTGGTAGGTGCGCGGCGATATTTTCTGCCGTCTTGTGACGTTCACGTTGTTCGATCTTCAAAGTCAAGTACAGAGTGCGGATAGGGAAATATACCGCTTGTGGGTACAAACGACCAACCTGTGGAAATGTTACTCTACAATAGCAAAGTTATAGTTTAGCGATACCTATGACGTATAAAATTATTACATTATTTATTAATATATATGTGTTAAATATGTTTACTGATATTTGAAGATATTCCGCCTTATTCATAAACGTTATTTAACTTTAATCATGGCTTGTGGATAAACCCCTTAAACACTATGGTGTTTATTCATAAAGGATGATTAAGTGACACATTTTTGACCTTTTAACGTTATTTAACTTTAATCATGGCTTATGGATAAACCCCTTAAACACTATGGTGTTTATTCATAAAGGATGATTTAAGTGAAGTGATGTTAAAAGGTCAAAAATGTATGGTGAAAGAATCGCTAATCACTAGTTAACTTTAAGCAGCTTTTATGAATAAGGGGGATTGTATATGAAAAAAGCTGAATATTACGTTATACACCTGATGATGAACTGTTAATGTATATAAAAAACTCACGTGACTCAGAAGATTGAGTATGACATTTCCGTCGTACTGAACAAGGCAAGCAAGTAGTTGAGGTATCCATGGCAACCACTGGACAGGTGGTACTCCGACAGAATACTTGTCTAGTGCTTCAGCTAGGCTATTCTTTTCATCGTCGAAACTTAGCATCCATAGTACCTGAAATAATTAAAGAAAACCTAGCACAAGCCACAAATTAACCTAAACCAAAGCAAATTTCAATCTAAAATGTTTGTAATACTTTCAGCTAAGGTGGATATTAAAAAAATCTGTCTTACCTTAGCACAGTATTTCCTCGATTTAGATTCATTCTGATGACGACATGCATGCAAGAAGCAAGTCATAGCGGACACTCCCACTTGGATTTGCCTCGGGTCCCTTATGAATATTTGCTCCAGATAGTCACCCCAAAGCGCCCACGCTTTTACGAGCGTATCGTGCAGTTGAACTGCAGCCGCGAAAGCTTTATTCGCATCCTCTGATCGCCCGAGCTGTGCTAAGAGTAACCCTTTGAAGGCATAAAACTCAGCCGTCATTTCTTTAGTGAAATACTTGAAGTTGGTAGACTCTATCATATCTATCCCATCCTGCAACTCCTCCTTGCCCTCAGTCCATGACATTTGAATATGACATTTGACTTGTTGTCTAATCTTTTGGAAGCAGTCCACGATCGGAACACTTGGTATTGTGTAAATGCGGTGTAGAGAGTCCAGGCATACGCCTGACAAATTGTGCTTCCTTGCAATCTTTGCGAAGTGAATTATAGCCTGTAAAAAATTAGTAGTGACGTAATTTCTACTACAATACAGAAGTTGGACTTCTAATAAAAATGCTACAGTGCTCTACTCAGATACAACAAAGGCTTCCTCATCACTATGGCGAATATATACGAGTGATGAGGTTATAGCTCCACTTGACCGCACGGGATTAAATAACAACCTGAGGATGGCGTCACCAGCGCGAACAATAGTGGGGGGCGGTACGATCAAGTGAGGCCAAAAATACTCAAGAAAATACTTACATCAGAACTCTGTATCGTGGCAGAGACCTGTGTACAAACAACACCATACTCCATTTACCAATTCTTCTACCAACCATGGTGATTACGGCAATTCCTCAAGAATGGTTCGCAGCGTTACATGGTTCGTGAAGTCAGTCAATGTTTAAGCCTATAAACGAACACTGCTGAACATGGGTCTCTAGAAATTTCCCGCTCTCCCTACGGGTAGCAGTTGTGTGTAAAAAGATTGCCGTAATTACCACGCTCGACTTAGAAACTGGTGATAGAAGTATGTTGTTATCGCACATAAGAAAAGTGCGTATCTTTCTATCAAAGTCGCCTTTTATAGGCGACGGCGGTTTCAAAATTAATGTGGCAAATTCAAGCAAGTCAAACGTGTGTAAACTGCTGCTAATAATTAGTGGTTGAATGATTTATGAACAGCCAAACGCAGCAGTTTACGTGAGCTTCAAAAATTCTAAGGTGGTTTGAATTCTGGCTAGAGACCCATTAGTGTTCAGCAGTGAATGTTCGCAGGCGTTTATGTATTTTATTGTTACCTGGGCACTAGCGTGTACGCCCAGCATGCTGTGGTTGGAGGCGTGGTCTGTCTGCGAGTCGTAGTGCGACGCGATGAACTGGTAGTGATGCTGGCGCCACGTGAAGATGGCGCCCCAGTGGGACAGCGGGTCGGCCACTACGGGCAGGCGGTTGCGCCACGTCTTCACTATGGCCTTCATGTCGTGCAGAGATGTCGGTCGGCTGTGCAGCAACCCCTGTGTGATATGAAACAACTACAGTTTCCTGTATTCGAAAAAAACGAAGAAAAATTGTACTGGAGCTCAGAATCTCAGATAATTATCTAGTTTTTACTCAAAGACATTTATTTGATAAACAAAATGTAATGCAACGATTTTTTTTATCGTAATCTTAAAGTCAATCAATTTAGAATTCATAAAGTTAAAGTAGACAGTGTACTAACTGCTTAAAGTCGGTGGAAAATAAATTATCTAAGATTCTAGATTTAAGTATGGGAAGAAGAGACACGCTATTTGGGCGATAGTTTGCTCTAACAACAAGATAGCATAGTTAAGGGTACGTCAATTTTTCTTTCTTATACAACACAAACATGCTTAAAGTTTATCACGTATATTATAATACAATGTTACTTTCGGTTCACAGATGTTATACTTACGGCGTGAATCTGTGAAGGCTCGTTCGATTCCATGTGCTGCGTGGCAGCGTGTAACAGCGATAGATACGCATGTGAAACGATGCGACGGAGCAACGTTATGTTAATAAAGCCTTACTTATCGGTTCCTGTACACAATGGACGAGGATGGCGCATTTCTGACGTCTCAATTATATAGCAGATATTTTGTTAAGTTTTAGGTCTGATATAATTTAAGTTGAATAGTCTAAAGATGGAATGATGGGATTTGAAAAGCATGCAGTGAGTGACGTTTAAATTTTTAAAACAGTGCGCGAGTATGCTATGGTGCAGCAAAGGTAAAGAAAAAAAAGTATTTAAAGTGTCTGTGATTGAGAATGGTGTTGATACTCTAGTTCACAAACTAATTTTAAGTTTAGTACATCTTTTTCTTTATATTTCGTTAAGAAAAGGACAGAAGATGGACTAGTAGTTTGGTCCTATCAGTAGGCCTAGTATGAGTTTTCATTACGAAACTGGTTCGCCGATATCGAGCGCGTTTGACTCAGCGATTGGCCCGCTTCAAGGTCGTAAGAACTCTCAACCAATGAGAGCGCCAAACGCGCTCGATACGATCGAACGAGTTTCGTATTGAAAACTCATACTAGGCCTACTGATTAAAATACATACTCTATAGTTAGTTATGGTGGCCTAGTGGTTAAAACACCAGCCTTTCAAGTATGAGTGCGCGAGTTCGATTCCAGGTCAGGCAAGTACCATTGTAACTTTTCTAAAGTTATATGAACTTTCTAAGTATATCTTGGACACCAATGACTGAAGGTGAAGGAAAACATCTTGAGAAAACTTGGACTTGAAGTCTGAAATCGCCCGCATTGAGCAAGCGTGGTGATTACGCTCAATCCTTCTCTGTATGAGAGGAGACCTGTGCCCAGCAGTGGGATGATAAGAAGGTTGTTGATGATAATAGATAGTTTACGACGTCATTAAAAACATAGTTACTAAAAATACGTCAAATTACGTTAGGTGCTGACTAATTTGACAGGACTAAACTAATATTTTATCTCCTGTTCTTTTCTTAATGAAAAAGAAAGAAAAAGATACACAATTTATAATTAGTTTAGTACTTAACAAGGGAATCGGGGTCTATATTAATGTTATCTTGATTTAAAATAGTAGAGAATCCTTTTCCTTTAAAACCCTAATATATGAAGTCAAACATGTGTCAGAATACTAGTTTGTCATCAGAGCAAGTTCCAAAATATGAAAAGTATGTTCGTGAAATGTCTGCGTATTTTGCAACAATTGTTTGTGCAAAAACCAAAAGTGTTCTATTTTTAACATAAACTAACCAACCATGTAACCATGATATAAGTTTATGTTAAAAATAGAACACCCTTCGCCCTGTGTACGTCGCTGATTATAATCAGTGACCAACGTAGAAGGTACGGCACGTAAGTTGGCAAGAGATTTTGCAGTGGCAGAAGTGCGCACATGTAAATATGTATTAAATTGTGTGTGCGCAAACTTCCCCCACTACAAATGTGTACACTACATGTTGTGAATGTAGTTGGGTACAATAATAGTTATAACTCGCGCGACTTAACTGTGCACCTCGCTGGAATGCGACCCCTCTCCCGCTTCCCCGCGCAGCGCCCCGCATAACGCATTCGGCGTAAGGGATGAGTAGCGATAGCATCTTTGTTACAATTGTCTAAATATAGTTTAAATCCCCTGTTGTTATTACTATTTCTGTGGAGTTTTTGCTGTTAAGTTTTTTTTTTTAATAAGTCAGTTTTTGTTTTTTACATTTTCGACGCATTAGTGAAATGGTTGCAAAAACATTATATTTCAGTCCACGTGTATCAATTTAATTGCAAAATGTCTTAAGTAAAATGATCTATACCAACGCCAAGTGCCATAAAGAATAGAGGTAAATAAACCAATTTAGGGTTATCGCAACTCACGTTTTACAAATCTCTTGTTATTTACATCATATTTCATTAGAATCACTAAAATAACACGTATAAAAACTTGGAATTGCGAAAAACCATAAAAAGTCGACATTAATTTTACGCGATAATCCTACAAAAAAAGAAAGATGGATGATATCCAGGTTTGTGGAATTCAACCAATGAATAAAGTTGAGGCATTTGTCAATACAATTTTGTGTATTTTAATTACTTTCAAATCGATGCATAACACATGCATTGTAATACTTTCAAGTATGGACTAAGTATAATATATAATATGTATAGCTTGTCTATAAAGTCATGAAAATGGATGTTTCTTGAACTAAAAATTTTAAAAGTGACTTGTTATTTATTGAAATTTGTATTAATTTTCAATTCTGTTTAGACAAAACATCATAGAAATGTGTTAAATATGTGAAAAACAAACCGGAGTGGAGCTCGGAAAATTATTTTTAAAGTTTATCATCAATGTTTGTTAGTACACCAAGCTGGACAAATTTTATCAAATATGGATGATATTTATGCTTGAAAAGTTGCTAAAACAGTTATGTAATCATGTTACTATTTGTTTTCATCTACTAGAAGTTTCAAATTTACTAAGTAAACGATTTTAAGACTAAAATGAGGATTGTTTACATTGCTGATTTATAAGTTAGATTACAAATATAAGTAGCCCATATTGTTGTCCTACTAGCTCAGTTTTGATAGTTTAGGTGATTTAATTTACCACTAATTATAAAACTGAATTATATCATGTTCGGAATTAAAATTAGTGCTATCCATCTTCTGATAGAAATTACATATTATAATTTTTAAAATTTCAGGACAATGGGAGAGTGAACCCTATATCAAGATATAGATGAGTCAGTTATTCGCTTAAGTGAAGGTCTGCAGTCTGATGACAGTAGTAGCGGCGACGTTGCCAGTGAAGCAGCTAACAATGAAAATACTTTTTAACGAAGAATATTTGGAATAACATGATGAAAGCAATTATTGTGTTTTGAAATATTTTTCATTGGTAAAAACACGTTAAAACAAATAATAATAAATATGTAAGTTTTTTTGTTTTATTCGTTATATGTAAACTCCAGAGACCATAGATATGTGTTTTCATTAAAACCAGTTGTGCTTCTAGTACAAAATAATGTGCTAGTATCAAAATGATTTCAGACAAGTCAACAGAGTTGCAATATGCACGACCGCAGCGCCCTCATTTACTTTCAAGACTTTATAGACAATTATATAAAAAAATGTAGCCTATTAGGAAATTAGCTTATATGTGTATTATTATTTCATTCAAATCGGATAAGCGTTCTATGCAAATCATAAATATCTAATCTTAAATAAACTGTTTACATTAGTAGGAAGTAGGATTATAACTTTTATGAAAATTATCTATGTAGAAAAGGTTGTTAACATCTGTCTTTTAGGCGTAAACTACTCGTTGCCTAGCAACGGCTTGTTTACCTCTATTCTTTATCGAATTTGGCTCAAATATAGTATTATCATCTAAACGACATTTTATTGACATTAGAAAAAATTGTAATTGTTATTTTTTTTTAACACAATTGTCATTTTTGACAAACGATACCGTCCGAATGACGTCACAGAGCGAGGTGCACAGTTAACTCGCGCGAGTTTTAGTTAGTGTTAGATGGTCAGTGTGCGCGTGTGGGTGTGCTTCTGTGCCTCACCTGGTGTATCTGCGCGGCCTCGCTGAGCTCCATGAGCTGCTGCGCGGCCCGCAACAGCGGCAGGTGCGCGTGGCTGACGAGGCGCGGCAGGCGGCGCCACTCACGTAGCGCCTGCGCCGCCGCCGCCTCCGCGTGGCGCTCCACGCCGGGCAGGGACGCCTCGCCGCCCGCGCAGATGCACAGGTAGCCGCGGTACAGGTTCACTAGCCACGCTGGGGACAATCGTCCACGGTTAACAAAACCTTTCGTTGGGAAAATAAAATCTCCATTAGCGGCAACAGCAACAGAAGTAGCCGCAATTTTGTATGTCAGTATTTACGAGTAATATTTTATATCTATCGTGGATTTCGACAACATTTTAATAAAAGTTGCTCATTCGATTTATGTAGGAGTGGGCAAAACGCTGTGACGTTATTTTGTAATGGCGGCACGTAGACAAAGTCGTTTTGGATAGCACGGACTAGGGCATTTCTCCGGGGCGAAACTGTCGATTTGCCTATGTAAATTGTTATTGTCGAGATTGAAGGGTATATTTACCCTTCGCGCTTTAATTAAAAAATTCACCTACGAAATGGAGCCCTTACTACCTCACCAAGATGGTGGCGACCCTATCGCTCGGCAGTCCCTGACGTCATAATATTATTAATTTGATTTTGAAAATTTCTCGACTCAAACGCACAGTGGTCCACATAAAAAACTAAGGGCCGTATTACAGAAACTTACTCAAACCTTAAGCTTTACTTAAATCTCGTTTGAAACTATTTGAATGGTTGAAACTAGTTTTAAGTAAAGCTTGAGTTTTGAGTAAGGTTCTGTAACACGGACTTTAATGCGGAAACCGAACTCGATGGGATTCAGAACTTATATGATACTCGCTTTTGTGAAGATAAAAATTACCTTGCCTTCAGAAATGTACAACATCTAAAACATATTTCAAATGGTTAAATCTCAGTTTGAGAAAATCGCTTGACAAATTTCGTGTAACGTAAAACCATGTATCTGACTTTTTGTTTATTGTAAATAATACATACACAACTAACTACGGATCCCGCCTCTCGACAGTCAATAAACTCTTCTATAGTAACCAAACCTTTATATATACAGCACTAAATAAGCATAAACGAACAATTAATTTTTTTATTTTGGTAACTTCGACAGTTGTTATGGCTAGCCTTCAGAATCTAACAAACAGACTGATCAAGGGGTTTCATATTACCCAGAAATTAATATGAAAAGGGCTGTGTGGCTACCATGAGTTTCCATTACGAGACTCTCATTGGTTGAGAGTCCTTACAACCTTGAAGCGGGTCAATCGATGACTCAAACGCGGTCGATATCCTCTAATAAAATGGTCGTATAATGAAAACTCATGGTACCCACACTGATAGACATTAGCTCTACGTAAAATACTGAAACTCGGGTATATTTGGTTCGATTGACAAACATAGTAGTGAAAAGGTTAAGCAGTAGATGATTTATAGTAGCAACGAAAGCTTATGATTATACTATACATACCCAGTTCCTTAGGACAGTTATATTCAACCTCAGCAAGCGCTTCCTTCATGGTGGTCCAGTTAGGATTCCTCCATGAGCTCTCTAATATCAGAAAAGGATCTCTGGCACCCCTAGTCAATCCAAGATCTAGAAGAGAATCCCACTGGTTCAGTTCCTTGGCGCATTTAAGCCAATGTTGGGTCCAAAGTGTGCACTCTTTGTGTGTGCTGTAGGAAGATGGGTTGGCGGTGTACTCCTGTTTTAGTTTAGCCATAGCGACGTCGTACGCAGCCTGAAAGAGTACATGCACAATTATTGCGGGGTTACATCTCATTTCGTGATATTTCTTGACTATTTTGAAGGTGATAAAAAGCTTACTCTTGTTAAAATAAGTATGCTACTACAGCTAGTAAGATAGCAGAATACAAACACAGCTACAGTTACTACAAGAGGACTTTCTTCTGCGTTAGTAAACTAACAGTAGGCAATAGTAATTTAAAATGACTATAGTTAATCGGTTGAATTATAAAACGGAACTCAATTTTGAGCTTAAGATAAAAATGCTGTCACAATGACTGATAGTAATCGACAAAAATACTTTAAAAATCATCTTAAAGTTATGTACGGACAACAGCAGGTCAATCTAGCCGAACTTTCCATATATTCCCAATCAACCTTGAGCCTCAAAGCTTTAGAAATAAAGAAATCGAGAATCTAATAAAGAAATTTAAAAGATTGAAGCTTGATGTGCTGTCGTCTGTACCGTTAAAAGTATAATATTATTTTTAGGGTTCCGTAGCCAAATGGCAAAAAACGGAACCCTTATAGATTCGTCATGTCTGTCTGTCCGTCTGTCCGTCCGTATGTCACAGCCATTTTTTTCCCGGAACTATAAGAGCTATACTGTTGAAACTTGGTAGGTAGATGCATTCTGTGAACCGCATTAAGATTTTGATGCAAAAATAATAATAAATATAGGAGGCTCGTCATACTTTGAATTGAAACTCAAACTTTTTTTTTTCATCAAACACATACGTGTAGGCCCTACAGAGCCCTAAAGTATACCCTACACTGTAGGGTATCTATGGATAGGTCTTCAAAAATGATATCGAGGTTTCTAAAATATTTTTTCTTTAAACCGAATAGTTTGCGTGACGACAATCTAACATAAAAAATAGAAAAATCT
Source organism: Sesamia inferens (assembly GCA_037179545.1). Classification (NCBI taxonomy): domain Eukaryota; kingdom Metazoa; phylum Arthropoda; class Insecta; order Lepidoptera; family Noctuidae; genus Sesamia; species Sesamia inferens. The sequence goes on along the minus strand of CM073934.1, from coordinate 11,348,149 downwards.
AAAAAAAAACATATGATGTTCAAATAACTTAAATCCTTTAATTTCATAAATCAATGGCACGGAACCCTTTGTGCGTGAGTCCGACACGCACTTGGCCGGTTTTGAATATAATGATTAGTTACGTACTTGCGCCTGTTCGAAGAAGCCTTGCTGCTCGTACGCGATCGCGACGTTGGTCTCGCGGTATCGCGCGTGCTTCTGCCACAAGCCGGACCACATGTCCTCTTCTTGTAGCAATTCGAACATGTCGCTCAACGAGTCTAGTATCTCCTGCGAATTATTAACATTGATTAGTTTCTAATATAGGAAAAAGGACTTTATGGATAAAGATTTAAGACTCATATTAAATTGAGAGTTTTTCGCAAATTGTGACAGAGATATGGATTAGGTTTACATTTATTTTTAATGGTCTTTCAGTAACTAAATCTTATTGACGAAAATTTCTCCAAGTAAATGAGCCTAAATAAGGGTGACGCGTACAGATTTACATCAAAATATCATTTTTGTAATGTCGATGTTTTAAACATATTATTTTGATCGCGGTCAAGAGATAGAAACCTGGCCTTTAAGTCTGAAATCGCCAACCTGCATTGAGCAAGCGTGGTGATTACGTTCAATCCTTCTCTGTATGACAGGAGACTTGTGACCAGCAGTGGGACGATAAAAAGGTTGATGATGAAGAGAAAGAAATCGAAGTGATTTCAATATAAACCTGTGCGCCAATAGAATGCTATACTGACATTCGCGAAAGCCTAAGAAACTACAATTACACATTTAAAGCATTTTACTAACTACATTTAGTTTTGAAATAATATTTGTTACCTGTATTGTCATAATCATTTCCATACTTTTTCCCACACTCTCATGAATACATACCAGCTTTTCGTTTTGTTCCAGTTTAATTTTCTTTGTTGTGCAGATAATATTGAACAGTGCGTTTTTCTCTATACTCCTGACGCTTACCGTACGTCAACAATATGTAAGCTTGAATACACAATCTTAGATAATCTATATATATATTGAGACCCAATGGACTATCTACCTTAGCATTACGTAGCCTAAGTAGAGTTTTTATTGACGCTTTACAATAAAAAAGGCCCTAAATAAATTTCGGTGCCAATAGAATTTAAACTTTATCACGTTTTTTGAGGTCGAGATTTATAAATGTTATTAAGAATGTAATTTATCTTAAAAAATGTTCCCGTCTGCGTCATGCACTTGTAGTTTGATAGATGTAGGACAGTGACCGCAATAACACTTAGCCAAAGTGCATCTAACGTTTATAGCTCTCGACATGAGTTTGTGTTCCCAACCCTTGACAATTATCTGAGATTCTGAATTCAAATAGGTACATGTGTACAAAGGTATAAATAGGTGCTTACAGTAGGTGTCGTAATTTCGACGTCATAGTCGTATATTTCGGGCTGCTCACGCTGAGCTCGTCCACTGGCCTGGTCGATGGCCATCTGCTCCAGGTTGAGGGTCATACGATGCCACAGGTTGTGTGTCTTGCCCAGGTATTTCATCAAGGGTCTGGCAACAAAGTGGAATAGGGTAGTTGACTAAAAAAACTAATTAGTCCGTCAGTCAGATTTCCAAAAATACTATAAGACACGTATTTTTTCTTTTTTCATATAAATAAAAAATGATGACGACACAGTGCGTTGAAAACTCGTGCGACGTCACTGCACGCTACAGTTTTTAGCGAGGAGTGACGTCACCAGCCACCGCTCCTGATCTTTGATGCGTTTTATATTTGTCAATTTTTATTGATTTTATAAAACAAAATACAAAACATATCCAATATTTTTCTATAATCTGAATGACGGACTAAATAGAATCATTTTTTTTTTAACCCAAGAAACATCCCTATTGAAGAAGTAGATAGAGTGCTCTTAGGAGGTTAACAGAGATGAGATCAAAATCAGCTATAATAATTTCTGTATCCTATTGCAAATTTGATGACGTTACAAAAGTCATATCTTATATTTTAGTCAAAATATTTTTAGAAACTTTGAAAGTCTAAAAACGAAGAAAATCCACATTGGAAATTGTTCTTTTTTTTTGCATTTTGCAATATCAAACTGGGAGCTTTGAAGAACCACAACGAAATATCTCACTACTCCGGTGGTCTTTGAATATGTTGCATATAAATACTTACGGCTTAATGCTGACGGGCGGGTTGCACCTTGCGAGAGCTTCTATGAACGTGTTGAGAGCACTGAGCGGCTGATCACGCTGCACCACGTGCACGCCCGATATTATGAATGGAACTATCTCATTCATTACAGTCTGGAAATAATGATCACATCCACATCATCATCATCATGATCTCAGCGGTAATCCCAGTAGCATCCGAAGCTTTTTCAGCTTTGGAGTCTGGGGTCCGCTTTACCAGTCTAACTGCTGATTTTGGCTAAACTTCGATATTTTCCGTGATGCGAATGCCGTCTGACCTCTACAACCCGAAGGCGATATAGAAGCATTGCAGTTACACCAACTGTTGTACTCCAGTATGAGGGCTCCAACAACCCGTAACAACTGCCACTAGATGTTCGTATGGCAACGGCTTAACCTGCTTTCCAAGGGACGACCAGACCAGTGCAAATATTCATATTCATGCATACAAATATTTGCACTGCGCGGGAATCGAACCCGCGCCTCCTTGCGCAGCGGCCACGTTCACTACCGCTACCCCTTTTTCGTCGATTATTTCCTGATTTAAAAAAAATAATATGCAGTTTTTTCACTTTAAACCGTTCATAATTGCTATACTTTTATAACCCAATACATTTTAAAATAAAAAATAAATAATTCGCTAATTACACAAAAAAGTGCAATGTGAACAAAACTCGAAAAACTCTCCTATCAGCTGATTTAATAGAGTTCACATCAGGGGTCAACGTCATACCCACAAACACGCGCGGCAGCAATGTGTGTATAAAATTTTGTTGATGATAAAGCGCGCTAGTTTATTTACCTTATTCACAAAAAAAAAACTTATTGAATAGGAAGGGAGACGGCAGTTGAGCGAGGTGATGCAATGTTAAACTCAACAACACGACCATACGGGATAGAAACATACGCGGGTGAAACCGCGGGACGCAGATAGTGATAAAATAAAGAAGTCTAATTTTAAAAATCACCTATATGGAGTTAACTAGGTATCACGCTTTAATGAAGCAAAGAGCATACAAAAATACAAAGTTATTTTTAACAGACTTCAAAAAGGAGGAGCTTACTCAATTCGACCGTATATATGCTTTTTTTTTTTTGTTTGTTCGCGGATAAGTTCGTCGTTTATGAACCGATTTTGATAATTCTTTTTCTGTTGGAAAGAAGACATTCCCAAGGTGGTCCAATGATAAGGACATCAGGGTTTTATGGTGGAAGACCAGAGAAATCAAGGGGAACTTTCAAAAATCGTAGGGACAACCAGTGCGTCTGCGCTAAAATATTAGCGTGAGCATCCAGTCTAACCGGATGCAGCTGAACAGTACTTTTCACAACTAAAAAGTGTAAAATAACTAATTTCGGAAGTCAGTGTCAAAAACTAATATAAAAAAACCAAAGACACCGACTTCCGAAATTAGTTATTTTTCACTTAGTAGTGTTTTTGGAAGTCCGTTTTTTTTTAAAAAAATTTGTTTTGTGTATGTGAAACCCAAAACACTCGTCTAGTATTTTTATGTAAAGAATTTATGTACACAAATTTCAAAAAGGTATAATGATAAATCACAAAGTTTTAAGCTTGTTATGTCACCTGGTTTTCTCTATAAATTCATGGTCAACGTGCGGCAGTCTGACTCTAGACGTAAAAAGATATCTACTTCAAAATTAAGTTGCAAGATATCACCCGAATATACCAACTTACAATGCAAGCACAAAATGTTGTAAAAAAAGTACCTATATTATAAAGACCTTTAAAATCCACTTACCCCCAGTTGTCTTTCATCCAGCGTATTCCATAGTTTAGGGAAAAGCCTGAGCCAGGTATGATGTGCGAGGTTATCGTCCATGTGACAGAGTTGGGCCGCTGCGACTACGAACTGCTCTGTGCGCACGCGACGCGCTAGCTCCAAAAATTCTGATTGTTTGGCTACTATTTGGTTTAGGGTGCGTAGTCTGTAAAATAAGGTTTAAGAGGGGACTTTAGTGGCGTTTTCTTTATACAAAGGTATTTCGCTGTTTTCTTCGTAGATAACGCTTTTAGAGCAATTATTCTTATTTCTACAATTTTATAACTTGATTGATGCCATTCGATTTTTTCGAAAACTTAATTAATGAAAGAAATATGAGATTTCAAAATCCCAAAAAATAACCCATTTTTATCGCGATGTTCAGATGACTATTACCCAGATGTGATAAGTTATTGACAAAAAGAAAATTATAGAGGCTTAGGTATATTTTTCCTCTAAATTATTGAGATCAGCCGTGTTTTGAAAAATAAAACAGCGAAATACGAAACGTCTAGTCCTTTGGTCAACTTTTTTGTAGGTAAAATCAGCCTGAGCTGCAACTTTCCCTTTCGAACTTTACGGGAAGAGGGAGGAGGGATTGCCGTCGCAATAGTTTATTCAAATACCTATTTTTGAAATTCCTCGGTACTAGAGACCCGTCTTAATTCTGTTCCGAATTGCCTTCCGAATCTTAAAGCAGAGATAATGAAAACCTGGTCCGCTAAATTATACAGTATGTTAAGTAAACCCTGTCCGACCCATAAGGATAATAAAGGTTAGGTAAACACATGACCAAATATAATATAAAATTTTACGTAATCATCATAGTACCAATACAAATGAATTTTGAAATAATCTTTTTTTCCCGCGAATTAATTCCAACTTCCCCGAAATTTGGAAATTTTTAAAAAGTGACATCACCGGTATTATTATGAGCGAATAGTGATGCGATCACGTGCCGCGTGCCCTACCGCCCGCCGCCCGCGGAAGGGTGCTTAACGCACACTTATTAAATTAACTCTTTTTGCGAAATAATATTTATTTTTAGGGGGATTTTTTTTTAAGTTTAGCCCGGTTTTGTATGCATTAGTAGAATCAGTTATCGATACAACACCTTCACGGATCGGACAGGGTTTTCTTAACATACTGTATAATAAAAAGTTTGTGGATTATCGAAATGCCCGCATTGCGCTTACAATGTTTTATTGGGAGGATACTGAGCGCATATAAAAAGCGTTTATTAGGAGGATACTGGGCTTCCATAAAATCGAAGATGAGTGTGGGGCGAATATAAATATCTTCTTTATAATTTTAGAAATCAAGAGAATCTTTAACAAACATTTTGGAAAGTTACACACGAGATAGACACAATGAAGTTTATACTTGCTTCTGCCCGCGACTTCTACTAAAGTTATGAGACACTTAAATATGTTAAAGCTACAATGCGAAACGCCCGGGCTATTGCTCAGTTTTCGCTCAGCGTTAAATCAGACCTTTTCTTAAAAACTTCCTTTCACAAGCAAATCGTTGCTTAAAAGGTGACTCCAAAAGAAGAAACAATGTTGTTGAAAGATTTTCATTTTATTTTTCCTCATCAATTGGGTTTTTGTACAGGCGACACAGCACACCAAGCTTCTATAATCTGTCAGGTTTTTTAATTAGATTTTCAACTTTATCAATTAAACATTAAGGCTCAAGCTTGCTTGAAAATAATTGTCAATTTCGGGTAGCTTGACCAGCTGTCGTCAAACAAAGCATTCAACTTTATTATGTTAGTATAGATTGATTACTTACCTATTAGTCACAATTTTAGTGCAATCCTCTTTCTGGTTGGAACTCGAATCTAAATCCATATCAAGCACATCTTCCTTATCAGGTTCCAGTGAGTCACTAAACCCATCTGAAGACTCTTCCTTCACGTTGCTGAATACGAAGAATGATTTGCGATCTTCACCGTCCGCTAAGCTTACCACTGATGAAATACTGGGTAGCAGATATTTTGGATTCGACAGACGGATTTGGGTGCCTGATGATGCAAAGAGAAAGTATGTTATTTCTATAATAATGTTGATTACTCTTGTTATAAAAGTGTCTAGAACGGGCGAAGGTTTGAAGATTTCATAAGAAAGCCGTTTTTAAAATTAAAAGATTAGATGTTATACAAAATTAGAAGATTGTAAGACAGATTATGCATTATACACCTAAATTAATTAATTAAAATTACTTAAACGGTAAGTAGTATTTGGAAGTTCACAGCTAAAATACAGGTCCAAGCTATATGCGAAATTCGCGCCATACTGACGTCACGCAAAATCTTGCATCTCTTAATTACTTCTAAATTCTCTCTCGAGTTTACCGCCAAACTAACATGTACCCAACGGTCCAACTGAAAACATCGAGCAGTTGCCCGTCAGACACGCGGAGGATCCTCCCTTTTATTCAAAGGAAACCCCGTCCGACCCATAAGGATAATAAAGGTTAAGTAAACACATGATCAAATAAAATACGAAATTTTACATAATCATTATAGTAACAATACTAATGCATTTTTTTTCTCGGTGGTAGGCCACATCGGCTGCCGGCAGAAGGTACCACCCACCAGACAAAGTCTTGCCGCCAAGCGATTCGTCGTGGTCCGGCATGATGTCTGGTGAAGCCGTACGCAGGACGGGTCTGAGCAGTTGTGTTGCGATGTGTGCCGGGTACGATGCGCCTAGTGTTGTAGTAACAATACTAATGCATTTTTTTTTCTCGGTGGTAGGCCACATCGGCTGCCGGCAGAAGGTACCACCCACCAGACAAAGTCTTGCCGCCAAGCGATTCGTCGTGGTCCGGCATGATGTCTGGTGAAGCCGTACGCAGGACGGGTCTGAGCAGTTGTGTTGCGATGTGTGCCGGGTACGATGCGCCTAATGTTGTTGTGTCGGGAGTTTGGTCGTGGAGGGTCTCCACATCTATCTCCCTCTCGCGCAGCATCGTTGGTCGTGTTGTTGGGTTTAACATTGCACCACCTCGCTCAACTGCCGTCTTCCTTCCTATTCACTAAGTTTCTTAAGTGAATGGGTTTAATAAACTAGCGCGCTTTACCATCAACGATTGCAACAATGCTTACCATCAGGCGGGATTGCAGTCGAGCGCTAGTTTGTAATAATTAAAAAAAAAATTAAAAAAAACTTTTTTCTGCAATGTAATCTCTCCAACTTCCCCAAAATTTGATATTTTTTTAAAAAGTGATAACACCTTTTTCGATAATATTATTATGAGCGATGCGACCGCGTGCCGCGTGCCCAGACCATCTTCGCCCGCGCTTGTGTTAAGTTACCTACTTTTGCGAAATAATATTTATTTTATAGGGGGATTTTTTTTTTTAAGTTTAGTTAGGCTTTGTAGGCATTAGTAGAATCAGTTATCGATAGTTAACAATACCTTAACGGGTCGGGTAGGGTTTTCTTTACATATTGTGTAGGGTATGAGTTCGAACAATAAAGTAATTACTCACTTGGCACACAGGTAACAAGCAGCAACTCAAGGCACTGTTTAATCCAGAAGTACTGTGCGATATTTTCCCAATTCTGCGAGCAAATGATGTAGAGCAGTCTGTCGAAGATGCGCCGGCGTACACTCTGGTCGTATACCTCGAAGAACTTGGCGCGAATGTTGGGTTGAGGGCAGCGAAGACCCGCGAGGAATGCGGGTTCTAACTTCATTGATAGTTCTGTCATTTTTAGGTGGTCGTCTCTGTTGAAAGAACCATTAGCAATTATCCGAAATGATCAATTTATGTCACAAAAATATCTTGTGTGTTATGCTGAACCATCCAAACTCGGATACCAAAAAAACTGATAAAAATCCGCCTTTTGTTGATAGGTTTTAGAATTTACTTTGATTGATAAAGCTGTCTAATAAACACGATGTATTTGGAAATGAAAGTTATTCAAGACAGTGAAGCGTGATATTTAACCCTTTATTCATAAACGTTACATATAGTTACCTAGATTAGTGAGTGTTTAACCATACATTTTTGATGTTTAAACTTAACTTTAATGACTGTTTATGAATAAACCCCTTGAAGTGGAAAAACATTTATGAACGAAAATATGTGTCCTTTTTGTCATTAAACATCAAATATTATTTACATACCTGTACACATAGTTAACAAGTTCCAAGAATAAAGCATTAAGCTCTAGATCGTCAGGGAACCGTTTCTCCACATACTGCATTAGTTTAACCAGGAGTATCGACTTCTCTCTTAGTGAGGGCGCAGTCCCAGTCGCGGCCGAAGTGCCGGTCGCCCCAGGTACTGTACCGCGCCATTTCACCCACTCTTCTACCATACGGATTATGGCTTTCATTACCTGTAAACCGCGACGGTGTATAATAAAAAAAGGTCTTTTTTATACCTCATTTCATATAGTACTCAAAAATAAACTTGCAAGCCGGTTTCTTACCGTTTAACGAGAGCAGTTAGATATGGTAATAAAAATATCATATTTACACCTTATATTATAAAATTGACTAAGTTATCTACAACAGATTATACAGTATGTTAAGAAAACCCTGTCCGACCCATAAGGATAATAAAGGTTAGGTAAACACATGACCAAATATAATATGAAATTTTACGTAATCATCATAGTACCAATACAATAGAATTTTAAAATAATCTTTTCTTCCCTCGAATTAATTCCAACTTCCCCGAAATTTGGTAATTTTTAAAAAAGTGACAACACCGGTATTATTGTGAGCGAATAGCGATGCGACCACGTGCCGCGTGCCCTGCCGCCCGCCGCCCGCGGAAGGGTGCATAACGCACATTTATTAAGTTACCTCTTTTTGCGGAATAATATTTATTTTTTTAGGGGGATTTTTTTTTTAAGTTTAGCCCGGTTTTGTATCCATTAGTGGAATCAGTTATCGATACCTAAGAACACCTTCACGAGTCGGGCAGGGTTTTCTTAACATACTGTATTTTAGAATGCCAAAATAGTTACTTTTGCATCAGTAGTTTTCTCGATAAGTCCAACTAAAACAGTGCCAATGAATGTCTTCCTTGTATCTACAGTCATAACAGAAACGCGTGCCTTTAGTAAATCTAATGCCAGTATCTGAAAAAGAATGTAGGATTAATATTGTATGGTTTCATAGTTCCATTACTTTTACGTCTACTTAAACTTAACAGCGACAATTCAAAAATCCATACCAAAACCAATTTGAGAAATCGTACACGAGATACTAAATATTTAAAAAAAAAACTATGTATTTTATTAGAAACATCTGCCATCATCTGGGCAAGGTCAAAACAAATTAAAAAATGTTTTAAACTAATCCCAATCTTAACACAATCTAGTCTGACATCGTTTTAAAATACTTACAAGTAAATCAGCCAATGCATGATCCGGACTGGGCGCTACGTGATCTCTGGCCATTCGTTGCAACACTCTCATCAGCGGCTGCAGCAGCCTATCAATATACGAAGGGCTAGACGCACAACATGCTTTAAGCATCATGAGTGGTCCAAGTAAAGCGTTGGCGCCGCTTGGGGTGGTAGTGGCGGCCGCTGCAGTGCTGCTGCTTGCCGCTTGACCGCCAGCAGATTTTTCGTATGTAGCTAGGCCTTCGAATGCGTATTTACTTACGCAGGCATATAGGGTTTCTAGTTCTTCATACTGGGAAATAAAAGGGAATAATAATATTAAACTGAATATTAGTGTAACATAACTCCTGGTTTCTAGTAGGTATTTATAAGCATATGCGAAGACAATATTAGATCTCTAATGAAATCTACCATTAACTCGTATGTATGGTTATCGGCAATAACATCTATAAATCGAATTCCTTACTCCATCTAAAAATGAGAAAATAATACAAAGTGGTGACAATACGACAATAAATTAAACATCGTGTACCTCATTACATTTTCAGTCTACCCATAAAAAATCATATAAATTTGATTTTTCATTACTTTAGACACAGGAAATTATTTTTCATTTTTCACATTCTCTACATGTTGATAAGGAAGCGCTTACAGGTTAATGACCGCCGCATCCTGCGGTAGGTACCAAACTTTAATAATAAAGGCGACAAAAAAGCAAGTCGATACAGGATCGCGCTGTCGCCGATCGGAGGTCAGTGACCCAATATTTTTAAAGGATGTTCTATTCCGTTTGCAATTTCATGCGATTAAGTTTGTTTGAAATTTTCTTTTTTTTATTTTTGATGCTAGTTTTTTTTCTTTGGTTTAGGATTATTCCTATGAACCAGCATTGTTCGTGTTTTCAATTATTGTCGTATTGTCAGCACCACTCTCTATATTTCTGGTCCAAAAAATAGACAAGAGCAGAATAAATAGATTTAGTTATGTTGTACGTAGTTTTTTTAATATTTTTATTTCAATATTAAAATAACCAAGAAATAAAGCTTATATTAGTTAAGCAGATGAGGCCTAAATACATTAAAATACTTGACATACCTTTGACGCTTGCGCGGCTCCGGTGGGTTCAGTTGGGAATATAGCTGTCAGTTTAGCGAGTAGGTTATGCGTTAGTCGCACTATCTTAGGATTGTTAGATGATACACAAGCCGCCAACCCTCGTTGGAGAGGCTTTAAAGCCACCAAAATTTGTTCTCGGCGTAAGACTCCTAATAAGAATACGAGTAACTCCAACGCAGTGCATGCGTTTGCGCAACCACCTGCATTAGCGTCTGCTGTTGAGAATACCTGTAAATAAAATAAATGCTGATTTAATTTTTGTTCTAAAACAACGAAAAATAAAAGTAAAGAATGTATTTCTAGCACGAAAAGTAAATGGCATCAAACGTACGTTGCAGTACCCCGTCGCATCATAGAGGCTCTGTACTTCGCGCAGGAGATTGCACAATAATATTTTTAGGAAAGAAATGGTAACACGAGGCGAGGGTGAGAGAGGAAATATGGCAATTTAATGCCTTAAAACTTAACTTTATCGAGAAAATTAATAAAATAGTACACATACCCGTTATGTATGGATATATATTAAATAATACAATTTATTAAAGAATTACATTTTAAATTAAATGAAAATGAATGTACAGAAAGTCATTCCGGGAACGCGTCGTAATGCAAGTATCTTAAACAACAGGTCAAAAATATTAATGCATTTAAGGTAACCAACTCATGTCATTGTTTGATTTACCGTATTTGTAAACAAAATGTAGTTTCGACAAGGCAACTAGATTATTATTATTTTTTAGAGGATAAAAATGTAAAAATTAGTTTGTCTGATAGCGGTAAAACGCGACGGTTCGAAAAACCTATGTTTAGACCCACCACGATTCTTCGGCCGTATTATAGAATAGAATAGAATAGAATAGAATACTTTATTTCAGACCGGAGTCCATAAGGTTAGTAACAATTTTACTTAAGTTCTAGTGTTAGTAGGTTACAGACACAAATATACATACTTAAAATGAAATTACAACTTAGCGTGGAGCTGCATCCACCTCTGCCACATGGGAGAATCCCACCGATCCGCGAACACACTGAGAATACTGTTGTTACTGCGGCGAACACGCGTCATCAGGGATGCGCATCTATTCCTAATAATAGCAGTAAAACCATTAATATTGTTATCCGCAAACATCCCTGACGCACTACAACGCCACGGCAGCCCCAACAGCACCCTCAGTGCGTTATTATATTGAACACGTAGGTCGCTGTATGCCCGCTGAGTGAAGTTAACCCACAGGCTGCACGTGTAGAAGGATTGGCAGTAAGCTTTGAAAAGCGTAACTTTAACTGCCTTCGTACAACGCGCGAACCTGCGGGCCAACATGTTACAACGGACAGCCAGCGACCTACGTTCCCTTTCAATATCACAATTGTCTTTTAGATCTTCGGTGACCCAGTGGCCCAGATACTTAAATTTGTCCACCCTTCGCAGGGGTTCACCACACAGTGCGACACGAGGAATACACGAATATGTCATGCCACCTGCCTTAAAAACTAATAGTTCACTCTTTACGACGTTATATCTGAGCCCATGAGTCACCGCATATTGTTCGCATATAGCGATCAGTCGCCTCAGGGCATCGATAGATGGGCTCAGCAACACCATATCGTCAGCATAACTAATATTGTTTATGCAAATCCCGTCAATATGACATCCGACTCTGGTGCTGCTGAGCTCAAGGATTAGCTGGTTTATATAAAGGTTGAAGAGCCTGGGTGAGCTGAGCCCCCCCTGCCTCACCCCGCACGACAGCCGATACACAACCGAGTACGAGCCTAGCCACTTCACGCTATTGCATTGACTGGTATACCAGTACCTAAATATCGACACTATTTCAGGTGGTAAGGTAGTCTCACATTCCAGCTTGCGCCACAAAACATCATAACATACGAGATCGAACGCCCTGGAAAGGTCCAGAAAAGCGGCAAAAATGGGAGTCTTCCTGTCTGTGTAGTATTGAACAGTCTGCTTGAGGCACATGATTGCATTCTCGGTAGACAGCCCAGGTCTAAAACCAAACTGGGCATCATGTAGTTCAAGGTGTTTAGCCAATTGCTTGTCAAGCAGACTGTCCAAAACTTTTGCTATGACAGTGGCCAGGGAAATGGGCCTATAGTTGGAAATATCCGAAATATCCCCAGTTCTATTTTTCACAATAGGCACTACGATTGTATACATTAGATCAGTCGGTAAGTATCCATGAGTAACACACATATTAAAAAACAAAGCTAGTACACGCGACAAGTGTCCTCCTGCATACCTCAGGTGCTCGATGCTAAGGCCATCATGTCCCGGGGATTTGCCCCTCTCCATTTTCTTTATAATTTCTGAAATTTCCTTTGCCGTAAAAACAATAGAAACGTCCCCAGAGCAGTTCCCAGCATCAACCACCTGTACAGGCCTAGTAAGAGGTGACTCAACCTGGAAATGACGCCGGAATGCATTGGCTATGTCCGTCGGCTCATGAACACCCGCCACGCTCACAGGAGGACTCGACCTTGGATTCAAACTGTTCGTTGATTTCCAAAATGATCCAAATTTCTTTTTTGTGTGATGTTCAGCTAAGATATCCATCTTAATCTGCTGTTGGTTATCTTGACACTTTCTCAGATTGGTCTTAAAAGTTTTTCTAGTTTCACACATTTTATTGTAAACATAACCACTGACAGGTTTACCATACAACAACCATGTTTGGTAACACAGTCGAGCCTCCCTGTGAGCGTCACGCACGTACTTGTTCCAACCAGGAATGTATCTTTTATTATTGTGACGCACTTGTTTACATAAATAAGTGCGGTATGCACCTTCCTTTAAAATATCAACTAAATTAGTATACATTGTATCCAATATTTTCACGTGATTATTATTAGAACACATTCTATGCGCGCAATACCGAAATTCATGTGGAAAATCTATTAATTTTAATTTAGAATTACAAAAATTGGAATAATCATTCGTTTGATAGATGTCTCTTTCACCCCATATTATCTTATTGTGAACATAATCTGGGTTTACCAATTTAGGTGTTATTAAATCGATATTACATTCAATAAGTAACGGAATATGATCCGACAAGTAAACTCCATACAAAACTGACACATCTAAAACTAAATGTCGTGCCGCACTGCTCACCACACAGTGATCAAGCCAGCGCAATGCGCCGTTAGCGGTACTCTCGAACGTAAACGTGTCCCTCGGAAGTAATTCCATATCAACACACGACCATGATTGTTCCCCACATACAGTTAACAGTTCATTTGAAAAGCGCTCACCTGGATGTGCATTAAGATCACCCAATATAAATACCGATTCAACATTACTGTTCTCAATTATAGCAATAATTTCACTCAGACACTCCGTAAATTCGATTAAATTGTCAGCCGAGTTAGTTGGCATATACACTGAGAATATCAACAGGGAACGTCCCTCGTGCTCAATCCTAATAGCTAACAGGCGATCACTACTACACTGCACCGCCGATACCGTTGCAAACGCTGATTTCCTCCATAAAAGCGCTACTCCACCATACGGTCTTCCTAGAAGGACTCCAGAAGACGTGTCAACGGCAGACTTCCCCGTATACGCGAAATCATCATCAATGCTACCGAGATAAGGCACATCATGTGGTAAAAGCCAAGTCTCCTGCAATGCAATAACATCAGCGACACGGCACAATCTGCGAACACAATCAGCTGATCGAACAACATTCTTGCAATTGAATGTTGATAAAGTTACTTTATTCTTGATGTTTTTATCCATTGGTTATAACGGGTCTATCAATATCCGAGACTTTTCCAACTTTGAAATTAATAAACCGTCTAAACATTATTCCCTCCGGCCAGAGTTTGTCATCCAAAAAAGTACCTAACTTGTTTTTAGGTATGTACAACTTAAATGCGTTATATTGCCTCTCCGACTTCATTGCAATCTTCTCTAATTTTACAACTTCGCTTGTTTTTTGTTGTATATATTCACATATGTCTTTTTCCGATGTGTCCTTATTTACATTAGAGATAAAAATGGGTATTTTTATCTCAGCAGCTTTAAAATTGCCTACTGAATTAGATGCCGCTTTTCCAGTCATGCCAACAAATCTGTTTCTCGTTTTTGATCTTTGCACCAACACCCAATTTTCATCAGGCTTATTTTTCTTCCATTCGCCTTTTTTAACGATATCTGCCAAAGTCTGTTGTTTACATGCATCATCCACAGCTACTAAGCTATCGTTCTCACGCATAGTCGAGTTAACGGGTGTAAGAGAGATGGGTTTACTCAGAGTTTTACCTCCGGTCTGGGTGTGTACGAGAGAACGATATATCGGTGCCGACGGTGTCTCGCTTGCACTATCGTGAGTTACATCCTTGCAACTGGAACGCGATACATTGACGTCATTTACTGGCGGCGGTTCGATGTGCGGTAGGAGACCAAACGGGCCGCTGTCACAGTTTATCATGTACCCTCCTCTTTTTTTCATGTTAACATTGGAATTAATTAAGTTATTCGATTTTTCCAAATTCACTTTTACTTTTAATTCTTCCAATTGATCATTTTTCACATAATCGCTCTTTATATCTTCAATTTCTTTTCTTAAAACCAGTATATCCTTCAGTAATTTTGTGACGTTGACGTGATCAAAACAAACTGGAGGTAGTTTGTGTAAGTCGTATGCCACAAACACTGGTAATTGTTCAGGATCTATTGTTTTAAACACAGTTATCATATCTTCCAGATCTTTTTGTTTCTTGTTCTTCCGTCTCGACACTAGTTTTTTCGTTGTTTTTGAAGATACAAACAACAACTTCTTCGCCTCGTCTATTTCCTCCTCAGAAAATGCACTTTCGCATATCTTAATTAGGCTTTCATTATCGACTACATGATGCCGATCTCGTATAAAAGCAAGTACTTCCGATATCACTAGGTTACAACTAGTACACTTTAGTTTATTAACGGACATTTTCGCAAGACAAAATCGGCGACCGCCAATGACAGCGCGCGCACGTCGAATCCGTGATATCCGTAATAAATCCGTATTATACCGTGTGCGCTACCAAAACCTACCGCGCAACGCTGACGGTTCACCGCTATCATTGCGTCGATACGCTGTGTCGCGGGGTAAATACGACATGTATAAATGTTTTGCGATGTTTATATACTACAAATACGCCATCATAAGCTGTTATTCCAATTTATGTTTTGAAAAGAACTTATTTTTTTTAAAAGTACATAACCCAAGATTTAAAAAATAAAATTCTGATGGCCAACTTGATCAACCACCCGTTTGTGGCTTCACGTTGATTTCTGGGACACCTGTATATTAACGGCCGCGCACTTTGTAGTTTTGATGCTGTACTTACTTTTCTTTCGGAACATTGTTATATGGACGCATTCATACAGAAAGTACCCAAACCTAATTGTTCGAGTCCTTTAACAGCGTCCATATAGCGTCATCTCTGTCACACATACAGTCCCTTTCTGATAATCTAAAATTGGTGTATCTGCTACTTACTTTGTCCAACCACGGCAATTTAGGCTCGCACATATGCGGCCACACATCGGGCTTCAAAGCAGTCTTTAGGAGTAACACACAGCGGCGAGACAATTGCTCGCCCGGGGACGAACCCGCGGACCCGCCGCCCGCTACCGAGCCATCGTTAACCTGCACAAGGAGACTGTTATAGCAATAATTGTTCTATAATCCTTATAGTAGATAATTCCTTGCTTCCTTCTGTGGGATGGTATAGGCAAAATATAAAATATATTAAATTATACTATAGACCATACAAAAATACGTCTTTGTTTTTCTTTTGTTTAATGGCCTGCGCAGACGAGGGTGTTTTCTCCGCGACGGGGAAAAAAGTACGCTTCGCGAATAAAAAGTCCACTGCGGATTTACCGCGAACTCAACGCACACGATGTGCGGTCATTTGTTGCTCAGAAATGTAGAGAAGTGAGAGAATACAACGCGGACTAAAATCGGCCATGAGCTTTGAGCTTTTGAGCTTTTTTTTTTTCTATTTTATTCGAGGACTCCCCCGTACTTTTGCTCGGTCCGCTCTCTGCATATCCTCGGTTATTCGGGGGACTTTTTGTACGCAATACTTTTAATCCTTCGTTTGCGTTACTCGATACAGTTGTAAGCGATCTATTTTAGCGGACAAAAATCACTCGCCTGCGCAGGCTATAACTTTGATAGAAGTCTTTAAAAATCTAATTAAATGTTGTTTATTTTAAAATAAGAATAATTTAGAGATTTTAAATTGACGATACAGTTATGTTTTAAGTAGTCAATAAATTTCCGAGCTTATATTTAGATGAGACAAATAAAATTCTGCTTGCTGCTGCTGTGTGCCAGTGTGTTCTTTGGTTTTACAAATAAATAAAATATAGTTTTATTTATTGGCTAGCATCTTCAGACGTGGTGTAAAATAATATAGATAATTACTTGACAAGCAAGCCTCAGCAGTAGATTAACAACAACATCGACGTGTTGTCTGTCCAGCGGCTTGGCTGCGTCTGGCTCCATGCGGGACGAACTAGCCTGCGGGCTCGCCCAGCCCGTGTTCAGTGCCTTACGACCTTCAGAACTACTCTCATCTGAAGATATACGTTTCATTGCACCACTGGGTGATGTTGCAACCTGTGTATAATATAGAGGTAATTTTAATATAATCATGACTATAAAAATAATCAAGCATGTTGTGTGAAGGTCATTCTTTCGTTTGTACGGACGACAGCGGGTCAAGCTACCTTAAACTGCGAAATATTCCCAATCAAACTTGAGCCTTAATGCTTTAGAGATAAAGTTGAAAATCTACTACAGAAATCTAACAGATAGTAGTAGTTTGATGTGCTGTCGTCTGTACACGCATTGAATTCATGTGAATAATAATATGTGAATTCTTGTGAACAGGTATTCAAGTATTTAATATTACATTACAGACCAGTCATTAGGACAGATCTTATACAGCCTAATTCAAATTTTTCAGCAGTATTGCGCAGTAAGCAGCACTTTCGAGCCGCTATAAAGATTGAATCGGGCTGTACCAAATAAATGTCTAACACCGATTGGACACCAAAACGCAACAGCAAAGTTTATGCTGCAAAACTAGTCTGGTAATGGTTCAACAATATTTTTTCTCGCGTTAGTTCTTAAACAAAATAAAATTCAGTATAATATCGTGACTGTATCATACACTTGAGTCGTTTTTAGGAATGTGTCTTACGACGTTATCCTCTCCCGTGTGATCACGTATCCTCTGCAGTTCCCACTTGAGTGCGACCTCAGCTAGATCTACAGCGAGACGGCGGTGCTCAAGCGAGGCCGTGGCTGAGAAACCGAGGCGCTGCATCGCGGCCACCATGTGTCCTACTAGCGCGTGGCGGACTGGGAAGTAAACCTGTGTGTAGAGAATAAAAAAAATATATATTTGTTAAAAAAATCCACAAGTGATTGTTTTAGGCAAACAATTTGCTGTCTCAAGGGGTGTGTGGAATTATTTCAACAAATTGGTATTATGCTGCCCCCTAATTGGCGAACACATTTTTGTCAAATGATTGCGACTAGTTGGCATCAGTTAGGATCGTTCGGACCGCCCATTGGTCCGTTCGGTCCAAACGATCCCAACTAGTCGCAATCATTTCACGAAAATCTGTTCGCCGACTAGTGGGGTTTTTTTTTTCTTGGACGTCAGAAAGTTTACGAAGTTAACCTTTAACTATGGACGTGCGGTCTCAAAGGCCGCTTGCAGTTTGTGATTATCGTGCCCCCCTTCACCCGCATTCCCTACGCGTACGCCGGTCTCAGTAGCTTCGGTTTTAGTGGCGAAACGATCGTTGAAAGTGAAGGTTACGTCGTCGGCTGAATGTTGCGTGAGTAATTTCGATTTATATTTCGAGTGCGGTCTGTGAGACCGCGCGTCCACATTTGTGTTAAAAATTGAAACTAACGGTGATTTTGTTTGTTTTCGATTTTGTACACTAAAATGTCAAAAAACGATCAACCAACGACTGCAGGCAAACGAACATCGAGTTTGTCGATGTAAAGAGCCAGTAAAACATTGCGGTTAGATGATCCTTCTTTTGAAGACGAGTTTCAGCGATTGCTTTTAGAATCAGATCAGTGCGATAGCGATGGGGATGTTGATGATTGTTTGTTTTATGAAGCTGACATTCAAGAACATCACTCGAGTGAACAAGAGATTATTGAAGAAAGTGGGAGTACTACCAGAGCTGACGGAGACGTAAGGAGATCGGATAGTGAAAGTTCAGATGACGATAATATACCTATTGCACAGTTACGGCCCTTGAAGTACAATTATGGTAAAAATCGCTACAAATGGGCTACTGAATCACCTTCCAGAAGAGTCCGCACTCCACAGCATAATATTGTGTTGAACAGATCTATTCTGCACCTGACTGAAGACGAAAAGGAAGATCCAATCAGTATTTGGAATAAACTTTTTGATAATGAAATGCGACAAACCATTTTGACATGGACTAACTTCAAAATCGCTGAGTTCAGAACCAAATTCAAGCGACAAGATGAACATAGGAAAAAACCCGAGATTATATTATTCTATAATTCCACCAAAGGGGGAGTAGATGAAACGGACAAAAAATGTTCAATTTATTCGAGCAGTCGCCGTACAAGAAGGTAGCCTATGGTGATTTTTCACAGAGTTCTGGACTTGTGTGGAATAAATGCTTACATTTTATTCAATCAACACCAAGGCAAAGAACTAGAAAGAGGTAAATTTCTGAAGAAATTAGCACGATCCCTGGTGGTTCCACACATGCAAAGAAGAGCTATAAACCCTCATTTGCCAAATGAATTAGTTATGACGCTAAAACGAGTTTTGGGTCCTGATAGAAAGAAAGAAAGAAAGAAAAACGTTTATTTGCAATAAAAATGACGCAAGAGTTTACAAAAAACATAAAAAAAAAATAAGAAATAGTTGAGGGAAACATGCGTCACATTCAAGCAAAACGGCTGTCGCTCAGCATTATGCTGCGACTCTATGCAAAAACAGAGCCCAGCGCTGGTTTTCAGCGACAGCCGGCGTCGACGTACAGACGTCACCCGATGCAACAAACAATTAAATTACAGTAAAAATTAAAAAAAAAAAAAAAAACCTAATAATAAAAGATATAAAAAGTAAATCCAATTGTATATCGTGAGAGTACAGTTTAAACAAACAAACAAAAATATAAAAGCAAAATACGGGATATATAAGAATTACGAGAATATCTTCCTCAAAAATGACATACATCAAATTCCAATTTGAAATTCAGCATTTCCTAACATAGTCTGTGGTTTGTCGCACGCGCATCCAAGCCAACATACATCAATGTTTACATTGTTTGATTACTATTACCATTTATAAATAATTTGTATTAGAATTAATTATTACCACACAATTGAGTTACAAAATGCTCCATACGTATAATGTTACGAACAGTTATGTGTCGGTGTTTTATCTTAGCATCAGTGAGTAGTTTGTGAGAGACGAGTCCCTGGAACTGGAAACCGGAGGATGACCCAACATGCTACACCATACAAGAAAGAACACACAGTATTCCAATAGACAATCACCGCTAAACGATTGGACCACCAATGCCAGCCGCGTGCAATCAGGGGTAGGTTCAAAATTCGGTATCTTTTTGAATTTGTAGTAAATACTGCTTGAATTTTGATTTAAAACTACTAACCGTCTTTATAGCACGAAAAGGAGGTGGCAAATCGTTCCAGCAACGAGAGGCAGCGAATTTGAAACTTCCACGGAATGCAGCAGTTCTATGTGCTGAGGCTAGCATTAGGTAAGAGGAAGCCCTGGTTTTAATCTTGTTAAAGTCGCGTGACCAGGTTAGTTTATTATATAAATAATCTGGTTTCTTGGAAATAACTGTACCAAAGAGAAGAGTAGCCAGGTGAAGCTTTCTACGTGCTGTCATTTTCATGAGATTTCCTTTATTTAAAAAAGGAGTGATGTGGGAACGTGGTGGCACATTGTAGCAAAACCTAGCACAAGCATTCTGCACCCGCTGAATCAATCTCTCGCTTCTACCGAGAATGCATGGCCCATACACAGTGTCAGCATAATTAAGTTTAGATAAAACAAGTGACTCACACAACATAACACGCATATCCACACTTAAGTAGGGCCTGATACGATATAATAATTTGAGTCGATAGAAGCAGTTGCGCACCGCCTCTAATATGTGTGTTTCAAAATGGAGCTGGCCGTCAAATATCAAACCCAGATTCCGAGCCTCTAAGACTCTTTCCACAGTACAACCATCGATTCTGAGGTCCAGATTGCAAGTAAGCATTTTGCTAAGAAAATCCCTAGTTCCCATCACAATATACTTGGACTTACTAGGATTCAGGACCAGGGAGTTTCTCCTGGACCACGAAGCGATTCTTTCCAAATCCTCATTCACTCTGTTCACAGTATCAGCTACATCCCAGGACTGGAACGAGATGTACAACTGCAAATCATCAGCATAAAGGTGATATTTGGTATTGACCAGACAGTTGGTGATATCAGCACTGTACAGGATGAAGAGAAGCGGGCCCAGGATCGATCCCTGGGGTACGCCCCTCTCCACAGGCTTCGGACCAGAAGACAAGGAATCACCACAATCAGTAGTCTCCCGGACAAACTGCGAACGATCCTTAAGGTAACTCTCAAACCATTCAACGGTTTCGACTTCACATCCATAATAGGACAGCTTGGAGAGTAGAAGTGAGGTGTTGATTGAGTCGAAAGCACGCGAAAAGTCCAACAGGACCAGGAGAGTTCCCATACCCTGATCTCTGGCCTCAAGAATGTTGCCAACTACATCCAATAGGGCCGTTGATGTGCTATGTGCCCTGCGGAAACCAGACTGAGCCAACGGCAAGATATTGTTGCATTCAAGATATGCCCTAAGTTGGTCTGCCACAACCCTTTCCAGGATCTTAGACAGACATGGGAGTAGACTTATTGGACGAAGGTCCTTCACGTTCACAGGGTAGGGTACTTTTGGGATTGGTCTAACAATTGCCATTTTCCACAGATTGGGGAATGAAGAGCTGGCTATGGATCTGTTGATGATAGCGGTGATCACTGCAAGTGTTCTAGGCAGTGTCAACATCAGCATTTCCAAAGAAATTTGGTCCGAGCCCTGCGCATTAGACTTGAGACTCTGCAAGATTCTCAGAACTGCATCCTGCTGGACCAGCTCAAGCCGGAAATGACTGTTACTATGCCTGTGATGATAGAAGTATTTCAAATCCGCAGCAGCAACCCTCCCACTGCCAGGAACATCCAAAAAGTGTTGGTTGATTAATTCAGGGTCATTGCAGAAATGAGGCAGACTATGCTTTTGTTTTTAGAGGTGTTAACTGTTGCTTTAATGTGGCTCCACAATTTTTTAGGTTGTCTCATGTTATTATTAATATATGTTTTAAAATATGCACACTTTTCACTATCAAGAGCAGCTCTAACAAGATATTTAAGCTCCTTGTATGACTTAAAATGATGTTCAGATTTAGTCAATTTCGATTTAAAATAGCACCTATCACGAAGCTTCATCATCTCCTTAACTGTGTCAGTTATCCAGGGATAAGATTTCTCCTTAATAAGGACTTTCTTGAAGGGCGCATGCAAATCAAAAAGTGTCAAAATGCATTGATTAAAAATAGAAACCATTTCGTTCACATCCTCCAGACTTACAATATGCTCCCAGTCAAATTTATTTAAGTCCTCATTGAAAAGATCAGGGAGGATATCTTTAAATGGCCTGTAGGTAATCCAGTAAGGAGAGGGTCTGTCCAACCTGAACTTTAGTTCAACAGATATAATTGCATGATGACCAAGCTCCGGTATGTGTGATACAGAAACGTCGCACACACGGGCATTAGTACACACAACATCAATTAGGGTTTCACTATGATCTGTGAAATGTGTTGGCTCAGCAATTATTTGGGTAAGCTTGCAGCATTGTACAAAAATGTTTAGTAGTTTGGATTTATTGTCAGACTGGTTTAGTACATTTATATTAAAGTCGCCAAGCAGGATGATCTTGTCCGCGTTAGCAAAGGAGAAGAGAGAGTCTGTAACCGCATCCAGAAAGGCATTCACATCAAGCCACGGCGGCCGGTATGCAGTACCAATAATGACTGAGTGCGAGTTAACGTTAAGTTGAAGCCACATTTGCTCAACCTGCGGCGCCGGCGGGTGCGGCATGGTACGTACTCGCAGACCGCGGCGCACGTAGAAGCCCACGCCGCCCCCACGACCGCCGCGCACGGCGCGCGCCCGCGGCACGTGCCGCAGTCGGTAGCCCGGTACTGTTGGCGCACGACCCTCCTCCCCCTGCCTGAGCCACGTCTCATTTATCGCCATGATATCCACCGACAGGCTCTCCATAGCCACAAGGAACTCGTCATGACGTGAACCCAGCGACCCCGCATTAAATAATCCAACTTTAAAATTTCTTGCTCTAGTCATTTTTGGAAATAGGTAGGGCACACAGTATATCAGGGCACGTACCGTCTATCACAAAGAGGAGTATAAAGAGTGAGTCACAAGGTTCAACAGAAGCACCTCTAAATTTGAGATTAGTACACAACAGGTCGATTAATAAATTAATAATTTTCCATTTTATTTTGTAAATATGTAAAATAATATAAATATAATAGGTATATAGGTATAATAATAATAGGTTT
This sequence comes from Sesamia inferens, assembly GCA_037179545.1. NCBI lineage: Eukaryota > Metazoa > Arthropoda > Insecta > Lepidoptera > Noctuidae > Sesamia > Sesamia inferens. The sequence continues at coordinate 11,324,990 of CM073934.1, read as the reverse complement.
AATTTTAATTTGTAAAAAAATAATATTGTATAGGGTATAATATATAGATAAGCAGTGTGCGTGGAGCTATAAAACTGGTTTACGTACGGTTGACTTAGGTACACCGCAAGCCACATACCTACCGAAACAACAATAATGAGGTAGCTACAACAAAAACATAATATTAGATTTGAGAGAATGAGACTTACTATAACTAAACTAACTTTTAAAAAAAACACCATTGGAGTGAAACAAGAAAGAATGACCAAACAAAACAAAATAGTACACAAAAAAGCAGTTCTATGATACCCGGGTCGGACCGAAGACGCGCTGTATGCTATATGATATGCCATCCCAGGAGCCACAGAGTGAAGAAAATATAGTTCCTAAGCATAAGACGTGTAAACTATGCCCACCAAAGATAAAGCGAAAGACGACCCATACTTGTGTGGGCTGTAAACAGCCATTATGCTTGCAATGCTCTAAGCCGCTATACAAAGACTGCCAATAAATATGACCAAGTTGGGCGTATGTCGAAATTTTTATGTTTTGTTTTGAGAAGACTATGTCAAGTTTTTTATGTCCTTTATTCTTTATATTTTATTGTAAAAGTAGTTAAACTAAAGTTAAGTTACCACTTTTTGCGAAATAATATTTATTTTTTTAGGGGGATTTTTTTTTTAAGTTTAGCCCGGTTTTGTATCCATTAGCATTAACTGATTCTACTAATGATTAGTAGAGTCAGTTATCGATACCTAACAACACCTTCACGGGTCGGACAGGGTTTTCTTAACATACTGTATACATGTATACACATATACATATATTAATTTTCTATAAATATTTAAATTTATTTCATGGTTTCATTGGTAAATTAATATTTTTGCATAGATCTTTTATTTTTATTGAAAAAAAAAAAAAAAAAAAAAAAAAAAAAAAAAAAAAAAAAAAAGTGGATTCCCTAAAAAAAGTGGGCCAAAAGGTCGGGCTCTTCCTCCTGAATCAGGGGACCCCAAACTCGGGTAGTCCACGACCTCTGGTTCTCGAGATAATCCACGGGGGGGTGAGGTAACTAAAGGGGGTCGGGGGGTCAGGGGGGGGGGGGGTAAGTTTCGTGGGAAAATTAAGGGGTGAGAGGGGGAGTAAGGGAGGGGGGATACAGGAGGGACTAAATAAATAAATAAGTGTATCCGTGTCCCAAAATAAAAATATATATATATATATTTTTGCATAGATCTTCTATTTTATTGAGAAAAAAAAAAAAAAACTCGTTGTAGACCTTGTAGTACCAAGCTCGCGCCACGGGCGCCTCTGTGCTTATATCCCCCACTTAACTTCCTTTCGCCTTGCCCGATCATTTTTCGTAACGCTTTCGCCAGCTTACTCCCCAAGTCAAGCGTGCCTAAAGAAGTTTCACTTCAATAATACAATACTTACTCATACAGATAGAAACCAGCGCGTAAAGATAGCGGTCTGTGAGGCCGCACGTCCATAGTAGTGTAACAAAATTGTAACGACCATAGTTAAAGGTTAAAAACAAATAGTAAAACTTCGTATTTAATGTAACGTTACTACGCCATGTTGAGCGATTTTCCTGTCTCAAACTGTGGAAACTTTTTAAGTTAAGAACAACATTCATCATTAGATATGCCCAGATCACACACCCAAACTCAGATCGCGCACACGTTTGGTAAATGCCACACGTCCTAATGGTTTTGTCAGCACATCTGCTGGGTTATTCTTTGTATAAACATAGTCCAGATGTACAACATTTTTAGCAATGCAATAGTCCAGATTGTATTAAGAAAACCCAGACTTGTTGAAAGTATACAATTTTAAAGACGTGTCCAACATGGTTAATTAGTACCAGTTTACAGTTGCGAAACTTATATGATCTTTTTTTTTTCATTGCTCTGTTATATATAAAAGCAGATTATACCAATATACCTTATAATGCCTAACAACAAGTTGCAGAATATGGAACAGCTGTTGCACCGAATGTCCATCCTCTACTATAATTTTCTTGGTCCAGTGCGTGAGCATGGTGTTACCATCCTCCATACGCTGCGGCATGGCTGGCGTTAAGATTTCAAGCGCCTGACGAACGACCGACCGGGCTTCTACTGCATGCGCTTTTAGAAGACTGTGGAATACTGTAACAGAGAAAACATAGTCATTTACATTTCAAAAGATAAGTACTATTACAAAATAGCAAAATGGGATAAAACAGAGGACGCGCAGTTTGGTTTTAGAACCGGTTTGTCGACGGAAAGTTTAATCCTGTGTCTCAAGCAGGCTGTGCTATACTACACAAACAGGAAGACACGTGTTTATGGATGTTTTCTGGATCTGACAAGGGCCTTTGACCTGGTGAATTATGACATTCTGTGGCAAAAAATGTCGGATGAAACAGAACTTCCACCTGAGGTTATACATATGTTTAAGTATTGGTATGAAAATCAGAGAAACTGTGTAAAATGAGCAGATGCATTGCAGATGAAGACAAAGAACGTAGTGACTAGTGGAAGACCGAAAACGTACGATGACACGGAATTGGAAGCATTATTGGAGGAAAATAGAAGAGGAAAAACGCGCTCATTACTTATTCTTCTACATGATAAAGCTCGTCCGCAAGTTCAAAAATGGCGGAAATATATTTGTACACCTATTGGAATTTTATATGTATATTTACAATAGTTCATAAATAATTTTAATGTAATTTGAGTATGTGTTTTTATGAAAAACTATGGACATTTGGCTGATGTAAATAAATTAATAATTAATATTACAATTGTTCATTATTGAAAAACGAATGTGTCTTAGTGCAGTATGAATGAAGGTTATGTAGGTACAAGCTGCGCCCCGCGTTTCCACTCTCGTAAGTTTAGATAGTTTATAACCAGGAATAACACTTAGGATGCTTTTTAGCCTAATAATGGCGCCGATTCTGTTGTTCACCAACTAAATTAAATTTAAGTCCGGTGCATCTTTTTCTTTATATTTCATTAAGAAAAGGACAGAAGATAAAATGTCAGTTTAGACCTGTCAAATTAGAGCACTCTTTTTTTTTTTAATAATTATAAACTAGCGCTTGACCGCAATCCCGCCTAATGGTAAGCAGTGATGCCATCGTTGATGGTAAAGCGCGCTAGTTTATTAAGAGCCTATACACTCAGAAAAACTGAGCGAATAGGAAGGAAGACGGCAGTTGAGCGAGGTGATGCAATGTTAAACCCAACAACACGACCAACGATGCTGCGCCAAAGGGAGATTGATCTGAAGACCCTCCACGACCAAACTCCCAACACAACAACGTTTGGCGCATCGTAACCGGCACACATCGCAACACAACTGCTCCGACCCGTCCTTCGTACGGCTTCACCAGACATCATGCCGGAACACGACAAATACTCCTGACGTAAACTGAAGTATTTTTAGTCGCCATGTTTATAATCGCGTCAAATCTGTCTATTGAGTATCTTAATTTGACAGGATTAAACTAAAACGTTATCTTCTATCCTTTTCTTAACGAAATGAAAAGAAAAAGATGCACTTAAAATTAGTTTAGTTTGTGAACAACAGAATCGGCGCCATTATTAGGCTAAAAAGCATCCTAAGTGTTATTCCTGGTTATAAACTATCTGTGTGCGAAATTTCATCCAAATCGGTTCAGTAGTTTATGCGGGAAAGAGTAACAAACATTCATCCATATTCAAAGGATAAAAAAATGGAGATTTACCTTGCAATACAATTCGTTTGTGTATAGCAAACTTTGCTATTATATGGCTTAGAAGTAGATGCCCGTGATACCTGCAGATAAAGACAATAGAGTTAGTGTAATAACAACTTGACTTGGAACTTGACTTGAGACTATTCAATTAGCTAAAAGATAAATATTGCAATACTGCAAAGTGTAAGCATAGATTTCAGTTTTCAAACAAACTCTTTAGTTTAATATATTATATAGATTTTACCTTGTCGCAGGATCCACATAATTTTTGCCCAGCAAACATGGCCAGGCGAAGGTCATAAGTCTACGAAGTTTATTGCCCTGCTTCTTGTTGTTCGCATCGTGTATATGCGCAGACGCTTGCTCTAGTAATAGGCATGCGAACTGCAGGAGGGAGATGCGAACCGCGTCTGAGCACGCGAAAGGATTCTCGGGATCAATCACCTAAGAAAGAAATCGGTTTTTAATTATTTGTTGATTAACGCGACTATCATCATGATTGCGGATGGACTTAAATTATAGTTAGTTTTGATGGTGAAGACATACAGGTGGCAGAACATTACACCTGCAGGAGAAACAATGAATTGAGCAGACGATTCTAGACCCCTACGTTACGTTCACATTATAAAGTTCAAATAAAATGTATCTATACGAATATTTGTGTTGCATTCAATTATACAATATGTTAAGAAAACCCTGTCCGACCGATTAGGATAATAAAGGTTAGGTAAACACATGACCAAATATAATATAAAATTTTACATAATCATCATAGTACCAATACAAATGAATTTTGAAATAATCTTTTTTCCCGCGAATTAATTCCAACTTCTCCGAAATTTGGTAATTTTTAAAAAAGTGACAACACCGGTATTATTATGAGAGAATAGCGATGCGACCATGGGCCGCGTGCCCTGCCGCCCGCCGCCCGCGGAAGGGTGCGTAACGCACATATATTAAGTTATCTTTTTTTTGCGAAATAATATTATTTTTTTTAAGGGGATTTTTTTAAGTTTAGCCCGGTTTTGTATCAATTAGTAGAATCGGTTATTGATACCTAACAATACATTTACGGATCGGACAGAGTTTTCTTTACATATTGTAGACATAATGAACTCAAAATGACACCATATCATATCACAGGATATTTTTCATTTTAAAATAAACCTTAAATATAGTGCTTTAATAAAGCCTCCCGCGGCTATAATGCTGGTTCTAAAACCAGCACCATAGCAACTGAAGGCTTTTAGCGGGTAGCGGTTGGCTACCGCTACCTTGCTATCTGCTTATACATATTCCCCATTATTCATAAAAGCTGCTTAAAGTTAACTAGTGATTAGCGATTCTTTATACATACATTTTTGACCTTTTAACGTTATTTAACTTTAATCATCGCTTATGGATAAATCCCTTAAATACTATGGTGTTTATTCATAAAGGATGATTTAAGTTAAGTGACGTTAAAAGGTCAAAAGTGTATGATGAAAAAATCGCTAATCACTAGTTAATTTTAAGCAGCGTTTATGAATAAGGCGGATTATAAATATCGGCCGCCCGAGACTTCGTTCGCGTGGAGTTAGTTACTTGAACATTTTATTTCAACTCCAAAAGAGTCGATTTCTATAGATACATTATTATATTACACTTCTAGATCATAATATACAGCATACATTTAAATTTTTTGATATGTTTCGCTTCTAATAGTTGCAGCGTGAATGTGTTGCTATAGGCCTTCCTGGATTAATGGGCTATCCAACGCACAAAGGTTTTTCAAATCGTACCAGTAGTTCCTGAGATTAACGCGTTCAAACAAACTCTTCAGCTTTATACAACATTATTTTTTGTTTATGCGAAACCCGAAACACGTGTTCAGTATTTTTAAGTAAAGAATGTATGTAGAAAATTACAAAACAGATATCATGAAAAACCACAAAGTTATGAGCCTAATTAGTTGTCCCAAGAAAAACATGGTCCACGCTTCGCTCAGGCGGGTGAGCAGGGCGTTGACCTCTGGCGTCAGCTGTGGGCAATACTATGTTCTACCGTGCGCGCTCGGTAACCACAGTGCAACAATTTCTAAATGTATTTGGGGAAATTATAACATGCTGTAAAAATGATTGGAATCGATCGAAACGATCAGTTGCCTATTCTGAACAAATTATATTCAGGTTTAGCATAAACAAAAAATAACTCTTTATATTAAAAAGTATAGATTACTATGCTCAATCTAAATAAAAACTTACGTTATTAATAAACACGGAGACAACATTATCTGGATTATCCTGATAAGGTGCTGGCGGTCCACCAACGATCTTTTGGCCCTTATCGAAGCTGACCGCAAAGCACGGGATCAGAATCATCTGCAGTACTTTGGCCTTAAGATCCTGCGACATGGCGTCACTGGAGAAATGTTCTACGAAGCGGAAGAAAGCTGCGCGTTTCCAGTCTATGTCATAAGTCTGTGCCACTGTGTTCTCGAGGAAATCTCGGAGGAACTGTGAAAGAGAAAAATTAATCAAATAAAATCAGAAGAAATTTATTCAAATTATTCTGAAAATTAGCACTTTTCGAAGGTCAAATCGTTATCATTACTGCAAAAAGGTACACAGACGTCTTATTCCAATGGTTCCTAACCTGGGGGTAATTACCCCCGCAGGGAGATTGAGAGAGAGAGTGTCGGTCAGCAGAGTCAGTTAGAACAGTCGCGAGTCCTACTCCTGGATTTTAAGACCATTTTCTACTTGCGTCGATATTTTCAAGGACGAAGAGGTGTCAGCGAAAGTAGAGTTTCTCGAACTACGGGAGAATAATTAATTAAAAGTTGATTTTCAAAAGGATAAACTCAGCACATTTTGGCGAAAAGCAGCTGCAGAATACCCTAAAATGGCTGACAGCTTTAAAAATGTTGATTCCATTTGCTAAACCTGTTTTCTCAACTCTTGTTACATTAAAAATAAAAGCCAGAAACCTTCTGAACGTTGAGCATGTCATGAGATGCGCGTTGACTGAAACCGAACCTAATATTGGCGAGGATTGTCTTGTTCACACACTAAACTAATTTTAAGTTAAGTGCATCTTTTTCTTTCCATTTCGTTAAGAAAAGGATAGAAAAAAAATTTTAGTTCCTCTCCTCCTCTTACTTTGTCCTTCGCATACGTCTGACTTTGTTCAATCTTCATTTCATATTCAATCCATTCTTCTGTGGAATGCGCTTCCTCTTGATATCAGGATGGCCGCCAGTCGGTTTGCATTTAAGCGGAAATTGCAGAGTTATTTTCGCAACAATTAGGGTAGAGTTATTGCTACACCTCTCTCCCAAATTTTAGTTTTGTATGTATATATTATAAGTATATATTTTGGTAATAGTATGTATGTATATTTAGCTTATTTAAATATTATTTTTAATAGTATTAAGAGGTTTTTTTTTATCTTTCTTTACATTTTTTTTTTTCAAATGAAAGCACCTACCATCTTATCTCTTCACCACCTATGGTTGACTGGTAGAGAATGCCTAAGGCATTAAGTCCGCCTCAGTACATTTCATGTGCGAAAGATTAAATAAATAAATAATCCTATCAAATTAAGATACTCCATAGACAGTTTAGGCGCGATTATAAACATGGCGACTAAAAATACGCCACTTTATGCCAGGAGCGCACTAACTTAACAGGTCTAAGCTGACATTTTATCTGCTGTCCTTTTCTTAATGAAATAGAAAGAAAAAGATGCAATGAACTTAAATTCAATTTATCCGGAATCGGGGCCATTGTCAAAGTTGCGAATGCAAAGCAATTTCAACCTTCACACTAGTAACTCCGAGATTTATATATTACTTTACTAGTTACCTAAACGTGCAATTTCTTACATAATAAATATATTTTCGTTCGAATATGTTTGGTTTTAAATTAGCTAAGGGTAAACTCAATTCCCATATTTGTTCACAGGGGTAATGACATTGAAAAGGTTAGGAACCACTGTTTTATTCATTTTACTCGTCTTTAAGATTGTGGGTGGCTAGAATATCGAGGGCAAATAGAATGTGCTTTATGTGCAGAATGGTAAGGAAACAAACTTTTTTTTTAATACTAGCCGACAGATATATTTTACGTTTTCTGAGTTACGGCGAAACATAAAGAGATATAATTGTAATTTACAGTCAACGTTTAAAAATGTGTGTCGAATCCTATATTTACCTGGAAATCAGGTATAAACCGGTCGCACAAAGCTCGCAGCAGCTGGAACAACAAGTCTATGTTGGACTTGTGTTGGACGAAGTAGTGCAGCAATATCTTCACAATCAGCTTAGGTTCTTTCCAATGGGTACAGTCTACTATCTCTACTTTCTTGTGGATTTCCTGTAACAAAGAACATTGGAATTTATATAAAAAGTAGAAGTAAGGACTTGATACTACTAACTAAAACTACAGACCCATCTCACTTCTGAGTCATGTCTATAAGTTGTTTTCGAGAGTCCTCACGAATCGTCTCGCCTGCAGGTTTGACGACTTCCAGCCACCCGAACAAGCCGGTTTCCGAAAGGGCTTCAGCACAGTAGACCACATACATACGCTACGGCAGGTTATACAGAAGACCGAGGAGTATAACCTACCCCTTTGCTTGGCGTTTGTGGACTACGAAAAAGCCTTTGATTCGATCGAGACCTGGGCTGTACTGCAGTCTCTCCAGCGGTGCCAAGTAGACTATCGGTATATTGAAGCGCTGAAGGGTTTGTACGAAAACGCCACCATGTCAGTCCGAATACAGGACCAGACCTCGAAACCAATACCTCTCCAACGTGGTGTCAGACAGGGAGATGTTATCTCCCCGAAATTGTTTACCGCTGCATTGGAGGATGTCTTCAAGGTTCTGGACTGGAAAGGACTGGGCATCAACATCAATGGCGAGTACATGACACACCTTCGGTTTGCTGATGATATCGTAGTCATGGCTGAGACCGCGGAGGACCTGAGTACAATGCTCGAAGACCTCAGCAGAGCCTCCGAGCGAGTCGGTCTTAAAATGAACATGGGCAAGACGAAAGTCATGTCTAATGCCCATGTTGTACCGACTCCTATAAAGATTGGAGACTCTGTTCTCGAAGTTGTTGACAGTTACGTGTACCTGGGACAAAATATCCAGTTAGGAAGGTCCAACTTCGAGAAAGAGGTCAATCGTCGAATCCAACTCGGCTGGGCTGCTTTCGGGAAGCTACGAAGAATATTCTCGTCCGAAATACCGCAGTGTCTCAAGACAAAAGTCTTCGACCAGTGTGTGTTGCCAGTGATGACATATGGAATTGAGACGTGGTCGCTAACAATGGGCCTTATAAGAAGGCTCAAAGTCACTCAAAGGGCAATGGAGAGGGCTATGCTTGGGATTTCACTGCGCGATCGAATCAGGAATGAGGAGATCCGCAGAAGAACGAGAGTAACCGACATAGCCCGAAGAATTGCAACACTAAAGTGGCAGTGGGCTGGACACATTGCCCGTAGGACCGATGCCCGATGGGGCCGACGGGTTCTCGAGTGGCGACCACGCACCGGAAGACGTAGCGTGGGTAGGCCCCCGACAAGGTGGACCGACGACCTGGTGAAGGTCGCGGGAAACCGCTGGATGCGGGAGGCGCAGAACCGGTCGTCGTGGAGAACCTTGGGGGAGGCCTATGTCCAGCAGTGGACGTCTTTCGGCTGAAATGATGATGAAGGACTTGATTAAACTTCTTTTGTTCCTTGATTTAAAAGATCTTGTTTCTTATCAAAACCGCAAAAAAAAAAAATAAGAACATGCCATCATAAAAGTCTTAAGAAATAAACCAATCATGGTCATCATTCTCAAATTGGTCAAGCGTTTTATAGGCTACTAAGTACTCAAAATAAGAAAGTGTAAAAGTGTAAAATATACTCACATGATATGTGTCACTACACCAAATACGCTTCAATAACTCAATCAAATCCGGCTGTCCTGACAACCATTTTTCATCAAACTTGATCAATAAAGAAATAACCCTTATTGCTTGGAACTGCATCTCAGCCCTATCAGCTGTTGGCAGATTGGCGGCAGTGGCGCCAGTGTTGGCGGCCAACAATTGCATAAGACGGGGTTTCTTGGTTGTTTGTAAAGCTTCTCGGTACGGAGGTCCGGCTTTTGAATGTTTGATTAGGAACACCAGGAATCGGCTCCATTGTTGGTCCTTTATGTTGTTGTCACTTAGGATTAAGTCTAATGTCTCTTTTGGATATCTAGAAATAAATTAACACTCATTAAAAATATTGATCTTAATTATCAAATAAGGATTGTGTGAGGAAATAAAATGAAATAAAAGATTCCGAAGAATTAAGAACCCCCTCCTTTTTTTGAAGTCGGTTAAAAACTGTAAGTCGCTAAAACTCTCTCGGCTGACAGGTAATCAGAGTACGAGAGAAATATAATACTTTGGTAGCCAGTAACATAAGCAAATGGAAGAAAAATCTTTTCAAATAATAGCCGTATAGTCTTGCCGCCAAGTGATTTCTCGTGTTCCGGCATGATGTCTGGTGAAGCCGTACGAAGGACGGGTCTGAGCAGTTGTGTTGCGATATGTGCTGGGTACGATGCGCCAAATGTTGTTGTGTTGGGAGTTTGGTCGTGGAAGGTCTTCAGATCAATCTCCCTTTGGCGCGGCATCGTTGGTCGTGTTTAACATTGCATCATCTCGCTCAACTGTCGTCTTCCTTCCTATTCGATCAGTTTTTCTGAGTGAATAGGCTCTTAATAAACTAGCGCGCTTTACCATCAACGATCCCATCACTGCTTACCATCAGGCGGGATTGCGGTCAAGCGCTAGTTTATAATTACTAAAAAAAAAGCCTATTCCAGTCAAGCAGTATGAAAAATCTCTAAAATAAACATACCTCATAAGGAACTTAACAAGTGGTTCTCTGAATGGCGACCCTGCTTCAATCATGAGTGATTTCTCAGTGTGGAATATGAGTCTACACAGGACATCGATAAAACGTGGTGAAGCTGCCGGGATTTGGTGGAATATACCAATCAGAATTATTATCTTCTGCTCGTTTTCCATGTTCTTTGACACGCTCTGGAGGAAATTGCCACCTGCAAGGAGAATCAAGTTACATACTTGAAAAAGCCACATACAAAACGGGCGCAGTGATGTTGCAGTCCTGGACCTACTTATATACAACGTTATATTGACTTTATACGAAATTCTAAATATATTTCCCAAATACATTTAGAAATTGGTGCAGTGTGGTTACCGAGCGCACACAGCTGACAGTAGATCATAGTACTAGGAGCACAATGAGACAGGCCTGCGCCGAGCCGCTGCAGGCGCGGGCTGGTGAGCGATGCGTTGACCATATTTTTGTTGGGACAACCAAGTAAGATAAGCTCAAAACTTTGTGGTTTTTCATAATATCTTATCGATTTTTTTATATTATAGATTCTTTACTTAAAAATACTGGACGAGTTTCGGGTTTCGCATAAATAAAAATAAAGTTGTAGACATAAATTAACAACAGAACACGCGTGTCAGCTCGGATGCTGTACCATTATATAAAAAAAATCATGCCCTTTGTATGGAAGCCTCCCTTTAAATAAGTTTATTTTATTCTGATTTTAGTATTTCTTTTGCCATAACGACAATAGAAATACATCAGCTGTAAAAATTCGTACTGGGCAGGCATTACGGTTTATGGTTCCTTTCAGCCTGGTAACAGACAGGTAAATTGACAGCAGTCTTAGGGCAACAGGTTTCCCGTTTTTACCCTTTTAGTACGGAACCCTACAAAACTAAATTGTGTTAGATACTCCAATCGGCCAATGGCCTTGTAAAATCTGTAAACTGTTACTGAGTTACACACTTTCAATAATTTTGTTTTAGTTAGGGTGTTATATTTGGCTGATGGTTGGACACTTTTTTTTAGGTCAAATTAAAAACAAAAGAAACATCAATCACAATACATACCTCTGTTTGTCTGTATAGAATAATCCAGCAACTTCTTTAGGAGTTGCAGCAACTGTTCACATAATTTCTCACTGAATGTTGATGGGAACAGCTGAGTCAAGTATGAGAGCCTCTTAGCTCCATTCACACTCAAGTGTCTATGGTCACCAAGGGTCAGCAAAAGAGGTCGCATAACTGGATGCACCATCTCCATATCGATTTGGAAACCAGACAGGAATTTCTGCATGCATTCGAATCCAACCTAGGAAGTTTTGGTATTGTTAGAAATGTCTCGATATGGGTAACAAACTAAAGATTGTAAACCTATTAATTCAAACATAAAAACACATAGTAGCATATTTAATGGGAAAACAGCAGCCTTCCCCTTGATTATAAAGGCTGAAAGAACTATTTTCATATCAGATACATTAACTTCTATGGAAACCTACATGATTCGCTAGTGATCCTGGCATTTAGGAAGCTAAAAGATTTCGAAAAAAACATCCATGATCAGAGATAAAAAAATGAAAGTTTTTTTTTTATTTTGTTATGGCACGTGTGAGTTTTATCACTATTTTAAACGACTCCAAATAATTATACACTCACTTGTTGCAGTTCCTGATCATTCTTCTCAAGAGACTTGTACAGTACTTGGAATATTTTCTCACGGCAGTGTTTCTCTTGAATGTAATGGCAGGAGGCGAGTGCCTTCAAAGCTGAGGCACGTAGTGGGACAAGATTCACTCCCTTATAACATGGCAGTTTGCCTAACATCGCATCTTCGGCCTCGCATAGGGATAGCAGCTCCCGGAAGAACACTTTGTGTTCATTTATGTTTAAATCTAAAAATAGCAAGATAGATAGATGCAGATTAAGAAAAAAAATACATATGAAACACATGGCCAATATATTACAATGCTCAATAATTATAATTAACCTTTGACATCGAATGATAATCCTGGAAAAACATAATTGTTTCTGTACTTATGGCAATCAAGCGGTTAAAATTCTTGATTTTCGTCTCTCTTCTTTAAAGCAAGAATCAGACTCAAAATTGTTCAAAAGTATACATTGTTTCAAGATAATAAAAATCTTGTTAAAGTAAAATTACAATAAATTCTTACCTATTGTAAATAGCCTAGGTTTCAACGTAGTACAGAATGTTGTTCCGTCCATAAGACCCATTTGTGCATTGGCTGGTTGGTGTCGAAGTAAATGTTTCTTGGGCGGAATAATATCCGCTAACACTTCTCTGTGGGGATCCATTACTTCTGTAACAGTCTTCTTTTGGAGCTCTGATATCAGTTCTAGAGATTTCATAGCCTGAAAATTTTCTTAAAAATTAATTGATAAGGTAATATAAATATACGTAAGTACAGTAAACCCGTTTATATCACATAAAAACTTAGAACGAGACCCTGTTATACAGATATCAGTGAGAGAAACGATGTTCTACAAACCCTGGGTATCATAAATATAAAGTGTAAGATATTATTACCTGCTGACGCACAAGAAGATGGGGGCTCGTCACTTGCAGAACAAGTTCTTGTAACACATCATGTAAGGCTCTTGCCTTCGCCGCTGCGACGTCACCTTCCGCCTCCACCGCATGTACACTAGGACCCACCACGCAAACTCGAACGAGTCTCTCCAAGTTTACTGTAGCCATATCTATTGCTCCAGAAGACACTTCGCCCGTCAAATCCATCATTACAAAGAGAACTGCTTTCAAAAAGGTGAACACGTGTTTGTAGACCCACTCTAGCGCCATCTTCTCTACCATAAATTTGATTGCGATGCAGCCGCCTAGCTTGGCGTACCAGGCTCGTTCGTAACACAATGCTGACATTCGTTCAGCAAGATATTCCATCAAAGGTAGGCGACACGCGCGTTCTCTACTGCCCAGCACTGTTGCTGCAGTCTCTATCATAAGAACTAATGCCAGGTGACCAGGTTTGCATAACTCTTTCTCTTCATGTCCCATTATGACAGCTATAGCGTCGACGAGGACCAAAGCGTCAAGACCTTCTTTAGATGTTGAGTTTTCGACAAACGGTCCCGCTTGCTGTGCTATCGCTACCATAGTGTAGTGTCTCACTAACGACACCATTGTTGGCAACACGTGGTGCCGTAGTTCTTTGATAGCTGCGGCCACAAACATTCCAGTAAGAGCAGTACGATGAGTGTTACGTACGATACTATTAGTACACTTGTAATAAGGCCCATTTTGAACCTGTATCTTGCCGTCGATAAAACTAGGATGGTTGAATAGATTTTGTAACGTCGCCTTTTCGTCATCCAAATTGAGGGAGGATGCTAAGTAACATCTCAGTACCTCCCAACACTGCCGTCTATAGAATGGATCTGTCATGCTTGACTTTAGTGCAGAAAAAGCTGTGTCAATTACTTTGTCTACTTCGAAATCTATAGGTTTCGCTTGTTCTTGGAAATAAGCTAGTATCGCTGGCGGTGGCGCATCTGTTTCACGATACTCCAACCTTTGTGGTTCAATCATCATCTTACGGTTACCACCGCCGAACTTTCCAAGTACCCTGAAAGCGATTCTTGCGACTTCGTTATTCTGCAATGTTCTCCAAAGCGCTTGCATCAGGTCAGCCCTAACAGGCTGTATGTGTTCGTACAAAAAGTCAGGTTGTAAGTTGTCGACGCAAAGCTCGAGGGTTCTCAACCCTTGTGATATTAGAGTGTGGGATCCGTTCAGTGCAGACACCAAAGGATCCATGAGCATAGGTAAATAAGGCAAGAGACTACTTAATCTAACGGGCACAGTCAAGCATAACTCGACGAATAGATCTTTCATGTGTTGTTTGTGAAGACCGCTTTGTAGGCGATTCAATCCTTCAAGTAAGTTTGGTAGGAGTGGTAAAAATTCTTGGTACAGTAAGTCGTGACTACCGCCTCCGATGGAGCGGAATAACGCCCTTAAAAGTAGGAAATAATTGTAAGGTTCTTTAGCAGTCATGGCATAATCCATGGCTTTGTTAACAATACTGTGTAAATGTGGTCTCAGCATTTGTTCGTTTTCAGTGGGAAACAGGCTGACAGAACCAAAGACCAATTTGAAAAGTCTTAAGTACAGGTTTGACCTCTCCACATTAGTTCCCATTTCCTCCATCCTTTGGAGAAGGTACTCAACAAGGACAGTGGCAAATATTGGCGAAGTGGCAGGATTTGATAAGAATGTGTTGGCAATTATTTGCAATGTAGTATTTTTGTTGATTCTTTCGACCATATGTGAAATTGTCGCGGTAAATATTTCTTGGAAGGTTTGTGGGTTCATCATTGAGAACTGTAAAAAAAAAGTAAATGACACTGTAGGTACCCCTCCTATTTGAAAAATATACTAAAAATATTCCCCTCTATTCATAAACGTTGCTCAAAGTTAACTAGTAATTAGCGAATGTTTAGCCAATCATTTTTGTCGTTTGCACGTTCCTTAACTTCGTTTATTCACATTATTATGTTTACAATAGTGTTCAGGGCATAAACAATGATTAAAGTAAGGTGACATGCAAACATAAAAATGTATGTTTAAACATTCTCTAACCACTAGTTAACTTTAAGCAAAGTTTATGAATAAAAGAGATTATTAAAGTTTCTTTATTTTTTATATGCTTACCACTCCACTGAAATGCTCGAGTACTTCCTTCTCTTCCTTAGATCGAACATGTGGTTGCGCGGGCGGTTGAGCCGGAACACGCGGCGCCGCTAACGTGTATATATCTAGGGACTGTAGTCCCCATCTCACTAGCCGTATAAATACTAATGTTTCGCGCGCACTGAACTGCTTTTGACCAGTTATGGTGGTAGTCGCTGTGCCTTCCGTGTTCGTTGTTGTTTGCTGTGATAGGATTAAGATTAGTTGATTATTATACTACAGTAGATTTAGAAATCCTGTTAAAAATTAAATCACATTTAATTTTAATTTTTTGTACTTGATATTTGTCGACAATTTTAAGTTGAATGTGTTTATTCGGCCATTATTGTTACAATGGCAATTTTTTTGGGCAAGCAGCAATTATCAGATGTTTTAATAGAGAGAACACATATTTAAATAAAATAATAAAAATCCTAGGATTACTTCATCTAAAAATGAGAAAATAATACAAAGTGGTGATGACAATACGACAATAAATTAAACGTCGTCGTCAACACATTCTCAGTCTACGCATAAAAAAATCATATAAATATATTCATTAGTTTAGTCACAGGAAATAATTTTTCATTTTTCAAATTTTCTACATAATGTACATGTTGATAAGGAAGCGCTTACAGGTTGATGACCGCCGCATCCAGCGGTACTAAACTTTAATAATAATGGCGCCAAAAAATAGCAAGTCGATACAGGACCGCGCTGTCGCCGATCGAAGGTCAGTGAACCAATATTTAAAGGATGTTCTATTACGTTTCCAATTTTATGCGATTTAGTTTGAAATTTTCATTTTTGTATTTTTGATGTTAGGTTTTTTTCTATGGTTTACGATTATTCCTATGAACCAGAATTGTCCGTGTTTTCAATTATTGTCGAATTTATCAGCACCACTCTGTATATATTTTCAACGCGAAAGCCGCGCATGCAACCGGGATAAACGCTGAGATGATGATGACTCTGTATATATTTTTAAAAGGTCTACAAACCTTGCATGAAGCACAGCCCCAAGTAATCGTCTTAACACCACAGACAAGCGTTTTCACCAACGTCCTATAGTCTCCTACATTGAGATTATTCATTTGTGACGATGGGAACCCTATCTTTGATTTCTCTTCACTCTTAGACAGACTGTCCAAGAAGTCTGGGGCCAGTTTCTCTTCTTCGATCTTGACTTCGACCGTGGAAGTCGTTGGGCCTGGTGTGGTGGGAGTACCAGGTGTGGTACCGCATGTGCCATTAGGTATTGGTGTTGTTTGTTTACTAGAACAAGTTAAAAAATATATAGTGATGAAGAAACATCAAGTGATTGGAATTCATAAGAAATTTATGCAGTTTCTAAGGAATTTTAATCAGTAAGTTAACTTCTGTAACTAAATACGATGCCGACGACAGTTAATGTTAAAAATATGGGGAAATTCGAGTAATTTTTGACAAAATGAGATTGGAATCAGACTGTGGAAAAATTCTAAAATTGCCTCTGTGTTTACTTTGATAGTGTTCTGACTGAAATATTTAGAAATTGAAATTCTGAACATTAAGTTAGAACTTCGTCTACAGACCAGTTTTCTAACCTTTTAACTAATAGTTTTTTTTTAATGTGTTTTATGATTAATATTTAGTTTAAACATTAGTTACCAGTTTTAACAATTATGAAAATTCAACAATGGTCCAAAAGACTGGCCCTTAATGGATAATGTTGGCAAATGAATAGCTATTGAGATTTTATCTCTGTCACCCCACCCCCATGAAAAGCAGGCTAGTGAAAGTTAATGAAATGGGGACTTCAGAAATACGGTGATAACAACTAGATTTCTAGCAAACGTGAAGTTTGTAAATAACTAATTATGGTCTTGTTTAAAGAACTACACATATTTTAAAAGATAAATTATTACCTATTTTCTACAAAACACTTTTACTCACTTACCACTTATTCATTAACGCGGGTAGTTGCAACTTCGATATTGTCTTAAATTTTAGCACAAACACTTCAAGTATTCGCATAAGCAGCTGTCGTCCCTGAGGCTGTGTGCCTGTCGAGGCGGCGCCTTCGCTTTCCGAACGCTGACGAATACAGTCAACCAGATTCAGTAGTAACTTGCAGGACATTGTTTGGATGCTGTATGGAAAACCGAATATAAATGATTGGTGGTAATTGATGTTATTTCTATTTAAAGGAAAATCATCATTATGCCTGTGTAAATTTACCTACTACTGCAAAAATACTTTTGAAGTTGCAGCGCAGTTAATGCATTGAAGGACAGTGAACAAGACTATAGAAAATGTATTGTCACTACCCTAAGGGGAGTTAAATGTCCCGGAAAGCATTAAGGTTGCTTCTCTATAAACACGTGTATACCTTGTAGGAAGAGATTCATCATGCACATTCTTGGAGAACAAATGAGCAGCAATAGCGAGGTCTGTCAGTGGAAGAAGTTGTCTAACATGGTGAACTAAGTCGGCTAGAGTGGAATACGCCAGTGGCCGTAAAGATTCATGGACGGTCCACCCGCCTCCAAGGAGTACATCTTCATCGAACAGACGCTCCATGTATGGGACAAATTCTAAAAGAAAAGAAATGTTGTGTTACAACAGGTTCACAAAATCAATAAATTAAAAATAAAAACTTTTGAGTTATGTAATTTTGAACCTTATTCCTCGTGAAATAAAGAATATTTCATAAATGAACTTAAAAAGTAATAATTCCTGTAGATACATTTTGTATGACATGTAAAGTTATAACTTAGCAACTTACTCAGTCTCAAATCGGTAGCTAGGATATGTCGTGTCGCTATAACTAGCTCCTTTCTCAGATGCGCCACTTCCGGTGGACATAATGTCAACAGCCCTATAATGCCCTTCACCATCAAATTGGCATGATTGGCAATTGTGTCTTGGTATATCCTAATAATGTAAGCTAAAAAGGCTAAAGTTTTGATTTGGGCACCCATGAAGTCTACAAAAACCTCCTTGTTGAATGAAGCTGATTGTCTGTAAAAAATATGTATACTTGATGTAATTCAGTCACACTTAATATTTATAGTAAGTTTTGTTTAGCTATAAACAGCCCTCAGAAGTTTTTGTTCAACAGTCAACATATTATTGTGTTCCATGAAGTGGTGAAGGGTTTTGAGGGTCTGTCTTTTGTAATTTTCATGTTCAAAAAGGGCTGATTCTCGGCCTAAAGCTGCCTACACATCGAAGCCACCGGCTACTGGCTCACAGTTCGTGCCGGCGGCGGCTTCGGTGTGGAGACAGCTTAATTTGAATAAATAAAATTTGATTTGAATTAAAATGTAAGAAAGGTGAATGGTAAAACTGATAGACCCCAAGTATTCTATGGTAAAGTCTATTCTAAATGCATAAAATTGATGTTATTCCAAGTTAAACAAACATCAACATTATTTCAATAGAAATTATTATTTTAGTGTGACTAGCACTCTTAAAAAGAAATAAAATTGTTTGAAGTTCTAGCGTAAACAGAAATTTATTATGTAGGCGTTAAAATTAATTTTCTATAAACATAATATATTTGCTACATTTTTGGCAAATCAATCGCGATTGCAGATTAAACTACACTGTCCTTTAAGATGTTTTAATGTCTGCCATCCCGTATAGCACAAAGCAAAACAGTGACAAAATTAGGTTGTCTGTAAACTTGATTGGTAGTCCTTTATTAACTTATAATCAGGTAGAAATAGCTATGGTCACACAGAATAGCTTTTTATTTCAATTACCTAATGAAACTTACCTGTGCGTAGCAGCAGGTTGCAAAGTAATGGTCTCCATAATAAGAGGAATGAAGTTGCTGACCTCCTGATGGACATTCTGTTTATACAATTGATACATGAGGACCACTATGATCGGTAACTCCTGTATCACCTTTAATGAAAGCACTGATCTTGGGATCAGGTTGTACTGTAAGTGAAGTAAATAAATTAACACAAAATAAAGAAGTATGTAAATGTATTTTTACAAAAAAAAAAAATAACTGTAATTTCTCAAATAAATAATTTTATGTTTGATATTGTAACAGAAGCTAATATTTAAAATTACTCTTATTTTTCAATTAGCGATTGTATAGTATGATAGTCACATAAGTCAACAATTCAAAATAAAATAAACTAAGTATATTCGTTTCTAAAGTTGAGGCGTTCCATATATTCACGGTATCAGCGTGAAAAAAGAAGTAAATTCAATTAGCTTAATTTTGTCAATCCCTCAATATATTTATAACATTTCGGAACTAATTTCCATACATTCACTCCCCAAAATCATTTAAAGGAATAGCAACTGTTGGTACGCTATAAAGTGCAAATCAGGGTGCACAGCACTAATTATCTACACTTATATGTATTATGTAAAAGTTGCCTCTCTTTAGTCCTCATTGTAGTATAATCAATCTGAAGTAACTACCAGTTATGTGTTACTTCTGTAAACAAATTACTTTTTAAATAAGCATAACAAATGTAAACATTTTATAGATATGTACTTACTTACTAATTAGGTAAGTATATACCTAATTATTAATTAGATAAATACCTTCCAAATGTTTATATTTGTTTACAATGTGTTTCTTTACTGTTTGATATCCTTTGGAAGTAAGGAAAAGATGAAGGTTGTATCCTTATTATTATTATTTAAGAGCTGAATATGTTTGAATAAACTTTTGCTTTCATTTTATCCTAAGAGATGAGGCGCATGAATATAGAACTAACGTTAGACTGGCTGGTACACAGCATCCTGGCATCCTCACTGAATTGCCTCATCAAGTCGAGCCAGCCACATACTTACCTAAAATCCAAGTGCCAACTACCTAAGTGCTAAGACAGACATTAAATATTCCAGTTATTGTTGATTAAGCATAACTAGGAAAGTAATGAACTATAGCTTATGTAATGATTTTAGATAATGTCTTTAGTTATTTATTTAGTCAAATAACCCACATCATTAGTAAATTACTCTGATACCAAGATATACATTGGACATGTAGGCAACTTATTGTATTTATTAATTTATTTATATTTTAAAATACTACACAAATACACTTATATTTTACTTATTTTTGTATTGTCTAGCACACACACACATACATCACTCATAGGAATCACACAAACATTCACTATCCACCACAAGGTGACACTCGTAGTATGCAGCGGGCCGGTTATAGTTTCCCAATGTAGGTATACACATACCGTCTCATAATGTTCAGAGACCTACCGTCAGTCGTAATTTGTGCATCTCCATGACACTCGAATTGACAAAAATATTAAAGTGTGTGTTTTATTTAACAATTACCTACAGACACCCCATATAATTTTTCCAGTTATGTAAGTTTTAAAACTTTCAAGGGCTAAACAGCTACAACCTCTATGGTGTCTCGTTTACCACAACAGAACCTGTTTTATTTCTTATAAATACTTACAGTAACAACACTACCATCAAGCAGTTTCTTCTCAGTGTGTATTGGTGTAGTGGTGTATGTTTCTTGTAGAAGCTGGTCAATGTTTACTTCTGACAAATCCTTCACCCTTATGGTGGGTTTAGGTTCAAATATTTTTGGCAAATGATTTGGCAAGTCAGAGTATATTCCTTTCACCCACTGCAGGAATTTGTGAATCTAAACAAGCAAAAAGAGATTTCATATGCAGAAGAAATGGTTTTTCTGAGGATTTATAACAATTTTTTTTTATAATTTTTATCCATGAACCTATATCTTTAACTGGACTGAGCAGTTGAAATAAAAAAAGGAAATAGGGTGTCCCATTGTTTTATGCCAGAAAAAAAAAGCACAGTGTGGCCATTTTGGAAAACATACAATAGTAGGCTTTTGTTATCCCTATAACAAAAGCCTACTATTGTATTTTTTCCTAAGCTTTACACTGCTTGGTTTGTTATTTTGTTGTGTGCATATATATATTTCAAATGGTTTTAAAATATTTAAATAGAAAAGTAAAGTACTTACATCTACGTCAGTAGAGTATGGAGGTCTGTATTGTTTGTGCAGTTCCATAAAAATCTTAAGGCACACCAATACATTCTCTTCATTTTCTATTTCCATCAATTTCAGCATCAGCACAAGGATACTTTTGACATAAGTTCTTAAAGTCTCGCTGATTGGAAGACGGTGGATCATCTCAAGAATCAGTTTCCGCACTTGCTGAATATTGTACTCTGCTATGAAGTGTGGTTCCCCTTCTTGCAGTATTTTGAGAAATATTTTTAGAGAGTGTTCTAGGAATTGGGGATATTGAGGGGAACTGAGTATTACCTGTTAAGAAAAGGTTAGCTCAATATTGTTACATTTGTTGTTTGGCTGGCGGATCATTGTTATTTTATCATTATTATCTAACTTTACGGTAGTCTGATAATTAGTTAATTTATATCAAGGTACACATAAAATAGTTGTGTGATGTCTAATAAAACCTGCCTACCTGCTTCTATCGGAAAAGTAACACGGTACTTTTTTTATAAGTACCGGTCACCGTAAAAGTAAAGTTATACAAAGATATAATCATACCTCAAAGTTTTCACTGAGTTCCTGAGCAGCTTTGAGCTTGATTTCATCCTTAGCGCCGGGATCCGCCAACATGGTCACGTAGCTCCTGTAGGTATTCATCTGGGTGTGCGGGTCCCCAGGACCGCCTGCAGCCATCGAAGCCATCATTGTGCACAGCAAATAGTCTCACAATTAAGTATTTTCACCATCCAGTGAATTACTCAACATGTTATGACAAAAAATATACAAAGAACATGGTCCTTCACACATTTACATCTTTTAATTGTTAAATAACAGGGGTTAGATCATTATTCTTTAAATTAGTCACAAAAATGTCTATAGTAAAAATATTAACCAAAACAACCGGACAAAACAAGCTATACACGCAAGTCGCACGCAATAACAGACAAGGGCTAGGGATGTTTAGAGACATGAAAAAGTATCGATACTTTATGGTATCGAGTAGATTTCTTTCGATACCGATACTTTTGTCTTTTGAGTACTTTTGACCAGTAGGCCTAGTATGAGTTTTCATTACGAAATTCGATCGTCGATATCGAACGCGTTTGACTCGTCATTTGGCCCGCTTCAAGGTTGTAAAAGCTCTCAACCAATGAGAGCGCCAAACGCACTCGATATCGACGATCGAGTCTCCTAATGAAAACTCATACTAGGCACTCAGGTATCGTATCGAATAAATTCCGTTGCCGGTAGGTTGCCGGATTCACATTTCACTTGTTTAATTTTAACTCATTTGTTCAATTTTTATTGTTTCCTGCAACTTCAATGCACTTAGAAAGATTGTTTCCGAAAGCCGTCGCGACAGCGACAGATTAAGCTGAAAAAAAAAATACTTAAGTCTCGTTTCAAGCCATTTGATTGGTTGAAAATAGTTTTAAGTAATGTTTAAGTTTAAGATATCACTGCTTGAGTTTCCTTCTGTAATACGGACCTTAGTTTCCTTCTGGAATACGGACCTAAGTTGCTCTACAGCTACACATTTCTATTTTTTTTTTAAATCTGTGAAGTGTGATAAATAATAAAATAATTCATTCGCAAATAGAAAATAGAATGATTGAACGATAAAAACAAAAAGAAACTTTGTTGACACGATCAAAATCTTTACGAAGAGAGCATAAAATTGGCAAAATTGTGGCGCTCTCCTACAAAGGCCATTAATCACGAATTGAATTGAATTGAGAGCATAAGATAAAATAGTTTGGATAAACATTTTATCGCATTTTGTCAAAGATGGAGTTATACTGGATAAATAGCTCTATCCCATTTTCTTAACGGGTGGTTAACACATCATAGTAGAGCCCCAGTCAACTATTAAAGTATATAATATGTTGGTTCTCTTTGATCAGTTTTGCCGTGGTTTCAAATAAATTTATAAAAGGGGCAGTATTATAAAAACAGAATATTTTTCTTGATTTTCGTAATGCATATTTTAACCACTTGTGAAAAAATGTGCTATCAAAATCTGCGTGGAGGTCCGATTTAGGGCGGCTAAAGTAGCACTTCTAAAGGATGTTGTAGAGGTGGGTGTTAGATTGTAGAATTTAATTTGATTCTCTATGGTTCCATAGTATAGAATAAGGATGTTATGGTATAAAACTCTATTGTTTATTCCGTGTCATCGGCATCGATGGATGCTTTTACAAGTTACATTACGTTTTTGTAATGGGACAAAAATGGGTTGAAAATGAAATAAAAACAACGTACCGGTTGTGAAAAAGTAAAATTATCAACTCAAATACAACTTAAAATGTGATCATGGCTATTTCTACAACGGTGTTAGTCATAACATTTTGGCTTCGGTGCACAATAGTGTATGGTTACGAGTTCATATCACGGTATCCAAATCAGCCTAATGAGACATACCACTTTTATCACCTCGCCGTGGATAGAGTCAGCGGCCAAGTATACGCTGGTTCGTTGAACTGGATTCACCAGCTAAGTCCTGACTTGAAACCAATCCATGTTATAGGCACAGGTCCGATACTAGACAACCCAATGTGTCATGCAAGTGGCTGCCCTTCAGCTGACATACAGACTACGCGGACTGATAACGTGAACAAAATATTAGTGATAGATCAAGAATCCGGAAGAGTGATCGCGTGCGGTTCGGTGGCGCAGGGCTCCTGTTCCAAGTACAAGCTTGGAGATCTGTCTGCAAAACCCGAGTTCGTTCCTGTTAGTGTGGCAGCTAATGATGCTGAAGCGTCGACCTACGCTTTCATCGGGCCTGAAAGGTATAATTCGTGGGACCGTTCCAATGTGCTATATGTGGGGACTACATTCACTAACAATGGAGAGTACAGACACGATGTTCCTGCGATCTCCAGCCGTGACCTGATGACTCTCGACACTGCACAATTAACTTTTAACAAACAAAGTTCAATACAAATAGATGTTAAATACAGAGATAACTTCCTAGTGCAGTATGTGTATGGCTTTAATGCTAGTGATTATGCATATTTTTTGATAATCCAGAAACATTCCCACCTTGCTGGTAATGAGGAACTGGGGTATGTATCCCGGCTCGCTCGCACTTGTGTTAATGATGACAACTACAACAGCTACACTGAAGTGACACTGGAGTGCCATGTTCGAGAAGAAACTATTAGTGGTAAGAGTGAAGTGGTCAATTATAATTTAGTTCAAGATGCTAAGATTGCAAAGGCTGGTGCGAACCTAGCAGCCCAACTAGGTATAGAGACAGGAGATCCTGTTCTTATAGCTATTTTCAGTCCATCAAAAAGTATTTCTAATGAACCTATGGCTAAGTCGGCTATTTGTGTATTTTCTTTGCAAGAAATAGAAATTAAGTTTAATGAAAATGTTCACATGTGTTTCAATGGCAGTACTAAAGCTCGCAATATGGGCTACATATCAGGCATGATATCCGATGGAAAATGTCCCAGTGTTGGTTCAACAGGAAATATTCTTAATTTTTGTGAGGTAGGGCTTAAAATTAGTGGACTTTATCCTATAAAAACAATGTCTGTTATTAACTGGAATGATACTTTGATAACTTCTGTCACTATGTCTGTAACTGGTTTACATACTGTAGCATTTCTAGGCACCAACAATGGAGTTCTGAAGAAAGTTCTCATTGATGCTGATAAAGGATTAGAGTATTCTAGTGAAGCAATTTTGCCTGGTCAGAGAATTCTACCTGACACAACACTTTCACCATATCAAAAAACACTGTATGTGTTAGCACGAAATTCAATAGTGCAGATACCAACTGAAAGATGTGCTGAACATGGAAATTGTTCCTCTTGTCTAGAATCAAATGATCCCCACTGTGGATGGTGTTCTTTAGAAAAACGCTGCACAGTTCAAAATATGTGCCAAAAAGGGACACAAAGTGCACCCAGATGGTTGTCTCAATACATTGGCCAGCAGTGCATTGACTTTGAACAGATCCAACCTGACAGAATATCAATGAATGAAGTAACAACAGTGCAGCTTATAATTAGAACTTTACCAGAACTGCCTTTTGAAGCAAAATACAAATGTGTGTTTGGAAATGCCCCTGCCATAGATGCTGCTGTAACATCAAATGGCTTGGCTTGTCCTACACCAGATGTGAAGCATAGACCTAAAATACCACAGAATCAAGATCATGTGTATGTTTCACTTTCAGTACACTCATCAGAAACCAATAAGGACTTTGTTTCCAGAAATTTTGCTTTCTATGATTGTTCTAAACATTCAACATGTCACTCTTGCATATTGAGTGAATGGGCTTGTAATTGGTGCATATATGACAACAGGTGCACCCATGATACCTCTGTTTGTCAAAGGACCATAATAAGTGGTGAAAATAATCCAACTAAACTACTAAATCATGGTATTGGACACTGTCCTAGAATCAGACAATATAAGAAACCTATTTTACTACCAAATAATGTGCCTAAAGAATTGGAACTTGAAGTTGAAAATCTACCTCACTTACAACCAGGACACACTGGATTCCAGTGTATAGTGAGTATTGAGCTGGCTAATATGATACTCCCTGCTAGAGTTGAATCTAACCACTACATTGTGTGTGACAAAACAACCTATTCATATGAAGAAGATGTGGGAGAATACAATGTGAGTGTTAAAATTGTCTGGAATCATAAACATTACATAGACACAATCAACATCACATTGTACAAATGTGAGATTCTTGGATCACATAGGGAACATGCAGATTGTTCTCTTTGTATAACACGAAACTCCATCTACAAATGTACCTGGTGTGGTAACTCTTGTTCTTATAGTGAAACATGTTTAGAAAATCCAGTAACTGAGTGTCCAAAACCTAGAATTGATATGATCAAACCACTAAGTGGACCAATAGAAGGAGGCACCATAGTTACCATTGAAGGCAGTAACCTTGGTTTAAGAGTTGAAGAAGTATCTGGTAAAGTTAGAATTGGAGATGTTCTATGTGAGATAGTAGACTTTGAAGTATCTGTAAGCATCACATGTAGAACAGGACCATCTAATGGATCTGCTGTAGCACCTGTTATTGTGGAAAATGATTCAGGCCACACAGAATCATCTGTTTTGTTCAGTTATAAAAACATAAAACTTCAAGGCCTCTACCCAACACTAGGACCAGTATCAGGTGGTACCCAGTTAGCTATAGGGGGACAGCATTTGAATATTGGTTCATCTATCTCCGCTTTCCTAGATGAACTGCCTTGTTCTGTCAATACCACACAAACCTCAAATAGCAGATTAATATGCATTACTCCAAAGGCAAATGCTCCCAGAGTGATTCACACTTTGACAGTGGGAATAGATAATGCAAATCGAACTTTGTATGGTGATTTGTTTAATTATACAGCAGACCCAACTATCATGGAAATAAAACCACTGAAAAGTTTTGTTTCTGGAGGTAGAATGATAACAGTTCATGGTACAAACTTACACACAATCCAGAAACCTCTTATGAAATTGTACTTTGCTAATGAAGTACTACCTGTGAACCATACAGCTTGTACTGTACTCAATGAACATCAGATGGAATGTCCCAGTCCTGCAATAAATAAAAAATATTTTGACATTTTGCAAGCAACAAAAACTCAGACTAGTACTCCTCAGATAGCAATGAAAGTCGGTTTTGTGTTGGACAATGTAGAAACCATGCATGAAAAACACTTCAATCCCCCTCGAACTCATATGGTGTTTGTTGAAGATCCTCATGTTTATCAATTTCCCAATAAGGGCATAAAATCTTACAAAGGAGATCCATTGGTAATAGAGGGTGAAAATTTAATAAGGGCTAGTGATGAAACCGATGTGATTGTTACAATTGGAACAGAACCCTGTAATGTAACAAGCTTAACAATGCAACAACTGTTATGCACGCCTCCTGAAGTACAACCAGCTAATACTGATGAAAATGGTTTACAAATAGCAGAAATTAATCTACCTTTAGTGGTTGTGAAAGTCGGGAGAAACTTGCGATTCCCCATTGGCTATCTTCATTACGAATTACTTAGAAACTACAATTTTCCCCCTGAAGTTATCGCTGGAATCGCCGGTGGCACGTTCTTTCTAGTGCTTATATTCATGATTGTATTAGTGATGTACAGACGGCGTAGCACTAAAGCGGAAAGAGAATATAAAAGAATACAAATTCAAATGGATACTTTAGAGAGCAATGTTAGATTAGAATGTAAATTGGCTTTTGCTGAGTTGCAAACTGATATGTCTGATTTGGCAGCTGATTTGGAACATTCAGGTATACCGACGTTAGATCACGTAAACTACGTCATGAAAGTATTCTTTCCTGGAGTATCAGACCACCCTATATTGAACGTCCAACGTCAATTATTTATAAACGCACCCAGAACCAACTACGATGCAGCTATGATTCAATTTGAGCAGCTTTTGAATAATAAATGTTTCCTTTTGTCATTTATAGACACATTAGAGTCACAAAAATCATTTAACATTCGAGACAAAGTAAATGTGGCTTCTTTGTTAATGATAATACTCATGGGGAAAATGGAATACGCAACAGATATTTTAAAATCACTTTTGTTACGTCTTATTGATAAATCTATTTGCAACAAACATCCCCAACTAATGCTAAGACGAACTGAAAGTGTAGTTGAAAAAATGTTAACAAATTGGATGGCGTTATGTATGTATTATTATCTCAAAGACTATGCAGGTTCTTCACTGTTTTTGCTGTTCAAAGCAATAAAACATCAAATCGAAAAAGGAGTTGTAGATGCAATAACTCACGAAGCTAGATATTCTTTATCGGAAGAGAAGCTTTTGAAGGAACAGATTGACCACCAGATCATAACGTTACATATAGTCCAAGATGATTTTGATGAAAAAGTTCAATGTAAAGTTTTAGATTGTGATAGTATTTCACAAGTAAAAGCTAAGATATTAGATGCACTTTTTAAAAACACGCCGTTCTCTATGAGACCATCCGTCCATGAAGTCGATTTAGAATGGCGACACGGAAGGGGAGGACATGTTACGCTTCAAGATGAAGATGTCACCACGAAGACGATTAATGGCTGGCGTAAATTGAATACGTTAGCTCATTACGGTGTTAAAGAATCGGCCGTCATGTCCTTGATATCCCGTCAAAACGACAGTTTTAACACTCCGTATAAAATACCCTGCAAAAATTGCACAGGAATATACTGTTCTAATTCGCACATCAGAGTTTATAACAGTGATATTACAGATCAAAATGTTCATTACTATCACTTGGTGAAACCTATAGAGTATCAGCATATTATCAACAAGTCATCAGAACATAGTCATAAAGCTATTCCAGAGATATTCCTCACTAGGCTCTTGTCTACGAAAGGCACTGTCCACAAGTTCGTTGACGACTTCTTCAGCACTATACTCACTGTAAACGAGGTATTGCCACCAGCAGTCAAATGGCTATTCGATCTCTTTGATGACGCGGCGAGGACACATGGTATTCTGAATCCTGAAGTAGTCCATGCTTGGAAATCCAATAGTTTACCTCTTAGATTTTGGGTGAATCTCATTAAAAATCCAGATTTTATATTTGATATAAATAAAACAGCGACTGTTGATTCTTCATTATCAGTTATCGCTCAAACTTTTATGGATGCTTGTTCATTAACAGAACATCGATTATGTAAAGATTCTCCTTCTAACAAATTACTTTTTGCTAAAGACTTGCCTACATATAGGGACATGGTTATAAGATTTTATCAATCTGTATCGCAATTACCTCAAGTAACAGACCAAGAGCTAAGTACTTCTATGCAGCAACTCTCGGTAGAACAGTTGAATGAATTCGACACTCTGTCTGCCTTAAAAGAGTTGTATATCTATGTCAGTAAATATAGAGAACAAATTATATTAGGACTAGAAAACAAAATGCACTTAGCTCATAAATTAGATAATATAGCATGCACTATGGAAGGGGATCCTACATCTATATGCTGACTATATGACACCAGTCACGATTTGATTGCATTTACGTAATTTATTTATATAATATCTACTTTGTAAAAAGAAGCTTTAATTTATTCTGAAAATACTCAGATCAAATAAAACTGATGTTGTAAAAAGACTGTAAAATATCAGTTTCATAACTCTAGTTAGAAAGTAAAAATTATT
Source organism: Sesamia inferens (assembly GCA_037179545.1). Classification (NCBI taxonomy): domain Eukaryota; kingdom Metazoa; phylum Arthropoda; class Insecta; order Lepidoptera; family Noctuidae; genus Sesamia; species Sesamia inferens. The sequence continues at coordinate 11,295,535 of CM073934.1, read as the reverse complement.
TTTTTCAATGAATCATAATGAAATACTTAATAGCGATGGACTTATTTTTTTCTCGAAGTAACTATTTAATAAATATTAAAATATCTTTTGTAATTATTAAGTAACATTATTGTAGCTATATTGGCAGTTTTACGCAACTTTATAGTATGGGACTATTTGAACAAATTTTTATTTTCTTATTTGTATAAATATTGAAGTTAAAAGAAAACTACCTTTAAAAACACCGCCTTCATATAGCAAAGTATGTTATAATTTATTTAAATGTATATTCATTCCTTAGCAGCACCTTTTTTGTAGTACCTACACTCCTTATGTTAAGGAGATGGTTAAAATGTACCCAGCGCCGGCACTATCTAATTGTGTCTCATTATAGGGTAAGAATAAAATAAAATATTCAATCACTTAATCAGGACGACTTAACATGCTGTTCTGAATAAAATTTAACGCATTCATCATATAAATAAGCTTTTTTTTTATAAAAGTTTGTCAACAACAAATGCAGGGATTTAGAATAATACATAATTCCTATTATTGTTACTCTTATCAATGGCATAAAATATTTCTGGTTATTTTTTATCTTAATTTACAGTCGTACCTACTTTATTATCATAGACTGGGTTTTTTATGGAAGCTAAATCATTTCCTTTGTTATTTAAGTTCAAATGGTCCCAATTTTTATTATTATTATGGCATCTAGTAGTCATCTTGAGAGGTCGTGACTACTTAACGGGTCTGTGAAAAATAAATTTGGATTATTTGTAATGCATTTTATCTCCCAGTGGCCATGCTATTTTTATAATTTTAATATGTATAAATGCTCTCTTTTAGGAACAACAAAATATATGATTTTATGAGAATGATGATATAAATTTGGCACAGAAATTATTTTCTATTGTAAATGTTTTTATTTGTATTTATATCTAAATTACTTAACTATTGATGTGTATTACGCTAAGATGTATGTGTAAAGAGAAATAAGAATTAATTAAGGAAAATTTTGTGATATTTGTATTTGGAATATTGATAGTATTAATTTTATCATGTTAAACACGCTAATTTATTCACCAATTGATTGATACAATTAGACATTTGTAACAAAAAATCCGGGATTATCTTGCCACAGTAAACAAAAGCTATTTATTTTATTTTTCTGTAAGTAAAGCAACGAAATACCATTCTTGTTTTTAATTGTTTCGTGATCTCATTATGATTTTGCTCAACTATCTTTTATATAATATCAATTTGTATAAAGAAACCCCAGTTTGCTCTTTTCTATATTAATCTCGAATGTATTTTTAAAAAAATTGACAGAAAATGTCGTAATAATATTCCATTTACAAAATATGTTTAAAAATAGTATTAGTTAGATATAATAACTTGCTAGAGTTTAAGACAGCGTAAATTCACCCGTCTTTGAAATTTTATATTATTGACTTAGAAATATACTTATTTATCAATCCTTTTGTAATGAATAATTTCAATATGAATGGGATAAAACAAAATAACGGAGTATTATTTATTTTAACTTTTATTACATGTACCTATATAAATAATACATAGAAATTTTAGGCAATTCAGAATACACAGTCGTATAAATTAGATAAGTACATCATTCTTATAGATTCAAAAATAAAGAATATGTACTTTCAGCAAAAAAAGTTACAATTTTTTTTTACACTGTAGTGCTCTTTTCTTTTTAACTTTTTACTGCTTAATTTCGACATATTCATAGTTAGCTAAATTGACAACAATTACATAGAAAGCAATGCTATTATTTCAATCTATCACATTGAAAGCTATTAGTGTTCCTATGACTTTTAAACTTGCGTATTATATTTGACGTACTTGCACTCTTCGTGATTTAGTAAAGCATAGCAGTGTTAATCATAGGATTTAGATTTTAGAAGCAATATTATGAAAGGGGACTGATTAACTCACACCCTCCCCCCTCCCGTCCCGCCCCCCATTGAACTACTGAAGGTGCAGTTACCGAAAAATATAACTTACAAAAATATATTAGTATTTTGATAAGAATGTATGATGATACTTTCATCTTTCTATCACGTTAATCTCTACACAGTATGGATATAAAATTTATTTGTCCATTTTACCCTACAAGATAATTTCTTACAATCGTTTTTTCAACACACATTAAAACAACATTTAGATCAGTGGAATAATTTGGAAATGCTTAATCTAAACTGAATAAATGCTCGTTTTTAGAACAAAATCTAAATTCACAGTTGAGATTGGATTTCAAATAAGTTTTTATTGTTTTCCTCGAATAAAGCAGATACCCTAAATAACAGCAGAAATAGTAATGAACATAACAATAAAGGTAATAAAATTTGTGCCGTAGCAATTTCATTTAATTACAAAGTATCTATATTATGTCTCTGGCTAGGGCAAATCAATTAGCCCGCCTTTACAACGAATTTCGGCGAGACCAACAACCATTGGAATATTCATTGCTAGAACACGTACGAACACATATAAATAGCATTTTCTGTAAGTTTCTTTCAATTTACAGTCTGACTAGGCCTTAGAAAGTCCATAAAATATAGTTTCATTACAGGAATATTGTGCAAGCCGTTAAATTGGCAAAAGTCTTAAAACGATTGCTGTTGCATACACTCTTTACAACGACACACGAGTGTTCACATTTCACCTGTGTGAGTGGGCGCCGAAAACGTACCTACGCTTCAACGCAATTGGTCCAAATCCTGTAAAACAGTACATATGTAGACGTAACACCCCTCCTAAAAACGTATCACTATACAAATACTAACATCGAAATACTTTACAGTCATCAAGTTAAAAACATCAAATTTGCTCTCAGCATACACTTGCGCGTACGCAACCATCCAATCGGACGTAAGTATTATATAAAAAAGACATGTTATAATACATTTTTTTGCTACATCTTGCTATTAAACTTGCCTCTTCATCTTAGCATGCAGTAAATGTTGTAGTTTCTTACAATAGAAATGGGTTTCTAATTTACTGTGCATGTACAAAACCTCGTCAACCCTGATCTGGCCGTTTGTCAGGATTTAGACCTCCCTCAACTTATGAACATTACTTTGGACGGAAGTTAAGTTAGCCTTGAATAAAGCTCACAAAACATCGCTTAGCGAACAATCCCATAACGATAATGTTTTCATAGGAACAGTACAAACGTCTTTACAATGTATAAGTTTAAAAACCCATTTCCGGTCACACACTTGTAAAAAACAACGGAACAATATCTTTTCTCAATATGAATTTATATAGTAACAAATTCCATAATATTTATTACATTATTGCGGTGTCAGTAATTAAAACTAAATAATTTATTTTCTACCAGTTACTTTTTAAATTCTATTAAAAAAGCATGTTATAATTCATAACAACAAGAATCATAGCTATCTTTTGATATTTACTGTATGTAGCATTATGTAAAATTTTTCATTAAATCCCATCTACTAATAGGAACATTAAAGGAATTGAATGCATGGGAATGGAATTAATTAAAGGAGGATTGCTAAGAGATATTTTTCGCCCATCATACACTCGAAAAAAAAGAAGTTTCGGGTTTTAGTTTTTAAATGTATTTGTAAACTTGAGGATATGTATTTTCTTATAATATAAGATTGACGTGATAAATAAAATGGTAAGTCAAAGAAATTATTGCCCAAAAAGACAGTGTTTTGGGTTTTTTATACATTTTAGTAGTTTTTTTTAGTTTTCGAATTAACATTGTATTAAGAAGCGTTCCATGAACCAAAGTAAAATAATACTCATAAAAAGCTTATCATAAGGAGCCAAAATTAAATATGGCTCAATCTTATAGGAAAATATGTATCTTCAAGTTTACAAATGCGTTTAAAAATTGCCGGAGTCCGACACTTTTTCTACGAGTGTATGATGGGAGAAAAATGGCTCTTATCAACCCACCTCCTTTATTTCAATACTTCATCTAATCTATCAGTAATTATAACTTCACATTCAACATTTACTTGTGCAAATCTGTTTTTGTACTATGTATTTATACACTATGTGACAAAAACCCTGTTGTTCCTTTCAGGGACATATAATTTTACCTACAAGCACATCATTAATGAAGTCATAATTAGAAAACAGTAATCATTGTCTAGTCGAGGGATCACAATCAAATACCTATTACCGACAAAATTCGTTTTTTTTTTAGAATATCTGATTTTATAAGTTAAATAAATTGGCGGGAACGTTCTACTTATGTCTAGTTTCTTCATGCAGAATTGCAGAGCTAAGAAATCAGTTACAGATTATAAATATTATTAATTAAACATTTATTTTAACTATTTTTGTTGAAATTTTTTTATAAATTACTTGCTTATTACGTCCTTATGCCGATTCTTACAACAGGGTTTTTGTTACATATTGTATATTAAATGTCAACAAAACATCTGGACACGTAAGTATTTAAATGTGTCGTCTCTCTCTCACTCATAATATCAAACAACAACATTACATAAAATAATAAATACATATTTTACTTTAACCTGGACTAGACCGTTAAAACAGTATTGTTCGCACGACCGTCATAATTTTCACACAAGTACACATCAAATAAAATACAATAGTACATAAATAATGGGGTATAATATATCACAATATTAAAAAACAAACTAAAGGCCCGTGTCCTTTGCGTGAATTCGAATAAAATTAGGGAAATAAGGCGTGGCGTAGACCGTAGGACAAATAAATGTGGAAAGCTGTAAGGAGTGCCTGTTGTAGGATGTATAATTGTATAAAAATGATTTGTACAGGTTACAACAGACCATACTTTAAAGACGCATGTGAAAGTTTTAAAAGCAGCCGATTATAAAGTTTAATTGATACCATGTATTTTGTATTAAAAAAATCTTAACCATTTCATCAATTATGCAACACTTTTCATAGTTACGCCGCACCTTTCATAACATAAAACAAACATTAATTCACATATATTTTGACATAGAGCCTGAAAAGAACTTAGAACATTAAGAACGACTTCACAATAAATATTTATAAAAGCTTATGTGCTGTTTGTTATACTTAGACTCTTCCAAATATCTTACTTAGGGCATAACAGGAATGACGCGTCCCTATACTGCATTTTGGTAAATACGGGTTTGCCTTCTATATCAATACAGCAACTATTCTTTAGGGACATATAAAAACGTAGCGGAGAATCGTTACCTCCAAAAGATGTACTTACAACACAATTTAAGTACTTTATAAAAACGTTACTACCAATGAAATGGGCTGCATTATTTTATATTAGTTTTTCTAATAATAAATATTAGACAAAATAAGTATACCAAAGGGCTCTATGAGCCACAAGATAATGTAGTAATGTCTAGTATGCTTTTATGGGTGATTTTTCTAATGGATCGCGATAGACGATGGTGGCCGATTTGATGAGGTCGGGCTCCTCCTCGGAGTTGAAGCACTCTGCGGTGGCGTCGACGTCTTTGTGCGAGCACTTGTTATGCGCCATGAGAAGGCCTCCGGCTAACCCCACTAGTGCGCGGTCCAGCCAGTTCACCGGGTTAGCGTAAATCAAACCTCCTTCGTAGAAGCCCAAATGACCGCCGTGTGCTAATTCCAAATACATGGCCTTATCGTGTGAGCCTGTAAAGATAAAAAAATAATGTTTTCTAAACACTAGATTACATACTGCGGTAAATTCAATATGACGTCCAAATTGTAGAAGATAAAATCAGTCTAATTTATAAACATTATTTTTAAAAGTTTCTGTCGTTATCAGCGTACCTATCACGCCACTTGATCATGCAAGTATTTCATGTTAATTTTGTTTTTTTATTAATATCAATCCAGCTTTCATAAAAACCACCACTCCTAGTTTATAAGTACCTACTTGTCGTAGAATTTAAAGAGAGTTGAGTCACGGAAATTGGGTTGTATCCTAAAAAATAATTTAATGTCCATCAGATAGATTTATAAAAATATTGAACACGTATTTTTTATTTTTTCTTTCATTCAAATACTTAGGAAAATATATTGATTTGAAATATCGCACGACATCACCCCGTGGTACAAAATACACCACGGCGTGACGTAATTAGCCCCCACTCCGTAACTTTAATACCCTATATCTCAGTAGTTTTTGAAAATTTCGACAAAACAAAAAATACGGGTCTTAATTTTTTTTTATCTATAAGGCGGACTAATTATTTTTTTGATTTCCATACCCTGAATACATCCCTATTGTTTAAGTGTAGCGATTCGGTTTTAATACACATCTAAAATGACCTAAAACAAATTTCTGATGAACCGAACCTTGATAATCCGAATTTAGTAGAGTTAAGACATGTTAATTATGGAGATTTTAAATCAAGTTTCACCGGTTTCATTCACATGTTCACAGTGATAATGACCTCTTTTGCATTGCGCAATATTCTCAATAACATTTGATTACATTCAAATTATGCAGTTACCGTATGGAGCAAACCCAGTCTAATAGATACCCATACATTTTTATAGATTCTTCGTAAACATAAAAATAAAGTTAGATAGGTAGGTATATAATGGACGTGTCAAATCTAACACGTACAAGACATACCTACAGATATTTGTAATGATGTAAAAGAATTACCGAAATACCGGTGACAGGTAGGTACATTACCAACTATCGGCGTGACGTGTGTTCATACATTAATTCGTCAGAGAAATGTGAACATTCCTCTTTAATAAATAACTGTCAAACGATCAGTACTAATGGACATGGACAGACTGTTCAATTTAAAATTGGACGATAACGATAATGTAGATAGAACCTTGAAAGCACCTAACAACAAGTAAGGTCTGACCTTGAAATACCGGTATATCAACTTGCTGGCTTTATAAAGTCCGACTGTAGTCATTAAACGAAAAAAAAAACCCTAAGACACATATTTGTGTTACCAGCCAAACACAGATCAGTGCATTATTGACTTGGAAAGGATTCGGTGAAAATACCCTCATTTCTTAGTAGTAACTAAGAAATGAGGGTATTTTTAGTATAATTGTTTGAAAGAGAGTATAAGTTGGGAGAAAGGTAGAAGGATGAAGGTGCACTGAAAAACAGTTGCGATCGGGGGACCCTCATCAGGTACGAAGTTCGTTAGGCGATACTCTGCTGGAGTGGAGGTGGAGTTTCTTTCCCGTTCTTCTCCATAGATGTTTTGGAGTGGGCAACTAGCTTCATCTTACTGACTGACTGAACCTTTGACAATTCAAAAGTGCCTGCAATTGGCTTATTTTAAGTAAAGCTATATACTTACTAGATGATATTCTTATAACTAGGGTTGTAACGGTTCTTCGCCGCCGCCTACGATATTGCAGAAGTTCAAGAAAATCAACCTTCGCCTCAGAGTATGCTGAGTTGTAACTGAGGTTTATTTACGTCACAAAATACGCACGGTTAGCCGACGACTCAACCGTCGGGCTGCATGTTGTGCGGGATATAGTAGGCCCGCGATGAAAATAAGATCGCGGTTAAAGGTGGGGTGTGGGTGTGTCAAATGATACACGAAACCAGTATTCTACTGTGTTCCAACTGCATCGTAATTCTTAACAATTTAATTTCCCTCCAATTAACCTCCGCCTCCATTAAAGCATCCCATCCGCGGAGGCGAAACTCGACACCTCCGCCTCCACTAATAAGGCCTCCGTTACTACCCTAGTTATAATACAAAGTTATGTTGACAGTTATGTCAATGTCAATCAGTTATGTGGTAATATTTGGTTACAATCTAGCCGAATAGATAAAAAAGTTATTATTTATTCGACTAGATTGTAACCAATTATTACGAAGTTCAGTTCCTATTAATAAGGAAAAGACAAAAAAAAAACACTACTTACTAACAAATTCCCTGATAATGGGTAATAATGGTTCGGGTACTATGGGGTCATCGCGCGCGTTGATGAATATCATCGGGGTTTTAATGTTCTTAAGGTAGAATGCCGACGAACTCCATTTGTACAGGTCTGCCACTGATTCGAAGCCGTACATCCTCCTGAAAAGACAAATAAAATTGTGTTTGGAATCGCGGTTGGTGACATGAATATAATTCCGCCATTAGCGTATGTTTGCTCATATTAACATCTGTTGATTTTCCAAATATTGTTACTACATTTTGTAGGAAAGATTTAGGTGAATTCCAAAGGATATTCCAGAGTCTGCCTACGTGTGCTAGCAACTGCTAGTGGTTTAGTCGGCAACGTTTACTTTGAATATTTCTACTACTTGATAATCCACTAAGCGATTATATTATCAGCAATGACCTAGGTCACTCATGAAAGTGCGTTGACACAGCTCCTATTTAAAACTACAACAAATAGTGCAGATGGCGTGATCGGCCAAAGATCACAACGATAAATTGGCGTAATAGCTCCACAATTACCTATTTACCTACCCCAATTGAGTGCTGCAATATGTAGGTACAGAGTATGTTTAATTTATAGACAGCGACGTATGGAAGTTATACAAAAGGTACTTCTTCAGCATGCTCATCAACAGGTTACATACTATCAAGCATAAAATTAATTAACAATTTATGTAAGTAGCCGATCGCAATGACTGGGTCATATTAGCAGAAGACTGACTTGTCTGAAAAAAGGAGGCCTTTGTTCATAATGAAACATAACGGGCGAGGTGGATAAAGTATAATTATAATTAATATCGCGGTTTCTGAGAAACTGAAGTCAATTTAATCAGCAAAGAGTTTATCAGACTTCCTAAAATCGTGCGTCAATCAAAGGATGTTCTAGTCTTTGATAATACCTATCTTATGATAAAATTATTCGATTTTATAACAGTTACGTGTTTAGAAGTTTCCAGTCTTCGTCTTTGTCGGAAACTAAATGACCAATGCACCAACTTGATAAGTAAGTATTAATTGCGTAAAATTGTTCCCCTTTTATTTGGCTATTTATCATCCTTTTATAAACTTGCACAAATTATTTTAAAACTTAAATTATGTAAATAAAATTAATCTAATATATAAAATTCTCGTGTCACGGTGTTCGAACTTAAACTCCTCCGAAACGGCTCGACCGATTTTGATGAAATTTTTTGTGCTTATCCGGTATCTATGAGAATCGGCCAACATCTATTTTTTTTTTTCTAGGAAATTATTTATTTGGCAAAACAACGTTTGCCGGTCAGCTAGTCTAATATAAAATTCTCGTGTCGCGGTGTTTGTGGTTAAACTCCTCCGAAACTGCTTTCCCGATTCTCATGAAATTTTGTGTGCATATTGGGTAGGTCTGTGAATCGGACATCTATTTTTATCCCTCTAAATGTTAAGGGTAATCCGCCCCTATTTTTTTTTAAATATAGATGTATATTACAGCACATGATTTAAATAAATAGTTTCGAAGACATTACAAATTTAAAAATTGTGGGGCGTCGCATTTGCGGCGGTACCAGCCGGCTGGGCGGCGGACCGCTATGTTTTTTATACAACGTTAACAGTTTTTTTGTAATGTATTTAGTATCAGCATTGCACCCGTGCGAAGCCGGGCGGGTCGCTAGTCATTAAATAAAACTAATAAAGCTTGTATCCTGTACATTTTTGTAAAATGTACACTAAAGAATTTAGTATCATGTAGGTATTGTACCAGAAATGTCTAATAAATTTTTGAGTGCGTGAAGCGCATATTGGTAATGCGGATTAAACTTACTTTCACTGTTATTATTTTTCACGGATGCTAGACCAGAAGTAGAAAATACTGTTGCTACTTATGTATTGTATTGCAGTGTGATATTTTAGGTTTAGAAATCAGAAAACTTGTGCAGTCATACAATTGAATCCTTTTTTGAGAGGGAAACAATTGAACTAAGTTCAGGATCAGTTTGTAATGTCGTAAAAGACTTCAATAGCATTTAATTTAGTCGGTATTGGTCTTTTATTTTAAGGACACTTGCATCAATTTCAGATTTGTTTATACAGATTTAACAATAAGCCGTTTGTTCTACTAGGTGTAGGTGAAGGGTCGATGAGTTTAAGGACATAGAGACACTGATATTTCGTAGACGGGATGCGAATGTTGAAATTCATTAATTGTAATTGACAATATTGCATACAACATGTCTCAGAATTAACGCACATCAAGTATTCTAATTTAATGTTATGTTATAATAATTTTTTATTGTTATGGTTATAAAATATTGTTTTTTTTTTCAATGAGTTATTGTTACTTATTGTGGGATAAAATGGTTTTCTTTTTATAAATTATAAACTAGTGCTTGACCGCAAACCGGTCTGGTAGTGATGGAATCGTTAGAAGGAAGACGGCAGTAGAACGAGGAGATGCAATGTTAAACCCAACAACACGACCAACGATGCTGCGCGAGAGGGAGATTGATCTGGAGAGATCCTCCACGACCAAGCTTCCGAGACACAACATTTGGCGCAGTATCCAGCACACATCGCAACACAACTGCCCAGACCCGTTCTCCGTACGGTTTCACCAGACATCATGCCGGGACACGACGAATCGCTTGGTGGCAAGACTTTGTCTGGTGGGTGTTAACTTCTGCCGGCAGCCGATGATAACGCCTACCACCGTGATATAAAGCTGCGCTATTGCTTTACATTTTATGCCAGAAAAATCTGCAGATCCTATGGGAATCCACGGTACAGCCAGTCGATAGTACAAAGATTAATTTATTTATTCAGTCTCACCTGGAATAGGCCTCATCGAGATCAGGCAGTGTCCCCGCCGACACGATCATCTTCTCATCTAATTTATATTTGTTCTTCATTTCAGAGTTCAGCAGCATTCTTTTGTGTCGCGTTATGATATTGCGGTAGTTGTCTGTCATTATGTACAGGTAGAAACGACGGAAGTTCTGCCATTGCAGGAGGTACACCATAGTACTAGAAATAAAAGGGACAATTATTATTATTATTTTTAAATAATTATAAACTAGTGCTTGACTGCAATCCTGCCTGATGGTAAGCGGTGATGCAACCGTTGATGGTAAAGAGCGCTAGTTTAATAAGAGCCTATTCAATAATAAAAAACTGAGTGAATTGGAAGGAAGACCGCATTTAAGCGAGATATTGCTCACGGATTTATTGGATGCGTAGTGTATAGTTGAATGAAGCGCAAATGGTTGGGATTTTGATCTTTTAATTAATTATAACATGGAAACTTGTGTTTGAGACCTCTTTATGCCAGCAGCTGACGGTCTCATAGATAACTCTCTAATGTGAATAATTGGCCGTCAGTTACCTGATAACGTATGAAATCTAAATCTGCTTATATTTTAACTCTCCATTGAGATATCGAGGTAACAGGTCAGGCAGATATCAACGAAATACTGATATGAAAAGAGATGAATAAAATTTTAACTGTTCCGACCCCGATTTGCTCTGAGAGGTGTGTCAGTTATAATAAAATGCTGAATTAAACTCAGTGACGGCTAGCCACGCACGATTTAGGTCAAGACGAACAATTAATAAGATAACGTCGCCATTCGTGTAATTTTAGTCTGCGAAATGAAATAAATAAACAAGAAAATAAGTCGTAACATTGTCAAATAAAATATTTTTCAAAGTATGTAGGTACAACTTCTATGAGTTACTTCGCGGTCATTATAGAATTTACTAGAATTTCTACATGAAGGTTGTTTTTTGCAAAGACCAGTTTAATATGGGCATTGAAAATATTGAATACAAAAAAGCCGTATCTACATTTGAGATAGTAATTGTTGTATAATATAGAACTAATCTCCCCAATTAATTTAAATTGCGATACCCATAGTCGGCAGATAAAATGCTCTTTACACGTGCTTATTTCGGCATAACAGCATATAAAAATGGCCTATGAATTGTTATGTCTAAAAAGAAACAAATCCTAATATCTGTGTTTACATAACTAACCGAAATTTATAAACCTCAAACTACAATTTTATATTCGCTATTCCTTAATGATCAACTGGTGTGCGTTCGACAAAGAGATTGAATGTGGCACTCAACAATGAAGATAGCCTCGACCTCTCGCGGGAACAATTGTTATAAAAACTTGATTAAAAAAAACCATTGAAGATTTAATTCAGTACTCACTCTATAGCATTATATCCCTGGCATATTGAAATCCCGCCAATTATATTGGTAGGTCTCTTCCTGTCCTCTCCTAGATATTTGGTGATGAGGTTGCCTCCGAGACTGAATCCGACTAGAATAAGTTTCGTGTTGGGGTACCTCTCCAAGAGGTTTTCCACCATATAGTTGAAGTCATCCGTGTGTCCTGGAAATGAACATTTACTTCTTAAAGAAGACAAATTAAATACAGGTCTCCCAAAGTGATAATGCGCATAGAAATCTTCGTCACTGTTCGGCAACGGTCGTATTCCCCGAGCGTTCGGAAGAAGATATGTATATAGAGTGGTGCACTTAACCACTTTTTATGAACTTTAACCACTGCCGAACAGTGACGGAAGATTTCTATGCGCATTATCACTTTGGGAGACCTGTACTTTTTATCAATATTTTAATGACTGTAGCGATGTCCTAATTTATAACTAGGGCCTTTATGTCATAACGATTAAGAAAATTGGGGTTAACGGTCACTCAATTGATTTTGTAAATGTTTTAGTATAATTAAATTATGTATTAGTGATTATATTTCAAAACAATTTGAAGGTAGGGTAAAATCATTAGCTAAAGAAGCGTGAATGAAGCTCGGCTGAATTACCCTTTTAAAATATTGAATCCATGTGGTATACGTAATATAGAGTACCTATCTAACCTATTTAGTGGCGAATAAATAATGATTCTTACACCCTAATTGCGTAATACACTATCAAACATTCTGAATCCTTTTAGAGAGAACATTGCTTCACAACGTCCAAATAAAATATCAAAACATTAATATTGTTGAACTGTGGACTCAGGAGTGGGAATATTATAGGCAGACTATGATATTTAACACAAAACATTAGCTTCGTTACCATTCAACTTATCGCGGCCGTATTAAATGAACTTGACCACTTTGAAGGCCATTTTATCATGAATATGGTAAATGTATCGCACCTGCGATTCGAGACCGTAATTTTTCCGAATTCTAATAATTATTATTTTAGATATAAATAAACAATTATTGTGTGCGTGCGTGTGTGTGTATGTTTGTGTGTGTGTGTGTGTGTGGGAATAAATAAATGTAATACAATTTGTTCAATATAATGACACTATTAGGTCACTCGTTGCAAAGGTCCCTCTGTATCATCATAATTTAAATTATGTACACTTATTATTTTATTACGCCTTTACTTAACCAATTTTTGCAAAAGTGACGGTTTTGCACCAAGGATGCGGTATTTATTTCATGTCAATTACAAGATAATATGTATATATTACACTGTAGCGCATCTTTTTTTTGTTTGTGGAAAATCATCAAATGACCTCTTTCGATCTAGGCAGAACAAAAGCGCGTGGTCAAACTTTTACTGGCTAAAACACACCCGTGTTCCTTCACTTGCCAGGGGCCACGGTATCTCTTTCGAACAACTCACGGTTCTGGCAGGCTTCGGTTCTCATGGCACGATGTGCGAACCTCAATTAGTATGTAAAGCGAGTAGGAGTGGAGAAGAGTAGAGGCATATTATTCGCGAGCGCAGATTAGGTCCCTAAGCTCCCATACTAGGTTTTATATTCGTGTCTTCCGAGTCAGTGTTCCTTCATTAAATATATCATTAAGTCTATTTGTGGTAATAAAAAATAGAATAGGGTTTAAACTAAGCAGATTTTACTAACCAATACTGGCAGGCAAGTAAAATAAAGATAATTTTTATTTATTGCTTTGGGGCAAATACTTTTTTATCTACTTCTTTCTTTTAAGCATCAAACCTTTTAATTCTTACTCATATTTGTTTACATTTTAGGCGAATATATCGCAACATTGTTTTATGTACGTTTTTTTTTCAGGTAAAGAACTTAGCTAAACCAAGCGGTGAAATCGCAATTAAAACTACCGTTGGCATGATCGGAAAATATCTAATGTTTATCGCACAAGGATCTCACAAGCAGTATGAAATCATATCAGTATCATATCATATCATGTTCATACGTAATTCAAAGTACATTATCATCATCATCATCCTCTCAGCGTTAATCCCAGTCGCATGCAGTCGCATCCGCAAGCTTTTCAGCTTTGGAGTCTGGGGTCCGCTTTACCAGTCTAACTGCTGATTTTGGCTAAACTACGATATTTTCCGTGAAGCGACTGCCGTCTGACCTCCACAACACGAAGGCGATATCTAAGCATTGCAGTTAGACAAATTGTTAGACTTTTGAGGGCTCCAACAACCCGTAACGACTGCCATTAGATGTTCGTATGGCAACCGGGACCAACGGCTCAACGTGCTTTCCGAGGCACGACCAGACCAGTGCAAATATTCATATTCATACATACAAATATTTGCACTGTGCGGGAATCAAATCCGCACCTTCTTGCGCAACGGCCGCGTTCGCTACCGCTACACCATGGAGGCTGTCAATTTCAAGTACATTTATCACCTTAAAATAATATTGTATTTATCGGAACCTCTTCAGCAAAAATTGCGGGAAAGTGCAAGTGTTTCTGATTACAGGTATCCGACGTAAGGAATAGTCTAATGGCCCTGAAACCACCTAGAACCTATAGTTTAGCGTCGATAGTTTCTAGGAAGGCAACAATTTTCTTTTGACGCTAATGGCTCTTTCCGTGCATATCAGAAGGGAAAAGGTACCCGACTCGTTTGATGGGAAAGTCACATATGCACTATGCCGCTTTCCATTTTAAAATGGCCGTCGTTATGGTTACGTAGGGAAACTTGAGGTAGGTGACTAATGAAGTAATAAGTATTGAAAATAAAGAGATTTCCTTTTCAATCGTATTTGTAGGTTTCATTATCATTTTAGCCGAATGACGTGGAACCTTGAATGGTGCTAAAAGACATAGCATACATTAATTCATATTTCTTTACCTATAATATTATCGAAGTAACTATGTACAATGCAACTAACTATTAGCGCGAAGTAATATAAGAGTGGACAGCAATGACCTCGGTGTGAAAGTCACTACATTATACTGGTATATCAATGTTGATATAGAATGCAGATCGCTTTGATATAGAGCCGTAGACCAACTACTGAACGTAAATTAATGGCAGATTGGCAGTGGTCAGACTAACAATCAATGGGAGGGTCATGCAAAGGTAATTACAGATGACATCACTCGTACAGACGACACCACATCAAGCTACTACAATCTGTTAGATTTCCTTATTAGATTTTCAGCTTTATCTCTAAAGCATTAAGGTTAGTTGGGAATATCTGACAGTTTGGGGTAGCTTGACCTGATGTCGTCCGTACATCCACAAACAGCAGTTTGTAAGACGAAGGATTTTTATTTACCACTAAGTATAAGCATTCGGAAAACTATCGCTGATAGATCCAACAGCCCCATACATTGAATACTGTGGCGTTCAATGAATACTTTGAGATGTTTTTTCTGGTACCTGTATGTAAGTAATGTAAGTACTTACACTAGTTTCTAAGTCACGTGTATACTAACCAAATGATCTACACGTATGGGTCCGAAATAAAAGATTAAGATAAGCGCTCTAGCCTTAAAACTTCCAGTCTAAGTTTGATCATTCCATATATGCATCCTTTCCGCTGGATTAAGTTTTTATTATTACAATTTAGTCCAGTTCATTATGTTTAATAATTAAATCATAATGCATTACTTAAAAAAAAACAACACCAGCGACTATGCGACACCTAGCGGGCTAAATGTGTGATATGCAGTGTCACTCCCCATAATTATTATTATCAAACGACGTTAGGTCACTACTACTTATGTGTGTCTGACACCTCATAGACAACGAACCCCGCTTGCATTTTAGCTCACTGTCTTTTTAGTACGATGTTCCTTGACGCGGCTAGAGGTAGGAGATGAGTGGTAGAAATGAAAATGTGTTATGCCTCCATGGCTCCATCATGCTCCATTTTCTGTCTCTTTCTACTATGAATACGAGTATATGTGTATGTGCGTAGAAAACTTCGTTCCTGACGGATGTCCCCAGACCGCACACGCATTTTTTTTTAAATCAAGACTATCTTATTAATTATTCTGGTAGGACCAATATTTACTTATTTATAAATATAAATAAACCTTGGATATAAACCACCTGTTTAATCCAAATCAGTTCAGCAGTTTTTGAAAGAAAGAAAGGGAACAAACATACTTACAAACTTTCACGTATGTATGAGTAGGATTTAGAAACAAAATATGAATGAATGAACAAAAAAAAAAGAATAACCTAATTGTAAACTTTGCTCGTGTACACGGAAGAATAAGACGTTATTTTATATAAATCGTGACACACTATCATAACAAAAAGATTGCTTTGAATGCAACACTATCCTCCAAGAGTCCAATACCCACTATGGCCGGAAGTTACAAGATGGATACGTAACTACAGAACGTATGAAAACGTAGAAAGAATGCGATGTCTAATACAAGCAGGAATCCACGAACAGAGACAATTCTACATAAATCAAAATACATATTGTACTATCTATTAGTTTTTATGTTTACAAAACAAACTATGTATCATATTTAAATTCCACAATAGCTAGCGAATTGTCTATTATCTCGGTGCACGGAACAAGTGTAAGAACTTTATTCATACCAAGATACGTATATAATTGATCTATAAAAACTACAGTATGTTAAGAAAACCCTGTCCGACCTGTGAAGGTGTTGTTAGGTATCGATAACTGATTCTACTAATGGATACAAAACCGGGCTAAACTTAAAAAAAAAAATCACCCTAAAAAAATAAATATTATTTCGCAAAAAGAGGTAACTTAATAAACGTACGTTATGCACACTACCGCGGGGGCCGGGCGGCAGGGCACGCAGCACGTGGTCGCATCGCTCTTCGCTCATAATAATAACGGTGTTGTCACTTTTTAAAAACTACCAAATTTCGGGGAAGTTGGAATTAATTCGCGGGAAAAAAAGATTATTTCAAAATTCATTTGTATTGGTACTATGATGATTACGTAAAATTTTATATTATATTTGGTCATGTGTTTACCTAACCTTTATTATCCTTATGGGTCGGACAGGGTTTTCTTAACATACTGTATATAAAATCACTAAGTAACAAGTATGAAAATGTAGATCGGTTCTCTTCAAGCATACAATGCGTTTGTGCACCGCACTGTCGCGTCGCCGCGTCGCCAACGCACTTCAGCTTATCTACCTATATTATCCTTATATCCTTTCTAGTATATTATCCTTGCGGGAAGTTATTGCCACGACGTCTACGTCCACGTTATAGTATCACTATCACACAGGGTAGTTAAAGGTTTGGAAATATATGAAGTCAATTATATAATCAATGCAACATAAGCATAATCAGCCTTTGTTTCTTGTTTCTACTGCTGGGACAGAAGCCCTCTCTTTGGGCCGTAATCCACCACGTGAGCCCAGTGCGGGTTGGTAGATGTCTCAAGTCTTCGATGTTTTTGTTTTTAAGAGCAGAGTTGATGAAATAATTTACATAAATAAAAGCACAAGATTCGAGTAAATAATGGAGACTTTCACCCTTTAGGCTTTTCTTGGACTCTCGGACCGGCACTCACTGTTTGAGGTCATTCGTTTGATAAAAACATTGCTCAGTAGGCAACGTACTTACTGAGTATTGCCCGGATTTTCCTTCCCAGCCCATAGAAGCATAGCAACACTTCTTAAAAGGGCCAGCAACAAACATTTGCTTCTGCCGACTAATCTTGGATCGACTACTACTTTTATGTAAATAATTCTATAAAAATATCTTACCGTACGAAAAGATCCGATTGCCAGTAACTGGTACACTATTGAGAGCCCCTATATGGTTGAGCACAGCACACCGGTAGCCGTGGCATTGTGAGTAGTGCACGTAGGTTCTGATGTACACGCTCTCAGATGTGTTGCCGATGCCGGGACAGATCGCGACCGTCACGTCATCTGTGGGGTGAAGAATAATGTTAGTGTTGTGGAAAATAGTACGTAATGTGAGATGACAACCTGCTAAAAGGAAGGAGAAGGAGGTCGTCCTTAAGAAGGTAGCTTGGATAGACTAGGTTTGAAAAGCGTAGGATAGAGTATTGTGGTACAGCTAGGTGTGTGACGCCTAAGTTCAACAGAGAACTACCATGTTGAATTGATGGAAAATTATGTGTCTTGAAAGGATAGTACGTCTCGCCTAACAGTTATTAAGCCATTCCAATATTAAACAGATTCAAGTTAAAAAGTTAGATCTGCTGATTAAAAACTCCTTAAATTATGACGCGATGCGGTTTCTGATCCCTTTATCAAAACGATTGCCAACTAATTTTGACATTTTTTTCGGGAAACCAGATACTCGCCTCTCTAATTATGAAAGAGAATCGAGCATCTGTGGGGTGATTGCGTATCATAAATTTAAGTAATGAAGATCCATTGCTTCATAGGTTCGGAAAATTCGTCTGCCCAACTAAGTACATTTGTATATGTTACGCAATTACCGCGTTGGTTTCTACATTGAGAGATAGAGCCAATCAGTGAGAAGATGACCAAGGCGAGGCCATAGTAACTAGAAGGGCCTCCAAAAGGTTGATCCAATATTTCTACGAGATAAAGATTTGTATATAAATAATTAATTATTAACAAACTAGGTAAGGTATACGTAACACGTGAACAGTTGATGTTCTTTAAATTACTTCCTCAACACAACAAGCTGTGTCAAGGCCTTCAGTGGCATTGGCTTGATTATAGTCAGCATCACAATAAGTAATCATTATCTCAACAAGTGTTCTGTAAATAAAACTTGGAAGTATAAGTTGTGTTAGATCACTTCATTATGATTTTTGATAATAAATAATATCACACATTCATTGACCTATAAATGTTAGCCTATATTATTCCCAATGTTGGGGCATGGCCTTATGGCCCACTGTCAGTGGTAAGAGAGAGAGAGAAGGGCCATAAGATACTACTCACACTTATTCAACTCTGTTCGGCTTTTGTCCATAAAAACAACGATTTTGTATGGAGTGCATACGTGGCCGTAGTAGAGCGCTGAATAGATGCGAACGCATTCCATACAAAATCAATGTTTTCTATGGGCAAAAGCTGAACATAACTGAATAAGTGTAAGTAGTTCCTAATCCATGCGTGTGCAGTCCAGTTTGTTACATATCACACGTCAGTGATTTTAGGTTAGGACGTTTTCCTTCAGCGACAAACAGAGGTCATAAAATAATTTACACAAAGTTAATCGTCTGGGTTCGGACCTACAATTTAAACTCTGTAGTCACGGTCGTTACCAATGGGACACCGCTACTCCCTTGACCTATGATGATCTTGATTGAACATCAGTGCCACATTATAAGTGGTACCTAAATGTAGCAATAGACGTCTGGATGTGCACTATCCCCCAGTTGGAGTGACCATAAACACCGGTTTCCGCCACTCGGCTCCTACTACTTCCTATAGTATGACGATCAACGGATTCATGCGTTGTTTTTTCCTTTTACAGCTGCATAGATACAACATTCGCAATCTTTCACATTATTGTCGAATTCATCATGATCAGCTTTATCTATTACGCATGGGCGATAAGTTATCTTTGATGATTTTTTAGATTAATAAGTACGTATCTGGTCACTAAGATGTGAATCAATTTATTATCATGTAAATAATCATACTAATATTATAATCGTTAAAGTGTATATGTATGTTCGTTACTATTTATTTATTAAACAACTGGATGAAAGGCGCACAGATGGTTTATATTATAGCTAGGATTAATTTTTTGTGTGGAAATTTTTATGTGTGGCAACGTCTTTTTTATACTATCACTCACATTTGGGACAGCCTCCGTGGCGTAGCGGTAGCGAACGCGGCCGCAGCGCAAGGAGGCGCGGGTTCGATCCCCGCGCAGTGCAAATATTTGTATGCATGAATATGAATATTTGCACTGTGCCTCGGAAAGCACGTTAAGCCGTTGGTCCCGGTTGTCATACGAACATCTAATGGCAGTCGTTACGGGTTGTTGGAGCCCTCAAAAGTCCTACAATTGATCTAACTGCAATGCTTCGATATCGCCTTCGGGTTGTGGAGGTCAGACGGCAGTCGCTTCATGGAAAATATCGAAGTTTAGCCAAAATGAGCAGTTAGACCGGTAAAGCGGACCCTAGAATCAAAGCTGAAAAGCTTCGGATACGACTGGGATTAACACTGAGATGAAGAAGACTCACATTTGGAATCATTTTGGAGAATATTGGTAAACCCAGTCAGTCAGACGTGTTATTTTGCTGCTCACTGCTCTCAAAACGGTGAAGGAAAACATCGGGAGGGCACCGTAAATATAGTAGAACTACAAAATAAACATGGAATTCTATATTTATTCTGTATCTATGCTCCAACCTAGCCATTGGGGACATTTCTCCCGATAGTGGGTTACGCAATTGCTCCACAGCTCGTTACTGGTTTTGTTACCACTGACATGCGCGCTACTCATTATTATTCTTGGAACCATTTGATACGTTAATATAATTTGAATGGGAATTATTATTATAGATCTCATAAAATTATATATTGAAAGGCTCCGTTATTTTGAATGCCGGTTTATACTGAAAATTTCTCTCAGACTACTGACTCGATTTAAAAATTCCTATGATAAGGCTGATAGTACTGATAATGTTATGTACATACATTATGAAATTATGACTAGACGCTTCCATATTCACGACAGGTTTATGAACAATACATATCAGCATGTAGACAAATAAATGAAAGAGAATTTATTTGCTACTAGCTTTCCGCCCGCGGCTTCGCCCCCGTGGAGTTCGGTTATATCGCATTTCCAAGAGAACTCTTCAAAAGTCTGGAATCAAAACTATCCTATGTTATTTCTCAAGATCAACTCTATCTTTGTACCAAATTTCAATAAAATCAGTTCAGTGGTTTAGACGTGAAAGCGTAACAGACAGACAGACAGTTACTTTCGCATTTATAATATTTTAAACAGTTAGGATTATCTCAGGGGACTGGAATCCGATACGACAGCGACAATGCTACTGATATAAATAATGAGGTAGATACATATTTATGTACTAGTGTAACAGCAGGACCGATGACGTAGGTATGATGCGATTTCATATCGGCGCGTGCAACTAAACTATTTGAATGCCTAATGCCCTGGTTTAATTGTAGCATGCACGACTGCTAGGCGTGGAGTCCTTATAACTAGGTCCCCAGGTTAGACAGTGCTATTAAATTATTCCGACTGAAAATTCATATTAATTTCAATATGGCAATACGTTCAACACATCACATTCACGGGACTTGAAATATACTGACGAGATGTGGATTCACATTCTCTGATTTTTGTTCGGGGAATACAGGTGTGATGTTATGTCATAAATTCAAACCACGCCACTAAAATCAAAAAACTTTATAATAAACCGGTTTGGTGAGCTGAAATAAGCCGAACAACGCTCTCGTGTTGCAAGAGCAGTGTACCAATCGAGTGGAAAGACAGTCGCAAGTTAACTACGTGACCTTGCATCGTGTTGCTTACTACAGGCTTAATAATATGTATTGTTCAGGCATTGGAACAGCCGGTAGGCGAATGTTATTGTGATGCCGTCACGCGGGTTATTTCCCAGCGGAAAGATGCACCTACTTTCGTAAACTTGAATTCAGTTATCTACATTTGTATTACATTCTTACTAATGCATTTCTTTTAAGTAATGATTTCTCAGAAACCAACAGGAAAACTGTAGGCCTAGTATGAGTTTTTCAATACTGTAAACTATGAAAGTTTTAGTTTAAACGTCAAACTGTTAGTTTTCGATGATATTGGTAGTACGAGTTCCTTTTTTCAAATAAAGTTTAAACTATAACGTGCAACGAAACGTTCGATTGAACGAATTTCACACCGCATATTTCTGTCTCTTTTTTAAATTAGAAATTAGAAAGAAACACTAAATCTGTCACTTTTGAAGTTTCGCCGTTAGTTTTGTCGTAGATTTGAATTATTTGCTTTTTTTAAGATTTTGAATTATTTAAATATACTTACTTAATATACATTATAAAAGTAATTAGTATGTCGGGAACAAGTTCTTCACAATTCGAAGTAATGGTGGAGTATATGGAAAGGTAAATAGCTTCGTTTTATTGCTAAGTAAACATTCAGTCAAAATATATATTTTTTCATAATTAAAATATTCCTTATTATTGCAGTAATGGAGACTTGAATAAATTTGCAGATGGCCCAAATGGCCGCATTACGGCTCATAATAAATGAACCGAACTAATCAGAGTCCTCAATATGGATACAACTGGTTCTTCTAAGCCAGTTGAAAAGTGGAAAAAGGTACGGCTTTTTAAATTAAACATTACATTAAAGCTTACTAATGAGTGTTATTAATGATTGTTTTGCTATTTACATGTGAAGGTGTGGAGTGATCTGAAGAACAACAGAAAAAGGAAGGCAGCTAAAATTCATCATTCTGCCAGTGGAACAGGTGGTGCATGGCCCTGCATGTAGATTAATTTTAACAGACCTGGAGCAGAGGGTCCTCAACTTAACAGGAACCCAAGCTGCGACAGGTCTAATAAGCAAACCTGAAGTTGGTGTTGAGGTAACTATTAATATAATTTTACTTTAACGTTTGCAATGGTAATAATACATATTAGTAGCTTTGTGTATAATCAGCATTAAAGTGTGTGGACTAAATAATCCATTTGCCTTTGCAAGTTTATATTCTATACATTAAATATACTTATTGCACAACACTCTTTCTTAAGACTTCACTATCACATTCTTCAAACAATATTTAATGCATGTTACAGACAACTTCAGCTGAATGTGATACAGCGCAACAGCAGCAGCAGGTGCCTCCACCTCCACCGCAGTACTTCACATCTCCCCGTGAGAATATCCATATTGAGAACAGTAAGTAGCCATAATATGTAACTATATTGAAATAAAATTTTGTTGAAAGTGTGTAGGTACTTTATGACAAATGCACATAAATTTTGTTTTATAATCTATACAAATATATAAAGCTGAAGAGTTTGTCTGTTTGAAAAAGCTAATCTCAAGAAGTACTGGTCTGATTTGAAAAATTCTTTTTGCGTTGGATAACGCATTAATCGAGGAAGGTTTTTGCCTATAAAATCAAGCTGCAACCCAGAGGAGCGGAGCATATAAAAATTGTGCTGTATATTATGATCTAGAAGTGAAATAATGTATCTATAGAAATCGACTCTTTTGCGGTTAAAATAAAATGTTCAAATAACTAACTCCATGCGAAAGAAGTCGGGCAGCTGCTAGTTATTAAATAAATAAAGGCCATGATAAGTTGTTAATGCTTTTAGTATTATAAAGTTTGTCTTGTACATAATTTAGTAACTGTTATTTTCAGCAACGGTTAATGAAAATCGGCCAGGCACAAGCCAGGAGCAAGTGGAGTTCTATGTTGAGGAGATAGAGGGAGTTGCAGTTTCCCCTACTCCCCACTACGCTCTTGCGAGTCCAAGACGCATCGAAGTCGGGGCTCGCCGTGTCATTCGCCCACGCCGCACCTCACCGCGCCACCGCCATACACGCCCTGTTGATGCAGCTTCCCTCTTTGCTGGCACCGAAGAAAGATGGCAGAATTTCGCTACAGAGTTTGCCAATGAGCATGTAAGGCTTAGAGAACGGGAGCTCGAACAACAGTCTCAGTGGCAAACTCTGTTTGGGAAATTGTTAGTTATATTAGAAAATTTTATTAAAACACCTTAAATAACTTGCTTAGTTTTTATTTACAATATTAAACTACTGATTCTCATAAATAATGCTAGCCAGCCGGTCCCGTACTAGGCGTCCTAATGTGAGCAATGATTGGTCTGCTTGCAGTGGCACTTCATGTCTTTGGAATACAGGACCAACTGTAAAGAAACACGAAATAGTTAAGTATGAGTATTTTAAATATCATTGATACACTTTCAAAGGCAGAAAAATGCTTAGGCATTCCTTATGGATAAATTGTAACATCGTACATAACACTAAATAATATTAAAACAATTTCTTACATAAATGGATAGAGATGGAAAAATAGATATGTCTTGTACTTGGTCTTGGTCTTGTAGGAATCAAACCCTCCACCATGGCACAGAGGGTAAGTTTAGTGTCATCCGTCCATTTGATCATTAAATGGATTACCTAGCTTGTGAGAAAATTAGTAACTACTTACCATTTACTTCATCTTGTGGAAGTGGCACACCAAAATCCAAAGCAATGTTGTGTAAAACACAACATGCCATTATTATTTGGGTGCACTTTTCGGGTTTATAATGCAATACTCTATCCTTGCATACGCATCGCCATCTATTTTTAAGACCCCAAATGTGTTCTCTATTAAGACCCTGGTTCTACTATGCACTTTATTATATGCCTCTGCTTCTGAACCAATTACTGGGTCTGTGTAAGGGGTCATTAACCATGGACGTTGTGGGTATCCTGAATCTCCTGCAAATAATGATTATTCATTATAAGTAATTTATTAAAAACAAATCCAAATGTTGAGAATAAATAACAAACCTAAAAGCCATGCTGATTCACCAGTCTGATGCAGAGTTTGCATATAAGAATTTATGGCACTATTATCCCAAATAAATGCATCATGGCTGGCACCTCCAAATTTAGCATTAATGCTAAGGATACGGCATTCATGATCGCAAACCTTGAAATAGTAGTTAAAACAGGTAGATATATTAGATATGAAGAATTATTTCTTTTAAGATTCTGTTACAGTATTTGTATCACCTACCATCTGAATGTTAAGGGAGTGGTAATGCTTTCTGCAGTAATAAATATGTTCTTCATCCTTTCTAGGTTTAAAAATCCTAAAATGTGAGCCATCCACACAACCCACAACTCCAGGAATACCATAATTGTTCAGAAATCTATAACATAAATGAAGGTATAAAATGTTTGAAAGCATAGAAACAAATAAACACAACATAACAATTAATGTATTCAAATTTACCTTTGTTGTAATTGCTCCCTTGCTTCTCTTGTGTTAGGAAATTTTATAATTTTTTTTATAATTTGAGGTTGAGTAAGGGCTGCGGTTACTTCACTTATGAACCTACTTATGGCTTCCTGCGAAAAATGGTTGGCTACTCCAACTACACGTTGGTAGTCACCATTCGCGTAAAACAACAGCGCACACAACACCTTAAAACAACAAGTAAAACAATTATTATATATTAGGTACCTAAGTTAAACAAACCATACCGGTATTTTTTCCTTCGTTCCCACTAGTACACCTAACCCAATCATACCTTTGTCTCAAGTGAGACTCTTTGCGAGCTTCGGAGGTCACTATAGGTGCGCAGGGTGCTGCATAAATATTTAAATGCAGCTTTCGTCAGCCGATACCGCTGGACAAAATGGGTATCGGAAATACGGCTGATAGAGAATAATTCTCTTTGACGAATGTTGTCACGCCTTTCTATGTTCGCTACTTCGTCCTGCGTTGTTTGCCACGCAAAATACCAACGGGCAGACATTTCTTTTTATAAAAGTTTTAACAACTCACTAAAAATTTATAGGTGACAACTTTAACTACAAAAGTTTTCGTTTTCGTTGAAGGATACTAAAAACGTATTGTCAAAGTAGTAACTCATACTGCCAAATTATCATTGCCTTTCGAAAACTTACAAAATAATCGAATAGTTTAATTCGATTTGAACTCATACTGCCATTTTTAGTAAGCAATAGTTTCCGCTAGAGGCGCTCGTGTGCAATGTATGGAAACAAGACGAGACGATCATAGTTTTAGAAAACTATCAAAACTCATACTAGGCCTACTGAATCTCACAGAGTTTATGGTCTTGAGCCAAGGAAGTAAAAAAGTATTTTACCCTTTTGACAGCTATAGACCCTTAGGAGATATAATATGGTTATGAAATATATTACATTAATGAGAAGATTCAAACTGCAGAGTAAGTCTTCAAATGCACCACGGCGCGGATGACGTAATTGGCTTGTATCCTAAAAAATAATTTAATGTCCGTCAGATAGCTTTAAAAAAATATTGAACACGTATTTTTTATTTTATTCAAATACTTAGGAAGATATATTGATTTGAAATGTCGCATGACGTCACGCCATGGTGCAAAATATAGAACGGCGAGACGTAATTAGCCCCCACTCTGTAACTTTAATACGATATATCTCAGTAATTTTTGGTAATTACGACAAAATAAAAAATACGGGTCTTAATTTTTTTATTATCTATAAGACGGACTAATTATTTTTTTAATTTTCATACCTTGGATACATCCCTATTGCATGACTAATGATGACATATAATCGAGATTTTAATGGAAATATGGAAGGACTTCCTTTGCTCAGCAACAAAGCATACCTACACAAGAGTTAATAATAAACCTACCTATAGGTGTTATTTCCCTAAAAGGACTTGAGAATTTCTAGTCTTGAATAGAGAGATCCATACCTTCGTTCTCGTTTCCAACAGGTTCGTATAGATCATAAGTGAGAGTGGACTTATCAGGGAGCACCAGCGATACCCGACCACCAATAGGCCAGGGGCAACGGACACGCCCGATTAGACTGTGCAGTATTGTCTGAACATGGCCGCTGAAGCCCCATAGCCGAGTTGGTATGTATCTGCAACAAAATGGCTTTGTAAACAACCTGTTGGAAAAGTTATACGTAATCGTTTTTATGAAATACTAGCTTTCCGCCCGCGGCTTCGCTCGCGTGGAGATCGGTTATATCGCGCTTTTAGATTTCCCTCGTGAATATTTTTTTTTTTTCCGGGATAAAAAAGTGCCCTATTATTTAATCCGGACTTCTAACTCTACGTCTGTAAAATTTCAAAACAATCGGCTTAGTAGTTACGGCGTGAAAGCGGAACAAACAAACTTACTTTCCGATTTATAATATTAGGATATTTGGTGTACACATACAAATATTCCAGTAATCTCCCTTGGGAACTTGATGTTTTTTTAGGACCAAAAGTAGCCTATGTTACTCTCCATCTTTTCAACTAACTGTATGCCAAAAATCAGGTCGATTGGTTGCTTAGCTACGGCGTGAAGGAAGGACAAACAAACAAACAAACACACTTTCACATTTATAATATTAGTATGGATTCTAGGTTGATTTGTTATATCGGGCGTTTGAATTTTTAGAGCCTAAAGAGTATTTGCGTACACACATTCATGGAGAATTTATTGATTTAAAACAGTCTTCGCCGCCTTTCGGAGTTTGAGTAACAATAATGTTAATCTCTATACCTAATATATATTTTTTCATGTGAATTTCAACGGTCATATTCGTATTACACCTGTATTTACGTAAAGTGACTATTGAGGTATTGGTTTAGCTCCAGTTTTCGTACCCTAGTCAATTTCTTTATACAAAGGTATTATGCGATTTCGTGGACAGCAGGCAAGAACCTTATTTTTATCCATGACTTAATCGTACCTGCCTAGGTTTACTCTTGCTATGAATCATTTCTATGCCCGCACGCTCTATAAAGCAAAGAGTTTTTATTCTTGTTCGACACTGGTGACCTTTTTGATACGCTAAATATGGATCGATTGACCTGCAGTTTTTCACATGAATCCATAGTCTAGATTCTTGCATTTATTCCCATGTTTCTTTGTCTAATTTGGCACTCCCAACACAAATGTTTGTAGACACGCAGCGTTAATTAAGTGAGTCATGTGTGTAAGTATAGTTCAATGTCATAGTATCAATAATGTATTTGTTGTTATTTATAATCATAATTTATTGTAAGTAGGCTCTCAAACAAATCGATCGATCGCCTCAAACCTGCGTACACAATCAACAGAAGATTATCTCAAGCATACGAACAGCGAGACCAATCAAGCACCTGCAGCTACCACAGACGAGCAATCCAGCCTACTTCCAGCCCCGCATACGAGGGAACAACGTACCAGATCAGGCAGGATCGTCAAAACGCCTGCACGTTTACCAATTAATTCATATCAGGATAAAATGTACGATTAATTTAATTAATGATGTCATATAAGAGTGGATCGTTGAGAGTATGATAAAGTTAATTTGGTTTCTCATAATATTATTACTAGTTCCCTCAACACTTAAAAATATTTTTATTTATTTTATGAGACTAGTGTGCAGATATGTATCTCTTTCCCGATCAACCTTGAACCGTAATGCTTTAGTGATAAAATTGAACATCTTTTTTACAAAAAATACTGATTGCAGTAACTTAATGGTCTGGCGTCAATACATTCTACACTTACTATAATCCAGGGGCGTAGCTACCGCCGTATATCAAACTAAGCGTATATCGTAACTCGCGTAAGCAAAAATTAATAAATACTTCCCAACTTTTTTTTTATTTCACAAATGACAAAAATCAAAAAAGCAATTTCTCTTTTTCCCGGGTAATGGCCTCTGCACACCGCGCGGGACGAGCGACGGGCGATGAGCGATATCCAATGAGAGCTCTGATTTTCCGAATGGTTCCGGGGGAAGCGAAGTTCTCAAATTTTTTAAAAGTGACAGACAGATAATTATGATGAATAAATATTTCTATTTATTTTATGCAATTTTTTTTTTCTTTTGTGAGTATTCTTTACCCTTCCTAAGGGCCCCCAAACAAATTTTTATTCGGGGCCCCGCTAAGTCACGCTACGCTTCTGCTATAATCATATACATGAAAGTTTGTATGTATATTTGTTATTCTTTCACGAAAAATTATTGAATTGATTTGGATGAAAAGCACAGTAGATGGTTTATAGAGATTGGGATTGACACTTAAAAAAAAAAGCAAATGTTGCCCCACATTAGGAATTTTTCCTGCATTGTGCATTTACAAACATAGAAACTCACATACACAAACAGCGTGACCCTGAACAACTACTTGTAGATCATACAAATATTTGTTCCGTGCGGGAAACAAACCCGCGACACGCAGCGCAGCAGTCAAAAGCTTAACCACTGCGCTAACCGTGCAGTCTAGACAGGAAATAGTTTTGGGAATACTTATGGGAATGTGACTAGGGGTGCAACCAGTAATATAAATATACCATAAACTCACAGCTTTTTCTGCTGAATGCTGCTAATTTCTAATAACTATAATACTGGAACATTTACCAGTTAGGTATGTACTTAAGTTCTTAATTACCCACTTGTGATAATAAAACGTGTACAAGGACAAAACAAATAGTATTACTTGAATAAAGAAAAAAATTGCATGTGATAAATTGCCACATTAAGAGGTTTATTCATAAAAGATGATTTAAGTTAAGTGACATGCAAACGTCAAAAATGTATGGTTAAACAGTCGCTAATCACTAGTTAATTCTAAGCAACGTTTATGAATAAGGAGTACTTAAGTACCAAATTTATATTTAAATTTAAAGTAAACAGATGATAATGTGAAGAATGTGGATCAATAATTATCCAAAACAATGTGGTTACATTTTCAATGAAGCAATACAGATATTCAAGGCTGAAATAGTGAATGAGTCAAGATTGTTTTAAATACCTACTCATTGACATCGGGGTTAATTTGTTAATAGACCGTTGAATTTTTAACAATAACTAAAAATATACAACTTATGTTTGAACATGTTTTAATTTGCATTATCATGTTTATTTAACACATGTTTTATTTGTATTTTCATGCTGTCTTTCCCAATTTGTTTAAATGGGAAACAGGATATAACTATGATTTTGAACCTTATTTAGGCTTGAATAGATCTCACTTTTGCAGAATTCTCTTTAGGAATGTTTATACACACAACCAATTGAACATGGAAAGCACTTTATAAGCTGTTTCTAGACTGCCACAAGACGTTTCAATGATGCATGTGAGTGACTAGATTGTCTTGAATTGTTACAATTGTTTGATATTGCAAACTTGCAATCAATTTGTAATTGTGACAATTATTTGCTGAAATACAAGTACATATGTCAGTTTTTTTTAGGATATTTTGAAGAAATGAATATTTCTAGTGGAAACCCCTTCTTTTACATAACCTTGTTCTTAGTATTGAATATGATAATAAATTAGGTATATAATTAGGTTTAAATTAGGTGTGAGTTAACATTGTAGACATTCATCATAAATATGTATTCATGCATCATAAGTATACATACAATAAAAATCTGCCATCAATACAGCCAGATTTCTCAACTGAACATTTAACTCAAGTTAAACTTAAGTAAAAATATTGGTTCATTAGAATTTTTAACACAAAATAATAAAATATTTGTAAACAAAAATGCAATTAAATGGGAAAACATATTTATGTGTTTATTTAGCAATTTTTTTTTCTTCATTATCTGGGTAGTAGTATAGCAGTATTATCTGCTGACCACCAACTTAGTTAACATAAGGGTGATGACATCATATCTATTATGGCTCTAAGGCAGACTACATAACTAACACTGTCGTCTGTGACTCATCTTACATCACCAAGAAAAACATACTTTAATTTGAATTAACCCAACTGTAGTTAAATCTGTAGATTTTGCTACTCTGCCAGGTTTGATTTAGAAGTCTGGAGTATTACAGGAAGTTTTTGTAAATAATAACTTTGGTTTGAGTATTTTATACTTTGTGTATACTAAGTTACTGAAGAATTTTTGTGCAAATATTCAGACTTTTGACTGTAGCATATAAAAGAATAAATATTATTCCCCATTATAGTACCTACTATTGTCAGGCTTACAGACTGAGGTTAATAAACATTGTATTGAAAGTAATAATAGTTTAGAATAAGATAAACAATAAATAATTAGTTAAAAAAACAGATGGTTAGATGGAAATCTACAATAAAAACATTATTTAGTTGGGCTAAACTTATTACTTCTGAAAGAAGCTGTATCCGGCAAATAGTTTATCAAGATTAAAGTAACACCAGCAATAACTAAAAGCAATAAAAATGTATAACATATCACAATTCACAATATCTAAGTGATGATAAGTGCAAACTCTAAGTAACAAAAATCTATAAAATTTCAAAGATATGTACCTACCTAACTAGATTAAAATCCGTGACAAAATTTACGACTCCAGTGGTAACTAATGACATCATCATGCTAACCTCAAGCACGAATATGGGGATGTAAATAAATGAAAATATAAATGAAAACAATTAAGACAGCACAAAAGATACTTACGGTTCATTTAGGAATGGTGATATAAATAAGATGTTCTCAATAAAACTCCGATCTCTCCCATAGATCACAGGTTTTTGGGGCTGGCTGTTCACGTTCAATATTCTGAAAAGTACACACAGGATGACCGCAATAACTGCTAGCAGTACTGTCGACATTTTGATGAAATTCAATCGGAATCAGATCGTGGCTTTCGATTTTAGGAACGAAATTAATTTTACATAATAACGACAACACCGTATTCCTCGAGCGAGGAAATAACAAACATACAAACGCGGCACAACACACCAGACTAAAAAAAATCACTACTATCAACACATCTAACGAGTTCTAGAATCACAAGTTAAAGTCAGTCTCATTGGCTAGAATTAGAACTGTCATTTTGTGATTGGCTTATAAGTTCTAATAATATCCTGCTATTGGGTTAGATAAGTATCTCTGCGCCTTAAGCAACCAATAAAATTAAATAAGATCAAATGAAAATAGGGATAGGGCTACCCCAAAGAGTAAATTTATAGTAAGTATAGAAAGAGCTACCCTATTATATCGGTAGTAGCGAAGAGTTTTTGAAATAATACTAGGGAAAGTAGTAGTAGTTTTTGGTAGTTTCGTTCTTCACTTTTAATCGTCTTTAAAATTGATTGAAATGTATCTAAAGTAAATAGTTCAGATTCCAATGAAACCACTACAATGACCATCATGATGTTGATTACCATGGAATTTTTATAATTCAAATATACTTTGTACTACAGAGGGGTCAGACAAAGATGAAGGTGTAGAAAATGAATAGCGCTATCCTTTTTTCATTTCGGTGGTTTTAACCACGGAATATTTGCTCCATGGTTTTACTGCAATCTACTACACTCTGAAAAAAAATCTTGAATATATTTTAAACTTTATACCTAAGCGTTAAGGTTCAATTTCGGGATTTTCGGGGATTTTCACGGATTTTCGGGGGTGCTGATCACGAAAATGATGTCATTTTTGAAATCCAAGATGTCCGAGATCATATTTCATGATATTTTGAAATGGGTGTCGTGACAAAAGTTTTCGGGGGCGCTGATCACAAAATGATGCCATTTTTGAAATCCAAGATGGCCGACATCAAATTTCATGATATTTTGACTTGGGTGTCGCGACAGGGGTTTTCGGAGGCGCTGATCACGAAAATAACGTCATTTTTAAGCTACTGCATAGCTTCTACCTCTATTGCATGACAGACCTGCGCTTCGTATAATATTAGAAGCAGTCCTGGTGTGAAGTACCGCCGGACCTTTACAATAACTCCAAGTTTCCAGGCAGCCACCTTGGCTTTGGGCTCAATTAACCACCCAGAGTTCAGGTTCGAAGAAATCTCAACTCCCAAAAGTTGAAGGCGATCGGTGCACTTCAAGGATACATTAGTAGCGCGTAGGGCGTGTCGCGTAATTAAAACTCAGATGAATTGAATGTTGTGTATTGCACGTTTGTAAGAGAGTGCAATGTATATGACGTGTATAATAACGTGATGTATATCTACAAGAGTATGAGCAGGAACAAGAATAAGAATGTGAATATGAAATGTCTCTTACAAGCTATGCACTCGCTTAAATAAACTTAGCAAAATCTACACAATACTGGGGTAACCAATATATATCCTCGGGATGGCGCGTGCGTTCTCGATGTTGATTCGTTGATCGAGGGAGGCCGCCGCGTGTGATTGGTCGGTGTAGAGAGCGCGGCAATTCCCAGTTCACGTGCAAGACAGCTCGCTATAGTTTCCCACGCACATCGACGTTGGTCAACAGATGTGCTTCCGGGGTGAGATTTATAGGCACTTCGCGATGGGCGGTCGCAACACCCGTCATGACTTCCGCGATTCTAGTGTGATTTATAAGAACCCTTCGCAGCGGGCCGTCGGAATTGTGTAGTAGCAGCTGGCTGCTACACATTGTACATATTTCTGAAGTTTTAAATATAGCAATAACCTAAACGCATTCGACCAGTTAGGCGCTATGTATTCGGTGGCTAAAGTCGTGGCATCTATCCGCGAGCTGGGTCTGGAGATAGCACCACAGAAAACCGAGGCGTTATGGTTTCATAAACTGCCGAGGAGCAGAGAGCCACCCAGCTCGGTAGTCCATGTCGGAGATGTGCAAGTCCAGGTGGGGCGATACATAAAGTATCTTGGCCTTACCCTGGATGGTCGGTGGGGTCGGTCGAAGAACACTTCGAGCGCCTGGTTCCCCGGATCGAAAAGGCAGTGGGTGCTTTGCATAGACTGGAAGTACGCGGGTGTCGTGCGATCGATGGTTCTTTACGGGGCGCCTGTTTGGTCAAGTAGACTTTCAGGCCTTCGACGCTGCAAGACTAAAGTCAACAGACTGCAGCGAAAAATGGCCATTCGTATCGCACGAGGATACCGAACGATATCATTTGAGGCGGCAACTCTCTTGGCACGCTTTCCGCCGCTGGACATCTTGGCGGATATGGATGCGAAGGTCTACAGCCAGATCTGTAACATCCGCCAAAGCGGGAATAATGTGCCAGGAACTGCACTCGTAGAACTTAGGTGACGAGAACGGCAACTCGCGCTCGACCGGTGGCGCGAGCGGTTACAGCTGCCGCAATATTCTTGCAAGCGCGTTGTTGAAGCCGTTCTGCCATACTTCAAAGCCTGGCTGAAAAAGGGGGAGCGCATCTCCTTCAGGCTCACACAGGTGCTCACTGGACACGGTTGCTTCGGTGAGTACCTGAACAGAATTGGGCGAGAGAACACGGCAAATTGCCATCAGTGTGGGGGCAGCCTGGATTCCGCACAGCACACGCTCGAGGAGTGCCCTGCATGGGACTCCGAGCGGCGGGTCCTAGTTGCTAGGATCGGGCAAGACCTGTCTCTGCCGGCAGTAGTAAGGGCTATGCTGGCAAAGACAGAGAATTGGACAGAAGTAGCTTCCTTCTGTGAGACCGTGATGGCCAAGAAGGAAGCCGCCGAACGGGATAGAGAGAGGACTGATCCTACTCGGAGAAGGAGGCGTCGGGGAGGCAACCGCCTTGGCGCTTAATACGCCGAAACCCGCCTACTTATTGAGGTAGGTGGATCTTTGGGGTCGCGGGCATACAAAGCGGGGACTCTGCCTACCCACTAAGTAACCCCAGGGAAGACGGTGGCATAGTGGTCACGTGCTGCCGTGCATAGGACGTTTAGGAGAGGCCCTCTTACAGTCTCTCCTGGGATGCGCCTTACAGGCATTGCGCAGGGAGGGTTCCGGAATTGGTCTTTTAAGAGGAACCGGGACCGCCCCTAGGCGCAAATGGTGATCACCGGAGTGGTTTTAGTGAGGTAAAAATCCCACACTACCCGACCTCATTCCTCGGGGGTCGGGTGCCTTATGAAGGTTTCCCCCCGAAAACAAAAAAAAAAAAGCGCTATGTATTCAGTATTCGGCGGATAGCATTCAGGCTGCTGGATACCGGAGTTACTGAATATCAGTTCCTGCATTGAAACTTTTTAAGAAAGAAGCTATTCGATAAATTGACAAAAATTTAGAGTTAAAAAAGAAAATTTCGAGGATGCGTCACATATAAACGTGGGACACTCAGAAAGTTTTGTGATTATAAAAATAATGTTCTCTAGGTTCATATACCTACAGGGTGGCGCAATAGAACGTGCATATTGCATCATCTTTTTTTGCGGGGTAGAAGGGGCGTGGGCGAGGGGAGACCGATATCGTTGGGTAGCGCGGTTCATGAAGTTTTAGTCACTATGAGTCACTTCGACGGGAAGCGTCGCGCATTTTGCG
Source organism: Sesamia inferens (assembly GCA_037179545.1). NCBI lineage: Eukaryota > Metazoa > Arthropoda > Insecta > Lepidoptera > Noctuidae > Sesamia > Sesamia inferens. The sequence goes on along the minus strand of CM073934.1, from coordinate 11,260,510 downwards.
TGCGCGCATTTTACGAAAACTCTCGTTCGTACGTAGTTGTCAGGCGACTATTTTGTTCTGAGTATGGTGTACGGCAAATTAGGGAGGCTCCGAGTGCTAATTTAATTAAAATCTGGATAAAGCGGTTTGAAAGAGACTGGATCGACGTTTAAACCACACGCAAAAGGTCGTCCACGCACATCTAGGACCGAAGACAATATTGAGAGTGTTAAGCAGTCGGTACGAGAAGATCCACAAATGTCTACTCGCAAGAGATCGTCTGTCCTAAACATATCGCGACGAAGTTTGCAACGAATTTTAAACTTGGATCTTAAATTGCATCCATACAAGCTGCAATTAACTCAAGAATTGAAAGACTCTGACTTCATAGCACGGCTCACATTTGCTAATGAAAAGCTCAATCGGTTTTCAAATTTTGAAAACATCCTTTTCTCTGATGAGGCACATTTTCATATGAATGGGTTCGTAAACCGCCAAAATTGTCGTTATTGGAATAGTGAGATCCCAGACTCAAACATCAAAAACCGTTACATAGCCCTAAAGTGACAGTTTGGGTCGCAATCTCTGCCAAAGGAATAATTGGTCCTTATTTTTTTGAAAACGCACGGGGGCAAAACATCACTGTTAATACCGAACGCTATGTTGCGATGTTGGAAGGTTTTTTGGCCCCAGAACTTGAAAATTCAAGAATAAAGAACTCTAGAACTTGGTTCCAACAAGACGGAGCTACCAGTCACACATCAAATGACTCCATGGCGGTTGTGAAGCAGATGTTCCCTGGCAAACTGATTTCGAAAAGAGGTGATATCCCATGGCCTCCGCGGAGTCCAGACTTGACGCCTCCTGACATTTTTTTGTGGGGATACCTCAAACACAAAGTCTACACCAATAATCCGAGAAACATCAGTCAGCTCAAGGAGAATATTCGTGGTGAAATGGCAGCAATCACACCAGATGATGTTATTTTTAAAAAATAAACCTCAGTTATCACTTAATAATTGCTTAGTTTTATTTTAACTATACCTTTTGTATTTATTTTTTAATAATTATTTTAAAAATGCACGTTCTATTGCGCTACCCTGTATTTTTATTATATCTTTTCAGAATAGGTACTCTGAAAAGATGTAATCTCGTCTCTCGAATGTCTCCACCAGCCTCTATACAAAGTTTCATGTGTCTGAACTAGATTTCGAAACACTTTTTCCAGTCCGCTGCAGACACCTCGTTTACAGCCTGCTCGAACGCTGACAGTCACACGATGCTAGGTCAGGGCTGTAAGAAGGGTGACCCAGGAGTTTGACCGGTGTACTGTCACTGGAAATCCCTCATTTTGTTGTTCACAACAGAGAAAACTTCTGTCAAGCATTTGGTACCATTAAGCGTTAATGCTTCTTTGGTTTCGTGAAGGAAAGAAAAGAAATTGAAAAAGTTCGCGATCAAAATTTTAACCCCGCTTGTAGGTCGCTTCACTTTGGTAGGCGCTGATTCGTTTTGAAACACCCAAACCGTCGACTGACGCTTCGTTTCTGGATCGTATTGATAAATTCATGATTCATCACCTCTAACGATGTCGTAAACACGCCGAGACAAGCCTGCTTCATATTTGTCTATCATATCATGGTACCATTTCACCCGTGCTTGATTCTGAGCATCGGTGAGATTGTGCGGCACCCAGCGTGAAACTATCCTCCGCAACCGAAGATGCACGCGTAGAATCTCATCGTGAAGGCTTTCTGATCCAATCTGCAGTTTATGCTGAATTTCTTGGTATGTAATTTGTCTATTGTCTTGGATCAAACTTTTCACTGCTAGCACGTTTTCTTCTGTAATATCCGTCAAAGGGCGACCACTTCTTTCTTCATCCGCCAAAGTTAGTCGACCTCACTTAAATTCATTATACCTACCTAGCACCAATACACGGTTGCCTTAGAAGGGTCTTCATCCATGAATGCCATTTGAAGTCTATCGTACGATTCGTCTGGTTTCAGGCGACATTTGAAATCGTAAAAAATCAAAAACATTAAAATTATCTTTGTAAAAAATCATAGCGAGAAAATACTCTCGACGCAAATCCATTTTTCAAAGAGACACGATAATTTTAATTAGCTCGCAAAAAATGTGGAGGGAAGTTTTGAATTTGGAACGTACCTGCCTATTTATTAGTTACTAGCGGCCGCCAGCGACATCGTTCGCGTGGAGTTGGTTATGCTCCGCTCCTATTGGTCGCAGCGTGATGTTATATAGCCTAAAGCTTTCCTGGATTAATGGGCTATCCAGAATTTTTCAGATCGAACCAGTAGTTCCTGAGATTAGCGCGTTCAAACAAACAAACAAACTCATCAGCTTTATATATTAGTAAAGATAAATAATCATATTTTTTAAATAAATTATAACTGGCCAGTTTCTCATACATAAAGACTTTATGTCATGTCGCAATACTTTCTGAATGATCTGGTATATAATATCCGCTTATAGTATATTTTGTTGTAAGAGAGAAAAGGTATAGGTACCTAGCTTTGTGATTACGTTATTCTTAAGATATTTCACTTCTATCACTTTTCTGAAAGTATATGCGCATTTTGTTTTTACAATTTTTATGGACACATAACAACAAACTTAGGCGTAAGTGGGCATATCCATGGTTCTGCTGTGGTGTAACCTGTAACATGGTTGACTGGTCGTGTGTGTTATGACTTATGACTAGAGATTTTTTTTATATTGGCATATCGTAGTTGACCTTGAGAGGTCGTGACTACTTAACCGGACTATCCTGTGGTTGCTTTAAATGAATTTAGAGCCTCCAGCCAGGGGCACTTTAAACCTAATCGACAACACGCTAACGGCACCCCCTGTGGGTTACAAAACTCTGCTTGAGGCGTCGCTGAAGAGAATAGCAAGGGACGGTTGGATCGAATTTTTATTACTTAATTATAATTAGGGTTGATGACCGCGGCATGAGAAAAACGCCGAAACAAACCCAGAGGTAATAATCGGGAATTTTACTGGCTCAGTTGGGCCGCAGGCTGGCTTTCAACGGTGAAGAAAACATCGTGATGAAATCAGCATTTTCTAGAGACTAAACTTAGAAATGTGGCAGATAATTATCAACCTACACTGGGCCCGAGTGGTAGATGTCTATATCCCAGTCGCAGGAGTGAGAACATTATATGCTGATTATGTATTATTTCTAGTATTTTCTTGTAAAATGAGAAAGTGCACGAATATTAAATAAAGTTCAATTAAGTATGTAGACAGACGACAGCCATCAAGCTAGCACAATCTGTTAGATTTCGACTTTAATATAAAAGCAATTACGGCTCAAGGTTGCTTGGGAATACATATTTGAGTTTCGGGTAGCTTGACCTGTTGTCATCCGTACTTAACACCACAGAATACACAATCATTTATGTCAGTTTCCTTGACAAGGATTTGACATAAATGAGTATATAATTATCTCGTCATACTCTTTAGCGTGTTAGCTGGTAGTGGTAAGCTTAAGAGCCTGCGCAGACGGCGGAGTTGTAGAGAAATAAAAAGTCCGTGAATAAGAAGTCCACCGCAGATTTACCGCGAACTCAACGCACACGGTGTGCGGTCATTTGTTGCCCAGAAAGGTAGAGAAGTGAGAGCATACAATGCGGACTAAAGGCCGCCATGTGCGTTCCTTTGCGGAGTCACACGAGTTCTATTTTATTCGGAGAATCCCCCGTACTTTTGTCCAGTCCGCTCTCTGCATGTATGGACTTTTTGTACGCGGTCTATTTTAGCTGCCAAAAATGAAATTGCCTAACGAAACTTCGTAGTCTGACGGGTACAGTTAACCTAACTATACAGTTATTTGATATCAATCACGTCCACGAGCTTGATAGCTTATTTCATTAGATACACAGTTGCACTGCCGTACAAGCTACTAGGCTGTACTGTGGTACACTTAGTGCAAGAAATTAATTTAAGAGGTCCAAAAAATAAAATATTATTATCTTAGAGAACATAATTTTATTAGAGAAAAAATGTTCATGAGCATAAAATAACTAATTACCAATAAATAACAATAATGCGACAATTCCACGAGAAAAAGTGAAGTTCGCAAAAATCATAAAAAAAAGAAAACAAAGGGTCATCCATAAAAAGTCGTTGGTAGTTTCTAAACATATTATACAAATTACCAATGTAACTTTTCATATTCAATACTTTATCCAAACTCTGTATTAAATTGTTGCGTACCGAGATTATGAAAATCTTAAACTAAGTTCACTATAAAGAATTACAATTCTTTCATACATTTCTAAAAGTCCCAATAGTGTTCGTCTAACTTCATGAAACGTCTTTAAAACCTAGACAGTATCTAGCTTTTGTGACATGTATATATAGATATTTTTAACATTTATCGATAATATGATATAAGCTAAAATATACAGATATACATTTGTGATTCAAACATAGTGAGCAACACTTGTATTATTAATTATTATAATATCTATGAATATTTAATTGTAACTTATAGCATCTGTAAGTCGTCATGTAAGGCATTGCTATGTGAATAAACTAGGCATTGCTGGAGCAGCGTCGTCAACTATCTAAATATATGTTATTTGTTGATAATCAGTTATTGCATTTTAGATAAACCATGTTATTATAACCATTGTACACTACATCCAATACGCAATAAAATGTCCGTACTATATAAGTGGGACAGTCAAACAAGAGATCAGAAGGAGATTATATGGACAATTTGAATTATGTATGGATACATATTACCAGAAAGTCTTAAATTAGCAAAAAAGCTATTTCTCAATTTGTAAAAGATTCTTATAAAAATATTATAGACAACTATAAATATATTGCATAACTTAGTGTCATATTAGTGTACACGCCATAATGAAAAACTTAAATATAACAAGTAATGTTCTATAAATACCTACAATTAGAGTCCATCCGATGTTCAATCCACCAGCCTTCACATATTAATAAATATCTGTACATATTCTTAATTATAAATGTTATAAATAGATGGGATATCAGACGGTGCACAAGTATTTTAATTACTATGCCAATACTAAGCTTTTACCGAAAAACTACATACATACAAAATAAAGTCACGAAATGGTAAAATAACACTAAAATTAATATAACAGTAGCATAAAATTAAATTGTGATGATATCTTAATACTAAAATACAATGGCAAAATGAAATTCTCAACTCAGCGCTGCTCTTGCGTACTGTACTCTTAACAACAACATTACTATATTATTTATATCAAATAAATGTTAACAAATGCTACCAAGTTATCTGCTAAATTTCGATAAGCTTCAAAATATGTAATCGTAAGATCTAAATAAAGTATCAGCTATAGAATGAATTATATTGTGCTGTGTACAAGTTATCATCTGGATTCTTAAACTATGAAGTATTTATTATGTTCCAACATATGATGTGTAAATATATTTGCTATTTGAAGAAAACTAACATTTTAACAAGAACCACTGCCATATTATGTCAAATTAAATATTTTAAAATTTTAAGATAGGAAATAGATAATCCTGCTTTTCAGTCAGGAAAGGGTTTGAAGAACGAGTCGAAACTAATTTGTAACTTACAACATTCATGCACTAATAAATTACAAAGTATCACATCAGTAAGAAGACTAACTTAAGTTCAATGATGGTGAATGATGTAAACCTGACCCTGGTATGACTTCAACTCCAACTTAAAGCTTCACATTAAAATCTGCAAAAGCTACCTTTGTATCTCAGTTTGTGAAGTACAAAATACTGGCAATATTCGTACACAGATTACAAACTACATTTTTAGTTTCTTTATTGATACATTCAAACAGATAGCACCACCATTCCTTACAACCATTTACTTTGTTCACACATACCTCAAACCTGGATTTACGGGAGCTCAATCGATTAGCTACGCCAAACTAAAGGTAAAAATATGATTACAGCTGTAGCTAAATTCGATTTATATAAAAGTTCCTTGTAAGGTTAGTTCCAACATAGCAATGGGCGCGCGTAATGGGCCGTAGTGAGACCATAAAGGTAGGGTCAGCGTATGAGGCAAGTGAGACATAGCTCCGCTGATCCGATGCAGTCGTCGTGGCAAAAGGCACCGCATTTCTTGCATAGTATCATAGCGCGCAGGTTGCACACGCACGCATCGTCTGCGCCCACGCTGCGGCACCGAGCAACACTCTGAAATTGAATAAATACTGATTAATAAACAGGTTTAAATATATTTATTTTCAAAAGACCCAAACCAACATACAAAAACAATGTTTAAATTAAAATATATAAAGTTCGCCACAGACGTCACAGTAGCAGTTATGATACACATAGGTATCCAGTGCATTCAGATTTTGGAAAGGGTGTTATATACCTATAACCTATTCCAAATCTATGTTAACGATCTGTGTAATATAAACCTCCCTAACAGGAATATTTTCGTCTACGCTGACGATACTGCGATTCTAGTCCGTGGTTCAACATGGGATATGGTTAAGGCACACGCGGAAGATGCGCTGTCTGAAGTAATGTTATGGCTAAACTGTAACCTATTAATGTTAAACCTTACTAAAACCAATTACATTCCTTTCGGGTTAAGACGTGGTAATACTCCTGGATCTGACTTTACCCTTAGAGCCCACTCCTGCACAGTCCCCAGAGTCCATTGTGTCTGTCCCACGATAACCCACTCAGACGTTGTGATGGGATGGGACGGACAAATTGACACCCTTACCTCAAGGACCATGCGTCCAATCCACATTTTTAAGTCCCTCAGAGATTCTGCCGACAGTACTACGCTGAAAATGATTTATTGTTCTCTCTGTCCATCTATATTCGGGTACTGTATAACTGCCTGGGGTGAAGCAGCTAAAACCTTGCTTCTTAGAATAGAAAGAGCACAGAGAGCTATACTAAAAGTAATGACCAAAAACTTTTTAGGTATCCAACATCTGACCTCTATGCCAACTGTAAAGTCCTAACAGCACGGCAGCTGTTCGTATTCAAGACAATAATGAGGATACATAAGTCCATTCCACCCCCGGATCGGACCAAACGCATTCAAGTCTTACCCAACACCCAGCACAGAACCACTTTCGCTCGACACTAGTTCTATATTCTTGGTTCCTATTTGTATAGAAAAATTAATAATCAACTAATAATAATGGATCAAAACTCCCAAAATCTAAAAAATAAACTGACAGAATGGCTAATACAAAAAGACTACTCATTCACAGAGTCCTTACTTACATTTGTGGAATAATCCCAATAACCTATAGACTTCCTGGTCTATGCTCCATACAAGTTCACTTATTTCTCTACCAATGAGCCCTTTCCCTGCATACTCACACTCTCTCGCTCACACGCAGCTTATTGTACCTACCTTTTGTAATGCAGTTTTATTGTACACGATAAGTGGAAAATGTATTTTTTGTCCCAATAAATATTATTATCCTTTATTCCATTGTATATACATATAAATTACATTTTTAAATATTTCTACATAAACAATACATAAAAAAACATTTAAAAATATAAAAAATAGTAGCCCACCGGCATTGGGAACAGGGTCCAAGCTACCGGCGGTCAGGGCTCCAGTGAGAGGAACGTCCTGACAATGCGAGCCGTGTCCAGAAGTACAGCTTTCTGAATCAAGCCTTTGATCCAGCTGCCTAACGAGAGCCTCATCTTGAGGTGTTGGTCGAGGCTCTTGGCTATTAAGCCATTGGCTGTCACGACTATCGGCACAATGATTGCTGAATCCACCTCCCACATGTCGACAACCTCGTGAGCCAAGATACTTGATTTGTTTATCTTTCTCGGCTTTCACGAGTTCTCATCATGCGGGATGGTTATGCACGCCGCTCTGATCGATTCACCATCACTATATCAGGCTTATTGGCAACAATAGTCCTGTCAGTAATGATGGATCGATCCCAGTACAAAGTTATATGGCCATTTTCGAGAACTGGGTCGGGCATATAACTGTAGTAGGGCACCTCCGATTCCACAAGGTTGTATTTGAGAGCAAGTTGCTGATGAATTATCCTGGCTACAAGGTTGTGTCTATGCAAGTACTCTCCGTTAGCTAAACGAGAACACCCGGAGATAATATGCCTTATTGATTCCCCCGGCCGGTGACATGCCCGACAGATGTCAACTGTGCCGTCTTTCACAATAAATCTCCGGCAATTGTTCGTCATCATAACTTCGTCCATAATTGCACATACAAAACCTTCGGTTTCCCCAAAAAGATCACCGAAACGTTGTTTTATCGATGTATTTGTACAACCCGGTACAGCACACCACTTGTAAACCATTTTATTAGATAAACAACAACAAAAAAATACAAACACCACTGCGGTACCGAAAATCGTTTATATACTTGTGACGTCACTTACAAGGCGCGACGCCATATTGCTGAATAAAGCGTTTCGGCGGCTTATTTGAATTTTGAATTTTTTTTTGCATATTTCTTACGAAATACTGAACTTCTTAACCGCAACCAAGTAATTCAAGATATAAATTATAAATCTGTCAAATACCCTATTGGAGTGGGTGGGACACGAGAGTTCGACATGATCTTCGTTCTTACCTTTTTGTACATGAGAGTAATTTGTTAGATCATCTTTATGGTTCTGTTTCAGTAGGAAATAAGTACAGAGACATGTCTAAGATAATCTTGCTGTATAGTAAGGACATATTGACTACACAGTTATTACAAAACCTATCTACAGATAGAGTAGCATTTGTTACTGTAAAGTAGTAATGGAAATTTCGTCCAAAGAGGATCTTAATAACAGTAAATACTAACCACATTAGTATTCTGGTTTGCCGGTGGGGCACTGGACGCTCGTGGGGCCACGTTAGGAGTTCTTTGTACTAGGATATACTGGCCCACGTTATTAGAGCGATTCTCGTTTACCTGAAAAGATACATTTTAGTTGTTTAAAATTTTATATAAGTTTGATAAAATTATTTATTCGTAGGATCATTTAGGTTTTTGAGCGAATACAATTCTTGAACTGGCGTTTGAGGAAAGCAGTTTTCACACGCGACACGCTTAGCTGACATCACAGAATACGCGAGTGGCGTACCTCTGGTTAATGGATTCATACGTATTTTGATTTCATTGGAAGTAAGAGCTTTACATTGTAATATTCTATATAGTTGTAATATGGCATCCCATTATGTATAAAGCAAAGGTCAAAAGGAATCCTGAGGCACGTGAATACGCCTAGTGCGTTTTTCAAGGAAAGTATGGATCTTAGATTACACAAATGCATACTTCATTGTGAGGCATCACAGAGACCGGCAGTTGTCTGACGAGTACAGGCGGCGGAGGGGGCGGCGGTCGCACAGACCGTGCAGGTCGCGTCAAAAGCGCGGGTGGCGGTCGGAGCTGACCGCGCAGGGCATCGCGGTTTGGACTGTTCTGTATTGCTGCCTGACATATCTGGTAACTGCGTTCTAGATTCACGGTGCCAGGAGGCACTTTGTTGGAACTTCGACTTCTGGAATGCGATATAAATATATGAATGAAATAATTAAACATGAAAATATTTTTAATAACATCATAACATAACTTTGTATAAAAAATCTATACAGTTAAGTGCGAAATAGGTCATCGCATGATACACACATGTGGTATGGACCAGCCACTCCACTACACAATCCATAACACTGCAAGGTCAGATCAAAGAAGCATCTTTGGTAGCATTACCTGTTAGATTCTTTTCCTAACTTTGATTTTTTACTTCTAGCCCACATACCCTGTGCAATAGTGGTTGTATTTAAAGGTGGGTTTGTGACAGCAGTGCTAGATATCAAGCTGGATGCTGCTTCGATTTCTTGCTTTACAGATGAGTCTTTAATAGACTGACAACTTTCAGACGAGTTGGAAGATTCCATATTAAAATTAGCGTCCCTGTCTTCTTTGTAAATACAGTTTTCGTCATTCATATTTATATCTTCCATGCTTGCTTTGGAGTCTTCACTAATGTATTTACCACTTTCTGTGTTTAGATTTGAAAATGGGTGCAATGTCATAACATTCTCATTGTTTGGCCAGTCATTATCAGTTTTCCATGAAACTGCAGACGCTTTGGGTTTAGCTGCATCCTTCATATTATCATCAGGGTAAGAAACAATCTAAAATAAGACACAAAGTTATAATGCAAATAATGCTTATGAAGCAATTTTGGCTAGGGCCCCGAGTGTTCAATAGTTAGATAGCTTATGTTTGAAGAATATTACTGTTTGCTGAAAGCCCTCAATAATTGCAATACCTCAAATAAAAAAATATCTGACTATCAAAAAATCTGATAAAAGATAATAAATGAACTTACAGATGTATTAGTAACTTCCATCATTGGTATTGATGAATTTTGTGTCAAAGGCATTGTAACAACAGCAGTAACATCTGGAACAGTTTACAAAATAGAAATCAACTACATGGGCAATAAGTTTGTCTAATTCTGGTTAAGTTACACAAATTATGTATGTCTTTAATGTCAAATGACTTTCCAATTACCCTCAACTAGTATCATGTTTACAAATACACTCACTTGTTTCACTCATGTATGATGAAAGCTCCATCAAGTTAGGATGAGGTGAATATTTGACATCTTCACTTTCTGTAAAATGAACAGGAAATTCCATTACTTAGAAGTTCAGACAAACAAAAAATAACTAGATTTTAAATACTACTGCTTTTATGTTACTGAAAAAAAAAAAAAAAGTTTCATGGCAACATTAATAAAAAATGATGCAGTAACTATTAGATATATTTTATTAATAAGCCCCCTTATTCATAAACATTGTTTAAAGTTAACTGGTGATTAGTGATTAAAGAATCGCTAATCACTATATATTTTTGACCTTTTAATGTCACTTAACTTTAACCATTGTTTATGAATAAACACCACAGTGTTAAAGGGGTCATAAACAATGATTAAAGTTAAGGGACGTGCAAAAGTCTAAAACGTATGGTTAAACAATAGCTAATCACTAGTTAACTTTAAGCAAAGTTTATGAATAAGGGGTAGGTAAAATAATATAAAATATAAACTTACGGGAAGTAAGTATTGAGAGGCTTGTCTCCAGTATAAAAGACTCTGCATCCTTAAAGTGCTCATCATAATAATTCTGAGCCATGTTCTGTGGCAGGCTTTCTTTCTCAGATTTCTCAGGACTATTCATAACATCACTCTTTAAATGAGGCTGGTCAGTCTGTGTTACTTGGCAATCAACCTCTTGATGAAAGCTTTGACATACATCCTGCTCCGCAACAGTCTCTTTGCTTTGCTGTGGTGATTCTACAGCAATGTCAGACTTAGTACATGCCTGATATGGCTCTGACACATACTCTTCCTGAGCGTCCTGTGTTATTACATTGAGGGCAGATTCTTTATTAACTTCAGGACTTTCTTCCAGTTCTGTGACAGTGTTATCATAAGGAATGGATTCAGTAGCACCAGTAGACTCAGTAGCAGTCATGTTACTTACATTCATATCTATCTTCAGACTTGAAACTGAGGATTCACTTCTTGCATCATATTCATAGACAGATGCAGTAGCTTTACTGTCCTCACTGTTAGTGTCAATATGTTCTTGACCAGAATATAGCAGCTCATCATTAGGACATACTTGTTCACCAGCAGAATTTGCATCAACATCTGAATAATTATTAGCAGTATCTGCATTGTGCACCAAATAACTTGTGTTATCTATTTCAAAATCATCTTCAAATTTAATTCGCTTTGCCAAAGTATATTCTTCATTTTCATCACTTGACCTTTTAGAAGATTCAAGTAAATTACTATCAAAATCTGTTGCCTTATCTTCTTCACCATCTTTTGAAGTTTCTTCGATAGTAACAACACTGAGATCTAGTTCTTGCTTTACGTCATTGCGTTCAGATTCACCATCAGGCAGCAGAAGTGGATCAACAGGTGTTGTGGATAGTGACTCATCCATCCTCTGAGTAGAAGATGAATCAGAGAAACTAAAGTCTACTGGATATTCTTCATAGTTGGGATGACTATGACTCTTTGTATGCTTCAGTGGCAATAAATCTGGAACTGGAGCAGATTGTTTACTGCTTATAGTGACTGAATCTTCTATTACATCATCAGCCTTTGCTGAAGACCTTGTCACTGCACCCACTGATCGCATCCTTTTGCTAGTACTAGATTTACTTTTCTTAATTTTTGGGACTGTACTGCTGCTTGTTATTGAAGCTGTAGGTCTTAACTTTATAGTAGTCTTAAGAGATGGCCTATCTGAATTTAAACTGATTGAAGATTTCTCTTTTCGTGACTTCTCTCCCCAAATAGGTTCAAAATGTTTCAATTTCCATGGATCTATTTTGCTTTTTTCCTTTTCAGCTTCAGTCTTCATTTTTTGTTGATTTTCTGGGGTTAATTCCCCACCAGAGAGGCTGTCTTGCCATTGTAAGCAGGCACGAGCAAAAAATTCATTATTCAGACTAGAAGAATTTAAGCGACCTGAAGGACTTAACCTATCCACACTTGGAAGTAGCTGCCCAAGCTTATATTGGTATAAAGATGGAAGAAGTGAAAATGTATGTTTATTTAGTAATGCCCTAATGTTTGTATTAACTAGTATTGAATCTGGTGTCTCTAAGTCAATGCATCCTTCTCTTGTTTGTTGTAGCTGTGCAGCTGTTGATAGTTTTTTACCACTGCGTTTTCGAGGTTTCAAACAGAATCCTGGAATGCTAGCCAATACCTCTCGCATAGTAGACGGTCTGTTACTGTTAGAATTAGTTTCTGTATAAGAAGTAGCTGCTGTCCATTCTCTATTCTCGGGAGGTGGTGGTGGCAAGGGTTTTACGATTATCCTGGGCAGAGACCGTGAGTGATTAGAATTCTTCTTTCTTCTTTTTGACTGCTTTCTTGAGGAGTGCTTACTTGATTTTTCACCGTCTTCGGGAATGCGTATGACTGAGTACTGGTCATTTTTACATGGCGTGTATTTACTGTCTGTCGAATTATCTGAATATTCCATATCGTTGTCTATTTTATCTGCAGGTGATACGTCTAGTTCCATTGTTATGTTGCAGTGTGAGTAAATAGCAAATAATGAAATGTGAATGATATACTGTTGCCGATAGTGATCACTATTTCAACCCATCGTGAGTTCCTTCGCGATTCAAAAATGCTTTTACTGTATGATTAAAAACACAAAAAAAATATCATCACTTATTTGATACTGCAATATTCAATAGCATAACAATATTCATACAATATAACTCTTTTTTTCTCAAGATTGGTTGGGCTGAAGAGCAAAACGCAAAATGTCACAACAACGCAGAAAATGGATTCCGACACAGATAAAAAATGAATGAAGATAAATTACAAAAAACGCGAGCCATCATCCAATCTTAATCAACTGCCACACAACATATTTTTTGAGGGTGGAAATCAGAACTTTTCGTGAATTTCCATTAAATTCAATCGCTCGCCTGAGTTATGCATCGTTCAGACAAAGAGCGGTGGGCGATGGACAGTAAATTCTATGAACAGTAGGTATATTATATATTGTATTAAAATATCTGACACAATACGTTACCGCTTACCGCACAATCAGTCAATCAATAGAATTTGTCATCATCATCATCATCTCAGCGTTAATCCTAGTAGCATCCGAAGCTTTTTCAGCTTTGGAATCTGAGGTCCGCTTTAGCAATCTAACTGCTGATGGTACCTAAACTTCGATATTTTCCGTGAAGCGACTGCCGTCTGACATCCACAACCCGAACGCGATATCGAAGTTTTGCAGTTAGATCAATTGTTGGACTTTTGAGGGCTCCAACAACCCGTAACGACTGCCATTACATGTTCGTATGACAACTGGGACTAACGGCATATCGTGCTTTACGAGGCACGACCAGACCAGTGCAAATATTCATATTCATGCATACAAATATTTGCAATGCATGGGGATCGAACTCGCACCTCCTTGCACAGCGGCCACGTTCGCTGCCGCAGCGCAACGGAGGCTGTCGTAGTAGTAGTAAGTAGATCTATAAGTAAGTAAGTAAGTAAGTCATTTATTTTACAAATATGGGTACAGTACATAGTGATAGAGTGATAATCGGTAGGTTCAGCCACATTTTACCAATAAGCATGCAAAAATTATAATTTGAAGCTAAAAATACTGGAAATTGATACTTAGACTGCATGTACAATTCAATAATTTGATGTCATAATTTGATAAAAAATTACATAATAATGTTACAATATGCAGAAACCAGTTACAATTATTATTGAAAAACCAATTTAGAGACATTAACAATAAAAATGACATATAATATAATTTCAAATATGATGTCAAAGAAGTGTATGTATATATGTATATCAAGCATTATGTATAAAGAATGTCAAATATAATGTTAAAGGAAAAAAAAATAAATCACAATAAAAAGTAATAATAATAATTAGGATACATTATGATTAGAAAATGTCAGATATAATCAAAAAATGTCAACTGTAATAAAAATGTGAAATAAAATGTAAAAGAAAAAAAAATTGAATAAATAAGCAACAAAAAAACAAAAAAAAAACACTTCTATATATTCAGATCTCATAAAATTTTTCAAAATTTTTCCCAGTAAGGAATTCGCTGACAGTATAGTAGGGTTGGACTTCACAAACACAGCTACCTCCATTATGTACAAACTAGGTAATGTTAATATTTTATGCTATAAGTGGATTTAAGCATAAACATCGCCCGTAAACATCTTTTCTGTGGTTTAAAAACTGTTTCCCTTTCGGTTTTTCCCCAGAATATTATACCGTAACGTAAGCGGGATTCTACTATGCCATAATAGGCAGTAAGAAGTGCATCTATATCAACTATTGGGGATAGCGAATGTAGAGCGTAGGCGGACTTACTAATTCTCTTACATAAAGTATCAGAATGTGCCTTCCAATTTAGGTTTTTATCTATGAGTCCTAAAAATTTTGTACTCTCTACTTCTTCTACGACTTCATTGTTGTAATGTATATTAGGGCGCGTGCTGGGAATTCGCTGACTGAAATATACAGCTATTGTCTTTTTTAAATTTATTTTTAAATAGTTTGCCACTAATCAATTTACAACACTCTTTAAACACTTATTAATGTCCGATTCATACGTTACCAGATTTTCACATGGTATTGTCATAGTGCTGTAGGCCTAGTATGAGTTTTCAATACGAAACTCGTTCGATCGTATCGAGCGCGTTTGGCGCTCTCATTGGTTGAGAGTTCTTACGACCTTGAAGCGGGCCAATCGATGAGTCAAACGCGCTCGATACGATCGAACGAGTTTCGTATTGAAAACTCATACTAGGCCTACAGTCGTCTGCAAACAGTGTTATTGGGTGTTCAACCCATTTAGGTAGATCATTTATGTACAGAATAATTATGAAGGGACCTAGTACGCTCCCCTACGGTACTCTATACTTAACTTTACGCACTGAGGATCGATATATCTCTTCGCGCTTGCTAACTGGATTAATTTGGCAAATTTAAGTTATTTGTTTTCGGTCTTTAAGATAAGTCTCAATAAGTAAGCTAAGTAAGCTTCAAGCTTACTTATGAGAGTAGGATAATCTGCGTGGTCAAAGGCCTGTGTCATATCACAAAATAAGCCACATATAGGTATTCGATTATTGACATTCTGAATAACATTATATATAAAGTCAAATATAGACATATTAATTGTCCTATCTAAACCCTTTCTATTCGTCACACAAAATGTTATTCTTTTCAATAAATTTGTATAATTCATTATAAATGTATTTCTCAAATATTTTGGATATCACAGGTATGAGTGCGATTGGTCAGTAATATTCCATTAATTCTCTGTTCTATTTCTTAAATATCTGCTTTATTATTGAGGTTTTTAAGGCATCCGGGAAGATTCTTGCGCTGATACTAAGGTTAATTATACGACTTAGATGATCACATATTTCCATATATACATGTTTGAGTATTTTCGTACTAACGCCATCATATGGCAATAAAAACTATATTGATAATCAATAGAATTTGTAAATAAAATATTAATTGACATCGTTGGTTGTGTATACATTTGCATATGTATGCTACACCTATGTGTTTTGTAAAAACAAATACATTTGATGCAGTTAAGTTATGGAACAATATTGCCCCCTCTATACATATGTAGTACGTAGTACATCAAAATTGCGCTGTATTGCACAAGCAAATTATAGCACTAATATCCGCCAACTTGTATGAGGTGATTCTTAGGAAAGGAGGATAAAACGTGTCCAGTCCTAAAACTTTTTCGACAATAAACTATATCACTACATTTAATAACAATAGGATTTCAATAGACTTTAATTACCAGCACAACTATTTACAAAACAAAAAATAATATTAAACCTAGTTTACTTTCAAATTTAAACCAAAATCTTTCTAAAACGTCATTATCTTGCATGTCCCACAACACTGCACTTGGGGGGTTTTGACAGGAAAGCCAAGATGAGTGTCACACGCATTTTTCATTGGGCTTTTAAAATTATTTATAGTGTCGTTTACTAACTAAAAACGCGTGATTTATGTAGTAAAAAGTGCATTCAGTGAATAATTCATAAAGAACATTGAAATATCGCAGCATAATGGCCACATCATGGCTTTGCATGAAATCTCCTAGTAGGCGGCTCACCCGGCCGTTTTTTCAACTGTCATTGGCGATATCCGCCAGTATTGTGAAATATAAATTTTAAAGAATTTCTATAATTTGTTACACGTTTTTTGGCAAAATTGTGGTTTCTAACCACAGAGGCCATTGAAGAGTTGAAGTAGTATTCACTCTAAAGAAAAGAAATGAAAAAGAACACTGTACTTGGTTATTTCGTCTGATAAAAAAATCAATCAAAACTAACTGTCTTAGTTTTTTTAATGCCAAATCATCCTCAAATAATCATAATTTCATAATAACCATGCATTATCTTAATTTATTTAATTTTACTGCAGGAAACCAATACGATTTAAGTTTGTCAAATAAATAAATGTCATTATACGCAGTAAGAACTGCTTCAAATAATACTTTGTGATTTTCTATAGTTTGTAAAGGAAATGTTTGATTTTGGGCCACCACTATGTACGCTATATAGATAAAAAGGAAAAAAATAATAGATTTTCATAAGAATACTACTAAATTAATTTGAATAAAAATACAGGTATATATAATTAATTAATTGAAACGTTTTTCAGTGAGATAACCCTTTATTAAGGTAGCCATGACAGTGGTTATGACGTTTGATTGACAACTTTGACAGTTCTATTTTCCCGTTGTGTTCGTAGCGAGTGTTGATTTCAGTTGATTCTGCATCGAAGCTTTAAGGTCCGTATTCCAAAAGGAAACTCAAGCATTGATCTCTGTTTAAGCATTACTTAAAACTAGTTTCAACCAATCAAAAGGCTTCGAACGAGACTTAAGTAGAGCTTGAGTTTTGAGTGACGTTCTGTAATACGGACCATATTGTTGTTTTTGTTTTGTGTGCCATAGGTTCGGCATTGATGTTTGTTTTGCAGTCATCTGGTAGATAATATAGGTACGATAGCCTTAGATACATGACACGTCGATCAAATGTCACTGCCAAAATCTTATTTCGCTTATTGTTGACCACCATGTTTATCAGTAGTTGTGTTGCACTCCTTGGCCCAGTTGAATTGAATTTGTAGAAGAACTAAGCCAAAGTATATAAAATTAACATAAAAACAGTTAACTACGAGTATAACGTATAATAATATTTACATTAAGTGTACATAGTGCTGGCCCAGGCTCCATTCCAGGCATACATTTCTGAAACATCTCCTTTAAGGTCCGTATTCCAGAAGGAAACTCAAGCATTGATTTCTGTTTAAGCATTACTTAAAACTAGTTTCAACCAATCAAATGGCTTGAAACGAGACTTAAGTAGAGCTTGAGTTTTGATTGACGTTCTGTAATACGGACCATAGTATGATCTCTGCGACGTACAAGAATATTAAAAAAACATTGGATGTTGCGACAAGAATTAAGAACTGAAGCCTACAAAAATGACCTTGAAACAATTCACTTATGTGTTTGCGTCTCTCGTAAGTCTAGTATTTATGTTTCCGTAAATTGTACTGTAGTTAACTAAAGGTCTAAAAAAATAGTAGTATGTGTTTTTATTTTAAGAAAGTCATATAAAAGATACACAAAGGTTATTTAAATTTAGTTTTTATCCTAACATATTCTTTCAAAACTACATATTTTCAGATAGGCTGTTTATTAAGTAGATTTACTATACTTCTTACTCTTGACCCAGATAGGTACATTATTGTAGGTACATTACATAAAAATCTGCTGCTCCGTATATTTGTCTGCTTTTTACTTCTCGCGATTTCGAGGTTGGTCCAACTTGTTTAATTGTTTAAGTAAACTTGTACAGCACTTACCCAGACAGTGGTTTGATTTACATATTTCAAGCTGGCAGGATATGTTAAAAAAAAAAAAAAAACATTTTCATTTAAACAACTTTTATTAATAACAAATCAATTTTTTTATCACACGTAAAAATAAAACGCTTTTGTGTAATTTCTGCCCTCTGGTGCGAATGTCACCAAAAGCTTTTGGGTATGATTTTTAAGATATATGAATGAATTCTTATTTTAAAGAACATATTTGAAATAAATTTTATTATTTCAGTTTCATGTAAATCCGTGCAAATTTCATTGTTTGGATGTTTCGGAACAAATAGTTCTTGCAATAATTGCTGGATTTTTTTCTAAAACCGCTAACACCAATTTTGATTGCAAATTTTTCTGTGTAGTCTTCAAGAGTTATAGTCATTAACCATGAATGTTAATATTGTAATGTCCAACGCTAAGTTATAAGCATGTACGTACAATGTTTTCACTGTATGTGATGGGCATGTCCTTCTCAAAGTATGTAGCTGCGTTTTTTTTTTCAGACACAGAGGAACAAGTATCAGTTTTAGTTTTTATCATTACATCAGGTAAAGCTGAGCACTTGAATAGTGTTGTACATTCCTGTAATTTGAAATAAATTGTTATCAACATTAGTGGGTTTCTAAGCAGCACATTTTGACAATGTATTTAACATACATTAACACTATTACCACAGGAACCTAATTGTACAGAATAAACTGATAGGTACTGCACTAATTAAAAGTCGTTTCGGTCTTGATGGATCGTTTTACATCATGGATTTAAAGTGTAAGCTAAAAATCTTTGCTGATTTATAAAACTTTCCTTTTATGATATACTACATAACCATTTTTGCTTTTTATCCAAAACCTTGGGAAAACTGAAACAGAAAATTAGTTGCATTTCCTGAAACCGAGTTAACAGATGTATTGAAACCTAAAACTTTGAGTAATTAAATTAAATTGTATTTTATTCATTATTGACATGCTTTCATTATTTTTTTTATTAATTTTTAATGAAAGTATGTCTATTTAGACATGTGTTGCCATTATTAGTATAAATCTTATTTTTCAGTAACCTAGACTTTCTCATCTCTATGCTAGGTGAAATTAATTACAAGTTTATTCTTTACTTGTTTTTTTTTTTTTTGATATGGCATCTCGTAGTTGACCTTGAGAGGTCGTGACTACTTAACCGGACTATCCTGTGGCTGCCTTAAGTGAATTTAAAGCCTCCAGCCAGGGCTACTAAAAGCTAAGCGACTACACGCTAAGGGCACCCCCTGTGGGGTACGAACCTCGGCTTAGGGTGTCGCTGGAGAAAACAGCAAGGGACGGCTGGATCGAATTATTTTAGTTTTATTTCGGTTTGATGACCACGGCGTTTCCTAGTACTAGCTCTGAGAAGAAACGGCCGAAACAAACTCAGAGGTCATAGTCGGGAGTTTATATTTACTGGCTCAGCTGCGGCGCGGGCTGGCCTTCATCGGACAAGGGACGGGGAGGGCGATTACTACGTTGAACGCGTCGCGATGGACCTCGGCGGCGAGGTCGGTAGGTCGGTTTTTTGTATCTTGTACTAGTGGCCCTATTGGCCTCTTGGAGGAGGGTTATGGGGTCATCAGGGTCTGTGAGAACGTGCCTAGGTCGGCGAAGCTTACTTATTTTGGAGGGGGTGTACTTTGCTGCCGCGACAACCAGAGGGTTGTGATGTTCAGCGGCTGTGTCAAAGAAACGCTTGGATAGGCGTTTCATGTACTGCTGGATAGTGGGGATTTTGAGATCTAGATGGAGGATCTCATTTCGGACGAACCAAGGGGCGTTTGTTGCTTTGCGAAGAAAGCGGTTTTGGAGTGTCTGCATCCTATGGATATGACTGGGCTCGGTGTGTGCGAAGACTACACAGGCGTATGTCATGATGGGGCGTATGCAAGCTGTGTACAGGCGCATTTTGCACCTGAGGGACAGCTTGCTGCGCGGGTTGAGGAGAGAGTGGAGTTGATAGAGTGCGTAGGCGGCGCGCGAGCGTACCGTCCTTATGTGCTCTCCGAAGGTGAGGTGTTCGTCTAGGATGACTCCTAGGTATTTGGCTCGCTTTCCCCAAGGGATCGGCTTGCCAGACATGGTGATTGGTCGGGGGAGGGTGGGTTTGCTGCGCGGTTTGGAGTGGAGGACCGCTTGGCTTTTGTCGGGATTAACTTCTATTCTCCATTTTTTAAACCAGTCAGCAAGTGCGTTGACAGCGGTTTGGAGATTTAGTTTAATTTGATTGGGGCTGGTTCCTGAACAGTAAATGGCTGTGTCGTCTGCGAAGAGAGCGAGGTGGGCCTTTTTACTTTTGGGGATGTCGCTGGTGAACAGCGTGAAGATCAAAGGGGCCAGTACGGAGCCCTGGGGACTCCAGCCCGGATGAGGTGGGGGGGGGGGGGGGGGGGGGGGGAAATAGCTCCTTCGGTTTTGTAGCGGAAAGTGCGGTTTGACAGAAAGTCTCGCAGGATGAGCACGAGACGGTCAGGCACGCCGAGTTGGTACAGCTTGTATATTAAGCCGTTGTGCCAGACTTTGTCAAAGGCTTTCGCTATGTCGAAGTAAATAACACCTGTCAGCCTACCACGTAGGAATCCTGCGTGGATGTGCTCGGTGATACGGAGGATTTGTTGGACACTGGAGTGTCGAGAACGGAACCCGAAGTTTACTTGTGTAAATTGCCAAAGATTTTTCATTTGTCCCCTAAAACACGTGACATATTCCATGAAATTACGATCTACATGAAATTCAAACACTTGCTCAAATTTAAAAATTTCCATCTTACGGAAAAAAAATATGGTCACCCTTTTGTTCTTTGTTTACAAACATGCAATTTTGAAGTTCAAGATTTTTACGTAAAAGCTTAAATTATTATACACGATTCTTCTCTGTATGAGAGGAGACCTGTGCCCAGCAGTGGGACGATAAAAAAAAAAAGTTTGATGATGATGATGATGATTATACACGATTTAAACATATAAATGCCTGATCATTCAGGCATTTATGTGACATTAATTATTAGAAAAACATTTTTGACACAGTTTTGAACGAGCAATATTGTCAAATCTTTAAAATATTGGCTTTTATTATGTAGAGATTGTGTGTAATTTAAAATCTGGTATTTTTGAACTTACCTATGAAAAATAACATTTGATGTTAGGTTCCACAAACTTCCACAATCTTTAACTACACAATACATAGAGACACTTCAAATTAACTCACAAATCCTTAAATATATTCAGTATAACCTTTCAAGTGGTAGAAAAGCGATTTACAGAATAGCCATTTTTGTTGATAGTAGAGGTGGGTAAGTACTGTGAGTATGCATAGCGCGTAATATGGCTTGACCGCGTACTGAAACAGTACGTATTACCCGGAAAAATTTAGCATGATACCTGACAAAACAGTGCGCAGAGGGAACGAACGGGTCAGCGACGGCGGTCGATTTATCGGTTCGGCTCGGGTGGCGGTGACAGTTTGCCGAGCGAATGTCAATGTTCGCTCGCTCGCCATGTTCGGGTTTCGTTAGTTAACATCGTAAATGTTCGCTTTATTGTCCGAGGGAGACTCTGTCACTCGTTTATGGTAGAATTTTTAGAACTAAGCATTATTGCGTTCTTAATAAGGATTAATAAGGATTATTTTTTTGGTACCGCCCCGTACAGTTGTTTTATTTCACAAACGCTGCGCGGGTGAGCCATACCTTGTGTGATGTGCATTCTTGTCATTTTTCGCACATCACGAATTGTTCGTTTATGAAGTTATAATTATTTGAATATGGCGTCAAAGAGAAAAAGTAGTTATCTTTGGAATCATTTCGAAGAAGTAACACCTATTAAACAGGCGAAATGTTGTTATTGCTCCCGTATATTAGCAATTCATTCCAGCTCAATAGGAAGCCTGAATCGACATATGAAGTCTGTACATCCTACAATAGACATTAACAGCAGCAGACACCTTACAACTGTTGATAACGATTCCGACGAAGCACAGCCGGTTCCCCCAACCAGTGTGAATGTATTTTCTAGTATAGTATACCATAATAAGCCTTCCAACAGTGTTGCAAGCTTTGAACTCGATGCTACATGTGCATAAACTTTGGACACCACAAATATAATTTTCATAAAAAAATACTTTACAGTATCATGTATAATTTGATCTGTATCTGGATTTCCCAATATATTAAAAAGTGAGTTTCTCTGTTTTTGTCGTACATTTATGATTAGGAAACTAGGAAAACTTCGTTTTATTTTGAAAACTTTTAATTTAGGTGTAAGCGAGATGGAAAACATAACAAAGGTTATTAAACTTGGCTTTGTTATTTCTTCCAGGTTCAACATCCACTGTTCCAATATTCTTGGCGACGTAAGTTAAACTGACATTTCTAGGGTTGTTACGATATCAATAAATTCATAGAAATTATCGATGTTTTTTACTATTATCGATGCCAATGTGACGTAATTTATGTAGAGTTTAATTTAATCACATTGGTATGTAATTAAATTAAACTCTATATAAATTACATAAAGCGGTTTGTGTTTAGTTTAGTAATAGTGTGTCTGTAAAGTCGTGATAATAAATGAGGGTGCTGCGGTCGTGCATATAGCCACCCTGTTAATGTGACTGATTCATTTTGATAGCTAAATGTAAAAACCATGTAAAGCAAAATGACATGAGGTTGAAAATGGTACTTGCTCTAAAAAAAAAACATTTCCTTATGGTAATGCCGCTTGCTTCCGCGAGCGCCATCTTGTTTTATCCAATTCACAATGAATGGCGTAGTGCTTGTGAGTTATCAAAATTAAAGTGGCTATTGTGTGATTCAACTGTGTAATATTGTGAGACTTACATTAGAAGCTGAGAAATTATTAAAAAGTTTTTCAACCAACATCGATCATGGGTCGAGGAAGGTAAGTGATAATCTTTTACACAGCACATTGTTGGATAAAATAAAATATTTTTTCATTCAATTATTTTCTATCTTTAGAGATCGTAGTCGTGATAGACGTCGCAGTCGCAGCCGCAGCAGGAGTAGGAGTCGCAGTCGTAGTCCTCGCTATGGTCTCGGCTCAGGTGGCGGTGGCGGAGGAGGCGGGTCTTATGGCGGCGGGCGTAGGAGTAACCCCGGTGCAAGCCTGCGGAAACCGAAGTGGGATCTCAGCAGGTTGAAACCGTTCAAAAAAGATTTCTACATACCTCATAGCGATGTGGAAAACAGACCGGATTCTGAGGTAGAAGCTTGGAGGAGTGCAAATGAGATTACCCTCAAAGGGCGCAACATACCTAAACCGACAATGACATTTGAAGAAGCCAGTTTTCCAGATTATGTTATGGATGAGATTGACAAAATGGGATTTTCTAAACCAACCCCAATCCAGGCTCAGGGTTGGCCTATTGCCCTGAGTGGAGGTGATATGGTTGGGATTGCTTCAACTGGTTCAGGGAAAACTCTTTCTTATATTTTACCTGCTATTGTACACATTAATAATCAGCCTAAATCTAGCAGAGGTGATGGCCCAATAGCTCTTGTACTGGCACCTACTAGAGAATTGGCACAACAAATTCAGGAAGTCTGTGATAAATTTGCAAACACATCTAAAATTCACAATACATGTTTGTTTGGTGGGGCTCCAAAGGGACCTCAAGCTAGAGATTTAGATGCTGGCGTTGAAATTGTCATTGCTACTCCTGGACGACTTCTGGATTTTCTAGAAAGTGGAAGAACTAACTTAAAAAGGACTACATATTTGGTACTAGATGAGGCTGACAGGATGTTAGATATGGGATTTGAACCACAAATTAGAAAGATCATTGAACAAATTAGACCAGATCGTCAAACCCTTATGTGGTCTGCTACTTGGCCTAGAGAAGTTCAAAGTTTAGCAGCAGAATTCCTAAAAGATTATCTACAAATTAATGTTGGTTCTTTACAATTGGCTGCTAATCACAACATTTTGCAAATTATTGATGTTTGTATGGAATATGAAAAAGAAACTAAACTGAGTACACTCTTGAAAGAAATCATGGCAGAAAAAGAAAATAAAACCATAATATTTATTGAAACCAAACGTCGAGTTGATGATATAACAAGAAAAATGAAGAGAGATGGGTATGTCATTAAATACACACAATGGACTATCATGTCATTTCATATGCTGATTGTAGACATCACAATCACAGTTCGTGGTATGCTAAACTTTGACAAAAAAAATAAATTTTTGTTATTTTTTTTAGATGGCCTGCAGTGTGTATTCATGGAGATAAATCACAAAATGAACGTGATTGGGTCTTACAAGGTAAGGTGGTCACAAAATATTCTTTGTTGATATCTTATGATGATTTAATATTTAATTTATTATTTTGACAATAATTTATATTAAACTAGCTCCACAATAATAGCAATAGCAAAACTGATTTAATATCGAACTGGTGCTGTATTAATATACAAAAATAAATAAAAATAGCACAAGTGGTTATCGAGAAGCGGTGTCGGACATAAGACGCGAGCGCGTTGGGTGTAGCGCAGCCAGTAAACATTTTCTGAACCCGTGTCTGCATGTGCAGGCTGTGGAGAGCTGCGGCCGTGCGGCGGGGCGGCAGCGCGCGGCTCGTCGCCGCCAAGCCGCACGCGGCGGCGACGGCGCGCCCTAACCGCGCCCGCCTCTCGTTGTCGGGGCTAAGCCCTATGCACTCTGACCCGCTCCCGCGGCATGTCTGAGCCGCTTCTCGCTGGCGCGGCGGCCGGCACCTCGTGGCGCATGCCTGTCGGCCCCGCGGGTGTCGCCGCCGGCGCTCGCGCGCCCTACACGGTGGTCGGCACTCGGTTCTCGCCCTCGTGCTGATGGGCGACCTCTCACCTCTCGCTCTCCATTTTTTATTTTTTGTGCGATGTATGACAGACGGAGTCAATATTATTAGTAAGTTTACTAATACAATAGTGAATGGAATAAAATTATATTTACGTCTCTCATTAAACCTCCTGAGGTTGCCCTCAATATTTGCATTTAGTTACATATCTTGTCATTTTCTTATTCTACATCTTTACTTATTCTGTGATTTTTGTATTTTTTCTCATCTAATTACATTGCCTCAGCATTACATATTTATTTTCTATAAACATTTGATTTATATTCATCATCAAAAATAACACAATCATTACTATTGCATAAACATAATTGGTGGCCTAGAAGGGGTGAAATGCGAGATGAGTGGCAATTGAATTAAGCAAGATGAATGTCATTAACTTTAGATTGGCCTACTGGAAATATTGATTTACAAAGCTTTGCCGACATTATTGTGGGAGCGATAATACCTGCTGGAATGGAATATGTTTTTCTATTGAATTATTAAGAATTCTTCTGAACTACTTGTGCTACATATCTTCTGATGCTTGTTTATTAAGGTTTTCGTCATTAACTTTGAAGCACATTAAAAATTATAAAAATACTGCAGTGTTTTGGACATGGGTAAGAATTTAGTAAAAAATAATGTCATGCAAATCAGAACAATTAATTAAAAATTTTATTGAATTACTAGTTACTAGTATGTGCGCACGGCTACACATCAAGCTATATGGTGACTTTTGATTGTACAAAAACCCTATACAATGTGAGATCAACTAAAACTGGATATGTATAGTTTAATGTCCAGTTGTGTGTACAAAACAGTCAAAAGTAAAAAACTTTGTGAAATGACAAGGTTGCAAGTGTACACTAGCAACACTGTTTTAATGTTGAAAACCATAATAGTATATTGAAGGTGCTTATACATATAATTTCTTACAGATTTTCGTAGTGGCAAAGCTCCCATTCTAGTAGCTACGGATGTTGCTGCTAGAGGTTTAGGTATGTATTATGAAACACAAATGCACAAAAAAGGATTACACACTCAACTTTATGTTCATGTTCTTAAATCCTAAACTTCTTCTTTCAGATGTTGATGATGTAAAATTCGTCATTAATTTCGACTATCCAAGCAATTCAGAAGATTATGTGCATCGTATTGGAAGAACTGGACGCACAAATAAAACTGGAACGGCGTATACATTCTTTACGCCTTCTAACGCAGCCAAGGCAGCAGACCTTGTAGCTGTACTGAAAGAAGCTAAACAAGTAGTCAATCCTAAACTACAGGAACTAGCTGAACGAGGTGGTGGAGGTGGAAGACGTAAGCATAAGTTGAAAGTTAATTTAGTGAACTTTACAACCTACTTGAAAAGTAAATTGTAAAGATTTATTTAACTTGTACATTTTGGTCACCAGGTCACCGGGGCCGAGGCGGCAGATATCGCCGCGGGCGCCGTTCTCGCTCGCGCTCCCGCTCGCGCCGCCGCCGCTCCCGCACTCGTTCTCGCTCCCGTGACCGTCGCCGTAGACGCCACAGCTCCTCCAGATCGTCACGAAGCCGGTCGTCGAGGTCTTCCAGAAGTCATTCGCGTTCCCGTTCCCGTTCGCGTAGCCGATCTCGTTCAGGCAAGTGCAGCCCCCTGAAGAATACTACGGATTCGGGCCAACAACAGGCGCCCCAAGCTCTTCTTCCCACGCCGAAAACCCTTCTGCCGACTCCTATCGGCCCTCAACTCCCTTCTCATGTAGTAGGCAAAGGGCCCTCAACCCCTCCCGTAGAAAAAAAAGTGGCTCTCCTCGATAGAAATACCATTCAAAATAACCCACCAAATAATGGTAATGTAAATTATTTACAGCAACCTAATCAAATACCGCCTCTGATGGCTCTCAATCCCCAAATGAACATGTGCGCTCCTCCTCCCCCAATTAACGGGCAGGGCTTTGCTTTGCCTCCTTATTTTCCTGCTGACCAGTATGGCATGATGATGCCAAACTTCTCCACGGCCATGCTCCCCCCGGGTGGCTGGGCTGCTCCGCCGCCTCCCCCGCCACCTCCTCCGCCATCCGAATCCCCGGCTAATGGGAATCACGAGCAAAGGTGCCCTGGGCAAAGTGGCCTCGAGTCAGATTCCAGAAAACACGTGGCTCGCTCTGGCGGGCTCGGTGGCTCAGTCGGCTATGCTCCCGCTGCGGGCGGGCTCGGCTCCAGCGGCGGCGGGCTCGGGGCCGGCGGCGGGCTCGGCTCATCCAACACCGGGCTCGGCTCCAGCGCTACGGCCGGCGGGCTAGGCTCCGGCGGCGGGCTCGGCTCGTCCGGTGGGCTCGGTTCGTCCGGCGGACTAGGGTCCGAAGGGCCGGCCGGCAACCGCTCGCGAGGCCGTGATCGACGGCGCCGCGGCGGCAGAGGACGAGATCACGATGACTTAGACTCGGCCGCCTCGGGCTCAGGAGGACTCGGCTCAGCAGGGCTCGGTGGAGGCCCCGACGGCGGCGGGCTGGGTCAACCGCCCGGCGGCTACAGTTCTGGCGGTCTCGGCGTACCTCACGGGAGCCTTTTGCCGCGCATGCTTCCTCCGACAGCCGGCGGTGATGGTGTTGCACCACAGGCCGCTAATTTTACTGCGTTCGGGTCGTATGGGTCTAAGGGTATTAAACAAAATAGTAATATGCAAGGAAATGAGAACAGCGAGGGTTACAACGACCCTGGTTGTAGAATGGAGTTTTATGGCCCACAAAACATGGGACCTGGTCGGCCATACGGTCTCGGTATGGATCAGATGGGTTCCAACGGTGCGCTGGCGAATGGCTCCGTGGGGTACAATTACGACCGCCAGAGGAATCGCCGGCGATGATTACGACTGAGGTTTGTTATATTCAAACCAATGCCAACTCACCTATTTTAACCTCTCCATTACTACACTATACATTACACTGAGACAAGCTACACTGGTGGCGTGTCAATTGAAGAATTTTATTTATTTTATGAACAACTGTATAATATACACACCTGCATAATGGTTGTTACATTATTGTATTCTGTACTCGATAAAACTTGTCAGAAAAAAGTAATAGTAACTCATTTTTAAAAATGTATGTTTTTTTTTTTGCAGAAAACGGATACAATGGGGACTCTCGTCGACGCAAGAGACGTTAAACGCCAGTGGAACATAAGGAGTAAGCAACTTAGTTACATAAGATTTACGCAGACTACTTGATTTCCATTCCATGATGTATTTATTGAAGTGTGTGACCATTGGTGCAGAGCCACACAACACATGTTTTAAGTATCCTAATTCTCATTGTAGACTTTACATCTTTTAATTATAATAATACATTGTAAATAATCATTCATTAAACTGATGTTTTAGATTTAATAACTATATCCCATCTGATTTTGCTGCATAAAAAGTGCCAGTATATATATTCTTTAGCACACTTTTCGATGTGTAATATGTATTGTAGTACAATACAAGCTTTGATACAGTTGCCTAAAAAAATGTTTAAAGAACTAAGACAACTAAAGGATGATTTCTACCAAACGACTCTGGTTGGAACGAATTGAACAATCTATAAACTATATATCACATTTAGCCATCAGCATACGTACATATTTTTTCCAATCTGTTTTGTAGGAATTATACTTGATTAACATATAAATGTTCACTGTTTAATTAATTTTGTATGAGTGTGAAGTAATTGAAATCAAATGACTCTGTACTGACATTTTTATTGATAGTATTCCTATTGAAAGATGTCAGCTCTGTGGCTTTTATTTCAGCAACTATAGTGTCTTTGGTTTTTATATTTGTGTTTGAATTGCTGTTGTAATCAATTTAAGTTCTTAGCAGGATATTAGATTAAGTATGTATCTTCATATGATAAGGCAATTACTTTAGGTAACTACTCCCATGAATCTTGAACTAGTTATTGTATCTTGTAATACATTGTATGTGAACGAAATTAAAGTTTTACACTAATTGCGAGAATTTTATTCCCACTGTCCTAGCTTCACGACTTGGTCTGTCCTGGTTATGTCAGCATTCACACTGATTGGTGAGCACAAGATACTTCATTCAACTGCATGACCGAGCTAGATAAAGTAGACACTGCAAAGTGTAGACTGCAGTATCATGATGCTACACAAGACTACATATTAATCGTCATTATAAATTATTTCATGATCCCACATAATTATCTTGTGGGAGGCCCTCTCTGGAACTTTTCGGTCTGTCAATATGCAAAACCCACGGCCACTTAATTTTGGACTATGTCTGATAACTTTGTTTATTTGTGGATCTCTTTTATTTCTGATTAATTTGAATTACCTTTACCTACACGTACACCGTGCAATCAAATCTGACGACACTGAAAAGGGCGTATGTTGTATCAACGGCGAACATCAGAATCCAGATGGGGTCTCACGATGATAAATTTTTGATCAAAATAGGAACCGAACCTTTCCTGCTCAGCAGTGGCGCTTGGCACCGACAACAATAAAATAGACCAACGTGTCAGTCAAATAAGCGTTTTTAGATTTCGTGGTCATGGTAACTAAAGTAAACAATTTTTCACGCGAGCAAATATGTCATTTCAAATTATTTTTGTTGTGAAATACCTATAACTTGATTATATTATTTCGGTCATCCAATTTCGAATGATCGGAAAAGCTGGGTAGTTTGGTCAAAGTGTAAAAAATTTTTGGTGTTCTATAAAATGAGTTTCTGTGTGGATCTTGTATCTGAAGACTCTTTTTATGAAAATATTACTTTGGGTGTGACAAAACTATTAGGTAAGTATGTATGTACTAACTTGCAAAAGCCTTAAAAAAAATGTTTGTACTGTTAAGCTTCTAAAGATTAAAAAAAAGTGAATGAACCTCATCAACATCCAAAGCCTGACTTTCACCTACTGTTTCTGATAGATCTCTCTTCTCATATGAACTAGGAACCCACTTTTTAATTTTATAGTGTTGCAATAGCTTGAAAAAACACATTTTATTAGCAACAATGTTTTTCTAATATTCTAATTATTTATTTATATAACAATAATTCTACAGTAATTATAAATAATCCTTAATATGAATTAGCTCTATGTTTTGGTAAGAAATTAAATCCATCAGGTACTGGACCTAATAACATTTCACTGATTTTGATCCAGTCAGAACAGTTGCCCGATGCCATCAATGTTTCCAAGTCATCTCTACCAATGTATGCAGGTGGTCTCTCATTAATTCTTTGAGGAGGTTGTTCTAGCAACCCAACAGGTACATATCTGTATAAGAAGGATAACCATTCAAGTAAAAATCTTCGAGTGTTCTCCACACCTTGCATGTCAGAACCCCAGTGCTCTAAACCATAGTTAGTATATTTCTTAATTATTTCAAATCTTTCACTACTTCTTATGTCCCAAATTCGCTGCTCTTTAATCTCAGTGAATATCCAGGGTTTAATTAGTGCTCCCCTGCCAATCATCACTCCCTGTACTGTGGGAGCAATAGCTCTTTTCTCTGCATAGTCTTGATAGCTTAATATATCACCATTGCCATAAACTGGACAGGGTGCTGCTGCTTTCGCACAAGTTTCAATATATTCCCAATCAGAAGACCTTGTGTATCTTGCTTCTCTTGACCTACCATGCACAGTAATAAGTGATGCACCCCATTCAGACACTTTTGGTACAATTGTATGAGTAATTTTTTTATCTTGATAAACACCTGTTCTCATTTTAATTGTAAAAGGTATGCTCAGTAGTTTGGAAGCACATCTCACTGATGACTCCAGTGTCTTTAATCTGTGCATCATACCACAGCCTCCACCCTTTTTGTATACCAAATCAATCGGACAACCTAGATTTAAATCAATGAAATCAAGCTCACTGTTTTCTTGTAGCAATTGTGCTACTTTTGTAATAGTATAAATATTATTTCCACATATTTGTGCTCCAAATAAGTCTTCTGATTCATGTCTTTTTACTAAAGCCCATTCTTGCTTCATTCCTTTGAGTAAAGATTCACACAAGGCCATTTCTCCACATGTTATGTCTGCTCCATACTGTTTGCAGATTCTCCTGAATGGTAGATTTCCAACTGTAGTCAAAGGGCTAAGATACAGTTTATTTCTCCAGTCTATAGTTTTCCTTTCTTTTGGTAACAATTTAATCAAATCTTCATCAGTAATGGCACCACTAAAGTTATCTTTTGCTTCATCATTGGAGGTGGTTTCTTTTTGATTTTCATCATTTTCTTTTGATTCTTCAGTACTTTCTTTAGTCTCCTTATCAATTGGTTCCTTCCTTTTGTCCATATTTTTTATAAGTTTTTCAGAAAAACTAAAATCATACTTTCTTTTTTGAAGTGAAATTTGAAGTGTTGGTTGAAGTGTGTTTTTAATATCATCTTTCCATTGCTTCCATTTATCTAAGTCAACTTTATTGTAGCCGTCATCTGTTATATGACTAGAACCAAAGCGACAAGAAATACCCCTAGGACATTTCCCACGGGTATTATACAAGTGGCATGTCTCACCTAAATCCTTTGGTTTTGATTTTACATAATCAAGAGGGTTATGAATATATATACAATTTTTATATAGACATGGGTTTACGTACTCTGGTGCTTCTGCTTGGACAATAGAAGGGCATGGTTTACTTTCCTTATTATCTTGATAAGTTTTTGGTCGAGATTTATTTTGACCTCTTTTCCTAGTCTTTTTGTCATTGTAACTAGTTTTAGCTCTCTTATTATCTATAGAATTTTCTTCTATATTGTTTTCATCTAATTTACGTTTATTAAGAGAATTGCCGTTGTCTTCAGCACTGCTACTTTTAACCGGTCGATGAATCACAAATTCTTCTTTGATGGCACAAACACCAGCCATTATTTTAGTCGTTTATTGACCTGACATACTATTTAACTGCATTTATTTACAGTAATTATTATTTTTGAACTGAAAATAGGTTATATTATTATACCACGAGTCGAAGAACGGGTTTGGCAGATAACAGTGATATTGACGTTTTTTTTTGGTTCATTTCTTTCCGTTCTTCTGAACGGAAAAGGCAAAGGCATAGTACGCCATACAGCCTGGATTTTATATCTTTTTTTTTTGTTTGCGCTGAGGAAAATGACAATTACGCATCCCCACTCGTCGGGGGACGGGAGGGGTATGTGGGACTCCCCGGGAGATAGCCTCCCGGTATACCCACTGAAAACCCCAGCGGTACTCCGGCATCGCCATAGTGGCGGGGGAGTGGGAAACTAGCGGAGCCTGAGCTACCACTCCTCCGCCGGGGCGAAATCGGCCTAATAAGGCGGGCCCTCATTTGCCCCTCCTAGGGAGGGGCGGTGGCTCCCACATGGTGAGCAGTGCAAGGCGGGCGCGGGCACCCCCGTGCCTCACACCCGCCGCTTACCTCAGGGCGGGAGAAAGCGGGCAAAATCCCGCCTTCTCCTGCCCCTACGCCGTCTACGGAGTACCGGAGCGAGGGGATCCTCCTCTCGCTCCCGCTCCGCGGCCTCCTTCTGCGACATCACGACCTCGCAGAAGGAGGCCATCGCCGCCAAGGCCCCCTCGCTCCCCACCATCGCTCTGACGATGGCGGGCAATTTTAATTACGTGGTTTACACAGTACTCCCATTTCTCTACGGAATATTCAATAAATAACCTCTCTAAGATATTTTTTTTTCTGATTCAAATTAGAGTCGATGCTTTGTGGTGCTAATTGTCCTTTAATATCACCCCAGACTAACTCAATCGGGTTCAGGGGGCTTACCATGACCTTTTAACAAAACGTTCAGTTTCCAGTCAGTTTTGATTTAGGCCTAATTTAGCGCTGCTAGTAAACCGTACCATGAGAGTATTAAAATTGAACGATTATTGAACGAAGTTCACCAATGTTGAATCGTCATGCTTGTCTGTGGCCTGCTGTAATGCCACTGGCTCTTTAATACGCATCGTTCAAAAACTTATATTTTCACTTTACCGGTTTTTTTTAAATAATAAAAACATTAGATTCTTGGGTATATACATATTTCAACTATGATTATGTGGGACTATTTGCATAGATTCATTATCTAAAAGCACTACAAAGGTCAATTTACCTTTAAAAACAACTTTATAACTTTGAAAGATTCAACGTGATTTTGAACGTGTTAACACATGTCATGCAACAATAAAAAAAGTATTGTAGCGCGCCAATATTTGTATTTTTTATTCAATATAAACTCTGTACAATGTCTTAAGTTTGTTTGCTAAGAATTTTAGTTGGAATGTCGCTGAGGAGAGTAATTATGATTCATGTGCTGAATTTATTTTTGATACATGTACGGACGACAGCAGGTCAAGCTACCCGGAACTGTCAGATATCCCCAATCAACCTTGAGCCTTAAAGCTTTATAGATAAAGTTGAAAATCGGATAAAGAAATCTGACTGTGCTGTCGTCTGTACAAGTCTTTGTGTTAGTATAACCCAATAATTGCAGTTTATCAATTTTATATATGTAGAAAAGGGTTGCAGAGAAAATATAGTATTTTTGGGCCGCTTGTATTATAAGGTGTACTTATTGGTCGTTTCTTTTTACGTAAAGTCTAATCATGATCAAGATTCAGAATAAAAAGAAGTGTGAAGTGTGTTGATAATTATCGTCGTCGTCGTATTGTCAATGTAATAAATAATTGTATTGAAACGTTATAAACGATTTCGTATTTAAAAAAAAAACTAATTCTTTACCTAATTACAGTTAAAGGTGGTACTTAAATCTACTTTTAAAAATTAAATAATTTATCGCTGACAGTGTAGTGTGTTTAAACCCATTTTTAGTTGATTTACTCTCGTGTGAAATGGGTAGGTAAAAATCAACGTGAAACGGATTACAGTTTTTGTTTTCTCGTTAGTTCGACATTAGTGTTGTTACTTAGACTCTACCGGCAATCGATTATCTCAATTATTAATAAAATAACTTAAAATAAAGTTTTATAGCAAGATCCATACTCAGTGACATTCAATTTATTCGTCTTTGTAAAGATCGTATTCTCCTACTGACATTCCACTGTCCATCTGATAATCAATGACGTTAGGATAACGATTTTAATGAAAAATTTAGTTCTGTCAGTTCATCAGTTGACTACGTGTAGAATAGACAGAACTAACTCACGGAACTGTATAATTTTCATTACAGTATTATGACGGTTAATATCAACATCGCGTAGCATTTAAGTGAAATAACTGTATAAAACCAGAAAACATATACATCGAAACTTCGTGTAGTGTATCTTAATAAATATATAATATCTATTCTCTGGTTTATAATCTACCATCGCATTTAATTATAGAATTAAGAACGACAGTTATGTAGTGTGTATTGGTGATACTAATTTAAACCATCAGGCACATCAATTGGATATCGAATCGAAACTTAATTAGATTAACGATAACGAGTTATAAGCATCAACACTATCTGACATTGTCAATGTCAACATGCAAGTGTGAAATGACAACAAAACTATAACCTATTTTCTTATAATATTTTCATTTGTATACATTTTTATTTTACTCTTAGTATTTGTACTTGAAGTTTTACGGAGTATATCCGTTTTACTCATTGATCTACCCTACTCTGTTTGTTCTGGGCATAGTTGATTATAATCAATCATAAGTCATCAGACGCGAATTTACTCTGGTTGTCTACTTGGTGAAGGTGGTTCTTGGAATGGAGACAAACTATTGCAGCGCATGAGTCTGTTTGTGCCGCACCACTACGTGTGGAGGAGACTTCGTCCGCCGCTGCAACTGGTGCCTATAGCCAGAACTAATCTGCTAGCAAAGCCACCCCTAACCAGAGCTGCGCACACCATCAATGAGATACATGTGGCAGGAGTTAACTGACCAAAGCACTGCTGTTTATTCTATGTTTTACACATAATAAAAATTTTTGTTACTAATTATATATATTATAGATTTAGTAAGATTATAATATAAGTGTTTGTGTATGTTTATATTTCGTTAAATAGTATTAAGGTATACAATATGTTAAAATGTTTGAACTGTCACATTAAGGTAATGCCTGTAAAGATAGTTTCAGTAGATAAATAAATAAATTCTCATTTTTTTTTTAATGCATAGGATTGACATTTTGGTTATTCTGAATATGGTATTTTCAAGATGGTACAGCATTTACACCAGAATGATGATGTGTTAATTGTTTTTGTAAGAGTCCAATGCAGTGTGGAAAGACATTGTTAGCAGTTGTGATCATGTACTGTACCTAATATTGAGTGTGTGTTATTTATGTTTTGATCCGACACCAAAATTGAAGTAGTACTCATAGTAATAAAATATTTTGTTAAAATCTGATTTTTAATTTCTTGAACCGTTATAAACAGCCTTTATTTCTACTAATTGTTTCTGAACAGTGAACTATTGTACTAAATTCTAAAAGGGGGTCCAAACTACACACTGCTCAGGATTTTTTAGGTTCCTTATTATCATATTTCTCAATATTCCTGTTAGACGCAGGTTAAATATACCACAATCTAGACATGGAACAATTAAACATGCTTTTAATTAATAGATAGATGTTATACAAAGAGTATAACAATATGATAGGTATTACAATTTTTGGAGGATTGTGAGAGAGCACCATACAAAAAAAACCTCTTAAATTCTGCTGGCAAAGCTGTTAAGTCAGTGGGTGCACCCAAAGGAAGTATTTTTTACCTTACACTACAATGTTCTTATAGTATAGTTATTCTGCAATTATAAATTCCCAGTGCAATGCATTAGGTACATAAAAGGCTAGAAGCAACTTATGGGTTTGATTTCTAAAATATTTCCCATTGAATCCCTGTTTGAGTATATTAGATGGCTATAGAAATAAGGTACTTATTTAACATGAGTATGTGTGATTATATTAAGGTTAAAATAAGAAAAATATTCATTTCAAGAGGCTTATTTACTTTCTTATAGGTATAGGAGAATAGATGTTTTATTTCCCAGGTTCATATTCATTCTTTTCAGCATTTACTCCAGAAGGATGCTGTGTTAATTGTTTTTGTAAGAGTTCAAAACAATGTGCGAAGACATTGTTAGCTGTTGTGCTCATGTACTGTACCTAATATTGAGCATGCGTTATTTATGTTTTTATCTGACACCAAAATTGAAGTAGTACTCAGAGTAATAAAATATTTTGCTAAAATCTGATTTTTCATTTCTTGAACCGTTAGAAACAGTCTTTATTTCTACTATTTGTTTCTGAACGGTGAACTATTGTACTAAATTCTAAAAGGGGTCCAAACTACACACTGCTCAGGATTTTTAAAGTTCCTTATTGTCATATTTCTCAATATTCCTGTTAGACATAGGTTAAATATACCACAATTTTGACTTGGAACAATTAAACATGCATTTAATTAATAGATAGATGTTATACAAAGAGTATAACAATATGATAGGTATCACAATTTTTGGAGGATTGTGAGAGAGCTCCATGCAAAAAAACCTCTTAAATTCTGCTGACAAAGCTGTTAAGTCAGTGGGTGCACCCAAAGGAAGTATTTTTTCCTTAAACTACAATGTTCTTAAAGTATAGGTTTTCTGCAATTATAAATTCCCAGAGCAATGCATTACATAGGCTAGAAGCAACTTATGGGTTTGATTACTAAAACATTTCCCATTGAATCCTTGTTTGATTGTTAGATTGCTATAGAAATAAGGTACTTATTTAACATGAGTATGTGTAAATATTAAGGTTAAAATAAGAAAAATATTCATTTCAAGAGGCTTATTTACTTTCTTATAGGTATAACAGAATATATGTTTTATTTCCCAGGTTCATTTTCATTCTTTTCAGTGGTTGTAAAATTATGGAGGTGCAGCAACAGCAAGTCTTCATTATGTCTTGCGTTATGTATCCCAATCGAGGATATCCCAGAGTACTAAGGTTTAATTCATTTATATACTTCAGGTACTGTTGTTTTCATGATGCAGTTCCGCATACACATCCAAGATTTCTGGCATGGCTTTTTCTAGGTTTTGTATAGGCATTTCTCGTATTCTGCTTCTGTTGTGATTTCCTTTGGTAAGTGCGTGATATTATCCTAGATAGGATTTGTAGGAATTGTTGTCTGATATCTTTATTGTTTGCAATAACGCGAGTATTTCTTGACATTCTTGAAAAATCCTCCCGGCACTCGTTAACTACGATTATATGTGGTTTGAAACGAACGAATAAGGTTTTTATTTCATATAATCCTTGCACATTGATGTGCAGCATGAGTAATTTATAATTTTGAGTTTTATTACACATAAACATAAAAATACGTTTTCTATGGATACTGTATATTATCAAAAAATGATCAAAACAATGTTGATTAAGCTTCTATAATAGTAACTTATTCAAGATGACATTACAACCGTTCAATATTAGTTTTGTTGCTGTCAAATAGCAGGTCATGGTACGAAATTCTATACAAAAAAAAAGGTGAACAGTTTTTGTAAACGTCAACGCAACAGGACTGTTGCAGGCCTGCTAATAAGACGTCATGGTACAGAAAACTAATTTAGGACTGTTTCTGCCCTGCTATAAGAGCTCATGGTAAGGCCCCAGATCTGGCTGATATGGAGGCAAACGTAATACTTCATGTCCGTTTCTTTTTAGTAACTCATCCATTTTGTAAATTTCTTCTGTGAATTGTCTTTTTATTAATTTGTATAAGTCATCTTTTCTAAATTTGTCATCAAAAGGCACATCATGACGTCGTAACCAGTCTTGCATAGCTAATTTAGTAGAAATCATAGTCGGCTTTTTCTCTTCTCGAACGGAATGATAAGCTGTGTTATCCATGACTATGACTGAATTTGGTGGTATATTAGGCATGAGTTTTTCATTTATCCATTTACTGAAATTCACGAAGTTCATAGAATCGTGATAATCACCTGTTTTGCATTTGGATTTGAATATCACAAGTGCTCCATCGACAAATCCAGTTTGACCTCCGTACAATGATCAAACGATCCCCTTTACCGATAAGAGATACGCACGCCGTGTTCATCCTTTGACTGCCAACATTTTGAGACGTTATGTGATGCATTTACATACGTTTCGTCAAGATATAAAATATGTCTTCCCTCTCTACGATATTTTTTAATAGTTCTTAAATAATTCCATCGCCATGATGTTATATTTGGCTGTTTGATGAGGAGTTTCCTTTTAGATCCGCATTTCATATTTAAAACCCAGGTCATGTAATAATAATCGTAACTACTTATTCCCTGCCGCAGTGTAATATATCCTCTTCTCTAAGTACAGTATTTAAAGTTTTTAATGTGGGCATTTTTTAAAAAATTGAGTAAAACTGAGTAGCTTTTCTCCTTACCACTCCTTTTGTGAAATCATCTACTTATTTCAACTCTTTTTTTGCGAATTTGTTTTGGCTTACGCGGTGATTTAAACTTTTCGTTGTCCTTTAATAGTTTCCCCTGTTGTGCAATTCTAGATACAGACTTTTCCGTTATTCCAGTAACCTCTGCTACAGTTTTGTTTAAATTTATATCTTGTTGATATTCAGCACAATTTGGATCCAGTTTCTTTTTTCTAATAGTGGGCGAAGACTCATTTAAACTGTCTTACTATACGCATTTTCATATTACAGAAGCGGATCCAAGAATTTGCAATGTCAGCGTAGAACGTAGACCCCCCTGTGACCGTGTCGCTATCTCTACATGGGAACAGAGACATTCCGCCTTACTTCCCGAGGATCTCCGCAATTTCTATGCCTCGACCGATGGATTTCAGTTAACATGGCATTATAAGTATTCGGGTTGGTATTTAATGACTTTTAAAAAAATCTCCAATATAGCTTTACTACGATCAGCAAAACATTTTTTGTTTATAGCACTGTATGACCCAATTTAAGTCACGGTGTTTTGCGACTTAAGTCATTAATTTATAAACGGAAAAGCGTGATTTAGATGCTCTTTTAGTTTACAACTAATACCCTCTAATTTTTTTACTATATAAAATTTTCCTGTTACAGTGTTTGTCCCCAAACTCGTCCATAACGGCTGCAAAGATTTTAATGATTTTTCGTGTATACATTCGTTATGCAACAGAATAGGTTTTTATATTGCCTACTACTGCTTATTCGGGTGAAACCGCGAAACGTGAGATCTAAGTAAGTTAAGCAAGCTACCCGAAACTGCAAATATTTCCAATCAACTTTAAGACTTAATGCTTTATTGATAAAGCTGAAAGTCTGTACTACTAGTATTTCGTGCATAAAGGGTAATTTCACACATACCTATCTAATAATTAGGATCTTCTAGGTCGTAAGGCGATTAATGAAACACAGCATCGTTGGTCGTGTTGTTGGGTTTAACATTGCATCACCTCGCTCAACTGCCGTCTTCCTTCCTATTCGCTCAGTTTTTCTGAGTGAATAGGTTCTTAATAAACTAGCGCGCTTTACCATCAGCGATCGCGTCACTGCTTACCATCGGGCGGGATTGGGGTCAAGCGCTAGTTTATAATTATTAAAAAAAAAAAGAATAAGTAGGTATAATATGTATAATTTTTACAGCCGATGAAATTTTACCAGTTGGTTCAATTCGAGTGAATTCTTTGAATGACTTATGCCTCACACCGGCATTGAAGGACTTGTTAGATTTTTCACTAACGCGAACACATGGCGGACCTCGACCATTGCTTAATACCAAGAGCAAAGTATTTGAGATTGATTCGTGCAGGACTATTGGAAAGGTATTACTTAACATGTTGAAACTAGATTTTAGCACAATTAATTGGAGTCCCAACTTGATTTGGCTATTTATACAAAATGTAAAGAAAACCCCGTCCGACCCATAAGGACAATAAAGGTTAGGTAAATAGTGTAAATACGTGACCAAATAAAATATGATACATAATCGTCATAGCAATACTAATGAATTTTGAAATAATCTTTTTTTTCCGCGAATTTTTCCAACTTCTCCAAAATTTGGTATTAAAAAACTAAGTGACAACACCATTTTTGACGGTATTATTATGAGCGCACGGCGATGCAACCGTGTGCCCTGCACCCCTTCTCCTGCGCATGTTTGCCTACGGCACATGTGTTAAGTTACCTCTTTTAGCGAAATAATATTTATTTTTTTAGGGAGTTTTTTTTTTTAAGTTTAGCCCGGCTTTGTAGGAGAATCAGTTATCGATACCTAACAATACGTTCACGGATCAGACAGGGTTTTCTTTACATATTGTATATCTGGCTAAATATAAACGTATATTTTTTTTATAGATTTGCCTGGTGTACACAGGCGGGATGTGGTCAGTATGGCTGGCAACACGAGAAGGTGTCTGGGGCTGGCTAGCAGATTCTTTCACACACTATTTTAGAATGTGCCTCGTACATTTGGGTCTTCCGGGATGGCAAGCGACCTTTGCTAATTTACCACTAATACCTTGGGCTGAAGTAAGCGATTTATCCCAAGTTAATATAGAAACCGCGGTCAAAAGAATTTCTGCTATATTTATTTTTATTTTTACAGCAATTGTTCCTGTTACTTGCGCCACACTTATTGGAGAAATCAGATACAGATACCAACATGATGACGGTTATGAGCGAAACTGGATTGAATCATATTGATCCTAATATATTCAAGACATCGGTACGCCATCACAAAAATACAACGCGTCAAAATAACCAGTAAAATATTGAAATTAAATTCAATGAGTACAAACTGAAGATCTAATAAAATATTCAACTTTCATGCGCAGATTTTTTATTGAAATATTAAAGCATTGAAATAAAATGAAGCAATGTAGTTACATAATGTATATTGAATAATTCTTGACACAATAAAATTTACAGCTAAATAACAAAACAAAATGGACGGAATGTGAGATTCTTAATGAAGTACAAGCTAGGTTCACCATAAATATGTAGCTTAAATAATTGTTTCAATACTATGTAAGCAAATATTGAAGCTGCCATGTCTCGGCACCATAATATATTATGTTATATATCTTCTGTACCAGCTGTCTTGTTTCCTACTTCACAAAAAATTATATTAAAGATGAAGCACCAGGATTTTATAAGCATTAGCATTATCATCCACCTTTTATCGTCCCACTGCTGGGCACAGGTTTCCTCACATGCAGAGAAGGATTGAGCGATTGAAGGATCACCAAGCTTGCTCAATGCGGGTCAGCGATTTCAGACTTAAAGTCCAGATTTCTTCAAGATATTTTCCTTCACTTTTTAAACAGTCAAAGTGTCCAAGATATACTTAGAAAGTACATATAACTTAAAAAAGTTACATTGGTACTTGCATGACCTGGAATCGAACCCGCACACTCATTCTTGAGGCCGGTGTTGTAACCACTGAGTACGTGAAGCTGTGGAACGGGAGAGGGAGATCTCAACTCCCATTCCCGGGCCGCAGAAAACGCACCGGGCGCCGAGAAAGGGCGTGGCGGAGGAGCGCGCCTCAGAGGCTATGAACGAGGTAGTTTAACACCTCACTACCCCGTGCAGGAGGCAACGCCCAGATAGACCGGGCCGGCAAGAGTAGCGCCGCGGCAGAATCAAGGACTCCCGCGGCCCCGCGTGCACGTGACTGGAGAGACACTGGGGTGGTTTTTAGTCAGTAGGAGTCTGACAGACCCCGTCGCCCACCCCAGGGCGGCGGACATCCATTGAGGATTTTCAAACACGGAACAAAAAAATAATGGCCACCACGACTTAACCTTTAAGTACTGACGTGGGTGTCTCATAGACGGCTAGTTCACAAATATAAGCCACATTTCAAAGCCTTTAAAGATACACTCGCGCCCTTTCCTGTAGCTTCGGGATTAAACCCGTCGATCATTCAGTCGAGCGCTCGCAGGCGGCGCGATAACACGTTTGGCTGTGGAGCTGCACGATGTCTCTCAGACGTAAGGTCAGTATTAATGTTGTGAGTTTGTTAGACGTCAGATCATCATTAGTGTGTATCTTTCTAAGTGTCTACAAGACGTCACCTCATTATTTATCATATTATTTTAGATGGACCAACCTAGTACTTCGGAAAATAGCCGTAAAAGAAAGAGAGTGGTTGCTTCTACTAGTCAAGACTTCGAAAAAACTCTACAATGTTGGTTAGAAACGGAAATTGAGGGCGACTTTAGCGATGTTGACGATGATCAGGCAGACCCAGATTTCTTCTTACAATCTGATCATGATACCGAATCTGAACAGTCAGGAGACGAACAAAATAAGGAAAATGAGAATCAGTTACAAATCAGACCGACCACCGTGTCTCCTCATGAAGCCAACCAAGTTCCAGGACCTTCAACTGTAAGTCCTATTCCAGTTTCTTCTAGTAATCAGTATTATTATGGGAAAAATGGTTTCAAGTGGTCATTTGAAGAACCTGTTATCAGATCGAGTCGTACAGCAAGTCATAATATTGTTGATATTCCTCGACAACAGCCCAAAACATTTATTGATTCGGAATCTTTATGGCTTGAGTTATTCGACACTACTATGATTGATACGATTGTTACCTGTACTAATCAAAAATTATCAGAAATCCGCACGAAGTATAAAAACCCAAATAAAATTGAACTAAGACCGACCGATCGTGAGGAAATGAAAGCTTTCCTGGGATTATTATTTTATAGCTCAGTCTTCAAATCGAATCACGAAAACACTAAATACATTTTTGCTACTGATGGTTCTGGACGTGAAATTTTTCGTTGCGTGATGTCTCAGTTTAGATTTCTCACCCTCTTGAACTACATTCGTTTTGATGACAGTAACACTAGATCGCAACGCCTCGAAACGGACCCATTGGCTGCAATTTCAGAAATTTTTCAACTGTTTATTGCCAATTGCAAGAAGGCATATACTCCCGGAGCTTATTTATGTGTAGATGAAATGTTAGTTCCATTTAGAGGCAGATGCAAATTTATTATTTATATGCCGAAGAAGCCGGCCAAGTATGGTCTGAAGATTTTAGTAGTATGTGATGCAGAATCTTTTTATGTGTATAATGCATACATTTACCATGGAAAAGACTCCGATGGACTGGGACTAACGGAAATAGAGAGAAAGCTCGCCATACCAACTCAGTCTGTATTACGATTGTGTAAGGATTTTGAAAAAACCAATCGCAATATTACAGCCGACAATTGGTTTAGCTCTATAGAATTGATGGAGCAGTTGAAAGATAGAGGTCTGACTTATCTTGGAACCTTGAAAAAAAATAAAAGGCACATTCCACCAGAATTTCAAGCATCTAAAACTCGCCAGCCTGAATCATCTTTACACGGTTTTACTAAAGACTTCACTATTGTTTCATATGTCCCTAAAAAAGCAAAATCAGTAATATTGATTTCTTCAATGCACCACACAAAGAAATTGGATCCACTATCAAAAAAGCCGGAAATCATAATAGATTATAATAAAACAAAAGGGGGTGTTGATGAAATCGATAAAAAGTGTTCCAATTATTCGTCAAATCGTAGAACCAGACGTTGGCCTCTCGCAATTTTTTTTAGAGTCTTGGATATGAGTGGAGTCAACGCCTATGCTCTGTACAAGACCTGCACTGCTGTTCCTGATATTCGTAGAGCACAATTTCTTCAGAATCTTGCTTATAGTTTAGTTTTGCCGCACTTGAAATGCCGCGTATACAATAATAGATTGCCGAGAGAATTGCGAATGACAATTGCACGCGTACTAGGTCCAAATAAGCCTCCGGAACCTGAAATAATACCTCTTGAAAGTACAAAAGCAACGAGAAAAACGTGTCAAATATGCCCATCAAGACTTAAAAGGCGCACTAAGTACAATTGCGTCGAATGCCGCAAGCCTATTTGTCTTGGATGTTCAAAAACGATATGCGTGGACTGCGCAGACAACAAGTAATTTGTCCCAAAATATTAATGTGATTTGAG
Source organism: Sesamia inferens (assembly GCA_037179545.1). Classification (NCBI taxonomy): domain Eukaryota; kingdom Metazoa; phylum Arthropoda; class Insecta; order Lepidoptera; family Noctuidae; genus Sesamia; species Sesamia inferens. Next base: position 11,216,250 of record CM073934.1, on the reverse strand, counting down.
AAGCAATTGTTACCTAAGCAAAACTTTAATGTAGACTGATATTATAAATGTTAGAAATTTGCCAAATAACGTCCATATAATTATATTGTAGCTAAGATTATAACATATATATTTTTAGACAAGCGAAATATAGGTTATATGATTTGAACCAAATAAATACTGATTTGATTAGAAAATGTTGTTTTTTTTTCACTTCCTTAATAGAATAATAATGACAGATCATAATACAAGTAAATATTGTGCAAATCAGTAAATAAAAATTATCCATTTCGATTATTTACTAAGCCGTCTGACATACGTCACGTCATCATTTATGATATGACGAAACCACGTCAGAACTTAAAGGTTAAGATTAGCATTATCAGACAAAAATATTCCCATTGTTGGGACACTGCCTTCTCCCAGTGAGTTGACTTGATTATTTAGTTGCCCACTTTTGCTGGATGGGGAAAAAACTTTGAATTCGCGTGAGTGACCCGACAGTGTCGTTCGTTATTCGTCGTTTATTAATCGTTTTTTATTCTTGTGTCCCAGGACTGCTAATTTTCATAATTATGTAAATATAATACACTACTAATGTAACTTTTCTAAGTTATATGTGCTTTCTAAGTATATCTTGGATATCAATGACTGAATAAAAGGTAAAGGAAAACTGGACTTGTAAGTCTGAAATCGCCAATCCGCATTGAGCAAGCATGGTGATTACGCTCAATCCTTCTCTGTATGAGAGGAGCCCAGCTGTGCTGAGCCTGTGCCCAGCAGTGGGACGATAAATGGGTTGATGATGATGATGTAAATACATACTTGTTACGATCACGTATCATATTTTGTTCAATACACAACTGACACTGACCTACCATTTCATCTGGCGCTTCTCCCCTAAAGAAATTATCTTAAAACTAATATTACAGTTATTACATAAATTACAGTAGATTCATTATCGTGTTTCCTATTATTATAAACGATCAGATTTCACTAGTGAATAAACTTGCCTGTAAATAATAAATACAACAGAGTTTAATTCTACCCAATCTGCCATTTTTACTATATTCCATTAATAATATATTATAATACTCGAGTTTCGAAGTGTGATGAGTTTTCTAGTGATGCAAACAGTTTCAGCGTTGTTAAAGGAGTTTAAATATTATTAGGGAGGCCAGCCTACCTGTCGGCCATTTTGTTTATATTGCTTCATCATCATCATTTCAGCCGAAAGACGTCCACTGCTGGACATAGGGCTCCCCCATCTCCACGAAGACCGGTCCTGCGCCTCCCGCATCTAGCGGTTTCCCGCGATTTTCACAAGGTCGTCGGTCGACCTTGTCGGGGGCCTACCCACCCTGCGTCTCCGGTGCGTGGTCGCAACTCGAGAACTCGTCGGCCCCATGGGGTATCGGTCCTACGGGTAATGTGCTCAAGCCAACTTACACTTAAGTGTTGCAATTCTTCGGGCTTATATTGCTTAATGAGTCCTATTCCAGTTAAACGGCGAACAGGTAAGTATGCCACAGACCTTCTCAAATTGTGATTGTAAGTAATTTATGCTTATTTTTATCGGCAAGTGTGATATAATATAATAGAAATGCATCTATCTTACACTAACTAGAAGCGAGAAGTGTTAACTACCACAGACATTCATCTGTTCTTACAAAACATACATAATATACTCAATTCCTTTTATTCATAAACACTGCTTAAAGTTGACTAGTGATTAGCGATTGTTCAACCATACATTTTTGAAGTTTGTATGTCACTTAATTTTAATTATTGTTTATCAATAGATCCCTTAAACACTATTGTGTTTATTCATAGAGGATGATTAAAGTGCTAGCTTAGTGGTTAAAACACCAGCCTCTCAAGTATGAGTGCGCGGGTTCGATTCCAGGTCAGGCAAGTACCAATGTAACTTTTCTATAGTTCTAGTATATCTTGGACACCAATGACTGAAGGTGAAGGAAAACATCTTGAGGAAACCTGGATTTTAAGTCTGAAATCGCCAACCCGCACTGAGCAAGCGTGGTGATTACGCTCAATCCTTCTCTGTATGAGAGGAGACCTGTGCCCAGCAGTGGGACGATAAAAGGTTGATGATGAATCAGTAGTTAACTTTAAGCAGCGTTTATGAATAAGGGGGAATACTTATAATTTAGGCCATACAGCTGCAGTATTACTTTAAACTTATTCTAATATCTTAATACAATGCTCGATACCTCAGGTGGGAATACAATTGAATCATTCCTTAATTACATCAAATGTACGATACTTTTTTGCATCCTTAAGTCTTTAGTTTTTCGACTGATGAGCAGGTTTTAAACTTCGTTACAATATTAGTACTTTAGATTTGAATAAACGAAAACGTTCATATAAAAAAATGGACACAGAATTTGAATACTTAAGTAAATATATAAAATAGGTACTTATTATTTGAAATTATTATATGCCAGTATCCGTACACCAATGGTAACATTATGGCGTGCTTATTTATATTAATTGGAATGCCTTGTTTAAATAAATAGCAACCTTGTTTTTCAACAAAGTTCATAATGCGGCACGTTTTTTCAACATATTCCATTCAAATACATCCACATTCACATTTAAGTTAGCTTGAGTAGCTTTAAACGTGAGTAGATACGGATGGATGTATTTAAATATTTTCAATCCATTTACTAACAAGATTTATATTTTAGATTGAATTTTATAAGGTTTTAAATACAACCATGTGATGTTGTTTACTCTTATAATTAAAAAGTTTTAAATATTTATTAAACAATTGCAGTGTTGCCATTTAAATGAATATTTTGCGAAAGTGATGTAAATGTGATTGCAAAAATGTTGCTAGATTTTTGCACGTGATGTCGTCACTTTTACATTTCACTATTGTCTTATCGATTCAATTTAAAAAAAAATTACGTCCTCGTTTTATGACACAGTTATCGCAGTGTGACTATTTAGTTGAAAATCCTATATTATATATTAAAACATTTTCTTGCTAAAGTCAGTGCGGGAAGACGCATGTACCTACCATGTCGATAGGGGAGCCAGCGTATCCAAAGCTGCAAGCGCAAAATGGAATGCGCACTTCAACCAACCTATTTTGTAAATATTGTGAAAACTTAGGTGAAGTGAGTTACGGCTGATACCTGCCAGAACTGCCGGTAGTTCGAATGAGATGGCGTGGCTCCCTGGCACAGGCAAGGGTCTTACTATGACGTGTTAAAACCATTATTAAATCGTCGTGACAAAGGAATAGCGCTATTCAGCCTGTATAGCTCCATCCTTGTTTGACACTGGAATTATGATGGCTTTAACACCTCATATTAATCCCCCACAGGCAGATGGCGAACTATTGTAAATGAGAGGATAATTCCATAGGGACATCACGACCCTCAGTAATGAGGAGAACGACTTGAAGAGGAGGACTCGTTCTGCCCAGAGCGGGTTATGGCTTCTTCGTTTGAAGATTTGCCACCCAAAAAAAAAAAAAAGTTGAAATGAGCTTTTAATAGTGATAATTGGGTAAAGTGACTGCCTAAATCATCACCTAAGTTTTCACGATGAGATTTTTACAAAATAGACCAGATAATATTAGCTATGCTAGTAAATCCAACTGACTGGTACCCACTGATGATCGGTCGACAAGGAATGCAAGGCATCCATGATTTTAGAATAAGTCGTGTCGGTATTGTTGTTAGTGATAACGAGATCAATGTACTTTTCGTGTTGGCGCTGAATGCGGGCACTGTCTTCCAGAGTCTGCTTCATGTCTTCTTCCTGTGGGTTATTATTTTATGAGTTAACTTAAAAATATAATACGGAAAACTGGGCTTAGTTCCAGCCCAAGTTAATAATTTATTATCCTGGAGTTTAATAAACTTAACTTTTTCAGTCAGTTACTAAGTCCACATCACTACATTCTTATTGTAAATATCTGGATGCACCATAGGGAAGGCGCTAAATGCGCCCGATGAAGATTGTAGGAGACTTCATCCTAAAACTAAACGCAAATTACACAGGTGTCGGGTTGCAGCGCATCGAACTATTAATTAAAAAAATTGCGTTGCCAGTAGCGTGCCGTGGTTCATATAAAACATACGAAATTTATGTAGAAGTATTTTAGCAATACGTTGCGTTTCGGCAGCCCGCGGTAGTCTGCGTTAGCGTTTACACCATAAATCACAATGCCAACAAAATTGATATTACACTATCAAAAAATTACAGACATTCCACTATTATTACCGAAAAATCCGATGAAACATTCAAACTTACCTCGTAAAGCGACGCAAGCGACTCTAGGGTGCGCGCGCGCCTCGAACTGTAGCGGATGGAGCTCTGCCTGTCGAACTACGAAACGCATGCGCAACAAACTTCAATACATATCAACATATTCGTATCACAAAACAGGGATTTGTATTCATGCTCTAACAAAATAAAAGGGAATTTATTGAAATAATAACCATGAAAAACAAATGATAGGGCCTATAATGCAAACTGGTTTTTTTTTTTACCTAAAAATACATTGGCAATGACGATTCCTTTGTTCAAAAATTAAATTTAATTTCAGAACATCTTTTTTTTTTTCTATTTCATTAAGAAAAGGACTGAAGATAAAATGAAAATTTAGACCTGTCAAATTAATCCGCTCCTGACGCAAATTGACATATTTTTGGGTCATAAGTGTTTATAATAGCGTCTAAACTGTCTATGGAGTATCATAATTTGACAGGATTAAACTAAAATGTTATCTTCTATCCTTTTCTTAATGGAATAGGCAGAAAAAGATGCACTTAAATTGATTAGTTTGATTAGATTGGCCGCTGCGCAAGGAGGCGCGGGTTCAATCTCCGCGCAGTGCAAGTATTTGTATTCATGAATATGAATATTTGCACTGGTCTGGTCATGCCTCGGAAAGCACATTAAGCCGTTGGTCCCGGTTGCCATACGAACATCTAATGGCCGTCGTTACGGGTTGTTGGAGCCCTCAAAAGTTCAACAATTGGTCTAACTGCAATGCTTCGATGTCGCCTTCGGGTCGTGTAGGTCAGACGGCAGTCGCATCACGGAAAATATCGAAGTTTAGCCAAAAATCAGCAGTTATACTGGTAAAGTGGACTCCAGACTCCTAAGCTGAAAAAGCTTCGGATGCGACTGGGATTAACGCTGAGATGATGATGATGATGATGATGTGAACAAGAGAATCGGCGCCAATGTATTAATCATCATATTCATTGATTTATTCAATAGAGTTTAATTATTATAATGATAACAAAATATAAAACCAAACTAAAAAAAGCTAGAAACATGTCATCTAATAATAAAAAACATACCAACATTCTACAGGGACATTCGTAAAGCTAATGTAAAAAAATCTCTACCCAGCCATAAATATAACACATCGACTTTTAGAAAGAGTTTCTGTTGTCTCTGTCACTCATACTACTCGTGTGACAGTCATTTTCTAAAGTTCGATGTCTTATATTAACTTCCGGATATAGTTGTTGTATATCACGACTATGCGTCATGGAACCTTTATAAAACGTTAATACGAAACCTGAATACAGTTTGTTCAGAATATGCAACTGAATCGATTCTAATCATTTTTACACCATGTTATATTTTTTCCCAAATACATTTAGAAATTATTGCAGTGTGGTTACCGAGCGCGCGCGGTAGATTATAGTACGCCGCGCTCGCGCAATAGTTGACGCCAAAGGTCAACGCACCGCCTGAGCGGAGCGTGAACCATATTTTTGTTGGGTCAGCAAAGTAGGATAATAAGCTCATAAACTTTGTGATTTTCATGATATCTTTTTGTAATTTTGTACATAGATTCTTTACTTAAAAATACTTGACACGTGTTTCGGGTTTCGCATAAACAAAACAAAAATGTTGTTGTGGATGTTGACGCTCGGTCGTGATACGAAACAACTTTACTGTGAAATGGTTCGTTTCTCACCGTTAAGTTACGATTGGAGGCATAAGTGAGGTTTCTCAGCTGTTCGATGCCTGGTGCTCCTATGAATACAACGAAGGGAAGAAATTCTCCGCTATTGTGAAGCAGCTTCAGAGATTGCGGGGCGCAGTCCAAAATGCACATTTTGCCTGGAAATATTATGAAACAAATCGTGGCTATAAAAATAATAGTAAGTGTGACAGATCATCGATATTTGAACGGGAAATGGATCGACTGTTGCAGTAATAGGCTACTTGGCTAGGCTATACTTGTCAAAGTCAGATGCATATTCTTCTCCTTTTATAAAGTCGGTTAAAAATGATCAAACTGTCAGAAGCATGGCACCATATACAATCACATGGACTCATATTGTTAGTAAAACTTAAGAACTATGATAGTCGAATTAATTTAATACTTAAATTGATTACAGCCCGTTTAAGATGATATTGCAGTGACTGTAATAAACATACAATCGAGCCTGCCAGCGATCATTTTCAGGATATTGTTGGGGCTGTCCCGAACTCAACGTACCAGGGAAGTAGATCTCAATCTTATCGTTGCGTAAAAACAAATAGTATTTGAGTCTGCGACCATTCCCGATGCGCTACAAAAACGGGGCAGCCACACCAAGACCCTGAAGGCATTGTTACAACCTTTGATAAAACAATCATACACTAATATCTCGAGCTTAGAAGCATTAGGTCGTATCTATAGCTCAATTTCAGAAGCAGTAATAATAACGCTTCTAACGTCGAAATATGCTATTATGTTTTATATTTGTGATTATTATCCAATTTCATGTTTACGTGACTACCGAATTAATTTGAATTAAGAAGAAAGAATGGTAATATTTATGCTTTCGTGACTCTTGATCTTAAAATAAGGACAAGTTGCCGGTTGCGTGTCGCAGATTCTATTCCCGCACGGAACAAATAGAGATGAGGCACGATTTTTATAAGAATTAATTACTACTTATTATTTTACTAACAGCCTTTGATTAAAAATTTAAACCGTATACCTATAATAGTTAATGACAGAAACTATGTAGCCTGATTAAAAATTGAAACCTTATTTGAAGTTTATGACAGATATTTACAATGTATTTGATTTGACAACTCATTGTTATCGTATTTTTGCAGATAAATATTATTTTTATTTATATATAAACATGACGTGCCTATTCTTAACATAAGTGAATAAAAGACTTGCCTTCCTTCATAACAGCACGTATGGAATCAAGATGCGTGCCGTACAGATGTCCGTTATGATCGCCGTACTCTAGGAAGCGGCCTGCGTGCGCGTCACGTTCCATCTCCTCGCGGGACACGAACCAGTATGATTGGCCGTTCTCTTCCATTGGACGAGGAGGACGGGATGTGTCTACCGAGAGAGAAAAGAGTAAGTAATAAAAGAGGAACGTTGCTACAAAAAATGGCAGTCGAATTCTTAACGGCAGTATTTCCAAGCCAATCTAATTTGACTTTTGCAGATACCACATTTACTTTTGATGATTTGATTAGAGCAGAGAGCAGCAGTGGCCGAGTGGTATCGGCTGCGACTTACAAGTTGTAGCTCGTAGGTTCAAACCCCATCAGGCGCTTTATTTTATGTAAATTATTTCATTACCACTGCTCTCAAACCGGTGAAGGAAAACAGCGTGAGGAAACCGGAATGTCCTAGACACATCCACCAGTACCAACTCACACTGGCCCAGCGTGGTAGATTACGGCCCACTCCCTCTCACTGAGGCCTGCGTCCCAACAGTGGGAACAATATAGGCTGATTATATTATTATAAAACTCTAGTTCTTTCAACATTTGTTTTTTCATTTATTCGTTATAATATAAGTATATAATGCAATCGTTGATGGTAAAGCTTATTAAGATTCTATTCACTCTAAGCCTTGAAGACACTTAAATCGTTATCGTACGGGAAGACCGCCTCAGGCAAATTTCATGTCACTTTTTAGTTGAAAGATTTCATAACAAAACGAACAGCTGTTAAAGAATTTTAATATACCTACGAGATGAGATTACAGAAACCGTCGAGCGTAAAAAAACTTGCTAAAAAGTATAAATTATAAGGTTGACTTACGAGGCACAACAGCTCCAAATCTATCAGGATGTTCTGCAATCATGCGGTTCTTGATGGTCCGTCTGCCCACGCCCCTTGTCCCCACTAATGCCAGCACACGGCGCAAGAAGGGTGGCGTGCGCGCAACTTCTTCGTACAGCGCTAGTTCAGCGCCCTCAAGCTTTACGCTCGAACGGGACTCGTATACGAACTTCTTTTTCTTCTTTGATATCTGCGTTTTAAACAAATGAAGGTGAGCGGAGGACGGGATAAGAAATAATTTTATTTCCATCAGATAGATTTATAAAAAATATTGAACACGTATTTTTTATTTTTCTTTCATTCAAATACTTAGGAAGATATTATATTGATTTGAAATGTCGCATGACGTCACGCTGTGGTCAAAATATACCACCTCGTGACGTAATTAGCCCCCACTCCGTAACTTTAATACGCTATATCTCAGTAGCTTTTGGTAATTTCGACAAAATAAAAATACGGGTCTTAATTTTTTTTTATTATCTATAAGACGCACTATTTTTTTTTTTGATTTTCATACCTCGGATACATCCCTATTATAGAGGGCGTATAATGTGAAAAGATGTCACAGTTATGTCCTAACCTACTTATAGCAATGTGGAAAATGACAACCAGGTGCTGTGGCGAAGATATGCAATTGTGTACCTAAAACTCTTTAACATCCAGTGCGATGACCTAAAAACCACTATTAAATGCAGATATAGGTAGCCATAACCTAAGTCCACAATGAGAAGCGTGGGCGGTCTTATTCATGAATAAAGTGAAATCGTTAACCCCGGACCTTCCTAACCGAATCGATTGCTACGGATGACCGATTCTCAAGAACTGTTAACTTGTGTAGATGGTAAGGTAAAAAAGCGTAGGTAGTTAAAATATTTCAACAAGTCTAGTGAATTTTGTTAATTTATTTTTGCAGTGTTTTTTTTTTATATAGAAAATGAAAGCAGTTAGTGAAGATGGTTGGTTAGATGAATCATGGTCGAGAGTAAAATGTGCTAGCCGTTGCTGAATTGGACAATGTCTTTGCCTTGGCTGATGACAAGAAATCTATAAGTATAGATTGCTAATGCTATCCTTATCATTAGCCTGAGCCATTGTAAACCAAGCCCTAAACGAAGTAGTTTAGGGCTATTTCTAGCAATTTGTCACTAGGAGTATAAGCAAGAAACAACAATATTAGTCATCACAATATTTAAAAATACCGTAGTCAAAACACGTCGTGGGCAGAAAGTGGGCGATGAATCGTTACTAATAAAAATCTTAGGGTCATTAGTTTTATGTTAGATAACTATGTAATTAGAGATCCCATAGTAGTAATCATAATTATAGTATTTCATCAAAATGCCGGAAATATTAGTGTTTTGTTAACATGACACGTCTGTGTATAATAACAATGAAAACGAAATCGCTGACTTGAAATGTCGTAAATATACCGTGATTCATAAATTGACAATGAAAAGTAATATTATAAACAATGTGTATTGTGAATGTTTAGTAACATAAATGTGCTGATGTTGGACTATTCCGGGTACACTGTGTTCACGAAAGTCCAGTAATTGGATGCTTGTGGAAATTTGGCTAGAATTTCAAATGGTTTCCAGCAAACAGCTGAAATAAATTATTTTGAGTACCTACATCCTTAGCATTGACCCTGATTTTTTAAACTAGTTCTATTATGATAATCATATTTAAAATTTATCAAGTTGTTATTACGGCAAGCGTAGCGTGGGACGCTGCTATAACATAAGCAGATTAGTTGCAGAAGGCTGAAAACGAGGTGGTGTAGTGATTTTTTAGCAAGGATTTGTTACAGACGAATTTGATGTGTTGTATTTGGGGGCGGGTTCGACCGCGTTTTGCTCGAAAATTATTCCACGAGGACGATCAGGAGCTAAACCCACGTTACATTGTTAAGATGGGCAACAGTCAGACTTGTTTTTGGTTTTATAATATTAAGTATAGTATGGATTCGATGTTCTATCCATACTAATATTATAAATGCGAAAGTAACTCTGTCTGTCTGTTACGCTTTCCCGCCTAAACACCTCGACCGATTTTGATGAAATTTGGCACAGACAATCTTTAGACCCTGAGAAAGAACATAGGCTACCTTTTATTGAAAAAAAAAAAAAAAAAATGATATTCCCGAGGGAAATCTAAAAAGCGCGATATAACCGAATTCCACGCGGGCGAAGGCTGCGGGCGGAAAGCTAGTATTAAATATATTTGTATAAAAGAAAACTTACTCTTGCACCACAGATGCTAATTTTATGCACGAAGTCAGCTTCGGGCGCAACATAAGCCTTACGCCTTTCCTCTAGCTCAGGCGAGGGTATCAACCCCACTGTGTCGGGGTTCTCTACATGACTGGCTTGCCACCAGTTAGGGTCCTTTCTATCAGAAACCTGAAGAAAAATAACATTTTATTTTATTGGCATTACACCAAATTATTAGTATCGATTTTTGAGCACATTAATATTAAGCAGTGATCTTGTATTTCACGATTTTTATATTATACTAGTTGCGCCGCGCGGTTTCACCCGCGTAGGTGTCGATATGTTTTTTTAAAATGCTCTGTTCCTTTTGGCCGCAGCGTGATGTTATATAGCCTAAAGCCTTCCAGGATTAATGGGCTATCCAACGCAAAAAGAATTTTTCAAATCAGACCAGTAGTTCCTGAGATTAGCGCGTTCAAACAAACAAACTCTTCAGCTTTATATATAAGTATACATAGATATGCACCCATAAAGATAAGTAATAATAGATGTCTGCCTTTTCACAAGCTTTTAGTTTATGGGCATTTAAATGTCATATTTAAATGCCCATAAACTTTTTAATTTGCAGCATTTATAATGTCAGGTGATTAGATATTCGGGTTTGAATTCTAGTTGAGGTGTCTAATTAAGGTCTGAGAATCTCAGACATTCACAGGATGATGAAACCAACAGAAAGTAATAACAATACCGGGATGTATATGTAATTATAGTTTTATAGTACTGTGAGTATTTCACTTACTTGAAACCATAAGGTCCAGTTTCCACCAAAGTAGAGGAGACGAGATATGTTTGAATAACCCTTTCTTCTGGTGATCTGTACTACAGGTTTTCCCTGAAACCTACTTCAGACACCAGCTCTCACAAAGGACTTGTAAATAAGATAACTGTTAGCAGAAATAGTTTATCCGTTTATCTTGAATAATGAAATTGAATTGGTTATTAAAATACATCTCCTCTCCTTTTCGCTTTGGTGGAAATTGGGCCTAATAATAGCTGAAACAAATGCACAAAACTTACTTGTAAAATATCTCCTCTTTTGAACTCTAGACCAATTTCCTTGCATGGCAGTAGGGTGTCTAACTTAGGATCATAGTCAAATAAGGCTCTCATGTAGCACTGAAAGTAATAATATTATTCGATGTTACAGTAATTCCACTTATGTTATAATTTGAATATTCATTATGTCATGCACAATTTTGTAATAACATAATAAATATTACAACTATCTTTGTTTGTTAATATTTTATATGATAATGTAAGTTATATTAAAATTCTCAGATACATCATGATTACTGCTATAATTATATTATTGTGTATATTTTTGTAGAAACATGTTAAGGGGCTAATTAGCAAATTACCGATCATTACAGAGGAAGTTTTTACAAAGGGGCTGAGCAATAATGCGTAAACCGTAACCATATATTCAGTACCCCAGCATTGTTTCTTGGTGGGTATAAAAAAAAACATAATCTACAAAATTATGTGCATGTCATTTTAACTCATAGTTACAGATTCCCTGTCTATGACCTTGCCATGCCATTTATGAGGATACAATAAATTTTATCTTGATTTCAGTCATTACAAATTTACAATACTTATACTCACACTAAGCTTATTTGATAACTGAGCAGTCTTCTCCTTAAGATTAGGCCCAACTTTGAGAGTGATTCTGTCATTGGGCTTCGCTACAGCTTCCTTGAGCTGATCTTCAGAATCTATCTGAACACCGTCTACTTCTAATAATACATCTCCTACAGAAACTAATGCTTGTTTTGCAGCAGCACTGCCCGCTAATATCCTAGCTACAATGAGTTGTCCATGCTCATCTGTTGTTACCTGTTGTAATAAAAAAATAAAAGACAGGGTTTGTAATATATTTTTGTGAAAAATAAAATTAGAAAAAACAAATGAAAATGAATTGCATGACTATTTATTTTAATGATATATGCATAATGTTATTCTTAACAATGTGGTACATCTGTTGCAGCCAACTGGTTTGATTAGTCATTTAATTATCAGATATATAAAAAGGTATAATTCTAGTAAGAAAGAGTTGTATTCTACATAATTGTAGAATAATATACATACATATTTCACAAGACCTTGTATTGCCAGGTCAAAATAGTATAAGTAATTATTAAGTTTATCAGATAAAGTAAAGCAATTATCTTATTTATTGTCCCTTTGTCTTGTGCAGTATGAAAACCAGTTAAATGCAAGTTAATTTATATCTTTTCCTTATTCAGTTCAAATTATACATACAAGTTATTGGCACAGAACAAAACTTGCTATACTTGAATAAGGTTTTCACATTACCACAGATAACAGGAGTTCATTATTCTACTTCATACTTACAGTTAATCCTAAAGGCTGTCCAGGCACCTTCCTGAGCCCCACAACTTTCACAGTCTCTATGGGCATGTCACCGTTCTCCGTGGTTCCGTCAGCAATTTCTGTAGTGTCTTTACTTCCTTCTAACTCAGGTAATAGTGGCTTTTCTTCAATGCCAGAACCTCGGTCTATCCAAATTGCACCTATTTGATCATGAGCATCTATTAAGGCCTGTAATAAACGGTTCATTTAGTTCATTGTAGATAAAATTGGATTGTTAGTGTCTAATAAAAACAAAACAAAAAAAAAAAAATTACTGTTCTTTACTGTTGTTTATTTGGTATCTATGGTAACTGTCTTAGTATTTATTAGTAATTCTCTATAACAAATGCAGTGTATCTGCCGAAGTACTCGTTAAACTGGCGTCTACTACTGACAAGCCATGCAGTAAATATTTGTGTTACTTTGTAAACAAGTCGCTGAAGGCGGGCTAAACTTGGAAGGAGCGTACCTACCTTAAAGTGTGCCCTGGACACAATAATAGCGAGTTCGGCTTGTTCAATAGTCCGTATATTGTTGCCACGGTACTCACTTAGTAAACGTATTATGTTTACGTTACCCAGCGAGACTGGTTTTACGATCAAGTCTTCCTCCGAATCGATAGACTGTAATAACAAACTCACCAATAATTAAAACAGAACCCAAGAACGGCTGTTGGCACTCCAAAATACGAGCTTCGAGCATTTATAGGCGTGGCACTAGTTGTCGTTAAATTGTTGAATGAAAACTACAACATTAGCGAGCAGTGATCACGCTGAATTTCCGATAAGAACTAAATAAACTATTTACGAGCTAATACTGGAGAGAGTAGCAGAAAACAGCTACATTTATGTACTAATTCTGTTCTGTTTTGTTGTAATAAAAGAAGACAGGAACACACCCAAACGAAACGTACACTTGCACGATTTCGCTAAAATCTTGTTTTCCAACTGCAAGTTTTTGACAGTTATTGGTAGGAACTGTACACAATTTTGAACTTTAGGTGATTGAAATAATGTTCATAATTATGTCATAATTTATCGCATCTCTGTGGCTGTGTGACTGTTCGAACACTGTGTGTAGTGTGTCTGTCAGTTCAAAGAGAATGGAACCGTTCTTTGTTCCGAATCGTCAGAGTATAGCATTAGAAAAGGATAGCATTAAGAAAATTCCTCTATTAACTTTATTTCATGTTTATGTTTACAATTTTTTTGTTGGCGTATATGAAGACACGTTCTGAAAATACCTTAGCATTAAAAATCTGCTTATTAATTTAGATGTTGCAAATTCATGACGCCTCTAAAATCTAGATAGTGGAAGTGCAGAAGCTATAGTGGAAACGGAAATGGCTCTATTGGAGTTTTTCTAAAAAAATAATAGTATGGCGGCTCGGAAGTAATTAGATAGGGCTCATGTTAAGTATTACATATATGGATATTTTAACAATATTTACCTCGCACTTTCTTCCGAAATCAGGACTCTCAACTATACTTCTCAAAAATATTACTTCGTGATTAGCTAAATCTTCCTCAGGTTTTTGCTCCTCCTTTTCTAAAATAAAATAAAATTGTTTTAGGTTTTAGATAATGTGACAATTTTTTATATAAGATAATTACCACAGTTACACGCGCGAGTTAACTGTGCACCTAGCTGGAATGCGACCCTTCTCCCGCTTCCCCGCGCGGTGCTACGTATTCGCCGTAAGCGCTGAGTAGCGATAGCATCTTTGTTACAATTGTCTAAATACATTTTAAATCCCCTGTTGTTATTACTGTTTCTGTGGAGTTTTTGCTATAAGTTTTTTTTTTTTAAATTAAGTAGGTAAGTTTATTTTTGTTTTTTACATTTTCGACGCGTTAGTGAAGACTGCTATCAATTTAATTGCAAAACGTCATGAGTAAAATGACCTAGTATTATGACGCTTTACTATCAAAACGATTAACATAAAAAATAATTCTAATTTATATTTTTTTTAACACATTTCTCATTTTTTACAAACGGTACCGTCCGAATGTCGTCACATAGCGAGGTGCACAGTTAACTCGCGCGAGTTATACTTATTGTATTGTCAGTCATCACCATTTTATCTGTTTTAATTGGGGTCTCTTTATTTGTTTTTAGTAGGTACGCCTGAGGGTACATATGTACCTACTTGTACTTATCAAATACTCTTCACATGGATACATATAAAATTTTGCTTTTTGAGGTCATCTACCTGTCTAGGATTTATACTTAAAATATGTAGGCATGATTTGTGTATGGTAGTATTAGTGACATTCAAATCCCTGCTCTGCTATAGGTACAATATAACCTTATAGGTTACAACGACTCCGTGGCATTTCATAATGGTAATGGTAAAATATCATTGATATATGTATATAGCTTATTTTATACACACGTGTATGCTCCCCATGTCATAGTGACTCATTGATTTTTATACGAACTTTATTGACATTATGGACATAAAAGGTCATGACCCACACACAAATACATATTCTCAATAACAAAAAGTGGAAAGGGGATTTGTATTCTACCCCAAAGTGAAAATAATATGTCACAGTAAAAGTGTTTGTTATTCTACAATACCCAGCCACCTAATTGTCTCATCAATTACAAAAAAAAAAAAAAAACTAAAATGCTTTATTGGCAAAAAAGAAAAGGTGATAACACACACTAGACAGTAAGCGTACATTGTTAGTTTGTACATCACTATGTTTTGGTTTTATCAATGAAATGAAAAGATTTACCGAGATTACGAGTCAGGTAGGTTTAGGTACCTACTTGTCTGTCTTTTAATTTTTTAATGCTACGTAGATATTACTATTCGGAATGTGGTTCGAAGTAGATATCCCTTAAATAAAGATATGTTATTACTTAATTTTTCTTCCAGGAAATTATGTAGTTACAGTCAGCAACAAAAGTCGATTAACACTTTTATCCTTGAAGTGAACCCATCGCATTCAGCTTTTGGGAGTTGAGATTTCCTCGAACTTAAACTTTGGGTGGTTCATTGAGTCCAAGGCCAAGGTGGCTGCCAGGAAACTTGGCGTTATCGCAAAGGACCGGTGGTACTTCACATCAAGGCAGCTTCTAGTGTTGTACAAAGCACAGGTCCGTTCGTGCTGCAAAATGTCTCCTTCTTCTTCTTTTTTTCTAGGTAAGATTTAAGGTCAATTCTTAATCAATAGCCTCTGTGGAATAGATACCACAATTTTGCCAATAACACGTGTAACAAATTATACAAATTCTTTGAAAATTTTATTTCACAATAATGGCGGATATCGCCAATGACAGTTGGAAAAGACGGCCGCGTTAACCGTCTATGAGGGAGGTTTGAAGCAAAGTTTTGATGTGGCCACTATGCTGCGATATTTCAATGTTCTTTATGAATTATTTACTGAATACACTTTTTACTACATAAATAACGCGCTTTTATTTAGTAAACGACACTATAAATAATTTTAAAAGACCAATGAAAAATGCGCGTGATACTCATTTTAGCTTTCTCGTCAAAAAAAAAAAACATGTAAAATGTCACCCGGAGAAAAAAAGGCTTTAATCGTGAAGCGATTATGCCACCCTTTTTCGAAATCTTAATTTCTGAGCAAAAAATATTTTATTAAAATGGAAACCGAAGTGACATTTAACTAAAGAACAACGCTCGATTCTTTTTTTCTCTGCTTTAACTCTTATCTTCTATTATAAAATATCATTTACAAAAGGACATTATCGAATTGTTGATCGACTTTTGTTGGCATACCTTAGGCTTTTCAATTACATGGAACTTAAAAACGTAAACTGGCGAAATGTACCATGGGTGTAACTCCCTACCTAATGCTTTTCAGGGAGTTCAAGTGATAGGATAGGAGTGATAGGACTTATCATCAGCGTTTCAATGGAATGAGGACTTACTTTAACGAAATTTTGTCTTGCCATAAACTAAAGAAAAAAAGTCATAAGTATAATTAAAAATTCAGAAAGATCCATATTTTGTAAGAACTTTATACAGTAGGTATCCCAAAGGGCGGCAGTGATTTAACCGGGGAGTATGGGCAGCAAAACGGCCTTAGGAAACATCTCTTAGCGGTTTTAGTTCGAGGAAATTAAAAAAAAAAAAAACGCGTCGAACGGCGGTAGGCAATACAAAACTGCAAATACCATCATTATAGAACGTAGTGATTACTTGCTCTGTGACCATAAGTTCGTAATGTTAACACTTCAAGCTCACAATATTCCGGGAGAACAAAAATGTAAGTATAAATTAAGTTTTTATTTCTGTACAAGTGATTTCGCTCACCTAGTATTGGCATATCTGCAAAAAATGTCAAACTAATTTTATTACCGTCAATCTGGGTAACTTTGACACATAAATGCGGTATTTTACACAATATTTTAAAATTTTAACCCTATCACACGAATGTGTTTTATTTTGTTAGTGCTCTCATAACACTATTCATCCGTAAGGATTAATGAAATTATATAAAAACACATCTGTCCACAAAAAAACCTGATTTTCAGTTACAGTCATTACATGCATAACTTTGACACACATTGATAGAAAAGCAGTCAGTAAATAATATAAGTATATTTTGAACAAATTTGTGTAACATTGGTTTATGTTATTTTTTACGTTAGTAGGTAACCGACGAAATAAAACCATTAATTTCCAGTTTGGTCTTATACATATTCCCCCTTATTCATAAAAGATAACCATACATTTTAGACGTTTGCACGTCACTTAACTTTAATCTTCATGAATAAACCCCTTAAACACTGTGGTGTATATTCCCATTAATCCAGGAAGGTTTTAGGCTTTATAACATCACGCTACAACGAATAGGAGCGGAGCATATAAAAAAAAAATCATGTCGAAACCTACGCGGGTAAAACCGCGCGGCGCAGCTAGTAATCAATAAAATCAGTCTAAAACGTTTGACATTGTTATAAAAATTTTAAATGAGCATTTAAAAATACGTTTGAGACAAATTTTTTTTTGGCATAACTAGATAGAAAAAAAGCTAAAATAATAGAAAGAAAAAAAAGTATTAAATGTTTACGGAACTAGTTTAAAATACAAAGCTAAAAGAACTATTTGTAAATTATGTTGGTATCATACCAAAAAAAAAAAAATCTAAACTAGTTCACGGTCCCACTGTCAATGTTACTCGAACCAATTAAAGTTACCCAGATTGATTGTACCTACATATCCTAATATTTATTATTTTTTATTAGCCAATATAATAGTACCTCGAAGCCGTTGAACAGTGCGTTTGGTTACTAGTCTAGTCATGAATCTGTAAAACAAACATTTTCCTTTTTTCTTTGATCCTTGTGTTTGTAAAATATGAAAAACGTACATGTGCCGATATACTAGGTGGGCGATTTTTACCTTCAGACAAGTACAACAGGAAAAGGTCAACTTTTACAATGTCCTTATGCCAATGAATCTTGTTTCTTATAAGGATCAAAAACCTCCATTAGACCAAAAGGAAGTTTGAGTACCTACTAAGTATTAAAAATAGAAATCGTAAATTTAACATAGATTTCTACAGAGTGGTGCTGACAATACGACAATAAATTAAACATCGTGTACCTCAACACATTCTCCGTCTATCTATAAAAAAAAAATCATATAAATATGTCCATTAGTTTAGTCACAGGAAATTATTTTTCAATTTTCACATTTTCTACATGATGTACCTACATGTTTATAAGGAAGCGCATACAGGTTAATGACCGCCGCATCCTGTGGTACCAAACTTTAATAATAATGGCGCGAAAAGAGCAAGTCGATACAGGATCGCGCTGTCGCCGATCGGAGGTCAGTGAACCAATATTTTTAAAGAATCTTCTATTCCGTTTGCAATTTTATACGATTTAGTTTTTTTTTTTTCTATGGTTTAGGATTATTCCTATGAACCAGCATTGTTCGTGTTTTCATTTATTGTCGTATTGTCAGCATCACTCTGTATATACCATAATATACCTATAGCCCAGTCATATTAGGTAAAAAAAGGGGTCAACCTCGGAATGAAAGATAATAAGCTGCAAATTGGCATGAACCTTTGTTTTGTCATTCTAAATGTTGTCTCAAAAGTCACAATCGTTATCATGTCCGCGTCTTAAGATATTCAAGGTCAAAGGTCACAAAAATCGGTTTTTCGCGAATATCTGGCTTCCTATCGGTTAAATGAGATTTGCATTTATTATAAAAGTTGTAGGCTATAAAATTCCCTACAACTTTTATTTAAACTTTTTTTTCATACGACCAACCGTTTTGAAGGTAGAGCGCGAAGAGTGCACATCGTACAGTCATATACGGCCTAATGCAAGGTCAAGCGTGAGTTATGGTTATCAGTACGTTATAAAGTCAATTATTTACTTGGAAATTATAATTATTAAACAATGCCCATTATTTATGTACTAACTATTAATTATTTATATTTAATTAAAGTAAGTAACTTGATTATTTATATATAATTATTCATATTTAACTATTTAAGTATAAAATATTATTAATTCTGGATTATATATTTTAGTTTGTAGGCTACTTACCTAACCTACATACCTACCTACTTACCTAAAGCTTTACCCACACTATCCAACAAACCTACCTAAATACCTAAACCTATACCTACACTATCTTACATACTTACCTACTTTACCTAACACTTAAATATTCAAAATTAAAATATTTATTCATTGATATAAAATTTAACCTTATTACTAATAAATAAATAAATATTATGTACAACCATACTTAAGAAATAATTAGAATTAATATTAGAACTTAAATAACTAATAATATCATAATGTAAAAATATTGTTATATCGGCATCCGTCATGCCTACTACATGAGGTGAAAATACATATGATCCCGATATTCTGGAAGGTTTGGAGATGAACATGACAGATAATGAGGATGATGACAATGAATCGAACATTTTTGAGCGACAAGAAGAAGAAGACGACGAAGAAGAAGAAGATAATTAGCTTCCATTTCCAATTTCATTACAATTAAAATCAACAAAGATACTTTTGATATTTGAACTCACATTTTGATAAATGTATATTATGCCGTATTTAATAATAAATAAAAATATGTGTAAAATATATACTCTTACTATCATTTTAACTTAAAATAAAACTAAAATATATAATCCAGAATTAATAATATTTTATACTTAAATAGTTAAATATGAATAATTATATATAAATAATCAAGTTACTTACTTTAATTACATATAAATAATTAATAGTTAGTACATAAATAATGGGCATTGTTTAATAATTATAATTTCCAAGTAAATAATTGACTTTATAACGTACTGATAACCATAACTCGCGCTTGACCTTGCATTAGGCCGTATATGACTGTACGATGTGCACTATTCGCGCTCTACCTTCAAAACGGTTGGTCGTATGAAAAAAAAGTTTAAACAAAAGTTGTAGGGAATTTCATAGCCTACAACTTTTATAATAAATGCAAATCTCATTTAACCGATAGGAAGCCAGATATTCGCGAAAAACCGATTTTTGTGACCTTTGACCTTGAATATCTTGAGACGCGGACACGATAACGATTGTGACTTTTGAGACAACATTTAGAATGACAAAACAAAGGTTCATACCAATTTGCAGCTTATTATCTTTCATTCCGAGGTGAAAGCCCTAATATGACTGGGCTACTACGATATCTAAGTAAGTAAGACTGATTATAAAAGTTTTGGGCTCCTGATGACACTTAGCGAATGACATAGATTCACTAATGACAGCCTGTACCAACGGCTTAAATTGCTTTCCGAGCCACGGAGGGGTTGGTGTGTGAAGATAGTGAACTATCCACGGACCAACCTTGGCAAGCGTTGCCCGTCCGGTTGTTATGTATTAGGGACTTAGTCATGACGAGCCAGGGCGAGGGTCTTCGCACTTTACAAACACGTCTGTACAGACGACAGTAGGTTAAGCTACCCGAAACTGTCAAATAATCCCAATCTACCGTTTGAAGCGGTTGGATAAATAAATTAGAAAATTTAATAAACAAAGACGAATTGTAGCTTGATGTGCTGCCATCTGTGCAAGACATCGCAGTGGATGTTTTAGATTTACCTACATTGCCAATAGGGTATTTGACAAAAAAAAAAACTTAATTAGTCAGTCAGTCAGATTTCCAGAAAATACTAGACACGTATTTTTTCTTTTTTCATATATACAAAAAATGAAGACGACACAGTGCGCTAAAAATTCGTGTGACGTCACTGCACGCTACAGTTTTTAACGACTTGTGACGTCACCAGCCACCACTCCTGATCTTTGATGCCTGTTTTTTGTCATTTTTTATTGTTTTGATAAAACAAAAAAACGTATCTAGTATTTTTTGGAAATCTGACTAACGGACTAATTTTTTTTTTAGTCAAATACCCTATTGCGACAATGCTACGTTCAAATACATATAAATTTCCCAAAGGCCCGGACAGCATGCAATTTTTTTACTGTTAATTATATATGTACTCTACCGCTCTTATTACTCATATGGCATGAACAAATGTTAATAAAGGAAATCGGAACATACGACTTACATTATGTTTATGATAATGGAAAACTGACATAAACCCCTTATTCATAAAAATTGTTTAAAGTTAACGAGTGATTAGAGACTCTTTAACCATACGTTTTTGACCTTTTAACGTCACTTAAATCATCCTTTATCAATAAACACCACAGTGTTTAAGGGGTTTATTCATAATCGATTTTTAAAGTTAAGTGACCTGCAAGCGTCTAAAATGTATGTTTAAAAAATTGCTAATCACTAGTTAACTTTAAGCAGCGTTTATGAATAAGTTAGTACGTGTTTAAGCAAATAATACATAAATAAAATAAATGAAGTAAAGTACGGTAAATAAAGTAAAACTGTATTTATAATCGGGTACAATTCTAGCGAATATTGCCTGTTATTGATGCACCCGCGACCTCGTCTGTGTGAATTTTCGTGCTACCTTGCCCGCGCTGTCACTTCCTTGACGGTTAGCGTTAGGTATTTGTGCTTTTTTACTCGGCTATTTAGGGGTCATAGTGTGATGTTAAATAGCCTATACTTATAGCCTTTCACATAGACGTAGCTATTGGGGTCAAGTTACTAGTAGTAACAGTCACATTTTAAATTAATATTACTAAAAGTAGGTACTGGAATATAGCTGCTTTTGTTCGAAGATTTATGTGGAAATTTCGATAAAGGATCTTCAAGGACGAGGTCATTGGGTTGGTAGTAGACGTGGTCGTTATTTCACGTATCTAGTTACAATAACCAGCGACGCCATGTGTAACTGAATCACTAGTTACGAGTCAAATTAAAAAGTAGTTATTTTTGTAAATGCGTTATTTCATACACACGTTATGCTCACGTTATACCGTAGTGGGTAGCCGTATCGTGCATCACACCGGCGGCGTGCGTCGTCGTTTATTGTAACTAGTTACGTGAAATAACGACCACGTCTAGTTTCGTTTCGTGTGTAACTGTATACTTGGTGGTTATATTTATGTAAACAATCACAGTAGCTGAATTAAAATAACTAGCTACAAAAATAATTTGTTTTATAACAGGTGACGCCGATCAAGTAACTGGTTACGTTACGTTTCTTGAAAAAGGCATTACGACCCACCCCTAGTTGGTAGTCAGTCGATACTCAGTAATGACGACCTCGATTTGAAGGCCGTGTAAACTGTATTCATGAAGCAGCTGCTCTTCATAAATGCTTTCGGAGAGGTACTCGTAAGTGCCTCTTGTGAAAGGGCGTGCGAAGCTTTTGTTGCCTTGGACCTTCTTGCGCCTATCATGTCTAATTGTTATCTACTTACATACTGCAATAAAATGGTTGTAGAAACATCCAAATGTTGCATTACATACATATACGAGGGTTAAACTGAAAGTTCTTAGAAAATAAAAAACTGATAACATTAGCCAGTTATTAGTTTTATTATATCTTTTCAAAATATTGTCCATTCACGTCAATACACCGTTGCATGCGATGGAACCACTGGGAAAAGCACTTTGCCCACTCGTCCTTAGGGGTCTCTTCAATGGCATCGCGATACGCAGCCACCGCTTCTTCAGCATTCATAAACCGCTTTCCTTTAAGTTTTTCTTTAATTTTTGGAAATAAATAAAAATCACAAGGCGCGAGGTCGGGACTATGCGGCGGGTGACCCAGTAATTCAACGTTTGATGTCGCCAAATAGTCGATCGTTCGCTTGGCGGTGTGCGACGAGGCGTTGTCGTGGTGAAGGAGGATCCTACTGCGAGGTCGTTTCTCTCGAACTTTTTCCAAGACAATTGGTAGTGTACCATTCTGCAGAAACTGTTTTTTGATCCTCTAACACAATTGTTGCGAAATGACCTATCCTTCCAAAGAACGAGGCCACCATTTTTTTTCCCGCACTTCGATCTCTCTTCACTTTAGTTGGCAATTCCTCGAAAGGAAACACCCACTGAGCAGATTGTCTTTTGGTTTCAGGATCATAACAGTAAATCCAGCTTTCGTCACCTGTTAGTATATCGAACACAGCATTTGAGTCACCTCCGTTAAATCTTTCAATCATTTTACGGCACCAATCCACACGATGGAGTTTTTGAGTCTCAGTCAAATTATGAGGTATCCACCGGGCGCAAAGCTTCCTGACCGCTAAATGTTCGTGGAGGATTTTGTGCACTTGACTCATACCGATGCCTAAGCTTGTTCGAATCTGCTGATAGGTCACACTTTTGTCAGTCTCTATCATACGCCGCACAACACAGATGTTATCTTCAGTCGTCGCCGTAGAAGGCCGTCCCTCACGTAAATCATCAGTGAGATTAGTGCGATCACGTTTAAACTCATTAAACCAGTTGTAAACAGTCGCACGAGATGGGGCTTCATCGTGAAAGGCCAATCGTAGTCTATCATAACTTTCTTGTTGACTTAAATGACATTGAAAGTCATAAAAAATCATTGCACGAAAATTTCCTCGTGATAAATTCATGTTGACGTGACACAGACAATTTTCAATTTGCCGCCAAATCGTATAACTAATGACAAATGAATGAAATATATACTCAGTAATATTGCCAAAGAGTTCTATTTTCAAATTTTAGAATTATTTTTTTATTATATTGTTTATAAGTGGCCAGTACTAAGAACTTTCAGTTTGACCCTCGTAATGTACCAACTTCGTTCGCATTATATTTCTTGATGCTTTGCCCCACACTGTTGCGTCGCTTCGCATCCCTTGCCTGTGCTATCACTTCGTTTCTATACGAAAATGTATAGGTTCCTTCTGACTTTTTCATTTTGTTTGGTTATTAAAAGTCAAAGCGTTAGATGTTAAATAACCTATAGCCTTCCTCAGAAAATATTTTCTCAAATAGTTCCAGCGATTACCTACCCCCTAAATATACGTATCTTACAAAGAACAAACCATTTC
The DNA here is from genome assembly GCA_037179545.1 of Sesamia inferens. Taxonomy (NCBI): domain Eukaryota; kingdom Metazoa; phylum Arthropoda; class Insecta; order Lepidoptera; family Noctuidae; genus Sesamia; species Sesamia inferens. Next base: position 11,192,085 of record CM073934.1, on the reverse strand, counting down.
TACCTCCTTATAATAATTATTATTATGTATTTATGCAATACACTCTTATTACCTACAGGTTTGTTTGTATTGTACCATTAAACTAGAAATAAGTAGTTTTATTGGTACTCACATTCGCTATAAGAACACTTCTATGTTAGCTTAACACATATGTATTTGTATTATTTATTATTAATGTACCCACACCATTTTTTTCTCTCTCAATAATAATTTAAGCAAATAATGTATTTACCTACACAAAGAACTATACTATCACAAAAAATAAGAAAGTAGAGGTTAAAAAGGTAATAAAAAAAACAAAGGTATAATATCTAATATGACAAACAGTCTCTCAATCAAATGCTGTAAACATACATTCAGTAAGTCTTATATTATGTAGTAGGTACAGTAATATTGGCACATCTGCAAAAAATGTGAAACTGAGTTTATTAAATATCCTTACTTTTTATTAGCGTCTGTACTATATTATACTACCTCTAACCCGTTGAACACTGCGTTTGATTACTAGTACCTACCTATAGACATAAATCTGTGAAAAGACGTAAAATTAACTCGTAAATTAATTTCAAACATTTGTAAAATCTTTGATTATTGTTTCTGTAAAAATGAAAAAGGAATTGTAACGATGAGGGTGGCATAATTTGTATAGATTAAAATCCTCCTTCAATAAATAAGAAAAAAAAAACGTAGATGTACCGAAATATTACTAGATGAGCAACATGTAGAAAAGAAGAAAAGATACAAACTATTCGACATTAAAATAGGTATTGAATAGAAACTTACTGCTTATATCTCAAGAAATTTCGTACTGTCAAATTTTCCAATCAAAATTGAACCTTTACACTTAAACGAAAAGTAGAAAATTTATTGAAGAAATACAACAGATTGTTGTAGCTTGTTATGCTAGCCTCTGTACTTCTAAAGTTGCTGTTCATGATTTTGAGTTAAAGTTCACAATATTACAAAAAGCGCTAGATAGACGACTTTTTGGCCGGCTGCGGGACAGCAAAGACAGGGTTATATTTTTCACACATATCAAATTATAACTTTGTCGGATTCTTTACACACTCGAAGCATCGCAACGGCTGAATGGACTATAATTATGAGAATACATCTATTGTACAATGGTTATAGGTTAAATTCTGTTGGTGGCCTCCAATCTGAGACTAACCTAACTGCCACCCATACATCATGCACTGATTAAAAAGTGATATTGTTTTGATATTTCTAGTTTATTTTTTAAATATTTTTTATACCTTGCTTACATTGATAGAAATGAAAGAGAAAATTGAGACTATAGTTATACTCGGATGCTTCTATGACTAATATGGAATGGAGTCATGTGACATTCCGTTTTCAGACCATTTTAGTTAGTTTTGTCGTAAAGGCGCTCTATATTGGTCGCAGCCCTACACAATGAAAGGATAACATGCCACTAGAGTAGGTTAGGTAATGTAAATCTACGTTTTTATTAGTTAAGCGTCATTATTAATACATTTAGGAACCTGTGATTGAAGACACCACTAAGCTCAGCGCAATAGCTGGAACCAAGCCTATTTTTCTGCTCCAAAAGTATGTTGTTCGAAGTATAATTTGAGCCGGGCTGAGGGAGACGGGGCTTTGGTCATATTAGAGATGTTTATATAACGTCTCTCAAAAACGTAAGAAATGAAAATTGTATATTTATCACAGAAATATACACACAAAAATATGATTAGTGGCACGACAAAGGATAACCCCCTAGTTATTTTCTAAAAATACTACGCTCGAGTTATGGTTTGATTTATAAGTACCTATATACATACTAACTAATTATATTTATACCATCCATATGTAGGTTACGAAAACTACATCGATGCAGATGTCATAACAAAAGGTTTGATATTGGCTAGTGGCTTCACGTTTGTTTTCGTAGGACAAAATAAAACATCTTATTTTTGACTCATAATTACCAATAATTTAGATTGTAAGTACTTAACGGTATGTCATGTATTTTTATTTTAAGTACGCAGCGCTTAACTGATACATGCTGTAGTTGTTCGAAGTATGTGACCTACTTTTGTCCCCACAAAATGAAAAAGTGTCTTAAGAAAACATTCTCTCTTCGATTTTCTGGAAAAGGGGAAAAAATTACACTAAGCTTCAATGAATGATAATATTCAACGAAGCGGTGAATATTAATGGCCTTTGGCAATAATAATACAATTTTCATTGATTTTCAAGCAGTTTATTACTCCTAGTACATCCATGTTTATTATGGTTATTAACTCTGTTGAAAACAAATTAATCGAATACTTAGATAGTACGGGTAGATGCCAGCTTTATAGAGCCAATACTGACATTTATTGTGTTCAATTGTTGATCGTATTTCGTGAAAACGTAATGTTCATTGTTGAGCATGATTTCAGTTCGGTTGGCACTATTATTCATAGTAAACTGATCGTGTTTAGAATTCCACTCAAATTCCGTGCAGCAATTTCAGGAAAATAGGATATAGAAATTAGGTTTCGGCTGATCAGTCGAATATTATCGTAATTTTCTCCGCCCCGCACACAATTTTAACTCCTAAGAATTTTAGAGTGCTGTAATTGTTTGCTATATTTTACATATTGTGTTGTGGTTGTACATCGAAATATTATTTGAGGTTATGCCGTGAATTAAGATTTTCATAGAATCAAATCAGACATACGCCTACAGACTAAAACTCACCTTCGTCAGGAGGTTTATTTCCGAATGCGAAATCCTTAAATCCTCGCCAGTTAACAGTGTATCGTCCGCTGCGTCGCACTATCATATTTAGGTAAACACTGTTCGAAGCGTGCACTCTCTAGAGGATAACACGTTGGTTACTAGTGGAGGACAGCGTTACCGGGCACCGGCAGATATTCGCAATAGACGTGCGGGATCGATGCGTGGTGGCGACGCGTCACCGCCGAGCCGCGGCGTCAGCTGAGCACACGTCACACCGGCGCCGCCAACCCGCCCCGCCGCGCTTGCGCACACCCGCCCGCCCTGCATTCGCCGCCCGCCCGCTCGCAGTTGGCATGTCGTATACGGTACGACGCTACGGCTCGCTTTTAAATACGACTAAGCAGTCGGCACTTCCTTCAATGATTGCTCACTGAACAATGATACGGGCTGAGAGTAAATGATGCCTGATTCTGATGAGGATAGATTTAGTTTCTGAGGCCGACGTTCTTTCGCAAATAATACGATGGCGCCGTTTTGGCGGAATGTTTACACGTTTTTTGAGTGGTACACTAAAGTTTACTAGCGCACGCGTTGTCTACCGACAATAGCCTCTCTACACAGATTTAGACTTTTATTGCAAGACTAAAATAAAGATTACGGAAGTTGGCTTCACACTTTATTGAAACTGCAGGAAAAGTTGCGAATAGCATCCGGGCGCTCATAAAAATACTCTGAAAATTTTATTGAGAACTAACTGTGGCCCGCGTAAGTTTTGATACCATCAGAATATCGTGATAAAAATCATATCCTATCTTACACTAATCCATCCAAATCCTTTGAACCGTTTTAGCGTAAAGAGTAACAAACAAAAAAATCAAATCCTTTTTCTTTATATACAATACTATCTATTAGTTTAGATGAAACTTCTTCTCACTAATACCTGCAATGTATATGAAGTTGTCTTATTTAAAGCTATGAAAATGTAGCCATAAAGCTAGGAGCATAAAAATATTACGATCGAGCTATAAAAATTGCGTACCACTCACACTTGATACTTCACGTCCATTTAAACATTAATGTTTGGTACATCCTTCTATTTATAGAAGAAGCTGGTTAAGATAGAAGGCACATATTATAAAAAAGTACATATAATTGTAACTATAAATAATCTTAGGTTCAAGGCTTGTCTGTTGACAATGATGAAAACTTTCACGATTTGCCCTCTTAAAGAGTTGATATGCGTAACATATTATTGTGAAGCTGTTATAGTTGCAATTTCGTCAGTAAAATGTTTTAGTTATATGTATACCTATATTATGAAAAAGAATAAATCTGTGATGTCCTATTGACCTCGATTCTTATTTATATTTGGGTGAGAAAAAAAACAGACTGTGCGTAATTATAGTAACTTTTTGTTAAAGTCGCATCATTGTTTGTCAGTCCTTATCATTTAAACGATTTTATGACGAGATATAACATATAGTATTTAGTACCAGCTGCGACTCTTGGTTTTTTTTAATAATTATAAACTAGCGCTTGACCGCAATCCCGCCTGATGGTAAGCAGTGATGCGATCGTTAATGGTAAAGCGCGCTAGTTTATTAAGAGCCTATTCACTCAGAAAAACTGAGCGAATAGGAAGGAAGACTGCAGTTGAGCGAGGTGATGCAATGTTAAACCCAACAACACGACCAACGATGCTGCGCCAAAGGGAGATTGATCTGAAGACCCGGCACGACCAAACTCCCAACACAACAACACTAGGCGCATCGTACCCGGCACACATCGCAACACAACTGCTCAGACCCGTCCTCCGTACGGCTTCACCAGACTTCATCGTATAAGTTTGGATTCCGTGAGAATATCTAGATAAAAACCATCATATTGCTCGAGGTTAAAAACTTCTGGTGCAAAATTTCATCTATTCAGTATTTTTTGCGTGATAGTGATAAACATGCATCCATCCAACCATACATACATCTTCACAGATTTTTGCATTTATTATATTAGTATAATAGTAGGCTTTTGGAAGTCAGAGACAAGGACAGCCTCCGTGGCGTAGCAATAGCGAACGCGGCCGTTGCGCAAGGAGGCGCGGGTGGAAATATTTGTATGCATGAGTATGAATATTTGCATTGGTCTGGTCGTGCCTCAGAAAGCACGTTAAGCCATTGGTCCCGGTTGCCATACGAACATCTAAGGGCAGTAGTTACGGGTTGTTGGAGCCTCCAAAAGTCTAGCAATTGATCTAACTGCATTGCTTCGATATTGCCTTCGGGTTGTGGAAGTCAGATGGCAGTCACTTCACGGAAAATATCGAAGTTTAGCCAAAATCAGCAGTTAGACTGGTAAAGTGGACCCCAGACTTTAAATGCTGGAAAAGATAAACTTCAAGGATTAACACTGAGATGATGATGATGACTCAGATTTTGGCAGTCTTGATGTAATTCAGTATTCATTTTGGGCACTTATTTAAGATGTATTTGCACTTTTTTTAGTGATGTGAATATATATATAATATACTATAAGTTTCACAACCAAACCCATAAACACGGAAGTAGTTAAACTTGAAAGCTTGACACTTTCAGGATTACCTACCTGTCTGTACATAAATCATATAAACAGAAATCAGTAAGAAAATGTGCGCCACGCGTCATGTGTACGGTAAAAGTATAAACACTTGTTATTTAATGGCAGGGAGGGATCCAACTTGCATATTGCCTGGAGAATAAAATTAGTAATAAGTGAGAGAAAATAAGTGTATGACAACAGTTACTAGAATAAACAATGCTTGTGAGCAATTCGATCGTAAAAAGAATATTGAAAAAAGGAATTTCAGATTTAAGGTCTTTGTCCTTTTTCTAGGAAGGGTATCATTACGATATAGCCCTTAGTAGTATTTGTTGTTTAATTGTGTCATCAAATCCGGCGCTGGACGGCATTAGATAATTAATGAGTGTTACAATATCATGTTGGCGCGGGCGCGTGCTCGGCGTTGATAACGCAGGTCACAGGTTGCTCTTATAAGTGACGGCAGCATCTCTGCTGGAACAGTCAGCTCGTTGGGTTATGCGACGACGCAGTTTCCTACATTCTCTCAAAATTAAGTGATTTATTCTATTCATTGGCTTGAACAAAATGCCGTGGGCAAGCATCAACAGGTAATTAAAATTAACTTTGTGATGGCCAAGTTACTTAATGTGTCGTTTTGTTTGTTGTTAACAATAAATCGACCCAGGATCGTTATCTGGTTTTCAATCCCAAAATAGTTGATCACCATGAATAATTAATATTTTAATTGAATATCTTTTCAGAATTTACGCGAAACCATCAAACACGAGTTCAATAGAAACTCCTGGGACCAGCAGCATGAACACTGGACCAGCTTTGACAGCCACTGCTGACACCGGTGGTCGCTTTGAATTGAGTGACCACGGGTACGGCAAAAGTTCTGTCAAACTCCTCCATGTGCAACGAGATGCAGAATACCACTCCATCCGAGAGTTCGAAGTGTTCACGGAATTAAAATTGCAATCTGAAAGCGCCTACGTGATCGGAGACAATAAAGACGTAGTGGCAACGGATTCTCAGAAGAACACGGTGTATCTGCTGGCGAAGAAGCACGGAGTGAAGACTCCCGAAGAGTTCGGTGCAGTAGTTGTGGGCCACTTCTTGTATATGTACAAGCAAGTAGTAGAGGCTAAGTGTAGAGTGGTCGAGTACCCGTGGGAGCGACTCCAGGCGGGCACTCCACATAACCACGCTTTCGTATTCTCACCAACTGCGACCAGATGGAGCCAAGTGAGCCAAGCTCGACATGGTTAGTTGTGTTTACAAGTATTCGTTTTAGTGATTGTTTTAGTTATTATTCCAGGCATTTTATTAATGGTTTTTAATTTGTCGAACAGAGGCAGTGTCTGTGAAATCCGGTTTAAGTGGTCTCCGAGTGCTCAAAACAACGCAGTCAGCATTCGTAGACTTCGTTCAAGATGAATATACTACACTAACGGATGCGGCCGAAAGAATATTCAGGTAATTGTTTTATCTCACACTCTTATTAATTTATACTTGTTATCTCGTTCTTGGTCAGAGGTTTCGCATTCCTCCCTTTGTCAACAATTAATTACTTTGTCCATATATATATATCTTATCGACGACTGTAATATGTAAATTACAATTCAGTTTCTCATCCAATAAGTACACTTTATGTACACATTTAATGTATAATCTCTGTAAATAATACATCGTAGGCTACCTACAGTATTTGTCTCTCCTTCCTCTTGGTATTCCATCCAAAGGTTGTCTGTAAAAGCTCGCTCTTAGCAATAAGACCGCCCATTGTGTCACCCTTTGCAAAATATTCATATTTGTGTTTTGTAATTTGTATGGTGTTCATAGTAAAGAGTATCCTATTTTAATCTAATATGTTCGTCCTTCTTCAACAGTACTGTGGTGGAAGCAGAATGGATATACGACAATATGCGAACAGCAGATTTCGACAACGCTTGGCTAACAGTCAAGGATGCCATTTTGGACAAATTCGCCGGCCCTCCAGATATTGGCGTATACTCGCCGTCAGTGCAGCACACCTTGTATCAAGCACAGAAAACTGTGTTAGAAAAAGTTCCAGAGGTAAGATTATCGATTTATTTTTCATTACTAGAAAAAGGTATTCAAAATGTGTTGTGGTAAAAGATTAGTTTAAAGAACCATGAGTTCGGAAAGTAGTTAGCGATAATAAAAAAAATGATAAACCCTGTTCAATGCCCAGGGTTTGCCCAACGTAACTTTGTATCCGATTCTTCCAATTTATCAAGGTTATTTATTTGTCAATTGTCATGCTGGTTTTGGTCATCAACAGCAACTCGTTAAAAATAAAGGCAGCTGTACTTTCTGATTAAAATTGCTGAGTATTTACACACGCTCTCCATACAAGCATAAGCTTAATATTGTTATTAATACCTATGATAACATTTGCCATTTAGGTAGTTAGTGTGTTGATCTATGCTAAGAAGTTGATAGCAAAATTTACGCTACTATGAAATTTGTATTGTATTTAGACAAGTTGTGTTTGTATCAATCCCGAGCTAAAGGATCGTATTAAAACATCCTTTAAAACCTTACTAATGTTAATAATGATCTTAATAGTCCTTTTTACTAATAAATGTGTTATTTCTTTTGTTTTGCTTGTGTGTGCAAAACACTTTAATTTTTAGTTATTTTTTAAGACATAATTGGTGACCCCGTGATTGCTTATCAAAATTGTTGTTGAGACAGTAATTTCATTAACTGGAAAACGTTATCTTGTGTTGTTTCAAAAATAGATTCAGTTTCATAGAAACCTCTTTTCTCTCTTCGCAACGGTTCACACGTGAAATGTCTTTTGGGTAGTACAAAAATAAATATTGCAAGTTTCTATGTTTGGCTCCGGCGGTCAATAACCCGCAGTTGCCGCACTGATTTCTCCTGGGAACCTTTTCTCAGGATGTTATGACATAAAAGACAATAATCACCTACAGTAACATAAAGGACATTTCACTTTTGTAGGTGACATTCATTAAAAAAATAAATGATAGCAGAATACGGAAATAGTTTCTCTACGTTTTAGTTATCTGTGCTGAGCAGAAATTAATTGCGTAACACACTATTAGTAACAATGGGTTTTGACAGTTCAACAACATTCATTGCGTTATTTACATTGTTGAGCCGATACATCTTTGAACATATAGAGCAAGTTTTAGCAATATGCTTCCAAATAATTCCAATTTATAGTAATATTGAGTTACGTAATTAGTGACCAGCTTTTTCGTTAAAAATGTATAGATAAGTAATTTTATCTATAATACTAGTGGCCGCCAGCGACTTCGTTCGCGTGGAGTTAGTTATGCTCCGCTCCTTTGTTCCTCCGTTTGTTTGAACGCGTTAATCGCAGGACTACTGGTCCGATTTGAAAAAATCAAAATCAAATCAAAAAGATTTATTTTCGTGATGTTATATAGCCTAATGCCTTCCTGGATTAATATCCAGGAAGGCATTAGGCTATATAACATCACGCTCCGACAAATAGGAGCGGAGCATATAAAGAAAAACATATCGAACCCTACGCGGGTGAAACCGCAGGGCGCAGCTAGTTTTGTATAATTTCGTTCAATTCTTTCGGCGTATGAAACTGTAAAGGGAATATCTGTTCTTTATGAATAGACATGGCGTGTGCCAAGATATATTTAATTACAGTTCTTATCAATGTAGTCCATGACGACCATTCTATATCAATTACCCTAATTTAAGAGCCTTGTCCAAACTAAACAAACTTAAAAACAGTTCCTACGCGGAAGTCAATCTTCTTTAGCGACATGTTCTGGTAAAAAATAACGTATGAATGATATCGGTGGTGACGTCACAGTCGGACTTTACTTGTTTTCGAGACACAGTCACGTGAGGCAGAGGTCACAAGTTATCGAGTTCAATTAAAATCGAACTAAGGGCTGGTCCAATTATTTCATTATTATTTTTAGGTTCAAGAATAAACTCTATTTTATTTTTAAGCATTAATGATAACAGCTAGTATAGAATCACTATATAGATTTTCAACTCTAATAGGTACAGTAACAAGAATTGATAGCAATAACCATATCATATCATGTTTTACCATGAAGTGAAGTTCGGTTTAAGTATTAAAAAATCTCTTAACTTCCGGACATCAACAGAGAGGATAAAAAAACCCCTTGGAATATCGTTTGGTATCTCGAAGAAGCCGTGTCCTTGATGCATTTATTGCTACTATAAAAAATTGAGACATTAATTATGAGATAATTGTAATATAATTTGGGAGTATAAAATTTTAATAATCTAATGGCGCGATCAAAGGATAGTAGGTTATATAAGAGTTGTTGCAAAGTTATTGTTTGAGCAAACAATAATATTACCATTTATATCGATCCATACGACACATTGTAATTATTCAATTAGTGATAACGATTCAACCAGTACGTAATAGTCGGCGAGTCATATGACTGGTACGTAAATATATGATAACAATTTAGCAATAACATAAAGATCTAATGAAATTGTATCAATAAATTTATTCATTCTTCGTATTAAATTTAAAAACAGGCGATGTAGGTATCCCCCGTACTTTACAATATGACGTAAAATACGGTTTCTATCACAACTTTTTGGTTCATGTCTTTTCAGATAGTGATAAATTAACACAATTATATATTTTTTTAAATTTTAATTTTCTTTGTTCACAGATTAAGTGGATCAAAATGACGATGCCGAACAAGCACTACCTCAATATCGACATGTCTAAATTCCCCGCAAACGTGACGAAAGGTGACCCTCGCCACGTCATCTACCAACCCATCGACAAGCCGGCCGGTCTCATCTACGCGCAGCTACGCCGTAGACCCAAAAGCCACTTGTGACACCGCGCCTCGTAGCGCTACGCTTTTTTAGTTTTATATTAATTGTTTCACCATTATCTTCCTCTCTATATCTTTCTTTATAAGTCTTTCACAATTATGAAAATTCGCCATTGTCAGTTCATTATTTTATAGAAAACGTTAATTAATTGTATCTAAATTTAAATATGTAATCTAGTCAAGTTTGAATAATTTTAATTTTAATAATTAGAATAATACTAAATATAAGTTGGGTACAGTTCCAATGTGGTTTCTAACCATATAGATAAGATTGTTATAAATAACCTACTAGGTATAATTAAGATAAATAAACATACAAAGTATTAAACTTTTGTTTCATTTTTTTTTATTAAGAAAGGTAACTTTTTTAGTCTTAGTACTTTGCCCAGCTGTGGGACAATACAATTTAACGGAATAAATAATAATAACAAACTGCTTTTACCGTATTTTAGAATCACTAAATGAAAATTGTTTTTTTTATGTCCATTTATTAAATACAAATACATGATGCTTACTTTTGCTACGTTGAAGTTTACAATATTTTTAAATCTCGTATAGAGACATTCATAGTGTGCATTAATAATTATGACTAGCACTGACCAACCACATTACAACGTATAATTGATGTCAGGTACATAATACTGTACTGTACAGTTACTCTTAAAAATAAAAACTTTTTACAGACGTTTGGTTCCGATGATTTTGTCTGCCAAAGCATAAAGTTCCTCGACCGTCTGTAAAGTAAAAAGAAAAATGTCAAATACACATATTTATAGTCCGGCCGACGAAAGAATGCACTTTTGACACGTGCCAGTTTCATTCATGCAAACGAATACTTGTTTTGGGAATTTGATATTAAATCATTTTATTTTCTACAGGTAAGTAGATTTGTACAAGATGTTATAGTAACTAGAAACGTCGCACGCACTGATAGGTGTCAGGAAAGCGTACTTTTGACGGCCGTGCTGTAATCTTTTTACGACTAAACACAAATGACAAGCATTTCTTTAATTTTTGACTAATCGCAGAATTCAGAAGGATAACAAGTTGTAGTAGGAATTTGTGTACATTATAAATACGTATTTGAGTAAACATAAAACTGATTGACTGCGATAAAATGATTGAATTTAAAAATTGATCGTAGACCATGAAGCCAATTGTCCTTGGCTTTCATATACCTGAATCAACTGATACATTTTTCCATATTATGTAGGTAGTTATAGTATTTACATGTGCGTATATAAAAACAAACCCTCTTATTCATAAACGCTGCTTAAAGTTAACTAGTGATTAGCGATTTTTTAAACATATATTTTAGAGGTTTTTTTTTTATAAAATTATAAACTAGCGCTTGACCGCAATCCCGCCTGATGGTAATCAGTGACGCAGTCGTTGATGGTAAAGCGCACTAGTTTATTAAGAGCCTATTCACTCTAGCCTTGAAGACACTCAAATTGTAGTCTGACGGAAATACCGCCGCTGGCAAACTGTTCCAGTCCCTCGATGTACGCGTTTGCACGTCACTTAACTTTAATCATCGTTTATGAATAAACCCCTTAAACACTATGGTGTTTATTCATAAAGGATGATTAAAGTTAAGTGACGTGCAAACGTCTAAAATGTATGTTTAAAAAATCGCTAATCACTAGTTAACTTTAAGCAGCGTTTATGAATAAGGGGGATTATGTTTAACTACGAGTATTAGATTCCTGGCTGAAAATTTCAAAGAAAAGCAAAAGTGGTTGGATTTGCTTTTATGAATTAATAGTAGACATTGAGCAGATAATAAATTAAACCTACCCACATGACGTCCTATCTTATTAGAGTATCGCGCAATATGTTGTTATGCAGAAAGTCTGAAAACGTAAACAATAACTAGTTACACACGATACACATGCGGGAGTGAGCCGAATTACATAACTTATACGTTTTATAAACTCATTATGGTTGTGTTATTATAAAGCAATTTATGTTATCCAATACAACCATTTTGACATTAATTATTCACTTCTTAGCAATGTTGGAAGAAAATTCTGTTATAAGCAATACCTTTGTGATCAATAATGATTTTTTTTCTCGTATAAAGTTTTTTGTGTGTACCTGCTTGAATAAATCTTATACCTTTTTGAACTGAATAATAGATCATCATCATCATCATCATTATTTCAGCCTAAAGACGTCCACTGTTGGACATAGGCCCCCCCTAAGGATCTCCACGGCGACCGGTCCTGCGCCTCCCACATCCAGCGGTTTCCCGCAACCTTCCCCAGGTCGTCGGTCCACCTTGCCTGGGGCCTACCCACGCTGCGTCACCCGGTGCCTGGCCGCCACTCGAGAAGCCGTCGGCCCTATCGGGCATCAGTCCTACGGGCAATGTGCCCGGCCCACTGCCACTTTAGTTTTGCAATTCTTCGGGCTATGTCGGTTACTCTCGCTCTTTTGCGGATCTCCTCATTCTTGATTCGATCACGCAGTGAAACCCCAAGCATGGCCCTCTCCATTGCCCTTTGAGTGACCTTGAACCTTCTTTTAAGGCCCGTTGTTTAGCGACCACGTCTCAATTCCATACGTCATCACTGGCAACACACACTGGTTGAAGACTTTTGTCTTGAGACACTGCGGTATTTCGCACGAGAAGATTTTACGTAGCTTCCCGAAAGCAGCCCAGTCGAGTTGGATTCGATGGTTGACCTCTTTCTCGAAGTTGGACCTTCCTAACTGGATAGTTTGTCCCAGGTTGGTATGCGTAACTGTCAACAACTTCGAGAACAGAGTCTCCAATCATTATAGGAATCGGTACAACATGGTCATTAGACATGTCTTTTGTCTTGTCCATGTTCATTTTAAGACCGACTTGCTCGGAGGCTCTACTGAGGTTTCGAGCATTATATTCAGGTCATCCGCGGTCTCAGCCATGACTACGATATCAGCAAACCGAAGGTGTGTAATGTACTCGCTATTGATGTTGATGCCCAGTACTTTCCAGTCCAGAACCTTGAAGACATCCTCTAATGCAGCGGTGAACAGTATCGGGGAGATAACATGTCCCTGCCTGACACCAAGCTGCAGACGTATTGGTTTCGAGGTCTGGTCCTGTATTCGGATGGCACCGATATTATTATGAATTTATGATCGTTCGAAGTAAGAACTCCGGCCGGTTCAATTAGCAGAATAACTACATATTAAAACATGACAGTATTCACGAAAGATAATTCATTTTATCATACATTGACTCTGAGGCGGTAGAACGAAGTTCTCCGGATCAGCCAGTTAATAAAGAAAACATTCAACAATTATTGTATATTCTTATTCTTTCGCTTGTTTTGTCTAAAACAATTATCTCTAAGTTCCTGTTTTAACCACTATCTTTGTATTAATCTTAGGCTCAAGTAGAAAAACAATTCAATGTTTACAACTTGCGCAAGGGAGGCAGAAATGGCCGAATAGAACCATTTAAAAATAGATTCATTGTTATGTGTGTATGTTAACAATTTATATATTTAGTATTAGGACTAAAAATGCTTTGTTTTAAAATTAAGTAACAGATGATAAATAATAACTTTATATTCGACTCGTTATTAATGGTGTAATTGGTTCAGTGTAAAAGCTCTGTCTGTCTGTGATATGTCTGAGGTTGTTTTAGTACATATTCAGACTTTTTAAAGAAACGTTTCAATTTTAGTATGCCAAAACCTCTTAAAACAAAATGCTATAAAACTAACTTTCAACATGCTACTTTTAATACGAGTTTCCCCTGATTCGGCTAATTATTCACTGTAGCAAAATGTCACAGCAGTTTTAATAACGTTGTTATTACTCTTATTGTATGATATCGTGTTAATATAGAAAAGTTCCACGAACTCTTTAGGCTCCAGTTACGCAAGTCATTGACTGCCATCGCGGTCACCGGTGTCCACCAACAATAGATTTCTTATGATGTCTGTTGTCTGGCAGCCAAACTAACTTAGCATGGAAAACAAATATGTATACAAAAAAAAAAAAAAAAACTAGCTCCTACTAAAGTTTCGAATGAACAACTTGACTATCTGGATAACCTGCCAAATGCTTGAAAAGTCATAAAATTACAATAGCATGAAAATGAATTCACTATTAACTCAGACAATGGTTGATAAAACTTCAAAGCCTAGACACACAATACGCATAGAAACTAAATTATGGTATGTTCATGTCTCTAAAGCCTTACTCCGAAATTTGTAGTTAGTTGTGATTCTAGTTAATATTGATAATATCCAATGAGTGACGTTTGGATAGCACGAGTTTGTGGCGAAGTTGGGTCATTACTTATCTGTCGTGGTTTGTGTCCAGTATGTAACTGGTTTGAGCCGAATTTTCTTAAAGGCAATTACAGACGACTCATTATACGCGAGAGCAGCGGTGGCCTAGTGGGGCCGCAACTTACAAGTTGTAAGTTCGAACCTCATGAGGCGCTTTACTTTGTGTAGATTATTTCTTCACTACACTGCACCACTCAAAACGGTGAACGAAAACATCCCGAGGTAACCGGCATGTCCTAGAGGCAACAAAAAAACTTCGAAGGCATGTGACATCTGCCAACCCGCACTGGGCCCGTGTGGTAGATAACGGCCCACTCCCTCTCACCTAGAGGAGGTCTGTGACCCAGTAGTGGGGAACATTATAGGCATTATACGCTTGAGTATTTATATGCATATCTGTTGCGGTCTTAATGTTTAAAAAGATGAAGAGAGATTAGATGTAATTAATTATTCCTAACACACAGTCAGTTCTTGATCGACTAGATTCAGTGCTGTGCATCAGTATTAAAAGGATTTCATTAAATCATTTAGGCCGATTTAGGCGTAAGTAATAACAGTAATTCCGGAAAAGTAAATGGCGAAAGTTTGAATTTCAATGTACCGGGATCACGCGATGTTGTGTTAAAAATTCACTCCGTATTTCAAACAATAATTTGCTTGCGAAAGGAGAAATAATTTAAGCTTTGGAAAGTTTTTATTAGTTTTTGTGGAGAGCATTTCAAATTCAATATGAATTATATTCCACGACATACTTCTGAAGTCTATTTGCCTTTTTTAAATAATTTGTTTTTTTACTGTCTTTAGTCGAATTATAATTAGAACTAACTCGCAAGCGATATTTTTTTTTTTATAAATTATAAACTAGTGCTTGACCGCAAACTATTCTGATGGTAAGCAGTGATGCAATCGTTAATGCTAAAATGCGCCTGTTTAATAAGAGCCTATTACTCTAGCCTTGAAAACACTTAAATTGTACTCCGACGGAAACACCGCCGCTGGCAAATTGTATGCGGCATAGAAGAAGAGGCGAAACGCTTCGTTCAGATCGTAGTGGCATCAACAACATAAGGGCGGAAACTCGCCGTACGACGGGTCGTTCGATGATGGAACGGAGACGGGGGAATTAAATGCAATTCCCTCGCAAATCCGAAATGCATCCTATAGATCACCGACAGGCTGGTTCATCTTCGCCTGTGCAAGATCTAGTCTGTGCTCCAGCACAGACTAGATCTCTGTCTCCAAAGCCTGGGGGCTATGGAGACCATTTCGACCAAAGTCTGGGTAGCCAATTAGCTTCTTCGCACGCCTATCTAAAGAATCCAAAGTAGCTAGGTGGCATTTTGAAGCACCAGCCCAAATGTGGCTGCAGTACTCCATATATCAACGGACCTGTTCTTTGTAAACATTAGAAGCTGTGTTGGTGTGAAATATCGCCAGACCTTTGCGATAACGCCATGTTTCCTGACAGCCACCTTAGCCTTGGAGCCAATGAACCGCCCAAGTTTAGGTTCGAAGAAATCTCAACTCCCAAAAGCTGATGCGGTCAGTGCACTCTAAGGATACATTCCGAGACGACACAGTACCCTCAGAACCTTCTTGTTTCTAATGCGAAGCGAACCTTCGGCATTCTGGTGTCCAGCGGAGGCAGTATGGGCCGGCTACCGGATGGCTGCATAGAGAGCTTGTTGCCAATACGAGTAATGCGATCGAAACGAGCCTTCAAGTGTCTTTTTGTAGGACTTGGCAGCACGGTTAAAGAATCTTTTCTTTGAGCTTAGATCCAGAGTTCTACGTTCACAAGCGTCAGTCCAGGTGAGAAAAGTCGTGAGCTTACGCTGTTCATCTTGAACAGAGTCGGCATTGAGCTATGGGCGAGCCAAGCTACCGTCGGGCACGTCATTGAAGGGTATAAAATACTCCACAGCTTGACGCACCACATCGGATATAACGTCCGCACAGCTCGACGGATTGTCAGAAGAGAGGCAGACTTGCTGCCAAGGATAAGTTGCAAAGAATTGGCTCATCTCATCCCACTCTGCTGACCTGTATCGCCATATTCGCCGTTCACCACGTGAGAGCAATCTGGTTGGGAGAAGGACGATGCAGACTTCACCAGACAGTGGTATGAAGTTCCTAATGGTGAGAAAACTGTTACATCACATCTGTCCAGATCAGTGGTCAGCAGAAGGTCGTCAGTCAATTGGCGGTATGACCAGCTACATCAGGCACCCTAGTCGCTTGTCCTACCTACTGGGAAAGGCCCATTGACAGCGCAAAGTGTCGCGCTTCTCTCCCAGCGTGGTAGGTCTTCTGGTATGGAAAAGCCAGTATTGGTGGCAGGCGTTGAAGTCGCTGTGTAACTGTGCGTCAGGGTGCCGGTGCAAGCATTGTCAATAGCCTCACTGAGGTGGTAAATAGTCCAGTTGTCTCCTGGTCACCGCTGTGCGATCGGTAGACACAGGTGTAAACAATGTTGGCCACACCAGTATCAACCAACAGCCATAGGGACGAGAAGTTAGGGACTTCAAGATGCACAGACCCCAGAACGCTGATGGAAATGATGCTCCAAAATGAGTATCCTGGGTAGCTGAGGTATGCCGCAACAGACTGACATCTAATTTGGGTCTCCGTCAAGAAAAGCAGTCTCTAAGTGGTGATGAACTGCATCGAGATGTGCAGACCTCGAATTATGGAGAATTAATTATTCTTCTACCCTAACCCATTTGGTCGGGGTGCCCTGGCTTAGTTACTGCGATCTATATCGCTCACTGAACTATAATTTATTGACTATAATTCAGGCCGTTAGTTGAATGACTGCAATATAAGACAGTCGTATCCAAAGTTTTCGAATATTTTCAAAATATTACCTGGATATTGCTAAACCAAAATGATTCATAAAAATATTAAACCTCATTTAAATAAAAGAGACTATTTCTTACTTTTAGGTATTGTATAGGTAAGGAGAATAAATTAGTAAAGTACTAAGTAGTTAGACTCGCGATAACAAAGAGCAGCTACGAATCAGATAAGAAATCGCGAATCCTTACAATAATATCAACATTCGCTTACCAAAGTATTAACAACGTCAATTGTATGATTTTAGGTATACAAATAAACATAATTTGATAGTATTTCAACAATTATTCAGTACGACATGCTTATTTCCATAATATTTTGGAGGTAAGGCAAGTCGATATGTCCCGCATTGTGTAATTAAAGGAATGATAAATATTATAATGAATGATGTATTTTCGGTAAGTAGGTTTATGTACAAAGACTTTTACAAGACAATCAATTTTTCTCGGTGGTAGGCCATAACATCGGCCGCCGGCAGAAGTTACCACCCACCAGACAAAGCCTTGCCGCCAAGCGATTTGTCGTGTTCCGGCATGATGTCTGGTGAAGCCGTACGGAGGACGGGTCTGAGCAGTTGTGTTGCGATGTGTGCCGGGTACGATGCGCCTAATGTTGTTGTGTTGGGAGTTTGGTCGTGGAAGGTCTTCAGATCAATCTCCCTTTGGCGCAGCATCGTTGGTCGTGTTATTGGGTTTAACATTGAATCACCTCGCTCAACTGCCGCCTTCCTTCCTATTCGCCCAGTTTTTCTGAGTGAATAGGCTCTTAATAAACTAGCGCGCTTTATCATCAACGATCGCATCACTGCTTACCATCAGGCGGGATTGCGGTCAAGCGCTAGTTTATAATTATTAAAAAAAAAAAAACATATTTTTAAAAACTAGATAAGTTCGGTTATGATTGTGTTATGACTGCAAGTGTGTTTCTGTATACATGTACCGGCTAATCATTGTTACACGTGCCCTAGATGAGTCCATAGGTCGCTTATATCAGAGGGTCAAACTGAGCTGGAGTCAATCCGGTTCTAACCAGTGTATCACGAACTATCACTACTGCAGTAGACTATATAAACAAAACATTATTTATGTAAGAATTTATGATATCAACTGTAAGACCGGCCACGATGATATCTACGCGTCCAGACGATTCGATTCGATTAATTACCAAATCCTACAATGTATCAGTGATTCCTACCGTGAGGTTCTTCAGCTGTTTGATCTCGTTGGTCTCGTATTTGAGTTGCGCGAACTGCTCATCGGTGAAGCGGACACCTTTCTCTATGTCAAGTAGTTTCTGTTCTTCCATATCTTTGCGACATTTCTTTAGCAGTTGTTCGGGTGTTAGCTTTTCGCCCTCCCCGGCTGTAACCTCTTCTTCTGGCATCTGTTCTTCGGCCATGGACTAAACAACAAAAGTAGACCTTTAAGATAATTGAAGTCTTAATTATAGATTTTAATATGTAACAAAACTGCCGTTACCAAGTCCAATTTCTGTGAAGCTTTCAGTTTTCTAAAGTAAGCTTCGGCACGTTTCTTGGAAGCGCGGTTAACTTCACGATTGACCATTCGCCAGAACACGAACACTGGATGATGGAACAGCTCAGGTGGACATTCCTTCAGCGGCGTCTTCCCGGCAAGGATTAGTCGTTTGAGCCTTTCCATCTCATCCATCTGCCGATAAAAGATGACTAACTGTTTATAAAACTGTAAAACGTGAGCAACGTTCAAAAACGTTACTTAAGTAGATCTATATGGCGGCATCATCACAGAGTTAATCCCAATCGCATCCAAAACTTTTTTAGCTTTGGACTCTGGGGTCCGCTTTACCAGTCTAACTGCTAATTTTGACTAACCTTCGTGATATTCCGTTCCTGCCGTATGACCTCCACAACTCGAAGGCGATATCGAAGCATTGCAGTTAGACAAATTGCTCGACTTTTGAGGGCTCCAACAACCCGTATCGACTGCCATTAGATGTTTGTATGGCAACCGGGACCAACGGCTTAGGCGAATCACACACGGCACCGGGTACTGCCGCGGACGGCTAACTAAAGAGTACCACACGACCGCGCGGTCTGGCGGTGTATCGGGTGTATGTGTGTTAAGCATCTACGCATTTAATAGAGGTCAATGCGACATGATATCTGCTTCACCGCCCTCCGTGGTGCCATGTGTGAATTGCCTTAATGTCGCCTTTCCGATGCACGACCAGACCAGTGCAAAATATTCATATTCATGCATACAAATATTTGCACTGCGCGAGGATCGAACTCGCTCATCCTTGCGCAGCGACCGCGTTCGCTACCGCTACGCCACAGAGGCTGTCGTAATAGTAGTAAGTAGATTTATATGGCAATAAAAGCTATATTGATTAGGAATGTACGTGTAAGGAAAATTGTAGCTTGTCGCGAAGTTCATAAAGCAATCTAAACGCAAACGGCTGATGGGCTGGTAATTAATTTCATGTTGACTGGCGTTTAGTAAGTGAAGCACACGGAAGGCATGCAGACAATCAGCGATGATAGATTGGCAGTAGACATTAGATAATTACTTCTGTGTCTGAAAAGAGTGGTTAAAAACGAGACTGTTTGACGATATGATAACCCATATTGTTTGTGCAACAGCAAATATTAGATCAATAATAACATTTATTTGTATTATTACAATACTAGGTATTGTGTATTATCATACGATAACCTTGTATGATAATGTAATATAGTTTTCAAAAAGGTAATCAATAATCTTTGAAACTATGACTTATGATACAAATCGATCTCGATTTAAATCTAGATTAAGATTGAGCCTGCAGATTGTGTTTATACAGTTCAAAACGGTAGAAAATTGTCATCTACTTACAACACGCGCATTAATCCTCCTGTTGAGGGTCTCCTCATTGACTTCGCGGATCCTCTCTTCCAGCTCCGTCATGAAAGTCTTGTCCGTGAGCCGCACCAGGTTGCACCCCATGTGCTTCTCCAGCCGAGCACGGACATGCGGATGCGAGAAGCTGAACAAGATAGCAGATCATGATTTTGTGTCAGTCGTCTTAGGAGATTTTTTTACAAGGATGTTGCAAAATCTGTTTTTGACAGATTCTGAAGAGGTTTTATTTTTAAGATAAAATAACGGCTCCCACAACACAAAACAGGTAAAATGTGATTTAGACTCTAGTTTCCGTGACGCCGAAAAAAAAAAGAAATAGATGATCCAAATTTAATGAAAATAAACTACATAAAAGCCCACCTATAATACGTAACACAAACGCTTTAGAAACATTATTAATAAACTTAACTATGCGTTAACAACACACATGAGTAATTTTGGCACCAATGAACCTAGAATTATCTAATTTCGCTTTTACAAATCACTTGAGCGTAAAACAAAATTAGATTATTAATATTACGAGGTGCAATTTATATGGCAATGCGCGAAAACAATGAAAAAGGGAATAATTGATATAAAAAATCGTAAGTGAGTCTACAAAATAAAGTTTTTATGGCCTAAAGTAGGTACTAAGTCTAACGTACCAATCAGAGTCGCGAGGATTCTTTCCACTTTCAGCACTCGTTATGGTGGCTCAGGCAGAATAGATATACACATCGGAGCCCACCAGACGTCTCGACGCTGCCGTAAACTTTTAGTCGTTTTGACGCTACATGCCCAGTGTCATAGTTGAGACCTTTATCGTGGTGTACGATGGGCCTGGCACGGTATGGCACGGCCCCCCCGACACCACATGTAGGTACAAAATTCGTATAAAGAAGTATTCACACCTTTGTTTGGACCGGTGTCAGGCTTCAAATCAAATGTTCTTTTGTAAAGACTGTTGGGATATAATAGCTGTATTTTTGCATGTAGAAAAAGCCTTTTTACCTCTTCTGATAATCCTTGTTTTATATTTGTCTATGGATCGGATGATGTCACAGGTTGTTGTGAAGCTTTATTTAAGTTAACGTTATCTAATTTTATTACATTTAAAATCATAGGGGTCACGGATGACAAAAATATTGGTTAATTTGGTGTTATCCCTTAAGTTGTGGTTAATATAACGGATGAAGCGAAGTTCGGCAGTGCAAGGTTACTGATTATTATGTACTTGTATATGTGTAGGTATACAAGAGATATACTATACATTAAAAAAAAAAAAACATTTGTGTAACTTATGATAATATGCCACGCTATTTTAAAAATACTTAAGCAAAGTGACATTCAATGCCTATTTTTCCATTGGAAAGTGGTTTTGTGTTACCTTTTTGTCTCAAAACGAAATATAAAGGAGTTCGTTCTAAAAGGTTCTTAACCTCACGTGACTGAATAAAGTTTTCAACGCCATACATGACACCGTTATGGCAATTTTGACTTACTGTTTACTGAATGCATAAAATTGCATATACATATTTAAGTCATATTGTTTCCAGATAGTAATAATACCTATATCAATACAGAGATATAGGTACGATGTTAGCGCATTTTTGCTATAAAACCTGTATGGATGCTTTCGTCGATCTAGTAAATCACTTTATTTTGCAACCTTGTACTGGGGAGGGTCTAAAATGAAACACATAAAAGCGTCATTATGTAGGGAAAGAGACTAATTGCTTATAGACTTGTCTAATTCGTAGAAAAGACAAGTTAAAACGAACACTGACGTTTTTTTACTAATTTATCATCGAAAACCGTCTCGATTTGCATCCCGGATAGTAATTTAGAATAATAAACAAATAAAGGCCATCTGTAAAGTACCTATTCTTAAAATCGTTTATCTTCACAAGAGGCGACATAACAGGAAAATGATTAATTACTTTAAGGGCAAATAACCCGGGTTATTACCTATTACAAATATGCTTTATTTTGATTGTTATGTTATTGCTGTTTATACGCTGACTTGGGTTTATACGTTATCAGCGTAATGCTGAGAAGATATAGATGATAAGATCGAGTTCTTAGAGGAAATATAAGTAGAAGTCTATCCACAGTTCTAGGTCAGGAATTTCCGGAACCTGTCAAAAGCTAGACGGGGCGACGATATTCAAAGTGGCTGGTAGCAGCTGAGTGAGAGTTGCTGAATAGACTAATGACATACGATTGGAGGGTCCGGTGTCCTGCAGACAACTGGCGGATGACAACAAGATAAAAACCCATTCATAGAGGGATAAAATAAACTCATCTTTCATACCTGTCTGTGTGATAGACCTTCTAAACTGCACTATGTTGTTTGATGCAGTTTTTCACCACCATTTAGGTACAACATTAATACCGGATGGTTTATTAATGTTTACCTTTAATAATTTATATTTAACTTACGTCCACCGGTGAGAGGCTACGGCAGGTCTTTAGAACCTAATTATAGAAAAACGAGTCGTCCACATGTTTTCTGTCATCTATGGGTATATGCTATAGAACGGTATATGCTATAGAATGGTATACGCTATAGTTGCTAGGTTACGGTCCACCCTAGTTTCCGATCCTATTTCCGGCGAGTCGGTGACTTGTGACGAGTAGACAGGGCCCCGATGCTGACATGGTAAACATGTGGTTACCTAAATGAAGGGTGTATTTACCTATTGTGTCTTTGCACATCTATGCATATACATAAAATTGGAATGTCTGTTTGTAATATTGGAATCACCATATGTTAAAACATGAATATATGCTTGTTTTGTTTTTCTCGGTGGTAGGCCATAACATCGGCCGTCGGCAGAAGTTACGACCCACCAGACAAAGCCTTGCCGCCAAGCGATTTGTCGTGTTCCGGCATGATGTCTGGTGAAGCCGTACGGAGGACGGGTCTGAGCAGTTGTGTTGCGATGTGTGCCGGGTACGATGCGCGGTGCGCCTAATGTTGTTGTGTTGGGAGTTTGGCCGTGGAGGGTCTTCAGATCAATCTCCCTTTGACGCAGCATCGTTGGTCGTGTTGTTGGGTTTAACATTGCATCACCTCGCTCAACTGCCGTCTTCCTTCCTATTCGCTCAGTTTTTCTGAGTGAATAGGCTCTTAATTAACTAGCGCGCTTTACCATCAACGATCGCATCACTGCTTACCATCAGGCGGGATTGCGGTCAAGCGCTAGTTTATAATTATTAAAAAAAAGTACATATGCTTATGTCTGAAATGGCTGGACCGATTTTGATCGCACTTTTATTGCCAAGGTGTAGCTGATGTAATAACGAGTAACTTTGGGTACTTTTCTATATGGTTTTTAAAGCACAGAGCAAAGTATCCTAAGTTACTCGTTATTTCTCCTCTATTACTCGGAATAAAGCCCGCTATTCCCACGGGATCGACTCCAACGCAGGTGAAACCGTGGAGCGCAACTAGTATATAAATAAAACATTTTCACTATCTTGTTGTACTTAATGTGATATAATAAAGGTTGTCTGTAAAAGATCGCTCTTAGTGATAAGATCGCCTATCGTGTCCTACTGTAAAATCTTCATATTCATGTTATGTAATTTATGTGGTCTACATAATAAATAGTATTCTGTTCTATTATAATAGCCGCTTTGAGAGAAGTTCGGTGATTTTTGTAAACCGTTTGTCATATATGTCTAATAGTACATTTCAACAGACTTGCTGACCTCTTTGATTGCATTTTATTGTCGATTCTAGATAGATAAAATATGGTTAGATTAAAACTTATGAATAATAAAACTTGTGTTTCGTGACTTGCAACTTGTTCTGACTTGGTATTTACTTTATTTGGGTTTATCTTTAAGTAATTTCAATTTATATTTCAACTTATACTTCCACTTATTATTTAAGCCATGTACAGGCGACAACACATTAAGCTACTACAATCTGTCAGATTTCATTATTAAAACTATCAACTTTTTCCCTAAAGCATTAAGGCTCAAGGTTGATTGGGAATATTTGACAGATTCGGGTAACTTGACTTGCTGTCGCCCTTACTACACATTCTGGCAACTTTGGCTTTTATTGATTTAGGTAACCGTTACATAAAATAATTTATCTACGATCATTTGGTAATTTGCTTAATACATAACCTTAAGTCATGTCTCAATAGTACTCATTCCTGCCATTGTTTACAATGACCATTTCTACATGGGTAAAAAAAAAGTTTCATTGTAGTACACAATGAAACTTTTTTTTTGTGGTTATTGCCTCAGAATATCAACATTTATGATTATGCCAAAAAGCGCGCGTTTGCGTCACGACTAAACATCGCTTGTAATTAGGCTGTATGGATGAATTGCCTTTGCCTTTCATTTGTGGGATTATAACAATATAATAGTGGAAAGCTAAGATGAGTGTCATGCTCATTTTTCATTAGTCTTTTTAAAAGTGCATTCGTGAATAATTCATAAAGATCCGTTTTGTAAACTCAATGACGCAGAGAAAAAAGCAAAAGAAAAAAAAAAAACAAAAGAAATAAGGTTTTCGAGACACAAATTTATGACTAAATAGCTATTTGAATTTGGAATTATAAACCAAAGAGGAGATATTTGAGATCAACGTGGCCAGTACGACAAAACGCTAATTTCATAAATGTAAGGACCTCCTAATATTCTCAATTTTGAAATAAAGTTAAAACAAATAAGGTTGGACGTTGATACTAGAAGATAGATGATAAATATTGTTTTTTTTTTCATTAGGTTTATACAAACACTTTTACATGTCAATCATTTTTAAAAACTATGTAGGCACGTGGGAAAGGACAGATGAACTGAATTATACGTACTTACTATCAATGGCCTGGTATTGTTGTTATAACATAAAAAAAGGTACATGATATCACAAAAAATAGTTTTTATGTTGCAGCTGCCGTGTTTTGTCTCTACACCAACTTAAGGTTGACTGGTGGAAATTGCACCAGCAGATATTCACTATTTATATTAATTTAATGTTTACATTCTCGGCATGTCGTACGAGTCGAGGGGTCGAAACCAATAGGTATATTAATTTATTTATTCAGATAACATGATCTATTTTGTTAGTAAAATAGTGCTTTACATTTTGTATACACGCTACAATGTTTGTTAGAACGGACACACATACCTATTAATAGTTTATTTTTACGTGCACATTCTTTAACAAATAAATAAATTCTACGATTCCTGGCGGTCGCGCCTAGCGGTCTACGAAAAACGTGCTACAATTTTTTTTTGTCGTCATGTGTTAAAACAATTCTTCGTACTTTTTGTTCCAATAATTTTTCAGAGGCCAAGTGCAAAGACTGAAAAATATAAGGGTCAATTTACACGGACCATAACCACACCACACCACAACGACGTCACGTGGTTGGACGTATATTTTGTATTGAAAATGTATATTAGAATTTACAGGTACCATATTTTGCCGTTGTTATTGACCACCTGTGTAATAGACCACATCGTAGCCACATCGCGATGGCAACGCCACCACTGGCGGCGGCATCGCGGCCACATCACAGGACATGACGTCATCAACAGCGCGCGCCTATAGTCGTATTTTTAATTAGACGAACTCAACTGACGTTTACTGTGTTGTCAGTTTTGAATGAAATAAAAATGGTGTTGTGACAAAGTGAATGAAACAACGCAACCACATCGATATTTTGTCGGTTCCATAACGTAACTGCAAAAAGCCGCTGCGACTCTATTCAGACGTTACCATAGCTTGACCACATTTTGTTGCTGCGATGTGGTGTGGTTGTGGTACGTGTGAAATGACGCTTAATACCCAGGACTTCCCAGTAAATTCTCGTCTCTGCTCTTCCGCACCTGATATAGCTTCAACGAAAAATTATGATTCATTCAATAAATTAGTAAGATTAATGGAATTTCATGAGAAAATGTTAAAAAGTAAGTACCTATAACAGCATTCAATGTTGTGTATTTTAGCTTAGGCATTGAATTAATTATTCGACAAAAGGTAAAATTATTCAGACTAATAAAATAAACGGAAGAAAATAAATACCAATAACAAAACTAACACAAGATAGGTACTTATTTATACTTTTTATCTCGCCTTCACTCACTTAACTTGAATTTACAGATAAGCTTTAAATATTATAATTGTTATGTCTAGAAATAATTCCCATTGTTCAAGATACATTAACACTTAAAAATAAGCTCCTACAACTATATCATCATCATCAACCTTTGTATCGTCCTACTGCTGGTAGTGTTGCCCAAATTCAGTCTTGGTCTTGCAGTCTTGGTCTTGTTCTTGCGTTTTTGCAAGACCAAGACCAAGAACAAGACCGCGTATTTTTAGCAAGACCAAGACCAAGACTGACCGTGCAAGACTTGAGCAAGAACAAGACATAGCCTGCAAGACTCTTGCGTCTTGCAGCTAGGACTTAGCGCTATTTCACTGAGTAGTTAGGTGTAACAGTTCGGTGTATAGGTAGGTACGCTTAGCAATTCTATGAGACGCAAAAAACTGTATCAAAGAATATGATAAACTGGACCTATGCGCATTACGACTAATACCATAAACATAGCGAATAAAAAAATATCTATTAAAATCAAACTGAGTGCATGCATAGTTATGTTTTAACCATCGGCACTTTGATAATGCGGCATCAAAGGTTTTGTACTTACTTCTCAAAGAAATTTGCCGCTTTTCGGAAGTACATGGTTACGATACACGCGCCGGCGGCTTCTTTTTAAATCTAAAACAATCGTTGCCGCCACGCCCAAATCATAACATTTGACACTATTTGATTGCCGCCATAGGGCGTAGGTATACTCATGCAAAATAATTTCGAATTTTAAGAGTACCTACAGGTGTTCCAAAGAATAAATAAGTTTCAGAGTGTTTAGAATGAAAATGAATACATTATACTGATCACGCAAGTAGTATTATGATTAGGATAAAATGGTAAGGATAGGTAGTAGATGTCATATTAATTCATTCTAGTAAGTATATATTATAATATTGATTACTTATATGGTTTTAAACTAATTACTTAGGTACTATTATTGTACATTTAGTCATTATATTTCTTAAGTTTTTACAAGAAAAAATAGCAAGAAAAGTTATTGTAATTAATTTGTTTTTTTACATGTTTTAGCAAATGTAAGCTTATAAATCATAAATGTTTATTAAGAAACAGTTACTTCCATGGAAAACGACATATAGGTCAGTTGATTTTTCGAATTTCTTATCAAATCTTCAGTTATTTATTAATCTGCTTGATCTTTACTATGGCTATGTTAATTCAAGCTCACAATGTTCCAATTCTAATACGTTTTTCTAAGATTTAAAGTAAACTTTAATAAATAGTAATAGACTAATAGGTAATTGCAAGACTTGCAAGACTCTTGCTGCAAGACCAAGACCAAGACCAAGACTGGGAGCGCAAGACCAAGACCAAGACCAAGACCAGGTGTATTGGCGCAAGACCAAGACCAAGACTGGCTAAGTCTCGTCTTGTTCTTGCATTTGGGCAACACTAACTGCTGGGCACAGGTCTCCTCACATAAAGAAAAGGATTGAGCGTAATCACCACGCTTGCTCAATGCTTTGGGTCGGCGATTTCGGACTTACAAGTCCAGGTTGCCTCAAGATGTTTTCCTTCCCATGCGCGCTTGTGTTAGAAGGGACACCGGGGTGGTTTTTAGTCAGTAGAAGTCTGACATACCCCGTCGCCCACCCTAGGGCGGCGGACATCCATTGAGGATTTTCCACCCCGGAAAAAATAAAGATGTTTTCCTTCACCTTATAATCAGTCATTGGTGTCCAAGATATACTTAGAAAGTACTTAAGCTGGTGTTTTGACCACTAGGCAACCATAACTTCAATTATATGACCTATAATTATTGTTCTACATGACAGCCTCCATGGCGTAGCAGTAGCGAAAGCGGCCGCTGCGCAAGGAAGCGTGGGTTTAATCCCCGCGCAGTGCAAATATTTGTATGCATGAATGTGAATATTTGCACTGGTCTGGTCGTGCCTCGGAAAGCACGTTAAGCCGTGGGTCCCGGTTGCCATACGAACATCGCACATCGAACATCGAATGGCAGTCGTTACGGGTTGCTGCGGCCCGCATAAGTCCAACAATTGGTCGAACTGCAATGCTTCGATATCGCCTTCGGGTTGTGGAGGTCAGACGGCAGTCGCTTCACGGAAAATATCGAAGTTTAGCCAAAATCAGAAGTTACCACCCACCAGACAAAGCCTTACCGCCAAGCGATTTGTCGTGTTCCGGCATGATGTCTGGTGAAGCCGTACGGAGGACGGGTCTGAGCAGTTGTGTGCCGGGTACGATGCGCCTAATGTTGTTGTGTTGGGAGTTTGGTCGTGGAGGGTCTTCAGATCAATCTCCTTTTGGCGCAGCATCGTTGGTCGTGTTGTTGGGTTTAACTTTGCATCACCTCGTTCAACTGCCGTCTTCCTTCCTATTCGCTCAGTTTCTCTGAGTGAATAGGCTCTTAATAAACTAGCGCGCTTTACCATCAACGATCGCATCACTACTTACCATCAGGCGGGATTGCGGTCAAGCGCTAGTTTTTAATTATTAAAAAAGAAATCAGTAAGTAGTTAGACTGGTAAAGCGGACCACAGACACCAAAGCTCAAAACGCTTCGGATTCGACTGGGATTAACGCTGAGATGATGATGATGATGTGAACAAGAGATTCGGCGCCAACGTAAGTATTAATGATGATGATAATGATGAATTATTGTTCTACATCTTAGTCTGTAACAAAATGGGTGATGACTGCAACTGAATCTGTAATTCATGATGAAACCTTCATTTACAATGTTTAAAATATGATCCATGCTGTTTGTCTATTAATACCAATGCTGACGTATACCGTAGCTAACCAATACATTTATGATCGTATACGACTAACACCTAGTCATACGTAGACTGAATTTCAGTACGATTAAATAAATACAGTGCATCAACGTTATTAAACCGACCATAACAGAAAATATTTCATAGTTATCCGTGCGTTAACGTAATACCATCACGTCAATGTTTACGGAGCCCAAATTACGCGCGACGATACATTTACTCGTCACTTCGGTTTTTAGTTTCAGTGTACACGCCAAAAATTCCGACCAGTGTGTATGAATGTACGTTTAAAATGTAGGTATGTGATTAATGCACGACTCTGAGTCATATACGTGACTTATTTCAGAAAGACTTCCCCTAATTTTGTTTGTTTTAAAAATATTAGCGATGCTTTTACGAATCGAAGTCTCTTTGTAGTTACACTTTTACTAGATTTGTTATATTTAGCTACGTTTCATCATCATCACCAACCTTATTATCGTCCCACTACTGGGCACAGGTCTTCTCTTACAGAGAAGTACACTCCTTCTCTTACAAAGAAGGATTAAGTGTAATCACCACGATTGCTCAATGCGGGTTGGCGATTTCAGACTTAAGGTCGAAATATACTACCAAAACGTGACGACACGACGCTACGTCACCCGACGCATGTAAGTACATATCAATTTCATATATTTAATATGGTCAGAAGCTTATAGCCAACACGCCGCAACATCCAACCGATTTGGATCAGCGTGTTGCCTTGGGGGGGACACGCCACCCGACGAATCAGCGCAGTGTGTTTTTAGTTAACACCCGACGTTTTTATGGCGGTTATAATAAAAGATATGTTTTGTTTAAAAATTCATTTAAAATGTCGGATGAAGAATTTGTGAAACGGTACTCAGGTCCCCACGGTTTCACCCTAGTGGGTTTCGATATGTTTTTTTTATATGCTCCGCTTCTATTGGCCGCAGCGTGATTTTATATAGCCTAAAGCCTTCCTGGATTAATAGGCTATCCATTGCAAAAAGAATTATCCAAATCGGAACAGTAGTTCCTGAGATTAGCGCGTTAAAACAAACAAACAAACTCTCCAGCTTTATATATTAGTATAGATGAGTAAGTCTTTTTTTATTTACTGTTTCTGTACAAAATGTATCCCCAAAATCTGCAATAAATCTTCTTCAAAATCTTCATCTAACTCGTCTTCAAGCAGAATCGAATCCATGGCCACGTGACACGTCAATACACTTCAGTCTTTCGTGAGAGACTACACTACACGATACGTGTTGTAGCATCGGGTGGCGTGTTGCCTATGTGCATGACGAGCGTCGGGTGTCGGCACAACACATCGCGTTGCGTTTTGATAATAATGTTTCGACCTTTAAAGTCCCGGTTTCTTCAAGATGTTTTCCTTCACCTTGTAATCAGTCAGCTACGTTTACCGTCTATGAAATTCGTACTTTTGACCGAAGAACAATGGAACATTTTTTTATTGCTATTCAAAGTTTAACCTCATTTGTTATTGCCAGCCAGGACGCTCGTCGCCTACATAACAGCAATAATGGCGCCCTAAAAATCTGCTTTTGTGGCTCGGTATACTAACAAATAAACACTAAAACAGCATGATTATGAAACATAGCAGCGCTTACAATAAAAGTTAATTGTACCCTCTAACTGTGGGGGCGGTGACCCAATGCTACTTACTCGTAGATATGGCGTAAAAGTTTCCATACATTAGTGCTTAATTATTTTTCTGGAAATCAATGAACCGACTCATTGATGACTGTTTTTCGTTATAATGCGTTTTTTTTTCAAATATTGTTAACAATATGACGTTACGGACGGACTACGGTTAAATACGGCTGGTCGCAGGGTTTGAATAAGAAAATCACCTTTTTTTCTACTGAAATACTGTACCCCAAATGCGTACCTACTACATTTTCAATCACAACCCCAATCAAAAACCGCTACCTTTGCTTCATAGGACTGAAAAAAAAGAATCATCTGGTCAACAACATAAAAAAAGGAATCAATGTTGTTGAAGGTTTTGGCGGGAAAGCCAAGCTGAGTGTCACGCTCATTTTTTATTGGACTTTTAAAATTATTTATAGTGTTGTTTACTAAATAAAAGTGCGTGATTTATGTAATAAAAAGTGCATTCAATAAATAATTCATAAAGAACAGTGAAATATCGCAGCATAGTGGCCACATCATGACTTTGTTTGAAACCTCCATCGTAAGACGGGTCACGCGGCTGTCTTTTTCGACATGAATAATTCATTACGTCACATTGACAAAATGCACAAATCGTGCGAAGCCATAAAAGAAAAAAAAAAAAATTTTGTTGAAATGTCAAAATTAAAGGCGTTGCTCCGTTTATCAGACAAATGCTGTTTTATTTCAAGTACACTGCCACTACAAAAGTCAATGTTTAATTAAATTATAGCTTTTAATTACTACTATGTAAAGGCGAGAATTAACTACCCTCAATCGATTGAATCGTGTGATGTAAGTTGTACACGAAACGCGGCAGTAAAACCGTAAGCGTGATATTTTTAAAGCTAGTAAACGTCACGGACATTGAACGATTTTAGAATTTATATACTTCATGTTTCTACTCTTCATGAAGATTAGGATTTTATGCTTTATGCATAAAATGTTATTTCAAGTGTGAATGGGCGAAATTCCAATGTTGATCGTTAGTTTGAGGGGGGATATGTGAAATCCTTTTAACGGGTGCAAAGAGTATGGTCGTGCGGTGTGAATACAGAAAACTCTGGGAATATATAAGGTTCACATGGACCGTGACTTTATCCACAACGCAATGGTGTACAAACGACAGCACATCAAGCTGAAGTAGCTTCACTTCACTTCAATGACACTTTTTTTTTGTTAGATCTTTAACTTTATGGCAATAACATTAAGGCTCAAGGTTGATTGGGAATATCTGACAGTTTCGGGTAGCTTGACCTGTTGTCGTCCGTACATAATTGAGAGCGAATGCTTAGATAGAGCTGACACCTGATTCATTTTAACTACATTTAGTGTTAGCTTTTCTCTGTACAGAAACTGTCGAAACGTTAATCAAGTTTACGTGGTCCTACTATGAAAACTATATAAGGTTACTAGCTGACTGCACAGACGTTGTCCTGTGACCTCAAATTCGATCGCAGTGCTATACCTACCGAGTACAATTGTGAATCTACCTATAACAAACAGGGACACATTCAAACACATGAAAAAAGATCACCAAAGTCGTTTAGTAGGAGTTCAATGACATACATTCGAACATAATTATAAAGATCTTATTCAATTTTATCCATGGAAAAAAAAAAACAATGCACGAAGGTACGCGTAACTCCATAACCGTTCAATTAATGATAGTGGATTGAAAGACAAATCCTTTTACATTTAGACTGTATTTTAACTCCACTATTCCCAGAAAAACCGGAGATTTAGGAAGTAGTCCACTAACCAAGAAGCTTAGCGTGTCTTGGGGGACTCCATATAAAAATTGATTTTGTTTTGCCCTTTGGAAGGGCCAGAATACATGAAATTAAAAGTAATATTTATTTATGATATGTATATGTCACTTTATCCAAAATTTATATAAACAATTCAAATTAAATATAATAAAGGGTATATCTGACATCGTAACGCAAACTTCGCGAAAAGGCTAGACCGCATGCCACTAATAAAATTATGATAGTCATTTATGTCGTTACTGAACGGTTACAGAATTAAGTGTTTAAAAAAAAGTGTCGGCTCGGCTTTTGAACGTTGCAAGCGTGCCGCCGAGCGGGTTTGTAGGTATGACGTTGATCCCTGATGTGAACTCTATCAAATCAGCTGATAAGATAGTTTTTCGAGTCTTGTTTTCATAGCGCTTTTTTGTGTAATTAGCGAATTAATTAATTTTTACTTTAAAATCTTATTGGGTTATAAAAGTATAGCAATTATGAACGGTCTAAAGTGAAAAAAACTACACATATTTTTTTTTAATCATGAAAAAGCCGATGATAAATTCCACCACTGAGGGGTTCAGAATCATGTACCTCCTGCATCCATGGTACTCGTTTGTGCGTCGATGTCATATTCGGAAGTTTTTATTTACTTTTGTTTACGCACCTTGGGGGCCACCATAGACTGGGGACCCCGTATAATTGAAACAGCAGACACGGCAGCAGCAACGCCTTTGTTACTAACTAAGAATTCCAAATGCAAATTAATAGCATGAAATTAATACTATCCAGATGAATGTGTTCCGGATCACTCACCTAGGAGTGATTTATACCTTTCGAGCTACATCTGCCACGTGTTGTATGAGCCATTCCATTCATCAGCCAAGATCTTATTAGGTGTTAGTCATCCTCATCAGACAGAAACACAAACACTTGATGAATTATGCTGAATTCATTGAGTGTTTGTGGCGCTTCACGGTTTGTCATTCTTCAGCAATTTGCGAGCTATATTTTCCTACAGATTTCCCTTTTAACGGCTCCAACATCATGCTGAATTATGGGGATAGCCTTTTGGACTCTATTAGAACGAACATCGTTTTTTTTTTTAAATATCATTTAGTTTTTTTTTTTTAATAAGTATTGTGTTTAGTTTGTGGTTTTCCTGTGCGGGATCTATTTAATACTTTTTCGTATCTTACTTTCTTGTTTACAGTAGGTACCTACACACAACGATATATGTACATATATCGTTGTGTGTAGGTACTATGTGTGTACTATGATTCTTTACTATTCAGTTTTAGCTGACATAAGTTGATATGTCGTCGTAGATACTTTTCCACAACAGTTTTGAAATTGCGGTAGTCAATTTGATTAAAAAACTTTATACATTTAAATAAGTACCTACAAATTTAACAAAATATGTAGGATAAAATTACTAGTGAAAAGATCATAAGTAATGAATAATACGTGATCAAATGAAGGAATATTTAAACACGCACCTAAAGATCACAAGTCCGCTTCACTACGATTTAAATTTTATTACTCTTACAGATAATTATTTATTTGGTTAATCTCTAATGTTTATACAGTAGTGTTTTGTTTATGTGTAGTGACCTCTGATTACGTATAATGATTATTAAGTATAGGTTTTTGAATTAATTGGCCACGAGTTCGGAACCGCGATATAGAGATCTGTAGGTCTGTCTTGGTTACCATTGGAAACAAAATGATACCTATGTTGATAATGATGAATAAAAATTAAAACTTATCAATACAACTTTTTATCCATTTAGAGGCCGTAGACCTGAGAAATGAGAAAAATATTACGAAAATGCGTCACCGATAGTTATTTTTAAAAACATCGGTGATTCAGCCGAATATGTACAAGAAGAGGATGAATACATTTTTTTTTACTTTTAAGAAAACGTTTTTCCACACTATGAATTTCTCCTGTATCGAAGGTTGGTATACAAACATATAAACTCACATAAACAAACAGCAAGACCCGGAACAAGTACTTGTAAGTCATACAAATATTTCTCCAGTGCGGGAAACGAAGCCACGACACGCAGGGCAATAGCTATTAACGGTGTAGTCGTATTTTAATTTATTTCTGAGAATATTGTTACAAAGTGTTTAGGTAAATGCATTTAGATCATAATATTTTGCCGTTTCTCAACTTCTTTTTACCATTAGGATTACTTACCAAGTTTTACTTACTAATAAGTGTGTGTAAAGAGTTGTTAAAGAGATTAATTGTTAAGTCAAAATTCAATAAAGTTAAACTAATTCCGATGAATATGGAAAAAAGTCAAATTTTGATGTCTATTTTTTATTCGTAAATCTTTAATCTAGTACATAGTAAAATTTTCTTATGAGAATATTGAATAGATTGAAAAGTTCTGAGGCTGAGAGTTTTGAGAAGGGGTACGAAAAAAAATTTTTTTTTAAAATTAATTTATAAACCAGCGCTTGACCGCAATCCCGCCTGATGGTAAGCAGTGACGCAATCGTTGATGGTAAAGCGCACTAGTTTATTAAGAGCCTATTTTCACTCTAGCCTTGAAGACACTCAAATTGTAGCCCGACTGAAACACCGCCCTAAAAACGAACCATTTCCTGCATTTCCAGCAGGTTATTAGCAATTCCTCTAACTTTCGTAAAATGGTGTCATTTAGTAAGTACTTTAATTAACTTAAATTCAATGCTGTTTTATATGTTTTGTGTTTATTGTTCAATATTCGAAGATTTATTTTTATTTTGGTATAATAACATTGAACCGATCACCCCTACGTCTCTAATGGAACGAAAAATATGAAACGGATTTGTCGTCTTTTATAAAACGTAAACAAGAAATACTAAGAATTGTCTGTATATTTGATAAGCTATCAGTTAGTACGCAGGATTTTTAATGGATTTTGATGACGAATTGACGACGCCAATAAATTATTTTCGTTTGTTTTATTCTGGCAGATGACCTCCCGGCAATGACGATTTTGTTAACGTAAACATTATTATTCTCATTGACATTTAGAATAAGAAAATCTAGATAGTGGAACTTACAAACGATACAGGAAACATAACTTTTATGTAATTTTAAATATTAAATTATTAAGAAAACTTCAAATTTATACCGATACCGTACTAAAGTACCTTACAAAAGGAATAAGCGTAAAGATTACAGTCTATAATTCACGACCCTGATTTTCAAAGTTCTCTGGATGCGGTGCCCGAACAACATCAGTTTCTTTTGGGTCCCAATACCCCATTTGTGATTCAATATTAAGGTACCTAATCTTAATATGATAAATTAAAACTAAAACGTAAATTATATAATACCAATTTACGTGTCCTTTAATAATTGTTAAAATAATTATTTACGTAACAAAAATACAAAAGCTTTTGAAATAATAACAGAGTTATCAGCTATCAATCTTTTTTTAATGCCGAAAGTTTTGTTGCTGCCAAAAGCAAAAAATCGCCACTGACGACTCCTCATTAATCCTAAAATATTAGGTACGTTAGCCAACCTACAGACCAAGCTACCCGAAACTGTCAATTATTCCCAATCAACTTTGAGCCTTAACCCTTTAGAGATATAGTTGAAAATCTAATGAAGAAATCTGACAGATTATAGTAGCTTGATGTGCGGTCGTCTGTACCAGGGTTCGATTGACGCAAAATAACTTCGTGATACGCATTTATTTATCATCAGAGTTCTTTGAACCATAACGATACTACAATAGCATGTCCCGCCGCCCCATCCTGCCAGATAACACGCAAAAACTTGCTACAATGATTTATTATCCTTTTGGAAAATTGGTCACAGTTATGCCAAAACAACAACTCTGAAAAAAAAAAAATTACGATCCTAATCCAATGCCGAATTAGTAGAATATTACTAATTTAAGTGGTACTTACAACTACTATCGAGCTAAAACCGTTCACAATATACATATAAGTAAGCTCAAAATATAGGCTTTCAATAGATTTCAAATAGTAAACTTTATTTAATAACCACATAATCAATAAAAATCAAAATCAAAGCATTTATTTCAAATAAACCAGTTACAGGCACTTTTGAATTGTCAGAAGGTTGGTCAGTCAGTAAGGTGAAGTTAGTCATACTCGTAGTAATACTTAAATTCATATTAAATATTACTACCTAATTCTCTCATCTGCGGCTTTATTAGTAGATATGTAATAAATTAAAATCATAACTCTAATGATAGGGAAATGTTTAAGCTACAGATTTCGCAAAATGAAAGTAAATTTTAGGCAGGCTGACGTGTTTTGGCATAACTGGACCCAATTACAGAATATAATCAAACTTAAATTTCATATCTTCTTTTGAATAACTGCGACCATAGACCATATATCACCAGAGATTCATTGATATCAGATATTATAATATGAAAACAAGTAGATAGTGTTTTTCCTTGAAAAGTTACCAGGTGTGGGCGTAACTTGATTGTTTACACGATTGCTCTATCTGTACGCAATGTTTTTATCCGGTGCAGTGATCACTACAATATTTGTTGACATCCTCAACAGCCGATAGTTATCAAAGTTACCTTTGCAGTGCAAATTAAAAATGAATAAGGATGTGTTTTGATAAAATTAGAAGTGCTGGTGTGAAAGTAGTCAATAGCGAGCAGCTGAACCTGAGTGTAGATGTTCTTCTTGACGGGACATCGAGGAAGGTGGTATAGTCATCAGCATCAGTAGCAGATCGCCTCCGGCCGCGGCCAGCAAGAAGCTCTATTGTTGTCCAAAATGAGCCCTCAGAAGCACTAGACGGTGTTCGCTGCATCTTGAGGTGGTAATGATCACGCTTGCATGTTGCCCGACCCGCGGCTTAAGGTGCAATGACTGCCGCCGCCATCATAGTTTTCCGACCACCCCTTCCCCCATAGATTCGACACCCGACGTGTTCCACACGCGAACATTAATCTCCCGCCTTGACACCTTTCATGGTTAATTCTCCACGTATTCACTGATGTCTGTAGACCCTTATCAAGACCTTTAATGGTTATTTTGCAAAGTTGATAGGTAATTTTCTAGTCAAGGCGAAGTTGTGAATGTGTTTTACGTTTTTCTTTAACAGCTCAAAGGGCGCGAGCTTCACAAGGTTTTTTTTACGATATATAGTAAAAGGATTATGAATGACATTTTTATTTACATTATAGTAGTTTTAATATAAGAGCTAATATTATAATAGTATGATTTCCCGTCAAAAATCGTGTTTATCTAGTGGACACTCGGCTTAACTGCGGCACAATCGTAGAGCCGTTTCATCCGGAGGTGACCCGGATAGCACCAACGTCGCCGGTCGCGACCGGGTCAGCCGGATGCCTCAGCGGCGGCCTTCGCAGACTCACGACAATGATGTGTTTTTTAGGTTAATATACAATTTTCTAATACCAATGAATTTGAAATAAAATGTAGAAAAATAATTATAAGAAGTTAATAACTCTCACTCTCTAGGTTCTTTTATAGCCAAGAAAGTACAATAAGTATGAAGGCATTTAAGCTTCTAATAACTCGTATATTCTATAACAGGACTTGATTTATGAAACCAATCGTCGTGTGATGGGTTGCAGCCTTGCAGGTAATATTGTTTTGTAGTTTATTGTGGCACATTGGAAATAAAAATGTTACTGTACTGTAATTGTAGGAGGTCACATGAACTTCGGGCACGTGCTTTTTATCTCTATGTTTACACAGTTGTTATAAAAACATGATTGGGCAGTAGGGTGACGTCAATCAATTTGGAGGTCTAATGAACTAGTTGAATTATTCGTAAAAACATGTCACGTCTTAAAAAAACTTTTTTTTAAATTTTATTTCGCGGTTGTTTATCTGTGGCTAGACTGGCTAGGGATGGTAATAATGAATATGAAACTTTATGAATACAATAAGAACTATATGGTTGAGTGAACTATGAAATTAAACTGTTGTTGATTTTATGGTTTAAAGGAGCCTAAAGGAGAAGATCCACAATTGAATTTATCGCAACGTTAGAAAGAATATTAAGTCTATTTAACAAAGTAATTCTAATTAACATACGATTCGTTCATCGCATTTTGATGATCTCTTCACTAATTATGTTATATTTAGTGAAACATTTAGAAACCATTTAGTTTTCATTAGGTGGCTCAGAAAAGAGGTTAAGTGACCGCAGAGGTCGCGTGCCTGATGGACGTCAAATAAAAAGAAATCCAGATCACTTTCAATCTATTTAAATGATATAAATTGAAATAAATAAATTGGATTCACTCTTCACCTACGAAAAAGCTTTTCGACATTGATTGATCTTACTTACGAGTAGGTAGGTAATCTAAAGCAGTTCTACTCACGCATATTGAATGATAACAGCTTGCCACCATCGCGGTAGATTTGGCAGTTGGAATCTTTTCATTTGTTTTCGACCCATTTCACCTTCGCCCGTTTCATCTTCACCTTCAACCTAAAATTATATTAGTATAAGTACATGTTTATCCAACTGCGAGTGTATTTTGAGGTGTTAAAGGTACCAACCAGTTAAATCAGATTTGCTTATAACATATTTAAAATGTTGTATGTGTTGTTTGTTTTGTGTTTTTTATTAGGAAATAATACTGATGATAAATATTGGTGCATTATATAATTAGAAGCAATATTATTTTGTTTGCATTGAGCCATCCTTCAAAAATTCTTCTAGTGTGTAGTAATATTTCTCAATAAGCTATTTATTAAGTTCCTTTCTAAATTTTATAAGAAGCAATAATATAATTTGCATCATATAAATAGTCTTTATCCGAATTCTATTGCATACTATAGGTCATCATCGTCCCATTTGATCAAACAAAATAGGCTTAATGTGCAAGCACCAGAGATTAACGTCGTATTTAAGTAAATTTGAAAGAAGCTGACAGTTCTCGTATTGATCAAAACAGCATACTGAACGAAAATATCGATCATCAAATTGAGAAAATCTGTATGTAATCTCTTATAAGGGATGGTGCTATTCATCTAAATAATATAAAATTCTTCTTATGCTATAAAACTTCATGCCTTTAACGCACTGGAATGATATTCTCTGACATGTTGTCCCCTGACGACCATCGACATTGACCCCTGACTAAGACCTACGTTTTGTTTTAGGCTAAATCCACTTGGCTGTTTTAAGTCTTCAGAACTTAGTCGTCTTTTTAGGAAGGGATAAGATATTTAGAAAGTTTGTGTACATATGTACATTAGGGTGGAGCACGAATGTATGGCGAAATTTTTTTTTTATTATTTTGATTTCTAAGTGGAGGGGTTTTATGCCTTATGTAAAAACATAAACATATGCCAATTTTAGTGATTATTGAAAATAGCATTTTACCTCCGAATCGCCTCTAAAATTTCGAAATTCTTGAAAAACTGACTTCTTCGTTCAAATCTATATTTAGTGGAAATTAAGGAAAAATGAATGTGAAATAATACACAAAGCAATAATCAGACAAGTAAGTATGTAATAAATGCAAAAAAAGTAAATGTAACATATAAAAGAAATGCTAGGAACACCTTTTAATTTGGTTTAAAATGACATTTTGTATCAAATTTTGGCATTTGGGCTCTTGACTGTAATTTTGCCTTTATGGCACCTAGTCGCGATTTTTTCGTACACTGAGACATAGCAGCTTCTGTTGTGATCTTCACGGCTCGCTCTACAGCCTGGGTATGGCACGGAAGACGCAAAAATGATAGCTGACCTTCGCCACTAGATTGAACAATACAGGTAATTTCTTCTGTCGACAAGTTTTTAAAAATTGGAGGTTCAGTTATCTCGTTTTGCCAATTTATCATATCGATATAATTCGATGTATCAAAATTAATTTTTGGTACAGCAAAAAGCCTTGGAGCTTGTACCGCACTACTACGAGCCTTCAAAATACGCCGGGCAGCCAATTCACGTATATGTTTCCTTTCGTCGGTTATCATAGCCAATAATACATTCTCAGCATGCGCGAAATATGCGTTCCTTTGAATTACAGTGTCAACGATACCTTTCAAATCATCTGGTAAGTATCTTGAAGAATATATTATATTGAATAAATGGCGGGAACCATCTTTACAAGAAGGTTTACTCTTAATTGCGAACCAGGAAGGCGCATATACTTTAACAATAAATGTAGTTAAAGTAACCAAGGCAGATGTTGGGTTTTCGGTAGCGACGTAAAGGCGCAAAAGTCTATTTGCACGCGTAAGCCAGCGCGCATGAGACAATTTTCCTGGAGACTTGTGTCCCAAATCGTCAGGAAAAGTGCCTGTAATAATTGCTGAAACAATTCTATGCAAGTACTTCTGGTCTGTACTTAGATCGTTGGGCATTTCAGGTAGCATATCTCCTTCAATTATTTTATATTTTATTACCGGGAGTTCTTCACAATTTTCTAATGCTTTGCCTAACGGACCATTGTAAGACTTGGGTCCTGAAGTTGAACCATCAAGATGAAAAAATAAATGACGTAAAGGTAACTCATTCATGTGCAGTAAACAAATTATCCACTGAAGTGGTTTATTAAGCTGTTTTTCGAGCAGCCGTATAATGCCCCCATACTTTCCAGTGTTTACATTAGTACCGTCACAACCAATTGCCATAAGACCGTCATGAGAAATATTTAGCTGTTTTAAAAAATTTGTGATTGAAAATGCTATTCCTTTTGCTGAACCAATGTGAGGTACTACGTAACCTAAGTAGGTAGATCCTGGCTCCTGAACAAGCGCAATATGTTCCTCAATCATTACTTTTCTGTAATTTCGATTCCCTTTCTTAATGATTTTTAAAGTTTTATCTTTTCTGCCATCAAAATATAACGCGGAAATATCTTTGAGGTTTACTTGTTTCTGTAACTCCTGTCTAGTCTTGTTTCTTTCTCTTCGTAGCTTACTTCTATCTATAACTTCAACTTCAGAACCAATGTCATGTAATACTGATGACACAATCGCAGCAGCAGCCCTGTCAGACACTCCGTATCTATCACACGTTTTCGATACCGTAGGCAAGTCAATGGACGACACTTTTTTCTTTTTCTTTAGAGGAGAAACGGATTCAATTTTCTCAGCGCAGGCATCGTTTTTTAGTGGCTCATCCGTTTCGGAAGAAAGAGAAGAGGTGCTGATATCTAAATTAACAGAGGATGTACTTGCAATCGCCGGGCTAACAGAGCGATATTGTTGTTTTAACTTCCTTTCCTGATTTATTAGATTTTTTTTACTTACAGTAACATCAACTCTGCCAATTATCATTTTACGAGCCGTTCTTTGGTCAATTAAAAAAGCTTGTTCACATTTAGGGACCTTCTTTTCTCTTGGACACGTGCAATATTTAAAATCTTTGCATTTACAAGCTGATATATCAAAAAGTAACGTTTTATTTTTCATAAAATTTTCTAAAGTTTGCTGGGAATTCTTTTTCATCGACTTCAGAAGATTTTTCCGCTTCTCGTGGTAAGTTTTTAACATTTGTATAATTCTGGTACTAGTCACTGTTGGTAAAGATGCCGCTTGCCATATGCTCTCGATTTCAGGCACAATTTTATCGGCAATTTCTGAAAATTTGGGCTCCTGTTTGCTAGTTTTCATGCTTTGCCTCGTCCATTCGTAATGTTTCACAACATCTTCGTAAGTAGGTAGAACATTTCTCTTTAACTCACAACATTCACCAAATAGTGGGCATTTAGAAGCACTACGAGTTTTTTCCATATTTAACAAAAACAATGTTTTAGGTTATGTTTTAATTGCGCGCGAGCGACAGTTCACCTCGAAAGACAATAGTGCACTGCCCCGCACGGTCCACGCGCAAATAGTCCGGTTTGCACTCCTTGTTCGTACTTACAGTACTTACAATAGTAGGTTTTTATTTTTTATTGTTTAAATACCGTATATTTCCAATTAATTAATATAGTAATATAGAAAGAAAGATTAAAATGCTATAGAAAAAATAAATCACAAACTCCTGCATAAATTCTGAATTTAGTAAAAGTTCAATAACCTTTCGGAGGTAGTTATATTTATTTTTATCAAATAATATTTTACAGGTGTATGTTTGAGCTTAAAAGGCATAAACTTTTTACTCTTAGAAGTTGCAAATGCGAAAAAAAAATTTTCGCTCCACCCTAGTACATGTCCCAGTCAATTAGGTTAATTGGCCTTCAGTTAACTGCCTAGCCTTTACCCGGCCTTAATTATATTAATCATAGATTTGACTAGAACTGTGATAGTAACTTAACTGGGGAACCTTGAGCAAATGGGTTACGTAGGTTGGGATAGCACTGTGACTCTGTGAGCTCCTGACGGCCGGCAGCAACTGCGGAAACCGCAGAGAGCGATGGCCTTCAGAGTCAATAGTGGGTATCGCACGACCTCCTATGAGATGGCCTGCCTACTGGCTGGATTTCCGCCCTGGGACCTGGAGGTCCTCACGTCATTGTACCGGTGGCGTCAATTCAAGCAGTGTCGGTCGTAGCTCCACGAGGTCCTGGTGGCGGAATAGCGGCCCGGCCTCACCACCATCGAGGCGATCCAGCTGGTACTGGCGGACTGGCTCGGGAGAAGGTACGGCTCCCTGACGTTTAGGGTGATACAGGTACTCTCGGGGCATGGTTGCTTCGGAAAGTACCTGTGTCGCATAAACAGGGACCTAGACGCCCGGTGTCAGGACTCCCTCGGCTGCCGGGATGACACGACACGGCAAACGCTACGGCTACGGAACGGGAGAGGGAGATCTCGTCCACTCATCCGGCCCCTAGCAGGCGCACCGGGCATCGACGGAGGGCGGATAACGCCCTCTTCCAGGCCTCCTAAATGGGTCCAGGGGACAGACTCGAAGACGTTTGTCGCCCCCCAAACATCAGGACCCGAGGTGGCGGCGCAAAGTGTTTCACGCGCGCCAATTTTAGACGTCACGGGGGAGTCAAACACCTCACTTCCCCCGTGACCCGAGGAAGCCCACAGTGGCGAGCCGGCACCAATCGGGGGCTGCGGAAGCAGTGTTCATTCTCGCAACCCCAGGCATAGGTGTGAGATGGAACATCAGGGTGCTAGTTAGTTAGTAGGAGTCTGACAAACCCCGCCGCCCATCCCAGGGTGGCGGCTATTCATGAGGCTTTGCCACCTCGGAAAAAAAGACTCGCAACGCTCTGGTGATGCCAAGGAAATGTGTAGTACTTACTGAAAGCTACTAAAGCTTGTTAGCAACGACATACACACCACTTACTGACTGATTAGAGAGGGATGTATGTCTTGACCTTTGTTCTTTCAGGAATTTCTAAGCTGCATATCAGCCGAGTCGAATCTG
Organism: Sesamia inferens; assembly: GCA_037179545.1. Taxonomy (NCBI): domain Eukaryota; kingdom Metazoa; phylum Arthropoda; class Insecta; order Lepidoptera; family Noctuidae; genus Sesamia; species Sesamia inferens. Next base: position 11,148,299 of record CM073934.1, on the reverse strand, counting down.
TAATTCTGCCCGATGATGGTAACACAAGGCTCACGCTTAATAAGTCTTAAACATAACTGTAAGTTACTATACCCGTTACACCTGTGCTTAATCCGTCATTAAAGGTTCCTTGATTAAAGTTCTGATGATGTTATGTAAAGTTTCTTCTAGTGTAAGTGAAAACTGGCATAGATCTTAAAAAAACTATAAGTATGTAGGTATGTACTTACATTAATTTTGACTCTTTTGTCCTTTTCATCTTCTTCATTGACGATACCGTTTCCAGCAGGGCTGGGGTTTGGCACCTCAGGCATTTTTTTTAAATTTTGGGAAAATATCCTTTGAAATACGACCACTTAAGATTTTAAACCGTTGAGTACAAAAAGATCACGTAATAATTTTAAATAGACCCCAACATGTTATTGTTACTATAATTTTGCCATAAAAGTCTGGACTTTAAATTTTGGTAGGCCACGACAAAACTGACAGGTTTACATCATACCAAAGAGTATAACCAAAAAGTATAATAATATAATCTATACTAATATATAAAGCTGAAGAGTTGGTTGTTTGTTTGAATGCGCTAATCTCACAAACTACTTACTGGTCCGATTTATAAAATTGTTTTTGCTTTGGATAGACCATTAATCCAGGAAAGTTTTAGACTATATAACATCACGCTGCGACCAATAGGAGCGGAGCAAACAAATATGAATCCTTATCTAAATAAACTAATAGGATTTAATTGTTAACAAAATTGTACTTGACATAACTTAATTTCGATTAACACCTTATAAGATAATTCAATTTTAAAATAACTCTTTTGGGGTTAAAATAAAATGTTTAAAAAACTAACTCCACACGAATAAAGTCGCAGGCGGTCGCTAGTAGTAGGTAAGTTTTTTGTTTTAAATTTTAATTTTAGGACTCTTTTAATTAATACGCTATAGTTGTTTAAAAATATTTTGCATGGTCAGTATTAAAATGCACTATGGACTAATCATGTGCAAAGAGGTTTTTACCGTTGTTAATTTTAGTTTTACGTTCTATTCTATTTTTGTTTGTCGACAATGCTGCCGATGTCGACAATTCTGCCAATGTCTAATGTGATATGAGAAAACGTGCAAAGGCTAGTTTTACGTTGTGTTTAGATATTATTTATTAGTACTTATTTACTAAATATGTTTCGAGTCACGATCAGATCATTTATCTTATGGTTTATCATCATCTCAGCGTATAATCCCAGTTGCATCCGCGGCTATCGCGTTGGAGCCCAGGGTCCGCTTTCCTACAATTACTTATCTTTGGCATCCTGTGGTGTGAGATTGTTGGCACGCATGTCGTCTCTTATAACGTCATGCCAGCACTTCTTTGATCTACCTCGGTAGATCAAAGAAGTGCTGGCTTGACGTTGGTTCCCGCATTGTCGCGTGTTACAAACTGGATGCGGGAGTTCCTGATGCGGTCTTTCGCGTAACTTCACACATCGCTTGTGTCGCTCAAGCACAGGCCACGCCTCACTGCCATACAGAAGAACAGGTCTAATAATGGTCTTATAGACCTGTCCCTTGAACTTAACCGGCATTTTGGGGTCAAAAATGATACCCGTCACCTCACGTCATTTTGCTCAAGCTGCGGAAATGCGTGCCTTAAGGTCGCAATCAATGTCGGCGGACGCGTGGAGCACAGACCCCAAGTATTTAAACTGGTCTGTGCACTAGACCATGTCTCCGCCTATGCATACAAACATAGGGTCTGTCGTGTTGCTGGCCATATACACCGTCTTCGCTACATTGAATTTAAGACTTACGTTCTCAAGCGAGTTCTTCCACACATTCACCCGTCGCACCAACCGTTCTCTGTCCGCATCTGCCAGTGCGATATCATCAGCATACATGAGCAGCCAGGGAGGTTGCTCATGTGAGTTCTTGATGCTGTCTGACACGACGTTCAATATCACGCTGAACAGAAACGGACTATGGACGGATCTGGTGAACTCCGAAGGTGATGGGAAAGGATTTAGTGTCGCCAACAGCGGTCCTAACAACGGAATCAGATTGAGCCTATCTTGACATAATTCAAGACATGTGTCTCGAATTATGTCAAGATAGGCTTCTGTTACCCCTTTGGGCCTCAGTGCCCACCAGATCACCCCCCGACGGACACAGTCTAAGGTCTCCTGCATATCTAGAAAGAGCATATGCAGAGACGTGTTCTTCGATCTGTATGTCTCCACGGTGATCCTTAGCGCGAACATAGGGTCCATAGTTCCGTACCCTGGACGGAACCCATTTTTGACACGTTGAGAAGCACACTCCTGCCGGATCCGGGGGTCTAAAATCCTCTCAAAAATCTTCTTGGTGTGGGACATGACCTTTATACCGCGGTAATTATCACACTCCTGTACTGAGCCTATCCCTTTGAAGACTGGAGTAACAATAATTAGCCTCCATTGGTTTGGGATTTTGACGTTCAGGAGCACGCAGTTCAGGAAGTTCGTTAACATGCCCACACCGCAAGGACCCATCGCCTTCTAGGCTTTAATGGGGACTCCGTCAGCTCCGACAGCTTTCCGATTCGCCATGCGACGAAGAGTCGTATGGACTTCCTCAGGCGTTATCGGGGGCATTAGTCTAAGTTTCGGAGGGAGTTCTGGTGTCTGCACCTCGTGGTATCGCTTATTCAGCAGCTCGTGGAAGTATAAGCGCCATCTCTCCTTCACCGCAAGGTCCTCGAATAGCAGATTGCCAGTTGGGTTTTACACAACGACACTTGGATATATCCTGTACCGCTTTGACCCTGGAACGTGTCAAGTTATAAATGAGATTCTGCCCCTCAGACGATTCCAACTTCTCGTAGTGCGGTTTCAAGTGGACACATCTGGCTCTGGCTACAGCTCTTTTAGTGGCACGTTTGGCAACCTTGTATGCGTCGCGATCTTCAGGAGATCCGGTCGTCTGCCACGTTTTGAAGAGGGCTTTCTTCACCCTTGTCTCCCTCTAGACTGTGTCGTCCCACCACCAGGTCTCCTTTTCACTTTTGCGACGCTGAGCACCACCCGCGCTGCCCCAGCAATAGCTGCCTGGATCCTGTCCCAGTGTTCTTGTACAGTTTCGCCGTTGGTACCAACGCACTTGTTGCCGATAACCGACGTGAACTCCTGGCTCTTATTTTCATCAAGCAGCCACCACCGGATCTGGCGCCGGCATTATTCTACACATCTACGTTGGGCCTTGACGCAGAGGTGCATGACAAGGAGACGGTGTTGTGCAGTGAGGCTCTCATCAGGTATAACTTTTCAGTTGCCTAGTTTGCCGATGTGGGTCTCCTAGTTAGTATGAAGTCGATCTGGGTAGCGCTTCGCCCACTCCGGTAGGTATCAAGGTGCTCCGGTTTCTTTTTGAAATAGGTGTTCACAATTGCCAGGTCAGGACTCCTGCGCGCTGTTTTGCGGCGGCGCCCTAACCGTAACACGTGCCTTAATTCTACACTACTTTTTACTCCTTAAAGAAAAAACTAGCTAAGAGCGTGAATTGCAGGGTTTCGTAGTTTCCTGTCCTTACAATAAGTGTCTTCATACATAAGAGCTATTTATTACATACATTCAGTTGATATACAAAGTACGGACTTCTGCGTGTACGACTGCGCGAGGATCGCACCCGTGCCTCCTTGCGCAGCGACCGCGTTCGCTACCGCTACGCCACGGAGCCTGTGCCCTTCCCGACTCCAGTGAGCCAGGAAAAATCTTAACAGCGCGAAGTTGGCTTATTTGAATTTGGGTTATTAATTTATACAACCTAGACGGGTTATATATGTTGAATTTTTGGTGGTAATATTGGATTACGTGAACTGATTTTAATAATTTCGTTTTGTTTTTATTTGAAGGAGATATATTTGGAAAACAAAATACGTAAAAGATAAAAAAAAATGCTTGAATATACAATTCCTTATATTAAAAAAAAAAAAAAAAACTGAATAGTTTATGAAAAAATTGTATAAGGAATTGTAAATTCAAGCATTTTTTTTTATCTTTTTCTTCTAATCAAGTTCAAAATAATTTCCTAGAAAGTTAAGTGCTATTTTTGTCAATTTTTTCATATTTTTTAAACTTATGATTCAAAAGTTAGAAGGAGAGGAACACACTTTTTGATTAGAGCGATTATCGAAAATACTAACATTATAAAAACATATTTTAGTAAACCCCCTACTGATTTTTAGATATCTACGTATCAAACGATAACTTTTCTGAGTTATATGTACTTTCTAAGTACATATATCTTGGACACCAATGACTGATTACAAGGTGAAGGAAAACGTCTTGACGAAACCTGGACTTTCAAGTCTGAAATCGCCAATCCGCATTGAACAAGCGTGGTGATTACGCTCAATCCTTCTCTGTATGAGAGGAGACCTGTGCCCAGCAGTGAGACGATAAAAAGGTTGACGATGATGATGATGATGATCCAACGGTACATCACCTTTTTATTACTTTTATATTCATTACCATGTTAGTAAGGCAGTTTTGCGTAACAAAATATCATTAGGGATGGGTTTCATTTGAATGGATAGTTCAACGACATTCATTTCGTTATTTACGTTGTTGAGCAGACACATTTTTCGAACTTATGGGGCGATGTATTACCAAAACGATTAAAATTGGTAGTACCTAATAGGTAGTTTGTTATGCAATTAGGGTGTCGGTGGGTACCAACACGGCAATCCGCAGTTGTGCTGCGATGTGTGCCGGATACGATGCGCCAAATGTTGTTGTGTCGGGAGTCTTTAGATCAATCTCCCTTTGGCATCGTTGGTCGTGTTGTTGGGTTTAACATTGCATCACCTCGCTCAACTGCCGTCTTCCTTCCTATTCGCTCAGTTTTTCTTAGTGAATAGGTTCTTAATAAACTAGCGCGCTTTACCACCAACGATCGCATCACTGCTTACCATCAGGCGGGATTGCGGTCAAGCGCTAGTTTATAATTATTAAAAAAAAAAAATATATAGCATTCTTGAAAAAACAAACTTTCAAAATATGAACGTAAATAAAATATAACATCTATAATAATAAAAATTTTATTGAATATTATGATTTACCAAAATGTTTTAGTTTGATGTCTTTATTCTTTTCTTTGTTAATTGCAGCTTTCCACAGATGACGCATTTCTGGATCCGCAGGACCCCAGTCATTGCTTGGACGGCAGTTGTCTTGAAGGCGCTATGAAATAAATTAATTCAGGTATATGTTAAATGGAACAAAACAAGGCTGCTTAACTATTACGCTAAGACCCTTTTATTTGCGGATTTACTCCGTCGTGGGAATGACTGATTCTGACCGGCTGAACCTCCGTAGCGTTTCCTCCTCTACCTACGGTTGGGGGTGCAACATACGCGCACGCCCAACAAGCTTCCACCCGCTGTTTCTCAGTGGGTCCCATGTCCCCGTGCGACCATTCGCGCAATGCTCGCACCCACTGCCGAATGTCACGTGTGAAGCACTGCGGTGCCAACTCGGGCTTGAATGTTCGAACGACGGACGCTCCTTAGGCCTCTGCCTCGAATCTTGCGGGCAGCGGGGCGGCGGCGGCGGCGGCGAGTGAGCGGCACGATCTTATGCATAAAATCAAACGGACTGGTTCTCGAAAACAGCGGGGCCGTGGCGGGCAGCGAGCGGTGTACTTCTCGCGCTCGAATCTTGCGGGCAGCGAGCGGGCAGCTAGCAGTGTACTTTAAGTCAAGCGGTGATGGAGCATTAGGAATCAAAAAGATGTTGCCGAAATTGTTCAGAGATTTCTTTCGCGAATAAAAACAAATATCTCGTCGACACAATCGTGAACATAACACTACGCGGCTATAGTGACGCGCGATCTGCCCGCTAATTTCGAGAACGGGTCTTCGATGCCCGCCCCGCTGCCGCGCCGCCACCGCCACCGCCCCGCTGCACGCAAAATTCGAGGCAGAGGCCTTATAGTCCGCCGCTCGCAGGCCACCTCATAGAGGTCACAGATAATTTTGAACCTGTCTTTTGCGGGAGGGGAGAGAAGATGACGTTTCTCTTTCTAACTCGGCCGCCTCCTTTGTAGACACGAAATCTTCGCAAAAACACTAGGACACTCTGGAGCTAAAGAAAAAAGTCACAAGGAACGGTAACCGACGAGGCGACGACGTAGTCATAGCGCGGGTGCGGGTACGGGTAGAAGAGAAAAATCACGTCAATCATATAATATACATAGATATATGTAAGTAGATATAAAACACTTGTTGTGACTCGAACGAATATCCGAATGACTGGCAATATTTTTAAAACTAATTAGGTCAAGTAAATATTTTGCAATTGCATAACAGTGAGTCAGATTTTATCGTAGCATAGTTTTAATTCGTGTAAGTTTATTTTCTTGTTCGAGTTTATTAGTGGCATAGACATATACTAATGGACATGCCATACGCGTATAATCTGCAGTAATTTTTTGGTTTGAAAAGAGTGAGAGAGATGGCCTAAGCTTTCGGTCTAGCACTATCTCTTTCCTCATAAATGATTGATGATTTTGAGAGAGATGAAGATAGACGAAACTTCCTTTCTTTCTTTCGGAGTGCTACAATTCTCATCTGAAAGGCATGTCCATTAGTATATGTCAATGATTAGTGGCATGTTTGTACAGACAATAAAGAACGAACTATACATGCCTGTATTAGTGTTCCTCTTGAACAAATCAGCTTCCGAAAAGCGTGCAATGGTATACAAATTATTGATACGAGGGCGACACACCATCCAGCTATCCCTGAAGCTTCTCTTAGGGAGTATACTGTTATAACCTGAAAAAGAAAAAAATATTTATGTTGGTCATTGGCCAAAAAAAGCTTAATCAAGTACAAGCTAAGTATTTTTCGATGATATTTTTTTAGAACCCGTTTGAGTTCTGTACTGTACCTTATCAAGTACCACCCGCTAGTACCTTCTTTAACTCACATTTATCATTTTTATTTAGTTACACCACAAGTGTAGGCACCACATTTGAGGCCGATTAACACTTAAGTCTCGTGTCTTTTCTGTACAAGCTATCTTTGCCCTGTAGTGAGACAGTGGATAATCGTATTATTTTTACATTATTTATATGTATGTCTTTGACGTACCACATATGGGCTGGTGTTGCAAAATACGACTTTTGGACTCGTACGAAGAAGCTAATTGGTGATTTAGATGGTTAAGACCAATCTCCAAGTCTGGTGTTCGTAGGTTAGCCAGCTCTACGGTAGGTATTCTATATCATATCATTTTGGCGTGTGCGCGGGTATTACATGACTGAATTCCGCCGTCGTCAGTCCATCATCGGGCGACCCATCATACGGCAGGTACTTTTGACACCGCTACGATCCGGACCTCGTATTTTATACAGCGAATGACTGGAACAATTTGCCTGGTCTTCCCTTCTGATTATAATTTACAAGCGACACGGCGCCGGCTTCGCATTGGTGAACTGCTGATATTAAATACACTACAGAAAACTGTGAACGTTGTGTAAAAATATATCGGCATGCTGCCCCGGCTAGGTACCACCGCGTATGCGACGCCACGCAATTTTAAATCTGTAATATCTTCGAAACTATTCATTTCAAACATATGCTGTAAAGGGCGATATAGATCTATAAAGGGTGTATCTGACATCGACGCACAAACGAGTACCATGGTCCAGTACATGATTCTGAACCCCGAGTGGTGGAATTTTTCGTCGGCTTTTTTATGATTAAAAAACAAATGTAGTTTTTTTCACTTTAGACCGTTCATAATTGCTATACTTTTATATACCAATAACATTTTAAAGTAAAAATTCATTAATTCGCTAATTACACTAAAAAGCGCAAAGGAAACAAAAATCGAAAAACTATCTTATCAGCTGATTTAATAGAGTTCACATCCGGGATCAACGTAATACCTACAAACCCGCACGGCGACACGCTTGCAACGTTTAAAGGCCGAGCCGACACTTTTTTTAAACATTGTGATTTCTGTAACCTCTCATTAACGACATAAATGACTATCATAATTTTATTAGTGGCATGCGGTCTAGCCTTTTTGCGAAGTTTGCGTTACGATGTCAGACACACCTTGTATTAAATCAACAATGTATTTAAGGTATTAAATCGGATAAGGATTTCAACTGTATTGGTTAAAATCGCTTCAAAATTTTACTGTGGGATCCATAAGAGAGACATACATCACGGACTTTTCTGTAGAACTTTTCAATGTGTACAATATTTAGTACATTATTTTGATAAATCAAATCTCATAGGATTCAGCCTGCGTTTCACTGTAAACGCGGAAAATATCTAATTATTTACGACATCATATTAGAAACCTCAAAAATAATAGTATTTACCCACTATTTAATGGATGTTATTATAAATATAAACATTCCTCTTTAATCAGTCTATCTATTAAAGAAAACCGCATTAAAATCCGTTGCGTAATTTTAAAGATTTAATCATACATAGGGATATAGGGAAAATGAAAGCGACTTTGTTTTTTTTTTATAAAATTATAAACTAGCGCTTGACCGCAATCCCGCCTGATGGTAAGCAGTGACGCAGTCGTTGATAGTAAAGCGCACTAGTTTATTATGAGCCTATTCACTCTAGCCTTGAAGACACTCAAATTGTAGTCCGGCCGAAACACCGCCGCTGGCAAACTGTTCCAGTCCCTCGATGTACGCGGTATAAAGGAGGAGGCGAAACGCTTCGTCCGGTTCGTAATGGTGTTTGTTAACAACGTAAGGGTGGAAACACGCCGTACAACGGGTCGTCCGATGGTGGAACGGAGATGGGGGAATTAAATCATGCAATTCCTTCGCACACTCCCCATGTTTTATACTATGTAGTGAAGTGTGTCTACAAAGCTATAGTGAATTGACTCATAATAAACTAGTGCATTTGTACATCAAGAATTGCATCACTACTTACCATCAGACGGGATCACGGTGAAGCAATAAGTACTTTATAAAATTAAAAAAATATAAACTACGTATATCTCGCGACCTCTAGGGTCTCGGACTTTTAAGTAATACAAGGTCGAAGCCATCTTATTATTATTTGTTTATGTTAGGAACCAAATTGATTCCTGACCTTTCTTTAGAGACTTTATCAGAATAGGTAGCTTGTTGGTCAGCGAATGCCTTAGCCACTCCCTGTGTCCGCTCGCCAGAAACAATAGACAGTCGATAAGAAAATTGAACGATAACTAAAACGGAAAACGCCTGATGCCAAACACGTGAAATTGGAACAAGTGGATCTGTCCAACTTACTACTTAGAAAATAATCATAAAATATCAATGAGTCGACTTATTTCTCATCTAATCTTATAGTTCATTCAGTTATATGGACGTATGGAACCAGAGACTAATAAATGAAGACTCTGTGTAATTACTGGAGTGCCATAAACAAGATTATTATTCATTTTATTGCTTTAAAGACTACTTCGATCTGCGGATCTATTTACTTGCTACGCGAGTATTTTATGTGTCGCGAATTTTTAAAATTCTTTCAAGGTTTTTCTTCTATTATTAGAAATAAACTTAAAATTCATGCGCCGTCAACCTTGTCAAAGTTTGGCAGGTACAATAATTATAATAAATAGGTAGTAGGTATATAAGGTTTTTTTAGTAGCAACTATTTATGTGATTGCCTTGTCTACCATTGTTCCATAACACTGTACTGTACAAAACATATTACCCACTTAAATAATTATGTTACCAAATCAAAGTAAAAGTTTAGTCCCAAACATCTATACGCCCTATGACTAACTAAAACAACGGATTAGTACAGAGGACAGTTCGTCAACCTACTCGAAACTATAAAATATTCCCACTAAACCTTAAGGTTTAATGCTTCATCAAAAAAGTTACAAAACAAATAACCCATCAAATCTGTACTAAATCAAATCTGTCAAATTTTGCTACAAGATCAACGTAAATAAGGCAAAAATGTCGTTGAAAAGTCAAAATGACAGCCATTACTGCAACGTGCAATGACCTTACTGAGATATTAACAGCAAAAATATTTAGGTAATGTCCTCTGCTGATAGATTGGCAATTATGCTCAAAGATGTGTATGTAGATGAAAATAATTCTGTTTATTATATTATCAGTGGCCTGTTTACGCCTTGATTCATTTCCTGTTACCAATTGATCTATCTATTTCACTATCATTAGAAAGACCCGAGTGACTCACATAAGGAAATTGTTAGTACTCATTTTATTTATACAACGTCATTTTTCGTTTATGCGAAAACTGAATATAGTTTGTTCAGAATAAGCAACTGAATCGATTCCAAACATTTTTACACCATGTTATATTTTTTCACAAATATGTACTTTTGAAAGAGAAGAAGAAAGAAAAAACGTTTATTTGCAGTCAAAATGACGCAAAAGTTTACAAAAACACAAAAAATAAGAAATAGTTAAGGGAAACATGCGTCACATCCACGCAAAACGGCTGCCGCTCAGCATTATGCTGCGACTCTATGCAAAACAGAGCCCAGCGCTGGTTTTCAGCGACAGCCGGCGCCGACGTAAATATGTCAACCGGTGCAACAAACAATTAAAAGTGGCACCGAGACGGTAGTACAGTAAAAATAAAAACAAATAAAAAGTAAATCCAATTGTAAACAAACAGGAATATAAAAAATAAAAAAAAACCGGATATATAAAAACTACGAGAATATCATCCTCAAAAATGACATACGTTTCATGTAGTGGCAATATTAAGAAGCGTCCGGTTCCGGTTTGACAGTATTTTTAACATAGGTCCGTATTCCAGAAGGAAACTCAAGCATTTATCTCTGTTTAAGCATTACTTAAAACTAGTTTCAACCAATCAAATGACTTGAAACGAGACTTATGTAAATAGAGCTTGAGTTTTGAGTAACTTTCTGTAATTCGGACCTTAGTCTGTAGTGATTACATGCTCTGTGATAGTCTGTGGTTTGTAGCACGCGCATCCAATATGCATCAACGTTTACATTGTTTGATACCATTAATTATTATATTGCCATTTATAAATAATTTGTATTAAAGTTTTCAGTCAATTCATTTAAAAGTTGTTGCGGTGTGGTTACTGAGCGCGTTACGCAGTTTACGCGGGCGCACGCCCGTGCTCAGCTGACGCCACAGGTCAATGCCCCCGGCTCGCCCGCCTGAACGGACCGTGGGCCATATTTTTGTTGGGACAACCAAGTAGGAGAACAAGCTCATAACTTTGTGGTTTTTCATGATATCTTTTTGAAATTTTGTACATAGATTCTTTACTTAAATATACTGGACACGTGTTTCGGGTTTCGCATAAACAAAAAATAATGTTGTATACACTTCAAAAAATCATTCAACACTACAAAATATACACTGGGCGGCCTAGTCGCTAATGCAATCTCTTCCAGATAATCTTAAAATGGACAGATATTTTCCTGGACATAAAAGCCTGGAGCACAGCCGTAGAGTAGCCAGCCTTTCGGTCTTCTATAGGATGCATTCTGGCGAGTGTGCAAGGGAATTGCATGATTTAATTCCCCATCTCCGTTCCACCATCGGACGACCCGTCGTACGGCGACTTTCCACCCTTACATTGTTGACACCACTACGATCCGGACGAAGCGTTTCGCTTCTTCTTTTATACCTCATACATCGAGGGACTGGAACAATTTGCCGGCGGCGGTGTTTCCGTCACACTACGATATGAGTGTCTTCAAGGCTAGAGTGAATAGGCTCTTAATGAACTAGCGCGCTTTACCATCAACGATCGCATCACTACTTACCATCAGGCGGGATTGCGGTCAAGCGCTAGTTTATATATAAATATATATATGTATAATTTATATATAAAAGGGGGACTGTCAAAAAAAATGTGTATACAATACAAAAATAGATATAAAAATACAATATAAATCCAAAATATACATACTAAATGTAATATTTATGGATACTATATAATTATCCGAAAATGAGCCACATAACTATCATCCTGTCCTATACAACATTTTCCAAGTTTGATAGGCAGGGTTTATTGTTGAAACAACACTGATGTTACTGTACTTACCACCATTATTGTAAGCAGGCATTGCGCATTGCATCTTTGTAAGAGTCACTCATTATCTTTCCAAGAATTAGAACATTAATTTAGACTTTGTACCAACAAACTTCCTATAATGGTCCTTCCCTGCGACAAGGATGGATTCATTAAGGTAGAGAAGAAGAAGAAGAAGCCGCCTTGTAGGAATCAGTGTGGTACTGCTCTGACAGAACCGAACATGCTGCTTCCAGCAGTACTGACGACGCTGCTGTATGTGTCCAGACTGTACCACTCCACGAAGATTCAGGAGGTCGTGAAGTATCTGCGCGTCAAGATTAACTGGACTTTCGGTGTCGAGAGGTTGGAGCCGCTTTATAATATGAATTTCAAGTCGTTCGTGGTGCGCGTTCCGCCACATCATCTCGAGAAGTTCTTCAAAGAAGAGTTCTGGACGCAAGGTGTTGTGTACCGCCGGTTTCGTGGTCTTACAATAATAGTCTTACCACAAGTATGACAGGCACGATATATCTCCATAGGATCAGCCAGATTCTTCCCAATGGTTTCCCCGTCATGAACAGGATATCAGCTGATAGCCGTTTTGGTCCGTAAGTGTAGACAGCGGCAATAATCTCGAGGAAGCACACGAGCGGAATGCAAGCGATAGCCACGTGCGCGTCCAGTAAACCAATCACGTGCAGTCCTCCCTGTTGGCGATAGAAATAAATTAAAACTGCAGTTGAGAACAGCATGTGACCAAGGACGTGAGGCGATAAGGGTTGCTTACTGAAAGAGAAAAAAAAACCATTTGAGTGTGCTGTTTACATAAGTTTTCTTGCTGGGCTCTCTCAAAACTTCTTGCGGGTTCATCACAATAAAATACCAACAGCTTTATACTTTTAATGTTCGTAGACCTCGTCAAAATATTATATATTTTTTGGCGATTCCGCTATTTAAAGTAATTTGTAACCATGAATAGTTACGATCGGCAAGAGAAATAGATAAACATTATATTTTTGGCACTCCATAATAGAATATTACATCGATTTCGATTTTAATAAAATATTTTGTTCAAATATTAAGATGTTAGGGGACTATTTTTGTTGACTGTAGATGCAATCATCACTAGTGAAGTTTCTAGTTATTTAAATTATACTTTGTGATCTTCGTGTTCAATGGCTATTAACAAAATTCATATTTCTAACAAAGAAAGATTACACCAACATGAAACGAAAATTTTATAATGTTACGCTTTGTACTTTGTACATATGAAACTGAGACGTGGTTGCTAACAATAGGCTTTATAAGAAAGCTCAAGGTCAAAAGGCAATGGAGAGGGCTATGTTTGGGGTTTCACTGCGTGATCAAATCCGAAATGAGGAGATCCGCAGAAGAACGAGAGTAATGCCGGTTACTCTCGTTCTGTTGCGGATCTCCTCATTTCGGGAAGAACGAGAGTAACCGGCATAGCCCGAAGATTGCAGCACTTAAGTGGCAGTGAGCTGCGCCGGGCAAATTGGCATGGGCCCATAGGACCGATGCTCAATGGGGCCAATGGGTTCTCGAGTGGGGCATCGAAATACGCAGCGTAGGTAGGCCCCCGACAAGGTAGACCAACGACCTGGTGAAGGTCGCGGGAAACCGCTGGATGAGGGAGGCGCAGGACCGGTCGTCGTGGAGATCCTTGGGGATCAGATCCTTGGAGTACTTGATTTCAGAACCTGATGGCGACCACCAAACCAAATGATTCATTCGCAGCCATTGTAGCCTTGTGGGATAAATAAACCCACATATCATAGCTGATAGCAAAACACAACTCCAATTAATTAAATCATATTCCTAACAATCCGTTGTTATCGTAGGTACCTAATAAACGAGTTCGTAGTCATGCATGTGAAAGTTTCAAGCGGCGTAGTCACGCGAACACGTCAGTCAATTTCAACATGTGAAATGTACCAACACTACCAAAAGCAAGCAAACTATTCACTGAATAACAATATTTATGTGTTTTTCAGTATATACGGTGTGATATAAAGACATTTGGATACAAACCTCTGTATTGCAGATAATTGAAATGGCGAAAAGCGCCAGACACGTAAGGAATGTGATGACTTTTTTTCGTGCACGAAACGCTGGGAATTCGTCAATTAGGCCAGCTATTATAGCTTCTATGGTGACGAACTGTAAACAGTAAAAGTTATAAATATCTACTATTATAAGAAAAGTAATAATGGTTTTTCAAAGTTTTCTTATTATAAAAAACATCTATCAATCATTTTAGCATCAGCAAAAAAATGTCTTGCAATTTTTTTTTTAATTTTATTTATTCATTTATTCACACTTTTCTACCATTACAGGTTGTTTAACCTAATGGTTATAAAAACAAATAACCCAATAAACGTGTAGTCGTGTACCTACCATTGTATCAATTCCCAGGAAAAACAACATAATGAAGAAAATAACGGCCCAAAAATTAGGCGCTGGCATCATACTGACTGCGGCAGGGTAGGTGACGAAGGCAAGTCCAGGCCCTGCTGTGGCCACTTCACCCACCGGCACCCCTGACCTGTCCGCTGCAAAACCCAGCACGGAGAATACAACAAAACCGGCCCAAATACTTGTCCCACTGTTTACTAGAGGTATTATTACTGAAGACCTGAAACAGTGTAGGACTCATGCAAAAGTTTTCATAAAAAAGTATGCATGGAATATAGAAATAGAGAAAAACCAACCTTAGATTCCTATAATGAAATTTATTGAAACTGGCCATACTGATTAAACCACCCCATCCAGGACCTAACGAAAAAAAGATCTGCGTAGCTGCGTCTGCCCATACCTGTGAAGAACGTTTATATAAATAAAGCGCTTAGAATAAAATCACTAAAATAATTTAGGTGAGAGATGTATGAACTTGACCTCATTGGTAAATATAGTTACTCGTATACGATACGAATACGACTCGATACGTACTTTCGGTTTCTTCAATTGCCCCCAATCCGGGAGGATATAGAACATTATGCCCTTCCAAGCGCCAGGTAATGTGACGCCACGAATAAACAACACGATGAGCACCAAGTAAGGAAACATCACCGTGAAGTACACAATCTGCGAGTAAAAATACACAACGATTCAAAGAACTGTTGAGGAAAAGTATTATATTTATTTTGTGATTGACAAAACGGCAGAGTGCCAAAAATATCAATCAGATAATATTGGAAAGCTTACCTTCCCGACGCTCTTGACACCGTTACAGATACAGAGGTAGACGATTATCCAACAGATGACATTACACCAGAACACTGGCCAGACAATACTGCCGATCTGACTGAGGCTAGGAGACATTCGTAAAAGACGAATGCTGGAAACATGGAAGATAGAAAATATTTCAACATACATCGAGAATTAAATAACCTTTATGGTATATTAGATACACTTACTGAAAAAACTCATCCTCCGGTGTAGTGATAGATCCATTCGAGGCAAAGAAAGTAGAGTTACCGCTTATCTGGAAATAATTCCTCCATCCGTAAGATACGATCATATAAACAAATTGCTTAATCCATAAAGCTAAAATTACTCAACCTCGGTACACTTCTCCGTATTCCAGGAATTGCCACAATTTTGCCAAGGCAAGGGTGAGCTCATTGAGTGATAGATGTACAACACGGGGTATGACATGATGGCTGAGAAATACGTTACACCTATTACGTTGGCTATTATGGTCGCATAACCCGCTCCTGTCGAAGAAAAACTAACAATAGACATTGAAATTATAATCGAATTCCATGACAAAGGAAATTTTACCTTTAAATAACGGGTTAATGTTGAAAACTGAAATGCAGCCGGCGCTTGCGAACTGTCCTAGCGTTGTTTCTAAATAAACAAGCGGTATGCCGCATATAACTAACGTGAGAAAGTATGGAATGAGGAACGCTCCTGAAACAAACCAAGCAATGGAGATATTTTAAAGATTGTCTGCTCACAAAACTGGAATGTGTGATTAGATTATTGTAAACTTGACTCTATGTACGGGGACCCTAAAGAACGTTTGCGTTTTCTTATACTTTCCCAACTGTCGTACGACATACTGTGGAAGACTCCTTTATATTCAGATCATATAAAGATGTTTGGACAAACAAACGCAAAAAAAAACACCCTGATTGTTTTATAGTGCCACACACCACAGTACACCTCCGCTTTCATAAACTTGCGCAGACCACACCGGGAAGCTCTTACAGAACTCTAAAATAATAATAAAGGAATGGGACAGAACGTTCTTTTATTTCATTCCATTGTCAATTGTTTACTTGTGTCAAGTAAATTATATAAAACAAATAACACATTAATAAAAATTACTTCATTCACCTTAAAGTCACCTTCAAGAAATGACTAAACCTAAAGACAATTCCGGTACTGTCAAGCACATAATCATTATTACTTAAACATTACGTACCCAAACACATCATATCACTACCAACCCACGTTCTTCGCGCATCATGTATCTTTTTATACCTTTTGTATACTTTCCCTCTTATTCATAAACGCTGCTTAAAGTTAACTAGTGATTAGCGATTTTTTAAACATACATTTTAGACCCTTGCACGTTACTAAACTTTAATAATCGATTATGAATAAACCCCTTAAACACTGTGGTGTTTATTCTTAAAGAATAATTTAAGTTAAGTGACGTTAAAAGGTCAAAAATGTATGGTTAAAGAATCGCTAATCACTAGTTAACTTTAAGCAGTTTTTATGAATAAGGGGGATGATCTTTTAAGTTTATATAGCTACATTAAATACTGATAGTATAAAATACTTTTCATAAGTTAAATTTCTTTTTGAACTTACGGCAGGGACAGCACCCCACTACACAGGGAATCAGAGAGTGCGGGAGTGTGGGGTTCAGATATAAATTTTAGTTTTGTCTCTTGTAAAATGAAATGGCATGTAATATTTTGGAATCAATAAAATTATTATTATTACTATTATCCATTAGAATGAACAAAAAAAAAGAAATCCATTTAAAAAAGAAACAAAAGATAGTAGTCACTCACCTCCTCCATTTCGATAACATAAGTAAGGGAATCTCCAAAGATTGCCAATGCCGACAGCGTATCCAAGACATGACAGCAAATATTCCGTCTGGCTCCCCCAGCGCTCGTGAGGAGTTCCAGCCATTAACACAAACAATCGACCGTAAGGTCCTCTAACTGATCCCGTACTGTCGACTGTTGTCCATAAATTGAGGATATGAATACTTGTAATAAAACGCTTTATCCGATTAACTTGGGTACTATAAAACAAGGATTTGATTCGTGACTGGACAAGCCAGCTGATTTGTTGGGGTCTCAATAAACGTTAATGCGATATAAGTTATAGACAACAGGATAATGGATTCTATAAATTAATTCTACGTTCAACGTATAGGATTAAGGGATCGAAACCGTATTGAACCCAGCACTAAGGCTGTAGGTGTAAAAGCAGATCAAGAATGTGAAAGACGAAGATTGTTACCACGATTCTGCATGTACCTAATTAAAAAATTTCTTGGTATGAAAAATACTGATACGTAAGGCCAAAGATGCTACTAAAAAGCTTTAAGAAAATAAAACGCGTTTGTTTAAATAATTCTAGATTTATTTTTACAAAATATTTATAAACATTATGTTCATCTGTTGTGAGTTGGAAGCATAAAACAAACCACATTCACGATCGACGCCAAAATGTAAGCCGCACACGACTCCAATCTAATCCCAATATAAACATGACAAATAGTATGTCATTGTAATTTATGTCTATTGTTTAATTGTTATTAAGTATCAATTAGAATAACTGGCCAATTAATTGATCAGTTCATTATGTTGTACCTATAATAGATGCATAGATCGAGTGGCGGTGATGCTTCGTGTGCGTATGGTCAAACTTTGATAATAACAATGAATTTGCTACTTTAAAGTATCAATTCCGAAACCAAAGTGGCACGTTAACTCATCTGGAATCACGTGACGCGAACTGGATTCTGCACCTTCCGTTTTACCTTTGACGACCTTTGCTGTTTTTTCTCCCTGACTGTACTGGAGTATCTGTGGAGTTAAAGATTCATTATTTTTATACTTTTTAGCGCAGTACTGGCAAAAATTACCGATACAAAAACATAAGTATCCAAGAGCAACTCTTGTATGAATGTCTATCTATTATACAGTACTACCTATATTCTACGAATGTTTGTGAAATATCTATCTATAGTTTTCTGTTTCATTTGATATCTTTGTTATGTGAAACCTTGTATAGGATTTGGAGCTTTCCTTTAACTGAATAAAGCCAACAGAGCTATTCACAAACTCCGAAAATCTATCTTTTTTTTTTTAATAATTATAAACTAGGGCTTGACTGAATCCCGCCTGATGGTAAGCAGTGATGCAATCGTTGATGGTAAAGCGCGCTAGTTTATTAAACCCATTCACTTAAAAAACTTATTGAATAGGAAGAAAGACGGCAGTTGAGCGAGGTGATGCAAATTTATAAACCCAACAACACGGCCAATGATGCTACGCCAGAGGAAAATTGATCTGGATGGACCATGATCAAACTCCCGACACAACATCATTTGGCGCATCGTACCCGGCAAGCTTCACAACACAACTGCTCAGACCCGTCCTCCGTACGGCTTCACCAGACATTACGCCGGAACACGACGAATCGCTTGGCGGCAAGACTTTGTCTGGTGGGTGGTAACTTCTGCCGGCAGCCGATCTTATGGCCTACCACCGAAAAATGACACATTTTGATAATCTGAAGGCCAATTATCGTAACAAAATGTTCACAATGTAGTCGCAGCCTCATTTCGGCGACAAACATGTCAAAAACTTGTCAAAATGTTCGACAATTCTTGGATTTTTTGACAGATTGAGGCTGAGATCAAACTGTAAGGTTAAGGACTCACGCAGCGGTTTACACCCGCGCCCGCTGCGGTGGCGGAATGGAGTTGTATTTTCAAAACTCACGAGACCGGAATATTGTGCAGTTACGCAGCCGTCGCGGTAGCGATTATCGCCCGCAAACTTGGCGGTTGATTATCGCAAGACGGGCGGTTGCAAGATGGGCGGTTAAACGATCAGTTGAGTTCCAGACTACGACCAGTTTCTTGTACCAAAATAATTAGAAGATCGACTTCAATGTCGTTAGGTATCCATTTTGTTGACAAACGTACACAAACGCGTCACTACTCACTACCAGTCACTCGTGAAATGTCCTTTAGTTTTTTACCTATACAATATGTAAAGAAAACCCCGTCCGACCCAAAAGGATAATAAATGTTAGGTATACACATGACCAAATAAAATATGAAATTTTACGTAATCATCATAGTAACAATAGTAATGAATTTTGAAATAATCTTTTTTTTCCGCGAATTAATTCCAAGTTCCCCAAAATTTGGTATTTTTTTAAAAAGTGACAACACCATTTGTGACGGAGCGAATAGCGATGCGACCACGTGCCGCGTGCCCTGCCCCCCTACACCCGCGCATGTACCCCTAATGTGTTGCCTATCGCACATGCATTAAGTTACCTTGATTTTTCGAAATAATATTTTTTTTTAAAGGGATTTTTTTTTTAGTTTAGCCCGGCTTTGTTGACATTATTACAATCAGTTATCGATACCTAACAATACCATCACGGATCGGACAGGGTTTTCTTTACATATTGTATTTCTGCAATCTACAGAAGCTGCGGGCACGCAACCGAGGCGGATGCGTGTGAAAACCGCTCCGTGAGTTCTTAGCCTTAAGGTTCTTAAAATTACGAGAATTGTAGCTCAGATATGCTTTACTCTAGAAAGCAAACATTTGTCGAAGGAATAAGGGCTGTCAATTTGATTGAAACTGACAAAATTATGGAACTTACTTCGTTTTAAATCGTTATAGGACTCGTAATGACTAACTTTAATGGAAGTTCGATACAGTAAGAAGCGTATCGGGTAGTCTTGAATAGCTAAGCTCATGCAGAACAGACAGTCAGCAGAGTAATTATTTTCTGTTTTTATTAAAAAAAACGATGACCCACACTAGGATTTTATCCTGTATCGGGAGTGCGTTTACAAACATATAAAACTCACATATACTAACAGCCAGACCCGGAAGAACTACTTGTAGTTCATACAAATATTTGTTCCGTGCTGGAATCAAACCCGCGACACGCAGCGCCTATTGCGCTAACCATGCTGTCAATTACGTAACAAACTACTGTGCCAATGAATTTCAGTTTGACAGTTCCACAACATTCATTGCGTTATTGACGTTGTTGAGGAATGTCATAAACATAATATCAAGCAATGGATTAGCAATATGTTAGCAAAATTATTTCAGTTGATAGCAATAGTGTGTTAATTATGTTGTTGCTTCTTTCGTATCCATTGTCATTGAGGATATTTTATATTACTGCGACTGATTTATTTTTCATATAGGTACTCATCAATTTAATACAAATTGTATTTCATACAATTCATCTTTCAATTGTATTTTCATTTCTGACTAAAAAGCTTTTTTAGAATCATCATCTTTATATTTAACATTGGCCTAGTATTACTATCATATTTCATTTTTAAGAGCACTTTTATATTGATACAGGCATTTACGACACCTATATTTATGAGTTTTTAAAATAGATGATCTTAGTCAAAACTTATTCATGTCTATAAATCATTTGATGATAAATGTGCGAAGAATAAGCCTGCACTCTTTTTGTATTACGAGAACGGTAAACAGAGATTCTTTAGTCTTGTATCGGGTGTCCAGGGGAATAATCGCGTAAAAGCTAGGTGTGGGTCGTAACCAGTTACTTGATCGGCGTAACCTGTTATAAAACAAGTTATTTTTGTACCTAGTTATTTTAATTCAGCTACTGTGATTGTTTACATAAATATAATCACCAACTATACAGTTACACACGAAACGAAACTAGACGTAGTCCTTATTTCACGTAAATAGTTACAAAAACCAGCAACGCGCGCCGCCGCGGCGCCGGTGTGATGCACGATACGCGCGTTACCCGCTACGGCATAAGGTGTATAAGAAATAACTTAATTACAAAAATAACTACTTTTTAATTTGACTCGTAACTAGTGATTCAGTTACACATCGCGTCGCTGGTTATTGTAACCAGTTACGTGAAATAACGACCATGTCTAGTAAAAGGCCTCCGTTTCAAGAACGGACGACCCGTAGAACGGCGAGTATCCACCCTTATGTTGTTGACATCACTACGATACGACCCGGATGAAGCGTTTCGCCTCGTCTTTTATAAGTGCGAAATCAGAGCCGGATAAGGACTGGAACAATTTGCCAGCGATGGTCTTTCTATCCGACTACAATTTAAGTGTCTTCAAGGCTTGAGTGAATGGGCTCTTAATAAACTAGCACGCTTTACCATCAACGATTGCATCACTGCTTACCATCAGGCGGGATTGCGGTCAAGCGCTAGTTTATAATATTTTCTTTTTTAAAAAAGCCTAACAGTAGAAATGGTTTTAAATATTACAGTCCAACAATATAAATACGTTGTTGAGCAGGCAAAATATATTTGAACATTTGGGGCAATGGGCTAGCCATATCCTTCAAAATGACTAACAGTGTGTTAGGTACGAAATTAGAGTGAGGACTCTGTGCACCCATCAAGTGACCCAGGGAAGACGGTGGCACAGGGGTCACATGCTGCCGTGCACAGCGAGGTCTAGATAAAGCTCCTTTACAGT
This sequence comes from Sesamia inferens, assembly GCA_037179545.1. Classification (NCBI taxonomy): domain Eukaryota; kingdom Metazoa; phylum Arthropoda; class Insecta; order Lepidoptera; family Noctuidae; genus Sesamia; species Sesamia inferens. The sequence goes on along the minus strand of CM073934.1, from coordinate 11,126,521 downwards.
CTCTCCTGAGATGTGTCTTTACAGGCGTTGCGCAGGAGCGGTTCCGGAACCGGGACCACCCCTATGTGCGGATGTTGATCACTGGGGTGGTTATAGTGAGGTAAAAATCCCACACTCCCCGACCTCGGTCCCCAGAGATCGGGTGCCTTTTGAAGGCTTCTCCCCGACAACAAGAGAAAAAACGGTATGAAATTATGAACAATTGAGTGGGTTTCTGAAGGTCTGTACCACCACAACCACCAAACCATAGTAAAGATCTACAAACAATTAAGAATACAAGTTTGATGGTATATTTGTAATTGTTATGGAATACGTATGTGTACAGACAATGCACTTCAAGGTACTACAATCTGCCAGATTATTAGATTTTCAACTTTATCTCTAACGCATTAAGGCTCAAGATTAATTGAGAATACTTGAGATTTTTTTTAGAAGTAGTCACCCGTCATCACAGGGCGTTATGTCCCTACTTCTTGCGTGGCAAGAATCTTTTTTTTTAGCTTTTCCTTTACTGCCAATTCAGTTTTTTCCGCGACTAATCTTTTGCGGCATTGGCCTTGTCTTTTTTCTGGGTCACTCTTTTCCCACGTCATATTTCTTTTGTCATGTTTTGTTTTCTTTTGTTATCTTTTAATATTATTTTGTTACATATATCGTATTCTATTACACTTCATCTACAGTATTTTACAGCTAAAAATTTACATTTAATTCTTGCCGACGGCAACACTGGTTGTGCCGCTCACCTTGTTTTATTTCTTGGGATGCATGTTTTAGCGATCTTGAGGCAAAACCGCTCCAGATACGGCCTGGAGTGTTTATTTGCCATCATGTCGGCAATGGATGATTCTGTCAAACTAATTTCTGTACTTACTTCCAGGTCGTATCTGTCGCGTTCGTGCCTCGGGCATTCCAGTAGGATGTGCTGGATGGTCTCAGTTGCCTGCGTGTCACACACAAAGGTAGGACTCATTTTTAGCTTAAACCTGTGCGGTGCGAAGCCGCCGTGACCAGTCAAAATTTGTGGCGAAGTAGACGTCCTGTCGAGACACTTCAGGACCTACTTGAGAGTTTCGGGTAGCTTGACCTGCTGTCGTCCGTACTCGAGTAGATAGTTGTGGTTAAATAATAACAGCAGCACGAAACGATCGATCAGGTTAAGCTACGCTTGCCGCGGTTGGCCCGTGAGTTGATGACCGTCTCCATATTCAGACTTTTACTGACTAAAACCCACCCGTGTGTTGTCACATGCTTGTGTGCCAGGGCTACGGTTTCTCTTTCAACCAACCCACAACCTTGACCCCGACATCAGTCTTCGTGGACCCCGTCACGATGTGCTGACATCTCTTTGAGGCGCGCGTGAAACACAACGAACCGTCGACCCGGGCCTGGTTCTTACCGGACGGCAAGCCCGCGCCTACTGTTGCCGGGAGTTCGATGTTGTCTCCCGACCAGGCCATCTCCTGCGGCGTGATGCGTGAGTTCGCTGAGATTCCCACTCTCTCACGCACTCCACTCCCTCCGCCGCCGGCATCACTGCTTCTCAGAAGGATGTAACGGCCCGCCATGCACTCTCGTTCCGGACCATAGGCTGGACCAGGGCCGGACGCAAGAGATTGCCGCCACGTGGATACGGCCGTGCTCTGCCCAAGCCGGGCAGACCTCCACCGAACACTTCAACGTGTCCTCAGGCCGATCCCCACAGTGGTGACACCCTGGCGTTTCCTCCCGCATCTTCATATACCTTGGTATCCCTTTATTACGCCAGCGTGCCCCGGAAAGCACGTTATTCTGTTGATCCTCGAAATGAGGTAGAAGTTCGAAAATCTGACAACCAGTCTTAACAGTATTGTATAACATAGTATAGTATAGGGGTACTTATAGTAGTACCCAGTAACTGGGTTGTGGAGGTCAAATAGGTAGTCGCTTCATGTAAAATAGTGGTATTCAGCTGCAACTGGTTAGACTGGAAGCTGACCCATACTTAGGAAAAGGGTAGACAAATAATTAAGTAAAAGAATAGGTATATATGATTGTGAAAATATTCTTACAGCAAGGTCTCCATCTCCCCAATGGATTGCGTCATTGGTGCCAAGGGTTTCATCCCAGTGGAAATGTTGGCCGGACTGGCTCCAATCTGGGCACTTTAACGCGCACCTGATCGTAGCCACGGTCAATCTCATCTCTCCCGGGGTCTGTAACGCCCCAGTACTCAACTTCTGTTTGGTCCCCTTTTGAGGCGTATGCGTCTATAAGAAAAACATTGATTTCAATTGAACCTTGTATTATTTTTGATTTGCCTTAAATGAAGACGTCTTGATCGTGGTCGAGACAACATAATTGTCGTGGTGTTTTGTCCTAAATTGAGAGGATAATGCAGTTATTATTTAAATATTATGATCATTATCCCATTGTCCATAATTTGAGAAAAAGAGAATTCGACTTCTACATCGCTGTTTAGATAATGGCGCCGACTCTGTTGTTCATAAACAAAACTAATTTTAAGTGCATGTTTTTCTTTCCATTTCGTTAAGAAAAGGATAGAAGATAACATTATAGTTTAATCCTGTCAAATTAAGATACTCCATAGAAAGTTTAGACGCGATTAAAAACATGGCGACTAAAAATACGCCAGTTTATGTCAGGAGCGCACTAATTTCTAAACTGACATTTTATCTTCTGTCCTTTTCTTAATGAATTAGAAAGAAAATATGCACTGAACTTAAATTTAATTTAGTTTATGAATAAGAGAATCGGGCCAATATACCTATGTGCAGCACTTTAATTGTGTAGCACACTTTCTATCAGAATCTGAATCATTTTAAACGATATTGCTAGAATATCCATTGCTTCACATATGTTCGAATTTGTCTGTTCAATAGTATAGTACAGAATTACCCCGTGGAATAACCTTATGCAAGCTTATAGAACCCGCCGATAACGAGCCCACAAACAGCAGCTTAAGCTTTTGTCATTAGATTTTCGTACTAAATCGATGAGTTAAATCGAAGACTTACTACTGTATAAATTAGCCTGACGGTAATAATTGATTGGAAGGTGTCCCTCAAGGCAGTCAGGTCGGGACAGAAGATCTTGAGGGTGGGCTCCTGGAAATTCATGATTTTGTTCCACTGCACCCTGTTGCTCTCAAAAGTGGTGAAGTTGTGAATCTCTAGAGGATTCTTCAGTACCATGTTACTGTAGATGTTTGTTGCCTCGGACGTTGCTTCGTCATTAACAGCTATAATGGTTATTAACTTCGATTAAAACCCTGTGGTGGTGATTTAATAAGCGTGGTAGTGGAGTCAGAAACAGAGGCTGTCAAGAGAAAGCGTTCCTGACTTCCTTAGGCGATTAACATGGCACCGCGTACCGCCGCGCGCCGTGGAGGGCGGCGACGATAAAGCGGATTTCGTAGCGGTGCTCCGTGCGGTAAGGAGCTTTACGCGCCTGTCCGCGCGGATAGATTTAATACAGTTTTGACCAGTTGGTTCACAGAAATCTACAGATTTAATAGAGGTCAATGCGACATGAAACCGCTTCACCGCCTACCGAGACGGATCTCGGTGCCGTGTATTAAATTGGTTGGGCAAGATGGAAATTATCTATTAATCCTTGGTCGGACAATGCTTCCGATTCGACACATACATAGAGACAAGTGGCTATCTTTTATTAACTAACAACAGCATAGAGCCGGTCACCCCAGCTAGCGACTTGTATAGAAACGTGTTTCTATATTTGCGGCAAAATATGACGCATTTTTTTTTTGTGGTATACACGTTATTATTTAAAAAACCGGCCAAGTGCGTGTCGGACTCACGCACAAAGGGTTCCGTACCATTGATTTATGAAATTAAGTTATTTGTATGAAAGATTACGCGGTAATAAGCGGTTTACAAAATCGTAATTGTTTTGCCACTTTTTTCCACTATGGAAGCCTCTGTCATGCAAACTATTCGGTTTAGAAAAAAAATATTTTAGAAACCTCGATATCATTTTTAAAGACCTATCCATAGATACCTCACACGTATGTGTATGATGAAAAAAAAAATTTGACGTTCATTTCTAAGTTTGGGAAGCCCCCAATATTTACTATTTTTTTTTTTATTTTTGCATCAAAATCTTAATACGGTTCACAGAATACATCTACCTACCAAGTTTCAACACTTATAGTTTCGGAAAAAAATGACTGTGACATACGGATGGACAGACGGACAGACAGACATGACGAATCTATAAGGGTTCCGTTTTTTGCCATTTGGCTACGGAAACCTAAAAAGGCGAGTAATATTAGTATTATTTCTTTATATAAAGGATTTAGTATTGATAGGTTGTGTGGATTATTTAATATTTAAATAAGATTTAATAATAAAGCATTTTTAAGTAAGTATTCATATCATTATTAGAAAATGTGAGCAAGATGGAAAATTGCGTTTTCGGGCAATTTTGAAGAGGCTTCCTTCCTCTGCAGTGAATATAAAACCATGAAATAGGAACTTGCGAGAATAGGTAAAGCAAGGGTAAAAAACGAAAGAAAAAGCGAAAAACCTAAAAGAAAAAAATATTGAACAGAATTTAGTCTTCACAAAATGATATTTTCTGTACATTATGTGGAGAACCACCACCCACAAAGGTCTGGGTACAACTGGGTGAACTGCTTGGAGATTTTATCAAGTTGGTAGGATCCTACCTAATTCAAGCAGCGATATTGCAATTATCTTAAACCTCTTTGGATTCATGAAATATTAATGGTAATAAAGTTGAAAGATACTAGAAAAACTTACTCGGACTAACTTTACTTAAAACTGGCATAGTAGACAATGGAGCCCATTCGTCATCTTCAGGTGGTGGCAACATTTCTATGAGAGATTCATTGCGTCGATACATTAAGAATTTCCTCCTCACTACGTCTAGCAATGGTATCTCCAACTCTACGTGGAAACTCGTGAGTACTCCCTGTTGGAAGGGTGAAAATAATACCGTAAGAATCACGAAAATAATACCGTAAGAATCATCATCATCGTCTCAGCGTTAATCCCAGTCGTATCCGAAGCTTTTGCAGCTTTTGAGTCTGGGGGTCCGGTTTACCAGCCTAACTGGTGATTGTGACTAAACTTCGATATTTTACGTGAAGTGACTGCCGTCTGACCTCCACAACCCGAAGGCCATATCGAAGTATTGCAGTTAGACCAATTGTTGGACTGTTTTGATGTTCGTATGGTAACCGGGACCAACGGCTTAACGTGTTTTCCGAGTCACGACCAGACCAGTGCAAATATTCATATTCATGCATACAATTATTTGCACTGCGCGGGGATCGAATCCGCGCCTGTTTACGCTGCGGCCGAGTTCTATACCACTACGCCACGGAGGCTGTCCGAATACCATAAGAATCAAACCTGCCAAAAGTGGCTTATTCTGTTTGGGTGGTAGGTGTCTCCCGAATTATTTAATCACTAGCGGTCCCCAGCGACTTCGTTCGCGTGGTTTAGTTATGCCCCGCTCCTATTGGTCGCAGCGTAATGTTATATAGCCTAAAGCCTTCCTGGATTAATGGGCTATCCAACACAAAAATATTTTTTCAAATCGGACCAGTAGTTCCTGAGATTAGCGCGTTCAAACAAACAAACAAATAAACTCTTCAGCTTTATATATATTAGTATTAGTATTAGTATTAGTATAGATGAGAGTCAAAATTCATATCAATAACACAGCAGTCATGGCCAGTGCCATGATTTCTTGGTTCGTAAACTAAATTCAAGTTCAATGTATTTTTTTATTTCACTAAGCAAAAGAAAAAGTATAAGATATTGGCCCCGTTTCCCTTGTTCACAAACTAAATTAAATTTAAGTTCAGTGCATTTCTTTCTTTCTATTTCATTAAGAAAAGGACAGAAGATAAAATGTCAGTTTAGACCTGTCAAATTAGTGCGCTACCGACGTAAACTGGCGTATTTTTAGTCGCCATGTATATAATCGCGTCTAAACTGTCTATGGAGTGTCTTATTTTGACAGGATTAAACTAAAATGTTATCTTCTATCCTTTTCTTAACGAAATGGAAAGAAAAAGATGCACATATTTGATGCATATTTGTGAACAACAGAATCGGCGCCATTACTTTAGTTTTGTCATATTAGTTTGCGCCTGATGTAAATTGACTGTTGAGAATTGATCAACTGACAGCTAACACCACAAAAAAAAAAAACTAATCCTAAACTTTATGCTTTGTTTTGTATCGAGTCAAGGTTGGCACTTATGTAAAATTATTGTCTTTTGTCCTATGAATTAGGTTGGCTTTGATTTACTCTTTTATGCATCTTTTTGTATGGCGACTTGGCAAAGTGTGCTCCAATTTTCTTTATCTATTTTACAAAGTTTATGATACAATCCGGCGATTGTTTCATAGTGATTCTGTTTATGAAAACAAGAGTGACTGTAAACATCAAAAGGTATGATGATTCTATATCAACGAATATTGTATTTTTCTATCTAAAACTTGTCGCCATGTGCCACCTTATTTTTTTTTGCACTGTCATTATTGTAGTAATAAAACCTGTAAATAATTGTCAACAGGTACCTTTTGATAACTGTGAGCAATAAAGTCTAATTGAATCTCACACCTGGACGCTTTATTTGGCCAACAACCCTATCCACCCGCAAAATACCAACATTGACGTAGGTATTTTTTTTAAATGTTTTTAATCATGTCTAAACTGTCTATGGAGTACTAGGTATAATTTGACAGGACTAAACTAATATTTATCTTCTGTCCTTTTCATAATTAAATAGAAAAAACAAAATTCACTGAACTTAAATTTATTTTACTTTTATTAACAAGGGATTCGGGGCCAATGGTAGCAAAATAAGTCCGTGGCGTTCCCTAAAAATAGGTTTAAAAACTTACAGATTTTCATCGAAGCCTACCGCGGAGAGAGAACGTTTATCTTCGTAATTTACCATTTGCTATCCCACATTTGATAAAAAAATTAAAATATTATTTATTTGCACAAAACGTGGTCTATGATGTCGTTTCAATAGAGTTAGCAGGGTTTGCTTATCACTTTTAATAATAGTAGATTTATATAAATAGGTAATAGCCGGCGAAAGTATTGGGAAGTTGTGAAGTTTTGAGGGACGAAGGGAAGTGCTGATTCTCAGCTTTTTTTTAATAAAATTATAAACTAGCGCTTGACCGCAATCTCGCCTGATGGTAAGCAGTGATGCAGTCGTTGATGGTAAAGCGCACTAGTTTATTAAGAGCCTATTGTATCTCGTTTAACGCACCAGGACCTGTTAAGACTTTTTCCTTTAAAAGGCTTAAGAGATTCTGACGCGATAAACGAGCAAGTTACCTTTTCTGTCTTCGGTGGCTGGGGCACGGACATAATACGAAAAATAGTGAAATAAAAGTAAGCAGATCGTAAATCATCTGGATGTATTTCCACAGTTTGTGTTGATAGTGGTGGTCTGTCAATTTCAAGGATTTCGCGGCAATCAAGCCATCTCAAACGTGTTAATTTCATCAAAGTAGCTCGAGCATAAGCAGCACTGACCTAGTCCAAAAGATAGAATAATTTTAATATTTCAGCTAGCGCCATCTAGTTTTATCATTACGTACTATTTAGTAACGTTTGCCATACCGAACATGGGTTGCCCGATAACTGCAACCCGTTAAGATTTGGTAGTCGTGCCAAAGCTGCGAGTACTGGATCCAAATGATAGATGTCGTTGTCTGACAAATCTAACACTGTCAAATTAAAAGGAAGCAATCCTACTGCATTGATGTTTTCTGAAAACCAGGATAAGTTATTAGCACATTATAAGAAATATTAATTCAATAACTTAATTATCACAGTATTACCGGAGGTTAAAAAATTCTTGGACAAACCCAAGTAAAGTAGTTCATTGGGTAAAGATTCAGCGAATCCTGATATATCTCTGAAACCATTTGCTTGAAGCTCAAGGCTCCTGACAGATGGTGGAATAAAATCTGTATTCAGATCAGATAAAAAGTTTCCGCATAAGTTAAGAGATATCAAGTTCTTATACTCAGTTAATCCTTCATCTAATTCTGACATCTGAAAAAGTATGTTTGGCATCAAATAAGTTCAAGAAATCAGGACTTGTGGATAACCAGGTTGATATCAAGCCGTAGGTATTAATAATGATTATTTTGATTATTATTAATGATTTTCAATATTACGCAAGGATTAAAAAAAGGAAATATTTAAGTACCTACTATTATGGGTAACCTGTGACAGAGAATATTATCCTAGGTTCGATGGCATTAAATTGCTTGTATTTAGAAATAAAGATTACAAGTGGTACGAAACTGCTGCATGCTGCATTGGCAATCAATGTAATACTTAGTTAAATGTCAGTTATTAATCTATGTAGGTATATCTAAGCTGTATACGACCAAACACATGACATTAGGTATGGAATCGCGCTTGTGGGATGTTCAGTGTGTTGAAAAATGAAAAATGAGAGAGAGAAAGAAAGTTATGAGTTAAGTGCAGCCCAATCACGGTTCCCATGCGGAACCCCCACTGCGAATTTGCATTTGGTTTTCTTTGGTCGTCTAAGTCTTCTCGCTGCTTCTGAGATGTGATGAACGAAATTATATGATAATTACATTCATTAAGTCGTTCTGTCAAATGAATTCACGCGACAGTTTGAAGTGCAAGTGGTACAATTGGATAGCCCCATTTGAATCCTGGTCAAAGCTTCGTTGATAGACCTATAATACAGGCCACGAAGATTTAGATCAGGATGACTATCTTTAAGTAGATAATTGTTAAGCCACAACTGATGCATAATTCCTGAATAAACTACAGACTTTACAAACTTAAAGTGTTTTTATTTACCTGCGCATCATTCACTCGTAACACGTTCACCATTTTCATAGCATTTCTCAAGGTCTTTCGATCACCTGATTTGATGCTACGTTTAATCAATTTAACCAAATCGTCTGTAATACAATTATCGTTAAGAAAACAAATTTTCGCTTCTTTGTTAGCGAATTTCTCATTGTCCCACAACGTTGCTGGTAACAAGAACTCCCAATGCTGCTGAAGAGTCAGCCCAGAGTCCTCCCGAAGGAAGCCGTGTATAATGCTCTTGCTTATTTTATTTTCTACTGCTTCAGAAAAGGTGACCCTTGGTATATCCTTCCTTTTACATAGAGCCTTGTGACTGCGTATTCCGCTAGAGATAAGTGTCCAATTTATGCCAGTTTCTAAACGCGTTTCAAAACCTAGTTAGACAAAAATATAAGTATCTATATTCTCGCCAAGCTCCATAAAGAATAGAGATAAATAAACCAATTTAGGGTTATCACAACAAACGTTTTACAAATTTCTTGTTATTTACATGATTATCGAATTTTACATGCTAACTCTATTTATTAACAATTCCTATTGCAGCATATTTCAATAGAATCACTAAAATAACATGCATAATAACTTGGTATTTAGAAAAACCATTAAAAAGTCGACATTAATTATACGTGATAGCCCTACAAAAAAAAGAAAGATGGATGAAATCCAGGTATTAAACACATTTTGTGGAATTCAACCAATGAATAATGTTGAGGCATTTATCAATACGATTTTGCGTTTTTAATTACTTTCAAATCAACTGTATAACACATGCATTGTAATACTTTCAAGTATAATATATATGTATCAAAAATTTAACCTATTAGGAAATTAGCTTACGCGTGTGTCATATTTCATTCAAATCGGTTAAGTCTTCTATGCAAATCATAAATATCTAAACAAATAAACTGTTTACATTAGTAGGAAGTAGAATTATTACTTATATGAAAATAATCTATCTAGAAAAGGTTGTTAACATCTGTATTTTAGGCGTAAACTACTCATTGCCTAGCAACGGTTTCTTTACCTCTACTCTTATCGAATTTGGCCGATATATATGTATATAAAGTTTGAATGATGTACACAAAAATGAAATCTGCAATAGGTATACATAAGAGAAACACATTCCTGAAAAACCAATCAAATATAGTGTGCTCCACGATGGTACAGACGACAGCACTTCAAGTTACTGCAATCTGTCAGATTTCTTTATTAGATTTTCAACTTTATCTCTAAAAAAATCAAAATCAATGCATTTATTTCAAATAAACCAGTTACAGGCACTTTTGAATTGTCAGAAGGTCGGTCAGTCAGTAAGATGAAGCTAGTCGCCCTTCCAAAGAGTAGGTACCTATGGAGAAGAACGGGCAAGAAACTCCATGGACACTCTTTTAAAATATCAAGCTATTCATACAAATATTTGATTCATCATGCTATTCATACAAATATTTGATTCATCATGCTATTCATACAAATATTTGAATCATTCATGTTGAAATGAACTGTGTGAGAACAATGCAGAAATATATTGTACGCTGAGAGCGTCCATTACGGAAAACACAAAAAAAAAATAACCCAACAAATAGATGCTTTACAGCAAGTACATTGTGTTCACACGTGTGCCATGCAATTATACAATACTAAGAAATTTAATCTACACAATGCAAAGATAGTTTTGTCCAAGATTCAGCAGCTCCAACAGTGTTCCCGAATACTAAGTTTAGCTCCTGTGTAACTGTACGGGTGCCGAACACCCCTGTCAGCGATGTAATTCCGTAACGTACAATATGCTTGGCTACATAGGGTGTAATGCTGGCTTTGAGTAAAAATTACATACAATTACAAATTAAAACTACAAGAGGAAAAATCAAAGAACAATCAGTGTAAAGAAATCGGACGCAGCTCAAGCTCAAGCCTTTTTGTTCTCAATATAATCCTTAACACTATAAAATGCTTTCTAATACAACTTACGATTCAAATCCTTCATTAAATGAAGGATTTGAATTTATTCAGGCCCAGATCTTAAACCATCTCTGGAAGTCTATTGTAAAAATGATTAATTTTCTGTACCATGTTTGGTTGCAGGAGTCTTAGTAGTCTCAAGGATTAGTTAGGTAATCCTGTGCCCACGGTGTAGACCACATATCTTTAATAACTGTTCACGTGACAAATGTGGCACCCATAACCATGATATATGAAAAAAAAAAAAAAATACTCCGTCTATTCAAGTTTAGCAAAGATTGATAAGTATTGAATGTACCTACCCTCTAAAACATTTTCAGGGACGTAAACCAGACTAGAACTACTGATTGCCTGTCGAATAATTGTAGGTGTTGATTTTTTTGGTGCCTCCTTTGTCTTTGGAGGCATAATTTATCTTGAAATATTAGGTTAAAACCAATAATAACACTAATTTGCTATTTAAATGATGGTCGTTTAGTCATAATTTTCTAAAAAAAGATATGCCGTTTTATATCGATCTATTAAATGTGAAATAATTTATAAACAAAACGAGTGACAATAAAGGTTTTGACTTTTGATACTTTTCTTTAGTAAAGTGATGTCGATAAAACAGTAAGTTTAATGAGTTCTAAATATGACACACTAGGTGTCGCTAGCTAGTACAACTAAGAACTATTTTAAAATTGTTTCAAAACCATGTGGTTTGTCACAATCTGTGGCACGGTTTCGCGACAGACAGCTGCAAATGAGTACGTTGTATAAGAATTATTTTGTTATTTTACGGAATGACAGCAATAAATGAACGATAAATTATTTATGAAGTACTCTTTGAGATGTTGTATGATAGTAAACTTAAGGTTTTTGAAACTTTGAGTGAAGTAGTCGCGTGTGATAATGTAAATATTACTTTTTACTAGTGCAAAATCTTGAATGGTTGTCGTGACATTGACATGTGATTTCGCGGGAATTTCAAGTTTTACGGCGACCGCAGATTCCTCAACCGATGGATAATAGCATGTGTTTTCTTGAAGTTATGTTACTTATGTTGAGTGAAAGTGTGCTGTGCAATGCGGTTGTGTACTTTTGGTGACGTTGCTCTTGCCAATATTGTATGTGCATGCCCTTGCGAGGTTGGCAAGAACCCATATATGCAGTTTATTCCTTTTTTTTACTTCCGTTACTAGCGAAGTAACTACCAATCATTTTTTACGTACAAATTAAGGTAAGTTAATTTTTTTTTGTATGCTATATGTAGTACTAATATAAAATTTTATTTCCAAAATCAGTTATAAAATGCAGAGCTATTACCTATTAGTTGTGGTTTCACTTGTAATAAATGCTCTGTTATAGAATGGTAAGTTTTTGGCTCGGTTTGTTATAGAATGGGTGACCAAAGTGTTGTGACCGTGGTTGAAAAATAATTAATATTGTAAAACAGGTTGTCAGTCTACGATCGCTACGGATTCATATAAACTCGGTACGGTCGGTAACGAAAATTGTTAAACAACGTGTCACGTCAATCATTTTCATCTTATATTGACATAAAATTATTCGATACACTGTGTTTCATAGTACCTAATTTCTTACACACAAAACTTTCCAGTTGCAAATAGGTATCTAGCAGTGAGCCAATCCAGTGTTTTTGAATGATCCCTACATACCTATGAGGGTACTATTTACATGTTATACCTATTATTTAAGATTTTTTCCAACAAAAACCTGTCCATTCGAGATTTTGCATTCGAAAATATTTTAATATCTGAGAAAATTGTTTTCGGACAATAAAACAAACTATTTGCTAAAAGCTACCTTTATTTATTTAGGATTTGCTCCACACATAATCAACCCAGAATTTCTCCACTCATCGACACAGGCCTACTCTTTGTACGACGGAGTGGGCCATAAACCACCACTAATAACCAGTGCGGGTTGGTGGATGTTGTTTCCGATTGTTTGGTTCTAGGACATGCCGGTTTCCTTCACTGTATTGAGAGCAGGTTATGAATTTAAATATATGTTACAAAGTAAGGTGCCTGTCTGGGTCCGTAGGCACAACCTACAACTTCTACGAACTTAGAACCCAACCACTGAGCTACGACTGCTCCTATTTTCTCTATGCTGTGTAAAAAATTCCGTAAATTACACCGTAAAACCGTAGATACCGGTATTACGAGTACATTCTAACGTTTAACAGTCTAGAGCTCGTGGACCGTGGTTATCGACGTTACAAATCGATCACGAGGTAACCAAATACGACGATCAATAACAAGGTATTTCTGATCTATGAAATTAATCTCAAGTCAAGTCTGTCGTCGATTTTGACTCTTAGTCACGACGATATCCACTTTCCATAATCGTGCATGTTATAGTGCAGGATTGCGGTTCAACCAAGTTCACATTTTTTTGTATATACGTGCAAACTTATGTATACTAATCTCAATAATACCAATAATTTGAAGAACCGGTTTCTTGAACTCATTTAAAATTAAAGCTAACCTTGATTCTAATCCATGTCTTAAAATAGCAAATGCTTGCACTTAAAACTTCGTGTTCATTTTGAGCCTTCGCTGATATTTTTAATGAAACTGTTCATGGCTATCTATATCTATAGTGGATAATTTCACAGCAGGGAAAGTGTTTTTCGCGCATGAAAGACGCAACAACCATGTGTCACGCTTGTTTTAAAGCATTTTTGCTTCAGATTATTCAAGTTATTTCCTTCACCATTTCTGCGCAAGCAGAGGTGTCTAAAATTAACTAGTTTATTCTCAAGAAAAAGTTACATTGCTACTTCTTAGTTTTAAACCTGCGGCTCTGGGACATTGTAGCATGTTTTATTGTTACATATGTATAGATACACTGCTTTTCATAGTAATTTCATACATACAAAACTTTCCAGCTGCAAATAGGTATCTAGTAGTGAGCCAATCCAGTCTCTTTAAATGACCCCTACATACCTATGAGGGTAGTATTTACATGTTAATTTATCGAAGGATTTTTCCAACAAATACCTGTCCATTCGAGATTTTGCACTCGAAATGTTAATATCGGAGAATTATTTTCGGACAATAAAACAAACTGTTTGATTGAAGCTACCTCCATTAAGAGATAATCATGGTTGTGTTCGTTATATAGTCTTGAAACGAGTCCTCAAGGTGAGTGCGGAAAATGTGCGAGACTTGATTGCTTATAGCAATATAAAACAAAAGTAATGGCCCGTATCTGTAAACGATTAGAATCAGAAAATGCATTTATCTTACACATAAGTAATTATCAAACATGCAAGAGCGTAGAAAAAATCCATTAAAAATGACGTAAACGCAACTGCGTCAGCCAACTGACCAATATCCATTTCTAAATCCATGTCAGCAAAATTATGTGCGAGCTCAATAGTTGAGAGTCCATATATGTCACGTTCCAGGAAAAATATTTATGGTGTTCTCCAAGGTAGCAATTCTTGGCCCTCCATTTTTTAACATTTACATAAATAACACGCCTAAGGTCAGTAAGCACCAGATGGTTTTATTTGCTGATGACAGCACTATTTTGTTCTCCAGTAGTAACAATAATGGTACTTTTTGACAGACCTATGCTGTCCATCAATATACATATACACTGTGATTTGGCTCACAGACATTGTAAAAGTTAATTATGTATTTTTTTTTTAATTAACCGTGTAGTTTCTTGCCGGGTCTTGTCCATAGGAAACGACCATTTCGTTATTGGTGTATGTGAAATAAAAATATTTTGATTTGATTAATTGATTTATTGAATGCTCTTGAACACGACATAAATGATGATCTTAAAAATAGATATAAGGAATTATTATTTAATAATCTAAAAATAAGTTTTAAACAAAACTAGAGAGGTAAGCGCCGCCCTCGTTCACATGTGGGAGTGGCGAGAGGAGGTAAAACGCCGGGGCATAACTCCGCTGCCGCGAGAAATCACGGTAGGGCGGACAGAGCTCCCGCGGGATCTCATGGCGACATGGAGAGTGCGATTTTTGCAACCCAGTGCTGGGCACGGCAGAATAGCAGCGGTAAGTCCCCTCTTTGAGGAGTGGCTAAAGAGGCGCCTCGGCGCCCTCAGTTTCCGCTTAACGCAGGGCCTCACCGGACATGGCTGTTTTGAGAGGTTCCTGTTCCGTATAAGGCGGAAGGAAACGCCAGGGTGTCACCACTGTGGGGATCGCCCTGAAGACATGATGGAGGTCTGCCCGACTTGGGTAGAGCACCGCCGTGTCCTCGTGGTGTCTCGTGTCCAGCCCTGGTCCGGAGCGAGAGTGCATGGCAAGCCGTCACCTCCTTCTGCGAAGCAGTGATCCTGGCAAAGGAGGAGGCGGAGCGCGTGTGGGAGTCGGAATACCAGCGAACTCACGCCTCTAGTCTCCGCAGAAGATGACCTGGTCGGGAGACAACATCGAACTCCCGGCCACCGTAGGCGCGGGCTTGCGGGCGGCGGGCAGTGGGGTTCACGAAGACCGATGCCTCCTGGGTCAGGGTTGCGGGTTGGCTAAAAAAGAAACCATGGCCCTGGCGCACAGGAAAGTGAAGGAACGTTTGACACGCCCTTCCGCGACAGAGCCCTGAGCGGCAGAGGTTATTTGATGATTTTCCACCGAGAACAAAAAAACAAGAGGCAAGCGCCACTGTTAAGCACAAGGTCAAGGTGTTGGGTTGTTTTAAGATCGCGTGATTCAGGGTATCCGGTTGATGGTATAGCCCTTATTGCGTGAGAGATAAAACTTATCTGACAAAATGTGGGCGTCACCTCTTCTCAACTCTACGGGAAATACCTACAGGTGTCATCTTATAATTATATTATTTAACAGGTCGCACAATCAAGATGCAGCCTTCATTCACAATGCAGGAAGGTGGTTTCGGGGTTGGCGACTACGCAGTCTTCGGAGTACTATGCGCAGTGTCATGCGCAGGAGGACTTTGGTATAGCGCAGTCGGCTCGAAGGTCAAAAAGGTAGTGGATGTAAAAGACTACCTTCTTGGTGGAAGAGCATTGTCAACCTTCCCTGTTGCTATGTCACTTATTGCCAGGTGAGATATTTGTGGTGTGGCCGATTATTATTAATCTATTTCTGCTGTCTTCTTTTTTTTTTCAGTATTCAGAAAGAATACTAAAAATCTATCTAATTCAAGTGAGATCGAAGTGAAGAGTTTATTTTTTAATATTTCGACCTACTTTTGAAAACGTAGTCCTATGAAGTTTGTTCTCGACCTAGAGAAATAACATGCAATGAAGCATTTTTTTTAAATAGACTAAAACACATGGAGGTTCTCAAGTCGAACCATAGGTATATTTTAATAGTTTCGTGTAGTCATGAAATTCATGACACAAATGTACTTTTAATTCAATGAGGTTTTTATGACTTTCTTTGGGTACGCAAGAGATACGTAAATTAAACAATGATAAAATATTTTCCAAAAGTATTTGAATGAGAAATAATTGATTTTTATTACTATAAATTAGTTATGGTAAAGAATCCAAATACAAATCTCTAGGATGATGTAAAAAACTTGCCGTCTAGAGAACTGCCTTTATTTTAAAACTAATTTAAAATAGACCGTGTGTGACCAAAATTTTTTATTTCAGTTACGTCTCCGGGGTGACGATATTAGGGACACCGGCGGAGATATACAACTACGGTACACAATACTGGCTGGTAGTGATAGGAGTAACTTTGAGTTGTATTGCAGTAGTCACGATATACTTGCCCGTCTTCTGCACACTCAGGCTGTCTTCGTCTTATGAGGTATGTCGTATTTATGCAAAAAATGCTATTTTCGACAGTGATGTATCTTCTTTATTTTATTTAGTGTTTCTCCTGTCTATTTTTTGTACTCCTGTCTATTTGTTGTCTACTCCAGCAGTGAGATTCTGTAACCATAACACCGTGAAAACTTAGATGAAGTGATCGTGGAGTAATCTGTCATCCCAATTTCTTTCTGTTTCAAGAAAGAAAAGATTTTATATATTATATTTATTCTATCCTTTCAAGGAAAGGATAGAAGATAAAAATTTAATCCTCTCAAATTAAGATATTCTACAGGCAGCTTAGACGCGAGTTTTTTGACGTGTAAGCCGAGTGTCATGCGCATTTTTCATTGGACTTTTAAAATTATTTATAGTGTCGTTTACTAAATAAAAGCGCCTGATTTATGTAGTAAAAAGTGCATTTAGTAAATAATTTATAAAGAACATTGAAATATCGAAGCATAGTGGCCACATCATGACTTTGCCTCAAATCTTCCTCATAGACGGTTCACGCGGCCGTCTTTTTCAACTGTCATTGACGATATCCGCTATTATTGTGAAAGAAAAATTTCAAAGAACTTCTATGATTTTTTACACGTGTTATTGGCAAAATTGTGGTATATACTCCACAGAGTCCATTGATCAAGAATTGAGGTTGAATCTCACCTTGAAAAAAGAAGAAGAAAAAGAACAGTTTAGACGCGATTATAAACATGGCGACCAAAAATACATCAATTTATGTCAGGCGCTGATTAATTTGACAGGTCTAAACTGACATACGAGTATTCTGTGTTATTCATAAAAAAATCGTTAATCACTCATTAGCGACTATTTAGCTAACCATTTAGTTAGCTCTTAATCAATGCTTAACTTTTCTTTATTCATAAAATCTAGTTAGCAGATGATTAGTAGCGATACGAAGTAGAGGTGAAACTATGCTTTCGGCACAGATTATAATCAAAATAGTTGACTAAAAAATGGAATTTTAAGAAAAAAACTTGTCAAAACTACGATTTTTTATCTGTCGTGTTTGGCAGAAAAATGTCAGAAATTTCATCGGACAATTTGAATATAAATAAAATGATTTATTACAATTAAATAATTGTATTTGTGATGATAGTAGTGAAAGTAAAAAACTCCAATAATATTATAGTAAACAGAAAAAGGTATTTATCTCTATATTTGTATGTAATTACTAATCTAAACTGACGAAATTAATGTTAAAGCAGTAGCCGATAGTAACTGTGTATTTTCCTGCTCTTTATGCTTGTATTGCTCCCTTTGCTATTTAAGAAATTTAAGTAGGTTCTTGTGTATATATTACAGTACTTCCTACTGCTTTTGTACTGCTTTTTACAGTATTATTATACTTGTTTACAGGCACAGGATTTATTGCTATAAACGAAGCCACTATTAGCACCTAGCGGCAATATTATTCAACCTCGCAATGACGGCGAAGGAGAAGACCATGCTGAGTGAAAAAGATGAGGAATGAGGGCCGCGTGAGTCAAGAATGGCTCTCATGTTTATGGAAGTAAAGTACTGGAAAACAAAAACAATGAATTATTTTTATAACAAAAATGTAAACAGTTTTATTGCGTATCAAAATAAAATATTCCTAAAAAAATGTTTTATTATTTGTGTATTGCTGCCACAATATGACTTTTTTTAGTCCTGTGCCTTAGATATGACATAAGAAAACACAAGGAAACATAACTGCTTTTATAAACCAGTGCCTGGCCGCAATCCCGCCTCATGGCAACCAGTGATGCAATCGTTGATGGTAAAGCGCGCTAGTTTATTAAGAGCCTATTCACTTAAAAAAACTGAGTGAATAAAAAGGAAGACGGCAGTTGAGCGAGGTGATGCAATGTTAAACCCAACAACACGACCAACGATGCTGCGCAAGAGGGAGATTGATCTGGAGACCCTCCAGGACCAAACTCCCGACACAACAACATTTGGCGCATCGTACCCGGCACACTTTGTAACACAACTGCTCAGGCCCGTCCTCCGTACGGCTTCACCAGTCATACGGAACACGACGAATCGCTTGGCGACAAGATTTTGTCCGGTGGATGATAACTTCTGCCGGCAGCCGATGTTATAGCCCACTACCGAATAAAGCTTTAAAAAAATTTCAAAGCTATTAATATAACTTTACTACGTCGTTTCGAAAATTCAAAAAAAGGTTTTCAACATCCATATTTACACACTATTCGATATTATAAACAAAATAACTTCGAAGCATATTGATCATAATTAAATCAATCAGCTGATTCAAATAAAATCCGCCATATTGTTGCCTCTAACCATCCTCTTAACAGCGGTCCGGTGATGTTTAATTTTGACAGCTACTAATCAATTGCTTAGCATCCTCTTAGCGTTAAACAGCTTTTATGAATAAGAATTTTGCTAATCAGTTGCTTAGCAATTGATTAAAGTTTTATGAATAAGACTGATTATGTTCTCTCCTTTTCATAATGAAAGAGAAAAAAAAAGATGCACTGTACTTAAAAATAGTTTAGTTTATGAACAAGACAATCGGCGCCAATGCTAAGGATTGACACTATTGACATTTCACTTCACCTAACTTTTTACGGTGATATTTTTTACAGAATCGATCGTCTGTATGCCAGTATTTTGTAGAAACAAATACAGGGTGTATCTGAAATCGTAACGTAAACTTCGCGAGAAGGCTAACACCGCATTCCACTAACAAAATTATGGTAGTCATTTATGTCGTTAATGAGCGGTTACAGAAATAACAGTGATTAAAACAAAGTGTAGGCTCGGCTTTTGAACGTTGCAAGCGTGCCGCCGTACGGATTTGTAGGTATGACGTTGATCCCTGATGTGAACTCTATTAAATCAGCTGATAGGATAGTTTTTCGAGTTTTGTTCACATTGCGCTTTTTTGTGTAATTCGCGAATTAATTAATTTTTACTTTAAAATTTTATTGGGTTATAAAAGTATAGCAATTATGAACGGTCTAAAGTAAAAAAATTAAATTGCATATATTTCTTTTTTTATCATGAAAAAGCCGACGGTAAATTCCACCACTGGGGGGTTCAGAATCATGTACTGGATCCATGGTACTCGTTTGTGTGTCGATGTCAGATACACCCTTTATACACTAGGTTTATAAATGTTGTTATTAGTATATCTTTTATAGACCAGCAACCCTAATTGTGTATGACACTATGCATTAAGTACTATCAATATTAATCATTTTGAAGCATATTGCTAATTCATTGCTCCATATGCTCGCGAAAAAGGTAACTGCTAAACCATGTAAATAACGCAATGAATGTTGTTGAACTGTCAAAATTAAACCCTTTGCTACTCATAATGTGTTACACAATTACCCTGCTGTTCCGAATCAGTCTATTTTCCTCTATTCTTGCTGTCTACTTCCCTTCCTCAATATCAGAAGCACCTTCTATTGCGGGTTATTATTATGCATGGGCGATCAATCAAAAATATGTATCCAAAATAGATATATCTTGAGTAGAAATAGGTTTCTTTTAAATATAAATAGGTAACATAAATGTAAGTAAAAGAAACCTATTTCCTAGAATGCTCTGTAACATTAAAACACAAAGATCAAATAAATCTTAGGTGAATTTAAGCACTTCTAAAGACAACTTATTACACCTCAAATTGTTGTTAGTGGCTTTGTTGTTGTTGTAGATATTGACAACATTAACAAAACAACTAACAACAGATGGTAACAAAACAACCAAAGATTCTCATTTATAATTTCAGAAAGACAGGAATTAGAAAAATAAGCAGATGGTCACAAAATAACTAAAGGTTCCCATTTATAATTTTACACATACGAATTAGCTAAAAAAAGAAAATGGCATACTTATCATCGAATGAACAACTATGCCTACCCGTCTGGTAGGCATATACATAATATAACAAGTAATAAATCACTGAAATCATTATCTTAGAATGTCTAAGATTGTATACCAATGAAATATTAATAAGACCGAACAACGAGATCTCTTTGCTCGAATAATTTATCTTATGTCCGAATAGATTTTATCGTTAAGGTGATCTATCACGAAATGACAACAGTTTTGTATTGGACTTTGCCCTCGCGCAGCAAAAAACGCGCGGGTTTAATGTCACTGAGTAAATAGCCATGCATGGAATCGTTATTCGTTTTTATTATCAATAGACGTAGATAGGCTATACTTAGGTCGGTTGCTATTATTTTTAGCCATGTGTTTTATTTTTATGAGAAATTGTCTGTACCTAAGTAGGTAAATTGTAAAAAAGAGGACTAGTTAATCATGCCGGGGCTACATTGGCGGGCTACGGCGAATATTCGGGCTACGGCGATGTATGTGGCCGGGTACATCGTTGCAACGCAA
The DNA here is from genome assembly GCA_037179545.1 of Sesamia inferens. NCBI lineage: Eukaryota > Metazoa > Arthropoda > Insecta > Lepidoptera > Noctuidae > Sesamia > Sesamia inferens. Next base: position 11,105,524 of record CM073934.1, on the reverse strand, counting down.
TGTATTCGTGCGCAGACGATGTAGCATCGGGGGCATGTCGGTAAAGTGGCACGCTCCAAAGGACTTGCTGGAGTGGCCACACCTACGTTACTTCAGTGTCGTCCAGACTTTGAAGTAGGACTGACGTTTTTTTTTTGCATATTTTTTTTCATTGTTTTTGTTTTGTAAACATGTAATAAATAATAATTTATTGACATATAATGCAAAGCCACTGCTTCCACCATCGTCTCGGCCGTACAACTGAGCAACGAATATTCGCCGTAGGCCGCTTTCTGAATCGTCACCCGCCAATGTAGACAAGAACATCGTGTATGCCCGACAACGGATATTTAGCGCGCCAACGCGACACGAACACGAATCTTCGCTTGCTAATATAGCCCCGGTATCACACATACAGTACTTTACGGAGATTTACTGAATGGTTGTCTCCAAAGCTATGTTTAAAACGGTTTTAAATTAAATAAGTTATACAGCACCTTAATTGCGTAACAGATTATTACTGTCAATTTGAATAAATTTGAAGCTTATTGCTGATCCATTGCTTAGTATGTTGGAAAAAAAAAATCTGTCCAACAACGTAAATACTGCAATGAATGTTGTTTAACTGTCAAAATGATGATGAGCTACTGATAGTGTGTTACGTAATTACCCTGCAGGTTCAGGAACGTCCAAGTAATTATAACATTATGAAGTGTTCCGTGACTAACATAACAATTACACACAATAACATTGTATTGTAATATAATGGGCAATAATATATTGTAAGAAGCGTGTAATAATTGATCATTACATTATTATAGTTTTGATTTGTAATAAAGCTAATTACACGCTTTATTTATAATAAAGCGGATTATCAAACATCAAGCGGAACATCAAAGTTGATTAAAATTTGGAGCAATTTTTTAATTTAATGTTATTGACTTGTTGCGCCTTTTGGTGTATATCAGCGGTCGGCAACCCGTGGCCCGCGGGACAAATGCATTCCGCGGGCCTTTTTATAAAACCAAACAACATTTCATACATTGATCTGCTCCCTAATCGGCGAACACATCTCTCAAAATCATCAATCATCCACGAGGAAAGAGATAATGTTAGACCGAAAGCATAGGCCATCTCTCTCACTCTTTTCAAACCAAAAATACTGCAGATTATACGCGTACGGCATGTCCATTAGCGAACACATTTTTGTCAAATGATTGCGACTAGTTTGGATCGTTTAGACCCAACTAGTCGCAATCATTTGACAAAAAATGTGTTCGCCGATTAGGAGGCTGATTCCATACTAAAGTAGCTCAAGCACTCGTGTTATCGATATCAGATAACAGAGGAATTAGCAATACAAATTAAATACATATACCTATATTACACTTAGACACTGCACTGAGGTATTAGGCTGGCTTCTAGGGTTAATATCATAACTGCGGCCCACCTTCAGTTTATTTTGCTACCTTGTAACCCATGCCTGCCAAAAGGTTGCCGACTGCTGGTGTATGTTGTAAGTGCTGCAAACAATTGTTAAATAAATAAATATTATAAATCGTAACCCTATATCATAAGTTGCTCCTAAAAGTCTATTGTTTGTTTCAGTACCTGGAGCTACGATTTAACAAGAATGTTCGCGCATGCGCATCTGTATTGTTTTTACTCGACGAGGTAAGTTCATTTGCTTAATTAATTATACTGTAGGCACTATTACTCTAGTACTTACATTGTCTTTGAATTCAGTATGCGAAGGTAAATACATAATTTATCGTTGTACTATCGTTGTAAAAATTATTTTGTTGAATCACCAAGGGAATTTGGACTGTAGGCCCTTACTGAAGGCTTTAATTTATTAAGGCAACCACAAGATAACCCGGTTATGCAGTCCATAACATCATAGGTTTACTTGCGAGCATCGACATAATACTAATGGATATGCCTTAGAGATGAGTATTATGGCACTCCGAAAGAAAGAGAGGATACGAGGTTTCGGTCTATCTTTATATCTCTCAAAGTCATCAATCATCTATGAGGAAAGAGATAGTGCTAGATCGAAAGCATAGGCCATCTCTCTCACTCTTTTCAAACCAAAAATACTGCAGATTATACGCTTATGGCTTGTCCATTACGTCGCCGTAGAGTGAAAACCTCGTAAGTGCAAAAATAGTAACTTTTCAAGAGGAACAAAAAACTGCGTGCTGTAAAATTTTTGTACGGCGACTTTTATATTTTTTTAATTAATTAATAGGGAGATTTAACCCGCTTTCATACTGAAATCGGCTCAGTACTATAAGATTGCCCAAATGAAAATAAAATGAAACTACACGTTCGTTGCTAGGTATTCACACGAAACTGACAGCTGTGCGTGTTTACGAGGTTCTCATTTAGTGTCATAGATATCGCTACGAGCATCGAATGAACAAATGAGTCAGATCAGGATGTGCGTAGTGAGGTTTTCTTTCCAGAAACACAATAAAATAAATTTGAGCAAAAATGCATTCCCGAGGTTTTCACTCTACGGTGACGATTAGTAGGTACCTATATGCCTGCGAGATACAATTCGGAGAAAAAATAAACGTATAAAGCAACATGCTTTTCACACCCTAAAAAAGGGAATAAAGACAGCATAATGTCTTTCTCCATCGATAAAGTTTTCAGTTGTTTTTTTTTTTTATTTGTTGTAATCTAGTTAAAATGAAGTTAGGTATATATTTTTTTATCTATTTGGTAAAATCAAACAAAATTGATTGAATCCTGATTTAAAAAATAAATGTTGTCTTTCAAAATACAGTTTACGAATTTCACGTATATACAGTATGTTACGAAAACCCTGTCCGACCCGTGAAGGTGTTGTTAGGTATCGATAACTGATTCTACTAATGCATACAAAACCGGGCTTTACTTAAAAAAAAAATCCCCCTAAAAAAAATAAATATTATTTCGCAAAAGGAGGTAACTTATTAAATGTGCGTTGACCACCCTTCGCCTGCCGACCGCGGGGGGCGGGCGGCAGGACACGCGGCACGTGGTCGCATCGCTATTCGCTCATAATAATACCGGTGTTGTCACTTTTTAAAAATTACCAAATTTCGGGGAAATTGGAATTAATTCGTTGGAAAAAAAGATTATTTCAAAATTCATTTGTATTGGTACTATGATGAATACGTAAAATTTTATATTATATTTGGTCATGTGTTTACCTAACCTCTATTATCCTTATGGGTCGGACAGGGTTTTCGTAACATACTGTATATTTATTACACCCAAACAAAGAAGGTAATTATGTAAGGTGCCTTACGCACTTTACATAATTATGCACATAACTTACGTATACATAGGAAACAGGAAGAAATAATTATTATGTCATCTAAAACTGTTACCACGTGCCCTTATAAGTTTATCTAAAAACAGTGCAGATCCGGATATCGAGGGGCATTGAATGATAATACATGTATATGTCATGTCAGCTTCAGAGGGGCACCTACGTAGACAGATAGATAGATAACTGTTTAAAGTAGGAGAAAATCTATAAACCTTACTTAGCACGTACTGTACCTGAGCGATCTATGAATACGACCTCCAGCCAGGGCTTAGAAAACTTAAAAACTAAGCGACTACAAGTAAGTACATATATACCTGTATACAGTATGTTAAGAATACCCTGTCCGACCCGTGAAGGTGTTGTTAGGTATCGATAACTGATTCTACTAATGCATACAAAACCGGGCTAAATTAAAAAAAAATCCACCTAAAAAAATAAATATTATTTCGCAAAAAGAGGTAACTTAATAAATCTGCGTTATCCACCCTTCCGCGCGCGGCGGCGGAGGCGGCGGGCGGCAGGGCACGCGGCACGTGGTCGCATCGCTATTCGCTCATAATAATACCGGTGTTGTCACTTTTTAAAAATTACCAAATTTCGGGGAAGTTGGAATTAATTCGCGAGAAAAAAAAGATTATTTCAAAATTCATTTGTATTGGTACTATGATAATTACGTAAAATTTTATATTATATTTGGTCATGTGTTTACCTAACCTTTATTATCCTTATGGGTCGGACAGGGTTTTCTTAACATACTGTATATTATGGCTCATATACCTTTGCTGGGGGAGGACAGCAAGGGATAGCCTTGGATTATAGTTAGCACCTACTAAGAAGGTAACGTATATACAGTATGTTAAGAAAACCCTGTCCGACCCGTGAAGGTGTTGTTAGGTATCAATAACTGATTCTACTAATGGATACAAAACCGGGCTAAACTTAAAAAAAAATCCCCCTAAAAAAATAAATATTATTTCGCAAAAAGAGGTAACTTAATAAATGTGCGTATAAGCACCCTTCCGCGGGCGGCGGGCGGCAGGGCACGCGGCACGTGGTCGCATCGCTATTCGCTCATAATAATACCGGTGTTGTCACTTTTTTTAAAATTACCAAATTTCGGGGAAGTTGGAATTAATTCGCGGGAAAAAAAGATTATTTCAAAAATTCATTTGTATTGGTACTATGATGATTACGTAAAATTTTATATTATATTTGGTCATGTGTTTACCTAACCTTTATTATCCTTATGGGTCGGACAGGGTTTTCTTAACATACTGTAGATTTCGACCTTAGAGATACTATCAGAGATAAAATTGCGATTTGTTTGGCTGGTTGAAGAGATACTGTCTGGCTGTCAATCAAGTGGACTTAATGCAGTTTTCTTTATCAGAAAGCGAAAGCTGGGGGGCATTTCTCTTAATTTACGAGAACGTTCACAGTCCGATCTCAGTCTGAATTAAAAAAAAAAAAAAACGTCTAATTTCTCTACATATTGACAAGTTTTTGACATTTGTTTGTCGCCGACGCGAGGTGAGAATACGACTAGAACTTTGAAGATTTTTAAGCTATTGCATAGCTTCTATCGCGGGCCTTGAGCGCGGGGACCGAATCCAGAAATTCCGTAACGAAAAAACCTCACGCTCCCCACTCCGACGGGCACGGAGGTATGGCTTGAAGGCCGTACATCGTCTAACGTCGTTTCAGTTCGGCAGTCTTCGGACGGTATGTTTGTGTGCGTGCGACTACATCTTTTGAAAACAATTTATAGATTTTCAAAAAGAGCATGCGTATTGCAGGGCGCGAACTCAGTTCTACACACTTGCCATGTTACTGATAGTCGCGATGTGCTAAACTTGCGATTAATTTTCTCTCTGAAATAGGTCTTCTATAGAGATATGTCATAGACGTCATCGACGTTGTCATGGCTACCTTAAAAACTTTTCATATAATTAATTATTAAGTACTTTTATTCAAATTAATTTAGTAGTATTTTTGTAAAATAGCTTTTTTTTTTTAACGGAAAAGCTAAGATGAATGTCACGCTAATTTTTCATTGGACTTTTAAATTATTTATAGTCTTGTTTACTAAATAAAAGCGCGTGATTTTATAGAGTAAAAAGTGCTCACGCGGCCGTTTTTTCAACTGTTATTGGCGATATCCGCCATTATTGTGAAATATTTTTTTAAAGAATTTCTATAATTTGTTACACGTGTTATTGGCAAAATTGTGGTATCTATCCACAGGGACCAGATCAAGAGTTGAAGTTGAAGTTTTTATTAAATAAAATATTACAGAAAGATGTCGGTGAACAATGTTAATACGAGTACATTTAAGTGTACGAGTTGTAATATTGTTATCTCCGAAACGAAACAACGAAAGTTTAATAAAAATATGCTCGTCGGCTTTTTCTGAGGAAGACTTTGATGAGGCAAAAAAGTTATCGTTTGTTTCTACGAAGACAAGACAAAAACATGTATCGAGGCGTAAGAACAAAAAGCAGAAAGACCTAAAATATACGATTACGGTGTTTAAAATCACGGATCCCGAACAATCCCAGTTTTTGTGGCATATGACCTTCACAACTTGCCACCAGTTTGCTTTGACTACGTAGAACGTACGTAAAGAATTTGATGAAGGATTTATTAATTCTACGGTCAGATGTTAACGCAATCAGAAGTGATTATGTTACTAAAGATCAGCTCGAAAATATTAAATTGATAACAAATAATTCGACACCGACGCCGTTCATCATCAACAACCTTTTTATCGTCCCACTGCTGGGCACAGATCTCCTCTCATACAGAGAAGGATTGAGCGTAATCACCACGCTTGCTCAATGCGGGTTGGCGATTTCAGACTTATAAAGCCCAGGTTTCCTCAAGATGTTTTCCTTCGCCTTCAGTCATTGGTGTCCAAGATATACTTAGAAAGTACATATAACTTTAGAAAAGTTACATTGGTACTTGCCTGACCTGGAATCGAACCCGCGCACTCATACTTGAGAGGCTGGTGTTTTAACCACTAGGCCACCACGACAAAACAGTGGGGTATATTGAAAAAGAACCTCGGAGTCTTTGAGTATATTTCGTGGTGCTCCCTGTGCGCCGTTTCCGAGTCAACGAAATACCAGTTGGTGGAGTCATAAGGATACTATAGCTGTCTTGCCCGCCCCTCAGTGCCCGGCCGGTCTTGCGATTGCACCGAAACAGCACATAATGACAGAGATTATAAGCAATAGCATAGGCAGACCTTACGGAGGAATTGCCCTATTGTAGAGGAAGTCCGCTTTCTCAAAGGTATCAGTGTTGTTGTGTAATAGTGATCGTTTAGTTCTCACACGGATCGTTCTATGTTAGTTTTCTCATTTTACATGCTTACTGACTCGAGTGATAATATAATAGATTTCATGGGTTTTTTCTTTATTTCTTTATTTTTTGGCTTCGCACGGTTTGTGCATTTAGCCAATGCCACGTAAATATGAATTATTTATGTCGAAAAAGACGGCCGCGTGACCCGTCTTACGAGTGAGGTTTGGGACAAAGTCATGATGTGGCCACTATGCAGCGATATTTCACTGTTCTTTATGAACTATTTACTAAATGCACTTTTTACTACATAAATCACGCACTTTTATTTAGTAAACAACACTATAAATAATTTTAAAAGTCCAATGAAAAACGAGCGTGACACTCAGCTTGACTTTCCCGCCAAAACTCAGGGTGCTGATCACGAAAATGATTTCATTTTTGAAATCCAAGATGGCCGACATCATATTTCATGACATTCTGACATGGATGTGATAACGAACATGACGTCATTTTTAAGCTATTGCTTAGCTTCTTTCTATCTCTTTATCAAAGTCGAACAGAAAACATTGAATATAGTTTAGTCGCTTAATCGTCACCATTTTTCGCACTCTTTTGATGACGTTGCTGGTAAAAAATAAATAAATTACAAAACAGAAAGAAAACTTGAATTGATATCAAAGAAAAAAAAAAACAAAGGAAAAATTACTGTATAAATAAAATAAATAAATAATTATAATTGCAAGTTATAGTTGATAAAAAAAAGCCTATGCAATAGCTTTTTTTCTTTGTGAGTTTTGGCGGGAAGGCTGAGTGTCACGTTAATTTTTCATTGAATTTTTGAATTATTTATAGTGTGGTTTGCTAAATAAAAACGCGTGATTTATGTAGTAAAAAGTGTGTTCAGTAAATAATTAATTAATAAAGAACTTTGAAATATCGCAGCATAGTGGCCACATCATGGCTTTGCCTCAAACCTCTCGTAGACGGTTCACGCGACCGTCTTTTTCGACTGTCATTGGCAATATCCATCATTATTGTGAAATAAAATTTTCAAAGAATTTCTATAATTTGTTACACGTGTTATTGGAAAAATTGTGGTATCCACAGGGGCACTCTGTGCAGGGGTGCAATACGTTCTAAGTAAAATTAACATGTTTTAAGTCAATTATACTAAATTTTATTTTATCACTTACGGCTGAATTTACGAGTAAAGTACATAATAATATCTACCTACACTTAACCGTTACGACAGGCTGCAGTGTGTGATGGAAAAAGTTATCACTTTAAACGCAACAAATTAAACGCAAGACGACGCCGCACCGCTGTAGGTGCGGGAGAGCGTGCAATGCGTTGACCACATTTTTGTTGGGACAACTAGGTAACATAACAATCTCATAACTTTGTGATTTTTCATGATATCTTTTTGAAATTTTCTACATAGATTCTTTACTTAAAAATACTGGACACATGTTTCGGGTTTCGCATATAAAGATAATAATGTTGTATTAATCTTCCAGATGTACCTGGTTACTGTTTTTGCTGGTAAATTGCACTTTCCAAGAGGCATCCAGTCTGGATTTTTTGGCCCCTTTTAATGATTTCTTTCGGTATCAGTTAAAAGAAGTACAACATCTTATCAAGACTACTTCAATTGAACTATAATTTCGCTCATCAATAATAGGTAATTCTTCAAGTGATGATGTAATAAATCAGCCTTGACTGACGTCGAGGTGACCCTCTAGGCATCTCGGAAAAAGTCATAGTTAGGTATTTGAAGTTCATTTATTGTTGTTTTAATACAATTCGCTTAAGAATATTGATATTATTGTGGTTATTGTAAATATTCTGTCTTTGAAGCACCCACCTTGATAAGTAACTTAAATTATACGATTATTTCGGTTTCCAATTTATTGGACATTTTCACACATAGTACTTATTAACGTTTAATTAGTCGTAGGCCAACCAACGTTCGGCGTGAAAAATAGGGTGCACAAGAATGTGCGTATAGATGCATTCTTTCATTCCCCAATCTCATACTGCAACGTCTCTTGCTCCCTATGGCGGATTGCCATAATTTAAAATGTCTAAAATCTAGCAAAAAATGAAAAACTAGTCAAAATGTAAGGAGAAGGAGAATTGATGATTATTGACAGATTGAGACTGGGATTAGATTGTAAACGTTCGAAAAATTACGCGCTTATTTTATTACTTAGTTATTATGAATTTCTCAATGGAAAACCCATTAGCACTTACTTCAGTACAAAGCATTAAAGCACATACATACTTAACTCTTTTTTACAAACAGTTTTTTGTTCTTTTCACAAGTTTAAATAAATAGTTAATTTGAGGAACTTATTCACAGTACACTTGCACTTTGTACTCAAGTTAGCAAACAACTTAATTGTTGAATAATGTCTCTTGACAAAACACTTGTGGTCTACAATGACGTAGGTGAGGAAGTTCACCTAAATTATTTTATGACATGATCAGAGCGGAAATTCTCTTAATTTTAAAAACCTTCACAGTCTAAGAGGCTATTCATACAAATAATATAGTCTGATCTCAGTTTCAATCTGTTATGAATTTTTCTTAAATTTTAACAAGTTTTTGATACTATTTATTGTCGCCGTGATGAGATTACAACTAGTTCTTGAATGTTTTTAATTATAGGGACTGGCCTTGAACTGATAGCCGTAAGTAGGAGAGTCTGAAGAGGGTTGTAATGACGCTAAAGGACGCATATCTAGATCGAAGGCCGTCTTAGCTCTATGCACGTGTTCGAATTATGTAGATAGTTTATCCTCTATAGCAGCAGTCGGCAACTCTTTGGCAGTTACGGGCCACATGGCGACAAAATAAGGTAGAGGCGGGCCGCGCTTTTACTTAATTTTGATAACACACACAATAATACTGTGCGAACATAAATACGTACTTTTCAAATGAGTGAAAAGAACTCTTACACTGAACTCTACTTAACTAGGTACTAAGTGATATTAAAATTCCAAAAAACTTTTTTTTGCATTGTGTCAACGACAAATCTATAATAAATGGAAATTAAACGAGGAAAGATAAAAAACATAAATGTGAACTTGTACTTATCCTTTCAGTGTGACGTCTGAGGCTGTATTTGAGTGGCTATTTTTTGTACATCAGATTTCATATTTGTCGGGAAGCATCTTTATTTTATCTATAATTGAGGATAGAAAATGTTTGCTCGCATAAGTAAGTACTGCCAAAAATTGTAATAAACTTTTGAGCAACCCTTTTCAAATCGTCAAAATCAGAATGCCATAGAACTTAACACGATCATTGATCTCATAAAATGAGCTTTTGAGAATGTCATTAGATTTAAGATCAATCCCGTTCATTTGTAAATGACTCGGTACATCCTCAATGTCACATGAAAAAGGATTTGAAAAAATCTTCATTCCACTAGAAACATTTTCAAAGTCACCAACTCTGTCACTGAACTGATGTTGCAATTGTATTAAAATATCTTTCATTTTTAGAATCTTAGTTTATTTTCAAAACAGTCAAAACAGTCGCGGGCCGCAAGCAAGAGAGCCCCGGGCCGCATGCGGCCCGCGTGCCGCAGGTTGCCGATCAGTGCTCTATAGGATTCAGCAAGAAAATATAATTGGATCCGCTATAAAACGACGTAGATTAAAGAGAGTTATGCTAACACCTCTCTTAGTGGTTTTGAACTTTTGACAGAGGTGGCGGGAAGTTATGACTAGTGGTTCTTGGAATTAAAATTTTAATAAATAAATATGTATAAATAAGAATTATTACTCAAAATTAAACTTTCAATTATAAGAAAATTTCACAGAAATCAAATTATTTCGACATTTTAATAACTGAAGGTTAGAAGGAACGTTTGAACCGTCTGTCCTTATTTTCTATGGTTATCAGTTAAATGATTCAGTTTAGATATCGCAATAAAATACCTACAATGTTGCCGATTCTGTTGTTCACAAACTACACTATGATTTTTAATTCGGGACAGAAAAATTACAATTCCAGTGTTGCAGGTTTTTTGTCCCAAATAAATAGTGATGTAGTAAATCGAGATTTTGCAATTAAAAGTTAGTCGAGATTGCATTTTTTTTAATCAAATTGTTTTCGATAGAATACAAAAGGGGAATTTATTTCTTAAAAATCATATCATCCATATAAAATCAATTTCAATCTCATCATCAATTCATTATTCTGGCATTTCTGCAATATAGAGCGGAAATTTTCGATAAAAGCTTTACATGTTTTTGTTGTGTTGTTTTGGATTTCTGTGCAAATACGATCCTTTAATTCGTCAACTGGGTTGGTGTCGTAAACTTTAGCCTTAAGATATCCCCAAAGACAAAAAAACCACTGGGGATAGATCCGAGTTACGAGGCGGCTAGTTAATGTCTTGATGATAGTCTTTTCGCTATCTCTTTCGGGCCAAAAACTCTTAAGCTGCCCTTGACGATTCATTCATGTATACTTATATACAGTCAACTGTCGTTAATTTAAACTTATTTTGGAATAAAATAAAAATAGTATGGACTATCATGAAGAAATGAATTCGGAGTGTTTTGAAGAATGGCTTAAAAGCATTTTGCCAAATTTAAATCCATACCATTCTAGAAAAGTCGAGCGTATCCCCACTTCAAACTGGCGGAAGGCTGATATTATTCAGTGGTTGGATGACAAACAAATTAATTATTAAACTGCAATGATAAAGGCTCAATTAATGGAACTAGTAAAGTTACAAAAAACTAATTACAAACGCTATGCTGTGGAAGAATTGGCCGCTGAATACGGTGTCACAATCCTGCGTCTGCCCCCATGGTCTGCCCTATCACTGTGAGCTCAACCCAATAGGGTTAGTTTGGGCTCAAGCAAAGGGGTACATCGTCAGGAACAACAAAACTTTTAAAATAAAAGACGTAAAACAATTATTTGAAGAAAGCCTGAAGGAAGTGACACCGAAAATTGGAGAAAGTGCATCAATCATGCTATAAAAGTTGAAGACACATAATGGATGAATGTGTGGATTCATTAATTATACATGTAAATGATTCCGAATTGAGTCGTAATCAATAAAAAAGTAAAGAATAAAATCGTATAAAATGATTTGTATTGTTTTACTTAATTCCTCTGATCTCTTTAAATATTTTACCCCGGCTCTTGTAATAATGTTATAGTGAGTTCAATATGCGGGTAAGGTCCATATTTCTAAAATCATACTTGTTAAATACTATGTATTACATATTTACAATTTAAAAAAAAACCGTTTTGATACCTAATAAAATAATGCATGACTAAATGTCTAAGTCTATTGATTGCCGAACATCACTATTGTAGGGGGTCACCCTTTTTCGTATCAGTGATAGTTGCCCTTGTCATATTTCTGAGTCGAATTAAAAATCCCACTATAAATTAATTGTTTTAAGTTATGTGCATCTTTTTTTTCCCTTTCGTTAAGAAAAGGACAGAAGATAAAATGTCAGTTTTGACCTGTCAAATTAGTGCGTTCCTGACGTATTAGTCGCCATGTTTATAATCGGGTCTAAACTGTCTACAGAGTATCTTAATTTGACAGGATTAAATTAAAATGTTATCTTCTATGCTTTTGTTAATGAAATGGAAAGAAAAAAATGCACATAACTTAAAATTTGTTTAGTTTGTGAACAACAGAATAGCGCCAGTGTTACCTATGCTATGTAACTTACCAATACAAGTTACCTATACTGTCAAAATAAATATATGTATAACTGTACATGTATCTCATGCCGAAACCGTTCGATTTATTAACCTCGGTTGAGTACGAGGAGTTGGTTAGTTGCTTTAAAATCAGCAATTCTTATTAGTATAAGTAAGGTCGTTCGCTCCGCTGTCACATCGGACTTTGACCATGCGGTGTCGGTTCGTATGAACAAAATCAACATCAATTGTCTGTTCCACATTAGCGGAACCGCGCCGCTTGGTTGACGACAATAAGCAACGTGTTACAGCTCTAGGACCATATGTAGCCATGATTTTGTTGTTAGAAAAACAATGACAATCTATGTAATCTGTTAACTCGATGAAAATTGCATTATTTAAGAGCATAAATGGATTCCTTCCGCATACTGCAGAAAAAGGTAATTTTTTATCTCAATGTGTTAAATAAAATGCACAGCGACGCTTTCTTCAGTGCGTACAAAGTTATGAATATCCGAAAATAATGGGACAATAACACCAGAAATGTGGAGATTAATTCTACTTTCTGCAGGAAACGTCTGATTTTTGTATGTATTGAAATAAATATACAAAGTGATGATTTTAGTGTAGGTATAGTAAACTAATGATCAAACTGTCTGTTCGACGAAGATAGTGCATGAAGCTAAGGACCCGAATCCCGCTTTCCCATAGCCCACAGACGCGCAAGCTCCGCATCAGTAACAGACTAGTCAAGCTCCGCATCAGTAACAGACTAGTCAAGAAAATTGTTCTGCACTAAGTACTTACTCTACAGCGTGGCTCATCCCACCGTCTTTGGAAAGATGAATTCTCGGAGAAGCACGGCACATCATAATTAATCAGTGATCGAGCCAGGATTTTCCTGGATATGACAGCCGGTAAACTAATACTAGAGATTTTGCGGACGCCGAATGGGAGGAGTAGCTTGTGCCCAAAATACTTGTCATGGTCACATTTCACTTCTTTATTTAAAGCACTAGCTTCAAAATTGTCAATTTTGTATTTTTATGTACAAATATGTCGCTTTGTCAGTTATATAATTAAGTGAATGTATGCGCATGAAGTTAATTGAAAGTATCGCCCATCTTGTTAATAAATTCGGCACACTTCGTATACGTGGAGTTGACATTGATGTAACAACTTTTATAAGCGTAGAAAGTGGATGTTCACACAGACGAATGGAGAAATTTTATTTTTCTACTTCAATAAAGAATTACTCTAAAATCTATTTCAAGTTCAGTAGAATTTCAGTCAGACAAGGTTATTTTATTGTTGTGATTGGACTTTGATCTAGGCAATTTGAACTGAACAGTATACACACACACAACCTACTCAAGGATTACAATGGTCAATTGACCACTTGGGAAATATAAGCACGCGTAATGACTACGTTTACGTATAAAATGTAGGTGAAGTGACCGTTGAATTGCTTCGCTACATTAAATTGCAAAGACGTCACAGCATTCAGCATAAACGCGCGTTAAGTACTTAGCACGTATGACGTTACTGTCCATTGTTTGGGAAAAGTCACAAGAGGTAATCAGAAAAAAATTATATGGCATGAATTCAGTATGAAATACAAATTAGGATTGCGGTCTAACCAGATCCAGCTGAATATATTATATCAGCAGTGTGATTCTGTAACCTCCTTACCGTGAAAACTTCCGTGAAGGTGACTAGTGAGTGAGTGAGTGCGCTGAGTGAGCTGACATTCCAACTAATACTAGGGATTGACACTATTGATAGCTCACTCTTACGGTAAGAGTAAGAGGGATAGGTAAGAGTCTTACCTATCCCTTTATGATGAGATTTTTACGGAATCGATCAGTCTGATTTTTATCGGATCGATTAATCTCATTGGTAGGCCATAAGATCGGCTGCCGGCAGAAGTTACCAGACAAAGTCTTGCCGCCAAGCGATTCGTCGTGTTCTGTTATAATGTCTGGTGAAGCCGCACGGAGGACTGATCTGAGGAGTTGTGCTGCGATGTGTGCCGGGTACGATGTGCCAAATGTTGTTTTTTCGGGAGTTTGGTTGTGGAGAATCCCTCTGGCGCAGCATCGTTGGTCGTGTTGTTGGGTTTCACATTGCATCACCTCGCTCAAATACCGCCGTTTGACTTTCGGGGTCCTGATGACCGGTAACGACTGTCAAAGATCCATCAGTCATTGATGGACCTTTGACAGTTTCACTAGTCATTGATGGATTTTGTCGTTACCGCCGTTATCCGAGGCCAACGGCGGATATGGTATTGTAAATATGAGTACTTATCGTGCGGTTGTTCATACCTATAAGCTTTCATAAAAAGTATGTTACTCAAAAACGAGCTCTTCCATTAATTTAATATAGCAAAGGTCACATCACCGTCGATAGCAATTACGACTGGATAATGATACACATTAGCAATCTTTGTACGGACTACAGCAGGTCAAGCTACCAGAAGCTGTCAAATATTCCCAATCTACCTTAAGCCTTAATGCTTAGCCATAAAGTTGAAGATCTAATAAAGAAATTTGAAAAATTGCAGTAGGTTGATGTGCTGTCATCTGTACCTACCTTTGATTTGAAGGCTTAATAAACGACCAGCAAAATTGGTACAAACAAATTGATGAGCTAAACAATAGCTAATTACAGCAGAATGCGGAAATACAGTAGGTACCGTGTTTAAGCAATATTTATTTATTTATTTATTTAGGACAACCAACAAATCTTACACTAGTTACATTTATATATTACAATAATATAAAATCCTATGTTGAGTGCAGACTTAATTATAGGTTGCCACAGCATGTATCATTTTGTGGTCGGATTTTTATTTATTTATATAATACTAACGGCCGCCAGCGACTTCGTTCGCTTAGAGTTGGTTATGCTTCGCTCCTATTGGTTGCAGCGTGATGTTATACAGCCTAAAGCCTTTCTGGATTAATGCGCTATCCAACGCAAAAATAATTTTTCAAATCGGACCAGTAGTTTCTGAGGTTAGCGCGTTCAAACAAACAAAGAAACAAACAAACTCTTCAGCTTTATATATTAGTATAGAGTATAGATGGGCTGTCGTCTGTACCTACCTTTGATTTGAAGGCTTAATAAGCGGCCAGCAAAATTGATACAAACAAATTGATGAGCTAAACAATAGCTAATTACAGCAGAATGCAGAAATACTGTAGGTACCGTGTTCAAGCAATATTTTTTTTTAATTTATTTATTTAGGACAACCAACAAATCTTACACTACTTACATTTATATATTACAATAATATAAAATCCTATGTTGAGTGCAGACTTAGTTATTAATTGTGGCCGCAAAAGTAAGGAATTAATATGAAGTTAGTTACAGTTAGCATCCCAATGCTGGGGAAAGGCTTGTCCCCATGATTTCCAACTCTTTCGATCCAGGGCTAATACAACTTTTTACAAAAGAATAGAAACCGACTTCAAAAAAACACTTAAATAGAACAAAATGTGTCTCGAGGATTCTGTTGTTTAGCTCGCCACAGACTTCTAGAGCCATGACAAAAGTAAAATTATTTTTTCCTTTTAAGTGTTTTTTTGAAGTCGGTTCCTATTTTTTGCAAAAAGTTTTTATTTCATGCTTTTGAGCGTCTTAGTCGAAATTCGAAAATTACTCTTTTTCACCTCATAACAATAGTGGCAGCCATTATCCATGATAGAATAAAAGTTCTCATCAATATGAAAAAAAATCCCTATCTCAAAAACTACTGAACGGATTTGATGAAACTTATAGTAGTCCCTAAGTTGAACAATACATAGTACAATAAAAATTACTTACATCGGACTAGTAGTTCCAGAAATATGCGCACAGGAACATAAAAACATACATACACATGAAATTTGGCTTGAATTTCGGTTAAAAAGTGGACCACTGGTTTATTTGTTATCCAGCTCGACCTGCCAAATTCTTCTATATAAAGTACTTAATTATATTTAGAGGTGGATGGACGGCCTTATAAGTAAGCTTCCAGCGTACGGCATTCTCAATATCAAACTATTAAAAGTACGTTTAATTTTCATACATAATTATACGATATGATATTGTGACTAGATTAGTAATTAGGAGACTTTACTTTTTGGAAATCCTGACTTCTAAAATATTATCTAATGAAATGTATTTGTTGTTAATTCTTAAGTTAAGCGATTTGATTGTTATCTTGGATAACCGATTTCTTCAGCGACAGCGTGTTAGTTATCCCGTGTGGTACCGGGCATAGAATAGTACCAACCAACCCATATCCTCCCGTGGGTGTCGTAAGAGAGGGAACTCTCACCAGGAAAGCGGGCAGCTTCTCCTCTGGCATAACAAATTACTGCGATCCCTAACCCGCCTGCCAAGCGTGGGGATTTTGGCAATGCCCGCCAATGGAATGAAAGCCTAGAGGAGGCCTTTATTAAGCAGTGGACCTCTATAAGCTGAGAAGAAGAAAGAAAAAGTGTTAGTTAAAGTTTGTGCATATTTTATTTATGTCTCTGTTACCATACCACTCCACACTCACACTCCCTGCGATAGTTGAAAAGATATACACGTTACATAGTTAAAGTGTTTTATCTACTCTCATATCAAAAAATTAAAAATATAAAACTAAAAAGGAGTTTATATTCACGTACTTTACCCATACTATATCGAAAGGAAATTAAAAATATTTAATTTTTAATATTATTTCTCTAACAAAATAATGTTATAATAATTTTTTTTTTCATTACCGTACAGATTACAAACCATAGATAGCACTATTTCATTTTTTTATCTGTGGCTGCGCGCGCTTTGGCGCGTGCGCTTTGATGCAGGGTGCAGAATATTGGCGCTAAATACGTTTCTTTGCATTGCGAGTCGTTGTTGTGTTTCGCTGGACACATAATTGATATTATTATTGTTTCGTAAAATGTATGAGATAAGATAAAGTAGTGTATGAAACTGTACATAATTAGGTATTACACACTCGTGTGACACTATTAAAAAACTCGCTTCGCTCGTTTTTTAAACTCACACTCGTGCATCATATCCCTCATTATGTAACAGTTTCATAAACTACTATTATGAGTACCAAACTGCGCTCCGCGGTTTTACCTGCATAAGTTTTTCTGTGGGATTAACCAGATAAAAAATTATCCTTAGTGTTAATCCTGGTTATAAACCATAAGTGTGCCAAACTTCATTAAAATTGGTCCAGCCGTATGAGCGTACACTCAAAAACTTAAGCCTTTAAGTATTTAATCTTCACCATTTACATGCTTCACACTATTTAATTAAAGTTCACTTGCTTTTTTCAGTCTGCAAAACGATCTTTCATAATACATGATTCGGCTAAAGAGTTCCGAATCTAATTTACTTCTTTTTGTTCTTCTATTGTTTGGTACATAAATTATTTTCTTTGTTTCAGGTACTTTTCCTGCCAATGATAGTATTTGTTCCTGCATTAGCGTTTAATCAATGTAAGTCACATTTTTTTATTATTTTAGATTATATTTTGTTTTACGTTGTGGTTCTACATAGTTATATTTTTTTCTTTGTTTTTGTATGGCATTTCATTTCTTTAATTTTATTTTCAGTGACGGGTTTCAGTGTATTTGCAGTAGCTGGTGCTATGGTTACAATATGTGGCCTGTATACAGTATTAGTGAGTAGAATTTAGTTACTTGTTACACTCCATTTTAGTTTAGCTCGTATTATTTTGATGTGTATGTCTATGCATATTTAGGACTTATGATGAGTAGGAATTGAAGTAGAAGTTTAGGAACGCGTAGGTTATAAAGGGTGTGTCTGACATCGACGCACAAATGAGTACCATTTATCCAGTACATGATTCTGAACCCCCCAGTGGTGGAATTTATCGTCGGCTTTAGTAGTTTTTTCATTTTTGGGGTATTTGACTAAAAAAAAAAAACTAATTAGTCTGTCATTCAGGTTATAGAAAAATATTGGATACGTATATTTTGTTTTATCAAATCAATAAAGATTGACAAATATGAAAGACATCAAATATCAGGAGTGGTGGCTGGTGACGTCACTGCTCGCTAAAAAGTGTAGCGTGCAGTGATGTCACACGAGTTTTCTACGCACTGTATCGTCTTCATTTTTCGTTTATATGAAAAAAGAAAAAATACGTGTCTAGTATTTTTAGGAAATGTGACCGACGGAATAATTCGTTTTTTTTTTAGTCAAATACTCTATTTCTATGCTTTTATAACCCAATAAGATTTTAAAGTAAAAATTAATTAATTCGCTAATTACACAAAAAAACGCAATGAAAACAAAACACGAAAAATTATCTTATCAGCTGATTTAATAGAGTTCACATCAGGGATCAACGTACACTTCAAAGTCGCACGGTGCGGCGGCGGCATGCTTGCAACGTTCAAAGGCCGAGCCGACACTTTTTTTAAACTCTTTAAATTCTGTAACCGTTCATTAACGACATAAATGACTATCATAATTTGATTAGTGGCATTTGGTCTCTCCTTTTCGCGAAGTTTTCGTTACGATGTCAGATACACCCTGTATGCGTGAGCTATATAGTAGTTTGTCTATTGTATGGACGACAGCAGGTCAAGCTACCCGAAACGGTCCCGGGACCCGGTTGATTGGGAATATTTGACAGTTATTTTGTACAGTTTTTGACAGTTATTTTTGACAGTTTTTGTTTTTGATATTTAATTTTTTTTTAAGACTTAAGTCTTAATGCTTTAGATATAAAGTTGAAAATCTAATAAAGAAACCTGACAGATTGACCTAGTAGCTTGATGTGCTATCGTGTGTACTTTTAATTTATCTGTTAGTGATGTGTCGTTTCACAACAAAATTTCTTACAACATACCTGTGATATGCTTACATGCAATAGATTCAGAGACGTAGAAGAGTAAAGGAGACATAAACATTACATAATCTCAAAAATAAGTCAATAAAACTGAACAAAAATTATGAGCATGATGTCTGGTGAAGCCGTACGGAGGACGGGTCTGAGCAGTTGTGTTGCGATGTGTGCCGGGTACGATGCGCCTAATGTTGTTTTGTCGGGAGTTTGGTTGTGGAGAATCCCTCTGGCGCAGCATCGTTGGTCGTATTGTTGGGTTTCATGTTCCATCACCTCGCTCAACTGCCGTCTTCCTTCCTATTCGCTCAGGTGAATAGGTTCTTAATAAACTAGCGCGCTTTACCATCAATGATCGCATCACTGCTTACCATCAGGCGGGATTGCGGTCAAGCGCTAGTTTATAATTATTTAAAAAAAAAATATAGATAAAAATATCTAAAGACACAGTTATAAATTAAATTCTAGTATTTATGGTAATCGTTTGGAAATACTACCTCGATCTAGTACTGCTGGTATTTTCATTAATTTTTGTCTCCGCATTGTATATATAACAAGGTACAATGACTGTAGTTACGCTGGTATTCTGATATGCTAGCTTTAAATGAATTTAAGAAATAACTCGGAATAAGTCATCTGATCTTGTATGGCGCATTGCCATGAAACACGTGACAATGATGTTATGTTAGTGTTTGATAAACAAGAGAACAAAGACTGTTCTTATGCCTGAGTGGTTACCAAGGAGAGAAAATGATTTTATTATCGCTTCTATAAAAATAATACTGATAGACAAAAATGACCTTTAATGAATGTTACATGTAATTTAATGGTTTATTTTGTAGTTAAAACTAGTCTGTAACGAATCTGCATTTTTGGAAAAATTCGATCACCCTCAGTTTTTTTTTTGCAACTGCAATTATTCAATTTTTAAAGTAAAAGCTGTGAAAAAATATTTCAAATGAAGAAAAACAATTTATATTTACATTTATTCAGGATTTTTGAAAATATTTAGCGTCAGGTACATCTCTTTTGAGTGACAGCCTCCGTAGCGTAACGATAGAGAACGCGGTCGCTGCGCAAGGAGGCGCGGTTTCGATCCCAGCGCAGTGCAATGCATGAATATGAATATTTACACTGGTATGGCCGTGCCTCGGAAGGACGGTAAGCCGTTGGTCCCAGTTGCCATACGAACATCTAGTGGCAGTCGTTACGGGTTGCTGTAGCCATCAAAAGTCCAACAATTGGTCTAACTGCAATACTCGATATCACCTTCGGGTAGTGGAGGTCAGACGATAGTCGCTTTACGGAAAATATTGAAGTTTAGCCAAAATCAGCAGTTACGACTGGTCTAGCGAACCCCAGACTCCAAAGCCGAAAAAGCTTCGGATGCGACTGGGATTAACGCTGAGATGATGATGATGATGACATCCCTTTGGAGTGTCCAGCAGTAGTCAGCTAACATGTTCGGATTCCACTTGCATTGGTCCTGATGAATTGCCAATCTATTGCTTCATATGTACGAAACGTGTCTGGTCGAAAACGTAAAAACAAACGCAATGAATGTTGTTAAATTGTCAAATTGAAACCCATTCCTCCTGATAGTGTGTTACACAATTACCCTGCTGGTATAAGAGCATCTTGCTTAGGCCACTCTTTTTTGACATACTTAGTGATTTTTTTTCTCTCGACTATCCTTATCCAATAGGTATCCAAGCTGGAGATCTAGCAAAATAGCAATTACTTTCAAATCTCCACATATTTTTCAGAAATATTGTTTATATTCCGGCGTGATGTCTGGTGAAGCCGTACGGAGGACGGGTCTGAGCAGTTGTGTTGCGATGTGTGCCGGGTACGATGCGCCAAGTGTTGTTGTGTCGGGAGTTTAGTCGTGGAGGGTCTCCACGTCAATCTCCCTCTGGCGCAGCATTGTTGGTCGTATTGTTGGGTTTAACATTGCACCACCTCGCTCAACTGCCAGCTTCCTTCCTATTCACTAAGTTTTTTAAGTGAATGCATCAACGATTGCATCACTGCTTACCATCTTGACGGCAATCACTGCATACCACTGATTGCAGTCAAGCGCTAGTTTATAATTATTAAAAAAAAAAATACATATGTTCTAGCAGTGATTTCATATCTTCATATGATTCCTTCATTTCTGTAGCACGCGCGAGAGGCACGGAAGGGGAAACTAACCTTTGAGGAATCTATAAACAACCACTTCTCAGATGTTTTATATTCTTTCCATTATGTAACAGTACAGCTTTTAAACTAACCTTTGAGGAATCGGAATCTATAAACATCCGCCAGTCTGATGTTTTATATTCAAACGTCAACTCTGTCATCACTGAGGGAATGTCACTGCAAAACAACATATTGCCATTTTGAGAAAAAAAACTTGAAAAGTGCGTATGTCGAGTTCTGTATACGGATAGGTATATTGATTTTTTTTCCAGTAAATTCCAGTCATGTACTCGAGAAGTCGAGACGCTAACAGTTCTGCTTGTTTTTAACTGAGATCCAAATCACAAGTCATTGATTTGAATTATAAAATAAGGTTCTCGGTTTAAAGTTACTGGTTATGGTTGTTTGTTACTAGGCTCTAAAGTTGGATCGGAACTCTCGGATACATTTTCTTTTTTTTTAATTATATTATAAACTAGTGCTTGACCGCAATTCCGCCTGATGGTAAGCAGTGATGCAATTGTTGATGTTAAAGCGCGCTAGTTTATTAAGCCTATTCACTTAAAAAACTTAGTGAATAGGAAGGAAAAGGAGTTAAGCGAGGTGATGCAATGTTAAACCCAACAACACGACCAACGACGCTGCGTCTGAGGGAGATTGATCTGGATACCCTCCAAGACCAAACTCCCGACACAACAACATTTGGCGCATCGTACCCGGCACACCTCGCAATACAACTGCTCAGACCCCTCCTCCGTACGGCTTCACCAGACATCATGCCGTCTTTCAGCAGATTGTAGATTTAGATAGTTCACAGAGTGCCTAGATTTGTGATTAATACCTTTTATAGAAGTTTGGCAAAAATAATAATCGGATACCTACATGATCTTTCGGTTCGGCATATATAATAAGAACTGCGAACGGCATATGACGAGATTCTTTAGCCCATGATGTTAACAAACCGACACACTGTGCACAGCAAACAGTAGGAGTCCTAGTTTTGACCAAATTTCGCACCGGAAAACCAAAATAATTAAAATAACAGTTTTTTACTAGGACGTTGACTTTTAACAGCAAGTTGACCGCAAATATAACAGAAGTTATCAGTATGGTTTGCACACACTCTCGACATCTTAGTATGATGTATAACAACTAATCAAATATTTTCTTAATATTCGGAAACACACGTCGGTAAGCCAAATTAGCGTAATCGAGTAAGTCGATGTTTTATGAAAACTGGGGGTAATTGGACAAAACTAAGTCATCATCATCTCAGCGTTAATCCCAGTCGCATCCGTAGCTTTTCAGCTTTGGAGTCTGGGGTCCGCTTTACCAGTCTAACTGCTGATTTTGGTTAAACTTCGATATTTTCCGTGAAGCGACTGCCGTCTGACCTCCACAACCCGAAGGCGATATCTAAGCATTGCAGTTAAACCAATTGTTAGACTTTTGAGGGCTGCAACAACCCGTAACCACTGCCACTAGATGTTCGTATGGCAACCGGGACCAATGGCTAACCGTCCTTCCGAGGCACGGCCATACCAGTGTAAATATTCATATTCATGCATTGCACTGCGCTGGGATCGAAACCGCGCCTCCTTGCGCAGCGACCGCGTTCTCTATCGTTACGCTACGGAGGCTGTTTGAATTGAACAAAACTAAGTAGGTATGGGGTTTATATGCGTGTAGGTAGTAGGTAGTGTTTGAAAATATGTCTTGATTTAGTTTAAAAAAGCACTGTTTTTCAGTATAATTTATTATTATACGATATTCTATTTAATTAAATCATTTATATTGAGGCACATTTTAATGAATCCTTTGTTTTGAACTTATGATAAAATGGAAAACAACATAGGGACCTACTAAGGCCATTATTATTATTACAGTTTTTCTTAGGTTCATAATTTATTGAATATCTGCTTTTATATTTCCTTCTTCATATTTCACTTTTTAATGCGTTAACTGTTAGTTATGATATGCATAAGTTTTAATATAATATTATTTTCTATTCAGGGTGGACTAAAAGCCGTGGTTTGGACAGATTCAGTGCAGACGGGCATAATGTTCATAGGAGTGATCCTAGTCGCGGCCGCCGGGACGATTGCCGTCGGCGGCGTGCAGGAGGTCTTGGATATAGTCAATGAAACTGGAAGATTTGAACTATCCAAGTAAGAATTCATTTATTAATAAATCAATACCTTATTATTGTACGGACGACAGCAGATCAAGCTACCCCAAACTGTCAGATATTCCCAATGAACCTTAAGCCTTAATACTTTAGAGATAAAGTTGAAAATCTAATAAAGAAATCTGACAGATTGTAGTAGCTTGATGTGCTGTCGTCTGTACTTAGCTACGGGTGGAATATGAACGGACATTCATCAGTAGATTGTATTGTAATTTGTGAGTTATCTTTGACCCGGGCTATGAAATCAGGATAGCATTGTTTTTAATTTTCTTCATGTTTGTGTACGAGGCTTTTGAGGACATTGTATTTTCTAAATTATTATTGTGTTTATTATTATTATTGTAATAAGCGGAATAGACAATTTTTCTTTCTTTTCTTTCATAATATACTATTACTATTAGTATAATGTACTACTACCTATCTGACAGATTTCTTTATTCGAATTTCAACTTTATCTCGAAAACATTAAGGCTCAAGGTCGATTGGGAATAACAATTATGTACCCATATAGATATCTATTATAGATAGATTTACCTGGTGGCCTGAAATACAGGCTTCGGCTTAGCTTAGGCACCAGTCTCCCACAATATTTTTCTACAAGCCCATAACTGGACTTTGTTTTTCTTTTGTTATTATTTTATAAGGATACTGTGGGGAGAAAATAAATATTATTATTAATATTAATAGGTACTGAAGTATAAAAGTATATTCTTTTGGTGTTTTTTCACTTGACATATAAACAGACGTAGGTACCTAGGTACTATAAAAATTGGAGCTCATAACGTCAAAATTATTTATATGTTTAAAATTATCTGTTGTTTCTAAAACGCGATGATTGGTTTACACAAAAGATGTATCTAACTTTATACAAGTACATTGTTTCTATTGGTTATCATTGTACATACCTACAATCTGTGTTTACATATATTTAAGTATGAGCACACAAAATCATTTACCTACATTACGAGTTCATTGCATGCATTAAAACACAGTAACACTTTGTTATTTTCAATTATTTTCACAATACCTACAATCAGGGTTTACAGTAGGCCTAGTATGAGTTTTCATTACGAAACTCGATCGTCGATATTGAGCGCATTTGGCTCAGCGATTGGCCCGCTTCAAGGTCGTAAGAACTCTCAACCAATGAGAGCGCCAAACGGGCTCGATATCGACGATCGAGTTTCGTATTGAAAACTCATACTAGGCCTACAGTTATATGATTGTAGAAATTTGACAACAACGAACAAACGCACTTGGGTTAAGTTATATGTTTGCATTGAACTTCTTATGATAACCTATTTGATCTAATTGATCTTTACTCTGTGGTAGGCCTTAATATCGACAGCCGGCAGAAATTACCACCCACCAGACAAAGTCTAGCCGCCAAGCGATTCGTAGTGTTCCGGCATGATGTCTGGTGAAGCTGTACGGAGGACGGGTCTGAGCAGTTGTGTTGTGATGTGTGCCGGGTACGATGCACCAAAAGTTGTTGTGTCGGGAGTTTGGTCGTGGGGGGTCTCCAGATCCATCTCCCGCTGGCGCAGCATCGTTGGTCGTGTAGTTAGGTTTAACATTCCATCACATCGCTCTACTGCCGTCTTCCTTCCTATTCATTAAGTTTTTTAAAGTGAATAGGCTTAATAAACTAGCGCGCTTTACCAGCTCCAATTGCATCTCTGATTACCATCAGGCGGGATTGCAGTCAAGCACTAGTTTATAATTATAAAAAATAATAGTTCGAACCCAGTCAGTTAACTTTTATCTAAAATTATTCTATCACTCCAACTTTTCGTCTTTCCGTTCCGTCACAAGAAAAAAAGCTTTTGTCTGAAATAAAAAAACAAATTAAAATGGTCTTAAATAAAAAAGAGAAAAAGCGAGTTTAAATAACAGTAATGATAGCGTTTGCTCTAGTGCTTGTGCTCGATTTCAAAATAATGTAAATCCAGATTTTCTCACGGTGTTTTCCTCCACCGACAGCCTACGGGAAAATTGTCAATAAATTATGAGAACATAAGGTAGGTATTGCTCACCTAAATACCTATCTTTGTTTAAATAAATCACACGATTGTTTTCTCTGTGTCGAACTTGTTACTCAAGGAAATTGATTGATTGTTTCTTATATCGAACCAAGTAACTGTTTCAGCCTGCTAATTTCAATTTGAATAATTTTGAAGCGTATTGTTAATCCATTGCGTTTGCATATGTTAAGTGTGTTTGCTCAACAACGTAAATAACGCAATGAATATTGTTGAACTGTCAAAATAAAAACCATTACTACTGATAGTGAGTTACGCAATTGCCCTGCGTTATGTTTAATCACTTTTATCTGGTGGGTGGTAACACTTTATTGTCACGCAAAACTATTGAACGGATTGGGATGAAATTTGACACACAAAAGGTTTACAACCAGCACCCTAAGTACCTAACAGCTTAGTTCCATCAGTTGGAATCATTTCGAAGCAAATTGCCAATCCATTGCTTCATATGTTCCAAAATGTGTCTGCTCAAACACGTAAATAACGCAATGTATGTTTTTGAACTGTCAAAATGAAAACCATTGCTACTGGTAGTGTGTTATGCAATTACCCTGCAGGATTATATACGATAGGAGTTTTTATCCGGATGTCCCCACGGGATCGACCCTTATATTGGTGAAACCAGCACAGTTTGTAGGTACATAATAGGTGTACAAATAATAGTTGCCGCTGTTTTTGGAACATGCATACGAGCATTATCACGTTGGAGTGTAATTTTGTGATATCTGGAGTAGTAATGAGCGCATTTTTCATCTTCCTTCTATCTTCCTCCAATAATGCTTACAATTCCGTGTCTTTGTACGAGTTCGGTCTTCCACTATGTTCTTTGTTTTTACAGTTTCTGATATTTTGAAACCTCTCACGACAACTTCTCTCTCTTAAAGCAGCTTCGCCATAAGTGCACAAGCAATCGATGGGCCTCAGCTGCAGATTTCTTCAAATTAAAGAAGTAACAAAAGTTCCCGCAAATGACGATTATTCAGCACAAACCTTGACATTTTTGCATAAAAATAAATATGTGATACGTTACGTTTATATTACGATTTCACACTCTACATCTGATCATTTCAACGAAACCTCTTAATGAGGACGTCTTTTGCTAAACGGCGGAAACACCTAATAATATAACAAGAAACCTGTATTCAAAGCAGAGATTATGCACCCATAGATATCAGAAACATCTCTGTGAATGCACCCATAGTACATCTATGTCACCGGTGCCATCTTATTCTCCTTCAGCCTATAGGGTTCCACTGCTGGACAAAGTCCTCCCCCATGGCTTTCCACGATGACCGGTCTTGTGCTAGCCGCATCCATCGGCTTCCTGTGACCGTCACCAGGTCATCGGTCCACCTTGTTGGGGGCCTTTCTACGCTGCGTAACCTTACTGGCCCATTGGCCATCGGGAGCAATGTGCCCTGCCCACTGCCACTTTATTTTAGCGGCTGGAAGAGCTATGTCGTTGGAGACTTTGGTTCTTCTGCGGATCTCCTCATTTCTGATTCGATCGAGCAGAGAAACTCCGAGTATTGCTCTTTCAATCGCCCTTTGTGTGACTTTAAGCCTTCGTATGAGACCCATTGTAAGCGACCACCGGTGCCATGTTTTAGTCAAATGAAGAGGGGTCATAGGCTCGATATTATCACGAAACGTGCACTGTAGAATATTACTAATACATTAATTTAACTAATTCTGTTGTTTGTGTGTCAAAAATAGTCAATGCAAGAAAACAACAGCATGAGAAGTACCTATTTCCATTAGATAGTAAAAGGAAGAATGGTCTCGTAATCATTAACTTTTCTGCAAAGTAAGATAAGCTGAAAGATGACGTGTATATCACAGTATTATGTATATATATATACACAATTCACGTAGGTATCTACTACATGTGCATGAATAATGTGTTGACGTCACAATATCTAGATCGGAGTCTGATTATTGCTTACGTTTCGCGGAACTCAAGTCAAACAATCTACCTGACTTTACAGTATACATAGAAATAATTTTATGATGATCAATCAATGTAAACTAAACAGGATATAAATACATTGTCATGATAAAGTTGTCAAGGTATGGGAATGTGTTGCGGGGGATAGAGAAGTGTCGTCACAACTTCATAAGTGTTTTAAGTATGAATGTGTTGGCTATAAGAGGATGGATGGACTATGTGGATTCTATTGCCAGAAAGGGGTGACGAGATGATGATTATTAAAGTTTAAAAGAGAACATGTTGCGCTGATCTCAAATAAATTAGCATAATGATTACGTGATACTGCCGTTAGTATGGAATAAAATAATTTATTTTAGGGCCTGCGCAGACCACCGGAGTCCACCGCGGATTTACTGCGAACTGACGGTGTGCGGTCATTTGTAGCCCAGAAATGTTGAGAAGTGAGAGCTCACAACGCGGACTAAAGTCCGCTATGTGCGTTGCTTCGCCGAGTCACACGAGTTCTATCTTATTCGGGGACTCCCCCGTACTTTCGTCCGCTCTGCTCTCTGGATGTCCTCGGTTATTCGGGGGACTTATTGTACGCGGTACTTTTAATCCCTCGCTTGCGTTACTCGATACAATTGTAAGCGATCTATTATAGCGAAAAAAAAAAGTCCGCGGACAAAAATCCCTCGTCTCCGCAAGCTATTAATGTAATTTTATTCTACTGTCATTAACCAACAAAAACTACTTATGTAAGTCCTAGTGTGGTAGTTCTGTGAATATGTCGAATTTCATACCTGACAAAGAGCATTAATTTGCGGCATGCATTGCTTTTCTTATTTCATCATAAGAAAAGGCCATTGAAAGTCATTAAATCAAGTCGTTTGCTGGTAGCAATTTACGGAGAGCATGCTCCAAGTGTAAAAACGTGTGAGATGTGGTTTCGAAAATTTTAAATTAGGGATTATGGTTTAACAGATAGTAGACCAAAAAAACATCTGGATGCGGGATTGCAGGAGTTATTGGACGAAGACTCAACCCAAACTCAAAAACAAACTGACAGAACGGTTAAATGTGGCACAAGAAACCATTAGTGAACGCTTCATTTAAAAATCCGGTAAAAACTTTCCAGTTCACCTATGTAGGTACATTGATGCATCTCATTATCCAACATTTTAAGCTGTTCTACTGGCTAAAAAGATTCATGTAATTGCGTAACGTTCGCCGTAATGACGACAATGATGATGCATTTATTGGACTTTTGCCCAAAGTAAGAAAAATACTGAAACGGTTTGGCAAAGTGAATATACATAGTTTAGTGATTATGAATGAAAACGCAGATATATGTAGACACTGGTAATAGGAAGGTTTTATGGGTAAAAAACATTGATTCTATTTAGTCCGTCATTCTGATTATAGAAAAATATTGGATACGTATATTTTGTTTTATCAAATCAATAAAAATTGACAAATATAAAAGGCATCAAAGATCAGGAGTGGTGGTTGGTGACGTCACTGCGCGCTAAATCCAGGCGTTATTCAGATTATAAAGGATGTATCTGACATCGACACACAAACGAGTACCATGGATCCAGTACGTGATTCTGAACCCCCAGTGGTGGAATTTTTCGTCGGCTTTTTCATGATTAACAAATAAATATATGTAGTTATTTTCACTTTACACCGTTCCTAAATGCTATACTTTTATAACCCAATAAGATTTAAAAGTAAACATTAATTAATTCGCTAATTACACAAAAAAGCACAATGAAAACGAAACTCGAAAAACTATCTTATCAGCTGATTTAATAGAGTTCACATCAGGGATCAACGTCATACCTACAAACCCGGATGGCGGCACGCTTGCAACGTTCAAAGGCCGAGCCGACATTTTTTTTAAACACTGTGAATTCTGTAACCGTTCATTAACGACATAAATGACTATCATAATTTTATTAGTGGCATGCGGTCTAGCCTTTTCGCGAAGTCTGCGTTACGATGTCAGATACAGCCTGTATGTGAGTGGTAACTAAAACTGAAGTGTTTTGTTGTCAGTTGGAGTTTTTCTCCGTACGAGCGTCAAACTGGCTGGGGCGCTGTCTTCGGGGGCTTCCTATACTGGACGTGTTTCAATTCTGTTAACCAGACCATGGTGCAGAGGTATCTGTCTTTGCCCACCAGAAGAAAAGCTATCACGTGAGTATTTTTATTATTCCACTCGGTGTAGATATAATGCAATTTTGTAACTATTTCACCGTGAAAACTTAGGCGTTGTGAGTTTGGAGTTAGCTGCTGTGTGTAGCAACTAATTCTAAGGGACCTGACACTATTGATATCTCACTCTTTTTTTTTTGTTCCGACGTGGAAAATCCTCAATGGATGTCCGCCGTCCTGCGGTGGGCGACGGGGTCTGTCAGACTTCTTACTGACTAAAAACCACCCCGATGTCTCTTCTATCAAACGCGCGCGTGGGGCCGCCGCAGTCTAAATTCTTCCATGCCCCCACACTCTCGTGCTGGCCCGGATTGTCCGGGTTGCACCTCCTGCACGGGGTAGTGGGGTGTTGGAAGAGGGCCTGCAACTTATCACAGTGAGATTTTTATGGAATCGACCGACAAGGCTTGTGATTATTTCTTGATTACAAGTGTTCCTCATCCTATATGTAAAAGTACGCCTTCGCCGGTCTGACGGGTCTTGTCTGGTCAGAAAGTGTTTCTGCCATTGATGTGTAATTCGAAAGTGCCATGGTAGATGCCGCCTACCTAACGGAGATTATAGCCACCCTCCCAGGGCGTTAAAGATCTCACGATTAGCAATACGTTTGTTATGGTGGTAGGTATCCCACTATTGTATGAAAGCAGTTTTAAATACTGATTTACACGGTGCAATTTAATTGTCTATGGCTTCAATTAAGTTGAAACAACAACAAAAGTTGCATTGTCTAAACAACATTTAGACAATGCAAGTCATCTGGTGCATCAATTTTATTGTATGCCATAGGCAATTAAATTACACCATGTAAATCAGTCTTTATTAAAAAAAAAAATTGAACTTGAAACTTTCACTATTCACACTTTGACTCTCTGGGAGGATGTCAATTGTTTCAGTAGTTTCATGTGTAGTGTTTTTATTTTGGTTCAAATGCAAATTGGTATACTTATTGCATTCTGTCATGTTATGAAAGTGTCATAATATGTGTTGCTCGAAGGTACAATACATACTTTAAAAATGTGTTTCATAATGTTAGGTTTTTTTATTTATGTTATAGTGTGTTACAGCTTGACATTGATAATTTTTATATACAATATGTAAAGAAAACCCTGTCCGATCCGTGAAGGTATTGTTAGGTAGCGATAACTGATTCTACTAATGGATATAAAGCCGGGCTAAACTTAAAAAAAAACCTCTAAAAAATTAAAAAGAGGTAACTTAATACATGTGCGGTAGGCAACCCTTCCGCGGGAGACGGGGGGCAGGGCACGCGGCACGTGGTCGCATCGCTTACAATAATACCGTGAAAATGGTGTTGTCACTTTTTTAAAAACTTCCAAATTTCGGGGAAGTTTGAATTAATTCGCGGGAAAAAAAGATTATTTCAAAATCCATTAGTGTTGTTACTATAATGATTACGTAAAATTTTATTATATATTTGGTCATGTGTTTACCTAACCTTTATTATCCTTATGGGTCGGACAGGGTTTTCTTTACATATTGTGTACAATGTCATTTTTTTACTTTGTAAAGTATTCTATTACTTATTAGAGGCTATAGGTGAGGATGAGTTCTGTTGAGATTGACTTATAAAAAGTGTTTGAATAAGCATACTTACACAAAGAAATCATTTATCATTCACCGTCCCATCGCAACATGCAATTCACTGTGTTAAGTAATAAGTATCGCGTCCTCTAGACAACGCCAATGTTTGTGGAGCTTAGAATAAAGCAGCAAACAGTGATTATGAGATAAGTTAGGTAAATTATTTGATAAGAGCACTGTGTATGCAGTTCAAGGTAAGATATTCTTTTATTGACTTGTATAACTGACTGTACAAACCTACTTGCAGAAAATATATCATTATGCAAACATGTACAGACGGCAGCACATAAATCTACTAAGCTTTCCATCTGTCAGATTTCATTATTAGATTTTCAACTTTTTCTCTAAAGCATTAAGGATCAAGGTTGATTGGGAATAGTTGACAGACTTGATCAGTTTCGGGTAGCTTGACCTGCTGTCGTCGGCACATAATCTGTCTAGGTGCTCATTGCAGATGTTAGTAGCTAAAGCATTACTCGTAGTAGCTGTCTTAGCCAATTATATCATTCTTATTTATTAGCCAAATGTTATGTTATGACAATATAAGTCATAATTGAGTGAAAATGCGGTGCTGTCCTACAAACAATGGATCTTAATATCGTGTCCATTGTGTTCTCATTGGTGCTCTCATTGGTAGAGACTGAGAGTTCTTACGACCTTGAAGCGGGCCAATCGCTGAGTCAAACGCGCTCGCTATCGACGATGAAAACTCGTACTACTGAGCTAAATTCTGGGCTGATTGTATATAGACATGCTAAGAAGAAATTATTATTTTGTTCCACTAATACTTTTTATTCAAATGTTATGACACTATAAGTTATAATTGAGTGTAAATGTGGTGCTGGTGTGGTGTAGATAGACATGTTAAGAAGAAGTTATTATTTTTTTCCACCAATATGGCATGAGATATAATCAGTTTATCTCGCCAACGTTATTTAAGTTTGTTGAATAATCCGCTATACATTTTACACTTGTAATCTGTCTCCGTAATACCTTTTTTTTTTTTTTTTTTAGTAATTTTTTAGTAATTATAAACTAGTGCTTGACTGCAATCCCGCCCGATGGTAAGCAGTAATGCAATCGTTGATGGTAAAGCGCACTTTTTTTGACGTGACAACGTCTTAAATTAGGTTGCGGCTGGGAGTCACTTATGAAAAAGTGTAACGCTCGGTAACGTTACGATGAGTCACCGATGTTTTAGTAAACAAAATATATTTCTATAGTTAAAATTTGTGCAATTCTTATTTTCATTCAATTCCTTGTTCCTATTGTGCAATTTAATTATATTCATATCAATAAATATTCTACCGAGAAAAAGACGTTGTCACGTAAAATCTTCGCCCGTAAAACCGACTTTACAGGCAACCATTTTTTTTTTTTTTTTTTTTAATGAGTGGAAATGCATTTAGGCACCATACCCGCCGCTAGCTAGGCGACGGACGTGTGTGGGACTCGCCCGGCCGGAGCCGGGAATACCCACTAAAACCACTCGGTTACCCTTGGGCCCTGTGTTGAGAGTGTCACGGGGTCGGCCCGAAGGCCTAGACGCCGTGCCACTCTCAGGGCTTACCGGCCTTGTCAAGGCCGGTTTCCGCGCCAAAAGGGGGATTACCCGGTAACGGAGTAATCCCCAGACGTGGTGACCGTTGTGCAATGCGCGTGCGGGGGCTACCCACACGCGCTGGTCACACTCTGGGGCTAAAGGAGACGGGGGTTCGTCCCCCGCCTTCTTCGCCCCACCCGTCTACGACGGAGGGGAGCGGCAAGAGCATCCTCTTCATGCTCCCTCTCGGCAGCCTCCTTCTGCGAGAGGACGGTCTTGCAGAAGGAGGCGGCAGCCTCCCATGCACTCTCGCTTTCGACCATGGCTCGCACCATGGTTGCCAGGGAGAGGCGTCCGCCTCCGAGCGCCGCAACGAGGTCGCGGCGCTCGTTTCGCCAGGCCGGGCACTCCACGAGGGTGTGCTCGGCCGTGTCGTCGAGAGAGTCGCAGTGGTGACACCGTGGCGACTCCTCCCGACGGGCGATCCAGTGCAGGCAGTGACCGAAGCAGCCATGCCCGGTCAGTACCTGCACCAAGCGGAAGGTAAGGCTGCCATGCCGGCGCCCAACCCATCCCTCCAACACCGGACGAATCGCTCCAATCGTCCGGTGGCCGGCAGCTAGACATTCGAAACTTACCCATTAAACGATATAAAACCTATATAAAGGCCAAACTTTGCAAAAAGGGGTATTATAAAATCTCAGATTATTTAGAGGATAGAGAGGCTTGGGACTGAGCTGCTCGCTCTGTTAAGCATTGTTATTAAGCAATATGCGTAATTATAACGTAAATTATTGTAAACATTTTCATTTTTAATGTCTGGACTTTAAAAAAGACGATGATCCCTGAGTTTGTTTCGGCTATTTCTTCTCAGAGGTAGTCAGTTAGGAAATGCCGGCTTCATCTAGTTTAAAAAAAAAAAAAAAAAAAAAAAAAAACATATGACGTGTAAAAGTGATCGGTGATCCTACTTGCTTAATAAACGATTTCATTTCATTTCAGCTGGGGAGCGGAGTGCCTCCCTCCACCGGCTCAGGGCCTCCCCCTGAGCCGCTATTCGGACCCGCCTTACTTCCTCGAAGGCGGGTCGTTCCCCCCGTTCCCGGGCCGCGACACGGTGTCGATGCACCTGGGACAGAACCAGGGCATCGACCTCCCACGGGGGCGTGCCCGCGAGCACGCAGGCAGCCCCATGACTGACCGTGCGGTATGCCCGCACGGCCCGTGTCGCGATGACCCTCTGCGGCCTCCGCAGCAGGGCCACTGTGCGCCGGGAAAGGCACTCCGCCCACACCGGGGCTCCGTAGAGTGCCATCGACCGCACCACTCCCTGGTACAGCTGACGACACGCCGAATTCGGCCCCCCCAAATTGGGGAGGAGCCGTCCGAGTGCGGCTGCGAAAGAGCAAAGCCGCGGGGCGAGGAGCCTAAAATGCTCCTCGAAACTCCAGCGGGGATCCAGGATCAGGCCGAGGTACTTGATGTGCACCTCGACGGGAACCTGGACCCCCTCCACTCGGATACGGAGCCCCGATGGGGTTCTGCGTCGCGGGGCGTGGAAGGTCATGGCCCTCGTCTTCTTTAGGGCCACTTCCAGCCCCAGGAGCGGATGCGCCGGACGACCAAAGAGGTGCCGACCGACGCGAGGTGGACCGCCTCCTCCCACTCGCGCGCCCTGGCCGCGACTAGAGTGTCGTCTGCGAAACAGACGACGTCCATCCGCGGCAAAAGCGCGCCCCGCAGAACCCAGTTGTACCCCAGGTTCCAGAGCAGGGGACCAAGCACTGATCCCTGGGGTACTCCGACAGTTACGGTCCACGACTGGACGCGACCCTCTGCGTCCTCGTACAGGACCTCCCTCTCACGGAGGTAGTCCCGCACGAGGGCGCAGAGGTAGAGGGGCACTTCGTGGAACCTCAGTGCCGCCTCTATGCATTCGTGGGGGAGGGTGTTGAACGCGTTCGCGATGTCTAACGACACCGCGACGACACCCTCACCCCTCGCTGTGGCCGCCTCAGTCCACCTCTTGAGGCGAGCCACCGCGTCCATCGTGGACCGGCCGGTCCGAAAGCCGTATTGGCAGTCCGCCAACTGCGGCCCACGGCTCTCTAGGTGCTCCTGGATGCGAGAGGCGATGATCCTCTCGAAGCACTTTCCGCTCTCATCCAGGAGCACGACCGGCCTGTAGCCCGACGGTGAGTCGGGGGGACGTCCGTCCTTGCGAAGGAGGCACAATTTGCCTACCCTCCACCTCCTGGGGAAGCGGCCCGTTGCGATGCAAGTGTTCATCACCGCGCGGAAACGATCCCCCCGGGGCTCCATGGCCAAAGCCAACACCTTCGCAGAGCGAGTTTCTGCGTCCACCAGTATGTCTGCTTCCTCCGACGATAGCCCCGGGCCCTCGGCATGGCGGCGCTGCAGACCACTTCCAGGTCCTCAGCGAGGAGGTCCGCCATGCCGTCCGCGTCTCCAGTGAGGTGGGCCGGTGGTTCGGCCCATGCTCGGAACACCGCCGCCTCCTCGGCGACGTCCCTGCGGAGGTGAGCAAGCGCCCACCTCGGGAGTGAGGAGGCGCCTGCCGCGGGACCCAGGTGGAGCGGGGCCGCAGGGCCCGCCGTGGAGATCTCGAACCGGACGTACCTGTGATCCGAGATCTCCACCGCTGTCTCCACCGCCAGTTCTGGACCCGGGGGGCCAGGTTTGAGGTGGCCAGGGTGACATCCACTATCGACTCACCCTGCCACCTCACGCACGTCGGGGTGTTGCCCCGGTTGAGGACCTGGAGACCCAGGCAGTGGGCCCAGGCCACCAGATCTCTACCGAAAGCGTTCGTGACGGGAGACCCCCACGCGCCAGTGATGGTAAAGCGCACTAGTTTATTAAGCCTATTCACTTATTATTCGTTTCTCTTTGTAAACTTATGTCCTAAAATTTGTTCCAAATAAACGATTATTATATATTATTATTATTGATGTACGAATCCTATAATTTTTGGATCGCTATTGTTAATATTTATGACTTGTATCTTCCGACAATGAAGCAAATACCTTATAACTTTGCATAGTAGATCCTCCCATATGGAAGTAACTATCACTGGTAACTTCTGAGACACAGGCCTCCTGTGAGAAGGAGTGAGCCCAACACGCTGGCCCAGTGGATGCGTGTTGGCAGATGTCACATTTCTTCATGACGTGCCGGTGTCCTCAAGACGTTTTACTCCACCATTTGAAGAGCAGTGGTGATGAAATAATTTACAAAAACTAAATGGCCTGTCTGGGTTCGAACCTACAACCTACATCTCATAAGTAGTGATCGTTACCACTTGACCACCACTTTTTTTGTTTATAAGAACCAAACATATACAATATCTAAAGAAAACCTGGTCCGACCCATAAGGATAATAAAAGTTAGGGAAACACATGACTAAATAAAATATGAAATTTTACATAATTATCATATTAAAAATATTAATGAATTTAGAAATAATCTTTTTTTTCCGCGAATTAATTCCAACTTCCCTAAAATTTGGTATTTTTTTTAAAAAGTGACAACACTATTTTTAACGGTATTATTATGAGCGAATAGCGATGCGACCGCGTGCTGCGTGCTCTGGCCCCCTTCGCCCGCGCATGTATTGCCTACCGTACATGTATTAAGTTACCTCTTTTTGGTAAATATATTATTTTTTGGGGGATTTTTTTAAGTTTAGCCCGGCTTTGTTCACGGATCGGACAAGGTTTTCTTTATATAATATATATACAAATATACATATATCTCAGTTCACTTCTGCACACACTTCATCAAAAGTTTTCCATTAGGATCTTATCAAAAAACATCCACAATTTTAGTCAATTCAATATTTTTTGTTCGTTCAATGTCAAAGACTGTCTGGCGGCACACATCTATTTACGGCAGCAACGATGACGGCGATGCATGTGATGTTGTAACAAAATAACGAAAAATAATCTGACTTACATAATTAACATTGCTTCTCTGTCTTAAAGAACGAGTTTGCGATACAACTTTCGTATTAAATAGAATCATCTTTCTTTAGAAGTTAACAATCACTCTTCAACGCAAGAGTTATAAGCTAGATTTATGTTCCTTTATTTTTCCTTTATACGAAACTTGAATATAGTTTGTTCAGAATAAGCAACTGAATCGATTCCAATAATTTGAACACCATGTTATATTTTGACAACCAAGTAGGATGGCAAGCTCAAAACTTTGTTGTTTTTCATGATATCTTTTAGAAATGTTGAACAGAGATTTTTCACTTCAAAATACTGGACACGTGTTTCCGGTATTACATAAACAAAAAATAATGTTGTATACATCCATAACTTTCCACCAAACGATATTTGAGTTTAAGTAAGACCAATTATTTAGAAAAATTGTAAAGAAAAAAGACTACAAACAATATTACTCATCTTACCATACATTCAACAGCAGTCGATTGCTTACACGCTAAGAACCGGACGACCTCAATTTTTGTGGGGTAACGTGTTTTATTAGCTAAAAATACGATGTTGCGATCACATTTCTGAATCTAATTAACTATAGTATTATTTTAATCAGGACAGCAGAAGCCAATACTGTTTACACAATATACCTACGTATAATTTATTTAACACAGTCGTGCTTTCTTCTCACAAGAAATTAAACATTCTGACAGTATCACCTTCCATTAATTTGCAAACATATCTAGATCCGCGTTTGGCTTCAGGAGATCGTTCAGATGAGGTTATTATTTTTTTTTCCTCACTTTGTCTTTCTGTATGAGAGAGCAATACTCAATAAAAGATCGAGTTATTTTATTTCTATAATTGATTTTTTATCTTATGGTATTTTAACTAGACGGCTCCTCATAAATCTGCCGCAAACTGCATTAAAGTGTTCTTTCAACAAACTTTGTCCAATATCTGACATCGTTTAATCCAGATTTACCTAAATGGAATTCAGAAACTAATAGACAAAATAAAGTCATGTTTTTAAAAGGCACTTCCTGCTTTCCTGCTTTTTCTTAAGTCGAGTGATATTTTTGAAGTGAAAAATTTTTGGAATGGGTAAAAAATGTTAAACTTGTTGTTCCATCAATACACGTGATGCTGATTTAAAATTAGTAAGACAGAGGGAGGGAACACCGCCGGTGCGGCGGAATAAATATTCCCGTATTTCTACCGCATGGCAAAGGCGTTTTCACACGCACACTTGCCACGGCTGATGACTGTTGATGCCATGTGGTGACGGCGGACCAGAATACATTTGTCACCATCCCATCTCATCCCGCGGGTGTTGTACAAGGCGACTAAAGGAAAAAACCGGATGACGGGCACCAGCGTCATCCGAGTACTACAAATATCTGACTGCGATCGCCAACCCGCCTGCCAAGAGGGGCGATTATGGCAATATCCTCTCAATGATTGACACGACCGTATACATATAAAATTTTTGTTTAAAGTAATAAAGCAAAGCGAAATTATTGCCTAACCTTTCCAAAATTATATTCAACCGACATCCTCAGTGTGCAACTGGTAGTTTTTTTTTTTCTTAATACAAAACTAATCTTCCAGTGCCATAGTTATATTCTGCGTGGGCGCAATCCTGGCAATCTCCCTCTGCGTGTGGTGCGGCCTGGCAGCGTGGGCGACATGGGTACAAGGGGGTTGTGACCCAGGCGGCGTACCCCTGGTAGACGACAGGCTTCTACCAGCCTTTGTGACTTACGTGTCCAGGGCGAAGCACCTGCCTGGCCTGTCGGGCGTATTCTTAGCTGGAGTGTTTGGAGCGGGACTTAGGTATGTTCTATCAAAGAACTTAGATATAAGAACCAATGGCCAACATAGATCTTGGGGTACTTGTAAACAACGTAGGTATCGGATAAATGTTCAAAAGATCAACGTATTCTGGTGTACTTAAAAGACCCGAGGTATGGTGGAGAGATTAGGTTTTTGTAAAAATATTGGGCTTAAAGATTTGGTTATTTACTTATTAAATTATGATATAAACTTTTTTTTACAAAAAAAAGTACAACCGACTTCCAAAAAACACTACAAAATGAAAAATAACTAATTTTGAAAGTCAGTGTCTTTGGTTTTTGTATATTAGTTTGGACACAGACTTCCGAAATTAGTTATATTTCATTTTGTAGTGTTTTTTGGAAGTCGGTTGTTTTTTTTTTTTTTTTCTAAAAAGAAGTTTTTATTTTACACTTTTTAGTTGTGAAAAGTACTGTTCAGCTGCCTCCGGTTAGACTGGATGCTGACGCTAAAATACTTAATGAAAAAACTTACAAACGCACTGGTTGCGACTACGATTTTTGAAAGTTCCCCTTGATTTCTCAGGTCTTCCATCATCAAACTCTGATGTCCTTATCATTGCACCACCTTGGGAATGGCTTCTTTTCAACAGAAAACGAATTATTAAAATCGGTTCATAAACGACGAAGTTATCCGCGAACAAACATAAAAAAGCATATATACGGTCGAGTAACCTCCTCCTTTTTGAAGTCTGTTAAAAAATGTCAGTACTCACTCAGTAGTTTTTCATTAGAAGATGCTTATCAAGCAATTTGTCTTTGCTATTGTAGTTTAATCTTTTTTATACGGGCAATAAGTTCAAAATGCTAAGAGTTGATTTCGCGAAACTTAAAAAAAACTACATGTTTAAGGTCTGTAAGTAGTTCTGTTTTAAATTCTGTAAATACAATCCCGATTTCTGAAAGCCTGATCTATTCTGGTTAGTACAACAGATTGAAATGGAAACTTTTTAGAAACTAGGGCTTGAAATGTACTCTTTCTTTGTTTAGTTCACTTTCAGCAGTGTTAAACGCGTGTGCTCTGGTGGTGATTGAAGACATCATTCACGGCTGGTTGAAGATGAAACTGAAGCCTTTAACTGAAGGGGTGTTGGCAAGAGCGATCACCGCTCTTCTCGCTGTCGTCTCTGTGGTGATGGTGTTAGTTATTCAAAAATTGGGAGGCGTGCTTGGTAAGTTAACCTTTTTCGCTTGGTTTGATGTAACTAAGAATTTTTACATGCCTTATTCACATCCAGGCTACATTTTATATATTTTTTTTATAAATTATAAACTAGTGCTTGACCGCAATCCCGCCTGATGGTAAGCAATGATGCAATCGCTGAAGGTGAAGCGTATTAGTTTCTTAAGAGCCTAGTCACTCGTTTCTTAAGACACTTAAATTGTAGTCCGACGGAAACACCGCCGCTGGAAAATTGGTCCAGTCCTTCGATGTGCACGGTATAAAAGACGAGGCAAAACGCTTCGTCAACAACGTCAGGGTAGAAACTCGCCGTACGACGGGTCGTCAGATGATGGAACGAAGGGGAAATTAAATCATCAATTAAAATAATGACTACAAGAAGTTTTCCTTCGAGTTTTCGTCATTTGTATGATTGTCATTGAAATTCGGCTAAACCGCAATTATCATATATCATCACACCATATTTTGTTGTATCATCATCAGGTGTAGCAACAGCTTTATCAGCCATCGCGGCAAGCGCAACGTGCGGTATGTTCACACTTGGAATGATGTGCTGGTGGGTGGGGCCTCGAGGGGCCCTGACAGGTGCCGTGGCCGGGGCACTGCTGGCCGGCACAGTGTCGCTGGGGACTCAGGCAGCCGCAGCCCAAGGTTTGAGGGCCCCGCCGCTCAATATGACCTACGAATGTGCCCGGAACGCCTCCTATGTGGACCCAACGCTTGATTCTTTCGTAAGTATATGTATATATATGTTGAAAAGTAGTTATTATGAAGAAAATCTGGGGCACCGTAAATTCTGCCAATGACTCATTTTTGGGAATTAATTTTCCTATGTGTTATAACAACGCTATTTTTTGTTTATGCGAAACCCGAAACACTTGTCCAGTATTTTTAAGTATAGTATCTATGAACAAAATTTCAAAAAGATATCATGAAAAACCACAAATAATGGTTATCTTACTTGGTTGTCCCAACAAAAATATGGTTAACGCACTACTCGCCCGCCCACTCCTGAAGCGGGGGGGCCCTGTTTCACTGCGCTCCTAGTACTATGATCTACCGTCAGCGCTCGGTAACCATACTGCAACAATTTCTAAATGAATTTGGGAAAAAAATTAACATGGTGTAAAAATGATTGGAATCGATTCAGTTGCTTATTCTGAACAAACTATATTCAGGTTTCGTACAAAGTAAAAATAACTTTTTATAGTATCTGGTTGGACATGAAAAAGCACCAGAATTTAGCCAATGAGCATACAGCATGGTAAGGTGGGGGACAAAATTGCAGACAACCAAAAGAAAACGTCCAAGAAATGAGTGTTTGAAACACGTGCTGACCTTAATCTAGACTAACGATGAATGATAAAAAGGCTTGCTACACACGTTTAAAAAAAAAGATGACACCTATTATGTCTTCAGATAGTGTCATGTGTACGTGACTGTCGAGTTAATTTTAAAATATGTGGGTCACGAATTATGTGATTCAATTTGGGTTAGTTGCCAGATAACTAATAAACAACAACTAGAGATCTCCTCACGATTTTAACGCATCAAGGTTTTTTATAATTTTACAAATTTACACTATGTAACAAA
Source organism: Sesamia inferens (assembly GCA_037179545.1). Classification (NCBI taxonomy): domain Eukaryota; kingdom Metazoa; phylum Arthropoda; class Insecta; order Lepidoptera; family Noctuidae; genus Sesamia; species Sesamia inferens. The sequence goes on along the minus strand of CM073934.1, from coordinate 11,064,058 downwards.
AACCCTGTTGTTCCTCTCAGGGACATATAATTTTACCTACAAGCACATCATTAATGAAGTCATAATTAGAAAACAGTAATCATTGTCTAGTCGAGGGGTCACAATCAAATACCTATTAAAACCGACAAATTCGATTTTTTTTTTTAGAATATCTGATTTTATAAGTTAAATAAATTGGCGGGAACGTTCTACTTATGTCTAGTTTCTTCATGCAGAATTGCAGAGCTAAGAAATCAGTTACAGATTATAAATATTAATAATTAAACATTTATTTTAATTATTTTTGTTGAACAATTTTTATAAATTACTTGCTTTATTACGTTCGTATGCCGATTCTTAAAACGTAGGTTGAAGGAACAACAGGGTTTTTATTACATATTGTAGAATTTTTTTAAAACTAAAGCTTTTTCTTGTTCTTGATTGATATAGGTATCTACTAATGTTAGAATTAGTTAAATATTTGTGCTTTGTTTATACCATTCGGCAATTCGGTTGAAAGTAGTTTGATTCAATCAAATCTAAGAAAATAAATAATTTATGCAGCTAGCAGGATACATTTGATTACCAGTATTCTATATATGGAAAGGCTGCATATATCTAGTTTCGAACATGATATTCATAATATTTTGTTCATGTGTTTGCAGCTACGAAATTTCACATCCAGTTTTATAGTAACCACGTACTTTATACACAATACATCTCAACAGGACCCAGAAACGGTGTTCCCCCTATTTCGGATATCGTATCACTGGATAGCGCCACTTGGTCTCTTCGCTACGCTCGCAGTTGGGATGATAGTGGGCTGGCTGTTCGACAAGAGGGAGAGTTTGAAGTTCGATGCGGAACTCTTCACCCCGTGCGTGTGGCGCTTCTTGCCACGAGAAGCCATAGAACAAAAAGGGGATACCAGAAGAGCGTTGGCAGAACAGGATACTACGCCGGCGGCTCATGCTGCGCCTCTTATACTTGCTACGATTGATAAGGTAACTATTTGTCCTCAAAAGCCTCGTACACAAACATTAAGAAAATTAAAAACAATGTTATCCTGATTTCATAGCCCGGGTCAAAGATAACTCACAATCTATATTACAATACAATCTACTGATGAATGTCCGTTAATATTCCACCCGTAGCTAAGTACAGACGACAGCACATCAAGCTACTACAGTGTGTCAGATTTCTTTATTCAATTTTCAACTTTAATACTGAAGCATTAAGGCTCACGGTTGATGGGGAGTATCTGGTAGTTTCGGGTAGTTTGACCTGCTGTCGTCCGTACATCATTTTACGCCTTTTTCTCATTGACGACTCCTGCTATGATCCTTATTTTCGAAGATCACTTGTTGTGTGCAATGTAGCTGTAAATAATTAAACCCCTACCTACCCCTTGGGGAAAACTGTCTTGTTGGTATGTGTCATATAATACTAGATCTAATTTTGTTAGGCATTACCAAACTAAAAATACTTTCATTTTTCGATGAAAGCTGAATAAAAAATATTGATTTTTGAAATATGCCGCACAAGGTTCATCAGTTTGCCAGCGTAAAAAATAACCTCTTTTTCCCTGAGTATAAAAGAAAGAAAAGTATTTATTGTGACTCCTACAGGAAGATCACAAATGTAAACATTAAAAAAAAATAACAAAAAGAAAAACGTACCAGAAAGTTCTATACGAAGCCATAAGGTATGATGCCTCGAGAATTAAAAAATAAATATCGCAGCTCTGGTAGAGCCCGCTGTGATGCCTTTTATATCGGTGATGTCACGGGCAATTAGAATAATAAATAAATAATAACAGATAAAAATACCATTAGTTCGGTGCATTAATCGATATCAAAAATAATTAACTCATCTCTTGTCGTCAGCTGTGACGACTTTATAAAACATAGCATAGAGTATTCTTAAATCTATATCCCATGATGACTTAATTGCATGGTCTTGTAACATTACATTTTTATTACCATTGAATTGGGTTGTATCCTAAAAAATAATTTAATGTCCATCAGATAGATTTATAAAAAATATTGAACACTTATTTATTTTTTCTTTCATTCAAATACTTAGAAAGATATATTGATTTGAAATGTCGCATGACGTTACTCCATGGTACAAAATGTGTATACCACGGCGTGACGTAACTAGCCCCACTCCGTAAGTTTAATACGCTATATCTCAGTAGTTATTGGTAATTTCGACAAAATAAAAAATACGGGTCTTAATTTTATTTATTATCTTTAAGACTGATTTTTTTTTTTTTTTTTTTTTTTTTATTAAAATATAAACCAGCGCTTGACCGCAATCCCGCCTGATGGTAAGCAGTGACGCAATCGTTGATGGTAAAGCGCACTAGTTTATTAAGAGCCTATTCACTCTAGCCTTGAAGACACTCAAATTGTAGTCCGACGGAAACACCGCCGCCGGCAGATTGTTCCAGTCCCTCGATGTACGCGGTATAAAGGACGAGGCGAAACGCTTCGTCCGTCGTTTTATTATATCTGTTGAGATTTTATTGTCCTTATCGCTGTTTGAAGAGCTGCTGAGACATTTTTTAGTGTTACGATGCTTTGATGGGAAAGGTGAATTTTTGAAAATTTTGAGGGATTTCTATAAAAATATTTGATCAATATTGGTAATATGTTAAGTTTCTTGTTATTTCATAGGTTTCATGAGTAAATAAAAGGTGTGACGTCCGATTTATATCGAATAAGAATCAATTTAATGAACATATACGATAAACGCCTGCGAGAATTTTCATAGCACGAAGTTCTAAACTAACAGTTGCTATTCTATTGTATGTAGGTTTCTTTCCGTTATGCTGAATCTATTATCCTTTCAAGAAAATATTTACCTAAGACTAGGTTTAATCGGGACGGATAGTCCGTTTATGTTTCAGTAGGAATCCAGGCTGGCCAAATAGCCTTCCTCAGCCGTCTAGTTAATTTTATTTATATTTTTCTGTATTTTTTTCAGATCGAAATAACTGGTGAGCCGAGTAGATGAGGCAAGCACAGCTACAAAATTTTGTATTTTTTCATTAATCGTGACGAAGATATTTTCTCTAGTCACACAGTGATTTTTGTAGTAAAATTAACGATTAATGTAATTCTATTTTTGAAAAGATCGCTGGTTAGCGCGGCTTACTTCTAAGCATGAAGTTTAACTTAATGTCGATATGTGCCTTTTGAATGATAACCTATGTCAAGACATGTTGGATGAACAGTTTTAGTGGAAAAAATATCTAGCCTTAATGAAGTCATTCCGTTCTTGAAAGTGTTAGTAGCATCACTTATGTGATATATTGATAAGTATGTGTGATTTATGAAGGAGTATTCAAGAGAATGGGACCAAAACACTAGCTATTTAAATAGTATACAAATAAATTACGTGGTCAATATTTAAGCAGCTTGTAAGCAATTGAATATGTTACTGAATACATTGGCCATTTACAAGTTTACAACTACGCCAAGATAATGTGATATATGTATGTAATAAATAATAGGTACCTACTTTAATCTATACATTTTATATATTATAATATTTAAAATGTACAGCTTAGAAATTGATATGTCTGTGTGATCTATGATAATAATTTAAACGATACATTATCATATTTAAAATGTACAGTTTAGAAATTGTAAATTTTGTAAATAAACAATTTTGTTTATAAGTGCCAAAAGGTGCCAAAAGTTAATTGTTTGTTAAAATTTACAAAAATATTATATTTATGAAACCAATTAGTTTTAACTGCGTAAATAAAATAAATTAGAACCTAATGTTAGTAACATTAGGTTCTAATTTATTTTATTTTTGTGATAGTAGATCCATGTTGGCTGTCAGTTTTTATTAAGATAGTAAGTTGTACAATTTTATTGTATTATAATTATAGGTACTTAGTTTAAGAGAATTTTTAATAAATTCTTGTTTAGATTTACAAGTAAGTACTTAATTAAAAGTTGACAGTATTTTAGCGTACTTACCGTACAGGAAAACTTAGACTTCAAACATAATGGTTTTTTTATATTATTTTACTCAATTTTTAATCCCAGTTTTGAGAAGTAATCATGCCTCCATTGAATCAGGGCCATCTAATATATAAAATTGATGTCGTTTATTCTACTGCGATGAAGTTTTTTTTTTTAACTTTTAATTTACTATTACCTACTTCTTTAGTTTCTTTAACTGTATTATTATTGTATTTTTAATTCTATTACTCGAATTAATTGGAACAATCAAATATTTATGGATCTTAATTTTACATTATATCTAGCTACTTTTATTGTAAGACGAAAACACAATCTCTATTTGCTGAAAATTGATCTTATTTAGTTCTTATCAAAGACAGAGAAAAGAAACATTTTAGAAAAGTGTCCGCTATGGGTAGTTTTTCTTCATGAATTGTGTTTAAATCATCTGAAAATATAAAGTGTTTTATTTATATCGAATATTTAGTTTATATTTTTTGTTAAGTTAAATGATATTAAAAATTAAATCACATTGTAACACACAAAGCGGAATCGATGTAAACTGAATGATTTTGTATACCACCTTCTTAAAGATACCTACTGATATACATACAATATGTAAAGAAAACCCTGTCCGATCCGTGAAGGTATTGTTAGGTATCGATAACTGATTCTACTAATGGATACAAAGCCGGACTAAACTTAAAAAAAAATCCCCCTAAAAAAATTAATATTATTTCGCGTTAGGCAATACGCGCGCGGGCCATGGGGGGCAGGGCATTCGGCACGCTGTCGCATCGCTCATAATAATACAGTCAAAATGGTGTTGTTACTTTTTAAAATTACCAAATTTTGTAGAAGTTGGAATTAATTCGCAGAAAAAAGATTATTTCAAAATTCATTAGTATTGTTACTATGATGATTACGTAATAGTAGTTTATGAAACTGTTACATAATGAGGGATATTATGCACGAGTGTGAGTTTAAAAAACGAGCGAAGCGAGTTTTTTTATAGTGTCACACGAGTGTGTAATACCTAATTATGTACAGTTTCATACACTACTTTATCTAATCTCATACATTGTATTGAATATATGAAATAAAAAATAGAGATTGATACAGTTTATTTATTGTTGCAATGCAAAGAAACTTATTTGGCGCCAAAATTCTGCACCCTGCATCACCGCGCACGCGCCAAAGCGCGCGCAGCCACAGATAAAAAATGGAATAGTGCTGTCTATGGTTTGTAATCTGTACGGTAATAAAAAAAAAAATATTATAACATTATTTTGTTAGAGAAATAATGTTATAATTTAATTTCCTTTCGATATACTATTGGTAAAGTACGTCAATATAAACTCCTTTTTAGTTTTATATTTTTAATTTTTTGATATGAGAGTAGATAAAATTTTATATATTATATTTGGTCATGTGTTTACCTAACCTTTATTACTCTTATGGGTGGGGCGGCGTTTTCTTTACATATTGTATAAACGAGGGAATGAAAAAATAATAATGTGATTGCCAGAAATAAGAAGATTTTTTTAATTACTGGGGCAATCAACACGCAAGCTGTAACCGTGAATTCAGCACACGCTTCTAAACTCTACCGTAAATATTTATTCTGTTAAAGTTAAAACACGTTTATTTTACCACTATAATCAAAACAAGGTACAAACAAAATAATTAAAGTGAACTGGAGCCTAAACTAGCCCTGTATTTCAGGACTTCAGGTCCTACTCCCGAGTCGAGTAAGTTATTTTATTACAATTCATCACTAAATGATACTAGAGGTATATACAACATTATTTTTTGTAACCCAAAACACGTGTCCAGTATTTTGAAGTAAAGAATCTATGTACAAAAGTACAAAAAGATAAAATGAAAAACCACAAAGTTATGAGCTTGCTATTCTACTTGGTTGTCCCAACAAAATATGGTCAAAGGTCCGCTCGTGCGAGCGAGCGCGGGGCGTTGACCTCTGGCGTCAGCTGCGTGCTCGCACTCAGTATCCAAACAGCAAAAATTTCTAAATGGATTTGGAAAAAAATATAACATTGTGTAAAAATGTTTGGAATCGATTCAGTTGCTTATTCTGAACAAACTACATTCAGGTTTCGCATAAACAAAAAAATTATGTTGTATAGGTAATTATTGACTTTTTCACAGAAAGTACAATAGATGGCGCGGTCAAATTGTGTAGATCAGTAATTTATTAATCTCATTTAAATCAATGATATATTTCAACACCTTTTTGAAATTTCTTTTTGTTTTCTTTCTTTCTTTTATGGCTTCGCACGGTTTGTGCATTTAGCCAATGTCACGTAATGAATTGTTCAATGTCGAAAACGACGGCCGCGTGATCCGTCTTACGATGGAGGTTTGAGACAAAGTCATGATGTGGCCACTATGCTGCGATATTTCACTGTTCTTTATGAATTATTTACTGAATGCACTTTTTACTACATAAGTCACGCACTTTTATTTAGTAAACAACACTAAAAATAATTTTAAAAGTCCAATGGGAAATGAGCGTGACACTCAGCTTGACTTTCCCGCCAAAACCCCCTTGTTGAAATTTATCCTTTCCAATAAAAAAGAATCATCGAAATCGTTTGGCGTGATATTGAGTTATTCGTTAATTTTCACTCACATACTTAATTTATGACTTATACGGTTTTCTTATGGATACCATTGTCAGAACTGGACCAAAGTGGAACGGGACCACACGGGGAGCACCAGCTTTCAAAAAAGAATTAACAAAATCTATTCAACCAGTAGACAGTAGAAAGCACTAGCTACAACCAGTAGAAACTTAATAAACAAAAAAAAATTCAGTCGAATTGAGAACCTCCTGTTTTTTAAGTCGGTTTTTGTTTATATCGGTACTTATCATGTCACAGAGTTTCGTTAGTTAATTTAATTTGACTAATGTTGAAGATGTATTCAGTCACATGTGTTCAGTCGCAGCCAACTGATTAAATTAGCCGTATAGTAAACCGCCTGACCCTTATAACTGGTGCTCGCTTCGTTTCACTCTCTCAGCTCTCACGCGATTGACCACTGTTCTAACCCAACCCTGGATCGGGATGCTCTGATTTAGTTACAGCGACCAACTCGGCTTGCACGAAAACAAACGCAAATAATTTATAGTATCGGCTGCCGGCAGATGTTACCAAACACCAGACAAAGTCTTGCCGCCAAGCTACTCGTCGTGTCCCGGCATGATCTCTGGTGAAGCCGTACGGAGGACGGGTCTGAACAGTTGTGTTGCAATGTATGCCGGGAACGATGCGCCAAATGTTGTTGTGTCGGGAGTTTGGTCATGGAGGGTCTCCAGATCAATCTCCCTCTGGCGCAGCATCGTTGGTCGTGTTGTTGGTTTTAATATTGCATCACGTCGCTCAACTGCCTCTTCCTTCTTATTCACTAAGTTTTTATGTGAATAGGCTTAATAAACTAGCGTGATTTACCATCAACGATTGCATCACTGCTTACCATCAGGCGGGATTGCAGTCAAGCACTAGTTTATAATTGTGTGTGTTAAAGGTGACCCCGACGTGATAATGTTCACTTGCTGTCTGAAGTACGTATGATGTACTTTTTTAGGTGATTATCATTAAAACAATTAAAACAACGTTTATTAGGATGCACAAATACTGACTATATTTAGGAATACACATGACTTATGCAACTAGACAAATGACACCATACTATAATCTAGGGCTGTAGGCACAGGTTTCAATTGCAACCCAAACTAGAAATTTTTGAGAATATCATTCAGGCCGTTACTTGAACGGCTGCCGCTTAAAAGGCTAGGACGTTAACTAAACGGCTAATTAAACCTGCTGGCTGCGATCCATGGAATCGCTTTCTCAGAATATTAATTAAGTGACTTTAAACTAGGGAGTAATTTAAAACAACCAGTATTGGCTGTATTTAATGTATTTATAACTTTAAGTTCTTATTGCGCAAATTTTTAAACTAGTTTCATTTTCTAAACAAACCTTTAGTTGTTCATAGATCATGTACCTGAAGGCTATTCTCGTAATTATTAACATTCAGAATCTTAGGCAGTTTGTCAAATCTAATCTCGGCAATAAACAAATGTCAAAAACTTATGTACTTAGATTTTTAACTCGAGACAGTAAAATGACATTTCCAGTATTACAGGTTTTTTCTCCTAAATAAATAGTGATGTGGTAAAAGCGAGATTTTACAATTAAAACTTAATCGAGATTACATTTTTTATCTCAATATGAAATTGCGTTTATATAAATAAAAATATTTATAAAAGTACACAACACGATAAGTAATTAAATATTAGATAAAACACTGATGTTTCAAGTTAAATATCTCATTGTGTTGACTCGGTGAATTTTCAGTTATTGGAAGCACTATCGACATCATTTGTCAAAAAACGCTTTGATACCTAATAAAGTACGTAAAAAAAAAAAAGTAAATCATGACTAAATGTCTTAGTCCTAAAGTAAGATTGCCGAACATCACTATTGCAGCGGGTCTCGCTTTTTTTATAAGTGACTGCACTTGTCATTTTACTGACTCGAATTAAAAATCTCACAATAGGGAAATTTGAAGATTTATTGACACAATGACATTTCCAGAGATGTTGAACGTTCAAAAGATTCCGAGAATTGCCCCACTCAAATGAATTATTCAGATTATATCATTTGAAAATATTTTGTTACTATTATTACCTACATTTTACGTAAAAACATTGTAATATTTATATATACATACCTGTAAACGATATTAATATTGTTATAAAATAAAAGTAATTATAACAACAAGTTTGGCTATTACTTATTTCAAATTCAAATGCCGCCATTTTAAATGGGAATTATTTCTAAAACGTGCGTACAGTTTCGTCTCGGGAAGTTTGGAAAGTTATAAAATTTCGAGAGGAATGGAGACGAGGAGAATAACGTAAATAGTCAGGTGTTTGCAAATGTGGTCGGATGGTGATTTACATTCGTCGCGCGCTCCTCGCTATTAAAAGTGGAAGACGAACTGCGGCGCTCCGGAACTCCTGACTTAGGGGTGTTGTGTTGGGAACACACCTTGAGATATGGCACGTGATCTTTATTGAAGGGGATTCAGTTGTAAGGGATGAAATGCAGTGGTGACAGATATAAATGGTTAACGAAAATATGTACAATCTCAGTACTTCTGAAATAAACTCGATAGTCATTTTACTGAGAGAGAGATTTTTTTTTATAAATTATAAACTAGCGCTTGACCGCAATCCGCCTGATGGTAAGCAGTGACGCAATCGTCGATGGTAAAGCGCACTAGTTTATTAAGAGCCTATTCACTCTAGCCTTGAAGACACTCAAATTGTAGTCCGACGGAAACACCGCCGCTGGCAAATTGTTCCAGGCCCTCGATGTACGCGGTATAAAGGAGGAGGCGAAACGCTTCGCCCGGATCGTAGAGGTGTTAACAACGAAAGGGTGGAAACTCGCCGTACGACGGGTTGTCCGATGGTGGAACGAGATGGTGGAGATGGGGGAATTAAATCATGTAATTCCCTCGCACACTCCTCAAAATGCATCCTATAGAACACCGAAAGGCTGGCTACTCTACGCCTGTGCTCTAGGCTTTGGGGACCATCTCGAATTAAAACAGGGTCACCAATCAGCCTCTTCGCTCGCCTCTCCACTGAATCCAAATTGGCCAGGTGGCACTTAGCAGCACCAGCCCAAATGTGGCTGCAGTACTCCACACACGAACGCACCTGTGCTTTGTACAACATTAGAAGCTGCCCTGGTGTGAATCTAAAAAGTGGTATCATGAAAATAGATGGTAAGAGCTTGTGATGTTTTTGAATTGTCTACAAGATCAATTCAACGAAGTTTCTCCTGTGTCGGAGCTTTTTCGGTCACGACTAATTTCCGACCGTACCTATAATACACAATGGCCCCGATTCCTTATTCACAAACTAAACTAAATTTAAGCTCAGTGCACCTTTTTCTTTTTATTTAATTAAGAAAAGGACAGAAGATAACATTTTAGTTTCGAACTGTCAAATTCTCTCGCCCTTGACGTAAATTGACGTATTTTTGGTCGCCATGTTTATAATCGCGCCTCTATGGAGTAACTTCATTTGATAAGATTAAACTGAAATGTTATCTTCTTACCTTGAAATCACGAATACATTAAGTTCGATAGTAAAATGGTTAGAAGATAATAATTTAAAAATAAATTTAGACAAGACCAAGTTGATGCTATTTAGCCAACGCGTAATTAATAAAATAAATATTGACTATAATAATCACAGGATAAATCAGGAAAGTACGACAAAATTTTTAGGTATTACAATAGACCATAGACTGGATTGGAAAGATCATACCCTAGAATTAATTAAAAGAACTAGTTCATCCGCCTTTGCCCTTTACAAACTTGCACCTATTATAGGCGAGGCCGCTCTTGTCACAGCGTACCATGGCATTGTGGCCTCATTACTACGATTTGGAGTAATATTCTGGGGTAACTCCACGAATAGAGAACTAGTGTTCAGGGCGCAGAAAAGATGCATCAGGTCAATGTTCGGTTTAAAGTGCATAGAAAATTGCAAGCCTTACTTTATGAAATATAAAATACTCACTCTTCCATCGCTGTATATATACGAAATTGCTGTATTCGTTAAAACTAACCCTAAACTTTTCCCGAAGCTGTCTGATACAGTAACTAATACGCGCAGTCGACATGATCAAAATAGACTGCGTGTTCTGAAAGGCAATACAGCATTGATGCGTAAAAGTATATTATGCATGGCGCCAATGATATACAACCATTTACCGAGGTATATGAAGGAATTAAACATTAATAAATTTAAAATACAGCTGAAAAGTTTTTTTGGTAGAAAGAGCATATTACAGTATTTCTGAATATTTCATAGAGAAGATAACATGAATATACTTGATTTTAATATTTTTTGATTTATTCTAATTTCACTGACATTTTATATAAGTATGACATTTTAAACATTAATTATTTTTACCAGGTGACATTTTTAATTGTATTGTGGCTAGTTTGACATTTTGATTGTATAATTTCTATCTTGATCCATTTCTATCTTGATTCCAATCAGCACATTTGTTTACTAGATGACATATTTAATTGTATATTGACTACCTTGACATTATCTTTATATTACTATTTCTATAGCTTCTGTGACGACATTGTTTTATTATTGAAATTTAATTTATCTTTTTGAATAGAAAATTGTTATAATATAATTTATTGAGTTTGCAGCTTAAGAATGTGACATTTTTTGCATACCTGATAATGGTTGAATATGACGGACAATATTTGTAACTACCAGCTAATGTATTTATACTCGTATTCTAGCAAAATAAAGAATTATTATTATTACCTTTTCATAATGAGATAGAATGAAAAAGATGCACTTAAATTAAAATTAGTTTAATCTGTGAACAAGAGAATCGGCGCCAATGTCTAGGAGCATGATTCTGTAACCATCTCACAGTGAAAACTTAAGTGAAGTGAGCTATTCTATTTTATTTATGGCAAGTAAAGCACATGTCGACTATTCTGCCAATGGCAACATGGACTGAGCTGTCATTCCAACAAATGCTAGGAATTGACACTATTGACGAGTTTGTTGACGGGAAAGCTGAGTATCACGCGCATTTTTCATTGGACTTTTAAAATTATTAATAGTGTCGTTTACTAAATAAAAGCGCGTGATTTATGTATTAAAAAGTGCATTCAGTAAATAATTCATAAAGGACATTGCAATATCGCAGCATAGTGGCCAAATCATGACTTTGCCTCAAATCTCCCTCATAGACGGTTCACGCAGCCGTCTTTTTCAACTGTCATTGGTGATATCCGCCATTATTGTGAAATAAAATTTTCAAAGAATTTCTATAATTTGTTACACGTGTAATTGGCAAAATTGTGGTATCTATTCGACAGAGGCTATTGATCAAGAGTTGAGGTTGAATCTCACCTTGAAAAAAGGAGAAGAAGACACTATTGACAGCTCACTCTGACAAAACTTCACCTAACTTTTCACGGCAAGATATTTACAAAATCGATCGGCTAATTGACGTTTAAAAAAGATGGTAATTTTGAATAATTTGCTTGGAATTACGACGCAACCGCCCAGAAAATCAGCATCGATACCAAGGCACAACCATTTGACGCCAACGACGAACAAACTTATTCGCTTCAGCAATAAAATGGCAAATTTCTGACAAAAAGCATCGTAAAACTGATTGCGGCGTCGAAAAGCCTCGAACGGAGGCTCGATCGTAAACTGAATTGGCCTAGGAACTGTTTAATTGCGAACAGTAGCTCGCTATTAAATATACGTAAAACGAGTAAAAGATGTATTGACGTTTGTTTTGTTAGGAGAAAATATTGTCTAAAAAGTCGAATTAAGACGAGAAAAAAGCTGCAAAAAGTTTGAAAGCTTAAAAACAGTTAAAGAGGCCAAGCGCGTGTCGGCATCGTATATTTTCCGTAGCATGCACCATACAATATTTACCACAACATATGTGATAAAAACTGTGTAACTATCTAAATGTTAAGTGAGCTACAATATCGCATTGGGTTTAGCCTGTAAGAACATTTCTATGCTTAGAGTACCTAAATAAATCAATAAATAATAAATACTACCATGGGCGTACCCAGCTTCTAGCCTAGGGGGGGAAAGTCAGGCCTAGGGGAAGGCAAGTCAGGCCTAGGGGAAGGCAAGTCAGGCCTAGGGGGGGCAAGTAAAATTTTTTGATTGGGTAATCTGTGTGCGCACGCGGTTTTTTGGCAATTACATCGTAAATTTTGCTAGTGTCTATTAAAAAGTTAGAGATAAGTCCTCATTTATACTTTGTTTAGTAATTAGGGGAATTCATACATGTTATACGAGATTTCCATGAATACTACGTAACGTGAACCTTTTAATTTTTTTTTATGCATTTATTGTTCGAAGCCATGTGACTGTGGATTACGGGCGACGGCCCACTCCTCACAAAGAGGAGACCTATGTCTAACTTTGTTGGCTGATTATGCACATTAATATACATATATATTTGTTCTTATAACAGCTGTAATTTCAAGTGTGTACCTATTACGATTCTTATATACAGCCCTGTACCAAATGGACGAACAGATGAGCCATTGGTTACTCAGTAGCTACTTACATTTTTTCTTTTTAATTAAGAGAAGAACAGAAAATACCTAAATAATAGTTCAGTCCTGTCCTGTTCCGTAATACTCTATTACTTTCCCCTTATTACGTAAGCAATTACCTTACAGTATGGCTCCGTGTTAAACCTTTAACTAAACAAGACAGTTAGATGATGAAGCTACCACAGTAACACAAGTTTATTATCCCCGTAAAAAGCACGCGGCCCATCGCGGGAGACGCCAATTAATTAATGGGCCAACTTCAAAATATATTACTCCATTGGGACTTGGAAGGTGTTTTGTATAACGATCTTACCCGCTTCATATTTAAGACCTTTGAACGTAAGTATTGTGTAATGAAATTTTATTGTTTTTTTGTTGACGCACATTTCATTTGTTGTTAGAGTAATTGAAAGTGTTGTTTTTATTATTTTTGGTTAACTGTTTGAACATTTATTCTGTAGATACTTTATTTAATAGAAGGACAGTAAAGAGCAATAGTACCTAGGGTTCTCAGAGGCAATGATTTAAATCTGTTGCTATCGTGGACAAGATGTAGCGGCCGCGACTTACAGACTGTAGGTTTGAACGTAGCATTACTTGGTGTAAACTATTTCTAACCTCTGCTCTTAAAACGGTTAATGAAAATATCACAAGGAAACCGACACGTCCTAAAACAAAAATCGGTCACATGTGGCATGGGACACAAGCCTTCTCTTGGTGACAGGGAGGGGGCCATAATCTACCACGCGGGCCTAGTGCGAGTTGGTAGATGTCACATGTGTTCCAAGTTTTTTGTTTGCTTCTAGAACACGCCGATTTCCTCACTCACCTGTTTTCCTTCACCATTTTGAGAGCAGTGATGATGAAATAATTCACACAAAGTAAAGCGCCTGACTGGGTTCGAACTTACGACCTACAAATTATAAGTCCCTGCCGATATCATTAGGCCACCACTGCTAAAGTTATATGCTGAACATAAAATATTTAAATCGTGATATAAGTATATAATAATAATAATAATTTATTTCGGACGGTAGGTATCCATATTTGGTTAGTACTACAAAAATCTTAAGCCTATGTTAGTAGTAATAAAAAGTAAGACAATATTTAATTTTTTGCGAGCTCAGCCAGACACTCCTTACTGTCTAACTAGGACCCGCATGAAACATTCCATTATTTTGGCGTCGATCCTATCAGCGACCCTAGGTTTTTACGTTGCGAATAACACGTACTAAATATACGCACGGGTCCACACATTTCGTATTATTGTGTCGTTTCCATAGCGATTGTTAATTATCCGATGTCAAAATTAAACAGAAACTTTGCCACCTTTGATGTAGAGATCAATTGTTTCAGATTGTTTATACTTAGAAATCCTCACAAAAATGTATTAATTTAGAATCTTTTGTAACTTTTGTAGCTCATACAATTAAATGCTAACGTTAAACTACTAAAGCAACAAAGCGCTTCCAAAAGCGTCTTAACAGCCTCATTTATTATAGCGATTTAGAGGCTTTGTGTGCAGAATCACGGAATGTCTCCGTTATCTTCGAGTCGTATCGGAGTCCTCCCTTCGAAGACGGTCATTGGTCAGATGGTCGCACATTTACGCCCCACACCAAGACAATATACGGACACCCAAGTCATTTACACTTGGAAAAAGTTTCGAGACACTGTTGTATGAGCAGGATAGAAAAAGTCCGACAGATTAAGAGGTTTATTTGTAAACGATGATTAAAGGTGAGTGATGATGAAACACCAAAAATATATGCTTAAACAATCGCCTAGTTACTATTTAACTTAAAGCTACATTTATGAATAAAGGAGTCTGTAATGCACCAGATAATTCGTTAATGTGCGTTAATTTAGGAG
Source organism: Sesamia inferens (assembly GCA_037179545.1). Lineage (NCBI taxonomy): Eukaryota > Metazoa > Arthropoda > Insecta > Lepidoptera > Noctuidae > Sesamia > Sesamia inferens. The sequence goes on along the minus strand of CM073934.1, from coordinate 11,049,044 downwards.
AAATAATCAGCTGCTTCTAATTAAGTATACAAGGTGTAAAACAATACTAAGCGATTAGTTTTTTATAATTGTCTTAGGAATAGATAATAGGATAAAAGCGCCTTAAGAGATAGATTAATATACTTTGCATTAAACTGATACGATTGTGCCCCAATGGTTATTTTTGTACTTGTGATACACGGTACACCTATGAAGATATTTATTTATTTTATTACTTATGTACACCCAATAAAACACATTAGTATACGATATTTCTTAAGAATTTATTGGCTTTAAAATAAATCAAATCGACTATGAAAATGGTGGTTCTGTTAAAGCTACATTTCGTAAAATTTTTGATATTTTCGGACAAACTAATCGCCCTTTTGAGACCGCGTGGTCGTGGTCTGGAGGCGTGATTGAGCTGTTTTTTTCGAAGATGAGGCTGGTAATGCTGCAACAGTTAATGGATTACGCTATCGCCAGATAGCGTAATCGTGTAAATCAGTAACTTGTCTTGGCAGACAAGATGGCGTTGTTTTGTAATGTAGTTAAAAACAAATGAGGAAAAAAGAATGTTTATTTGGCGCATGTCATAAATCCATAAAATATGAAAAATGGACCACAGGCTATTCGGTCTTGCTTTAAACGAAAATTATTATGATCGTGTAATAATTTTAACAAGCATTTTCGCTTTTAAAAGTTAAAGCGTATTGTAATCCATATTTTAGTTAAAAAAAAACCGACACTCCAGTAAGGCCCAAGAATATCACCAATAATACCTGATCCCGACAAACTCTAAGAATACTTTAAAAATCGAAGAGTTAAATTATTTTTTTTTACTTAGACAAAATATGTGAATGTATTCAACCATTTCTAATGAATACGGTGAAAGGAAGTAGATACGCGCCATTACCTTATAGCGCGCTTTATCATGTGGTAATGTGAGCCGGGAGGACAAATGCGAGGTTGTTTTAATTGAGTTTTCTTCCCTTTGCACCTTTGTGGCGACGAGTGGTGTCGCCCTCGAGTGTAGGCAGAGATGAGGTGCTGCGGAGCGAATGAACTGGAGGTAGCTCCACTGAGAACTGGTCGATTGACAAAAATAAAGGATTTTTCAAAGAAGTTTTATTGTTTAGAATTTCTAATTGTTGGTCCTTTGCAGCTCTGTACAGAGAGACAGAGGACAGAGATGAGTAAGGCTTTTGCTCAGCAGTAGTAGTAATTATGTATGTATGTGGATAAAATTGGAGAGAGACGCACTGTAAATTCGCCTGTTTCGTTCGATTGGTCCATCTCCAAAGAAAAGATAGATAGATCTCTCTCTCTCTCGATATGATCTTTTGTAAACAAGACCGTAGTACCGGATCGTTATAAAAAGAACAATTTGCTTTAAAATTATGATATCACTTTTATAGCGTAACATTTTTCCAGTGAGCGGCAGTCGACGTCGGCACAGAACGTTGTCGTCTCATTTAATCGCCACATTACATGCAAAGTGCATCTCTTACATGTAAAACAGTCCCGGCGGGTATTTAAATTTTCGCCTTTCCCCGTAATTCGTTGAGTGCAGACAAAGGCTTTCAGGGGAAACATTGTTAATGTGTTACCCAATGCATTTTACCTGACACATACGGCTATACATCGAGCGCGTTCGCCATGTTTTTGAAGAAGTGTAGCGGAAATTGATAAATTAGATAAAGTTACTCAAGCGGGGAAAATTAGCATTGTTTTGCCTCTCCACGAATTGTTTACTCGAGGATAGGTAAAGCTAAATCACACAGAGGCGGTGTGTTACAGGGTAAAACAAAATCATAACGAGGTAATCCTCAAATGTCAGTGTTTCACAAAGCTATCGAAGTAAAGTGAACATACGAGCAGTTTAAACGCAATTAAGCTTTCAAGAAAAAAGGAGGAAACAGTGCCAAATAGACATTCGAAAATAGCGCCGAAGAGTCAACAAACGAATTCCCGACGTGTCAAAGTAAATCTCTAGCCGACAATACGAATGGCAATAAAATCCGACGTCGGGGGTTCAACTGGCGATTGGTAAGCTGCCCGCCCCTACCACGAATTGGTTTCGTTAAAATGTTAATAGACAGCGCCTTATTTTACACGAGAAAAGTCAGTGTGCATTTTTGTTTAGATTTTTGGATGTCCTAGGGTTAATAAATATGCAAAACATTGAATGCTCTTTAAGCAAATGAATTATTATAATACATTGGCAAGAATGCAGAAGCGCATTTACAATTAATAGGCGTTGGAACTGCGTAAACTGAAATTGACATTTCCCAAATCTAAGTTGTTGAAAAAAATCGTATAGTTATAAATGGCAAATAGTTAATATACATTAAAAGTAGTTCAATATAAACCAAGATATTTGCTCATAATGCTCATATTATACTTATATGTTCAACGAAAGATTCAACGTATTTTCGTACATGGTAGGGGTGATGTCCTAAGCCGAGTTAAAAAGGTCTACTTTTCGCAGTTTTCAAGAGGATCTAGTAAAACGGTGTAATTTGTGAGATAAGCGTAAGTTTAGCTGGACGCTGGGCGTCGGCGCCGATAGCGATCAGCCAATAAGAGGGCTTCTCGATAGACTGTGGTCTGAGCTTTATAACGATAAGGATTATGGATTGAATACATTAGTGTTATCTGTGGTTTTTTGCTTACCGCTGCTGTTTTGTCGATTGTATTATTGATCTGGGAAGACTTTTTTACTGCTTGATCTGATGGATTGACTAAGATCGAATAATGTTGTATTCTGTATTAGATAAATAGAATACTCTTTATTATGTACACCAAGAAAATTACAGTTGGATTACACATGATGATGTGAATTACAGTTTGATGTTAGTTATTTGTATTAAAATCTGTTGTCTGGTTCTTTTAGAGGCAAAGAGTTTAAAGATATATATGTAAATTCAAACCCCATGCTGCAATAATGGCATTAAAGTGTAATGTTTGCTATAATTTGTAGGCAAAGGCGTCATCTACTCAGTATATGAGGAGACTTTCCGGCGGACGCCTCGCGGCCATTAATTGAACTCCGTCGCCGCCACTTAATTTTCAATAGACCTGAACACCGGGCGCTCCACCAGGTGCACGCTTTGTGCCTCCACTGTTTGCTAAAGTCCTCGTATTTATTTTAGGTTCCATTGTACCATGCTCCGACGCTTTGTCGGGAAATAGCCCTCTCGTGTACCACTGCTTTGTTAATTTTTATTAATACGTGAAACATTTATAATACGCGACCGCACGAGCGATTTAATGAATTTTATTGTTAAACAGAGAGTAATGTGCCCGAAATGAAGCGCGCTCGGCTTAGATATTATCTAAATTTATACGAAGTGGGGGAGCGAAGATTTTAATGTTTTAATTCGAGCAGCTCATTTTACAATACGTGAAGTAGCAGCGACCCAGACTACAAACACCTGCTGCATTAGATTTATTATATTACATGTCTTTCATTTTGCCCAAGTCGGCAGGTGGGTAACCCTCGTACGTGGAAAAACACAAAGATGCAAATAATCCGTTTCATCCCACAATCTAGTGGAGTTCAAAAGACAAACATGTTGGAGATATTTACGTAGATCCCGTAGAGCCGGACCACGGCTAAATAACTGGGCATTCCGGTAACAAAAGAATTTAATAACACGGTGAGGCTAGGGCGGTCTCGCGGGCGGGCGGTGCGGAGTGAGGGCGGCCCGCCCTCGGCCGGTAAGCTTATTATCGCGCTGGGCCGGCACCACCGCCAAGAACATATTTGCTTTGTTGAATGTCAACGACGACGCTGACCGCGCGCCGCCGCGCTTCGCGCCGCCGGTCTCCCGCAAGCGCCCCGTACACACAGTTGCGCGCTCGCTTAAACATTTAAGAGCACCCAATGTTTAGCGACAGCGCAAATTAAAATAGGCTTTATACCAAATCTAATTTACCAAGTAGGGAACTCGCTTCGTTTGACGAGTACCTGAGTTAAGGTAGATGTTTGTATTGGAAATTGAATTAATTCTGCTGTAGAATTACCTACTAAATATAATTGATATTACGCGCGTATTTTGTCCTCTTTTCTCATCAACAGTGTAAATATAATTACGAGAAATCAAAAGCTTTTAAGAACCATTACGCAATTTGAAACAATTTTGTTAACACAGTTAATTAATTATTTAAATTGTCTTAAAAGAAACTGTATTTCAAAGGGTGACGCTCTTTCAGGATTAGGTATATAAAGTATGTAGTTTTACATGTATGCTTTTTATTTAAATGCTGCAAATCTAATACACGCATAGAAAAATGATTATTGTCAATGTAGTAATGGTGTCTATGGTTAGTTAAGGAAATCAATATTGTACCAGTGTTATCGAATTATAAATATGTAAGTAAATCTCATAATATTACTTTACTGTCTTCAGATTTTTTAGACCACAAAATGTTTAATGTAATATAACTTCCACGTCACAATAACTACACCCTCCACCATAATATGTAAGGATTTAATGAATAAATAATCAACCATACATACTCAAACATGGGTCACGATTAGCCCACGCATGCTCCCGAAAACTCAAAATCAACATCGAGAGGACTATTGAAGTTTACAAGTAGCATTAAATGAAACTATATTAAAGATTCAGAAGGGTTCGTCAAGTTACACCTCACCGCAGGTGGAGGTCCGCGAAGCCTTTGCTGGTAGCTCTGAATAAGTCAGCAGGACATAGAGTTAGTTTGCTGGAAGAGGTACAAACTATTTGTTACTGATTTTTCGATACTTAATTTGATTAAGATTCTGATTGTTTGCTGTAGTTATGCTGTACACTACACCATAAATTCAGAATCTTGGCGGCTTCATTTGGCGGATGGTGGTAGCTTATTGTTAAAGCATGCAACCATTCTTACATCAAGCACATTCAAATTTCCCGATTCCTTCCCATGCACTTCCTAATTCCATATATCTGGCTTTTAAGGCCTAGAAACTAAACCAGAAAACTTACAAAAAAAAAAACAGCCAATCTCTCTCTAGTTGGAAAACACATCACAAGAACAAGAACGGACGCCCGGCCGACGGATCCTGACCATCCTTTAAATCAATTATTACCCCTTGGATCCAACAACCAAAGAGACCAGTGAACAATTGTGAAGGCAACCATCATCAGACGGAGAATGCGGCGCTGTATGTGTATTCCAGTAAGTCCATTTTGATTCTGCTTGAATGTAATTTCCCAAAACCGCGCCTAAGAAACGCAGTTCATCTGTCGAAGGAAATATCAAACAATCACAAACACTTAGGTATACTGTTATGTGCTAGCACCGTCGGCCAAATAATTGAAACAATTAATAGAATCTGCCAGATAAGTTACATACCCTGAGAAGAAGTAGTGCAACGTCAATAAAATAAGGTTTAAAAATTATAAGTAGTAATATTTCCCCTCACCATTTTCTTTAACTGTGTGTTACTGTTTGTAAAACAAATGCTTCGTTACTTACATTACCCAATAGGGTATTTGACTAAAAAAAACTAAATAGTCCGTCAGTCAGATTTCCAAAAAATATTAGACACGTATTTTTGTTTTATCAAAACAATAAAAATTTACAAATATAAAAGGCATTAAAGAACAGGAGTGGTGGCTGGTGACGTCACTAGTCGCTAAAAAGTTTAGCGTGCAGTGACGTCACACGAGTTTTCAACGCACTGTGTCGTCTTCATTTTTTGTTTATATGAAAAAAGAAAAAAATACGTGTCTAGTATTTTTTGAAAATCTGACTGACGGACTAATTAGTTTTTTTTTAGTCAAATACTCTATTATAACTAACTTTGTTATTTTTTTTATTATAACTTACTTTGTCTATGGAATATCATCAAATGATCTCTCCCGCTCTGGGCGGAGTGGAAGGTCGTGTCAGACTTTTACTGACTAAAACCCACCCGTGTTTCTTCAGTTGCCTGTGCGCCAGAGCCACGTTACCACTTTCAAACAACCGGCAGCACTGGCAGGGGCACTATTCACACACTTTAGTTTCCAGAAGAGAATGTGAAACTACCTTACATTAGTTAATAAGATAGTTATTCGGAAAGATTATCAAAACTGCCGTGATCCATAACAATATACATAAAGCGAGGGAACACACTGGTTACCCATCAACCCTTTGGTTTACTTTTCTTAAGTATAATAAGTACTTTTATACTCAAATTAATGTCAGGATAATGTGTTATCTCTTTTTTTTAATGAACCGACAGCTGTGCTGCTGAGGAGTTTGTTCCGTCACTTTTTCATCCCAGTGAAAGCACTAAGAAGTTACAAAGGGCGGGCGTTTTGAGGGACTGTCTTGTGTAATATTGACGTTCAAAAAGTGCTGATTCTCAGCCTAATTTTAATATACGTCTTTTGATTTGGATTTATTTTGGGACATTACGCCATAATGTCAAACAATTTTGAAAAAAATTAGAACATTTGTTTGGGTTTTTTTACGAGTTATCGGCGCCTGTTCTATGATTTGGTATCTTATCTAGAACATCTTACATGCTACATCTTCAGATGCGCCTGCCTGTAAGCATACCGCTGCATTTCTTATGCTAAAGGAACACGCTATTTTGATGGATAACAATTTTATTCGGAAACATTTTAGTGTCAGTCAGTCGTAAACAGAAAAGATAACATCAGTTTGTGGCTACAGACTATCGTAGAATTTATGTTTTGCTATCAAACCCAAGGTTAGGTCTTCAACTTTATGCCAGAAGTTTATTTTATGTAATAGACGGAATGTTTTGTCTGTTTGGCGTCAATCATGATAAAATTAAATGGGTAAGTATATCGATTTGATTTTGATAGAGTTTTTTTCTGATGAAAAGAAATGAAAAACTTTATTTTTTTGTATTTTCATTTTCACTGTCATTTTCATTTCATTAATAAATACTTTTTCTCCTTCTTTCTATACCTATTATTATTAGATTTCCAGAGGTTTCGGATTTTGATAAGATTTTCATTAAAGATGTTATAAGAATTAACTTACTTTTAATTTTGAAGAAGAATTGGGGTTCCGCGCAAAAAAAATTAAAGTCTATGAAATCCACATTTTTCGACATGCACGCAGCTATACCTATCTCTAGTAAAGAATAAATACATATTTTTGATATTATGTACGAAATTTTCCTATACATATTATATTTCAGTACTTTTAAACAAAATAAATCAAAGTAAAGCTCGTCACAGGTTGAGGTAAACTAGCTATGTTCTCAATTCCCATGGTACATCGCGCTGTCGGGCGGCGGCTAATCGGGTTATCTGACCGCAGACCGCGGCCACTCAAAGGACCTTGCAAAAAGCCATCCCTTTGACTACGTCTTCAAATATTTGCGCCGAACACCACAACCGCGCATTATTTTCAGTATAAACATTCATAATCCCACGAAACTTCGGGTCAAAGCTTATTTTATTTTCTGCGGGTCAGGACGAGAGTATTTACATTCTGTCAATCCTACGTTTTGGATCCTGTTGATACATATTACATTAGGTACTTGGGGCTTGTAAAGTCTGTAAATGTTTTTTTCTGTTTAATGAACGCTAAAGTTTCATATTTGTAATTATATTTAAAGTCATTGAGATAATTTTAATCCTTTGTTTGAAAATCAGTCTCTTGGTTTCCGTGATGTGTAATAACACACATAATGTGTAATAAATAATTTGAACAGGACTGTACTAAGTTAACGCAAGAACTTTAAAAAAGAGTTTAGTGGTAACTACTGGTACTGGTAACTACTGGTCCTATTTCAAAAATTCTTTTTGCGTTGGATAGCCCATTAATCCAGGAAGGCTTTAGGGTATATAACATCACGTTGCGACCAACAGGAGCACACATAATGTGTAATAAATAATTAGAACAGGACTGTACTAAGTTAACGCAAGAACTTAAAAAAAAAGTTTAGTACTTAGATACTGTTTTATTTCTGAGACAATGTTCTTTATCTAAACATACGTTAAACAAGGAAATTATTAAACGGGTTTCGAGTCGTGTTGATGGGATCGTCAACAGCAGAAGCCGATGTTCTAACTAATCGAAACACCACTGATTAAACTTATACGTTTGCAGTCGCTAGCAGATGTTTGCGCGGCGGGATTTAATATTGATAGCGGAGGATGTCGATCCCGCGGCGCACGCTGCAGCGTAAAGCGACTGTGTCAACGTGTTTACGATACCTGACATCTTGCAACTGGTGGCTGTTCGCAAACATATTTACTAACGTTCCTACACAAGCAATAATATCAGCAGGATAATTGCGTAACGTACTATCAGTAGCAATGGCTTTAATTTTGACAGTTCAACAACATTCATTCACACACACACACATACACACACACATGCGCACGCACACGCACACTCATACACAATCACACACATACATAATTATCTCAAAATAATTAATTATTTTATTTTATCTTTTTTCTTTATGATAACAAAACATTTCCCAAACTTTTGATTATTTAATTTTTCGAAATTGTAATAGTAACATCGGAATCACTATGTAACTTTACGTCATTGTACCTTAGGGGACCGGACTGCTTCTCTTTAACACAGGTTTCATAACCTAGCTAGGAGAGCAGTGCTCACCCACACGTTTGTTTTAACAGTGCTTATTTTGTATAATTGTATTTTTAACGTGTCCTACAATACCTTGTTTTGAGTTAATAAATTATTATTATTCATTGCCTGATTTACGTCGTTGAGCAGACACATTTTTCGTACATATGGAGCAATGGGCATATGCTTCAAAATGTTTCCAAATAGTAATAGTGTGTTACGTCATTATGGTGCCGGTATCCTATATAAATAATACCACAGACATAAAGTCCATAGTTAAATCCACCACGTACGTATGAGTGAAGGGTACGCCTTCACTCATACGTACGTCTCAACATGCCAACTTTCATAAATATCAAAGCAGGCTTCCCGAAAACAATTTCTTGGGAATCCAGCGGTGTTCACACGTCGCTCCTGACGGTGGCTAACACAATTTTATTCGAGCATAAAAAACGAGTTCATCATGCAAACGCCAAAGTCGTGGGACGTGGCTCGCTCCCGCGGTAAAACAATTTATCTGCATCGACGGAATTACGGCGCTGCGCCGTGAATAAAATATGTCGCCGGCTGTCAGTCCAAGGAAGACGTTTCTGAGATGGCCGACAGGGGTGCCCGACATGACTGTTCTCAGCAATACACTTGACACGAGTATGAATATTTATCTGTTTTATAATATTCGACATCGCATTCTTGCACTAGTTTATAACATAAAAACATCTCAACTTGTATCCGACAACGATTGTTTCATTATAAAATAGAGCGCTGAATCTATACTCTATACTAATATACAACTTTTAACATAAAGGGTATATACATACCAAGGGCATGGCATCTTTACATGATATCAATCGATATTGGAAAGGTTTTTTAATTCTATCTCTTTATGTTAGGAAGTTACGAGAAAAAACACCGCCTGTGATAGGCTACTACCATACTAGGCGCACAGAATTTTTGAAGACATTTATCGTGATTTTGCTAAGTAATGTGACGTGTAACTAGTAGTTATTAACGTATGTAGTGTGGTGCACGTTTGTTATGATTTGAATTTAAGAAACACACGGAACCAAAAATTTAGTATAAATTTTTTGAGTATTTTATTTTGAGTTGAAAACCTACGAACCTACATACCATGCCCTTGGTATGTATATACCCTTTATGTTACACGTTGTATAAAGCTGAAGAGTGTGTTTGTTTGAACGCGCTAATCTCAGTAACTACTGGTCCTATTTCAGAAATTCTTTTTGAGTTGGATAGCCCATTAATCCAGGAAGACTTTAGACTATATAACATCACGTTGCGACCAACAGGAGCAGAGCATAACCAACTCCACGCGAACGAAGTCGCTGGCGGCCGCTATGAATGTTATTTTTAACCGACTTCAAAGAGGAGGTTCGACCGTGTATATGCTTTTTTATGTTTGTTCCCGGATACCTTCATCGTTTATGAACTGATTTTAATAATTCTTTTTTTTACCTACCTTTTAAATCTTAAACTGTGCATTGGCATTGTTTACAAATGTATGAAATATTGAGCCTTGGTGGACGATTGTAGGTACTTGTTTTTTTACAGCAAATTAGAGTATGCATATAGCAGACATTAATAAATTTGCATATTTAGATATTTCAGGAAAGCGCTTATTCAGTGAAAATGGTGAAATTTGATGTAAATTTCATCATGGAGAATAATCCCCCCCTGCGTTATAGAGAGTTTGAAGACTGATAGGATATAGCTGATATAATACTGCACACGTACCATAAATTAAATTTAATGTGAAACTATTATAAATACATCTCGACATCTGAGTGAAACATAGACAAGCATAATGCTAAACCATTGCTTCCTATGTTCGAAAGGTGTGACAGTAGGCCTAGTATGAGTTTTCAATACGAAACTCGTTCGATCGTATCGAGCGCGTTTGGCGCTCTCATTGGTTGAGAGTTCTTACGAACTTGAAGCGGGCCAATCGCTGAGCCAAACGCGCTCGATACGATCGAACGAGTTTCGTATTGAAAACTCATACTAGGCCTACTGATCAGTTACGGAAGTAACGCAATGAATGCTGTTGAATTGTCATAATGACACCCATTGCTACTGATAGTGCGTTACGCAATTACCCTGACCGATATAATAATATAAAACAAAAACAAATTTTAGTAAAAAAAAATTTCAAATTTTACTCGGTGGTAGGCCATAAGATCGGCTGCCGGCAGAAGTTACTACCCACCAGACAACGTCTTGCCGCCAAGCGATTCGTCGTGTTCCGGCATGATGTCTGGTGAAGCCGTACGGAGGACGGGTCTGAGCAGTTGTGTTGTGAAGCTTGCCGGGTACGATGCGCCAAATGATGTCGTGTCGGGAGTTTGATCATGGTCCATCCAGATCAATTTCCCTCTGGCGTAGCATCATTGGCCGTGTTGTTGGGTTTATAAATTTGCATCACCTCGCTCAACTGCCGTCTTTCTTTCTATTCACTAAGTTTTTTAAGTGAATGGGTTTAATAAATTAGCGCGCTTTACCATCAACGATTGCATCACTGCTTACTATCAGGCGGGATTGCAGTCAAGCGCTAGTTTATAATTATTAAAAAAAAAAAATGCATTTTTCAATGAACGAATACATTTTCGCGGTAGCCCTATTCGAAAATTTGACGGGCGAAGAGCGACGTGCGACAGGATCCAAGAATTAGGTCCCGCGTACGGCGCGAGTGTCGTATCTTCGTAAGTTGCGCCGATGACGAGTGGCTCGACTTGACGTGGCATCCCGCAGGTATCCCGGTACCAGTCCGATGGGACATGATCAAATTATTAGCTCATGAAGGTTGTAGGTAAGTGAATTTATACATGTTTGTGGGACAGCTCGTGATGTTATTTTTTCGTTTGAGAAACGTGCGTGTTTCGTAATTTTGTTGCTGGCTACTTATCGACACTATACAGTGTCAGTGTAAATGAAATATATATACCTACATGAGTATATACAGGATGTATCTGACATCGTAACGCAAACTTCGCGAAAAGGCTAGACCGCATGCCATTAATAAAATTATGATAGTCATTTATGTCGTTAATGAACTGTTACAGAATTCAGAGTGTTTAAAAAAAAGTGTCGGCTCGGCCGTTGAACGTGGCAAGAGTGCCGCCGTGCGGGTTTGTAGGTATGACGTTAATCCCTGATGTGAACTCTATTAAATCAATTGATAAGATAGTTTTCCGAGTTTTGTTTTCATTGCGCTTTTTTGTGTAATTATCGAATTAATTAATTTTTACTTTAAAATCTTATTAGGTTATAAAAGTATAGCAATTATGAAGGGTCTAAAGTGAAAAAAACTATTTTTTTGAAATCATGAATAAGCCGACATAAAATTTCACCACTGGGGGGGTTCTGAATCATGTACTGGATCCATGGTACTCATGGCTGTGCGTTGATGTCAGATACACCATTTATGTGAGTGTAATTAATTAGTTGATTTCAAACACATTCCGATACTCGTTCATTTCCAAGAAACATTTATTTATATGTGACCAGTGTTTCTCATTATAACTGAAAATATTTAATTATATTCTGTTTTTTATTTGATAACTTACAAATACTAGTCGCCTCTACAATTTTTGAAAGTTCGCCTTGATTTCTCTGCTCTTCCATCTTCATAAACGGCGAAGTTATGCGCGAACAAACATAAAAAAAGCATAGACAAAAGTGGTTATTAGTGAAATAATTTGTACTAAATTCACATAAACCACAGAGCATAAAGTATTAGAAGCTCCAAAATAGTTCATGAGAGTACTAAAATAGTTCTGAAAACTATTTAAAATTCTTAATTAAAACCATAGCATTCTATGACACGGCACAATTTCTAAATCGCTAAAAACCCTCCATTTACATCAAAATATGCGCCACCAGACACAAACCTGAATCGTTTGCCGACCTTATTATATTTACTTGAATAAAACCTTAATAATTTCCCCTCGGTTCAAGTTAAATCATAAAAATTCCACGTTAAATGTATGACAAGTGTATTTTCTGTTCGATTGCTCCGCCACTGGAATGTCAATTGGTCTGCTTAGCATTCAGAAGTGCGGGCGGTGCGCGTGGCGGGTGCGGTGCGGTAGCGGGGCGGCGACGTGGCGTGGACGGCTAGAATAAACTTGTAGAATGGCTCCTCGTTAACGTATTAGAGAGTTTAACAAGGAATTCCGCATGGCGCGAAGGGCTGCGATTATTCGCAAGATGATGTTCTGTCGACAGTTTTGAGGAGCCAAGTTTGATGTGATTGTCTTGCAGGGTGGTAGATGGTTTGTATGGTACGTTGATATACAACATGTAAACTAAGTAACGCACTTCCTGAAAATAGTTTTAAAATTGTTTACTGAATCGGTTTATACCTTTTTTAATATAGGTAATTTATTATTCCAAATATAATTAAAACTACGGAAATTATTGTCATATTAACCCTGTTGTTTGTACAGACTTTTCAAATATAATATTTTTAATAAATAACAATGCATATAGGTACATGTTAAATTAAAAAATCAGTGTATGTATTATGATTATAACATAATATTCTAATTGGGGTGTTTGGGGGTGTGCGTTCTATTCTAAGTATTCTATTTTTATTTATGGCCAGTGAAGCCGATGTCGACTATTTTGCCAATGGCAAAAGTGTATAGGAGAAGCAAGACTGGAGTTGGAGTTTTTGACAGGAGAGCTAAGATGAATGTCACGCTCATTTTTCATTGAACTTTTAAATTATTTGTAGTGTCGATTACTAAATAAAAGCGCGTGATTTATGTAGTAAAAGTGCATTCAGTGAATAATTCGAAAGAACATTGAAATATCGCAGCATAGTGGTCACATCATGGCTTTGCAGCACATCTCCTCATAGTTGACTCACGCGGCCGTTTTTTGAACTGTCATTGGCGATATCCGCCATTGTAGTGAAATAATTTTTTTAAAGAACTTCTATAATTTGTTACACGTGTTATTGGCAAAATTGTGGTATCTAACCATAGGGACCATTGAAGTGTTGAAGTAGTATTCACTTTAAAGAAAAGAAAGAAAGAAAGCAAGAGTGGACATAAACAATAATAATAATAATAACACCGTCAACGTCAACGGATCACATTCAAATAATTTACCACTATAATTTTTAATAAATTAATTAATAGTTCTTTGCGCATATATTTATACCCACTGTGAATCTCAAATCACTAACAAATAATATACATACAATAAAATAATTGCAAAAAATAAATAAAATGGACAAACCACAAAATTCAAAACAGACAAGACAGGATGACAGAATATGTCACCTAACAACAAGCATAACATCGGCCGCCGGCAGAAGTTACCACCCACCAGACAAAGCCTTACCGCCAAGCGATTTGTCGTGTTCCTGTCTGGTGAAGCCGTACGGAGCACGGGTCTGAGCAGTTGTGTTGCGATGTGTGCCGGGTACGATGCGCCTAATGTTGTTGTGTTGGGAGTTTGGTCGTGGAGGGTCTTCAGATCAGTCTCCTTTTGGCGCAGCATCGTTGGTCGTGTTGTTGGGTTTAACATTGCATCACCTCGCTTAACTGCCATCTTCCTTCCTATTCGCTCAGTTTTTCTTAATGAATAGGCTCTTAATAAACTAGCTCGCTTTACCATCAATGATCGCATTACTGCTTACCATCAGGCGGGATTGCGGTAAAGCGCTAGTTTATAATTATTAAAAAAAAAAAAAGAAATTTGGAAACATAAACATGTGAAAATATGTTGACAAGATCTGCTGCTCGACGTGCACGCCCACCATCTCCGGACTCGTTGCTCAGCTCTGCCTCGCCGCCGCCGGTCTCCTGCGCCACTGTAATTTCTCTCCGCCGATGACGCCACCACATGCTCGCCGACGGGGAGGCCGCAGGCCGCCGGACTGCTTAGGACTTCGAGGCCCACTGGCTTCTGACAGGGTCCCAGCTCCCGGCGGAAGTGAGCAGCGCATGAGATGGACACAATCCATCAATGAAAATGTCATGCGCTCATACTACTGCTATAGGGCTATAGAGGGAGGAAACAACCTGACCGCGTACCGTGTTCGAATGTTCTCTCTGTTTCAGGTGCTTGAACCGGCCGTCAACGTTTCGGCATAACGTCTATCGGATCAGGTACGGGTTACAGGTACAGGTACTGTGCTTGATCGCCTGCGAAATGAAATGCAGAGTACCCGTGTCATCGCTCACCAGCCGCAGACTGCGGAGATACCACCGCAGCCAACAAATATGCTGACGAGGGGAGTAATGATAGGGCTACAAATGTAAGTACCCAGTGCAATGAGGAATTAAGGAATGCTTTGGAGGCTGCGATTCAGGAATCTTGTTTTATCAAAACAATAAAAATTGACAAATATAAAAGGCAACAAAGATCAGGAGTGATGACTGGTGACGTCACTGGTCGCTAAAAAGTGTAGCGTGCAGTGACATCAAACGAGTTTTCAACGCACTGTGTCGTCTTCATTTTTTGTTTATATGAAAAAAGAAAAAATACGTGTCTAGTATTTTTTGGAAATCTGACTGACGGACTAATTAGTTTTTTGTTAGTCAAATACCCTATTATAAGTATTAAATGTTGTATAGTTGACCTGACTTCTTCGAATAAGTTCTTATGATTACATCGAGTAACTACCTAATACCTATCCAATCACATTTTTCAACATTACCTAACTGCTCACTTTAGGCTCAACTCATCTACTCACTCATTTTTACTGAATCTATCGGGTGTTATGGATAATGATTTTCGGACAAACCTTAGGTACATGTCACATACGATATATAAAAACGACTTTTTAAATCTTTGATCAACAAATAGGTATTTAGTTATTCAGTGATTGATAAGAAAAAGTATCATTTGTAATTTTTTACCAATAACTCATTTTCTAACAAAAAAAGGTCTGAATGTTTTGAAAGTAATTAGAACACATAGAAACAAATGCTGATCTAGTAGTGTTAATCTATAATAATAAAAACAGGGAAGAACCAGTCAAGCTCTGCTTATTATTCAGAAAAAAAGAGAATTCAATGCCTCGGAAAGCTACAACGAATATTAACTCTGACAACAGAATATTCCACGGTCGAAATATACCAGAGTGATTTCGTATCTACTTACCCCACCTTATCAGATCCTCAATAGACGATCAAGACAAAACTCGACGTCAGAACTGTTTGAATATTGATAAAATAAATATTGGCCCACGTGACCGGAGCGATGGGACGGGACACCGGCGCTGTTTGAAGACTAACTCGTTCCAATTACGAGTCATTGCTTTCTAGCTTTGTTTAAATTTTCCATTCAATTATATGCTCGTAGAAACGTTGTATTATGATGGGTAAAGTGGCTTTGAGAGTTTGGGATAAAGTCGTATTTCTTTAGAACGAGATGGTTTGGTTTAATCTAGTGGTAGGTTTTTAGTGCTTTCAGTTTAAAAAATTACGGAGTCTATTATATAGGACCGACCGCACGACGCAGTATAAAATACTCTTAAAAACCATGGCTCTAAATTAAAGTGAATAAATAGAAAACAGGGAAGTTTTAAAATGTAAAAGTGTGTAAAAAAACGAATACCCGCTTTGTTGTTAAAAATCTTCTAATACATTAAGAATTATTAGCATTGTATCTAACTTTACCTACCAAGCGCAGGAAATCTATAAACTAATACATAGTTATGGGAAAGTTTATGCAAAAGGTGTTTCAAGACACGTGTATAAAGCATTCCTCAAACAAAAGCGTCTCTGTTTGGACACAGATTGTAACCCACCCTTTATTCAATTCCTGTACCAAATCCTTACCTCCGTACGTTTTCCTAGCGTCTAATCTTTTAGAATAGTCGCACACCTTCCTGTACAACGGGTGTTATTCGAGAATCACGCAGATATTTGAAGTGAGAGAGTCTGTTTGTTCATCCGAGAAATCCCTTCCCGTGGCCAGAAAAGCAAACGGATATTTCAGTTTGAACATTACTTATTGGTGACGCTGGAGCGTCACTGATCCGTGAACGGACCATCGTGTGCAGAGACGCAAACCTTTCTCGTTTCATTTGTCTGCTTAGGTGTGCAAGCTCGGTGATGTGAATAGGATGATTTATTTAGAAGCGTGGAAAATCGTGAATTGATTTTCGGTACATATGATTCTTCCAATCCCGCTTCATGATAAGCAGTAATACCTACATTCTTTGATGGTAAAGTGCGCTAGTTTATTAAGAATCCATACGCTCCAGCCTTGCTAACACTTAAATTGTAGTCAGGCGGAAACACCGCTGCTGGTAAATTGTTTCAGTCCCTCGATGTACGCGGTATAAAAGACGAGACGAAAGGCTGCGTCCGGATCGTAGTGGTGTCAACAACGTAAGGGTATTCGCCGTACGATGGCCCGACCGATGATGGGAAGGAGATGGAGAATTAATTCATGCAATTCCCGCGAACGCTATCCAAAATGCACCCTATAGAACACCGGCAAAGAGGCAAAGTTGCCAGGTGGCATTTTGCAGCACCAGCCCAAATGTGGCTGCAATACTCCACACACGAACGGACCTGTATGAATAACGTTGGAAGCTGTCCTGGTGCGAAGTACCGCCAGACCTTTGCAATAACGACAAGTTTCCCAGCAGCCACCTTGGCTCTGGACTCAATGAACCGCCCAAAGATTAGGTTCGAGGAAAACTCAACTCCCAAAAGCTGAAAGCGGTCGGTACACTCCAAGGACACATTCAAAAAAGTAGGAGCCAAGGTGAACGGGCATATTAATTCATTCTCGTCCCTTCGTAAACTTCCGATATCCTACGGAGGTAGCTGTTGAAACTTTGGTCTGCTAACAATCGAAGAAAGGCGTAAAGTGATGAACATGTGTTTGCTCTATGTCATACTCAATGGACGCCTTGATTGCCCGGAGTTGATCGCACGGATAATTTTTAACATTCCCCTAAGACGCACTTGTCACACGCACTTGTCACACTATGTCAGGAACTGTGTACCTACTGACTCAGAAGTCGAGTTATTTATTTGTGTTAATTGAAATTTTTAAAAACGAATATTGAATACTATAGACGTAGACCAATGACAAGCTAATCCTCTTCTTCTCTTTTACTATCAACACCCACCCTTATAAGTTTTTGTTTTTTTTTCATAATTGTGGTATCGTTAACTGTATGTATTAATAGACGTGGTCGCTAACAATGGGTCTTATAAGAAGGCTCAAAGTCACTCAAAGGGCAATGGAGAGGGCTATGTTTGGGGTTTCACTGCGCGATCGAATCAGGAACGAGGAGATCCGCAGAAGAACGAGAGAAGCCGACATAGCCCGAAGAATTGCAACACTAAAGTGACGGTGGGCTGTACACATTGCCCGTAGGACCGATGCCCGATGGGGCCGACGGGTTCTCGAGTGGCGAACACGCACCGGAAGACGTAGCGTGGGTAGGCCCCCGACGAGGTGGACCGACGACCTGGTGAAGGTTGCGGGAAACCGCTGGATGCGGGAGGCGCAGGACCGGTCGTCGTGAAGAACATTGGGGGAGGCCTATGTCCAGCAGTAGACGTCTTTCAGCTGAAATGATAATGATGATGATTTTTATTATACTGCGTTTTTAATTGGAACTTTTTGGCATTGGTCCGTTCGCTTTTTTATAAAATACCCCAGTTACACAGAGAAACCTATAATTGGCCATACAACATACATGTAACATCCATATTTTATAAAATATTATAAGTACATAGGTATCGCTGTTATCCTGAATAATAATAAGGTAAGGCAGTTTTTCAGGTTTTGCGAACGGAAAATCCCATTCCGTCCAATACACTAGCATTGTTGTTAGAGATATGTTTTTTGTTTAAATTAAGTTGATCATTTTTGATAATAATAATTATGAGTAGAATAAGGTTAATTGGGTTTCGGTAAAGATGTTTCTTCTTCAAAGGTATGGAGTATCTATTTCAAGAAATTTACAGAATAGAAAAATCACTTTCTGCAATTTTTTACACGTACTGACGTGTTAAGATACTTTTTTAGAATAAATTATTATTTGTTATGTTAGAAATGCGTTACCTTTTAGTGTGTTATTTGAACTTCACTTGTTGCTAACTAATACGTTAATGGAACGACGTTAACGAAGTCGGAAACAGTTAATTTGTTCTGCCAGGTACCTATAGAAATCCACTCAAGAGCATTCAATGATTATTTTGAAGCGCAACAAATTCTAAATTCATTTTGGTTAGGTAATTTTCTTCTATTGGAAAAGGTACGAAACTCATGTGGATCTCCTAGAACATTCAACAGTAGATAATCCTCTATAATCTCTCTAATCTCTCGTTGGTCCTACATACTATTGCTTAGTTATGCTTTAAGTTCAATAGTTATAACACACTAATTTCCTTGAATAAATTGTTGTTAGAAGTGTAGCAATTGCTTATTTTTATTTAAGTATACTTTACTGTGCTGTTGAATATCCGTGGATGGATAACCATATCTGAGTACGGAAACATTGTATCTTTTGATAAATCCTCGGCAGTCATTTGTCTTCTTTCTTCATTCGTATCTTGATTTGCTCGATTTGGATTGGATGCTTATTTAGAAGCGCAAAAAATCGTAAATCGAATTTCGGTAAGGTTTCTAACAGGAATGAAACAAAAGTAATGCAGGTTTTCAAGATAAATCACTTGCTCTTATTTCTGATACACTACGATACGCTTTGTTGTTTTTCATTTCATATTAATATGTAACACAGCTGCTACTTTCTAAGAATAGGTACTTTATTCATTTTGGGTTGTTGGGAATGCGTTTTTTCAAGTGTGCTGTTTGAACATTACTTATTGGTGATTGATTCGTGAGAGGCGTATGGGAAGTTGAAAACATTTTGTCATTCGACAAAACAAAATGATTTCTTCATTCGTGATCATTTGTTTTTGTGAATTTAGTCGGTCTGTCAAAACGAAACCCATTACTACTGATAGTTTGTTACGCAGTTATCATTTTTTCCCCATTACAGGGTAAAAGCCTCTTTATATAAACACCACCACACTTATTTAAATTGGGTTTGCGATGTGACACTTATATTGTCTACAGTTCAGATTATTTATTTATTAAGGTATCAATAGAGATAGCTCTGTTGATACCTTAATTAATAAATAATCTCTCCATAGGGCTAGGCAAGGCTATGCTGGGTAATCGTGATCGAATAAAGAATAAGGAGAGATCGTAGAAGAACGAAAGTCGCCGACATAGCCCAGCGGATTAGCTCTTTGAAGTGGTAATGGACGGGGCACATAGCACGTAGAGCCGATGCCCGATGAGGCAGACAGGCTCTTGAACGGCGGCCACGTACCGGCAAGCGCAGCGTCGGACATCCACCGACTAAGTGGTTGCATGACCTGACCAAAATCGCAGGGAAGCTCTGGATGCAGGCCGCGTCCAACTGATCTTTTTGGAAATTCATAGGCCTATGTCCAGGCCATGGTCCGGAGCGAGAGTGCATGGCAAGCCGTCACCTTCTTCTGTGAACCAGTGATGCTGGCAAAGGAGGGGCCGGAAGGTGTCAGGGAGTGAGAATACCAGCGCTCTCACGCCTCTAGCCGCTGCAGAAGACGCCCTGGTTTTCGAGACAACATCAAACTCCCGGCCACCGAAGGCGCTAGCGAGCGGCGAGTAGTGAGGAGCTGTCCGCCCGGTAAGGACCAGGCCAGGATCGCGCGCTGTGTTTCACGCGCACCTCAAAGAGATATCAACACATCGTGGTGGGGTCCACGAAGACTGATGCCTGAGCCAGGACTGCGGATTGTTTGAAAGAGAAACCGTGGCCCTGGCACATAGGCGAGTGAAGGAAGACGGGTGGGTTTTAGTCAGTAAAAGTCTGACACGCCCTTCCACTCCGCAGAAAGCGGGAGAGGTCATTAAATGAATTCCCATCCTCAGTATATAACAAGGATTTTTCTATATCGTTCTTACATGATTAATTAGAACATGAATGATGTAAATAAATATTTTGTGACAATATTATGATTATTATTAGGTACCTACGGTTCGTAAGGCCACTAGCTTCATCTATCTGATTGGTCTACGAGTTAAAATTATCATTATTTCTAGGATTCTAAAGGATTTCATACGATAGCGTCGTGCATCTATTAAGTTTTTATTAAAAACCACACATCACTATTTAAACCCGAACTACTTACCATCTAGTATTTGAAATTATTTTATAAGTTTCAGTACCAACGTAAATTATTAAAACTTTTTACACTTGTAAAGTGCAACGAGGGGCTCGTGGTCAAATGCTTACAAATCACTCGGTTTGTTATTTAAGATTATATAACACTTACCAAGGTATTTTTTTTTATCATTATATACTAGTGTTTGACTGCAATTCCGCCTGATGGTAAGCAGTGATGCAATCCTTGATGGTAAAGCGCGCTAGATTATTAGGCCTATTCACTCAAAACACTTAGTGAATAGTAAGGAAGACGGTAGTTGAGCGAGGTGATGCAATGTTAAACCCAACAACAGGACTAACGATGCTGCGCCAGAGGTAGATTGATCTGAAGACTCTCCAGGACCAAACTCCAAACACAACAATAAATTTGGTGCATTGTTCCTGGCACACATTGCAACACAACTTCCCAGAGCCGTCCTCCGTACGGCTTTACCAGACATCATGCCGGAACACGACAACTCGCTTGGCGGCAGGACTTTGTCTGGTGGGTGGTAACTTCTGCCGGCAGCTGATATTATGGCCTACCACCGAGAAATCTATGTAGTATGCAGGTCCTTGTATAGTTAATATAATATCGAGACCATTTTGGGCTCGAAAAGCACGTTAAGCAGTTCATCGTGGATGATATTGTAGATCTCTGACAGTAGTCTGAGAGTAGTCAGACTTTCGGTGTTACATAGGCCACGGAGATAATTATCAGGAACGTGAAGATCTTCTAAGATCTCTGTTATGTAGCGATGTGCAGTCAAACCCGCACTATTACGTTTTGACTGACCATGTCTATGAACACAAGTTCTGTTCGCCAGACCATACACGAACTGCCTCCAAAAGGAACACGCTCCTCAATGCAACTTTGAGCATATCTCTTCTGCGACCATTTGCTCGTAGTGACTGGGTTCTGGAGTTCAAATCGGCATCACTCCATGTCAATAATTGGTATCTAGCGGCATCCAGTTAAACTGAAAGCCGATTTATACTTTACAAGAATAAGGAACTTGGTGTAAAGTTCACTCATTCTCTATAAGGGAGGATCCTCCGACCAGACGGGTGTTGATTCTGGCGAGCACTTGCCATCACGTTGATGTCGTGAAGTTGTATGCGTGCTAGTTACACAGTAAACTCTGCTTGCAAGATGCAGGATTTGCGTGACGTCAGTATGACGCGTTGTTAGAATAGAATAGAATAGAATACTCTTGTTCGTATATATGTGGCGTTGTAGGTACCGCTACACTACATAGTTGCCAAAAGATTAGGTAGAAGATGGCCACGACAAGGAAAATGGCTTCTTTTGCACAAAATCCAATTATTTGCATATCTTTTCACAATAATAGCATCAAAAGGACGAGAATTGACATTTTTAAAATTAATATTGTATAGTAGGTACTTACTTGTTTAGTTGCTTCATATTTCATTGGGCCCTTTCTTGTGTACAGCTCCGTCTTTTCGTCACTCAAATGCCTAAATTCCTTGCGTTTTTCTTGCTTTTCCAGTAAGTGAATCTATCGTATTTTTGGTCCAGTTTTATTTTGGTTCCGTCGATAAATGATTTAGGCTTCAAGATTTCAACGGAGCTTCTATTTTAGTCTGTTCGTTAGTGATTGCGAGCTTACTTACCAACATATAAAGGGGATAAGAGGATTAAGTTTTGTTTTTATTGTATATCGTATTAGGTAGTACTTACTTTCTTCGTAACATTTGAAAACTTGGTCTAAGCGTTTAGCTTTCACACGCATCCTTCAATTTGGGTATTACCTACTTTATGAAACCGTTTAAGGTTTATGTGAGTCTTCCCGGAATTTCAAACTTTTAATAATATTTTAGTTCTGTATTTCGCAACGATTTTCAGCCATGAATATCGAGATCTGTATGTAATTTTAATATTAAATCTGTGTCAGTTTAAAATGGAGTTTAAGTTAAACTAATAACAAAGTCTAAACTTTGATAACGATATTCAAAGCCATTAAGCTCACTAATATGACACCCCGTGGATAAAGCAGACTCATTCGATTATAATGAGCGGTTTAGTTCCAATACGGGACAATAGTTGGGCTATCATCGATAGTTTTGTATGAGGTTTCGCTAATCGCTCATGCAGCGGCCAATTTCAGCGTGAATGATCCGCCGGCGGGTGCTTTTGTGCCTTGTCCTCGATTCTAATTGAAACTATTTTGGACGCAGGACAATGCGGCATTGTCCGCGTGTCCGGCGGTGTTTGCCGCCTTTATTAATTCAGGTGGGCGTGGTGGCGAGTGGGCGGGTCCGAGGCGGGGCGTGTTCGTGAGCCCGCCCAGCGGCGCGCCGGTTTAGTCGCCGCGCGCGTTCCGTTTGCCGCTCAGTCGGTCTGTCGACGCGACGTCTAGCGCTCATCTCTTTGCGCGGACGGCAACGGAATAACTTTTGAACATTGCTTACGATATCAGATGCTCCGCTAACTTGTAAAGTATCTCTAGCTGTATCTTCCCCGTTGGTGACGTCTGAGGGAGGTAGGGCTCAGTCTGCGGGGTGCTACTTGTGTGTAGGTGGGCGTGAGTCCCCGGCGGACTTCACACGTGGTGTAGACAGACGCTGCACGGCCCCACACGCACGCCAAGTAAGTTCACGCATGAAAACTTATTTTACGTCGAATTTTGAAAGTTTTTCAGGATGTTCCTTTTTTTCTAAAGGCTTTGCTACTGTAAAACGAGTTAGTCGAAATGTTACTAAAACTTTTTTATTGAAATTATTTTGAAAAGTTTCAAGGAATAATTAAATATTTTTCTGTTCCATTCCGTTGCAACGTTTTCTTAGTTTTATGAATGGTTACGCATTAGGTATAAAATAAAACAGTAAGCACAAACTTGTCTAAAATGTTATTTATGCTTTTAACTTTTGTTTGAACTCTTAATAATCATTCACCAATCATTGATAATCATGTTGACCGTCCATTGAATAGAAATCAAAATAATTAAAACCTGCTATAACTTGAATAAAGTGAATACACAATTTCTCATAACTTCTATTCAGTTTAGAATTAATAAAATTATTGCCAATAACGAAAGAAGAACAATTATTAAAAGAAATTTTATTAATTTATTCACAGACGTTATCATGACAACTATGTAATGAAAACGAAAATGAAATTTATTAAAAAACATAGATCAACAATGAATGTATAAAAAGTCTGTTTGTATATAGTAATAAAAATATTCATAACAACAATAGTAAAAGCTAACTTACTGTAGACTAATACATACCTAATATACAGCTGTATGTATACTGTATGATAACATTGATAACACTGATACCATGCATTCAACCTATAGGAATGTGTTACTTATTTGATTATCATTGATAACTGATTGGTACTGAGACTTGGATCATTCCCCCTTATTCATAAAAACTGCTTAAAGTTAACTAGTGATTAGCGATTCTTTAACCATACATTTTTGACCTTTTAACGTCACTTAACATAAATTATCCTTTATGAATAAACACTACAGTGTTTGAGGGGTTTATTCATAATCGATTATTAGTGTTAAGTGACGTGCAAGTGTCTAAAATGTACGTTTTAAAAATCGCTAATTACTAGTTAACTTTAACCAGCGTTTATGAATAAGGGGGTAAATGTCACGTTATTGTATTTAGGTACATATAAGGTAAACTGACAAGTTTATAAAGAACTTATTTAAGGATACCTGCATAAGTGATACGTAGGGTGTTTTATTAATTTTGTGATCACAAACAGAAATGTAAATGTTGTTGTGTAATTAAAATGAATTTGATGTCATTTTGTGAAATCTAGTCCAATTTAATCAAACAGAAATAAATAAAATTGAAGTATTAAGTTTATAATGCCAAATGTGTTAAGTTTATAATAACACTTTTTATTCTTAATTTATAGCAAAAAGATTCTTTGATTATCTGTCTATTATACGGACTTTTACTGGCAGAAATAGCTAATTTTATTTAAAAACATATTTAGTTAAAATCACGTGGGCACAACTAGTTATTTATAATTTAATAATAAAATATTAATTTAATAGGTACCTGCTAAATCTATTAAAATATTAAACGATTTATTTAAATAGGTACTTAGGTAGGTACATAATGTTGCTACACTAGATAAGTATATCCGAACTTTTATATTATTTTACCTCATTATTGACGAGGCAAAAAGTATTTATAAAACATTTTCTTTTTTTATACTTAAGCTTCATTTAAAATAAAATATGTGAAATTAAATAAGCGGCATTGAACTAAACTTAAGTAGGAACTTACGTGCTATTGTATAGAACTCTCTGATTATTATATATCATCACCATCAACCTTTTTATCGTCCCACTGCTGGGCACAGGTCTTCTCTCATACAGAGAAGGATTATTATATATAATTGATTGAAATTAATAAAAAGCTCTAAAATTCTTGTCGCCGACATAGTGTGGTCAACGTCGGCGGCAAGAATTTTAGAGCGAAGATGATTTGACTGTATGTAAGGTATGCAGGGCTAACAGGGAGGTGTGTGCGAACTCTAGCCAATCGCACACACCACCCTGTCTAGAGGGGAAAACGTGAGGCCGTTGCCCATAGGTGGGACACAGTATAGGCGAATAAACTTTTAAAAATGTGAAATTTAAACTGAAGAAGTTTACACTGTTTTTTTTTCTGTCAGTGAACTAAAAGTACTTATTAAATGAGTAAAAGATCTTTATGTAAGCTGTCATAGAATATCCTCGTCAATTTTACGCTACTAAAAGTAAACTATGCTACTTAATCTGAAATAAATAATAAAATAGTAGATTAAAAAAAACAAATTTTTGGAAAAGAGACACGCGCGCACACAGCGACACAGTCTTGAGATACAGTGTACCTACCCCATACGGAACGGGGCTATTCTGTTCTTTGAAAGTGATTTATTCTGAAATACTGTCAAACTTGAATAATAAAGTAAAACCTGTGGATTAATTATTAACCAGGTGTCATAATTTAATTTGTTCATTTATGTCTTTGATAACAGCTTTCCGAAATTTAAAGAGGATGCAAAGCTGCATCTTGTATAATAACATCCTTTTAAAAAAATTAAGTACGATGGATTTTAAAAATAAATCTACCAAAGAGGTTACGTAGGAGATGAAGCTACAAATAGCTTCATCATTTTTGCCCATCGGATATTAAATGTTTATAAAATAATAAACTTCCTTAAACTTTTTAATTTGATAAATATACTTAACGGTTAGCTGTTAGTATTGGGGAAAGAACTTTGACGGGCTTTGGGATAATGCAGGCTAACAGTAACAGTACCAGTAAATATAGTTAAACTTCCTTTTAAATATTTGAAATAAAATTCAATCACCTCTACCGAGTCGACCGAAGTAAGAAAGCACACGTCACGAAAATAATCTTTTTAAAACCAATAGAAAGGGGAACAAATCAGTCGTCACTGACTCACTAGTCACTAACGTTACGAGATGCCAGTTTTTCCTGTCGCCGTATAAAAATGTCCGCCCGCCCAAACCGTGTTCCCCCGCTCCCGCGCCCTTCCACACCGCGCCCGCTATCTAAAGCTGAGGTTATACGGGCAACTAAAATTGCTCAATTCTTGGCAATTGTGGCGTTACTGCATCACTGAGTAAATTAGAAAGAAAGACAGAAAATTTTATTTGACTCGGATTCATTATTTAATGTACCTAATGCATTATTCCTGACCCGGTGAGCTGATCAAACGGCCGTATCGTACCAATGCTTTGAATTCATGCAAAATTTACTTTCCGTTTTCCTGAAAGTTTTCTTTACGTAACAACATGATTCGGACAGTTAAGAACGTTTCAAAAATAGAAAGTGCCATATCAGACACGTGCCAACAAACAGTTTGGGTACATATGATTTAGGTAGTAGATATTTCTTCCAACAGTTTATTTTGGTACTATGTATTTTGTTTTGCAATTATTACATTTTTATACCCCATCTCAAATCTATGATTTCATGCTATGATTTTAGGACGCATTTCAAGAGCTTCAGAGCAGAGAAGACAAAGTACCAATTTACTGTCTTTAATTTTATTTATTTTATTATTTTTGTGTACACACAATAAAATACGTCAGCATATGACAAAATTAAAATCTAAGTACAAAGTTAACTTGTTTCTTATTACATATCTTCCATTAGACCTGCGAAAGGAGTAGTAAAACAGAAATGTAGACAATAGTGTATAAGAAAAAGGAGAAAATAAAATTAATGTGATAAGTAGGTACCTATAAAATAGCTTGACCGGTCTTGTGCTGCCCGCATCCATCGGCTTCCCGCGACCTTCACCAGGTCATCGGTCCACCTTGTTGGGGACCTTCCTACGCTGCGTCTTCCAGTACGTGGCCGCCACTCCAGAACCTTACTGCGCCAACGGCCATCGGTTCTACGAGCAATGTGCCCTGCCCACTGCCCCTTAAATTAGTAATAATAATAAATAATAAGTGTAAGGATACCGTTACATGATAATAAGTAACATGTAACTAACAGATTGCCGCTCCGATTAATCGACGATCTACGGCAACTGTAGCCCATAATTAACTGCTAAAAAAATTGCCCGTGTACGCGAGGCTTAGCTCCCGCGCCCGCTCAAATCATCGCTGACAATGTCGATTCCGTTTTATTGGGCCGACGATCTTTTTATGGCAATTGGCATGGATCGCTTTTCCATTTCGATTGGGGTGCTTTGTCGTCCTTGCGGTTTCTTTATATTTGTCCCGTTTTTTTTTTTGAAAGAAAGTGAATTTTTATGTGCTGTTTTGTTTCGCTAGTGTTTGGTCCTTTAGTTGTGGGTGGATTTAAATAATAGGCTGCTGAGTATGAAAGCGTTTGAATTTTTGACATCTAAAGTTTATCATTGTGTTATTTATTTTTCCATGTGCATTTCATCATTATTATAATTATTATTTATAGGAATAATGAAACGGAAATAAGAGTGAATGTTTCTATATATATTAATATAACATGGCAAGAGGTAGTCGTGCAATAGGCGAAGTGTATTTGTAAAAAGCTGCCCATAAAAGTTCTTAATATTTTTTTTTAATAATAAACTAGCGCTTGACCGCAATCCCGCCTGATGGTAAGCAGTGATGCGATCATTGATGGCAAAGCGCGCCAGTATATCAAGAGCCTATTCACTCAGAAAAACTGAGCGAATAGGAAGGAAGACGGCAGTTGAGCGAAGTGATGCAATGTTAAACCAAACAACACGACCAACGATGCTGTGCCAAAGGGAGATTGATCTGAAGACCCTCCACGACCAAACTCCCAACACAACAACATTTGGCGCATCGTTCCCGGCACACATCGCAACACAACTACTCAAACCCGAAAAAAAATCATTTAAACGAGAATTTAAAAAAAAAAAAAAAAAACAGAATGTAACCAAAGTAACAGGGTGTAATGACTAGCTATCCTATCTGTAGGTATGAAAAACTAATAGTTAGAGAAATGTAATGGAAGAAAAATTACATCTAAGTACTCCTAGTACTAAGGAAACTTAAAATAACATAAACCTAACTAATTAAATAAATTAAGACCACCGACAGCCTCCGTGGTGTAGTGGTAGCCAACGCGGCCGCTTCGCAAGGAGGCGCGGGTACGATCCCCGAGCAGTGCAAATATTTGTATGCATGAATATGAATATTTGCACTGGTCTGGTCGTGCCTCGGAATCACGTTAAACCGTTGGTCCCGATTGCCATACGAACATCTAATGGCAGTCGTTACGGGTTGTTGGAGCCCTCAAAAGTTTAACAATTGGTCTAACTGCAATGCTTCGATATCGCCTTCGGGTTGTCAAGGTCAGACGGCAGTCGCTTCACAGAAAATATCGAAGTTTAGCCAAAATCAGCAGTAAAGTCTAACTGCTGATTTTGACTATATTTTGATATTTTCCGTGAAGCGACTGCCGTCTTTTTCGTGCTTTTTCCGCTTTGGAGTCCGGGGTGCAGAAAAAAAAGCTTCGGATGCGGCTGGGATTATCGCTGACATGATGATGATGATAAATTAAGAAACCAATGGATAAAAATATCGCTAAATTATATGTAGATAAAAAATGATAAATATAATAAATACCTGAAACTCTATAAAAAGTATTCTATACTTACTTCTATACTAATATATTAAGCTGAAGAGTTTGTTTGTTTGTTTGAACGCGCTAATTTCAGGAACTACTGGTCCGATTTGAAAAATTCTTTTTGCGTTGGATAGCCCCTTAATACAGGAAGGCTTTGGCTGTATAACATCACGCTGCGACCAATAGGAGCAGAGCATATCGACACCTACGCGGGTGAAACTGCGTGGTGCAGCTAGTATTATAGAAAATAAAAACAATTCCATTCCCAATAAGACCATAACGCATGTAAGCATGTTTTACAAATTAACATCAACCCGTAAAAACCAGCTAAACCATTTCCATAAATTAATTAGTTACCTAATGTAAATAATCGTATGCTAGAGAATAAAATTATGATAGAAAGTGTTTAGAACCATATGACGAAACATAATCTGCTTGTAATGATCGTACTCCTGGGACACAAGTCTCCTCTCGTTGAGAGGGAGTGGGCCGTAATCTACCACGCAGGCTCTGTGCGGTTTTGGTAGATGTCACATGTCTTCGAAGTTTTGCCTCTAGGACATGCCGGTTTTCTGACGATGTTTTTCTTCATCGTCATGAGATCAGTGGCTATTAAATAACTTACACAAAGTAAAACGCCTTACGGGGTTGGAACTTACGACGTACTACACGGCGACGGCCCACAGTGGGCCCTCCATAGGGAGGGGCCCGGCTGGGTACGTCTTCTTGTGCGAGAAGACGCAGCAGCCAAGGGTTTTTAGCGAGGTGTCCTTCCTCTTAGCCCCACTCGTTTGCCCGGAAGCAAACGGGGCCCCCAGCTCCTCTCCGTGAGGAGACCGGGTTGCCCGACGGTGACCCGGAGTTCGGGTCACGTCAGCCACCTGGAGTGGTGGCCGACCCGCCGCACGTGTGACCGCCGAAGCGGTCCCCACTTCTATTTTTGGTCTGCGCTGGTAAGCCGGTAACCCCCATATCTGGGGGCCGTTCCCCTATCCGCCACCTGGGGACGCGTCCGATGGCAGGCCAGAAACTGCACACGGAAAATTAAATTTATCCTAAAGCAACCATCATCATCATCAACAACCTTTTTATCCTTCCACTGCTGGGCACAGGTCTCCTCTCATACAGAGAAAGATTGAGCGTATTCACCACGCTTGCTCAATGCGGGTTTGATTTCCTCTTGATGTTTTCCTTCACCTTATAATCAGTCATTGGTGTCTAAGATAAACTTACTTAGAAAGTACATATAACTTAGAAAAGTGACAGTGGTACTTGCCTGACCTGCAATCGAAGCCGCATACTCATACTTGAGAGGATGGTGTTTTAATCACTACCGCACCACCAAGACTACACAACATTTTTTGTTTATGCGAAACCCGAAATATGTGTCCAGTATTTTTAAAGAAAGAATCTACATATGTACAAAATTTCAAAAAAAAAAAAAAACTTCATGAAAAACCGCAAGTTATGAGCATGTTATCCTACTTGGTTGTCCGAACAAAAATATAGTCAATGCTCGGTTCGGGCGGGCGAGCGGCCCGGCCGGTACGTTAACCTGTGGCGTCAGATGTTACGCGGACGTGCGCACGCGTACACTGTAACAATGTCTAAATGTATTTGGGAAAAAAATATAACACGGTGTAAAAATGATTGAAATCGATTCAGTTGTTTATTCAGAACAAACTATATTTAGGTTGCGCATAAAGACAAAATAACTTTGTATATATATGCACTACTATACAACGTGGTTCAGAAAGGTGAAACAATACTTTCAGATATTGAAGTATACCTTATAAACTTCAACTTGACCTAGTCATAAATTTGAAATACTAAGTTTTTTTTTTCCTACAAAATAAATAAAAATATTTATTAAACATTTTGTCGACAACCCTAAACCTACGCTACAGCTGACGCTACGCGCCGACTAGCCGAGCCATCTGCTAAATACCTACATACATTATACCTACTGGTTCGCGTCAATAAAGACACTTACGTAAATATGTACTTACTCACTTATTTGTCCTTAAAAATCAGTCTTGTTTTTCCTACCAGGCAGGCACGTCTGAGATTCGCATTCAGATAAAACTCAACAACATGATCAGCCAATTAAATGAAATACAAACCAATAAGGGAATAAAAAAAGATTAACAAAAAAAACAATTAATAGCCAAACTTTTAATATTACATTAAGTACTATGACACACAATAACATAGGTACATACCTACGCTAATAATAAACCACATCACAAATAATCCGATAAATAAATACAGCAATACAATTTTCAATGCAAGTAAATCAATTTTACTTTTACGCAGCATCGTAGAGACGACAGCAGGTCAAGCCACCCGAAACTGTCAAATATTTCCAATCAACCTTGAGCCTTAATACTTAAGAGATAAAGTTGAAACTCCAATAAAGAAATCTGACAGATTGCAGTAGCTTGACGTGCTGTCGTCTGTACACAAAATAAAATAAAGTCTAACATTAGGTCTTTGGCAAACAGTGAATGTACCTACTCTGTAAACCTCTGCCAACACTTTCGGCTAGAGTAAGCCTGACGATGATTATGTTATGTGTTAAAATGAAAACAAAGATTGGTTGGTACTCCTCTTAGCGCAACAAGTAACCCTACCCAGTACATTATTACAGGATAATTTGTTAGGTAGTAAACATTTTGAACACTCACTCATTCATTTCTTTGGAAAGAAGTGTTTTATGATTTGATGATATTTATGTAAGCTCTAAGGTACCTTACCGTGTTTTTACATTTTTGAACCAAATTACCGCGCTTGATCATGCATTACACACACTGAAATTGTATCTCCGTGTAAGCTAGTAGGTACTGTCCAGTAAGTAGGTCTATGAAGTCACTGCACTTAAGATAATGTAGGTATTAGGAATTTAATATCACAAAAAGATCTTGGTATAATTTTATGAATCACAGACTTTGGGTTGTCGTCGTTTATAAAAAGGGTTCGAAATAACCACCTCCATTTTCTACACACAAAGATGTTATACGTAATAAGGACGATCGAGCGTTCCTTAACATGTCCGGGGTTACCGAAGCAAACGCCGTTTCAATTTTAGATTTCATCACGTCTGATGAACTACACACTTGCGAATAAACACAATTTTTTACGTAAACCCACAAAAAAATCTCCATTGATGTAAGGTCAGGGGAACGAGGAGCCAGGATATAGGTCCTCCTCTGCCAATCCACTCGGTAAATTGTTCATTTAAGTAGTCTCGAACAGGCCGCGCGTAATGAGCTGGTGCACCATCATGTTGAAACACAATTTGACAGTACATAAGTAGCCACAGGTAAGTTTTCGAGGGTCTCTTCCACAACTCTTGCAAGTACATTCGCCACACCAGTGTATGGTTCACATTAAATACAGCGGCAGCTCGAAGAGTACTAGTTCTATGTTCGTTGCTAAAGTGCTGATAATCTGTGTCTCCAAAGCGGTGCCAGAGCGAGAACTAGGGCGTTCCTCACTCGCAGAACGATGGAAGGAACTAGTACTTTGCAGCCGTAGTACACATGTTCCTGTAGCACGTATACGACGGCAGGTGTCGCTGATCAGCGGCGGGTTTCCCATCAACAAACCGCTGCTGGTATAAATTTCATGCTCCATAGATGCTATCTCCAGCAGCACCAACACAGAGAATCATAGTATTCACTGTTTGAATATTCTTCATCACGACAAGGTATTTTGAAAACCGTTGACAACACGTAACG
Organism: Sesamia inferens; assembly: GCA_037179545.1. NCBI lineage: Eukaryota > Metazoa > Arthropoda > Insecta > Lepidoptera > Noctuidae > Sesamia > Sesamia inferens. The sequence continues at coordinate 11,016,449 of CM073934.1, read as the reverse complement.
CGGAACAGAGCAATCGCAAAGCAGCGACTTCACCTCGGGACGATTAGTATGCAACTAGTCATTTAGTCAACGTCAATTCGGGACTCGTTCGGGACTTGCAAAAAATTAATAAAAAATCAAGAATAGGTAGTTACCTAAACCTACGTACATTTTAGGGTTCCCTTTACCGAAAAACCAACAGTGACTGATATTCTCATCTACAGACACACCTATGCAACTAATTAAGATTTTTAACAATTAACAATAAGTATTCTTAATCAGTTTTGAATCTAAATACGGTAAGTCAAAACTTATTACGTTTGTAATTTTCTAACGAGAGGTGATTATACCCATTCCTTGCATAAGTTAAAGTGTCAAGTACAAGCGAAGGCTTATTGTAATTAAATGGGCATATTTTAACTAAAACAGGTCCAGGACCCCACATTGAAATAATTAAATAATATGAAATTAAAACAATATGAAAGAAGTTAGTTATTAAAACTATATTTTATACGGAACCACTTTATAATGATGCTTTTATTAGTGGGCGTGTCAAAGGCACCGCTGGTTACTCGCCGCTTGGACGGTATTGGTCAATAATTCATTGATAAATACCGACAGTCCACGTTGACTAAAGAGATTAAAAATACGATGTAACATAGACACGACATTGAAGTGTTTTCTTGCTTCTGAGAAGCTATCCACGACTGATCTGAGCATGAAAATTAAAAGATCGTAATTAATTATTGAAAACAACAGAGTTAATAGTACCATTAATAGGGGTAGATGCAAGAAGATTTCATTGAATTTACTTCACATTATAAAAACTATGTTTTTATTACACTGATTAGTTGAATAAGACGATAGGCATTAAATGTGCCGATACAAATAAGTCGACTCTGTTTTATAATCTTTAAAATTGAATTTTTAAGTTATTTCTAGGGTCATCACTGCGAAGTTTTCACACTAAACTTCAATGCATAATAATTAAAAAACCCATGCACTTAGGTACCTCACACCGGTGCCATAGGTATACAACATACATATATTTTATATACTGAAAGTATTATTTCATATTTCTGAAACAGATTGTATATGTACTACTAACCCGTAAAAACAGCTGAACCAAATCCGCAAATCCAGTAACGTGCAATAAAAGTGCATGTACCACAGTTACAAATAAATTAAGATAACGGGCGGTTACCGATATCGCGCTATAATGACGTGACCGCCGACGCGATAACGAGCCGGTCCCGGCACGGATTAGGGGGACACCGCCATATTGTGAGCTGTGCGTTGGCAATGCGTTTATATTGCGTTTAGCCCGGCTTAGCGAATGGGAGAGTAGTGGTCATTGTGTTGGTAATTAATTTAATGTATCGGTAACGGTTTGTTGTTGGAGATTTAAAAAAACTGTAATCAAGTTGTAAAGACGTGTTCTGGTTTATTGCATGATGATTTTAGTTGTAGTATGCATTTTTAGATACAAACAGTCCATACAAGACTGGAACAATTTACCAGCGGTGGCATTTCGGTCTGACTACAATTTAAGTGCCTTCGAGGTTAGAGTGAATAGGCTTTTAATAAAAAGCGCGCTTTTGAACCATCAACGATTGCATTACTGCTTACCATTAGGCGGGATTGCGGTCAAGCAATAGTTTATAATACAAAAAAGTACCAAAACTTGACTTCCATACTTTGCTACAAAATTTAAAACCCTGAAATTTAAAGTTTATCTAAAGTTTATGTTTGCTAAAGTATAGATAGCTTTACCTACCCTTGTCTAAGTGTTAAAACAAATTTTGAGATAAGTATCATGAACCAATTATACTATTTCCAAAAGTAGCTCCTCGTTAAAGACCGTTGATAGATTTATCTGTTTCTCAATTAATGTAAAGCTTAGTTATCTGGTTACTAATTAAGAGGAGGAAGTGACGTCAATTCGACATTTCAACGTGGCAATAACTTTAGTAAATTAGGGCTTAAAATGAAGCTGTTATGACATGCTCGTCTGTAACAGGGAGTATGAATTAACTGGAGTGCTAACCAGCCCCTAAAGACTCTACTATAAAGCTTGAGACGCCCCTTCATTTGCCGCTGCATAGAACAGAGAAGGGGATATTTGCGATTGCTCGTTATCAGAATTGGCAAATGGTATACGCAATATTGTTACTACTTAATTAGATAGCTTAAAATCGTAGCTTATCTATTTAGTATGACATAATGCTCCCTTAACTATGTATCAAAATCAAATAAATAAATCCCATAACTACCTATAAAAATGGCCAGTTTACATATTATAGTGTACTTCTTTACTAATACATTACTGCTTTATTTTTTCGTCTCGAACTGCGGTTTATGTAGTAGATTACACGTAATCGTATTAATAGTCTGTATAGGTATTTATTCGGTGGCATGTAACGAGGACGGCAACGTTATGAGATAAATATTTATGTGTTTACAGGCAGTTAGCGCGGGATCGCTAGCGCTGATGGCTTCATAAATGATATTTCAGTCGCTGGATTATCGCCGCGTATTAATCAGACTTGTTGATTTTTATTTTATTTCAAACAGTTTACTTTCTCTGGAAATGGGCATGTATTTAACTTTAAAATGGGTATTAAAATTAAAATCATGGTGGACTGATGACCTGATGAAGGTCGCGGGGAGCCTGACGGAGCGAATGAATGCAGGCAGCATAGGACAGGTCATTGTGGTCTTGGGGGAGGCGTTTGTCCAGCAGTGGTCAGGGCGAAGAAGAAAAAGAAGAAAATTTGATCGTCGAAAGCGAAAGTACTAAGAAGTAAGATTTTCGGGAACTTATGTAATGTTGACGTCCGAAAAGTGCTAATTCTCAATTTGAATAAAAATAATAATAAATAATAGGTAAGGTACCTATTTTTATTTTGATTGTCGGAAACTGCATTAAAACGGAAAATGCTAGAATACTAAAATTAAAAATATCCCAAATAATACAGTCGACAATAAACCATCCAACATTCCATCTCCATTCTAAGAATTTCATTTACAATCAGAGTAAGAAACTATTTTTGTAAAGGACGGTACAGAAAGACAACGATATCAAATGTTCACAGAGAATTCATAACTAGGGACGGATACCTGGGTATCAGTGCGAAGTATTGTATCCGAATAACAAGCGAACGCGAAAGGCTTTGGCCGCATTAAAAACAGATGAGGTTTAAAAAGCAAACCGCAAATGATGTTAAATGGTCGTCTTAAATAAGCGGCTGAAGCGCGCGGTTTGGAAACGCTCGACTGTATTCCTGTCGGTATCGTAGACAAATATTAATATAGACATTTTGCCAGTTTTTATTTGACAGTTAAAATACTAGCATGTCACTACAGATGAAATGTCGCCGGCCAACTGAGCGCTTTCGTACGCTAGTCGCCGGCAAGCCGCCGACGTGTCGCGCGGAGGAAGGTTGCCGACAAGCTTCTTTCAACATTTATCTCGGTGGTAGGCCATAACATCGGCTGCCGGCAGAAATTACCACCCACCAGACAAAGTCTTGCCGCCAAGCGATTCGTCGTGTTGCGGCATGATGTCTGGTGAAGCCGTATGGAGGACGGGACTGAGCAGGTGTGTTGCGATGTGTGCCGGGTACGATGCGCCAAATGTTGTTGTGTCGGGTGTTTGGTCGTGGAGGGTCTCCAGATCAATCTTCCTCTGGGTTAAACATTGCATCACCTCGCTCAACTGCCGTCTTCCTTCCTATTCACTCAGTTTTTTGAGTGAATAGCGAGCTTTACCATCAACGATTGCATCACTGCTTACCATCATGCGGAATTGAGATCAAGCACTAGTTTATAATGATTTAAAAAAAAAACCCGCCGGTTCGTGTCGGCGGGCTGTGCCGCCGGGCTGTGCCGCCGGGCTTTGGTGTTTAGTGCGCTTTAGATATGGTTCTGCCGATCTGTTCTGTAAATATCTCACCGAAAAGATTTAAGTGAAGTGAGTTTAGATTGAGATGTCAATCCCTTGCTAATCCATTGCTTCATATGTTCGGAAATATGTTTGCTCAACAATCTAAATAGAGCATTGAATGTTGTTGAACGGTGAAAATGAAACCTATTGCTGTAGATTGTGTGTTGTGCAATACCCTATCGAATTATGTTGTTTTAAATTTTAATATAATTTGTTACAGCTTTTTAACCGACTTCAAACAGAAGGAGGTTACTCAATTCGACCGTATATATACTTTTTTATGTTTGTTCGCGTTGTCCAAAATGGCGACAAATAGCCGAGGATCGTGAAAAATGGAGAGCTTTGGAGGAGACCTTCACCTGAGAGGGGTTCCAGTAGTAAAACACAAAGAAATCTCTACTAAAATATGTTGGACTATTTTAAAAGATTTTATTTTTCATAATAATTATAGAAACTAGAATAATTGATAATGATGTATGGAAACTAATCTCATTCACTCACTTTTCTTTTTTCTAAACTGTTTATATAGTACTTGTATATCGTATATACTGGAAATAAAGGGTTTTTTTATTTTATTTTATTTATGTTTGTTCGCGGATAACTTCGTCGTTTATGAACCGATTTTGATAATTGTGTTGGAAAGAAGACATTCCCAAGGCGGTCCCATGATAAGGACATCAGGGTTTGATGGTGGAAGACCAGAGAAATCAAGGGGAACTTTCAAAAATCGTAGGGGCAACCAGTGCGTTTGTAAGTTTTTTCATTAAGTATTTTAGCGTCAGCATCCAGTCTAACCGCATGCAGCTGAACAGTACTTTTCACAACTAAAAAGTGTAAAATAAAAACTTTTTTGTAAGTGTAAAAAAAAAATATTGTTTAAATTTTATTACAATTGTTTTTATTAAATTTTATTATATGTGTAAGTTTCAAAAAAAAATTGTCGTCAAATGTATCCTTTCTGCCGCATTAGGTTAAGCAACCTGTAAGGTAGTAAGTGAGTGAATAAATAAATAAATAAGAATTACTTGACAGCTGACTCCACCAAAGATTTCACGGTCGGATCGCTCCAAAATCGCACTGGATATGTATCGATGTGTATGCATGTGTATCGAGCATTACAGAGAACACTTAGTAAAAGTCTACATCATTATTGTACCTAATACGATGAAACTTTGGACTATCGGAGTTATAAGGATGTCAAAAAGACGTGAATGTGAGTGACGGCATAGTTGACGCGGTGGTTGAGCGATCGACTACTGCGTTACGTATCGCGGGTTCGATTCCCGCACGGACAAATATTTGTATGACCTGCAGGTAGTTGTTAAGGGTCTGATTGCTTGTGTATGTGAATTTGAATGTTTGTAAAAGCACCCACGATACAGGAGAAATTCCTAGTGTGGGGCAATGTTTTAAAAAAAAGAAAAGGGACGCTACTTTTTTTTTAAGAAATATATTTGGCAGAAAGAAAGAGTACTTAGCTGTTTTTATGCCGATAAACACACTTTTTCAACAAACAGACAGCAATTACAGGCAAAATTCTCAGTAACACCATCAACAAGCTACAACTTTTCGTCTTGGCGAACGAACGTAGCGTCCAAACCGCCCGTCTGCAGCGCCAACACGGCCGATTGGTTTAGTTAGCAGTGAGCGTCGCGCCTCATTTGCTTGCCGCGCCGCGCCGCCTGCCGTTCGACCTTGTTACCACTCTTTTCATCCCGACACCGTTCTAACTATCCGCTGAAGTGATAAATCGGTGTCATAAAACTTTATGAATGTTTTATGCACTTGATTTTATGTTTTATCGCCGTTTGTATCTCATTTGCAAGGTAAGGATCGTGCGTTGGTACCGCAGGAAATCTTATGGTGCGACTAAGAAGGAGCAATGTTCTAAGGCGCAATAACTATGGTATAATTAAATGCCCATAAAAGGATTTTGCCATAATGCTCTGCGTGGATCAAGCCTTGTGCTAACGAGAAATTGAGTGTAAAATAAGTATATGAGGTTTCTTTCATTGCATAAGACACAAAAATCATTAGCGGAAGTAGCCCAAAATTAACTTACTTAACAAAAATAGTTTTTGCACCTATTTCTCAGTATTTTTTATTTTATAATTATAAACTAGCGCCTGACTGCAATCCCGCCCGATGGTAAATAGTGATGCAATCGTTGATGGTAAAGCGCACTTGTTTATTAAGAGCCTATGTACTCAAATAATCAGAAAGTATTAGAAAGGAAGACGGCAGTTGAGCAAGGTGATGCAATGTAAAACCCAACAACACGACCAAGGATGCTGCGTCAGAGGGAGATTGATCTGGACATCCTCCACGATTAAACTCCCCACACAATAATGTTTGGCGCATCGTACCTGGCATACATCGCAACACAACTGCTCAGACCCGTCCTCCGTACGGCTTCACTAGACATCATGCAGACGACGAATCGCTTGGCGGCAAGACTTTGTCTAGTGGGTGTAACTTCTGCTGGCAGCCGATGTTATGGCCTACCACCGAGAGCAAAAAAGACCAAACCATACCTAAAAATTTGGTATACATCGTAATATAAATTTTAAATCAATAAACTGAAACGCATTTCTAAACAAACCCGCCTACACAGAAACTAAGTAAGTAAAGTTTAATAATAACGCGGAATTAAATGTCTAAAACCCTTTGAAAGAGGAGAGAAATGAAGAAAAAGTAGAGAAAGGGCATCGGTTGAGCGCCCAACAGGTTGACGGCGGACTTTTAATGATCCCTTAATGATTAAGCCGCGGGCTACACGATGCGTGCCACCCTGATAATGTACACACAGCCTTATACTATAGCCTTTGTATAGCACTGTGGGTCTGTGAATCCGGCTTTATAGACTACTTTTAAATCAGTTGAGTATTCGATAGTGAGACTAGATGCACTCTGTTATTGTGATTGATTCTGAATCAATGAATGAATGTTTCAAGTTATGGTGATTGGTTGCGTAGATCATAAAAATGAATGTTTCCATAATTTTTCCGGAAAATATTGCATTTTTTTTGCGATGGATTCTATTTTTTTATTTTGTTTAATAAAATAACTGTACGATTCATTTTTCGAGCCTCTTTTTGTCGGCTTCCAGTCTGACCGGATTCACCTGAATAACAGTGTTTTACATAGAGCAACTGACTATCTGACCTCCGCAACTAAGCAGACTTTCGGACTTCTGACGACCCGTATCGACTGTCAAAGATCTACTAATGACAGCCGGAACTAACGGTGGTAAGGGTATGTGCTTTTCGAGTTACAGTAAGGGTCAAAAGTGCAATACCGCTTTTGAACTTTATTGCACTAACAATAAGTGTCAAAAGTGGAGTACCACTTTGATCAATCGACCTGTACGGCTGTTATTTTTTTAGTCACAAACCCATCAGTATGTCATCATCATCTCAGCGTTAATCCCAGTCGCATCCGTAGCTGTTCAGCTTTGGAGTCTGGTGTCCGCTTTACCAGTCTAACTGCTGATTTTGGCTAAACTTTGATATTTTCCGTGAAGCGACTGCCGTCTGACCTTCACAATCCGAAGGCGATATCTAAGCATTGCAGTTAGACCAATTGTTAGACTTTTGAGGGCTCCAACAACCCGTAACGACTGCCACTAGATGTTCGTATGGCAACCGGGACCAACGGCTTAACGTGCTTTCCGAGGCACGACCAGACCAGTGCAAATATTCATATTCATGCATACATATATTTGCACTGTGCGGGGATCGAACACGCGCGTCCTTGCGCAACGGTCGCGAATACTACAATCTACGCCAAATCAAAATAAACAATTGCGTAATGCAAACGTAATTTAAATCTTTTTAAACTTTAGACACTAAAAACTCTTCATAAATATTACAATTAACAACACGCTATTACATTTAATTGGAAACATTTTAACCATATTGCTAATCCATTGCTCCTTTTATTGGAAATATGTGTCGGCACAACAGCGTAAATAACGCAATGAAAGTTGTTAAATTGTCAAAATGAAACCCATTGCTACCTACTGATAAATGCGCCGATTCTGTTCTTCACAAACGAAATTCATTTTAAGTTAAGTGCATCTTTTTCTTTCCATTTCGTTAAGAAAAGGATAGAAGATAACATTTAGGTTTAATCCTGTCAAATTAAGATACTCCATAGACAGTTTAGACACGATTATAAACATGGCGACTAAAAATATGCCAGTTTACGTCAGGAGTTTGACAGGTCTGAACTGACGTAATATCTTCTGTCCTTTTCTTAATAAAATACAAAGAAAGGGATGCACTGAACTCTAATTTAGTTTGTAAACGAGGGAATCGGCGTCATTGTGTTACGCAATGACCCTGTAGACAAGCCACAAATAAAATTACAATTAAGTTTCTTAATACAGTGTGTTTTTTTACACAACTACCGTAATAGTTTTATTTAAAACAACAGTACTTCTAAACGAGAAATAATGATGTGTATCTATACTAATACGAGTATATATAAAGCTGAAGAGTTTGTTTGTTTGTTTGAACGCGCTAATCTCGGGAACTAATGGTCCGATTTGAAAAATTCTTTTTTCGTTGGATAGCCCATTCATCCAGGAAGGTTTTAGGCATCACGCTGCGGCCAATAGAAGCGGAGCATATAAACGAGTGTGCTTATGACCACACGACTGAAGTGAAACTTCTTTCGCAACATCTGTATGTATATATATATATATATATATATAATATGTGTGTACAATATACAGTATGTTAAGAAAACCTTGTCCGACCCGTGAAGGTGTTGTTAGGTATCGCTAACTGATTCTACTAATGGATACAAAACCGGGCTAAAGTTTAAAAAAAAAAACCCCTTAAAAAATAAATATTATTTCGCAAAAAGAGGTAACTCAATAAATATGCGATAAACACCATACCGCGGGCGGCGGGCGGCAGGGCACGCGGCACGTGGTCGCATCGCTATTCGCTCATAATAATACCGGTGTTGTCATTTTTTAAAAATTACCAATTTTCGGGGAAGTTGGAATTAATTCGCGGGAAAAAAAGATTATTTCAAAATTCATTTGTGTTGGTACTATGATGATTACGTAAAATTTTATATTATATTTGGTCATGTGAGTATCTAACCTATATTATCCTTATGGGTCGGGCAGGGGTTTCTTAATATACTGTATATAAAGCTGAAGAGTTTGTGTGTTTGTTTGAACGCGCTAATCTCGGGAACTAATGGTCCGATTTGAAAAAATCTTTTTTCGTTGGATAGCACATTCATCCAGGAAGGCTTTAGACTATATAACATCACGCTGCGGCCAATAGGAGCGGAGTATATAAAAATATATATCAAAACCTACGCGGGTGAAACCGTGGTGCGCAGCTAGTTAATAATATTCTGTCGGGCCCGCTACGTACACTAAGTCTATATATTTGTCCAAAGTTCTCTCTTGTAGAACTCCACTTAACGCTACTTTATACCCGTTAACTTCGTTCATTATCGCAAACTGTTGATCGAAGTCAGTCGATTAAAACTAATAAAATAAACTATATTGAACTGATCGCAAACAATACAGAATACTAACTATCCGTTCCTGCTTTTTACAGTTTATACAACTTAACAAAATATTGAAATTTCTTTGTCATAAGCCAGTATTATAGTAGCAATTTCACAGATATAGGTACAGTATTTAGGTACTTTACGAACTGAATCGCAGTGCGAGGTAAAGTGTATAGGTTGATTTTATTAACATCGTCATCATCATTTCAGTTGAAAGGGGAGGCCTATGTCCAGCAGTGGACGGCTCGACATATTCCTCCCCCAAAGATCTCCACGCCGACCGGTCCTGCGCCTCCCGCATCCAGCGGTTTCATCGTCGGTCCACCTTGTCGGGGGCCTACCCACGCTGCGTCTTCCGTCTTATTATCATACTATTACATATATATTTGAATCCTTTATTACTTGTTATAAAATATATTTATTTATTTTACTTTAAAGAAGGAGAACAATCCTAAGACATGAAGTATATACTATTAAAAAATTGCCAATAGCAAACCTCCACATATTGAAAAGTAGGAAAAAACAGTCGATAAAAAAGTCCGGACGGCAGCAGGTCAAGCTTCCCGAAACTATCAAATATTCCCAATCAACCTTGAGCCTTAATACGTTAGCGATAATGTTGAAAATCTAATAAAGAAATTTGACAGATTGTAGAAGCTTGATGTTCCTCGTTTGTACAAACAAGTAATTAATTGGTTAAGCTACCTACCCGAGAAAGAAGACCGCCGGTAAGCCGTCTTAGGTTCGATACGCTGGTGCAAAATAAGTCGATATTAATGTCCTAGCTAAACAAACTATTCGGAATAAATACTTTAAATGATAGTGAAAACTACATCAAAATCCGTTGCGTACTTTATAAGAACAACGCGGTCACAGAGATATCTACTACACGAGTTAGCTGTGGGCTAAATTAGCCACAATATAGAGCTCAAATACAGCCAGAATGCGTCGCGGCAGACCCCAAAGAAGATGACGACGCTGGGGACAACAAAACACCAGTCATGAGGCCTTTGTCCAGCAGTGGGACGATGCTATACCAGATGCCCAGGTTTTTAATCATTTATATACAATACAGACAGTATTGTATCTGAATCAACAGGTATCACCGAGTAAGTGAAAAGTTAAGAGAACTTTTAACAACGGAGATTGTTAAAACTTTTAAATAATATGACACATCGTATTTCCATATCGTAGATAGCAAAATGCATTTCATTTATGTTATAAGAATTTTTTCAAAATCCCCTTCTAACCAATCCACATTCCTCTGATCCAAATTTACATATTTGGGTCTTAAATAGGTAAATTAAAATTAGTTATTACTTTTATATGGATTTGTCACTTACACCTTCACGAAATCTCAGAGTTTAATTTTTTTATTTTTTTATAATTATAAACTAGCGCTTGACTGCGATCCCGCCTGATGGTAAGCAGTGATGCAATCGTTTATGGTAAAGCGCGCTAGTTTATTAAACCCATTCACTTAAAAAACTTAGTGAATAGGAAGGAAGACTGCAGTTGAGCGAGGTGGTACAATGTTAAACCCAACAACACGACCAATTCATTTTATTTGAATACATAGTACTTATTATTTATTTATTTTTTAATAATTATAAACTAGCGCTTGACCGCAATCCCGCCTGATGGTAAGCAGTGATGCGATCGTTGATGGTAAAGCGCGCTAGTTTATTAAGAGCCTATTCACTCAGAAAAACTGAGCAAATAGGAAGGAAGACGGCAGTTGAGCGAGGTGATGCAATGTTAAACCCAACAACACGACCAACGATGCTGTGCCAAAGAGAGATTGATCTGAAGACCCTCCACGACCAAACTCCCAACACAACAACATTAGGCGCATCGTACCCGGCACACATCGCAACACAACTGCTCAGACCCGTCCTCCGTACGGCTTCACCAGACATCATGCCGGAACACGACAAAATGCTTGGCGGCAAGGCTTTGTCTGGTGGGTGGTAACTTTTGCCGGCGGCCGATGGCCTACCACCGAGAAAAACTTTGTTTCTCTCTCGATAAGACCGCCTATTGTGTCACACTTTGTAAAATCTTTATATTTTTGCTCTGTGATTTAAATGGTGTACTCTTTATTTTGTAGTAGTTTAGTTGATAGCCTCCGTGGCGTAGCGGTAGTGAACGCGGCCACTGCGGAAGGAGGCGCGGGTGGAAATATTTGTATGCATGAATATGAATATTTGCACTGATCTGGTCGTGCCTCGGAAAGCACATTAAGCCGTTGGTCCCGGTTGCTATACGAACATCTAATGGCAGTCGTTACGGGTTGTTGGAGCCCTCAAAAGTCCTACAATTGGTCTAACTGCAATGCTTCGATATCGCCTTCGGGCTGTGAGGTCAGACGGCAGTCGCTTCATGGAAAATATCGAAGTTTAGCCAAAATGAGCAGTTAGACTGGTAAAGCGGAACCTAGACTCCAAAATTGAAAAGCTTCGGATGCGACTGGAATTATCGCTGAAATGAAGAAGATTGGTTTCTATTGTCGTCCTCCGTGGCGCAGCGGTCAACACGCCTGCCTGTGACGTGGAGGCCCCGGGTTCGATCCCCGGCCAGGTCATGATGGAAAACGATCTTTTCCTGATTGGCCTGGGTCTTGGATGTTTATCTATATATGTATCTATTATAAATAAAGTATCGTTGAGTTAGTATCCCATAACACAAGTCTCGAGCTTACTTTGGGGCTAGCTCAATCTGTGTGATTTGTCCGTATATATTTATGTATGTATTTATGTATGTATGTATTTATTGTAATTTCTGCACTAAACTACTAACAAGTCACCCAAGACCCTTTCAGTACCTATGAGAAAACTACTTAAATTATTTGAGTCATCATTAGAGATCGGATATTCCGGCACTTAAATACCTAGACTTGACGAAAGCAAAATATGGATATGCCTTTCAGTAAACGTAGTTAATATGTATGCCACTATAGGTTTTGTTTATAAACATTTCTAAAGATACTACCGGATGTAGACTAGATGTACTAGTATATAAATATACAAAAACTAAAATATTTTACACAATTGTCAGATATAAGGCGTATCCACACTATTCTTTCGTTAGCATTTTGCTTAAGTTTAGGTATATAAGCACCGTATAATTTCTGGTCTCTAGTTATCGTTTACGTAGCTTTTTTCTTTTGCTTCATCTTTAGCTTACAGAAGTCCATTGCTGGACAAAGGCCTCCCTCAAGGCTTTCCACAATGACCGGTCTTGTGCTGCCCACATCCATCGGCTTCCCGCGACCTTCACCAAGTCATCGGTCCACCTTGTTGAGGGCCTCCTTAATCGACCGCCACTCCAGAATCTTACTGCCCCATCGGCCATCGGTTCTACGAGCAATGTGCCCTGCCCACTGCCTCTTAATTTTAGCGACTCGAAGAGCTATGTCAGTGACTTTGGTTCTTTTGCAGATTTGCTCATTTCTGATTCGATCGCGCAGAGAAACTCCGAGCATAGTTCTTTTCATCGTCATTTGTGTGGCTTTGACCTTTTTTCAAGATATGTTACAGTCAGCTTCCAGTGTAACCGGCGCAGTTGAATATCAGTAGATATTAATTAAATTATCTGAGTAACTTTAAAACAAAACTGCTGTCTGCTGGTTTCCTCAACTACCAACCTACTGGGTAAAAAAAAAGACGAAGACATTAGTATTCAAGCAGCGTGCAGACTTATTAAGGCGTATGCAAACACTGGAGGGCGCTGGTGACACGGTGCGGTTCGCAAGAGCCATTAATGATTTCTTAATGATCGAGTCTGTGGCCCGGACGCAGCGCGCTGGATGGATTTGAGAACCAACTCGAAGTTTGAAGGAATTAGAATATGTGTAGGTTTGTTGGGTATCCATCCAGATATTAGATAATGTTTCAGGTGAAAAGAATTTATATTTTGAGCTAAAGGAGTTGGTATTTGGGGAAACGATCTAATATTTTGGTTATTGACTGTGAGCTTGTAAATACTGTTCATTCGGAAAAAAACACTAGACGATTATAAAAATAATTCGTATTTACTATGATGAATTTCAATCGTTCAATAATAGTTTTATTCTAAAAAATCTTGATATTTTGGTGTTTTAGATGACGTTATAGTAAACAAAGTTTCAATGCCGTATCTAAATTAGGGATATTATAAAGACAAGGCACACATGCAGCCAAGTCTTGGTTCATTAGAACCAATAACATGAGAAACTTTGCTTTTTTTGTAATTCTTTATAATTATACAAGCAGCGATTTTTACATCCTGTTGAGTGCAGATGTACTATCGAATTACTTGGTGGGCGAGTACGTGCGGCGTGACTATGCCGGCGGCGGCCCATTAAAAATAATCGATGCTTGCGAAAATATCGAGGGTTTTCCACTAATGACATCGCGCGGGAAAACAAAGCGAACCGGGCCGACACAGCCGAGCGACTGCCGCGCCATCTAACCCCCGCCTCGATTCAAATATAGCCTAAGGACGTGTGACGACTTGAGGAGTCATGGAAGTTCTGAAGCCTGAGACGTCAACTGATTTACCGTTATAAGTGTGTGCCTTAAGATCTTAACACTCTCTTAAGGACGTAAACAGCGAAAACACACGCCGTTTTTATTTGCCCAGCTTGGTAAACGAACTCTAATAAAGTAACATGAAGACGTTTTCCGAATAGACAAGTGAAACAAACAATTTAAATGGTGTTTTAATGGCACCCGAAAAATAAAGCCCGATTTACGAGTAGGTACAGAACGTCGGTAACCGAAGTTTATTTCCCGAATTTGGTGTTTAATAGGTTAATTCACGTGGAAGATGTTTGAGGAGCACCACGGCGTTGGCGGCGGTGGCGGGGCCGCTCCCGCCTTGTTTTTCTTACAAATGAAATTATTGCGCGTATAAAATATTTTACTGTCTGCCAATTTGGCTGGTTCACTTCGTCGAAATGTTTCGCCAGATATTAAGCAGAGGTTAAAATTTTATTTGCACGGAGTTATTGCTCGAATGGTGGCGAGTGTCGGCGTGATATTGTTGAATTCTACCCGGTACATCGGGCTGCTTCGTGGGCCATTATTGCTTGATGTAAGACAATGCCTACAAATAAAATAAAATACTCACTCTTATTTATTGCTTCGTGGAATATCGAGGGGACTTTGTTCGCTAGAAGTGTCTTGTAATAGACAGATGGTCACGGTAAGGTTATAATGACATTGTATCACTGATGGCAAACGTTTTAAAAATAAAATTCATGTTTACAATGGCGGGATTGTCCAACTAGAATTTTATTTGTGATGGCTTTGTTATTTATAGTCCTTTCAACACACTACATATCTTTTTAATATTCCTTAGTCATGAATCATTGATATTTAATTATAGGTACCTACCTACTTACAAATTCCAATAAATAATACAATACTATAATTATAATAATTAGGGATTGCTTTCCAAATGTACCGATGTGTTTTTTCTTAGAATAAAATTGATTAATAATATGAGAGAATACCTATTAAAAAAAAAATCTCGTTTAAAATTATTTGATGGATAAATCGGATTCTTTCTTTAAAAAAAGTTCACGTAATTCAGGCCACTGAATTTTGAAAAAAAAAAAAATATTCAGAGGTTTAAAACATTAAATCCTTTTCGGTTTATATAGGGCATCATTTTGTTTTTTTTTTTTAACTTACATACATGCCCAAAGTCAATTTCTTTTTAGAATGAAAACTTCTTAGTTTTTTACTTAAGTACTTATGTTTGTTATAAACACTACTACATCCAACACGCGTTTCACGTAAGAACCCACACGGGTGTACCCAGAATACCCTACCAAAATTCCATCACAATCTGGTTGACTGCTACGCTGCGTGTTGCGGGTTCGATTCCCGCACGGAACAAGTAGTTGTTCCGGGGCTGGCTGTTTGTGTGTGTGAAATTACCGCAATCCCGCCTGATGGTAAGCAGTGATGCAATCGTTGATACTAAAGAAAAATTAAATTAATAAATGGTTGAATATATAGATTCGTATTCATATTAATTTATTGCATTCCATATTGTGACAAAGATGGTACAAAGGGCTTAAAGCTAGGTACGATAGGATAAAATTACGAATCAACATTTAAAAAAAAAATACTTAGTCTTTTTTCATTTTCGTCTCCAAGAAATAGTATGGCAATTTAAGCCTAGCTAAAGAGTTACTACAATTTACGTACGTATATATTGATATATAGATACCTACATATATCAGACGAACTAACGTTTGATATCTATCTAACTACCTATGTCTATGTTTGGTCGACTCTTCAAGGGACCAGAAAGCTGGTCTATTTTATAGCCAAAGATTCAGCATTGCCATACTTTGCTACCAGCCTTTTGGGCACGTTTCCTGTTGATAGCGATGCAGATGATTTTTTGATTTTGGCGAAACTTCGACATTTTCCGTGAAGCGACTGCCGTCTGACCTCCACAACCCGAAGGCGATATCGAAGCATTGCAGCTAGACCAATTGTTGGACTTTTGAGGGCTCCAACAACCCGTAACGACTGCCACTAGATGTTCGTATGGCAACCGGGACCAACGGCTTAACGTGCTTTCCAAGGCACGACCAGAGCAATGTAAATATTCACATTCATGCATACAAATATTTGCACTGCGCGGGGATCGAACCCGCGCCTCCTTGCGCAGCGGCCGCATTCACTACCGCTACGCCACGGAGGCTGTCGAAATTTTATAAAAAATGTTCTGAAATAAATGATGAAAAATAAAAAAAAAATCTAATAGAAATTCATGTGAAAATATCGTCGCATGTGTAGCGAACACGCGAATTGAATGAACCAGTATTGCGAGCAGAGGTGGGCGCAACAGAGCTGATGTAATTGGTGCATTGTAGAAGGCCGCAGGCTACCATCGTTAGCCTTTCTTTCCTTCGCCCGGTTTTGTCCGGGCCGCGCTTGCTAATTAACTATGAAATTAATTGACGCGGCAAAGTTTCCGAGTGAAACTTGAATTAATTGGCACGTCCGACTTCAGCCTAATTAGGAGCCTCAGGCTTTTCAGTATCGCGCTCGTTGATGCTGTGAAAAACACACAAAAGTGTTGTGTATAGTTTGATGTGCGCGAGTTTCTCGTTCGAATCAAAATATGCGCTCTCTCTCAGCAGTGTTAATTGCGCGTGGTGAATGTGTGAGCCATTTTTGAAGGTGGAAGGTGCTTTTGCTTTTTGGTAGTGCTGTGATTTGTTTTTACTTGTATGTAAGTTGAGGTATTTCGAAATTGTTTTTTAGACGTAGTTATTTGGAATATGTGTGTGCCTGGTAATGCAGGCGGAAACAGAATAATAATTGCGTAACAAACTATCAATCTCAATTTGAATCATTTTGATTGATATTGTTACCTGTGGAGGCATGAGGAATAGGGAGTAAAGTTCGTTCATCCTCAGACCAGACTAGTGTTATGTCTGGCGGGCAGTTGACCAACAGTTGAAGTTAGGAAGTTGTATATAATGCAAATTGCACGGCAAACTCTGCTTGCGAGATGTAGAATTCGTGTGACGTCAGTATAACGCGTTGTTTAATTGTGGCGTTTGTAGGTACCGCTACACTAACCATTAGATATCCATTGCGTCATATCATTGAAAGATATATGTAGTCAATAAGGCAGGTGAGGCAATGAATGTTGGGGAACTGTCAAAACTCAAAACGAAAATGATTGCATATTTTGGGTCGCCATGTTTATAATCACGAGAGAGTAACTTCATTCGACAGGATTAAATAAAATGGTATCTTCTATACTTTTCTTAATGAAATAGAAAGAAAAAGGTGCACATAACTTAAAATTACTTTACTTAGTGAATGAGAGAATCGACGCCATTATCATTTTTTCTAGAGAGAGCGAAGAAGTCTTTAAAGTAGGCATTGCCCACTCTTGCCTCCCCTCCTTCCATTTCCATGCTATCCAGCCAGCTATACCCGTGCAGGTGATTGTACATTTTCATTGTGTAAAAACATTAATAACATATAACAGTACACCATAATTCATCCACAGCTTAAATCAAATAACAAAAGCTGTTATTTAGTTCGCTTATTTAGAATTCTCACTGTTGTCTATCATTATTTATTTGTAAGTACACAATATAAACACAGTTCGCGAGCAAGGGCCGACTGTGGAGGAAACCTTGTCCCGCGGCTAAGAAACCTCCATAATTAACATACATTATGAATTATCGAAAATGGCCGAGTCGATAGGCCTAATTATATGGTGCCGCGGCAACGAAGGAAAGTGTAATGAATAGCTTTGTATTTTATTAAAACGTGTTGCCGACCTGTATTAGATATCTTTGTTAGGATGAATTATATTTTATGGGCCCTATTATCTGGTAATTGGGTTAGTAAGGGTGTGTTTTGTTTTTTGGTTCTAATGTCAAAATTTAAATTAGGAACGGTGATTTAAAATTGGATCGTGTGGGAATTGATTTGGTTTTTAGACTTGTTTAATTTGTGTATGGGGAAATTAATTTATTTTTAATGTTATATGTGTTTTTTTTAATATCTGGCTTCGTTAATTGTAATAATTAAACCCTAATGAAACCATTAGGTTTAATTCTAAATGATATAGAATACAGGAATGTAACGTAAATAATTAATTTTAAAAGTGCTTAAAGCGTTCTCAAGATTTTTATTGCCTCAATTCGCAATCCAAATGAAGCGTGTAGTTCGAAATGTTTAAAGAAAGGAAGACTTAAAACCGAATGGAAGTTTCTCGACGATTCGATCCTGTTATATTTACAGGTATTTTTCAAAGATGTTATCAATACGAATTTATATTTCCGCTTCACTTTACCGCTGCCAGGGAATATAAACCTGTTGGCGTGAGAATCCTTCAGGCTGGTCGCACAAACTGAATGGTGAGGGATTGGGAGCACGTTTGAGGAACATGTTGGGCTAAGGTGAGCCTATGTGTGTATAACGTGGTCTATGGAAAATATGTGACGTCACCGTTGAAAACCTACGTAAAGGCTACTTTGCTGTGATATTGCCGTCAATTATTTTTAACACAGCCAAAACAAAACAAAACAAAGTAAAAAATAACTCAACGACACCCTTTGGCATCTTTTAATGAACGCTAAATAAAATATACATATTTTCCACGAATCTAAGTAACGGTCATTACCACAAGTGGTCACAAGACTCCCCGAGTGACCGCTAATGACCGAGCGATTGCGGAATCGCCTCGTTACCACCGCCATTGTCGGTGTAGAGATGTTCATTCGTTCCTCATTCAAGGCATTCTTCATTCGAATTCGTCTTACGTGACCGTGACGTCACCGTCTCTAAACGATTTACGTTCGAAGTTCGAACGTCTACAGAAAGTGTGTAATCGAAATTTTAAGGCACTTCCTGTACGATTGTTTGTTTTATGAGTTCTGATTGGATATAAGGAAGTTATTACAATAAACGGCTTCGATGCATTTTAGTGTTATTTAATTCGTCACATCCTTGCCGTCATATTTGAAGCTAATTACGGGAATTTGTTACTTATTATATACTTTATGGATAGATTTCGTTTCAGAGTTTCTTTCGGCAAAACATTGAATACATAGAGTTGACATTTAATTCTCGGTACAGCGTCTTCATGTATAAGTAATTATATAATTATAAGTATAATAGAGTAACAGTGAACTTTCTTATCCATTCTTCTCCATATGACATTACTTTTTGGAACGGGAGAAGGCGGGAAACAATTCTACAACATGTAATATAATTACCGCACACCCCCAAACACCCCAATTAGTATATTATATTATAATCATAACACATACACTGAATTTTTAATTTAACAAGTATATGCATTGTTATTTATTAAATTAGTTTTAACAATTCTTGGAGAACAAAGACCTAAAAGTTCTTGGAAAAGGGATTTTTATTTTTATTTTGCATTGAATGATTAAATTTGTATGAATACAAGTAAAACTGCGAGTTTAAAATTCTGTACAAACAACAGAGTTACTTAATATGACAATAATTTCCATAATTTTAATTATTTTTGCGACAAAAATTACCTATATTATAAATGACTAGCTGCTGCCAGCGACTTCGTTCGCGTGGAGTTAGTTACGCTCCGCTCCTATTAGTCGCAGCGTGATGTTATATAACCTAAAGCCTTCCTGGATTAATGGGCTATCCCACGCAAAAAGAATTTTTGAAATCGTGGCTGTAGTTCCTGAGATTATCGCGTTCAAACAAACAAACAAACTCTTCAGCTTTATATATTAGTATAGGTATAAACCGATTCTGAACAAACTATTTTCAGGAAGTGCGTTAATTAATTTACATGTTGTATATTTGATAAATTTTGCCGTTCAAAAGTGCCTTTCAGGTGTTCATTACAAATAAATCATTTTTGACTTTTGGTTTTGTTGATTATTTTTTGTTATTTTGCCATACCTGTATGATTTATGATCATAATTATCTGACTAGCCTTTTTCCAACTATGCTGGCTTCAGCTTCCAGTCTAACCGGATTTCGTAAGACTGGTGGTCAGACTTTCGCACTTCCGACGACCGGTAACGACTGTCAAAGATCTGTGAATGATAGCCGAAGCATAGAGGCGTCCTGGTATGGTCACCCATTCACAGATGAACCGCGGCAAGCGTTGCTTGACCTGATCGATCAATCCTGTGCGGCTATTATTATTATGATATCAGAATTTAATAGTTTTTTTTTTATTTAAAATAGATAAATACATACGCAAACAGCATAATAAATTGTGCACATTTATTGCCTATAGGTAAAGATTTTTTTTATAAATTATAAACAAGCGCTTGACCGCAATTCCGCTTGATGGTAAGCAGTGATGCGATCGTTGATGGTAAAGCGCGCTAGTTTATTAAGAGCCTCTCTACTCTAGCCTTGAAGACACTCAAATTGTAGTGTGACGGAAACATCGCCGCTGGCAAATTGTTCCAGTCCCTCGATGTACGCGGTATAAAAAAGAAGCGAATCGTTTCGTCCGGATCGTAGTGGTGTTAACAACGTAAGGGTAGAAAGTCGCCGTACGACGGGTCGTCCAATGATGGAACGGAGATGGGGGAATTAAATCATGGAATTCCCTTGCACACTCACCAGAATGCCTCTGAGACATTTGCCACTAAGCCGTGTCGCACAAATCTGCGCCACCATGCTCCCTTAAACAGAATGTTGACTTCCTTAGCTTGTTCGATCGACAGAAGCATCGATATTTTCTTTGATAGTCTGCCAATATTTAAATCTAAAATTAAAAGAATTGTCCTGTAATCGGCTGCCTACATCAACTGTCACTTTAATAAAAATTGACCACTTTAATAAAACAAATACCAAAACTGCAATTTCAAACACACATATTATTTGATTTTATTTCATTTATGAATAGTTATTCAATGTCATTTAATTTTAATTATTGAGTTTAATTGTATTATATATATGTTTTGTTGAATGAAATTATTAATAATTAAGATCTCTTATTGTGAATTTTGTGTATGTATATGTGATGTATTTACACAAAACAGAAGACCTGTGATTGCTTTTTATGCTACCATTATTGTAAATATGTCGTTGGTGTGCCATAATAAATAAATAAATAGAAGACCGAAAGACTGGCTACTCTACGCCTGTGCTCCAGGCTTTGGAGACCGTTTCGAGTTAAATCTGGGTCGCCAATTTGCACGCCTCTCCACTGAATCCAAAGTAGCCAGGTGACATTTCGCAGCACCAACCCAAATGTGGCTGCAGTACTCCATGGTATGGTTTTCATAATAGGTGAAAGTTCTTCATCACTACATATTTATTATAAAACAAAGTCACTTTTTCTTTCCCTATGTCCCTTTGTATGATTTTATCTTTAAAACTACGCAACGGATTTTGATGCGTTTTTCTTAATAGATAGAGTGATTAAAGAGGAAGCTTTATATGTTCAATAAAATCCATTAAATTGTGGAGAAACACTATTATTTTTGAGGTTTCTAATGTGATGTCGTAAATAAATACATTTTTTTCCGCGTTTGCAGTGAAACGCAGGCTGAACCCTACGAGATTTAGGTATCAAAATAATGTACTAAATGTCTATCTCTTATGGATATACCACAAGAACTTTTTTGTCATTTACTTTTTAAGACAAACACCGGCTAATTTTCGAAGCGATTTTAACCAATACAGCATTAATCCTTATCCAATTTATTATTTTAAATATATTGTTGATTTAATATAGATCTACATATATTGCCCTTTACAGTATATGATTTAAATGAATATTTTCGACGGTATTATAGATTTAAAAATTGCGAGGAGTCGCGTTAGCGGCGGTACACAGCGCGGCGTTCGCGGCGGTTTTTTTTATACAACGTTCACAGTTTTTATGTAGTGTATTTAAAATCAGTATTGCACCCGTGTGAAGCCGGGGCGGGTCGCTAGTATATTATAGGTAACGTTTCTTATAGTCTAGGTAAAGGTTCTTATAATATGAGTAAAGGTTTTTACATGCTTTTTATTAGCTTCACTTGTATGTTTGCTTGTTTGTTTGTCCGTCTCTAACTCAAATTTTTTTCAACTTTACCTTACATTAATTTGTGCAGGCAAAGTATTTTTTTAGTTTAGATTTATATTTAGTTACTTGGGCAACGCATCATTACGAATTTTAGCACTTGCTATTATGTCTGTTCGAGATTAAGAAAAGTTTGGTAATAAAAACAAATGAGCACCACTTAAGCGTTCGTGTTACCCGTATATTATTTAAAAAAAGAATATCGAACTAAAAAGTTGAAAATAAATATAGTTTGAAAATCTAAAAAAAACATGATTAAAGAATATCAAACTAAGAAGTTAAAAATAATTTTAAAATTTAATTTATGACAATAGTATATAAACAATACTAATAAAATGAGAAAAAAACCTGAGGCGCTTAATATACAAAAAATATGGCACAAAGGCACTTAATATACAAAAAATATGGCACAAAGGCACTTAATATACAAAAAATATGGCACAAAGCGCCTCACGCTTTTTTCTGGATCCAAACTACACTACAACATAAAATACATGCAACAATTTATCAGTAAACATTAAACCTAATGCCACAAAAGATAATTAAAAATGAATACTAAAACATCAGCACTTAGCTCACGTCCGCTCAACTATTTTTTAACAACCACTGAATTAATTAATAAATAATATATTCATGATGTTTGCACATACACTCATAGTGCTGCTAACTGTGATAATTTATTCAGTTGGTGATCGAGCCGGAAACTTGATTGCTTTTCTTTCAAACTTGCTCATTTTGCTTCATATTCAGTTATGGGTTATTGTTGACGTGATATTAGTATAGTTATTGTTTTGTGTGCTTTAAGCTCGAACTTTGAACTATTCCCGCAATGCTTATAAGCTTTAAAGTTATGATCAATTAATAAAAAATATTGAGACCAAGTATCCGTTTACCGAAGGTCAAGGAAAGCCGATTTTTTTTGTGATACCCGTATTTTTGAGTAGTAAATACATCTATCATTACTATTGGAAAAAAAAAGGAATTTAGTAAACAAGGTTAGGTAAAATAAATAGAGAAAACAAAATAGGGTAGATAATGAAGTTTGAAACCTAATTTCTTTAAATCTTTGCTCATTTTTGTTTTAAAATCATGATGATGAAAGGAGAACTCTCAATTTTTAATTAAATAGTGGTCAACAATTATAAGCCACGATATATTAACTGCTCGCGATTGAATCTATCTAATATTCGCTCATGACCTATACCTACCTACTTACAGTTCTCTATACACAGTTGCTGCATTCGGAAAGGTTCGATAAGACAAAAGAAGGATTTTCTGAATTATTAGATGATTATTCTGTGGTAGTCTTGTGAACACGAAACTTAGAAATAAAGTGTGATTAACAAGTATTTTACCTTTTAGTATTTTACGACAACATCGTGTTTAGTCTTCATTAGTTGACAGGCTAAACAATAAGTACCTTTTGAGCAAATATTGACGCCGAAACTTAAATCTACAAGTTTAGCTCGCACTTGACTGATTTCCATTATTTATTTATTCATTGAACGCCAAATGAAGTATAATTGTACGCAGCGGCACCGGCCCGCGTCCCATTTGAATTTCTCTACGTGTTTCAACATTTCATAAGTCTTGTACATTTCTCCGCATAAGTGGTCACTAAATAATGCTTAAAACACGTTGACAACACGGCTATTTGTTAGCCGTAACAACAATAACACAACAATCGTATAACAATAAGCCATTAGACAAGTTGTGGAAATTTTCCGGTTATTTCCGATTCACACCGATTGTTACGGCCGAGTCGGCCATTCGGAGGGCCATAACTCGGCCCGAGAGCCGCTTCGAGTGAGGTCTATGGCCAACGACCACGGAATCGTATATTTATGGTATATTTGTGGTATATTTATAGCCTATATAATGCGGGAGATTTATTGGGTGCGGCGTAATTAGCGCGAGTTTAGATTTATAATCTGAATTTGTAACCTGTGTGAGCCAGTTGTGGCCACTTTTTAATGGCATGCTTAGCGCTAATGAGCCATTCTGACTGGCTGTAGCTTTTAATGATACGCGTACCGTCTACTATGAGAGCACGAATACAATTGCGCTGTGTTACTTTTGATATGAATTCTTGAGGATAATAAGAGAGATGCATTTCGATCCTTTGTCTTAGTTTTGCTAAGTAAAATCGATGTTTATCTGTCATAAATTAGTATAAATACTCGAGGGGCGAGTGCGCCGGCGCCGCGAGCGAGCGTAAATCACGCACAACCGCTTATTATGTTGTTAGGGGCGGCCGTGTCTGCGCCCACGCGTGCCCGCTCGCCGCGCTGTGTCCACGCCCTTATGTTTGCGCTAGCTCACAACTCGTATCTCCGGTTTATTCCCATCAACTTTTTTATTCCTTGTCGATGCTTGAGAACATACAAAAAGGTAAATTATTTATAAACCATGGATGGAGATAGTACTCGATACATACTTTAACTTTATTGTCACCATTGACAAGAATGAAACGTACCCCGTTTCTTATTTCACACATTCATGGGCTTACAATATTATTATGGCATTTAAGTAAAAAATAAAACAATTTCATTTAGTCCCACTGAAGAACAAACAAACACAACACTTTAGTTACGTCGTAGCGATGAACATATTGTACCTTTGAGATATTGATCTATAATTATATTAAATTCTTTAATGGTGGAACTTGTACTTTTAAAGATTTCGGGTTATAGTAACGTAATAAAAATGTATTGCGTCTCATTTTGAGGGCATCGACGGGCCAGTGGTAACAGCCGCGAATTACAACGTCAGATATAAGTTCAAATCTGATCTCCAAATGATGAAGGGAAACATAGTGATTAAACTGGCAAGTTCTAGAATCAAAAGTCCGTAGACATAGATATCTATCTACCCGCACTGGATGGTAGGCTATAACATCATCGACTACCAGCAGAAGTTACCACCCACCAGACTAAATCTTGCCGCCAAGCGATTCGTCGTGTTCCGGCATGATGTCTGAAGCCGTATGGAGGACGGGTCTGAGCAGGTGTGTTGCGATGTGTGCCGTGTACGATGCGCTAAATGTTGTTTTGTCGGAAGTTTGGTCGTGGAGAGTCTCATAGGCTCTTAATAAACTGGCGCACTTTCCCATCAACGATAGCGTCACTGCTTACCATCAGGAGGGATTGCGGTCAAGCATCAGTTTATAATTATTAAAAAAAAAACACACATGGCCCACAAATGGCGTACTCCTTCTCACTGAGGCCTATGTTCTAACAGTGGCAACATTATGGACTGAATATGATTGTACAATATGTAAAGAAAAACCTGTCCGATCCGTGAAGGTATTGTTAGGTATCGATAACTTAAAAACTAAACTAAACTACACTTAAAAAAATCTCCCGAAAAAGAAATATTATTTCGCAAAAGGAGGTAAATTAATACATGCACGGTAGGCAATACATGCGCGGGCGAAAGGGGCCAGGGCACACGGCACGCGGTCCCATCGCTATTCGCTCATAATAATACCTTCAAAAATGGGGTTGTCACTTATTTAAAAAATTACCAAAGGAGATGTTTCATTTTGGGCCACTACTATGTACAGTATACATATAGATAAAAAGGAAAAAAATAATAGATTTCCATAAAAATACTACAAAATTAATTTGAATAAAAATACAAATACATATATTTAATTATTTGAAAAGTTTTTAGTGAGATAACCCTTTTTTAAGGTAGCCATGACAGTGGTTATGACGTTTAATTTACGACTTTGACAGTTCTATTTTCCCGTTGTGTTCTTGGTGTTGATTTGAGTTGATTGTGTTTATTTATTGGGTCGTATGTTGGGAATTCATGTTTTGTTTTTTTCGCAGTCATATCGTAGATAATATAGATACGATAGCCTTAGATACATGACACATCAATAAATGTCACTGTCAAATCTTATTTCGCTTATTGCTGACCACCATATTTTTAGTAGTTGTGTTGCACTCCTTGGCCGAGTTAAATTGAATCTTAATAAAAACTAAGCCAAAATATAGGAAATTAACATTAAAAACAGTCAACTATAGCGTATATACCAAGCATTAAGTGTAGAATGTGCTGGCCCAGGCTCCATACATTTGTGAAACATCTCCTTTGGGGAAGTTTGAACTAATTCGAAGAAAATAAAGATTATTTCAAAATTTATTAGTAGGGGTATTGTTACTATGCTGATTGTGGGAAATTTCACATTTTATTTGGCCATGTGTTTACCTAACCTTTATTATCCTTATGGGTCGGACGAGGTTTTCTTTACATATTGTATATTCTCAGGTACCTAGGTACTCAATACAGTAACCGTACAGCTCATACCAAGCTCTTTTATACAGACGTTATAAACGTTTTATAGCCCTTATATACCATAATACCGCAAATGTGCGGAAATTAGAGGGGCTATCACGTGAGCACTAACTTTATAACAGACTGTAATAAAGAACGTTCCTTACTTAATCACTACACTTAGTAGACAAATTAATAGTACCCCATAAGTCAGCTATGAAACAAATGCACTTAGAATAGAATAGAAAACTATAAAAAAAACAAATATAAGACACAGGTATACATACCTACATAAAATAAATGCTTAGTGTGGAGCTGCATCCACCTCTGTAACATGGAAGAATCCCACCAATCCAAGAACACACTGGGAATAAGGAATTTGACTAAAAAAATCTAATTAGTCCGTCAGTCAGATTTCCAAAAAATACTAGACACGTATTTTTTTGTTTTATCAAAACAATAAAAATTGACAAATATAAAAGGCATCAAAGATCAGGAGTGGTGGCTGGTGACGTCACTGGTCTCTAAAAAGTGTAACGTCTAGTGACGTCACACGAGTTTTCAACGCACTTTGTCATCTTCATTTTTTGTTTATATTTGTTTATATGAAAAAAGAAAAAATACGTGTCTAGTATTTTTTGGAAATCTGACTGACGGACTAATTAGTTTTTTTTAATCAAATACCCTATTGTTTCTGCCGCGAACACGCGTCATCAAGGATGCGCATCTATTCCTCATAATGGCAGTAAAACCTGTATGTAATATTATTATCCGCAAACATCCCTGCAACGCCACGGGCGGCGTGGGCAGCCCCAACAGCACCCTCAGTGCGTCATATGAAATCTCATCTGACTAGCCTTGTCCCGCCAGTATAAGTGTCGGCTTCCTGTTTAGAATACCAGTATTTTACATGGAGTGGCTGCCCATCTGACCTCCACAACCCAATTACTGGGTACAAGGATACCTTCGGTAAGACTGGTTGTCAGATTTTCTAGGTTCTAACTACCCATAGCCTAAAGCTGGGTCTAAGGGTTTAATGTGCTTTCCGAAGCCTCTCGGCATGCTGTGAAGGTCACCCATCCAAGGGCCAACCGCAGCAAGTTTGGCTTAACCTGACCGATCGATCTGTGCGGCTGTTATTATTTAGCGACATCACTGGAGTGACTGCCTTTCTGACCCCTCACAACCCAGTTATTGGGTAATACGTTACCACTTGATAATACTGGCTGTCACATTTTTGGCTTCTGAAGACCCGTATGACATCAAGCTACTACAATCTGTCAGATTTCTTTATCCGATTTTCAACCCTATCTCCAAAGCATTAAAGCTTAAGGTTGATTAGGGATATTTGACAGTATCGGGTAGCTTGACCTGCTGTCGTCCGAACGTTCTCCGTCATAGGTACCACTGGCCGACCCCTTGACAATTCAAAAGTGCCTATAATAAATTGTTTTATTTGAAATAAATGTTTTGAATTTGTCTATATATGTAATTGGTCATTAATGAGCGGCTCGACGAAAGTTATATGCTGGATTTTTTTATGTATGTTCTTCGATATTTTATTTTTTAAAGTAACTTAAATAAAATTTCGGAATCTGCTGCAATGCTTGGATACTTAAACGTACAAAATTCTAAACATACCTGAATACGCAGTAGCTCTGAAGGCTAATAAAGTAAGCTTAACTCGAAAATAAAACACACAGGTATCCCAAGCAAAATAAATCTTCCAACTACTTCCACTAACAAAACCAACAACACTGAAGTCATATACTTAAAATTAAAACACCCATTGTGACCGCACATTGTCAAATCAAGTCTTTGCGTTAAGCGACAACCCTTGCCATTTAGTTTAGCTTTAACAAC
The DNA here is from genome assembly GCA_037179545.1 of Sesamia inferens. Taxonomy (NCBI): domain Eukaryota; kingdom Metazoa; phylum Arthropoda; class Insecta; order Lepidoptera; family Noctuidae; genus Sesamia; species Sesamia inferens. The sequence continues at coordinate 10,988,275 of CM073934.1, read as the reverse complement.
TACACTATTGTGCAAGACACTGCAAGCAATATCTGTGAAAGTACAGCCTTTGAAACTACAGACAACAATGAACCATTTCGAATTAGCTATCGAGTTATCTGCCAAAGGTTTTCACGTCTGCGGAGTAAAGGTTGGTTCAGACGAACCACCAACCGACTACACCACGGCTGCGAAACGCCAAGCAGCTGTCGATTATGAATGGTTTTAGTGCTCCCATGAAATTGTACTCTGTCTATACAATGCCCGATTTTTGGCGCGATTCTTGTTGTTGAAACTACAAACGATTGAGTATATGTAGTAGCATCAACAGACTTCATAATTCATAAATCATTTTAGTACGCTTGTGAACTCTGAACCACAGCTGGATCTAACGTTAGTAACCGTGATGACATCGGTTTTAACCACACGTCTGCAACAACCGTTACATACTATTGTTGTCATGTGTAGATACTGTATATGAGTAAACTAACTTCAGGTTTTCATAAAATGTATGTCCGAGAATTTTTTTCACGCTGTAGTGGTCGTGGCTGTGGCTCGTCTGATTAGAATCTAAGTTTACGCCCACAGTATGGGCAAAAAAGACTGTGACGAATCCAGATATTAATAGCTCTCTTCATTCTTGGAATGAAGATTGAAGATTGTGAGTAAATTAATTATTTTGTTTATGTGGGTAATGCAAAACGATGCAAAAGTTTATTGGGGAAGTTCGTTCAACTCTTTATACGCCACACCTACAGGGATATTTTCAATCGTAATCTGTGTTTGTGTTTCTCATACTATACATATATCAGTGTTTTCCGCCAAGCCTCATTGAGGCGGTAACCCTTTCTTTAAAATTAGGAGGTTCGATATAGAAACACTTTAAAGTTTCAGTGATTGATTGTAGGAAATCTGTTTTCTGTTAAACCAAAAGGTACCCAAAGTGATAGCTGTCATTCTGAGTTAGAAGCAGAGGAGGAAAAATGGGCCACGAAATATTTTTCGATACTAAGGCGGCTGTGTTATGAAAAAGGTTGTTGAAAAACACTGCTATACAGTACTTCGACAATATTCAAACCATACCTTTGAGCTGATTTTGGTTACAGAAAATAGGAGCACAAAATCGTTTGTGCACAAATTCGTTATTGTTTTTAAAATTTCAAAATATATAATAGGTACCTACCTATTATATATTATGAAATTTTAAAAACAATAACGAATTCTATTGGTTTAAGTAGAATAAATTCGGGTTAGTTGCACTATTTATAAATCGAGACTGGCTGCACATTAACTATTAAAACAATTAGAACTATAAAACATTGCAACACCTCTCTCCCAAAATATTGGTACTAGTATGTATATGTATATAGCTTATCTAAGGATTTTTTTAAATAGTGTTAAGAGCTTTATTTTTTCTTTAATTTTTTTCAACTAAAGCACCTGCCACCTAATCTCTTCATCACCTGTGGTTGACTGATAGAGAATGCTTAAGACATTAAGTCCGCTTCTGTACTATTCATGTGCGAAAGAATAATATATAATAATAAATAAAATCAAAAATCAAGTATGATAGATATCAGTCAAATGATATTGAAAAAAAACTAAAATACATACAATACATAAAAAAATCTTATATTTATCCATTCCGACGCAGTGCGAAGTTCTCAAAGTCAGCTAGTTTATGAATATTATTTGAATTAGAATGTGGGCTCTAATAAAATCCAAAAAGTAAATACATATTTGCAATAAGTATTAGATACATACAAAAACTCTTCAAAGAAATCAACATTAATCAAAACTAATCGAATATTTTATGAGATGTTAAATATAGTCATTAAAATTTTAATCGATAAGCTCACGAATTTAAAAAAATTAAAATAAAGAACTTGGTAATTAAACATAACTTGATTATTCGATAGAAAACTATTGACATTGGTTTGACTTCCTAATTAAGCCGTTAATTATCATTCTATTCATCTTTTATAATTGACTTACTAAATCACGAAATCTCATACTTAAAGATTTACAATATTTTATTGAACTTAATTAAGAGATTTATCCTATATCGACACACATGGTACAGTCCACAAAATAGATTAGTAAAGCTACAATAGGGGATTAATTTAAAAAAAAAATCTTAGCCCTATTTTTTCCTTTGGTAAGGGTAGTTTAGTTCTAGTATTTGAGTGAATATACTGTTTTTTTTTGTGAAAAATAAAAAAAAACATGAATTTCACCGATGCTGATCAAGATGTCCCTCTCATCGAGAGGGGACCTGTACCCCAACAGTGGGAACATCTCACATGGCTCGATTATGATATAATATGATCAAGATGGATATATTTGTGTATATGGCTGTGTACCAACAATTTTGCCGACTATATACTTCACTAGTTATGCTTCGCCCCTATTGGTCGCAGCGTGATGTTATACTATTATATAGCCTAAAGCCTTCCTGGATTAATGGGCTATCCAACGCAAAAATATTTTTGAAATCGGGCCACTAGTTCCTGAGATTAGCGCGTTCAAACAAACAAACAAACTCTTCAGCTTTATATATTAGTATAGATAGAGAAGTGAAGGTAAGTCACGTAGAATTGGCGTCTTATAAAAACTTAATGATGTTCGATGATATACTGACTCAAATCACCATCATTACGGAATATTTTCGGTATCATCGGTACAGATCGCGCAATAAATTACTGTGCACCCACTTAGTACTCTCGCTTGGAAAAATAGCCAACGTATTGAGAAATGTCTTATTGCAACTTAAACAAATGACAGCCTTGATTACGTGCAATTAAAGTTAATTTTAGAAGGACAACAAAAATTTATAATAGCTTAAGCGTGGTAAAGTACCAATGAAAATTGAACTGTTTATAATGGTGTTAAGGTTGTTAATACAAGGATTTGTTTAAGGTTTTAAGTTGGCAGCTTTTTCTAAGGCTCACGGTAATGATGCAACTAGATGGTAATGATCGAAAGTCAATCAAACTGTAGAATGTTGATAAAATCTCTATTAAAGTTTCCATCTCGAACGGAGATGTTATTTAAACTTATTTTAACGTATCAAGAAAATAAATATCTTTAGATAATTATATTTGATTACTTAATTACAACTTTAAATTCCTGAAATTAAAAGCTTCGATTCACACACGACAAAGTTCACCTTTAATTAATAACTTAGACATAGAAAAATATGTTTGTTAGTTATTAATAATTATTATCAATTAACAAAGTTAACATCAACCATTCGTAACGACTATTAAAAATAGTAATAAAACATAGAAACAACTTCCTGTCCTTATTACATAATTTTACCAAGACCGTGGGTAGAGAATACGCTGGAACATAATTTACTGGATCTTAGATCATATATTTCAGTAATCAACGTTTCACTGATAACATTTGTTCGTCGAACGTGGTCTAAGGTATGCAGACACTGGGCGCGAGGCGGCCGCGAGTTTGAGCGATACGCCCGATAATATCGCCTCGTTACAGACGCGTGAGAAGCGCCCCAGCATCAATTCTCAGGACGAGATGAAAAAAATATACACGTTTGCTATAGCACAACATCATTTTGGTCGTAGACTACATATAGAACTTTTTTATTTTTGTGTAGACTTTATTTTTTTCTAGAGTGCTAATATAATGTTTTTGTATGCCCTAATCCCTAAAGATAAATAAGGCTTCAATTAAATTAAATGATACTTGCAAAATAAACATTTATATTAATGACACTTACAAACACAAACCCTTTTCTTTACACGCATTCGTACTCAAACAGCCATCGTTTAAAAGACGTGTCTTGATGACGGCACATAACAATAATAAGCGTCATTACTTGATTACACCGCCATGTCATTACCCACACACACAAGCCCTGTGACATCATTACCCGGTTTTTTCGCAATTTGTCGGGAAACATTAATTAAAACACTCCCTCGGCATTTGAGACAGTGAAGTCCCGCGTAATACTCGGCGCACAGCGGGCGCATATTACTCATATCATTATTTAATTCACTAAATTTTTACAAGGTACTGTACGGAAATTCTACTCAGTTGAAATACTTTAATTGCTTCAAAGAGAACAACAATATACAATACAACAAACTATGTACAATTACAAAACCAAAAAAAAAACCAATTAATAAACTTTCTCAATGCCAAGGTTTGTTTGTAACGAAATTGGTTGGCTTCAATGAAAAGCGTTCGGGAAAGAGGAAGCCATCGCCGCAAAACATAACGTTGCCTATATAAAAATCGTGTTGGTGAATTTTAATAAGGCAAAAAGTTTGTTTGTAGTAATATTTGTTTCTTAGCTCATTTCGGCGCTCACGTTGTCGGTGCGGGGCGGTCTGGAGGGGCTCGCGGGGCTGGCGGGGCAGCGCGCGATGTGCCGCCTGCTTTGCACGTCGTCATTTCCTCGAAAGTAATTCAAATGGAATCGTGTGCGCCGTTATTAAATATTTCATAACTTACCTCGCCCCCCGGCCCCGACTGTGTCTCACGAACCCCCCCTCCCGGCGACCGCATATTAAAGTCATAAAAAAGGGTTGTTTAATCTATCCCCTAAAACAATTTACATATCTCGGCTCAGGCCGCCGCTAAATTATTTAATTAAGAGAGGCATAAGTTTTTATTATTTTAATATGTCGGGTATAAAATTGTGTTAATGGAACAATGCCGCCATTGTGGACTGAATTTTAACCCTCGAAAGCGGGGAGATTACGAGCATCGACGTAAATATACGAAATACTGAAAGTGTTCTAATTTAGTTTCTCAAATAAATTAATCGTTTGTGAAATTAAACGGTTTTATGGTAATCTTTGTTGATCTCGAGAGTAGTCTCTTTTAATGGTGTCATTTAAAATCGTAGAAGTGAAATTGTTGAATCGAAAACTCGAACTCCCGAAAACGATTCATATTCTCCTTCCTTTTTATTAGCTGGTAAATACAATATGTAAAGAAAACCCTGTCCGACCCGTAAGGATAATAAAGGTTAGGTAAACACTTGACCAAATATAATATAAAATTTTACGTAATCATCATAGAAACAATACTAATGAATTTTGACATAACCTTTTTTTCCCGCGAATTAATTCCAACCTCCCCAAAATTTGGTAATTTTAAAAAAAGTGACAACACCGGTATTATTATGAGCGAATAGCGATGCGACCACGTGCCGCGTGCCCTGTCCCCCGCCGCCCGCGGAAGGGTTGTTTACCGCAAATGTATTAAGTTACCTCTTTTTGCGAAATAATATTAATTTTTTAGGGGGATTTTTTTCTTAAGTTTAGCGCGGCTTTGTATCCATTAGTAGAATCAGTTATCGATACCTAACAATATCTTGACGGATCGGACAGGGTTTTCTTTACATACTGTATATGCATTATGTAAAATGAGTTGGACCTAATATGTGGCCACGAAAATTTTGCAGTCTCAGAAGAACTGGTACATACACACTTAGAACACTCCAACAAATAGAACATGGTTTTAAAAAGCTAGTAAAAATTTCCGAGAAGCCGTACAGAAGAAGAAACAAAACAAACCAGCGCTTATTTTCAAGTACACCAGTAACAAACAACCGTAAACGGTTACGTATTACGAGCGCAGTTTCCTAGGACATTGCTAAACGAAGGCATGCGAAATTAGTGTCGCATTACTTGACCGGTGAGCAATAAACATTAGGCTGAATAAAATGGAACAAAAAGTGGCGGTATGCGGGCACGCGACGCCGGTATGTTAAACAGGGGTAATGAAAACTGCGTCAGATACACGATTACTCGCGTCCTCTGATCTTGCTGGGAATTCTACACCCTGTGTGTTGTGGGACGTACGCTTAAGGCATGTGCGGCGATTGGTTTTTGTTGAAGGGTCAGATAGTTTTTTTTTTTTTGTGTATTCTTATAATAAATTAATATAAATATAATAACCATAATTTCTTTATTTTATAAGTGACAACATTGTTTGCAGATAATTTACCTACATTTATAATATACAGTAATAGTTAGTTACCTGGCTCTCATACATTGTGTATATTATGGGACTTGGGAAACATTATGTATGGTATTGGTTATACACCTTACGAGAGACCCGGCCTTCGCACGGGTGCAATACTGATAGCAAATACACTAAAACTGTGAAGGTGGTATAAAAACAGCGGCTCGCCGTCCCGGTTGGTAGGTATCGCCACAATCGCGACGCCCCGGAATTTCTAAATCTGTAATATCTTCGAAAATATTCATTTAAATCATATGGTCCAAGGCTATATAGATCTATATTAAATCAACAATGTGTTTAAGGTATTAAATTGGATAAGGATTAATGCTGCATTGGTTAAAATCGCTTCAAAAACTAGGAAATATTTGTCGTAAAAAGTAAAATGACAAAAAAATGTTATTGTGGAATATCCATAAGAGATAGATATATACCATCTCGGCCTTTTCTGTAATTATTTATGACATCACATTGGAAACCTCAAAAATAATAGTATTTCTCCACTATTTAATGGATGTTTTATACGTATAAACCTTCCTCTTTAATCACTCTATCTATTTATAAAAACCGCATCAAAATCCATAGGCCATAGGGAAAGAGAAAGCACTTTGTTTTATACTATTTTTTTTGTCGGTCTCCGTGGCGCAGCGGTCAGCACGCCTGCCTGCGACGTGAAGGCCCCGGGTTCGATCCCCAGCCAGGTCATGATAGAAAGCGATCTTTTCCAGATTGGCCTGGGTCTTGGATGTTTATCTATATATGTATCTATTATAAAATATAGTATCGTTGAGTTAGTATCCCATAACACAAGTCTCGAACTTACTTTGGGGCTAGCTCAATCTGTGTGATTTGTCCGTATACTTATATTTATTTATTTTTACTTATTTTTTTTACTATGTTGTGATATAATAATTGGTCCCTGATTTCTTGTAAAATAAAAATATATGTAATTAAAAAAATGACCCATACTGAGCATTAAAATTACCACAAAATCCCAACAAATGATATTTTTCAATTCTTTAATATATTTTAGTCATTCCACCGTTACCAATTACCACATCAAGCCGTAACATTTACAAGAACTTGTCAAAGTTTCAATTGATTTTTTGACAAGTTATCGCGTCACAAGCATGACGCGCCAATGCGTCACGAAGCAATACCGCACTTTGACACAGCGTGTGCTGTATACGGTCACAAAGCGGGCCACTATGAGGCACCTGTCCCACCACCGGCGATTAAAGAGAAGCGAGTAGAGCCAGAAACTATAAAGGAGTTGGCGAGCAACGATTTTTGCTGGAATATGTAGTGAGTCTAGTCTCAAATCAAAGCATTTATTTCAAATAAACCAGTTACAGGCACTTTTGAACTGACAGAAGGTCGGTCAGTCAGTAAGATGAAGCTAGTCGCCCATTCCAAAGAGTAGGTACCTGTGGAGAAGAACGGGCAAGAAACTCCATGGACACTCTTTTAAATTATCAAGCTATTCATACAAATATTTGATTACATCATTCATGTTGAAATCAACCGTGTGAGAACGATGCTTTACAGCAAATGCTGTAAAGCATCTATTTGTTAAATTATTTTAATTTCTGAATTGCTTTTTTTTGTGTTTTCCATAATGGACGCTCTCAGCGTACAATATATTTCTGCATCGTTCTCACACGGTTGATTTCAACATGAATGATGTAATCAAATATTTGTATCAATAGCTTGATAATTTAAAAGAGTGTCCATGGAGTTTCTTGTGCTTGTGCTTGAGTACATTGTGCTCACAGCCTGCGTGTCTCTCAGCGAATGTTCTGCCCGTCGAGCTCTTTGACAGCTCTTGTCGCTGTGACTAGGAGTGCTTACTATCGTCGTAATAGTCAGCGATTAATTCTTAATATACAATATGTAAAGAAAACCCTGTCCCATCCGTAAAGGTATTGTTAGGCTAAACTTTAAAAAAAATCCCCCTAAAAAAATAAATATTATTTCGCAAAAAGAGGTAACTTAATACATGTGCGGTAAGCAACCCTTCGCGGGCGGCGACATTCATACATATTCCGCCTATAAAGTCCCCTCCTGGGGCACAGGCCTCCTCTCGGGGAAAGTGTATGGGCCGTAATCTACCAAGCGGGCACAGCGCGGGTTGGTAGGTGTCACATGTCTTCAAAGTTTTGCCTCTAGGACATGTCGGTTCCTACAAGATGTTTTCCTTCACTGTTCTGAGAGCAGCGATGAACATATAATCTACACAAATTAAAGCGCTTGACGGGGTTCGAAACTACGACTTCAATCTTGTAAGTCGCAGCCTAGACGACTGGGCCACTGTTGCTCTATACTTACTGTTTTTAAGTCACGAAGCGACACGTGGTTTACTTGTATTTATTAAGTACACAAACATATTGTGAATGTTTTTGTAAGCGCAGGAGCTCGACTCGCTCTCGTGCGAGATGCGGACAAAATCCTAAGATTTCCCACAGTGGCTGAGCGATTGACTGCTGCGCTATGTATCACGGGCATATGTAAAGAAAACCCTGTCCGATCCGTAAGATTCCAGGTCAGGGTTCCAAGTGTTTTAACCACTAGGCCACCACGACTTTATTGCGGGCCTGTTACGGTCATATATCAAGATTGTCGTCAATCACTAGCATTAATCGGAATGACATATCCCTCCGCGTTGACACTGCATCGAAGTAACAAAATCGCATTGCAGATCTTATACATTTATTGCGCGAGAGATTCGTTGATTGAGGGTGCTGTATAATACTATGTATTAATGGTTTTACTGCCATTATTAGGAGTAGATGCGCATCCCTGATGACGCGTTTTCGTCGCAGTGACAACAGTATTCTCAGTGTGTTCACGGATCAGTGGGATTCTCCCATTTTGCAGAGGTGGATGCAGCCCCACGCTAAGTTTTAAGTTAATTTTATGTATGTATTTCTGTGTTTGTGACCTTCTAACATTAGAAGTTAAGAAGATTGTTACTAACCTTATGGAGTCCGGTCTGATATAAAAGTATTCTATTCTATTGATAGCTAGTTGCTTCCTCGTCGGCGGTGGAGCAGGAGCCCTATGCGGGGGAGTTGACCACCCCAGGTTAATGAGAGTATTTTTATGTGCTCTCGCAATGAGGAATGCAAATTCGGTGGCGGTTACCGCCACGTTACTTGCCATTGTTTTAACACTGCCGCTTTATGCCACCCTTGGACTTTTATACCTTTTAATACGTTAACCCCCGAATTACGAGACTTTAGTACTAATCCTTTGTTTTTGTTTAGCGGACGATGTGTTGTAATATAAATATTTGGTGTATGTGGGTTGGTCTTTTTCAGTTTTTGTTTTTAGTTATTGTTTCATTGGATGATTAGTACCTGAAGCATGAAAGTTTGTTTGGTAAATTAACTTTTGTTTTCTATTAATTAAATTAAAATTATTTTTTTTAATTAAAAGAGCATTACCTTTCTTCTATATTGTGAGAATTTGTTATATATTTACATATTTTAGTATTGTATATTTATTTAAGTAGGTATGTTTGTGTTATTGTTGTTGGATTATATATTTGGGTTTATTTAATATTATTACTTTTATAGTTATCACATTCATGTTTTTTCTTCTTGATTTTACACACTGTTGTCTACTTTTCAGTTTTACTTTTACTTTCGCAGGTCTGCTGGAAGAAATTTCTTAAGAGATAAACAGCACCTTTGTACTTGACAAATCACATAGATTGAGCTCGCCCCAAAGTAAGTTCGAGACTTGTGTTACGGGATACGAACTCAACGATACTATATTTATAATAGATAAATATATAGATAAATATCCAAGAGCCAGATCTTTTTTTTTTTTTTTTTTTTTAATAATTATAAACTAGCGCTTGACCGCAATCCCGCCTGATGGTAAGCAGTGATGCGATCGTTGATGGTAAAGCGTGCTAGTTTATTAAGAGCCTATTCACTCAGAAAAACCGAGCGAATACGAAGGAAGACGGCAGTTGAGCGAGGTGATGCAATGTTAAACCCAACAACACGACCAACGATGCTGCGCCAAAGGGAGATTGATGTGAAGACCCTCCACGACCAAACTCCCAACACAACAACATTAGGCGCATCGTACTCGGCACACATCGCAACACAACTGCTCAGACCCGTCCTCCGTACGGCTTCACCAGACATCATGCCGGAACACGACGTCGGAGCCTCCATGTCGCAGGCAGGCGTTTTGACCGCTGCGCCACGGCGGTCGTCGTACTTAGATCTTAATTTTACCATATGCTTATGTATTTTATTATATGTACATAAATAATAAAGTAAATAAATATTCATTCCGTTTCTTATTAAGGATACAAGGTATATGCAACGACACTGGTTACTTATCCCTTTTGGTGATCGAGCTTTGAGTACGTCTGTCTAACCTTTCGGGATTAGAGGCGTGATGTTATATTATGTTTATGCCCAGTGAAATGCCTATTGAAAAATAGTATTGGGATCACCGTCTTATTTTACTGCATGTGTGATATCTAGCCATCGTGTTATCGTGGTGGCCAAAATGAATGGAGAAAACAAAACCTTCTTCGGAGACATAATTGATAAACGTTTTTATGACCTTATTTTATATACTTTAAGCGGAGCTAGTGACGAAGTAATAACAGCCCTACACCGTCGATCGATCGGGTCAAGCGACTTTTGCTAAGGCTGGTCCGTGGATGGGTGATCATCTTTAAATTCTAAGACCCTCCGTGCCCCAGAAAGCGCTTTAAGTCATTGGTCCCAACTGAAATTCATAGATGTTTGACGATCATTACGGGTCGAAACTCGAAAGTCTGACTCCTTCCAAGTCTTACCAAGGGGTATAAACCCAGTAATTATGCTGTAGAGGTCAGTATGCCTAGTATGAATTTTCGATCGTAGATATCGAGCGTGTTTGGCGCTCTTATTGGTTGAGAGTTCTTACAACCTTGAAGCGGGCCAATCAATGAGTCAAACGTTCTCGATATCGACGATCGAGTTTCGTAATGAAAACTCATACTAGGCCTACTGATAGGCAGTCACTCCAACTAAAATACTGCTATTCAAGTGCATCCGGTTAGATTGGACGCTGACCCCAGGGTTGCAGGGAAAAGGCTAGGCAGAAAATGATTTTGATAAACTTTCATCATCTCATCAGCCTACCATAAATTACCACGGGGATGCAGTGTGGGTTGATAGATGTCACAAATCTACGAAGTTTTGCTGCTAGAACATGTTTCCTCACGATGCTTTCCTTCACCCTTTTGAGAGAAAAATAATGTACACGAAGTAAAGCGCCTGACGGGGTTCGAACCTGCGACCTACATCTTGTAAGTCGCGGCCGATACCATTAGGCTACCAGTGCTCTAAACTTTAGCATAAACTTTAGCTTGAAATAAGTATTGATTAGTTTTTCCAACATTAAAAATAATAATAAAATAAATAGAAAACTTGGTACCTAAAGTTTTGAAGGCTGTGGCGGCGATACTTCCTGCGATTCCGCCAAAGCAATTGTGTTTTATATAAGAAGACCCAAGTTACCATTCCTCATTGTGTCTAGTATCTCGGTAGGCCATAACATCGGCCGCCGGCAGAAGTTACCACCCACCAGACAAAGCCTTGCCGCCAAGCGATTTGTCGTGTTCCGGCATGATGTCTGGTGAAGCCGTACGGAGGACGGGTTTGAGCAGTTGTGTTGCGATGTGTGCCGGGTACGATGCGCCTAATGTTGTTGTGTTGGGAGTTTGGTCGTGGAGGGTCTTCAGATCAATCTCCCTCTGGCGCAGCTTCGTTGATCGTGTTGTTGGGTTTAACATTGCATCACCTCGCTCAACTGCCGTCTTCCTTCCTATTCGCTCAGTTTTTCTGAGTGAATAGGTTCTTAATAAACTATCGCGCTTTACCATAAACGATCGCATCACTGCTTACCATCAGGCGGGATTGCGGTCAAGCGCTAGTTTATAATTATTAATAAAAAGTTAGTTTTTCCAACATTGAAAATAATAATAAAATAAATAGAAAACTTGGTACAAAATTCTCAGTGTTTAGAAAAAAGGGTCGGCTCGGCCTTTGAACGTTGCAAGCGTGCCGCCGTGCGGGTTTGTAGGTATGACGTTGATACCTGATGTGAACCCTATTAAATCAGCTGATAGGATAGTTTTCCGAGGTTTGTTTTCATTGCCATTTTTTGTGTAATTAGCGAATTAAGTAATTTTTACTTTAAAATTTTATTGGGTTATAAAAGTATAGCAATTATGAACGGTCTAAAGTGAAAAAATCTACTTATATATTTTTTAAATCATGAAAAGCCCGATGAAAAATTTCACCACTGGGGGGTTCAGAATCATGTACTGGATCCATGGTACTCGTTTGTGCGTCGATGTCAGATACACCCGCAGTGGCAACAATGTCGTCTGCCCATCTCGCCCGCGCCGGGTGAACGGTATCCCGTCGTCTTCGGCTTCCTGTCCTTGGACACTACTATACCCTACTAACAATTTATTGATACTTTTAGTCCGAGATAAAATTGTTGTATTTATTTAAAGTTATCACGTTTTTCCAACTTCCCTTTTCCGTCTTAGCTTCTTTCTTAAAAGCTTATTTCCTTTCTCCTTTTTAAAAAGTACAAAATTCGAAATATATGTACCGTTCCAATAGAAATTGACTAGTGTAGGTATAAAATACCAAAATAAAATAAATAACTTTAATATAAAACAAAAACAAAATAGTCATTATATTATTAAATTACAAAATCGACAAGACAAACTAAAGGATCGTACTGTTGTGATTCGAGTTTCGGATTTAAAAATGCAGTAAGTAATGAACATTTAAATATTTTTGCGTAGTAAGCTCTGTGATTGAAATGTGAAAAAGAAAATAAAGCAAACACAAAGGTGATACAATAAAATAATTTGAGTTTTCACGCAAATTATTTTATTGTAATCAATCAGCGTATTGCGCGGTGGCCGGGCGACACGCGTGGAGCCGGCGGCGGGCGTGCGGGCGCCGCAACACAAGCCAACCAAATTGCGAAGCTGCGAACCTACCATGTTTTCATTCCAATTTTTATCAACAACAAATATCGTAAATGGGAACGTGCAATTTATTTCATTCAACGCGAGTGATTGCTTATGATGTGATTGTTAACTGCACTTTCCTCTCAATATTTTTCAATTCATATTTATATTTTATTTATATTCTCGCAACAGAGTACCCGGAAACGCTTACATTTTTATGTATCACGTGTTTTCGCTTCGTTCAAAATGATTGTTAAGCCTCCAAACGTCCATATTTATCGCAATTTGTGTTCTGGGAAACGATATTTTACTACGTAATAGAAATAAATATTCAAAGAATTTCGAGCAAGTATCACTCATACAGGATAGAATATTTATCAATAGCATAATTTATCGGAAAAGACTTAAATACAACATAAAATCATACTAATTGGAATTAAGGAGCTGTAAGCTCCGCTATCGTTTTCATTGATTTTTTTTTACAAATCTGACGACTTAATTTTACTTTTATAACGTAACTACACCAATTCTGAAAAAAAAAATCTCAACGCCTCATAACATCCCCCACGTTCTTCAACACAGATATACAAACTTTTTCGTTCGCCCACTAATTGGGAACTGCCTGAAGGCTGGTTCAATTACGGGGCGCTGCGCAGCCAATAATTGGCAGCAGGGCCCGCGACAAAGCGCCCACAATGGGCCCTGATTAATTTCCGAACTGCACCCGAATTCTAACTAGCAAACACGCGACGAACGCTCCGTGAAACCTGCACGGGAAAATTACGATGGTGACTAAACCAGCCCCTTATTGTCTAGCCAGAGTATTAAAGGTTTTTTTGTGCACTGATTGTTATTGACGTTGACTGTCTTCTCTGTTTTTTTTTTATAATTTACCATACATAATAAACAAATCAAACCCCCCCCCGGTTTCATTTGTTTATTATGTATGGTAAATTATTTTGGAATTTGGGACTTATGGAGGCACTAATTGAATCGTTTTTAAAGGAACGCCACAGAATCGACCACAAAATGCTAGAAAATAATAGAAGAGGAAAAGTACTCGAAATAGATAACTTCTAATTTCTTTTCAGCAAATTGCAAACTTTCTAACAACTGTACAATATTTAAAAGACTAAATTAAAAACAGAACTTATCATCAGCCACCAACTTAATCTAGATTCCTAGGCGCAAAGATAACAGACAAAGGCCCAGTTTCGCTCTGCTGTGTTAATTGAATCTCCAACTATCAGATGATAGCAGCGAGAGTGAGCTCACTACAAGGGGGGAGGGGCTACAGGGAGAGGGTCGGGGAGCCGGGAGGAAATTAAACGTCATATGGTCACTTTCTTCCCCGTAACAATACGCTGTTAATAACGATTCTTGTCTTATTGTCTTTTAAAGTTTTGTTAGAGGTTTGACTTAAATGGATTTGATGCAACAGTCTCATTTTAGTCGGTAGGGGCATTATTAGGCTGAATAAATAACTTTCAAATACACGCTGCTGCAAGTACATTGTGCGTCCTTTACGTGTTTGTTACGTATAACGTCGATCCAATTTTGCTACATGTTTGCTACGAATGTGCTACGCGTTGAGTTGTTTACTCCATGACTGCTACGCGCGTACTACGCGGCCCTACGAATATACTACACATTATGCTTCGAATCTGCTACTCGTAGACTCCCCTGCTACACGCGTACTACGCCGGCTACAAGTACGCTATGCATATGTTACGGAAAGACGCATACTATTACGCATCTGCTACGCGCGTAAAAGTTTGCTAAGAGTAATTGTTAACATTTTGAAAATTATAAAATTATTATTAATTTTAAAATAATTGAGTTTTATATGCTTCTCCTTAACGCTGTTTGAAGGAGTTGACATATTATTTTAGCAGGTGATGTTTTTTAGCGTCTGACCCGTTGGTATAGGACTCGTATGACATGACAAACATGCCATGTAAATGTAACATGAAATATATTATAAATATGAGCTAATATTGAGTAGGTACTATTGAGTACTCGTGATAAAAAAAAACAATCTATTATTGTCGCACGGCTAAACAAAGGCCTCATCTCCAACAAAGAAGGCAGGAGCTTTGGTCACCACCGGTTGACCGTTGATAATGAAAGAAATGTATAATGCAATATTCCGAAATATCTCCAATTAATTATTTCAGAACAACATCAACTAACCTATAATAATTAAACTCCTTACAAAAAGCGATACTACCCACAACTTGAACATAACTAATCAACGTGCCACAACACACGCTGCGAATCTGTGCACCAGGAAATTAACCGACGACATACTGACGACGGGCTGTCTATGGCTGCTCAATTACCTTGCTTACTCTATGAGTCTTTGCCCACCCTTGCTTACTCTATGTCCAGAACTACTTGATTTACACAGCTTCTATAATAACGGCCTTTGAAATCTTTGGCTGTGGTTGCTCTATGGATTTTGATTAATTTAAATGATTTGATGGTGGTTGTAAATGGTTTGTATGTGTGTTTTATTGAGTTTATGCCATAAATAAATTGTTGGTTTAAGTTGAACTTTATTAGCTTTTACTATTACCTTCTTGCATTTGTTTTGTGTGTTTAGAATTTAGGACGAAATCTTTCAAACATTTGTATCTAGACTGAGTCTTATCTTAAGAACAAATTTTGATCACCATTTTTTAAAATTTAACAGGATTGTGTTTTGCATGGATGTGACCTCGCCTAACTTGTATTTTATGCACAAGTTTGCTGCAAATGTTAATGTTGGTCTTTCTTTATTTATTTCTTTCACTTAAAATCACTTTTTGATAGTGAAAATTGTTACACATACTTACTCTAAATCATTGACCACGATTATAACCGTAAACAAAACCACATATAACTCGACACAAGTCAAATCAACGTCTTAATTATTCCTTAATTAAGCCTCCATTTGCTTGAAAAGGCCTGAAACAGAGAACAGAGCTGTTCACTCAAAATCCGCCTGTAAATAGAGCCGTGGTCGGTTGAATGACGTCATGACGTGACGACGGCGTTGCGTCGCAGGCCGCACTGTCCAAGCGTTTAATTTCCTGGTTGACGCCGCGTCGCCGACACTTGATTGTACAAGTCGTACCATCCACAAGAACTGTTAGCTAATGTTTTCCTACTTAGTTTTGTAGTAAAAAGACAGTTCACGAATGTATTGGCTAGAACTAACTATTGTAATGTAGTTTTAAAAGCATTTTTGTAATTTCAATTCCGGTGCCAAGTGATTAATCGCAATCATCATCATTATCATCTCAGCGTTAATCCCAGTTGCGTCCGAAGCTTTTTCAGCTTTGGAGTTTGGGGTCCGACTGTCGTCTAACCTCCACAGCCCGACTGAACTAGGGTAAACTTGCCATATTCGTACCCCTTAAGAGGAAACCATCATATTTATAAAATTAGGGAAGATAAATTAGTTTTAATTAAAAGTAATTTTTGTTTGCCTTATGCTTTATTGGTTCTATAATCAAATTTAACATAAACCTTGTAAACTTCTTGAAAATAAACAATTAAAAAAAAAACTAATAAAGTACGATTTAAGAGCATTCATCCCAAATCGTACTGCTATATCCTTAATTCGTACTTTGAGATCTATTCATTGGTATACAGTATTGAGAATCAGCATTATAATCAACAATGTGTTATTAAAACAAGTAGTATTTAATTTTTAACAAATTTGACGGATGGTCTTCGCCAATTCTCGGCAATCATCGCATTTATACTCTTTGGCTTTTTTATTGGTTCCTGCACAAAGTTCATGTACCCACGTCTCACATTGTGTGCACTGGATCATGGTTTCTCTTATGTCTTCTTGACATAATGTGCAGTACCAACTGCCATTTTCATCTTGTTCTTCTTTCTTTTTCTTATTTTCCTTTTGTGATGTCTTACTGGTAGTAGTTTTAATTTTCATAACACTTAGATTTTTTGATACTTACATTCTTCTTTTTCGACTCTTCTATTTTACCCTCGAGCTCTTTTTTATAGGGACTCTCTGTAATAACAATAGCACCTGTAGTTTTTCTTTTCATTGGCCTTGAATTACCAGGAATAACGCATAACGGAGATATAGCTTCCAGCGTCGTTCTAATTGACTGTGCTGTAAAATCCTCTATGTTTGTATCTGAAGAAAATTCTTTCTTTTTTTGTTCTAGACATTGTTTTTTCTGTTCCAATGGGTGGATTCTGGATATCCCAGGAAAATTTGGGGACATAGCTCGCTCAGTCTGTTCTTGCACAGAAATCTCATTTATTGTGTATTTTAAATACACCACAAACTTCGTTGAATTTTAATTCCCCATTGTTATATTTTCTAATTGCTTCTTCCATGTCTTCTTTACTCCAAGAATAATATTTTCTTTTTATCATGGTGTTCTATAATAGAACATTTTTATGTTTAATATATTTTTTTAACTTTTATGATTATTTTTTCAATCAAAAATCTACTTTAACAACTTGTCATAAACAGTTTAAGAATTGGTCAATTATCAAATTCAGATTCATAAATAGTTTTCCTAAATCGTACCAGTACGTTTTAAGAATTTAACTCGAGTACGAAATAGGAGCAAGAGCCAAACAAATTTTAAATTAACCGCCAAAAAAATTGAAAACAGTTACGAGTATGAAAACACGTCAGATGAAATCGCTAAGATACACATAAAATCATGTTAAAACTTAAAATAGGTAATACGCGTCCTTGTTTGAGTAAAACTCTTACGAAATGTGCAAAAATATTACAACAATAGTTGACTAAAACTTATTTTTTCAATATTTTTGTCGAGAACAACTTCACAGGTGTTATCTGTCAGGTGGGGAAATGGCCGACTGTTATTTCTATTTTCTGACACTAGATGCGCTGGTAGCTGTTACCAAAGCAGAGTTTTAAGTGGAGTACGAATTTGGCGTAAGTACGAATTAGGCAAGTTTACCCTAATCACAATGACTTATAATAAGAGATTGCACTGCAAAAGAACTGACCGGATTTTCAGGAACGGGGTGAACTTTTTTTATATCAAGGTAATTTCTGAATCACGATAGAACAAAGTTAGGGGAAATAGGCAATTAAGTATACGAAAATAGTGCAGTTAGCGTGCGTGGTATCACCGCGCATCTAGCGCGTGCTGGCGCAGCGTGCGCGCGCGACGTGCCGGCGTGCCCGCGCGCCAATTAGACGCTCGTCGCACCACCGACTAATAGCCCATTAACACTCGCTTTACACCGCGCGGCCATCGCTCACCTCCATCTATTCGCCTGTTAGTGCATCGCCAATCCAACCCGTAACTACCCCACCCCCTCCGCCATTACCTCTACACGGCGACGGAGGGGAACCCCGCTTAATTGACGGGAGTTCGCTGTCATAAATACACGTTCAAATGTTCCACTTTATAGGTAGTGCGGCTAATGTGCAATCGAATTTATTTATGGCAAGAATTCTTTAAATTTATGGCGCTATTGTGAAGTTGGTGTCAGTGGTTGATTGTATTAACATCACCAGCTCTAAATAAGTCTAGGATAACACTTATAGCAGTGAAGACGGCTCCTAATAAAGCTTAACTTTAAGTTGACGACTGTAATGTGTGTCTCTAACGAGAGATAGTTTGAATTAAACTTGTAATAGAAACTCAGTAGCGTTAGGTCGTTACTGTTGCACGCGAGGTGCGATGCCCTGCGATCGAGCGAGCGTTTCGCGTTAATTAATTGGGTATTTTCACACGTCAGCGGCTAGATCTCTCCAAATAGATCGGCGCGCGCGGCCCTTAATTAGCTATATCTGCGCGACCGATCGCCTGCGCCCGCGCACTCCGCCACGCCAATTTGGCGCTAGTCTCTACTTCGGAATAGCTGGAGATAAGGCAACTAGAATGCTCAGTAATAACCTCATTATGAAATATACGAGCCTCTGCTGTTTGTTAGATAACGCGAGACTCTTTGTATCGTACGCCGTGCCAACGTTATTTATGACCATGCGCTTTGTTCAATTACTGAAATAGTAAACAATGTAAGGTTACATTCATTAAATTAATGTTTATTCTATAATTCTATATCTTATTGAGCAGGATAGAAAACATGCATAGGTAATCGCATTTTATGTACAAACATTATTTTCTAAACTAACTTGTATAATCCATACTAATATTATAAATGTGAAAGTGTGTTTGTTTGTCCTTCCTTCACGCCGTAGCTAAGCAATCAATCGACCTGATTTTTGGCATACAGTTAGTTGAAAAGATGGAGAGTAACATAGGCTACTTTTGGTCCTAAAAAAACATCAACTTCCCAAGGGAGATTACTGGAATATTTGTATGTGTACACCAAATATATCCTTACTAATATTATACATCGGAAAGTGAGTTTGTTTGTACCACTTTCACGCCGTAACTCCTGAAGCGATTGCTTTGAAATTTTGCAGACGTAAAGTTAGAAGTCCGGATTCAATAATAGGGTACTTTTTATCCCGAAAAAATTTGATATTCCCGAGAGAAATCTAAAACGCGCGATATAACCGAAGTTAACGCGGGTGAAGCCGCGGGCGGGAAGCTAGTCTAGTTTATAATTTTGCCATTGAAAATAGGTCTCCAATCTATGAAAAAGAGTTGGCTGTAAGAGTAGTTGTCGGATGTCACACGTGTTAATTTTCCTTTACCATTATGAAAGTGCCTTCTTGAGTTCGAACTCAAAACCTACAACTCGCAAATCGAGGCCATAATCTTGCTTGATTCTACATATTTTTCATTCATTGTCATGGTAATGCATAAAGTAATAATGGTGATTTCAACACTCGTGAAAATTCAAAAACGACGCGTCATGCCTTCCTAAGAGTATTACAAATAATTTTTAATTAATTACCGTTCTCTATTGATCAATTCTTTATCCACAGCTTTAATATCGCGTTAATATGCAGCGCAATAGAATAGAATGACGTCGGTTGGTCTGTGCAAGCGCACGTGTCGATCCCGCACTATTCTCTCTTCGACTGATTGACGGCCGTCAGGAAACAATTACCTTTTTGCCGGCCAAGCGATACAACGCTAATTACAATAAGTGATCATTGATTTTTTTTAATTACGCCGCCCATTCATCCGTCTATCATCGCGGCTAATAGTTGCCAGTCAGAGCATTTAATAACGCCCGCTGCCTTACGGAGAGCTCGTAGTTTCGCTGTCGCGGAATTTCTATTATAAACTCCACCTTCTTTAATCTATTTTTTAAATTAAACTCTTGAACAGAACCCGGGACTCGTAACCGATTTTATTAAATCATCCTTACAAATTGCATTTTGAACATTGTTAACAGACGGTGGTTCGCAAAAAGTTAACAACTATTAAGAGCCAATTTTTATGTGTCGAGTAAAGAAAATCTTTATACAGTACGCAGTTGGAGCGTAACCTGTTTTGCAGTGTAAGCGTACGCGTTGCATTCCTTTCATAAACACGAGAGATGCGCCGAGCCGGGTCAGGGTGGCTGCGCGGCGGGTCGGGCCGGTACCGCACGCGGCGCCCGCCGGGACGCGCATGCATCCCGCCCCGTGAGAAACGAATGTTCCCGGCCTCTAATTACGTTTTATGCGATATCGCCATTTAATTAGCAACATGTTTCCCATTCCGAAACATTAATTAATATTTTCATCAGAGTTCTCCGCATTTAACTGTGCTTTTATTACTCTCTCGAGATTTTAATAAAGATTCTCGACCACCCTCGTTCGAGTGTTATTGTTTTAAAAAGTCTTATTATGAAATTTTTATTGCTGTGTCGTCGAGAAGGATCATTTATTTCATTGTCGACGGCTTTTCGATCGAATGCCTTAAATGAGTTCTTTTAAGTAAAACGAGCCATCGAATAAGAAAGTTTTTTGCGAGCGCGCTGTAACGGCGACAAGTGGTTGACATTATAACAACGCAAGAGCACATTGGTCAGTCACTTTTTGCAATAATAAAAATACCACGACCGTTTCTTGACAGCTACACAAGAACTTAACATCTCGATAAGTTGACGTTCGCGAGAGAATTCACCAGATAAGGGGTACAATTAATTCAATGCTTGGCGAGTAATTGTAGCAGCAGATTAATAACCAATTCACGTAGCGAGGGACAAATTGCGCCAGCTGATCGCCGCGCTCCGCTGTAATGAGACTGCACGTGTGACATCTCTCTTACTGTCCGACCGCTTCCATTCTCAACCCGGTATTAATGACGACTAATTTATTCAATGTGGCTGACTCGCTGGATACTCAACTATATTTGCCTTATCTGCATAACTGTAATCGATGAAATTCCTATTATTTCGCGATGTTTAAGGTCCAAGAGCGTGAGAACAGCCCTCGGAGGGAACTAATTACTCCAAATGTGGCTGGCTTGGGTCTTCGGTTAATTAGAGACGGAGTGGTTCAACCCTCTTAATTAATACTTGTGCCTAGAAGGCCCTCATGCTTACCTCGACTGTTTTGTTTGAATTGTTAATTCGTGATAAAACATCACTGGGTATTGTGTTAACATTATAATTAAATGTTAAAAAAGCATTTGGACTTTCCTTTTAACCCTTATCCGCTTTTAGTACATTGGAAATTGGAATATTCTGAAATTATGTGTAAGTTACGAAAACAATTAGGTATTATAATTTCAATATACTTATTTACTTACGAGGGAACAGATTAAAAGTAGTTTAAATGTATAATTTAATTATACTGTTTATTATAATTGAGTTGTATCCTAAAAAATAATTTAATGTCCATCAGATAGATTTATAAAAGAATATTGAACACGTATTTTTTATTTTTTCTTTCATTCAAATTTTTAGGAAGATATATGGATTTGAAATATCGCATGACGTCACGCCGTGGTACAAAATATACAACGGCGTGACGTAATTAGCCCCCTCTCCGTAACTTTAATAAGCTATATCTCAGTAGTTTTTGGTAATTTCGACAAAATAAAAAATACAGGTCTTATTTTTTTTTATTATCTAGAAGAATTATTTTTTTGATTTTCATACCTTGGATACAATACATCCCTATTGAGTTTATTTGACATGTACCTAAGTGTTTGGCTGTTGAAAATAGAAGATATTTACCTAACTTTATCTAATATTTCATTAACTAGTATACATTTATTATTTTTTAAGATTCTTTTCAAATCGTAAATCCAGTACCAGACAGCGATGGCCCATAAATTAATTATGTAATCGACTTTTATAGTTTTATGATCAAATGGTTACGGAAATCCATAAACAAATATTTGTATTACATCACAAATAAAAATAACTGATTTGAACCCAAAAAAAAATTACGGTGAACATTTCATTGGTCCCAGGTCGACCCGTAAGCCTAGTATGAACGCGCGGATTAAACGTAACGTACACACTAAGTATGTATGTATTATTAAATTCAAATAGATTACTCTGTGATAATAGATATACAATGGCGCCGCTTCTGTGGTTCACAATCTAAACTAATTTTAAGTTATGTGCATTTCTTTCTTTCTATTTCATTAAGAAAAGGACAGAAGATAAAATGTCAGTTTAGACCTGTCAAATAAGTGCACCCCTGACGTAAACTGGCGTATTTTAGTCGCCATGATTATAATTGCGTCTAAACTGTCTATGGAGTTTCTTAATTTGACAGGATTACATTAAAATGTTATTTTCTATGCTTTTCTTAACGAAATGGAAAGAAAAAGATGCACTTAACTTAAAATTAGTTTAGTTTATGAAGAACAGAATCGGCGCCATTTTGTAAATTAATTAACACACTTCCTGCAAATAGGTCGTTCAGAATCATTTACTTAATCGGTTTATATCATTTTTAATATACGTAATCTTTTGTCCCTAAAATAATTAAAACTACGGAAATTATTCTCATTTTTACTTATATTCATACAAATTTGATCATTCAAGAAAGTTAAGGTCTTCTTTCTCCAAGAACTGGTATAACTAATTTAATAAATAACAATGCATATACATGTTAAATTAAAAATTCAGTGAATGTATTATGATTATAATATAATATTCTAATTGGGGTGTTTGAGGGTGTTCGTTAATTACATTGCATGTTGTATAAGGGATAAATATATTATACTGATTTAGCTTGAAGACTCACATCTCCAAATCAATAATATTAATTGTGTTGTCGCAATAATTTATGCCAATTTGATTTGTTGATGGATTGTATATCGCTCACCTAGTAATATGTCAGCACATTTACGTTATCATATTTTATAGAAACAAGCATCAAAAATTTTATAATTATTTTACGATTTAGTTTTTCGTTTTTTTACAGATTCATTTTTATACTAGTAACCAAACGCAGTGTTCAACAGGTTCGAGGTATTAGTATAGACGGTAATAAATATTAAGGATATGTAATAAACTCAATTTCACAGTTTTCGCAGACGTGCCAATATACAATATACAGGGTGTATCTGACATCGTAACGCAAACTTCGCGAAAAGGCCAGAGCGCATGCCACTAATAAAATTATGATAGTCTTTTATGTCGTTAATGATCGGGTAACTGAAATCACAGTGTTTAAAAAGTGTAGGCTCGGTCTTTGAACGTTGCAAGCGTGCTGCCCTGCGTGTGTGTAAGTATGACGTTGACCCCTGATGTCATCAACCTTTTAATCGTCCCACTGTTGGGCACAGGTCTCCTCTCATACAGAGAAGGATTGAGCGTAATCACCACGCTTGCTCAATGCGGTTTGAACTCTATTAAATCAGCTGATAGGATAGTTTTTCTAGTATTGTTCACACTGCGCTTTTTTGTGTAATTAGCGAATTAATTAATTTTTACTTTAAAATCTTATTGTGTTATAAAAGTATAGCAATTATTATGGACGGTCTAAAGTGACAAAAAATTGCATATATATATTTTTTTTAATCGGGGAAAAAACCGACGCAAAATTCCTCCACAGGGGGGTTCAGAATAATGTACTGGATCCATGGTGCTCGTTTGTGCGTTGATGTCAGACACATCCTTTATTAAGGTGATCAATATTGTCGATTCAAAAATTGATCGAATTTAGGTACATCATGCGTTTACGTCGCTCGTTCATGCAAGAGTCTGATCAAATAAATTAACATATGTATTGTAAAAGGCAAGCAGTAAGTACCAAAAGAGTAGGTGTATGCGTAGGAGACGCTTACGGATCACAACATTGGAACCAACTGTACGATATTTTTGTAACAAAACACGATTTTATTTATGTAACGTCTTTATTTGTTTAAATTGAGACATCCTTTGAAGTAATTTCAACTGTGGATAAAATGTAGGCAGGTTTTTTTTAAAGTAATTACCTACATTATTTCTCTCTCCTTCCCCTTACTATTCCATCCAAAGGTTGACTGTAAAAAATCGCTCTTAGCGATAAGACCGCCCATTGTGTCATCCTTTTTAAAATTTTTATATTTATGTATTTGTAATATATGGTATTTGTAATATAACCATATGTGGTGTACATAATAAAGAGTATTCTATTCTATTCTATTGTAGGTACGAGGTTCTATTTGAAGATTACACCTTATTGGGGATTAGAGTGGAATTATTGGAAACTGATATTATATTTAAAAATTACAAAATATTTTTACGACTGAAATACTTTTTCTGGGAACAAAACCTTTTATTCTAGAGTTAGCAGATACAGATACGTTATAGGTAAGGATTTTTGCATTTTAAAAAACAATAATTAATTATGTATTTATTAGCTTTATATCGTATCTTATTGCTATTTCTTTTATTTATTGTTTTATTATTTATATTCACACAGTAAAATAGGGACAAATTTAAAATCTGAGTACAAAGATACTGCTTATTTCTTAAGAAATTTTTTCAAGCAGACCTGGGAAATTAGTAGTAAAACAGTAAAGTAGACCATAAATGTACGTATAAGAAGCACAAGAAGAGACAAATATGAATGTGTTAAGTCTAAAACTAAAAATATTAAATATCTGATAATAGTTCCATCATCATTATCAACGTTTTTTTACTGTCCCACTGCTGGGCACAGGTCTCCTCTCATACTGAGAAGGATTGAGCGTAACCACCACTCTCGCTCAATGACAACAACTTTTCTATATTTTTATAATAAGTTTTATTTATCTCGTAATTCCAACACAAAAATGATTGATAATTTAAAACTTAGTTTTTTTTTTGCAGATTTAGATCACAATCAGATCAGAACTGTGAGAATGATTCTAATAAAGAATCGTAGGTTCTGACGTGCTCCGATTAAATTAGACTGAAATCTTGAACAGTAAAAGTCAATATAGTGCTCCTAATATTTAAATATTTTTATTTAAATATAAGATTTTCGGCACAAATAAAAAACACGAAATTGTACCGTTTTTACACTCACATGAAAAATTTATAACTGATCCAATTTTTCCATATTTTCTAAATAAAACTTAATCATGCTTGTTTTTTTGTAGTCCAACACTTTTGAATTACAATTACTTACTACTTGAACACGGAATTTCTTAACAGTTGTAACTCTGCGGTGGCGTAGAAAAATGCGGCTCGCTGTAATGAATATTTCATTAAATAGCTAATTTATGGACCACTATAAATGAATAAAGAGCTCATTCAATAACTTGGACACGACTTTAAATTCCTACACACACTCCTTATTATGAACCTATTACTGCAATTATCATTACAATTAAACGTATTTTTTCCGAGTTTCCACAAGTTTTTTATCATTAAACGTATGAACTTTCAAAAGGCATAAAATAACTTAATGGGGAAATATATATTTCTCATTTAATTAGGTGTATCTATAATTATGATAATGGTGTGGAGCGAGTTTTATTCAGTTCAGCTACATATTTATTCCCCATGAACATAATTTAGTACCCTTTATATTTATTTAGATCTAACAATAGTTAAATGTCGTCCCGATGCACTTTGTCCTGCAATCCAGTTCGTTTCCAATCACCTCACGTGCAAATAAGGCCGCAATAGAAACTATATAAAGTCAATTTACGACGTGTCAGTGTAAAGTCGTAAATGTGAAATTGTTCTTGTCTGTGGATAATGGCGTATTTAATGTATTTGTGACTGTATATTCTGTATTACCTAACCGTTGTGTCTTATGTACACGTCGCCCGACGACACGGCTCTTCGATTAACATAAAATCGAGGCGAACAGCGCTGACCCCGCGTGGGCGCGTGCTCTTGCGCATCTACCTTACTCTGCGCCTTATATTGGGATCTCACTCCCTCTAAACCTCGCAAAGCTAACCCAAAACAAACTTACACAGCAAACACAATCCTATGTATTACCACACCACGGTAATCATTAAAGTATTTCGTGGCTACTAAACCGCATTTAGTCAGTTAGTCATCATAAACCAGCTGATGTCGCAACTCGTTGGTCGAAAAATAATTAGCAGTTAGTCGACCTCGCGGCCCAACTGCGAAGGAAAACCGCACGCTCTGACATTGACCCGGCGAGCCCCACTCAGTCTACAGCGCCGAGCGCGGTGAGGGCACAGCGTGGCCACAGCAATCACCATGACACGGCAACGCAGTTTTTGTATTTATGAAATGTTATCTACATTTGCGTGGCAACTTATCGAGTTCTAGAAAAAAATCCAAGACGGTGAGCACGCCACCTCAGAACGACTTTCATCCGCTCGGCCACACAAACCGATCATTACCACTTATGAGATCAATAATTCATATCCAATTAGCTGATTACCGCAGGGTGTACATGTAATACGTACATATTTATCATATTGAGCGCGTTACATGATTGCGTTTTCAATTAATTCATCTACTCATTTAAATAGTGGTTTACAATGTAGTACGATAGTGTCGGACATGTTTGATGCCGAGTACCGATGCGACGCACTGATAACATTCCGGTTCAGGTATCGAACACGAAATTCTTGGCGTGGTCAAAGCCGAACCATGCTTGAGGGTACACAACGATTCGATCTAGACGTATGTTTGAATGCGTGGAATTCATGGACAATTGATGGAAGCGCGCGATCCACCGCTCTCTTTGTGCAAATCTAGTCTTTAGGGGCGGACAGTGGCGCGCAATGTTCTGCATACCGTTCGATGAGAGGCATCGTCATCGGCAGATAGGATCGTGACAGAGAATTCGTCGGTCGGCTGCCGGTGGAATGCAAGAGGTAATTGATTTGTCCTGTGTCATCGACGAAGAACGGGATTGACAGGAATATCGAGACGTCACGCCAGTCGGATAGCGAAGATACGCACGCAACTGCCCGTCGCCGCCGGTGACAGCTACACTTGTCGATAACTACGAGCGTCAGTCTCACCGACAGTTAGCCCTGCTTGTTTAAAAATTCAATGGTAACTGTATGGTAGAAGTATGTGACTGTTTGTAATAAAGTTGAAATTAGCACGATTGAGCAATACCTAACACCGGCCTTTTTCTACGCTAAATTATGTAGTCTCCACTAATAAAACTTTGCTTGAAGTTGGCCCAAGACATCGAATTAGGTAGCGATATCGATAAATTTTAAGTGACTCTCACTGATCTTAAACATGGCCTGCGTTCTCCGAAGACTGTCGTCGCATGTCTTCCATAAAATATTGGAAAGAGTGGCGGGTAATTCGTCGCACGCGATCCAGAAACTGGTCCGATCAGTAACAGTGCGAAGCCAAATAAAATTAATATTCATAGCCGTTGTATTTATTGGCTTTCAATTAGTATAATCTTAATGGAGCATTAACATACGCGCGGGCGATGCGTCGGAGAATTACCATAGCCGCCGGAGGGTTGCCATCCTCCCGAAAACCTGGGCTTTTTAATCTCCTTAGAATAGCACATCTGGAGTGATGTCACGTTAATATAGTATGTGATAATCCTGTTATTTAAGAAAATCCAAAGTATTGCAAGAAGCGGATATGTATTTGAAAAAGGAAAAAAGTTTTGCATAATCTTGAGTCGCATGCACAGATCATTACGTGTAATGTATCCTGCTGTAGCTGCCGCGAGCAACACTAATAGATGACTTAAAAAGGCAACAAATGTTACGGGCTGTCCCAGTTAACCTCAGCCGTTTCGAAAAACTACATAAATGGGCAACCGAGTCGGCCTAAGCTGGCAACACCGGTCGCGGAAGGCTCGCTGCCGATGACCTCCGCCGACCGGTTCCCGCAGCTCCCTCCGCGCCGCCCGCGCACCCCCCACCCTCGCCCCGTCTCGCGAGTCGTTTCATTACGTTATTATTATATTAAATGCTATAATACACATTGTAGGCATTAGTCCGCCGAGACGTCGTCCTAAGAAAGGGTAATGTATGGCCCACGTAGCCACGTAGCTGTTCCATTTGGTTTTATTTGAAACGCTCGGGGATTAGCGCGGTGATCTTTATGACCGTTTTGAATGGCGAATTGTTCTATAGCGAGAAATTTTTAGTCATCATGTCGGCTTCCCAGTTTTATGGGCCGCTGGAAGTTTTGTGTTGTAGACTTATAGTCCATATACGGTTTGAAAATCATTGAGCCTACATTAGGGTAGTTGACTAAAAAAACTAATTAGTCCGTCAGTCAGATTTCCAGAAAATACTAGACATGTATTTGTTCTTTTTTCATATAAACAAAAAATAAATACGACACAGTGTGTTGAAAACTCGTGTGACGTCACTGCACCCTACACTTTTTAGCAAGCAGTGACGCCACCAGCCACCACTCCTGATTTTTTATGCCTTTTACATTTGTCAATTTTTATTGATTTGATAAAACCAAATATACGTATCCAATATTTTTCTATAATCTGAATGACGGACTAAATAGAATCATTTTTTTTTTACCCAAGAAACATCTCTATTGCTTGCTCATGTAACTGTTTAGGAAAGCGTAGATAAGAATAAGAATATCTTATAACCTGTAAAATAAAACTGATGTGGCAAACATCCATTAACTCATAGTTAGTCATAAGTATGGGAAAGATGTGTAATAAAACTATGATCATAGTTAAAACAAGCTTAAAGTTATATATTTGACATCGTAACGCAAACTTCGCGAAAAGGCTAGACCGCATGCCACTAATATAATTATGATAGTCATTTATGTCGTTAATGAACGGTTACAGAATTCACAGTGTTTAAAAAAAAAGTGTCGGCTCGCCCTTTGAACATTGCAAGCGTGCCGCCGTGCGGGTTTGTAGGTATGATGTTGATCCCTGGCGTGAACTCTATTAAATCAGCTGATAAGATAGTTTTTCGAGTTTTGTTTTCATTGAGTTTTTTTTTTGTAATTAGCGAATTAATTAATTTTTACTTTAAAATCTTATTGGGTTATAAAAGTATAGCAATTATGAACGGTCTAAGGTGAAAAAACGACATTCATTTTTTTTAAATCATGAAAAAGCCGACGAGAAATTTCACCACTGGGGGGTTCAGAATCATGTACTGGATATACATCATCATGTACATGATTCTGAACCCCCCAGTACCATGGGGTACTCGTTTGTGCGTCGATGTCAGATACATCCTTTATATAAGTAATAAAAATCTTCTAAACCCATTCATGGAGGCAGACAATCCGTAGCTCCTTTCGTCAAACAAATTGGAAACGAAAGTGTGCTTAATTTGATAATTATTCGAGTGTTGAACATGAATGGAAAATGGACACCTGTGTAAACAAAAATTTAAAGTCAATTATTGTTATAACTCTATTTGCTTGTTCAAAAAATATACTGTTGACACAGCTCTAACCCACCTCTGTTCCTGCATCGTCTGATCGTAATTCGATTTGGCATTAAACCGATTCTTTGGCGCTCTCGGGCCATGTATCGATTTGGAACAATTAAGTGAGAGATTTTTAATATTTCATACGTGTTTTTTTTTTGTTCTTTGATAAGTATGTAGGGGCAGTGCAAAGTTAAATGAATATTTCCAAGAATTGTAAATTTAAATTCCGTCCGATTGCTGGGAAAGAAAATTACAGGACTCTTTGTATCTTAACATTTTGAACTAGAATTTATAATTCCAGGTAATAATTCCAGTTCTACTAATTAGAATTACAGGTCCTTCAACAATTTGAACAATTTCGTGGTCATTTTCTTTTCCCAACCGCTATAGAGCCGAGACTTATCTAAGATCTAAATTCATCTCATTATTAAAATACAAATTATTTCCACGTTGTGTGTCACAGAGGGGCGATCTAATTATAGACTTGACCAGTTCTGTGGGCTGCAGGGGGGCAGTGGTGGGCACGGAGGGGCACCTTTCGTCGGAATAAAGCACGCTACAAAGTATCGCGTTACATCGCGCGGTGCACTTGATCATGCCGTTGTCTGCACTCTTTTATTTATACGCTTTAGGTACGTCCTTTATTTTTGTTCGAACCGCTTTGAACGGCGACCGCACCGACCGCACCGACCGCACCGCTTAGCACTCACCGCAGATCCCACCCGACCGAATTAGTCTTACTAGACTGCATTATATACCTATAAAATCAATATTCTTTAACTATAAACGTCGTGTGGTGTTACTTTGAAATAGTTTTAGTAGTCCCCAGACCGACATTGAACCGCATAACTTTCATTACCGTCTACTAAATCTCACACGTTATGACGTATCCTTTTAAGCCAGGTTTAAGACGATGTTTGAAACTTATTAGAGCTGTCGTTAAAGCGAGTACAGTGGAGGAGCATAAATCGAGTTGGCACGTCAAAATATCAGCTGTGATAGAGCAGCGTGCGTATGGCAACGCGCCGAGTCGTGCCCCGTCGCGCCGAGGCCGTGGCCCGGCCGACCAATTTATTCGTCGGGACGTCAGATTTCGAGGGCCTCGTTACGACTAAGCCTCCAATTAGACTTATCCCTAATTAAGAGATGCCAATAAATTACCCTCCATCACGGGCTAACGAAGACGCGCCGCACTAATAACGCTAATTGATTTTGAGTAATGAGCTCGAGTTTTGATGGAGCTGATTGGGGGCCGCGAGGGGGCGCCATCGATCGCGCTACACTGCCAATATGAGATGCCTTTGCTGCGCTTCTCCCATTTAGTTTTGTTGTACTTTCATACTCGCCTGTTAAATTAGCTAATTGAATTTTGAAAGCTTAGATATTAACCTGTGTAGGACACTAAAGGACAATAAAGAATTTTAATTAAATAACTAAATGGAGCAATGATAATTTAATTAATTGTATTCAGCGGAAGTTTACGCTAGCTAGTAAGTTGGTATCAACGGCTGAATGCACTGCGTTTTAGTTTTAATTGAATTCCATTACTGTAGTGAAAGCTCTCGTTTAATTACCGAGTGGACTAAACAAGACCATGTTCTGATAAATTGCATTTTAAACGTAAATACTGCGATTGCTTTGTTCCTGATTGTGGTTTTAATTAATTACATAATTTTAACAAAATATGTAAGTAGTTATTAGCTTAACCAATGAATTAATAAATAATGTTTTAGCATAAATGTTTGTTGTAACAATCATATCGTTTCTATCTCCCACTAACTCTTTACCTTCCCAAAACCATATATTATAATATATAATAGTGTGTATGCTAGTGTCGTGGTGAATTAGTGGTAAAAAATTAAGTATGAGTGTGCGGGTTCGATTCCAGGTCAGGCCAGTACCAATGTAACTTTTCTAAGTTATATGTACTTTCTAAGTATATCTTGGACACCAACGACTGATTAAAAATGTGAAGGAAAACATCATGAGGAAACCTGGGCTTTAAGTCCGAAATCGCCAACCCGCATTGAACAAGCGTGGTGTGCCCAGCAGTGGGACGATAAAAATGGTTGATGATAATAGGCTAAGAAATAAATTTCGCCTAATAACAAAATAATAATGCTACAATTCTTGTAGAAACCTACGAAATTAGATTGAATATTATAATAAAATAAAATAGTAATAGGTCATTAAATTTAAAACTATCTATTCCAAAACTCACTTTTGTTTAAATTCTGTATCTGAAATAGTAGCTTTACTTGTGTAATGAATTCGTAACACGCTACCAGAAAGGCTTTAGTTACGAAGTGATGACGACAAAGAATATACAGTATGTTAAGAAAACCCTGTCCGACCCGTGAAGGTGTTGTTAGGTATCGATAACTGATTCTACGAATGGATACAAAACCGGGCTAAACTTAAAAAAAAAAATCCCCTAAAAAAATAAATATTATTTCGCAAAAAGAGGTAACTTAATAAATGTGCGTTAACACCCTCCCGCGGGGGACGGGCGGCAGGGCACGCGGCACCTGGTCGCATCGCTATTCGCTCATAATAATACCGGTGTTGTCACTTTTTAAAAAATTACCAAATTTCGGGGAAGTTGGAATTAATTCGCGGGAAAAAAAGATTATTTCAAAATTCATTTGTATTGGTACTATGATGATTACGTAGAATTTTATATTATATTTGGTCATGTGTTCCTAACCTTTATTGTCCTTATGGGTCGGGCAGGGTTTTCTTAACATACTGTATTAGTAACTATTTTTAGCAGGTATCTATTAGGATACTGCTTAAACTTGACTGCTCTGCTATTTTAAGACACTGACTTATTTAAAACCCCAAAATCAAGTTTCATTTGAGTCTCACTAAAATGGCCTTAAAATAGTTCCATTATTGGATTGTGTGGTTTGATGCGAGCTGGATTAATATACAATGATATTTGATGACACTTTTTAACTCTTACTCATAATCTCTTTACGATTAGGTTTATGTGTAAGGACGACGGCAAGTAAAGCTGCCCGAAACTGCCAAATACTCCCAATCTATATTGAACCTTATTAATTTAGCGATAAAGTTGAAAATCTAATAAATAAAGTTGACAGAATGTAGTAGCTTGATGTGCTGTCGTCTACACATTATGTTTTCGTTTTAATTTTTATTCGGAATTTCACACCAATGTTATAATTTTATCAATATTAACGCTTATTGTTAAGTAGGTTAACTTATCTCCATAATTCATTTTTTGTATGCATGTTGTGTTTACTTATAAGTAATTGATGCACTGTTATTTTACCTTAAAGAATGTATTATTTGATTGTTATTGTGTAATCAATTGTTGATGAACCTAATAAAATAAAATAAATCTTCTAAGTACTAAAACGAAAACATAATTTTGTGTTAGTATAGTGTAAAGGTGTAGTGTAATAGTGACAATGACACACTTATAACACATGAACAAAGTACTTATATCATCATATCCGACGCTAAGAAAGTGGAACGGACTCTGTAAAGTACAAGTAACACTATCACACAAGTTTTTAAAAATTATCATGTGGAAAAAAGGTACTTTTAAATTGTTTAGGTACTTGTTTAGGCAAGATTGTAATTGGTTATTAAGAACCTTCTTTTTAATAAAGGATAAAAAAAGGTTTATCTTCGTATAATATTAAAACAAAACAACATCCAGTTGTGCTATTTACAGACATTAATATCTTGTTTTCCGTTAATTATGTGTACTTTAAATAGTGAAAAGGGGTCCGAAAGCGGTTATTAGCCAAAAAAAGTAGCTATAACTTTTAATTTATACATAATTCTAATGCAATATTAATCGCTGTTTGCGTGTCAATAGACATTAATGCTCATATCTTTTTGATCTACACATAATGTGAACGCAGCTTTATCGATTTTTTTATTCTAGAACATCCTTATAAGGCATTCGATTTAATTAAACTTACATGAACGCAGAAAGATGTCTGACTACTCGACTACTTTCTGCAACTACGCAACGAGTTTTAGCACTTTAAAAATGCACCTTTTAAAAAGACGTTTTTATTTGCAACATAAAAACATGAACGTGTATAGTTTGACAAATGACATCATCATCATCATAATCATCATCGCCCATAAATTAAATATTGCGTTTAAATATGAGTTGCCAACATTAAATAATTGGGTTATATCCTCAAAAATAATTTAATGTCCATCACATAGATTTATAAAAAATATTGAACACGTATTTTTATTTTTTCATTCATTCAAATACTTAGGAAGATATATTGTTTTGAAATGCCGCATGACGTCACGCCGTGGTATAAAATATACTACGGCGTGACTTAATTAGCCCCCTCTCCGTAACTTTATTACGCTATATCTCAGTAGTTTTTGGTAATTTCGACAAAATAAAAATACGGGTCTTTAATTGTTTTTATTATCTATGAGACGGACTAATTATTTGTTTGATTTTCATACCTTGGATACATCCCTATTGTTTCGGGCTTAACCTTTTATGGGTTCGTTCGTTGTCGATGAAGTTGTACGGCGTGCGCGAGCGCAACGTGACTCGCGACTATCGCGTAGATCCTATCGCGGATACATCGGCCGCTATCGGAATCTCATTATTCCCCACAATCCGATTACTCGTGTCTTCTATAGCGTTAACTTGTAATTTCGCTTAATAATAAGGCTTTGAATAGTTTATTCCGATTTTGGTGTTTATCTGTTTGATCAATTGTTTGGTCGTTAAATAATGGGGGTTAAGAGTTTATTGATCTTGATGTGTTAATGTAGATGTTAGCCGTTGGCGCTTATATTTGTTTTTCTTAAAAGTTAAGTGAGATGTATAGTTTATTTCAATGTCGATTTCCGTGGTAATAGTACTTAAAAACGTTTATTTCGAGATAGGTAACAGAGAATAACGGGGAAAAGTCAGAAGAGAAACCAAAAAGAAAAATAAAATATTTTAAAAAAAACAACACAGGAAAATAAAAGGTTCGTTTTGAAAAAAGTGTTAGTTATGATGAGAGATAATTAATTAGTGCCTTTCTTGAGTCACATTCGAATTTTAAATTTTACGAAGTATTTTTATTGTAGGATATGAATAGTAAAACAGAGATCAGAGGCACGACACGTGACTTTTTTGCCTTTCGAATAACTTTTTCTTGCCATTCGTCATGCTTGTCTCAATGCAAACAACGTCAGTACTTCAGTAGGCTTGTATGTACAATGTACATTTTAACTGAGTTTTTGCGTTTAAGTCAGGACTAGGGTTGTAAAAGAGCTTCGCCTCCGCTTCCGCACAATTGTTGCGGAGTTATAACGGAGGTTTATTTACGTATTTATAAAATAAATAACTCGCAAGCTGTAATGCTCGACAACCGACCGGCCGCGTTTGAGCGCGAAATGGTTACGTGTCAACGAGTGTGAAACGGGAATACGGAAAATATAATTTGTTTCTCCTTAATTTTCATTATTAGAATATAATATTTTTATACTAAGTGTACTACTATTTAATATTAAAGTAATGTAAGTATTTAAAATAAAAACATTGTTTTAGTGTTGTTAATTAACCATATTTTTTTTTTTTTTTCTATATCTACTTTCACCTCCGCCGCCGCCTCCGTTAACCTCCGCTTCCGCGGAGGTGAGACTCGTCGTCTCCGCATCCGCCTCCGCCTCCGGTAACAACACCTCCGTTACAACCCTAGTCAGTACTGTGTGTTTAGGTTTTATGACATAGGTACCTACAGACGACGGCACATCAAGCTATTACAATCTGTCAGATTTCCTTATTAGACTTTCAACTTCATTTCTAAAGCATTAAGGCTTAAGGTTGATTGGAAATATTTGTAGGTTGAGAGTAGCTTGACCTGCTGTCGTTCGTACGTATGTAGTGGTGACTCAACAGTAAAAATAGCCTTTGTTGCGCTATTCCATCGATGTTTTGTGGGACTTTAAGTAAAGATGACTACTAAGTAAGTATAGTTGACCTCGTAATTAGTTTGCCATCCTAGTTTTTGTGTTTGGTGAATATCGTCTCAATTGCACGCCATAAAACTCCTAAGCTATTGCCCAGGGTATTCAAAAATATCTAGTACTATCGGGATTAAAAGCGTAAGTATGTTTTAAACCTAGTCGTGGTGGCAGAGTGGTTAAAACACCAGCCTCTCAAGTATGAGTGTGCGGGTTCGATTCCAGGTCAGGCAAGTACCAATGTAACTTTTCTAACTCAAATGTATATCTTGGACACCAATTACTGACTAAAAGGCGAAGGAAAACATCTTGAGGAAAGCTGAACTTGAAGTCTGAAATCTCCAACCTGTATTGAGCAAGCGTGGTGATTACGCTCAATCCTTCTCTGTATCAGAGGAGACCTGTGCCCAGCAGTGGGACGATAAAAAGGTTGATGATGATGAACGAATTTTGGTCTTGTCTATGTTCATCCGGAGACCGATGCGTTGGGAGGAGTCAGCTAAGCTGCCCAGCATTTGTTCCAGCTCTTGCTGCGTTTCCGCCATGATGACGACGACGACGACGACGAGTCGATTGGCGATATATCCAAGTGATGAGATGTCTTTACGATGCCGCCACTATGTCCGTCCAAGTCCAGAACCAGCAGACTAAACATATCTCTCTTAAGCGAGGAGTGAGACAAGGGGACGTTATTTCCCCCAAATTGTTCTCCAATGCCCTCGAGGATATGTTTAAGACGCTGGATTGGCAGGGTCGGCGCATTAACATCAATGGCGGGTACATCTCACACTTGCGATTTGCGGACGATATCGTCATCATGGCGGAAACGCAGCAGGTTATAATTTTCTATGTACTTTTTAGAAGAAAGAAAGAAAATACACACAATATACCTAAATTAAACATACAGGTAGCAACAAATATAAATCAAATGGAAACTATAAAGTCCCATGTAAAAAATAAAAACAGGAATGCGTGCCTCACGGCTGCACCAAAAAGGCCCAGTTCAGCAAAAAGACCGGACAACTAGTGTCTGACGCTGGTTTTCAACTGAACCTGGTGTGAGGTGACGGATTTAAATCAGTTTTACACTGTGTGAGATGTGTATGCATATTTAAATAAAATTAAAACGTGTTAGTAAAAAGATAGTAATGTGGTAACTTGATGGTGGACTTGGCAAAATGCTGACAAATATGGGTAATGAGACAACCGCATGATAGACCTACGCTTGTGTACATAAATAAATTTATCAAAACGACCCTTCTCCAAATCCTAAAGCTCTCGGTGGTAGGCCATAACATCGGCCGCCGGCAGAAGTTACCACCCACCAGACAAAGCCTTGCCGCCAAGCGATTTTTCGTGTTCCGGCATGATGTCTGGTGAAGCCGTACGGAGGACGGGTCTGAGCAGTTGTGTTGCGATGTGTGCCAGGTACGATGCGCCTAATGTTTTTGTGTTGGGAGTTTGGTCGTGGAGGGTCTTCAGATCAATCTCCCTTTGGCGCAGCATCGTTAGTCGTGTTGTTGGGTTTAACATTGCACCACCTCGCTCAACTGCCGTCTTCCTTCCTGTTCGCTCAGTTTTTCTGAGTGAATAGGGTCTTTAAACTAGCGCGCTTTACCATCAACGATCGCATCACTGCTTACCATCAGGCGGGATTGCGGTCAAGCGCTAGTTTATAATTATTATTAAAAAAAAAAACATTCTTAAAACTATTCGGCATCAGACCTTTTTCCACATCTCGCATACCTACTTACTTACAGAAATATTCGTAAGACTACGTCTTGACTGGATGAAACTATTTATTTATTATACAATATGTAAAGAAAACCGAGACCGACCCATATGGATAATATTAATAAAGGTTAGGTAATCAGATGACCAAATAAAATTTGAAACTTTACATAATCATCACATTAACAATACTAATGAATTTTGAAATAATCTTTGTTTCGGCGAATAAACTCCTAACTCCCCAAAATTTGTTTTTTTTTTTTTAAAGTGACTACACCATTTTCTTCGGTATCGGTAGTATGAATGAATTTATATACGAAATATTGGCGGCCTTTTAGCAAATTAAAATTTGACTAAATATTGACCTTAGTCGAAATGCAATTTACTGGAAATTAATTTTCTTCCCGCCAAGCGATTCGTCCTGTTCTGGCATAATGTCTGGTGAAGCCGTACGAAGGACGGGTCTGAGTAGTTGTGTTTCCGTGTGTGCCGGGTACAATACGGTGTCGCGAGTTTCATCAAGGAGGGCCTCCAGATCAATCTCGTTCTTGCGCAGCTTCGTTGGTCGTGTTGTTGGGTTTAACATTGCATAACTGCCGTCTTCCTTTCTATTCACTCGGGTTTTTTAAAGTAAATAAGCACTAGTTTAGTTAGGTTAAATGGCAATAAAATACGGGGCCTACGGGGCGGGGTGTCTTGGACCTTTTTGTTGCACTTTTATAAGGCCTCATTTCTAAACGAGATAAGTCCTAGCTATACCATCACAGCAACAATTCATTGGTAATAAATGTATCAATGATACACCAGCAGATACAAATTGCTCGCCCAAGGCATCACATTGAGTTCGGAAACGATCTCTTTCGCAACTTACCTTGTATAATGAGCAGCTGAGTACGGGGCTCTATTTCATCAGGGTCTTTCATTCTTGCCGATTTGATAAGTACATAATTGAATCCTCCGTTGTAGAGAGGACATTTTTGGTGATTGTTACTTTTTTTAATTATAATTACAGGGTTTAACATAGTTTTACTATCGACAGTGGATTTGACCATTATTTATCAGAATTTGAGAAAATTATTATGCAACGCAGTGATCATTATTATTACATATGTACAGACGACAGCACATAGCAATATGTCAGATTTCTTTATTACATTTTCAACTTTAGCTCTAAAGCATTAAGGCTCAAGGTTGATTGGGAATATTTGACAGTTTCCGATAGCTTGACCTGCTGTCGTCCGTACATAAATGTAGCTTGACTTGCTGGAGTTGAGTTTTCAGCCGATAATATAATTTGTGTTTGGGGTCACTATGACCCCACGAGATTATCAATGCAAGTTTTCTACTGCAAGCAGTTAAGGTGTAATTGATCGCCAAAAGACACAATTTTTAAGCATGTAACAAGCCTTTAGAGAGACTTCTTACAAAACTGAACCCTCTTTAAAATATAAATCAATCAGCGTCAATCCTTTTAATTTCAATAAAAATGTAATTCCTCCGATTTGTTGCATCTCAAGTGTAATTATTAATTGCACAGCATTCCTTAAAGAACATACGCTCACCAAAATCTCAGGTTGTCAAAATAAATGAAGGCTCTCATTTCAAACTCCACGATACGGACCTGACAGGTGGCACATTGGTTGAATACCCCATAACACACAAGTAAGTACTCCACTATAACTGTTTGCAAAGGTATTTTGGTGTCACCTAACCTCAATCCTCACAATTTAAAGCACAGTTTTATGTACCAGAACTTACAGTACAAAATTACTTGTAGCCAAATAATACACGAACAAGTTCCAAGTGTCACCGAATGAGGAACGAGCAAAACTCCAATCTTTGACGTTAAATAATGAAGTTTTACTGGAGCCACTTACACCATTACTTGTTATAATGAGGGTATTAGATAAGAGTCATACTGTTAATTGGTACTGGTTGGCGGTCATACACGAATATATTGAGCTTCCTCGAGTCAGAGATTTACTTTTGAGACTTCATTTTTATACTGCGGTGCTGAAGATTTAGTCAGCTGCCAGTACCGGTTTAATTTGTTAAGAGCCTCGCCTTATATTTAATTATGTTAAAGTATAACGTCTATTATAGACATCTAACCCGGCTATGTATCTGAAATGTCGTAGAAATGAATTATTGAACCATAGTTACTTTCACATGACTAATTCTGTTCGTAAAGTACTTTCAGGTTGTTTTTCGAGATAAAATAGAACTGTCGTAACGTCGTAATTTTGTCGTAACATTGTCGTAATGTTCTCGGTGGTAGGCCATAACATCGGCTGCCGACAGAAGTTTCCACCCACCAGACATAGTCTTGTCGCCAAGCGATTCGTCGTGTTCGGCATGATGTCTGGTGAAGCCGTACGGAGGACGAGTCTGAGCAGTTGTGTTGATATGTGTGCCGGGGACAATACGCCAAATATTGTAGTGTCGGGAGTTTGATCGTGGAGGGTCTCCAGAACAATCTCTATCTGGCGCAGCATCTTTGGTCGTGTTTTTGGGTTAAACATTGCATCACCCCGCTCAACTGCCGTCTTCCTTCCTATTCACTCAATTCTTTTTTTGAGTAAATAGTCTCTTAATAATCCTACGCGATTTTACCATCAACGATTGCATCACTATTTACCATCAGGCAGGATTGCAGTCAAGCAATCGTTTATATTTATTAAAAAAGAAATAAAAATGACAACAAATACCATTCACAAAGATTTTCATAATCATTATCATTAATTCAGCCCGGAACAACTCTTCTAGATATAGGCCTCCCCTTTTGTATGCAATAGGGATGTATCCAAGGTATGAAAATCAAAAAAATAATTAATCCGTATTATATATAGATAATAAAAAAAATTAAGACCCGTATTTTTTATTTTGTCGAGATTAACAAAAACTACTGAGATATAGCGTATTAAAGTTACGGAGTGGTGGCTAAATACGTCACGCCGTGGTAATTTTGTATCACGGCGTGACGTCATTTCAAATCAATATATCTTCCTAAGTATTTGAATGAAAGAAAAAATAAAAAATACGTGTTCAATATTTTTTATAAATCTATCTGATGGACATTAAATTATTTTTTAGGATACAACCCATCTTGCGGCTCTCATTTAAGGGTTTCTCAAAACTTTCACGATATCGTAAACCTGTCGCGCTTTTGGACGACCCTGGTTTTTTTTAACTTCGGCCTTGTCACAGCTTTTCTCTACTGACCGTCTCTTCGTCTAGCTAGATGTCCTGCCGAACTCCTCGTGAGACTCAAAATCAGTGTATGAAATCAGGAATATAATTATCTGGAAAATTACCGGAGCTACCGTCATAGCTTGCAGACCAAGCAAACTGAAGTGGTAGTGGGTTCACGCGCCTTCTCTATGAAAAGTCTCTGTGTCATATTTTACAAAATATTACACTAATAGCTGCGTACATACATTACTCCCGCATAACTTTCGATCCTGTCAGAATATCAGGATAAAAAGGCACACAGGACAAGACAAAAAGATATACAGGATAAAAAGTGTCCTATGTGTAAAAATTGATTCTATTTAGTTCGTCATACAGATTATAGAAAAATATTGAATACGTTTATTTTGTTTTACCAAATCAATAAAAATTGACAAATATAAAAGGCATCAAAGATCAGGAGTGGTGGCTGGTAACGTCACTGCTCTCTAAAAAGTGTAGTGTGCAGTGACGTCACACGAATTTTCAACGCACTGTGTCGTCTTCATTTTTGTTTATATGAAAAAAGAAAAAATACGTGTCTAGTGTTTTTTGGAAATCTGACTGACGAACTAATTAGTTTTTTTTAGTCAACTAGCCTTTATAAATCTTCTGTGTACCAAATTGATATTGGAATCAGTTCAATAGTTTTTGCATGAAAAAGTAACGACGAGTTTTCAAACTTACG
Source organism: Sesamia inferens (assembly GCA_037179545.1). Lineage (NCBI taxonomy): Eukaryota > Metazoa > Arthropoda > Insecta > Lepidoptera > Noctuidae > Sesamia > Sesamia inferens. The sequence continues at coordinate 10,946,982 of CM073934.1, read as the reverse complement.
TTGCGATCCAGACAAAGCGTTTCCCTCGTCCTTTAAAACCGCATACATCGAGGGACAGAAACAATTTTCCAGCGGCGGTGTTTTCGTCTGACTACAATTTAAAAGTCTTCAACGCTAGATTGAATTGAATCTTAATAAACTAGCGCGCTTTAAAATATTATACCATCAACGATTACATCACTGCTTATCATCAGGCGGGATTGCGATCCAGCACTAGATAATAATATTTAAAAAAAAACTATATTTTCACGTTTGTAATAATAGTGGGATAACCATAGATATCAGAAATTTAAGATAACTATATTTAAAAATAAAAGTTCAGATAAACAATCAAAACACACGATAATCTTTAAATTTACCCCATTTCAGCGATAACCCAGAATCAATATGAACAAAAAAATAAGACACTTCGAACACGTATTTATTTATATTAAGAAAATAATTAGGAGTGTAAACAAGAACGGGAGCAAAATGAACTTTCTCGAACAAGGTAGGTAAACTGGTTGTGATTAATTAGCGAGGTGCCTAATTAGCAAGCACAAGTCAACTCATTAGTAACCGTAATTGAAACAAGCAAGCCTTGGATTTTTCCGAGAAAAATCTCCGGTTAATTTTGTCTATACATAATGTGGCAATGATTTTAGTTCAAAGTGGGACACTTGATAAGACTTCTAATTTATTTGTTTTGGTAACCAACAGTGATATACAATATTTTACAAAAAATGTGCAAAATACATTTTTTATTCATGACCAATAGGATATTTAAGTGATGCGATGCGATACATTTATACATACGCACGGACTAATGCCAATTAGTTACAATTAAAAATAACTATATTATAAAAAATACATAAGAACACACAAATAATAATATAAAGTTAATAATATCACAATTTTGAAATAAACTTAAAACAAATAAGGTTGGACTTTTATAGATCACCGGTGGCCTAGTGTTATCTGCCGCGACTTACGAGTTGTAGGTCGTAGGTTCGAATCCAATCAAGTGCTTTACTTTGTTTAAATTATTTCATCGCCACTGCTCTCAAAACGATGAAGGAAAAGTCGTAAGGAAACTGGCATGTCCTAAAGCCAAAAACTTCGAAGACATGTGACAGCTTCCAAGCCTACGCTCCTGTTCCATGCCTTAGGAGTTCTCCTCTCCTGGTTCTGATTTCCAAGAAAGGTGATAAAACCTCACTGAAGAACTATAGACCCATTTCGCTTTTGAGCCATGTCTACAAGCTGTTTTCGAGAGTGATCACGAACCGACTAGCGCGCAGACTCGACGAATTCTAGCCGCCTGAGCAGGCCGGGTTTCGAAGAGAATTTAGATTTTAGTACCATAGACCACATACACACAGTGAGGCAGATTATACAGAAGACCGAAGAGTATAATCAGCCCCTATGTCCAGCTTTTGTGGACTATGAAAAGGCCTTTGACTCCATCGAGACCTGGTCTGTTCTGGAATCTTTGCAGCGATGCCAAGACGATTGGCGATATATCCAAGTGATGAGACGTCTTTACGATGCCGCCACTATGTCCATCCAAGTCCAGAACCAGCAGACTAAACATATCTCCCTTAAACGAGGAGTGAGACAAGGGGACGTTATTTCCCCCAAATTGTTCTCCAATGCCCTCGAGGATATGTTTAAGACGCTGGACTGGCAGGGTCGGCGCATTAACATCAATGGCGGGTACATCTCACACCTGCGATTTGCGGACGATATCGTCATCATGGCGGAAACGCAGCAAGAGCTGGAACAAATGCTGGGCAGCTTAGCTGACTCCTCCCAACGCATCGGTCTCCGGATGAACATAGACAAGACCAAAATTAACTTCAATGAACGGGTCACTCCGGGACCGATTGCCGTAAACGGAATGCCGCTCGAAGTTGTTTCAGAATATGTAGGTATACCTCGGGCAAACGTTGCAATTAGGGAAAAACAACTTCGAGAAGGAGGCAAATAGAAGGATCGCCGCTACGGGGACACGGCGGTGATCTACCCAAGCTGAGCAAACCTCCACCGAATGCTCCACCGTGTCCTCAGGGCGATCCACACAATGGTGACACCCTGGCGTTTCCTCCCGCCTAATACGGAACAGAAACCTCCCGAAAAAACCGTGTCCGGTGAGGACCTACGTCAGGCGGAAGATGGCGCCGTGGCGCCTCTCTAGCCACTCCTCAAAGAGGGGACTTACCGCCGCTATTGTGGCGTGCCCAGGACTGGGTTGCGACAATAGCACTCTCCATGTCGCCATGAGTTCCCACCGCGATTTCTTGCGGCAGCGGAGTTATACCCCGGCGTTTTGCTTCCTCTCACCACTCCCACATGTGGGCGAGGGCTTTGGCCTCCAGATCCCATGGCGGCAATCCGGCAAGGAGGCTCGCCGCCTCAGCGGAGACCGTGCGGTATCCCCGGATCAGCCGAAAGGCCATGACCCTCTGGGACGCGGTCAGGCATCGGGCTGGTCGCTTCCTTAGCGACCGCACCCACACCGGTGCCCTGTAAAGGGCCTAGATAATATAAGGTTCTTACATATGAAATTGGCGTTTTGTCGTACTGACCACTTTGATCTCAAAGATCTCCTCTTTGGTTTAGAATTTTTAATTCAATTTTATACAGCTATTTACTAATCAATTTGTGTTTCGGAAACCGTATTTCTTCTGGTTTTTTCTCTACGTCATTTAAAATTTCACGTTATTTACGAACGTGAGTTCCGCCGTGGCACCAGTGCTGCAGAAACGGATCGAAGAATTAATGATGTGTATGGCAGTGGTGTCACTAGAGAAAGCACAGTGCGTTTTTGGTTCCAACGTTTTCGTTTTGGAAATTTCAACCTACAGAACAATCCCCGTGGACGGCCGAAGATCAAAGTCGACAATGAAGTATTGAAGGCTATTGTAGAAGCTGCAGGCTGCGGTATTAGTGATAAAACTATTTTAATCCACTTGAAACAAATTGGCAAGCAATTGGCAAACGCGCGTCGTCTGTTGCGTTACATTACGGAATCGGCACAATAATGAAGAGATTTTAAATCTAATCATTACCTGTGATGAAAAATGGCAGAAATGCATAGATAGCAATGGATCATACTTTGATTAAATAAATATATTATATTAAAAAAATAAACGAATTTTATTCCTCCCATACAAAACGTCAATTTCATATGTAAGGACCTAATATAACGCCCGAAATTCCGGAACTGTGCTTGCTTGCAGTCCACATTTTGCTAGTTAATATTGACTCCTATAAGGGCGAGCCTTTTATCATAAGAATTATTGTACAACTTCATTTTTGTATACATGCAGACTATGCAGAGTTTACCTGTACCTAAGTGATTGTTATCTTACTCTGTCACCTTTTAAAATGATACCCTATTGTTTACTCGATAAATAACCTGCTGCTTCTGAGCAATGTCTTATGGAAAAACCCAATAACACTTCTCGAATCGGACCTGGCAGGTCATGTTCAGCAGCAGCACTTGTGATCACTAGACCAATGAGGCAAAAAAGCTAGAAGAGAAAGTCTCTCCAAAACCGTAACACGTGGATACACGGTACATAGTCTTAACATTAACTATTCCGTAGCCAATTTAATGAACCTGCATTTTGCACATTTTTTACTTCAATTCCCATTTCGCCCGTTGTTTTAATTATAAACTATGACACTGGCATTTAGTTCAATGTGTATGCTTAATTAACGTTAGTATCTACACAATTCATTTTTCGACAAAAGATGTGTGATTATTGTGAAATAGAATGAACAATAAAACAAGCTGTGTATTGACAGAAAAAATAATTTTAATCATGGCGGTTTCTTTTTTAATCATTTATATTGAATATGTATTGGATTGGGACTCATAAGAAAGCTCTAGGTCACACAAAGATCTATAAAGAGGGCTATGCTAGGTGTTTCTCTACATGATCGAATCAGGAATGAGGAGATTCGTAGAAGAACGAAAGTCGCCAACATAGTCCAGGGTATTAACTCTTCGCAGTGGCAGTGGGCGGAGCATATAGCACGTAGAGCCGATGGCCGATGAGGCAGAAAGGCTCTTGAATGGCGACCACGTACCGGCAAGCACAACGTCGGACACCCACCGACTAGGGGGTCGGATGACCTGACCAAAATCGCAGGGAAGCGCTGGATGCAGGCCGCGTCCAACCGTTCTTTTTGAAAATCCTTGAGGGAGGCCTATGTCCAGCAGTGGACTTCATGTGACTGTGATGATGATGCATTGAATCGTAAATATAACAATAACACCGATTTTAGCATTATAAAAGAACTTAACATGTATAAAATACTCGCTCACGAAAAAGAAGCCTATAAATATAAAGTTTCCTTCTTATACCTAGTTATTAATAGAATTTTTAAGCTACATTTTTTTTTTAATTTTTCCGGAGGATAAATGGTAAAGAGTTTCTATATCGTTTAAGTTTTAATTTTTTGCCTATTGTTTTGTTAGTCTATTTCAAAATTGCAAGTGAAGCAAAAACTTTGTAACTTTTACAGTATGTACCTACTTTGGCAGTATGCAACAGTCCTTTATCGATAGTAGGTAATTAAACTATTATCAAAGATCCAATGTTCTACCAAAGCCAACTGATATTATAAAGGCTAAACACATTTGGATGGGACGATAGATAATTTATAATCTGAGCCAACCATAACTTTAATAGTAAATATGTAATACAAAATCATTATTTCATAGTACCATGTCAGAATAATGCACACACAGTGATGATACTCAGTATCCCGGTAGAAATTACCCGCGGGATAATCTCCGACATACCTACACACAAGCGTAGCCGCTGGCAAAAGCTAGTTCATACTAATATTATAAATGTGAAAGTAACTCTGTCTGTCTGTCTGTCTGTTACGCTTTCCCGCTTAAACCTCTCAACCGATTTTGATGAAATTTGGCACAGACAATCTTTAGACCCTGAGAAAGGACATAGGTTACCTTTTATTGAAAAAAAAAAATTATATTCCCGAGGGAAATCTAAAAAGCGCGATATAACCAAATTCCACGCGGGCGAAGCCGCTTGCGGAAAGCTAGTGTTTTATAAGTACTTAATGTACAGAGTAGTTCTTTTCTTTTCTTTGTAAATTATAAACTGGAGTTTGACCGCAGTAACGCTTGATGGTAAACAGTGATAGAATAGGTGATGGTAAAGCGCGCCAGTTTAGTAAGAGCCTATTCACTCTGGCCTTGAAAAGCACTTGAATTGTAGTCCAACGTAAACACCGCCGCTGGCAAATTGTTCCAGTCCCGCGATGTACGCGGTATAAAAGATGAGGCGAAATGCTTCGTTCGGATCGTTGTGGTGTCAAAAAGTAGGTAAGGGTGGAAACCCGTCGTACGACGCAGTCGGGTCGACCGATAATGAAACGGAGATGGGGGAATTAAATCATGCAGTTCCCCTAAAATTATGATAACGTAGACCTGACCATGGGTGTAATCACTATATTTCATAGTCAGAACTATTAGTAACACTTATCACTGAAGGTACACGCACACGGGCTACACATCAAGCAATATAATACCAGTATAAGTTGACCGACATAGCCCAAAGAATTGCAACACTAAAGTGGCAGTCCGATGCCCGATGGGGCCGACGGGTTCTCGAGTGGCGACCACGCACCGGAAGACGTAGCGTGGGTAAGCCCCCGACAAGGTGGACCGACGACCTGGAGAAGGTCGCGGGAAACCGCTGGATGCGGGAGGCGCAGGACCGGTAAAAAGATACATTAAATAAGACAATATGACTCCAAGCCTATTTTACCACCTTATGACGTTACTAGCTTTTGCCTGGGACTGTGTGTTTATCGGAAAATTTAAATTGTCCTCGTGCCAAATTTCACCCCAAATTCCTTCAGCCGTTTTCATGCCAATCCACAACATAGATACAGACAAAATAAATTATAAACTATAAATATTTTGTATTAAGAAGAAATAATAGTTATTTATAATTTGAAATGTTTGTTATACCGATTAAATTTGTTACGAACTAATCTCTAATTAGTGAGAACTTATACTTTTCGTTCATATAAGGTACGTTCGTTAATTTTCTCGGAATCACGAAGCAGACCCGAGAAGGGGGTATTCGTTTTTAGTTATTACTAGCTGCGCCACGCGGTTTCACCCAATTTTTTTTTATATGCCCCGCTCCTATAAGTCGCATGTTATACAGTATGTTAAGAAAACCCTGTCCGACCCATAAGGATAATAAAGGTTAGTTAAACACATGACCAAATATAAAATAAAATTTTACGTAATCATCATAGTACCAATACAAATGAATTTTGAAATAATCTTTTTTTTTTCCGCGAATTAATTCCATCTTCCCCGAAATTTGGTAATTTTTAAAAAAGTGACAACACCGGTATTATTATCAGCGAATAGCGATGCGACCACGTGCCGCATGCCCTGCCGCCCGGGCCCTCGGAAGGGTGGTTAACGCAGATTTATTAAGTTACCACTTTTTGCGAAATAATATTTATTTTTTTAGGGGGATTTTTTTTTAAGTTTAGCCCGGTTTTGTATCCATTAATAGAATCAGTTATCGATACCTAACAACATCTTCACGGGTCGGACAGGGTTTTCTTAACATACTGTATAGCCTAAAGCCTTCCTGGATTAATGGGCTATCCAACGCAAAAAGAAATCGGACCAGTAGTTTCTGCGATTAGTGCGCCTTTTTTTTAATAATTATAAACTAGCGCTTGACCGCAATCCCGCCTGATGGTAAGCAGTGATGCGATCGTTGATGGTAAAGCGCGCTAGTTTATTAAGAGTCTATTCACTCAGTAAAACTGAGCGAATAGGAAGGAAGACGGCAGTTGAGCGAGGTGATGCAATGTTAAACCCAACAACACGACCAACGATGCTGCGCCAAAGGGAGATTGATCTGAAGACCCTTCACTACCAAACTCCCAACACAACAACATTAGGCGCATCGTGCGCATCGTACCCGGCACACATCGCAACACAACTGCTCAGACCCGTCCTCCGTACGGCTTTACCAGACATCATGCCGGAACACGACAAATCGCTTGGCGGCAAGGCTTTGTCTGGTGGGTGGTAACTTCTGCCGGCGGCCGATGTTACCACCGAGTAAGTAAGTTTGTCCAAACAAACAAACAAACTCTTCAGCTTTATAGGTTAGTATAGATCAGTAATTTGGGAATAGCGAACTTTCTGGTGAATAACGATCAGAAAATTGGTTTTTCTGACAAGAAAGATGGATACTATGAAAATTCTAATGATTTTTGGCTACGAGTTCCGACGCAGAAGTAATGCGGCAGAAACGTCCATCCCGCAATATCAATGTTGCGTTTGGAGAGGGGTCTACTAATGAATGCGTCTTACGATTTTGGTTTTAACGCTTTCGTGATGGAAACTTTTGAAGACCGCCCGTCTTACTCGTAGCTCGTTCTTCAAGTCGAAGTTGGTCGCAGATAAATAACGATGAATTAAGAGAGATGGTGGAAGCCGATCCTAGTCAATCTACCCAGAAATTAGCGGCATGGGTTAACGTTACCTCACTGACAATATTGAAATATTGACGCATTTGCGTAATCATCAAATCGATAAAATAGGAAAAATGGCTGACTCATGATTTGGCTGTTCTTTCAAAAAGAATCGCGTGTTGAAACTTCCCCTGGAAATCTCGCAGAAGATATATGAACTCACCTGATTGACACACTTACATACACACACACTCCCATACGTATATACACACAGCTTCTCACATACACTTTCATACACCCACATATACCCACACTTTCACCCTACATCTGTTCAAAATACGCTTCGGCATGCCATTATCTTTATTTTATATTATATTTTATTTTTAAATCTAATGTTCTTTATGTCTGGAACAAAATTTTTCTTAATGTTAAAACGGGCGTTGATAGCTGCGACACAGTTTTAACTTTTGCAGCTATCATCGTTTCTACCTTCATCTATTCATACAGTATGTTAAGAAAACCCTGTCCGACCCGTGAAGGTGTTGTTAGGTATCGATAACTGATTCTACTAATGGATACGAAACCGGGCTAAACTTAAAAAAATCCCCCTAAAAAAATAAATATTATTTCGCAAAAACAGGTAACTTAATAAATGTGCGTTAATAACCCTTCCGTGGGCGGTGGGCGGCAGGGCACGCAGCATGTGGTCGCATCGCTATTCGCTCATAATAATACCGGTGTTGTCACTTTTTTTTAAATTACCTAATTTCGGGGAAGTTGGAATTAATTCGCGGGAAAAAAAGATTATTTCAAAATTCATTTGTATTGGTACTGTGATGATTACGTAAAATTTTATATTATATTTGGTCATGTATTTACCTAACCTTTATTATCCTTATGGGTCGAACAGGGTTTTCTGAACATACTGTATATTGTTTATGTTCCAAAAATAAACCTTTTTACACTAACTTTTTAATAAACCACGCAGTAGACAAAATGTACGGTGTAATTGCCAAAACACCGTGTCCGACTCTAGCGCACAAAGATTACTCACGCTAAGAATTTGACTTGCCCCCAAGGCCGGACTTGCCCGCCCCTAGGCCTGACATGGGCCCCCCCTTGGCCAGAACCTGGATACGCCCATGTGAATAGGTCCGTATTACAGAACGTTACTCCAGACTCAAGGATTACTCAAAACTAGTTTCAGCCAATCATAAGGCTTCAAACGCTTCAAATGCTTGAGTCTTGAGTAACGTTCTGTAATACGGACCTTAGTCTGCTATTATAACATTGTCAGAATGGTGGATCAGTGATCTCATAATGATAAACGTTAACAAGTTTCGTTATCTACTAAAAAAATACGACATTATGACTTTCCAGTGTCCATACACTGACACTCCACTCCGAATTAACAAATGTTTAAATTGAGTAGTAGATTTTAGAAAATCATTTCTATTAAATAGCAGACTAGAGCCCCAGCGCTGCGACATCTAATAAAGTGATTACTTCTAAAGTATGTTAAGAAAACCCTGTCCGACCCATAAGGATAATAAAGGTAAGGTAAACACATGACCAAATATAATATAAAATTTTACGTAATCATCATAGTACCAATACAAATGAATTTTGAAATAATCTTTTTTTCCCGCGAATTAATTCCAATTTCCCCGAAATTTGGTAATTTTTAAAAAGTGACAACACCGGTATTATTATGAGCGAATAGCGATGCGACCACGTGCCGCATGCCCTGCCGCCCGCCCCCCGCGGGCGGCAGGCGAAGGGTGGTTATCGCGCATTTATTAAGTTACCTCTTTTTGCGAAATAATATTTATTTTTTAGGGGTTTTTTTTTTAAGTTTAGCCCGGTTTTGTATGCATTAGTAGAATCAGTTATCGATACCTAACATCACCTTCACGGGTCGGACAGGGTTTTCTTAACATACTGTATAGTATCGTTGTGATATGAAAGTTGATGAAACGAAAAGACGACAGTAATAAGTAGAAGTCAGATATTTCGGCTCCTAAATAACTAAAATTGATTTGAAGAAATAAAAATTTAGATATGCTTTTTGGAACACATAGCTAGTTAATGGCGCCGATTCTTTTTAAGTTATGTGGTCTAAACTGACATTTTATCTTCTATCCTTTTCTTAACGAAATGGAAAGAAAAAGATGCACATAACTTAAAATTTGTTTAGTTTGTGAACAACAGAATCGGCGAAATTATATTATGTATGCCAATATAGGCTTTGTTTATAAATACAGTAGAACCACGATAACACAATCCTCTATAACTTAATATAAAGGGTGTCTCTGACATCGACGCACAAACGAGTACCATGGATCCAATACATGATTCTGAACCCCCCACAGGTGGAATTTTTCATCGGTTTTTTCCTGATTTAAAAAAAGATAATATGCAGTTTTTTCACTTTAAACCGTTCATAATTCCTATACTCTTATAACCCAATAAGATTTTAAAGTAAAAAATAATTAATTCGCTAATTACACAAAAAAGCGCAATGCGAACAAAACTCAAAAAAACTATCCTAACAGCTGATTTAACAGAGTTCACATCAGGGGTCAACGTCATACCCTACCATAAACTCGCGCGGCGGCATGCTTGCAACGTTCAAAGGCCGAGCCGACACATTTTTTTTAAACACTTATTTCTGTAACCGCTCATTAACGATATAAATGACTATCATAATTTTATTAGTGGCATGCGGTATAGCCTTCTCGCGAAGTTTGCGTTACGATGTCAGATAGATACTCCCTGTATTTTGTGTTTCCCTTGGACTTTAACTTATCAAGGTCCTACTGTATTTCTGAAAGTACCACCATAGCGTATACCCAACGATGTGGCTCAGTAATGGTCAGCCAGTATAAACAAACTAAACAAAACTTCGATAACATGTGACATCTACCAAACCGCACAAGGCCCTCGTGGCGTGTGGTAGATTATAGCCCACTCTTTCTCACCGAGAGGAGGCCTGTGTCCCAACAGTGGGAAAATTGTAGACTGATTATTTATTTATTTATATATTTATAATGTACCTATAGAACAATAGAGACCTAATTCCAAATTTGAAGATTCAATGTTGACTTATAAAATTATAGGCTGATTATTTATTTATTTATAATGCACCTTTAGAATAATAGACACCTAATTCCAAATTTGAAGATTCAATGTTGACTCATAAAATTATAGGCTGATTATTTATTTATTTATAATGCATCTATAAAACAATAGAGACCTAATTCGAAATTTGAAGATTTCAATGTTGACTCATAAAATTACCTTGCAATACCATCTTCATCGACTGTTAATAAAACAGAGACGGTTGTTCAGGAAAAGGACGAGTCCTTTACTTGAACAACCGTGAAACCGTCTCTGTTTTATTATTCAACATTGTTGCAACAAGTTCAACATATCAACATTGAAATCTTCAAATTTCGAATTAGGTCTCTATTGTTCTACAGGTGCGAATATTCTTTATTGTACACCAATTAAACATCAAGCAAAAACATTCAACACAAAAAAGATATACAATGGGCGGCCTTATCGCTAATGTGATTTCTTCCAGGCAACCTAAAGCTAAAGATTTTGTTTGCACTATTCTCCAGGACTAGCAGTCAGATTCATAATCATCATCATCATTAGCAACCTTTTCATCGTCCCACTGCTGGGCACAGATCTCCTCTCGAGAACGATTGAGCGTGATCACCACGCTTGCTCAATGCGGGTTGGCGATTTCAGACTTAAAGTTCTGGTTTCTTCAAGATTTTTTCCTTCACTTCAGTCATCGGTGTCCAAGATATACTCAGAAAGTAGGTACATATATCTTGAGAAAAGTTACATTGGTACTTGCCTGACTTGGGACCGGACCCGCGCACTCATACTTGAGTGGCTGGTGTTTTAACCACTAGGCCACCACGACGCAGTCAGATTAGAAACAAATATTTTTTGCATTTGATAGTCCAATTCTTGATCAGGGGTATAAAGAAAGAAAAACTATTTATTGTCTCTTTTACAGAAAGACAAAAAACTTATAAAAAAATTACCAAAATTCAGAAAATCTCCCAGTTTGAATTTTCTAGGTTTGAAATTTTTTAACAATGTTATCTAAATAACCGTTTGCGATATGTCTGTGAAATTTAGAATGCTAGTTTATCTAGGGGATCTCAAAATATATAAACACATTAGGCGCCTTTAAGTTAAATAGATTTTGATTACGAAGAGATCATAAGTGGCTCAAATGGTTCGTGGAAACATATTGAATAAGGTGCTGCTCGCCAACTTGAACTTGGCTGACACCCTACCACATGTCCAGATTTTATCTTGAAATAGAAAGAGAAAAATCCACTGCACTGAAATTTAGTTTAGTCTATACAAGAAAATCGACGCCATTTTTACATTTATTGAATGGCCAGAGAACGCTTAGCCACAAGAGATGAATTTGTTTCTCTTACATTAGTTAGTATGTAGTACATTACCAAACCCTCTCTATTAAATAAAGTGTACCTATAAATGAAAATCGGATCAAGAAAACATAAATAAACGATACAGATAACTAAGTTATTGGTTTTAAATCAAATTATTCCCTACATCGCACTGAACTCAATTTGAAAGATTGGCTCGAGCACCGAAGTGCAATAGGGTGATGGTATAAAGACGAGATTGCATACCTGTGTTACAACCTAGGGCTGGCACACACTCGCTATTTATATCGATACTTCACAACCCATCATTATACTGTAATAGCCTGGTATTTTATTTAACGTATAAAATTCAACGACGTATCGTCCGTTTTAAAAATTATTATTAATTTCTTAATTGGCATATTTATTTAAAGTTAACATCCTCTCAATTTGTTATCTTTTTTCAAGCCTATGTAAGTGCCAATGCCATTATTTAGTAACAATTACGCTGTAAAAACCATAATTATTCTAGTATGAGCCACCGTTTATGCAAAACCTTTAGCTAGGTGCTAGGGTCTAGGACGTTTATAAAATATTGTAGTGCTAAGGATAAAATAATGCTTAGTCTACATAATTAATACCCAACACAAAGATCCGGTGACATTTAGAAACACCTGTTTGAAATATAATAACGTTAAAAACAATTAATCGTTATTTGTAATTCTATTAAAATATGAATTCCTTTATAACTACATTTTGCAACAGAAATGACAAGCGGACGAGTTAAATTAATACGGCAAAACAACGTTTGCATCAGAATCGGTTCAGAATCAATTTAGCGTGGCGTTTGCCCACTTATCGAGCATTGTTGGACTGAGATACTCGCTTTGTGACGTTTCCCATCCCTACAGGCGCCCAGCGGGGGGTGTTCGATGATTGATGGCTGGCCGGCTGCACGCCGCGTTGGAATGGGACGGATATATCGGTGAGGTGTCGGACCTCTCTTTCAGATGCACAGCGGGCTGGCCTCGTAATTGAATGGCAATTACCTGGGCTGTAAATATGACACAAGCGCGTAATTGTAGGAGTGGAACGAGTGCGGCCCGAGACCGCAGTGTGTATGCTGACTTTGAGATGAAATATTGTAATCACGTGCGGATGTCTCCTCGTGCACTGGTTTGTGGTGCTTTAATTAGAGCATGACACCTTTAATTTTTTTTTTTTGTTTAACAACAACTAATGCGTCTTACCGTGAAGGTTTCTAACAAAAAAGTATCATGTTTAAGGCATTGTTTGCGTAACCAGTAGTATTTTTAAACATGCTTTACTCCAGTTCACGGTTGGTTCCCAACCAAAAAATGCTAATATATTATGACACAATTTAATTCAACCAACTTAACTTTTTTATTTGGGTTCATTGTCATCCCAAACTAGCCCAAACCTCCATGACACAAAATAATTTAAAAAAAAAAATGTTTCCAAAGCCAAGCTTTTAATTTTGTTTTTGTCGTTAGTCTGGAATGCATGTTTTTTTTAAACATAACAGTAAAATGGACTGTCTCTGAATGGAGGTCTGTTGTTGATGTAGTTCTGTAAATGACCAATTTAATGTACTGTAGATTAAAAATCTTCTTACATACTTTTTTCACAAAAGAAAACTATTTGGCAAAATGTTTCCAGTAAACCACTGTAGGCCTAGTATGAGTTTTCAATACGAAACTCGATCGTCGATAACGAGCGCGTTTGGCACTCTCATTGGTTAAGAGTTCTTACGACCTTGAAGCGGGCCAATCGCTGAGTCAAACGCGCTCGATATCGACAAACGAGTTTCTTATACTAGGCCTACTGATAATGGCAGTCATATGGTTTTTTTTTTTTGTTAATTCCATATGACGGCCTCGTCTTTTATACTGTGTACATCGATGGACTCAACCATTTGCCTACCGCGGTCTTCCCGTCTGATAAAAATTTAAGTGTTTTCAAGGCTAGAGTGAATAGGCTCTTAATAAGCTAGTTCGCTTTAAACCAACGCGGATCGTCGTCAAACACTAGTTTATACTTTATATCCTTAAAATAAAGGATTTTTTTGGAAATTATACTTTTAAGGGCGAATTTCACTAAACTTTTATATGTATATAGATTGAGTCACCCTAAAAATAAGTTAATATTTTTTTTTAGTTTTTCCTTACTGAAACTGCCGGATGTCAATAGTATGGATAAAATATATCTGAACTAGGTAAAAGGGTTTAAATATTAGATACAAGTTTTTATGAACATCCGTATTTTTTTAGTAAAATCCGTAGTACATAGATATAATTCTTTAGCGGGTAAAATTACATAAAATAATAGTCTCTAGGCATTCTGGAAAATTTTTCCTCAAAAAGGATAAAATAGAGCATGTCAGCTTGCATTGTCTGGCTTGCATTGATTGGCTTTAGCGTCGGTAATTAATCATGCATTTTCTTAATATTTAAAAACCGAGTAAAAACTTTTAGGTTTTTTTTTCATTCAAACAGAAACTGTAGTGCAGGTCAAGCTACCGCAAACTGTCAGATATCCCCAATCAACCTTGAGCCTTAATACTTGAGAGAAAAGTTGAAAGTCTAATAAGGAAATCTGACATATTGTAATAGCTTGATGTGCTGTCATCTGTACCTCACAATGATAACTTAGCTTGAATGAGCTGTCATTCGAACGAATCCCTAGGATTGACACTATTGACATCTCAATCTAAGCCCACTTGACCCAAATTTCCACGGTGAGATTTTTACAGAATACAGAATAAATCACCAACCGCCGACAGAAATTACCAACCTACCAGACAAAGTCTTGCCAGTCTTGAAACCGTACGGAGAACGGATCTAAGCAGTAGGGTTGCGATGTGTGCCGGGTACGATACGCCAAATGTTGTTGTGTCGGGAGTTTGGTCGTGGAGGTGGTAATCTAACTAGATTACCAGCTCACTCACTCCGCCGTTGACCTCATTCGAACATTGTAAATCATTGTCGATTGATCCTTAAGTTGCGTCATCATATTAAGTTACTAAGCTGATTCAGAGCCGCAGGCAACTAGAAGTGAAAGGCTAAGCAATACATACCTAGCTAATTAAATACTTGTTCTTAGCAAAGACGCAGACATTTTAGCGAATTATATGTATTAACAACTTACATAAAACAACCATTTATGTACGGACGATAGCAGGTCAAAACTGTCAAATTTTCCTAATCAACCTTGAGCCTTAATGCTTAAGAGATAAAGTTTGAAATCAAATAAAGAAATTGACAAACTCGTAGCTAGTAGCTCGTGGTTCTGTCGTCTGTACAATGGTCATTAAAATGAGGAAAGTAATGGTGTTTATTTTTAGCTGTTAATGAAATTTTTAATTTACGTAGTACAAACAGTGAGCACATGTCGGTGATGCGAGGCAACTGTTACACCGTTGCGCCCCAGGCCCCTGCAGGCGGCCCCGGACTGGCGGGCCCTGCCGAGCGCCCTCGCCACCTGTCTCACGCACTGGGGTGCTTACACAGATATTTGCAGTATGCACCGCACTACACACTTTATGCCAACTAATTAAGCACCCCACATTGTAACCTACGTACTCCAATTATATTATGCGGCCTAGTAACAGTTGAATTTAAAATAATGAATTAAGAGCTTAAATATCCTTGTCCTATGTTCACATGCTATATGCTAGACTTTGCTACTTTAAAAAAATATTTTTAGAACATTGATTCAATTAAAATTGAACACAGCTAGCTAAATCTAACGGGTGCCATACCTACATGACAAAACGCCAGGAGTCAGGTTTTAATTGGCGTGGTGTCGAGTTCAGACCAGAGGATTGTGAGGGGAAGGCGCGGGGAGCGGGATATCGCCTCTCGTCCGACACTCAGTTTTTCTCTCACCCTCTACAGAGCAACAAGTGGTTCGATGAACTGCCGAAATTTCCGAAACCGAAAATCTATTACATTATGTCGAAGTACTTCATCTGGAACATCTCGTAATGGGTGTTAATCAGAGCCACTCCAAAATCAATCGTTCATTAAACCAAGCTCCTGCACAATCGTTCATTTAGAACGTTCTCACGCCTCATTAAAGTCTTTTTCGTGATTCCGCGACCGCTTCTACCGTTTCCCGGAGCACAATGAGCGAGTGATTCGGCGACGAATAACGAGGGCATTTTGTCGGCCGCCTCTCACGTCCGACGCCTTCCGACGCTCAATGAAAGTTTACCTGCAGCCGTAACGAGCGATTTGTCCCCTGGCCCCGGCCCCCGCGCCCCCGGGCCCAAATCAAAGCCCATTCACATCTGCATGCCGACACAATGCTGGCAATTAGGCCGCGCCTGGCCCTAGAATCGAACATAATGCGCTCTCGTTCGATGACGCCACGAAGCTGTTCGTCCTTGGTCTCACAGTCCCGAAACCACCCCCGTAAAGTTCTGTTCTGAGAATTTGTATCAATTAGCACGAGATTAATTACCTATTTTAAGAAATAAATACTCAGTAATTTAGTTATCTCGTGTTCACATCAGCAAGGTGTATAAACAATGTTCTCCGGTTTCAAAATAATTGCTGATAACTTCCGTTGTTATGGATACTTCTATTTGTGTTTCATGTTTTAGAATGGAAACACCAGTATTAATCATGTCGCAATGTTGTTCGTCGAAGTAATTAAGGTCACAAAACATTGAAATTGTAGTCAATTAAGTTCTTTTTCACAAGCCTCGGTCCCTCGTCTGCACTCTCAAGGTTAGGGTCAACCATTTTGTTCGTCCCCGTCAACGCTTCCTTTGTGAAGGCAATTTGCTTGGAAGAGGTCAACTGCGCTCCGTAAATCTCCGCACCTGCCAGTCGCGCCAACTTTCTTCGCTTTTAGTTTATAACTTAGTAGTTTATGTATTGGGGTACATAAAGTACTAAGTTGTAATTATATTCCTTATTCGGATAACAAGTAATCTTCACTAATCATATCGTTTAACATGTGATTATGAAGTAATAATACTGCAATAGAAATGAAATGGTATACCCCAGCGCGTGCCGTCCAGGAATTTGGCAGTCGTCCCACTTGAACGCAGATTTAGGAAAACTGTATTTAAAACTATCTTGAATTATTTAGGTAATGACATTTGGCTTACAAATTGAACCTTTAACTACTTATGTTAGATTGGTTCCAAATTCGTCTTATTTTTACAATCACTATCGTCTACGAAGCCTTCAATATATAACTATACAATGCGTGACTTCTGCATGTAAATTTAACATTGGATACATACATACATTGGAACATACTTCTTTACTCTTAAATATCAATTAACTCCCCCTAAGTCTTAAAACACTTCAACTATTACTAAGATTTGCAAGTGCAATTACAATAATATCGGCTTCTACTTCTGTGCAGCATTTGAAAGTAGTTTTCATAAACCCGCGTCCCGTTCTTGGTAGCTGGTGAACGTCAGTCTTCGACATTTAGTGCCCTCATAATGTATATTACAACCGCGGTTTGTCTTGCCTAGCTTTTATAACTAGCTGTAGTACGTCGAACTGGTTTATGTTTAGCATGAATATGATATTTGACGTGAAATATTTCACGGTAGATAAAAAAATATTAATATTCCACAAGCTCTGTGGCGTAGCGGTAGCAAATGCAACCGCTGCGCAAGGAGGCGCGGGTTCGTTCCCCACGCCTGCAGTGCAATGCAAATATTTGTATGCATGAATATGAATATTTGCACTGGTCTGGTCGTGCCTCGGAAATCACGTGAAGCCCTTGGTCCCGATTGTCATACGAACGTCTAATGGCAGTTGTTACTGGTTGTTGGAGCCCTCAAAAGTCCAACAATTGGTCTAACTGCAATGCTTCGATATCGCCTTCGGGTTGTGGAGGTCAGACGGCAGTCGCTTCTCGGAAAATATCGAGGTTTAGCCAAAATCAGCAGTTAGACTGGTAAAGCGGATCCCAGACTCTCAGATTAACGCTGAGATGATGATGATGAAGAAGTTATTAATATTTTTGTAAATGTATTAAGTGAAGCTGTTCGGACGATTCTGATAATGTTTCTATTAAGACTCTTCAGCGTCCGGACAGACTGAATACGAGAGTACAAGATCCAGAAGATGGTATACGATAAAAGGGTATAAAATACCAAACGAACACTTCATGTTAATTTTGATGACGAGGCAATTAAAAATCGTTATAGAGTCACACTAATATCGTCGATGACTTTGACATGGAAAAAACATGCTTTAAATCAACATTTGTTCTTTTAGAAATAATTTGTACTGACGACAGCAGGTCAACCTACCCGAAACTCCCAAAAATTCTCAATCAACCTTGAGCCTTAATGCTTTATAGATAAAGTTCAAATGTAATAAATAAATCTGACAGATTGCAGTAGCTTGATATGCTGTCGTCAGTACTATTTGTGTCAACTAGATATTTTTGTGCATACCTACTGGTACAGTACACATTACATTTGTTTTGGGTTCACAAACGGTGAAATCTGTTGATTTATGTTCGGGCACAAATCACATGTTGGTATATTTTGTTGACAGTACTAGTTGTAGTGTCCGGCACACCACTTGACGGAGTTTGTGTAACTGTTGCTTTGGCACCTGAACATGCGCGTGCGCACGCAAGTTCAAACACTCACCGAATTCCACAGCAAAGTACTAGTTGACAGTTGTTGAATATTTATTTTTTCAGCTTTAACTATGCTAATGATTGTATTACTTTTATAAGATTTTAAACAGCCAAGAATGCTTAATTCACTATTTTAGGTCCCCTAATCCCCTTAAGGTAAAGAGGACCCCAGATTCCAAAGCTGAAAAAGCTTCGGCTAATCGGCTAACGCTGAGATGATGATGATGACTAATTTAGGTCCCACTAACGCTTCCAGTATACTTATACACGCTTCTAATCTTCTAGTCGAATGGGTTAGAAGGTAAAGATTATGACGATCCCTACAAGGCTGACTATGGAAGTCAGCATCCAAATTAAACATAAGTGATAACTGCGCTACTGTTCATGCTAACACCAAAAATATACAGAAAGCTTATAGTCACACATGGAATACAAACCACTTCAAAAGACACTTACCATGTGGAGTCACCTCAACAATGATCCAATAATTAACACTCGACAATCGCGCAAATGTCGTGTGGGTGACGACGGCACACGGGGCCTACCCGACTACGCGTCATTAAGGAGCATTCACGCCGTCCGACAATATTCTTCATTTGCGTACCGGCCGTCATTTGGCGCATTGTAACCGACGCGCGACACCCGCCCTCCGCTGCAGCGATGCAGTGTGCCTCCGCCTTAATTGTACCCTTGTCTCGTTGTTACCCGTTTTAGAGACGTGAATATGTAAACTAATCTTAAAATAAGATGTCTGCATTTACGCTTCTTGTTCTGTAGCCATCGCTTTGATTGCTTGGTCTTTAGTTTTCTTTACCGTGTTATAAGTAACCCTGGTTCAAATAGCACTAAGTAAACTACTAGCTAATCACAAAAGTGCACCTCACAAGAGATAACTTTACCTTTAAGAGTACAATTTGGAGCCACTTACACGATTGACGAGTATCACACATTATCCTGATTGGATGTGACGTCGCGGAGCGCCATACGTTTTGGTAGACAGAGGGGGGAGGGCTGTACCCATTAGTCTCCTCGCTATAATACTGATGAAGAGATGGTTACATGAATAAAGAAACTCTTGTGTTACGAATACTTAAAGGATTAAGAAGGCTGTCTAAAATACACTATATTCACATAAACACTAAAATTGAAAAAAAAAATATAAATACAGTTACAATAGACACAGTAGGTACCATATTAAGTATTATAGAATATAATTAAAACCATTACAATTAAATTAGTCAGGAATAAAGCCCATTATATTAGATTCCCGTGGATATGAGTGTTCTCGCCTCTATTAATTAAGAAATATAATATTGGTAACACATTCACCTGCCCGAGCATCTGTGAATGAATAATTTGAAGATAATTATGAGCTTTAATGCGGTGCGTTAAAGTGTTATTTCTACTGTCTTCCGGATCAGTTTAATGTAATAGAGCAACGGACGGGCTCTGTAACGGTGCATTTGTTTTCGTAATAAAAGCCTCGATATCTTTGAAGTGAGTTACCGATTACCACATTATATTCATCTAGACATAATGCCCATGATTAATAAGGTCCATTAACTTTAAACAAAGATTAATTTCAAAGCGGAGCAGTCTTGTAAGAGATTTCTTCGGACCACGCCACCACCAAAACTAAGAACGTTGAAAACTGTTATTTTGTGAAAGATAGTGAATACTGAAAATTTTATGCTGTTCTAGAATCTAAATCTGTTTGGTATTATGTTTGAAGAAATTGCGAACAATAGGTATTAAGAATTATATTTAAAATGTAGTGTTTTATAAGAGATTATTGCAAAATTCAAGCTGATGTACACACCAAAAGATTTAAGGAAAACAAAACATACATTTTGAAAAGTTTCTGAACAGAAATCTTTGACAAAAGCATGAGATATAGGACAGTACTTTTCGAAAACTAAAACCTTATTTAGACGGTAAACCTTTTATTTTTCTTTTTTTTTTTTTAGTTTAACTGTCTGTGGCAAATCTTAAACATAAAAAGTTGCACCTTCTAAAAAGTATTTCATCGCTGGGTTTTAGAAGAAACCAAATTCAAGTAGGTTTAAACTCTATTATCTCTTTTTCTTGTCCTACTTTTCCAGTCTTTTATCGACACACATCGACAAAGTGGCGATGGTGGGAGCAGTGACAGTTGTCAGTTGCCACCTGTGACTATAGGGAGCCATGTCATTAAAGCTCAAAGTCGTGGTGTTTTTAGACATCTTAACATGGGCATCAAGGATTCAAAAACAAATCGATCGATGTGAATAAACTTAAATAATATTAATTAATATTGACATATTTTATCTAAAATGGAATCTAGTACTTAAATATTCCTCAAAGCTGACATTGTAAATGGAAGCAAGAAATGAAATACCAGCGCAAATGAAGAAGTATGTAAAAGAAATAATAAGAAACAAAAAATCCGAAATCCAGAGTTTCAAATACATCAAGGTTTCATAATACGGACTGGCGGTGCGCCTACTTTGTTAAGCGCCCACCTGCGCCCGCGCAACGGCTGATCGATCGGGCTTAACCGAACTAAACCGAATTAGCCCGATAATGCTCCATCCGTAAAATTATTGAATTAACCAGAAATCGAGAGCGGCCTCTTTCTTGTAACCCTACACGGAGTTTGTAATGAGTTTCCTGTCGGGATGGGTAAGATTATTTTTCGACTCGATTCATATATTTTTACCTTGATATGAATTGACACCAAACAGCAAACACACGTTATGGCTATAATCTATAATGCATTTTTCTTGTCAGTTTTGATGTAGTGTTGTTGGTAATATTTGTATTTTTTATTTAATCTTTAGTGTTATACACATCACCTTCTTTAGAAATTGGTACATAGTTTTTTTTTTTTAAACGTTGTCCCACACTAGGAATTTCTCCTGTGTCGTGTGGGTGCGTTTACAAACATATAAAGTCACATACAAAAACAGCCAGACCCGGAACAACTAATTGTAGGCCATACCAGTACCTAGCTATTTGTCCCGTGCGGGAAACGAACCCGCGACACACAGCGCAGCCATGTCAATCGTGTCGTATTTCGGCCTTCATCATCATCATCATCAACCTTTTTATTGTCCCACTGCTGGGCACAGGACTCCAGTTTCCTCTCATACAGAGAAGGATTGAGCGTAATCACCACGCTTGCTCAATGCGGGTTGGAGATTTCAAACTTTTCCAGGTTTCCTCAAGATGTTTTCCTTCGCCTTGTAATCAATCATTGGTTTCCAAGATATACTTAGAAATTACATATAACTTTCGAAAAGTTACATTCGTACTTGCCTGACCTGGAATCGAACCCGCACACTCGTACTTGAGAGGCTGGTCTTTTAATTTAACCACTAGGCCACCACAACTTCGTCCTTAGCTCTGCTTTTATTTCCTCAATCTTCGTCAAAAGTTCTACCAACATCTTTAGCTAAGCTAACAGATTCAAGTCTTCTCGAATGAAGGAATCGCATCACTAATTCCTGCCTCAGTTTCGCAGTCGCTCGGCCCGTGGGAACAACAAATGAACTTAACGGATTGGGTTCAATAATCAACGTCTAATCGACTTTAGTTAACTTAATTGGTAAACTGATCGTTGTGACATTAAACGCTTTTATCTCGAAGAAATAAAGAAAAATAACAAGGAAACTCCTTAAAGTTGAATAAAGTTTGTCATTTGTTTTGTGCCGTTAAACAATCAGTACAGCTGTATGTTTCGTGTCTCTGTGGGCTGTAAGCACTAAAAGGATTCGGTCCAATGATTAATATTCGCTAAAATGCATAAAGTGTGCTTGGCGGGCCGGCCGACAGGACAGACTCAATCTATAGCGACGTTATGTACCTATACTGTCACTGGTTTCAGAACATCTGACATCGTCATATAACTCTCTCTGACTTTATTTTACTTCTGTATGTAAATGCACCAATTAGCGAGTCTTACGTTGCTCGGTAGGTAATACTCATTATTTCTAGCTGGGATTTTTTCCTGCGAGCGTACCGCAGCCGCGGCCGCTGTAATTAACCATGAATGGGACGGGTCCTTCAGCATTTACTTATTAACGTCTAATCTTTGTTGGCGCCCGTCGATCTTAATTAATTCAATTAAAGTATTAAGGAGTAGGTGAAGGTTGCGGTCCTCTCACTGAAATTTAAAAACTTAACGTCGCCGTCGTCGTAACGACTCGCCGAGTATAGAAGGGGGAGGCGAATTAATCAAATAATACCGCGGAGGTGCGGGGCCGGCTCCCCCTGCCCCCGCCCGGCCCCTCTCCGACCGCGTGGCTCAGTCGCGACCGAAACGCCGCACGGGGAAGTGTCGTCGATCCCCACAAACATTTCTACTTTTTTCGAAGTTCTCTGTACAGTTTTGTTTTAAAGTTTTACAAGGAAGTTTTTATGTGACCAGTCTTTTATCCTGTTGAACTAGAAGGTTAAGAGACGGCTCTCGACGGTGTAGTTTTCTCAGTTCATACGTATATTGTGTTTTTTTTTTGTTATTGTTAAGTTTTTTTTGTTTGGTGCATCGTGCCGGCCCGGAGACCGGCGGGTCCCTTCGAGGTACCAAGCCTGGACGCGCGGCTTACAGACCCCACAGGACAAAGCCTTTAGGTAACTATCTAGAAGAAGTTGGCTTGTAACGATCGAGTATCTTTAGCGTCGAACTGCAATGCAGCATGTTTGTAAACAGACTGCATCAACTAATAAACTATGACACGTTGGAGACAGTTCAGCTGCTGGATGTAGAAACATGTGTGATAGTGAGGCTGTCCGGCTGCATGCCGCGACGACTACCTACAATACTTCAATCTAAGCGGCCACGTGCTGCTTACCTAATTGCTTCAAACACAGAGTGATGTGCAATTGTTTACATAAAAAGTTAAACTAACCTGTAACTATTGGAAGAGAGAATCTTTAACAACTTTAAGGAAACAATTTTAGTCGAATGTGTCGGTAGACTCAAAATTGAAAGTTTTTCAAAGAACAATTTATTGTAAACAAATCAGCATTGCAATTATTTTCAAGGCGATTGGATTAGATAAATCGGATAATGAACTTTAAATAAAAATATAATTTAAAAATATAATTAATTTTAGTGAAACGAAAAAACGTGCCCGAATGAATGTATTAATTAAAGCTTATATCACCAAAGAAGACATCATTATAGATTACCCCGTACAACAGTATCTCCAAAATCATTAATTAATAAGCATCTCGTGAGCACAACACTAATTATTTTACCTTCAGGTGAAACTCAATTACTAAGAGATAATTAAACCATCAAGGATTTATTTACTTTGAACATCAATTTTCTTTAAAATAAACCTACTTTTAATTAAAGCTTTAACGAAAAACAAATAGAGAAGAGGAGAGGCGCACAACCCTTGCGTACGAGCGCCGTCACCGCGGCCGGGGGCCCCAACATTGTTATTGAGGACTTAGGCCTATTCGCTCATGAGTCGCGAGGATCGGCCAATCTACATTAAGCCACGAACTGAATAAAATGTTTGATTGCCTGCAATTTGATGGGGATGTTACTTACATCACTGATGTTAAGGCTGTGTGGATAAAACATGATGATTTACGAAAATGTGTCGGCTAGACTCGAGGGCACACAAATTATTTCATCAAATCATTTGTAATAAGACGGGTTAAAATTAATTTAAAACATGTCTAAGCAATATTATACGGACCACTTCATTTCATCGCCGCTTTAATTAAAAACGAGTGCCCGCTCCCCTCCCTCGTTTTTGGGTTGGAGTACCCCCTGCGCCCGCGTGGGCGTCTCGCTCCGCTTATATTTAGATAATTGTACAATCATCTAAATTAATGAGTCCTCTCGTCCGGCCCTGGCCTCTATTGTATTATGTTTGTGCTGGCCACAGAACGGATACACGGTGACAATTTTAATTTAAAAATTCTAATTAATCCATTATTCATTTCGTGCTTGACTCTCGAGATCCTAAATAATTTTCGAGGATTTTAATTTAGAAGTTATAATAAGTTTCTAATTTCATTAGTTTAAAAATGGTTCTTAATGATAATAAAATTTAAAAATATTTTGACAGTTATAATAAATAATGTCACGATTCTAACACCCGATAATGCGCTTAGGTAATTGGTTCTCTATGCAACATGATTAAAATTTATTTGTTGATAGGACGGAGAAGAGTACAATCTCTGTGGGTGTTCATAACTCCCAGGTGACAGTGATAGAGCTCAATGCAATTAAAAGTTTCACTACGTGCGTGGACGAGGCGTCGCGCGAATCTACCTTAATTTATGCCAACGATAAGCCCAAGTTATGAGAGCCAATTAATTACTTATTTTAACTAAGATTCTCATTTGGATTTTAAAACAGATTAAGTAACTGATTCATTCAATGTCCCAAATGAAACTGTTTGGCTATAAAAAGGCAATGCCAATGTGGACATTATGATTTAATGAACTTATGAAACAAAAGCAAATTGATGTTTTGTGCTTCGGTAGTTTGTAAACGACAAGCCCGCTGATGGACAAATGGAATTAGCGACGCATCCATCATCGACTGCCCTCGCAAAATTAAATGCATCAAGAACCGGAGGCTGGAGTGCATGGAGTGGGCCGGACAGACACCCCGGAAGCCCCGGGCGATCAGCCTAATGAACCCGCACCACCCCGCACCCTGATTTATTAACGAATTAAACGCATTCTGCTGCACCCTCACGAAAACATCACGTACCTACATAAATGGGGTTTGATTAAAGAAAAAGAAGCATCGCCTAGCATAATCATAAACTTTTATTGAATCCACCTTAACTTCCCGAATGGAAGCGTCCAAGATTGCAAAGAAAATTGGATGGTCTCTGAAATAATCCGGATTCAAGCTGTGTTTCTTTCAATCAAAACTTTGGAAATGCCAAAATCCCCAGACGAGCTAATTTTAATTTTACTTAGTTTTACGTTAGTGAGCAGAACATAACCAGTTCCGCTTGGCTAACTCTCTACCTCCATATTCGTTCCCTACCTACATTTAATGAGCAACTAAACAAGTCACTTACTATGCAAATAAAGCTTGCATATAGCATGCCAGAGCTATGTAAATTTCCCTAGTTCTATTTTCTTAAACAATAATGGGATATCCTGAATAAGTCTATTATATAATTTGTGCGAAATATTCTGGAACCGCTATTTCGTCTGTGATACAATTCGAATGAATACTAATATATTTAATACTCTAACCAGACGATATTCTAAATGTGGGGCGCGACAGGTGTACGTTCCCATGTCTCTCTTATAAAAGCCTTTTATTCGGAGGAGGATATTCCAGCGCCACAAATGAGAGTTGATTGTTGAACTAAGAGGATTACTAAGTATCAATGACATCAATATTTAAAATAAGTTTTATTTCACTCGGAGATATAAATATTCAGAGTTTAAAATTCCTAGCAAGCAATATGGAATTGGGTATTGAATAAATTGAGACGGCTTACGGAGTCATATTATTGTTGCATCCATTATTCAGAAAACAGGCCGGCAAGGGACGGCGCGCCTTCAGACCTTAAATTATTAAACACACGTTACAGACACGCCGCCCAAAACCCATTCTCGAATGTCTATGACGAGTCCTGATGGGGGAATGATAGCCTCCTCGACAACTTCATGAACTTCGCAACTCTTTTTATCATCGTTTATCAAACTCAAATCTCTCGTATCAAAGGCCAGCTGTGTGGCAACATTTATCTTGAGTTATAGCTAGACCGCGAAGTAAATCTCAGACAAACTATTTAAGGCTTGAATTGGAATTCTCATTGAGGCAGTAGGCTCACAGTGGAACACCTGCTATGATATCGCGCATGCCCTCTCCCCAGTCCGTAAGTCCACACTGACAAAACCGGTTTCGATTACAGGTTATAGCTACCTACTTATCCGTTTGGCGGAAACGAACCTCTCACGTAGGTTGTTGTGCATATTCTTAATACAATGTACAAATTAGATTTTATTGTTTGTAAACTATTTCACACACGCACCTAACGACTTGCAAAAGTTTTTCATCATTCCTTTTGGATGCCTATAATTTGCTTTGTCCACAGCTTACTCGACGACCATTGACATATTATTTTGTTTATGTATCTAAGTATAGACTACTTCGGTCATTATTAGGAAATTCCCAAGTGATATTTACAGAACGATTACCAATATTAACCACGTTCCAGGAAGAAGCAATTCAACTCCCATAGTAAAATAAACAAAGTCAACCGAAGTTTATTTGTTCTGTAGGTAAGACGGTCTCGGCCATGAAATAATGATGTTTGAAGAATTTAGGAACAAGCGTTTAACCTCTATCACAATACGAGACGCGCATTCTTTGAATTAAAGAATTTTAATATAAGTCAAGACAGTTGAAATGAAAAACAGAATAGATATTAACCACAGCAAGTACTTAAGATTGTCAAGCTAAAAATATCGGAACATTTCAAGAACATGGTCAAGAATTTGTGATTTAAAATTTCAAAATATTTACTAAAGCAGCAAAAAGCAATGAGGAAAACAGAAATAATTCTTCTGAGGAAGACATTCCTTTCAAACAATGCTCGCCTTATTCAATCAAAATAAGTGCACTTCTAGCTATCTTAATGGTAGTTTTCGATGTCGATGATTGAAAGCTTAAATTGAATTGTGAATGAGGGCAAGGGACAGCTGTTATTGTGCCTTCACCGAAGAGAGACGGATGATCTCCTTAATTTCTCTCTGCGTGCGGCCACTCAACTTATGCCAGTCATCCCATTTGATTGTTGAGGATATTTCGTGTCGTAATTGGTACTAATTATTGTTTTGAGGGCACTCTGTTATATGGGCTGTTGGAATATTCATGTGATTTTAATAGCGATGGATGGATTATGATTTATTGATTTTTCTGATTGTACAGTTTTTTATATAATTTTAATGGACTTTCAGATCTGAACGAACAAGATATTGTCAATAAAATTTCATTGGGATTTTTTTTAAGTTGTCTTTATCCGTTTTCTGATGACATATCAAGACATCTAATTCACATACGACAAATGGCGAAACAGGTTCCATACAGATCAAGATCTTTTTTAACTTGGTTACCCAAGAGTATCTTGAAGCAGTAAAGTGGTTACATGATAAGGAAACTCAAACACATCAAATGAATTGCATCAATTTCTGGACTGGACTGGTTCCCACTATAAAAAGAATGCAAGTACTGAAGAATGGAAGTGGAAATTAATAGCTATCCTTAGCTTAATAATGGTAATAAACTTAGTAAAGACGAGGGCCATATTTCACCGGTTGCCATGGCAACAGGCGCGCCAAACACGAACAACGAGGAGATATAACGGCAGTTACGTGTCGATATCTGATTCACATCCAAACCCAGTACAATAATAAGATTGTAATGAGCGTAGCTTAAGAGCTTTTTGGAAAGGATCACCGATAAATGTATAATATCGAAAAACTTGAACGAACAATAACATTGAAACCCGTTACCATTAATATCAATTTGATTGTTGGCCATGCTAAGGTTCATTGACCAATTTGGTTCATGAGATGACATTATAAGATTATAAAGAAGTATTCAAACTAAAGCCAAAATATTCACTTCGATTTTATAGTTGTTAAAATCGGGACAACAGGAGAAGCACAGGTGTTGGTGAAGGTAAATTCATGTTCAATTTATGGCAACTCAGAAAGTTGTCTTAAAATTCGAAGGGAATCAGAAGAAAGGGTAAAGTAGGAAAGGAATATTTATTATTTTAGGTGTACACATGACCAACAAAAGGACCATCATCAAGGAAACCTCAACAACAGCCAATAATTCAGTAAGTAAAGTTACGATAGTAGCACACAATAGCATACTTATTGATATCAAAATCATAAGTCTAGTTTAGAACAATTTGTTGCTTCATTATCAGGGCGTCCGGAGCGCTAACAGCAACTAAGTAGATAACAATCAGCTGAAGGCTTGTTCGAGACACGAAATTAATTAAAACAAGTTTGTTCGCGGATCCTATGCAGGGCGAACAAAGCCATGCTGAGTCACTAGGTAATTACACCACGGCAGACGCCAGTGAGGCGCCTCAAATCTAACATTATCTTGTGCTTTATGACTATAAGCCTCTGAAGAATCCCAAGAAAACAATTATTAATCTAAAAACTATAATTTAAAAGCCACAATAGAACAGATAAATGAATTAGCCCTCATTTGCAAGTCACGTCAAATATTAATTGAAAATTGAATCACTCGAAGACGAAGGTCCCAAAGGGTTAAAAAATGTCCTTTCATTGGCTCTTTGAACTCGCCAATATTCTTTCTGAGGCTTTTCCTCTCTGATGAATATTGTGGTGATCGCGCCTTGTCATCGGGAATTTTAATTATATTCAGTGATTAATTATGTGTAACGAGCAAAGCCAGGGTGGGGTTTGTGATAGCTGATTGATGAGGAGCCAAGAAGTTCTCAGTTTTACGCGGAGCTCCTTTCCGCGGCATTGTCTTGCGTTTAATTGTTACTTTAAACGTTATATTTTGTTTCATTGTTCCCGCATAGTGGGCGATGTAATTTGATTTATTCGGTACACTGAGTCATTGTTGTTATTAATTTTAAAATGGTGAATACAATGCTGGTATTTACGCCGAGTCGTCGCATGTTGAGCTGAATCATCAACATCATATTAACATTATTTATTTAATATCTACCTATGTCTAGTATTTTTATAAAATACTCGACCTCATTAATTTGAACAATTAGCATTTTAAGCCAGTTTCGTAAGAATCTAGATTTGCGTGAGCCATTGTTTTCTCATTTAATTTCCTAAAAGTAGGTGAGCAGTCAATATGGATGAAGCATGTTTTCTTCAAGACATGGCTTATCTCCACCTTTTAACACAATGAGCCATCTGTTACTGTGGCGACGACTGACGATATCCGTGACCTCATGACAGGAATACCTTGCTATTATCTGCTTTACTTAGTAATAGCTGCTAATTAACTACTTCTCACAGACAAACATTATGCACGGACACCGTGAATACAAACCATGGCGACATTAAAAACAGGATGAATATGATTACAATGTAAGGGGTATTGTTAAAAAGAACCTATTGAAATATCTGTGAGTTAATCTACTACCTACATACATTTTTCGAGATGTATTCAAAACGAAATAATATAAAGATCAAAACGATTTATAACGGTGTAAGGCTAATAAATGTAATCCAAAGATGGATTATAAAAGAGTAATTACTTATGAGGAACTTGCTGAGTAAGAGGAAAACCGAACTGACGTTGAACAAGCACATTATAATGAGTGTTGACGGAGAGTTTCACGATAATAGTAAATACTCGGCCGTGTAATATCGACTGAATAGATCGGTCCACTCCGAATGTAAATAGATTATACTGAGTGCTCCCAGCGGCATATATTATTAAACAAACGATTACCCTCTAAATTTAGATCTGCATAGATACCGAACGATCCGGGAATCGCTAGTACACGCTCCCTGCAAATCCGACAGTTTTGACAAATTATGCGCATTCATTTGCACCGCCATAAATTCCGACCAAATTGTCAACGAACACAACGATCCTAATACGTTTAACGAGACGCAGAAGTCACATTGGACGACCTTACACAAAAAATAGTTTGTATATGAAGAATGTTGTTACAGATATTTTTCATAAGAGATTAATGGCTGGCAAGTAATTTGCACACAAACGTTTGTAATTAAAACACAGTTTACGTCATAATGCTCGGCTCGCTTCCCACGTCGCGCCGTTTTCTGTAATTTATCTAATCTGCTCAGGGCGGGTTATTTGCACTCTGATAAAACTGCGAATGGCCCTTTACGGATCGGCATTTTGCAACACTGTCCCACTTCCACTTAACTATATTCATTCTAGAAATTCTTTGCTTCTAGAAATGTATCAGACAGCATTAAAATTGGACGTAATACTTTTAAGAGTTATCTGAATCTAAATGCAATATAAACATGTTTGGGGGGAGCGGTGCCGTCCCCGACTCCGGAGGGTGCCATCCAAATTGGCAACGGTTCACGAGGGTTCTTCCCATACGTTAAATACGCAATTTGGTGCTCTATACAATCAGTCAAATGAGCTCGCGTCGATGCAATCAATTACGCATCTTTTTTATTTGGGGTAGAATTCGACGAGTTCACTAGGTCACCAGTCATTGACGATATTGTAATTATTTTCGTATCGTTAAGTGTTATTATTTTCGTTTGTTGGTTTTTACTAAAACATTTGGTATCCTAAACAAATAATGACGTGCATTTTATTGTGTGAAATATAATAATATATTTTATAACTTGCTGTTATTTCCTTAGGTGGCCAATTAATACGTTTTAATACAAATCACCAAAGAAATTATTAAATTGATTAAATGTCCATTACTAAGGGATTACGATAAATCAACAAAAAAAGACTCACGAACTATGTAACAAATGTGGGCACATTACAGAACCATGCGCAAAATTAGCATCATTAAACGGTAACATGTAGTGTTCCACATTTTTCAAATCGTCCACTACGATTCATTGTAGTCTTTTATACTGTGAAACCGTATTATTTTGTATAGCCTTACGTATTTATGTTAAACCCGATGTTTTTATGGCTACAATTACCCGCGAGTTTACGCCGTGAAATGCGTTTCCGTTCGAGCGTTATCAAGTACAATCTTCCGTTGACTCTTAACTCCACTATTGTATGCGAAACTTCCACAGTATCGCTTTGATATCGTTACAATTAAACCGTGTTAATGATAGGGATGTTGAAGCAATTATCATGGGGTCAACTTTAAAAAGATATATGCTTAATTAATAGTCAACGAAGCTTGGCAGGTCTACATGTGACAGGTGAATCACAGGATTTTACGATTATAACTGCTATAACCGAGACTTTGGCTGGCGGTGTGCCATTGGAGGAGAACCAAAGAAAAATCAGTTTCCCTGCTCTTCAAGAACACGCGAAAAAGATATCAAAAGATAAGAGAATCAACTGGGTGCTGATTTTATTCAGAGCCAGTCAGCCAGCCAGCCCACCACGGCATCATCTTTCGATTTCCTCTAAAGGTAATAACTAGGTTTAAGTAATTATGTCTCTATACGAAATGGATTTCAAAAAACTGTTGAACTATCAACTTCCCTGACTCCCCTTAAATTTTTACAGTTACCCATAACACTGCTCTTACTTGAAGTCTACAAAAGGTTTCTCTGGGAGAGCTATCAATATGTTGTCAAAATTTTACACTAGTTTTGCTAACTAATGGTGGTAAGGATTAAAGGGAGGCTTATGTTCAGCAGGGGGACATATTACATATGAAATTATAATAAGTTTTTATAAAAGTACGTAATAATTATAAAGGGTCTGAAATCTTTGAATGGACATGTTACTTTATTTCAATCCGAGTGTGTTGGTTACCCGAATGCAAAGAAACAGTGAGTTAATTCAGTAAATTCAGGTGTATAAAGAGTGTTAATAAAGAGATAACTTTAAGAATAGAAGAAGATCAAAGAAAATATACTGGAAATAAGTTACTGCGATAACGACTCACAGGAGGACTTGCTGCTCGCCTAAATTGGGATAAAACCAGAAGGATCATATTAAATGGCAGATAGACCAATCAATGCACTGAATATGCACTAAGTTTTACAACGTTCAACAGCATCAGTAAAAATGTGAAACTGCCTTGTTTATATAGTAGTCGCTAGCGTTCTGCTGAGTATGACTCGGCATAGTTGGGCAGTGTTGTTGTGGTTTTCCATTTGGAATATCTCCGTAGTAGCTCGGATTTGTGGCAAGTGGAAGGCTATACGTTCCCTCCTATTACTTGTGTTTTAATCATAAACTAGCAACAGGCGATGAATACGGCCGTGATATTATGTCAGACTTAAAAAAATAAGTAAGTAAACGTATCTAAGTCGCAAGTTCTATCCAATAACAAGATCCAGTTCGTGACAATTTGTATTAGACGCCGCCATTTTCTACACAAATTAAATGTTAGTCGTCTAAAATCAAGCTAGTTGGACTTGTTAAAGTATTCCGAGACGTGTGAAGTTTTAACGAGGTAGATTCAGAAACCGTCTTATACTTAACAGTTTACTTATTACGAACTCCATACATGCTACAATGATTATTAAAATAACTACATACCTGTCGTTTATAAGGGCAAACAATAAAGACAAGGTTTTCTCCTTTTATCGTGATTCATTGCACACAACAAAGACCTATGGGTATACGAGAACATATACATATATGTATTATTACAAAGCTATAAAACCTTTTTGTGCACACAATGTTGATATTTAATTTTTAATATGGTAGTTTCCGTTTAATTGTTTGATGCACATGCGCTAATATAAAGGCGTAATAAAATGGAAATTAAATGTTAATGGTAAAAATAAAACTGGCCATCAACGTAAATCTACATTCAGCTGCATATACTTAACGGCACAGCAAGTAGCGCCATCTAGGCTTGTTACGAAGTTATTACAACTATAGAAAAGGTCGGATCAGAATGTCACTGGCTGGTTTGTCGCTCTAGCACGACGTTTTGTCGATGATTCCGTGGCGGCTGTCTTCTGATGACAGAAATGCTGTCATACCGTATCCACGAAAAACTGCTATATTCCGGCACGGCACAATGCTTTTGATATCGAAACTGATGAACCACTATAAGATGAACACTTCTGGTAAAGGTTATCCTGCGTGGTTTTACTTAATGAACGTAACTAGCTGTATAAACACTGATATTTACGGGTAAATTACCGAATTGGCATACCTATCCATATGATGTCTATTTTATTGTAATGTTGGAGATATAATGGTGCATATTTGCGGCGTGATGTCTGGTGAAGACGTACGGAGGACGGGTCTGAGCAGTTGTGTTGAGATGTGTGCCGGGTACGATGCGCCTAATGTTGTTATGTTGGGAGTTTGGTCGTGGAGGGTCTTCAGATCAATCTCCCTTTGGCGCAGCATCGTTGGTCGTGTTGTTGGGTTTAACATTGCATCACCTCGCTCAACTGCCGTCTTCCTATTCGCTCAGTTTTTCTGAGTGAATAGGCTCTTAATAAACTAGCGCGATTTACCATCAACGATCGCATCACTGCTTACCATCAGGCGGGATTGCGGTCAAGCGCTAGTTTATAATTATTAAAAAAATATATTATATTATGTGTTTATTAAAAATAAATAATTTGAAAAAAAAACAATCTGCCAAAAATGGAAATGGTACCAATTCGCCCCAGTCAACATTGTTCCATGGCATGACCTCTCTGTCCCTCTGACACCGCTCATCAGCGAACAATGGCGATCTGCGTACGCGCACTGAACGCTTCGCTACCTGCTTATGAATTATTTAGACGCTTACCACCTCTGCGTGCACTCTGATGACCTTAGTTAAATACCTAAGTGTTTTCTTTTTTATTGTATAAAAGTAATAAAAAAGAAAACACTTTAGTATTTTTCAATTGATGATTTTGACAATAGTACACCATGACTTTGGCTGGTAGCTTTCTGCGATGATATTTTTCATTATAAAATGATAGATATACTTAATGATAATAATAATGAAGAGGAACTGACATAAAAGGGCATTTAAAAGAAGCCAATTTTTTGTTCCTAATTGCCCTTAATTTCTCAAAGGAGAATCGGGAAAACTGACCCGGACCAAGAGCGACAGGGAGACAATATATTCGCGATAGCATTAAACAGAAGTTAAAAAGGTTGTTTTAAAATAAACTTTGTAATAAAGTAGGTACAATATATGTAGGTATATTGTGCTCTGATTTTGCTCTCTGCTTACAGTTATGACTGCTGAATTTATTATAATCTAGTTATGTACCAACTGTTATACTTAAATCACCTCATTCGAACGATCTATCTTCTGAATTTATGAGGCTGTGTCAATCTTCATCATCATCATCATCATTTCAGCCGAAAGACGTCCACTGCTGGACATAGGCCTCCCCCAAGGTTCTCCACGACGACCGAAAAACTAAAATAACATTTTACTCTCAAGTCTACCAAATATTAAATGATTTCTAATAAGGTCTTACGTTGAGGCAGCAGAGTATTTTTTAATTTTGTTAGATTATAATGGCTTCGAAAATATTTGTCATACGCTTGTCGATATTTATGAATTTTATAATCTTATTTGTTTTTCGCCGGTTTTCGTTATTCAGTTATGTATATGTTTGTTTTTATTTTGAAACTTATTAAAATTATTTCATTTCATCTCGAAAATTAATGTTGTACATTTCTACTTCTACGAAACTCTTTTGTCTAAAGCTAACTAAAATATTATTTTCTTTCTTATTATATTAATAGAAATTTGGATTTAGGGTGGTTCCCTAATACATTTTTTTTAAATTTAAGTATGTATGTACTCGAAGTTTCAGCATGCCAGCTGTAAAAATATCTTTTAATTACTTGAAAACTTAGCAAAAACATTCACGTAGCAACAAGCAAACTCAATTGCAAAACGTTACCATCAGTAATTAATTTTTTTGCTAACATTATGATAATTACTGTACTGGATTAAAAACATTTTAATACCTATTCTACATTAAAATTTGCATTCATTAAGTACAAATTATCTGTCATTTGAAACATGTCATCCATCATTACAATCAATACGTGTTGTATCTATATTTATTATGGATGTGTCCAGTTAAGTAACAGTAATGGATCGAAATTATGTAATAAAATTGGAACACGGAAAGTGCATCAAATTAAATTACTCTGCTTTGAATAAAATTTCAATAAACAGCCTACATTGTTTTCACTACTGGAACATAGTCCAGGAGGTCTTTTCACATCACCCTTTTAGCACCCTAATTAAGTAATACATAGTATTTTTATTACTATCAATCGGAATAATTTTGAAGCATATTTCTAATCCACTGCTCCATATCTTTGAAAAATGTGTCTCTCGACAACATAAATAACGCAGTGAATATTGTTGAATGAAACTCATTGCTACTGATAGTCATCATCACCATCTCCGCGTTTAGTCTCGGTTGCATCCGCGGCTTTCGCGTTGGAGCCCGGGGTCCGATTTCCTGCTCATTCTCCTCCATTTCGCGCGATCTTTAGCATTCTGTGGTGTGAGATTGTTTGTTGTTGTGTTTTACGCCCTGTAGAATTCGAAATATGGAACTACCACGAGGGCCCATGTCTTCGAATTCTGGTTCTTGATAACGATGTTTTCAAGAACCAGAATTCGAGGGAGTGATCTAATTATTTACAAAAAGTTCGAAATGACTTGTAAATCGAATTGTAAAACAGCGTGCTTCTAAATCGCGTTCAACGGCTGTCACTGTCATCATTGTTGTGGATTATTCAAACCGACAGCTCTTAAACGCAGGTCAGCATCCTAATCGCATAACACACTATCAATTGAAATAATTTTGAAGCATGTTTCTAGTCGATTGCTCTACATGTTCGATAAATGTGTTTGCTCAACAACGTAACTAACGCAATGAATGTTGTTAATCTGTCATAATGAAACCGATTGCTACTGATGGTGTGTTGCAATCACCCTGCACATGGTTCAGTTTCACTAAATAAAACCAAAACACGCAAAGTGAATCAAATTAAATTACTGGGTTAGGTACAACATGAAATTTCAATCATCATCATCATTATCATCATCGTCAACCTTTTTATTGTCCCACTGCTGGGCACAGGTCTCCTCTCATACAAACAAGGATTGAGCATAATCACCACGCTTGCTCAATGCGGGTTGGCGATTTCAGACTTAAAGTCCAGGTTTCCTCAAGATGTTTTCCTTCACCTTCAGTCATTGGTGTCCAAGATATACTTAGAAAGTACATATAAGTTACATTGGTACTTGCCTGACCTGGAATCGTCTGGTGTTGTCATACTTATTCATTATTACAAGTACCGTTACAGTACTTTATGTACAAATAAAAAATACCACGTGGGAGCCACTTTGACACGGCCGCAATTTTTCAACCGAAAAATATTTTTATGTTTCTATTTAAGCGGCAATTTATAGAGCCCGTACGTAAATACACATTTATATTTAAATAAACAAATTCTATGAATTATCATTTTAACAATAATAGTAGTTTTCGGCGTCGCTATGTCTGCAGGGGAAACAGATGGGGCCGGGGACCCCTGGTGAGTCTCGTTAACTGTACGTACAGATAAATTTATTTTTATCTGCCAATTTACCCCAATCTCCTCTATTGTAGATGCGCGATGACAGTTATCGCTTAGTGACAAAACGTTAATTCACTTCCAATGGGAAACTGAAGATTTTATCTCGATTATACAATAACAGCATATTTACACACGCATTTTAATTTAGTATTCCCTAAATACTAAAGTTTTCTTACATAATTAACATATTTAGTGTCTATTTGAATTTAAAAGAATTTAAAAAGAGTGTCGGTTAATGTGAATTCTTCAGACAGTACTACAGCATTCAGTAAAAGCTTTTACGTTAAAAATTATCCTCGACCATTCACCTCAATGGTCGAGCGGATTCCTGAGCCAACCAATAAAATGCTTTAAGTGTGAAATCTTGTTTTTATTTTGTAATTTTTCACGATAAAAAGCCGGTCAAATGTGAGCCTTGATGAATGTGCCGAAACATTCTAGGCGTACTGTTTGCAAGTCTAACAAATTATTTAAATAAATATTTTTATTATAGTGTGTAAAAGAATGCTTATTGTGTAAATACGCAGCTGAAAATTTTACTTCAAGGTAGACTTTGCTGCGCATGTTTTTATCACCTGACTTATTAAAAGCAAGGGGTATTTTATTTATAATGATTTTTTGTTAAACATTTATATTTAACGTATTCTATCTAAATGAAACAGGATACGTTCAATTAACCCTTTTTGCTACTCGTAACCTTGAGCAATCATGATAACAAAATACACAAAGTCTACTATTTACTGCCAACTCCGAATAGAGCCGTGGCATCAAAACTCAGACGGCGACAATTCCATAAGCGTTCCGTTTTCCAAATTTCATTAGGGTACACTAAAAATAATTCGGTGTTGCCGGCGGTGCGGCGTTCGTCCATGGGCCGTATCTCCGGGCCGCGCCGTAACAAAAGCGTTATCTTATCATTACCACCCCATCCCCGCCGATAAATTACCATAACTCTCATTTACATGCACCTACGTACCGACGAGCATTGTTTACGACCCACAGATGACGGATTTTCTTCCGCTTTCGCTGTGCCTAAAACTCGGATTCCGAAATTTCGTGTTATTGTGTTTTTGGCTTAGCTATACGTATATTTTTATACTGTTTTATGAATGTTTCTTGTAATACATCAGGTACATAATGAGACTATAAATACTCGGGGATGTCTCCAATCGAATTCCATTCCCGCCTGATGAAATTGATGACGTCAGCCGTTCTATTTAGGTAAAAAGTTTATACATAAGATAGTACGAACTATCAGACAAGATTTTCAGCGATGCCGAAGAAGTTTTGTTATGCTAAAAGCTATTTTACTGTCTCTAATCATTTATACTATTATTATGTCTTGCCAAGAATTTTTGGTCCATTAATTTGTAGGACTGAACGAGTTACATTTCTTTACAGCAGTACAGCTACTACAAGCTCATAATAATCCATGTAATACAGCTTAATGTTTTAATGCGCACTCAAATTTGGGGAGCACTGATAAAATAGGAAGCAAGTCTTATATTACTCACTTACTGAGTAGTTATCCGAAAGAGCTTTTAAATCATTCACAAAACACTAATGGACGTGGGGTAGGGGCGCGGGGAGCACGAGGGAAGCCGGAGCAGATGTAGTCCCAGGCGAGCAATGAAATGGAGATATAACAATATAAAGGTGTGCGTTTGAATTGCCGTGAATTGCAATTCGACGGAGTAGCAGACAATGTAGACACGACGCATGGAATCGCCAACGACTCCACGTTAGGGAAATCGATAGTCCTGTACTCCTGTTTTTATAATCCATGTACTTCTCAAGTGTTTTTTGCGGTATCTACTGGAGTCGCTACATAAAATTTACTTTTACGATTTCCTTGACACGTTTTCCAAGAGAATCCAGATCCCTTTAATCGCGTCACTACAGTCTGCCCTTGTTCCACTTACAGAATGTTTCCAATTATTTAGATTTAATGTGAATATTCCTAAAAATAATTGTTCTGTTACCTCATAGTTGCTATAATGTATTTACGAGCTTGTGAGAAATTTATAAAAATGTTGTTCCCTTTCCGTATTGTGCAGGTACTGTTGGAATAATAAATGTCGAGGGGTCTGCTAGGGGAGACTGAGTGCCATTATTATCGGCGGCAATTTAATTAGATCCCCTGCGTTATTACCACTGATTCGTTTTATAATGCCCGTCTAATATCCATCTAGCGGCTGCCACTGCACCACGCTTGTTTGTTCATTAATTTAATTTGACATTCGGAATTAATGTTATTGTAGAATCTAAGCAATGCTTCGAGACAGAGTTCTTATTATGAACATTGTACCGTCATTTTGATTCTATGTAATAGGACACCAGCTTATTTTTTACAGAGCCATCAACAATATATTTCAGATCAAACTAAAATTCAGTTTAAAAACCATAAAATTACTTTCTGAGCGACGGAATTTTATCACCCGATGCAATCACCCGCGCCGATGAGCTTCCGGCTCATCGATATTCGTAACGAATCGTCGAAATTCAATAATTATCCCGAACACGACTTCATTCACCAAAAAACATTATAAAAAGGTGTGAATGAAAAGAGGAAGGCAGCGGTTGGTTTTTTGGGACGAGTGACCAGCCGACCAATCGCGGTCGCCGCTCGGCGGGATCATTTCACGTGGTGGTACCAAGTCGTGTAGTAGATAAGATTAAAAGTGGGTAAGCGGTAATCAGTGCGCGACCAAACTGGTTGAATGGAGTCTGATCGGCGTTCATTCATGAAGCTGGGATGCCATCACGCGAGTACACTGCGCCCGCGCCGACGACTGCAACCGCGACGCGACGTGGAACTTCGCGCATATCACTTCACTCGAAATCTTTACAATCATACATGCCTCTGTAATTAGCAATCACCACTTCATTAAACTGTTCACCTGAGCGCATTAACTTGTCTCAACAATCGAATTTATTTACGAGGAATTAAGAGCACGGCTTAAATGGAATAATGCCAATTAACACTGTCATCGTGCTTCTCGATATGTCAGCTGCTTGCGTGCCGTCTTCCTCATTACTTTGGTATTGTTTATCTTACAGGCGTTCATAATTATGTTCAATCTTAACTTTTAATTAAACACGAAGTATCGCTGAATAACGAGAAACAGGAGACTGGGATTGCTGCAACTGACCATTAATATGAATGATCATATCCCCTGAATATACAGTTATTATTGAACATTATATAAACTTTATTTCATACTTCTTTGATCTATAGAAACAGGTCGAATCAAAGTGTAGGAAATGTGTTAGTAGTGTTTTTATTAGCGGGCTTAAATTTATAGTTTGTGTAGCTGCGCCCACGCACGCTCTCTCAATAAAATGGTCACTGTATCGCGAGACCACAGTGTAACAAAATGTAAAGGCGTATTCTAAGATCGGTTAACGTCACGAAGGTTCCGATTCTAGTTTGTTTGTATAAATGAAACATTGATCATCTGGTTACGATGAATCTTTCACTGGCCAAGATAATAAAATAATATGAACATAAAGACGATGTATGGTACATTTATAAGTTATAAACTTTAAGAATAGAAAAAGATTAATGGATTGTGTTTATAATAAGTGCATGATAACTTAGAAATATGAGGTTTTCAACGATCATATTTAGGTTATCCTTTTGCAAGTTTTTAATGATACTAAATTATTAAAAGATGCCCATGTTTCCTGTTCGTCTACAAAGCAGCTTAGGTCATCATCATCCCAGCGTTAATGCCATTCGCATCCGAATCTTTTTCAGCTTTAGAGTCTGGGGTCGGCTTTACCAGTCTAACTGCTGATTGTGGCTAAACTTCGATATTTTCCGTGAAGCGACTGCCGTCTTCTGACCTCCACAAATCGAAGGCGATATAGAATATCGCCTTACTTATGCTGCACAACACAAAAACAGCATCAGTATTATCCGAAAAGTTGAAGAATAAAAAAAAAATTGTTAAAGACTAATTCATTATTAAAACATTCGTAAAACTAGTGTTTATTTGTGAATAAAAAAATAGAAATACCCACGTGCAGGCGTTCTTCTTTGATTGCAACCTTGATCTGTTATTAATTTTACGCTTATTTTCACCGCGCCCTGCTATGAGTCATGCTCTTGCGCACATCGCCACGTTCACTACGGTAAAAAGCAAGTTCTAGTTTCCCTGAGCTTGGATAGGTATTCTAAACTCTTGAATTGGATTTACTAAACGAATGTTTTACTTTTGTTACAGGTAAGGCGAGTTTTGGTATTGTAACTAGTATGGCAACACACGTGAGTGAAGAGAAATTCTGAATAAGACGGTGTTGGATGATTGATGCAGCTTCTTTGCATCGAAAGATTCGCCATAAATAAATGAACAGTCCTCAGAAGTTTCTCAAAAGAGAAAAAGTTTTATGTGATTCTTTGTTTTGTCTAGTATTAAGCCGCACCAATTGTTATAACGTAATTTCTTAACGTGAGTTTAATGTTATGACAAACATTCCCGTGTCCCGGTCCCGTGGCGGGCGGTGATCACGGCGGGGCGGCGCGCGGCGACGGGGGAAGGGGGGCGTCCGGAATGCGGTCTACCTGCGCGGGACCACCGCTAATCAATTTAGCTTTTATTATCGTACCAATAACGCTTCATTACAACTTCTAGATTTATTTTCGCGTTGTTTGCTTTGCTCTCCTAACTTTTTGTGACCGGAACATGTATTGGCTGTGGCACGGTTACAGTACGGATTGTGAGTACTTTGGAAACTTGCCTAGGATATTTTTTATGGGCGACCTACGTTGGTAATGTTCTGTCGCGCTCGTTAAAGCGACAAGTAAAAGAGAAAATCATACGCATGGAAACAGCCCGGTCTGGTACAGACACGAGAGCTTTTATTCTAATGCCAATGACACACGCGAGAAATAAAACTGTACGGGAGTGGCTGGTCGGTGACAGTTACGCGAAAATTTAAATGTAGTTTGTTATGTTGGGTATAAAACTGTGTCACAACTTATAATAGTGGGGTAAGCCGCGAGGACCACCTGGCAACTGCCTGTCAGTCCGCAGTCAAACGTCCATCAATGTGAACTGGGCCCACCGCTTATTATCCCGTCTTGGCTATATAATAAAACTTTTAAAATTTAAAGTGTGTCAATGCGCCATTGAAGCGTAATACACGTAGGAAACGTGTTGCTTCGTTGTACGGTTCAGGTTTTAGATTTTTAGGTGACACACTGTTTCTTTCGTTTCTATTTACTCAGCACAGCAGTGTGCTCACAAGAATCTATAGCAATGGTGGCTCAGTAGTAATAGCTACGAATTAGGAGTTGTAGGTATTACGTTCGAACCCAAACCGGCGACATTTCATTACCACTGCTCTCAAAATGCTGTAGGAAAGTGAAGAATTCGAAAACTACACATAGACAAAAGTGACACATGACATCTACCAACAGGGTTGCCACCCTTTTTTCAATTTAACTACATTGGTATAAGTAAGGAAAAAAGTACGGACGACAGCAGGTCAATCTACCCGAAACTATCAAATATTCGCAACCAAACTTGAGCCTTAATTCTTTTGCAATAAAGTTGCAAATCTAATAAAAGAATTTGACTTACATCGTATCGAAATGTATTACAATTCTATCGCATCTTTACAGTCTATATTTAACAGTATTATTTAAATTAAAGCAAATGACTGATTATTTTTTTTTTTCTCAAATTCGGAATACTTCTACGGCACTCGTTTATTTTTCACTTTGGTTGCATTTTTATTAAATTTCTTGGCTTAACATTGACTATCTGATTCGTCAACATCAAAATTACTACGTTTTGTAGGTATATGTGGAATATTCTTGTCCACAATTTACTATAGCATAAATCTATAAACTTTAAACCTTATTCTTATTAGTTTATTACACTCAAACCGCTTCAAACAAAACAAACAATAAATTATGACAATGATACTGACATTGACGTTGTTGACATTTGATGTTTGGTTGCGTTAAAAACAAGTACTTAAGTTATGTAACGCTATCGAGTGGCAACATCGATTTCGAACTAATCGATAAGT
This sequence comes from Sesamia inferens, assembly GCA_037179545.1. Classification (NCBI taxonomy): domain Eukaryota; kingdom Metazoa; phylum Arthropoda; class Insecta; order Lepidoptera; family Noctuidae; genus Sesamia; species Sesamia inferens. The sequence goes on along the minus strand of CM073934.1, from coordinate 10,904,190 downwards.
ATCGATTAACAACAAAAATCTTTCAATCTTCAAATTAAATTATGCAAAATGAAAGTATTTTCGGGTACTTTATTGTTCTCATAAAGTATAGAGTACCTGAAATAACGTACAATATTCCATAATAAAGTATGTGTGGATTTTGGCCTAGTTCCTATGGCTGAGAGAAGCCCCGCGAACATTATCAATGGCCTATGCATCTGGAACATTCTAGGCTGATTACTTATGTTATAGATAACCAATTTCTGGTAAAAAAAAAAAAAAAATAGGAATATCTTTGACTTCTACCAACTCAAACCAAACAGAGGCTTTGTTCAGACCACAAGTATCGAATGACTCGATTGAACAAATTCAATTAAGATTTGGGAGATCCGAAGTCTTGCGTAGGTTTTAGAGACCTGCCCTTCTTTTGCCTGTCTTGGATGGTCCTATGTTATTGACGCTGATGCTAAATGTTTTGTTTCTCTGTCACCTTATCGTTCGCTCTCTCTCGTTATAAGTTTGATTTGCAACAGCATCTGCTTTGGGAGTGTAGCGGTACCTACAACGCTACATGCGGATAACGCATCATACTGACGTCACGCAAATCCTGCATCTCGCAAGCGGACTTTATTGTGCAACTAGCACGCATACAAGCTCACGACATCAACCGGCGGGCAAAGTGCCCGCCAGACAATCCCAGTCTGGTCGGAAGATCCTCCTTTTTCTATGAGGGGATGAGTGAGTTTTACACGCTGCTCCTCATACCTCCGCAGAAGCATGTAAATCATCGATGCTGCATTCCTGACCAGGGTTAGTCGTCACACCCAGATTTAATTAGAAAATCGTTGGAGGCAATGCTAATAAAGATTGCCTGGGCAAACAGTGGTTCGAAGCTTACCGTCGCCCACGCATGCATGCATTAGCCACACAAGCTCGTACAATTATATTTACTTTTCCGCACCATGACACGGACGATGACTTCCGATTGAGAATTTGGTTTTTCAAAACAATTTAACTTCACGACTTTGTTCTCTGAAGCGGTAGGCAGAGGCTTAAAGTTTATGTGTTAACAACTGCGAGTGTAGTATGTATAGGTCCTGCGTTCGAAAATAAGAATGCACTTTACCCATTCTGTTAAAACGATGAAGGAGCAATCGTGAGGAAATATGCGTTATGTTATTCCTCGTACCAAATTTTCGAAGACGTGTGACATTCAATAGTCGTGGATTATGTGTGTCTGGGTTAGTAATAGACTGATTATGTTATAACCAAACTACCAAGTAATAGTATCGATTATATTGCCATTAAACAGAAACAATTCCAGACTACTTACCATTTCTGAATTTGGTATCCCAAGTCGTGAATGTTATGTTCGATTGAGCAATTTAATTCAGTACTTGTTAGTGAGTCGTTTACTTTAGTATAAAAAAGTTAACTGCTTCAGAAGATTTAATTTGATATTAGGTTCTCGGAGACCACGTCTCAGCAGACCGCCCGTCGCGTTCAAACCACTATCCAAGTCCGATGTCAGTCAATGTCACTCCTCGTTCATTCATAGATAACGAGAATCCAAATCGCCGGTGCATTCGTTCAAAAACATAGTTTTTTTACAATCAAATATTTCCTCTTAATTTTTTATTGCCTCTGAAGGATCAGGGATTCTTTTTCCTTTATATCTAAATAAATCATTAACTTATTTAAACGTTTCAAAAATGGAACGCTTCTTCTTGTATGCAATATTCCATTTTTAAATCTCAGGCGTAAAGTAGTAAGGTCAGCTTTACGGATGCATTCTATAAAATTTGTTTTTTTTATTTGAAGTTTACACTTCATTATAACGAAGTTGAGCTATAAAGAAGTGTATAACTATTGGTGGATGAGAAAAGCTTTGAATTTGCCTGAGCATCACCACCCCGACACTGTGATAGCTACAGCGAGATATTTATATTATACTGTGTGTGTATAGTGTATACAATGGTATAGATTGCGTCACCGCTGTTCTGTTTTTATTCTTTTTTTTTTTACTTTTTGTGTATTCTTTGTTTTCACTTCTGTCGATCAGTCCCATGGCTTCCTTCTTTTACGGACATAAGCTGAACAGAGCTGGCTAAGTGTGGTTAATCTCTAATATCTTCATTGACATAAGTTAGATACTTAATTTCAGTTAAATATCTAACCGATTTTCTTTTACATTTAATGACTTGTTATCCACAATTAAGTACTGAAATAAAAACCTTTTTAGACATCTTATTATTTTTTAAATTGAAACAAGGCACGTGTAACAATTATTGTAAAAGGGACGATTTTACTTTACTGAGCGAAGCACTGGGTAATTTTAATTAGTTGAAAAACAAAAATATTTGTAACATAGACGGCATGGCTTTGCCTCGGGCGCTTGATAATTAACCAGTAATGAACGAAACTCTCGATTAACATCGTTTTTGACCATTAGTTAAGTAACTACGGTTATTTTTCAAAGGTCATTAAATTAAATTCTAAGGTTCTTCATATACCTTGGCTTGTTGTAATGATGATGATGCTTTTTATGCTCAGCTTTTTTGCAACGAAAAGTAATTCTTATTGACAAATGATGGGAAATAAGTCTCGAAATTCTTTTGTTATTTATGATTAATCCGTTTCATAGCTATGGTAGCTTTAAGTCATAAACACATTTGATAGCATCATCTGCCTATATAGTTAAAAAGGACATATTTATAACTTAGAAAAGTTACATTGGCACTTATCGGTAGTTAAGTCTTGAACACCAATGACTGATTACTAGGTAAAGGAAAACATCTTGAGGAAACCTGGACTTTAAGGACTGATTTACAATGTGCAATTTAAATGCCTATGGCTTCAATTAAGTTGAAGAAACAATACAAGTAGCATTGTTTAAACACCATTTAGACGATGCAAATCATTTGTCCCCAATAAGGTGGACCGATGACCTGGTGAAGGTCGCGGGAAGCCGATGGATGCGGGCAGCACAAAACCGGTCATCGTGGAAAGCCTCGGGGGAGGCCTTTGTCCAGCAGTGGACATCTATAGGCTGAAGAAGTTGCATCAATTTTATTGTATGCCAAAGGCAATAAAATTGCACCGTGTAAATCAGCTTTAAGTCTGAAATCGCAAACTCGCATTGAGCAAGCGCGGTCATCACGCTCAATCCTTCTCTGTATGAGAGGAGACCTGTGGCCAGCAGTGGAACGATAAAAATGTTGATAATGATGATCTGCCTCGTCTTTAACCAACTATTTTGGGTTAGCTTCCAGTCTAACCGGATACATCTGATGACCTACTTGTACTTTACATGAAGCGACTGCCTATATGACCCCAATAACTTAATAGGTAGGTAATATGAAACCCCTCATCATTTCAAATCTCAGACCTTTGTTCTTGTCGGCTTTTATGTAAGAGAAAAAAACCTCCGTGGATATCCAAATATCCTACTTATTATCAGTACCCATAACATAACAGTCTAAAACGTTCCCACATCTGGGACACATACCAGTAGGCCTAGTATGAGTTTTCAATACGAAACTCGTTCGATCGTATCGAGCGCGTTTGGCGCTCTCATTGGTTGAGAGTTCTTACGACCTTGAAGCGAGCCAATCGCTGAGTCAAACGCGCTCGATACGATCGAACGAGTTTCGTAATGAAAACTCATACTAGGCCTACAGCTCGGTGAGAGGTAATGAGTGGAGTTATAATCCAACACACTGGAGCAGTGTGGGTTGGCAATAATTAAGTGTCATTTTTGGATTTTTTTTTTCATATAGCCATCAAATTTATAGCGAATTCTGATATCATTTTATATGTTAAACTCATTTTCTTTCCAAAAAATTCATTACCTACCAGTTCAGTTGTAATTTTAATACGCCCCCTAACTATAGCCCCAACTAAGACCAATTGCGTCAGTTTTGATTTTTTGTTTCATGCCATCCATTGCGGATTTTTTTTTTCTCATTAGCCATATCAGAATACCATCCGGTATTAATTTTAATAGTGATTTCTATTAATCCATCGTTGTCGTGACTCTGTGTGAACCCCGAATGACTCGATTATAATGAGACCGCGAGGGTCTGACTATTAACTACATCAATTGAGTCATTTGTTAAGCGGCCTGCACAAAGAAGGCCCCATGTCAGCTAATTAGTGGTATTATTTGATTGAAATTAGCTACATTTATTATAATTGAACCTTTTATAATCCCAACGATAGCTCCGAGCAATCTCGACGATTGATCAGAAAAGATAATTAATCGTTCAACATTTACAACAAATATCATGTCTACTTTGAACGAGAAATTGAATCAGAATAAATACTGTTCTGTTATAGAATTTAATGTTGCGGTTGACATCGCATGCCCAGCTAACGGTAGACGTCAGTTAACCGCTTAACTTAACAGTTATAACACAAAAAGTATGCATAAACCAGAAACAAAATGTTTTACGCCTTGCCACACTCTTCATGATTGGTGTTTACTTCACAAATAGCTTTTCACCAGATCAGCAAAAAAAAAAAGGAAATTTCGGAAAGAAGTGGCAATAATATAAGTTTCTTTACGAATTCTTTCGCAAGTTCATGAAAAAAGGAAGTCAATGGTCACAATGCTCACGTTCTATATTGCATTTATAAAGTACCTACTGACAAGCACTGATTTACAAATGAATCAATAAAAACTGATGTTTCAAAGTGCAACTGACAAGTTGTACAATTTCACTGAAGCAATTGTCAATAATAAATTATTGCACAAATACTAACTCAATTAACTACATGGTTCACAAACACCATCAACCAATCAAATCTCGGCTTTCTTCTGTCAAACGACGCGGGAAATTATGCAGCTGTTCCACTAGACCATGTCATTTCTCTCGGAGTACAAGAAAGTAAATAAATCAATTAAATGCCAAGACATTTTTAGAGAAAATTTTATGATATGTACCTAATAGAAAGATAGAAATCAGTTTACGCTTGTGTGCAGCAAACGTGGCATCTCGGTACGTCCGCGTCGCATCGCGGTACGTCTAGGGTTACCATTTCATAATTCGAAAAACTCCGAAAAAAAAATACCGAAATTTTTATTTTTAAATTATTCATTTTCAGTATTACTGTATTATAAAATTAAATATTTTCTAATAAAAATAACTTAAGTCTAAAATTTGAGCTAATAACAAAGCCGAACTAAGTCGGGGTGGAGGCTCAAAATCTGGTCAAGTCCGGTCAATCGATGCGACTGTTAACCCTAGCGCCGGCGCATGTTCTTTACGCCACGAGCAATAAAGCGGTGTGAAAGTGATCGAATAACGACATTATCTATCTGGTTTGAGATAGAATAAAAATTTTACGTGAACCACCATGTCTTAAGATGCTTTATTGGCTGCGCTCTTAAATGTACTTTAAAAAGAAGTACTTTCTTTAGTACCTTTTTGTAGATTTCATACTCTGAATATCCTAAATTGAACATCATTCGCTTACATCATCATCATCATCATTATCAACCTTTTATCGTCCCACTGCTGGGCACAGGTCTCCTCTCATACAGAGAAGGATTGAGCGTAATCACCACGCTTGCTCAATGCGGGTTGGCGATTTCAGACTTAAAGTCCAGGTTTCCTCAAGATGTTTTCCTTCACCTTCAGTCATTGGTGTCCAAGATATACTTAGAAAGTACATATAACTTTAGAAAAGTTACATTGGTACTTGCCTGACCTGGAATCGAACCCGCGCACTCATACTTGAGAGGCTGGTGTTTTAACCACTAGGCCACCACGACATTTAGGCCACCACGACATTTAGGCCACCACGACATTTAAAACATTCATTCATTTCATTTTTCATTCGCTTACATTTTAAATTAAAAATAGTTTAACACAACTTTTCACGACACATCTCGTCGAAAGGACTATTATAGGGAACTAGAATAGTTGACTTTGGAGGAATGTTAAACAGCTTCTTTGTGTATGTTCTTCTTTATCAGGATATTATAAGTTATTTAAGTATATCAGGACTTATTTTTTTTTCTGAAGCTAAAGACACATTCCTTGTTGATTGTCAATTTTACTAAAAATTTTGCAGAACTAGAGAGACTAAGTTACAGACAGGAGTGATTAGCCATAAGATGTAATGTTTACCGTCGGAAATCACTAATATATTTATTTTTATTTTATTTTTTATTCAGAAACAATTTTAAGTAATTTTATTTTAATTACTTTTTTATTAGTTTTGAAATTTTTTTCAATGTTGGAAAAACATCTTGATACTAATGAAAAATTCATTATATGACGGACACCAGAAATTTACCATCATTCCATAATTTTAATTGAGATGTGTAAATTGTTGCCAGTGTGAAAAAAAGACTATTTTGTTTAATACATAGTCATGAACTCGTGAATTTTCATACACTAGGTAGGTGCACTAAAAGGCCAAAGCGTGAATTCGAAGAAAATTATCACAAGTAATTCTAATTAATGCATCGAATTTAGAAAGTATAAATGCCTATTTTTCTAAAGTACTAAATGTAAATTTTATGTTCTAACCAGGCATTTAGATTTCTATAATTTAGTTTTTATGGGTCTGCCTACCTGATAAAAATGGTAGAATTGCTGATATCTTTAGTATTTAGTAAGTAGTAATATTCAATTTAAAATAAAATCAGTTTCGATACTTAATAAATTATGCGTATAACATTAGTAAAAGCATAGCTTAACCTATTGTTAGGATTAAATAAACGAAATATTAATAAATCATTCTTAATAGTAGAGTCTCAAGGAGGAGTGTTTAAAATGGTTACGTTACAGTAAAAATATTGTTTTTATATTAATCTTTATGGTAAAATAACAACAGTATACAGTTACAGTAAGTTTATGATAGCAGCCTTAATAATTGTTGAATTGCAGATGATAGATAGTTATCTTGATATTTTTACTGCACAACTATCTATGTATTATACAGTATGAAAGTAGAGAACGCTATACCTTTGGAGCTGAATAGTGTTATAGCTCTTTGCAAAAACGGGTATTATAAAATCACAGATTATTTAGAAGATAAAAAAGCTTGGGACTGAGCTGCTCGCTCTACTAAGCATTGTTGCTAAGCAATATGCATAATTATAACGTAAATTATTGTAAACATTTTCATTTTTTATGTCTAGACTTGAAAAAAGACGATGATCCCTGAGTTTGTTTCGGCTATTTCTTCTCAGAGGTAATCAGTTAGGAAATGGCGGCTTCATCTAGTTTAAAAAAAAAGACATGACGTGTAAAAGTGATCAGTGATCCTACTTGCTTAATAAACGATTTGATTTCATTTGATTCTGTTTATAATTTAACAATAAAAATGTTACTTAAGGACGGAAAAAACTACTACAAAATAGTTATTTTTTATGTTTTGGTGTTGCCCAGTTATAACTACAAATGTTCACTTTTAATATCAAACTTTGACAATGGCGCCGATTCTGTTGTTCACAAACTAAACTAATTTTAAGTTATTTGCTTCTTTTTCTTTCCATTTCGTTAAGAAAAGGACAGAAGATAAAATGTCAGTTTAGACCTGTCAAATTAGTGCGCTTCTGACGTAAACTGGCGTATTTTTAGTCGTCATGTTTTAATCGCGTCTAAACTGTCTATGGAATATCTGAATTTGACAGGTTTAAATTAAAATGTTATCTTCTATCCTTTTCTTAACGAAATGGAAAGAAAAAGATGCACATAACTTAAAATTAGTTTAGTTTCTGAACAACAGAATCGGCGCCAATGACTCAATTCCCTTGTTCACAGACTAATGTCATTTTAAGTTTAGTCCGTCTTTTTTTTCGATTTTATTAAGAAAAAAACAGAAAGTGAAATATTAGTTTAGTCCTGTCTAATTAAGATACTCCATAGACAACTTAGACGCGTGTCTAAAAGTACTTCAATTTGAGTCAGGTGCTTTAATAATTTGACAGGACTACACTAATGTTTATCTTCTGTCCTTTTTTTAACGAACTAGATAGAATAAAACGCACCGAGTTTAAATTTAGTTTCGTTTGAGAACCAAATTTTATATTTAGTTTAGTTTGAGAACAAAAAATAACCACCCATAACTCGAAAGTTGCCTTGGACAAAAACTTGTAAGTACCTAAGTATTTAATTAATATGCTTCTGAAACATTACATTTTATTATTGGAAAGCCAAATCCACAAATAGACCGGGAGTCACAGACAGCCAGAAATAGAAGTTCTTATTTTAAGATCCCGACATTTTACTGTTTTGCCACCTCCGGTGGTCGAAATACCGGTCCGTATTAAGGAAAAAGAATCGTAATAAAAGAAATGGCGCGGTTGTGGAACAAATAAATTGAAATGGATTTCACATGAATCTTGAACTTCTATAACTTTAATAGTAATTCTAGAAGTAGGTAGATAAACACAAAATTTTAAAATTTTATTATTTCAATTATTGTCAAAATCTACCTATTTAGTCGTCCATCTGCTCACCGTAAGGACTATTTCTCTTTGCAGCTGTGGTCATTGTGTGCGCGGGATTTTGTTTCCAAAATGCTCATATTATACGGGTTTTGGTGAGTACTTTGAATTCTGTTATTGAATCATTTTTTTCTACTACTCTATAGAAAAAACGTTACCTCTGTAGATAATTATGATGTAAGTTTAACAATAAAAACCATTAATTAACAGCATTACTTAGATAGCTAATTTAGAAAAAAAAACGGCTAATTAATTTTGTAATAAAAATAAATGTTTTCAGCAATGGTTGGATTTAATTAAGTCTATTTGCTTGTGTACATTGTAATTAATTAAGTTTTGTTAAAAAAATATATATAAGCTATTATTTTGTTTGTCTGGCATATTCTATATGATTCATATGGAGATAGATATTAGTTAGACATAAGATATATATTTTATTTGGATTACATGATATAATAAAAATAATATGTCATAGGTAGGAGGATAGGAGTACTTACCATAGAGTTATTATTGTTTAGTAACATATACCTCTATGGTACTTACGCATAAGTTTTAAACTAAAGACCATTTATCATCCTCAGCATAATATCGTAAATACCTTAAAGCAATCGTAAGTGCCTTAGCAAATCGTAAGTATAGGCTAAAGGGACAGATGAAAGTTCTCCTACGGTACTTGAAATTGTCAATAAATCAATCTGTCATTTCACTAGAACAGAGAGCTTAGTAATAAATTTTGCCTTACTTTTAGTCTTTTCAAGTGGTTCTCGTGTGGTCGGTTGTCACTTGAAATTATGCTTCCTCGTCAAAAACACGCTGTTGAAACATTTGTTAAACATAAACATTCATTAGGTACTTGAAAAATTAATGACAATAGGGTAGTTGACTAAAAAAAAATAATTAGTCCGTCAGTCAGATTTCCAAAAAAATACTAGACACTTATTTTTTCTCTTTTCATATAAAACAAAAAATGAAAACGACACGGTGTGTTGAAAACTCGTGTGACGTCACTGCACGCTACACTTTTTAGCGAGCACAGACGTCACCAGCCACCACTCCTGATCTTTGATGCCTTTTATATTTGTCAATTTTTATTGATTTGATAAAACAAAATATACGTATCCAATATTTTTCTATAATCTGAATGACGGACTAAATAGAATCATTTTTTTTTACCCAGGCAACATCCCTATTCCGGTGCCAAAGCAAAATATGCGACTATAGACACAGTTAACAAAATCTATACCAATTATTCAGCTATTTTTTGTACAGTTTTTTATCAAGACAGCGCATATTCGCGACACGATGACGGCAGTATGCAATATAAAAATAATAAAGAAATGAATGAAAAATGGCGTCGCGGCATAGATCCCCAACCTTCTTAAAGGCAAATAAAAAATAATATTAATGACAATAACTGTGTACTATATAGAATGTCATAAAGTTCATTCACTGATGGAAACAATGGATGCGTTGTGAGGTATTATCACAGTACGACCATCAGATAATAATGAGCTGTGGAACATTAGACGTAAATGCTAAAGAATTTAAAGATTACCGTCATACTAACGTGTATTTTTCGACAGCTTATACATCTTTTTAGTCGAGTGTGTTAATCTGCCAATTAAATAAAATTTGCTTTTGTTGCACTTGAACATTCTGTCGAAACGTCTGGCCTTAGAAAATTGTGACTTTAGTACAAAAATAATAATTTTCGACCTTGGAAGCATTAGTTCGTATAGGTCCGACGACCTACTGCTTCTCAAGTCGACAGATATGACCTAAAGCTTCTAAGGTCAAGTTATCCTTATCCACGTCTAGTAACTACTAATATCAGAATATAACTACTAATATATCATCATCAACAACCTTTTTATCGTCTCACTGCTGGGCACAGGTCTCCTCTCATACAGAGAAGGATTGAGCGTAATCATCACGCTTGCTTAATGCGGTTTGGCGATTTCAGACTTATAAAGTCCAGGTTTCCTCAAGATGTTTTCCTTCACCTTCAGTCATCGGTGCCCAAGATATACTTAGAAAGTACATACATATAACTTTAGAAAAGTTATATTGGTACGCTCACTCACATTTGAGAGGCTGGTGTTTTAACCACTAGGCCACCACGACTTTTTATATGTACGTAAAACCTACCTAGTAGAAAATATGAATGAGGATTATACTTATGTATATATAAAAAAAAAATAGCTAATAATTACGTCGCACCCTTTCGCGATGTTAATAGAACATAATAGAATAGAAAACTTTTAATTCAGAGAGGAGTCAGACAGACACAAATATAAGACACAGATTAAAAAACATAAAATTAATTCTTGTCGTGTCACCGATCCGCGAACACACTGAGAATATACCTACTGTTGTTGCTGCGGCATCACACGACACATGACACGTGTCATCAGGGATTCGCATCTGTTCATAATAATGGTAGTAAAACCGTTAATATTATTATCCACAAACATCCCTGACGCACTACAACGCCACCGCAGCCCCAACAGCACTCTCAGTAGGCCTAGTATGAGTTTTCAATACGAAACTCGTTCGATCGTATCGAGCGCGTTTGGCGCTCTCATTGGTTGAGAGTTCTTACGACCTTGAAGCGGGCCAATCGCTGAGTCAAACGCGCTCGATACGATCGAACGAGTTTCGCAATGAAAACTCATACTAGGCCTACAGTGCGTTATTATATTGAACACGTAGAACATTTAAACACACACACACAAACAGCCAAACCCGGAACAACTACCATGTAGGCCAGACAAATATTTGTTCCGTGCGGGAATCGAACCCGCGACACGCTGCGCTGCAGTTGATTCCTCAGCTATTGTGCCAACCATGGCCCGGGCCGTCAAATAATAATTATTTATTTATTTAAAGACAACAATGCTCCAATGGTTAGTAACTTATCTACTAAGGGTTAGTAACACTTAAAAACAAATCATGCCTGCCGCACAAGCAATGCTAACCAGTGCCTAAGCACCGGCGCATCGTACTTATCGGCCATGGCTTGTAGGATGCTGTTAGCGCTGGTCCTATTTCTACCCAGCAACGAGGCCGCCCTTTTCCTCATGATGGCATGAAACCCGCGCCAAAGCGAACATGCCGGACGCACTGCAGTACCTAGGTAACCCTAACAGCACGCTAAAACCATTATTGTATTGCACGCGCAGGGCGTCTTAAAGCCTTCTGCGTACAGTTAACCCACAGACCGCCCGTGTAGAATGACTGACAAAAAGCTTTGAACAAAGTGATTTTGACCCCATTACTACAACGTGCAAATCTGTGAGCCAACATGTTGCATCTAACTGCTAGCGCCCTGCGTTCGCGTTCAGTGTCTACATGATCTTTGAGATCCGCAGCCAAATAATGCCCCAGGTATTTAAATTGGGTAACCCCATTTAATGGTTTCCCATTTAATCAAATTACGAGCTCGTAATGCACTTACATTACATTACAAATTGCATTACATTTATTTTTACCATTTTGGTGATAAACCAGCTTTGTCATGTACTCGTATCAAAGCAAATGCAATACAGCATAATCAGCTTATAGTGTACTCACTCCTGGGATACAGGCTTCCTGTCGATAAGGGGGAATGGGCCGTAATCTACCACGCGGGCCCAGTGCGGGTTGGTAGATGTTTTCCTTCACCGTTTTGAGAGCAGTGGTGATGAAATAATTTACGCAAAATAAAGCACCTGGTGGGGTCCGAACCTACGACCTACAACTCGGCCAATGCCACTAGGCCACCGCATCATTCACATTGGGCTAGCAACAAGTTCAAGAGCCCGGTCACTCTGGACCCGCCCGCGGCTGACATTTGTGGCAAAACGTTCTAAAATTACACACTGCTCACTTCTATCTCGAATACTTAATATATTTGTTGGACGAGGCACAATTATGGTCAGTCCGCCGTGACGGACCGCTTCGTTTGACACGGAGGTCCGAAATGGGCTATGCTTTTTGATGAGGTACATCGTGGATAGCTCGTAAACTTCTTAGTTGTAATTTGAAGGAAGAAGTTGGAATAATATATACACATTTGGTAAGTTAAAACATCGAACCATATTTCTGAACATCATAATTCACAAACTTTAGGTAAGTGAATTATTATTTTATTTGACAGACTACAGACCAAGACAATCAACACAGTTAATACAACATACAGTACATAAATCTGAAGTCCAATAATTATTCCTGTACACTACATTTAATGATTAATATGGAGAAGTTTCTAAATGACACTATACAAACAATTACAATTTACAAAGAATTTCTAAATTCATTAAAACTGTTCAGGAACAAGTCTACCTTAGGGCATATTGAATTATATTGATTGCACATTCTGGATAACGGCTTAATCTTAGAAACATTATTTTACTAGCGGGAATACTGAATAATTGTGGAATGCGTACAAATCGAGTTGGTATTTTAAGTTTAACTGGTCAAGTAATTTAATATCAAAGGAGCCGTCTAACCCATCTCCTTCTCTGATGTTCAGAAAAATTTTTTAGACCCTTAATGATTAACAGAAATGTACATTACAAAATAAAAAATGCACAGCGCTTTTTGACACCTGTTATATAACTTCAAAAGTATCTATTCAATTGATGAATATATTTGGTAATATTATACAAAAAACAAATAAATTGAAGGACTTCTGATCCATGTTATCCAATTAAGCGTAATTGTCGGCCCCTTTGTTTTGCGAACGAAATATTTATCGTATTAATTAATAATGTTGTTTGACAGATCCTACATCAAAATTTTAAGTAAGTAATCTTCAATCAATTAATGAAATTATCGCACCTGGATCATCATTTTCATTGCTTGCCTTAGCGTATTTTGTAAACGGTAGCTTTATACATTGCAGATTTAATATGTGATAAGTGATCGTAATCAATTTTTACAATGCATTGAAATTGGACTTTACTCGTTTAATTTCATTTCATAAGAATTTTGAATTTAGGTTTATTATCTGGAATTGATATCTGTGTTCGATTAGCATTGGGGAATGGGTTTGAATGCTAATTGCAATTGTTTACAAAATTTTCATCATCAGTTTTAATTATAGCGTGAATTCCATTTTTCTAGTAGGTAGATGGTGCAGTACGTAAATTGGCAAGAGAATTTGTAGTGGAGAAAGTTTGCGCACGCACAATTTCATACATTTTTACATGCGCGAACTTCCTCCACTACAATATCTCTTACCAACTTACGTGCCGCACCGTCAACACATTCGTTGTTCTTGATGCCTCCATTCTTCACAGCTCACGGGCGTCCTCGGTCGGCCGCCTCTAATTACGGGGGAGAGCGCTCGATCTGTCGGAGACAATGTCTACACTTGTACGGTCATTATTACGTGTTTTTCGTCACGACACCTGCTTAGCGGCTATGACAAATCCTTAGCCATTAGTATACTACAAAACGTTCCTATTAGCATTCCCCACGCGCCTACCATTTCATTCACTTGCTTTTCTTCGCACATAATTTTATTCAAGTACCTATACTATAGACTCTAAAAAAATAATGATATATGATTATGAACACATTTTATGAAAACTTATAAAGTCTAAATTAAGGAAGAATATTATCTGATGAGCTCGCATTATTAATTAATGCAGCAACAATAAATGAGTTAAACTTGTACATTAAAAATTACCTACCATTATAAGAATATTCATGAACTACGTAGTTGGATACCGACGAAGTAAATTGAACGTATAGTGTAACAAAATATATGTAATTTTGTAATAAAGTGTTGTGTGTTTTTCTTCATCGTATAAGTTAGACTGGTAATTAATATACGCCGGTAACAAAGCAAGGACAAAGTTTCCAAATACGACTATTCACGCAAAACCCTGACACGGCTCTTGAGTGACAAGGTAAATGATAATAATGATGTAAAACTAAAGTATCTGGTAGACAGAACTACATACAAAATAGTCAAAATAATAGCAAATTATCCAAGGTCGTCGTGGTTTTTCAAATTCAGTTGATACTTATTAACGTTGGAGATAAAATCATTAAACATTTTGTCAACGTTATTGTTCGACTTTGTAGTCTAGTATGTTGGAACTCATTAGTATACATTTGAATATATAGAGATTAAAAGATAAAGTTAGTGAATTATTAACAGGTATCATTTAATGGGTATGACGTTCATCATCATTACACACATCTGAACGTGTTACCTGAATTAGTTAGGCCAAAACATCGGCTGCCATCAGAAGTTATCACCTACCAGACAAAGTCTTGCCGCCAAGCGATTCTTCGTGTTCCGGCATGATGTCTGGTGAAGCCGTACGGAGGACTGGCCTGACCAGCCGTGGTGCGATGTGTGCCGGGTACGATGCGCCAAATATTGTTGTGTCTTGAGTTAGTTCTTGGAAGGTCTCCAGATAAATCTCCCCCTGGCGCAGTATCTTTGGTCGTGTTGTTGAGTTTAACATTGCATCACCTTGTTCAACTGCCGTCTTCCTTCCGTTTTTTTTGAGTGAATAGGTTCTAAATAAACTAGCGCGCTTTACCATCAACGATTGCATCACTGCTTACCATAATACGGGATTGCGGTCAAGCACTAGTTCGTAATTATATTAAAAAAAATGTCATTGTGTATGACATTTTTTTCATCGTCTATGTCGTTAACGTCAAACTTTATGCCTCGGTTCCATAAACATTTAAAATCTGTATTTTATTTGATACCCACATAATAACCGTCATTTGGAATATGGCACACAATTTTGTTGGGCTTGATACCGCCGTGCGCTGATTACGACGTTTGCCACTCATATTTTCTATAAAATTATGTATGGTACGTGGTTGGTACGTGATTCTTTAGTAATTACATACCAATCATGAAATAACCATTTTAAAATACACAGATATACGGAGAGGGAACATACATCGATCAAACGGTTCTTATAACCGTTTTGAGGTCACGCCGGATGAATAATGCGCTGGGCATATTAACGGTCATTATATGCAAATAATATTACACACATTAGTCTTATGTACTATATACCCGTTTACTATAAGTGGGCTGATACATTCATATTGCTGCCATCATGCTTTCGACAGCATGAATCGCTAGTTTATTCTTCAATATCGATGTTGAATATATTCGGTACATGGTTCGGCGGTAATCGTACACAACGCCGAAAGTCAGTCACCTAATGAAGCATGACAATTAACTCCTGAAAAACTTGAATTCGCATCCGATTGGATAAAATTAATCAATGGCAGACCGGTGCCGTCAATGGAATGGATATTTTATGTTCCCGTGGGCGAAGAGTGGGCTCCAATTTGTCCGCAGTTTTTTAATTAGTATGGATGTGAGAGAAAACGAATTGGATTTTTGCTTGCGACCGACGTGCGCTGTGCTGTGATTATTTGCGTGGTGCAATATAAAAAGCAGAAAAAAAGGCTAGTATTTTATAGCTTCGTTAAAACGCGGCTCATTAGCGCAGAATTAATATTACTGGTTTAGTTGTGTTTGTCATTAGTTCTGCTGGAAATTAAAATTAATTGGCTGTTTTGAATGGGCCTCTAATTTGTTTTTAGTCTAGCCACATCATTAACTGGATTGTTTGGTTTCGGTGTTCGTGTGCGATAGATGAAGACGTTGCGTCACGTGTAGGGTCCCGCGTGCATCGGGCCCGCGGGTCGCGGAGGGTGCGCGGCAGGGTCGGACTGGGGTGCCGCTGCACTGTCTTCCGCCCCGCTCCCGACTCTAATTAGGCTCACATTCTCATTCCGTTTTCGCGTTTAATTTTGCCGGCGGTTTCGCCTTAATTACATTATTCGCGGCGTGCGGGCGCCCGGCTGGTCTTGGGAAACCCTGCCGTTAAAACAAGTGACTGATACGTTTACTTACATTAGCTTTTTTTTTAATTTTCAATGCCGCTTAGTACGTCAGATATTCTTGCTGCTATTGTATTCAGCCAGGATTTCTGTTTTGTTCTTTTGTGTCACGAATATAAATTATGATTAATAACTCCTTAGTTTACACGTCAAATCCTTTGTTTGTATATCAATCGTGTGTTGTAGCTACTATCATTTTTTTTTTTGGAAATTTCACCAACATTTTGTGTCGAATCATCACGTTTATTGCAGCTGACAAATGTTTTAAAGTAGACGATGGAAAGCGCGGAAATAAACATTCACTAACAAGATGACTTACACTTTCGTTTGGAACCTGCAGCTCATCGCAGTAATTGAAAAAAAAATCACTTAACAGGTAAATAGAGGGGCTGCGAGTAGGCTCATCGTAGCCTGCTTTGTTGTCGGGCGGTTGCTAATAAGATTTTTATACGGCAACAAAGTATCCAATCAATGAGGCTTGAATAATGAAAACGGCACCTGCCAGGTTCTCAGCCCACCCCCACCAGCTTAAACACGCACCTCGTCTCCCAATAAAACATATTTTAAACCCTAATTCTAATGATAATAAGATATATTTCAGTATCAACTGAACACATTGAAGTTTAAATAGACATAAGTTAGAGTAATTATGCACATTGTTTCGTGTTCCAAAACGAGAATTTGTTTTGTTTAATTTTTAAACGATATTAACTAAATCTGCTCGTGGTTTCGCTCGCGTGGATTGGCCTTGTCTCACGGGGACGTACTACCGGTATATGAAAACCTGCCAAGTGTCCTAACTATCCATATAACTGTCATTCAAATCAACTTAGCTATTTAAACGTAAAAGGTAACAGAGTATTTTTTTTTTTTTTTAATTTCGTAAAGATATTTTATAAGGACTTACATACTTCCAAAGTCTGATAGTTCTAGGAAAAAAAAACTGTTAAAATTCAAAATTAATTCTCGATACAATGTTTCATTCCCAGAATTATTTAGTAGCTAACTCGTTGACAATTTTTATCGAAACCCGTTAGTTATGGAGTGAAAAAGTAACATACAAACAGGCAAAGTTACTTTTGAAAGATGATAAAGTAGAATTTCTAAAATAAACTGTAGGTAAAATTTCTTACAAACAAAGTAGTACCGTCGTGCTCAATATTAATAATGTCTAATCTATCCATATTACTGTGTTTTTATAAGTAATAAAATAAATAAATATTAAAGAACTCGACTAATCTCCACTAATTGAAAATGTTAAACGACATTATACATAAGTATTGCGCAAAAATTAGTCTTAACCCTGTGTGCTCATTATTAGGTAGATGATTCCGATTAATATGTATACTGAATAGATTAAAATCAACATATACAATTAACAGTCGCAAATTATACACAAGTATAAAACATTGAATATTTACCACACAAATAAAATACTAGATAAGTTTATCCAGCAATTATTGTTCTATTATTTACTGACTAGAAGTGTCTTCAAGGCTAGACTGAATAGTCTCTTAATAAACTAGCGCGTTTTACCATCAATGACTAAATCACTGCTTACCATCAGGAGCGATACGGTGAAGCAAAAAAAAATTCCGCCCAAATTTTCAAGTGTCATAAATACAATCATCAACTATTTTTTATCGTCCCACTGCTGGGCACAGGTCTCCTCTCATGCAGAGGATTGAGTGTAATCCTAATCACCACGCTTGCTCAATGCGGGTTGGCGATTTCAGACTTAAAGTCCAGGTCTCTTCACGATGTTTTCTTTCACCTTTTTAATCAGTCATTGATGTCCAAGATATACTTAAAAGTACATTTAACATAGAAAAGTTACATTGGTACTTGCCTGACCTGGAATCGAACCCGCACACTCATGCTTGAGAGGCTGGTGTTTTAACCACTAGGCCACCACGACGTCATAAATATATTATTTTTAATCCGAAAATGTGCACAGCTGAAAGCCAATTCCTGAAATTAAAATTCAAAATCTAGTCGCAAACTCATCTCAACACTAATTAGTGTCAAAAATGTAGGTACATTAGAAGTCTAATTGATAGATTAAGGCTGATATTAGCTTGTGGACAGTGTTAAAATTACGAGAATTGATCACAGACCTTGGCAACCAACGGTGACAGTGTAACTAGCCGAGTTCCAAATACGGATAATTGGGTTGTATCCTAAAAAATAATTTAATGTCCATCAGATAGATTTATAAAAAAATATTGAACACGTATTTTTTTATTATTTCTTTCATTCAAATACTTAGAAGACATATTGATTTGAAATGTCGCATGACGTCACGCGGTGGTACAAAATATAGGTACCACGGCGTAACGTAATTAGCCCCTACTCCGTAACTTTAATACGCTATATTTCAGTAGTTTTTGGTAATTTAGACAAAATAAAAAATACGGGTCTTAATTTTTTTTTATTATCTATAAGACGGACTAATTATTTTATTGATTTTCATACCTTGGATACATTTCTATTGATCAAAATTGGCTCTGCTGAGTGTGGGCTTTGAAATGGTAACTTTTTGCTACAAACAATATACACACATCAAAAGTGTCTAGGGATCAACATATATTTTTGTAATAACTTTTCTCCTGATTGATATTAATTAAAATTTTCTTTAAGGATTCATCAAATAAAGTGTTTTCGTTTGTCACAGTAACGATAAACCAAGTCACCTTTGCATTAATAAAGAAATTTGCCATTTTCCTAATAAAGGGATATTTGACATTTGAACCACTAACACAAAAGTTCGAAAAAAAGACTGAAATAACAGTTTTCTCTAAAATTTTATTGGGTAACTTAAACAATTAATAATCCGTGTTTCTACCGCGAACACTAACAACACAAGAACATCGGTTTGGCATACTCAAAATGAGTTCATCCAAATCACGCTGTGGAATGGCCGCCCATGTTCGTTGCAACAACAAAAAAAGGTCTTCTTGCGACTGGATACCCTCCATATTCGGCAGAGCTCTTCTCTGTAGCATATCCCATGCATGCTCAATCGGGTTCAAGTCTGGCGACTGAGCAGGCCAGGGCAGGACATTGATGTTAGCTGCGGCGAGAGTCTGTCTTACAACTCTTGCGGTGTGCGGTCGTGCATTATCATGCATTAACTGAAATAAGGGACCGATTTGCACTTGTAGAGGAACGATGACGTCTGATACAATCGTCTCAGCATAAATTTGAGCGTTGAGGTTGCCTCTGAACCAAATCAACTCAGTTCTTCCGCCGATCCAAATACCCGCCCATACCATGATGGTTCCACCACTATAAGGATGGACTTCCTGGCAGGATTTTAATCGCTGTTGGCGTCCAGGGGTTCTCCAGTGTCGTATACGTCTTGTATCCTGTCTCATACCAAAACGAGACTCATCAGAAAAGCACACGAAACGCCATTCTTCTTCTGCCCAATTTCTGTGTTCAAGAGCCCATTGATATCGAATCCTACGATTGTGCATTGCTATAGGTGGTACCCGTAGCGGTCTTCGGGAATGAAGGTTCACTTCATGCAAGCGGTTTCTGACTGTTTGGTCGCTAATTAAGTTCCCTGAAGAGTGATGAAGCCTCACGGCTAACATCATGGCGGTTATTGTTGGAGCTCTTCGAGTTAAGATTTGAATGTATCGGTCTTGTCTCCGTATGGTGCAGCGATACCGTCCTCCATGGCGCTCAGCCACGGTACCAGTGCTTCGGTAACGTGTCCAAAGTCGACTGATAACACTCTGACTTGTATTCAGAGCTAAAGCCACAGTACGTTGCCGGGAACCAGCTTCTATCATTCCCACGGTTTGAGCATTTCTTCCCTGCTTAAATGACGTCGCCGCTCCATAATAACGTTGGTTTTAATCAGTAGTAGGGAAACAGTAGCACTAATAATGTCTTCAATGCGTTGTATGTTTTTATAGGGAAAATATTGACAGCTGATTTTCATCTTTTACTCGAATTTGATTCACAGTTCCTGATTCAAATTATGAAATGCACCAAAAAGGATCCATATAAATTTATAAAATCATAAATTTATTACAAAGCCACATCTCAATCTCAAGAAATCCGCATAAAAATACTTGATCCCTAGACACTTTTGATGTGTGTAGTATACTTTCTTGTCCAACACCAGATGATATGTAAGTGACACTTTACTAGTATAGACTAGTTACTTTTGAACCGCGATAACGAAAACGAAAAACGACGTAGTTTGTCAAGTCGACGCGTATATTTTTTTAGTGTGAGTACTTGTAGGTATGTTATACATAGTAGACCAATTTTGATAATTCTTTTAATAAGCGACACTGACCTTAGTGATAGTAACTTCTGCCCGACTCGTTTCTTTCTTGTTCCCTCGACCACCACATCGCATAACATCGCTTGCCCGTGCTTTAACTTTGAAAAAATGCAAAAATATTACTTTTAATCCGACTGGTTGCTCCAGAAATTAGCGCGTTAAACAAAGAAAATCTTGAACATTATTATTAGTATATACATAGATAATTCTATAATCTACCTCCACCAAAAGTGGGATTAATTACCACTCTTGGTCAAGGCGGATAGTAATCTACACGCCTCTTGAGGAGCCTCTCCTCATACATAGGAGGCGCGTGTATAGTCCTGCAATGGGACAATTACAGGCTGGTGTTATTTTTACAAACAAGCTGTCTCACTAGAATGATTTATTTAGTATCAACATACAAATATCAACACCTTGATGTCTTAAAATCGCTATAATTTCCTGATCGACTGACGTGAAATAGGAAATGTAACACGCACACCATAATTAAGACCTCGAGTGGCGAGTCCTCATGACTATGCCAAACGAGTTGCAGAATAGGGTTGACTAAAACAACTAATTAGTACGTTAGTCAGATTTTCCAAAAAATACTAGACACGTATTTTTTCTTTTTTTTTCATATAAACAAAAAATTAAGACTACACTACACAGTGCGTTGAAAACTCGTGTGACGTCACCAGCCATCACTCCTGATCTGTGATACCTTTTATATTTGTCAATGTTTATTGATTTGATAAAACAAAATATACGTATCCAATATTTTTCTATAATCTGAATCACAGACTAAATAGAATCTTTTTTTTTTACTCAGGAAACATCCCTATTAACTAAAGAAAGACATTAATACCGCGTAGTTCGGGCGCGATTTAACAAAGTGCGATAGGTGCGCACGCGACGCTGCTCATTAGGGCGCACGCAATACCGGGCGTACGGGCGTTCACGCCATATCTCGCCCTTATAGCCTTCATTAGACATGCGCCAACAAGTGTAATGACTTTCCTCACGCTCCTACAGATATACTCCGTGAAGCAACCTCACGTAATGTTTACAACACCATAGCACCAATAGTAATTGAAGTCTACATCGTTAATTAATCACGATATGCTCGTTAGTAGGTTCTAATTCATTATAAAATCATAGATACCTGTTCGCTCTTGATAACGTTATTTATCATGCTCCACGTCGATTCAGACGCAAGAAATAAATCTCAACGCAGTACGACCCTTTATCCTGTTGGACATAGAAATTAAGCAAATTACATTCAGCAAAGCAAATCGTTCCAAAAGAAAGGGCTACTGAAATAATTGTCTACTTTACTCTCGGAGAAATAGAATTACAATCTAAATTAATTACGCTTTTAAAGCGTCCGTTATTCTTAATTAGTTTCTGCACCGCAGCGGAAGCTCCCGCGCCCGACTCGCGCTCTCTTAATGAAGGGTAGTTTCAAATCAGTGCGTTTGATCAACTCTGTGCAGTCTTAATTACGGCACCCGTTCCGCGCGGGACAATCCGGTTATTTATGACTACATAAGCTTGATTATTCTTTAATGAATACTTGTTTTAAAACGTTTAATTAAGTTTTATGGCGACAGGGCCGTTCAGACGGCACGGGCGTCCCGCCGCTCCGCCGGCCGCGAGCTAATTGGATCGGGTTGACGTACTCCTCCCGCGACCCGCGCTAACCATCCCCCGCCCGCTGCCCGCACCCTTACCCCGCTCCTAATTGTATGAAATTGCTAATTGGAAAATTTTATAAACGCGGCCGCCCGCAGGCCTGCCCCGAACCACTGCGCCCTGACCAAAGGCTGCCAAGAAAAATTAAAACAACGGGTCAACATCTCAAAAAGGTCAAAGTGAAAATATATCCCTTTCGATACAGTTGAGCAGTTTACAATTTTTGACGACGTACCAGCTCAACCAGATAATGTTAGTAAATAGTAGTAGCCGATCTTAATCTTTTTTTTTACTTTTGTCCCCAGGGCGTGTAGTTGTGGTGGTCGGTGCGAGCGGTCCCCGCTCCAACCGTCAAGCTGGCCGCGAGCGCGTTGAGCATGAACCCGCACTACCACGGGTACGCGGAGCTCAGCTCACCGCACCCGCCCTCGCCGGAGGCCGCCTTCGCTGCCAATGGCCACGACTACCCACACAACAACAATAACCCAGCACTAAAAGAATGCGCCGGCTGCAACGGCAAAATAGTAGAGAGGTTCCTCCTACACGCGCTCGACAGATACTGGCACCACGGCTGCCTCAAGTGCGCCTGCTGTGGCCAGGCCCTCGCCGACATGGGACGCTCCTTCTACTTCAAAGGTGGAATGATATTATGCAAAAGCGATTATACAAGGTGAGCCAGATTTGTTCTTCATAATCTAATTATTTCCAAGTTCTTCTCGTGGACAGGACTAATTGGTACCTTTTATGGTTCGGTATTTCAAGTGTTCGGCTTCGCATCGATCTTTCCAATTGATCATCAATATAAGGTTTAGTTTTTAGTCCGTCATCTGACAATGACAATGGCGTGTCTGTCAAACGCATCGCATCCAAAAAAGTATACCGAGAAAGCCGCAGGCGCATTGTTATGAAAATGCTTCGAACCGTTGTTTTCTACCTGGAGAGGAGCAAAAAGTAAACAGTTTTGCACACAAGCGATCGACGGCGTCTCTTGGGCCCTCTAAATTGGTCTCGTTAAAGAACGCTAAGGACTAATTTAAGATGTAGTCAACAAAGTTTTTATTTGAAACCCCGCACTAATCAGGCTTTGTGTGTTAGTGTACCGCGGCTGGGTTTAGGTAGCTAGCGTTAGCTTGGCTATATTACGATTATGGAAATTTTATGTCTCTGCGATCTAATGAATAACCATAGTTAGAAGTTTCTACGGCGTTATTGATAAATAGACTGTGTAGGCAATTTATTTCAGAACTGTGTCTAAAGAATAAGATATACATAGCTCTTTGCAATTTAGGCCAATTAATTCCTTAGGTTGCATGTGCAATTGTTATGTCCTAGGACGATTACCATTAATTTTGGCAAAAGTCATAATATTAAGGGATGTGGAGCCACGTATGTACGTACCTACGTACATACAATTACTTCTGTATAATTGCTGAAATTGTTAATAATTAATTACTTCCTTAAAATATCTACTTATCTCTTTTAATATGTTGTAATTACGACGTCCATATACAGGTTCTTAGCTAATGTTTATGCAAAGTACTTGAAAATTCTTTATTGCCCACTTTCTGTATAGACGACAGCATACCAAGCTACTACAATCCGTCGGATTTTTTATTCGATCAACTTTATCGCCATAATATTAAGGTTCAAGGTTGATTGGGAAATATTTGGCAGTTTCGGGTAGCTTGACCTGCTGTCGACCTTACAGTAAGGTTCAAAAGTGGTGTACCACTTTTGACACTTATTGTTATTGCAATAAAGTTCAAAAGTGGTCACTTTTGACCCCTTACTGTACATAAACAACCAGTTATATAAAAGAGTATATTATTTCATGTAAAATATGTAGTTAGGTGTGTAGGTCAGGCAACTCCAATGTAACTTTTCTAAAGCTATATTTCTAAGTATATCTTGGACACCAATGACTGAAGGTGAAGGAAAACGTCTTGAAGAAACCTGAACTTGAAGTCTGAAATCGCCAACCCGTGAACAAGCGTGGTGTTTACGCTCAATCCTTCTCTGTATGAGAGGAGACCTGTGCCCAGCAGTGCGACGATAAAAAGGTTGATGATGATAATGATGATGTAGTTACATTTGTGTACTTAGAAGGACAGACATTTACAAAATATGAAATAATATAAATAGGTATGTCATTGGACACACGAATCATGCGGTGCATACGAAATTTATTCCCAAATAAGTAGAAATTGTGTTTCCACCGTTGGTTGTAGAAGGGACGGCCGTAGAACATGCCGACATGCGGGCGGCGCGGGCGCAGTCTCGCACGTGGACTGCAGCTGTCTGACCCTGCGCGTTAATTAGCTGACGTATAGTAGATACCAGTCCATACAATTATTTTACTCCATTACTGTTTTAGACGTGCCACATTTCCTAAGAGATTTTTTGTCTTCAAATGTTCTTTTGATGTTTTCGGGTCCGTTAAAAAGATTTGGGTCAAATCTTAGTCGAACAATTTGTCACTTTCCTCCGCCTTCCGTCATCACAGACGCCTATAATATCTCGTTACTATATTAAGCCCCTTCTATTTGTCGTTTATATAAATTCGTTTTACACTGATTTCCCTTGTTTACCGGCGGTTGTGAGTCAAACTAGAGCGAAGAGTGGGCCGACCGCGGCGCGGGTCGTGCGTCGTAGATTCGATAAAGCTCGTCTCACAGTTGACAGAGACGGCGCGGCCTAACGAGCGGGGCGGGGGACAGGTGAGGGGCCACAGAGGGGGATGAAGAAGTGCGGTTCCGTGCATGTCTCTGCTGATTGACCCGCGTCACTCGGCAAACAACAACTAACGAGTCGGCCCCGCGCCTCCAGGTACGGTAATTCGCTCGAATCGCTCCCGCGGCGGTCGCGCGCCGACTTTACTTACACGCCTTCACTGATTGAGACTCCTTAACAAAATTAACGCTCTCTCACGCAAACAACTGGCGCGTTTATCCGCCTCCTTTTGTCCCGATATGATGGATTGCGGTCTCGCTCCACAAAGACGCTGATGATGTTACGTGCTGCTGATTACTGTGTACGAACGAATTAGCCGGCGAGGTGTTACGCCTCGTGTATGCGACTATAAAAGCGGCGGAAGCGTTACATACACATTAAACTGGCTTAATTCGAATTTTATAATGATTTATAGCGCGTCTGGCATTGTTCGTATGAAGACATTATGTTTCTTATGTGTGGGCTATAAGCAGTACAGAAGGCGGCCATGTTGCGGTAGGTGGTACATAATTCCTTGATTGTGTACAAATGAACCAAATTCAGTGGGGATTTCTCGACGTCAAACGGACCAAATTATTGGAGCCAGTCAGCAATCGGAAACCTGTCGTAGCGCTTAGCACCTCTACGAGTATCGAATATGACGAGTTTGCAAAGCGGCGCTATTCCTGTTTTTTAAATCTGTGCTCAGAGAATAAACTCTTTGTTATGTAATACCAAATTTCAGAACATAAATACATACGTTATTTCGAGGAAATATTTAAGAATCGTGTTAAAAAAATAAAGGTTTGTCGTAGAAGGGTGAAATTTTTTTATTCCTTCAACAATGTACATCATTGTATGAAATATGTTGAAAAAAAATGTTAGGGAAAAAAAATTACATATAGTAGCCGATTCTCAGACCTACTGAAAATACATAAAAAATTTCATAAAAATATCGATCAAACCATCAGTCAAGCTTGTGACACAAGAATTTTATATGTATAATGAGATTTTATAAAAGGTGATACAATGTATGTAAATGTACGAAGCAGCGGTGACCTAGTGGTATCGGTTGTAGGTTTTCTCGGTGGTAGGCCATAACATCGGCCGCCGACAGAAGTTACCACCCACCAGACAAAGCCTTGCCGCCAAGCGATTTGTCGTGTTCCGGCATAATGTCTGGTGAAGCCGTACGGAGGTCGGGTCTGAGCAGTTGTGTTGCATGTGTGCCGGGTGCGATGCTCCAAATGTTGTTGTGTCGGGAGTTTGATCGTAGAGGGTCTCCAGATCAATCTCCCTCTGGCGCAGCATCGTTGGTCGAGTAATTGGGTTTAACATTGCATTACCTCGCTCAACTGCCGTCTTCCTTCTTATTCACTCAGTTTTTTTTGTTTTGCGATTGCATCACTGCTTACCATATCAGGCGGCAGTGTAGTCAAGAACTAGTTTAGAATTATATTTAAAAAAATAATTCGGCCAATCAGATGGGTTAACATCAAATTGATCAATATCTTTTTTGTATAAATAACAAATAATTCCACATCGATTTGTTTATTTATACTATCGCTACTTCAACACGCAATCACTTCATCAGCCCACTAACCTGTCTATTTTACACATAACTGACCTACATACACGATGCGTCTGTAAGAAGTACATAGCTTCCCGCAGTGTCCGTGAGACGTGCAAGAACGGCACGTCCACGTTGAAAGCAGGTTCGTTAGCCGTGCGGGCGCCGTCAATCAAGGCAATTGGTGCTCAATCGGCAATCAGCCGCCCGCGCGCCTAACGAGACCCCTCTAAAATACCAACTTCTTACCCATTCTTACTAATACTTTCGTTAACTAGCGTCCTTTGCAAAATGACGTACGGGAATGCTGGTATTTGAATTCTACTTTATAAGTGATACATGAACTTTTTTGTGTGGCCTATATATTAAATTATAATTATTAATAACCTATAACTCTGTTCTTAGCACCTTTAATTAATAAGACGCTTCTAAAGTTTAACTCCTTCACCAATCAACATCCGTAAATATTTATTTTGCAAAGTACTTAAGTACATCACGAATATAGTTTATTATAGCAAATAAGATCTCTTTAAACGAGTAAAAATGATGTAATTGTCGTGTTTTCGCAGCTATATTGTTATTTGGCAGAGGAAGGCTCGATACCTGGAAAAGAGATTCAGTTTTTCCAGTTACATGAATCACTTTAGAATTTTACATTGAACTAGCTTGTTAAATTAACTGTCGACAGATTTTTTTCTTTTTAATTTTAAACTGTTTTTAGCCACAAACAATAGTTCTATTTGCTTGCCGAATCTCAAAGCAATTTGTCATCGACAATCAGCAGTTTCCCGTATCTCGAAGGGGTCTCGTTAGTGGGGGAGGCGCCTGCATCACTAACAAGAACGTCTTGTCCATCCTTAGTGACAGCTAACATCTTTTACAATATTTACCAGTGAATTTTGATTTCTTTGGTGAATTTTCCAAGAGATGTAGAACAAAAAGTTATATTGCTTTATTTTTTCCTTTTTAACCGACTTTAAAAAAAAGGAGGTTATCAGTTCGTATATATGTTATGTTGTATTTTTAGAACTGCCCAGTTTTCGTATATAATATGTTTATATCAGCGTCTGAACAAATGTGCCAAATTTCAAAAGTATGTATGTATGTTTTTATGTTTGTGCTCGTATATTTCCGGAACTACAAGTCCAATTTAAGTAATTCTTTTTTTATTGTACTCGATATTGTTTAACTTAGGGAATATTGCAAGTTTCATCAAAATCGGTTCAGTAGTTTTTAAGATAGAGAAATTTTTCGTATTGATGAGAACTTATACATGAGTTAGTGACTGCCGCTGTTGTTTTGAGGTGAAAAGTAATTTTCGAATTTCCACTAAGACACTGAAAAGCATAAAATAAAAAGTTAAAAAAAAAATAGAAACCGACTTCAAAAAAACACTTAAACCGAAAAAATAATTTTACTTTTGTCATGGCTCTAGAAGTCGGTGTCTAGGGGCCTCTGTTGTTTAGCTCGCCACCGACTTCTAGAGCCATGACAAAAGTAATTTTACTTTTGTCATGGCTCTAGAAGTCGGTTTTTTCGTTTAGGTACAATGTCTGTGTCGATAAAATAATGATCTTACTGCGACCAATTAAAAGTGTTACCATTTCAACTCAACACAGAACCACTTCAACATTTCCTCACCCTCATCATTATCAGTTCTACATTATATCCTCATTTAAACCCAAAGGGAACACAACATTTCACAGCGATAGCATCAGCGAATATATTTATTGCATCACGTCGAAATGTATATTTATTAAAACGCGTGTCCAGGGCGGGCGGGCCGTCCAATTTGGGCGCTCGTTAAGTCGCAAAAGACGCACGGTTTAATTGCACCCGCTCGCCTCTAATGAGGCACTGTATCCCGGACTCGAGCGAGTCTCTTGCGCAAATTGACATTGTACGTAAATTGATGTCGCCAAAGCCCGATACGCGATGCCAAACGATGATGTTACCGGTGTTAATTAAAAATTGCTTCTATTAATTATGGCCTCATTAATAGTTTGCTCGACGAATGTGGGTGTCTGTAATTGGTGTGTTTCAAGATTTGTGGCGTTAAATAGAGACAGCTATATATTTTCGTTTCGAACTCACAGGGCAATAAAACGACGACTGAAGTTTATTGTTGCGGACAAAGCTGATAGTTTTCGTGACATGTTTTTGATTAAAAATCAGGCACTATTTCTTGATAGACACCAGACTATTTTTCTGTACCAATTTGGCTAGTAATTTCGTACATGTTTCGAACTAAATACAGTTCCAACAAGGTTAAGCTCAGTTTATGGTATATTGCTTAGTTTTAGTCGGTATTTCTTGCAAGAGCCGCCCGAAGCCATGGCTGATCTGTTTAAAAGGCACAGAACGGATAGACACGATTGGATTAGGCCGTCGGCGCATGTCTCGATTAATTTCGTTTGTCTCTTTGTGCGTCCGTTCGTCCGGCGTCTCCGGTCCTCTAAATAGAACCTAAAGAGCGTCCAGCAAACGATCTTTGCCTACAATTCGATTACCGATAGATATTCATCTCGGCATTGAGGAAGTTGCATGTTGCTTGCAGAATTTGAGGTCTTCCTCCTTTGATACAGACGAATCTTCATAATGTATTAAACCATTTTCAGTAAACTTTATCTAATAATTTATTTGTTTTTCTTTATACCTAAAGGTCCATGTTTCTTGTCTGCTTTTGTTTATTAATAACACCAATAGAGTTATAGATCGTATATATCAGCGGTCGGCAACCTCTTGGCAGGCAAGGGCCACAAGGTAGCAAAATAAATTTAAGGCGGGCCGCGGTCTTGATACTAACTCGTCAAAATAAAAAGGCAAGCTGTCATAAAATTTAATAAGATAATTGATAAGATCTTTTGAAGTCATCTTTAGACTGGAGATCCATTCCGTTCAATTATAAATGACTCGGTGCGGACGATAGCAGGTCATACTTGACCTGCTATCTGCTAACCTTGCATTGTCAAATATTCCCAATCAGCCTTAATAGTTTAGCCATAAAGTAGGAAGTTTAATAAAGAAATCTGACAGATTGTAGTAGCTTTATGTGCTGTTGTCTGTACATCCTCATCTTAACACGAATAAAGGTTTGCAACTTATTTACAAAACATTCATGGGCCGCAAGTAAGAGGTACGGGGGCCACATGCGGCCCGCGGGCCGTGTGTTGCCGACCGCTGGTATATATTATAAAACTATAGTGAAAAAATTATAAATAAGCGGAATGGAATCGCTAATCATGTAACAGTCCAAGCTAGAAGCAAGCTTTCAGATTATTAGAGATTGGGCCCCGATTTGTTGAAAAAGTAAAAGTCGTTGCAGTTTGAGACTGCAACATTTTAAATAAAATTCAAATTGCTTTAGCACTAGGTACAACTTTAATCACTTTAATGAAACTAACTAAATTCCAATTACTGGACACATTAAACAACACTTCTCACTTCCGTGACCAAGGAACCGAGCAGCTTAATCAATGACGACAGCTTTTAGCCGTTAATTGGTGATCTAAATATATTCTTCCGTTTACAAGGCCGGTGACAGTTAGGTCCGACAGTGGGTACATTAGTTAGGAGCAATTTAGTGGCTAGAACTGAGGACGACGTGCAATGTGTTCCTAGGCACGATATTTGTTGATCTGTAAATCATGGGAGCACACGTATGTAGGTATATATTGACATTTGACTGATGTTTCGAAAGCCTTGATTTTGGAGCTTCTGTTTACAGATTAGTGTTGATTTTTGTACGTTCTTTTTTATTATTTTTGTACAGACGACAGCACATCAAGCTACTACAATCTGTCAGATTTGGTTATTAGATTTTCAACTTTATCTCTAAAGCATCAAGGCTCAACGTTGATTAGGAATATCTGACAGTTTTGGGTAAGTTGACCCGCTGTCGTACATACACGCTTCTGTTTGCTGATTAGTGTTGACTTTTAAAGATTTTTTTTATTGATTTGGTCTTTGCCTAACAGTGTCAGCAGCAAGTATGCGATGAAGCACGTTTGCGTAGGCGTACCTATCATATTCATTAATAAATAAAAGTCTTTTGTTAGCTATCTATGAAGAGTTTCTAAAAATGATCTAATAACTTTTTTTTTGGCGGGAACATCACGCGGTAACTGTACAGACTACAGCACATCAAGCTATTACAATATGTGTAATTTCGTTATTAGATTTTTAAGTTTATGGCTAAGTAATTAAGGTTCAAGTTTGCTGTTTAGGGTAGTTTGACAGCATATGATTCTAGGTGTAGAAAGTTATCGCCGGTTATTAATAAACAAAAATGCGCTGTGACGAATAATTTCAACGCAGAGGGGTTTAGCTTCATGTACTAAATCTATGGTGAAAGGTTTTTCGTTGATGTCCTATACCAACCTATAATTAACCTATAATATAATTGTTGGTAAGTATATATAATTTTCTTGTCTTCTGTATGTGGGGCCGTGTTTTTCTTCTAAACTACACAAAAGATTTTGATGATAGATCAACCAACATCATTCATGTAGATTATTCCATCCGTTTTATTAAGGGTTGTCTGTAAAAGATCGCTTTCGGCGATAAGACCGTCCGTTGTGTCACCTTTTTAACCGACTTCAAAAAGGAGGAGGTTACTCAATTCGACTGGTATATATGCTTTTATTTATGTTTTTTCGCGGATATCTTCGTCGTTTATGAACCGATTTTGATAATTATTTTTCTGTTGGAAAGAAGACATTCCCAAGGTGGTCCCATGACAAGGACATCAGGGTTTGATGGTGGAAGACCAGAGAAATCAAAGGGAACTTTCAAAAATCGTAGGGGCTACCAGTGCTTTTGTAAGTTTTTTCATTAAGTATTTTAGCGTCAGCATCCAGTCTAACCGGATGGTGCTGCAACTAAAAAGTGTAAAATAAAAACTTTTTTTAGAAAAAAAAAAACAACCGACTTCCAAAAACCACTACAAAGTAAAAAATAACTAATTTCGGAAGTCGGTGTCAAAAACTAATATACAAAAACCAAAGACACCGACTTCTTCTTCATCGACTTCGAAAAAAGTTTTTATGTAAATAATCATAATATTTATGGTGTACATAACAAAGAGAGATATTCTATTCCAGATGACTTATGTGTACCTACAATACATTGATTTTAAACTTTAAGAAATCTCGAAGTTTTGCCAATTCATAAAAACCGTGCGAAGCTCGGGTGCGGTACTAGTCAATGAATATAGGAATGTAGTTTATTCATGATGATGTTAGGATATTCTCGCGTAGAGTAAGCCGTAGTCAATTGTTTTCGATCATGGTGGTCCTACCACGTGGTTGGTACTCCAGTCACAAATGCATCGGAAATCACTGTATGAATGATTCAATGTTTCTTACAATCGATTCTTAATTCATGCGTAGTAGAGAAATAGAATGATAAATATTTGTTTGAAGCAGGGTTCGCTGTATATGGCAGTGGATAATATCAATGGATACATATCTTTTGTAAGTACGAAACCCGAAATACGTGTATTTTTAAGTAAAGAATTTATGTAAAAAATTTCAAAAATATATCGTGAAAAACCACAAAGTTATGGGTTTGTTATCTTACCTGGTTGTCCCAACAAAAACATGGTCAACACACCGCTCGCCCGCCCACGCCTGCAGCGGAGAGGCGTAGGCAGGCCCTGTCTCACAACGCGCCCAGTGCTACGATCTACCGTCAGCTGTATTGCGCGCTCGGTAACCAAACTTCAACGGTTTCTAAATGTATTTGAGAAAAAATATTTAAACATGGTGTAAAAATGATTGGGATAGTTTCAGTTGCTTATTCTGAACAAATAGTATGTATATTCAGGTTTCGTATAAGAAAAAAATTACGTTTTTTTTTTATAGATTAACTAGCTTTCCGCCCGCGGCTTCGCCCGCGTGGAATTCTGTTATACCGCGCTTTTTAAATTTCTCTCGGGAATATAATTTTTTTTTTCAATAAAAGATAGCCTATGTCCTTTCTCAGGGTCTAAAGATTGTCTGTGCCAAATTTCATTAAAATCGGTTGAGAGGTTTAAAGCGTAACGGACAGACAGACAGAGTTACTGTAGTAGATTTAAATTTTACCCTAACAACACCCTATAACAAAGCAAATATCAATAGTATAGAGTTTATAGTAAATTATGTTAATATAATGTAAATGTAATAATGTAAATGTAATATAAATACCTTACCTAATGTAGGTACTCTTAGGAAATTCTAACACCTAGAAAATGTTCATTTTGGAGACGTCCTCACTACTTACTGTTCAAATACTTTTATAACATTCATTGAGTTATAATGTACTGTACATTATAACTCAATGATAACATTATGGTAATTGCGTAACTCACTATCAGAAGCAATGGGTTCCATTTTGACAGTTGAGTAACATTTAATACGTTATTTACGTTGTTGCACAGACACATTTTCGAACATATGGAGGAATGGATTAGCAATTTGGATTATAAAAACGATGATGAAAGAACAGCACCCTAATTTGTGTTCTTTCATCATCGTTTTTGACTTCGTTGGAAAAATAAATAAGGCGTTTTATAAAAAAAAAAAAATATCCCCAAACTAGAACTTAACTCCTGTATTGTGTAAACATTTAAACTCAAATACACAAACAGCCAGATCCGGAACAACTATCATACAAATATTTGTTCCGTGCAGGAATCGAAGCCGCGGTATGCAGCGCAGCAGTCGATCACTCAACCACCGTGTCGTCTAAATGTTAATTCTATCCGTTTTTGCCTTCGTTAGAAAAACAAAAATAACGTTATTTGTGCTGAGACTGATTATATTATTATTCGTCAAAGACCTTGTCACCCTGTGGTACCGTTATAATAACAACGTCAAATAATCAAATACACACATTTAACAACAACTAAAGATATATAAAAGCGGCCAAGTGCGTGTCGGACTCACGCATAAAGGGTTCTGTACCATTGATTTATGAAATTAAAGGATTTAAGTTATTTGTATGAAAGATTACGAGGTATTTTAAAATAACTTACCAGATCTCGTTCAAAATAATTTTCCTTCGTAGTTTTTAAAGTAATGTACATCATGTTTTTTTAGATTTAAATTTTCTTATTTTAGAAGTTTGAAGGAGGGGTACCAACTTTTTTCCACTTTGGAAGCGTCTGTCACGCAAACTATTCGGCTTAGAAAAAATTTTTTCTAGAAACCTCGATATCATTTTTGAAAACCTATTCATAGATACCCCACGGTCCACACATATGTGTTGATGAAAAAAAAATTTTTTTGAGTTTCAGTTCTAAGTATGGGGGGCCCCCAATATTTATTAATTTTTATTTTAGCATCCAAATCTTAATGCGGTTTACAGAATCCATCTACCTATGAAGTTTCAACAGTATAATAGCTCTTATAGTTTCGGAAAAAAATGGCTGTGACATACGGACGGACAGACAGACATGACGAATCTATAAGGGTTCTGTTTTTTGCCATTTGGCTACGTAACCCTAAAAACCTCTTACAGACTGGAAATCGCATCCATATTTTATACAATTGTTTAAAAATATCTGATATTTCTAAATATTTTGGATAACTATCCAATATCGGATATTTACAAACCCTGGTTCAAAGTGAGAATTTAGTAAAATTGGATATTTAACAAATTCCTTTTTAATAACGTTTATTGCTTTTTAATATTTATAAGGGAAATCCGCTCAATAGTTTTTGCGTTGCAGAGTAACAAACTTCCATCTATCCAACCATCCATCCATGTAAATTGTTTTAATGAATGATATAAATGAATGAATGACAGCCTCCGTGGCGTAGCAGTAGCGAACGCGGTCGCTGCGCAAGGAGGCGCGGGTTCGATCCCCGCGCAGTGCAAATATTTGTATGCATGAATGAATATGAATGTTAGCACTGGTCTGGTCGTGCCTCGGAAAGCACGTTAAGCCGTTGGTCCCGAGTGCTATACGAACATCTAGTGGCAGTTGTTACGGGTTGTTGGAGCCCTCTAAAGTCCAACAATTGGTCTAACTGCAATGCTTCGATATCACCTTCGGGTTGTGGAGTTCAGACGGCAGTCACTTCACGGAAAATGTCAATGTTTCGCCAAAATCAGCAGTTAGACTGGTTAAACGGACCCCAGACTCCAAAAGCTTCGGATGCAACTGTATGCAATTTCTTATAAGGCCCAATGTTTGCGACCACGTCTCAGTTCTATCTTATACTATAGTTATCTCTGGCAACACACTTGTCGAAGACTTGTCTTGAGACACTGGTATTTCGGACGAGAAGATTCTACGTAATTTCCCGAAAGCAGCCCAGCCAAACAGCGCGATGCTCTGGATGCGATGATTGACCTCTTTCTCGATGTTGGACCTACCTAACTGTCAGAACCTTCGAGAATAGAGTCTCCAATCTTTATAGGAGTCGGTACAACATGGGCATTAGAGTTTAGACATGACTTTCGTCTTGTCCATATTCATTTTAAGACCGATTCGCTCGGAGCCTCTTTTGAGGTCTACGAGAACAACTAAAATTTCAATATTAAACTATAGCTACAATAAAAAGAGGACTTCAAAATACACTAATGGATTTGAATTTAAATACATTAGCATACTCGATAAATAAGATTCATTACATAACTTGTCTAACCCGTTGAATATATTATTACATAGAAATCAAGTTAGGTATTGTTTCTCTCATTAGAATTTGACTACTATTTGTATCCGTTAACGAATAAAGCTATTGCGCTATTTCTCTCAAATATGGGCAAAGTATTGAATCGATGTCAATATTTGTTTAAATCGATCTAAATGCATTGGAAATGTAATGACTTCTAACTCCAAAACAACTAGACTGGAAAGATAATTGATGCTTAATAAAATTATTGGAATGTTTATTCAACAAACTATAGTGTTTAGAAGTATTAAAGCAACCTTCGATACAAGTGTATATACCGCAACGTCGAAATATAAAACGGAAGATCATCACACTGTCTCATGTTTGTATAAACGCATTTTCTTTTTCTTTGCTTTCTTTATTTACTGTTAGAGATATGGTGTGTCCAATGTGTTACTGTTCCTGGTTTGGTTTCCGCATTCAGTCTCTTCAGTGGACCATTGTGCGTGGTCCAATGTGTTATAGCCATTTCATGCAATTGTCAAAAAATACAAATGCGATTAAAATAAAAATGTAAAGACAATTTAAGATTGTATTCAAGTTTTAACAACTAGTGTCTGCCCGTGACCTCGTTCGTGTGAACTCCGATTCACCCCGTCGCATCATATCACCTGCCTACTGTATTACTTCGTTTTTGCTTACCGTTCTTTTTTTTACATTTTATTTTGTTCGACTCATAATTGCCCTAGCATGTATTAAATAGCCTACCTCAATAATTGGGCTATCAAATAAAAAGTAAGTAAATCTTAAGTAAAGTAAATCTAAGTATCCGATATGCGATATTCAATATCCGAATCCGGGAATTCCAGAGATTAGCCGGTGCAAACAAACTCTTCAGATTTATGATTGGCGTAGTTAATGCTCGATTTAATTCTTTTTTTTTTTTGTTATTATAGTTGCGTGTGCCAGCTGGCATATACAAAAAAAAAATTACATTTAATATTTTGCGTTTCATTAAGTTAATTACTATAATAATTTAATTTCCAAATATGGGAGCTTTTCACACACTCTGCGAGTGTTTATCAGTGCCTGTAAAGTAATTTCGCTGAGTTTACATCGCATCCAAAACAGCGATCCCAAATAAAGTTTTTTAGAATCGATTGCAACGTTTGTGAGAGTGCAGGTTATCTGCCAATCCCATTAGACCTGCCAGTCCAGTTACAATTTACCAGCACATAGTACATATAAGCATACGCAGACTAGATTAACACAGAAAGCAATTTGTGAACGCCAAATAACGGCAGAACCTAACATAGGACATCTATACATACATGTACACACCCAATATACTACCGATATTTGTCGTCATCAATTTACCGTCGTTGAGCGTCATCGGACGTGTTTGCAGACCTACGTCGTGTGGACATATACGTCCACAAGTCGTGTACCACGGAAAGCCACGAGAAATTCACTAGATGGACCAATCTTGTACATGTTCCTCCATGTCTGTTACATTAAATTGATACTGTGTTTGGTTTCTTAATTGGACAGTCATGGCTGACAAGTTATAGCAACTTTTACTCACGGTTTTGTATTTGTTACAAGATAACGTTGTCAACGATTGAGAATAGCGTTTAGGGAAGTGGGCAACAACAAAGTACACGTGAAATAATTCGTTTGAAAAGTTATCATCATATAATAATTTAATTTCATAATAATTATAAACTAGTGCTTGACTGCAATCCCGCCTGATGATAAACAGTGATGCAATCGTTGATGGTAAAGCGCCTTAGTTTATTAAGCCTATTCACTCAAAAAACTTAATGAATAGAAAGGAAAACGGCAGTTGAGCGATGTGATGCAATGTTAAACCCAACGATACGACCAACGATACTGCGCCAGAGGGAGATTGATATGGACACCCTACACGATCGAACTCTCGACACAACAACATTTAGCGCATCTTACCCGGCACACATCGCAACACAACTGCTCAGACCCGTCCTCCGGACGTCTTCACCAGACATCATGCCTGATGGTCAGCTTACATCAATCGAAAACATTATAGAAACTGAAGGTGTACATGACAGAACTTTCTGAAATTTGAAACCTTCTTTATAAAAGGATCCCTCTTTATTTTCTAATAGCTTTTAGAATAAATAATAATAAATAAATATATACGGACAAATCACACATATTGAGCTAGCCCCAAAGTAAGTTCGAGACTTGTGTTATGGGATACTAACTCAACGATACTATATTTATAATAGATACATATATAGATAAACATCCAAGACCCAGGCCAATCAGGAAAAGATCGTTTTCCATCATGACCTGAGCGGGGATCGAACCCGGGTCCTCCACGTCGCAGGCAGGCGTGTTGACCGCTGCGCCACGGAGGCCGACAAAGAAGAAGTGATAGAAGTGTCCCACTATTCGGCAAAAGCTTCCCTTTTTTTTCCACACGGCCCTGTCTTGTGCGATCTCTGTACTATATTAGCCCCGCAAACTAGCCTTGGTCTACATTTCTACATTACAAAAAATAAAAAAGCATTTAAAATATTATGATATTATATATAAACTGTGAGCAGCCTCGCTAAGTAACAATAGTACTTGAAAATCGAACACACCAAAGAGATTTAAGTTGTAAATATAATTTTAATGTCTTTGGAACACACAGAAGTTCATCTAAAAAAAAGTTATTGAAAAAGTTGATCAAAATATTTGTACCTTCAGTTTCCAAATAGATTTCCTAGCCTTAGTCTAAACACGGCTTACATCTTTAATAAACAGCCATTTCCATCTGCTTCTGAACTAATGGAATAGGTATCGAGAACACTGAACACTTGCAATATCTATTCCATCACCCATTTCCAATCTTCTCGGAATCCATTGCCTTTGAGGTGAACTGCACTTAATTAATACGTTACAGGCTACATTGGATGAATCGTCATGTCATACAATGTGACAGGCGGCTAGGGTAGTGAAATCATAATATTTAATATTAAAACAACCTCCTCCTTTGAGATAACCTCATACCTAATTATAATTGGTATAATAAATCTCGGTGGTAGGCCATAACATCGGCCGCCGGCAGAAGTTACCACCCACCAGACAAAGCCTCGCCGCCAAGCGATTTGTCGTGTTCCGGCATGATGTCTGGTGAAGCCGTACGGAGGACGGGTCTGAGCAGTTGTGTTGCGATGTGTGCCGGGTACGATGCGCCTAATGTTGTTGTGTTGGGAGTTTGGTCGTGGAGGGTCTTCTGATCAATCACCCTTTGACGCAGCATCGTTGGTCGTGTTGTTGGGTTTAACACTGCATTACCTCGCTCAACTGCCGTCTTCATTCCTATTCGCTCAGTTTTTCTTAGTGAATAGGCTCTTAATAAACTAGCGCGCTTTACCATCAACGATCGCGTCACTGCTTAGCATCAGGCGGGATTGCGGTCAAGCGCTAGTTTATAATTATTTTAAAAAAGGAACAAAAACCGTAGCCGGTACATAAAACAGTAGGGTAATTGCGTAACAACCTATTTGTATTTAGCAATGGGTTTCATTTTGACAATACAACAAAATTCATTGCGGTATTAGTTTGTTGATCAGACACATTTTTCGAACATATAGTGCAATAGATTAGCATTAAGCTTCTAAATGATTACAATAGACAATAATAGTGTGTTACCGAATTAGAGAGCAGACCTTTACGAAATTGTTTTACCTAGTTGAATAAAAAAGAACTTTTACGTCAAAGAATTAAAAATATATAATGTAAAAGTATTTTTTGAGAGCATCTTGGAATTTGAAAGGCTCCCACTATTGCATGGGACGGAGAACCCACACAAAACTTCTACCTAACCTTATAGGACTTACACGCGCGATGTTTTTTTATTGCCTTTCATCTGATGGTCAGATGATGGATATATTTTTGTATGCATCACTGTAACAACCTGTATAATCAAATTATATTCTCTGATAAAACAAACAAAGTTGACATAGAAAATTAACAACTTAAAGCCGTCAGACGCAATAGGTAAACTCCTTCTAAAAAAACTACAAAAATATCCCATTCAAATGAAGTAAGTGACAAAGTTGTATCCGTCCATCAGCCCACGCAAGGATTTAAATGGGTCAAGCGCAGGCACCTCCACAATGAATGAATGAGTGCAATTGTGCATACTGTCAACTTATTACGCGCACGCGTTCTATGCAATCATTCAATTTTTCAATCATTTACGTACTGGCCACTTACAGAAACTCGGTAGTGCATGTTAGGTTGAGTGCATTCTCGTTAGATTGTTCGTTCAAATAGCGAACTGTTATTAAGTACATAATAAAATTATATTCGGAGGTTTTGGCGGGAAAGTCAAGCTGAGTGTCACGCTCATTTTTCATTGGACTTTTAAAATTATTTATAGTGTTGTTTACTAAATAAACGTGCGTAATTTATGTAGTAAAAAGTGCATGCAGTAAATAATTCATAAAGAACAGTGAAATATCGCAGTATAGTGGCCGCATCATGACTGCCTCAAACCTCCATCGTAAGACGGATCACGCCGTATTTTTCGACTTGAACAATAATTCATTACGTGACATTGGCTAAATGCATAAACCGTGCGAAGCCATAAAAGAAAAAAAAAAAGAATTATATTCCGAATTTAAAATAAGCTAAGTATTGCTTAGCATCTTTATATTGGAATGGCATTCTGAAATTGATTATCGTGAGACCAAACTGCCCCATCCTAAAGTTTCTGGTGGAGGTGGTTAAGGAAAATCAGTCCAGCTACTATCATAGCAAATAAACACAAATTATTACTAAATTATTTGTAACAATCTATGGAGGCGAATTTTTCGATGTTCTATTTTCATTAGATATTTGGTTTTTATTGGAAATACTTTCTGATCCTTAGATTTTTTGCCCAGTATTTGGATTTTTATCTTATTCTATATCTAGACTAACCTATATTTCTAGTGTATTATAAAAAAAACAGAAATTTAATTCACAGTAATTGTCCTCTTACAATTTGTAACTCACCACAGTGCAGAACACAATTAAAATTTTCAATTTAATAGTTGTAACAGTGCCAACCAACATTGGTACCGTAGATTGAATATATGACTACATTGCTCCTGAAAATAATTTATTGTGGCATAACCATGAATCGTAGTTAATGTGAGTCTTGTAGATCTTTTAATCCATTATTCTATTACGTCTTTCGATTCCATCATCTCTCTATACTAATATGTAAAACTGAAGAGTTTGTTTGTTTGATCGCGCTGATCTCAGGAGCTACTAGTCCCATTTGAAAAATTGCTAAAAATTATTATTTTTGCGTTGCATAGCCCATTAATCCAGGAAGGCTTTAAGCTATATGACCACGCTGCGACTAATAGGAGCAGAGCTTATAAAATAACATACTGAACCATACGCGGGTGATAACGCGCGGCGCAAGCTAGTACTAATATATAAAGCTGAAGAGTTTGTTTGTTTGAACGCATTAAGGTCCGATTTAAAAATTACATGTGCGTTGGGTAACCGATTAATCCAGGAAGGCTTTAGGCTATTTAACATCACGCTTCGACCAATAGGAACGAAGCATAACAAAAATGTTAAATGGATGCTGTATATTTTGGGGTTAAAATAAAATGTTCAAAGAACTAACTCCACGTCGACGAAACATGTCTTTTTCTTCTATACAATGTCGATGTGATTATCTCTATTAAACTTTATATCGTCACCCTCTTTTTTAACCATAGCATCTTCCTTTTTAGGATTCCGTAGCCAAATGGCAAAAAACGGAACCCTTATAGATTCGTCATGTCTGTCTGTCCGTCTGTCCGTCCGTATGTAACAGCTATTTTTTTTTTTCCGAAACTGTAAGACCTATAGTGTTGAAACTTGGTAGGCAGATGTATTCTGTGATCCGCATTAAGATTTTGATGCAAAAATAAAAATAAATAAATAAATATTGGGGGCTCCCCATACTTAGAATTGAAAATCAAAATTTTTTTTTCATCAAACACATACGTGTGGGGTATCTATGGATAGGTATTTAAAAATGATATCGAGGTTTCTAAAATATAACATGATGTACATTACTATAAAACCTACCAACGAAAATTGTTTTGAACGAGATCTAGTAAGTAGTTTTTTTTAATAAGTCGTAAACCGCTTATTACCGCGTAATCTTTCATACAAATAACTTAAATAATTTAATTTCATAAATAAATGGTACGGGAACTCTTTGTGCGTGAGTCCGACACGCACTTGGCCGGTTTTTATAATTATAAACTAATGCATAACCGCAATCCCGTCTAATGGTAAGCAGTGATGCAACTGAGTGAATAAGAAGAAAGACGGCAGCTGAGCGAGATGATGCAATGTTAAACCCAACAACACGACCAACGATACTGCGCCAGAGGGAGATTGATCTGCAGACCCTTCACGTTCAAAATCCTGGCACAAAAACATTTGGCGCATCGTACCCGACACTCATCGCAAGACAACTACTCAGACCCGTCCTCCGTACGGCTTTACCAGACATCATGCCTGAACACGACGACACGCTTGGCGGCAAGACATTGTATGGTGTTTGGTAACTTCTGCCGGCAACCGATGTTATGGCCTACCACCGACAAATCCCAATACAATATTCCAGCCATAGTTTCTTTTAGGACCTATTTGGCGCAACCGTTGGACTCACATTTGTGGATTGTCTTTTATTATCTGTTTCTCTTTTTTTTTTTTGTTTTGTTCTGTTTTCTTTGTTTAAAACTATTATTAGTCTACCACTACTGCCACTACGTACTTATTATACGATATGTATTTATAAGGGTGTGCGCCAAATAAACGGTTTCTTTTCTTTTTTTTCTTCCCCTACTCATAAAACCATCGACATTCGTACGTACAACACGGAGTTCGGAGTACTCCTTACAACATTATCCTCATTTCATCGTAATACATGCCCATACCATGACAACCGATTTCCACACAACTTTTCAGTTGCCACTTTCAGGCTTCGTTTTATACAGTATGTTAAGAAAACCCTGTCCGACCCGTGAAGGTGCTGTTACGTATCTATAACTGATTCTACTAATGCATACAAAACCGGGCTAAATTAAAAAAAAATCCCCAAAAAAATAAAAAAAGAGGTAACTTAATAAATCTGCGTTAAGCACCCTTCCGCGGGCGGCGGGCGGCAGGGCACGCGGCACGTGGTCGCATCGCTATTCGCTCATAATAATACCGGTGTTGTCACTTTTTTTAAAATTACCAAATTTCGGGGAAGTTGGAATTAATTCGCGGGAAGAAAAGATTATTTCAAAATTCATTTGTATTGGTACTATGATGATTACGTAAAATTATATATTATATTTGGTCATGTGTTTACCGAACCTTTATTATCCTTATAGGTCGGACAGGGTTTTCTTAACATACTGTATACTAATTTCTTATTCTGTCCATTCGTGTGAAACCCTTTCGATATACAAGCGATATTATGACTTACAGATTTAGAAAGAAGGGTTTCAGTTGGACATCTTCTTCAGAATGGTCTGGGTGTACTTATCGCAACTGGCGTGCGTGTGTGGGCAGATGGCTTGATTAATGAACTCAAATGAAGCAATAGGAGCAAGGGAAGGAATCTGTAGTTTCTGTTTACCCCGTGAAAAAAGGTAAAAGTAATCAACAACAACAACCTTGACCCTTAATGCTTTAGAGATAAAGTTGAAACTTTTTTCAAACTTATAACATGTTTCATACAATGTCTATAATAT
The DNA here is from genome assembly GCA_037179545.1 of Sesamia inferens. Lineage (NCBI taxonomy): Eukaryota > Metazoa > Arthropoda > Insecta > Lepidoptera > Noctuidae > Sesamia > Sesamia inferens. The sequence continues at coordinate 10,861,235 of CM073934.1, read as the reverse complement.
GCTTTATTCAACGTGTCCGGCCGCACGAAGATATGCTGTTGTGAAGTCCAGTTCAAATTGTTATAATTATTATAGCCACAGATTAATTTAGATTCCTAATTCAATCGCTTATTGATACCATTCCAATACCGTGTAGGGAATTCATTTCGCAATGGAACAAGTAAACAGACTGTAGAGATTACCATGTTTTTGAATTAATTAAATATTTTAGATCGTTGGTTACTAATGTTGTTTGAGGATGCAATATAGAATACACAGTCGTCATAATAGGCATTAAATCATTAAGCACAGTGAGCGTCATAGTGATAGCATAGGGCGGTCCACAGAAGGGGTGCGGGGGTGCGAGGCGGGGGGGTCGATGTGATGTTAATTAATAACGTCTGTCTCACGAGCGCTAACGACGCCGTCACGACTACATTATTTAGCCACCTGATTAGTTCGCAGGAAGCACCTCGCCCGCAGCTCTAATTAGCGAACGACTTCCCAACAGGACTTGGTTAAATTTGATTTGTTACTGCACTATCACTAATTGGAAGTAGTTTGTAATTGATGATCCCAACATTGAAGCTCTACGTGTCCCGCCTAGCCACGTCCGATGTCCTCGTAAATACCCAACGTTTACCTTCACCAACGATCGACTAATGAAATATTAACATCAACTGTACGCTCGATATCGTCCAATGTTGTCATGTCAACAGAACCGGACCAGTTTTATTCTATTCTATTATTAAAGCGTTTAATTTAGGGCAACAGTTTTACACACAAAACGATCAAAACGCAATCTCTCTGGCCGAATAGGAAACCTATTCGAAATTGATATGGGTGGAGCGCACGGACGCAATGCCGCGTCGCGCCTATGCAGCCTCGTAAACGATAGCCGACCGATGGAAAAAGGCTTATAACGTGTCACCCGGGCCACTGGACCCTGAACTCTACTGCACCGACATTAAACCCATAATAGGGGGAGCGCACGCGACGAACGAGACGTGTTACATAGACGGACGAATTTCGTTAATAAATAAACGCAGTGCCCGGCGTCCGGCTGGCTGTCAAAAAATAGTAAAAAATGTTCCCGGTGAAAATTTGGTGCAAGTATGACAGCGGAAGCCGACGTGACGTACACAAATCATTATTCGATAGCCACCGCTGTCAAAGGAATTTTTAATAATGTTTACTGCCCGAGATTCGGTTAGGCCGGACTCCCACTTGTTACGATTGGCGCTCTGACAGTTCATATCCAGTCAAAAGATATTTTTATGATTCCTCGATAGAGATTTTTATTATCAGTTGTCAAAGCTTTTCGCGTATTTCGTGTATAGCGAAGCACATCCGTGCGGGAAGGAAACTAACTAATTACGTTTATCGTCGGAAATAAATTAAGTTATCGTTACATAAATTTTAATTAAATTATATACCGGGAATAAGCGAGAGCTTGTGATGACGATCAAATCGTATCAATTAAGGGGAAGCACTCAGTAAACTCGCGCGGAGTGTCGGTAGCAACGTTAGCTAGTTATAGGTCCCGCTTCTGATCTTAATTAACCTCATGTGTTAACCTCGCCATAACTATGAGACGCGTGCTCTTCGCACTACTAACTTACAACGACTTACTTATTAATAACAGGAGGTATGCTCGCACCGATATGTAAATTTATGCTTAACTTCATTGAAGATGCTTTAATTATGTGCTGGAGCGGCTATAATTCAATAGTAAAGCTCTTAACTTTACCACTGTTATCTCCTAGCTAATAGGTGGCATTATAAATACATCACGCACTAAACACCTTCTGGTAACATAAATCAATACAAAAATGTAATTACAAAAATTACATAGTAATTAACTAATTCAGAAAAAAATTCAAAGTTTAACGACGTAATTTGTATTTCTGTCGTAATTTTATTACGGCTCTCGTCTGGATCATATAATGATGTATGATCGAATTTTCTAGTGAACTCTATACATATTTATATTTTGTAACGATTCCATGTTATGATCAGCGAATATACAGCTACATAAAACTGTATTTTTCCACGGTCTGTGGTAAACCGGACGACAGCCAACGAAGCCAATGCCCTTGTGAAAATTAAGTTCTTCTTGTCACGTATTTAATTGTTCATAAACCACGTCGCCTATGAAACTACTGGTCCGTAGCGCAAGCGATGCGTCGGTCACTAACGCGTCTATTTCCAAACTTTCTAATACCTAGTTCATCAACAAATTCATTATGTCGTAAACCGGCGTGCGCGAGACCGAAATATCGCGGGACTCGTAAAACCGCTCGTAAAGTCGTTTGTTTACTAATTCGAATGGGGCAGGTGGGGCGCGCCGCAGCACGCGAGGGATGCTGCTCATAATAATAGTGCGCCTCTAACGTGATACAAATAAAATGCGTATAAAGGGACGAAACGAAGACGTCCGACGCGACTCGCGTCACAGTGATAGTGTAAAGTCGGATCGTTAATAAGTAGCGGGCGAAGTCGTCGCGAGCCTCCAAATTGCCTCCTCCGCAGGTCGCAACTTTTAATGAGGCGAAATTCCCGTCGATTCGCCGTCTACGTCGCCTTAACGCAACCTGTTCGTTAGCGCAAAAACGGGCCACGCTAACACGCGATTAGAATACACCCCCGCCGCCCGGGGCACACCGGACGCAAACACTAGCTGTTAAAACATAATTAAATAAAATTGCTATTATAATTAAACACACCTGCACTTTGTAGAGGTCGTTCGTGCTTCTTTGCTTTTGTTTGGGGGTTAAACGGATCGTAACAAAGCAAATTAGGATGATCTGTATTTTTCTTTTAATTAGTAATTAATTATTAGTAGCGGCTAAGTGCTTAATTATAATATCGGTGTGGGTATAAATGAATGATATTATCATTCATTAGACACTATTTGTTAAATTACCATAAGATAATAAATTTGTCTAGGGATGCTCGTCGCCTACGATGTGCTTGAAGTACACGCTACGAGATTTTAGTTAAAGTCTTATTTATATATTCTTTTACTAAATTATCTCTTCTTCGAACTTTTATGATAAAAGTAAAATGAAAAAAAGTCACGTTTACGCTAATCTGAAAACAATAAAACTGCACATAATTATTTCATTTCGACATTCACGTGGCTCGAAAACTCGTGGTGTGCCCGAATCCTAAGCCGAAAAGATGGTCCCTCATTTGTGGCGGGCTTTCTCTGTTGTTGTCACATTAGCGAATAACTGCGGCCAACTTTGTCGATACGTTAATGATGTCGGCGAGACGTCTATTACGGGAAAAAACGTCCCTTTTGTGCCACATCTGAAACGCGGTTAGCGAGTGCCGCGTGCCGTTCTTACAACACCGCTTTATAACGATATTGATAATAGTGAAGAGGAACCTTAATTTTATCTGAAACATATTTTTAAAATTATTTTAATACCTAGTAATACCGCTCATTCTCTTAGGTTTTGTCCTTGTGACGTATACATAGTTCATTAGATATTTAATTGGAATATTTCTTACTTTAATTGGTGTACGGCGTGCCTTATATCAAAGGATGGCTTGGTTTACTCCATTGGGATTCCAGGAGACAGTAATTATTTCTCTACATCTAATAACTTTAGTTTCATGCTTTCCTAGCAGTTATCGGCTTCACCTTATTTTTATTCACGGCTATTAAAACCGTCTCACGTCGCCAAACTTTCGCGTCGAGACCATTTTTTATCATTATTTTGGTGTCACACGTTTCGATTCTATCGAATCCGAAATTAATAGCAAAGTCCATTTGGACGAGGCTCTAAAATATCAGTCAGTTAGCTTTCATCCTTTTTCTGTATTCAGAACTATATTAAAAAGATGAAGTCATAAACTAGATCAGTAAACTAGATCCAGCAGTTTTCAAGAACCCTGAATTTGCACTTCGATACGTGGTCCCTCAGTATGGGCCTCATAAGAAAGCTCTAGGTCGCACAGAGAGCTATGGAGAGAGTTATGTTAGGTTTTTCTCTACGTGATCGAATCAGGAATGAGGAGATCCGTAGAAGAACTAAAGTCGCCAACATAGCCCAGCGGATTAGCCCTCTGAAGTGGCAGTGGGCGGGGCACATAACTCGTAGAGCCGATGGCCGATGGGGCAGCAAGGCTCTTGAATGGCGACCACGTACCGGCAAGCACAGCGTTGGACGCCCCCGACTAAGTGGTCGGAAGATCTGACCAAAGTCGCAGGGCAGCGCTGGATGCAGGCCGCGTGCAACCGTTCTTTTTGGAAATCCTTGGGGGAGGCAAATGCCCAGCAGTGGACCTCAGGTGGCTGAGATGATGATGATTCAAATTCGAAACATATAAATACCTATATTATTTTATTTGCACGGTTCAAAATGGTGGTTATCATATGAAAAAAGGTGCAGGCAAGAAACTCCACAACTGTTCTTTTCAAATTTAAAAAAAAATCTCTTATGTTATTCATGATTATAGGCTGTCAATATCATTAATAAATCCAAAGTTAATAATATTGTAAGTAATTAATTGATGGCACACAATACTTTATAGTCGCTAGCAGGTAGTTTCTTTCAGAAAATGTAAATCAAAGTGCTTGCGTATAAATGATTTGAATAATTCTATGTTTTGTTATGAATTCTAAAGCGGGTTGTTAGCATAAACGCTAATAGAGATACTTACTTAGGTAAATAGGTGTAAAATATTATGTACGAATTCTATAAATGCTGTTTATAATGGTAATCATAGTTAATTTATGAGTTGTTTAATAATGGAAGGGAGAAAGTGAAAAAAGACTATGCTTAGGGTTCATATAATGAATATGTAAAATGCACATTGCACCTTTGCTGGTTGATAAATTAGTCTATGGGGTGTTTTTTTCTATAAGTTTGCCACTGGCTTCAAGGTGTATGCTATTATTGACCATAGCAAATAGTGTTTTTTTTTTTTTTTAGCAAACGGTACAAACTTGTTTAGTTCTACTGTTTGCTGTAATTACAGCAAACAGTAGAACTAAACAAGTTTGTACCGTTTAAAATATGAATTTAAACACCTAAATCATAACAAAAATTACGTATAATTATACGTATATAATTATATAATTTTTAATTATATAATTATATATATATAATTATATAATTTTTGTTATGATTTAGGTGTTTAAATTCATATTTTTAAGCTGTTTGTTGCTTTTAATATGACCAGGCCATATCTTTTAAATAAATACAATAATACCATAAGGTGCATGTTAATTATGTTTATTACAATACATTTTATGATATCAATGCATTAAGATTATGATATTAACCAATTCCCACAAAATTTACCAACTAATATTATACATATGTACAGTAAGGGTCAAAAGTGCATTACCACTTTTGAACTCTATTGCTCTAACAATAAGTGTCTAACTACTGTACCTATGTGTACCGGACCATTGAAGGTAATGGCAGTTGTAATTTATAAAACAATTGAAGGTCAGACATATTATATTACCCACAAACAAATAACAATTAACTTTAAACAGAACACAATAAGGTCCACATTCATCATTTAGTCAGAAAAACAAGGAGATTCGAGTTCATGTTTATTCATAAGGCCGGATTGTTTGGTTATAATCTACAACAGAATCTACTTAGCGGCAAGAAACTCATTTTTCAACTTCATAAATTATCGGCCGATATCCGAGGCTATTTCCCACCGACGTTACCTACCGTAATGAGGTTGTAAACAACACTGTCTAATTAAACTCCTTAATCGCAAAACTCAAACGGTAACCGCTTTTAAAACAAAACCTCGCAATTTTCAGAGCGACCACCGCGTAAATAGCCTTCGTTATATCGGAGCGGCGATCGCGGCTCATTACCTTCGCCCCCACTCCCTAATTAGACACCCTTCCTTCGAACACGCCCCCGCCTCACCAACCTGCACCCCCTTTCTCTGTCCGGATTGTTTTCTAATAATTCCTTTATTTTCGTGCAGGTTAAACTCCTAATTACCCTTTTACGTTACAAATTGTTTCCGATGGTGAATTAAGATCGAGTGAAATATGAAGTACGTGTGTTCATAACGTTGTGAGGGAAACAAACTTCCAGCAACTGGTACCTTAGTTGGCCGCCGTCATTCATATTATCGTTGCACTAGAATACGCCTTTTTGTATTCAACCTTTTTGTTGGGTGCTTATTTAATTAATTTTTCTTGTTACGAGGTAATAAAAACCATAACTTAATCATTCTATCTTCATTGTCTTTATTTTATTTTTATTTTTTTGTATTTTATGTACCTACTCTTCATTACACTGAGTGGCACAGGTGTGAGGGAAAAAATAAATAACCGCATATTCGTTTGGATTCATAACCGAAAAATGATTTAATAGCTATCCAATTAATCGATTCGCTACGGAAGAAATTCAAATTGGCTCTCATTTCCTGTGGCCACCGCGAGAGGGCGCACGCACGGAGCACCTGTGCGCTGCATCCGGCCGGGCCAATTACTGGGCCTTTTGCCCTAAATAAAGCTCCCTAACGACCGTTACTGGACACCGGTTAAAATTTGCGTCGAGATTCATTAATATCGCATGTAAATTGTGAATGTCATGTGTTGCGTGTAATACGAAACGTGCAACATAATTATCGTTCTAACTTAGCTCATATTTTGACATACTTTAGGTACAATGCCAAACTACATCGTTGGCTGTGATTCAGTCATAGGGGGCCAAATCGTATCTAAGAAGAAATAGGTGTACGTTTTCAGGAGGCTTTCTTTTCAGATGCAGATCCTTAATTTTATCGAGCATTTAATGCATTTAGATCAACGATTAACGTTGACTTAAGTATATTAAAGTAAACTGACAATATTGTCTGAAATGTTTGATTATCTTAAGAAATAACATTGTACGTAGATGACGTGTAGATGTATGTATATGGCAAAAACAGTAGTTGACCCAGTGTGATGGTGAGTGCCTTGGGGAACACCGTCTGTTACCGATCGTATTTTACGCGGGTTTTGTGCAGTGGTAAAATGTACGAAGTCAAATATATAATTCTTAGCCAAGTCTATGAAGACCACGATTTCCACTGTTAAAATGAACTGGTATCTTATCACTTAATTTTTATAAATCATAGCAGTTCTTAAGACGACGTGCCAATCCATTTACAATATGTGTTGTTATTGAAGAAATCGAATTAATTTGTTTCCATTTAAGCAATATTTAACATCATCTTGGGAATTGTTATTTTTCCTAATAAGGCTATTTACTAATAAGTTGGTCGCCGGTTCCAGATACACTTAATTTACGTTTCTAGCTCGCACGTCACTAACCAAACAACGATGAAAGATGAAGTGCAAACCTTCGTAGTTAGCCTTCCTCGACGCCATCCATCTCGGCCGTCTCGCGTCCTAACTAACAAGACACACTTACCACTCAACTTTCAACCGAAGCACAATACTAGTTAAGCTCTGAATCGCTTCGGCACATGCCAAACACGAACAACGATTAGATACATGCGATTTCATACACTGATACTTATAGCCTTATTATCTTATATAGAGAGGTCGTTTCGGCGTTTTCGCTTCTATAAATGTCCCAAGATGTGTGATAAGATCAGCGCAAGCGTCTCAGATCGCCACCTATTTATTTATTTAATCAGGTTGAGCGACAGACAATGTGCCCATTGTATGTCCTGATTTATTGCTCCGCGCTCATCTATAATGGAGTCGATTCTTGTTTTATTAACAAGTATCTACACTTGTCTCATAAATTAATTGCTCACGAAATTGATTATGATCAATTTGACGTAAATCCAATCGAAACTAATAAATATGTTTACATTAAAAGTAATATTTGATCAGGCGGGAGTTATAAAAATCTATCCGAGTTAACGTCGATAAATGCCGCTCTTGGACTATTAACAAAATTGATACGTCAATTTTATTTTTGTTGCTTATAAATGGATTGATTAAAAGGCGTATTATGGGCACGGGAATTTAGTGAATAACCAATTAATTATGATAACAACCTATTTGCTATATAAATTTTACTTTCGGAGCACTATGTTTGCATAATGTCTCTTCTATTGCTAGACACGTTATGATTTATCTTAATTGAAAGCTTTCTACGTAACGCGCTCACAGTTGTATTTATTTTGATGGTCGTGCGTGTAAACATTACGACGTTTTTATTCAAATTGTGTCATTTTATTGCACGTATTTTGAGGATATAGTCATCAATTAGCTATAAATCTGAGATTGGTTCGTGATTGCAACAAGCACAGTTTATACGCCTTTAAAGATCGGGATTTATAAGCTTTTAAAACTAGAATGTGTTCTGTTTCCCCAATAAATCGTAAGGAGTACCTATGTGTTTTTTTTTTTTTTTTTGTATACTTTCTATTACATGTTTTTATTAAACAGAGAGAGGTATTAAGTTTTATTTTAATATCGTAAATGCATTCTAAGTATAGTTGAATCCCCTATAACAATGCAAAACGCACCTAGCTGTAAACTTGTGGCCATATTCGCTTCTCGTTTTGCATTTAAATTAAAACTATTCACGGTATTAGCATAGAAATGGGTTCGATGGCTAATCGTTGCGGTGTCAAAAATGTTTAATTAAAAAGATTGATGCTTACCGGCGGAGTGGAGCACCAGAAGTACAGTGGAGTTGCAAACTTATCTAATTAGTTAGGGGAGGGGGCGACGGGCGGGCGGGTGTTCCCCCGACGGGGTGCGCGCAATTAGCGGTGATAGTCGATTAGCTCATCGTGTGCGGCTTTTGACAAATGTAGCCACTTATAAATTATTATTATTAATGTGTGACGCCGATAATTGAAGTAATTAATACTTTACGTCAATCCCCGTACACCTTTGATTAAATTAATGCGCCAAATAACGTTTGAGCTGTCAAAGAAGTTGATAAAAGGGCTTGTAGGTATCGGCGTGAAGGGCAGTGTTATATTAACAAGTTAGGTAATAAATCGTTATGGCTCAATCATTATTAAATTGCTATGAATAATGTGCACAACAATAGGTGTATGTGCCCACAATGTGCACACGTCTAAAAACCGTATTATGTTATTAGTGGCAGATTTTACTTGTCTAGTACCGGGACAATCCTTAATTCATTTTGATTGACACTTCAGGACTAATGAATTTCTAAATAAAACAATTAATGTGGTCATATTTTATCCTTTTTTACCCGGCTGCTGAGAAGTGCTAGGTTCATACTATTTCAACGTTTCTCATTAAGATAATATATAGTGATTATTTTATAGAATTATGTTATAGCGATGTTGGCTACTTTGGAAGATTGATTAGTGAAAGTTTAGTAATAAATGAGGGACCGTAATACCGAGATAATTAATTCTTAGCGCAAGTTAATTGATATTGGTATTAACAGTAATTAGAAAAGTTTTGCTATACCGTTTTTGTTACACGATTATTTACAACCTTATATTTTATAGCGGAGCCTTTGGGAGAGAGTTTTATTTAAATCTTTTGTAATATTACAAAAACTGGTTCGACTCATTAGCGAGATTTAATTGTTTCTCGCTAACGTAATTGCAGGATAGTCTCGTTAAACAGCGATCAGTGGAGTACAATAACCCGCTTTAAACTAATGGACGGCACCTCTGTTGTGTTAATAATACATGCGTCGCGAGCGGTGGGTCGCGTCGCTAATAATTACGTCGTGATTACAGCGCGGTGGCAACATCGCACAATCACCGACTACGCCCCTAACACTTGTTAGTTTTTCCTCTCTAGTAGTTGTAATAGTTTTGCTAAGCGCCGGCACTGGAGTGAACAAGGCATTTAATGAAAGGCCGCTCACCTCGGCCGCTGTCGGTCGGCTCATCGCATGCGCCTTAATTAGTTCAGACCGCCCCCTAACGGGCTTATTTTGTTTTTCTCGGATAATTTTTAATTAAACGCTTGATTAAAATGAAAGTTTGCGTAAGTAGCGAGCGAGGAACAATCGAGCCGGAGTTTAGGATAATGAATTGATGGTGTTACTTTGCACGCTTGCCGCTCGCTAGGGACTTAATTAAAATCGCCGATAGAATGTGTAGAAGAGAGTTTGAAACGAGTTTATGGAACTTGGTCCGGAGGCTCTGTTGTTTTGCTATGTCAATTTGAATACGAGATTGCCCCACGTTTAACGAACGTAAATCTAAATAAAATTTCGCTGGAAATATGCTATAGAAAACAATTTGTTTGTGAAGAAATATTTATACCGGCAATCTGTCACATTAATGTTGAATTTATTGACACTAAATATGTTATATGATACGAATACCTGCTGGATACTAATTTTTTAATGTAAAGTGATCATTATGCCTAACTAATTTTTATTAAAAAAACATTCCTTTTACCTTTCTTCGTAAACTTTTCGCCAGGTAGGTACATAGTTTAGCCTGCAGCCTTTTTTTTTAAATAATTATAAACCAGCGCTTGACCGCAATCCCGCCTGTGTAAAGCGCGCTAGTTTATTAAGAGCCTATTCACTCAGAAAAACTGAGCGAATAGGAAGGAAGACGGCAGTTGAGCGAGGTGATGCAATGTTAAACCCAACAACGCGACCAATGATGCTGCGCCAAAGGGAGATTGATCTGAAGACCCTCCACGACCAAACTCCCAACACAACAACATTTGGCGCATCTTACCCGGCACACATCGCAACACAACTGCTCAGACCCGTCCTCCGTACGGCTTCACCAGACATCATGCCGGAACACGACAAATCGCTTGGCGGCAAGGCTTTGTCTGGTGGGTGGTAACTTCTGCCGGCGGCCGATGTTATGGCCTACCACCGAGAGAGCCTACTAAAATTCTTATGTATAGCGGTCACAGCGCATACCAGTCGGCAAAAGTACAGCTTTCTATTAGTAAAAGAATATTCGGAATCGGATAGGTAGTTGAAAAGATTGCCCCCCATATAAACTTACAAACTTTACCCTTTATAATCCTAAAAACGAAATTGAGTTTGTTTGTGACGGTTTTACGTTAAAATGGTTGACCGGACTTTGTTGTAATTTGACTCATAAGTAGACCGAACGTGGAGAAAAATATAGGCTACCATTCATCCATCACACAGGTGTTAATCCTACCAACAGCAAAACAAACAAACTATCATACTATTGTATATTCTCCCTAAACACTATGCAGGCAGGCGACACCATGTTCCGTCATTAAGCGTCATCGTATGCGACTCGTTCGGAATAATAAACATGATATTCATTAAAGCGATCCGATTTGTCAAACCGCTTGATTCATCCTCGTGCGAGCCCTAGACGGCGCGACCGCGAATTTAAACAGGGTTACCAACTGCAACTGATCTTCTTTGAAAATGATGATGTATAAATTTTAGTTGCTGGCAAGTTTATTTTGAATTAAACTGAAATGTTTTGTAAACATCTAATGACTCCTTAATAAAGCAAAAATAAAATATACTCTACACAAACATGGCGCCATGTAATGAGTATTATGTATTTGGGTGGGATTGAGGAAAATGCTGTAACTGTGAGGAAGGTTTGGAGTAAAAATGTGGATGGCTATAAGAGAGGAGTAGAAGAAATCCAAAGAAACCATAGATGAACTTTGTAAAGATAAAAGGGCCAGAAAAGGGTTGATTGCCGAGATGACGACCGATTCAGGAGTATGGAAGAGGAGACATGTTGCGCAGAACACGAAACTGGATTAAAAGTAAAAGAATGACTTTGTGATCAATGCATAGAAATTATATTAAGTATTTTTGATAATATTATTTGTATTTTTAATAACAGCCGGCTGATAGTTTAACTTACCTATATGTACTAGTATCTGCAAAATTATTGTTTTAATTTGCCTCTGAAGAATTGGCTTTAAACTCGGTTTTAAAGAAAATATGATGGATAAATGAACAACGTCGAGTACATCCATTATTATTACTGATATCATCTTAATTTTCTCAACAGTATAATATTCAATGCCTCCTCCACTTACTGCAGTTTGATGCAAAATCTTAATTCCATTAATTAGTCTGCGAGGATATACGCCCATACGTTTTATAACGGGTTGTATTAGTCAACCCTATCGCGAGCATGTGTCATTAGCAAATTCTTGGCTTGTCGTCGCCACACGCCGCTAACAAGTCGCTCTAACGACGTGCTAACTTGATACACAGACGTTGGTGCGTCCCGCCTCCAAAGTCCCCGCATGCAGTGTGATCATAAAGCACACAATCACACCATTGGCGTATTTGTATTGTAGGAGCCAATGCTTGTAAACAATAGTACACTATCACATCACTTCACTACAATATCGTTTGAGACAATATGCATTGATTTTGGGTGATAGAATGATATGATATTTGAAAAAGTTAAAAAATACTGACCATGCGCAGTAAAGGGATCTGTAGATAAATATTTAAATACAATGCATATGCAAACAACACGTTAAAGTCCTATGTGGGACTTGAACAGAACTGACATAATCTGAGTGTTAATCAACCCTCAAAGTAATTGCGTAACACTATCAGTAGCAATAAGTTTCATTTTGACAGTTCGACAACATTCATTGCATCATGTGCATTAAACGCCAAGCAACACGAAGAGACTCATTCGGAGTTCGCAGCAGCGATAGTGGAGAAACACTACGTAGATGACTACCTCGACAGCTTTCGTTACATTATGCGTTTAGTTAAGTTAGTAAGTAGTTTAGTTTTTGATCTTCCTGTGGCAAAGGGCAATGGAGAGGGCTCTGCTTTGGGTTTCATCGCGGATTCAAATTAGCCGAGATAGCCCGAAGAATTGCAGCACTTAAGTGGCTGTGGGCCGGGCACATTGCCCGTAGGACCGATGCCGTATGTCGCCGACAGGTTATCGAGAGGCTAAAATGATGATGATGATGATCTACCTGTACGAGTAACAATAAATCCTTTTTCTTTTTGTTTAATAAAATAATAAAACGTTTCTTTTTCATTCTTTCTTTCTTTGTTGAGCAGACACATTTCTCGAACAATATTTTTCAAACTGATTCCAATTGATAAGTAATACTTAGTGTGTTATTCAATTTGTGTGCTGTACACCTCTGTCTAATCCTTCGGAGTAAAACATGATTACATAATGTTCCCACTGTTGGGACGCAGGCCTCTCGATGGGGCCGTAATCTACCGCGCTGGCCCAATGCGGGTTGGTAAACATGTTTCTCTTATGTCAAACTTACTCAAAATTGCATCACCATAAATGATCAATTAGATCATTTAGAAACTTCATTATTCTAATGGATTAGTGCCCGCGGTCAAATACTAAGTAGCGAAAGTTGATGCAATGCCTACTTTCACTAACGATCAATTAACATTGAAAGTATTTCATAACGATATAATAACACAACATAACCAGCTTCCTTGCAATTACCACACGAGATGTCGCAATCCAATCAGCGAATGTTAGTTCAAATTACTCTCACGATACTGGCTCAAAACCAGACGCCATTTAATAAGTAAATAAGTAGTACTCCATGTTAATAAAAGCGAATAAATATTTAAGTTGGCTACTCTGTATTTAATAATCTCCTGCGATACTCATAATGGCTCCGTTTAAAGATTTCTAGGGTCCTTTCCTTAAGTCTGATAGCAACAAGACGAAGCAACAAGTGATTCCGGCCCGGACGCATCTCGCCTCTATTGAGAGGCATTCGTCTTGAGCCAATCGCCCCCTCTCCCCCTACACAATGTGGCCCGTACTTATTCTTATATAAACTCTTTCGTGATTATTAATTAAGTAGATTTGTTGCGTTTTGGTTTAGAAAATACAGGATTTTTTATCACCAGTGCGTTTAGTGTATGTAATCAATTCAGTATGACCTAACATTGAAATGTAGGTATTTAATAAAAAAAATTTTGTTTCATACATGTTGACTACTGGCATAGGTCTTTTTGACTTTTATATACCTATACGGAAGCGGTTTTTTTTTTCTGTATATCTTTAACTTATTTCTTATCCTTAATTGTGTCTATCATCTATTTAATGAGATTCAAATGACGTTATCTCAACTACCCTTAATACTAATAACGATGAAGATTTTTATAAATTAGTGCTTGACCGCAATCCCGCCTGATGGTACGCAGTAACGTAATCGTTGATGGTAAAGCGGGCTAGTTTATTAAGAGCCTATTCATTCGCAAACACCGCCGCTAGCAAAGTGTTCCAGTCCCTCGATGTACGCGGTATAAAAGACGATTACTAGAATTCCACTTAAAATCAACTCAGGGATCAGATACTTCTAATTAGCAAGCTACATTTCGTAGTTTTTATGTTAACAAGTAGGTACCTAATTAAAGTTTGAAATAACTTTGTTTTTATTCTCAAACAAGGACAACAAAGAGGAAGGAAAGATGAAAAATCTGATATTTAATTAAACACGTATGCGTTGAACCGTGCCTAACATTTATACCTATATCATTAGAATAAAGTACTGGAACATGTAATCATCGTAATTAAGTTTATACGCACGTATGTACTAAGCAGTTTCTAGGAAAACCCACTGATAATTACGCGTATATTTCATGTAAGTCCTTACCTACATTTTATAAACGATAACAGCGCCCTCTGGCGAGCCTCCACACCCTCGCTCTAATGATCTTGTCAAGAGGTTTTAAATTATGTTCCTTACAACAATCCGAAGTCGACACGTACACAACCGTGAGACTCAAGACGCTCCCTTAATGAATAAAATAACATGTCAAGATACAGTCTACATCTTAAATTAATGAGGATTCACGGCGACGTATTCAATTTTACAAGTAACGAAGGCAAATAAACTTCGAGTAGGCACCGCACCCGTCCCGTATACGAAGAAACTTTTGCATTTATTAAACTCCGACTACACACACTCCTTAATTAATATTAGTATGAAAGGAAACCTAAAAGTTGACGATTACAAATTCTTAACAACTTTCAACTATATTATGTGAATAAATTTGAAAGGTATCGAACTAAGCACGTCCTCTATCAGATAGAAATGTTCAAACCCAAACTAAACTTGTTAAAGTCGCACGGTCGAATAAATAAAACAACTTCGCATGTGTTAATGTCCTCCATTTAATTAAGTCCGTTCCGAGAATTGATTTGCGATATATGTATAATGTTCAAAAGATTCACAAGGAAATATGAAACATTAATTTTCTTAATTAATTATAACATACGGACCTACCGGCCTTCAATTGCGAATCACAACGTAATAAATATCTCTTTCGTCCAAATGAAGTTCTCACAAATGACTAGTTTATAAAAAAAGAGAAAATTTATTTAGGTATTCAAGGAGTTCGACCCACTTAGGTTAGCGTAGAGATTTATTAGTCTGTCAACCTTGCTTTCCGTATATATTTTTGCGTTATGTATAGTTTGGGTTCGACGCTGCACATGTATGAGTGTTGGCTGTTTCCCGTATTTTTCCCGGGTATAATCCTCACATCTTTCCGTACACACCCCGCGAGCGTCCAACACCCAACACAAATAGATTCGTACATGTTTGTCTTGGCTCGGTTTAATTAATTTTACCTTCATACGCCGATACTGTTTGTCGGGCGCTCCTTAATTGAAAACGCTCTTACCGGAGTAAATGAAACGAAATCCTATTTGCTCCGAGTGATTGAAGCGAATTTATCTTTTAAGACTTTCAAATTTATCTTTAACCCATTGCCAATGTTCGGCGTTGAATCATTTCAAAACGAATAACGCTAAGAAGAACAGGTAATTAAATTTTGATTGCTTTCGGCCGGATTGTTATGGCGATTTATTAATATTCATCCCGGTTGTAAATAATACAAGCTCGCCGGCGACGCTAATAGCGATTGCAATAATGACTCATTAAGTATTAAATGCCGCTATTAAACTGCCACAGTCGCGGCATTCTCGCAGTTGGTCCCGATTATTGGGACGATACATGTCATTAACTGAAACCGAGTTATTCGTTAAGATAAACTACTAGCGGACTTCAGTCAGTCTGTGCAGCTAGATAACTGCGCATTTTAGAAACTAACCCCCTTATTCATAAACGCTGCTTAAAGTTAACTAGTGATTAGCGATTCTTTAACCATACATTTTTGACCTTTTAACGTCACTTAACTTTAATCATCCTTTATAAATAAACACCACAGTGTTTAAGGGGTTTATTCATAAATGATGATTAAAGTTAAGTGACGTCCAAACGTCTAAAATGTATGTTTAAACAATCGCTAATCACTAGTTAACTTTAAGCAGCGTTTATGAATAAGGGGGTATATGCCAATCCTGGTAGCTAACAAGTTATTATAATAATAGATTTATTTTATTAGTGTTGGCAAGCGACGTCTGAACTGGAATGAAATACAGATTGTAATTATTTAGATGCAACGAGGCAGCTATCATGTTAACTTTTAGGTTCATTGGTACCTATTAAATTTAATCGTGAATGAAACTTTATTCTAGTATCTAAGCTAGAGGAGAAATCCTAAGTCTTCGCTGGCTCATACATACATAGCCAAACTAAGGCTGAAAAATTAAGTCCCTCTTCTCAACTTTCCCTGTCTTTTCCTAATCTCTTATACGTAAACCAGTATAACTAAATCTGTTAACGTTACGAGACGTATATAAAAACCGCTCGGTTTTCCAATATAATGAATCATTCCCATTTCAACCAATAAAAAGAAAATATGAGTCTAAATGTGGTCGCATTAAATTTTATTGCGAATTATGTATAAACAAGACGATGACACTCGTCAAAGGCGTTATGAAGTTTATCTTATCGGCTGTGTTCACATATTTTATTGACCATAAACCATTCAATATTGCGGCTTGAAGCCTTATTAATTATACGGTAAATCACTGCGCAACAAATTATTGAGTTTATAATATAGCGATTAAAAAGTTGAAGGAGAGCGTTATAGTGGAGAAATGATGATTGATAAATTATTATACGGAGGTCTTAGAATATTACGTCGCTTCTCGTAAACGTACAGAAATATATTTATTAGGTATACCTATACACACACACACACACATCAACAGCATCTGAGGATCTACAATATCTACATATATGTATGTCTTATGTATTGGTATTGAAAATAAGCGTGTTCTATAATTAGGTAGGTATAGAGCTTTTTCAAACAAGTTATTCTAAGAACTTGCTTTTCAATACAGTTTTCATTGTCAGTTTTCCGAAGAAAATTTTGCTAATGAGCAGACCACAGACATGTTTATTACATTATGTATACAAATAATACACTAATAATACATACTAGAGCGGCGGTGGCCTAGTGGTATCAGCCGCGACTTATAAGTCGTAGGTCGTAGGTTCGAATCCCACCAGGCGCTTTACTTTGTGTAGCAGTTGTGTTGCGATGTGTGCCGGGTACGATGCGCCTAATGTTGTTATGTTGGGAGTTTGGTCGTGGAGGGTCTTCAGATCAATCTCCCTTTGGCGCAGCATCGTTGGTCGTGTTGTTGAGTTTAACATTGCATCACCTCGCTCAACTGCCGTCTTCCTTCCTATTCGCTCAGTTTTTCTGAGTGATCTATTCACTCTTAATAAACTAGTGCGCTTTACAATCAACGATCGCATCACTGCTTACCATCAGGCGGGATTGCGGTCAAGCGCTAGTTTATAATTATTATATAAAAAAAAATATTTTTGTTCAGTTCCACTGCTCTCAAAACGGTGAAGGACAACGTCGTGAGCAAACTGGTATATCCTAGAGCCATAACTTCGAAGATAGCAGAAGAGAGATTAGATTATTAGAAGAGAAGAAGAGAGATTACAGCCCGCTCCTTCTCACCGAGGGGAGGCCTGTGTAGCAGGAGTGGAAACATTATAAACTGATTATTTTATGTAGACATGTATTGACATTACAAGATTTTTACAGAAGAGGGGGATTCCCTTGTTTGTCTAGTGGTCGCGAGGGCTACTGTTGACCAAGATAGGTATCACTCCCGGGTCGGCAAAGTGTATTATTTTTGCAATCTAGAACTTTTTAGTAGCGGAGTCTGGATTTGTTACTCTAGATCTACAAGTAGTTAGTTGTTCCGAGTAAGCTGTTGGTGTATGTGAGTTCAAGTCTTTGTTGTGCACCCACGCTACGGGAGTAGGTACTTAATACCTAGTGTGAGACAGTTTTTTTTTATAAACCTCTGCTATACAATACGAGAAACCGGCCGCCGGCAGAAGTTACCACACACCAGAAAAAGTCTTGCCGCCAAGCGATTTGTCGTGTTCCGGCATGATGTCTGGTGAAGCCGTACGGAGGACGGGTCTGAGCAGTTGTGTTGCGATGTGTGCCGGGTAAGATGCGCCAAATGTTGTTGTGTTGGGAGTTTGGTCGTGGAGGCTCTTCAGATCAATTTCCCTTTGGCGCAGCATCGTTGGTATTGTTGTTGGGTTTAACATTGCATCAGCTCGCCCAACTGCCGTCTTCCTTCCTATTCGCTCAGTTTTTCTGATTGAATAGGCTCTTAATAAACTAGCGCGCTTTACCATCAACGATCGCATTACTGCTTACCATCAGGCGGGATTGCGGTCAAGCGATAGTTTATAATTATTAAAAAAAAAAAAAGTTTTTAAACACTTTTGTTGACCGCTTGACAAAATTGTGTCCTCATTTTCAAGCACAGCTTCTGGCATGGAACTAGCAATAATTTTACTATTAATACGTTCAATAATTTAGTGTTCAACCAGCAGTACAAATGAGCATGTATATTTGAATGATTTATAGTCAACGTCGTTACTTTATTATCCATTTATCAAAGCTTAACGAGCAATATTCGTGGCATTTGAAGCCTGCTTGTTAAAATCGTTAGCTCTTAGTACTTCAGAGGTCGATCATTAACTCTTCAATTTAAACATTATGTTAAAGCGGATCGTTTAAAATACACCAACTTCATTAAAGAATATTTTAATACTAGTAATTAGTTCTAAGTTTTAGTTAGCAACTAGAAAAGTAGGTTTTAAAGTGCTTTCTTGTTTGATTAAAGTCTACAAAGGTATTTTGGATTGAAAAAGTTAATACATTTCTGTCTAGCACCGCTCCGTGTTTTCACCCCACATAAATGTTGAACCTGTAGGAATATTGGGATAATAAGTATTTATGTATTATTCTGAGGTATAAATTATAATATTGTAAAATTTCACTAAAATCCGTGCAGTACTTTTTCGTGGAAGGCTGAAGAGTAACAAACATCCATTCCATTCATATTTGTCGTCCACCGTGGCGCAGCGGTCAACACGCCTGCCTGTGACGTGGAGGCCCCGGGTTCGATCCCCGGCCAGGTCATGATGGAAAACGATCTTTTCCTGATTGGCCTGGAAATTAAACGAAACGAAATTATCTGAATCCTGGGTCTTGGATGATTATCTATATATGTATGTGTCTATTATAAATATAGTATCATTGAGTTAGTATCCCCTAACACGAGTCTCGATCTTACTTTGGGGCTAGCTCAATCTGTGTGATTTGTCCGTATATATTTATTTATTCCTCTAGCGCTTATAATATTAACTAGCTCCGCCCAATAAAAAGAACCGTGTAAATTTCGATACCGTGGGTATATTGGAATAAAAAGTATCGTATGTATTGTTCCTGATTATAAACTATCTGTATGCCATATTTCATCCAAATCCGTTTAGCAGTTTTTGTATGAAACGTTAACAAACATCCATACATACCATAATGCATACAAACCTTCGTATTTAGGACATCAGTAGGAACTAGAATGTATCGGTATCGGTGGTAGGTCATAACTTTGGCTGCCGGCTAAAGTTACCACCCACCAGACAAAGTCTTGCCGCCAAGGGATTCGTCGTGATCCGGCATGATATCTGGTGAAGCCATACGGAGGACGGGTCTGAGCAGTTGTGTTGCGATTTGTGCCGGGTACGATGCGCCAAATGTTGTTGTATCGGAAGTTTGGTCGTGGAGGGTCTCCAGATCAATCTCCCTCTGGCACGGTATCGTTGGCCGTGTTGTTGGGTTTAACATTGCATCACCTCGCTCAACTGCCGTCTTCCTTCCTATTTGCTCAGTTTTTCTGAGTGACCTATTCACTCTTAATAAACTAGCGCGCTTTACTATCAACGATTGCATCCCTGCTTACCATCAAGCGGGATTGCGGTCAAACACTAGTTTTTAAGTAATTGTATAGAAGTGAAGTTTTTTTATTTCTATGTTACTCTGGTCTACCCTGGTCTTCATTAAACCCAATGCTAGATCCAACCTAAGTAGTAGCAATGACCTTCCCCCATCGAAGGAGAACAAATTCCAATTTGTCTCCGCACAGGGCGCTTGCCCATCGCCTGGGCCCGGGGTATTTGAGCTTCTAAAACAAACTTAAATAAGGCTGTCTTGTTCCAGAATGTTCGGATCAGGAGGTGCGTGTGCAGCGTGCGGACAGGCCATCCCCGCCAGCGAGTTCGTGATGAGGACGAACGCCCCCCAACAGCCGCTCCACGTGTTCCATATAAAGTGCTTCGCCTGCTCCAAGTGCGGATCACACCTCATGCAGGGAGATAGGTTAGTATACTAAAATAAAATACACTGTGTCACTGTGTGTAACCAAGGCTCGGTGCTCGGTTGCTCGGTGGTAGGCCATAACATCGGCCGCCGGCAGAAGTTACCACCCACCAGACAAAGCCTTGCCGCCAAGCGATTTGTCGTGTTCCGGCATGATGTATGGTGATGCCGTACGGAGGACGGGTATGAGCAGTTGTGTTGCGATGTGTGCCGGGTACGATGCGCCAAATGTTGTTGTGTTAGAAGTTTGGTCGTGGAGGGTCTTCAGATCAATCTCCCTTTGGCGCAGCATCGTTGGTCGTGTTGTTGGGTTTAACATTGCATCACCTCGCTCAACTGCCGTCTTCCTTCCTATTCGCTCAGTTTTTCTGAGTGAATAGGCTCTTAATAAACTAGCGCGCTTTACCATCAACGATCGCGTCACTGCTTACCATCAGGCGGGATTGCGGTCAAACGCCAGTTTATAAACTATTTAAAAAAAAAGTAAAAACTTTTACTATAATTCTAAACTAGCTGGTAAACACTATGGGTTTGAGTCCTCATTCCATGTATGGTTTTGCAGAGTAATTTGATGCTGGTCTCTAATAGTACCTACAACTCTCGTCTATTACCTAATAGTGACCGTCTTTTACATACGTAGTTAGAATCAATAACTCGAGACAGCGCTAGGTCACAGACCTGTGGAATGCAATGATGACACAATGTCCAGAACTTCTTAAGAGCACAGTTCATTCAGATTTCAAAAAACATCATTCGTTTGGCGTTATTACTGCCGTGTTTAAAGCCACAGGGACATCAATGTACAGACGACAACACATCAAGCTACCACAATTTGTCAGATTTCTTTATTAGAATTTCAACTTTAACTCGAAGGCATTAAGGCTTAAGGCTGATTGGGAATATTTGAGAATTTCAGGCGGACAGGCAAAAGCAATTCAAGCTTGACTTGCTGTCGTTCGTACTTACGGCTAACTATGGATGGTCCTATTTACAGTAAAAGCTGTCTTGTGCTTTTAACTAGGAAAACTTTACTTGTTTAGATACTTTAAAAACAAACTCTTTCAGGTATTACATGCTCGCGGGCATACCAGTGTGCGAGCAGGACTGGCAGAAGCTCATGAAGAGCACAAACGCGACGGGGGCGCCTGGCGCGCCCATGCGCAAGAACAAAGTGGGCCGCCCGCGCCGCTCGCGCGAATGAGCTCCGGCTACGCGCGCGCAAGCGCCACAACACTCGCATAAAGACTATGAGGAGGTATGTATGTACTAGGAACTGTGTTTAATTATGTGTAATTTGGATAATTTTAAGATCTCCGGTGATTACGTTCCTTTAAAACAGAGGTCTCTTTATTTCCTGCAAATTTTAAAAATCATCCATCCATCATTTTCGGCTGTTTCAGCATAGTTTGTTATAATTTAGAAAGACTTTACCTACTTCTTACAGAATATCTAAATCCTACCACACAGAACTCTATTGCACTGAACTCAAAGTATTCATTCCTCTGTCAGATATAATAAAGAAAATCACTGACCGGAACCGACTATGACCAAATACATACCCCCATAAATTCCCGATAAAATCGATTAAAATAATCGAATGAAAACTTTCCGAATCAATAAAGATTAAATTAAACGACTATAAATCGATTACCAGAACCGATCATTGTGCCGCGCCTCTACATTCTTTAATAAACCTCGGAAGGTTTAATTCGTGGGCGGGTTCACGCTTGACCTTTGCCGGCAAACATGTCGTGACTAGCGTGATCATTAATTAAGTTATTTCCTAAGCATAATTAATTGCGTTAATTATTGTCTGCCGGGGGCTGGTTGATTGACACCGCAGTGAATTGCCAATTGAATGGAGTGTTCAGAAATCGGTATTTCCAGTTCTGTAAGTCCTTCCGTTAATTTGGTGACGTAATTGGGGAATATTGGTGTTGGCAATTCTATTTATGTAAGCAATTAGTTGTTATCAGAAATACATTAAAGCGAATATTACAGCTATATTTAAATAAATAAATATCGACGCAAAATAAGGCTCTTTCCTCCCAAACAATTTTATACATAATTTTCTTCGTAAGTAACCGCAATTCTGATGTCAATAAAAAGACAAATAAAAATTAAAAGTCACTTATAAAAAAAATACAATTATTCGTGATTATCGTAATTCGTTTTAAAAATAATGAATGAATACTAAATCTCCATCCTACTTTTTTTTCTTGTACCTAATTTAATGTTATCAGCAAGTTTCTGTACCAGATAAGGAACAGTTTACCTATTTGCATTTTAAAACGGTAAGTGATGATAAAAAGCAACTTTAGTTGGTAACGAAGACATGTATACCTAATTAATTCTAAAAATAATAAAGCGCAGCAAAAAAATACTTCCCACATATTTTCCTATGTACCATATTGTTATCAGTTAGTTTCTGTACTAGATATAATAGAACAGTTTCTGCTATTTGCATTTTTAAACGGTAAATGTTGATAAAAAACAACTTTAGTCAGTAATTACTTCTTTAAGACGCTTATAATTAATTCTAAAAATAATAAAGCGCACTAAAACACTTCCTACACATTTTCCTATGTACCGAAGGTTATCTGCAAAAGTGAACCTTTATTTAGACTAGTAGAAAAATTACTGGTTGCATTCGATCATTTAAGCTGGTTTAGAAATTATTAGAAATTGATAATCAGGTGAATATTAAAAAAAGAAAAACAACAGTTAAGCCAAATTGTATTTATTACAAAATCAGTGGTAAGAATTGACATTAAATTATAAACCGACATTTATGTTGGTGACAGTTCCATGAAACTGTTACCGGCTTGTCAGTCGAGGACTTGAACTATAGTTCCTTCCTGCAACCGACTGACACTCCCGTCCCCGCACACATGTACGAAAAAATCGCGCTATAATTTTATACAAAATATTTCGTAATAAAATTTTGACTTTATGCCGTAATTGGGCTCGTCCTCTAGAAATAAACTAAACGAATCATTATCAGCCAATTCCCGTGCCAGATACGGAACAGTTTGCCTACTTCCAATTTTAAACGGTGAGTGTTGATAAAAAGCAATTTTAGTCGGCAACGGTTTAATTAAGCAGTCGTTTGTCGTGTAACTAGGTAATTTGCTATTGTCTATGGTAGTAACTGAGGCGGAGAGATAAAAGTGACAGAGCTCGTAAAGTGGCGGCACGTAGTGGGTAGTGTAGTGCGGTTGTAATAGGTAGTTACATGTGTACTTTGTCGTGTGATGTACTACGACTAACACATAATAGCAATTCACTATCATTCGATACGTTTTTCTATCGTATTGAACAGCAATCAACGTTACCGTAGGTGCCCTCTGAACGCTGTTCACAAGTCAAAAACCAGTGTAAAAACAAAATATACGACCTCTATTCTTCTAACTGCTGTTTGCTGTCGGGGACAAAGCAGATCAGGTTAACGAGATATGCCTTTTTCGATAAGATGGTGTGTTGTGCATTGCTATGTAGAAGTTTTTTTTTTTATTGAAAAAATATTTAGGTTGCCTGAAATATTCATGCATAACTAGTTACCAAAGATTCGATCCGTTATAAAAAAAAAAAAACAGCTGTTACATGTTGACAGTGTTGAAATTTTACATGAAACAGCTGATTCGTTTTTTATAGCTAAAGAATAGAATAAAATATCTCTCTTATATGTACACCATATAAATTACAGAACATAAAAGTCTATATTTTCATCATATAAAATACAAAACAAAGAGATGGAGATTTATCAAAGGGGCCATGGAGTTTCTTGCACGTTCTTCTACATAAAGATCTACGCTTTGGAACGTGCAATTTAGCTTCATTTTACTTGGACTGACCGACATTGACTATTCAAAAGCACCAACAGATGGTTAATTAAAAAAAAAAAGATTTTGATTTGATTTGTATTGGTGCCACAATGGGCGGTCTTATCCCTAAGAGCCATCATTTGCAGACAACCGAAATTAACGGTTATACAGTACACCTCAATTTCCTTGCCGCCCCTGTACATTGGTAACATAATTAACGGAACATTATCGTTTTAAATTCTAAATTTATTAGAATTAACTCGAAACGGGTCTCCAAAGCCTGGAGCACAGGCTTAGAGTAGCCAGCCTTTCGGTCTTCTATAGGATGCATTCTGGTGAGTTTGCAAGGGAATTGCATGATTTAATACCCCCCATCTCCGTTCCATCATTGGATGACCCGTCGTACGGCGAGTTTCCACCATTACGTTGTTGACACCATTGCGATCCGGACGAAGCGTTTTACTTCCTCTTTTATACCGGGTACATCAAGGGACTGGAACAATTTGCCAGCGACGGTTTTAGAGTGAATAGGCTCTTAATAAACTAGCGCGCTTTACCATCAACGATCGCATCACTGCTTACCATCAGGCGGGATTGCGGTCAAGCGCTGGTTTATAATTTATAAAAAAAAACTGACTCAGATATTAGTCTTGTAGACAGTAACATAATATGAGGACGATAGCTCATGGATTCGTCACAAACAACCCTTTATCACCTTTATTAACCAACAAAAAACCAAAAAAAGAAATCAGGGTAGACCTCTTAACCACAGACAGAAAAAGACTAATCAAAAACATTTTACATACCATATTTCTAAAAGCCAATACCAATATTTTTAAAGCAACGCCGCAAAGCCGGTCCTCTCAGACGTGTTAAAAATTCACGAATCATAAGCGAAACAGAGGGATGAAGGCGAGGCTGTGCCGGAAACCATTTGCACTCACGTTGCGACCACTCAGTGCGAGCGGATTAGGTAGCGGAGCGGGCGCGGCGGTGTGGCGGTCATAATTACTGTGAAACATATTGCTGTATTCGGCAGGTTTTCGTGGAAATGTGCTCTGTTTACCGATACATTAAAGCGATCAATGAAGGCAGGATTCAGTTTTGAAATTGGTGTTAAAGTGGATTTACATTGCAGCGTTCCCATTTTATCGTATCTTACATCATCTATATTTTCCATCTCTTGAATACAATTCACAGTTACCGCGCGTTGGAAGTGTAGTTACTAATTAATTGAAATTACTTGACATTTGAACCCTGCAAATAAAAGTGGCGAAGAAATACAATTAAGCTGTTCAATGAGTAAAAACAACGCATAAAAAGCGGCTTTGTTTATGTCATGGAGCTACCGCACTTCGGAACACATTTAATAAACTAGCTCGCGGCGTACTTGATTCCAGTGACAGTGGCCAATTTGTAATTTCGTAGCCTCTAAGCTGCTACGCTGCTACGGCGTAGCAGCCGGTTTATTTTGACCTCAGCTTTCTTACTTTTTCTGGATACTTGCATGAGCTGAGCTCTCCCGGGTCATATTGAAAACTCTGTTTATCTATGTATATTATATGACGGAACTACGCCGTAGCAGTGAAGCTCAAATGTTAATGATATTTATTAGCGCTGTAAAGCAAATTTCTAATTGCAGTACTTGTCGGACAAGAGGATAGTTCGCACAGTTAATTATCCCGTGGAGCGGACCATCGTCGTCCGGAGGCCGCAGGCGCCGGCTCGTCTCGCCCCGGACTTGCTTACGGGCTGTGGCGCTCACACAAAATGCACCGCTAACCAATTCCAAAGTTTAAGCACTACCAAACTTATTTCGGCAACTCATAAAACTATTGTCCAGCTCTGTTAATGAACTAACAATTTGTGGTCTCGCTAGTAAACAGTCGACTACGCCACAACGCCTCCAGCCAAACGATTCTGTAAAAATATCACTGTTAATAATTAGGTGAAGTGAAGTTACAATGAGGTGTCAATAGTGTCAATCCCTTAGCATTAGTTGAAATGAAAGACACGTTCACTTCACTTAAGTTTTCCACGATGTCAAAAGGTTACAGAATGGCACTGCAGCTTGACAGATAGAAAATATCGCCCATCAAAAATGTAAATAGGGTCAAAAACTACGTCAAATGTATTAGAGCACAAGGCAAAAATTTCAATTTCAATACAGTGCAAAACAAATAATCTACTAACTACAAAACTCACCTTGGTATACATCCGTGAAATTTTAGCGTATTAAAAAGGAAAATGAAAAATAAATTTTTAAAACAAAATAATACATTAGAAAGTAAAAGAAAAGATTAAATTTTTTGTTGCACTTTCGTGTGAAAACAGCTGAACGGATTTTATTGAAATTTGGCGCATGGGTAGACCATGATTTGAAATAGGACACAAAATACTTTTTATCCCGAAACAGCGAAACCGCGGGGCGTAGCTAGATTATAAATAAAATGATATTTTTGATGAGCCTATCATCATCATCATCATCAACCTTTTCATCATTCCACTGCTGGGCACAGGTCTCCTCTCATACAGAGAAGGATGAGCCTATAAATTAAATTAATTCCGCTTCCATATTATTCAAAAATGCGTGTCTATTACACCGCCACGCTTTAATAAAACTAGCCTGGTATAACAAAGGCTGTAGTTGTTATTACTTTGTATGGACGTGGTCAAAGGCGCGATGTTAATTGGAAAACACCTGAAAATGACAGCGCTTTTATGGTCGGTATGTTTGGTGTAAAAATCAAGTCCGGGTGAAACTGCCCCTGGCCTGTGGCTCAAAGACTTGACCATTCACCCGGCGGCTTTGTAACGCGATTACGCCGACTTGTCGAAAGTTAATTAAATAACGTTTTTCCAAATTACCTGGCGGGCCCGACATCAAAGTGCTTTCGCACTCGCTCCGGGAATCTCTCCACAAAGGGCTGCTGCGGGCGAGGTCCGTCCCTCTGATGTAGTGCAGTCGACAGGTGATACTGAGATCTTCAACCTTTTGTCGATTCTCAACGAGTTTAACATGAGAGGTACTACGAAGTTCGTTCTCGATCATAAACAATTCACTTTCAACAATTAAACTCTTGGAAGTTTTGATTGATGACTGATATCTATTGTCTATCTAATTCAATCGGCCTCAAAGCGGTTGTGGCACGCGAAGTAAGGGGTCGTTTGCACTGTGCACGACACGCTAGTTCTGTGTACCTTTTGTAGGAGCCCGTAACATTATCGAAATGTTTTTTTAGTTGGAACGATGCCAATTAAAGTGCCTAGCTATCTTTGTGTGAAAAGGTAATTGAATCTGAACTTATAACAATTGCCGCTGGTACAGAAGGGTCTGTTGACCTGCCAAAACTCGTAAGTTTTAGTATAGTTCTTAAGATTTCCTTAAAAATTAAATGACGCCAATAAACCTTGAACCAACACGGTACTCTGTTATTTCAATAATCACGGCCAATTTGCTCTTCGTTAATTTTTCTTTACAAAGTAAGTCGAGGTTGTTTACATTACAATTTTTATTGGAGGTAGTTTGATCGAACGCCCTTCGTGGGAGCGGGTCGGGCATCGAACCCGCTACTGTTGCGTGCCGCCGCCGATCAGCTGCTCTCACCTCTAATCAGTCTACACTACTTGCTCGTTTTAACTCACGCAGTAAAAAATAAACAATTTAAATCGGGATTGTAGTCAAACACTAGTTTATAATTATTAAAAAAAATATGTTGTGTGTAATTATGTATGATTTTTTTTATCGATAATTGTACAGCCTTTTTCACGCAATATTAAAAGAAAGGCATCGAAAAATATGTTTTAAGAAACTGCTAAATTAGTTTTCTTATAAATATATCTTTTTTTTTTTTTTCATTTTACAACTTCTTAAATTTCTTAAAAGCATATAAACATTTCATTTCTGTTCACTATCTACCTACTTCAAAAGTAAAACCAATTCAGCGACAAAGACAAATCAAATTCTATGACTTCAACACATCGTCTTCCCAGAATAGCAAATAAGATGATAAACAACATCTCGCAGTCTTAACTTCGAACAAAGCACCAGAAATTAATGAAAATACCCGCCTTACATTTTTGATGAAATGAGACTTTCACTTTAAGTACAGAATCTTAATAAAAATATAACCGTAATTACTCGCAAGGCAATCCGCTTCAAACAAAGTATGTCAAGAAATTAGTATTTAATTTATTCATTGGGCTTGGGTTCGTGTCTAGTTTAGTTATTACGAGGTAGTTAAGGCGTCAAGAGGTTTAGAAATTAATCACGTCGTGACACTAAGGCTTAGCGCACACTCGTCCCTTGCTCTGAACTCTGTAATCATGAAAAATCATACGGTCAGTCGTGTGAAACGTCTCGCGGGCTAGTGGCCAATCGCGAGACCCATATTATGAACCATACGGCTCGTAATTCAGTCACGACTTGATCATGTAAGTGGCAGTCGCCTGTGTGTGCTCGACCTAAGTGGGTGCGTGCCGCCGACAGTGAATACAACACTAAATTAATACTCCATTATCGAAATTAAATCTTTGTTTTAACAGGCAGCTGTATATTAGGCCATACTTCATTTATCATAATATTATATAAATGTCACTTCACCCTTTCGTTATAAACGTATAAAAGAACTCCCGGTTTTTTTCCGATCTATTTATTTATTCTATTATTTATGTACAGACGACAGCACATCAAGCTACTACAATCTGTCAGATTTCTTCATTAGATCTTAAACTTTATCAATAAAGCATTAAGGCTTAAGGTTGATTGGGAATTGTTGACAGTTTTGGTTAGCTAGACCTGCTGTCGTCCGGACACACAACAAAATACACAAGGATACGACAAAATTATGATTTTTCTACCATCAACATTTTTCTGGGTGGTAGGCCATAACATCGGCTGCCAGCAGAAGTTACCACCCATCAGACAAAGTCTTGCTGCTTTGCGATTCGTCGTGTTCCAGCATAATGTCTGGTGAAATGATGTGATGGCATGGTGTCTCCGTATGGAGGACGAGTCTGAGCACGGAGTTCCGCTGGCCGACCGCAGGTAGTTGGGGGCCGAAGTAGTGTGACAGCCACGACACGAAAGGCTCCCAACTGAGAAAAGCTAAACTGAATAGGCTCTTAATAAACTAGCGCGCTTTACCTTCAACGATTGCATCACTGCTTACCATCAGGCCGGATTCCGGTCAAGCACTAGTTTATAATTTATAAAACAAAAAACTCTAAAATGCAGCAAATTGCAATAACACTACATTAATTGGATCTTACTGTCATTAATTGGGTTGTTGTCATAATAAAATATCGAGTGCCTAAATTGTCATAAAAAGTACCTAATGGCTAAACGCTCAGTGCTACACACTTTTATTTAAAACGGTTAGTAAACATAACAAGCGACAGCAGGTCAAGCTACCCGTAACTGTCAAATATTTCCAATCAACGATGAGCCTTAGTGATATAGCGATAAAATTGGAAATCTAATAAAGAAATTTGACAGGTTATAATGGCCATAATTTTGTAATTGTAATAAGAAACATTTTTTTGTTAGATGTACCTAGAGCCAATATTGACGTTTACGCGTGCGTCAATCAAGAACTTGTAACAACCCGCCCTTAGTCTGCATACGTACATGACGTATAAAAGGAATAGTAAATTCGATTTATTTTGAGAAACAGAAAAATGTTAATCATCTAATATCTACATTAGAATAAAACATGAAATACAAAGAAAACTTTAATTAACGCCAGTCGTTCACATGTGGAGACAATTTACGTCTCTGGCTCTAATTTAAAATTAATACCGTCGGGCTGGTGGAAAATTTGAAAAGTTTGAACGACGTCGCCGGGCCTTCGCTCCGCCGATTGCATTTTTATACGAGTAAGACAACCTCTTAGCTTATTAGGGAAGCCAGTTATTAGAGGTCCGTGGGATTTCTCTGTGGACGCGGTGCGTGGCCTCGAAACCAACTCGCCCCACTTAATTAGTTAAATGGATACGTTCTTATTTCTCTCCTCTATTTTTATAGACGCAACGTGTACAATAAACTCAGTTCCCTACTATGCCGTGGCAAGCCGAGTCGACCATTCAAATCCGCTAAATTGAAACAGAGCTTTCTGCCATTTAATTTGGGATCGGCGGTACGATTTGGGGCAGAGCGGTGATGCACTTAGGTATGCACCGGCACATTTCCCACAGCCCGGTGCGCCGGATCCGCATCCGAACGCGACAAAGGACATCCGCCCACAATAGTTCCATTAAAATAATGCAAGTAAATGAGGATTTGCGGAGACGAGTCCACCGAAGCCGCTGGCGACCGCTCCCTGACAATGCGCACGCCGCACAGAGCGACTCCCGGCTGCTACGGCGCTTAAAACACTATACGCGAACATGTTTCATTAGCTAAGTGGAAGGCTTTTGGTGGCTGAATCTGTGTAATGCAGCTAGCTAGACTAGACGCAGCGTCGCTATTACTTAAACGCCGTAATTAAAACGCCCCCTCCCCGCTAAGGGCGCAGTTTTAAACTCGGTTCAACTAGTTTCGAGTGGCCAATTTAGTTTTAGTGTTACTCCATGTTTGGGATACAAATTTTAAATTGATGTACCAAAAGCATCGTAGTAACGTTTGTAATGAGCATCGAGCTTTATTTAGAGCGTTTACGATTAGCTGGCCATTAGCCAGGCATTTGTTTAGTTTTATTTATTACTTTACCCAACTAGTAAGTGTTTTGAAGTCTGCCTTTTCTTTATCAATAAATAAAAATACAATGACTCGCTTCGATGATGAGACAGGTTTGTAAAAATTATGCGCGAACATAAAAACGCCCAGTCAACTTATTTAATTAGAATCTATTGTTTCTTGGTACTTGTTTATAGATACAATTTTAAATGATAATCGTTTCCCTGAAAATGCACCGATCTTTTTATTTTTCCAAAAATTTGTCCTTGAATCTGGAAAGTTCGGATTAGTAAGCCTTTGAGGATACTATCTAAAAAGACACCAGATTTATGCCATTTAACCCTGAAGGGTCCCCGAAGTGTGTCAAGCACGGGTGTCAGTACGTAGCTACGGAGGTGCGAACATTTTCCGTCATAGACAAGATAGACGTGACACGACATGACTGGCATCCTTTACAGACCAATCCATTTGTCGGACTTTTTGAAAAGAGAAGGACCAATTTTCGGGAGAAAATTGCACGTGCAACAAGGAGTGTGACGATACTATGATGCTTCTGATATGAAAGAGAAAAAAGAAAATCTAATCAATCAAGGACAGAAATTTTCCATATGTATTAACTAAAAAAAAGATCAACCTTTTGTCGGTTTTCTAATGAACACCGCATAGTTTCTACGTAATATAAAAGAATACACCTTTTTGTCTTGCAAACGTTACAACGTTTGCAAGAGCCGAAGACGTCACATTATATTGATGTCACAGCATGTCACAGACTACTGGAGGCTCACGCTATACGCAAAACAAAGCGTCTGCTGGTCTGCTTACCCGTTGCGTGTCGCCGCGGAATCATGTCACAACAACATTTTCAATCCAGAAATTACCCCAACATGAATTTTTAATGTCTTCATTCTTTTACCAACTACAAATAATGCCAGCCTATCATTTATCTAAATCATTTCCCACTTAACAACTTCACGAACCAATCGTCGTACCCTTTTTCATGAAAGTACGAACATGCACCTGGCTGCATGTTTGTGTAGGGGCTTCGCGACGCGCGTTTAATAACTTTATTGATAACTAACGAGTAAAATTGATCGGCATTAACGATCTTAATCGAATCGCGGCTGTCATCGATTCATTGCGTGTCGATGCCCCGATCTCGAGTTAATTTAATTGAAACTGAGTTGAGTAATTAATTAAAGGCGAATGAGAGCTCTCAGCCGGATGAAGCGAACCCCCACATTGGTGTTTACAGCCTCTCATACATATTGAGTGAGTGACGACGTGACAACATGTCTTACCACAGATTAGACATACAGCACTTTATTTTTTTGTTTATAATAATAAAGAACGCGTAAAATTCTGTCTCCATTTTTATACCAGACTTTATATTTTAACGTGAATACTAATAAGCTCATTATAACAAACAACGCTTTAAAACATTGCTTACAAAGATTATAATCTAAGTTGTATATTTTTCACATTCTATAATATTTATAGAGCAGATGACACTTCGTTATAAGAAGACTTAGGTCCGTATTACAGAAGGAAACTCAAGCATTGATCTGTGTTTAAACATTACTTAAAACTAGTTTCAACCAATCAAATGTCTTGAAACGAGTTTAAAGTAATGCTTGAGTTTTGAGTGAGCTTCTGGAGTACGGGCCTAAGTAACTAAGTACAAGTTGTTTAGTACCTTCTAAGATACAACTAAAACAATTAAATCATTGGCATAAAAGTGACTGGCGTAATTAAAAACACGTATCACAGAAGCTTGAGAATATGGACAATTATTGATATAAGGAAAAGCTCCAATATCCCATGCTCGGCATGCTCGCAGTAATTTAAAGATGGTTCCCATTCAGATGTCATCTTCAGTCTGTCAAATATACCTCCAATTTTTAACATCGATAACATCGATTGTTGCTGCAATGCGACTGTCCCATGAATTTGAAAGTTTTTTAAGAACGAGGATTGGTCTTTAGGTAAAAAAAAAACGTGATAACTTTATGATTATGAAAATATAGGCTTGATTTTCGCAAAGAAAATTCAGTGGAAATAGTTGTGTTACCGCCAAATCGCCAACGCGCATTGAGAAAACGAGGTGTTTACGCTCAATCCTTCTCTGTATGAAAGGAGACCTGTGCCCAGCAGTGGGACGATAAAAAAAGGTTGATGATGAGTTGTGTTACAGTTCAAATATAAATTCATAGAAAAGGAAAAAAAAAATCACAGAAACAAGCCACAGTGTCCAAAAAACTTAAATAATTCACATGAAATTTAAGTAATTGGCCTCCGCAGTGGGCGAACTGTGCGCACAATGTTACACAGAATACATAACAACAGATACGCCACCCGATTGATTTAGCTAAGAGCATAGCGACTCGGGTTAATAGCGTTTAATCCCGCTGAAACGTACACGATCCATCATAATGAATATTTATCCTCGACAGAAGTCGGGGCATACTTTTATGACGAATACATATTTTAGTAGCCGGCGTAATTCCACTGATTACTTTCTTTAATTTTTCTGAAAACGCACCCGGTACCTAAGTGTATTAAAGCTTCGGGAAGAGCACACATTAAATGAATGAAAATTTTAACAAAATACTCTTTTCGGATAGGAAAATTGAAGGAACATTTGAGTGTTCGAATGTCTTTATAATATCCGTACATTTATAATTCATAGACGTCTGTTGGTTTAAATGTTGCTACTTTTAAACACGCTATCGAATCACGTCAACTCAGTTTTCAGCTGCTTTCATGTTCATTCTTCGAAAAGACTTCCAGTTAACTAACAGTTATTATTTAGGAAGCCCCAATCAAAAGCAGACAAGAATACAGGCCATGCCTGGATCTCTTAATGCTTGAATAATGTTACACAGACTATAGACACAGATAATAGAATATTAGGAAAAATTATCAAAAAAATGTTTATATATTTTTATTTTCCTTGAATTGAACTGCTTTGTTTGTAACGAAACAGATCGGATACAGTATGTCAAAACAAGAAATTCCTAGAAGGCAGCGGTGTATTCTTATAACTTAAAATAAATGCCCTACATAACTTTCATTTTAATAATTCGCTGAAAAATTTTATTTGAAAATAAACAAATTCATCTGAAATGTAGGTATGAAATATAATCTATAAAAATTATGTACCTACATAATAAGTCTGTGTTAATGTTATGGTTGCTGGGACACAGGTCACAGGCCTTCTTGCAGTGAAAGGAACTGGAAGTGGACCGTAATCCACGATCACCACACAAGAGCTCAATGCTGATGTATGTCATAATTATGTCTTCGAATTTCTGCACTTTCCTTCACTATTGAAGAAATAATTTGCACAAATTATAGCGCCTCGCTGTGTTCAAACCTACTATCTGAATCTTCTTCTTCAGCCTATAGATATCCACTGCAGGACAAAGGCCTCCTCCAGGGCTTTCCACGATGACCGGTCTCGTGCTGCCCCCATCCATCGGCTTCCCGCGATCTTCACAAGGTCATCGGTCTACCTTGTTGGGGTCCTCCCTACGCTGCGTCTTCCAGTACGTGGCCGCCACTCGCCATCGGTTCTACGAGCAATGTGCCCTGCCCACCGCCACTTAAATTTAGCGACTCGAAGAGCTATGTCGGTGACTTTGGTTCTTCTGCGGATCTCCTCATTTCTGATTCGATTACGCAGAGAAACTCCGATCATAGCTCTTTTCATTGCCCTTTGTGTGACTCTGAGCCTTCGTATGAGGCCCATTGTGAGCGACCACGTTTCAGTTCACGTAAGTCATCACTGGCAACACACACTGGTCAAAGACTTTAGTCTTGAGACAGTGTGGTATCTTGGACCACGAGAAGATGTAGCGTAGCTTCTCGAACGCTGCCCAGCCGAGCTAGATTCGACGAGACATCTCTTTCTCGAAGTTGAACCTACCTAGTTGGACTGTTTGTCCCAGGTATATTACTCGTCAACAACTTCGAGTGCAGAGCAACCAACTAGAATTGGAGTGGGTGCGACATGAGAGTTTGACATGATCTTCGACACGACACGATCTGAATAAGATATTTTATTTATAACTCAAAATCCTAAAAGGTTTTATTTTTTTAATAATTAAAAACTAGCGCTTGACCGCAATCCCGCCTGATGGTAAGCAGTGATGCAATCGTTGATGGTAAAGCGCGCTAGTTTATTAAGAGCCTATTCACTCAGAAAAACTGAGCGAATATGAAGGAAGACGGCAGTTGAGCGAGGTGATGCAATGTTAAACCTAACAACACGACCAACGATGCTGCTCCACGACCAGACTCCCGACACAACAACATTTGGCGCATCGTACCCGGCACACATCGCAACACAACTGCTCAGACCCGTCCTCCGTACGGCTTCACCAGACATCATGCCGGAACACGACAAATCGCTTGGCGGCAAGGCTTTGTCTGGTGGGTGGTAACTTCTGCCGGCGGCCGATGTTATGGCCTACCACCGAGAAAAGCTTCAGGTTTCTTTATAAACAAAAATAAATGCATTATTTAATACTATATTATTGCGTTTATTAAGAGCGGCCATTATTCTGTTCAACATAACATTACGGAGCTAAAAAAAGACGTTTTGTCCAATGCGGTCGTAATTCTTGCACATAATAGGCTTAATTTAATAATTAATTAAACTACCTGCCTCCTTATTGCCAGCACTACACATTAGCTTTAATTTTATTATGCTCATAATAAAAACACCACGTGATGGGGCCAGTGTGTTTGAAACGAAGATTATAATTATAGTTATTATATATTTTTAAATTAAGTAGATAATGTGTGGTTTGTGTGTAGTTAAAAAAACACTACATCTGCCTTTTTACTGACTACATCATTAAAATGGCAAATGTGAACCTTTTTCTTCTTTAATGTGTTATTTTTTTAACTGTAGGTGTATTTTTGTCGCACTTTGAAACATTGCCGCTTTGCCTTGATTTCCATCTTTACAATCTAAACTTCTTTTCTTAACATTGCATTTAGAAAAGGACAGAAGAGTTTTTTTTTTAAACTTTGCCCCACTCTAGTAATTTCTCCTTTTACAAACATATTAACTCACATACACAAACAGCCAGACCTGAAACAAGTACTCGTAGGTCATATAAATATTTTTTCCGTGCGGGAATCGAACCTGCAGCGCAGTAGTCAATCGCTAAATCGTTTAGTCCTTTCAAATTCGTCAGCGTCTGACGTCAACTGACGTATCACCGGTCGCCATGTTTTAATCGCGTCCAAACTGTCTATGGAATATCTAAATTTGAAAAATAGAACTAAACAAATTGTATTTTATCTTCTGTCGTTTCTATGAAGTAATAGTAAGAAGATGTACCGAACTCACATTTAGTGTAGTTGGCAAACAAGAGAAACGGCGCCCTTATTGAAAAAAGCGAAAGGCGAAAGCTTGGTTTTCTTGAATAATCATTTTGTTAATAAATCTCTCTGAAAATGGCTTTTTTGGCGGTTTTCACTTAGTATCATGTTAGGACAAACAAACAGTAATAAAACTACTAGCTACGCCTCGTGGTTTCTCCCTTAAAAGTTCCAATCCCGTGGGGATATCGGGATGAAAAGTATCTTTTTTTTTTTTTTAATAATTATAAAAAAAAAAAAAAAGATACTTACTATGTATAAGATACATATATTAATTCTACAAGGTAAGGTCAGTAGCAATGGGTTTGACAGTTCATCAACATTCATTGCGTTATATACTTTGTTGAGCAGTCACATTTTCGAACAAAGGGAGCAATGGAAACTTCAAAATGATTCCAACCGATAGTAATGGTGTGCTACGTAATTAGGGTGCTGGGTATAAACAATGCGTGCCAAATTTCATTCAAAACCGTGCAGTAGTTTTTAGCGTAAAAGAGTAACAAACTTCCATTCTCAGAAAGGTTCGCGTTTATAATATGTAATAATTAGTACGCTACTAATTACTAAAAACTAATTCAGGTAAAAGTTTGTACGACAACGAACAGGTGCACAACAACAACACAGAAAATAGAGAAATTATTCACAACATTCGGCTTTCTTCATTAGTAAATGATTCAGAAAGAAAGACACAGAAATAATAAAGAATAGGCCTTTGGGAATAGCTAAGGTTACCTCAGCTCAATTCATCCTTACCGAGAATTTCCTTTTAACATCTTTTAGCTTCATTTCAAAATAAAAAAAAACTTATTTCAGTTTTGTAAACAGCAATAAGCAGTACGTCGTTTTTATATTTATTAGTTGTGCTCTCGTCCATTAGTCATATGAAACATGTGCCAATACAAATTATATGGAGGTTTATGAATGACAGACTTGTGCGGGGGAATGGGGCGCGCGAGGTGGCGCGGGGTGCCCTGAGGAGGGAACACTAATGGATTACATTCGCGCGAGTGAATTAGGATATTGTCGTGCGATCTGTTCCGCTGCACTCCTTTATGATGCTACCATTCACACACACATGCATAACTACATACTGATGATTACAGATTAAATATTGATACAGCAATACAATTGGCTTCCCGCATGGGCCACTCTCATTTACAGATAGAAGTAGACACGTGGGCTCACGAACGAGAGGATGTCGATTTAAGGATTTTACATTCAATTAGATGTGTAATAACGTTGGATATTGTAACAATTGTAATTTGTATGTTTTACTTATTGAGGATTTTATTATTTAGTAAGTCTCAAATTAAATAATAGGACGACTTTAAAGGTTCTTTAAAGCATCTCCCGCATTACCAGCGCTGCGAAATTTATTTTTTAACTGTCGAAGCATCATGCTTGGATAGGAGCCTTTTGCACTCGTGTAGTACTTTCTT
The DNA here is from genome assembly GCA_037179545.1 of Sesamia inferens. Taxonomy (NCBI): domain Eukaryota; kingdom Metazoa; phylum Arthropoda; class Insecta; order Lepidoptera; family Noctuidae; genus Sesamia; species Sesamia inferens. Next base: position 10,823,416 of record CM073934.1, on the reverse strand, counting down.
ATTCTTTTTACTTTTTATTACCTTTTATTATATAGGTGTGTTTAGTTAGTTATATGATGTACCTGTACAATACACAGATGTTCTTTCATTATACAGACTACAGAGTGTACCAAAAAAGTGTAATCATATTTGAGGATGTGATGCAGACTAATACTGAACAACTTTCTTAATGAGACATTTGGGCACATAAACGGCATTTTTGAACGCCTAAAATGACAGAAAAATAGAATTGGTTTTAATAGCCTGTTCTTAATGATGTAGTTTTCGTATGAAAAAGAATGGGTGAGAAATACCACCGTTCCCCTTTGAAAATATTTTGCACAACTTAAACACTACTATTGAAAATGGAGTACAGTATTCACATCCATAATAATTTTTAGTTAAAAGATCTTTATCATTATCAACCTTTTTTTTATCGTTTAACTGCTGGGCACAGGTCTCCTCTCATACAGAGAAGGATTGAGCGTAATCACCACGCTTGCTCAATGCGGGTTGGCGATTTCAGACTTCAAGTTGAGGTTTCCTCAAGATGTTTTCAGTCTTTGGTGTCCAAGATATACCTAGAAAGTACATATAACTTTAGCAAAGTTACATTGGTACTTACCAGACCTGGAGTCGAACCCGCGCACTCTTACTTGAGAGGCTGGTGTTTTAACCACTAGGCCACCACGACTTCTCGTTAAAAGATCTTAAAACTGTAATTATACCAACATTGTGATCGCAAAAAATATCATGTGTCCTAATTTCAAAACCTTTTACAGATTACAATGCTACCATGAGATTTCATTACGAGGCTCGATCATACGAATACGACCGCGTTTGGCGCTCTCATTGGTTGAGAGTTCTTACAATCTTGAAGCGGGCCAATCGATGAGTCAAACGCGGTCGATATCGATGGTCGAGTCTTCGTAATGACTCTCGAAACTCATGGTAGCCACACTATACCACACTGTTTATTTGCACACTCAAATAACATAAAAAATAGTAAACAATTTTCCTAAATATTTTTTTACAAAATTCGTCGAACAAAAGTTGCTACAACAATTACAATCACCTCTGAAAGTTATCCAAACCACTAAAAATCACTACGACACAATGAAAGTTTGCACCACTCTGTAATCACTTCCTCTGAACCCGATATTAATGAACCATTTCCTCGATTAACTACGCGTTTAAAGTTTACTTTTTGACAACACTCGTGCGTGGAAGGGAAAATAAGCCGACGTTAAATTACAGTTATCGAGCATTGAAAACAATCTGTGATTTAAATTAAACGAGTGCTATCCGGACGGTTTCCGATTGTAGCTTTAATTTGTATATGGACTTTTACCTATAATTTATCCAAATGATCCGAGTTCCTCGTTGTTCGTACTGACGAGTAGACCAACCTGATAGTGTAGGTAAACACTGAGCCTGAGGTATGACGGATCAGTTACCAGGTCGGTCATAGTGATATTGGGTTTTTAACTGTAGCAGCTCGTAGTATGGATTTATGCCAGTTGTTTTTTAGTAGGAATTTCTCGTGTATCGTGGGTCTTCTGTTTCAGCCTATGGATGTTAACTGCTGGACAAAGGCCTCCCCCAAGGCTTTCCACGCTGACCGGTCCTGTGCTTCCCGCATCCATCGGCTTCCTGAAACGGAGATTAGTGATGTACTCGCCGTTGATGTTGATGCCAAGTCCTTTCTAGTCCAGGAGCTTGAAGACATCTTCCAACGCAGCAGTGAACAATTTAGGAGATATGCCATCTCCTTGTCTCACTCCACGCTGGAGTTGGATCGGTTTTGAGTCCTGGTTCTGGAGACGGACAGACATGGTGGCGTTTTTGTACAAACACTTTATCACCTCGTATCGTGGTTGCGTTTACAAAAATTTAAACTCACATACACAAAGAGCCAGACCTGGAGCAACTACTTACCTGTAGCCCATACCAATAATTGTTCCGTACGATAATCGAACCCGCGACACGCCACGTAGTAGTCAATTGCTCTGCCACTGCACCAACTGTGTCGGTAGTTGATAGCAATAGGCTCACCGCCTGTTACATGTATAACAACAGCAGGTCAAGGTACCCTAAACTGTCAAATATTCCCAATCAACCTTGAGCCTTAATACTCTAGATATAAAGTTGAAAATCTAATAAGGAATTCTGACAGATTATAGTAGCTTGATGTACTGTCGTCTGTACATAAATATAACAGGAGACATATAGATGTATTGTATAATAGGTACACCTCTGTCTAATCCCTTTGGCCTTCGGGGAATACAGGCGAGGTGTTTGTATAAAACAATCGATTAAAATTAGATATCGATGCGTTGACAGCGCCAGGTCACGATTTAGGAACTACTTATATCGACGTCGGAAACGATTTGGTACTGGAAAATCAATTTTTTAATATTTGATCGACTTTGATATCCAACCGAAATCTGTACTACTGCAAAAAAATATGTTTCGTGTATTAAGACTTCAGGAAACAGAGTCTTGTCTCTCATTTAACTCTAAGAATGCGAATACTATTCTAAAAGCCATTCCCATACCGTTGATAACGTTAAACGTCGTTTAAGGCCTAACACTCCAAGTTTCAGTCCACTAACATTTCCAACACCCGAAAACGTTAAAACAGCCATTGTAATATAAGTTCCACAACTACCGTATCCAATCACTCCAGCTGTTAAAGTCAAGGCAGTTAGAGTAACTAGTTTCCATTTCTAAACATACTCCTACACAGATTGCATTTGTATAAAAGAGAAGAAAGATGGCAGCACGTGACGTGGAAACTCAGCCAGAATGTTGGCAGTGCCAAACTGTAGCCTCCTCGGTACAAGGGTTTCAACTTATCAATTACACCGTTCGCTACTTACCGCGCGGAAAGGGCAAATTGATTTAATGTAACCAGAGTGCTTTGACGAATATTATTAACGTCTTTTTCACCCCTCCTTTGTGGGGGTAACGCGCGCTTTGTTCTTTCGCACGGTTTTGTATAACATCGAATCACACTTATCTGAATCACGGTAACGGGTTGTATGGAAGGACCGTGTCTTCTTTAACCGTGAGTACAAGTTATGATAGAATTTTAATTATTCTGCAACATTGACTGGACCTTGCTAACCCAAGAGTATTTACTCAGGAAAAAACTTGAGACACTTATAAGCAATTAGGTACTTGTCAAGTGTTTAATTATGTTATTAAGTTGTCACTGTGTCCTTACTTCTTGGTAGATTTATTTGAGCGGTTTAATCTGTGACTGCATTCTTTTAAAGCAGCTAAAATTTTCTTCAAAAGACAGAGAGTCAGTTAGTGCTTATTTCGTAAATCTATCAGATTAACAGCAGCCGTCGTTGGGTACGTACGTTAATAAATACGTCGAGTACAAGTCCTCTCATTAGAGCGCCATAACTCCTCATTAGTGGGCATGCTAATTAATGTGACGTTTACGAGTACCGGCGGTCGTAACTCAGACCACGACGCTCGCCCCGCGGCCCGCTCTCGATACGTCAATCCTTATTTTCCAGAAAAAAATATTGCACATTTCTTTTCACAAAGCATCAAACGTACGTAATTGGCATAATCGCTTGTGACGATGGCAATTCTGCGATTTTGAAAATAGTTTTCCACACTTCTTTTTGTGGAGTATTTATGGCTAATTACTTATGTTATACTACTTAATTTTTAAAAGGTGTGTGGTAATAAGTTCGTGATGCGTTCACAATTAAAATAGTCACTCGTCTTGTTATTTAATTCAGTAGTAAGTCCAAATGATACGTTAATTTATTGTAGTAAGTAACACACACAAGCCTCCGCGACGATGCCCTTTATCAGTACCGTGTTCCGTGGTTCGCCGTCAACACCCTAAATCAAATGTTTCCGCTATTGTGATTATGAGGAGTGCTGCTGAAACCGTCTTGGAATACTTTGCCACCATTGTATGTTAAACAGAAACTGTATTTAAACTACATAACATTCGCGATAAAGGTTTTATTACGCTCTTCAATTTAAAGTACTTTAGAATTTACTCATTTAAACGAAAAATATCGTATACATATAGAAAGACATTGCTGTACAATTCTTTTTATGTCCTGATAAAAATCTAGGTAAGTATCTCGTCCATTGAACTTGCATCTTTGCATTAAAATAGCCAACAATTTGCATAATTTGTCACTAAACACATGCATCGTAAACTGTAGATTCAGAGCAATAAGGCGAATGAGATTAAAATCATTAATTCTAACTTTTATAATGTCAACTCGTGCATTAAACTGCATTGCAGCTAGGTTTACCAGCCAATGTGGTTTACGTCCAGTTTTTATTAGGATCGAGTAGTATTATGAACGCGGCAGCTATATCACAACCCCATCGGGGATCACCGTTGTAATTAAAGCTTCGGGGCGAAAGTTGGACGTGAAGATTGTAATCGGAAGCATAATTTTAAATCAAATTAACACTTCAACTTTAATCCGAGGTCATTAATGCCATTAAAGCGAAACAATATGGAGTCGTGACCGCACCGGCCGATATCTAAATAATAAATAAATAGATGAACGGCGTATCGTGGTATCGCATCTCTGCGTTAATGTTCCGCGCCAGAGTTTTATAATTAACAATAAATTCGGTATGTTTTTTGTGGTACTGCGCTGCGTCGAGGGCTGGTGCATCCATTTTTCCTGCCTTCGATAAAGATCTTAATAACACACGCTATAATGCCACTATCGGGTGGTCCCTATTACCTATTCACACATCACAAATTGCTGTTAACTTTACATCGGAGCGGGAAATAGAATACTCGGATATAATTAGCTCATTCTTCCGAACGCGGCTCGTTATCATACCACTTCCACACGAGTACGTCAGTTCAGGGTAATGATGCTTTCCCTAACGTTATTGTAACTCAGCCTTTGTTATTAAATTAGTTCAGGGAAATATTGCCTTGAAATTTGATTGGCATGTATGTATAATAATCTATCTAGTATTACTTAGTCGTTAATATTGTGCTTGTGGTATTGTGACAAGCCTTCAATCTGTGTCACCCTTTCAGGGCTATGAAGGCAAAATAAAAACTGTTCTCTCGGCTGGTGTTAGCATCTAAATTCCATAAATCAGTTACTCATTTTCTGTTAGATCGCGTTCGATGTAACCCGTCTTCTGAGAATCTATTAGCTCGTTCCTTGAATTTCGCTCAAAAACACCAAAAATCCTGCACGGGCTGAGTACTCGAGCCGGGGCACCGTTATCTCGTTATCCTAATGAAGTCTACGCTAATGACGAGTAGGTAAATAATAGGGCGGCTAATGGGGGCTTTATCATTCTCGAGTGCGCTTCAGGTAAGGGCCAATTAGAGAGGCCGACATCGGTCCATATTGTTCAGCGGAGCTCGCTTCGATTACGATTATTTCCTAACGACTCTCAACACTGATAAATTGGACAAACTATTGCGAAATGACGTCCCTGGTTTGCGGTACTAACTTTAATTTCCTGTTAAATTGTCGTATTTCACGTGTACCATAAAGTGGCTTATTAGGTACCGAATGTAATTGCATTGCTTTGTAATTGATAGGGTGGTTCGGTCACAGCGGCGGACATGTTTCATTTTGCTAATGAAAGAATTCCCGACACAACGTAATTAGTTTGTTATTATTGTTACTGCGGGTGCGTTATTGTGACATTTCCTTTGTATTATTCAATTTATAACCGGTAATGGAATGTGGTTGTAATTATCGAATGGTTCAATGAAGGGTTGTGTTTGTAGATATATGGTTTGATTAACAGTACGGATTAGTACCTCGATTAATTAATCACATTAAATCTATACTAGTAATGAAGCCTAATATTGAGCCTTTGAAGGATATATATAATCCTAATCAAACACATTCTATTCCCTAATAAACTCACATCGCCAAAAATTAAACTCGACTACAAAATAAAGTCAAAACACTTAAAATCGTTGTCTGTAAACAATTCTTGAAATGTCCGGTAGGTACAATATCGGATCCCGCAATTATCCGACAGTGGGCGGGCTAATTATCGCATCAAGTCGACCAAGGGGAGCCGACCCGGCCCGACTACGGCCCGGACACGGAAAATGTTTTCCTTTCAGTTTTTTTGAGCCAGTCGCAGCAGATATCACCTGTTATGACTTGTTCCGTAGTTTCAATAAACAGTTGGACGTAAATTTACTGTGATTATCGATGTTCTATTTACATACTTTTTTTTTAAAATTAACCGACTATTCATGTATTATTTATTATTCAGAATAGAAAATTTTGGCAATGTTCCTTGTTTTGTAAGCGTGATATTATCAGACATAATATGTAGATCTATGTCCCGTATGTCTTCCAGTAAGTCCTGGTATAATCACTTATCACAGCGCAATCATCCTGGTGCTACGGGTAGAAGTATACTCGATACACCACTATGACTGCACTGCTAAACAACTTAAATAATTAAAAAAGAGGGCTCCAAAGAGCTATTGAGACTCTTAAAAGAAGAACTCTTCGATACCATTAGTCAATTACTTGTACTAAGAATCCTTGCAAAGGCAAAGCCCTGTATCTGGTCCGCTCTAGCTCAGATCGGACTTATTTTATGAAACACTTTTATTAGTAAGTAGATCGGGGATCGTGTAAAGTGCTGGTGGACAGAAATTGTTTAGTGCTATAAAGCGCATGGTTTGGAGGCAGGCGTCTTCAATCCCCGGGCCGCTGTGAAACTTCCCGCCGCTGTTTTTTATTGCGCAGAATTTAAATGCATTTTTGATGTTACGAGATGACACGCGGCGGACGTCCGCCCCGCCCGCGTCTCACCCCGCGCCCTATAATTTCCCAACTTGAAACTTCACTACGGTATTAAGCCTTGATTGCTTGAAGAAACTTGGAACATTTTACCGTATTCTTCGAGCTCCCAGTAGATGCTGCGGCGCTAGCGCAGACGTTTATTACTAACTGTGATTTGAATTAATTCAGAATTATTTAGAGAGGAAACTTCATACATTTAAATATTCAGTCGGCGGGGTTGTATTATTTTAATAGCGGATATCCAGTACAATCGTATTCCATTACGCGACACATTACGAGACGATCAATTAATTTGGCATCGCACCTCAAATATAGCGATCAAAAGGGATACCGTGTATTTGGATTCTCTATTACGGTTTTCAATTAAGTAGTTGGGGTTTAGTTTCGACCACATCAGAAGCGGTACACGACAATACGTTTAGCGAGCGGAGGCCGCCCGCGGGCCGCTCGCGCCACCTGCCCGAGGATTGACTTCCTCTGCCGTAGTTTTTAGAGCTTACTAAAAGGATTGCCGTGTTCGAATTGATACTTGAGATTGTAGGAAAATTTCAAACTATTTTGATTTTAAAAATGTTATTTGATTACGGGAATTGAGTTGACGAAACATTGATATACGTTAGTAAGTCACGTAAGATTTTGAATGAGTCGAGTCTTCGTGTGATGTAGTGTCTCAGGGTCGGAAGGCGAGACGTCCGAGCTTCCCGTGGGCGCATTAATTAGCGGTACCAGAGGTGGAGGTGAGGGGGAGCTCATGAAAGTTTACCATTTAATTAGAAGGAGCTGCCGCCCGCCCCATACCTTTTGTCGTAATGCTATGAGTATAAGCGCAACTTAGGGTTTCTCATTAGTCATGTATTAAGTTTCAAACAGTTAGTGACTTTCATTGGATAGTCTTTTAACTGAGGAGTGCAAGAACTTAATTAAAATTTAGCAAAAATCGTTTAGTATTGTAATTAATTATTTTTGAAACTAGAAACTTAATAATTAAAATCTTTTTTAATTACATTTGATACATATTTGTATTAAGAACAAAACCGCTCTACCTTAAACTTTTAAACACGGTACCTAGACACACTAAGGGCGAATTTCATCAAACTTTTGTACCTAGAATAAGTCTTGAGAATAATTTCAAATTGTTTATAGTTTTTACATGGAACTGTTTAACGTCAATATTATTCCACAGATAAAAGACGGGAAGAGACTTAAGTAAAATCAGCCTCAAACAAACTCGATTACTCCGCCTAGAGTCAAAATCAAAAGACCTAAGTATAAAATTATGACCCCACACGAACGCACCCTCAGTGGTCTATTAGGAGATTCCAGCCAAATTTAGTGTCTGCCATAACAAAGGGCCGTGTCCTAGGTAGCACTGCGGTGCTGCCGCGTCTCCAATTAGGCTAATGGACAGAACCCGACCTGCATTCATACTCGAAATCCTCCACACCAAGCTGCAGCTAATTTTCGCTTAAACGTTACCGGGAGGCACACTGGCGGGTTGGACGCTGCGGTTTGAACGCTAGTGGCTTTGAGGGAATTTTTGGGGGGAAATTTTTAGCTGTCGTAGTTTTGATACCAAAGATGTTTTTGAATAGGAAGATATATGGATATGAAGATAACTTCCTATCCAAACTTTATGGTTATATCTTACTACTTTTCTTATCTTGTAAATAATTACAAGATAAGAAAAGTAGTTTTTATTAACGTCCTGTATTTACATAGATAAAATTTTTCAACTGTAAGAGGTTGTTAAATAAAAAAAAATCGTTTTATTTTTATGAGGTGCCTACTTATCAGGGAAAATACAAGTATTGCCTCAAGTTAAATATGTTGCAACGTAAGTTCAGCATTGTATCCGTAACTCAGGGTATGGGTATTATAACCTATCACGATTTTACATTATTACGCTTCTTGTATCTAGATTATTTTTCTGATTGCTTTTAGTATATTTTTATTATTATGAAGAAACTTAACAGTTGCCATAAACACGTTTTGAGTAATATCTTGTCTCTAATGATTGTGTAAACCATGGCCTTGGATTGAACACTATGCCGCAAACACTAATGGCAATGCCCTTAGCGAAAACAAAAATTGTTTTTTTTTTTTTGTGATAAATTGAAGAAATTACAAAATCCTTGCTGTTTTTTTTTTTGCGTTTGTACATATTTCAATTTATAGAAAATACTCTTGCGACAGCGACGTGCGGGCAAACAAACACAAGCATTACTCGAAGTTTTGCCCGCCCGTCTGCACCGCTTTCGCCTCGGATGCATCGCGACTCATTACTCCACTAATGGAGGCCGTAATGAACCAATCTAACAGATTGCTCTCAAATCTTCAGCCAACGCCACTGATTTGAAAGCTCTGCCCTGAGACTTAGCTATCTTTTAAATTAAATACTCTTATGTACTTACATTAGCGTAATAATTAGAGCAACGTAAGTATTAAACTAATGCTCATAACATTTTGCCAAACTTAATTTAACTGAACCACTAAATACGCCGAATGAACCTCGCGAATTTAGCACCTAATTAAATTTGTTTGACAGCTCGACACGCGAGTACTAATCGCCAAGGTTAAGTCGCGACTCCCAAAGAACTTGTTCGCAACTCCAATTTGTAGCTCCGTTTGTGCGACTCGGGAAGTTATATTAAAAGGTCCACAGTAATTTTCTTGACAAACACAATGAATAATGAATGGCGCAATATAAAATTCGGATTGAGGAGGGCGCCTCGCCATGTGTCCCGCCCGACATGTTTGTCTCTCTTAATTCTGTGTGTTTTTGCTAATTGAGTCCCGCTTTGGTATCACCTGAGCACAGAGCACGAGCCCCGAGCCCTGTGCTCGTCATCACTCGCTTCGTCAATTTATTATTCATCCAGAAATACTAATTAAAACGTAACGCGTACTCTTTATTCCGAGTCTCGCGACACCCTTTCCTTCCTCTAGCGCTTCTCGGTGTGAATTCAATCAGCTCCAAATTCAACATAAGGCGCAAGATTTATGATCGACACAAATCGAATTCGCTAACAAACAATATCGTATTCGAACGCGGTACGTGGGATACGATACGAGTATATCAATATTGCAGCCGCTATTAATACGTCCGTCTCATGAGCGGGAGGGGTAGCCCGCACACCCCGCCGCCTCACTCCCCTTAGTCGCCGCTCTTAATTGAATGAGGAGCGGGAATTGTTTCCCAAAATGAAACAATTAATTGTGCAACGGCTATTCCGCCTTACATGGATAATACGTTCGTTTATGGCCTCCTAACGCGGCTGCACGGCGTCCTTTATTGGACCGACTCTAGGAATTTGTGTTCATTGGAGCTCGTATCCAAAATGTAATCGAGAATTTATAAGGACATCTCTTTGTTGTCCTGGAGCGGGTGTTTTTACAGCTGGGATTGCAGTGTGCAATGTTTAAAAATGAGTCTGTTTTAACCTAACCCCCAAGTGTTTGCCTCAACAAATGCGGGCTCTACATTATGTGCCCGTTCACCAACTTACGGAGGCGAGAACGAGCCTTTCAGTTTGAAGCGGGACGTTTAAAATTTTCATGGTCAGGTCATGGAGCACGTGTAATGCGGTTATACTGGGAGGAAATTCAACGGAACACGCTAACATGTGGCGCATTCAACTCGAAGACGCGTCGTAAACCGCCTTTACGCCTCTCGGTGAGAGCTCCTCAAAACTTTTCATATTCGACGACCGTAAAACAAGCCAAAAAATACGACCGACGAAAAACATTGTAAATAGTAGCGGGTTATCGGCAGAGCGGCCATACTTGCCACGAAATTAGTTTTTAAAACATACTTCAACTGTGCTTGTTGCACCCAAAATTTGTGGTTTACTTGGGTTAATGCTTTGGCAAATATCTGCACTGTTCTCTTGGATAATAAATTTTCACTTAAACTGGAAGCACCTTCTCAAAAATTTCCTAGACTGGCAGAATTAATAGACGTGTGCCACTAATCACCAGAATATACAGCTTGCATTATCAGTGAAAACACACACACACACGCAGTCATCACGCACACACAGGTTGTGCTGGCTCGCAGACGGGGTGGCGTACGCTACACTACGAGGGGCACACATTCAATTTGCTATTTATCCGGGAATGGATCTAAGTCATTACTTAGCTGAGCGAGAGAGATGAGAACGGGATGCACTGGAAATTACACGGCGAACCAGTGTTCACAGCCAGTACTGCTATGCGTGTCTTCGTTACTACACAATATGTACCTATTGCATTTGCCAATTGTGCTTGGAACGCTTAAATTTACGCGGTTAAATCCCATGCAAGCAAGGACGTAAGTCAAACGCTTATAACGCTATAAGGGCGACATGGAATAATGAAGATCAGGTCCGATTTTTCTCAAATAGGGTCAAATAAACGGGAGTTTCCTCTCTTTCATATGAGATGCTCTCAAAGCCCACTACAGAATGGTCATGTTGTATTGTATACTGTGTATTACACTATTTTATGTTATTTACCTATTGACCTACTTGCCCATGCTAACTTTCCTGAAAGAACTTCAATCATCATCTTCAACCTTTTTATCCAAAACCTCCTCTCATTGAGCGTAATCACCACGCAAGTTGACGATTTGAGACTTAAAGTCCAGGTTTCCTCAAGATGTTTTCCTTCACCGTTAAATCAGTCATTGGTGTCAAAGATATACTTATAAAGTACATATAACTTAAAAAAGTTACATTAGTATTTGCCTGACCTGGAATCGAACGCGCACACTCATACTTGAGATGTGTTCTAACCACTTGGCCACCACGAAAAACTTACCTGAAAAAATTTCAATCAATTATCACAAATGAATCAACATCTCTAATTATATTTTTCTGATCTATCTCTTCAAGACCAGCTTGCCCACCTCCACTAACAAGACCCTCAAAAAGTTCAGCTCCACAATGCAGCCACAATTTTTTCATACAGCTAATTTCACATTAGAGAAAGTTTCCCAAGTGTAGGGCGATTCGGTCAGGACGGCGCGCGCGTTGGGCGCCCTCAATCACAGGAAGTGCGCCATCTCATTGCGGAAGTGGTTTCTCTTGTCGTCTCACTCGCACAGCCTCGCCTGTTTTGTGTTTTGTAAACTTGTGCCGTTAATGGATGGACTGCTTGATATGCTGCGATCGAATGCATTTCGCTTGATGAAAAACTGGGACTTTTGATTCAGTTTTTTCACACGTTATTGAAAGTTTTTGGTTGTGTAAGATATAGTGAGAATTTAGTTGCAGATTAAATTATTACATGAAGTTGGGATTGAAATAGACGTTAATTTTAAATATTCTGTTTTCTTTTTCTGATACTTGCTGTGTGATACTCACTGTGTGATCAATGCTAATAATAAGGTACTTATTCATCTCCTCATAGGTAACTGATCAGGGCCTGTAGCCAATGTAACATCGCTTCGTAGCGAAGCGAAATAGAATACCAAACCAACCAATGACGGGAACGATTGACCACGTGATTAATCGCGTCGCGTGATCAATCTTTTTCGTTATTGGTTGGTTTGGTATTCGATTTCGTTTCGCTACGAAGCGATGTTACATTGGCTACAGGCCCTGATTTTCAATTCGAAATCCAAATTCGTGATGAAATGATAAAACGTTTCCTATTTCATTACACAAAGTATAATCGATATCGATAAAAAATAGGTTTCCTATTATATCAGTCAAAATATTACGCACCTTCGAATAAAACGAAAAGCCATAGTCTGCGAATAGACACGCAATTTGTAGGTCTGTTTTTATTTTCCACTCAAACGCCTTCATTGACTGGCAGGATGGGTCTGGCTTGATTAATTCTTATCAGGGGACCAAGCCCACGTCACGGGATACGGGATCGAGTTCCCGGGTTGTTTAGTCGCCCCACTAGCCTTCATACCAATGTAATTTATACGCACTAAACAAGTTTCTTGTTAATTGACAGAGACAATGTGATCCAAGCTGTATTTAGCTGTTTTATAAATAGTGTGGGATAATGTAAGAACTTTTATCGATATATACTATTTATTAAGCAATAAAAAATACGATATATTTTTTGTGAAAAAATACTAAAAAATTAGTGTAGTAGTATTTATGTTAAGGGTACAATTTTATATGAAAATGTATGTAAAGAAGGCAGAAACTAATCATTACCTGTACACATACCTATTATGTAATCATAATTAGACTGGGAATATTATATTAATTGAATATAACTGATTACGGGTAAATACTAAGTAAGTTCGCCGCGTTTTAATTTGAAAGAATTCCTAGTTGCCTCCTCGTTACATAAATTAAAAATTACAATAATTAATTATTTATAATCTATTGGGACCTATTACAAATACTCACATATATTCGATGAGATTCGAGATGTCGATTTTAAAACTCTGTGTGACCGCTTTTACTTCTAAATTACGCAACGGATGTTGATACTGTTTTCACTAACATTTAGATTATTTATTACTGCATTTTTATATGTAACAATTTAATATTAAAGTTGCATAAAACAAAGAAATAACAATCTTTTCTTTGCACATACCTACTAGATATAAAAAATCCATAGTTAATTATTTGTCCTTACGTAAATTCTAGTGGACAAACAGTGTATCTTTTCCATTACGAAAAGGACAGAAGAAATAATATTAATTTATTGGTCGCCATACCTTTAATCACGTCTAAATTGTCTATGGGACATCTCAATTTGACAGAACTAAATAAATATTTTATTATCTGTAGTTTTCGTAAGGCAATAGGCATTATGAAAACCACAGATAATAAAATATTTAAAAACAGAAAAAAAAAGAAACGGAAAAAGGAAAAATGCACTGAACTTGTGTAAATTTCGTTTAGTTTATTATAAGGGAATCTGCACAATTATTATTTTTATTAAAAGCGTGTGATGTCCCCTGCTGGGCAAGGACATCCCCACAATTCTTTTACTCCTGGTTGGTCGTTAAAAACTTTAAATCTGTCTCCTTGATTACAGTTTTTAAGGACCAACAGTCATGTTCTGTAACCATCTCACTGTAAAGCGTGGAGTAAGCTGTCATTGCAACTAATGATCAGCATATTAATTGCGCAACACCCTATTACTATCAATTGAAATCATTTTGAAGCATATCGCTTATGTATTGCTGCTCATGTCTTCGAAGAACGTGTCTGCTCAACGTAAATAACGCAATGAATGTTGATAAATCTTTAAAATTAAACCCATTGTTACTGATCGTGTATTACAATTACTATCCTACGGATTTATACTATTGACAGCCCACTGTAACTCACTGAAATGACCGTTAGTTCTTTTTGAAGTAAAAACAATAAAGGGTGTATCTGACATCGACGCACAAACGAGTACCATGGATTCAGTACATGATTCTGAACCCCCCAGTGGTGGAATTTTTCGTCGGTTTTTTCATGATTTAAAAAAAATGTATTTAGTTTTTTTCACTTTAGACCGTTCATAATTGCTGTACTTTTGTAATCCAATAAGATTTTAAAGTAAAAATTAATTAATTCGCTAATTACACATAAACGCCCAAGCAAAGCAAAACTCGAAAAGCTATCTCATCAGCTGATTTAATAGAGTTCACATCAGGGATCAACGTCATACCTACAAAACCGCACGGCGGCACGCTTGCAACGTTCAAAGGCCGAGCCGACACTTTTTTTTAAAACTGTGAATTCTGTAACCGTTCATTAACGACATAAATGACTATCATAATTTTATTAATGGCATGCGGTCTTAACTTTTTCGCGTAGTTTGCGTTACGATGACAGATACACCCCTTTTTTTTTTTTTAAATAATTATAAACTAGCTCTTGACCGCAATCCCGCCTGATGGTAAGCAGTGATGCGATCGTTGATGATAAAGCGCGCTAGTTTATTAAGAGCCTATTCACTCAGAAAAACTGAGCGAATAGGAAGGAAGACGGCAGTTGAGTGAGGTGATGCAATGTTAAACCCAATAACACGACCAACGATGCTGCGCCAAAGGGAGATTGATCTGAAGACCTTTCACGACCAAACTCCCAACACAACAACATTAGGCGCATCGTACCCGGCACACATCGCAACACAACTGCTCACACCCGTCCTCCGTACGGCTTCACCAGACATCATGCCGGAACACTAACTTCACCGTGGCATAGCGGTAGCGAACACTGCCATTGCGCAAGGAGGCGCGGGTTCGATCCCCGCACAATGCAAATATTTGTATGCATATGAATATGAATATTTGCACTGGTCTGGTCGTGCCTCGGAAAGCACGTTAAGCCGTTGGTCCCGGTTGCCATACGAACATCTAGTGGCAGTCGTTAGGGGTTGTTGGAGCCCTCAAAAGTCTAACAATTGGTTTAACTGCAATGCTTAGAACGGAAAATATCGAAGTTTAGCCAAAATCAGCAGTTAGACTGGTAAAGCGGACCCCAGACTCCAAAGCTGAAAAGCTACGGATGCGACTGGAAATAATGATGATGATGACGGTTGAGCGACATCAACTGCCGCGATGCGTTCCGCGGGTTCGTTTTCCGCACGGAATATTTGTACTGCATTCAAGTACCTATGTGAAAACACAATCACGATACAGGAGTAAGTCTTAATATTTTTTTTTTTTTTTTTTTTTTATTAAAGTATAAACCAGCGCTTGACCGCAATCCTGCCTGATGGTAAGCAGTGACGCAATCGTTGATGGTAAAGCGCACTAGTTTATTAAGAGCCTATTCACTCTAGCCTTGAAGACACTGAAATTGTAGTCCGACGGAAACACCGCCGCCGGCAGATTGTTCCAGTCCCTCGATGTACGCGGTATAAAGGAGGAGGCGAAACGCTTCGTCCGGATCGTAGAGGTGTTAACAACATAAGGGTGGAAACTCGCCGTACGACGGGTCGTCCGATGGTGGAACGGAGATGGGGGAATTAAATCGTGCAATTCCCTCGCACACTCCCCAGAATGTATCCTATAGAACACCGAAAGGCTGGCTACTCTACGCCTGTGCTCTAGGCTTTGGAGACCAACTCGAGTTAAATCAGGGTCACCAATCAGCCTCTTCGCACGCCTCTCCACTGAATCCAAAGTGGCCAGATGACACTTAGCAGCACCAGCCCAAATGTGGCTGCAGTACTCCACACACGAACGGACCTGTGCTTTGTACAACATTAGAAGCTGCCCTGGTGTGAAGTACTGCCGGACCTTTGCGATTACACCAAGTTTTCTGGCAGCCACCTTGGCCTTGGACTCAATGAACCGCCCAAAGTTTAGGTTCGAGGAAATCTCAATACCCAAAAGCTGAAGGCGGTCGGTACACTCCAAGGATACATTCCGAAAAGTAGGAGCCAAGGTGAACGGGCTCCTTTTGGCGGTGAAAAGACACGCCTGCGTTTTGGCGGCATTGAATGCTACAAGATTGGCATTGCCCCATTCGGAGACTGCCTGAAGTGCAACACTCGTTCGCTCTACCATGGCCTCTCTTTCGGACCGGATTGATTCCCTACTAGTCCGAGCATCCGGCAGGTATCTCTCCACAACTGTGCTGTCATCTGCATACCCATAGATACCGGGCATCAGCAGATCGTTAATATGCAGCAGAAACAGAGTTGCAGAGAGAACAGACCCCTGAGGAACACCGGCATTAGTCGACATGGGCTCAGATGAGCATCCGTCGACAACAACTCGGAGGGACCGTTCAGTCAGGAAGTCTTTTACCCAGCCAGTCAGGCTAGGGGAAATGCCGTACGCTGGAAGCTTACTCAAAAGGCCAGCGTGCCATACCCGGTCGAAGGCCTTCGACTAAAAAAAATAGGTTTTTCGAAATATCAAGTTATTATGCAGGTTATTTTAGTGTTTCTATTGAAATATACTGCAATAGGAATTGCTAGTAAATAGTTATCATGTAAAAGTCAATAATCATGTAAATAACAAGAGATTTGTAAAACGTGACTTGTGATAACCCTAAATTGGTTTGTTTACCTCTATTCTTTATGGAGCTTGGCGAGAATATAAGTACCGACGACAGCAGGTCAAGCTACCCGAAACTGTCAATTATAACCAATCAACCCTGACCCTTACCTCGTATTCATAAACGCTGCTTAAAGTTAACTAGTGATTAGCGATTCTTTAACCATATATTTTTGACCTTTTAACGGCACTTAACTTTAATCATCGTTTATGAATATACCCCTTAAACACTGGTAATAACATGGTATTAACATAGGCCTCCCCCAAGGATCTCCGCGACGACCGGTCCTGCGCCTTTCGCATCCAGCGGCTTCCCGCGAACTTCACTAGGTCGACGGTCCACCTTGTTGGGGGCAAATCGCATTTACAAAACCTAGTTAAACTTTATTTTTCTTTATTAATATCAGTTTCATATAACATTTCTCTATCTTAATAACCGCGAAGACGTGGGGGCTTCGAAGAAACTCGATTTAAATTTTAAATACGACTGAAACCGTTTTCCCGGATTTTTTTATGAATTAGTTCATTGTTTTATACATTTACCGTTAAACAGTAAAATAATCATTTCGTAGAGTGCAATTAATTTAATTTTACTCATCCAGAAAATATTTTTAACGATAAGTTTATACCGACACTGAGTGGTGCACTGGTAAGGGCGCCCGATTAAAATGAATCACAACGGTGCTGCTAATTGGGCTGGTCTGGCGGCTCATCCAATTAGCCGGGACTTAGAAACCCGTGCCCGCAGGCCGTCGGGACCGGCCGCACCCCCGCTCTAATCTACCCTGTCTGTTCCACTAATATGAACCGTCACAATCGTGTACACACTGCCTTAGTTGTGGGAAACAATTGTACCTAAGTACTGCTAAAATAGACAAATTATGTTAGCGTACTGATCATTCACACATAACCTATACTTACCTGGCACTGTTGTGTTTACCCCATATTTGTCTTACTGTAATTTCTTAATATTATTTTCAATTTTCCTTCTGTGCGAGTGCTAAACACAGAAATTATGTGTATATTTTGGAATGTTGATGGAAACTCAGTTGTTTAGGCGAGGCGCGGTAACGACTCCTTTCAAGACTTCGCGACGCCTTTAATGACATCGAAGTCGGTGGGTTCGCGTGCGCAGTTCTTGTTATTTCTTTATTACAAAGGAGTGCCTCATTAATTTGGCAGCCCCTCAGGGTTGAGAGAGTCGCGAACCCTTGACCTCATTCGCGAAAGCCCGCGACACTGAACCGTTCCCAAATTGAAAAGCTTACGCACCTAGCGATACATAATTAACGATCCTCATTACTCGGTAACAGACACCGCGTGCTGCTCGCGCCCTCGTCCGCACCCGCACCTGCCGCATCCCGCATCCCGCATCCCGCCGTCCCCTACAGTGTGACCGATGCCTAACTTCACTCGCGGACTTTTCGCACGGACAGTGGGCCGCGGCGCTCTCTTGCAACGGGAAACGACATAAAAGTCAAACTTAGATCATTCCAGCTCCAGACATAATTCTTTGACTCATCGTTCCAGCTAGACAGTTTCTATTATCCTTAATAGCATCCGTAAGAGTTTTAAAATGGCTTCAATAGTAAAACTTGTTCTCAGGAAGTGTTCGTTGGCCACGCAGAGCACCGTATCGGAGAACTTCGATATTGAATGTCGCGTTTTATTGGATAAATTGGACGGCAAAGCAGGCGAGCGGGAAATTCTTAATTTGATGTTATAATAGCAGAGGAGTGAGGTTGAGACGGCGGAGGTGCCTCGAGCTGGAGTTAATACGGAGGAGGGTCCGGGGACCGCATGTAAAGAGGCTAATGAACGCGGTGGCCGCCGGCGGGCCAGCGTGTCCGCGGACTCGTGCATTTTTAATGGTGCACGCTAGCATACTCACTATTAATATTTACCGAACACGTCAAGAGGGTGCACTTTACCTTTTAGTTAACTAGCGTCCGGCCGTTCATTAAATTTTCACGCGCGTCAGTTTCGGGCAAATTTTCCGCGGCGCTGACCGGCCAGCGCTGCCGATAACGAGGCGGACCACGCTCGTTACAGCAGCCGAGCCGCTCCGCTCGCCCCGCTCGTCCCGCTCCCAAACCCAGCCAAATTTTATTAATAATAAACTGTAACTGAAAAGCTGCTTTGAAGTAAGAGAGCGACTCGAACGCTCGTTATCGAGAATTATGCGAAATCCTTTGACGTATACACTTATTTCTTTAAAGTTTACGTAAGAATCTACTACGTTATTGTAACTTTACGAGCTCTTAGTAATATATCCAGTGTAAGTCAAATTTCGCTTTGAACGTAAAACTTGTCGGGAAATTGATTTCATAAGTATCTAGATAACAAATGGGTTACCGATACTTTGTGGATAATTATGACACTAAAGTGTATCTTTAATGAGGCGTGTTTCCAATAGCTTAGTGAAGTTGTTGTGGGGGATCAAATACGATGATTTGATGAAGTCTTCAGTGAGAGAGCGACAGGCGTTGACGGCAGATGAGAGCTTATCGCTAAGACGTGAATGATGATTAATGTGCGGTCATCGAGCCGACAGACGCGACACAGATACGAGTAGGCGGTAGAGGTACGCCGCACGCCCGCCACATAACGTGGGCTCTGCACACAGTTTACGGAAACACATTTAGTGGAACGTTTTAATCTGATATTTCATGTAAAAAATAAGCTTTTAAGTATTCGTTATAAATGAATAACTTTAACAAAATTTAGTCATTCACTTAAACACAATCTTCGAATCGTAATTTTGAAAATTTAACAGTAAGTTATCCAAAAAACAGAGTTTACAAGCAAAAATAATCTTTGTGTGCAATCGGTGTAATATCGCAGCATTTAACCCATTATCGGTAGGGTAACACTTTTGTGGCATAGTGTGCGCCTTACCTGTGCGTGCCTAGCGTGCATGAATAAGCAATGAGCGCCCGCGCACGCTACGCGACAAACGGCCGCGGCGCACGCGACGCCGCCCTACGCCCGCCCACCCTAATTTATTACCGCCCGCCCAACCAAACGCTCACTATCACTCTTATATCTTACCTCACCATATCTTTAGCGCTTCTCCTTGTGTTTATGGCACTCGCGTATTAGACGAAATTACTAACTAGGGCCTTTTGGTTTATCTATTTGGGTATAAAAAGAAAAGTGGTTCCCAAGGAGAGAACCACTTTTGTTTTCGCTCACATAAGTAGTAGAAATATGTTCGGAGCTTACAGTTTTGTAGGCAATCCTTGTTACAAATTAATGTTGATGAATGAAACCCATCTTATATGGGAATATACAGAGACTAAAGTACAAAATTGATGTAACATTGAAAAATAAACTGTGTAATACTAAACAATTTAACATCTGTGACCTTAAGCCAGCGAAGCTCCATATCATATATTATTACAGCGAAAAAGGACAACTTTATAAACGACATGCTTGCCCAAGTCCATAGGTCTTTCGAAGTTTCGCCGCGCTGCAATTATTTAGAGACGGCAAGTTTTAATGCATTATTTAAATTAAAAATTTAAAAAAAAGTGTAAATTATTAGAAACTTTAAATATTAACAAATAAATAATAATGATCTTTTTCTGATCACAGAGATTTTTGTATTTCGCATTCTCTTCTCTACCACGCACTTTCACTCACGCCTTTTGCCAATAGGTGTTAGCAGAAACCATCTGATTATATCCTTACATACCGCTTTTGATTATTTTTTTCTATTCTGCTATTATCAAAACTATCTATTTGATTTATTTATATCCAATCTCAGAAGTAAGTTATTACAACAAAGCAAAACTTACCTAACAACAAAGCAATGCAACCATACCAGTCCAAGTTCAGTTCGAAAGCCGCCTTTCAAAACAAAGCGTCGACTCTCACACGTGCCACAGATAATTAATCAACACATACAAGACAAAGGCTTACTTCATAAACCTTGGAGCCTTCCAATACCCGCCAACGATGCAATATCGTCCAACGTCGGCCAACTGTTTGCCGACCGCTCGAAGCACCGCCGGCTACAACTATTAAATTATTTAGGCCCAGTCTTGCATTGTCTCGCGAAAGTCCGTCCGGCGGTCCCCGATTGTCGGCCAGATCGGGCCCAACCCGCAGCCAGTATAAACAGTCGTTAGTGTTGTTACAATCGAATAGGAATGTCCCGAATGTGCGAGTATCGCTCCCTAGGAATCGTTTTGTATTGAGTTAGTGCCCGTACGCGTCCCTGTGTTTGCTCTGCTAGTTAATGGAATGCCGATGGACCATTGTGAGCGCAGAGGCGTTTTCTATTCAATAGCCGATATTA
The DNA here is from genome assembly GCA_037179545.1 of Sesamia inferens. Taxonomy (NCBI): domain Eukaryota; kingdom Metazoa; phylum Arthropoda; class Insecta; order Lepidoptera; family Noctuidae; genus Sesamia; species Sesamia inferens. The sequence continues at coordinate 10,802,367 of CM073934.1, read as the reverse complement.
AATTGAACGCACATACGCACAAGTTCCTTAACGGTATGTCTGTAATAACCGAAATTTGTGGTGAAAGCGCCCATTGTCTGCTCAATCGCATACACTATTCTGAAACGTGTGTAGATGGCGAAATTAATGCAAATGTATTGTAATTGCGTGTGTTTTGTGCTAGATAATTTTGTTGAGCTTTAATGAAAATTGATGTATTTGTAGTTTACATACCTACATTACGGCTATTCGGCACAACAATTTGGCCATAATGCACGGTTTGTTTTTGGTAGGTACAATAGCTAGCGTTCGACTTAATAAAAGCGTTCCATTTCTGAGCAATATTGTATATCGGTGATTACGGTGCAGCCGGCGAGGTTAGGCGACCTTCTGACCCGGGCACCGTGTCCCTGACCTTTGCAGGGTTGCACACACACAGGCACAGAGATTTATGGAACTATTTTTGGCAACTTTTTTCGACAGCCCTTTACATTTGCTCGTTTGTTTTGCCATGCTGTTTATTGAGCTTAATTGTAGAACCGTTGTAATCGAATTATGGAGAGTATGAATTCTTTATAACGTCTGAAAGGAATTTCAGCGAATTGTAAATTGTTAAATTATCTAAAAATGAGCTTTTATGTTGTTTTCATTTCCCCCTACAACATTTTTTAAGCCACCGTTTTTTTTTTATTGGTCATCAACCAGAGATCTTAGTTCAAATTACACTATAATTGTATATTCTAACCATTCTAACCCACGATGGATGAAACACTGCAGCTTTGGAACGAATATTGATTACAATGTACAGTATGGGTCGCGCACTGCCCTTCTAATCGCTGTAACAAATTGCAACCCGTCTGCACCATGACATGTCGAGGTCAAGATGATAAGATGCATGGAAATCTATGCTTTGTAATAAACTAAAGGTGCACCGCAGTTACACCTTCATGATTTTCCATTCCCTGGGATTATTTTTATAATTATTATAAACTAGTGCTTGACTGCAATCCCGCCTGATGGTAAGCAGTGATGCAATCGTTGATGGTAAAACGCACTAATGTATTAAGCCTATTCACTTAAAAACTTAGGAATAGGAAGGATGACGGCAGTTGAGCGAGGTGATGCAATGTTAAACCTAAGACCAACACGACCAACGATACTGCGCCAGAAGGAGATTGATCTGGAGACTCCACGACCAAACTCCCGACACAACAACATTTGGCGCATCGTACCCGGCACACATCGCAACACAACTGCTCAAACCGGTCCTCCGTACGGCTTCACCAGACATCATGCCGGAACACGACGAATTGCTTGGCGGCAAGACCTTGTCTGGTGGGTGGTAACTTCTGCCGGCGGCCGATGTTATGGCCTACCACCGAGAAAACCGAAATCGAAATATCCGGATAAAACTATGCCAGGTCTCAACTTTCTAAACTTAGTTCTCAAGCACGTTCAGCAAGAATACGTCGTATGGGAGAATCTTCAACTGAACGTTGACAGCGCCTTGCTGAACAAAATCAGAGATACTCTCAGGTAAAAACACGAAAGTCAAGTGCTGAGCGTTCGCAACGCCTTGACGAACAAAGTCTCAGAGAGAAACTCTGAGTTATACGCTCAAGAGTCGAGGCTGGAGCGTTCCCAACGTCTTCATGAACAAAATATAAGGACCTCTCAGTTGCGCGAACGAGAGTCGAGTATCGAGAATTTGCAGCGACTTAGAGCTCGGGCAGCAAGACAGCAGTTGTCCACAAATAGAGTTTCTCAATGAAGCAACAGATTGGCTTTCAGATATGATCCGCAGGTTGATTATGCACAACAAGGAAGATTATAGTGTTTTACGCATGGACAACTTTACGTTGCCCTATCACGGGTCGGGACTCTCGATCATCAGTATATTTTGTTACCTGAATATAATTAAACGTCAAATGTTTATAGAGAAGCTCTACAATAATCGCTTAAGTTATCTATCCTAAAACAACGGATTGCACTTCGGGACTGGCAGAAGTGAAAACTTAGTATTAATTACATTTAAATATTTTCATCATTAACAACTATAGAGACAATCTATGCAACTTGCGGATAATGACTGCGTCGTCGATGTTAGTGTTGGGGTCTGTGAATGGACTTGGGAATCATTTTGCTGACCGTGTCTTTCCTGTGTAGGCGTTTTGCAGCGGTAACCGACATCCCACGCAGGCGGTAGTATAATTAATTAGTTTTTTTTTAATAGATAGAGTGATCCAAGAGAAAGGTTTATATGTATAATACATGCACCCGTGGGAAGCCGGGGCGGGTCGATAGTTTTAAATATAGGTAATTTTTTATCCTCAAAATAATTAAAACTACGTAAATTATTGTCATATTAACCCTATTGTTTGTACAGACTTTTAAAACCGCAGTTTTACTTGTATGCATACAAAAATCATTCAATCCCTACTAATATTATAAATGCGAAAGTAACTCTGTCTGTCTGTCTGTCTATTACGCTTTCACGTCTAAACTACTGAACTGATTTTATTGAAATTCCGGACATTTGAAGAGTTCTCTTGGAAACGCGATATAACCGAACTCCACGTACCGAAGCCGCGGGCGGAAAGCTAAAATAAAGAAAAAAACCTTATTTATTTATTTTATTATTTAAGGACACACAATAAAATACATAAAGATACGACAAAATTAAGATATGAGTACAAAGGCGCTGCTTATTTCTCAAGAAATTTCTTCCAGCAGACCTGCGAAAGGAGAAGTAAAACAGAAATGTAGACAATAGTGTGTAAGAACAAGGAGGAAATAAAATATGAATATGATAACTATTAAAGTAATAATATTAAATTTTAGGTATATACATATAAACCAAAAATAATTATATAAGCCAAACCAATAAAAACAAAAATAAGTATACTACTTAAATAAATACATAATACTGAAATATTCAAATATTAAACAAATTCTCACAATATAGAGGAAAGGTAACGCTCTTTTAATCAGCGTTTAAATTTAGAAATAGTGTTTAAATCACGAATGTTAGGCGGGAGTGAGTTCCACAATCTTACAGCATGTACAGTGAAGGAATAGGAATAGTAAATCGTTTTATGAGGATGAGATTTAAGGATGGATCTTAGGTGTGATCTACAGGGTGCGTCGCTAGAGCGCGCGTAAGAAAAACGCTCACGCAGGTAGGAAGGATAAGACGGGTTCCGTAAGATGTTGAAAAGAAGACATAAAATCCTAGTATTCCTGCGAAGGCGGATTGGGAGCCACTTGAGTTCCTTGTGTTTTTTTTTTTTTTTTTGATATGGCATCTCGTAGTTGACCTTGAGAGGCCGTGACTACTTAACCGGACTTTCCTGTGGATGCCTTAAATGAATTTAAAGCCTCCAGCCAGGGCTACTAAAAACTAAGCGACTACGCACTAAGGGCACCCCCTGCGGGGTACGGACCTCGGCTTAGGGCGTCGCTGGAGAGAACAGCAAGGGATGGCTGGATCGAATTTTTATTTACTAGCTCAGCTGCGGCGCGGGCTGGCCTTCATCGGACGAGAGTTCCTTGCGAAGGTGAGAAACATGGTCATACTTACGAAGACCGAAAGCAAAGCGAATGCACAGGTTTTGCAAGCGCTCAAGCTCGTTAAATAGCTCCTCAGTAGCATCCAAATAACAGGCGTCGGCATAATCTATAATCGGCTGAATAAGTATTTGTTCTAAAGAAATTTTATATTCCAAGAACATTAAGGTCGTCCTTCTCCAAGAATTGGTATAACTAATTTAATAAATAGTTTTTTGGGCGCTAAAAAGTGAAACACGCGACTAGAATTGTTGGTTGCACTTTTTTTTGTGTTATGTATTACGATAATACAGTCTTATCATAATCTGCCTGCCTTAGTTTTTTTTTTCCTTTTTTTTTTATTAAATTATAAACTAGCGCTTGACCGCAATCCCGCCTCATGGTAAGCTTTTTCCTAACTATGTAGGGTTCAGCTTCCAGTCTCACCGGGTTCAGCTGAATACCAGCATTTTACAAGGATCGACTTCCTGTCTCTGACCTCCACAACCCAGTTACTGGGTAATAAGATACCCCTTAGTAAGACGTGGTTTTCAGACTTTATGACTTCTAATTACCCGTAACGACTGTCAAAGATCTACAAATGACAGCCGGGACAAACGTCTTAACGTGCTATACGAGGCATGGAGGGGTCTCGGTATGTAATGATGGTCATCCATCGAGAGACCAACCGCGGCAAGCTTAGCTTTGTCTGATCAATCGAATTTTGTAGCCACTATTATTTAGGCACCGGCTCCTCACGATAATATAGTCTAATATAAAACATAATCATCATGCCCATGTAATAGGGTCGAGTCTATTGCCTTACTGGGCATGAATCCAGACAACAGATTGCTACTGAGAAATCGTCATTATCAACCTTTTTATCGTCCCACTGCTGAGACAGATCTCCTCTCATACAGAGAAGGATTGAGCGTAATCACCACGCTTACTCAATGTGGGTTGGCGATTTCAGACTTAAAGTCCAGGTTTCCTCAAGATGTTTTCCTTCACCTTCAATCATTGGTGTCCAAGATATACTTAGAAAGTACATATAACTTTAGAAAAGCTACATTGATGCTTGCCTGACCTGGAATCGAACCCGCTCACTCATACTTGAGAGGCTGGTGTTTTAACCACAAGACCACCATGTCTTCTACTGAGAAATACTAGATGGAAACCTCAATAACTGCACGAATAGGGAATCGAATCCAAGACCTCACGCACTAAATATAGCGACTACTAAACCAAAGAAGCAGTCTTGGTCACAAACTAAACTAAATTTCATTAAGAAATTGAGTTTAGTCTTATTAAATTAAGATATCTACTCCCTAGACAGTTTAGACGTGATTAAAAACATGACGTCTAAAATTACGTCAATTTACGTCAGACGCTGACTAATTTGACAGGACACACAACTGATTAACTTTATTTAGAAAGACTTACGATACAATAAAGACTAAGTTCTATAACAACTGATATATATGTGTAAAACTATTATATGTAATTGGCACTGTACAAGGTACAAGTGCTCCACCATACCACGCCACTACATCGCCTCCACAAATATTATGCATGTTAAATTAACGCCATTCCTAATTCATAATCCGACAGTGATAAATTAGACAGCTCCGTCCGCCCGTAATTAGGTACGCAATTATCGCGGCCCGTTTGAATTCATTAAAGCTAAAAGTACCAACGGTAGGTGAACGTGATTTATTAGTCACCTCGTCTTGATAGCAATTAATATCGCGTTACAATCGCCCCCTATCACCGCGCAGGTATCCTCGATTTTTAATACGAACGTGAAATAATTAATCAGCCACACAAGATCCTCATATTGCTCCCCTCGAGCCATTATTAGGCAATGAGCGTGTTTTCCGCGGCCACCGGGCGCACGTAATTGGAAACCCTATACGGCTATTTAATTTACCTAGCCGCCTGAGCCGCACCACCTGGCTCGATGGCGAAACAATTGCCGAGCGCCTAATTATATTTTAATCGCAACATACCCCCCGCCCTGCGTAGCCCGCCATCATGGGCCAGCGCGAGCCATGCTGCGGGGGGTAACAACACCACTAATTCATTTGTGCGGCGAGTCTCGGCCAGCGCGCCTGCCGCCTCAGACCCTGTTAATTCTCATAGGAGAGTTTAGGTCTCCTAAAGCAATACTGACGCTTAAACATATTAACCAGTGTTTACGTGAAGGGTTTAATTATGCACTTTACGTTCTTGGGTACAATGGCGTCAAGTTAATTAAGTTCTGCTTGTTTAAAGACTTGACGTGAGCAGATTGTTGCTTTTTAATAAATTTAATTTATGCATTAAAATTCGTCTTTTTTGAGCGAACGCATAATGGATGTTTGGAGGCAGTTCTATAGAACTTGCCCGGAGTTGATCAAGTGCAATAAATATTAAAGCTACAATATCATTGTTAGAACACCCGTATACTCTAGCAGCCGTTGCCGCCAACTATGCCAATTGTGTGGAGGCTTTTGTACGTCGTAGTAACTATGAAACTACTATAACAATACATGCCTATCGACCGAGCTATAAATCAATTTACCATTAATATGGCACTTTTGTGAGAGAATCAATAACATTGTATTAATTTTGTAAATATTGCTACTTACTACAAGTGTTGTTGAAGCAAGTTGTTAGAAGAAAAGTAAGGGTTGCTCGGACGCCGCGTGCTTTGTGTAGGTAATCAATTTCCAAGCGATATGTGTGAAAAATGGAAGCGAGCGGCCTGCAGCCGCGCGTGATATATAGCCACTAAATGCTTTACTTACAATTTCTTTAAGATATATCGGCAGACGTGAGAAACTACAATACAGCATTTATGTTGTATGGCACGACCAAAATTGAAACTAAATAAAAGCTCTGGCATATTACACAGTACAATAAATTAATCCGACGTTTGAGAGAGTAATTTCCCGAAGTAATAACTTCAAAGTTCCCGCTAAAGTTACAAGGTGTCGGACGTGTGACGCGATTTAGTGCTGAACTGCTCCTGCGCCCAATCTGCATTAGTATGAAGGCCTACTCGAAGCGGCGGCGCGCGGAACGCGGGGGCCGCGGGCGATGCTGCGCATTGGCCATTAGCGTGATTACAGAATCCCCTCCATCCACGAATTCTTTAGACCTCTCATCTCATAATACTACATATTTCATTATTTATGTAAGCCCTGTTTTTACTCCAATCTCTCTCGGAGATTACACGCACAATCAACCTAATTCCACTCAAGGTTATATTCTGAGATGTTTTAAAATGAAATTGTGATTGTTTCAGATGATGTCGTGTTCTTATTTAAGTGCTGCGGCCATGGCTCCAGAGGCTTCCGGCGCGGCATGCTGGACACCTCCTGCGATGGTGTGTCCGCCTGTCGTAGAGGGGCCGTCCAGCATGATGCCGCCGTATCTCCGGCCGCCGAGCTTGCTGAGCCTGCCTATGGCGCCCGTCGCGCCCGGGTCCGTACACGAGCCGGCGCTCGACCTTACGAAGCCATCGTCATCCCTCAAGTGTCACCTGCCGTCTCCGGCCAGTGAGGGGACTGAGTGACAGTGTTGTGCATTAGACGATTTATTGAACTTGCGACACAGACAAAATTATTACTGACAGCTCGGATGCTGCCCGTCAGTAACAATTTTTTCACTGTCAGTGAACTGTTAAGTTATACGTTAGTACCTACGACATATTTAATTTCGGTTGTGAAAATGGCAATTTATATAACTTTAACTTGCTATATGTAAATTTCCATTAAATTACTGATACTTAAGAGTTGAACAGAACGAGATGTGTTAAACACAAGCGTGTTGTTTCTATTTTAAATTTAAGTGATAATGAATTGTGGACGTTGAAAGATCAAGCATATCTAAATGTTATACAAAAAAAAAAAACTATTGTTTTTGAAGCACCTTTTTGATTTTTACGTTTTTAATTTATAATGACCTCGTTCGTCCAACAAAATGAACTAGAACTGCGTAATTTTGTGAATCTGTTGTATTTAGTACTTACGCAGTTTTCATTTCAGTATGAAATAACAAAGAAACATGCATTTTTTTATTAATTGTTAATTTAATTAAACGAAATTAAGGATCAATATGTTTTGAAGGAACCACAAGAAAACTTAGTTACAATAATGGATGATGCAAGAATAAATGAGGAAACGCTGATATATTAATGAGCTATTGTGAAACAAATCAGCGGTTGTCAGGGGCACTGTTTAGTTTACTAACATAAATTCCGATGAATTTTACCTAATGTTGATACCGTTTTTGCCCCCGAAAACCGCCACATCTTGTAATACCAGTAAACAGTCGTAAAAATTACATAATCTGATATATGCACCATTGTCGAATCTTGCCAGAGATTGTACTTTTTACTATAATTTTAAGTATCGTTAAGATATATCGCATCAACTGTGTTTCTCGCGCACGCATCCTGTGATTTGCAACCTTGCTGTGTAAATAGTTCTCTCGTCTTTTGTTATTTCTTTGTAAACGAGCTGTAAATCAAATGACTCGTTATTACGTTTATATTGTACATATTAGTATAAACATTATAGATTTAAGTAGACACAACTTGTACCTAAGCGCGAGAGCCTACTAGGTAATTATGAGTTGTAGAAATTCCGATTCACAATATGAAAGCAATTTTTTAACGTGAAAACTTAGGTGCACTTTATTAGAACGGAATTTGACCCGTCACCATCATGCCGGTGGCGCTGTATCGGGTATCCTCGGCTACGACCGTTTGGTTGCACTGGATCGCGTCTACTCAAGCTCCAGCCGAATAAGATCCAACTTCTACGTGACTCACGTGGCCTTAACGTTATTTTTGATTGATTGGTAATATCTAATTACCACTTAGCTTTTCAATTACGAATCGGAACATTTTCTTCAACAAGAATTACCTAATGTGCTTTGGCGCTAAAAGTTTGGGCGCAAAACTTCGTAGCAATAATTTTGATGCCAACATCTTTGAAGTTTAAATTCAAGTTACTAACGGTCTCTGTATATATTGATCTACGTTTTACCAGTTGTTCGATTCGATTTTTAAATGTATACAGTTAATGTATATAAATACCCTTAAACGCTAACATTCCTTTATATGTGTACCTATTAGTAAGTCATTGCGTCTGGAGTCGCCGAAATAAACCAATGGAAATATAGACAAAACGGGAGAAATTTTTTAACATTTTTCTTTGTATGGGTAGGGTACCTGGCCGCCTCATTGGTCTGATGGTCGCAAGCGCTATTGGAGAGCGTGAGGTTTAAATTGCCAAATAGAGTAAAATGTTACTAAGTTTTTCTAACAGGAATTTCTCATTAGAACCTCTGTCAAGATAGGTGTGCAGTTATTGGCTATACGTTTGTCCCTATTACGTGGAATTTTAGCATAACTGGTGAAGTATAAGTGTACTATTTATGTACGCTTCTGCCTAAGACATTGGAGATTACAGGTGTGATGTTATGCTATATTAAAGATATCTAGAACATCTTTTCATTGATATAGATATATATTATTTATAGATATATATTAATAAATAAATATACATATTAATTTGAAGATTGGGCCAAGCCTATTCTAATGAAAGACTATTATAAGTCTGAATTCCTGAAAACAATTAAGTTATTGATAAAATAAATCACCATTATTATCATTTTATTATCCCATTGGTTTATCTTGGTGACTATTCAACTTCATATAAATACCTGTTCAATTGTACTCTAAATGTTCATTCGGAATAGTGTACTTTTTTTAAATACTCAATGTGCGCTTTTATCATTTCTTCACGATATTATTGTTGATGTCGTCCACGATATTATTGTGGATGTCGTCCACGATATATGGACGTCCACCACCACGTATACGCCGCCCATAAAATGTATGGAAATAAGTGAATATTATCGTGGATGGGAAATTAAAAACATCTTTACATATATTTTACTACCCTCTGTAATTGAGGTACCGTAACGTGAATATGCTCGATAATTTCGTCCCGTTGGAAATAATAAAATCTTACATGGCTTTAGTAAATTCGTCGTAAAATTTCCTTTTATTCAAATTCATTAGAATTTTAATCAAACTGTATGTGGTTAGATATTGTAACTGACAGTGATGGTGACCGGCATACAATATAATGTTAGCGTTTAGTGAACCTTGCCATCTAACGATATGTTTAATTTACGGAAAACACCACAGGCTTGAGATTGTTATCAAATAAGTAGTAAAATACCATCATATAAATCCAGGTTGCTAAACATACAGATGACAAAGGTAATTGAAATGCTAGAGTAGTCCGCGAACTTTAAATATTCTTACGTTTTTTGCAATTTCAGGTCAGTTACAGATTGTATATTGTAGAAAATATGATCCGCGACCGTTTTAACCATGTTTTTTTTTTATATTATAATCATTAAACCCTTCTAAATTCATATAATCATTAAAATATTAATGAAAAAAATAAATATTTCGCTGACTACTCTCGCGCTTCCCATTTAAAAGCATCAATGTAGTAGAAATACTATGAAAGCTTTGCGTCAACTAAAGAACCAACTTTGCCGATTTATAACGGAAATTGCCGAAGCAACCTGCCCTTTGTCGTGTTAACCCTTGAGCCTGTGTTGGTTTGTAAGAACGACAGTTATGGTGTTACCAGTACACAAAGAAAGAACATACATACCTAGCCTAAGAGAGCCGGTGACAGGAGGAGAAAATAAAATTTTGTAAATTATTTACGTTGTTTTCATTCCCAACACACCAGAACATGTAAATATTTTCAATCCCACCGTTTGTTACTCTAACAAAAGTATGTAGTGTCTGAAATGAGCTGTCGTCCTCACTGGACACGGTTGTTTCTGGATAATGCTAGAGGAAACGCCAGGCTGTTGTCATCACTGTGTGAATCGCCCTGAGGACACTGTCGAGCATACGGCCAGTTGTTCAGAAAAGACACCGTGGCAAGTGAAGAAACATGTGTGGGTTTTAGTCAGTTAAAGTAAGATAGACCCTTCCGGAGCTGCCATTCCACCAGATGCTAGAGATTGACACTAGTGTCTATTCACATTAAGTTCAGGTGAGAGATTTTTAAAGAATAGAATCTCCTTGTTCACATATTGAACAAAATTTAAGTTTAATGCATATTTTACTTTTAATTTCATTAAGAAAAGGACAGAAGCTATACTCATTTGGCAGGAATAAGTAGATATTATATTTATATTACTTTAGTTTTCTAAAATGAGTATAGCTTCAGTTTGTTCTTCTTAGCGCCTGACGTAAATTGACGTACTTTAAGTCGCCATGTTTTTAATCACGTCTAAACTACCAATGGGGTATCTTAATTTGACAGAACTAAACAAGTTTTTATCATCTGTCCTTTTTATACAAAGGATGTAGGCTGCACCACAAATAACCATCTTCCATCTTGCGCGTGATGAATCTGCGCTTCAAAACTCAAAAGATCTAATAATTAATAGTAAACAATGGATTTCCTCCTGGAAAAACAAATCCTCCTATCACTTCCAAGCTTGAAATATTTAAAAAAAAGATTCCGTCGAATTGAGAAACTCCTCCTTTTTTTGAAGTCGGTTAAGAAATAGCTGCGGTGCGATATCACCCGTTAGTTTTGATATCGTGAAAACAATAAGATAAAAAAGTAACTTTGTGTTAATCCTTATTATAAAGCACATGTGTGTCAAGTTTCATCTAAATCCTTTCAATGATCTTTGCGTAAAAGAATAAGAAACTGCCATCCATTGATAGATTGATAATGGATACAAACTGGCGTTTTCATTATGAGTAGGATTGTACTTACCTGTCTTTTTATAATATTATAGTAGTAGTGCTTGACCGCAATTCCGCCTGATGGTAAGCAGTGATGCAATAATTGACGGTAAAGCGCGCTAGTTTATTAAGACCTTATTTCCTCTAGCCTTGAAGACACTTAAATTGTAGTCGGACGGAAAACCGCCACTGGCAAACTGTTCCCGTCCCTCGATGTCATCAACAACATCATCTCAGCGTTAATCACAGTCGCATCCGAAGCTTTTTCAACTTTGGAGTCTGGGGTCTGCTTTACCAGTCTAACTGCTGATTTTGGCTAAACTTCGATATTTCCCGTGAAGCGACTGCCGTCTGACCTCCACAACCCGAAGGCGATATCGAAACATTGCAATTAGACTAATTGTTGGACTTTTGAGGGCTTCAACAACCCGTAACGACTGCCATTAGATGTTCGTATTGCAACCGGGTCCCCTCGATGTATGAGGTATAAAAGACGAGGCGAAACGCTTCGTTCTGATCGTAGTGGTGTCAACAACGTCAGGGTGGATACTCGGCATACGACGGCCGTCTGATGATGGAACGGAGATGGGGAATTAAGTCATGCAATTCCCGCGCACGCTCTCCAAAATGCATCCTATAGAACATTAAGAGGCTGGCTACTCTTCGCCTGTGCTCCAGGTCTGTGTATATACTATAGGTACAAATAAAAGTTCTGCAATACGATACGAGAATGAACCTAGTTTTCACGTACCTACCTAGTTTAGCTCTTAACTGTGAAGCGTATTTGCTAAAAGCTGGTTCTACGAATTGAGGATGGAAGCGCATCGAAACGAGCTATTTGAACTATTAAAAGTTAATTTACTTATTTAATTAAAAGCAGAAGTTTGAGGGTCCCTAGTGACTCACTACGTCTTTGTGCCATTTTATACAACTACCAAAGAAAGACAGGCGCAATATGAGTTGGTAGTATATTGGATAAATAATTTATTTCCCAACCCCTGTAACGCACCTTACCAACAGTACACTTACAGTTCTTACTTCGCCAGTAATAATTAAGTCCGATATCCAAATAAAACTAAGAATTAACAATTCTAAGTATTGCTAACAACCGGGACCAAATCTGTACTTCGGACTGCTTCTCGGAAATTCAAGATGAAAAAACACAATATTACTTTGCCCGATCACTACCTGTAAATCGAACCGATGACCTCGTGCTCAGCAGTAGCGCTTGGGAACACTACGCTTGGGAGCACTTGTCAAACTGATTTAATGTTAAAAATATTACTATGATACATATTTCGTCACACTAACGCCCAAAGCCTAGGCCTAAAAACTAGTGCATGAACTAAAAGAAAGAAAACTGCGGTAAATATGACGCAATAAAGAACAAAACGAAAATAAATGATTGGGGCAAACGTGAGTCACGTTTTTGCAATACGGCTACCGCTCAGCATTATGCTGCGACCGTATGCAAGATAGAGTCCCAGCGCTGGTTTTCAGCGACAGCCGACGTCGACGTAATGTCGTTGTTCGGTGCAGCAAATAATTATTAAGACGCTAAAACGGTACAGCGTACTTTTAGAGAAATAAAAAAACCGTTGAGTTGAATCTTTCGTAATCAGTCTATAAAATGTTCCCCAGTGCTGGGACATAGGTGTGCTTACTCTCTGTACGAGAAAGTGGGCCTTAATCCAACACACGGATCCATTTCGGCTTGATGGTTAACTAAGCTTTAGGTTTTTTTTTGTTTGGGATGGGAAATCATCAAATGACCTCTTCCGCCCTGGGCGGAGCGGAACAGGTCATTTGATGATTTCCCATCATCAACAAAAAAAAAAAAAACATGGCCTGGACCAGGGTCGGACGCGAGAGATCGCCGCTATGAGGATACAGCGGTGCTCTACCCAAGTTGGGCAGACCTCCACCGTATGCTACATCGTCTCTGGTGACACCCTGGCGTTTCCTCCCGCCTTATACGGAACAGAAACCTCCTGAAATAACCGTGTCCGTTGAGGCGTCAGGTGAAAGGTCAGGGCGCCTCTCTAGCCACTTCTCAAAGAGGGGACTTACCGCCGCTATTGTGGCGTGCCCAATTCTCAGCATTCTTCGATGAAAACAACTAAAAGAAAGAAAGGTTTACTGTAGCATCTAGAAAATGTCTATGGCTCTTAATCTGCTTCTTTATATTTGTGTGCTAGCAATTATTAATAAATAAAAGAATATTTTTTTGGGTGGTATATCATCAAATAACTTTTCTCCCTCTGGGCGCAACGGAAGCGCTAGAGACTTTTATTGACTTAAAACCCACCCGTGTTCCTTCATTTGCACATGTGCGCTAGGGGCCACGGCATTTCTTTCGAAATGCCCGCGAGCCTGGCAAGCAACTCCTGAATTCCAAATACCCTGAGATTTTGTAAATGGACAAATCACTACGCATTTCCAGACTTTGTCTCTAACAACAACTGCGAGACAATAAATTAATGATCTTCAGTAAGCTTATGTAGTGTTAAGCAGGTTTCCAGGAAATGCGTAAAACTCTATTACTATCAGTTGGAATCATTTTAAGCATATTGCTCATCCATTGCTCTATATGTTCGAAAAATGTGTCTGCTCAACAATGTAAATAAACCTTTGCCTTTTTTTTTTAATAATTATAAACTAGCGCTTGACCGCAATCCCGCCTGATGGTAAGCAGTGATGCGATCGTTGATGGTAAAGCGCGCTAGTTTATTAAGAGCCTATTCACTCAGAAAAACTGAGCGCATAGGAAGACAGCAGTTGAGCGAGATGATGCAATGTTAAACCCAACAACACGACCAACGATGCTGCGCCAAAGGGATTGATCTGAAAACCTTCCACGACCAAACTCCCAACACAACAACATTTGGCGTATCGTACCCGGCACACGTCGCAACACAACTGCTCAGACCCGTCCTCCGTACGGCGTCACCAGACATCATGCCGGAACACGACAAATCGCTTAGCGGCAAGACTTTATCTGGTAACTTCTGCCGGCGGCCGATGACACTGTGTTACGCAATTACCCTGCTGTTTTTTTAAATAATAATATTAATCAGCTCAAGATTAACTTATGGTGGTACACAAAATAACTACACCCCGTGGTTAACAATATAAGAATCAATTTCATCACTAAAAGGTTTCCTCACGATGTTTTCCTTCACCGTTTTGAGAGCAGTGATGATGAAATAATTTACACAAAGTAAAGTGCCTGACGGGGTTCGAACCTACGACCTACATCTTGTAAGTCGGGGCCGATACTATTCAACAACACTAAGTACTAGTAGGTACTATACAACTCGTAAGTTAAGGCCGTTAAATGATAGGCAGGCGCATCATCAAAAATTCAGCTATTATAAAGGGTGTATCTGACATCGACGCACAAACGAGTACCATGGATCCTAGTGGAATTTTTCGTCGGCTTTTTCATGATTAAAAAAAAATAATATGCAGTATTTTTCACTTTAAACCGTTCATTATTGCTATACTTTTATAACCCAATAAGATTTTAAAATAAAAAATAATTAATTCGCTAATTACACAAAAAAGCGCAATGTGAACAAAACTCGAAAAAATTATCCTATCATCTGATTTAATAGAGTTCACATCAGGGGTCAACGTCATACCCAAAAAAACGCGCGGCGGCACGCTTGCAACGTTCAAAGGCCGAGCCGACACATTTTTTAAACACTGTTATTTCTGTAACCGCTCAGTAACGATATAAATGACTATCATAATTTTATTAGTGGCATGCGATGTAGCCTTCTCGCGAAGTTTGCGTTACGATCTCAGATACATCCTGTATGTATAGGTATCATGAAAGCTGTATTTAGTGGTCAGCTATATCCAATCAGACTGGAACCCGACCCGAACGTAGTTGAGAAAAAGGCTAGGCAGATTTTTTAAAAAAAAGGTTGCCTCACGCTATGAATTGTGTCCTGTTTCGTAGGTACGTTTACAAACACTTAAAACTCACATACACAAACAGCCAGACCCGGAACAACTACCTATAGAGTATAGGCCATACCAATTATTAAGGCCAAACAATATTTGTTCCGTGCGGGCATCGAACCCGCGACTCGCAGCGCAGCAGTCGATTGCTCAGCTACTGCAGGAACCGTGTCATCGATTGATTAATCAGTTACAAAACGAAAACGTAATCATCAATTTAATTTAGCATATTTAATTCGCCCCAAAAATCAAAAAGCATTTCATTTATGTTTAACTCTCACGAATCTTATTCGACTAGAGTAAAAAACCAAGCAATACGAAAATTTTGTTGAATTAAAAAGCAAGAAAACATCTGTTCGAAATTGTTTAACATTGCAAATTAAACGTTTATGTAAACAAGCCTTCCCGAAGCCTTTTTTGACGGCGCCATGACACAATGAGTGGACGAGACGCTTAATTAGTATTCAAAAATATTTCGATTTCATTTCCTTTATGCAGAGGGTAAGAAAAACCTGAATTAACTTAACCATTTGTGGACAAAGCGGTGTATAAATAAATAACTTGCTGACAACGAAAAATAAAATCTTTTAACCGAGATTAGTGTTTATTAAGTCAACAGTTCAGTGTTAGATATTAGACCTTAAAGCAGACTAAATATCGACCACCCATCATCACAGGAACACGTACCTACAAATTAATTCAGTTAACCTAAAATGTAAAAAAAAAGACTCGACTACATACCATCCCACGCATGACACAAAAACTAAAGAATTTTGTTAGCAAAGAGTTCATTGCTAATTTGTTAGTAAACCATAAAATAAATTATCGAACATAAAAGGTCGTTGAGAATTCATGAATCGCATTCCATTGGTTTTCCACCAAACGACAAAACATCAGGTATCCACTGATGCATTCACCTTACAATAACTTGAAACCACACATTTTTTTTTTAATAATCATAAACTAGCGCTTGACCGCAATCCTGCCTGATGGTAAGCAGTGATGTGATCGTTGATGGTAAAGCGCGCTAGTTTATTAAGCGAATAGGAAGGAAGACGGCAGTTGAGCAAGGTGATGCAATGTTAAACCAAACCACACGACCAACCATGCTGCGCCAAAATGGAGATTGATCTGAACTCCACGACCAAACTCCCAACACAACAACATTAGGCGCATCGTACCCGGCACACATCGCAACACAACTGCTCAGACCCGTCCTCCGTACTGCTTCACCAGACATCATGCCGGAACACGACAAATCGCTTGGCGACAAGGCTTTGTCTGGTGGTTGGTAACTTCTGCCGGCGGCCGATGTTATGGCCTACCACCGAGAAAACATTAGTGAGCCATTCCACACTGTTCTATTCTATTTTTCGTTATGGCAATGGTGCCAATGAGATTAACGTCGTATGGAGTTTGTCATTCTTACTACATAAAAATTATATGCGCTTGTCTCGTCATTATCTAGCCCAGTCTTTTTCTTCTCAGCCTTTAGAGGTCCACTGGCAAGGCTTTCATTCATGAGGGGGCATTGCCATAATCCCCACGCTTGGCTAGCCCAGAACGGACACAAAAATTGATTTGAAAGTTATAAGCGTCATCTTCCATATTACAATGCTAATTTTAATGCATCTTTGGGCGTTAATAAATACATATCTCCCGATGTATAAAAACTACAATATTTTTACCGCACAGAGATGCACGAAATGAAATAGCTGTTTTGAAAAACTAAATAAATAAAACAAAATAAATATACTTAATAGGAAGCACGTTAGCAACGCATCAACGAGTTGCTTTTCGACTAGTGCAATCATAAGCAAGGCTTTATAATAGGTTGGGGAAAAAGTTGTTGTGCATTTTTTAAGAAAATTCAAAACATTTTTTAATATAGTTTATTTAAATTTAACTAAAGTAAGTAGGTACCTACCATTTTGTTCAATAACTTTTGGCCATCTTGTAGGTAGGGTCATGATCCCATTGCTATAGACATTTTGGGACTTCTGATCAAAATATCGCGACAAGTGGTTTTAGCAGTCCTCTCGTGGTGTTAACCTGACACTGCCTAAATAATTCTCAGGACTATACGGCGGATGCATTAACACCTCAAAGTCAAACTCTGTTAATTTATGCTGAGTGACTAAAGATGTGTGATCTCTAGCGTTAAAAAAACCACACCCCTTCGTTGGTTAATTCCGGTCGTTTTCTCTAAACTTCTTGCTTTAAACTCATCAGTGGTTCGCAGTAGAGCTCAGAATCGACGGGCCTGCCTGGTGGTAACAGCTCTTAATAAGTAATGCCCTTCCAATCCCACCACATACACAGCATCACCTTGTTGCGAGTTAATCCGGGTTTCGCCACAGTCTGTGAAGCCTGACCGGCCTTTACCACGACCTTTTTGGCAAGTTCTTGTCATACGTGATACAGTTTTCATCATCAGTTATCAGCTTCTTCAAAAAGGGTTCGGTTTCATTACACCGTAATAAAGAATCACAAATGAGTACACGGTTCATTAGGTTTCTTTCAGTGAGCTCGTGAGGTACCCAAATATCGAGCTTTTTTGTGTAGCCAGTTTTTTTCGAATGCGCCAAAACTGTTTTGTCGTCAATTCCCAGTTCTTCAGCTAAGTCGTAACTACTGATATGCACCTAGCTCCACTTTTTCAAAAATGGCATCTATTTTATCCTCGACCAGAGCGACGTCCATTCTCGAAATCAAAATTTCCGGATTGAAAACGCTTAAACCAATTTTGTGCTGATCTTTATCTTATCTCACAGTCACTGCACTAGGTCCATAAACACACATTTTCCTAATTTGAATTTCGAATTATGTTCTTTAAACTTTCAATCATATCAAAACCGGCCAGATACAAATCGTAGCCAAAGAGATTTTATTACAATTTCATACATACTATAATGCCAAAAGACTTTTTATCCAACCTAATATTTATAATACACGCAAGAACGTCTGACTTTAACGCAAGTAAGTCCCGTTTTCGAGAACATATTTTTTATTGTAAAAACTGTTTTTATCCTTTTTGTGCCTTATGTGACGAATCTCAACGCGTTCACGTTACATCGAGTCTTCCGTTCAATGGGTCCACATGAAACCCATCGCTTGTATCGGCCTGTAATCTGAGCCCAAACATCTATATCATAGCGATAGCCCCCATACCCTTACTATCGGTTTAGTCATCCTAATTATTACAATATTTTAAGGGCTAATAAGTAAGCATCATAAAGTATGCTACTTTTGAAAAGTTTAATTGCCAGTTCTGACATTATGTTATACTGCCTTTTTTATCGGGAACAGCGCGGACGGTTTGGGAGACTGTGTTATGTAATTTTGAGCTTCAAATAGTGTTGATTCTCTTTATAAGCTTAATTTATTTAAATGAATTTTGGTTTTTGCAGCCCAGTCTGGATTTGTGCCCGGTTAATATCAATAGGCTGCTCCTTTATTAATTTTTATTTATTTAAACATTTATTTTAGGCATCAAGGCCCATATATACATATACATTAACAAAAACGGTTCTGTACCATTATCATTAAAAACGGCAAAAAAATCACCTTTGTTTTATGGGAGCCCTCTTTCAAAATTTATTTTATTTTAATTTCATTATTTATTTTTAATTTTAATATATAACCAAATATTCTGTGAATATTTGAAGCGTCTATCTATTGCCGTTATTAATATGGAGCAAAAAACGGCAAGAAAATTACATTTGTTGTACGGGAGCCCCCCTTAAATATTGTTTTTTTTTTATTTTTAGGTTTTGTTGTTATAACTGCAACAGAAATACATAATCTCTGAAAATTTCAACTGTCTAGCTATTACGGTCCATGAGATACAGCCTGGTGACAGACGGATAGCGAAGTCTCATGAATAGGGTTCCGTTTTACCTATTAGGTACGGAACCCTAAAAACTTAAAATACTATAAATACATATACCCATTTGGGACTAAAGAAGGGGCAGTGGGCAATGTGCCCTGCCCACTGCCACACAATTTTAGCGACTCGAAGAGCTATGTCGGTGACTTTGGTTCTTCTGCGGATCTCCTCATTTATGTTTTTTTTTTTATAAAATTATAAACTAGCGCTTGACCGCAATCCCGCCTGATGATAAGCAGTGATGCAGTCGTTGATGGTAAAGCGCACTAGTTTATTAAGAGCCTATTCACTCTAGCCTTGAAGACACTCAAATTGTAGTCCGACGGAAACACCGCCGCTGGCAAACTGTTCCAGTCCCTCGATGTACGAGGTATAAAGGAGGAGGCGAAACGCTTCGTCCGGATCGTAATGGTGTTAACAACGCAGATCGTTAATATGCAGCAGGAACAGAGTTGCAGAGAGAACAGACCCCTGACCCCTGCATTAGTCAACATGGGCTCAGATGAGCATCCGTCGACAACGACTCGGAGTGACCGTTCAGTCAGGAAGTCTTTTACCCAACCAGTCAGGCCAGGGAAAATGCCGTACGCCGGAAGCTTACTCAAAAGGCCAGCGTGCCATACCCTGTCGAGGGCCTTCGAGACATCAAGGGAAACTGCAATCGCTTCCCCTATTCTCTCGAGGGCCTCGCCCCACAAGTGAGTGGCATACACTAGTAGGTCCCCAGTTAACCGATTGCGGCGAAACTCGTACTGTCGGTTACTGAGGAGATCGTTACCTTCCAGGTATGCCAAGAGGCGCGATTTGATTCGATCACGCAGAGGAACTCCGAGCATAGCTCTTTCCATTGCCCTTTGTGTGACTCTGAGCGTTCGTATGAGGCCTATTGTGAGCGACCACGTTTCAGTTCCGTAAGTCATCACTGGCAACACACACTGGTCAAAGACTTTAGTCTTGAGACACTTTGGTATCTTGGACGACGAGAAGATGTAGCGTAGCTTCCCGAACGCTGCTCAGCCGACCTGGATTCGACGAGACACCTCTTTCTCGAAGTTGGACCTACCTAGTTGGACTATTTGTCTCAGGTATATTCTCGTCAACAACTTCGAGTGCAGAGCAAACAACTAGAATTGGAGTGGGTGCGACATGAGAGTTCGACATGATCTTCGTCTTATCTAGGGTCTAAGGATGAACATGGATAAAACGAGACTTGTTGGGCAGCTCTTCTGAGGTCATTGAGCATTTTGCTCAAGTCTTCCAGGGTCTCGGCCATGACCACGATATGCAAAACGGAGATTAGTGATGTACTCGCCACTGATGTTAATGCCAAGTCCTTTCCAGTCCAGGAACTTGAAAACGTGAAAACTAAAGTGTTGATAAGGAGCGAAGAATTGAAATCTGATAACAGCACAGTGCTCTTGGGTATAACTCTGGATGCTAAGCTTCAATGGAGTCCACATATAGACAAAAATTGTCAAAAAAACTAAGTTCTGCTGCATACGCAGTTAGAACAATTCGTAATTTGACTGATATTGAGACGGCCCGTGTAGTGTACTTTGACTATTTCCATAGCGTAATGTCGTACGGTATTCTGTTGTGGGGAAATGCCGCTGATATTCAAACTATATTTGTTTTGCAGAAACGAGCTGTTCGTGCAATTTATAAATTAATACTCTCGGACTTAATTTATAAATTGCACGAACAGAGAAAAGCCTGAATAACTTCAAATCCTTCATTTAACGTAACGTTGATAATTTAAAAGAGCGTCCTTGGAGTTTCTTGCCCGTTCTTCTCCATAGGTACCTACTCTTTGGAATGGGCGACTAGCTTCATCTTACTGACTGGCCGACCTTCTGACAATTCAAAGTGAACAATTTGGGAGATATGACATATCCTTGTCTCACTCCACGCTGCAATTGGATCGATTTCGAGTCCTGATCCTGGAGAATGAAGATTATTTAATTAAATATTTTGAAGAATATACTTTAAAATGTTCAAAATCTAATCGCAGTCTTATCTTGACTACAACCAAAAACCAAAAACTTGTCAAAATGTAGGGAATTCAGAAATATGTCTATTTGGCAGATTCAAATCCAGATCGGCACCCTAATTGCGAAACGCGCCATTACTATTAGCTGAAATGAAAAAAATAAAAAATATGTTCGAAAATTTTTCTACTCAAAAACGTAAATAACGCGAATGTTATTAAACTGTCAAAATGAAACATATTGCAACTGATGTGTGTTACGCAATTACCCTACAGAATGTGAACGTTTTTAAAGTTACGAGAATTGGCCTTCTGATCATCTGGCGTATACTTTAAAGAATTTGAATTCAATACGCCACGCGAAAATTTTCTTCTAGCCGGAATGAATTGTGTTTTGTCTTCTTAGTGTTTGATGAAAGGATTAAGCAAGGAGGCTTGGGGGAACTTGATTTGATTTCTAGCTAAAGCACTCTTAAACACAACAGGTGAAATGTAGGTGAACTACTTACTAAGTGAACTTTTTCTCGAACCTTGAAGAAAAACTAGCTTTAGATATCTTTTTTGGATATGTTTTTGGGCTGTAACTGAGCACACATCAGTAAAAACTTAAGGGAATAAACCGTTGCACTGCCGTCTTCTGTAATTTATATGGCGTGTAAACAGTATTCTATTCTACTCTATTCAATTCTACCCTATTTTATTCTACTCTATTCAATTCTCCTTTATTTAACTCTATTCTATTCTAGTTTACTCTATTCTATTATTGTTTAAATCGTTATACTATGACTCAGCAACAGTACCTTGTTAGTTATTGCGTAACAAAGAATACATCAACTTGTTCAATTGCGAGGTGATTTAAACAATATAATGCACCAGATAGATGAGTTGTTGTTGTTAAAAACTGATTTATTTCATAATTATTTTATCTTGCGATGCTTGTCAGGCCGTGCGTTGACCAGGAAGGAGAGAGGGCTCTTCCTGTTGAACGGCTGAAAGTGCAGTGTGCTGTGCCGAGGTTGCTGATGAGGCTGAGGGTGATGACCAGGTATGCGAGGTCGCTGCATGCTTGTGGTCAGGATATCCGCTGAAGCCGTGGGTGTGGTTATGTGTATACTTATGGGAGTTATAATGATGACGTCACGCTGGAGTTTTTGCACGAAGGCTGCGCTGACGCCCATGTTCGGGGTCAACAGTTTGCTGGAATTAGGAACAAAGTACACTCATACTACATAGAAAAGGGAGGATTCTTCGACCAGACAGCTGTTTAGTCTGACGGGCACTTACGCAACGGTTGCTGTTGGAAAGTTGTATGTATGCTAGTTGCACGGCAAACTCTGCGAGATGTAGAATTGGTGTGACGTCAGTATGACGCGCTGTTCGCATATGGCGTTTGTAGATACCGCTACTACATATTATGATTTTTTTTTCATATCAATATACAGCGGTCTTCGTGTCTTTAAACTACAGAATATATCCTGACACCAGATACTATCAGTAACCCCATGCACAGTAACCGCAGGGCAACGGCCTCCACATAGTACACACTGTGTGCAGATTGTCCAGCCCAGCCTACCCAGCGAATGACCAGAGGATAGGGTTGGAGTTATCCCACAAATAATAGACGGCCAATTTAGGAGAAGCCAACAGTAGGACACAAACAAACACTAGAAGATTTAATGAAAAAAAAATTTAAATTATTATTTAACAAGTACCTTACCTAAGTATAATATAACAGATAAAGCGTTACTTATAAAGCAGTGTTTCGTACGTTTTCGCACTCATTGCCAGTTTTATCTCTGTAGGTACTCCTTCTCAACTCACATTAATTTTTACGTGAGTTCCCCTCGAGAACCGCGAGTAAGTCCTCAATGGAGTGCACAGACGAAAGCGCCTCACGCCTGTTGGCCACGAGTTTGGTCTGACAATTGGATTATCTTATTGTGCCGGCAAGTATTTCACAACAGGAAAATATGTTCGAAATAACTTCTGCCGGATAACCAGTTAATTTTGCAATAGGTTTTTAATCACTAGTAAGAAATTGTGGGACGTGCATAATACAGGTACGCGAAATTTGTAGCTTGTTTATTTGGGGATATAACTTGAAATCTTGTTAATAGGGATGTATCCAAGGTAAGAAAATCAAAAAAATAATTAGTCCGTCTTATAGATAATAAAAAAAATTAAGACCCATATTTTTTATTTTGTCGAAATTATCAAAAACTACTGAGATATAACTTATTAAAGTTACGGAGTAGGGGCTAATTCGTGACGTCACGCGACATTTCAAATCAATATATCTTCCTAAAAATTTGAATGAAAGAAAAAATAAAAAATACGTAGTCAATATTTTTTATAAATCTATCTGATGGACATTAAATTATTTTTTAGGATACAACCCAATTGTCTAAATTATGGTTGTCAAGATTCCGTTCTGAGGTACACAAAAACGAAACTCTTTTAGGATCACTTCGTAGTCCGTCTGTCTCTCCATCTACCTATCCGTCTATCATGCATTTTTTCTCAGGAAAGCGTACAGTAATTACGTTGAAATTACATAATATGCAATTTCAATTTTGCCTTGAAGCAGTAAAAATCAAACTTCAGACTTAAATTCAAATTCAAACCAAATGTACGGACATTTATGTTGCGTTTAAGCCGCATATTTTTATACTCGTAAGGGAATCACAACCTATATAGGGTAGTTCTCGTTGATCTAGCTAGAATATGTTATGTAACTGAAGAAAACAAACAGGAAACTGAATCTATTTCTACCTACAATTTTCTATACAATTCCCGGTGCGCGAGTCCAACTCGCATTTGGCGGCTTTTTATTCATATTTTAAAGTTAAGTACTTAAATCTGATTTCTTATAACAAAAGCTAATTATACGTTATCGCTATATATTTTTCAAAAGCATAGTATCCCGGATGAAAAAATCATCGACGAAATTTATAGTCACCAAAATAAACACACAACTCCACCCTACACCCATGTACTAATGACAAATCATTTCACCAATTCAAAAAAAAAGCAGCAAATAGGAAACAAAATATTCAATACATCTCATTAAGCGACATCCGACGCGGTGAACCCAAGGGTTTTGTCAGAATTTATCCGGCGGCAGGACCAATTACGCACGACGGTTTCCTTCCTGACTGACGCACCATCAAATATGTACCTCGGCTACCTCGGCCCTTGGCTAGAAATGACGAAAAATAGCGAGAACCAAGAGTGACGTGCGAGCTGCGAACATGAGTATGAATGAATGATGTGTGGCATACGGGAGACTAATCAATAGAGTCGCCTGCAGGCTACCCTGCAATATTCACGTTAGTAATGGCCGAAACCACTCGCCTCCCAACTGAGTCACGAAACACGCATAGGACCTCAATTTATAGTCTGAATATTGACGTTCGAAAGATTGTGTTTTTTTACTAACTAAAGGCCGGTTTTTTGATGCGTAGATCTCAATTGTTAAAAATAATGGTAACATTTTTACAAAATATGTTTTGATATCATTTTTAGTTTATCTAATGATATAGTGACGCGCATTCCTTTATTCACAAATTAAACTAAATTAAATTTCCGTGCACCTTTTTCTTTCTACTTATTTAAGAAAAGGAAAGAAGAAGTTTAGTCCTGTTAATTTAGTCAGCACAAAACGTATTTTTTTTTTTTAATATAATCTAGTGTTTGACCGCAATCCCGCCTGATGGTAAGCAGTGATGCAATCGTTGCTGATAAAGCGCGGAGCCTATTCACTCATAAAAACTGACTGAATAGGAAGGAAGACGCCAGTTAAACGAGGTGGTGCAATGTTAAACCCAACAACACGATCAACGATACTGCGACAGAGGGAGATTGATCTGGAGACCCCCCACAACCAAACTCTCGACCCAACAACATTTGGCGCATCGTACCCGGCACACATCGCAACACAACTGCTCAGACCCGGCTTCCGTACGGCTTCACCAGACATCATGCCGGAACACGACGAATCGCTTGGAGGCAAGACTTTCTCTGGTGGGTGGTAACTTCTGCCGGTAGAATTCTAGCAGTTCTAGTCACTCTGTTTTTAATCACGTCTTAACTGGGAGTAGCTTAATTTGACAAGACTAAATCTTCTGTCCTTTCCTTAATGAAATGAAAAGAAAAAGATGCACTTAAATTATGTTTAGTTCGTGAAAAAGGCTCCGGCGCCAACATTGTCGCTTGGATGATAAAATTATAATTAAATATTATGTAGTTTATAGAAATAACCATTACGTACACTAATAATTGTCCAAAAATGCTACGAGTTCAAAACTCAGGAGGTTACTCAATTCGACCGTATATATGCCTTTTTTATGTTTGTTCGCGGATAACTTCATCGTTTATGAACCGATTTTGATAATTCTTTTTTTGTTGGAAAGAATACATTCCCAAGGTAGTCCCATGATAAGGACTTCAGGGTTTGATGGTGGAAGGCCAGAGAAATCAAGGGGAACTTTCAAAAATTGTAGCGACGGCTAGTGCATTTGTAAGTTTTTTCATTAGGTAGTTTAAAGCCCTACAAATAAGGGTCTGTAGCAGACCTGATGATAGAGCCGGGAGACAGGCGAGGGAACTCCTCAATGATTCACAGCAGCTACTTTGTGTTCCTGCTTGAATAATTTGTATGGATAAGAACCTTACACCTAGATGGTTTGTGACCGTCATTAGGGAGCTGATGATGAAGACAAAGGTCAGTTCAGGGAACTCCTCAACAATTTACAGTAATTACCTTGTGTTTGGAGTCAATTCATTTCTATTGATGAGAAGTTTGCCTCCATTCCATGTGGGTTATAATGAAAGTCTGCAGTAGATCTGATAATAAAGACCTTAGACAGTCGAGGGAAGTCCCCATGAATTTACAGCATTGAAGTATAAAGTAGGACAACCACTAGCCACTGCTACTCGCCATGCTGATACGACAATAAAAAAATCGTGTCATCTCTAGCAATGCTCGTATCTTCAGTCTGGTCCGAGAGAAATTTTATAAAAATCGGTTCAGTAGTTTGGTATTTAAACCAAAATTACTGGTAAACAACATGCGTCGTTTGCTTGCTAGCCTATTCCAAACTACAACAGTACTTTTTGCAACTAAACACAGCAAAATAAAAAAAATTGTACAAAAAAAAAACAACCGACTTCCAAAAAAAAAACACTACAAAGTGAAAAATAACTAATTTCGGAAGTCGGTGGCAAAAATAAAAATACAGAAACCAAAGACACCGTGATCGTGAATATGTGTATTCGTTTTTGCCACCGACTTCCGAAATTAGTTATTTTTCACTATGTAGTGTTTTTTTTTTTGGAAGTCGGTTGTTTTTTGTAAAAATTTTTTTTGTATAAAAAGTTTGTTTACAGTTACTAATTTTAACAATAGGTTGAGTTAACCACGTATTATTTACTATTAGTTAATTAATTAATCTAAGATCATGCTACAAGAAAAACATTCTTTAAAAGTCCGTGACTTTTAAGAAAAAGAAAATTTATTTTACGCGATCGGGCGCCATGTTTTTCCAATATGAGACTAATCTAACTATAGCCTGTATTGTCCCATGGCAGACAAAAGATCTCCCTTTCCCTCCATTAGTTAGAAATTATTAAAGAAAAATGTCACATCAAGCGTTTCGCCTCTTTTATACCTCGTACATTGAAGGAGCGAAACAATTTGCCTGCAGCGGTCTTTCCATCTGACAACAATTTGAGTATCTTCAAGTCTAGAATATATAGGCTTTTAATAAACTAGTGCACTTTACCATCAACGATTGCATCACTTCTTTCCATCAGGCAGGATTGCGGTCAGTTTATAATGTTAAAAAACATCTTGTAATAACGTTCCCAATTAAATTCAAATACTATCATAACAAATAATTATTATGATAGTAGTTGTCGTCCTCCGTGGCGCAGCGATCAATACGCCTGCCTGTGACGTGGAGGTCCCGGGTTCGATACCCGGCCAGGTCATGATGAAAAACGATCTTTTCCTGATTGGCCTGGGTCATGGATGTTTATCTATATATGTATCTATTATAAATATACTATCGTTGAGTTAGTATCCCATAACACAAGTCTCGAACTTACTTTGAGGCTCTTAATCTGTGTGATTTGACCGTATAAAAAAATATATAAATAACAGATAAATTAACAGCTGGCCAGCCTTTTCCCAACTTTGTTGGGGTTAGCTATCAGTCTTACCGCGATGCAGCTAAATATCATTATTTTACATCGAGCGACTGCCTACCCCACCTCCACAACCCAGTTATTGGGTAATAAGATAAAAATGGGTAAAAATGTTTACCAGACTTTCAGGCTTAACGTACTATCCGAGGCACGATTAAATATGTTAAGATGATCACCCATCCACGGACCAATCGTGGAAAGCATAGCTTTACCTAACCGATGGAACAGAAGCCCCTAACCAAACAGATAAATATTTAAAATAATAAGAGCTCATTATGTTTATTAACAAGGGTGGACATGTCGCGAGTTGGACTCGGGATAGTCCCGAAGCAATTGTTAGCTGTATGTAAGTTAGTGAGGGTCACTTGTAGCAACTCTGTCTTATGTACGGTGTGCCCAACAAGTTTACATTTTATTTTTGACCAATTTATTTTGCCCTTTTGTTGCTGCGGTTGACAATTTGACATAACGATGTTTGCAATACGTTGATTTGTGGAGCAAGGCCTTAGTTGTAGATAGATGAAATAAGCTTTTTTTGGAGGTGAAATCAACAAATGACACAATGTAGCGAACTTCCTGCAACCCTAACACCTTTTGTATTATACACCTGCATTGACGAATAAAAAGATTTAATTTGATTTGATTTGATTTGACATTTTATACAACTAAATATACTTACAGTGCCAAGTATTTGCACTTCTATGTAACATGGCGAAATACATACAAGAATATGAGACAACAGTATAACGACAAAGCAGAGAACGCACACGTAGACAAGACATTAAGCATTCCAAGGTACATCCTTCTTTGAATATTGTAAAGCACAGTCCTAGATATCAATCGGTTATATTGATTAATAAGTTGCCTCTAGATTTAAAAAGCGCTATCGACTAAAGTTCATTCAAAAATCAACTCAAACGTTTCCTATTGAATAAGTGTCTTTATGCTGTTGACGATCTATAGCAGAATTCTGATTTATTATATATTTTTTTTTTGTACTGGTTCGGTGTCAGTTGTGATTGTTTGCTGCACCGGGTGGCATCTTTACGTCGGCACCGGCTGTCACTGAAAACCAGCGCTGGACTCTGTTTCACATAGGGTCGCAGCATAATGCTGAGTGATAGCCGTTGTGCGTGGATGTGACGCATGTCAACTATTATCACTTAATTGTTTTTGTACACTTTTGTGTCATGTTTGCCGCAAATAAACGTTTTTTTCTTTCTTTCTATGTATGTGTAGATATGCAATTGTAATATTTGACATTTTTAATGTAATGTGAATTCTTAATTTTCTCTCTAGTTATTGTGTAATTTCAGATATATTTTTTGCTAATGAATAAATGACTAAGACTACACTTTTATGCTTAAAGTTAACTAGTGATTAGCGATTCTTTAACCATTAATTTTAACGTTTGAACATCACTTAACTTTAAAAATCGTTTATGAATAAGCCCCTTAAACACTGTAGTGTTTATTTATAAACGATGATTAAAGTTATGTGACGTTAAAAGGTCAAAAATGTATGGTTAAAGAATCACTAATCACTAGTTAACTTTAAGCAGCGTTTATGAATAAGAGGGATACTGTCTAAAATCGGCCCGTGTTCCTCCATTTGCTTGTGCCACGGGCTACAGTGCGCTCTGTCAAACAATCCGCGGTCCTGGTGGGCATCGGCCGTAGTGGACCCCGTCATGACCACTTTGAGGTCTGCGTGGAAGACAACGCACAGTCGATCCGGGCCTGGCGGCCTGCCACTACTTGCCGCTCACAAGTCCGCGCCTACGGTAGTCGGGACTTCGCTACAGTCTCCTGACATCCAGGGCGTCTCCCAGCCTGACTAGGGGCCTGAAGCGCACAGATTGCTCTCCCTCAGGCGCTCCGTCTCCTCCTTTGTGTGCATTATTGCCTTGCAGAAAGAGGTGGAGTCCTCCCATGCACTAACGCTCTGGATGATCCATGCAACGGTGATAACCTGGTGTTTCCTACCACCTTATCTTAAACAGGAACCTCCCGAAACAGCTGTTTCCGGTGGCGGGTCCGTAGGAGTTGACAAACACCAGACGAAGTAAATGGTTTAAAAAATAGCATACTTTTCGTAATAATTAACTAATTATTAGTTAGACCATCTAACTGAAACTGCTTAAATCAGAATAAAATGCATTAATCAAAAATAAAGCCGCTCAGCGAATCAAATCATCAGAAATGAGGTGATTCGACAGAGGACCAGAGTCACCGACATAGCTGAGAGGATTAGCAAGCTGAAGTGGCCACATATGCCGCAGGACCGACAACCGTTGGGGTAAACGAGTCCTCGAGTGGAGACCGCGTCTCCGTAAACGTAGCGTAGGACGCCCTTGGGCGAGATGGAGCGACGACATCAAAAAGGTGGCTGGCGGAGAACTGCTCAGGATCGAGCTTGTTGGCGTGCCATGAAGGAGGCCTATGTCCAGCAGTGGACGAGTAGACGTTAATGATGATAAATCAAAAATAAAAGAAGTTTTTCCGAAGTAGTTTGGTAATGTATATCATCATGTTATTATTTTCTCAGCCTTATGGGGTGGTATTTTACATTGGGGCGACTATTTATCTATGCTACACTACGATAATCAGCCAAGAAAGTTCCCACTGTCGAGACACAACCCTCCTCTCGGCGAGAGGGAGTGTGCCGTATTTTCCTACGCTGGCCCAGTGCGGTTTGGTAATGTCACATGTCATAGAATTTTTATGGCTTTAAGACATGCCAGTTTCCTTCACTGTTTTGAGAACAGTGGTGAAGAAATAACTTACACAAAGTAAAGCTCCTGATGGGATTCGAACCTACGACCTACAACTTATGACGCGAATCAAAATATATTTATTTATTTTATTATTGATGTACACACAATAAAATACATAAAGATATGACAAAATTAAGATCTGAGTACAAAGGTGCTGCTTATTTCTTAAGAAATTTCTACCAGCAGACCTGCGAAAGGAGAAGTAAAACAGAAATGTAGACAATAGTGTGTAAGAACAAGGAGGAAATAAAATATGAATATGATAACTATTATATATAAAATAATTATATAAGTATACTTAAATAAATACATAATACTAGAATATATATATATATATATATATATATATATATATATATATATATATATATATTATATATATATATATATATATATATATATATATATATATATATATATATATATATATATATATATATATATATATATATATATATATATATATATATATATATATATATATATATATATATATATATATATATATATATGTATAAATATTAAACAAATTCTCACAATATAGAGGAAAGGTAATGCTCTTTTGATCGACGTTTAAATTTAGAAATTGTGTTTAAACCACGAATGTTAGGCGGGAGTGAGTTCGACAATCTTAAAGCATGTAAAGAGAAGGAATAGGAATAGTAAATCGTTTTATGAGGATAAGATTTAAGGATGGATCTCTCTCTCTGACTTCTGTAACACAGGTACTACCTAGCACGGGGGTCAGAGCTTCAAATTAAGTGAAACTCCTTTTTATGTCAATAAAACTTATTATTATTATTAAAAAAAAATCTTAGGTGTGATCTACAGGCTGCGCCGCTAGAGCGCGCGTAAGAAAATATATAATAGGTATATATTATGATTATATTGATTATCCTGACAAAAAAGGATTAAATTAATGTACATAATCAAACATCATCAACACTCTACCATACCACAAATATGAAACCTGAAAATCTACTAAAGTTCATCATTTTTTGCGAACCGTACACAGTTTTCTTTCAGTCGAGGCTTATTATGATACACTTTAATAATGTTGGCATACATCATTATGCGTGTTCGGAGTCCAGCGAGCCATGGCTAACATGTTCCGACATCATAAGAAAACCTACTAACAACGCAGTGATCCTATTTTGAGGAATACTAATGAACCTGACCCTCCAGTGACGTCGGCCGCTGTTTTCTTTATGGAAATAAGTTCTGAGAATGTATACTCGCGAATGTTGGGCGGCTGTTAATAATTCTGATTGGGAATCGAGTGGGAACTATATTTATATCATTTTTAATACAAAAACATAAATTACAAATATTATTTACAAACTTCTAAAACTAATTAAATTACAAATTATTAAATAACTAGCGATCCGCCCCGGCTTCGCACAGTTGCAATGCCGATACTAAATACACTACAGTAAAACTGTGTATATGTATTTATAAAAACGTAGCGGCCCGACGCTTCCGCCGCCCCGGCCGATCGGTACCGCCGCAAACGCTGCATCCCGCAATTTTCAAATCTGTAATATTTTCGAAAATATGCATTTAAATTATATGCTGTAAGAGTCATATAGATCTTTATTAGACCAACAATGTATTTAAGGTATTTAATTGGATAAGGATTAATGCTGTATTGGTTAAAATCGCTTCGAAAATTTTATACTGTGTATAAAATTTGTGATAATAATAAGTAAAACTATTAACAAATTAAAATATAGCGTCGAAAAATTCCTTGGCATCGCTATCGAATGGTAATGTACCCCGCATTGTATGGAAATGCTTAAGCTTCTAGCCAAGAAAAAGTGTTTGGGTCATGGGAAGAGTCACCAAGTCGCGTAAAATTAGATAGATACGATAAGATAAGTCTTTATTGTATGTTACAGTCTTATTTTAATACAATGTCCACATGTTTAGCTATACAGAATATGTTTCAATTGCACGCAAAATTAATAATTATATCAACAATGTCATTATATAATCCAAGTTAATAGTAATGTTATAAATTAATGTCAAAGAAATCCTTAATGTCATAGAAATTATGTATATTTAGCCATTTGTACAGCTTGTTTTTAAATAAATTCGCACACATCACAACGCAACTTTTAGCAAACTTGGCCGATTTCGTATTATCCTTCACAATAAGTCTGTCTTTGTCCCTTGTTGGACGAGTGATTACCTCAGGTGCTTTTTTGAACAATCCCTTATTACTGTAAACAAAATACAAGATTACATGTATGTAAAGTGCAGGAAGTAGTAACAAACCTAACTTTTAAAAAAATGGCTGGCAAGATACGTCAGGACGAAGTCCGCAAATGGCCCTGTTGCACTTCTTTGTGCAATGAATGCTCTGTCCTTATCCGTACTGTTTCCCCATACATCAGGTCCGTAACGTAATATTGATTACAAGGTTCAGTTGAAAACCAGCGTCAGGCAACTGCCACGTAGTTGTCTGACATTTATGCTGAACTGGACCTATTTGGCGCAACCGTTGGACTCACATTTGTTAATTGTCTTTTTATCTGTTTCTCTCTCTTTCTTTTTTTTCTGTTTTCTTTGTTTAAAACTATTATTACTACCATTACTATCACTACATATACTGTATTTATAAGGGTGTGCGCCAAATAAATGGTTTCTTTTCTTTCTTTTCTTTTTCTTTTATTTGTTATGTTCTTAACATGTCTAAATGCGTAAGTAAAATCCGCTCAGTTTACAGGCTACGTTTACGAATTGTGAATCTCTTAAAAACTTACGCATCGGTCACTTTGCCAGACTAAACGAAGCTCGAGTTTTTCGAAATGTTGCGAGTGTACTTACAAAGTGGTGAAAGTTTACATATAGCCCGGAGACTGTACGCGTCGGAGAGTATATCTAGGATACGAGCTCTAGGAATTGCAAACCCCACTGTCCCCAATGCAAGGACTATTTTAGCAGTTACCCAAAGGTTGATCGCGACGCACATAAAGTTGCCAAACGTGCCACTAAAAGAGCTGTAGCCAGAGCCAGACGTGCCCACTTGCAACCGCTTTACGAGAAGTTGGAATCGTCTGAGGGGCAGAAGCTCATTTACAAGTTGGCACGTTCCAGGGTCAAAGCGGCACAGGATATATCCAAGTGCTGTTGTGTAAAAGACCCTACCGCCAACCTGCTTTGCGAGGACCACGCGGTGAAGGAGAGATGGCGCTCGTACTTCCACGAGCTGCTGAATAAACAGCACCAAGAGGTGCAGACACCGTAACTCCCTCCGAACCTTGGATTAGTGCCCCCGATAACGCCTGAGAAAGTCCAAACTGCTCTTCGTCGCATGGCGAATCGGAAAGCTGTCGGAGCTGACGGAGTCCCCATTGAGGCCTGGAAGGCGATGGGTCCTCGCGGTGTGGGCATGCTTACGAACTTCCTCAACCGCGTGCTCCTGAACGGCAAAATCCCGAACCAATGGAGGCTGAGTATCATCACTCCAGTCTTCAAAGGCAAGGGCTCGGTCCAGGAGTGTAGTAATTAGCGCGGTATAAAGGTCATGTCCCACACCATGAAGATCTTTGAGAGGATTTTAGACTCCCGGATCCAGCAGGAGTGTGCTGTCTCGGAGTGTCAATATGGGTTTCGCCCAGGGTACGGAACCATGGACCCTATATTCGCCCTAAGGATCACCATGGAGAGATACAGATCGAAGAACACGCCTCTGCATATGCTCTTTCTAGATATGCAGAAGGCCTTCGACTGTGTCCCTCGGGGGGTGATCTGGTGGGCACTGAGGTTCAAAGGGGTACCAGAAGCCTATGTTGACATATCTCGAGACATGTACCTCATTTCCGATTCCATTGTTAGGACCGCTGTTGGCGACACTAAACCCTTCCCCATCACCGTCAGAGTCCACCAGGGATCCGTCCTTAGTCCGTTTCTGTTCATCGTGATATTGGACGTTTTGTCAGACAGCATCAAGAATTCACATGAGCAACCTCCCTGGCTGCTCATGTATGCTGTTGATATCGCGCTGGCAGACGCGGACCGGGAAAGGTTGGTGCGGCGGGTGAATGTGTGGAAGAATTCGCTTGAGAACAGAGGTCTTAAACTCAATGTGGCGAAGACGGTGTACATGGGCATGGCCAGCAACACGACAGACCCTATGTCGGTATGCATAGGCGGAGACATGGTCGAGTGCACAGACCAATATAAATACTTGGGGTCTATGCTCCACGCGTCCGGCGACATTGATTGCGACGTTAAGGCACGCATTTCCGCAGCTTGGGTAAAATGGCGTGAGGTGACGGGTGTCATTTGCGACCCCAAAATGCCGGTTAAGCTTAAAGGACAGGTCTATAAGACTATCATTAGACCTGTTCTTCTGTATGGCAGTGAGGCGTGGCCTGTGCTTAAGCGACACAAACAGGAGCTGCGTGTCACGGAGATGAATATGCTGCGGTGGATGTGTGGAGTTACGCGGAAAGACCGCATCAGGAACTCCCGCATCCGTGGCAGTCTTCGTGTCCGTGACATTGCAGACAAACTGCAAGAGGGTTGCCTACGCTGGTACGGTCATGTCTTACGAAAACCGGCATGCTACGTGGGTAACAAATGTCTTGCCATGGCGCCTCCGTCGGGCCGGAACAAGCGAGGTAGACCAAAGAAGTGCTGGCTTGACGTCGTAAGAGATGACATGCGTGTTAACAATCTCACGCCACGGGATGCCAGAGATCGTGCGAAATGGAGGAGTAAGTGTAGGAAAGCGGACCCTGGGCTCCAACGCGGAAGCCGCGGATGCGACCGGGATTATACGCTGAGATGATGATAATGACCCAAAGGTTGCTCGACCATAGATTGATTGACATTATTTAGGGGTAAGGATTTTTTTACTATTTTTGATTGAACATTATTGTACATAAGTAGTTGATTAAAAATTTTTAAAATACGCCTTAATGCAGAAGTATGGACGCCAGCAGGTCAACCTACCCGAAACTGTCAAACTTTCCCAATTAAACTTGAACCATAATGCTTTAGCGATAAAGTTGAAAATTTTATTAAAAGTGCACTAACTCATTTTTCGATAAACGCCAATCCTTAACGTGTTGTTCATAAGACATAGTTTTTAGAATACATTGCAGTAGTCTCTAATTTTGTATTCATAAAATTGTGCCTTATGAGCTACACTAATAAGGAAAAAAATTAGATTAGAATTGCGTAAATTGAGCGCTGAGTTGCTCAGCCGTTTTTAATCTGTATTTTGTTAATTTGTTGTTTATTGTTAATCGAAGCTTTATTTTCTGCATTTCGATGGTCCTAAGCCCATAAAAGTATGAAGGAAAAATTGGAATTACTCTGCAAATAACAGCAAATTCAAACCTGATAAAATAGCAATCTCTTAAATGAAAAATAAAGGGCGTTGACCTAAGGTAACTACTGTAGGTAAGGCTGAGTACTGAACATGCGGGGACCGTGTGGGGTACCGGTACCTACAAGCCGCGTAGTGAACACAACACACCTTGTACTCAGTCATTTGTGTCCAAGATATACTTAGAAA
This sequence comes from Sesamia inferens, assembly GCA_037179545.1. Lineage (NCBI taxonomy): Eukaryota > Metazoa > Arthropoda > Insecta > Lepidoptera > Noctuidae > Sesamia > Sesamia inferens. The sequence goes on along the minus strand of CM073934.1, from coordinate 10,766,698 downwards.
GTAAATATAACTTTAGAAAAGTTACATTGGTACTTGCCTGACATGGAATTGAACTCGAACACTCATACTTAAGAGGCTGATGTTTTAACCACTAGGTCACCACAACGGAACGTTTCCAAAGTATACATGCTTAAATAGAATTGATTCTAGTCGCGCAAAAGTTAGTTTTCGTGTGAAAAATTAAAATGTTGTAATATTTTTTTTTCAATAATTTTGTAAAAATATGTGTAGGTGATGCACCTACCGTGACGGGGTCCACGAAGACCGATGCCTGGATCAGGGTTGCGAGTTGCTCAAAAGGGAAACCGTGGACCTGGCGCACAGGCAAGTGAAGGAACACGAGTGGATTTTAGTAGTTGTCAAAGTTTGCGCACTGGATAAATTTTTTTCCTGTATATTGTAGCCGACGCTGAGAGGGTCCATTATAGAAAACACAAAAAAACAACAATTCAGAAATTAAAATAACCCAACAAATAGATGCTTTACAGCAAGTACATTGTGCTCTCACGTGTGCCATGCAATTATACAATATTAAAAAATTGAATCAACAAAATGCAAAGATAGTTTTGTCCATGGTTGAGCAGCTCCAACAGTGTTCCCGAATACTATGTTTAGCTCCTGTGTAGCTGTACCAGTGCCGAACACCCCTGTCAGCAATGCAATTCCGTAATGTACAATATGCTTGATGTTCGATGTGGTCTTCCGACCAGGAAACGTGCCGTTCCCTAACGGTGCGTATTCTGCCGTGAATATAGTAAATTTTGTGATCGACTTCCACATAAAATATTACCCCGATAATGACTTTTATTTGTATGTTGCATTTGTATAAAGGATCACAATTTCTCAAATAATACTCAATTTTTGCTTTTGCCGTTATTCAGGCTAGCATTAGAAAAAAAAAATACAGTGTTCATGTTCATTTATAGGATAAGTCCTTATCAATATCATAAAAATAGAGTATTTTCTACCCCAATGCGAAAATCATTATTAACCACTAGTCATAAATTATTAAAAATTCATTCAATTCTATTTTTATTTATTTATTTTTTTTTTTTTTTTATAAATTATAAACCAGCGCTTGACCGCAATCCCGCCTGATGGTAAGCAGTGACGCGATCGTTGATGGTAAAGCGCGCTAGTTTATTAAGAGCCTATTCACTCTAGCCTTGAAGACACTCAAATCGTAATGTGACGGAAACACCGACGCCGGCAAATTGTTCCAATCCCTCGATGTACGCGGTATAAAGGAGGAAGCAAAACGCTTCGTCCGGATCGCAGTGGTGTCAACAACGTAAGGGTGGAAACTCGCCGTACGACGGGTCGTCCGATGATGGAACGGAGATGGGGGAATTAAATCATGCAATTCCCTTGCACACTCACCAGAATGCATCCTATAGAAGACCGATAGGCTGGCTACTCTACGCCTGTGCTCCAGGCTTTGGAGACCGTTTCGAGTTAAGTCTGGGTCGCCAATCAGCCTCTTCGCACGCCTCTCCACCGAATCCAAAGCGGCAAGGTGACACTTCGCAGCACCAGCCCAAATGTGGCTGCAGTACTCCACACACGAGCGGACCTGTGCTTTGTATAAAATTAGAAGCTGCCCTGGTGTGAAGTACCGCCGGACTTTCGCGATGACGCCTAGTTTTCTGGCAGCCACCCCGGCCTTGGACTCAATGAACCGCCCAAAGTTAAGGCTCGAGGAAATCTCAACTCCCAAAAGCTGAAGGCGGTCGGCACACTCCAAGGATACATTCTGAAAAGTAGGAGCCAAGGTAAACGGGCTCCTTTTGGCGGTGAAAAGACACGCCTGTGTTTTGGCGGCATTGAATGCTACAAGATTGGCATTGCCCCATTCGGAGACTGCCTGCAGTGCAGCACTCACACGCTCTACCATGGCCTCTCTTTCGGACCGGATAGTTTCCTTACTAGCCCGAGCTTCCGGCAGGTATCTCTCCACAACTGTGCTGTCATCTGCATACCCATAGATACCGGGCATCAGCAGATCGTTAATATGCAGCAGGAACAGAGTTGCAGAGAGAACAGACCCCTGAGGAACACCGGCATTGGTCGACATGGGCTCAGATGAACATCCGTCGACAACAACTCGGAGGGACCGTTCAGTCAGGAAGTCTTTTACCCAGCCAGTCAGGCCAGCGGAAATGCCGTACGCTGGAAGCTTACTCAAAAGGCTAGCGTGCCATACCCGGTCGAAGGCCTTCGAGACATCAAGGGAGACGGCAATCGCTTCCCCATTTTTCTCGAGGGCCTCGCCCCACAAGTGAGTGGCATACACTAGTAGGTCCCCAGTTGACCGATTGCGTCGAAAACCGTACTGTCGGTCACTGAGGAGACTAACCAAAATTTTCAATGCAAGTAAATCGATTTTGCTTTTACGCAGCATCGTACACAAATAAAACAAGGCCTAAAATGAAGTCTTTGGCAAACAGTGAATGACGGACAATAGCAGGTCAAGCTACCCCAAACTGTCAGATATTCCCAATCAACCTTGAGCCTTAATGCTTTAGAGATAAAGTTGAAAATCTAATAAGAAAATCAGACAGATTGTAGTAGCTTCATGTGCTGTCGTCTGTACCTACTCTGTAAACCTCTGCCAACACGTTCGGCTAGAGTAAGCCTGACGATGATTATGTTATGTGTTAAAATGGAATCAAAGGTTGATAGGTACTCCTCCTAGCGCAACAAGTAACCCTACCCAGTACATTATTACAGGATAATTTGTTAGGTAGATAACATTTTGAACACTCACTCGTTCATTTCTTTGCAAAGAAGTGTTTTATGTTTTGATTATAGTTACGTAAACCCTAAACCAAACCAAAAGTCTTTGAACCAAATTACAGCGCTTGATCATGCATTACAAACACTGAAATTGTACCTACGTGTACGCTAGTAGGTACTGTCTAGTAAGTAGGTCTATGAAGGCACTGCAGTTAAGATAGTGTATTAGGAATTTAATATCACAAAAAAAACTAGGTATGATTTTATGAATCACAGTGATGACTTTGGGCGTCATCGTTTATAAAAAGGGTTCAAAATGACTACCTCCATTTTCTACACACAAAGACGTTCTATGTAACAAGTACGATCGAGTGTTCCTTAACATGTCCGGGGTTACCGAAGCAAACGCCGTTTCAATTTTAGATTTCATCTCGTCTGATGAACTACACTCTTTCGAATAAACACAATTTTTTACGTAACCCTACAAAAAATCCATTAGTGTAAGGTCCGGGGAACGAGGAGGCCAGGATATGGGTCCTCCCTGCCAATCCACTCGGTAAATTGGTCATTTAAGTATTCTCGAACAGGCCGCGCGTAATGAGCTGGTGCACCATCATATTGAAACACAATTTGACAGTAGGTAGCCGCAGGTAAGTTTTCGAGGGTCTCTTCCACAACTCTTGCAAGTACATTCAAGTATTCCTCGGCGTTCAGACGTTGTGGCAAACAAATTGGTCCGATTAATTGGTCATCGACGATATCAGCCCATTATACATTGATACGCCACCAATGCTGGAAATCGCTGGTAGTGGCGACATGCGAATTGGTGCGAGTCCACACGTTCTCTTTGTGCGTATTTAATATACCATTTCTAGTAAATGAAGCCTCGTCCGTTCACAGCACCTTTGTTGGAAACCTTAGGTCGGTTTGCATCCGGTTGTTGTACCAAATACAAAAGTTTATTCTTGGCGCGTAGTCTGCAGTTGAGAGTTCTTGGGTTCGACGAAAATGGTAGGGATGTTGACAGTCGTACCGTAATGTTCGCCACACCAGTGTATGGTTCACATTAAATACAGCGACAGCTCGATGAGTACTAGTTCTAGGTTCGTTGCTAAAGTACTCGATAATCCGTGTCTCCAAAGCGGTGCCAGAACGAGAACTTGGGCGTCCCTCACTCGCAGAACGATGACACATGTTCCTGAAGCACGTATACGACGCCAGGGGTCGCTGATCAGCGGCGGGTCTCCCGTCAACAATCCGTTACCGGTACAAATGTAATGCTCCGTTACCGGTACAAATGGATGCTACCTCCAGCAGCACCAACACAGATAATCATCTCATAATATCCACTATTTGAATATTCTTCACCACGATGAGACATTTTGAAAACCGTTGACAACACGTAGAACGTGGAACAGAGCAATTGCAAGACAGCGACTTCATCTCGAGACGATTAGTAAGCAACCAGTTTATTCGGGAGTTCGGGACTTGCAAAAAAATTAATAAAAAATCAAGAATAGGTAGTTACCTAAACCTACGTACATTTTAGGGTCCCCTTTACCGAAAAACCAATAGTGAGTGATATTTTTATCTACAGACACACCTATGCAACTAATTATTTTTTTTTACTCTTAAATAAAAAGAATAAGTATTCTTAACCACTTTAAATCTAAATACGGTACCTAAGTCAAAACTTATTACGTTTGTAATTTTCTAACGAGTGGTGATTAGACGCACTCGTTGCATAAGTTAAGATGTCAAGTACAAGCGAAGGCCTATCACCCCTTATTTAAATAATTAAATATTATGAAATTAAAACAATATGAAAGAAGTCAGTCATTAAAACGATATTTTATACGGTACCACTATTTAATGATGCATTTACAGTGGGCGTGCCAAAGGGACCGCTGCGTCCACGCCGCCCGGCCCTTATTGGTCGATAATCCTTTCTTTTATATCGACAGTCCACGTGGACTAAGAGATTAACAATGCGATATAAAATAGACACGGTATTGAAGTGTTTTCTTGCTTCTGATAAGCTATCCACGGCTGTCTTAGCATGTTAATTATAGATCGTAATTAATTATTGGAAACGACATAATTAGTAGTAAGTACCTACCATTAATAGGGGTGGATGCAAGAATATTTAATTGAATTTACTTTACATTACAAAATCTATGTTTTTATAACACAGATTAGTTGAATAAAACAATAGGCATAAAATGTACTGACACAAATAAGTCGACTCTGTTTTATAATCTTTAAAATTGAATTTTAAAGTTTTTCTAGGGTCATCATTAATAATAATAATAATAATACTTTTATTTGTTAACATAGGTAATAGAGATACAGTTCTTGGTTTTGATGAGCTGAGCGCTATGTTATGCCAGTAGGCGTACAAATATACATGCAAATCTAGATTTTCTATTATTGTTATGTCATAACCAAACGAGGAATTATTAAAATGTAAAAAAACATATATAAATATTAGTCAAAAAAAAATCGATGTCAAAATAATTATATGTCAAAAAAAAAAAATATCAAAATTAATGAAAAAACAAAAATTCAATAAAAATAAATTGCAATTCTACATTAATTCGTCATTCAGGTATTCATCAATTGTGTAGTAGCATTTATCAATTAAGAACAATTTCATTTTTTTCTTAAATTGTGTAAAATTTAATTCTTTAATGGCGTCTGGAATTTTATTATAAATACGTGGAGCCATACCTAGGATACTTTTTTTGACTAGTGCAGTGTTACATTTATAATTACACAAACAATTTTTGTACTGACTACGAAGTGGAACATTTCGTGCCGTTGTAATTTTTTCGAAAAGGTGAGGATTCTGTTTGATAAAGATACTCATTTCCAGTATGTATAACGCCGGCACCGTAAGAACTTTTAGCAATTTAAAGTACGGCGCGCAACTGTCTTCTGTTTTCAAACCACACATGGCTCTAATGCACCTTTTTTGTGCCTTGAATATTAATTCTTTATCCGGCGAATTACCCCAGAAAATAATACCGTATCGTATGAGTGAGACCACCAAACCATGATAGGCAACAAGTAACGAGTCTATATTTACTTTTCTGGCCAGTTGAAAAAGTGCGTATGCTGATTTATGAATTTTCCCACAAAGCTGTTCTATATGCGGTTTCCAATTCAAGTTACTGTCAATATAGATACCCAAAAACACACTTACTTTTTCCTCTTCTATTACGTTGTCATTAAATTTGACACACATTTTTGGAGCTTCAATTTTTTGGTAAAAATGCATTAGTTTGGTTTTCTTCAGGTTAATTTTTAAATTATTCATATTAAGCCAATTAATTATGTCAGTAAGAGTATTATTAATGTCAGTTTCATATGTATTTAGATCTCTACATTTTACTAGGGCAGTGCTATCGTCTGCAAACAAAACCATTTGTTGTTGCGTCACTTTCGGCAGATCATTTATATATATGAGAAATAAAGGTGGCCCGAGCACGCTACCCTGAGGCACCCCATATTTTATATTCCTGAAATTTGACACATACGTTTGTTCCATTTTTGACTTCGCACACACTCTCGTAATTTCCGTACATTGGAATCTATTACTAAGATATGATTCTATTAATTTTAAAATGTTTCCTCTGATGCCATAGCAATGCAATTTGTCTAAAAGGATTTTGTGAGAGACATAATCAAAGGCTTTAGTCATGTCTGTGTAAATAGCGCAGATGGGAGTCCTTTTATCCACAGCAGACATAATATTATTGAGGAAGTCAAAAATGGCCATATTAATGGTTTTATTTCTTCGGAAACCGTTTTGTTCCTTGCACAAGACGTTGTGTTTATGAAGAAACTGATATAACGAGTTATATATAACTTTTTCAAAAATTTTGGAAAAAATAGGAATTTTGGCTATGGGACGGTAATTTTTTATAAGCTTTTTGTCTTCTTTTTTGTGGAGCGGTTTTATTATGACTTTTTTTAAATCTTCGGGATAGATGCCCTCGGTAATACCGACATTAATAATATGTGCTAGCACGGGTGCTATAATGTCAATTACATATTTAATTACTTTCGTCGTTATACCGTCAATACCTACAGTACTAGTGTTTTTTAGTGTCTTTGTGGCTAATATAATGTCGGATTTCAAAACAGGTTGCATAAACATTGATTGCATTGTCAAATTGTCTAACTTATTCATTATTTTTATGTCGGTTATTATATTTTTCTCGGTGTCATCTATAAAGTAATTATTAAAAGCATTTGCTATGTCAATTGGGTTTGTATAAGTCATATTCCCTGTTTCTATTGTGAGTATCTGTTCTTTAGGCAGGTTAGTTTTAGATTTATTTACTATATGCCACGTGGCCTTTGATTTGTTTTGAGAGTTGTTTATGAAGTAGTTATTTTGTGCCTTCTGAGTTAGTTTAACAATTTTTTTGTACCGCGCATTGCGAAGTTTTCGCACTAATCTTCAAAGCAAAATAATTAAAAAACCCATGCACTTAGAATGTATATATATATATTATTTTCATAATTATTAAAAGGCTGATAATATAAGCTTTGCTTATATTTTATAAAAATATTTGTGCGTCATATTATGGCAGGATTTGGTAGAACCATAAATAAACACGTCTGATGTAATTTAATTAAAATCTTGGCAATTATCTTATATGGCAATTATAATATGTACTTTCTCAGTTTGTTTTGGATATTACTAAAAACAACGTGAAGAAAACTGGAATTATAGGTGACATGTTAATGACTTTGCACGAGAAACCACCCATGAAATAAATAAAAATCATTGTGAATGAATACTACGCAATCGTAGCAAGGCGCATGCTACGCTGTAGCTGGGCCCATAGCGTAGCAAGAGGCGCGCGCCTACACCAAGCCCTGAAAAAGCTCTAGAGTATTTTTATACGAACTTAAGACGATCTCAGTTATCAATTCAGGATCATTACTTAAGTACTCGTTTAATCGCTTCCTCAAATATCGGAAAGTTAGTACACGTTTTGAAAATAAACTTTTTAATTATACATGTCGTTTTGTTATAACGGTATCAATTATCACTACAAATTAAAAGATTAAAAGAGCATTACCTTTCCTCTATATTGTGAGAATTTGTTTATTATTTATACATATTTATATATTTTAGTATTATGTATTTATTTAAGTAGTAACTTATTTTTGGTTTTATTGGTTTGGCTTAAATAATTATTTTAGGTTTATATGTATAGGTATATTTAATATTATTACTTTAATAGTTATCATATTCATATTTTATTTCCTCCTTGTTCTTACACACTATTGTCTACATTTCTGTTTTACTTCTCCTTTCGCAGGTCTGCTGGAAGAAATTTGTTAAGAAATTAGCAGCACCTTTGTACTCAGATCTTAATTTTATCGTATCTTTTTGTATTTTATTGTGTGTACATAAATAATAAAATAACTAAATAAAGTCACTTTCTAATGAGAAAGTGACTTTATTTAGTTATTTGTATGATTAAATCTTTAAAACTACGCAATGTATTATGATGCGGTTTTTTGTAATAGATAGAGTGATTAATTTTTTGGGGTTTCTAATGTAATGTCGTAAATAATTACATTTTTTCCGCGTTTGCAGTGAAACGCTGACTGAACCGTATGAGATTTATCAAAATAATGTACTAAATATTGTACACATTGCAAGACCGCAATTTGACATCATCATCATCTCAGCGTATAATCCCAGTTGCATCCGCGGCTTCCGCGATGGAGCCCAGGGTCCGCTTTCCTACACTTACTCCTCCATTTCGCACGATCTATGGCATCCCGTGGTGTGAGATTGTTGACACGCATGTCATCCCTTACGACGTCAAGCCAGCACTTCGTTGGTCTACCTCGCTTGTTCCGGCCCGGCGGTGGCGCCATGGCAAGACATTTGTTACCCACATAGCATGCCGGTTTTCGTAAGACGTGACCGTACCAGTGTAGGCGACCCTCTTGCAGTTTGTCTGCTATGTCACGGACACGAAGACCGCCACGGATGCGGGAGTTCCTGATGCGGTCTTTCCGCGTAACTCCAAACATCCACCGCAGCATATTCATCTCCGTGACACACAGCTCCTGTTTGTGTCGCTCAAGCACAGGCCACGCCTCACTGCCATACAGAAGAACAGGTCTAATGATTGTCTTATAGACCTATCCTTTAAGCTTAACCGGCATTTTGGGGTTGCAAATGACATCCGTCACCTCACACCATTTTGCCCAAGCTGCGGATATGCGTGCCTTAACGTCGCAATCAATGTCGCTGGACGCGTGGAGCACAGACCCCAAGTATTTACAATGGTCCGTGCACTCGACCATGTCTCCGCCTATGCACACCGACATAGGGTCTGTCGTGTTGCTGGCCATGTACACCGTCTTCGCCACATTGAGTTTAAGACCTCCGTTCTCAAGCGAATTCTTTCACACATTCACCCGCCGCACCAACCTTTCCCGGTCCGCGTCTGCCAGCGCGATAACATCAGCATACATGAGCAACCAGGGAGGTTGCTCGCTAGTTACACAATAAAGAAAAAGCTGTACACAAAAGAAATAACTATGTACTTAGCTTCCATAAGGTACGTTATATAATTTTGGCAGACTATTTAGGACCGACTAATATACATATAGATTAATCTACATGTTGTACTTTTATTACGTTAAAAAAAATTTAAGATGACTCGAACCGAGATCCCCCTTTTGGTGCAAGACAAGAATGTTCTCGTGTGAAGAGTGGATTCGAATTTCGAACGAAGAGGCTCGAGCTTTTAGTGTCCACGAACAAAAACCGTGTGCTTACACCCGAGGGTAGTTACGTAAACACACTACATATCAGTGACAATTGGCTTCAATTTTGACAGTTCAACTCCATTCATTGAATTATTTACGTTGTTGAGCAAACAAACTTTCCGAACATACAATACAATGGATTTTGATTGATACCTTTTCTTTTATGTAAATAGGGTGCTAGTTTCAGAAAGATGTGGTCTATGAAATTATGGTTGTGTTTGTATAACACCATCATCACCTGCCTAGTTTTTTCCAACTATTATCGTATATTGGGGTCGGCTTCCATTCCAGCTAAATGCCAATATTTTAAGCGGAGAAGCGCCTTTCAGCTGACCTCCACAAGCCATCATCAACCTTTTTATCGCCCCACTGCTGGGCACAGATCTCCTCTCATACAGAGAAGGATTGAGCGTAATCACCACGCTTGCTCAATGCGGGTTGGTGATTTCAGCCTCAAGCCATGTACCGAGTCATCTATCTATACTAATATATAAAGCTGAAGAGTTTGTTTGAACGCGCTAATCTCAGGAACTACTGGTCCGATCTGAAAAATTCTTTTTACGTTGGATAGCCCATTAATCTAGGAAGGCTTTCGGTAATATAACATCACGCTGCGACCAATAGGAGCGGAGCATAACTAACTCTACGCGAACGAAGTCGCTGGCGCCCGCTAGTACTAATATATAAAGCCACCCTTATGTTGTTAACACCTCTACGATCCGGACGAAGCGTTTCGCCTCCTCCTTTATACCGCGTACATCGATGGACTGGAACAATCTGCCGGCGGCGGTGTTTCCGTCGGACTACAATTTGAGTGTCTTCAAGGCTAGAGTGAATAGGCTCTTAATAAACTAGTGCGCTTTACCATCAACCATTGCGTCACTGCTTACCATCAGGCGGGATTGCGGTCAAGCGCTGGTTTATAAATTAATAAAAAAAAAACGCTAATCTCAGGAACTGATGGTCCGATTTCAAAAATTCTTTTTGAGTTGGATAGCCCATTAATCCAGGAAGGCTTTCGGCTATATGACATCACGCTGCGGCCAATAGGAGCGGAGCATAACTAACTCCATGCGAACGAAGTCGTTGGCGGCCGCTAGTACTAATATATAAAGCTGAAGAGTTTGTTTGTTTGTTTGAACACGCTTATCTCAGGAACTAATGGTCCGATTTGAAAAATTCTTTTTGCGTTGGATAGCCCATTAATCCAGGAAGGCTTTCGGCTATATAACATCACGCTGCGGCCAATAGGAGCGGAGCATAACTAACTCCATGCGAATGAAGTCGTTGGCGGCCGCTAGTATGTTATATGTATTAATAGTATTTTGAGTTATTATGTTAATATAGTATTGTATATGTTTATATGGGCCTTGAAGTTTGAAATGAATGGATAAATCAGTAAATAAATATGATCCCCCTTATTCATAAAAGATGTTTAAAGTTAACTACTTTTAGTATAGTTAGTTAGTTTAAGTTAGTTACTAGTGATTAGCGATTCTTTAACCATACATTATAGACGTTTGCACGTCACTTAACTTTAATCTTCGTTTATGAAAAAACACCTTTATTAAACATTGTGGTGTATATTCATAAAGGATGATTTAAGTTAAGTGACGTTAAAAGGTCAAAATTGAATGGTTAAAGAATCGCTAATTACTATTTAACTTTAAACAGCGTTTATGAATAAGGGGGTTTATCTCTTAGTATAACTTGTCATCAAACTTTCGGGCTTCAATGTTCAGACTTCAGCACATCAAAGTACTACAATAGTTTTAATAGATTTTCAACTTTATCGCTAAAACATTAGCTGCTTTATTCATAAACGTTGCTTCTAGTGATTAGCAACTGTTTAACCATACAATTTTTGACGTTTACACGTCACTTAACTTTAATAATCGTTTATGAATAAGCCCCTTAAACAATGTGGTGTTTATTCATAAACGATGATTACAGTTAAGTGATGTTAAAACGTCAAAAATGTATGGCTAAAAGTCAGTAGTTAACTTTAAGCAACGTTTATGAATAAAGGGGTAAGTGTGCGATTGATTGCGTAAATTTAACAATTTCTGGTAGTTTAGCCCACTGACCAAAACAAATGATAACGCGAGTAAACGGTCTTTCACGGAGGGGTCTTGATATACAATAGAAGTTCAACCATCCACGGTCCGACCTCGGTAAGCCTAGGCCGCTCATAGTCATAGGCATAGACTTGCCGTGGAGCGGGGAGTCGGTGCAGCCATTGTGTTCACCACAGCAAGTTGATACGTATTTTCGCTCGACGTAAGTAATTTTTGGATACCAATTTAAAATTGTTTAATTCCTTAAGTAATGATTAAACTGTACAAGTTATTTATTATGCATGATGAATCAATGTTGTAGTTTGCTTTTTCAACATGAGTTTGGAGATTATCAAAAGGGCGATTTTTATTTTGGTATAAATTTAAAAAAATTAAGGTTGGGGTACTTTCGTACAGTTGCAGGTGGGGCGGATTCATACTGTACGAATCCACCCCGATGTATGTACGAACGTAAACAACCAAGAAGTGGTATGAAATTTATTATATTTTGTTGCTAATACTCTCATAATTGTATAATTTCAGTACTATGCCGCAAATATAATTATATAAAAAAGGGGACCAGAACAATCAGCCATCGATATCAGGGCCTACGTCGCCGTCTTTGCTCCCGGCTGATTTTCCAGAAATTATTCGTCCATACCCAAAAGTGGACAGAAGTCCAAAAAAGGAAAAACACCCGGAAAATCTAGAATATACCCCAGAAAAAAATTGACTGGAAGATATAGAAAAAACCAAAGCATAAGCAAGAAGTAAACAGAGGGCTAAAGAAATGAAACGAGCTTTAAAGCTGATGTCAGAGAAGAAGAGAATGGATAAGAATACAAAAGAAAAACCAAAGAGACAAAAGAAATCGATTGAGACTGATAGTAAAGATAAAGATGATTTGACGGGTTTAAGAGAAAGTTCTTGTTCTCCTGTCGACGAGTTGCCTAACGCATCTGATGCTGAAAAGAAATTCCCGGTTATGACAGAAACGTAAAAAAGGCAGCTTCATGTTGGTCCCTGGTCCAGGCCATGGTCTGGAGCGAGAGTGCATGGCAGGCCTTCACCTTCTTCTGCGAAGCAGCGATGCTAGCAAAACAGGAGGTGGAGCGCGTGCGGGAGTGGGAATCCCAGCACCCTCACGCCTTTAGCCGCCGCAGGAGACGCCCTGGTCGGGAGACAATATCGACAATATGGCCGCTACGCCCAGAGCGGAAGAGGTCATTTGATTGATTTCCCCTCCCAAACAAAATAAAAGTCTCTTTGAGTAAAATGTACAATAAAAGACTAACCTATTGATTGTAATGAAAAACTTGTTAACCTAATTATTAGAAATCTAGTTTATAAAGATGTTTTGTTTCTTTGAGGATCTCAATAAATGTTTAATTTTCAGGAAAGTCTAGTTTTTATTACTGTGTACGGAGGCTCCCCGCTACGTATGAATCATCCCCATGCTGTGTACGAAGCTACCCCGCGTATGGGGAGCTTTCGTACGAATTTCATTTTTTGGTAAAGTCGTTATATTTCGACTGTAATGACTTATATCAAAATTTAACAACACTACATATGAAGCCTGATAATGTAGCTATGCAAGGGAATTAAAATCGTTGTGCAATTACTATTTGTTTTTCTTTTGTAAGGCTTAGAATAAAAAGTGTACGAATCCTACCTGTTCTTCCCTATGTCTCGATTCGAACCCACCTACAACAAGAGCATTGTATATTCAGCATTGTGTATTAAGAGCAGCAGTGGACTTAGGGTCCACCACTGACCCAATAAAAAAAAGAAAACATTTACTTTAAACAAACAATCCATAAGTAAGGCGAGATTGTTTATAACAATGGGTTGGTACTGCAATCAAAATAATTCAGCAAGATTTCAATTTACTTCGTACTAACAACCTCATCTCTTTGGTAAGCAACTGTACGTAGAGTGTAGCTATCCTGTTAATACCCGCAATCAGTCCAGTAATAAATTAACGCCATTACTAAATTATTCGTAGCTTCTAGATTAATCTAGAAGTCGGTCCGCAGTCCGACACGGCCGCTCTTACATTATTACAGCATTCATTAGAGTTCGCTAATTACTCCTTGCTTTAATGAATAAGCTCTAATGAACCACTTTCTGTTAATTAAAGGCAGCGTGGGGGTGAAGGGGGACGGGCGGGGAGGAGGAACTTTTCTCCGGGCTCTGATTGCAAATGTGAATTTGTGTAAGTCTGAGTGGAAAGAGTGTTTCAACTGAAAAGGGGTAATGAAGCGGTCGAGTGGGGCCGAATTAGTTGCAATGCGCGCCTTGATAGATTATATTTGGAGATTGTAACGTGCGTGTATTCGTCATTACTGCATTTAGCATAAACTTTTTCATCGACAGCCTTTGTCTAGCCTTTTCCCAGCTATACGTAGGTTAGGGCCGGCCCAAAATCTAACAGGATTCAGTTGATTAATAGTAATTTACAGGGAGAAATTTAGAGTCTGAGGCATAATTATGTAATACACTGAGGCCCGTATTACAGAACCTCACTCAAAACTCAAGCTACTTAAATCTCGTTTGAAGCTTTTTGATTGGTTTAAACTAGTTTTAAGTAATGTTTAAATCTTGAGTAAGGTTAAGTAAGGCCTAGTGGTTAAAACACCAGCCTCTCAAGTATGAGTGCGCGGGTTCGATTCCAGGTCAGGCAAGTACCAATGTAACTTTTCTAAAGTTATATGTATTTTCTAAGTATATCTTGGACACCAATGACTGAAGGTGAAGGAAAACATCTTGAGGAAACCTGGACTTTATAAGTCTGAAATCGCCAACCCGCATTGAGCAAGCGTGGTGATTACGCTCAATCCTTCTCTGTATGACAGGAGACCTGTGCCCAGCAGTGGGACGATAAAAGGGTTGATGATGATGAAAGTTCTATAATACGTTCCTTACAGTAGCAATGGGTTTCATTTTGACAGTTCAATAACATTCATTGGGTTGTTCACGCTATTGAGCAGAAAAACTATCTAAACATATGAAGCTGTAGCGGTACCACCTACTTACGACGCTATATGCGAACAACGCGTCGTACTTCTTCTTCAGCCTATGGATGTCCACTGCTGGACAAAGGCCTCCCCCAAGGCTTTCCACGCTGACCTGTCTTGCGCTGCCCGCATCCATCGGCTTCCCGCGACCTTCACCAGGTCATCGGTCCACCTTGTTGGGGGCCTCCCTACGCTACGTCTTCCAGTACGTGGCCGCCACTCCAGAACCTTACTGCCCCATCGGCCATCGGTTCTACGAGCAATGTGCCCTGCCCACTGCCACTTCAGTTTAGCGACTCGCAGAGCTATGTCGGTGACTTTGGTTCTTCTGCGGATCTCCTCATTTCTGATTCGATCACGCAGAGAAACTCCGAGCATAGCTCTTTCCATTGCCCTTTGTGTGACTCTGAGCCTTCGTATGAGGCCCATTGTGAGCGACCACGTTTCAGTTCCGTAAGTCATCACTGGCAACACACACTGGTCAAAGACTTTAGTCTTGAGACACTGTGGTATCTATGGACGACGAGAAGCTGTATCGTAGCTTCCCGAACGCTGCCCAGCCGAGCTGGATTCGACGAGACGCCTCTTTCTCGAAGTTGGACCTACCTAGTTGGACTGTTTGTCCCAGGTATATGTACTTGTCAACAACTTCGAGTGCAGAGCAACCAACTAGAATTGGAGTGGGTACGACATGAAAGTTTGACATGATCTTCATCTTATCCATGTTCATCTTTAGACCCACTTGTTGGGAAGCTCTGCTGAGGTCATTGAGCATTTTGCCCAAGTCTTCCAGGGTCTCAGCCATGACCACGATATCATCTGCAAAACGGAGATTAGTGATGTACTCGCCGTTGATGTTGATGCCAAGTCCTTTCCAGTCCAGGAGCTTGAAGACATCTTCCAACGCAGCAGTGAACAATTTAGGAGATATGACATCTCCTTGTCTCACTCCACGCTGGAGTTGGATCGGTTTCGAGTCCTGATCCTGGAGACGGACTGACATGGTGGCGTTTTTGTACAAACACTTTATCACCTCAATGTATCGATGGTCAATTTGGCACCGCTGGAGAGACTGTAGCACCGCCCAAGTCTCGATCGAATCGAAGGCCTTGTCATAGTCCACAAACGCCAAGCATAGTGGTTTGTTTTACTCCTCGGACTTCTGTATAACTTGCCGCAGCGTATGTATGTGGTCTATGGTGCTAAAGCCTTTTCGGAAACCTGCTTGTTCGGGAGGCTGGAAGTCGTCGAACCTGCGAGCGAGACGATTCGTGATGACCCTAGAAAACAGCTTATAGACATGGCTTAGGAGGGATATCGGTCTGTAGTTTTTCAGGAGGGTATTGTCACCTTTTTTGAAAAACAACACCACCACGCTCCTGTGCGCGTCATACTAACGTGACGCAAATCCTGCAACTCGCAAGGAGAGTTTACTGTGCAACTAGCACGCATACAAGTTCACGACAAAACCAGTCTGGTCGCAAGATCCTCCCTTTTCTATGGAAGATGAGTGAACTTTACACGCTGTTTCTCATATCTCTAGTAAGAAATAGTTTAGAATTATCCTTTAAAATAATTCAAATTGCGACTGAAAGTATGTTACGCAACTTACTTGCTTACGTTTTTGCTAAAATAAAAAGGGACAACAAACTTTTAACTGTCCATCCCACTCCTTTTTAGGGGTCTTAACCAAATGGTAAAAACGGGACTCTGTTACTATGTATCCACGTCCGTCTGTCTGTAACCAGGTTGTATCTCATGAACTGCATATCTCATAGCTAGACAGTTAAAAGTCCGAATCGCACTTGGCATGTTTTTATAATTAGCATCAACAATTCAAGAACAATGTTGAAAGGTAAGAGAATAAGCAAGAGCTTCATTTCATCAGCATTTTCATTTTGAGAGTTCAGCCACGTTGATTGCGTTATTTACGCTGTTTAGCAGCTGATTTAATAAACCTAGAAATCAATGGATTACAAATTTCCTTCAAAACTCTCAGTACTTTACGTACGTAGTAACTTTTATTTAAGTAATAAGTTTTTAGTTAATTACATTATATATATATATATATTGTTTTGCTTTGCTGGTATTTTGGTGTGGTAGCTGGCATATGGTAAATAATTTTATTGTTGTTGTATTTTATCGTGTCCATCACTATACGTAGTATTGTATAAAGTCATGTTTTTTTTTTAAATGAACAGATAGCTGTGCTGCTGGGGAGTTTGTTCCGCCACTTCTTCTTCCCAGCGAAAGCACTAGGAAGTGTCGATGGGTGGGCGTTTTGGGGGACTGTCTTATGTAATATTGACGTTCAAAAAGTGCTGATTCTCAGCCTAATTTGAATAAATGACTTTTGATTTTGATTTCAGTGTGTACAATTAGCGTCCCATCGTAAGCAATTTCAGTATGGTATTTATCTACGTGAGTTTTGTGTATGCATGTTTAACGGTGGCCTAGTGGTATCAGTCGCGACTTACAAGATGTAGGTCGTAGGTTCCAACCCCGTCAGGCACTTTACTTTGTGTAAATTATTTCATACCTCTGCTCTCAAAACGGTGAAGGAAAGCATCTTGAGGAAACCGCCATGTCCTAGAGCCAAAAACTTCGAATACATGTGACATCTACCAACCCGGACTGGGCTAGCGTGGTAGATTACGGCCCACTCCCTCTCACCAAAAGGAGGCCTGAGTGACAACAGTGAGAACAATATAGGCTAGATATCTTTCTTTCTTTTATGGCTTCGCACGGTTTGTGCATTTAGCGAATGTCATGTAATGAATTGTTCATGTCGAAAAAGACGGCTGCGTGATCCGTCTTACGATGGAGGTTTGAGACAAAGTCATGGTGTGATATTTCACTGTTCTTTATGAATTATTTACTGAATGCACTTTTTACTACATAAATCACGCACTTTTATTTAGTAAACAACACTATAAATAATTTTCAAAGTCCAATGAAAAATGAGCGTGACACTCAACTTGACTTTCCTGCCAAAACACCTAGGCTAGATATAGATAATGTATGTATGTTATGTATGTCAACAGCTATAAAATTTGGGGAAGAAAAAAGAAACAATGGATGGGGTGTGTAAATGATGATGTTGTTAAGAAAGGGGTGAGTACGGAGATATCATCTAATAGAGAGGTATGGAAGAAAGAGATATATTGGGCAAACCCCAAATAAAATGGGATAAGGGCAGGAGAAAGAACGCGGATTATAAATACACATCTACGTGGATTATAAATACACATCTACGTGGATTATAAATACACATCCACATGGATTATAAATACACATCTACGTGGATTATAAATACACATCCACGTGGATTGTAAATACACATCCACGTGGATTATAAATACACATCCACGTGGATTATAAATACACATCCACGTGGATTATAAATACACATCCACGTGGATTCTAAATACACATCTACGTGGATTATAAATACACATCTACGTGGATTATAAATACACATCCACGTGGATTATAAATACACATCCACGTGGATTATAATGACACATCCACGTGGATTATAAATACACGTCTACTGGACTAAGGTAATATGCCTTTAACATCATAGGTAGGTACTCTCCGTTCCATTATCGGACGCGCCGTCGTACGGCAAGTATCCATCCTTACGTTGTTGACACCACCTCGATCCGGACGAAGCATTTCGCCTCGTTTTTATACCGCGTACATCGAGGGACTGGAACAATTTGCCAGGGGTGGTGTTTCCGTCTCACAACAATTTAAGTGTCTTCAAGGCTATAGTGAATAGGCTTTTAATAAACTAGCGTGCTTTACCATTAACTATTTATTACTTCACTGCTTACCATCAGGTGGGATTACGGTCAAGCACTAGTTTATAATGTAAGTTTCTGTATATTTAATGTAAGTTTCTGAAGTGTATGTGTTCTTTCTGCCGCATTAGGTTAAGGCAACCCGCAACGGTCGAAAAAATGAATATTTGCACTGAAATGGGATAAGGGTAGGAGAAAAGACGCGGATTATAAATACACATCTACGTGGATTATAAATACACATCTATGTGGATTATAAATAGACATCTACGTAGATATTATAAATACACATCTACGTGGATTATAAATACACATCCACGTGGATTATAAATACACATCCACGTGGATTATAAATACACATTCACGTGAATTACAAATACACATCTACTGAACTAAAGTAATATGCCTTAATATCATAGGTACTCTTCATTTTATCATCGGACGATCAGTCGTACGGCAAGTATCCATCCTTACGTTGTTGACACCACTACGATCCGGACGAAGCATTTCGCCTCGTTTTTTATACCGCGTACATCGAGGGACTGGAACAATTTGCCAGGGGTGGTGTTTCCGTCTGACAACAATTTAAGTGTCTTCAAGGCTATAGTGAATAGGCTTTTAATAAACTAGCGTGCTTTACCATTAACTATTTATTACTTCACTGCTTACCATCAGGTGGGATTACGGTCAAGCAAGTTTATAATGTAAGTTTCTGTATATTTAATGTAAGTTTCTGAAGTGTATGTGTTCTTTCTGCCGCATTAGGTTAAGGCAACCCGCAACGGTCGAAAAAATGAATATTTGCACTGAAATGGGATAAGGGTAGGAGAAAAGACGCGGATTATAAATACACATCTACGTAGATTATAAATACACATCTACGTGGATTATAAATAGACATCTACGTAGATTATAAATACACATCTACGTGGATTATAAATACACATCCACGTGGATTATAAATACACATCCACGTGGGTTATAAATACACATCCACGTGGATTATAAATACACATTCACGTGGATTATAAATACACATCTATTGGACTAAAGTAATATGCCTTAATATCATAGGTACTCTCCATTTTATCATCGGACGATCAGTCGTACGGCAAGTATCCATCCTTACGTTGTTGACACCACTACGATCCGGACGAAGCATTTCGCCTTGTTTTTTATACCGCGTACATCGAGGGACTGGAACAATTTGCCAGAGGTGGTGTTTCCGTCTGACTACAATTAAAGTGTCTTCAAGGCTAGAGTGAATAGGCTTTTAATAAACTAGCGTGCTTTACCATTAACTATTTATTACTTCACTGCTTACCACTTACCATCAGGTGGGATTACGGTCAAGCACTAGTTTATAATGTAAGTTTCTGTATATTTAATGAAGTTTCTGAAGTGTATGTGTTCTTTCTGCCGCATTAGGTTAAGGCAACCCGCAACGGTCGAAAAAATGAATATTTGCACTGAAATGGGATAAGGGTAGGAGAAAAGACGCGGATTATAAATACACATCTACGTAGATTATAAATACACATCTACGTGGATTATAAATAGACATCTACGTAGATATTATAAATACACATCTACGTGGATTATAAATACACATCCACGTGGATTATAAATACACATCCACGTGGATTATAAATACACATCCACGTGGATTATAAATACACATTCACGTGGATTATAAATAGACATCTACGTAGATTATAAATACACATCTACGTGGATTATAAATACACATCCACGTGGATTATAAATACACATCCACGTGGGTTATAAATACACATCCACGTGGATTATAAATACACATTCACGTGGATTATAAATACACATCTATTGGACTAAAATAATATGCCTTAATATCATAGGTACTCTCCATTTTATCATCGGATGATCAGTCGTACGGCAAGTATCCATCCTAACGTTGTTGACACCACTACGATCCGGACGAAGCATTTCGCCTCGTTTTTTATACCGCGTACATCGAGGGACTGGAACAATTTGCCAGGGGTGGTGTTTCCGTCTGACAACAATTTAAGTGTCTTCAAGGCTATAGTGAATAGGCTTTTAATAAACTAGCGTGCTTTACCATTAACTATTTATTACTTCACTGCTTACCATCAGGTGGGATTACGGTCAAGCAAGTTTATAATGTAAGTTTCTGTATATTTAATGTAAGTTTCTGAAGTGTATGTGTTCTTTCTGCCGCATTAGGTTAAGGCAACCCGCAACGCAACGGGAAAAAATGAATATTTGCACTGGTCTAATCGTGCCACGAAAAGTACATTAAGCCGTTGGTCCCGGTTGCCATAATAATAAATAATAATAATAAATTGTTTATTTCTCAGCTTTGTACATATTTTTTATAATAATTTTCTTAATGCTAAATGGCACTGATGTATAATTTGCCTGAACTAGGTAGAACCTATGCTTCAGGCGTAGAAGTGCTTATTATAAATTTAAATTTTGCAATAACTTAACAATAAAAGTAGTAGGTACGTTAAATCTAGGACACAACGGAAGTATACAGTGTTATTATTAGTATCCTATTGCATATACGGTAATATTAGTTATTGTAATGATTATTTCTAGAATTTATTTACATACTGTAAGTAGGTCTTCAGTCAGCTCATATGACAAACCTTGTAGATACATAGAAACAACATTCTTACAGCTAAAATAATTCAAATTATAAATACTTAATACTCTATTTAATCTATTGTATAAAAAGGGCCCTGAGAACGTAGAGAATTTATGTGTAAATGCATATTTAGAGGTAGAGGTTGAGCTTCACACATATCGTTCCGCCTTTTGTTAATTATATTATCGTTGTAAGTAAGCATAACATGCTGTTTTAGTATTATGTGCAGTATATAAATTTGCCGAACTGACAAAACTTTGCAGGATATAACTGGAAGGGGCAAAGGAAAGGCTGAGAATTTGCTACTTTTAGAACAGCTCTTTGTGCACGTTCGAGGGAGAGAAGGATAGATTTTGCTGTTCCACCCCATGAAGTTATGCAATATTGAAGATCATAGAGCAAAATAAACTTGTTTTACTAAATTGGTGTCTCCAATGGAGCGCAGTTTTTTGAATACATACATGTCCCAGCCTACCGCACAATCATCCTTCAGCTCTGAGATGATTTGTTCTATTTCAATTTCGTCCGTGTCCAACAGTGCAAAAGATTTAACACAGCTCTTTAGAGATGTCTGATAATGTGCGGTCCGGTCGCCAGATTGCTTCAGAAGTGCTTCAGCGAGGGGTTTCCCTACGTTCACAAAGAAGTTATTTACAAAATTAGCTGATAATGGCGGTGATGAGTTAGTGAGCAGTAAACTTGGAACTGATCCCCGTGGCTTATTTCTGTAAGTCAAGTTTTTAATATGTTTTCATTATTGTTATCTGTTTACTGTTATTTTTACCTGTGTTAACGACCACAGCGGCATCTAGGAGCCGCGAGACGAGTCATCGAGAGTAAATCGACGAAGCGTCAGCTGACAGCTCGGTCGCGCTGTCAAAGCGAAATCTTCGCGCGCGGTTTTAATGGGACGATTGGTGTAGTTTCTGTAATTCGTTTTTATCGTAATCAATTTTAGGTTTTTTCAAGAGATTATTACAAAAGTTCCTGTATCTGTTATATGTAACAAGAAGCATTTTATCATCAGGAAAAAGTTTGGTCTTCTGATGTAGTTTATCTCTGTGCCTTATACATCGGACAAGGCCCGGAGTAATCCACGGTTTAATATTAAAATACTTCCGATTTAATGTTGTGACGGTCATACTCGTATTATGTAATATTGCTTGCTGGACATTTTTAGTTAGAGAGAGAGAGAGAGAGTCAGTAGTACAGTACACAGAGCTAAAATCTATGTTATGGAGGCCATGTTCCAATTTATTTATAGTTAATTTTGACTTTGACATGGGACGATTTTGCTTAGGTAGCTTTAAGTTCATTGTTAATAGTTATTTTATGTTCATTGTTATGATTGGTTATTGTTGAATTAGTAACTAGGGTAATATATGTATGGTAAGGTAGTTTTTATCATCATGTGATCGAGACATGAGCTACTTTGATGTGTCGATAGCGTATGACCGGTGTGAATGGTATGAACATAAATTTAGGTAATTTTGAGGACCTGTATCGCCGTTTTCTGCTCTGATTTTTATGTTAATGTCACGCGTTAATATGATGTGCTTAAAATCAGAAAGACTACGACAAGCCTGCTTTAAGAAACGGTGAAAGGAGTCTAGATTTCTAAACGATGGGGATCTAGAGATAGCTATAATTGCTATGGTTATACCTACTTTAATTATAAGGCAGTTACAGTCTACTTGATTCTGTTCTTCGACGGAGACAATAAACCATACGAACACCTAATGGCATTTGTTACGGGTTGTTGGAGCCCTCAAAAGTCCAATAATAGGGTATTTGACTAATAAAAACTAATTAAGTAGTCCATCAGTCAGATTTCAAAAAATACTAGACACGTATTTCTTCTTTTTTCATATAAACAAATATAAACAAAAAATTAAGACGATACAGTGCGTTGAAAACTCGTGTGACGTCACTAGACGCTACACTTTATAGCGACCAGTGACGTCACTGGCCACCACTCCTGATCTTAGATGCCTTTTGTATTTGTCAATTTTTATTGTTTTGATAAAACAAAAAACAGGTGTCTAGTATTTTTTGGAAATCTGACTGACGGACTAATTAGTTTCTTTTTAGTCAAATACCCTATTGGTCTAACTGCAATGCTCCGATATCGCCTTCGGGTTGTCGAGGTCAGACGACAGTCGCTTCACGGCAAATACCGAAGTTTACCCTGAATCAGCAGTTAGATTGGTAAAGCGAACTCCAGACTCCAAAGCTGAATAAGCTTCCGATGCGACTGGGACTCCTATGCCTGACGATGATGTCTGTTAGAGATCAACGACAAAATGTTACGATTCCCTGAGCCTGGAGGATATGTGCCCGGTTGCTGACATCGAATTGACTTGATCTTTGGACTTTTTTTTTATAATTATAAACTAGTGCTCCACAGCAACCCCGCCTGATAGTAAGTAGTGATGCAATCGTTGAGGGTAAAGCGCGCTAGTTTGTTAAGAAGGCTCTTAAGTCATTCAAAAAAACCAAATGAATAGAAAGGGAGACGGCAGTTGAGCTATGCTCCGCTTTTTCCCAGTCCCCTGCCACCAAGGCGACCCCGGAGTGCCGCTGGGGTTTTTAGTGGGTATACCGGGAGGCTCTCTCCCGGGGAGTCCCACATACTCCTCCCGTCCCCCGACGGGCGGGGATGCGTAATTGACATTTTCCCCAGCGACAACAAAAAAAAAAAAGGTGATGCAATGCTGATGTCATGGCATCAGCTGCTGCGCTGCTGCTGCTGCGTCAAAAACGAGAGTGAATAGAATTGATTCTAATCGCGCAAATCGCGCAAAAGTCAGTTTTCGTATGAAAAATTAAAAAGTTTTCTAATATTTTTTTATTCAATATTTTTGTAATAATATGTGAAGACGATGCACCTACCGTGACGGGGTCCACGAAGACCGATGCCTGGGTCAGGGTTGCGAGTTGCTCAAAAAAGAAACCGTGGCCCTGGCGCACTGGCAAGTGAAGGAACACGAGTGGATTTTAGTCAGTAAAAGTCTGACCCACACAAAAAAAGGAAAAAAAAAACAAATGACTGTAAAACCCCTCTCTTCACAAAAGGAGCTGGTTCCATGTTCGTCTGAATGTATTTTTTTTTTACGTGACACTTTTTCATTTACATAATAAACAGTGGTAATACGAATTTGTGTGTGCTAGGTATAACAACTGAGAAGTCAAAAAAGAACTTTCTTGTTTTTCTTCCTTTTTGTATAATTGTAGTGCTTTTTTCCGAAATCTGTTGTATTTTTTTATAGTTTTATTCCAAACTAGCTGTGCCTGTGTCTTCGTTCGCGTAGACGACGAAACTTATCACCGGCGACTTATACCGGCGGTGTCCCGGCACGGGCCCATGTGACTAATTACAATAGAAAACCAATTGTGTCTGACTAGGGGTGATTAAGGGGTATATGATGTGTTTGCTAACGGTATCGCTAGCGTCCTGTAAGTTTTATGTAGTAGATTTCTACTTTGGTACTTGTTTAGTAGGATAACCGATAGCGAGCAGGATGCCGATTTACTTCCACAGATTTATTATAAGCATATGTAGATATTTTTCTTCTTCAACTAGGGATAAAGTAATTATTACATTTAAAACATAAACCAATCTAATCATCTTTTAAGAATAAACACCATAGTGCTTAAGGGGTAATAGTCGCTAATCCAGTCACCCTCCCTGGCGCAGCGGTCAACACGCCTGACTGCGACGTGGAGGCCCCGGGTTCGATCCCCGGCCAGGTCAAACGGTCATGGAAAACGATATTTTCCTGCTTGGCCTGGGTCTTGGATGTTTAGCTATGGATGTATGTATTATAAATATGGTATCGTTGAGTTAGTATCCCATAACACAAGTCTCGAACTTACTTTGGGGGTAGCTCAATCTGTGTGATTTATCCGTAAATATTTATTTATTCCTAGCTGCGCCCCACGGTTTCACCCGCGTAGATTTCGATAAGGTTTTTTTTATATGGTTCGCTCCTATTAGTCGCAGCGTGATGTTATATAGCCTAAAGCCTTCCTGGATTAATGGGCTATCCAACGCAAAAAAAAAACATATCGGTCCAGTACTTCCTGAGATTAGCGCGTTCACACAAACAAACAAACTCTTCAGCTTTATACAGTATGTTAAGAAAACCCTGTCCGACCCATAAGGATAATAAAGGTTAGGTAAACACATGACCAAATATAATATAAAATTTTACGTAATCATCATAGTACCAATACAAATGAATTTTGAAATAATCTTTTTTTCCCGCGAATTAATTCCAACTTCCCCGAAATTTGGTAATTTTTAAAAAAGTGACAACACCGGTATTATTATGAGTGAATAGCGATACGACCACGTGCCGCGTGCCCTGCCGCCCGCCGCCCGCGGAAGGGTGCTTATCGCCTTAAGTTACCTTAAGTTACCTCTTTTTACGAAATAATATTTATTTTTTTAGGGGAATTTTTTTTACGTTTAGCCCGGTTTTGTATCTATTAGTAGAATCAGTTATCGATACCCAACAACACCTTCACGGGTCGGACAGGGTTTTCTTAACATACTGTATATTAGTGTAGATTAATCACAGTTAACTTTAAGCAACGTTTATGAATAATAGGGATATAATCAAGTAGGTAAATTATCCGGCTAATTAACGAGAAGATCTTACGATACTGACATCGTTGTGAATTCATGTTGAGTTGAGTGTGAAGTATGAAATACCTACAGTTTCCTACTTAGCAGTTACATACTATTCTAACATTTCCCATGGACATGCAGAACGAAAATAAACCGCAGAGGTTTCTGATTTTTAGCATGGAACCCTAAACAGCGAATTCATTCATGTTAATGTGTGAATTTATTAGATTTACATATGTACATACATTACATTAAAAATGTTGTAAATATGTTCAAGCTTTGTTGTAATAATGTTTATAAATATTTAACAGTCTTGATTAATTAACGCTAACGAGTGAAGACATAGCTACCGCACCGTATGAATCTATGAATATTATCAGCTGAAGAAAGATTGGCACAGTTTATCTATCACGGTATGTTTGTACCTACACGTGTGTAAATCTGCTAATATACAATTTACCCGCGTTGATTTTTTTTATATGCTCCGCTGCCATTGGTCGCAGCATGATGTTATATAGCCTAAAGCCTTCCTGAATTAATGGGCTATCCAACGCAAAAAGATTTTTTCAAATCGGACCAGTAGTTACTGAGATTAGCGCGTTCAAACAAACAAACTCTTCAACTTTATATATTAGTATAGATGATCATAATTAACTACCATGAAATTATCTAATTATGACACAACATTTGAATTAATGACAACTAACTGAATATTTCAGCAGGTAACGCTATTTGTTTATCTATGCTAATATATAAAGCTGAAGAGTTTGTTTGTTTGAACCATGCACCTTCTGTATCATGCAGCTCCTAAAATTTCAGAATTGTATATGTTTTTAATATTTTATTTATGATAACCGTGACTTAGAAGTCAAAAAATTGAAAGAAAAAATATTAGTTAATAACGCCTAGTTTATTTAGAAATAAACTAGGCGTTATTAACTAATATTTTTTCTTTTTATAAATTATAAACTAGCGCTTGAAAATCCCGCCTGATGGTAAACAGTGACGCATTCGTTGATGATAAAGCGCACTAGTTTATTAAGAGCCTATTCACTCTAGCCTTGAAGACACTCAAATTGTAGTCCGACGGAAACACCGCCGCTGGCAAATTATTCCAGTCCCTCGATGTACGCGGTATAAAGGAGGAGGCGATACGCTTCGTCCGGGTCGTAGTGGTGTTAACAACGTAAGGGTGGAAACTCGCCGTACGATGGGTCGTCCGATGGTGGTCCGGAGATGGGGGAATTAAATCATGCAATTCTCTCGCACACTCCCCAAAATGCATCCTATAGAACACTGAATGGCTGGCTACTCTACGCCTGTGCTCTAGGCTTTGGAGATCGTCTCGAGTTAAATCGGGTCACCAATCAGCCTCTTCGCACGCCTCTCCACTGAATCCAAAGTAGCCAGGTGACACTTAGCAGCACCAACCCAAATGTGGCTGTAGTACTCCACACACAAATGGACCTGCGCTTTGTACAACATTAGAAGCTGCCCTGGTGTGAAGTACCGCCGGACCTTTGCGATAACGCCATGTTTCCCGGCAGCCACCTTGGCCTTGGGCTCAATGAACCGCCCCAAGGTTCGAGGAAATCTCAACTCCCAAAAGCTGCAGGCGGTCGGTACACTCCAAGGATATATTTCGAAAAGTAGGAGCCAAGGTGAACGGGCTCCTTTTGGCGGTGAAAAGAATGCTACAAGATTGGCATTGCCCCATTCGGAGACTTCCTGTAGTGCAACATTCGTTCGCTTATTTATTATATATTTTTCTTTGGCAATACGCAACTAGTTTTGCCAAAGAAAAATGCAACAAAAAATGGGAATCGGGGAATTATTTTGATGTATACATCAAAATACATACATTACTGTGAATTTTCATTAAAATCCGCTCAGTAGTTTCTACGCGAAAAAATGACAAACATACCGTCATCAACCGCACAAACGTTCGCGTTTGTAACATTAGTAAAATTTTAACTGCACTCTGCGTAACACACTATTACCTACTATTAATTGGAATCATTTTGAAGCATAATGCTAATCCATTGCTCCGTATGTTCGAAAAATTTGTCCGCTCAACTACGTAAATAACGCAATGAAATAATTTATGTTGTCAAACTGTCAAAATGAAATCCATTGCTACTAATAGTGTGTTACATAATTACCCTGCCGAGGGACAATTTACGTGTCAAATTTAAAATGTTCAAAATTTAGTTGCAGCCTAATCAAATGCAATGAACAAATGTCAAAAACTTGTGAAAATGTTGGGAAATTCGAAGAATTTTTAACAGAGTGAGACTGAAATCAGAATGTAACCATTCTTAAAATCATAATAAATTGAAACGAGCGCTCGGAGGACGGGCCTGAGCAGGGCCTAGACAAAATCCACGCGTTTTCCGTTCAAACGTTTTCCGTTCGCGCTAAGGAGTTAACGTAGTTGTGTTGCGATATGTATCGGGAACGATGCGCCAAATGTTGTTGTGTTGGGAGTTTGGTCGTGGAGGGTCTCCAGATCAATCTCCCTCTGGCGCAGCATCGTTGGTCGTGTTGTTGGGTTTAACATTGGATCACCTCGCTCAACTGCCGTCTTCCTTTCTATTCACTAAATTTTTTTGAGTGAATAGGGTCTTAATAAACTAGCGCGCTTTACCATCATTGATTGCATCACTGCTTACTATCAGGCGGGATTGTGGTAAAGCACTAATTTATAATTATAAAAAAAAGCGCTTTGCCATACAAGCCAATTAGGGAAAACATGTATGTGTCTTAAGTCCTCCATATGTCGCAAACTCATAAACACAGATCTTAGGCAAAACGTGGTAGACAGATACTCAAATGAAGAGCATAGAGCAGAATAATAACCAATCTGAATGGTTACATCTCAGATAATGCAATATGCAACGGTTAACATGTATGTAACTTGTCCATTAAATGCGACCAGGGAATTAGAACAGATATATTGAGATTGACATGAAGCTATCACATATTGGTACAAGTTATGATGATATATGGAACTTAGGTAGGTAGGTAGATTATCTACCGCAATGCTTACTAATATGAAAGTGAGTTTGTTTATTTGTTCCGCATTTACGCCTAAACTACTGAACAGATTTGGCTG
Organism: Sesamia inferens; assembly: GCA_037179545.1. Classification (NCBI taxonomy): domain Eukaryota; kingdom Metazoa; phylum Arthropoda; class Insecta; order Lepidoptera; family Noctuidae; genus Sesamia; species Sesamia inferens. The sequence goes on along the minus strand of CM073934.1, from coordinate 10,737,874 downwards.
AAATTTGGAACACAGATGTTTTATAACCAGGAATAACACATAGAATACACACTTTTTATCTCGATATCCCCACGGGATCGAAACTTACACGGGTGAAACCCTCCGTATGGCTTCACCAGACATCATGCCGGACAGCTGGAACACGATGAATCGTTTGGCGGCAAGACTGTCTGATGAAATGAAATCGTTTATTAAGCAAGTAGAATCACTGATCACTTTTACATGTCATGTTTTTTTTTTAACTAGATGAAGCCGGCATTTCCTAACTGACTACCTCTGAGAAGAAATAGCCGAAACAAACTCAGGGATCATCGTCTATTTTCAAGTCTAGACAATAAAAATGAAAATGTTTACAATAATTTCGTTATAATTATTGCATAGTAACAATGCTTAGTAGAGCGAGCAGCTCAGTCCCAAGCTTTTTTGTCTTCTAAATAATCTGTGATTTTATAATACCCCTTTTTGCAAAGTTTGGCCTTTATATAGTTTTTAAATCGTTTAATGGGTAAGTTTCGAATGTCCATGGGAAGCTTGTTGTAAAAGTGTATACATTGACCCATGAACGAGTTGTTATGTAGTTGATGGGTGGTAAATTCTGCCCGCAGCCGATGTTATATCCTATATCTTCTGTATATGCAGTTTTTTTTGTTATATCTTTCTGTATAAGTATGCAGTATTTTTCTACTATTTATGCATTCAGAAATAAAAACTAACCATTATATATACTATAAGAACTTATATTACGCTAAACTTCCGGTTAAAAGCATTACAAAGCGTGACTAAGGGCTTGTAACTTACATTTTAACTAAACTTTTACCATCAGTTGCAAATCTAAATACTGGTAACTCACGCATAGGAGCTTTAGCTATGAAATGCCATCCAACCATTTCTTATGTTTCCCTTAACTTGTAATATGATTTTTTGGATAACGGCATTGTAGTTTGTGGATGGCAGTATTGTACTGTTACGCGATAGTAGGTACTGTAAAAGTTTACCACCAAAATCATCCTTATGCAGGCTAGCTAAAAATTAGTGCAGCTGTGCGCATTCCATTGGAAAAACCAAGCAAGATTAGAATGGGGTGTCAAATATTTCATTAGATTTTTTGTTTTTATTGCTGACGAAACTAGTAGGTAGGTACTGTCTTTTCCGAAAGTGCTGGTTTCGTCGGCAATATATGTAATGTTGTTCAGTCAATATGTTCGGAGTTTTCAAGGAGTAGTATCGTTTGATTATTCCCGGAACTTGAAGGGCTCATCTGTCCTTCATAGTACCTACACGTGTATTTTAATATAAGGCATCGCTTAAAATATAATGTAGGTAGGTTATTTACCTGCCTTCTTGGGGTAATTCAGTAACAAACATAAAATAACAATTGATTGCATTTTCATTTTGAGAGTTCAGCCACGTTGATTGCGTTATTTACGTTGTTTAGCAGCCGATTTAATAAACCTAAAAAGCAATGGATTACATATTTCCTTCAAAACTCTCAGTGTTTACAATTAGCGTCCCATCGTAAGCAATTTCAATATCCTCTTGTCATCATCATCATCATCATCTCAGCGTTAATCCCAGTCAATCAAATCAAAAAATCAAAATCAAAGCATTTATTTCTAATAAATCAGTTACAGGCACTTTTGAATTGTCAGAAGGTCGGTCAGTCAGTAAGGAGAAGACCTATACCTATATAGACCTATGGAGAAGACCGGACAAGAAACTCCATGGACACTCTTTTAAATTATCAAGCTATTGATACAAATGTTTGATTACATAATTCATTTTGAAATCAACCATGTGAGAACGATGCATAAATATATTGTAGGCGCTAAGAGTCGTATCCGAAGCTTTTTCATTTTGGAGTCTGGGGTCCGCTTTACCAGGCTAAACTTCGATATTTTCCGTGAAGCGACTGCCGTCTGACCTCTGCAACCCAAAGGCGATATCGAAGCATTGCAGTTAGACCAATTGTTAGACTTTTGAGGGCAACAACCCGTAACCACTGCCATTAGATGTTCGTATGGCTTAACGTGCTTTCCGAGGCACGACTAGACCAGTGCAAATATTCATATTTATGCATTGTTACTAAGCATGATTTACTTGAGATATTCAAAAATTAAGTTATTGACGTGTTTCGTTGGGTTCCGGCATTTATGCATGAATGGATCAAGCAGAGGCTTATTGAGCAACAACTGACTAATTACTAACATAATTCGTAATAATAGGGCAGGAATCTGACGAAACAATTACGCCGTTTTGCAGAGAGCGTACGGACTGCGAACCAACAATTAATTAATTACCGGCGGCGATTTTAGGACATGTTATGAAAATTTAGTCGAAGGTGCGTAACGTGAATAACCAATAAGCGTGAAACGACGAAGGATTGTAAGGAATTGACAAATAAGGAGCCGCGGCACGTATAAATACGAACGGCGGTGTTTGTATTTACATTATTACTGCACAGACAGTTTGGATAACGTTCGCAGGACCACTGAAGCTACTTGTTCATCATGTTCGGTTTCATTGCGGTAAGAATAGAGAGATTTGAATCATCAGGATAAGCCTCATATTGCAGTAGACTGATCAGTCAAAACTCGTGCGTTTCGTGACAGATTAGCAAAGTTCAAGAACGGCTTCTTGAAGTTTGCTTGCGGATTTTTTTTTTTTTTTTTTTGTAATTTTTGCAACGAAGAGCTTAACCCGTAGAAATCTTCCTGGTAAAAAAAATGTTTGCAACTTTCTCTCTCTATGGCTCTTTATATTGTACATAAGACACGATCGCTGTTCTCCGTGAAATGTTCGTATGGTGTGCAACTGTATCACGTTTTCAACAAATGTATTTAAAATTGTATTGATGTTAAATTATTGTCGAACTTATTAAGGAAACAGCGTTTGATTGCATACATCGGTGTAGTGTTCCAACAAAATCAGACGGCGCGATAGATTGTAACCATATAATAATAATCAATCATACTTACAATATGATTAAATATTCATGACACCAGTTGCTGCAGTCATACATTAATTGCTTTTTTTTCAGATTGCTTGCTTGCTCGGTGTAGCAACGGCTGCTCCCTCGGCGATTGGTGCGCTCCCCATCGCCACCGGCAGCATTGTAAGTAGACCGAACAATTCAAAGATATTCGTATACAAATAGAGTTTGTCCTTTTATGATTCTTTAAAAACCCCGATATATCATCGTATTATATCATATATCAGTATCAATCGTAGCATTTTTTTTTTACATTGATAATCTATTACATTTCCGACATCCTTACTCTCCAGTAGTTTCCCTACCTCTTATAGTAGATTGACGAGATTATGTGTGCTTCCCAGTCAATCCCACGCTACGGCTTCAATTATGCAGTCAACGACCCCGTAACCGGTGATCAGAAAGCCCAGACCGAATCACGCGACGGAGGCGTCGTGAAGGGATCCTACTCACTCACGGAACCCGACGGTACCATCAGAGTGGTGGACTACACAGCGGACCCCGTCTCTGGATTTAACGCAGTGGTCAAACGTGTCGGCCCCGCGGCGCACCCGCAGACGTTGATTGCTACTCCGGTCGTAAGCAAGCAAATTGTGGCCCCAGTTGCCGCTGCACCCATCGCTCCTGTTGGATACGCTTCCAGCCTTGTTGGAATCGGAGGACTAGGTATCGGAACCGGCCTTGGGCTCGGCAGTATTGATCTCGGCTTGGCTGGTGCCGGCATTGGCCTAGGTAACGTTAACGCCCTCGGGCTTGGCTATGGCATTGGAGGCCTAGCAGGCCTCGGAGGCGGCTTGAAGCACTAAAGTGATAACGCTAGTGCCAGAGCTCCCTAACGAACGTTATCGCGACCTTACTCTCCTTTCGCATCTGAACGTTTCTTGTTCATTAGGCGATACGAATAGTACAGGTTGATTATAATTTAGTTTGTGAATATTGAAATAAAATAAGTATCAAAAGGAATGTGTTGGTATATTTCTTCTTTCTTTTTTATATATGTTGCCCCACACATTGCTCTCCTGTATCGTGAGTGTCTACAAACATTTAAAGTCAAACACACAAACAGCCAGATCCGGAACTACTTGTAGGCACAAATATTTGTTACGTGCGGGAGTCGAACCCGCGACACGCAGCTCAACAGTCGATCGCACAGCCACTGCGCCAATCGCCTAAGTAATAAAAGCCGCAGATGTTTGTCGAGGTTAGTCAGTGGATAGTGAACATCTCAAATACCTACCAAGACCCCTTCGTGTCTCACCAAGGGGTATTGTGTTAGTGTGCATGGCAGGCCGTCACCTCCTGCGAAGCAGTGATGCAAGTGATGCAAAGGTGGAGGCGGAGCGTGAGGGAGCCCCAAACCAGGAAACCCCAGCGCCCTCATGCCTCAAACCGCCGCAGGAGACGCCCTGGTCTTGAGACTACATCGAACTCCCAGCCACCGTAGGCGCGGACTTGCTTCTTCCCGGTAAGAACCATGCCCGAGTCAACGGCGCGTATTTCACGCGCGCCTCAAAGAGGTGTCAGCACATCTTGACGGCGTCCAAGAAGACCAATGTCTCCTGGGTCAGGGTTGCGGATTGGTTAAAAAAGAAACCGTGGCCCTGGCGCATAGGCAAGTGATGAAACACGGGTGGGGCTGTGTCTGGTGAAGCCGTACGGAGGACGGGTCTGAGCAATTGTGTTGCGATGTGTGCCGGTTATGATGCGCCAAATGTTGTTGTGTCAGGAGTTTGGTTGTGGAGGATCTCCAGATCAATCTCCCTGTGGCGCAGCATCGTTGGTCGTGTTGTTGAGTTTAACATTGCATCACCTCGCTCAACTGCTGTCTCCCTTCCTATTCACCAAGTTTTTTTTAGTGAATAGGCTAACTAAACTAACGCACTTTACCTCTTCATTTGAAGATTACCCATACAAAACACAAAAAGGGATATCATATTACCCAGTAGGTGGGTTGTGGAGGCCAGGTAGGCAGTCGATCCATGTAAAATATTGGTATTCAACTGCATTTGGTTACACTGATAGCCGAAACGTCGCCAAGTCGTGGTTAAAACACCAGCCTGTGTGACTGCGTGGGTTTGATTCCAGGTCAGGCAAGTACCAATGTAACTTTTCTTAGTTATATGGTACTTTTAAGTGTATTATAGACAACATCTTGAGAAAACCTGGTATTAAGTCTGAACTCGCCAACCCGCATTGAGCAAGCGTGGTGATTACGCTCAATCCTTCTCTGTATGAGAGGAGACCTGTGCCCAGCAGTGACGATAAAAAGGTTGATGATGATGATGATGATAGCCGCTCCCAACAGTTGGAAAAAGGCAAAGCAAATGCAGCTGCTTGATAGCGTGCCATTGACAATAGTCCAATCAACAACAGGGGTCTTAGTCGGATATTTTTTATAATTTTTTCATTCAAACACGACTCCATTGTCATTGTGCTTAAAAGTTCGTAATCTGCTAACTTCATAATGATCGATCAATTATCTCAGTCGTCTCGATGGAATGGTGATAGAATGACATCATAGCCGTATTGCAAAAATAATAAAAACCGTTAGTAGAAATGATTTTCTAAAAACTACTAGGTACTCACTTTGAACATTTATTAATATGGAATGGACTGTCAGTGGTTGGCCACTGGAAAGTCATAACGACGCCAAATTGTTAGTAGATTACGAAACTTGACCAATCTGACACTATTGTAATAGCAGACTAGGGCCCCAGTTCTCTTGCAAAACTTATTAGAATATAGTTGTTGGTGATAAAAGAAATCCGAAAAGCCGAGAAATGAGATAAGGAGGCATGAAGAACAGGGAGTAAAGTTTACTCATCCTCCATAGAAACGGGAGGGTCCTCCGACCAGACGGGTGTCATGTCTGGCGGGCACTTGCCCAATGCTTGAAATTGGGTCGTTGTTGTATATATGCTAGTTGCACGGTAAACTCAGATTGCGAGATGTAGAATTCGTGTGACGTCAGTAGGATGCGTTGTTCCATGTGGCGTTTGTAGGTACCGCTACATGAGATATGGCTAATGAATCAAGTAATAGTAAATTAATTGGGAAATAAAACAAATATCATACATTTAACTACACAATTATATTTCATAATAAATACCATCGACACATTTATCCATCATGCTTAAATGCACATATATTTGAGCGGTTGCACCGTTCCCAGTCATGAGACGACACCGAGACGAGTAACGTACTTCTTTATAATTTTGATATTTACACGAAATATCCACAGATTGCATACTACACATAAAATTGCTTTTATATATTCGATGCTTGGCGAATACACACCTATTTTCATAACAAAAATATTGCTGTCTTTATATAATGTAAACGTCAACTTTAATGTACATTTTTTTTTTTATAATGAATGGGGTAGTTGCCTAATTAGTCAGTCAGTGAGATTTCCAAAAAAAAAAAAAAGAAAAGTAGACACGTATCTAATTTATATTTTTTTCATACAGGGTGTATCTGACATCGTAATGCAAACTTCGCGAAAAGGCTAGACCGTATGCCACTAATAAAATTATGATAGTGAGTTTTAGTCAGTAAAAGTCTGACACATTATAAAAACGAAGGAAGGTAGTTCAGAATTCCTCAATACAATTTCGGCAGTAAATGCTACAAATTAAAATTCAATATATTTTATGTAAACGGGGAGCTACCAATATACAGAATAACTGCCGGTAGAAGTTACCACCCACCAGACAAAGTCTTGCCGCCAAGCGATTTGTCGTGTTCCGGCGTGATGTCTGGTGAAGCCGTACGGAGGACGGGTCTCAGCAGTTGTGTTGCGATGTGTGCCGGGTACGATGCGCCAAATGTTGTTGTGTCGGGAGTTTGATCGTAGAGGATCTCCAGATCAATCTCCCTCTGGCGCACCATCGCTGGGTGTGTTGTTGGGTTTAACAATGCAACACTTCGCTCAACTGCCGTCTTCCTTAGTATTCACTCAGTTTTTCAGAGTGAATAGGCTCTTAATAAACTAGCGCGCTTTACTATCAACGATTGCATCACTGCTTACCATCAGGCGGGATTGAGGTCACGCATTAAAAAAAAAAATAACTAACTGCGCCCCGCGGTTTCACCCAAGTAAGTAGTAGTAATATGAAAAATAGATAAACCTATTCTCATACCTAACGAATGTATATACGAAATTTCATTAAAATCGGCTCAGCCGTTTTGGAGGAGTTCGAGGACAAACACCGTGACAGGAGAATTTTATATAATAGAAGTATCTGTCTAGTAAACAATCTGTGGAACGATACATACATTGCTACAAAGAACTGTTGGCGCTTGAATGACGTATAACAGCAGCCAAATTACGTAACACACAATTACTCTCAATTCGAATCATTTTGAAGCATATTAATAATCCATTACTCCATATGTTCAAAAAATGCGTTCGCTCAACAGCGTAAATAACGCAATGGATGTTGTTGAACTGTCAAAATGAAACCCTTTGCCTGATAGTGTGTTACGCATTAACCCTGCAGGGTAACGGTTGGTAAACATTCATAACCTTCTTTAGGAAATTGTATTAAAAAATCAAGATGGCCGCGTTAGTTCACGCCCCTCGTAGCGCTATAAGCCTATTACCGTTACATACAAACTGTGTGACCCGCGGGGCAATTACGTAACACATTATCAATTGGAATCGGTTTGAATTTGACAGGTTAACAACACTCATTGCGTTATTTAAGTGTTGTGTAGACAAATTTTTCGAACTTACGGAGCAATGGTTTAGAAATTTGCTTCAAAATGATGCAGATTCCGATTAATAGTCTGTCACGTAATTAGGGTGCTGGATACCGCTGCTTTCCGCGCTACGTACTCCTGAACCGGAGTCCCTCGCCGAATAGAATGAGACAGAGGCGGTCCACTAGATATGCGAACAGCATGTCTGCTATCAATACTTGCACTAAGATAATCCGGTACTGAAATCAAACAAAATTAAGAAAAGTCAGTTTTCTGCACTTTCTTCTTTAATTAAAGCTAAGATGAAAATGAAAAGTTTCTAGAATCTAGATTATAGTTTACGGTTTATTATTGTGTAAACTGACAAATATTGTTTCCATCACATAGAATTTTTTATAGCATCAGCTAATAATCAATATTTTGAAGCAAGGATTGTGCAGTTTTTTCATAATAAAAGTTAGTACCACGCCGCGGTTATGCCAATAGCTTAATTTTACAATTTTCTTAGATAATCTTAACTGGACTACCTTGAACAACATCTTGACTAGTAAAATCAATTGGCAATGAAATAATTATAATAAAAAGTAATTAATAATAAAAAGTAATGAAATAATTGGTATACTTACATCAGGTGGGAAATATACAATCTCGAACATGTTAGAGAGGTCTGGGAAGATCCCGAGAGCGAGCGCCAGGACGGCGCCTCCCGAGATCATAATACTGTACAGGAGCGGCTTGTTGTCTCGGAGACCTTCCATGAACGGCTCTCCCTAGAGCAAAGAAAAACATCATCATCATCCGAGGCAGGCGTGCCATAAAACCGTATGTCGACTGAAACATGCATTCATCGTATACTGCAAACTACTTCAGAGAGGGAGCTCTGCTTTAAAATGCCATATTGTACAATTATAACATGCAAGACAAAAGTCAAATCTGAAATATTAAGCGAGGAGGTACTTATATCTTTCCATCAATAAGTCGAAAATAATATTTTATTACAATATAATTATGTAAAAAAATACAAAAATGTACTGATAACTATGATATTCCAAACTTATTTTTGCATAAAAAAAATATACATTGCTCAGTTTGTATTCGGTTTGTCAAAACAATAAGAAAGTTCGCGTACAATGTAGTGAATCCAATATGTCTTCTACACTTTACTCGTTGTCATTTTGACCTTTTCCCTGATTGGCCGAAACGCAAGTCGCCATATTTATCTATAGAGGTGTCCATCTGGTTAAATAAAATTATCGATAGAATTCAGGACTTTACGTATGATAAACATAATGTTTGAATTATTTTATTTTTAATTAAAGATATTTTATTTTTAGTTTGACATATTTAAATGATGTATTACTCATTGAATAAATGTAATCATCATCTCAGTGTTAATCTTAGTCAGCGTTCGTTAGTTTTGGAGTCTGGGGTCATTGAATAAATATAATATAATAATATAAAGGGCCATGTCAACTAAAACTTTTTATTATAATCTAAGTATTTAGTATAAAAATCTTAGATAATTGAAATATCAGTCATGTAATATTAAGTAATTACAATTTTTAGATTTCGTACAGAACCTAACATATTTTATAAAATGGCACCATAACCTAAACCATTACTTATACAAATAAAACGCTTATAGGAAAAAAAATAAACAAAGTTAGGTAAGAGTTTTTATTACACATTTTTGCTAATATCTCGAAAACTAAAAGTCAACTCAAAACTTTTTGTAGTACTGTTACATCTAAACCTTTCATTTAACCCCAATTTTATGTGTATTGCACCATAAACAAAAATCACATTTTGAAGTTACGTAATTTTTTTTAAAAAATTCGTTTTTTTTTTAAACTCCTTACAAATTACGAAATGGTCGTATAAGACGAATCCTTACAAAACTACATAATTAGAATACGATCATTCCTTTTCTGTCAATTTTATCGATATAAACTATCGACATAAATGTCGTCCTTTTGGTCGCCATAACGTGTATGAGAAATTTATGAATGTATGAGTATACGTCAAATGCAATGCTTGCGTTAGTGTGACGACCAATTACAAGCTTATAATCTAAGTGCGAGTGGAGTGCAAGCTTACAGTGGAGTTAAAGAAGGGAGACAAGCGGCGACACGCGTTCTCATACAAATCCCGACCGATTTCCTTTCTAATACTTTTCATCTGTTCTGTGAGCTAATCCATAGCTCTGTATGTTCGAAAAATGTGTCTGGTCAACAATGAAAATAACGCAATGAATATTGATAAAATGATACATGATCAATGGTGAAACTTCAGTCTAAAGCTAACGCTAACCTTGTTTGTTACTTATTACTTTTATTCAATTCCGCGTACACCAATGGACTGGATCGATTTACCAGTGGCAGTGTTTCCGACTGACTACAATTTTAGTGTCGTCAAGGCTAAAGTGAATAGGCTCTTAATAAACTAGCACGCTTTAGCATCAACGATTGCATCACTGCTTACCATCAGGCGGGATTGCGTTCAGTTACTAGTTTATAACAGAAAAAAAAGTGTGTCTTATTTATCGTATTGTATTTCATACCCGGTAGTTGATAGCGAAGGTGGATATCTGCAACGACATCGAGATGATGTAGACTGTGCTGTTGAGCAGGTCTGGCGCGAACTCTCTCTCCTCGTCTTCTGCCAAATCCATGTCTAGTTTCGGTTTGTTATCCCTGTAAACAAATACAATTAATGTGGTGTACATAATAAAGATAGTATTTCATTGGATATAAGAGGGTTAAACTGAAAGTTCTTAGAAAATCAAAAACTGATAACATTAGCCAGTTATTAGTTTTATTATATCTTTTCAAAATATTGTCCATTCACGTCAATACACCGTTGTATGCGATGGAACCACTGGGAAAAGCACTTTGCCCACTCGTCCTTAGGGGTCTCTTCAATGGCATCGCGATACGCAGCCACCGCTTCTTCAGCATTCATAAACCGCTTTCCTTTAAGTTTTTCTTTAATTTTTGGAAATAAATAAAAATCACAAGGCGCGAGGTCGGGACTATACGGCGGGTGACCCAGTAATTCAACGTTTGATGTCGCCAAATAGTCGATCGTTCGCTTGGTGGTGTGCGACGAGGCGTTGTCGTGGTGAAGGAGGATCCTACTGCGAGGTCGTTTCTCTCGAACTTTTTCCAAGACAAGTGGCAAACAATTGGTAGTGTACCATTCTGCAGAAACTGTTTTTTGATCCTCTAACACAATTGTTGCAAAATAACCTATCCTTCCAAAGAACGAGGCCACCATTTTTTTTTTCCCGCACTTCGATCTCTCTTCACTTTAGTTGGCAACTCCTCGAAAGGAAACACCCACTGAGCAGATTGTCTTTTGGTTTCAGGATCATAACAGTAAATCCAGCTTTCGTCACCCGTTAGTATGTCGAACACAGCATTTGAGTCACCTCCGTTAAATCTTTCAATCATTTTACGGCACCAATCCACACGATGGAGTTTTTGAGCCTCAGTCAAATTATGAGGTATCCACCGGGCGCAAAGCTTCCTGACCGCTAAATGTTCGTGGAGGATTTTGTGCACTTGACTCATACCGATGCCTAAGCTTGTCCAAATCTGCTGATAGGTCACTCTTTTGTCAGTCTCTATCATACGCCGCACAACACAGATGTTATCTTCAGCCGTCGCCGTAGAAGGCCGTCCCTCACGTAAATCATCAATGAGATTAGTGCGACCACGTTTAAACTCATTAAACCAGTTGTAAACAGTCGCACGAGATAGGGCTTCATCGTGAAAGACCAATCGTAGTCTATCATAACTTTCTTGTTGACTTAAATGACATCGAAAGTCATACAAAATCATTGCACGAAAATTTTCTCGTGTTAAATTCATGTTGACGTGACACAGACAATTTTCAATTTGCCGCCAAATCGTATAACTAATGACAAATGTATGAAATATATACTCAGTAATATTGCCAAAGAGTTCTATTTTCAAATTTTAGAATTATTTTTTAATTATATTGTTTATAAGTGGCCAGTTCTAAGAAGTTTCAGTTTGACCCTCGTACTGAGTGAATTTTTCCCGTAGGCGCGGATGGCCAATTTCGAAATTATGTAGGAGAAACAGCGAACAGTACTCAAATTAGTCACAGACTCGATTTTGATGAAAACTAAAACTGCATTATTGGATTTATGAAAAATCAATGTTATAAGCTAAGAATGACCCTGTAAATTTTGAAAAAAAAAGAAGAACTATATATAAAGAAAACCCCATCCGACCCATAAGGATAATAAAGGTTAGGTAAACAAATGACCAAATAAAATATGAAATTAAACATAATCATCATAGTAACAATAATTAATTTAAATTGAATTTTGAAATAATCTTTATTTTTTCGTGAATTAATTCCAACTTCCCCAAAATTTGGTATTTTTTATAAAAAGTGAGAACACTCTTTCGACTATATTATTATGAGCGATGCGAGTGTCCTGCCCCCTTTCGCCCGCGCATGCGTTGCCTACCACAAATGTATTAAGTTACCTCCTTTTGCGGAATAATAGACTCAGATATCGATACCTACAATACCTTCACGGATCGGAAAGGGTTTTCTTTACATATTGTATAAAAAAATTACCAAGCCAGCCCACCCCGACATCTCCGTCTATTTCGCATTGTATATTCTCTGTAGTTTCAGATCGGATAAATTCAAATAATAAGTTGTTACCTTCCGGGCGACCGTGACGTAGCTTCATGCACCAAATAGATAAGACATAGGAAATGCACCGCAAACTGTGTGAGGACCGTCATGATTGTGTACACGTTGAAGATGTTTGGGAGAGGGCGCTGCTTCGACAGCTGCTTCAATGGCTGTGGAATACATGGAAATTACGCATGAGAAATACGTTAAAACAGGTTAAATTTATGGGAATAGATGCGCGATGTATGCTAAAAAGACGTAAGCGATAAGGATATACTCTTGCATAATATAGAAAAGCTTAGACAGAAGACGCATATGGACAAAATAATACCCAAAATGTAATGTTGATAATAAATAAAAGTAGTAAAGATATTTTTTTTTAATTATTATAAACTAGTGCTTGACTGCAACCCACCTGGTGGTAAGCAGTGATGCAATCGTTGATGGTAAAGCGAGCTAGTTTATTAAAAGACTATTCACTCGGAAAAACTGAGCGAATAGGAAGGAAGATGGCAGTTGAGCGAGGTGATGCAATGTTAAACCCAACAACACGACCAACGATGCTGCGCCAGAGGGAGATTGATCTGAAGACCCTCCACGACCAAACTCCCAACACAACAATATTTGGCGCATCGTACCCGGCACACATCACAACACAACTGCTCAGACCCGTCCTCCGTACGGCTTCACCAGACATCATGCCGGAACACGACGAATCGTTTGGCGGCAAGACTTTGTCTGGTGGGTGATAACTTCTGCCGCCGGTCGATGTTATGCCCTACAGCCCTACCACCGAGAAATACTTTTTTCAAAAGGATTATAATAATAAAAAATATAACATGGTGTAAAAATTGTTGGGATCAAATCAATCGCTTATTCTCGACAAACTATTCTATTACTATTCAGTATGCCTAGTATGAGTTTTCATTACGAGACTCGATCTTCGATATCGTTTGGCGCTCTCATTGGTTGAGAGTTCTTACAACCCTGAAGCGGGCCAATCGACGACCGATTTTCGTAATATAAACTCGTATAAAGAAAAAATAACGTTGGACACAGAGTGGTGCTGACAATACAACAATAAATTAAACATCGTGTACCTCAACACATTCTCAGTCTACCCATAAAAAATCATATAAATATGTCCATTAGTTTAGTCACAGGAAATTATTTTTCATTTTTCACATTTTCTACATGATGTACATGTTGATAAGGAAGCGCTTACAGGTTAATGACCGCCGCATCCTGCGGTACCAAAATTTAATAATAATGGCGCGAAAAAAGCAAGTTGATACAGGATATCGCTGTCGCCGATCAGAGGTCAGTGGACCAACATTTTTAAAGGATGTTCTATTCCGTTTGCAATTTTATGCGATTTAGTTTGTTTGAAATTTTCATTTCTTTTATTTTTGATGCTAGGTTTCTTTCTGTGGTTTAGGATTATTCCTATGAACCAGCATTGTTCGTGTTTTCATTTATTGTCGTATGGTCAGCACCACTCTGTATGTATACTGTATACCTATGGTGTATACAATGGTATAGATTCTGTCACCGTCATATCTTTTTTTTTTTCATAACATAGTAATGCTTTCAATTTTCACGTCTGTCGGTTAGTCCCACGACTGCCTTTTATTTACGAATTAAAACTTTACTAACTACACTTGTCCAACTGACGGGTCAGCCATACATTTTCTCGGTGGCCAGAATATAAGTTAACTATTTAGGTATGCTAATTCTTACCTTAGATCTGGATATAAACAAGAAGCAGGATGCCAACAACAGACTCTGTAGCGTGGCCTGAGTATCACTGAACTTGATGCCATCGAGGTACAGCACCGACTGACTGTATGCCAAGATGAGTGCGTTTAGAGCCAGGATCTTGAACATCTGCAGTGTTGTCACCAAAGTGCACCGTCCTTGCTTAATTATGTGGCAGACTGTAGACAAAAACATTCTGATGTTCAAAACTCAATGGAATAGAATACAAGTGATTATTTATGTACAGAGCATAATGAACTTTATGTCAATAGTGTAAGGCACAAATTATCTTTTCAATTCCCGCTGTAACAGTTCTAAAATAGTTTGTGACGATAAACAGTTAACATAAAGTTCATTTTGCTTTATATAACATCGCTAAGAAATCTCGCTCTCATCCTCTTCTTTCACTCGCTTCCACTCCGTTCCGCGACAATGGAAATTCAACCTTAGGACAAATATCCCGAAATGGAGAACTCTGTAACAGAATTCCTAACCTCTATCTTTTTTGGAGTCACTTTGCAATGAATATTTTGCTAATGTCTAAGGAAGCGTATCCTCGTGAGATATTGCATAGATTTGTGTTAAATGTAGGCTTACCCTAGAGCAATGACAGGTGCATTATCACTAGACATGGCAATGACTTCAGGATTATTTTTACCCTTTTGTTTTATACCAGTTGATGGTAATTGGTAAAATGGCGTTTACCAAATTCGAGGTATTTTGACTAGGGAACGCAAGATCGTCATTTTGAATTTTTAGCCATTTTAAATGATATAACAACTCAAGATAGTTGAACAGCTGAAAGTGAAAGGTCACTCTTATTATTTTGATCACGTGCAGTGTCTGCGTTTATGTCATTGACCTGTACTTATTTTGAACTTGACCTCGGGGTCATCACTTTGAACGTATTCTTCGTGTAATTGACAAATGATAGACTTTTGCATAAAGCTATTTAGAGTAGATATTTGTTTCGTGACTTACATTTATTTCTATAGAACCATTTTGTAATGTTATTATAATATATATTGTGAGGGCACTTATTTTGCCGTGATAAGCCATAGTTTTTTCTGCACGGTTGGTACGCCGTGTATAGGCAGAATAGAGATGTTTCCTGGATAAAAAAAAATTGATTCTATTTATTTCCGTCATTCAGATTATAGAAAAATATTGGATACGTATATTTTGTTTAATCAAAACAATAAAAATTGACAAATATAAAAGGCATCAAATATCAGGAGTGGTGGCTGGTGACGCCACAGCTCGCTAAAAAGTGTAGCGTGCAGTGACGTCACACGAGTTTTCAACGGACTGTGTCGTCTTCATTTTTTGTTTATATGAAAAAAGAAAAAATACGTGTCTAGTATTTTTTGGAATTCTGACTGACAGACTAATTAGTTTTTTTAGTCAACTACCCTATTTGCGTTGTATAAATCTCTATGAAAGCTTGTTGACATACACGCTTTTCTAAGGGGCGGTTTACACTGTAAAGAAACTGTAGTGCAAAAGGGCCTTAATGGGATGTGAAAATTATTATAAAATTATGTTCAGGCATTTTTTCTGGCGGCGTTTTCTTAGTAAAACATATTGCTGTGACACTCGGCAATACTGACTCGTCGAGCTTCATTGCTCGGCGTTTTTCTCCACTGTTGATTCTGGCTTTCAGGAGTTGCAGTGGGTGGGAAAATGTGTGGCGGGTTTTGTGCAAATACTGGCTTTCCATTAGTGAAAGAATTTTGATACTCTTTCCATATGTATGATTACATTTATAAAACTACGCAACGGTATTCGATGCGGTTTTTTTAATAGATAGAGTGATTAAAGAGGAATGTTTATATGTATTATAACACCCATTAAATAGTGGAAAAATACTATTATTTTTGAGGTTTCTAATGTGATGTCGTAAATAATTAAATTTTTTCCGCGATTGCAGTGAAACGCAGGATGAACCCTACGAGATTTGTCAAAATAATGTACACAGTGAAAAGGTTTACAGAAAAGTCCGCGATGGTATTTGTCTATCTCTGGATATCCCACAATAACATTTTTTGTCATTTACTTTTTACGACAAAGAATGGCTAATTTTCGAAGCGAATTTAACCATTACAGCATTCATCCTTATCCAATTTAATATCTTAAATACATTGTTGGTTTAATATAGATCTATATCGCCCTTTACAGCATAGGTATGATTTAAATAAATATTTTCGAAGATATAAAGGATGTATCTGATATCGACGCACAAACGAGTACCATAGATCCAATACATGATTCCCCCAGTGGTGGATTTTCTCGTCGGCTTTTTCATGATTAACAAAAAAATATATGTAGTTTTTTCACTTTAGACCGTTCATAAATGCTATACTTTTATAACCCAATACGATTTTAAAGTAAACATTAATTAATTCGCTAATTACACAAAAAAGCACAATGAAAACAAAACTCGAAAAACTACCTTATCAGCTGATTTAATAGAGTTCACATCAGGGATCAACGTCATACCTATAAACCCGCACGGCGGCACGCTTGCAACGTTCAAAGGCCGAGCCGACTTTTTTTTAAACACTGTGAATTCTGTAACCGTTCATTAACAACATAAATTACTATCTTAATTTTATTAGTGGCATGCGGTCTAGCCTGTTCGCGAAGTTTGTGTTACGATGTCAGATACATTCTGTATAAACGCGACACCCCGCAATTTTTAAATCTGTGTAAAATTTAAAAATTGCGTGGCTTCGCGTTTCCGGTGATACCGATCGGCCAGGGCGGCGGGAGCTGCGGGTCAGCATTGCACCCGAGCGAAGCCGGGGCGGGTCGCTAGTGTCAGATAATGCTCTCTTTATCACCCATATAAATATTACATTTTACCGAGGTCCACAAAAGAATTGAATGTTAATAATGAGGCTACCAAACGAAACATTATATAAAACTTACTACAAAATATACTGGAAAGGCGACTGGTGAAGGGTGCAGCAACGCTGGCGTCACCTAATCTCACGAGTTGCGTATCTTCTTCCTCCAGCTCGCGCATGGCTCTGCGCAAACGCGCAGCGGCCTCAGCTCGCGCGTCCGCGCGGTTGGTCGGCCGGCGCGGCGTCTCTTCTACCGCGCGTTCCTCTCGCGGCTTCTCGCGCGGCCGCTCGGGCGCGTTCGCTAGGATTGCTACTCCTACCTGTAATTTTTAAAACAAATGCTTTATGTTCGGGTAGCTGGAATTTTTAGGTACCTACATAAATTACCGGGATTTTTATGATTTGTAAATAATGATTATGGTGTTACTATTTTAAATCTGCTAATGGAGCCGATTCTGTTATTCACAAATTAAACTAATTTTAAGTTAAGTGCATCTTTCTTTTCCATTTCGTTAATAAAAGGATAAAAGATAACATTTTAGTTTAATCCTGTCAAATTAAGATACTCCATAGACAGAAGCGCACTAATTTGACAGGTCTGAATTGACATTTTATCTTCTATCCTTTTCTTAATGAAATAGAAAGAAAAAGATGCACTAAATTAATTAATAATTTAGTTTGTGAACAATGCAATCGGGTCCAATGTTACTTTGTCCAATGTTAATTTAATGTAAAACGTAGAGACGTAATTTTTTATCGTATGTTTCAGAGAAATAATGTACTAAATACAACCAGTAATACTAACATCTGCATGTTTCAGTGCTCCCACGTCGTTTGTACCATCACCACACATGAGCGTCACGTATCCGAGCGCCTTCAATGTCACTATAACAAACTCCTTCTGCTTTGGCGCGAATCTAGCGAACACTTTGATATTAGGCATCAGCTCCAGCAGGAACTTATGATGGTTCTCATTTAAAAATGACAGACCCTCCCCTGTTATACACAGATCAAATTTCGAAGTTAATTGCTTTGTCGTCTTGAATGGATTCACTGGAAGATTCACTTCTTCGTCTATTGACGTCCATCCCCACTTATTATCACTTTCCGCTAAAATCAGAACTTCGTCTTTCTGAGTAAACTTCAGCTCTTTAGCAACGTGACACGCCGTCAGCGGATTGTCACCAGTAATCATAACCACAGAATGAGAAGCATTCACAATTTCCGATATTGCTTTTTTTGAATCCGTCTTCAAGGGACACGAAATAATAACAAACCCTACAAAAGTCAGATCTGACTCGATATCCTCACGAGACATATCTCTAATGTCTTGAGAACTTAATTTTCCTAAATTCCTATAACCTAATGCCAGAACCCTCGCTCCTCGTCGAGAGAGAGTTAGGTATACATGATCATAGTGACTAGGAACCTCTTTGAGCATGGTCTTTATAGTTTCTGGTGCACCCTTGACACTGCTTATGTAATGAGTTTCCATAAAACCTCTCTCATTGACCTGGTAGCCTGCTATTACAGACATTCTTTTAAGGGCACTTGAAAAGTGGTTTCTGTGTACAATCTTTAGGCCTGGTGACTTTCCTTTTTTTGGCACTACAGCATCTCCTTTGGTCAGGTTCCACTCTGCCGCTTTCAGAGTAGCTTTCTCCAATGGGTCTCCTACCACGCCATCTTCTAGTTGTACTAGAGAATGACATGTCGCCAGAACTTGTATAGTTTCCATAGGTGCTTGAGATAATGGAATGACATTAGCATCTTTGTGGTCTGCTATACCGGCCACACCTTCTACAACTAAATTATCACTTGTAAGTGTACCAGTCTTATCAAAACAGCATATTTCTACTTTTCCTGCAAATGGTATTCTGAAAGGTTCAGTACAAAATACGGCTAACTTAGACAATGATAGTAATGATGTGTTGACTGCTAATGACAACTCTATTGGCAGTTCAGGAGGCACAACTGATGTCAAAATCAGTGTGCATTCTAAAAATAGTTTGTATCTATTCCTCTCTGGATCCTCACTGCCTTTTACCCATACATATGCAGCAGCAGCGACTGCGAAGATAAGTAAAAACATGATAAACCCAAATGTCTCAAGATTGTTAGCCGTTACTCTCTTTACACCAAAGAGAATAGTTCTTAAAAGTTTCCCCTGTGATGTATTGAAGCCATTCCGAATAACATATCCGATGCAGCCATTGTCAGGAGCTTTGAGGGCTGATGAAGTAGCTTTGCTAGGAGAGGAATGTTGAACAATCTTGGTGCCACCAAACAACATGTGCAGTTTGCCATCACCCTCAGGGTCTAGTAGTTGTTTTAAATTCTTCTCATTGTCTACTGCTTCCTTCATTTGGGGGACACTTTCACCAGTTAACATGGACTCATCAACAATGCATGAACCTCTTAGCAGCACAATGTCACAAGGAACTAGGTTTTCATTGGTGGATCTGATAAGAGATACAATATCGCCTGGCAGAAGCTGATCACTCATTATCTGCCGCCATCTTCTATTTCTGTACACATTAATGTTATAAGGTTTGTTCCCCATCTTTCTAATTTCTGCCATGTTTCTTAATTGTTGTTGTACAAGAGTGCACTCAAACATGACAAGCATCACTAAAGTGAATATGGAGTAGTACCAGTATTTGTCTAAACACCACAGTGCAACACAGAATACTTGGAATACAAAGAATGGTGCTGTTGCTCGTTCCTTGAATAATTCCATAAACTCTGGAACAACCTGTAACAACAACAATAATAAATACCCTTAGCATGAAAGACATTGGCTCCGATTCCATTGTACAAACAAACTAAGTTCAAGTTCAGTGCATCTTTATTTTATTTTTTTAATGTTGATGGTAAAGCACACTAGTTTATTAAGCCTATTCACTTAAAAAAAACTAAGGAATAGGAAGGATGACGGCAGTTGAGCGAGGTGATGCAATGTTAAACCCAAGACCAACACGACCAACGATACTGCGCCAAAGGGAGATTGATCTGGAGACTCTCCACAACCAAACTCCCGACACAACATTTGGCGCATCGTACCCGGCTCATATCGCAACACAACTGCTCAGACCCGTCCTCCGTACGGCTTCAGCAGACATCATGCCGGGACATGACGAATCGCTTGGCGGCAAGGCCTTGTCTGGTGGATGGTAACTTCTGCCGGCAGCCGATGTTATGGCCTACCACCGTGAAGATCTTTATATGTATTTCATAAAGAAATGGACACAAGATTATCTTGGTTTAGACCTGTCAAATTATTACGCATCTGACGTACTTATGTTAGTTGATGTATTTTTGGTCGCCATGTTTATAATAGCGTCTAAACTATTTATGGAATATCTTAATTTCACAGGATTAAACTAAAATGTTATCTTCTTCTTTAGGAAATAGAAAGAAAAAGATGTACTTAATTTAAAATTAGTTTAGTTTGTAAACAAGAGAATCAGTGTACCTATATATAATATGTTCATATGAGTGGTAATTATTTTCTTAGAAAACCAACCTGTTTGTATTAACCCTAATAGCTTTTGAATTCAAATTATGTGCTATTTGCCTACAATAGGTATACATATGCATGAATTAAGGTATAAATACAAAGTGCAAAATTGAATACAGA
The DNA here is from genome assembly GCA_037179545.1 of Sesamia inferens. Taxonomy (NCBI): domain Eukaryota; kingdom Metazoa; phylum Arthropoda; class Insecta; order Lepidoptera; family Noctuidae; genus Sesamia; species Sesamia inferens. Next base: position 10,717,254 of record CM073934.1, on the reverse strand, counting down.
ATGTTGTAAAAAGCAAAATCAATGCCAACATGAACAGAATTAGATTTCATCCAATTAGGATACCAAGGTTTTACTTTAAAGGAACATAACATGAAGAAAGTTTATGTAACCTTCATAATTTCTCATGCATGAATCTAATTTAATTACCTTGCTACTAGGTGGAGGCATGAGATATTCATATAACTTTTGTTGCATCATATAATTTTTAGCATACAGATACCTACTACCTACAACTTGTAGATCACACAGTTAAGTAGGCCTAGTATGAGTTTTCAATACGAAGCTCGATCGTCGATATCGCGCACGTTTGGCGTTCTCATTGGTTGAGAGTTCTTATGACCTTGAAGCGGGCCAATCGGTGAGTCAAACGCGCTCGATATCGACGACCGAGGTTCGTAATGAAAACTCATACTAGGCCTAAAGGACCGTTGTCCTTAACTGTGTGATCTGAATGGATGAATGAATGAATGTGTGGTGTGAAACTAGTTTTCATAAACAAAACCCATTGAACGACACTCTCTGAATACATTCGTAATCAGCCTATAATGTTCCCACTGTTGGGACACAGGCCTCCTCTCGGTGAGAGGGAGTGGGCCATAATCTACCATGCTGGCCCAGTGCAAGTTGGTAATGTCACATCTTTTTTTTTTGGCTATAGAACATGTTGATTTCCTCCCGATGTTTTCCTTCACCGTTTTGAGAGCAGTGGTGGTGAAATAATTTACACAAAGAAAAGCGCCTGATGGGGTTTGTACGTACTACCTACAACTTGTAGTTGCAGCCGATACCACTAGGCCACCACTGCTCTGAACGCATTGAGGTTGTTTTATTTTGTATGCAGTGTACAATCAAGTCAACCCAACATGAGAAATAACAAATTTTTAGATATGATATTGTTCAACTGTAGGCTGGTTGCACACTGAATGCAAACCTTACTTATGTATTTTCTTTTTTTTTTTCTTTAAAGGTATTAAAGGGTAAAATTAAGGTAAGGCTCTCAGGTATGAGTGTGCAGCTCTATTCCAGATCAGGCAAGTACCAATGTAACTTTTCTAAAGTTATATGTACTTTCTAAGTATGGTGTCCAACACCAAGGACTGATGACAAGGTGAAGGAAAACATCTTGAGGAAACCAGGACTATAAGTCTGAAATCGCCACCTGCATTGAGCAAGCATGGTTTTTTTTTATATAAATTATAAACCAGCACTTGACCACAATCCCACCTGATGGTAAGCATTAACACAATCGTTGATGGCAAAGTGCACAGCGATTGCACTCAATCCTCTATAATAATAATCATACAAATAAAAAGGTTGATGATAATGATTAAAGTAAAACTTACCATTATCATTTCATTCTTTCCAAACTCCTTTTCAGCAAATTCAATGGCTTCATCGTCCAAATAGCCTTTCGACTCCATATACTCCTCATAAGACTTGTTGATAGGAAACTCAATGGTATGAAAACACTTCTTGTCCCAGTCATAAATATACTTACTTTTTTGAAATATAAACCACACATCTGGGTGTATACTTGCCTTTTTAGTTGACTAAAAATTATAGAATAACATTAGAACATGTAATATGTAAGCTCTATAGAGGTTTCAGTGAAAAATCCTCATTTAAGAACAAAAAGGTTAACAGCTTACCTTAGTGTGATGCAATTTAACAATTTCAGAGAACCCATTATTGGACGTTGGAACGACTTTCACTATTTCGGCCTGAATTGGGTCTTTAACCTAAAATTAAAAAATAACAATTAACAGTACAAGAGTTCATAAGATGATTACAAATAGTAAAATTAATGAATACAGTCAATATGTGGAGTATAGAAATTTGCATTACTTACCGAAGAACAAGATAGGAAACACTGGATGTGGACACTCCAATAACAGCAGAGGCAAATAAAAATTTGTATGGTGGCGACAACTGCAACAGTCACGAACCCAGCCTCGAAATTTTCCTCAAATCCATACACAACAATCCATGAATAAAACACAATAGGGTATATTATCAAAAAGGGTAGTACAGTCCCTTGCAGAACAGTCGGCACCGGCTTGAAAAGCTGTGTATATTGAACTAAATCGTCTAATGACGACTGCATCTTGTTGGATACCATTTTTTAATTCTTTTACACTGTAAACTCGTACCAATATATTTGTAATGGCTTTTTCTAACTGTTCTCAGTATAGTTAAACATAGTTTTTTTCTTTCTTTCGAAGAAACTAATTCAAAACATAAATAAAATTCGATTTTATTGAGTTTACTGAACTTGACAGATTGACAAGAGGAGTGGGGTGAAGCGGAAAACCGGAAACAGCGTGCTAAAGACGTACCTAGTATGCGTGTCACATGTTTTTCAGTTCACGCAGCATATCATTTTTTAAACTTTCCTTAACCCTTTGAACTTGAAAGAAACTTCTTTTCTTAGGAACTTCTTTTGGCGAATTACACATACTGCATTTCTTCTTATTGCTGGTTAGAATGATGGTAATTACTGTGAAATCCCATGACCCCAAAGAAAATTTAGCAACGCAACCTAATCAATCAATTATTTCAAGTTTAGTTTACGTTTATTAGGAAAAAAAAAAAAAACTGAGTTTACGAATTATCTCTTTGCCCCACAAAACAACATATTAAAGTCATCTCCTGCTAGTATTGCCCAAGTTCTGCCACCTCAAAATACACGTGTCCAGTCTAATAATTTTACTTTTTTTCAAGTCCAAAGACTTTGCTGCTGTCATGATGACATTTAACGTCAAGAAAGGCGCGAATTTGGCTGTTTGTGATTGTATTTGTGTTCATGTAGACTTTTGCACTAAATCACGATGGATTTGAATATAAGAAGAAAATCAACCAAAGTACCACTGACGGGAAGTCTGGTAGAAACCTATCCTCATGATCTCCAAATGTACAAGATTCCACCAACTGAAGACATAACACTCCAAGAATTCGAAAATTTAGCCTTAGAGAGAGTGACTTTATTAAGATGTTTAGCAACAGCAACTACTCTAAAAGGGCTTCGAGTTTATTCGGAGGAATGGACAGACTATGTAATCGGTGAACTTAGATCCCAAGGACTTAAGTATTATGCCAAGCTGTGTGAAAAGTCGTCCTGTGCCACTATTGAAGCTGATTTGCAGGCGAGACGTAAAGATCACATTGCACACTTCATTCTCCGACTAGCCTACTGCAGAACTGAAGAATTGCGTCGTTGGTTTATTGCAAGAGAATTGGAGTTGTTTAAAATGAGGTTTGCTACTATGAGGGGTGAAGCTGTTGAAACTTTTTTCAAACTCAACAATCTATGCTATACTAACATTTCTGATGAGGAGAAAAGTGAGATTATGCACTATCTGAGAGAGTCGACACCTCATGCAAATATTGAAAATATGAAGTTCTACAAAGTAAAATTTTATGAAGTTTTGGATCTGGTAAGAATGAGAAAAGTGTATCTTAGTGGTGGTTATGCTTACATAGCACATAAAGATTTTATATCTGTGCTCTCTGCTCAGTACAGAACACAACTGAAACAAAGCTTAGCTATTGCTTGTCATCACCTTGGTGAGATAGAACAGGATGAGAGGCTTGTCTCATTATTGAAAGGATTGCATCAATCATATTCTGGCAATGACTACAGTGATGCTAAAACAGTTATACCTATTGAGAGTTTGGACTCCGTAGCTGTGAAATCATTCCCACTGTGCATGCGGCAACTTCATGAGCAATTGAGAGTAGCTCATCATCTAAAGCATGGCGGTAGACTTCAATATGGCCTGTTCCTGAAAGGGATTGGTGTAACATTAGAAGATTCTCTAAGATTCTGGAGGGAAGAATTCACTAAAATAATGGACCTGGATAAATTTGAAAAGCAGTATGCTTATAATGTAAGATACAACTATGGAAAAGAGGGTAGTAAGAAGAACTATTCTCCATTTAGTTGTTTGAAGATTATTAATACTACTGTAGGGCCAGGTGACTGCCATGGGTGTCCTTATAAGCATTGTGATGTTGGCATTTTGAAGAATAGACTCCAAGGTTATGGTTTTGACACTCAAGGTATGTATCATTACACCTCAATAAACTGGTAGAATAGGTGATGATATTCTAGTTGACCAATATTGTTTATGTTTTATTTCAGCAATTGGTGAAATTATGGACTTGACAAAGAAAGGACATTTCCAAATCGCCTGCAGCAAATACTTTGATGCTGTCCATCATTCTGACCTAGGATTGGGCATCAATCATCCAAACCAGTACTTTGAGGAGTGCCAAAAAATTGCTAAAGGAGATGTCAAAGTGGAAATCAAGAAAGAAATCAAATCTACATCAGTTAAGAAGGAAACAGTTGAGGAACTAGATGAAATGGACTTTGATGAAGAGATGTAAATATATTTTATACAGATGAGCCACATTGATTGACTTTTGGAGTACTTCTCAACTGTATTAATATACAAATTACCAAAAAATATGATAAAAAAAAAATATCTTCCTCTCCTAATAAACACTAATGTAAAATCTTTCTGTGACTAGTTCATGAATAATAAATACAAAACCTTAGTATTTAAATGATTTTTATTGATTTACATAATAAATTATAATATCTATTTCTTTTTAACATACATGGCCTGTCTAGCCAAATTACCGCAATATAAACCACATATAAAAATTAAACCTATAATTGAAATGCCTACAATTAAAAAGTATTTCTTAGACGGTGAAGATGATATCTCATTATACATATCTCCAAAGTTCTCTATCACGTTTAACTGAAACAAGGAATAATCTTGTAAAAAATTATGATGAAAAAATATTTATAGCAATAATAGCAAAATATACAATGGCACATATACATAGGTATAATGTTAAGTAACTTTTTTTGGTAAGCAAAGTTATTTTCTTTATCACATTTAGTGTTAAAGTAAACATTCACTCTTAAAATCATTTGTCATTCATTACAATTCATTAATTTTAGTAATCCACTTATAAGATAAGGAAGATAAGGTTTTATACTTACTGCAGCCACATGTTTATACATTTCCAATCTACTAGAAAGTGCCTTTTGGCAATCAGCCTCTAATTTCCTATTGCTATCATTCAGTATTATCTTCAGACATTTTAAACCTGAAAGATCAAGTTATCATTTTATTCAGTGATATTTCAAATATTAAGATGGAATACCTATAGGTCCTCAATTCCTCATCACTATGTCAACTTACGCCTGCCAGCACCATGTTCCAGATCTTTGCAATATGTCAATAAGTCCATTGCACAAGCCCGCTCTAGCAAAGGATCTGCCTCAATATCCACTTCAGTTTCCTCTATGATTTGCGCAACCTCACGTGCACACTCCGCTGATACGATTTTATGATTCAAGAGAGCATTTTTCAGGCATTCCTCGACCTGTTGAGAAAATTATTTAAGTTCATTAGTAATATTTTTATTAAATTAACATTGTTAGTTAGCTAGAATTTTAATACATCATCTATTTGTTTAAGTGTTCAGGTAATTGTACACGGTTGGTGCAGTGGCTGAGTATCGACTGGTGCACTGAGTGTCACGGGTTCGGTTCCCACACTGAAAATTATTTGAATGGCCTACAGGTGCCAGGTCTGGCTGTTTGTGTATGTGAGTTTAAATATTTGTAAACACACCCACCTACAGGAGTAATTCCTAGTAAGTTGGAAGTTTTTTATGTGTAACATTTTACTATACCTGTCCATCAGAATTTGTAATATCATTCGGCACAGCACAAATTGTCTGTATTTCAGCTTTGCATAATTTACCAAGCAAAGGATCTAAACGATAGTTCAAAGCTTGCTCTTTTAACACATTTGCCAGTTCATTTTCACATGTTGTAGACAACTTTGATTCCCTAAACTTCTCTTTCAAACAATATAGCATTTTGCCTTGAAGTTCCATATCTTGTGGTTCTTTTGCTGAAAAAGAAAGTAAGATTAGGAGTTAGTTACATAACACTTAAGAGTAGGGAATAAGCAAATGGAGTGTAATGAGGTGGTGACTGAGCTGAAGAAACACTTCAGTATAAATATCAGACAAATTCAGACAACTTCAGTATAATTAGGTAAATGGGATTGATGACAGAATTGTATGGACAACAGCAGGTCAAGCTACCGGAAACTGCCAAATACTCCCAGTCAACCTTGAGCATTACACCTTGGAGATAAAGTTCAAAATCTAATAAAGAAATCTGACAGATTGTAGCAGCTTGATGTGCTTGTTTGTACATTCCATTTACTTACTCTCTGTTCAAAATATTTTTGGTCTGACCCTAATCAGCCCTAATAATATACTGAATCCTAAATAATTCATTATTATTAAAATTATCTAGTACAGAGTTTGTAAACATGTCTACCTAATTTAAAAATGGATTTTATACCAATCACATCTGAACAAAATTTCGTAATATCCGTTTTGCAAGCTTTTTGTAAATTGTTGTTGAACCGGTAATCCATATTCTGTTCTATCATTCTATTCACAATAACTACTTTGCAGTTTTCATCGAAATGTAGTTCTTGACGATGAATCTGAAAGAATTCAGCCATATAATTAAATAAATCTCATATTTGGTGAAGGTTTTAAAAGAGAAAAACTATGTGATCTTTAAAATACCTTCAAACAATCCAGAATTTTTGATGCATCTGTGTTATGGCAATACAAGTCTATCATATCATTACAACTCGTAATTAAATGATAATCCACAGCATTATCAGCAAACTCTTGTTTCCTTACTACAAAAATGGCCTTCCTACATTCATCAGATAACTTTCCTTTAGCTGTCTGAAGACATTCCAATGCAGCCGACTCTCCATGGGGTACATTCGCACAGTACATTTGCAAATCATTCTTACAAGCTTCTTTTAATTCAGGATCTAAATCAATATTTTCCTTCTGTTGAAACAGCTGTTGTCTCAACTGTTGGCGACAATCCTTAAATATAGTATGTTTCTTCTTTGATAATGTGTCATTTCTTACTATTTCACTGAGACATGTGACCACCTGACTTTTAGTCTGAGCCTTAGGACAGAATCTAACAACATAAGATTTGCAAGCATTCTTGAATTTTCTGGTAAATCTATAATTTTTCAGTGAGATCAACTGCTCATGTTCTATAGCTGCTCTACAGTTAACATTGGATTTAATTTCTGGATCATTTTTATGACTTATCAAACATTCCATAATGTCATCCTCTTCTTTGTTACTTTTCAACTCAGATGAACATAGCCTCTCAATAGGAACTCTGCAGTTAATGTTAACAATGGCATTTAATTCAATATGACCACTTTGTGTTTCTGTAAAATTAGTAACAATTTCTCTACACTTTGGTCCAAGTTCTTTTATTCTGCTTTGTAAGCATGATATTTCTTCACCTTTTCCAGTATTTTCGAAGCATAAATTAATAAGATCATTAATACAATAATCTTCAATTTCTGGCATCAAATCCACACTAACTGCTCGCTGTCTCATTACTCTTCTGATTTGGAACTCACAACCAGGTTTCAACTTTCCCCTTAAATCAGGATTATATGCATGGTTGTATAAGCATGGTAAAATTAAAGGGTCTTTTTCATTCTGGTGTTCACTGGCATCAGCCCACTGGAGTTTTGCTTTACACACTGTAACAGCATCATATTTGCATGCCTTGTATAACTGGGGATCCAGTTTGAAATCTCTGGATATAAAATATTGAATTTGCAATAATGCAGCTTCACAATCAGTAGTCATTAGATTTGTTCCAAGTTTTTCCATTAAACATGACATAACTCTACCATTTCCATAACTTACTTCTCTACAGGCTCTGTCCACCACAGGTTTGCAGGCCTTCCGTAGAATTGGGTCCACTCTCCAATCTTCACCTGGATCAGCTTCTTGAACTAATGTTTCCAATGATTTTTGACATGCTATGCTGATTCGTCTCTCTTTCCTTTTTCTTGGTCTAGCATGTTCCATGAGGCAGTGAATTGTTCTACCCCCTGCTTCAATACCTTTACATAGTGTTGTAATATCATTGGCACAGTTCTGCATTAGTTCTGGAGACAGTCTATAATCATCCATTAGCATCTTTCTATGATCAATCATCTCAGCTGTGCATTCTGGGCTTAATTTTGTGCTTTCGTTGCGTGATACATTTTCCAAGCATAATAAAATTTGTGCAAGTCTAACATCTTTATCATCTACAACACCTTTTCGACAGTGATATTTTCTAATATCTTCTTTACAGGACTTTACTAACCCCTTGCTCATTCTATAATTCATAACAATATTTCTTTGGTCATAAAACAGTTGATCTTGGCACTTTTTCCTCATTCCTGTAATGAAAGAGTCAAGAGTAGATAGAATTACATAAAACTATGATTAATTACTTAAACCGTTTAATCAGCAATACAATCAAATAGTTCATTGACCAAAGATTAAATAATGTATTGGCAATGAATAGTGTTTTTATGTGAATGCTAATTGAGAATAAGTGTTATATAAGGCTAGTAATCAGTACAAATAGCCAGACAATTGTGACAGTTCAAAATAAACAAAAATAAAATTATATTGTATGAGGCCTGTTCCCAGCAGTGGGCAAGTAAACAAAAAAAAAAACATTGTGAATATTTACCATTTTCATACTTATGTCTCAAAAGACACTTGTACATCAACCAGGAGTCTGGTACTTCATCAGGGCAGAAGTTCTTCTGATCCAAGTTACATGCAGCAAATATAATCTTATCTAACTGAAGGGTGTCATACTTCATTTCTTCAAGAACAGTCATCTCAGACTGACATTCAGGTCGTGGATGAATGTTTCGTAAGCACTTCAAAGTTTGTTTTTGAGACAAACTTCTTTGATCAAATGGAATTCTACCACAAGTATGAGCTTCTATGTCATCATAACAGTTCTTTAAGAAGTTTCCAATAATCTGCCAATCATTGAAAACCAGAGATTCAATTGCAAATATCATCCTCCAACATTTTTTGTCTCTTACACTTGATTTCTTTTTTAACACGCAATCAATCATATATTCGTTGGGACTTAGACAGTTCAGTATGACCGGCTCTTCTTTACATGGTTCCTTTAGTTTATATTCCACATAATCATTTTCTAAAAGCTCTGCTTGATGGCTCCATAGTTTGTGTTGACATGGTAATAAAACTTGAGTTTTGTTGTATGACGCATCTAGTGCACAAGATAGTACTGCGAGATCATCATTCAAGTGCGAGCACAGCTTATGATACAAAGCACATCCAGATATATCTAGAGTATATCTATCACTGGCACGATTTATTATGTTACCCAAAACTTGTGCATCTTGGATAAATAATATTAAACATGCCGTTAGAATTCCTGTTGTCGTTGTAATTATGTTATTTAACATTTCGCTGCCGGCTTGCGAGCTTTTATAGAAGAATGGTCAGCAATTTTTATTCAAACATAATTTCTATCCATTGTACGGATGACTTACGTGAAACAAATCATAGCTGATTAATTAGAAAAATAATTTTTATTGCACTTTACGAATCCAATTCAATCACACAAAACAACTTCAAAATCTATGAAAGCACTGTTAAATTTGTTTAGAGAAATTTGGTTGAAAAGAACGATTGTGTTCACATTCAGTACATCGACCGAATGACAGATCGAGCCGGAATGAGCAGGGATGGGTAAAAAATATCGATATTTTTTCGGAAAAATATCGATATTTATTGGCGATATTTTTTCCCGCGATATATCGATTTATAAAATTTATTTTCAGATATCAAATTCGATATATTTTCAAAGCTCTGTTGTAAGCTCATGCGTCACATCATGCATTTGAACAATCCGATTTCTTAAATTTAGAAGAACAATAGGTATGCAGTAGGCTGTATGGGTTTATTTTCATTGCTTCAAACACATACAAAAACTACAGTATACGATACTGGAAGGCCAAGAAGAGCCTTTTCAAAGAAGCTACTGAGGAAATAAGTGGTGCGAATTGTAGTAACGTCAAGCTTAGCCATTCCTCTTACAAATTTAGTAATCCAAGTTACAGATCAAGCAACTCCATAAACCTCTTTAGGGTTGATTGTCAAAAAAGCTTTACTCAAAAAAGTTGAAGACAAACTGGCTTCATCAGAAAGAAATTCTTTTCTCTCAGTAGCTATTATTTTGGACCCTTGGTTCAAGCGTATCCACTCTACCTTGCCAATTGTCGTGTCAAATGCTATATCCAAAATTAGTGCTGAGATTCATGCAGAACATCGTTGTAGAGGACAACGTTCTCCGGATAAAAATCCTGATCAAGCAGCATCAGAGCAAGTGGGTCCTCTAACTGGTCCATACATGAGAAATTATTAAATTTGAACATAGCTTCGTCACTCGTCAGAGGTAGCAGTAGCAGTGTCCCCAATGAACTGAAGCAGTATTTGGACCAACCACTTTTAGAAAGAAAATCTGATAATAATAATGTTCTGGGTAAATTTTCAACATTTCACACCAATTCTCTCGGATATCGGTATAAAATATTTGATTTGTCAAGCTTCCTCAGTGTCATCTGAAAGGGTAGCTTCAGTGGTAAATTTGGCTGTGTCGAATGGTTGGAGCAGATTAACAGGGAAACATCAAACAAAGAGTGCTCCTGATGTAAATATCAGACAAATATTGGTGTCTGCACCAGCGGCCTTCGGGCTGAGGGAGGCATCACAACCGCTCCCGATAATCGCTGAGCGCCTTCGATCAAGAAGCCTACCAGACGATAGACGTGCGCGATAATCTTTGTATAGAGTTCACTTGTAAACCTATTTAATATATATTTTGTCAAGGAAAGCTGCATTTATTTCCCGGATCACTCAACAACTGGTTTGAATAATGTTAGTTTTACTGTTGTTTTTTTATGTCAAGCAATTTGCACGCCTGATGGCAAGCGTCACCTCTGTCCATGGACAGCTGCAACGCCAAACAGTAACCAAGAATTACTGAGTTACTACTCTAATACTGCCCTGCGCAACAGTTATTAGGTTTCGTATACCCAGTAATTACACTAGCAAAGTGTTGTGTTGAAGATGTTGATTTTTTCTGGTACATGAACCTGTTTTTTTAAATAATAAAACTTATGCCAAAACAGCCACAGGTGTATTTGCTTTAAAATTTAGAATATTTTGGCAATTTTTATAATTATTTCCAAATTGGGCAAAAAATATCGATATATCAAAATATTGATATTTTTGGCGATTTGAAAAATATCAATACGATAAATATCGATATATTTTTGCTATTTGCACATCCCTAGGTCGATATCGATAAAGAACAGTGAAATATTGTAGCATAGTGGTCACATCATGTCTTTACCCTCCTGGTCGGCCTCACGTGGGAAACGAAAGGAGATAGGCTAAGTTAAGTTAAGCTAGGATAAGGTAGGATGGGGTACGCCCCACAGTGCTGACTTCCTCGCAGTGTACCCCGGGCAACGCCGTGTCTGACCACCGTAACGGAGTGGCAGACCGGTGGCTAACAAGCACTGTGACCTACGCGATCTTGCGATTTTATTTTATTCTGAGGGCGATTGCGTACATTGTGGTTTTTATTATTGTTTTTATCGTGGGTTTTATTTATCGTGGGATTTGGTTTTTGGTAGCGATGGCGAAACCAATGCGAGATGCTTCCGGGCGTTTCGTCCCAAAAGGCCCTTCTCAGGGCCAACCAAAAGGCCCTTCTCAGGGCCAACCCAAAGGCCCTTCTCAGGGCCACCCCGACGAAATGTCGGCGTCGGAGGCGAGTCGCGCACCTTCTGCGACGGGCTTCTGCGGAGAGGACGAGTTCTCCGACTCGGACATGGGGTCCGTTGTCAGGGACTCGTCCTCTGTGTGTGGAGTGGCTGCGGAGCGCAGCCTGAAGAGGGCCTACCTGAGGCTCGGGTCCGAGGGCTCCTCGGGCTCGGCCAAGGGTAAGCCCAACAAGAAGAAGTCGAAGGCGAAGAATGCTTCGCCATCGACTTCTTCTCAGGCTGGCACCCACGATGTGGGATTGGCAGATGCCCAGCGCCAGCTCGGCTTGGCCAGACGGGCCGAGGCCGAGCTGGAACTGGAGGAGTTGGTTGCCGCCAAGGAAAGGCAGGCGCGCGCAAGCAAGGCGAGGGCCGGATATGGTTCGGCCCTCGTCAGTTTCGAGGGCCTGTCTGTGGCCGAGTTGGTCCGCTTGGCGGAGGAGGACAAGGAGGAGATCGTCGAGGTCGCCTCCAGGTCCTCCAACCTCAAGGGGACCTTCCAGAAGGCCCTTAAATGCCGTGCAACCAGCTTGCACGGCATTATAGTGGAGCTGACGCAGCGTACTGCGTCAGAGGAGGCAAGGCAGCTGCAGGCGAGGGTGGATCGCCTGCAAGCGGAGGTCAGCCAGCTTCACAAGAAGCTGGCTGAGGCTACGGCCCCGCCCCCGTCTGCTGCGGCCCCGTCGGCAGCGGTTCCCGCCCCCTCCTCCTCCAACCTTGAGGAATTGTTCCGCAAGGTGGTCATGGAGGAGAGGGCGTTCACTCGGCCCTGCTTCGCAGGCATAGAGGACCGCCTGCTGCCGGAAAAGCGGCTCCGTCCGCCGCTAGCGGCTGACAAGGCGCCGACAGCGGCTCCCCAGGCCCCGAAGCCCTCAAAGGGCAAGGGCAAGGGGAAAAAGTCACCGGGGGCTCTGCCTCCCCCCGGGACGAGTGCATGCGCCGAACCGGGGCCGGTTGCCATCGCGGCTCCCACCCCTCAGGTCCAGAAGGGAGACGCCCTCCTCCCCTCCACCACCCCGTCCAACCAGCCGTGGTCAGAGGTGGTGAAGAGGGGCAGGAAGAAGGCGAACAAGGCCCCGGCTGCCTCGGCGGCTGCTGCGGCGGCTGCCCCGGCAGCTGCCCCGGCGACAGCCCCGGCAGCCAATAAGCCACAAGTCGGCGGGAGGAAGCTGGTTCCCCCCAAATCCGCGGCGGTCACGGTGACCATCGTGCCCGAGGCCGCGGAGAAGGGGGTAACGTATGAGTCCGTCCTGAGACGGGCTCGTACCGTCGCCAACCCCGCCGAATTGGGGATTGGCGCTTGCCGCCGGACCCAAACCGGAGCTCGACTGTTCGAGTTTCCGGGGAAGGACGGCGGCAAAAATGCGGACCTCTTCGCGACCAAGCTGCGGGAGGTCCTCGCCGACGTGGCGAAGGTGGCTAGGCCGACCAAGACGGCGGCCATAGAGGTGACCGGTCTCGACGACTCGGTCACCAAGGAGGAGGTGGTGGCGGCGATCGCAGTGGCCGGAGGCTGCGAACCCGCAGCGGTACAGGCTCGGGACATTAGGCCCGGCCGCGGTGGACTGGGTACTATCCGGCTGGCGTGCCCAGTCGCCGCAGCGTTGGCCGCCCAGGCTAAAGGCCAGGGGCGGCTATTCGTTGGTTTCAGCCGGGCCGTGATCCGGGTGCTTGAGGCGGCGCCGATGCGCTGCTTCAAGTGCTTCGGGATCGGCCATACCCGAGCCATGTGTCCGTCCACTGTAGACATGGCGGACACATGTTTCCGCTGCGGGAAGGCGGGGCATATGGCGGCCACGTGTGAGGCCGCCAAGCCGCACTGCGCGGCGTGTGCCTCCAGTGGCCGCCCCGTCGACCATGTTATGGGGGGGAGCTCCTGCCGACCCCCAACCAAGAAGGGCAAGACGCAGGCGGCTATAAGCCGTCCTGCCGCTGCTGCCACCACCCCCGCTGTACTCCCAGCGGAGGTGGCCGACGAGGGTGATGCGATGGTCGAATAATGGGTACCGACCATCGCATCTTGCAGGCAAACACCAACCACTGCCGGGCTGCCCAGGACCTGCTGGTGCAGTCAATGGCCGAGTGGTTGGTGGATGTGGCAGTGATGGCCGAGCCGTACTATACTCCCAGCAATTGGCTGGGAGATAGTGACGGCTCGGTGGCAATCGTGGCGCGGTCTTCCTCGGACTCCCCTCCCCTCTCGCTCTTAGAGAGGGGACCGGGATACGTGGCCGCCGCGTGGGGAGGGTTGGCCCTTGTGGGGGTCTACTTCTCCCCAAACCGCCCTCTCCAGGACTTCGAGGATTTCCTCGGGGTCCTGACGGCGGTCATCGGGAGGACGGCGCCACGACAGGTCTCCGTGTTGGGAGACCTGAATGCCAAGTCGGTGGTCTGGGGAAACCCGGCCACCGACGCCCGCGGTCGGGCGGTCGAATTGTGGGCGGCCTCGTCTGGTCTCTCCCTCTTGAATAGGGGGAGCGTCCAGACGTGCGTGCGGCGGCAGGGCGGGTCCATTGTGGACCTCACCTTTGCCACGCCCGCACTGGCCGCCCGCATTCGAAATTGGAGGGTGGAACTGGGGGAGACGATCTCGGATCACCGCTACGTGCGTTTCGAGATCTCCCCCCAGAATCCACGGGGGCGCCGCAGCACCCCCTCATCGTCGGACCGTTCCCCGTTTCCAAGGTGGGCTCTGACCCACCTTGACCGGGAGGCGGCACGGGAGGCCGCGTTCGTCCAGGACTGGCTTTGGCCAGGTCCCGGCGTGGACGTCCTGGACGTGGACGCGGCGGCGGCCCGACTGAGGGGGTCATTGACCGAGGTATGCAACGCCAGCATGCCTCGGTCGAGACGTCCACCTCCCCGACGCGCCGTGTACTGGTGGTCGGAGGAGTTGGCGGAGCTGCGGGCCACCTGCGTGGCGGCACGGCGGGCCTACACCCGATCGCGTCGGCGGCGCCGACGGGACGAGGCCAAAGAGGACCGCCTCTACTCTACATACGTGGGGGCGAGGGCGGCCTTTAAGTCGGCCATCGGCGCCGCCAAGGACGCGGCGAGGGCTGAGCTGCTGGAGGGTCTCGACAACGACCCATTCGGGAGGCCATATAAGGCGGCGCGGAACAAACTGCGTCGCATTGGTCCCCCGGTTGCCGAAACCCTCGAACCAGCACTCCTGGATGGGGTAGTGCGGTCCCTGTTTCCGCGCAGGGATCCGCACTTCGCCCCACCAGTGATGGGCCCGCCAAGGGAAGAACCGGAGGAGGAAGCTCCTCCTCCTCCGGTTTCAGAGGAGGAATTTGGCGCGGCGACACTCCGTCTCCGCGCCAAAAAGATGCCTCCTGGCCCCGACGGCGTTCCCGCCAGGGTGGTGGCCATCGCGGTCACCGAGATGGAGGGAAGGTTTCGGGACCTCTTCGACGCGTGCTTCGCGTCGGGGAGGTTCCCGAAACCTTGGCGGGAAGGCCAACTGTGCCTCCTCCGGAAGGAGGGGCGGCCGGCGGACTCCCCCTCGGCTTACCGGCCCATCGTCTTGCTTGACGAGGCCGGTAAGATGTTCGAGGGGATTATCGCCGCCCGCCTGAAGCGCCATTTGCGGAACGTGGGACCGGACCTGTCGGACGCCCAGTTCGGTTTTCGAGCTGGCCGTTCGACAGTGGACGCCCTGGCCCTTCTCAAGGGCCAGGTGACAGAGGCGGTAGGAGTGGGGGATGGAGTGTTGGCTGTGTCATTCGACATTGCCAACGCCTTCAACTCCATCCCCCACTCCACCATCCTGGAGGCGCTCCGGTTCCACGGTGTGCCCCTTTATTTGCGGGGCCTCCTGGCCAGCTACTTGGAGGACCGTGCCGTCCTCCTCGTGGACGGGGCTGGCCAGGTCCGGCGGTATGGCGTAGAAACCGGCGTTCCACAGGGGTCCGTTCTAGGGCCTCTTCTGTGGAACGTCGGTTATGACTGGCTCCTGCGGGGAATCCTCCTACGAGGTACGATGACACTCTCCTCACTTCCCGCGGGAGCACCTTCCGGGAGGCGGCCAGTTTGGCGTCGGCGGGCGGATCCTTAGTGGCGGGAAGGATCCGCCGCCTGGGCTTGAGGGTGGCGCTGCACAAAACGGAGGCCGTGTTCTTTCACGGCCCCCGGCAGCGCCCCCCACCCGACGCCCACATTTATGTGGAGGGGGTGAGGGTCGGGGTTGAGGCCCAGATGAAGTATCTGGGCCTCATGCTGGACAGCAGGCTGCGCTTCGGCCCGCACTTTAGCGGGCTGTCGACGCGCCTGCTGAAAGCCGCGGACGCCCTCTCATGGCTCATGCCGAACATGGGAGGGCCGAGCACTCGGTGCCGGCGGTTATACGCCGGCATACTGAGGAGCATGGCCCTTTACGGGGCCCCAATTTGGGCGGACTCCCTCCACAGGAGGGAGAACCTCACCACCCTTCGGGCGCCCCAAAGGGCCATCGCCTAGCGGGTAGCGCGGGCCTACCGCACGGTAGGTTTCGCTTCGGCATGCGCTCTGGCGAGCACCCCGCCTTGGGAGCTCGAGGCCTGGGTGCTCGCCAGAGTGTACGAGTGGACGGCGGGGCGCAGGGCGCTGGGCGAGCGTCCGGCCCCGGAGTTGAGGGAGGCCGTCCGCCGGGAGGCGAGGGACGCCATCGTCCAACATTGGACGCGCGACCTCGCCTCCGCGGTGTTCGGCCGTCGCACCCTCGACGCCATCGGGCCAGTCCTGAAGGACTGGCTCGACAGGCGTCACGGGTTCCTCTCCTTCCGTCTGGTGCAGGTACTCTCCGGTCACGGCTGCTTCGGCAGGTACCTGCACCGGATAGGACGAGAGGAAACGCCGTCGTGCCACGGTTGCGGCGCGGCGGAGGACACGGCGGACCACACCCTCGCGGTGTGCCCGTCGTGGGACGTGCCGCGCCGCGATCTTGTCGCGGCGGTAGGAGGGGACCTCTCGCTGCCCGCCATCGTCAGAGCGATGGTGGAGAGCGAGGGGGCCTGGGCGGCGATGGCCTCCTTCTGCGAGGTCGTGATGTCGCAGAAGGAGGCCGCGGAGCGCGAGCGGGAGGAGGATCCCCTCGCTCCGGCGCTCCGCAGGCGGCGTAGGGGCAGGAGAAGGCGGGATTTCGCCCGCTTTCTCCCGCCCTGAGGTGAGCGGCGGGCGTGAGGCACGGGGGTGCCCGCGCCCGCCTTGCACCGCTCACCACGCGGGAGCCACGGCCCCTCTTTAAGAGGGGCAAATGAGGGCCCGCCTTCTAGGCGGGTTTCGCCGGCGGGGGAGAGGTAGCTTAGGCTGTGCTAGTTTCCCACTCCCCCGCCACTATGGCGATGCCGGAGTTGCGCTGGGGTTTTTAGTGGGTATACCGGGAGGCTCTCTCCCGGGGAGTCCCACATACCCTGCCCGTCCCCCGACGGGTGGGGATGCGTAATTGTCATTTTCCCCAGCGTCATCAAAAAAAAAAAAAAAAAAGGATAAGGTAGGATTCCGTGTGCAGTTTCTGGCCTGCCATCGGACGCGTCCCCAGGTGGCGGATAGGGGAACGGCCCCCAGATATGGGGGTTACCGGTTTACCGGCGCGGTCCAAAACCAAAAGTGGGGTGGCTGACGTGACCCGAACGCCGGGTCACCGTCGGGCAACCCGGTCTCCTCATTGAGAGGAGCTGGGGGCCCCGTTTGCCTTCGGGCAAACGAGTGGGGCTAAGAGGAAGGACACCTCGCTAAAAAACCCTTGGCTGCTGCGTCTTCTCGCACACGAAGACGTACCCAGCCGGGCCCCTCCCTATGGACGGCCCACTGTGGGCCCGCCTTCTGGCGGGAATCGCGGGCGGGGGATTGGTTGAAAGGCTCTGCCATTTCCCATGACCCCGCCACTAAGGCGATGTCGGTGTGCCGCTGTTGGGTTTAGTGGGTATTCCCGGATTCCCGGCTTCGGCTGGGCGAGTCCCACACACGCCCTTCGGGGTATGGTGCGTAAATGCATTCCCACAGCGTCAAAAAAAAAAAAAAAAAGGATAAGGTAGGATAAATTAGGTTAAGTCGGAAGCCAGTCGCGCACCATCGGCGGCGGGCTCTTGCGGGGAGGACGAGTACTCCGACTCGGACATGGGGTCCGTTGTCGGGGACTCGTCGTCCGTGTGTGGAGTGGCTGCGGACCGCAGCTTGAAGAGGGCCTACCTGAGGCCCGGGTCCGAGTGTTCTTCGGACTCGGCCAAGGGTAAGCCCAAACAGAAGAAGCCGAGGGCGAAGACTTCTTCGCTCTCGCCTTCTTCTCATACTGGCACCCATGATGTGGGTCTAGCGGACGCCCAGCGTCAGCTTGACTTGGCCAGACGGGCCGACCTCGAGCTGGAGCTGGAGGAGAAGGTTGCCGCGAAAGAGAGACAGGCGCGTGCAGCCAAGTCGAGGGCCGGATATGGTTCAGCCCTCGTCAGTTTCGAGGGATTATCCGTGGCGGAGCTGGCCCGACTGGCAGAGGAGGACAAGGAGGAGATCGTCGAGGTCGCCTCCAAGTCCTCCAACCTGAAGGGCACGATTCAAAAGGCCCTGAAATGCCGAGCAACTAGCCTGCTCGGCATTGTGTCTGAACTGACGCAGCGTACTGCGTCAGAGGAGACGCGGCAGCTGCAGGCGAGGGTGGATCGCCTGCAAGCAGAAGTCAGCCAGCTTCACAAGAAGCTGGCTGAAGCTACGGCCCCGCCCCCGTCAGCAGCGGCCCCGTCGGCAGTGGTTCCCGCCCCCTCCTCCTCCAATCTCGAGGAACTGTTCCGCAAGGTTGTCATGGAGGAGAGGGCGTTCATCCGTGCCTGTTTTGCAGGCATAGAAGACCGCCTCTTGCCCGAACCGCGTCTCCGTCCACCACTAGCGGCGGACAAGACGCCGACAGTGGCTCCCCCTGTCCCAAAGCCCTCAAAGGGCAAGGGCAAGGGGAA
The DNA here is from genome assembly GCA_037179545.1 of Sesamia inferens. Classification (NCBI taxonomy): domain Eukaryota; kingdom Metazoa; phylum Arthropoda; class Insecta; order Lepidoptera; family Noctuidae; genus Sesamia; species Sesamia inferens. The sequence goes on along the minus strand of CM073934.1, from coordinate 10,698,575 downwards.
GAAGACGCCGGGGGCTCTGCCTCCCCCCGGTACGAGTGCGGGTGCCGAACTGGGGCCGGTTGCCATCGCGACACCTGCCCCCCAGGTTCAGGAGGGAGACGCCCTCCTCCCCTCCACCACCCCGTCCAACCAGCCGTGGTCAGAGGTGGTGAAGAGGGGCAGCAGGAAGAAGGCGACCCAAGCCCCGGCAACCCCAGCGGCTGCACCAGCGGCTGCCTCGGCAGCTAAAAAGTCTCCGAGGCTGGTTGCCCCCAAATCCGCGGCGGTCACGGTGACCATCGTGCCCGAGGCCGCGGAGAGGGGGGTAACCTACGAGTCCGTCCTGAGACGGGCTCGAGCCGTCGCAGACCCCGCCGAGTTGGGGCTCGGTAACTGCCGACGTACCCAAACCGGAGCTCGACTCTTCGAGTTTCCGGGGAAGGACGGCGGCAGGAACGCTGACTTATTCGCCGGCAAGTTGAGGGAGGCACTTGCCGACGTGGCGAAGGTCGCCAGGCCGACCAAAACCACAGCCATTGAGGTGACCGGTCTAGATGACTCGGTCACCAAGGAGGAAGTGGTGGAGGCGGTCGCGAAAGCCGGTGGCTGCGAACCCACAGCGGTGCAGGCTCGGGATATCAGGCCCGGCCGCGGTGGACTGGGCACTGTCCGGCTGATGTGCCCAGTCGCCGCAATGTTGGCCGTCCAGGCTAAATGCCAGGGACGGCTTCTGGTAGGCTTCAGCCGGGCTGTGATCCGGGTGCTTGAGGCAGCGCCAATGCGCTGCTTCAAGTGCTTCGGCATCGGCCACACCCGAGCCATGTGTCCATCCACCGTGGATAGGGCGGACACATGCTTCCGCTGCGGGAAACAGGGGCATATGGCGGCCACGTGTGAGGCCGCCAAGTCGCACTGCGCCGCGTGTGCCTCTAGTGGCCGCCCCGCGGACCACGTGATGGGGGGGAGGTCATGCCGACCCCCGTCTAAGAAGGGCAAGCCGCAGGCGGTTATAAGCCATCCTGCCGCTGCTGCCACTACCCCCGCTGATATCCCATCAGCGGCGGTGGCCGAGGGTGATGCGATGGTCGAATAATGGGTACCGACCGTCGCATCCTGCAGGCAAACATCAACCACTGCCGGGCTGCCCAGGACTTACTGGTGCAGTCAATGGCCGAGTGGTTGGTGGATGTGGCAGTGGTGGCCGAGCCGTACTATACTCCCAGCAATTGGCTGGGAGATAGTGACGGCTTGGTGGCAATCGCGGTGCGGTCCTCCACGGACTCCCCTCCCCTCTCGCTCTTAGAGAGGGGACCGGGATACGTGGCCGCCGCGTGGGGAGGGATGGCCCTTGTGGGGGTCTATTTTGTTGTATCATACATCACTACTCTGTAGTCGAGTAACTAATACCATCTCTATGTATTAGTGTCTATGAATATAGTCTATTGTCTTGTCATTGTAACTTAGGATCTGACCTAGAAGAGGTCGTTTCCAATATAATAATTCTACAAGAAAAATAAACCAGTCTAATTATCTAAAGTCTTTAATATTTACCAACCGAACAATCATACATGGTGTCAGAAGAGTGAAAAAACCCAATACGAAGAAAGAAAATTCATAAAATGCAAAAGTCGGATGGCGTCGGTGGCGGCCATGACACCGGAGCTGCAATGAACAGTGGCTTGAAGGCGCTTAAAATATCGTCAGATGCAACAAACAACAATTACGAAACCTGGAAGCGCTGGTGGCAACAGTTCGAATTATACTTGTTGGCAACGGGTTTGGACAAGTCCGGTGAGAAACGCAAGATCGCCATTTTATTACATCACATTGGTGAAAAATGCTTAAATATTTTCAACACATTCAACATAAATATTGGAGAAAGCACATTACATGACGTCAAAGCCAAATTCGACGAATTTTTTCAACCCAGAAAAAATATTACCATGTATCGTTACATGTTTTTTACCACACGTCAACAGAAATCGGAAAGCATCGAGGATTTCTTAACCGATCTCGAAAATAAGAGCCAAGATTGCGAATTTGGAACGCTCAGAGAATCTCTTATCAGAGATATTTTTATCGCCAACTTGAGTTTGGACTTAGCACATGTACGTCAGAGACTGCTGCAGGAACCTGATCTGACATATCAGAGGATGCGAGAGCTAGCTAGGACACTCATCGTCGCACAGCAGGATGCAGACCAAATTGTCAAGAGGTCCACTAGTCAAGAGTCTGAAAAAGTCATGCATCTGCGTCGGAGGAGCCGTGGTCGAGCGGAGCGTCAGCGACGGCGAGCTTCACCAGTCAGTCAGCAGGGATCCAGCGCAGGGAGGTCAAAGTCAAGTCCCAGTCCTGAGAAGCGCTCGAAGACGTGTAGCCGCTGTGGACAACACCACCGCTACAAATGTCCAGCGCAGGGAGCTAAATGCAGGTCATGTAACTCTTATGGTCATTTTGCAAAATTTTGTTACTCCAATAATAAAAAGGTCAGTCATTTAGAGTCTTTTGGTTCAACTGGTAGTCAAGATAATTTTGTTGGAATTTTAAATTGTCATAAAATCAGTCATAGTCATAAGTATAGTCAATATAATTGTCATTTAGAGTCACAAAGTCATCACAATCAAAATCATTACAGACATAGCAGGTTGTCATACACCCAGTCACATCCTAAGTTACAATCAACGGTCAGGTCGCGCATAGGCCAGTCGCAGTCAATGTCTAAGAGATCTCATGAAGACTCATCTTGTCATAAAAAATATCCTGTGTCATATTTCTGTGATGAAAGTGGTGATAATGCCATATCTGAGAGGTCTAATAAAAAATGCCTCAGTGATGAAAAAAGGCTGGTGACTGATAGGTCTGAGAGATCCAATGAAGACTCTTGTCATATGTCATATCTCAATAATGAAAACACTAAACAGTCTGAGAGATTTACAGTCAAGTCAAAAAAGTCAAAAAGTCTTAGCCGAGATTCATATCTTAATGATGAGTACAGACACAAGTCTGAGGAATCTCACACAACAAACACTTGTAGAATTATTACAGCAAAGTCAACACATAGTAAACAGGTCAATACAGTCGAGTCAAAAGAAAACAAATACTATTCTAAACAGTCATGGAACATAAACATTTTAGTTGGTCATACACAAATTAATTGCATTATTGATTCAGGAGCTGATATCAATATTATGTCAAAGAAAACTTTTCAATCTTTGAAATGTCAAAGTCAAATGTCACTTGAGAAATGTCAAATAAACGTTAGTGGGTTTGGTGGTATATCAATACCCATTATGGGCAAAGTCAATGTAAAATGTAGTTTATCTTTAAATAATAGCACTATTAGTGTAAATATAGTGTTTATAGTCACAGATTTAGTTTGTCCGAATGTTTTAGGTCTACCAACTTGTGAAAAATTAGGTATAAATAAATGCTTAAAACTGGCTAGAGAGTCTTTGTACTGGCCAAGCATGTCAGCTGATATTAAAAACTTGGTAGAACAATGTTATGTATGTGCACAATTTAAACCTAATAATCCAAAGGAACCACTAAAAAATTTTGAAATAAATAAATATCCATGGCAACAAGTAGGTGTTGATTTGATGTATTTTGATAACCTTACTTATTTAATTGTCACAGATTATTATTCTAAATTTATAGAAATAGCTTTGTTAAATAAAAATAGTACAGCAAAGAATGTAATAACACATTTAAAGTCCATTTTTGCTCGTCATGGAATACCTTTATCTTTAGTGTCTGATGGTGGTCCTCCTTTTCAGTCATTAGAATTTAAGAATTTTATGCATGAATGGGACATAGAACACATTGTAACTAGCCCATATCATCCACAGTCAAATGGTCAAGCAGAGAGTTCAGTCAAAATTATCAAAAATATGTTAAAAAAATGTAAAAGAAACTCATCTGATCCATACATAGCTTTATTACAGTATAGAAACACACCTAAGAATAATTTACCATCTCCAGCTCAATTGTTAATGTCCAGGAATTTAAGAAATAACATTCCTATGTCTTATAAGAAATTAAAACCTAAAGTGGTTACATTCAAAAATTATGAAGAATGTGTCAAGCAAAATAATAAAAATAAGTCTAAATATTATAATAGAAATACAAAGTCATTGTCATTACTGTATCCCAATGATCATGTATACTTTAAAAGAAAGCCTGATAGCAATTGGGAACAAGCCATTGTCAAGCTAAGGTTGGCTAATAATAGGTCATATGTCGTTGAGGATGTCAATGGAGTTAGGTATAGGAGGGTTCATTTAAGACACAAATATTCTCCTATGCTATCCAATTCGTCGCAGGGGAGAGAGGAAGGTAACAGGCAGGAGTCTAGACCTCAAGAGCTCTCATCTCAATCCTCAGTCAGTCAACATGTAACTCGTTCTGGAAGAGTTGTAAAGCCAACCAGAAGGCTAATTGATGAAATAGATTAAGTAGAACATTGTATCCTAGATTAAGACCTAACCATAGTCTTAAGTCACTGTCTAAATTGTAACTAAGTCAGGTTTCTATAACATTGTTTGTCAAGGGTTAATTTAAACTTAAACAGGGGGGATGTTGTATCATACATCACTACTCTGTAGTCGAGTAACTAATACCATCTCTATGTATTAGTGTCTATGAATATAGTCTATTGTCTTGTCATTGTAACTTAGGATCTGACCTAGAAGAGGTCGTTTCCAATATAATAATTCTACAAGAAAAATAAACCAGTCTAATTATCTAAAGTCTTTAATATTTACCAACCGAACAATCATACATATTTCTCCCCAAACCGCCCACTTCAGGACTTCGAGGACTTCCTCGGAGTCCTGACAGCGGTCATAGGTAGGGCGACAACGCGTCAGGTCTCCGTTTTGGGAGATCTGAATGCCAAATCGGTGGTCTGGGGAAACCCGGCCACCGACAATCGCGGACGGGCGGTCGAATTGTGGGCGGCCACGTCTGGTCTCTCCCTCTTGAATAGGGGGAGCGTCCAGACGTGCGTGCGGCGGCAGGGCGGGTCCATAGTGGACCTCACCTTCGCCACACCGGCACTGGCCGCCCGCATTCGTAACTGGAGGGTGGAACTGGGGGAGACGATCTCGGATCACCGCTACGTGCGATTCGAGATCTCCCCCCAGAATCCACGGGGGCGCCGCAGCACCCCCTCATCGTCGGGCCGTTCCCCGTTTCCAAGGTGGGCTTTGACCCACCTTGATCGGGAGGCGGCACGGGAGGCCGCGTTCGTCCAGGACTGGCTTTGGCCAGGTCCCGGCGTGGACGTCCTGGACGTGGACGCGGCGGCGGCCCGACTGAGGGGGTCATTGACCGAGGTGTGCAACGCCAGCATGCCTCGGTCGAGACGTCCACCTCCCCGACGTGCCGTGTACTGGTGGTCGGAGGAGTTGGCGGAGCTGCGGGCCTCCTGCGTGGCGGCACGGCGGGCCTACACCCGCTCGCGTCGGCGACGTCGACGGGATCTGGCTGACGAGGACCGCCTTTACGCCAGATACGTGGAGGCGAGGGCGGCCTTCAAGTCGGCCATCGGCGCCGCCAAGGACGCGGCGAGGGCTGAGCTGCTGGAGGGTCTCGACAACGACCCATTCGGGAGGCCATATAAGGCGGCGCGGAACAAACTGCGTCGCATTGGTCCCCCGGTTGCCGAGACCCTCGAACCAGCGCTCCTGGATGGGGTGGTGCGGTCCCTGTTTCCGCGCAGGGATCCACACTTCACCCCACCAGCGATGGGCCCGCCAAGAGCAGCGGCTCTACCGGAGGAGGAAGCTCCTCCTCCTCCGATTTCAGAGGAGGAATTTGGCGCGGCGACTATTCGTCTCCGCGCCAAAAAGACGGCTCCCGGCCTGGACGGCGTTCCCGCTCGGGTGGTGGCCATCGCGGCCACGGAGATGGAGGGAAGGTTTCGGGACCTCTACGACGCGTGCTTCACGTCGAGGAGGTTCCCGAAACCTTGGCGGGAAGGCCAACTGTGCCTCCTCCGGAAGGAAGGGCGGCCGGCGGACTCCCCCTCGGCTTACCGGCCCATCGTCTTGCTTGAAGAGGCCGGTAAGATGTTCGAGGGGATTATCGCCGCCCGCCTGAAGCGCCATCTGCGGGACGTGGGACCGGACCTGTCGGACGCCCAGTTCGGTTTTCGAGCTGGGCGTTCGACAGTGGACGCCCTGGCCCGTCTAAAGGGCCAGGTGACAGAGGCGGTAGGAGTGGGGGATGGAGTGTTGGCTGTGTCATTCGACATTGCCAACGCCTTGAACTCCATCCCCCACTCCACCATCCTGGAGGCGCTCCGGTTCCACGGTGTGCCCCTGTACTTGCGGGGCCTCCTGGCCAGCTACTTGGCGGACCGTGCCGTCCTCCTCGTGGACGGGGCTGGCCAGGTCCGGCGGTATGGCGTGGAAAACCGGCGTTCCACAGGGGTCCGTTCTAGGGCCTCTTCTGTGGAACGTCGGTTATGACTGGCTCCTGCGGGGAACCCTCCTACGAGGCACGAGTGTCATCTGCTACGCGGATGACACTCTCCTAACTTCCCGCGGGAGCACCTTCCGGGAGGCGGCCAGTTTGGCATCGGCGGGCGGATCCTTAGTGGCGGGGAGGATCCGCCGCCTGGGCTTGAGGGTGGCGCTGCACAAAACGGAGGCCGTGTTCTTTCACGGCCCCCGGCAGCGCCCCCCACCCGACGCCCACATATTTGTGGAGGGAGTGAGGGTCGGGGTTGAGGCCCAGATGAAGTATCTGGGCCTCATTGTGGACAGCAGGCTGCGCTTCGGCCCGCATTTCAGCGGGCTGTCGACGCGCCTGCTGAAGGCTGCGAACGCCCTCTCATGGCTCATGCCGAACATGGGAGGGCCCAGCACGCGGTGCCGGCGTTTATACGCCGGCATACTGCGGAGCATGGCCCTTTACGGGGCTCCAATTTGGGCGGACTCCCTCCACAGGAGGGAGAACCTCGCCGCCCTTCGGGCGCCCCAAAGGGCCATCGCCCAGCGGGCAGCGCGGGCCTACCGCACGGTAGGCTTCGCTTCGGCATGCGCTCTGGCGAGCACCCCGCCTTGGGAGCTCGAGGCCTGGGTGCTCGCCAGAGTGTACGAGTGGACGGCGGGGCGCAGGGCGCTGGGCGAGCGTCCGGCCCCGGAGCTGAGGGAGGCCGTCCGCCGGGAGGCGAGGGACGCCATCGTCCAACATTGGACGCGCGACCTCGCCTCCGCGGTGTTCGGCCGTCGCACCCTCGACGCCATCGGGCCGGTCCTGAAGGACTGGCTCGACAGGCGTCACGGGTTCCTCTCCTTCCGTCTGGTGCAGGTACTCTCCGGTCACGGCTGCTTCGGCAGGTACCTGCACCGGATAGGACGAGAGGAGACGCCGTCGTGCCACGGTTGCGGCGCGGCGGAGGACACGGCGGACCACACCCTCGCGGTGTGCCCGTCGTGGGCCGTGCCGCGCCGCGATCTTGTCGCGGCGGTAGGAGGGGACCTCTCGCTGCCCGCCATCGTCAGAGCGATGGTGGGGAGCGAGGGGGCCTGGGCGGCGATGGCCTCTTTCTGCGAGGTCGTGATGTCGCAGAAGGAGGCCGCGGAGCGGGAGCGAGAGGAGGATCCCCTCGCTCCGGCGCTCCGTAGGCGGCGTAGGGGCAGGAGAAGGCGGGATTTCGCCCGCTTTCTCCCGCCCTGAGGTGAGCGGCGGGCGTGAGGCACGGGGGTGCCCGCGCCCGCCCTGCACCGCTCACCACGCGGGAGCCACGGCCCCTCTTTAAGAGGGGCAAATGAGGGCCCGCCTTCTTAGGCGGGTTTCGCCGGCGGGGGAGAGGTAGCTGAGGCTGTGCTAGTTTCCCACTCCCCCGCTACTATGGCGATGCCGGAGTTGCGCTGGGGTTTTTAGTGGGTATACCGGGAGGCTCTCTCCCGGGGAGTCCCACATACCCTTCTCGTCCCCCGACGGGAGGGGATGCGTAATTGTCATTTTCCCCAGCGAGAACAAAAAAAAAAGGATATAAACTGGGCCGATGGACGCGGTGGCTCGCCTCAAGAGGTGGACTGAGGCGGCCACAGCGAGGGGTGAGGGTGTCGTCGCGGTGTCGCTAGACATCCCGAACGCGTTCAACACCCTCCCCCACGAATGCATAGAGGCGGCACTGAAGTACCATGAAGTGCCCCTCTACCTCTGCGCCCTCGTGCGGGACTACCTCCGTGAGAGGAAGGTTCTGTACGAGGACGCGGAGGGTCGCGTCCAGTCGTGGACCGTAAATGTAGGAGTACCCCAGGGATCAGTGCTCGGTCCCCTGCTCTGGAACCTGGGGTACAACTGGGTTCTGCGTGGCGCGCTCTTGCCGCGGATGGATGTCGTCTGCTTTGCGGATGACACTCTAGTCGCGGCCAGGGCGCGCGAGTGGGAGGAGGCGGTTCACCTTGCGTCGGTCGGCACCTCCTTGGTCGTCCGGTGCATCCGCCTCCTGGGGCTGGAAGTGGCCCTCGAGAAGACGAGGGCCATGACCTTCCACGCCCCGCGACGCAGAACCCCACCGGGGCTTCGTGTCCGAGTGGAGGGGGTCCGGGTTCCCGTCGAGGTGCACATCAAGTACCTCGGCCTGATCCTGGATCCCCGCTGGAATTTCGAGGAGCATTTTAGGCTCCTCGCTCCGCGGCTGTGCTCTTTCGCAGCCGCACTCGGACGGCTCCTCCCCAACTTGGGGGGGCCGAATTCGGCGTGCCGTCGGCTGTACCAGGGAGTGGTGCGGTCGATGGCACTCTACGGAGCCCCGGTGTGGGCGGAGCGCCTTTCCCGGCGCACAGTGGCCCTGCTGCGGAGGCCGCAGAGGGTCATCGCGACACGGACCGTGCGGGCATACCGCACGGTCAGTCGTGGGGCGGCCTGCGTGCTCTCGGGCACGCCCCCGTGGGAGGTCGATGCCCTGGTTCTGTCCCAGGTGCATCGACACCGTGCCGCGGCCCGGGAACGGGGGGAACGACCCGCCTTCGAGGAAGTAAGGCGGGTCCGATTAGCGGCTCAAGGGGAGGCCCTGAGCCGGTGGAGGGAGGCGCTCCGCTCCCCAGCTGCCGGCCACCGGACGATTGGAGCGATTCGTCCGGTGTTGGAGGGATGGGTTGGGCGCCGGCATGGCAGCCTTACCTTCCGCCTAGTGCAGGTACTGACCGGACATGGCTGCTTCGGTCACTACCTGCACCGGGTCGCCCGTCGGGAGGAGTCACCGCGGTGTCATCACTGCGACTCCCCCGACGACACGGCCGAGCACACCCTCGTGGAGTGCCCGGCCTGGCGAAACGAGCGCCGCGACCTCGTTGCGGCGCTCGGAGGCGGACGCCTCTCCCTGGCAACCATGGTGCGAGCCATGGTTGAAAGCGAGAGTGCATGGGAGGCTGCCGCCTCCTTCTGCGAGACCGTCCTCTTGCAGAAGGAGGCTGCGGAGAGGGAGCGGGAAGAGGACGTACTTGCCGCTCCCCTCCGGCGTAGACGGGAGGGGCGAAGAAGGCGGGGGACGAACCCCCGTCTCCTTTAGCCCCAGGGTGTGACCAGCGCGTGTGGGTAGCTCCCGCACGTGCATTGCACAACGGTCACCACGTCTGGGGATTACTCCGTTACCGGGTAATCCCCCATTGGCGCGGGAACCGGCCTTATGAAGGCCGGTAAGCCCTGAGAGTGGCACGGAGTCTTGGCCTTCGGGTCGGCCCCGTGACACTCTCAACACAGGGCCCGACGGTAACCGGGTGGTTTTAGTGGGTATTCCCGGCTCCGGCCGGGCGAGTCCCACACACGTCCGTCGCCTAGCTAGCGGCGGGTATGGTGCGTAAATGTCATTTCCACTCGATAAAAAAAAAAAAAAAAAAAAGGATATAAACTGGGCACGCCTTCATAGCGGCGGTAAGGCCCTGCATGGAGAAGTGGATCGACCCGAAAAGACGCGGGGTGCTCACCTTCCGTGCGACGCAGGTGCTGACCGGACACGGGTGTTTCGGCAGTTACCTGTGTCGTATCGGTCGGGAGCCGACACCGGCGTGCCAGCACTGCGTTGGCGGGGCAGAGGACACGGCGCAGCACACCCTCGAGGAGTGTCCCGCATGGGACGAGCCGCGCCGTGCGCTAACCGCAGCAATCGGTCGGCGGAATCGACCTCTCGCTGTCGGCCGTGGTCAGGGTCATGGTCGACAGCGAGGAGTCATGAGACGCGGTCGTCTCCTTCTGTGAGGATGTAATATCGCAGAAGGAGACGGCCGAACGGGAGAGGGAGGCACTGAGCACTCTCCCGACCCGCCGACGGCGCGCTGGCCGGAGGAGGAGGGAAGCCGAGGTCGATCCTTTTCCTCCATAACGAGAGGCCGACGGGCCGAGGACCGGGGGGGTCCGACGTCCGTCACTAGGGCCGGAGTAGGCGTGTAGAGGCAGTTCCGACACGCCTACCTGAAGGAAGGAGGGGAGGAAGAGGGACCCGCCGAGCTCGCTCCGGCGGGTCAAGCCTGCCGGGGATGCGGTGAATGGCAAACTAGGCCCCGCACCCCCGGCCATAGGCAAGAAGAGGAACGCTCCAGTGGTCTTAGCCGGTGAGAGCCTGGCACACCCTCCGTCGACCCCCCGACGGAGGATGGTCTGGTAGAGATTTCCACTGGGTGAACAAAAAAAAAAAGGATATAAACTGAAGAAAAAAAGTTACTGAAGACTAGGCTGTATGGCGTACTATGCCTTTGCCTATTCCGTTCCTCGAACGGAAAGAAGTAAACCAAAAAAAATCATTCTAGGGATGGGCAAATGGAAAAATATATCGATATTTATCGTATCGATATTTTTGAAATATATCGATATAATCACATAAAAAGTATCAACAATCAATTAATTATAAAAATTGCCAAAATATTCGAAATTTTAAAGCAAATACACGTATGGCTGTTTTGACATAAGTTTTATTATTAAAATAAAACAGTTTCATGTACCTGAGAAAATAAACATCTACAACACAAACTTTGCTAGTGTAATTATTGTATATACGAGACCTAATAACTGTCGAGCAGGTCAGTATTAGAGCAGTTACTGAGTAATTCTTGGTTACTGTTTGGCACTGCAGCTGTCCTTGGGCAGAAGTAACGCTTGCCAACAGGCGTGCGAATTGCTTGACATAAAAAAAAACAACAATAAAAATTACATTATTCAAACCTGTATTTGTCTGATATTGACATTTGGAGCACTCTTTGTTTCATGTGTTCCTTTGTTAATCTGTTCCTACCATTTGGCGCAGCCACATTTACCACTGAAGCTACCCTTTCAGATGACACTGAAGAAGCTTGACAAATCAAATATTTTAGACCAATATCCGAGAGAATCGGCGTGAAATGTTGACAATTTACCCAGAACTTTATTGTATCTGATTTTCGTTCTAAAAGTGGTTGGTCCAAATACATTTCATTGGGGACACAGCTACTGCTACCTCTGACGAAGCTGTGTTCAGAGTTAATAATTTGTCATGTCTGGACCTGATAGAAGACCCACTTGCTCTGATGCTGCTTGATCAGGATTTTTATCCGGAGAAAGTTGTCCTCTACGCCGATGTTCTGCATGAATTTCAGCATTAATTTTGAATATAGGTAGCATTTGACTCGATAATTGGCGAGGTAAAGTGGATACGCTTGAACCGAGGGTCAAAAATAGTAGCTACTGAGAGAAAAGGATTTATTTCTAAAGAAGGCAGTGTGTCTTCCACTTTTTTGAGTAAAGCATTTTACGATCAACCCTAAAGAGGTTGATGGAGTTGCTTGATCTGTAACTAGGGCCGCTAAATTTGTAAGAGGAATGGCTAAGCGTTACGTTACATAATTCGCAACACTTATTTCCTCAGTAGCTTCTTTAAAAGGGCCAAGAAGAGATGGTTAATATAGCGCATAGCGCCATTCAATAGCACGCTATTTCCTCATAGCGCATAGCGCACGCTATGTAGGTGGACGTTAAGACGCTATGACGCTATTCACGCTATGATGAAATTGATCGAATAAATCGCACAGCGCGCGACGGCGCTTAGCAGGCAGTCATTCATCGCGCGAGCGCTGTGGACTATTGTATGCTTGTTGTCCCAGCACGCTATTTTCGTCGCGCGCGATCTTTCTTGTTATTGTGTAAATATTATTATAAAATTCTGTTGCATTGCAAAACGAACTAGTGACGATTATTTAGTGTGTGCAAAGGTATTGTTAGTGTGTAGATATTAGTATAAAATTCTGTTGCAAAACGAAATAGTGACGATTATTTAAATACGCCTATAATTGATTTACGATTTATTAAAATTAATGTTAGAATAACCTTTAAGTACCAATTATAGAGAGTCCTAAGCCTGAAAAGTATGAAGGAGAGTTCATTGATATCTTTTATATTGCTTTTTTAATGTAATGTAACGCGCTACGAAATTTAGCGTGTTGCAGTAATAATCGCGCCTGCTTGACGCCCACGTGCTATCTTATTTATAGCGCGCTATAAAATAGCGCATATAATAGCGCGTTAGAATTTAATAGCATATAGTCTATAGCGTGCTATTGTTTTATAGCCGTTTTGAACAACTCTGATCGCATAGACTGTAATTTTTGTTTGTGTCTGAAGCAAAGAAACTAAACCCATACAGCCTACTGCATAATTATTCTTTTTTAAATTTAAGAAATCGGATTGATCAATACATGACGTGACGCATGAACATACAGTAGAGCTATGAAAATATATCAATTTTTATATCTGAAAATAAATATCGAAAATCGATATATCGCGGGAAAAAATATCGCCGATATATCGATATTTTTCTGGTAAAATATCGATATTTTGATATTTTTTGCCCATCCCTAGCTTATTCCATAGTAATCTGTGGCTCATTCCCCAACGAAGAAATGGCTCAAAGGTCTTAGCAACCAAGCCAAAAACTCAAAAAAAAAAATCTGTGGCTCATTCAATTTGATTTAATAATTCATTGATGTGATGATTGAAATAGTAAAGACATCATAGCCGTATAATTAAATTGTAGCAATTTGGAATTAGTTGGTGTTTAGGTGTCAACTTTCAACATGGAGGAATTTGTAGAAGTTAATCAAATATCGGATTTTATTTCATATCTCCGCAGTGTGAGTATTGTCATTATTGTCAATTTTTAATGTTGTGATCTCAAAATAAACTGCTGTTTTATTCAGCAATTATTATTATCCTAAGTGAAAATAAAAAATCGTAGTTATCCGAATATTGCATAAAATGTTCTCATCTGGACGGTAACTCGTCGCGTTGCCTTGGCAGCCGCGAGGCAACCGCGTTCACTATGAGTACCTGTCTAATTATCATTTTACTATTGTTTTGCCGGTAACAGCGAGCAAAGTTTTATAATTAACATATTTCTGAATTTACTTAGTCTGAAAGCAAAAATTTGCTAAAGTATCGCAAGTGCCTGAACTTAAAATGTAGAGTGCTGCGGTTTACTTATTGTTAGATGCAACTAGGTTTATCTCTATGATTCTTTGATGTGGAATATCTTATTAAATCTTTCTTAAACTAAAAAGAATCTGACAGGAACATTGAAAAAGTTTTGAAATAAATAGGAGATTACGCCCTGACTGGGAAGAGTTCCTCTAAGATTTTATGGACAACAGAACACTTATTCACACCAACAATAACATTACTGCTTACCTGATGGTATGCAGTGATAAATTTTATCCTTGTTCGCAACTGATTGTGAACAAGCTTTTTAAAATTTAGGTAATATTTGTGTATGTTTAGTCTATTCATTAAATAACCTGCACTAGTTAGCCTAGCTGAAGGTCATTGAAACAATTTTAGTAGAAAAACTGTATAAAATATAAAACTACATTGATTTGTAATAACAGAATTGCCTTTTGAAAGTATAGGTAATTTTAAAATAATGCTAGTTACTAAATTGGACTTCAGGGGTTTATTGGTTGCAGTTTGGGAAGAACCAGGACTGCTTTGTCAGCATTGTGTGCTTCACATATGCCTCTAAGGTCCGTAGTCCAGAAGGAAACTCAAGCATTGATCTCTGTTTAAGCATTACTCAAAACTAGTTTCAACCAATCAAAAGGCTTCAAACAAGACTTAAGTAAAGCTTGAGTTTTGAGTGACATTCTCTAATACGCACCTAAGAGAGGTCACCACTATGTTATAATTAGGGTTGTAACGGAGGCCTTGTTAGCGGAGGCGGATGCGGAGGTGAAAGTAGTTACAAAAAATTTATGGGTTAATTAAAACAAAATTTTTATTTTAAATACGTACAATAATAGTAGTACACTTAGTAAAAAAATATTACCTTCTAGTAATGAAAATTAAGGAGATACAAATTGTAGTTGCCGTATTCCAGTCTCGCACTAGTTGATTCTTGACCATTTCGCGCGCAAACGCGGCCGGACGGTTGTCGAGCGTCGCAGCTTGCGCGTTATTTATTTTACAAATACGTAAATAAACATCCGCAAAAGTTGTGCAGAAGCGGAGGCGGAAATGAAGATACGATTCCTTGCGGAACTTCCGCACTAATGGAAGCGGAGGCGAAGCTCTGTTACAACCCTAGTTATAATGAAAATGGCCAATGCCTGCCAAGGTTGTTGTGGTCATGTGGGGAATTTAGTCAGTAAAAGTCTGACAAGCCTGCTCCTCTCACAGCAAAATAAGATATTTGATGATTTCCAACCAAAAAGAAAGGGATTTATTTATAAATGATGATTAAAGTTACTACCATACTACATTCCAATACTTTTTATTTATTCTTTTAGCAACTCTTTAAACAGTTGCTAATCACTAATTAAGTTTAAGTAAAATTTACAAATGTATATTGCCACACACTATGAAACCATTTGTAAGGAGTCAGAGTACCCATATATTGCTACTTTATGATTTAAAGCCTTATATTTACAATGTCAAATTATTGTTTATAATAATGCAAATCTTTGTGAAGTGAAAAATAAACATTATTTATTTATTTTTAATAAATTATAGAGTAGGTACCATACTTGATTTTCATATTTGGATCCCTTTAATTAAAGGCATTTGTCTAACAGTTATGTGTAGTATAATCAGCACTTTACAGTTTATTAATATTATTTTCTCCCCAAATGTTTGTATTAACACAAAGATATTACTAAATTATTGACAATGACTATTTTAAAAACACGCGAACTTTAGTTTATCAATGCATTCACATTAATTATATTTTATGAGAGCACGGAAAAGTGTAAACAATTATTTGAATATCAGAAATTATGAAAACTATGCATTTTATAAATTATCTTTTTTTTATCTATACTAATATTATAAATGCGAAAGTAACTTTGTCTGTTTGTCTGTCTGTCTATCTGCTACGCTTTCCCGCTTAAACCTCTCAACCGATTTTGATGAAATTTGGCAAAGACTATCTTTAGACCCTGAGAAAGGACATAGGTTACCTCACAGGGTACTGTAGTATAAAAAGGAAAAGAGTGCACACTCTCGTGACTTTTAACCATGACAAGTTTGAAGCGCCTTCTGTATTTCTGAACAAGGAACTATCGATCTATCATACACTACTCACGCACGCACAGGTTTACCCACATGATGATGTGTTTATGTTTATTATGTTTACCCACTATGTAATATTGATATTATAATTAAAAGCCTTTTATCTCCCATTACCGAACTTTTTTTTCTAATTTTCCTGCGGAACATTATTTTGTAATAATACCAATATTTAGGAAATCAAATATTCACATCAAGAAATTAAGAACAAAATTCGGTACGGGAAAATACTGGCTAAATGCATAATTGGGTTTTAATGAAACACCTGATTAGTTTAAGTATTTTTTGTTTTTATAATTGTTGTGCTTATTATAATAGTTAACAGCAGCCAACTTTGTTTCATCATCGCCTTCATGTTTTATTTTCCCGCACAAACAACAACATTCACTGCAGTCACAACACAACACAAAATAGCGTCTATAGCGCGTAGTATAAAAGTTTCTGGATGATTATCTTGATACCGAAACAGAGGAGTAATCTCGACTTGACGTTTATAATGAAGATATTATCTTGAAAACTAGGATAAACGCAGAAAACAATCGAGAAACAGTTAAGCGTGTGCGCAGACTATGGCGACAATTTTACTCACAGCGTGTCATTGACATTAGAATCAGATGTTAATACGAGTGAATATTAAGCCTAGATTCCCATTATATTAAAAGAATTGAAGATATTATAGATCGTCATCAACCTTTTTATCGTCCCACTGCTGGGTACAGGTCTCCTTCATACAGAGAAGGATTGAGCGTAATCACCACGCTTGCTCAATGCGGGTTGGCGATTTCAGACTACGCGAAGACAGACGAGGCGAAATTTGATCATTTCAAAAAAAGTGACAACACCATTTTGATGGTATTATTATTTTAAACGATGCGACCACGTGCCGCGTGCCCTGCTCCGTCGCCCTCGGAAGCTTGCCTACCGCACATGTATTAAGTTACCTCTTTTTGCGAAATAATATTTTTTTAGGAGGATTTTTTTTTTAAATTTAGGCCGGCTTTGTGGGCATTAGTAGAATCAGTTATCGATACCTAACAACACCTTCACGGATCGGACAGGGTTTTCATTACATATTGTATAGACTGAAGAATAAACTAGTCCCGGTTGGTCCGTGGATGGGTAACCATCTTCACATATCAAGACCCGTTCGTGCCTCGTAAAGCATGTTAAGCCCGTTCCCGGCTGGCTTTTATGGATTTTAAACAGTTGTGTTAGGTCAAGTCTGAAACCCGAAAGTCAGACAACCGTCTTATCAAGGGGTACTCAATAACAGGGTTGTGGGGTGTTAGATTGGTAGTCATTTCTTGTAAAATACTATTCAGCCGCATCCAGTCAGACTGGAAATAGACATAATTAATTAAAGGCCTGGGTAGATGAATGTCATGTTATAATATTATCAAATAAGTACATAATACCTGCCTAGTTACTATATTCGTGTATTGCTTATTGAAATAGTCGATAAAGTAATTACATCAAATAGATTATACCTAAAAATCACACGCTACACCTATCTTGTGGCTAATATGATTAATTCGATAAGCTATTACGGGCCCATAAAGGCTCCTTGCGGACGTGAGACAAGTCTGGCTATGACGTACCTACTGTTAGGTATTTATATCGCGGTCACGAAAATATGACAAAATCCTTTAATTTGCCCTTGACCTTCTTCATAGTGACTAACTGATAATAGGTACTGGCCAAAGTACAGAGGCATTCCAATGAATGAAATTTGTCCGTTTTTCGGGATTGGTAAAATCATGTATAGGTAAGATTGATAGGATTATATTATAGAAGCACAAATGTAGCCTTAAACTTGTGGACCGTCACTGTAATGACGTAACACATTTTTAGCATAATATTTCTAATCCATTGCTCCTTCTAAATCCATTTCCGGTCTCGAGAAAGTATATAGGTAATTCACTTGTCGTGTAATTTTACCTAAAGCTTCATCTCGTAGGAATAACATTCTGTAAAGAACACGTGCCAGGCCGGAACGGGGTGCTAATTAAAAAAACAAAACTTTCTTAAGCTGAAAATAATAAGGCTGGTGATGGTGATGTACCTACATACAAATTCGAACCGATAGTGACCCTATGTTCATTCATTTATTTTAGGCGAAAGACGTCCGGTTCTGGAAATAGACCTCACTAAGCACCACCATTTTGCAGACTAAGCACGATTGGTTCTGTGGTTTCCGCATCCTTCTGACCCTATGTATTCGCTTTATGTATGACTAGAGGCGCCCCGCTGTTTCAATCGCATATCAAATAAAATAAAATCAAAAGTCATTTATTCAAATTAGGTTAAGAATCAGCACTTTTTGAACATCAATATTACATACATAAGACAGTCCCCCCAAAACGACCGCCCTTCGCCATTTCCTAGTGCTTTCGCTGGGAAGAAGTGGTGGAACAAACTCCCGAGCAGCACAGCTACCTGTTCATTAAAAAAAAGCATAAGTTTCGACCCGGTGGGATAAAAGTATTCTAAATATTAAGCGTGGTTATAAAACATGTGTTCCAAAATTCATTCCAATCCGTTCTTTAGTTTAAGCGTAACTATCCATCCATACACACGTTTGTAATGATAAATCAAAACATTGGTACCTATCGAACATTGTCCGTATATTTACCCGTGCGATATCTTTGCTCTGCCATTATTATAAATGCTAATTATTTTCTGATAACCGGTAACATTATTGCCAAGAACCGGCGCCGTTGCTAGAGAAAAGTCTGTTCTTTGAATATATGATGTTCAAGATTTCGCTACTCTGGCCTTGCTTATATCACGGCATTCACGGGTTTTTGCTTACGAGGTTGAGCATAAACGTATTTCTGCCCCTCTTACCCACGATCTTCATTCATACAGCAACTAATTGTGCAACACTATTTCCAATCTCATTCTGAATCACTTTGAAGGATATTGCTTAACCATTGCTTCATATGTTCGAAAAATGTGTGCTCAACAGAAACGTGTAAAGCAGTGTATTAGCAATATAATTCAGATTAAGATTGGTAGAGTATTTTGCAATTACCGTGCTAAACCCGCAAGGCAATGTTCACTAATGGATGTAAACACAAAGGATAAATTTAATTTTAACTCGATGCTTACATACCGTTATGTTATTCCATGTGTGGAATTTTGAATTTATGTTAAACACGTTTTGTTATCGTTATGTACTGTCGATTGTCGATAACACCATAACAAATGGAACGGAAATTTAAAACATTTCTGCAACTAGAATGTAACTATTAAAATGGCAGAGAACATAATTACGTCATGGTACAGAGGTATTCCGTCGTCTTCCTTGCACTTTTAATCCAATCTTTTATTTCTGCGTACTTTGCACAGATATGCGACCTGTTAATTGCCACTCGATATTACAAGAATCGCGACATGGCCACTCGAAGCAACGTTCCAATTTATTGTGTACATCGCTGTACCACTTCACAGTAGAGCTTTTGTGATCGTGTATTCGCGGTACAACATATAACAATGCAATCCGATTATAATCTATCCGACATGTCGATAGATCCTTTCGGGAACGACGAACTTGTTGGCTAATGGCCACATCAATGACATAAATGAACTACCTATGAGATGGCAGGTAGTACATAGATAGCAATGGATCATATTTTGATTACCACGGAATAAAATTTGATTAAGTTAATGGGTCCTAAGTAGGTATTAGCTGTTACAATTGATAATTTTTTGTTTTTAATTAAATTAATTAATATATAATTAATTAATTTAATTATTTTTTTTGTTTCTGTGGTTACTATCATAATAATTATACTTAACACGTGATATGCACATACCATACCGCCTGGTTAAGAGTCTTGTGTGACCAGCCGGTCAATACTGTATTTCACTGTGAAAATAATATAGAAGTGACTTTCAAGATACAATGATAAGAAATAGATTTACATTAGAATTGGAATGCTTTCTTCTAAGCTTTAACGAATATATTATCTAAAATCGATTACCAGAAAAGTTATGGATTGTTATGAATTGATTAAAACCAACGTTATTATGGAGCGGCGACTTGTAGCACTTTCTTTATGTACAACCTTATGTCCTACCGACTCTAGTAAGTATATCTTGTAGTTGCTACGAGAGGTCACTTTGGTCCTCAAGTCTTTGTATGGTAGAATTGGCTATGACAGCTTTCATCTTGACAGACTACCCTCACCGCTACGTGCGATTCGAGATCTCCCCCCAGAATCCACCGGGGCGCCGCAGCACCCCCTCATCGTCGGGCCGATCCCCGTTTCCAAGGTGGGCTCTGACCCACCTGGACCGGGAAGATTATTCATATATTATATGTATAAGCCACCTTTCCCTTTTGTGCCTACCAACTCGTCGAATTCAGTGGAATTTCGCTTTATAAATGCTAAAGTACATATTTGGGGCCTGGGTGATAATACCACGCGGGGCGTCCGACCGCCACTTGTCACGTAGCTTGGGCGGTCACCCATATAATTGACAATAAAAAAAAAAAAAAACAATTTAAAAAATATAAAATATATATATTTTGCGAGAACGACGCGCTCATTCGGTCGGCGAACAACAATTTTTTTTAACGTTATGAGTCCATTGCTCCATTTGTTCGATAAAGGTGTCTGCTCAACAACATAAATAACGCAATGAATATTGTTGAACTGGCAAAATGAAACCCATTGCAGCTGATAGTTTATTACGTTAGCAGTTATGGATCCGCGGTATTAGGAAAATCTTACAGCTATGAAAATTAGGATGAGCTACCTCAGTGATATTTTGAAGTAAAAGGACCACTGGCATGGCATATACTTCCGTGTGTTATTTGCCCTTTAGCGCGTAGCTTAGATCATCCCTGAACAGTTTCGTTCTTGACAGAACGGTTGTGGTCACTATGAGTGATTTCGAGACGATGTAGTAGCTACGCATGACACTGCTGTACTTACTCTTTGTGGCTCAGCCACTCCTCGGAACAACCTGTGTATAAATGAAAAGAAAAAGCTAACCTTTTCGAGGCAGCAGCTGAGGGGGCTCTTTACGGCATTAGATGGATCTCTATTACTATTCACTCTAACTTTGATTCATTTGTTAAAAAAAATGTAATAAATTAAGAGACTGTGAACTCTACGGTTAACGTTTATGTAGCTTTTCTTATATGAAACATGTTTATGAGATTCTATTCAGAGTAGGTTCTAACACTCGGTGCACTTTATGTCTTGTGAGTGGCTGATATGATGATGATAATGTCATGTTCGCCCTATTTTCATGAATTAGCACCCTCTGCGCAAATATTTGTATACATGAATATGAATATTTGCACTGGCCTGGTCGTGCCTGCGAGAATCGCAATTAGGCTTATCTAGAGCAACAGTATTAAAAATACATTCGAAAATTAATCATTTAAATTGCAGTCACATTTTGCAACAAAAATAAAACCCACATTAAATAAACAAAATGAAAAGTTTTAAAAAGAAAAGTTTTTATACAAAACAGCATTTAATTTGCCCGATTCCCGCATGAAACAAATATTTGTAATTTTCAATTTTTTTTTTTTTTTTTTTTTTTTTTTTTTTTTTTTTTTTTTTTTTTTTTTTTTTTTTTTTTTGTACGCTTCTTAGAGCATCTGGCAGATGTTAGAAACCGAAAAAAAATAGTTGCTACCTACTTCAAAAGTTGAAAACCCTGCATCATCTTAGATCGTTTTAGTTCGGTAGACAAAGTAAAATCATTTATTTTTTCCTTTTAAGTGTTTTTTGATGTCGGTTTCTATTTTTTTGTAAAAATTTTTTGACTCCAGTTATTAATATCTGGTCATGAAAAGTAAAATGCGACTAATTTTATGAGTGTGTGCGTGTGGGAGGTGTGTGTGCAATAAAATTCCCTACAACTTTCGTTTAAACTTTTTTTCATACGACCAACCGTTTTGAAGGTAGAGCGCGAAGAGTGCACATCGTACAGTTTTATAATTTATAAAAAAAAAAAAAAAAAAATTTTTGTGTCCTTCAACCTTGAACCTTAATACTTCATATCTGGGTGGTGATTTGAACGGTCATCGCTAGTTTATAATTAAAAAAAAAAAAAAAAAATTGGCGTGGGATAGGGTCGGCAAAGTATATTCAGGTCTATGAAGATTATAAAACAGTATTTTTATGAATTATTCACTGAATGCACTTTTATAAACTGTCCAAAGACGAAACGATTTTTTTTTTTTGTTGACATTTTCACAGCGTGTTGTGAAAATTGTGCAGAAGGTAAATAATCCTCTGTACCATTTTCTGTTCTGTTTTATACATAAATCTATACTAATATATAAAGCTGAAGAATTTTGTTTGTTTGAACGCGCTAATCTCAGGAACTACTGGTCCGATTTGAAAAATTATTTTTGCGTTGGATAGCCTATTAATCCAGGAAGGCTTTAGGCTATATACACATCACGCTGCGGTCAATAGGAGCGGAGCGGAGCATAACTACACGGGAACAAAGTCGCTGGCGGCCGTTAGTGGTTAAATAAAAATTAAATAAATAAACAAATCACTATCATCATCATCTGCCTTGTCTTTCCTATGTTGAGATCTTTTTAAAGCCTAACCGAATGCAGTTGAAAAAATGTATTTTACATGGGTCGACTGCCTATCCGACCTGTACAACCCAGTTACTGGGGAATAACTATACTGAGTGCACTTAGGTACGATAAACCGCAAGTCAGTGGTAACAAAACGAGTCGTTATTATATTCAAATTCGAGGTCGAGGTCAGTGTTACCACTGAGTTTCTTTCGCTCGTACAACGAAATACATACTCCGAAACAGACATCCGCGACGCCAACGCCTGAACAGGAAGATGTCTGTGACGAAACTTTTATATAAAAAAAGTCGTGCAATCGTTATAAATAGGTCATAACGTCCGTGAATATCTAACGTTCAACATAAATGCTGCCCACGTAGATCGTTCCAATGACCCTAGTCTCCGGGGAGAGGTTAATGCCATGCAGACACAATAAGATTTGCCTACTATCTATATGCATGCAGCTATGTATAAATAAAAATAGGTACGAGAAGTTATGTAGTTTACATGCAAAGAATTGTGAATGCAAATGTTTCCCTGAATTTGTTTAAACAACCTCAGTGGGATGCAGCGCAAGCTGTTCTGCGCATGCAGTATTTGTGCAACTTTGCTGGCTTGCAGTGCATGTAACGAGTTGGTACTAACGAATCTCCGAGGACAGGTCAAGGCATAGGTATCATTCATGAGAGGAGAAAATCTGAGTCCAAATTACCTTATAATGTTTCGTGCGGTAAGACATTACTGAATTAATAACGCGCTCGACAAAAATGTAAAATTAATACAATTGTAGCGAACATGTAGAATTCTTAGCCATTTCGGCTGAACTATCATGATCACCTTCTGTCTGTCGTCTGATGCCGGGAAATCTTGTCTAGTCTTCTATGTCAATTGTTCCAATAAATATTTATAATTAAAAACAAATATCTGGTAACTTGGAAATTATTGAAAATCTTCGTCTTCGGTTTTCTGCCCTGTCCGGTGTTAGTCTTATAAAGCGACCGTCCGTCACTCTTGACTTCACTAGCTAGAGCTTGTAGAAGGTTAACATTTACTAACTGACCATTATTAACATAGATTGTGTTTTTAAATAACTACGATTTTCTATTATACTATTACCTCATGCATAATATGTTCCACGATATGATTATGACAACAGCCTTTTGTTAATTATTCCCGATTTAGATGTCTATGGGGTCTATCGCCTATATCTTTCCATACGTCAGATATTAATTTTCCCGACCTGCCATACTGTAATTAGGGACGTAATATTTGGGACAACACGTTTTGGTTGTTATAACATTAATAGGCACTGTTGATGTTTTAAAAATTTAGAACGCTCATCCTAATGCTCCATAACGTTGCAGTTAATGTGATTATATAGATCCGAACTTAGTAATTAAGTTAGTCGTGTGTACGTCTAACTTCTTCCAAGCACGTGTTATTGATGTGAAAACAAAATAAAATAACGCGTTCTAAACCAAAATCAATAAAGAACCAGCCCTAATTGGTTCTAATAACCTTGAATTTTAAAATGGTCTAGTACGGCAAGGTAATTTGCTTTGTAAAATAGAGAAAATAAATGGAAAAACATTTCGTTTGAAATATGAGAATGCAAATTAAATCGGTTGCTTAGTTTATGGGCCAACCATTCAAATGTGAGTTTAACTGAGAAGTCCGATATCGTAATTCTCACTTTATGAAGACAGCTTAGAAAAGCTAAAACGTGGTACGACCAATTTGTAATATTATCCTTTACATGGCGATTACTCTCAAAACGGAGAAGGGAAACACCGTGAGGAAGCTAGCATGTCCTATATAGAACAAAAATTCGCAGGTAGAAAAAAAAGACATGTGACAACTACCAACCCGTACTAGGCCCACTTGGTATACTTATCTTACTGTCCAAACCCTCCCATTTAGAGACCTGTTTTCCAGCAGTGGGAACATTATTCGGCCGGTCCTCTTCTTGTCTGATCTGCGATTAGAAGCCTATTTTTCAGTTGTCTTTGGTAGTCTAAACACTAGTGGCAATGGTTCATTTTAAATACTTTTGTCGTTAAGTTTGGACACCTGAAAGTAACGCCATATTGATATGATATAATTCTTTTTTTTTTGGGATAGGAAATCATCAAATGACTTCTCCCGCTCTGTGCAGAGCGGAAGGGCGTGTCAGACTTTTACTGACTAACACCCACCCGTGTTTACTAACACCCGCCCGTGTTTACTGACTAACACCCGCCCGTGTTTCTTCACTTCGTGTTTCGCCTGTGCGACGGCCAGGGCCACGGTTTCTTTTTTAACCAACACGCAACCCTGACCCAGGAGGCATCGGTCTTCGTGGACCCCGTCACGATGTGCTTGACATCTCTTTGAGGCGCGCGTGGAACACAACGGGCCGCCGATCGCCGCTACGAGGACACGGCGGTGCTCTACCCAAGCCGGGCAGACCTCCACCGTGTCCTCAGGGCGATCCACACCATGGTGACACCCTGGTGTTTCCTCCCGCCTTATACGGAACAGGAACCTCCCAAAACAACCATGTCCGGTGATGATAATCATATCCTTGGCCAGTGTTTGCGCATAGTGGACACCGACAAGTGTAAAAGCAGAAACGGGCGCCGATTCCCTTGTTCACTAACTAAAAATATCTAACGTAAAATTTTAGTTCTCTGCATCTTTTTCTTTCTATTTGGTTATGGGAAGGACATAAGATTTTTTTTTTTTTTTTTTTTTTTTTAATTATAAACTAGCGCTTGACCGCAATCCCGCCTGATGGTAAGCAGTGACGCAGTCGTTGATGGTAAAGCGCACTAGTTTATTAAGAGCCTATTCACTCTAGCCTTGAAGACACTCAAATTGTAGTCCGACGGAAATACCGCCGCTGGCAAACTTCCGCTTCCAGTCCCTCGATGTACGCGGTATAAAGGAGGAGGCGAAACGCTTCGTCCGGATCCTAATGGTGTTAACAACGTAAGGGTGGAAACTCGCCGTACGACGGGTCGTCCGATGGTGGAACGGAGATGGGGGGAATTAAATCATGCAATTCCTTCGCACACTCCCCAAAATGCATCCTATAGAAGACCGAAAGGCTGGCTACTCTACGCCTGTGCTCTAGGCTTTGGAGACCGTTTCGAGTTAAGTCAGGGTCACCAATCAGCCTCTTCGCCCGCCTCTCCACCGAATCCAAAGTGGCCAGGTGACACTTACGAGCACCAGCCCAAATGTGGCTGCAGTACTCCACACACGAACGGACCTGTGCTTTGTATAGCATTAGAAGCTGCCCTGGTGTTAAGTACCGCCGGACCTTTGCGATAACGCCAAGTTTCTTGGCAGCCACTTTGGCCTTGGACTCAATGAACCGCCCAAAGTTTAGGTTCGAGGAAATCTCAACTCCCAAAACCTGAAGGCGGTCGGTACACTCCAAGGATACTAGTCGGGGATATTGTCTGACTTTATCGTGCACAGCTGGAATTATTCAGTGTAGCAACTTGAAATAAAATATGGTTTCTTTCCTTATCTAGGGGGAGAAAATGGGGATCGAATTATTTAAAAAACTCTTGTTCCTTAGGCCTAATAAAATCAATTTAGCCAGAATACACATCTGAATAACGAATATTAAACATAATCCCTCTTAATAATAAACGCTGCTTAAAGTTAACTAGTGATTAGCGATTCTTTAAATGGTTAAAGAATCGCTAAAAATCTATGGAGATCTTTGACCATTTAGCGGTACTTAACTTTAATCAACCTTTATGAATAAACACCACAGAGTTTAAGGGGTTTATTCATAAAGGATGATTAAAGTTAAGTGACGTGCAAACTTCTAAAATGTATGTTTAAACAATCGATAATCACTAGTTAACTTTAAGCAGCGTTTATGAATAAGGGGGAATGTCTGGGTAGCAATCACTAATTTTCGAAAAATACACGCTGGAATTTGAATCGTTGTTTTCCCGCGGCAGAACGATTTGCTTTAAGGAGTACTTTCGATGAATAGAGTAATAGACAAAATTAAAAATATTTGTGTTATAAAATAATAAAAAATAATTTAAAAAAAATCATCATCTCGAAAAAGTGAAAAAAGTTAGTTACGCTATCTAAAAATTGTAGGTACTACTCGGAATGGGCATGAAACCGGAACCTCAATGGAAAGCAATGCATTTAATGTTCAAACCATAATAAGCTCCCGCGCGCTGTGATAGGGCGTAAAACAGCTTGTAGGCAACAATCCGAAAATTCAACGCCATGCCGACTAAAGAAAAAAATATTCAAACCAAAAATCCGTCATGTGCGTTAATAAGGTATAAAATAACTTAAATGGACCAATACAAAAAATTACCGCTCAAACTAGCATTCAAAAAAACTACTGTTCAAAGGCGTTGCCGCTTTATAAATGTTCAAAGTAAAATAAGCTCTCGACTCTAGTGATACGACATAAAGTAGTCTGCGCGCAAAAATGACAAACAATTATCTTAGATAATAATTTTATTTTCGTGTTCAGTAAATTGCAGCTAAAAAGTATTTATGAAAATCCTAAGCCCGTAAAAGTATGAATGGATATTAGTTGAATCACGCGGGTCAATGGCCCCGCGCCATTCAGCTGTAGATTATCAGAAGTTTACTATTGGATCGTGCTCACTTTCTAGTTTTTTTATCACTATGTCATTTTATGTTTCTAATATTTTATTTATTGATAACAATTGTATTACTAAGACAAAACCGTTTCGCTGCGGGAAAACAACCATTAAAATTCCACGCTGTATAAGTTATAGGGGTGGAAGGAGTATTAGAATTTGTAGACGAAAATATGAAATTATTATTTTTCTCGGTGGTAGGCCATAACATCGGCCGCCGGCGGAAGTTACCACCCACCAGACAAAGCCTTGCCGCCAAGCGATTTGTCGTGTTCCGGCATGATGTCTGGTGAAGCCGTACGGAGGACGGGTCTGAGCAGTTGTGCTGCGATGTGTGCCGGGTACGATGCGCCAAATGTTGTTGTGTCGGGAGTTTGGTCGTGGAGGGTCTCCAGATCAATCTCCCTTTGGCGCAGCATCGTTGGTCGTGTTGTTGGGTTTAACATTGCATCACCTCGCTCAACTGCCGTCTTCCTTTCTATTCGCTCAGTTTTTTCGGAGTGAATAGGCTCTTAATAAACTAGCGCGCTTTACCATCAACGATCGCATCAGTGCTTACCACCAGGCGGGATTGCGGTCAAGCGCTAGTTTATAACTATTAAAAAAAAAAAATTAACACACACGAAATCGCGAGCAAAGTGCTAGCCGATAAAATGATGTTTGCTTTTTTTATTTTCAGATTGAATGGCGCGACCCATGGCTAATGGGGCTTATATCGTTCCACATTATAATAACATTTACTTGCTTCTCAACGAGAAACTACGGGAACTTTCAAGTTATACTTTTTATAATTTTATGTAAGTACCTACAAATACTTGAATTATTTTACAGGTCCTTTTTAAGTCGAAAAAGTAATTAACTGATCCTCTAAAAACTTATTGACTGTCTAATGATGCACGTTTTTTAAAATTAATGAACCTTCATAACATTTTGGGAATAAGAAAGGTGCTTCATATGTGCTCACTTTTTTTTTATAGGGCATTTTTAAATTTCTGTCCGAATCCTTTTCTCGCAATTGTTCGTAAAATTCAGTTAGGGTACCCAGATCAAACGTATGCATTTGGGACTGACCATTTCGCAGTAAGTACTTAAGCTATGGCACACCTACCAAATGGGTTAAGTTATACATATTAGATGCTGAGCGAGCGAAGCGAACGCCAAGTAGTACCCCGGTTCTGGCCAGCGAGCGCTGTATCTAAGTTCATCGTCGTTACTGAGCTGTATTTCTAGGCTCAAAAACAGTAATAATTTCACAAAAAGAGGTGCTAACATTAGTAATTTATTAGCGAGCGCTGTATCCAAGTTCATCGCCGTTACTTAGCTGTATTTCTAGGCTCAAAAACAGTAATAATTTCACAAAAGAGGTGCTAACATTAGTAATTTATTAATTAATATTGTTAGGAGCGCAGAAAAGTAATTATTTGTGGTTCGATCAAATACCTACCTACCTTTTCCGATTTCTATTAAGCATAAGAACAATATTAGAACTATAAAACGTTTGTGCTAAAGTCTAATTTATCCTCGGATGACCTTTGTCCCAATAAAATTGTAAGTACATCAGAATAGGGGAGATCTAGCTATCAACGGCATTGACGACGAATTACTCGTCTAACACTACATAAATTTATAACTATCAAGTCTTCTAAACAAGAAAATCGCTTCATACAGCACTCAAACATTTCTCAACGAGGCCAAGCCCATACACTTTACAAACAAATCCTAGACATACACACGTGTCGATTTCAAAACAAATATCTTCGCAGTACACTACATATTTTAGCAGTAGTGCGATAACCGAAACCGCAGTGGGTCAGAAAGCGCATCATCTGCATCATTTGGCACTGCGACAAAATAGTGAAAGTATTTCATTCACAAACTTTGTCATTGTTGATTTTAAAAAGAAAGCATTCAGTCTCCGTGGAATGGACGATGTTTATTTATGCTTTTCACCTTCAGATTGTGTTATCATTTTTTTTCTTAAAGATAATATTCACTTAAGTAAGATAAGTACACGCAATACCATTTCATTATGTTACTTGCATCTTAATTCATTACATCCTCTAATAATACATCCGATTATTAATTTTTATACCGGCAATTAACAATACCCTTGATTTCAATGTTTCAGTGTTGCTAGTATATTTTTCGGAGAATATCAACGAAGTTGCTGCGCGGAATTGGGCCTTATTCTCAAGACAACAGTACTTCGATAGTAAAGGGTTGTTCATATCGGTTGTTTTCTCCATCCCTATACTACTAAACTGCATGATAATGGTGGTAAGTTGATAAAATATCACGTGATTTAGTTATCATATTAATAGATTTGATTGTTATTAGTTAAGCTATTGTGAAATTAGGAGATAAGTAAGGCAACGTACCCAAAAAAGAAATCTTTTGTTTTTAAACGTTTTAAACTTATTCTCAATCTGTCAAAAATACAGACAATTTACATGCATTACTGATATTGATTATCACTGAGAGGAGACTGCAACTTGTATTATCGTTTCTTAAGAACGAGAATTGACCTTTTGTTTAGCACTGAATGACATTAATGTGCTCGTAATAGGAAGATTAATTATGCTAGTTGGGCAACATTTCGGTACTTAATTTACCGACGGAGATCATTTATTCATATTTTCTTGCATACATTTTTTTAGACTCGATTGTTTTATAATACTGAGTTTGTATGGCAAATGATTGAATTGAATGAATGATTGTATTTGTCTTTTAGATATCTCTGCGGGTTATTACGAAATAAATTATCAATAGCAATATCTTCATTTTGACAGTTCAGCAACATTCATAGCGTATTTAGAAAGAAAAAAGTATTTATTTGTGACTCGTAGAGTACGATCTTAAAAACAAGTAATATATACAGGATGTATCCGACATCGTAACGCAAACTTCGCGAAAAGGCTAGACCGCATGCCACTAATAAAATTATGATAGTAATGCCGTTAATTTTTATTTACGGTTACAGAATTCACAGTGTTTAAAAAAAAGTGTCGGCTTGGCCGTTGAACGTTGCAAGCGTGCCGCCGTGCTGGTTTGTAGGTATGACGTTGATCCCTGATGTGAACTCTATTAAATCAGCTGATAATATAGTTTTTCGAGTTTTGTTTTCATTGCGCTTTTTTATGTAATTAGCTAATTAATAACTTTTTACTTTAAAATCTTATTGGGTTATAAGAGTATACCAATTATACCAATTATGTAATTACATATATATTTTTTTTAAATCATGAAAAAGTCGACGAAGAATTCCACCACTGGGGGGTTCAGAATCATGTACTGGATCCGTGGTACTTGTTTGTGCGTCGATGTCAGATACACCCTTTATATTAAAAAAGTAACAAGAATTCAGAAAGTCCCTTAGGACAACAAAATCTAACCAAATCAAAATTATTTCGAGTAACAATAGCACCGATTCTCTAGTTCACAAACTAAATTAAATTAATTTCAGTGCATATTTCTATTTCATTAAGAAAAGGACAGAATATAAAATGTAAGTTTAGACCTGTCGAATTAGTCCGCTCCTGACGTAAATTAACGCATTTTTGGTTGCTTTGTTTATAATCGCGTCTAAACTGCCTATGAAGTATCTTAATTTGAGAGGTTAGGACTAAAATGTTATCTTTTATCCTTTTCTTAATGAAATAGAAAGAAAAAGATGCAAAATTAGTTTAGTTGTGAACGAGAGAATCGGCGCCACTGACTCATATACAATTAATACACACACAGTCACATTACATATACAATAATAATATTAATAAAAAAGAAAACATAATTACATTGACACATCAGCCAGCCACATTCCGCTTACAACAGTGGGAGATGATGGAGCAATTAAGCCTTACCGCAACCGCGGCCAACAAGCTGTTTGCGGTAACTCTCCTATCTTAACATAATGGTTCGACATTTAAAAAAGTTAATGTCTCAGCGCAGGTTTTCTGATTTACATTTAGAGCAGTGCTCTAAATGCAAATTTTCTCGGTGGTAGGCCATAACATCGGCCGCCGGCGTAAGTTACCACCCACCAGACAAAGCCTTGCCGCCAAGCGATTTGTCGAGTTCCGGCATGATGTCTGGTGAAGCCGTACGGAGGACGGGTCTGAGCAGTTGTGTTGCGATGTGTGCCGGGTACGATGCGCCTAATGTTGTTGTGTTGGGAGTTTGGTCGTGGAGGGTCTTCAGATCAATCTCCCTTTGGTGCAGCATCGTTGGTCGTGTTGTTGGGTTTAACATTGCATCACCTCACTCACCTGCCGTCTTCCTACCTATTCGCACAGTTTTTCTGAGTGAATAGGCTCTTAATAAGCTAGCGCGCTTTACCATCAACGATCGCATCACTGCTTACCATCAGGCGGGATTGCGGTCTAGCGCTAGTTTATAATTATTAAAAAAAAAAGCCTTTGCTCTAATTGCCTCATTAGCAAAACCGTACAAAAAGATCGAGATTGTAATTGATAGTATTAGATACTCAATTAGGGTGCTAATGATGTCTGTCACTTGTCTAAAAATGTCTTGTCTGTATTTTCCAGGGTTCGTGGCTGTACCAATCAACGCAGATCATGACAAATATAAAGAAGGCGCAGCTCAGGCAGCGCTTGAAAGAAATAAACATGAGCCGGGAGCAACAACAACACATCAAAGCAGATTAGTCATCAAGTCAATTATGTAGGTAAAAATCAAATATTTTTGCTAGCAATGTGACAGAAAACGTTGAATCTAATTTTAGGCATAAAACGCCGTGATTTATTTATAATTAATTATGTTACATATAATTTTCGTATGACAACGCTCGTAAGCAATAGGTAATCCAAAGGAAAATAATTTTATGTAAATATTTTTCAAAAGTACGTTTTTAAATGTGGCAAAAGTACCAAGAGACGTTGTCGTTCGCATTTAACTAATGCTTGAAATGTATTAAGTATATTTTTAATATAAACTTCACGGTTTATGAAACATATATATATATATGTAAACATACGTTTTATAACTTGCCTTTTACAAAAAAATTTTGAAAGGATAAGTATCACTTAATTTTTTATTACAATTTTTTTTTTAACATTACTATAAATAGATAAGAGACATGTTTTAGAACACATTTAAAAATAATCGCACGCGGCATTCATTCCTGCCTCTCGGTATGAATACGTAAAATTAGTTACTCCTTTTATCAGTAGTGACGATGGCCAGTCACCGCCCACCAAGCTATATGCATTTATTATGATGTCACAAAATACATACAAGAAGTTTACTGTAGAGTGAATTAAAATTTTATAGTGCATTACTGTGAGTGAATAAGGAACTTTTCATTGTCATAAATAAATTGAATTGCTATGTGCAAACAGCTTGGTGCTGAAAATACGACAATAAATGAAAACACGAACAATGCTGGTTTATAGGAATAACCCTAAACCATAGAAAAAAACCTAGCATAAAAAAAAAATGAAAATTTCAAACAAACTAAATCGCATAAAATTACAAACGAAATACAGCATCCTTTAAAAATATTGTTTCACTGACCTCCGATCGGCGACAGCGCGATCTTGTATCGACTTGCTTTTTTCGCGCCATTATTATTAAAGTTTGGTACCGCAGGATGCGGCGGTCATTAACCTGTAAGCGCTTCCTTATCAACATGTACATCATGTAGAAAATGTAAAAAGTTAAAAATAATTTCCTGTGACTAAACTAATGGAAATATTTATATGATTTTTTATGGGTAGACTGAGAATGTGTTGAGGTACACGATGTTTAATTTATTGTCGTATTGTCATGCCACATGCCGCTCTGTATATTGACCGAGAAAAATCTATCAGATACGTTTGTTTCAAGGGTTACGCACCTTTAATACAAATGTGTATATACAATACGCAGCCTTTAAAAGCCGTTGATTTGTCCAATCATAGTGTCAGAACATTGTCATGTCACTGGCCACTTTTTATCCAATTTGAAAGTAGTCACAAAAACCACACAATTATGTAAGAACAATTATGACATCAATTATGTACACAGTATTCCGAACAAAAGGTTTGTTTTTACTAGCTTATCCGTTGCGTAACCATTGATAATAAGATCCATACAATTTAAGGTTTTATAAACAGCGAATTGACATTGCAATGAAGTAGGGAATAAATAAAATGTGTACTATAAGCCTGAAAACAAAGATGACGTACGCAGTTTCTTTCATAGACATATATGTATTAATGGATATGTCGTACGCGTATATCTGCAGTATTTTTTTGGTTTGAAAAGAGTGGGAGAGATGGCCTATGCTTTCGGTCTAGCACTATCTCTTTCCTCATAGATGACTGATGATTTTGAGAGAGATAAAGATAGACGAAACTTCGTTTCCTCTCTTTCGGAGTGCCACAATTCTCATCTCTAAGGCATGTCCACTAGTTTATGTCGATGGGTTCTTCCGATCGGTTGAAATCCTGTTAAATATTGCTTGCAGATTTTTAGCTCAGTCGTACTGCCGATGTTATTTTTCTTCTACTCGATTTTCAACACAGACGTGTTGGAACGCGCTCTGTTGCATTCAAAATGCTCGGTTCAAAACTGAGACGAAAATTCAATGCGGAAACGGAGACTGGGCTTACCCATATGCAAGTTATTTATTGAGAGGATAAGGCATATGTAAAAAGAGATCAAGAAAGGTGTTGAAATAGTAGATAATATTACACTTAAGCAGGTTTTAGTACATATTTACAGCATTTAGTACATATTTTCTATCGGTGACAATAATACAGTAACTATGGTTAATAAAAAGGTCGACGAGTGGCGAATTGCACAGACGACGAGTGAATAAAACAGAAGGACAATAAAACATGAACTGTTAGAAAAAGGCTAGAAATAAAAATGAAATCCTCGTTTTATTTTCCTTTAGTACCTTATCGACTTAAAAGCATTAGAACAGGTATGACGAAATAATACTACTTATGGAGCTTAAACTGGGCGTATCATACGCCACAAAATTGTTGGATAACAGTGCGATTTGAATGCCCCGGAACAGCAATTCGTACAAAGATTATTTTTTTTCATGGTTAGATCAAAATACAATAACTTGTCGCGAGGTGATTCTTCTTCAAGTGAAGCCATAGCTGAGTAGCTAGAACAAACGATGTTTACAGAAGATCACTATTGGTAATGGCAATTGCCGTATTAGTTCCGATTTAGACAACGCGTCAAAATAATCTTGTAGCGCTATACATTTATCTTGGTAGTTTTAAACACAAGGTAGGCTTGAAGAGGTGTAGATGTAATTGGTCTCTTGTGAACGAGGCATTAAAAAGTATGTAGGTGCTAAGACACGAGCGTATTTCTTAGCTAATGGCCCCGATCCCCTAGTTCACTAATTAAACTAAGTTTAAATTCAGTTCATCTTATTCTTTGAACATAAATATTAGTTTAGTCCTGTCAAATTAGTCAACTTCAACTCTTGATCTATGGCCCCTGCGGAAGAAACACCACAATTTTGCCAATAACACGTGTAACAAATTATAGAAATTCTTTGAAAATTTTATTTCACAATAATGGCGGATATCGCCAATGACAGTCGAAAAAGACGGCCGCGTGGACCGTCTACGAGGGAGGTTTGAGGTAAAGTCATGATGTGGCCACTATGCTGCGATATTTCAATTTTATTTATGAATTATTTACTGGATGTACTTTTTACTACATAAATCACGGGCTTTTATTTAGTAAACAACACTAGGTATAAATAATTTAAAAGTACAATAAAAAATGAGCGTGACACTTATTTTAGCTTTCCTGTCAAAACTCGTAAAATTAGTCAATTCAATTCTTGATTAATGGCCTTTGTGGGAGAGACGCCACAATTTTGCCAAGAACACGTGCGAACGATTAATAAACCATCAAACGCTGGAGGTCAAATTAGTCGGCACCTGACGTAAATTGACGTATTTTTGGACGCCATAACTTTAATCATCTCTAAACTGTCTATGGAGTGTCTTAATTTGATAGGACTAATGTAGTAGTTGATCTTCCCCTTTTCATAATGAAAGGCTAAAAGAAGATGACTGAATTTAAATTTAGTTTAGTTTGTGAACAAGAGAATCTGCGAAATTGTTGAGTTTAAGTCTGAAACAATAGGCTTTTAGTCCCTTAGTACGGAGTCTACTTAAAACTAAAAAAAAAAAATCTATTAAAATGGTTTTAAAGGCATTGCCTGCCACCGTGGTTACCGGTGACCACCAACAATAGATTTTCTATTGTATCTGGCAATCAACATGTTAAACAAGTTCAAGTAATGCTTTTGTCTGGAGTGAGGTTCTGTAACATGGGCCTGTGAACGACTTCTTGTTGGATCGCTTTTATCAATCCAAAATCTTCTATACACACAACTTAATTTGAAAAACAACTGACTCGACACCACACATAAAATGAAAGCTTAGCAGTTATAAGTTGTTTATCTCTATTGATGTCATTACTTTAGAATCCAAAATGTGATTTTTGTGTTGTAATTACTCTATATTTATTCCATTTTTGTAACTATGCGGGATTGCGGTCAAGCGCTAGTTTATAATTATTAAAAAAAAAAAAAAAACTAATTGCATTTTTTTTACTTGTAACTTAATTATGTACTTAAACTAACTACGCATTTGCTTTATTCATACAATCATACCATCTGTTTATATTGCATTTCTTCTGTATAAAACTTTTTATTTTGTGTTTGACACAGTTTGGGTGCCGGGGTTTAACGATTAAGTGTATTTTTATTTGGTGAGGTTTTTTAAACAATGGTTCCGATTCCCTTATTCACAAACTAAACCAAAGTTAAGTTCAGTGTATCTGTATCTTTCTATTTCATTAAGAAAAGCACAGAAGATTAGTTTAGTGTCATAGATTAGTTTAGTCCAATTAGTCCTGTCAAATTAACTTCATAGACAAGTTAAACGTCAATAAAACATGGCAATTAGAAAAATATGAAGAATGTCATTAGAATGTCCTTTTCTTAATGAAATGTAATTAAAAATTTCTCGGTGGTTGGCCATAACATCGGTCGCCGGCAGAAGTTACCACCCACCAGACAAAGCCTTGTCGTCGTGTTCCGGCATGATGTCTGGTGAAGCCGTACGGAGGACGGGTCTGAGCAGTTGAGTTGCCGTGGGCCGGGTACGATACGCCTTATGTTGTTGTGTTGGGAGTTTGGTCGTGGAGGGTCTCCAGATCAATCTCCCTTTGGCGCAGCATCGTTGGTCGTGTTGTTGGGTTTAACATTGCATCACCTCGCTCAACTGCCGTCTTCCTTCCTATTCGCTCAGTTTTTCTGAGTGAATAGGCTCTTAATAAACTAACGCGCTTTACCATCAACGATCGCATCACTGCTTACCATAAGGCGGGATTGCGGTCAAGCGCTAGTTTATAATTATTAAAAAAAAAAAAAAAATTGCACTAAACCTAAATTTTGTTTAGTTTATGAATAATACAATCGGCGCCATTGTATTTTTTGTGTTTCAAATATTTGTTATATGTATAAATGTTACCAATTTGTTGTTTGAAGTATAAACGAATTTCATTGTTATTGTGAACGTTTCTTTAGCTGATTTTTATTGACCTAGAAAACCATAGAATATTTTTACCCAGCCGAACCGTTTTTTTTTCTTACTTTTGGGATTATCTCCAGACTGCGTATTACAAAGAGAATGCATTATAATATCATGTGTCATCAGTAAGTCTGAAGTCTAAATACACACTTCCAGATGTAAGAAGACGTACATAAGTGCCATTATAAACATTCACAGTTACTGTATATACGATTTGTGATAATTATTATAGTAAAGCGAAGGTGCATTAAAATTAAGTTGGCTAGGTACGGCTAGAAATATGATTATTTACATATTTGTATATTTTTTCGCACTAGTAATACGCAAAAAATAACACGTAAATCTATAAAGTAGAAAGGCATTCTGAATGATTAATTTTTCGTAAAATTACCATTTTGATTTAATATAAGTATTTTGTAACTTTAGAAATAGAAAATGCTCTTAAATCACAGAAACACCATTTATTCTTAGAATAAAAAGTGTTAGTAGATTAGAATTTAAATTATATGCATTGAAATAGTTACATCTCATAATAATAACGCGGCAACACTGAGAAAAAAAATTGTATGAGTATTGTTATTGACATTCTGCCTATAGTAATGTTACGTCCATAACTAGTAAATACTGGCGCCGATGCTTTTCTTCAGACACGTTAAGTGCATTTTTTTCTTTCTATTTCGTTAAGAAAAGCATAGAAGATAACATTTTAGTTTAATCCTGTCAAATTAAGATAGATTGTTTAGACGCTATATAAACATGGCGACCAAAAATACACCAATTTACGTCAGGCGCGGACTAATTTGACAGGTCTAAACTAACATTTTATCTTCTGTCCTTTTCTTAATGAAATAGAAAGAAAAAGATGCACTGGACTTAAATTTAATTTAGTCTGAGAAGAAGAGAATCGGACCCATTGTCATAGAAATAATAAATAAGTGACCGTGTTGCCGACGAGTAACATATCGAAGACTGAGTTGTGTATAGTGTGAACTGGAAGTCATTTTATTTTTAAGTTTTATCCTCTGACAATCTATACGACCACTGCCATGAGTCTCACAATTCTTTTGCCTCTTTTTTTTGCAAACATCACTTCAAAAATTTTAAAATTCTAGTTGTTGGAAACTCATGGTAGGGGTAATTTGTTTTCTTTTTCTGTGTATCTGTAGATAGCAAAAATGTACATGCTTAACACTGTTTTTATTGTTCCTTTAAGCAAAGGTGATTTTTATTTTGTTTTATGCTTTAATAAAGGAATTGATCGAATTTTGACTTTTATTTTAGTTCTTATAAGTACACTCAATTTTGAAAGCCAAGAAACTTTTCCAGTGCTTCCATCTAACGGGATGAAGTATAGTTAGATAAGGTATAAAAAATTGCATCATGTCTTGTGACTCTCTCTCTCTCTCTCTCTCTCTCTGTGTGTGTCTGTCACTCACTCACTCACTCTATTACATTTTATTAATCTTTTGATGTTTGGAGAAACCAACTGAGTGTAATATAATTTATCACATCAGATGCAAAATGAAACTCAACAACGTCAACAGTATTTAAAAATATATATACGTATAAGTAAGTACATCGCTTTCCAGCCCTAGGGCTCGGGAGCGATCAGCCCTCAGTGTTTAAGTTCCATAACTAAACTTGGCGCTAACCTACACAAAGTAGAAAAGTATAGTATTGTGGTGTGCCTTATATAATTTATTCAGGCTAGGTCTTTGCCAAGGTCTTATTTATTATGTATAGTTAACAGTTTGCCAATGATCTATAATTAAAGGAGGCTGTTTATAATCCAACAACCCATAGACTGAGGTACCACTTTACTAGGAAGCTCGTAAGCCTTAAAAAAAGGGATGGTTGTGCAATTCTTTCTGCTAAACAGGGGTAAAAGAAACGGACAGAAGATAAACCTATATTATGTAATTACATATTTTTATTTTTTATAAGTTATAAACTATAGCTTGACCGCAATCCCGCTTGATGGTAAGCAACAATGCAGTCGTTAATGGTAAAGCGCGCTAGTTTATTAAAAGCCTATTCACTCTAGCCTTGAAGACACTCAAATTGCAGTCCGACGGAAACACCGCCGCTGGCAAATTGTTCCAGTCCCTCGATGTACGCGGTATAAAAGAGAAATCGAAACGCTTCGTCCAGATCGTAGTGGTGTTAACAACGTAAGGGTGGTAACTCGCGACGGATCGTCCGATGGTGAAACGGAGATACCGACTATAGAAAACCGAAAGGCTAGCTACTCTACGCCTGTGCCTTTGGAGACCATTCTGAATTAAATCTGGGTCGCCAATCAGCCTCTTCGCACGCCTCTCCACTGAATCCAAAGTAGCCAGGTGACATTTCGCAGCACCAGCTGAAATGTGGCTGCAGTACTCCTCACACGAGCGGACCTGTGCTTTGTACAACATAAGAAGCTGCCTTATTGTGAAGTACCGCCGGACCTTTGCGATAACGCCAAGTTTCCTAGCAGCCACCCTGGCTTTAGATTCAATAAACCGCCCAAAGTTTAGGTTTGATCGATCGGTGCACTCCAAGGATACATTCTAATTCTCATAAGTACAAGCCAAGGCGAACGAACTTCTTTTGGCGTTGAAAAGACATGCCTGTTTTGGCGGCATTGAAAGCTAAAAGATTGGCATTGCCCCATTCGGAGACTGCCTGTAGTGCAGCACTCGTACGCTGTACCATAGCCTCTCTTTTGGACCGGATTGATTCCTTACTAGCCCGAGCTTCCGGCAGGTGTCTCTCCACCACTATGCCGTCATGTGTCAAACCCTGTCCGACACAAAAGGATAATAAAGGTTAGGTAAGCCAGTAGGTTGCCAAGTCACGCTACAAAGCATCGGTGGAAAAATCTAAGGGTAACTTGTTGCGGAAAATCGTTGATAAACTTGACAGGGAGGGTCCGTGGTCTCCCTTATATCACGAATTTAAAGCTAACAGATCGGTCGACCTTGCATACGTTCAAAACATTAAAGTCAATGATAAGCATACCACAGGCATAGAGGAAACAACAGAAGTACTAATTAATACACTTATCCCTGATGATTCACCGGCTAGCGATAGCGACTACCACCAACAGATTCGAGCGTGGGCTCCTGTGCCACCTGAATCACCAATGTCAGACGTACCATCTAATGACGAATTTATAAATATTGTTAGAAAACTACCGGTCAACAAATCATCAGGTGAAGATAAAATATCTAATAGGATGATTAAAGAAGCGTGCAAACAGCGGGTGATGCCATTTTAACTGTATACAACCGATGCATTGCTGAAGGGTGTGCGTTCGCGCAGCGGAATGTTGTTGAATTTAAAGATTTTAGATATGCAGATATTTAGTGTATGACGTCGTATAATTGTGTATGGTAAAAAAAAAATTGTGCACGCAGCCATTGTGGAGAAATTCACCAAAAACTGATTCCGCTGGGCGAACGTTGTCCTGGCGGAACTTTTTTTAATCCATTGACTTTAGAAAAAAGAGAAGTGTCCAAAAATTAGTGTGTATTTGTGTGTAATTGTGTATGTATGAATAAAATTTGTGCATGCATAAACTTCGGAGATATTCAAGTTTCCGCTGCGCGAACGTTTGGCCGTTAGCTAGTTTTCATATAAAGCGCTTACATAGAGAGCTGTAGATTTTTACATACTTTGTTTTGAATTTGTGTATTTTTGTTTAAAAAACAGATTTAGAAAAAATCGTAAGGCTTAAAAGATAAAAATATAAACGTAAAATACGCTTATTTGGTCTTAGTTCTTAAAGTATGCACTTTGGGGTCTAGATTTTCACGTTTACACAAACCTTGTAAGTGTCTGCAATATATTACCAAGTATCAATGATGTTCCTTTAGTAATTAAAGAGTTATAGGACAATTTACCATGACATAATCACTGTTTACAAAGCAGTCAAATATCACGACATTCTAAAGGAATTGCATGGTAAAATGTATGCCAATAATTAGTGTATTCATTCAACTATTCACATGCAAAATTTCATGTCATTAAATTCAGTAATTAAAGAAATACAATTATAATACTGTAAATAAATAGTACCTACTTTGTCATAGTCAAATACATATTTTAAAAAAATAGGTGTACAAAAATAAATGACCTTTATATTATATCGAAACAATTGTGTTATCACCTATACAAATTCAATACCGGTAATATACTGTAAATTTTGGGATGTTACCTAAATATATTGCACGGCCGCTTTTTTATAGCTATCCGAACTTGGTCGGTTTATGTAGGTTTTCGATGCTTCGTCAGTATTATAATTGTATTTCTTTAATTACTGAATTTAATGACATGAAATTTTGCATGTGAATAGTTGAATGAATACACTAATTATTGGCATACATTTTACCATGCAATTCCTTTAGAATGTCGTGATATTTGACCGCTTTGTAAACAGTGATTTTGTCATGGTAAATTGTCCTATAACTCTTTAATTACTAAAGGAACATCATTGATACTTGGCAATATATTGCAGACACTTACAAGGTTTGTATAAACGTGAAAATCTAGACCCCAAATTGTATACTTTAAGAACTAAGACCAAATAAGCGTATTTTACGTTTATATTTTTATCTTTTAAGCCTTACGATTTTTTCTGAATCTGTTTTTTAAACAAATATACACAAATTCAAAACAAAGTATGTAAAAATCTACAGCTCTCTATGTAAGCGCTTTATATGAAAATTAGCTAATGGCCAAACGTTCGCGCAGCGGAAACTTGAATATCTCCGAAGTTTATGCATGCACAAATTTTATTCATACATACACAATTACACACAAATACACACTAATTTTTGGACACTTCTCTTTTTTCTAAAGTCAATGGATTAAAAAAAGTTCCGCCAGGACAACGTTCGCCCAGCGGAATCAGTTTTTGGTGAATTTCTCCACAATGGCTGCGTGCACAAATTTTTTTTACCATACACAATTATACGACGTCATACACTAAATATCTGCATATCTAAAATCTTTAAATTCAACAACATTCCGCTGCGCGAACGCACACTGCTGAAGGCGTTTTTCCTCGTAAATGGCGACACGGTTTCATACGAATAATACCAAAGTGTGGTGATAAACCACCGGATGATCCGAAGTCATATCGTTCTATCACACTTCTACCATCTTTGGGGAACTTCTTGAGCGCCTCATCGTTCCACGTTTACTACCGAACGGTCCAAAATTTCATAGTAATCAATATGGCTTCACCATAGGTAAATCTACAGTCGACGCGGCGCTTTCTGTCAGAAGAACCGTTAACCAATCCGAAAACAAGTACGTAATTGGGATCTTCCTGGATATTTCTGGGGCTTTTGATAACGCTTGGTGGCCTATGCTGTTGTTAAAATTAAAAACCCGTGGTTGCTATAGAAACATATATAATCTCGCTTACTCGTACTTTTTAAACGGTTCCGCGGTACTTAAGCTTGGTCATTTTCTAGTACTAAAACACTAACCATGGGATGTCCTCAGGGTTCAGTTGTCGGTCCTTATTTATGGAATTTGGGTTTAGATAACTTCCTCGCGATCCCGCTTCCTTGCGGCTGTTCACTTATTGGTTACGCGGACGATGGCCTACTGCTCATTCAGTCAAGTACCCGAGCTGGACTTGGGAACTTGGCTAATACTTGCCTAAATTTAATATCTCAGCGGGGTGATCGTAACCGCCTAGCGTTTGTGCCGCATAAAACCTATCAACTTCTACTAAATCTCTACTCGGTAATCTTAAATCATTGCCTACTATTAAATTTAACAACGTTCCCATTAAAAAACAGCAATCTGTATGCTACCTTGGTATGGTCATAGAAAGGAATTTTTCATTTATCGAACATACAAAAATAGTTGGCGAAAAAGCTAAAAGGAACTTTTATGCCCTAACTAGAATATCCAAAGCAACTTGGGGTCTATCATTCCTAACTTTAAAAACTATATATGGAGCTACCTACTTAGGATGTATGTGCTACGGTGCACCTGTTTGGGCCGATAGGGGCGGCACGACGTAAACTGCTTCAAAGCCAACGTTTGGCTTTGATATTTTTATGCAAGGTGTATAGAACAGTCAGTACTGAAGCCTTACCGGTACTGGCAGGTGTACTTCCAGTCGATCTTGAGGTACAGCGACGTGCTTCAATGTACTACTCCGCGAGGGGGGAGGCCATGGACACTACTTTTGTTACACAACGCGACTTTAATAAAATTTCTAGATTATTTAAACCTCAGACTGAAGTCCGGGAGGACCTCTTATCCGAATGGCAAAGTAGGTGGGATAATTCCATTAAGGGCCGGCACCTCCATCTATTCTTTCCATCTGTTGGCGATCGGCTGGAGGTTGACCACTAGTGTTGCCCAAATTCAGTCTTGGTCTTGCAGTCTTGGTCTTGTTCTTGCGTTTTTGCAAGACCAAGACCAAGAACAAGACCGCGTATTTTTAGCAAGACCAAGACCAAGACTGACCGTGCAAGACTTGAGCAAGAACAAGACATAGCCTGCAAGACTCTTGCGTCTTGCAGCTAGGACTTAGCGCTATTTCACTGAGTAGTTAGGTGTAACAGTTCGGTGTATAGGTAGGTACGCTTAGGAATTCTATGAGACGCAAAAAACTGTATCAAA
Source organism: Sesamia inferens (assembly GCA_037179545.1). Classification (NCBI taxonomy): domain Eukaryota; kingdom Metazoa; phylum Arthropoda; class Insecta; order Lepidoptera; family Noctuidae; genus Sesamia; species Sesamia inferens. Next base: position 10,655,654 of record CM073934.1, on the reverse strand, counting down.
GAATATGAAAAACTGGACCTATGCGCATTACGACTAATACCATAAACATAGCGAATAAAAAAATATCTATTAAAATCAAACTGAGTGCATGCATAGTTATGTTTTAACCATCGGCACTTTGATAATGCGGCATCAAAGGTTTTGTACTTACTTCTCAAAGAAATTTGCCGCTTTTCGGAAGTACATGGTTATGATACACGCGCCGGCGGCTTCTTTTGAAATCTAAAACAATCGTTGCCGCCACATTTGACACTATTTGATTGCCGCCATAGGGCGTAGGTATACTCATGCAAAATAATTTCGAATTTTAAGAGTACGTACAGGTGTTCCAAAGAATAAATAAGTTTCAGAGTGTTTAGAATGAAAATGAATACATTATACTGATCACGCAAGTAGTATTATGATTAGGATAAAATGGTAAGGATAGGTAGTAGATGTCATATTAATTCATTCTAGTAAGTATATATTATAATATTGATTACTTATATGGTTTTAAACTAATTACTTAGGTACTATTATTGTACATTTAGTCATTATCTGTGTTATTCATAAAAAAATCGTTAATCACTCATTAGCGACTATTTAGCTAACCATTTAGTTAGCTCTTAATCAATGCTTAACTTTTCTTTATTCATAAAAGCTAGTTAACAGATGATTAGTAGCGATACGAAGTAGAGGTGAAACTATGCTTTCGGCACAGATTATAATCAAAATAGTTGACTAAAAAATGGAATTTTTAGAAAAAAACTAGTCAAAACTACGATTTTTTATCTGTCGTGTTTGGCAGAAAAATGTCAGAAATTTCATCGGACAATTTGAATATAAATAAAATGATTTATTACAATTAAATAATTGTATTTGTGATGATAGTAGTGAAAGTAAAAAACTCCAATAATATTATAGTAAACGGAAAAAGGTATTTATCTCTGTATTTATATGTAATTACTAATCTAAACTGACGAAATTAATGTTGAAGCAGTAGCCGATACTAACTGTGTATTTTCCTGCTCTTTATGCTTATATACATCCATTTGCTATTTAAGAAATTTAAGTGGGTTCTTGTGTATATATTACATTACTTCCTACTGCTTTTTACAGTATTATTATACTTGTTTACAGGCATGTTAAGTACGGACCCCTAAACTACATCGTCGACGCAGCCAATTCAACATAACAATTTTGCAAGACGAGAGCGCCGACGCAGCAAAAGTGCAGGTGGACCGATGACGTCCGTTCAGCGACGATTCGCCGAAACAGCAAATTAATTTTATTCATTTTTATTATAAGAATTGTCATTCCATATTCTAGCATCGAATAGGTTTCACTTAAGTTTAATTGTAATTTCTTTCTTTTTAATTAAATTAATTATAAGTAACTTTGGTTTTTTTTCGAACCTTCGGCTGCAGTATACGTAATTGGCGCAGTCGGTAGGATTCTCGCGGGCCGGTTCGCGAGCGGTTAGAAGCATCTCACATCGATATTCGCGTTCGCGTGTCGCCCGGGCGGCTATCAAGCTCCAGTACGAGAATCCAGAATCTACGAAACTGCAACGCCGAGTGGAGAATCCAGACATCGATTCACGGAGAAGAACCAGAGATGAATTATTATATGTAAGTACACTAGAATCTTTCTCGTGTTGCTTCCCATCTTTAAATCCTTATCACTTCCAAGATTTTTAGACCAGGGAAAATTTATTCCCGGGATCCTGCATCGAGACAGGCTCGCCGGCACATAGTAGATAGTTATAGAGAATTAGATAGTGAATTAGATTGCGATTTAATAAGTTTATTTGAATTAAAAATGCCGTACGACCCGGATGTAATCTATAAGGCCTTACGCCTTGTACCAGAGTTTGATGGTAACCATAATGTATTGACGAGGTTCATTAATATTTGTGATCGAATCGTAACTCAGTACGCTAGCCCTGAGCCAGGTAGCGAATTAGCCAATCTATGTTTATTGAACGGGATTTTAAATAAAATCACAGGGTCTGCCGCTTCCACTATCAATGCGAACGGTATCCCGGACACTTGGGCAGGCATTAGAGCAGCTCTAATCAATAATTTTTCAGACCAGAGAGACGAAACGGCCTTATATAATGACCTCTCATTAGCTTTACAGGGTAACAAATCCCCGCAACAATTTTACGATCAATGTCAAACCCTATTTAGCACAATAATGACATATGTGACCTTACATGAGACCTTACAGACGACTATTGAGGCTAAGCGAATACTTTACAAAAAGGTAGCAATGCAGGCTTTTGTACGTGGGTTAAAGGAGCCTTTAGGATCGCGTATACGATGCATGCGTCCAGACTCCATAGAAAAAGCTCTTGAGTACGTGCAGGAAGAGTTAAACGTTATGTACCTTCAGTCACGTAACGATGGCTTAAAGGTTCACAACGCCCCCAAGGCCATGCCTTTCAATATACCATTGAATACTCAGAGTGTTCCGCGGTATCCCGTACCTAATTGGCCAGCACCTATGGCACAGCAACGTCCTCACCAACCACCAAACCAAGCTTTTAAATTTAACATGCCTAACCAGCAACAAAATCGGTTCCCTACACGAACCCAGCAGATGTTCCGTGCACAGCCTACTAACTACCACCCCCAAAGTAACATGTTTAGACTACAGCCTAGAAATAACGCCCCGCCAAATAATGGACCAAAACCTATGAGTGGCGTTCAACATTTTACCCCTAGAGCATTACCCATGACATCAGGGCACGATTGGCAAAAAAGTGGTTATCCACCACCTAGCAATTACTTTAAGACACGTGAAATCAATCTTAACGAATTTATTTCGCCCGATAATGCCTATTATTCTGCCGAATATTGCTATTTGCCTGAATATACATGTTACACGGACTTTAATGACTATAATACCCCTTACGAGTATGACCACATTACTGCTATGACTTGTAACGATACGACTAATGACATGACTAATAATCAAGTAACACAGGAGGCAGAACCACAACCAGGGCCCAGCCACGTAGATCAATCTCCGGATTTTCGTTTAGACAAGATATCAAAAGAGCAAGGATAGATATTAATTTGCAAACCCAGAGACAATTACCGTACATAGAGATTTCCGAACCCCCTTTAAAATTCCTGATAGACACTGGTGCTAACCAATCGTTCATAAGCCCCGAGGCCATACAAAACTTCTTCTCACACTACCAACTTAACTATGACCCTTTTGAAATAACAAATATACATGGTGTTAGCCGAAGTGACCACTCTATAACGTTGCCGAGTTTTAGTGAATTCAATGAGAAAGACGCTATCAAGTTCTTCGTATACCGTTTTCACGAGTATTTTGACGGATTAATAGGTTTAGATATATTATCTAAATGGGAAGCCAATATCAATCTGAAGGATTTCCAATTAATAACTCGAAACGCAACAAATCAGATTAAGTTATATAACTCTCGTAATGTAAATTTATATGAGGACATTATGCCCGCTAACAGCACTAAAATAATTAAAATACCTATTAATGCCCCTGACGGAGATGTATTTATGGACGAACAGATTTTCTGTAATTGTATTTTGCACGAATGCATTACCACCGTAACTAATGGTCGTGGTTATGTAGAGATAGAAAACCCAACATCCAATGATCTTATATTTTCCCTAGATCAACCGGCCTGTGCCGATGTATTTAATATCGAATGTACTAAAACCGGGAGTACAAACCGGGTGAACGAGGTATTATCGCGATTACGTATAGATCATCTTAATGAAGAAGAAAAAGTCAATCTCTTGACATTATGTAGGCGATACGCAGATGTATTTTATATCGATGGAGAACCATTGACTTTTACAAACAAAATCAAACATAGAATTCGTACAACCGACGAGGTACCCGTGTATACCAAAAGCTATCGATATCCTTTCATTCACAGACAAGAAGTCAGAGACCAAATTGCGAAAATGTTGGAGCAGGGTATAATCAGACCTTCTGACTCTGCATGGAGCTCACCCATTTGGGTTGTACCCAAGAAAATGGACGCTTCAGGTAAACAAAAGTGGCGTCTTGTGGTCGACTTTCGCAAAGTAAACGATAAGACATTAGATGACAAATACCCCATACCCAATATTACCGACGTGTTAGACAAATTAGGAAGATGCCAATACTTCACGACTCTAGACCTAGCAAGTGGATTCTACCAGGTAGAAATGGACTCTCAGGACATACCTAAGACCGCATTCAATGTCGAACATGGTCATTTTGAATTTCTTCGAATGCCTATGGGTTTGAAGAATTCACCATCAACTTTCCAAAGAGTAATGGACAATGTACTTAGAGGTCTACAAAATAGCATCTGTCTTGTATATTTAGACGACATTATCGTGTTTAGTTCATCACTTCAGGAACACCTGGATAACCTGGAACGCGTTTTCCAAAGACTTAGGGAATCTAACTTCAAAATTCAGATGGACAAGTCAGAATTCTTGAAGCTAGAAACCGCATACCTGGGGCACATAATTAGTAGAGACGGCATTAAGCCTAACCCCGACAAAATCTCAGCCATTGAAAAGTACCCTATACCGAACACACCAAAAGAGATCAAACAGTTTTTAGGTCTTCTCGGTTATTACCGAAAATTCATACCGGACTTTGCACGCCTTACAAAGCCTCTTACTCATTGTCTCAAGAAAGGTAGCAAAGTAGTCCATAGTCCCGAATACGTTAATGCCTTTGTTAAATGCAAAACATTACTTACAAATGACCCTATCCTACAGTACCCTGATTTCACCAAAGAGTTTAACCTTACCACCGACGCTTCAAATGTCGCTATTGGAGCGGTCTTATCCCAGGGACCCATAGGATCTGACAAACCGGTGTGTTACGCTTCACGTACACTCAACGAAAGTGAACTAAACTATAGCACAATCGAAAAAGAATTGTTAGCCATAGTGTGGGCTACAAAGTACTTTCGGCCCTATCTATTTGGACGGAAGTTTAATATACTAACTGACCATAAACCATTGCAATGGATGGTTAATTTAAAAGAGCCTAACTCCCGATTGACCAGATGGCGGCTAAAACTCAGTGAATACGACTTTACTATAGTTTATAAGAAAGGAAAGTCTAACACCAATGCTGATGCCCTTTCACGCATAGAAATTCATAACAATGAGACCGATGAAATAAACTCAGTTATTGAAAACATCAAAGAGTTAAGTTCAATGATTAATAATCACTCAGAACCATCAATCCAATCCGCTAACCCTTTGACTGACACCTTACATTCTAATAATGAACATGTTAGAAGAGAAAGCCCCAATCAATTAGACATACCAGATAATCAGACTAATTCTTCAACTGACACCGTACATACTAGTAACGAACAACCCATCTTAGAAGTTCCTCTTACAGACGAGCCTCTTAACAAATTCCACAGACAAATCCACCTTACAATAGTTGGTGATATTAAACGAAGACCTGTAGTGACTAAACCTTTTGAAGGACATACAAGAACAGCGATTCAAATTTCCGAATCTAAATTAGAATCAGATGTTATCAATGCTATTAAAGAATACGTTAACCCGAAGGTTAAAACTGCTATACTAGTAAACCCAACTTTAGCTATGTATTCAATAGTACCAATAATACAGGATAAGTTCAAAAGTTCTTCTCTTAAATTAGTACTAACTAGGATAGAATTAGAAAATGTTAAAGAATACCTGCGGCAACAGGATATCATCAAACATTATCACGATGGTAAAACCAATCACCGTGGTATAAACGAATGCTACTTAGCACTTTCGCGAAAATATTACTGGCCAAAAATGAAGGAACAGATCGCTAAATTTATTAATGAGTGCACCATCTGCGGCCAAGCCAAATACGATCGAAACCCGATCAGACCGTGCTTTAATATAGTGCCACCAGCTACTAAACCACTAGAGACTATTCACATGGATCTATTCACAGTCGATTCAGAAAAATACGTTACATTTATTGATACTTTTACGAAATATGGACAAGCATATCATCTACGAGATGGCACAGCCATAAGCATAATCCAATCATTATTAAAATTTTGTACTCACCATGGATTGCCCATGACTATTATAACTGACAATGGCACAGAATTCACGAACCAATTGTTCTCTGAATTCACACGTATTCATAAAATAGTTCATCATAAAACCTTACCCCACAGTCCAAACGATAACGGTAATATAGAAAGATTTCACTCGACATTATTGGAACATATTAGAATTCTTAAATTACAACATAAAAATGAGCCAGTAGTTAATCTCATGCCATATGCTATTATAGCATATAACAGCTCTATCCATAGCTTTACCAAGTGTAGGCCTTTCGATCTATTAAATGGACATTTTGACCCACGAGATCCAATTAACGTTGACTTTACTGAACATGTCCTACAGCAATATGCGCAGAATCATAGACAACAGATGAAACAGGTGTACGATATAATTAATGAATCTTCTCTTACAAACCGGACAGCTTTAATTGAAAATAGGAATAAATCACGTGAACCCGAAATAGAATATGTCCCTCAACAGCAAGTTTTTATCAAAAACCCACTCGCCAATCGTCAGAAAGTTGCGCCACGTTACACGCAAGACACCGTTCTAGCCGACTTACCAATCCATATCTATACCTCACGGAAACGCGGCCCCGTTGCTAAAGCGCGGCTGAAAAGAGTACCTAAAAGTAACCAATTGTTACAGGCAATCTAGATTATCAAGATGCCATAAAATATGATGAAACTATTAAAATCTTGCAAGACAACGACTACAAGATAACTTCTGAATTTAATAACCATATCAGTTTGTGTAAAGAATGGATGTCTCAACATAATACTGTTCTAGAACAATTAGCGTCAAACCAGGCAAAAATTAACGCATCCCTAGAACTACTCTTAGAAAGAGATGCACTCAAAGATTATAATTTGTGACATTTACTAAGCTCGCTCAAATATTAAGTATAATAACTAATAATGTAGAAGATATAATGATAGAGATAATTAGGATAGAAAATATTTTAGCGTTCATACATTCATCTAGTACCCATCATTCAATGATAGATATAGACGTCTTAAAATCTATGATAGATAAATTAAAATCATTATATAATCCAGATCAAATAATAAATTTAGAATTACGAGAATACTACGATTTGATTAAGCCAGGTTCATATTTTGTTGGGAAAAGAATAGTAATAGTTTACAAATTCCCTATCGCTTCCTATGATATATATGACTTATATAAGTTATCCATTTTCCCCAATGAAAATCAACTAACCCTTGTACCCCCTACTCCTTATATAGCAACAACCGAGAAATCATTCGTGTACATAGAGGCTGAATGCCCGAAGTACAACAGCATCTATCTCTGTGAAAAGAAGATAAGTCATCAAGTCCGCACCGAACCTGACTGTATCCAGGAACTAATCACCCGACAAACCCTGAAGAACACCTGTCAGTTAACTAGGATCTCATTAACTAAAGAAGCAATAGAGAAGTTGGACGACCAACACTACGTACTTTCACTACCACAACCTACAAAAGTACAATCGACCTGCGGCAGAAAAGACTTCAATACACTACAAGGAAGCTATCTCATCACTATCCCTGTAGATTGCTATATCCAGACACCAGAGTTCACCATAATTAATGACGGGAACGAGATAAAAGGTCAACCGCTGAAATTATCGAAGATACCCTACGATGAATTAAACAAGACTGAAGTTTTCGCTCACATTGGCTCCAGATCAGTAAACCTAGAAGAACTTCACAGCATCCAGAACAAAGTCTTACTGGAAAAACCTATAGAATTAGAGAAGACCCAGTCATCTGTCATGTACCATACAACGATACCCCTTTATGTCATTGTAGTGTGCGCAGTTATCATTGGTATATTCATCATAAGCCGCAAAAAGAAATGTTGGAGTATAAGTTCAGAAAACAAAGAGAACCAACAAACTCTCAAAATCCACACATACGAAGAGATCAAGAACCATAAAGAGGTCCCAGCAACATTTTCCCTTAATATGACAAAATAGTTGCTGTTCTACGGATGGAGGTGTTAAGTACGGACCCCTAAACTACATCGTCGACGCAGCCAATTCAACATAACAATTTTGCAAGACGAGAGCGCCGACGCAGCAAAAGTGCAGGTGGACCGATGACGTCCGTTCAGCGACGATTCGCCGAAACAGCAAATTAATTTTATTCATTTTTATTATAAGAATTGTCATTCCATATTCTAGCATCGAATAGGTTTCACTTAAGTTTAATTGTAATTTCTTTCTTTTTAATTAAATTAATTATAAGTAACTTTGGTTTTTTTTCGAACCTTCGGCTGCAGTATACGTAATTGGCACACGTTTTATTGCTATAAACGAAGCCACTATTAGCACCTAGCAGCAATATTATTCAACCTCGCAATGACGGCGAAGGAGAAGACCATGCTGAGTGAAAAAGATGAGGAATGAGGGTCGCGTGAGTCAAGAATGGCTCTCATGTTTATGGAAGAAAAGTATTGGAAAACAAAAACAATGAATTATTTTTATAACAAAAATGTAAACAGTTTTATTGCGTATCAAAATAAAATATTCCTAAAAAAATGTTTTATTATTTGTGTATTGCTGCCACAACATGACTTATTGTAGTCCTGTGCCTTAGATATGACATAAGAAAACACAAGGAAACATAACTGCTTTTATAAACCAGTGCCTGGCCGCAATCCCGCCTCATGGCAAGCAGTGATGCAATCGTTGATGGTAAAGCGCGCTAGTTTATTAAGAGCCTATTCACTTAAAAAAACTGAGTGAATAAAAAGGAAGACGGCAGTTGAGCGAGGTGATGCAATGTTAAACCCAACAACACGACCAACGATGCTGCGCAAGAGGGAGATTGATCTGGAGACCCTCCAGGACCAAACTCCCGACACAACAACATTTGGCGCATCGTACCCGGCACACTTTGCAACACAACTGCTCAGTCCCGTCCTCCGTACGGCTTCACTAGTCATACGGAACACGACGAATCGCTTGGCGACAAGACTTTGTCCGGTGGATGATAACTTCTGCCGGCAGCCGATGTTATAGCCCACTACCGAATAAAGCTTTAAGAAATTTTCAAAGCTATTAATATAACTTTACTACGTCGTTTCGGAAATTCAAAAAAAGGTTTTCAACATCCATATTTACAAACTATTCGATATTATAAACAAAATAACTTCGAAGCATAATGATCATATTAAATCAATCAGCTGATTCAAATAAAATCCGCCATATTGTCTATGTCATGTCTCTAACCATCCTCTTAACAGCGGTCCGGTGATGTTTAATTTTGACAGTTACTAATCAATTGCTTAGCATTCTCTTAACGTTAAACAGCTTTTATGAATAAGAATTTTGCTAATCAGTTGCTTAGCAATTGATTAAAGTTTTATGAATAAGACTGTATATTTCTTAAGTTTTTACAAGAAAAAATAGCAAGAAAAGTTATTGTAATTAATTTGTTTTTTTACATGTTTTAGCAAATGTAAGCTTATAAATCATAAACGTTTATTAAGAAACAGTTACTTCCATGGAAAACGACATATAGGTCAGTTGATTTTTCGAATTTCTTATCAAATCTTCAGTTATTTATTAATCTGCTTGATCTTTACTATGGCTATGTTAATTCAAGCTCACAATGTTCCAATTCTAATACGTTTTTCTAAGATTTAAAGTAAACTTTAATAAATAGTAATAGACTAATAGGTAATTGCAAGACTTGCAAGACTCTTGCTGCAAGACCAAGACCAAGACCAAGACTGGGAGCGCAAGACCAAGACCAAGACCAGGTGTATTGGCGCAAGACCAAGACCAAGACTGGCTAAGTCTCGTCTTGTTCTTGCATTTGGGCAACACTATTGACCACTGCGTTGCCCAATTTCTCACAGGTCATGGCAACTTTAAAAGTAAACTGTATTCTTTTAAACTTGTTTCTTCCCCTTTGTGTCAGTGTTCTACATCGAACTGTGAATTTGAACAGTCCGCACATCACATCTTGTGGGAGTGTGTTCTTTGGCAGAATGAACGCAATATTACGTTGGATAGTGTACAAGTTACACCCGGAGTCGTTTATTATACGGACCTTGTAGAAACTAGAACCAATTTCCGTGCGTTCAGGCGCTTTTGCCATACCTTTTATTGGAATCAATTGTAATAGCACATACCTACTTAGGACCCATTAACTTAATCAAATTTTATTCCGTGGTGCTTGGCAATCTGGGCTTCTCCCAGTTGCAATAATGTCCCTTTGTGCCGATTGGCCTAGTTCGGTTCTGTCTCCTGCTTGTTATGGAGGGAAGTGGAAAAAATATCTTTTTTCTTACTCCTCCGCTATTCTTTTCTGATTAATGTCGTTGCGGGACCCAAGACAGTTGAACCGTTTCTCCGGAACTCGTCGAGCTTCATTGCTCGGCGTTTTTCTGGCGGTCTCCACTGTTGATTCTGGCTTTCAGGAGTTGCAGTGGGTGGGAAAAAGTGTGGTGGGTTTTGTCCCAAAAAAAAAGGTTAGGTAAACACTTGACCAAATATAATAGAAAATTTTACGTAATGATCATAGAAACAATACTAATGAATTTTGAAATAATCTTTTTTTCCCACGAATTAATTCCAACTTCCCTGAAATTTGGTAATTTTAAAAAAAGTGACAACACCGTTATTATTATGAGCGAATAGCGAAGCGACCACGTGCTGCGTGCCCTGCCGCCCGCCGCCCGTGGCACGGACAGGGTTTTCTTTACATATTTTATACCGGGCGTCAGCAGATTGTTAATATGCAGCAGGAACAGAGAGCATAGACTCCTGAGGAACACCGGCATTAGTCGACATGGGCTCCGATGAGCATCCGTCGACAAGAACTCGGAGGGACCGTTCAGTCAGGAAGTCTTTTATCCAGCTGGTCAGGCCAGCGGAAATGCCGTACGCTAGAAGCTTACTCAAAAGGCCAGCGTGCCATACCCGGTCGAAGGCCTTCGAGACATCCAGAGAGACGGCAATCGCTTCCCCATTTTTCTCGAAGGCCTCGCCCCACAAGTAAAATGCCAGTAGGTCTGTGACGGTGGCTAGTAGGTCCCCAGTTGACCGATTGCGGCGAAACCCGTACTGTCAGTCACTGAGGAGATCGTTACCTTCCAGGTAAGCCAAGAGGCGCGAGTTCAACACACGCTCCATAATCTTGCAGAGTATGGAGGCTATTAAAATCAGAGTATGGTAGGACCTGCACGACTACCCTTTTCGGCCACGGGCTGCACGTTAGCAAGCTTCCAGGACTTGGGCACTATACTAGTCCTAAATGAGAGGCGATACAAGCGCGTCAAAACAGGAGACAACTCGGGCGCACATGCCTTAAGAGCAATCGCTGGTATGCCATCTGGACCACTAGCCTTATTCAGGTCCAGAGGACTCAGTACTCTCAGAAGCTCCTTGTTCCTAATGCGAACCTCCGGCGGTAATTTAGGTGGGTGGCATTGTTAGTATCAAGATGCGTATTATGGGCAAGAGAGATGCAAAAAGACCTGCTTTCTCTCTCGCTGTATGAGCCAGTGCTCCATCAGGCCTAGCCAGCGGGGGCAGTTTGGGCCGACAGAAGTTCGCCTCGACCGATTTGGCAAGGGACCAGAAAGATCTGCTACCAGATGTTTGCGCAGAGAGCTTGTTGCCAATATGAGTAATGCGGTCGAAGCGAGCCTTCTTCTTCTTTCACGAGCGTTAACCCAGGTAAGAAATGCCGTGTGCTTACCCTGTTCAGCTTGAGCACAGTCGACGTTGAACCATGGGCGAGCCGAGCCACCGACGGGTACGTCATTGAAGGGGATAAAATACTCCATAGCTTGACGCACCACAGCGGATATAGCGCCCGCACAGCTCGATGGATTGTCAAAAGAAAAGCAGACTTGCTGCCAAGGATAAGACGCAAAGAAGTGGCGCATCTCATCCCAATCTGCTGACTTGTATCGCCACATTCGCCGATCACCACGCTAGTCGCAATCTGGTGGGGAGAAGGACGACACAGACTTCACCGGACAGTGGTCTGAAGTTCCTAACGGTGAGGAAAATGTTACAACACATCTATCCGGATCAGTGGTCAGCAGAAGGTCCAGACCATTGGCGGTATGAACAGCTACATTTAATTAAGTCTAAACTGTCTATTGGCCCGCTTCAAGGTTTTAAGAACTCAATCAATGAGAGCGCCAAACGCGCTCGATGCACATGATCAAGTCTCGCAATGAAAACTCATGGTAGCCACCGCTCTATCCCGACTTTAAGTTGTGTGTACCTACTTACTAATGATTCCGTGGTTTTATTCTAAACCCCAAAGCCCCTATAATAAGTGATTATATTGAACACCACCCACACTCGGTATTTTTTATTTCTATTTCATTAAGAAAAGGAAGTATAATTTTTTTTTTCTTTTATTTTTGTTTACCGGGAATCTGCTGCGCCGCGCCAGATGTGCGCTGGCTGTGGCTTTTTAAGTTAACCCCCTTTTAATTTCTTTTACAAAATAAATAAACGAAGGGTCAATTGAAGCGTTTATTTAAATAAAATTACAACATAAAGACAACTTAAAACCCACTGACATTTGTTTAGGAACTGAGATGAGATTGCTAATCAACTAAAGACTGATTGTCATTTCGCGTTTCATAGATTGTTGTGTTCCTGTGTGGGGAAAAAGTTTTTCCTTCGAGTGACAAAGACAGCACAATTAGCATTGAGCAAACTTGAGCGATATATCACGTTATGATAATCCATTAGCTGCAATTTTTTCTTTGACCTCCTTGACCATCAGTCTGACAAGGTTGTCCAGATCGACTTCTGGTTTCCAATTCCAGTCCCGGCGAGCTTCACTATCATCGAATACTTGCGGCCAGGAATCAGCTGAAATCAGTATTAGGATCAAGTTGAGCCGAGTATTGAGAACAGTGCACCTAACAAGTTAAAAATATGCTGTCGGATTTTCATCTGTCGGCACTAAACACTGGATCGAAAATCCAGTACGCCGGACATCGTGTCGTCGCATTGGATCGAAAATCCAGTCCGCCGGACATCGTGTCGTCGCTTACATTATTGGTAGGCGTTCTAAATCCAATATACATAGATTAGGGGCTAGAATCTTAACAGAACAATGACAGTATGAAACACCGAATTATTTGTATTATGTATTATGCATGAAATGGGGGTACGATTAAAAAAAACTTCCGAGTTTAGAATCTCTTCCTTTTTTGAATTAAATTGAAATACTCTACTGATTTTTAGGGAGGGATATGGATAGGCATTTTTGGAAAATTCATTTCTGAGGAACATTTTATAGCTTCAGTGCAGTCTATTTGGGTATATAAGCAGGTTTTGCTTATATTCTTGCCCTTATTCACATAATCACAGTTTGTCTTTGAAATATTATTATATATGATAATTAACATATTATAGTTTACATAACAATAAGTTGTTTACTTACCAATTTCCTGCCTGCTATCAGGCATGTACGTGATCTTGAAGTCTGGTATATATTTCGTCATAGTTTCTGTCAATTCCTCTGGCGTGAAACTCATTGATGTGACATTGTATACTCTCCTGTTGAGTATCTCGTTGGGCGCCTCCAAATATTCCGCAAGAGCACGTAGGGCATCCCTTACGTGCATCATAGGAAGTCTTGTGTCTGGCTTGAGATAGCATTGGTACTGGCCTTTGCGAATGACATCGTGGAAGACCGCGATTGCATAGTCTGTAAAAATATTGGTGAAAATGCCTTAAAGGACCTGTTCATTGTGGTTAAACCCGAAATTCTTCGCACCTTTGTCGAAAATTACGTCACAGAGGCAAAGTATTCTTTTTTAACGATACCATAAGACACAATTAATAATTATGAGTAAAATGGCCATAGTGATGTGGCCAGATCACTGTTGTTTCCGCCCCCTATTGTGATTCATATTTAGCGTAGACGTTAGAGTACCCAAAATAGTTACCTACGTCCGTGACTTGGTCAGTTACCTCATTCAAGGTTTTTCTTACGTCAGCAGTTTTGCACAAACATTATGGTTTCATAAAAAATATAGCCAACAAGCGTGTCTCGGAATTTACATAAATCTTTATGATAATATGGGCTAAGCTCAGTTCTTAGTTCTAGAGAGGCCGTATATTTATTTTGTCATACTTCGTCTAAAGCTAACCAATATAAGTGTTACTAGGCTACACTCGGTATCATTAATGTTCTCTCGACGTCCAGCAGGGTAATTGCTTAACACACTAACAGATGGGTTAGAATTTGACAGTTTAACAATATTCATTGCGTTATTTCCATTATTGAGAAGACAATTTTTTTAAACATATGAATTAATGGAACAGCAATAAGATTCAAAACGATTCAAATTGTAAGAGTGCGTCGCAGTTTCTTTACATATAAAATTATCAACTTATGTTTATTAAGCCGGTAATTATGCCAATATAAAGGACAGATTAATGAAAGATACTCCTCCGTGCCTCGGAAAGCATGTTAATGAAAGATACTCCTCCGTGCCTCGGAAAGCATGTTAATGAAAGATACTCCTCCGTGCCTCGAAAAGCATGTTAATGAAGGATACTCCTCCTTGCCTCGGAAAGCACGTTAAGCCGTTGGTCCCTGATATCATTCATAGATTTTTGAAAGTCGATACGGATTGTCAGAAGTCTGAAAGTCTGACCACCAGTCTTACCAAGTACCGTATTACCCAGTAACTGATTTTGGGGGATTTTTGATGGTTTTGGAGGTCAGATAGGCATTTGCTCTATGTAGAAGGCGGTTATCCAGCTGAATCCAGTTAGACTGGAAGCGGATCCCAACATAGTTGGCAAATGGATCGGGCGATGATGAATTAATAAAAGATACAATAAAAATAACACCCTTACCAGTAGTGCCTCCGCCGGGTGGGTCACTAGATATGACTCCAGGGAACCTCAAGCAACGGAAATCCAATCCGAATTTATGATAATAGTATTCCCCTAACAACTCCGCATGCACTTTAGACACTCCGTAAATTGTTCTCGGTCTTTGCACAGTTATATTAGGTGTAGGATTTCTAGGAGAGTCTGGGCCAAAGGCCCCAATTGTACTTGGCACAAAGAGTCTAAGATTATACTGTTTGGCAAGTTCAATAACATTATGCACTCCTTCTATATTCACTCGTACGGCTAAAGGAACATTTTGCTCTCCAATCGCACTGAGGAGAGCTGAAAAGTGGATTAGCCAGTCCACTCTGTGATCCACGACGGTTTTCTGCAGACCTTTGAAGTCTAAAATATCTACGAATATGTATGGGCCGTCATTAATTATATCTTGGGATGGCTTGATTATATCGGAGAGGATGACACTGTCCCTGCCATATTTTCCTCGAAGGTATCTGGCGCACTCCACGCCTAGTTGACCGAGGCCTCCTGTAATGATAGCACATTTATGAAATACCTTTTTAGGTAGGTTTAGGTTATCTTATTTCTCAGGTAAGATAATTAGAATGCACAGAACTGCGTGACCCTTTGTTGCTTTATAAAGATGGGATATAACTTTAGGTTAATTGTGCTAAACGCCGACACGGGTCGGTTTTCCCATAAACAAACATGTTTTACAATACTTCATTGCGCTATGACGCAAATGTAACGTAAGGATTACCTACGCACTAGAATATTATTTATGTAAACAAATTTAGTATGCAGAAGTCTGAGACGTAGATTTGTGATGCGTGTGTCGTCGTCAGCGTTGGCGCATCAGGCGCAATTTTACCATTAATCTTTTACGCAGTCGGCAGAGACCTTTGCAGGGCCATTCGTTTATAAGCAAATCTCAACCGAATGAAGCTATAGAGATTTTTTGATGAGAATTTTGAACTCTTGATAACAGGCGATAAAATAATAGACACTTCATTGGCCAACATAGGATGACAGGACCCTGTTACAAACACAGCTGCCATTGTAGCCTTGTGGGTTGTGGGTCAGTCTGATCTTTGTAAGATTAAATAATAATTTAATCTAGAATTTATGTATATATAGAAATTAAATAAATTATGCAAAATAGAATTTATGACTGGCCGACTATCTTGACCGTGACCACAACGATCACGATTATTGTTACATACATGACATGTTTACCCATAGAATGATTAAAACAAGCAAAACTTTATGTAAGTAGATACTTAAAAACTTCATGTACAGCTACCTAATTAAAGCCTATTTGAAAGGTATTGGTTTATAAGCAGGAGTAAAGGAATAATAATACCAATGAAAAATTACTCCCGTAACCCTCTGGAAAACTTTTTTCCCGCCGAATACTTACGCACTGGCCAGTTCAAGTCTTGTAATTCCTGGAGTTATTGACCTCTTTAACGAATCTCTCGAGGCAGAGTAAAAATGCATTTTGGGTATAATACTTGTTTCGGTTAGGCACCGGTCCCGAGTAGCTCTTTGGAATTTTGGACGTCGCTACTTATTATATCAATTCTAATTGTAAGTCGGGTTGCCGGCTGTTTCAACCATGCGACCATTGGTATCGGATTGCGCGCGTTTGATTAACGATTCGTCATCCTCGTGCTCACGCACTTTCGCTTTAATTCGATCATAAACTTTGATATTATTAGAAACTATCAGATTTTCTGCAATATGGTGTTTTATTATAGAAACAACCTTCAGAATATTTTATCCTTTCACTTTTTCTACGACGTTTATGGCTATCTAACGTAACGTAGGTATCATTAACTAGGCAAACTAGTAGGTACTCTATACGCGGATTTAAAAAAATATTTTCATTCAGTGCTGTTAGTAGATTAAATTTAAAAAAAACTATTCTTTATTTTATGATGTCAACATCTGTCTTTCTCATTATTAACAGTTAACTTATTCATTTATTTTTCAGTCCATATTCCCGTAATTTTCGTCGTTCTATTTTCAAATTCACTTTAACATAACTAAATAAACTTACCTGTTATCAATATCTTTGGCGGTTTTTTTAAATTAGTTCCAGAATAATTTCTAATATTTAATTTAATACAAGTCCGATATAAATTTCTTATGAACATAATTACGGACGAACTAACGTCAGATTGACGATACACGATAAAACACTGCGTAAGACAAACGGTAACTGGTAAACAGAGCGGAGGTTCTCTCGCGTGTGGTAGAAACAGGTTGTAAACCAATATTAATTCTATCTACGTATGAGTGTATGGTACGATAACACCAGCTTTAAAGAAATGACCTTTATCACCATTGATATAAGTTGCAAAAGACCATGAAACCATTCGGTGGGTGTGTCGCCTCTTACGCCAATTATTGGGCAAAAAATTGACATTGAATTTTTTACACCTGTATTAGCACTGGAATATATATATATATATATATATAGGCATTTTTATTTGCACTGTGAAGTTGGTATATGATCAAAAGTGGGTGTGTTAGGTGCGAGAAGTTAGAAGAAACGTTGAAAATTCTTTCCCAAAGGTCACATGCGTGCTGGATAGTTGTTACTATGCATATTTTGCAAATTGTCGTCTCTAGCTACATTACATAGGTGTATTTAACTGAAACTCACGAGGCCACAAAGGTATTCAATTAACGTTATGAGAATTATATGTGCTATATATGTTTGGTCCGTAACACGTTGGTCACTTTGGGCAGTTTTATTCGGTCCGTTATTTTTATCACTGTCCAATTATGCAGCCTTAGCCCCCCCACACTATCAGTAGCAATGGGTTGCATTTTGACAGTTCAACAACATTCATTTGCATTTCTTTGCCTTCACACGTTTTCTCATAGCACATTGGACATTGGCAGAATTGTCGACACCGGCACCATTGCCATAAACAAAAATAGAATAGAACTTTCATTTGCATTATTTACGTTATTGAGCAGACGCATTTTTCGTACCTAAAGAGCGATAGATTAGGAATATGCTCGAAATTCAAAAATAATTCAAATTAAAAAATATTTCAAATTTAAAAATGATCCAAATTTAAAAATGATTCTAATTGATAGTAATAGTGTGTTACACAATTAGGGTAAACAAAATGTCGATTTTCGAAATAGTTTTCTTTAGTACTTCCTTTTTGGATAAGGAGTGTTTTCTGTTCCTCACTTTCGTATTGTTGATACTATTATCTACTGTTCCATTATGTTATAACAAATTCTAACGCCAATTTGACATTAGGTTATTGGCCACGAATCGTGCGCTTGAGTGCATTCATTATAGATTCGTGTGACAGCATGTGGCGTACAAATGTCATTATGCAAATATGAAACACGTGATAATCGGATTAGGTCACATTGGTCCGCCGTACCGGTGTACCTGGCTGATTTCCGAAGCTATGACCGAGCGCATCAGCAGTTCACTTAGCAACTGCATTATTTTATTTGTTCTTATCTAAGAACACTAATAATATTATTAAAGTCGAATTAAATTAGCTAGCCAAACTCCGCAGACGTGTATGCATGTAGTTTGCTTCTGAAATAAATA
Organism: Sesamia inferens; assembly: GCA_037179545.1. Taxonomy (NCBI): domain Eukaryota; kingdom Metazoa; phylum Arthropoda; class Insecta; order Lepidoptera; family Noctuidae; genus Sesamia; species Sesamia inferens. The sequence goes on along the minus strand of CM073934.1, from coordinate 10,637,131 downwards.
GGGACACATAAGGCATTACTTATTTCTACCTTCCAGTGGAAAACTAAAATTCTAAAGTTGGGAAGTTAAAAAGTTATTTCTTCTTCCAGTGCCTATTCGATCCTGAAAGCCTGATATTTCGCAGCCACGATTTTCTCTTTCGTCCAGCGCGCCTCTTCCCTTCTACCTTGCCCATCATAATCAGTTGGAGTAGCGTAAATCTATCGTGTCGGAGCAAGTGGCCGAGATATTCTATTTAGCTTTTTTATGGCGGACTTTCGAAGCATTCGAACGCGCTGAAGGACGGTATCATTTCTGACCTTTTGGATCCAGCTTTTGCGCAGCATACGACGGTAGCACCACGTTTCAAAAGCCTGTAAGCGTCTTATACCTAGTGTGCTCTTTCAGAGTCCATGCTTCGCAGCCGTACATGGCGTCAGGTTGTTTGCGCACCTTAAAACTCTTATATCATATTTTTGACTGGACAGATTCACTCAACTTGTGAGGTTCTTTCTTCAAAAGAACATATCAGACATCGATTCTATATGGTCTTAATATGATCTGACCAAGGTTTTGTCTGGACTTTAAAAGAAATTTTGACACCTGAGTTTGTTTCATCCTTTCTGCTCAGGAGAGTCAGATAGAAAACCTCGAACACAACTAATAAAAAAAACCGGCTAAGTGCGTGTCGGACTCACGCACAAAGGGTTCCGTACCATTGATTTATGAAATTAAAGGATTAAAGTTATTTGTATGAAAGATTACGCGGTAATAAGCGGTTTACGATTTACGAGGTATTAAAAAAAAATTCTTACTAGATCTTGTTCAAAACAATTTTCGTTAGTAGTTTTTATAGTAATGTACATCATATGATTTTTTTTAGATTTTACATTTTTTTATTGTAGAAGTTGGGGGGGAGGGGGGGGGGGGGGAAACTTTTGTCCACTTTGGAAGCGTCTGACACGCAAACTATTCGATTTAGAAAAAAATATTTTATAAACCTCGATATCATTTTTGAAGATTTATCCATAGATACCCCACACGTATGTGTTTGATGAAAAAAAAAAAATTGGGTTTCTGTTCTAACTATGGGGAGCCCCCACTATTTATTATTATTTTTGCATCTAAACCTTAATGCGGTTCACAGAATACATCTACCTACCAAGTTTCAACAGTATAGCTTTTATATTTTCGAAAAAAAAAAATGGCTGTGACATACGGACGGACAGACAGACATGACGAATCTATAAAGGTTCCGTTTTTTGCCATTTGGCTACGGAACCCTAAAAAATTACTTCTAAAGGTGTACGGTCGACAGCATGTCAAGCTACCTGAAACTGTCAAATATTCTCACTCAACATTCACTCTTAATGCTGTAGCTATAAATTTGAAAATCTAATAAAGAAATTTAGCAGATTGTAATAGCTTGATGTGCTAAAAAACCATTTATCATTAATTATAACGTAAACAACCCATCCAAATCCCAATTTGAGCAATTACATTATATTTATTTTATTAAGGTAGGCAAAGGCAGCAAGCAAACATTACGTCCACGGCCCGTGAAATACAACGTTCGTTCATAATACAACGCAGATAATAATTGCTGAATTATTTGCACAAATTTATAATTTTTCGTGCGACACGTGTATGCCAAGGTCAGCAGGACGTAAGCAGGTTTTTGCAAACTCACGAACGTAAGAATTGGCAAACACATCGCATCAGAGCAACGTTTTACAATGTCATTAGTGCCTCGACACTTTTTACTGAGTAGGTTAGGCTATACTTGCCGCGGCCAGTCTGTGGATTGGGTGATTATTTATTACCTACTTATGTACATATAGAAAACTCTTCGTACCTCGGAAAAAACGTTAGGTTAGGTTAGCTGGTCTCGACTGCAATACCTAGATCTTTAACAGTTGTTAGTAGGCAAGTCAGCAGCCCAAAAGTCTGGGCACGCCACAATAGTGTTGGTAAGTCCCATCTTTGAGGAGTGGCTAGAAAGGCGCCCAGTCCCACCTGATGGTAAGCAGTGATGCGCTCGTTGATGCTAAAGCGCGCTAGTTTATTCAAAGCCTATTCACTCTAGCCTTGAAGATACTCAAATTGTAGTGTGACGGAAACACCGCCGCTGGCAAATTGTTCCAGTCCTCGATGTACGCGATGGAACGGAGATGGGGTAATTAAATCATGCAATTCTCTTGCACACTCACCAGAATGCATCCTATAGAAGACCGAAAGGCTGTCTACTCTACGCCTGTGCTTCAGGCTTTGGAGTTAAACCTAGGTCGCCAATCAGCCTCTTCGCACGCCTCAAAACTCCAAAACTCTTCTTTGAGGAACTTCTCGAGATAATGTGTCGGAACACGCACCACGAACGACTTGAAATTCGTATTGTGACGCGGCTCCAACCTCTGGACCCTCAAAGTCTAGTTGGTCTTGACGCGCAGATACTCCACGACTTCCTCAATCTTCGTGGATTGGTGCAGTCTGGGCACATAAGCAGCGTCGTGGGTACTGCTGGACGCAACAGCATGTCCTCTCCTGGGTTCTGTCAGAGCAGTACCGCTCTGATTCCGACAAGGAGGCTTCTTCATTCTCTTCTCTACCTTAATGAATCTATCCTTATCGCACGTGTCCTTTACTGGACCCTGCCTTTTCAGAATAAACGTTGATTTTCGCTGATAAATATTTGTTGTTTTTAATAAACACCTGAAATTACATATGTATGTACGTACATACTACATAAGTATGAAAAAAGCCCGACTTTCTTCAAACATTGGATTACCGGACTTTATATTATCCGGATGCACAACGACAACAATTAGTCCGGATAATCGGGTCCTACTGCACTGGTATTCAACAGCAATAGCATTAACAGGTTCAGTGGCGTAACTACAACATTCGAGGCTCGTGGCACCCTGTAGTTACGCCACTGAACAGGTTGCTGCGGAGCTGATTGTTCGTCGACCCCAACACAGTTAGAAAAAAGATATGAAAATTGACATAGTATATAACAGGTACATATTTATAGGTGTAGGTACATATTTGTACATACAACTGAGTGTAATTAATATTAAATTATTGCACTTGTATTGTTTGATTTTCAGATTACTTACAGACATGTTTCAATAGAGTAATTAAGGTGACACATGGCAATTTTATTGTCCAAGCGACCCTTCCTTGTTACCACATCGTACGATTTAATCGAGATAAGTCGTTTAAGCATTCTTTATTTTGCAACTTACGGCCAAAGATTAAATAAATGGAATAGATACGGTTAACAACATGAATCTACTTGAGGTACGGCATTTTACTTTACAAAGAAAAAGAGATTTCAGCAACATATTGTAGCCAGTTTTGCAGATAACATAAGTTGACCACTAAGGTGATTAGATAACCTCATAATTCATTAAACTATTTCCTTACACGTCAAATCCTCCTCAACACAACTATATTCTCGCCAAGCTCCATAAAGAATAGAGATAAACAAACCAATTTAGTGTTATCACAGCTCACGTATTACAAATCTCCTGTTATTTATATAATTATCGAATTTTACCTGCTAACTAACTATTTATTAACAATTCCTATTACAGCATATTTCAATATAATCACTAAAATAACATGCATATTTACTTGGTATTTCGAAAAACGATTAAAAAGTCGACATTAATTTTACGTGATAGCCCTACAAAAAAAGAAATATGGTTGAATTCAACCAATGAATAAAGTTGGGGCATTTGTCAATACGATTTTGCTTATTTTAATTACTTTCAAATCAACTGCATAACACATGCATTGTTAAGTATAATATATATGTATCAAAAAATTTAACCTATTAGGAAATTAGCTTACATGTGTGTCATATTTCATTCAAATCGGTTAAGCGTTCTAAGCAAATCATAAATATCTAAACAAATAAACTGTTTACATTAGTAGGAAGTAGAATTATTACTTTTATGAAATTAATCTATCTAGAAAAGGTTGTTAACATCTGTCTTTTACGCGTAAACTACTCGTTGCCTAGCAACGGTTTGTTTACCTCTATTCTTTATCGAATTAGCCCGACATTATAGATCTGTGCATTTGTACAAGATTTCTTCTTCTTCAGCCTATAGATGTCCACTGCTGGACAGATGCCTCACCCAAGGCTTTCCACGCTGACCGATCCTGTGCTGCCCGCTTCCATCGGCTTCCCGCGACCTTCACCAGGTCATTGGTACACCTTGTTGGGGGCGTCCCTACGCTGCGTCTTCCAGTACGTGGCCGTCACTTCGGAACCTTACTGCCCCATCGGCCATCGGTTCTACGAGCAATGTGTTAGTTTAGCGACTTTAGTTCTTCTGCGGATCTCCTCATTTCTGATTCGATCACGCAGAGAAACTCCGAGCATAGCTCTTTCCATTGCCCTTTGTGTGACTCTGAGCCTTCGTATGTACAAGATTAGTACGTACAAGATTTACTTTTTTTTAATACTAGATTTTTTTAAGTTTCTTTTGTCCAAATATGTCAGCGGATAGAGCAGCCCTATCCTACCTTATTACAAATTACTTCACAGTGTCCCAAATCGCAGACCGGTTACGATATTGCTCTACTGGCATCTGTCTGCCTCAATGTCCTAGGCTGATGATAGTGCACTAACTTCAAACAACTGTTGTGTGGTTCGTTAATCATCTCAATCTCTGTTGAATGGAGAAAAATGGCAGCGCATTACAGACCTTTAGATGATCACCACAGTGGACTGCTCCAGAGTAGACTAGAAATACTGCTGTTGTGGACCCAACATTTTGAGCCACAAGATTCCTCTTAGAGGCAAACAGCAAAAAGTAATAGTTGCACCAACCTACATCTATGATAGCTTACAAGTAGTTACGGGCGGCAGCACGCGCCACAATGGTGAAAGATAAGTTACTTGATGTGCATCGAGCTGTGAACCGAAAGTCTGGTGTTTACATGCGAAATACTCGCATCCCAGTTCACATTGGGCCACCATAAGCCACGCTTGTCCAGTCTGTTTGTTTGTGATTGTTGCGTCACAGTGATCGTGTTTTATTCCACCTTAGAGGAGTTGGTGCTGTATTCTGTTCATCATCTTTGACGGTAAATTGAGCAAGTTGTAAATTATTAATATAATAGTTTAAAGATGATGGTAGACCTATTGTTTGTTGAATGAATCTATGCAGATTGCGTTTGTTTTCTTAGTTCTAGATTAGATAACATGAAGGTTATCGTCATCATATGAAGATAGACGTAGGTAGTTATGTTGACCATGTAAAGTTATTAATGACTAGCGGCCGCAAGCGACTTCGCTCGCGTGGTTTAGTTATGCTCCGCTCCTATTGGTCGCAGCGTGGTGTTACAATAGCCTAAAGCCTTCCTGGATTAATGGGCTATCCAACGGAAAAAGAATTTTTCAAATCGGACCAGTAGTTCTTGAGATTAGCGCGTTCAAACAAACTCTTCAGTTTTATATATTATAAAGCTAAATTATAATATAAAAACAAAAAATCATAGTATAGATATATCAAGTTTGTGTTTGTTTAGGAGTAAAGAAGGATCGGTCTGGTTTTTTGTTCTAATAGCATATTTTGATTAGTGAACGAATAAAGAACAAGGTCTAGGATGTTAGATTTTTTTAGCTGTTTTTATTATTTAGCCTATGTTATTCATATCAATATGTAATTTATTTTGGCGATACATTGTATGACGGTTTACAGCCAAAAAGCAGCTTTAATAGCTTATTTATTAATAAGAGTTGAAATTCTCTAAAATACCTAATATCCGTCTTATTCGAAGAGCTGAAAATTCTTTATTTTCTTTAATTATTTCTATTAATAAAAATGCACAATAAAATGCATAAGTACGTACCGATAGATCTAACAGTCTAACTAATAAATATGCAAGAGATTAGGATCTGTTAGCTGCATGCGCGTGCACAATGTATTTACTTTCCACTCAACATGTGACATTTGAAGCACCATTTTTTTATTAGAAAACCTTGACATTTTCCATTTAGGTACGTGTCTCCTGTTGACGCCATAGTTATCTGAGTGGTGTTGGAATTGGTCGAGTATATTATAAGACGCATAAACAGCTAATATGTTCAAAAGGGGTTCACCTCTCCAAATTGGATATATCCTTACAATCATTCAATTTGCAAACTTATGTGACGTCAGTAGATAACTATAGGAAATATGGTGTTAAAGCGGGCAAAAACGCATAATGGCTTTTGCAATGTGTTTTGAAGATGTCCTTCTCTAGGGAAAAGCTTAGTAACAAAATGCTCCTGCCTTCTCTTCCAGCATTTTCTTTTTCTATAGTTTGTTACCTGTTATCACGGCGATGGTCACTCTCACGCCTTTTCCACCCATGTTTCACAAAGTCTGTTCATTGTTTCTTTGGTATTTATGGTTTAACAACTTTATTTATTTCTCATTACAAATGAACAATAAATCACTTGTTGAAATACTAACCACTCTTCATAATCGACAGAGATTAAAGACGTTTAAGAAGTCAGTTAGGGTACTGGGTTAGTGTGCTTTCGCTAATGCATAATTATTTTATGCGTAATTTACGAACCTCTGTAGTCTTCGAAGAATGCGACTCGATCCAGTTTTCAAAAAATTGTTTGATTGCGTAATAAGTCAATTAAATATTTACCTATGTATTTATGAAAGATAATCGTTACTGTTAAGTGCAAATTATCGTCTGTATTCTTATTCACTCATGCAATCGAAGGTCAAGCCATTTCTTGGATTTTAATCATAGTGTATTGATGAGGAGTTCATGGCTAGTGACTAAGCGACCGTGGTTAACACGGGTCGATTAAAGGCTTACCTACGCTTGCCACGGTCGCTTAGTGGATGGGTGATCAATACCTACATTTCGACACCCCTACGTGCCTCGGAAACTTTAAATGGTTTGGTACCGGCTCTAACAATCTGTCTTACCAAGGGGTATTGTGTGACCCAGTAACTGGGTTCTGGTGGTTAGGATAGGCAATCGCCTTTTGCAAAATACCGATATTCAGCTGCATGTAGGTAGGTCACGGTTACTAAACTCGATGCATTAAAATCGAGAAACTTTAGCTTAAGGAAAGCTAGGTGGAGAATAACTACCATATGGTCGCATTATGCACCTATAATGCAAAGTTTTATTATAACGTTAGCTATGTTACGTAGTAACTGCCCGTGGTTTAAAAGATGGCGGTGTGTACCTACCCCCGTACTTCAGGAAACACGTAAAGCCTGCGCTTGACGAAAGAGGTTTCGACGGCTACCGACCCTATCTGTAGGCCTAGTATGAGTTTTCAATAAGAAAACTCGATCGTCGATATCGAGCGAGTTCGGCGCTCTCATTGATTGAGAATTCTTACGACCTTGAAGCGGGCCAATCGCTGAGTTAAACGCGCTCGATATCGTCGATCGAGCTTCGTAATGAAAACTCATACTAGGCCTACAGGTATAAGTCCTATCGTCGAAGACGCAGAAAATAGTTGATTGCGTAATAAAGATCGATGTTAGTAATTTTATAACTAGCAGATAAATATTATAGTCTGAAGCCTTTTACACGGAATGTGACCAAGTGGCCAATTATGGTGCTGGTCCGTACATTTAGGCTTTAAATAACAGGCAGACAAAATTACTTTAGGATTGATGTCATTAGTATGAATTTATGCAATTGGCACACCATGATTATTATTTTTTTTTTCAAAATGGAATAAGTATTATTGATGTCTCTACCATCCTTAAAATAAAACAAAAGAAATCGAAAGCGTCACATTGCGTCATAACGTAGATAATCCGAAAATTACTTTTGATGAACGATTCGGAGTTGTTGTTTCTAACAATGGGCAACTGAGCTAGATCACTCGTCCGGAACCACATGTTATAACTATCTTTTGGATGTTTCTGCGATTTAACAAAGTTCAAGAAGAAGAGAAGTGATCTTTTTTATGCAGGTAATTTAAGATATAGGCAAAATGGACTTCATTTCATGAAAAACTCTCGCAAGTGCGGTGTTACAGGTCTGGCGACTGAAAAAATATTTTTTTTATTTTTTTATCTTGCTGTGCGTGTAATACAATGTCTCAACATTTATTACACGCACAGCGGGTTAATTGCACACATGCCAGTAATAATGCGTTTTTATTTTGGCAGTTCAACAATATTCATTACGTTATTTGTGTTGTTGAGCAGACACATTTTTCGTACATAAGAAGCCAGTGACTAGTAATATCCCTGACGCTTTTCGCTTCTTAACAGTTCTTTTCATTCCATCCAAAGAGTGCCAACAGGAGATACTCCTAGTATGTAGGTAAGTACCTACCTACAGTTTGTCAGAGATATTCAGCCACTAATATTCTCATCACTGAGACAAAGGCCTCCTCTCGGCAAGAGCGAGTGAACCGTAGCTACATACTACGCGGACTCAGCGCGGTGTCCTCTCAGAAGACTAGGTGTCTTTGGTTTTTGTATATTAGTTTTTGACACCGACTTCCGAAATTAGTTATTTTTCACTTTGTGGTGTTTTTTGGAAGTCGGTTGTTTTTTTTTTTGGAAAATTGTTTTTATTTTACACTTTTTAGTTGTTCAGCTACATCCGGTTAGACTGGATGCTGACGCTAAAATACTTAATGAAAAAAGTTACAAACGCACTGGTTGCCCCTACGATTTTTGAAAGTTCCCCTTGGTTTTTTTGGTCTTCCACCATCAAACCCTTATCATGGGACCACCTTGGGCATCTCTTCTTTCCAACAGAAAAAGAATGATCAAAATCGGTTCATAAACGACGAAGTTATTCGCGAACAAGAATAAAAAAAGCATAATACCGATCGAATTGAGTAACCTCCTCCTTTTTGTAGTCGGTTAAAAAATAATAAATATTTAGGAAACGTGACGTGTTGTATTTTTTTCACAAAAAAAAAAATCTCATTTCATGACCGCGGAGCTTTGGATCTAAGCTCAAAGAAGAGAGCCTTTAACCGTGCTGCCAAGTCCTACAAAAAGGCGCTAAAGAAGGCTCGCTTCGACCGTATTACCCATATTGGCAACAAGTTATCTGCGCAAGTGCGCAGCCTTCCGGTAGCAGATCTTTTTGGTCCCTTGCCAAATCGGTCGAGGCGAACTTCTGTCGGCCCTCACTGCCTCCGCTGGTTAGGCCTGATGGAACACTGGCTCATACGGCGAGAGAGAAAGCAGGTCTCTTTGCATCTCTCTTTGCCCATAATTCGCGTCTTGATACTGGCAGTGCTACTCTACCTATTTTACCCCACTGCGGTACTTTAATGCCTGAGGTTCGCAATCGGAACAAGGAGGTTCTGAGAGCACTGTGTCGTCTGGACGTGAATAAGGCTAGTGGTCCGGATGGTATACCAGCGATTGTTCTAAAAGCATGTGCGCCCGAGTTGTCTCCTGTATTGACACGCTTGTATCGCCTCTCATTAGGGACTGGTATAGTGCCCAAGTCCTGGAAGCTTGCCAACGTGCAGCCCGTGCCCAGAAAGGGTAGTCGTGCCGATCCTTCCAACTATCGATCGATTTCGATCACCTCCATACTTTGCAAAATTATGGAGCGTGTATTGAACTCGCGCCTCTTGGCATACCTGGAAGGTAACGATCTCCTCAGTGACCGACAGTACGGGTTTCGCCGCAATCGGTCAACTGGGGACCTACTAGTGTATGCCACTCACTTGTGGGGCGAGGCTCTCGAGAGAAATGGGGAAGCAATTGCTGTCTCCCTTGATGTCTCGAAGGCCTTCGACCGGGTATGGCACCCTGGCCTTTTGAGTAAGCTTCCAGCGTACGGCCCTAGCCTGACTGGCTGGGTAAAAGACTTCCTGACTGAACGGTCCCTCCGAGTTGTTGTCGACGGATGCTCATCTGAGCCCATGTCGACTAATGCCGGTGTTCCTCACGGGTCTGTTCTCTCTGCAACTCTGTTTCTGCTGCATATTAACGATCTGCTGATGCCCGGTATCTATGGGTATGCAGATGACAGCACAGTTGTGGAGAGATACCTGCCAGATGCTCGGGCTAGTAGGGAATCAATGCGGTCCGAAAGAGAGGCCATGGTAGAGCGAACGAGTGTTGCACTTCAGGCAGTCTCCGAATGGGGCAATGCCAATCTTGTAGCATTCAATGCCGCCAAAACGCAGGCGTGTCTTTTCACCGCCAGAAGGACCCCGTTCACCTTGGCTCCTACTTTTCGGAATGTATCCTTGGAGTGTACCGACCGCCTTCAGCTTTTGGGTGTTGAGATTTCCTCGAACCTAAACTTTGGGCGGTTCATTGAGTCCAAGGCCAAGGTGGTTGCCAGAAAACTTGGCGTTATCGCAAAGGTCCGGCAGTACTTCATACCAGGGCAGCTTCTAATGTTGTACAAAGCACAGGTCCGTTCGTGTGTGGAGTACTGCAGCCACATTTGGGCTGGTGCTGCTGTCACCTGGCCACTTTGGATTCAGTGGAGAGGCGTGCGAAGAGGCTGATTGGTGACCTTGATTTAACTCGAGTTGGTCTCCAAAGCCTAGAGCACAGGCGTAGAGTAGCCAGCCTTTCGGTGTTCTATAGGATACATTTTGGGGAGTGTGCGAGGGAATTGCACGATTTAATTCCCCCATCTCCGTTCCTTCATCGGACAACCCGTCGTACGGCGAGTTTCCACCCTTATGTTGTTAACACCTCTACGATCCGGACGAAGCGTTTCGCCTCCTCCTTTATACCGCGTACATCGAGGGACTGGAATAATCTGCCGGCGGCGGTGTTTCCGTCGGACTACAATTTGAGTGTCTTCAAGGCTAGAGTGAATAGGCTCTTAATAAACTAGTGCGCTTTACCATCAACAATTGCGTCACTGCTTACCATCAGGCGGGATTGCGGTCAAGCGCTGGTTTATATTTTAATTAAAAAAAAACAAAAACAAAAAAATTTCAAGGACAAAAGCCGTGTAAACTAGTGTAATCTATACTTACACATTAGTTCAATAATTTCATCAAGATTGTGAATCTAGAACATCAACAAACCTATATTAGAACAAAAATAATAACAAGTTGCAAGATCGTATTACGAGTACAAGATGACAGTGCAACGGTTACTGGAGATAAATGCGATAACTGTACTATAATGACTACTGTCCCGTTTACTGCATACCTTTGTAGATGTACTCATTCAGATGATGAGTGTAACTCGTCACGTCAAATACTTATATCATGCTCATGGAGTCTGGTGCTTTCAACGGTAAAATATTAAGGTTATAGGCACAGAGCAGATTATTGAATTGGAGCAGTAAGGTTATAAGGTTAAAGTTTAAGACTTGTTTGGGGCTTTTTGCGATTTCTGACTTCCTAGTACCCAGGTACTTCAATCATAGGTGATGAAACTGTTTTTGTACAAATTTACCGTTTTCTTGTCGACCAAGATAGTATTTTTTTTAAAACCTCTGATAGGGAATTCAAACTCGTTACAGTATCTATAGGCCACACAATGTTTAGTTGCTGTGAACTGGGCAAATGGGTTGTATCCTAAAAAACAATTTAATGTGAATTTCCTTATTTAACGTTATCTCTTATAAATAAGGAATATATAACTACCATGATTTTGTATATAGAATAAGAGAAAATTGTAATTCTTGGAGTGTTCAATAAAAATTTATAAAAAATACTGAACAAGTATTTTTTAGTTTTTCTTTCATAGCCCCTACTCCGTAACTTTAATACGCTATATCTTAGTAGTTTTTGGGAATTTCGACAAAATAAAAAATACGGGTCTTAATTTTTTTATTATCTATAAGACTAATTATTTTTATGATTTTCATACCTTGGATACATCCCTAATGTAAGTTCAATAGCCAGTTGAGAAGAGGCTATTCGCGTAATTTTAAGAAGAGTTTAGGTAAACTTATTTTGGCATTTATTTGTTGCGATAGGCTATGAAATTAGTAAATATGTACTAGTTATGTCGATGCTAACAAAACTAGCCACTGCGCAATAGCATCATAGTTTTTGTCGAATTTAGTTTTTGTATAAACACACATAATTAGGTATATGTACGGACGACAGCAGGTAAAGTTACCCCAAACTGTCAGATATTCTCAATCAACTTGAGCCTTAATGCTTTAGAGATGAAGTTTAAAATCTAATAAAGAAATCTGACAGATTGTAGTAGTTTGATGTGCTGTCGTCTTTACCTACTAATAACAGAAAAGATGCCTCATATTTTCTTTTGTATATTTTTTATGCTTTAAAATATTCAGCGATGATTACAATATAATTCGTTCACTATGCACATAACTCAAAATAAACTTCTTTTTGGAAATACAAAAATTATGTAAATCCACCAGCTCTTTAACTAGTTTAATTGTGCAATATAATGAGTCGTTTATGAAGGCATTGCGCAGTTAACTAATATACTTTAAAAAAATGTTACGTTTGTTTTAACATACTTTCAGGTGCTTTAAGAGAATATGCTGCACCATTTCACCCGGTGTCTATTCTAAATCGATTGCTGTAACCAATATGTTGACTCTTTTGCTACCTAGTTAGTTTTGATAAAACCAGACACTTCACATTGCTTAAAAATGCGCCGAAGTAATATAGGAATCAAGACTGAATTTAGTAGCAGTAGAGTAGTATGTAGAGTGAGATTTAGTAGTGGCAGAAGTTATCACCCACGAGACATAGTCTTGCCGCCAAGTGATTCGTCTGGTGAAGCCATACGGAGGACGGGTCTGAGCCGTTGTTGCGATGTGTGCCGGGTACGACGCGCCAAATGTTGAGTCCTGGGGACCTACTAATGTATGCCTGAGTGGCATCCATTAGAGGCTTGTGGGGCGAGGCACTCGAGAAAAATGGGGAAGCGAGAGTACACATGTACCGGCAGGTATCTCTCCACAACTGTTGAACAGTTCTGGAGGGATACCTGCCGAATGCTCGGGCTAGTAGGCAATCAATTCGGTCCGAAAGAGATGCTATGGGCGTACGAATGTTGCACTACAGGCTGTTTCCGAATGGGGCAAAGCCAATCTTGTAGCATTCAGTGCCGCCAAAACACAGGCATGTCTTTTCACCGCCAAAAGGAGCTCGTTCACCTTTGCTACTTTTCGGAATGTATCCTTGGAGTGCACCGACCGCCTTTAGCTTTTGGGAGTTGAGATTTCCTCGAACCTAAACTTTGGGCAGATCATTAGGTCCAAGGCCAAGGTGGCTGCCAGGAAACTTGGCGTTATTGCAAAAGTCAGGCGGTACTCCACACCAAGGCAGCTTCTAAAGTTGTACCAAGCACAGGTCCGTTCGTGTGTGGAGTACTGCAGCCACATTTGGCCTGGTGCTGCTAAATGTCACCTGGCTACTTTAGATTCAGTGGAGAGGCGTGCGAAGAGGCTGATTGGCGACCCAGATTTAATTCAAAACGGTCTCCAAATCCTGGAGCACAGGCGTAGTGTAGCCAGCCTTTCGGTGTTCTATAGGATACATTTTGGTGAGTGTGCGAGGGAACTACATGATTTAATTCCCCCCATCTCCGTTCCACCATCAGCCGACCCGTCGTAATTTCACCCTTACGTTGTTAACACCACTACGATTTGGACGAAGCGTTTCGCCTCCTCTTTTATACCGCGTACATCGAGGGGCTGGAACAACCGCTTTACCATCAACGATTGCATCACTGCTTACGATCCGGCGGGATTGCGGTCAAGCACTAATTTATAATTGTAAAAAAAAAAACTTAGAAGGCAAGTAATTACAGTAGTAAGTAGTAATTAAAGTAGTAGTGAACCGCGATAACTCAAACCTTGATAACTTAAAAACCTCTATAACTCCAAAAAATAATATTTTCCCTATATTAAACTATCCCTAACATAGACCCTTGATAACTTAAAATATATTGAGTTTCCCTTGGACTCGAGGTTCTACTGTACTAAGCTACGTGCAATTGTAATCTCAATAAACTAAATCCGAAGGACGAATAGTGACCTACATCAACCTAACTCCACTAATGACTTGCATAACACTAAAACAATGATGTAAATAGCATTGCACACTATAGATCGCCGTTAATAACAATGGTGAATAAGTGAAAGTGCAACTCAACCACCGGACTGTTCCGGTCGGCTATTGTTTCTATAACGCATTGTTTTCATTAGTACCGGTCCTTGGCGCCGCCGGTTTACGTTTTGGCGTAATATAGAGAATGAAGCAATCAACGGTTTAACTAGGATAAGCTCAGATTCTAAAGGCAAGAACTTAGAAACGATGTTTCCTCTGACGTCATTACTGAATGTTCGTTGTTTACACCAGCGTCCACTGTAACTTGCAGCACTCGGTTTCGAGGAGCCGTATTGAGCACAACTACAATGCAATTTAGCAACATTAATCCTATGTTGTAATCAAGTTTTTTCATAAACTTTCAGATAGAAAGGACTGACAACACGAGAAATATGCTACAATGATCATCTACGTTTTAGAGGAATGGACTCTAAGAAAGGAGAATTATTCTCATGGCTCTTCTTCTTGATATTTTCTTATGCGACTGGACAAGCTTCAATATGTCCAGCGCCAGAGACAATCCTTCCATGCATCTGCACAAATCGACACGAAGATATTCAAATATGGTTGGTATAAGTAATCGCCGTAAGATAGTTTCTCTTGTTCGAGTTATAACGAAATTTAACTTTGTTTTCAGGTGCACACACAGCGACTTGCCCCAAGTAATAAAGGGCCTCCAGAAAATTGGAGAACTTGTCAGAAAGCCAATAGATGAGCTGATCGTTGAAAACAACTATCTCCCATCCCTGCCAGGGAAAGTATTCCAAAATGTAAAAATTATGAGATTAATGCTTCGGCACAACGGACTGGAACGACTATCGGCTGCTTGGCTGGAGACGCAAGAATCGAATTTGGTAGAAATCTTCATAGTCGAAAATGAACTGAGAAGTCTTCCAGCAGAAAGTCTAATGAAACTACAGAATCTTCAAGCCTTAACGATACAATCACAAAATTTAAAGAGGATACCAGCGTTTTCTGGCTTGCAGAAATTACGTTACATAAACATACAATCAGAAAATTTAAATGCAGTCAATGAAAATACGTTTGAGAATTTGCCGAACTTAGAGAAATTGTTTATCCAAGGAAGTGTAAACCTCCGAATACTGAAAGTAAACGCTTTTTATAATTTACCAAAATTACGAAAACTGGAAATCACAAATTGTGGAATTAACCAGATTCATATGAGGGCTTTATCCCTGCTTCCTTCTCTAAGCGAAATATCACTGAGCAACAATAAAATTGCAGATGCAACGATGGTTGGAAGCGCTATACGCGACTTGCCAGTGCTATCTCATTTGAATCTTAATCACAATTTGATTGACAAATTAAGTGAAGGAGGATTTGTCGATCAACCTATGTTGGAGAATCTATATCTATCGCACAACAACATAAACGTCATACATCATGGTGCATTTCATAGAGTCCCTAAGCTAAGGGTTGTAGATTTGAATTACAACCGAATAAACCAAATCCACCCTGAATCATTTTTGCAACAATCCGGCAGTGGAGTTGAAGAGCTCACTTTGATCGGAAACCAAATAATGTATATTTCAGAGTTCAGATCTTTACTGGATGCTCTGCCCCGCTTGAAATTCCTAGACCTCAGTAATAATTTGCTCCAAGAAATTCCACGAGGTGCTCTTAGGGGTCATCCCAGTCTAGAAAGATTACATTTGAACAAAAACAATATCAAGTTCATACAGGCTGACGCATTCGTCGCTATGCCTGCATTGAGAGAATTGCACCTAAGTAACAATTCATTGAACGACATGAATGAGGGTCCATATTGGAATTTACCGGCACTCAAAGGACTGGATCTATCTTACAATTACTTCACACGGTTGCAGCCGAAACTTCTATACAATCTTCCATCATTGAGAAGGATTAACTTCAGTTACAACCAGCTAGCGATCATAGACCCAATAACATTCATGGAATCTCCTTTATTGGAATACGTAAACGTATCAGGAAATAGCCTGGTTTCCACGCACCCAGCTACATTCAGAAACTTGGCGAATCTTTATGAGTTAGATGCCAGTGCTAATAGATTGATTGAATTTGTACCTGGTTTACCACGAGGGTTAGAAAAGTTATATTTACATCAGAATCAAATAACAAGTTTACCGATGCCTCCCTCACCAGACTTAGATTTACCATCCTTAAGAACTTTAGATATTTCAAGTAACGGGATTCAGAAAATACCTCACGGAAGTTTGAAGACTTTGCATAATTTGCGACGATTTTATATGAAGCGAAACGGCTTGAGACAGGTTGAGATGACGACGTTTAGTGATTTAGATCGACTAGAGATTTTAGATTTGAGTTACAATCAAATAATGGCTGTTCACCCAAAAAGCTTTAGCAAACTAAATAAACTGAAAATAGTGAACTTACATGGAAATACAATTGAAAACTTCGACTTCATGGCGATTCAAGATAATGCTGCGCTATCCTCTTTAGATTTCAGCAAAAATAAGCTGAAAAGTATAAGTCCTAACATTGTCAACAGGGCTCTAGATGTAGAAACGTTAAATATTTCTTCAAATAATCTAAACGAGCTACCGGCTACTTTGAACATGATGTCTAAGTTAAAAGTTTTAGATGCAAGCTACAATCACATTAAACACTTCGATGGTAATTCCATAAATAGTATAAATACACTTACAGATTTTAAAATGCCCAACAATAAGCTAGCAGAACTTCGAACTGGAAGCTTCAAAGAACTTAGAGATCTAGAAACAATAGACTTGGACAACAATAACATTGAAGTGGTGCACCCAAAAGCGATAGCAAATCTGCCAAAATTGTCATCTATATATTTAAGCCGTAATCACATCATAGATTTACCAGACCGAGTATTTTCAAATCTACCCAAGCTTAGGATAATAGAGCTGCAGGGGAATCGTCTGCAATACATTTCGCCGCGAGCCTTCGAGAACATGCCCTTGGTGCAATACATGAATTTGAGCAATAATCAAATTACTAGTATTGATAATTCAGGACTGAGGCAATTATCTTCTTTAGAAGTGCTAGATCTAAGCTTTAACAAACTGATGAGGCTGACGAGAGCATCGTTTCAGTACATGGAATGGTTAGTGGAGCTGAATTTGGATAATAATATGATATGCTACATTAGCGGCCAGCCATTCGATTTCATGCCTCGATTGAAGATTCTCTCACTGAGACAGAATAAACTTAGCACCGTATTGGAGAAAACATTTGCTAAACTAAGAAATAACATCGCTATATTGGATATTGATGGTAAGTATATGGTCGGCCTACCGAATTGCTCCAATATGGGCCCATATTGATGCATTTCTTCAAGGATGCCATTGATAATCATTATTTTACTGTTATTTTCAGGTAATCCATTAATTTGCAATTGCCATATTATTTGGCTGAAATCATGGCTTTCGGAATCGTCTGCTATAGGACCAAAATGTGCAGATGGAACATATGTTAAAGGTATGCCTTTCGGAAGGAATGATTGCTCAAATACTGCAATCAAACAAGTTGATGAGGAAGATCTGAGGGCATGTATGATTCACGAAAATGCAGCCCTTTTACCTAATTTGGCGACATCACAGGTGTATTCAACACTAGACAAAATAAAGGATTACACATCGCAAATCAAGAACACGTATCAAGCTAATAAAATAAACAGGCCATCCCCAGAAGAATCTGATTACTTCTATGACGAATATGTTGATTATCCTTACAATGAAACTTTAATAGATGGCTTGAACAATGAAGTAAGTGTGACGCAAAATACTAATAGGTCGGGTAGTCTTCCCACGATATACGCTGCAATGAACAATACGACAGATAGAAACAAACAGGCTCCAACAAACAAACCTAATAGCAGTTTTACATTCTTCGGGATGGATCTGCCACCGCTAGACATGGGAAAATTACTTAACTCAGGACGAAAAATAGACTGGCCCGACAAGAAAAACTCTCATACACAATCCCATTCCCATAACCATGGTGGAAACAAATATCAACCACCAGAACCACCCAAGTTTGAAACTGGTGGGTTCTCACCAATCCTACCCACAACAGCAGGAGGTTTTAGGCCAATACCTGATCCTACACTGAATGTTTCACACACAGCAGTGCAAGCTCAAAGTGCTACATCTTACAATAAACAAGATGCTGTGGGACAAGCTATAGCAGCAGTTTCAACCAAACCACCCATTAAAACAGCACATAATAACACAACTCACTCGAAAATTAAAAGTGAGATACATGAACTCCAAGCATATATAGATGATGACAACAGTACTCATGTAGCTTACAACAGAACTAAAAATGTTGAAGAACAAAAGAGTGATCCCAACAATTTGAGTAAATACAATTTGATGGAGTCAAACTTAACTATAACACAAGTGACTGAAAAAGAAAGTATGCTTATTACAACCGACACAAGTAATGATATGTCACTGCAAGCTTGGATGGAAAGTAGTACTTCATCTTACACCTCATCCACTCCAGTGACATCAAAGCCACCAATGAAGAAGCATATAGAGACAGCACCTACTGCTCTTTCTGCAGTTTTAGTACCCAGTACTGCAGAGTTACATGAAAGAAACCTTGGGAAAAGGCCAGCAACCATCACCAAAGTAAATCTTCCAAACATAGAACATTATGATCATAGGGAAAACTTTTCAGCAAACCGAGAACCAAAGACAAGATTTTCAGAAATTCTGACCACAGGCAACACCAAGACAAGGCAGATTGGTGATAATGACTGGTATTACAAAAATTATAACAATTCAAATTTAGAACCTTACATAGCACCTGGTGTACATAAGCCAACATCTAAAAGTAACATTAATTTGTACAATAAGAATATCTTATCTGTTATGTTATTTTATGTTATGAATAGAATATTATAAGAAGTATGAATCCTACTATTAAAATTATTAATCTAACATTATGATGAATTTGTAAATAAAAGTGGAATTAGAAATATCAATAAAGAGCTACATATTTGATTCGGTTTTATTTGAACAAAACAGATGCTTATCCTTATCACATTGAATGCACTTATAAGTAACATAAACCATTTCCTAGACTAGATAAACCAATGGAAAAAAAATATGTCAAAGGATGCAGTTTTTTTTCTACAAGAATTTAAGAATATTTGAGAGACCAATGCCAAGCTTGATAAAGAATAGTAGGTAAACAAACCAATTTAGGGTTATCACAACTCACATTTTACAAACCTCCTATTTACATGATTATTGCATTTTACATGCTATTTATTAACAATTCCTATTGCAGCATATTTCAATAATAATCACTAAAATAACATGCATACTAACTTGGTATTTCGAAAAACCATTAAAAAGTCAACATTAATTTTACGTGATAGCTTTACAAAAAAAAACCTGGGACAAACTATCCAGTCAGGAAGGTCCAACTTTGAGAAAGAGGGTCAATCGTCGAATCCAACTCAGCTGAGCTGCTTTCGGGAAGCTATGTAGAACCTTCTAGTCCGAAATACCACAGTGTCTCAAGACAAATGACT
The DNA here is from genome assembly GCA_037179545.1 of Sesamia inferens. Classification (NCBI taxonomy): domain Eukaryota; kingdom Metazoa; phylum Arthropoda; class Insecta; order Lepidoptera; family Noctuidae; genus Sesamia; species Sesamia inferens. The sequence continues at coordinate 10,617,581 of CM073934.1, read as the reverse complement.
TCGACCAGTGTGTGTTGCCAGTGATGACTTATGGAATTGCGACGTGGGGTCGCTAACAATGGAAAAGAAGGCTCAAAGTCACTCAAAGGGCAATGGAGAGGGCTATGCTTGGGGTTTCACTACACAATCAAATCAGGAATGAGGAGATCCGCAGAAGAACGAGAGTAACTGAACGAGAGTAATTGTTTTTCTTGAGTTTTGTTGCCTGTTACCCGTAGAGTTGAGTAAGAAATTAATTAGAATTAGAAATTAATTGGTTTGAACAAACAAATCATATAAATAGTAATAAAAAATTACTCGTTCCCCTGAAATTCGATAAAGAAATGAAAGTTTATTTGTCAGAATATGGATGAGTACACTGTATTCAGTGACAGGAATACAAATCCTTTTTATGCAATAGATGACTGTTATTCTTTTTCCATTGGATTATCTCAGAATTTAGGTACAACCATAAAGCAGTTAAACAGATTTTTCGAGAAAATGTGCTTTCAATTTTTCTAGAGCTTTGTATCTGTGTGATATTTTATTTTTTTCTGTCTTATGTAATTCAGCATAAGTTTCACTGTAACCATCAGGTTGGAAAACACAGTCCCAACCAAAGTCTCTGGTACCTCTTGGAGCTACAATCTTCCCCGTAGTTACGCCTTGGAACAACTTAACATCTAGATTTTCACAGTTGCCAACACAGTAGGCAAATGTGCACACAGCTTTAGCAGATTTATCCTCCCAACCTGTCAGCAGTTTTACGAGCCCTTCAGGCTCTAATTTCTCCAAGAACCACTTAATATATGGGCCAGGAAGACCCTTTAGCGCATCAAAACAAAGGCAAGTATCTTCCACCAACACTGGCGATTTCAGACGCCGTGCAGCTTCTTGGCACTTCTTAATAGACACCTCGTCTATTTCCCCTTGAAGTTCTGGCAAGTCTAGTTTGTGGCTAAATATGTCTAAAGGGAAAGTACTGCCCAGAATAGCCCTGAGCTCTTCTAGTTTTTTGGCATTGCCAGTGACGAAGGTTATGGATCTTTGCGACATCTTGTTGGATTTATACTAGTAAGGATTTATTCAATGTTAATGTAGGAAAAGATTTTCAATAATTAACAAATTTTCATTTATAATTTTATGAAAATTTATATAAAATAAAATTCGGAAGCACACCTTACAAATATTGATAAAATTTTATTTGACATTTTTTTTTTTGGTTCACTTCTTTCCGTTCAGAGGAACGGAAAAGGCAAAGGCATAGTACGCCATACAGCCTAGTATACAGTAACTTTTTTTCTTCAGTTTATATCCTAACTTATCCTAATTTATCCTACCTTATCCTAGCTTAACTTAACCTATCTCCTTTCGTTTCCCACGTGAGGCCGACCAGGAGCGGTTTGGGGTAAAGACATGATGTGACCACTATGCTACAATATTTCACTGTTCTTTATGAATTATTCACTGAATGCACTTTTTACTACATAAATCACGCGTTTTTATTTAGTAAACGACACTATAAATAATTTAAAAGTCCAATGAAAAATGAGCGTGGCACTCATCTTGCCTTTCCCGCCAAAACTCCTTTTATTTGACAATTTAATTGACATGTGTATTTCTTTTATAATTGACAGAAAGTTACTTATTTAGTTACGTTTCTTTTAATCTTTACGTAGATCTTTACGTAGCTAGCTTTATAAGCAACGAAAACAAATATTATAAAAAAATAACAAATGTTATAATAAAATACCTCCATTTCACATAGTATTTTTTGCGATTCTTTCTTCTTGCGTTCATATATTTAATTATGGGTTCACTTTTTAACTCAAATTATTTTTGCTATTTTATCTCTTCCGTCAGTAACATGAGTGAGAATGTCACTATAGCACTGTGCTGCCAGCCTGAAGACGTTTTTTCATAGAAGCGATGAAAACCACAGACATTTTTATTTTCTATAATGACTGTCAAATTTTAGTTTTGATTACCGCTTGGCACAAATCATTACATTTTGAGCGTATTGTAGTTAAAAGAGATATTATAGCTGTGTAATTTGCCGTTGATAAGTTAACATCGTAATAATTGCATACAGTTAGTAGAATACCGTAGTAACAATGCCAAGCCAAGAAGTTTTAACCACAAAAGTGGTGGTTCATCCTTTGGTCTTACTCAGTGTGGTGGACCACTTCAATCGGATGGGCAAAATAGGTAATCAAAAACGAGTAGTCGGCGTGTTGCTGGGATGTTGGAGAGCTAAGGGTGTTCTGGACGTCTCCAACAGTTTTGCAGGTAAATTAATTAGTCACTTATTAGTAAAGTATACACAGTTAGCTTTGTGTTCATGTAACTTAACTAAAACTGGTCATTATATTAGTTACTTTAATATCAATTCTGTAAGGTTCCGAACAAAATAATACAAATGAAAAACCCATCACTCTGGTAAACAACTAATTAAGTTGTAAAAAGTATTCACACAATTTATTGTATTTTCAGTTCCATTCGATGAAGATGACAAAGACAAGTCAGTGTGGTTCCTCGACCATGACTACCTAGAGAACATGTATAGTATGTTCAAGAAAGTCAATGCCAGAGAGAAGGTTGTTGGCTGGTACCACACTGGCCCCAAACTCCACCAAAATGATGTAGCCATCAATGAACTGGTTAGACGTTACTGCCCTAACTCAGTCCTTGTTATCATTGATGCTAAACCTAAAGATCTTGGTCTCCCGACTGAAGCTTACCAGGCTGTAGAAGAAGTCCATGATGACGGCTCACCCACAACAAGAACCTTTGAACATGTACCCAGTGAAATTGGAGCTGAGGAAGCAGAAGAAGTTGGTGTAGAGCATCTGTTAAGAGACATTAAGGATACTACTGTTGGTAGTCTCTCTCAGAGAATTACAAACCAGTTGTTAGGTCTGAAAGGCCTGCACTCCCAACTGAGCGAGATTAGAGACTACCTCACCCAAGTTGGCCAAGGCTCTCTCCCAATGAACCATCAAATAATCTACCAGCTGCAGGATATCTTCAACCTTCTGCCTGACATTGCTAATGACAGCTTTATTGACAACCTGTACATAAAAACCAATGATCAGTCCCTTGTAGTGTACTTAGCTGCACTGGTTCGATCCATCATAGCTTTACACAACCTTATCAACAACAAGATTACAAATAGAGATGCTGAAGAAGGAAAGAAGGAGGATAAAGATAAGAAAGAAAAGGAAAAGAAAGAAGGAAAGGAAGAGGACAAGAAAGATGAGAAAGCAAAAGGAGATAAAAAAGAAAAAGATGACAAGAAAAAGTAATTTAGAATCATCATTAGATTAAGTTGTTTGTAATGCTGAATTATTTTTAAATAAATTGTATTTACTAACTCAATTGTTGGCATTATTAAATAGGATAATCCAAGAGTTGTGTGTTTCCAAATCTCAGAGTAATATTTTTACATTTTTATATTAATTATTTTTTGTAGTATTACCACAAATATTTTTTTTTTTATCATGCTATTTCTCAATTATTGTAGATGCTTGGTATGTGGTTTAATACTTTATCGCGCATTTAATTATGAGTTTGAAAATACAATTCCTGAAAGAAATCTTTGTTTTCTATTTCTCTCATGTAATCAATATACCACTGTCATTACCTACAATTTTAAAGGAAAAAAATCATAATAGTCATCTATTAGCAGTAAAAATTACTGGGTATTGAACCCAGAACTTCGAGATAAGCGTATTATACTAAGAAAACTTATGTTACTATTTTATTTAGACTTGGATTTTTCGACTTATATTATTATTATTAGATCTTTAGACTTATAAAAAAAAACTTTTAAGAAAGTAAATGGGATTATTGGTTCCAAAATTCGAATTCGATGTCTGCTGCCGCCCATGGTAAACTACAGAGAGACAACATTGGTAAGGATGTGTCTACCTCTACATCAATCCGAATTTTCGAAAAGTGAAGAATTATTCTGATTTATGGTAATTATCTACCTGAATAATTAATCTGTTCGTATTTAGTTATGACGATTGTTGGTAGAACTTTATATCTGAATCTTTTATGATAAGTCCGACTTGTTATCAGATACTGATTAGACAAAGTTGAATTATTGATAAAATTCGTCAGTCGTCGAATAAGCGTCACGCGGAATCTGAGCGTAAAAATGACTGCATGTTATATTTTTGTGGAGTGAATCTCAATATTTCGAGATGGCAGATCGAGTCACTTTAGCGGTAAGTCAACTATTTGTTTGTACTCAATAGTATAAACAATGCATTTTAGAAAATACACTATTTAATAGGTAAGTCGTCTGTCTTTATTTATTTAGTAAATTTTCATCTTTATCCCTGAAATATTAAGGTTCAAGGTTGATTGGATAAATTTGGCAGTAGCTTGACTTCTTTGCGTATGTATGGGTTCTATATTCTAAGTTACGGGTTTGGTTTCCGCACTTAGTTCTTCCAGTGGACCATTGTGCGTATACTGTATGGGTACAATAATTGGATATTATTTTGTGATAAGATAATTACATTGACTGAGGACCTACCTCTGTTTAGATTTCATTTCGGTATGATATCCATATAGGTAATAAACCTATCATTATTTACTACCTACCCTACTGCCTTAAAATATAGGACTAATACAGCATGGCAGGCAAAGAGAAACTAAATAGCTGTTAGATAAAATAAGTTCGAAACTACGCGGTCAAAATGTATGAAACCGCTACGGTTCATACTGAATCTATGCTATAATGTCGCGCTTTATGTCCTTATAATTTTGTATTCTAATTTAGGCACACCTACGTATTTTTAGTCGATGGGCTTGCAATTTACTTCCAAGAATAAACAAATGAAACCTATGTATTTTATAGAAAAAGTTTGCATTGCTTCCATCGATCACTTAAGTAATCGATGGTAGCAATGCACTTTTACTATTGCTACGCAACCCCACCTTTAAATTTAACAAATATCAACTTTATTTTAAAGACAACTAAGTTTATTTCAGACTGCCTAGCACTTTGTAAATGTGAATTAATTTTTTAATAAAGATTAGGTGCATTTGGTATACCTACCATTTTTGTACCTGAGTGACTTTCATAGAAAGAAGGAAGAAAAAAACGTTTATTTGCGGGACATGACGCAAAATGCTTATAAAAACACAGAAAATAAGATATAGTTGAGTGAACATGCGTCACGTCCACGCAAAACGGAGCTGTCGCTCAGCATTATGCTGTGACCCTATGCAAAACAGAGCCCAGCGCTGGCTTTCGGCGATTGCCGGCGCCGACATAAAGATGTCATAGCATGACCGTGCATCTACTTAGCCATCCTATCATTCATTTCAGGACCACGTCTGGCTAAAGCCAATTGGGACAACGGAGTTCGACGTCCCGATAGCTGTGAAAGTCCTTAAGAGTAGTGGTGATAAAATCGAAGTAAGAGATCATGATGGCAACAAATTTACCACCTCTGTTCAAAATGTTCTCAAACCACTGCACTCCACGTCTATACAAGGAGTTGAAGACATGATCACTCTTGGCGAGCTGCAAGAGTACACGATCCTCCACAACCTTCATATGCGGTACACCAATCAGCTTATTTATGTAAGTATCTTTTTGGATTTATACAAGCGGTGATGGTGGTTGACCTCTTTCAATCTTATTACAAAAAACGTAAGTGAGAAATATGGTCAAGTGCTATTATATTTTCGGGGGTCCATTTATGATTAGAGTATGTATACAGACTGCTGTTTATTACCTACTAGCGACACGCCCGGCTTCGCACGGGTGTAATGCTGATACTAAATACTCTTCAGAAACAGTGAACGTTGCGTAAAAACCGCCGCGAACGCCACACCGTGTACCGCCGCAAACGCGACACACCTCTATTTTTAATATTTATATTAAATCAATAATGTAGTAAGGTATTAAATTGCATAAGGATTAATGCTGTATTGGTTAAAATAGCTTCGAAAATTAGCCGGTATTTGTCATAAAAAGTAAATGAAAAAAAAATTATATTGTGGGATATCCATAAGAGATAGACATATACCATTGCGGACTTTTTTGTAGACCTTTTCAATTTGTACAATATTTAGTACATTATTTTAATATATCTCGTAGGGTTCAGCCTGCGTTTCACTGCAAACGCGGAAAAAATGAAATTATTTACGACATCACATTAGAAATCGGCAGCTCAACAAGCAGATCTCAAAGTCTCTGAAGCGCGACCTACGTCGGTATAATACCGAGCGTATAACGGAGGCTATTAAGCGAAACAGAGGCTCTAAAGTTTTTGCTAGGGATCTGACTATTGGGCATCGCTGGCTAATCAAGCTGAAGACTGACGACGGCAAGAGCATAACGTCCGGGCCCGAGCTTTTGAGGGAAGTCGGGAATTTCTATTCACAGCTCTACACTTCGACGTCAAAACCCGCATTAAATCTTGCTGAAGACCCTAGAGCAAGATTAACCCGACATTACACCGAAGATATCCCGGATGTCAGCCTGCAGGAGATTCGATTGGCTCTTAAACAGCTTAAAAACAACAAGGCACCGGGCGATGACGGCATAATGGCTGAGCTACTGAAGGCGGGTGGTGAAACGATCCTTAGGGCCCTTCAGAAGTTATTTAATTCCGTCATAGTCAAGAGAAAAACGCCACAGGTATGGCACAGAAGTGTGGAGATACTCTTTCAAAAAGGGTGACAACACCATTTTGAAAAACTACAGGCCCATCTCACTTCTGAGTCATGTCTATAAGTTGTTTTCTAGAGTCCTCACTAATCGTCTCGCCTGCAGGTTTGACGACTTCCAGCCTCCCAAAAAAGCCGGTTTCCGAAAGGGCTTCAGCACAGTAGACCACATACATACGCTGCAGCAGGTTATACAGAAGGCCGAGGAGTATAACCTACCCCTTTGCTTGGCGTTTGTGGACTACGAAAAAGCCTTTGATTCGATCGAGACGTGGGCTGTACTGCAGTCTCTCCAGCGGTGCCAAGTAGACTATCGGTATATTGAAGCGCTGAAGGGTTTGTACGAAAACGCCACCATGTCAGTCCGAATACAGGACCGGAACTCGAAACCAATACCTCTGCAGCGTGGTGTCAGACAGGGAGATGTTGACCGGTCCGTAGACCGGTCTTGTGCTGCCCGCATCCATCGGCTTCCTGCGACCTTCACCAGGGCATCGATCCACCTTGTTGGGGGCCTCCCTACGCTGCGTCTTCCAGTACGTGGCCGGTATTCCAGAATCTTACTGCCCCATCGGCCATCGGTTCTACGAGCAATGTGCCCTGCCCACTGCCACTTAAGTTTAGCGACTCGCAGAGCTATGTCGGTGACTTTGGTTCTTCTGCGGATCTCCTCATTTCTGATTCGATCACCCAGAGAAACTCCGAGCATAGCTCGTTCCATTGCCCTTTGTGTGACTCTGAGCCTTCGAATGAGGCCCATTGTGAGCGACCCGACCACGTTTCAGTTCCGAAAGTCATCACTGGCAACACACACTGGTCAAAGACTTTAGTCTTGAGACACTGTGGTATCTTGGATGACGAGAAGATGTATTGTAGCTTCCCGAACGCTGCCGAGTCGAGCTTGATTCAACGAGACACCTCTTTCTCGAAGTTGAACCTACCTAGTTGGACTGTTTGTCCCAGGTATATATACTCGTCAACAACTTCGAGTGCAGAGCAACCAACACCACCACAGCTACGTGTACCTCACAAACAAACTCACTTTCCGATTTATAATGTAGCAGCCAGCTGCTACACAACTCCGACGGGACACGACCCGACGGCCCGCTGCGAAGAGTTCCTATAAATCACACTAGGATCGCGGAAGTCATGGCGAGCGTTGCGACCGCCCATCACAAAATGCCTATTAATCTCACCCCGGAAGCACATCTGTTGACCATCGTCGATGTGCGTGGGAAACTGTAGCGAACTGTCTTGCACGTGAACTGTGAATTGGCGCGCTCTCTGCACCGACCAATCACACACTGCGGCCTCTCTCGATCAACGAATCAACATCGAGAACGCACGCGCCACCCCAAGGATTTCTGTGGCACAGCAAGTTGTTTTCCTATTTGTTACCCCACTTAGAGATTGCTAAGTTTATTTAAGGGAGTGCATAGCTTGTAAGAGACATTCACATTCTTATTCTCATTCCTGTTCATACTCTTGTACATATACATCACGTTATTATACACGTCATACACATTGTACTCTTCTACATACTTGCAATACACGACATTCAATTCATCTGAGTTTTAATTACGTGACACGCCCTACGCGCTTCAATAATATTAGTAAGGATATCTGGAACTGTAGTTAGTCGTTTTATAGGTAGGTATATGCATCTAAAGGAGCAGATATAATATCTGTACCATCTCTGTACAACCAGGGTACAATACCTACCTGCTTGCTTTCCTCTACGTAATTTAATCTAAAAGCCCTAATCAAAATGTAAAGGTTCTATAGGCAATGTACCTATAGACGCAACAGTTAATAATACATATATAAGAAAAAGCCCATTTAACTACGGAATCATAAAAATGCGTTCGTATTTCTGTGATCTCATTAATATTTACCTATAAAGGATGGCGTACTGAGCTTATCTCAGTTATGTTAATTATGTTTGATAGTCATCAACATTCGATTTAATTTCGTAATATTTTTTTAAAATAATTATAAAGTACTGCTTGACCGCAATCCCGCCTGATGGTGAGCAGTGATCCAATCGTTTTTGATAAAGCACGCTAGTTTATTAAGCGCCTATACACAAAAAAAAAACTGAGTGAATAGTCACTTAGAATTTTTTTTGTGTATGCAATGATGCAATATTAAACCCAACAACAAGACCAACTCTGCTCCAGACGGAGATTGATTTGGAGATCCTCCACGACCAAACTCCGGACAAGGCAACATTTAGCGCATCGTACCCGGCACACATCTAATACAACTGCTCACGCTCAGACCCGTTCTCGGTACGGCTTCACCAGACATCATGCCGGAACACGACGAATCGCTTGGCGGCAAGACTTTGTCTGTAGAGTGGTAGCTTCTGCCGGCAGTCAACGTTATGCCTACCACCGAGGAAATATCATTCATCAGAATAATAAATATTAATACGTAGTGGTATCCCTATCCCATCTATTCCTTGGCTCTAAACCTATTAGTAATTAATTGCGACAGAGCGTCTAGCTGTCATAATTTAAAAAAAAAAATACGACTATTTGAAATCCCAAAATCGTCTCACACCACATTTTCTCAACTCCCCAAAAGCTGAACGAGGATCATAAAAGGACACGCGGCGTTTAATAATTGATATTCAACGATGCCGTATAGAATAAAGGTCAGCATAGGCTCATCTTCGATTTAATGTGCCTTATTTTAAAAATCATCATCACAATCATCAACCTACAGCGCTCCATTGTTAGACACAAGCCTCTCCTATTGCGCGCTATTCAATCGGACTTTCCGAAACTCATCCAGTTTCACCTTGCGAAGGATGCCGCTCCACGAAGCCTGATGGCGGCCTATATTACAACAGCTATGTTATACATAATTCCCTGATTGTCCCTTCGAGATATACAAGCCTATGTTGTGTTAATACATTGTTAATTTTAATATCTATCTTCTTTCATTCCAGACATACACAGGATCGATGCTGATAGCTATAAATCCCTACGAAATTCTACCGATATATACAATGGATCAAATAAACTTTTACCAAAAGAGAAGCCTGGGGGACATTCCTCCTCACATATTTGCAATCGGCGACAATTCGTATAGAGAATTGTTGAATACTTCGTCCAACCAATGTATCGTCATCAGGTAATAACTACATCTTTATTACTTGTAGGTACTTTATTATAATCATCTTGCCGATTCTGATAAGGAGACGATTGTGGTAATGATTAGAACTGTATTTTGTTTGCACATTAGATTACTCTCATTCACCTTTTTTAAGGTATTTCTCTCCTACTATAGGTACGTATACTACGTATTTTTAGGTAAAGAATCTATGTAAAGATATCATGAAAAACTACAAAGTTATGAGCTTGTTATCTTACCTGATTGTCCCAACTAAAATATGGTCAAAGTAAAATATGGTATTCGTTTTAGAAACCCAACCTACCTTAATTGCGTAACACATTCAATCACGATCTGAATAATTTTTGCTAATCCTTTGCTCATATATTGAAAAAAAATTGTCTGCTCAGCAAAGTTAATAACGCAGTGGACGTTGTTGGGCTGTCCTTCGCGTCTTCTTCTCGCTCCTCGCAGTGCAGAAGATTACTTACGCCTTAATATTTTGTGCAACCGGATAATCTAAAGATAGTGAAGATATCTTTGCAGTAATTGTATTTTATCAGTTACGATGTAGGTATTAATGCTTTGTCATTGTAACAAGACAATAAAATCAAAGTATAAAAAACTTTGATATTAATTAATATCTAAGAGGAGATGTAGTTTAAAAGACAATGATATTATATCAGAGCAGTTCTTATTGCCACCCAACTTCCACTCTAATTCTAGTTGGTTGCTCTACACTCGAAGTTGTTGACGAGTATATATACCTTTTTTTTTTTTGCCGGGGTGGAAATCCTCACAGGATGCCCGCCGCCCTGGGGTGGGCGACGGGGTATGTCAGACTTTTATTGACTAAAACCACCCCGGTGTGTCTTCTATCACGAGCGCGCGTGTGGCCGCGGGAGTCTAAATTCTTCCACGGCCCCACACCCTCGTGCTGGCCCGGTCTGTCCGGGCCTCGTCTCCTGCACGGGGTACTGGGGTGTTAAACTACCCCGTGCATCGCCTCAAAGGCGCGCGCCGACACTCGCGCGCGCCTCCGCCTCTGGGTCCATCAATGGGGGGCGGGGACTTCCCCATGTCCCTCGCCCCTGGACCCATTCATGGGGGGCGGAAGAGGGCGTTATCCGCCCTTCCTCGGCGCCCGGTGCGTCTTCTGCGGCCCGGGAAGGGAGTTGATATCTCCCTCTCTCGTTCCGCAGCTTCCTTCTGCGACATCACGTCCTCGCAGAAGGATACCACCGCGTCCCACGACTCTGAGCTGCCGACCATCCTCCGCACTACTTCCGGCAGCGTCAGGTCGCCTCCTACTTCATTTGTTAGGACACGGCGCTGCTCCTCCCAAGCTACACACTCGGAGAGCGTGTGCTGCGCCGTGTCCTCCCCGCATTGGACGCAGTGGTGGCACCGAGCGTCCGGCTCCCTGCCTAAGCGACGCAGGTACTTGCCGAAGCAGCCATGCCCCGACAGTACCTGCGTCACCCTGAACGACAGGGAGCCGTGCCTCCTCCCAAGCCAGTCGTCGAGTACTGGCCGGATCGCCTCGACGGTAGCGAGGCCGGCGGTAGGGCGCATAAGCCTCTGCCGCCAGTCCGCCACCAGGACCTGACGGAGCTCCTCTCGGCGCAGCTCGATCTGCCGCTGCACCGGACTGGAGCCCCGTGTCCGCTCTTCCTCGCGCCATCGGTACAACGACGCGAGTACTTTCGCCTCTAGGTCCCAGGGCGGGGATCCGGCCAGGACGCAAGCCGCCTCGTGGGATATCGTGCGATACCCGCGGACGACCCTGACGGCCATCGCCCTCTACGGCTTGCGCAGAATGGCGAGTGTTCCGGCCGTCAGGTCCATCGCCCACACAGGGGCCCCATACAGGGCCATGGACCGCACGATTCCCACGTACAACCGCCGGGACAAACAGTCCAACTAGGCAGGTCCAATTTCGAAAAAAAGGTGTCCCGTCGAATCAAGCTCGGCTGGGCAGCGTTTGGGAAGCTTCGCTACATCTTCTCGTCGTCCAAGATACCACAGTTTCTCAAGACTAAAGTCTTTGCTCAGTGTGTGTTGCCAGTGATGACATAAGGAACTAAAACGTGGTCGCTCACAATGGGCCTCATACGAAGGCTCAGAGTCTCTCAAAGGGCGATGGAAAGAGCTATGCTCGGAATTTCTCTGTGCGATCGAATCAGAAATGAGGAGATCCGCAGAAGAGAACCAAAGTCATCAACATAGCTTTTCGAGTCGCTAAAATTAAGTGGCAGTGGGTTGTACACATTGCTCGTAGAACCGATGGCCGAAGGGGCAGTATGGGTCTGGAGTGACGGCCACGTACCGGAAGACGCAGCTTAGGGAGGCCCCCTAACAAAGTGGACCGGTGACCTGGTGAAGGTCGTGGGGAGCCGATGATGGATGCGGGCAGCACAAGACCGGTCATCGTGGAAAGCCTTGGGGGAGGCGTTTGTCCAGCAGTGGATCTCTATAGACTGACGACGAAGAAGTAGTTCCTACAGCTATTTTTTTATTTTACATGTCGGTGCATTAATTTTTGCTCAACTTTTCAGTGGCGAAAGTGGAGCTGGTAAAACTGAAAGCACAAAATTATTACTGCAGTATTTGGCTGCAGCCAGTGGCAAGCATTCATGGATAGAACAACAAATCCAAGAAACAAACCCTATTCTAGAAGCATTCGGTAACGCCAAAACAGTGAGAAACGATAACTCATCGAGATTCGGCAAATACGTTAACATTTATTTCAGTAAAAATGGAATCATTGAAGGAGGTAACATTGATCAGTATCTTTTGGAGAAATCCCGAATAGTTTACCAAAATGAAGGAGAAAGAAATTACCATATATTTTACTCGCTCGTCACTGGGTTATCTGCAGACGAAAAGAAGAGGCTAGAATTAGGTCGTCCAGAAGATTATGCTTATTTGAATTCGGGTAAAATGTTAACGTGCGATGGACGAAATGACGGCCTTGAGTTCAATGACATAAGGTCGGCTTTTAAAGTTCTCAATTTCCCTGATAATGAAGTTTGGGGGACTTTTAGCCTTCTTGCCGCCATACTGCACTTAGGAAACTTGAAATTCAAATCGTTACATTCAAACAACATTGACGGTTCTGAAGTAGCTGATACTACTAATGCGAATAGGATCGCTAATATATTGGGGGTTAATAAAGCGAGGTTATGTGAAGCCCTGACGAAGAAATCGTTCGTGGCACATGGGGATAAGGTAGTATCACCGCTAAATGTAGCCTCTGCTATTGAAGGGAAGGATGCGTTAGTAAAAGCCATATATGGACACATTTTCGAGTATATAGTTGGAATGATAAACAAAACCCTGTTCAAGGATCAACAACTGACGAGCGGATCGGTTGGAATTTTAGACATTTTTGGATTCGAAAATTTCGACTTCAATAGTTTTGAACAGCTTTGCATCAACTACGCAAATGAGAACTTGCAACAGTTCTTCGTAAAGCACATTTTCAAGCTTGAACAAGAGCAGTATGAGAAGGAAGGAATTAAATGGACTAACATAAACTATGTGGACAATCAAGAGAATTTGGACATGATAGGGTTGAAAGCAATGAATTTGTTGTCCCTCATTGATGAAGAATCTAGATTTCCTAAAGGCACTGACGTAACTTTGTTGTCGAAGTTAAACAGCAATCATGGAGCAAAATCTTGCTATATAACTGCAAAATCCTCACGCGAATATAAGTTTGGTATTAGACACTTTGCAGGAGACGTCTCTTATGCTGTTCAAGGTAAGGTTAGAAGCATTTTTCCTATACAAATATGTTGAAACCCGTGATTTGGTATTTGACGTGGACATTGCACTCGATGCAAGATTGCAGGCTGAGCCCAGAGTGCAATGACAAACTTTGCAATTTTCATCAAAATGACTGTATCTACTAAGTGCTATAGCTTTATTGAAAAATGTGAAATGTGTAAACTGACTATTTTGTTTTCTTTCTTTAGGTTTCCTCGATAAAAACAGAGACATGCTTACAGCAGACGTGAAAGAAATGATATTAGATTCAAATAACGATTTTTTGAAAAATCTTTTCATTACCGAGTATGCGCCCACGCAAACCGGAAGCCGAAAAACTGTCTCGCTGAGTCATCAGTTCAAGACATCTCTCGATGTCCTTATGAAGACTTTGTATAGTTGCCATCCATTCTTTGTGAGATGTATCAAGCCTAATGAGTTTAAAAAGCCTAGAGTAAGTAATATACACATATAGCACTGCAACACTTTTTTTTTATTCAGCGGAATCATTGCTTTTCTAAATGCCAAAAGTGGTGCTGGTCTTAAAAGGTAAGTATTTCAGACGCTTAATATTTAATAAAGGATTTCTATAATTCGACACGAGTCTCGTGTTATCCCTTCCACATATTATGACCGCCACTCCCACAAACTTTGCTACTTACTATAACCTGTGTTTGATTGTAGATCTTTGACAAAGGCTTATGCGTTCGTCAACTACGTTATGCTGGATTGATGGAAACGGCGAAAATAAGACAAGCAGGTTATCCAATACGCTATTCCTACCATGACTTCGTTTATCGTTACCGGCTTGTCGCTCCCGGAATTCCACCTGCAGAAAAAACTGATTGTAAAAAAGCAGCAATGAAAATCTGCACCACAGTATTTACTGACGAAGATTATCGTTTTGGACACACCAAAGTTTTCCTAAAAGACTATCATGATACTGTTCTAGAGGAACTAAGACACAAAGTGTTAATAACAGCAGTAATTAAAACCCAGGCGAATGCAAGAAGATTTATTTATAGGAAGAGGTACATAAAGTTGCGTGCTGCTGCTCTCCTCATACAAAAGACTTACCGTGCTCGTGGCTACAGGAGTAGGTTCTTAGCAATGAAGCGTGGTTACTCCCGCTTACAGGCCAAGATAAGATCGAGAGAATTGAGAAAAACGTTCATAAATATGAGAATTTTCTTAAAAAAGCTTCAAGCAAATTGTAGAGGTTATCTTATTAGGAGATTAGTTAAAGAAAAAGGTCACGTTATTAAAGCAACCTTGATAAAATTAGACAAAGAAAGGGCAGACCTCATAGCGTCAGGGAGAAGTACTGACACCGCAGGAGACAGTTATGAGAAGAAGTATTCTAACATGATGAGATCTATGTGGTTCCTGAAAGAGGAGTCTACAGAAAATGTTGAACAGAACACAGCGGCAATAGATGATAGATATGTGGACGATGTTTTCGGCTTCCTGAAGGATTCAGCAACACCCGGTGGCACAGTTAGAGGAACTGGTTTTGGTGTGGTGAGTACATATAAACTAAAACAGTCTGATTACAAAATTGGTCTAAAATTAAAAACATCGATTGGGTTTTTGTATTTCGAACTTTATACAGTTCCATGTAATAAAGTTCAACATTCTAAATATCATAGCACCGCTAAGTTCTAAAGTCAAATTTTGTGTTAAGATTTTAGCATAGTCGGAATAAAGTTGGAAATACAAAAACTGGCTCGTGGATATTTTTAGCACTAAAGTACAAATCGTGTTGCAATGGGGCGGAAATGCTATTTAACTTGACTTATGATC
Organism: Sesamia inferens; assembly: GCA_037179545.1. NCBI lineage: Eukaryota > Metazoa > Arthropoda > Insecta > Lepidoptera > Noctuidae > Sesamia > Sesamia inferens. The sequence goes on along the minus strand of CM073934.1, from coordinate 10,602,215 downwards.
GCTAACTTAACTTTCCAGACAACAACAGCCAAACCAGAAATATCATCAGTTATTCCTTTACAAATACAAGAAATGGAAGAAGAGCATTTCGACGAATATAACTTCAGAAAGTTCGCTGCGACATATTTCTTGGGCAATACGACACACCAATATTCTCGAAAACCTTTGAAGCATCCACTTCTAGATCTACCTTCGCCTGTGGACAGAATGGCGGCTCAAGCATTGTGGATCACCATACTGAGGTTCATGGGTGATTTGGCTGAACCGAAGTACGTTGATGATAAGGTTGATAATGTCCCTGTTATGACCAAGCTTACTGATACGCTTGGTCGAGCTTTCCAAAAGAGCAAAGAGTTTGACGTGAGTATATAATTGTATTAGAAATGATTCTGTTAGAATAGGGATGTATCCAAGGTATGAAAATCAAAAAAATAATTAGTCCGTCTTATAGATAATAAAAAAATGAAGACCCAGATTTTTTATTTTGTCGTAATTACCAAAAACTACTGAGATATAGCGTAGTAAAGTTACGGAGTGGGGGCTAATTACGTCACGCCGTGGTATATTTTGTACCACGGCGTGACTTCATGCGACATTTCAAATCAATATATCTTCCTAAGTATTCGAATGAAACCAAAAATATAAAATACGTGTTCAATATATTTTATAAATCTATCTGATGGACATTAAATGATTTTTTAGGATAGAAGCCAATTGTTGGCGACTACCTACTTCATTGATCAAGCAGTAGTCTGTAAGCTTTTTTTTGTTTTTCTTTTTTTATAATTATAAACTAGTGCTTGACCACAACCCTGCCTGATGGTAAACAGTGATACAATCGATGATGGTAAAGCGCGCTAGTTTATTAAGATCCTTATTAAGTCTAGCCTTGGAGACACTTGAATTGTAGTCAAACGAAGCTCCGCCGTTGACAAATTGTTCCAGTCCCTCGATTTACGCGGTATAAAAGACCAGATCGAAGTAGTGTCAACAACGTAAGGTTGGATACTCGCCGTACGACGGGTCGTCCGATGATGGAACGGAGATGGGAGAATTAAGTCATGCAATTCCCTCGCACACTCTCCAAAATGCATCCTATACAACACCGACGGGCTTCTTTACGTTTCAGTGGTACTCTTCTTCGATATTTTATATTGTTTGTGCCTAGTGGGTGGCCACGTTGGACGTGGTCATCCAAGGTGCCGCTGAACGGGGACTTAGTGCAATCCAGCAAGTGGGATCCCAGCAGTCTGATTAGAGGCGCCGATCTCGTACTATTTCGTACGTGTATTGGATTGCTCAGCAAGTCTGCAGTACTTGGATACTCGATTGAGAGGTTTCCATATAGGCCACTGCAGATCACAGCAGTCAAGCAAATTTTCCTGGAGTTTAACGAAATTTTGAGATGGTGGAAGCTGTTCCCACAAATTAGTCTGTTAGATGACTGCAGAGTTTTGAGTAGGTACTGTATTTGGTATCTATTTGGGTCACAAAGTTTTTGGGTTCTACGACATTCATTGAATTTCTCAGTAGTACACCAGAACACAAAGTGGTCTAATTGGATTGCTCCCATTACATAGAACTTTTCCATAAATATCTATTATTAGTACATACTTATAAACTTACTTAAAGTTCTATGATTTCGATTTGTCTGTATAGTGGAGTAGGATATAAATTTAGCATATGTAAGTTTTCAATTGAAGCCTGACCTAGAATCGAACCCGCACACTCATACTTCGTATTCATTATTTTATTTTTAGGAATACTTGCAAAAAGACCTGACTCCAAGCAGCAGAAACAAACTTATATCGAAGACCCTAAAACATCGCAGTAAACTAGATGAAGACTTGATGAAAAATCTGGTCAATGACGAAGTTACTAATGAAATGTATAACACCTGGCTTAATTCGCGACGAAGTACCAATCTAGAGAAATTACACTTTATTATTGGACATGGAATTATCAGAAAGGAACTCAGGTATGTATAATAATATAATTATGATTTTCGTTACACAAAACGAGATCTAACTTTAACATGAGCTTTAACCGTTGAATCAATTGATTTAAATTAATCGGAATTAACTTTTTTTTTGTTAGATTATATTGTGCTGGGCTAAGACCTCTAATTATTTCTTCCAAACTTCCCTGTTTTATGCTGTCTCTGGCCATGTTGGTCCCGCAAACGCTACAAGATTTTTACACCGCCTTTACCGGGACCTACCTCGATGGTCATGTAAAAATGGCTCAATGTTTATACGTTTATCCGTAGCAAAAACAATTATTGAAAAAAATCCGTGTACTAAATTGTGTCTCTCCATTTCAGAGATGAAATATTCTGTCATCTATGTAAGCAACTTACTAACAATCCTTCAAAGGCATCACACGCTCGCGGTTGGATACTGCTCTCACTGTGCGTCGGTTGCTTCCCTCCATCTGAGCGTTTTGTGCAATATTTACGTGCTTTCATACGGTCCGGCCCACCAGGCTATGCTCCATACTGTGAAGGAAGACTTGTAAGAACTTTTAAGAATGGTCCACGAACCCAACCTCCGAGTTGGCTTGAACTCCAGGCTACCAAAACAAAGAAACCTGTGTTACTAACGGTGACTTTGATGGACGAATCAATGAAGACAGTCCAGTCAGATTCAGCGTCGAATGCTGAAGAGATCTGTCAGCAAATAGCAGAAAGTATAGCATTGACTGATTCTTTCGGATTCTCGCTATATATTACTTTGTTTGACAAAGTTCTTTCGTTGGGAAGTGAGGGAGAACACATAATGGATGCTATTTCACAATGCGAACAATTTGCTAGAGAACAGGGAACACCCGAAAAGAATGCACCGTGGAGGCTATTCTACAGAAAAGAAGTATTTACTCCCTGGCACAACCCTGCGGATGACCCAGTCTCTACCAACTTAATATACCATCAAATAACTAAAGGAGTTAAATTCGGTGAATACAGATGTAATTCAGAAAAGGATTTAGCTATGATCGCAGCTCAGCAACATTATATCGAATTCGGAGAACGTATAGATCCAAATGTTCTAAGACGAGTCATCGTTAATTATATACCTAACCAATTCCTACAATCAAATGATGCAGCTTTAACCAAATGGGAGCATTTAGTAACTAAAGCATTCGAAAACTCGACAAGTATTCAGAATAAAACTGATCCCTTGAGATGTAAAGAAGATATTGTTATATTTGCTAAATTAAAATGGCCGATGCTGTTTTCAAGATTCTTTGAAGCTATTAAAATTAAAGGCGAAACTATCAACAAGGACATAGTCATAATAGCAGTGAACTGGACTGGCATTTACATTGTCGATCAGCTAGAACACATCCTCCTTGAAATCTCATTCCCAGAAGTAACATACGTCGCGTTTAACGTTGACAAAGATTACGATAGTGTTGGCAGAATTACAATAAGAACAATACAACAAGAAGAGTTTGAATTCCAAAGTGTAGATGCTAGCGAATTGAGTTCTCTTATAATCTACTTGATCGATGGACTGAAGAGGCGGTCTATCTACGTAGTCGCTCAGTCAGACCTACAAGGATACAGCGACGCATCTTCTTTCCTCCAATTTAAGAAAGGAGATTTGATCGTGCTTTCACATGATACTACTGGGGAGACTTTAGCCAACACTACATGGGGGCACGGAATCTGCAATGGACAAGAAGGGCTTTTCCCAACTGAGCAAGTCTACATTCTACCCACTCTGGAAATGCCAACACCCGCCATAATCGAAGTGTTCAAGAAAGGAAATATCAACACCGAAAAGAAGTCATTTTCAAAATATAATACCATTCAAAGAAAGAGAATGCATACACTTGAAAATTATGCGAAACAGCACTTTATTGAAATTTACGATAACAATGCCACAATTTCTAGAGGCTCAACATTAACTACCGCCAAAAGAGTAATGGCGGGTGATTTATGGGCTCATACCAGAGAACCTTTACGGAAACCACTACTACAGAAATTGTTGGGTGACGAGAAGAATTCAAAGATTGCAATTTCAGCCTTCTTCGGAATTCTGAAATATATGGGAGATATGCCAGCTCCCAAAGCCAGAACTGTCACAGAGTATACTGACGAGATATTTAAATCTACTATGTTAGAACCAAATTTACGTGATGAAATTTACTGTCAAATAATGAAACAGTTGACGAACAACAGGATACAGTTAAGTGAAGAAAGAGGATGGGAGCTAATGTGGCTTGCAACTGGCAACTTCGTCTGTGGTCAAACTCTTTTAAAAGAATTGGTAGAATTCCTCAAAACACGACCGCACCCTATAGCCAAAGAATGTTTGAAACGTGTATTCAAAACACAGAAAAAGGGACCTAGACTTTATCCCCCATACGTTGTGGAGGTGGAAGCTATACAACATAGAAGTATGCAGATCTATCACAAAGTGTATTTCCCTGATGACACTGACGAGGCTTTCGAAGTAGAGTCTTCGACAAAGGCAAGGGACCTTTGCGAACAAATAACAGGAAGATTGAATCTGAAAAACAGCGATGGATTCAGCTTGTTCGTCAAAATTGCTGACAAGGTGTTCTCAGTACCTGAAAACTATTACTTCTTTGACTTTATTCATGAACTTGTAGAGTGGATGAAGCAGACACGCCCTGTCCGTGGTGGTAAGTGTTTTCTCCAAGGAAACCTTTATTTTTTCTCAGATAAGCAAATGCACATACATTACATAGCACATGAGCTAACAGATTTAAAATATTAAGAATTATAAACGTGGTATCACAACACCGGTCCGCATTATTGCCAAAAAGGCCAAGACCATGGCCATGTTGTTCGGCCACCGGCCACGTTGATTATCTAGCTAAAAGAAGGCCATTTGATCACGCAAAGAGTCATTCACATAGCGATATTTTGACCCTAATAATCCTACAAGAACATTTTTGATTGATAATTTAATCATTTATGTTAGATTGTGTGTAATTAACTTGTGGCAACATTTTCCATCACACTTGCAGGCTTTGGACTGTCATAACGGTCAAGAGTGGTGTAGGTAGGTAGATACTATTATGTATTTAGCTGGGGGAAGCCTTGTCCCACTGTGCGCACGCGTGTCGTACTGATACATGATCTACCGTGAACTGTATTGTACGCTCAGTAACCACACTGCATCAATTTCAAAATATATTTAGGAAAAATATAACATGGTGAAAAAATTATTGCATTCGATTCATTTGCTTATTCTCAAACAAACAATCTATATTCAGGTTTCGTTTAAAGAAAAAATAACATTGTAGATACTTACATACAAATATTTTTATCCCTACTGAATAACATTTTTTTTTGTTGTAGGAGGTTTACAAATGCAATTGAACTATCAAATATTCTTCATGAAAAAACTCTGGATCAATACCGTTCCTGGAAAGGATAAGAATGCAGATCAAATATTCTATTTTCCTCAAGAACTGCCCAAGTATTTGAGAGGTTACCACAAAATTTCTAAGCAAGATCTCACAGAATTAGCAGCATTGATCTATAGATCGAGATATGGTACTGACAATTCCATGCTTCCACAAATAACGCAAGTGCTTGATGACTATGTGCCTTCCGATATGACCAGAATTCTGACCAACTCGCAATGGAAGTCAGGAATCAACAAAGCTTATATGGAACAAGGTTCTATGACGGAGAGTGAAGCCAAAGAAATTTTTCTGAAGAAAATCTACCAGTTACCGACGTTTGGAACTGCCTTCTTTGAAGTTAAGCAAACATCTGATCCTTCATATCCAGAAATGGTTGTTATAGGGATAAATAGGAACGGCGTTAGTGTGATTCATCCTCAGAGTCGAGTAAGTATTGGGAAAGTTATTTGATTTTATATATGTATCCTCATCAAAGATTTCGTCTCTGGGGAGGCCGAGCAGAACCCTTGTCCTACGAACTCTAATGGAGTTTCTGCATCCTAATCGCGTAATATAGGTACTATTACTAACGGTTGGCATCATTTAGAAGCAAATTGCTAATCCGTTGCTGTTGATATTCGAAAAATGACTCAGCCCAGCAACGTCAATAACGTGATGAACGTTGTTGCACTGTCAAAATGAAATCCATTGCTACTGAATTACCCTGTAGGTTTTTATCTTCACCGTCAGCCTTCACAGTTTTATTCAAGACAGAAGTTTTGAATGAAAGTCAAGTTTGCATGAGTCATATTGTTACTGGCTGGGGGTACTAAATCGCCGGTTAAGGGTTGCGAAGTTTATTGGCAACGAAGGTACAGTCGATCGTAGGCAATGACAAGTAGGAAGTAGCTGATGTCGCACCGAAGCCTCACGTTATGTCCACGAAGTCCGTGTCGTAAACACACGATAACATCGTATCGCTAGTCGAATGCAGACTGACTCTACGCTGGCGTCACGGCGCTATACAGTATGTTAAGAAAACCCTGTCCGACCCGTGAAGGTGTTGTTAGGTATCGATAACTGATTCTACTAATGCATACAAAACCGGGCTAAACTTAAAAAAAAAATCCCCCTAAAAAAGTAAATATTCTTTCGCAAAAAGAGGTAACTTAATCAATGTGCGATATGCACGCTACCGCGGGGAGCGGGCGGCAGGGCACGCGGCACGTGGTCGCATCGCTATTCGCTCATAATAATACCGGTGTTGTCACTTTTTTAAAAATTACCAAATTTCGGGAAAGTTGGAATTAATTCGCGGGAAAAAAAGATTATTTCAAAATTCATTTGTATTGGTACTATGATGATTACGTAAAATTTTATATTACGTTTGGTCATGTGTATACCTAACCTTTATTATCCTTATGGGTCGGATAGGGTTTTCTTAACATACTGTATACAGCGTGGAATTTTAATGGTTGTTTTCCCGCAGCGAAACGGTTTTTTCTTAGTAATAGAATCATTTCATCAATAAATAAAATATTAGAAACATAAAATGGCAGATTTAACATAGTGATAAAAAAAACTCGAAAGTGAGCACGAATCAATAGTAAACTTCTGATAATCTACAGCTGAATGGCGCGGGGCCATTGACCCGCGTGATTCAACTAATATCCATTCATACTTTTACGGGCTTAGGATTTTCATAAATACTTTTTAGCTGCAATTTACTGAACACGAAAATAAAATTATTATCTAAGATAATTGTTTGTCATTTTTGCGCGCAGACTACTTTATGTCGTATCACTAGAGTCGAGAGCTTATTTCACTTTGAACATTTATAAAGCGGCAACGCCTTTGAACGGTAGTTTTTTTGAATGCTAGTTTGAGCGGTAATTTTTTGTATTGGTACATTTAAGTTATTTTATACCTTATTAACGCACGTGACAGATTTTTTTGGTTTGAACATCTTTTTCTTTTGTAATCGGCATAGCGGTGAATTTTCGGATCGTTGCCTAGAAGCTGTTTTATGCCCTATCACTGCGCGCGGGAGCTTATTATGGTTTGAACATTAAATTTATTGCTTTCCATTGAGGCGGTTTCATGCCCATTCCGAGTAGTACCTACAACCTGTAGGTAGCGTAACTAACTTTTCTCACTTTTTCGAGTTGATGATTTTTTTATTATTAAAATTAAAATTATTTTTTATTATTTTATAACACAAATATTTTTATTTTTGTCTTTTACTCTAGTCATCGAAAGTACTCCTTAAAGCAAATCGTTCTGCCGCGGGAAAATAACCATTAAAATTCCAGCGTGTATAGGTCAGCTGATCGAACATTTCAGATTCGTCTAGACGTAATAATAATAGCACATAACTTCGAGTACATTCAGTAGGTACCTACGGTAATTCACCGGAGACGAGTTTCTGGAAATTTCGATGTTGACACTTTGCTGACAAAATTGTTGAGACCTGTACCATTCGATAGGTCACCCTAGGTCTAGCAATGCGTTTTTATACAGTACCTCAACGATGTCTAGATTTCGAGTTATAGGGCTTAAAACTTACGCACTGTATGTCACGCGATATTGAACCTTAAGCCATCGACATAAGGTGCATTCGTAACAATATATTTAATGCTATGTTATTTTTTCAGGATGTATTAGTGACGCATCCATTCTCTCAGCTCTCCAACTGGTCGTCTGGAAACACCTTTTTCCACATGACTATGGGTAATTTTTTACGTGGTACTAAAATTCTATGCGAAACCTCGTTGGGATACAAAATGGACGATCTAATTTCATCGTATATAGCAGTTTTGAGACAGTATCTGAACTAGGTACGCAATAAGGGTTATTTGTAAATGTTTAGCAAAAAATAAAGTTAATTTTGTAGTAATATTGAAATGTCGACACTGTAAGTATATTAAATACAATTAAGAAATTTTATTAATTGCTGTGTGTATTTATTTATTAAAATACTTCTTCTTTTATACCGCGTACATCGAGGGACTGGAACAATTTGGCACAATTTGGCGTCAGACTAACAATTTGAGTGTCTTCAAGACTAGAGTGAATAGGCTCTTAATAAACTAGTGCGCTTTACCATCAACGACCGCATCACTGCTTACCTTCAGGCGGGATTGCGGTCAAGCACTAGTTTATCATTTATTAAAAAAAACTCAACCCTTTAAGGTGCAAGGTATTTTTTATTAATTGTACAGAAACTAGGTAGCAAATGGTGATTTATTAATGGGATAAAAAATCTCATTAGGTACAATAAAAATATTTATTACTTATTATTAAAAAAAAAAACTACGTGTTGCAGGAATGCAACATTGCTTAATTATTCTTAAAAATATAATAGCAAGATATGGGACGTGTCAATTTTTAAAATACTTAGTTGTTTTGTTGATTGTTGCATAAGCTAACCACTAACCACTCCACATTTGTCGCAAACTGTTTGCGTATAATCTGTGCAGACTGGAAATTTGCACCTCAATCTTTTAACTACGTACGGAGGACGGGTCTGAGCAGTTGTGTTGCGAATTTGCGATGTGTGCCGGGTACGATGCGTCTAATGTTGTTGTGTTGGGAGTTTGGTCGTGGAGGGTCTTCAGATCAATCTCCCTCTGGCGCAGCATCGTTGGTCGTGTTTTTGGGTTTAACATTGTGTAGCGCGTAGGTCGTGTCGCGTAATTAAAACTCAGATAAATCGAACTTTGTGTATTGCACGAATGTAAAAGAGTACAATGTATTTGACGTGTACAATGACGCGATACAAGAGTGTGAACAAGGAATGACTGTAATGTAATAATGATGTACAATGATGTTGTATAATGATGTCGTATAATGATATAGAATATGATAATAATGTGTCTTACAAGCTATGCACTCACTTAAATACTAACTATCTCTAAATGATAGTGGGGTAACCAATAACGAATCAGCTTCCGTCCTGCGATGTCCACGCGGTGTTGCGTGCGTTCTTGATGCTGATTCGCTAATCGAGGCAGGCCGCGGCGTATGATTGGTTAACGTAGAACGCGCGCCAATTCAGTCACGTGCTAGATGACTCGTTATGGTTCCCACGGACGTTGGTCCTGCAGATGTGTTCTGGGGTGAAATTTATGGGAACCCTCGCAGCGGGAGCCAGGATCGGAACCCTCGCTGCGGGCGTCAGGGTCGCCGGGACGCGCGCCATGACTTCCGCGTTCCTAGTCCTTTGTGTAGCTGTGATCTGGTGTGAGTGATTTATAGTCCTTTGTGCTACACGCTGCACTATTCCCCCCTTTTTAGCAAAGCGTACGTAGCGTGCAGGCGTCCTGACGATCCTGCCTGATCTGGTACGTTGTTCCCTCGTATGCGGGTCTGGATGTAGGCTGGATTGCTCATCTGTGGTAGCTGCAGGTGCTTGATTGGTCTCGCTGTTCGTATGCCCGGGATCATCTTCTGTGTTGATTGTGTACGCAGGTTTGAGGCGATCAATCGATATATTGCTAATTCGTCCTGGTAGCTGGATTGTAAAATACTTTTCTTTACGTTCGATGATCTTGAATGGACCTTGGTATGGATGCTGCAGAGGTTTGCGGACGGTGTCATCGCGTACAAACACGTGGCTACATGTTTGTAGGTCGTTGTGGACGAACATACATCGCTTGTTTGCATGCGATTTGTATGTAGGTGTGAGCTTCGTGATAACTTCTTGCAGGTGATTGACGTAGTCGTGGTCCATTTTCGGTGTAGCTGGTGTCGGTGATATGAAATCGCCTGGTAGTCGTATTGCTTGACCGTAGGTGAGTTGCGCTGCGCTTGTGTTAGAGTCGGAGCGGATAGCGGCTCTGAGACCCATTAGAACAGCAGGCAATTCGTCGATCCATTTGTTGCTGTTTTCTAGTCTAGCCATGAGTGCGGCTTTTAATGTCCTGTGCCAGCGTTCGACGATTCCGTTACTCTGCGGGTGGTATGCAGTAGTACGGGTTTTTTCTACACCGAGTAATTGAGCGAGGTCTCGGAATAGTCGACTTTCAAACTGTCGTCCTTGATCGGTAGTGATTCTTATTGGACAACCGAAACGAGATATCCACACTTCGTAAAGTTTTCTTGCGACGATTTCAGCGGTTGTCTCCTGAAGTGGTACAGCTTCAGGCCATCGTGTGCACCGGTCGATCATCGTGAGCAAGTATTTGTGTCCACATGCGGACGTCGGTAGCGGTCCAACGATATCAACGTGAATATGTTGAAATCGTTCGCTCGGTGGGAATGTTGCGATGTCACTATGATTGTGTCGCTGTACTTTGGAGAGCTGACACGAATTGCATGTCTTAGTCCACTGGCCGATGTCGGTATTCATTGACGGCCAAAAGAATCGCTCTTGCATCAGCTTCCGTGTGGATCGTACTCCTGGGTGGCTTGGGCTGTGCACGGCGTTGAAAGCTATGCGACGAAAATCAGCTGTTAAGTAGGGGCGAACATGTGACGTCGATGTTTCGCAGAATATTGGCTTGTTAGTACCCGGTAAAATGATTTTCCTGAGTTGTATGTTGGTCTGTTGAGACAATGTAGGGATACAACTGTCGTTTTCTTGAGCTTGAGATAACTCGTCGTAGTTGATGGGTGAGGGCACGTCGATAGTTTCGACGCGTGATAATGCATCTGCTACAACGTTTTGAGCTCCGCTCACGTGTCGAATATCAGTAGTGAACTCGCTGATAAACAGTAGCTGCCTGATTCGCCGTGGTGTGTCGTTATCGGAAGGCGGCTTACGAATTGCGTAGGTCAGCGGTTTATGGTCAGTGTAAATCACGAGTTCTTTGCCTTCAAACATCTTTCTGAAATGTTTTATTGCCATATGTATTGACTGGAGCTCCCGATCGAAAGTCGAGTACTTCTTTTGTCTTTCCGAAAATTTCTTTGAAAAATATCCGAGTGGCAGCCATTGTCCTTTGTTTCGCCTTTGTTGTAGAGATGCCCCGGCGCAGGTAGCTGAGGCGTCCGAAAAAATAGCGATTTGGTCCTCTGGCGAACTGGATGGGTAAGACAATAAAGCAGCGTTTATTATGCTTTGTTTGCACAACTCAAAAGCTTTTGTCGATTGATTGTCCCACTTTACTTCCGTCTTGTCTCGTTTTTTTGAATTATGAAGATTCCTTCATAATTCAAAAAAAGCATTTTTTGCATTCGCATTCAGCGGTGTCTGAATGCTTGCCGCATTTGGGACACTGTCTCGGTAAAAATTTATCATGCCCATAAATCTTCGTAAGTCTTTAATGGTTTTGGGTTTGGGGTACTCTGTGATTGCTTTGACTTTGTCTTGAAGTGGTTTGATTCCCTTGCTTGATACTTCATAACCTAGGAACCTGACGGTTTCGCTGCCGAAAACACACTTAGAGGGATTTATAGTGACACCATACGTGTCTAATCGGCGTAAAACTTCCTGCAGATCTCCGATGTGGCTTGCTTCACTGTCAGATGCAACGATAACATCGTCGATGAATGGGAACGCGTAGTCTATTCCGTTGAGTACTTCGTGTATGAATCGCTGGAATGTCTGTCCGGCGTTCTTGAGACCTGGGCACATTCGTGGAAATTCGAATAAACCGAATGGTGTAGTGATCGCTGTCTTCTCGATATCAGGTTCGAAGATCTTTAATTGAGAGTAAGCTCGGTTTAAATCGAGAGTACTGAAGATTTTCTTGCCGTGAAGTAGGTAGGTAAAATCTTTGAGGCGTGGGACTGGATAGCGATCGGGTTTGGTGACGTCATTGAGTCTTCTGTAGTCACCACAGATGCGTAAGTCGCCGTTTTTCTTAGGAACGACGTGTAGCGGACTGGACCAAGGGCTTTTGCTTGGTCGGCAAATTCCTTGCTGCATCATGAGCTCGAATTCTTTCTTCACGGGCAGGTAGCGATGTGGAGGAAGAGGTCTGCACTTGTTGAACACTGGTGGGCCAGTAGTTTCGATGTGATGTTCTACCCTATGTTAGGGGAGTATCCTTCATGCTTGATGGTCGCAGGATATCAGGAAACTTACTGAGGAGCTGGTGATACGGCTGTTCCATGTCGATACTTCGAACTGTAGGTTCGGCGGAACGAATGACTGATGCTCTGACGGTCATGTTGGTAACTTTGTCGACGAGACGTCGGCCGGCTATGTCGACAAGAAGTTGATGACGCTTCAGAAAGTCTGCACCGATGATGGGTTTGCTGACTGCAGCGACGATGAATTTCCAGGTGTACGGCCGTCGTAGGTTGAGATCCAGTTGTAGGGTTTTCTCTCCGTACGTTGGAATGATCGTGTTGTTTGCTGCGTACAAACAGAAATCGGTTTGCTTTGCTTTCCCACCTTTTGTCCTCGGTATCACGGAAACGTTTGCGCCCGTATCAATTAGAAATGACAGACGCGAATTCCTATCAGTTATGAATAGGCGGTGATAAGTGTTGTTCGCGTCAGTTGCCGCCTCAACCGACGCAGGCATTAGTTTTCCGACTGGGCACTGTTGTTGTTGAAGTTGTTGTTGAAGTTGCACGGGCGTGTACACTTACGCGCCTCCGTGCCGTACTTGCGATGGTAATAACAGATAAGTGATTTTTCTGAATACTTGCGGTTGCTCTTATCGTTGCTTGTTGAACGCGATCTTGAACGCCGTCTGTCGAATGATCTGTGTGATCATGGTCTGGATTCCTGCCTGTTCTTGAGTTCTGCCAGCTCCAGAGATAACTGCCTTATTTGATCGTGTAGGGCAGCCACATCGCTCGTGCGTGAAATCTGCGCGACCTGGTTAGGTTGCGCGATACTGTCCATTACACTGTCTGCTACTTGCGATAACTTTTCCAAGTCTGTAGTGTTGCTCACGGTGAGGACAGCGCGTACTGAGGGTGGAAGTAGCCGGGTCCACATGATGCGCAGTGTACAGTCTGGTATTTTCTGTCCGGCTAGTTCCCGCATTTTTCGCAACAGCTGTGAGGGTTTCTGATCTCCGAGTTCCATCTCATCCATCAGCTTCTGCAGCTTCCGGCTCTCGGATTCCTCGTAGACACTGATGAGTCGGGACTTCAGGGCTTCGTACTTGTTTTCAATGGGAGGGTTGGTTATAATATCACTTACTTGCTGAAGTGCGTCCAGGCCTAGTCGGGCGATAGCTGCTTGATAGCGCGCGTCATCACCTTGTCTCTGTGGCGCCATTACTGCTTCGAAGTGTGTAAACCATAGTCTGGGATACGCCGGCCAAAAGTCAGACAGCCGTGCTTGTAGTGTGAGCGTGTCGACTTGCCCTCCTACCTGTGTTGCGTTGCTTACCTGTGTTGCGTTGCTGGTCGCCATCCTGATTACTCTTCTGGTGTATCACGCAGCAATACCGTGAATATAGCCTCTTGAAATCCTAGTGGTGAGACCCGCTTGTGGGAAGCCACTAGAATGTGCTAATCACGAATATCGTCACGTTTGTCTTGATTCACGTCGCTTAGGTCACCACTGTAGCGCGTAGGTCGTGTCGCGTAATTAAAACTCAGATAAATCGAACTTTGTGTATTGCACGAATGTAAAAGAGTACAATGTATTTGACGTGTACAATGACGCGATACAAGAGTGTGAACAAGGAATGACTGTAATGTAATAATGATGTACAATGATGTTGTATAATGATGTCGTATAATGATATAGAATATGATAATAATGTGTCTTACAAGCTATGCACTCACTTAAATACTAACTATCTCTATACTAACTATCTCTAAATGATAGTGGGGTAACCAATAACGAATCAGCTTCCGTCCTGCGATGTCCACGCGGTGTTGCGTGCGTTCTTGATGCTGATTCGCTAATCGAGGCAGGCCGCGGCGTATGATTGGTTAACGTAGAACGCGCGCCAATTCAGTCACGTGCTAGATGACTCGTTATGGTTCCCACGGACGTTGGTCCTGCAGATGTGTTCTGGGGTGAAATTTATGGGAACCCTCGCAGCGGGAGCCAGGATCGGAACCCTCGCTGCGGGCGTCAGGGTCGCCGGGACGCGCGCCATGACTTCCGCGTTCCTAGTCCTTTGTGTAGCTGTGATCTGGTGTGAGTGATTTATAGTCCTTTGTGCTACACGCTACAATTGCATCACCTCGCTCAACTGCCGTCTTCCTTCCTATTCGCTCAGTTTTTCTGAGTGAATAGGCTCTTAATAAACTAGCGCGTTTTACCATCAACGATCGCATCACTGCTTACCACCAGGCGGGATTGCGGTCAAGCGCTAGTTTATAATTATTAAAAAAAAAAACTACCCAATAGTGGCCAAAGAAAAAGACCAATACTAGCCAGTACCCGTATTGGTCTAACCTCACGTCTTTCGCTGGACCTTTCATCTTGAATGAGACATTGAATATCACTTTTGCGCTTTGTACGGTAAACTTTGTAGGTACGCTAAATTCGACAGAGTTGAGAGTTTTACTGGTACCTACCACCATTTGCAGCATTTGTTCTTCGGGACAAAAGCCATGAATTACACATAGCCATGTCTAAATAGTGATAAAAAATAAATACCAACGTTTACTACAGAGCTTGATCTTATAGTGGCCCCTCACACAATCTAATAGATCGACGCCACCCATATCTCGGTTATATTCTGCTACGACGAAAGGACATTCAACAGGAATGTATTTCTTTTCAGTCTTGTCTAACTAGTGCGCTTCACCATTAACGATTGCTTTGAATATCGACTTTTAATTGTTTTTGTTATTCAAACTGGACAAGAAAGATGGATTCTGCGAAAATTTGAGTGATTTTTGAATACGAGTTCCGACGCGGAGGAACGCAGCAGAAACAGCACGTAATATCAATGTTGCGTTTGGAGAGGGGTCTACTAATGAACGCACCACGTGATTTTGGTTTAAACACTTTCGTGATGGAAACTTCGACTTCAATAACGAGAGATGGTGGAAGCCGATCATAGACAAACTATCCAGGAATTAGTGGCATGGTTTAACGTTACCTTACCCACAATCATCATCATCATTCAGCGTTAGTCCCAGTCGCATCCGAAGCTTTTTCAGCTTTGGAGTCTGGGGTCCGCTTTACCAGTCTAAATGCTGATTTTGGCTAAACTTCAATATTTTCCGTGACTGCTGTCTGACTCCACAACTCAAAGGCGATATCGAAGCATTTCAGTTAGACCAATTGTTGGACTATTGAGGACTCCAACAACCCGTAACGGCTGCAATTGGATGTTCGTATGGCAACCGGGACCAACGGCTTGACGTGCTTTCGAAGGCACGACCAGACCAGTGCAAATATTCATATTCATGCATACAAATATTTTCACTCCGCGGGGATCGAACCTGCGCCTCGTTCGCTACCGCTACGCCACGGAGGCTGTCAAATCTCTGGTGATCTCTGTACTTCAAGTTTTATAGGTATATGTTATACGTCCGAATGTCAGTAAGTTAGGCTACCCGAAACAGTCAATTATTTCTAATCAACCCTGAGCGTTAATACTTTAGAAATAAAGTTGAAAATCTGATAATCTGACAGATTGTAGAAACTTGATGTGCTGTTGTCTGTACACTATTAAAAAAAAAGAAAATGGCTTCACTTTGGTGGGGCGATGCGAACCTAGTTTTGTTGCCGTTGGTAATATAATGAAGCTCAAAGTCAAAACTGGAAAAGGTCTATTCATTTTTTGTTAGCAAATGGAAAAAATATATCGATATAATATATTATATATAATATATGATATATTTGACTAAAAAAAACTAATTATTCCGTCATTCATATTATTACCACCACTCCTCCTGATCCTCCACTCCTGATCTTAGATCAGGAGTGGTGGCTGGTGACGTCACTGCTCGCTAAAAAGTGTAGTGTCCACTTCACATGAGTTTTCAACGCACTGTGTCGTCTTATTGTTTTGTTTATATGAAAAAAGAAAAAATACATGTCTAGTATTTTTTTGGAAATCTGACTGACAGACTAATTAGTTTTTTTTAGTCAAATACCCTATTACTGGGTATATGAAACCTAATAACTGTGGCGCATTGCAGTATTAGAGCAGTAACTGAGTAATTCTTGGTTACTGTTTGGCACTACACCTGTCCATGGGCAGAGGTGACCCTTGCCAAGTTGCCATCAAGCGTCCGAATTGCTTGACATAAAAAAAAAACAGAAAAAATAACATTATTCAAACCTGTATTTGTCTGATTTGACATCGGGAGCACTCTTTGTTTGATGTGTAGCGGCCCAGCCAGCCGCTACTAAACATATTCTAACCCGCTGTGAAGGGTCCCTATAAATCACACCTGGACCGCGGAAGACATGGCGTGCGTCACTGCGACCCTAACCCTCGCAGCGAGGGTTCCTGTTAATCTTACCCCGGAAGACATCTGTTGATCATCGTCAATGTGCGTGAGACCCATAGCGAGCTGTCTTGCACGTGAACTGGAATTGGCGCGCTTTCTACACCAACCAATCACACGCCGCGGCCTGCCTCGATCAACGAATCAAGCAACGAGAACGCTCGCGCCACCCCGAGGATTTCGGCAGCACAGCAAGCTGATTTCTTATTGGTTACCCCACTATTGTTTAGAGATATCTAGTATTTAAGCGAGTGCATAGCTTGTAAGAGACATTCCATTATTAACAACATTACATTACAGTCCATTCCTGTTCACACTCTTGTATATTAATTCTCATCACGTTATTGTACACGTCATATACATTGTACTCCTTTACTTACGTGCAATACACAACGTTCGATTTATCTGAGTTTTAATTACGTAACACGACCTACGCGCTACATTGGTGACCCCGACGTGATTCTATCCGATGTGATTCTAACCGACGTGATCGTAACCGACGTGATTTCAAGACCGACGTTATTAAAGACAGACGCGATCCACCGATACTCGTGATTAGCACATTCTAGTGGCTTCCCACAAGCGGGTCTCACCACTAGAATTACAAGAGGCTATATTTCAAGGTATTGCTACGTGATACACCAGAAGAGTCTAATCAGGATGGCGACCAGCAATGCACCACAGGTAGGAGGGCGACACGCTCACACTACAAGCACGGCTGTCAGACTTTTGGCCGGCGTATCCCAGCAAGATGATGACGCGCGCTATCAAGCACCTATCGCCCGACTAGGCCTGGACGCACTTCAGCAAGTAAGTGACATTGTAGCTAACCCGCCCACTGAAAACAAGTACGAAACCCTGAAGGCCAGACTCCTTGCTGCATCATGAGTTCGAATTCTTTTTTCACGGGCAGGTAGCGATGTGTAGGGTAGAGGTCTGCACTTGCTGAACACTGGTGGGCCAGTAGTTTCGATGTGGTGTTATACCCGGTGTTTGGGAGTATCCTTCGTGCATGATGGTCGCAGGATATCGGGAAACTTATTGAGGAGTTGGTGATACGGCTGTTCCATGTCGATGCTTCGAACTGTAGGTTCGGCGGAATGAATGACTGATGCTCTGACGGTCAAATTGGTAAATTTGTCGACGAGACGTCGGCCGGCTATGTCGCCAAGAAGATGATGACGTTTCAGAAAGTCTGCACCGATGATAGGTTTGCTGACTGCAGCGACGATGAATTTCCAGGTGTACGGCCGTCGTAGGTTGAGATCCAGTTGTAGGGTTTTCTCTCGATACGTTGGGATGATCGTGTTGTTTGCTGCGTACAAACAGAAATCGGTTCGTAGCGGCTGGCTGGGCCGCTACATATGTGTTCCCTTGTTAATCTGCTCCAACCATTTTGCAAAGCCAACCAGTGAAGCTACCATTTCAGATGACACTGAAGAAGCAAATCAAATACTTTAGACCGATATCCGAGAGAATCGCCGTGAAATGTTGACAATTTACCCAGAACTTTATTGGATCAAATTTTTGTTCAGTGGTCAGTTCATTGGGGACACAGCTACTACTACCTCTAATGAAGCATTGTTCAGATTTAATAATTTCTCGGACCAGATAGAGGACGCACTTGCTCTGATGCTGCTTGATAAGGATTTTTATTCGGAGAACGTTGTCCTCAATGCCAATGTTCTGCATGAATCTCAGCACTAATTTTGGATATAATGCCAATGTTCTGCATGAATCTCAGCACTAATTTTGGATATAGGATGAGGTAAAGTGGATACGCTTGAACCGAGAGTCCAAAATAGTAGCTACTGAGAAAAGGATTTCTTTCTAAAGAAGTCAGTTTGCCTTCAAGTTTTTTGAATAAAGCTTTTTTACAATCAACCCTAAAGAGATTGATGGAGTTGCTTGATCTGTAACTTGGGTTACTAAATTTGTAAGAGGAATAAGACTAAGCTTGGCGTTACATAATTCGCACCACTTATTTCCTCAGTAAAATCCCGTATCGTCAGACTGTAATCTTTGTTTGTGTTTGAAGCAAAGAAACTAAACCCTCCTGCATACCGTTTCTTTTTCTACATTTAAGTAATCGGATTGGTCAAATACACGATGTGACGCATGAGCATACAGCAGAGCTTTGAAAATATAGGTATCGATTTGGATATCTGAAAATAAATATCGAAAATCGATATATCGCGGGAAAAGATATCGCTGATAAATATCGATATTTTGATATATCGATATTTTTTGCCCATCCCTATTTTGTGATACTTGTACTAGCAGCTGCAGCACATTCGGACGGGATGCCCGCTGTCAAGGTTGACTACAAGTTCCGTATTACAGAACGTCACTCAAAACTCAAGCGTTTGTGAAGCCTTTTGATTGGTTGAAACCAGTTTTAAGTCATGTTTAAACAGAGATCAATGCTTGAGTTTCCTTCTGGAATACGGACCTAAATCACATTAGGATCGCGGAAGTCATGGCGGGCGGCGCTGCCACCCATTGAGAGGTCTCCTATAAATCTCGGCCCGGAAGCACATCTGCTGACCATCATCGATGTGCGTGGGAAATCGCTAGCGCGCTGTCTTGCACGTGAACTGTTTCCTATTGTTTACCCCACTATTATTTAGATTTAGCTAAGTTTTTTTAAGTCAGTGCATAGCTTATAAGAGACATTCTTGTTCATACTCTTGTATATTCTTGTTCAAACTCTGGTACATTCTGATACAGACTCTTGTACATATTGATCTATACATTACATTCTTATACACGTCATACACGTTGTACTCTTTTACATACGTACAATACAAAACATTCAATTCATCTGAGTTTTAATTACTTACGTATCACGCCCTACCCGCTACATACAGTAGGCCTAGTATGAGTTTTCAATACGAAACTCGTTCGATCGTATCGAGCGCGTTTGGCGCTCTCATTGGTTGAGAGTTCTTACGACCTTGAAGCGGGCCAATCGCTGAGTCAAACGCGCTCGATATCGACGAACGAGTTTCGTATTGAAAACTCATACTAGGCCTACAGTAGGCCTAGTATGAGTTTTCAATACGAAACTCGTTCGTTCGTTGACTCAGCGATTGGCCCGCTTCAAGGTCGTAAGAACTCTCAACCAATGAGAGCGCCAAACGCGCTCGATACGATCGAACGAGTTTCGTATTGAAAACTCATACTAGGCCTACTGTTCTTGGTACTCGTCCGTGGTTTACGAAATCAAGGGAATATTATAGTAGAAAATACTATACAGTTCTAACCCGTTTGAGACTCTGACACTATCGATTTGGCTCACATTTGCATAAAATGCGTATTATAATAATATACAATCTCCAACATGCACTAAATGCAATTTAGGTGTAGGTACATCAGACTTTAAATAATATATTTTTCGTACCACTCACAGAGCAAGTAATCACTACGTTTAAATCCCTCGTTACACTCGCAATTTAAATCATCACCCGCGACTGAAGTCACTGCTTTATACCCTTGGTTAATAATCTACTATTTCGATTGTCCTGCATATAACATCCAGAGGTTGGTCCTGGTAGACAAATTATTAGATATATATATAAAAGACATCTAATGGCACCCCGCACGACATCCAAGACATTCTGACAAATTCTGCAACTTACAAGGATTTGGAGTTGTAACATGGACAAGATATTGAAGGTTAGGACATCGATTAAGACAACTAAAATGGAAGAGAAAATTACTATGGTCTAGTTTATCCCGGACTAGACGAACAATCGAATATTGAAGAAGTGGCTTAGCCTTAAATAACCTTCAGGGTAAAGGCGTAACACATTATCAGTAGCAATGGGTTTCATTTTGAGTTTTTATCACGATAATGGCTGCATGGCTCTGCCTTTGCCTTTCCCACGGAACAAATATTTAAAAAAAAATTGACAGTGAGGTGAGACGTCTGTCGTCACTCCGTCACTCGTAGTTTTGTTCGTGTTGATTTTGTATTTTATTGTAAAAGCAGTATAAAAATTAATTTATACGAAAACTATATAGAGTAAAAACTGCTAGTAATTGTTTAAAAAAAAGAGTGGGTAATTGACAAAATGGGTTCGAAATCCCTAAGTTTTATGTTAGAAAATGGTCTCGACCTAAGGCAAGTATATATACAGTACTTTATTATGAAAATACCTTCCAATTCAAATTGTCAGTCAGTTTAAAAATGTGTGTATGGTAGGTACCTAATTACTGTAAGCAAAAAATTTTATTACAATTCTTTCCTTTTAATTTTAGGGAAGTTGTTACTACTGGTTCCATTCTGCACATCAATCAAGACTATGACGAATCTGATTTAAAATTGGAACAAAATAATGCTGATCAAGTACTAAATATTGATGTTCTCGGACAGCCAGTACCTAACTTTGCTGAATTAACTACAAAACTTGTAGCCATTAATGACACTGGATTTGTAAAAAAGAAAATAATTGAAGAAGGAGGTGGTCAACCGCTTCATGAAGGTTGCACAGTGTCTATTGCATTCTCTGGTTACTGGGAAAATGAAGACAAACCTTTTGATGTGGTACCACTGAAGAGACCCATGGTATGTGTAAATCTTAGTTATAATATTCCATGATTGTTTGTAAAAATCAAAATCAAGGTCATTTATTCAAATTGGGCTCAGCACTTTTTGAAAGTCAATATTACATAAGACAGTCCCCCCAAAACACCTGCCCTTCGCCACTTTTTTTTTATATTTTCTCATTACAGGTTTTGTCTACCATTAAACCAGAAATGGTTTGTATTGGTACTCACATTTGCTATAACAACTCTTAAGACAGCATAACATATTTTGTATCAATTATTAATGTACCCACACCATTTTTTTTTCCTTCCTAATAATCCCCCTCACTCATAAATGCCCCCAAAGCCAACCAGCAATCAGCGACTCCCCAAACACAAACTCTCAACGTCCTAACATCACCCAACCCAAATCATTCCTAATGAATAAACACCACAGTGTTTAAGGGGTTTATTCATAAACGATAATCAAACCTAATGTAGTGCTTTCACTGGGAAGAAGAAGTAGCAGAATAAACTCCCCAGCAGTTGTCTGTTCATAAAAAAAAAACCCCAAATCTTTATACAATACTATGTAGGTACAGTAATGAACACAAGAAAACCCAACAATGAAATTATTTATACCAGCTAACCATGCCAAAATATATGCAAACGCAAAGCATAAATAAAACATTAAAATGGAAATGTAAATAAGTAAAAACTTATTACCTAGATAAAAGCCCCAAACATTGAAGAAATTTGCTTTTGTGAATTGCCAAAAAAATAATGACAAAACTACTAAAATTTTTTAATCCTACTATTAATAAAATGATGAATGTTTCAGGAAGTGGATTTAAAAGAAAATGGATTATTACCAGGCCTTCAGATGGCTGTAAAGTCCATGCTAGTGGGTGAAACAGCAGTGTTCCTTCTCTCATATAAAGTTATGTATGGTGAGATGGGGGTTCCACCTAGGATTAAGCCAAAAGCGGATTGTGTTTTTTATATCAAAGTTACAAGGAGCATTTTAACTCCTAAACAAGGGTAAGTGAATTATTATCACAAACTTTACTGACAGTGATCTAGCTGATCTAATAGATCTAGAATTGAAGGATTATAATAGGTACACGATGAAGCGTAAGCCATTATAGACAAAGATATAGTACATTAAATACATTAAAACATAAAAAGACACACATAACTTAAAATTAGTTAAGTTTTGTGAACAACAGAAACGGTGCCACTGTCTATGGAGAATCTTAATTTGACAGGATTAAGGATTAAATTGTTATCTTCTATCCTTTTCTTAACGAAATGGAAAGAAAAAGATGTACATAACTTAAAATTAGTTTAGTTTGTGAACAACAGAATCGGCGCCATTATAGAGAAATAAGGTATAATTTTTGTACCTTATTTCTGTGCTAAGTTGTCATTTTTGCTAAGAATTTTGCCTAAATCAAAATAAAAATCGAAATACAAATACAGACTACACTAGACTGAAACACACTACACTACACTACACTAACAGACTGAAAGGTAAACCTTTCAGTCTAGTGTAGTGTGTGTGTAGTGTAGTAGTGTAGTTTAGTAATAAGAGTTTCAGTTTAGTTAACTGCTTTCAGAAGTATCTCCATATTAAAATTAATATACATAAATGAAAGGCTGAGGATTTTAGCCTACTGAATCCTTTTTAAGGACACAGGCGTGACATAACTTCACGAGACAACTTTTAAATAGAATGCATTATGTAATTTTTCTAATTCTTATTTTCTAAATAAGCACTCTACCTACTTTATTTACAGGAAAATTGACTTCTCGGATCCCAATATGTTTGAAAGAGTGCACCATGAAGTCAAATTATTATACAGCTCAGGCACCACATTATACAAAACCAATAATTACATGGCAGCAGTTCGGTGTTTCAAGAAAGCAGTCAACATGCTTCACCGGTGCCGGCTTGCTGATGAGGAAGAAGAAGCTATACAAGAAAAGTTACTTAAAAAATTATACATCAACCTAGTTGTATGTTACAACAAGTTAAAAAAACCACTTTTGGCATGCACTGCTTGCAATGAACTGAACAGACTGAGAAGTCTGTGGAATAACGCAAAAGTGCTCTTTCATAATGCGAGAGCATTAAAAATTATAGGACAGTATAATGAAGCAGAAAAGAGACTAAAGAGGGCAATGCAACTACAACCTGGCGACAAAGAAATGGAATTGGAGTATGAACTGCTGATGAAATCCAGTAATGCCAGTAAAGAAGCAAAACAAAATGCTGAAATTGTTACACAGGCTGCAATAGGTTTAGTGAGTGATGAATTTAAACGTGAAGTGGATGATATTATAGGTAATTTCAAAATGGATGATGAAGAAGATGAGTTGATTATACCATCATACTTTAATTCAGATGAAATTGATTATTTCAAAGAAGTGTGTGTCCGAGAAAATTTGTTTTTCAATAAAATTGATAGGAAGGTTGACCCTGATGAGGAGCAAAGTCAGACACATGATGAACAAACTAGTAGCTCACTGGAATATTTGTTGGAAAAAACAAAAAATGACTAAATGGTATTGAAATAGTAAATAATGTCAACTTAGCATAAGTATATTGAGCTGCACCTGCAATTATCATATACATCGGTACATATATTATTTCTCAAGGGCTTTTTTGTCGGTACGTCATGACTTCATACTTTATCAATATACATAAATGAGGCATCATTTTTGGATTGCTGGTTTTTCTGGACCACTACACCGGAAATTTACAATTGAATATCAAGGATTTAATGTGCGGTCACCATGGTCAGCTATTACTATATTTTTCTACATTGTAACCTATAAATACATAATATATGTTTCTCTATGCTTGTCTAATTTGTTACCTACCTACCACCTTCCTCTACTAGGACACGTGGTTATTATTCGAGGAATGGGGGGGGTATTGTATTGTTCGCGGATGACACTTCTCTTATTTTTAAAGTCAAGCGTCAGCTAGCCAATTTTGACGAAGTTAACAATGCACTTTCTAAAGTTGTCCATTGGTTTAATGTAAATAACCTTCTTTTAAATGAAAAAAAAAAACTAAAGTCATTAAATTTTCTACGCCAAATGTCAGGCAGCTAAGTACCAATGTTCAACTGAATGGAGTAGAGTTGATCCCTGTCGAGTCGACAGTTTTTCTTGGATTGACTATTGACGCCAAGTTGCAATGGGGTCCTCACGTTGAGAAGCTGTCGGGTAGACTCAGTTCCGCCGCCTTTGCTGTTAAGAAAATTAGACAGATAACTGATGTGGATACAGCCAGAATTGTTTATTTTAGTTATTTTCATAGTCTAATGACTTATGGGATTCTTCTCTGGGGAACTTGTGCGGACATCAATACCATCTTTGTTTTACAGAAAAGGGCTGTTCGAGCCATTTACAACCTTGGTCCTAGAGATTCTCTTAGAGAAAAATTCAGAGAGGTGGACATTCTGACTGTAGCTTCACAGTATATATTTGAAAATCTTATGTACGTACATAAAAATATATCGGATTTTAAGAAAATAAGCGATATTCATAATATAAATACCAGGAACAAACACAATCTAGCTGTACATCACACTCGTCTCCACAGAGTAGGCAACTCATTCATGGGTCAATGTATACACTTTTACAACAAGCTTCCCATGGATATTCGAAACTTACCCATTAAACGATTTAAAAAGTATATAAAGGCCAAACTTTGCAAAAAAGGGTATTATAAAATCACAGATTATTTAGAAGACAAAAAAGCTTGGGATTGAGCTGTTCGCTCTGATAAGCATTGTTATTAGCAATATGCGTAATTATAAGGTAAATTATTGTAAACATTCTCATTTTTAATGTCTGGACTTGAAAAAAGACGATGATCCCTGAGTTTGTTTCGGCTATTTCTTCTCAGAGGTAGTCAGTTAGGAAATGCCGGCTTCATCTAGTTAAAAAAAAATATATATGACGTGTAAAAGTGATCGGTGATCCTACTTGCTTAATAAACGATTTCATTTCATTTCATATGCTAGAACCGTTTCTTCAAATGAGGTATGAGGGGATCTGAACTTTCAACAGTTGGTGTCGTGAGACTGACAACAGACGTTCCGTTGGGTTCGTAAATAGGGTTGTAACGGAGCTTCACCGCCGCTTCCATTACTGCGGAAGTTCCGCAAGAAATCGTATATTCGCTTCCGCCTCCGACTCCGCACAATTTTTGCGGAATTACAACTGAGGTTTATTTACGTATTTTGGCCTAGTGGTTAAAACACCAGCCTCTCAATTATGAGCGTGCGGGTTCGATTCCAGGTCAGGCAAGAACCAATGTAACTTTTCTAAAGTTATATATGCACTTTCTAAGACTATCTTGGACACCAATGACTGAAGGTGAAGGAAAACATCTTGAGGAAACCTGGACTTTTATGTCTGAAATCGCCAACCCGCATTGAGTAAGGGTGGTGATATAACGCTTAATCCTTCTCTTTATGAGAGGAGACGTGTGGCCAGCAGTGGGACGATAAAAAGGTTGATAATGATTTTTAAAATATTTATAAAATAAGTATTTATAAAATAAATAACGCGCAAGATGCGACGCTCGACAACCGTCCGGCCGCGGTTGAGCGCGAAATGGTCAAGAATCAACTAGTGCGAGACGGGAATGCGGCAAATACAATTTGTTTCTCCTTAATTTTCATTACTAGAAGGTAATATTTTTTTACAAGTTTTAATTAACCATAAATTTAAATTTTTTCTATATCTAGTTTCACCTCCGCCTCCGTTAACCTCCGCGTCCGCGGAGGTGAGACTCGTCGCCTCCGCATCCACCTCCCCGCCTCCGCTTCCGCTAACAAGGCCTCCGTTACAACCCTATTCGTAATTACTGGCGTGACGAAACCTCTTGCCTTCGTACCCTGAGTAGTTAGTAAATGGTGCAGTGAAAATCTTATCAGAAGGGCTAAGTAGAAATTGGAAAATGCATTACATGGGCTGTGTCACCCATAACTATAATGATTGAGAACGAGCCGTATGTGCAGTTAATGAGATGCCGTCCCACACCATTACAGCTCCTCCTCCATAAGCAACAGTTTCTTCGATGCAACACTGATAATAACGTTCTTCAGGGCGACGACATACTCTTTGACGTTGATCACGTCCATGTAGACTCACTTGTCTCATCAGTGAAGAGTACTTTACTCCACTGCTCAAATGTTCAATCTCTATGCTCTTGAGCAAATTCATCAAAAGCAAAGTGCTCGAGACGGTAGGCTACAATCTACAACTGTTCAATCTCTATGCTCTCGAGCAAATTCATCAAAAGCAAAGTGCTCGAGACGGTAGGCTCGAGATTCAGGTTCCAATCAGTAAGTCTCCTAACCAACCTACCAGTGACCTTATGATGACTTGGCGTTCATCACGCAGACTTTGTTTAACTTGAACTGCTTTAAGTCGACGATTTCTCAGAAGAGTAAGTTAGATGTAACGATCATCTGCTGCTGATGTAGCCCTACGTTTGCCCGTGCCTGGACGGCGTTCGAATGCTCCAGTCTCGTAAGTATCGTCTGTAAAGTAGGTACTTAGTTGCACCGAAGATCTGCTATATCGAAGTCTTCGAGCGACTTCACGTTGTCCGTGGCCTGCTTGAAGTACCTAATGCAGCTTGAGCGGCTACATGACAAGTATCCATTATTAACTCAAAAAAATAAGAAAAATACACGCGTCTATGCAAATGAGAGACAAAATTTAAAGAAATGATAAGAAATAACGGACTGCCTTCACTGTAGAAGAGAAAAAACGCTGATCGCGAACTCTAGCCAAAACATAGCATTACTATTTGCTGTTTTGGCTAGCATTGTGTTTGCTATATATGTAGATATGACTTTGACAGTTGTATGTTTTAGACTTTTTGAGAAAATAGATAAAAAACAAATACTAAATTGAGAGTTCAAAATTAGCGATTAGCCCGGTTTATTTACTGTCCAGTGTAGGTACTTATATTGTTACACTCTTTGGGTACTCGTATCTAACAGTTATATTGTTATTATACTCATTGGGGAACAAGCACTCGGTGTTTTGTCTTAAGACACTGATATGTACCTAGGAACGACTCTCTTGAATGTTACAAAAAGAAAAGTGACCGGTGGTAGGCCATAACATCGGCTGCCGGCAAAAGTTACCACCCACTAGAGAAAGTCTTGCCGCCAAGCGATTCGTCGTGTTCCGGCAATAAGAGCTTCACAATCATGAAGTAGGGTTCAGTTCATCATAAACTGTTTTCTGTCCCAAGTTTCTCTTCACAAGAACTTTTACGGACCATATTAAGCGCTTCCACACTTCCACCATCCTCCCCGCCATGGTGCTGCAGGAAGACTGAATTTCCACTTTATGTTACGCACGCTGGAATAAGCAGAGATCTCTTGCTAGTCCAAAGTCTTCAGAAGGTTATCAGCTCCGTGGAAATTAGTAGCATTATCCATGTAAATTGTGTCGACTCTTCCACGTCTCGCGATAAACCTTCGTAAAGCCATGAGAAAGGCTTCTGTCGACAGCGATTTAGTCAATTCCACATGCACGGCACGGTACACCGCACACGTAAAAAGTATAATCCACACCTTCCCTCCCGACCGCAAAAAAGAGGACCAGCTAGGTCAATGCCTGTGACCTCATCAGTCAATGCAGCAGCTGGTTTTATTCTGTCAACAGGTAAAGGTGGTAATGTCAGGATGCTTAACGGATAGCCGTTTGCAGTGTATGCATTTTGAAGTAATTGATTTTATGAGTCTTCTCACTCCTGTGATCCAGTATCTCTCTCTCTGAGTGCTGCCATTAATATACCAGGGCCGGCATGGAGCATTAGACGATGCTTAGAAGCTACTAATCTTTGTATTATTATATGTTTGCCCGGTAAGTATATCGGACTGATGAAATCGGCAGGCTCATCGCTAAGAACAAGTTTAGTGCCAATCCTCAATAAACCTTCTTACCTTCTCAATAGACCCCAAGGTTCTTAACCTTCTCACTGAATGGAATAGTAGTTTCGTTAAATTGAACTTGGGGAAGTTGCAACCAGTTTATCTTGGGGAACATCCTTGAACTGCCAATAACAATCACCTGAGTTTTCGATGGATTAACATGCAACCCATGCGCCTCACTCCACTCACAGATTGAGAACAAATCTTTGTTGATAATTTGAATGGCATCATCTAAATTTCAGTGGCAAGCTTGTTGATAAATTTGCAAGTCATCTGCATAAAAGTGGTAGGAGGATATGTTTCTGGTGATGGAGTTGATAAATATTGCGAAAAGTAAAAAAGATAAAACGCCGCCCTGAGGTATACCGGCAGACGTATAGCACCATGAAGAGCAAGACTCTCCTATGCATATACAGTGTCCACGGCCATACAGGTAACTACAAAACCAGTCAATCGCCATTGGAGATATGTTAAGAAATATTAAGCGTATATCATCAGTGACATTTAACTAAGGCTGTAGCGGTACTGTGACCAGGATGAAAACCAAATTGGAAAGGATTCATTTTTGGGTAACTTAATGATTTTGGCATCTTTCCACATCGATGGAAAGGCACCATAGGATACAGAGTAGTTAAGGATGTAGCACAGGATAGGTAGGATCTCGCCGAGGACAGGGAGTTTCATTTTCCGACTTACACAATCACTACCGACAGCGTTAGACGTGATCAAAAGTATGCTCTTCTTAACATCACAATCAGTGAATTGACTAAAAGTAAAGAGGTCATGGTCCGGAGTTAGAAGATTCGAAATGTAGTCAACAGTAGTCGCCTTTATAATGTGGGGTGAAGAGGAGAAGTGTTGATTCAGTAGATCAATATCCAAGTCTTTGGGAAGCGATTCTTGGCGTGACTTTCCAACACCCATGGATTTGAGAAATTTCCAAACTTTTTTTTTTTTTTTTTTGATACCTTATTGCAGCGATTGCGTGCATTAACATGGATCTCCCAGTTCGATGACAAGGGCCGACACTTATATTTTGTTTTAGTAACAGCCTTTCTGTGCATGATAGCCCTATCATCTATAAGCCATGGCGCCGGAAGATGTTGATCTTCACTGAGCGAGTTGGCGCGTGAATATCATATAGCTGCACTAGGTTGTCTGTAAGGAACCTGATTTTGTCGTCCACCGATTCAGCATCCAACAAAGGAGCCCAGTTAATTTTGGCAGTACCTCTTCGGAGAGCATCTGTATTCAATCCACCAAAAATGCGTTGCAGGAAAATTTAAGGTTTTGCCTTAGGCGAGTGAATTTTATAGGAAATGAATAGATCATGCTAGGAAAACATGTCAGCTGGGAATTGACCATGCTTGCTAACGTGTTGACGTGTACAATGACTAGATCCAAAGGAACAAAAGTTGGGAAAATGATTTGTGGCACTCAAAGGGAGAATTGTCGATTGAATTGTTGATCGAAGAAAAGAAGAACGGGAGTCGTTTTTCAATAAACAAGTATTAAAATCCCCCATAATGACAGTATGACTATAAAAGGGTGTTAGATTTTCAAGGATTTTTTCAAACGAAGACATGGAGCCACTTGCCGTTTTGTTGATGATATCGAGGTAGTTCGTCAACAATTCGGTCATGTTTAAAAGCATTGCGCTAATAAATCACCAACCTGCGCTGTCTGTTCCGAGGCTCACGAAACCAATGTTTGCCCGCATAAGGGCGATTCAAATTTTACCCCGGTTTGCGCGGCGTGTAAACGATTTAAAAAACCTTTTGACCATCGATGCGGGTCGGATCAGTGCGGTACCTATAAATTAAAACTCGAACAACTTATCCTACATACTAATTACTAATTAAGATGGATAGTCTAAACATAGGGAAATTAAACCTTCACAATGATAAGGTGGCGATATCAGAGTTAGATAAATTAATTATTGACTACAACTTAGATCTTGTACTCATTCAAGAACAATATCAAAACTCACGTTTACGTCACAGGGTAGTGCAGCTAGATTGCAGGGCACGAGTCGGAATTTATGTTGCGCGGTCTTCTAACTTTACGGTAACGTCTTTACGTGACCTCATGACGCCACACTGTGCGGTTGCTGAAGTCTCATCAGCTTCTTTTAAAGTATTCGTCGTAAGCTGTTATTTTCAATATTCAGATCCTGTTACTCCTCTTATACATAATCTCCGTCATGTCTTGCGGTCACTCGTGGGCTGCAAAGTTATCGTTGGTGCGGATGTCAACGCGTCATCGTCTCTGTGGTATGGCAAGGTTCGGGCCACCGATACCGAACGACGCTGCGCTGTTGAGGATTTCATTGCTGAGATGAACCTATCGATTCATAATACCCCTGATGCACCACCTACTTTTTGCAGCCAAATGGGTGAATCTTGTATTAACGTCACACTTTCAAGTGCGGACGTACGTTTGGATAGGTGGCGTGTCCTACTGGACGCGTCTTGTAGTGATCATCGCCTGATCGTGTACGAATTTGTTCCTGGTTATATTCAGGGTCCGTCTCATATTCCCGGTAATTTCAGATATAGATGTAAAGGCGCGACCTGGGAATTTTTCGGCTCGCTTTTTGCGTGTCACGCCAAAGAATTCACTCGGGACGGGCTGTCAGCCAAAGAAAGTGCTGACATTATGTCAGAAACCTTTACCTACTGTGCTGACATCGCCATTGGTCGCGGATCTATGAGCAATATTCGTAGATGTGACTGGTGGAGTGATTATTTAGTTGAACAGCGTAAAAGATATCGCAGAGCGCGTAGACAGTTAAATAAACTCAAGAGCCGAAAGATTACTGGAGATCTTCTTACGTTCGTTTTAAATGCTTTTAGAGTTGCCAAGTCACGCTACAAAGCATCGGTGGAAAAATCTAAGGGTAACTCGTTGCGGAAAATCGTTGATAAACTTGACAGGGAGGGTCCGTGGTCTCCCTTATATCACGAATTTATAGCTAACAGATCGGTCGACCTTGCATACGTTCAAAACATTAAAGTCAATGATAAGCATACCACAGGCATAGAGGAAACAACAGAAGTGCTAATTAATACTCTTATCCCTGATGATTCACCGGCTAACGATAGCGACTACCACCAACAGATTCGAGCGTGTGCCACCTGAATCACCAATGTCAGACGTACCATCTAATGACGAATTTATAAATATTGTTAGAAAACTACCGGCCAACAAATCATCAGGTGAAGATAAAATATCTAATAGGATGATTAAAGAAGCGTGTAAAACAGCGGGTGATGCTATCTTAAATGTATACAACCGATGCATTGCTGAAGGCGTTTTTCCTCGTAAATGGCGACGCGGTTTCATACGAATAATACCAAAGTGTGGTGACAAACCACCGGATGATCCGAAGTCATATCGTCCTATCACACTTCTACCTTCTTGGGTAAACTTCTTGAGCGCCTCATCGTTCCACGTTTACTACCGAACGGTCCAAAATGACATAATAATCAATATGGCTTCACCATAGGTAAATCTACAGTCGACGCGGCGCTTTCTGTCAGAAGAACCGTTAACTAATCTGAAAACAAGTACGTAATTGGGATCTTCCTGGATATTTCTGAGGCTTTTGATGACGCCTGGGTGGCCTATGCTGTTGTTAAATTTAAAAACCTGCAGTTGCTATAGAAACATATATAATCTCGTTTACTCGTACTTTATAAACGGTTCCGCGGTACTTAAGCTCGGTCATTTTTCTAGTACTAAAACACTAACCATGGGATGTCCTCAGGGTTCAGTTGTCGGTCCTTATTTATGGGATTTGGGTTTTGATGACTTCCTCGCGATCCCGCTTCCTTGCGGCTGTTCACTTACTGGTTACGCGGACGATGGCCTACTGCTTATTCAGTCAAATACCCGAGCTGGACTTGAGAACTTGGCCAATACTTGCCTAAATTTAATATCTCAGTGGGGTGATCGTAACCGCCTAGCGTTTGCGCCGCATAAAACCTATCAACTTCCACTAAAAGGTAATCTTAAATGATTGCCTACTATTAAATTTAACAACGTTCCCATTAAAAAACAGCAATCCGTATGCTACCTTCGTATGATCTTAGAAAGGAATTTTTCATTTATCGAACATATAAAAATAGTTGGCGAAAAAGCTAAAAGGAACTTTTATGCCCTAACTAGAATATCCAAAGCAACTTGGGGTCTATCATTCCTAACTTTAAAAACTATATATGGAGCTACCTACTTAGGATGTATGTGCTACGGTGCACCTGTTTGGGCCGATAGGGCCAGCATACGGCACGGCACGACGTAAACTGCTTCAAAGCCAACTTTTGGCATTGATATTTTTATGCAAGGCGTATAGAACGGTCAGTACTGAAGCCTTACCGGTACTGGCAGGTGTACTTCCAGTCGATCTTGAGGTACAGCGACGTGCTTCAATGTACTACTCCGCGAGGGGGGAGGCCATGGACACTAATTTTGTTACACAACGCGACTTTAATAAAATTTCTAGATTATTTAAACCTCAGACTGAAGTCTGGGAGGACCTCTTATCCGAATGGCAAAGTAGGTGGGATAATTCCATCAAGGGCACCTCCATCTATTCTTTCCATCCGTTGGCGATCGGCTGGCTAAGACATGGCTGGAGGTTGACCACTGCGTGCCCAATTTCTCACAGGTCATGGCAACTATAAAGGTAAACTGTATTCTTTTAAAGTTGTTCCTTCCCCTTTGTGTCAGTGTTCTACATTGAACTGTGAATTTGAACAGTCCGCATATCACATCTTGTGGGAGTGTGTTCTTTGGCAGAATGAACGCAATATTATGTTGGATAGTGTACAAGTTATATCCGGAGTCGTTTATTATACGGACCTTGTAGAAACTAGAACCAATTTCCGTGCGTTCAGGCGCTTTTGCCATACCTATTATTGGAATCAATTGTAACAGCTAATACCTACTTAGGACCCATTAACTTAATCAAATTTTATTCCGTGGTGTTTGGCAATCTGGGCTTCTCCCAGTTGCAATAATGTCCCTTTGTGCCGATTGGCCTAGTTCTGTTTTGTCTCCTGCTTGTTATGGAGAGAAGTGGAAAAAATATATTTTTTCTTATTCCTCCGCTATTCCCTTCTGATTAATTTCGTTGCGGGACCCAAGACAGTTGAATCGTTTCTCCGGGACTCGTCGAGCTTCACTGCTCGGCGTTTTTCTGGCGGTCTCCACTGTTGATTCTGGCTTTCAGGAGTTGCAGTGGGTGGGAAAAGTGTAGCGGGTTTTGTCCCAATTAAAAAAAAAAAAAAAAAAACGAAGACATTAAATAACGAAGGACAATAATATACACCCAATGGAACCCTCACATGGTCAAGGGTTACTTCCTAAAAGAGATGCTCACCTGAATTTGGCGGTGGAGGTTGTGTGGACATATCGACAATTGAGAAAGAATAATGTGAACGAAGGTATATGGCAACACCACCACTACTCCTGCGATCATTTCAAATCAGTTGATAACCCGGCAAGAAAAAGGAAGCAGAAGGTAGGCAAGGCTTTAGCCAAAATTCTGAGACAAGGATAGCATGAAAGTTCTTACAGTCTAGGTTCACTAGCATGTCAGAATAATGTGCCGGAATACTCTGGGCATTTATATGGACTACATTGAAATTTTTAGATTAATCGGAAAAGTGAGACTCAAGGGCAAGCAAGGGACTGAGGGCTAACAGAGCTGTTATTATTACTGGCCGACAAAAAGCTCTCGGTGTCGCTGTCGTCATTGTTTTATAACATTATTCCAAGGAGTCCAAGGAGTCCAAGTAGTCCAAGTAGACCAAGTAAACCAAGTAGACCAAGTAGTCCAAGGAGTCCAAGTAGACCAAGTAGTCCAAGTAGACCATGGTGTCCAAGGAGTCCAAGGAGTCCATGGAGCCCAAGGAGTCCAAGGAGTCCAAGGAGTCCAAGGAGTCCAAGTTGTCCAAATAGTCCAAGTAGTCCAAGGTGTCCAAGGAGTCCAAGGAGTCCAAGGAGTCCCAGGAGTCCAAGGAGTCCAAGTAGTCCAAGTAATCCAAGTAGTCCAAAGTTCAAGGAGCCTAAGACCAAGGTCAATGGAGTTCAAGGAGTCCAAGGAGTCCAAGGAGTCCAAGGAGTCCAAGGAGTCCAAGGAGTCCAAGTAGTCCAAGTAGTCCAAATAGTCCAAGTAGTCCAAGGTGTCCAAGGAGTCCAAGGAGTCCAAGTAGTCCAAGGAGTCCAAGTAGTCCAAGTAGTCCAAATAGTGCAAGTAGTCCAAGGTGTCCAAGGAATCCAAGTAGTCCAAGGAGTCCAAGGAGTCCAAGTAGTCCAAATAGTCCAAGTAGTCCAAGGTGTCCAAGGAGTCCAAGGAGTCCAAGGAGTCCAAGGAGTCCAAGTAGTCCAAATAGTCCAAGTAGTCCAAGGTGTCCAAGGAGTCCAAGGAGTCCAAAGAGTCCAAGGAGTCCAAGTAGTCCAAGGTGTCCAAGGAGCCCAAGGAGTCCCAGGAGTCCAATGAGTCAAAGGAGTCCAAGGAGTCCAAGTAGTCCAAGTTGTCCAAATAGTCCAAGTAGTCCAAGGTGTCCAAGGAGTCCAAGGAGTCCAAGGAGTCCAAGGAGTCCAAGTAGTCCAAGGTGTCCAAGAAGTCCAAGGAGTCCCAGGAGTCCAAGGAGTCCAAGTAGTCCAAGTAATCCAAGTAGTCCAAAGTTCAAGGAGCCTAAGACCAAGGTCAATGGAGTTCAAGGAGTCCAAGGAGTCCAAGGAGTCCAAATAGTCCAAGGTGTCCAAGAGGTCCAAGGAGTCCTAGTAGTCCAAGTAGTCCAAAGTTCAAGGAGCCTAAGACCAAGGTCAATGGAGTTCAAGGAGTCCAAGGTGTCCAAGGTGTCCAAGGAGTCCAAGGAGTCCAAGGAGTCCAAGTAGACAAAGTAGACCAAGGAGTCCAAGTAGACCAAGTCGACCAAGGAGTCCAGGTAGTCCAAGTAGCTCAAGTAGTCCAACAACTCCATTGAGTTCAAGGAGTCCAAGGTGTCCAAGTAGACCAAGGAGTCCAAGGAATCCAAGGAGTCCAAGGAGTCCAAGAGTCCAAATAGTCAAAGTAGCTCAAGTAGTCCAAGTAGTCCAAAGTTCAAGGAGCCTAAGACCAAGGTCAATGGAGTTCAAGGAGTCCAAGGTGTCCAAGTAGACCAAGGAGTCCAAGGTGTCCAAGGAGTCCAAGGAGTCCAAGGTGTCCAAGGAGTCCAACGAGTCCAACGAGTCCTACGAGTCCAACGAGTCCATCGAGTCCAACGAGTCCAACGAGTCCAAGGAGTCCAAGGAGTCCAAGTAGTCCAACGTTCAAGGAGCCCAAGTTCAAGATCAATGGAGTCCAAGGAGTCCAAGGAGTCAGGGAAAGTACACGATTCTATAGACCTATTGAATTCTATAGAACTACTGTTACCCACGAAGTGTGTCGCTGACTGAACCAATTGAGCAAGGTTCAAGCAATTAAAAACGTCAGCAGGCTGCTTTGATTTTGAGCTGTTTGCATCTAAGAGATTAACATTTAGGTCACTAAACAGTACCAGATTATCATATGGAGCTAGTGCACTAATACTGGCAGTTATGGCGTCAAGGAAAGCTCCAGGTCCTGCCAAGGCGGCAGTGGGATCCGAAGCACGGTGTTCCGCTAGCCGACCGCAGGTAGTTGAGGGCCCAAGTAGTGTGCCAGCCACACACGAAAGGCTGCCCCGCCAACTGCGAAAAATCCCAGAGTGGCTCGGTGCCCCATCCATAAGACAATATTATCGACGTGTTTCATTGTCTCTATTCTCACATTAGGTGCTACAAATTTGTTATAGAGTTATGGCGCTTTGTTGAGCTATAGCTCGAGGATTCTATTTCGCACCGGATAAGAAAATAGTTCCACTAAATGATTGACGCCACCGCGGTAGCTGAAGATGAGTTAGACCCCTTCCGAAAGGAGTGTGCGTTCGCGCAGCGGAATGTTGTTGAATTTAAAGATTTTAAATATGCAGATATTTAGTGTATGACGTCGTATAATTGTGTATGGTAAAAAAAAAATTATGCACGCAGCCATTGTGGAGAAATTCACCAAAATCTGATTCCGCTGGGCGAACGTTGTCTTAGCGGAACTTTTTTTAATCCATTGACTTTAGAAAAAAGAGATGTGTCCAAAAATTAGTGTGTAATTGTGTACGTATGAATAAAATTAGTGCATGCATAAACTTCGGAGAAATTCAAGTTTCCACGGCGAGAACGTTTGACCATTACCTAGCTAGTTTTCACATAAAGCGCTTACATAGAGAGCTGTAGATTTTTACATACAAAAACAGATTTAGAAAAAATCGTAGGGCTTAAAAGATAAAAATATAAACGTTAAATACGCTTATTAGGTCTTAGTTCTTAAAGTATGCACTTTGGGGTCTAGATTTTCACGTTTATACAAACCTTGTAAGTGTCTGCAACATATTGCTAAGTATAAATGATGTTCCTTTAGTAATTAAAGAGTTATAGGACAATTTACCATGACAAAATCACTGTTTAAAAAGCAGTCAAATATCACGACATTCTAAAGGAATTGCATGGTAAAATGTATGCCAATAATTAGTGTATTCATTCAACTATTCACATGCAAAATTACATGCCATTAAATTCAGTAATTAAAGAAAAACAATTATAAAACTGACGAAGCATCGAAAACTTACATAACCCGACCAAGTTCGGATGGCTATAAAAAAGCCGCCGTGCAATATATTTAGGTAACACCCAAAATTTACAGTATAATACCGGTATTGAATTGGTATAGGTGATAACACAACTGTTTCGATATAATATAAAGGTCAGTTATTTTTGTACACCTTCCTTTTTAAATGTATTTGACTATGACAAAGTAGGTACTATTTACGTAGCTACTTTATTAAGTTCGCGCTTGAGACTTGAGATATAATCTAGATATATTAGCATTAGAATCAGTTTTTGGTGAATTTCTCCACAATGGCTGCGTGCACATTTTTTTTTACCATACACAATTATACGACGTCATACACTAAACATCTGCATATTTAAAATCTTTAAAGTCAACAACATTCCGCTGCGCGAACGCACTCCCGAAAGGACTGGCACAAGTAAGACAGATTTTTGTGGCAAGAGTTCGATTACTTTACTAATAATCTATAATTCTATATTATTATTGGTCTATACTATCAGAATTGGGTTTAAACGCATTTCTGATTTGGTTTGAAGTTAAGTTTGTGGAATAAAACAAAATAATCAACAAAATTATAGTTTAATGCGTAATTACAATTTTTCATAAAACTAATATGGACTACTATCTATTGGCGCAACCATACCTTTATCTCAACAAATGCAACATCCTTATAAAATATTAAATGTTATGTAAATACAATAAATGCATTTTACAAAACCAACCCCGATTTTAAGTGAACACGTCCAGCGTTATTTAGGCGGGATTAGTTTTGTGTGGGAAGATTTAGGAGAACATTTTGTCCAGCTGGTAGGTAGGTAACGTTGCGAGATTTAGATAGTTGGTAGGCTATGTCTTCAGCGGCTTCAATACGACGGAGTTCGACGAGACCCTCTCCAGCTTGTCCGAAGGATTTGGCCAGCAATACAGCAGCTTGAGCGTCTCCCTCAGCGGCGATGACAGCCGCTTTCTTCTGTTGTTCAGCCTTTTCAACGAGGAACCTCGCCTTCTCAGCGTCTTGTTGCGCGACCTGCTTCAATTCGACGGCCTGTGTGAATTCCTTGCCGAAGGTCAAGTGTGTGATTGAAATGTCGTCTAGGATGAGGCCAAACTGTTGTGCTCTCTCAGTTAAGCTCTCGCTGACTTTCTGTGATACAATCTGTGAAATAAAATACGTATTGTTTGTATTAATATTATTTTCCCCAAGGTGACCAGAATACGAAAATAAACTGCATATTTTTAGTGCCGGCACCAGTCTGCATTGGCATTGGCCAAATCCATAGTCATCACTGCTATTTAGTCTGTTAAAATCACTTAATTTTCAATTTTATTGCAAACAGGGATAATCTCTCTGTCAAATTATTAATGGAGACACTTGAGGAGATATTTAAGTCACTGGAGGAGTGAATGCGAATAAGCGTGATAGATGTACAGACGACAGCACATCAAGCTATTGCCACCTGTCAGATTTCTTTATTAGATTTTCAACTTTATCTCCAATGCATTAAGGCTCAAGGTTGATTGGGAATATTTGGAAGTTTCAGGTAGCTTGACCTGCTGTCGTCCTTACATTACAAACTTCAAACCATGGTCAAAGACTTAGGCTAGCTTCAGGGTGTTACCATCGGGTGCCTCCCTACCTCCGCCGCATAGTAGGGGCTTATCTGGAGGACAGATGCGTCATCTATCGGGGACGTGACGGTGCCGATCGGCAACAAATGTCGTGCGGTGTTCCCCTGGGATCGGTCTTGGGACCGCTCCTGTGGAATATCGGATACGACTGGGTGTTGAGAGGCGAGCTCCCGTCGGGCGCCGACTTGACGTGTTATGCGGAGGACACGCTTGTCACTGCCCGGGGGAGCTTGCACAGGGAAGCGACGTTGGTAGCCACGGCTGCGGTGTCACAGATGGTAAACCACATCCGGCGCCTGGGCCTGGAGGTGGCCCTTGACAAGTCGCAGGCCAAGGTAATTCATGGCCCCCGCCGTGCGCCAGTGCCGGGATCACATATCGTGGTCAGCGGGGCCCGGATAGCTGTCGAGTCCACCATGTAGTATCTGGGATTGGTGCTCGACAGCCGTTGGGAATTCGGGCCTCAATTCTGGCGGCTAGCGCCCAAAGCTGATGGGTGCAGCAGGCGCGCTATCAATGTTGCTTCCCAACATGGGGTCCCGAGCACCGCCTGTAGGCGGTTGTACGTGGTAATCGTGCGGTACATGGCCCTGTATGGGCCCCTGTGTGGGCGATGGACCTGACGGCCGGAACTCTCGCCTTTCTACGTAAACCGCAGAGGGCGATGGCCGTCAGGGTTGTTCGCGGGTATCGCACGATTTCCTACGAGGCGGCTTGCGTTCTGACCGGTTCCCCGCCCTGGGACCTAGAGGCTAAAGTATTCGTGTCATTGTACTGATGGCGCGAGGAAGAGCGGATACGGGGCTCCAATCCGGTGCAGCGGCAGATCAAGCTGCACCGAGAGGAGCTCCGCCAGGTCCTGGTGGCGGAATGGCGACAGAGGCTTATGCGCCCTACAGTACTCGACGACTGGCTCGGGAGGAGGCACGGCTCCCTGTCGTTCAGAGTGACGCAGGTACTGTCGGGGCACGGCTGCTTCGGCAAGTACCTGCGACGCATAGACAGGGAGCCGGACGCTCGGTGCCACCACTGCGTCCAATGCGGGGAGGATACGGCGCAGCACACGCTCTCCGAGTGTGTGGCTAGGGAGGAGCAGAGCCGTGTCCTCACAAATGAAGTAGGAGGCGACCTGACGTTGCCGACGGTAGTGCAGAGGATGGTCGGTAACGCAGAGTCGTGGGACGCGGTGGTGTCCTTTGGCGAGGACGTGATGTCGCAGAAGGAAGCTGCGGAATGGGAGAGGGAGATCTCAATTCGGCCGCAGAAGACGCACCGGGCGCCGAGGAAGGGCAGATAACGCCCTCTTCCGCCCCCCATGAATGGGTCCAGGGGCTAGGGACATAGGGAAGTCCCCGCCCCCTATTCGTTGGACCCCGAGGCGAAGGCGTGCGCGAGTGGCGGCGCGCGCCTCTGAGATCGCCTCAGAGGAGTAGTTTAACACTTCACTACCCCGTGCAGGAGGCGAGGCCCGGACAGACCGGGCCAGCACGAGAGTGGGGCCGCGGCAGAATCAAGGACTCCCTCGGCTACGTGCGCGCGTGACCGGAGTGACACCGGGGTGGTTTTTAGTCAGTAGGACTCTGACATACCCCGGCGCTCACCCCAGTGCGGCGGATATCCATGACGATTTTCCACCCCGGAACAAAAAAGCTACAGGGTGTGACTTGACCAACAGCATCATGTGCGGGGTCGATATTAACAGGACAGGAACAGTTTAGGTTTGATGAGTATATCTACTTGGGTTAGTTTTTTTTTTAAACATGCATGAGGGAAATCGATCGCCGAATAGAGAATATCTGGAAAAGCTACTGTTCCATATAGATGTAATCAGTAGTAATCTGCCAATCGCTTTCGAAGTTTAAGCGCAGGCCACACCGCCAGCGTCAGCTGGGCGGAGCGGGGGAAGCGGACGACATCGTTTCATTACCTCTTTTCATACTTGGGTTCACACCAGTCACCACCAACTAACGAGCTAAGCTATGACAGCGATGCGTGCGACAAGAGCGAAGCTAACGAAATATCCGTCTCGTTAGCTTCGCTCGTCCGCCCGCTGATCAGACCTGATCGCTCACCGATTCACAAAAGTTCTTAATTGTGATAATTATAATATGAAATATTGACATGGTATTGTATATATTTAGCATGTGCTAAATAAATAATATTTTTTGTTAATTATTCTAGTAATTGTGTGATTAATGTAAATATTTGAATTTCATTTTATTAATTTGTTTGAGTTGCGATCGATATCTATTATATAAATATAAAATTTAATATAAGTCATCCTTTCTATTGTAATAATTATGTATGTACCTAAAATATTTGCACGCCATGAGAAGTGGCAGACATGTCGTGAGCCACTCTTTCTCAAGATCCTACATGCATGAGTTTTGTATTCTGTATGTATACACATGTTTGGGCAAATAAAATTTCTTATTCTTATTCTTATTCCACCTTTTAGTTACCAAAATAGGGATGTATTCTGGGTGTTACAATGGTTGCCTCAAACTGGACAGTGCTGCAAGACTGGCCCAAAAAGAGATCCTGGAAGGATCTAGTGGAGGCTTTTACCTGGTAGTCAATATAAGTTAATAAAAAAAAAAAAAACATAATTACAGGCTGGATCTAAAAACTACAAGCTTTAAAATTGCCTACTCTGCTACCTAACTTACTAAAGGAATATAATCAAATTTATTGTTCAAATGTAACTGTACAAGATACTCTTCTGCCTCTTTAGTAAAATATAAGGTTATATACTGCATTTATAGGAAGAATAAGTGGTAGGCCATAACATAGCCAATGTTATGGCACACCACTGTGGCTTCATGGTTCAACACCAACTGTGTTCAAGCTGAACAGCGTCAGCACACGGCATTTCTCACCTGGGTTGACGCTCGTGACCGCAGAGCTCCGGATGTAAGCCTCACACCTCACATACCTGTACCTCCATCTCATCTCATCTCCTCCTCCTCATATACTTACATCTCACATAGAGCTTCCTCTTTGTGAGACAGAGTGGGCCATAACCGTGATACCTAATTAGATAACATCAGCTTCCGTAATATCGGCTGCTGGCAGAAGTTACCACCCACCAGACAGTCTTGCCTCGAAGCGATTCGTCGTGTTCCGGCATGATGTCTGGTGAAGCCGTATGAAGGACAGGTTTGATCCGAATGTTGTTGTGTCGGAATTTGGTTGTGGAGGGTTTCCAAATCAGTCTCCCTCTTGTGCAACATCGTTGCTTGTGTTGTTGGGTTTAACATTGCATCACCTCGCTCAACTGTCATCTTCCTTCCTATTTACTCAGTTTATTTGAGTGAATAGGCTTAATAAACTAGTACGCTTTACCATCAACAATTGCATCTCTGCTTACCATCAGGCGGGATTGCGGTCAAGCACTAGTTTATAATTATTAAAAAAAAATGTTTTACACACCTCTCTCTGTGTGATAAGTTCTCCAGCATCAAACTGTGCAACAACAGCTTTCAAGACCTCGGAAGTGATAGATGGCAGCACTCTCTCATCATAGTCAATACCAAGGATGGTGTAAATTTTTGGGAGCTGGTCTGGAATTGGTCTGAACAAGATACGCAGTGTGATGTTAACATTTTGAAGATCTGAAAAGTTACAAGGATAATTTTATTTACAAATTCCTGATTTTCTATTCTTAATACTAATGATATTGTGTAAAGTTAAAATAGTAGTAATAAATGTAATGATCAAATTTTTATGATTATTGATTCCAAGGCTAAACTCAATTTAAATTTTATTTGAACTATGCAACAATACTATATTAATTTTAAAAGTTTTTCAAGTTACCTTTGCTGCCAGTAACAGTGGGAACGTTTCTAGGGCGTGATCTGATGTCAAAGATGATAGGTCTCTGTACCCATGGGACAAAGAAGTGGGTACCTTCACCTACCACTAAGTTTTTGACACCAGCGAATCTGTCGAAGATGACAGCCCTATGACCACCATCAACTGGAAAGAGAAAATAACTTGTTATAGATTGGCAAGTATTTAGTGAAACCTAGCTCCTAGTTTACTAGTGTGAGAAGAAAAGTCAAAACAAATTCAGAGGTGTGAGTGACAAACTGTTATCTCAAATGGTCCAGTCAGTTCATGCATTTCTCAGAAATTCTGTGGCTCACCATAATACTTAAGGAACTCAATAATTACTTATATTACTACAAACAGTATAGTCACAGGAAATTCAGGAAGGCCACATCATCATCAAACTTTTTATCGTCCCACTGCTGGGTACAGATCTCCTCTCATACAGAGAAGGAAGGCCACATAAATTACTTACTCAAACTGCCAGGCAATAACGACTAACAGAATAGAGATAACCAATAGAAAAAAAGCAATTCATCCATAAAATTAATAGAATGAAAACCAGCATCAAAACATCATGTTTTTAGAATGATTCTGACATTTGTGAGTGTTATAAGTGTGAAGAAGTTCCAGAAAACTACTTCTAGACATGCCTTACTTTAGCTGGTTGCTATCTGTCTAATAACATTGCAAGCTTACAAATCAGAATACAAAACAATAAGAATTTTGAAGATGCCATTGATCATCAACAATTCAGTGGACTCTGTCATGCTTTCCTTTTAGACATGTGCTGGTAGTAAGATATACACAAAAATAATGTCATCTGAACAAACATTCCAAGTAGGTATCCTATGAAAATAAAACATACCATTATAGAGAGCAGAGTTGACGACTCCACCAACGAGCGCCACACCTAGGCCCACCTGACCAATCCGGTTGAAAAGCTGAGCAGCCATTTCTATAATAGACATGAAAATATTTCTTACATTACCAGGAATTAAAACTTAAAATTATGTGATTTCTGGTTGCGGCTTGAATAGGCACTATTGCAACATCCTAAGTGTCATCGGCATCATCAGACTCCGAATGTGATGTCATACCCAAATACTTAAATTATATACATTTCAAAAACAATATAATAGACTTATTGAAAATGTTACGCACCTATTTACTGTAGCAATTATAGGAATTCATTCACAAACCCAAAATTACCTAATTCCACGATATGTTACCTAACCTCAAAATACATTTCTGGTAAGTATCGGTTTTTACATTAATATCGGGTAATATAACTTGTTAGTGCCTTACCTTAATATGTATAACGTTTGTAAT
Source organism: Sesamia inferens (assembly GCA_037179545.1). Classification (NCBI taxonomy): domain Eukaryota; kingdom Metazoa; phylum Arthropoda; class Insecta; order Lepidoptera; family Noctuidae; genus Sesamia; species Sesamia inferens. The sequence continues at coordinate 10,558,511 of CM073934.1, read as the reverse complement.
ACAATACTGATTGTATATTTTACAATATTTAACTAATTTCTGTCTCAAATTCAATAGAAAATCAGCAAGACCGTACACAGATAAAAACAAGGAAAAAAATTGCGTCTTGCGTTACGTTTCGTTTGCGATAGCCTTAAGAAAATAAAAAGAACTTATGATAAGTTTACTAGAGCTAAATGTATTTAAGTTTAGTGGCTTTATTTTTTATAACACTAGTTCTAGCTTTTGTATTCTTCATTGATTATAATATTACTAGCTTTCCGCCCCCGGCTTCGCTCGAGTGGAGGTCGGTTATATCGCGCTTTTTAGATTTCCCTCAGGAATATCGAATTTTTTCGAGATAAATAGTACCCTATTATTTAATCCGGACTTCTAACTTTACGTCTGCAAAATTTCAAAGCAATCGGTTCAGTAGTTACGGCGTGAAGGTGAAACAAAAAACAAAATAATTCATTTTCCCATTTATAATTTCAAGTAAGGATTTATTGGGCAGGTTGACAACTAAACGTAGTTTTATTTCTCCTGATAAAAATTTAATGGCAATAAGTATCCCGTGGCTAGTACTTTTATGATTATTAAGTAAGGAGTTTCCATTGAAAACCAGTTTGTTTCCGGATTTATTATAAATATGCACAATGCCTAAAGGCCGTACATAATGATTCAAATTGAGCCTACTCTACAGGGCAGAGTTACCTTATAGCTCTTCCATACAGGATAATTTAGGTCAACTGACAGAAATTCGTGGGATTGTAAGCCCTAAAATACACTTCAAGATTTATTTTAAGTAATAGACTTATGCGCAAATGGTAGGGCGATTAGTCTTAGTTGTATTTGGCGTATTAGACTAATTAGACCCACTTGAAAATTTATATTTGCCTAACCGTCACCAACTAACCTACGTTGAATGAAAAGTACCTACTGTGAAAAACGTTTGGACGAATAGAAATCACGCTAAGCTTGGTACCCATGTATATTGGTACCCATGAGAAGAGGCCTCCTGCTTTTGTCTTTATTATTATTGAAATACATTAACTATTTTTTTGTTTAAAACAAATCACTTCTAAAATCAAAACTGTGCAAACGACGGGTCTGCTACACGATACTGCATTAGTTAAATCAGCAAACAAACCGCTAATACGGTTAACTGGAACCAGATGGTAATTGAACGAAAAATAAACAATGAGGGGGATAATCGTTCGAATATGTTGGGGGTCGTGCCGTGGGTGGCTCAATTATGCAATAACTAGCAATGAGCAAATGATTCGACAAGTGTATTAAGTGCTTCATCCAATATTTATGACTAAGGCCCGCTTGTATGTATCACAGATCTCGACATGCATTTAGGATTAAATATATTTGAAATATTGTTCTGTTTCTGTTAATCGTTTGAAAATGACAGAGACAGAATTATGATAGTACTTGTCTAGCACTAAATGCATTACTTTGTAATTTGTGGTACGTAATATCAGTCAGTAGTTCACAATTCTGGGACACAGGCCTCCTCTGACTCTGAGGTTGATGAAATTATTTATGAAAAGTAGACCGCCTGCTTCTCACCCACGACTTACAATTTGTAATTCAGAACCGTAAGTTCTGGGTCACCACTGCTGTGCTCTGGCTACCACTGCTCTCCACCACTGCACTTCAGTGGACCACCACCGCTCTCGTACTTTTCTGGTGCAACCAAGCGTACCTAAATCCGAGTCAAAGAACGTTATTGACTTACACGGTCTTAAAAAACACTCCGATTAATCATTTACTTACAACAACATTGTCGGTTTGTTTACTTAAAGAGTCAGTGAACTTGTTGACATTGTGACTTCTTAGCAAAGATGTTGGTGTTGACATATTGGGTAGATAATGCATACATAGTCGTTAAGAACTGCATAAATATACTTTTGTTTGCACAGCAGAACGTGTGGCATGACCGTTCTATATTCTTGCAAAATAAATAAAAATAGGTTATAATAAATTTCATATTTTGAAATAAAAATATTTAAACTAAATTTATAATTTAATTAATTTATTTATTTTAAAATGCGTGTGAGAGTACCAGAAGTGAAACGATGCTGTTGCTGTTTTCCTTTGCGCCATGGGATTATTATGTTTGGATTGATTAATATAGTAAGTAAATAGAACTCTTAATTCCATAGCTGCACCACTCACATTTTTAGCTTGAGTTTAGACAAGCACTTTCCCTGAATGTTGGCAAGTAGTGACCATTATCCCAATTTATAAAAAGGGCACAAAAACATAAACCAATTATCTACTTACTCTATTTATCACCTTGGACAAGGGATTGTTGAAAGTTGTTGTTACCGCTTGACTAGTTGTTAACTTTCTATAAAAATATCGGTTCAGTCTCAGAAAGAGAGTTTGGGTTTCGCAGGAGTAAGTCCATCATGGACACCGTGATACGTCTGCTTAATGGAGTAGCGTCTTAGACGGATAACAGAGATATGCGCAGTGCGATTATGTGGATTTCCAATAAACTATGGAGTCTCTTAGGGTAACTACTAGCCCCTACGTTTTTCACGTTATACAGGGTGTATCTGACATCGTAACGCAAACTTCGCGAGAAGGTTACCGCATGCCACTAATAAAATTATGATAGTCATTTATGTCGTTAATGAGCAGTTACAGAAATAACGGTGTTTAAAAAAATGTGTCGGCTCGGCCTTTGAACGTTGCAAGAGTGCCGCCGCGCGTGTTTGTGGGTATGACGTTGACCCCTGACGTGAACTCTATTAAATCAGCTGATAGGATAGTTTTTCGGGTTTTGTTCACATTGCGCTTTTTTGTATAATTAGCGAATTAATTATTTTTTACTTTAAAATCTTATTGGGTTATAAAAGTATAGCAATTATGAACGGTTTAAAGTTAAAAAAACTGCATATTATTTTTTTTAAATCAGGAAAAAACCGACGAAAAATTCCACCACGGGGAGGCTCAGAATCATGTACTGTATCCATGGTACTCGTTTGTACGTCGATGTCAGAGACACCCTTTATATTATATTACTCTAACTACGTAGAAGAAGTCTTCATGTATTACAGAGGCATACGATAGTAAATTACTGCTACTTTTAAAAAAAAAACAACATACATCGCCTAACGATGTAGTCCTACCCTCCTCAGTCAGGTCTAAAACCACACATACCACTTGATTGAACGCGCCTAGCCAGTCAGATATCTAGGCGTCACTATTGATTTGAAGGTTTGTTTCTGGCCACATATCGCCATCTTTGAAGTCATTCAAGAATCACCGAATGCATCCAGATCTCATAAGAAAGGTACTTTCTATCTATCTGTCAGCCTATAATCCTATAAAACACATGATATGCATTGAAAGAGCTCAGACTGCTCTTCTGAAATTCGCGCTTAGGAAACCATTCCAAATCTCAATAGACATGTTCTATAGAAAAATCCAAGTCCTCCATATGTGGCCACTTTTAATTATAACTGCAATAATCTGCACTCGCAAGAACCTCCCCAAAAGAGTTGACTATATAGTGAACTTCTGTCAAAGCGGGTGGTCAAATTTCCCACTCCGTCTGTGAAGTCCCTATTGGGTAGATGGAGCCCTGTTTCTCTTAGTCTCACTTGTCACACATTAAACAAATTAATTACCTGATTGTGTAACCATTTACAGATATTCTCCATGGCAGCTGTAACATGCTTAGTAATAACAACAGAGTTGAAGAAATCGAAGCTGATCGATGGCTCATCTCTAGAGGTGGTAACTTCTACCATATTGTTCAGTATTTTCGGCATGAGTGTCATACTGAACATGATGCTGCTTTTTGCTAGCTGTCAGGTAAGCCAGGCCGATTGCTTTATCCATACCGTACTAATATTTTACATGCGAACGTAATTTTATCTGACTGTCATGTTTAAGCCTTACGTGACTTTACGTGGCCGAAGCCAAATTTAGGATAATTTTGAAATATACCTACTAGGAGTTTTCAGATTATTGGTTCAATGTTTTAATACCTACCTACTAACTACTATTTTCTGTGTAAAATCTTAATTATATTCACACTTTAACCGCATACAATTGGACAAAATATTACTCTTATGTATCTAGGTGCTTGTGTATTTGGGTTGTATGAACTCTCAACGAGTATGAATCATGCGTTGTGTCTTGTGTATCACAACTCGAAATTAATTATCTGATGTTTACATTTTTTCGAATGAAGTGATCTAACCTCGCGGTTTCACTGGCATAAGTTTAGATTCCGTAAGAATGTCGGAAGAAGATGTGATTTTCATGTTATGAAATATCTGTGTGCCAAATTTCATTCATATCCTTTTGGCGTAAAGAAGTTACAAACACAAATTAGTCACACACACTCGCAAAATTTGGTCTTTAGAATATTATAATGTATTGTATAATGTGTGTTGATAACCTATTTATGTTTTTGTGTACAGACGACAGCACATCAAGCTACTACAATCTGTCAGATTTCTTTATTAGATTTTCAACTTTATCTCTAAAGCATTAAGGCTCATTGGGAATATTTGGCAGTTTTGTGTAGCTTGGCTTGCTGTCGTCCGTAGATAATTTTATATATTTTTTTATGTTTGTTCCTCTTCACCAAAGCACCAAATCATTCGCCATCATCTCTAGCATTCTTGGTTGAGTGGTAAAGAAAGCCTTTTTTTTTAATAACCTCTCCCGCTCTGGCCGAAGCGGAAGATCGTGTCCGACTTTTACTGACTAAAAGCCACCCGTGTTCCTTCACTTGTCTGTGTTGTCTAACAACCAGCGGCCCTGGAAGGCATTGGTCCTTGTGGACCCCGTCACTATGTGCTGATATCTCTTTGAGGCGCACGCTGAGCTTGTGAACTGCACCTACATACTTACGTCATTATTTCCAGAAAGACGTATTGATGCTGCGCCTGTACTTGTACTACGGGGTGGTGACCACACTTGCGGCACTGGTTCCCACCTTCATATTGATATCCAGGATGATGACCTTCGATGTTTGTGTCGCGTTATTTGCGATATGTGAGTTTATTTGAAAATTTTATGTTCTATGATTTACTGTGGATCCAAAATCCAAATTGAAATTTTTCCGCTTCAAACTTTTTTGTAAATTGCTGGATTATTTTTTATGATCAACTATAGGATGACTAATCAACAAGAACGTTATTTTATAAACATTTGGAACTAAAATGATAATGTGGTCAGAGAGGCAGTCTCTCCATTTTAAAAGCTGGTATTCAGTTACGTCTGTTAGTCTCAGCGGTAGGCTATAATCATCGGCCGCCGGCAGAAGTTACCACCCACCAGACAAAGTCTTGCCGCCAAGCGATTCGTCGTGTTCTGGCATGATGTCTGCAGAAGCCGTACGGAGGACGGGTCTAATTTGTTGTGTTGCGATGTGTGCCGGGTACGATGCGGCAAATGTTGTTGTGTCGGGAGTTTGGTCGTGGATTGTCTCCAGATCAATCTCCCTCTAGAGCAGCATCGTTGGTCGTATTGTTGGGTTTAACATTGCATCACCTCGCTCAACTGGCGTTTTCCTTCCTATTCACTGAGTTTTTTTAGTGAATACGCTTAATAAACTAGTGCGCTTCACCTTCAACGATTGCATCTCTGCTTACCATTAGGCGGGATTGCGGTCAAGCACTAGTTGATAATTTATAAAAAAAAAAGAAATCCAATGTATTACAGAAACTCTGTTGTTAACCTCAAGCAGCTAACAGCTGGTATAGGATACATGTCAATTCAATATAAAATAAATACTCGATAAATTTATATCAAAGGTGTCACCGCACTACGTAGGTCAAATATTTTCCATGTGCGAATATTATGGTGAAGTGATGTGTTTATTTTTATTGGAAAAGGCTGGTTTCTTGTATCATTGTATTAAAAATTCCCATAACTTCCGAACATTAGGATTATAAATCCTTATAATATCATTTGATATCCAAAGATTTCCTACGCTGAATAAATATTTGTATAATCTACAAGTACATTGTTCAGGGTTTGGCTGTTTGTGTATGTGAGTTTATATGTTTGAGGACACTAGGAATTACTTCTATACCGTGACTGAGTCTACAAAAAAAAAAAAAAAAAATAACAATACCCCATACCTACTCATTTTTTTTTAATGTGACGCTGTCAGTTTGATATGTATAATTTTATATCCATTCCGTTACACATTGTTTATACAAGTATACTGTCTCAAAAGATCCTTGTCTTCAAAACACGTTTCATCTAAATACTATTCAGGGATGTCCGAAGTTGCTATTGGTTAGCAAAATGATCCGTAATCCGTTTCTACATAAATGTTAGTATTAATTAGGGTTCCGTACCTAAAAAGTAAAACGGTAAAACGGCGAAGTGTCACGAATAGGGTTCCCTTATTCGTGAGACTTCGCTGTCCGTCTGTCACCAGGCTGTATCTCATTCTCATGAACTGTAAGTAATAGCTAGACAGTTGCAATTTTCAGAGATTATGTATTTTTGTTGCCGCTATAACAACAAATACTAAAAATAAAAAATTAAAATATTTAAGGGGGGCTCCCATACAACAAACGTGATTTTTGCCGTTTTTTGCTCCATATTAATAACGGAAATAGGTAGAAGCTTGAAATGTTCATAGTATATTTGGTTATATTAAAATTAAATAATTAAATAAAAATAAAACAAACATTCAAGGGAGTTCCGATACAACAAACGGGATTTTTTTGCCGTTTTTAAAGATAATGGTACGGAACCCTTCGTACGCGAGTCTGACTCGCACTTGGCCGGTTTATCTATTAACATTTTGATACTTACCATTTCCAGTCCGATTCAACATAAATACACTACTGTGGTTGTAAATGCAAATTCTTACGATACTAGTGCGTTTATTAAGCGTCGGTTATTGGCAGTCACGATTGAGCGGTACTTACGGACTGACGTTACTGCTTACCCCCTCGAATAAAAGAAAGTAAGATACGTGACCTTACATACAGTATTTATAAAGCGTTTAAGTATTAAGTCGCCCTCCGTGGCGCAGCGGTCAACACGCCTGCCTGCGACGTAGAGGCCCCAGGTTCGATCCCGGACAGGTCATGATGGAAAAACGATCTTTTCCTGATTGGCCTGGGTCTTGGATGTTTATCTATATATGTATCTATTATGAATATAGTATCGTTGAGTTAGTATCCCATAACACAAGTCTCGAACTTACTTTGGGGCTCTCAGTCAGTGTGATTTGACAGTATAAAAAAAAATACAAATTACTGATAAATTATAAGCTGGCCAGCCTTTTTCCAACTATGTTATAATATGGAAATATTTGGCAGTTTTGGGTTGGTTGAGCTGCTGTTGTTCGTACCTAATATAATCTGGGAATGTTCTTTGTGAGATTTCAAGACCAGAGTTCTAGTTGCGTAATAGTAATACTATAAAACTAGAAAAAATACTATCAATCAATCAATCTGTGGAAAATGATTCGAACATGTGAAGCAATGGATTAGCAATCTTTCAAAATAATTTAGATATCTCAATCTGCCTGCAATAATTTGCCTGCTTAACAAAGTGAAATAAAATCCGGGCAAGTGCGTGTCGGACTCACGCACAAAGGGTTCCGTACCATTGATGCAATGAAGATGAAATTAAAGAATTTAAGTTATTTGTATGATATATTGGGGGCAACATTTTTCACTTTGGAAGCGTTTGTCACGCAAACTATTCGGTATAGAAAAACAATAATTTAGAAACCTTGATATAATTTTTAAAGACTTATCCACAGATACCCCACAAATATGTGTTTGATGAAAAAAAAAATTGAGTTTCAGTTCTAAGTATGGGAAGCCCCCAATATTTATTATTATTATTTTATTTTTGCATCAAAATCTTAATGCGGTTCACAGAATACATCTACTAACCAAGTTTCAACAGTATAGCTCTTATAGTTTCGGAAAAAAATGGCTGTGACATACGGACGGACAGATGGACAAACACACATGACGAATCTATAAGGGTTCTGTTTTTTGCCATTTGGCTACGGAACCCTAAAAAAAATATTTGAATGATCTAGAAGTGGTTGTTCCGGGTCTAGATGCTTGTGTATGTGAGTTTATATGTTTGTAAACGCACCCATGATACGAGAGAAATTCCTAGTGTGGGGCAACGTCTGTTTCTTCATCATCATCATCAACCTTTTTATCGTCCCACTGCTGGGCACAGGTCTCCTATCGTACAGAGAAGGATTGAGCGTAATCACCACGCTTGCTCAATGCGGGTTGTCGATTTCAGGCTTAAAGTCCAGGTTTCCTCAAGATGTTTTTCTTCACCTTGTAATCAGTCATTGGTGTCCAAGATATACTTAGAAAGTTAGAAACTTTGAAAAATTACATTGGTAATTGCCTGACCCGGAATCGAACCCGCACACTCATACTTGAGAGACTGGTGTTTTAACCGCTAGGCCACCACGACTAAGTTTTTTTTTAAAAGTATGTTGTTAACAGTTAAAATGAAAAGTATTGCTACTGATAATGAGTTTCCATCGTGTTGTTTTTTTTTTTGATAACTGTCAGTCGTGCTGGAGAGTTCTATTTTTTCCAAATATTGTTATGTTAGGAAAATATCAGTAATTTTATAATATTTCTTTGTAGTTTTTGCGGTTTTTTGACCTTAGGTGTATTTCTGTAAAGTTATGGACCTCCTTCCCCTCCGGATCCTCTTGATCCCCCTGATGCTGTTCAAACGTCTGCAGCTGGTAAGAGACGTCTCCTCATTGACCCGGAGATGATCGAAATCGTCTCCAAAAAGACAATTAAAAGTAAAGATGTGGCTGTTGCGTCCATTCAAACTTTGTTCGTTCATCCCTCTCTTAAAGAGAGTCTAACTTTTTTGACTCAGATAAAGGGCCATTTCTGATTCATGTTTCCAGATCTGGATCCTTAATCCGGAACTATCATCCGTCCTAATAAATTTGGCCAAATATTAACGATTAACAAAATCAAAAACATCTACAGGGATGGTATTATGAGAGTGGGCAGAAATAAAATTTCTTTCCAATTTACTACTGCTGAGGCGGCCAAAAATTTTCTAACTAACCCAATTTTGGTGCCGGTCCACATGTCCATGGACGAATTTATCGAATCGGTGCCCCTTCCTGATGGGTGCGGGATTATAATATTGTAAAGGCTTGTAGGTTGAACAGAAAAGACAAACACGAGGGCATCTCCTTCTGGATCCCAACTCAAACTATCGTCATCACTTTTAGGGTCAGACTCTTCCCAATCGTATTTTTTGTACCACACTTCCCTCCCAGTGGAGGTATATCAATACCCACCACACAAGTGTCAACATTGCTGCGGTTTAGGGCACGTCAAGGCACAGTGCTGGTCCAAGGCATGGTACTTCAAGTGCTCACAACCCTATTCTGGGGATAGTTGTGATGTTGATGAGACCAGAACCACATGCATCCATTGCCTGGGCTTTGCCTTTTATGGTAGCTGTCCTGAGCAAGGGAGACAAAAATCGATAAAATTGTTAATGTTTCAGGACAGTATATCGTATTAAGAGGCATCCCGCTCCCTTCCTAGCGTCAAAAAATCATACTCTCAAGTAACCCAAACTGCAATTCCATCTCAGTCTTCTTATTTTTCTTCCCAAACCGATAGTCTCTTTCCTCCTGCCTCTTTAAAAATTACTATTTCTTCTACTCCTAAACCTAGAGCTCCTCTAGGCAAGTCTTATGGCAGGGCCTCGCATAATACTATCGTTGCTGAGGTTCCTTCTTCATTACCAAATGGTTTCTCTTAGTTCGCAAAATTCTGCTCTCTCAAAATCTTCACAAGAAGACAGCCTCTTAGAGTTATTTCTATCCCTTTTTATTAGTTTAGTTTCCCGTGATAATTCTTCGTTACCACCCCACGTTGCCCATAAACTTTCCCTGCTCTCTGCAAGTAGAATAGCAAGCTCATAACTTTGTGGTTTTTCAATATATCTTTTTGAAATTTTGTACATAGATTCTTTACTTAAAAATATTGGACATGTGCTTCGGGTTTCGCATAAACAGTAAATAATGTTGTAGACATTGAAAGCTATACGTAATAAGTGATTATATAGTGATAAGGAGAAGTAAAATGGCCATTATTTTTAAATCACACAGGTATGCAGTGGTATGTCATCATCCTTGTAAGAAGCGAGATCGTGAAGCTGGAACAAGTGAGCTTCGGGGCAGAGGAAACAGGCCAGGCGCATGAAGTAGCCATCGATGTGCCAGACAGAGATACTTTACTTTAAAATAAAATCGTACTGAAATCAATTAGTGTAATATATGTAGGAAAATAAATCTTGTAGAAAAAAAAATTGTTTTGTTATAATTATAAACCAGTGCTTGATCCCAATCCCGCCTGATGGTAAGCAGTGATGCAATCGTTGATGGTAAATCGCGCTAGTTTATTAAGAACCTATTCACTCAAAAAAAAAAAAACTGGGTGAATAGGAAGGAAGACGGCAGTTGAGCGATTTGATGCAATGTTAAACCCAACGAACAACGATGCTGCGCCAGACGGAGATTGATCCTCCACGACCTAACTCCCGACACAACAACATTTGGCGCAACATACCCGCAACTGCAGACCCGTCCCCACTACGGCTTCACCATGCAGACATCATTCCGGAACACGACGAATCGCTTGGCGGCAAGACTTTGTCTGGTGGGTGGTAACTTCTGCCGGCAGCCGATGTTATGGCCTACCACTCAGTACAACATTGATGTGATTGTTTTATTTATTGTCTAAAAGAATAATAATAACAGCCGCACAGGTCGATTGACCAGGTTAAGTTACACTTGCCTCGGTTGTTCTAAGGATGAGTGACGATCTTTACATATCGAGATCCCTCCGTGCCTCGGAAAGCAAACGTGCTTTCTGAAGCACGGACAGCCACGGAGGGACCAACGGGTCCCGGTTGTCATTTGGTCTACAAATGACAACCGGGACCCGTTGGTCCCTTGGTTTGACAGTCGTTACCGGTTGTCAAAAGTCCATATGTCTGATCACAGTCTTATCAAGGGGTATCTTAGTACCCAGTTACTGGGTCGTGGAGGTCAGATAGGCAGTTGCTCTATATAAAATACTGTGATCACTGATCACTTTTGCACGTCATATGTTTTTTTTTACTAGATGAAGCCGGCATTTCCTAACTGACTACTTCTGAGAAGAAATAGCCGAAACAGACTCAGGGATCATCGTCTTTTTTCAAGTCCAGACATTAAAAATGAAAATGTTTACAATAATTTACGTTATACATAATTACGCATATTGCTTAATAACAATGCTTAACGGAGCGAGCAGTTCACTCCCAAGCTTTTTTGTCTTCTAAATAATCTGTGATTTTATAATACCCCCTTTTGCATAGTTTGGCCTTTATATAGTTTTTAAATCGTTTAATGGGTAAGTTTCGAATGTCCATACTGGTATTTACCGAAATCCTTTTAGACTGGTTGCCGATCCCAATATACTTAGTTGCGAAAACAGGACACACTACAGGTTCAGACCCCTACAGCTGTAATAATATTACTGAGAAAATTTAGGTGGGGTGTTTTGTCATTCCACATGATGCAAGGGACCAGCACCCTAATTGCGTGACAAACTATTACTATTGTGGAGGAATAAGGAACAGGCAGTAAAGTTCACTCATCCTCCATAGAAAAGGGAGGATCCTCCGACTAGACTGTTTGTCTGGCGGGCCACTTTGCCCGCCGGTTTATGTGGTGAACTTGTATGCGTGCTAGTTGCACAGAAAACTCTGATTGCGAGATGCAGGATTCGCGTGACGTCAGTATGACGCGTTGTTCGCATGTTGCGATGAAAAAAATTGCTAAACCATTGCTCCATATGTTAGATAAATGTGTTTGCTCAACAACATAAATAACGCAATGAGAGTTGTTGACCTGTTAAAATGAAACGCATTGCTACTGATATTGTGTTACGCAATTACCCTCCTGTTGCTTACTTCAAGTTCATTTCACCTAAGTTTTTACAGTGAGATTTTTACAGTAGTGGTTTTGGTACATATAGTTCGGGAGAGTTCATCATCATCATCATCGTCCGATGAAGGCCAGCCCGCGCCGCAGCTGAGCCAGTAAACATAACTTCCCAACCATGACCTCTGAGTTTGTTTCGGACGTTTCTTCTCAGAGCTAGTACTAGGAAACGCCGCGGTCATCAAACCGAATGTAAACAAATATTCGATCCAGCCTTCCCTTGCTGTTCTTACCAGCGACGCTGGCTGGAGGCTTTAAATTCATTTAAGGCATCCACAGGAAAGTCCGGTTAGGTAGTGGCCTCTCAAGGTCAACTACGAGATGCCATATCAAAAAAAAAAAAAAAAAACATCATCATCATCATTTCATCCGAAAGACGTAGACTGCTGGACGTAGGCGTAACTCCACGACGACCGATCCAGTCGCCTCCCGCATCCAACGATTTCCCATAACCTTCACCAGGTCGTCGGTTCTCCTTGGCGGGGCTAATTCATGCTTCTATTATTTTATAACTCAGTGCTCTTATTTACTATGACTAGGTACTAACCAACGTCTGCTGATAACGTATTCTCTATGACCCAATGGCGTAGTTTGAATTGTCAAATTACATGTTATCTGTACGACTGACATTTCGATTTAAGAGTTTATTGACGTGGTTTGCATGTGCGTCTGAATTTGTAGTCCCGTATTCTGTGATGTTACTACCTATCTATCAATCTGCGAAGAAATATTTTTTTATTTTTACATAACAAGAAATATATTATTATTATTTTTATTCGCGCTAAATACTCTCCAGCGTTTGATGGTTTATTAATCGTTCGCACGTGATATTGGCAAAATTGTGGCTTCTCTCTCACAAAGGCCATTAATCAAGAATTGAATTGAATTTGTAGTCTAAAACTTACTTAATCAACAAAACAAATGCTTGGCAAATTTTTGATTTGCTCTTCTTCGGAAGCAAGTCAAAAGCTAAAGACCCATAAAAGTCTTGGGCAATACAAAATACGCCCAAAGTAGCCGCTCTTTGTTCAAAGATCACGTTTACAGTAATGATTCCGTCAAATTATTTAAAGAAATGTGCTAAAATATTTCCAAATTTTCATGTGGTGCACAGGTGGGTGCCCGCGGGACACCGAGTCGTGACTTACTCTGGCGGCACCATTGTCAGGAACCATTGCACTAAGGATACGGTTGGCTTTGAAAGTAGCGCCTCATATTGTGTTATGACTACTCCAAATTGCCAATTACACCAATCATGGAAGACATAAAGACACCGCAACACGAATGATCATTAAGCGCGGAAATATTTTGGTGCCCACATTTTTGCGAGCTATGTGTTAAATTTTGTTTCCTCAAACGTTTCATCTACTAAGTTCGTCTCAAAAGATTACCTAACAGATGCTTATGTGGAACTCCGTTTCAGGTCTCGTGGGTAAGATTATAATCCGGATTAGAAGATAAATCAGTATAATCTATCCGTCTATTTCTACAAAGCAAATGAGTAGCCTTTTGTTTCGCTATGTTATTGATACTACACAAAATAACAGTAGATATGTATAGGCGTGTCTTATAGATACATATCATACATGTTCCACGAAACAGCTTATTACCGTAATTTGCTATGTTTTACGTTAATATACCATGGCATGTATATTTAAATGCCATCTGGTATTCGAATGAGAAAATTCTGGAAGCCGCAAACTTTGTGGGCGGGAATTCCGACTGGCGATGTCGGTTACCAGACACAAGTTTAAGGACAAAGCTTTTAAAATTAAAGAAGTTAAAACATGTTAAAACTATTAAATCGAACGGTTTTATATATTAGCCTACTTATAAAAGCAACTTAAAGGACACTCAGAAAAAATCATAGTTTAAAATGCTAAGTTCGCTGTCACTATTTGTGGCATTTTCTTAACTAAATAAAATAAACTGTAAGACAACTTACTTACCAATGACTACGACATGTCGATTGATGGAGACATTTTGAATTAGGTACCTAGTTGGTTAATATTTTCTACCATTTATTTCAATAGCTTATTTCGCAGAAGCAGTAAAACTGGTAGGCTTTTCTCACGTTATATATAGTCAGACGAATTGCGCAAAATTTTTTAGTGGTAATACTATAATTGTACTGTTGTTAATTACAAACAGCACCTCTTAAATTCTCATTATTAATTAAAGAAATTTCTTAATAACCACAATTAGCAATCACTTTAATATTCAGCTGAATGTAAAATGACGGGGACGGCCATTTTTTAAAAGTAGAGGCTTTAACTATGGCACTAAGGAGTCCTGTAAAGTAAAATGCACTTATTAGCTGAGGAGGGCGCATGGAGGGTTCTGCCTAATGGTTCCTATTCACGGCTTGAATGGAGACGCGAAATTGCCAACAATTATATACTCCCGTAATGATAACCGGTGGATGTTCTGCTTCGGCAAACTCAGGTTTGGCAGTGTGCACGTTTTAGCGAGATCCGACGACTTGAGTGGCGATTGTACGCGTCGCAGTTTACATTCACGATGTTTTGAAAACACGTCACAAATATTTGCAACAGAACTCATTCATTCAATAACCCATCTTCTTTTAAAAATCCACCTTGAAAATCGTTTCAGAGTGACAGAACAACTCCAAAATCTAAGCAGAATGTATTGTGCGAAGCGTGCGCCAGGGCGAGGTGACGTCACAACATGGCCGGCAGGTAGGCAGGGGAGATAGGATCCGGTCATCCTGCCCATTTCCGGTCTTCACGCGGCCGTGACGCTTCCGGGCACGCGTCGCCGACGGCGCTTACGAAGCTGCTGATGCACTAGAAGAGATATTTCGGTGTTGTTAAATTGAATCAGAATAAAGCGAGTACCTATCTAATTGAGCAGAATGGCATTTATCAAACATCGTATGAGAGAGATAGAAGTTAGAATTAAAAGGAAGGAGAAATTTTCCTTGATATTCTAGAACGTGGTTACTGCGGAGTTGGAAAAAGCTGTCCTTAGCCCTTTCGCAGTACTATAACGAGCAGAGGCCTTCCTCTGTTTTTCTTTTCAAACAATCAAAAGTTTTCTTGGAGAAATAAAACGACTAACGAATACAAATATGTGGGTATTTATAACAATTATAACAAATGACGGAAACACATATCAAGTACCTGTTTCGATTAATCTGTCTAAAAACTACAATTCGTTTTGTTTCTGTATCTTATTAGATTTAGCTAAAGTTCGATTTCGACTAATTTCCAAACAGGGTGCTAGTGATGAGGACAAATATCATAATCAGTACATTATATTTTACTATCGTATGACATAGGTTTGCATCCTAGTGCCAGTCATCATCATCCTCATTGTTAGGAATGAGACTCAACATCGGTCTGCACGCGCCAGCGGCGTGAGCAGTCTTCATTGGCAGCGGGAGCGGGGCGCGGGCGGGGGACATGACTGAGTGAGCGGACCGGCTCGGACCTCACCTCACTCGCTTCCACGGACCCCGCCGCGACAACACACCTCCTTCAAATTAAATAATTGTTTGTCCGGGATTTTGTTATATATAGAATTTATTATTAAAGGCAATATACCAGACCTTAAAAATACAGTCCATTATTACATCGCCCTTTAAACATTGGTCCATCGAGCCGGATGATTGGAATGAGACCCAAAAATCATCATCATCTTAGCGTTTAGTCGCGGTTGCATCCACGACTTTCGCGTTGGAGGCCGGGGTCCGCTTTCCTGCTCATTTTCTTCCATTTCGCGCGATTTCGACTAATTTCCAAACAGGGTGCTGGCGATGAAGACAAATATCACAATCAGTATATTATATTTTATTATCGTATGACATAGGTTTGCAGCCTAGTGCCAGTCATCATCATCATCATCATCATCATCTTAGCGTTTAGTCGCGGTTGCATCCGCCACTTTCGCGTTGGAGTCCGGGGTCCACTTTCCTGTTCATTCTCCTCCATTTCGCGCAGTTTTTAGCATTCTGTTGTGTGAGATTGTTAGCATGTATGTCATTTCTTACAACGCCAAGCCAGCATTTCTTTGGTCTACCCCGTTTGTTCCGACCTGGACACCCAGTGCACCTGCTGACTTAGGGACGGGGCGCCAGCCTTCCCTTCGGGGTTGAGTGGTCAGACGGCAGTTGCACTCGTAAGAGCAAAACAAGCCAAACAATAATGAATAGGAAGGGAATTGCGGCCTAGTGCCAGTTTTACTAATAAAAACAACGGCTCGCACTCCGGGTGTGATGGCAAAAGTGAAAACTTGAATATTAGGTTGCGCAATTTTGAATATTTATACAGACGATCAAGACACGCGGGTTCGATTTCAAGTCAGGCAAGTACCAATGTAACTTTTCTAAAGTTATATGTAGTTTCTAAGTATATCTTGGACACCAATGACGGAAGGTGAAGGAAAACACCTTGAGGAAACCATCGCCAATCCGCATTGAGCAAGCGTGGTGATTACGCTCAATCCTTCTCTGTATGAGAGGAGACCTGTGCCCAGCAGTGGGACGGTAAAAAAGGATGATGACCAAGACACCGAATACCACGAATGGTAACTGCTGATGGCTTGATCGTCTGTGCATTCGCGCGTAACAGGCTTTAGTACAAACATACACGGACACTTGTGGCAAACGCCATGTGCCGCTTAAACGAAACAGCTGAAGTAGGCATACATTTTCGCCTCGTAGTAGCGAGAGGACCTCTCTGTCTTACGAATTTTCGATCAGCCTTACATGTCCTGATGTGAGTTGAACATTTTTTACCCATCCTAAAAATGTGCACTACGCCGTTAGAGAAGTTTTCACTTCAAAAAGCTACGCACACAAAAACCTTCTTGCCTCTTCCAAAAAAAGTTAGTTTTCCCACTAACTTCTGTGTCATGTTGTCACACGACGCGATGTCTGCAAGATGAGTTTTGTAAAATGAAGTTACAATTGAACACCGTACATGTACCACCTTAACTGTGTGGCTATCGTTAAGCTACTACATAGATATTTAGAAACTTTACCTTCTGTACCTTTTTGAGAGCGTTTATAACTAGAGTCTAGGGGTGACAGACAGGGTGTAAATGTATCTTTGAATGCGATATATAAAGATGAGTAGATTATTTACTAGATCGCAGCTATAGCGGCGATATCTGTACAAAATAATTTTTTCAGGGGGTTTGTCGCTATATTTGACGAATCTTTTCATAAGAATACCATTTAGGGTGAATTTTTGCTGCCAATTTTTTTTTTTTGGTAAAACCTAAACGCCTATATCTAAGTCTAGTATGAGGCGCAAGTTTTGCGTAAAGTTTACTCATTTCTGGGAACGTCTGTAAACAACAAAAAATTAAAATGTAATTTCTCGCTCTTTTAGCGATCGTGACGGCAAGAAGCTTGGTTGGCAGCCAACGACGACGTTACAATTTCATAATATTGACAGGTGCCTTAGGGCCCACATGACAGCGGTCATGTCCATATGTCGGCCTCGACTGCGGCTCGACGTGGCCGCACGCGAACGCCCTCTACTTACCATCAACATTACTATGCACTCATAATACATTGAAGAATTTCTACCCAGTCCGTCAATATTACTTAAATTAAGTCAGCAATCGGAATCGTTCAGATGTAAAGTTTAGTGATATAATAAAAACGCGATTATAGCCCTTAAGACACTAGCAACTGAAATAATTATTGAATACAATTTTAAGTTAAACAGTAAGCGATTATTATGTGTAATTAAAGTCGTGTTTTAAATGACGCCCTCTTAATTTGTTCCCCCTTTTGTGTGGGGGGACGCGACATGTGCGAAGTGGCACTTTTGCCTAGTTTTTAATCGTCTCAGGTTTTTTTAGCTTCCGTCGTTAATTATTTCAATAATTACGGCTTTTTAAAATGTTAATTTGCTGTTTTCAGTCCTAATGTCAATGTTAAATAATTTCATATGTCTTGTGCTTAAAATTTTTTATTTGCTATTTATTATTTGAATTTTAAGGTCTGTCTATTCTCCTAATTTTAGGAACGTTCACAGTTTGATGTCTGTTTTACCTGTCAAAAATTCCTCTAATTTTGGCATTGCTTGACGCTGAGATAAGATTGCGACTAGCGACTACATAGCTATTGAAAGTTTTTAATTACGGGAATGACAAACGCTTCTGTAAAATTTTCACCATAAAAATTTGGGTGAAGTTATTATAAAATTTAAATAAAGTCAAACGGCCATGCTTCTTCTTTCCTTTTTACTACGGGATCATCATTATCAACCTTTTCATCGTCCTACTGCTGGGCACAGGTATAGAATAGAATACTCTTTATTATGCCTTTTAATCAGGCATTTGTGTCTAAGATACATTTAGAAAATACGTATAACTTAGAAAAGTTAAATTGGTACTTGCTTGACCTGGAATCGAACCCGCACAGTGCATACTCATACTTGAGAGGCTGGTGTCTTAACCAGTAGGCCACCACGACACCCCTTGGATAAAAATTTGAATAAAAAGATAATATAATCTAATAACTGCGTTGTGGAGGTCAGGTAGAAAGTCGCTGTATTTGAAATACTGGTTTGCTGCATCCGGTCAGATTAGAAGCCAACCGCAAAAGAATGTGTTAATATAATGGTAAAATTTCAGGAAAAATGAAGATGCTTCTGAGCCGCTACGAAATTCACCAGATTAGAAGTTGTATAAAAACTATATAGTCTGACAGACAATACTCTGAAAAAGTAGATTCAATCGATCAATAAACGAAATATTATTTATTATAAACTCAAAAATAAATAGCTAGTGTGGCGTGGACGGGCGTGACGAAAAACAATATTTTGTTTTTTGCGTCATTTTGAGACGTGATACGACTTACAAGAAGTGTGACGACGCGGTTTCTATTTGAGACAAAAAGGTCGAGAGCGAAACGAATTCACGTATTTCAATGTATGCGTACAAGTATCCAGTGAGGCATCGATGTAACAAATAAAACTTGGATGTTTATGTTGTATTTTTGGATATTATTTTTGGATATGCTTTCCTGGTGCGCAGACTTCGGGACAGCTCCAACAATATCCTGAAAATGATCGCTGGCAGGCTCGATTGTATATACTTACATATATAAATCACTGGAATGTCATCTCCCACGGGATGAAATCAGTTTAAGTATAAAATATATCATATTGTTAGTATAACTTTACATATTTCTTAAGTTTTACTGATAATATGAGTCCGTGTTACTTGAATATAGATATTATTATTATTTCCTTTATTTACCTACATTCATATTAAGATACATTAAAAAAAAATCATATTAGAATAGGTACATACGAAAAGATTTAAAAATATTTTTCTTTATTATACAATACGACCAGACTCCTAAATCATGTCATGTGCATTTTCATGTAAACTTTAAAGGCATACCCTATAGTCCGTTCGCATATGTTTTAAACAAAAGAGGTTCATAGAAACTGAGATGTATAACAACTAATTTTCGAGATGAATTCAACTAATTTTAATAAATATTTATGCTTTAATAAATATCAAAATCTAAATATCTAAAACGGCAAAAACAAGTAATAATAAGTACATAGCATTCCTAAGTATCGACAAGTGAATGACAATAAATCACAGCTACGTATTTTGGTGGAAACCTTTATAACCCAGTAAAATTAAAAAATATTCTGCTGCCAAAATGTATGACTTTATTCGGAAACATTTCAGATTTGGTAGACTTATAGTGAAATGTAAAGCGTAGCTGACCAATTCTGATTCTTTTAGGTTTTTAACATTGAAACTAGCAACTTACGTAAAAATTAAATAATTTAATTAATTAAAAGCCTCATAAATATAGAAGATACGCAGTTCAAGTAAGTTCATTTAAATAAAACTGTCGGTGCATAAGTATATTATAATAAATTCAGTATCAGTATTAACTAACAAATCATAATACTAATAAGTACCTACATATATTTCTTATATATACATTGTTCTTTAATTACTAAGTATACCCTAAAAACAACCTTTATAATATCTGTCTAATGGTATCGCGAATGGAGTGTAAAACGTCAAAATAACGATGAGTTAAAGAAAAAGTTTTTATGCTGTTTTGAAGTCGACATTGTTGGCCTAGTTGTCACAATGGTGACATACTGTGTCCTTTATTTAAATTCCTTGAAAACCTTAAAAATGCACAAACATGTAAAAAAAAAAAAATAGTTGGTTCGATTTTTGAGTCCGGGAGTGTAGATTTCGGCGATCAGCATCAGGTGACAAATAGAGCACGAAAAACATTTTACGAATGTACAAACCACTGTAATCTGTCAAATTTCTTAAATAGAATAAATGATAACTTTATCGCTACTGAGTTGAGGTTCAAATTTGATAAGGATGATTTTAGAGCTTCGGGTGGCCTGCTCCTTTGTACTAATATAATAAAGCTTAAGAGTTCCTTTGCTTCTTTAAACGCGTTAATTAGAGGAATCACTAGTTGGATTTACATACAGGGCAGCCTCCAAAATATTTGTATACATACGAATATTTGCACTGGTCCGGTTGTGCCTCGGAAAGCACGTTAAGCCGTTGGTCCCGGTTGCCATACGAACATCTAATGGCAGTCGTTACGGGTTGTTGAAGCCCTCAAAAATCCAACAAATGGGTTGTGGAAGTCAGATGGCAGTCGCTTCACGGAAAATATCGAAGTTTAGCCAAAATACACAGTTAGACTGGTAAAGCGGGCCCCAGACACCAAAGCTGAAAAAGCTTCGGATGCGACTGGAATTAACGCTGACATGATTATTTATTTATTTATTTATTCTTTATTGTACACCAATCAAACATCAAACAAAATACATGGAACAAAAAACATACAATGGGCGGCCTTATCGCTAATGCGATTTCTTCCAGGCAACCAAAGAATGGACAGATTCTCCTGAACCACATATGGGACTGTCGTTGGTGCCAAATATCATGGTTACAATTTACTAAAATAGATACACATATACATACATAAATACATAGATACTTTAATAGTATAAATAGCCATTCATAACGACACGAGTTGGATTTACCTACAAAATATTATTGCATAGCGAGAATAGCAATATATGTACATATTATTGAGAGCAGCGGTGGTCAAGTGGTATCGGCCGGGTAAACCGCCATGTCTTAGAGCAAAAAAAAAAAAACAAAAAAAAATCTATGACATGTGACACTCCCTCTCACCGAGAAGAGGCCTGTGTCCCAACTGTGGGAACATTATATACTGATTATGTTTGCATAGCGATCGACTACTGCGTTGCCCGCGAGGTTCGATTTCCGCAAGGAACAAATATATTTGTTTGGCCTACAGGTAGTTGTTCCGGGTATGGCTGTTTGTGTATGCTAGTTTAAATATGTACTTAGTTTTATTGATAGAGTGGAGCAACGGGTTTAAAATAAAATAAAAAATTGTTAGTTGTAAGAATTGTCTTAACCTATGTCCTATAACCCTCCTCGGTTATAGGACATTTAATATCGCATTACGACCCTAAGAAGAGGCAAAAGTCTTCTTCTTTTTTCAAGGTGAGATTCAACCTCAACTCTTGATCAATGGCGTCCGTGGAAAAGATACCACAATTTTGCCATTATCACGTGTAACAAATTATAGAAATTCTTTGGAAAAATTCTATAACAATATAAATGTGTGTTCATAGTTTACTGACGTCAATGACAATTGAAAAATAAAAGCCTTTTTTCTTCTTTTCTTAAGAGTGAATACTACTTCAACTCTTCACTGGCCTCTGTGGTTAGACAATATAATTTTGCCAATAACACGTGTAACAAATTATAGAAATTCTTAAAAAAAAAATATTTCACAATAATGGCGGATATCACCAATGACAGTTGAAAAAACGGCCGCGTTTGCCGACTACTAGGAGATTTGATGCAAAGCCATGATGTGGCCACTATGCTGCGAAATTTCAATGTTCTTTATGAATTATTCACTGAATGCACTTTTTACTACATAAATCACGCGCTTTTAATTAGTAAACGACACTATATATAATTTTAAAAGTCCAATGATAAATGCGCGTGACACTCAGCTTTCCTGTGAAAAATCAAAATAAAAGTCAGGAAGACAGTGAAGCGAAAACTAAGATGAAGACTGAAGTTTAGAACTGTCAAATAAGTCCGCTCCTGACATAGATTTAGAATTTCGCTCGTCATGTTTATAATCGTGTCTAAACTGTTTATGGTGTATATTAAATTGACAGGATTAAACTAATATGTTGTCTTCTATTCTTTTCTTACTAAAATAGAAAGAAAAAGATATATAAAGATTGAATTTCTGGGGCTACAATTGCTTATCTTGCTTAAGGAACATAACCCTGAAATCTCTAAGGGTTAAGCATGTGTACTTATTGGTGGGTACACCAAAATAATAAGTTTTTATAGAATTTAGCTCTATTTATTTTTAACATTATGTGCAAAAAACTTTTCCAGTAGAGCAGATTTTGCACTTGAATACTGTATTGGGCCCAACAGCAAGTTGGGCCCCATACAGTATACGTACAAAAATATTATTGAAGTAAAGTGTACTCGAATAATATTTTCGATCAGTCTTAATAACGACATAATTCCTTGAACCATCCGAATACAGATAAGTATGTGTGTATCCTTTCCTGATTGGAATCGACATATGGTAGAGTTGGTGAGCTAGTGATTTCCGTCCCAAATACGCCCTAATTCGACGTATCTAACGCGACCCATTTGGAATTAATGAGATCGATGCGGTTTCGATAGTAATCACTTTTTATGTTTGGTGTATTAGAGATAATTTAGGAAATTGCACCTATTAATTTAGTATCGAATCGTTTTCGTAACGCCTTCTGTTTCATCTGTTTAATTTAATTTATGGAAGTGAATTTTTGGGAGCTTCTGTGTTCTAAGCTTTTCGATCACGATTCTATTTTTCTGAAAAAACGTATCCAAAGTTTACCAGAAAGATATTGATACACTCTCTTCCGAAAAAAGACAACAACAAAAGAGCAATTTCCAAAGAATTCGGTCCACATAATTTACACTTAAAGTCGTGACATACAGCCGCTTGCAAAACGTGCGGGTATTTGGGCGACGTCGGATACCCGGATCACATATTTGGAATAAAAAGTCGTTTAAGAATTTTAAACAATTTCTGTGTGTCCCCGCGTGGACTATTAGCGACGGTAATGACCCATAATGACAATATGGTCGTATAATCAGGACATTAAGTGATGTGCGCGACGCCTCAGGCCGACGTCACCGCGCCACCACGCCACCGAAGCGACCGTAACCACTTTGGTGGACTTTATTCTTTGTCAAAATCTCGTTGCTACTACGTGTCTTTTGTGATACTGTTAGGTTTTCATGATGAGGATTTCAATTGTTGTCATTCCTTAATTGACTTGTGCTGATTTCGATGAAACGCTGTTTGTTGATGAGCAATTAAAGTGTCCATAAACCATCGTTTTGGCAGTTCAGAGACAGATATGATAATAATAGTTCTCCAGACGGTATTTTGGCTGTGGCAGCCAATCTCAATCGAGACGGGCCTTCGGCGCGGAAGTTCTTGAAGTGAACAAGTGTCAGCGTAGACATAGGTGCATTCCTTCCCTCACTGACGTTGTCCGATGGGACGACAAGCACTCCGACATTACCGAAGGGAGCTTATACGCAGGATCATTGATTAAACGTACGTTCCGAGGCACGTGGGTATCATGAAAAACCTAATACACGAACACGCTTGGTATTTGAGCTTTCGGCCTCGAGACCAACTAGGTACATAATAAAGGGGCAAGCATATATCTATCTAACAAGACGAATTTCATGAATTAAACTTAAAAAAAAAAACAAATGATATTATTTAAGTGTTATTTACATTAAATCTTCATTAGCTCCTATTGAAGATTATATGTAATTCATGGTAGGGGCTGATATATTCGCGTGAGTCAGTCAATTCGCCTACAGACTCGCCTTAAGGTGACGTTTAGTGTGACTTAACAGTACGAAATACGTGTGAATCGTGATCGAAACACAGGAGAAATACTTTAGTGTCATTTGGTTTGACGTTGCTTTCAATTTTGTCTCATCCTTTAGGGCAAAGGCCAGAGTTTGGAGCGTAAAGCGATCTCCTGATACGTTTTGATTGTTGTTTTATGAAAGTTGGATAAATTGATTTGGGATCTTGGCTTTTCCATTACCACTGTATCTTATTGGGTAGTTGGAGGTGAAGGGTTTTGGTGTTTTATGTAAATATGGGAGTTTTTAATAGTTGTACAAATAAGTTTCCGCCGTTTCTTGGACATGCGGACAAGCATTATCATGTAGGAGAATAATTTTGTCATATCTGGAGTAGTAATGGGCGCGTTTTTCATCTTCCTTCTATCTTCCTCCGATAATGTTTCTAATTCCGTGTCTTTGTACGATTTCGGTCTTCCACTACGTTCTTTGTCTTCACAGTTTTTAAACTTTTGAAACCACTCACGACTATTTCTCCATCTTAAAGTAGCTTCACCATAAGTATCTATAAGCAATGCCACATGCAGCCTCAGCTGCAGATTTCTTAACAAAACATTTTACATCTGACAATTTCAACGAAACCTCATAGTGTGGACATCTTTTGTTAAACGGCAGAACCTTATTTGTACACTTAATAAGATAATCATTTGCAAGGCAACTTGAAACGAAAAGACGAGTTTCACATCTCTATGCCAATCAAACATCTACACTCGCATTATTCCTCCACTTATCCAGTATCTCTTGTTCTTAACGAATACCAAGATTGTAGACGTAGGTACCCCTATGGGAACAATAATCAATTTGATTCATAGATGAACAGTAAAACTGAACAAAATAACTATTTGATAGTTTCACTAAAGGAAATTATCGCAAAATAAATGAAACAATTTGTCAAAATCGCGTTAAATTTTGCTATTGGATATTGATAAATCATTAAACGAATTACTACAGTTTACGCGCTCTTGTCAATATTGTCACTTTATTTTATATTATTAGGCAACTCTCAACAGGGAAGCGGGCAGCAGCGCTTCTCCTGTGGAATATGAAATCACTGCAATCCCATAAAAAAAGGGAAATTATCTTATGATCTCTCCCGCTCTTGGCGGAGCGGAAGGACGTAACAGACCTTTACTGACTAAACCCCACCAGTGTCTTCACATGCCTGGGTGCCAGGGCCTCGGTTTCTTTTCTAACCAACCCGCAACCCTGACCCAGGAGGCATCGCCCCAATAGAAGCTTTAGGGGGGCATTTGTCCAGCAGTGGACCTCCATAGGCTGATGAAGAAGAAGAACAAGATTTTATTTATTTATTTATTTATTTATTTATTTATTTATTCTTTATTGTACACCAATCAAACATCAAACAAAATACATGGAACAAAAAACATACAATGGGCGGCCTTATCTTATTTTATATTATGCAAACAATACAATAAAACTAGCGCTTTATCTGCATCTTCCTGGGTGGTAGCAACTTGCCATTAACTTCTTTCCTATTGTCCTAAGTCTAACAAAGTGAGCATTTAATATAGCAGGTGAGAGTGGTCCACGCAGTCAGTATGTCGGTAGTATAACTCAAAGGGTAAGTGTAATGAGCTTGCAGAGTGCCCCGTCACGTGCCGTAACGAGCCTCACAAAGTCTCGGACGAACCGTAACTCCTAACTGCCTCATTGCAAATGTTATTGAAGTATAAGTAAAATTGTTATCTGCCTTATTTGGTTTAAGATGGTTAGAGATTGTTCGATGTCATTTCACATTACGATTTCCACGCTATATCCTTGGTAGAGTGGGTTCAGGGTTTGGCTATAGGGTATTATCTGTTGCAAAGGTGCTAAAGATTTGGGGGATTGAGATTTAATCTACACTAAGCTAATTTTGAATTTTTTTTTATTTGTTTGGACAGATTTAGTAAAAGTATTTTTGCATTTACGCGCCAAAATTCCAGATATTAGCGTGTCAATACAAAGACATTTTAGATTAGCCGAAGCGTGAAGACTAGTGTATAAAAATATGTTTTTGGTAGCCAAATTCTTGAAGGCAGTACGCTATTTGACATCATAATTAGACCCTTAGGCATCGTCCTAATAGAACGCGAATGCGCGATCATCGCAGGTTATACTCGTACGAACGCACAATCAAATATGTTGAACTCGAATAAGTGTCCTAACTGATAAATAATCGCCGTATAGCGGGATTGGCTGAAAGTTTGACGTTGACGAAGTTGCTGGCAGAAGCTATTTATTGTCGGTCTCCGTGGCGCAGCGGTCACCACGCCTGACTGCGACGTGGAGGCCCCGGGTTCGATCCCCGGCCAGGTCATGATGGGAAACGATCTTTTTCTGATTGGCCTGGGTCTTGGATGTTTATCTATATATGTATCTATTATAAAATATAGTATCGTTGAGTTAGTATCCCATAACACAAGTCTCGAACTTACTTTGGGGCTAGCTCAATCTGTGTGATTTGTCCGTGTATATTCATTTATTTATTTATTTATTGTCAAAGACAAATTATTGCGACTGCTTAGTGGTGGTTGGTAGGTATATTCCAAAAATGTTTATGTCATATACATACCTAGACACAACCAAGTGTCAGCCGAATCTATAATTGCCTCATCAATAAAATACAAATAAACAATGAATATGATCATATTTTGTAGCAAAGCTTTCTATAATATTATTCACCAACATAAAAGTAGGTAATTATGTCAATACAGTAGCTCAGAAGCTTACACAAAGAATGCAAGAATCAGATCCTCCGATCGTACGAAACATTAATATCGCCAAGAAACAATAAAAACTGGCCGTTTGAATAATAACCGTACAGCGTACACTCGATCCGAGCGCGTATCAGGCAGAGGCATCGGAACAACCTGCGTATCGCATTACACATAAAATATTTATTATTTATAGTGTATAATTAATTAAAACAGTAGGAGTCACAAAAACAAGTAGCCTAACAGGAAGCTGTAATAACTCAATCGCGAGAACATCGGTCGCCTCGATTAGTTACAGTCCAGATTGGATCTCGGCCCGGCCGTACAATGTAAACACCGTTTTATTCGCTCACAGTAGCTTAATGTCTTAACATGATAGGTTGGAGCCTACCGCGTTTACGTGGAATATGCACCCGCGACCTACGAGCGGGCGGGAACAAATAATTAGATAACCTGTATGAGTGTGTGTGTGTAACCTGTCTGCGTATGGTGGCCATTTAAAATAAGCGTGTATGGTATTCTAGCCCTGCTCTTTTGGTTTTTTTGGCATCTCTTCTATCTTCATATAGCCCTGCATTTGAAGAAATCTGGAGAATTTGAGGAAAAATATCTGTAGTACCCGATTTAAATGACCTTTCGCCAAGGTTGCAAGTAAACTAAATGCCATTAGGGTAAAATATATCTGCATATTGAAACATGAACCTGTTGTTCATTGATTTAAAATGATTTATGAAGCTACACCATCAAAATAAATCCAATCTAATTTAGAATTATATCGAAGCATACATTCGCTTATCCTCAGTAACTTTTATTTCGCCGCAATAAACTACCCTTATTACTACCACATGGTGCATTATTAAAATATATTCATATTTAATGTAAGCAACATTTCACACCAGTCGTAAGAATCGCAGTTTATTTGCTTGACAAGGAGTCCCGGGCTCCCGCAGGCGGCGGGCGCGGTCGCTGGCGCGTGGGCATTAAATACGAGTATTGTGCTATGTGTGGAAGTTCTTTATTAAAGTTCTCGTGAAAATGCAACAATGAACCGGTGGTCGCACTAACTTAATCTAAGAGAATGAATCCGCAAATGAAATCTAGGATGGACCGGTTTAATCTCGCTCTTATTAAGAGTATTATTTGTTGCTGTTTTGCTATGACAGAATATTGTTGGGATCAGTTACTTTTAAGAAATTGTTGAGTCGACGGTACACCGAAGTCCGAACTCATGGCAGACGAGATAACCGCGAAAGTTTCAATAGAAATATTATTGTAAATTATTATTATTGTTTCTAAAATATCCATCCGTTTACAGGGGTAGTTAATGTTAAGTTACCTGAATATTCCTTAGCTATTATCCCTTTCTTCTTCTTTAACAGTCGTTCGTCTAACCCAGTAGAACGATATTTTATTATGGACATAAAACCAGACGATATAAAATATGTCATGGAGACTTGTGTTTATTGAAAATTTAAAACAAGAGTTATGTATTCCACATTTTATTTGCTATACTTATGATTATAGCTCTAAGCTTATTAAGTGTCAACTTCGCTGTTTATAGATGTCAACCCTTTGCTTTAAAAAAAGGCTTTAGCTATAAACCTTTTTTTGTTCTTTGTTGATATTAATGTAAACTATGGTGCAGGGTCTAACTAAGTATATGTACTGCCAGGCTTTTATTATTAAAACTGATCTTCTGTTTACAGTAATCCTCATATTCTTGTCTACTTTACTACACAGAACGTCCGTTAGTGATAAGTAGAGCATCATCAAATTGAAAAATTTGCTACTGTATCTGTAGTGGAGCGTATGCACAGCGTAGCAGCTGCGTAGCCTTCACGTAGCGGCAGTGAAATTTTGTAGTTTTGGCCACGTAGATCTTTTTGGGCAGACACCGTATGAAACATTTTTGTAGGATCAAAAATTCTAAACGCCTTATTGAATTGCGAAGTTCATTAGATTACAATCCGCAAACTCAGCCCCAGACGAATTGCAAATAAAAAATAAACCAATTACGGGTTTATCAGATAACAACATCTTAGTTAGTCTAATGGCTCCTGTAGTAACTACTACATATAGAGATTGGCCGTATCTATATCAATTTGGATCTCATTACACTAATCATAACGGGGTCCATCTGCAGTCAATTAAAATGCATATCTATAATCTATATACTACTTAATGTGTTAGTGCTGTTAAATTGATATTGATTACAGCTAGATCCTGAATTAGTTTTCTTTTTAATTATCTGTTGCCCGTTATTTCGGCTCCGAATATAAAGTAATGTGTGTCCTTCTCCAGACCATGCGATAAATTTCATCTAAATCCATTTTTAGGAATTTTAGCGTGAAAACTTAACAAACATAGAAAAAACCGGCTAAGTGCGTGTCGGACTCACGCACAAAGGGTTCCGTACCATTGATTTATGAAATTAAAGGATTTAAGTTATTTGTATGAAAGATTACGCGGTAATAAGCGGTTTACGATTTACGAGGTATTAAAAAAAAATTGCTGACTAAATCTCGTTCAAAACAATTTTCGTTGGTAGTTTTTATAGTAATGTACATCATATGATTTTTTTAGATTTTTCATTTTCATATTTTAGAAGTTAGAGGGGGGGGGGGGGGGGACCAACTTTTTTTCACTTTGGAAGCGTCTGTCACGCAAACTATTCGGTTTAGAAAAAAAATATTTTAGATACCTCGATATCATTTTTGAAGACCTATCCACAGATACCACACACATATGTGTTTGATGAAAAAAAAAATTGAGTTTCAGTTCTAAGTATGGGGAGTCCCAATATTTATTATTATTATTTTATTTTTGCATCAAAATCTTAATGCGGTTCACAGAATACATCTACCTACCAAGTTTTCAAAAAAAAAAACAAAATAAATAAACAGTATAGCTCTTATAGTTTCGGAAAAAATGGCTGTGACAGACATGACGAATCTATAAGTGTTCCGTTTTTTGCCATTTGGCTACGGAACCCTAAAAATCATATATTTTTTATAATATTAGTTTAGATTAAAAATGGAGTACTGTCAAGGGATTCAAATCATTTGTCCATGCAAAAACCTAATAACATTCATTTACAGTTGGCAGTTTAACTAAGACTTTTGTAACGTGCGCAATGACAGAAGGTAAAATGGCGAAACGAGAGTAAGTACTCGTACATCTTTTTGCGGAGAAATTTAAAAATGGAATGGAATTTAAAACTTGGAAGTAAAATTTTTCATTTTTTCGCTCATAAAAAAAAAAAAAATATTTAATGTTTTTATTTTTCACTTTTTAGTTGTGATAAGGTGTTGCTTCATAATCAATTGCATTCGGCGGTCAGCCGACATAGGGAAAATTACAGGTAGACGATGGGTCGTGAAAAGCAGATGACGCAATTTACCTTACGAACTTGAAGTTTGAATCGTAATTTTGGCATATTGTGAGAGCAGCCAGCCTATTGGTGTTCTATAGGATGCATTTTAGAGAGTGTGCGCGGGAATTGCATGCCTTAATTCCCCCATCTTCGTTCCATCATCAGACGACTCGTGGCACGGCGAGTATGCACACACTACGAACCGGATGAAGCGTTTCTTCGATGAATTCGGTACAAAAGACGAAGGCTTTTATACCGCGTACATCGAGGGACTGGAACAATTTGCCAGCGAAGGTGTTTCCGTCTGACTATAAGTGTCTTCAAAGATAGAGTGAAGAGGATCTTAATAAACTAGCGCGCTTTACCATCAAAGATTGCATCACTGCTTACCATCAGGCGGGATTGCGGTCAGACACTAGTTTATAATTATAAAAAAACGGTTTTGATAAAAAAAGCGTATGTTTCACATAAAGAAATAATTTTGCAAATCGGTCTATAAATAACGGAGTTCTGTGGTAACAAACAAAAAATTACGATTGAATTGAGAACCTTTTCCTTTTTTTAAGTCAGTTACATATTAACATACATACTTCAATTTGTTAGTTCGCTATAGATAGCTATGCAAGCTTCATTGAAACACAAAACACGTAAGAAAGATATACTTACCTTCATAAGGTACAAGCGGAGGTAAGCGGAGGCCATTGTAATCAGTTCTTACTCATCCCATACAATTATACTCAAGATGCTACAAGTGCGTCGGATTGCACGCATCGATGCAAATTAGTCGAGATGATGATTCATTTTTTTTATAATATGTCCACTTATTATCAAGATGTATATTATACATACATACCTATGTATAATTTAAAGGTGTTGCCGACAGATGACCGTGTGAAGAATCAGAGGTTACATACATGTAATTGTCGATGTTCGTTTTGGAATGATAATAAGACTTTTTTTTGCTGAATTGCAGGCGATCCATCGTGTTCCGACATGATCTCTGGTGAAGCCGTACGGAGGATAGGTTTGAGCAGTTGTGTTGCGATGTGTGCCGGGTATGATGCTCCAAATGTTGTTGTGTTAGGAGTTTGATCGTGGAGGGTCTCCAGATCAATCGCCCTCTGGCGCAGCATCATTGGTCGTGTTGTTGGGTTTAACATTGCATCACATCGCTCAACTGCAGTTTTCCTTCCTATTCACTAAGTTTTTTAAGTGAATAGGCTTACTAAACTAGCGCGCTTTACCATCAACGATTGCATCACAGCTTACCATCAGGCGGGATTGCAGTCAAGAACTAATTTATAATTATTAAAAAAAAGGTAATGTACAGATGACAGCACATCAAGCTAGTACAATCTGTCAGATTTCTTTAATAGATTTCAACTTTATCATTAAAGCATTATGGTTCAAGGTTGATGGGAATGTTTGACAGTTCGCGTAGCTTTACCTGCTGTTGTCCGTACTAGCTTCTGTTCTCACAAGGCATTTCTTGATTTAGGTGGTTTAGCGAAATATGTTTTACTTAGTTAAGGTTGTCTTAGTAAGCTATGTTTTATTCGAGTACCATGAAACGGTACCCTGATCGTTAAAACATATTCGTCTTTGCACAATGTCAAACACTTTCTTTAAGGTGAAGAACCAGGGTAAGCCGTGAAACATGATTGCCGCGGAATATGGTCAGCGATCGCTAGTGTCACAAATATTTCATTTAATATAAACAATAGGATTATATGAGCTCGAAGGGTTATATTGCGAATTCAATGATTATAATTCTATAACCTAAACTTTGGGCGGTTCAGTGAGTCCAAAGTTAATGTGTCTGCCAGGAAACTTAGCGTTATTGGAAAGGTCCGGCGGTACTTCACACCAGGACAGCTTCTAAAAGCACAGGTCCGTTCGTGTGTGCAGCTAAATTTAGGCTGGTGCTGCAAAATACCACCTGTCAACTTTGAATTCGGTGGAGAGGCGTGCGAATAGCCTAATTGGCGATCCTATTTTGGTTCAAAACGGTCTCCAAAGCATGGACCATAGACGAAGAGTAGCCAGCCTGTCGGTATTCTATAGGATGCATTTTGGAGAGAGGTCGCGGCAATTGCATGACTTAATCTCCATTCCATCATCGGACGACCCGTCGTACGGCGAGTATCTACCCTTAAGTTGTTGACACCACTACGATCCGGACGAAGCGTTTTGCCTCAAGCAGTCAAGCACCAGTTTATAAAACTGTACAATAATCCTCCACACTTCCGTATAAAGTTAAACTTTTTTAACTAAACCCTCGATTTATCCAAAACCCTTGAACCATCCAACTATAATACAAACTAAAATATTCAACCTCATAACGAGCACAGAGTAATAACTACATACAAATGCATAAATAAATTTCACTTAAATCGACCTCCGTTGTCCGGTAAAGCAGTAGCCGTTTAATAAATCTTCGCCCCCGCACCACGGCATTCAGTCGACGCTCCTAGGTCATAGCTTGCGGACACTGGTCACAACTCAAGGGGACACACACAGGTGCATCATCCAACATTTTGTTCTGACAAACGCGTGAAACTGATCGAAGTGACCTTTGAACGGCGCTTATTATGATTAACTGATGATTTATTTGGGATTGGCGGTTGATTGAATTGTGATTGTGAATCGAGTATTATATGTGGGCAGAAGTTCTTAATGCCGCAAAGGGCAGGCTTGTAGGTTATAATAGTAGTCAATGGCTTCTGAATTATCGTTTTTATTGAAAGTTGACCAGCTAAATGAAGAGGGCAGAAGGATAAGAGAATAATCAATTTACAGTAATTACAAATTAGAAGAGTTGACTTGGTTGTGTGGACTCGCTATTCTGTGAACGTACCAGTTGAATTGCAAAACTATATTTAAATTTAATAGCCTAATTCTTGAGGAAGGCTATAGGTACATCACATCAGAACAAAAAATCACGACTCATAACCTCAGCGTAAATCCCAGTCACATCGGAAGCTTTTTCAGCTTTGGAGTCTCGGGTCGGCTTTATCAGTGTAACTGCTGCAGTCTAACAAAAAATCACGACTGTAAAAGTGAGCGTGGGCGATGCGATGCAACGAAACGAGGTGGGTCGAAGGTGGACGAAAACACGCAGGTGATGTCGAGGGCTGTGATGAACTATACGCGTTTCAGCGTCAAAGAACTGAATGAGCCGGTATAGGACGGGCATGTCACCATCCCGGTGAGTCCATCAGACATTTATTATCCTTGGTCGCTCTCGTCTGGCTCTCGTCTCGTCAGCATTTGCACAGGCATAACCAAGTAGCTAGGATTATTCACCAGTAACTTGCTTTGAAATATAAACTTGTGGATTGTGAGGTACCGTATTATAGGTATGTGCCCGACCCAGTTCTGGAAAATGATCATGTTACGTTAGACTGGGATCTGTCTATCATTACTGACAGGACTATTGTTGCAAATAAGCCTGATATTAGTAGTGAGCCCGATTTTGTGGAAATATCAGAAAAAAAAGTTCATTCTATATATTAATCTTGGTTATAAACTATCTAACCCATATTACAAAATGAAATCTAACTTTAGTTCCAGACATACGACATACCTTTGAGTCAGTATTTGTATTTCGAACTTTATTGAGGTTATGTCAGTTCTTAATATAAAAATGACAACTTAATTCCGAACTAAGCTGTCGTTTTTATACAAAAGAACTGCATTCCTATAATGTTTAAGTGCGTAATTCAATAACCATAACCAGATTCGATTTTTTTTATTTGATAGCCCAATAGGGTAGTTGACTAAAAATAACTAGGTAATTAGTCCGTCACTCAGATTTCCAAAAAATATTAGATACGTATTTTTTCTTTTTTCATACAAACAAAAAATGAAGACGACACAGTGCGTTGAAAACTCGTGTGACGTCACTGCAAGCTACACTTTTTAGCGAGGGGTGAGGTCACCAGCCACCATTCCTGATCTTTGATGCCTTTTATATTTGTCAATGTTTATTGATTTGATAAAACAAAATATACGTATCGAATATTTTTCTATAATCTGAATGACGGACTAAATAGAATAATTTTTTTTACCCAGGAAACATTCCTGAGATTTTATTCAAAAACTATGTCCAGAAGGGTAAAAGCGAAAAGGAAGTGACAGCGCGGGTTGCGTTGGAAGTGATAAGCTAACAAATAAAGAAATAAACATCATAAAACAAAGAAGAAATATCCCTATATAAAAAAAACACTTTTTCAGTACGAAAGCAGTAATAACAAATAGCCTTTTCTGTCATGATTTTCTCTGGACAGTATAAATCTTAGTGCGGCCAGTGGGACGGCGATAAATAACTGGGCTTACAGTAGGAACTGTCAGTGTTAAGACCCTCGTTTTTATACATACATTCGTATATATATACACCAACGATAAAGCTAATCTGTTGAGTGTGAAATAATGATATGGTTGGTGAGACTAAATCGTAAAACAAAAACTTGCCCTCCAAATATTTGCGGAAGTCAAAAACTTGCCTTCCAAATTTTACGGTTTCTCGGTGGTAGACCATAACATCGGCCGTCGGCAGAAGTTACCACCCGTCAGACAAAGCCTTGCCGCCAAGCGATTTGTCGTGTTCCGCCATGATGTCTGGTGAAGCCGTACGGAGGACGGGTCTGAGCAGTTGTGTTGCGATGTGTGCCGGGTACGATGTGCCTAATAATGTTGTGTTGGGAGTTTGGTCGTGAAGGGTCTTCAGATCAATCTTCCTTTGGCGCAGCAACGTTGGTCGTGTTGCTGGATTTAACATTGCATCACCTCGCTCAACTGCCGTCTTCCTTCCTATTAGCTCAGTTGGAAAAGGGAGGTTGAACCTGGCGGGCAATTGCCCAACGGTTGATGTTGCGAAATTGTATGTACGCTAGTTACATTAACTTAATCAAATTTTATTCCGTGGTGCTTGGCAATCTGGGCTTCTCCCAGTTGCAATAATGTCCCTTTATGCCGATTGGCCTAGTTCTGTTCTGTCTCCTGCTTGTTATGGAGGGAAGTGGAAAAATATCTTTTTTCTTACTCCTCCGCTATTCTTTTCTGATTAATTTCGTTGCGGGGCCCAAGACAGTTGAATCGTTTCTCTGGGACTCGTCGAGCTTCATTGCTCGGCGTTTTTCTGGCGGTCTCCACTGTTGATTCCGGCTTTCAGGAGTTGCAGTGGGTGGGAAAAGTGTGGCGGGTTTTGTCCCATTAAAAAACGAGTGTGCTTATGACCACACGACTGAAGTGAAACTTCTTTTGCACCATCTGTATGTATATATATATATATATATATGTGTGTACAATATATACATGTATACACATATACATATATTAATTTTCTATAAATATTTAAATTTATTTCATGCTTTCATTTATAAATTAATATTTTTGCATAGACCTCTAATTTAAAAAAAAAAGTGGATTCCCTCGGGGCCAAAAGGTCGGGCTCTTCCTCCTGAATCAGGGGACCCCAAACTCGGGTAGTCCACGACCTCTGGTTCCCGAGATAATCCACGGGGGGGTGAGGTAACTAAAGGGGGTCGGGGAGGGGGATAGGTTTCGTGGGGTTGCGGGGGGGAGGGGGAGGGGGAGAGGAGGGGAGTGGATTCCCTCAGGGCCAAAAGGTCGGGCTCCTCCTCCTGATTCAGGGGACCCCAAACTCGGGTAGTCCACGACCTCTGGTTCCCGAGATAATCCACGGGGGGGTGAGGTAACTAAAGGGGGGGGGTCGGGGGGTGTTCGCAGCGTCATGTTCTCGAAGAAATTCATAGTTCTTAATCAATCAAGGTACTTAGCTTAATAATTGAGCTTATGAGGCTCGAAAGCAATTTGTACTTTGTGTCCAATTATCGTATTGTGACGATATCTTAAAGCTTCTATACTTTCAATTATATCAGAAATGTTCAGCAAAAATATATAAAACAATATAAAGGCCAGAACAGAACGAAATTTATAAATTTATTTGTGCAATTGTTAACAAATCTTAAAAAGATTCAAAAAATATATATTGCCTTCAGCGAGATGCGAACTCACAACTTCATACTCGACTCAATTGTTAACAAATCTTAAAAAGATCCAAAAAATATATATTGCCTTCGGCGAGATGCGAACTCACAACTTCATACTCGACAGGTCATGCAATATTTACATGAGCCAACTCCTTGTTTGTATTACAGACGAAATAGGACTATACTCTGCTTCCGTTCGCCTTCATCATTTTTTTTCCTATCATTTTTCGTAACGCTTTCGCTAGTTTACTCCCCAAGTCAAGCGTGCCTAAAGAAGTTTCACTTCAAAAAACAAAAAAAAAATGCTAGTTACACGATAAACTCTGCTTGCAAGATGTAGAGTCCGTGTGACGTCAGTATGACGTGTTGTTATTTGTGGCGTTTGTGCGTAACGCTACAAAACTGCGACTAGATTTTGAACGTTTTAAATTACGAGGCTTTGGCCTTCTTATGGCAAGAGGGTTTCCTCGACTACGACGTTTCTATACTGTCTTTGCCTGAAGCATTAATACAACTGATTGCTGTATTTCTCACATCGAACTTACTCTCGTGATACTGATTTGCAAAATTCATTGTAAACAAAACAGCCAACTTCACTTATAGTAGGGCCGTTTAGAGAATGCGTTCCAAATCAACGTACCAATGTAACTTTTCTAAGTTCTATGTACATCTTGTTGTTGTATGTATATCTTGGACATCAATGACTGATTAAAGTGTAAATGAAACATCTAGAGGAAACCTCCAGGTTTCCTCTAGATGTTTCATTTACCCTTGGACTTTAAGTCTGAAATCGCCCGCATTGAGCAAGCGTGGTGATTAAGCTCAATCCTTCTCTGTATGATACCTGTGCCCAGCAGTGGGACGATAAAAAGGTTGATGATGATGAAAGGATACGAAAATAGGTCAACATTTTCTCCACTATCACTATAAGTTACTCCTATGTTTATATTTTATTTACTAGCAACATTACCAGAGGCTCGGTCCACCACTTCCACCAGTCACCCAAAACCGGATCGAAGGCTATACGACTGTTATAAATAAACCTCAAACGTTTTACTTAGAATATATTAAACGTTAGATTCTCCTTCCTGTCTAATAAAAATGGCACCGACCTGTATCGTATCTCGCAGGAAACCCGGCAGGTCGTAATAAGTCTAACAAATAAAATAATTTCTCGGTAAAATATACACACTAATGTGACTAATATTATAATATCTTACGGTAAGGATATCTACTAGTAACGCCGGAAGATTTAGGTGCTGTTCGGGACGCGGGATGTGGAATGCAGCCAAGAATAT
Source organism: Sesamia inferens (assembly GCA_037179545.1). Lineage (NCBI taxonomy): Eukaryota > Metazoa > Arthropoda > Insecta > Lepidoptera > Noctuidae > Sesamia > Sesamia inferens. The sequence continues at coordinate 10,521,108 of CM073934.1, read as the reverse complement.
TGGTTACTATTATTTATTGATTAATTAAAGTTGTTTAATGTTTAATATTCAAATTATATTCATGTAAATAAAGTTCCTAAGGTTTACAAGTGATTTCGATGTAAGTAAACGTTCATAATTGCTAGCCAGGAGAATTCTTATAAGTATTATTATCAAGAGGCATTTGAAGTAAGCTCTCTCTAGGTTCCTAATTATGAGGAAGACAATGTCTGCGTCACTATCTCACAAATATCTTTGATATCAAATGGTAATAGTTAAAAAAAACGATGACTTCCGAAGACTTTAAGAACTTTTGACTACTAAACAAAAGAAATTCCTTCCCTGCTTGACTGTGGTATGGACCGTCCAGCGTGCGCGCAGCAGCTCCGTCCATCGTAAACCGCGAGACCACACGCGGGTGGAGGTGTGAAGGAGCGCCCGCGCTGCGCCCCAGGGGCCCAACATAACTCACTAGCAGCGGGGCGCCGGCCATTCATGCCTACCTGCACGCTGCCGGTACATCCACATACGTAGACACACTGTCTCGGGTCTCGTTACCGAATTTTTGGGAATAAACACAAACATTCGGGAAAAACAGGGAAGAATATCATGTGAGCTGGTATTATATCAATGGACGTGGCTTTATATGAAACAACAGAGATGCTGGTTTAGCGACTAGATATTGTATGTAGGTGTTTGGCCACTTGCGGGATGGGGAAGGTATGTCGTTTTAGCATGAACAGTAACTAAAGAGCAGTGCTGATACAGTGGTAACAGCTATCGGTACGTCCTAGAATTGAATATTCTAACACATTTGACATCTAGGTAGCAACCCGCACTTTTCCCGCTCGGTGCATTACGGTGCAATTCTTCTCTCTGAGAGCCTGTGAGCTAGCAGTGGAAATTTTATAGGAAGTTAATGTTTAATTGTATATATACATATGTATATCCGTGATTGATTATGTAATGTGTGCCTAGTAAGTATGATTAAAGAAGCCAAGTTATCGAAAATACAGCCGTAGATACAGTTTTATGGCACATCTATGAAAGATATTTGTGAAATCAGAAAAAGGGAAAAGGGCATTGACTCTATATTATTAGTGAGATTTTATCGAAGTTTTGGTGGCCTTAGGGATCCTTAAAAATGTAATAAGATGCAGAAGATTCAACTTTTTTAGAAATGGAAATATCGATTACATTTTTACATTAATTCCAAAATTACTTGCTATAATTGTGTACTTCCTACGTAATACAGCAAACGAGACAACGAGCTTCCGTTTTATTGAACCGCGGTACTAATACGTATAATCATCGTTGAACAAACCTAACCAAACATCATTCTTGGGCTACGAGGGCCGTCTAATGACACATCTCTAGCGCGTGGCATCCTACAATTTCCCTCTTATAAATTAGACGCAACCCGTTATTTAGGTATCGGTGGCGGACTGCCGTGGTCCGTGTGGCGTGCATCGTTATTGTAATTTGATTTCTTTCACGAATCGTTCCCGCCGTACGCCATTTGGCCGCTAATAAGACCCGTTGCGGCTCATCGCTTAAAACGCGCAGTAATTTGACTTAAAACACAAAAAAAGTTGAGTTATAACCATGAATTTACATGAGTTTAGCCGATTTGACGTGAGCTTCGTGCAATTGGTTATTGCTCATTATGATAATTCAGTAGCTTTTACGAGTGCCCTATTACGTGGTTCTCATGAGGCATAACGCTTCCAGTTGGAGATAACAAGAGATATTAAGTGTTGCTTATGGCAAATTATAGCCGGTACGAATTAGTTGTGAGCCGACCTCTATGGTCGGTGAGACTTTGTGATCAATAAGCGTGTTGGTGTTGTTTGAAACAAACGAAACTGTATCATTACGTGTGAAGACAGGCTGTAATTAGATAAACAATGGCATTGATTGAAACTATGAATGTGGAACGGAGTGTGGTGTAGGTTGACGAGTGTAGTTGGCAAACGGAATAATAGATAGTAATTATGTTCTGTTAAAGTTTTTAGTTGTCTCTGGTTTATAGACTGCTACAAAGTAGGAAAATGCCATGTTATATGTCTTGTAAGCTTTTAACTGGTGAAGTATGTGGGTGTATGCGAAGTGCATATAATTTTTAAGCTTAACGACGGGATGATTTAGTATTTAACTTTCTAGCTTAACGACAAAAAGTAACTACGTACTTGTAATTGTGAGTCTTTTGTTTGAGATGAGACGAGGATGAGCGAAAAACTGAAGAATAATTCGATTGCTTATATCTCGAACTTGTTATAAGATGATTTGTAGAACACCTACTCTTGATTCACCTCTTTCACGACGGCAGTCCGGTGTAGTACCTACGTCAGTTAGTTATGTCCTTGTGGCCTCGAACACTTTCTGTATTTTTTTTTTATATTTGTATGAGACAGTCGCTCCATGTTAATACAGGTATTCACCTGTATCCGGTTAGACTGGATGCTGACCCCAAAAAACTTGAGAAAATACTAGAGTTTCGTTTGTGATATTTCTGAGCGAGTATCAATAATTATATTTTTTTAATAAGTTTTGGTTGAATTGTTTGTTAAATAGGCAGACATTTACCCTCATTGGATATTTTAGTACCTACACGTAAATGCCAGGTGACTAATACAAATAATAATAATACCAATGACTGATTACAAGGTGAAGGAAAACATCTTGAGGAAAACTGGACTTTAAGTCTGAAATCACCTGCATTGAGCAAGCGTGGTGATTACGCTCAGTCCTTCTCTGTATGAGAGGTGACCTGTGCCCAGCAGTGGGACGATAACAAGGTTGATGATGATAATGATGATGAAATACCAGGTAACTTGTTGGGTTCACTGCCGCATGTTAAACGACCAATGCCTAACTTACGACCCAATTGGTCCCGAAAATGACGTCACAGTAGGCTCAGACTGAGATGGCGGGATGTGCTGAACTCCGTTACTTAATAAAAATTGATCCTTGGCAGCTCTGGACAGAGAAAATCGGTAGAGAATAGGGAGGCCTATGCCTAAGAGTGGGATATTAAAATCTTAATAAAAAGATGCTCAGCGGATTTTTAGATCTAAGCATATATTTTGCATTTAGCCAGTGAAGTAGCTCCAATGTCTGTCTGTATAGCACCAGGCTACTTGTCATACACACATCAACAATGTCCAGGGATATTAGGTACATGAAAGAATTCTTATCTTAAATATGATTTACAGTGTAAAAAGAGTTTGTATTTATAATACTTATTTTATTCACTAGTAACTCTTTCGAAATTCAAACAAAAACAAAGTGCTGTAGGCATGTTGGAAGCTAGCGCTATACAACGCGAGATTGCAGAAACTCTACAAATCGACCAAATGTTGTTGAATGGCATTCAGGCAGAAATCCAATCACCACTTAGGAGGGTCGAAGAAAACGGTCCTGTCTAGGGACAGGATCGTTTTCTTCAAAATATCGCTAGGAGACAACCCTAATATTAGGTTACAATCTGACCACCAATTATTGGTTAGTGACTGAACTATAGGAAGAAGATTACACGAAGCTGGTCTTCATTCTCGCAGACCACTTCGGGTTCCAGCTTTGCGGCATGGCAATTGCGGGTGGAGACTATTGTGTGTTGGAGAACATTTCGTATGGAGTTCTAGAGGTATGATGTCTTTAACATTGTTTATTTATGGCGTTTAGGCACTGCTAAAGAGTGATCAGCAATGGTCCTTAGTGCTTTTTTCTGATGAGTCTCGTTTTAACCCACCCGTGTTTCTTTACTTGCCTGCGCGCCAGGGCACTCGTGGCTAAACAATAACAGCCCCACAGGTTCGTCGATCAGGGTAAGCAATGCTTGCCGCGGTTGTTCTGTGGATGGATGACCATTTTTATATCTTTAACTTCCGTGCCCCGGAAAACACGTTCAGCCGTTGGTCCTGGCTGTCATTTTTAGAACTTTGATAGTCTTTATCGGTCGTCAGAAGTCCGAAAGCCTTACTATAAGTCTTACTAAGAGGTATCGTATTACCCACCAACTGGGTTGTGAAGATCAGATAGGCAGTCGCATATAAAATACTGGTATTAAGCTGACTACGGTTAGACGGGAAGCCTGAATACGGTTAGACTGCCAGCTGGAACTGCTAAAGGTAGAACAAAATTTAAATTTTGTGAAGACAATGGTGTGGAGTAACCGACTGAGCCCAAAGAATTGCAACACCAAAATGGCAATGGGCTGGGCACATTGCCCGTAGGACCGATGTCTGATGGGGCCGACGGGTTTTCGAGTGGCGACTACGCACCGGAAGGCGGGAAGCCGCTGGATGCGGGAGGCGCAGGACCGGTCCTCGCGGAAAACCTTGGGGAGGCCTATGTTCAGCAGTGGACGTTTTTCGACTGAAATGATGATGATGATGAATGGTATGGAACCTTTCGTGTGTGATTCTAAGTCGTCACTTTCCCGGTTTTTGTATTATCTATCCACAATTTCGCTGACGATATCACGTAATGATACAAGGACTCTTTAGGAAGCTCTTTATTTCACAGCTGTTCTGAGTGAGGTCTGTAGATCAGTAGCTCGTACGGTGTTTAGTAAATAGTGTGAGTTTTTTTAGGCCATAACATAGGCTGCCGGCAGAAGTTACCACCCACCAGACAAAGTCTTGCCGCCAAGCGATTCGTCGTGTTCCGGTATGATGTCTGGTGAAGCCATACGGAGGACGGGTCTGAGCAGTTGTGTTGCGATGTGTGCCGGGTACGATGCGTCAAATGTTGTTGTGTCGGGAGTTTGGTCGTGGAGGGTATCTACATCAATCTCCCTCTGGCGCAATCAATCAAAAGAATCGTTGGTCGTGTTGTTGGGTTTAACATTGCACCACCTCGCTTAACTGCCGTCTTCCTTCTTATTCACTAAGTTTTTTTTAAGTGAATGGGCTTAATAAACTAGTGGGCTTTACCATCAATGATTGCATCACTGCATAAAAAAAATATAATATTCATATTTTCACTTCTTGTTCTTACATGATTCCTGTTTTACTTCTCCTTTCGCAGGTTTGCTGGAATAAATTTCTTATGAAATAAGCAACACCTTTTTTAAGAAAAAGAATAAGAAATTTTATTTGCCCAAACATGTGTATACATACATACAGAATAAAAAACTCATGTATGTAGGATCTTGAGAAAGAGTGGCTCACGACATGTCTGCCATTTCTCATGGCGAACAAATATTTTAGGTACATACTTAATTATTATAATAGAATGGATGACTTATATTAAATTTTATATTTATATAATAGATATCGATATCTTTGTATTGAGATTTTAATTTGGTTGTATCCCTATGTATTTTATTGTGTACATAAATAAAAAAAGAAATAAATATAATCTGCTAACTTAATTACTTGCTGCTAAATCACCTACATTTGCATTTTTTATAACTGTCACCGGATACTAAAACACTGGGCACACAATCAGCGAGCAATCAGCGATTAACCGTTACCTCACTCTCAATCAAGGCCCGTCCGGAAGTGACGTCAGAGCAGATCACGGTGCGCGTGCGCCGGAACCCTTCCCGCGTGGGAGCAGCTTCCGCTTCCGATGTCACACAGGTTACAGTTGTTGGTCAACCTGCAAGCATGTTTTGTGGGGACTGTGAATATGAGAATTTATTATGCGATTCTGAACAGATCAAGTAAGTTGAGAAATAATATTCCTTCAAAGAGCGGACAAATGAATACTAATTTGAAAACATTTATCCCCTACGCCTTTCCCATTGACAGTGTATAATAAGGTAGTTAACTAAAAAAAACTAATTAGTCCGTCAGTCAGATTTCCTAAAAATACTAAACACAGACGACACAGTGCGTTGAAAACTCGTGTGACGTGACTGCACGCTGCACTTTTTAGCGAGCAGTGACGTCACCAGCCACCTCTCCTTTATATTTGTCAATATTTATTGATATGATAATACAAAATATACGTGTCCAATATTTTTCTATAATCTGAATGACGGACTAAATAGAAACATTTTTTTTTACCCAGGAACATCCCTATTGAGGGTTAAATAAGATTTTAGTATAGATTATGTTATCAGCCCGTTGTTGGGATACAGGCCACCTTTATTGGAGACAACATAGTCTGTAAACTACCACGCGGACTTTGTGTGGGTTGGTAGATGGTATATATTACGTCGAATTTTTGGTTTAAGGATATGCCTACCGGTTTCCAGTTCCATCACAGGTTTGAGAGCTGTAGTGACGAAATTATATATGCATTTTAAAGGAAAACAATCCAAACGATATTATGACAAAAATCCATTAAAAAAAAAAAAGTAAATGAATGTGAGAGATAGTGGCGCCGATTCTGTTGTTCACAAACTAAACTAATTTTAAGTTATATGCATCTTTTTCTTTCCATTTCGTTATGAAAAGAACAGAAGATAAAATGTCAGTTTAGACCTGTCAAATTAGTGCGCACCTGACGTAAATTGACGTATTTTTAGTCATCATGTTTATAATCGCGTCTAAACTGTCTATGGAGTTTGTTTATTTGACAGGATTAAATTAAAATGTTATCTTCTATCCTTTTCTTAACGAAATGAAAAGAAAAAGATGCAAATAACTTAAAATTAGTTTAGTTTGTGTTTACAACAGAATCAGCGCCAGTATCTACCTTATCTCCTACATTAATATTTTTATATTAGCGTGCACAGTCTGACACATAGTGAGGGGTCTGTGGCTAAATAAAAGAAGCCACACAAGTCGGTGGTTCAGCAGAGTAATTGCGCAACACACTATCAGTAGCTATGAGTTTCATTTTGACAGTTCAAAAACATTCATTGCGTTATTTACGTTGCTGAACAGACAGACTTTCCGAACATATGGAGCAATGGATTAGCAAGTTGCTTCAGAATGATTGCAATTGATAGTAGGTTGGTACGTAATTAGAGTGCAGGTCAAGTTTTGCTTACCGCGGTTGGTCAGTGGATGGGTCTTTGTGTGTATTTATATACTTACCAAGAACCTTAATGCCTTGGAAAGCACGTTAAGCTATAGGTTCCGATTGATTCATCATCATCATCAACCTTTTTTTTTATCGCCCCACTGCTGAGCACAGGTCTCCTCTCATACAGAGTACGATTGAGTGTAATCATTAATTGCTTCATGGATGGATTTCCAGGTGTGACGGGTAATCTGGAGTTCGATAGTCTGACAAACAGGCTTTCGTAATAAACGGGTTGTTGAGGTCAGATAGGTAGTAGTTGGAAATTAGAATGGAACGAAGGAACTGTTTAGCATTAAAGATTTGTGATAATTATAAGTATGCGTGGTAACTAATGAGGTGCCCATTGTTGTACAAGGCTAGACAGACGTATGGGGTATGATTAACGGGACTATACGTCCCGCTTTCGGCGGGACAGTCCCGTTGTCAGGCAGTCTGTCCTGCTTTTGCAAACAGACTAAACAAGTGTTTAAAACGATAAAAAGCAAGCACTTGAACAAAAATTTACATTAGTGTATTTTGTAAATTTTATAGCTTAAAAAAGACAGTAATTATCGATTGAATGTCACCAATGTAGATTTAAAATTATTTAAATATATGTGGTATGTTTTAGTTTTAAGTTTTCATTTTTTCCTTCATTATTGGATCAAATGAGGCTTCAATTGGTAAGTTTGTGAATTTACATATAAACCGATCTTCAAGAACAATTATTTATTATTAATATTATTATAATTATTATTTTTGCCTGATTAACGAAATTATTATCGTTACCCCGATTTTTTTATAAAACTTTAAAAACTTTTTTTATTACATAATACGGCAGATGTCTCACTCTGACAAAAAAATAAATGGTCACGTTAGGTATGATCAGACTTTCTATGGAGGTTATGGTAATAGGTTACGAAATTGTCCAAGAAAGCAACTCACGGCTACGTTCTTTTAACGGTCATCAAATTTAAGTATTTAAAGTAACCCCCGGGGAAATTTTGCCTCAAAATCAAAATTAATAAAGTTAGGGAGCCTGCCAGTGAATTGTGTCGACGTGCGTCTGCTCGTGATCTGATCTGGTGGTCTACGAACTCCGCAATGCGGAGTTCGTAGACCACTTACCTCCAACCTTCAGATGCGGAGTCCGCATCTGAAGGTTGGAGGTAAGTGGTTTGCCGCTTTAGTACCTTAATCAGTGAGATATAAGTATGTGATAGAATGATGCCTTCGGAAGGCATCATTCTATCCGCGGCTTTCCCGTTGGAGCCCGTGGTCCGCTTTCTTGCTCAATTTCCTGCATTTCGCGCGATCTTTGGCATCCTGTGGTGTGAGATTGTTGGCACGCATGTCATCTCTTACAACGTCAAGCCAGTTATAGTTCTAATATATTGCTAAACTAAATACAGTCCACTTGAATGTTGTTTAAAATCTTTCGTGTTTTAATATTTTTGGTCTATATCTTTTATATATTTGGTCAGTATCTCAACTACTTATTAAATTGATTTACTGAAAATGAATCACTCCTCATCTACCTTACCTTTTCCAATTACGTTAGGTCAGCTTCTAGTCTAACCGGATTCAGCTGAATACCAGTATTTTACACAGAGCGACTGCCTATCTGACCTCCACAAACCAGTTACTGGGTAATGCGATATCCCTTTGGTAAGACTAGTGGTGAAAATTTCGGACTTCTGATAACCCGTAAGGACTGTCCACAATGACAGCCAGGACCAGCGGCTTAACATAGATTCCTAGGTATGAAGGGGTTTTTAGCATGTAAATAAAGAACATTACCAACATTACTAACATTGGTAACAAGCTCTCTGCGCACCCTTCCGGTAGCAGATCTTTCTGGTCCCTAGCCAAATCGGTCGAGGCGAACTTCTGTCGGCCCACACTGCCTCCGCTGGTTAGACCTGATGGAGCACTGGCCCATACGGCGAGAGAGAAAGCAGGTCTCTTTGCATCTCTCTTTGCCCATAGTTCGCGTCTTGACACTGGCAATGCTACTCCACCTAATTTACCTCATTGCGGAACTTCAATGCCGGAGGTTCGCATTAGAAACAAGGAGGTTCTGAGAGTATTGTGTCGTCTGGACGTGAATAAGGCTAGTGGTCCAGATGGTATACCAGCGATTGTTCTTAAGGCTTGTGCGCCCGAGTTGTCTCCTGTATTGACGCGCCTGTATCGCCTCTCATTTAGGACTGGTATAGTGCCCAAGTCCTGGAAGCTTGCCAACGTGCAGCCCGTGCCCAAAAAGGGTAGTCGTGCCGATCCTACCAACTATCGGCCGATTTCAATAACCTCCATACTCTGCAAGATTATGGAGCGTGTATTGAACTCGCGCCTCTTGGCATACCTGGAAGGTAACGATCTCCTCAGTGACCGACAGTACGGTTTTCGACGCAATCGGTCAACTGGGGACCTACTAGTGTATGCCACTCACTTGTGGGGCGAGGCCCTCGAGAAAAATGGGGAAGCGATTGCCGTCTCCCTTGATGTCTCGAAGGCCTTCGACCGGGTATGGCACGCTGGCCTTTTGAGTAAGCTTCCAGCGTACGGCATTTCCGCTGGCCTGACTGGCTGGGTAAAAGACTTCCTGACTGAACGGTCCCTCCGAGTTGTTGTCGACGGATGTTCATCTGAGCCCATGTCGACCAATGCCGGTGTTCCTCAGGGGTCTGTTCTCTCTGCAACTCTGTTCCTGCTGCATATTAATGATCTGCTCATGCCCGGTATCTATGGGTATGCAGATGACAGCACAGTTGTGGAGAGATACCTGCCGGAAGCTCGGGCTAGTAAGGAAACAATCCGGTCCGAAAGAGAGGCCATGGTAGAGCGTGTGAGTGCTGCACTGCAGGCAGTCTCCGAATGGGGCAATGCCAATCTTGTAGCATTCAATGCCGCCAAAACACAGGCGTGTCTTTTCACCGCCAAAAGGAGCCCGTTCACCCTGGCTCCTACTTTTCAGAATGTATCCTTGGAGTGTACCGACCGCCTTCAGCTTTTGGGAGTTGAGATTTCCTCGAGCCTTAACTTTGGGCGGTTCATTGAGTCCAAGGCCAGGGTGGCTGCCAGAAAACTAGGCGTCATCGCGAAGGTCCGGCGGTACTTCACACCTGGGCAGCTTCTAATTTTATACAAAGCACAGGTCCGTTCGTGTGTGGAGTACTGCAGCCACATTTGGGCTGGTGCTGCGAAATGTCACCTTGCCACTTTGGATTCGGTGGAGAGGCGTGCGAAGAGGCTGATTGGCGACCCAGACTTAACTCGAAACGGTCTCCAAAGCCTGGAGCACAGGCGTAGAGTGGCCAGCCTTTCGGTCTTCTATAGGATGCATTCTGGTGAGTGTGCAAGGGAATTGCATGATTTAATTCCCCCATCTCCGTTCCATCATCGGACGACCCGTCGTACGGCGAGTTTCCACCCTTACGTTGTTGACACCACTGCGATCCGGACGAAGCGTTTTGCTTCCTCCTTTATACCGCGTACATCGAGGGACTGGAACAATTTGCCGGCGTCGGTGTTTCCGTCACATTACGATTTGAGTGTCTTCAAGGCTAGAGTGAATAGGCTCTTAATAAACTAGCGCGCTTTACCATCAACGATCGCGTCACTGCTTACCATCAGGCGGGATTGCGGTCAAGCGCTGGTTTATAATTTATAAAAAAAAAAAAATAAAAAAAAATAAAGATGGTATGTAATGATCTTCGAGACTTCCTTTAGGTATAATTATAAATTGTTTACGGCCAGTTCCCGTTAGCCCGATCAAAAGATTACACACGAAATTGTCATTTTTTTTTATAAGTTATCTGTGGCTACCTGCTATGCGGATGTCAATCGGAACTAGGATCCACGCGTCGATGTTTTGGCGTCATACTCTGATGACCACCGGAGCATTAACCTCGCGTTATTCCGGATATGTGACAGGTAAAACACTGTGGGTGCGCCTGCGACAGATTTGTTTTTAAAATAAATTACTTATTTGATTTTTGTTTGTTTTTGTCTCTTGGCGCCAAGCTGTGCCTAAGGCGTCTTACGTATGATGTCACTGAATGAATTCGAATGATAGAGGATTAGATTTCTGTATTGTGTGTTCCTAGTTTGTTGTTCTGGGTGTTTCTGAAGTAGGCAATGTTACACTAATTGGTATGATAGGTATTGGAATATAATCTATTTGCCATTAAGTTACGTTACTGTTTCTAACTTACAGCTGTAAAGCGATTATAAGCCCGGCAATGTTTGAGGAAAACTATAGGAAGAACAAGAAGGGGCGTCGACGTGAACCCGGTTACCATAGATTTAGTACATAGCGTTGAAATTTTAAGTCCAATATTAAAAAAAAAAAAACAACAGTTTACCAAAAAGTTTGAGAAAAGAAAAGAGATTAGAAAGAGAGAGTGTATTTTTTATATCTCACAGTCACGATACCTTTCTACACTAGGGGCTCTGTAACCATGTGCTGTCGAGGGAAATAACACTCTGTATTTAGCAGGAGTACTTTTTGGTTGCAAAGAATTATGAAGTAGAAGAATTTCCAATTAAAAAAAAATATCACAACATAGACAGATGCCAAATCACAGTTATGAAAGTAGAGACTCGGCGTAGAATCTGCATTAATGAATTGCTACATTTTAGATTGAATAGATTTAGAAATAAATAAGCCTAACATTCCATAATTTATATTTAAGAACACTTATAGGCAAAAGCCATATTACTGTACAAATAAAAGTTAAATTTTTAGTTAAGGATTCTCTTTTTTCGTAACCATACAGTCGATATGACCACGAACGAATCTCTTAAGGCGGGTTTACACCGAAAGCTCGCCATAAAAAGTCGTAAAACGTATTTTAACATCCATCTGATAATCAATCTAACACGTCATAACTTTGACATCCAGTCCGCCTGGACCTAAGTCGTACATTAACGTCCTTTTATATGAAAATAATTCATAATGCGTCACAATAAGGCTTCCATTGCCATGACACTTCAAGAATGCAAAAGAAAAACTATCGAAAAAGATCTTCAACCAAATGAGTGTCTATATAAACATGTTAATTCATAATAAAAATGTGTTTTTTTTTATGCATGAAAGATATGATATTTATGAACAAATTGGTAAGCTACTTCTAACCGTATTATCGGCTCTATTTTCAAGTTGTTTGTAAAAGATAACATAAACAATAAACAATCGTCGACAGGAAACTAACGCTAGATAAATTTATTAAAGTTTTTGAGGAAATGAATCAAAATTGAATTTGAAAGTGACGATAGTGCTTGCGATTTAAAATTCGAAAAACGAAATCACACGTGAAATAGAATTTTATTTTGCATTTAACTTGAATCATATTGACCGCTACCGCACAGTAATCGATAGTGACAAAAAGTCACTTAAATTGAACGCACTCACAATCCGATCAAAATGTGGACCAAAAGAGAAGAAAAAATAAATGAGAGGTATTCGCGAGAGAAGACGCAGATCTATTTTAAGAATTAACCTGATTACAGTCGATTCAACTTCAGTGAGGAATGTATAATAAAAATATTTATTGATATAAAAAAGGAATAGGACAGTGGGTTTTAAATGAGATCGACATGATGTACAAATCGCTACATCATCGTGTTGTGTGGCATGCGCTCGCGCCGCTTGCCCACCGCACTGACCACACTCCGACGTTACGAAATTGTATTAAATGATTTAGAAAGTAATTAATGTAAGTTAAAAAAAAGATTAAGCGGGTAATTTTGCGGTTGATAATAGTAACATGTTTTTGGAGCACAAGCACATGGATTTAATATTAGATATACTTTTTCTTAAATATGCAACGATAATCTAATTCTTTACAATGTGACGATGATGTCTTCAGTGAAAGTCAAAATTTAAAAATATTGTTTCACATACATTTGCGTTGCGAAACGCAACTATCATTCAATCAAATAAACGAAATGATTTTGATATCATAGTTCCATTCGTCATGTTTTAGGCTAAGTGCCAACCGGCGATATCGGACGAAATTCTTCGGCTAATGAAATATAAAGGAATACTTTTATACCTGTTAATATTACACCTGACAGGTACGTGTAGGTAAATATGAACCTCAAGGTGTATTCTCGGGTCTGTTTGATTAATCACAAACACGAATGTTTTGATTTATGGTCGGTCTTCGGTCGGCGGTCGGACGGTGTCGGCCGGATCACCGCGCCTTGTCGCGACTCGCGCGTGTTGGACGAATGATTAAAACTATTGCGACTAAATGTAAATATTGCTATTAATAATACTATTTGTGAATATACAGCAAACTGTATCCATAAATTCAAACACATGTTTGTAGACCACAAAAATTTCTCACTAGTCTTCTAGATTTCAAAAAAAAAAACATTGTATTTTTTCACTTCCGCGGCTATTGTATACCTATTCTTTATTTAAATTCTGTAAATTTAATGCAAATTTGTGTCACTACTAACCCACTACGCCAAACGGCGTTTTGTATTTTAATTTACAATGTTTTGTTTTCTCTGTGATTGTGTCAATCTATTGAGAAAGTTAATACATATCTAAAAACGTAATATCTTCCATTTACGGATTTTCCGAATCTTACCCTCTGTGATAATAAGAACTAATATTGTACAGTAATAAATGTACAATTATTTACACTGTACGAATACCACATATTGCTTTATGCTACGAATATCTACAATCCCACCCCATTTCTGTACAAATGTGCAGTTTCTATGTACAAATAGTTTCCTACATTAAATCCTCCGCATCACAGGTCTAGAAACTAATCCTGCCATAATTTCCTTCGCAAGGTCTTAACGTCTCGGCTTCTCGGAAACTGTATATCATCCAAGTGCTCCATACGAATATTTTAGCGCAATAGCACCGTAGGTAGCTATTGCCTCAGTTGTAAATCTCGTTGACGCACAGTCGGCTCAACTCAAAGGACCCAATCAATGTTAAATCATAGTAAAGTGACACACATCGATATCCTGCCACACTTTGATAAAAAATCGACACGAGAATTTGAAAAAGATCCCGATCGCAGCCGACTTTAACTCTTGACTCGGAATACGTAAGCCGAGTCATTTATCAATAGGCACTGTGACCATAAAACTTCATAAAAATCTCGGACCTTCGTTTATTTCACTTTTGCTTTCACAGTTATCGCCTACTCCGTCCAACGGTCACTTTCTAGTTACGTTTATTTTATGCCTCTCATATTATAAGTGAGTGTAGTGTGAACTAATGGAACTCATTTCGTGCGAGTCCATAAAATAACAAAAACGTTGGGGGCACTAACATTAATAAATATAAATCTCTTCATCTGGTACGTATAACATAGTGATGCTGAGTGATGGCGCGGCGCGTTTGTGGGGGGAGTCAGGTGCGTGCGCGCAAAGACCGAAGCGCATTTGTCACTGTTGCCGGCGATTATTCATCTCATTGAAACATTAACGCTCTCGAGAACTAATCACGCTGACTAATGGAGCCCCCCGTCGACACTTCCTAAGTTTCACACTCGTGTGAAACGCCGACGCACGTATTGACGCCTCCATGTCAGTCCTGATTTAGTTGACGAGAACGAATGATCTGCTATGATCAATGAGTGTACCAATTAAGGTAGATGAGAAGGGGTTCGATAGGCTTGGTACCAGACTTTGTTCTAAAAATACTGTGAGAGTATTTAACGATATCTGATGCTTACCGTCCTTAAAATGAAAAAGCTTAAGTAACATACGATGTCTCATATCTTGTTTATTGACATTGCTGGACAGAATTTAAAAAAAAAAATCTATTTTGTGATGCTATAAAGACGAAGAGAACGAAAAGGTGATTTCAGATAAATACAAAAATAATGCAAAGACAGTAATGTTGTTTTTCTAAAAAGGTTTAAATCTATCGCGTTCAAATCAATACCGACACGTCATATGCGCTTGGACTTAGCTGACATTACTGCATTTAGTTACCGATTAATAGCTTTTTCGCACACATAAGGACGCGAACCTCGCAGAGCGTGACTGTACATAAATTTTGAGTTGGATAACCTCACCCATTGGGAATATTGACATTGAATACTATAAAACGTTTGAAATTAAAGCAATAGCTTTCTTTAGACACGTTTTAACTTTTAAGTGTTAAAACTGAGGACAGGTACGTAATGATAAAGCTGAAGTTTATGTGCATCCCTGGGTCTTCTCCAGTGCAGCCAACAAAAAAGTACACCATAAACAGAACATTTATGACAGAAAATAAAGGCCGTCCTCTTCCCCGTAGTCCCGTAGTGAATTATTGCTTTATTGCTTCAGAAATATTTCACAAACAGAAAATATTTTATGATTCCCCAGTTAAGAGCGGTCATATATCATTTTAAGCTATAGATAATAAAAATAAAATTCGTAAGTCACCAAGCTGGACGAAGTGCAGAAACGGGAAGCCGGGTATGTGACGCTCAGATTGAATATGTCACTGGCCAATTGTGCTTTGAAAACAAATAAGAAGTTTCAACTCTTCTCGGTGTCAATAACATTGAAGTGAGTAGGCATACTCGATTTGAGTAACATTTTTTTTCTTGACTTGACTAAGGCAATGGTGACTATTCTGCCAGCGTCATAAAGAGTTGTGAGCGTAATCTGGGTCTTTAAGAGTCTTTCTTGAGGTTTTATTTTACAGAAGTAATAGTGATAATGATGATTAATGATAATAATGATAATTGTAAATAACACAATGAATTCGATTTGGAGTCTTTTTCTTTATAATACAATGAACGCGAAAAAAAAAGAAAAGAACGCGGGATTGCGATTTGTATTAGCAAATCCCTCTAATCTTAGATACTACGTTAAGTATGAGGAATTGATGTAGGTATGTGGTTTTGAAGTAAATAATCGCTAAGTGGTCATAGTGAATCATGGCCCGGTACAGTTGGTGTTTGACGCAACTGCCTACTGGAGTTTGTTTACAAAAAAATGCGTTTTGGTTTTTCTGAATATTTAGGTATGTCACACTTATAATATATGTATGTAGTTTAATTTTGACTATTATTACACGTACGTTGTAACCCTTAAATATTAAGAATTTCGCGTTTCGTCCGGCTCAAACATAAAATTGGAATAGTTAATGCCCAGCGAAATCGTTAACCGACTGAACACTGTAATTGGAAGACATTAAAATAACCAGTTGTTATAGCTGACTGTTAAATGTTTTACCGTGGGCATTTAGGCTTTAGTATTTACACATGTGGTACAATGTAGGCGGTCGATATTATATTGTACGATGGTCAATCCTATTTGTCCATGTTTCGTCGTCCAATGTCCGTCATGGTTGTAATGAGGCACGGAGTTGTCTGTTATTCCAGAAAACTTTGTCTCCCATAAAAAATGTTATATAATATATGTACATTGTTAAAACATGTGCCAGCCAGCCACTACTAACAAGTTGTCGTCGCCACGATTCGGTTCGCCCCGGGAGTGATGCGTGCGAAACAAAAGAAAGTCACCGTTTCGTTCCCCGAACGTTGTAACATTTTCGACAACAAAGTTGTTCCTAATTGTCGAGTTTTTTCACAGTCATGTTCGTTTCTCCGAAGGCTCAAGGACGTCTCAAGGTGTGACGACGTGATTGTTAAAAAAAAATGTACACCCATTTACGTGAGAAAATTTAATTTTGTGGTGCGCAAACTCATTAGGACGCTTCGGACACACTCTGGTGGTAAAAAATTAACGGTCATTGAAAAATTGCAGCTGGGTTTGGCGAGCCATCATCATCCATTATGGCTGACGCCTCATCCTGATTTGACAATGTTACAAAGCACATCAGTAAATTAAAATATATCTGTTCATTGCAATCATATGTCTCGGTGGTAGGTCATAACATTGGCTGCCGGCAACCACCCACCAGACAAAGTCTTGCCGCCAACCGATTCGTCGTGTTCCGGCATGACGTCTGGTGAAGCCGTACGAAGGACAGGTTTGAGCAGTTGTGCTGCTCCCTCTGGCGCAGCATCGTTGGTCGTGTTGTTGGGTTTAACATTGCATTACCGTTTTTTATTTTTTTGTTGTTGTCGCTGGGGAAAATGACAATTATGCATCCCCACCCGTCCGGGGACGGGAGGGGTATGTGGGACTCCCCGGGAAATAGCTTCCCGGTATACCCACTAAAAACTCCAGCGGCGCTCCGGCATCGCCTTAATGGCGGGGGACTGGGAAAACTGGCGGAGCCTTGGCTACCAGCCCCCCGCCGGCGATACTCGCCTAATGCGGCGGGCCCTCAGTTGCCCCTCCACAGGGAGGGCAGTGTTAGCCACTCTCATGGTGAGCACATGGCGTGCGGGGGCACCCCCGTTCCTTACGCCCGCCTCTCACCTCAGGGAGGGACCACCCACGCTTCGAGCTCCCAAGGCCGGGTGCCCGCCAGAGCGCATGCCGTTGCGAAGCCTACGGTACGATAGGCCCGCGCTGCCCGCTGGGCGATAGCCGTTTGGGGCGCCCTAAGAGCGGAGTCCGCCCAAATGGGAGCCCCATAAAGGGCCATACTCTTCAGTATGCCGGCGTATAGACGCCGGCACCTCATGCTTGGCCCTAAAATGCCTAAAAAATTTGGCATGAGCCATGAGTCCGCAGCCTCCAGCAGGCGCGTCTACAGCCCGCTGGAATGGGGGCCGAAGCGCCACCTGCTATCCAACATGAGGCCCAGATATTTCATCTGGGCCTCAACCCCAACCCTCACCCCCTCTACATAAATGTGGGCGTCAGGTGGGGGGCGCTGTCAGGGACCGTGAAAGAACAACAACGGGCCTCCGTTTTGTGCAGCGCCACCCTCAAGTCAGGCGGCGGATCCTTCCCGCCATTAAGGATCCGCCCGCCGACGCCAAACTGACCGCCTCCCGGAAGGTGCTCCCGCGGGAAGTGAGGAGAGTGTCATCCGCATAGCAGATGACACTCGTGCCTCGTAGGAGGGTTCCACGCAGGAGCCAGTCATAACCGACGTTCCACAGTAGAGGCCCTAGAACGGAACCTCGTGGAACGCCGGTTTCTACGCCATACAACATTGCATTACCTCGCTCAACTGCCGTCTTCCTTTCTATTCACTCAGTTTTTTTTTGAGTGAATAGGCTCTTAATAAACTAGATCGTGCATTACCATCAACGATGGCATCACTGCTTACCATCAAGTGAGATTGTGGTCAAGTACTGCTTTATAATTATAGAAATATTAATTCCTAATCGATACTTCGTTCACTTACCGTTGTGAAACTTTTGACGTTTTGTTAACACGATCTTCAATTGTTAGTAGAGCCTTAACTGTCAATCAAGTTCACAATACCGTGCGATGATTTCTAAAATCCTATTTTACAGAACTCAAACATTTCATTGAATCAAATATGTATCATATATGAAGCAATAACCAACGAACTAAGGAAGTTTCTTTGTTACCGTGAGCCTAGAGCAAACGCGGAGCACAGTCGATAAAATTACAATTTCGAAAAAAGAACTTCAGGTATAAACCCACCGAATGCAGTGAGCCCCCATAAAATATTAACCCGCCTGGTTGGGAGTTGTTCATGTAATTTTTCAGCGTTGACAGTGCAATCGGAAGCGCGCCGCCGGCGGCGTGTACCTTTTTGTTTCTGCTGTGGTCGACGCAGTGATGGTTTTCGGAAGCGAGGTCGCCACTCATCGCCATTCGAATATCGACCAATATTTCACATTTGACTTATTAACGACGTCACAGTTGAAATTCACTCGACCTGTGAGAAATTTTCGTTGCTTTTTCATTTCTTTTGCGGTTTTATTGGCGTCGGGTCTCTTTATGCGGTGGACAAAACTTGTGACAGCGTGACTCATACTGGAACAACTAAATTTGCGTTTGATTTCTTTGGTTGATTGTGTTCGAATCTAGTTCAATAAAATGTCAACCTAATATACCGCAATGTTTATTGGATTACTGGTTTCATTATAGGTACTTAATCAAGTTGAAATACGTAGTTAGGTCATCCTAATTTAGGCATACCACGCACTCCACTTTACTGGTTACCTTTTTCAGTTCGTCGGTCAATCTAGATGGGGGTCTACCCCGCTGCGTTTACTGATCAACAATATCCACTTAAGCACTTGTCTGTTCCAACTGCTCTCAATCCTTTGACAGATAGCCACTTGGTCAACCAGTATCCACTTTGGCAATTTTACCCACAAACTTACACACGGATTAAAGAGGCTTGATTTCATCGGGCTAAATTGAAAAGAGAACGCATTAAACAAGCAATTCAAAAATAATTGAAATTGGAACGCGTGGAAAAATGGCGCTCACGTTTCCCAACTACTTACACGTTTCATTTAATAAAATGATTAGTTTCTTACGCAGGAGTGTGGGAATGATTTACTTTCACGTGTACAATGTGTCTGAATATCATTAAATTATTACGCACATATCCGAAATTTACGTTCATTAACCCGTGAGAACTTATTGTTTAACTTGACATGTAATCATGTGGAATGTCACATATTAAAGTTGTCTTAGCTGTATATTATTTGTTTTCAATTACTTTGTTCTGTTTTTGATTATGTCTGGCTGTTATATTTTTATTGTTTACAAGAACATGAATTCCATTGAAAAAAAAATTGAAGATAGATGTTATGTGTGAGAATTTATGGTTCGTTTAATATATTTTTAGAAATAAAATGTTTACGTAAGTTTGATTAAATTAATTTCAGCTATGAAGATTCCTAAATAGCGGTCGAATACTTATGATGTGGTAGCCATTCAAAGATTTCTTACCTACTTTTTAAACGTTTTTGGAGATGTTTCCATTTTTGTACCAGTAAATCACTCCACTATAGATAATACTGGACAAACCATGACTCTATCAATACTCACAATCTCTAACACAAAAAGGCAACATCAGTTTGTCCAAATTATATTAATTCATTATTCAAATAGTAATTTATTTATGTTTTTATGACCACTATTTCCATAGGTAGTCTTTCTTACATATTAAGTGTTGAATAAACACGCAATTATCGTTCAATATAATTCATATCCTAGCGATTATTACACCAATTAAAATGCCATAAAAGCCGTTTTAAGGAATGTATTACCTATGCCTTAAAACGGTACAATGTTTACTAGACATAGTGTTGGGTGTAACTTAATTAAAACTAGAGTCTATTTTAAATGATCGTCTTAATAACAGTAGACGGCTGGCGCTACCTGATTTCGTTAATAATTGTATAGTTTTGCTGGAAGTGCACAGTTCATTTATTGTGTCTGTTTGGTAGTTATTTGGTTTTGTCTAGGACTGTAAATTTGCGAAAATCGTTAATTATTTCATAGTTTACTGGAAAAAGTCATTATGTAAACAGAGCTTTCGCAGATTTTGACAAAATTATTGAAATACATACGTCAATATTTTTTTTACTGACATGAAAATGATGAATATATGAAATCCGAAACACGTGTCCAGTATTTTTATGTAAAGTGTATGTATAAAATTTCAATAAGCTATCATGAAAAATCACAAAGTTATGAGCTTGTTATGTTACTTGGTTGTCCCTAAAAAAATATGGTCAACGAGCCGCTCGCCCGCTCGCGCCTACAACGGCGCGGCACGGCGGGGACTCTAGGACACTATGATCTGCTGTGAACTGTCTTGTTGCGCTCGGTAACCATACTGCAACATTTTTAAATATATCTAGGAAAAATATTACATGGTGTAAAAATTATTGGAAACGATTCAGTTGTTTATTCTAGACAAACTATATTCAGGTTTCGTATAAAGAAAAATAACGTTGTTTACTGACTATATGTAGATACTATATGTATACCTAATACCCAGCTAAATGTACCGCCAAAATTCTAAAGGTCACTTAGAGAGATTTAGTAGTTGATAAATCATTCAATCAATTACAGCAGAGGGTTGATTGAATTTTAAGAAAGTTTGTAGTAGTTTTAATCTGTCAAAAATAAATCTAAAATTTCCACAGTTTTGACAAGTTTTTGACATTGATGACTGAGAAAAGATTGCGAATAGATTTGAAACGGCCAAGCAAGATGGCGGATCAAGAATCAAACAATTTTCTTTTATTTAGACTTATGTTGAATTAATATAATAAACATTGATATTATTTATGCACGTGGTATTGGCGAAATTGTGGTGGATTTTGAACGTATTTAATTACGGGAATTGCGTCTATAGTCTGACAATATGTCACATCATTTTAGAATTATCACAAAAACTTACATAGATTACATGAACTTGAACTGAGATTTCATTCCAGCTGATTATAGAGAATGTCGCCTGATTATAGACTTTGTTCAAATGTTCGTCCGACAAACTGGCGTTAAGTCCCCTACTTGAAATCGACTATCAAATATACTCACAACACATACGGCATCCAGCAGAGCTATCTCCTCAAAATAACTCTAATAGCTTAGATTAGGCGAACTGTAGCTTGTCCATAATAAATAAAGAAAAATCGTATGTAATGTGTTTTGAGTCGCGCCGTCGACTTCGTTACTTTTGTCAATTACGTTTGTCATCCATCAGGCTGTCATAATTAGTTGCTGCCAGAATTATGTAATATTGTGTTAGTTAGGTTAGAGGTAATCTCGACGGATATTGTGGTATTAGCAATTTCGGGTAATATTGTCATATTTTAAGCAGATTTGAATTTGCATGAAGGTTTAAACATTGTCCCCTTTATTTATAAACGGTACTTATAGTAGCGAGAGCACCGGTGCTCTAGTGGTATCGGTATCAAAGTTGTACAAATTGTAGGATTAGTTAGATTTTGGTAGGTTGTAAATTATTTCATCACCACTGCTCTCAAAACTGTGAAGGAATACATGGTGAGGAAATCGGCATGCCTTAGGGTCAAAAACTTCGAAGACACCGTAAGGTGGACGTGTCTGAGCAGTTGTGTTGCGATGTGTGTCGAGTACGTTGCGCCAAATGTTGTTGTGTTGGGAGTTTGGTCGTGGAGGGTCTTCAGATCAATCTCCCTTTGTCGCAGCATCGTTGGTCGTGTTGTTGGGTTTAACATTGTATCACCTCGCTCAACTGCTGTCTTCCTTCCTATTCGCTCAGTTTTTCTGAGTGAATAGGCTCTTAATAAACTAGCGCGCTTTACCATCAACGATCGCATCACTGCTTACCATCAGGCGGGATTGCGGTCAAGCGCTAGTTTATAATTATTAAAAAAAAAATACATGTGACATCTACCAAACCGCACGCGGCGCGTGGTAGATTACAGCCCACTCCATCTCATCAAGAGGAGGCCTGTGTCCCAACAGTGAGAACATTATAGGCTGGTTATGTCATCATCATCCACATCGACCTTTTTATCGTCCCCCTGCTGGGCACAGGTCTCCTCTCATACAGAGAAGGATTATGTACTTAAAGTTAACTAGTGATTAGCGACGGTTTAAACATACATTTTGATGCTTGAACATCACTTAACTTTAATCTTATGAATGAACCCCAAAGTGTAAAGTTTCGTCGAAAGCTACCGTAATATGATCTATACTTGTAAAAAGGTAGAACAAAGCAAAATGTTGATGTTATGTAGATACAAATAGTGTTTTCTTTATTTTCCCTAGAGATGAGAGGATATGCGACTATCCGTCCTACCCGGCGTTTTTTATCCGGCCGGATAACGGGTATCATCTTAAGAACCTACTAACTACTACTACTATGTTGGGATTGGATTCCAGTCTAACTGAATACATCGGAGTACCATCAACCTTTTTATCGTCCCACTGCTGGGCTCAGGTCTCCTCTCATACAGAAAAGGATTGAGCGTAATCACCACGCTTGCTCAATGCGGGTTAGCGATTTCAGATTTAAAGTCAAAGTTTCCTCAAGATGTTTTCCTTCACCTTTTAATCAGTCATTGGTGTCCAAGATATACTTCAAAAGTACATATAACTTAGAAAAGCTACATTCACACACCCACAATCATACTTGAGAGACTGGTGTTTTATCTACCAGGCCACCACGACTTTTTTTTAGTTAGTTATGGTTTTATGAAGCGAATATTAAGATATATCCTGGACACCTGGGTTGTGAAAGGCAAAGCTAAAGTTCAGATAAACAGAACATGCAAAAAGTTCGGAACACACGTTTAGGCGTTGCTCCTGCCTGTCATCTGTAGATTATTAACAGTCATTACGGGTTGTCAAAAACTCAAAACGCTGACAACGAATCTTACCAAGGGGTTTCGTATTAACCACTAACTGGGTTGTAGAGGTCAGCTGCATCCGGTAAGACTGGAAACTGACTCCGACATTTTTTTAATAAATTATAAACATGTGCTTGACTGCAATCCCGCCTGATGGTAAGCAGTGATCCAATCGTTGATGGGAATGGTTGATGATCTCTACAATCTAGGGGGACCAAATGCCTGCCGGAGGCTTTAAGCGGGGGCAATGCGCTCCATGAAACTTTACGGGGCACCGGCGTGGGTACGGACCCTGTGGAGGCGACCAGAACGACGCCTGACCACGTCCCAGGCCGTTCCGCTAGTCCGGAGATACCACAAGGTCTCCGCTGAGGCGGCGAGTCTCCTTGCTGGATTGCCGCTATAGGATCTGGAGGCCAAAGCCCTTGCCCACATGTGGGAGTGGTGAGAGGAGGTTAAACGCCGGGACGTAACTCCGCTGCCGCGTGAAATGGCGGATAGAGCTCTTGCGGGTTCTCAGGGCGACATGGAGAGTGCGATTGTCGTAACTCAGTGCTGGGGCCGCCACGATAGCGGGGGTAAGTCTCCACTTTGTGGAGTGGCTAGAGATGTCAGCACATCTTACGGAGTCCACGAAGACCGATGCCTGGGCCAGGACTGCGGGTTGGTTGAAAGAGAAACCCTGGCGCACAGGCAAGTGAAGGAACACGGGTGGGTTTTAGTCAGTAAAAGTCTGACACGCCCTTCCACTCTGCTCAGAGCGGGGGAGGTAATTTGATAATTTCTCAGCCATACCAGAAAAAAGGTACGATAATATAAATTTTAGCTGAACTGTAAGTACAATTTTTTTATATTAGTCAACTCAATGTAACATAATTACACAAAAAAAAAACCTTTCAGGCTTTAGATTATACGACGATAATAACATTTTTTGCACTGTAAAAAACCGATATAGTGGAAGCGATAATGCAAGTAAAAGTTTATTTCCATATCATCTTTTTTAAGCATCAACGGTCTATACCAGACGGCCATTAAAAAAATTCTTTACTGTATTTTCTATCTTTTTTTGCTGTATTCATTCTAGTACTGCATTCTGGTGGCTCAATATTGCAGTATTATATACACAATTCACATGTTTGAATAATTTATAGCGTTTTGGTTTAGACTGAAACTAAATGTTTTAAAAGAGTATTTTAAAGATGCAAGTTCATGCTCATGGGTTTATTTATTTTGAATGCTATTTTAGATGTTAAAACAATAGGGTGTAAAGTTCACTCGTCCTTCTTTGAAAAAGTTAGATCCTCCGACCTGATTGATGTTATGCCTGGCGGGAACATGCCTTGATTTTTAGAAGCTACATATTTACATATAACGTTATTTTTTATTTATGCGAAACCCGAAACACATGTCCAGTATTTTTAAGTAATAATCTTTATACAAAATTTCGAAAAGATATCACGAAAAACCACAAAGTTATGAGCGTGTTATCTTACTTGGTTGTCCAATAAAAATATGGTCAACGCAACGCTCGCCCGCCCGCGCCAGCACCGGCGGGGCACGGGTGACCTGTCACACTACGCGTCTAGTGCTATGATCTACCGTTGACTGTAAAGGGTGTATCTGACATCGACGCACAAACGAGTACCATGGATCCAGTACATGATTCTGAACCCTCCAGTGGTGGAATTTTTCATCAGATTTTCCATGATTTAAAAAATATATATGTAGTTTTCTTCACTTTAGACCGTTCATAATTGCTATACTTTAATAACCCAATAAGATTTTAAAGTAAAAATTAATTAATTGGCTAATTACACAAAAAATGGCAATGAAAACAAACCTCGAAAAACAATCCTATCAGCTGATTTAATAGGGTTCACATCAGGGATCAACGTCATACCTACAAACCTGCACGGCGGCACGCTTGCAACGTTCAATGGTCGAGCCGACCTTTTTTTTTTAAACACTGAGAATTCTGTAACCGTTCATTAACGACATAAATGACTATCATAATTTTATTAGTGGCATGCGGTCTAGCCTTTTCGCGAAGTTTGCGTTACGATGTCAGATACACCCTGTATAGCGCGTTCGGAAACCACACTGCAACAATTTCTAAATGTATTTGGGAAAATTTATAACATGGAGTAAAAATGATTGGAATCGGTTCAGTGGCTTATTCTGAACAAACTATATTCAGATTTCGTATAAAGAAAAAATAACGTTGTATATGCAAGTTACATACACGGTAAACTCGGCTTGCGAGATGCAGGATCTGTGTGACGTCAGTATGACGCGTTGTTCGCTTGAGGCGTTTGTAGACATCGCATCTATACTAATATAAATAAATAAATACGGACAAGGGGGTTTTGGCGGGAAAGTCAAGCTGAGTGTGACGCTCATTTTTCATCGGACTTTTAAAATTATTTATAGTGTTGTTTACTAAATAAAAGTGCGTGATTTATGTAGTAAAAAGTGCATTCAGTAAATAATTCATAAAGAACAGTGAAATATCGCAGCATAGTGGCCACATCAAGACTTTGTCTCAAACCTCCATCGTAAGACGTATCACGCAGTCTTTTTCGACATGAACAATTCATTACGTGACATTGGCTAAATGCACAAACCGTGCGAAGCCATAAAAGAAAGAAAAAAAAATAAAATACGGACAAATGACACAGATTGAGCTAGCCCCAAAGTAAGTTCGAAACTTGTGTTATGGGATACTAACTCAATGATACTATGTTTATAATAAATACATATATAGATAAACATCCAAGACCCAGGCCAATCAGGAAAAGATCGTTTTCCATCATGACCTGACCGGGGATCGAACCCGGGGCATCCACGTCGCAGGCGGGCGTGTTGACCGCTGCGCCATAGAGGACGTCAAATATATAAAGCTGAAGAGTTTTTTTTTTAATAATTATATACTAGCGCTTGACCACAATCCCGCCTGATGGTAAGCAGTGATGCGATGGTTGATGGTAAAGCGCGCTATTTTTTTTTTTTTTTTTTTTTTTTTAATTGGGACAAAACCCGCCACACTTTTCCCAACCACTGCAACTCCTGAAAGCCAGAATCAACAGTGGCGACCGCCAGAAAAACGCCGAGCAATGAAGCTCGACGAGTCCCGGAGAAACGATTCAACTGTCTTGGGTCCCGCAACAAATTAATCAGAAAAGAATAGCGGAGGAGTAAGAAAAAAGATATTTTTTCCACTTCCCTCCATAACAAGCAGGAGATAGAACAGAACTAGGCCAATCGGCACAAAGGGACATTATTGCAACTGGGAGAAGCCCAGATTGCCAAACACCACGGAATAAAATTTGATTAAGTTAATGGGTCCTAAGTAGGTATTAGCTGTTACAATTGATTCCAATAATAGGTATGGCAAAAGCGCCTGAACGCACGGAAATTGGTTCTAGTTTCTACAAGGTCCGTATAATAAACGACTCCGGATGTAACTTGTACACTATCCAACATAATATTGCGTTCATTCTGCCAAAGAACACACTCCCACAAGATGTGATGTGCGGACTGTTCAAATTCACAGTTCGATGTAGAACACTGACACAAAGGGGAAGGAACAAGTTTAAAAGAATACAGTTTACTTTTAAAGTTGCCATGACCTGTGAGAAATTGGGCAACGCAGTGGTCAACCTCCAGCCATGTCCTAGCCAGCCGATCGCCAACGGATGGAAAGAATAGATGGAGGTGCCGGCCCTTGATGGAATTATCCCACCTACTTTGCCATTCGGATAAGAGGTCTTCCCAGACTTCAGTCTGAGGTTTAAATAATCTAGAGATTTTATTAAAGTCGCGTTGTGTAACAAAATTAGTGTCCATGGCCTCCCCCCTCGCGGAGTAGTACATTGAAGCACGTCGCTGTACCTCAAGGTCGACTGGAAGTACACCTGCCAGTACCGGTAAGGCTTCAGTACTGACCGTTCTATACGCCTTGCATAAAAATATCAATGCCAAACGTTGGCTTTGAAGCAGTTTACGTCGTGCCGCCCCTATGCTGGCCCTATCGGCCCAAACAGGTGCACCGTAGCACATACATCCTAAGTAGGTAGCTCCATATATAGTTTTTAAAGTTAGGAATGATAGACCCCAAGTTGCTTTCGATATTCTAGTTAGGGCATAAAAGTTCCTTTTAGCTTTTTCACCAACTATTTTTATATGTTCTATAAATGAAAAATTCCTTTCTAAGATCATACCAAGATAGCATACGGATTGCTGTTTTTTAATGGGAACGTTATTAAATTTAATAGTAGGCAATGATTTAAGATTACCTTTTAGTAGAAGTTGATAGGTTTTATGTGGCGCAAACGTTAGGCGGTTACGATCACCCCACTGAGATATTAAATTTAGGCAAGTATTGGCCAAATTCTCAAGTCCAGCTCGGGTACTTGACTGAATGAGCAGTAGGCCATCGTCCGCGTAACCAGTAAGTGAACAGCCGCAAGGAAGCGGGATCGCGAGGAAGTCATCAAAACCCAAATTCCATAAATAAGGACCGACAACTGAACCCTGAGGACATCCCATGGTTAGTGTTTTAGTACTAGAAAAATGACCGAGCTTAAGTACCGCGGAACCGTTTATAAAGTAAGAGTATACGAGATTATATATGTTTTTATAGCAACCGCGGGTTTTTAATTTTAACAACAGCATAGGCCACCAGGCGTTATCAAAAGCCCCAGAAATATCCAGGAAGATCCCAATTACGTACTTGTTTTCGGATTGGTTAACGGTTCTTCTGACAGAAAGCGCCGCGTCGACTGTAGATTTACCTATGGTGAAGCCATACTGATTATTATGGAATTTTGGACCGTTCGGTAGTAAACGTGGAACGATGAGGCGCTCAAGAAGTTTACCCAAAGATGGTAGAAGTGTGATAGGACGATATGACTTCGGATCATCCGGTGGTTTGTCACCACACTTTGGTATTATTCGTATGAAACCGCGTCGCCATTTACGAGGAAAAACGCCTTCAGCAATGCATCGGTTGTATACAGTTAAGATGGCATCACCCGCTGTTTTACACGCTTCTTTAATCATCCTATTAGATATTTTATCTTCACCTGATGATTTGTTGACCGGTAGTTTTCTAACAATATTTATAAATTCGTCATTAGATGGTACGTCTGACATTGGTGATTCAGGTGGCACAGGAGCCCACGCTCTAATCTGTTGGTGGTAGTCGCTATCGTTAGCCGGTGAATCATCAGGGATAAGTGTATTAATTAGCACTTCAGTTGTTTCCTCTATGCCTGTGGTATGCCTATCATTGACTTTAATGTTTTGAACGTATGCAAGGTCGACCGATCTGTTAGCTTTAAATTCGTGATATAAGGGAGACCACGGACCCTCCCTGTCAAGTTTATCAACGATTTTTCGCAACAAGTTACCCTTAGATTTTTCCACCGATGCTTTGTAGCGTGACTTGGCAACTCTAAAAGCATTTAAAGCGAACGTAAGAAGATCTCCAGTAATCTTTCGGCTCTTGAGTTTATTTAACTGTCTACGCGCTCTGCGATATCTTTTACGCTGTTCAACTAAATAATCACTCCACCAGTCACATCTACGAATATTGGTCATAGATCCGCGACCAATGGCAATGTCAGCACAGTAGGTAAAGGTTTCTGACATAATGTCAGCACTTTCTTCGGCTGACAGCCCGTCCCGAGTGAATTCTTTGGCGTGACACGCAAAAAGCGAGCCGAAAAATTCCCAGTTCGCGCCTTTACATCTATATCTGAAATTACTGGGAATATGAGACGGACCCTGAATATAACCAGGAACAAATTCGTACACGATCAGGCGATGATCACTACAAGACGCGTCCGGTAGGACACGCCACCTATCCAAACGTACGTCGGCACTTGAAAGTGTGACGTCAATACAAGATTCGCCCATTTGGCTGCAGAAAGTAGGTGGTGCATCAGGGGTATTATGAATCGATAGGTTCATCTCAGCAATGAAATCCTCAACAGCGCAGCGTCGTTCGGTATCGGTGGCCCGAACCTTGCCATACCACAGAGACGATGACGCGTTGACATCCGCGCCAACGATAACTTTGCAGCCCGCGAGTGACCGCAAGACATGACGGAGATTATGTATATGAGGAGTAACAGGATCTGAGTATTGAAAGTAACAGCTTACAACGAATACTTTAAAAGAAGCTGATGATACTTCGGCAACCGCACAGTGTGGCGTCATGAGGTCACGTAAAGACGTTACCGTAAAGTTAGAAGACCGCGCAACATAAATTCCGGCTCGTGCCTTGCAATCCAGTTGTACTACCCTGTGACGTAAACGTGAGTTTTGATATTGTTCCTGAATGAGTACAAGGTCTAAGTTGTAGTCAATAATTAATTTATCTAACTCTGATGTCGCCACCTTATCGTTGTGAAGGTTTAATTGCCCTATGTTTAACCTATCCATATTAATTAGTATGTAGGATAAGTTGTTCGAGTTTTAATTTATAGGTACCGCACTGGTCCGACCCGCATCTATGATCATAGGGTTTTTTAAATCGTTTACACGCCGCGCAAACCGGGGTAAAATTCGAATCGCCCTTATGCGGGCAAACATTGGTTTCGTGAGCCTCGGAACAGACAGCGCAGGTTGGTGATTTATTAGCGCAATGCTTTTTAACATGACCGAATTGTTGACAATACGCGCAACGAACTACCTCGATATCATCAACAAAACGGCAAGTGGCCCAGTCAATAAATAATTTATCCTTGGTAGTCACAAGATGTTTACGTACCTCAGGTTCAATTTCTATGCCTATCCATTTCCGACCGGTATCGGTAGAACGCCTACGGACTATTTTGGTGGATTTAATGAAATCGTCTTCTTTTATTGGCAACTCATTTTTAATGTTTTGGCGGTAAATAGCTTGCAAAAAATTTTTGTCTTCCATTGAGGCGGGAATGTCCTTAACTAATAGACGGGGGCGGCGACCCTTTGGTTTTTCTAAGCGAAGACCCGCAGACTTTATAGCATCTACCGATTCTAACTTTTTCAATTGGTTTTCATTCGCTACACGTAAAACAACCCCCGATTTGGCGGTTTTTTTAATACCGACTATTTGAAACCCATCGTCACTCGGTCTAATCGCTTTCATAAGAGCTTGTTTAGTGGCGGATGATGACGCATAGTCAGCTGATCGCTCTTGGGTCGGATAGGCGACGACACAAGGCAGAGGCACTTTTGATTCAATAGCGGGGGCAACTTTAGGTAGCCGCAGTTTCAAAGAATCTGCGTACGACATTTTATTGTCCTCATTAATGGTTTTAACGCCGGATTTTAATTTAATTATTTCTAATTCGCGCTCGGTATTAGCAAGCTTGGTTTCGTTACACGATGATTTTAAGGCTAACAAAGACACGATACTTGTGACTCGTTGAGTCATATCCATAATAGCTGATTTATTCGCGACATTTATACGAGAACCGTTATCGTTAACCAGTTCGTTGATTTTGGCCAGGTACACAGACGCCTCCGAAACTAAATCATAATAATTGTCACTGTTACTGCGATTGGAAATATTTAATGTAGGCGAGGACTTTTCGGGCGAGTCGGGAGCAGTCTGTAGACGTTTCGACCGATCGTCTATTAATTTGTCGGTCGGAGACATTTCACAAAACAGACGCTTAGCGGAGGTTTGAGTTGGCGGCGATCTAAGTGTCTTATTATTTCTACGGAAAATGTCTCCGCCACGATCAGGCGGATCATCATTGTAAGTTGACATACCTAATTAATGAACAATAAAACAAATCTAACTTAACGAAAAGATAAATAAAACTAGTGAGAAGAAAAAAAATAAAAAAATATTACGTTACCCTCACAAAAAAGAAAATAAATGTACTCACCGAGATTGATTGATTTACAGTAATTACAAAAACAAACACTAAAAATAAACTTACGATACCAAAACTAGACACAAATTAAACAACCCAGAAAGAAAACACCAGCCGGAACTGATAATCGGAACACGATATTCGTAAATATAACAGGAGCGTATTAACTTCACACCACACGGCGCGGGGGCGCGAAGGGAAGTGAAACGCGCTAGTTTATTAAGAGTGAATAGTTCACTCAGAAAAACTGAGCGAATAGGAAGGAAGACGGCAGTTGAGCGAGGTGATGCAATGTTAAACCCAATAACACGACCAACGATGCTGTGCAAATGGAGATTGATGTGAAGACCCTCCACGACCAAACTCCCAACACAACATAGGCGCATCGTACCCAGCACATATTGTCGTGTTAGACAGTAAAGAAAAAGGAAAAGGAGAGGGGGAACAAAGAATTTAATAAAATTATATAAAAATAAAGTTAAAATATAAAAATGAAAATGAAATGATATGCGTGAGGTGAGGACAAAAGTAAACAGTTAAAAAAAAGAGGCAGAGCAGTCAGTCGGGCAGGGCACAGCAGCAGCAGTCACTGACAGCAAGCCGGCCGTGGCAGCTGAGGAGCGGCGCCGGCTGTAGAAGCGGTGCCGATAGCAGGAATGGCGTCGACAGCAGAAGCAGACGCCGCGGCAGTAGGAGCGGCGCTGGCGGTAGAGGGTCGGCAGCCGCAGTGGAGGAGCGGCACCGGCAGTAAGAGCGGCGCTGGTGGTAGGAGCGTCACTGGCGGTAGAGGGTCGGC
This sequence comes from Sesamia inferens, assembly GCA_037179545.1. Classification (NCBI taxonomy): domain Eukaryota; kingdom Metazoa; phylum Arthropoda; class Insecta; order Lepidoptera; family Noctuidae; genus Sesamia; species Sesamia inferens. The sequence continues at coordinate 10,489,321 of CM073934.1, read as the reverse complement.
AGCCGCAGTGGAGGAGCGGCACCGGCAGTAAGAGCGGCGCTGGTGGTAGGAGCGGCGCCGTAAGCCGAGACAGCGCCCGGCAACAGTACCTGCGCCACCATCAAAGGCGGCACCAGGCAGCAGAACAGCGGCAGATTTAGCACAGCAAAGGTCAGCAGAAGCACAGCGTTACAGGCAGGAGGTTCAGAGGAGGTCCCCCTCTCCGTGTGGGAGAGGGTACCCTTGGGAGGGCTCTGGAGGCAAAATTACAAAATTAATGTATGTAAGTAGAAACCCGACAGAAAAGCTAAAACTGTCACTGCTCAGCAAGAGCTTCCGAAGAAACCTCGGAGAACAGCTTTTTCACGAAATTTAAATATTTGAATAATTATAAGCAATATGAAATAACTAGGAGTTCGGATAACAAATCCGGTAGAAAAATAGCAGGCTGTCAAGAATTTAGAAGAAAAGGTTGTCATAGAGACATAATCAACAGCGTTGTCAAAGACTGTCATAACAATGAAAATATTAATGTAATATGTAAATATATTAAATTATAGCGTTGTGTTGAGTGGCAAAATTAATACAGCACAGCATAGGTACAGCTTCTTACGCTAAGATATCACCAAGTCGCTGAAACTTAGGCTTGAAGTTGAGCACCGTGTCTGTAGGCTGAATAATGAGTCTTGGTGTAGTAAAATGTTATCAGAACAGCGCCTCATAATACTGTAATACGTATTATGACCTGCAGAAATGAATGATATAAATGTATGAATATAAATAAATAAGTGTAAGTATCTGTAGGTAAATACATAACACTACAATATCGCAACACAACTGCTCAGACCCGTTCTCCGTACGGCTTCACCAGACATCATGCCATGAACACGACAAATCGCTTGGCAGCAAGGGTTTGTCTGGTGGGAGGTAACTTCTGCCGGCGGCCGATGTTATGGCCTACCACCGTTTGTTTATATGAACGCGCTAATCTCAGGAACTACTGGTCCGATTTAAAAAATTCTTTTTGCGTTGGATAGCCCATTAATCCAGGAAGGCTTTGGGCTATATAACATCACACTGTGACCAATAGAAGCGGGCATATTAAAAAAAAAACGCGCGTGAAACCGTGTGGCGCAGCTAGTTAGGTATAATAGTGACACCTGTCACTCAACAGCGTCCACAACGCTGTAGGCTGTAAGAGTAGGCAAATAAAAGATAATGAACAGATGGCCTTTTAAAGGTTGCAGAAATCTAAGCACCTTTACATAATATGAGTGTTCAGAGGTCTAAGTTCAACAGCGGGTGCCATTCGGTAGGCGAGGACTTTGAAAGAGATACCTGTCCACTTAATGTCACTGGCCAATAAAAAGATCGAAATTTTGTTCATATGTCGGTTACGTCACTACGTCCAATGTACTGCAATGGATTGGATTATATAAGAGAATGCTCGCGATTGGTTTTCTGATAGTGTTGTTGAGTTGAGACTGACACGTCATAAATAGTTCCGATTCGTTATTCAAAAACAAAAGGTCCCGAATCACAACCGTTTCGGGAAATATCTACTCTTAAATAAACTTCGGAAGTGTTGGTATTTTTTTTAGGGTTCAGTCACTAAAGACTGATTTACACGGTGCAATTTAATTGCCTATGGTATACAATAAAATTGATACAACAAATAACTTGCATCGTCTAAATGGTGTTTAGATAATGCAACTTTTATTGTTGCTTCAACTTAATTAAAGCCAAAGGCAATTAAAGTGCACCGTGTAAACCGGGCTTTAAGGGTAATCCCCTGTATGTTACTCTGAAACAAACTGTATCACATGGACTTCTCAAGTAGGTATTTCTGTTGTCACGATAACAACAAAAACTGGTAACAGAACAAAAATAAATTTTAATGGGTAATGGTATTGCCCGCAGCTTACAAGATGAAGGTCGTAGGTTTGAACCCCATCAGGCCCTTTCATCATCAACGTTTTAATCGTCCCACTGCTGGGCACAGGTCTCCTCTCATACAGAGAAGGATTGAGCGTAATCACCACGCTTGCTTAATGCGGGTTGGCGATTTCAGACTTAAAGCCCAGGTTTCCTCAAGATGTTTTCCTTCACCTTCAGTCATTGTTGTCTAAGATATACTTAGAAAGTACATATAACTTTTAGAAAAGTTACATTGGTACTTGCCTGAACTGGAATCGAACCCGCGCACTCATACTTGAAAGGCTGGTGGTTTAATCACTAGGCTGTTGTATGGGGGCCCCCATACAACAGACGTAATTTTCATACATAACTAGCTGCTTTCGCGGTTTCAATAAGTCAGTTTTATTTCGGTGGCTACTTTGGATTCAGTGGAGAGGCGTGCGAAGAGGTTAATTGGCGATCTAGATTTAACTCAAAACTGTCTCCAAAGCCTGGAGCCCAGACGAAGAGTTGCCAGCCTGTCGATGTTCTATAGGATGCATTTTGGAGAGTATGCGAGGGAATTGCATGGTTCAATTCCCCTATCTCCGTTCCATCATCGGACGACCCGTTGTACGGCGAGTTTCCACCCTTACGTTGTTGACACCACTACGATCCGGACGAAGCGTTTCGCTTCGTCTTTTATACCGCGTACATCGAAGGACTGGAAAAATTTGCCAGCAGCGGTGTTTCATTCGGACTACAATTTAAGTGTCTTCAAGGTCAGAGTGATTAGGCTCTTAATAAACTAGTGCGCTTTACCATCAACGATTGCATCACTGCTTACCATCAGGCGCGATTGCGGTCACGCACTAGTTTATAATTTTATATAAAAAAAAATCGGGATACAAAGTGTTTTATATGTTAATTACCTGTTTAAAATAAACACACAAAGACGAAAAAAAATAAACTGGAGACTGGAGCGACTGCATAATTGACCTCCACAAGTACATAAGTTACTAGTTAAACACGCTACCCCTAGGTATAAAGTTGACAATCTACCTATGCCTTGATAATCAACCTATTCAACTTCTTGAATTAATCATCAACATCATCATCTCAGCGTTAATTCCAGTCGCATCCGAAGCTTTTCAGCCTTAAAGCTGTATAGCTTGTCGTAGCCTGGCAGTCTGGCAAAGCGGACCCGAGACTCTCGCCAGTCTGCCAGGCTAAACTTCGATATTTTCCGTGAAGCGACTGCAATATCGCCTTCTGGTTGTGGACAACCAGAAGGCGATATCGAAGCATTGCAGTTACACCAATTGTTGGACTATTGAGGGCTTCAATAACTCGTAACGACTGCCACTACATGTTCGTACGGCAACCGGGTCCAATGGCTTAACGTGCTTGTCGACGCACGACCAGACCATTCATATTCATGCATACAAATATTTGCACTGCACGGGAAGTGAACCCGGGCCTCTTTGTGCAGCGTTAACTTTTTATTTTAATGTCTGTTATAAATCTATGTGTTACGAATGTACCTTAAGTCGATCAGTTAAGAAGCGATCTTTGAGAATACCTATTGCGACAACTGTAACGAGAACTTTGAGTACTACGTGAAGTGTCTGTAGTGTTATTGTGTGTTTACGACACAGACTTCATGGACTTAAGGGAAGACTTCGGTGCAACCTCAGCCACATTCTACTTGTCATTGCCTACGATCGACTGTACCTTCGTTGCTAATTAACGTCGTAACCCTTAACCGGTATTATAGTAACCCTAGCCCGTAACATATGAATCGTCCGGAAAGGCTTGACGTACTTTCCGAGGTTTGGAGGTACAGGATCTTGTTGGTCCGTTAACGAACTGACCGCAACCAGTGTAGTAACCTGCGGCCGATCCTTGTTATTATACATATACTCCTATTAGTACGAAAGTTTGACTAGAAGATAATATATTTATTTACTTACAAAATGTACATTCATTCATTAATTCATACAGTCATTAAATGTAGGTAAAGCTATGGTAATGTAAGGTTAGGATGGTTAGATGTGAAGGTAAGTTTATATCACATCACCCTGCTATCTATCCATCTATCTACTATCAGTAATTTAACGAAAAATTTCAAATTCTAAAAAGTTCAGTTCAACAAAATCAAATCACCACAAAAAATCATAGTTACCCAAAATCATTGTTGTTTATCAAACTTTTCGTCCCATCAATTTAATTACTGGAGTCATTTTCCGCGGCGAATAAAAAATGAAAAATAAACAATTTTGAGAGCCGTAACTGGTAAACACTATTGTGGTGGAGGCCGTGCTGATGACGCAACGAAAAAAAAAAAGCATTTAAAGCTAATTAAATGTACCCACGACGACGTCGACGTGGCGCAACCGACACGCCTCCGAGCTCGGATCGAAGCAATTAGTAGTAGAAGGGATTAGATTATCTTATTAAATTATTATCTTTGTATCTCTTAGGAGAGTCATGATAGTGAAATGGGTAGAGGTTCGGAATGGCGTTAGTTTGGTAATGAAGGATATTGGCAGTGACGTTTCAGTTTCATGTTTCATTTGTACACGTATTTCTGGAACAATACCTGTCGAAAGTGACTGGGTTCTAAGCCAGAGGCTATCTTAGTGCGGGATCCAGTGTCACGTTTCATATTAAGGTTGGCCAGTATATCAATTTATGACCTGTTACCATAGACACTGTACATTCTTCACAACCTCTAGCTGATAAGTTGAAACTTTTCGTGACAATTCTTTACATTTAGGCCGCGTAGTTATTACACTTTTCTTATGAAAGAGCGATTTATTTTTATGTTCACGATACATTTCTACGCTTGTATAGAGTGTCGGTATCTAGGTATGTTGATTATGATCTCAAAAATACATTTGTGTATCACATCTCGTCTAGTTTCACTATGGGGCCGCAATTCTCTCGGTGGTAGGCCATAACATCGGTCGCCGGCAGAAGTTACCACCCACCAGACAAAGCCTTGCCTCCAAGCGATTTGTAGTGTTCCGGCATGATGTCTGTTATAAATCTGAGCAGTTGTGTTGCGATGTGTGCCGGGTACGATGCACCAAATGTTGTTGTGTTGGGAGTTTGGTCGTGGAGGGTCTTCAGATCAATCTCCCTTTGACGCAGCATCGTTGGTCGTGTTGTTGGGTTTAACATTACATCACCTCGCTCAACTGCCGTCTTTCTTCATATTCACTCAGTTTTTCTGAGTGAATAGGCTGTTAATAAACTAGTGCCGTGAAACCGTGAGGCACAGCTAGTTTAAAATATTAGTAGGATTATGTAGTATCAATGCCTGTCATAAAGTCAACTGAAGGAGACGTACGGCGTACTAAAATGATTGAAGGTTACTTTTAACAAACCAGTAATTATTTATGATTGAACTATGAACTTTGAAGTTCAATTAATATCGGACACAGCTTAATAATTATGTGTACGCGACGATATATCAAGCTATACATTTGCTGTTTTAGCTGACCTCGCATTGTATAGGGTTTTTGTTCAATGGCAAGTTAACCTAGGTATACTGAAAATGTATAGCTTCATATGACGCATGAAAAGAACGAATAACAATCGGAATTATAATAATTATTATATTTATTCAAAATTTCTCAAATAACAAATTAATACAGTTAACCTTAAATATAATTCTTATGTGCCTGAACTAGGAAATCCTGAGTTTCAAGCGATAATAGCTATAATAACAATCTAAAGTAAATAATAAATAAACAATATTAACAAACAAATTATATTAGGTATTAAATACAGTCACTTTAGAACAACTGCAGAATTCAGAACAGCTGAAGTAGTAGGACATTTTCTGATCCCTCCGATTTTTATTTTACAATAGGTATGTGTAATTTAAGGAGTAGAAGTTTCCTTTTCGAATTGTATTATAGTGCTGTACTTTTTTTTTAATTGGGACAAAACCCGCCACACTTTTTCCCACCCACTGCAACTCCTGAAAGCCAGAATCAACAGTGGAGACCGCCAGAAAATCACCGAGCAATGAAGCTCGACGAGTCCCGGAGAAACGATTCAACTGTCTTGGGTCCCGCAAAGAAATTAATTAGAAAATAATAGCGGAGGAGTAAGAAAAAAGATATTTTTTCCACTCTCCTCCATAACAAGCAGGAGACAGAACAGAACTAGGCCAATCGGCACAAAGGGACATTATTGCAACTGGGAGAAGCCCAGATTGCCAAGCACCATGTAATAAAATTTGATTAAGTTAATGGGACCTAAGTAGGTATTTGCTGTTATAATTGATTCCAATAATAGGTATGGCAAAAGCGCCTGAACGCACGGAAATTGGTTCTAGTTTCTACAAGGTCCGTATAATAAACGACTTCGGATGTAACTTGTACATTATCCAACATAATATTACGTTCATTCTGCCAAAGAACACACTCCCACAAGATGTGATGTGCGGACTGTTCAAATTCACAGTTCGATGTAGAACACTGACACAAAGGCGAAGGGACAAGTTTAAAAGAATACAATTTACTTTTAAAGTTGCCATGACCTGTGAGAAATTGGGCAACGCAGTGGTCAACCTCCAGCCATGTTTTAGCCAGCCGATCGCCAACGGATGGAAAGAATAGATGGAGGTGCCGGAGGAGGTGCCCTTGATGGAATTATCCCACCTACTTTGCCATTCGGATAAGAGGTCCTCCCAGACTTCACTCTGAGGTTATAGTGCTGTAGTGCAAGTCGTTCTTCTCATTACTGAGGATCGTCATATTTCTGTAGAATTATCATCTCCTTTCCTATCGGAAAAAGCAGAGGACAGCGGCCTGCCAGGGATCATAATAGATGACGAAATATCTTTCGTCATCTATTATGATCCCTGGCAGGCCGCTGTCCTGACGTTAATGGATTTGATCAGTCCACCTTATTAGAACGTCGCTATCTACCTTCCCAGTAACCATCAGATGTTCAAGGTTGTAGAGAGAAGTAAGAATATTTTGGCCATATTGCCAGAAAAGTTGGAGAACTTTTCTGGCAATATAGCCAAAATATTCTAAATGCTTTGACAGAACATTGAATGAAGAAATGAAGAATGGTGAAGAAATGTCCATAGGTCCATTGCATATAGAGCCTCTAATAGTTATTAGAGGCTCTATAGATATGTGATGGACCTCCATATCAATAGACCAGAAAGTATCAACAAAGAATGTGACCTAAAATTTTACGAAGAGATTGATATTAGTTTTTATAATAATTTTCTTTAGGGGATGACTACTGACATGACCATTAATAGGGAAGTATCGAAGAATATAACATGTTGTGACTTCAAATTAATTGGGATAATCACCCACCTTTTTTTTATCGTCCCACTGTTGGGCACAGGTCTCCACGCATACAGAGAAGGATTGAGCGTAATCAGTACGGGTTGGTGATATCAGACTTTTTTATTTTAATAATTATAAACTAGCGCTTGACCGCAATCCCGCCTGATGGTAAGCAGTGATGCGATCGTTGATGGTAAAGCGCGCTAGTTTATTAAGAGCCTATTCACTCAGAAAAACTGAGCGAATAGGAAGGAAGACGGCAGTTGAGTGAGGCGATGCGATGTTAAACCCAACAACACGACCAACGATGCTGCGCCAAAGGGAGATTGATCTGAAGATCCTTCACGACCAAACTCCCAACACAACAACATTAGGTGCATCGTACCCGGCACACATCGCAACGTAACTGCTCAGACCCGTCCTCCGTACGGCTTCACCAGAGATCATGCCGGAACACGATGTAACACACTTAATGTCTCGGTTTCCTCAAGATGTTTTCCTTCACCTTGTAATCAGTCATTGGTGTCCAAGATATACTTAGAAAATACATATAAATTTAAAAAAAAATTTACATTGGTAACGTGACCTGGAATCGAACCCGCACACTCATACTTGAGAGGCTGGTGTTTTTACTACTCTAACGCTAAAATTATAGTCATCATCAAAATGTCAACTGCTTTAAAATTAAATGCAGAAATGGTAATTTGGCATCATGTCTATTGTAGTATCGACATTTACTATGTGACAATAATGAGATTTAGATACATATGTATTTTGGTACCTATTTGTAAATTGTAATTAATTTTTTTTCTGTCATAGAAAAACCAGCAATTTATAATTTGGAAAGAAGTTGGTGAAGAATTTTGTTTATCACTGCCTGTTAAGGCTTTGAGGGAAGAAGGACAGGCGAACTCTCTCTGCGTATACCTATACTTATGCACAAAGAGATTGACCAGTTAAGACTGGCCACTATAATCAAAGTACTAGACATGATCGAATGACACTAGATGGTGATGTAAAATCATTGCTTTTGCCTCTGAGAAAATAAATTGAATTGCTCATTTGGGAACTGTGACATTCAAAAGTTTTTCAGACATCCTCAGTCAATAGATTTTTTCATTATCTGTTCATTCGCACAGAAGCAATAAGCAAGAACTAATAAGCTTAGGTCAACCGAAGAGAAAGAGAAACCAGCAAAAGAAGTCCTTAAATAAATAAATTCATGCAAAATAGAAACGGACCTTCCAATGACTGAAACAAACGTCCTATTATTAAAGAAAATCGCAATTCCGCCAACGTAGTGATTTCAGTGCGTGCGAGTAACGAGCCGTCGACACCTACCGATAGCATCGCTATGACTGGCTGGAAATTATTCCGAATCGTAATTACAACGATTATTCACGGCGGGCCGGGGGCGGCCGCCATTTTTCAACAGTCACCGTTCTTAATTATGAGCCGCACTGGACGCCTGTCGAAGCTTTGAGTCGCGCCGTCACCTCGGGCCGACTTCGCGCCACTATACCGCGGCTATTTTGTAAGTTAAGAGTTAGTTGTCTTGATGGTAAGGATTGCTGAAGATTAAGGAAAGGATCTGGAGAAGATAACATACTGCTTGTTAATTAAGAGTGGTGTTAATAAGACTGTCTGAGCGCCTTTAAATAGAAGAAGTTGATGAATAAAATGTCCGTGTTGACTTTAGTTTTCGATGGATTTGGTTTACGTATTTAAATGTTTTTTTTTTATTTATTCTTCACACAATATTCAACGCTACTTCTAGAACTGTATGTGTATAAAGCTATATTTATAAAAATATATAACAAACATATGTTATTTATTTAATTTGCATATGGTATTCCCCTACCTATCTTCCAATATGGATTAAAAATATCTCAATTTGAAGCACTCCAAAATCAAAACAAACTTGAAACAGTCCGCTCGACATGCTAGCGAGCACTTCAATAATAGAACTCTGAACGTTACCACACGAGAGGCCGACTAGTGTTTATTTATCGTTTTGGAAGGCTTAGAGAAGACAGATGGAATGTTGTGTTTTTTACTCGAAGATGAGGTGTAAAGTAGAAATAATCTTTTTTATTCCTAATACAGTATGTAAACAAAGTTACTCGATGTTCATTTTTGTGACGTATTATACGCCTGCAAGTTCTTCAGTTTTTGTCGGCAGTTAACGAAAGCCATAACTTGAGATGCGATTTTTTGTACCAAGTGTTTCAATGTTTATGTCCTTGTAACCAAAGGCTGTTATTAACTACTAAGTAACTGAAGTTTATGTTGTAGGCGCAGGAAAATAAGCTGTTATATTTACTCCACGAAAAACGGTATTCTTATTAAAAGTAGGATAAGAGAATGATTAAAAGTGCTGCAGTGCGAGCTCGTGAAACGACTTCTAGATAATAATTGAAATCGCCGTCTGGTCACGACCAAAGCGAGTACGCTCGATAACAAAGTGCTTTGTATGTTTTTATTATTCTTTTAGCCTTGTTTATAACTTAGGTTAATTGCAATTTCAAATACTAAGCTTTTAATGTTAGGCTAGATTACGTATCCTCAATTATTCTTAACAAGTCATTGAATATCAAGAGTGCATTTTGGCATTTTAAATTGATGATAGTGCAAGGTTATAGCTGAAAAGACAATTATATTGCTTATAATTTAAAAAGACACGAGTATTTTTCAAGTTGTAGTTCATATGTTTGAAGCCCGTCAGTCATTTTACTTTTTGTAAATTATTTAATCACCGCTGCTCTCAACCTGTGAAGGAAAATATCTTGAGGAAGCCGGCTGGTCTAGAGGTAAAACTTCGAAGACATGTGACATCTACCAACCCACACTGGGCCTGCGTGGTAGAATATGGCCCACTCCATCTCACCCAAAGGAGGCCTGAGTCGCAGAAGTGGGAACATTATAATCAGATTAAGTATGTTATGAGAATTTTTAAAAGTATTTTTTTTTGCATGTCAAAAAGAAAACAAAACGTAAACAGTTGCAATAAGTGCAATCTGAATGAACCCATAACTAAAACCTAATAAAGCAGTAAAACAAAACACCAACGCAAAATCCGATTTTAAAAATGACGCCAAAAGATTATATGCCCGGCAATAGCTTGCAATATTCTATGCACTAAACGGACTAAAGGACCAATAGCAGCGTTAATAAACAAAGTAGTGTTGCGCCCGACAGTATCCGGCTGGTCCCGGCCGTGCTGACGCCAGCGAGTCTAATCGCCGTTTATTGGAGAAAACCGATTACTACCAGCGCCATGGCCGAAACGGTTTCGACATGTCACCACTACGTACAGAGCGAACGGTGTCGATCGAATATATTTTGACAATGCATCGATGGGTAAGTTTAATTTGTTAGGCTGATATCAGGGTTTTGTCGTGCCAGATCTTTATAGTGTGTTATTAAACTTTCAGGTATGTATAAGGAGACAATGGAGTCGGAGTTGGGCACTATGAATGAACTGGCGACGCGTGGAAGGGGTGAAGGCGTGGGGTCAAATGTTTAGTTGTAGTACGTAGTAGTGAGAAATATAATAGGTTGTCATAATGAGTTGATTGGAGGTAGAGCAGTCAATGAATATTATGCTAGCCCATTAAATAAATGGTATGTATTTGAATGGAATTAATGGAATTTCCTCGGTGGTAGGCCATAACATCGGCTGCCGGCAGAAGTTACCACCCACCAGACAGTCTTGCCGCCAAGCGATTTGTCGTGTTCCGGCTGAATGTCTGAAGTCTGGTAAAGCCGTATGGTGGACGGGTCTGAAAAGTTGTGTTGTGATGTGTGCCGGGTACTATATGCTAAATATTGTTGTGTCAGGAGTTTGGTCGTGTATCGTTGGTTGAGTATCGTTGGTCGTGTTGTTGCGTTTAACGTTACATCACCTCCACTCAACTGCCGTCTTCCTTCCTATTCAAGCAGTTTTTTTTTGTAAAATAGCGCGCTTTTCTATCAACGATTGCATCACTGCTTACCATCAGGCAGGATTGCAGTCAAGCACTAGTTTATAATTATAAAAAAAAAATATCGTCGGAGTCATTTTTTATTAACGATTTTTCAGGATTTAGTCGTTTATCAGGAATCGATCTGAGCGAAAAAACTTTAGCACGGATATTTATGTATATGTGTTAGCCGATAAAAAATGTATTCATGATACAGTATGATCTATAAAAAGCAGTTATTTAGCAGTAACTGGCCAACAGTTCGGCAGATAAAGAGGCATTGTCGAGGAGACTCCGACAAATAAAGCTTTTTAATTTATTCAAAATTTGCAAAGATCCAGTAGTTGTTCTGCCCGTGTGTACCGCAAGCAGTTCTATTTTACGCCCGGGCCACGTGTCTAGCGATAAAACTCTGAGCTGTTTTTACATACTTTTTATTAGCTTCACTTGTATGTTTGCTTGTTTGTTTGTCCGTATCTAACTCAAAATTTGTTCAACCTTACCTTACATTAATTTGTGCAGGCAAAGCATTTTTTAATTTAGATTTAGTTTTAGATTTTGTTAGTTGGGTAACGCATCATTACGAATTTTAGCACTTGCAATTCTGTCTGTTGGAGATCAAGATAAGTTTGTTAAAAACAAATGAGCACCACTTAAGCGTTCGTGTTATCCGTATATTATTAAAAAAAGAATATCGAACTAAAAAGTTGAAAGTAAATATAGTTTAAAAAAACTAAAAAAACATGCTTTTAAAGAATATCAAACTAAAAAGGTAAAAATTTAATTTATGACAATAGTATATAAACAATACTAGTCAAATGAGAAAAAAGCGTGAGGGGCTTAATATACAAAAAATATGGCACAAAGCACCTCACGCTTTTAAAAACCTTGTTTTTTTAGTTTTTTTAAACTATATTTTTAACCTCCCATGGGCCCAAGGCCTTTGTTCAGTTTCAGATTTTCTTCACTTGACTTAAGATTCCTACTTTTGTATATGTTTTTGATGGTTCTAATTACGTATTAGGTGGCGAGGAGGAAGATCATGTTTGAGAGCTTATTTATTCTGACATGAAAAACTTCTGGAAAATGAATCGGTTATTTGGATATTTGTTACTATTTAAGGCTCTCGAATGTAAATTTTCCCAAATGTATATAAACGAAGGTACGAAAACCATTTCTTCCAGGAGTTGGAAATCGAAACAAAGGAAAAATCACTACGAAAATTCTCAAAGAGGTAAAATGATTATACATTAAAAGTGATTAGAAGTTTCGTTTTCAATTCCAAATAGAAATCAATTATAGAAATGGATTTTAGGTATTACTTAGAATCCACGTGGCAGAACTTATTATTAGAGTTGGTTACACGGCCCGTACCTGGCGGGCCCAACTTGCGAGTCACGGAGGGCGCTTTCGGGTAAAAACTACAAAAAGTAAATTATATTGATGGAATCGAGCCCGTTTGATTGATGATGAGTGAGCATTTTTTAATTTCGAGGATTCGACCGCGCCGTCTGCTAAGGTCACAACTGAACGATTATAAAGACCCGTGAACGTTCTACGAGAGTTTGAAGGTTCCTTATAAAATATTTGAAACCAATTAATTTTTCTTTCAATTTGTTTGATGTTTATTTTGCAATTAATGTACACATGGAGCAAGATATCAAGGTTCTTCGACTTATTAATATCAACAGTCTTCATTACTGGGCATTACAAAATAGAAGTCGAAAATTATCGTCATAGTTTTCTACGGAACCATATTATCCCAATAGGGGGTATTATAAAAACAAGAGCGGCTGTTGGACCCGCAGTTTTTTCATACCGGAATTTTGGCTAAGGTGTCTATTAATATTAATTGACGTTTGTGAAATTCTGTTTCTAGTATACGCAGAACAATGACGGTGCAATGTTGCGGATGGATTTTATAATATGTTTCGTTTTCTCTCACAAATTGTTATTTAACTAGCCGACTTCATTTTCCTTTCGAATCTTTCTCTAATAACGTAGTGAGTATTCAAAGAGGTATGTTTTATTTTTATTTTCTTTAAAACCAGTTTCTGCGCAAAAAAAATTGCTATAGAACGTAGTTTAACAGTTATGTAGGTAAATCTATTTTTTGTACTAAAATCATTTTATAATTGGTATCTACTTATTGATTGTTTTTTTAAATTTTATAAACTAGTGCTTGATCATGATTTCGCCTGATAGTAAGCAGTGATGCAAAAATTTATGGTAAATCGCATTAGTTTGTTATAAGTCTTGCAGACACTTAAATTGTAATCAAACGAGAAGACCGTCTCAGGCAAATTGTTCAGCCTTTCGATGTACTATGGTATAAAAGATGAGGTGAAACGCGATCCGGATCGTAGCGGTGTCAACAATGGATGGATACTCCCCGTACGACACGGATGGGTCGAACGGTGATGGCGGGATTAAGACATGTAATTTCCGCGCACCCCCTCTAAAATGCATCCTATAGAATACCGAAAGGCTAATCTCCGCAAGTGCTCCAGGTTTTGGAAATTTTTCTTTATGAAATCTCATCACCAATTAGCCTCTTTGCACATTCCTCCAGTCCCAAGATCTCCATCCCTATCTAACTTGTGAATAGGATAGGCTTATCTATACTCTATACTAATATATAAAGCTGAAGAGTTTATTTGTTTGTTTGTTTGTTTGAACGCACTAATCTCAAGAACTACTGGTCCGATTTGAAAAATTCTATTTGCGTTGGATAGCCCATCAATCCAGGAAGGCTTTTGGCTTTATAACATCACGCTGCGACCAATAGGAGCGGAGCATAACTAACTACACGTGAACGCAGTCGCTGGCGACCGCTAGTTACCTAACTAAAAGAGAATCAGGTATACTTTCAGTGTATATACCTATATACACTGAAAGTATACCTGATTCTCTTTTCTCTTTTATTTGTGCTGTGCCAACATGGTGATATGGCCTCATTATGTAGGGAAGGAATGTGAGAAAAGTGCGTGAGTGTTTTGCGAGTGAACATTCCTTGTAAAAAGTATTTCACAATGTCGGAACTTGTGGAGTGCATCTTGCACCAAAAAGATTTACACCGAAGAGGTTTACAACGAAATCTCTAGAAGAAAACATTGTAGAAATGTAAAACAAACTAGCTCAATGTAAACATGAGCGCACCTGTTGTTACACATTCTGTGCATTACATAGGCGAGTTACCTACAGACGTCTGTATTTAGATCACAGCTGATCAAACCTACGTCATTCGTCGTCGTTCTACGTCGGAGACGTGTTTATTTACTGAGAATTTTAAATACGATTTGCATGTATTTTATAATAGAACCAAAGATATTTGCATTGGATAGGATCGGGGGAAAATTTTATACATTTGACATAAAAAAAACCTCATGAAAATATGATTCTATCAAGCAACATACTTAAGAGTTTTCCACGACGCAAATTTTACTTAAGTTTGGTTTGTTGAAATCTGTACCTATCAAATTTACTGTTGAAGAGGTAACAGCCGGGCACGCCATCATAGCGGTGGCCTGATCGGGAGACAACATAGAACTCCCAGCCATTATAGGCGCGGAGTTGCGGGCAGCGAGCGGTAAGAACCAGGCCCAAGTCGACGGCGCGTTGGGTTTCACGCGCGCCTCAAAGAGATGTCAGCACTACGTAACGGGGTCCACGAAACCGATGCCTCCTGGGTCAGGGTTGCGGATTGGTTAAAAAAGAAACCGTGACCCTGGGGCACAGACAAGTGAAGAAACACGGGTGGGTTTTAGTCAGTAAAAGTCTGACAGACGCTTCCGCTGCACCCAGAAAAAACCCGCGGTGACAGTAACAGCAGCCACTCATGAGTAGTGTAAGTCGCGGTTTTGAATTCAAATAGATTTTATGTAAATTATTTCATCAACCCTTCTATAAAAACTGTGAAGGAAAACATCGTGAGTGACACCTAGAGCGAAACGATATTATACCAATTCCCAACATGCACTGGGCCCTTGTGTTGGATTATGGCTCTTCATCAATGTCATCTCAGCGTTAGTCCAGTCGCATACGAAACTTTTTTCAGCTTTGCTGTCTGGGGTCCGCTTTACCAGTCTAACTGCTGATTTTGGCAAACTTCGATATTTTCCGTGAAGCGACTGCCGTCTGACCTCCACAACACGCAGGCGATATCGAAGCATTGTTGGACTTTTGAGGGCTCCAACAACCCTTAACGACTGCCATTACATATTCGTATGGCAACCGGGACCAATGGATTAACGTGATTTCCGAGGCACGACCAGACTAGTGCAATAATTCATATTCATGCATACAAATATTTGCATTGCGCTGGGATTGAACCCGCGCCTCATTGCGGAACGGCCGTGTTCGCTACCGCTACGCCACGGAGGCTGTCAAAACGATGTTAATATCATTGGCTGGTTAAATATAGAGGAGAAAGCGATTCAGGGTCTCTCTGTTTCAGTGGTTTCAGTACCTAGTTAGAAATACGGGCAAGGAGTCTTGAAAGTCTTGGTCCAACCTAAATAGGGTTAAACCCTTCAATAGCAGCGGACTACATAAGTATTATTATTCGCTTCCGGATACCATCTGGGTCATTTTTTTTCAATAAAAAAGTCTTTTATAAAGAGTTATAGACCAACATTGTCACACGAAACAAGAATTTCGGTTAACGGCCAACTAAACGATTCTGACGCCAAGAAAATGCAATTATCAATCCAACTGTTTCCTCTATGCAAAAAACCGGTATTTTTGTATAAAAAGGTGTCTTCCCACCATAGTTTCCATCATGACAGCAGAATGATATGGCAACGTTTACATTTAACCGGTAAAATGTTTATTTAGCTTGACCCTAAATTCACGCAAGTGCACTAATTCATGTTTTGGTCCCGCGAATCCTTTTAAGTCGATACAAGACATTATATCGAGTAACAAAGGCGATTAACAAGCCGTTTGTCAGTTACTACACTAGTTTTGACTTCAATAGTGCTGGGTGCGATTTATTTGTGCTTGGAACTTAAACAGGTTTGAACTTTTTGTAGTCCCTAGCGAGTTGCGTCAGGACAAACGGTTCGGAATATTAATAATTGCAGACTGAGTGTTGTTTATTAAAGTTAGGTAATCGTGTTAATCTATTAGCGTCTTAATGTCTGGTGGTATTTCTATCATTATGCTAGTTGTTGTTTAAAATATATTTTTCACAAAGCTTCAACTTAGGTGTTCTAAGAGAGCTATAATCAAGGAGTGTAGGTATTAAAGAGGTACCTGGCGTGTTTATCATTTTTAAGAGTGAATAAAAACCCTTTTTGGAATAAAATAATGCCTATTTACAGTATTTTTTTAGGTATTTATTTGTATTTTCTGTCATGCCATATGACATTTTAGTTCTAGTTAGGCTTTTTTTCTCCTTATAAAAGAGAAAAAACCTAAGTAGAACTGAAATGTTCTGCGATAAATGTTTGTCTCGTATTTATGCCATCGCCATAAAATAACTCACGGAGATATATAGATACCATTTGCAGACTAAACAATTTCATTTCAATTAATATGTACAAGAAGCACCCTTGTAGTGTAATATACTATTCAATCTCAATTTTTTATTTTAAATGAATGAATGTAGTTGCCTTTGCTAGTGTTTACTGATAGTGTCTAATACAATTCCGCATTTTACGTTACAAGTTATAGCTTCTACGGTACTATTTCATTTAATTAAGTGTTTAGCTAATAGGCAAGGACCATAATAGCTGCTTTTCTGTCATTAAGATGCTTTCGAATGTTCATAAGAGGTAAAGAAAATGGAAATGGAATGGTTTTTGTTTTGGTTTGCAATTAAAACAAAGAACTACCCTTCCCATTTACATTATTCAGTATTTTTTCATCATAACACATGTAGTTATTTGCACAGGATACCTTTGCCCCATATAGCACAGAGTAAAGAAGACGAATAATAAGTCTGATGTGCCATAACCTGCCATACTTTTTTAAACTTAATTTGAATAGGAGAAATTAACATTCATCCTCGACATAATAACCGCCAATGTACTTTTTGTGGGTAATGTCACAGTAGAATCGAAAATCTTATTTAGGGTTAAATTTCGATCTTAATAGAACTTTACTATTACATGTTTTCTATAGGACTGGTTGACGCTTTCCATGACCCAAGGGCTTTCTCCTTAATCGTAGGTTAAGTATTGCCAAACGACAGAGATGCGGATAAATTATTCGACGTAATATTAGTTTTAGTTAAGTTAAATAGTGTCGTTTAAAAATAATATTAATTCGAACTAAGCGTTTCGCCTCTTATTTTATACTGAGTAAGGACTGGAAGAATTTGCCAGTGACGGTGTTTCCGTCTGAGCACAATTCAATTCTATCTAATAATAATAATCTAATAAACTAGCGCGCGTAGAAGTTACCACGTACCAGACAAAGCCTTGCCGCCAAGCGATTTGTCGTGTTCCGGCATGATGTCTGGTGAAGCCGTACGGAGGACGGGTCTGAGCAGTTGTGTTGCGATATGTGCCGGGTATGATGCGCCTAATGTTGTTGTGTTGGGAGTTTGGTCGTGGAGGGTCTTCAGATCAATCTCCCTTTGATGCAGCATCGTTGGTCGTGTTGTTGGGTTTAACATTGCATCACCTCGCTCAACTGCCGTCTTCCTTCCTATTCGCTCAGTTTTTCTGAGTGAATAGGCTCTTAATAAACTATCGCGCTTTACCAACAACGATCGCATCACTGCTTACCATCAGGCGGGATTGCGGTCAAGCGCTAGTTTATAATTATTAAAATATATATATATATAAAAAAAAAAACTTACAAAGTTAGTCAGTTCAAAATGTTAGGGTGCAAAATTAATCATCACAGTCATAATCAACCTATAATGGTCCCACTGTTGGGTCACATGCCTCCTCTCGGTGAGTGGGCCGTAATCTACCACGCTGGAGCAGCAGTGGCCTAGAGGTATCGGCCGTGACTAACACGTTGCAGGTCGTAGGTTCGAATCCCATCAGGCGCTTTACTTAGTGTAAATTTTATCACCACTGCTTTCAAAACGGCGAAGGAAAACAAACCTTCATCTACCAACCCGCACTGGACAAAATTAACAGTCCATAACTGTGTGCTGGTTAGAAAAAGTATCACCGTAAAAAGTAACGTGAAGAGTGGGCTGTTAATAGTTTAAATCCCTAGCATTTGTTGGAATAACAGATTACTCCACGCACAGTTCACCTGTTTTCACGGTGATTTGCTTATAGAATCGCTGCACGCGGCACAGGAACAGAATATACTTAGACGAAGTCCTGCTCATTTCAAAATACAAAAAGAATTTGGACACCGCAAAATAACAAGTACTACAATATATTTCTTATCATTTTACCACAATTGTAATTTTAATGTTCAATCTTGATTTTTTCCCGATTTTTATTTTTATTTTTATCCTT
This sequence comes from Sesamia inferens, assembly GCA_037179545.1. Lineage (NCBI taxonomy): Eukaryota > Metazoa > Arthropoda > Insecta > Lepidoptera > Noctuidae > Sesamia > Sesamia inferens. Next base: position 10,470,730 of record CM073934.1, on the reverse strand, counting down.
TTTATCCTGTCTATAATATTATTTGTAATAGGAATGTTTAATTTTGATTATGTTGATTTTATGTTAATTTTGTTTTATTTTATGTTTCTAATGTTGTTGTGTTGGGAGTTTGGTGGTGGAGGGTCTCCAGATCAATCTCCCTCTGGCGCAGCATCGTTGGTCGTATTGTTAGGTTTAACATTGCATCACCTCGCTCAACTGCCGTCTTCCTTCCTTTTCGCTCCGCTTTTCTGAGTGAATAGGCTCTTAATAAACTAGCGCGCTTTACCATCAACGATCGCATCACTGCTTACCATCAGGCGGGATTGCGGTCAAGCGTTAGTTTATAATTATTAAAAATAATAATAATAATTTTGTAAAACCAAGAACCAAGAACTCGGTATCAAACATCGTCTTTCAGAATTAGTGAAGTCCCGTAAACTCTGTTTCACGTGTCGAGGCGCAATGATAACTCCTTAGAACGTTTGGACGTTCAAAGCAGAGTAGAGGGGAACAGGCGTCGTGGAATGCCACCGATGAGGTGGACCGACCAAATCAAGTTGACAGTGGGGCGACCTGTAAATGAATACTCCAGGGTGTCGTCCAACAGGGACAGGTAGAGAGAGATCGTGCGGCTACCTCCATCAACGTCTTGAATTCAGTCATAATGACCACAACCTTTCTGTCAAGAACGAAACGAAGAAGAAGGGAATAACTGTGTAACTAGTTTTCATCATTATTATTTTTGTTTGTATTACACACACTAACCAACAATACATTAAACTAACCAACTTGCTAACACCTTCTTAGTTACTGTTTTGTGAACTACGTTTCTGAGTTAAATTACGGATGGTCGCGAGTATTGCAATGTTGAACTACACTATAACTCTTTGATGACGTCGGCGGAGATTACCTGAACCATCTAAAGAGGACAGGACGCAAGGAGCTCACCGTACATGAACTCTCAGAAAATTTCGTGATGGGCGCCAACACCTTCTCCATCGAGCTGGACGACTAACGCTACGTCTGCCCGATGAGGTTCCAGGCGAAGGAGAAGGAGGCGGCGGTGGAAAAGGAGGCTTGGGAGAAGGCGAAGAAGAGGAACAAGTGGAATTTAAACATATGAAGGACTACTTGTTCAAGATGTGGTACGATACCTCGAAGCCGACAACCATATCACTTCTCGTGGAAGACAATCACCAGCTCGGGCTGTGGATGACGGCTGGGGGGAAGATGGTGGCCTTCGATCCTTTGATGAACAAAGAGTCATAGTGTAGTTTAACATTGCATTGATCAGATACGTTTTGTAGTAGAGCGCCAATTTTATACAAGTCAAGTTTATGGACCGATTTACAACAACCGATATTATTTAAGCAATGCAAGATTAAGTTCTTTATATCTTAAACTTTCGTAGAACTTCGGTTTTAAATGTCGAAATACGTATATCTTATTTATTATTGATGAACCAACATTGATGATACACGAACAGTGACTCAGCTCCTACGTTCTCGTCGCGAAGGACAAAAACTGTTGTTTGAACTGTTCGTGTTTTCTGCAGTATCATAATATTTACATTAAAGTGATTACGTCAGTACTATTATGCAGCTTTTGTTGGTTAATTAAAAATTAGGGATTTATGTTTATTCTATACAATGTCTAGTTATAAGGTTGTTAGATGTGAATTAATTGGCTGCGTGCAAAGGTGTCAGGAGATTTTCTAATTTGAGCTGCATGATTACTTACAAATGAGTAGATCGACTGTACAGATCCACTCAAACGGCTTGGGTCTTTCCTCAAAAGACAATTTCAGACACTAATCTGAGTCAGATAGAAAATGCCGAACGATTATGGATTTGTAATTATAAGTTTTTATACACACTGTAGGTACAAACCTACAACCCAGCAATAAAAAAAAAACAAAACTTTATTCCAATATTAAAAAAATATCGATCGATGGAGAAAGTGAAAGTATTTTATAATTTCAGGAAAAACGCCTAATAAATTGTTCCTACCTTCCACCCGATGAAATCGGCTATAGTTCCTGGTGTATTTTGACAATGTTCAAAAAAGCAGCAATTAGTTTCGCCGTCTTACAAAGAGACCACTCTTCATTTCTAACAATTACTAATTCTAAATATGGACGCAAACAATATCAAAAACTGGTCCAATATCCCTAAAAAATTGTATAGCATGAGAGCGAGAGTCGTAATTTGCATACAACAATGCAGCACCTGTTAGTTGATAGTGGCATGTGGGCGAAGCGTGTCCTCACTATAGTGCTTATTCAACAGTTGCAATGTAAATGAACCTTTTTTATCATTATGAATCAAGCCAAGGTCACCTTCTTTGTGTATATCATATGGTCTATTGTTGTTTGGTTCAATTTTTATATCTATTGTAATTATCGAACGATGTACCTACTTTGATGTTAATAAAAAATTGGCATGGTTTATTGACCTTTGTATGTTTTTGATGATGATTCGGTTATATTAATGATTATTTTTTGTGAATGTTGCTAATCAATAGCGAGCGGTGGTGGCCACGTGGCAACGGCTCCGACTTACCGAGTTGCAAGTCCTGGGTTAGAATAAAGACAGACGCTTTGCTTTGTTGAAAGCATTTCATCACCACTGCCTCAAAAGCGTGAGGGTCAACATAGAATCAAAAATATAGTTTAAATAACTAAAAAAACATGCTTTTAAAGAAAAAAAGCGTGAGGCGCTTTGTGTCATAATTTATGTATATTAAGCGCCTCACGCTTTTTTATCATTTTACTAGTATTGTTTAAGTTTATACACTATTGTCATAAATTAAATTTTAAAATTATTTTTAACTTTTTAGCATTCTTTAAAAGCATGTTTTTTTAGTTTATTAAACTATATTTACTCTCAACTTTTTTGTTCGATATTCTTTTTTAAATAATATACGGATAACACGAACGCTTAAGTGGTGCTCATTTGTTTTTACCAAACTTTTCTTGATCTCCAACAGACAGAATAGCAAGTGCTAAAATTCGTAATGATGCGTTACCCAAGTAACTAAATCTAAATCTAAAGTAAAAATACTTTTCCTGCACAAATTAAGTTAAGCTAAGGTTGAAAAAAATTTCGAGTTAAAGACGGACAAAAAAACAAGCAAACATACAAGTGAAGCTAATAAAAAGCATATAAAAAGCAAAAACATATGACATCTACAACCCCGCATTAGGCCCACTCTCTCTCGAAGAGAGCAGATCCATGTCCCAATAGTGGGAATGTTATAGGCTTATGATGCTAATCTAATATTGACCTGATTTGCGATTCTGTAACCATTTCGCCGTGAAAACTAAGGTGAATTGAGCTGTCACGTCAATTAATTCTAGGGATTGACAGCGCACTGGGATTTTTACGGAATCAATCAGCAGTTAAGGATTTCTAATCCGCATGCTGATATAATGAGGTATGTTTGAATAGGAACGAAAAACATTACAACCAAATCCTATAAATACAGGTAAACACTTTTTAGTTTATTTATCCATATACTATAAATGCGTATGTATAACATAATTAACTGTACCTAATGTACACGATGCTATGCTCGGAGTTTCTCTGCGTGATCGAATCCGAAATGAGGAGATCCGCAGAAGAACCAAAGTCACCGACATAGCTCTGCAAGTCGCTAAACTTAACGGTTATAGTAGCCTCAATGACCTTGTGCATGTGGGCGGAGCTAAACGCCGTACTCCCGAAGTCCCGAATTCGTAAAATGCGCGCGGTGGCGCGCTAAACTAAAACGACAATCAAAGAATATCCAGAGATGCAGACAAGCCGCGTGTAGGTCGCGATTTGTGCCTACGATTTCAGACGGGGTTATGGATGCAAGACGATAAATGTATATTTTGCATTGATAAATGGTAATATCGTACTATAATATATTTTTAGTATTCTTGATCAATGTTTAAATAAAATCAAGGAGTGCTCGTTACACAGTTTAATGGCCGATCGCAGACTGACAGACATTTGTAAAACAAGTACCCACACATTATAATATATCATAACATTAACATAAAAATTAATGGTAGATGGTAATATCTATCGATTCAACATATTTGAATTTTTTTTTTTCACTACTTTTTAGTATATGAGTATCATGTCTTTGCAGTGTCCTTGAATTAATTACTAATGCGAATAACATAAACGAGTTCATCGCGTTAACGTAAAACAAACGCGCACTAGGCACTTTGTGATATTTTTATTAAAAAAAAAAACGTTGAACCACACTAGAAATTACTTTTATCGTGGGTGCATTTTTAAACATATAAATTCACAGCCACAAACAGCCAGACTCGGAACAACTACTTGTAGGACATGTTCTGAATATTTGTTCCGCGCGGGAATCGAACCCGCGACACGCAGCGCAGCAGTCAATAGCTTAACCGCTGCGCTAACCGTGCTTTATATAGATGTCTTGAGATTACAAAGCGCGTAGTTTCGGCCGTTTTCCATAAAGAGATAGTACCCTATTTATACTGTGTCAGTGACGTCGGATTGAATGTACTTCGTCGTAATGAGGTTTCAAATAAAACACGAGTTATTTTAAAATCTGTAAATTTTAATTCTTCGATCCAATAAATAACATGCGAGATTATAGGCATATCTAAAGCTGCAGAAATTTCTTGCAGTTGAGAATGGCCACAGTCTATTTCTATTGTTCCTACAACTGCACAGCTGATATTGATTTCTGTAGGATGTGCAAAATGTTTCCATACACATACGGCATTTAAAAATAAATAGGGAACGTTCTCCAACAATATCCACAGATCCTAAACCACAGTCTATAATTCTCCGTGCTTGGCAATTTTCTTTAGTTCTGAATAAAAGTAAGCAATATTAATTATGCGTCGCCCTTCGATGAAATAAGCTTGAGATTTGTTGAGGTTTTGGTGATATTTTGAGCTAAAAAAAGATATAACATACATTTTAATTAACCCTGGCAACACTGTTAGAGATTTTTGTCAAGGAATGAAGAATTTATCAAGAAAAATTAATTAAGAATTAACAAAAAATTAATTTTACAGGTATATGATATATTTGTAAACTAAAAATATAGGTTGTAGGACATGCAGGCATAATTTTACCTGAATGATGATGATGGAACTTGCGTCGTTTTTTTTGTGCACATAGAGATATATAATATTATCATTTTCTTGACGACATTCTGTATGGATGTCTGACCTAGAATCAACTGCGTTAGTGTTCGACCTAAAAAGCAAATTAAACTTTTAAGTTCTGTCGATTGGTTTCTTTCTCTTCTTTTCTGTAAGTCGAAAAATGTTATTACAATATTATTTGTGAAAAACAGAAAATATATATATATATATATATCCTACAGTATGTTAAGAAAACCCTGTCCTACCCGTGAAGGTGTTGTTAGGTATCGATAACTGATTCTACTAATGCATACAAAACCAGGCTAACTTAAAAAAAGGTCCCCCTAAAAAAATAATTATTATTTCGCAAAAAGAGGTAACTTAATAAATATGCGTTAAGCACCCTTCCGCGGGCGGCGGGCGGCAGGGCACGCGGCACGTGGTCGCATCGCTGTCGCTATTCGCTCATAATAATACCGGTGTTGTCACTTTTTTTAAAATTACCAAATTTCGGGGAAGTTATTTCAAAATTCATTTGTATTGGTACTATGATGATTACGTAAAATTTTATATCATATTTGGTCATGTGTTTACTTAACCTTTATTATCCTTACGGGTCGGACAGGGTTTTCTTAACATACTGTATATATACGGACAAATCACACAGATTGAGCTAGCCCCAAAGTAAGTTCGAGACTTGTGTTATGGGATACTAACTCAACGATACTATATTTATAATAGATACATATATAGATAAACATCCAAGACCCAGGCCAATCAGGAAAAGATCGTTTTCCATCATGACCTGGCCGGGAATCGAACCCGCGGCCTCCACGTCGCAGGCAGGCGTGTTGACCGCTGCGCCACGGAGGACGTCAAAAAAATTTACTGATAACTGTGACATTCCAAGCCCGCCAGCCCGCGTCCATCGGCTTCGGCTACTTTAAACAATTACATATAGAAATAAAATATTTACAGGAAGAATCATTTAAAATAATCCAAGTAAGAGTTTTTATTACACATTTTTGCTAATATCGCAAAAACTAAAAGTCCTATCAACTCAAAACTTTTTGTAAAACTGTTTTTACACCAAAACCTTTAATTGAGTCCTAATTTTTGGTTTATATCACCATAAACAAAAAATCACATTTTCAAGTTACGTAAATTTCTAATAAGATTTTTATTTTTAAATCTCCTTACAAACCTATAAATTATAATCTAAGTGCGAGTGTTTACTTACCTGAATAGAGTCTTCTATAATTATTATCAGCGGATGTAGTTAGTCGGATTATTGCCTTTCAAGTCTAAAGATTTCTTTCTAGATTTCCTGGAACAATTCGTAATTGTTTAACTTCAATTGTAAAAGAAAAATGGTTCAAAAGCTAATAGTAATTATAAAGAAAAATACAGTAATATGTAGGTATAAATACAAGAGTATAGGTAGATAGATACTTACGCCACCAGACGCATCTTCAATTCTCATTTGCGAGCTAATCTATGAACGTACACTGACACGATTCGCTCGTTAATATTTGCACTCACACAGACAACCACGCGTAGTCGGCGATAGCCGGAGCAGAGCAGCAAGCGACACAACCCTCCCGTCTGAATGCTAACGCACGACTGCCGCCCGCGCCCGCGCAGAGCACCTCTAAACCTATGTTTCAAAATAAGGATATTTTCTTGGCAAATGTTGATGGATTTAAATACGCTCTGACATATGTGTAGTACTTCTAACCACGAATTTTTCAGTGTAAAAATATTTCCACACATCAATGCCGTTTAGAAGTAATAACGAATATTAGCCAAAAATAGCGTTTTGGTAAATATTTTTTTAAGGCAAAAGGCAAAATCCTACGAAAAAATTATCTTTAGTAAATGTTGTACATGAATCAATAGACAAGATATATTTTTTTCAAATCTCAAAACTAAGCCGTTAATTAGAAATTAGCTTCCTAAAGTGACCATTTTACGCTACTAAATGAGATTAAGGCCCTTAAGTGACAGTGGGCAGGGCACATTGCTCGTAGAACCGATGGCCGATGGGGCAGTAAGGTTCTGGAGTAGCGACCACGTACTGGAAGGCGCATCGTAGGGAGGCCCCCAACAAGGTGGACCGATGACCTGGTGAAGGTCGCGGGAAGCCGATGGATGCGGGCAGCACCGCGGGCAAGACAGGTCAGCGTGGAAAGCCTTAGGGGAGGCCTTTGTCCAGCAGTGGACATCCATAGGCTGAAGAAGAAGAAGAAGAAGAAGAATGTACACGAAATGACGGCGTCGTGATTCTTTGACTGGTGTCACGTAGCTGGCCATGAAACCGACGGTACACAATACCTTTCGGCCAGAACTCTTCTTTGAGGAACTTCTCGAGATGAAATGTCGAAACGCGCACCACGAACGACTTGAAGTTCTTGTTGTGACGCGGTTCCAACCTTTCGACTCTCAAAGTCCAGTTGGTCTTGACGCGCAGATACTCCACGACTTCCCCAATCTTCGTGGTGCAGTCTGAACACATAGAGCAGCGTCGTCAGTACTGCTGGACGCAGCAGCATGTTGGGTCCCGCCAGAGTAGACATTCCTACTGGTTGTTGCGCGCGACTTCGTCAGCGATCTAGGATAAAAAGTAATCTACATATTACCTTCTCCACATCAAGACTACCAATTTGCTATCCAAATTTGTTCAGGGTTTTAATGTAAAAGCATATGTAAATCAAAAATATTCTAGTTTTCTGCGCAGCTTTCTTTTTTCTTTCATAAGAATATTAATTAACCTGAAAATTCTCCTGACAATATTGAACAAAAAAAAAAAAAATTAACAAAGTCGTTCCATCTTCACGCATGATGCGATGACTAGGGGAAACAGATTTTCATTTTTACTTATTCCTATAGACTAGCCTGACTAAGTATAAAAGTGTTGCTTCTTAGCGCTCTAGAACATAGATGCAGTTACTTTCCGATGACTGCAGTGACTATATCTAGATGGCAGCACTGTCTACTTTCACAGCAAAGCGCTGGAGAACACAGATTTCCTGTATCTGAACCCTAGCATAGTAACAAAAGTCTTTCTGATGATGAAAAATATTATTTAGTACCTACCCACTTGATTTACGGTTAGTGTTTTTAAATAACGAATTATTTTACTTTAATTTATTTAAATTATGTTTTATGGAGCACGTGGTCTATAATAAAGATTTTTACTATCTCAAAAATCGAATATAAAAACTTTACCTTGAATAAGAGAGACCTGTATTGCAAGAACAAGTATATTTTATAAATTAATACATAAATAATAAACTTTCTTTTTTAACTATGAACAACTTATTTAATCAAAGAAACCCGTGTTTTACAACTCATATGTAACACGGAACTTTCAGAGGCGAAGTTGCCAAGAACTTAAAATTACATGAAAGCTGACATATTATACTGTATTACCTTCATACTGTAATACAACAGTCGCCTTCAGATATTCCCAACACGGCTAACTCTACGCGAGTTCTTCAATCGAAAAGACGGCAAACTAGACAAGACATGTAGATACTATATGAATGCCACATTTCTTTCATATTCGTTCTGCCGTTGCTTGAGTTAAAAAAAATGGGCAGGTTGACCAAAACCTTCTAAATTTAAAAAAAATGTCAAGGAGAAGCCCTAGCTTTTGAAAATCACCACCCATAGGAACGTACTATTGGGATAGAGAGTATCATATGTTAATTCAGGATATCAACTATACAGTATGTTACGAAAACCTTGTCCGACCCGTGAAGGTGTTGTTAGGTATCGATAACTGATTCTACTAATATCCATTAGTAGAATCAGTTATCGATACCTAACAACACCTTCACGGGCCAAAACCGGGCTAAACTTAAAAAAAATCCCCCTAATAAAATAAATATTATTTCGCAAAAAGAGGTAACTTAATAAATGTGCGTTTACACCCTTCCGCGGGCGTCGGGCGGCAGGGCACGCGGCACGTGATCCCATCGCTATTCGCTCATAATAATACCGGTGTTGTTAATTCGCTGGAAAAAAAGATTATTTCAAATTTCATTTGTATTGTTACTATGATGATTACGTAAAATTTTATATTATATTTAGTCATGTGTTTACCTAACCTTTATTATCCTTATGGGTCGGACAGGGTTTTCTTAACATATTGTATAATATATACCATAACATAATCAGCCCATAATGTTGCCACTTCTGGGACACAGGCCTCCTCTCGGTGACAGGGAGTGGGCAATCTACCACACGGCCCCAGTGCGGGTTGGTCGCGGGCCTAGTGCGGGTTGGTCGCGGGCCCAGTGCGGGTTGGTCGCGGGCCCAGTGCGGGTTGGTCGCGGGCCCAGTGCGGGTTGGTCGCGGGCCCAGTGCGGGTTGGTCGCGGGCCCAGTGCGGGTTGGTCGCAGGCCCAGAGCGGGTTGATCGCAGGCCCAGACCGGGTTGGTTGCGGGCTCAGTACGGGTTGGTCGCGGGCCCAGTGCGGGTTGGTCGCAGGCCCAGAGCGGGTTGGTCGCAGGCCCAGACCGGGTTGGTTGCGGGCTCAGTACGGGTTGGTCGCGGGCCCAGTGCGGGTTGGTCGCAGGCCCAGACCGGGTTGGTTGCGGGCTCAGTACGGGTTGGTCGCGGGCCCAGTGCGGGTTGGTCGCAGGCCCAGTGCGGGATGGTCGCGGGCCCAGTGCGGGTTGGTCGCAGGCCCAGTGCGAGTTGGTCGCGGCCCTAATGCGGGTTGGTCGCCGGTCCAGTGTTGGTTGGTTGCGGGCCCAGTGTGGGTTGGTCGTTTTTACACGATAGAGTAACAAACATCCAAACATGTGGTATAAGTAGAATAAGTTTGATGACAAAAAGTCTTTAAAAAAAAAGTTTTAAAAAGCAGTCAAACTAGACGAGGCTTTGTAGTTACATACATTTACACTTGGGGTGCGAATTATCAGCCCATCTACAACCTGAACAACGATTAGCAAGTTAAACAAGCAACAAATACTTATCTACATCTATAGTTTTATAGAAGTAGTGTTCTTTTATCCTGTGTATGTAATGGAGCTGACATGGTTTTGTATGTACTAGCTCTTGCTTGTGAGTGACTTCTCCCTCGTGGATGTTGGAAATTATCCCACAAGGATGTAGTATCCTTGTGTGATAATAAATGTTAGAAACTATATAAGTGCCACATTTTATCTGAATACGTTCTACCTCAATACCTTAAAAGTTTGTATGTTACAAGCAAGTTTACATTTATGATATTAAAAGGAATACTTTAAATAAAAAATATATTTGAAAAAAAGACATATTATACTGACATTAGAGTATTCTAGTGAATACTCTAATGTCTTGTCTTTTTTACCCCAAGTGTACATGTAAGTAAGTATGTATATGTACATACTTACACGTACACTTGGGGTGAAAATTATCGGCTCATCTACAACCTGAGCAACGATTAGAAAGTTAAACTAGCTACAAACCCTTCACTACATCTGACATACAAACCCACCACGTGTTCTGATACGGATCTAAAGAAATGTTACCATTATGCAAAAATTTACGATCCAAAACATTTTCAATGGAATTAATATAAGAATTGACCATTTGACAAGTGATCAATTGTCATTCTCGCGTATGAATGACTTGTAATGGCGACCGGTTGTGTTATAGAAAAGGTAGGGTTATTAAATTACTATAACTCTGGCGAGGAAGCGACTGGTGGACTGGTCTTCACGAGGGTGACCAACGGTCACTGAAGATGTTTTGTTGCTAATGTGACGTAAAAAGTAAGTAATAATAGGGTGTTCAGGTAGCTAGGCGAACTTAATGCGAGGTGGATCCATTCAATGGGGTTTCGATTATATATGATACATTGGGTTCTGGCCTTGGCTTCAGTAGTGTGGAAGACGATGTAGTCCAGAAGTTGGTAGGTAACTATTTATACATAGGCAGAGGTAATATGTAAGGTTCACGGATCCACAAAATAACTGCTATTGAGTGTTTTAAACTGCAATTATGTACTCAGTAGTGGCAGAGAGTATACATTTTTTATAATCATAATCTAGTACTTTGACAGTAATCCCGCCCGATAGTAGGCATTGATGCAATCGTTGATGGTAAACTGCGCGAGTTTATTAAATGCCTATACACTCAAAATAAACTGAGAGAATAGGAAGGAAGACGGTAGTTGAGCGAGGTGCTGCAATGTTTTGAAGTAGGAGGCGACCTGACGCTGCCGGCAGTAGTGCGGAGGATGGTCGGTAGCGCAGAGTCGTGGGATGTGGTGGTGTCCTTCTGCGAGGATGTGGTGTCGCAGAAGGAAACTGCGGAACGGGAGAGTGAGATCTCAACTCCCTTCCCGGGCCGCAGAAGACACACCGGGCGCCGAGGAAGGGCGGATAACGCCCTTTTCCGCCCCCCATGAATGGGTCCAGGGTCGAGGGACATGGGGAAGTCCCCGCCCCCTATTGATGGACCCCGAGGCGGAGGCGCGCGCGAGTGACGGCGCGCGCCTCTAAGGCGATGCATGGGGTAGTTTAACACCCCACTACCCCGTGCAGGAGAAGAGGCCTGGACAGACCGGGCCAGCACGGGAGTGTGGGGCCGTGGAAGAATTTAGACTCCCGCGGCCCCACACGCGCTCGTGATAGACGACACACCGAGGTGGTTTTAGTCAGTAAATGTCTGACAGACCCCGTCGCCCACCCCAGGGCGGCGGACATCCTATGAGGATTTCCACCCCGGAAAAAAAAAGGTGCTGCAATGTTAAACCCGTCCAACGATGCTGCGCCAGAGGAAGATTAATACGAAAACCCTCCACGACCAAACTCCCGATACAGCAACATTAGGCGCATCGTACAGCTCAGACCCGTCCTCCGTACGGCTTCACCAGACATCATGCCGGAACACGACGAATCGCTTGGCGGCAAGGCTTTTTCTGATGAGTGGTAACTTTTACTGTGCCCCGTTGAAGGCTTACCCCTTATAACTTGGGACTGAAGCCTAACTGATGAAATGGGCCTCTGCTTGCCCTTCAGGTAATAGAGGTGTAACCAGAAAATAAAAACGTACATACAAAGATGAAAGATCAGTCTATAATGTTCCCACTGTTGGAACACAGGCCTCCTTTTGGTGAGAGAGAGTCATCATCATCGACCTTTTAATCGTCCCACTGCTGGGCACAGGTCTCCTCTCATACAGAGAAGAATTGAGCGTAATCACGACGCTTGCTCAATGCGGGTTGGCGATTTCAGACTTAAAGTCCAGGTTTCATCAAGATGTTTTCCTTCACCTTCAGTTATTGGTGTCCAAGACATACTTAGAAAGTACATATAACTTTAGAAAAGTTGCATTGGTACTTGCCTGGAAACGACCCCGCGCACTCATACTTGAGAGGCTGGTGTTTTAACCACCAGGCCACCATGTGTTCGTGATGTTTAATATGTCGATGTATATAAAAACGTATTCTACATGTCAATCCTGGTTATAAACATGTATCTGCTTGCCAAATTTCATCAGATGGTTCAGCCGTTTGAGCGCAAAGAAGTAACAAACATACGTACACACTAACTCACAGACTTTCGCCTTTTTAGGGTTCCGTAGCCAAATAGTAAAAAACGGAACCCTTATAGATTCGTCATGTCTGTCTGTCCGTCTGTGAGTCTGTCCGTCCGTATTTCACAGCCATTTCTTTCCGAAACTATAAGAGTCATACTGTTGAAACTTGGTAGGTAGATGTATTCTGTGAACCGCATTAAGATTTTGATGCAAAAATAACAAAATAATAATAAATATTGGGGCTCCCTATACTAAGAACTGAAACTCAATTTTTTTTTTCATCAAACACACACGTGTCTATCTATGGATAGGTCTTCAAAAATGATATCGAGGTTTCTAAATTTTTTTTTTAAACCGGATAGTTTTCTTAAATAAGAAAATGAAAAATCTAAAAAAACATATGATGTACATTACTATAAAAAATACCATAGAAAATTGTTTTGAACGAACGCGTAATCTTTCATACAAATAACTTAAATCTTTTAATTTCATAAATGAATGGTACGGAACCCTTTGTGCGAGAGTCCGACACGCACTTGGCCGGTTTTTTTAATATTAGTATGACAATAGGAAATAGGATGTCATGCTATGAGAAAAATCCATCAGTGTTACACATTGTTTTAATATATAATTACTTATTTTGAATTGGTGCAAACGCCACGTTTAAATGATTACGTTCGTCTGCAATTTAAACCAAAAAAAAATGTAAACATAAATAACCATTATTATCATTTACGACTGCAAATATGAAATAAATTATAACCATACTTGCATAAATTATCGCGATGTGACACCAAAAATATGCAAAGCATATATTCATAGCGCACCAACATTCGTAAGGGTGTAATAATTGGTAAGGAATGGTAAATAATTAGAATAATTCACTTGAAAAATACACACAAATATTTACGCAATAATATTTCGTAAACAAAAATGGAAAACTTCTCTAACTCTTTGTCATGATTCGCAAAAAAAGTCTACGTGTTTGAACAATACCTAAAAATGTAAAGACTAACTTAGAAAACACACATTTCGTTACCGACACAGTCCCGAATAAGCATTCAAGTGTGAAATGAAACTAACGAAACTAACGAATCAGCGTAGTTGCGCAACTTTCGTTATAACGATTTGCGAGCGGCGCGGTGTCGCAACATAATAACGAATCGTTCGATACTTCGACGTATCGTAATCATAACGGCCGAACAAAAACCGCCTTCCGATTGAGGAAGCCGTTAATATCGGCGCGTTACGCAAAGTTCTTTTCTCATAAAATCGATTTTCTTTTATTTTTAGACTCTTTATTTCAGAAAGTTGGTCGAAAATAATGTTTGTAATAATTTTAAACGGTTGATATAACCGTTATTAGTCCATAAGTCGGAATAGGTAGAGTGATTTTTGGTACTTGTATCATAAATGTTCACAGAAAGAAGAACGTAGATAAGCCATTTTCCCGGAATGTATTCCGGATCCAAGTAAATATTGTTAATGTTGGTACTGACATTATTACTTCTCAATCCATTTAAAGGAAGGTAACAAAACTAAACTAATAAATTATTTACTTGTTGAAAAATAAAAACAATCAAATTCCGATCGAAGCATTAATATATTTCAATGTTTTATTTTTAGCCTCTAATGAAGGGTATGGCCAAATCAAACGCTTTTACGACTTAATATGATTTATATATATATTTTTTTAAATAATGAACCAATACGTTTCCGATCAATGACCCCCTTTTCATTCTACCTATTCCGACCTATGGTATTACTCTTTATTGACATTGAGCATTGAGGTGTGAGCATTTAAAGGCTCGTTACTTGAAAATGCAATTATGATACGATGTCGTGGTGGCCTAGTGGTTAAAAGACCAGCCTCTCAAGTATGAGTGCGCGGGGTCGTTTCCAGGTCAAGCAAGTACCAATGTAACTTTTCTAAAGTTATATGTACTTTCTAAGTATATCTTGGACACCAGTGACTGAAGGTGAAGGAAAAACATCTTGAGGAAACCTGGACTTTATAAGTCTGAAATCGCCAACCCGCATTGAGCAAGCGTGGTGATTACGCTCAATCCTTCTCTGTATGAGAGGAGATCTGTGCCCAGCAGTGGGACGATAAAAAAGATTGTTGATGATGATGATGATGATGAATTAAACATCACGAACACATAATAAGATGTAAAAATTAAATACAAACAACAAATAATAACTCGATTTATTCCAACCCCATAAAACTTTCTCCAGATACACCATTTAAGTCGTCACAAATATTCTCAACATACCGGTACAGCAACCATTTACAAGGTGGTTCGCAAGTGGGGTGCGTGGCGGGGTGCATCGAGGGGCCCGTGAGCCCCGGTTCCCACGGGCCGCAGGAAGAAACTAGCCAGTTGCGGTTCTGGAACTGCAATTAGAAATCGCGAAGCTGGTTTATGGGGGTCATTGAACTAATTGTTGGGATTTGATAATTGTAGTGTTATTAATAATTATGTAACACAGGTGATATTGACACATTCAAAATGTATTCATCGTTTGAATTTGTGTTATGTAAATTACATATGGACGAAATAACACTGGAGACCGTTATAAAAATATCTATTTACCTACCTACCATTATTGATATATTGATTTGATTTCGGCTGTTTTAGTCATTTGGAATTCCTACAACTTGTGTATAATTAACTTTTTTATGTATTTTTTTTTTTTAAATCCCCTCGCTAGGAATTAAACTCCTGTATCGTGGGTGCGTTTACAAATATATAAACTCACATACACAAACAGCCAAACCTGGAACAACTGCCTGTAGGTCATACAAATATTTGTTCCGTGTGGGAATCGAACCCGCGACACGTGGCTCAGCTGTCGATCGCTCAGCCACTGCACCAACCTTGTCGTCAATTATTATTATATACCAACATTAATACTTTTGTTGCTAAGTCTGGTTAAAATAACATCTGTGTGTTTAAAGGGATTTTAATAAAAAAAGAAAGTTTTGATTCTACGGAGGTAGGACTAAAATCCTTACTAATATTATAAATCAGAAAATGAGTTGGTTTGTTTATTTGTTCCGCTTTCACGATGTAACTACTTAACAATAATAATTAACTATCTATTAGACAGTAAAAGCAATGGAATAATCTGTATAGTTCTACGTTCTATGTGAGAAAACCCTTAGGTCTAAGGAACACTGTCTTAGCGGGTTAGCAATTAAAACACGTCCGTTCTTAATCACTTGTATTCGAAGACAAAGTTAAAACTTACTACCTAGAAAAATTTAAAGAGAAAATATAAATCCAAATCTACCCTCAATACATACATCACACTATGTTATTGGTTTGGTCCTTCAAATTGTGCGTGTATAAATAAACTCTTTACATTGACCTTTTAAGAATCCTTAGTAAGTTAAAGTCTATTCCAAAAGTTTCAAATTGATATTATATCAGGTTAAACAAATTTCAATTTAATATCAATAGATATTAAGTAGATTTTAGAACGACTAGTACTCTTGAAATAGTTATAAAAATGCTTGAACTTGTAGCCTAAAGTAAACTTTATTGTGTAAGAGTTAAAGTTATTTTTCTCGATACTTCTATTTGTTTACCGTTTTGGCAAATAAGTCGCTATGGTAGGATAGGTATGAACATGAACATCGAATGGTCATAGATACCTGTATTTCTAAACATGTTCCTATTACAGGGGTATGTTATAGTATGTGACAATAAGATACCAACCTCTAATGATATGCATTTCATAATGCACATTAAACTAATACCCTGTGTCACTAGATAACATCAATCTTAAATTGTTTGGATTAAGTTACTTACAGGATCAGTGGGGTTCTACAATAAGCAGGGACAATTGGTAGAATTGAAATGATGATTAAGGTAGTTGTTGATCAATAGTAATGGACGTTTTTCACGGTGGTAGGCCATAACATCGGCTGCCGGCAGAAGTTACCACCCACCAGACAATGTCTTGCCGCCAAGCGATTCGTCGTGTTCCAGCATGGTGTCGGGTGAAGCCATACGGAGAACGGATCTGAGTAGTTGTGTTGCGATGTGTGCCAAAAATATTTTTGTGTCGACAGTTTGGTTGTGGAGGGTCTCCAGATTAATCTCCCTCTGGCGCAGCATAGTTGCTGTGTTGTTGGGTTTAACGTTGCATCACCTTGCTCAACTGCCGGCTTCCTTTTTACTCAGTTTTTTTTTTGTGAATAGGCTCTTAATAAACTAGCGCGCTTTACCATCAACAATTGCATCACTGCTTACCATCAGGCGGGATTGCGACATAAAAAAAATGTGACTTAAAAATAGACCGCAGTTTCGAACCTAGATAGGCGCCTTAAATCACACTGCTCTGAAAGCGGAACAGGAAAACATTGCGAGGAATCCCAGAGCCAAATTTCGAAGACATCTACCTACCGACCGGCACTTAGCCAAACCCAATTCCTTTCACCCAGAGATGGCCTATCTATCTATATACATAAATATTATAAGCTAATGAATAAATATTCAAATTCTACTAATTTTCTCTTTAAGAAATTATTGATATGAACACCTATTTCAGAACATTCTCGGAAACATGTTACTTTTGAAGAAAGTTTATTTTATGATAAATTTCTAAGGAACGCAATTCTGAGAATATCCCGAAATAAGTACGATTTTTAAACGTCAATTGGAATAACAGCTCATATGCGACTGCCCATTTCAAAGGTGAAATTGTGTTAATATTTAAACTAACGTGACATTTATAAAAAAGGTGAAATACAAATAAATTGTGTTAGTATTATATAAAAAAGGTGAAATACCTTTGAGTTGGGCTTTAGTTTGTAGTTTAGTGATTTCTAAAAATATACGCACCTATTCGTAATTTCAAAATAAATATGCTCTTATACTAAGCAATTTATATTTGATATAAACCTAAGAAGCTTATAAATATTGCTGTTAATACTTATAGCTACAGAAACATTTCAGGGCAAAAATTATATTCATTTATAGGAACTTATCTCACATTGAAACGGTTCGGTATAATAATAATTGGTGCAAAACAGACAGGACGTCCTGTGTCGAATCATAGTGCACAACTCACAATGCAACATTTACCGTTATTTTATAAAAATGACAGAGAAAAATCACCCTTAGCGTTCAAAAAGCAAGGGTTATTATTGTGTTCTAAAGCGGCAAAACGAGCTTACGTGCGCCAATCTGCGGAGCATCCCTTATCCGCGTGACGGGTCAAAATCGCGATTTTATTTATAACATGTCGTATTATACCAGCTGGGGTTTGTCAAGACGAAAAAAAAAAGTAAGAAAATGAATCCGCAGGACCCCTTGAGGGTTTCGAGGGCCCAAAAGGGCAGACCACCCTTCGAACGGGTTTCAGCATCGTAAATCCCACGTTCATTTCAAAAGATATTTTAAAATGCGTATAAAATTATTCAGGGCAGAAATAATTCGGTACGCCGTGTAACTTATTTATATATTTATGATTTGTTGCGAAATGTGCACGTGTTGTTTGAGTCAGTGTTTGTGGGGTTAAATATATGATGCTATTTACATATTATACCTTATGTTGAGCCTTGACTGCACTGCAATGCACTATGCCCTATGGTATGTTTGGGTGATACACGATTTCGAAAAAAAAAGTGTTGAAACACTGTAACATACTACTAGTAGCAATTTTTAACTCTCATTTTGACAATTCGTCAGTAAGTACCTATCTATTAAGTTATTTACGTTGTAGCAGAGTAATTTTTCGAACATATGAAGCTATGGATTTTATCATTCAAAATCATTGAGATTGTGATTGATTTGCAATTGGGCAACTGCAACGTAAATGATGATTAACAAAACTCGCCTTTGTTTTAGAAATAAATAATGTATTTGTTGATAACCCCAGCTATTAGCGATAACTATCCTATATCTACTTATTCTGTGAACAGCGTTGTGGAATGTGGGTTGCAGTATAGTTTATAAGTTTGTTGTTTCTATTTGATAAAAATGTTTATTTAATGTCTTTCCTGAAATACAAATATCACAGAAAAAAAGAAAGAGTCTTTCTAAACTCATAACCAAAAAAGATTGCATTAGTTCTCTGAACTCAGTTGAAATTTTTCGTTATAACAGGTAACAGTATAAAATTTGTTCTCCCACGTGAAGTAAAAAATTTATGACGTAAATTTTGTTATTGCAAAATAAACTCTTTATACTTAAACCATAGAAATGTATGAATGTCGCCATAACAAATTAAAAAGTAGATACATAACTAAAAATAGCACAAAGTTATCTTTTTTATTATTATTAATTTATAAACCAGCGCTTGACCGCAATCGTTGATGGTAAAGCGCACTAGTTTATTAAGAGCCTATTCACTCTAGCCTTGAAGACACTCAAATTGTAGTCCGACGGAAACACCGCCGCCGGCAGATTGTTCCAGTCCCTCGATGTACGCGGTATAAAGGAGGAGGCGAAACCGTACGCCGTAAGTATCTCAACATTTCTGTAGGTTGATTTAGTATTATATTATTTGTTTATTTATATTTAGTTAAAACGGTACAACACCAATTAACTTAAAAACAAACATAACTTAGAAACTACTACTAAAACTACTAAAAACTAACAAGGAACTGGATTCTCTCGCATACTTTCGTTTACAGAAGACCAAACACACACGCATAAGCTTATTCCATTCATCCGCAAACACGTCACATTCAGGGTTGGCTATCAGAAGGGCATTCAGCGGCTTTCGACCACGGCAGACCGGGGATTCAGCTCTGGCTACAGTTTTTGCTGGGAGTTGCGCAAACAGATTCTGTCCGCGGATTTGACGATGATCTATATATTTGCACGGCACAAATAGTCGACAGAAAAGATATTAAGCTATTTATCTTTTAAGGAATATTATAGTAATAGTAATGATGTGTATAACTAGATTTTTTTTTAAATAATTATAAACTAGCGCTTGACCGCAATCCCGCCTGATGGTAAGCAGTGATGCGGTCGTTGATGGTAAAGCGCGCTAGTTTATTAAGAGCCTATTCACTCAGAAAAATTGAGCGAATAGGAAGCGAGGTGATGCAATGTTAAGCCCAACAACACGATCAACGATGCTGCGCCAAAGGGAGATTGATCTGAAGACCCTCCACGACCAAACTCCCAACACAACAACATTAGGCGCATCGTACCCGGAACACATCGCAACACAACTGCTCAGACCCGTCCTCCGTACGGCTTCACCAGACAAGCACATGCCTTCTACTTAGTTTTTTCACCACCCTTGGTCGACCGGCAGAGAATGCCATAACATTTTCAAGAGCGGTATTATTTCGCATTTGAAATAAAAATTACATAAGTTATGTCAAATCCTTCTATTTTTCTCCGACCCTGGTTTAAAGTGTATTTTATGATGTAATCTGTAACAATGTGAAACTTTTACCCCTCCACGTGAAAAAAGAAAACCCTAATTTCTATTTGCAAAGTACAATTTTTTTTTTTTTTTTTTTTTTTATAAATTATAAACCAGCGCTTGACCGCAATCCCGCCTGATGGTAAGCAGTGACGCGATCGTTGATGGTAAAGCGCGCTAGTTTATTAAGAGCCTATTCACTCTAGCCTTGAAGACACTCAAATCGTAATGTGACGGAAACACCGACGCCGGCAAATTGTTCCAATCCCTCGATGTACGCGGTATAAAGGAGGAAGCAAAACGTTTCGTCCGGATCGCAGTGGTGTCAACAACGTAAGGGTGGAAACTCGCCGTACGACGGGTCGTCCGATGATGGAACGGAGATGGGGGAATTAAATCATGCAATTCCCTTGCACACTCACCAGAATGCATCCTATAGAAGACCGAAAGGCTGGCTACTCTACGCCTGTGCTCCAGGCTTTGGAGACCGTTTCGAGTTAAGTCTGAGTCGCCAATCAGCCTCTTCGCACGCCTCTCCACCGAATCCAAAGCGGCAAGGTGACATTTCGCAGCACCAGCCCAAATGTGGCTGCAGTACTCCACACACGAGCGGACCTGTGCTTTGTATAAAATTAGAAGCTGCCCTGGTGTGAAGTACCGCCGGACTTTCGCGATGACGCCTAGTTTTCTGGCAGCCACCCCGGCCTTGGACTCAATGAACCGCCCAAAGTTAAGGCTCGAGGAAATCTCAACTCCCAAAAGCTGAAGGCGGTCGGTACACTCCAAGGATACATTCTGAAAAGTAGGAGCCAAGGTAAACGGGCTCCTTTTGGCGGTGAAAAGACACGCCTGTGTTTTGGCGGCATTGAATGCTACAAGATTGGCATTGCCCCATTCGGAGACTGCCTGCAGTGCAGCACTCACACGCTCTACCATGGCCTCTCTTTCGGACCGGATAGTTTCCTTACTAGCCCGAGCGTCCAGCAGGTATCTCTCCACAACTGTGCTGTCATCTGCATACCCATAGATACCGGGCATCAGCAGATCGTTAATATGCAGCAGGAACAGAGTTGCAGAGAGAACAGACCCCTGAGGAACACCGGCATTGGTCGACATGGGCTCAGATGAACATCCGTCGACAACAACTCGGAGGGACCGTTCAGTCAGGAAGTCTTTTACCCAGCCAGTCAGGCCAGCGGAAATGCCGTACGCTGGAAGCTTACTCAAAAGGCTAGCGTGCCATACCCGGTCGAAGGCCTTCGAGACATCAAGGGAGACGGCAATCGCTTCCCCATTTTTCTCGAGGGCCTCGCCCCACAAGTGAGTGGCATACACTAGTAGGTCCCCAGTTGACCGATTGCGTCGAAAACCGTACTGTCGGTCACTGAGGAGATCGTTACCTTCCAGGTATGCCAAGAGGCGCGAGTTCAATACACGCTCCATAATCTTGCAGAGTATGGAGGTTATTGAAATCGGCCGATAGTTGGTAGGATCGGCACGACTACCCTTTTTGGGCACGGGCTGCACGTTGGCAAGCTTCCAGGACTTGGGCACTATACCAGTCCTAAATGAGAGGCGATACAGGCGCGTCAATACAGGAGACAACTCAGGCGCACAAGCCTTAAGAACAATCGCTGGTATACCATCTGGACCACTAGCCTTATTCACGTCCAGACGACACAATACTCTCAGAACCTCCTTGTTTCTAATGCGAACCTCCGGCATTGAAGTTCCGCAATGAGGTAAATTAGGTGGAGTAGCATTGCCAGTGTCAAGACGCGAACTATGGGCAAAGAGAGATGCAAAGAGACCTGCTTTCTCTCTCGCCGTATGGGCCAGTGCTCCATCAGGCCTAACCAGCGGAGGCAGTGTGGGCCGACAGAAGTTCGCCTCGACCGATTTGGCTAGGGACCAGAAAGATCTGCTACCGGAAGGGTGCGCAGAGAGCTTGTTACCAATGTTAGTAATGCGGTCGAAGCAAGCCTTCTTAAGCGCCTTTTTGTAGGACTTGGCAGCACGGTTAAAGGCTCTCTTCTTTGAGCTTAGATCCAGAGCTCTGCGGTCACGAGCGTCAACCCAGGCGAGGAATGCCGCGTGCTTACGCTGTTCAGCTTGAACACAGTCGGCGTTAAACCATGGGCGAGCCGAGCCACCGACGGGCACGTCACTGAAGGGGATAAAATACTCCATAGCTTGACGCACCACGTCGGTTATAGCGTCCGCACAGCTCGATGGATTGCTAGAAGAGAAGCAGACCTGCTGCCAAGGATAAGATGCAAAGAAGTGGCGCATCTCATCCCAATCTGCTGACTTGTAACGCCATATTCGCCGCTCACCACGCGAGTCGCAATCAGGTGGGGAGAAGGACGTCACAGACTTCACCAGACAGTGGTCTGAAGTTCCTAACGGTGAGGAAACTGTAACAACACATCTGTCCGGATCAGTGGTCAGCAGAAGGTCCAGACAATTGGCGGTATGACCAGCCACATCAGGCACCCTAGTCGCTTCTTCCACCAGCTGGGAAAGGCCCATTGATAGCGCAAAGTTTCGCGCTTCTCTCCCAGCGTGGTCGGTCCTCTGGTATGGGAAAAGCCAGTCTTGGTGGCAGGCATTAAAGTCCCCCAGAGCGACGAACTGTGCGTCAGGGTGCTGATGCAGCACATTGTCAGCAGCCACACTGAGGTGGTCAAATAGTCGAGTTGTCTCCTGGTCACCGCTGTGCGATCGGTAGACACAGGTGTAGACAATTTTGTCCACACCAGTGTCAACCAACAGCCATAAGGACGATAGATGAGAGTCTTCGAGGTGACGGAGACGCCGGCAACAGATGTCATTGCGGACATACACACAGACCCCGGCACGCTGCAGGAAATGATGCTCCAAAGAGTATCCCGGGTAGTTGAGGTATGCCGCATCAGACGGACATCTGATCTGGGTCTCCGTCAAGAAAAGTAGGTGGGGCTTTTCAGTCTCAAGGTGGTGATGGACTGCATCGATATTGGAGTGCAGACCTCGAATGTTTGAGAGGTGCACTTTAAATGAGAGGACGTGCGCCCGCTGTGCACACCTACTTTTCTTTTTAAAACTTTTCATTTTAATATACTGAGTGAATAGGAAGGAAGACGGCAGTTGAGCGAGGTGATGCAATGATAAACCCAACAACACGACCAACGATGCTGCGCCAGTGGGAGATTGATCTGGAGACTGCGGGGACGCCCGAACCCCCCCAGGGATCGCCATCGGGTCCTCTCGTCCGGTCGCCAACCGGCACGATGGGGCCACCCTGGGATTTTTCGCAGTTGGCGGGGCAGCCTTTCGTGTGTGGCTGGCACACTACTTGGGCCCCCAACTACCTGCGGTCGGCCAGCGGAGCACCGTGCTTCGGATCCCGCTACCCTCCAGGACCAAGCTCCCGACACAACAACATTTGTCGCATCGAGCCCGGCACACATCGCAACACAACTGCTCAGACCCGTCCTCCATACGGCTTCACCAGACACCATGCCGGAACACGACGAATCGCTTGGCGGCATGACTTTGTCTGGTGGGTGGTAACTACGCCGGCGGCCGTTGTTGTGGCCTACCACCGAGAAAAATTTCACAAAATTTCAGACAATTCTATTTTTATATGCTTACAAAATTCGGCATAAACTTTTTGTATATTTCCTAAACATCCAGTGTTGTATTTTGGTTATGAACTTTGATGGTTTAAGGAAACATTTGCTAAAAACCTACTTAATTCATATTATTAAGAAACTATTGTTTCTGTCATAAATGACAATGATTTTTCAATAGCTTTTTTTGTTTCAATTAACCCATTTCTTTCTTCATTTATAATAACGAATAGTTTAACCATACATTTTTGACGTTTAACGTCTTTTAACTTTAAGCACGTTATAAAGAAGATGTTAGCTTCGATATCACCTTCGGGGTGTTGAGGTCAGACGGCAGTCGCTTCACGAAAAATATCGAAGTTTAGCCAAAGTCAGCAGTTACACTGGTAAAGCGGACCCCAGACTCCAAAGCTGAAAAAAAAGCTTCGGATTCGACTGGGATTAACACTGATATGAAGAAGAAGATAAAGAAGAGGTATAACGCAACAGAAACGCGCTTATTTTACACACGATAAATGACTCTACCAATTACATATTAAGTGATATTTACACATAAAAGGACAAGTGTTTACTAACAATGCGAATTTGTCACTTAAATGACAACAAAAGCAACATTATTTCCAAACTAGGTAGGCTTATCCAATTGGGTCCTAAAAATTATAATTTATTGTTCATCAGATAGATTTACAAAAATATTGAACACGTATTTTTTATTTTATCTTTCATTCAAATACTTACGAAGATATAGTTTTGAAATGTCGCGCCGTGGTACAAAATATACCACGGCGTGACGTAATTAACCCCACTCTGTTACTTTAAAACGCTATATCTCAGTAGTTTTTGGTAATTTCGACATATTTTGTGTTTTTTTGATTTTCATGCTTTGAATACATCCCTATTCTTTGGGAACAACGAGGTCGTTTTTCCCAAAGAATTGTGTAGAAGAATTCCTACATATAGTAAATCCATATTTCGCCAGCTAAGGGTAAAATCTCAAGTAATAGGGGTGACCCTAGTCCCATTAACTTGTCACAAACTGAAAATATCTATATCTAGTTCCCGATCTGGGAATAAAACTCCAGACCAGCACAGCACTAGCGTTTCTCACCACTAGCCTAAGGCGGCATTTTTATATGATGTAATACTTAACAAAAATTAAAATGACATAACTGACGTCATATTTCCTTCTAACTCTGTACAGGTACGAGTTTCAAACTTTTGCTCCCCCACGTGAAAACACGAAGCCTCACACCCTTCTAGCTGAATAAAATTCTATTTTTGCTTGAAAATTTCCGGATAAAATTTTGATATACATAATTGTTTGAAAAAATGTGTATTTTGATGATGAAAGTTGTTTCTTTGGACGCCTCTATTGTAACCGTTTTCTAAAGAAATCATTAGTTTTCACCATCACCATCACCATCTGAGGCTTTACGAGTGGCCTTAGGCTTATCAATGTCATCAGCGTACAGTAGACCACAATTGGAATGCTGTAGCCTGTGCGTGTCTCTCTTATTATGTATGCTTGCTAGTTGCACAGAAAACTCTGATTGCGAGATGCAGGATTCGGGTGACGTCAGTATGACGCGTTGTTCGCATGTTGCGTTGAAGGCAGTTGTGAAATGTCGCGCCGTGATACAAAATATACCACGGCGTGACGTAGTCCGACGGAAACACCGCCGCTGGCAAATTGTTCCAGTCCCTCGATGTGCGCGGTATAAAGGAGGAGCCGAAATGCTTTGTCCGGATCGTAGTCATTTACCATGGCTTCACCTTATCTAGAAGAGTCCATAAATTTACGGATTCACGGTTACCACTGAAAAACACGTCTACTCCAACGGTCATCAGTTCTACAGCTAATATATCCGGCCCATTGCTACTTCAGCTTGCTTATTCTCTATTCCGACAACTTTGGTTCTCTGCCGAATCACTTCGATGCTGATCAAGTTGGGTTCTTCCAACAGTTCCAAAATAGGTCGTTTCAGGTCATGGCGTTTACTAAATCTCAAAAAGGTGAAGGAAAACATCGCATAGTACCTATATAATATTATGGTCAATCCTTCTCACCGAGTGGAAGGATCCCAGGAGTCGGAACATTACCTATAGGCTAATTAGGATGATG
This sequence comes from Sesamia inferens, assembly GCA_037179545.1. NCBI lineage: Eukaryota > Metazoa > Arthropoda > Insecta > Lepidoptera > Noctuidae > Sesamia > Sesamia inferens. The sequence continues at coordinate 10,444,953 of CM073934.1, read as the reverse complement.
ATGAAGTAAAACGTTTTGTTCCCTTGTCTCGTCAATTCTTGTGACATGTCCTGCCCACTGAAAATACCTGATTTTATGGGTTTATTTAAATTAGGCTCTTTGTTAATTAGGATATCTATCCAGCCCATTTCTAACTATATTGAGATCGGCTTCCAGTTTAAGCATATACAGTACAATATCAGTATGTTATATGGTGAGACTGATTATCTGACTTACCCATATACTTGGCAAGACATAGGCCTCCCCCAAGGCTCTACACGACGACCGGTCCTACGCCTCCCGCATCCAGCGGTTTCCCGCGACCTTCACCAGGTCGTCGGTCCACCTTGTCGAGGGCCTACCCACGCTACGTCTTCCGGTGCGTGGTCGCCACTCGAGAACCCGTCGGCCCCATCGGGCATTGTTCCTACGGGCAATGTGTCCAGCCCACTGCCACTTTAGTGTTGCAATTCTTCGAGCTATGTCGGTTACTCTCGTTCTTCTGCGGATCTCCTCATTTCTGATTCGATCGCGCAGTGAAAACCCAAGCATAGCCCTCTTCATTGCCCTCTCCATTGCGCTTTGAGTGACTTTGAGCCATCGTATAAGGCCCATTGTTAGCGACCACGTCTCAATTCCATAAGTCATCACTGGCAACACACACTGGTCGAAGACTTTTGTCTTGAGATACTGTGGTATTTCGGACGAGAAGATTCTACGTAGCTTCCTGAAGGCATCCCAGCCGAGTTGGATTCGACGATTGACCTCTTTCTCGAAGTTGGACCTTCCTAACTGATAAACTCAAATGCAAAGGATACAAAAGTAAGATTAACTTTGAATGTATTAAGTATTACGAATCAAATTCGTGGCTGAATTATAAATTATATAATTTACGTCATCATCTCACATTTTCTATCAACCCTTGCTAAAATTGTTCGTTATGATGGTGCAGTTTGAAACTTTTGTTCCCCCATGTGAAATACGAAGCCTTACCTCTTTCTTGCGAAAGAAAATTCTATTTTTGCTTTAAAATTCAGGCATAACATTTTGTATTAGCTAAAGGAAGTTCAGTGTTGTAGGTATTTCGATTATATACCTCATCGTTTTGAGCAACAGTTTATGTATTTTCGTTTTATTAATAATTCAAGATAGGGTTTTTTCAACAAGGAATATCTCAATAGCAGACCAGTGTTTGAGTTGTGCCCTGTTGGTTATAGTAGGCTCGCTCTCCGTGACTTTAGTCTTGAATAGGTATAACATGTGAACTGTGGGTATGCTATAATAGTTCCAGTTCTGCCTGACATTTCAGGGATTATAGGCGTGATGTGCTGTGTTATTTTTCCAATATTGATCACTACGGTTGTTCCTCCACGTGAAATTAGGAAAACCTACCCCTCTTGCAGAGTAAAATTCTATTTTCGCTTTCAAAACAAGGCATCACATTTTTGTAATACTTTTATATAAGTAGAAGAAATTCACAGTGGATTTCACCATTGTTTTTATAAGAATTGAATTTTTTACGACAGCTAACTTAACGTGACCGTGAAATCTTTATAATGAGTGTAAAAATATCTTTGCTGAAGCCAAGAGTCATTTGTTAATTCCGTTATTATGATAATTTTTTGTACAGACAGGTAAGTATTTGCTAGCAGGTCAAGCTGCCCCATCATCATCATCAACCTTTTAATCGTCCCACTGCTGGGCACAGGTCTCCTCTATACAGACAAGGATTCAGCGTAATCATCACGCTTGCTCAATGCGGGTTGGCGATTTCAGATTTAAAACTCAGGGCTCCTCTAGATGTTTTCCTTCACCTTGTAATCAGTCATTGGTGTTCAAGATATACTTAGAAACTACATATAAAGATTAGAAAAATTACATTGGTACTTGCCTGATCTGGAATCGAACCCACACCCTCATACTTGAGAGGCTGGTGTTCTAACCACTAGGCCACCACGACTGTCTGATAAGTTTCATATAATAACATAAATACTTCCACGATTCCTGAGCATACACTCATAAGCACAATGTTTTGCGTGCATTATCTACGATGTGCGCTACTATAATAAATGCATAGTGAGTATACACTAGAATAAAAGTCGTTTTCCAGCAATTATTTTATCGGTGCGGTGTCTACGACGGCACATGCTAACAACCTATCATACTGACGTTACACGAAACCTGCATCTCGCAAGCAGAAGTTAAATACCGCGCAACTTCGATAGCATACAACTTCAAGATGGCGCGCAAAAGCTGTGTGCTCGAATTTCAAGCGAGATATTTAATTATGTTTTTGTATGTAAGTAGATACTTGAATAATCATGCTATCAAATATAGTTTCGTTACATGTTCGGCTTATTGTACAACAGCCTCCGTGGCGTAGCGGTAGCGAACGCGGCCGCTGCGCAAGTAGGCGCGGGTTCGATCCCCGCGCATTGCAAATATTTGTATGCATGAATATGAATATTTGCAAACTGGTCGTGCCTCGGAAAGCATTTTAAGCCGTTGGTCCCGGTTGCAATACAAACATCTAATGGCCGACGTTACGGGTTTGAGGAGCCCTCAAAAGTCCAACAATTGGTCTAACTGCAATGCTTCGATATCGCCTTCGGGTTGTGGAGGTCAGACGGCAGTCGTTTCACGGAAAATATCGAAGTTTAGCCAAAATCAGCAGTTAGACTGGTAAAGCGAACCCCAGACTACAAAGCTTGTCCAGGCGGTTTTCCTTTGGAATGATCTTCCTCAGAATATCAGGACGTTGACCAATCGGTACACCTTTAAAATTAAAGCTCGGGAGTACTTACGCAAGAAATTGGCTGATTCATCAAATATATAATTTATTCTTTTTCTCTATCTATTTTTTTTTATCTCTCTCTACTGTTTGTATTTTGTATGTATGTTACGTATCAGTACCAACACATGTCCCCTCAACGTGACCAGCACCTTCTCACGAGGCCCAAATCAGCCGAATCAGGATATTATACCTATTTTCATGCAACTGAAGCTATGCGGAGTATCCAACATTCCAACGGCTGAGTCGATTCCTCGGGTCGTCGCCTCGTGCCCAGCCGCGAATCGCTAAATCATCAATCACCTCATTAGACGTAAACCCAAAGCACATATATAGAGGAATCTCGACAGATGCAGTGCATCAGATATTAGGCATTAGACATAATCTAGGATAGTAGAGTGTAGCAGTGTCGTCCTAACTTCGGACGCATTCGCACTTAGGTTAAGTAGATTTAGGAGTTACCATGTAATCTTAACTATAATAAATGTAGTATAAGTGATTATAGTTTCCATTTGCACCCTCCGTCGTGGCAGAAAATGTAATTTGTATGTATTTATGTATTTATTATAATATTCTTTTTTTTTGTGTTTCTCTTTTAACTTCTCTTTCATATTGTTGCACCTACCATGTTTTGTCTGCATCACCTTAAGGTAGACTGGTAGAAAATGCCTAGGGCATTAAGTCCGCCATTGTACAATGTTTTTCTTTGTGCATAAAGTTTTAATAAATAATTTGTAAAATCTTAGGTATACCCAAACCCCTACCCAAATAAATCAAAATAAAAATAAATCTACCGACTGATTATCATCAAGCAGGATCACGGTCCAGCACTAATTATTAACATTAAATGATAAAAAGCAAAATGTGTTTTTTGATTCCTTTTTAGTTTGTCTAACAGTTATTTTTGAGTAATAGTTGATTATTTGCATTACAGTAAGCTAAAAATTTGTTGTTAATATGTGGGTTAATGACATCTGTTAAATCTATTAATCCAAGAAAATTTAAATAATGAGATGAAAGTGCCTATTATTGTGCTGTGTAAAAGTGGACTTAATATTATATTATATTATTATAATTATTTAATGAAACTGGACTGTACTAAACCGTGTGACTCTTATTTTTTTTCTAATTATGGTGTAATTGATGATTCTTTAGTTATTATTTATCATAAAGTTTGTCGGAGAAGTCATTTGATCTATTGGATTTAAATATTTACAAAAATCAATCTTTAATGGATTGCGCAATAATCGACAAAAGGGTAGTTGACTAAAAAAAAAAACTAATTAGTTCGTCAGTCAGATTTCCAAAAAATACTAGACACGTATTTTTTCTTTTTTCATATAAACAACAAAATGAAGACGACACAGAGCGTTGAAACTCGTGTGACGTCACTGCAGGCTACACTTTTAGCGAGGAGTGACGTCACCAGCCACCACTCCTAATCTTTGATGCCTTTTATATTTGTCAACTTTTATTGATTTGATAAAACAAAATATACGTATCCAATATTTTGCTATAATCTGAATGACGGACTAAATCGAATCATTTTTTTTTTACCCAGGATACCTATTCGTACTTAGCAATAAATAAATAATCCCTACTACCCACCAACATCAGTATCTCTCTTGGTTGCTTTCGCTTCAGTATAGACGGACGTACGTATAACCTGCCTAGTGATTTTTAACTTTTAGTACCTATTAGAAGGATATCCTACAATCCAAACCAAAAAAAAAGGATTATTTTACTTTGTTTTTCTATATGATAGCCTTTTACCCCATTCTGATACATACTGGATAGCTTCAATTATTAATATAAGTCCTGTTTGTTTTTCTTTGAAATTACAACTTACATTTAGAAAACAGAGAAAATGAAAAGAAAAAGTAATTTTGTTTGAAAACATAAAAATAATAATTTAAAAAAAATTCGTTTTGACAATTTTAAATATTCATTTAGAACCATAAGACCAAGGGTTTCCCATAGGTATTGTTCAAGTTATATGACCGAAAGTTTTTTTTTAAATTACATGAAAATCGTGAGTTTTATTCTTTGAACCCGAAATAAAGATTGCATAAGTTACGTCAACTCATTCTATTTCCTTCTAACCGTTATTATAATTGTTCGTTATGATGTAACAGGTAAAGCAGTTAGAAACTTGTTCTCCCACGTGGAAACACGAATCCTTACAACTTTTTATTCAAAATATTAATACTACTTTTAGCGTTGCCATAACATTTTTAATGTTTGTATTAGTTGAAAGGTTGATAACTGTTAATTTTTATCATATATTGTAGATTTAGTTTTCTCGTGACTTTGTGATATCTTTATATCTATCAATATATTTTGACAAATTGCCAACGCACACAATTGACGAAATGCAATAATAATTCTTTATTTTTATTAACGCTGACGTCATAAACTCTTTCGACGCCATCTTATGATTAGTTAACCATAGTTTCTTTTTTTTTTTTTTTGGTTCACTTCTTTTTTTTTTTTTTTTTTTTTTTTTTTTTATAATTTGGCTCGCACGGTTTGTGCATTTGCCACTACAAGTATAAAGGTAGGGAAACCAAATAAATTCATTGAAATGCGTAGGAACGGATTACGGAATTTTGGAACAAAGGATAATAGGATCAGGTTTGGTGGTAATATAATAAATAAATAAAGATATACCAAACATATATATTAAATAGAAATTAAAATTGGGAGTTGGGAAATAAAAAAATTAAAAAATTTATACTTTGATATTATTAATAGTTATAAAGGTAGATATTAAATTATAAATATCAAAATTTAAGGAGCTTAACAATGTAGGGATTGATGTAGGAAGAGGGACAGAGAGTTCATTAAGGGAGTTAATGAATGAAGAAGAGTCACGGTTGGGGCATGCAAAAAATATATGATTCAAATCTTCCTCACAACCACAACAACATAAATTATTGTGAATAATCCCAAGTCTAGCAAGGTGAGAGGCTGTGCAAACATGACCCAAGCGCATTCGTATCAAACTGGAGGTTGCAAGCTTGGAAAGTTTTAATTTGGAAAACCATACTTTGAGAGGTATTCTTTGTTGTATACGTTTATAATATTGACCTTTACGACTACTTGAAATATTCCATAAATTTTCCCAGGCTTCATACAGATGTTCTTTAGGAAGAGAGTGAAGGTCAGATACAACATTATTATATGGAAACTTATCACCATCATCTACAGCGTCTTTAGCAAATTTGTCTGCTATCTCATTGCCGCGAATATTGTGATGGCCAGGTATCCACACCAAAAAAACATCAAGATTTTTAAATTTGCAATTTAGTAGGAGCTGTCTGGACTCTATAACATAGGGATGATTTGAACCTGACCAAGGAAACTTTTTCAAGGAACTTCAAGGAAATTGTTACAAAATAGACTGAGGGAAGAAAGAATGAAAGGAAATGTCGCATATCTGAAATACGACAAGCTTGTGGTAAAGGAAAACAATACAATCAAGGAGAAAAGAAAAAGGAAAGTATCTTCATCACCGCGAGACAATACACAGGCTAAGAAACAAACCTGGACGCCATCACAAAATAATAGGCTTAATGCTTTCGATGTCATGAGAGGCAGATCCAACTCTCTCTCTTCCTATACGGCGGATAATAATAAGCAATAACAATTAGCTATCGGCAACCGGAAAACACAACTATCTATTACTAAAAAACAATTAATTAGAAATCACCAAACTCCCTCAAGCCGACTGGTCCTCGTGAGGGAAAATGACCAAGACCCTCTAAAGATAGATAATAAGAAGAGAATACAACATAACGATATACATATAGCGACTCTAAACTGTCGATCACTAGGAACCATGGAAAAATTACAAGAACTGGAATTAGCGTTGGACGAAATAAAATGGGACATCATTGGAATTAGCGAAGTGAGAAGATATGGAGAAAAAATAGAAGACCATGGAAAATACATACTTCACCATATAGGAGAAACGCCTGGTTTATACGGTGTCGGATTCCTGATCAAAAAAAACCTTGCCAAAAACATACAAGAACTCAAAGGAATTTCGGAACGGATAGCACTTCTTAATATTAAATTACCTGTAGATGGAGAGGAAGATCAATTGTGGTCTATAATCCAGGTGTACTCACCTACTGAACCAAACAAGAAAGAAGATATAACAAAAGTCGAAAAATTCTACGAAGATCTACAATTGACCACTGAAATTGCATATAAAAACATAATAGTTATGGGTGACTTTAACGGACAGATTGGCAAACAGAAGAGTGGAGAAGAAAATACCATAGGGATTCATGGATTTGGAAATAGAAGTAAAAATGGATCTCAAGTAGTATCTTTTGCAATGGTAAATAAATTAAGTATCCTGAATAGTTTTTACAAAAAGAAACCATCAAAGAAATGGACTTGGACCTCTCCTGATGGGCGGTATAAAAACGAGATTGACTATATAATGTCTAATAATGTAAAAGTTTTTAAGGATATATCTGTTCTGAACGCTTTTAATTTTAACTCAGATCATAGAATAATTCGAGCAAGGTTAACAGGATCACGTGCTAAAAGAGCCCGAAAATTCCACAACAATATGAAAGCCATTGAATGCACCGGTGATACTGATCTACTTCTGAACAACCTCGACATATCCTTGCAAAGCGGGGATAAAGATAATGATTGTAGATCGACTCAACAAAAATACACCAATCTACTCCAACAATTAAAGCTAGAAACTAAAAAAGTAAACATGATTAGTAAAACAGAGATATCACTGAAAAGCAAACAATTATTACAAGAACGGAAAAAACTTATTCAACAAGGAAAAAATTATAATAATTATCAAAAGATATCAGAAATAAGTAAGGAAATCAGTAAACAACTCAGAAAAGAACGAAAAGCAAAAAGGTTAACAACATTAAGAAAACACATAGAAAAAACAGGAGGAATAACGAAGGCAATAAAAGAATTAAACTACAAAAAGGACTGGATTCCAAATATGAAAAATAAGGACAGGGGAAAAACCAGTAATCGATCGGAAATATTGGAAATTGCAACGGATTACTACAAAAATCTTTACCAAAGTCGTAAAGGTGAACAGGTAATAGAGAAATATAACTCAGTAAATAAAGAGAAGATTGAGCCAATTCTTAAGGACGAAACAATAAAAGCTATCGAATCTCAAAAACTTGATAAGGCACCTGGATCAGACTTAATTACAAATGAACTATTAAAAACTACATTACCAGTGATGGCTCCTAGACTTACAGATTTGTTCAATGAAATCCTCGAAACTGAAGTCATCCCGGAAGATTGGACCAAATCGACAATCATACTGCTGCACAAGAAGGGAGACAAGGGCGTTATAGGGAACTATAGGCCAATTAGTTTAATGTCCAATATTTACAAAATATTTTCAAAAATCATACTAAACAGAATCACCAAGACACTGGATCAAAACCAACCTAAGGAACAAGCTGGTTTCCGAAGCAAATTCTCGACTATAGATCACATACACACTCTCAGACAAATTCTCCAAAAATATAATGAATACAATAAAACATATTACATAGGGTTCGTAGACTACAACAAAGCGTTCGATACATTGGATCATGAATATATATGGGACGCTCTGAACAAACAAGGGGTTCAAGAAAAGTATATAAGAATAATTAAAAATGTATACACAGCAAGTAAAGCAAAAGTAAAACTCGAGTCTGAGGGTAGTGAATTTCCCATTACAAGAGGTGTTCGCCAAGGAGATCCGATATCACCTAAAATATTTTCAGCGGTGCTGGAAATGATTTTCAGAAATCTGAACTGGACCAAAAGCGGAATCAATATAAATGGCGAAAACCTTAGCCACCTGCGCTTCGCAGACGACTTGATTTTATTTTCAGAGGACGCTAGAACTCTGGAAACAATGTTACAACAACTATCAGACGGAAGCGCAAAGGCCGGCTTGACAATGAACCTAACGAAAACTAAAATTATGACAAATTCTCAACAGACAGTACCCAACGAACTGATTATGGTCAATAACGAACAAATAGAATATGTAAATGAATATATATACTTGGGCCAACGTATATCTTCAGATGGCAGCATGAATAAAGAAATAGAACGAAGAGTAACTAATACTTGGAAAAAGTTTTGGTCTCTTAAAGAAATATTTAAGGATAAAAATATGCCAATGACAACAAAGAAGAAAGTATATGAGGTATGCATTATGCCATGCTTACTATACGGGTGCCAGTCGTGGGCGTTAACAGAGTTACAAGAAGATAAACTAAAAGTATGCCAGAATTCAATGGAAAGAAGCATCTTGGGTATAAAAAGGAGAGATAGAGTAAAATTGCAAACAATTAAGGAAAAGACCAAATTTAAAAACGCACACAAAGCCTACAGACAGCTCAAATGGCGGTGGACGGGACATATGTCGAGAGAAAATATAGAAAAATGGAGTAGGTTAGTAACAGAATGGTATCCAAGGGATGGAAAAAGAAGCAGAGGCAGACAAAACAAAAGATGGGAAGATGACTTGCGGAAAATAGCTGGCCCAATATGGAGCCGATTAGCAAGAGACAGGAACACGTGGAAATCTTTAGAGGAGGCCTTTGTCGACAGACAAGCTGTTCAACAAATGCAACCAGTTGCCGATTACTTTAATACAAATTAGAATTAGAATATATATTTGGTTATTAGCAAGTAGGCATGTATGAATTCATTGTAAAAAGAAACAGCAATTAAAGGCTATTTTATTTTATTTATTTATTTAAGGAAACTTTTGTAGTGCTTGTAAAGCACACTTCGAGTCAGTGAAAATAATAGACTTGCTGAGTTTTGCAAGAAGTACGTATTCTAGGGACTTTAAAATTCCAAAACATTCTCCAGAAAAAACTGATGTTTCAGAAGGTAATTTTATTTTTTGATGAATGTTATATTGTTCATGATATACAGCTACCCCAATCGTGCCTGAAACTGGGTGCTTGGAAGCATCACAGTAAATGTAATGCCTATCAGCCCAGTCTCTTTCGACTATGAAGTTTAAGTTAGAGTTAGCATAACGATCATTCTTTAGCGATATAAAGTTATAGTTTATTTGAGGGGAAAAAATAAGAGCTTCGTAACAGACAGAAAAAATTGGAAGATACTGAGAGCGGTGTGTGGGAGCTTGAAGTGAAGTAAATTTACGGAAACTTATAATAGAGCATGGAAGAGATTTATTAGACCAATAAGGCGAACATTCAATTTTTTCTGAAAGATACAAAAGTTTTTGATAAAGTGGGTGGTTGGAAAATTGAAGAGTTCTGAGAATGAATTTATCACATAAGTACTGTCTACGAAGTTTTAAAGGAGGGTCCAAAGATTCCACTTGGAGTGCGTTAATTGGGCTAGACCTCATGGCACCAGTTATAATACGCAAGGCTTTTGATTGAATTGAGTCTAACTTTGTCAGACCTACAGCACTACAAGGTTCTAAGAAATATGTCCCATAGTCTAAGATACTTCTAATAATAGCGTTATACAATAATTTTAACACGAATGGATGGGAACCCCACCAAACTCCAGAAAGACAGCGCATAATATTTAATAAACGTTCACATCTAGCCAATACATAATAACAGTGTGGTAAACCTGTAAGTTTACCGTCTAGAAGGATACCCAAAAATTTTACTTCGCTATTTTCAGGTATTTGTTGATTATCATACACAACTGAATATGGAGGAGGAAAACGCATCCTAGAAAATAAAACAGCGCTACTTTTGTTAACACTAAGACACAAAGAATTATTGTCCAACCATGATTTAAGAAATTTTAGAGCGACGTTTAGAGAGGAACTTAGTTTTTCAACAGAGCGTCCTGATACATAAAGAACTAGATCATCTGCATACTGTAAAATATTGGCTTTACCAGAAATATGGAATTCTAAATCAGAGGTATATATATTATAAAGAAGTGGGCTCAACACCGAACCCTGAGGCAGTCCTTTCCAGGTTAATCTTGTTTTCATTTCGGTTTCACCTATGTCAACTTGTAATTGTCTGCCTGAGAGAAGATTAAGAATGAAATTGCAGAATATGGGAGGTATTTTTAGTTTATAAAGTTTAGTATTCAAAACATTTAAATCAACATTGTCGTATGCAGAAGAAATATCTAGGAAAACAGCAAGCATGGATTCATTATTTGAAAAAGCCAATCTCGCATCTGTAATGAAAATCCCTAGACTGTCCATGGTACTTTTTCCTTTCCTAAATCCATACTGACTCAGAGATAGTAAACCTTTACTTTCTACATACCATTCTAAACGGTTTTTAACTAAATGTTCAGCTAGTTTTGAAAACACAGTGGCAAGGGCTATCGGTCTGTAAGAGTTAGGATCTAACGGTGGTTTATTTGGTTTTAGAATGGGGATGACTTCGTATATTTTCCATGAGGAAGGGATTATACCAGAACTTATTGTGGAGTTGATTATGTTTAAAAAGTAAATTAGACTTGAGTCGCTTAAATTTGCAAGGAATGAGTAAGGAATACCATCATGACCTGGAGCAGAATCTTTTACGTAGGATAAAATACCTTTCAATTCTTTAAGGGTAAAAGGACTGTCAAGGCCCGTTACATCATCTACGGGAGATTGGAAAGGGAGATGAGATGAAATGATGGACATTTGTGGAACAAAAGGAGGAGCTATCTTGTCTAAAAATTTATCTGCAACGGATTCATCTAGATAGTGAGGTATTGTTTCCTTAAATGCTGATCTGAATCGACGTATATTTTGCCATATTAATGACGGAGAAACGTCAGGCGATAGCGAAGTGCAGAAACGACGCCAACCATCCCATTTCTTCCTTTTAAATAATTTACGAGTATTGTTCATAATTAATGTGAGGTTATTAAAATTTTCTAATGTTGTACACTGTTTATATTTTACTTCAGCCTCTTTCCGTTGGCGCACTGCTAAAGAACATTCATTGTCCCACCATGGGGGCGACGGAATGTTATTATTACATCGTTTAGTTGGGAATGTTTCATTAGCAGCGTCCAACAAGAGTGATGCAAAAGAATCAGCCCGAATTGTCGATGAATTTAATGCATTTTCAGGAAGGTTGGATAGTCTCTGCTCAACTCGCTCACTAAACGTTCTCCATCTGTCACTGTCAATACTGTCATTAGAAGTTTTAATTTTGTATGCTAATCTTGGTGGGCGTCTGGATAGAGATTTGATAAATTTTGTCATAGTTATTATTACGGGATAATGATCGCTATCAAAAGTCGAAGGCAGGGTATTCCAGGTCACTGTAGGCGCAAGACTAGGACTGGCTATCGTGAGGTCTGGGGCACTGATCCCTTCATTAGGTTTAGTGAGGCGTGTTGCAAGACCTGTATTCAAGATACAGAGGTTATTAGAATCCAAAATGTCTAATATCCTTGACCCGTAATAACTAGAGTTGGAGCTACCCCAAGCCTGGTGCTGAGCGTTGAAGTCACCCATAATTAAAAATGGTTTAGGTAATTTTGCTACTATGGTTTCTATTTCGTTGTATAATGATGATGAAGGGTGGGGAACATAAACAGATACAAAACATATTTTATTGATAGATACAGCTATTATAGAAAAATCAACACTATGATTTGCAATGGGAATGTGGTGAAAAGGTATTGTGTCATGAATTAACAGAGCAACACCAGCATAGCCATCTGTTCTATCTTCTCTTAAACATAAATATTGGGAGACTTTAAAGTTATAACCTGGCTTCAACCAGGTTTCTTGCAATGCGACAACAACAGGTTTATACACATTAATAAGATGTAGTAAATCGCTTTTTTTAGAGTTAACACTGCGACAATTCCACTGAAGGATTGTTGACAGCTGATCCATTATTGATATTATTAAAAAGTTGACTAATACTTTGTATAGCAGCGTTGGACGGTTCAGACATATTCTTTGTTAGCAAATTAATTAAAATGATAATTAAATCTCTAGTTGACTTATTATTTATAGAATTATTACTGTCAATATTTGTGCCAATGGATGGTAAAGGAATATCATAATCTTTTGTTAGGGCAGAATGAGTATATTTGTCATATCCTGTACTATGTTTAGGAGAATTATTGGGTTTATTAAAAAATACAGTTTTTTTATATGAACTTGTTTGTTTGTTTCTGGTACCTTTGGAGGAGGAGTCAAATGTTTGCCTTAAAGGTGGTGAAGGAACTGCAACAGAAGTTAAAACTTCTGAATATGCTTTGTTAACAGGAGGATGCAACTTAACTGCTTCTGCATATGAAATGCAATTGTTAGCCATAGTTTCCTTAATGGCTTTTTGGCGACTAAACTCTGGGCATTTCCTATTTGTGGCAAAGTGGGATCCGGCACAAAGAAAGCATACAGCCTCATCCTCATCTACATTGCAACTGTCCCCAGTATGGTTATTACCGCATTTAAAACACCGTGGAGCTGAGCGGCACTGTGATTTGATGTGTCCATATCGACAGCAGTTGAAACACTGGACTGTTGGGAAGATATAAAGCTCAACAGGAAGAGAGTTGTAACATAAGAATATTCTTTTGGGTAACACCTGGCCATCAAATGTTATTACAACAGTTTCAACAGGAATGTAGTTTGGTTTACCATCCACAATATGTTTTCTATTGATGCGTCGTACTTTTAAAATTTTTCCACATCCAATAGGCACAGATATGTTATTCAGTATATCCTCCTCAGACCAATCCTTAGGGACTCCTCTAACCACACCCATCCGGGTGACTGATGAGGAGGGTATAAAGGCCTTATAGTTGTATTGTTCCAATGTTTTATTTTCTAGAAAAGAATTTGCATCTGTGAAATTGGTAAATGAGATTAAAACCCTGTTTCTGCCTATTTTTTTCAGACTACCATTTACTATATTTTTAATGCAATTCTTTTTTAGAAAATGACCAAAAGAGACTGGGTGAATAAAAACATTATCATTTGGACTTGTTTGTATCTTTTGGATGTGGATTGTGTAAGGAGCTGCATCATTCGCCTCATATAGTTTTCTACCTACCAATGTGCTTGGGTCAGATGATTGTTTATGAGCATTGGGTTGTTGGGAGGATTGTGGTTGTGAAGTGATAGTTGAATTAGGGGCTATAAATTCGGATTGAGCATTCTTAGAAGCACATTGACAGTCATTTTCACATATTGTTTCAGAAGATTTATGGCGCCTGCGTTTTTTATTACAGTGCCTGCATATTTTACGAGAGGAAATACGTTTTCTCTTATTATTGCTTTTGGTCTCGGAAGCATCTGTATCTAGAAGGGAGCCCTCTGTATCCATTTCTGAATGTGGAACCGTGACTACAAGCGAAACCTCCGGAGGCGAGCCTCCACCAGGGTCGTCTGGGTCGTCGTCCATCACGAAGAGAAAAAGAAAAAACTTACCTAAATCAGCAATATAGAACTACTAAACTATATATGTAAAATTAAAATTATTTATATATATACAACCACCTAAATGATACTATTATTTACACTTTTTACCAATAAAAACTTAAAGAAGCAGAAAAAACTCGCCCGCCACGTTCAAGGTTTCCCGCCGTTCACTTCTTTCCGTACTTCTGAACGGAAAAGGCAAGGGCATGGTACGCCATACAGCGTGGACTTGAGAAAAACCATAGAGTAGTCTACACAAAAATGCACAAAGGTGCATAATGCCAATCATTGTGTCTTTGATCACAGTTACATATAAATACTATGGCTTTTAAAACTACATTTGAAAAAGGAACACACGGTGTACAATTGCGAACGCTAGTGTTCCGCTAATAAGGTCACTGACCTTTAGAAACGGTGTTCGTTTCGATTGCAATCGCTTTGTGTTTTAATTAAGTGTTGAGCTATTGATGTGTTTTGTTGATTATCAAGATAGCGTCTTAACGTAAATAATTTCGTAATCAGAGTTATTGGGTTTGGAGTTCAAAATAGGTTAACTGTTTATCTATAAAACGCAAAGCTTGTAATAATGGACCAAAGAATCAAAGTTACAAAATTCACGTGAAAGAATAACTTAGGTGTCGAAAGATACCATTGTTAACAATATATTGTAACCAGTAGCCACAGGTACAGATAAACACCCTTGTATTGTATCCAAGACATATAAATTCCATAACACCGCCTAATCGATTGAGTCCTAATTTGAATATCAAAAAGACATCGATTTACAATGTCCAAACACTTCACAGAAACAGCTTATTGAATAACAAAAGATAATATTAGTGTTCGCTTTCGCACCATTGTTGTTGATCATGCGCAGAGTTCATCGACCGCTGTCATATAGTGATCTTATAGATGAAAAGTATAGAGTATAAAGGAAATAAAATTTTGCATATCTGTTGCATTGTGACGTATTAATGTGTAAGTTCCTACTTTGTATCGTCCCGTGTTAGGAATTTATATGTGAATATGGCACGTGTCTTTTAAATTAACATAAAATCCAGCTTACACACTATTGAACTATGGACGCATGCTAATATTGATCATTGTGATACTTTATTTGTATAGCATATTTTGTCGAGCATATCTTCAGTTTATGGGGATTAAATATCTTTTATTATCTCTTTTATAGATGTGGAGTTGTGTAAAAGATGAATGTAAAAGATTTCAGCGCATTTACAATTTAGTGTCTCATGTAATTAGAATTTTTGAATTCGTCTTCAAAATGAATGAGAAAGCAATTATTCATCATCATATCTCAGCGTTAATCCCAGTCGTATTCGAAGCTTTTTTAGCCTTGGAGTCTGGGGTCTGCTTTACCAGTCTTACTGCTGATTTGGCTAAACTTCGATATTTTCCGTGAAGCGACTGCCGTCTGACCTCCACAACACGAAGGCGATATTGAAACATTGCAGTTAGACAAATTGTTGGAATTTTGAGGGCTCCAGCAACCCGTAGCGACTGCCATTAGATGATCTTATGGCAACCGGGACCAACGGCTTAACGTGCTTTCCGAGGCTCGACCAGTCCAGTGCAAATATTCATATTCATGCATACAAATATTGGCACTGCGCGGGGATCGAAACCACGCCTCCTGGCGCAGCGGCTGTGTTCGTTACCGCTACGCCACGAAAGCTGTCAAAAAGAAATCCGTCTGTGTGCAAGCAATTATACACGTAATTATAGATAGTAGATATTGATGTTGACAAGACTGCATGCTATACGTTGGATATAAAAGTACTAGACAATAAATCTGACATGAGTGGCGACCATGCACCGGAAGATGCAGCGTGGGTAGGCCCCCGACAAGCTGGACTGACGACCTGGTGAAGGTCGCAGGAAACCGCTGGATGTGGGAGGAGCAGGACCGGTCGTCGTGGAGATCCTTGGGGTAGGCTAGGTCCAGCAGTGGATGTCTTATGGCTGAAGTGATAATGACGATGATGATGAGACAATAAATCTCGTATGGAACTTTCAGATTTATTTTTTTATATAATCAGGTTTTCTTTGAAATGAAAACTTTGTAGTTTTGATGAAACGAAAAAACGACAGTAAAAGAAGGCAGATTAATTCATAAGATTTAAAGTGTGGGAGAAAATGAGATAGACACACATGCTTCTTTATTTTTACTATGTTTTATTCACTTTTCTCTCTTACTCATGTCAGTAAAGTATTTTATTATCTGTGCATTCTGTACAATCTGTGCAACGTTTCAGGCTAAAGCTATCCGGAGTTTTGGCGGGAAGTTAAGATGAGTGCCACGCTCACTTTTCATTGAACTTTTAAAATATTTATAGTGTCGTTTACTAAATAAAAACGCGTTATCAAACGCGTACTTGAACGTCCCGATGTGACAGCTGAGAATGCGTTGTAGGTCCGAGCGCGCGATCGGTATCAAGCCGCGCCGAACGCTCGTAAAATCCTCCTTATTTTGTTTTTATTTTTTAGCAGAAGTCTATTTAATGACTAAATATGAACTATTTATCTTGCAGAGATTATGTTGTCATATTTTAATATGTTATATCAAACAAAAACTTGACGAAAATCCGGCACACAATGAGCAATGAGTAATCATTTCATCGTTCACTTTAACACTCGTAAAGAAGAACATTGAAAAATTGTTGCATAGTGGCCACATCATGACTTTGTCTTTTTTTTTTTTTTTTTTTTTTTTTTTTTTTTTTGTAAATACTAGCTACCTCCAACGTTATTGGAGCCTTTTTTATAACTATACCCTTTCATACCAGTTCTCGCTATTGTTCCTCTCGCACTTTTATTCCGCATACTACTTATCTTTCTGTCATTCATCGTCTTATAGTCTAATGGGTGGGACTCCCATTTTAGTGTCGAACTTTCTACTTATTTTTTTTTTTTTTTTTCGTTTGGGAAAATAATTATAAACTTGGAACTTGGAAAATATTTATTTATTACCTCTAACTACGCACTACAACACACTATTATTACTACGTTACATAATTTTTATTTCTAAACTATTATTACTTATAATTAATTATTTGTAGTCTATTTCCCTATGCTTAAAATAAATATACACAATATCTAGTAAACATAGTATCATTATACTAATTTATTTCTATTAATTGCGGTTTCGGCTATTTTTACACAATAGTTTAAGAACAATTTTCTATTCTTTCCTCGCATGACTTCTGCAATGTTGTTTTTCCTCAGGTTCACGTCAAGCTGCTGCTCCAGATCATACCGCATTGCGGCATAAGCTGGACACTCCACAATCAAGTGCGGTATGGATTCGCTCACGCCTGGATCACAGACGCACGATGGACTCCCCTTACACTTAAAACGATATAAGTATTCGGAGAATCCACCGTGCCCCGTCAATACCTGCGTGAGCGTACCCGTTGGGCGAACCTGTCTCACTATACGGTAGGCCGCTATGGTATCCGGAAAGAACATCTTCGTCACCGAGGCCGTCGCTCCAGACACATATCTCCGATTCCATTCATCGAGCGATTCCATTCGGACCTGGCGTCTGATGAATGAAATCGGACACAGGTCATAGTCCGGCTTCCTCCGCAACGACAATGCTGCCTCCTTGGCCAGTTCGTCCGCCCGCTCATTTCCTGGCAAGCCTGCGTGGGCCTTTACCCAGAACAAGGACACAGCTTTGTTCTGCGTCGAGGCCTGAGCTAGGTTTCTGCGCGCTTGCACTGCCAGGGGATGAAGCGAGCCATGGCTTGTGAGTGTCTGCAGTGCGGACATTGAGTCACTGAACAATACATAGCTCGCCTCCTTGCGTTTGAGGATGATGTCGGTCGCTCTGCAAATGGCTAGTAGTTCCGCCTGGTAGACTGTGCAGTACGCGGCGAGGCTAAGTTTGAGGCTCTGGATTTCCCCAACATTATCCCACAAGGATAATGCGGCTCCCACCTTCCCCTCAATCCTGCTGCCGTCAGTGAATATTCGCACTGTCTGCACATTGTTAGTGTCTACAAGCTGTTGGTCTGCCAGACAAGTGAACTCCAGATCCATTTGCTGAGCTGGGTGAGGGGCTTCTGCAAACCTCACCATACACTCCACGTCCCGGTCTCCCGGTATGTGCTGAGACGACCCTCTCTTTGCCTCATACAAGGCAGCTGCCTCTTGTATGCGGAGGTCTAGAGGAAGTATCCCAGACAAAACCAGAGCCGCGTCAAGAGAGACTGTACGGTAAGATTTGCAGAGCTTCTGGACGAATCCTCGTTGGACTGAGCCTAACTTCCTTCGTATACCTAGCTTTTTCGTAGCAGGAGCCCAGGCGCCAGCCGCATACATGATGATAGGCTCGATCGTGGCCGTGTAGATTGTGCGTATAATCTCCTGGTTGAGTCCCCAGCTGACCTTTGCCGCATGTGACAACCGCTTATATATGTCAGCCGCTTTCCTGCACACGCTCACTGTATGTTCGCTGAAGGTCAGCTTTTGGTCTATAACCAACCCCAAAAGCTTCACTTTTGTGACCATGCCAATGTCGACCCCGGCCATGCTAAGCGCTGGTGTGTCATACTTAAGCTTGTTAGTAATTATCATGGCACAAGTTTTGTGTGGTGCAAACTTCATCTTGTTTCTGACACCCCAGCTCTGAGCATGGGCGAGCGCTGCATTGGCACTACTAGCGACTTCCACCGCTGTGTCACCGTCGACGACAAGTACAATGTCGTCAGCGAACGCCTGCACGAAATAACCCATTTTATGTAGGTCCTGTAGTAGAGGGTCCAGCAGAAGGTTCCACAGGATGGGCCCACCTATTGACCCCTGGACGCAACCTTTGTTGGTATTTTTGTGCATTCCTCCCCGGCATATCTGACCCTAACTTTTCTGCTGTCGAGATAACTGTCTAGTAGCCTCCTGATATTGACCGGGCACTTTTCCTCAGCCAGCCTGACTTGGATGGCCGGCCACCAGGCGCTATCAAAGGCCCCCTCTATATCCAAAGACACCAGGACAATTAGCTTCTTCAGCCTCAACTTATCCTGTACATGCCTTATTAGCGTATAGAGGGCGTCCTCGGTGCTCTTCTGGGGCATAAAACCAAACTGGCGAGTACTAATCCGCGGAACGAGCTGCCATTTAATCCGTGCTACTACCATCCTCTCAAGAACCTTCCCCAAGACCGGCAGCAGACCTATGGGTCTATACGACTTGGGGCTCAAATAGTTGTCCTTGCCCGGTTTTCTGAGGACTACCACCGTTGCCTCTTTCCAGATGTCCGGGAAATGTGCCAGTTCTAGGCATTTATTGTACAGGGCAAGGAAAGCGTCCTGGTCCTGGTAGATAGCCCGACAGCAGATATCAGCCGTGAAACCATCCGCACCGGGAGCCTTCTTTGGATTAAACCCTCGCACGGCGGTTTTTAGCTCTAGTGGCGTAAATGGTGGGTCATGATATTCACCATGCTCCCACTCGTTTACTCGTCTAGCTGCCTCTCTAGTAAGCCTGTGATCAGCGTTGTCCTCATCTGGCGTATCCCTCGAATAGAAAGTGTCCGCGAGTAGGGCTGCCGACTCTCTTGGGTTTAGGAATGCACCGTCCTTTTGAAGGGTCAAATCTTCGTGTCTCTTCGTGGTTCTCCCGATGACCCTGTAGATTCCCTCCCACATTCCTTCGCGATCTTGTTTACCACAAAACTGTTTCCAGCTTGCGGTTTGGGCTTTCTTAGCTTGGCACTCATAGTCTTCTTTAGCTATTAGGTACGCGTCGACGACCATCGCTCTGCGGACCGGTGCAGCACAGCGGATGCGATTTTTCCGCCTGGCGACTTCCTTCTTCATCACGGCGAGCTCCTCAGACCACCACGGAAAGGTAAGTTTTATGTTTTTCTTGGCTTTCGGTATTGAGCTATTACACGCTTTATCTATCCCATCTGTATATTTAATTATAATTTCTTCCAGTTCCTGTTTATCATTTAATGCAACAATATTTTCCAATTTTATGTTATTTTCTAATTTAAACTCTTGTAATTCTTTTTTAAATTTATCCCAATTTGCGTTTTTTGTGTTGAATTTCCTCGTTGTTCTAATTATATTTATACCCTTTCCCCTTTTTAATATAATGTTAAATAATATAGTATTGTGGTCAGAGCTCGTGATTGAAGTTTCCACTCGCCATTCGTCCACAATGCCAAAAAGGTCCAGCGTACATGCCGTGACGTCTACGTGGCTCATGAACCGTTTACCCCCTCTGATCGTGTCAAAGGTGGGCATGGTGCCAGTGTTCAGTACCTGAAGCTCTGCCTCTTCCAGGGTCCCGGACATCTCTTCTCCCCTGAGGTCCTCTATGGTGCTACCCCACCAGGTACTCTTTGCGTTCGCGTCTCCGCCAATCAGCAGGTTTCCTGTGCCCATCGCCTCCCTAATTTTGGTCAGCTGATCCAAGTATGGCCTTATAGGTTGGTCCGGCTCGAAGTAGTAGGAGACTACTGCGATTTCCCAGGCTTTGGTCCGGATCCTCACCACAACGATATTATTAGTGG
Source organism: Sesamia inferens (assembly GCA_037179545.1). NCBI lineage: Eukaryota > Metazoa > Arthropoda > Insecta > Lepidoptera > Noctuidae > Sesamia > Sesamia inferens. The sequence continues at coordinate 10,424,235 of CM073934.1, read as the reverse complement.
TGAGTTTCGGGCAGGGGATGACGTCCAAGTCATCGTCAAGGACGGCGATAGCCGCCTTCACCCTCCCACTCCCTTCAACCTCGCACTGGTAGATTCTCGCACCACGGTAGCTCTTCATACCTCGCGCCCCTCCTACATATGGTTCCTGGATCAGTGCCCATGCGATTCCTCGATCACTGGCCTCTAAAAATAGTTCAGTAGTCGCCAGTTTCTTCCTTTGTAGGTTGGCTTGAGCCACTGCATATCCTCTGGTGGGGTTGCCTGCCCTGGAGCGACTTGTGTCCACCTTAGCAATACGCCACTTTGGCCCGAGCCAGTGCCTCCCATCTTCTACGCACTGGACATTCGGAGCTGAACGCGTTGTGCTCTGCGTTTTCTGCTTTGGCGGCAGTGCAGTTGCAGCAAGTTGGTGGTGCTGCTGCTTGGTAATCCACGCACTCCACCCTCAAGTGCGGTCCGCCACAATGGCTGCACTTGGGGATGGCGTCTCTGCAGTACCGCCTGCTATGTCCATAGGACAGACACATAGAACATTGCACCAACGGCGACTGGTCTGCAACCTTGACCTTCTGCAAGTCTATGCGCACTGTACCCATTTCCATGATTCTGCAGTATATCTGCGGAGATACCCTCAGTGCAACATTGCACGTTAGTGGGTTTCTGGCACGCCTCCTGAACTTAACACCTATTCGGTCATCATCCTTGTCGAGGCCATGAAAGACCTCCCCATTTTGGTTCCTCAGGCTGATGAGGATATCCTCGTTGCTGTTGTATTCCAGGACATCTCGGAGGACCAACATTGGATCCTGGTTCCTCATGTCCTCGACAATGAGATGACCTTCTGCACTCTGTAGTCGCTCCTTTATTTTATTTCTTTCTTCTGCTGTTCTACATCCAATAATGACTTTCCTGTCCTTTGCCTTTCGGACCCTCTCTACTGTGACCCAACCATCCTTTGCGTTGACCGCCTTCCTCACTTCGCCTAGCACCTGATCGCTAGTATGGCTGTCGTCCTTTGACGCCACAGCGATTGAATGCAGCGCGCCTCCTTCAGGCGTGTGCCGTCTAGGTTGCGTCGCTGCGACACTAGCGTAGGTGTTGACTTGCGAGACTGATTGTGAGGCGATAGTTTGCCTAATTGCCTCGAGTTCTTTGTGGGTTTTGTCGAGCTTCTCCCCTTGCTCTCTCATCATTTTTATTAACTCCTGGCCCTCTGTTCCTATCATTGCTCCTTGTTCTTGGTCAGGAATTTTATGCTCCTTTTGTTCTGGTCTAATTCCAGTTCCAGCTTCTGTTGCACCACTTTTTATAATCAGGTACAATTTATCGATTGCCTGTATGATGCCCGTTCTAATGTCGGTTCTTAGGTTACGTGAGTCACCTAAAAGGTCTTTTGCCTTTTCTAACCAATACCGGCCTTCACGTACTCTGTCAGCAAAAACCATTAATTTTGGTGACCCACCCGTGGCCTCCGCAGAACCCTGTCGCTTTACCTCTTTTTTGGAGGGCAGCGCAGTCCTCTGGGTTGACCTAAGGGAGGCCGGCAACACATGTGTCTGCTTCTTTGGGGAAACACGGGATGTACGCGAAGCAGCGGTATTGCTACTTTCGCCTTGGACATTTTCCCATTCTCCGATGCTCCTTCTAACGTTCGGAGCATTCGTCTGTTTTCTGGGAGAAGGTCCTGCCTTCTCCAGGTCTGTCCGTGGGCTGACAGAGTTATCTTCTGTCATGTCCTTACGGGGCTCATGTGCAAGTGGCATTTTCAGAAGGGGACTCCGCTGGTTGGTAGCGCGTCTGGTTGTAGAAGTGTATATATGTATGTGCACAGGTGTCGTGTAAGGTGTTTCACTAACCTTTTAAAGGGGGACAGTGAATCTGCCTACGTCGTAGAAATAAAAATAGTGTGTCAATGGATATAAATATAAATGTATACAAATATAAGAACACTGTGTGTGTTCGAGTCCGAAGGGAAAGAATAGATAATAGAAAATATTGCTAAAAGCAATGTAGGTATAAACCTACGTCAGGGTATTATTATAACAGGCCAAAACCAATAATAATAGTATAAAATCGGACTCGTCTAGTTTGTTTGCTCCGGTAACAGCCAACCCGCAAACCTGTTTTCAAGGGCTTGAAAATTTCAAGCAATGAGGGTCCTGAAAATTTGGGTTAAAGTAGAATAGATGGGAACAATGTCGCAGCAAGAAACCCCGGCTCCCTACGACCCCCGGATCCGAAGCAATCACGGTTTAAGGATTTTCAAGATGGCGCCGCATCTGTCAAGCCCAAGGTTTGGCTGCCTGTAACTTCCGAGCCAACTGTCGCAGAGTATCCGAGTTGGGGCTCACTTGTATGGTCCTGAGCTGCTCTATATAATAAAATATTTTCATGAAACTGAAAATCCTGAAAAATATTTTCGCCTGAAATTTCTAGTATTGACGGGGGCTATAGTCTATGAGCTGCTGAGTTTTGAAAAGAAAACCGCAACTCGATATCAAATTTCTGTCAAAAGTTATGGCTAATTTTAGTTTTACAATATGGCCGACAAGATGGCGGCCGTTTTCACAACTTCTCTTATTTTTATACTAATCTACCCGTGTTTGGGCTCGTTTGATTGGATTCGGTTAGCCATAAGCGTTGAGCCTCTCAATTTAATGTTATATCCAACCCCCGATTTAATAATACTTAAAAAGTAAAAATATGTTACAAAAAATTGCCAAATATCATAATATAGGTACACGAGAAAATTATTGAAAAATTTAGACAATATAAATAAACACTAAATATTTTTTCTATAAAAGAACTAATACTCTAATGCTAAATTTAGGGGTAGCACGTGCGCACCCTTAATTTTTAAAATTTTATATTTAAAAAACAGTACAGCCGAAAATTATGAAATTTGGCAGGAATATTCTTTGAGGTAAGCTATATTTATCTATAATTTAAAAAACATAGGTCGTCGATCTCCTTCGGCCTGTATGACTTTTTGAAAATCAGCCAATTTTTTGAAATGCGGTTACTTAAAAACTATCGGATCGATTTTTGTGCGCAATACGTCTTCTTTCTTGGTGTCTTGAGGGGCTTCAGATGACGTTTTTGAAAGTAGCGGCACGCCTCCAGGTGCGTGGCTCGAAGACACGTGGTTTTTGTTTTTCAGCCTGTATTTCCACCCGCCAGGGCAGAAAAAATCCAATAGTGGTTTCAAAAGATGGGGCTCGACGAGACGAACCCGAAACACCCAAATAAAATAGGGGTCACCGAGACTTATCTCGCAACGTAATTTTTTAAAGTTTTTAAAATGCACTTTTTTGCACTTTTTGCTGTATTGTGGTGCACTGCAGAGTTCGATTTTCACAGCACTTTCACAGTCACATGCGCCACGATTTTCCGCACATTTTCGTGTATCACACTATGGAGACCGCGTAAGTTTTACCACATTTATGATTTTTTAAAAACTTTTTCAAGCCGGAGGGCAACGCAACGTAGTGAGACACGTGTTATCGCCGCGCGATCCACGAGACCGACCCCTTCCTCCTAGTTGGTTCACGCAGGGTTCAGGTTAGGTTAAGTCAGATAATTTAAGATAGGTTACGAAAGAAAACAACTAAGAAATGGCTCACAGGTCTTAGCAACCAAGCCAAAAACTCCCAAAAAAAACCTATTCACTTTTGGACACGGACCTGTTCGAAGGATTGTCACAATGGCTGGTCCAGTGATCTGTCCTGCCAGCACCTCGCATACAGTAGATTTCAGTGACCTTTTAAATATCTGCGCGAACATTAAAAAAAAAAAAAAAAAAAAAAAAAAAAAAAAAAAAAAAAAAAAAAAAAAAAAAAAAAAACTTTGATATATAAATGTAATACCGTGTGTGAATGTGACATCCTATGTGGAAATAATAAATTAGTGAACGCGAGCGAGATTGCGCAGCTATGTCCGGCCACTTGCCGTAATATTAAACTGATGCGCAGTGGCCGGGAGAAACGGTTAAAATGGAACACTGAGTAAATTTAAATTTGTAAATTCTGACAGCCTCCGTGGCGTAACGGTAGCGAACGCGGCCGTTGCGCAAGGAGGCATACATGAATATAATATTTGCACTGCTCTGGTCGAGCCTCAGAAAGCACGTTAAGCCGTTGGTCCCGGTTGTCATACGAACATCTAGTGGCAGTCGTTACGGGTTGTTGGAGCCCTCAAAAGTCTAACAATTAGTTTAACTGCAATGCTTAGATATCGCCTTCGGGTTGTGTAGGTCAGACGGCAGTCGCTTCACGGGAACTATCGAAGTTTAGCCAAAATCAGCAGTTAGACTGAAGCGGACCCCAGACTCCAAAGCTCAAAAGCTACGGATGCGACTGGGATTAACGCTAAGATGATGATGATGCTGACTGAGTAAATTATTTAGAAAAAAAAAATGCTAATTAAGGGATCATTACGTAACATACTATCAGTAGCAATGGGTTTCATTTTGACAGTTCTTTTTTTTTTTTTTTTTAATAATTATAAACTAGCGCTTGACCGCAATCCCGCCTGATGGTAAGCAGTGATGCAATCGTTGATGGTAAAGCGTGCTAGTTTATTAAGAGCCTATTCACTCAGAAAAACCGAGCGAATACGAAGGAAGACGGCAGTTGAGCGAGGTGATGCAATGTTAAACCCAACAACACGACCAACGATGCTGCGCCAAAGGGAGATTGATGTGAAGACCCTCCACGACCAAACTCCCAACACAGCAACATTAGGCGCATCGTACTCGGCACACATCGCAACACAACTGCTCAGACCCGTCCTCCGTACGGCTTCACCAGACATCATGCCGGAACACGACAAATCGCTTGGCGGCAAGACTTTGTCTGGTGGGTGGTAACTTCTGCCGGCGGCTGATGTTATGGCCTACCACCGAGAACAACATGCATTGCGTTTTTAACGTTAAGTACCTACACACATTTTTCAAACATAAGGAGCAACGAATTAGCAATATGGTTCAAAATTATTGAAATTGCTAGTAATAGTGTGTGAGGTGATTAGGTTGAAAATTAGTAATGTATATCTACTGTTATATTTAAATACACGTGCGAGTTCGCAATTTAGGTCTTTGGCATTTGGTATATAAATAATTCCAATCGTGAGATACCTGAAAAATAGATAAATCTGTTTCGATCTTATATATTAAGAAAGGTAATAATCCATGCAGATGCGGCCGTGTTTGGTTTAGCCTGTCACCATTATCATCATCAACCTTTTATCATCCCACTACTGGGCACAGGTCTTCTCTCATATAAAGAAGGATTGAGCGTAATTACCACGCTTGATTAGCCTGTAATGTTCGTCAAATTCATGTTTAGATGTATGACTCATCATCCACAGAAAAGGGGGGATACTAAAACTCTACTTGCGAGATGCAGAATTCGTGTGACGTCAGGATGACGTGTTGTTCGCACGTAGCGTTTGTAGATGCCATGTGTTTGCGGTGTTCATCCATGCCGTCATCTACAATTTAGCCTATTCATTACAATAGTATGAACGTAAAAATTCGTATAGATGTTTGTTACTCTTTCACCCAAAAACTACTTACTATACTTGTGCCAAGCTCAATTAAGAATAGAGGTAAACAAACCAATTTACGGTTATCACAATTCGTGTTTTACTTTTACAACTATTTATTAACAATACCTATTGCAGGATATATTTCAATATATTTGCTATTTCAAAAAACCATTAAAAAGACGTCATTAATTTTATGTGATAGCCCTACAAAAAAAGAAACATGGATGAAATTCAGGTATTAAACAAATTTTGTGGAATTCAATCAATGAATAAAGTTGAGGCATTTTTCAATACAACTATGCGTATTTTAACTACTATTCAAATCAGCTGCATAACACATGTAACAATATATTACTTTCAAGAATGGACCACTTATAACATATAAGTATGTATCATAAATTCTATGCAAATCATAAATATCTAAACATAAATAAACTGACTAAACACATTAGTAGAAAGAAGGATTATTACTTGTATGAAAATCTTCCGTCTAGAAAAGGTTATTAACATCTTCCTTTTAGGTGTAAACAAGTCGTTGCCTAGCAACGGTTTGTGTACTTGTATTCTTTATCGAATTTGGCCCAAATATAGACGGTTTTGGTTGTGACACACATATGGTTTATAAACAGTATTAACATATAGGATACTTTTCATCTTGATATGCCCTCGGAATTGAAACGTATAAGGGTGAAATCGCCTGGCGCAGCTAGTAGTTTATATTTCACACAATGAAACGATCGCTTCTTTAGTCTATCTACTTTTGCGGTCATCCACGTTACCGCCCTGCATAACATAATCAGCTAAAAATGTCCCCGAGAGAGATCATTAATGGCTGATTATGTTATGCACTATTGTGGACTAATGATATGGTATTAAGAGGAGTGGTAGTTCACCACGCGGGCCCAATACGGGTTGATATATGTGACATCTGTTAGGATTTTTAGTTCTATGACATGCCTGTTTCCTCTGGATCTTTTTTTCCACTGTTTGTTAGTGGTGATGATAAAATTTACATGGAATAAAGGGCCTGACATGTTTCAAATTTGCAAAATACAACTCGTAAGCTGCCATTGCAACCACTGCTCACACGCGCTAATGACAACATTAAAAAAGGGTCTAATTAATCTTATCCTAACTTATATTATAAACGTTGGGTTTGTTTGTAACGTTTTTATACTAAAATAACTTAACAGGTTTCTATAAAATTTGCCACATGGGTAGACTATGTCCTGGAGAAGAACATAGACGTGATTTCGTCTGTAATCCAGGATAATAAGAGTATTATCCTGGATTACAGACGAAATCACGAGCAATAGCTTTTACTAAATCATTCATCATCATTATCAACCTTTTTTTATCGTCCCACTGCTGGGCGAGGATTGAGCGTAATCACCACGCTTGCTCATTGCGGGTTGGCCATTTCAGACTTAAAGTCCAGGTTTCCCTCAAGATGTTTTCCTTCACCTTCACAGACATTGGTGTCCAAGATATACTTAGAAAGTACATATAACTTTAGAAACGTTACATTGGTACTTTGCTGACGTGGAATCGAACCTGCGCACTCATACTTGAGAGACTGGTGTTTTAACCACTAGGCCACCACGACTTTTTACAATTTTACTCTTTATAATTTTTCTTTTTTAATTTTTGTTTTTCTAATTTTAGTAAATAATTAGTTACAATTGAATATACAAACTACATATATGAATTCGCCCATTCGCCCCGTCGCGCTCAGCGGCGCGTGCAACCACGCGCTCGCAGGAAGGGTCGTCTCATCTCGTACAGGATGCGGCGCGCGCGTCTGTGACGTACCGATAGTAAGGCGATCCATCTGACCAGAGGGATCCTCTTACTGTTAGTGAACTCCTGTGGTTACGTTAGAAGTTATTTCTATTTGTTTTGGCGGATTAGAAACCAAGATGGGGTATATTTCCGTTTCTAAATTTGAATTAAATATTCCAATGTAGAAAAAACTAGTTAAGATTTATAAACATGAGAATCAAAACTATATAGATATTTAAAAATAATAATAAAGTATCCATCTACTGAGTGATTGATGAATGTATCCAATGAAAATCTTTGCTGCGCTAGCAGAACTTACCTTGTAACTATGTGTAGTGTTGGGGGATAGGCTGCGCCTAGTTTGGGACCCACTGTTAATTCGAACTAAATGAAAAGCTGTTTTGCTTTTTTAACTGCATGCTATTTCTTGTAATTTTTAAACCAGTGTAAGCCTAATAAATCATTGTTTTTTTTTTAGATGTGAACTTGTCTTCGGTTTATTTTGAACAGATCTATGATTTGGTCACTAATTAAATTACTAAACTGTTATAACCGCAGAGACCTTACGTATGCTTGACGTTGTAAGAGAAAACATGCGTGTCAACAATCTCAGATCCTGGTATCAATCTATTAAACTTCTATGAGCACCTCTTTCTACGCTGTACGTTGCTCTGGACGCAATTCAAGATCTAAATTGCAAAATTATGCACCGAAAGTCACATGCAACTTATTAACCTATTCAGTATACGAGTACAAATGCACAAGATATGATATGCTTAACATTGTTTTTCCGTCACCGCTAACGTGCCGGATGCGTCAGGCCGCGGACTGGCTAATGGGTCGGTTTCCGACACGTGACGATGACGTGCCGGCTTCGAGCCATGAAGGAAACCGTCTTGTGTGCGACGTGAACGTGATGTACTTTACGTAATCATTGTTTTTGTGTATGCAAGTAGGAATTATAAGATGTCTGTGTAATTTGCGAGCAGGTAATGTAGTTATATTTACTTCATTCGAGTCAGCTTTAAATAGAAGATGTTCATATAAGCAGAGATGCACAATATTTCGAAGACCCCACAGAATAAACGTGCAAGAGCTCTTACACAATTTTTTTTCTTGCGTTTCTTTGACCTATGCAGCACCTTCTAATTTTTTTAAATATTTTTTTTACTCAAAATACGCCTATTATATCATTTTATTAGGTTATTCCGGGGAAAAATCATGGAATTATATTACAAGTATAAAGTATATACTATTGTTAAAAGCTTTTTGGGTCCCCGAGTTCATAGGAATAAACGTGTTAAAACTAGCACACCTTTTGAGAAGACTTGTGCACTTCTTCGAGTTTGTATAATAGCAGATTACACGTTTATTCATGTTGATAAAGCATGCAATGTTTATTCTTAACGTGTCAATGAAAGTTTTAAAATATTTTTATTTCTAATTAAAGTATTGCATTGCCTCCTATGGTATTTAATTGGATTGTTAATTTTGCACGAATAACAGCGTAATGAAAGTTTACTCTGATCTAGTCATAGAAATTCACAAGAATAAAAAAATAAAATGTTTTTTCTTATATTGTCGGAAAACGGTTTAAACTAAAATATATCTATATATCTAATGTAATAATATATTTTTTATCTTTATTTTGGTATAATTTGTTTAACCCTATATGTTACCAAACAACAGTTATTCAAGTTTTATCGTTTTTATTTTTTCCTGAAAAGTTGTCGTTTTTAACTTACACGTTTATTCGAATTTAATTTTGTTTAATAAATAATGGTTTCAATATAAAACTTTAACAACTCGAAAGATAATGTTAATAACGATAAATAAAAACTAAACGATTACACATGACAACTAGGTAAATACCTAACGAAAATCGGCAAAAGGTAAGATTTACAAGTCATCAGATCATTTACAAGTATCTATAAGTAAATGACAATCAAACACAGCTGAAGCCATTATAACCTGGCAAAATAAAAAAATAAAAACCCCTGCTGCCAGAAAGTATAACTGGATTAGGAAATATTTCAGATTTCGTAGATTTATAGTAAAGTGTGTGTGTACGTTCCAGGTACTGACCACCCCTGATTCGTTTAAGTTTTTAACAGCGACAGTAGTTTCCGTAAAACTGAAATAATTTATTTAATTAAAGCCTCATATATTCAGAAAATAGGTGGTTCAAATGTAGATTTAAGTATAACAGTTGGTATATATATAAGTTGATTATAATAAATTTAGCATCAATTTTAACAGTAACAAAGTACGGTATACATTATTTTGTACTTTTATTACAAAGTGTACCTTAAAAACAATCTTTTTTAAAACCTGGCTAATGCTGTCGTGAAAAGTGTATAAGTTTGTGCTAAAATGGACACTATGATTTCGTTGAAGGTCTTTGAGGTCATTGTTGTACCCCTTGGAGGCGAAAAGCACGTAACTGGTCGTAGCGGAAATACTTTTGGGGCTATATCCAGCAGTTGAAATCCTTCAGTTAAAATGACGATGACGAACCTACAGAAACATTAACTTTAACGTGAGTCTGACTTGGGAGTCGGTGTTCCTCCATTAAGTCATTAGGTATGACGTTGGTGTACGACGCTTTATTTATTTCTTTTACTTCGACCACTGCCCAGCATTCACCTAAAAGCATTGCATAAATATATAAGCTTTTACGCTCTTTATGCCTGGAGGCTTATATTTAGGTGTTAAATTTTGTTTTCATTAATAGTTTAAAATATTTTTTTTTGCATGTTATTTATTGATATATTGACTTGGCTAGCTAACATATGGCAAGTCGTTTAATTTAATATTCTGCGTCTCGTAATGTTAATGTTTTTACATGTCCACTATTGTATAGCTTTAGAAGGAAGTTTCTCTTACTGAACAGACAGCTGTTGCGCCACATTTCCTCCTCAGCGAAGCACCAGGAACTGGTGAAAAGAATTAAGTTGCTTATGTAATTTTAAGGTTCGAAAAGTGCTGATTGTCAGCTTAATTTGAATTAATGCTTTTTAATTTTGGTTATGCTAACAGTAATAAGAAACTTTCATAAGGATTTCTGTCAAGACAAAAAATACAAAAATATTAATTTTTACTAAACACTAATATTATGTAACAAGCCATAACACCAAGCCTATGTTTTCGAAGATCAGGTAGAGATGTTCCTACCAGATGAGTATTTAGTCGAAAATAGTATATCAACACATCAATAATGTGAGCAGAGGAAGGAATACATTTTGAATGAATGTAGCCAAAAATAGCCTGACAAATGAGAAAATTAACATTCGCAGAGCATGTTAAATTAACTATCGATCCCGGTTGGGTTACGAACATAACTTGTGAATATGATGCTGTGCTCAAAAAATCCATGTCAATATTCTTCACCGGTATTATATAGGCCTGAGAAACACAATGTGAAAAAAATAGTTTCTTTCTTTTCTTTAGACTACTTCAACTCTTCGATGGCCTCTGTGGTTAGATACCACAATTTTGCCAATAACACGTGTAACAAATTATAGAAATTCTTTAAAAAAAATATTTCACAATAATGGCGGATATCGCCAGTGACAGTTGAAAAAACGTTCGCGTGAGCCGACTACTAGGAGATTTGATGCAAAGCCATGATGTGGCCACTATGCTGCGATATTTCAATGTTCTTTATGAATTATTCACTGAATGCACTTTTACTACATAAATCAGGTGCTTTTATTTAGTAAACGACACTATAAATAGTTTTAAAAGTCCAGTAAAAATGCGCGTGACACTCATCTGCTTTCCTGTCAAAAACCGAAAAAAAATAGTTGACCTTTGACAGTACTGTCAGATTTTAAAGACGTTTTACGCATATACTTACCTTCTTCTTTTTTCAAGGTGAGATTCAACCTCAACTCTTGATCAATGGCCTCTGTGGAATATTGCCACGTGTATATAACAAAATATAGAAATTCTTTGAAAATTTTTTTTCACAATTATGGCGGATATCGCCAATGACAGTTGAAAAAGACGGCTGCGTGAACCGTCTATGAGGAAGGTTTGAAACAAAGTCATGATGTGGCCACTATGCTGCGATATTTAAATGTTCTTTAGGAATTATTTACTGAATGCATTTTTTACTACATAAATCACGCGTTTTATTTAGTAAAATACACTATAAATAATTTTAAAAGTCCAATGAAAAATACGCGTGACACTCAGCTTTCCCTTCAAACTCCCCTTTCTTTCTACGCATATACCAAAGTCAGAGTGGCAATTCTCGTAATTTTAAGAATGGTCACAATCTGTCAAATAATACTTCTATATTTCTCTAAATTTTGACATTTGTTTATCGCCGAGATGAGAATGCGACTAGATATTGAACATTTCAAAAGTGTCTTTGGTAAAATTATTCCAAAAATGCTACTAATGTTCAGTAATTTGGTTTTGAACGGCATCTTAAGTCGGTAAAACCGGTTTTTCCAGATAATTTCATTTCTGCGCAATAATTCTTATTAGTCAACCCAATACTTAAAGGCCTAAACATTTAATCACTATAAATAGTAGCAGGTATTGTACTCACTGTCAGTACTGACAGCCGTGTCGGTCTAGTGCTCATGCGATGCGCGGATGCTGCGCAGGCGCGCCGCCGGAAACGGAAGTCACGGGCGCGTTCGCTCGCTCATCTGTGGCAATATGGCGGAATCATAGGTTGGTCACACTGCTCGTTATGTGGTACAGGTAATTAATTTTTTGAGGTGGGTACTGTTTTTGTTGGAAAATAATATTTGTTAGGTTTTTTACTGACTCATTTTTGGTATTTATGAAGTTTAACCATGATGTATGGCAAAATTTCGTTTCATATCATTCGTGAGATCAATTTTTTTACAAGCAATAGTAACATTTTCTTCCAGTTTAGCTTGTGTGTGAATTACGAAAGTGAATTTCATATAAAAGGGTGTATTTTTGTCAGTATTGCTGTTAAGGTTGGCTTTCCAAGCACTGTTCATATAGTAACTTAGGCATCGTTCATAATTATCATTAATAATAACTGAAGCATAGATAAGGAAGCATGTAGGTTAAATACTTTTTTAATGTAAAAATTTGCGAATGTACAACAAAACTTTTTGCAGAGTTTCCGCAAATAAGTAGATTCACATTTGCTTAAAACACGTGCACTAACTTATAGATCTCTCAAGACGTGTAAATACGAAAGATGCAAAAATCCAAAGCAAAAATATTTTTGGTATGCGGAACTGTGAAGAACACAATATTTTCAGAATATGTGTAAAATCGTATACAAGTAGCCTTGGCCGGTTTTCATTATGTTTCAAGACCTGGAACGAAAAAAGCTGATCTTTATTACATAAGAATGAGGACAGTACAAGGTTTTGTTGTTTTACGAATAAGATTGAAGATCTCACGTACTCTTATTTTAAACAAAAAAAAAAGTATTAATTTATAAACCAGCGCTGGACCTCAATCCCGCCTGATGGTAAGCAGTGACGCAATCGTAGATGGTAAAGCGCACTAGTTTATTAAGAGCCTATTCACTCTAGCCTTGAAGACACTCAAATTGTAGTCCGACGGAAACACCGTCGCTGGCAAATTGTTCCAGTCCCTCGATGTACGCGGTATAAAGGAGGAGGCGAAACGCTTCGTCCGGTTCGTAGTGGTGTTAACAACATAAGGGTGGAAACTCACCGTACGACGGGTCGTCCGGTGGTGGAACGGAGATGGGGTAATTAAATCATGCAATTCCCTCGCACACTCCCCAAAATGTATCCTATAGAACACCGAAAGGCTGGCTACTCTACGCCTGTGTTCTAGGCTTTGGAGACTAACTCGAGTTAAATCAGGGTCACCAATCAGCCTCTTCGCACGCCTCTCCACTGAATCCAAAGTGGCCAGGTGACACTTAGCAGCACCAGCCCAAATGTGGAAAAAAAAAGCCAATTATGTAGGGACAACAGCAAATCATGCTACCTGAAACTGTTAAATCTTTCCAATTAATCATTTGCCTTAATGCTTTACTGATAAAGTTGAAAATCTAATAAAGTTTGACAGGTTGTATTAGCTTGATATGCTGTGTACTTGTCTTTTCATATGTATGAAAAGACCAGTAGAAAGGAACACAAAAGTACGTGCAAAGGTCATGCTTAGTTCTAAAGAAACCTCTTGCATACCTGAGATAGGTGTGTGCCTAAAAAGAGTTATCTGTTAGAAATAAAAAGCTACTGACCCTGAAAATAAAATACATAGCGGAATCACTTTGCTAACTTTTGTAACTCATTTCGAGTTCACCGATACTACGTGGCCACGAGCTGGTTACATTTTTACACCAAAAAAAAGGAAAAATAATGTCACCTCGTTCTCTAGGTACTTTCATTCCGTGAATTAATGGAAAGCGGCGGGCGTGACATTAGCGGGGCGTGACCCCGCGCCGTGACCCGTCGCTGCGCCGTGAAATCCGTCAAATCGCCGTGCGCCCGCGCATATCCGTGCCCGTGCTTTACGGTCACTCGAAGGGAGCTTTTACAACTTACGTTTTTTGATTTCGGTTGCTAATTCTATTACACTTGTGTATACGAAGGAATTGAAATTTGAGTTCAAGAATGATCAGGGTTTTAATATAGGCAAATGAATTTTTTTCTGATCTATATCTTTCACATTATAATCACGGTGAGGTGACATTTTCTCTATCTGTTTTTATAACGACACTCGACAAATCTACAACAAGTAAAACGGTCCGGTGATTTTGGCATATTTGGAGTCCTTTCTCCAAATTTAGTTAGATCATCATCAAACTACTTGTGTTTTACAAATTTTTGCCGAACATGACTGAATAGTATAAAAAAATCAGGGGATATATAGAGATATATCCCCTGATTTTTTAATTATTCATTCATTCGAGTATTGTAGACACTACTAACAAGATTCAAAACTTGTAATACTCACAAGATTTAGGAAGTTAAAAATGCTCCATAATCGAATCGTACCCTCAATCGTGTCGTGCCGTCTAAATCGGCTTTAACGGTTATAGTAGCCTCAATGACCTTGTGCATGTGGGCGGAGCTAAACGCCGTACTCCCGAATTCGTAAAATGCGTGCGGTGGCGCGCTAAACTAAAACGACAATCAAAGAATATCCAGAGATGCAGACAAGCCGCGTGTTGGTCGCGATTTGTGCCTACGATTTCAGACGGGGGTATGGATGCAAGACGATAAATGTATATTTTGCATTGATAAATGGTAATATCGTACTATAATATATTTTTAGTATTCTTGATCAATGTTTAAATAAAATCAAGGAGTGCTCGTTACACAGTTTAATGGCCGATCGCAGACTGACAGACATTTGTAAAACAAGTACCCACACATTATAATATATCATAACATTAACATAAAAATTAATGGTAGATGGTAATATCTATCGATTCAACATATTTGAATTTTTTTTTTTCACTACTTTTCAGTATATGAGTATCATGTCTTTGCAGTGTCCTTGAATTAATTACTAATGCGAATAACATAAACGAGTTCATCGCGTTAACGTAAAACAAACGCGCACTAGGCACTTTGTGATATTTTTATTAAAAAAAAAAAAACGTTGAACCACACTAGAAATTACTTTTATCGTGGGTGCATTTTTAAACATATAAATTCACAGCCACAAACAGCCAGACTCGGAACAACTACTTGTAGGAATGTTCTGAATATTTGTTCCGCGCGGGAATCGAACCCGCGACACGCAGCGCAGCAGTCAATAGCTTAACCGCTGCGCTAACCGTGCTTTATATAGATGTCTTGAGATTACAAAGCGCGTAGTTTCGGCCGTTTTCCATAAAGAGATAGTACCCTATTTATACTGTGTCAGTGACGTCGGATTGAATGTACTTCGTCGTAATGAGGTTTTAAATAAAACACGAGTTATTTTAAAATCTGTAAATTTTAATTCTTCGATCCAATAAATAACATGCGAGATTATAGGCATATCTAAAGCTGCAGAAATTTCTTGCAGTTGAGAATGGCCACAGTCTATTTCTATTGTTCCTACAACTGCACAGCTGATATTGATTTCTGTAGGATGTGCAAAATGTTTCCATACACATACGGCATTTAAAAATAAATAGGGAATGTAGTCCCACTTGTCGTTCTCCAACAATATCCACAGATCCTAAACCACAGTCTATAATTCTCCGTGCTTGGCAATTTTCTTTAGTTCTGAATAAAAGTAAGCAATATTAATTATGCGTCGCCCTTCGATGAAACAAGCTTGAGATTTGTTGAGGTTTTGGTGATATTTTGAGCTAAACAAAAAGATATAACATACATTTTAATTAACCCTGGCAACACTGTTAGAGATTTTTGTCAAGGAATGAAGAATTTATCAAGAAAAATTAATTAAGAATTAACAAAAAATTAATTTTACAGGTATATGATATATTTGTAAACTAAAAATATAGGTTGTAGGACATGCAGGCATAATTTTACCTGAATGATGATGATGGAACTTGCGTCGTTTTTTTTGTGCACATAGAGATATATAATATTATCATTTTCTTGACGACATTCTGTATGGATGTCTGACCTAGAATCAACTGCGTTAGTATTCGACCTAAAAAGCAAATTAAACTTTTAAGTTCTGTCGATTGGTTTCTTTCTCTTCTTTTCTGTAAGTCGAAAAATGTTATTACAATATTATTTGTGAAAAACAGTATGTTAAGAAAACCCTGTCCGACCCGTGAAGGTGTTGTTAGGTATCGATAACTGATTCTACTAATGCATACAAAACCAGGCTAACTTAAAAAAAAATCTCCCTAAAAAAATAAATATTATTTCGCAAAAAGAGGTAACTTAATAAATATGCGTTAAGCACCCTTCCGCGGGCGGCGGGCGGCAGGGCACGCGGCACGTGGTCGCATCGCTGTCGCTATTCGCTCATAATAATACCGGTGTTGTCACTTTTTTAAAAATTACCAAATTTCGGGGAAGTTATTTCAAAATTCATTTGTATTGGTACTATGATGATTACGTAAAATTTTATATCATATTTGGTCATGTGTTTACTTAACCTTTATTATCCTTACGGGTCGGACAGGGTTTTCTTAACATACTGTATATATACGGACAAATCACACAGATTGAGCTAGCCCCAAAGTAAGTTCGAGACTTGTGTTATGGGATACTAACTCAACGATACTATATTTATAATAGATACATATATAGATAAACATCCAAGACCAAGGCCAATCAGGAAAAGATCGTTTTCCATCATGATCTGGCCGGGAATCGAACCCGCGGCCTCCACGTCGCAGGCAGGCGTGTTGACCGCTGCGCCACGGAGGACGTCAAAAAAATTTACTGATAACTGTGACATTCCAAGCCCGCCAGCCCGCGTCCATCGGCTTCGGCTACTTTAAACAATTACATATAGAAATAAAATATTTACAGGAAGAATCATTTAAAATAATCCAAGTAAGAGTTTTTATTACACATTTTTGCTAATATCGCAAAAACTAAAAGTCCTATCAACTCAAAACTTTTTGTAAAACTGTTTTTACACCAAAACCTTTAATTGAGTCCTAATT
The DNA here is from genome assembly GCA_037179545.1 of Sesamia inferens. Lineage (NCBI taxonomy): Eukaryota > Metazoa > Arthropoda > Insecta > Lepidoptera > Noctuidae > Sesamia > Sesamia inferens. The sequence continues at coordinate 10,407,338 of CM073934.1, read as the reverse complement.
TTTGGTTTATATCACCATAAACAAAAAATCACATTTTCAAGTTACGTAAATTTCTAATAAGATTTTTATTTTTAAATCTCCTTACAAAGCTATAAATTATAATCTAAGTGCGAGTGTTTACTTACCTGAATAGAGTCTTCTATATTATCAGCGGATGTAGTTAGTTGGATTATTGCCTTTCAAGTCTAAAGATTTCTTTCTAGATTTCCTGGAACAATTCGTAATTGTTTAACTTCAATTGTAAAAGAAAAAGTGGTTCAAAAGCTAATAGTAATTATAAAGAAAAATACAGTAATATGTAGGTATAAATACAAGAGTATAGGTAGATAGATACTTACGCCACCAGACGCATCTTCAATTCTCATTTGCGAGCTAATCTATGAACGTACACTGACACGATTCGCTCGTAAATATTTGCACTCACACATACAACCACGCGTAGTCGGCGATAGCCGGAGCAGAGCAGCAAGCGACACAACCCTCCCGTCTGAATGCTAACGCACGACTGCCGCCCGCGCCCGCGCAGAGCACCTCTAAACCTATGTTTCAAAATAAGGATATTTTCATGGCAAATGTTGATGGATTTAAATACGCTCTGACATATGTGTAGTACTTCTAACCACGAATTTTTCAGTGTAAAAATATTTCCACACATCAATGCCGTTTAGAAGTAATAACGAATATTAGCCAAAAATAGCGTTTTGGTAAATATTTTTTTAAGGCAAAAGGCAAAATCCTACGAAAAAATTATCTTTAGTAAATGTTGTACATGAATCAATAGATAAGATATATTTTTTTCAAATCTCAAAACTAAGCCGTTAATTAGAAATTAGCTTCCTAAAGTGACCATTTTACGCTACTAAATGGGAGTAAGGCCCTTAATGGTGAGTGCGGTGACAAGCATGTGTGACCGCTGAGCGGCGACTCTCGCACGTTCCTAATCGATCGGCAAATTAGGGATGACCACACCACACTTTTCCGATAATTATTATAATAATGTGACCATAATGTGCGACGGCGCGGTTTAATTACAGCCCTATGAGTCGGATTCGGTAGTTTCATCTTATGATCGATGGTTCTGTGGATTTGGGTTTTTCGCCTTATGATGGATGGCTTCGGATATTTTTCGGCCTTCATTGAAGATTACACGTGGAGGAAAATGTCTACCTAAATTATTACATACCTATAAACATTGAAATATTTAATATTTCCATTATTCTTAGCTATGAAATTGCGTAAATAATTTGAGGAAATTGTAGCAGATTAGAGATTATTTCAGGATCCTATTAGAATTTTGTTTGTTCATTTATTTTGATGAGAGGTATGTATATTCTAACTACTACATTACATTCGAATTCGGAGCTATCAAATATGGCGTAGTCTTGACAAAACTTTAAGAATATACATCAGCTCTTTAAAGGAACTCTTGGGTGAGGTTGGCATTAAATAAACATGAAATGTTACGTAGGAAGGTATATGAAAATCCACTAACAAGCCGCCAGAAACGCCTGAATAAGGCAGTCATAATCATAAGTGCTACAAACAAAACCCTAAAGTCTAGCTGGTTTACGATCTCTTTGTGGCATGTTGTTAATTTCACCCTGTTCAAACATAACTTTAACACAAACATAACTAATATTATATGTAATGTATAAACATCCAGCCATCCAGCTGACCATTGTCCGGTCGTTCGGAGGGGGAGAGATGCTTGGAAAGCGACTCACGCGCAGCCGACACGACTCTATTGTATACTGGCAAATCTTTTAGAAATTCTCATCTAAAAGTAACTGTCGTTTTCAGATTAATGTCGGTACCTATTTCTAGGTTTATTTGGGAGTTCCTGTTATTTAGAATTTTGGAGGCGCTTGGGAAAATGTTCCATAGATTTTTGGTCTAACCGTTTTTAAAATATTATACAAACATGTGAGTATTCTATAAATGGTATTCAAGTAATAATGGTTGATTCTATTTCTTCTTCCTGTCGCTGACTCGATTTACAATTATCGGTAGCTGTGCAGAGGTCATTTTGGCTGTATATTTTGGGGCACAGAGGGCAGGTTAGGCGGCGGAGGACAGCTTGTGACACAAATCCACTTACACGTTACTGCTAATCCGACGAGGTAGACTGGCCACTTTACTATTTAGGTGTTTGCATTAGCTTTATTGATGCTGGTTACTGGTTTATTCCTCCAACTTCTACTCCTCGAATCTTTTTCTTTATCCACTACAAAAATTACTGTCAAGCTGTCTATTACCTCACCCATCACCGCGATGAACTTTTTCTAAATATAGAACAAGCGTTCCATTGTTTCGAAGTTACCACCCACCAGACCGCGCAGAGGTGCGGAGGCGCAGGACCGGTCGTCGTGGAGAACCTTGGGGGAGGCCTATGTCCAGCAGTGGACGTCTTTCGGCTGAAATGATGATGATGATGATGACCCACCAGACAAAGTCTGGCCGCCAAGCGATTTATCGTGTTCCGGCATGATGTCTGGTGAAGCCGTACGGAGGACGGGTCTGAGGAGTTGTGTTGTGATGTGTGCCGGGTACGATGCGCCAAATGTTGTTGTGTTGAGAGTTTGGTCGTGGAGGGTCTTCAGATCAATCTCCCTTTGGCGCAGCATCGTTGGTCGTGTTGTTGGGTTTAACATTACATCACCTCGCTCAACTGCCGTTTTCCTTCCTATTCGCTCAGTTTTTCTGAGTGAATAGGCTCCTAATAAACTAGCGCGCTTTACCAACAATGATCGCACCACTGCTTACCATCAGGCGGGATACCCGTCAAGCGCGAGTTTATAATTATTAAAAAAAAAAACAAAATATTTATTTGCTAGAAAATACATTGTTCGACAAGAGAAGACCTTAAAGCCCAAAAGTTACTTGCACATTTTATAGGTAATTATTATTACGTGAATGCTTTTACCCATACAATCTACATACAAGACGACTCAGGTATGACGGAAAGCCACAAAGGGATAGGTGTCTTCCTGTTTGCTGATAACAACATACTGCGATGTTCAGATCAAACATTTAAATGTTTTGAATTTTTTTTTATTCGAGGGAAACATATTATAGTGATATTAGGTAACCAATAGCTCACGTGTTAATTTTCTAGTATACTGATATGATTAATCTAAGTTATGTCGCTTAATATCGCCTGGTGCTCTGTCTATAAATCACTTTCTATCTCTGGGTATAAGAGATAAGTTATATGATGTGCTGTGGATGTCCGTGTAATTAAATTACTATTTATTATATTCTGCATTATTTATCAACTCTAAAATAAATAGCTGTTTCGTTGCGTTCATTTGTAATGCTATTATAACGTTTTCACAATTTATGCAGTGTATTTCACACAGGAAAACAATAAAATACGAGTGAAAATTAATTACATTTCGATAATTACTAGTGATAGTAGATTGTTAACCTAGGGTCGAAAGAATCTATTCCCGAGGTAGTTAGGCAGCTGTCGTCCGAGTAGGAATTGATTCATTTACCCGTGTTAAACACTCTATTTTTCATTGAAATATGTATGAGGAACATAAAACGGAACACTTTGTTTATTTAAAATATTTTTTTAATTTCGCATCTTTGCATCGCATCCCGCATTTCGCATCATTTCGCACATTTCGCATCCCGCCAATTTAGGTCCATTTTTAAAGTTTAATAATATATGGAACTCACGTCGTAATTGTTGCGGCTTATTCAGCTCAAAGAAGTTTGCGCTAAGTTCACACTGGCTGTTTAGAAACTCACATGGCTGCAGCATTTTAATATGTTTTTTTTTACATAAAACTCTTCACAGCTGACAGCAGTTCTATTTTAAAGTTAATTCCTGCCCTTGAGATGGGAAGTAATTTGTATGAATTTTCCCTCTCTAGGGAGAAAAGCAGCATTTTCCACCCGATATTCAGATCATAACAACACTACTTTCCGAGTATGAGAAACGAAAAACAATTATGTGCTTGCAAGTGACCGCAGGCAGAGAAGTGGTTACAAATATGTAAATAAATGAATAGAATGACAAAATTGATAAATACAGTAGAACCTCGATAATTTAAACCTCTATAACTTCAAAACATTATTATGTTCCCTTCCCATCAGAGCTCAAAACCTCAATAACTTTTAGTAAATAAATATGTAACCTATATAATTTATATAAGTAATCTCTGTATTGGGCCACAACCTCTATAAAATGAAATTTTTGACAATGAGTTTTAGAAAGAGTGTGCAAAACAAAAGGTTTCGGTATTTATTGCTTGCACGTGTTCACTAGGTAAATTGTTAACGACAACAATACATACATATGTCACCTATTGTTTGCTTCTTCGAAATTCTTTAAAGCTTTGCGGCGGTTAGCCTTAATAAAACCGTTTACTTGGATCATAAGTTTTTGATCATTGTCCTGGAAAAATAGCTTTACCTACTGTGTGATAAAACTGGCTTCAAATGTTCCAAAAGAAAACTCACCACATTCACATACGCTGATAAATTAAATGCTATAGAAGCAGTGGAAAATGGATTGAAAAGGAAAGAAGTCGCGGCTCAGTTTGGGATACATGAGAGTACATTATTCATCATCATTAAAAAAAAGCTGAAATCTTGAAGAAACCAGAATCAGGAGAAAGTTTTCAGTGTAAAAGACGAAAAATTGTCGAATTCAGTAATTTAGAACAATGTTCATTTACGAGGTTGAAATAGTTAGTAGCAACAAAAACATCAGTGTTAGTGGACCCATACTGAAAGAAAAAGTTGAAGAATTCACTAATTCCTGAAAATCTAAAATTTTAAAGGCTGCAATGGCTGGTTAGAGTACATACACACATATGTACCACCTCTATATTAACCTATTCCTAACATAGACGCTTGATAAATAACTTGAAACTTCGATAACTTAAAATATTTTGTGTTTCCCTTGGACTTTAACTTATCGAGGTTCTACTGTATATGTATGTACACACAATAAAATATACGGTGATTTGATATGACATAATTATAATTTGAATACAAAAGTGCTACTTATTTCTTAAGAAATTTCTTTTGACACCAACATACATAGGAGCTTGTGTCCTCAACCACTGTAGCTATGCTAAAATAAATGACATATTAAAAAAAAATGATGTTGTCTATGGCTGTACGTTACAATACATCTACTTTATCTATGAACTATACATCATATTAATAGCATGCCATTATAATATAGCAGAATGTGCAATTGCACTGAAATATTATATAAGTAACATCTTGTGTAGCTACTTATCTACCACATACCTGTTATACAAATAATCAACATTAATTTGAAAGCCTGTCGCGAATAACCAACTTATTTTACTCCTATTTAAAATTACCAGTAATTCCTAAACATTTATCGTACCTACTGGCCGAAACCGTAAATAATAATCCTCTAAAAATCAGATATAAAAACATGTAGGATAATTACTCGTGGGGAATAGTTCCATGGGGGCCAAACATGAAGTATGGTAATGTTCTTTTAGTACACCGGTCCGAATAAATACGATACTTGATTGATTGTTAGTGTCATGGAAGCGGGTTTGTGCAAGCATTCACGGATTTTGATGGGGTAGCTTGGTACTGTCGCGGCCAATGTGTTTTGGTCTGTTTATTTTTTGGGGGTTAAAATACAGTTGCTGTGCCTATATGGTAGAGGGTCTTTTGATTTTTATCGTAAAATTACATACAATCATGGGTCAAAGAAAGTTCTTTTTTTTAATTTTTGATGTAAAATAATGTCATTAAATATTAAACTAATTGATTACATGCAAATACGTTCTTAATTCCTCCGTAGTTTGCCTATGTAGGAATGAAGGATGTAATTGTTCTTGAACTTAATGCATATTTCAATTTATGTTGACCAGAAATGCTAAGAAAACTTTAAATAAACACCATAGCCAGATAGCTTAGCATAGTAAATACAGCCAAGGTACTAAAATACAGAATCGAATATTCTCACACAACAAATCACAGCGCACCGTACTGGACTGTACCGAGGGGTGGGGTACTTGGTGGCAGGGGAGCGCACACCTGGTCGCCGCAGCTGCGTACGCGGGCAAATCTCACGCGCAGCTTCCTTACCGCGCATGCGTGTACACTCATACACCGCCGGTACACATACGCCACTCACACATAGGCTAAGATGTACAGCTGTAGGTTTATGAGTATGTTTGTGTGTCTCTGTGTGTGTATGCTGAAAGTAACTACATGTGTGGACGAGACGATGCGTAGTTTTTATGGGTAACGAATATTTTTGTAAAGCTATATGGCATATAGTGAATTTGTTTGTTTTTATTTTTGCTGCTAAAATTTCTGCCTGAATCTGAATAATTGCTATTGGCTTACTAAAACCTTTTGTCTCAAGTAGGTATCAATAAACATATCTATATTTTATTTGAAGTCTCTGAATTTGATAATTTTAATTATTTATATTGAGAAAGGTATTTGTAATTATTTTCTATATTAGGTCGTTCAATTGTCTTTTGTCTTTCTAATAACAATGGAATTAAACTTCAAAGTCATGTTCCATCTACAACAATAAATAAATTCGCATCGCACTAGAGAAGCCAACTATACAAACAGAGTTAGATTTGTCACGATCATAGAATCCATTGCTGGAAATATTATGGTTTCATTAGGGTTATGTTGAGCCAATGTCAAGGAGATTTCAGGTTGATTAATATTTGTGGAGCAAATTGAACTAAGGTTCTAGGAATGGAGTAAAATCTGTCTTCACCATGAATTGATCTTTATTTCATGTATGGATCATTGGCTACTAGTAGGTAAAATGTTCATGGATACGTATTGAATACTCAGTACTCGTTTTCTAGTAAATGTTTTCGAGATAAGTAACGGTCCAAGGAATGCTTCTAAAACTCCTTCTCATCTTGAATACTAAAATCAACTGTACACTATATGCCGTAGATAGTTCACTGCGATGCCTCGGCGTAAATCGCTAAGTCAAAGTCGCTTTCATGAGACGTAAAAGTGATGTAGGTATATTAATAGACACGTACCTATGCTCAAGGATACCTCACTGCGATATATCGTGGGAGACTTGGTTGGTTATGTCGATGCGTGTCTATTAGCATGCATTTGTTTTAAATAATGGTGACATTAGGGGCAGTAAGTCAAACTGCGACTGCAACAGGTTCTAGTGAGGCATTGTCAGAGTGTAATTACATTTCTTCATCTCAGCGTTAATCCCAGTCGTATTCGAAGCTTTCAGCTTTAGAGTCTAGGGTCCGCTTTACCAGTCTAACTGCTCATTTTGGATAAACTTCGATATTTTCCACGAAGCGACTGCCGTCTAATCTTCACAACCCGAAGGCGATATCGAAGCATTGCAGTTAGACCAATTGTAGGACTTTTGAGAGCTCCAACAACCCGTAACGACTGCCACTAGATGATCGTATGGCAACCGGGACCAACGGCTTAACGTGCTTTCCAAGACACGACCAGACCAGTGCAAATATTCTTATTCATGCTTACAAATATTTGCACTGAACCTGCGCCTCCTTGCGCAGCGGCCGCGTTCGCTATCGCTACGCCAAGAGTGTAATTACACTAAGCAGCAAAATTAGAGGTGAAATTTAGCTTAGAAAATGATAAAACTACTTGATTAAATTTTGAGACAAAATAGTCAGTTTGGAATTTTAAAAATCTACAGCAGCTTTTTGTTTCAATAATCTATTTAAAGAAAAGAACTTTTGTTAACAAACGTTAATCGATAAGAAAAGGATAAGTTACGGAAACTCGCGCACACAATACCATGAATTACAATGAATTGAATTCACTTTCATGCAATTCATTCGATGAAGCGACGCAAGTTGACGCAACAGGTTACATTATCACCAAAGTTTGTATAAAACCGTAACATCTAATAGTTTCATGAATAGAGGAATCCTAAAAAACATTTCTTACAAGTTGTATTGTCTGTACACAATGACAGGCGCCATCTAACAAAGCGCGTTTTACAAGTGTACAGTTCACGAAGCTCTTTATGATGCAGCCGATATATGGAGACCGCTAATCCACCATTTTTAGACCCCTTGTTCGTTCTATTTAGTTCGGCGTAGAAGGGTGAGGTAGCTCAAGTAATATCGGATAGGTTCTAAAAGCATGATATTGTTGTAATATCAATAGTCGCTAAACTTTTTGTCGTCATGTGTACTTTTGTGTGTTAACACCAATTAATGTAATTATATGTACGGTCCTCTGTTGGTACACAATGAAACGATTAATTTAACATTACAATCAGATGTTTAAACTGGTACTTGATACGATAAAACTAAGGCTTTGTAATATTATTATTTTAATCGTATTGATTTATGTAAATAGTTAAATATTGATTTGTTTTTATGACACAGTTTTTAGGTTACGGTTATAAAAGGAACGTTTAGGAAGTTTTTGAGTAAATTCTAATACAATAGTACAATCAGCCTTCCACTTAGTAGGAGAACCATACGGACTCGGCGCGGGATACGTGTGAAATCTTCGTATAATTCGGTTCTAAGACATTTCCGGTTTCCTCCAGATGTTTTTCATCATTATTTCAACAGCAGTGATGAAATCAATTACACAAGCTAAAGCATCTGGTACGTCCCGTAAGCCGCGGCCGTTAACACTTGATCACCACTACTCCCAAGTGTAGTGTGTAGTGATAAGTCGTTACCTACTAATAATAACTACGAAAAACAATATTTATCTATTAGCACTATTATAGTAAAACGTTTCACCATTTGAGGTATACTTACGTAGGATTATTATGCGGCCATCTTTTTAGCTGGCATTCCAAATGGGTATCTATACAATACCGAACACCACCCATCGCTATAAATGATAAATGATTTACTTATTTTCTCTAAGTAGGTTGTAAAAACAAATTTAAAAGAATTTTTCCCTATTTGACTACTCTGAGAAAAAGGCACTAGAAGAAAGGTACTTAGATATTTTCTTTTTATAATCTATGTTACTTTAACTTATATTTAGATTAGGAATAGCAATCCGCCTTGGTCTGAAAAATAAAAAAAAAGGCTAAAAAAGCAAAATCAACAATTGTCCAAAAATAAATCGTACAGAACATACTGAAAATGTTTGTATATAAAGCTAAAACTAATATAGATATGCTGATTTAAAAATTACATAATCCCATATACTCATATTTGCCCTAAAAACATGTGTGACTACATATCCCACGCCCCGTCACCGGTGTTGGGTTACCGCCACTTTTTGCTCAAAAGAGGCGGGATCCCGTTTCTCGCTGAAAGTCTACACCGCGTAATTGCACGTGCATGACTTTCAAACACAAAATGGCGGATACATAGCAGTTTTTTTGAGCTTAACCTAGTTTACCAAGACTGCTTCCTAGATTTTGCAATACATGTGTGATTCACACTTATATTATTTTCTGCATAATCTATTAAAGATACTTGTGATACAGAACTAAGTTATAAAATACTTTGTTTTAGCACAGATTTTACGTCGTACAAAGTTATTGAGGAAATTTCGTATTTCGTAAATATGATTCTGTTCAAACATGTCGTAATTGTTCATACAATTCGTCGACTCAATAAGTCAATAGGTACCTACAGGTTAAAATTGATATGATTTGGTGGAATTTAATTGGTACATATTTACCCGTACATTCCTCATACAACAAATAGATGAATTAGAACTTTTATTTAAAAAGAATATTCTAGATTTAAAAAGATAGGAAGGAGAAATCACGAGGATGTTGGTGCGATTCCAAAATATTTAATCCTTTTTATTAATAAGCCAAACATTTTATTTCTTTCTTACACGGACTCAAATAAAAACTTATAGCGAAACCAGGCCTATCTTTTGAGGAGCAATCCGCAGACACACAAAAGAGCGGAAATCGATGCTTAAGCTCAACCCGCTCGCATTTTGTTTTGGAGATTACAAATAATGAGAGGTTACGTTTTTTTCACCACATATTTCACCGCATTCAATCAAAAGATATAACTCAAAAGACTTGATATTCAAAAACCGACATTTTAGCCATACATTCACCTCATGTTAAGTTCCAAAATTGCATTCCTGATATTGCGATTTAAGCTATTTTGTTTCTAAAAATTCAGTTCGCATAGAAAAGAGGTTTCAAGATACGTCTAACGGTGGGAAGTAGGTGATTTTTGTGATAGGATATCCGATAGGATGTGACGTATCGGGTAGATTTATTTTTAATTGTTAAGCGACCTTGTCGGATTATAAAAGGTTTTGTATGTAACATGATGTTGAATCATAGTTTTATTCCGTATAGTTCATAGGCTGTCGTTAATCTTAGTGTCAATACGTTTTGATTAGATAGATCTTTCCAAAAATAATCTTATTGTGAAAGAATGCTGTTTGTTTTAAACACTGAGCTTGGCAAATCTTGTGCTACCATGTCAGCGAACTAACCCATCAGGAATATTATCAAGTTCTTTGATAGTGTTCGTTTTTCGGCCGTCACTCCAGAATCTTACTGCCCCATCCGCCAGCGCATTTTAAGCTCACATCACTTGAATATCAACAGTGTGATTATCACAGCATAGACTATTAGGTATTTATAGCTAAAAACTTAAATCCTCATATTTATTTTCTATAATTTAATCGTGTGTTGTAGATAATGAAGAGTATTCTGTTCTAAGGCATCTCTCGCATCAGATAAGTAATTTCATTTCATTGGTAGTGAAAGTCACTGAACATTATTTTTAATCTATTTTGCGTTTGATTGGAAATGTTTCTAACAATATTGACAAACAGTGTGAAATGTCTTATTTCTATCGGTCGCTTCTTTAATTAAATATGTACAAGACTCACTTGTAAATAAATCTATAGACATGGATTATCGAAATACTAGATGTGGAATTCATAACACAGTCAGATATCATATGTCACATGAAGCACCAACCCTACTATCATTAGACACAACAATTCCTCACACCGGAATATAGAAAACTCAAAACAAATTGCCTTCAACTAAACTAGATATTAACACTACTAACATTCAAACAAAGTATCATCGGATCATAAGGAAAATTCTTCCAGCATTGCTGCAGAAGGCAGAACAAACTGCCAAGTCATCGGCGCGGGCGCATCGGCCCGTGGGGGCGACAGCTTTGATGTGAGCCGACGTTCGACATCAGCCGATAGCCGGCAAAAGGACAACCACGGAGGACGTGGCTGAAGTTAGTGGTTGAAGCGGTTATGATGGAAAAAGAGGTAGTGGCAAGGAGATTAAATATGTAAGGAGAAATCACCACAGTGATCTGAATTTATTGAGTAATAATAGCCGATAAAAATAGATATTTAGGTATGGAGAGACGGTATCTCTGCATTACAGTTAAAGATAATTAAAGATCAAACATTTATTTTAGATATTTAACTTGAAAAGATCCTTTTTTTTGTATTTCTAAAGCTAAAGTTTATCCAGATGAATTTCTCCATCAAGACACTCACTGTTATGTAGTTCATTATTTAAACGTACTATTTCTTCATATTTCAAACAAAATTGACTTCTAAGTAGATTAAAACACACCATTTTTTATTAAATCGTTCATAACATAGACCATAGTATAAAAAAACGACACCGCGATCCTCGGACACTTGTGAGATGATGGTGTGAATTGAACGCTAAGATGAATAAGCCAGTCTGATAAACAACTGCGCGAGGTCAGTAATTGGTCAGTATCGTGTTTGTTACCTCCAGATATTTTGTCATTTTCTTACGGCCAATGTACCCTGATCTCGGGAAATTTAAGTGTCGTACAGAAACGACAAGAGGGTATACTTAGTACCTATTATTATAAATTTTAGTTTTAGGTTATATATTGTATTTTATGCCTTAACAAAATTTACACCTTTCCTAATCCTTTTTTTACCAAAGAAGCATCACCCTGCAGGATGTAATTTTCGTGGTCCACTTCAACGTATTTGTACCAAAACTGGACACAAATGTTAAGATCCTAACTTCAACCTGGTAATGTGTGACTTTCTTGACGAAACTACAGTAGGGTGTGAATGTGGAAATGAGTCGAAAATTGTACTCCAACTGCTATCGTGACCAAAACATGCAGGCAAAATGTCCTCTGAACTAACGACGTGGCAAGTATTGGATCAGTAAGATCTCACACACAATCGAGCCAAAGAACAACTACAGAAGAAAAATATATTGTAGAAATTTGATTGAAAGATGATCCATTATCAGTTCTCAATAGTAGAGCACATTTTGTGTAATGTGAACGATAAAAACCCGAGAGTGATAAAGTCAACAATGACACTAAGTTTATCCGTAGATGATTGTGAATGACACGAGAGGCATGAAATCTTCTTCTTGTAGTCTGCTGGACAGATAAGTAATTTCATTTCAGTGGTAGTGAAAGTCACTGAACATTATTTTTAATCTATTTAGCGTTCGATTAGAAATGTTTCTAACAAACCAGGAACCCGTTTTAATAGAAGTATAATAATAAAAAAAAAAACTTAAAATATAATCAGAACGAGAAGCACATAACGACAAAAACGCTAAGTATAATCAATACCTACTCATTGTGTAACGTTGGTATTGGTTGAACCATTCAAGGGAAATCAAATTGGCATGTCAGTTTTCATCACGGCTTTAATGGAAGTAAAAAGTTATTCGATTACAACAGTTCGCAATAAGTGATATGTTGTAATTGAAGTCGGCAAACACCAAGATTAACTTACGCTCCTTTTTTATTAAATGGAGAAATCTAAATTTGTTCTGCACCTAAAATAAATTAGAAATGTAGAAATTGTTAAAATACCCTTGTCTAAACGTTAAATCTAAACGGTTTGGCAATTGAAGATATTTCGCTGCTCTTTAAATAAGTTAAAACTAGTTTAAAACAGGAGGACGAAATAAGGTATCATTGTAAAAATGGAATTCTGTGATTAAATTTGATTTTTTAATGTTATTGCATCCTTTAAGGCTTAGTAGACACTGAGTTAGAATGGATTATAAAAAGATCAGCCCTAGGTTAATTATGTACTCTGTAATACAGGAAGGTGCATTGAGAATTCTATTTATAATTGCATCCATCGTGGTATCTTTTGTTTCCTCAAATTCTTGGATTACAATGATAATGCAAAAATTACCATCATTCTATTAAGACTGTTCCACAATCGTGAGGCTACTCACGTGCTGGTTTCTCAGCGAGCGTGTTTCGTGCGTGATCTTCACATGTACACCGTGCCTAATGTCCACACGCAGTCAGATAGTCATACTAATGTAGAATCTGAAGGAAATACGACCGCTTCTTACAGATTACTATATACGTGAGCATCTAGCATTTTCAGTAAAATTGAAGGAAAGGAGTTAAAGGAACTAAAGGAGAAGGATTATGGAATCAATGGAATATATATAAGATAGGGATAGTTAAAGGTATTAAGCATTGCCATAGATCGGGATGTGACGTACCTACAAACGCCACATGCGAACAATGCGTCATATTGACGTCACACGAATTCTACATCTCGCAAGCAAAGTTTACTGTGCAACTAGCATACATAAAACTTCCTAAAATCAACAATTGGGCTAGTGCCCCCCAGAGATAACACTCGTCTGGTCGTAATTTAAAAATATACCAGGTCACTCAGAAAGTATTGCGACTAAAAGTTTTTATCTATGAGAAATTGGGCAGTTATAAGTTATTTAACAATTGGCTTGTATCCTAAAAAATAATTTAATGTCCGTCAGATAGCTTTATAAAAAATATTGAACACGTATTTTTTATTTTTTCTTTTATTCAAATACTTAGGAAGATATATTGATTTGAAATGTCGCATGACGTCACGCCATGGTGCAAAATATAGAACGGCGTGACGTAATTAGCCCCCACTCTGGGACTTTAATACGCTATATCTCAGTAATTTTTGGTAATTACGACAAAATAAAAAATACGGGTCTTAATTTTTTTATTATCTGTAAGACGGACTAATTATTTTTTTGATTTTCATACCTTGGATACATCCCTATTATGATTATTTATAACTAATAATAGTTACGTTCCAAATTCAAAACTTCCCTCCACATTTTTTGCGAGTTATGATTTTTTATGATTTCAAATATCGCCTGAAAGCAGGAATCGTACGATAGACTTCAAATGGCATTCGTGGATGAAGGCCCTTCTAAGGCAATCGCGTATCGGTGGTATACTGAATTTAAGCGCGATCGACTAACTTTGGGGCATGAAGAAAGAAGTTGTCGTCCTTTGACGGCTGTTACAGAAGAAAACGTGCTTGCAGTGAAAAGTTTGATCCAAGACAATAGGCTAATTACATAACAAGAAATTCCACATAAACGTCAGATTGGATCAAGAAGCCTTCATGAGATTCTATATGTGCATCTTCGGTTGCGAAGGATAGTTTTACGCTGGCTGCGCACAATCTGACCGATGCTCAGAAGCAGGCACGGGTGGAATGGTGCCATGATATGATAGGCAAATTTGAAGGAGACTTATCTCGGCGTATTTACGACATCGTTACAGGTAATGAATCTTGGATTTATCAGTACGATCCAGAAACGAAGCGGCAGTCGACGGTTTGGGTGTTTCAAAACGAATCAACGCCTACCACACTGAAGCGATCTAGAAGCGGGGTAAGATTTTGATCGCGAGCTTTTTAAGTTTGACTGGCTAATTGGTGTCAATTCCTTTACGACACCAAAGAAGCATTAACGCTGAATGGTATACTACCAAATGCTTGACAGAAGCTTTCACTGTTGAGAGCAAAAAGCGATCAAACACAGGGCTTTGCAGTTTACTGCTTCACCACGACAATGCGACCGCCCACACCACAATCAAAACGAAGGACTTCCTGGACAGTACAGAGGTCAAACTTGTGGGCTTCCTTACAGCCCTAACCTAGCACTGTGTTACTTATTATTATTCGCAAAAATAAAAGATCAGCTCAAAGGGATACAATTTTCGTCGCGTGATGATGCGCTGTAAACGTTCGAGCAGGCTAAACGAGGTGTATGCGGCGGACTTGAAAAAGTGTTTCGAAAACTAGTTCAGACGCATGAAACTTTGTATAGAGGCTGGTGGAGAGTACTTTGAAAAGATGTAATAAAAATATATGTACGTTTAGAACATTTTTTTTTTATCATCGCAAAACTTTCTCAGTGTCCCACGTAGATAACCCTTAGTTGTGATAGAGTTGAAAATGCTAGATTTTTTTTATTTTTTATTTTTATGAGTCATTTTGTAGTTGTAATTTTCATTCTCATATTTCAAGCATGATTCGAATTTAGAATGAAAATTTTGTTTTTGCCATTTGTCAATATTAGTCGCCGAAAATTTTAACGTTTTAATTTTTATTTTAATCTTATGACAGCCGAAGGTACAGTATACCATCCGATACATTACAAAGTAGGTATAAAATTGATTTGGATTTTTTTTACATCGATATATTTTGATCTTTATTTCTTTAACAGGTTGGTAATCCGTATGAATGTACTTATGTCATTGGCGGTAAAACTGTCATCAAACTTACCATTTATAGCTACGCAGTTAGCAATCAGTACAGACGTGCTTCGATGCCGTGTCGTGCCTTATGTTTTATTGTTTTACATCATTTTATTAACATCTGTGTCAATATGCGTGTTGCTAGTCGCGCGATGCGTTTGTCATACGTCATTGAGCCTTTAGTTTTTTTTTCAAGGAGTCCTAGATTTTTTGGTACATCATAAAATATTACATAAATATTGCATAGGTGTACGTATTGTACAGATGCCACACTCATTCACTCTTAAACTGAATAATTTTGAAATATATTTCTAATCCATTGCTTCATATGTTCCAAATGTGTTTATTCAACAACTTAAACAATGCAGTGAATGTTGCTGTTGATCTGTCAAAATAAAATCCATTGCTTCTTATTGTGTATAACGCAATTACCCTGATGGTAAAGCGTAGATCGCACGATGACACGATGCGTTCTCTTCGTGTGATGAGTTCAAACATACAGATTTCATCAGAGTGACCTAATTTGCACCTCGCAACTAATCGCGCGAGCACATGAAATGCGATCGTACGCATACGACACTCTGATGAAATCTGTATGTTTAAATTCATTGCACGAACATCATATATTTTTTTTTTGGGACAAAACCCGCCAAACTTTTTCCCATCCACTGCAACTCCTGAAAGCCAGAATCAACAGTGGAGACCGCCAGAAAAACGCCGAGCAATGAAGCTCGATGAGTCCCGGAGAAACGATTCAACTGTCTTGGGTCCCGCAACGAAATTAATCAGAAAAGAATAGCGGTGGAGTAAGAAAAAATATATTTTTTCCACTTCCCTCCATAACAAGCAGCAGACAGAACAGAACTAGGCCAATCGGCACAAAGGGACATTATTGCAACTGGGAGAAGCTCAGATTGCCAAACACCACGGAATAAAAGAAAAAGAAAAAAATAAAAGAAATAAAAATAAAGTTGCCATGACCTGTGAGAAATTGGGCAACGCAGTGGTCAACCTCCAGCCATGTCTTAGCCGATCGCCAACGGATGGAAAGAATAGATGGAGGTGCCGGCCTTTGATGGAATTATCCCACCTACTTTGCCATTCGAATAAGAGGTCCTCCCAGACTTCATATCTGCCGTAAGACGTCCAGTGCTGGACACAGGTCTCCCCCAAGGATCTTGACGACGACTAGTTCATCCAGCGGTTTCCCACGACCTTCCCAGGTCGTCGGTCCACCTTGTCGGGAGTCTACCCACGCTGCGTCTTCCCTGAGAGTTGCTGGTCGCCACTCGAGAACACATACGCCCCATCCGGCATCGGTCCCACGGGCAATGTGCCCAGCCCACTGCCACTTAAGTGTTGCAATTCTTCAGTGTCTTGTCCATAATATCTCAAAAATTTCAGGGCTACTTGTATCGTCTTTGTGACAAGGAATGGTCTGAAGACGCGGGTCCAATACGGTTTGATAGATATCACATGCTTTCTAAATTTTATGACAATATTTTTCCTTATTTATTAGTAATTATCAGAAATATCAAGATCTCGTCTATAAAATCAAGTCATCACTTAATATAACTATGAAACAAAAGAGTTAAGTAAGTCTTTGTTATTGAATTCAACATGGAACAGAGAATATCTACTGTATTTATTGTTCGATACTGTTTCTTGAATAGCCGTATTATTATACATCGAGCCTTTGAAAGACTTCGAATAATTGATTCGTACCTTTGTATGGCTTGTTTCTTGTTTTATTACATAATTTGGTAATAATCTGTTATTGATCTTGCCTTTTATTGGCGCTTTGTAATGAAAATGAATGTGCTTTGTGGTTTTCTTTAGGAATGCTGTAACATGTGGTGTTTGTTGCTGTTTAAAGATTGATAGAGAGTAACTTTGTTTATTTTTATTGCTTTTGTTTGGTTTTTTTTAACTATGCGTATTTATTTATTTAGAAGCAGTTTATACCTGATTATCGTACGTCTAGAACAAGTTGATGTTGGAATTTGGACCATTAATTTCCTAAGATGCGTCACAGCACCCTCTCTCATTACATATTTAGTAGGTCCCTAACTTAGTCACGTGTATCTTTAAATACAAGCCACCAGAAAACAAACGCAATCTATTTTCAAAAGCGCATAGCAAATTCTCGCAAGCTAATTCCACAGGTAAACATACCCTTGTCTGGTGTAATCTGCAAAAAACACGGGAATATAATCCTTTCCGGCGCATAGGGCAGTTTCGCCTTTCTCTAATTTCGGCAGACTTTGTGACGCCGCAAGCCGAACGAACGACGAACGGCCAAATTGGTAATCGTTTGGCGGCAATGCTAAGGTGTTCAGGTGTCCGTAGGGTTGGCCAGAATAGAGAATATGAATTGTTTATTTATCTGAATAGTTAAAGTTTTCTTTTGTGGTAGGGTATTTCATATATAGTTATTCTATTAAATTCCAACGTATTTTTAGCATGTTTATTTAAACATTAAAAGCCATTTGATTGGTCTTGGAGAAAATGCCAATTAATTTCAAGGACGAATCTTTTCTTTAGTTTACTGAATTGTTGACCAATCAAAACTATCCAAGAGATTACTGAGGAATTACTACTACATATGTAATTATATTCAAGCCAATTCATACCCTTATTACAACTGTCACTTTGACATTTTAAATCAAGATATGAATCATTTGATCTAAAAGATTAATAGAGGTTTTGGCGGGAAAGTCAAGCTGAATGTCACGCTCATTTTTCATTGTACTTTTAAAATTATTTATGGTGTTCTTTACTAAATAAAAGTGCGTGATTTATGTAGTAAAAAGTGCATTCAGTAAATAATTTATAAAAAAAAAACAGTGCAATATCGCAGCATAGTGGCCACATCAGCATCATGATTTTGCCTCAAACCACCTTCGTAAGACAGTTCACGCGGCCATCTTTTTCGACATGAATAATTCTTTACGTGACATTGGCTAAATGTACAAACTGTGTGAAGCCAAAAGAGAAAAAATATTAAAATAAAGTATCATAATTCATGAAATATATTATTAAAATTGGCAACCCTGAGTACCTAGTTATCATTGCAGATCGCATATTCCATAGAAGAGGATTATTACCAAGTTTGTCATTACTGGTTTCTAGGAAGGTACACCCCAGGTAGTCAATGTAAGCATTCTTTGTCATAAAATTACAGAAGGTAAACACACAAATATGAACTCTAAAGTTTCCAATACAGAGTGTAATTTAGTTAAGGCTTAATAATTTGGTCAATTTATCTTCATTCGGTGCTAAAATTAGCGTGCATTTCGTTTATATTACCGTTACATATGAATGAATGCAAGTAATTATGATTTTATGAATGGTACACTCATCGCTTGATTTGGGCTAGTTGGGTGATCGGGTTATACTGTACTGATTGTGTATTTTAATATGTTTATTTTTAGATTAAACGTTTTTAGTAGGCGTCGGTTGAGCACTGACATGTGTAATTTTATTTTTTATAGATATAGTTTATTTATTAAATTTTGGTAAAGGTTCGGAAAATATACTTTAGAGTTTAGATTAATTGCTAAAAGATACATTAAGTGGAGGTTAGGACCTATGCACACGGAGTTACCGTCGAGAACAATTTCGAATACCAATTACCGATACTGTGGTGTTGTATTCGAGGGGAAAACTCAATCTGCGTTAATATTTCAAGGCAGAAAAAGCACCGATCCAGCCAGTATTTTCAATTCTACCGAAGTCATGAGCCGCCATTTGTACCCCATGTGGGATAACTTTAACATGTAGATAGTCGCTTAGTTTTAATTTTTTAAGCCCTAGCAGGAAGCCCAAATTTATTGAGGTAACCATAGGTAAGATCGGTAAAACAGACGACTTCCTACATTGAATTGCAAGATACTAATCAAAAATATCTCTCTACTAGGTACTAAGTTCACTATGATACCGCGCAATGGTCGAAAGCAAACGACTAGAATAGAACAACTGCTGATTCCTGAACAAACCATGGCCATAGAACTTTATTGATGTTAGACTCCAACAATCCAAGAAACCTGATTCTAGTCCCTAGATTGTGTCTACAAAGTTTCACTGTGTCCAATTAGTGAATATGTTAACTACTAGTAAACTAAGTTTGTATCAAGAGCGTCGCAACTTTTGTTCACAAGCAAGAAGTAGAAACACGAAACATACCTGTAGGAGAAAGCTGGAACGGTTGCTGACTCTTGTCTATTACCTAATCTTCAAAAAAGGCTATCATACTGACCTTGAGTATAGTGAAGACGTGCTTACTTTGCATTTAATGAGTCAGCACATTCCGTACAAAGCTTACCTAAACATAACTATAAAGAAGACAGTTGACAGCTACAACGTCACAATATGGCGAAAAGGTCATTGGAATTCTATTTTTAAATTAATTGTAGGTATTGAGCAGTAGTGGCAATGGTAACGAGTTGTATGGTCGTATGTAGGTATAAATCCAATCACCGAAATAATATATATATCAACCCGCACTGGGCAGCGTGGTGAATTCCGTTCCACTACCAATTTCTATGCTATAATAGTAATCTAAAGATCTTCGTAGAGAACAAATGATATTATAAATAGAAAAGGAAACAACCCCTACATTCGATCTTCGAAAAACGGCAAATTGTAACATTTCATCACAAAAATCAGGAGTGCAGAAGAGAAAAAAGAAATACAGTGACTTGTAATGTGTGTCATTAGATCTTCGAACACGGAATAATAATCGGGAGAGAAGAAGAGTTTTGTCTCTTCTTCTCTCCCGATAATTAACAATAAAAAAAAAATAAAGTGGTTTGATGTATTTCTCTCAGGATGCGATAGCGATTGAATATGTCTATAACATGGTATTGACAACATAGTTAAGTAAGTTAGTGTTTTCTTTTTATAATTATAAACTAGTGCTTGACTGCAATAACACTTGATGGTAAGCAGTGATGCAATCATTGATGGTAAAGCGCGCTAGTTTATTAAGAGCCTATTTACTCTAGCCTTGAAGATACTTAAATTGTAGTCAGACGGAAACACCGCCGCTGGCAAACTATTCTAGTCCCTCGATGTACGCGGTATAAAAGACGAGGCGAAATGCTTCGTCCGGATCGTAATTATGTCAACAAAGTAAGGTTGGATACTCACCGTACGACAGGTCGTCCGATGATGGCTGGTTACTCTTCGCCTGTGCGCCTGTGTGTGTTATTGACCTAGAAATCGTTTTTGTCATTGTAAAGTGGGATGCAGGTAAACATTTACCGGTATTTTCATGAAGCGAATAAATATCTCATCACCTTCACAATCAACACAATAATTATAATAAGACGATGCTCCTTCGTAAGAGTTTTCAACCAAACACTGCATCTATGGGAATAAAAAGTACTAAATTGCCGAAGAAGTATTAAGATTTCCATCTCTCGACCACTCTCAAACTTTCAACTTGACCAGACAATTTTGAATAAATTATGTTATAACTCCGCCACACTTACATGCTAACCGATAATTAAATTTAACTAGAAGGTTACTAAAATAAATGTAAAGTCCCGCCTACGATTGCCAGTTAAAATTCCTTGAAGACAGTGTAATTACATTACTGTGCTGCATCTAAAACCAAACGTCAATCATTTGACGCGACGCGTCATTACTGCTTGAGGTTAGTAATAAATAGTATAGTTAAAAGTTATCGAAATGTACAGTCAGCTACGGGTGTTTGTTTCTTCATCGTCAGTGGGTTTTGCTTTTAACGGACCCCAGAGTCTAAAGCTGAAAAATAAAAAAAAGCTTTTCAGAGTTAAAAAATTTATTACACTTATTCGATACAAGTGTGATGAAGTTTTGAGGATTAATGAAAACAACTTTACGTATCGGCAAACGTAGCATCGTCGAACACCCACCGACTTGGTGCACCCACGTGGTCGAAAGACCTGACCAAAATCGCAAAGAAGCGCTGGATGCTGGTCGCGTCAAACCGTTATTTTGGAAATCCTTGGGGGAGGCCTATGTCCTGCAGTGGACTTCATGTGACAGAGATGATGATGATCATGACGGCTTTTTCCATCACCGTTGGGGTAGAGGTGTACTTGAATAGAGACTGTAGCTGTACTTACAAACGCCATAAGCTTGTTTAAGGCGTTTGTAAGTTGTCAGATTATAGAAAAACATTGGATACGTATATTTTGTTTTATCAAATCAATAAAAATTAACAAATATAAAAGGCATCAAAGATCAGGAGTGGTGGCTGGTGACGTCACTCCACGCTAAAAAGTGTAGCGTGCAGTAATATCACACGAGTTTTCAACGCGCTGTGTCGTCTTCATTTTTTGTTTATATAAAAAGAAAAATACGTGTCTAGTATTTTTAGGAAATCTGACTGTCGGACTAATTAGTTTTTTTTTAGTCAACTTCCCTATAGTTGGGCAAGTGCCCGCCAGACATAACACCCAATCAGAGGATCCTCCCCTTTCTATGGAGGATGACTGAACTTCTACTTTACTTCTACTTTCTTTCTTTCTTTCTTTCTTTTATGGCTTCGCACGGTTTGTGCAATTAGCCAATGTCACGTAATGAACTGTTCATGTCGAAAAAGACGGCCGCGTGACCCGTCTTACAATGGAGGTTTGAGGCAAAGTCATGATGTGGCCACTATGCTGCTATATTTCGCTGTTCTTTATGAATTATTTACTGAATGTACTTTTTACCACATAAATCACGCACGTTTATTTAGTAAACAACACTATAATTTGAAAAGTCCAATAAAAGAATGAGCGTGACACTCAGCTTGACTTTCCCGGGAAAACTACTTCTACTTTACTACTCCCTGTTCCTCATGCCTCCACAGAGACCGCGGGTTGACAAACGTAAGGGACGCACTCAGGCTGGATGTACTCGAGTTGAATGAAGTACATTGGATAGACTTATATCCAGCAGAGAACTGTTCTATGGTAGGCTGATCGTGATAACAACCTTTTTCGTGAAAAATTACGCAACACATTTTCGTTTTCCTTAAAACGGTACATACAATGGTATACTGTTTAAATTATTATTGCATAATAATGAATTTGCTCTATAATTAATATTACTCTACAAATTTTATAACTAATTACATGTCAACAAGTATAGAAAACACTGTAATTACATTACTTGTACGTCATTTGCGACGACGCGCGTTCTTATTATTACTGTACAATGTTAGTGTAGTTGGTTTAATGAAATTTGGTTGGATAAATGAAAATGGCGGACTTTATCAGTGAAAATTGACAATGCATTTTATGTCCATTTGATTGTTACTGACTTTGTTATGTTATTATTTTTCCTTATTATTGTTTATATATTATTGCGCATAAAAATCTTCGTCACTGTTCGGCAACGGTCGTGTTCCCCGAGCGTTCGGAAGAAGATATGTATATAGAGTGGTTAAGTGCATAAAAAGTTGTTAAGTGCACCACTCTCACATTATCACTTTGGGAGACCTGTACATCATTGTTCTTGGGGTTGCAAGCAGTGAGTACTGCTGAGGATGCAGATGAGGATTGTGGAATATCTTCCATCTTGAAACTAATGGCCCGGAAGCCCGGCTTAGAACCAGATTGATGGTAATAGACCCGCCCCTATTTTAAGGTACTTGAACATAAGAGTATGTAATTAACATTACTGTACAATTTTTTACTTAAATCTTACCGGCAAAAGTTAGCATAGGTTTCTATTTTATAAGGTTTCAGTTATGTAACTGATGTGACCTAAATGATGAACTCATAAATTTATTTCTTGCCAGATGCGGAAATTATTAGGTATTACGCTGTAAAATCGCTTGCTGCACTTTTTTATGCCAACTGTTATATCAAAAATTATAAGTATGGAATGAAAATTAATAATTTTAATGAATATAACGATTTTAGCAGAGATGTACTTGACAAGGGGTCAGTTTAATTTTAAATGCGTCACAATATGACGACCAAATTTTAAGTATAATAGTTTTTGGCTACACTGATAAGTAAGTTATCTTACTTTTTTTTAATTATAAACTAGTGATTGACCGCAATCCCGCCTAATGGTAAGCAGTGATGCAATCGTAGATGGCAAAGCTAGTTTATTAAGAGTCTATTCACTCAAAAAACTCTATGTGAATAGGGAGGAAGACGGCACTTGAGCGAGGTGATGCAATGTTAAACCCAACAACACGACCAACGATGCTGGGCAAGGAGATTGATCTGGAGTCCTTTCACGACCAACTCCTGACAAAACAACATTTGGCGCATCGTACCCGGCACACATTGCAACACAACTGATATTATTCTCAGTGGTAGGCCATAACAAAGGCTGCGGGCAGAAGTTACCACCCACCAGATAAAGACTTGTCGCCAAGCAATTCGTCGTGTTTCGGCATGATGTCTAGTGAAGCCGTACGGAGGACAGGTCTGAGTAGTTGTGTGGCGATGTCTGCCGGATACGATGCGCCAATTGTTGTTGTGTCGGGAGTTTGGTCATGGAGGGTAGCGGGATCCGAAGCACGGTGTTCC
Source organism: Sesamia inferens (assembly GCA_037179545.1). Classification (NCBI taxonomy): domain Eukaryota; kingdom Metazoa; phylum Arthropoda; class Insecta; order Lepidoptera; family Noctuidae; genus Sesamia; species Sesamia inferens. The sequence goes on along the minus strand of CM073934.1, from coordinate 10,383,310 downwards.
GCTGGCCGACCGCAGGTAGTTGGGGGCCCAAGTAGTGTGCCAGCTACACACCAAAGGCTGCCCCGCCAACTGCGATAAATACCAGGGTGGCCCCCCATCGTGCCGGTTGGCGACCGGACGAGAGGACCCGATGGAGATCCCTGGGGGATTCGGACCCGCAGTCCCCGTCTGTCGCAGCGTCGTTGGTCGTGTTGTTGGGTTTATCATTGCACCACCTCTCTCAGCTGCCGTCTTCCTTCCTATTCACTCAGTATTTAAAATGAAAAGTCACAAAACAAAAAGAAAAGTTTGTATTCGTTTTCATTTCAAGTGTGCCTCTCAAACATTCGAGGTCTGCACTCCAATCTTGATGCAGTCCATCACCACCTAGAAACTGATAAGTCCCACCTTCTTGATGAAGACCCAGATTAGATGTCCGTCATATGGGGCATACGTTTTATTCTTTTTTTATTGCGTCTTATCCTTGGCAGCATAACTGCTCCTCTTCAGATAATCCGTCGTGCTGTGCGGACGCTATATCGCTATGTGGTGCGTCAAGCTATGGAGTATTTTATCCCCTGCAGTGACGTGCCCGTCGGTGGCTTGGCTCACTCATGGTTCAACGCCGACTGTGCTCAAGCTGAACAGCGTCAGCGCACGGCGTTTCTCACCTGGGTTGACGCTCGTGACCGCAGAGCTCCGGATGTAAGCCTCACACCTCACATACCTGTACCTCCAGGCTCCATCTCATCTCACCTCCTCCTCCTCATATACTTCTATCTCGCATAGAGCCTCCTCTCTGTGAGACGGAGTGGCCATAACCGCGATACCTAATTAGATTACAACAGCTTCCGTAACATCGGCTATAACATCGGCTGCTGGCAGAAGTTACCACCCACCAGACAAAGTCTTGCCGCCAAGCAATTCGTCGTGTTCCGGCATGAAGTCTGGTGAAGCCGTACGGAGGGGGTCTGAGCAGTTATGTTGCGACGTGTGCCGGGTGCGATGCGCCCAAAGTTGTTGTGTCGGGAGAGAGCAAGTCAGGCCTAAGGGGCCTTTTTTATTTTTTCCGGGGTGGAAATCCTCATAGGATGCCCGCCGCCCTGGGGTGGGCGACGGGTATGTCAGACTTTTACTGACTAAAACCACCCCGGTGTGTCTTCTATCACGAGCGCGCGTGGGGCCGCGGGAGTCTAAATTCTTCCACGGCCCCACACCCTCGTGCTGTCCCGGTCTGTCCGGGCCTCGTCTTCTGCACGGGGTAGTGGGGTGTTAAACTACCCCGTGCATCGCCTCGAAAGACGCGCGCCGACACTCGCGCGCGCCTCCGCCTCGGGGTCCATCAATGGGGGGCGGGGACTTCCCCATGTACCTCGCCCCTGGACGCATTCATGGGGGGCGGAAGAGGGCGTTATCCGCCCTTCCTCGGCGCCCGGTGCGTCTTCTGCGGCTTGGGAAGGGAGTTGATATCTCCCTCTCCCGTTCCGCAGCTTCCTTCTGCGACATCACCTCCTCGCAGAAGGACACCACCGCGTCCCACGACTCTGAGCTGCCGACCATCCTCCGCACTACGCAGTGGTGGCACCGAGCGTCCGGCTCCCTGCCTAAGCGACGCAGGTACTTGCCGAAGCAGCCGTGCCCCGACAGTACCTGCGTCACCCTGAACGACAGGGAGCCGTGCCTAATCCCGAGCCAGTCGTCGAGTACTGGCCGGATCGCCTTGACGGTAGCGAGGCCGGCGGTAGGGCGCATAAGCCTCTGCCGCCAGTCCGCCACCAGGACCTGACGGAGCTCCTCTCGGCGCAGCTCGTTCTGCCGCTGCACCGGACTGGAGCCCCGTGTCCGCTCTTCCTCGCGCCATCGGTACAATGACGCGAGTACTTTCGCCTCTAGGTCCCAGGGCGGGGATCCGGCCAGGACGCAAGCCGCCTCGTAGGATATCGTGCGATACCCGCGGACGACCCTGACGGCCATCGCCCTCTGCGGCTTGCGCAGAATGGCGACTGTTCCGGCCGTCAGGTCCATCGCCCACACAGGGGCCCCATACAGGGCCATGGACCGCACGATTCTTACGTACAACCGCCTACAGGCGGCGCTCGGGCCCCCCATGTTGGGAAGCAACGTTGATAGTGCGCCTGCGGCTCCCATCAGCTTGGGCGCCAGCCGCCGGAAGTGGGATCCGAATTCCCACCGGCTGTCGAGCACCAATCCCAGGTACTTCATGGTGAACTCGACAGCTATCCGGGCCCCACTGACCACGATATGTGATCCCGGCGCCGGCGCACGCCGGGGGCCATGGAAAACCATGGTCTCCGACTTGTCAAGGGCCACCTCCAGGCCCAGGCCCGGATGCGGTTCACCACCTGTGACACCGCAGCCGTGGCTATCAGCGTCGCTTCCCTGTACGAGCTCCCCCGGGCAGTGACAAGCGTGTCGTCCGCATAACAAGTCAAGTCGGCGCCCGACGGGAGCTCGCCTCTCAGCACCCAGTCGTAGCCGATGTTCCACAGGAGCGGTCCCAAGACCGATCCCTGTGGAACACCGCACGACATTTGGTGCCGACCGGCACCGTCACGTCCCCGATAGATGACGCATCTATCCTCCAGATAAGCCCCTACTATGCGGCGGAGGTAGGGAGGCACCCGATGGTATTTCAGAGCCTCCCTAATACAGCTCCAGGGTAGGGTGTTGAAGGCGTTGGAAATGTCTAAAGACACCGCCAACACCACCCCACCCCGGGACACCGTATCCTCCGCCAGGGCTCTCACGCGCATGATGGCGTCTATAGTGGAGCGCCCCCGACGAAAACCGAACTGTCTGTCGTCCAGGTTCGGCCCCTCTCCGCACAAGTGGCCGACGAGGCGATCTGCGATTATGCGCTCAAAAAGTTTGCCCGCCTCGTCGAGCAGCACTATGGGCCGATACGCGGACGGCGAGTCCGCGGGGCGCCCCTCCTTCCTGAGCAGGACCAGCTTCCCCTCCTTCCACACACTGGGAAACTGACCCTGCTCGAAGCATGCCGTGAAGAGCCCCCTCAGCTGGGGCTCTAGCTCCTTCAGAGCAAGGACGAGAGCTCGGCCAGGAACTCCGTCGGATTCGGGCGCTTTATTCTTGTGTAATTTCGTCGTTCCACCAGTACACGTTGCGCCTTGCGGACTGTTGGCGGACTCGGGGCATGGACGCGTCGCAGATCTGCGTCATCACCCCGCGAAACCGCAGCGCCTCCGCTTCGACGTCGACGGGGCCGTCCGTCGCCGACTCCCAAATCCAGGACTGGACTATGGCAGCTTCCTCGAGTAGTTCCCTGTCGAGGCGCTTAAGCGCCCAGCGCGGGCCGTCGTTAATCGGGGCTCTTGGATAACGGCCGCTCGCGGTCTGGGCGGAGACGTCGAACCGGATATACCGATGGTCCGACAGCGTCTCCACCTCCACGGCGACACGCCAGTCATGGACACGGCTGGCGACAGAGGGGCTAGCGAAAGTAACGTCTACTATCGACCCGCCCCGCTGCCGCACGCACGTGTATACCGAACCCCGATTCAGGACGACTAGGCCGGTCGTCACTACCCACTCCGCCAGCACCTCACCCCGAGGGTCAGTGACCGGAGATCCCCACGCCGATGACTTGGCGTTGAGATCCCCGAGCACCAGAACGGGACGAGGATGATAGCGGCCTACGACGGTGCCCAACTTGACAAGGAACCCCTCGAAGTCGGCGAGACTCTTGTGGGAGAAATACGCCCCCACGATGACGATGCCACCCGTGACCGCAGCAACCCAGCCGTGGCCCCGAGACGGTTCGATCAGAGTCCCGCCAATAATGGCAACCGAGCCATCAATGCATCCCAGCCAGTCGTCACGGGCAGGGATGAAATGAAATGAATCAGGGTGATGAAATGGATCACAGGATGCTCGGCGACCACAGCCACTTGGATCGACCACTGCGCCATGCTCTGGAATAAAAGATCCTGAGCTCTGGCGCAGTGATTGATGTTGCCCTGGAGGAAACGGAGTTGTGCCATTATTGACACTCCATTCCCTCGGCAACGGTTCTGGGCCGGGAGTCGGCCGCGGAGCTGTTAGCCTGCGGGGGAGGCGAGATTTCCCCGGCAGGCTTAGAGCTCCTCTTCTTCTTCTTGGTGGCCTTCTTGCTGGCAGGCGCGCCACAGGCCCCTCCGCCCACTCGGTGTCCCGCTGGCTTCCCTGCAGCCGAACATAGGCTGCAGTTGAGCGCCGCGGAACACTGGGCCGCCTTGTGGCCGGGCTGACCGCAGCGATAGCAAAGATCGCTACGGTCGACCTCAGCGGTGCACTTGGCCGGGACGTGCCCCTTCTCCAGGCACCGGAAATACCGCAAAGCCCGGGGCTGCAGGAGTTTACCCCTCGCTGCAACCCAGCCTACCAGGCCTAGGGGGCCTAGGCCATCAAGTAAAATAAATGCTAATCGCTTTCAAACTCAGCTCGCAACTATGTACCTACCGAAGATTACTGATTATAGCCGAGCGCAAGAGTTAATACGCTCGGCCAGATTCGGTAATCTTGGTGCGCTATAGTCGCACGCGGTTTTTTGGCAATAGGGATGTATCCAAGGTATGAAAAACAAAAAAATAATTAGTCCGTCTTACAGATAATAAAAAAAATGAAGACCCGTATTTTTTATTTTGTCGAAATTACCAAAAATTACTGAGATATAGCGTATTAAAGTTACAGAGTGGGGGCTAAATACGTCACGCCGTTCTATATTTTGCACCATGGCGTGACGTCATGCGACATTTCAAATCAATATATCTTCCTAAGTATTTGAATAAAAGAAAAAAGAAAAAATACATGTTCAATATTTTTCATAAAGCTATCTGACGGACATTAAATTATTTTTTAGGATACAAGCCAATTACACCGTACATTTTGCCAGTAACTACTGCGTGGTTTATTTCAAAGTTGGAGATCAGTCCCCGTTTATACTCTGATTAGTAATTAAAGGAGTTCATACATGTTGTACGAGATTTCCCGGGCAGCTGCCCCGACCTGCCCCCGTGGGTAAGGCTATACAGTCAGTGACGTCAGCTTATGAGGCGAATCTTAACATTAAGACTTTAGACATTACCCGTTTTCGGATATCACTGATTTTTTGTACAATATCAGCAAAATGAGAACAGCTTATTATTAAAAATATCTCATATGAAAACAGGTTTATAAATACCAAATACCTAAAAAAAAATGGCAATATGGTAAATCGCCCAAAGTTAAACTACTGTCATTATTTTCACTTTTCTAGTAATATCAACTTACATCTGCCAGAAAAACAATAAAAAAAATTGTAACAATACATGAATTTCACAGTACAATTTAGAATTCTAAACTAAACAGATGACGTATCGTGTGAATTAGGCCAAACTCACGGCATATAAAAAAGTCATTTGTTCCCAATAATTATTATAACGATTATCATAACTATCGTAACGTGTGTTGACGTATTACAGTTAAACGAATACCGCCCACCCACAGGGGGAAAAGGAAATAAAATAATATTATAAGTTACCTAAGCTTGCCTGTCATGCAAATCGATCATTAGGACTTAATATCCCTTTTGATTTTAAGTAATTTATATGAAATTATGTGTAGAAAAGTTTTTGGAAGCATGCGGAAGCCTGCTTTTTTATCATAAATGTTCGTTTTCTATTCGATTATCTAGATGAATGTGAGCGATATGTATCGATACTGATCATCGATTGCGTCATAATCAAGAAACATATCATGGAATCTAATGTACGTAAATATTGTACTTATTTGTTGTAATTATTGTGTAATGACTATTTTAGTAAAAGTTTATACCAACCTAGACCAGCAGTGGCCTAGTGGTAACTGTCATGACTTAAGGTTGTAAGCTCGAAGGTTCGAACCCGGTGTTTACTCGGTGGTAGGCCATAACATCGGCCGCCGGCAGAAGTTACCACCCACCAGACAAAGCCTTGCCGCCAAGCGATTTTTCATGTTCCGGCATGATGTCTGGTGAAGCCGTACGGAGGACGGGTCTGAGCAGTTGTGTTGCGATATGTGCCGGGTACGATGCGCCTAATGTTGTTGTGTTGAGAGTTTGGTCGTGGAGTGTCTTCAGATCAATCTCCCTTTGGCGCAGCATCGTTGGTCGTGTTGTTGGGTTTAACTTTGGATCACCTTGCTCAACTGCCGTCTTCCTTCCTATTCGCTCAGTTTTGAGTGAATAGGCTCTCAATAAACTAGCGCGCTTTACCATCAACGATCGCATCACTGCTTACCATCAGGCGGGATTGCGGTCAAGAGCTAGTTTATATATATTAAAAAAAACCCATCAGGCGCTTTGTGGTGGTAAGGTGGTGTAAATTATTTCATCACCACTGCTCTCAAAACGATGAAGGAAAACTTCGTGAGGAAACCGGTATGTCCTAGAGGCAAAAATTTCGAAGACATGTGACGATCTATCTATCAACCCATTTTGAGGATTACGATCTACTCCCTCTTATCAAGAGGAGGCCCGTGGCGCAACAGTGGGGACATTATAGGCTGATTGTGATAAGCCATCATCATCTCAGCGTTAATCCCAGTCGCATCCGAAGCTTTTTCAGCTTTGGAGTCTGGGGTCCGCTTTACCAGTCTAACTGCTGATTTTGGCTAAACTTCGGTATTTTCCGTCGAAGCAAAGGCCGTCTGACCTCTACAACCCGAAGATGATATCGAAGCATTGCAGCTAGACTAATTGTTGGACTTTTGAGGACTCCAACAACATGTAACGACTGCCATTAGATGTTCGTATGGCAACCGGGACCAACGGCTTAATGTGCTTTCCGAGGCACGACTAGACCAGTGCAAATATTCATATTCATGTATGTAAATATTTGTACTGCGCGAGAATCTTAAGATGATTATGTTATGTATGTTGTTTTTATTATATATTATACTTATGAAAACAATTAGAAGAACACATAGAGAACATAGAAGGTACTCATTGCGTTGCTATCGAAGTTCCTTTGCTTGTGTCCATACACACGAGTGGTATGCGTCAACGGTCGAAGCAGTCAAGTGCTTCAGGATATAATATTATACCATAATAACGCAAGCTTTTATTGGAAATCAGAGACAGGGATATGTTCAATCATCGTTAGCCTTTTCCCAAAAAATTGTTGAGGTCAATTCCAGGTTATGTAGGTGCAGCCAAGTTCCAGTATTTTATTTTACAGGGAGAGACTGCTCAACCCAGTTATTGTATAGTACAAGTAGCCTTTAAAGATCCAGACGACCAGTAGGTAACGACTGTAAAATATTTTCGAATCACAGCAGGGACCTATGGCTTAATCTGCTTTCTGTGGCATGGAAATGGTTTTGGTATGGATGGTACCCACTTCTGTGCAAAAACTATTCTATTCATCATCACCAGATCATGTTTTCCATCATGACCTGGCCGGGGATCGAACCCGGGCCTCTAAGTTGCAGGCAGGCGTGATGACCGCTGCGCCACGGAGGACGACAAAAAACTAGTGCTTGACTGTAATCATACCTGATGGTAAGCAGGATGCAATCGTAGATGGTAAACCACGCCAGTTTATTAAGCCTATTCACTTAAAAAACTTAGCGAATAGGAAGGAAGACGTCAGTTGAGCGAGGTGATGCAATGTTAAACCCAACATTACGACCAACGATGCTGCGCCAGAGGGAGATTGATCTGGAGACCCTCCTCGATCAAACTCCTAACACAACAACATTTGGCGCATCGTACCCGGCACACATTTCAACACAAATGCTCAGACCAATCCTCCGTACGGCTTCACCAGACGTCATGCCGGAACACGACGTATCGCTTGGTGGCAAGACTTTGTCTGGTGGGTGGTAACATCTCCCAGCTGCTGATATTATGTCCTATCATCGAGGCAAGCTTAGAATGGACAGAGACATAGAATGGACCATTCTATGTCTCTGTCCATTCAGCACACCTTCTGGATCCAGTCATCTCAGACACCTTCTTACTTCTAAAAACGGAATGTCTTGCAATAAATCTTTGAATAATAATATAAAGAATGTAATTTAACATAAGCCCCATTTGATTCCAACTCACGTAAATTTACTACAGTTTTATTTGTGTCTCATTAATAAAACAAAGAGTGACAGACTCAAATTATTTCATTATTCGAGCCCCACTATTGTAGTTATCGCGCCATCGCCCCTAATTTATTACTACCTGGTACACCATAGAAATTATTGCCTACGTATTATAATTTCTTTATGCTAATGAACTTCCCGGTGAAGGTGTGAAGTGCTTTGATTTGCACGAAAGTTATAGTTTAAATGTTAAGGTACTTTGGTCTTTATAGTGTCTTTTTTATCAAAGGACCAATCTTTAGCTTGATTAGGTTTGTTTATTTTATTTGAAATTTGGGGGTTTATAGTCCTAGTTGCAGTAGGAGCAGCAGTGGCTTAGTAGTATCGGTCGCGATTTATAGGTTGTAGGTAATAGGTTCGAAACCCCATCAGGCGCTTTTCTTTGTGTCATCATCATCATCATTATCAAACTTTTTATCGTCCCACTGCTCGGCACAAGTCTCCTCTCATTCAGAGAAGGATTGAGCGTAATCACCACGCTTGCTCAATGCGGGTTGGCGATTTCAGACTTAAAGTCCAGGTTTCCTCAAGATTTTTTCCTTCACCTTCAGTCATTTGTGTCCAAGATATACTTAGAAAGTACATATAACTTTAGAAAAGTTACTTTGGTCCTTGCCTGACCTAGAATCGAACCTGCGCACTCGACTTATTTCTTTCCGTGTGTACGTAAATTATTTTATCACCACTGTTCTTAAAACAGCGAAGTAAAACATCATGAGGAAACGGATGGAAACAATGTTCTAGAGTCAAAAAAATAATGATCTAAGACGTTTGACATCTACCAATCTGCACTGGGCCAGCGTGGTCGATTACGGCCCATTCCCCCTTACCGAGAAGGGTCCTGTGTCCCAACAGTGGGAACATTATAAGTTGATTATGATGATATTCCTAATTGTATCACTATTTCCCTTTTTCTTGTTCCAACTATGTCGGGGTTAGCTTTCACTCTAACTGGATGTAGCTTAATACCAGTATTTATATAGACCGACTGCCCATTTGACTTTCACAACCCAGTTACTGAGATACAATACATCTTGGTGAGACTAGTTGTCAGTTTAAATTTTGACTACTCGTAATGAGGAGTTCCGCAGAAGAACCAAAGTCACGGACATAGCTTTACGAGTCGCTAAAATTAAGTGACAGCGGGCGGGGCACATTGCTTATAGAACCAATGGCGGATGGGGTAAGGTTTTGGAGTGGAGGCCATGTACCGGAAGGAGCAGCGTAGGGAATCCCCCAAAAAGGTGGACCAATGACCTCGTGGTCAGGAAGGTCGCGGGAATCTGATGGATGCGGGCAGCATAAGACCGGTCATTGTGCAAAGCCTTGGGGGAGGCCTTTGTCGCCAAAGAAGAAGAAGCTTGCTTTATGATTTATGGAAATCATGGTGCCGATTCCCTAGTCTACAAACTAAACTTAATGCATCTTTTTCTTTTTATTTCATTAAGAAAGAGACAGAAGATGTATGATGATTAATTTAGTCCTGTCTGTGAAGGAAATCAGTCCTATGTCTATTGCCTAAATCAGTAGTCTAATTTTGTAACATACTATCAATAATCATTTAAGAACTTATTTCTAATCCATTGCTTGCATTGTCGGGGGCCTACCCATGCTGCGTCTTCCGGTGCGTGGTCGCCACTCTAGGACCCTTCGACCCCATCGGACATCGGTCCTACGGGCAATGTGCCCGGCACACTGCCACTCTAGTGTTCCAATTCTTCGTGCTACGATCGTTACTATCGTTTTTCTGCGGATCTCCTCATATCTGATTTGATCACACAGTGAAACCTCAGCATAGCCCTCTCCATTGGCTTTTCAGCGAGTTAAAAAAATAACTACTAGGTGCCTAATATTAAAACCTACTCCAGCAACATATACTATTAGTACTTAGCAATGAGTTTCATTTTGACCGTTTTGAAACTATGGATTAGCAATGTGCTTCAAAATTATTTAGTAATAACGCTATCGCAATAAGGGTGCTGATTCATAGAATTACGACTACTGAGATTATAAAAAAATATTGGTTTAGGTACCTTATTGGCACAGAAGATCAGCAAACTACTATACGCTAGCTGTACATACGATGCCATTTTTTTTTTTACAATCGCCGCACCAGACTTTGTCCTACGACAAAATAAATATTATTCCAACACCATAAATAATATGTGTGACACGTGGATTACGTTGAAAATTAAGTACCCACGTATTTCTGAATTAAGTACAAACGACACGATTATTGTACGAAATGGGTTTTCATTAATGGTTACAAGTGTTTTTAATATTACAACACGTTCCCTTATTTAATCGTCGGTAGTTGCGTGAGAAACGCGAACGGGCAGTAGCGAGTTACTTTTAAGCACTCATATAGTACAAATATACATTTTCATCGATATTTCCATGTCATGTACCTTATGGGGGGTGAATTAAGGATTATTTTTGGACGTTTTCTGGGTTTGCATAACTTGGTGGGTATCAGCTAGGTGGTGGAAATGTGCAAGGAGCATTAATCACAACAGAATTAGCTTTGGCGATCCGCTCCCAACTGTCCACGCAGAATTTATACCGCTGTCTTGGGCACAGGGGGATAAGTCGCTTTTAATATTTTTTGTGCTTAAAACCTCGCTGAATGTCTCCCGTCTCTACTTACGTTTGCATTTTTTTTTTATGTTCTTCATACGAAATTGTTATATTTCTTTTTTATTTTATTCACATATCATGTTGTTAGTCTAGATAGCTATTTTATTTTAGATTATTTTTAAATGATTCGATTGTTTCAAATAGACACGAACTTCTAAATATATCTTATTAATGAAATTTTACTTTAGAGTAAAAATCACAAAGTTACATTAAATAACTTATCCCTTATTACCGCTCGCGTCAAGTTGATTTCGCGCCCAAACCACCTCCGCGCCGCTGGGGACCGCATAAATACTACTTAACGTTCACGACACTCCAAATTTAAAAAATAAAAAAGAAAATCTCCAAAGAAGCAGCAGCCAGGGTCAGAGCGAAACTTTTAAATAATTACCGGGAGACGCGTCGAGTGGCGTCCCTAATGTGTGAATATGTTACCCTTTACCAAAATAATTTTGTTTTGAACACACTTTTTATAGATTCCGACATTATTTATTTGGGCAACCCCGTTTAGCGTTGGAATAATAAATATGATAGTGTCATTTAGTCTCGTTAGCGTTATGAAATAATAACTTGTTAAAGGTTGCACCAATAAAGGTCATTGTTTCATGATATCTCACGGTTAATAAATAAAATTGTAGAAGTTTAACCCATGAATATTCCCAAGGATGAAGTGTTTAGCACGCTGATCCTACTAATCGATTTTTTTATAAGTAGCTTAACACATTTTTTTCATGTCATAGATTTCGTCCAGCAAAACAGTTTACGAATCAGATAAAAAAAAAATCTGTTGAAACCTTTTAAGACATCAATCAAACCTTCAAGGAGAAACCTCAAAGACAAAATTTTAATAAGACAGCTTTATCAACGAATTTTCATCACCAACTGTCCTTGTCCAATACTCAATAGACGGTGTTGCAACAGTTAGATTTTACACGTATTGCTACTAAAGCCTATTTAAGTAGCGTGGTACCGAGAGTGGTATGTGACACCAAAACGTCACGGCAATTAAGGAATCGGCAAGCTCTAACCTCGCTGTCGGCCGACCTGCATTGGGCACGCGGTTGATTGGCACGACGGAGATTTAGGCTTGCTGGATGTGGCACGTTGTGGGTCTAACGAACGTTAGGTTCCGCGTTTGAGGATTTAGCGTGGTGGAATCGCTTTGAGGGCCTTTGGTTAGATTATGAAAAAAAAAAATTGAAACATAGTGCACCCATTCACAGTGTTTAAATTTTTTTGTAAAACTGGAACTGGAGGCAGTTTTATGATTTTCGAATCTATATATTGGGAAACAGAATATTTTAGCCCTATAAAGGCTAAATTTAAGAAAACTGAATTTAAAAATGATGTTGTCTACTTTAATGGTTTGCAGATTAAGCTGAATAAAGTGACTTAAAAATTGAGGTTGTTTTGTGGCCTATTATCAATCACTACAGCCATCAGAGCATCTCAAGGTCCCTCAAAATTGCACACCTCTTCACTAAAATGTCAAACAATGTACAAACAGCATTTAAATGTTTGTGCAGATATTTTCTATATTCATATTTTCTATATGTTCCTCGGTGGTAGGCCATAACATCGGCCGCCGGCAGAAGTTACCACCCACCAGACAAAGTCTTGCCGCCATGCGATTTGTTGTGTTCCGGCATGATGTCTGGTGAAGCCGTTCGGAGGACGGGTCTGAGCAGTTGTGTTGCGATGTGTGCCGGGTACGATGCGCCAAATGTTGTTGTGTTGGGAGTTTGGTCGTGGAGGGTCTTCAGATCAATCTCCCTTTGGCGCAGCATCGTTGGTCGTGTTGTTGGGTTTAACATTGCATCACCTCGCTCAACTGTCGTCTTCCTTCCTATTCGCTCAGTTTTTCTGAGTGAATAGGCTTTTAACAAACTAGCGCGCTTTACCATCAACGATCGCATTACTGCTTACCATCAAGCGGGATTGCGGTCAAGCGCTAGTTTATAATTATAAAAAAAAAAAACATGTTTAAATAACACTGTGTGTGCAAAGAAGGGAATATACATAGGTTGTACGTTGGTAAAAGACAGGATTAGTTAGATCTTTATATTAGACACTGCTGCGTACCGTAGTTTTACCTGCATAAGCATCCCCTATGAATATGGAGATAAAAAAGTATCTTTTAACCTAATCTAGGTCATGATCTAAAAATGTGCCGAATTGAAATCCGTAGGGCAATTGCGTAACATACTATCAGTAGCAATGGTTTTCATGCTGACAGATCAACAACATTCATTGCGTTATTTAAGTTGTTGACCAGATAAATTTTTCGAACATATGCAGCGATGGACTAGCAATATGCTTCAAAATGATACAACTTGAGAGTATGTGTATGACACAATTGGGGTGCTGTTCAGCCATTTTGGCGTGAAAGCGTAATAAACAAACATACAAAAAATCAAATCTTTCTTCTTTACAATATTAAATTAGATAACTATTCACATTTACGGCTTTTCCAAATGAGCCGAATCTAGTTAACCAAAGTTCTCTGTCCATTGGCATCTACAAGGAACATTTATCATATATCATGGCAGTTCGACATCTCTCTGACGTTTTCTCTTCCGTGGGTGACAGCACGTTAGTTGGCCGAGGACTTTATTGTGTATCTACTGTAATGTAAGATGACTGTGCCAATATAATCAACGAATATCCGTGTAAATGTACGATAAGAATTGTGTGTTGTTTTTGTTCTTTACTTATTGGTTCGTTCTGGCAGGTGGGAGTTTTTGAACTTGGAATATGTGTCGTGTGTTACGTGTCGGTTGGCACCAACTTGATAGTGATTTGTTTATTTTACTACGTCATTAGCTGTAGTTTAATGGTATCGTGGGATTTTTCATTGGTCCTTGGACTTTGTCCTAGTAGTGTCCGTATAAGTCACCTGTACCACTTCGTTACGATTTTAAAAGCGATCATAAATTTTATCCAATTGAATTTTGATCCTTTATCGTATCATTTCTAACTTCATATGCGGATTCGTCTCGATCATTAGAAGCTTAAACTTCAAACAGGATCTCACCAAGATCTCCTTCTGCTTCTTGTCTTCTATCTCGCTCTCTTACATAAATTTACGCATAATATTGTCAGACATAAAACATCAACTTGCTCATCAAATTCTTGCAATCATAACATCTTTGCGATGACTAACACACCACTACTTACTTTTACGCGTCCACCCGACTTTGCCTTAACACTTCGAATGCAGAATCCAAATCTAGAACGTTTATATACAATGTCAACGGTCATAAGTCGGTTACTGCGTACTTTCTAAAGTACATAATGTGATCGTAGGCGACACTGCATGATTGGCGGCCGACATACTTGCAATCCGTCCCGTTACAAGCAGAGGCCCTACCACTAGTCTCCTCCTGGTAATGAGAGAGAGAAATTAAGATTATTGTTTATATTTTTTTGTCTATGAAGCCCTTAAAAGTATACCTCTTCTAAATTTTTTGGTGTCATCTTATCAAATTGAATGCATTTAAAAAAAAAAAATCTTGAGGCCAATAAACGGCCACGGAAGCAATGTCGTTCAAAAATGGTTATGTGGGAGTTGGACTGGCGCTGCGAGGGTTTCGTACAAATTTAAAGGTAAGTAACTAGATAATTGCCCTATAGGTTTTAATTCCGGAACATAGAAGCCCGTATATTTGCATTGATTTACATGTTTGTTTTGAATATGCATATATTCGGGGGATTGCACTCCTGAATTTTTGATATTAATTTAATATATAATATATTAAAAATGTTATCGCTACAAGTAGCGATAGAAAAGTCCTGAGCAAAAGGCCTTGACCGACGGACAACGGAGTGATCTAATAACGGTTCCGGTATACTTTTGGAGAGTACGTAACCCTAAATATTCTATATTAAACTGTGGCCAATACTAGGATGGAGAAAAGGAGATTTAGCACTGACTCCAAGAAACATGGATGGCAGCAAGATGATGATGATGATTGGGATGGATTTTGAAAGTACCTCCTACTTTTGGTACTACGTAGGTATATAGTTATAATGAAGTACCACCAACTTTCGTCTTGCTACATAAATCTTCTCAGTAAACAATGCATGGACATGTTCTATTCTCAAAGCATTTGCTCTTAAATTAAAATTGTCAAGCGTTCATGTGCTGGGTATATCCCAATTGTAAAATTTGTTCAATATAAAAAAAGGCCCAGAATGCAGAATGCACCGTGGTTTGTGATTTATGACACTTTTTTGTTAATGGTCCTTTCTTAGTTTAAGTAACTTTAAGTTAGAAGTAAATTGTAAGTGTGTGTGTGAGACGTATGATTCAGCAAAATTCTGATCCTATTATAAGTATTTATGTGTAAGAGGTCAGCTAAAAAGCTGTCCAGTCTATTGATGGACGACATACATACAATATCTGACCGGTGTAACTTAAAGGAGATTCATATAGGAATATTATCAAAAGCGTGGAGATCTCGTGACTTTATCTCAAGTTTTGGTCAAGTTACTACCGAAACTGTCAAATATTCTCAATCAACCTTGAGCCTTAATGTTTTGAAGATAAAGTTGAAAATCTAATAAAGAAATCTGTCAGTTTGTAGTAGTTTGATGTGCTGTCGTCTGTACATTTAGCTGTTTCTCCCTCTTTACTGCTGCAACTTATGTAAATTCGGCCTTGCCTGGAACGTGTATAGTAAGATATAAGTAATTATAATAATCATGCAACTTGAAATTAAAAGTACCACAGAATTGCAACTCATGAGCGATGACGATGTAACAGGTAATTTTGCATAATATAGTTTTTGAGATACCATTTTAGAGTGGTCTAACTTTGCCAATCGATAGATACATTTCGAATTTGCACGTCTGACACTGCAAAGTATATTTACAAAATGAACGATACCAGCGATTCGATTCAACAGATTCGATTGTTCGTCGTTTACAAGTGTAATTTCGTGAGCAAATGGTAGAGGCGTCGAGTAGGACTGGACCACTCGATGTCGTCGATGTATTGTCACTCGAGTGATACTCACAAATGTTTGCCACTTAACAAAAACAGGGTAGTACCGGCTTGTGCTGCGTAAAATAATACAAGTGCAGTAACTTGTACTACGCTTACGCTGGTTCTTCTTTATAGGTTTATCAGGTTTTTCATTGATGTTGGAGGAAATGTGTCAGTGTCATTAATTACTTTTATGGTTTGTTTACCTACATGCATTAGTTGAATGCCTGTATTTTTGTTTTTGGCATCGTCACTTATGTTTCTTTTTTTTTAAATTTAGTAGGTAGCAGCGATAATTTAAATTATATTATTAGGAAATTGACATTTAATATTTTAATTCGAGATATTATTTTGTTGTGTATCCACGACAACACATACATTCCAGTTTTAGCTGACCTCGCATTGTATAGGTTTTTCGTGCAACCAGAAGTCAGTTTATACTGGCTGTATATTGCTTAATACGCATTGTATATCAATACGTGCATACCAAGTATTTACAATACCTGTCAAGTCAAAAAGCTCTGGGTGTGTTTTAAACTGATTTTACGACAGTACTTGAAGTTAAATTTAAATTAAACTGAAAATCGCTTTCGATTAGCACTAAACCTAATTTGACAATCACGATTTCAATATTCTCAATTTCTAACCAATTTGCAAACCAAATACCATAAACACTTTACTTATTCCCTTTCCTCTTTCGCACGGATTAACGAATTGGATTTTTTTGTGTTATTGAATTAACGACTTGGATTTTGTAATATTCTGTTTTGTTATACGAAAGGTTATCATATATATTATAAACATGAACTATCCGCAATAAATTTTCTAAATAATGACAAAGAGCACCGAAATAAAAAATCAAAATTAGATGCGTAGTTTTTAGAAAAAACAACGCTCATACAAACTCGTAAAGCGTCTTTAATTTATAATAATTGTCGACCTAAGAAGGCTGAGAATTACGTATAGATAAATCACCTTAAAATATACCGCAACTGGAATGCATAACTGCCATAACTATCGAAGAATTATTGCGGTTGGATTCAGTAATATTATTTATCATTATACGTGTCTAATCGGCCAGTAAACCTTGTAAATGGAATTGTTTTTTTAAACAAATAAAAAATATAATTGATCAGCGGAAGCCACATTATTCCTATTTGTTTCGTTGTTTGATCTACTTCGATCAACAGACTGGAACTCGCAGAGGACAACCATTTTTTTTTTATTTTTCTATTAAATCATAGATTAGTACGGTTATCGTTATGAACGTATTATTATAGTAAGTCTAACTGTGATCAGTGTAAGTTTTATGTTTTGTTCATTTATAAACTTTGCGCTGTCTATTGTTGCAAGTCAACAAAGGAGTGTTGAAATGCCTTTGTGCTTAATTTTTGTTAGCTTTGAGTTCCTTCGTGCTGTCAAGTGGTGCACTGCTTTAACTGTATTGTTTTCATCCAGGATTATTCCTTAACTTAACATTTTATCATTACATTATTATTAACAGTGGCGCTCTCTGTTACATTATTAAGTATACCTTCTTTAGATATAGTATATACCAACCTATATACCATATACTTAGTTACTTAAATATACAATATAACTAATATTATATTTTGTAATTTTGAATGTATTTTCTTTGTCATCATCTAAGGCTAAAGATAGCCTATAGAAGTCCACTGCTGGACATAGGCCTCTCCTATTTCAACTCTTATCCAGCTACTGCCTACACAGCAGCACTACAACTGCTTGTAATGTAGGTATTAGTTAAGTGTAAAATAAAATATATATAAATAAATAAATCATTTGCTAGTCCCACATTTTGGCTTCTTTGTACTTAGTTCCAAATCTAAAGCTGTAAAACTATAAGGATTACTGCAAGCATATTACATATGTATACATCAATATAAGAGGGCTTTGAACGTAGACTTATACACCTACAATAACGTCATATTCCACGAAAGACATACTAAGGCCACGATTAGCAACGCCAATATCGCGCACTATAAACCGAACCACACATGTTCGATACATAATAGGCACGTCAAAGAAACAACAACGTTCAAACGCCTAATACCACCTATTACGTATACATACCTCGTAGTTTATCGACTCGACGTCGTTGTCCTTCGGGGCTCCTCCAAACTTTCTTGCGTTCGGTCACACTGGCGCGCGTGCTCAGAGCACTTTTTGCTGGCTTGGGTGCCGGCACTGAGATATTGAAATAATTGCTTTTTCAACGGCACGGCGTGCAAATGACATTCGAGATGGAGGTCGTTTTTTTAACTGAGTGTACGAGATGGAAAATTGTCTCGTGATGAAATGTTTGGTTTGATGATAAAATGATAAGTTATCAGCTAGAGCAGGAGGACGGGTCTGAGCAGTTGTGTTGCGATGTGTGCCGGGTACGATGCGCCAAATGTTGTCGTGTTGGGGGTTTGGTAGTGGAGGGTCTCCAGATCCATCCTTCTCTGGCGCAGCATCGTTGGTCGTGTTTTTGGGTTTGACATTGCATTACCTCGCTCAACTAACGTCTTTCTTCCAATTCACTCAGTTTTTTGAGTGAATAGACTTAATAAACTAGCGCGCTTTACCATCAATAATTGCATCTCTGCTTACCATCAGGCAGGATTGTGGTCAAGTACTAGTTTACAATTATTAAAAAAAAGCTGTACACGTGTGCAGCTTTTGTTCAATTGTTGACTGTAGAGATGGGAAATTGTTTTGTCTCTTTGTTGAAGCTTCAGAACAAATGATCATGTTCGAAGTTACTTACAAGACAATTTTACTAGCACTTATAAATAAAGCCGTTCCACCTCATTAAAAATACTTAGTAACTATACACTAAGTGTATATTTATATTATATTCCTTTAACAACTGCCCAAGTATTTTCAATAATTCGTGAAGACAATAAAATGATTAGCGACAACTTGGGACCTGGGCCCCGGGGCCCCTGAGCCCCATGTCTTAATGAGCACTGCGCAGTGGCAGCTTAGTGTTAAAAACCTAAATTGTAGTGTGAACTTTCACAGGCAGCGGTCGCCGCGGTTTTATATCTAGCTACGGTTAAGCTTGCGGTTTTACTTTCTTATTTATTAAAGGGTTAATAACTCCTTTTCCTAGCCTATTACTTGTTCCCTCAGCTATTTACGTGCTTTCGAGGACTAATGCAACAATTACTCAATAGAAACTTTAGATATCAAAAGTCGTATTTGATTTTTCTGAAAGATTGGATTTAAGATATTTTTAAATAATTTTGTGTACGGTTTTCTATCAACAACACTGGGCTGTATTACTCTGAAGTGAAGTAATGTACATTTTTGAAAACGATGGGACCCAGAGAGAATATAATATGGATTCTCTATAATACAGTGACCATAATCGCGCGAAATGAACGCGAGAGGAATTGACTATTGATGTTGAAGTAAGGGGTCATTAAGTAGCCATATTGAATAAGTGCCCTAGTCTTTTAGTAAAGGATTTTCTGAGATCTGATTACTTGATCAGTCTTTGTTGGTGAATGGAGACGTCTTCATTAGCAATTTCGGTATCCGAGAATAAATACTATGCACATTCTTGTCACAATTGGCTTGTATCCTAAAAATAATTTAATGTCCATCAGATAGATTTATAAAAAATATTGAACCTGTATTTAAATCGGACGGCAGGGATTGCATATCGAATTACAGACCCATCTCTATTCTTTCCACCTTTGCTAAGGTTTTTGAGTCGATGATATGCCCTCATGTTCAGCGTCATTTTAATCTTTACCTTAGTGACCACCAACACGGTTTTGTTGCTTCTAGGTCTACAACAACAAACTTAGTGACATTCACGGAGTTTCTGGTACAGTGTATGGACGCTAACAAACAATGCGATGTTGTATACACTGATTTTAGCAAGGCTTTCGACAAAATTTCGCATTCCATACTAATTTACAAGCTGTCATTGTATGGTGTCACTGGATTTTTGTTGAAATGGCTTGCATCTTACTTAACTAAGCGGGAATTCTACGTCGTTGTCAATGGTTTTCGATCCGAAACTGTCTCCATAACTTCCGGAGCTCCACAAGGCTCCCATCTCGCCCCAGTGCTTTTTAATATTTTTGTTAACGACCTTCCCCATTGTTTTCAGTATTCGAATTGCTTTCTATACGCCGACGATTTGAAATTTGCTAGATGTATCGATTCATCACACGACGCTATACTTTTGCAGGAAGATGTGGACAGATTATTTAAATGGTGTACCCACAATCGAATGGAACTGAACATTAAAAAGTGTTATTACATAAGTTTTTCTAGAAAGATGAATCATATGCGTTCAAAGTATATGGTTGATAACAAGATTTTAAATAAGGTGGACAAAATTAAAGATCTAGGGGTCCTGTTCGATGATAAACTAACATTTATACCACATATGGAGCAAATAATAACAAAGGCTTCAAAAATGTTGGGGTTTGTCATAAGGAATACCAAAGGTTTTAAACAGAGTAGCACTAAAATCATGTTGTACAATAGTTTGGTTCGCAGTATCTTGGAGTATTGCAGTGTTGTTTGGAGACCACACTACGCTACACACATGTTACGATTAGAGCGAGTCCAGAAACGCTTTTTGTGGCACCTTGCATTTTCACAGGGTAAATCTAAGTGCTTGCCGTCCTACCACACTCGATTGCGATATTTCAAGATGCTGCCACTATCAACCAGAGCTAATATTACAGACGCATTATTCTTTTACAAATTGATCAGAAACAAAATTGACTGTCCAACATTGCTTGGCCTTTTTAGATTCCGCGCCCCTACCAGACTCCCACGTGGTAACTTTACCCCCCTTTATCCACCTCTGCGTAGAACCGTCCTTGGTGCAAACTCGGCTATTCCCCGATTATGCAAGATAATTAACAGCTGCGTTGACGTAATCGATATACACCATGACAGCATCGGGAAATTTATTAAATCAATTCTTCATTTGTGTTCCGAGGGCTTCTTAAAATAAAATAAATTAAGTCATAATAATTGTATAATAATGTTAAGAATTAATTAATTAATTTACTTGCTTTAATTAATATAATCCTGATTTTACTATTTTGTTAATTCATACTTCTTATTGTACTCTTTAATTTAAAGTAGTTTAATATTGAATGTTAACCGTTTTTTGTGCATGTTGTGTTAGCCAGTAAGTAGTTATTACACTTACAAATGTATTTTTTCGTAAAATTTTATTTCTTAAATGTATTAGTGTACATAACTGTTGGCTAACCTAATAAATAAATAAATAAATAAAACACGTATTTTTTATTTTTTCTTTCATTCAAATACTTAGGAAGATATATTGATTTGAAATGTCGGATGACGTCACGCTGTACAAAACATAGCACGGCGTGACGTAATTAGCCCCCACTCCGTAACTTTAATACGCTATATCTCAGTAGTTTTTGGTAATTACGACAAAATAAAAAATACGGGTCTTATTTTTTTTTATTATCTGTAAGACGGACTAGTTATTTTTTTGATTTTCATACCTTGGATACATCCCTATTATCCCTATTAACCCTCACAATGATGAATTAATATAACCCTTTTTTTTCAGGAAGGGAAATCATCAAATGACCTCCCCCGCTCTTGGCGGAGTGAAAAGGCGTGTCAGACTTTTACTGACTAAAACAACTTTCGAACAACGCACGGCAATTACAACCCTCACACATGCAGAAACAACTTCCGACAATGTGTAACGAACATAAACAAACAGACAGACATAAGTAGTACTACAGCGATAGAGGTGGTGACCAATCACGAAAGGTAACATGACCAAGAACCGAAAGTGTTTAATACTGTTCTTTTTGCTCTGCACTAAGCCGCGAGAGCTCTTTGATATCATCAGTATTGTGTTATGTATGGCACGTGCTATCTTCTATTGCTAGTTCCATAAGGCTTATAATAGCATAGCGTGTTATGGTTTTCTTCTTAACTTGTTTCACTTACCCATTGCTTATAAGTCATCTGTGGTCACTCGTTTTTCCCAATAGTTGAGTAATACGACTTCACAAGGAATATTCCTCAAACTTTAAACTCATTTATTGCGAAAATGGATAATTCAGATAATTACCAT
The DNA here is from genome assembly GCA_037179545.1 of Sesamia inferens. Taxonomy (NCBI): domain Eukaryota; kingdom Metazoa; phylum Arthropoda; class Insecta; order Lepidoptera; family Noctuidae; genus Sesamia; species Sesamia inferens. Next base: position 10,361,471 of record CM073934.1, on the reverse strand, counting down.
TAAACAATAGTACCTACCTAATGCTCTTCGAGAGGAAGCCTCTATCTCGCCAGTGGGATAAACATAGGCTGCTTATGTAATAATTACTAATGGTACTTAGTAGCGGTTTTTACTAACTTCCATTACTGTTGTTTATATAAATTATATTTTTAAATATTAGAATATAAAAGATTAGCTGCTGCCCGCGGATCACGTACAGTCAGTCCTGAACGACTGTTCAAGGGAGGTAACAGCGACAGAAGACTGTCGCTGGAAACTTCCCACTGACTTGCGTGAACTCCTGACCGAGAAGAACGCGGCTGTCCGTGCCTACAGCAGCTTCCCCTGCGCGGCCAACAAAGCCCATATGCGCTATTTACAGAGAACTGTAAAAAGACGCATATCGGAGTGGCGTGAAGCCGGCTGGGATAAGATGCTGGACGAGTTAGAGCCCACCCACCTAGCCTTCTGGGAACTTCAGAGGAAGTTAAAATCCAAAGAAGTTGTCACCATGCCTCCTCTGGTTCGCCCCGACAATACCATCGCCTTCGATGACGATGAAAAGGCTGAATGCCTTGCCTCCTGCCTCGAAGCCCAGTGCTCCCCCAGCCTCCTACCAGTAGACCAAGCCCACCTCCTAGAGGTCGACGCTGAAGTAGAACGTAGGACCTCCCTCCCGCCCGTTGACGACCCGGATGATCCCCTGCCTCCCATCACTCCAGATGAAGTGCAGGACATCATCAAAGGCCTTCAACCCAAAAAAGCACCCGGATCAGACGGCATCACCAACAGAGTGGTCCGTCTCTTCCCAGCCCACCTAGTCCTCCTCTTGACCACCATCTTCAATGGTGCAATGGGGAATAACATTTTCCCACAAACGTGGAAAGAAGCCACTGTGATTGGCATTCCCAAGCCCGGCAAGCCCAAAGCCGAACCAACCAGTTACCGTCCCATCAGCTTGCTGAAAGTTCTCGGCAAAATCTATGAGAGGCTTATTTATAAGCGTCTCAGAGCCTATGCCGAGAATAAGGGCCTCATACCAAATGAGCAGTTCGGGTTCCGTGCCCAACACTCCTGTCCACAACAAATTCTACGCATCACTGAACATATCCACGCAGGGTTCATGCGTGGGATGTACACAGGCGTAGTCTACTTCGATATAGCGAAAGCGTTTGACAAAGTCTGGCACAACGGCTTAATCTATAAGCTGTACAAACTCGGGGTGCCCGACCGTCTCGTTCTCATCTTACGGGACTTCCTGTCAAACCGCACGTTCCGCTACAAAATCGAAGGAGCACACTCCTCCCCCCGCCCCATCCGTGCAGGTGTTCCCCAGGGCTCCGTGCTAGCCCCCCTTATTTTCACGCTAGATTTTTTCCCCTTTCACAAGCGATATCCCGAAAGGTGGTAAGGCTCAAGTCGCTCTGTTCGCAGACGACACCGCCATCTACTGCTCGGGACTCAGCCCTGACCGAATTCGACACCATCTCCAAACCGCAGTCAACAAACTGGCTGACTGGTTCAAGAAATGGAGGATCGAAGTCAACCCCCAAAAGAGTCAAGCGGTACTCCACACGAAACCGCGACTAAACGTCCCCACCCCACGACCCATCTCCATGTCTGGCGAGCTGATCCCCTGGGGGAAGCAAGCCAAATACCTAGGTGTGATTCTCGATCGTAACCTCAACTTCTCAGAGCATATTAAGGCGGTCCGCTCACGTGCCGCCTACGCTCTGGGTCGACTCCACCCCGTCCTCAACCCGCGTAGCAAACTGTCGCTCAAGTGCAAAATGCGCTTGTACACAGCGTGCATACGCCCGATTATGACATACGCTTGTCCAGTCTTCGCACATGCCAAGCCGCGTCATATCCATAGGATGCAAGTAGTCCAAAAACGTTTCCTGCGTAAAGCCACAAACGCCCCTTGGTTCGTCCGTAATGAGATCCTCCACCTCGATCTCAAAATCCCCACCATCCAGCAGTTCATGAAGCGTCTTTCAAAACGCTTCTTTGACACTGCCTCCAAGCACCGCAATCCCCTGATAGTAGCGGCTGCTAACTACACCCCCTCCACCATCTCCAAGCTTCGCCGCCCAAGGCACGTTCTCACAGACCCTGATGACCACATTACCCTCCTCCAAGAGGCCAATAGGGCCACCAGCACAACACACAGAGCTAGACCGACCTACCGACCTCGCCGCCGAGGTCCATCGCGACGCGTTCAACGTAGCAGCCCCCTCCCCCGTCCCTCGTCCGATGAAGGCCAGCCCGCGCCGCAGCTGAGCCAATAAATAAAAAATTAGATCCAGCCATCCCTTGCTGTTCACTCCAGCAACGCCCTAAGCCGAGGTCCGTACCCCACAGGGGGTGCCCTTAGTGCGCAGTCGCTTAGTTTTTAGTAGCCCTGGCTGGAGGCTTTAAATTCATTTAAGGCATCCACAGGAAAGTCCGGTTAAGTAGTCACGGCCTCTCAAGGTCAACTACGAGATGCCATATCAAAAAAAAAAAAAACCGCGACTCCGCGTGTTGATATAAAATAAGCGCCTGTTGAAATAATGGGAGCAATATATACGTCCGCGTTTGCCCCCGTTTTCGCAACATATTTTGTTACTGCTCTGCTCCTATTGGTCATAGCGGGATATTATAATTATAGCCTATGTCCTTTTTCAGGCTCTAGACTATCTGTGTACCAAATTTCATTACAATCGGTTCAGTAGTTTTGGCTTGAAAGCCGAACAGACGAACAGACAGACAGACAGAGATACTTTCGCATTTATAATGGAAAAAAAAATTGTATGGGTAAAAAAAACATTTATATTTTTTTATGGAATTTATATGAATTTGTACATGTAGAATAATAAATTACACGGTCCAGTTTAATTAGCTACAGAGACCCCGTAGATATAACTGATATTGAAATCTAAATAATATACATACAAACAAAAAAGTAATTAGTTTGATTTTTTTTTTTTGTGTGGGTTCGTTGATGGCTTGTTAGGCAGCTTTGTTTTGGTACAACAAGATACCTAAAACAAAACATTCTCGGTGGTAGGCCATAAGATCGGCTGCCAGCAGAAGTTACCACCCACCAGACAAGGTCTTGCCATCAAGCGATTCGTCGTGTTCCGGCATGATGTCTGGTGAAGCCGTACGGAGGACGGATCTGAGCAGTTGTGTTGCGATGTGTGTTGCGTTGTTGTTGTGTCGGGAGTTAGGTCGTGGAGAGTCTTCAGATCAATTTTCCTCTGGCGCAGCATCGTTGGTCGTGTTGGTCTTGGGTTTAACATGGCATCACCTCGCTCAACTGCCGTCATCCTTCTTATTCCTATGTTTTTTAAGTGAATAGGCTTAATAAACTAGTGCGCTTTACCATCAACGATTGTATTACCATCAGGCGGGATTGCAGTCAAGCAGTAGTTTATAATTATTTAAAAAAAAATAAACAAATAAACTGTGTCAGTTCATAGGTACAGACGACAGCACATCAAACTATGTACTACAATCTGTCAGATTTCTTTATTAGATTTTCAACTTTATCTCTAAAGCTTTAAGGCTCAATGTTGATTGGGGATATTTGACAGTTTCGGGTAGTTTGCTGCAGTCGCCCGTACCTACATATTAAGAACAGCGGCCGTCGACCCCACCAAGAAGAAAACAAAGCTATTATAATTTAATTACATAATTTTCAGATATTGACTAATGACGCGATTTCGTTAGCTAATTTAATTTGCAGGATGGCCGCCAGTCGGCTTGCATTTTAGCGGAAATTGCAATTACATTCGCAACAATTGGGGTAGAGTCATTTCAACACCTCTCTCCAAAATTTTTAGTTTTGTATGTATATATTATAAGTATATATTTTGGTAATAGTATGTATGTGTATATAGCTTATTTAAGTATTTATTTAAATAGTGTTTTTTTCAACTAAAGCACCTGCCGTATAATCTCTTCACCACCTATGGTTGACTTGTAAGGAATGCCTCAGTCCGCCTCTATACAATTCATATGCGAAAGAATAAATAAATAAATGTGTTCGTGTATTCATAGAATATATTAAATGTTAGACAATGAGTAAAACTGTAACGAAAAAATCTAATTCAAGCTAAGGTGAAGTTATTTCAGAAGCTGTTGGGGTCGTTCAGGCCTTACTTTGTTCTCCAGTACAGCAGCAAGTAAGATGTTAAGAGGTATAGCTATTTTAATAGACTATCTAATGAAGAAACTTGTAAGCAATGTGTGAAGTACAGGTGTCGTACTGTTGACTTGTACCGCAGAGGAAAGTCGAGTCGTGAAGGAATGCTTACATAACACCAGTGAAAGCAATAAATAAATTGGATGTTAAGACAACAAAAAGTATATTTGACACCCACTTCACTATGTTTTTTACAAGATTGATTGACACTGTTGCTAACCTAACTGGTACAGTCCAAAAACAATCTATACGTATCAAGGGTGAAAGCATTAACGTCTAAGAGATGAAGAAGAGCATCTGAAGAAGTATTGGATATTTATCATAATAACTACGGCTCAATGTTTGTGATGTGGCATTAGTGGCTTCTCAGTGGTAGACCATAACATCGGCTGCCGGCAGAAGTTACCACCCACCAGATAACGTCTTGCCGCAAAGCGATTCGTCGTGTTCCAGCATGATGTCTGGTGAAGCCGTACGGAGGACGGGTCTGAGCAGTTGTGTTGCGATGTGTGCCAGGTACGATGCGCCGAATATTGTTGTGTTGGGAGTTTGGTCGTGGAGGGTCTTCAGATCAATCTCCCTCTGCCGCAGCATCGTTGGTCGTGTTGTTGGGTTTAATATTGCATCACCTCGCTCAACTGCCGTCTTCCTTCCTATTCGCTCAGTTTTTCTGAGTGAATAGGTTCATAATAAACTAGCGCGCTTTACTATCAACGATCGTATCACTGCTTACCATCAGGCGGGATTGTGGTCAACCGCTAGTCTAAAATTATTAAAAAAATAAAAGTCACAAGATTATATTCAACACTACTTGAGTGTGAAGTGGAAAATATTTTAATATTATCTAAAAGTACATCAATGCTAATTTATACAGGGTGCCTTGCAGGGATGTCGACAAGCTTTAATCATGAATTCATCACATGATACTAGAAAGAAAAAAAAAAACAGCTATTTCATATAAAACTACCTACGATATGTACGCGATAGTCTGATCACAGAGGTGTTCAGAATTATGTACTAACTACATGGCAATAGATTTCTTATTTATTTATTTAAAAATTACTTTTTCATACTTATAAACTAATGCTTGACCGCAGTACCGTTTAATGGTAAGCACTAGCAGTGGTGCAACCGTTGATGGTAAACCGCGCTAGTTACTTAAGAGCCTAGTCACTATAATAACCTCAGTGAATAGGAAGAAAGACGACATTTGAGCGAGGTGATGCAATATCAAACCCAACAACACGACCAACGATGCTGAGCCAGAGAGAGATCGATCTGGGAACCATCCAAACCAAACTCCGGACACAACAACATTACGCGCATCGCACCCGGCACACGTCGCAACACAACTACTCAGACCCGGCCTCCGTACGGCTTCACGTGACGTCATGCTGGAACACGACGAATCGCTTGGCGGCAAGACGTTGTCTGGTGGGTGGTAACTTCTGCCTGCAGCCGATGTTATGATCCACCACTGAGAAGCCACTAATGCCACATCACAAACATTAAACATTGAAAATAAACTATTTAATTTATGGCCTGATCGAAGTATTCCACGTAGATATTTCTGGTACTATGACTGAAGAATACTGCTGTTTTTAATAGGCTCATATATTCCGTAGTACATTTTAATAGTATCAGCTCTGCACCGGTATCTCCCAAAACTTTAGGAACACTAATGGCAAACGTATCAAAATGTTTCTCTTCTATCTAGCTGTAACAAGCAGCTGTCTCTTTCCTCTCACCTGCCTGGTAACAGCCAGATATTGACACGTAGTTTTACGATCGATCCTCGTGTCAAATGATCTCGAGTCCGTAACATATTGCACATGTCTGCTGCAACGTAGTCCGAAGATTAACCGCGACGAATTGCCGAGAAAATCATGCGAGACAAAGGCGGTCCGTTTGTCACGCGCAGTAAATATTTTGGACAGGACTTTACGGGCCCCGTAGTTTTATGAGGCTTTCACGCTGACACCATTGTCTGGACAACGCCCGACTGATTAGCCATGCTCCGACCAAGGGACGCTCACAAAAATTGAAACATCTCTCCAGTCCTGTGGTTCAATTGTTTTATTCTCTAAGTTTTTTTTCGCTACTTAATGATTTGTTGAAATGTTTACGGTTGGTGTTTATTTATGGGCAAGTCACATAAATGGTTCTTGACTGTCATCAATTGCAGCTGCATACCTACTCATTAAGGATAGTACCTACATTATACACAACATGGGCAAACAAGCGCTGTATTCTAAGAATAAAGTGACTTAAAACGCCGATGCAATTATGTTCATAAAAAAAAAAAAATCTAGATTCATAATTCTTTTGTGTGGTTTTTGTTGGAAAAGTTCACAGAAGGCACAGCAAACGAGGTTGTGACGTACTCGTATGTATGGTCCTCGTAGACGGACTGATGTTTTTAATTATGATTATATTAAAAACATTATTTAATCGATACGGGTTTTTCTGGAACCGTTGGAAATCACCTGGTCAAGTGCAGCGGTGTAGCAAGTTCAGCTGTATGGCAGCTGTGTTCCTAAACATTGAATCCTTCGTAATAAGTAATGATCAAATTCTTGATGATGTCATCAAACAGTTTGCCCGTGTTTGATCTTCCCGTCATCAATTTGTAAGAGTTAAATTCTAACCTTTGACTAACCTAGAAGTCGACCCCGACATACTTGGTAACGGTTTATTGGAACTGAAACTGTAAGAAGTGTTTAAAAAGTTTCACTTGGCTCACACAGACATATTTGATGACTTCATTTTCAACCCACTGCTTTCTGATAACAGTTATCATATCGTAATCACACAGAATTTGCCAGGCCATGACTCACTTACCAGGCATTTAGAAACCGGAAGATGTTCACACCAGAGATATAGTATTTAGTACAAAAAGTCGGTTCTGAGCCGGTGAGCAATGTGGGCCGGCGTCAAGGCTGCGGCAACCTTGCTGTTTGTGGAGCGTGACGGCGAGCGACGTGTCGGCACCCACGGCGTGACGTCACCCCTGCCTCCCTCGCCCCCACCCGCTCCAAGGTGCCAGGTACGCTGGAGAGTTGCTAGGAGAACTGCTTCAACAAAGAGATTAGGTCTGATGATGAGGCTTTAAAAATGTCGAATGTTGCTGGACCTGACAGGTTCTTAAACCATATGCCTACTTTAATCAACGTTGATTTATATGTGCTTGTAGAACCTGTATGGTAGTAAGATATGTTTGATACAGAACGATATTTAGCATTACAGGAATGCAGAATGGTTCAAATATAACATAACCAACTTGTGTTGTTTTGTGTTTAAAGCTGGACGCTTACTTTAATTAAAAACAACGAAGAGTCGTCTTGAAAATCAAAGTCGGTCGTGAAAATGCTTTTTTCAAATAAAGTGATTTGTATTGCAATGAAACAAAACTTTATCTATCTGAAGATGATACGATTTATTCAGTTTCAATTATGTAATGCAAAATAAAATTTGGTTAAGTACTGATACCTACTCTCAGTTTCAAGAGTTCGCTAAGAAATTTAGATTCTGAAGACTTTGATTTCATTTTAAAAAAATGCAATATCAGCATTTTTTTTAATGAAATCAAAGTCAGTCACGGGTGCCAGTTTCAGCAGTTTATGAATTTGTTCGTACCTACGGATAGTTTGAAAGTTTCAGCGTTAATTTCAGTTGTTCATCTCTCTGTACTTTCTCAGAAGTTCCTCCAAGCATATATAGGGCTCAGAAGCGCGTGCAAAAATCCGATTGCTCCCACATAATTATAGAATTAAAGGTAAACAGGTGTGAAATTAAGGTCACTTTTTAGTTTTTGTTCAGCTAATAGATTGCGGCTTACTTCTCCTTCCCGTCCACTTACGTAATAACCTTTCATTAAAAAGCAATACGATCACCTAAACGCTGTGTTTAAAACACTATAATTTCGCACTAAACAGAATGATTTGGGCTTTTCGTCTCGTTATAAATTTCTACTTTTGTTTTTTACGTACCAATTATGGGCGGCAGGATTACAAAGAAAGTTTTTATAGATCCAAACGGTTGATTGATGGGTGATTATTTTTGGGCCCGATCTGAAGATGCTTCCGAGTTATTTTCTTGGAGATAACAAGTTTTGTTTTGGGAAGCTGTTCCCGTAATACCATATTGTTTTATTATTGTTTTTGTAATTGAATTTTGTAAGTGTTAACTACTTATTGCTTAATTTGGTGGCGTGTAATAGTTGTGGTTGTTCGTAACTCGTTTCATTATAAAATTATTTATTTATTCGCGTAACTGGCTGCTTTATCGTGATTTAAGAATAAGTTTGTACACCGAACTCATTTTATTGTTGACTAGCTGCGCCGCGTGGTTTCACCCGCGTAGGGGACAATATGTATTTTTATATGCTCCCCTCCTATTGGTCGCAGCGTGATGTTGTTATTAAGTAAGTCCCTCCTGGATTAATGGAAATTACAATGCAAAAAGAATTTTTCAAATCGGACCAGTCGTGCTAGAGATTAGCGCGTTCAAACAAACAAACAAACTCTTCGGCTTTATATATTAGTATAGATATTTCTAATACAGTAACAAACATGAGTATCTTAGACGATCTTTGATTTAGGTATTTCTGAAACTGACTTTTTTCAATACGTTTGTACCCAGTTTTGGCCAAAAGGATATGTAGTATCAGAAAACTTGTATTTTTACAGTAATCTATCAACGTTCCGTAAGCAAAAAGTTATTGACCGTTTATCATAAAAATACCAACTTCCATACGTCCTACTACGTAGGTCTATGGATTGTCTGTCGTATTTCATTGTGAACTTGACCTGTTTCTTTTGTTAGATTCCGCGAATTAGTAGTCAATTTAGACTTTCTGAGTACTAAAAGTTTGTTGCCCGAGGCCAGATTGGTTACGTTTTAACTGTTTGTCTGAAACCGGTGGTGCGTCTTTAACTATCTAAATAAAAATGTAACGCTGTTCGCTGGTCAACGCAGCACTTGACCACTTGACGGCTGCACCGATTCGATTTTTTTTTTTATTTTAAAACGTTTCTAACCGACCAAGTTAAGTTTTTATCGACAAAAATAATTGGAAATTACCGCTCTTCAAATTCGGAAAATTTGTATGGACTGTTGAAACGACAAGAAAGCTTCTGTCTGGTCAGTATTAATCAATTAGAGATATATTATTTGCAATCATTCGTCACGACTCAAACCAAGTGTTACTTCTATGAAATGTTGTACTTTCTTTGGTTTGACGTTATTTTCTTCAGAGAACAAGCGAGGCCGCGGTGTAGGCTTCAGTGGAACGAAATGCATCCTACACAATGCCGTAGTACCTCGAGCTTTTACAACTATTTCACGGTGATGCCAGCAAATATACGCCAAGACGAATCCGTTCGTGGTTGTTTGCTAAACGTTTGACCCGGCACCGCTCGCGCCCACTAACCCACTGTTCGATAAGAAACTCCTGTAACAAGCACACATTTGATTCTGACACGTATTCGCTCCTATATAAAGTGCAATGTCCTATTACAATGGCTATTCATCTCTTTGATGTAATGATGTGTAGTCAGTATCAACTGTTTATTTACTGCCTGCTATGTTGCGTTTATCGGGCGTATGTTGGTAAGCTTGTATATTAAATTGAGTTCTATTGTCGTTACCTTGTGGTTGGTTACGGTGTGGCTGTATTGAGTTAGTTGTGTTTCAGTGTTGGCTGTGAGTGGATTGTGTGACTGGCAGAAGAGTCTTCAGCGGTACCGTTAGCGGACCGTTCAATAAATTAATTTGGTAACAGCCGTTGTCTAGTAGGGATAAACTTGGATTGGACCCGACGTTAACTTACCAGTAGTTAGTGCTTTAAAGCGCTGCATAATGCTCATGTAGATATCAAATTAACGTCACGTTAATGAAAGATTTCTAAGATTTTAGCGGAGTTATGTGAAAAAAGCATTATTAAAAATCCCACGGGGATTTGTGTGAATGTATACAAAAATGGCTGATATTCTGTTTGGATGGATGCACCGAACGGTCAACAAAATAAAATATGTACTATGTTAATATCGCAAGCCATCAAAGCAGTAAATTATATAATTATTAAATATTATCATCTTTTAATTAAGAAAGTAATCTAATCTCAGATAATAAGTACCATTTCTTCCATAATAGTATTTTTACATATAATAGAATAAATTGTATACTTAGGTACATATAGCCAAGATAAAGTATTGCTGTTTGGGCATGGTGTTCCCAAAACACTGGCCGGGTATATTCGAAGTTTTTAAATAATGTATACCAATCTCATTTTAGCGAAAATTAATATCTAAAACTTGACAAAAATCTATGTATATTAACTGTATTTTTGAATGATTGAGATTAGAACATGAATCATCTTGATAATACGGGAAGTGCCCCTCTGATTTCAATCTCAAACTGTCAGTACTTTCAATTTCTCTAATTATTTGACATGTTTAGGCATTGGCATTTAGATACCTACAGAAAAAACACGTTCCATTTTCACATTCAGATCCAGATCTTAATAAGCACGTGTGTTCTCTTGAACGCTATATCCGGGAGGCGCCATGTCGTCTCATCTTCTTGGAGGGCGCTCGGCACTCTTCGGCAGCGCTCGGCAAATAAATTGAACAAACACTCGAGTCTATTTCAGGCCTCACGCATCTAATGTGGTTTTGTTTTTGATTTGTATTGCTATTGTGGTACTATATTTGGTCTTAGTAATAGGAAATGCAGAACGAGAATAGATTTGACTTTAGATTAATATGAAACTGTCATTGTCATTTTGCGTTTGACTCAAGATTTAAATTTGTATCATAATTCTAGGCAGCCTCGTTGGTCTTGTAGTCGTATGCGCTTTTACTAAGCTTGAGGTCCTGGGTTTGATTCTCAGGTCTTTAGTTAGCCCAAATTATTACTTAGCCGGATAAAATTAGAGTCTGGATTTATGCCCGGATGATGCCAATGAGCTATTACATGGGACTCAACGGGTGAAACTAAATAAATACAGTTCTGCCCAAGTCACATTAAAGGCCCAGTTCAGCAAAACTGCTAGACAACTAGTGCCTGATGCTGGTTTTCACCTAACATAATAACAATTTGAATTGAAAGTTTACCAGGACCAATACACCAGAATCTTCAGGAATACCCGTCATGACCATAATGAACACTATAGCTTTTTTAAAAATCGAACGAAAAATCATTTCAATAAGTGACTTCGGTACGTACGACAGCAGGTCAAACTACCCCATACTGTCAGATATTCCCAATCAACCTTGAGCCTTAATGCTTTAGAGATAAAGTTGAAAGTGACAGATTGTAGTAGCTTGGCGTGCTGTCGTCTGTAAGTACATGACGACACGCTACATAACGAATTAATTATTTTAATAATACTTCACTCGAACATCAAAATTGCTGGTGATTCTCAGGTATGATTTAGAGATGGCGTTGATACATCTAACAGCCTCATCATTGTAATCACAGTGTCAGGAACCGACAAGTACATCATTCTGATTGTCATTCCTAGATGTCATGTTGAAAAATCTCTGCTGAATGGGGAAACATCGACTAGGCAAAACCAAACTGCTTATTCATTTAACTGTAAAATTGATTTTATCATATCCGCAGACGAACGAGAGTAACCAACATAGCCCGAAGAATTGCAACACGCCGGGCACTTTGCTCGTAGAACCGATGCCCGATGAGGCCGACGGGTTCTCGAGTGGCGACCACGCACAGGAAGGTGCAGCGTGAGTAGGCCCCCAACAAGGTGGATCGACGACCCCGTGAAGGTTGCGGGAAACCTCTGGATGCGGGAGGTGCAGGAGTTGTCGTCGTGGAGATCCTTTGGGGAGGCATGTCCAACAGTGGACGTCTTTCGGCTGAAATGATGATGATGATTATATGAGTTTGATTTATTCCAATATGTTAGAACTCTTTAACTGTTGTCTTCCGCACAGTATAGCATCAAGGCTTTGTTTCTTCAAAGAGTTGAGAAAGAGTGTACAGTAAGGGTCAAAAGTGGAGTAGCACTTTTGACACTTATTGTTAGTGCAATAACGTTCAAAAGTGGTACTCCACTTTTGACCCCTTACTGTACCTATAACACACTCACAGTAGTTAAATATGTTTGTAATTAGGGTGAGCTAATAGAATCACGAATCGATTTTTTATTTATATAGATGAATCGAGACTTTTTTCTTCAGCCTATAGAGTTCCACTGTTGGAAAAGGCCTCCCCCAAGGCTTTCATTACATTGGGGGCTGCCATAATCCCCACGCTTGGCGGGCGGGTTGGAGATTGTAGTAGTTTGATATTCCACAGAAGTAGCGGTCCTGCCCAAATGAATGAATTAATCGCTGAATCGAGACTCCGAGCTGCAATTAACAATTTCCAGATAAAACCCACCTTACCCCTCATATCACTTCTTATAACAAATCATGAGTGAACATATTATGTACTCACCGGGTAATTGTGTAACACACTATCAACAGAAATGGGTTTCATTTTGACAGTTCAACAACATTCATTGCGTTGTTTACGTTATTGAGCAGACACATTTTTAGAACACATGAAGTAATGGATTAGCAATATGTTTTAAAATAATTCCAATAGGGATCTTTCTTGGGTTAAAAAAAATATTCTATTTAGTCCGTCATTCAGATTATAGAAAAATATTGGATACGTATATTTTGTTTTATCAAATCAATAAAAATTGAATGACATAAAAGGCATCAAAGATCAGGAGTAGTGGCTGGTGACGTCACTGCTGGCTAAAAAAGTGTAGCGTGCAGTGACGTCACACGAGTTTTCAACGCACTGTGTCGTCTTCGTTTATTGTTTATATGAATAAAGAAAAAATACGTGTCTAGTATTTTTTGGAAATCTGACTGACGGACTAATTAGTATTTTTTAGTCAAATACCCTATTGAGAGTAATAGTCAGTTAGGTAATTAGAGTGCTGGACCGGTCTTAACGACGGCTTTGGAGTTATGAAGTTCAAACCCAGTCAAGCGATTTATTTTGTGTAATTATTTCATCATGATTACTTTCATAACGGCGAAGAAAATCATCGTAAGTTAACTGGCAAGTTCTTGAATCAAACATCGGAAGACATGTGAAATCTACCAACCTGCAATACTACCATATTATAGGCTTAGATTGTTTTAACTCCAACATATATGAAGGTACTTACCATATAGGATTTAGTTGTTCTAATTTTAGTGACCAATTTAAAGTCAAAGTGCTAAATAATGTATGTCCGGTGGTGTGACGTCTGTATGTGGCGGTCGGTTAGTCCGTGTGGGAGTATGTGCAATTCCAACACTCACGCAGCACAGGGCCGGATCCAACGTACAAGTCGTGTGGGGAATATTCACGTTGCTGCTACGAAAATTCTTTTTCAAGTTAAATTGGAAAAAGACAAAAATAGCATGGAAAAATACAAATTATATATATCTACAGACTATAGAAATTGTATTTTCATCACTAAAGCTTTTAGGTTTAAGGTTGATTGGGAACATTTTACGAGTACAGTTTTGGGTAACTTAACTTGACTTGCTGTTGTCTGTACCTATACAGAGATTGTAGTTTTAAATTTTAATTATTAATTTTATCAACATAGGGTACAATTACATAGATGTATCTCCAGATACGAATCTGCCCGTAAACCCATCTTCCCAGAGGCAGTGGGATGAGCCGCTCTGCAGTTTGGTACGGAATAATCTTTTTAATACGACCACCAATACTGTTGAGCATGCCCGCCTACTGGCTGTGGGTAAATGGGAATCGGGCCTCTGGCTTCAGGCGTTACCGTCACCCAACATAGGAACTTTGCTGGGTGACGCCACTTTCCGACTCGCTACTTGTCTGCGTCTGGGCGCCCCTTGTGTTGCTCCGCATCGCTGCCAATGCGGTGAAGGTGTTGACTGCTTCCGACACCATGGCTTATCCTGCAGTAAAAGCGCAGGCCAGATAGCACGGCACGCCAGCATTAATGAAATTATCTGCCGTGCTCTTGTTACCGCCGACATGCCAGCTGTTTTCGAACCTCATGGCTTGACACGCGACGATGGGAAGAGACCAGACGGAATCACTATAATGCCTTGGAAGGTAGTTAGGCCTTTGGTGTGAGATGCAAAGTATGTCGACACCCTTGCGCCATCCCATCTTCCAAATACGGTGAACTGTGCTGCAGCGGCTGCTGCAAGTGCGGAAACCTCAAACGGCGGAAATACTCCAATCTCATTGGAACCTATATGTTCGAGCCGTTTGGGGTTGAAACACTAGGGTCATGGGGTCCGAGTGCACATCTGTTATTTCGAGATATCGCCAAACGTTTAATCGACTCTTTACGTCACCAGAGGGCTGGGCTATTTTTTGGCCAAAGAATCAGCATCGCCATACAACGTGGCAATGCTGCCAGCCTTTTGGGCACGTTTCCTGTTGACAGCGATGCGGATTAATTTTTTGATGCCCTCTAGATACTTACATTCCTCTTTTATATACTTGTATATAATTTTATTTTTTTAGCGTTTTAATTTATGTAAATATTAGCCATATATAAACAAATAAAAGTTTTATGATTACATAGATGTTGTATAACAGTACATCCCAACAAACTACAAACTTTTGTAAGTTTCTTGAAATATAATAATTATCAAAACGTCTTATTTCCTACAAATATTACTTATCAACGCGAAAGTTTCTGAGGATGGATGAATGTATGTTTGTTACTTCTTCACGCAGAAGCCACTGACTGGATTTTTGTGAATCTTTACTGTAACATATCTATACAGTAATACGTAGGATACTTTTACGCCGATATTCTAAAGGTATCGACTTTATGTGGATGAAACCATGGGGCGCTGCTAGTTTTAAATAAAAACGAAATCTAATGCCTACGTAACGCCTATATTCATATGAAGTAAACTCAGAGGAATAAATAATAGCATAGTTGCTATTATTTATTTATATTATCCATAAAATAAACGTTAACTACAAATAAAATAAACATGATACCGAACTAACAGGAGACCAATAAAAAAAAACAATTATAATAAAAACTAGCCCATCAATTCCACCCATTACCACAAAACTTTATTCCACCACTAATCTAATATCTTAAAAACCGGATAATATCCGTGTAAGTTAACACAAACTATTAAATAAAAATGAACGAGCGATCGTGCCACAGATATGGTAAACCGTGTAGACATTATTTGTTTTTAATTATTCAGTGACGAGTCCACCCCTGCCTAATGACTTTATCGTGCGATTTATGAGTTGCCCCTGGCCCTGTGTTTTTCAGTCCATAACCATTTACTACTGAAATGCATTGATGTTTATTTGTTTACATAGATCTTCTAATGAAATAATTATATTATACATGTTTTTTTTTTGATAACTGTTTTTAAACTAAAGAGCGTTAACATTTCCTAGTCGATTGTCCCTGAGAAAAAAAAAGTCAAAACAAACCCCGAGGTCATGGTATCTTTTAAAGTGCACTATGTCAGTTCTGCTAAGAAAAAATCACAGCGCTTTCTCGCATTTTACAATACTCACATTAGGAATAATAATCCGTGTCGATTTTATTTGTTTTTAATTATTCAGTGGCCAGTCCGCCCCTGCCTAATGACTCTATAGCGCGATTTATGAGTTGCCCCTGGCCCTTTGTTTTTTATTCCTTGGCGGTGGTTGATTGAGAACTACTGTATTCCAGTGTGGGTTTATGTTTTTTTTTTTGTTTTCTGTCTTATTGGGGTATGGCGTATGGCTACACGTTGGGCGTCGGTGGTTATCATAAAATAGAATATGATTTATATTTAGGCTCAAAAGTGTTTACTTGAATTAAACTCGGCCCAGTTGTAGTAGATGTAAGTATTTGTATAGTTGTTTATGTTGTATCATACATCACTACTCTGTAGTCGAGTAACTAATACCATCTCTATGTATTAGTGTCTATGAATATAGTCTATAGTCTTGTCATTGTAACTTAGGATCTGACCTAGAAGATGTCGATTCCAATGTAATAATTCCACAAGTGTAATAAACCAGTCTAATTATCTAAAGTCTTTAATATTTACCAACGGGACAATCATACATGGTGTCAGAAGAGTGAAAAAACCCAATACGAAGAAAGAAAATTCAAAAAATGCAAAAGTCGGATGGCGTCGGTGGCAACCATGACACCGGAACTGCAATGAACAATGGCTTGAAGGCGCTTAAAATATCGTCAGATGCAACAAACAACAATTACGAAACCTGGAAGCGCTGGTGGCAACAGTTCGAATTATACTTGTTGGCAACGGGTTTGGACAAGTCCGGTGAGAAACGCAAGATCGCCATTTTACTACATCACATTGGTGAAAAATGCTTAAATATTTTCAACACATTCAACATAAATATTGGAGAAAGCACATTACATGACGTCAAGGCCAAATTCGACGAATTTTTTCAACCTAGAAAAAATATTACCATGTATCGTTACATGTTTTTTACCACACGTCAACAGAAATCGGAAAGCATCGAGGATTTCTTAACCGATCTCGAAAATAAGAGCCAAGATTGCGAATTTGGAACGCTCAGAGAATCTCTTATCAGAGATATTTTTATCGCCAACTTGAGTTTGGACTTAGCACATGTACGTCAGAGACTGCTGCAGGAACCTGATCTGACATATCAGAGGATGCGAGAGCTAGCTAGGACACTCATCGTCGCACAGCAGGATGCAGACCAAATTGTCAAGAGGTCCACTAGTGAAGAGTCTGAAAAAGTCATGCATCTGCGTCGGAGGAGCCGTGGTCGAGCGGAGCGTCAGCGACGGCGAGCTTCACCAGTCAGTCAGCAGCGATCCAGCGCAGGGAGGTCAAAGTCAAGTCCCAGTCCTGAGAAGCGCTCGAAGACGTGTAGCCGCTGTGGACAACACCACCGCTACAAATGTCCAGCGCAGGGAGCTAAATGCAGGTCATGTAACTCTTATGGTCATTTTGCAAAATTTTGTTACTCCAATAATAAAAAAGTCAGTCATTTAGAGTCTTTTAGTTCAACTGGTAGTCAAGATAATTTTGTTGGAATTTTAAATTGTCATAACTTCAGTCATAGTCATAAGTCTAGTCAATATAATTGTCATTTAGAGTCACAAAGTCATCACAATCAAAATCATTACAGACATAGCAGGTTGTCATACACACAGTCAGCTCCTAAGTTACAATCAACGGTCAGGTCGCACATAGGCCAGTCGCAGTCAATGTCTAAGAGATCTCATGTAGACTCATCTTGTCATAAAAAATATCCTGTGTCATATTTCTGTGATGAAAGTGGTGATAATGTCATATCTGAGAGGTCTAATAAAAAATGCCTCAGTGATGAAAAAAGACTGGTGACTGAT
Source organism: Sesamia inferens (assembly GCA_037179545.1). NCBI lineage: Eukaryota > Metazoa > Arthropoda > Insecta > Lepidoptera > Noctuidae > Sesamia > Sesamia inferens. The sequence goes on along the minus strand of CM073934.1, from coordinate 10,343,913 downwards.
AAGTCTGAGAGATCCAATGAAGACTCTTGTCATATGTCATATCTCAGTGATGAAAACACGGAACAGTCTGAGAGATTCAGAGTCAAGTCAAAAAAGTCAAAAAGTCTTAGTCGAGATTCATATCTTAATGATGAGTACAGACACAAGTCTGAGGAATCTCACACAACAAACACTTGTAGAATTATTACAGCAAAGTCAACACATAGTAAACAGGTCAATACAGTCGAGTCAAAAGAAAACAAATACTATTCTAAACAGTCATGGAACATAAACATTTTAGTTGGTCATACACAAATTAATTGCATTATTGATTCAGGAGCTGATATTAATATTATGTCAAAGAAAACTTTTCAATCTTTGAAATGTCAAAGTCAAATGTCACTTGAGAAATGTCAAATAAACGTTAGTGGGTTTGGTGGTATATCAATACCCATTATGGGTAAAGTTAATGTAAAATGTAGTTTATCTTTAAATAATAGCACTATTAGTGTAAATATAGTGTTTATAGTCGCAGATTTAGTTTGTCCGAATGTTTTAGGTCTACCAACTTGTGAAAAATTAGGTATAATTCAAAGAGTTTTCTCTGTGTCTCAACAAAATTTTAGTGAACAAATTCTTACACAATACAATGATGTATTTCAGGGTCTTGGATGTCTACCTCAAGTCTGTCGCCTGAAACTCAAACCGGAAGCAGTGCCATGCGTGGATGCTCCGAGAAGAGTACCCTTCGCTTTACTGAACAAACTGCGCGATGAATTGGATCGCATGGAGAAAATGCAGGTCATTGAAAAGGTTTTTAAACCTACAGAATGGGTGAACAGTATAGTGATAACAGTCAAAAGCACGGGTCAGTTACGAATTTGTTTAGATCCTAGAAATTTGAATAAGAATATTATAAGGGAAATTTATCCACTTAAGTCAATAGATGAGATCAGATCTCAACTAGCAGGAGCTGTTTGTTTTTCTCATTTAGATGCATTTTCAGGATTTTGGATGCTTAAACTAGATGAATATAGTTCTGATTTATGTACATTTCAAACACCTTTCGGTAGATATAAATATTTAAGGTTACCTTTTGGTATTAATGCATCGTCTGAAATTTTTCAAAGAGTCATGATGAATTTGTTCGGTGATTTAGAAGGAGTTCTAATATTCATCGATGATATTTTGGTATATGGACCAAACGAGTCAGTACATAATGAGAGAGTACATAAAGTCATGCAACGAGCACGTGAAGTCAATTTAAAGTTCAATAAGTCAAAATGTAAATTTTTAGTATCAGAAGTCTGTTTTTTAGGGTATGTTTTTAGTAAAGATGGTGCTAGGGTTGATGAAGAGAAAGTAAAAGCAATTGTCAATATGCCCACACCAAAAAATGTCAAAGAATTGCAAAGAATATTAGGTATGATCAATTATTTAGGTCCCTTTATTAGCAATTTGTCTCAAAAAACTCAAATTTTAAGAAATCTTTTGAAGAAAGATTCAGTCTGGACTTGGGATGAAAATCATAGTCAATGTCTTAAGAGTTTAATCGATGAAATTACAAAGTCACCAGTTTTAGCTCATTATAATCCCAATGTACCATTAGTCTTGTCAGTCGATTCGTCAAAGTCAGCATTAGGAGCAGTCATTATGCAGAATAATAAACCTATTGCTTATAGTTCAAAAACATTAACTCAAACTCAGTCAAGGTATGCTCAAATTGAGAAAGAATTGTTAGCCATTCAGTTTGGTTGTGAAAAATTTCACCAGTATGTGTACGGTCATAAAGTAACTGTTCATACTGATCATAAACCTTTAGTCTATCTTTTTAAAAAGCCATTACATGATGTACCAGCAAGATTGCAACGTATGATGTTAACTTTACAAAAATATGATTTGGAAGTTATACATGTTCCAGGTAAAGAAATGTTTATATCTGACACTCTGTCTAGAGCAGCATTGAAAGAACATTATATACCTGAGAATGAGTCAGAAATATCTTGTCATGTCAATTTAATGCATTCAAGTCTAGCAGTCACAAAGGAGTACTGTACAAAATTGTTACAGAACACTATGAAAGATGATACTTTGCAATTGTTAAAAAAGTATTATTATGAAGGTTGGCCAAAAAATAAAAATAATGTCAGTCTGTCAATAAAACCATTTTGGAATATACAAGCTGAAATTCATGTAGTCAAAGATTTGTTGTTCAAAGGGTCAAAATTAATAGTACCACAGGCAATGTATAAGGAAATGTTAGGTAAAATTCATGAAGGTCACCAAGGTATAAATAAATGCTTAAAACTGGCTAGAGAGTCTTTGTACTGGCCAAGCATGTCAGCTGATATTAAAAACTTGGTAGAACAATGTTATGTATGTGCACAATTTAAACCTAATAATCCAAAGGAACCACTAAAAAATTTTGAAATTAATAAATATCCATGGCAACAAGTAGGTGTTGATTTAATGTATTTTGATAACCTTACTTATTTAATTGTCACAGATTATTATTCTAAATTTATAGAAATAGCTTTGTTAAATAAAAACAGTACAGCAAAGAATGTAATAACACATTTAAAGTCCATTTTTGCTCGTCATGGAATACCTTTATCTTTAGTGTCTGATGGTGGTCCTCCTTTTCAGTCATTAGAATTTAAGAATTTTATGCATGAATGGGACATAGAACACATTGTAACTAGCCCATATCATCCACAGTCAAATGGTCAAGCAGAGAGTTCAGTCAAAATTATCAAAAATATGTTAAAAAAATGTAAAAGAAACTCATCTGATCCATACATAGCTTTATTACAGTATAGAAACACACCTAAGAATAATTTACCATCTCCAGCTCAATTGTTAATGTCCAGGAATTTAAGAAATAACATTCCTATGTCTTATAAGAAATTAAAACCTAAAGTGGTTACATTCAAAAATTATAAAGAATGTGTCAAGCAAAATAATAAAAATAAGTCTAAATATTATAATAGAAATACAAAGTCATTGTCATTATTGTATCCCAATGATCATGTATACTTTAAAAGAAAGCCTGATAGCAATTGGGAACAAGCCATTGTCAAGCTAAGGTTGGCTAATAATAGGTCATATGTCGTTGAGGATGTCAATGGAGTTAGGTATAGGAGGAACAGGGTTCATTTAAGACACAAATATTCTCCTATGCTATCCAATTCGTCGCAGGGGAGAGAGGAAGGTAACAGGCAGGAGTCTAGACCTCAAGAGCTCTCATCTCAATCCTCAGTCAGTCAACATGTAACTCGTTCTGGAAGAGTTGTAAAGCCAACCAGAAGGCTAATTGATGAAATAGATTAAGTAGAACATTGTATCCTAGATTAAGACCTAACTATAGTCTTAAGTCATTGTCTAAATTGTAACTAAGTCAGGTTTCTATAATATTGTTTGTCAAGGGTTAATTTAAACTTAAACAGGGGGGATGTTGTATCATACATCACTACTCTGTAGTCGAGTAACTAATACCATCTCTATGTATTAGTGTCTATGAATATAGTCTATAGTCTTGTCATTGTAACTTAGGATCTGACCTAGAAGATGTCGATTCCAAGGTAATAATTCCACAAGTGTAATAAACCAGTCTAATTATCTAAAGTCTTTAATATTTACCAACGGGACAATCATACAGTTTATTCAAACAATTGAAATAAAAAATTCAGCGTCACTATTTTTTGTGCCTTTGAGCGGACCTTACGATGGACTGAACATTTTAGTTAAACAACATTGTACTTTGTGCTCATAAAATTAATAATTAAATGAAATGAAAAATCTTGATAGTTATTCAGTACAGTAAATGTTAATGCTTAGATTCAGATTTAAAATATTAAGTCCAACAACTTTCTTGTTCTAACCATATACCATAGAGATGTAGTAGAAGTGTGTAGTGTTGAGATGTGATGTGTTCGCCAGATATACTGTACCGGATGACGACTAGATTATGTAAGTATCTGCATTCCCTGAAAGATTATGTCTAATCTTTAAGCAGATACTTAGTGGACACATGGCTAGACATCAAGCGATTAAGGTCCAGTTTTAGTTGACCTCGCATTGTATGGGTGTTTTGTATAATCAGAGGTAACTTATACTGGATATTAAAGCCATGCCTCTAGTATTATAACAACGGACAAGTCTAATGCAATCAACCGGGCAAAAATTCCGACTTCCGTCTGCTACTGCGAAATTACAGATGGAAAAACCCCAATATATTAATACTATCTCTATGCACCTGTCAGGTAAGATAACACATCAAAATATTCACTTTGAAAAATCATTGAGTGTCAAAAATTCTCATTGAATGTGGCCAACATGGAAGGAGTGACGATGAAGAAATGATGCTCTTGCAGGCTGCATGAGCATGCATAATCCATCACCACTCATTCGATGTCCACTACGCATACGATAGATAGAATATAGCATAAATCTTAAAGAATGGCGAAACTAATACTGAGATAGATACAATAAAGTTTTTAGGAGTTACTTAGATGCTAGCCTAAATTGGAAAGAGCACGCAGAGATCCTTTGTGAAATGTTGAGTACTCAATTGAATGCATTGTATATGCTCAGAAAATACCAGAAAATACCTAGTGAGAGCATATTATGGGAACGTTGAAAATATTTTAAGATACGGAATCATATTTTGGGGAAACTGTAGCAAAAAAGAGCAAATATTCAAAGCACAAAAAAGTGCATAAGGGCAATGTGCAATCGATCAAATGGATAGTTGTAGGCCATACTTTAAAAAACTAAATATATTAACAGTACCGTGTCTGTAGGTACATCTAAAAGTTGGTGATGTTTGCCAGATATAATTTAGCGATGTAGGAAAATTATAAAAGTAAACGTCACAATTTAAAAGTTAACTGTCCTCAACACAAAAGTGCATTGATGAAAAATATTGTACTTTCTATGGCGCCACGTGTTTATAATCACCTACCAAAACACTACTAGAAAGCCTAAGCTGTAATATATTTAAACATAAAGTAAAAAAAATCTCGTTGAAAAAGCCTATTACAGTGTAAACGAATTTATAAATGACATTCAATCTAATTGTGAAAGATGACATTATTGTATTTGGTACTTACTTATTGACTTGACTTGTTTTAATTATAATATTAATTATTATCCGACGTTTTTATAAATTCTCAATTGACCTGTCCATTCTTTCTTTCTTTTTTAGCTTCGCACGGTTTGTGCATTTAGCCAATGTCACGTAATGAATTATTCATGTCGAAAAAGACGGCCGCCTGAACCGTCATATGAGGGAGGTTTGAGACAAAGTCATGATATGGCCACTATGCTGCGATATTTCATTGTTCTTTATGAATTATTTACTGAATGCATTTTTATTACATAAATCACGCACTTTTATTTAGTAAACAACACTATAAATAATTTTAAAAGTCCAATGAAAAATGAGCGTGACACTCAGCTTGACTTTCCCGCCAAGACTCCAATTGACCTGTCCATGACAATAATTTTGACATTTATTATTTTTAAGACCCTTTTGTATCTTACATATTTTGTTTTGAATGAATTTATATTTATGTGATTATTAGTTATGTACAATTGTAATTAGAGACAAACGCCAATTAAAATTGCATGCCTTCATGCGGATTATGGAGATGCCAAACTATTTAATCTATAGATGTGAATTATGTCAATTACCCATTATCGCAATAAATGAGTTTGTAATCCCAGGTATGCCAAGAGGCGCGAGCCCAATACACGCTAAATAATCTTGCAGAGTACCTATGCAAGGTAGGATCGGCACGACTACCATTTTGGGCACGGGCTTCACGTTAGCAAGCTTCCTCCTGGGCACTATACCAGTCTTAAATGAGAGGCGCAAATACAAGCGCGTCAATACAGGAGACAACTCGGGCTCACATGCCTTAAGAACAATCACTGGGTTACCATCTGGTCCACTAGCGTTATTCACGTCCAGACGACACAGTACTCTCAGAACCTCCTTGTTCCTAATACGAACCTCGAGCATTGTAGTGTCGCAGTGAGGTAGAATAACTGTTAGTAACCAGATGTGAATTGTACGTAGTGGGCAAAGGCACATGCAAAGAGATCTGCTTTCTCTCTGGCCTTATGAGCCAGTTTTCCATCAGGTTTAACCAGGGGAGGCAGTGTGGGCCGACAGAAGTTCGCTTCGACCGATTTGGCGAGGGATCAGAAAGATCTGCTACCGGACGGCTGCACAGAGAGCTTGTTGCCAATATGGGTAATACTGTCGAAGAGAGCCTGCCTAGGAATAAGGGTAAAATGTTATGTAATACCAACCCGCACTGAGACAGCGTAGCTTACCGAGAGGACGCTTTTGTCCCAACAGTGGGAAACATTATAGGTTGATTATGTATTATGTAGGTATGTTTTTTAATAATTTATAGTGAAAAGTTTATTTTTATATAAGGATCAAATTACAAACTTAACAACTACATAAATTCAGCATTTACTGTAGATACTAATTAGTATTGCAATAATCAGACATACACTTCCAATCTAACCCTGTGGTTATCCACCATGGGAAACTTCCGCCGTGGCTTTCTACGGAGAAACAATGCTCTGAGCCACGAAGTTCCTAAGAAAGGCCATCGTTAGTAAGTAATAATCAACTGATAAGATAGTGGAGATATCGCAAAAATTGGGTAGAACCTTAAAAAATGTTTTGGCGGTAAGCTCTTTTATAATAAGTACCTACATATTTAAGAGAATGAGTAATTTCATTTGTTGGTTGGTATATCAGTTTCTCTCTCGGCGCGGCGGCCACACTCATCATCATCATCAACCTTTTATCATCCCACTGCTGGGCACAGGTCTCCTCTTATAGAGAGAAGGATTGAGCGTAATCACCACGCTTGCTCAATGCGGGTTGGCGATTTCAGACTTAAAGTCCAGGTTTCCTCAAGATGTTGTCCTTCACCTTCAGCCATTGCTGTCCAAGATATACTTAGAAAGTACATACAACTTTAGAAAAGTTACATTGGTACTTGCCTGACCTGGAATCGAACCAGCGCACTCATACAGGCTGGTGTTTTAACCACTAGGCCACCTAGGTATCTTGGACACCAATGACTGAAGGTGAAGCAAAACATCTTGAAGAAACCTGGACTTTAAGTCTGAAATCGCCAACCCGCATTGAGCAAGCGTGGTGATTACGCTCAATCCTTCTCTGTGTGAGAGGAGACCTGTGCCCAGCAGTGGGACGATAAAAATGTTGATGATGATGATGATGATAGCAATTTATTCTCACAAGCTTGCTTGCGATAACTTTGTGTTTAATACAATTAGCTTAAAACGTTTCCATCGCTGGCAAACACATCTCAACATAGGTACCTTCTAGGTTGTTATGTGATTTCTCCGTTCCAGGATATGCCACTTTCCTTCACCATTTTGAGAGAAGCGGGAAGACATTTTGCACAAAATACACCATCTTTCTAGGTTTCACTTTCGTTACCATGGGTCGCCCCTGTTCTAGAATATAATCCTTAATATACTGTGTATGTGTGTATATAATAGCCGAGTCAGAAAATTGGATTCCTTAATAACTTATGAACACTTGTGAATATTTGACTGACATTTAGAGTAAAATGAAGTAAGTATGTTACGTAATTGACTGATATTACGTATAGTCGGTTAACTAAGTCACTTGATATTTGTTTACCAATGGATTTTAGGCCAAGAACACAACGCAATGGAACTACATCAAAAGAAGCATTGTGAAAATGCACTCAAACGCCGTACAGTCGAAAACAACAGCAACCTAATTATTGCGCAACATACCTACGATTTGAATAATTTTAAAGATACTGCTAATCCAATGCTTCTTATGTTTGATCGAAAGCTTACTTAGTAGCATAAATAACACAATGTATGTAGATAAACTGTCAAAATGAAACCATTTTTTTATTCTAATTATAAACTAGTGGTTGAGCGTAATCCCGCCTGATGGTAAGCAGTGATGCAAACGTTGATGGTAAAGCGCGCTAGATTATTAAGAGCCTATTCACTATAGCCCTAAAGACACTTATATTGATGTGAGAAGGAAACACTGCCGCTGGCAAATTGTTCCAGTCCCTCGATGTACGCGGTATAAAAGACGAGACGAAACGCTTCGTCCGGATCGTAGTGGTGTCAACAACGTAAGGGGTCCACCCGTTGCTACTGTTAGCTTGCTACATAATTACCTTGCATGTTTATATTGTTTTCTAGGTTTTCTGTAGCCCCTCTAAGTATTCTATTTTAGGAAAACCATTACGGAATATCTGATGCTTCTTTTAAGAAGACCGACATTAATTCAAACAAAACATATTTCGATCATAAACGAACAGCGAATACTTCATAACACAATAACAATACAAGTGAATCATCATTATTATCATCATTATCAACCTTTTTATCGTCCCACTGCTGGGCACAGGTCTCCTCTCATACAGAGAAGGATTTGTAGTGGTGGCCTAGTGGTTAAAACACAAGCCTCTCAAGTATGAGTGAGCGGGTTCGATTCCAGGTCAGGCAAGTACCAATGTAACTTTTCTAAAGTTATATGTACTTTCTAAGTATATCTTGGACACCAATGACTGAAGGTGAAGGAAAACATCTTGAGGAAATCTGGACTTTAAGTCTGAAATCGCCAACCCGCATTGAGCAAGCGTGGTGATTATGCTCAATCCTTCTCTGTATGAGAGACCTGTGCCCAGCAGTACAAGTTAATAACACTTAATAATGTCTGAACAGTATTTATTTAAACAATAATCATTGCTAGAACATAACCTATACAACAATATCTATTCGTTATTTAGTTACCGAAACCATTTTACAGTTATGTACTATATCTCATCAACTTTGGTGGTATTTTGTCTTCGAAGGGCGCTGGTCTGTGTAATTTGTTTTACAGCTTACCTACCCTATTGCTATACCCTTTTACGGTCATAAAACTTTCCAGAAACATTTTTTTATTGCCTTCCGACAATCCCTTCGGAGACTTAAAAGTAAGTAATTAGGAAGGTCTTACCTGGTGTAAAATGCGGTGTTATTATTACTTTGTACTAGCGGTTTCATACGCATTAGTTTCGATTCTGATTATAAACCATCTGAGTTAGAAATTTTATCGAATGCAGAATATTTATATTGGCGGAGATTTAGTTGTTCACAAACTAAATTAATTTTAAGATAACTGCATCTTTTACTTTCTATTTCGTTATGAAAAGGACAAAAGATAAAATGTCAGTTTAGACCTGTCAAATTAGTGCGCTCCTGACGTAAACTGGCGTATTTTTAGTCGCCATGTTTTTAATCGCGTCTCAACTGTCTATGGAATATCTTAATGTGACAGGATTAAACTAAAATTTTACCTGCTATCCTTTTCATATTGAGTTAGAAAGAAAAAGATGCACGTAATTTAAAATTAGTTTAGCTAACAACAGAATCGGCGCCATTGTAGGTTTTGGCGAGACCTTAGGATGGTATGCCAAACGCTTCGTCTTGTTCCGGCATAATGTCTGGTGAAGCCGTACGGAGGATGGGTCTGAGCTATTGTGTTGCGTTGTGTGTCGGGTACGATGAGCCAAATGTTGTTGTGTCGGCAGTTTGGTCGGGTCTCGAAGGTCTCCAGATCAATCTCCCACTAGCGCAGCATCGTTGGTCGTGTTGTTGGGTTTAACATTGCATCACCTCGCTCAACTGCCGTCTTCTTTCCTGTTCACTCAGTTTTTTTAATTCAATAGGCTCTTAATAAACTAGCGCGCTTTACCATCGACGATTAAGCTCTAATACAAAAAGGAAATACATAAATATACAGGTAATTCTGCATCTTTAACAGATAAAGGTGCGCAAATCAAAGCTTGGTCACACTCCAGCAGTTTTTCAGACATTCCTTGTTTTGGTGTAACGGCCTTAGAAATCAACACAGAATCAATTTACGAATAGCGTCTTTTTTTCAGTTAAAATCCCGTTTGTTAAAAGTGCAAATCATTAGTTGCACCTGTATATACAATACATTTTGTGTTAGAGGTGCGATCCCAATGATTTGATTTGAAATTGTTTGGAGCCTAATTCACACACGACAAACAATTGTTTTTGGCAAAACATTATTTTTCTTAAACAAATATTGTTTTCGTTTATTCGTAAACAAATTTAAATTGAAAGTTTATACAAAAACACAGATACTGATGAACAAAAACCACGTTGTTGTGTTAAAAGTCATTTTGGGTGTACTATCATTTGGAAAAGGCGTCACAAAAACGCATTCCTTACTGCACCGAGCTTCAAGTAACTAACGCGTACAGACTACCTGAGGAAGCCCGACGGCGACGTAAGTACCGTTACGGCAACTAACAATTCCAAGAAGGTCATGCGCACTAAACTAAAGCTAAAATTCCACTTAATTTTTTTTTTGCTTCGTTCGTCGCACTGCTCATTGCAGCACCTTTTGACCAAGGCTAAATATTTTTTTCTCACTTACACAGGGTGGCAAGAATAGAACATGAATTCTTCAAATATTCCTCTCCGGTTTCTATATTAGGATTCACCTCTCATGTTAATATTCAGAAGTCAAAGTTCACATAGAAACGCTCACGTTACCTTATCTGTTCATACCTCGGGATGTATGTATGTTTGAACAAGCCAACACAGCACCACCCACTTTCGCCTTGTAGTAACGCCGACGAATCGGCGTTTAAAGCCACAAATGACAAATGAGGCCAAATATTGACAGCATGCAACATAAAAACAAAGGGCCACCACTGAGGGAGGGCTGGTGTCAATCTTAGGAACAAATAGATTCATGTTTGACGAACGAATTACGTGACAACTTTAGTTTGTTGTTTGGGCCTATGTTTACACTCCGACACCAACTGGGACTTTGGAAAATTACATTGCGACATGGAAAAAAAAGTGGGACCAAATGTGTCGGCGGATGGTATAGGTGACCGGAGCCAGGGGTGGCAGATGTAAGCACCGGTGTACGCTGGTACATGCCATACAATACGATTTTTTTCTAAGAATATGATACCGTGCAATTTCGGTGATTTATTTCTTAAATTTAAACATAGTTGAGTAGTGATTTTTTATTTAATTAGACAGCTTATTTCCTGTGAGATTGATTACCAGTTTTTAGGAAATGTAAAATAAAATACTACAGTTTATAGTGATAGAAAATTGTAGGTAGTTTTAAAATCTCAACAACCTAGGTACAGTGACACATCACACATCTAAGTAATGGGATTGAAAGTAATATTTACGTTGAACACATGATTAGAAAGTAGTAGTAACAATCATAGCAATGACATGTCGCGAACCGTGAGAGGAAACAATGCCAGCTCCGTGGGAACGCGGCGTGATTGCCCACCCTCGGGTAGCGGGTTCGAGTCCCGGGTCACGCCGCGGAACGGTGGGGTGCGAAACCAGAGTGCGCGCGTACATCCGGAATTCATATTTTTATGAATGCGTTTTGAGTAATTTTAATAAATCTATTTTGGGTTGGCTTTGTTTTATTCGTTTAGGTATTTTAGAATTTCTATAGCTTTGTTTAATGTGTGTGATGTACCTTCCTACGTATTACGTGGTTTGATTTCATAATCACGATGTCTCCCGTAGATATAATAGTACTATAAATATAATAATAGGTAGTGAAGAGAACTGGATTACTAATAGTTTTTGGATGATTATTTATCGTCATATACGAATCCGGCCCACATACCAGGGCCGGATTCATAGACAGAGTTAGGTATTGTGTTAGTACTAGCAGCGTCCCGCGGTTCCACTCACATATGTTTGGATTCCGTTAGAATATCGGAATATAAAGTATCCTATGTGTTATTCCTGGTTATAAACTATCTCTGTGCCAAATTTCGTCCAGATCCGTTCAGTAGGTTTTGCGTGAAAGCGGAACAAACAAAGTCACATTCACATTTACATATTATAGTAAGGATGTCTTATGTATTTAAATCACATCCTTACTAATATTATAAATCGGAAAGTGAGTTTGTTTGTTCCGCTTTCACGCCGTAACTACTGAACCGATTGCTTTTAAATTTTGCAGACGTAAAGTTAGAAGTCCGAATTAAATAATAGGGTACTTTTTATCACGGCAAAATTTTGATATTCCCGAGGGAAAACTAAAACGCGCGATGTAACCGAATTCTACTCGGCCAAAGCCGCGGCCGGAAAGCTACTAAACAAATAATTAATTTCTTAATTTTCAAGTGATGGTGTGACCAATTACTGTTCTGGATCTACGCGAAAATGTGAAATCCGGTAGAATAATAAAGTGTATAAATGAATGAAGTCGCAATAGCTAAATGTGAAAGAAACTGGAAAGTTACATACCTACAAATAAGTATGTAGAGGCAAAGTTGTTAAAGATTTTACAGTTGAGTAAAGAATAATTTAAATTTTAAGATTACACAAATGTTTGAAGACAGTTGCTCCTTGCAGATAACAATTTTATATGTACGTAGTTTGGAGTAAGTTTACCTAAATTAATTTTATAGTACTGAGTCATCATCATATGAGCGTTAATCCCAGTCGCATCCGTAGCTTTTTAGATTTGGAGTCTAGGGTCCGCTTTACCAATCTAACTGCTGATTTTGGTTAAACTTCGATATTTTCCGTGAAGCGACTGCCGTCTGACCTCCACAGCCCGAAGGCGATATCTAAGCATTGCAGTTAGAACAATTGTTAGACTTTTGAGGGCTCCAACAACCCGTAACAACTGCGACTAGATGTTCGTATGGCAACCGGGACAGTGCAAATATTCATATTCATGCATACAAATATTTGCACTGTGCGGGGATCGAACCCGCGCCTCCTTGAACGGCCGCGTTTGCTACCGCTACGCCACAGAGGCAGTCAATTTCATAGTACTGAGTATTATTAGTATTGTAATGTATTATTTAGTAGAGTATCATTAGTACTTTATAATAAACTAGCGGTCGCCGGCGACTTCGTTCGCGTGGAGTTAGTTATGTTCCGCTCCTATTGGTCGCATCGTGATGTTATATAGCCTGAAGAATTCCTGAATTAATGGGCTATCCAACGCAAAAATAATTTTTCAATGCGGACCAGCAGTTCCTGAGATTAGCGCGTTCAAACAAGCTTTATATATTAGTATAGATATTATGATATGAGCACTGAGAAAAGAAATATTAAAAAGTCGTCCTTACTATTTGTGAAATTATGGAAAAGCAAGAGTTTGGACTATTTAAATTTAATTTATTGTAAAGAAACTGTGGTGGATACTAAAAATAATTCTTATATGATTAGAACTAAGTTAGTATCTATGTAGGCCGAAACTGACCGCTCTTCCACTCTCCTGCCTATTAACAAATTGAATTGGAGAAACTGTAAATACCTATCAGTTCGCAGTTTGGTAGAATTAATTTAAATAGTTTTGTTACAATTATAAATATTAAGTAAATTATACCACCAAGTAAAAACTGATAACGATGAAATTATAATTAGATATGTATAGTGTACTATAGGTATAGTAATAATAATAAGACCAACAGTTTGAAAACTAAGAACCTCGATCAACATCTAATTCAAAAGGCAGTACACCTCGATACTGCCCACATCGTGAGGAGTTCCTGTCTCTGGAGCTCTAACCACCGGTAGCTTGGACCTTGCTCCCGTCATCGGTTAAACACATTTTTTTATATTTTTAAATGTTTTTATGTATTTTAATAAATATTTAAAAATGTAAATGAATATGCATATATGTAGAAAATAAACGAAATAATAAAAATAAAGCAAACAGCTGTTTTGTTTGAACAATTTCGTCTCTCGAAATATGTCGTTATTTATTTTAGCTTCAGGTAACACGGGACGAGCTTATTGATAGTTGTGAACTTCTTTGTAATAGATACGTAAGGCAACAACAACAAAATTTTTATATAAATAATGATAAATATACAGTATGTTAAGAAAACCCTGTCCGACCCATAAGGATAATAAAGGTTAGGTAAACACATGACCAAATATAATATAAAATTTTACGTAATCATCATAGTACCAATACAAATGAATTTTGAAATATCTTTTTTTCCCGCGAATTAATTCCAACTTCCCCGAAATTTGGTATATATTTAAAAAAGTGACAACACCGGTATTATTATGAGCGAATAGCGATGCAACCACGTGCCGCGTGCCCTATCGCCCGCCGCCCGCAGAAGGGTGCTAAACGCACATTTATTAAGTTACCTCTTTTTGCGAAATAATATTTATTTTTTTAGGGGGATTTTTTTTTAAGTTTAGCCCGGTTTTGTATCCATTAGTAGAATCTATTATCGATACCTAACAACACCTTCACGGGTCGGACAGGATTTTCTTAGCATACTGTATAAACTTATTATTAAAATAATAAAACTGAAGAGTTTGTTTGTTTGAACACTTTTTTTTGCATTTGTTAGCCCAATCTATAAGGAACCTTCTTCTTCAGCCTATAGTCCACGGCTTTCCACGATGACCAGTCTTGTTCTGCCCGCATCCGTCGGCTTCCAAGACCTTCATCAGGTCATCGGTCCACCTTATTGGGGACCCTTTGTGTGACTCTGAGCCTTCGAATGAGGCCCATTGTGAGCATGGAAGATTACGGTTGTGTGTAAGAAAGGTTAAGGGCTTTTTAACAATACGCTGGGACCAAGAGAAGCTGAGCGTAAGTAAAACAGAGCACTCCCACGCAAACATGGACACTTGGGCGGAAGCTAGTCATGATAACAACGATGTTAGTTTGGAAGTCATAATAACAGTAGAATATTGAATAATATTTTTGTGTTCCTATAATTGTATTCTCCAGGCTGATGGTGCCCCAAAAAAAGAGATTAAAGAAGTGCATAAAAATAAAAAAAGAGTGACAAAAAGAGATTGGTTACAGATTAACAAAACTTTTTTGTCAATCATTTACTTTCACGCTGTTTTTCAACAGAGTAGCTTGTAGCTGTTAAACGGCGTTGATACTAAGGTAACTAGAAGTATTATGAGGTATGCTTAGATTATGAGTATAATAACCGCCTTGAGTCGTGGTGGCCTATTGGTTAAAACACCAGCCTTTGAAGTAAGAATCAATGTAACTTTTTTAAAGTTATATGTACTTTCTGTATATCTTGGACACCAATGACTGAAAACATCTGGAGGAAGCCTGGGCTTTAAGTCTGAAATCGCCAACCCGTATTGAGCAAGCGTGGTGATTATGCTTAATCCTCCTCTGTATGAGAGGAGACCTGTGCCCAGCAGTGGGACGATAAAAATGGTTGAAGATGATGGACCGCCGTGCGTGTATAAATAGAAGGATAATTATCAGTAAACACGTCCAATTTACCTACATTTTGACAAGCTTTGGAATTTGTTTGTCGCCGAAATGTGTCTGCGATTAAATCATGAACCCTTTAAGTTACAAGAATTATTGATCCCTATGTTCCTTAGGTACTTCCAAACCACGTCGATCCTTTTCCAGTTTTTTTTTAATAATTATAAACTAGCGCTTGACCGCAATCCCGCCTGATGGTAAGCAGTGATGCGATCGTTGATGGTATAGCGCGCTAGTTTATTAAGAGCCTATTCACTCAGAAAACCTGAGCGAATTGGAAGGAAGACGGCAGTTGAGCGAGGTGATGCAATGTTAAACCCAACAACACGACCAACGATGCTGCGCCAAAGGGAGATTGATCTGAAGACCCTCCACGACCAAACTCCCAGCACAACAACATTAGGAGCATCGTAACCGGCACACATCGCAACACAACTGCTGCCATAGAAAATACGGGCCAAGCACCCTAAGTACGTAACCCACTCGCTAACAATTTGAATCATTTTGAATAAAATTACTAGACCAATGCTTCATATGTTCGAAAAAAAAGTTTGCTTAAAAACGTGAATAACACAATGAATGTTGTTTAACCATCGAAATGAGAAACCATTCCCACTGTTAGTGTGTAACTTATTTGCCTCACAGATAAGACAAACAAAAGAAATAGGTTTTTTGGGATCGTGGTAGGAGGTATTCTGTGTTTTCTACCTACCCCCGTGAGAAGAAGGCGAAAGTATATTTAAATCTTACTAATACCTATTCTAAACTTGAAACTGTGTATCTATGGATGTATGTTTGTTACACTTTCACGCAAAAACTACTGAACCGATTTGGGTCAAATTTGTTTTCATAACTAGAATTCACTATCACTAAACATTAAAACAATATGCCAATATTTCTTTAGTTTATAACTGATTCAAATGAGGTTCTAACTTGTATTTAGGTTCAGAGAAATAAATTATGTTAATGGATTAATTAATTATTTAAAATGATACAATCTACTTTAGTGAGATATGAGAATAATCAAACACTAAATTTGGAAGGATTTTAATTCCGGCTGCCGAATTATGCATATGTTATTTGGAAAATCCTAGACATGTTTCAGTTATTAAAGTGAGATGTCCATTTAAATGACAATGCTCAACGATGTATAGAATCCCGTACCATGCTGCGTCATGTAATTTTTTTTTTATAGTCTACACTTATCATAGAATCTCCTACAAAAAAAGTTCTTTGTGTAAACAAAGCCCGGGCTTTGACCATTACCAAAGAAAAAAAAACTAAAAATAAAATAATTTTTTTTTTGTGAGAAAACTAAATACTTAGGTAATTTACTTTTATTTGACATGTCGAATACGAACGGCTATAATTGGTTTAAAAAACGAAAATCGTTTAAATTAAAATACTATTCTATATTTGTTATTTTTAGTTAAATTAGAAACAACAATAATAAAGTTTAGTTATGAACATGGGTATTGGCTTCATTTGCTTATTCGCAAGTTAAACTAAATTTATGTCCAGTGCATCATTCTATTTTAATAAGAAAAGTACATCATCAAGCTTTTTTTCGCCTCACTGCTGGGCACAGGTCTCCGAAAAGGATAAATACAGAGAAGGATAAAGAAGGCATAGGAGGAAAGTACAGAAAATAAATAAATATAAGTTTAGTCCTGTTGAATTATTCTATGTCTGACCTAAATTGACGTATTTTTAGTCACACTATTTTATTAACGTTTAAATTGTCTATCTTAATTTGATAGGACTGAACACAGTAATGGTTATCTTAAAACTTCAAAATATGTGAGTAAATTTCTGCTATAAAATCAAGTTCCCAAGAAATGATAGGTATGATATTTACTAGAAAACATCAAAAGATGTTTTGATAACTGAAGCTCTATATTAATATTAGGAAAAGGTAAAATATGTGAGGTGTTGTATATAGAAGATAATCTTTTGAAATTTTGATCTGATTCTGAAAATTCTTTGCCTAAAAAATACAGAATTGGCGAGTGTCATAGGATATTTTAAGTTTAAACAAGAAACTTTCATCATCATCAACCTTTTGATCGTCCCACTACTGGGCACAGGCCTCCTCTCACACAGAGAAGGATTGAGCGTAATCACCACGCTTGCTCAATGCGGGTTGGCGATTTCAGATTTAAAGTCCAGGTTTTCTCAAAATATTTTCTTTCACCTTGTAATCAGTCATTAGTGTCCAAGATATACTTGGAAAGTACTACATATAACTTACTATAAGAAACTTTATCAAAAGATATTTTATAAAATCTGATGTTGAAATGAAAAATAATAACGGATCTTTTTTAATTACTATAATGGAGTAAATACTTCCCTTCGCAGTACTTTAGAACATAACAGCAGTATGAATCTATATCCATCTCACAGTGAAAACTTAAGTGAGCGTAGAACGAGTTATAATCACAGCTAATATTAGGGATTGACACAATTACAATCTTACTCCACAGAACTTATCACTATGAGATTTTTACACAGTCAAAAGGCTGAAGTAGTACTATAGTAAGAACAATAAACAGCTACACTAAGCGGCTTGTCTTACACAACAAAACTGACTTAAACAATGAGTTGTTATAAGTTGTTTGAATTACTGTTTTGATTTCCTTAGTGGCTGCCGTTGAAAACAGACTATCTAGCCATATCTAAATTAACTCCGTATATCTATAAATGTTAAATGTAACTTGTAACTATGATTTGAATTGTTCAAGTAATATATGCTACTGTTAATTTCAAAAAACTTGAATAGTCAAACAATTTTCAACCTATCTTGTGTACCTTTTTTATTTCCTTTCTTTGTTTCGCTCTCGATCCTCACTCAGATTCAATAACTCATTTATTTCCTTGTTTTTAGGTGGTTCCCAACCTAATTTTTATTTTTTTTGCTTTCCAATCTTACCTACTCAGATTCAATAATTTAAGTCTCCAGTGACTTCTCTTAACATCCCGCCCCACATCAAAGTGTTGAGTGAAAATAGTGTTTAAATGATCGCTGCTAAACATCGGGGCGTTTTTCCTCGGATTAAGTCAGTTAAATTCCCAAGGGTGGTGCAAGTACCCGAATTCTATCAACTACTCCGAGGGATTTGATTAAATCCCGCCTCACCCCTTGCGTGTTGACAGTAATTGATTGAAATGCCAGTATCTTATATGCATTATCAAGGTGTTAGTGTGTGATGCATTTTTGTTAATTATTTTTTTAAGCGTAGTAATCATATTTAGGCGCTATCAGCGATTTTTTGAAGGTGAACCGCTTATCTGTTAGCGTCACCTTACAGCTTATTTGCGGCTACAAGTGTGACCTCTGTTATATAAAAAATAACCTCTTCATTTCTATCAACAGTCTCCATGACTGCCTTTTTTGTTTAAGTGTGAGAAATAGTTTGTCTAGTTTTTTAGAAAAATATGTTTGTGCTGTTATTTGCGTCTCAAACAGCTATCCTATACTTGTGTAGAATACTAAACAACAATAGTCCATAAACGAATGTAATTTACTGGCTGTAGTAAAGATTTTTTAAATTTATTTATTAAAATACTTTTTAATAGTTCGTTGAAAAAATAAACTATCTTCATAATAATGTTCTGTGATTTATATATTTGAAGTAATAAAGGGTATTTCTATTCTCTATATTTAAATATTTCTAAACTAGAAAACAGCAAAAAAAAATATACACTATACTATATTATAGGTATAGGTTTTATGACTTTCATTGAAATATCTGTTGTATAATTTTCTTTCCTTAAATTGGTTATCAAAATTTTAATTCAATATAATTTCGTGATGTTTCCTTTTGTATAATAAAATACAGCACTATCTAAACCCTGTTTGGTGGTTGTACCTACGATTGAATAAATATTAAGCTAGATTGATATTCAATCAATTGTTACCTACACAGAACAAAAAATAAAATATCTGTTACTTATTAAAGTAAAATTTGCGGTAGTCTCCAGAAAAAGTTATTTACCTACTTTAAAACATTTATAAATTAGGAGTTCAATTTATAAACAACTAGATCGCTATGTAATTAGAAGTTCAAATGAATCGATAAAACATTTGAATAATTCAATTAATGTTGCAATTGGAAGCAAATGTAATAATATTTATTTATTAACTTCAGGTATTATATTTTCCTATTGAACCTTTCAAAAGCATTTAATTATGTTAGAATTGCACCGACATAATGGCGTCATTATCAACTATTATGAAATATTTATTGCCTTCTGTATAAAGTTTTGTAGCGTTTGGCAGTTTACTAAATTGGCACAAACAATCAAACACCTTAAAATTTATGAAAATACAAGAAATAATTTTGCGATGAAAAGTCGACCAAGTGTGACTGTTCGTTGAAGTCTTTTCTATGAGAGAAATTAAGATTGTGTTTTTAAGAGTAATTCAGTTTAATACCTTGTAAACAAAGATAGCAATGTTTTTTCTTTTTGAATAATAAATCAAATCGCCAATGAATGTAGGTGTACTTAGAAAATTGGTATAAATCGCTTGTGGGTAGTTGTGCTTAGCATTGTGACACGGCCACGCTCGGCTAGCGATGAATCATGGCAATGGAGTTTACTTTTCTGTACACTTGCGGCAAGACCGCCGGGGAACACTTGGGATAATACAACAAAACAGCATGTACAATTTAACGCGTCGTTTATTCATAACTTCATCTTTTCTTCAATATACTTTTGTGTCCACTGACTATATAACACTCACTGTACATTTTCGTATTACAATATTTTAGTCTTTCCAGGCATTAAGAACTTTCGATTCCATATAACAAATATTTGTACAACGCACGTCGGGCGTACGAGAGTGTCGTCGTGGCACGACTTATCGCTATCTACCTACACTTTATCGACTATCTCCAACTTTCGTCTAGTCTTTAACACTATATTTACAAATTGTTCAAATTTTTTGGTATTCAAATTACCTCGATCACTACATCGTCTTTCACGCGAACCACAAACGGAACACTAGCGTCCATCCGCACGACACGACTTAAAATATTTAACTTAAACCATAAAAAAATACAATAATCATAATATAATACAGGATATTTATCAACAACATTAATTGAACGTTCAGCCGTCGGCGGTCGGCCGGCGGCTCGCTACTCAACAGTTCGCAACACTAACAGCGTCGGTACATTACAAAACAAATAAATGGACATACCTAGAAGTATGTACGGCCGGGAGAAAACGTTCACTGTCCTAACGCGAAAACCGATTCGCAACAAAGTCACTGGAGCAGTGGCGCGGCGACCCGACAGCTCAAAGCGGCGGGATGTCGATGTCGCACGCGAATGGCGATTCTCAGATGAGCGGCATAGCGCGCTCGTTGGCAGCTGCGTACCGCTGTTCATCGGGCACGTGGTACATGTTGATGATCTGGCTCAGGTCCTGCTGACCGTACTCGCGCTTCATGCCCATATCATGCCCGTGATGTGGTGCAAACTCGCGTTTCAATTGCACCGCCGGCTCGTGGCCAAATTCACGTTTGAGCCCCGGCGGGCCCGGCGGACCCGGCGACACCGGCTCTGACTTGGCGGAGGAGCCGCTTGGGGAGTGAGAGGCGCATGAGGGAGGCAGCGCGTAGCCGCCTGGCGAACCGGGACCCAGCCCGTATGCCGATGGGGAGGACGGCGGCTGCGGTAGGTAGGGGGATCCCTGTCCACCACCGTAGTACTGCCCGTAGCCGCTCTGCTGCATCTGAGACACGTCATAGCGTGGATAACCGTACGCCTGCTGTTGGTAGGCGCTGGGGTCGTGCATCATGTACCCATTGGGCATGTATCCGTTAGGTGTCATTTGGTACACGTCACGCGGCTGCTGTGACGGTGGTGCTGAGCTTCTCTGTCCTTCACCACCACCCAACAGAGCGCCTCCTCCTAATGGGTACTTCTCCTGTTTCTTGGCGAGAGTCTTCGTCTTCCTCCTAGGCCTGTATTTGTAGTCCGGGTGTTCCTTCATGTGAACAGCCCGAAGTCTCTTCGCCTCGTCGATGAATGGTCGTTTCTCTGATTCAGAGAGGTCTTTCCACTGTGCACCGAGACGTTTTGATATTTCAGAGTTATGCATTTTGGGATTGTCAGACGCCATCTTCCTGCGTTGCCCGCGCGACCACACCATGAACGCGTTCATGGGGCGCTTCACACGCTCCGCGTTGGAGTTTTTGCTGGTATTATTATTGTTGTTGTTCGGCGGTTGATGGTGTTGTGGCTGGGCCTGATGGTGCTGCGGCAGAGACTGGTGGTGCTGGTGCTGCAGCGGCTGGTGCTGCGCGAGCGGCTGCTGCTGGGGCAGCGACATCATGCCGCCGAGCGCGCCCAGCGAGCCGTAGCTGTGCTGGAGCGCGTGATGCGGCGGCACGGTGGCATGTAGGCTGCCGCCTTTGAGATCCGTCTCCATCGTCAACATGTCGTCTTCCTGCGGCGCGTACAGCTTGCCGATCCTTCGTTCACCGTACACAACGAGAAAACCGTCGGTCGCTCACATGGACTCGCGGCGGTGCGCGTCGATAACGTTTCGCGGTACCTTAGTGCGCGGAGGCTACGTGCGTTGTGAGGAGGTTGCTAGCGCCGGGCGGCTGCGGCAGCGGAGCCCCCCGCTCGCGCACCCCGGGCCCCGCCCGCGCACCTCCTGGCCAATAGCAGCGCGCCTTGCGGCCCCGCCCCGCCCGCGCTCTCCCACCCGCCGCGGCCTGCATTTTTAATCGCGTGGCGACCGAGCTGATCGTACACCGCCGCCGCCTCATGCAAATCTCAATTTTGTTTGCCGACGGTGACTGCATTCTTGGCCTTACCTTAAGTTGTTAACTACACATACACCATCTATACAATTAGCTAAACACACAATTAAAAGAAACAAAAGTTGAAAAAATTCGCGACCCATATTAAATATTTTCATTCAATATCTATCAATAGGTACAAACCCACTCTAAAATTTAGAATATCATAAAGAAAACAAATAATCACGGTTCGATTTTTATTTTCCAACGCTTATTTGTCGACTAGACAGAAAATATGTTTCTCAATAGTTACGCACAGACAAATTGTAGTTTGTACAGCCGGAGTGAGTTCAAGGCCCGAGCCATGAGCGACAATGTTGTGCTATCCACCTACTGAATGAGAAAGAACTTGTTAACATATAAAAGACGTTACTTCGTACTGTAATACGGAAAACCACTCACTTGTTCTGCCACGCTTCAGAACATTGTTTTAATACCGTAGTAGGTGAGACAATTGCCAGGCCATTAAATAGATCATAAACAACTAACAGACATTGCAGTTCCTCTATAGCAAAGTTTAATACGAAAATTAAGATGTTCACATTTAAATCTAAGATATGGAATTCAAATGGAAAATTTCATGTTTTCTTACAAAATTGTTAGATATCATCTTTCTACTAAAGGTCACATCTGGATGAGGAAAAAGAGTTGAAATATGTTGTTTTTCGGGACTGAATTATAACAAGAGAATATTCAGGTGAAAATACCATTTGAGACGGTTGAGTAATTCTTGTTCCATTTTGTTTGCTGTGAATTTTGTAATTGGTCTGTACTTTGTTTGCTAAAATCATTTGCGATTTTGGAGAAAATAAAATATGATAATGTAAGATGTAGGCATTTCAGCTAATATTCGATTTATTCCTAATATTAGTCAGCAGGCGGACAAAAAATTTTATGTATTTATTTTTAGAATATTTGCAAGCTCTTTAAGAAGAAGCCAGATAAGTTTTTTCTACTACCTAAAGCATAATATACCTAATGTGGAAAGAATATATTACACAAAAAACTTAATTGACAATCTACTGAAATGATTTTTAGATTTGTACAAACCTAAACACGTACCTCCTTATTCATAAACGCTGCTTAAAGTTAACTAGTGTTTAGTGATTATTTAAACATACATTTTAGACGTTTGCATTGAGATTGCAGTTAAGCACTAGTTTGTAATTATATAAAAAAAAAATGTGAAAATAACTGTTGTGTAATATTTATCACGGGTTGGAAAAGTGATTACATTACATTATTATCTTGCAATTCTTTTAGCTTTTTTACATTCTATTCTGGAAAGGATATTGTTTGTCGTCAACTTTATGAATTTCTGCCGTTTTTGATTCAGTACTTTTAGAATCAGTATGTTTTATCGTCATAATCTATTTACCCACCGTAAAGGCTGTTCCTACAGGGTAATAGGGCATTTGACTAAAAAAAAAAAAACTAATTAGTCCGTCAGTCAGATTTCCAAAAAATACTAGACACGTATTTTTTCTTTTTTCATATAAATAAAACGTCGTCGTCTTCATACGACACAGTGCGTTGAAAACTCGTGGGACATCACTGGACGCTACACTTTTTAGCGAGCAGTGACGTCACCAGCCACCACTTCTGATCTTTGATGCCTTTTGTATTTGTCAATCTTTATTGATTTGATAAAACAAAATAACATATCCAATATTTTTCTATAATCCGAATGACGGACTAATTAGTTTTTTTTAGTCAAATACCCTATTGCGTAACACATTATCAGTAGCAACGGGTTTAATTTTGACAGTACAACAACATTCATTGCGTCGTTTACGTTGTTTTGCAAACAAAATTTTGGAACTTATGAAGCAACGGACTAGCAATATGCTTCAAAAGAATTACAAATTATAGTAATAGTGTCTGTTTGCAGAGCGTGTTATTGGTAGATCTGTAAAAAGTCCTCTTTTGTAATAAGTATTTACGGACGCTGTTGTGGTCATGAGAATATTTTGTTTACAAAATGGACGTTTGCGCCGATTCCTTTGTTGACAAACTAATCTATGTATAGGAACTCAAGTTCGGTGCATCTTTATCTTTTTAGTTCGTTATGAAAAGGACAGAAGATATAATTAGTATTCTTATAATTTAATATAATTATTAGTTTGGTCCTTGCCTGACGTAAATTGACGTGGGTGTTTATTCGCCATGTTTTTAATCACGTCTTAACTGTTTATGTATTCTATGTCTTATTTGAAAGGACTAAATTAATATCCTATCTTTTGTCCTTTTCATAATTAAATACAAAAAGAAAGATGCACATTACTTGAATTTAGTTCAGTTTGTGAAGAAGGGAATTGGAGTTATTGGCGATGGTACAGACGACCGTACATCAAGCTACTACAATCTGTCGGATTGTTTTATTGGATTTTTAACTTTATCAATAGAGCATTAAGGCTCAAGGTTGATTGGAAATATTTGACATTTTCGGGTAGCTTGACCTGCTGTCGTCCGTACTAAGGCCATTTTTGATTGATTTCGAACTGTTATTATTTATTAAAACTGTAGTAAGATCTTAAAGGATGAGCAATTGTTATTAATACCTACATATTTGAAATGGGTCTACTAATTTTATTTAGTTTAAAAAAATCTCCGATATTCCATGAGTCATTCATAGATAACAGAATTGTCGGAAGTCCATACCTTTTTACTACTTAGGGAACATTTGTCTTAAAATTGGTAATGGTTATTTTACCTACCTGGCGCCATCATTGTTCAAAAGTAATTACTGGCATTTTAGTATTTTTTTTTTTACTCTACCTTTGCTTTGAGAGTGTGTGTGCAACTGTTTAACTTTGAAGCTATCTTCGGAAATCCTAGTTCGGACTTTTTAACTTTCAAAACTAGTCCCAATCTTAACTCTGCGACAACCAATGTTAAAAAATATACTGATTGAAACTGAATGCGCCTAAATTTTGTGAGCAGTGGTGGCCTAATGGTATCGGCCGCGACTTACAAGAGGTAGGTCGCAGGTTCGAACCCCGCCAAGCTCCCAAAACGACGAAGGAAAACATCGTGAGGAAACCAGCAAGTTCTAGAGCCAAATACTTCGAAGACATGTGACATTTATCAACTAGCACTGTTCCAGCGTGGTAGTTTTCGGCCCACTCCCTGTCAGCGAGAGTAGGCCTGTGTCCCAGCAATGGGAAAATTATAGGCTGATTATGTTATGTTATGTTATGCCGTGGTGGCCTAGTGGTTAAAACACCAGCCTCTCAAGTATGAGTGCGCGGATTCGATTCCAGGTCAGGCAAGTACCAATGTAACTTTTCTAAAGTTATATGTACTTTCTAAGTATATCTTAGACACCAATGACTGAAGGTGAAGGAAAACATCTTGAGGAAACCTGGACTTTAAGTCTGAAATCGCCAACCCGCATTGAGCAAGCGTGGTGATTACGCTCAATCCTTCTCTGTATGAGAGGAGACCTCTGCCCAGCAGTGGGATGATAAAAGGTTGATAATGGTGATGATGTTATCCTAAATAAAAGAGAATTGTAGTACAGTTTCTAGTTTAGTCAATTTATTTGTTATCTTTCGGCTGACTTTCTTAATACTTCACTTTGTATTACTGACTAGCTGCCGCCAGCGACTTCGTTCGCGTGGTTTAGTTATGCTCTGCTCCTATTGGTCGCAGCGTGATGTTATATAGCCTATAGCCTTTCTGGATTAATGGGCTATCCAACGCAAAAATAATTTTTCAAATCGGACCAGTAGTTCCTGAGATTAGCGTGTTCAAACAAACAAACTCTTCAGCTTTATATATTAGTATAGAGTATAGATTAGTTATGTTAGCAG
This sequence comes from Sesamia inferens, assembly GCA_037179545.1. Classification (NCBI taxonomy): domain Eukaryota; kingdom Metazoa; phylum Arthropoda; class Insecta; order Lepidoptera; family Noctuidae; genus Sesamia; species Sesamia inferens. Next base: position 10,317,962 of record CM073934.1, on the reverse strand, counting down.
TCGTGGTGGCTTAATGGTTAAAACACCAGCCTCAAGCCTCAAGTATGAGTGTGTGTGTTCGATTCCAGGTCAGGCAAGTTCCAATGTAACTTTTCTAAGTTATATGTATTTTCTAACTGTAACATTTCATCATAATTTTACATGCTTAATTTTTAAGCAAAACATGAGCTCATTTCTTATTTAAACAGCTTTGTATACCATGTTTTTCGCAAATAATAATTATTATTATTATCTTGGACACCAATGACTTATTAAAAGGTGAAGGAAAACATCTTGAGGAAACCTGGATTTTAAGTCTGAAATCGCCAACCCGGATTGAGCAGGCGTGGTGATTACGCTCAATCCTTCTCTGTATGAGAGGAGACTTGTGCCTAACAGTGGGACGATAAAAAGGTTGGTGATAGTGACTGATTTTTTCAGTTTATCTTTTTTTGTTCTTAACTTTAGCTTAAATAATAATATTCAAAATGGCGTTACCATACCAAGGAATCTCGAAATTACTGTTAGGCAAGTATAACTAACATTGCTTAATCTACATATTCTGAGAAACGGTCATTTTTACAACATAGGTACTTACATTTCGTTACCTGAGCTTCTCACAGGCTATTATCAGCTTTACTGGTGTAGTCTTAATGGTCATAATCGTTTAAAATATTATTATACGGGTACTGCCGCTGATACTTGCAGGCTTTAATGTTTTAAGCCCGGCTTCTTTTGTTTAGTTCCGAGTTCCATAAAGATGGGTCTGGTACCATTTGTTCGGAGTATTGGTTTATTATCGGCGATACTTTCACTTTTTGGGACAATAGAGTTTGGGTAAAAAAACACATGGTGATTTTTTACAATCGTTTATTTTGGAAAACATATAATTTTGGATGGTTTTGTAAAACTGTCTTATATCAATAACTGCGTACAGCTGCTAATGTTGTGCGGCTAGGTACAATGTCTTATGAGTCATAGCTTGCAACTAGAATAAACATTACACAAACTAAATTAATTTTAAGTTAACTACATCTTTTTCTTTCTATTTCATTAAGAAAAGGACAGAAGATAAAATGTCAGTTTAGACCTGTCAAATTAGTGTGCTCCTGACGTAAACTGGCATATTTTAGTCGCCATGTTTATAATCGCGTCTAAACTGTCTATGGAGTATCTTAATTTGACAGGATTAAACTAAAATGAATTGAAATCGTTTATTAAGTAAGTAGGATCACCGATCACTTTTACATGGCATGTTGTTGTTTTTTTTTTTTTAACTAGATGAAGCCGGCATTTCCTAACTGACTACTTCTGAGAAGAAATAGCCGAAACAAACTCGGGGATCATCGTCTTTTTTCAAGTCCAGACATAAATAATGAAAATGTTTACAATAATTTACGTTATAATTACGCATATTGCTTAATAACAATGCTTAACAGAGCGAGCAGCTCAGTCCCAAGCTTTTTTGTCTTCTAAATAATCTGAGATTTTATAATATCCCTTTTGCAAAGTTTGGCCTTTATATAGTTTTTATATCGTTTAATGGGTAAGTTTCGAATGTCTATGGGAAGCTTGTTGTAAAAGTGTATACATTGACCCATGAACGAGTTGCCTACTCTGTGGAGACGAGTGTGATTCGTGAGTTCCTACAGAGAAGAATCCCATAAGTCATAAGACTATGAAAATAACTAAAATAAACAATTCTGGCTGTATCCACATCACATCAGATCGGGTAGAACTGAGTCTACCCGACAGCTTCTCAAATGTTATCTTCTATCCTTTTCTTAACGAAATAGAAAAGAAATATGCACTTAACTTAAAATTAGTTTGTACACCAGAGAATCGGCGCCATTATTACAGTTTTGTTATGTAGAACCTAGTGATGTAGATTACATATATTTCATCGATACGCCTAGGTATATTTTTTTTGACTCACAAATTCAATGAATACACGAGCATAAATAATGAATCTGTAAATATATAGGTCTTTTTAACAATTTTATACCTAGGTATCTAGGTAATTTTAGATTTACAGTGGTTTTCACACTTAGTTCGGGCTTGTTTCTTAGCATGAGTTCTCAATAGAGTAAACAACAGTGAAGAATTACAATGTTATTCAATATAAACTCTAAGTAGAATTTAACATACTATGAAATATAAAATATCCTAAAAACGTAGTCCGATGTTCATTACTAAGTCCAATGTTTATAAAAGATGAAGGAAAACATCTTGAGGAAACCTGGACTTTAACTCCCTTATTCATAAGCGCTGCTAAAACTTAACTAATGATTAGCGATTCTTTAATCATACATTTTTGAGCTTTTAACGTCACTTAATTAATATATAATAATCATCCTTTATGAATAAACGCCGCAGATTGTAAGCGATTTATTTATAAACGATGATTAAATTTAAGAGATGTGCAAACATCTAAAATGTATGTTTAAACAATCGCTAATCACTAGTTAACTTTAAGCAGCGTTTATGAATAAGGGGGTAAGTCTGAAGTACGTACAACTTCTGTTTTATATTATATTTATTTGAAATGCAGAACTAGTACCTACAAATACAATTGTTGTTCAAAGTGACTGACCTAAAAGGGGCAAAGAAGGTGATACCTACGACCGGTATGTATCCAGCAGTTGATTACCACAAGTAAATATTAATGCAGACCTATATATGAAGATATTTCAACACACCCATTTTATTTTTTATTTTATTTATTTTTAATAATTATAAACTAGTGCTTGACCGCAATCCTGCATGATGGTAAGCAGTGTTGCAAAAAATATATATAAAGAAAGATAACATAAATAATTGAGTTAGTGTTAAGTATCGACGTCAGCACATGAAGTTACTACAATCTGTTACATTTTTTTATTCGATTTTCAACTTTATCGCTAGAGCGTTAAGGCTGAAGGTTGAATAGGAATATTTGACAGTTTCCGGAAGCTTTACCTGCTGTCGACATTAAATTCTTTCAGTCTTGACAGAAAAATTGTTGACGTCAGCAAACTCGTCAATAATCCGATGTTTATAAGTTAGGAAAATACTGTTTTTCTATAAGAGAAATAATTTAATTAGCATATTAGCTACATATATGGGTCTCGAAAGCGAAGGCCAAAAACAATTGGGTGTATATTTGAGAAAATCCCTCTAGATTCGTCAGACGAGCACAAGTACCTAAATCGCAGATCACAGATAGGTTAGGTCTATTCTGCATTCAGACTACAAAACTGTCAGAGCGTGAAACGGTTCGCGCCGACTGGTATCGTCGCCATTTTGCTCCAGTTTCAATTTAATGAATCCCGGTTTGGAGTCCGTGGCGTTAAATGTGGGAATCCCTCGGAAACCCGCGATAATCTTTACTTGCCCCGATCCAGTTAAAATGAGTCTGTATAGAGCGGAAGGAGATTTGCAAATGATATTACTTTTATAAGATTTTAGGTGGGTAAAGTAACGAAAATTGGTATACTTTGGAGTTTTGATTAGACTCAACCGTCAACTTTGTTCTGTAACATAGACTAAGTGAAATAAAAATAATAACAGTAATACAATAAAAACATTTAAATAGAGAGTAACTGCAATCAATTTGTTAACTCCATCGCTTGTTGACATCAATTAATATTTCATTAAAAGAATCGACACTACGAAATCACACTCTCCTACAAATGAAAACCACTAGAGGCTTACGCGTCGCGAGTCATTCAATAATTGCCAGAGTAACGCTTGTGCTAAATAAAAAAGTGCTCATCAAACTCCCTGAGCTTCGTAATTGGCGCGAGGTGTCGCTAATGACAGTTGCGAGTGCCGCTGCAAATTAATAATTATCGCGCATGGCAACACCAAGCGCGCGCCGCAATATGGCCGCCGTGCATTGTTGGCGGGAATTCGTCATTTTATTTTCGATTATCAATTTGTGGCGTATCACACAATTATAGTTTAATTGTTTAACTAACAATGCTTTACGATGCGGTTTGTGATTTTTCTCGGGTATCATTGCATTACGTTATTTTGGTTTAGTAATGTCAAATGACAAGATCTTTTTTTTTGTCATTTAGTACAAGCATTAAAATCAATTTGATTATGTTACATGCATATCTAATTTGCTATCATCACAAAATAACGTCAGCAATTAGTATCTACCTATATTAGTAGCTGTGTACCTACCTATCTGGCAGAAGGATGATAAGCTAAGTCAATATACCTTTTTGCCAATAAAAGAGTTAACGCATCTAGATTTAATACCATAAATTACCCGTTTTAATATTCTGCTAACAACTTATCTCTGAGTTTGTTTTACTGGCTATAAAGCTACATAAGTATCAAAATAATTGAAGATGTTCGTTCACAACATAAGAAATACATCACCAATAATTGGTGACCAATTTCCATATAGGTACTATAAATTCAAGTCAATCAATACTGCCGAATATTCAGCAGAATGTTCTCTTGCTGGCAATGCATCACAAGTCGGAATCCAAGGCTCGTACGTCATTATGAAAGCCCAATATTAGGCAGGACAGTCTGGACACAAACAAGACCGCACATGTAAGAGGGTGATATCATCTCTCCTGAAAAGTAGGGGGAGGGGTGTTAGGGTGCTCTGAGATATTGAAATCGAGAGAATTGTACGAATATAGATATTGCAGTTGATTGTTTAGATGTGCCTGATTGTAAGGATTTGCGCATGAAGACATCTTTGATAAGCATGACTTGTGAATGTTTGGTAGGGAATATATGACAACTGAGCTTGCAAATATTCCCTTGGACATTTAACATCTGTGATTGTTTAAAAGGAGGAATAGTTTATTTTAAAATTTTCTTTTAATATCGTTATACAAACGACAGCACATTAAGCTACTAATAAATCTAGAAAAAAAAAACCACATATCTACCAAATATTAAAATTAATTCATCAAGAACCTACGTCTGCCGTCTTCAACGTCGACACTATCAGGATTTTAATACCTCACCGTCACACTTGAATAGGCCTAGTACATATCTGCGTCCAGTGGGGTGGGCCCACCGGGGGAGGGTCCACTTCCGGCGGCTGTCTCCGTCTCATCAGGCCTATCTTGGCCGAGCCGGCCGCAAATTAAATAGTAACAACGTGCGGCCGACCATTCGTGCGTGAGTACCCGGCCATGTATCTACATACCTACATATATAGCCGTGTTCAGCAACTATCAGATAGGTATTGAAATATAGTTCTAGATTAGTTTTGTAGTATTGATCTCAGAGCTCACACTTGATAGGACTCGTGGAAATAGAAACTTGTTCGCTATATTTATCTACATGTCATATTGAGTAGGGGTACCTATATGGTAACAATTCAAAATTAGTTTTGTACTTACATAGTTGTTATACAAAACCTAGGCTATGAACATACACACATCAAAAGTGTCTAGGGATCAACATATATTTTTGCAATAACTTTTCTCCTGATTGATATTAATTAAAATTTTCTTTAAGGATTCATCAAATAAAGTATTTTCGTTTGTCACAGTAACGATAAACCAAGTCACCTTTGCATTAATAAAGAAATTTGCCATTTTCCCAATAAAGGGATATTTGACATTTGAACCACTAACACAAAAGTTCGAAAAAAAGACTGAAATAACAGTTTTCTCTAAAATTTTATTGGGTAACTTAAACAATTAATAATCCGTGTTTCTACCGCGAACACTAACAACACAAGAACATCGGTTTGGCATACTCAAAATGAGTTCATCCAAATCACGCTGTGGAATGGCCGCCCATGTTCGTTGCAACAACAAAAAAAGGTCTTCTTGCGACTGGATACCCTCCATATTCGGCAGAGCTCTTCTCTGTAGCATATCCTATGCATGCTCAATCGGGTTCAAGTCTGGCGACTGAGCAGGCCAGGGCAGGACATTGATGTTAGCTGCGGCGAGAGTCTGTCTTACAACTCTTGCGGTGTGCGGTCGTGCATTATCATGCATTAACTGAAATAAGGGACCGATTTGCACTTGTAGAGGAACGATGACGTCTGATACAATCGTCTCAGCATAAATTTGAGCGTTGAGGTTGCCTCTGATCCAAATCAACTCAGTTCTTCCGCCGATCCAAATACCCGCCCATACCATGATGGTTCCACCACTTTAAGGATGGACTTCCTGGCAGGATTTTAATCGCTGTTGGCGTCCAGGGGTTCTCCAGTGTCGTCGTATACGTCTTGTATCCGGTCTCATACCAAAACGAAACTCATCAGAAAAGCACACGAAACGCCATTGTTCTTCTGCCCAATTTCTGTGTTCAAGAGCCCATTGATATCGAATCCTACGATTGTGCATTGCTATAGGTGGTACCCGTAGCGGTCTTCGGGAATGAAGGTTCACTTCATGCAAGCGGTTTCTGACTGTTTGGTCGCTAATTAAGTTCCCTGAAGAGTGATGAAGCCTCACGGCTAACATCATGGCGGTTATTGTTGGAGCTCTTCGAGTTAAGATTTGAATGTATCGGTCTTGTCTCCGTGTGGTGCAGCGATACCGTCCTCCATGGCGCTCAGCCACGGTACCAGTGCTTCGGTAACGTGTCCAAAGTCGACTGGTAACACTCTGACTTGTATTCAGAGCTAAAGCCACAGTACGTTGCCGGGAACCAGCTTCTATCATTCCCACGGCTCTGAGCATTTCTTCCCTGCTTAAATGACGTCGCCGCTCCATAATAACGTTGGTTTTAATCAGTAGTAGGGAAACAGTAGCACTAATAATGTCTTCAATGCGTTGTATGTTTTTATAGGGAAAATATTGACAGCTGATTTTCATCTTTTACTCGAATTTGATTCACAGTTCCTGATTCAAATTATGAAATGCACCAAAAGGATCCATATAAATTTATAAAATCATAAATTTATTACAAAGCCACATCTCAATCTCAAGAAATCCGCATAAAAATGCTTGATCCCTAGACACTTTTGATGTGTGTATTTATGATTTATCAGAAAAATGGTTAAACTAATATGATAATTGGTAACATTTTTTAAAAACATATTTTTATAAAGGCTAGGTACGTTTGTACCTAATTGTTTAAAACACTGCTGTAAGGATATAATTTTTTAACAAATGTACGTGCTTTCCAATGTAAGTTCCATCGGCAAAAGTAACACTAGGCAAATGAATCTTCATCAAAACAACTCAATAATATTAAAACACAAATTCCTATCTTATGTCAGTAATAACATTATAATCTAACTAAATTAACATGAACATCTAACCAGTCAAGGGGATAGACATACTAAACCTAATTTTACATTCAAATAAAGGTGCACACACACATTAATCATTAGAACGAAATTGGACATCGGCATATTATTTTATTTGAATTAATATGAAGAAGAAAGTTAATTTCTTTCACAGACCTCTGACATTGGCAATTACATATATTGTCGGTTGTTTAGTGAAATTACAAAATGGTTGATCATAAACATCTCTATTTGTTGATTCGGTACTCGATATTGTTGGCCTAAAAATTGATGTTGATTTGCTGACTCATTGAGTATGTTCGGTTCCTGTTGTTTTGGCAAAAATGTAAAGTTAGCATTAAACGAGTTAAAGCGTCTAGAAATGAAATGAAATGAAATGAAATCGTTTATTAAGCAAATAGGATCACCGATCACTTTTACACGTCATATATATATTTTTTTAACTAGATGAAGCCGGCATTTCCTAACTGACTACCTCTGAGAAGAAATAGCCGAAACAAACTCAGGGATCATCGTCTTTTTTCAAGTCCAGACATTAAAAATGAGAATTTTTACAATAATTTATCTTATAATTACGCATATTGCTAATAACAATGCTTATCAGAGCGAACAGCTCAGTCCCAAGCTTTTTTGTATTCTAAATAATCTGTAATTTTATAATATCCCTTTTTGCAAAGTTTGGCCTTTATATACTTTTTAAATCGTTTAATGGGTAAGTTTCGAATGTCCATGGGAAGCTTGTTGTAAAAGTGTATACATTGACCCATGAATGAGTTGCCTACTCTGTGGAGACGAGTGTGATGTACAGCAAGATTGTGTTTGTTTGATTGAGTGTAGATTTAATCCCAATAATTACCTACCCGTTTTAATATTCTGCTAACAACTCACTCCCGAGTATGTTTTACATACATGCTGACTATAAGGCTACATAACTATCAAAATAATTTAAGATCTTCGTTCATAACATAAGAAATATATCACCAATTTCCATATTGGTACTATAAATTCATGTTAATCAATCCTGCCGAAAATTCAGCTGAATTATGTTCTAGAAATGACAATAGTCGAGTCGTGATATATTATTATGTATGCTTGAAATTTCAGTACGTAGTTATTTTTTTTTTTTACAAAATTGTGTTAGGTATAAAGGGTGTATCTGACATCGACGCACAAACGAGTACCATGGATCCAGTACACGATTCTGAACCCCCCCGTGGTGGAATTTTTCGTCGGCTTTTTCATGATTTAAAAAAAAAATATATGTCGTTTTTTTCACTATAGACCATTCATAATTACTATACTTTATAACCCAATAAGATTTGAAAGTAAAAATTAATTAATTCGCTAATTACACAAAAAAGCGCAATGAATAGAGTTCACATCAGGGATCAACGTCATACGTACAAACCCGCATGGCGGCAAGCTTGCAACGTTCAAACGCCGAGCCGACACTTTTTTTTAAACATTGTTATTTATGTAACCGTTCATTAACGACATAAATGACTATCATAATTTTATAACGGACATGCGGTCTAGCCTTTTCGCGAAGTTTGCGTTACGATGTCAGATACAACCTGTATATCATGTTATGATTAACAATTTTAATATTCACCTCTTCATCAAACATCTTATTATAAAATATTTATTAATTATTTACATTTTGTATTGAAAATTAAAAGTAAGTATAGGTACTACATAGGTGCTAAATATGTGTTTAATATATAAGTTGACCATAAGTTTACATAAAAAGCCAAACAAACACTAGGTTATCCATGTTATGTTATGTTTTCTTGTCTACGTTAAATAGATTTTATGCAGAAACAGAAATTCTTTAAATATGCTAATTAACATTCAGAAACTCCAGTGAATTTGAACATATCTACAGATAGATATAATAGAAAATAGTTTAATATTGATTATTTATTTCAGCGTCATACCGCTGAAATAAATCATTAATGATAATGTGAATGTAATAACATTACCAGAATATTTAGAATTAATTCGCAGCGGTATTCTAGGAATTTTATCATTGAATAAATATCTCTAAGTTGATAGTATCTTTACCTAATTGCCCACATAAATTATAAAAACAAATTACTGCTTTACCACTAACAATACATTCAGGGAGTGAAACGGTTTATGGAATGTGTTTTCCAAGTAGTTTTCAATAAACTCAGGTTAAATTGCTCTAAGTTCTGTTAGGATCAAGAATAGTAAATAATGCTAGGTATAGTATACACAATTCTAAAGTGTTAATCTAACTGGCTTACTTTTATTTACTTATAGCACCCGTAATCGGTTTAGTCATTGTTTCTGAAGTCTTAGAACGCATTGATTATTCAAACATATTGCAAACAACACGGCTTTCCTTTCTGCCATTTTGAATTTGAAAGTTTCTGCGATTTACTCATAAAGTTATGCTTTAAAACGGTACAAGAAAAAGACGGGACTAAAGTTACTAATATAACCTAAAATTTTACAACTAAGGTTGGTAAATCCAGCACCCTAATTATGTAACACACTATTAATTTTAATTGTAATCATTTTTAAAGATATTGTTAATTCATTGCTGCTTTTATTCGAAACATACGTGTCGTCGATAAGTAACAAAACGCAATGCATGTTGGTGAACTGTCAAAATGATCCTATTACTGATAGTGGGTTACGCAATTACTCTGCTGAAGTAGATATAGTATAGACTTATGAAAGCATTAACCACATTTAGAAACTTGTAATATCATATGTAGGTATCGTATAAATGTGTGATAAAGCAAAAGAGTTTTACTGAACTACAAATTCCAAAGGTGTATAACGTTTTCGTAAGATGGTTGTATCAACATGCTGAAAATTACAATCCTTTGAAGACGCGAGAGAACTGAGTTATTTGTAAAATTTTATAGTAAGAATAGTGTAGATGGAACCTTATTAGAATCTACCACAATAAAGCCGACGGCAATTCAGTCAAGTCCAAAAGGAACTCTTTCAGAGATAGCATTTTTGCATTCTTCAGTAAAAAGATTATAAAATAGTCACATAACTTTCAGATATACCTGAGTGCATGTTGATAACAAACTCACAAACACTTATAACTTAAACAAAAACACTCTATTGTCACTATAGCGGCACACCTATACATACACAGGTATAGGTAGGTAAGTACGTCAATCAGCTGACTGGCGCGGCAGCCTCTCTCTCTCGGCGGTCCGTCACTCAGACGTGCGCGCGCAAAGCACAGCACGACGAACACGAAACACACAGAAAACAAATTTCCGCGAGGAAAACACTCGTTTTCCGCGACTGAACGTGCGAGCGACGCGCTCCCAATGCCCAGACTAAACGCGAGCCGTGAAAAAGCACCGCCACAACGCCGACCGACAATGGAAAGCGGTAAAGAATCATAATAATAACAATGACAACAATGTGAGATGCTATAATAAAGAGCCGCGGCATTGTGCTACGCTCGGCGTTCGTTCGAAGGGTCGCGGGAGATCGATACTCGTCGGATTGTCTACGCTGGCGTGCGTGAGTCTTTGTCGGCCGCGGCGCCCTCCGCTTGGCCATTCATCGACGTCGCCAGCGCTAATCAACTGCGATTCTATCGAACACTTTCAGTCGCCGAATTCGCAGCTCTTTTTCGAGCACCTGCGGAGACTAACAAGTCGTAACACGATTGAATCTTAAATGAGACGAACATTTCTTGCTTTGGCACACAGTTGCGTTCTTAGAATGAAAAGTACTTAATACTTAAATATTGGTTGGTGAAACTGCCAAAAAAATACAAATCGAATGTCAATGTAGCCAACCAAATTGTATGTCAACCAAGAAAAAGGCAAAAGAACCTCAACAGCAAAATTGGAATACTCGTCAAAAACTCTGTCAGATCCACCTACATTCGCAATACGTTTCGGCAAAACGAAAAAACAAATGAACTACGCAGCTGGTGTGTCGAAGCAATCAACAAAATTTCGCCAAGCGAAGGTGTAAAGTGGTGACGGCGGCATAGTCGATAAAACATCCAAGTTTAATGTAATAATCCGTCGATCGGGCGTTATCATTAGTTTGATCGCACACCTCCCGCGGGCCTTCAGATTGCCTTCGAACACACTCTTATTGTGGATATTACTTATTTAAAGATGTGTAGGAGAATCGTGACCAGAGCCGAGTACTTAAAATTATCGACGGATCATTTTCAGATTTTGTATTTAATTTTATTTTTGATGGATTATGTCGTTAACCTCTGTGTAGTTAGTACATAGTTACTTACTTTAGTTATAAGGATGCACATGTAATTTTTCGCAAGTTCAATTTAAGTAATATAAATTGAACTTTTGGAAAATTGTCGACTCACTTAACGGACACAGTCACAGCTTCATCAATATTGGCTTATAAAAATAGTGATATTGATATCTAAAACAGAATCCATACAGATCTAATGGGCGGCTAAGTTTAATTGGTACGGTTCGGCGCGGGCGCAGCAAAGAGCGCCCCGCGGCGCGCGTCGATCACCCGGCGTCAGATACGTGTGCGCGCCGCAATTAAACTCCCTATCGCAACATCGGACTAATCCAATTATGTAACCATCTAACCCCATCGCATTTGTCTTTGATCGATAATTGACTGATACTGGAGATAATGACAATAAGTCTGATTGTGATATTATTGTAAAAAATGTTTTATGGCAGATTCTTTTACCATGGGTGATCTGAATCAGAATGCGAGAGCAAAGCTTCACTGTTTGCCGATGCTGAAAGTATCATGTACCAAAAAAGCACGTTGTTTCTTCTAATCCTGTTAATCGGTTTTAAAACTACCTGTATTTATTTCGAGTCAAGGACTTAGTAATTTGATCCAAACTCAATCAGTTTAGCAATCCACATCGTTAATCAAATAGACATTCGAAACTTACCCATTAAACGATTTAAAAACTATATAAAGGCCAAACTATATAAAAATGGGTATTATAAAATCACAGATTATTTAGAAGACAAAAAAGCTTGGGATTGAGCTGCTCGCTGTGCTAAGCATTGTTATTAACACATATTGCATGTGTAATTATAACGTAACTTATTGTAAACATTATCATTTTTAATGTCTGGACTTGACAAAAGACGATGTTCCCTTATTTTAGAGGTAGGGAGGTTTCCCAGAGGTAGTCAGTTAGGAAATGCCGGCTTCTTCTAGTTTAAAAAAAAAATCATACCGTATAAAAGTAATCAGTGATCCTACTTGCTTAATAAACGATTTCATTTCATTTCATTTCAGAGAGAGTATTTAAATTTTGCAACATTAAGACCGTATCAAGTATGTAGGGGATATAATTCAATAGGTCAAGGTCAATATAATTACAAAGACAGTAATTATTTTGATGCGTATGTGAGCCAATAAGTTTAATTGACTTGAGTTGCCACGGACATATTTGTCAAACGTGTTCGTTTCGACATAAGCCATCAGTCTCAAGCATGTCGTAGATACATGTAATGTTGATGTTCGATGAACACCTTACTTGATTGATGATTAAAAATAACGCAATCTCGATGGTCCGTTAATGTGACGTTCACTCCATGTTCAGAAAACTGAGCAACAACAGACATAATAACTACACATGTTAATGAAGAGACTCTCGAAATTTGAAATTATAACCGTTAATTTTAAGCCGCCATTTTTAATTAAACGCGATGACTAAGTGTGGGGATCCATCACAGTCGGCACTCGATGCCGATCTATTATTAATTATTATTTTGATCGATCACGCTCCGTGTTATTTCATTAGGATCCGATGTTAAGTTTTTCTTAGCGTTATTAATTATACCAACGATGATACTCCTTGTAGAATCCAAGTTATTTTCGGCCAGGTGTTCCATTAAACTTTTTGGTGTAGCAAAATATATTCTAACTTGTTCATTAAATGCATTTTTGGGTATTTGCGAAGATTTATTAATATCTCACGACGGAATACTTATTGATGAATTTGCCAACATATAATATTTTGAGAAAAAATCTCAGGAGCACTTCAGGTAATTTTTTCTCGGATTACCGAATACGAGATTGTGATATTTCTGGCAAAATTAGAAGTGAGTTTATCCTCCAACGAGTAATTCGTTCCTGGCCCGTAAAGGTACATTATCCTTACGGCCCGACGACTTTTCGGAGAAATCAATAATCCCGGGGTTTTTTAAAGATATTCTAGCAGAAACAAATATATTTCTATGTTCGCTCAAAGCCGGAGTCAAAGAGGCCGCGGATTAGTTAACTATTTTTTGTTGTGTGTGTAAAATTTGAAACGTTTCGCGATTAACGAGAGATTTGGCGCGTCCCGATATTTCGGAGTTTCGTCGAACAAAAGGCTTCCGGGGACTGTAGCCCTCAAAGTATTGCGTGTGGGGATAAGCAGTTGAGATCAAGTTTTCACAGAAATTGTTGTGTTCCGTTTTTATCTTAGATTAAGGGACTGAGGTATGCAAAAACACGAACGATTAAACTTTGGTTCCTTGAAATCCTTGTTTTAAATAATCTTGAGACAGAAGATAATTTTGGGGGTGTAATGTCAGCTTAACAACCGCTATCGATGAACAATAATTTGTTTTTTCAACTCCTTCATTTTTCTCGGCTATTTGTTGTTATTGTCCTCTTAGCTCCAAGTGTCTCCTCCGTGAAACCGTTCATCTGCTTCTTCTTTCTGATACGATCGTTAGGAATTTATGGCTCTGAAATAAGTACTTTATAGACTTGCATGATTTATTAACTCACCAGATGTATTTATTACTTTGTCGTTCAAGGACCTTATAGATTTGCTTGCCAAAAATTATGAACTAGTCTATAACTTGGTAGCTGAAGTGAAATATAGTTACGTTAGCAGCTTGCATCATAGGAAGTGTATAGTAAACATTAGCTGTCTTTCACAGAAGCTTTACCTGAATTCTTTTTTCAAGAACCATAAACCTAACACCATTAGCAAATGCAATCAAAATACCATAGCGGAAGGAATATTCTGACTACAGTCCGACACCTACATGAGGTCAGCACTTTTGCCAGTGCGATCGCGGCATGATACCGCCGACGTATTGATCGTATCGGGGTGACGAAGCGTTATCGGCAACTCGAACGGTCCGTGAACTGTCCAGCAGAAGAAAGGGAATGCTATGTTATAATGTGTCGTTATTTGGTTTAGTTTTTATTGTTGCATTTTTGAGGTGTGATATCATCTTTGAAATAGAAAGTTTGGGGATTATCTTAGTTCTGTAAGTGGTGATTGCTCATCTGTAATTGTAATGCTTAACAAAAGTAATTGGGTCTACACTATCTCTGTGTTCGATATTTGCAATTGGAAATTAAGTATCTGTGTTAAAGACAGCTACTTATGGATCTGAACCTGTTGATTAGAAACTCCTTTTGATTTCTGTATTGGCAACTTATGAAGACTTTCCGTTGATTTGTCAAATTAAATTGATTTCGCTGTATATTGTTTGTCTAAATTTTATCTGATTTCTGCTTTATGCTGATTCAAGATCCTATTTGATATTAAATGTTTTATACTTGTGACCAGTCGTGGCCAAGTAGTACTGACCGCGAGTTATGAGTTTGTAGCCGTTGCCGTAATTTCGAACCCAGATATGCGCTTTTTATTAGGTTGCACTATTCCACTGCTGGTACAAGGCCTCCTCCAAATCTTTCCAGGAACTCTTTGTATAAGGCCTCTCGGTTTGCGTCCAGATCGTCTAGCCATCCATTTCTGTACCAGCCTCGGCGACGCCGTCTATTTTCAGGGACTTTTATTACCATTACGCGTACGACTGATGTGACCCTGATGATGGCAATCTTATAGTACTACATCCATTATGCCCGTTTTGGAAGACGGCATGGTGTTCATAATTCTATCCTGCCTTTATTTTGAGTAAATTATTTCACCACCAATGCTCTCAAAACGGTGAAGTAAATGCATCGCGAGGAAACGAATGTATTTATCATAGAACCAGAAATCGAATACATGACATCTACCAGCCCGCACTGGGATCATGTTGCAGATTATGACCCACTTCTCACTGAGAAGGTGCCTGGTACTGTCTCAGTAGTGGGAACATTAATAGATTGATTATGAGCTTTACACTTGAGGGTATAGTTTCAAAAACCACTAAGTCAAGTGACGTTAAAAATCCAGAAATAGAAAATTTGGTGATAAATTTTTGTAGCATTATTTAAATAATTATGTTTCTATGCCTATCGACAAATTGATCGCTTTACAAACGTTTTATAACTTATTCATTAAATTAACATGAAAAGATCGGAGTTGCTAGAGACATAAAAATATTACCACGTGTAAAAAATGGACTTTGCGGGTTTTGAAACTATACCCTTCTGTAGCTAATACAATAAGTATTTATAGCAGTAATCGCGGGTAGTTTAATTTTCAAGATACATATTAGGATTTTAATAATATTTTTAGCTTCTGGCACCGACTAGTAACCATATATTTTTTGCAGCAATTTACTACGAAAAACATCTTGCGCCTGCTTCTAGTAAAGACTAGAAGTAGGCGCAAGATATTAGTACTAAATGGTGGATGATAAAGAACCTTGGCTATTGGAATCCTCACTAATATTATAAATCGGAAAGCGATTTTGTTTGTTTGTTGGTTTGTTCCGCTTTCACGCCGTAACTACTGAAGCGGTTGCTTTGAAATTTTGCAGACATATAGTTAAAAGTCCGGATTAAATAATAGGGTACTTTTTATATTCCCGAAAAATTTGATATTCCCGAAGAAAAACAAAAATATTGTTAGCTTCATTCCAGTTCGGTGATAGATGGCGCTGTGTGTCGTTTGAAACACGGCAATATATTGCAAACAAATATACACATGTAAGCTTATAAACTAAATGATACGATAATTAATCCTATAAAATGAGGAATCTAAAAAGCCCGATTTAACCGAATTCCACGCGGGCGAAACCGCGGTCGGAAAGCTAGTATGTAAAATATGTCCAAATGCAAGCACAAGGATACAAATGTTTATTTCTCTTTTGGTTCTACATAATATAGGACAATCACCATCAAACAAGTATGGCACGTCACCCAACGACTCAAGTTACCCAATAGAAAGAATTCGGAGTATTTGTAACGATGACTATCTCTTGAGCTACCTGCTACTAAAAATATCGGGGATTTTTACTTCGGTCATCAATTTGGACGTAATTTATTGCAAAGCGTGAGAAATGCATTTTTATTGTATAATAGGGATGTATCCAAGGTATGAAAATCAAAAAAATAATTAGGCCGTCTTATAGATAACTAGCCACCCGTCCCGGCTTCGCACGTGGTCAAATGATATAGGTATCTAGGCCTTCCTCAAGAAACGGTGGCCCTTCAATAAAAATAATGTCTACTGTGCCGCCCATCAGCCAATATCTGGCTCTGCAAGATATGTACATCGACCTTATTCTCTATGGATAGCCGGTTCCACCATCATCAAACAGAATGAAAGCCTACTGGGATAGCAAGTTTGTTCGAAATAATGGTCCCCCGATCCGGCCCACTCCCTCCGCGGTTTAAGCAGAGAAACACACAGAAGTAGCAGGCGGCCGGCAAAGACGCGAGCGGCGCGCGGATTTTTTCTGGTGTTTACTTTTGAATTAATCGTGATATTTCCTGAATGGAACAACCAATTCCAATAATTCAAAAAGAGATCTGCTGCTACTGAAATTACCTTTGATATCACGTCATTTATTTGCATAAGGATTATTTATAAGGAACAAATAGTGGGCTCTGATTTCGACTGGCATTTTAATTAACTTTTCAAACATAAAGAAGTAATCATAATGAAGAAACTATAGTAGTTAGACATATGGTATTGCAAAATTTTGTAGGCATTTTTATGGTCTACAATACTGTAGTACATTATTTTGATCTATCTCATAGGGTTCAGCCAACGTTAGCAATGTAAGCTCAAAAAAATGGGTTTATTTTGCGGCATGCGTTAGAAACCTCAAAAATAATAGTATTTCTCCACTATTTAATGAACGTTATTATACATAAAAACCTTCCTCTTGAATCATTCTGTATATTAAAAAAACCGTATCAAAATCCGTTAAAGATTGAATCATACAAAGCGACATAGGGAAAGTAAAAGTGACTTTGTTTTATAATATGTAGTGATAAAAAAAATTAAGACCACCAAATATTACCATAAACTAATGAGATATAGCGTAATAAATTTACGGAGTGGGGCTTATTACGTCACGCCGTGGTATATTTTGTACCACGGCGTGACATCATGCGACATTTCAAATCAATATATCTTCCTAACTACATATGTATTTAAATGAAAGAAAAAATAAAAAATACGTGTTCAATATTTGTTATAAATCTATCTAATGCACATTAAATTATTTTTAGGATACAACATACAACCTAATTATGGATATTTTTTCGGTGATATGTATTTTGTTATTTTTCTGATGTATCTGTATCCTTCTGTGTGTTCTTTCTCTGACCTGGGTAACAACATTTTGTATAGGTAGGTACTCAGTTTTTTTTTTTTTAAATCACCAGCCGTTATCAAAAGCGTAATCTGTTTCTATGTCACTTGACTATAATCTAATCAAAATTTTATTTTTTAAACTATCTCTTGGAAACACAGAAAGAAGTTTTTAAGTATATACTTAGTTATTCAAAGTGTTAACCTAGTAACTGCCGTTACATATACGGACGACAGCAAGCCAAGCTACTCGAAACTGTTAAACATTGCCACTCAACTTTCAGCTTTAAAGCTATACCTATAAAGTTGAAAATCTATTAAAGAAATCTGACAGATTGTAGTAGCTTGATGTGCTGTCATCTGTACCTGATGCTGCCGGCTGTGAATGGCTTAGATTAGTAATATTTTTTTGTTTATATGTTGGATTATAGGTACTTCTTCATAAGTGTTTTTATTAACACCTACAAATAATATTTTTTTCAAATTTTAAGTTAAACTATATGATGAGTTTGACATTAAAGTAAGTATTCAGCAAATAAACTAGCATGTTTTTCTATATATCATTAACGATGGTACGATCCTATATACTTGAAAATAGGTACATACTTATTTTTTTACTGTGTAGGCAAAAATCCATTACCAGGTACATAGGTACCCTTCTAAATCAAAGTGACAGGTAAGCAAATAGAACAAAACTCACTTCTTCTAGGAATCCAAAGTCCTTTGGCCCATAAATCACTGCAGTCCTGACAAATGGATTCTACGGCGTTTTTTTTCTCGCACTCATTTATTAATCGGGCAGGGAATGTTTCGGAAAACCAATAAAATGTGCCCCGTCATATACCTGTCCATCCAGACAGCGTGGCTTTTGTTCCTTTGCCGGGGTTTTTTTTTTTAATTTTGGGCGGCCTCGAGTCGAATTTGAAAGACTGGAGTCATGGATAGTCACTAATTATACTTACTGTAATAAAGATGTTAAAACTAACTTTCGGGTTTATCATCGACGTTATGGCGTTATGGTTTTAATTGACGTCATTAAATTGTCGAATGATTTTTACCGACCTTTACTTCCTTGGGTAGGATTTAATTGAAATACTTTATTCAACTTAATACCTAATAATACCTAACTCTGGATCGATTTAAAATTTCAACGCTCACCTTAATTGCATTGTAATGTATCAAACAGATTCTAATCTCACCTGCAACTCATGAATGAATGGACCACTCAAAATGGATGTCACCGAATTCCTTTGTGCGATTCCCAAATCAATTTTCAATTTTAATCGTTCCCCAATACAGTTTAAAATCATTCGCTTAAACTCAAAGAGCGTTGCGTCCAAAATTCGCGACTAACCTATTTTTGTGAATGGACATATTTTTTGTGTTGCCGTGCGGTACACAAAGGACTCCTTAGTCCTTCGAGCTATTTTGCGCGTGTGAAAGAGCTTCCATTCTCTCCGCCCTCAAGGATTGGAGCAAAAATAATTGTCATTTCCTGCGGCGCTGAGACATAAAGGTTGCAAACAGCGACATGTCGCAGCGTGTCGTGATTCTCCAATCACCATACTTTCTCGAAGATTGCATATGACTTTAATAGACTTAAATGATTGCTTGAGGTTGTATGTGTCTCTTACTTGTAATATGACTTTTTGTAAGCCTCGTCGTGACTGTATACCTCGTTCGTTACAATTCAGAAACAATGGTGATTTCGATAAAGATATAATTAATTTAATTTATTCGTAGCGCAGTACTTAATGTAGGACGTCTAAATCGTAATACGAAAGTAATTTAATTACGTTCGAGACCCGTTTTCTGCTGAGGATACTGACAAACTGATATTATGATCACACAGTGGCTTATTCATTTAATTAGTAATTGGTACATATAATAATTGCATGTAGTTTTATCTTTCCAGATCTACTACTTTCTAAGCAGCGTTAATGATGAAACTGCATTATGAAATGAAAAACATCTATTCTAATATCTATTGTCACTAGCCGCCGCAGGAGACGCCCTGGTCGGGAGACGACACCAAACTCCCAGCTACCGTAGATGTGGGTCTGCGGGCGGTGAGCAGTGGGCAGCTCGCCGCCCGGTAAGGACCAGGCCCGAGTTGACGGCGTATCGTGTTTCACGCGCGCCTCACAGAGATGTCAGCACATGGTGACGGGGTCCACGAAGGCCGATGCCTCCTGGGTCAGGGTTGCGGGTTGGTTAAACAAGAAACCGTGGCCCTGGCCGTCGCACGTCTGACACGCCCTTCCGCCCAGAGCATAACCCATGATGATTATCGAGGTAAATCTCAAGTCGACATCTCAAATATTTCATCCATCGAACAAATCGATACAAAACACGACATATCGATACACTGTAATCGACACTTACTAATAACCGATGTTGCTTGTCAAATTATGAAATATGTATAGTACGCGTGCGAGTAATCACGGAGCAAATGACAACTTTTGGGTCAACCTAACTGCAACTTCACAAAAACTTCGCACAAACAAAAAGGACCTTTATTCCGTTGAATTTGTCAAGTAGAAATAAGTTTTTCAGGTGCAAAGTTATGTTGGCGTATTGCCAAGTTGTGAGGGTAAGTTGGAGGGTAGGTGGAGGTCACAACGTTAATGGGTGGCTGTGACAGGTAACGCGAGACGGTAGACAAAGTGCATCGCAGATGACGTTCGCACAGAGGCGTTGGATGGAGGTTAATGATGTATCTTCATATGTTACAACACGCCAAACTACTTTGTCTTAATTGAGTTTTGCTGTTTGTTCGATGTATGTTGATTGGGGTTGGTATCGAAATGAATTATTAAATGTGTATTACTATACTTAGTTTCAATGTGATATCCTATTTGATAAAAATAAATGGCTTGAAGTTTTTCTGTTCTTTCCAATTAGTCACAATCTTAGTAGAAAAAGAAAATTAGTTATCTGCAAGCAATACTTAAGTGCGTAAATTTTTTTTTAACTCATCTTTAACCAATTTTCTAATGTAGGTATATTTATATATAGGTATATATTTTCATTCCCAGATTATGTCAAACTATAGGTTAGAAGTTTTGAAACCGTGTTTTAAAATATACCTATTATTTTTATGAATATCAAACGTTTTCAAAAAATGCTTATTCTCAACCTAATTTGATTTGAATAATTAGGCTAAGAATCAGCACTTTATGAACGTCAATATTACATAAGCTGTTCCCCCAAAACGCCCACCCTTTGCCACTTCCTAGTGCAGTCGTTGGGAAGAAGAAAAGCACAGAAAAACACATGACTTTATACTTTGAGTAAAAATCCAGTGTATGTACAGTATGTTAAGAAAACCCTGTCCGACCCGTGAGGGTGTTATTAGGTACCGATAACTGATTCTACTAATGCATACAAAACCGGGCTTAACTTAAAAAAAAATCCCCCTAAAAAAATAAATATTATTTCGCAAAAAGAGGTAACTTAATAAATGTGCGTTATGCACCCTTCCGCGGGCGGCGGGCGGCAGGGTACGTGGCACGTGATCGCATCGCTATTCGCTCATAATAATACCGGTGTTGTCACTTTTTAAAAATGACCAAATTTCGGGGAAGTTGGAATTAATTCGCGGGAAAAAAAGATTATTTCAAAATTCATTTGTATTGATACTATGATGATTACGTAAAATTTTATATGATATTTGGTCATGTGTTTACCTAACCTTTATTATCCTTATGGGTCGGACAGGGTTTTCTTAACATACTGTATATACATAAACAATAACGCAAATTCGTTTCTAGATGAACACATATTCCTCTAAAACTAATGCTGATAAAATCAAACAAAACGTTGTAAACAAATCTGACCGACGTTCTCTGGTGTGGCTCTTTTTCCCTCCGTAACCCGACGCTGGCCCGCAGGCCACAGGACACCTGTGTAATCCTTTCAACGCACATAATATGCCCTTAATTCCATTGATAAGGCATGACAACTAACGCTTTTGTACTCCTTCGAGCCTTCTCCCTTCTCAATTAAGGTTATTCCTTTGTCTTCTGACGAGAGATGACATTAGATGACACACTTCTTTAAGTAGAAAACTTTTTTCTACATGTAGGAATCTTGTTTTGAATAGTAATATGATTTAGTAGGTTATTTTATTGTTTTCACAATTTATTGGGGAAGGGTGTCAACGAGAAGGCTTTCGTGGTTTTGGTTAAAAGTTTTTCTTTTTTCTTGTGAATGGGATGAGGGTCGCTTATAGATCAGAAGTAAAAAAGTATCAGCGTTATATTTGAAAAATTGGATTTTAATATACGTTAACAGGAATTAAACAAAGCGTGAAATTTACCGGTTCGTAATGTGACATCCAATGGAGCTTTTTGAATGTCAACTGCATGAACAGAATCTTGGCTTCCAACTTTGGAAAAAGTATGATGGTGTTGAAAGTTTGGAGACTTTTTAAAATCTGTATAAGTAATTGTTTATACTAATGGCCGCATAGGTAGATATTAAAAATAATCAAAACTTTTAAAGATACCTGCACCTACTGTTCTATGAAGACAAACTTGTAAAATATGCAATAATAGGCCGCACAGAATTTGAAACCTAACCAGTATAAAATGACCTCGCTATCTATTAAAACTCCGTAATATATTAGACCAACTGAAGGTCAAAGTGATACCATTGTCAAATTTCTCGAATTAACATCTCACTTATGAATTTTTATTCACGTGAATGAACATAAGACACCCTCTTGTTGTAAGAGGGGAAGTACTCGCACTTACATTATTAGTAATTCGATATACTCCCACTATACTATTTATTTTCGCCTATTGCGAGAACAAATCATATTTGCACTGATTATTGTATTGTTACGTTAACAGTCAGGGGGAAATCGTAGCTTGATTTCGACGATTTGGTAAGTAATTTGCTAAGTAAATTCGACTTGAGGAAAGAAAAATATTTTTGTTGTATAGAAAAACATAGAGATGATTCTTTTAATTTTGACAGTCTGAACACAGTCTCAATCTATTAAAAAATATTATTACCCTACATTTTTGACAAGATTGCGACATTATAAAATAATAAATAAAGCTAGTTTTTAATAAAGGGAATAAATGGTCGTAAACGTAATTGAGAAAAGAAAAGTCTTTTCTCAATTACAGCCAGACCAGTCTAACCTGATTCAGCTTACCAGTATTTTACATGGAGCGACTACCTATCTGACCTACACAACCCAGTAACTGGGTAATACCTCTTGTTAAGACTGGTGGTCAGTGTAACGGACTTCTGACGACTGTGTGTGCCTATACAACTATAGGCACGTACAGTCTCATTCTTTTGTCTATCGATAAATCAAAATGGCGCCCATATACAGCATTTATGTACCTAAGATGGATTTCATAGGTAATTTCGACTTCAGAAAAGTATTTTTATTTTCTGGTTTTATGTAAATTGCCCTGCTCAACTATTTAGGTATTTGAATGGGTCTAATCTGGTAACTTTAATTCGGCCCATTTCCCGTTGACGGATATAATCTGAAATTTGGTTCATCATTGTAAAATGTGTATAAGATAGCCTCTGCCTGGCCAATGATTGGTGTTATCATTCCACTTTCTTACACTAGATACCAAGCTAGAACCTACCGAATTATTTTTGGGTATTGGTATATACATTTATCATTTTTATATAAGTGAGAATGACGATATATGAACCAATTAACTTGAACCTTTCTTTACTATTTCTTTTATTTTTGTACGATTATAAGTAACCGAATTCTTATACTGAAATTATCCTTCAAACCATAGGTTATATTATTATCTTGTAATTCTGTATACCTAAGGATCTTCTATACGTTTTATATCATTAAAAAAATTATAAAAAATCTAAACTGAGACGAACTAAACATGATGGCACTTGATTGAAATTTCATTGAAGAGTAATTTTCCAAGTTTTAATTCTAAATCATTCAAAGTTCAGGTATAGACGTACACACTTATATTAAATAGTTGCACTTGCAAATTACGATTCCGTCAATCTATGATCTGACATCACGTGAAGCTTTCATTTGCAATAAATCGCTTAAAACATTTTGTAAAAGGTATTAGATGTATTGCTTTGAATGATTTCTAAATTGATAATAACTGCTTCTTAACTCCATTTATTCCAATGATAAAATTAAAAGATAATATTATAGCGACCTTCCCCATGACATTTAATAATTAGAAAGATTTAACTTAAAAAAGTTTTTTGCGACTATTGCTAGAAACAGAAATATTAAACTTTATAATTTAGTGTAATATGCTAGAAATTACATTTTTAAACCACTACCTATATTTTTTGGGTTTTATTCTTCAACCTGCATACCCTTCAGGTTCTAAGCGAAAACAACTCATAGAGGCGAAGCAATTACATTTAGACTGGAGCGAACTTGATGCAGCCAGCCAAATGGAGACTTATTTTTGTGAGGATCAAAGCGATCGCGGCGGCACGTCAGTGACGTCACTTCCGCAAGATGGCGGCGGCGGCGCGATTGTTTGATGTGCGAGTAATGAAGTGTGCCACCTCTCCCCGCTTCCTGGCTGTCGGGGTGTCAAGATACGGGCAATGACAACTCCTGTTTGCATATTAGAAGGTACTTTTGGTATATTTTCATGTGTTCTTTAAAACTTGTTTTTTTTTTCTGAATTTTTGCATTGTTTTGTTCGATTAGGGTCATTCATACAATCTGGCACACTGCGACTTGTCACTCGCTATTAAACATAAAACTGAATCACTCCATCAAATAATGAAATCATCATCATCATCATCATCTCAGCGTTAATCCCAGTCGCATCCGTAGCTTTTCAGCTTTGGAGTCTGGGGTCCGTTTTAACAGTCTAACTGCTGATTTTGGCTAAACTTAGATATTTTCCGGGAAGTGACTGCCGTCTGACCTCCATAACACGAATACGATATCTAAGCATTGCAGTTAAACCAATTGTTAGATTTTTGAGGGCTCCAACAACCCGTAACGACTGCCACTAGATGTTCGTATGGCAACCGGGACCAACGGCTTAACGTGCTTTCCGAGGCACGACCAGACCAGTGCAAATATTCATATTCATACATACAAATATTTGCACTGTGCGGGGATCGAACCCGCGCCTCCTTGCGCAGCGGCCGCGTTCGCTACCGCTACGCCACGGAGGCTACCAGGCTGGCTGTCCATCAAAGAATAACACTTCTTTGAAACGACATCACTTTCAAAAGCAGATGTCGTTACAAAAGTGTCTACCAGTGTGCGCTGCACAAACCCTATTTGATATTAAATCAAAACAAAATAAAGCAGACTAAAGAAAAATCAATCTAAAATCTGCCACTAGTCGCATTGCCCTTGTATTAATTAACAGCTCCCAATCAGTCGTCCCGTGGCAACCTTTATTATTTAGTAGCGCTGTCATCAACGCAAAACGGATTTAAATTCAATTTCATATCGGGACTCGCATATTGAGTTGTTATATAGAGTATAATCGCGTTACCCAGTCCACTAGTGAGGATTACGTGCTTTTTAATAAAGTCGACCCGGCGGGGGGCGACACGGGGACATTTTTATACAAAGAGGATTACTTTGGACGCGTTTATCTGAACCTTACAGGGAGACTTAGCCTTCTAAGTACTTTCAGTGAATGCACACCCGTTTTACGAAAACGTTCTATATACTATATAGGTAGATACGTATACTTTACGGAAGGTTTGAAGAATTTTTGCTGTAGTTTCTTAGAAGTAGAAAATGCAATGTCGTCTTAGTTGCTTCATTTGATTTTAAGTCTATTAAGTATGGAGTAATACCTTTCAGATCCCGTTTCTCTCTCTTAAATCAGGAACCAATGTAGGTACTAGGGCTGTCCTGTTCACACGTCGATCAATATAGGGCTCATGACAATAAATCAGTCTGAAATCTGTTGATCTTGCTCAAACTGAAACACGTCACTAATTTAGCAATCCAGTTTAAGGTAGCTCAATAAAGAGCCATCTCAATATCTGCTTAACGTTCTCAATCAACCCAGCAAATTATCCATCATGACTCAAGCAGTCGTCGATCCCAAGAAATCTCTAACCATCCCAAGATTAGCCTCAATACATCCGACCGAAACAACGTCGGGTGCGCAGGAGTTGAATTGAATAACGACGGTGTAACGACACCAACAATGGATGCTGCTCGCCCGCGCCCGACACTTCCAATTATCTCGTTGTGGGTGCATTATCTACGTGAGCGCTGGGAACTAATGTTAATGTTCCGGGGTGTGGGGTCCTGACTGCGCGAATACTGACCTTAGAGATGGCGGGATCAGAAGACAATAATGAAGGCAAATATAAGAAGACCCAGAGTATACTTATCTAATACCTGACAGATTTAGTACTTTATGTGGGCTGTAGCGGTACCTACAAAGGCCACAAATAAACAACACGTCATACTGACGTCACACGAATTCTACATCTCGCAATCAGAGTTTACCGTGCAACTAGCATATATACAACTTCCCAAATTCAAGCGATGGGCAAGTGCCAGCTAGACATAACACCCCTCTGGTCAGAGGATCCTGCCTGTATGGAGGATGAGTGAACTTTACTCGCTGTTCCTCATTCCTCTACATGGGCTATCGCAAGATAGCTGGTAGTACTTAGCTGGATGAGATTTGCCAAAAATCTAGTTAAATGGCTCGAAAAAGGAGAAGCCGCTGTGGACTGATGCTGATGATGGTGATGTGTCCCTTCTTTGCTATCGTCGAATCGATCGAGAATCGAATAATAAATCCTAGAGATATTTCAGATACTTAAAACAACTCCTTTTTTTCTGTGAAGACACTACTTACTGTGTAAGTACTAGCTGTTATTTAGGCAATAATTTATGTATGTATTTGTATAAGAACATTTTGTAGCTTTTATTTTACAATGTTGTGTAAGTTTTTGAATAAAGATTATTATTATTATTATTATTATAAACATACCATAATAGGGTATTTGACTAAAAAAAAACTAATTAGTCCGTCAGTCAGATTTCTAAAAATACTAGACACCTATTTTTTGTTTTATCAAAACAATAAAAATTGACAAAAATATAAAAGGCATCAAAGATCAGGAGTGGTGGCTGGTGACGTCACTGGTCGCTAAAAGTGTAGCGTGCAGTGACGTCACACGAAATACGTGTCTAGTATTTTTTGGAAATTTGACTGACGGACTAATTAGTTTTTTTTAGTCAAATACCCTATTTCGTACTAGAGACAAAAATATTATATTAATTCATGTAATAAAATGACAAAAATTAATTTTAAATAATAGTTGTTTACAAGACCCCTGTATGTAACCCCGACGAATGAACTGCTCGAAACCTAAATTACTTTTCCAAAATTTGTCTGTATCTTTTCGGCCTAAACTCTGATAGCGTGATTTGGAACTTTCCTTGATAATATCATTATTACTTTGTTAACATACCCATTTTTACAAAATAACATTAACTATTAATATAACTTTACTACCAATTATTTCTGAAATACATAGCAGTCGAATATCAACAGTAAAAAAAATAAAATAACTTGAAACGATACTTTTCAACCATCAGCGCCATCTAGTTTGTGCGCGATATTAGATATCTGCACGATTTCTGATTTACAGTGTGTTAAGAAAACCTTGTCCGACCCATATGGATAATAAAGGTTAGGTAAACACATGACCAAATATAATATACAATTTTACGTAAGTAATCATCATAATACCAATACAAATGAATTTTGAAATAATCTTTTTTTCCCGCGAATTAATTCCAACTTCTCCAAAATTTGGTAATTTATAAAAAGTGACAACACCGGTATTATTATGAGCGAATAGCGATTCGACCACGTGCCGCGTGCCCTGCCGCCCGCCGCCCGCGGAAGGGTGGTTAACGCACATTAATTGAGTTACCTCTTTTCGCGAAATAATATTTATTTTTTTAGGGTTTTTTTTTTAAGTTTAGCCCGATTTTGTATCCATTAGTAGAATCAGTTATCGATACCTAACAACACCTTCACGGGTCGGAAAGGGTTTTCTTAACATACTGTATAAGTATGCGTCCACTGACTGCATAAGACCGTCGTGGACATTGATCAATCTATATGGAATGAAATGAAATCGTTTATTAAGTAACTAGGATCACTGATCACTTTTACACGTCATATTTTTTTACTTAATCGATTTTACCTAATCTTAATTCAATCATATGATCGATTATGTTTGGACTTTTAAAGAGACTGTGATCTGTGAGTTTGTTTCGGCCTTTCTTCTGAACTAATTAAATTGGAAACGCCAACCTCATTTAGGACACACAAAATACACTTATTTAGCATAGGTATGGGTTGACAACTTAAAAGTGTTGAGAAGGTGATAAGAACTTGTGTAGGTAGGTATACTTACTAGGTGTCCAGCTGTTCCAAGGAATTCAAACTGAGTTTTGTTCCCATAAAATATTATAAGTATGTAGATATTAACATTTCTCGAATAACAGGCTAATAAAGTGGTAGATAGATAGATAGATAGGTAGTATTGTAGATATGTATTCTACTGTCTGCCATTTTTAGGGTTCCGTACCTAATAGGTACAATGGAACCCTATTTATGAGATTTCGTTGTCCTTCTGTCCGTCCGGACGGACGACTTTTATCTCTTCATTTCTAGTCTAGATGTTGAAAGATGAAGCTAGTTGACCACTGGAAACATACGATTATAAGATTTTTTCAGTGGTCAACTAGCTTCATCTTTCTGACTAAATGACATAATAGACAAAGTGCCTCTAATGGGTTTATTAGAAATAAATTCTTTGAGTTTGAGGAACCGACGACATAGTTGATTTTAGGTATCCTTAAAGTAGTTTTTAGGAACAAGTAGTCTGCTGCGAATGTTTCCTAAATCATAAAAATAACATATTTATTTTCATATTAAAATAAACAGACCAAGAATTTATAAATCACTATTCATAAGTCGAATAAAATGTAAACAATCGTCGCACAAAAATAGTTTACTTCTCCAACCGTACAGCGATAAACGACGCTTGAGTAACGAGCAATTGTTTGCGCGACTATTAGCAAAATCGCAGTAAAACAAAAATGTAAACAACAAATAAA
This sequence comes from Sesamia inferens, assembly GCA_037179545.1. Classification (NCBI taxonomy): domain Eukaryota; kingdom Metazoa; phylum Arthropoda; class Insecta; order Lepidoptera; family Noctuidae; genus Sesamia; species Sesamia inferens. The sequence goes on along the minus strand of CM073934.1, from coordinate 10,289,177 downwards.
CTCGTGGCGGTCCCATATGAATATCAATTTGTTTGCCTCCGCGTCAGCGTCATTAAATTAGCGGCCAAATTGAATCACAACTGCGACAACCTTGCCGGTGCGACGTCCCGCGAAACTTTTCCTCCTATTAATTTACAAAGCATCTCCTTTCACTCCGACCAAACGAATCTAACCCTTGCAAACATCTATTCAAGACTTAACTTCCCTCGCACAGATCCTAAGTTTGTTCATTATTTTTACATGTCATTGTGCAAGTGACGTCCCTACATACGTTTCAAAATGAGACTCTATATACCGGAATTAAGCTTGCTATTCCTTTTAATGCGCCACGAGGGTGTATCTGGTGAAATTATGATGCAGTCTTTATTCGTGAGCCGTCGGGAGCGGTTGCAGTAATCACCGCGTATCTCCATCCAGGGGTGGGCTGTGAATAGAGCCCTAATGAACTGGATTTAGGAGTTTTTGTGCCGGCGACTCGTCAGCTCGGAGGTGCAGCCGAGCAATTATGACGGACTAAACAAATGTGACTCCATCTCGTACACGGCCTTTCAATTACTGACTTGCAAGCAAACTGCTTACTATCGACCACTTCTTTAGGTAATCGCTTTTACGTGTACGGCGGGCTATTTTGTGAATTTTTAGCTTCAAGTTCTCGGGCGGTCAGTGATCGATCTGAGGTACTCTGTTTAGATTGATGGACTATTCTCTAAGCCGTACCTATACCTCGCCATTACGTTACGTGGCGGAGAGTGCCGACCTTCTCCGAACATCCAATCGTTCTTAATCTTCTTAGAGCGGAGCGAGCGGAATTATTTGGAATCTAAGCACCTAATATGCTTAGATAATAAAAGGTTTCGCAATTGTGGGCGGCTTTGTTAGATGTCCTCTGTTCCTGCCGGTAACAACGTCTTATGGATGTATTATTTGGGTTCAATTACGATTTTGATCGTATTATAAAAATAATAGAACCAATTCCAGCAGAAATTTGTGTTTCTTTCCTGTATTGAGGTTTCTTTTTTTTCAGCAATTGTCGTATTTATTTAATTGTAAATTAGATACCAGGAGATTTAGTAAACTGAAGTATGAAACCTTTATAAATGGGACACCAAATCATTTTCCGAGTATTAAAAAATAAAAAATGTTCTACTGCACCTTAGATATTTAGTACCTACCTAATGTTATTTGTGTACATACACCATGGATAGATTTATATCATGCTTGTCTAATCCTCTTTCTAGGTACTCATCGTCGTTTCTAAAGTAAGTGCCGACATACTTATATCAACGCCGTCATAAAACTAACATCAAACTCAAGTTTAAAACTGACAAACACATAGCTACGGATTTATTATACCTAGCACGGCTATTATCTACACATATCTAAAACACATGCATAGTTACCTACGCGCTCACTAACTAAACTAAGTAATTTGAAAAGAACTTAACCGACAGATCCTTAAAGAGGACTTAGAACTTTAAGAAGTAGATGAGAAGAGTGGTATTTGTTTAGCAATTTTACAGCGGCTGTAAAAGATGAGACTGTTCTTATTTATTTACGACCGTGCGGCGAGCGAAGTGGAGCGAAGATGATATGAATGATAAATGACCCTCTGAACGCCCCGCTCCCCTCTCGCGTCCCCTCTCACACGTGAACACACGAGGTGTTCTCTCTAGATGCCTACTTAAGTCTGTGCCGTGAATGCCGAGAAGTGATAACCGTTTGAATGAAAAAGAACTCGTGACGAATATTGATATCGTAAATGTGTTATGTTAATAATGCTGTCAGGAGCACGGTGATGGCTCTGAAAATCGCGTGAGTCACCGTGAGGACAGAAAGAGGATGATTCACTTAGTGAGTATAAACGTACTTACATACGAGTACAAGGGTAATCAGTGTAGGATAGAATGTTACATTACAGATGATAGGTAAATACCTGAGATATTTAAACACAGAAGATGTGGTCGGTCCAACAGCTTACACATTTAGATGCTTCCTATTTTAAACTCGGACTAAGCAATTTCACCTGATTCAAGAAAATTTCAAGAAAGAGCAACTGTATTATAACATCAACGGATAGATAACCGTCTCAGTTCAGGAGGATAGTTCACGAAACGGTATCATAAGTAAATAAACTCAAGTAAATACCGGTCTCTGGGCACATCAATCTCAACGTCTAGCCGGAGTCACCGGAGCTAAACGGATTTTTTCAAGCCAATAGCCGCGCATCAACACGCGTGACGCCCCGCGCGATTGGCCGACACTTTTTGTTCCACTTTCGAATCCTTTGTTTTTATTGGTTGACACTTAGCTAAGACAAAGGGGCGATGATATGTGTGCGTGTGATTTAGTTATGTTGCCGTTTCCTTTGTGTGTGTTAAGGAACGGTTTCCTGCATGTAACGTAGGTGTGGGTCGACTCATGTGGGTAGTACGTGCCTGGGCTTCTGATTTTGATGTAGGTACGGCCCTTCGTCCTATGTGTACCGGAGTGGATTGTTTATTTTTATTGATGCTATTTACTTTGAATTGGTAGGTATGTTTTGCAGCTGGTCATCTGCTGTTTCGATTTTTATACCTACTTGTTATTTCTTCAGGTTCCTATACAGGGAATATCTTCCAGATTAATGTCTTTTTATGTAGGAGTCGGAGATTTAACATTTATTGAAATAAAAATAATTAAGTAATGTCCCAATTTTAGCATTGGTAACCCAAAAAAAAAAGTGTCCCCATCTGAGAGCGACAAAAAGTGACAACAATTCTGGGTACATCATCACACATACCCAGCAAAAGGTAGATAGTAGATACTTACCTAACTACAACCCTCTGTCCCAAATTCCAACCATTTAGCTGTATCGGTAGCCGATCCAAGATTCAAACAGTCACAAGAAATGACTGAAAATAATTCAAGTTCACCTCCAGACGGCCTGCTATGATTAATGACTGGGATTATTCAATTAAAGACTCGGCAGGTGACGGAGGGGGTGTAGGGGTGAAAAGGGGGTGCTTTATCTTCGGTGGCTACTCGAGGGGATGCATTAGCCTGGCCACACGTTTCCTGGCGATAGAATGTTTGTTTGCCTTTTTGAAATGGTTGATGTTGTTTTGTTTTTAGTAGTAGGTATCTAAGCTTATGACTGGTTAAATTTAGGAATTATGACTAACTTTAGACACTTGGTACTGGTTGATTTTAATTGATTTCGGGTGTAGTTTCATACTAAATTATTTCGACTTCCTTTTTTTAGGTTATAATTTAAAAAAGTTTTCTTTTAGGTTACTTTGGTTCCGCGGATTGTTTGGATGAGATACCTACCATGGCCCCTGACGCACCGGCAAATTAAGGCTCACTATTGGGTCAGTAAAAGTCTAACAAGAGGTCATTTAATGATTTCCTGTACAAAAAATGGTTCTCTTGGCTTTAATATTGTTAACAGGTAAACAATTATTGTTTTAAATTATGGTATAAAAATATGATAATGAATATAGTAAGCAACCGATAAATTGTTATTAGTATTCAAATGAGTTAGTGTCAGTAATTCAAATAAGAAAAAAAATTTATTACTTTTACACTAAAATTTGTTAGTATGCATCGGAAATGACAGATGGCGTTGCTCGTCAGACAAAGTAACCACATAACCATAGACATACATACACTAATGGACATGCCGTACAGACCTACCAACTTATCTGTGAACTGAGTGGTAGCGACACCGTCGCTTTAGTGTTGCAAATTAATAAAAATTACCCATGATTGGGTATGTCAGATAAGAAACTAGGTAAACATATAAACATAATTTTATCATTTTAAACAGTACCTAACATTAATACTAAATAGTCTTCAAATGTAAGTACTAAATAGTCTCCTAAAATAAGAAAATTAATGCAGGTAGATACATACATCAGCGATTTCTCTGGCATTAAATTGGCAAAAAATATAACGTAGGTAACCCACTTACAAACTAACCCCTTTATTCATAAATGTTGCTTAAAGTTAACTAGTGATAAAAAATATCTGGTAATTTAAAAAAGAGAGTAGAAAACACTAACCTGTAACTGCCACAATCGAATGACATTTCAACATGGCGGCCGTAGTTCCCATTTTCTCCATTTCACAGATAAGTTGGTAGGACTGTACGCGTATAATCAGCAGATTTTTTTGGTTTGAAAAGGGTGAGAGAGATGGCCTATACTTTCGATCTAGTACTCTTTCCTCATAGATGATTTTGAAAGAGATAAAGATAGATGAAACTTCGTTTCCTCTCTTTATTTCAGAGTGCCACAATTCTCATTTCTAAGGCATGTCCATTAGTAATTTAGTATGTCTCGATGCACATGACGAACAAGGAAAGTTGACTTTTTGTGTGAGTTGCCAGAGCTGTATTGTAAATTACGTATCATTTTTTAATTAATCATATATTTATTGAAAGTTTTTCTATAACAACTTTTAATTGCTTACCAAAAAGAAATTATGGACTATGTAATGATATTTTTTATACCAATGGCGACATCAAGTCATCATTCGATATGCACATCACTAATGACAGATCTGGCAACACCAGTTAGTTCCTTATGATTGACATAAGCGGAAGGCTACCAAATAGGTATAACCTGTGAATGATATTAATTAAATATTAGAGAGTTAAAGTTAAAGATAAAAGTTATGTTTTTCATTCATATTTTCCATATTACTCCTACCGTCACCCTTCTCACAATATTACGTACATCTTAAATATTCAGTACCTACGTTTAAATGTTTTTTACTTACTGGTTCACACACAACTCTCTTTGACTCTTATTAGTGGGGTTTTAGCGGGAAAGTCAAGCTGAGTGTCACGCTCATTTTTCATTGGACTTTTAAAATTATTTATAGTGTTGTTTACTAAATAAAAATGCGTGATTTATGTAGTCAAAAGTGCATTCAGTAAATAATTCATAAAGAACAGTGAAATATGGCAGCATAGTGGCAACATCGTGACTTTACCTCAAACCTCCTTCTTAAGACTGTTCACGCGGCCGTCTTTTTCGACGTGAACAATTCATTACGTGACATTGGCTAAATGCACAAACCGTGCGAAATCAAAAAAAGAAAGAAAGAAAGACTCTTATTAGTGCCTCCGAGAATCTCCATCATACTTTTGTAACACTAATTTATCATACTGATAAGTTTCGATACCGTACAAATATCTGGTTTAAAAGTAGGTACTCTACGTGATAATCCTGATTATAAACTAACTAAATTAATTTAATAGTTTTTGCGTGAAAGTGTAACAATCATCTATCCAGACATACAAACTTTCACGTTTATAATAGGGTGTACAAATAAGTTTCCGCCGTTTTTTGAACTTGGGGACGAGCATTATCATGTAGGAAATTAATTTTGTCATGGCTGAAGTAGTAATGGGTGCATTTTTCCTCTTCCTCCAATAATGCTTCCAATTCCGTGTCTTTCTACGATTTCGGTCTCCCACTACGTTCTCCGTTTTTTTTTTTTAATAATCATAAACTAGCGCTTGGCCGCAATCCCGCCTGATGGTAAGCAGTGATGCGATGGTTTATGTGAATAGGTCACTCAGAAAAACTGAGCGAATAGGAAGGAAGACGGCAGTTGAGGGAGGTGATGCAATGTTAAACCCAATAACACGACCAACGATGCTGCGCCAAAGGGAGATTGATCTGAACTCCCAACACAACAACATTAGGCGCATCGTACCCGGCACACATCGCAACACTACTGCTCAGACCCGTCCTCCGTACGGCTTCACCAGACATCATGCCGGAACACGGCGAATCGCTTGTAACTTCTCGCGCTTAAAGCAGCTTCACCATAAGCTTCAAATTAAAGAAGTAAATCAGCAAACATCGGCTGCCGGCAGAAGTCCCCACCCACCAGACAAAGTTTTGCCGCCAAGCGATTCGTCGTGTGTGCCGGGTACGATGCGCCAAGTGTGTGTCGGGAGTTTGGTCGTGGAGGGTCTCCAAATCAATCTCACTCTGGCGCAGCATCGTTGGTCGTGTTGATGGGTTTAACATTGTACCGCCTCACTCAACTGCCGTCTTTCTTCCAATTCACTAAGTTTTTTAAGTGAATGGGTTTAATAAACTAGTGCGCTTTACCATCAACGATTGCATCACTGCCTAACATCAGGCGGGATTGCAGTCAAGAGCTAGTTTATAATCATTAAAAAAAAAGTTCCCGCAAATGAGGCTTATTCGGCACAAGAAGAAATGTGTGATATTGATACAGAATCACTAATATTTTAAGTGTATATTTTTACCAGATGTCCTAACTTACAATATCACATTTTACATCTGACAAAGGCGCCGATTCTGTTGTTCTCAACATTTAACTGTGTTAAGTGCATCTTTCTCTTTCCATTTCGTTAAGAAAAGGACAGAAGATAAAATGACAGTTTAATCTTGTCATATTAAGATACTCCATAAACAGTTTCGACGCGATTATAAACATGGCGACTAAAAATACGCCAGTTTACGTCATGAGCGCACTAATTTGACAGGTCTAAACTGACATTTTATCTTCTGTCCTTTTCTTAATGAAATAGAGAGAAAAAGATGCAATGAACTTAAATTTAATTTAGTTTGTGAACAAGCGTATCGGGGCCAATTTCAACGTAACCTCTTAGTGATGACATCGTTTGTTAAACGGCGTAAACTTATTTTTTTTTTTGCTTCACACGGTTTGTGCATTTAGCCAATGTCACGTAATTATGAATTATTCAAATCATGTCGAAAAAGACGGCCGCGTGACCCGCCTTACTAGTGAGGTTTGGGGCAAACTCATGATGTGGCCACTATGCTGCGATATTTCACTGTTCTTTATGAACTATTTACTAAGTGCACTTTTTACTACATAAATCACGCACTTTTATTTAGTAAATAAAAGTCTAATAAAAGTGACTTTCCCGTCAAAAAAAACTCAAAACTTATTTGTACACCTATTAATATTAGATAGTATGATAGGATTATCTCCGTACATGGTACCTAGTATGTATGTAGGCATGAATGTGCAACGATGGCTCTCGAAGGGATCAAGTGGGACTGCGCTGAGCACCATCCAGCCGAGTACTGGACGTGTCAATGTCGATGCTCAGCAAGGTTAGCCTACTTTGTTGTGCACCTCTATGGTGCCTACTAGCAGTTTTACTGACTATACGTTCATAATGTGCAGTAGCTGAGCGATTGACTGCTGAGCTACGTGTCGCGGGTTCGATTCCCGCACGGAACAAATATTTGTATGACCTACAGGTATTTGTTTCGGGTCTGGTTGGTTGTGATGTCAGTTTAAATGTTTGTAAACGCACCCCTAATATATCTATTATAATATATATATTTATTATTATTATTCGCAGAAGAACGAGAGTGACCGACATAGCCCGAAGAATTGCAACACTAAAGCGGCAGTGGGCTGGACACATAGCCCGTAGGACCGATGCTCGATGGGGCCGACGGGTTCTCGAGTGGCGACAACGCACCGGAAGATGTAGCGTGGGTAGGCCTCCGACAAGGTGGACCGACGACCTGGTGAAGGTCGCGGGAAACCGCTGGATGTGCGAGGCGCGGGACCGGTCGTGGTGGAGAACCTTGGGGGAGGCCTATGTCCAGCAGTGGACGTCTTTCGGCTGAAATAATGATATTTATTATATAATCTGGAACATCGGAACAACATTTTCTTCGCTTTAATGTTTTGTATGCTTGTCTTGCTTTGTCATATTATAACTGGCTGTCGTAGAAATGGAATAAAACAAAGACATTTTTCAGATTGTAAAAAGAAAAAATAATAATTAAGAAGTATCATTTTGTTTATGATGCCTCTCAGTGTCCAAAAAGAAGTAGGTATTCATGCTGTTGCAGACAACAGGTCGATTCAGTTTTGGACTTGATTTGTTGAGTCTGCATCGATGAAGAATTAGGGACTCTTATAATAGTTTCATTTCTTTTTTTGAGCCTATAGAAGTCCATTGCTGGACAAAGACCTCCCTCAAGTTTTTCCACAATGACTGGTCTTGTGTTGCCAGCATCCATCGACAGTTTCGTTTAATACAAACCAACTTACTTATTCAATATCAAACAACTCAAATTAACCAGCACATTCCAAACATGATCACAAAAAACATTAAACAAAACTAACCCATTCATTTGTGACGTCAAATAACACAAACTCAACTTTATCATCAACTAGAAAAAAAAAAATACCAACCTTTGCCTACTTTTTTCATTTTGTGAAATGACCGCGTTTCAGTCTACCTACCTTTATTCACCCGATACATGACTAACTAGACATGGGCTTATGAGTGTGCTCCACTTACGTTTTTCCACCCAGACCAACTTCGCTTAGGTACTCCAAGTGTCTACCTATGCAAACATGACATGTTAAAAATTACACTGAATTTAAAATTACTGGTGTTTTAACCTAGTTCTAAACCTAGTTTTTCTGTTGGTAGGTAATTGTTAGGAAAAATTTATAACAGCCTTTTGCGTAGTGGTTTGAACACAAAATGTAAGAATATTGCGATAAGAGTCGGTGGTAGGCCATAACATCGGCTGCCGGCCGAAGTTACCACCCACCAGACAATGTCTTGCCGCCAAGCGATTTGTCGTGTTCCGCCATGATGTCTGGTGAAGCCGTACGGAGGACGAGTCTGAGCAGTTGTGTTGCGATGTGTGCCGGGTACGATGCGCCTAATGTTGTTGTGTTGGGAGTTTGGTCGTGGAGGGTCTTCAGATCAATCTCCCTTTGGTCAACATCGTTGGTCGTGTTGTTGGGTTTAACATTGCATCACCTCGCTGAACTGCCGTCTTCCTTCCTATTCGCTCAGTTTTTCTGAGTGAATAGGCTCTTAATAAACTAGCACGCTTTACCATCAACGATCGCATCACTGCTTACCATCAGGTGGGATTGCGGTCAAGCGCTAGTTTATAATTATTAAAAAGTGTGGTGAAATTTCCAAGATGTCAAGGAAAGAAGATTTTTCACGAAAGATATTCCCCCTTATTCATAAACGCTGCTTAAACATACATTTTAGACATTGCACGTCCCTTAACTTTAATCATTGTTTATTAATAAACCTCTTAAACACTGTGGTGTTTATTCATAAACGATGATATCGATGACGTTAAAAGGTCGAAAATGTATGGTTAAAAAATCGCTAATCACTAGTTAACTTTAAGCAGCGTTTATAAATAAGGGGGTATATCTCAAACAAAAAATATTTATTCATTTATTCAAAACATACATATATCCTTAATGGCTAGAACCAATGCGATACAACACTTAACATTTAGATTGTTAAACTCTAAATTCATGCATGACTACCTTATATTTGATTTTAAATGAGGAATAAAAATCTATATGTATAACTGTATAATAACCAGCTAACCTGTTATAATAACGGGAATGTGAAAAATATCTATCACAAATTTCCAGAACTGGTACTAAGTAGAAGATCGAAGGGTACAGTTGTAACAAAAAAAAAAATGTTTTTTAGATATTTTCGAATTAATCAACCCTAAAAATAATGACAGTACAAAATCAATAGCCACCATACTTAACGGCATGGTAGCTCAAGGCACCTTCCGCTCGGGGTGGCAGCCCGTGGCAGTGGTGGCAGGATGGGATGCTAGGGTTACGTTGATTAATTAATTATTTTTGTAGAAAGTCCCCGGGAACTGGGACACCGCGGACATTCAGGTCGATAAGACAATTTCTACATTCTGGCGGAAAATGGTGAATAGAATTTTGTTTGGGTGTTTAACCTGGTTTAAAAAGATATAGAAAACTTTGCTATACTTGTTGTTACACCAGTAAAATTATAGACAATACGAGACTTCAGGATTCAGGACATAAAATAAAATAAATAATCTAATCTCTATGTGATTAAGCATTTATGGGTCGTTAAATCTTTTCAAAATAATTTAAAAGCCAGCTATTACAGCGTCCACTATGTACAAAGGCATTCTGTACCTACATAATACATTTCCACACACGCGTTCTGTAAAATAAAATCTAGGCACGCAATACATTTTAGTTCAACCAATTCATATTACATCCACGTGGGAATTCTAAAAATTCATGTCGCGTATTTAAAAAAATATCATGAATACAGACTGGTGCATACGTACTATATTATAACAAAGCATGAAATACTGGCTGAAAAATCATTCCCTTCCGAAAGGTTTAACAGAAAATCGTTAGAGTTAAAAAAAATTGTTTTTCTCGCAAACAAAACGTCCATTAAACGCGAACTCTCAACCCCATCCCTTCCGCGGTATTATAATAAATGGCGCAATAATGGCACAATATAATATTAACACAAAGTTAAACGCGTTTTTATTTTCCCGCCGAAACTTCAGTGCCGCTCTGGTGAACATGGCGTGGGACGCCATTTCTCCTCTTTACGGGCGCGTTCTCAAAAAATGGCTCCAGGAATAAAATAAATCGCAAATATTTATCAAAACGCAGCCCCGCTTCGGATGCGGGCCAAGGATGTGTCGATGTGCCTAATGTAGTTCGTATTACGGGTTTAGTACTTCTCAATACATTTAATCACTAACATTGAAGTTATACCTGAACGGGATGTTATAAGTGAAGTTAATCAACTGGAAATGAACATTTTTCATTAACGATTGAGTTTTGATTAGGTGTGTGATTTACGACATTCAATTTATGAGCTGAAAATCATTAGATTTTAATGCTATTCCGTCTGAATGAACACTAGTACATAGTCAATAGACTTAGAAATTACTATTAAATAATGCAGGTCGATAAAACTCCCGCACAGTTAATAAAGACAGCAATAAAGATATCCTGAGCACTGCATGATTTTTGTACCACCTTGATAGAGCTCTATCGATATCGATACAACCAATGCCCCGGCACTAAAGGGTCGACAGGTTGTACAGCGCGGACATTTTGTTTTACAGCGCGAGGTCGCACCGGGCCGGCCGAAATATGAAAATATTACCTACTTCTATTCCCTCTGAAACTCGCTTTGACATTTCGAAACACGGTAATAAGTTGTTTTTGGAGAGTTAACTCAGTGTTTGACATGCTGTAGTTGTTTTTGGCTTTTTAATCACTTATGTTTTCTGTTTTCGTCTGCACATTGAGTTAAATAAGAAAGTGCCTCGTTTATAAAGGCGAGGGGTTAAGTGGGTTTTTAACATGAAGATTTCGGTCTATTTTGGAAATTGTTTTTCTTATGCGATGAGAAAAACTTCACTTTTGCATTTTTGTTTTTTTCCTGATGAAATATATTGACGTCACACTACTGCACTGGTTTTTTTTAATTGGTTGCAACACACTAGGAATTTCTCCTTTCGTGGTTACTTTTACAAACATATAAATTACTCAGATAAACAACCAATCACATCCGAAGCAACTACTTGTATTTCATACAAATATTTGTTCCGTGTGGCAATCGAACCCGTGACACGCAATGCAGCAGTTTATCACTTAACCACTGCGCCAACTATGTCGTTAATTACACATTGTGAATGAAATTAAATAGATTTAAGAGGTGCAGAATCATATTTCACTAATTATTTTTGAAGACCCAGGTAACATTATAGCATATTTCGCCACCTCAGACCTACATAGATTTTTGCATCATTGTCTTTCACCAGTTTAATATTTGTTAGCTCACGAAAGTGGTCACCCTAATTATAAAGTAATCCTGATGGTAAGCAGTGATGCAATCTATGATGGTAAAGCGCGCCATTTTATTAAGAGCCTATTCACTCAAAAAAAACTGAGTGAATAGGAAGGAGGAAGGCAGTTGAGCGAGGTGATATAATGTTAAATCCAACAACACAATCAACGATGCTGCACCACAGGGAGATTGATCTGGAGATCTTCCACAACCAAATTCTCGACATAGCGACATTTTGTGCATCGTATCCAGCACACAATGCAACACAACTGCTCAGACCCGTCCTCCATACGGCTTCACAAGATATCATGCCGGAAAACGACGTATCGCTTGGCGGCAAGACTTCGTCTGATGGGTAGTAACTTCTGACCGTAGCCGATGTTATGGTCTACATCCTATACACGTTAAAATAAATCTAAATTTTAACTGCTACAATTACAACTAAATACCTAGCTGCACTGACGGGTTGAATTAAACATGAACCATACAGCATCATTACATGAATTGATAATCTTGTTTTTATCAATTAACGTTAACATAATACTAAAAATCCCTCGTATCAAAACAAATATTAGCAGATACTAAAATCAATAATAATATGCTCACCATGAAACAGTGGCATTACAATACGGGCTAATGAATTGATCGCGTGCAAGGGTGACCTACGAGCTCCGGCTGCATTCGGATGCATTAGCGAAGCTTCCGGGGCGAACCACCCTCGAGGTTTTTTACTATAATGCTTTATAAACATACATTGAGAAGCTTAGACTTCGTTCTTTCGTATTTGTGGTTTTAAATGCCTTTTTACAAAACGAGGATTTTGATGGTGATGATGATAATGTAATCCGGCCGACTTCGGTCACGGCGACCATCATCAACTTTGATTTTGCTGTTAATGTGCTCGCATATGGCTTATGTAGCCAATTTTATTTATAAAAATCCTCGTACTTTGCGGGTATGGGAGCATACTATTCATATAACTAATAGTCGCAGGTGGTTGGGCCTTCAACTCCTCGCGTTTTGCATCCAGTTCAAAGAGCTGCCGGTTTGAAAATGTCATGGGATTTTGTTTAGACCAGATTTAAGCCACCTAAATGGTTATTGAATTATGAACCTAACCGTTGCAGAAAAGCAGTTCTTTATATAGAAATGACAGCTTTGTTCAGTACTAAGTTATGAGTTAGTTTTAATACCTACTAAAGTAATTTTGAACTTTGTATAACTTATAAAAATATATAAATTTCGTATATAAATTTCGAAATACAAATACTGATTCAAAGGTTAGGGGCTGGAACAAAAGTTAAAAAAAAAATTGTTTTTATTTTGAACTGATAAATTACGTAAGCAATTACGATCGCCAGAAGTGCTTGATCCACACTTTTGATTTATTTTAGAAACATATTTATAGATATAGTATGGTACAGTTTCTCATCCAGCAAAGAGTCTTTTATTATTAACGGAGGAGGTTGTTCCTAACTGAGCCTAACTTTATACTATTTCAAATATTTTTTAACTTCAATAATGACTTTTATCAATAGCAACTATAAGCTTCCCAAGATAAATAAAGGACATCAATTTAACATGAAAAAAAAAATCCCGTGATTTTAGTTTCAACCTATTTTGAAGCTGTTAAAATCTGGGTGCAACCATTACAAATTCCTTAGAATCATTACCGCACTTCAAGGCCGGGGGTTAAAAATACTTTAAAAATTCCAGCATAGCGGTGTGACGCGGGTAGACCTTAACGATAGAAGGGTAGTATTTCCGGTTCCTGTTCAGAGGGGCCCGCAGGGAAGCCGGAGGGGGGAGGGCCGGTCCTCTTTGTGTAGCGATAACCGGAAGCCAAGGGCTCGAAGGACCGAGGGTTATGTCAACTGTGAGGTATTTTCAAGTTTCTTCCCTTGGCTGTTGATTACTCGACACGAATTCCTAATGTGATTTCGGATGCAAATGTTTTTTAGAAATGAGCATCTATTTAAATGTAGAACGTCCTTTTAACGAATTCTTTTGTAGCCGTAGTTCATATTTTTCAATAGTTATTGAAGCTAGTGCTGTGTTTTTGAAGTCCGAAAGGCACAACTCTACGTCTCAATGGTTGTTCGCCACTTGCAACGCTGTCATCTTGCCTCTCAATTCGCTTCCAATTCTTCAGACAAAACGTAGCTCGCAGAAAAGACTCATCGAGCGCATCAGACTAAAAGTCCGTTCAATATCTGTTCAAGAAACAGGCCACTCTGGAGCAATCACCGACTAAATGGCTACTTTTAGTGCGAACAATAATAATTTTAGTTGCGAGCGAGTGCTCCAATAATGGGCACAATTTCCGACGATTAGCCGAACGACAGCCGAACGTTCTACCGAACGTTTTTGCAGGACTCGTGTAAAAATGGCGCTAATGACCGGCCGTTGAGTGCACTACTTGTAGTAATCGCAATGATTTACTCTTTATGCTTGACTATTTGTTTAATGCTTGTCTTTACACTTTAGTTGGTAATACCAACAGGTTATGCGTCAGGCTGATGAAGCAATTTCGACGATTTCTTCGTCCTCTTTTAATCAATTATTATAATTGGAATAAGACATCGAAATTGCTTCATCAGCCTGACGCATAATCTGTTTGTATTACCAACTAAAGTGTTGTATCCTGTTGGTATCACACTAGGAATTGTACTGACAATTCCGTGTGAGGCAACGTTTCAAAAACAATAAAAACTTACTAAGCGTTTACCAATAATGCAATCAATGATAATTAATTTAAAGATTCTTAAAGACGATATAGCTGAATAACAGGTGGTTACATGGAACGCCTGCATAAAGTCATATAAATCGGTACCCCATCTTAAGACGATTAAAGATGACTGTACATAAAATCGAGCATAGAAATAATGATGTAAATTTGTATTATAGTTAGGTTCATACTTGCTAGATCCATTTCTCTTAGTTTACGTACAACCTATGTGGGTTCACTAAAAGCAATAGAAATCTCATAAATATTTAACGAGGCTTTGAAGGAGTTCAGGTTCTACAACGAACAGGGTATAAATAAGATCGTAAACTGTCAGCTGTTATCCTGTTAGGTGACTATTAAATCTAAGTATAATTTTAACAAATACATGGTCCACCTTCCTGGTCTTAGAAAACGAACTTTTCCATCATATCATTGTGTAAGATTTTGTTGTTACAACACACCTATTTACTAACATTCTTTGCAGTCATAAATTTTCTATTCCATTCTATTGAACGTTATGAGGATAAGTAACTAACTCTTTGGGCACGTTATAACCTCAGAATAAGTTTCCGTTCCGTTTAATTCGTTTGGACATCTTTAAATAAATAAAATAATCTTTATTAAAAACATGTATCACAATGAATGTTTAAAATAGCTTGCTTTGTTTATCTTATTAGTCTTAGTTTTGTATTAGTTAGTTTAGTATTCGTTTTTGGCTGTCGGCAGAAGTTACCACTCACTAAACAAAGTCTTGCCGCCAAGCGATTCGTCGTGTTCCGGCATGATGTCTGGTGAAGCCTTACGGAGGACGAGCTTGAGCAGTTGTGTTGGGATGCGCCAAATGTTGTTGTGTCGGAAGTTTGGTCATAGAGGGTCTCCACATCAATCTCCCTTTGGCGCAGCATCGTTGGTCGTGTTGTTGGGTTTAACATTGCATCACCTCACCTTGTTCGTGGATAGGCTTAATAAGCTAACTTAATGTAGAATAATGGGTAAAAGTTACATTCTAAAACTAAGGTTGAGACTACCAGAACTAGGTTCATTTAAACTTGTGCTTCAGGCTATAATTAACAGGGCTATGATGGCTTTAATATTAAAATAATTAACATATGACATAACTATATAAGACTGTAAAGTCGTGGTGGCCTAGTGGTTACAACACCAGCCTCTGAAGTATGAGTGTGCGGGTTCGATTCCAGGTCAGGCAAGTACCAATGTAACTTTTCTAAGTTATAAGTACTTTCTAAGTATATCTTGGATACCAATGACTGATTAAAAGGTGACGGAAAACATCTTGAGGAAACTTGGACTTTAAGTCTGAAATCGCCAACCCGCATTGAGCAAGCGTCGTGATTACGCTCAATCCTTCTCTGTATGAGTGGAGACCTGTGTCCGGCAGTGGGACGATAAAAGGTTGATGATGATAATGATGATTTAAGACTAAGCAAGGACAAGCCGTCCCAAGTTCTTATATCACTCCCACTACTTATTTACTAAGTGCTACTACTTTGATGCCATCCATGAAATCTACATGGTAGTATCAATTGCTCTAGAAGTTTTTTGCTTTGACCTAAGACCCTTGTATTATCACACCCCAAAAATATAAGTCCCCGCCACAGTTGCGCAACTTATCCGCGGTACGGAAGCAGGCTCTCTCGCGACACGACTTATCCATTTATCCGCCACCTCTTCCGACGCCGCGTAAAGGGGTTAGAAGGAACTGGCCACTATAACTAGGACCACGCTTACTTGTTTTATTTTAAAGTTTTTATAAGAAACCCATACATGGGTGAAAAGAAAGATAGGTTGGAAACTCGAGATTAGTTTCTTCACAATCTTCACTCTTTAAACTCTTATTAATTAGTCTTGTTTTAAAAATATATCTGCAAATTAAGTTATGACAGCTTCAGCGGGGTAACTGTGTGGCACACTAGATATCTATAGCAAAGAATTTAGGTTATTGAGCTGACAAATTGTTATATCATATGAAGCAATTGATTAGAAATTTTCTATTTTTTTTTTATTGATTCATAGTTATGCAATTATTTAGCTGTACCAAGTTTTATACTTAATTCTCATACTATATCTTTGTACTTTACTACACACAAATATATAAAATGAGATTGCGATAAGATCGCCCATTGTAATTTGTTGTGTTGAATGTATTTTGTACAGACGACAGCACACCAAGCTAACACAATCTGTCAGATTTCCTTATTAGATTTTCAACTTTATCTCTAAAGCATTAAGGTTCAATGTTGATTGGGAATATCTGACAATTTGGGATAGCTTGACCTGCTGTCGTCCGTACAATGTTTGATTAGTGTACAATAAAGACTATATAAATTATATTTATACATCGATCAAGCCTTAGATCTGATGACGAACGTACGAACTTATCGTTACATATTACTATTGCACACTCTAAGTCATCTATTCTTCAGACATTAGCCGCTGTTAATGATCTCCTGAAATCATCGAAATGTTTGCAAATGAATTGAAGAATTACACAAAAAAAAACTCATATCAGAACGTGTATGAAATATCACCAGGATATTTGAATTTTTATGGGAAGAATACCGACTGTTTTAAATAAATTATATACATACCTATACATAAGTTTAAATAACGTAATTGGCTTCGGTCGTTCTGTTCAAAATAAATAAAACCACGCAAGTTTTTTATTATCAGTTTCAACAAAACCTAGACAGATCTTTATTAAAATCTTTTGACATTTTCTTTGCCTCACTGCCTTATTGTTATTGCTATACTTATTTGCTCCAAAAACATCCCATAATAGACAAAATGTCAAACTATTCATAAAATTCCTCCTTCACTTTTTGCATTACATACAAACTGAACTTATGCATAGTTGATCGTTGAGAGGCCAACAAGTGTTGGACTGTGAACCCTATCGAACAGAACCATAACGAATGATTTTGTTAAGAACGGAGGCGTTGTGTCTTTGTTGTGTTGACAGGAAATGTATATGGATAGCATGCACTTCAATAGTTAAAATCGTAAATAAAATGTAGCAATCATCATCAACCTTTTTATCATACCACTGCTGGGCACAGGTCTCCTCTCATACAGAGCAGGATTGAGCGTAATCACCACGCTTGCTCAATGCGGGTTGGCGATTTCAGACTTAAAGTCCAGGTTCTCTCTCTTCCTTCACCTTGTAGTCAGTCGTTTTAAAAAACAATTTTTTCAAACCTTACTTGTAAGTTTCGAAGTTCATTTAATACCTACCAAAAATAATTTTAAGATAAAATTATTTGTATTACTATAGTGATATGTTAAATGCGAAAACTTGTCAGTTAGGATATATGGTAGGTAAGTACTCATTCATGCAAGAACTACTGCACAGAGTTAGTTGAAATTTGGCTCACAAATAGTATAGTTTATAACCAGGCCTAACACAGAAAATTATAAAGCCCAATATTCCCACTGTATCGCAACTAAAGCAAGTGAAACCGCAGGGAGCAGCTAGTTATCATATAAAAAGCAGAGGTGGCTCAGGGGAAAATACCGCGTTTCACAAGTCGTATGTTTAAGCTCAAACAGGCTCTTAACTTAGTGTACCTAATTATCTCGTCACCATTGCTCTCAAACCGATAAAGGTAGTCCCACATCATTAGGACACGGGCATGTCCTAAACCATAAATTCGAAGACATGTGACATTAACCAACTCGCACTGGGCTGCATGGCGGAATATGGCACATTCCCTCTCACAGACAGAAGGCCTTTGTTCCAAAAGTACTATAGACTGATTACGTTTGCTACTTTTGTCAAAGATAAAGAACAGTTTATACTAAAACTGACAGGCAACTTCAAAAAATTGCTTCTAAATTTAAAAAAAAAAGTTTTTAAAAAAAGAACGGCATATTCTTATTTTGCGTAAAATCCGGTCGTACGCTAACTAGGTTGATATGGCCTCTTTGCTAGAAAACCTTAACTAAAGCTTACATAAGGATATCTTAAATAATATCATTTTTTGTACCTGTCCTCCTGTGATAGTTTGCCAAAAAATATTCCGTGCCTTAATTTTAGTTGCGTTAACATTACGAACCGCCCATCTATCATGCGGCTTTTAAAAGGGTAGAGTCGGGTTGACGGCGATTGAAGCCTTTCTTATTTATCCGTATATGCCTGTTGGCGCCAAAAATACGCGAGGTTGACCTTTCCTGACGAGGGGAGAGTGGGCTAGTGTGACCGATAGGTGCGCCGAATATTGGCTTTTTAGGTCATGAAGGATGTTTTAGTGGTACGGTGATATTTTTTGATAATGGTGAGGATATTGAAGTAACCTTTGATCAGTGAATTTCGTAAATTATTACATAACAGAAGCACTTTAAATTATAGAAAAAAAGTCTATGTCAACTATTTACTTCGTAAATATACAGAGTGGGTTTTGGATGGGTGTTGATGACCAAATCCGAAAGTATGATGGATAGTAAATGAAAAGTACGCAAAGGAGTCATAGACTCGAATTTAATGAAAACTATAATTATATATTTGGAATTATGAAACATCAATATTAAGCCTCAGAATCCTCAGCCTCATCAATATTAAGAATCCGTAGAAGAACGAGAGTGGCAGTGGGCTGGACACATTGCCCGTAGGACCAATGCCCGATGGGGTCAACGGGTTCTCGAGTGGCGACCACGCACCGGAAGACGTAGCGTGGGTAGGCCCCCGACAAGGTGGACCGACGACCTGGTGAAGGTCGCGGAAAACCGCTGGATGCGGGAGGCGCAGGACCGGTCGTCGTGGAGAACCTTGGGGGAGGCCTATGTCCAGCAGTGGACGTCTTTCGGCTGAAATTATGACGATGATGATGAATATTAAGCCAGGAAACTAACTGGTTGATTTTGAAAAAAAAAAATACATACCTATCTACTTATTATATTACACCATTTGATAGTGTCGTTAAGATAAGGGTCGAATTCCGGGAAGTAATGATGATATAAGACAAACTAATAAGATAATCTTGAATTATAATAAAATGTTTCTTATTTTAACCTACGTTATCGGCAGGTTCAACTCTGTGCATCAACTCTGTTCTGGGTCCTCCTACATTAGGAGAACCCAGAACAGAGTTGATGTAGAATAAAATAAGATCGTATAAAAGTCTCGCCGTAAAAAAATAACTGAAATGTATATCACTTCAGCAAAATTTTTCAAAATCATAATCAATATTTTTATTAACATACACAACAGCTTTTTTCCATACGAATATACATATATTTTTAAAATTTTTGTCTGTGTGTGTGTGCGTTCCGGCTAATTTCCGAAACGGCTAAATCGGTTTTGGTAAGACAAAGTCAATATTTTATCAAAATACCGCGCATCCAAAGCCGCTCACGGGAGCTAGAATATGTATTGTCCATTTATTTGTACGTCTGGATGTAGGTACTTATATCTCGAATTCGCCCAAAAACAGAAAAAATGGATTTCTTCTTATAGTATGAACGACAGCAGGTCAAGCTACCCGAAGCTGTAAGATATTCCCAATCAATCTTGAGCCTTAATGCTTTAGCTAAAAAGTTGAAAATTTAATTAAGAAATCTGATAGATTGATCTAGCTTGATGTGCTGTCATCTGTACCTTGAATCCCAGTAGTACGTTCCTGTGGCATATTTTCCGATATCCACGCGGGTGAAACTAAGGGAAAAAGCTAGTGTGAAGCCACTTAATTTCTTGATACATCTTTAAGCTATTATTTCTAATAATAACTTCATAAACAGTAATGAAGAGATCAAGTAAATTATTCTATCTTTTGTGTCAGGTATACAAAACATTACTTACTTGATTAAGAGCCACCTAAAATCTGACCAGTCGTGATCAGCGTTATTCCTCCTTCTTATTAATTATGCACACAACCAAAATGTGTAACTCTTGAACAGCGTCTGTGTTCCCTTCGATTTTTTAAAGCAAGAGTGAACTTTCTTCTGGGTACGCTCGTTCTATCAAGAGAGATCAAGAAACTGTAAACTGAGGAAAAAAGTAAAAAAAATAAACCAATTTCGGTTTTCGGTTATAATTATACCACGAATGTTATTAGCCCTGATTAGTAACCGAACTTCCTCCAATCGATCTAACCTTATTTACGAAGGTACGGACCGCTCCTCATTCTCACTAAATAGGTAACATTATTTTTGTTTATTGAAGCTGTACCGAGTACCAATTCCTACATAATTTTAGTAGAGTCTCCACACGAACGGCCAGCGGCAGTCCGCTATAACCGTATATCTTGTCTTTGTGCGGCCGTATTTATGGCTACCCTTATTTTTATTTTAATGCTGATGCGCGCGGTGCCTCTGTGTCTCGACTGCCGACTAATCTTTTGGACACCCTGGTTGGTTGCTGCTTGCTGGTATACAATGTAGGGTTTCCTTGTGTTTACGGGTTTGTCTGCTGTTTGTTTTGGATATGTGAAAGGTTTTTTTATTCGGAGACGGTTGAAGATATTTAGGTACTGCGACATTAAGTGACGTCAATAAACCGATTTCTTTGTTCACCACTAAACTACAGTTATGTTGAACGCATCTTTTTCTTTCTACTTCATTAACAAAAGGCCAGAAAATAAAATTTAAGTGTGTTGAACTTTAGTCCTGTCAAACTAAGAAACTCCCTCGATAGTTTAGACATGATTAAAAACATGGCGACTAAAAAGATGTCAATTTAAGTAAGGCGCCGCGCGCCACTGTGCCAAATGCACTGCGGCCCTGACTTAAATTGACGATAACATATAGGATTAAACTAATATCTACATATTTATCTTCTATCCTTTTTATAGTGAAATAGAAAAAAAAAACGAGTGTGCTTATAACCACACGACTGAAGTGAAACTTCTTTCGCTCCATCTGTATGTATATATATATATATATATGTGTACAATATATACATGTATACACATATACATATATTAATTTTCTATAAATATTGAAATTTATTTCATGGTTTCATTGGTAAATAAATATTTTTGCATAGATCTTCTATTTTTATTGAAAAAAAAAAAAAACTCGTTGTAGACCTTGTAGTACCAAGCTCGCGCCACGGGCGCCTCTGTGCTTATATCCCCCACTTAACTTCCGTTCGCCTTGCCCGATCACTTTTCGTAACGCGTTCGCCAGTTTACTCCCCAAGTCAAGCGTGCGTAAAGAAGTTTCACTTCAAAAAAGATGCATTGAACTGAAATTTAGTTTAGTTTGTGACCAAGTAAATAGGCGCCGACATCGCAGACAAGTGTTCGAAGAAAGCTTGTCTATTTTCTTCAATAATCTGTACTAATATATAAAGCTGAAGAGTTTGTTTGTTTGTTTGAACGCGCTAATCTCAGAAAGTACTGGTCCGATTTGGAAAATTCTTTTTGCATTGGATAGCTTATTAATCCAGAAAGGTTTTAGGCTATATAAGATCACGCTGTGACCAATAGGAGCGGAGCATAACTAACTCCACGCGAACGAAGTCGCTGGCGGCCGCTAGTGTACCATAAGTGTGAAACCGTTAGAAACTCATATGACTTATTGTTAGTGCTGCAAAGGCTGTTAGACAGGAAAGAGAGAGAAATGAGTGTATCACTAAGAATAATATCAGTGGGTTTGAAGATTATCTCTGCTGCATTATGAATAAGACGTCACAACAGCCAACAACCAAAAGCCGTTATACAACTACGCAAAAATTATTACCACCACCGCACCACAAACTGCATAACTCGGAAAGAAAATTCACTTAAAATATTCAAACAAAATTTCACCAGTCATAAACTTCATAGCATCTTCTGCTAATTTTAAAGGAAAACCCTAGGGTTGCACCCTTGCACAATATTCCTCGGCCATAAGTTTCCAATACATGAATTTTATTAACTTTCGCTCCCTATGACTGATGGCGTTATGGGTTTGTTTTTCGCGTCATCGTATTTGACAACCATGGGGTTTCAGTGTTCATAAACGCGTTATGATATTGAGGTGATGGCGTGTGTTTTTAGGGTTCCGTAGCTAAATTGCAAAAAACAGAAGCCTTATAGATTCGTCATGTCACAGCCATTTTCTCCGAAACTATAAGAGCTATACTGTTTAAACTTGGTAGGTAGATGTATTCTGTGAAACGCAATAAAATATTGCTGCAAAAATAAAAAATAATAATAAATATTGGGGGATCCCCATACTTACAACTCGATTTTTTTTTTCATCAAATACATACGTGTCGAATATCTATGGATAGGTCTTCAAAAATGATATTGAGGTTTCTAAAATATTTTTTTCTAAACCGAATAGTTTGCATGACAGACGCTTCCAAAATGGAAAAAAGTTGGTTCCCCCTCTAACTTCTAAAATAAGAAAATGAAAATTCTAAAAAAACATATGATGTACATTACTATAAAAACTACCAACGAAAATTGTTTTGAACGAGATCTAGTAAGTAGTTTTTTTTTAAATACCTCAATACCTTTTTTTAATACGAATAACTTAAATACTTTAATTTCATAAATCAATGGTACCGAACCCTTTGTTCGTGAGTTCGACACGCACTTGGTTGTTTAGTGATGGGGTTGATTGATTTTGTTAATGACTATGATGTTATTTATTTATTTATTTATTTATTTATTTAGAAACGAACAATTATAGCACTATTACAGAGCATTCCAATTTAGTGCTATAAGTAAGATAAATTATACAAAAAGTGAGAAAAAAAAACGTAAAACAAAAAACATAACATACATAAGGTCAGAATAATTAGTACAGATTTTAAATATCATTATACACTAATTTCCTATAAGTCTATACCTTTTTCCATTAGGTTCTGTGCTGCTTGTAACAACTTAGGAAGTTTTTGGCCAAACAAGTCTTCCGTACGCGCAATCACATTAATCAGACGTACGGCTCGAGACATAGGGGCAAACTTTAGTAGGTTAGTCCTAGCCGTGGGGACATCTAAAAGGCTGGGGCGACGACGTGCACTTACGTACCCGCTCGGCGCGCGCAGGCGTAGCTCTAGGTAATGTTAGGAATAAGCTCTTCTCCAAATAAAACGACATTAACTTCTGAGCTAGGTGCACGATTTCAATTAGTCGTTAATAAAAATAATTTAAAAAAAAATCATGAGTGGTTTATCGGATGCAAATATTTTGTCATCAAATATTTCATAACTGGTTTAGGTGATACAAAATATTTTATGATAGATACGTTGTGAACCTGCTGTTTAAAAAAAAAACACATCATAAACATTATCATAAATTTTCATATTAAATTATTGTTTGTTTACAAAGTTAACCAAATAATAATGACCAAAACTTGGAGGATAACGAAATGCGCTGCCTAATTTTTAATAAAATATTTATAAGTCCCTAACCGGCGTTATTTGCTGAAGGGTGACTGGAAGATTTCAAACTTTCTCGAAGAGAAATTGGCTAAAAAATTCCTTAGCAAAATAAAATCGAAGAGCAGCTTCCGAAAGTTATCGAACTTCCCAACAATCCATTACACCGAGTTTCGCAAAAAATTGACTCCGGACTCTTTGGAACTTATTATTTTGAGTGAAAACATCTAGGAGTTTCGTCGCCTCGTCCAAGTTTGCAGCGGCAAGCCACCCTCCTTACACTCGATAAACAACAAAAACAAAAACACATTACGCCACTATCGCCAATTTTGTAATATCAGCTATAGATGAACCAAACGAATAATAGTGAACACATACATGTTTCAGAAAAAAAATACGATTTGTGAGTACCTTTGATAATCTACCTTTTAAGTGACTACAATACGATAAGAACACAGAAAAAGAGGTAATAATCTTAGCCATAACTAGGTTTACCAATACAAAATCATTATCGCATCGTAACCTTTATCACGACACTAGCGGCCGCCCGCAACTTCGTTCGTTTTTTTTTTATATGCTCCACTCCCATTGTTCGCAGCGATATTATATAGCCTAAAGCCTTCCTGAATTAATAAGCTATCCAACGCCAAAAGATTTTTTCAAATCGGACCAGGAGTTCCTGAGATTAGCGCGTTCAAACAAACTCTTCAGCTTTATATATTAGTAAGTATAGATTACTAGCCGCACCGCGTGGTTTCACTCGCGTAGATTTCGATAATTCTTTTTTATATGGTCCGCTCTTATTAGCCGCAGCGTGATTTTATATAGCCTAAAGCCTTCCTGGATTAAGGAGCTATCCAACGATAAAAGATTTTTCAAATTGGACCAGAAGTTTCTGAGATTAGCGCGTCCAAAAAAGCAAACAAACTCTTAAACCTAAACCGGCAATATGGTCGATAACCCAACGTAACCATAGCCGAGCGTGTAATGCATCCGATCAACGTAGGACAGCCATTAGACAGGTCGTGCTAACAAACTTACTGCTGAAATCGCCACTTTTAGCTGCGAGCGAGCACTAAACAGCAAACAAAGCCAGCGGCGGCGGCGAGCGGCGTCCGGTCCCACCACAAAGGCTTTGTAGCCGCCACACTGACACGCTTTTTGCGTTGCCGCGGCCGCTATCGCTCGATGACGTCCCCGTAGATCGATAAGAGCCTCCCACTCGGCGGGAATGCTCCATTGTATTACTGACACTACACTGTCTGAGATGTGGAAAATCGTAGTCCAAAATGCGCGTGATAGCAGCAAGAGCGTGACGTCAGAGTTGCGTGCCGACAATGAGAAGAGTATGCACGACGACGTGTCACAGTGTCAGCGTGAATGGCGGGACTGCTTTTATTAGTACGGCACACCTGTTTGATTGTGTCTTGTGGGGATTTGTTAGACTGGTACTTATAGTACCGAGATTTCACGTTTGAAGAAAAGTTTTATTTATGTATCTATTGGTTTACTAAGCATGTATTAGAATTTCATGACAAGGTGTTGAAACAGGGTGTATCTGACATAGTAACAACTCAAACTTCGTGAGAAGGCTACACCTCATGCTACTAATAAAATTATGATAGTCATTTATATCGTTAATGAGCGGTTACAGGAATAACAGTGTTTAAAAAATGTATCGCCTCGGCCTTAGAACGTTGCAAGCGTGCCGCCGTGCGTGTTTGTGGGTATGACGTTGACCCCTGATGTGAACTTTATTAAATCAGCTGATAGGATAGTTTTTCGAGTTATGTTCACATTGCGCTTTTTTGTGTAATTAGCGAATTAATTATTTTTTACTTTAAAATCTTATTGGGTTATAAAAGTATAGCAATTATGAACGTGAGGTTAAAGTGAGCAAAAAACCGAAGAAAAATTCCACCACTGGGGGGCTCAGAATCATGTACTGAATCCATGGTACTCATTTTTGCGTCGATGTCAGATACACCCTTTATATAATCCTATAGGCGCTAATTGCGTAACACACTATCAGTAGCAATGGGCATCATTTTGACAGTTCAACAACATACATTGCGTTATTTACGTTGTTGAGTAGACACACTTTGGAACACATGGAGCAATGGATTGGCAATATACTTCGAAATGATTCCAACTAATAGTAACAGTGTGTTAAGCAAATAGAGTGCTGATTATAATATTTATTCTAATTGGTTACCATGTTTTAGTTACCTATTTCATTTCTTGTGTCGATAAGTTCTAAATTTGATTAAATATGAACTGGTTTTGTATTTGCGGAGTCCATTCGCGGCGCTGGCCATATACCACTAGTACCTTCTTTGGCCCAAAAGAACATAAATACCTCTCTCCTTGAAATCCTTTTCAGTTAAAATCAGGCACAAGAAAATACCTACATCGAACCTCCTTACCATAACTCAAACATAGGCATTACCTTCAGCCAATAAGGTCTTCTGCGGATCTTTACATTATTTTCCTCATAGCAAACTGAACTAAGTACGTGTGGCTCATACATGCCGAGCTGAGACGCAATTAACATAAATTAGTTGTTAGTGGCGCGTGAAGTTCGTGAGTCACTTCTAGTGATGTTACTAGGAGATTTGTGTAGCGGGATCACTTATTGAAGGAGAAATTAATATTATTTCTTCGGGATAAGCTAAAGTGCTACCAAACAATGATGTAGTATAAAGCCTACGCCGGTCGTAGCAGCGCTACGAAACGGTAGCTCGTAGTAAATTAGTAGAGAAAGTTCTAACCAAACTTTTCTTTGAACATCAATTTTTGTACTATATCTGGATAATAAATTGAAAATGGAATCGCGCAGATTAATAATTATTATTTATATTTTTAAACGTCTTTTTTTCTATGCAAATATTAAAAAAGTATTTAATATTTAGGTATATAATCAATAAAGGAATTTATTGTACCGATGGGTTGTCTGTAAAATAATCGAATTAAATTAATGACACGTAGAAAATAAAAATACATAATTATAACTAAGTAAAATGTTATTTTATTAAAAACAAAACTATACCTCGAGAATTTCCAATCCCGTTCTTTCAAGCCCCGACACTTCTGCCGCATCCCGGAGCCCGCACATCACTACTGAGATGTGATCTGTATGCGTGCAAGCACCGCATGGATCGCGGACATCTCACATAAGTAATACACTACTTATTACCTTCCCGACAATGTATGCCTTTTGTTACGCACATGATGTCGCATAACTAGCGTACCGCTAACACATTTGTTCCCGGGGTGGTCAAGAACCTGTGCGCTTTAAAATCAATTTGACTCTGTGGGGACTTAATATTACCTACAGTAGTTGGTTTTGATCTTTAACTATGTTTGAAAATTCCGTTGTTTTCAAGTTATATGGTAGTTACAGGTGCTTGACTGCATCTCATCATCATCCTCTACTCGTCCACTGCTGGACAAAGGCCTCCTTCATGGCACGCCAACAAGCTCCAACCTTTTTGATGTCATCGCTCCATCTTGCCCAAGGGCGTCCTACGCTACGTTTGCCGAGACGCGGTCTCCACTCGAGGACTCATTTACCCCAACTGTTGTCGGTCATTGGTCATTGCCACTTCAGCTTGCTAATCCTCTCAGCTATGTCAGTGACTCTGGTCCTCTGTCGGATCAGAAATGAGGTCATTTTTGATGCGGTCCTTCACATAGCCCGCTCCATAGGTCGCTGAGCGGCTTTAAACTTATGGACTAGTCTGACCGTTAGTGTCCACGTCTCGGCTCCGTAAGTCACGGGTAAGACGCACTGGTTGAAGATTTCAGTCTTCAAACATTGCGGTATGGGCGACGAAAATACCGGACGAAGTTCACCAAATGCTGCCCATCCCAGCTCGATCCTTCTATTTGCCTCCTTCTCGAAGTTGTTTTTCCCTAATTGCAACGCTTGACTGCATATATGACATAGTCAGATTATAATGTTCCCATTACTGGGACAGAGGCCTAATCTCACTGTATGGGCCGTAATCAATCATGCAAGCCTAGTGCGGGTTTATAGATATAATGTGTTTTTTGGTTATAAGTTTTGCCGGTTTTCTCACGATTTTGTCTCTCATGGTTTTCAGAGCGGTCTATTACAGCCTTTTCCCAAGTATATCAATAAAGTCCTGGTTCGGGTTCTACCCACGATCTGATACGATATGACTTCTCCCGCTCTCCACTTTTCACCTCCTCCTTTGCCAGCATCACTTGGCTTGACGTTGTAAGAGATGACATGCGTGCCAACAATCTCACACAGGATGCTAAAAATCGCACGAAATGGAGGAAATTAAACAGGAAAGCAGACCCCGGGCTCCAACGCGAAAGCCACGGATGATGCACACTGAGATAATGCAAGCATGATGATGATGAAAGCACGCTGAGGTGATGATGATGATGATGACTTTGCCAGCATTACTGCTTCATAAAAGAAGGTGACGGCATGCCAGGCACTCTCGCCCTCTGGATCATAGCCTGGACCAGGACCGGAGCGCGAAAGATCGCCGCCGAAATTATACAGACAATCAGGAACTATTGAACCACACAAAATGATACTCACAAGCACATATACACACACACATATATATGCATACATACACACAGGCACACATACACTTATTTTGAAAAAGTTGGATACTGCTGTGGAAGAGCGGAGTCTCCTAACACACGCAATATTTACTTAACAGGAGCTCTAATAAATTTGATTTGATTTGATCGCCATGACGAGGACACTGATGTGACCACGGATGAGGATTAAGATATAAATATAATATATAAATTCGTCGCTTCCTAGAGTAGATTTTATTGAATATTTAAAATTCAGTTCTATCATCACCAAATATTGATATAATTCCATATATTTCTTTGTGTTGGTCGTAATAGTAACATTTTTGATTACAAGAAACAAATGATTTACTACAGCAAACACATACATCTTCGATTATAACTTAGCTGTTAAGTTAAATCTCAGACCCTGGCATACTATGACAGACCCCAGAGGTCTGATTGCATGCCTTGATTAAGTTAAGAAACTTGTATTTTCATACACATACCTACATAAAATTGTCATCAACATCAACCTTTTTTTATGGTCCCACTGCTGGGCACAGGTATCCTCTCATACAGAGAAGGATTGAGACGTAAAGTCCAGATTTCCTCAAGATATTTTCCTTTACCTTGTAATCAGTCATTTGTGGAAAAGATATACTTAGAAAGTACATATAACTTAGAAAAGTTACAATGGTACTTGCCTGACCGAGAATCGCACCCGCACACTCATACTTGAAAAGCTAGTTTTTTAACCACTAGGCCACTACGACTATTAATAAAATAAATAAATAATAACAATAAAACGCATCGGATCTTGTCACCAATTTTTTCGCTCACATTGGTCATTCTCACGTACGAATAATTTCTAATTTCTTTCTTATCTCAACTTGTATGACATTACCATCCTCATGAATATCCACATTATCATCATTTCAGCCGAAAGACATCCACTGCTGGACATAAGCCTCCCTCAAGGTTCACCAGGTCGTCGGTCCACCTCGTCGGGGGCCTACTCACGCTGCGTCTTCCGGTGCGTGGTCGCCAGTCGAATACCCGTCGGCCCCATCGGACATTGGTCCTAGGGGCTATGTGCGTAAGCCCACTGCTACTTTAGCGTTCCAATTCTTCGGGCTATGTCGGTTACTCTCGCTCTTCTGCCGATTATCCGCATATTTGCTTACAACTGATGCAAATGCAGATGCCTACATCTATGCGGATGCTCCGCATTTGTGGATGTGGATGCGAATATTAGCAACATCTCTGATATAAACGATAGCAGCTACAATCTGTCAAATTTCTAGATAGATAGAATAGATTTTACCTTGAAACCTTAATAGGTTCAAGCTTTATTGGGAAAATTTTACAGTTTCGAGTAACTTAAGCTACTGTCTGAAAAATAGTTCTATTTTTTTTTTTTTTTTAATAATTATAAACTAGCTCTTGACCGCAATCCCGCCTGATGGTAAGCAGTGATGCGATCGTTGATGGTAAAGCGCGCTAGTTTATTAACAGCTTATTCACTCAGAAAAACTGAGTGAATAGGAAGGAAGACGGCAGTTGAGCGAGGCGATGCAATGTTAAATCCAACAATACGACGAACGATGCTGCGCCAAAGGGAGATTGATCCGAAGACCTTCCACGACCAAACTCCCAACACAACAACATTTGGCGCATCGTACCCGGTACACATCGCAACACAACTGCTCAGACCCGTCCTCCATACGGCTTCACGAGACATCATGCCGGAACACGACAAATCGCTTGGCGGCAAGACTTTGTCTGGTGGGTGGTAACTTCTGCCGGCGGCCGATGTTATGGCCTACCACCGAGAAAAGTTCAGTTGCAAGAAATTCATTTTTGTTTTATCTTTCAGTCGTAGTGAGATGAAGAATAGGGATTTTCCTGTAAATATACTCCATCCGTCGATTTACACAAGTAAAGTTTCTATTGACATTTTATTGTGAAAGTGGCGATGTCATATGATAGCCTAGTACTTACTACATTTTTTTTTACATGATTTGTATCACTAGAAAAAGGCCGACATCAACATCGACGCTTTTGGCTTCGGCACAGGAATTAACTCCATTGAAAATCGCTGTGAGACACGCTTAAAAAGGTTGGATATATTGAGGTCTTACTTTCATAGTCCTCTAATTTTACCTCCATTCACAGAAACAATTCTCAATCCAACACCTAAATCATTTCAAATTTCTTATCGAATCTCCTGTGAAAGATTTCGCACTAAACCTTCCCTCCTTGGTCCTATGTTATCATGAAACAATACTTTTGTTTAGTTCTAGGACTTAGGCCCCAAATGCTAGGCTTACGCCCTGAAAATTCTCGTCACATGCAAGGCTCGAACCTTTAATCGCATCAGAGAGCCTTCTTTTTAGAGAAATCCGTACTGGACACTGTATAGGAATAGTGTTCGTGGTATAAGATGGTGCCTGTAGACTTACATTTTCCTGTAGGTTTGTAATTCCGATGGATTACCTACAGATATTTTCAGTATACATTGGAGATTGTAATGTATTACAAAAACAAGCCGTGTTCCTTAAGGGATTTACTATCCAGAAAAAATACGAACTTCTATACAAACTATCATCCCCAATAGAATACTTTTATGGGAGGAATTTCCAAAAAAAAAACACCCTCAATGCTCACCTCAGTTGTAACAGATACTTTTGTACAACGTTTCAGGCTTTTAGACACAGTAATGTAGGATGTTTGTTATTTGACAGTAAATTTGATATTCTTATTGAGGTTGAAATAGTAAGTAAAGTATGTTATTTTTTTTTTTATAAATTAAAAACTAAAGCTTGACCGCAATCCCGCCTGATGGTAAGCAGTGATGCGATCGTTGATGGTAAAGCGCGCTAGTTTATTAAGAGCCTATTCACTCTAGCCTTGAAGACACTTGAAGAATTCCGGTGAGTGTGCAAGGGAATGGCATGATTTAATTCCCCCATCTCCGGTCCACCATCGGAAGACCCATCGTACGGCGAGTTTCCACCCTTACGTTGTTGACACCACTGCGCTCCGGACGAAGCGTTTCGCTTCCTCTTTTATACCGCGTACATCGAGGAACTGGAACAATTTGCCAGCGGCGGTGTTTCTGTCGGACTACAATTTGAGTGTCATTAAGGCTAGAGTGAATAGGCTCTTAATAAACTAGTGCGCTTTACCATCAACGATTGCGTCACTGCTTACCACCAGGCGGGATTGCGGTCAAGCGCTAGTTTATAATTTAATAAAAAAAATATTGTTATTTGTTTTCGCAATGAACTGGGCAATGACCCTCAACATACATAGGCATGTCGGTTTTCTGTATAACGGTCTTCCATATCACTAAATTAGATATATAAGGAACATTAAAGAGCGTTAAAAGTTTTCAAGCAAGCTGTTGAGAGTGGAGGTCGAACGATTTACAAATGTCGTCGAAATAAATAACCGTGCTGAACGGACCCGTCCACAATGGACACCGATCAGGGTCATTCGACTAATCTCTTTAAATGGTCCGACCAGGTTAGAACTTGTAGTTCCTGTTGATACCTATAAAATATATACGCAGACGTATTATTTTAAATTAATTTCAGGTGAGTAGAGCGTTTTTGCCGATATGCCAATGAATCATAGGCATTTTAACTCATCTGATATAAGAACTGCTAGTATAATAGCTAGAGGTATGTACCTACACTTACATTGGGGGATGTGTGATGTGCAAATAAAGAAATTGTTATTATTATTCATATTTTAGACGGTTCTTTAGAAGGAAATTGACATTGTTATTCCACAAATTATTTGGCGTTCATATCCACTACCAAATGAATCAAATTACGGTTCCAAACTCTCCCAAGCAGCATACCTATCGTCCACGTTTACACATGGCTATAGTTCTAGATAGTTCCATCTTAGTGAGTGACACTATTACTCAAAGTACAAGAAGCGGGGGTGGGGGGAGGCGTTCGTTTCCGAATTCCCTCACGCACCGACAGAGGGCGCGCTTCGCAGAGCACCAATACCCGTAATGTGATGGAGAAATAATTTCCTAAAATGCACTGGATTGAGACGGGACAGAAACGGACGGTTTTTGTTATATATTTGAGTAGTTCGCGGGACGTCAATTTGGTTTATTGGTAACGTAAAAACGTGAGGTTTTCAGGAGTGGTTTCAGGGTAATTAGATTGCAGATGTACATATATGTAATATGGAGCTCTATTGTGAGCATACATTGGGCAATCATCGATATTGTAATATGATTTATAAATGTTACAATAACATTTATTTAAAAGTCGTAATGGCCTAATGGTTAAAACACCAGCCTAATAATACCAATACACAATAAACCTAATACAGTACCAATGTAACTTTTTTAAGTTATATGTACTTTCTAAGTATATCTTGGACACCAATTACTGATTACAAGGTGAAGGAAAACAGCTTGAGGAAATCTGGACATTAAGTCTGAAATCGCCAACCCGCATTGAGCAAGCGTGGTGATTACGCTCAATCCTTTTCCGTATAAGAGGAGGACTGTGCTCAGCAGTGGTATGATAAAAAAGGTTGATGATGAATAACATTTATAAAATAAATATGTAACGCCATCATGGCTGTCGTTGAAAACTGACTCTAGACTGTGTCTCACATATAAGGTCGTTTTGTCGTGGATGTGATACCTATTTCCTTCTTTGTTTTTTCGCTGCTATGGTTGCGACAAATAAATGTTTTTTTTTTTCTTTTAATGCTCACTCTCTGCTCCAACATAGATACTCAACCTTCTCTAATTAAAATAAAAACGTTCAAAAACAGTTCACAATCTCACCTTACCAATGAAAATTAAAATCAATGTTGAAAAACTTGTCAAAAATGTATGGAAATGTACCTAATAGGTATTTTTGTGGTAATTCTGGTCTGGTCGTGCCTCGGTAAGCACGTTAAGCCGTTGGTCCCATTTGCTATAAGAATAACTAATAGCAGTCGTTACGGGTTGTTGGAGCCCTCAAAAGTCCAAAAATTTATCTAACTGCAAAGATATCACCTTCGGGTTGTGGAGGTCAGACGGCAGACGCTTCATGGAAAATATCGAAATTTGGCCAAAATCAGCAGTTTGACTGGTAAAGCGGATCCCAGGCTCCAAAGCTGAAAAAGCTACGGATGCGACTGGGATTAACTTTGAGATGATGATGAGGTAATTTTGAAAAATAGAGAGTTACAGCAGACTGTGACCGTTCTTAAAAATAAGAAAATGTCCACTTTGGTAAGGAATATTTCAAACAAACGTTTTTCCAACAATCCATGTGGCCCTCCAAAAGCTCTGTTGGCACAACAGCTCTCTGTCACAAACTAGATACTGCAATATTGCAACTCGAGTCGAGATTGCTACCTCTCGAACCGACTTATCTAGGCTATAGGCAATAATAACGATAAAACATCAAACCTATAGACTCAGTTATATTTTAAACCGATCTTGAGACTACTGTCTTACTCAAAAGTGGCTTTATATTTAGTTATAAGAATTGAGAATAACAATGTGCTCGTTGTTTATGTTTGAGTGCGTTTTCTTGCTAATTGGAAGAAGGATTGAAGATAGAGAATCCAATGTTGTTAGCCAAGTTCAGCTACTTTTTGTAAAGGTTCTGAAAATACATTTATAAGAGAGATATAGTTGTATGTAGCTATTGAATGACTTGTGAGCCAATCGTTTAAAGAAGTTGATATAGTCTTTAAAAAAATATGAGGAATATTTGTTTTGTTCTTTGGCCGTCAGAGTGAAAATCGAAAACAGGAATTTCATGTTTTGTTTTGTTTATTATGGAAAACAAACAGCGACAAATTGAAATTAGTTAAAAGCAATATAAACATTAAAAGTTGGGATATTTTTGATAGTTAAATTAATTACTTTAAGTTTAAGCTATTAATTAGTTTAGTTCAAGAAACAAAAGCACAAAAAATGTGCAACTTTTTAAGGCGGGCACGCTGTGTCAGGTAGGAACACCAGTTATCATAAGTTGAGTTACAACACCTTTCCAATTATTAAAAAACTGAAATTATTATATGAGGAATACAAATATACTTCGATATGGATAGCTTACTACTTACTTGTTCGATTAAAAATTGAAATGCAAAGCCAGTATCTGAAATCTTAGCGTATGAAACTAGGGGGGTTTCAAGTGGGGAGGAGAGGGGAAGGTACAATCTAAACAGTCATTGTGCTCTGTTAGTCGCTCTCTGCTGAGTGCCCAACGTTCGACAGATATTGCACCGGGAGACGGCCAATCACACGATGGACATATTTATAAGTGACTACGTTCGTAGGAATTAATAAGCTTCTGGGGCTGCTTCTTAGTTTCTAATAAATAAATGTATGTGGTGGCACTGGTACGTATCACATATGTTAGGCCACGTCTAATAGCCGTAATTGGAATTATAATCTGCTCGGAACTATTCTTATATAATCAGATCTTATTAGTTTTCTCAATTTATGACATAAATGTTAGAATTATTTTTAAAACCTTTTTTAGTTTCAGTGTGTGTGATTTTTATACGTTAAAATAGTTACATATTTAAAACAAAATCCACAAACGGTCCCTGTTTCAGTCTATTTGCTCACATTTACATACATAAGTAGCAATATAAACAGGCGAACTACATATTATCAATGATTACTCTCTCAAGGGTCCCGCAGCTGAAAGGGTTCCCTCAAATTATCAAACAGAAGCCACTTGAAAACTGCAATGACACATGTTAACATTTCATCGAGGGATTGCCGAGTTGTACAACCAGTTGCTCGACCGTAGTTAAAAAAAATTATGACGTTTATGTTACAAAGTTATGTAACTTAAAAATAGCATGCGGATAAAATCAATCGCTCGTTTAAATGAGTAAAAGTAAAGAAACATAACTATTGTGTAGTTAATAAACAAAACCCAATCAAACTGAAATGCAACAACAGAAAAATTCTGGAATAAAATTCCATAACTCATTTTCAATCGGCGGCGTCGACATCACTCGACACGCAAACTCTCCAGGACGCACGCAAAACGAACATTTTTCCGAACGGAACGCCCTCTCAACGCAAAACTCTATAAAAACGTCGAAAAAAATAACAGTAACATGGCGTATAATGACAGCTGGTCCACTTGAGAACAAAAGAGGAGAGCCGAGCCTCGTCGAGAAAAAAATACATGAAGAGTAAAAACAACTAGGCGTACGTGCGGCCGCGGACCGAGTCGCCGGCGCCCGGCTCCCGCCCGCTAATAAATTTGCAATCGCGTTCGATTCGAACAGTCGACAATCGCGACGTTCACCCCACTCGCTTGGAGTGGACTCGAGCGATAGTAGCGCTCTGTACTCGTGACTACACAACAATCTACATTCAGTTGCTACACTCGACCTGAAATTAGGTAGCAGCGTTGAGAAAACTCGTTACGAATATTGCTATACGTCTCGGGGAGAATAGCACCGCATTCGAGTTTAAAATGCGAATAATAATCGCGGCATTCATAAAAATCCCGTGCGCGGAATGCAAGGAGAGCCGTGTTTTACACGTTATAATTTTGCACCGAAAGCGGGTCTGCGACTAGGCGGGTGGTTGTTTTGTAGTGAGTGTAGGCTCGGTTCAAATGCCGCGCACGGACCATTAGTTGATGAGCGCACATGCACACAAGCCCTACGCCAGACACCGCGCGCCGCCGTGCTGCACCGCGAAACAGTTACAATTTCCAACTGAAATATGAAAATATTTTGTAGCTTTCTGTTAAAAATATGTTTTGAGAAAACTACCGTTTTCACGCACAATGAGTTTTCGTAGAAACTCTGACCATATATGCAGTGTTCCAGAATAAAACAATACGGATTAATTTATAAAGAAAAACACATCTGCTAATGCGGAATGTTTTCAATGAGCTGGATAAGTTTTTCAGGTGGGAATGTTTGTGTTTTCAGTCCATTTTACCTTTTTTGTAACTATTAAAGAGGGTAAGTAGATTTTAATTACCAAAAAATGACATAGATAGTTACATAAAAATAAATGTATAGTCTATAGAACACTCCCTGTGGTAGTTCGTATTGCGTGTCCCTTATCGTCCATCTGACTGATTTAACCTGCTTAATGTGAAAGTTATCAACGTATCTCAAATGTCGATGCCCGCTTTGATCTGCGGGCTTCATATGAAGCGAGCTAGAAGGGTGCTATTCTAATAACTTTCGAGAGATAGTTACGATACAAACTGCGTATATTGAACAGATAATAGCATTCTGTATTTAAAATGTAGGTTGGGTAATTTTTCAGAGCAAAGCTTTTAGATTAGCATTGCCGTTGAGTTACTTACATGAGCCCGTTTTACCTAAATATGTTAAACATAGGTAATTGGGTAGATTGAGTACATTACTTAGAAAACGCACAATGATTTAAAAAAAAATTGAAAATTTCACTACCTCTAGCAACGAACGATGCAGGGGAATTCTTTGCCAATGTTCTTTTTAGTTTATTAATATACTTTTATTGTATTTCAACACTTCTAACCTCTAAAATGATCCAGTATATCGAACAATTTCTTCTACGATAGTTATCGAATATTAGAAACTCAATATCGAGCGACATCAAATCGGGTCCAACGAAACGATATGTGTGTTTTATATGAATTAATTCCTCGGCTGAGGGAACCCGAAAGCGTTTTACTCACGGGCCAGATGGCGCGCGGACAGATCAATTTGATGATTGCAAAAAAAACCCACTACAGACTTTTTGACGTCCTACGACCGTATGCGACGCCCGTCAAGCGTATTTCTTTTCAACCCGATACGAGAGTTGAGAATAGGTACCTTAATTATTGTTTTTGTCTAAGTGTTCAATTTATTTAATTTACTTTTCACTGTAGATTTAATTTAAAAAATAAGCTTCAACTATACATTAATATTATAATTAATAAAAGTCGTGGTGGCCTAGTGGTAGAAACACCAGCCTCTCAAGTATGAGTGCGCCGGGTTTGATTCCAGGTCAGGCAAGTACCAATGTAACTTTTCTAAAGTTGTATATACTTTCTAAGTATATCTTGGACACCAATGACTGAAGGTGAAGGAAAACGTCTTGAGGAAACCTGGACTTTATAAGTCTGAAGTCGCCAACCCGCATTGAGCAAGCGTGGTGATTACGCTCAATCCTTCTCTGTATGAGAGGAGACCTGTGCCCAGCAGTGGGACGATAAAAAGGTTGTTGATGATGATGATGATACATTAATCATTTTTTTATTCGAAGCAGCTAGTTCTTATACATTCGGGGATAGCCAGATAGTTTCAGGGTTTTTCATTTAGAAACTTTAATTTAGATTAATCAGACATATTGATTTTGAAAAAAATATCTCAAAGATTTCCTCAAAAGTCACCGTAGATAGCCAAAAAACTTTCGTTAATTACCTTAAATAAAGCAAATTAACGAAGAGGACATGGAGCGTTAAGACAAATATAAATATCTCGTAAGAGTCGTGTACCTATCATCTTCAACCTTTTTATTGTCCCACTGCTGGGCACAGGTCTCTCCTCACACAGAGAAGGATTGAGCGTAATCACCACGCTTGCTCAATGCGGGTTGGCGATTTCAGACTTAAAGACCAGGTTTCCTCAAGATGTTTTCCTTTGCCTTTTAATCAGCCATTGTGTCCAAGATATACTTAGAAAGTACATATAACTTAGAAAAGTTACATTGGTACTTGCCTGACCTGGAATCGAACCAATACTTGAGAGGCTGGTCCTTTAACCACTAGGCCATCACGACTTATATGAATTGTATACCTATCACCTAATATAAACTTTGCTGTTATTTACGGTACCTATGATTATAATATTAATAAGAGCCCCTTCTGTGTCTTTCTGAACTTAATTTGTAAGGTTTTCTGGTTCATCTACTTGGCTCTATTCTATTGGCTTCTTATCTTCTTTAAATTACTGCAGACTCCTCTGATCTGTAATTTTGCACAGAGTTCCATATGGAGTTGACTCCCAAGAGTTATTCTGTGGGTGATATATACTGTTATATATTACGCTGTATTTTGGCTACTTGAAAACTTTTTTCATATGAAGTCGAAAGACAGTAAGATGAGACCCCAAAAATCAGTTATCTTTAGACTAGGTACTCCTTAAACTTCACAATTCAGTCTATATACGCCAAAAATTTTAAGAGCAGAGTAAAATAAGACAATTTTTCCACATTATCATAGTTGCTTACGTATTTATTTCTTATTGGTTAAAATTATTTTTTGTTATTTGTTTAAGAAGTAGGAATGTATGTTGTATGTATATTCTCATACTTTTTTTTTATTTTTGAGAGTTGCTGCGATTTTGTTTTTATATTATTTTTTGTGTCCTTTACTTTTTATACGCTGTCTACATTTCTGTACTTATTGGCCTGTTTGCAGGTGTGCTGGATTTGTTTAAAATAAGCATCACCTCTGATCTTTTTTCTTCCGATCTTGTTCTTTTCTTTCCTTGTCTGTTTATATATGCGAGAACATAAATAGTAAAATCATCATCATCAACCTTTTTATCGTCCCACTGCTGGGCACAAGTCTCCTCCCATTCAGAAAAGTATTGAGCGTAATCACCACTAAAAAATAAATTAAAAGTAATAGTAATAAAAGTACAGTAGTAGTATTAGTAATTAATAGTAAAATAAATAAATTAAATTCAAAATGAGTTTTTAATCATTAGTTTATACAAGAACGTATTGAAAACCCCTTTTCTAGGCATTTGCTTGTACGGACGATAGCAGGTCAAGGTACCGAAACTATCAAATATTCCCATTCAACCTAGACCCTTAAAATAGGTATTTGAAGAAACTATTGGCATCGCGCTGCTTCCAACCTCTCCCGGTAAAGTGCGAAAAGGACAGTTGCAGCTCAGACTGATTTTACCTACAAAAACGTTGACCAAACGACGTTTCGTATTCCTCTGTTTTCTTTTTCAAAACATGACAGATCTCAATTATTTTTATACCTTTATACTTATCACGTTTGCGTAATAGTCATCTGAACATCACGGTAAAAATTAGTTATTTTTCGCGATTTTGAAATAGCGTAGTTCCTTTATTAAGTTTCGGAAAAAAACAAATGATAGGGGCACGTATAAACACGGTGTAAAATTGTGGAAAAAAAAAATGCTCCAAAAGCGTTATCCATGAAAAAAACAGCGGTATACGTTTGTATAGAGAAAGCATAGCGTTTGTATAGAGTTCCCTCTTAATATTTTAGAGATAAAGTTGACAATATCATAAAGAAAAGTGTCAGATTGTAGTATCTTGATGTGTTGTCGTCTTGGGGGTCGGGAGCTGCACATATCAGGATTTAATCCTATGAAAAATAAATATCACTCAATCCTTGCAACCTATAATCACCGCAACTATGAAGACCATCGTGTGTACTAACAGTATACATGACGGCCGAACATTTTTCCCATTACTGTACTGTTCTACCGACGCCGATGGAGGGTAGATACTGTCGTACTGACTGACATGTTTAATAAGCGTTATCATGTCTTACGTCCACGTTACCGTGTAGGGAAATTAATATATCGCGGTATTGGTATAGGAACGGTTTCAGGAAAACTGATGAAAGTTGTTATGGAAATGAACGGAAATTGCACTGAAAACGGTAGAATTCAAGATGATTTTAAATAAAAATAGTTTCAGAATCAACTTTATACAGATAATGAAATTCCCAATATCTACCTAGTTTTATTAAAATGTTATTTGAAAAGCCAATCCACACACTTCACGAACTAACACTATCTTCACAAAATAACACTAATTTTACAAATCTCTTTACGTTGAATATTCTCTTTATTGACGCGAAGTAACAAACTAATTAAATGAGAGGAAAACAGACAGCCTTTATTATAAAGCATTTATTTATCAGCGCCCGTCGCTACAAACAAACATCGGCAGGTAATTTACAAATAAATGAAATAAAATAATAAACAGATTTCTTCAACCAGAATTAATAAATCTCTATCAAAATCAATGACCCATTCAACCTATCCGTATATACTCATGTCTGTGGACAGGATGTAGATACGTATGTACGCCATATCAAGGTCTGAGCCCCTACAGAACCCCAAGATCAGATATCAGATGACGACGTGCCCTGAATTAATCCCTCTATATGACATCACAACAATACGTACGCATACTTATAGGTATAGATGTGTATATATTGTGATGTACCTTCCTATCTTTAAGTGTGTATTTATGAATCTGTGATTAATTAGTATAATAGAGATCTTAACCTAAATTATGATAAAACGTCACAATGTTGATTAAGAAAACAAACAAAAATCAATAAAATCAAAATCATATTCACCGTAATCGCTGCCTCACAAACCACAACTGCTAATAATCGTTTAGGTAATACAATAGTGAATATCGACTGAATGAATAGTAACTTACTCCAGGCCTAAAATAGCACAACACTTAGGATTGACTTTGAACTTCACAAGTCATACAAATCATAATCACACTTCGAAGTCATACAAAATAGCGCACTAGACTAACAAGTCTCATGTGAAAGTATGAATTAACTCCTGCCTACAGTAATTCATCAATGTTAGACTTTAATTATTGAGTCACGAATCTGTCTCACCTTCGAAATACGTAACAGTTTTTTCTTGAACATAAATCATACCGTCATCGAAATCATGTTTCACAATTCACAAGCTACTAGGGGAGTAGAGGAGAAGGGGAGGGGTACAATCGAAAGCCCCGATGAAAGTCGCTAAGAGACACGATAACATCTCTAGAGTGGATGGCATGCGACCAGTGCCCCTATCGCCCCCATCGGCTCACCAATAATGAGCGTACAAATCGTGACGGAAATTGAAAGAAAAAACTTCCCAAACGGCAGATCTTATCGTCCGTCCTAAACGTTCTCGTAAAAATATTAATAAAACATAACTTTTTTCACCCAAACCCACATTAAACTTGGATCCCGTAGGAATTTATTGACAATTACGCGTCAATAAGTGCCAATAAAAGCACAAAGCGTCAATGTCCACAGATTTGAATGTCAATTGTACACAATTGTGTAATTCTGTTTTCGTGGAGGCTCGTTTTGATTGTGATGCTAGTAATACAATTATAAGTTGACTTTTGCCGGCTCGGTTTCTTTGTCCACTTTATTATTATGATAAACAGACCTTCAGCTATTGTACATCAATTTAATCCATAAACTGTTTCCGTTATGGATATTATTTATTTTGCTTAATTTGGGTGCGTTTTGGTGAATTAACGTGGTCATAAAAGTAACTTACTGTTATAGTTTTTTAAGCGTATTGCTATAAAATACTTTTGGAAACTGTTGCTTTTGTTACGCGTAAACAGTGTCGTGTCAAGGTTTGGCTCGATGGTACACACTAATACTAAATATTTACA
This sequence comes from Sesamia inferens, assembly GCA_037179545.1. Lineage (NCBI taxonomy): Eukaryota > Metazoa > Arthropoda > Insecta > Lepidoptera > Noctuidae > Sesamia > Sesamia inferens. The sequence goes on along the minus strand of CM073934.1, from coordinate 10,247,476 downwards.
TCAAGGTTGGTAGCTATAAATGACATTAGATAAAATCTGAGTGGGAACAAATCCGATATCTTTCTTCATAAGTTTAAAATTGTTCCCGATCAAATTTTAAATGAATTCAACAATCTATTTGTGGAGGCAGACGATAAAGTCGTACATACAAATTAAGAGCGAGAGGCTGCGAATATCTCGTATAAACCACTAATAAGAAGAGCTCGCTTAACCTTATCTCCGATCGAGGAAATCTAAAAAAACGGTCGCGGGGTCTGAGTAGGGAGTGCGAGGGGGAGAACCAAGAACAAGAGCCGTCACTGAAATAGAGATAGATGAACAGTGGGAAATGAAATTCTTTGTGGCATCGCGGTCCCGCAAAAAATGCACAGATTAGATTTTTCCCCTCCGAGAGGGCCGAGGGATGGAGGCAATGATTTTTTACAACATTCGCCCGGAATATATAGGAGTTTTAGTACCGGGATTTGTTGTAACTGCCCTCTGTTTGAGAATTTTAATTTCCTTGACTTGAGATGTTCTCGTTTTGACGTGCGTAGACACATTATTAAGAAACCACAATTTTTTGTATGTGTAATGAGGATTGTTAATGAGATGTTTGCAATTTGCGTAACATTTTTGTTTCGATCATATATTGAATCTAACGATTTCCTTATTAAAATCAATTACGACTTCAAGACTTAACCTCGAATTAGGCCCTTTACAGCATATCAACAAATAGAATTAGGTAGAGTCACTCACTTTTCTGCAACAGTTATATAACAAAACTGTACGTCCCACTTTCAAAACATTTAATACCGTCTAAAATATACGTTTTATATGCCTCGGACGAAGACATTAAAAGGCTCCAAACAAGGCAGGGTCACGAAATTACTTGGCATTAGGAGCTTACGTTACCCTCGCGTAAAAAACAAGGGACACTGCGGTCTCAATTGCGTAGCGTCGTTTACACTGATACGCCACTTGTACGCATCTGTTCATAATATAAGTACATGTCGTCATTCTACAATATTAAATATGTATTAGGTACTTAAATTTAGACACGGATATGGTAATGACAAAAATATTTACAGGCCGCTGCAAAAGTATGAAGTTTTTGATGCCTAGGAAGACCTTGAGTGACCTTATTGATAATGTTCTTCAGTAAGGTCAGATGTGTAGTGCTCGCAATTAGTCTGCGAGTATGGCCGAGGTAATTTTCGTAATTTTTAAAACGGAGTAAAAACGTAAATTTAGCGTGGACGGGTCTGAGCAGTTGGGCTGCGATGTATGCCGGGTACGATGCGCCAAATGTTGTTGTGTCGGGGTCTCCAGATTAATCTTCCTCTGACGCAGCATCGTTAGTCGTGTTGCTGGGTTTAACTTTGCATCACCCCACTCAACTGCCGCCTTCCTTCCTATTCACTCAGTTTTTTTTAGTTAATAAGCTTTTAATAAACTAGTGCGCTTTACCATCAACGATTGCATAACTGCTTACCATCAGGCGGGATTGCGTTCAAGCACTAGTTTATAAATATTAAAAAGAAAACATTCACAGTCTGATCAGTCTAAATCTGTAAATATACTTGACTAGTTGTTAATTGATGGACGCTGAAATTACTTTGCGATCAAACTTTGAACGTTTATTCACCGGAATTGATATGCTTATCTTTGACCGTAAAAAAGTACAGGGTAATGAATATTTAGGAAGGATCGTGCAGGTGCTATTTGCTGCCTAACCGGCACAAGCTACAGACTAAGCAGAAGGTACTCCTTCTTCGGAAAAAGCGAAACGAAAGGGAAAAGGCGTGAAAAGTTTGTGCGAATTTAAAAATACCTAGCGATGGCAATAATTCAACAATGTTCACAGCAAAACAAAACATGGCCACATAACTAGTTAATGTTTCTTCGAAATAACAAAAAAAAAAAAACAATTCCAAAAGAAGCCATCACCTAATTTATGATATCAACCCTAAAATACTTTGGAAAATAGAAATTATTGTGAAAAAAAATACTCAACAGACCGAATCCATCTAAATAAATATATACGGACAAATCACACAGATTGAGCTAGCCCCAAAGTAAGTTCGAGACTTGTGTTATGGGATATTAACTCAACGATACTATATTTATAATATACATATATAGATACATATATAGAAACATCCAAGACCCAGGTCAATTACGAAAATATCATTTTCCAACATGACCTGGCCGGGGATCGAACCCGAGGCCTCCACGTCGCAGGCAGGCGTGTTATATTTAACTATAATAATAAACCCGTATAAGTGAATTCCATTTAGTGTGACATATTTCGTTAGCAAATATCAGTTGGCGGTCATTCTTTAGGGATAAATATAAACGAAGCCATAAAGTTTCATCAGTTCCATCCAAAAATCAGAGATGCCACATCATTGAAACTTTAATTTAATGCATACGATTAAAATCTTTTTATAGGACTTCACTTCACTTTTTACGTCAAAACTATGGCTTGCATATAATTTACTTTACATCTATTATGTAATTTATTCTAATGACCTAGTAATGTAATTTGATAATTTAATAAATAATGTAAAACAACGATTATTCTAGTTAAAGTGGTGTTTACTATAATAATGGTTAGCAGCTTTGGGGCTTGCAGTAAAACCACCGAATTATCATTAAGTACACACAGTTACAAGTCGTAGTGGTCTAGTGATTAAAACACCAGCCTCTCACGTATGAATGTGCGAGTTGGATTCCAGGTCAGGCAAGTACGAATGTAACTTTTCTAAGTTATATGTTTTTTCTAAAGTATATCTTGGACACCAATGAGTGATTATATGGTGAAGGAAAACATCTTGAGGAAACTTGGACTGAAGTCTGAAATAGCGTGGTAATTATGCTCAATTCTTCTATGTATGAGAGGAGACCTGTGCCCAGCAGTGGGACGATAAAAAGGTTCATGATGATGATGATGACACACGGCCCAAATGGCACGTCTAGTCGCCACTCGGGATAGAGCGAGACTGTACTAAGGTTCTACCATTGATTGGTGTGCTACATTTAATTGTACACACATCACATTAAAATCATATCATTCTCTGCTTAGCGTGTTCTGTGTAACCGGCACCCTAATTACGGTACAAACTATTACTATCAATTGGAATCATTTTGAAGCTTATTGCTATTCCATTGCTTAGTGTGTACCAAGATGTGTCTGCTCAACAACGTAAATAGCGCAATGAATGTTGTTGAACTGTCAAAATAAAACCCATGGCTACTGACAATGTGTTACGCAATTACCATGCGGATTCAGCTGGATATGTTGAATACAATAGAAGGATCATAATCAATAATATTCTCCCATTTTGTAGTATTTGCAATTTTAAACTTTTTTTATAAAATATTTTGACTTTACCTACATCCTTGGAGAGCCGGGTGTTCTGTAATTCAGAACTATCTAATTTCAGACATATCTCTCTCTCTCTCTCTATCTCTCTCTATTTCAGGTTGTTCATTCCATTAAGCAATATCTGTAATATGATGTTGAGATAAATAACTTATTATGATTATAATAAATCATAATACTTCTACTTAATTTATCTCATGATCTTCGTACACGTATCTACAAAATCCTTCTTTGTATATTTCCAAGCTCTCATCGGATTTTTCTGTGATCTAAAAAAAAAATAAAATAAAAAATAAATAGATAAAAAATAATAAATCTATCAAAACTATAGAGTTTCGACGAGTGTCACAACAATTCTGGGGAGAGTTCGTCGTCTTTCTCGTGTATAAAAAATGAAGTTGAAGTTTAACAGCGTCAAGGGCTTCAATTTGCTTAGCGACATCAAAAGGTTGGGCTTCATTGCCTGCAAAGTTCGTTTTCACCGAAATTTGGTTTACTGTCAGAGAAGTATAAAAGGTGTTACTTAGTTAATACCTAGTTGTTTTGAATTTAAAACAATCAATCACTTTACAGGTAAATGAATTTAGGCATTCTGAGGACTGATTTTTCAACCGACGAATAATTTTATTTTGTGCAATATAATTGACGTTTGACAGATTTCGTTTAGAAGTATTGACAACAATTCAAAAGTATTCCTTGGACGAAATTATCTGGCGTTGGAAAAATCAGCCCTTAGCGTATTTAATTTCATTAAAGGTAAAGAAAGGAAAAAACGTTTGTTTGCGGTAAACATGATGCAAAAAAAAGAAATGTTTCAGGGAAACATGCGTCACATCCACGCAAAATGGCTGTAGTTCAACATTATGTTGCAACCCTATGCAAAACAGAGCCCCAGCGCTGGTTTTCAGCATCAGCCAGTGCCGATGTAATGATGACGCCAGGTAGGTACTGATATGTTTTTTTTTATTAATACAGTGAAACCTGGTTAAGTAGGATGTGCATAAGTGAGAAACCTCTTTTATAATTGACAATTGCAATGAATTTTCCGTTCTTTTTCGTTAAATTGCCTCTGTTAATGAGACTTTTTGAACTTCATTGATTGAGATTTGAATACTAAGACTTTTCCATTTCCATGAAACTAACTCAATAATTGAGACTCTGTGGCTCAATTGTAAATGTGACAAATTAATCACGTTTTAACAAGTTTGTTTACATACATTTCGCTTCGTATTTTGCGCATACTTTGTTTGTCAGTACTATCTCAGGTTTTGACCTAAAACAAGGGAATATAAGTGTACAAAATGTCCAAACGTAAATATAAATCTTCATCAGTATCTGAAAAATTAAAACTTCTATCAATTTATAATTTTGGGAAATCTCGTGATCAACTGTGTAGAGAGAACAATATACCAAAGTTAACTCTGTGTTGAATTATTAAAATCAATGTAAAATTTGTAAGCCTGTGTGAATGAGAAAACTATAAAAAATTATAGTTGTTTTCTAATTAAACAGGTCTAAAAAAACCTGCTTAATTGAAAAACTGGATTATTGGACACTCTCAATAATTGGTACATATGTATATCTTGGTACCTTGAAATCCCAATTAAGCAGGTATCACTATAATATTTCCATTCATATACAATAAAATATAATTTATTTTCTTCCAAAAGTATTGATAGTTCAAAGTACCTACAGAATTAGTCAGAAAACTTGCTATGTGCCTACTAAGAAATACCAGCTTAACTGTATGTGTATTAACACGGGAATTCTCTAAAAATACTTTTTATAACTTTCAAAAAACTTTAAAGATTTTAACAAAAAAGAGCCTACATTTTCGAGTGCAGCGTTTAGACTATAAATTACCTCATTAGAAGCAGACAAGTTGGTTGCGCAAAGGGAAACGGAAGAAAGAGATCGTTTCCCGAAACTAATTACCAAACACGATAATTAAAAAAACAGATTTCTTCGTCGACTAAGGAATGGGGAGAAATAAAGAAAATGCAAAGTGTCCACCCGAAATTTCCATGACAAAACAGTTTTTCGTATCGCCCAAAATAACCATTGTCTCGTGAGCGTTTTGTCCGTTATTTTTTTTTTTTCTTTACGTGTCTCATTTTCATTTTTATCTCTGACGTCGAGGTTTTTAATAAGATATGCAAATTTCTGTGACATGGAGCGACTGCTTCGTCAAATTTAATAATAAGCGTGAACCCATTGTTGGAGTCACGTCCTATATGGCATCGAAATATTGAAATTCAAGGTACAAATGTAATTTTTAACGACAGTCATATAATTTGAATGCTTTTCATAAATTAATCTTTATATTTGTATTATAACATCTTCCTGTCAATCCTGTAATGGTTTCGAGGTCTGGTCCTGAATTCGGACTCTCATGGTGGCGTTTTCGTACAAACTCTTCAGTGCTTCAATATGCCGATAATCTACTTGGCACCGCTGGAGAGACCGCAGTACAGTTTTGTATTATGTATTAAGTTATAGGCACATGTGTATAACGCTTATCAAAGATTTACTGCATTTGTATTTTTTATTGTCAGTGGAGTACAAAGCTCTTAGCAAAAATAAATCGATGTCACTCAAGGAAATATTAAAAGCAGAAAAAACAAAAATAAAGTCTATCGATCCCAGTACTTATGTGGAGTCTTCGATAGGTATTATAAACTCATTTAACGCAACCATCATCTTACTAAAGAAACCACAACCTTCATTAGAACACGGACGTAAAATTAATTAAAAGCGGTCAACTATGTATTAAATGGACGACTGTCGGTTCCAGTCCGACCCACTTCCATCGAGGGCTGAGGGGCCCACGTGAGCGACGCCATTCTCTTGATAGATTGTAAGCTATAAAGTATATAGGAAGGTTTGATAAGCTCAGGAAAGTAATGGGAACGGTGCTAAATATTGCATTGGGTCTAAAATATGTTTGTCTAAATTTTGCTGTTTGAAAGACGATAAAGGCCAGAATGTAGTTATAGTTCATAAAGAAGTTGACGGCCAGGAAATCTAAAAAAATCCTATCAGAGATGATTGTAGTGATTCATAAGAAAGTAGCTATAAAAGTGTCCATTTCGAGAATCTGGAAAGACTAAGGAAAATGGTTTCGTAATCGTTTTTAGGCACGAGGAAACATTTTTTGGATTACGTCATCTTACAATAATCTTACAGTAAAAATACAACAAAAATAAGCCAATTACCTCATATTTTTATGTAGTGGACAACACTAAGTTGAATGAACTATACATTAGATGGGCGACTGTCAGTTTCAGGTCGACCCACTTACATCGAGTGCTGAAGGGGACATCACGTGGGCGAGCATTCTTTTCATAGATTTAGATAGATACTAATACGAAAAAAAGATATTTATTTAGGAACTTGTTAGAGATAAATAATGTTTTCTTCGTTAATGTTTTTCATCGAGATTTCCTTAAGACAGATTAATTATTTCTCTATGGAAACAGTGATGGCAAATAAACTTGTAACAACAGTGTCTCATTGTAAATTTCGACAAAATAGTAACTGTTTAAAGAAAGACAATACTATACCTATTTGTCATATACTATACCTGCCTGTGACGTGGATGCCCTGGTTTCGATCCCCGGCCAGGACATGATGGAAAACGATCTTTTCCTGATTGGCCTGGGCGGATGTTTACCTATATATGTATCTATTATAAATGTAGTATCATTGAGTTAGTCTCACATAACACAAGTCTCGAACTTACTTTGGGGATAGCACAGTCTGGGTGATTTGTCCATATATATTTTTATTTATTTATTTATTATACCTACTGATCAACAAAGTTGTTTTAACTCATTTGCAGTGCATACGTATATAAGAACTGATTTAAGACACACCTGTAGTGTAATAGTGTGTGTTTTCTATGAATTATGCTGTAAATCTAAAATAAACAAAATTGTATGTAGGTGCAGCTGGACGATTGTCGGCTTTAGGTCGACCGTCTTAGGTAAAGAGCTGTAGAGGAATACCACGTGTGACGTCAATCTCTTGGTTAATAAATATATTATATGTAGCTTTGTTTGTGTTTGTTTAAACTGTACTCTCACCATTTACAATTGAATTTACTTTTTTTTTTTGACGGAAACACCGACGCTGGCAAATTGTTCCAGTGCCTCGATGTACGCGGTATAAAGGAGGAAGCAAAACGCTTCGTCCGGATCGCAGTGTTGTCAACAACGTAAGGGTGGAAAGTCGCCGTACGACGGGTCGTCCGATGATGGAACGGAGATGGGGGAATTAAATCATGCAATTCCCTTGCACGCTCACCAGAATGCATCCTATAGAAGACCGAAAGGCTGGCTAATCTACGCCTGTGCTCCAGGCTTTGGAGACCGTTTCGAGTTAAGTCTGGGTCGCCAATCAGCCTCTTCGCACGCCTCTCCATCTTTTTATTATTACGTTTTTATTTTTACTGTATTACCGGTTTGGTGCTACTTTTAATTGTTTGTTGCATCGGGTGACGTCTTTACGTCGACGCCGGCTGTCGCTGAAAACCAGCGCTGGGCTCTGTTTTTGCATAAAATCGCAGCATAATGCTGAGCGACAGCCGTTTTGCGTGGATGTGATGCATGTTTCCCTCAACTATTTCTTATTTTTATGTTTTTGTAAACTCTTGCGTCATGTTTATAGCAAATAAACGTTTTTCTTTTCTTTCTTTTTTTCTTTTTAATGTTTGAACAGAGGGACCACATCACTTAGGTATAGTCTCGAAAGGAGATACGTATAAGTGACCAGGCTCGTCAGATGTAGATGAAGTTATGTAAGAAACCGAAAGCTGAAAAATGTAGCTTTAATAGAAAACTAACAGTTAATTTATGAAATTAAATTTTGCCACCAAACTTTAATAATATCTGATGACCTTGGCTACTCATCTCCTTTAGCTCTTAATATACGTTATGGACTAAAACTAAAAGCCAGAGAACGATAAAAAATCGACAAGAAAAACGCTATCAAAACTTCCCCTTCACTATGTGAACAATGCAATCCCAGAGAATCAATATCTCACATCGCCATTAAATTAAATAAGCGCAGATTTAAAAAGAAACCGACCACTAAACTTGGTATTAAAAGTCAAGTCGCCCCTTATAGGGGTCGCTAAATAAATAAATAAGTCTACCAAATATGGCGGGAGCATAATAACAGAAGGCAAACAGCATCGGAAGCCGTGAGATAAAATCGTATTGCGTTGTCAAAAATAAATGAATCTGGGGATTAGTCGGGACACGGCGGCCGCGCAATATTGTCGCCTGGCGCCCAACGTGGGGCTAAAATAAGCCGGCCGCCACATCTGTGCACTGCGCAACTTAACACGGATTTTTGATAAAGTTTGTTAGAGAATACTTTGGTCAGTTTTTGGACTGGTTGGAGATTTCAGTTATAATATATTTTTTCTACATTGTCTCGTGTCATCAGTGATAATTATTCGTCTGTCTTATTGACTATAATTGTCCAACAACTTTTAGTTTTATTTTGAACAGGTAATCATCATCGTCATCATCATGTCATTTCAGCCGAAAGACGTTCACTGCTGGACATAGGACACCCCCAAGGATCTCCATGATAACCGGTCCTGCGCATCCGGAATCCAGTGATTTCCCGCGACCTTCGCCAGGTCTAATTTCAATAAATGAATTCAATGAAGAAGATGATGAATATTTTTAAACTAAATAAAATTCCTGTCTTTGACTACAACTTTTTTTTTTAATAATCATAAACTAGCGCTTGACCGCAATCCCGCCTGATGGTAAGCAGTGATGCGATCGTTGATGATAAAGCGCGCTAGTTTATTAAGAGCTTATTCACTCAGAAAAACTCTGCGAATAGGAAGGAAGACGGCAGTTGAGCGAGGTGATGCTGCGCCAAAGGGAGATTGATCTGAAGACCCTCCACGACCAAACTCCCAACACAACAACATTAGGCGCATCGTACCCGGCACACATACACACACGTAACACAACTGCTCAGACCCGTCCTCCGTACGGCTTCACCAGACATCATGCCGGAACACGACAAATCGCTTGGCGGCAAGGCTTTGTCTGGTGGGTGGTAACTTCTGCCGGCGGCCGATGTTATGGCCTACCACCGAGAAACAAACAACTAACAAAATAGCTTACCAATCATATTCTCAACTCAACGAAAAAAGACAAAATAACACATCCCTTTTTCAACGTATATAATATTAATACATTGCAGGGTATTTATCAAAAAGATCTGCAGATTATCATATGAGATTCTTTTGTGCGGGTAGTTGTGAAACGAACGGGGTGAGATAAACTACTCCGCACGATTTCGCCGCAAAGAGAGGGCTCAACGAATAGCTTCCAGTACTGAGGGAGTTTTATTCCGATCGAATTTACCTTGCTATGAAAATACGAGCACCAATCTATCGTGGAGCACTTGGTGTATCGGATGAATCATATTGATGGAACTTAAAAAATGATAAATACCTAGCGGTGTTTTTGTATTGAACTACTATTAAAATAGTAGGAGCCTCATCTAAAAGTGGGGTTCTTTATTTATGCTATGGGTCGTACACTTTGTATTTAGAGGTCCTTCGTAAGGTATGGTGATTCTTTATGACACTATCGCATTTGCTTTAGTAAATGGAGTAGCAAAAAAACCGTGTCGATATATTATAGGTAAGGCAAGAAATCAATCCAACAGAGAACTCCCCTTGAGTCATTAGAAAATAGAATTACCATAAACACATTTTACAGCTACGACGTCATTACTCATCATACACAATCCACGAATACATTAAAAGACATTTAAAACTCGTCGCCACCGACATGAAAAAACAGAATGAAGAAAAAACGTCAAAAAAGATAAGAAAAATTTGAAAAGGTCGCAATTTATCAATGGCGCGTCAAACAGTCGATCGGCCGGGCATCATTTTTATCGTATTTGCGTATAAATAGTGGCGTCGCGACGTTCCAAGCCGCCGCTAATGATACGGAAAATGACATCTTATTTCGAGGCGCAAATCGAAGAAAAAATCGTTCATCTCGCCCGTCTGCATGAATATTTTATAGGCGCGTCAACAGCGAAATGACAGGTTTTATCGTTTGAAAATTCGTCGAAAATTGTGCCAAATGACGCGTCGATATTTTTTATTTAGTGAGAACATCCTTCCGCCAATCAGACGCGCTCATTGTGGGACCACAATGAGCTCCCCCGGAACGATTCTCGCGTAATTTTTATTTAACTGACGGGCGCAACAGTTTATTTGGCGATGTTGTTATGTGGTAAATATGCTTTTGTGTTATATAACAGGTGTTTTTTGAAATTTAGATTACCATATTCTGTTAAATGCACATACTTCACACCTTTTCCAATGGCGGTAGACAGAAACAGAACAGAACAGTACGCCACCTGCTACCCAATCCATCACTCATTTTAGTTCATTTATGTATAAAGGTCGTGGTGGCCTGGTGGTTAAAACACCAGCCTCTCAAGTATGAGTGCGCGGGTTCGATTCCAGGTAAGGCAAGTACCAATGTAACTTTTCTAAAGTTATATGTACTTTCTAAAGTAAAGTAAAGTAAAGTAAAGTATTTATTTCTTTGCAAACATGGGTATAGCACACAGGTGTTAAGTATATCTAAGTATATCTTGGACACCAATGACTGAAGGTGAAGGAAAGCATCTTGAGGAAACGTGGACTTTAAGTCTGAAATCGCCAACCCGCATTGAGCAAGCGTGGTGACTATGCTCAATCCTTCTCTGTGTGAGAGGAGACCTGTGCCCAGCAGTGGGACAGTAAAAAGGTTGATAATGATGATGTATAAAGGTCTGGTTTTATTCATATAGATACGCTACTATGAACCTGACTTTATGATAGAATATGAAAATATGTAAGCATGTAGGATAGGTACAATATTATTTTTTGTTTATTCGAAACCCGAAACACGTGTCCAGTATTTTTAAGTTATGAGCTTGTTATTCTACTTGGTAGTCCCAACAAAAATATGGTTAAAGGTCGGACGGTCGGGCGAGCGCGGTGCGTTGACCTCTGGCGTCAGCTGTGGCGCGCGGCGTAAGTACTATGATCTATCGTAACCGCTCGGTAACCACTCTGCAACAATTTTTAAATGTATTTGGAAAAAAATATAACATGATGTAAAAATTATTGGAATCAATTCAGTTGCTTATTCTGAACAAACTATATTTAGGTTTCGCATAAATAAAAAATAACGTTGTAAATATTTATATAAGCTTTCCTGCTTATAAAAAATTACATATTTGTATCTATCATCCACCACTTATGTACAACTTGCTGATATAAAAATCCCCAAACATCGAACCAACCAACAACCGAAAATCAAATCAAAATATTATTCTAATTCTTTAAGCGAAGCGAAATATCATAAGACGTTTAAATGTCACACCAATTTATTTTTCAAGCCAAATAAATTATTATTCTAAACATATAAGCAGATTATTACGCCCGCAATTCAATAGGTAGCAAGCAATATTTATTACACAATCATTGAAGCTCGATGTCTTCTGTCAAACAATGATTTGAAGGAGCCTCACGATTTCAATACGTTTGATGTTCAAACGTATTGTAATACTGATCAATAGCAAATTGGTGGAATAACGTGAATATCTTTATTAATCTATTTAATTGGTTATTAGCTTTCTAACATGTTACACGAATTAATGGGAATGTGAACGTTTGATCTTAAGGCTGATGTGGTAGTGTCGGGAGTACATGACACGGTTCACTCCTTTCCTGAGGAGTGCTCGATCATAGGGACGTAATGTGCTGAAAATTGGTTACGAAATTATTTTATTGGGGTGGGTTGAGAGGTGTAAGACGAAGGACGCTATGAAAGTAGGGATAGGCTGGATTTAATTTTAAAGAAGACATTTTTAAATGTTTAAGGGCTGGCTTGACGTTGTAAGAGATGACATGCGTGCCAACAATCTCCCACTACAGGATGCTAAAAATCGCGCGAAATGGAGGAAATCGAGTAAGAAAGCGGACCCCGGGCTCCAACGCGAAAGGACGCAACTGGGATAAACGCAGAGATGATGATGATGATACTGAGTTACATAGTCGTCTTTTGAACCTGTGTCATTTCAAAAGACTAATCGAACGTTCGAACTTCATGAAAACCAGACCAAAGGGAGTTTTGGCGGGAAAGTCAAGCTGAGTTTCACGCTCATTTTTCATTGGACTTTTAAAATTACTTATAGACTTGTTTACTAAATAAAAGTGCGTGATTTATGTGGTAAAAAGTGCATTCAGTAAATAATTCATAAAGAACAGTGAAATATCGCAGCATAGTGGCCACATCATGACTTTGTCTCAAACCTCCGTCGTAAGACGGGTCACGCGGCCGTATTTTTTGACAATTCTGTACGTGACATTGGCTAAATGCACAAACTGTGCGAAGCCATAAAAGAAAGAAAGAAAACCAAAGCAAAGTAGGTATAACATTTTTTCGAAAAGCATAGCCAAGCGTTCTTTATTCAAATATTTAAAACCTAAGAATCAGTACGTTTCACAGAGGTCCGTTGACATAAACCTAAGCTGCGCAGATTGCGGCAACATTACCGCGTGATCCGCATAAGTCGCTACATATTTCGTAAATTTGTCCCCGAGGGGGGAGAACGGAACACCTGCCGTAAAGATAAGCCCTGATGTCGCGTAATATCCCCCTAAAATAACTTCTTACTGCCTCCGGTGCCATAGCGACGGCTTACCCTCCTCTTGTTCGTCTATGTATCGTTTATGTAAAACTAGGAGCTAATTTGATGGACGAAATTGAGACTATTTTTTTAAAGATACCTTCCTATCTATGATATTATTTTGAGTAGGTCTTAAAAATGTATTCGGAAATAAACTTTTTACCTGTTAACACCAAACAATAACCAACTACAACACTAAACTAGGGATATATCTATTCTGTTTTTTTCCCCTAATTTCAATAACATAAATAAAAAGAACGGTGTCGTAATTAAGTACACTCTATCGGTGCCAAACGAAACCATCCCGTAAAGCAACCTACAGCCTACATCAGTCACCGCGAATAGGAGTCCCTACCCAACCGCTGACGTCACATCACACCTCACAGCGCCGCTAAGATGCCGCACCAACAGCCTCTAATATCGCGAATTAATTAAGGAAGTCATTACCTCCCGATAGCACATTAACGGCACGCATGTCGGGAAATTGCCAACACAAAGGATATTTCCTGCGTTTTCCCCGATTTAAAGCAATTCACCGATTTTGATTAAGCCCCCGCTGCTACACTGAGATTATTCCCCTTTCAATGCAAAGAATGGTTTATTTCAGACACCGTGAAAGTGAATTGTATTTCCTTTTGCCATTGATTTTATGGGAACCTTGTGTTTGACGAAAGTGAAACGGGAATTACGTCTCGAGGTTTTCAAATATTTGAATTTGAATGTTATATTTTTGTATAACACTTTATTTTACCTATACATATGAATGTGGAGGTAAACCAGTAGCTAGACAACATATACATACATAGCGCTATGTATAAGGCTTAAGATAACTAAACCATTTGAGTCAATGTAATGTATATAAATCAATACTGTACACGTGCTTAATATATGAACAAAGTGAAAGTTTCGTCAATTTCGTCAATTGCCTATTAGAATCTAAGAAATAGGTACTAATTTTATAAAAGTACAAGTCCACACTATTGTTAGTTATAAATAACATCTCATCGAGTAGTACTTAGTCTTATGCTAGATTCTAAACAATTGAAAAGGAATTAATAATCTCAAAAAAAAAAAAAACGAAACCGCCTTTCTTTAGCTATGTAGGTATCATACCAAAGGTGTGTACTCATTTTAACGAAAACTATTAAAAGAGTAAGTTGCTACAAATGCAAATACAGAATTAACTTACATATTTGTAACATAAAAATATATTGACCGAAACTCTACAAAACTCCCGCAGTTTAAGCATAGCTAGTCTAAGTTGGCAACACATAAAAGCACAGCCAATAGAAACTATGTTCATTAGGTATCTCCCAGACTGCCGCATCGTAACCGGTGGCAACTTTAGATTGCCACAATAATTATTTATTCTGCTCACTTACTACCCGAACGGTACGAAACTATTCAGCGAAGAAACTCTATTTCCCGCTGGTCAGATAAGACGTTTGATTTCACCCATTTTCGCCTGGACTTTAATTATGGCCCCTGGTTTTGTGTAAAATAGTTGGGAGAGTAATTTAATCCAGATATCAGTATGCGGGGTGGCGCGCTGCTACGAGAGATGGTAGCCAATGAGCGTGAACGAGCGGAGGGTAACTGTACCGTCGACATCTCAAGAAATTGTTATGTCACAGGCGTTGTTTGTTGCCTCCGACGAATATTGACATACCCCTACCTGCTCTGCTTTCAAAAACACTTTTACTAATCCCGAAACACTTTCTGTAACATCCAGAAACATCATTCAAAAATAATGTAATAAAATCATCCGACAGTTATTTGTTTGAAGTAGATTTCCTTGGCTCTGTTCCGCCTTGTCAAAATAAAAACTGTAAACTTGTTTTGTTTCCCTCATCCACCCTCTTATTTCTTCAGTCGTTGAACTGCATAACTATAAGAGAGCTCACGAAACACAATATAGCGCCGTAAAAAATAAGCGCACATCAGACTTGAGCATGTAATTCTAGCGCACTCTTCCGGCCCGAACAAAGGAGAGAGGGTAAGAACACGAGTTACTCGACACCATGTACCTTACGCAGATTTGTTTCTCACCGTCTCAACCAACTCCAAACCAAAATAAACCCTCACCTTGAAACATAGGCTTCACTTTACAACACCAAAATCTCTCATCATCAAACATTTCGAAACTGAAGAAACGCAGGAAATTCGCGATAGTCAAATTGTAGTCTTACAGGGCGTGTTACCATTAAATTATTACATTTGCAACTGTGTTACGTGCGTATAAGGCACTATTTGCATTACAACGGATCGCGGAAGGGTCCTCGGGATATGGCAGGTACGTCACATGAGGACTGCAAAAGAAAAATGTACCTTTAACGACGACGTGAGGATTCTGAGACTCGAAAGAAGAAATAAGCCGTAACAGGATGTCGTTCAGGATAATACCCCCTTCGTTTTATTTTCTTTTCATGAGATATAAAATACATAACAAATCTGAGAGCTTATTTCAGGGGAAATGACGGTTAGCTTATTACTGTATTTGTGTAATTTTTAATATTTTCAAGCTAAGTGTGTGTTCCTACATAGTGTTATGTTGAACTCTTTCAGGGGACATGCAATACATTTTTAACCAGAACTCTCTTCTCATTCATGGTTGTTAACGTAGTCACAAAGGCGCATCGCGTGGCTGGACGAGCTGAGCTCAAAGCCGATATATTCCAGCCATTACTCCCGCGACTTGCGCAAACTTCGCCAAGTGATCACCGGCTAGACACCGCCACACAAACGCACTCTACGCCCACAAAAACACGCCAGCAGGTAAAAAAACGTCCGCTGTGTGTGTTTAGTACACGTGTGTGAGGTGGAACACAGTTCTACTTATAGTCGACCCTCGATAGCTACTTGTAGGTAAGTAGCTATCGCGACTCCTTTGTTCTAGCAGCTGATTGGAGCCGGGCCCGGAAATGCGTGTCACCCCACCCCCTCATTGGTCCGTTTCATTTTCTTAGCGCGAGAGAGACGCAGCTACGGTGAAGTGTGTAGTTAAGGATACCGATCTCTGTGTGTAAAACGGTAGGTAGGTGTCACGAGGCGGTTATTTTGCTCGTAGACTATGTTTGCGAGGCGCGTTCGTCTAAGATAAACTATTTCGGTGAGTTGGCCGGAGAGTTTGCAAATTGTTTCGCCTGAACTTGCCCGGGCGGAATTTTGATTTTGTTAAATTAGATTTGTTGGACGCAGTGCCTGGGTTCAACAAATCTAGCCTTAATTCGTTATCTGCTGAACACTAGACACTGTTAGGTTAGACTTTAATTTCTCCGTCAGTTAATAATTATTACATAATTACACTATAGTGCAAGTACTGAATCCTAAAAATAACACTTGAATCAAATGTCTTCCCCTTACTTACCAGTGAATTAGAAAAGAAAGCCTTTATTGGGCGATCACTTTTTTTTTTAATAATTATTAACTAATCCTTGACAGCAATCGCGCCTGATGGTAAGCAGTGATACAATCATTGATGGTAAAGTGCGCTAGTTACTTAATTTTATAGTTACACTAGCGGCCACCAGCGACTTCGTTCGCGTGGAGTTAGTTATGCTCCGCTCCTATTGGTCGCAGCGTGATGTTATATAGCCTAAAGCCTTCCTGGATTAATGGGCTATCCAACGCAAAAAGACGGACCAGTAATTCCTGAGATTAGCGCATTCAAACAAACAAACAAACTCTTCAGCTTTATATATTAGTATAGAGTATAGATAACAACAGTTTAATTTATACTTAAACTTGTTATTCTTTAATTCACTACATTATAACGTAAATACAGTATCAAAATTTATTAAACTCATGCACACAACAAACATACTAAGCTACATTACATTTTGCAAAAAAATAAAAAAACAATTTCCCAACTGCCATTCATCTTCATCCATGCAGTAGAAGCCTGCAACATTCCACTGCTAGACATAGGTATCTCCTATTGTACGCAATTCAACTCGATTTTCGGCTTTACGGCAACTCTCACCCATCTCCTACCATCCATCCTGCTAGGTGTATTGTTTTTTTTTTTTTTTTTAATGGTTATAAACTAGCGCTTGACCGCAATCCCGCCTGATGGTAAGCAGTGACGCGATCGTTGATGGTAAAGCGCGCTAGTTTATTAAGAGCCTATTCACTCTGAAAAACTGAGCGAATAGGAAGGAAGACGGCAGTTGAGCGAGGTGATGCAATGTTAAACCCAACAACACGACCAACGATGCTGCGCCAAAGGGAGATTGATCTGAAGACCCTCCACGACCAAACCCCCAACACAACAACATTAGGCGCATCGCACCCGGCACACATCGCAACACAACTGCTCAGACCCGTCCTCCGTACGGCTTCACCAGACATCATGCCGGAACACGACAAAATTATTGAAAAGGTATTAATAAATTGTAGTGTCACTCCACTTAGTCTGTGTTCTACCTAACTTACGTTTACAATTCATTGATTCTACATTATATCATGATATCTAACAAACATTATAAAAAAAACATCTATTTCAAGATACAATATCATAATTACACCGCAAAATGAAAGGCGATCCTCAGAAGCGTTCATTTGTTTATGTTTAGCTTTGCACAGATAGATCGCGGGCAGAGACAGGGCTAATCGCCACTTTATCGTGAGCTGTCACCCGCAGAGGCCAATCCACTATGCGTTGTTTACATGTAAACGCGATAGACCCTATTACAAAGACATAGAGGTGAAATTACAGCCGGTTCTTACGATATCGAAAACTGCTGGTAAAATATGGACAAATAAATATTTTGTGGGGGAGGTAAAGAACAAAAAGATGCCATTATCGGGAAAAGTGTGTTTGAGTAACGTTTAATTAGTCCCAAGTTTTCTGCTACGGTATGGTCAGCAAGAAAATTAGATTAAGACAAAAATATTCGATTATTTACTTTTTAGCATTTTATAATAGAACCTAAAAGTTAAAGAAAGAGAAAAAGAGAGAATCAGAGTTATTAGAAAAACATCACTTCGATTTCGATTTAAATAAAATATTATTAAATTTCGTAATCTAAAGTTTTAATCGACTTTTGTTTCCGACTGTACCTTTAATTTCCTTGAGTAAAAGAAAACACATACGTGAAAGTTTAAATCGCAATAACACACAATAAAATCATAAGTACTTGTAGGAAAATTGACGCCCAACATTTATTCAGATTTGTTGCCGATTGATGTTATACCAAGTCAAACAAATATCAACTTTATTTTAAAGGGAATTAAGTTCAGTTCAACGTGACTAGGTGTTGTGAAAAAATTACAGTAGTGTAAACTGAGCTCTATTGTGTCGGAGTTACAGTTATTTTACCGTTATTTGTTTACAGTTTTGGTAAATAAATCGAAAACGCAAATTACGTAGTTTAGAGATAACTAGCTAAGTATCAGAAATGCCATTACTCTAATTCGTCGTCGTATCGCTATAATAAAAAAAAAATAAAATAAAATAAAATAAAAATAAAATAAAATCTATTTATTTCAGGCAACATGCCCATATATTGTTAGTGTACAACTTAAAAACTATGTTAATATTAAATAATGAATAAAATAAAAATAAAAAGAGTTAATTAAGGTATTTGCCTCCCTCTGGGGCACCAGGCACACGCACTTGTGCTTGTACCCAGTGCCGCAGAAGGGGGCTGTCCAGCTTGTGGCTGAGCACGTTCAGAATGGTGTTGGCGCTCCCACGCGTGCGAAACATCAGCGATGCTATGCGGCGCCGCAGCACAGTGTGAAAACCGTCTGTGTGCGCGTACGCAAACATCGCAGACGCACTACAGTAACGTGGGAGCCCCACCAGCACCCTGAACGCATTATTAAACTGTACTCGGAGAGCGTTGATGGCCCGCTGCGTGTAG
Source organism: Sesamia inferens (assembly GCA_037179545.1). Classification (NCBI taxonomy): domain Eukaryota; kingdom Metazoa; phylum Arthropoda; class Insecta; order Lepidoptera; family Noctuidae; genus Sesamia; species Sesamia inferens. The sequence continues at coordinate 10,228,507 of CM073934.1, read as the reverse complement.
TTGACCCACAGATTGCAGGTGTAGAGAGATTGACAGAATGCTTTAAACAAAGTAATTTTTACCTCAAGACTACACCTTGCAAATCTGCGTGCCAACATGTTACAGCGGACCGCCATCGCTCTCCTTTCCCTTTCAATATCCCCGTCATCTTTTAATTCCTCGTTAACCACATGGCCGAGGTATTTAAATACATTGACTCTTCTAAGCGCGACACCATTAAGCAGCACAGGTGCCACACCCTCCAGTTTTCGACCCCTGGCTTGGAAAACCAGGAGCTCGCTTTTCTGGGCATTGTACAGGAGACCGTGTACCCTCGCGTACTCCTCACACACACCTATCAGCCTCCTGAGCGCGGCTATTGATGGGCTGAGCAACACCATATCGTCTGCATAACTGATACTATTAATAGAATGTCCATCAATTGAGCATCCGATTCCAGTGTCACTCAGCTCATCAATCAGTCCGTTTACATACAAGCTAAAGAGCGAAGGAGATGTCAACCCCCCTTGCCTCACTCCGCACTCCAGCCCGTACTCGTCAGAAAGTTCTCCAAGCCATTTGACCCGGTTAGTCTGATGGCCGTACCAATATTTAAAAATATTGATGATTTCACCTGGCACACCTGTGCTCTTCAATTTATGCCAGAGAATATCATACCTAACTAGGTCAAAAGCCTTGGAGAGATCAAGGAAGGCTACATAAACAGGCGTGCTCCTGTCAGTGTAATACCTGACAGTCTGCTTGAGAGACATAACCGCACATTCTGTCGAAAGTCCAGGTCTAAAACCGAACTGTGCGTCATTTAAATTCAGGTGTTCTTTAAGTTGTCTCTCAAGAAGACCATCAAGCACCTTAGCTGCGGTTGTAGCTAATGATATCGGGCGGTAGTTGCACTTATCGGAACTATCTCCGGTCTTGTTTTTAATTATAGGCACTACCACCGTCTTCATCAGCTCATTTGGCAGGTAGGAATGCCTAATGCACAAAGTAAATAACAGTCCCAGGAGCCTTGGGAGGTGTGGCCCCGCATGCTGAAAATGTTCAATGCTCAGGCCGTCATGCCCAGGGGACTTCCCTCGTGTCATGCCTTTTATTATTAGCGCAACTTGCTTTGCTGTGACACGTTCAGGTACCCCTGACAGGACAACCCCCACATCCCTGATCTGCTCACCCCTCAGTGGAGACTCCACTTGAAAGTGACATTTAAATAAATTTGCAATGTCCTTCGGTTCACAGATACCGTTGATACTCACAGGGATACTGGGCTTAGGGTTTAACTTTCTCGTTTGTTGCCAAAATCCTTTAAAATCTTTATTTTTATGTTTTGTAGCTAATATATTCATCTTTATTCCTTCTTGATTATGCTGACAATATTGTAATTTGCTTCTTGATAATAATAATCCCCATATCCTACTATCTCCGTAACTGATGTCACATACTTACCTTCTGAACAATAAATTATATTAGTGCATTATAAAATCCCTTGCGTAACGCAAAATCGCAATCATTTTACTACGCACTCGAATTATGTGTTGACGTTCTAAGCTCATTTAGTCCTGGTTTGTGGGTTGGCAGTTATAAGTACGTAAGTACTTATGCAGTGCGGAGGTATGTAGCAGTTGGACTGGCAGCGGGCTAATCGCCACTCTGTCAAACCGTCACGCACAGGCGCGGCCACGACACGTGCCAGCGTGCGTGCTACCTACCACAACGCACCGTATGCATTGTTTAGTGGTTTATGTAATAAAAATTGTCATTACCGACGCTTAGTTGTGGTTTAATTGTTTTCTAAACATTTAAAGGGTTGATTATGATAAACTGTTTTTTTTTTTAATTTGAATGCAGTAATTTATTTACTCATGTATGTACAAACATAATAATATAGGATGTAATGGATTGGGTATATAAAGTACCAAAGGCTCGGCTTCTTTAGATAATATCAAATAATATATACACAATAATTAAAAAATCGGTAAAATTTGTTAATTTAAAACTTATAAGTACATTTTTGAATGGTCAAACCATTCACAAATGTACTTATAAGTTTTAACTTAAATTATCAAATTTTACCGATTTTTTAATTAAAAGGGTTTTACAACAATTATGACGTCACATTTCTATTAACTCACAATGCCAATAGCCACATGAGCAAAGTCGCAGACACAGGTAGTTTTGAATACATGTTTACAGTAAACGCTCAAAACTCCAGTGGCAAGCTAAGGACCACATTGTTAAGATTTGAGCGAGCGCACAGCTAGTCCGTATGCCTGTGCGTATATGAGAGATGTCTTAAACATTCTACAGATAACACAGATTAATGAACTAACGTCGCATTACGCGATATAACGTATAAATTTCTGTTTCATTTAAGATACTATATGCGACATAGTGGCCACCTGTTCCTATAATTGATTTTTAAGTATAAATATAGGTATCTATAAAATCACACGTCACTAAGCAATAACTAAACGACAATGCTCATTCCGATTAAGTTAGTAAGTCTTCTTATGTAATTTTTACCATATAGAAATAAAAACTTTACGAAACGTGAGAACAAATAAAGAAGATAAAGAATAATATATTTCTGTCTCATTACTTCCAATCCAATGAAAACTTACAAAAAGTCCATGTACTGTGTGAGATTTGAACTCACAGCTCACAGATTCACGTATCTACCTATATGCACGTGCCTAACTGCTAGGCGATCTATGAACTACAATCACTTGCTGACGACATCTAATACATGTGTATATTTCCTTAAAACAAGAAGGACGTAAGTCAAATTAAATGTCAAGTTACTACTTTGTACTATTGCCTATGGACTTTTGGTCGACACTGTAACTACTGCCAGTAACAATAATTGAGCAACTTTCACAATATTATGTAAATTCATTAATGGTTTTTAATTTTATAAACTACTTTACCATCAACGATTTCATAAATGCTTAGTTAAAAGTTAGTTTATTATGAACCAATTCACTCTAGCCTCAACATTCAAATCAATTCAATACAAAACATAATGGAACATTTCTAAAAAAAATTATCATTTAGATTTTTTATAAATAAGTACTTTGCACGAAAGTAAATGTTCCTAATAGAAATGCTGAGTTTTGTTCCCAACAATACCTAAAAAAGCCGTGTCTTCAAGAAAAATAAATGACTACCCACGTTTGCTTACCTCAGATATTAAATCAGTGTTTATATTTACAAACAAAATCCTAGACGTATCAACCACAAACAAATTAATTTCAGCCTCACCATTGAAGAAAGTCTTACCTATATGCCGTAAAGGAGGTTGTTTGTTTTATTATTCGATTCGCATAAATATAATAAAAGGTAATTTTCAAATATCTTTTTTTTTCAGTAATTGACGTTTCGGATTTTATTCAATGAAGTTAAAAAGTACCATCTAATATATAAAATTCTCGTGTCACAGTTTTCGTTGCAATACTCCTCCGAAAGGGCTTGACCGATTTTGATTAAATTTTTTGTGCTTATCCGGTATCTATGAGAATCGGCCAACATCTATTTTTTTTTCTAGGAAATTATTTATATGGCAAAACAACGTTTGCCGGATCAGCTAGTGTTTTATAAAATTAACTTTTTATCACTCCTGGGCACTTGTGTCCTTTATAAAAATAAATATACCAATTACGTCATTCCATTTCTGGAGTTTTTAACTTAAAAGTGATTCATGCGAATCACCCATAGATAACAAAACATTATTTAAAAGTAACGGTTCACCCGTTTCGGGAGAGTAAATTCGTGCAACTCCACGAGAAAGCTATAAGTCCCTGAACGACATAACAGGAATAATACTACAAATAACTTTACTTACTTAAAAACATTGTTTGATATTACGCAATAGATTCACGTGAATCGTCGTAAGAATTTCAACTTTTAATTTGGTTTCTTAATTTAGAACGACCTTATTTAGGGAAGATTGTAGCCGATTGCGACAGGAAAGTTTCCATATTATGTACACTTACCTAATAGCCGACCGGCGATGACGTAGTCCTCTCGTTTCACAAGAAATGTACAAAATTTCAGAAAGAGTAACTTCACAATCGCAGAATATTTACCAAGTTTTTGCGTTTTGGCTTCACTTGATTTTCTCAGACTGCTAATAAAAAGGGTTTTGTGAAAAATCTTTACATTTTCTTTCATGTTCCGAGAAGGAATACAACAGTTTTCTTAATTTTTAGTAAGACAAATAAAAATAAAATATGTATATATCTGTATACATATTTTAGTTTAATGTATGTATAATATTTGCACCAACGGCAATTCCATTTTATGTTTAGAAATACTTCTTTCTGTCCAATCTAAGATTGACTGAAAAAGGTTGCGTTAGCGATGTAAATATATAAGTTAGTAAGTATATACGGACAAATCACAAAGAACTCAACAATACTATATTTATAATAGATACAGATATAGATAAACATCCAAGACCAAGGCCAATCAGGAAAAGATCGTTTTCCATCATGACCTAGCCGGGGATCGAACCTGGGGCCTCCACGCCCTTTTTATATTTTGTAGTGTTAAATGTATTTTTTGTCATGTAAGATATTTTTTTGTGTACAATAAAGTTTTTATATATAATTAAAAAAACATAGTTACAATAAACATTATTAGGTATATTGACTCCTTCAATGTTTCAGTTGTAGTAAAGAAGTCCATAACAATTTTTCTATCAGCTCTCTCATTTTACGAATGTCGATGGGATAGGCTTTCCAGTCAGATATGCCCAATGAGCCTTGAGCCTTTATACTTTAGAGATAAAGTTGAAAATCTCATACGGAAATCTGACAGATAGGTAGCTTGATGTGCTGTCGTGTGTACTACAAGAACATAAAACATCGCTTCACTATTAAAATTTCATACATTTAATTCAGCCTTGAGTCAATCAACTTTTTTATCAATACACCACCCCGTCTATTGTCACACGACAACTCACGGGAGGTCTTTATGCCTATCGATAGACTCGTACCGATATCGAATGTTGATTATCGATATTTATCAATTGTGTAAACACAATGACTCCCGATTTATTTAAAAAAACAGGTGTGTTCAACCTTTTGATATGTTTATCAATCCTTTGCGTTTCAGCGGTTTTGTGAATGGGTTACGATGATTATCGTCAAAAACCTGAGGTTACTGACAGGTGAGATGTCGCCCGCGTGAATGGAGTGACGTCTGCTTCAATAGTAGGGAACTTGACCTGATAAGATAGTCCGCTTGTTCCACTATGAATACATGTAGTTTTAAATCCGCTTTTGTGTTTTTTGGTACAGTACAAACCTTTTTTTAGTGTAGGTGAATACAAAGGATGTAATTTTACCTCGTTGTTTGGTGTTTTTTTCCACTTTGATACAGGTTCATCATAATCAGAATAAAACGTTCCCACTGTTGGAATAGGGGAATGGGCTATAATCCACAACGCGGGTCTTTTACTGGTTGGTTACCTTCACCGCTACAGTTATAGAGGTTAGTTCGTTTAAAAAAGATGCGAGTAGTCTTCAAAATTCATGTATTTGCTATTAACTTTCAAATCTAGTGAAATCCTGAATGTTTGCAATAAAATCAGCGTCAAACGGTCGACTATCTTTGGCAGTGAGACATTGTTCGACAAGCGTGGAAAATTATGCGGAAGAGTATGTGTATTATTATATTATACATATTAATATGTATGCGAAGTAACATTGAACAGTTGTAGTGGGTCTATTTTTGTAAGGAATATCATATGATCACTTGATTCAGTATTACCCACATTTATATCCAACGCAGCAAGTTACAACATAAATGTATCGGTAGCCGAATGTCTTAAATAGTTTAGAACACAGTTGATTTTCGTGTGGTCACTTAGTTTTTCAGAAGCCTGTTATTTTACAAATATATTTCGGGTGGTCTATAAGTGAATCTTATATTTATCTAATAAAGCATATTCATAAAAATCGTGTATGGTAAAAATGGGTCACTGCATAATTATTATGTTTTAAAAAAATAGGATTTTTGGGAATGGCTTACGACGCCGTGCTACGCGAGTGCTACGGCGTAGCTGGTACTGTGCTACAATCACGTAGCGCTCACAATGCAATCTATTATGTTAGTTTTTCTATATTAAAAAATATTAATATCATCATTTCAGCCGAAAGACGTCCACTGCTGGACATAGGCCTCTCCAAGATTCTCCACGACGACCGGTCCTGCGCCTCCCGCATCCAGCGGTTTCCCGCGACCTTCACCAGGTAGTCGATCCACATTGTCGGGGGCCTACCCACTCTACATCTTCCGTTGCGTGGTCGCCACTCGAGAACCTGTCGGCCCCAACGGGCATCGGTACAACGGCCAAAAAAAAATTTCTTTTTTTAATTATTTTTATTTTATAACTATTTAAAAATCATTGAGGCCTGTTGAATGTCTCAATATTTAACAAATCTAAATACTGTTAGTTCTAAAACATGTTTGTTAAAGCATTCGTATGTATTACGATTACCCTTTATAATCGAAAAAAGATTATTTGCAGAACAACATTGCAATGGACTGTTCAACTTTTAGAAACTAAGTAAGCATTTAAGAGTTACCTACATGTTGTGTATACAAAAATCTCACGTAACTCTAGTATTAAAACAAGCCAGGTCTACAAAAGCGATACTCTAAAAAATGCACTGGAAAATACATCGCGAAGTTTCTCTTGAAAGTGAGGTAACGCACGGAGCGTTGCAGCTAACCAACCGCGGAGCTAAGGAGAGGGTGCCATGTATTACGATCACAGCGATTAAAAACTATATTTTTAGGTAAACTTGGTAAAAACGGATAATTACCTACCCTGTAACTTACGAATTATATGTATGCTTATTCATTATTATAATTTATTAATTGTTAATAGGCTCAAATTCAGACAGACGCTTTCGTCATCAACTTTTTATCGTCCCACTGCTGGGCACAGGTCAAGGAAAAAATGAGCGTAATCAAGTTTCCTCAAGATGTTTTCATTCACCTTGTGATCAGTCATTTTTGTCCAAGATATCATCATCATTATCAACCTTTTTATCGTCCCACTGCTGGGCATAGGTCTCTTCTCATACAGATAAGGATTGAGCGTAATCACCACGCTTGCTCAATGCGGTTTGGCGATTTCAGACTTAAGTCCAGGTTTCCTCAAGATGTTTTCCTTCACCGTCAGTCATTGGTGTCCAAGCTATACTTAGAAAGTACATATAGCTTTAGAAAAGTTACATTGGTACTTGCCTGACCTAGAATCGAACCGTAATCATACTTGAGAGGCTGGTGATTTAACTACTAGGCCACCATGACTTACGACCAAGATATACTTAGAAAGTATATATAACTTAGGAAAGTTACATTGGTACTTTCCTGACCTGGAATCGAACTCGCACACTCATACTTGAGAGGCTGGTGTTTTAGGCCACCACGACTAAGACGCTTTACTTACTTTTACATACTTGCTACAGCTCTCAAAACAGATAAGGAAAACATCGTAGGGTGACCGGCATTCTTTAACCATACATTCGATATGACGTCTGCACTGGCACATCGTGGTAGATTATGGCATACTCCTTTTCATCGTGAGGAGTCTGGACCCCAGCAATGGAAATAATGCAGGCTGAATAAGCTACCTACCCTGCTCGTGTATAAAGGTGTGAAGATTTTTGTGACTTTTCAATTCAAATGAAACTCTATATACAGTATGTTAAGAAAACCCTGTCCGACCTATAAGGATAATAAAGGTTAGGTAAACACATGACCAAATATAATATAAAATTTTACATAATCATCATAGTACCAAAACAAATGAATTTTGAAATAATCTTTTTTTTCCGCGAATTAATTCCAACTTCCCCGGAATTTGGTAATTTTAAGAAAGTGACAACACCGGTATTATTATGAGCGAATAGCGATGCGACCACGTGCCGCGTGCAATGCCGCCCGCCGCCCGCGGAAGGGTGGTTAGCGCACATTTATTAAGTTACCTCTTTTTGCGAAACAATATTTATTTTTTAAGGCGGATTTTTTTTTAAGTTTAGCACGGTTTTGTATGCATTAGTAGAATCAGTTATCGATACCCAACAACACCTTCACGGGTCGGACAGGGTTTTCTTAACATACTGTATAGACTATCTACAAGCTGCATTTGATCCTGTCAATGAAATCAATGTAGGATTGCTTTACATAGAAAAGTAGGAATTATAACGAATCTGGTAATTATGACTTCGTCAAAAACAATTTTCCGTCTGATTACAATTTAAGTGTGTTAAAAGCGAGTGAATAGGCTCATAATAAACTAGTGCGCTTTACCATCAGCGATTGCATCACTGCTTAACATCAGGCTGGATCGCGGTTAAGCACTTATTTATAATATTAGAAAAAAAAAATCAGCAGCCTTTCCTGCAGAATAGGACCTAGCAAATCGCTCATCGCTCGCCACACACGTTAGCCTGCTGAATAGCTGGTGTCGGCAAGGCGAGCGCCTACCACTGCATATTTATGAAGCGCCTCAAACACTATAAATAGTTGATACGAGCCGGCCTCCACGGGTAATGGAGTAAATACAACACTACGTACTTGTTGTACCTGATTCTTGAGGATATGTGGTGGGTATGTAGGTAGGTAGGTATATACGCCAGTGCTGTGAATGTCTCAGAAATTCTGACGTATACAGATTAGTTGATTTCGTGTTTCTTCAGTTGAACCTCAGTATATATATATTTTTTAATAATTATAAACTAGCGCTTGACTGCAAAACTTAGTGAATAGGAAGGAAGACGGCAGTTGAGCGAGGTGGTGCAATGTTAAACCCAACAACAGGACCAAGGATGCTGCGCCAGAGGGAGATTTATGTGGAGACCCTCCACGACCAAACGTCCGACACAAAAACACTTGGCGTATCGTACCCGGCACACATCGCAACACAACTGCTCAAACCCGTCTTCCGTACGGCTTCACCAGATATCATGCCGGAACACGACGAATCGCTTGGAGGCAAGACTTTGTCTGGTGGTTGGTAACTTCTGCCGGCAGCCGATGTGTGTATATATTGTACAATCAGAACTTTTTGCACCTATGTACCTATTATAAAATATTTTTTCTTGAAAATTAATTATCTCTACATAAGTTTACAATGATCTATAATAATAGTTTTTGGAAGGTGGTTTTCAGAAATGTTCTATAACGAATTGTCTATTTCATTACAGAACATTTATGATTCTGAAGCACATAGCACCATAATAAGTTAAGCAAGCATAGTAGCATAGCTATTAGCTAATTAAGGACAATGCTTGGAAAAATGCTAAAAATGCATTGTTCTTATAAATGCAACTAAACTGCAGAGAGAGAAAGGGAAGAAAGGGAGAACTTTTTAACTATCTCAAAAAATATTTTAACATATTAACACAAACTCAACATTTTCTCATATGGAACGGGGCTAGGACCCAATCTGTAGACCAAGACACGTTCTTAGAAATCCCTGTGTTGTATGTGCTCGCTAAGCCGATCCGCTGTTTCAGACATTTATTAAACCTTCGGCAAACTGCCGACCGACCTGCCGGCCGGGCAACGGCTGTACCCACCGATATAGCTTAGATAAACGCGCACATAGCTATGCAAACTACTCCCAGCGACATTTACCCACGACAATACGCCATAACTACCATCGTTCCGCAACTTAGTTTAAACTTTAAAGCTTCTGTTTTAAGCATATAATACAAAAATGAATCAATTTATGTTGTCCAACATTCTGGTCAACAGTCGCGGTGCACTATTAGCTAGGCACATATCTGTGAACGTGGTGAGAACGCGAGCTGAATACCGTATGGGCGTTGTAGTGAGCCTTAAAAAATTAAAGCCGCCGACGGTACTTAGAATGCTAAGTAAAGATTTGAATGGGGCGGAACGTTCTCCGCACGGCGATGGCGACTTACCCATGTCACGTCTGTGGGTTATTTTTTTCGGTTCGAAAGTCGGACGTGCTCGGAGACTTCCTTTCAATATGAAGTGGAATCGATTAATGAGCCCCAGTTTAGAATTGCAGTCAGGTCACACGCCTAATTTATAATTCTAACGTGAGATCGACACGTTCTTTTGTTAATCGTGATAAATGTTTGTACAAACACGACGAACAGAAACACCTAAGTGTTGCAATTACAAGGGAACGTCGGATCAGCGCACAAAAAGATGTACGAGGGTGTCCACTAATATCATTTCAGGATAGACTGAGGGACGGAAAGGCGTGTATGGTTTCAATACCTGTACGCGTAATCCGGTATGGATTTTCTAAGGTTGACGGCGAAGTGAAAATTGTCGCCATACAATCCTGGGATAAGTGGTACAGAGAGCACGGAGTGCCGCATTCAGTGCTCAATGGAGAGGGACGAGTGTGAATTTTCGCGGTCGCGTATCGGTCGCGTGGTGCGGGACAAACTGGGCATTGGTCGAGCGTGCTAATCTGCGTGGAGTGTCGCGTGTGATTGGGCAGACGGTGCTGTCCAATTTTCCGGTTGCGACGGCCGGCATTAGTTAGACAGACAACGGCCGTCGCTTAGTAACCGACGTACATATTTGAGTATGTAGCCGGACGCAACGTACACTGTGATTGATAGTTGCGTGATTGAAAATGGTTATAGTTATGTATGCTATTTGGTGCGTTCATTTCATACATGGGTGATTTTGTTTATTATACTCGGACTTTTACATACTTAATGAATGGTAAATAAAATGCAGAAACTACACTAGTTCCTTTACAAAACTCAGTCTAAAAATACTTTATGTCTATACATCGTAAAACACGACCATAGCCACGGAAAATAAAACCAACAAAATATTGTAATACACAAAAACATGCAAAATAACAAAATTCAAGCACCGAAGTTTACATCAATCCGGAAACACAAAACATCTAAATGTCAATTTGTATTCGCAAACAAATCTGGTAGTTCAAACAGTTCTGCAGCGCTACAGCGCTCTAATGATTGTTTACCGTGGAGGGCGCGGCCGGCTAGTTACCCGGTAATGCAATATTAATGCAATTCATTAAACGTGCAATTCAAGTGTGTGCAACCCTAGCCCCTCGAATAGGGAAGCGTGGAGGCACACACTTTGTAGGATAGTCTTGATACGAGAATTGAAATTGCGTGAGAATTTATATAGTTACATTGTTGAATTTCGCAGTCACAATTTTGTTTATGTATGAGTGAAAAAAAATATTTTACAAAAAATAAAATATATATTTGGGGTTATTTTTATTATTAGTCTAATTTATCATAGCCGTGATGATATTGAATGCCCTGACAATGACACAATAGTTGGCCACCATAGCAGGAGCATGCTCACTAATTTTATTGCACATATTCAATTTGATTATTGACAAAATTGTGACATCGTCACAAAGGGGAGTTTACTAAAATTAAATCATACAAATTAATTTATTTATTCAAACTACGCCAAATAAGTGTTCATTCACAGTTTGTGATTGCTTTTTCACAAAGCAATGTAACCCATCAGAAAACTTCACATATACCTATAAGGTTTCCCAAACCTAAACAGTTCATTTACCCCGAGTGATTGTTACAGCACAGCAGCCAGGCGGACGAAATTAATATCGGACAAATCGAGACCGCCTCCGGGCCCCATTACACGATCAAAGTAAAAATATATGAGGCGAAGGAAAAGAAACCAAACATATGCCGGGGTAAATATTTGGACTGCGAACTGCGTCCCCTTCTCCCTGTGGACCGCACCCCCGCTGTATTACGTCATATTGTTCCCGCGATCGATTAGCCGGCCGGCCGTGACGTCGCGACGTCTTTCATAACCGTTGCGTTTCGTTCTCTTACCTATTCCTGTTACGAATTTTTCTATGCAATGTTCCACTGACGTCACTTTTCTCTCTGATTTCGAAACTTTTTCAGCACTTCTAAGGATTCTGGTTGTGACTGAGTCATGTAAGCCACAAAGCGGGGGTAGCGACGTGCAAAATTATTTGTTAGATCCGAGTTACCGTGAGAACCTCTCGTCGATATGACTCCCTGAATGAAAAAATATATTTCATTGAAAAAATACACTCAAATCGCTGGCCTCGGGGCGTATAATAGTGATTGAACTAACCTGTCAGCCCCATGTTAAGTGGTTTCGAGGGTACCATACAAGCATTGTCCGGACAACCAGTAGCGTGTTTTCTTGGTAAATGTTTGATTTGGGAATATTTACTAATCTGACTTCATAATACTTGTTTGCTTTTAAAATTTTTGCAGCTTGACGGGATGTTTTTGTAGGCTGGCGAACCTCAAATAATTCTTTCCTAAAGGCAACCTGTGCTACTAGGATATTAAACAATTCTTTCTACAATGAAATCCGTTATAAACATCATAACAATTCTTTGTAAGTCTACAACACTTCTCTTTCTGTTAGATATTGAATGGCTATAGAATATGATCAAAATCTTCCTCACCTGTTAATATCTTAACAACTTCCACCTTACAAAACCGGGCAATAAATTTACAATCTGTAAATAAACACTATTCGAATCGCACTCTCAATTTCAATCGAGACGCAAGTCGCATCCAAACGATTCAATCGCGCATATGTCCCATTGTCCGCGTTGACAATGGCGGCGCCGCGCCTCTGCGTGCCATTCAGCTACCAGCCACAAAAGTCTGTTTCGCTAAACTCCTTGTGTGCTGTAACATTGACCTATAGAGCCAACAGGTGAATCTCACAAAGCGTTTGTTTGGGTGTCTCCGGTGAATTAACGCCCTACCGCTCGTGCCACGACGATCTAATGTAAAGTACTTTGTCTGATGCGCTCAATAGAATAGTTTACATTTGCAAATGTGTTGTTATGCTGAATTGGCGTGCCGTAACCTTGCCAGCTCAGCGAATCCGCGAGGGGACCCTGAAAGAAGTTGCTTCAAATAGAAATACGCAAATACATAAACACTTTTCAAACACAAGGGCTTCTGAATCCATTAACAAACTGTACCAGAGTGTCATAAGTCATAATCTAAACCTACGAAACAACGCTTTCAGATATTAGGAACTGTAATGATTAATCCCTATTAACAAATTGCAACTGTAACCAATTCATAGCAACCAATTCGTATAATATTCTGAGGACAAAGGCCGGCTCGCCAATCAGCATATTCGAGCTATCTATTTAGAGCACAACGGTGGCATATACGTAGTTATGAAGCATAAATTCGCCACAGACCTGCATTACCTATTAATTAATCGCTCTACGCTAATTATACGACACAAGTGCCAACATGAACGGTCATCGGCACAAAGGGTTACCTATATACAGTGTGATCACGTATGTGCGGCCGTACATAATATAGGTTCCTCGTAACATTCTCAATTATGGCGGCTCGGTGTTCCTGTGCACATAGCCGTTCTTGAGTGCCCACATAGGTATTGAAGACATTGATCTTGGCTCACAATGCTTTGTCGTGCCCAGTGACCGGTGAATGGCCGCGCTCAAAGGAGGCTGCATACAAACTGTATTTCTGTCACAAAGTTACATGCGGCTTATTGCCAGTGGGTACTACAGCTCATATGTCTTACCAAACTGGATCATAATAATACAACTCGGAGATGTTGCGTCTCTTTGTAAGGTTGTTGAAGGATCTCCTCTAACGTTTGATTAATACAACATCCTCTCAGTACACTGAATTTGAAACAGTTATATGTTAGCTAGCTAAATGTAATCAATGACATCTCTGAGGACGTACTTTCTCTTTCCATTTTTCTGAAATACATTATTACACAACGTGGTATTATTACCGTTTAGATACAGACAGGCAGGTCAAGCTACTCAAAATTGACAAATTTGTCCAATCAATCTAGAACCTTAATGCTTTAGAGATAATGTTAAAAATCCATAAAAGACGTTTGACAGATTGTACACAGTGAAAATTGTGATAAACATAAATTCATTTTTATAATCACGCCAATAATAAAGATGCGAAAATTTGACAATGACTTTTTCACGCTCAAACACTAAATGGATTTGAAAGAAATTTGGCACACATACATACATATTTAGTTTATAATCAGGATTAATACAAAACATAGGATACTTCATATTTCAATATTCCCACAGGATCTCATGGAGTCATCTCCTAAACACTTATCTATATTAATAACCATCACCTAATTGTGAAGAAACCAGCAAATATTTTATCCTATCTACAGTTAATAATGTTTCTTCTAAACGCAAGCACAACGAAATGCAGAATGGGTTTGTGAGCAAAAAGTACAGGTTTCACGAAAATTCTTTTTTCGTCTGAATATCTGTTATGTGCAGATTATTATTGTTATGTTAATAAGAGCGCATTATCCGTTTAGCCCGCCACGGATGCGTTTATTTTTCGTTGCGTTTCGCGAATGTACGGGGGTTCATGTGAAGGATACGCCGATTGGTGAGTTTTGATGCTTTTTTAAACCTCAATTGGTGAGATGGGAGATTTGACATTTGACTTGCAAAAGGCATTTATCTGTAGACAACGTTATTTTTGTGTATGCGAAACCCGAAACACGTGTCCAGTATTTTTAAGTAAAAAATCAATGCACAAAATTTCAAAAAGATCTCATGAAAAATCACAAAGTTATTAGCTTGTTATCTTATTTGGTTGTCCCAACAAAAATACGGTCAACGCACCGCTCACCCACCCACGTCTGCAGCGGCACAGCGTCGTCTTACGTTTATTGATAATAATTTCCGTTCGTTTGTTTGTTTTCGCTTCTCCTTAACTCAGGTTTTCATAACTAGGAGAGCACAGCTCAGTCACACGTTTGCTTAAATATTGCTTATTTTGTATAAATGTAATTCTTTGTTTTGAGTAAATAAATAAATAAATATTGTTATTATTTAAAATTAATTAAGTAGGTTATGTAATGTAAATTAACCCGTGGTAACATTTTCAATCACAATAGGGTATTTGACTAAAAAAACTAATAAGTCCGTCAGTCAGATTTCCAAAAAATACTAGACACATATTTTTTCTTTTTTCATATAAACAAAACATGAAGACGACACATTGCGTTGAAAAGTCGTGTGAAGTCACTGCACGCTACACTTTTTAGCAAGCAGTGTCGTCACCAGCCACCACTCCTGATCTTTGATGCCTTTTATATTTGTAAATTTTTATTGATTTGATAAAACAAAATATACATATCCAATATTTTTCTGTAGTCTGAATGACGGACTAAATAGAATCAATTTCTTTTAAGTCAGGAAACATCCCTGTGAGATGGAAAATGTTATGGCTTTGGACTGTCGTAACGGTCAAGTGTAAGTAGATTTTATTATGTACTTTACTCGTAAATCCAGCCGTAAGTGATAAAATCAAATATAGCATAATGTAATTAAAACGTGTTGATTTTACTTAGAACGTTCAAAGAGTGGAGGAGGGAGGGTCCCACTGTGCGCACACGTCTAGTACCACTATGATCTGCCGTGAATTATGTTGTGCGCTCAGTGTTACCAAGCACTGCAACATTTTCTAAATGTGTTTGAGAAAAAAATATAACATTCAGTTCGATACAGTTGCTTATTATAATAAACTATATTCAGTTTTCGTATAAAGAAAAAAAAAACGTTGTATATAGTAATAATAAAGCTGAAGAGATTTTTTTTTTTTTTTGTTTTATCGCATCATTCCCTAAAACTTGAAAGACGATATAATATTGTTATTTACAAGGCGCTAGGATTCTTAGGAGCCCAGCGAAAAAGAAGTTAAAATTAATGCTGTGTTGATTTTTTTAAAGATTAATTTAAAACTCGTATTTTTCTTGAACATCGGTATGCAATTAACGTTAGTTACACCTAATACTTCTTCTGTCTTTTAAGACAATAATTCAAAATTTTCTGTCTATGAAAAATCCCCTGTGATCATAACAATGATACCCGACTTCGTTAAAAATAACCTTTTACAACAATAATTCGTAAGTATCAAAACTCCCTCATTCGGTCTACAGTAGACAGGTACAAGCGTCGAACGCCGGAGAAAGCGCCATCTTATGCAGCTCTACGTATATGTAAATGTCTGCACAGTTCTGTATGGAAATGGATTACCTACCTTTTATTCTATTTTTTTTGGTTTGTTACCTATGTTTTTATTTTGATTACAGAACTGAAGAACATTGAACTGATACCTAGAAAACAATATTCCTAGGTACCAACTTAAATACAAAACGACACTGACGTTCAAAAAGTACTGATTCTTAGCCTAATTTGAATAAATCACTTCTGATTTTGATTTTGATCAATATCGTAAATTCTTTAGGAAAGATTGTAAGCATATTTTTAGAAGGAATTAGAAATTTTGCTAAAATACTTTCGTTTCAACCTCTAAAGATAGCACAATAAAAGAATAGAGAATAAAATAAAATGAGTATTGAATGTATCTAAATAAGTATTTAGGAAAACATAAACACAATGCCAATTAAAATATACTTAGTAAGAAAGTCAAATTTAATTTGCTAGTGAACGCAGAGTAGCGCCAAAGAAGCAGTAAAAAAAATCGACACCTAGCTATTTACTACAGAATTTATTTTGTATACGTGTAGGTACCTAAACAGAAAATATTGCTAATTGCATTAAGTACAAAGGCAAAAGCAAGCGTTAATAGCAGTTTTTGCATGCTGAACTTGATGCCAATGAACTTACGAGTAGGTCTCAAGCCATCGAATCATAGCATAGAACAAGCGACAATAAGCGTCATGACAGGCTATCACTCCGGGGCATACGATCAAAGCATTCAAACGGATTAAGAATAATTAGCTAATTTGTCATTTTAATGTCACATGCCATCACGTTCTCGACAAAAACGAATAAAAAAGAAACACTTTTAATCCAAGCCGAGCGTATCGTAAAAACTACAAGTCGGCATAACCCATGAGTCTTTGCCTTTTGTGCGGTTTGAAAAATAAAAAAGGGTAGATATTTTAAAAAAAGAACATTAGTTAGTGCGACGGATCAGTCATCCGCGGGCCGCGCCGCGAAACACGTCGCCTGGCTCTTTCATACGCACTTTGCCTGTTATTAAATCCCGACACGTGTACTAATGACGCTTCGATTTTGACCTCCGATACCCGAGGGTAGCGATGTTCGATGCCTATCAGCTCCGACTTACCGCTTGTTTTGAATAACAAGACATGCTGTTTACATAATTCCTGTGGTTACGTAAATGACACCTATGTACGGGTAACGTCGGTACAGTGAGTTAAAACGCCTTTACAGTACGATTACTAATTTTCTAACAACTACTTGTTGGAAAATTAGTAATTACCTAACCCTTGCAGGTTACGCATGAATAAAATTAATAATAGACTAATTGGACAACTTTTTCAGCAAAACAAAAGAGGGTTTGTAGTACATTACAAGAAATCATGTAACCTAAAACGACGGAAACCTTAGAATAAATACAACTGGTTATTGCAATATTTCCAGAATTCTATTATTAGGTACCTACCTACGCGACTGGAATACGTAAAGGTCTTACTTTATGCATTGTACCTTGAGAAGTGACGCATCTGATACCGTCACCCTTTAAGACGACTGTGGAAAATACGCAAAATATGTATAATCATCATTATCATCAACCTTTTATCGTCCCACTACTGGGCATAGGTCCCCTGCATACAGAGGGGGATTGAGCTTAATCACCATCCTCGCTCAATGCGGGTTGGCGATTTCAGACTTAAAGTCCCTGTTTCCTCAAGATGTTTTCCTTTTCCTTGTATTGTAATAAATCATTGATGTCCAAGATATACTTAGAAAGGACATATAACTTAGAAAAGTTATATTGGAACTTGCCTGGCCTGGAATCGAATCCGCACACTCATACTTGAGAGGCTGGTGTTTTAACCACTAGGCCACTACGATTAAGACGAGTGAGAAGGAAATGTGAACTGTGGTCAGAATTACTTAAGGTATATATTAATTAGAAAATTGGACTTTACTTAATAGCTAGTTTTATATAATCAGTCTAAAATATTCCCACTGCTGGAACACGGGTCTCATCTCTTCGAGAGGTAGGGGTGTAATCTACCACGCAGGCCAAGTGCAAGTTGATAGATGACACAAGTCTTAGAACTTGTAAATATTAAATACTAGCGGCTAGCGGCCGCCAGCGACTTCGTTCACGTGGTTTAGTTATGCTCTGCTCCTATTGGTCGCAGCGTGATGTTATATAGCCTAAAGCCTTCCTGGATTAATGGGCTGTCCAACACCAAAAGAATTGTTCAAATGTAAAATGTTCAAAAATAAAAATTATGTCAACAATGTCGTTATATAATGCAAATTAATAATAATTTTATAAATTAATGTCAAAGAAATCCTTAATGTCATAGAAATTATGTTTATTTAGCCACAGTACAGCTTGTTTTTAAATAAATTTAGGTCATTAGAGATTTTGCTGTAAATGCGCACACATATCACAAAGCAACTTTTAGCAAACTTAGCCGATTTCGGATTATCCTTAACGATAAATCTGTCTTTGTCTCTTGTTGGACGAGTAATTACTTCAGATGCTTTTTGAACAATCCTATATTACTGTAAACAAAGTTACACATTACATACAGTATGTTAAGAAAACCCTGTCCGACCCATAAGGATAATAAAGGTTAGGTAAACACATGACCAAATATAATATAAAATTTTACGTGTAGCAGTACCTACAAACGCCACAAAATGAACGACGCGTCATACTGATGTCACACGAATTCTACATCTCGCAATCAGAGTTTACCGTGCAATTAGCATACATACAACTTGCCAATTTCAACCATCGGGCAAGTGCCCGCCAGACATAACACCCGTCTGGTCGGAGGATCCTCCCTTTTATGTGGAGGATGAGTGAGCTTTACTCCCTGTTCCTCATGCCTCCACATACGTAATCATCATAGTACCAATACAAATGAATTTTGAAATAATCTTTTTTTCCCGCGAATTAATTCCAACTTCCCCGAAATTTGGTAATTTATAAAAAAGTGACAACACCGGTATTATTATGAGCGAATAGCGATACGACCACGTGCCGCATGCCCTGCCCCCGCCGCCCGCGGTAGGGTGCTTAACGCACAATTATTAAGTTACGTCTTTTTGCGAAATAATATTTATTTTTTTAGGGGGATTTTTTTTAAAGTTTAGCCCGGTTTTGTATCCATTAGTAGTCAGTTATTGATACCTAACAATACCTTCACGGGTCGGACAGGGTTTTCTTTACATATTGTATATGTCAAGTACAGGAAGTGATAACAGACCTGACCTGAATACTTATTTTAATATTAAAAATTTGGTCCGTTTCGCGAAGACTCATTGTACTTCTTATACCTTAAAGACCCTACCATCGGAAAACTAACAATGAAATGGAACATCTGCACCTACACTTAAAAGAGTCCAACTTCCGTAAATCACAAGCCTAGTCTATCTAGAGTCCAAAGTTTTAAAGTCACAATAGTAACCACCCACGAAAGTCCGTCAGTCCGGTTCGTCATGCAATGATTAATACTGACTTGGCTCATTAGCTGAAGGGCTTAGCAACGCCGTCCGGGGCACTTAATCACTCGAACAAAGCACTACCTACTCGCGAGCAGCCGAAAGCATCATTCTTCGTCAGGAATGTGTGAGAGGGGTGTTTGACATAAGCGGTCGCTTGAAGCGGCTTGACAGTGCTTGAGAAATACTCTGATAGGCGGTAAAAAAAATCTTAAAATAAACAAGCATTTTTAAAGAACTCTGAAGATCTACAATCGCCATTGGTTCAGTGTAAAAATATTGGTGCACTGACCTCCGATCGGCCACAGCGCGATCTTGTATCGACTTGCTTTTTTCGCGCTATTATTATTAAAGTTTGGTACCGCAGGATGCGGCGGTCATTAACCTGTAAGCGTTTCCTTATCAACATGTACATCATGTAGAAAATGTGAAACATGAAAAATAATTTCCTGTGACTAAACTAATTGACATATTTATATGGTTTTTTATGGGTCGACTGAGAATGTGTTGAGGTACATGATGTTTAATTTATTGTCATATTGTCAGCACCACTCTGTACATACATTTTAAATTTTTGATATGTTCCGCTCTTGTTGGTCGCAGCGTGATGTTACTATAGGGTATATTTTCTTAAGAAATATTTACCAAACGGATCGAATGTTTTTATTTCTTCATTTAATTAATTTCGTTTTTCACAATAATTACTCCTCCATCGTTATAGGCAGACAACAAATAACTTTATTATTTCCTATAAAAGGTTTCAAGTAGTACGATACAGCCATCCGTCCGCTGTTCGTTCATAACTTAAGTTGCATCATTAGAACGCGAAGAGGACGAAGCGCATGTGAGTATGTACTTTGAATTCTTGTGTACTTGCATATGTACTCTCATATCTCTCACGAACTCTCTCGTATAGAACAGTCAACTTTAATTACTTGCCGAACAATTTTTCAACTGCCTATCTTTAATATTACTTATAGTACCTACCTTTATCTGTACATATTTTTGTGTTTCAGTAAGTAGGTACACACAGACGGGTCAAGATACAATAATATTCTTCTTCATCTTCAGTTGTATCCGAAGCTTTTCAGCTTTGGAGTCTAGGGTCCGCTTTACCAGTCTAACTGGTCATTTTGGCTAAACTTCGATATTTTCCATGAAACGACTGCCGTGTGACCTTCACAAACCGAAAGCGATATCGAAGCATTGCAGTTAGACCAATAATAGGACTTTTGAGGGCTCCAACTACCCGTAACGACTGCCATTAGATGTTCGTATGGCAACCGGGACCAATGGCTTAACGTGCTTTCCGAGGCACGACCAGACCAGTGCAAATATTCATGCATACAAATATTTGCACTGCGCGGGGATCGAAGCCGCACCTCCTTGCGCAGCGGCCGCGGTCGCTGCCGCTACGCCACGGAGACTATCATAAGCAAAATACAATAATATGACACTCAAACCCGATTCAATCCACTTTTGCCATCAACTATTCAAAATCGGCTGCAACCATTTGTAAAGCCATGGAACCACCATAAATCCACGTGGGATACAAGCGTACATCCTACCTATTGGTACAATATGGATACATACAGAAGGTTAATATCATACAATAAAAGAAAATGTACGCACACATAGGCAGCCTTCACTTAAGTATGCAAACTCGCTCGCGATCGTCATTTATCGACCTTAGAAGCATTAGATCATATGTATAGCTGTAAGCCTAGTATGAGTTTTCATTACGAGACTCGATCGTCGATATCGAGCGCGTTTGGCGCTCTCATTGGTTGAGAGTTCTTAGAACCTTGAAGCGGGCCAATCGATGAGTCAAACGCGCTCGATATCGACGATCGAGTTTATAGTTTTAGAGTAATAAACTCAGTTCCACATTTTTTGCAGATGTGCCAATATATTATTGGGTGAACGATATATATACACGTACGTATGGTGATTACAAACTATCTCAAACAAATCTCGACTTTAGAAGCATTAGGTCGAATCTATAGCTCAACCTTAGAAGCAGTAGTCTAAGGTTGAGCTATAGATTCGACCTAATGCTTCTAAAGTAGAAGCAGTAGTCTAAAGTTGGATAGCCTATTAATCTAGAAGGGCTCTAGGCTATATAACATCACGCTGCGGCCAATAGGAGCGGAGCATATAAAAAAAAACATACCATAACCTACGCGGGTACAACCGCAGGGCGCAGCTGGTTAACTCATAAATCAATTTCACACATTTATAAGATCTTTGATCTTTGGGTCTGTAAAATATGATAAACGTATATGTGCCGATATAGCGATATGTGTTTGTACTTCCACATGAAATTAGCCTTCTTAGCCTATCTATACTGTGCTATCGGCCTATTTAATTACCATAATTAATTAGATCCCGTGGCGCAGACGTGAGCAGAATGGAGGATTGATGCCGGTAACATATCGCCGCCATTTGCCGAGGTGACGAGTATCGTTCTTCGTCCGTATATTTTTAAAAGCCTATTATTAGGAAGTTGGTTTTTTGTGTTCATTGCCGCGTTGATATCATCCCATGCTATCAATCATCGTAACGTGCTATGTAAGATCTGTGGAGGCTTTTGGACGTTTTATTCTTAAACCGTTACTAATTAAGTGTTTGATGTTAGCGGTATAGTCGATGGAGAATCTTAGTCAATTTGTCTATATCTTGATTTTGTTACAACTTGATACTATTTAAGCGTGTAGGGATATTATTACTCAATATAGGATTTCAGTGTCTAATATTAATATCTAATACTAGCGGCCGCCCGCGACTTCGTTTGCGTGGAGTAATAAGAAAAAAAACAGCATACATTAATTTTTTTTTTTATGCTACGCTCTTATTGATCGCAGCGTAATGTTATATAGTCTAAAGCCTTCTTGAATTCACAGGCTATCCAATGCAAAAAAAAATAATTCAAATCGGACCAGTAGTTCCTGAGATTAGCGCGTTCAAACAAACAAACTCTTCAGCTTTATATATTAGTATAGATTAATTGGGCACATTGCTCGTAGAACCGATGGCCAAGGAGGCAGTAAGGTTCTGGAATGGCGGCCATGTACCGGAAGACGCAGTGAAAGGAGGCCCTCAACAAGGTGGACCGATGGACTGGTGATGGTCACGGGAAGCCGATGGATGCGGGCAGCATCAAACCGATCATCGTGGAAAGCTTGGAGACCTATGTCCAGCAGTGGACCTCTATTCGCTGAAGAACAGAAGGATATGAAAGACTTTTACTATCCCGCAGTTTTACTAGCAGAAGTCTCGATCTCCTGGGCATATCGCTAGTTACGTATAGTGATGTTGCCAGTTCTACCAGATTCAGCAAAATACCATTATTTTACATAGAGCCTGCCTGTCTGACTTCCACAACCCAGTTACTGGGTAATACGATACCTCTTAGCAATACTGGTTATCAGACTTTTAGGCTTCGGGCTACCCGTAACGACTGTCAATGATCTACAAATGACAGGAGGTATCAACGGCTTAACGTGGATTTCAAACCACGGTGGAGTCTCGGTATGTAATGATGCTCACCTATTCACAAACCAACCGCGGCAAGCGTAGTTTAACTTGACCGATCGACCTATGCGGTCGGTATGATTTAGCCACCAGCCCCTCTCGTACATCGCCTTTGTAGCGGTACCTACAAACGCCACATGGAACAACGCGTCATACTGACGTCACACGAATTCTACATCTCGCAAGCAGAATTTATTGTGCATTTAACATACATACAGCTTCCCAAAAATCAACCGTTGGGCAAGTGCCCGCCAGACATAACACCCGTCTGGTCGGAGGATCCTCGCGTTTCTATGGAGGATGAGTGAGCTTTCCCCCTGTTTCTCATGCCCCCACACCTTCAATCATGTCAAAAATACTTTACCAAATATAAGATTGTCATTGAGCCTGACCGGGTAGAGTGCCGACTTACCGAAGCACTAAAATAAGTAGGCTTATGGAAGCTGTTAAGCAACAAGCTGTTGTTTGCTATAATAAATATAGCAAACAACAGCTTGTAGCAAACAACAGCGTTTGACGTCGCAAAGAAATCATAAAATCTCTGCTACACCTGTTCTTAGCGTGGGTCTTAAGGTTCACCCTGAAAGTTTTTCAAACAAGTACTCGTACAGATCGTCACGTTTCTATGTTTGTGAGGAAATATTGTAATAACTAGCAGCGCCCGTGGTTTCGTCCGCATTGATTTCTATCCTGTGATATCAAAATAAAGAGTTCTGTGCAAAAAATGCGTTGTGTATGTGGAAGCTATCTACGCGCCAAATTAAATCTAAATCCGTCTAGCCGTTTAAGCATGAACAAATAACACACACACACATACATACGAATACTCACCCAGTTACTTTCGCCTTTAATATATTTGTGTGAAGTTGATAAATGGTTAGATTTATAATATTTTATAATATTAATATACTTATAACAAAAGTAAATTTAATTCAAATTTACCGAAAAACAGTACACTCGAAATTTTTATAAGAAAACAAATTAACATATTTATTTTATTTTCTGGAGAAGAAGAATTTATTTTATTTTCTGAAGAGTAAAAATAAAATTAAAATACCTACTTAAAGTCAAAAGCAATTCACTAAGAAAATAAAACAAATGATATGTGAATCCATATTAATATTATAAATGTGAAAGTGTGTTTGTTTGTTTGTTTGTCCTTCCTTCACGCCGTAGCTAAGCAATCAATCGACCTGATTTTTGGCATACAGTTAGTTGAAAAGATGGAGAGTAACATAGGCTACTTTTGGTCCTAAAAAAACATCAAGTTCCCAAGGAAGATCACTGGAATATTAGTATGTGTACACCAAATATCCTAATATTATAAATCGGAAAGTGAGATTGTTTGTTTGTTTGTTCCGCTTTCACGCCGTAACTACTAAGCCGATTGTTTTGAAATTTTGCAGACGTAAAGTTAGAAGTCCGGATTAAATAATAGGGTACTTTTTTATCCCGGAAAAAATTATATTCCTGAGGGAAATCTAAAAGCGCGATATAACCGATCTCCACGCGAGCGAAGCCGCGGGCGGAAAGCTAGTAGACTTATAAAAACATACTTATTTCAAAAATAAATATTACTAGAATATCAGTGACTATGTACCTTTTTTTTAAAAATAAATTATAAACCAGCGCTTGACCGCAATCCCGCCTGATGGTAAGCAGTGATGCGATCGTTGATGGTAAAGCGCGCTAGTTTATTAAGAGCTTATTCACTCTAGCCTTGAAGACATTCATATCGTAGTGTGACGGAAACACCGCCGCCGGCAAATTGTTCCAGTCCCTCGATGTACGCGGTATAAAAGAAGAAGCGAAACGCTTCGTCCGGATCGTAGTGGTGTCAACAACGTAAGGGTGGAAACTCGCCGTACGACGGGTCGGCCGATGGTGGAACGGAGATGGGGAATTAAATCATGCAATTCCCTTGCACACTCACCAGAATGAACCTAAAATATAATATAAATACATACACAACTTACATGAAGTGGAAAGATACTCTCTTATTACAAAACGATATCTAACTATAGTTATCGACTTAACCTTCAAGTCAGTATTTGTATTTCGAACTTTATTGAGGTGAGTCAAAGTTCTTAAGACAAAAGTGGCAAATTAGTACCAAACTAAACTGTCATTTTATATAATGAACTGCATTTCATGATTAGGTGCATAATTCAATAACCATTTAAAACTGATCTAAAAAAAACCATATTTTGTGATAATGGGGATAGTTTTCTTTTATCCTTCTTTTAAAACTGCACCAGTTTGGGAGTCCCTATGTTATTTGTTGAAGGGTTCCCGTTTCATTAGATACATAGAAATCAATGAGTCAATTAGTGACCGCACTGGAGAGCATGCTCGAGTGAGCGCGTATTCCCGGCACTAACGTCTGTGAGTTAATTAGAAAAATTGAAATGATTGGAAAAGGACGAGTGTTATTTATCTTGCAATTAGTTAATCAACTGAAGGATGACGCTACAGGATAGAGTGGTGTTTCGTGTAGGTGCTATATGTCAATACTAAACCAAAATGCCGAAATCTAGAAACAGCAGTAGGTACCCTTTCACCTGCATAAGTCGAAAATCGGGCAATGGCGCCGATTCTGTTGTCACAAATTAAACTAATTTTAAGTTAAGTGCATATTTTTCTTTCCATTTCGTTAAGAAAAGGATAGAAGATAACATTTTAGTTTCATCCTGTCAAATTAAGGTACTCCATAGGCATTTTTTTTTTTGGTTCATTTCTTTCCGTTCAGAGGAACGGAAAAGGCAAAGGCATAGTACGCCATACAGCCTAGTCTTCAGTATTTTTTTTTCTTCAGTAAGTTTATATCCTAACTTATCCTAATTTATCCTAAACTTATCCTAACTTAACATAATCTAAACCAGTAGTTCCCAAACTTATTTTTCTCGTGGACCACTTTCAAAATTTTACTGGTTTCGGTGGACCCCCTGCTGCTACATTTCTACCACATTCTTAAAGTCGCCAAAAAATAAAAATTGTGTCACTTCTGAGTTCTGTCCCTATATTCCGATATGTAAAATAAAAACGAAAAATGGTACATTTTATATCACTTTATTTATTAAAAGAATAGAATTACAAGAAAAAAATATTAAGTTAATATAGGTTCAGGTCATAATTTTAATTAATGGGAAGGATGTATCTGATGGAGTGTCAGCAAACGATCAATGTTTGGCTTTATTTTTGTCAGCAATAACCGCAAATCCCCCCGCTCTGTGATGTTTAATTTGCTCCTTTTTTTTTGTTAAGAGGTTTGTAACGGCACTAAAACTCCTTTCGACAAGGTATGACGAGGGAAAAGCTATTAAAAATTTCCTTGCGATTTCCCACAGTCCAGGATATTTTTCGGGTATTTCTGCTTGCAGCCAAAATGTTGGGTAGCCTTTTCTAAATTTCACCTTCAGCTCCTCATTAGTGCTTAGCTCGAGCAGCTCCTCTTGTAATACAACATTGGCCACTTCCGTTTCATCAAATGGATTTATGATCCATGGTGGTATATCCATCGTCAGTATATCTTCAAACCTGGTTTTGAAGTCATCATGCACTTAAATGTTGACTGTAGGTATGGATATCCCCATCAATACATTCTACCTGCGACAAGTTTGGAAATTGAGAGAATTCGCGCCGACTAATGTTTTGCTTCATAAATTTCAATTTCCCAAGAAAAGCCGAAATTATCCCCTTTGTTTTTATTAAATTCAGGCTGTCCCCTTGTAACTGCAAGTTAATATCATTAAATTTTTTAAACAAATCTGTCAAATACGCAATGTCTGCTTTGAATTTGATCAAGTTTTCTTTTAAATCTGGATCTCTACTTTCTAAGAACTCTAATATGGAATCGAAAACAGAGTAAAATCTCGTTAAGCATGCACCTTTCGACAACCAGCGTACTTCAGTATGTAAGGGCAGTCGTTGGAAGTCTTCATCATTTTCGTCGCACAATTGAGCAAATAAACGCGTATTCAATGCATTGCTTCTGATTTTGTTGACAGCTTTTATTACAAAATGAAGAGATTGGTTCAACCTGTCACTTAAATGTTTTGCCACAAGATGCTGTCGGTGGATTACGCAATGAATAGCTGTAAGTCCTGGTATAATTCTTTTCAGATGACTTATAAACCCACGATATCGCCCGACCATTGCAGGAGCTCCGTCTGTTGCCACTGAAATAATGTTTGTAAATGGGATCGATTTTTCCGTAAAAAAATTACTCAGGACATTAAATATTGATTCGCCTTTAGTGTCAGTCTCCAAAGTTCTGGCAAATAGCAATTCTTCGTGAATTTCTTCCTCAACAATAAATCGGACATATGCCAATAGTAATGCTTCATTACTGGGTAACGTTGACTCGTCCAGTTGTATAGAAAAATGAGTTTTTTGCAGATGATTGCACAAAAATCTTTCGATATCAGAGCTCATTTCATCAATGCGTCTTTGTACAGTTTTTAAAACCTCTTCAACAGCGGGTAAAATTAATTGTTCTCCGATAGTGTGCGGTTTCCAGATTTTGCTATAAGTAATGAGATATTGTAAGATGCCCGCAAGCCATCATCGTTACTTTGAGATGTTGAAGCGAACATACTGTGCACGGTGGGTCTCTTTCCATATTTTTCTTTCAATGTTTGAAAATATTTTAAATCTTTACCTATTTTATCAGTATGACACCTTTTTAGATGATCTTCGAGCTTTGATGGTTTCATAGAGTCATTGCTCAAAACTTTGTTGCATAATAGGCACATGGGCAATTGTTTGTCTGCCTCTGATGGAACAAAACCATATTTCAAATAATCGACACTATATTGTCGACATTTTTTCTTTGCTGTAGCCATGTTTCGTGTCAGTTACCTTACCTGTAAAAAAAATATTTTAGTAACCAAGTTTTTTTCTGAATATAGGTATCACACCGCAGCCTTTGTCAGCACGCGGAAATAGAATTACGGCTTGTAAAGGGACCAAGTAATAAACCGCTGAGACAAATACAGACGTTTTCACAAAACGGTATCAATTTTTAAAGTACATAATTTACCACTAATTTTTAATAGTATAAATAAAAATTGGTGTACTCAGTATCGAATACTGATCATATTTGTGTAGGAAAAAATAAAAGTCGAAATCCCAAAATTGTCCATAAAAACGATAAATAAAATTTTATTAAATCAATGAGTTCACGCGCTCCGTGTATTTGCGTATTTTTTGTCTGCGGCTTCATTGTTAAAACGTGACAAACTGGCATCGAAGTTCAAGCCCCGCCCTTTTCCCGTCGCCCGCGCACCGCTCGCTCTTTCCGAAAAGGAATAGTTTTGATAAAATAGTTACATCAAAATCAATTTAAAATGATTATGAAATTACTGTTTTATAAAATTAGAATAGAATAGAATAGAATACTCTTTATTATGTACACCATATAGATTACAGAACATAAATAAAAATATTTTGCAAAGGGTGACACAATGGGCGGTCTTATCGCTAAGAGCGATCTTTTACAGACAACCTTTGGATGGAATTCTAAGAGGTAGGATAAAGAAATAGTGTAGGTAGTCTACAGTGTACTATTTACATAGATTATACAATAAATATATACGTTAAGTGTATCATACTAGTTTAAATAAATTTATACATCTAATTAATAAATATCATACAAGAGCACATTAAATATAATAATATGTTTAAAGGGAGAGGAAGTGCTTTTTTATCATAGTTTTAAAAGTAAACAGTGTTTGAGCACGCCTTACGGACACGGGCAAGTCATTCCATAGCCGAACTGCTTGTACAGTAAAGGATTTATCATAGAAACTAGTGGAATGCATCGGCATGTCTAATATCAGGTTTTCCGATGATCTCAGATATCTATTATGTGTGTCATGAAGGAACTTGAAACGTTCTTTAAGATAAGAGGGGGTTTTAGGATTAAACAAAATGTTGTAGAGCTGAAATAGTATATGAGAATTCCGGCGAAGACGTATGGGAAGCCACTTAAGCTTTGTACGAAATTCAGATATGTGATCATATTTGCGCAGGCCAAATATAAATCTTATGCAAAAGTTTTGAAGTCGCTCAAGTTTATCTAGTTGTGCCTCAGTAAGATCTGGATAACTGACATCTGCGTAGTCAAGGATGGGAAGTAGAAGTGATTGTGCAAGCGCAGTTTTAGTGGCAGTAGGAAGAAAGTTCCGTAACCGTCTCAGAGACTTACCAGATGCAAAAATTTTGCGACTGACATCTTGTAGCTGTGGATCCCAGGAAAGATGCTTGTCGATCCAAACCCCAAGGTTCTTAACCTTCTCACTGAACGGAATAGCAGTACCATTAAATTGAACTTGGGGAAGTTGCGTAGTTATTTGCAAGAAAAATTACAAAATTAATTGCTCTGCAATATTGCTTATTCGGCCTTTTTAGAGAGGCAGTGCTTCTCTCGTGAAAAACAATTGAATAAAACGTGCTGTGTTTGTCTTCAAATCGAAAGAGGACAATTAAAATATCTGTAAGTTACTAAGTTACCTATCTATACAGGCCGTTGTGATCAACCGACTAGTACACGTAAACAAAATACTTAAGTACTATAACAAAAAAAAGGTAGGTTACTTACTTTTCTCCGGCACTAGCAAACACAGATATAAATTTTCTCACAACTTTTTCCAAATTCCGCCTTTTTTCGAAATTCCGGAAACGAATGAATGCGTTTGCCTTTGGCATCAAGTATTTATAGTGGTGATCAAGTTCATGTCTGAACAAGCATTAAGCATTGTCGGGCGGATAGCGCTTTGTAAGTCTGTACACGAAATTGTACGTAATATCGAATACGCAAGTTTGGACAAGTAACA
The DNA here is from genome assembly GCA_037179545.1 of Sesamia inferens. NCBI lineage: Eukaryota > Metazoa > Arthropoda > Insecta > Lepidoptera > Noctuidae > Sesamia > Sesamia inferens. Next base: position 10,198,618 of record CM073934.1, on the reverse strand, counting down.
GTCGCTTGCCTTATTAAAATATTATCTGCTTAGATAGGTACTTAAAACAATGTAGGTAGGCCCTTATAAAAACTATGCTTACATTTTTGCTCTTTACTATCAAAAGCAGATAAATTTTCGTGGACCCCCATTAACCTCTTATGGACCCCCATTTTTTGTTCACGCCTACGTAGACCCCCAGCAAGTCTCCCGTGGACCCCTGGGGGTCCACCTGGACCACTTTGGGAATCACTGATCTAAACTAACTCCTTTCGATTCCCGCGTGTAGGCGATAAGGAGGGATTTAGCGTAAAAACATGATGTGTCCACTATGCTACACTATTTCACTGTTCTTTATAAATTATGCACTAAATGCACTTTTTACTACATAAATCACGCGTTTTTATTTAGTAAACGACACTATAAATAATTTAAAAGTTCAATGAAAAATTAACGTGGCACTCATCTTCGCTTTCCCGCCAAAACTTCACTCCATAGACAGTTTAGACGCGATTATAAACATGGCGACTAAAATACGTCACGAGCGCACTAATTTGACAGGTCTAAACTGACATTTTATCTTCTGTCCTTTTCTTAATGAAATAGAAAGAAAAAGATGCATTGAACTTAAATTTAATTTAGTTTGTGAACAAGGGATCGGGGCCTATATTGGGTTAAAAACCAACGCATGGCCTAATCAAAGTCATAGATTACGGCTTGGATTAGAACGCGTTAGTTGTTTGGTTTGGTTGGCTTTTATAATATTAGTTTTGAAAACAATGAATTTAAATTCAACTACATATTACGAGCGACTTTTGCCTAATTTTTTTATCTTATTACCCCAAGTATAAACGTTTGCAGCAAATGGTACTTATGACATAACAGTAAACGTTTTGTCCCAAAAATTCCCCGCAGTCTCCAGATCAGTCTCCCTCTGACGCAGCATCGTTGGTCATGTTGTTGGGTTATCACCTCGCTCAACTGCAGTGTTCCTTCGATCCATTCAGTTTTGTGAATAGGCACAACAATTGCATCACTGTTTAACCATCAGGCGGGATTGCGGTCAAGCACTAGTTTATAATTTATAAAATTTAAAACAATCCCAATTTCTTCATGGCCCTATTATGATATTGGTCTGATTATAAGACTTGACTATGAATACAACAAAATATAAAGGGTGTATCTGACATCGACGCACAAACGAGTATTATGGATCCAGTACATGATTCTGAACCCCCCAGTGGTGGAATTTTTGGTCGGCTTTTCATGATTTAAAAAAACATATATGTAGTTTTTTTCACTTTAGACCATTCATAATTGCTATTACTTTTATAACCCAATAAGATTTTAAAATAAAAATTAATTCATTCGCTAATTACCTACACAAAAAAGCGAAATAAAAACAAAACTCGAAAAACTCTCTTATCAGCTGATTTAATAGAGTTCACATCAGGGATCAACATCATACCAACAAACCCGCACGGCGGCACGCTTGCAACGTTCAAAGGCCGAGCCGACACTTAACCGTTCATTAACGATATAAATGACTATCATAATTTTGTTAGTGGCATGCGGTCTAGCCTTTTCGTGAAGTTTGCGTTACTATGTCAGATACACCCTGTATGCACCTTGTAACATCATGTACACAATACATATTGGCGCATTAATTAGGGTAGCTAATCAATAAAGCAATCAGCCACCACAGTCAGTGGTGCTGGCGACTGCGGAGTGTGCTTGAGTGAACGCGTGCCTGCTCCTGCCCTTCATTTGTTACTTATTGGGTATTAATTAAAATTGAATTGTGAAGGCCAGAGTACCAATCCCCGTAATTAAAACATCCATAATCAAATCAGAAAATACTTTGTTCTACAAAAATCTTAATGCCCAAGAGTTTACTTGGATTCTGTCGCAAGCAACCGTGAAAATTACAATTGACAAAAAAACAGAACTCTAAGATGACAGGCTATAAAAATTTACAAAAATTCAAAAATAGCACAATAACATTAATTTAAATGTCAACACTCAAAGTCTAAAATGTTATTCAAATAAATTTAAGTAAGTATATGTCAATAACTGACATTAAAAAGTTAATAATCATATAATACGAAAAACAGAACAAATGTCTGTGGACTTTTTAAATTATGAAAATTCATCTTCTGCTGTTTTTGCAATCGAATTATGTAACCTAAGCCTATATAAAGGGTGTCTCTGACATCGACGCACAAACGAGTACCATGCATCCAGTACATGATTCTGAAACCCCCAGTGGTATAATTTTTTATGATTAAAAAAAATAGTATGCAGTTTTTTACGTTAAACCGTTCACATTTGCTATATTTATTTATTTAAACTTTACTTTTTCTCGGTGGTAGGCCATAACATCGGCCGCCGGCAGAAGTTACCACCCACCAGACAAAGTCTTGCCGCCAAGCGATTTGTCGTGTTCCGGCATGATGTCTGGTGAAGCCGTACGGAGGACGGGTCTGAGCAGTTGTGTTGCGATGTGAGCCGGGTACGATGCGCCAAATGTTGTTGTGTTGGGATTTTGGTCGTGGAGGGTCTTCAGATCAATCTCCCTTTGGCGCAGCATCGTTGGTCGTGTTGTTGGGTTTAACATTGCATCACCTCGCTCAACTGCCGTCTTCCTTCCTATTCGCTCAGTTTTTCTGAGCGAATAGGCTCTTAATAAACTAGCGCGCTTTACCATCAACGATCGCATCACTGCTTACCATCAGGCGGGATTGCGGTCAAGTGCTAGTTTATAATTATTAAAAAAAAAATGCACAAACATTGCACAATGGCGGACTTTTATAACCCAATAAGATTTTAAAATAAAAATTAATTAATTCGCTTATTACACAAATAAGCGCAATGTGAACAAAACTCGAAAAACTATCCTATCAGCTGATTTAATAGAGTTCACATCAGAGGTCAACGTCATACCGCAAACACGCGCGGCGGCACGCTTGCAACGTTCAAAGGCCGAGCCGACACATTTTTTTAAACACTGTGATTTCTGTAACCGCTCATTAACGATAGAAATGACTATCGTAATTTTATTAGTGGCATGCGGTGTAGCCTTTTCGCGAAGTTTGCGTTACGATGTCAGATACATCCTGTATAGTATGCCCATACTATCTATTAATAGTATGCCTATAATATCCTGAGAATGTCGTCAACGAAAGATAAAGTATATGGTGTCCATGGAGTTTCTTGCACGTTCTTCTCCATAGAGATCTACGCTTTGGAACGTGCAATTTAGCTTCACTTTACTTGGACTGACCGACATTGACTATTCAAAAGCACCAACGGATGGGTTTTTCTTTATTTGTTTTTTCTTTTTTTTTAAATTTTGTTTGCAATAAACAATTTTGATTTTGTTGTTTCTATAAAATTGTTTTCTGAGATAACGAGTTTGTTATTCACTAAAAACTAACGCTGTTCCTCTGTGCCACACTCTTAATGCACGTAAATGTATTTTCTTTCTTAACCAATTTACGATAACATCATCATTTATTTAATTTACATATTTTAAGTATATATAAATATATATACTTTATTGTACGTCAAAAACAAACTTTGATTAAAAATACATTCAACAAAGCGTTTGTTGTATGTTTTTTTCTAGAAGAGAATGCATTAGCGTTATCGCTAGTACAATCTCTTCCAGGCAACCAAAATCAAAATCATCATTATCAACTTATAAAAGTACAGAGTACATTTCTAAATTTTGTTTAGAAATGTACTCTGCTTCTCCATATATTTCATACCATTTGATTTAACTCGATAAGGATCGAGTTAAATTAATTCGTCATCATCATTTCAGCTGAAAGACTTTCATTGCTGGACATTGGCCTCTACCAAGGACGACAAATTAATTGGTATTCTTATCCAGTTTCTAAGTATCAAGTTCATGTAGCTCTGATTAGTCAGACTCAAATAGCGGTGTATGTAAATGCGTAATACAAGAATAGTAGCAACTGCTTCTATTTTTACTGTTTAATAACATTGACTGCATTTTACGTGGTTTTTTCTTATATGTGAAGCAATGGCAATATTATTCAGAATGCAATGCAATGTAAGGTGTATCCTTCAATCAGAATCAAAATGATTAAAATAAATTCTGATTGAAAGTGTATTACACAATTAGGTTACAACTTATCAAGCAAAAAACTTGACTGCAAACAATCAATCAAAATAATATTAACGAAACTATGCCATTGAATTTAAAAAGCATTTTAGCGAACAGACAGGTCGGTTAACGATAATGAAAACTCAAAGAGTAATAGAAAATGAAGGTTTGGTCGAAGAAAATGATTAATTGTGCCGCGGAAATTACCTACGAGGTCGACAGCCAGTCACGTTCTAGGCACGGGGTGACACCACCGACACACTGCGACTACTTCATCAAACTGTACTAATTAATCATATTATTGGTTTGGCCATTTATTAGGACGTCTCTTATTTGCTATATGAACGTTATCGTCGAACAGTTCCGAAAATCCAACAGTACTCTAATATTTGGCAACTAGCTACTGTCTTCCGACTTCACCTTTTCGTTTAAATAATTCTAATACCGAAGCGATGGGATGCGACGTGATCGCCTTGATATTACGTAGTTTTGCCATAGGGTTTTTTTCTCAGCTCTTAGTTCTTATGCTGTTAGCTAGGGCTGTGAGTTGAAGACCGTAATGTTAGCCCATAATCTTACTCAAGAATTTGGCTATCAAACGCGAAAATAAATTTTCAAATACGACTTAGATATTAACACGTTCAATTGTCGTATAATTATTTTAAGAACATTCACAGTCAGCAGGGTAATTGCGTAATATAAAAACAATAAAACAGGTTTCATTTTGACAGTTCTACAATATGGTATGGGCCTTAATGTCTGAAATAAATGGATAAATAAAAAGAGTATCAGGTAAATCGGGTAGAAAACATTAATAATGTGATGATTTTCATTTGCAGAATTTTGCTATGATCCACCAAATTATTTTACATATGTAAATACACACATCGTCACATTATAGCGATAGCTTTGAATCTCTTACCTCTTTTGGACGTCTGAGCTTCACGTTAAAAGCTGAAAACACACAAGTGTCCACTTAGAACGTCCTGAAAAGTTTAATTTGACTTTACATGTTGTATGTAGCTCTTAGATGAAAATCAAAACACCATGACCTCACAAATCTTGGAGCAAAAATACTCTTAACATATCCACTTTGTTTCCCTCAAGGGGACAAATGAGAGCCACATTTCCCCTCATACTCCTCATTCACCGTCGATTAACCATGGAATGTATTTATTTAGGGTGTTTTACTTCCGCAATGACCTTAATGTGTCCAGTGAAATATGAGCGGTCCTCAAAATATGCAATTTATGCACATATGCAATTTGCGGCAAGGCGACGCTTTTTATGTGACGCTTCCTGAGGAATAAATAAGTTTTGGGATAAAAATAGAATGCGTTCTAAGCAAAACATTTATAAGAAAGAAAAATAAACATAACGGTTGAGAATCTGTACAAATCGGTAACAAAACTCCCTGGTTCACAAACTAAACTAAATATAAGTCAGTGCATCTTTTAGTTTCGGTTTTATTGAGAATAGGATAGAAGACTAAGATCAGGTTTAGGCACGTCATCTTATTTAATTGATCATAAAGAGAAAGCACATGTCTTCTGTGTACGAGAAGAAGCCTTTCCCCAGCTGTGGGACAATAATAGGCTTGTATTGTTATTATTTTTATATTAAAATTTGACAGCTTCGTTTCACGCTCACGTAGACTGGTACGACTCACACGTTTCTATGTCCGCAGTCTTGATATAAAACTAGTAGCAGTTATATGCAATGAATTAAAAACAACGAAATATTCCCCAAAATTTAAGCAAATAAACTCATAGCGAGTTTATGGAAAAAAAAAATTAATTTCTGCACAACAAAGTTCTGTTTACGCTACAACTTTAAACTTGTAACTATTTCCGTAGTGCTAGTCACTCTTCAACTTAATTATCGTTTAAATAAAGGTGATAATTGTTTAACTTGTAATGAAGTTAGTAAATAAAATTTGAATATAAGTAGACTTTGGTCAATTACGGTAGTTCTAAATGTGTGTCGTACTTAGAACATCATATATTTTGATATACGATATCTACTAATAGGCTATCCTTGTGTACCTATTATGCCGAGGATTTTTTTAGGAAAACATCTGAACCCGTTATGTGCCAAGGAAGAACGAAAACCCCGTTAAGTTTCTTGCAATTTACAGAACAGTGACCGGTTGCATGTTACCTAATTAACTCAACTGCAACTCCTTGAGTTAGAATTGGCATCAAATGTCGTTATTTATAGTTAATGACTACGTTAATATGAATACAGGGAGAAGTATTAATGTTTTTTGGCAGGTGAAACCACAGGGCGCAGCTGGTCATTGTATAGATAAGTATTTAAAAATTTGAATTTCGGGCTATCCTGACGCTTTCGCCTTAAAGTTTCTAAAAAATCCTTCAAAGACGTCTTATCTATGACGTAATTGAGTCCGAAAAAATCCGTATCAGCATACGAAAGTGCGTTACGCGGCGAGGGCGGTGCCGCAGGGCGTACCGGAAGCGTATTACTCGCCAGCGGTGGCCGGAAATCGGCAATATATTGCGATCGACCGTCGCCGGCCAGCGCGTAAATAATACCGTGATAAGGAACCGTGTTTATGCCTTGCGATGCCGGCGACTTGATTTGTGTGTGCCAAATATATGGTACGGTGTAGGGGCCGAGAGTGCATCATTAAATGATCTTTATTCGATACGTCGTGTTTCGGCATGATGTCTGGTAAAGCCGTACGGAGAACGGGTCTGAGCAGTTGTGTTACGATGTGTGCCGGGTACGATGTGCCAAATATTGTTGTGTCGGTCGTGGAGGGTTTCCAGATCAATCTCCCTCTAGCGCAGCATTGATCGTGCTATTGAGTTTAACATTGCATCACCTCGCTCAACTGCAGTCTTCCTTTCTATTCACTCAGTTTTTTTGAGTGAATTGGCTCTTATAAAACGACTTCATCGCCGCTTATCATCAGGCGAGATTGCGGTCAAGCGCTGGTTTATAGTTTAAAAAAAAGGGTTATTCGACACTGTTCTATCTTATAGGGAAGTCTACTGTAGCAAAATTCACAGAGTGGCTGATACCAAGCATTCAGAACATGAATCGTTTTTTTATACTGTTATTCCCTACAAAAGTGCAATACCTACGGATTGAAAAGGCGTTGAAAGATATACTAAGGCCACGGTGTCCTGAATATGAATCCGTTTCCTGCATGTCATCTACTTACTGACAATCTACATCAAACAGTTGAAACTATTTTTATCTATCAAGGCCTTTTCAAACTTTACAAAGCAAAGGGACGTTAATACACCTCAATATTGGAGATGTTTATCTTACATCAGGCGAGCCACAGGCCTGCCAAACTTGCACATAAAAAAACCGTTCAAATTCTTATCAAAATCCCGTAGTTACAGCCTTCCCTAGATCGGACAATGTTTACTATATCGTGTAACATGTAGGATGTCATTAGCTACAGCAGCGATGGACCACGACATTTATTTTACGGCGTCCGGCTATAAAAGTGATCCAGTGCTTGCATTCTGCAGCGTTGTCCGCTGTTCCGTGTTCGTGGACCACTATTACACTGAATGGTGCAAAGAAGGCGTAAGTGATATTGATCTATGGCGATTCTCATAGCAGAAGATCTTTTAACTTTAACTTGACGGCACAGTTGGCGCAGTGGTTAAGTGATTGACTGCTGCACTGCTTGTCGCTGTTTTAATTCCCGCACGGAATAAATATTTGTCCTACAGATAGTTATTCCGGGTTTGGCTGTTTGTGAGTTTTGTAAACGCACCCACGATACAGGAGTAATTCCTAGTGTGGGGCAAGGTTTTTTTTTTTAATAATAATTATAATAGATATCAAATAACGTTTACAGTTTAACTACTTTAAAGCAATTCTAAATTATTTAAGGGATGGTTCCTAAAATATTTTTTAATTGCTTGCTTTCCTGTATTTGAACAAAGCCTGCTCGTTGGCAACAAACTTTATTCCAGTCAAAGGATACGCAAACAAGTACTAGGTACATCTAAATGTTGTGAATGGCATTTAGCACAAAACAAATGCACAAACAGGTAAACAAAACTCATATTTCCAAAATTGTAAAAAAATATTTTCTGCTCTAGGAAAATCGAAGAAAATTAACAAAGCAACTGTTGTCGTACCCTCTGTATCCATGGATTAGAAAATAATATTCTTGTCACTTCTAGTACCTCTATAGTAGTACATCTTTGACAACTGCCCATAGCCCGCGTCCCCACGGAAGTGATAAAGCTTTTGAGCTAAAAAAAGCATTTGGGTGGCGATGGCGCGGAAGCAAAGTGGGAACTAACCATAGCTGATAATCTTGACTTCGGGTAACATCGGTAAAGTTCGTTTTACTGCATTACTGGTCTGTCGAGTGGAAAGATAACGTCTTCATAGTTTTACTAGATTATCGACTTTTTTGGAACTTTCTGTGATAGAAATAATATTTGAATGCGTAATTGCGTAATCTTTTGGATTATGTGCGTTATATAGGTACGGTTTACGACTATGACGATTTCTTTTGACTATCCAAAAATTAAGAGGATCTAGAATAAAAGGTCAGGAATGGAAATCTTTTATTGAATTCTATATTGGCCTGAAAACTACAGGTGTTATTAGTTAAAGATTGTCCAAATTAATAAAAACGAGGCCTGTAGGACACCAGCACGTTTAAATCTACTACAATGTCTCAAGTTTATTTCATAAGTTTTCAACTTTATCTCTAAAACATTAAGGTTCAAAAGTGATGGAAAAAATTTACAGTTTCGCGTAGCTTGATATGCTCAATGGTTGATATATCGTGGTGGCCTAGTGGTTAAAACACCAGCCTCTCAAGTATGAGTGCGCGGGTTCGATTTCAGGTCAGGCAAGTACCAATGTAACTTTTCTAAAGTTATATGTACTTTCTAAATATATCTTGGACACGAATGACTGAAGGTGAAGGAAAACATCTAGAGGAAACCTGGACTTGTAAGTCTGAAATCGCCAACCCGCATTGAGCAAGCGTGGTGATTACACTCAATCCTTCTCTGTTTGAGAGGAGACCTGTGCCCAGCAGTGGGACGATAAAAAGGTTGATAAAGATGATGATGATATGCTCAATGCTGGCATCTCTACCTGAAACGTCTTTTAAAGTGTCGTATCAAAATGTCCATATATACCCCTTTAAAAATGTCTAGTTATCATTTAATACCTACGGTAGAAGCCTTAATGTTGCTTTTCAGGCTATTAAAACTGAGGTAGCAATATGGCGTAACAATGTATTTTATTATTTTCCGAGTAACATTACGTGTATACTGATACATTGTAAAACATTTATCTAACAACATTTATTACACCTTGCTGCTATACAGACAAGTACCTATCTTCTAGGAAAAATGAACGGCTTGGCCTCAACTAATTCCTGCCCATGACTTATTATGTTTTTAATTAAAAATCTAGTCTCAATATTATCGAATATTTATTGTCAATAAAAATTCCAAACCAATCTTTTTTATACTCATATCTATGTTTCTTTGTTATTACATACAATCTCATGACTTGTGGTCAGTCACTATCTGAATCTATGAAAAAGTATTTCTTTTCTTTAGAGTGAATACTACTTCAACTCTTCAATGGCCTCTGTGGTTAGATACCACAATTTTGCCATTAATACGTGTACAAATTATAGAAATTCTTTAAAAAAATTATTTCACATTACGGCCGCGTGAGCCGACTACTAGGAGATTTGATTCAAAGCCATGATGTGGCCACTATGCTGCGATATTTCAATGTTCTTTAGGAATTATTCACTGAATGCATTTTTACTACATAAATCACGCGCTTTTATTTAGTAAACGACACTATAAATAATTTTAAAAGTCCAATGAAAAATGCGCGTGACACTCATCTTAGCTTTCCTGTCAAAACTCCAAAAAAAATATTTTAATCGTGTTTCCATTTTTAGTGAGCATCATTCATAGTCATCCTCATCCTTAACAGATGACTTTTATTATCCTCTAAATTAAAAGTTTATAATCTTCTAGGTGTTGAATCAACCCATAACATTCCAGGTTAAGACTTCTCCGCCTATTTTTTTCTTTTGTTGCTCTATTATTAGCTCTCTCTCTCTTCTTCTTCTTCTTCAACCTATGTATAGAGGTCCACTGCTGAACAAGGCCTCCCCCGAGGCTTTCCACGAAGACCGGTCTTGTGTTTCCCGCATTCATCGCCTTCCCGCGACCTTACCTAAACCTTACTGCCCCATCGGTCTTCGATTCTACGATCTCCGCCCACTGCCACTAAATTTTAGCGACTCTAAAGCTATGTCGGTGACTCTGGTTCTTCTGCGGACCTCCTCATTTCTGATTCGATCGCGCAGAAAAACTCCAAGCACAGCTCTTTCCATCGCCCTTTGTGTGATTTTGAGCCTTCTTATGAGGACCATTGCGATAGTTTCAGTTCCGTATGTCTATTGGCAACAAGGTTAAGCTGTACGAAGCCTGAAATGAGCTTGGGAGAAGCAAAGTCAAAAACATCAGTGCACATCTCCTGTCTATACTACACCACTATGGAGAAGGACATCATGAAGCATGTGTGCTAGACGAGGTTGCACCGCAACTTCAACTTCAAGGCGTTCGTGGCGCATGTACTGAATTGTTATCGGCCCATTGTCATGGGTGAAAACTTCTCGCTGCAGGACTTGGTATTCCGTCGCTTCCGCAGACATGTACCATAGAACGACACAAGAACATACCACTGAAGTAAATACCTACTATTTTGTAATAAAAATATGTATATTCAGGTTAACGTGGCTATGGGCTGGATCCCTTGAAATAAATGAATAAATATTTTAAAAAGTTGCGAAGTCTACTGTCCTCCTTTAGTCATCATTGCTGTTGTCAAAGACATTGCGTTGCTATGACTGAGTTCCATCAGTAGGATTTCTGAGATAAATTTATTGATACCTACTCGTCTACTAACACCACTTCCCCACTCGAATCAAGTATACTTGTAACATTAAAACCAATCAACAAATTAGGCAGCGCTCCTCAGACCGAAAAGTGCGTTGTCAAATGAACAATGCAGGATGAAAGGAAATGAATCTGATCCACAGGAAATCGGACATTGATTCAATTGACGACCGCCTTTGTGCGCAGTCGACCGTCACGGGCAGTTTTAACTATCGAATCGATGTATATTAAATTATTGGTTAATGTTATGTAGGAGTGTATCGGGAGTGGTCAAATTGTAGAAGAAACATTGGAGGGGTCTTACATCAAACATATAAAAAATGTACAACGTTATTTTTTATATATGCAAAACCCGAGACACGGGTCACGAATTTATGAACAAAATTTGAAGAAGCCATTATGAAAAATCACAAATTTATGAGCTAGGACAAGCAGGTAACGTAATAGTTACCAGGTTGTCCCTACAAAAATATGGTCAACGAGCCGCTCGCCCGCTCGCGACGCTGACACTGATCCGCTATGAACTGTATTGTTGCGCTCGGTAACCATACTGCAACATTTTTTAAATAAATTTGGAAAAAATATTAAAAATGATTGGAATCGATTTAATTGCAAACAAACAAACTATATTCAGGTTTCGTATCAAGAAAAATAAATCTTGTATATTTCATTAAACATAATCAGCCTATTTAGCAGTCTGCTGTTGTACTCGTATATAGACCTGGCGATTCAACTCGTTATTTGCCAATTGTCATCCAGCTGCTACAAGTCATCCTCCGAAGATCTTCGACCCACTTGAAAGATATAGTTCCACCTGATGTTTAACAATTCGTGGTCTCCACTCAAGAACACGTCTGCCCGAACATGTGCTCGATGAACCGAACGGAGCCATTGCCACATCAATGTACTTTTGCATTTACATAATAGGTTAACTTGATTTTTCTTGTTGTACAGAACTGTGGAGATCCAATGATATCGGTCCATTTACGAGTTGTAGGTTCAAAAACAGACAGGCGGTATAATTTGTAGGTTCAAAAACTGACAGGCGCTATAATTTGTATAAATAATTTCATTACCACTGCTCTTATAACTGTGAAGGAAAACATCGTAGGTGAAGTAAAACACGATCTTGCTAGATAATGACTACTTTATTTCCCGCGTACGGTAAACCAACAAAACATATTGTGAGGTTACCCTCAATGATATCATCTTAATATACAACATCTTCCCCTTTATAAAAAAAATAATAATAGACTATAATTTAGAACCACCACCATAATTATTAAATTAATTCTACATTTGATCACATTATTAATATAATCATAATCTCTGTTCCGAATTATTTTTTAAATAACATTGCAAGTCTTTCACGTGCCCGTCTAGAAGCAGCTCGGGTTTGTTGTACTACAACAGAATCTGGAGAAGAACCAGTCGACCTAGTCACTACCCCGTCCTTGTCACACAGCTGTTCATCTATACTTCCTTCCGCATCGCTGTACGTGCTTGTCTGCTCATTTTCCTCACTGTCACTATCCTCCTTCCCATGCAAGGAAGCAGAATGTGTCGTGGTATCTCCTGTGCTTGTATCCTTTATGATATGCCGTCTATTGCGGCGGTATTTCCGACCACTCTTATCTATAAGGAAGTACGATCGGGGCTGCGACGCTGGTGCCTGCACTTGCATATGTCGCCGACGCTTGTCTCCATCAGTTACAATTACATTTTCACCTGGTTTTAATGCAGGTAACTTTCGCGAATGCATATCGTAATATTTTTTTGATTCTTCACGTTTTGAGAGTATGTTTTTATAATCGTCATGATTGTTACGTTCTGGTCGCAATCTTTCTGTATGTACAGGTAAGCGAGTATTTAGTCGACGACCCATCAATAATTGTGACGGTGCACTAATACCGTCTCTCGGTGTTGCCCTAAAATTTAATAATCCTAGATAAAAATCTGTACCTGTAGCTAGTGATTTTTTTATTATAGCTTTCACTGTTCTTACAGCTCTCTCACTTAATCCGTTAGACTGTGCGTAATTTGGCGATGATGTTGTATGTTTGAAACACCAATCTTTAGTATATTTCTTGAATTCCCTGGAACTAAATGCTGGACCATTGTCAGTTATTAGCTCCGTAGGAATTCCATGTCTTGCAAACTGATCTTTCATCGCTGTAATTACAGCTCTGGATCCAATATTTGTTAAGGCACTTACTTCGATAAAATTTGAAAAATAATCGACTATAATTAAGAAGTTTTTTCTATCGCACAAGAATAAATCAGCGCCAACCTTTCTCCATGGTAAATCTGGAATCGAATGCGGTATCATGGGCTCTTTCACATTGCGCGCTGCGTGCTCCGCGCAGGTGGCGCAGGCGCGCACAGTCTGCTCCACGTCACGTGACATTCCGTTCCAAAACATGACATCACGTGCACGACGCTTACATCGGTCAATTCCTAGATGGCCCTCGTGAACGCGGGATATCATTTCACCTCTCAGATCACGTGGTATGAACACTAAGTGGTTCTTGAAGATCACACCATCGACTAGCTGAAATTCTTCTTTATATGCCCAATGTATTTTTATCATTTCTTTTAAATCCTTTTTATACCTTGGCCAACCATTTTGAATATAATACTTTAGTGATTTACATTCTTGATCACTTTTTGTGGCTTCTCTGACCATACTGAGTTTACTGTCGCTAAACGGTACATTTGCTATGAGGAAACACGCTTGATCCTCCACCTCAGATGTCACTCTGTCATGCATTAGCTCTGGTAAGGCTGCTCTCGATAACGTATCTGCAACGTACATTAATTTTCCTGGTTTGTATATTACCACGAACTCATAGCGTTGCACGCGAAGCATCATTCTTTGTAAGCGAACCGGCACTGAATCCAAACTTTTTTTAAATAAGGCTTCCAGAGGTTTATGATCCGTTTCCACTGTCACATCCTTCCTACCATAGATATATTGATGGTACTTTTCTAATGCAAATACTATCGCCAGCATTTCCTTTTCAATCTGTGCATATCGCCTTTGTGTATCAGTCATCGTGAGGGAAGAAAATTCTACCGGGCGGCCGTCCTGTAATAGTGCTGCACCCAACGCTATGGAGCTTGCATCCACCGTAACCATGACCGGTCGGTCGCTCGAGTACAGCGCCAATACCGGTGCGCTGCTCACCGCCTGCTTCAACTTATGAATTGCAGTCTCATGGATACTGTCCCACACCCACTCATTACCTTTTTTTAGCAAGTTTCTAAGGGGACTTGCCGTTTCAGAATAATGTGGTATAAACTTTGATAAATAATTTATCATACCGAGAAATCGCTCTAACGATTGCCTATCGTTCGGTTCTGGCATATCCATGATTGCTTTTATTTTATTTTTGTCAATCTGCATGCCTTTCTTACTAAAAGTATGTCCTAGATACGTGACCTGTTCTACACAAAATTCGCATTTTTCTCTATTAAACTTAATCCCTGCTTCCCGAGCCCTATCTAGCAATCTTATTAGCCTATCGTCGTGTTCTTCCTTAGTCCTGCCCCAAACGATTATGTCATCTACAAATGAATCTACCCCATTGAGATCCTCTAGTAGCTGGCGTATTTTTTCGTGAAATACCTCACTCTCACAGTTGACGCCGTAAGGTAGTCGTAAAAATTGATACCTCCCAAATGGAGTTCCAAAGGTACAGATATCCGCACTATCGTCATCTAATTGTATCATCCAAAATCCGGACCGGGCATCAAGCTTACTGAAATACTTTGCATTCGTTAATTTTGCAGCAATCTCAGTAAGGGTAGGTAGAGGGTAATGTGCACGGCGCACCGCTCGGTTAAGCGGCCGCGGGTCGAGGCACACTCGCAGACTACCATCCTTCTTAGCTGGCAACACAATAGCATTCACCCACGCTGTCGGATGAGATACTTTACGAATTATCCCCAAATGTTCCATATTATCAAGTTCCGCCTTTAATTTATCCCGAATCCCTAAGGGTATTTTTCTAACTGGGCAAACTGAAGGACTTGCATTGCTTTCCAAAATGATTCTGTATTTACCTGGTAATTTTCCAATTCCATGAAATAAATCATTATATTGATCTACTTTGACCGTATAAACTCTCTTGACTAATCCTAATTCTTCACTGGTATTTTTTCCCAATACACTTTGACAACATTCACTTGATATGACAAAATCTATTAAACATTTTTTATCCTTATATAACCACAACATCTGACATGAACCTAGTATTGGAATATAGTTACCACAAAAAGACTGTGCTCTTATGCAACATGGTTTAATATCATTTACCGAGTATCCTAATTTATTAAAAGTAAATAATGATAATACGTTCAGATCTGAACCTGTATCTAGTTTAAACAATTCGGTTTTTCCATTTTTGGCTAAAATTAATCGCTCAAACCACTTACTGTCTTTATGGTGTGAAGTTGTGTCCACGGTGGAGACATAGTATAACTCGTCATTACCATCACCACACTCCTGTATTTCATGTACACTTTTATTACCTCTAGCAGTACACATATTTTTAAAATGACCTTTTTTGTCGCACAAGAAACACTTTGCAAATCGCGCTGGACATCGTGCATTATCATCGTGAGCGCCACCACAAGCACTACATCTTGACTGCGTTTCGCGAACAGAATCGAACCCGCGAACCGACGACGCCGCGGTGCTTCCGACCGCTGAACCATGTGGGTACGCACGCCCACCGTATCGAGGCGACGACGCAGGCGCACCGCGAGCTCGGCCCCGCGCATCACGCGCTGCCACCGCTGTCCCCGTCGCTCCGCTATACCTCGGTACACGCGTACTGGATAATGCGTCAACAGCGCCACTTTGCTCCCTTGATTTTGTTTTTTCTATATTACGATTCTCTTCATTAGATACCTCACTTGCTTGGCATATCTTTACCGCTTTTTCTAAACTTAACTCGTCTGTTCTCAGTAATCTATCACGTACACCTGTGTCAATTACTCCACAGACAATACGATCACGTATTAAACCGTCTTCTAAATGTTCAAACTCACAATTGTGGCATAATAATCTAAGTGCTGTTACATAAGCATCTATATTTTCGCCTTCCGTTTGATTTCGCGTAAAAAATCTGAATCTCGCCATCGTTGTATTAGTTTTAGTACCGAAGTGTTCATCGAACTTTTGTATCAATAGATCAATATCATCAGTGTCTTCTTCCTTTATTTTGAAAGTAGAATATATGTCATATCCATCGGCGCCTATTAAGTTAATTAGCAAACTGGCCTGTACATCCTTCTTTTCTTTGTACACTCCTGAGGCCTTAAGAAAAACCTTAAATTGTTTGAGCCACTTTCGCCACGCGTCAGCTCGATTCGCCGGGCCTCCTTCTAAAACTAATTCGGCCGGAGGTCTTGCGTGTTCCATAATAATACGTATTGTCTATCACCAAAATACACTAACACTGCTTTGATTTTAACTAATTATAACTTCCAAAAGCGTGATTCGTATTTATCGCTGTCACCATGAAGTAAAACACGATCTTGCTAGATAATGACTACTTTATTTCCCGCGTACGGTAAACCAACAAAACATATTGTGAGGTTACCCTCAATGATATCATCTTAATATACAACAGTAGGGTAACACGGAATACCAGATAAAAAAAATTAGACATATGACATCAACCAACCCGCGCTAAACCCTTGTGGTTGAATATAGCCCACTTGCTCTCGAGGACAGAACGTCTGCAATTCACTCGTCATGTGTAGAAATATTATAGGCTGCTGTTGTTCATGTCATGTAATTTTCTCGTAAGATAATACATATTTTCATAATAAACAAGTTATAAGTCCTAAAATAATTATAATATATACAAAAAGAGAGGAGGAGAAATAATCATGGGATATAAATAACACGAAAATAAGAGGATTTTGTGTCACACAAATGGATAGCACTTTATGATGTATGAATATTTTTTTTAATAATATGATACGATGTATATTCTCTATCATGAAAGAAATGTGTTTGAGTTCTTCACACTTAGCTTTTATTATAATTATTAAGCGTTGTATGGACAACAGAATGTCAAGCTACCCGAAACTGACAAATATATTTTCCAATCAACCTCGAGCTTAAATGTTTTAAGACTGATTTACACGGTGCAATTTAATTGCCTATGGCTTCAATTAAGTTGAAGCAACAATAAAAGTTGCTTTGTCTAAACACCATTTAAACGATACAGGTAATTTTTTGCATCAATTTTATTGTATGCCATAGGCAATTAAATTGCACAAGTAAATCAGGCTTTAGAGACAAAGTTGAAAATCGAACAAAGATATCTGACAAATTAGTACCTTGATGTGCTGCCGTCTGTTGAAGTTCAAGCAAGTAATGTACTTAGTAATTCTTTATTGAAAACTAAAGAACATAATTTTTAAATAATTGTGTTATCTGACAGTAAGTAGTCAGTTTTGGTACAAGTTTGAATTACTTACGTTTCAAAACGCTCATAACGTATTGAAGCAATCCATTCTGAAACAGAAAGAAACAATTCATTAGAAATCAGCACCATTTTCTTAATAATATTAGAAAACTTTCTACTATTCACTTAAACCAAGACTTTCTGGAAGAGCGGTGGCCGCAATATAACGCTCGCAGAGACAACTGTCATGAAGATGATGAACTCAAGGGCACTCAACAAATAAAACACTCCAACTTGCTTTTATAAATAACGTTTCAATGACGTCGTTCGCCGGTAAATTGCGGGCGATAAGTTGTGGCCACCGCTTTCTAAGAAACCTTAGCTTAACAGATATTTTCAGATATTATTGTATATCAGCTGGTCTATTCTGTAACCATTTTACTGTGAAACTTTAAGTGAAGTGGGCGTGGAGTGAGTTGTCATTTCAACTAATTTGATTCTCACTGTGAAGGTATGAAGAATAGCGTGCACAGCACATACACTTCACTCACTCATCCTCCATAGAAAAGGAAAGATCCTCCGACCAGACGGATGTTATGTCTGATGAGCACTTGCCCACCGGTTGATGTCGCGAACTTGTACGCGTGCTAATTGCACAGTAAATTCTGCTTGCGAGATGCAGGATTTGGTATGACGCGTTGTTCGCATGTAACGTTATAGGTACCGCTATCACACTTTGGACAGCACACTCTAAGCTCACTTCAGGTAACTTTTTATGTTACATTTTTACAAAATCGATCGACAGATACAATATATTTAAAAGGGGTATATTTGAATAAATTGTAAATTTACTATTGCACTAACAACAATCATCATTGCAGAAGGCGATAAGGCATATTTTTAGTGTTCGACATTTTTTTTTTGTGTATAATAAAGGTTTATTTTTTACTAGCCTAAGCTGTGGCCCTCATAGGCAAAAGCATAGGCAAATAATTTTGTAATACTTTGATGGAAGAAATGGAAAGCTATTTCTTCCATCAAAGTATATACAAAATTATTTTTCATCATCATCAACAACCTTTTTATCGTCCCACAGCTGGGCACAGGTCTCCTCTCATACAGAGAAGGATTGAGCGTAATCACCACGCTTGCTCAATGCGGGTTGGCAATTTCAGACTTATAAAGTCCAGGTTTCCTCAAGATGTTTTCCTTCACCTTCACTCATTGGTGTCCAAGATATACTTAGAAAGTATATATAACTTTATAAAGTTACATTGGTACTTGCCTGACCTGGAATCGAACCCGCGCACTCATACTTGAGAGGCTGGTGTTTTAACCACTAGGCCACCACGACATTTTAAAAATTTTCAAAATTATTTTTACTTTATACGAAACCTGAATACAGGTTGTTCGAATAAGCAACTGAATTTTTGATTACTGAGTGCACACAGCTGACGCTAGATCATAGTACTAGGAGCACAGTGAGACAGGGCGCCCACGCGTCGTACCGCTTCAGGCGCGGGTGAACGGTGCGTAGCCCATATTTTTGTTGGGACTAAAACCGCAAACTTATGGGTTTGTTATCTTACTTGGTTAGTACAACTTATCGTTATATGTGTTTGAAATATTGTAAATATTAAACACGTGTTTCCTGTTTCACATAAACAAAAATTAACGCTGTATAAATATTATAGAAACCACCATCAAGGGCATGGCCTCGCTCTGCGGTCGAGACCTCGCGTCAACTAAGAAAGTTTAAAGAAGTTTTTACAAACTCTAATCATTTTATTATTGGGTAGATATGAGGTAACCATATGATCCGTCAACTCAAAACAACAATCCTCTAATAAATTGGATTGCACAACACATCTCATCATCACAAAGAAAAAATACGCCACCATCTACAACACATCAGCAAAATAAAGCTTGGAACACACACACCCCTATTAGAAAATGATTTAGTCCCGGGGTCCACCGAACCCCACTTTCACTGCAATTAGGTGCGCTCAGAACAATGTGCAGTGATTTTTAAATGATCGACCCTGCTCGACAGATGGCATGGCCGGCTACCAAGTAATATTGGTAATTGCTTTCCTGGCATATCACTCCCGAATTGGAATTTAAAGAGGTCTAGATCTGACTGATAAAAATGTTAGATGATCGACCTTTTTTTGTTTGTGAAGATGAAAGAGTTTTTTAATGAGTACGGCCATCATCAGGTTGCATGGCCTAAAGGGAAAATTTTGATCGTAGTACCTGAAAGATGACGGAAATCGGAAATCGATCAACCTTTTTTGTTTGTGAAGATCAAAGAATTTTAATTGAGTACGGTCATCATCAGGTTGTATGGCCTTAAAGAAATATGATGGTCGAAGTACCTGAAAGATGACGGAAATCGGAAATCGATCGACCTTTCTTATTTGTGAAGATCAAAGAATTTTAATTGAGTATGGTCATCATCAGGTTGTATGGCCTTAAGGGAAAAGGATGGTCGAAGTACCTGGAAGATGACGGGAATCGGAAATCGATTGTCCTTTTTTTGTTTGTGAAGATTAAAGAGTTTTAATTGAGTACGGCCATCATCAGGTCGTATGGCCTAAAGGGAAAATGAAGGTCGATGTACCTGAAAGATGACGGAAATGTTGATGTAAGTTGTTATAACGCCAACTTAAGAAATGAAAAAAAAAAACCGTGCAAAGCTAAACGCCAAACCATCATCATCCGTCTGACTTTTCCCCAACTATTTTGGATTTTCCTTCCAGTGTAACTGTATTCCACTGAATGGGATGTAACATGGAGTGACTGCCTATCTACTATAAGGAGATCCGCAGAAGAACCAAAGTAACCGACATAGCTTTTTTAAGTCGCTAAAATAAGTAGCAGTGAGCGGGGCACATTCCTCGTAGAACCGAAGGTCGATACGATAGTAAGGTTCTGGAGTGGTGGCTACGTACCGAAAGATGCTGCGTAGGGAGGCCCCCAACAAGGTGGACCGATGACCTGGTGAAGGTCGCGGGACGTCGATGAAAACGGGCAACACAAGCATAGGCGTACCCAGCTTCTGGTCTAGGGGAGGGCAAATCAGGGCTAAGGGGGCGTAAGTCAGATTTTTAGGGTCGAATCATCCCCGGCTATTAATTTGTAAAAGTTCTGTGCAAACTCCACATAAAGCTCCGAGTCAGGTTACTGATGTGCTACGTATGGCCTGTCGTCATGTACGGCTGCGAAGCATGGACTCTGAAAGAGGACACTACAGGACGCTTGCAGGCTTTTGAAATGTAGTGTTACCGTCGTATGCTGCGTATAAGCTGGACCCAAAAGGTCAGAAATGACACCGTCCTTCAGCGCGTTCAAATGCCTCGAAAGTTGTTGCCCACCATAAAGGAACGCAAAATAGATTATCTCGGCCACGTGCTCCGACACGGTAGATATGCGCTACTCCAACTCATTATGATGGACAAGGTAGAAGGAAAAAGGCGCACTGGACGGAAGAGAAAGTCGTGGCTGCGTAACATCAGGGAGTGGACCGGCATTACTTCCGTCGAAGAACTGTTCCGACTCGCGGTTGACAAGACCGAGTACAAGAAGCTGACGGCCAACCTTCAGGATTGAAGAGGCACAGGAAGAAGAAGAAGATTAATTTGTCTCACAAATTACACAAGCACATCTACTTGAAACATTAGGTATTTGTAGTGTAAGTGTAGCAGGGATGTTACGGAGCTTCGACTCCGACTTCGTTAAGTCGGAACTTCCGATTATTATCGTACCTTCGCCTCCGACTTCGGTTCCGATACTTTTAAATCAAATTTAAAAACTCCGACTCCGGTTCCGGTTCCGATATAACTACCTCCGTTACATCCCTAGTGTGTAGGGCTAATAAACCCACATGATCCTGTATAAAACCCGCCACACATTTTCCCACCCACTGCAACTCCTGAAAGCCAGAATCAACAGTGGCCGCCAGAAAAACCCCGAGCAATGAAGCTCGATGAGTCCCGGAGAAACGATTGAACTGTCTTGGGTCCCGCAACGAAATTAATCAGAAAAGAATAGCGGAGGAGTAAGAAAATGATCCTGTATAAGTCCCCGTTATTCTGTGATTAGTAAATAATTAGGGGAGTTCATACATGTTCTGCGAGATTACCAGGGGGAGAGGCAGCTGCTCCCACACCCCACCGTGGCTGCAGGAAATCTTGTAGAACATGTAGTACCCTGGGTACAGCCATAAGCACAAGACCGGTCATTGTGGAAAGCCTTGGGGAAGTCTTTGTTCAGTAGGTGACCTCTATAAGCTGACTTGTAACGAATGCCAGCCGGGACCAAAGCCTTCACATGTTTTTCGAGACACTGAGGGGCCTATCATGGACCTCCATGTTAGGCCCCTGAGTTAGCTCTCACAAACACCAGCCTCACAAGTATGAGTGTGCGGGTTCGATTCTAGGTCAGGCAAGTACCAATGTAACTTTTCTAGTTATATATACTTTCTAAGTATATCTTGGACACCAATGACTGATTACAAGGTGAAGGAAAACATCTCGAGGAAACCTGGACTTTAAGTCTGAAATCGCCAACCCGCATTGAGTTGAGCAAGCGTGGTGATTACGCTCAATCCTTCTCTGTATGAGAGAAGACCTGTGCCCAGCAGTGGGAAGATAAGAAGGTTGATGATGATGAGGGGTCTCGGTATGTAAAGATGGTCAAGCCATCCACAGACCTAAAGCGGCTAGCGGAACTTAACCTGATCGGTCCGCCTGTGAGGCTGTCATCATTTAACTGTGAACGTCAATATGATTATTAAGTATACTGAGCTCTTATTATGATCATTGAGAATTAATATAACTCTATAGCTGCATTGTTTTTAAACAAAGTTCAGTAGCAGAGGTACACATTACTACCTACTATAGATACTAAATATTATCATGATAATCTAATCATCATCTCTACTGGATACTTTTTTTTATAATTATACACTAGTGCCTGACCGCAATCCCCATATCCGCTGATGGTAAACAGTGATGCAATCGTTGATGGTAAAGCGCACTAGTTTATTAAGAGCCTATTCACTCAAAAAAACTGAATGAATAGGAGGAAAGATGGCAGTTGAGCGAGGTGATGCCTCCGTGCGGCTTCACCAGACATCATGCCGGGAACACAACGAATCGCTTGGCGGCAAGGCTTTGTCTGGTGTGTGGTAACTTCTGCCGCCAGTCAGGTAGAAGTTACCATCTTCTGCCGGCCGCCAATGTTATGGCCTGCCACAGAGAGCTTTATTAGAGCTTTTGTTTCAACAATGAATTCTCTGTTCCTACTCTGTGTGTGGTTAGTACCACACACAGAGTAGGAACAGGGTAGTCCCTGATAATGGCAGTAATGTTATGATTTACAAAAAAGAGTAATACTAGATGAACTTCCTGATAATGACGCCACTTCGAATTCCAATAAATAATAAGATCACACATTTCCAATAAACTAGTCTCATCGCATCTAAACAAAGCCCAATACTCACTCGAGCGTCAATACGAGGAAAATCGTTTCATAATTAAAATTTCCAACGGAATAATATTAAAGGCACTCAGCTTAATTTGCCAGCATTACGTACGCCTCGCTGTTTATTGGCGTCGAGAAATTAATATTTCGCGCCGATATCAAAGTTCACGCTCAACTAGCCACCCCACGGGGTCGGCAATAACTACAGTCCGGGCGAATTGTCGCAGGTGAAAATGCGCTTAAATATTATTATTTTTTTTACCTCTTATTGGGAAGATCAAACGTTGTCGTGGTGACGGGGGCACCTAGGGATTATGACGAATTATTCACGTTCCATAAAGCGCAAATTACATCGGCAACACGTGCCGGGCGTGCAATATGTGTGCCCTCAGCGGGTTAGCTCGCAAAACAATCACCACTGGGTGGATGCCTATTGCCCAGATACCATGAGTTTGTAATCCGAATTAGAGGATGTTTGACAACTGCCAGGGTTACGTGTTGTTCGAAAAAGATTCCGAAAAAAAAGGATGTTTGACTGAAAATAAAACACATTTTCGATAGCAAAAATCAATAAATAATATGTGTACAAAAATTTCATTAAATAAAACAATTAACGCCCACCCTAATGAAATTCGCGTGCAATTATCACCTCGTACATCGGCCAATACAACAGACGTAATACGAAATTAACAAACAAACAATCGTAGCATTACATTATTCCACATACGCGGAATATTTCCGGATAACAATTAATTCGGCGTCACTAAACAAATAGCGTGGCTGGGGTTCGACTGGCATCGGCACCGTAGCCGTTCTATTCGAGCACATATTAAATTCTGAATGCGAGGTTAATCCGCAATTACCGCCTAGTTATCGCCGGAAGACGGCGGAGATAGTTAGGGCCCGGAAAATATTCCGTTCACTAATTATTCCGCGTAATTAAACGCCAGCATTATCGTGCGACGCCGCTGCCACCTGGCGGCATTGTGCGAACGTGATTTACTGCGATCCCGCCGCGATCCCGTTGCGATTCCATTGCGGTAGCCGGCCTCTTTTTGCACCAATTAATTATCGAATTGCTCGTATTTAATAATTGCTGTGAAATTAATGTGAAGAGGAACTATCGATTGGTTAAGGTTTTATGTTGTGGTAATTAATGGTTTTAAGTGATTTAGTTACTACAGTCGTTTGTGTTATTATTTTTTATTGTGACTTTTTATTGACCGTTGCTATATAGCATTGACTGTTCTTTATGTAATAATAGGGTATTTGACAAAAAAAAAAACTAATTAGTCCGTCAGTCAGATTTCCAAAAAATACTAGACACGTATTTTTTGTTTTATCAAAACAATAAAAATTTACATATATAAAAGGCATCAAAGATCAGGAGTGGTGGCTGGTGACGTCACTGCTCGCTAAAAAGTGTAGCGTGCAGTGAAGTCACATGAGTTATCAACGCACTTTGTCGTCTTTATTTTTTGTTTATATGAAAAAAGAAAAAATACGTGTCTAGTATTTTTTTGGAAATCTGACTGACGGACTAATTAGTTTTTTTTTTTTAATCAAATACCCTATTATGCCTTCTTCACAAACTAAACTAAATACATTTTCAGTGCATCTTTTTCATTAAGAAAAGGAAAGATGATAAATATGTACAACATTAAACATATCGTCCATAGTCGTCCTCCGTGGCGCTGCGGTCAACACGCCTGCCTGCAATGTGGAGGCCCCGGGTTCGATCCCCGGCCAGATCATGATGGCAAACGATCTTTTTCCTGATTGGCCTGGGTTTTGGATGTTTATCTATACATATGTATCTATTATAAAATATACTCGTAGTATCGTTGAGTTAGTATCCCATAACAAAAGTTTTTAACTTACTTTGGGGTTTTATTATTATTTATTATATCAAATAAATCAACACCTAATTTTAGCAACCACGTTTTTTAAAACATGGCTGACGTGAATTAGTTAGACACTCCTAGTTTGATAGGATTAAACTAATATTTATCTGAAAATATATTTAGTTTAGAATGGTGAATCTCAATTTCGTCTTATTCTTCAGCCGACTGCTGGACAAAGGCCTTCCCCAAGGCTTTCCACGATGACCTGTGCTACCCGCATCCATCGGCTTCCCGCGACCTTCACCAAGTCATCAGTCCACCTTGTTGAGGGCCTCCCTACGCTGCGTCTTCCGGCCGCCACTCTAGAACCTTACTGCCCCATCGACCGTCGGTTCTACGAGCAATGTGCTCCGCCCACTGCCACTTAATAATAGGGACTCAAAGAGTTATATCGGTGCCTTTGGTTCTTCTGCGGATCTCCTCTTTCCCTCTAACTCAATTTTACAGGACTGAACTAATTTTTATCTTATATCCATTACTTAATGATATAAAAAAAACATGCACCGGACTTAAATTCATTTTAACTCATGAGCAAGTGAATAGGCGCCTTTGACTTATTCTTGAACGTAATTTAATGCCTACTTATTTAATGAAGTATTGCACAGGTTTCCGAATTCCTCACATAAGACCACTCCTATGTTATCAAACGTACGGCACCACCTCACATCAAAACACTTCCCAGTCACTCATTATCCTCCAACAACCAAAACACACAACAAATCATTCCATATTCTCCCACAATTTGCGGGGAACCTAAAAAGGAACGCGAAATATGCTTCGGCCGAGATGAAAAAATAATAGCAACAACAATGTGGGTGTTATCAGGCCAGTCCCTTGGTCCACTCTTATTACGAAGCTCAGGCCTCTAATTTGGTCCCAGAAATTCCTCTTATTTCCCCGTCGCCTTCCGAGGCCGAGGCCTTCTTCTAATGAAACGTTATTGCACACAAATGAAAATTCTTCTACTTACAGGAGTTGTAGGTAATTTTTTATGGTTTCAGTCAGCTGAGTTATTTTAGAAAGCCTTTAGACTTTTATTCAGGTTTGTTCTGACTTTTTCCTTACTTAAAGTTTTAGAAGGTTTAACAGTATTTTTAAGAAGAAAAGAAAACATTGGGATACAATACAATTAATTTTGAAAATCCGGCCAGATGCGAGATTCTAGGACTCGATGAAGGGTTTCTAAGATTATATGAACAAATAAAAAATGTTTTCAGTATATTTTATTGAAGCGGCAACTGAGTTATAACATCTGTAAATTTCAACTATCTAACTATCACGGTTCATGAGATACATTGTTGACTGACAGACAGAGAGTCGAGTCTTAGTAATAGACATTTTACTCTTTTTTTTTTGTTCTGTATCTTACAGAACAAAAAAAAATTGTTTACAAAAAGCATATACGATGAAGTACCCAATTATCAGCACTTTAAGAGTTAGTTCTAATTTCAGCCTATTTATTATTGTGATAAATAGTTCTTTAACCGTCAAGGCAAACTCTGTAGTTCTAATATTTAATAAGGAAGACGATATAAAGGAAAAACATGAGTTGACCTCTATCCAAAATTTATTAGACAAGTTAGAATAAAAAATGGGTCTCTCACCATTTACTGGCACCATCACCCCCAATTAACAGCATAGAACGAGCCAATTATCATGACATAACTATCACTGTTATGTATAAAATATTTCCGTTTTTAAAATCTGTTTTTATTAAGATTTTTATATAGTTAGTAAAGTAATACATCATATTCATATCATATTCTTAGGCTAAATTTTGTTTTCATGAGCCAGATGAACACCATATTTTTGTACGCCTACTAGCATAATACAGCGCCCTGCTATATATAAGACCTGTTTACCAGTGTTAGCAAATAAAATGATTTGATTTGAATGCAAAATAATCACTTTTAATCCAATAATATTTTTATAAAATTAACAAAGTTGGATGGAACACATTTTAGATATAATCATAAAAAAGTTCAGACTTCGTTCAGCCAGTATCGCTCAGATCAATGCCCCACTCATCTGGAACTGGTGATGTTATATCCTTGGGAAGCCTCTTGTTGGGATACACAACTAATGGAGGTGTTACATCCCCGTTGATGCAAAATGTGTACAGTACAGGAAGAGATGTTTTAGCTGTAGCGTGATCCACTTCATACACGTCTCTTTCTCCTCGTAACGAAATAAATTTGCCATTTTTGGGACATAACTGAAAGTTAGATTCATCCCCATTAAAAACACGAGCTGGGTCCTGTAAGATGTCAAAATAGTTGTTTTCCTTAAGATAAAGCTCAATTTGGTGAAATCATCCTTTGATGTCTTTTTCTGACACATTAGCACTGGCTAATTTGACAGTTCCGACAGTGCGTTCGCTGAGTTCTGTGTTGAACCATTTGTTTCCATATCATCTTTAGAGGAGTTTTCTCTTCCTGACTTTTCAAATTTTCTTTTTGGATTTTTTTTCCAAAAAATGATGAAATTCTAGGATAACCAATTTATCAGCATGCGGCTAAATGGTAAATAAAGTTTCAGCACTATACTAAGATTTGGATTCTGATAGTATAAATTACTTTTAAAAAACAAAATGAATTCTATGCATAAAATATACAGTTTATATTTAAAAAAAGTATAAATTTAGTATTTGCCTACTTTTTCGATTTATTGGCACCAGTGCTGATAATTTGGAATTTACAAAATATTCGATCCAATAATCAGCACCACGTATTTTAGCAATTTATCACCATAATCTCAAATTCCACTCTTCAGATTATCCTCATAAACTATCTGATATATCAGCTAAATCGGTAGTTTCAATATAAAATTTGTAAAAGATCCCGATATATCATAAAATGGACACACATGAACTTATGGCGATCACAAGAAACAGGCAAAAACAAAAGAAACTGCAGGACACAAATGTTTGTTCATACAATTTCTGCCATCTTTAAATGTCAAAGTATGGTGTTCCCAATAGTAGGATTCAAAATCATACATTTATATATTTATTGGTGTGGTACCCCAAATTAGTAAGTGAAAACCTTAGAATTTGGTAATTTATTCGGAGTGCTAATAATTTGGTGCAGTGCTAGCGTTTGGGTTATTCACCCTATACGGTAAAATTAAGTAACCTCCTCCTTTTTGAAGTCAGTTAAAAACTAACAAAAGCACTTTAAAACAACCAATACAATTAACTTGTAAAGAAAATGTGACCTGTGCGCTCCTATCCCAACATAATAGAAATAGAAAAATATTTATTGTCCAGGTAATACAGAAAGCAGGTTCACAGGTTAACAACACTCATGACGTCAGACGACTTAAAATATTATCTAAAACTAGGTTACAATATATTTGATCAATTAACGTCGATACTTACCTAATCTTTACATCTTGAAACCCAACCACGACCGCTAATTAAACGTTCCTAATAAACACTAACCACTATTTCTAAATCCTGTTATTAATTAAAAATAATTTATTTGTGTCTCCTATACATGTACTTAAGTAAAGCTCATTAGTAATTACGGAGGGCTGGTGAGGACGGGAGGCTAAATATTTTCTCGAGCCCGCCCCGGCCTGGCGCGGTAATTAAAAGAACGGAGCCGAGCCGAGCCCCGGGGAAAATCAAAAATTATTATTGTTCACGCATATTTCCTTCTGCGGAATTATTATGATATGGAATTGGGAAGATGTTTGTGTAAAAATATTTCTGGTGAGAACGTTTCATTTTTGCAGCAACTTACATTTATTATAAAATACCTACTTCAAAAGTTCGTTAAAACAGTATCCAAAAATGCTGGCGTTTTACAAAATTCAAAAAGAAAATTTGGCATTCCAAATTTAAAAACACGCAGGACGATATGTATTTTATTTTTTTTATATTTCATGGTAACAGTTAAACTCTTTAAAATCCAACCATAAACAAAACGCGAACGCTTCAATCCCGCGTAAACGCAACACAAAATATTAACGTCAACGTCATTTTGTTAATGAGGTAAGAACAAGCTGCTGAGAGTCGCGTCATTAGGGCGAGGAGCGTCAAGCGGAGCGGGCGCGACAAAGCTCCCAGAATTAATGACACCTCGTGAAAAGCCGAGATGAGTTATTTTCGAGAGGAAAAGGCGCACGTGAAGTGGGCGGTTGTTTTACATGCGCTGTGACGTTTTGTTTGAACTAACGAGGTCAATAGTGAGCCGTTCACGGCTTGAAGCACGTTGGTAACAACTTGCTGTAGTCATCTTAGACGGGCTTTGTTTATACTGTTTTTCTTAATTCCAATTGAAGCTAGGGACATTGCAATGCGGTAAAAAAGCATGAGCCGCATAGACCAGAGTGTAGCGTCGGTTAAAGCAGTACAGGGTCGCATATCGTTACATTATACACAATGTAAGTTGAAATGAAATGATACGATGAAATAGTATCTTTAACCATATGTTTAAAAATGCCATTAATGACAAAAAACTAGATCAACATTTGGATTCCAGTGGTGCAAGCCCTGTGGTGAAATTTTTATTGATCATAATCACAAATCACAGGCAACATTCTCACGCAGAGTAGAAAAAAAAACAACTTTTAAAACAGGAACACGTCAACCCAAATCCAAATAAAAAACGCGCGAAAATCAAAACTCCCGCGATCCGTATCGCATGTCGCGCCCGCACGAACACATCTCGGTTTTCTTTTAAAAAATATAATTTAAAAAAAAACAGTATAAGGTTGATCACAAGTGCCGATAAGGTTTGTGCTACCGTTTACGCGCCCTTTGTCCGTGATGATAATAAAAACTCAAACAATAGAGACTGAACAAGGAGCAGTCGTTGCCTCAAACACGCCCCACTTGACAGATAAAAAAATATGATGTGTAGTGGACTCGGTGTTCTTATTACGTTCCCAAGCACACATGAGCTGATGGGATATTTATTCTCCATACCTAAAATAGAATTATTCTGTTCACGAACATGTTGTTTTATCGTCTTCTATCTAAAGTCTATTAAGTAATGATCGACTAGTAAAACTATCAAAGAAACTCTATAACAATGGATGCCAACTGATAGTTTTCTATTTATGAACCTTTATTCGGAAAATATAAGTGTAAAATATTGTATCTGTTTATATCCAGTAGATTTACGAGGTAGGTAAGCAAGTCAATGAGGCAATTTTAGGTAAGTTACAAAAGAAGTTGATATAAGTATGTGAATCTTAACACAAATATTCGTAGCCATTAGCAACACGTGCGTTTTGTCGCCCTAGTATTGAATTGTTAAATATAAAATCATATGACTCTTCGTTACCTAATGATAGTACAGACACGCACAAAATTCAAATACTGCATGTTTTTACATCGAACCAGAAACGACCACCAAAATATGTGAAATAAAAGGTCCATACAAAAATTGAGTAGGATACATAAAACTTTGATGAATTTTCAAGTAATTAAATGAAAGCGTACTTCTTTAATCCGTATGTAAATCGTATTGGATGACAGCGACACCGTCGATTACAACTGGTCATCCATATTAATATTAGCTACCTCGTGTCCACGTTGAAAAAAAAAATCGAAAAACTTTTGGACTCGCCTGTACTCTGCGCACCTGGGTCGCCGGGGGCTCTTATTCAAATGCAAATCAAACGTTCCATTTTTAAAATCTACCATCTCGGCACTCCTTGCTTCCGGAATGACTTATGTCCAATAGCTACCAACATGAAGCCTAGTGTGTGAAGGAATTACGACCTCACTTTTGTTTGCGTAAAGTTGATTGTCCTGCACAAATATTTGTACATACGCCATTGCATTGTTGAGCAGAACTGTCGTTTGGGACCTTTTAGGGCAAATTTCGAGTACCCAGGTGTGCTCCCGATCCGGTTAAGGGAAACGTCCTTGTTAGGGATTCTCGTATAAAATCGTTTAATGGTTTGTTTTTAATTTCATTTTTACATTCAACGGAGCTATGTAGTAAATTATTGGTAATAAAATGGTTGAGTTTTATTGGGAGTATTTGTAATTCGATCATTTTCTACACAATGGGGATTACGTAGTGAATAAATTCGATGTTCGTGGGTGGTTATTTTAATACTATCGTTACCTGTGTATTTAGTACATTGTTTATTTATGAGCATTGGCTTTTTTTTTAATAATTATAAAAGCACTACGCTTGACTGCAATCCCGCCCGATAGTAAGCAGTGATGCAATCGTTGATGGTAAAGCGCATTAGTTTATTAAGCTTAAAAAACTTAGGAATAGGAAGGATAACGGCAGTTGAGCGAGGTGATGCAATGTTAAACCCAAGACCAACACGACCAACGTTGCTGCGCCAGAGGGATATTGATCTGGAGACTCTCCACGACCAATCTCCCGACACAACAACACTTGGCAAATCGTACCCGGCACACATCGCAACACAACTGCAGACCCGTCCTCCGTACGGCTACACCAGACATCTTGCCGGAACACGACGAATCGCTTGGCGGCAAGACTTTATCTGGTGGATGTGAATTCAAAACAGATTTAACACTCGATAATTTATACAAATCTCTGATTAAATGTTTGATCTTTTTTTTTTATAAATTATAAACCAGCGCTTGACCGCAATCCCGCCTGATGGTAAGCAGTGATGCGCCGGCAAATTGTTGCAGTCCCTCGATGTACGCGGTATAAAGGAGGAAGCAAAACGCTTCGTCCGGATCGCAGTGGTGTCAACAACGTAAGGGTGGAAACTCGCCGTACAACGGGTCGTCCGATGATGGAACGGAGATGGGGGAATTAAATCATGCAATTCCCTTGCACACTCACCAGAATGCATCCTATAGAAGACCGAAAGGCTGGCTACTCTACGCCTGTGATCTAGGCTTTGGAGACCGTTTCGAGTTAAGTCTGGGTCGCCAATCAGCCTCTTCGCACGCCTCTACACCGAATCCAAAGTGGCAAAGTGATCTTGATATACTTATTCAAACATTCATCATATCGTGATCGGCCTGTAATGTTCCCACTGTTGGGACACTGGCCTCCTCTTGATGAGAGGGAGTGGGCCGCTACAAGGCTGTGCCCAGTACGGGTTGGTAAATAACACATGTCTTAGATATTTGTTTTGACTCCAGGACATGTCGGTTTCCTCACGATGTTTTCCTTCACCGTTTTGAGAGCAGTGGTGATGAAATAATTTACACAAAGCAAAGCACCTGATGGGGTTCGAACCTACGACCTACATCTTGTAAGTCGCGGCTGATACCACTAGGCCACCGCTGCTCATCATCATTATCAACCTTTTTATCGTCCCACTGCTGGGTACAGGTCTCCTCTCATTCAGAGAAGGATTGAGCGTAATCACCACGCTCACTCAATGCGGGTTGGCGATTTCAGACTTATAAAGTTCAGGTTTCCTCAAGATGTTTTCCTTCACCTTCAGTCATTGGTGTCCAAGATATACTTAGAAAGTACATATAACTTTAGAAAAGTTACATTGGTACTTGCCTGATCTGGAATCGAACCCGCGCACTCATACTTGTGAGGCTGGTGTTTTTACCACTAGGCCACCACGACTTCTAGGCTATCACGACTTACTAGGCCACCACGACTTATTAGGCCACCACGACTTACTAGGCAACCACGACTTACTAGGTCACCACGACTTACTAGGTCACCACGACTTACTAGGCCACCACGACTTACTAGGCCACTACGACTTACTAGGCAACCACGACTTACTAGGTCACCACGACTTACTAGGCCACCACGACTTACTAGGCCACCACGACTTACTAGGCCACCACGACTTACTAGCATCATCATCTCAGCGTTAATCCCAGTCGCATCCGAAACTTTTTTTTTCAGCTATGGAGTCTGGGGTCCGCTTGACCAGTCTAACTGCTGATTTTGGCTAAACAGTAAACTTTGATATTTTCCGTGAAGCGACTGCCGTCTGACCTCCACAACCCGAAGGCGATATCGAAGCATTGTATAACTATAATGCTTTGGCAGACCAATTGTTGGACTTTTTGAGGGCTCCAACAACCTCTAACGACTGTCATTAGATGTTCGTATGGCAACCGGGACCAACGCCTTAATGTGCTTTCCGAGGCACGACCAGACCAGTGCAATTATTTTGCACTGGTCCGGTCGTGTCATGGTGCGTTCACTACCGCTAGGCCACGGAGGCTGTCATTTAAACACTATAGAGCAATAAATTATAAACACCTATATACAATTTGTCCCTACTGTTTGTTTTGTCTCTGCATCACCTTAAGATAGACTGGTAGAAAATGCCTAAGGCATAGTCCGCCATTGTGCAATGATTTTTTTTGTGCATTATGTATTAATAAATAAATAAATAATTGCATTAACTAGATGCTAGTATATACCTCTTTGCTATCTTGTCGAATAGTAATTTACATTGAGCGACTTCGTATCTGACCTACACAACCCAGTTACTGGGAAATACGAAACCCCTTGATAAAACTGATTATTATACTTTCGGGCTTCTGATGAATCTTAACTAAAGATCTTTAGTTTCTACTCAGAAACTGCCTATCTGACCTCCACAACCTAGTTACTGAGTTGTCAGATTTTCGGTCGTCTGACTACATATGTTACGACGTATGCGTATCTACTAATGACAGCCAGTACCAACGACATGGCATGATTTCCGAGGCACGAAGGGGTCTTAGTATGTAAAGATGGCCACCCAAGGGTGTAGCAGTTTATTAATCAGCAATTCTCTTACTGGTATGCCCATTCAAGTAAAATAAATTAATTAATTACAATTACTGTAATATAAATTAAACATCGATGAAATATGATATAAAAAATCTACCCCTTAAAGCTATAAATCAATCGACAGTAAGTATCCTTTCTAAAACGAAAAACGATCAGAAAAAATCAACGGACCCCCCACACACGTTTAGCAGACAGCATGGCACCAACAACCTGTCCAACCCGTGTTGGTCCTACCTTTGTTCCAACCAATAATAAACTTAGGAATGTGAAGCGTAATATTGGATCCAACGTTTTAACAAAGATTTTGTCCTGCTAATTCTACTTATGTTACAAACATGATAAAATGAAATTGTTTGGATGGGTGGATGTTTACTACACCTCACAAAGACAACTACTTGAATTTATATGAAAGGCATAGAAATAGTTTATAATGAGGATTAACATATAGTTTTTATCCCAACATTCCTGCGAGATTCAAACATGCGGGGAACCGCGGGACAATGCTAGTAATTATTGACTCATAGTTCAAATAAACATTATAATAGGGAATTGTTTAAAAAACATTGCTTGATAATTTTAAGTTGGCTTGACCATCGAATATCAATCATACTTAACAAAGAAAATACATAAGTAAACCCTTTGTTTTATACCATTCAAAATTTACTAGAAAATTAGACCTTATATAGTAGACAGCATGGCACCATTTTCACACATTTATCACCTTCCCAACCAACGTGGGCCCAACATTGACTAAATGATCAATCTTTCATATAAAGAATTTTGGGAACCAATAAATTGGCCCCAACATTGGCCACGTTGGGCATTGGACATAATTAATGACAGTCATAAATATTGTTTCGAAAAGGTCTAAAAAAACTCTCGATGGCTTTTGGCACGGTAACACAATAGATTGACATAATAGGCAAAGAATGTAGAGTGGGAGACGTGTTAATTTGGAGATCTGCGAAATTATAAATGTTTATGGTTTTTATTTTAGTTTTTATTGGTACACAATTTCGTCTATGATAAGGTGTTTATTGATACGTGGGTGGAAGAAAGAAAGACTGCTGTACGTGACATTGTGTTGATTTAAACTGATTAGGTATGCATGGAGACTGTTCATAAAATTATATCAACTGTACACGGGTGACATTGCCACACAATTCTATGTGTCAAATTTACATAATCTTTTATACTTAGATATATATTGGTTTTGGCATGTTAAGTATATGGCAAGGACATGCATGACGATATTTTAGCTCTATAACATTGAATACGACATATAAATCATATTAAGCACAGAAAAACATCTCGCAAAAAAATCGTAAGCATCTACAGAATTTATGTCAGTTTCTAAAATGAGATATAAGCCACAATACGATCGACGAATACTTTTTTCCCATAACTCAAAAATAGTTTATAATTCATGTTTCGCCACGCAAATCAGAAAATCATAATAATTCACTGAATAAAAAAGTATCGCCTATCCGGAGACGGGTAGAGAGGCCACACAAAGGACTCTCGTAGTTCGCCAATAATAATAGCTAATAGTTTTCTCAAGTTCCATACAAAAGTGATTTAGTGCGCTCAAAAGTCAGGCAGTAAATCAAAGAGCTATCTCGGACCGAATCGACCAATACTCGATCCTATAATGATCCTGAAGGACACGTGCTCACTCATTATTTGAAGTTATTCGAGATTTAAAATAAATTTTTATTGCGCCATCTGTCATAAGGGAGATAAAACTCGTAATGGCGTTTGCGGGAGTCGACTCTTGCGCAGAGGATCATTCCCGCATTGACATTTACTGTCGATGGACTTAAGTTTAATGTAAATGCCGTGAGCAATGGCATTTCCCTCATTACGGGACCAACGCGATGTGACTTAGGTTTATTACTTGTCAAATGTTAACATATTATCGCATTACCTTCAATAATGGCGTCGTAATTTTTGAAACTGATAATGACACCGGTAATGTTCTGAAGCTGTGCTTAGCAAGCTCTGAGAAAGCTTTTAATTCTCTTAACAGATCAGGAATTTCAACAGGCAAGCACTCAAACATAACTTTGGGGCAATTTAATGGAGACTGGGTATATAGGTTACTATCTAATAAGGAAAATAATATTGCCTATTTAATGGAAGTTATTAAAACACAAATGCGGAGATAACTCTCCATACATGCTTCTATGTCTATTGTTGAGACAAAATCTATTGCTAACGAGATCGTACACGAGGAACCAGCACTTCACAATTTTCAATAACATACCCCGAAAAAAACAAGATAAGCTCTCCACTCGAAACTCCATCCAAGCAAATTAAATTTATACACGAAATGTTATAACAGTGGGCATCAAAAGGCCTCGACTGTCCGTGCAGAGCTTTCCTTTTAATTAGACCCTAAGTACTCGTTAAAAAACAGGATCTTCCCGAACAGACAAAGCGCGCTGTACTAACAAACAGCGTGAATGTAAAAACGTTGGATAAATAAGTGGAAAAATACAGGTAAGTCCAGGGGGCTTTTTGTACGGTCCGACCGGCCACTTAGGTCATCCTGCGAAATAAAGGCCCAAGTTTTTTATATCGCTTTTAAATGCGAGGCCCGTACGTCCAGTCGGACCCGCCTCATCCCCCTTTTACTTTGATAATACGAAAAGAAACAAACGAAAGAAAATGTTTCCGAGCGGCCCGTTCGCATTTATTGAACAGCCTTTTTCGTAGTTTCGATTGCAAATAGTTTGTGTAATCCAGTTAGCTCGCTCTCGGCGATACGAATAAAATAGGACACTATAGAATATCTTTAGGGGGAAGTTTACCTGAGTTAAAAAAACAGCATATTTACAAAATCAGCGAGACGCGTAACGACGTACTGTGCCGTTTCGTAGGAAACGGCTTTGCACCGACGGTCCATTGTTTGCGTATTATGTTGCGTGAAACGTTTTGCATCTCTTTCGTCGCGCCGTCGACGAAGCGAATCAAAAATAATACTATTGTAATACCTATATTATTTTAATACGCGTTTACTAATCGAGCTCTTTAATTATATGTAATAATTATTGGTACGTGAAGTCTAGTAGGTTTTACCTATTTTTATACTTTATTACAATATTATCTTGTGCGTAAATAGATCTTGGTTCTAAAGTCTCCATGTGTGAAGCTATACGTTTTCCATTTGGCCGGCGGAGGGCTAGTACTCTCTACGTCCGCGAGGGGGCGCCACCCGAGCGTTTGAAGCGGTGATTAGTAATGTGGCGGGGGCTTATGGCGAAATAATCTTAGTGGAGCCATTAATGAGAAAACATTCGGTCGGGGATGGCTGACGATTAATTAATTTCTTTTGATTTCTATCCCAGAAGATATTACGAGGGGAGTTAGTAGTTAACTCGTATGGATTAACAGTGTAGATTAATGCACTTGTTCCCTTGATGTCGTCACAATAAAAAGAGACATAATAATCACTACTAGGTATACTCCAACGGTTTAGGCAGTTAACTAAAGATAAACCAAAAACACCACGTGACTTAGTTAACCGGCTAACTGCTGATTTTGGCTAAACTTCGATATTTTCCGTGAAGCGACTGCCGTCTGACCTCCACAGCTCGAAGGCGATATCTAAGCATTGCAGTGAGACCAAAAAAAGTGTTTGAAGTAACCCTACTTAAATAAACGCAAACCAACTTATAGAAATAAAATTATTTATCACTATCCTACTAGTCAGATGCTATACTAATAAAACCAACGTTCAAGTGGCTCTACTTATTGGATATATGGTGATAGTCATATTGTGTAAGCTTATTGGAAACTTCCTACTTATCAAATCCAAGTAGAACCTCATTAGAAGCAACCTTAAAACTCTTCCCAATCCATATAACGTCAAGTACCCTTGGCATTTATTCCCAATAGACAGTAGGTAGGTATTTTACCTGTACAGAAATTAATTTCCAACATCGTAAACAAATAATGAAAGCAAAATGTCGGTAGAAAGGTATAATACCTACCTAGACGTAAAAATAAATCGATTTTGTGCTACTCGAGTGAGCACGGGAGGGTAGTCTTATTATAACCCCATTGCTACCTACGAGACACTCGATTTGATTATTTATATCAGCTTAATTTGATTTCAAATTGTATTGAATTGTTTTTTTAAATTTCGGGGCTATTATTAATTAGCTATTGGATGAGATATAAGGAGTACCTAGAGATTCTTTGGGATACTTAGAGAGATAGATACGTATCTTTGTGCCACAAAATAGTGTTTAGAAGTTGTTTTTTTTTAATAATTATAAACTAGTCATCATCATCATCATCATTTCAGCCGAAAGACGTCCACTGCTGGACATAGGCCTCCCCCAAGGTTCTCCACGATGACCGGTCCTGCGCCTCCCGCATCCAGCGGTTTCCCGTGACCTTCACCAGGTCGTCGGTCCACCTTGTCGGGGGCCTACCCACGCTACGTCTTCCGGTGCGTGGTCACCACTCGAGAACCCGTCGGCTTCATCGCCCGATGGGGCCGACGGGCAATGTGTCCAGCCCACTGCCACTTTAGTGTTGCAATTCTTCGGGTTATGTCGGTTACTCTCGTTCTTCTGCGGATCTCCTCATTCCTGATTCGATCGCGCAGTGAAACCCCAAGCATAGCCCTCTCCATTGCCCTTTAAGTGACTTTGAGCCTTCTTATAAGGCCCATTGTTAGCGACCACGTCTCAATTCCATAAGTCATCACTGGCAACACACACTGGTCGAAGACTTTTGTCTTGAGACACTGCGGTATTTCGGACGAGAAGATTCTACGTAGCTTCCCGAAAGCAGCCCATATATAAACTAGTACTAGCCAGCGTATAAACTAGTGCTCGACCGCAATCACGCCTGATGGTAAGCAGAGATGCAATCGTTGATGGTAAAGCATGCTAGTTTATTAGGCCTATTCACTCAAAACAACTGATTAAATAGGAGCGAGGACGGCAGTTGAGCGAGGTGATGCAATGTTAAACCCAACAACACGACCAACGATGTTGCGCCAGAGGAGATTGATCTGGAGACCCTCCACGACCAAACTCCCGACACAACAACATTTGGCGCATTGTACTCGGTACACATCGCAACACAACTGCTCAGACCCATTCTCCGTACGGCTTCAGCAAACATCATGACGAATCGCTTGTCGGCAAGACTTTACGCCAAACACCGTTTAAACACGACATTATTATATGGGCTTTGAAATAACACTGACACTAGAGACACGTTGAACAAGTTTTCATGGTTTTGTGAAAAAAGCCCTTACGTTTTATGATGAGTACTGTTCTAGAATTGAGATATATTTATTTGCTTTAAATATTTGCATTTAAAATATGGTACATTAATGTCTTATAAATAAAGTTAGATCTAACATGTTTCACATACAAATTGCATTGCAGTTAGATTTAATATGTTTTGCATACAAATATTTAAACATTATGGTCATAATGTGTTTAAAAGTATTATATTTTATATTTATCTGATACATTTAATCTGTTTTTGTGAAATATTGTTTGAAATGTACGTTAAAGGATTGTGTACACGTTCAGTACATTACGTTCGTACAGTACTCTATTTGCATAAAACTATTACCTACTATCAGTCACTAATTCAGAATCATTTCGAAGCATATTGCTAATCCATTGCTCCACGTGTTTGAAAATGTATCTGCTCAACAACGTAAATAACGCAAAAAATGTTGTTGAACTGTCAAAATAAAATCCATTTCTACTGATAGCGTGTTACGCAATTAAACTGCTGAGCTATTATTATTTATTTCGCGTGTTCTATTTGGCCGTAGATATTTACTTACGGCCAAATAGAACACGCAAATAAATAATAACAGTACACACACATAGTACAGTAGTTTTAGTTGTTATGTTATATGTATTTATAAGTTTTAATAGTATAGTATTGTATTTGTTGTGATATTTTTTATATATTAGTTTACAAGTATTTTTATGTTATAGTTTGTATTGTATTTTATATGGGCCCTAGTTGCTTAAATTAAAGGAATAAATAAATAAAAAGAACACATTCCTGAATTTAGATGTAATATAATATTATTCCTCTCGGCAATTTTCGTAATTTCAAGAACGTTCTCAATCTGATCTTAGTCTCATTCTGTCAGAAATCCTCAAATTTACAATTTGACATTTGTTTGTCGCCAAGATGTCCTGCGACTAGATTTTGAACATTTTAAATGCCTAAAATGTTCTTTCTTCATTTTACTAGCTATAGATTCACAAACTGAAAAGACATATCTAAAAGAAGAATTTCTTTTTTCGCACTTTAGAAGCATTTTTGCTTTCAAATACCAATCTCAATTTGTCGGAAATAATTCTTATATATCTACATTTTTGAAAAGTTTTTGACTTAGATTGTCAATAAGATTAGATTGCTATAAATTGTGAACATTTTTAATTACAAGATACGGCGTTCAAAAAAGATATATAGTTTTTATTAAGTAAGATGTTTTGTACTGAAATTTTCCACGACAGGAATATTTAGAATTTATAGTCTATTCACAATACTCATAATGCATTACTTTCCAAATCACAATGATATTTATTCTCATGCCATTAAGGTTGCTATTAGTGTTGGCCGTTGGGTAAGTGCCACAGAAAAATCCGACAAAATCATTGTGAGACAAATATGATTACTTTTAGATTATTATTGTAATTAAGTCGTGGTGGCCTAGTGGTTAAAACACCAGCCTCTCAAGTATGAGTGCGCGGGTTCGATTCCAGGTCAGGCAAGTACCAATGTAACTTTTCTAAAGTTATATGTATTTTCTAAGTATATCTTGGACACCATTGACTGAAGGTGAAAGAAAACATCTTGAGGAAACCTGGACTTTATAAGTCTGAAATCGCCAACCCGCACTGAGCAAGTGTGGTGATTACGCTCAATCCTTCTCTGTATGAGAGGAGACCTGTGCCCAGCAATGGGACGATAAAAAGGTTGATGATAATGATGATTGTAATTTCACTGTGTATGATCTGTATATTATATGTCATTTTTGCCTGTATCTTATTAATTTCAATTATTGTGTTATCTACAGTATGTTACAAAAACCCTGTCCGACCCGTGAAGGTGTTGTTAGGTATCGTTAGCTGATTCTACTAATGCGTATATAACCTGGCTAAACTAAAAAAAAAATACCCCCTTAAAAATAAATAACTTAAATAAAATAAATAGGTAATTTCATGGCAACACAGGCACAGGTCATGACCTCAGTTGACCTCATGCATGTAGGTATTGGTAGTCTAACCACGTTTATCGACTCTAGAAAGAAACAATGATACCTACTTAGGCAGCTCGTGAAAAGAACTTTTTTTTAAGTAGAAAGGTCGTCTGACCCTCCGAATGTATCTTCGAATTTCATTCGATGAGCACAATGGCTGTGGCGGAGATGTTGTTCCATATTTCGTTCACTAAGAACGATACCGGCCTGGCTCCGTCCCACGAGATTAGCACGGTGTTTCACAACGTTAGTCCACTCCTACCAATCCACTGCTCGCCGAACTGATAGTGGAGGTACTCACGTACAGGTCGGCAAAAATATGGTGGGGCACCGTCATGCTGGAACCACATTGACCAAGAAGTAGTCACATCCGAATCGTTCAACACCTGATCACAACACAACACAATTGCAGTTTCACTAGGTACCTTCCATCAGCAGGTTACATTACGTTAGAAAACTATGTGATCACACAATAAACGATACGTCTACACGGACGCCATGTCTACGCGAAACTAATAAATTTAAAATAAAAATGATTTTTATTTCATAAAAATAGGTACTCTAACTGCACGGCGGTGCCCTTTGACTAGAGGTGTGAAAGTATTCAAAATATTTCTCGTATCGATTTTTGGTATCAATTTTGTATTTCAGAATTTCACGCATCGATTCAACATCGCATGGCATTCTTTAGATTTTAGAACTTTCACATAACTTAAATCAGGTGAACTTAAATGCTTTACATTGTTTATAATATTCTCCTAAAATCGTATTTCATAAGACCTTTCTAGTTCCTATTTACTAATAATAGGTACTTGTGTTACAATATTGTTATGAATAATTAATCGATAATCAAAAAAAGTACTTTTACCATTAGGTAATCTGTGTTTTTACAACAAATCATTCGGCCAGGTACAGTTTCGAATAATAGCGACAAAAACAATACGTTATTACGCAAAAATTAGTACAGCTCTAATTATTCCTTTGCTGCCGTCGGCGGTTAGACACACTGACGCCGCTAAAGAACCTAAAAAAATAATCAAAAGAAAGCCGACAATTATAAGGTCTAAAATGGTGTTTACACTTTTTTAAATTTCCCGAATTTTGGGGAAGTTACAGGGTAAAAAAGATTATTTCAAAATTCATTAGTATTGTTACTATGATGATTATGCAAAATTTTATATTTTATTTGGTCATTTGTTTACCTAACCCTTATTATCCTTGTGGGTCGGACAGGGTTTTCGTAACATACTGTATAATTAAAAACAAGCAGGAACTCAAAAACAATTTTATGAAAGGTCGACAACTTTAGGTTTCCATGAAACAACGCTCAATCTCTTATTTAGAATGAGACTGACTATAATTGAGTAATACACTATTGTATAAAGCTCAATACAGATCATATTGAAAAATATTGTTACACCATTGCCTCATTTTATGTTCGAAAAATGTATCTTCTCGACAACGGAAATAATGCCATGAATGGTATTGATTTATCCAAATGAATCCCATTGCTACTGATAGTGGCTTACGCAATTATCCCTCTGACTCATTTCCTAAAAGTCTACACGCTAATCTTCAATTCGGGACAATTATTTAGCTTAACCATGTTCTTACTTCAAGGCTACATTTAGAATCAAAACAATGCCGACGTACCTATGACGCAAACCAATACTAAAACTTAATCCAATTCTAACACTAAAACCAACCAGCTCAAAACAATACACACATATACAAACTAAACAAAAGTGCACCATAGAAACCTGCTAAACGCTAAACAAAGATCTAAAACTCTCAGTTTTTCTAAACGAACAGCAAACAGTACCTAAATTGTTTTTGAAAACTCCAAGTTGTTCGTCAGTGAAAGCCAACCTATCGAAAGTTCCGTAACAATATAGAAACCAACAAAATGAGAGAGTATTATAACCTTTCTGAGAAGTAAAACAAAGGTGAATAATTGTTTACCGAAAGCCTAGGGCAAGAAACTGTTGCTACTATGGGTTTTTGCGAATGTAGCGCTCTAAAGATGACATTGATATTTTTTTTTTTTTATGGTATTACCATATTTACTCTTCGCAATGGTTGAAGCACATTAAAATGTATATTTTTACTGATACATGACAAAAACCTCGTGGTTATTATATGTAGTAACAGCCACATGGATTTTATAGCTGAGGAACGTCCATGGATGGGTGACTGTTCCTAATATACCGAGATTCCTTCGTGTATCGTATAAGCACGTCAAATAAATGGCCCCAGTTTTCATTCATTCTGCTGATAGTCGCTACGGCTAGTCAAAAGCCGATACAGTGACAACCAGCCTTACTTGCTGTAGAGGTCAGGTCGACAAACGCTTTGAATAAAATTCGGGTATCCACTTACCGGGAACCCCAATATCGTTGAGAAAAGGCTCTGTAGTTTGTATCTTGCTGATAACTGCAGTAAGAATATATCATATTTGGTCTTAATTAGTATCTATTATTCCTCAGGATAGTAAATTTAACCAGAAAACTATATTGATAATCTTCCTATCAAGTTGCTGCTAAATACCATGACAACACACGCACAAAAAAAACCCATGAAAAGGACTACAGATGAGGCAAAAAATGAAAAACCTTTAATTCAAAATCATAGCATAAAACCTGAAACCTATAGAATTCTTTATCACAATCTCTTTTCAAACACTAACCCTAAAAATCTGTCGAGAAATTAATTTAACACGAAGAAACTCGAAATTAATTCACCCATTGTAATCACAGGTTTGAGCGATTTATCACCTCGAACGGTAACATCAATAGGGTAACATTGGTTACCCTGTGAAAATCGAAAACTTTGTCCAGGTTATTGCTCGGACAATGTCACTTACACCTAGTAAAGGGCACGATCTTTGTCGGGTAAGCCTTTGGCCTGTTCTTCACAACTTGCGCGAAAAAGTTTTCAAAAGATTTAATATGAAAACTCCTTCGTCTTCCTGTTTAATTTCAAGGAGCTCCTTCACTTAACTTGTACATTGTATGACTAAACAAATTCTTTTTTTTAAATGGTGTGAAGTGAAAAATGTATTACTTTTGTGTTCAATACGATACAGTTCTAATTTAGACTTGTCTTAAAAGTTGTTACAATAAGAATGTTTCCTGGGTAAAAACAAATTGATTCCATTTAGTCCGTCATTCAGATTATAGA
Organism: Sesamia inferens; assembly: GCA_037179545.1. Classification (NCBI taxonomy): domain Eukaryota; kingdom Metazoa; phylum Arthropoda; class Insecta; order Lepidoptera; family Noctuidae; genus Sesamia; species Sesamia inferens. The sequence continues at coordinate 10,154,595 of CM073934.1, read as the reverse complement.
AAAATATTGGATACGTATATTTTGTTTTAACAAATCAATAAAAATTTATAAATATAAAAAGCATCAAAGATCAGGAGTGGAGGCTGGTGAGGCTCGCTAAAAAGTGTAGCGTGCAGTGACGTCACAAGAGTTTTCAACGCACTGTGTCGTCTTCATGTTTTGTTTATATGAAATAATAAAAAATACTTGTCTAGTATTTTTTGGAAATCTGACTGACGGACTAATTAGTTTTTTTTAGTTAACTACCCTATTGGACAGTGCGTGTGTCCTACTTTAATTGTTTCAGATAGATATCCACCATTTTTTGAGCAGTTGTGTTGCGATGTGTGCCGGGTACGATGCCCCTAATGTTGTTGTGTTGCGAGTTTGGTCGTGGAGGGTCTTCAAATCAATCTCCCTTTGGCGCAGCATCGTTGGTCGTGTTGTTGGGTTTAACATTGCATCACCTCGCTCAACTGCCGTCTTCCTTCCTATTCGGTCAGTTTTTCTGAGTGAATAGGCTCTTAATAAACTAGCGCGCCTTACCATCAACGATCGCATCACTGCTTACCATCAGGCAGAATTGCGGCCATCAAAAAATTAAGCCAAATATTGATAAGTTTAGTATGAAAATGATTGAACAAAATCTACATATACTTGCCAGTACATTCGCGTTGCGTAAAGCGTAAGGATCCTGGCGAAAATATTTGTAATCAAGTACCCTTATCATCCCACCAGTCGTTATAATGACCAATGTGTATTTATAGAACATTTACCTCCGAGCAAAATGTGTTGTTTATAAAAATTACCTAATAATAGTCCTTATATCGTAAGAAACTAAGTGGTAATTAGGTTAAACAGGGTACGGGCAGTCGGTGCGAACGGCAAATTCCTATTGTGGCGTTATCGTCGGCCCCCAGTCGCAACCGGGAGGACTGCCATCAGCCAACTTTAATTCCCTTTTACTAGGCAAATTTTTAATTCGGTTCCCGATTCAGGTTTTATTTTTAATTGTTTGTATCTACTTCTTTCTTTTAAATAACATTTTAAGTTGTGTTTGTTATGGTAGACTATTTGGGGTCAATGTGAAAGAAAAGTTAGATTACCGTGTCATCATCATCCTGAGAGCTGTGCCCAGCAGTGGGACGATCAAAAGGTTGATCCATTTTATCGGCCCACTGCTGGGCACAAGTCTCCTCTCGTACAGAGAAGGATTGAGCGTTATCACCACGCTTACTCAATGCGTGTTGCCGATTTCAGCCTTAAAGTCCAGGTTTCCTCAAGACGTTTTGCTTCATCTTGTAATCAGTCATTGGTGTCCAATACTTAGAAAGTACATATACAAAGTAAAGCTGAGAAAGCCTACCACCCACCAGACAAAGCCTTGCCGCCAAGCGATTTGTCGTGTTCCGGCATGATTTCTGGTGAAGCCGTACGGAGGACGGGTCTGAGCAGTTGTGTTGCGATGTGTGCCGGGTACGATGCGCCTAATGTTGTTGTGTTGGGAGTTTGGTCGTGGAGGGTCTTCAGATCAATCTCCCTTTGGCGCAGCAACGTTGGTCGTGTTGTTGGGTTTACCTCGCTCAACTGCCGTCTTCCTTCCTATTCGCTCAGTTTTTCTGAGTGAATAGGCTCTTAATAAACTAGCGCGCTTTATCATCAACGATCGCATCACTGCTTACCATCAGGCGGGATTGCGGCCAAGCGCTAGTTTATAATTATTAAAAAAAAAAAGTACTTGCCTGATCTGGAATCGAACCCGCACACTCATACTTAAGAGGCTGGTGTTTTAACCACTAGGCCACCACGACGATATTCAGGTAATTCAGGACAATTGAGCAGCGGAAAACATCTTGAGGAAACCTGGACTTTAAGTCTGAAATCGCCAACCCGCACTGAGCAAGCGTGGTAATTACGCTCAATCCTTCTCTGTATGAGAGGAGACCTGTGTCCAGCAGTGGGACGATAAAAAGGTTGATGATGATAATGATGATGAGCAGCGGTGGCCTAGTGGTATCGGCCGCGACTTACAAGTTGTAGGTCGTAGGTTTGAACCCCGCCAAGCGCTTTACTTTGTGTAAAATATTTTATCACCACTGCTGCCAAGACGGCACGGAAAATATAGTGAGGAGACGCACATGTCCTAGAAGCAAAACTTCGAGTACATCTACCAACCCGTACTGGGCCCCCTGTCAACGAGGGGAGTCTTGTGTTCCAGAAGTGGGAACATTATTAACAATTCAGAAAAAAAAATTCTGTGATCTTTTTTTTTTTAATAATATAATTATAAACTAGCGCTTGACCGCAATCCCGTCTGGTAAGCAGTGATGCGATCGTTGATGGTAAAGCGCGCTAGTTTATTAAGAGCTTATTAATAAAATAAGAAGACGGCAGTTGAGCGAGGTGATGCCTGTTAAACCCAACAACACGACCAACGATGCTGCGCCAAAAGGAGATTGATCTGAAGACCCTCCATGACCAAACTCCCAACGCAACAACATTAGGCGCATCGTACCCGGCACACATCGCAACACAACTGCTCAGACCCGTCCTCCGTACTGCTTCACCAGACATCATGCCGGAACACGCCAAAACGCTTGGCGGCAAGGCTTTGTCTGGTGGGTGGTAACTTCTGCCGGCGGCCGATTTTATGGCCTACCACCGAGAAAAACGCTTTCAAATCTTTTAAAGCTTTAAATGACATTCGAAATATAAATTCCACCACAGTCACATAACATATCTACAGCAAAAGATAAAACACATCTCCAAAAACTATAATCTCCAACACATCAGAAATTCAATCAATCTTTTCAATTTCCTACACGAAATTCGGTAGTAGGGTGTCACCATCATTCGTGTCTAAAAGTGAGATAATACTGGGGAGCCACGTGCGCGGACACACTCCATCGAATAGCAATACGTACCCAATCAGGATTATACAAATCCCCGCGGGCAAACCGGGGAAAATAATTACGACGAGCCGGGCTAATCAAGTTCTGAGTATTAAGGAAAAACTCTTGTAATGTGTATCCTCGTCCTTAGAATGACATTCAGTTTACGGTTATTTTGGGTATTTGGATTTGGAAATAGACGGTTTTTCTTTGTTATCGCTGTTGTAGGTTGAGGCTTTAAGGGCAATTATGTTGATGAGCCGTTTGGAGTTACTAGCTAGAAATAGCTTTTCTTTCAAAGACTTTGTGTACTCAAGTCTTTCAACAATTTTTATCACCAACTAGGTAGTACTTTTGTTATTAGGTTTTTTATTGAGCGAGCGTGACTTATAAAACTATGTCTATCATGTATTTTTTTTTTTCATTTAATGTATGTTGTCCCATTGCTGGACAAATATTTCTCCCGCAGTTTTTTACTTTTCTAAGTGCTTTACTTCTCCACATTTTTTTTTTATTATTTTTAATGCTGCCCCACATTAGGAATATCTTTTGTATCGTGAATGCGTTTACAAACATTTAAACTGACATAAAAAAACAGCCAGACCCGGAACAACTACTTATAGGTCATACAAATATTTCATCCGTGCGGGAATCGAACCCCCGATATTCAGCACAGCAGTCAATACTACCACTGCGTCAATTATTCAAACCATCAACATTCGGTTAGGTACGAGTCTAAAACGTCACGCCAGCGTTCGACGACGTCTCTGGATGCTTTCTATAAGTACAACACGTTGACATGCAAATCACTCAAGTAAAATCAAACCATCATTCATTTTTTTTTAATCCATACATTCCCCGAGTAAATCCAATCGGAAAAATCAGAACTCAAAATAAATGAAGTAGACATATAATTGAAGCCTAAAGGCTAATGTTCATCGGGACGTGATGAAGCGTTACACGTCACATCAGTGGGTTCTATGACCGAGCCAATGCACCATTGCACACCCCATCATGCCGGCCTCGCCTATATCTATAAGTAGCAAGGATTCATTTCACATTGAAAACTCGTACATCAAACACTTTTATTGCAGCCAAAAGCAATCCTTTGGTTTTGATTATATACGCACAGGTGTATCTTACAGTGTTGACCAAAAGTCCATAGGCAATATTACAAACCAACAGCTTGACGTTTAATTTGGCTTAAGTCATTCTAGTTTTAAGAAAATAAACACCATGCATCATTGTCACCAATAAGTGACTAGTTAATAAATTCAATATGAGTCAAGATGTTCTAGCAGTTAGGCGGGTCCGGCAGAATTACAGAGAGCCGCAAGTTCAAGTCTCACACGGTACATTATAGTAAGTACTTTTTCTAAGTTTTTACCTGATGGAAGTATTGAGAAAGAAATTTAATATTCTTTATTTTATTCGCTTTGTTCACACATTTAGTAATGTTAGAAAAGTAGATCAAAGAAAACCATATAAAGAATTTACATTTCGGTGAGGTAGACATGAGTTGTACTTATTGTTAGTGACATGTGATTAATAAATACCAATATTGAGGCGATCGTTTTTATGAAGTGTAACTGGAGACTGATGACATAAAATATTAGTCGCCAATAAAAAAGTATGCAATTTTATTTAAAAAAAAAAAATAGAAAACTGATTTTTCAAACAAAATAAATAAAGTAAATTGCATACAAAATAATAGACACAGGATACCACAGTGTCTCTAGGCTAAAGTCTTGTTGACCAGTGTGTGTTGCCAGTTATGACATACGGAACTGAAACGTGGTCGCTCACAATGGACGTCATACGAAGGCTCAAAGGGCGATAAACAGCTATGCTTGGAGTTTCTCTGCGCGATCGAATCAGAAATGAAGACATCCTTAGATGAGCCAGAGTCACCGACATATTCTGTAGCTCTTCGAGTCGCTAAAATGAAGTGGTAATGGGCGTGGCACATTGCTCGTAGAACCGATGCCGATGGGGAATTAAGGTTCTAGATTGGGGGCCACATACCGGAAGACGCTACGTAGGGAGGCCCCCAAGAAGGTGGACCGATGGCCTAGTGAAGGTCGCGGGAAGATGGCGTGTGGTCACCGTGGAAAGCCTTGGAGAGACTTTTGTCCAGCAGTGGACCTCTGTAGACTGAAGAAGAAGAAGATTTTTGTAAATATTGTTATGTTTAATAATAATAACATTTTTTTTAATAATTATAAAATAGCGCTTGACCGCGATCCCGTCTGATGGTAAGCAGTGATGCGATCGTTGATGGTAAAGCGCGCTAGTTTATTAAGAGCCTATTCACTCAGAAAAACTGAGCGAAAACAGAAAGACGGCAGTTGAGCGAGGTGATGCAATGTTAAACCCAACAACACGACCAACGATGCTGCGCCAAAGGGAGATTGATCTGAAGACCCTCCACGACCAAACTCCCAACACAACATCATTTGGCGCATCGTACCCGGCACACATCGCAGTACAACTGCTCAGACCCGTCCTCCGTACGGCTTCACCTGACATCATGAATTTCTTATTATTGTTTTAATTGTGTATGTTTAGAATACGTAATGTAGAATACCTACGTGGTTTCAATTAATGAAATACCGAATCACTACACTGTATAGGTACCATTAACATAAAAAAATCCTTGCTAACCTACATGTCAAAGCGAAGTTAGGCACAACGGCGACCCATATCGAGTTACAGATAAAGCCAAAAACACGTGTGCCTTTAAAAGCACACCTTTTTATGTTGTGAATCGCCCAGTTAGCGTGGAATGTAAGTCGGTCGTTTTAGAAGTTCACTTAGCGAATGAATACTAGCGGGTTGTCCGGGCTTACGGACTGTCCTCGCGCATTCACTACACCCTATATTTTTAATGTTAGGTATTTCTATTCAAATCCTCGAACCGATAGAAGGAGACGTCCCAAACGCTGAGAGGTGGCACAACGTCGATATGGTTGTCGATGTTTTAGTTGAATAAGCGAATATCTATTTATATTGGGATAAAGTCAGAAGTTTCCAATTACTGGAAACATGATATATTGTAACTCTAACAAAATTCAGAGCAGTGGACTCAGGTCAATTTAATGATAAAAAAGATTACACTTGCTCCACAGGATGACCGTTGATGATGTTGAACTCAAGTGCAGAAATATATTCGATGGGGATAATTTGTAAGAATGTTATTATATTATTTTCAATTTTCAAACTAAGCTCTATAATTTGGCAAGATAAGAAAAGTTCTTTAAGTTTAGACATTTCAGAAAAATTATATTTTGTATTTTTCTTTATCAGTTATCTCTTGTATACTCATTCTCAAACATTTCATACATAAGATTATAACGAGAATCAAAACACATTCTAAGCAGGTTTTAAGTCAATGGCTGGGTCCAAGACAAAAATTTGCGTTATGTTACATCCCTAATCGCTAGGAAAGCTCGTCAACCAATTACTCTGAAAGACTCGTGTAACGTGGAGGCATTTCAATTTGGCTTATTGGCTCATGTGCGCTTGGATTTCTTTTGGACATCTTTTTCCCTGTCCGCCACTCATTTATTTCCATTTCATCAATCAGCTATTACTTACCAATGAATTGCTTGTAGGTACTTGCTCTTTGTGTGTGGGAATCCAATATTTTTGGAGGTGAGGAAATTTAAAAAATTTCTATATTTCTTTTTTAGATAAGATATAGATGATTAATTTGTTAAAGTTTTTAATAGACAACTTACTGATATAAAGACCGAAAACATTTAAGGTGATTCAGTTTACAGGTTGTCTTGAACACTGATCATTAATTTACTTAATTGAACAACTCTGTACAACTATAACAGATCTGTAAGCCAATGCGATAGAGGGGCCTTACATATAATGGCTCAGTGTTATTATAGTATAGTAAAACCCTTTATATTTATTTATAATTCTTAATATTATTTATGTATTACTTCATTCTGGTAGTTGATACATGTCCAGATTAAGGATTCCTTTAATTTTTCACTTGAAATTCGCCATAAGCGAGAAAAGTTAAACTAGAAACTATTTCAAATATTTACGCATTAAAAGCACTAAAGGCAGCTCACACGAGCGCAGGTTGCGTGAAAAATGAGCGGTTCGCGGCGATAGCGACCGCGCCGCCAGCCGCCTAATGAACTAGAACGACGATAGCGTGACCCCGTGCCCGTGTGCACGCCGGTTTACTTCGCGCTGCACACAGATTAGTTAGAAAAAACAAAGTGTTATTTTTGCTATTTTAGACATTTTCACTGATCCTACGGGCCTAATGTGCCCGGAACATTGCCACTTATGTGTTGCAATTCTTCGGGCTATGTAAATCACTCTCGTTCTTCTGCCCGATGGGGCCGACGAGTTCTCAAGTGGCGACCACGCATCAGAAGACGTAGCGTGGGTAGACCCCCAGACAAGGCGGACCGACGACCTGGTCGCGGATAACCACTGGATGCGGGAGGCGCAGGACCGGTCATCGTGGAGATACTTGGTCCCCAAGGATGTCAGTTCCAACAACGACCTATGTCCAGCAGTGAACGTCTTTCGGCTGGAATGATGATGATGATGAGACGTTTTCAAAGTTCCGAATTCAAAAGAACAGCATGTTCTTAATAAAAGAGTCCGTATCCCTGCTACTGTTCGTTCCCTATTATTAAAACTACGCTGTCCGTCCAACTATCCGTCTGTTACAGGGTTTTATCTTTTGAACCACACTAGGTAGATATTTGAAATTAGCTTCATCTAAATTACTACGCGCCGTGTTGAAACCATCGTTGTTTCAGTGTCAAACAAAGATAGAGCTATACAAAATGAATAGCGCTATCCCCTTTTCACAACGGCGTTGACACGTCAAAGTACGGCCCCTGATAATAAACTAACACGATGATTAAGAGGTCGCAAGAGTGGCTTTTGAGACAATTGTAAGTTAAGAAGTCGACACATTGCCAAAAGAATCTGAACTCATCATTCTGTTTTCAAAAACAAAAACTTCTTGTTGTCTCCTGAAACCACATGTTGATTTATTAGTTGGTGTATACCTACTACAGTCTTCCAAGTTATTATACCTCTGAGACCTTTAAGAACATTATTGCTATTTGAGTAAAGACCAGTTTCAATTTGACAGAGTAATCACTGGCAGCAACATTATTGCAATGAGATTAAAAAAATTTGTGATTCTAATTGACCAGTCTATGGCAACATCCTAACACCAACCCTATTGCAAGGACCGTAAAGATCATTGTGATGTCGCCAGTAATGCTAAATCAGAGGTAACTGAAAAAGAACTACATATTAACCTCTTTACTCTGTTGTTACTCAATTTTAATAAGTCTTCGAACTTTCAAACAGATGCCAAACAACTTCAATAAAGAGCTCAACTAGAACCAAAATCAATTAAAATAATGACACAAATATATCACCGCCTGTAGTGGGTAGGTACGCGATTTAATTTGCGTCCCCAATCGGGTACAATATTCAAATACGGATTCATCTATTTACGCCCCGTTGCGTATGTCCTATTATCAGCCAATAGCATCTGCACCCCTCTATGGCTTTATTCTAAGACTTTTTAGTGAGAGTGTGTGGAGTAACCTAATCAAATATATGCTTGTATGGGGAATTTAATGTAAGGTACTATTTGGAATTTTGTAATAGAAGCTAAGACTCAAAGAAGAGAGAGAGAGAGAATCAGAGTACGGTTCTTTATTTAAATATCACTTCGGTTTCGATTTAAATAAAATAATTCGCCCAGTAATTAAGATTTAGAAAATTGAAGTGTTAGTGTTGTATTGACTGTACCTACCGGTATTCTGTTTGTTGGGGAAATTGGCGCATCAATGAATGGGTTTCTAGCTTGTCTAAAGTTGAAGCAAATTCTAGCAAATTAATATTTCTTAATAATACTCGTATATCTGCTTCTGTATATCTATCGTGGATACGAACTACATTTTCCGGACAATCTAGAATAATATACATATTTGTATATATATATCTGGAAGACGCAGCGTAGGGAGGCCCCCAACAAGGTGGACCTATGACCTGGTGAAGGTCGCGGGTGATGAGCCGATGGATGCGGGCAGCACAAGACCTTGGAAAATCCATCGTGGAAAGCCTAGCCCAAAAAAACAACTATAATTGACGTTGATTAACAACAACGCAGTTTTTTTTTTTTTTTTTGTAGCGTTGGTCACGTCTTAGAACCCTTATTGTTTCGCCACGTCCGTCCGTCCGTTCGTCCTCGGTTTAACTTTTAAACGGTTAGTTCTAGATATGTTAGTTCTAATGTTCCATGCACATGTTATTTACTTTATTAATTCTGGAGTTATAGAGGCCTATAGTATGGAACCCTTTGTTTCCGAGTCCAAAAATAAATTCTTACGTCAGTACATTAAAACATCGTCCAAGGATTTGACAATTTCCGTGAACTGAAATGGGAACGTAAAAAGCAATTTTGACGATAGCTCGTAATGTGTCTCATTTATTTCCATATCCACACTTATAACAATTACCACACCTACCACCTCCAAAAACTTTCCTAATAATTCGAAACCAATATTGGTCCATGAGTACAACACGGGTAACAACACCCTCGCCCCTTGCGGTAGAACAAGGCGACCGGTGCCACTAGTTTTTCAATAACCCCTTGAGGAACCCCGCGGAGCCTCTCAAATACACGGTCGTGTCAATCACAAGGAATGAATATTATTCGCGAATGTTTTGCCCCTGACAGATGTATAAAATATTTATTTCAATGCTAATATTTAGGTAGGTACAGGTATTGTTTTTGGTTGATTGTCTGTGATATACTTGTATTTAACAGTGTGTCTGAGTTTAATACATACATGTTTGAATGTATTATTCGAATTTACTAGAGAAAAGGTTAATGTGATGTCGTGATTCGAAAGTCTAAAGGTCAAAACAAGTTTGAAGGTTCAAGATTCATTAGTGATTTATACAATTCAAATCAGTAACCGTCCCTAGATTACTATTTTTATATTCAGCTCTTGTTCTAAAAATAATTAATGAATCAGTAAAATTCATGACAAAAAATGTCGCCAATAAAGTGCGATTCTATAATAATTCGAAATGAAAATCCTGATATCAATTCGTCAACGAATTCCCAGTGTTTACTGACACTTGCATATTGATATTACAATTAATAAGACTTATCAATATTCAAAGCGGTATTCAATTAAAAAGTACGGCCGATGTCGATACATCGGGCATCGGGGTATTTTAATATCAATTTTAATGTTTTTCTAGTGTCGGGCTGAGTCGGCATGATTTGATGGGTCGCGGGACTCGCTTTGTGCCCGGCAAAAATAATATCGCGCGAGGCACGGATCATTGGAGCTTGCCTACACTTCAGACTGTTTTCATCTGTTTTGTCTGGCTACACACAACAATAGGGAACGATTTAAAAATATTGCATAAGAATTTTCGATAAAATTATTTGTGAATAGTTTAATATAATGCAGGGGTCAACGTCAAGTCCATCATCGACGATACGACTCGCGACGTCTTGAAATAGTTCGATAAATTTGAATGGGTTCATTCATTAAACCAATTTTTCGATCGAGCAAAACCACATCGGTAGGAAGGATAACGTTCAATGTTGTCATTCATTCTTAGGTCCGGCCCCGAGGTGGTTTTTTGATTATGGGTGATACGAAGCAGGAAACCCGAAACTTCGGCTGAAACTACTGGTTTCGAGGTAAGGTTAATCGGGTAACGTCATTAGAACGTCAATTCCTCAGAATTTTCTCGATACAACGAAAAGTTACGCGATATTCTAAGGTATCGGTCGTAACCGTTAGTAACTTCGTAAACCATTCAAAATTATTTGTACAATTGCCGTGCTCAAAGCCCCGAAACACCATTGACATTTCATATTACTTATACGTATAGATATAGCTCAGTGTATCAACTTGACAAAACGAGGGTGAGAATGAAACAATAGAACATCATCGTTCACCCCTCAGTCGCAAACCACAGGAGAATATCATAAACGTCGGCTTAAACACTCGTCTCGGCGGACGTAAGTAAATAAAAACATAATAAAATAATACATTCCACGCAACATATGGGAGAAGACAGCAATTGGGTTATGAAGAGTATTAGGGGAAAAACTTGTTTATAACGAGGAACTCTTCGGTTGAATTGAATACGATTTGCCTAAGAACCTGTAATAAGAACTTCAAAAGAATATTACTGTCTTATAAAATTAAAATAATGTCGGCAAACTGTCTCCTATTAAAGTTACTAGTTGACCGACTGAGTTCAAGACCTATCAGAATCATAATAGAAAAGTTCTCAAGTTCATAACCTTACAAATAGCCTACACTGTTAACAAATCCCAAACACTAATAGTAACTCGACTGATCCGTCAACGAATCGATTCGAAAGCCACTGAACGCCACACTCGATACTCGGTGTAATGCAGCTCCCCGCGATGCATCGAGTGGTATATCGAGATCGAAACTCGAGTAATAATCGAACCCTAGCCGCGCGGTGTCCCGCATTCAATCTCTGGGATTTGTAAGCACCCTGGGGCATCCTTACTAACGCGAACCGATTTGCCAATCAAAAATGATCCCTGCTACCAAAAAAATAAAAAGTGACATCGTTTCTTTGAGAAGTAAAGGTAACTTTGCCAAGAATTCCCTGTATTGGGGTGACAATCCAGAGAATCGTAGACGGTTATTGAATTTCTTTGCATTTTTGATTTCTCTTTTCGTTTGGTTTATTGATTGATAACAATTTAATTGAATGAATACATTCTCCTTTCATTGCTTGAACATCGCCTAACCCGTAGGTACTTCACACCGGGACAGTTTCTAATGTTATACCTACAAATCGCAGGTCCGTTCGTGTAGGGAGTGCTGCAGCCACATTTAAGCTGGTGCAGCAAAATGCCACCTGGCTCCTTTGGATTTAGTGAAGACGCGTGCGAAGAGGCTATTTGGCGACCCTAATTTGGTTAAGAACAGTCTCCAAATCCTGGAACATACGCATAGGATAGCCAGCCTTTCGGTGTTGTGCATGTTGGACAGTCATCATCTCAGCGTTAATCCCAGTCGCGTCCGGAGCCATTTTCCAGCTCTGGTGTCTGGGGTCCGCTATACCAGTCTAATTGCTGATTTTGGCGAAACTTACGACATTTTCCGTGAAGCGACTGCCGTCTGACCTCCACAACGCGAAGGCGATATCGAAGCATTGCAGTCAGACCAATTGTTGGACTTTTGAGGGCTCCAACAACCCGTAACGACTGCCACTAGATGTTCGTATGGCAACCGGGACCAACGGCTTAACGTGCTTTCCGAGGCACGACCAGACCAATGCAAATATTCATATTCATGCATACAAATATTTGCACTGCGCGGGGATCGAACCCGCGCCTCCTTGCGCAGCGGCCACGTTCGCTACCGCTACGCTACGGAGGCTGAATTTTGGACAGTGTACTTGGGAATTACATATATTTTCTCCATGACCGTTCCATCATCTGACGACCTGTCCTACGGCGAGTAACCACCTTTACGTTATTGACACCACTACGGTCCGGACGAAGCGTTTCGACTCGTCTTTTATACCGCGTACATCGCGGGACTGGAACAATTTTCCAGCAGCGGTGTTTCCGTCTGACTACTATTTAAGTGTCTTCAAGACTAGAATGAATAGGCTCTTAATAAAGTAGTGCACCTTAAGTTCAATGATTGTATCACTGATAACCATCAGGCAGGATCGCAGTCAAACGCTGGTTTATGTCGTTAAAAAAAACACAAAATGCCTGTCTAAAAAAAAACTGATGCAACAGTAACGATGGAGAGCAACATATTTTTAAATTAATTACTAACTCAATATCATAGGTTTCATTTATGGCATCAATCTCAAAGAGACAATATAAAACTATGAACATCAAATCACGATATGGTAATCACAGTTAAAACCCATGAAGCCACTCATATTCAGCTGTGGGGCGATCGTTCAATCGCACATCCTATGGGGCCATGGGGGAACGTCAAAGTTCATTCGACCAAAACTACATTTTGTCTCTGTGAAATATTCCGAATAAGAGAAATTTATTTCCCCTTTGACATTTCTGACTGAAGTTCATGTGCGAGAACTTTAACTGATTTGGAGTTTTTAAAAATGAACCTTGAAGGTATTTTACTTAATATTTGATTTTATCTTTTTTATAAGCACGTGTTTCTGTGACAAATATTTATTATTTTATTTAATTAATTTTATTTTCCTTCATCATACTTTACTAGCTTTCCGCCCGCGGCTTCGCCCGCGTTGAGTTAGGTTTTACCGCGCTTTTTAGATTTCCCTCAGAAATGTCATTTTTTCCGGGATAAAAAGTACCCTATTATTTAATTCGGACTTCTGACTTTACGTCTGCAAAATTTCAAAGCAATCGGTTCAGTAGCTACGGCGTGAAAGCGGAACAAACAAACTCAGTTTCCGATTTATAATATTAGTAAGGATGTGATTTAAGTACATAAGACATCCTTACTATAATATTGTAAATGTGAAAGCGGAACAAACAAACAAACAAACTCACTTTCCTATTTATAACATTAGTAAGATACTTCTTAAACCCAGGTATAGAATTGTGCCGTATTTATTTTTCCGCGGTAATTGTTTTTCGAGCGCGATTTTCAACTGCACTAGTTAACGCGCGACAGTTGAAAATTCAACAGTGTTTGTTTTGAGATGCGCTCAGTTAGATTTTCATCGAGTTCGCGATATAATCCTACCGCGATAATTTTACTTTTGGGGTACGTGGTTTTCAATAGATAAATAAATAAATAGACACATATATACGGACAATTCACACAGATTGAGCTAGCCCAACAGGAGACTTGTGTTATGGGATACTAACTCAACGATACTGTATTTATAATAGATACATATATAGATAAACATCCAAGACCCAGGCCTCCACGTCGCAGGCAGGCGTGTTGACCGCTGCGCCACGGAGGACCGGATTTATTTGAAACGTAAGTAGGTCATTGCTTGTCCAATCTTTACCAAATATTTTTTTACTTGTGAAAAAAGAAGTTACCTCCCATCAGGCAAAGTGTTGCCGCAAAGAGATTCGTCGTGTTTCGACATGATGTCTGGCGAAGCGGTACGAAGGACGGGTCTGAGTTAACCCTTAATTCTTATCAACGATCGTAAAGCCTAAAAAGCCAGATTGCTTTTAATCTAACGTTTACATCTGTCACGCTAAGTCTTCGTTTTCAATTACTATGGCATGCGACCAAAATTAATTCGTACATATCTCGATTTTGGGACACAAGTACCGGATTACGCGGCGATTTGCTTGTACTCCCACATTGCAATTGCATAAATGCTCCTGTGATGTGGGCAAAGAAAAAAAATATACAGATGTGTCACTAGTGTCACTACACATTATCGCTTTTAAAAAAATAGAGTTAAAGAGAAGTTGTTTTTTTTTCAAATTTACTTATACTCTCCCACAGCTGGGCAAAAGATTCATCCATATCCTTTAGTGGGGTAAACAAAATTTTATACATTTGCTTTGCTTAATAAACAGGTTCCAAGACGAGATAGACGAGATAGGTCTATAGATACTCTATACGGTGAACAGTATAGTCACAGTAACAATAATTTTGATAACATTTCTATATTGACCTACATTTTGCTTTAGGCAGAAATCTCTTAACATGAATACATATATGTGTCTACAATTTGGCAGTGAAGCACATCATCAGCGTCAGCGGTGTCGCGGTAATGGAGTGGCACGTGTCGGGCGCCGCTCGAGCCACGACGTGCGCTCGCGCCGCGTGCGAACACTCCCACCGATTATGTGCCACTATCACAGCCTGAGAACTAAAAGCATTTCATTATTTGTTTATGGAATTTAAATCGGCATAATTCTTATTAAAAGTTCTAAAGCCATATAAAATTATTCAACCTTTTTTCCATCAGCCTGTCGAGCTTTTTCATACCCACAAAATGGCTTCCGTTGTGATCATCGTATGAAAATATTATGTGCAAATTTGCGTTCGCAAAATGTTTTCCATCACGGCTCACACTGTGATTATTATAATACGTGGAAAATTCTCAACGAAATATGTCATGCCAATAAACTTCAAGTGCTTTCGCTGGCTGCGGCACCTAACCGCAAAATGCCTGTATAGCGAACACAGGGTTATACGAGTGCGCTGAGCGAAAAGTAATATTTAGGTGTCAACTGCAGGCGATAATCGCAGGGTAAAAAATAGCTGGAGGTTGGCGGGCGGTGAACTATTTCCACCCTTGCCGGTGGTATCTCGTCGTTTATCGGGCGATAGTATCTGAGTGAGACATCGCCGGTGACGTTTGAAATATGATCGGCGCGGTCCCGGGGGGGGCAGGGCGCGGGGACGCGGGACGCCACGTGCGGCGCATATTCAAATCAGAATCGCACGCGGCGGACCCCCGTGTTGGCTAAATACACCCGCCGCGCTGCCGCCCGGCCCACCCACTTACCGAGGGTCGGCCCTATGTAATCGAATTTGAAAATTATTCTAAAACACTGAATAATGTATTTCGGAGGGACGCAGCGCCGGAGGCGGCTCGCTCGCGCTGATTTTTAAAATAAATTAAACTTAATCAAGTGGGTTCGCGCACCTAAACGGATTAACTTGGCGCTGATTTGACTTCGCCGCTGTTTGTACAGTACATGAGGGGTGACGGCTTAAAGGTTATTTGAAACAGTATCGGACTAACATCGTTTAGCTGACTACTACACGCATGTGCAAGCGGATCAACTACAAACTTACCCTATCAATTTAAACGAGGAATATGACAAACGCTGCGATCACTCATTAAAGTTTATCATGATCAAATTAACACTGTTTTAAGCTGATGAGACATCTATAAATGAGGTTGAGCATAAATGATTAACCTGTTTTTGCCATTTCAGTCAGAATCTTATAACAGTTTAAGCCGTTTAGTCGTCACAACTTCCTTAAAACAAAGAAATTGTAGGTACAAGAAAATAAATCCAAGACTGTTAAATATATCAAAGTGACACAGTATTTAACGTTGTGGATGCTAATGTTTTAATATTACAATTACTTTTAAAGAAAGCCTCAATATATCTCCTTTCCCTCCTCAACTTCAAACACTTTAATAAAATTTATGAATCGCAAAAATTGGCCAAATTCATATTTGGAAATTAAATATTGAATAAGACAATATTAGTTCACTCGGTACATTAAGTTTTATTACGCTATGAATACATTCGGCTCAGTACGATTCGCTACGCAGGGCTGCGGCCCCGCCATTAGCACCCGATATGAAATTAAAATTAAAATATATAAAAAGTACGACGAGCACTCTCGACAGACCACTAAGGGGCAGCCCTAAAGATTTAATGCTAATGAAAGGCGTGGAGTAGACAAAGTACTAATAAAATTGCTTATCAATCGTGCTTGAACTATTTGTCCATTAATGGGAAATTAATAGATGAATCTGTAACAATTTTTTGTTTTTGTTAATTTGTTTTACGAAAGCAATAAAACTGGTGACGATAATTAATAAAAGTAATCAAATAAAGCTTTCAATTGAAACTAAACAGCCTGTAGACACATTTATATATGAAAGCAGAAATAACATGAAAAATAAAGAGAAACCAATGAACAAACAAAATATTTGTATAAACAATATCAACTCCACAGCTTCAGTTGTAAACTATCATGTTGTGGTACAGTAGGGGTGCCACTCGATGATTTGGTTTTTCGATTCGTTACGCCGTCAAACTACCCTCTACTCCGTACCCTCAAATATGTTCCCTCGCCTTGAATATTATTTATACGTTTGTTAAGTGGAGTTGTGCGGCTAGAGGAGTAGCCTCAGGAGCTCAGGAGCTCAGCACTTCAACAAACAACGGTTATGATTCCTATTATTAATTGAGACCGATATTTTGTGATGGGTATAAATAGTATTTAATAAAAGGGCTGAGCGACATATATAGAACAAAACTTTGTTTACGTCAATGTATCTCGAATTTCAAATACCATGAAACGAAAATCGAAACAATTAATCCCAGCGATTACAAGCTGCGCACATTGTAGAAACTTTTTAGCCGGCTATTTGTAGAGCCTTGGAGAAAACATGTCAAGGAAAACAGGCGCGCTCTGCCTCAGAGCAAGCCATGGTTAGGTATGCAAAGCAAACATATTTTCTCTTGAGACTAGAACGGTGAGCAAACAGTGGGCAACGTGAGCGAAGGTTGGGCTGTGTTTACCAACGTTGCGTCGCCTGCCCTCATATATTAAACATAGCAAGCGCTACCTTAGCCTGCCTCTAACGTTCTCCGAAACCTTTATCCACATAACTAGACCAGCTTCTAGGACAACGATCCATTGCAAATTTAATACGACATAATGTTGCCTTTAGTTCGCAATCGCTGTAATGAATACGTTTTTCAGCAAATTTACATCGGCATAAAAATAAGGTCGCGGCAGTTAACACGTTTATCGGGCGCTCATTAAAGCGGAGGGCGATCTTGCTTCGGAGTCGTTAAGCGCGCAATAGTTCGCGAGATCCTCGTAAAAAATATCTCGCAACCGACTTTACGAGCGCCCTTTGTGAATGCATCATTAAATTTCCATCTAAATTTAAATTACGAACGGTGCGATTCGACGCGCTCTCTCCCACGTGTTTCTGTTTTCCCAGTCGGTGGAAATGTTATAATTGCTGCACAGAGAACGTAGCCGAGTCGAGAATTTGAAAAAAAGATGACGTCAGTTGGAATTATCTTCAGCGCAGCGCAATTGAAACGGCTTTGCGACGGGCTTAGTGAAAAAGTTGGCGTTCGTTTTAATAATTCCCAGCTCCGGCGCCTCGTCAGAATGCCGTTGTCACTTCGCGGATTAAGCTCCGACACGGTTGAGTTGGGATTTGAGAGTTATTTTAATTTGCATTTTTCGTATAATTCAAACTGGAGTGCAACGATTCCAACGCTTTTTTCATGTGAAATCGTAACGTGTTTACACGTCAAAAGTTTACGACATTTGGATGGTCGAAGGCGAGGGTTGAACTCGTTTGTATGCGGCGCCACACTTCCCCGGGAAAGGCATAAAGTCAGCAGGTGAGGAGCGGGTATCGCGCGGTCACGCTATTTAGATAAGGCCATTTTCGTGACCTCTCTCCCCCTTGGCCTCGGCGATAAGAGCTCGATGTGTACGTTACGACATTTTGTTGCAAGGCCGCCTTCCAAACATCCCTTTACAAATCAGAACAGACGGCGAGAACACCTGAACAGATTGAGTAATATAAAAACAAGGAAAACCAGCAAACAAATAAGGTCATTTGATTAAGCGGAATGATTTACGAATCACTTAAAAATCCAAATGCCACCATTTTTCGACTTCCCTCCTGGCTTCTGGCGTTGGAATGGCGAATAAAGCGAGTTTGGAATAAATTGTGGCTCGTCTGGATAAAGCAATATTTGTTCATCTACCCCCGCATTACGACAGCAGCGGCCATTAGCGGGATGCAAATAACGTCTTGTCATTTTTGCTTCTTTATTTTTCCTCAATGCTCGGAGAATCGTGCTACTTGGCCACCCTCCCACGGATGTTGCACGGAGATATGGAAATAAAATACACTTCGAAAACATTGTTTAAGTAATACGTTCTTTTAGAGAAAATTATCTAAATGTTTTTAGTTTTCATAATCTATAACACTGGCCAACCAATATCTGGTAGATGATAATTAGACCTCAAGACTCCAAAATTATTTTTCGCCTTACAAAAAATTCTGTAAGACAAGGCCTGGTTAATCACCCTGCAATTCGCAGGAAAATTCTAATTATTTTACGATTACCGTCTTCCTATAGACACTTTGTTCTAACCTGCCCCTCGGTAAGTAGACCGCAAATCCCTACAAAAGTACCTACAAGCCAAAATGGCGTCGACATTCGAACATCCGAGTGCGTTTTAGCCCCACTTAAAACGTGGTTTATTTGCAAGCCAGATTGCCTACGGAACATTATTTATAGTTGAGGGTAGGTTGTTATTAATTTTTTTTACAATTGCTGAGTGATTTAGAGGTTTTGCGCATTTTTGAGGTTTTTATTTAACAATATTTTACGTATTCCACATCACTCTTTAAATTCTTTTATTTTCTTTCTAATATAAGTAATTTTATTATTGATTTATCCTCACAATGGAACGCCATATCGCAATTAGAACAATGGAGCAGCACTTAATGGTCTGCTTACCATCCATCCACAGGACAGATAAGTCCGTGTATCCATCTTATGCGAGATGGACATCGAAGGAGTGACAATAGATCACGCACGTTCATGCAACCTGTAAATGCATCATTTCTCTATAGCCCCCATAACTCCTTCTTCCATATTGTGCACATTCATTGTGAATTTATGAAACTCAATGATTGTTCACAGTAAATATATTGAAACTAAAAAACGGAAAATAATTTTGATATATCATCCTGCCTGTCATCTTAATACTCTTCTAGAAGCATCTTAAATTTTCCATAATGATCTGGCAAAATTAGCTTTATATAGTTCCATACGTCAGAAGAAAAAACGAAACCATTATAAGACCACTTCGTTCTCTGTCCGTCCATCTGTCGCCTTTTTCTCAAGAACACGTGGAGTTATTAAATTGAAATTAATGTCAAATTAGGTTGCATCCCTTGGAGCAATACAAACATCAAACTTGTAATCTGATTGGACTGATTTTTTTTTACAAGGGAATGCTACATATCTCATCCTTGGGCAAAGGCATCTCTGCACTCCTTCCTTCTGTCGCAGCCCTCACGGGTGAGAAAACTGGAAGCTGGGTTCCAGTTTTGCCGGAGCCCATCCAGCTCGCCCCACCATCTCCTAAGTGGTCTTACCCCTTAAAATGAAAAAGTGTCATTGCCCACATTCATAGTGCTTGAATATTATTCAATATTAATTATGGTAGGTATATATTCCAATGAGAATTTCTGAAATATATATAAAGATATCGCTACTGCATGCGATCTTCACACTTGTCAGCGTGATTACTGGAATAGAGATGTTATATTGATTCAGGGATATTGGCCATACTGGAAACACTTGAGTTATGCAGGGAAGAAGAAAATTCGGTGTAACTGGATTTGTTTTAAGTTTTAGTATTTATACAGAGTGATATACCAATTCGCAACCTGTGAACATCGATTTAGTACATGATTCAGTACCCCACTGCGATGATATTGTTCGTGGGTTCAAATAAATTTCAAAACTAGCCACATCCAAAAAATACGTCCTCCTATCAAACAGGACTAGCGTCCATTAATCGAAATAACTAAAATATCATCTTACATATAATCCTCAATTCTCTGCACTAAATGCAGTGGATTCTAATCGTTTGACACTTAATTAATGGGCACTTTACACGTAGATATTGAATGGAACGTTCACCCACGGGAGCGGTCGGCCGGGCGGGTGCGCGGGCGCAGCGCAGCGAGGCGCCCGGCGCACGCGCCGCGTGGGTGAGGGACATAACTCGCGCGCAACAAGACGCGCGCACGCCACCGCTAACTACCGTCGCCATTTTGTACAGGGTGCTTAACATGTGTACATTTTCCAAGTTTGAAATGGCTGAAGAAAGCCTGAGATAGCCGTTATAAGCCCAGTACTGATAGACGATAAAATAAAATGAAAAAAGCTTATTCCTTACATAATCAGAATCCATAACACGCACACAGTGCGGGTTAGTAGATATCCCTTAACTTCGATTTTTTTTTTTTTGGTCAAGCCAATATCCTCACGATGTTTTCCTACACCATTTTGAGAGCGTTGGTGATGAAATAATACTGCTTTACGAGTATGTTCTTGAAACTAATAATTTATTATCGATCCCTACAAAGATTACAATACTCTGGATAAACACAATAGGTAAAAATTTTAGCAGTAGATACTTACATACACTACTTTGATCTTTTCTTATGATTCGCCCACTGTTCACCGCCCGCAATAACCTTGAATTTACATTTGATACAAGGTAGTTAATACTTTTAGTTTTTCAACCTTTTTGTTTAAGTAAAGTATGTAATTGTAAATGAATGAACAGTCTAGAGACTGCTCGTAAACTCCAAGCAAATAACACTCTTACCAGTATTAATAAGATAGATACCATTTATTTCTTTATTTATTAATAACTAACTTATATAAAAAGTGTGCACCGTTATCAGTCAATATTAGTAAAAATACCATAACTTAAAAAGCAACAGCCTGTAGAGTCAGAACGGCGAATGCACATCATAACTATATCTAACAGCGACAGGTACTGCACGCCACCGGATCACTCTTTATGGCCTATAAACGTGTAATTCACGCCACCTTAATCCGGCCCTGTTCGAATAAATCTGGATTAGCCGAGCCCACAGCGATTGTGCGATATCTCCTGATTATGCCGTTAACAATTGTAATTGAAAAATAAAATGCCCAAGTGTGTGCCTGGATTGCTGTAATGGTAAAGTTGTTTGACATTGTATGAGATGTTCTTACGTAAATGTTAGTGAGTAAAATTGTGTTGTGATTTTTATTTTATAGTCGAATATGATACAGCATACTGCAAATAGTTGTTAACGTAATGAATCGAATCAAATCAAATCCAAAGTTTTTTTTTTTGCTATTTTCAATGGTATGATTTGGTTTAAAAGTAGGTATACTCCAAAACTCATTGAAGTACGCTTCTATAGCATACTTCAATGAGTTTTGGAGCATACTTACCCTGATAACAGCGCCTTAATCACGTAATAAACTATTAATTTCAATCTGAATAATTTTGAAGGACATTGACAATCCATCCTTACTAATATTATAAATCGGAAAGTGAGTTTGTTACTGAACCGATTGCTTTGAAATTTTGCAGACTTAAAGTTAGAAGTTAGAATTAAATAATAGGGTACTTTTATCCCGGAAATATTTGATATTCCAGAGGGAAATTTAAAAACTCCACGCGAGCGAAGCTGCAGGAGGAAAGCTAGTTGCTTCATATGTTCGAAAACATTATCTGTCCAACAACGCAAATAACGCAATGAATGTTGCTGAGCTGTCAAAATTAAAGCCATTGTTACTCATGTTTTTTTTTTAATAATTATAAACTAGCGCTTAACTGCAATCGCGCCTGGTGGTAAGCAGTAATGCGATCGTTGATGGTAAAGCGGGCTAGTTTATTAAGAACCTATTCACTCAGATTGAGCGAATAGGAAGGAAGACGGCAGTTGAGCGAGGTGATGCAATGTTAAACCCAACAACACGACCCGTTGGTCGTGTCCGTCAATCTCCCTTTGGCGCAGCATCGTTATGCTGCGCCAAAGGGAGATTGATCTGAAAACCCTCCACGACCAAACTCCCAATACAACACTTGGCGCATCATACCCGGCACACATCGCAACACAACTGCTCAGACCCGTCCTCCGTACGGCTCAGACCCGTCCTCCGTACGGCTTCACCAGTCATCATGCCGGAACACGACAAATCGCTTGGCAGCAAGGCTTTGTCTGGTGGGTGGATGTCTTATGAAATTACCTCGCAGGACTGAGCTGTCAAAGATAAGTGTTAGTCATGAAGACTATTGGAACGTTTAAAAACCAACAGAAGAAACTCTTTCCGCTATAGTGCTATAGGAAACAAATACCTTTCTTATTTACCGTTTCATTGCCAAAGAAAACACATCTCAACCTAAGGTATCCGATGTAGCAAACATACAGATATATCACCAAGCACACGTAGCTAGCGTTCCATATTTCACGCGCGACACGCAACGCAGATATGTGCGGAAGTGCCAAGTCTTACGTACACAAGACCTACGAGTATGTTTAGGTACTGGATGAGACAATACACATTCTCAGCCAAAGGGCTTCGAATCGTGATAACATATCACCTATGGCAGTCAATCTTGTGAGGCCCAAATCAATCATAAGATGTATTAAATTCTAAGGGAATATAATAACAACTTTTAAAAATGCAACAAGTAAAAAAACTGAAGTAGAATTTCATGCAATTTCGTTTTAATTATGGACGTCACCATCATGAAAACATGGCATTACAAAAAATTATTAAGATAGCCATACACGTAGGTCATACATACATACAGCCTACATATATGCGCTAATCTCATCCGAAAAGAGTAGTAAGATCAAAGTTCTGATATAAGGTACCTGAGGTAAATAAGGCCCAGGGGGTAATAAGGCCCACATTTAAAATTTCGGTCAGACTGGTCAGACTCTGGTCCACCTTTTGACACCTTTTTTTCTAACCTTCAAAATCATGGCAATGCGAATGTGACACGAAGAAAATCGTTACAAAACCTAATCACTTCTAGCAGTTCAAATTCGTGTTTATCCACCTTTCTGGGTAGCTGGGCCTTGTCGCCGGGCTATAAATTAGCTAAAACAAGCGGCAGATGCCGTGGGAAGCTCCACTCCCCCCGCCGCCCCCTGCCCGGTAATGGGAGCATTAGTAATACTAATGGTGGTGGACGATGACGTCACATAAATCCATGTCAAATTTAGGACGCGGCGGCTGTTAGACTTTAGTCTTGGGCTTGTCTTGTAATGGAGGTCTTGCTTGCGAGGATATGTTGTATAAAATTCGAGTAAAGGGATGCCTGATTATAGAATAACGTTGAAACTTGTGAACAGAAAAGAGAAACGAAGAAAAGAAAGCCTCAAATATTTTAGCAACAATTTTTCTTAAGATTAATTTCTATAATTTTTACCGAGAATTAATCTAAAATTTTTGAGAGTACATACATATAAAAAGTGTTAGAAGTCAATGTTATTCCAATATAAAGAAAGAAAGCAAAGAACTTTATTTGAGGCATGACGCAAAAAAATCACAAAAACATAGCAAATGAGAAATGGTTGAGGGAAACATGCGTCACATCCACGCAAATATTTGTAATTTTTCTAAAGAAGCTTCACTAACGCACATTTTGAGTAACATTTTAAATAAGAATTTCTTTCGTCCTAACGAAATAAAAAGTAAATACTCAAATCAATGAGCACACAATTTATGTGAGAAAACTATCCCTCCATTGAACTCCCCTAAAACAAAGTTATCCCACACCATGGGGCACTAAAAATTCCTCGTAATTGAATGAATCAATTCTATCGCCATTAAATCGAGTTACCGAGCATATTGGGTGCGCAAATTTATTTAGCTAATAACCCCCTGTCTGGTGGAGTGAAACATCCCTAGTCTAGAGAACTTAACGCAATTTTATTTTGAATTTTCTTGCGTTAATTTGTTAAAATTTTTAAAAAAGAAATGTAGTACCTGCTAACTTGAACATGACATAAAAACATAAGTAAAATGTTTATGTGTGAAAACAAATATTAAAAGCAATTAGTGACCAAAAAAGATCCGCTCATGTGAATTTCAGATTTACCACTTATCTAAAACAAAGTGTTTCATATTTCGCCCTGTACTTACCTTTATCTGATACAGGACGCAAATGATTTAGACCTAGACCTTCAAAACTAACACAAAAAAACCATGGACATTTTTCATTCTAAAGAAAGGTGAGTAACAAAACCAAATCGATATCAATTGCCGACTATCTTACGAGGATCGTCCAACAGATAAGTACTGCGCACCCTCAGGACAGCGGTAGTGCGTCCCGCTGCTTTATGTCGCCATTAGCCCGCTCGCATCCGGCTTCACGATTTGTACGTCGTTTGTACGTGTCTTGAGCCAGCCTACGGCACAAACTCGGCACAGTTATGGCAAATTTATGTCAGGTATTAATTTACTTTAGTTGTCGCCTCCGAAGTTTGTTCGCCGCCCCCGATGCTAAGTTTCGAGACGTTCTTTGCCAGGATTAAATATTTATTAGAGTTTCCAGCAAGTTGTCAGTGTTACTTGGCACTGTTCTGCGTTGAAATTGGATTATGTACATTTATAGGAGGAAAAGTTAAATAAAAGTGGCTGTACATATTTTATTTTGTATCGACATTAGGCTGTTTTGAAAGGAATAAAGTTTTTTTGATATAGGTACCTACGAGAATCAATGTTTACGAAAAATATGATAGTTCCATTTTTGCTTTTCGAAAACATTCTGAAAACGAATCATATTTCTTTTTAATTTATTTGTAACTTGTAACATCTTTTGATTTTTATATTTTTAGTCAGGGACATTGAGGGGTTATTTGTAACCATAGATTTAATACCTATAACTGACGAACAATTTCTACTCGGCAGTATAGATTCATTTACAGAATTCATGTTTACTGTTTTCACATCGAAGTGCCTGTGGAAATATTCTATCCTTATATAAATAAATTCTTATATAAATATCCGCAGAACGATGATAATTTCACATCTTTCAAACAAATTTCTTCATCTCACTCCTCATAATGTAAAATCTTTAAGAAACTTAACCTAAAACACTCATATCATCCACATATACTTACAGCACGTTCCTACATATCTATCTATGTACATTAGCACCTCAGTCCCAGTCGGGTCACGTCGCGTGCAAGTGGCTCGGCGTCCAATCACTTCGCTAAACTAATAGATCGGAAGGAAGCGCTCGCGCATACGGATAGCAGTCTCCCTACACTGTTATGGTGGATAGAGCTTAGAGAAGTGTAGATATTGGTTCAGAATAAAATATGCAAAAGTTACAATTTTTTCAGAGTAAGACATCAGATATAAGACTACTTTCATAAAAATCAAAATCAAAGAAAGCATCTATTTCAAGTAAACAAAACGACACTTTTAAATTGTCAAGGGGTCGGTCAGTCAGTAGGATAAAGTTGTCCATTCCAAAGCGTAGGTGCCTATTGAGAAAAACGGGCACGAAACTCTAGAGACACATATATATATGTACATACCAAAGAGATAAAATAATTACCTTACTATCATCTGCATTGTAAGCACTATAGTATATAGGACTCCTTATTTTACAATTGTAAACTAGTGCTTGACCGCAATCCCATCCCGCCTCATGATAAGTAGTGATGCGATCGTTGATGGTAAAGCGCGCTAGTTTATTAAGAGCCTGAAAATAACCTGAGCGACAAGGAAGGAAGACGGAAGTTGAGCGAGGTGATGCAATGTTAAACCCAACAACACGACCAACGACGTTGCGCCAGATGGAGACTGATCTGGAGACCCTCCACAAGCAAAATCCCAACACATCAACATTTGTCGCATCGTACCCGGCACACATCGCAACACATCTGCTCAGACCCGTCCTCCGTACGGCTTCACCAAACATCATGCATCGGAACACGATGAATCTCTTGGCGGCAAGATTTGGTCTGGTGGATGGTAACATCTGCCGGCAGCCAATGTGTGCCTACCACCGAGAAACCTGAACCTCCTCCTTTGTAAATTAATCACAGATTAAAAATGTTCAAATTGGTTTAAATCTGAAAGTTATCTGTTAGTTTTATATAAAAATTCAGATAACCATACCAACAAAATAAACATAAAACTGCAACTTGTAAAAACTAAATAAAAAATTAAAAACGAACAAGAATGAAACGAGGGCTTTAGATGCGAAAAGATGACCATCCATCGTGAGCATGAAGTCAATTTATCACTGGGAAAAATGAAAACTGTGCACAGGTCCATTAAAAATAGTCGCACATAGTCGCATGACCCATAAAACGAGAGAGCGGAGTGGAGAGGAAATATGAAATGAAAAAGCGCGCCCCGCGGAATAACCCGAGGTTCCGTGAATGTTTCACTTTTTAAGTAATAAGAAAGTTTTATGAGGCTTTATTCGGGCATTTTTTCTGCTTGTTTGGTTTACCTTGGCTAAAGGTTATGCTCTATCTCTCTTATAAGTATAGCACGTTTCTTTGTATGATTTCATCGTCAGTTTTAACGAGTTACTTAAGTGCCCGTTTATATTACCCAACGTTGTGTTATGATTTGACATTGATTAACAAAGTTAAGTATTTTCTTTCAACAAATGCTTTATCCTTATTTATATTGGTTGACTTGTACACACACATTATAGAAAACTAGCGGCCGCCAGCGACTTCGTTCGCGTGGAGTTAGTTATGCTCTGCTCCTTTTGGTAGCAGCGTGATGTTATATAGTCTAAAGCCTTCCTGGATGGGCTATTTAACGCAAAAAGAATATTTCAAATCGAACCAGTAGTTCCTGAGATTAGCGCGTTCAAACAAACAAACAACCTCTTCAGCTTTATATATTAGTATAGATAGATATTACGAATAAGCGTTTAAAACTGGGAGATACTGACTTCGCACTATGGATAGATATGGACATTTTGCACTATCAAAAAATACAATTTAAAGAGTTCTCACAGTTTCAAAAACCCATTAATACTGAAAACTTTTCACAAAGCCCTCACATTCGCGCACGGAACCCAACAAAATTCGTCAGGCGAGGTAGCGTTGCGCGTTGGTCAAAAAAGAAAACCAATTTGCTCGCTTGAAAAGGTTCGATCCAATCGTGCCGCCGTATCCACTCATTTGATATTTTCACTCGGCGATAGAAAACAAATTACGAAATGTCGCTCTCACTCGAAGTCCTGGATTATAAGCAGGTACCTATTAGCTATTTATTTACGCGTCACCTGTCGATCCCTCAATAGCATTATTGCATTTGAAGTTTTCCGATTAACTTCGGTTTTTATTGATATTCTATTTATGTTAAAATATCGAAGTCGGAATGCCAATGAAGGTGATTTTGCATTTCTTAAAATGATTTCTGCTATGAGGTGATGGACGTGAATAGGATTGAATGTTTTGTATATTAGCTTTATTGGGTCCCTACCTAGGCAAAAGTCCCTACTTTTGCCTTGTATAGGAAATTTCAAGTGGGAATATTACTTTGCCTAACTAAATTGGTATTTTTATAGAGTACCTTCTATTACAGAGGGACTCGGAATGTGCCTATTCCTCCCAAGATGTGATAAAGTCACACATTCACAACAATTACCCTATGGGGTGGCTTGGTAAAAATGTAGTCGTTGGTGTAAATTTATAGAATTCAATGAAATCCAATTTTTATTATAAACCACAAAAACTGAATTGGTAACTACGTGTATATATGTAAATATATATCTATTACTTTTCTCCAAACTCTCAAAATAACTGCTCTTCATTGGGTTAGGTACCCATATTGAAAATTTTAACATACCTTTCGGTGTAAACAAATTTTCAAAAACATTAAAAACGTTTAAATCAAACGTGCTAGAGTACGCATACTTCATTTAAATTACATTGCCATAGGCCTTTAGATTCATATAAAGCTGGAAATAACCCTAAAACATCCCTGTGAAATCATGAACACAACAGATACATAGCAGCGAACGTTTTTACCGAAACAATCCCTCTTCCATGCCTACACATACATATATGTATGTACGACGC
This sequence comes from Sesamia inferens, assembly GCA_037179545.1. NCBI lineage: Eukaryota > Metazoa > Arthropoda > Insecta > Lepidoptera > Noctuidae > Sesamia > Sesamia inferens. The sequence goes on along the minus strand of CM073934.1, from coordinate 10,126,333 downwards.
TCCTATTTATAATATCAATATCATGTCTGAAACTCCCCTCTGTTGCTATGGCAACCGCGTCACCAGCCTACGTAAATTTTACCAGTAAATCAATTAAAAACCAGTTTGGAAGAAATAAATTGTTGAAAGGTTCTTTATAGGGTCTGAAACGGACATATTTTAGCAACAGCGTAACATAAATCAAACTTGGGAATGTATGCGCGAGATTTTGATTTGTGATCGGTCAGACAATGAAGGATCATTGAATGTGAACTTGGCCTTATTTTGAAAGAATAATGGGCTTTGGGGTTATCGATACCTTTATTTACGTTCTAGAATAATATTGTGAGTAACAAAATATGAAGTATTTTTATGAATATGGGCTGTAAGAGATGTGTTCTAAATTTAATAGAGGGTTGTATATCAGTAGGTAGATATTAGATATTTAATGTGTGTCTTTAGTTTTATTATTTTGTAGATTTGAACTCAAACTAATAACCCGATAATGTAGGAAGTAGTAAGGAATACAAGCCTCCTCTCGGTCAGAGGGAGTGGGCTGTAATCAACCACGCTGGCGCAGTGCGGGTAGATGTCACGTGTCTGTAGATATTTGTTTTGGCTCTAGGGCATTTCCTCATGATGTTTTTCTTCACCATTTTGAGAGCAGTGGTGATGAAATAATTTACACACAATTGTTTTAATTTTTTATTTAATCATTTATTTTGATTTCTGGTGAAGCCGTACGGAGGACGAGCCTGAGCAGTTGTGTTGCGATGTGTGCCGGGTACGATGCGCCTAATGTTGTTGTGTTGGGAGTTTGGTCGTGGAGGGTCTTCAGATCAATCTCCCTTTGGCGCAGCATCGTTGGTCGTGTTGTTGGGTTTAACATTGCATCACCTCGCTCAACTGTCGTCTTCCTTCCTATTCACTCAGTTTTTCTGAGTGAATAGGTTCTTAATAAACTAGCGCGCTTTACCATCAACGATCGCATCACTGCTTACCAACAGACGGGATTGCGGTCAAGCGCTAATTTATAATTATTAAAAAAAAAAAAACACAAAGTAAAGCGCCTGATGGGGTTCGAACCTACGACCTACAACTTGTAGATAAGTTGCCACTGGGCCACCGCTGCCCACTCACTGCGTTTAAACTCAGATTTAAATAAAAAAATATAGACTTACGAGGGTTAAACTGAAAGTTCTTAGAAAATCAAAAACTGATAACATTAGCCAGTTATTAGTTTTATTATATCTTTTCAAAATATTGTCCATGCACGTCAATACACCGTTGCATGCGATGGAACCACTGGGAAAAGCACTTTGCCCACTCGTCCTTAGGGGTCTCTTCAATTGCATCGCGATACGCAGCCACCGCTTCTTCAGCATTCATAAACCGCTTTTCTTTAAGTTTTTCTTTAATTTTTGGAAATAAATAAAAATCACAAGGCACGAGGTCGGGACTATACGGCGGGTGACCCAGTAATTCAACGTTTGATGTCGCCAAATAGTCGATCGTTCGCTTGGCGGTGTGCGACGAGGCGTTATCGTGGTGAAGGAGGATCCTACTGCGAGGTCGTTTCTCTCGAACTTTTTCCAAGACAAGTGGCAAACAATTGGTAGTGTACCATTCTGCAGAAACTGTTTTTTGATCCTCTAACACAATTGTTGCGAAATGACCTATCCTTCCAAAGAACGAGGCCACCATTTTTTTCCCGCACTTCGATCTCTCTTCACTTTAGTTGGCAACTCCTCGAAAGGAAACACCCACTGAGAAGATTGTCTTTTGTTTTCAGGATCATAACAGTAAATCCAGCTTTCGTCCCCTGTTAGTATGTCGAACACAGCATTTGAGTCACCTCCGTTAAATCTTTCAATCATTTTGCGGCACCAATCCACACGATGGAGTTTTTGTCAAATTATGAGGTATCCACCGGGCGCAAAGCTTCCTGACCGCTAAATGTTCATGGAGGAATTTGTGCACTTGACTCATACCGATGCCTAAGCTTGTCCGAATCTGCTGATAGGTCACTCTTTTGTCAGTCTCTATCATACGCCGCACAACACAGATGTTATCTTCAGTCGTCGCCGTAGAAGGCCGTCCCTCACGTAAATCATCAGTGAGATTAGTGCGACCACGTTTAAACTCATTAAACCAGTTGTAAACAGTCGCACGAGATGGGGCTTCATCGTGAAAGGCCAATCGTAGTCTATCATAACTTTCTTGTTGACTTAAATGACATCGAAAGTCATAAAAAATCATTGCACGAAAATTTTCTCGTGTTAAATTCATGTTGACGTGACACAAACAATTTTCAATTTGCCGCTAAATCGTATAACTAATGACAAATGAATGAAATATATACTCAGTAATATTGCCAAAGAGTTCTATTTTCAAATTTTAGAATTATTTTTTTATTATATTGTTTATAAGTGGCCAGTTCTAAGAACTTTCAGTTTGACCCTCGTATGTATAAACAATTTCATCCAATTGATTCTATAAAAATCTCACCGTGAAAAGTTACCGTGAAACCTACAAACGCCACATGGAACAACGCGTCATACTGACGTCACACGAATTCTACATCTCGCAATCAGAGTTTACCGTGCAACTAGCATATATACAACTTCTAAATTTCAATCGTTGGGCAAGTGACCGCCAGACATAATACCCGTCTGGTCGCAGGATCCTCCCTTTTCTATGGAGGATGAGTGAACTTTACTCCCTGTTCCTCACACCTCCACAGAGTAAATTGTCAATAGTGTCTAACTAGCATTAGTCGGAATGACAGCTAATTCCACTCTATCTTCACATAAATTTCCACGGTTATATGGTTCCAGAATCGTACTGTAGGTTAGCTAGAATCAAAAGTAATTATTACATAATTTTATAATTCCAGATATATTTTAATCTAGTACCCGAAGTATTATTGCGGACACTATGTGAACGACAAAAGATGATTTCTAGACATTTCATTAAAATTTCGCTTCGTCAAGTCCGAAGGCGATCCCTTCAGGGCTGGCAGTGTTATAATATTGATTTTATGAAAAAAAAAAACTTGCACTAATCAATTTTAATAAAAAACAATCTGTTGTTCATTTAACTAAAGGTTATTCCCTTCGGTATATCAGAAATGTATTGATTAAGGATTTATTCAACTACATCGCTTGTAATTAGTTTGAACTCAAGTTCATTGCTCACGTTCGAAACTAGAAGCAACATCGAAAAGTCTCGTAACATAATCCCAACTAAATATAATAAATATGACAGAGGCTGTTAGTTTATTACGCTTTAACGATAAAACGGCTGCACGCATTTGGATAAAATTTGACATACATGGGTAAACCTGAAGAAACACATAGGCTACTTTCATCCTGAATTGCAGACGAAGTCCCGAGCAACAGCTAGCTACATAAAAATACGCGCTTAAAAAGCAAACCAATAAACCATATTTATACTGCACCGTTCAAGAGACTTTTTTTAAAACGCACATTTCCAATGTCATTTTATCGTGGACGCCCAAGATTTTGCCGTTGATGTTGTTAGATGTGATAGTTATTCTACTTTTTTTTTTTTAATAATTATAAACTAGCGCTTAACCGCAATTCCGCCTGATGGTAAGCAGTGATGCGATCGTTGATGGTAAAGCGCGCTAGTTTATTAAGAGCTTATTCACTCAGAAAAACTGAGCGAATAGGAAGGAAGACGGCAGTTGAGCGAGGTGATGCAATGTTAAACCCAACAACACGACCAACGATGCTGCGCCAGAGGGAGATTGATCTGAAGACCCTCTACGACCAAACTCCCGACACAACAACATTTGGCGCACGTACCCGATACACATCGCAACACAACTGCTCAGACCCGTCCTCCGTACGGCTTCACCAGACATCATGCCGGAACACGACAAATCGCTTGGCGGCAAGATTTTGTCTGGTGGGTGGTAACTTCTGCCGGCGGCCGATGTTATGGTCCCTGTGTTATCATGATGATGAGGAAGTCCACGATAATGTCGTCACGGTAGGAATGATAAAGACGCTCTTTGACCTATATTACAAAAGAAGTTATTTTTGAAGCAATAAAAAGAAGATAAGTAAAAATATTTTACACTGATAATAAAATAATATCCTGAATACGCTTATGACATGTTTTTTTCAGCCCTAGAAGGCCCTTAGGTGTGGGCGAGCGGGCGCGGCGGGCGGATTTGTCGTAGCCAGGAAACGGCGGGAAATTCATTTGGGCGTAATAGGTTTCCTGCGCCCGCGTCCGGTACCCGTCCGGGGCTCGTCCGACTCTCGTCCGGCGTTCGTCCGGGAGCCAGCGCTGCGCGTCCGACACGCATCGGAAGTGACACGATATCTGAGAGATATTAGAAATCTCACATTTCGTTGTTTTTATTTATCCATTTATGTTTAAACAAAATCGCTCTATTCAGTGTAATTGTCTTATTTGTAAGAATATAAAATATAACGTTAACTATTTCACTTAGGTTTTGCTGTCGCCAAAAGAGCTTTATTTGAGGATTTATTTTTCTCGGTGGAAGACCATAACAACGGCCGCCGGCAGGCGTTACCACCCACCAGGCAAAGCCTTGCCGCCAAGCGATTTGTCGTGTTCGGGCATGATGTCTGGTGAAGCCGTACGGAGGACGAGTCTGGGCAGTTGTGTTGCGATGTGTGCCGGGTACGATGCGCCTAATGTTGTTGTGTTGGGAGTTTGGTCGTGGAGGGTCTTCAGATCAATGTCCCTTTGGCGCAGCAACGTTGATCGTGTTGTTGGGTTTAACATTGCATCACCTCGCTCAACTGGCGTCTTCCTTCCTATTCGCTCAGTTTTTCTGAGTGACCTATTCATTCTTAATAAACTAGCGCGCTTTACCATCAACGATCGCATCACTGCTTACCATCAGGCGGGATTGCGGTCAAGTGCTAGTTTATAATTATTAAAAAAAAAAATACTATGACGTTTGACAATGTCTGTATAAAACGACATAATAACCGCATAAACTTATTACATGATTGCAAAATCAACACATAACTGATTTTATGACAATGAAAAGGAAATTGTATACACAAAGTGTTCCGTAACGTCAAGTTCTTATGAATAAGATTATTTTGTACAAAGTGTTAGTAAGTACTTTTACATAATAGACTCGGCAACAGGCAAACAATAAAAACTAAGGTACTGAAAATAGAATCATGGAAAACGCGTGATAATATTGGTTCAATACGTAAATAACATTTCTTTACCGTTCTGTTCCTGTTACAAACAATTTTGTTTTTTTTATGTTCAGCCTCTTTCGTCCCCACCTGCTGTATGAAGGAGTGCGCCGTAATCCCGCAGCCAAATGCGGGTTTGTACATGTCACAGGTCTTTGAACTTTCAGTTCCAGGTATGCTGGTTTCCTCACTATGTTTGATTTTCATTGTTTTGTTACGGGTCCGAGATCACTGGACCACCGAACAAACAAATCGAGAAAAAATATCTTTCTAGTAAAAAATCACACTAAAATAAACAATATTTGAATACAAAATCAAACCATGTAACCAGCTTAACTCCCAAACAAACGGGGTTGACATAAAATCCATTTTCCAAAAGTCTTAATTTCCTCCCGCGAAGTTCTCAGACGAGAGGCTGTTTCATTAAAACTTGCGTGACGTGTCATTAAGTCCCGGCCGCAGCTGATTATTAATATTCAAATCATAATTCCGACTTAGACGAACGAAAAAGCAAAGACGTGTTAACTTATGAATAATCACAAACTCACAAACTTGATAACTTTCCCTTTATTTTGTTCAAAATCTTCGTTCGAAGGCTTCATACGCTCTATAAGTGGATAATACATAATAAGTACTTAAACTGAAGCCTACCAAAATGGTAGTAAGTTTTGCATGAGGCAACACAACAATTGAAAGGTACTTCAAGGTTAACTTATATCGACGGGGTGGGTCAGTGACCCCTTGTCCATACGACAACAAGATTATGTTTGCGTAAATAAATATGCTTTGGTGACATACGTATGTCCATAGCTGTGTTTCTAAGCAAAAAGGTAGCGACAACAACGGAAAATGAAACCGTAAAGCTATTTTCCCTTAAAAAAAAAAAACTGGCCTTTACCCCGTTCTAATTTAAACCAACATAATCAGTTCTCGACCAACGCATATATAATATGTACATGCGATTAATAAAAAAAATCTCACACATTCAGCCGCTACGAATTCAAATAAAACAAAAACTCATAAACCGGTTGGAATGTAAAATAAAAAATATACTAACGCGATTTACGTTCAAGAGAGCAAAAAATAAAATAACACGGGGTAGGCGCGGTTTGTGCCCGGGGCCAGCCCGCTTGTAATTTCTCTAGATATTTCATATTTTAAGCGTAGGCGCCCGCTGGCGTTGCTACGACGACGTAGAACCTCGTAGCGCCGCTACGCCGTAGTCACGTGACAAATTCACTGTTTCAGTTTTATTATTTTCTTATTATTTTTAGATAGTTGCCTAACTTTTCCGGATATTCTTTTGTTAATACTTATTGTTTTGTTTATAGATATATAAACAAGTACAATATCAGTGGTTGGTATAGATAATATAATTCAATCCACGAAGACGCGCCCCACTATTTCTCCTAACCGTTTATAGTATATGTGTGCAAGCTTCCGTCAATGTTTGAGTGTTATCCGTACACAATAATTATCTATGAGTGCACACCCACACTACAATAAATTGACTAATCAGGAGAGAGCGTCATGGTCAAAGTGAAAGATGCTCTACTTCAATTTTATACTCTTTACCCGACTGCAAGGAAAATTGAGGTGTGGATATTTTATGTGATTATTAGTTAATATACGATTATAATACCATTTTTTTATAATAATAGGAGGTAATTAGAGACATAAATGAAATACGTGAAAAAGTTTTATGGAACTTTTTTTATTGAAATAAAAATCGTCAATCACTAGTTTCAGAAATGTCTGATTCAGATTCTGAAGTATCACTGACATTTATAATAAAATTGAAATCAAGATCACAGTGTCTCATGTATTCGTCTTCTATTTTTTCCACGTGCTGACAAGTATTGAACCAGACATCTTTATTTACTCGATCAAATGCTTCATTTAAAATGGGCATAATCGAAGTGTAGTTTTGATTGATATTGCGGCTAGCAACGTCGTTTTTTAAAATACCCCAAATGTTTTCGATTGGATTTAACTCTGGGTGATAAGGAGGCAGCCGAAGCACTGTGAATCCATATTCCTTTAATAATTCGTCAACTCTGTACTTGCGGAAGTTTTCTTTGTTTTTTAATATAAGGTCATAAAGTTCAGGCTTTTTGTAGGTTGGTACAAAATGGATATTTTTTGCATTCAGCCAAGTCTGCATGTCTAATTTGTTGGAGTTGGATGTGGGTATTTTTTCCGAACTAGTATTGTGATAGGCTGCATTATCCAAGACTACCACGGCATCATTTGGGAGATTTGGTATTAGTTTCTCCTTAAGCCACTTTAAGTAATTATCCGAGTTCATATTATCGTGGTAGTCTCTGCTCTGTACGTTAACAACGCATTTGGTACGAAACCCTCAGCACTTCCGGCATGTACTATAATTATGCGCACACCCTTTGTTAAATTTTGTTTCATTGCTGTTTTAGAGCCTTTGTCGGCCCAAGATTTTTTTTTGCACGTGGTTGGTATGAATATATGATTCATCTGTGTACACTATAGGTCTACTTGCATTACTAAAAGATTTTACCTGTTTTAAATATTTCAATCTTAACATTTGAATATCATGTTTTTCGGTTAGGACCTTCCTATTATTCTCAGTTTCTCTCCATTTATAACCAAGCGTAAGTAACAATGTTCTTAGGGTGGTTCTACATCCATTAAATTGTATACGGTCTTTCAAAATAGTATTAAGTCGTGATAATGTTGGAAATTGATGATGTTCTTTATGGCAGTTTTGGATAGTTCTTCGGACTACACCAATATCAAATTTGTCTAAATTAATTTTTCGTGGTCTTACCCTTCTCTTCTTCATAGGTGATGTAAAAATAGGAGCACTTCTGCCTGCTAAATTCGAATGCGACGTACTCGCTTCATTTTTAGAATCAATATCCATTTCCGTAGTCGGCTCTGTTGTACGCTCTTCACTTTGGACTACAGAAACTATCGCATCCGTCTCCATAGTTATATTAGACTCCATAGTAGATACTGTAGTTTGCTTTATTGTCTCAGTATAAGCCTTTCTTTCGCGTAGAATTCTAGTCACTGTGCTTTCAGATATTCCAACAGCCTGTGCGGTTCTCCATCGAGCATCAGTGAGTTTTTCTGCAAAATTTTGACTTGCTTCTTTTTTCATGAAATCGTAAACTTTAGAAATAATTTCTCTTGCCTACAATTAAAAAAAAAAAAAAGAAATAACATTAGTCTTACTTTTAAATATAAAATGAAGTCTAGTTAGTAAAATTTAATTTTGAATTAAACTACTTTTCTTTTATTATTTTATGTGTTTCGTAACAATAATTTACATACCTGGCTTTTAAGTACAACACGCTGAGATTTTTTCGACATTTTAAAAAAATATAAAGTAGAGCAACTTTCGTGTCGAGTCTGGATTTTTGAAATACAGGTTGTACTACTTGTGTGCATCGAACCACTGACGGTCCGTGACTGACGCTCGGAGAAAACTCCCCGCGCCCCGCGATCCCCTCAACCTAAAATTGGTGGGGCGCGTCTTCGTGGATTGAACTATCTATAGTTATCAATACATAATTTTAATGTTAATCGAAATAATTTTTAAATTGTCACTAGAATAGTGACTTTTGAACAAAATTATTTTCTCCGTTATAAGGGGCGAAAAGTTCTTATTCGAGGCAGTTCACAACATATCATGTATGTCGTGTTAGCGTTTACGAGCAGCCTTAATGTCGACACATCACTACGTGGTATAGAGATATATGTGTTTTGATCATCAGCATCCAGTCGCATCCGAAACTTTTTCAGCTTTTGAGCCTGGGGTCCGCTTTACCAGCCTAACTGCTGATTTTGGCTAAACTTCGAGATTTTCCGTGAAGAGACTGCCGTCTGACCTCCATAACCCGAAGGCGATTACGAAGCATTGCAGTTAGACCAATTGTTGGAATTTTGAGGGCTCCAACACAACCCGCAACGACTGCCCTTAGATGTTTGTATGGCAATTGGGACCAAAAGCTTAACGTGCTTTCCGAGGCACGACCAGACCGATGCAAATATTTATATGCATGCATACAAATATTTGCACTGCGCGGAGACCGAACACGCGCCTCCTTGCGCAGCGGCATAGTTGTCAATTCCCAAAAAATATCGGTGAAAAAACAACATCTTGTATTCTAATTCAGCCTCAATTGGTGTACCGGTGTATGGTGTACCGATGTGCCAATTTTCATTCGAATCTGTTTAGTTGTTCTACCGTGAATGCGTAACAAGTAAACATAGAAAAATCTAATCTTTTCCCTTTAATATATTTCTTTTTGATAATTGCGAGGTTTGTAGTGTTTATGTAACACGTGTTACAATAAACACTATTGGTGAAATATGGAGGTACGACCAGCAACAAAAATTATTCGATGTTGTACTAATGTACTTTTTGGCATTTTCTAATTAAAGCTAAGAGTCAAATCAAGAGATTATTAGCACCCTAATTACGTAACAGACTATTAAACAGAATCTTCATCATTTTGAAGCAGATTTCTTAACCGTTTTGTTTTTTTTTTATATATATATATATATATAAAACGTTGCCCCACACTAGAAATTTCGCCTGTATCGTGGGAGCGTTTACAAACATATAAACTCACATACACAAACAGACAGACCCGGAACAATTACTTGTAGGTCATACAAATATTTGTGTCGTGCGGGAATTGAACCCGCGACACTCAGCGCAGCAGTCAATAGCTTAACCACTGCGCTAACCGTGCAGTCCATTGCTTCATAAGTCCGAAAAATTTGACTTCATAACACGTAGATAACGCAATAAATGTTGTTGAACTGTTAAAATGAAACAGATTTCTATTGTTAATGAATTACGTAATTACTCCGCTGTTGTTTAATTAAATGTCTTGGGTTTAGATTTTAATAAAATATTTTGCTCAGTAATAAGGATTTCAAAAACTAAACTAAATCGAATTTTGTATTATACCTACAACTTCGCCCACCCAAACAAGGCGTGATGTTACCTAACTTAAAAGACTAGGTCACCTAAACTCTGCATTTCATACATCACTATAATGACAGGAATTGCAAGTTACGAGAGCTGATTAACTTCCTAATGCACATATTACGTTAAGGTCTTACAAACCATGTAAATTGTAAAAAGTAATAAATTTACTACGCTTTTCAATAATTATAGCGGTAAAGTTGTTTACATGTATATATTCATCATACCAATATCATGCATACATGTGTCTTATTACACGCTTATAACCTAGAGGTTATAGGCGTGTAATAGGACACATGTTTCTCGCGTTAACGATAGCTGTTAACAAGTTCGTAACATCACTAAGGGGAATGTAGAATCACTCGTCTACATACTGGAGTCACTTACTTGATGGTAATGTTGGTTTCTGCAAGATATTTGTTCATCGGTTAAAATCTTTGAACGTTATTATAAAGTTTCTTTGTACCTTATAATAGATTGGTATTATATTGTAATAGGCAAAGGTGTGTGAAAAAAGTTTTCAGAGGTATGTCACTTGCGCTCTTCCTGAGACTTCCACATCCCTAGAAAAAACGATAAAAATATATGATAAAATGGCCAATCGTGTACATAATATTTTTTTCTAAACACAATTCAAATAGTTTAAGTCAAAAAGCTTACACCCCTAACCCAACTTGACCCACTTTAACCCACAAACAAACCACACTAAACATAAAACAAAACAAACCGACGTGACATACAAACACATTCGCCATAAAACAAGCAAGTTACATCGGCATTATTCACAACAAAATTCATCGCGCGGAGTTAGAGCCAGATATTAATCTCTCGACGGCATCCGAGCGCTGGATTCGCCATTTTGCGCCTAAATATGATAAACTTTCCCCCGAATTTCTTCACTCCCCCCCCCCCCTTTCTTAGCAAGAATACCCCCCGCGAGGCGGAGGCGAGCTCCACCCGAGCCAAGTCTTACGGCCCTGCTTTTAAACTAAGCTCGTTAATTAATTACAGCCAAGTCGACTACCGAGGGTACTGCCTTATGTAGCGCTATGTGCCAATTTAATATTGCACTGCTTCTAGTAATGCTCCAGCACTAAGCATTGGGTTATAATTCTTACGTAAAGCTACCATTATTATTTTTTCTCGAAGATTAAAAATACCAAAAAAAAATACTTTCCAACAACTATACTGTATGTATTCTTCAGTTATCTTTTCATGGTTAACTAAACATCGCTCAAAATAAATGTTGTCCCCATACAGCTAACTTACGTTTATTAAGTATCATAGTCAAAGTTCTACGCCAAACGTAACAGTAACACGTGGAGCACAGTTTACATAGAGCTGATAATTACACCCGACTCTAAAGACAATACAACAACCGTGAACAAACGGCTACCCTATTAGTAGTAAATCATAAAATTATTCACAATAATATTAATTACAAAATCACGGGTCGAGTATTACTGAGAACACTTCCTCGGCTCCATAATTAATTGCTACTAAATTCGGCCCGAATTTGAATCCGGTTACCAAGTCCGCGAAGAAACTTACGAGGTACATAAGACTTAAGGGCAGGGCCGGCCGGAAGGAGGGTAAAATGGCGGCGGAGGGCGCGACCCTCCCGGGGAGGGGGTGCGTTGAGGGGGGAGGAAGGACGTGAGATTTACTCTAAGTAATTGCAGTAATAAACACGCAAATATATCACGGCGGGGTAATGAGAGGAAGCGTCGAAAATTGCCGACGCAAATTGCGTGTGTGAGATAAGCTAATTTTTTCTCTCTGTTGAACAAGAGGAAATTTTCGGCCTCTTGTTTTTCGTTTTCGGCTGTTCCGCTCCGTCTGATTTGTCGTTTGTATTGTGGATGAATAATGATGCAGTCAAACATTTATTTACACCAGATTAATATTAAAATAAGTTTATAGCTAACTCTTTGTTTTAAATAAAAACTAGTATGCAAATTAATGTGCAACCCTAACTTGTAAACTAAGAAACTTTCAACTACTTGGGACAATAAAAATACCTACTACATTTCCTTGTCAATAACAACTACAAAATGCTAATGCAGTAAATTGCATACATAGCATTTGCCCAAAGCCAAAATATTCTGCAAAAAGAATTGCTGAACGGCCACCAATTAGCCCTCGTCAGGTTTTATGCAAACCCGACACATGTCATAGGTATAACAACACGTGCGTAGTTAACGATATAACCAGACACCACATGTTCTAAAACTAGTTTTATCAACTAAATTCCCTGTCTACAACTATTTTAATGTTAGTTCCATGTTAACACTGGCAGTTTACTAAAAGTTAGTCTCCAAAGATAGCATGTCGTTATTTTGCAGGAAATTACAATGAAAATGTTAGTCTCTCCGACTACCACATTTTTTTATATGAAGCAGTAAAGTTGAGCTCAAGATATTGTTTCAATTAAACATCTTCATATTCGTGACAGTAATATTGCTTCAAATCAAATCAAATCATTTATTATTTGTAAAACATAGGTAACAAAGAAATACAGATCTTATAGACAAAATATATAGTGCGCTTTAGTAGTGTGCTTTCTACCATTAATGAAGAACCGGACGTCATGGAGATCCTTAAGGGAGGTCTATGTTCAGCAGTGGACGTCTTTTGGCTGAAACGATGATGATGATGATTCTTAATGAGGGACCTGCCTTTAGACCATGTCACCTAACTTTTTCAAGGTCAGATTTTTTAAGAATCAATTGACTGTTTTCTATAATGTGATAACCACTTTTATCTTATTTGAAACAATCTCTTTTTACCATTAAGATAACTAAAACGGGCAGGTACGTAAACAGTCAGTAACTTTTACAAAATCGAACAACCAGTCAAAAACAAAAAATGCCTTCCAGAATAACGTATTAACTAACTTTCAGTGAATCTAAAATTTAATGTAATTAATTCGTAATTAATACAAACACTCAAGCATTAAAATATAACAGCAACAATGTCTAACCCGTTAGTAACCGAGCCAATTTCGCGTTCAACGCCAGCGATAATTTTTGGCAACAAAACAACTCGCGACATAAGAAGCTACGGCATTAATTATTCTAGCGAGACAAGAAAGGGGCGCCCCATTTCCAATATTTATGTGTTGTCGATGACTACGCGAAAATATTGGGCGTCGACTGCTTTTTAAAACGAAGAAAGGGCCAAGAAAGGCCGCCGGGAAACCGGGCCTTCTTAATGCACAAACACCACTCCGCTCACCTGCCTTCCTTGATTTATTAGACGGCTTTGTTCGCCGCTCGTTACAAGCTTGTTGTTGCGTTTTTAATTTATTTCCTTGGCGAAATTTTGCACGTTAATATTTAGTTAGATAATGCCCCTGTAATGGCTGGAAATCGCTGCGTTAACATATTTTATATAACGCTTATGTTATCTCACCGTGTCTCATTTTTTCACTTTAATACGATACTGTAGCACGTAGTTGGGAATACAATTGAGAGTGTTATGCTTACAGATACAAAAACCATTTAATAAAAGTAAACCTTCAAGCATGCAACAGTGAGTGATAAAAACATCCTACAGGCGTCAATAATTCTAAAGGCACGAGTGCCACTACCAAGACCGCTCCTGAATAAAACCAGATTCCAACCACCGTCTAGCTGAAGGTTTGTTCTAAATTGAAATAACGTAGCGAATACATTAACAGGCGTCGGTGGCGCAACAGCCGATGGTGGAAATGGGCCGTGAATGAATGCGAATTGCCGTTGCCGCAAACGGACTGGCCGATTCTCGACGACACGACTCATTGCCGATTCAACGGCACGCTCGATGATTTACTCACAACTGTGTACGGATTTGAGTCCATCTGGCGCGCCTTGAGGTCTATCTGGTCGTGATTGGTGGTTGTTTTTAAAATGTTTAAAATTGGAGCGAATTTTGAGGGTTATCGAATAGTTGTGACATGTTACATAACTTTGCTATGCCCACTCTAAATTGATAAAAGAAAGCTACGATCCTTAAATTAATTTAATAATAGGTATCTGTCTTTTTCAAATCGCGACAGTAAATCCCATTGACGCATCCACAAAGTAACAAAGCGCCAATACAATGTCTCCTGCAATACCAATCTGAATCACAAGAACAAAGGACAAGTCCGTTAGACACAGCCCGCCCAAGACGCGGGAAGGGCGGAAGCGGATTAGCATATGCGGACGCAGTTAGCATCACAAAGCAGGGTCCGTCGCACCCAATATTTATGTGACGTCATCGATTGGCCGTATTGCTCGCCTCTCTACATTGTAGCCTGTAGCGGTCACAGCCGCATTGATTGGCCATGAGTATGCATAATTTTCTAACATAATTGATAATGTATATCATAGTCTAGTAAATTTGGTCGCTCATCTGTAATGAGCCTAACGGATTGTTTTATGGGTTTCATTGGTGGCCATGATGAGAAGACCACTCTTATATGACCTTATAGATCTTGAAAAGTAATGGACAGAGGCCAATATGCATCTGATAAGTATTGTATACTCTAAACAATATTAATGTTAGGTGACAACTCTTAATTTTAAAAATATTCACAGTCTGATTTCAGTAGAGTATCAATTTTTTTTAGAATGTATAATTGACCTTTTGTTCACCTGTCGTAATAATATTACGATCGGACCACCAATCCGCGTGGTAAGTAACCAAATAAACACTAATTTTCCTGAATATTCTACACAGTCCAGCTAACCCTTTAGCTCTTGCTCCACATTTGCTTATCAACGAACCAAGCTATCAAGATATAATTCAATAAGCACCTGCTACACCCATGTCCACATTAATGCGACATGTAGAATACAGGGGCGGTGACAGGCTCATGGGCTGCTCACCCTTCCTCATCAGTCATAGCGGCCGTCAGCCGGCTAAGCGACCGCATTCAAATTGCCATCCGATGACGACGTGCTTTCGCGACCCCTGGCTTGTCTGTGGCCGAGGGCAAAGATGAGAGAAATGTAGATTGAGTGTTTCTGCCTACATAAAACGTGCCTCTGGGAGAAACCTGTATAAATACCAATTTTAAACTAAAATATTAAATTTTCCTGTTTTTGAATTAATAATTTGTACGGTTATATTATCAATAAATGTATTCACCAACTCAAGAAGAAGAACTCGATTAAATTAAAGCATGCAAAACAAGCATTCATCCTTATAAATATATTTATTGGCATCAATAACCAATATTTGACAGCACGGTTATCGCAGTGGTTAAGCTATTGACTGCTGCGCTGCGTGTCGAGAGCTCGATTCTCGCACGGAACAAATATGTATTTGTATGACCTACAAGTACTTTTTCAGGGTCTGGCTGTTTGTGTGTCTGAGTTTATATGTTTGATAAACGCACCCACGATACAGGAGAAATTCCTAGTGTGAGGCAAAATTTAAATTAAAAAAACAACTGTTACATTAGCAAATGAATTCTAAAGGCAGATACAGCGAAAACTTGGATTAATCACAGACGTCAGAATACACTATGTGTAAGTAGCCCCAAGTCGTAGGCATAAAACTTGACTAAGGAAAGAAACATAGGGTGCACCTCTGATTCTTTCCAACTCTTTCCATCGACGTCGACCAGCATTACATAGCAGGGACATACTTTTTACGTCATTAGACATCGCCGGATCACCGCGAGTTACTGTGGTGACGCTAAATCGATTATGAACTGACGCTTCAGTCACGGGGGTACTTTCTGACTACGTTGGTTTTAATTGTAAGAATAACCCCATTTTGAGATGTTTGAGGGTGACATTTTTTGGCAATGTTGAGTGTTCATTGATCACCTTTTCTGGGTTTAACGTCCGTTTTATATGGTATTATCCTTTTTATGTTTATGAGTTTTATACTGTTTATGTATTGTGGACAGAAAAGATCTTCATATGTGTTACGTCAGACGTAAAATCTACATATATAAGCAACCTATAATGTTCTTATTCAGGGTGGTCAGGACCGATGCCTGATGGGGCCGATGGGTTCTCGAGTGGCAACCACGCATCGGAAGGCGCAGCGTGGGTAGGCCCCCGACTAGGTGGACCCACGACCTCGTGAAGGTCGCGAGAAACCGCTGGGTGCGAGAGGCGCAAGAGAGGAGGCCTATGTCCAGCAGTGGACGTCTTTCGGCTGAAATGATAATGAAGATGAATGTTCTGTTTGCTGGGACATATGTTAACCTATAGTGAGAGAGAGTGAGCCGGAATCCATTATATCTCATGTCTTCGCTTTTTTTATTTTAGGACATGCCGATTTCCTCATGATGTTATTCTTCAGAGTTTTTAGAGCGGTGAGAACCCAAAGTAAAGCGTTTGTCTGGGCTCCTTCGACCTTTTTTTTAATAAATTATAAACTAGCGCTTGACCGCTATCCCGCCTGATGGTAAGCAGTGATGCGATCGTCGATGTTAAAGTGCGCTAGCCTTGAAGACACTCAAATTGTAGTGTGACGGAAACACCGCCGCTGGCAATTTGTTCCAGTCCCTCGATGTACGCGGTATAAAAGAAGAAGTGAAACGCTTCGTCCGGATCGTAGTGGTGTTAACAACGTAAGCGTGGAAAGTCGCCGTTCGACGCGTCGTCCGTTGGTGGAACGGAGATGGGGGAATTAAATCATGCAATTCCCTTGCACACTCACCAGAATGCATCCTATAGATGACCGAAAACTGGCTACTCTACGTCTGTGCTCCAGGCTTTGGAGACCGTTTCGAGTTAAATCTGGGTCGCCAATCAGCCTCTTCGCACGCCTCTCCACTGAATCCAAAGTAGCCAGGTGACATTTGCAACACCAGCCCAAATGTGGCTACAGTTCTCCACACACACCCCACCACTGCTCTCCTGTGTGTCCTCCAGTCTTATGCGTGTTACGTCAAACACAAAATCTTTGAGCGGTAATTTTTTCCAATCTGTTAGTATTTTCTGACGAATCACATCATGCTAATGAATAAAGCCCAGCATGAAACCATCAAAGGAAGAAGTCATGTGTATGGTAAATAGCACGCCTCAAACTACTACGAGTACCTAAAAACTTTGACAATAAATAGAATTACCTCACAGACTAAATCAATAAATACACGAATGTGAGATCACTCCAGCACGATTAACGTTATCCCAATACTCCGTCAACGAAACGCAAAAAAAACTCCTGGAAATAATTAAAAACTACAAAAAAAATATATACATGCGAAATGTAAGTGCATTGTGTAAACATGGGCATTCGCGCCCGCCGCACACGAATATCCTACATCATTGAAAACGAAACGGAAACGCTGCAATAAACATTCATTTCGAAATTAAACACATCTACCTGTGTGTTTACCATCGCAAAATCACTAAAATGAATAAAACAGTGAGGAATTGGACGCCGTAAATTCGCATTCGAATATCAATTTGGGCGAACGCCGCGGGGAGGGGAGGGCCGATAAATAAAAAAATATATAAAATACACAGTACGCAACGTGAAAGCGGTGAATGGCACTTGTGAAAAATGGACTTGCCGCTCTTCCAGGGAAGCAATCATTCAAACTGGCTGTTGTCTGTTTGCGCCTCTGCTCTTTTTCGCCTAGCCTCGGATATTTTTTGCAATTTTTTCGGCAATGTCATTCGCAGAGTTCAGGTGTGGGGACACGTGGTCCCGACAAAGAAAACAAATATTAATAACTGGCATTTTTTAAAGTCCCCGTTTATTGTTGTCAATATTTCGTAAATGATTGTAGTGTGATGCGGCGTTTTTTTGCAGCGCTATGTCGCGTTGCCTCGCTTTGTCGGCTGGTGGGTGGAGCAGCGCTAACGCAGCTAAATTTTGTACTTTGTTGTGTTTATTTATCGCCTAATGGACAGGTTACGGTAGCATTTCGCTTTCTAAAGAGCTTGTAGTTTTACTGGAATGTGCTTTTCATTCAAGTTACTAGAACTGTCATCGATGTGAGGAGAGGAACAATTATGCCACAGATAATACCTATACATAATTCGAAAGTCGAATTTATCATGAGCACTCATAATGCGATACAGGGCTTTAGTTTAGCGTCGTGTGGAATCTGATATAAAACCTCCGAAATGGATGCATACGCACTGAGCTAGCCTATCAGTGTTTCCATTTAAGTTTAAAAGTCTGTAAATACCAAGGTTGGCTGGAAGAGATTACAGGAAGCGATAATGTCGCCTACTCTACCATCATCATCATCACCCGATTCACCCGAAAGACGTCCACTGATGTCCGTCCAGCAGTCTTTCGGGTGAATCGGGTGATTTCGGGCGATCCCCAAGGGAGCTCCACGGCGACCAATCCAGCACCTCGCGCATGATGATGATGATGATAATGATAGTTGAAGTCGATGAAACGAAAAAGCGACTGTAAAAAGAGACGGACATATAAATTCATAAAATTTAACGTGAGAGAAAATGAGATAAGAAGCATTAAACAATTTTTTTTTTAATCCAATACCTCGTTTTTTTTTCTCTTTTTATCTGTCACTCCTACCGCATCTGAATGGGGTATTTGACTAAAAAAAACTAATTAATCCGTCAGTCAGATTTCCAAAAAATACCAGACACGTGTTTTTTGTTTTATCAGAACAATAAAAATTTACAAATATAAAAGGCATCAAAGATCAGAAGTGGTGGCTGGTGACTTCGCTGGTCGCTAAAAAGAGTAGCGTGCAGTGACGTCACACGAGTTTTCAACGCACTGTGTCGTCTTCATTTTTTGTTTATATGAAAAAAGAAAAAATACGTGTCTAGTATTTTTTGGAAATTTGACTGACGGACTAATTAGTTTTTTTTAGTCACATACCCTATTGCACACATGATTTTTTTGTTATGTATTTTCTGATGATTTCTCAATAAAGTATGTGTAGTAAGTTAAAGGAGTTATTACTCTCGTTTATTCATATCAGAATTCTAAGACTAGGGTTTGTCACTAATTATCATCATCATGTCAGCGTTAATCCCAGTCGCATCCGTAGCTTTTCAGCTTTGGAGTCTGGGGTCCGCTTTACCAGTCTAACTGCTGATTTTGGCTAAACTTCGATATTTTCTGCGAAGCGACTGCCGTCTGACCTCCACAACCCGAAGGCGACATCGTAGCATTACAGTTAGACCAATTGTTGGACTTTTGAGGGCTCTAACAACCCGTAACACCTGCCACTAGATCTTTTCGTATGGCAACGGCTTAACGTGCTTTCCGAGGCACGACCAGACCAGTACAAATATTCATATTCATTCACCCGCGCCTCCCTGCGCAGCGGCCGCGTTTGCTACCGCTACGCCACGGAGGCTGTCACTTATTATGACTGATCATATTCATATAAGTCGTGGTGGCCTAGTGGTTAAAACACCAGCCTCTCAAGTATGAGTGTGCGGATTCGATTCCAAGTCAGGGAAGTACCAGTGTAACTTTTTTAAATTATATGTACTTTCTAAGTATATCTTGGACACCATATGACTGATTAAAAAGGTGAAGGAAAACAACTTAAGGAAACCTGGACTTTGAGTCTGAAATCGCCAACCCGCATTGAGCAAGCGTGGTGATTACGCTCAATCCTTTTCTGTAGTACGAGGGGAGACCTGTGCCCAGCAGTGGGACCATAAAAAGGTTGATGATGATCTATATATATAAAAATCAATGCCACTTTCTTTGTAATTTTATAACTCAAGAAAGGACTCACCGATCCAAACCAAATGATTAGGCTTTGTTTTGATTATATAGTAGATGGTTTTTGTGAAGTTTGAACAGAATCGGTCAAGCGGTTCTTCATTTATCACATTTTTTGTAACAAATGAATTCAATGAACGGTGGATCATCATCTCGTCTATCTCATCTATATATATAAAAATCAATGCCACTTTCTTTGTAATTTTATAACTCATGAACAGACTCACCTATCCAAACCAAATATTCTGGCTTTGTTTTGACTAATTAGTAGATGGTTTATGTGAAGTTTGAACAGAATTGTCGGTCCAGCGGTTCTTCATTTATCCCATTTTCGTAACAAATGAATTCCATGAACGGTGGATCATCATCTCATCTATGTACATAAACCTCAATGCCACTTTCTTTGTAATTTTATAATCCACCAAAACTGTGTAATTGCACCAGATTGGCACTGTAAAACTTATTGCCAAATTTAAATGAAGCTACGATCTTAACTGGTAAATCAAAAGGAGAAGTTTGTTTGATACCGCGTATCCCTATGATCCCAACTGATATGCCGTTTGAGTTCAAATGATTACAATATCCTGTTCGTTTATCATTTGCTATGTCCATTAACAAAGCCCGAGGGCAATTATTTCACGTTTGTGGTCTGAATTTGGAGGAATCATGTTTTTCAAATGGCCAACTTTATGTTGCCTGTTCGAGAGTCGGTACCCCCAGTCGTTTGTTTAATAATCTAATGAAATGTTTTGGGTTAAGTTATAAAATTACTAACAATTAAAAAAAATATATTTTATGTTTGAATAAATAATTTTGATGACCCAATAAATTTGTTTTTATTATTTCACTTTATACGTAGCAAAGCACGTATCGGGCCGCTAGTATTCATACATTCTTGTAGTTGACATATATATTGACGGCACGGTTGGTGCTGTTGCTGAGCAATCGACTTCCGATTCCCGCACAGAATAAGCATTTCTATGGCCTGTTGTTGTTCCGGGTCTGGTTGTTTGTATATGTGAGCTTAAAGGTTTGTAAACGCACCTGTGATACAGAACTAATAGTACGAGGCAATGTTTTATACAAAAAAAATGCTAAGAGAGGATGAAAGCAAAAAGAAGAGGCCTTTGCTCATAAACCATACTTTTCTGAATATCTTCACCGAATCCGATGAACATTTTGCAAAACGACCATTATCTTCAATCTGTATTTACAAGCTGTAATCCTGCTTCACGGAACGCCTAAACAAATGTACAAGTCAAATCGTATAAGCAGGTCAAAGTTTCGATTGGTGTCCCAGGTAAAAGGTATCATAAGTATGCCACACACGAACTCCCATATAAAAGTACTCACGCACGCAACATTACTTTAATCAAAGCCTCGCCAACTTGCTCAGTTAGCCCCCCTAGGTGAGAGGGGCCAACCATTTTTCCTAATTAAAATAATGCCTTCTTCTCATTCTTCGTCCCCCAGTCATTAACCCAATGTGCTGTAGATAAACGTTATTTGCCTGGGAGGACGTTTCTTTTACAAATATGCCAGTTTTTGCCCGCTTACCGAAATGAGACGGGAATTTTTATCGTAAGCTTTATTTGCTACATATTTTTTTGCGAATGTTTTTAATTAGCTACTCTTTTGAGACTTCTAATTAATTAGAAGTGTTACTATGGCTCCTCGATTAAATTAAGTACTTGTCTTGTAAGATTATAAAGCATTCAGGAAATAATTAGTATCTTATGTGAATATTTATAAAACAATATTGTAATTATGCAATACAAGCTACCTACACAGTTTTACACGTTTATAGGATTAAAAAA
This sequence comes from Sesamia inferens, assembly GCA_037179545.1. Taxonomy (NCBI): domain Eukaryota; kingdom Metazoa; phylum Arthropoda; class Insecta; order Lepidoptera; family Noctuidae; genus Sesamia; species Sesamia inferens. Next base: position 10,104,683 of record CM073934.1, on the reverse strand, counting down.
ACCTAGTGAAGTTATATTTACAGGAAGTCTTCTTGTTTATGTGTGTGTGTACCGTACCTTTATGGAATTTATAAGTAAATGATTTCAAAAGAACATCTAAAGAGCTTAAGAAAGTTGCCTTGACAACGATAACATGAAGGTATATAGACTCGTTTGAGAGTGAACAAAATTGAATCAACACGAAGTTTTAAGAAAGTGATATGATGAAATAATGAAGGTCCGATTCTGGTAACAGTACCCTGATCTAATTAACTTACTTCTTGTAAGTAGAATAATTAATAGAAGAGTAATAAGAATTAGAATGAAATAGAATACACTTTATTATGAGTCCATATGAATTACAGAACACACACGTTATTTTAGGATTAGAAATAGCTTATATTTATTTATTGCAGTAAGAGAATCTTAGATGGATGGATTATGGAAGTGGTTAAGGGTTCCGTTCAGTAATAGTGGAAGGGCAATTCCAGTAATTAGCGACAATCAATGGTAAAAGTTTGTCAAAAATTTTAAAAATTAAGAATTATTTTTGATAGACTGGTATCATACTAAAATATATACTCTTTTCTTCTTTTAGGATGAGAAATCACCAAATAACCTCTCCCGCTCTGGACGGAGCGGAAGGACGTGTCAGACTTTTCTGATTAAAACCCACCCGTGTTCCTTCACTTGCCTGTGTGTCACGGGCCACTGTATTTCTTACTATCAACCCCTGGCATCGGTCCTAGTGTAGCTCGTCACGTTGTGCTAACATAACGCACCATCGACCCGATCCTGGTCCTCCGCCAAATAAAATAGTTTAAACTTAACAAGGAAAATGTTTTCTCAGGAAACACTATAATAAAACTTTAACAATAGACAAATTAATTTATAAACAAATGACCACGAACTCGTTTTTCGACGTGTGGTCATACTTTCTTCTTTGAGCGGGTGTACTGAACAGTGACCATGCCATCTGTCCCGTAATGGATTTAAAAATTCTTCGGTTTTTACGTTATAAGAAGTTATCTTCTAACTAAGATCGATAACCCGATATAAAAGCATATATACCCATAAGTATACCCACCATTATCATTTCAGCCGAAACACTTCCACTTCTGTACATAGGCCTCCCTCGAGGATGTCCACGACGAGTCGTCGTGGACATCCTCGAGTGTCCATGCCTCGGTCGTCGCACGTATCCCCACCATTATGCTAACTACAAACTAACTTCAACTTTCAATTATCAACGCAGACTGCAGGTTATTCTACATTTTTGCAGTAGGCAGTCGACATCTCGACCTCACATTTAACCCGAATTCTAGCAAACTGCATAATTTCGCCACTAATGAGAAGAGCCGGTCTGCGTCTAATTAGCGCAGCCAAGTCGGTAAGACGCCCACTAAATAGAAGCCAACGTAGGTCGACCAACTGTCGAGGTTTTTTGTGGCAGTTTCCCGTTTTGTGGACCGCCTTAGGGTTTGTGGAAGAGCTGTGGCGGACGAGTTAAATTGACGGTAGCGGTAAAAAAACTTCTGAGATTATTTGTAGATTGTTTTCTTATCTCTTGTTGCTCTATTTTCAGACAGCGGTACCGCTCTGTACCTATATTCTATAGCATGTTCAATGATTCTAGAATTTATTTGAAGTATAATATCGGAGTAAATAGTGTTTGCCAATAATTACTAACTTGCCACTTAACCGTATTGGGTACTCATTAATTTTTAAAGGTCTATTTTGCTACAAATGATAACTTAAAACTATTTAGAGTCAGCCTTGCTGAAAAAAAAACTTAATCATGCTTTAATTTTTTATGCCATCAGATTCTACGTTATTCTAGTAATGAGTCACCGAGCATTCTACAGAAGATGCTAGAAAAACTACAAATGTAATAGAATGATGAGTATAGCATTTATTTCAATTGAATCTTTCCATTGACAACGATTCGGTCAGCTAATTTTCCAGTCCAAATACGTTAAAAAGTGGTGTTAAACGATAGGAATAATATAATAATATGTACTGTGTAGCAGTTTATTATTATTGTAAGATAATTGATATTATTATTGGTAACGGTCTACCTCGTACCTTCTCTGCTGCGGAGTACGGAAAAATGAAGGAGGAAAAAAAGGGCCCTTTTCCTTCATCATGGTGTCCCTACGGCGTCGCAAGGAGCGTCGAGGCGGCGACGCCAGTGACTAGGCGCGGCGCGCGGTACGAGGGCGGAGGAGCACCGCGCTCACCTAATGAAGTGTTTCGCTTTGACACGCGTGTTCGTTAGCAGACCACTTCACGATACCGAGCTGTGTTCAGATGACAGCTTCCTCGAATTTACCACTTAAGTGGCGTGCAATGCCACTGCACTTGTTAACTAGTTTCTGTTTAGTTGGTGCGACTTTATTGGGAGACACCTCTCTTTTTAATGGATGTAAAAAAAAGTTGTATGCTGCTAAGTACTCCTGAATGTCTTTGGAGGTTTAAGAGATGTGTGTGCTGTAATTATTTGCATAAATCATGTGCAATGACACTGGAGTTGTAAGCGTCTTGTTGGAACTTTGGTCCGACTTCTAAGATGCACCTTTCTGTACAACCGGTTAAAAATGAATGGCAGCAGTTACATCTAACTATACTATAGATACATCTGTGCTTAACCATTCTAGGATTACAGGCGTGATGTTATGTTATATTACTTACACCTTCTTGTCCCTCTCGGTTTCCTATATGTAAAACATCTTTTTAAATCAACTGTCGGCCAGCCTGTCGGTGTTCTATATGATGCATTTTGGAAAGTGTGCGAAGGAATTGCATGACTTAATTCCACCATATCTGTTCCAACACCGAACGTCCCATCGTTCGGCTAGTATCCATCCTACATTGACACTACTACGATCCGGACGAAGCGTTTCGTCTTGTCTTTTATACCGCGCACATCGAGAACAATTTGCCAGTGGCGGTGTTTCTGACTACAATTTAAGTTACTTCAAGACTAGAGTGAATAAGCTCTTAATAAACTAGCGCGCTTTGCCATCAACATCACTGTTTACCATCAGGCGGGGTTGCGCTAAGCGCTACTTTATAATTACAAAAAAACTATAGATTAGGTGACCCGTAACATTTACCTTAATTACCAAAACTGTTGAAACACAACCAGTCATACAACTCAGCTTTTCGCAGTTCACAGCTGGACAATATACTGGTACCTTTCCCAGACTGTGCCAGAACATCCTGACTTGATGACTTCCGCCTTCTGCATGCATTTGATCGCAGCCAACTTCTTCAGGTCTTCGGTCCATCCAACTAGATATTGATTCTCAATCTCTCACATTTCTTGCACACATTAGTTTTTCATCACAGCCTTATCCAAACAATATCATAGAAAAAAAGCGGTTTCCTCACAAAACCAACCCCAAAATGCTCGCAGTATAAGGAGAGTGGTTGGCAACAAATCCGGGGGCACGATAACGTAGCTATAAAGTCTGTCTAATGCTTAATTGCGTCCTATGTCCGCAGCACAATGCTCCGCGTAATCAGCCCAGCGCCGCACAATATGAACCTGTAGTCATCGTCAGGGTTATCAAAACTAAGAAAAATTATAGCGAAGAACTAAATAACAAAAAGAAAATTGTTTATTTGACACAGCAGTCCATGCAATGAACTCTTTCTAATAAAGATGTTTCAGAAATGTATGGAGCCTGGGCGAGCACATTGTACACTTAATTATAGGTATAGTTACGCTATTGTTAACTGTTTTAATGTTAATTTCCTATATTTTGGCTTAGTTTTTATACAGATTCAATTTAACTCGACCAAGGAGTGCAACACAACTACTAATAAATATGGTGGTCAGCAATAAGCGAAATAAGATTTTGACAGTGACATTTGATTGACGTGTCATGTATGGCTATCTATCGTATCTATATTATCTACCAAATGACTGCGAAAAAAAACAAAACATGAATTCCGAACATACGGCCCATTAAATAAACACAATCAACTCAAATCAACACTCGACACGAACACAACGGGAAAATAGAACTGTCAAAGTCGCCAATCAAACGTCATAACCACTGTCATGGCTACCTTAACAAAGGGTTATCTCACTAAAAAACTTTTCAACTAATTAATTATATATACTTGTATTTTTATTCAAATTAATTTAGTAGTATTTTTATGAAAATCTTCTATTATTTTTTTTTTCCTTTTTATCCATATAGCGTACATAGTGGTGGCCCAAAATTAAACATCTCCTTTAAATGTAACATACAGAATTACTAACTGCACCACGCGGTTTCATCCGCATAAATTTCGGTCCTGTAAGAATATCAGGTTAAAATAATTATAAATAAATAAATATATACGGACAAATCACACAGATTGAGCTAGCCCCAAAGTAAGTTCGAGACTTGTGTTATGGGATACTAACTCAACGATACTATTATTTATAATAGATACATATATAGATAAACATCCAAGACCCAGGCCAATATATATACAGCTCAGAATATATCTGTATATATCCGTATACATTTAGCCCAGGATATATACAGCCCAGGACACATTTAGCCTACGATACTATTGTGTTATTTCTGTAAAACCTTGCTATCATGCTAGATTAATCGTTAATTTTATAAGTACCATATATTACGAAAACGCCACCATGTCAGTCCGAATACAGGGCCAGACCTCGAAACCAAAACCTCTGCAGCGTGGTGTCTGACATGTTATCTCCCCGAAACTGTTCACCGCTGCATTGGAAGATGTTTTCAAAGCTCTAGACTGGAAAGGACTAGGCATCAAAATGAATGGTGAGCATATCACACACCTTGGGTTTGCTGATGATATCGTAGTCATCGCTTAAACTGCGGAAGACCTCTGTACAATGCTCGAAGACCATAATTATATACTAGTGCTTGACCGCAGTTATGCAATCGTTGATGGTAAAGAGCACTAGTTTATTATGAGCCTATTCTCGAAGTTGTTGACAGGTACATATACCTGGGATAAACTATCCGGTTAGATAAGTCTAACTTCGAGAAAGAGGTAGAATCTTCTCGTCCGAAATACCGCGGTGTCTCAAGACAAGAGTCTTCGACCAATGTGTGTTACCAGTAATGATATATGGAACTGAGACGTGGGCGCCAACATAGGGCTTTATAAGAAAGCTCGAGGTCACTCAAAGGACAATGAAGAGAGCTATGCTTTGGGTTTAACTGCGTGTTCAAATCAGAAATGAGGAGATCTGCAGAAGAACGTGAGTAATGAACATAGCCCGAAGAATTGCAACACTTAAATGGCAGTAGGCAGGGCACTTTGCCCGTAGGACCAATGCCGAATGGGGCCGAAGGGATCTCGAGTGGCGACCACGCACTGGAAGACGAAGCATGGGTAGGCTGGTGAAGGTCGCGGGAAACCGCTGAATGCGGGAGGCGCAGGATCGGTCGTCGTGGAGATTCTTGGGAGAGGCCTATGTGCAGCACTGGTCGTCTTTCGACTGAAACGATGATGATGGTGAATGATATATGTATTACCTCAACATGCCGTGAAACAAAAGAGCTTTTGCAAAAAGCTTCAGTAATATAAATGACACGCAAGTTGCAAATGAAAAAAGATATTATAGAAGCCACCTGTCCAAACTAAAATCTTGTACAACTGATAAAATTAGGATACACAGATGTTACGTACAAAAATTACTTAATAGTTCCATTTCACACAAGCATGAAAGTCCAAAGTTTAGCTCTGCGTATTGAGTTTCTCTTTGCATTTGGTACATTTCAAATAATTGTATTGATTATATTGGACAACATGGGGGTCTCATCGCATGTCCTGCTGAGTCCTTCTTCGAGCCAATATTGTCAATTTTCAGGACATGGTTCTGATCGATAGTGTTGTGTTAACAGAAATTGTGACCAACCAACGACACACGAGCTGTATTTGTCGCAGTAGCTAAGCTACGGCACCCTAAATAAAGGTTTTGAACGACAGAAATTCACGAATGCTAAACCCAATTCTTCTTATAAGCTGAAAAAGAAACTCAAATTGGCCGCAGTTCCTTGGCTATGTAGATAGTATTAAAAAAAAGTTGAATTATATTTATCTTTAATATTATAATGTTTTTAGAAAAAAAAGGGAATTATTTTAGGTTCGATTAGGGACATGCTTTTTTCAAATTGATGATAAAAAAACCCGGCCAAGTGCGTGTCGGACTCACGCATAAAGGGGTCCGTACCAGTGATTTCTGAAATTAAAGGAGTTAAGTTATTTGTATGAAAGATTAAGCGGTAATAATCGGTTAACTATTCGGTTTAGAAAATAATATTTTAGAAAGCTCGATATCATTTTTGAAGACCTATCCATAGATACCCCACACGTATGTGTTTGATGAAAAAACAATTTTTGAATTTCAGTTGTAAGTATGGGGAACCCCCAATATTTATTATTATTTTTTTTTATTTTTGCATCAAAATCTTAATGCGGTTCACAGAATACATCTACCTACCAAGTTTCAACCTGGATACCGAAATCTTTAATATATGTAGTTGGAAGGAACATTATAGAACGATGATAGGCAAACTTTAACGATTATTTTCATAAAACATTTCACAAAAAAAAAAATTAATATTGATCTCATATGACCTGACCAAGATTTGCAGATGCAGACTGAATTTTGAACTGTCACTGCAAGTTAAGTAAAATGATTACTAACCTTATGTACCCTGAGTTTTATTTCGGACTTTTTTCGAGAGTAGTAGGTAACACAGAACTCACTTTAGTTTTAAAACATAATATATTATTAAGTGCGATTTTTTTAACATGAGATCGTCTTCATCCACTGGTAATAACTACATAAATCTAAAACAAGCATTTACTGTCTCAATGTTGATTTCAACACTAAATAATAAGCAAAGTCTATCAAAACTCGTACCACGCTCTGTGTCAACCCTGCGCTCGCCCGTAGGTCGCGTAATCCAACTATTCAATTTTCAGCCGAAAAGGATTGTCCGCGTCTTACGTTTTTTATCTCTGCTGATCCAATACAAGCGGTTATTGCCACTCTGTTTATACTCAGTTATAGTCTTACTAAGATTTGATTGTGATATGTATGATATGAAGTTTTTATTTAGGGGAATGAGTAAACGAACAACAGTATTTAATTTTGGAAATTTTGTTACTAGGAAGTGATAAAAACATCACACAAATACTATTTGTTAGGAGAGAGTTTCAGTCACGAATTTACTTCCTAAGCGTGTTTTCTAAAAATGAGTTTTTGTCTATAAATACACAAGTGCTCTCATAATATCTTAATCCCGTTTTTATCAACATATTTCTAAGTATCTGTGCCCTGCAGTTTCACCTGTATACGTCTAAACCACCTAATTATCTATGTGATACTCTACCCATGGGCCAAATTTCACAAATTTGTTCCTCCTCTTACCGTGAAAGTGAATGAAACCAAAATACAAAAAATAGTATTTTAATAATATTAGTTAGTTTTAAATTTAACCAAAACTGGTCATAAAAAGTCACAACTACCCGAATTTTTATCTCAAGAAAAACTTACTGTAACTGCAATTGTACGATGATTTATACGAAGCTCAAAGTTAGCGGCAGAAAAAGCAATTATACCCACTGTTTTACTGAGGTGAGGAAGCATATTAAAAAACTTGAAGGCACTGTCAACCCCACGAGTGCTACAGACACTGATGGCTATTAATTAGAAGGGTTGGATGAAGATATTTCATTATTTCTTCTCCTCTTCCCAGTATTTTTTTACCATGAAACCTTTTTAAAGTTTGTATTTTTAACGCGGAGTTGTAAGGGTTAGTTTGTGTGTGGTGTTTTTAGTTAAGTTGTCGTTAAATGATTTTAATTTTGGAGAATTCAATATCAATATCATTAAAGAAGTCATGTGAAAATAGTTCGTAGTATAGTGGAATCTATATTTGTTTTTTTTTTGCTTTATATACACAATGCAAACTTTTTACAAGCTTCCAAAAAAGTTTTCAAAACCATTAAGAATTTGTCAGTGAACAAATCCAAACGCAACACCAAAACAAGAGCACGCACTTATCAAACAATCTCGTAATCAAACACTGCACTTTGTAAACAAGGTGCTAACTCCAGAATTTATGTAAACTGTTCTCTGCTCTCTACACTTATCTGAGATTAAAATCAGGCTCGTGCCAGAGGTAGGCGCACAATCACTCCTCGGGGAACCTGCTTTATTTGCGGCCTTATCATCACTTAACATATCTGCATATTCATTAAGAGATCAATCAAATTATTGTCTTCGCAATTTTACGTATGCATACGTGATGATATGTCTGGAGATTAACTTTCCTCATTTGGGGCGTAATCGTCGCTTTAAATGCGGTATATTTCGGTTGGGACGTTTTGGGTATGAGTGTTTTGACTGCATTACATACGCAGGATAAGAACCTACTGTGTTGATATTTAGGTGATTTAGAGACAATAGCAACAATAATTAGACTGAAAGAGTATTTTTAAAAGAGAAGTCACATAACATCATTTGTACAATTAATACACAGAGGAAACGCTTTAAATCTGAATGAATCTATGTCAAGATGACACAAAGACACCCGTTGAGATAGAATTGCCAATAAAACACCGTACATCCCGACCACCTTGACTACACAAAAGATATTGTTTCATATTCCATTCAGAAAATGTCGATCATTGATTGTTTTAAACAGACGTTCCGTCGCCGGAGACCGGGCGTATCGGGTCGTTTCGAATGACCAGAAAACTGCATATTTCTGCCATTGTACTAAATTCGCGGTACCTCTATCAATCAGTAGACCCCCTGGGCCCGTTTCCGACCAGGTGTCCTTTGGAATTTGCACCGAAAAAGTGCGCTTTAGGGATTTTAGCTGAAAAAAATGACGCGCATTGTTCGTTTCTACGTAGTCTCGCGCTCGCCCGGTGCGGCAGGTAGTAGACTCAGAGATATGTACTCCATTTATGGGTATCGTTGTAAAATTACGCCTACTTACCGAAAATATATTAATACGGGGTACGGTCAATTATGAAGCAGAAATGTGAATTCGATAAGAACACATCTTACTACAAAATCTCAAATAAGGTACCTACTTGAGGTTAGACTTTTAAAAGTCTTGACTAGTAATTTTAATAAGAAAGAAAAAAAAAGTATTGTATATTCCGCAGAAAAAAACGCACATTAAAACACATATAATATGGTTAAAAGCCAATTTTGTCTATTGATATCAGGGCTAGCGCCAAACAACTTATTTGTCGGAATTTATTAATAAAAGTTCAGTGTGACAACGCCAAATAATTGTCCTCTCCCATCATACGATCAACATAGCATCTAAGTGCCAAATCCTCTGGCTACAAGAATCTACCCGCAAAATTCTCCTAACAAAAGATTTAAAAAATTAAAAGTTAATTTGTCTTCCAAATTAAAGTCAAGCCACATTGACGGACACAAAGCTAATGAATTACGACTCGTCATAAAAATCAATGATATACGACAGCCATCGGACGCTGACAATTGTAAAGCGATTCAAAATAACACTGCACGACTTCTGGATTTTACCAACATACCTTTTACACCCCAAAAAATTATTTACCCTCTTATGAAGTAGATGATAAGGTTCATGACAATGATAAGCTGAATGTATGTTTGCTATAAATCATTAAAGGTTGTAGCAGAGCAGTTTATTGGCAGGTAAGTAATGTACTGTCTTTGTACGTGATCTATGAATGGGTTTCGGGAATTATTGGGACATGGATACTTTTCTAGTTTTGTGCAAGGAATCGGTTTAGTTTATAAAGGACGAATGTTGAGGGACCACACTAAACAATGTTGATTATTATATGAAATAACTCTGGATCAGTTTGGTAAGAATTGGCTAAAAGCCCATCCTCTGGAGCAGTTTAGCTCCAGAGGATGGGCTTTTGAAATTAATGATCTGGACTATAATAATTGACAAGCATTGCACTGTTGTCGTTTGTTTAGTACTTATATCAGATAATTTTTCTTTTCTTTTTTTTTCGACTTTAAAAAACGTTGCCCCACACTAGTAAAAATATTCAATCTCCTTTTGGCGCAGCTTCGTTGGTCGTGTTGTTGGGTTTAACAGTGCATTACCTCGCTCAGCTGCCGTCTACCTTCCTATTCGCTCAGTTTTTCTGAGTGAATAGGCTCTTAATAAACTAGCGCGCTTTACCATCAACGATCGCATCACTGCTTACCATCAGGCGGGATTGCGGTCAAGCACTAGTTTATAATTATTAAAAAAAAAAGTAATTTCTCCTGTATCATGGGTGCGTTTACAAACATAAATTCACATACACAAACATCCAGACCCGGAACAACTACTTGTAGGTCATACAAATATTTGTTCCGTGCGGGAATCGAACCTGTGACACACGGCGCAGCTGTCAATAGCTTGACCACCTGTATTACCAGTTTAAGCATATGACTCCAAATAAATACTTAACAATAATTAAGTAAATTTTAATACCGCATATATATGTAAACTAATTCTGCGAACTTGATAAACTAAAACACCTATAGATAGTTTACCATTGTCTGGGAACAAAGCGCCTATATATAGGTATATTACACAATCATGGCCAATTTACAGACAGGTGCGTCCAAGTACCCAAATCACCGTATACCATAACGTCACCTCGACAATGGAAGTTAAATCAAAGCCCAAAATGTCCCAACAATTGAACCTTCGGACTTCTTTGAAGACGCCATTATATTTGGCCACGTGGGACAGGTGATGCGCGCACGCGCACAGCTGCTCGCACAAAAACTGCGCTTGCGCAAGATTATAATCGTATTTTTTTAATCGATGACAGTTCTCTAGGCATTTCGCGCCTATCTAAAGGCCTCCCGCGGGCAAGCAGCTGTGCCAGTGTTTTTACCAAAATTCTTGTTCACACTGCATTAATTTCGGGAACATTTGATCGTGGATTAGATGCTGTTCGATCGAAGATCGGGGGAATTACGTCGAAAATAAATATTTCATTATTGTATATATACTTATTGATAATTTTTACCCTAAATGTAAACTAAACTACTTCAATAATAATAATAATGCATACCTAATCAGCCTTTAATAGTCCTATTCTTGAGACACTATACGGCTTTTTCTATATGCGATATTGTGATTATCTATAAAGGGTGTATCAGACATCGACGCACAAACGAGTACCATGGATCCAGTACATGATTCTGAAACCCCCAGTGGTAGAATTTTTCGTCGGCTTTTTCACGATTTCAAAAAAATATATGTAGTTTTTTTTTCACTTTAGACCGTTCATAATTGCTATACTTTTATAACCCAATAAGATTTTAAAGTAAAAATTTATTAATTCGCTAATTACACTAAAAAGCGCAAAGAAAACAAAACTCTAAAAACCATATTATCAGCTGATTTAATAGAATTCACATCAGGGATCAACGTCATACCTACAAACCCGCACGGTTTCACGCTTGCAACGTTCAAAGCCCGAGCCGACACATTTTTTTAAACACTGTGAATTCTATAACCGTTCATTAACGACATAAATGACTATCATAATTGTATTAGTGGCATGCGGTCTAGCCTTTTCGCGAAGTTTGCGTTACGATGTCAGATACATCCTGTATATGATAAAGTGAGTTATTCTCAAACTCTAGGGAAACAACTGTTTGCATAAATATATTCGAATCATCATTTTAGAATGAATCCACTATCACAAATTTTGCCATTTTGAATATTCGCCATCATCCACCGCTATCATACAGTATATAAACTGTTTAGCACCACCATACCTTACGCCATTAGCTCCAATAAAAAAAAATCCATTCACCTCACGATCTCAATAAAAATCGCATTTATAATAACCAAGTAAGTAAGCTTCAAGTGCGAATGCGCGATACGTTCCACAGACGTAGGTACGAGTGGATGCGAGGAGCAGTTGTCACCCCATTAGAATAGGCACGAGACGGGAATACGCACGCGGCCGCGATTGCCTCGCATCGGATCGCACAATGAGGTACAAAACGCGACTCAACAAAACGATTACCCTCTCGCCCCGTGAGAGGTACCTACTTGTCACGGTTTCGCGACTGTGAGATGAGTTCGGCTTGATACTTAAAGATACCTGAAACAAACTTTTAGATCAGATAGGTATGGTAAAATGTACTTGTTTGTCATACAGTATGTTAAGAAAACCCTGTCCGACCCGTGAAGGTGTTGTTAGGTATCTATCTAAAATTAAAAAAAAAATCCCCCTAAAAAAATAAATATTATTTCGCAAAAAGAGGTAACTTAATAAATGTGCGTGAACCACCCTTCCGCGGGCGGCGGGTGGCAGGGCACGCGGCACGTGGTCGCATCGCTATTCGCTCATAATAATACCGGTGTTGTCACTTTTTTAAAAATTACCAAATTTCGGGGAAGTTGGAATTAATTCGCGGGATAAAAAGATTATTTCAAAATTCATTTGTATTGGTACTATGATGATTACGTAAAATTGCCTTGTATAATAATAATAATAATAATAATAATAATATAGCCATTGTATTCCTAAATTTAGGGTTATAATATGTCCCTAAGTTCGGTGTGCCTTTCGGCATAGGCCTCCTCCAAGCCTTGTATACGTAACCTTTATTATCCTTATGGGTCGGACAGGGTTTTCCGTCCGTATGGGTTTTCTTAACATACTGTATAATAACACTGCGGTACCTACTGCAAGGATTTCGCTTTCCTGCACAGCACCAATGGCTTCTTAATTCAAACGAAACTTTTTGGTGTCAAGACAAAATCTTGGGACAGCTAAATGTCATTGACATGTCGGTTGAGATGACTTATTAATACAACCACCAAAACAAAAGCACACTCTGCTCTTACACCTTGAAGCAAGCATCTGTCTATTATATCAATATTCTCCATACTAGACCAGTTTAATAAAAGCCCCGATAAACGATCAAAACTTCGCACACGGCATCCGGAGCTCCTGTTTGTGAGGTGCGAATAAGTGGTTCCGTGGAAATATTTCAAATCAGAGCGGGCAATGGCGGCGCTATATAGGCAATAACGATTGACGTGACACACGTGCCGCCCGTGTGTAGACTGCCTAATGTGAGAATGAAAGCCGGGCCTTTCATCCTATTTATTAGGTCTATGTTTTGGAAAAGGTAAGTTTCAAGTATCGCATAAATAATGTATCTCACCCATCCGTCTTTGTGCTCAGAGAGTTGGTGATTTAGTATACGGAGTCTTTGAAGCGGATTTTTTTTTTCTGAATTCCAGTCATATACAATTTTTGATAAAGGTACCTTTTTATGTTTTCTTTCTCGTCTAGATTGTGCACAACATTGTACTTAAATTCAATATGAAGTACCTACGCACAAGTAAAAATTCCAGCCAACAGAGGTGAGTTTTGAACAAAACACCTACCTAATGTATTGAGAAAATCTCACCTCTAAATGAAATTCAGTATCAAAATCAGAACATTTTATTTCACATAAGGAAATCTATATAAGTACTTATGAAACGCCAGAAACAATGAGCGCAGTTCTATATCAAATATCTTCTAACTGAATTTGAATCTAGATATTCCAATCACCTTGAACCGCCTTGAACTCTAAGAAATCTTATTAACTAATCTCATAATGAGTAACAAAATGACTCAACACACAATAAACGTTATAGGTACCTTAAACTTCGAACTGAAAGCAGAATGTCGGTGACCCCACGAGCGGTCATGACAAATACGTAGGATTATTGTTATAAAAACAATGAACAAACAAAAAACCAATTAGTTATGCCACAAATAATATATCGTTTGAAATCTCATTAGTTAACGATTTTGGTATGCGCGCGGGCAATATTCGACGAATTTGGCCGCCGCGAATAACCGAAAACGCCGAATCCCGAATGCCGAAAAGCCGAATGGTCGGACCCCGCTCGGTGACATATTGGAATGCGACTCCATTTATCCCCGCATCCTATTGGAATCCGGAGTGACGCGGCAAATTGGAAATTGCGGTACCATTTTTGGCGGTATTGATAGATAACACTGCTTGTAACACGGAAGTGGAAATGCAAATGTATCAGGATAATGTTATTTTGATTTCGGAATATCCGGTCAAAACCTCAACTGCGTATCCATTACGAAAATCCTCTAAAAATGGGTCTATTTATTCTATTTATAGAGACTACAAATGCATGACGTGAACTCTTAACTGGATCGGTCGCGGCCCGTCGCACGCACTGCACGCATCGCACGTCAAAGCTCGGACTACCCCAGGACTATATTAAATCACATTTTGACAAGCGTACCGTGAAAAATTAATCGAGTGTCGTCGAGTGAGCGGGCGGCAGAAAAAATTACGAAAATTATGAGATCGCTAATATGGTGCTGGTTCCGTAGAATATCGCGCGTTCAGAATTTTCCATTTTTTAAATTTTACATAAATAAGGTTTATCAAGAAACATTATGATCAGTGTGTACACTACGTTCGTGATTTAGTTGCCAAAACTTCGAAAAATAACTTTAATTCAAACAAAATAAAGTTATAAATTTTTCGATACCACTAGTCAGTCTGAGATCAGCTTAATTACAATTAAATTAAAGTTGATATTTGTTTAACTTGAATTGACATCAAATGAAAACACAAATTAGAATAGATCCTGTAAAGTAACAAACTACAATAGCAATGGGTTCATTTTGACAATTCGACCATATTCATTGCATTATTTACGTTACTGAGCAGATACATTTTCGAACATATGTAGCAATGGATTGGCAATATTTTTCGAAATAATTCCAACTAATAGTAATAGTGTGTTACACAATTAGGGTTCTGATAGATCCAGTTTATAAAAATACCTTTTCCAACCGAGTCAAACGTTACTAATAAGCAAGGAACCCTAAAAATGAAAACATGATGGCCTTTCACTCGGTCCCCGGAGCTAGAAAGGTCAGCGGGCAGTCGCTCGTGAAATGTCTCGCCCTCCGGACACCGGCGGCGACTGTCGGCGACTGTACCACTGCGCCATTGGGAATACCGATCACCTAAACATGTGGAGACAAAACTACTGACCATTATAATACCCTTTAAATATTACTTTGTAAAAAAAATCGACGAAGTATTCATATTTGAAAGAAAAATTTGAGCGCAAGAGTCTTGCTTCATCATCATCAACCTTTTTTTTATCGTCCCACTGCTGGGCTTTAGTCTCCTCTCATACAAAAGAAGTATTGAGCGTAATCACCACGTTTGCTCAATGCCGGTCGGCGATTTCAGACTTAAAGTCCAGGTTTCCACAAGATGTTTTCCTACACCTTGTAATCAGTCATTGGTGCCCAGAAAGTACCTACATATAACTTAGAAAAGTTACATTGGTACTTGCCTAACCTGGAATCGAACCTGCACACTTATACTTAAAAGGCTGATGTTTTAGCCACTAGGCCACACCGACTACATTCTTGTCAGTCTTGTTTACGCCCGAAACCAATTAGGTATTTTCAGTTAAAGAAAGCTCGCAACTCATGATAGCCAGAATAATAATACCTACCTGTACATTATAATTATAAAGATAGCTACTGATATCAGATTAATAGGACATTAAAACCAGAGATAAATAAGTTTTACTACTTGCCAAAACTGGTAATAGATAGGTACCTAATTGGGTTCAGCCGTTAAACTAACAAATTATGCTACGGTGTCCTCGAAGAGCGGTCATCATATGCCTAGCTTTTCCAAAAAAAAAAATAAACTATGTTGGGTTTTTGCTTCCAGTCTAACTGGATACAGGTGAATTCCAGTACGTTATATAGAGTGAGTGCCTATCTAGCTCCATAACCCAGTAATTGAGTAATAGCCAATAGTTAGACGAGGGGAAGAGCAGTGCCTGCAACATAAGAGCCGCCGTGATGTAGGTATGTCACCAAAATAATGACAACAGCAAGGATTTAAATCGTTAAAATTAAGACAGACAGTGACACAGTAAATGCTCTTGATTGTCATGGAAACGCTTTTCCATAACGTGTGACCTCACACCCAGTATGGTCAACGCATTCATATCACTTATCACAGGCGAGAGTAAATCTAACGATTTCAAACTTTAGACCGCGGGGTTCGACTTTACACCAAAATCCTCTCTTGGAGGTACACACCAACTTACTTTCACATATAAAGTTCAATTACGTCATTGCCAGTTAATTGCAAACACTAAAAGTGAAGGCCCATCAAAGAAACAGTAGCCATAGAAGTACCATAGAAGTGTGCGCTTCGGGAATCTTCGTGGGTCTTCGGAAATGCATACATGCGATGATGAGATCTAATAAGTATAGAGATGTTACAACAACTTTTAGTGACAAATGACTATCTGAGACCTGAGTAGGTGATGGTAATACAAAGGTGCTGTACGTTCCATTTATAAATTTTCCGAAGAAACGAGGCCTGCAGAAAGAAAGGAAAGAAAAACTCATTATTCTGTACAAACAAAAAATACCTAAAATACAACGAAGTCAAAAGCCTCGTACTGAAGCATTATAAACTCGGAAGTTTCTGAGAATGCATGGGTGGATGTTTCTATCCTATTGATCTCTGTGGCAATAGTGCCGATATCGGATGAATCTTTGCTACTCTTTTACGCAAAAGCTACAGTACGGACTATTCACATACTTTACAGTAACATTAGCTTATTTTTATCCAATTATTCTTACAAGATGGACACGTGTGTACGGTACATATGTGTCCATCTTGTAAGAATATGAATATGCATATACAGGCTGTAACCGCGGGACGCTACTAAGAATATTATAAACGCGAAAGTTTGTTAGGATGGATGGAAGTTTGTTATCCTTTCACACAATTACTACTGAACGGACGGCAGACCAACCCGCCTGCCAAGCGTGGGGATTATGGTAATGCCCCCCAATGGAATAAAAGCCTTGGGGGAAGCCTTTGCCCAGCAGTGGACCTCTAAAGGCTGAGAATAAGAAGGACGACTGATACAACAACACTGTATTAAAGCTTATATCAGACTAAAACATCGAATACTTTTTGTCCCAAAACTCCTATTTGATCAATACTTTCTTTCTTTCTTTCTTTTATGGCTTCGCACGGTTTGTGCATTTAGCCAATGTCACGTAATGAATTGTTCATGTCGAAAAAGACGGCGTGATACGTCTTACGATGGAGGTTTGAGACAAAGTCTTGATGTGGCCACTATGCTGCGATATTTCGCTGTTCTTTATGAATTATTTACTGAATGCACTTTTCACTACATAAATCACGCACTTTTATTTAGTAAACAACACTATAAATAATTTTAAAAGTCCGATGAAAAATGAGATTGACACTCAGCTTGACTTTCCCGCCAAAACCCCCTGATCAATACTTACGCAGGGAAACCGAAACTAGTAAGTATAAATAATATACAAGGTCGACAACTGCAGAAATTCATCGAAATCTCTAAAAGACATCCTCAGATCCCATCCCGTACCTACATACGATAACTGTAATTACAACAATAATTCACACAACCATTACCAACATCTTGTGATAAACGAGATTCTATAATTAAAGGAAGGGTGTATCCCCTAGATAGTTACCATTAATACTGACATAACACGAAATAATGCAATTAATCTCGCACAAACTGTTTTATGAGATCTATCGTGAGAAGTTAGCACTTGTGTTTTGGTTGGGGTAAAAAACAAGGAAAAAATGCGACTAAGGGATGAAAATGTAGCGGGGTGTTTAGACGGGCGATATGAAGCGATTATTGAACTGAAATGTCAAGGCAGGGGGCAGTTTTTTGTTAGTAAAGAAAGATAGAAAGAAAGAAAAACGTTTATTTGCGGTAATCATGACGCAAAAGTTAACAAAAACACAAAAAATAGGAAATAGCTGAGGGAACATGCGTCACATCCACGCAAAACGCCTCGGGCTCAGCATTATGTTTCGACCCTGTGCAAAACAGAGCCCAGCGCTGGTTTTCAGCGACAACTGAGTCGTTTGTATAAGTATTTTGATAGTGACTGAATAATTCCATACTTACACAAAATATACATTATATACTAAAATAGGAGTAAAAGATTTCATATTGACTAAAAAATACAACAGCGCCCATTTGCATGCATAGCGTTCTTACTTCTTGATAATTGAAGACCACTAAAGATTATAGATTAGCTATAGATTATAGATAGGGAAATCTAAAAATATTAAGCAACTTTTTGTGGCGTCCAGTCGCCCGTCTGCCCCGACCGCAGAGTAACCGCGGTCGATCCATCACTCGCCTCAGATTAATGTTATGATGTATGCGATACATTATACATTGAATAGACGCTGATACGCAGACAGTCGCGATTCTTTCATGCGTAAATCGCACGTGTGTATAATTATCTATTTTTCTTTGCATACATTGAAAAGTCACGGTCTTTAGGTAATGTTGGGTGTGTATGCAGCCTAATTAACGAAGATCAACTTACTGGTTCCATACGTTGTTGAAGTTTATCTTTGGTTTACTTTGTTCTTATTACAAAAATAGTTTTTTTTTTATTTATTTACCGATACGGGCCCACTTGATAGTTTTCCTATTCGTCCTTTTTTTTTATTGAAGTGGCGAAGCTTTGAAACAAATGGATTAATTAGATCACATTTAATAAGTCTAAACTAAGAACAAACAAAATTTCTTAGTAGATATAGTTTTTATCAGTCCTCATCAAATGATTTCTTAATAGGTAGAAAATGATACTTCCTGTATTTTTTTAACACGGTTTTATTAGCTTAACCGGTATGTATGTATATTTGTATGGAACAGAATTTTTCAACTTCACATTTTCACTTATTTTACGAGCCTAACTTGAAAATTTGCACAGGGGTCAAAGGACGATTGCAATACAATACTGTAAAAAAGAGTTCTCTGTTATTATTTTTTCTCTTTTTTATATTTCTCTGTCTTTCATTATTTTTTTTTTTTTAGTTTTATCAGTTCGATTTCTATTAAATCGTAATTTTTCAAACTATAATTTATTATTATTTTAAGCTCGGCCGCATTCTAAATCGTAATTTGGCAAAAATACCTCCAGCTGATATAAATTTTTCACATAAAATCTACATACCTAAGTACGATCGTTTTTACATGACAATTGGCTTTCAGATGAAGAAAACGAACGTAAATTCTATGATCATCATGGAAAAATAAACCAATAACCATTGCAAAAACAACAGCTTACCACATTATCACCTGCCTCAAAAACCATAAGCTCAGATAATACTTTTTAATCACTATACGTCGACAACATCACCCGAGGCGCCCCTCCCCTGACCACCGCCGTACGATTCACGCGCGAACGATCTCATAACAATATCCTACACTAATAAAGGCCTCAATCCATTCAGTGCGCAATATTGTCTACTCTAATTGGCATTAAAATTCGTCGAAAGAACTGAGGTAACCCCAAACAAGCGCTTATCACCACATCAGTGCACTAAAACCCTTCGCTCTCCGGCTCTCCCCCCTCGGTCCATACCCCGCACCTCTCGGTCTGTGGCTAATGAATATAATAGATGGCCCCCAGGTATGTAAGTTTATCGGTTCATGGAGGACGCTCCAATTGAGGTAAGAAATTGATACGAGTATTTTTGGTAATGGCTGTCTCTATTTTTAGTTTGTAATAGGATCGGTCTTTATATTATATGCAGTTATTTTTTAGTTTGAGTTTCGTTTAAAATCTGATGAGAGTTTGAATTAAATGACGTTTATTTCAGTAGGTATAATATGTAGGTATGTAAGTACATGTCTCACACTAGTAATTGCTCCTGTATCTTAGGTAAAACATTTAAACTCACATACTCAGACAGCCAGACCGTAATAACTACCTGTAGGTCACACAAATGTACAAATATTTGTGCGTGCGGGAATCAAACCCGCGATGTTTAAAATAACGTTTAAAGATATGAAGAAAAAAAACAATACCCAGCTTACCGGTATCGGGAAGAAGGTCCAATCTACGCGGTCAGGGCTCCAGAGAGAGGAACCTCCTGACAATGCAAGCCGTGGCTAGAAGTACCGATTAATTCTTGTTTAGGTTATTATAATGTTAGCCTTCTATTCTCCAGTTTGTTTTTGTGAGTATATAAAATACCTTTGCGTTTAATAGTTACCACTCCACAAATTTGATATAAGTAACTTGAACCTTTAGTTGTCAGTCTCAGATAACATTGTTACTTGTAAAAATTAATCATACAAATCTCGTTCCCACTTCCAGATGACCCCGTTCTATCTAAAAATTACGAATAAGTTTCCAGACTTCGAAAACCTTTTTAGTCTCTGACATGACAGGTGTCATACTTGAAGTCGTATTGTTACAGTTATTTAAGCATACATTAGTGATTATAATTGACTTAATATTAGTAATTGGTATTTGCGTACGGCGCGTGGGCAGCCAGCCTCTTGTATCATACTAGACGGACTAAGACCAGAGGGGTAGGTTAACTGCGCAACAGACAGAGCAATCGATTAGCAATATGCATCAAAATGATTCCAATTGATAGTCATAGTATGTTATTAATAAATAAAAAAAATAAATACATACGGACAAATCACACAGATTGAGCTAGCCCCAAAATAAGTTCGAGACTTGTGTTATGGAATACTAACTCAACGATACTATATTTATAATAGATACATATATAGATAAACATCCAAGATCCAGGTCAGTCAGGAAAAGATCGTTTTCCGTTATGACCTGGCCGGGGATCGAACCCGGGGCCTCCAAGTCGCAGGCAGCTGTGTTGACCGCCGCTGACATAGCCATTGACAATAATACATACCATAAATATATAATAGCCGGTATTAATAGAGAATATAACTTTTGTAGGCTCTATGGAGCATCTTTTATCATTGTATTTATTTTTATTATGAGTAATAGTAGTAACGAGTTGTGCCTGGCTCGATTCCAATCCGATTCTAATCAATTGATTAGAATCGGATTGGAATCGAGCCAGACACAACTCGATTAATCAATCTCGATTAGAACCGAATCAGGCACTTGATTTGTGTTAATCATTTCATCACCACTGTACTCGATCGGTGAACGAAAACATAGTGAGAAAATGTCATAGATCACATTTTAACTTATGTTCTTTGTTATCTTAATCTTCAATAACAGCAGACACATTATTTTTACTTTAACTTAAATTACGGGTAGGTTCAATTACATTTCAATCATTTCAATTATTCATTCACATATAATTTATATTTATAATGTAAAAAGTATAAAAAGGTTTAAAAATATGAAAGATAGTAAGTAGCCTACCGGTAACGCGAACAGGGTCCAATCTACCGGCGGCGGTTAGGGTTCTAGATCTAGAGAGAGGAACCTTCTGACAAAGCAAGCCATGTTCAGAAGTTTTCTGAATCAAGCCCTTGAGCCAGATGCCAACCTCGCGAGCCAAGTCAAGATTTAACTTTATTTATTATTATTATTTTAACAATAATTATAAAGCCTAAATTATTTGATGACACGACTATGCCCTAATTAAAGAATTCTTTAGAAAAATAGCACATTGTTACGTAATGGTTTTTCTTCTTCCTAGACTTCTCAATCCTAGAATAATAAAAAACAAAGTTAGTATGTGACATCCACCTACTGCTGAGCACTGTGCCCTCGTGGTAGATGACACCCTCATGAAGAAAGGAGGCCAGGGCATTCCTACGCTATTATGCTATATAAATAATGGGACCTAAGCGCTGGTAGGTACATGTAGGCATAAGTGACTTGCACCCCGATAGCGCACACTACAAACATTGCTGCCTATGTTCGACAAATGAGACTGCACTGAACTGAACTGTCAAAATGTAACCCATTGCTACTGCGTGTCTTACGCAATCACCCTGGTGTATTAAAGTTTAAATACTATAATGCGTTTCTATAAATCAATAAATATGAATTCATTCCTTAATTATAAATTCATCATTTAAATAATTTTCAAAGTTGACGTTAGAATTTAATATTGTAAATTCAAGTAATGTGTGGACACACACGGGAGCACAAAGCCGCAGGGTGAAAGCCCTCAAGGGACGCACATATTATATTATAACCGAGCATAATATCTGCGTCGTCACTCAAGCGCAATAAATACCCAAATAAAGCGCAAATAATACCCAAATCGCTCATCAGCGCAACCCAACCTCCCCCAACTATAATTATCTATAATCAGAATATACCCCATCTATAATCAGAGCGAACGCATTGCAATTATTACTATTGCTATGTTTTGCATGTGGGCACCGCCATGATTATCCCTTTGCGTACCAACCGCTGACGTTCTAACGTTTGTCCAATCAAATCACATTCGAAATATGAATTTTCCAAAAGAACGTAAACACGTAAACATTTTTCCCGCGATATATCGTAGGACAGGACAGTTTTGGCACGTCGCCATAAATTATTCGCAACAGAGGGCCGGCTGACCCCGACCTCCAGTCGATTAACCATCACTAGGTCTTCCTTCAATTTCATATTTATAAACGGGGATTACGCAAAAATGCCAGTGTAATGGATCACCTACAGGACTTAGCAGGGCGGGCCGTTGTCGGACAGCGGGGGGGTGGGGAAGGCAAATTTGAGAGGGACGGGGGTATGCGGCAAGGGTCTGATCGTCGGACTCATCCATCACGCGGCTCACGCATGTGAATTGGGGCGTTTTATCTGGAGATAGCCGCGGATGGATACCTATTTAAATATTTGGTCGTTTAGCGAGGCGGCCGAGGTATTAGGTAGCTACATGACGCTGCCACTAATGGTGTCGTCCCATACACAAACACAATATGCTGTACGTTTGTGTTTGCTTAACGTGGATGCTGGGAGTATTTCAAATTAATAATTATTAAGGTAAGCAAGGTGAAGTTTTATTACTCTAGGTGACATGACCAACAGCGTTTTTCCTGAAACTCTCGTCGATATCCGTGTAGTGTTAATATTACGAATATCACAGTATTTTTTGTCTATAAATGTATACAACACTATTTATTCTTTATTCGAAACTTGAATATAGTTTGTTGAAGCAACTGAATCGATTGCACTATTTTTTATATCTTCTTATAAAGAGTGTATCTGATTCTGAACCCCCCAGTGGTGGAATTTTTCGTCGGCTTTTTCATGATTAACAAAAAAATATATGTAGTTTTTTTCAATTTAGACCGTTCATAAATGCTATACTTTTATAACCCAATAAGATTTTAAAGTAAACATTAATTAATTCGCTAATTACACAAAAAGCACAATGAAAACAAAACTCGAAAAACTATCTTGTCAGCTAATTTAATAGAGTTCACATCAGGGATCACCGTCATACCTACAAACCCGCACGGCGGCACGCTTGCAACGTTCAAAGGCCGAGCCGACACATTTTTTAAACACTGTTATTTCTGTAACCGCTCATTAACGACATAAATGACTATCATAATTTTATTAGTGGCATGGGGTGTAGCCTTTTCCCGATGTTTGCGTTACGATGTCAGATACAGCCTGTATTTTTCACCAAATATATTTAAAAAATGTTGCTGTGTGGTTATTGAGCGAACGACACAGTTCACATTGGAGCATAGTGTCCTAGGCCCCCGCCACACCACGCCGCTGTAGGCACGAGAAGGTGACCGGCGTGTTGACCATATTTTTGTAGGGACAACCAGCTAACATAACAAGCGCATAGTTTTTTTTTTTTTTTTAATTTTGTACATAAATTCTATACATAAAAATACTGGACACGTGTTTCAGATTTTGCATATACAAAAATAACGTTATATAAGATGTTGATGATTAGGTACATTACAGATCTGTGACGCCACCGTGAGAGTATCAATACTCTTAGTTTCAGCCACCTTATTTGTAAAGAGTTTTCATGCAAATCACATATGTACATATTTCCGGGGTGACCACTCTGTATCTAACAATTGGGTTGTATCCTAAAAAATAATTTAATGTCCATCACATAGATTTATAAAAAATATTGAGCATGTATTTTTAATTTTTTCTTTCGTTCAAATACTTAGGCAGATATATTGATTTGAAATATCGCATGACGTCACGCCGTGGTACGAATTAGCCCCCATTCCTTAACTTTAATACGCTATATCACAGTAGTTTTTGGTAATTTCGACAAAATAGAAAATAAGGGTCTTAATTTTTTTATTATCTATAAGACGGACTAAGTATTTCTTTTTTATTTTCATGCCTTAGATACATCCCTATTACGAATATGTTGCCAGACTACGAAAACCTTTTTTGTACTACGAAAAGTTAGGGAGATACCATAGATAGAGTTCATTTATGATCGTCTGCATTTAATGAAATATTCTGACAATGGTTTCAGATGAAAACAAGAAGCAGTATCTGATGGCCTATTCTCGCTATCAACAAACACATTGTGACGGGGTCCACGGAGACCGACGCTTGGGTCGGAGTTGCGGGTTGGTTGAAAGAGAAGCCGTAGTCCTAGCGCACATGCAAGTGAAGGAACAGGGGTGGCTTTTAGTCAGTAAAAGTCTGACATGCCCTGCCGCTCCACCCAGAGCGGAAGAGTTCATTTGATGATTTCTCATCCACACAAAAAAAAAGGGCCCATTCTCGTCATTTTAAAAACATTCACAGTCTGAAGGTCAATTCACGACAAGCAAATGTCAAAAAATTGACAGAATGTAGGCAAATTAGAAATATCTATCTCTTGATAGATCTTGACTGAGATCAGACTTTGAAC
The DNA here is from genome assembly GCA_037179545.1 of Sesamia inferens. Classification (NCBI taxonomy): domain Eukaryota; kingdom Metazoa; phylum Arthropoda; class Insecta; order Lepidoptera; family Noctuidae; genus Sesamia; species Sesamia inferens. The sequence goes on along the minus strand of CM073934.1, from coordinate 10,079,947 downwards.
AATCTTACGAGATACAAGAATAGAATAGCCGCCAAGAACTCAGTGTCATACATCTATACTAATATATAAAGCTAAAGAGTTTGTTTGTTTGTTTGTTTGAACGCGCTAATCTCAGGAACTACTGGTCCGATTTGAAAAATTCTTTTTGTGTTGGATAGCCCATTAATCCTGGAAGGCTTTAGGCTATATAACATCTCGCTGCGACCAATAGGAGCCGAGCATAACTGACTCCACGCGAACGAAGTCGCTGGCGGCCCCTAGTATATTATAACATACTAGCGGCCGCCAGCGACTTTGTTCGCGTGGAGTTAGTTATACTCCGCTCTTATTGGTCGCAGAGTGATGTTATACAGCCTAAAGCCTTTCTGGATTAATGGGCTATCCATCCTAAAAATATTTTTTCAAATCGGACAAGTAGTTCCTGAGATTAGCGCGTTCAAACAAACTCTTCAGCTTTATATATTAAAAAAAAGTAATAATAACAATAACATTTGGCGCATCGTAGCAAGCACACATCGCAACACTCACTGCTCATACCCGTCCTCCGTATGACTTCACCAGACATCATGCCGGAACACGACGAATCGCTTGGCGGTAAGACTTTGTCTGGTGGGTGGTAACTTCTGCCGGCAGTCAATAGACTCTTAATAAACTAGCGCACTTTATCATCAACGATTGCATCACTGTTTCCCATCATTAGGGATTGCAAAAAATACATAGAATAGAAGCGTTTATTTTCCTTCCAACGCTAGATCGAACGACAATTACTATCGTTCGATCTAGCGTTGGAAGGAAAACAAACGCTTCTATTCTTTGTATTTTTTTATAGTTCTAAACGAGTGCTTTCCCGCAATCCCAAATGATGGGAATGTCTAATTTAAATTTCTCAAACCATCAATTAATGAAACAAAAGACTTCTCACACAGAACTAACATAAGCAGAAACTACATAAGCCCCGCTACAACGAGCGAAAAAGTCGTCCACGTCGAACCGACGCAGTCAATCGCGTTCATTTAGCTGTCACGTCGCCGCGTCGTGTAGCAGTCGTCGGTGACACGTCGACAGTGATCGACGCTTAGACATGACACAGAAATGACGTACGACAGTGGTTTCAATTATAGAAATATATGGCTATGCAGATGTACATGTGATGTGGGAAAATAACACGATTGTACTTTCTTCATGTTTAACACCGAATCTTTTGGCTAGATACAACGTAATTTTTTGGATATTCGACACCCGAAATACTTGTGCAGTATTTATAACAAAATTTTAAAAGATATCATGAGGTGTGAACTTGTTATCTTACTCGTTGCCGCGTTGACTATATTTTTGTTGTCCCAACATGAAATAGTCAACTTCTGTTTCTTTGTTTGTAATTTATTTATTTAAACTTTATGGACAAACATTGCACAATGGCGGACTTAATGCCTTAGGCATTTTCTACCAGTCTACCTTGAAGTGATGCAGAGACAAAACACGATAGGTGCAAATAAATTTAAAGTTAAAAGAAATAAAAATATAATAAATACATACATACAAAATATAAACAGTAGAGAGAGATAAAAAATTATAGATAGAGAAAAAATATAAATTATATATGGGATGAATCTGCCAATTTCTTGCGTAGGTATTCCCGAGCTTTAATTTTAAATGTGTATCGACTTTTCAACGTCCTGTATTCTGAGTAACTAATTAACTAGTGATAACATTTTCGATAACACTTGGAGGCTTTGGACTGTCGTAATGGTCAAGTGTAGGTAGATATTATGATGTACCTACTTTACTCGTAAATTCAGCCCTAAGTGGTAAAATAAAATGTAATAATTATAATTTAGAATTTTAAATTAAAATATTTATAATTCAAAATTAAATTTTCTCTCGGTGGTAGGCCACAACATAGGCCTCCGGCATAAGTTTCCACCCACCAGACAAAGTCATGCCGGCAAGCAATTCGTCGTGTTCCGGCATGATGTCTGGTGTAGCCGTTTGGAGGACGGATCTGAGCAGTTGTGTTGCGATGTGTGCCGGGTGCGATGCGCTAAATGATGTTGTGTCGGGAGTTTGGTCGTGGAGGGTAGCGGGATCCGAAGCGCGGTGCCCGCTGGCCGACCGCAGGTAGTTAGGGGCCCAAGTAGTGTGCCACCCACATACGAAAGGCTGCCCCGCCAACTGCGAAAAATCCCAGGGTGGCCCGCTCTTGCCGGTTGGCGACCGGACGAGAGGACTCGATGGCGATCCCTGGGGGGGTTCAGGCGTCCCCGCAGTTTACCAATCTCCCTCTGGCCCAGCATTGTTGGTCGCATTGTTGGGTTTAACATTGCATCACCTCACTCAACTGCCATCTTCCTTATTATTCACTCAATTTTTAACCATGGAAAGTTCCAAAAAGAAAAGTAGGTGTGCACAGCGGGCGCACGTCTTCTCATTCAAAGTGCACCTCTCTAATATTTGAGGTCTGCACTCCAATCTCATTGCAGTACATCACCACCTTGTGACTTCCGATTATTTAAACATCAGACTGAAGTCTGGGAGGACCTCTTATCCGAATGGCAAAGTCGGTGGGATAATTCCATCAAGGGCACCTCCATCTATTCTTTCCATCCGTTGGCGATCGGCTGGCTAAGACATGGCTGGAGGTTGACCACTGCGTTGCCAAATTTCTCACAGGTCATGGCAAGTTTAAACGTAAACTGTATTCTTTTAAACTTGTTCCTTCGCCTTTGTGTCGATGTTCTACATCGAACTGTGAATTTGAACAGTCTGCACATCACATCTTATGGGAGTGTGTTCTTTGGCAGAATGAACGCAATATTATGTTGGATAGTGTACAAGTTACATCCGGAGTCGTTTATTATACGGACCTTGTAGAAACTAGAACCAATTTCCGTGTGCTCAGGCGCTTTTGCCATAACTATTATTGGGATCAATTGTAACCGCATACACCTACTTAGGACCCATTAACTTAATCAAATTTTATTCCGTGGTGCTTGGCAATCTGGGCTTCTCCCAGTTGCATTAATGTCCCTTTGTGCCGATTGGCCTAGTTCTGTTCTGTCTCCTGCTTGTTATGGAGGGAAGTGAAAAAATATCTCTGATTTTGGCTTTCAGGAGTTGCAGTGGGTGGGAATAAGTGTGGCGGGTTTTGAGCAGCCCCATCTACTTTTCTTGACGGAGACCCAGATCAGATTTACGTCTGATATACGTCGGGATACGTATTGGAGCATCATTTCCTGCAGCGTGCCGGGGTCTGTATGTATGTCCGCAATGACATGTTGCCGGCGCCTCCTTCACCTCGAAGACCCTCACTTCTCGTCACTATGGCTGTTGATTGACACTGGTGTGGACAAAATTGTTTACACTTGTGTCTACCGATCGCACAGCGGTGATCAGGAGACAACTTGATTATTTGACCACCTCAGTGAGGCTGCTGACAATGCGCTGCACCGACACCCTGATGCACAGTTCGTCACTCTGGGGGACTTCAACGCCTGCCATCAGGATTGGCTTTTCCCGTACCAGAAGACCGACCACGCTGGGAGAGAGGCGCGAAACTTCGCGCTTTCAATGGGCCTTTCGCAGCTGGTAGAGCAAGCGACTAGGGTGCCTGATGTAGTTGGTCATACTGCCAATTATCTGGATCTTCTGCTGACCACTGATCCGGACAGAAGTGTTGTAAAAGTTTCCTCACCGTTGGGAACTTCAGACCACTGTCTGGTGAAGTCTGTATCGTCCTTCTCCCCACCAGATCACGACTCTCGTGGTGAACGGCGAATGTGGCGATACAGGTCAGCAAATAGGGATGAGATGCGCCATTTCTTGCGTCTTATCCTTGGCAGCAGGTCTGCTTCTCTTCTGACAATCCGTCGAGCTGTGCGGACGCTATAACCGAGGTGGTGCGTCAAGCTATGGAGTATTTCATCCCCTTCAATGACGTGGGCTTCGGTGGCTCGGCTCGCCCATTGTTCAAAGCTTATTGTGTCCAAGCTGAACAGTGTAAGCACACGCCATTTCTCACCTGAGTTAACACTCGTGACCGCGGAGCTCCGGATCTAAGCTAAAAGAAGAGAGCCTATAACCGTGCTGCCAAGTCCTACAAAAAGGCGCTTAAGAAGGCTGGCTTCGACCGCATTATCCATATTGGCAACAAGTTATCTGCGCAGCCATTCGGTAGCAGATCTTTTTGGTCCCTTGCCAAATCGGTCGAGGCAAACTTCTGTCGGCCCACACTGCCTCCGCTGGTTTGGCCTGATGGAACACTGGCTCATACGGCGAGAGAGAAAGCAGGTCTCTTTGCATCTCTCTTTGCCCATAATTCTCTATCTTTGCGTCTTGATAGTGGCAGTGCTACTCCACCTAATTTACCTCATTGCGGAACTTCAATGCCTGTGGTTCGCATTAGGAACAAGGAGGTTCTGAGGGTACTGTGTCGTCTGGAGGTGAATAAAGCTAGTGGTCCGGATGGTATACCGGCGATTGTTCTTAAAGGATGTGCGCCCGAGTTGTCTCCTGTATTGACGCGCTTGTATCGCCTCTCATTTAGGACTGGTATAGTGCCCAGATCTAGAAGCTTGCCAACGTGCCCGTGCCCAAAAACGGTAGTCGGGCCGATCCTACCAACTATCGGCCGATTTCGACCACCTCCATACCTACTTTGCAAAATTATGGAACGTGTGTTGTACATAGATATAATATGCAATGCTTTTAATTCCTTGGAAACTAACTACAATCAGTCCCGATATGTTACCTCTGACAACAACAACCCAATAGCAACCGTATTTTAATGATAATAAAGACCAGAGGGATTTACATAGTTAAGAAATTGTAAACGCACTGTAAATAAACCGTGTCCTGAGGAACAATTTTTCTATTTACTCAAAAATAAATTACTATAGCCCGTCCATTGTGTAAACCGTTTTTTGACAGATGAAACTAGTGATTGCGACAACACACAATACATTGATTGATACGTACCTACGGTCTTATAATGTATCTAAGTAGCCATAAATAAGATAATTCTATTGAATAAGACAGTTATTAAATTTATTTTATTACGCACTTTAAAGTACATTGGACAGGGATTTGATAGAGAGTTTGTGGATAGAGTGTGGTTTAGAACAATCTTAACACATCCTACTTACCCGATCGAATCTGTAAAAATCTCACAGTGAAAGATTGGGTAAAGTGCGGTGAGCAGTGGGCAGCTCACCGCCCGGTAAGGACCAGGCCCGAAACGACGGCGCGTTGTGTTTCACGCGCGCCTCAATGAGATGTCAGCACATCGTGACGTTGTCCACGAAGACCGATGCCTCCTGGCTCAGGGTTGCGGGTTGGTTAAAAAAGAAACCGTGGCCCTGTCGCATAGGCATGTGAAGAAACACGGGTGGGTTTTAGTCAGTAAAAGTCGGACACGTGTCTTCCGCTCCGCCCAGAACGGGAGAGTTGGCATTTGATGAATGAAGCTTAGAGTGAGTGACTCAAAATAGTATCAATACCTTAGCATTAGTTGGAATGACATGTCAGCGTACTCCACGCATACTTCACCTAAGTTTTCTCAGTGATATGGTTACAGAATTTGTCGTCCTACATGGCGCAGCGGTCAACATGCCTGCCTGTGACGTGGAGGCCCCGGATTCGATCCACGATATTTTCCTGATTGGCCTGGGTCTTGGATGTATCTTTGAGTTAGTATCCCATAACACAGGTCTCGAACTTACTTTGGGGCTAACTCAATCTGTGTGATTGAGATGGGCATCTGGTGATGAGCATGTTCATCGACCATTGTCTTCATTGTATCATCAACAAACTACAAGACATTATAAGTTTGCACGTGTCTAAAGTAACAAAAGAATCCTCGTACAGAACGTGTTGTTAAAACATTTATCAGCAGGCGTTTGACGGAAAAATATAAGGCTAATAACAATAGGAGCCAGGCGGAGCGAGTAGCGGGCGACGATTGTAACCAAATTAAATCTTCTTCTACTTCTTCTTCTACTTCTTCTTCTTCAGCCTATAGAGGTTCACTGCTGGATAAAGGCCTTCCCAAGTTGGGGGGGGGAGGGGGTTGCCATAATTCCTACGCTTGGCAGGCGGATTGGGGATCGCAGTAATTTGTTATTCCACAGGAGAAGCGCCGCTGTTTGCTTTCCTGATGAGAGTTCCCTTAGTCGCCTCTTACGACACCCACGAGCGGATGTGGGTTGGTACTATTCTATGCCCGGTACCACACGGGCATCTATGCCCGGTGAATTCAGTCAGAAAAGTGGTGTCTACGCATATTTCACTTGACGTTTATGGGTGGTTCGATCGATCAGGTCAAGGTACGATCCGGTTGGTCGGTACGCGGGCGACCTTTACATATCAAAAAACAGCGAAAGAACTGGGGGGTTGCGCAGGACGGGCGTTTTGGGGGGCTGTCTAATGTAATATTGACATTCAAAACGTGCTGATTCTCAGCCAAATCTCCAATAAATGACTTTTGATTTTGGCGACCCCTCCGTGCCTCGGAAAGTATGTCAAGCCGTCAATCCCGGCTGATATTCATAGATTTTTGACGGTTCTTACGGGTCGCCCGAAAGTCCAACAACTCTGCAACTCTGTTCCAGCTGCATATTAACGATCTGCTGATGCCCGGTATCTATGGATATGCAGATGACAGCACGATTGTGGAGAGACACCTAACGGGTGCTCGGGCTAATAAGGAATCAATCCGGTCCGAAATAGAGGCTATGGTAGAGCGTACAAAAGTTGCACTTCAGGCAGTCTCCGAATGGGGCAAAGTCAATCTTGTAACATTCAATGTCAGCAAAACACAATCGTGTCTAATCACCGCCAAAAGAAGCCCGTTCACCTTGACTCCTACTTTTCAGAATGTATCCTTGGAGTGCACCGACCGCCTTCAGCTTTTGGAAGTTGAGATTTCTTCGAACCTAAACTTTGGGTAGTTCATTGGGTCCAAGGCCAATGTGTCTGCCAGGAAACTTGGCGTTATCGCAAAGGTCCTGCGGTACTTCACGCCAGGACATCTTCTAATGGTATATAAAGCACAGGTCCGTTCGTATGTGAAGTACTGCAGCCACATTTGGACTGGTGCTGCAAAATGCCACCTGGCTACTTTGGATTCGATGGAGAGGCGTGCGAAGAGGCAAATTGGTGGCCCAGATTTAGCTAGCTAATAGCCAGCCTGTTGGTGCTCTATAGAATGCATTTTGGAGAGTGTGCGAGGGAGTTGCATGACTTAATTCCCCTATCTCCGTTCCATCATCGGACGACCCGTCGTACGGCGAGTATCCACCCTTACGTTGATGACACCACTACGATCCGGACGAAACGTGTCGCCTCGTCTTTTATACCGCATACATTGGATTGCAAAAATTTACCATCGGCGGTGTTTCCGTCTGACTACAATTTATGTGTCTTAAAGGCTAGAGTGAATAGGATATTAATAAACTATTATACTAGCGTACTTTACCATCAACGATTGCATCACTGCTTACCATCAGACGGGATTGCGATGAAGCACTAGTTTAGGTATAATTATAAAAAAAACGTAATGGGGAAAAAGGCTAAGCATATGTCGATTTCTATCTAAAGACGAATTTTGATGTTTTTCCAAAGCATTTTCTTAAACCGCTACATCGTCACACCATGTTATAACCCTAAATATAAACCAATGACCTGCAGGTTAGAACACCGCTAACTGTATCCGAACGGCCGCCTCGTGCGTCTATTTGTACGAACTAATAGACACACATATCTAAATATGCGTAGTTTTTTGCGCTATTGTATTAACTTGTTTATCCAAAGTAACGGAGACTTTAATGATAAACGCTCATGAGTAATTTACACCATTTTGAAGAGCGTATCACGACTAATTCACACCATTTTGAAGTGCGTGTCAAGAAAAAAGGATCTCCTGTTTGGGATTTTGGATTCTGGAGAATTTTTTTCGGAAAGGATTTTTCTCGGTGGTAGGCCATAACATCGGCCGCCGGCAGAAGTTACCCCCACCAGACAAAGTCTTGCCGCCAAGCGATTTGTCGTGTTCCGGCATGATGTCTGGTGAAGCCGTACGGAGGACGGGTCCCAGTAGTTGTGTTGCGATGTGTGCCGGGTACGATGCGCCAAATGTTGTTGTGTTGGGAGTTTGGTCGTGAAGGGTCTTCAGATCAATCTCCCTTTGGCGCAACATCGTTGCTCGTGTTGTTGGGTTTAACATTGCATCACCTCGCTCAACTGCCGCCTTCCTTCCTATTCGCTCAGTTTTTCTGAGTGAATAGGCTCTTAATAAACTAGCGCGCTTTACCATCAACGATCGCATCACTGCTTACCATCAGGTGGGATAGCGGGCAAGCGCTAGTTTATAATTATTAAAAAAAGAAAAAAAGACAGCACGACATAATCAACCCAGCCGCTGCGCAAGGAGGCGCGGGTTCGATCCCCGCGCAATGCAAATGTTTGTATGCATGAATATGAATATTTGCACTGCTCTGGTAGTGCCTCGGAAAGCACGTAAAGCCGTTGGTCCCGGTTGCCATAGAAATATCTAATGGCAGTCGTTACGGGTTGTTGGAGCCCTCAAAAGTCCAACAATGGGTCTAACTGCAATGCTTCGATATCGCCTTCGGGTTGTGAAGGTCAGATGGCAGTCGGAAAATATCGAAGTTTAGCCAAAATTAGTAGTTAGACTGGTAAAAGCGGACCCCAGACTCCAAAGCTGAAAAAGCTTCGGATGGGACTGGGATTAACGCTGAGATGATGATGATGTTGAGTTTGACAGACTATATATGATACTTATTGACAATTATAAAGGGTGAATCTGACATCGACGCACAAACGAGTACCATGGATCCAGTACATGATTCTGAACCCCCCTGAGTGGTGGAATATTTCGTCGGCTTTTTCATATTAAAAAAAATATATATGCGGTTTTTGTTTTACTTTAGACCGTTCATAATTGTTAGACTTTTATAACCCAATAAGATTTTAAAGTAAAAATTAATTAATTCGCTAATTACACAAAAAGCGCAATGTGAACAAAACTCGAAACACTATCTTATCAGCTGATTTAATAGAGTTCACATCAGGGATCAACGTCATAACTACAAATCCGTACGGCGGCACGCTTGCAACGTTCAAAAGCCGAGTCGACACTTTTTTTTTAAACTGTGAATTCTGTAATCGTTCATTAACGACATAAATGACTATCATAATTTTATTAGTGGCATGTGGTCTAGCCTTCTCGCGAAGTTTACGTTAAGATGTCAGATACACCCTGTATAGTCATGAGGTGTTGTTTAATTTATTTATTAGGTACCTACTAGCTTCTGCCCGCGGCTTACCTACGTACCTACGCTTTACACTGAGAGCCAAATTTCAACAGATTCATTAAGTCATTTTTGCGACAGTCCGGAACATAGGTACCTACCATAGATAGACAGACTCAAAAACGGACAAAATACATTTGTTACTAATTCATTACATATAAATATGTAAATAAATGAGGGCTGGCCTATAGGTACATATTCTGCCAGGAAAGGGGAAACTATAGTACTGACTAGATATTTAAATTTATTGCTATAGACTTAAGGTACAAAGTTGTTTGCGAAAAATTACCTCTTCTGTAAATTTCAGAACAGAATACTTAAATTCCAATGTTTTCTTTTTTCAAAAGATTAATGTTAAGGTAAATGTGAGTCCAAACACATAATCGAATACTGTATTTTTATAATCCCTAAAATTGTAACATAGCATGATACTCGTATCTACCTAATTAAGTACTTATAATTGTCTATTAAAACATAAGAAGTCTATTTGTCTAGTAAACCAAGATAATGTAATATCCGTACCTATTATATTATAGTACCTAAGACGTGATTTATTCATTTGTAGTACTTCGTAATTACCTACTCAAAGTTGGAGCCTTGGAGCACCTCAAGGACAACAACATTACAGAGCATATAATCTAGAAGCTATACAAGTGTGGAGTGAATAAATTCTCTTCACAAAAGATTCAAGTATCCTTATTGACAGACCTACGATACGACCTCTCATTAAAATAAACAACAGCGACAAAACGATAATAAAACAGCTCATAAGGTTCCAATGAGTCATCAGAACGAGTCGAGAATCGACAGCTGTCCGTCCGTGGTCAGGAGAGAGCTTTTAGCTTTTATTTAGTTTATAAATAGCCGGGAACCCAAACAAATCGGCGTGCGTCGCGGACCCGCGGCAACCGGCCTTGAACTGAACCGCGGAGGCTCTTGCGCGGCGCGAGGCTCGCGCGGAGGCGGGGCAAAACCGGCCAATCAGCGCCCCTTCACATTTTTCAGCCCCCGCCCGCATCGCCGGACGCTGCCCAAAAACAAAAGGATCAAAGTCGGCGAAACCTATCTCTTTCTTTGTGAGGCCAGCAAACGGGCATCGATGAGAGGATAGATACAGTGTGTCGCGCGGGCGCGAATCGATAAAGAGCGGCCCCGCCGTCGGCAAAGGGAGCCTGCCCGCCCGCACAAGCCCGCCCGCCACGGCCATTTCCACGGATGTTTACTATTATATTTATCGAACGGACGCTCCTAAGTGGCGATATAAAGAATATTTACAAATCATAAGCACCCGATTTGGAGCAATTAGGTGCGTATCGCCGGAGCTCGCGCGGGTGCAAGTGCCCTCTATACACTCTGTACTCTTCGCAAATATCTTGAACATTTTCTCTCGTAATAGGTATAATAAACACTCGTAAACCGGCTTACACCAATTAGACCAAGAGATTCAAAGGTTAATTTGAGAGTGATCGTTTTATATTCTGTTTGTTAGGTAGGTGCCTGTTTTTGTAGCTATGATTCCATCGAGGAATATTCGAACAGTTATTGCTTACAGGATATTATTATGTGATAAAATATAGGAAACGGATGATATAAAAACGAACCATCATATCTTTAGGTTTCATTTTACATGTTGTCGTTCGAAAATGATATTTAAGTACTTACATTTCATAAAATCAATATTAGCGCTTTTTGCTAAGTAAGTTAGCATATTTCTGTGATTCGTTTTTGTATGCATCTTGTGTTTAGCTTAGGTAATTAGGTAAGTACTTAAGTAATTGATGCACTGTTACTTTACCTTTGGAAATGTATTATATGGTTGTTTTCGTGTAATCACTTTATCAGTTGTCGGTGAACCTAATAAAATGAAATAAAATAAAATTTGTTAGGTTTATGAAACACCCAATGTTACGTCTATGAAAGAAATGTAATTGATACAGGAACTGCTTATTTATTCATCTATTTTTATTATTTAAAGTTAGTATTGGTACCTACCTAATTAGTCCGCGCCTGACATAAATGGATATAATTTTAATATTATATTCAGTTGCCATGTTGTTAAGCGCGTCTACTTCATAGACAGTTGTCTATGGAGAATTTTAATTTGACAGGACTAAATTAATATATTATCTTCTATCCTTTTATTAATGAAATAGAAAGAAAAATATGCAACCATCTTATTTTTTTTTAAATTTGTAAACAAGAGTATTAGCATCATTATAGATATATTCGTTTTAATTTATGTGTTCAAATTAGTTCAAATGTAAATACTTAACAGAAAAAAACCGGCCAAGTGCGTGTCGGATGCGCAAAGGGTTCCGTACCTACCATTGATTTATGAAATTAAAGGATTTAAGTTATTTGTATGAAAGATTACGCGGTTATAAGCGGTTTACGATTTGAGAGGTATTAAAAAAAAACTACTTACTAGATCTCCTTCAAAACAATTTTCGTTGGTAGTTTTTATAGTAATGTACATCATATGTTATTTTTAGATTTTTCATTTTCTTATTTTAGAAGTAAGAGCTAAAACTATTCGGTTTAGAAAAAAAATATTTTAGAAACCTCGAAATCATTTTTGAAGACCTATCCATGCATACCCCACACGTATGTGTTTTATGAAAAAAAAAATTTGAGTTTCAGTTCTAAGTATGTGGAGCACCCAATATTTATTATTATATTTTTATTTTTGCATAAAAATCTTCATGCGGTTCACAGAATACATCTACCTACAAATTTTCAACAGTATAGCTCATACAGTTTCGGAAAAAAATGGCTGTGACATACGGACGGACAGACAGACATGACGAATCTGTAAGGGTTTCGTTTTTTGCCATTTGGCTACGGAACCCTAAAAAATGAGGTAAAGTACCTAATATTATTGGATAGAAGACTTAATTTTTAGAAAATTATTGAACAGAAGATAAATTATTACTGTGTTCACTGTATTATCAAATTATTGCAGAGTAAGTATTTTTCAAAACTCAACTTGTATTTACATATTTAGTTGTGGTGCCCTAGTGGTTCAAACACCAGCCTCTCATGTATGAGTGTGCGGGTTCGATTTCAGGTCAGGCAAGTACCAATGTAACTCTTCTAAGTTATATGTACTTTCTAAGTATAGGTATATACTGAGAAGACTGTAAGTACAGGTCTCCCAAAGTGATAATGCGCATAGAAAGCTTCGTCACTGTTCGGCAACGGTCGTATTCCCCGAGCGTTCGGAAGAAGATATGTATATAGAGTGGTTAAGTGCATAAAAAGTGGTTAAGTGCACCACTCTATACAGTATGTTACAAAAACCCTGTCCGACCCGTGAAGGTGTTGTTAGGTATCGTTAGCTGATTCTACTAATGCGTACATAACCTGGCTAAACTAAAAAAAAAAATACCCCCTTAAAAATAAATAACTTAAATAAAATAAATAAGTAATTTCATGGCAACACAGGCACAGGCCATGACCTCAGTTGACCTCATGCATGTAGGTATTGGTAGTCTAACCACGTTTATCGACTCTAGAAAGAAACAATGATACCTACTTACGCAGTTCGTGAAAAGAACTTTTTTTTAAGTAGGAAGGTCGTCTGACCCTCCGAATGTATCTTCGAATTTCATTCGATGAGCACAATGGCTGTGGCGGAAATGTTGTTCCATATTTCGTTCACTAAGAACGATACCGGCACCGTCCCACGAGATTAGCACGGTGTTTCACAACGTTAGTCCACTCCTACCAATCCACTGCTCGCCGAACTGATAGTGGAGGTACTCACGTACAGGTCGGCAAAAATATGATGGGGCACCGTCATGCTGGAACCACATTGACCAAGAAGTAGTCACATCCGAATCGTTCAACACCTGATCACAACACAACACAATTGCATTTTTACTAGGTACCTTCCATCAGCAGGTTACATTACGTTAGAAAACTATTATGATCACACAATAAACGATACGTCTACACGGACTCAATGTCTACGCGAAACTAATAAATTTAAAATAAAAATGATTTTTATTTCATAAAAATAGGTACTCTAACTGCACGGCGGTGCCCTTTGACTAGAGGTGTGAAAGTATTCAAAATATTTCTCGTATCGATTTTTGGTATCAATTTTGTATTTCAGAATTTCACGCATCGATTCAACATCGCATGGCATTCTTTAGATTTTAGAACTTTCACATAACTTAAATCAGGTGAACTTAAATGCTTTAAATTGTTTAAAATATTCTCCTAAAATCGTATTTCATAAGACCTTTCTAGTTCCTATTTACTAATAATAGGTACTTGTGTTACAATATTGTTATGAATAATTAATCGATAATCAAAAAAAGTACTTTTACCATTAGGTAATCTGCGTTTTTACAACAAATCATTCGAGCAGTTAGTATCGACAAAAACAAAACGATATTACGTAAAAACTAGTACAGCTCTAATTATTCCTTTGCGCGTCGGCGGCTAGACACACTGACGCCGCCGACAGTTTCAAGGTCTAAAATGGTGTTTACACTTTTTTAAATTTCCCGAATTTTGGGGAAGTTACAGTAAATTCGCTGGTAAAAAAGATTATTTCAAAATTCATTAGTATTGTTACTATGATGATTATGCAAAATTTTATATTTTATTTGGTCATTTGTTTACCTAACCCTTATTATCCTTGTGGGTCGGACAGGGTTTTCGTAACATACTGTATACATATCTTCATCCGAACGCTCGGGGAATACGACCGTTGCCGAACAGTGACGAAGATTTCTATGCGCATTATCACTTTGGGAGACCTGTACATTTACTTATTTTATACTTTTGCATAAAGGCGGACTTAATGCCACAAGAATGCCTTGACAGAGTAGCGGTGGCCTAGTGGTAGCGGTCGTGACTTACCTAGACTTTCAAGTTGTACGTCGTAGGTTCCAACCCCAACGGACTCTCTACTTGATGTAAATTATTAAAACGATGAAGGAAAACATTGCGAAGAAACTGGCATGTCCTAGAGCCAATTTTTTTTTTTTTTTTAATAATTATAAACTAGCGCCTGACCGCAATTCCGCCTGATGGTAAGCAGTGACGCAATCGTTGATGGTAAAGCGCGCTAGTTTATTAAGAGCCTATTCACTCAGAAAAACTGAGTGAATAGGAAGGAAGACGGCAGTTAAGCGAGGTGGTGCAATGTTAAACCCAACAACACGACCAACGATGCTGCGCCAGAGGGAGATTGATGTGGAGACCCTCCACGACCAAACTCCCGACACAACAACACTTGGCGCATCGTACCCGGCACACATCGCAACACAACTGCTCAGACCCGTCCTCCGTACGGCTTCACCAGACAACATGCCAGAACACAACGAATCGCTTGGCGGCAAGACTTTGTCTGGTGGGTGGTAACTTCTGCCGGCAGCCGATGTGGCCAAAACAAACAAAAAGCGAATTAATTCCAACTTCCCCAAAATTTGGTAATTTTTTAAAAGTGACAACTCCATTTTTGGTATTGTTATGAGCGATCGCGACGCGACTTCAGGCCGCGTGGCCTCCCCCCTTCGCCCGCGCATTTATTGCCTACCGCACATGTAATAAATGACCTTTTTTTGCGAAATAATATTTATTTTTTAAAGGGATTTTATTAAGGTTACCCCATCTTTCTAGCAATCAGTAGCTCTAATAGTCTAGTAGTCTAACTGCACTGCTTAGATATCGCCTTCGGGTTGTGGAGGTCAGACGGCAGTCGCTTCACGGAAAATATCGAAGTAGAGCCAAAATCAGCAGTTAGACTGGTAAAGCGGACCCCAGACTCCAAAGCTGAAAAGCTACGGATGCGACTGTGATTAACGCTGAGATTATGATGAATATACAATAAAGACAAATATAAAATGCGACTGCTGGTCAAGCTACCCTAAACTGTAAAATATTCACAATCAATCTTGCACTTTATTCATTCAGCAATAAAGTTGAAAATCTTTGTATTTAAAAAAATGCAGATTGTAGTTGTTTGATGTGTTTTCATCTGTACATACGTATTACAAAACGATGCCTACGAAACTAACGCGATCCTTTCAGAAAGAATTATTTGAATTCGAGTATCACAAATGCCATGTTTATTTTGTTATACTGATGTTTTCATGCTTGAACCAGTAGGCTGATGCGTAAAACACTATCAGCAGCGATGAGGTTCATTGTGACAGTACAACAACATTCTTTGCGTTATACGCGAACACATGGAGTGAAGGATTAACAATATGCTTTGAAATTATTCCAACTGATACTTAGTAATAGACTGTGGTAATAGTCTGTTACGAAATTAGGTTGCTGGAGTACCTAAGTAACGCTTGCACTTTTTGTCTTCGCCGAAGAAAAAGTGATCAAAGCCAACCAGTACCTACATTCAACTGATAAAAACTTTTTTACAAAAAAAAACCAATTTCAAAAGTCTGTGTCAAAAAACGCGAATGCGTAGATGTGGACGACTATAACAACTGGTTTGTGGGAAACTCTCCAAACGGAAGGGTCCAAGTTTTACAAAACCCTCCGTTCAAAAGGACAGAAGGAGATCTCCGGTCCCATCCGTCGGCTAATGGAAGAAAGACGGGAGGTGGTCTTAAAATCCCCTGATGACGCTTCTCGTATCAGATGCCTTAACAGACAAATCTCAAAGTCTCTGACTCGCTATATACGCCAATTTAAAACAAATTATATTAAAGAAGCTATAGAGCGGAACAAAGACTCCAAAATGTTCGCACGAGATTTGCCTGTTGGATAGAGCCTACTTGCGAAGCTGAAGACTGGGAATGGTAGGATCATCACTTCCAAGCCCGAGCTTTTGGGTGAGATTGAGAAATTCTACGAAGAGTTATACACATCAACACACGCACCTGTTGTAAGCCTGGCTAATGATCCTAGAGCCAGACTAACCTGACACTACACCGACGATATCCCGGACGTCAACCTGTATGAGATTAGTATGGCCCTGAAACAGCTCAGGAACGATAAGGCGGCTAGAGATGATGGAATTACGGCTGAGATTCTGAAAGCAGGTGGCAAACCGGTTCTTAAAGCGCTTCAGAAGCTATTAAATTCCGTCATTCTTAAAGGCGAAACACAGCCACAGCAGCGCACAGGTGGCACAGGAGCGTGGTGGTGTTGTTTTTAAAAAGAGGTGACAATACCCTCCTGAAAAACTACCGACCGATATCCCTCCTGAGCCATGTCTATAAGCTGTTTTCTATGGTCATCACGAATCGTCTCGCTCGCAGGTTCGACGACTTCCAGCCTCTCGAAAAAGCAGGCTTCCGAAAAGGCTTTAGCACCATAGACCACATATACATACGCTACGGCAAGTTATACAGAAGTCCGAGGAGTATAACAAACCACTATGCTTGGCGTTTATGGATTATAGTCCATAAACGCCAAGCATAGTCGATCGAATCGAAGTCCAAGGCCTTCGATTCGATCGAGACTTGGGCGGTGCTACAGTCTCTCCAGCGGTGCCAAATTGACCATCGATACACTGAGGTGATAAAGTTTTTGTACAAAAACGCCACCATGTCAGTCCGTCTCCAGGATCAGGACTCGAAACCGATCCAACTCTAGCGTGGAGTAAGACAATGAGATGTCATATCCCCTAAATTGTTCACTGCTGCGTTGGAAGATGTCTTCAAGCTCCTGGACTGGAAAGGACTTGGCATCAACATCAACGGCGAGTACATCACTAATCTCCATTATGCAGATGATATCGTGGTCATGGCTGAGGCCCTGGAGGACTTGGGCAAAATGCTCAATGACCTCAGCAGAGCTTTCCAACAAGTGGGTCTAAAGATGCAGTGGTGGCACCGAGCGTCCGGCTCTCTGCCTAAGCTACGCAGGTACTTGCCGAAGCAGCCGTGCCCCGACAGTACCTGCGTCACCCTGAACGACAGGGAGCCGTGCCTTCTCCCGAGCCAGTCGTCGAGTACTGGCTGGATCGCCTCGACGGTAACGAGGCCGACGGTAGGGCGCATAAGCCTCTGCCGCCAGTCCGCCACCAGGACCTGACGAAGCTCCTCTCGGCGCAGCTCGATCTGCCGCTGCACCGGACTGGAGCCCCGTGTCCGCTCTTCCTCGCGCCATCGGTACAATGACGCGAGTACTTTCGCCTCTAGGTCCCAGGGCGGGGATCCAGCCAGGACGCAAGCCGCCTCGTAGGAAATCGTGCGATACCCGCGGACGACCTTGACGGCCATCGCCCTCTGCGGCTTGCGCAGAATGGCGAGTGTTCCGGCCGTCAGGTCCATCGCCCACACAGGGGCCCATACAGGCCCATGGACCGCACGATTCTCACGTATAACCGCCTACAGGCGGCGCTCGGGTCCCCCATGTTGGGAAGCAACGTTGATAGCGCGCCTGCTGCACCCATCAGCTTGGGCGCCAGTCGCCGGAAGTGTGGCCCGAATTCCTATCGGCTGTCGAGCGAGTATATATACCTGGGACAAACAGTCCAACTAGGTAGGTCCAACTTCGAGAAAGAGGTGTCTCGTCGAATCCAGCTCGGCTGGGCAGCGTTCGGGAAGCTATGATACATCGCTCTCCGACATAGCTCTGCGAGTCGCTAAACTTAAGTGGCAGTGGGCAAGGCACATTGCAGGGCAGGGTTCAGAAGTGGCGGCCACGTACTGGAAGACGCAGCGTAGGGAGGCCCCCAACAAGGTGGACCGATGACCTGGTGAAGGTAGCGGAAAGCCGATCGCTGCGGGCAGCACAAGACCGGTCAGCGTGGAAAGCCTTGGGGGAGGTCTTTGTCCAGCAGTGGACATCCATAGGCTGAAGAAGTAGAAGAAGTGTCAAAAACGAATAGGTATACAAAATGCAAAGACACCGACTTCCGTAATTGGTTATTTTTCACTTTGTAGTACTTTTTTAAAAACGTTTTTATTTTATACTTTTTAGTTGTGAAAACTTTGAACAAGCTGTAACCGGTCGGACTAAACTCTGACGCCAATATAGTTGGGAAAAGGCCTGAGAGACACACGACGTAATTTTGTTTACATTAATTATTACCCGTAATTTTGGCTTAAAAACCAAACTACGGGACCGATTTCTATAAAACTCCTATGGGACCAAAATGAAAGTATGACCATTGCTAGAAATGACGCGATTTTTCATCTTCGTAGTTGATACACTCTTGCCAGAGTGATCGTGGTCACGATGAGTGATGAGCTATGCGGCGTCATTCACAAACCGAGCACTTAGTCGCATCCTTGATCTGGTCCGTCCACCTCATTGATAATCTGCCACGTGGTCTGGTGCCCTCAACCTTTCCCTGCACCACGAGATGTTCAATAGAGTCACTACCGCGACAAGAAACATGACCGAAGAAAGTCAACTTAAATTCAGCCTCCTGATTTTAATGAATTGGTGCATAAACATGACGAGTACGTAGTGGTTATCCCTAGACTGTCGATGGTCTTCATTATCAGATCTACTGCAGACCTTCATTTAGACCAAAGCAAAGTTGCAAAGTTCTCATTAATATAATTGAATTAACTCCAAACACAAAGTAACTACTGTAAACCGTTGAGCCGTTCTTTTAACTGTTCTTCGTCTTCGTCGTAATACCCCTAATGACAATCATAAAATTCATTTAGGTGTAAAACTCTTATCAGCATAAATTAATCAAGCACAAACACAAGGTAACTACTGTAAACCGTTAAGGAGTTCCCTGAACTGACCTTTGTCTTCATCATTAGAGCCCTAATGATAGTCACAACTCATCTAGGTGTAAAGTTCTTATCTTTTTTTTTAATAATTATAAACTAGCACTTGACCGCAATCCCGCCTGATGGTAAGCAGTGATGCGATCGTTGATGGTAAAGCGCGCTAGTTTATTATGAGCAAATAGGAAGGAAGACGGCAGTTGAGCGAGGTGATGCAATGTTAAACCCAACAACACGACCAACGATGCTAAGGCCAAAGGGAGATTGATCTGAAGACCCTCCACGACCAAACACCCAAGGCAACTACATTTGGCGCATCGTACCCGGCACACATCGCAACACAACTGCTCAGACCCGTCCTCCGTACGGGTACACCAGACATCGTGCCGGAACACGACAAATCGCCTGGCGGCAAGACTTTGTCTTTGTCTGTAGCTTCTGTGAGTCGTTGCGGAGTTGCGTCGAGTGTCTCCCAGCCCAATCATCATATCTAGTCTAGACCTTTATTAAATTGTAGCCCTTTAAAATACTTAATGATAAAACTTAGAAAAGCTTTAGTCGCCCCTACCATTTTTAAAAGTTCCTCTTGATTTTTCTGGTCTTCCATCATCAGATCCTGATCTGATGACTATGGGACCACCTGGGAATGGGAAGTATACCCAAAAAAATTGAAAAATGGAATTTTGCAAATCGATCCAGACGTCTTAAAGTAATCGGTGAACATACTTACATAAAACAAAAAGATTCCGACGAATTCAGAACCTCCTTCTTTTTGAAGTTGCTTAAAAAGGTGACTGTGTTCAACACGTAGAAGAAACATGGTCGAAGATTCAGAAACATTTGTTTGAAAGGTTTGAGAAACATAACCAATATTTCTTTTACATAACTGATCTATGTTTACACTTTCTGTGTTATTCATAAAAAACTCGTTAATCACTCATTAGCAACTAATAAGCTAACCATTTAGTTAGCTCTAAATCAATGCTTAACTTTTCTTTATTCATAAAAGCTAGTTAGCAGATGATTAGTAGCGATACGAAGTAGAGGTGAAACTATGCGTTCGGCACAGATTATAATCAAAATAGTTGACTAAAAAATGGAATTTTTAGAAAAAACTTGTCAAAACTACGATTTTTTATCTGTCGTGTTTGGCAGAAAAATGTCAGAAATTTCATCGGATAATTTGAATATAAATAAAATGATTTATTACAATTAAATAATTGTATTTGTGATGATAGTAGTGAAAGTAATAAACTCCAATAATATTATAGTAAACAGAAAAAGGTATTTATCTCTGTATTTATATGTAATTACTAATCTAAACTGACGAAATTAATGTTAAAGCAGTAGCCGATAGTAACTGTGTATTTTCCTGCTCTTTATGCTTGTAAACATCCATTTGCTATTTAAGAAATTGAAGTGGGTCCTTGTGTATATATTACATTACTTCCTACTGCTCTTGTACTGCTTTTTACAGTATTATTATACTTGTTTACAGGCACACGTTTTATTGCTGTATACGAAGCCACTATTAGCACCTAGCGGCAATATTATTCAACCTCGCAATGACGGCGAAGGAGAAGACCATGCTGAGTGAAAAAGATGAGGAATGAGGGTCGCGTGAGTCAAGAATGGCTCTCATGCTCATGGAAGAAAAGTATTGGAAAACAAAAACAATGAATTATTTTTAGAACAAAAATGTAAACAGTTTTATTGCGTATCAAAATAAAATATTTCTAAAAAAATGTTTTATTATTTGTGTATTGCTGCCACAACATGACTTCTTTTAGTCCTGTGCCTAAGATATGACATTAGATAACACAAGGAAACATAGGCCAGCATCTAAAATTAGCACTATCTTTTTTATTACTGCTTTTATAAACCAGTGCCTGACCGCAATGCCGCCTCATAAATAAATAAATAAATATATATGGACAAATCACACAGATTGAGCTAGCCCCAAAGTAAGTTCGAGACTTGTGTCATGGGATAATAACTCAACGATACTATATTTTATAATAGATACATATATAGATAAACATCCAAGACCCAGGCCAATCAGGAAAAGACCGTTTTCCATTATGACCTGGCCGGGGATCGAACCCGGGGCCTCCACGTCGCAGGCAGGCGTGTTTACCGCTGCGCCACGGAGACCGACAAATGATGGCTCATCATGGCAAGCAGTGATGCAATCGTTGATGGTAAAGCGCGCTAGTTTATTAAGAGCCTATTCACTTAAAAAAAACTGAGTTAATAAAAAGAAAGACGGCAGTTGAGCGAGGTGCGCAAGAGGGAGATTGATCTGGAGACCCTCCAGGACCAAACTCCCGACACAACAACATTTGGCGCATCGTAACCGGCACACTTTGCAACACAACTGCTCAGACCCGTCCTCCGTACGGCTTCACCAGACATCATGCCGGAACACGACGAATCGCTTGGCGGCAAGACTTTGTCTGGTGGGTGGTAACTTCTGCCGGGAGCCGATGTTATAGCCTACTACCGAGTAAAGCTTGTAAGTCAAAAAAGTTTCAAAGCTAATATAACTTTACTACGTCGTTTTGTAAATTCAAAAAAAGTTTTTCAACAACCATATTTACGCACTATTCGATATTATAAACAAAATAACTTCGAAAAATAATGATCATTTTAAATCAATCAGCTGATTCAAATATAATCCGCCATATTGTTGCCTCTAACCATCCTCTTAACAGCGGTCCGGTGATGTTTAATTTTGACAGCTACTAATCAATTGCTTAGCATCCTCTTAGCGTTAAACAGCTTTTATGAATAAGAATTTTGCTAATCAGTTGCTTAGCAATTGATTAAAGTTTTATGAATAAGACTGTTTGTGTCAAGCGCAGATGTATAGAAAATAGTGAAGGGCGGGGTCTTGGGGGACTATCTTTTGTCATCTTGACGTTCAAAAAGTTCTAGTTCTCAGCTTAATTTAAATAGTTAGTTAGATAGACCTTTGATTTTGAAATTAGGCAAACAAAATCAGACTCATCTATACTAATCTATACTACTAAAATGTACAGCTGAAGAGTTTGATTGTTTGAACGTGCTAATCTCAGGAACTACTGGTCTGAATTGAAAAATTCTTTATGCGTTGGATAGCCCATTAATCCAGGAAGGCTTAAGGCTATATAACATCACGCTGCGACTAATAGGAGCGTAGCATATCAAAAAATTAAAATGTATGCTGTATATTATGATCTAGAAATCTAATAGGTAATGTATAATATAGAAATCGACTCTTTTGGGGTTACAATAAAATGTTCAAATAACTAACTCCACGCGAACGAAGTCGGGATACCGCTAGTATTGAATATTCTCCGGGCGTGCCTGGTTCTGAAATAGATGTTTTTTTTTTTAAGATGGGAACTCATCAAACCTCTCTCTGGCTAAGCGGCGGAGGATCGTGTCAGACTTCTGACTACAACCCACCCGTGTTTCATCACAGGCCTGTGCGCCAGGGCCTCCCCATCCCTTTCGAACTACCCGCGGTCCTGGCAGAAATAAAAGCTTCGAGTTGTTTTACTATAGGCTCAGCTGCAACGCGGTTGGGCCTTCATAGACAAGATGGGATAGGCGCATCCTAGCCCCCAATATACAGCGGTCCTTATGCACTCTCACGTTTTTTTTTTTTATATAACTTTCTTCTTTCTTTCATGGCTTCGCGCTGTTTGTGCATTTAGCCAATGTCACGTAATGAATTGTTCATGTCGAAAAAGACGGCGTGATCCGTCTTACGATGGAGGTTTGAGACAAAGTCATGATGTGGCCACTATGCTGCGATATTTCACTGTTCTTTATAAATTATTAACTGAATGCACTTTTTACTACATAAATCACGCACTTTTATTTAGTAAACCACACTATAAATAATTTTAAAAATCCGATGAAAAATGGGCGTGGCACTCATCTTAGCTTTCCGCCAAAACCAAAGAGTATAATAATACTAGGGAAAGCCAAAACCCTACTCCTAGACACTTTTTTTTTTGGTTCATTTTTTCCGTACTTTTGAACGGAAAAGGCAAAGGCATGGTACACCATACAGCCTGTTCCATAGACAGTTATGACGCGATTATAAACATGGCGCCAATTTATGTCAGGAGCGCACTAATTTGACGGGCTAAACCGACATTTTATCTTCTGTCCCTTTCTTAATGAATTACAAAGAAAAAGATGCACTGAACTTAAATTTAATATAGTTTGTGAACAAGGGAATCGGGGCCTTTGTGTTTGGAGGTAGCTTTCTACTATCTCCAAAGAGTTCAACTAAGTACGTAATGGTACGTAAGTAATGATATATTATATTATTTTGTAGGTACATACTTATGTACCTACATAACTATATTATTCTTTCATAATAACTTCCTTCAAAGTTTGATTGTCATGGTTTTCCGGAAAGTAACCCAAGTGACGTAACTTTTCTTTATTTCTCAACCGCTCAGTATTATCAGTTATTATTTGTCATAAACTTGTGTATATGACGTATGTACTTTGAAAAACGATTAAAAAATAGGCACCGTTAAAATTAACAATAGCGCCATCTATCAACATAAGAGATATCTATCTAAAGTTTGATCTACATAAACGTAGCATACTGCCATCTAGCGTTCAGTTGACGAACAACTTCACTGTGTTGCGCTCCACAAAATGCTAGAAATTAAGACAGGTGGCGCTATATACCAATACAAGGCATTGCTAATTTTTAAGAATTTCAACAAAAATGCTTGCTAATTAAAAGGTACAATATCCAATATCAAAGGTAAAATTAAAATAAAACAATATTTTTGATGTATGATAATCCTGCTAGATCCTTTTTATAGTGCATTTCATTGCTGCGTAATAGACTACTTTATCGACTGAGCTATTTCCGGTTCGCGCTCGACGACATCACGCAACGCAAACTCGGGATTGAGGCTAACTTCACTTCATAAATGTTCGATCTCTTTCAACTACATCGAGGCTTGAGCTTTTTGGGATTACGCTTTCGGTAATTATTGTTTTACTCGTTGAATACGGTGTGTTTTTGAAATTCTTATTTGTAATTCTAGTCAAAGGTGAGTGCAGCGTTATTTTGAGTGTGGTGTGATCACAAAACCGTAACAGTTTGGCGCGTTGGTTAGATTCTGTCAACATAGCTAATAGTGTTCACACGCAGTTGAGTTTATGCACGTGTAATTAAAATACAAACGTGATTTTCCATTTACAGACATGGCTTTGAGCGTTGCACTACCGCTGGCAGGCTTGGAGACAGAAAATTTTAATTCGTTCAGTTCGTTCGGGCATATCATAGACATAGCGGGCCTATCTCAGTCGCAGACGAGCCCGAGTCCGTCAATCTCCAGTGAATCTAGCGGTATCGGGTCACTGGGGTCGCTCAAATCTGAATCAGTAAATAGCGATTCCCTGCCGTCTAGTCCTCAAACAACAGAGAAGGTGAGTACAAGTTTTCGCACTATTTTGTTTGCATTCGTCCTGGCCTTGACCTCTCGATTTTCATAATATTCTGTAATGGCGAATGTCTTACGCTATCAATGTTGTGTACAATATCGACGTGTGATAATGGAAAGATTTCGGAGACATAGGTTACATGATATTTTATTTTAGCCCAGTGTAGGTATTTTTTTTTTCTTATTATGCGAATATGGTATATAATTGCAAATGAGAAAAAAAACATGTGTAGGTAGTGAAATGAAATTGTGCACTTATTGCTGTAAGGTTTCTGCCAAAATTATTTTGCAAACTACAGATAAGGAGAGCTGGATGCTAAGTACCGACTCATTAAACCTCTGGATATCGTCGATCTTTATTGGAAGCCAAGGATTATTGTGTTTCTATGTGAAATAGTTATTGTGTCAATGTGTGAATTATTTTCAGAAACTATTTGAGCCAGTGGTGCAGCCTCTGCCACGTCCTATAGAGAAGAAATCTGATGATGTCAAAATCACGTACGGAGGGCGCGACATCCTGAACTTGATGGGTAATCTCACAGACTCGCGGTGGAGTTACCGCCCAACGGTGCTCCCGCCCAACAACCCGGCGCTGTTCTTCGCCAACCGCTCCCAGTATCACCGGTTGGGCCCTTATGGAACTCGCACACAGTATGTAAAGGACACTTGCCGCCTTTGCGGCTTCACATGGGTCGTAGCTGCCACAGATTGACGTGACTATGAGTCAGCATAAATCCTGAACAAACAAATGTTAAGTGGGTACGACTGGAACACATCAGGGCGCATATCAACTTCTTTTACTCTTAGTCACTTGATGGAGCTTGGAACCATTATTAGCTGAACCATGACTTTAGTTCAGAAATTTTCATGGAATTATTTGTGACTTGTTATTTTTCCTAAAAAATAACATGATTTTGCTCATTTTTATCTTTTTGACCTACGTTTTTAACATTCTATTTTACTAATTTGTTATAAAAGAACATGAAATGTTTTACCATGACTGACAAAAAAAATATCAATGTTCCTTTACATGAACTAAGGCCAATGGTTCTGTGACGCTTTCCTATAATATAATTTGTTTTTATGCTTGCCTGTTGTGCTCCAGTTATACGGATGACTGTGGAATATGTATGTGACTATCGTCGCGCACATTCGTAGAGTTACATTTTAAACGTGACTTAATACTGTGATCTTAATTTAAACAAGACAATTTTTGACAAATTCTGTGAATGAAATGCGTGACGATACATGACTTCGTTTTTGTTTTTAACTTATTTAATTGTGTGATAAAGTTAGGCTTAATTGATACTACGGACTTGCAATGCCATAAATATTTCCAGATTTATTCCAAAAAGCAGCATTTCTAGGTCCCAGTCTAATTTAAAGACAAAATTGGATCAAACTTTAAAATCTATATTCCATAAATCAATAAAATAAACTATATTGTTATAGCAATAATATATTACTCTACACTTAGTTCCTTTTAGAAATGTTAATGATTTGTTATCCAAAGAATATTATATTAACTATAAATTGTTGAGAATACAATTTTTATTGATTAGTATAAAATACGAAGGGTGTTACTCAACCCATGGATTTTGTGTCCGATTACTCTTAAAGCAATATTTAAATTATAGACATTTACTTATGATATCATAATGAGTTATTTCCCACCATTACATGTAACAGTTATTATTTAAATATTGTTTTATAATATTCTTTAGTCTCTAGGACATAATTTAGATATATTCCACAGTCATTTATCAATAGGATTGTCATTGTTTAAACCAAAAGGCTGCTTCTCGGATGTTATTTAAATTTACGATTTTGACGAGATAGGCACGAATTTAAAGCCAAGCTGTAGGTTATTTTTAAGAATTAAATGATGATTATTGGATTTACCGTCCGAGCATTACATAATAATAGTGATGACATATATTCTAGAGGATACAATCTTGACACATTACCCTAAAATCAACTACTTATCAACTCAACTATAAAGCTTTGAACAACTCATTTGTAATTATTATATGATGAGCCCATGTGAACATAGTCAAAATGGGTTATCAGTGCATATCATCACAAATTAATGCAGTGATTAGATATTCTAAGGTATTACTAGTTGTTACAGACCGTTTTAAAACGTTTGAGTCATTGATGTGCCCAGATGCTGGGCTTCTAGTGAAATTATAGTAAGTGTCTTTAACAGACTGGCAATATCTCTATGTACATGCATATATAAATGTAATATTTGTGGTCTCTTAATTTAGTCAAGATATTTAATAGTGTGAGTCTCTTGGATTATGTGTAAGTAAAGTATAACATACTAACTATAATGAATAATTGATACTGTCCTTTTGTGCAACTTTAGTTCTGCTATGTTGTGATCAGCTTTAAATTGGAACTGGAGTATTTGTACACAATAATGTTGACATATTTCCCACATACCTAATTATTTTTATAAAAAATGTTGATATGAGACAATACAGTATGTAGTTTTCAAAAAATCTTTACATCTTATAGTTTGCTTAAAGGTTTGGCAAATATTTTGGAAGGGACCAACATGCGCGAATTGTTTTCTCTGGACACACTTGTCAACATAGAAGTTCAGTTCTGAAGTAGTTTTGTCGTTTGTGATTTAAGTTCACAACGCATTTCAAACAACGAAGTAGCCATACCCATGTGCTTTCATTTCTGTTTTGTCTTTAATCAATTTCCTGGGCTATGAACACAAGCAAGTAGTTGAAGTTTTACAAATATTTATTTACGTTTTTATGATTCAGTGGGTAATGACTGAACATATAGCATGGATCTCAAAATGCAGCTAACAGTGATTGTTACACATTCTTTATTGCCTTTGTAGGAAGCCTCCCTTTAACGTACTGTTGGCGAATAAATAAATATTATATCAATGTTCAGGGGCGGCTTCATTTGCCTATTGTGCTATATCCTCAGTCACATGGACTCACAAAATGGTTGTTATTGGTTATTTTAAAATCAAGTGTTGCAGTCAGATTATTTTTAGTTATTAACTTATAGTATGACAAAGCTGCAATCGAATGTAGTTCAAAGGAAAGTATTTGGAGCGATACGCACAGTTGATTAGACTAGCTCTTGTTGTGAATGTCTCCTTAAGTTTAGTGGTGAACCCCGTAGCCCGTAGGCATGGCCGGCGTGACCGGCGCGCGGCGCGAGCAACAAGAGAGGCCGAGGTGCGATGCAATATTTGCATTCCAGTTTTGTTTAAGTAGCAGCAGAGAGTAGTAGTAGATAATATTTATTTAATCCACATTGCCAAATATTTTGGTTGTTGTGCTATTTATTCAACAAAATTTTCTAAAATATCAATTTAGTACCTTCCATTAATAAGTGTCTTCAAGTGATTTTACAATGTTTTAATCATTTCAATTTTATGCATTTTATTTTTGTTTTAGTCAAATCATAATTATACATGATATTATATATAATATTACCTATATGTTGTATTATATCTATTGTTCATTCACATGATAAATATTTTTTCTCATTGAACTGTAGTCAAATGACAGTATTTTTATAATGAAAATTGTATAAGGATGAAGGGTTTTTTGCCAGACGCGCGTTGCTAACGCCCAGGGGCCTGCTCGCAAGCCCCCGGGCTGCCGCGACGCGCGCCTCGTGGGTATTACGTATATCTGATAAGCATTATGTAGGTTTAGCGAAATAGATTAACTCTGAGATGAACTCCAAGTACCAAAACATATTGGTTCAATGTTGTTCTCGTATTATGGTGATATAGTGCGTCGCGCGCGGCGCAAAGCTCAATATTTTTAGTAACCCTTAGAAAATTAATACCTCTTTTGAAAAAAAATATAATATATATGATATAGTATATCCAATCGATAATCACATATTATGTATTTCCCTGTTTATTTTGATGTGATATCATAAATGACTGATCTGAATTTAGTTTTTAAGTTGGTTATTGATATGCAGTGCTATTTCGAGAGTGTAATTAAGATTTAATATTGAAAGTGCCAATGCTCGTAATTTAATCTTTATGACTGTTCCTTTATTGTAGCTGGTTGTAAGGGCTCAGCCCATTACTTTGTCAACTTCAGTATAAGCAATATTCTTTCTTACACTAAGTTATCAATTTTTACTTCGAAATCACGTAACGTGCACAATCTCAGTAATGCTTGCAATATGTGTAACATGTTTTATTCCTCACTTATAATTTATAATCCAGCGTAATGTTAAGAGTACAATATGAGATGATGTTATATCATTCTAGTATCAAAATTAGCCGAAGATGTTAATATTATTAGTTAGGTAAAATTTTAACATAGCTTTGTATAATTGGGATGTTTTAGTATTTAGTAGTGTATAATTACGGCGTAGTGCAAGCAAAATGTCTCGTGAATGAAGTTAATAATGTTAGTGGCAATAATACTCGATGTTAGTTCCCTCAACCCCAGCCAAGAGACTAGTACATGGTCGCGAGTCGCCGCCCGCGCGCCCGCGGCCACCGGCGGGCAGCACACACAACTGATCGTTAATAACTAGGCGTTTATTTGTTGTAATTATAATAATAGACGTAGGTATTTTATCGTACTTAAATAAATTATTCTTGCGATGCCTTAATTCTGGTTGTCAATTAGACATGTCTCTGCCTAGTGTGTTATCATTGTTTTTATTTATTTTGATTTTTGCTGTTCCGGTTTCCTCCGCGAACTTCCAGTCCAGGCTGTTCTTTTGAAATGATTTTGAGGTCGATTTATTTTTACCTAAGTGTTCTTATTAAATGTTACCAAAATGTTTTTAATAAAATATTTTTATATGTATCTTGTGCTTTTATTTTTGTAGTCTTAGGACAATTCGCGAACAGCGTTTGTCGTAAACACCGCCTACATTCAACTAGAAATATCTGTCAGTAATGGTGACTGAACAACTAAAAATAACTTCGTTTTACATTTAGTCCTGCATGTGATATAATTTTGTCAGCTATACGCTTCAACAGTAGGTAACTAATAAAGTGGTCACGTTTCTTGACGAACACTTTTTTTGGCGTATAGCCAAATAACAGAAATTAGACACTGACAAAATAATTTTTGAAAGACTCGAGTTAAAGAGCTTCAATATTTCATCGGGTTAATTAGGTATTTACTACATGTTATTGTTTGTTTACTAATGATAGTACTGTTTGTTTACATTTTATTGTAACTTACGTCATCGCGTTCTAGGATTGCTAGGTACGCCAGTTGTGAAATATGGCCCTGAAAGTGATGTCGGAATATTCCGTTGCAATCCTCGATTTATTGCATTGATACCTAATTATATTTTAAAGGTATGTGCAATGTGTAGGTATTTTGTACCAATGACGCGTTGGTTTGCGTATTTCGATGTTTTTGATCTCAAAGTATAATCTGTTGGTGATAACCTCATGTGTATTGATTGATACCTCTACGTTGATAGGACCGTAAATTAAGTATATTGCAATTATCAGCCTTATACCTAAGTGTTAGGATTGAGGAAAAATGCACATTATCCGCGCTATCTACTCTATCGTCAAATTAAATAGGAATACGGTAGGTAGGTACCTATCTTAAATCAATTTTAATTTATATCAGGTTGGCAGAACTATAGGTATGATGGGGAATTTGTTACGTCACTTCTTCCCAGCGAACAGCACTAAGACGTAGTAAGTTGGGTTTAGATGATAGTTTTTTTTTTTATTTTGATGTTCATCATCAACAACCTTTTTATCGTCCTCTGCTCCGCACAGGTCTCCTCGTACAGAGAAGCATTAAGCGTAATCACCACGCTTGCTCAATGCGGGTTGGCAATTTCAGACTTAAAGGACATGTTTCCACAAGATGTTTTCCTTCATCTTTTAATCAGTCATTCGTGTCCAAAATATATTTAGAAAGTACATACTATAACTTGGAGAAGTTAGAGTGGTACTGGTCTGACCTGGAATCGAACCCGCACACTCATACTTGAGAAGCTGGTGTCTTAACCACTAGGCCACCACGACTTTTTTGGCGTTCGAACAGTACTAATCTCAGCTTAATTTAATGAAATGACTTCATTTTATATCTAAGTCGGTAGAACTCTCACATTTCGCCAGTTATTTCTAAGGCCCTTGTATTCGGTCGAGCCTATTTTTAATATCCGGTATATCCACCAGCCTAAATGCGTAACACGCTTATTATTAAGATCTCTGTGGTAACACACTATTAGATACATTCTATTTGAATGATTTTACAGTATTTTGCTAACCCATGGCTGATGATATAACGACCACGGCGATCGTCTTCAACTCCGATTGTGCCGTTGATGTGCTCGCATGTGGCCTATTGTAGCCAATATTGTTTATAAAAATCCACGCACATTGCGGGCATGAGGCCTTCAGCTCGTTGCGCCTTGCATCCAGCTCAAGGAGTCGCCTGTTTTTAAAAGCTTTGACAAGCGCTCTCCAACCCGGCCGTCTGGCATCCTTTTTTTTTAAAAATTATAAACCAGCGCTTGACCGCAATCCCGCCTGATGGTAAGCAGTGATGCGATCGTTGATGGTAAAGCGCGCTAGTTTATTAAGAGCCTATTCACTCTAGCCTTGAAGACACTCAAATTGTATTGTGACGGAAACACCGACGCTGGCAAATTGTTCCAGTCCCTCGGTGTACGCGGTATAAAGGAGGAAGCAAAACGCTTCGTCCGGATCGCAGTGGTGTCAACAACGTAAGGGTGGAAACTCGCCGTACGACGGGTCGTCCGATGATGGAATGGAGATGGGGGAATTAAATCATGCAATTCCCTTGCACATGCTCACCAGAATGCATCCTATAGAAGACCGAAAGATGTCGCACTACTTTATGTGTAGCTTCAGCACATCTTTTTACTTGATGAGTTGTCCGCTATGCTTCCGCTTGCCCTCCTCAAGTTCTGAGTAAAAGAGGCTTTTAGCTATTCTTACCTCCATCATGCGCGCCACGTGTCAGCACCACCGAAGCTGACGCCGCATATACCTGCATTGGCCCTTCTCAGCACTTCAGTATTCCGTACGCGGTCAGAACATTGGATGTGAAGTATTTTCCATAAGCACTTGAGGTGGAATTGTTCTAGCATACGGATGTGACGGCGATACACAATCCTTGTTTCGGCGGAGTATAAGATGTTGGGCAGCACGACTGCCATGGAGTCCCATGGAATCTAGAATCCATTGGCTACATATGATACGAAACATATGTCAGCTCAACTACTTACTTAAATAAGGCAGCACGCTGGCAGTGTGTTACGCGATCACTTCAAGGACTGCTACTGAGAAATTTCTTTTTGAAAGATCAATAGCAATGCTCGTACCAAGTGACAAGAAATAAACAGACAGGAAAATGATGGTGACTTAGGTGGGGAGATGGCGCACCACGCAGGGTATAGCGCGTGAATGAGTGTTTTTTTTTAAAAATCATCTAATTCAGACAACAAAAGTCCATAGGAAAGGCAATGTTGCTTGTAAGTAAACACGGGCGTTCGTTTAATTCAACACACGCATCATGCAGCGTGATGCGTGGTACCTAGTGTAAGTAATAGTCGCTTTACTCGACTAGGGAATCATATTCTGGAGTCAGGATCTCTTACTCAGCTGTTGGTAGCGTTTGGTAATGAGTTCAACGACTCATGTCTAACTTAATCAGCAAGATAGTTGCATATCGCAATGGGTTTCATTGAGGCAGCTTAACATCATTCTTTGCATTATTTACGTTGTTGAGCAAACACGTTTTTCGAACATATGGAACAATGGATTAGCAATATACTTCAATATTTGAAAACGTTTCTTATTTCGCAAATGTCAGTCGCCAGTCTTTAATCCATTCTGTGTAACCACCGTAAGGACAAATTCTGCTTTGCAGCTCATAATTACGTAAGTACCTATACTTTATTAAATTATATAGGTAATTGTGACAGCCTCGGGGGCGTAGCGGTAGCGAACGCGGCCGCTGCGCAAGGAGGCACGGATTCGATCTCCGCACAATATAAATATTTGCACTGGTCTGGTCGTGCCTCGGAAAGCACTTTAAGCCGTTAGTCCCGTTTACCATACAAACATTTAATGTTGTTGGAGCGCTCCAAAGTCCAACAATTGGTCTAACTGCAATGCTTCGATATCGCCTTCGGGTTGTGGAGGTCAGGCGACATTCGCTTCGCGGAAAATAAAGAAGTTTAGCCAAAATCAGCAGTGAGACTGGTAAAGCGGAATCCAGACTGCAAAGCTGAAAACCTTTGGATGCGACTGAGATTAGCGCTGAGATAAGGATAAACGCTAAGATGGTTATGATGACATTATCATCGACCTCTAATCGAAATAATCCTCTTTTATTTTAACATAGCTGTGGTCTTAATGTTATGTTTTCAAATAGGGTCTATGTATTTTACTGTTCATACATAAATAATTAAAAAAGTTTTGGCGATATACCTCTTATTTTTGTTAATAACTAATGTAGGTATGTAGGTACCTACTTAGTATTATGTTCTAATGAGCACATAATAAAGTATAACATTCCCATTAAAGGCTCTTCTCACAGTAGTTCGATTCCCAGTTAACCAGGGCAAAAAGGCTGAAGTTTCCCAGTTACGTCGCTGGACTGTATTTGATAGAATAAAAAACATTTACCCTATTCTTGTGAATTATCAAATGATATTTATTGTCAAAACTAGAAATTTAGCAGATGCAATAGCTGGGTGATTGACTTTTGTAATGTTGGTGTTCGAAAAACGCTGATTTGCTGACATATGTACCTACAAACAATTGTAATAAATGACTTGAATTTACTATTGCGTAATTTAATGCTACATTCACAGAGCGATGGATATTATGCACCTGCTCACAGGCCACGAACAAACTTAACCATTTAGATTCCCGTTAGGCTAGTTGAAACCACGATCCGTGACGCAAAGCGCATATAGCCACGGAGACTTCTCTCTACTATAGCACGCTCGAATCTACCAACAGGTCACGGTATGGTATATGGGCTCTTCATGCGCTATGCCGTCATACTAATTATTATTAGTGAACCCTCTGGCATAGTTTATTCCTACCTATGATTTGAAAAAAAAAAACCTTCCATACAATTAACCTAGAAAAACGAGGTCACAACTATCTAAACATAGTTCCCAAGCGAGATTAGCAAAACTACGTTGTATTGTAGAATCTTCTTCAGAAAATTCATGTTGTGTTGCAAATATGAGGGAGTATAGAATTTACCACCGAGCGTTCAGTTTGTCTTGCAGAACGAAATGAGAGATCGTCGCAGTTCTACTAACGACTGTCAAGCACGGAGCGTACGCAGCACTCTTCCTTTTTTATATAATAATAAAATAAGTAGTGCTTGACCGCAATCCCGCCTGTTGGTATGGTATGGTGGCCTATTCACAAAAAAAAAAAAACTGAGTGGATAGGACGGAAGACGGCAGTTGAGTGAGGTGATGCAATGGTGAGCAGGGTCAGTTTCCCAGTGTGTGGAAGGAGGGGAAGCTGGTCCTGCTCAGGAAGGAGGGGCGCCCCGCGGACTCGCCGTCCGCGTATCGGCCCATAGTGCTGCTCGACGAGGCGGGCAAACTTTTTGAGCGTATAATCGCAGATCGCCTCGTCGGCCACTTGTGCGGAGAGGGGCCGAACCTGGACAACAATCAGTTCGGTTTTCATCGGGGGCGCTCCACCATAGACGCCATCATGCGCGTGAGAGCCCTGGCGGAGGATACGGTGTCCCGGGGTGGGGTGGTGTTGGCGGTGTCTTTAGACATTTCTAACGCCTTCAACACCCTACCCTGGAACTGTATTAGGGAGGCCCTGAAATACCATCGGGTGCCTCCCTACCTCCGCCGCATAGTAGGGGCTTATCTGGAGGACAGATGCGTCATCTATCGGGGACGTGACGGTGCCGGTCGGCACCAAATGTCGTGCGGTGTTCCACAGGGATCGGTCTTGGGACCGCTCCTGTGGAACATCGGCTACGACTGGGTGCTGAGAGGCGAGCTCCCGTCGGGCGCCGACTTGACGTGTTATGCGGACGACACGCTTGTCACTGCCCGGGGGAGCTCGTACAGGGAAGCGACGTTGATAGCCACGGCTGCGGTGTCACAGGTGGTGAACCGCATCCGGCGCCTGGGCCTGGAGGTGGCCCTTGACAAGTCGGAGGCCATGGTTTTCCATGGCCCCCGGCGTGCGCCGGCGCCGGGATCACATATCGTGGTCAGTGGGGCCCGGATAGCTGTCGAGTTCACCATGAAGTACCTGGGATTGGTGCTCGACAGCCGGTGGGATTTCGGACCCCACTTCCGGCGGCTGGCGCCCAAGCTGATGGGTGCAGCAGGCGCGCTATCAACGTTGCTTCCCAACATGGGGGGCCCGAGCGCCGCCTGTAGGCGGTTGTACGTGGGAATCGTGCGGTCCATGGCCCTGTATGAAGCCCCTGTGTGGGCGATGGACCTGACGGCCGGAACACTCGCCATTCTGCGCAAGCCGCAGAGGGCGATGGCCGTCAGGGTCGTCCGCGGGTATCGCACGATATCCTACGAGGCGGCTTGCGCCGCCCCCCCCCCCCTGGGACCTAGAGGCGAAAGTACTCGCGTCATTGTACCAATGGCGCGAGGAAGAGCGGACACGGGGCTCCAGTCCGGTGCAGCGACAGATCGAGCTGCGCCGAGAGGAGCTCCGTCAGGTCCTGGTGGCGGACTGGCGGCAGAGGCTTATGCGCCCTACCGCCGGCCTCGCTACCGTCGAGGCGATCCGGCCAGTACTCGACGACTGGCTCGGGAGGAGGCACGGCTCCCTGTCGTTCAGGGTGACGCAGGTACTGTCGGGGCACGGCTGCTTCGGCAAGTACCTGCGTCGCTTAGGCAGAGAGCCGGACGCTCGGTGCCATCACTGCGTCCAATGCGGGGGGGACACGGCGCAGCACACGCTCTCTGAGTGTGTAGCTTGGGAGGAGCAGCGCCGTGTCCTCACAAATGAAGTAGGAGGCGACCTGATGCTGTCGGCAGTAGTGCGAAGGATGGTCGGCAGCTCAGAGTCGTGGGACGCGGTGGTGTCCTTCTGCGAGGACGTGATGTCGCAGAAGGAAGCTGCGGAACGGGAGAGGGAGATATCAACTCCCTTCCCGGGCCGCAGAAGACGCACCGGGCGCCGAGGAAGGGCGGATAACGCCCTCTTCCGCCCCCCATGAATAGGTCTAGGGGCGAGGGACAGGGGGAAGTCCCCGCCCCCTATTGATGGACCCCGAGGCGAAGGCGCGCGCGAGTGTCGGCGCGCGCCTTTGAGGCGATGCACGGGGTAGTTTAACACCCCACTACTCCGTGCAGGAGACGAGGCCCGGACAGACCGGGCCAGCACGAGGGTGTGGGGCCGTGGAAGAATTTAGACTCCCGCGGCTCCACGCGCGCTCGTGATAGAAGACACACCGGGGTGGTTTTAGTCAGTAAAAGTCTGACATACCCCGTCGCCCAACCCAGGGCAGCGGGCATCCTATGAGGATTTCCACCCCGGCAAAAAAAAAAAGGTGATGCAATGGTAAACCCAACAAAACGAGCATCGTTGGTCGCGCCAAAGGGAGACCCTCCACGACCAAACACAACATTTAGCGCATCGTACCCGATACACATCGCACATCGCAACACAACTAGTCTAAACCCGTCCTCCGTACGGCTTCACAAGACATCATCGCTCATGACTGAACACGACGAAACGCTTGGCGACAAGACTTTGTCTGTTGGGTGGTAACTTCTGCCGGCAGCTGATGTTATGGCCTACCACCGAGGAACTTCCTAACACTGAAGAGCCAGCAGAACTAATAAAGTCTTACGAAAAAATTAAATAAACATGCACAAATTTTTGGATAACGTACGAAAAGCCTTTTACATATGACTTCCTTTGGGTGGAAAGAAACTAGACAGGGCAATTTTATGCCAAGTTTAAGGTACAAGGACAAGTTTATTATCTCATAGGTTCCCCCGTCAGCTTTCTACCGCCATTAGGACAAAGCTCTCAATTTTTGCAGATATATTTTAAATCAGATGGTGACCAAGCATAACTGTGTTAAAGATGACCAAAACTACATTTTCGAATCGAAAATAATACGTGAGTAAAAAAATTACACACCTATAATTAAAATACCTACAAAAACACAAAATAAATATAACAAGAGAAAAAATAGGATTATATAAAATAATACGTGAGTAAAAAAATTACACACCTATAATTAAAATACCTACAAAAACACAAAATAAATATAACAAGAGAAAAAATAGGATTAAGGCAACGATCACTTATACACACAATCAGCCTAAAAAATATGGTTGAACTGAACAAGCGCACAACGCAGCACTTGCTTGCTTCTTTCATTTAGTAGGTACTTACTTATAATTCTGACTTCAGTGCATGCGTGTAAGGTTGAATTTGGTTTGATGTCAGACTCGGTCGTAAAAAATAATGGCTTTTTGTACTGCTTTGTAATAAGAACTTTATACACTACACTTAAGGCTGATTTTAAATTAATTTATTTTTATTTTGACTACTTTAGACTGCTTAATACTTATCGCCATTTTTGATAAGAGCTTTGTCCGAGAATGTGTATCTAGTGTCTAAGTGATCGATGGATTAGGTATAGTAAAAAAGGGAAATGATTATATTTAAATATACTTAATACATATTATTTAAATTAACTGCAATGATTTTTTTTTATTAATTATAACTAGCGCTTGACCGCAATCCCGCCCGATGGTAAGCAGTGATGCGATCGTTGATGGTAAAGCGCGCTAGTTTATTAAGAGCCTGTTCACTCAGAAAAACTGAGCGAATAGGAAGGAAGACGGCAGTTGAGCGAGGCGATGCAATGTTAAACCCAACAACACGACCAACGATGCTGCGCCAGAGGGAGATTGGTCTGGAGACCCTCCACGACCAAACTCCCGACACAACAACATCAGACATCATGCCGGAACACGACAAATCGCTTGACGGCAAAACTTTGTCTAATGGGTGGTAACTTCTGCCGGCGGCCGAACGAACATTTGGACAACTTGAGTCATAGACTTTTTAATTAGCATACTTATAACGTTGTAACTTATATTACCTATATTTATTTATAGTGTATAGGTACCAAAATGTTTTTAAAAGAAAGCCACCCGTGGGAAGCCGGGACGGATCGCAAATAGATACCTAATCTATGGGACATAAATGAAAATATTATTATAATATTGATAAATGTATAAAGAAAAGACAGCAAAAAGAAAGAAAAATATTTCTCTGTCAATGTGTAGGTAAATGTAGCTCTTCCATGTGATATCTTTCACAAGCCCCATTAAACCTAATTGCTACTTGGGATTTTAAACTCTAATTTTTTTTCACCATATAGCCTATAGGTACCTAGGTCCGAAACTTAAATTACGCAACTGCACATTTAAAAAATAATAGTAAGTATTTAGGCACTTGACCTACATTTATTTTGTGAATTTTCCATTTACTAAATATTCTTGTGATTTAAACCCACATTCCTTATAAGTTTTCCCTTGTGGTAGATAGAACATGTTAGAAGATTTTAAAACTATGTATGGTCTGCAAAAAATATCTTCAAAAGTACAGACGGCAGCACATCAGGCTCCTACAAAGTCAGATCCTTTTATTAGATTTCCAACTTTATGTCATCAATAAGGCTCAAGGTTGATGTTAATATTTGACAAGTTCGGGTAGTTTGACTTGCTGTACGTACATAACAATCTAAATGAGCATGATAAAAACAAGATGGGGGCGTATTTAGAAGAACAAGGAGAACATTTTCGACTTCGAATACCGTTATCAAGGCCATTGCAACGAAAATAGCTTTTGTGAACATGAAAGGAAATGTAATAAGGAATAAGGTTCACTTTTAAACTTTTTTAAGCTATTGCATAGCTTCTATCGCGGGCCTTGAGCGCGGGGACCGAATCCAGAAATTCCGTAACGAAAAAACCTCACGCTCCCCATCGTCTAACGTCGTTTCAGTTCGGCAGTCTTCGGCACGGTATGTTTGTGTGCGTGCGACTATATCTTTTGATAACAATTTATAGATTTTCAAAAAGAGCATGCATATTGCAGGGCGCGAACTCAGTTCTACACACTTGCCATGTTACTGATAGTCGCGATGTGCTAAACTTGCGATTAATTTTCTCTCTGAAATAGGTCTTCTATAGAGATATGTCATAGACGTCACCGACGTTGTCATGGCTACCTTAAAAACTTTTCATATAATTAATTATTAAGTACTTTTATTCAAATTAATTTAGTAGTGTTTTTATAAAATAGCTTTTTTTTTAACGGAAAAGCTAAGATGAATGTCACGCTAATTTTTCATTGGACTTTTAAATTATTTATAGTGTTGTTTACTAAACAAAAGCGCGTGATTTTATAGAGTAAAAAGTGCTCACGCGGCCATTTTTTCAATTGTTGCAAGAATTCAAAAGACTGTCTTTGGAGATATTTGTGCGTGCTTATGCAAACTTAGAAATGGCCTACAAATAGTGATGGTAGCAATTTACATTTCTCCGAATCCAAAATTGGACGAGTTAGAGCATTTTATTCATCGCACTTTACTGGAGTACACTGAAGAAGGCTCGAAAATACTTGGTACAAATGGTAATAAATTTCCACTTATCTTGGCTGGCGATTTCAACATTAACTTCGCTGATAAAAAATCAGAGCGGTTGACAACTTTTCTATCAAAAACATTGAATTTGAAAATGAATAATGATCCACAAGAGTCCACAACAAAATATGGGACCACCATTGACGCGGTATTTTCTAGGTATTTAGAGGATATTAAGTCGCAAACTTATGTTTCTTATTTCAGTTATCATAAACCTATAGTTTCAATGATAAATATTCCTGAATAACCAACAGCTACTGTAAGGTAATAAAACCCACATGTATTGTAAAATAATAAAAATATTTTAAATAATATTAAATTTTTATTTATTTAATAAAAGAAAATTTTGTTTTCTTATCGGTCACCACGCTCAAAAAGTGTAACTTGAATTAATATCAAAGAAAAAGAAATACTGCATAAATAAAATAAATAAATAATTATAATTGCATAAATTGATACAAAATGCTATGCAATAGCTTTACCGCGGCAGTCCCCGAGTGCCACACGTCTTTTATTAATTTGCTATGATTTGAAAAGCTGATAAAAAATTAAACCTTTAAACCATGGGTACCTAGCTATATCATAAGATGGAAGGAAAAGCATTGTTTAAATTTATAGGTTATTTATATTAATTAGATTTTTTTTTTATATTTATAAACTATCGCTTGACTGCAATCCCGCCCGATGGTAAGCAGTGATGAAATCGTTGATGGTAAATTATTAAACCCATTCACTTAAAAAACTTAGTGAATAGGAAGGAAGACTGCAGTTGAGCGACGACCAATGATGCTGCGCCAGAGGGAGATTGATGTGGAGACCCTCCACGACCAAACTCCCGAGACAACAACACTTGACGCATCGTACCCGGCACACATCGCAACACAACTGCTCAGACCCGTCCTCCGTACGGCTTCACCAGACATCATGCCATTAAATAATGGCGCCTATCATTTGATATCTAGGTATTTTATACTATATTGATTCGATGATCAAAAGCAATGCAAGCCTTACGGCCAAAGGATTAAATATAATTTTAATGTATTTGCTTACGGCATTGCTTACCTTTGCGAGGCTCATACAACCTAACCTAGTTAGCATTCCATTATTTACATGACTAGTAATGTCTATTTATACATTTTAATTAGGTACATCATATTCACCGCAAAAACTTAGTAGGTAGGTACTTAGGTATCTATTCAAAATTATTTAGGTAGGTAAGTACTTTAAATAACAAAGATATGTGGTCTATAGTATCATTTTGCTAAAATAGTTACCTATGACCATTATTTAAATTTTATGACTACTTATTATGTATGAATCATCGCTTGATATTGGGTACCTACCTGCAATATCAAAATACCACACAGGTGAACGGTACCTACCTGCACAGAAGAGATGAAAAATATATTCCATGCGTACCCGTCCTATTGCTTAAAAATAAACAATAGAAAAACTTAATGAGTACCTACCTAACTAATCTCATAAAATGTGAAATTCTTATCATAGAGGAAACAACAATGGTAAAAGTAGGTATTTTATACATATAAGCAGCCGTCTTTCGTTTGTCCGCTAATTCGATCGAGATTAGCGGTAAACATTGTCTATTTAGTATTTACAAAATGGAGGTCTCGGGCATAAACGCCATCTTCCAAGCATCGTGAACATCGCGAATATCGTAGTGCAAAATAATGGCGGGTTTAGATTTTCAACCGAAGGAGGAGTGTGCAGCGCCATCTATTCGTTCAGTGAGTAAGCTATACTTCCGAACTGCGAGTTGCTGAAAGTTAGCGATAATACTGAGCAACCGGTGGCGCTGCGATCGTCAAGCTTTGAAGCTATTTTCTGTAACCGCACGGAGATGGCGCTACCAGGTCTTTTCTAAAGTGATTGAAACAAAATAAAATAATTTAGGCGGCAAAACTCTAGATTATGAGGTGATTTAAAAAAGATGTCTTTATGATAATACCAACCAAGTCTACTGTAAAGTTTTAGTGTACTTCTAATGTGATACTGGGAGCTGTTTTTTACCGCTACCAATTTGGTACCATGTAATAAGTAATAACTTGTTAGAATATAATTAAATCAAATACGGTGCTACCGAAGAAACGGTATAAATAAAAATAAATATATACGGACAAATCACACAGATTGAGCTAGCCCCAAAGTAAGTTCGAGACTTGTGTTATGGTATATTAACTCAACGATACTATATTTTATAATAGATACATAATATATAGATAAACATCCAAGACCCAGGCCAATCAGGAAAAGATCGTTTTCCATCATGTCCTGGCCGGGGAACGAACCCGGGGCCTCCATGTCGCAGGCAGGCGTGTTGACCGCTGCGCCACGGAGAATGCCTCTTTTTTTAGCGACCACTCAGTTCAAAGAAATTATAGGGCACACCACCCAAATAATACCGGATGTAGTGCGCATGACCGGTCGTCGTGCAGATCCCTGGGGAAGGCCTATATCCAACAGTGGTCGTCTTTCGGCTGAAATGATGATGATAATGATGAAGATCGCCAGGCCATTGTACCCACTAATGTTGTTTATTCTTATTCAATGACAATTTAGCAGAAATGAATGTAGTTTTGGTATGGCTATAAGCGGGACTACTGGAAGCAAAGAATGGATTATTTTTAACATAAAAATCTCAATACTATTTGTAGAAATTCGATTAATGCGGATAGGCTCGCCCTGTAAGTTCTTCGCCTTTGGACCATAACTGGTGAAATATGGGTGTACCTATATAAAATATTATACCTGTGTCTAATCCTTCATAGAACTAATTTACGCAACTCCAAGTCCAAGGCGAGTAGGTATTTTGCTTGTCGATATAGGGATGCTACCTATCTATAACCGTTTAATAAATAAATACCTAGACTAAATTAGTAAAGTTAGGCCCCTTGTGTCTTGCCCTTGGCCCCTCATACCTCTAAAGAAGCTTGTTGATGAACACGTGCTATACCTAATGGGTCAGCCGCTTATTTTGAATGTTTAAAAATAATATAGCTCAAAAAATTACACCATCCTTAGTAGAACACGAAAATGCTAATGAAATGTACGGTGCCCTTGTTGATGTTGTGCAAAAGGAGTACCAAATTGTTTTCAAGAGTAAAACCATAAAGATTAATGGATCGTCTGTTGGCTTTAACCAATGGGCTACTCCAGGTATTTATAAAAGTAGAGTGAGACTGTACGAGTTATACTGTTTCTACCGTTTCTAGAGTAGGTATGTAAGAAATTATTCAAAAAGATTAGAGTATTTGCTAAATCAAAATTTCTAAGCGATGCAATTAATAATAAAGTAAAAACCACTTGAAAAAATACTGGTAATGAAACTGGTAAATCGATTAAACAGGATAAACAACTTCAGAATATGGTCGACAACAAATTAGTTCATAAAGCCGCTGACTTTAATTAGTTTTTTGCTAACATACCAATAGCTACAACTCGCTCCTTAAAATCAGCCGCGTCTAAAGCTGAAAAACGAAATGTGTAAAGTTCGCCTTGCTAAATGGCAAATCTAGGACCCAACATGATTTAGATAAAGAGGTGCTTAGAACTGTGGGCTCGACAGTTTTTCTGAGAATAGCAGTAGATGCCAAACTTTAGCGGGGACCACACATATCAAGAAGACTCTTTTGGGTCGCTTACGCCGTCAGGAAAGTAAGACAATACACTGACGTTGATATAACTCGTTCAGTCTATTTTAGTTATTTCCCAAGCGTTATGTCCTTCGGTATTCTACTGTGGGGCAAAGCCAAACATACAAATTAATAAATAAAATAATAAATAAATATATACGGACAAATCACACAGATTGAGCTAGCCCCAAAGTAAGTTCGAGACTTGTGTTATGGGATACTAACTCAACGATACTATATTTTTATAATAGATACATATATAGATAAACATCCAAGACCCAGGCCAATCAGGAAAAGATCGTTTTCCCATCATGACCTGGCCGGGGATCGAACCCGGGGCCTCCACGTCGCAGTCAGGCGTGTTGACCGCTGCGCCACGGAGACCGACGAAATTATATTTATACTCCAAAAACGAGCTGTTCGAGCTATTTATCTTAGCCAATATTTTATATATTAGACAAAATATTCACTTGTACATTAAAAACAGTGAGACCAAATGTTAACACCAGAAATAAGGCCATACCTACTTTTTCACCGACTTCAAAGGAGTCGTAACTCTTTTGTTGGGCTTGGTTAACTTTTTACAACAAGATACCTTTTGCTTTGCTAGACTTGCCTTACAATGCATTTATAGCACAAATAAAATCTAACCTTTGTTCCAAGACATATTATTCTGTCAACGACTATTATGATAAGAAGAGCTGGTCGCCCTGATTAACTCAAGACGATTTTGCATTCTTTCTCCAGAATTAGCTTACTGCGAAAAGATTTAAGATATTTAATGTCTTTGGCTTACTGACACGTTATATGACTTCATATACTTACCTAATTGACTTTTTTACAATGCATAATTAATATGTAAGATCTCAGGCCCTTTATACCTATAGGCTTTTGGTTATAAGATTTTACTTAATCAGTTTTAATGTTTTTTTTTTGGCTTCTCGTGGTTAGTTGGCATATGTTAAATAATTTAATTTAATGTTTTTAAAAACAGAGAGATAAAAAGAAAGATATGCTTCATATGCATTTAGTAGTATATGTATAGCTAGTAACAGCTGCTAAACATTTT
The DNA here is from genome assembly GCA_037179545.1 of Sesamia inferens. Taxonomy (NCBI): domain Eukaryota; kingdom Metazoa; phylum Arthropoda; class Insecta; order Lepidoptera; family Noctuidae; genus Sesamia; species Sesamia inferens. Next base: position 10,036,109 of record CM073934.1, on the reverse strand, counting down.
AGTTTTATTTATTTGTATAGATAAGGTCCGCTTTTTGATGATCCGTTCTGATTCATTTTTTTCGACTCCTGGAACAGCTTATTCCACGAATCAAAGAGCGACAACAATAAACAAATTCGAAACAAATCTTTACGTCACGAGCCACCAATCTCTTTCATAAAAAATAAATTTAAACAACACTAAATCCAAGCGCCGCGTCGATTCCCAACATTATTCGCGACAAAATACAATTCCACCAACTACATTGTTCGAAATCATAATGGAATATAGTCCGAATTGTTTTTTACGCTCCGTAATAACCGCGGCAATGATGTTTTTGTTTGGAATATCCACTTTTGTGTAGCCATAATGGGTGTATTCATTCAGACGGGAGCAACTGAAAAGTGTCTCTTTTATCAGTCGCACAATAGGCGGGAATCAAAGAAATTACGAATTCCACGGACCGATGTTCTAGAGTGTGAAATAAAGACGGGATTGTAGGTACTACCGCTTTTGTTGGTTTGTAATATTTTCATTGTTGAATAGGTGGGCCGATACAGCTTCGAATATTTATGATAGATATGCATCTCGAAAACAATGGGGTGTTATGTAGGCAGCGGTAAGGATAAAATATAGGTCGTTGCTAATGAATTTTAATTTTATTTCTTACGACCATTGAAATCTAATATCTATGATTCTAGAGTTAACGATACTTAGACTCATCCATTGAACCCAATACTAGTTGGTCTCGGCCACAGTATTGCGTGATAAATGAACACACTATCAGTAGCAATGACAGTCAATTTGACAGTTCAACAAAATTCATTGCGTTATTTATCTTGTTGAGCAGACAAATTTAGGGAACATATAAAGCAATGGGTTAGCAATCTCCATCAAAATGATTCAGATTCTGACTGACAGTGTGTTACACAATAAGGGTGCTGTCTGGTTACTTAACACACTGTCAATCAGAATTTGAATCATTTCTGTTTGGTTTATCTGTAGGTACATGTTTATGGTTCTTTCTGTATGATTGTTCGATTGGTAAATATTAAAGACTTTAGATAATTAGACTGGTTTATTACACTTGTAGAATTATATTATTGGAAACGACCTCTTCTAGGTCAGATCCTAAGTTACAATGACAAGACAATAGACTATATTCATAGACACTAATACATAGAGATGGTATTAGTTACTCGACTACAGAGTAGTGATGTATGATACAACATCCCCCCTGTTTAAGTTTAAATTAACCCTTGACAAACAATGTTATAGAAACCTGACTTAGTTACAATTTAGACAATGACTTAAGACTATGGTTAGGTCTTAATCTAGGATACAATGTTCTACTTAATCTATTTCATCAATTAGCCTTCTGGTTGGCTTTACAACTCTTCCAGAACGAGTTACATGTTGACTGACTGAGGATTGAGATGAGAGCTCTTGAGGTCTAGACTCCTGCCTGTTACCTTCCTCTCTCCCCTGCGACGAATTGGATAGCATAGGAGAATATTTGTGTCTTAAATGAACCCTATTCCTCCTATACCTAACTCCATTGACATCCTCAACGACATATGACCTATTATTAGCCAACCTTAGCTTGACAATGGCTTGTTCCCAATTGCTATCAGGCTTTCTTTTAAAGTATACATGATCATTGGGATACAATAATGACAATGACTTTGTATTTCTATTATAATATTTAGACTTATTTTTATTATTTTGCTTGACACATTCTTCATAATTTTTGAATGTAACCACTTTAGGTTTTAATTTCTTATAAGACATAGGAATGTTATTTCTTAAATTCCTGGACATTAACAATTGAGCTGGAGATGGTAAATTATTCTTAGGTGTGTTTCTATACTGTAATAAAGCTATGTATGGATCAGATGAGTTTCTTTTACATTTTTTTAACATATTTTTGATAATTTTGACTGAACTCTCTGCTTGACCATTTGACTGTGGATGATATGGGCTAGTTACCATGTGTTCTATATCCCATTCATGCATAAAATTCTTAAATTCTAATGACTGAAAAGGAGGACCACCATCAGACACTAAAGATAAAGGTATTCCATGACGAGCAAAAATGGACTTTAAATGTGTTATTACATTCTTTGCTGTACTGTTTTTATTTAACAAAGCTATTTCTATAAATTTAGAATAATAATCTGTGACAATTAAATAAGTAAGGTTATCAAAATACATTAAATCAACACCTACTTGTTGCCATGGATATTTATTAATTTCAAAATTTTTTAGTGGTTCCTTTGGATTATTAGGTTTAAATTGTGCACATACATAACATTGTTCTACCAAGTTTTTAATATCAGCTGACATGCTTGGCCAGTACAAAGACTCTCTAGCCAGTTTTAAGCATTTATTTATACCTTGGTGACCTTCATGAATTTTACCTAACATTTCCTTATACATTGACTGTGGTACTATTAATTTTGACCCTTTGAACAACAAATCTTTGACTACATGAATTTCAGCTTGTATATTCCAAAATGGTTTTATTGACAGACTGACATTATTTTTATTTTTTGGCCAACCATCATAATAATACTTTTTTAACAATTGCAAAGTATCATCTTTCTTAGTGTTCTGTAACAATTTTGTACAGTACTCCTTTGTGACTGCTAGACTTGAATGCATTAAATTGACATGACAAGATATTTCTGACTCATTCTCAGGTATATAATGTTCTTTCAATGCTGCTCTAGACAGAGTGTCAGATATAAACATTTCTTTACCTGGAACATGTATAACTTCCAAATCATATTTTTGTAAAGTTAACATCATACGTTGCAATCTTGCTGGTACATCATGTAATGGCTTTTTAAAAAGATAGACTAAAGGTTTATGATCAGTATGAACAGTTACTTTATGACCGTACACATACTGGTGAAATTTTTCACAACCAAACTGAATGGCTAACAATTCTTTCTCAATTTGAGCATACCTTGACTGAGTTTGAGTTAATGTTTTTGAACTATAAGCAATAGGTTTATTATTCTGCATAATGACTGCTCCTAATGCTGACTTTGACGAATCGACTGACAAGACTAATGGTACATTGGGATTATAATGAGCTAAAACTGGTGAATTTGTAATTTCATCGATTAAACTCTTAAGACATTGACTATGATTTTCATCCCAAGTCCAGACTGAATCTTTCTTCAAAAGATTTCTTAAAATTTGAGTTTTTTGAGACAAATTGCTAATAAAGGGACCTAAATAATTGATCATACCTAATATTCTTTGCAATTCTTTGACATTTTTTGGTGTGGGCATATTGACAATTGCTTTTACTTTCTCTTCATCAACCCTAGCACCATCTTTACTAAAAACATACCCTAAAAAACAGACTTCTGATACTAAAAATTTACATTTAGACTTATTGAACTTTAAATTGACTTCACGTGCTCGTTGCATGACTTTATGTACTCTCTCATTATGTACTGACTCGTTTGGTCCATATACCAAAATATCATCGATGAATATTAGAACTCCTTCTAAATCACCGAACAAATTCATCATGACTCTTTGAAAAATTTCAGACGATGCATTAATACCAAAAGGTAACCTTAAATATTTATATCTACCGAAAGGTGTTTGAAATGTACATAAATCAGAACTACATCTAGTTTAAGCATCCAAAATCCTGAAAATGCATCTAAATGAGAAAAACAAACAGCTCCTGCTAGTTGAGATCTGATCTCATCTATTGACTTTAGTGGATAAATTTCCCTTATAATATTCTTATTCAAATTACTAGGATCTAAACAAATTCGTAACTGACCCGTGCTTTTGACTGTTATCACTATACTGTTCACCCATTCTGTAGGTTTAAAAACCTTTTCAATGACCTGCATTTTCTCCATGCGATCCAATTCATCGCGCAGTTTGTTCAGTAAAGCGAAGGGTACTCTTCTCGGAGCATCCACGCATGGCACTGCTTCCGGTTTGAGTTTCAGGCGACAGACTTGAGGTAGACATCCAAGACCCTGAAATACATCATTGTATTGTGTAAGAATTTGTTCACTAAAATTTTGTTGAGACACAGAGAAAACTCTTTGAATTATACCTAATTTTTCACAAGTTGATAGACCTAAAACATTCGGACAAACTAAATCTGCGACTATAAACACTATATTTACACTAATAGTGCTATTATTTAAAGATAAACTACATTTTACATTGACTTTGCCCATAATGGGTATTGATATACCACCAAACCCACTAACGTTTATTTGACATTTCTCAAGTGACATTTGACTTTGACATTTCAAAGATTGAAAAGTTTTCTTTGACATAATATTGATATCAGCTCCTGAATCAACAATGCAATTAATTTGTGTATGACCAACTAAAATGTTTATGTTCCATGACTGTTTAGAATAGTATTTGTTTTCTTTTGACTCGACTGTATTGACCTGTTTACTATGTGTTGACTTTGCTGTAATAATTCTACAAGTGTTTGTTGTGTGAGATTCCTCAGACTTGTGTCTGTACTCATCATTAAGATATGAATCTCGGCTAAGACTTTTTGACTTTTTTGACTTGACTGTGAATCTCTCAGACTGTTTAGTGTTTTCATCATTGAGATATGACATATGACAAGAGTCTTCATTGGATCTCTCAGACCTATCAGTCACCAGCCTTTTTTCATCACTGAGGCATTTTTTATTAGACCTCTCAGATATGGCATTATCACCACTTTCATCACAGAAATATGACACAGGATATTTTTTATGACAAGATGAGTCTTCATGAGATCTCTTAGACATTGACTGCGACTGGCCTATGTGCGACCTGACCGTTGATTGTAACTTAGGATTTGACTGTGTGTATGACAACCTGCTATGTCTGTAATGATTTTGATTGTGATGACTTTGTGACTCTAAATGACAATTATATTGACTATACTTATGACTATGACTGAAGTTATGACAATTTAAAATTCCAACAAAATTATCTTGACCACCAGTTGAACCAAAAGACTCTAAATGACTGACTTTTTTATTATTGGAGTAACAAAATTTTGCAAAATGACCATAAGAGCCACATGACCTGCATTTAGCTCCCTGCGCCGGACATTTGCAGCGGCGGTGCTGTCCACAGCGGCTACACGTCTTCGAGCGCTTCTCAGGACTGGGACTTGACTTTGACCTCCCTGCGCTGGATCCCTGCTGACTGACTGGTGAAGCTCGCCGTCGCTGACGCTCCGCTCGACCACGGCTCCTCCGACGCAGATGCATGACTTTTTCAGACTCTTGACTAGTGGACCTCTTGACAATTTGGTCTGCATCCTGCTGTGCGACGATGAGTGTCCTAGCTAGCTCTCGCATCCTCTGATATGTCAGATCAGGTTCCTGCAGCAGTCTCTGACGTACATGTGCTAAGTCCAAACTCAAGTTGGCGATAAAAATATCTCTGATAAGAGATTCTCTGAGCGTTCCAAATTCGCAATCTTGGCTCTTATTTTCGAGATCGGTTAAGAAATCCTCGATGCTTTCCGATTTCTGTTGACGTGTGGTAAAAAACATGTAACGATACATGGTAATATTTTTTCTGGGTTGAAAAAATTCGTCGAATTTGGCTTTGACGTCATGTAATGTGCTTTCTCCAATATTTATGTTGAATGTGTTGAAAATATTTAAGCATTTTTCACCAATGTGATGTAATAAAATGGCGATCTTGCGTTTCTCACCGGACTTGTCCAAACCTGTTGCCAACAAGTATAATTCGAACTGTTGCCACCAGCGCTTCCAGGTTTCGTAGTTGTTGTTTGTTGCATCTGACGATATTTTAAGCGCCTTCAAGCCACTGTTCATTGCAGCTCCGGTGTCATGGCCGCCACCGACGCCATCCGACTTTTGCATTTTATGAATTTTCTTTCTTCGTATTGGGTTTTTTCACTCTTCTGACACCATGTATGATTGTTCGATTGGTAAATATTAAAGACTTTAGATAATTAGACTGGTTTATTACACTTGTAGAATTATATTATTGGAAACGACCTCTTCTAGGTCAGATCCTAAGTTACAATGACAAGACAATAGACTATATTCATAGACACTAATACATAGAGATGGTATTAGTTACTCGACTACAGAGTAGTGATGTATGATACAACACTTTCTACTAAGAAAGAACCATATTTTAGATTAAAATAGTGTCCTTAGTGTGTTTTGGCCTTTTGTCCGTGGGTTTTTGTTTTAAATATACAAAGATATGCTTCTAGTTGGATTTGGTTTTTTTTTTTTAATAATTGTAAACTAGTGCTTGACCGTAATCCCCCCTGATGGTAAGCAGTGATGCGATCGTTGATGGTAAAGCGCGCTAGTTTATTAAGAGCCTATTCACTCAGAAAAACTGAGCGAATAGGAAGGAAGACGGCAGTTGAGCGAGGTGATGCAATGTTAAGCCCAACAACACGACCAACGATGCTGCATCAAAGGGAGATTGATCTGAAGACCCTCCACGACCAAACTCCCAACACAACAACATTAGGCGCATCGTACCCGGCACACATCGCAACACAACTGTTCAGACCCGTCCTCCGTACGGCTTCACCAGACATCATGCCGGAACACGACAAATCGCTTGGCGGCAAGGCTTTGTTTGGTGGGTGGTAACTTCTGCCGGCGGCCGATGTTATGGCCTACCACCGAGTAAATATACATATATATATATCGAATACCTACAACCAACTAGACTGTCCATAGCTAGACAAAGTCTGATTCATCTTCATACTACTTCAACTCTTCAATGGCCCCTGTGGTTAGATACCACAATTTTGCCAATAACACGTGTAACAAATTATAGATATTCTTTAAAAATTTTATTTCACAATAATATCGGATATCGCCAATGACAATTGAAAAAACGTCCGCGTTAGCCGACTACGAGGAGATTTGATGCAAAGCCATGATGTGGCCACTATGCTGCGATATTTCAATGTCCTTTATGAATTTTTCACTGAATGCACTTTTTACTATATAAATCACGCGCTTTTATTTAGTAAATGTCACTATAAATAACTTAAATGTCCAATGAAAAATGAGCGTGACATTCATCTTAGCTCTCCTGTCAAAAACTCAAGTCTTATCATAAAAACTTAAACACTTGTTCAACTTGTGTCTACTGTTAGTGTTACGTCAAATTCCCTTACAATAATGTCTTATTTAGCCTAAACAAGTGATAAACTCTATTTTGTGGTAGAAAGACATGTCTGTTGAAGCCGTACGGAGGACGGGTCTGAGCAGTTGTGTTGCGATGTGTGCCGGGTACGATGCGCCAAAAGTTGTTGTGTCGGAGTTTGCTCGTGGAGGGTCTCCAGAACAATCTCCCTCTGGCGCAGCTTCGGTGGTCGTGTTGTTGGGTTTAACATTGCATCACCACGCTCAACTGCAGTCTTCCTTCCTATTCACTCAGTTTTTTTTTTTGAGTAACTAGGCTCTTAATAAACTAGAGCTTTTCACCATCAACGATTGCATGACCGCTTACCATCAGGCGGGATTGCGGGGTGCGGATTTTTTTTTATAAATATAAACTAGTACTTAGTTTATATTTATAAAAAAAATTAAAGAGTGCTGCGTGCGCTCCACACTCGACAGTCGTTAGTAGAACTGCGACAATCTCTTATTTTGTTCTGCAAGACAAACTGAATGCTCGGCGGTAGATTCTCTGGCCCGCGATTGCGATGTGTTCCTAACTACCTACTCTCTCATACTTACGACATGATATGAATTTTCTGACGAAACACCTACTTATTCACTCAGTTTTTTGAGTGATTAGGCCCTTAATAAACTAACGCGCTTTACCATAAACGATTGCATCAATGCTTACCATCAGGCGGAATTGCGGTCAAGCACTCACTACTTGTACCTAGTAAGGCAGCTAACTGTATCATATATCTAATATACCTATTTACTTTCTGAAATCACGCGTGGGTACTTCCTAGTGAAACCTACATACAATTAAACCTACTGAACCAAAATCAGCGTGTACACTTGTACAGTGAGCAAAATATGTGAATAGACTGAAATTGGAAGCCGCGGGGCGCTGATTGCCAACTACATCTTGATCGTATTGACATTCATGAGCCTGTATTGCGACGCACTCATCAGGTCTTTTATATCACAGTATACAGTTTGATATAAAAAAGTAAAATCGACACGTATTTGGGGTGAATATTAATTAGTTAAAGATATTAAAAGATTTCTTAGTTTTAAATTTCTACTAGCGGCCGCCAGCGACTTCGTTCGCGTGATTTTGTTATGCTCCACTCCTATTGGTCGCAGCGTGATGTCATATCGCCTAAAGCCTTCCTGGATTCATAGGCTATCCAACGCAAAAAGAATTTTTCAAATCAAACCCGTAGTTCCTGAGATTAGCGCGTTCAAACAAACAAATAAACAAACTCTTCAGCTTTATATTATATTAGTATAGATTTATGGTCAAATTTGATATAAAAATGTTAAATGAGTGAATTTTAATTAATGAAAGACACTGAAAGATTTCTTAATTTTATTTTTCTATTTATGGTCAAAGACCTAAAAATGTTAAATCGACACGACGTGTTGAAGGTGAATTTTAATTAGTTAAAGATACTGAAAGGTTTAATTATATTTTTCGTTGAAATTGTCAGATTTAAAACGTGATATCGTAAGTTCAGACATCTGGTAACATCATACACTTAGAGTATTAGTGACTCTGTATCAGTACCACATATTTATTTTTGTGCAAACATGACAAGTTTTTTCACGAAGCGTCATTTGCGGAAACTTGTTACTTACTTCTGTAATATGAAGAAATCTGCAGCTGTGGCCCATCGATTTCTTGTAAAGCTTATGGTGAAGCTGCTATAAGAGAGAGAAGTAGTCGTGAGTGGTCTTCACAGTTTAGAAACTGTGAAGACAAAGAACGTAGTGGAAGACCGAAATCGTACAAAGACACGGAATTGGAAGCATTATTGGAGGAAGACAGAAGGAAGAGGAAAAACGCGCCCATTACTACTACTATTATTATTTATTTACAATAAGTACATAGGGATATGACAAAATTAAAATCTAAGCACAAGGATGTTGCTAATTTTTAAGACATTTCTTCCAGCAGACCTGCGAAGGGGAAGTAAAACAAAAACGTAGACAATAGTGTTAGTGTGTAAGAACAAGAAAATAATAGTAGGTATTGTTAAGTGTAATAGTGTTAAGTCCAAAACTATTAAATTACCTACACATAAAGGCTGTATCTGACATCGACGCACAAACGAGTACCATGGATTCATTACATGATTCTGAACCCCCCAGTGGTGGAATTTTTCGTCAACTTTTTCATGATTTAAAAAAAATGTAGTTATTTTCACTTTAGACCGTTCATAATTGCTATACTTTTACAACTCAATAAGATTTTAAAGTAAAAATTAATTAATTCGCTAATTACACAAAAAAGCGCAATGAAAACAAAACTCGAAAAACTATCTTATCAGCTGATTTAATAGAGTTCACATCAGGAATCAACGTCATACCTACAAACCCGCACGGCGGCACGCTTGCAACGTTCAAAGGCCGAGCCGACACTTTTTTTAAACATTGTTATTTCTGTAACCGTTCATTAACGACATAAATGACTATCAAAATTTTATTAGTGGCACGCGGTGTAGCCATCTTACAAATTATCATAAAATATATAATTATTATAGTAGTTGTAGCGAAACTCCGTAGATGTGGTGGGTACATAAAAATAATGATTAGAGACAATTAACCATCACCCACCAGACAAAGCCTTGCAGTTGTGTTGCGATGTGTGCCGGGTACGATGCGCCTAATGTTGTTGTGTTGGGAGTTTGGTCGTGGAGGGTCTTCAGATCAGTCTCCCTTTGGCGCAGCATCGTTGGTCGTGTTGTTGGGTTTAACATTGCATCACCTCGCTCAACTGCCGTTTTCCTTCCTATTCGCTCAGTTTTTCTGAGTGAATAGGCTCTTAATAAACTAGCGCGCTTTACTAGCTAGCTGTTTACCATCAGGCGGGATTGCGGTCAAGCGCTAGTTTATAATTAGTAAAAAAAGACTGCAGCCAGTGGGGTGGGGAGGGATGATGGGTGCCGGATTTGGATAAGCATTTACATAATACATAATCAGCTAATAATATTACCACCGTTGAGATACCAGCTTCCTCGCGGTGAGAGGGAGTGGGCCTTAATCTACCACACTGTCCCAGTGCGGGTTGGTAGATGGCACATGTCTTGGAAGTTTTTTGCCTCTAGGACATGCCGGTGTCCTTGCGATGTTTTCCTTCACCGTTTTGAAAGCGGTGATTATGAAATAATTTACACAAAGTAAAGCCCCTCATGGGGTTTGAACCTACGACCTACAAGATACCGCTAGGCCACCGCATTTACCGTACGTGAATGTTTATACGAATTCCGCACCCGCGGCCATAGGTAGAGCGGCATAGACACAGCGGTGGCTTTAGCTAGTAAGAAACCCCCTGTGTCACCACCAAGATGAAGGAAATCTGTAATGATTTCCATCGCGAAAAAAAAAAAACATTTTTTAAATTATTATAAACTAGTGCTTGACTGCAATCCCACCTGATGGTAAGCAGTGATGCAATCGTTGATGGTAAAGCGCGCTAGTTTATTGAAAGCCTATTCACTCGGAAAAACTGAGCGAATAGGAAGGAAGACGGCAGTTGAGCGAGGTGATGCAATGTTAAACCCAACAACACGACCCAACGATGCTGCGCCAGAGGGAGATTGATCTGAAGAGCCTCCACGACCAAACTCCCAACACAACAATATTTGGCGAATCTTACCCGGCACACATCGCAACACAACTGCTCAGACCCGTCCTCCATACGGCTTCACCAGACATCATGCCGGAACACAACGAATCGCTTGGCGGCAAGACTTTGTCTGGTGGGTGGTAACTTCTGCCGGCGGCCGATGTTATGGCCTACCGCCGAGAAAATAAAGAAATATTCTCTAATCAATTTGTTTCTCGTGTAGTTTTGCTAGTTAATTTAATTTAGTCCTGTATAAACAGACGACATAATTACCAGTTACCCACACATTTTTAAACACATTGCTTTTTGGATTTGGAAATTTCCCTGAATCAACAACCTAAATAATACAATGAATTTGGCTGATATGTCAAAATCAAAGGTGATGCATCGCCATTCACCGATTTTATTGCTACCTAAGTAGCAATAAAATCCTAAATCTATATTCACAGGGGTCATAGTAACTGGCATCGTAGAAATCTCAAACTCAATCTGAATGATTTTAAAGGATATTACTAACCTATTGCGTCATAATATGACTACTCAACAACTTAAATATTCCAATGGATGTTGTTGAACTGTCAAAATGGAAGGCTTTGGTACCGATTGACTGAAAAATTTCTAATAAACAAATGTTACTACACTATAAATGAATATCTAAGTGATAAAAACAAATAATTGAAATTAAAATTAAATATATAATTAATTATACTTTTCAATATAACTTGAACATCCTACAAATATACAAATAAGGAAATAAGTAAACTAAGTAAAATTAGTCAGATACCAAAGATAAAATACTAAAGAAATTGTAGATTAAGTAAAATAATGTAAATGAAGTTAATAGTCTCTTTAATTTCTAATTATTAAGTTAAATTGCAAAAAACATATATTATTTTAAGGTATTCAGACAGAGCTCCCTTGTTACCTTATTTTGCTGTGCCCTACAGGGTCCATAACTGATCTCACATAAATTGTTACCACCTTTATGTCTAAGGGTCAAAAGTGCATTACCACTTTGGAACTTTATTGCAATAACAATAAGTGTCAAAAGTGATACTGCACTTTTAACCCCTTACTGTATTTATGGGAAAGCAATAAAGATATTGAGTATGGAGAATGGATATTGTGCGCAATTGACAATCAGATTATGCTACGTTTGCCGCGGTTGGTCTATGGACTGGTGACTGCCTTCAAATATAGAGACGTCTTTTTTGTTTTGGATGTGAAATCATCAAAAATTACCTCTCTCCCCCTCTGGGCGGGGCGGAAGTCAGATTTTTACTGACTAAAACCCATCCGTGTTCCTTTACTTGCCTGTGTGCCACGGCTTCTTTTTTAACCAACCCGCAACCATGGCCCAGGAGGCATCATTCTCCGTGGACCCCGTCACTATGTGCTATGTCAGCTCTTTGAGGCGCGCGTGAAACACAACGCGCCGTCGACCCGGGCTTAGTCCTTACCGGGCGGCGAGCTGGCCATCATCATCACTGCTTCGCAGAAATAAGTGACGGCCTGCCATGCGCTGTTGTTCTGACCCAATGCCGGTATAAAGACGGCCATCAGTCCATTTGCATTTAAGCGGAAATTGGAGTTTTTATTTAAACAAATAGTGTAGAGTCATCTTAACACCTCTCTCCTTCTTTTCTAAAACATGACAGATCTCAATTATATTATGTTAAAATTTAGAGGAAAAGTATACCTATGCTTCTATAATTTTCTATTTCGTCAAAAACTTATCACCTTTGTCTAATAGTCATCTGAACATCACGGTAAAAATGGGTTATTTTTCGCTATTTTGAAGTATCGTATTTCTTTTATTAATTAAGTTTCGGAAAAAATCAAATGATAGGGGCACGTATAATCACGGTGTAAAAAAATAATTGCTCTAAAAGCATTATCCACGAAGATGACAGCAGAATACGTTTGTATACAGAAAGCACCACTAGAGTTCCCTCTTAAATGCGCCTTTTATACCTTTTTATGCGAAAGTTAAAATAAATAAACGTGCAACTTGATCACGAGAACAAGGCACGCAAAAGCATATTTAAGGACTCATAAATTAAAAACATTTATTTTTCATTGTAATTACTAATTATAAATGAACAATTTTTATTTAAATTATCATGCTCCAAGAAATAAACTAATAATGAAATTGTTCCTGTGTCTTCTCTAGGTCGGGAGTTCCATATCTCCAGAAAAAGAAAAGAAAAAAACCTATTTGTATGACTAAAATCAGAATAAATAATCCTACTTTCATACAGCATTTTGAATCTATAGCTGATGCGCTGCTTGATGTACGTGAGTAGCGATCGCTACTATCGCTGGCACTGCCAGGTGGCTTCTTCAGCGTAAATACCATCTTAATGCAATTCTTTTCAACAATTCCTTATCGTATTATCAAGTTCCATGTGTTTAAAAATGCAGAGCATTCTTACTTCTAGAAGGCAGCTTTGATTTCAATTTTATCGTTCCCGAAATAGTCTTCTCTATTTTAATTAAAATTAAACTAAATGTTGATTTTATAATAGTAATTAAACTGTGTTGTTGTTTGCAAGGTGACACTCTTGACACAAATGACACAGATCTATAAAAATATGGAGACATAACGAACCTCTTTACCATCAATTCTTTTTTCTTACGCAACCTCTTTAAACTTTTCACTCATTGACAGTTGAATAGCATCCTGAGCAGGCCATTTTCTTTCCAGCCAGCACTATTGTTCGGAACTTCTTTTTAACGTAAGTAAGACTTCACTTTGTAATAGAAGAACAAAACCGAGTTTCTTGGCTGGTGAAGATGTTTAAAAACTTTCCTGTTGCCTTTTTACCGAAGAGTGCCTGTTTTTACAAAAGTCTCTCGTACATTTTGAATAGGAATCAGAAAATAGGTATCGCTCAATGAGTAATGTTAAACAGTGGTCCATTGAAACGGCTGAAGCCTTTAGAAAATCACCCTCCTTTCGAGTCGCTTTTTGCAGCCTCTATTTATGTTTTCCACATTTTCCATATAGAATTTCGTGCTTGTGATGTCGACCGAATCTTCCATTGAAATCTCACACTCGGGAGTTGGCAATTCAGTAGTAAATTAACACCATTCAGTAGCGGTCTGGAAGATGCCTGAAAGGTCTGTTTGTGACTTTTATTAATATATGTAGGGCTGAAAAAAAAAGCTTTTTTATATATTAAAGCCAGTATTCAAATATATTCTCACAGTATTTTTTTTACGTTGAAAATACATAAGTTGCTTTAAACTGGATTTTAATTATTTGGAATACAGTGTTTCTGCAATGTTCGGGAAAGTCATTATAATTAAGCGTAGCTTTTTATAAAATACCTATATAATGATAAAGCAATCGATAATTGTTGGATTTTAATTAAGAAAACTAAGTGAATAGAAAATCTCTCATAATAAACTTTCAACTCAATGTAGCTAATGTTCTAAAGTCCTAAGGCGTCCGTACGACCAATACTGTGTTCCACTCAATGAATGTCCTCATTAAAAATCATCAATAATGTTCTTTACACAAGAGGTTTCATAAACATATTTAATGACTAACGCAAAACCTGTTTCCAAAGAATTTCCCATTCAACTCATTTCCCTATTTGGTGGGATACAAAAGTGGGTGGCTGGTAACACAATTGGGCCAGCTATTGTTCCACGCCGCTCCACCGCCGAGTATTCTTTTACCAGCAGCTGGAACAACTGTTTCTAGTACGATAGCCTTACAGTAAGAACTATTGTCGCCTACGTAATTGTTTCCTGCCTCATCTACTAGAGGGCTACCTAATAGCGCGGTAACTTTATACTTAACTGCTAAGAATTGCTTAAAAGCAAATGCTTTTCGAAATTTGATTATTTTACATTTAATTTTTTGAAGTGAAACTTCTTTAGGCACGCTTGACTTGGGGAGTAAACTAGCGAAAGCGTTACGAAAAATGATAGGAAAAAAAATGATGAAGGCGAACGGAAGCAGAGTATAGTCCTATTTCGTCTGTAATACAAACAAGGAGCTGGCTCATGTAAATATTGCATGACCTGTCGAGTATGAAGTTGTGAGTTCGCATCTCGCCGAAGGCAATATATATTTTTTGGATCTTTTTAAGATTTGTTAACAATTGAGTCGAGTATGAAGTTGTGAGTTCGCATCTCGCGAAAGAAGGCAATATATATTTTTTGGATCTTTTTAAGATTTGTTAACAATTGATTACCTAAGTGCACAAATAAATTTATAAATTTCGTTCTGTTCTGGCCTTTATATTGTTTTATATATTTTTGCTGAACATTTCTGATATAATTAATAACGATAATACGATAATTGGACACAAAGTACAAATTGCTTTCGAGCCTCATAAGCTCAATTATTAAGCTAAGTACCTTGATTGATTAAGAACTATGAATTTCTTCGAGAACATGACGCTGCGAACACCCCCCGACCCCCCTCATTGATTACCTCACCCCCCCGTGGATTATCTCGGGAACCAGGGGTCGTGGACTACCCGAGTTTGGGGTCCCCTGAATCAGGAGGAGGAGCCCGACCTTTTGGCCCCGAGGGAATCCACTCCCCCCTCTCCCCCTCCCCCCTACCCCCGCAACCCCACGAAATCTACCCCCCCCCCCTTTAGTTACCTCACCCCCCCGTGGATTATCTCGGGAACCAGAGGTCGTGGACTACCCGAGTTTGGGGTCCCCTGAATCAGGAGGAGCCCGACCTTTTGGCCCTGAGGGAATCCACTCCCCTCCTCTCCCCCTCCCCCTCCCCCCCGCAACCCCACGAAACCTATCCCCCTCCCCGACCCCCTTTAGTTACCTCACCCCCCCATGGATTATCTCGGGAACCAGAGGTCGTGGACTACCCGAGTTTGGGGTCCCCTGATTCAGGAGGAAGAGCCCGACCTTTTGGCCCCGAGGGAATCCACTTTTTTTTTTTTTTTTTAAATTGGAGGTCTATGCAAAAATATTAATTTATAAATGAAAGCATGAAATAAATATAAATATTTATAGAAAATTAATATATGTATATGTGTATGTATATATATATATATATATACATACAGATGGTGCAAAAGAAGTTTCACTTCAGTCGTGTGGTCATAAGCACACTCGTTTTTTTTATTTTTTTTTATTTCAATTAATTATTTGCGTTGATATTATATGAATGGATTTTATATATATTTAATCTGTGATTGTAATTATATGTATACATATCTTGTTTTAAACATGTTTAGGTTGTTTAATGAATTTATGTATCTACACAAGCGAAAGTCTATCATTACCTATATTTGTCAGAATTACTTTTCTTAGTTTATTTATGATTAGTTTTTAGCAATATTTTATCTAACACGTATTTATTTTTATTTAAGTATGCATACACGCGTTATGCTGTTGTTTAGAACTAATTTACATCCGTCACCTCACATCAGGTTCAGTTGAGAACCAGCGTCAGGCACTAGTTGTTTGGCATTTTTGCTGAACTGGACATTTTTGGTGCAGCCATGAGGCACACTTTGCTGCTATTTTTTACATAGGGATTTTTTATTTTTTGTTTGGTGTTTTATCTTACTTTTTTTATTTGGGTTTTTTATTTTATTTTGTTGCTACCTGATGTATGTTTATGCTAGATGTATTGTGTGTCTTTAAGTCTGTGCTGAATAAATATATTTTCTTTCTTTCGTTAAAGCTTCATCATCATCATCATCATCATCATCATCATTTCAGCCGAAAGACGTCCACTGCTGGACATAGGCCTCCCCCAAGGTTCTCCACGACGACCGGTCCTGCGCCTCCCGCATCCAGCGGTTTCCCGCGACCTTCACCAGGTCGTCGGTCCACCTTGTCGGGGGCCTACCCACGCTACGTCTTCCGGTGCGTGGTCGCCACTCGAGAACCCGTCGGCCCCATCGGGCATCGGTCCTACGGGCAATGTGTCCAGCCCATTGCCACTTCAGTGTTGCAATTCTTCGGGCTATGTCGGTTACTCTCGTTCTTCTGCGGATCTCCTCATTCCTGATTCGATCGCGCAGTGAAACCCCAAGCATAGCCCTCTCCATTGCCCTTTGAGCGACTTTGAGCCTTCTTATAAGGCCCATTGTTAGCGACCACGTCTCAATTCCATAAGTCATCACTGGCAACACACACTGGTCGAAGACTTTTGTCTTGAGACACTGCGGTATTTCGGACGAGAAGATTCTACGTAGCTTCCCGAAAGCAGCCCAGCCGAGTTGGATTCGACGATTGACCTTTTTCTCGAAGTTGGACCTTCCTAACTGGATAGTTTGTCCCAGGTACACGTAGCTGTCAACAACTTCGAGAACAGAGTCTCCAATCTTTATAGGAGTCGGTACAACATGGGCATTAGACATGACTTTCGTCTTTCCCATGTTCATTTTAAGACCGACTCGCTTGGAGGCCCTACTGAGGTCTTCGAGCATTGTACTCAGGTCCTCCGCGGTCTCAGCCATGACTACGATATCATCAGCAAACCGAAGGTGTGTCATGTACTCGCCATTGATGTTGATGCCCAGTCCTTTCCAGTCCAGAACCTTGAAGACATCCTCCAATGCAGCGGTGAACAGTTTCGGAGAGATAACATTTCCCTGTCTGACACCACGCTGCAGAGGTATTGGTTTCGAGGTCTGGTCCTGTATTCGGACTGACATGGTGGCGTTTTCGTACAAACCCTTCAGCGCTTCAATATATCGATAGTCTACTTGGCACCGCTGGAGAGACTGCAGTACAGCCCAGGTCTCGATCGAATCAAAGGCTTTTTCGTAGTCCACAAACGCCAAGCAAAGGGGTAGGTTATACTCCTCGGCCTTCTGTATAACCTGCCGCAGCGTATGTATGTGGTCTACTGTGCTGTAGCCTTTTCGGAAACCGGCTTGTTCGGGCGGCTGGAAGTCGTCAAACCTGCAGGCGAGACGATTTGTGAGGACTCTTGAAAACAACTTATAGACATGACTCAGAAGTGAGATGGGTCTGTAGTTTTTCAAAAGGGTGTTGTCACCCTTTTTGAAAAAGAGTACCACCACACTTCTGTGCCATGCCTGTGGCGTTTTTCCCTTATCTATGACGGAATTAAATAACTTCTGAAGGGCCCTAAGGATCGGTTCACCACCCGCCTTCAGTAGCTCTGCCGTTATTCCGTCATCGCCTGGCGCCTTGTTGTTTTTAAGCTGTTTCAGAGCCAATCGAATCTCCTGCAGGCTGACGTCCGGGATATCTTCAGTGTAGTGTCGGGTTAATCTTGCTCTAGGGTCTTCAGCAAGATTTAATGCAGGTCTTGTCGTTGAAGTGTAGAGCTGTCCATAGAAATTCTCGACTTCCCTCAAAAGCTCGGGCCCGGACGTTAAGATCTTGCCGTCGTCAGTCTTCAGCTTGCTTAGCCGGCTATGCCCAATGGTCAGATCTCTAGCGAAAACTTTAGAGCCTCTGTTTCGCTCTATAGCCTCCGTTATACGCTCGGTATTATACCGACGTAGGTCGCGCTTCAGAGACTTTGAGATCTGCTTATTGAGCTGCCGGTATCTGCAAGCATCACTTGACGAACGCAAAATCATCTCACGTCTGTCCTCCATGAGCTCGAGAGTGTAGTCCGAGAGCTTTTTAGTTCTATTTGTACGGCGGGTCCTAAAATACTTAGTCCCGACCGTACGGACAGCTTCTACAAACCCGTCATTATATTCGTCCACGTCGCCACTTAGGCATTCGAAGCGATTTTGGAGCTCGAGCTGGAAACCCTCGGAGTTGTGGATCTGAATGGGTGCTGGCCGGAGCGTGGACTTCATCAGGCGAGATCTTTCGGACACTATGCTCAGATTCAATGTGCCT